>CM073491.1:11445000-16445000 GCA_037074585.1 Biancaea sappan | reverse complement strand
TTGTGGTATTTTCTGTGATATGTGGGAAATATGTGAAAGATGGATTAAATGGAATTAATATAATTAATTGGACTTTTCTTGAAATAGGTCAAGTGGGTTAGGCATCGAATCCATGGGTCAACCAATGACCAACCACTACTAATAGGGTCCTCTTCACCTTTCTTCTTCACTTTTTCACACTTAACCATTTTGGAGCAAGAAGTCACAAGGTCATTTTCTCTCTTCTCTCTCATCATCCAACTTTGGTTTCTTCTAGTTGATCTTGAGTTTCCGGTTGCTTTCCGGTACTTTGGGCATTTCTAGGACTAAAAGTAAGATTACATCTCACTAATCTCCTCCGTTTTTGGAACTAATCCATGCCCTAGAAGAAATTGGGTTTTGGGAGATTTTTTCATGAAACTTTGTCTCTTTGGCTTCTTTCTTGAGCTTGTCTTGTTGGTTTTGATACAACCTAATTCATGATGGCAAACAAGTTAGTTTCATGTATTAAAACTCAAGAACATGTTCTTGAAGAATTTCTAGAAAATTTGAGGAAATTCAAGAAAGTAGTTTGTTTTGAGTTTTAATTGTTCTAAATTGCCTCATGAACATTG
This sequence comes from Biancaea sappan, assembly GCA_037074585.1. Lineage (NCBI taxonomy): Eukaryota > Viridiplantae > Streptophyta > Magnoliopsida > Fabales > Fabaceae > Biancaea > Biancaea sappan. The sequence continues at coordinate 16,444,407 of CM073491.1, read as the reverse complement.
TTTTGACTTTGAAAACCCAAAAAAGAGGAAAAAGAGTGCAAGTGATGGATTTTTGGAGAATTATTCCCCATAATCCGTGAAGAACAGGGAAGAATAAAGAACTTAGAACCTGGCACCTCTCTATGAAGAATTTGGGCTTGGCAACAAGGAGCTGGGACGTGGACCTATCAGGAATTCAGGCTTGGTGCCCCGGGTGCCCTTTGGAAAGTATGCTTAGCCTCTTCAAGGGTTGCTGTGGCGCCCAAGCGCCCTTGAGGCAGTAAGGTTTAGGGATCATTTTTCAAGGGAATATATTGAGGGATTTTGATGCTAAATTATTGGGACATCTTTTAGGTGCTTTTGGGAGATTTCTTGGCTCCATTTCAGGATCAAGCGCATGGTAAAAATTTTGTCGATACTAAGGTAAGTGGATGACCTTACCAAACCTATTTTTAGTTCAAGTACAATGTAAATCCCTCCTCCCTCATTTATGGAAAATACGATAAATACATGTCTAATTAATTATATTAATTAGAATGTGGGATGGCGTGTGGGATACTTGTTGCTGTTGTGATATGCTGTGTTATATAAAAAAGTTATTGCATACATTTATAATATTTGGCATAAAATGTGGGAATGTAGACCCACGAGAGGGAATCGGCTAGTAAACCCAAGGATGTGGTTATTCCTAAGAAGAATGTCAAGTTATAAGAAACAGAGGAGTGGACCTCTGAAATAAACTCATTGAGAAATAACAGTTTGAGGGAGAAATTCTAAACTAAGTCTCAATGTGGTAAGTGCGGGAGGATGTGGAAAAAACATATCATATGGTTGACTGCATATCTATAATCTGTGTATGATTATTTATGCTCGTACATGCGGTCGGTTATTTTCCATTTGTGATGGTGAGTTTCGGTATTTGTTCTTATGGATTATAACTATTTTTCTGCACAGTCGTTTGCTTACTGAGTTTTGATGAACTCACACCATTTGTGATTATTTTTTTTTCACATACGAAGGCCGAAGAAAAGGAGTTTCCACTGGAGCTTTAGCGGCTCTTTTGGAGTTGTACTCCTCTTTTGTGTTGATGGGTTCTTGGAACCAAATTTTGGCAAGCATAGGAAATTGTTCTGTAGTCTATGAGGCCACCTAGGCTTGGGGTGTGGAATTGTACATTATAATTTCAGCTATAATTTATTTTGTACTTGACTTTGCTGTATTCTCGTGTTGTGGTAACTTATATACACATATGAATGTATAATTATTACTCTATGAGTATAATTAGGTTGTTTGCTACTAGTTGTGGATAACTAGGACTGCTACTTGTGGCATTGGTATTTTCACACTTTAAATAATGTGTTAAATTTTTGGGGCATGACATCCTTCACCCATCCTTTCCTTCACCTTTATTTCTCGTTTTTTTCTTTCTCTTCCGTGAGAGTATTTTCCCCTTCTTTCTTTAGAAGATCCCCCATTTTCTTTGTAAGAGATTTTTTTTAGATCAGATCTGGTTGCCTTCATCATCTTCCTTGTCAGCCCAATGTCAGATCTGGTTGCCTTCATCTCTGATTTCTAGGCTATCCCTTTTGTAGTCTCTTATAACTCTGGCATCATCTCGGTTTTGTCCAAGACACCAAGGAATCTAGAATTCGAAGTTGGGTCAGCGGCTCTCTAGATCCGATTTTGTGAAGTAGCTATAATTTGGGTATGTTAGAAGCAGTGTTAGATGACCCTGCCCGAGTCGTGCCTCACGACCGAAATGCATGTGGCCCGATCAAGACCTAGCCCGATTTCTTTTTCTTTTTCTAAATGCTACTTTAGTAAAACTGAACCCTTGCTTCAGTTCTTCAGCACCCACGAACTCGGAACATGCATAGTCACACACCATTGCCTCTACCCCAGCCACTTCAAATGCAATACACACGACCGCATAGACAAGTCACTGCCATCGAAAGCTTTTTCCATGACTCTCAAGAGCTTCCCACGGCCAAGACACATGACTTCGACTGGCGAAAACCCACAACCAAGACACAGATGACTTCGAACCGAGGCTGAAGAAGAAGCAGAAGCATAAACAAAAGAAAGAAAACCAATCACTGAGGCTGAAAGTTTGAAATGTTTCTGTCTTTCTCCTTAGCAGTCTACACTCTGGAAACAAGAAAAGAGAAGCCTATGGATATTGGAAATATGAGAGGAAGAGAGTAGAGTTGTAGGCTAGACTTGGAAAAAGAAAAAAAGATATTAAAAATATGAGAAGCCTATGGAGAAGAGTGTAATATTAGTGTATGGAGATGACTGGTAATTAATAACTGATTTGAACTAAAAAAATTAAGTTATATAACACTTTAGTCCTTCAAATTCTTGCATTTTTGTCTTTTTGTTCTTTTTTTATTATTTAATTAATATTTTACTTTATGTTTAGATTATTATGAATGTTTATCACTTTATAAATATTTAAATTTTAATTATTTATGACTAATGATCATAATTTTAAAATTTTAAATATAAAATTTACATTAAATTATTTATTTTACTTGTTTTAAAATTTATTTGTAAACATATATATAAGTATATATATTTTTAAATTTTTAAATTTATTTATCCGGTTCAGTAATTGACCCGATAACCCGACGGTTGAACCAGTGACCTAGTGACCTAGAGGCCAACCATGGTCAATAGCCGGGTCGGTTATGATAACTATGGTTAGAAGACTAGTTCTAATTTAGGATTTAGGGATGTATTGCCTCTATTTAGACTCGCTTTAATTTAAGGTTTATGGATGTATTGCCTCTGTCTATTCTTCGAGCATTGTTATATAATTCTTGATACTGCATTTAGGGTATATTACCCTAAATTATATATCTTTTTTCTCATAAGTTCAGACTTGTAATATATTTATTGATCTTTAGGTCCTGTCTAATCTTATATAACCCTGGTTTAGGGTTATTTTAATGGAAATGACTTCCATTTTGTCCCAAAAAAATTGTCATAAGGATATAACCTTTTGCATCTATTTTTGCCTATATATTAATCCTTTGAATTTGAATAATTAAGATTTTAAAACACCTTCTTAGCTATTATTTAAATCTTTAATTAATAAATTCTCTTGCTACACAAAATTTGATTTATTGTTAAAGCTCGTCTTGGGTAGTCTAGCCTATCTCAAAAAATACAAAAAGTGAGCTAAGTCGAGCCAATCTATTTTAGTACGGGCTGAGAAATAATTAATTTAACCCTCTATTATGCAAGTTGGTAGGCCAAACGAACCAATTGTCAGCCCACACAATGCTATTTTTTTATTATAAAAATCACATTTTAAATTTAAATCTATGTCTATTTAGGTTGAACTAATTAAGCTAACAAGGCAAAAGTTCTCATCATCTCACATATTAAAAGTGTACGGTGGTTGCTTGAGCCAGTTCTTATGTCAATAAACTCTTGCTTGCTACTAGTCAAAATCTCACATTAATTCTCCTTAGATCATAATGTTCCAACTCCACAATTCATTGAATCTATACCTAATTGATACCTCCCACAAAGTGTGAACTTAATTCGTCTGCTATCACTAGCTTGCTACTCGTCGCGCTTGCACAATCTCGCACACCGTCGTCTATTGTTGCTCACTGACTCACTCGTCCAGTCATCTGTGGGTCTGATGAATCCTCAGCATTCATATATATTCTATGGAGATTTTTGTTATATTGGCATACTTTTGGCTTTTGTTAGGGTTTTAACACCTAATTTTTAGATAATTGCATACATACCTTACTCTTCGGTTAGAAATGCAATTTTTGGGCCTCTAATCGCATTCTTTTTGGGTTACTTTTGTAAATATGTTGGTGATTTTGTTTTTTGCAGATATTTTAGCTGGGAAAATGATGTTGAAAGATGAGAAATTTTAAGCTAAGAGCTAAATGATGAAAAGAGGAACCTTTGAGAAGAAAATGAGGCTCAAAACAAAGATTCAAGCTGTCCATCATGCGCTTAACCGGGATTTCCATGCGTCTAAGCGCATAAAGCTCAAGAAGATGATTCCTCTCTATCATTTTCACGCTTAAGCTGGATATAAACACGCTTAAGCGGATACTTGCAACATTAAAAGGCTTCATTCTGTCCAAAACGCGCTTAAGTGTGAATACTGTGCGCTTAAGCGAGTAACACGTACCGAAGAAGAGTCATTTCTGCCTAAATCGCGCTTAAGCGGGAAAAGAATGTGCCAGACCATTTTGCTGTCACATGCAACAGGCTTTAAAAGGCATTTTGGACTGAATTTTTAGGGTATTCTGGGTTGGAGTCGAGGGGAGAGTGTCGATTTAAGCTCCAGAGTCTAGGGGAACTGACTTTTGGTGAAGATTGAAGCAATTTATCTTCCACCCATCTTGGAATCATGAAGTTTTCTCTTCTTTTCTCTCATTTTCTGCATTTTGTAATGATGTGTAGCTAAATTTCTGTACTAGGATTGCTATGAACCCTAGTTTGGATTAGGTTTTGTGAATCTCTTAACTCTTGTGATTATTTGGCCATTAATACATGTTTATTCATTCTTATCTTCTTGCTTTCATTAAACTTGATCAATTTAATGGATTGTTTGGTGGTTTTGCTGCACTTGGAAGAGAAATGTAAAAACCTAGACCATAGAATGGATAGTATGAGTTTTTGAACCTTAAAGGAGAGGGGATGAATTTGTTAATATTATAGGAATATAGATATTAACCTCATATAGTCAGATTAGGGTTTGTGCACTTTTGAAACTGAAGACTACATAAGGAATTCTGGGCCTTTGGGTTTTGTCTTAGTTGGCATTCGGGAGAATACTTCTAAGCATATTCGTATCCTAGATTAGCATGCATGGCCGGTGAGAACAAGAGGGAGAGGGATTAAAACTTGTGAAGAACGACGGGGGATTAGCAATCCTAGGTTGTGTTAAACTTGTGAATTATATTGTGTTTGTCTTATGATTTCCATTGTGTTTGTTTAGAGTCCATACAACATACAACTCACTTCTAACTCAACTTTACATTTTCATTTGATTTCTGTCAAGAACCATACAAACTCGAATCGTCTAACTAATACAATTTAATTTCTCAGGTAGTTAGCACGCTAATCCTCGTAGGAACGACATTCTTACTTCATTTTCACTATACTACTTGTACGATTGGTACACTTGCCAAGTCACCAACAAGTTTTTGGTGTCGTTGCCGGGGATTAACGATTGTTGCTAATATTCATAGGAATTAAGAGGTGCTAGATTAGACCTTTGTCTATAGCTTGTTTTTCTTTGTTTAATTTTCTTAGTTAGTCATCTTAGTTTCTGTGTTAATTCTGTTGTTTCTATCTTTCTTTGCTAATTAGAGTTTTTCATTGCGTATGCGAGGTACTCTCAATCCTTTTGATCTTCTTTATGAGCATGAGATTGAAAGACTAGCAAAGAGAATTAGGAAGGAAGCTCAAGCCAGAAAAGCTCAAGTAAGCTAAGTTATACAAGAAGAAATGGCTGAGGACAACTTGAATCATCAGGGTGATGAGATCAATACTGGAAATGGGGTTGTTGATGAGCCTCACGTGGGATTTAGAGCGATATGGGATTATACTTCACCCATTAATACTGGTAATACTTCAAGCATAGTGAAGCCCGCGATTGGAGCCAACAATTTCGAGATGAAGGCTATGATGTTAAATCTGGTGCAACAGAACCAGTTTGGGGGAAGTCTTATGGAGGATCTGAACAACCATATTGTGAACTTCCTTGATATTTGTGATATGATCAAGCTGAATGGAGTTACAGACGATGTCATCCGCCTTCGATTATTCCCTTTCTCCTTAAGAGATGGTGCAAAAAATTGGTTAATGACTCTACCACTGGGGAGTGCAACTACTTGGGATGAACTGTGTAAGAAGTTCCTGGATAAATTCTTTCCTCCCTCAAAATCAGTAAAATTGAGAAATGAGATTACAGCATTCTTTCAACAAGAGGGAAAGACGTTATACAATGCTTGGGAACGATTCAAGGAGATGTTGAGGAAATGCCCTAATCATGGTATTCAAGAGTGGCAACAAATCTCAATCTTCTTCAGTGGATTGAATTATAAAACCAGGGATAAACTAGATACTGCAGCTGGCGGTGCATTGTTGGGCAAGTCAATTGAACAAGCCAGGGACATTATTGAGACCATGGGGGCTAGTCAGAACACTTCTATCAGAGCCAAGAGCAACTCAAAGAAAGGGATGTTGGAGTTGGATACTCTTCATGCTATTTTGGCCCAGAATGAAGCCCTAACTAAAAAGGTTGAGATGTTGTGTGCTAGACAACAAGAGCCGGTGAGAGTAAATAAGGTGAGTAATCCGGTGCCAAGCTGTGACTTCTGTGGGGGTGCTCACATTAATGGTTGATGTGAGGAGAATTCTACCATAGAACAGCTGAATTATATGGGCAGTCACCAGAGAAACCAGAATACCTTCTACTCAAATTCATATGATCTAGGAAATAGAAATCATTCGAACTTTTCATGGAGCAACGATCATTGTCTCAACCCTATGGCTTCTTCATCATCTAGTAGGCCTTCTTAACCTCCCAGCTTCAATAACCAAAACCACCACATTCCTCAGAATAGAGTTCCACTACCTCAGGTGGAAAAGAAACCCACTTTGGAAGATATGTTCATGCAATACATAGCCAAAAATGATGCCGTGATCCAGAGTCAGGCATCCTTAATTCAGAATCAAAATGTGGCTATCAGAAACTTGGAAACCCAAATGGGACAATTAGCCAATGCTCTTAATAGTAGACCTCAAGGCACCCTTCCTAGTGACACTGAGATCAATCCTAGAAAAGAGGGAAATGAGCATTGTAAAGCCATCGCATTGAGAAGTGGAAAAGAAATTGAGCGTAATCCAAAGACAGCTGAAGTTGAAAGAAGAAAAGACCAAGAAGAAGTCACTCCAGAGAAAAATGAAGTTGAATCCCTCATTGAGCACTCAAAACCCCAAATGCAACCATAACCTCCATTCCCACAAAGATTCGAGAAGCAAAAATTGGATCACCAATTCAAGAAATTCTTGAAGGTATTTAAAAGACTCCACATCAACATCCCCTTTGCTAAAGCCCTTGAGCAAATGCCAATTTATGTGAAATTCATGAAGGATATTTTGTTCAAGAAGAGAAGGCTTTGCGAATATGAAACTGTAGCACTCACTGAAGAATGTAGTGACATCTTGCAAAACAAGCTCCCACCAAAGCTCAAAGATCTAGGAAGCTTCAATATACCTTGCACAATTGGGGATAAATTCAGTGGAAAAGCTCTCTATAACTTGGGGGCAAGCATAAACTTAATGCTTCTATCCATATACAAGAGGCTAGGATTGGGTGAAGCTCGATCGACCACAGTCACCTTACAACTAGTGGATCGCACTCTTGCGTATCCTAGAGGAGTTGTTGAGGATGTGTTAGTTAAGGTGGATAAGTTTATCTTCTCGACAGATTCATTGTCTTAGATTATGAAGAAGATCATGATGTCCTTATCATTTTGGGACGACCATTCTTAGCTACCGGGAGAACAATCATTGATGTGAAAAAAGGAGAGCTCACTATGAGGGTACAAGACCAAGAGGTAAAGTTCAATGTCTTTAAGGCAATGAAGTATCCTGATGATCCAGAGGAGTGTTACAGAATTTCTGTGATAGATGCTATGGTGGATAGAGTAGTGCAAACCACCTTTGAGAATGTGCATTATGAAGATGCACTTGAATCATCTCTTGTAGCTATGGAAGTGGATGAGGATGATGAAGAAGTGGTTGAGTGTGTGAACCTGTTGAATGCCACTCTTATATACCACAAACAAGTGGAATCATTAGATTTGACCACCGAGATAGGGCATGACACTAAGCCATCTATTGAAGAGCCACATGTGCTTGAGCTCAAACCATTGCCTCCCTATTTGAAGTATGCATATCTGGGAGAATCGTTAACTTTGCCAATCATTATGTCTTCTCTATTGAGTTTAGAGCAAGAAGAAAAATTATTGAGAATCCTACGGGAACATAAAAAAGCCTTGGGATGGATGATCGCTGACATAAAAGGCATTAGTCCTTCTATTTGTATGTATAAGATAAAGCTCGAAGAAGAATATTCTCCCACTATTGAGCACCAGCGAAGATTAAATCCAGTAATGAAAAATCTGGTGAAGAAAGAGATTGTAAAGTGGCTGGATGCTGGAATAATCTATCATATTTCTGATAGTTCGTGGGTAAGCCCAGTTCAATGCGTCCCCAAAAAGAGAGGCATAACTGTAGTGGCTAACACTCAGAATGAATTGATACAGATCCAAACAGTCATAGGGTGGAGAATATGTATGGACTATCGCAAGCTTAACAAGGCTACAAGGAAGGATCACTTCCAGACCATTCATTGATCAGATGCTAGACAGGTTGGCTAGCCAAGAGTTCTTCTGTTTTCTTGATGGCTATTCAGGCTATAACCAGATTTCCATTGCACCAGATGATCAGGAAAAGACAACGTTCACATATTCATATGGCACATTTGCTTTCAGGAGAATGCCATTTGGTTTGTGTAATGCACCGGCAACATTCCAGATATGCATGATGGCCATATTTTCATATATGGTGGAAAAATGCCTTGAAGTTTTTATGGATGATTTCTCAGTCTTTGGAGCCTCATTTGATAGTTGTCTTGGCAACTTGAAACAAGTTCTAAAGCGATGTGAAGAAACCAATTTGGTGTTTAACTGGGAAAAATGTCATTTTATGGTACAAGAAGGCATTATGCTTGGCCACAAGGTCTCCAATAAGGGTTTGGAAGTTGATCAAGCCAAAGTTTCGACCATTGAGCAACTCCCCCCTCTGGTGTTTGTAAAGGGAGTCAGGAGCTTTCTTGGTCATACTGGCTTCTATAGGAGATTCATAAAAGATTTCTCCAAGATTGCTAAGCCATTGTGCCATTTGCTAGAAAAGATGCTCCGTTTTGCTTTGATGAGGAGTGTTTGGCATCATTTATTGAATTGAAGAAGAGACTTGTTACTGCATCTATTATTGTTGCACCGGATTAGAAAAAACCCTTTGAATTGATGTGCGATGCAAGTGACTATGCAGTGGGGGCGGTGTTGGGTCAATGGTGTGAAAAGATCTTTCATCCCATTTATTATGCTAGCAAAACGCTAGCCGATGCTCAATTGAATTATACCACAACGGAAAAAGAGTTATTAGCGGTGGTATTTGCATTTGATAAATTTCAAGCATATCTAGTAGGAACAAAAGTCACCGTGCATACTGACCATTTGGCGATCAAATATCTTATTGAGAAAAAGGATTCAAAGCCTCGATTGATCAGATAGATTCTACTACTGCAAGAATTTGATTTGCAAATTAAAGATAGGAAAGGAAGTGAGAATCAAGTTACTGACCACCTCCACGTCTAAGCAATGATGCTCAAACTAAAATGGAGCCACAAATTAATGAAAATTTTCCTGATGAGCGGCTGTTTCTAGTAGGAGACAAGCAATTGCCATGGTATGCAGACTATGTGAATTTCCTTGTGTATGGTAGATTGCCACCAGACATAAACACCTATCAAAAGAAGAGGTTCATTCATGATGTGCGAAACTACTTTTGGGATGAGCCATTTCTCTTCCGAGTTTGTACTGATCAGATAATTTGTCACTGCATTCTAGAAGAAGAGATGACAAGTGTGCTATGGCATTGTCATAATTCAGACGATGCAGGTCATTATAGCAGCGTTCGAATAGCAGCCAAGGTGTTGGAAAGTGGACTATATTGGCCTTCCTTGTTTAAGGATGCAAGAAATTTTATAGAAAATTGTGATCGATGTCAAAGAAGTGGCAACATCTCAAGAAAACACAAAATGTGATGAGTCCTTTATTTTGGTAAATTTAGGTTGCTTCTTTAGGGCTTTTTCCTCTCCTTGATCCCATTTTTGTTATCCTTTTGCTTGCTTTGTCCTTTATTTTGGCTTTTCTCTTTGTACGTAGTAGTTTCTTTGTTTTATCTTATTTTTATCTATTTTCCCTTGCCTTTTAATGCTTTCTGCTATATATTCTTGTAGGCTTTTTATTCTGGGCTGATGCAAGTTGGGGAGCCAATGAAATTCTAAAGTTTTGTGCTGATATGCTGCAAATCTAGTGGCTGGCGCCCAGGCACCACATAGGGCACCTCAGGCGCCAGCACCTCAACTCTCTGTCCAACATTTTGAAGGTGGCGCCTCAGGCGCCAACCATGTTCTTTTGCCTATTTTCTGCTTGGCGCCTAGGTGCCACGCATCAGACCTGCGAGTCTTCTGCTATATATAGCTCTTTTGCAGAAGTTTTTGGGATCTTTTGGTTGGAGGTGAAGGGAGCTCTGCTAGGGCAAGGATGGAAGAGATGAGAGACCTCTTCTCTACTGAGTTTGAAGCTTTTGTTCCTTTTTCTCCTTCCTCTTGATCATGTTTTGTTGTGTATTTGTTATGTATTTCTTCCTCTTGTTATAAACTCTAGGGTTTAGGGGATTGATGTATATTGACTTCCTTTGAAGCTTTGTTGTTGAATGCTTAAATATAATTGCTTTTCTGATTATTGGAGTAATTGTTATTGGTTTATTTTCTTTTACGTGATTTACAATCATCTAACTTATATGTATTTGGGGTTTGTATTAATGCTAGACATAGCTTGATATAAACATGCCCTTGTAACTTCTACCGTGAATTGGGTTAGTCTAGACATAGATAATCTTGTTTGCATGGTCTTATGAGTTCTTAAACTTAAACTCCGAACCAAATAATTGGACTAAGACATTAGCTAATTATTTTGGCTAGGAAGATTTGCTCACCAAGACATTGGGGTCAAATATTTTCGTGAACTCGACCAACTTTAAAAGGAATTAGCGAATGTATCTAAGCATTCTTTAACGATTCAAAGATTGGTTTGTCTATGAATTAATCAGATTAGGAGTTAAGAAAGTCAATCCCCTACCCGTTGTGTTATGGCGTAGTTCTTCGTTTGGTGTTTAGTTAATTTCTTGTTGTTAGTTTAGTTTACTTAGTTAAATTTTTGCATTTTTCCTCCGTCCAAATACAATTCGATCTAGTAAAATTGGTAATTGTTAAAGTCAATCCCTGAGGACGATAACTCTTTCTCATCACTTTACTACTTGTGCGACCCGATACACTTGTCAGGAAATATTGCACCAAGTTTTTGGCGCCGTTGCCGAGGATTGACAGTGTTAACAATATTAAGAGTAGCTAGTAGGGTTGTAGTTTGGATCTTACTTTTTCTTGTCATAGTTATACTTCAAATTTTACTCTTATACTAGTTCATACTTTTGTTTTTGTGTACATTCTCTTTCTTGCATTTCATTGGTTTATGCGAGGTATCACTAACTCAAGCTCATTAGTATTCTACCCGAAAATTGGAAGGCCGGTTCATAGAAGCCAAATACAAGCTTGACACGCTATATGAACCCAACAAGCTTAACCTGCAACTAAGGCAGAAAACAATCAAAGCCCACATGCTCCTCCACTTATGAAGAATCTCATGGATTGTAAAATCCCTTCTATGGAGGGACGTGGTGTCGGCATAGCTGAACAAACCGGGTAAAGTCTAGCTAAGGACTATAAACTTAGCGCTCTTGGGAGGTAACCCAAGTTTCTTGCCCTTTTATCTTTTTAATTTCGCTTTTAGTTTTATTTGTAGTTTTAATTATTGTTCTGTTTAGTTCTTTGTATTTATTTCCTGCATTTTAATTCTGATTGCCTTTGTTGATGGTTTATTTTTGTGCATAGCTTTCCTTTTTGGACCCCGCTCCCTATTGGTTTGCTATTGAGGATAATGCATTGTTTAGGTTTGGGGGAAAAGATTTTACTGTTACTATTGCCCTTGGATGCTTAGCTACCATCTTCAATGAATCTAGGGTTTGTATTAATGCTTGTCTTAGCCTTAATATAGACATGCCTTGGTAATCTCTTCTGAAATTCGGGTTAAGAAGATTGTTTTTAGGTTGATACCTCTAAACCTTCTTTATATTCATAAGGAATGTCTCTGTTTTTGTTGACCATCGCATTTTTGGGGTTATTCTTGATTAGTTGGAATGTGCTTTACAGGTTTTATGTTATTCCATTTTCAATTAATTCTTTACATGGTCATCTTGTTTAAAATTTACCTTAAATTTGGTTTTGCAGAACTTCTAGATTTATTTGAGAAATCTCAAGCTTTTTAATTAAAGATTGTCGACCTTCTCAACCTTCTTAAAGCACTCTTTCAAAATCTTGAAAATTTCTATCTCTTTTTATGACAACTTTTTGCTCAATAAGGGGTTGCTTTCTCTTATAAAAAAATGAGAAAAACAAAAAAGCAAAATAATTTTAATTAAATAAAATAGAAGTGTGATTTAAGTTGAGGAAGTGTAGTGTGGATTAGGCGCACAACACTTGTTCTAACCAATGAATTACATTTTCTTAGCAAATAAAGGTGATGGTCAAGGTGTTGTTGTGTGGTTTAGGCGCACGGGTAACTCTTTGTTCCTTAACCTCGTTATCTTTTCTTCTTGCATAGGTTGAGGGGGAGATGTGTGGATTAGGCGCACTGTCTTCACTTCGATCACTTTTTCTTAAAAGTTCCCTTGTTTGAGAAGTTTTCCTTGAGAGCCGAGTTCGTTATGAAAAAGATATTTTCTTTTAAGTTTGCGGAGAGTAATTTGAAAAAGTGAGGGTGTTTGCAATTTTTCTTTAAAACTCTTGAAAAAGTATCATGTTCAATCTTTGAATTCTCAATTATCCAATGCCAAGTTTGGTTTTATAAAGATGACTATGTGAAATTGATTTGATTTGGTTTAATGTTTCATGTTGTTCAATACTCCTCCTATATCTTGAAAAATCCGTAGGCTTAGTTTAGCGTAGTTTTTAGATTAGTGTTTTGCTTGAGGACAAGCAAAAGTTTTGGTTTGGGGCAGTTGATGAGTCCTTTATTTTGGTTAATTTAGGTTGCTTCTTTAGGGTTTTTTCCTCTCCTTGATCCCATTTTTGTTATCCTTTTGCTTGCTTTGTCCTTTATTTTGGCTTTCCTCTTTGTACGTAGTAGTTTCTTTGTTTTATCTTGTTTTTATCTCTTTTCCCTTGCCTTTTAATGCTTTCTGATGTATATTCTTGTAGGCTTTTTATTCTGGGCTGATGCAAGTTAGGGAGCTAATGAAATTCTGAAGTTTTGTACTGATATGCTGCAAATCTAGTGGCTGGTGCCCAAGCGCCACACAGGGCGCCTTAGGCGCCAGCACCTCAACTCTCTGTCCAACATTTTGAAGGTGGCGCCTCAGGCGCCAACCATGTTCTTTTGCCTATTTTCTGCTTGGTGCCTAGGCGCCCCGACTCAGACCTGCTAGTCTTCTGCTATATATAGCTCTTTTGTAGAAGTTTTTGGGATCTTTTGGTTGGAGGTGAAGGGAGCTCTGCTAGGGCAAGAATAGAGGAGATGGGAGACCTCTTTTCTACTGAGTTTAAAGCTTTTCTTCCTTTTGGTCCTTCCTCTTGATCATGTTTTGTTGTGTATTTGTTATGTATTTCTTCCTCTTGTTATAAACTCTAGGGTTTAGGGGATTGATGTATATTGACTTCCTTTGAAGCTTTGTTGTTGAATGCTTAAATATAATTGCTTTTCTGATTATTGGAGTAGTTGTTATTGGTTTATTTCCTTTTACGTGATTTACAATCATCTAACTTAGATGTATTTAGGGTTTGTACTAATGCTAGACATAGCTTGATATAAATATGCCCTTGTAACTTCTACCGTGAATCGGGTTAGTCTAGACATAGATAATCTTGTTTGCGTGGTCTTATGAGTTCTTAAACTTAAACTCTGAACCAAATAATTGGACTAAGACATTGGCTAATTATTTTGGCTAGAAAGATTTGCTCACCAAGACATTGGGTTCAAATATTTTCGTGAACTCGACCAACTTTAAAAGGAATTAGCGAATGTATCTAAGCATTCTTTAACGATTCAAAGATTGGTTTGTCTATGAATTAATAGGATTAGGAGTTAAGAAAGTCAATTCCCTACCCGTTGTGTTATGGCGTAGTTCTTCGTTTGGTGTTTAGTTAATTTCTTGTTGTTAGTTTAGTTTACTTAGTTAAATCTTTGCATTTTTCCTCCGTCCAAATATAATTCGATCTAGTGAAATTAGTAATTGTTAAAGTCAATCCCTGAGTACAATAACTCTTTCTCATCACTTTACTATTTGTGCGACCCGATACACTTGTCAAGAAATATCGCACCAAAATGCCACTTAACAGTGTCCTTGAAGTGGAGATTTTTTATGTGTGGGGGATTGATTTCATGGGGCCATTTCCCTCTTCCTTCTCATGCCAATACATGCTGGTGGCTGTCGACTATGTCTCCAAATGGGTGGAAGCCATTCCCACCACAGCAAATGATTCAAAAGTGGTAGTTAATTTCTTGAAGAAAAACATTTTTTCTCAATTTGGGGTGCCACGAGCTTTAATTAGAGATGGTGGAACTCATTTCTGTAACAAGTATTTGGATAGTCTTTTGACTAAATATGGTGTCAAGCACCGAGTAGCCACCCCCTATCACCCTCAAACAAGCGGTCAGGTTGAGGTCTCTAACCGAGAATTAAAGAAGATATTAGAGAAAACAGTCAACGCTTCAAGATAAGATTGGGCAAAGAGGATAGATGATGCTTTATGGGCATATCGAACTGCATATAAGACTCCAATTGGAATATCTCCATTCAAGCTAGTCTATGGAAAAGCTTGCCATCTTCCCGTAAAGCTAGAGCACAAAGCATTTTGGGCCACAAAGTTCTTAAAATTTTGATATCAAGAAAGCTGGAGAAAAGAGGCTCTTGCAATTAAATGAACTTGAAGACTTCCGTCTTCAAGCTTATGAAAACTCTAAACTGTACAAAGAGAAGGTGAAAAAATGGCATGATCGCAGAATAGTACCCCGATCCTTTGAAGTAGGCCAACAAGTTTTTCTTTTCAACTCTAGACTCAAACTCTTTCCTAGGAAACTGAAGTCTAGATGATCACGGCCTTTTGTTGTCAAAGAAGCCTTCCCACATGAAGCTGTGGAAATTTCAGATCTGGAAGGTGCTAGAAGTTTCAAAGTGAATGGTCATCGATTGAAGCACTATCTTGGTGGTGAAGTTGAGCAGGAGAAGACTTCTCTACCACTCATGCAACCCATGGCATAGGAGCTTCGGTAAAGTCCAGCTAAAGACTATAAATATAGCGCTCTGGGGAGGTATCCCAAGCTTTTTTACACTCTTCCTTTTATTTTCAGCAATAGTTAGTTGTTTGTGTGCTGTTGTGTGTAGTTAATTTGGTTAGTAGTTTGCTGTAGTAAGTTGCTTAGCTTTGTAGCTTGGTTGCATGTTTTCTATAGCTTATCTCTCCTTGTGGTATGTTTATGATGTTCATTGCTGTTTTAAGGAGATGGAAATTTTGCCGATGTTTGGAAACTTTGACTGAAATAAGTTTGGGGGAAGATAGTTGATATTGTGGCCTATTTGGAGCTTTTGGAGATAATTAGATAAAAGTATTTGAGGTCACAAACTCTATAATTTCTTTGCATTAATGTTTGGATGGATGTCCATGTAATCCTTTTGAGAAGCTGAGTCTATGGTGTGAGGGAGATGGACCTTTTGGCTGGTGTTTGAAATGCTAGTGTGGCTTAATCTGAGAAAATTTAGACTTGTATCTGCTGAAAAATTTGATGTCATTTTGATGCGCGCTTAGGCGGGGTATATCCATTCTTAAGCGTGTTAAGGGCAAAATATGAAGGTTGCTCTTGGGTAGAAATGCGCTTAAGCGCAATATAGGCACGCTTAGGTGGGTTGTGGCAAAATATGAAGGTTACTCTCGGGTTAAATCGCGCTTAGGCGGGTGATGCATGCTGCAAGTTCTGAAGCCAGCCTCCGACGTTGGCACTTCAACGTCCGGCGTTAGTCCTCCAGTGCTTGGCGACGGTCCCTCAGCGTCCAGAGCTGTGACCCTGAACCTTCACCAAAAAAAAAAGAAGGAAAATTTTTTGTTGGAGCTATCGCGCTTAAGTGTGGTTTTACCATGCTTAAGCGTGCAACAACGGGTTTAAATTCGAATTTAGGGATTTTTGCCCTAAAATTTTCATATCCTTCCCTTTCTGAGCCCTTCCACCGCCGCGACTCACCCTCCTCTTCTATCTCCAGCATAATTCCATCCTTTCCCCTCTATAAACCATATCCCCATCCCTTTTCCTTCTCTTTCGGCCACATTCGTTGCTCCACTTCCATTTTTGGTGTTTCGCAGCCCCGCTGCCATGGGTTCCTCCATCTTCTTTGTTGGATAAGCCATGTGTGGTGGTCTTCCTCCGTGCTCCTTGTGCTTTCTCTATATTCCTTCCCATTTTGCTCCTTAGGTAATGTCTCTCATTCCCCTCTGTGATTTCGATAAACTTAGTGACTAAATTTCTGAAACTTAGGCAAAATTTTGGAATTATAAGAACATAGGCTTTGATTAGTGTTGATATATTTTGTTGTTCTTAGGATACTTTGCTGAATTTCTCATAGGAAACATATGGCATCCAAGAAGAGGTCAAGGGGTAAGGAAAAATTCGGGTCTAATGGTTCCCTTCCTTTTGATAATTTGAAATTTAGAAGCCTAGAGCACCAAAATTAGTTTAAGGACAAAGTTAGTATAAAAAAATATGTCAGGGAGAGAGCAATTGCACTTAGTCCCGGTGATTATCCTGAGATTCTCGAGCAAATTGCTAAAAGAAGTTGGGGTCTGTATGTGTTTATGGAAAAACCCACCAGTTGCTTATCAGTGGTGCAAGAATTTTATGCCAATGTTAAGAGGGTCAAAAATGATTGGAAGAGTATAAGACCATAGTTAGAGGTGTAGAAGTTGATTTTTCTGCTGCTACTATCAACAGATATTTTGGGATTAGATCAGCTATTTGCCTCTACCAACATCACATTGATGATAACCCTGCAAACCCTAAGAGAGTGCTTGACACATTGTGCAAACCTGGTGCATAATGGATTTTGGGTAGAAAGAATGCACCTCTCAAGCTACAGAGAGCTGACCTCCTTCCAGTAGCCAAAGTATGGTGTGTTTTGTCTCAATCCAACCTCCTCCCGACCACCAATACCTCGGATGTCAATGTGAAGAGAGCCACTCTCATTTACTGTATTATGGAGGGAAAATTTGTAGACTTGGGCTTATTAATAGCAAAGAACATTGAAGCCTTGGCACAGGCAAAGGTGGGAATTCTGGGTTATCCTTACCTGATAACTAAATTGTGTGCTGCCCAAAAAGTGCCCATGGAAGGGGAAACACTGCTTTCTCCTCCCAAGTCCATCACAAAGGAGCTTCTGGATAAGTTTGCTGCAGAAGATGCCACCACTAGTAGTGCTCTTAGACCTCCTGTTGCCCTTCAGCCCTCCCAGGTTTCCACCCAGGCTCTCATTGTCACACTTGTGTCCGTTGATCAGCGTGTCTCTGATCTTGAGCTCATAATGAAGAATATGTGGCATTATCAGCGGAGTTTTGGCAATGCATGGGCTTTGCAGAATGGGATTAGCACTGAAGGTTGGGATTTATCCCAAAGTAGGGGAGCTGAAGGTGAAGAAGAAGATGCTGAAGAAGGAGGAGATGCTAAAGAAGGAAGAGATGCAGCAGAAGGAGAAGATGCAGAGGAAGCAACAGGAGCTGATGAGGATGATAGCTAGGATTTATGTTTTTGTTATATTTCTGTTTTTGGATTATTGTAATTGAACTTTATTTCAGATTTGTGTTATTGAACACTTTGTTGATTGACTTGTTCTTTTGGACTTATTGGATCAGCGTCTCTTTTTGGTTAAGACGTTGTATTTTGGCTGTTGATATGTTTTTGTTACTTTACCATTATTTTCTGTTGTTTTAGTTAGCTTTTTCTTGCCCCCCCCCCCCAAATCCCTTTTTGTTCATATGATTTATACTTGTTTATTCAACCATTGAGGACAATGCTCGCCTCAAGTTTGGGGGAGAATTTTGGTGATCTGGAGAATTGTGTGAATGCATTAAACTTTTTCTCTAGCCTTATCTATTATTTAATTTTGTTGAGATTGGCTGGCTGGAATTTGTCTCTTGTAAAAGCCTTATGATGAATTTGTTGATTACTTGTTGCTTAGGATGAAAATTTTTGTGAAGTCTATATTTGTGTTCAGGTTGTCCAATAAACTTTGCTTCCTTGGAGTTGTTGAAAATTTTTAAGCACAAATTAGCCAGAATTCATTTAAGTGCATTTGTTCATAGAAAATTCTTGTAGTTTAATTAGTATGGTTATTTATTAATTTTAAGAACTCTAGAACCTATGTTTAAACTCTTTTCAAACGAAATTTCTAAATTGTGCATTGTTTGGAGAAATGATTTAGGCATTTCCTTTGCGCGATTGAGCCTTTCAAGCTATCCTTTTATTATGCTATCCATTGATCCCTATTTTGAGCTTTTAATTATTAAAAAAAAAATTCTTGTTAATTCTTTCTTTTACCCACTGTAGCCCCACCTTTTAAGCTTGAAAAATAATGTCTAACCCCTTTTTTAAAAGAATAATAGCATATATGAAGTTTGGAAAAGTGATGTTGCTTATGGAGGTGTATGAGACAAGCAAATCAAAGAGTGGAAGAAGAAATGAAGTAAAAGAGTGCTTTTATAAAAAAAAAAAAGAAAAAAAATAAGAGCATATTGAAGTTGTCATTGTTGAAAGATATGCAAATCTATGAAGATTGAATATGGCAACAATTTTTTATGATGATTGCATCTTTTCATCTTGTGAGACACAAAAAATACGTTGATGAAAAATGCATTTTGAAGGAGTAGAAAAAGAAAAAGAAAAGTATGGGATAAAAGAAGAAAAGGGAAGGAAAGAAAACATGTCATATTTATTGATGCTAAATTATAATTCTCTTGATGCTTGTATTTTCCCTTTACCCTTCATTTGGTAGTCATTGCCCAAAGCCACATTACAAGCTTTAAGTCCTTTTGATCAAAGAATAGTGCAGAGTTTAGCTTAGTGGAGAAAGAGGATAAGGATAGGCCTATGGAGTTGTCAATATTGATTGTTTCTATACTTCTTAAACTATTTGAAGTTTCAACTAAACATTTGCATGAAATTGAATCTTGGCTAAAGCATACACACACTTCAAGAACTTGTGAGGAAGCGTTGTTTATTTTAGAACCTGAAGGTATCTATAGGCTGACTTAAATTTCATCTCTTTTCGATTTTTGAAAATTAGCGCTTGAAGGCTTTAAAAGAGAGTTGAAGCTTTGCTTGTCTTGACTTATTGATTCCAACATGTTTTTATTTGCTTTACTCGATAATGAGTAAAAGTTCAAGTTTGGGGGATTGATGAATCCTCAGCATTCATATATATTCTATGGAGATTTTTGTCATATTGGCATACTTTTGGCTTTTGTTAGGGTTTTAACACCTAATTTTTGGATAGTTGCATACATACCTCACTCTTAGGTTAGAAATGCAATTTTTGGGACTCTAATCGCATTCTTTTTGGGTTACTTTTGTAAATATGTTGGTGATTTTGTTTTTTACAGATATTTTAGCTAGGAAAATGATGTTGAAAGATGAGAAATTTTAAGCCAAGAGCTAAATGATGAAAAAAGGAACCTTTGAGAAGAAAATGGGGCTCAAAACAAAGATTCAAGCTGTCCATCATGCGCCTAAGCGGGATTTCCATGCACCTAAGCGCATAAAGCTTAAGAAGATGATTCTTCTCTGCCATTTTCACGCTTAAGCGGGATATAAACATGCTTAAGCGGATACTTGCAACATTAAAAGGGTTCATTCTATCCAAAACGCGCTTAAGCATGAATACTGTGCACTTAAGTGGGTAACACGTGCCGAAGAAGAGTCATTTCTGTCTAAATCGCGCTTAAGCAGGAAAATAGTGCGCTTAAGCGCACATACCATTTTGCTGTCACGTTCAGCAGGCTTTAAAAGGTATTTTGGACTGAATTTTTAGGGTATTCAAGGTTGGAGCCGAGGGGAGAGCGTCAATTTCAGCTCCAGAGGCTAGGGGAACTGACTTTTGGTGAAGATTGAAGCAACTTCTCTTCCACCGAACTTGGAATCATGAAGTTTTCTCTTCTTTTCTCTCATTTTCTGTATTTTGTAATGATGTGTAGCTAAATCTCTGTACTAGGATTGCTATGAACCCTAGTTTGGATTAGGTTTTGTGAATCTCTTGACTCTTGTGATCATTTGGCTATTAATACATGTTTATTCATTCTTATCTTCTTGCTTTCATTAAACTTGATCAATTTAATGGATTGTTTGGTGGTTTTGCTGTACTTGGAAGAGAAATGTAAAAACCTAGACCATAGAATGGATAGTATGAGTTCTTGAACCTTAAAGGAGAGGGGATGGATTTGTTAATATCATAGAAATATAGATATTAACCTCATATAGTCAGATTAGGGTTAGTACACTTTTGAAACCGAAGACTACATAAGGAATTATGGGCTTTTGGGTTTAGTCTTAGTTGGCATTCAGGAGAATACTTCTAAGCATATTCGTATCCTAGATTAGCATATATAGCCAGTGAGAACAAGAGAGAGAGGGATTAAAACTTGTGAAAAACGACGGGGGATTAGCAATCCTAAGTTGTGTTAAACTTGTGAATTGTATTGTGTTTGTCTTGTGATTTCCATTGTATTTGTTTAGAGTCCATACAACATACAACTCACTTCTAACTCAACTTTACATTTTCATTTGATTTCTGTTAAGAACCATACAAATTCGAATCGTCTAACTAATACAATTTAATTTCTCGGGTAGTTAGCACGTTAATCCTCGTGGGAACGATATTCTTACTTCATTTTCACTATACTACTTGTATGATTTGTACGCTTGCCAAGTCGCCAATAGGGTCATTGCTCACTAAGGCACTAACTCACGAATCATGATTGTTCCTCACGGACACAATCATGATTCTTAATTTCTTGCTAATTTGGGAAGCACTGAAGCAGGTAACTAGGGAACTAAGGCTTGACTGTGAGTCTATGATAGTGTGTGTGATTATTAATTAGGGATTAGGGTTAGGGAAGGCCGAGATTTGGGAAATTAAGGTTATGTTCACAACTGGGTGAGAGAAGGATAGACGAGACGAAGATGAACTCGAACTGAATGTGAAACTGTGAGTGACTTCTGTAATAGTATAAAATAACGCTTTAAAAATTAGTTATTGAACCAGTGAAAACATTAATTCAAGGTTTAATGGTAGAATCAATAGTATTAAAAAATATTAAATAAAAAAATTAAAAATTAAAAATATTAAAATATTTTACGTAGTTACAAAATTGGTGAAAAAATACTTGTTTTTGAGTAAAAAATATATATCATTTTTTTACTTTAAAAATATATAATTGTTTATAATTATATATAAAAAAAGAGTCAACTTCCCAATGTTCACTTTTCATATCACTATCATTACACTTCCTTTCACCTTTCAGTTCCCAATGTTCTCATTTCTTGCCATTTCACGTGTCTCTATCTCTGCTATGCCTTTCTCCTTTCCCAAATCTTTGACCTAGCACTAGCACCACACACACACAAAGACGAAGGAGAAGAGAAGTTGACCCCTGACTGACGTGCAGCCACCACCGATCGAGACGCCCAAGAGTTCATTGTTGGTCGGTGGCCACCCACTTCAAGGCTTCGATAGTTCGACTTCTGCAGACGAACCGTACTCGCCATCATTGTAAACGGCTCCATTCTTTCTTTTTTCTTTGTCTTCCATTCTTCTTCTTCTTTCCATTCTCTCTCTTCTTCTTAAAAAAAAATCAGTGAAATTGATTGATCAATTGGTTTCACTGATTTTCTTAGTTCATAACTGGTTCGACCAGTACCAATTCCATATCAGTTTCACTTTCTTTTGGTTTAAATGCTAATCCAAACCAGGCATAGGACCAATTCCCTGATTTAATTTTTTAAACTATGGTATAAAATATAAATGAATATCGATTAAAAAAATAACCTGGGTGACTGAGTGTATATATTATTATAATAGAAAACTTCTTTTGTTGAGTTAAAATACTAGAATTAAGATAAGCTAAAATTAACGTATTATTATGTTCATGAATGAAATCTCATATTAGGTACAATATGTCATATCAATTAAGCTCAAAATGTTCAAATTTGCCTTTTTCTCAAAAAATATATACATACATATATATATATATATATATATATTTGTATTATAGAAATGAATATTTAAAATTATTCTTATCAATGGCCTTTTGACTGAAAATAACTTAAAAATGGAAAAAAGATAGTAAACAATTATTTTTCACATTCATATTTAAGTTCAATTAACATAATTATTTTAATTTGCTGAAACTTTAAAAAGAAACAAAATAAAGTGAATACTTAAAAGGAAAGAAGATGAAAAATAATTGTCACTGTTATATAAAATATTAGAAGCCTTGAATTTCATATGGATCAATGCTTCTATCAAAATTATCTGGCTAATTTATTTTGTTTCATAATAGTTTTGGAAAATAGAGAAAAATATCCAATATCAGAACTGAATGGACTGCCAAAAATAGGGGGAAAGCTATTTACTAAAGGCAAGAAAAAAAAAATCCACTATATTATTGTTTTGTCCTTCTAAAGATAAGCATATTTTAATTAATTTTTTATGCATTAAAGCATAATAAAAATCTCTTCCTTTCCTTTTGCATATGTCAGTCAAGTATAACAGTAGATCTTGAGGTTAAGTTTGAGCTGTTAAAAATTTCATCACTACGTCTCGTATCAAACTTTCAAAAACACTTTCATCTTTTATGAGGGATCAGGATTTGCTGCTGATCATTTGGCTGTTTTTCACTTTTAGCAACGGTTTTTACCGTTGCTAAAAGTTATGACAGCAGTTTTTTTGTTGCCAAAACTTTCAGCAACGGTAAAAACCGTTGCTGAAAGTGAAAAGCAGCATCAGCAACGGTTTTGATCAGCAGCAAATCCTTTTATGAGCCCCTTCAACGTTATAGAAAGCCTATTTAAATGTTTCATTGTCCTAATTATACATATAATATAACTGTAATTTAGGGATGCATAATTCAGAGTATATTTTATTAGACTCAAATTATTCTCTACAACATAAGTCTGTTCCCACACAGTGCATTAATGGAACAGAAAGAAGAAAAGGTAAAATTAACAACTTAATTAAAAAACGTATTATAAGGCTTCACTAAGGACACCCAGAGAAGGAACAACATACATAAATCATGATGCAGACTCTCATATTATAATGCAGTTTTTACATGGAAACTCATCAATATTGTCCACTGTCACTGGCAGAACAACTTCCCACACCAAGAAAATCTATGAAGGAAACGCCCTTTAGCTTTTGAGCCTGTTCTTCCATATTTGTCTTCCCTGTCTTGCTTCTACTGTTATAATCCTCAGTTCTTTGGCCATAATTGGAGCTTGAGAACCTGTCATAAGGAAGAGGAACAACCTTGCCTATACTGGGAATTCCTGGCGCCGTAAAGCTATTGTAACTACCAAGCATACAAGAACTAGAACTTGAAGGCCTTGAGTGATGATCACTGTTAGCCTTACTGCTACGACTAACTAAACCAGAAGCTTCAAAGCTCACTAACTCTGATGTGATGGTTGAAGTACCATTTTGAGTGGTAGTCCAAGGAATGCCAAAGATGCCCATGTTTCTGTTGCTTTGGAACTTGAAGTTAATTCCTGAGTTAGGCTTATTGTGAATGTGATGATCATTATTATCATGGTTGCTCCTGTCTCCAAACAGTGTGAAGCGTTCTCTCTTCCTTCTCGCCATTAGAACATGGAAGTGATTCTTCACAGCATTGTCTGTTCTTCCTGGCATGAACCTTGAGATTGCAGCCCATTTGTTTCCCTTTACCTTGTGAAGGGCTAAGAGCATTTCTTCCTCTTCTTCTGTGAACGGCCTCTTCACTATGTTTGGGTCTAGCTGGTTGTACCACCTCAGTCTGCAACTTTTCCCTGAAAAATTTGAAAAATTTCTTACTAATTTGAGAATTTTGCAGATATGAAGTAATGTCATTGATTTACCTGATCTTCCATCAAGGTGTTCTGCTATAAGATTCCAGTTCTGAGGACCATATTGCTCCACAAGTTGTTTTAGTCTCTCATCCTCTGCTGGTCTCCAATGGCCTCTGTTACAACTCTTGCTACTCTCACCACTACTACTGGGCATTGTTATCTCATTAAATAAAACCCAGATGAAAGATGATAAGAGAAAAAACCTGGAGAAGAAGAAGGAGGATCATGTGTTATATAGAAGGAAAAGTCCCTTAGTTGTGGCTGCAAGATATGGTAATTAAGCATGTACAACTATTGGCCAGTTTCCCCCTAATTCCTCACCTCTCTATGATCCAAAAAAGGACATATGCTTATTGAATCTGACAAGGGAAATCCCACTTTCAAACATCTTCCTTTCTCAGTGATTCTTCGAGTTTGGTATTATTTTGTTTCATGCAGTTTATTAGGGGCCACAGATATGGAAGTTCATTAATGTCTGTTAAAGAGTAAGTGGGTGTCAAAAACATCTTGAGGGTATGCAAAAGGAAAGTTTTTCGATCACTTGAGGTGTACAACTGTACCCATTATACACTCTTGGGAAGAAAACAACCAGCATTTTGCTATAAGCTTCCATGATTTGGTGTGTTGTGGGACTTTCATGCTTCATGGACCATCTACAATATGCTCATAACAAGAAATCCTATATTTAAACCAGCAAAGTCAATTTTTAATGCCGTGATAATGCATTATTTAATCCTACTTGTTTATAACTAGTACTGTAATAGTGTGTTTCTTCAGTTCTAACCCAAAGCTGTTACAATATTCCCACTACGTTGTAGAGCTGAGCTAGTATTCACCGTATGATCAAAATCTATTGGGTTTAATTAGAGAACCAATGATGTGTAATTATAATGGAGGAAAATATGTGAGTATTACTTCAAATTTTGATGGAAAAGGAAATGGTATTGCTTCTCGAGTTTCATTTGTACATAATCAAATACTTATAGATTATTTTAATGAGTTGATAATTCACATGACATCCTTTTAACACAAACTTAATGTCTTTATTTCCATTTCTATTTTCACCTCCCATGCTCCCCATCCCCCTTTTTAAAAACAATTGTGTCTATCACACACAACAAAGTGGATGACTTAATTTTCACATATCTATTTAAATATTACAATTTCTCAATTTGATTTTTGAAAGATCAAGAGTTTTAGTTTAATTTTTGAAAGAATACATTTGTATCAATTTGATCTTTTCCGTTGTTAAATCACAAGATATATCGTTGTTAAATTTCAAAATTTGAGTCATTTTGACAAAAAAAAAGTGATTAAATTAAAACAAACACAATTTTTCAGAGTATAAATTGAGATACTGTTTTCATTTTCAATCTTCATTTCCTGAAATGCATTTCCTGAAACATTGAAAACATCTTTTTTATGTTTTCAGATTTAGGCTTATTTTAAGAAATATTTTCAAGAAAACGTTTTCAGTTAACTCAACCAAACGCATTTTCAAGTTCATTTTCTGTTTTCAGTGAAAATGAAAACAAGAAATGCCCAAACCAAACAAGCTCTTAATTTTTTAAGGATTAAATTAAGACAATTGTAATCTTTTGAGAATTAAATTAGTAATTTACTCTAAATCTTAATTGATTTCAAGGGCAATATTGGAGGCTATGTGTGTGTTTGTGGCCATTATGCTTTTTTTGTGACAAAATTTTATCCATGTAGATGGTAAAGATATTCTAAACATATATTGAGTTCTCAACTGATTGAGATTCTATACGCCACAACATCAAATGTCTAGCCCTTCCAAACGAACGCACACAAGCCTCTATATATATATATATTTATATATTTATATATTTATTTATTTATTTATTTATTTCCTGTTTTTCCCATTAAAGATACATGACCACCGCCATAAGGTTATTTATTTACAAGTAGACGCTGCCATATATATATCTATACTTTGACTATGCCTTGCTTTGCGTTTTCTTGGTGATTAATGCTCTGTTTTTTTTTTTCTTTTGAACTCCCAATAAGATTAATCTAATTAACTTCGTTTGCTATAATTAGGAAATTTAGGGGTCAATGTCATCAGTCAGAAATCCCAGTGAAACAAGAAAACTTCAAATGCTTTAAAATGCACCCACCCACTCTTGATAATTTCTGAAGCTGATTCATATTTGTCCCCTTAATGGTTTCAAACTAATCTACATGTGCAATTATGGAAGTGATTAAAAGCTCATGGAGGTAAAAATGACAGGTCAGTTGTCAAATCACAGTCCGTAGTAAAATTATGCTAGTTAAATTTGATCACAAACAGACCAGGAAAAGAGAAGCATGAAAATGAGACAGCTTCAAGCCAGGACAAATCTAGCAGTTCTTTGTGGTAACTGGTAATTAAGTATCTCATGGCTTTTTCCATATTTTGTTCTCTGATATGTCGTTATTCTTACTTCTGTGAATAGCTGTAACAAACCACATTACTATGCATCCTTTAGCAGAATATTCGAATTTGTGTTATCTCAGAAAAACACCCCACAACTAGCATTTATAGTATTTACAATGTTAGCTCTAGGACATTAACAAAGCAGAATAGTTATACTTTAAATATGCGCTCGGAATTTGTGTTATTAATTTTTTTTTTAAGTAAAAGTCAGAATAATAGTTCACCAAGAGGCATTATCAAAATAATGAAGAAAGCCCAAAAAAAAAATTCTACGTAATCCATGATGTTTTTCATATACTGTATTACATAAAAGGGAATTTTTATCATCGTGCCTCTATTTTACTAAAGGATAAGTCAAACAGAACATATCCCATTTCATAGTCTTCGATATTTTGAACGAATCCACCATTCGATACAGATACGCTACTCCTACCATTGACGACAAATAAGCTAGCGAGTGGTACCCAGAAAGTAGCTGATTATTTAACCTGGAATTGAGAGTTTTTTACCTTCATGTGCTAAGAAAATAGATGCCAACAACGTTCCATGTATAGTGAAATCAAAATTCGATTGGTAGGTCTTTAATTTGTAAGTCCTTTTCATTTTGTTTAGTAACATTTGACAACCAATATACCTATTCTTTGTTTGCTTACGGAGTGATCTTTCTGCCTAGAGAAAGTGACAGGGGAGCGACTCCCCAGTTACCATTTTATTTTCAGATATAGCAAAAATGACATATAAGAGACGGTCACAGAAAATTTACACGGGTTGTAAATGTACAAAGCTGAACCTAATACACAAAATAATATGACGTATAACACTAATAACTGATCCAGAGTTAAGGTCACACCATGAACAATTCTCTTCGACATGAATCAGAATAGATTGCTTTGGTCATCTCAAATGTGACCTCAAGGTGACAGAATCCACAGCATGGGAGGCTATTTAATGATAACAACATCCTCAAGTGTTTAGTTATGGATATTGGTCCACAAGCCAGGAAACAAGGCGACTGGTAGGGAAGGGCATCATACTATTTCTACAAGGTTCCTCAAAGATCTGAGGTGCCACACAACTAGCTCCAGCCCGTCAAGCCTAACCTGTCAGCAAGATTGTACATAACCAATTGATCCCAAATAGGACCAAAGAGGCGTTCCCCTCCAATGGCAAATGTTAGAGCCCATGAACAGAGAAGGGCAGTAAAAACAGAAAATCCAACTGCTGATCCAACGACATCTGCGAGAAAAATATCCAAGAAATTATATATTATTGACAGAGGACAGGAAAGTGGCTCCAAAAACATGAAAGAGATCCATTCAATATAATAACTAAATTTCCTCAAGATTTGTCAACTGGTACAAAAGATCTAACCATTCACACCACCCCCTCGAGACACTAAGCTATACATTAGTATATATACTTGTAAATGAACCTTTACTAATCCATGTGATTTGCAACCAAGTTAGAACCCATTCTCCTTCTTGGATAATGATAATTGAATAGCCTAGGTTTGCATGAGAAATTCTGTCATTCTTTGCAGACAAAATTTAAGCCAGGAAAATTTATTCGTATGATCAAAAGAAGCTTGAAGTTTATTATTAGAAAAATATGGTACAGGAATCAAATTCCAACATACCATTCAATAAATAGGTTTTACCTCCTTAACAGCCAGAATGATTGTCGCTTGTCAAGCGATTATCTTCAAGTGGAAAAAGTAAATTCTAAGGTATGTTATAAACTTCAAGATTATGAAATTTTCTGCAGATAACCCCTTACCACCTAACTAGATTCCCATTTCCCCATCTTGCAGCATTAAAAGAGCGGGCTGGGAGGGAGGGGGTGAGGAGGTTGCTCACAGAGGACATTAGCAAAAGGGAGTGCGGAGTATTCAATCATCGCATGCCAAGAGATGAACAAGATTATAGTAAGCAGTAAGAGTTACCCAAGAGTCCACATATTATCATGATCTCAGTTTCTTGCAGTTGATAAATAATGATAGGTATGTAGCATTTTATGTGTTTAAAGCATTGCTTGATTTCACTTTGGATCTAATCTTGATTTTGAGAAAGAAGGTTTAAAATGCAAGAACAAGAAAAGTACTACTGGGAACAGCACAGAATCCATTATAAACATATTTTCCCTTCATTATTAGTTTACTGCTACCAAGACGGCAAACGTATTTTCCTTATTAATGACAAGACATTCACTAGCAAGCCTACTTAAATATGGTAAAAACTCAAGCATTTTTATGAATAAGTGATTCCCACTTATAAGCGTCAACAAGCCATTTCTGCAGAGCAGTCTTGACACCCAATCACCTCGTAGCTAAGTGACCCACTTTTTGTCACCTAACATGGTGACTTCAAGAATTAGTAAAGTGTAAAACAGATAACACTCTTTACTGTTAGAATAAGACATACACTATACTCATTACTCATCAGTATTTTACCACAGAACACTACAATTTTATTTGAGAAACAAAAAAAAAGGAAAGGAACGAAAGTTAGACAAATGAAAATCAGCAATGAGTTAATACATGTATAATATCTAGACTCAGTAGCAACTGTCATCCGTTATATTTTCTTTCCCTCCTCTTTGTTTTCCCAAAGAAAGGCTACATTTATCATGCATGCTGCATATATCAATTAGCCAGTTCTTCACTCTAATGACACACTGAAATTTTGGAAAGTATACCTCGTAAAGAAAATTTCTGAAATCTTACTTGTTAGAAGCAACTCCCCCAGAATTGATATTTAAATAAGCTATGAAATGAGTCAAATGACAGACTAAAAGAAAATGAAAACTTGTAGAAGCCAAAAGCAAGAACAATAAAGAGAAACCCCCAATAAAGTAACAAAATTAGAAGAAGAATCGCCAGCTATTCAATAAAAGACCAGGAAGAGATCAAGGAACATACAGCGACGAATGCGAGGGAAGGAGTGGGCGTGGCGGAGAACGGGCCAGAAGTAGAAGCAGTTGACAGCCCAAAGCAAAGGAAGCAGGGCGAAACCGAACTTGTAGAATTTGCGGGCATAGCTAAGCGCTTCTTCCTCAGAGAGGCCGAGTGGACCATCGATAGTTGGCCAAAGTGGCATTGAAGACGATAAGGAATTCCCAATCGGGGTAGGGTTTGGATTGAGGTTGGGATTGTTGTTCTGTGATGCTTCCATCACGACGATCACAATTCACAAAGGGGCTCTCCCAGAAAGTCACCTCTGAAAAGTGAAAACGACGACGATCTGCGCTTCTACGGAACACGAAACGAAATGGCCAACTGGATTGGGCAACCAACCTGCGACGTACGTGGGCAACAATAAATTAATTTTTATTTTAATAGGATCATCTTGATTCTTGAGTAATTTTTTTTCTTATTTTTTTTGTTCAAAATACTGTGTTACCGCTTATTATTAATTCACCAAAATAAATTTTTATTTATTAGTATTATTTATTTTACTTAAATTGTAGAAAAAATAATAGATTTTAAAATTATAAAATATAAGGAGATTGATATATAAATTCATAAATTATCTTAAAATTATTTAAAATTATTTGCATTGTATAAAAATCTAAATGAATCAATTAGTCATCAACCACTCACATTATTTTTTCCCTTTTTTTTGTTTGTTTAAAAAAAGGCTTTACACGAAGCAAAAATTATTTTATCTTTTTCTCTTAAAAAAGTTGTGACCACAATTTTTCTCTATAAATAATTATACTAAGTTACTTTTGATTGTAGCTTTTTTTTTTTTTGGGGGGGGGGGGGGGGGGGGGGGCCAATAATTAGATAGAAACTTGATTGAACACTGATAAATTTGATAGGTACCATGTTTTAGTGTGTCTGGAAGAACGTCAACAAATTGTGGTTTGGAGTTTGCAAACATAGTTTGGCACTATTTTGTTATTGTTTGGTTGTGTTTTAGACAATTTTATGGCATTGATTTTGGATGAAACCTTTTAAGTTTGGAAAAAAGAAAATTTTACTTGTTTTTGGGTAAAACTCAGTTTTGGATAAAAACTTTTTTTTTCCAAACACAATAGAAATTACACAAGACCTAAGCTGAAATATAGTCAATCAGCTTATCAGATGGGGTCTGACCCCGAATACAAGATTCACATCTTCACTTTCAATTGCATGGGAATGTTGGTATTAAACCACCAATCCTAATGATACATGGGGGCAACAAGGTTACATTATACCGAAACAAACTGAAAAAAGCTGGCAATTTTTTTCTCCGTTTTTGCAATCCATAGCAGCAGCTCCTCTCTCAGAAGATCCATATGAACGTGGACCAGAAACTTATGCACTCCATATTCTCACATAGGAAAAGAAATGCTGAAGCACAATCAGTATAGACAAGAGAAGATCGTTCAACCCCATATAGAAGGGCATTAGTTTAGCTGAGACTATTTCTTGATGGCATCTGAGAGATATGGATACAACTTCCACTTACCAGAAATGTAATTTTCGTAATGGGGAAAGGATTCCTCATGTTCAAACTTAATTATCGTGTAAAGCATAATAGCCATTTAGTGTTCTTTAGGATTGGGATTTGTCCGTCATTTTGGCTCTTGCAAAGAAAACTCCTGCCAGAAGACCTACAATACAAGTTGCAACGATATGTGATCCAAATTTGAGCTTATGTGCTCTATGCAGCAAAAATAGCAATTTCAGGTCAGTTAATGTAAAGAACTAACCGAAGAAGATGCTAGCAGAATTCTCCAAGCTAGTAGGAACTTTAAACAGAAGTATGCCAGCTATTGAAAGAGGAATCTTATTTAGCGACCCTACAAGGCTGCGGATTGCAGATTAGTGATTAGATAATGAAGCATTAGCTCTTCTCTGAAATAGCATGTCAATAGAAACTAAATTTAACAGAAACAACATCACCAACATCAATCCTTAATTCAACAGAGTTAAATAGTAACAACATTGTTACTTCTGATCACATCACACCTGTAAGTTGTAGCCCCAGTCTGATGAAGAAACCACATGGATGTGAAGCTGATTGCTAGACCCAAAAATCCACTTAAGGTCATTACAAACCAAAAGCTAGGCAATCTCAGAAGTGGCCTGCAAATTAAAATTCACAATATTTATAAAGAACCAGGAAAATGTGTTGGCACATAGAAGCACAAAATATGACTGGCTGTTGAGAGTATGAATTTAATTAAAGCACATAATAAACCCATTCATAAAAAGTGGGAGAAAACTCACGTCCTCAAGAGATAATCCACCTCATTGAAAACAAAAATCAGAAGAATTCCCAAAGGCAAAGAAAGAGTGTTGTTTAACAAGACCATCGAAAACTCATTTAGATTTCCAGATTTTGTGACTTGCTTTGCTGTATCCATGACCTTACGCAGGGTCAGCTGCAGCAACAAATTAAAAACAACCAAACAATCAGTAATAAATAAAAGCCAACATGAGAGAGAAAGCAAGCACTAAGGAATAGGGAGGTACTATAATCATAAGTTCATAACAACATGCATAAGTGGATAATATTTATACCGCTTGTCCATATCATAGTTAAAGCAACCAAAAAAATAAATTGGCCAAAAAGGATTAAATCACAAGCACATTACACATCTATAATGATCACATTAAACATGGTAGATTGTAAAAGGAGAGTAATTATAAACAAGTCATTATAAAGAACAATGATTTTATGTTGGTGCTCCAAGTAAAAGGATTAGAAGTCATATATGCAACGCAGCATTATAAACAAAAAAAGTGTTCATGGTTGCATAGTACAGCATTATGTTAAAATTTCACTGAAAATCATCTAGACAGTGATAAAAGGAAATATATATAAAGTATGAGACTCAATATATGGACAAAGCTTAAAAACAGTCTATATATATGTACTCACAGAATATGATGCAGTCAAGAAACAATTAAGTATCTGCCATGCATAGCCAACTGCATGAAAAGAGAGATCGGTAATCCCTCCAGTTACTGCTGAAATGATCTGCACAGAAAAGGGAAATCTGTAAAGCATGTAGCCAACAGGTGCACATCAATTACCTGAGTCCACTAAGAATTAAAACGGACAAGCCACCCAATCATATGGGCCTAATAGCGCCCTTGTAAAACATGCCTTAGATGGGAGACATCAGCTGTGACTTCCAGCAGATATATCATACTGAATGTGACTTAGTTATTTTGGATAAACCTTGTAGGCATCCTAAGTTCTAACACCAACACCACTTCAAAAGGAGAAGAATAAAAAAAAGGAAGAGGAGCTCATAAATAACAATATATAGAAAGACATGACAAGTTGTTTTCCCTCGAAATTAGGACTGAGGGAAGACTAAAGAATAATGCATAAACATATCAACAAATAACACCTCCCATACTTATTGCATCATTTGATCACTAAAAGGAAACAATATATTGACACGAGTGCATAAAAGGAGAAAAACTAGGAAATTACTGGTCGATGCAAGCAACAAACCAAAACTTGAACAAGCATAACAAGTAGAATTCATGATTCCACATTAAGTTAAAATTGGTATCTCAAACATCTAGAAACCCAGGGATCATGAGATTCATATGACAAGCTCTTCAACATACCATTAAAAATAGAGCAGCCCAAACGCTGCTATCATGTTGCTTCTTGAATAGATACATTTCCCCAAGGGCAGTTATGACATTGGTAACATTCTTCAGGACTGTTACCATAGCTACATTAATGTATTTCAAACTGCACAAAATATGAATCACAATAAGCAAAACTATCCAGTTAGTAGAGGGAAAAAGGGTGATTACTGTACTGCAAGCTATAATTGTCTAAGTTACATTAGAGTCCACAAACTGCACAGATTGCAAATGTCTGGATGACATGTCTGACAATAAAATATTAGCAACTCAGCATTCTTTATGACTTTGCCACTCACCAAAAGAGTAAGTAATCCCTCAATTTGACTACTTTTTCTATTTCGTGATCATGCCAAATTGCTCATCCAAAAGCAGTATCTCTGATAACATTTTTGAAAATATTCAGTTTTTAACTTTCATTTTTACGGTAAGTCATATAAATGCAACTTTCATACCTAATTGTTCACAATAAATAGAAAAAGATACGCATAAGAAGCAAATTGGCATTATATCCTGTTGAAAGAGGAAAAACCAAAAAGTTCAAAACCCCATACCTAAACATACTTGTAATGAGCATCCCAACAAATATAACATTCACAGGCAACCAGACCTTAATCAATCTCCATGTTAGTGGTTCTGTCGATATTAGGCCCAGAAGGCTCAATACAGAAACAATAATCACTGAAATGAAATTCTGCATTCACAAAAGTGGCAGAAGCTAGTATCAGCAACAGCTACATCATTATACCAACGAAAGAGAAAGAAGCAATGAAGCAGATTACCTGGTACAACATCAACGATATCCCAGCACTGAAATCATAACTGGAAAGCACAAACTTGTTAATCAATATCATGCTGCATGAGGATAGGCAATATGCAAGGCCAGACAGTAAGGCTTGATTGGGGACTTTAACTACCCTGCTACTTGGTAGTGGTCTCTCTTTGTTCTTTTCCAACTTACCACTTTCCAAGTCGGGTTCATTCTTGGCCAAATGCTTCATTTCATGTGAGAAGAAATATAGCGAAAGCAGAAGAACTAAGAGGAATGGGATCTGGCAGTGACTTCAAGAGCTATTTAATGAATTCTACAGTGGGTAGATGAGTGAATTGATGGATAAATAGTGATTGCAGAAAACGAGGGCAACACACAGCAGAATTCTACAGAGTTCAAGCTAAGGATCTCAGTCTCGATAGAAGCTAGAGAAATACAAAATAAAGATTTTCGAGTTCTAACAATCGCGCAACTTCACAAACCTAATTATATTCCTGATCAAGAACCCACGAAGGCTCCCAGCAGTAATCGCCGAAATAGTGAAAATCAGACAAATAAGGAAACGAAGAACCAAGCAAAAACTCAGGGCATGAACCCACAACTATTGGAGCTCACAGAATCAAACTGCAAATAAAAATTATGGATGTACGGAACTAACTGGAGAAGAAAAGGGAGTTGTAGATTTGAAAGTGGAAATTTCGTTACAGCATGAGAACCCAACTTTTTAGGTCGTTGAACTTGAAGCTACCTGCTTCGTTGTCTTTTATAATTCTCAACTCCTAGATGACGAAGATCCACCGTTGCTTGGGTTCAAAAATGCATTGAATAATTATTTGTCGCGAGCGTGCTCATGCAGTGAGTATCCAATATTCCCGGGATGCCCTTCTGTCTTCTGACGTGATTTCATTCTACTTGGTTAATTTTCCTATTCATCATTTCTCTGTAACTCTTGTAATATGAATGTTAATTGTTTTTCCAACGAGTGTGCAGCAGCATGCTGCAAACCTAACATATAACATAGTCAAAAGGAGTATTCTCATTAACTAAACTGACTGGAAAATGAACAAAATAAGTAAAATCTTAAAAATAATAATTAAAAATATTTTTCTTTTAATTTCAAAATTAAAAGAGATATTTGTAAATACTTTTAAGTCAAAGGCAATATTTACATTTTTTAAAAAAAAAATAGTAGTTGTAGAAACGTAAGACAAATGTCAACAAACTTGGTGGCATTTCCCAACCCAAACTCTTGGAAAATGTCCCCTTTTTTTTGTATATATTGTGTTGTGGGTGCAATTGTTTTTTTAGGTAAATCACATTAATTATTTTTTTTAATTGAGTCATTACATTTATCACTCTTTCACTTCAAATATTGGTCCAAATATTATATCAAATTAAAGAGAGAATATAAATTCAAATCACATTAATTATTTTAGAATTAAGTTAAATTATACATTTGATATATCTGAACCAACGGATTTTTGTCTCGTAAATTTGGCCGTTGGAAAAGAAGTATCATAATCTCTCTCAGTCTCTTAGCTCTTGCATTGTTAGACACGGGCAGCGTGTCTATCTCATGGCTTTCAAGTTTTCATTGCAACTCTGTGGCACAACTCTTTCTCTTCACGCCTCCACCATTTCCCACATAGTACCCAGACAAGAAAGCTTCTTCATTTTCCATCAATTATTCGAGCACAACAAGATGCTGAACCAGACAAGCCAAAGGCTGCTCAGACTCAATTAGACTCAGACTATAGGATCCTCTAATGATCAAACCTTCAACCACGGCTCCTAAAGTTGTGTTTGACTGGACAAAAAAATATAGTTTATAATTTATTTAATAAATGTTTATAATTTATTTAATTAACTTATGATATATTTAACTAGTTTATAAATTTATTAGGAGTGTTTGGTAAATAAATTTATTTCAATAACTTATAATTTATTTTGATATGCTACTTTGATTAGTTTATAACTTCTGTGCTTTTCTTTCTATTTTACCCTTATCAGTTTATCAAAATAACCTTCTTATCAAAATATTCATTATACTTTTTTGCTTTTCAAATGCCGTGGGTTTTGTTGTTACTTTTTTTTATTTACATGTTTTTTATTATATATAATAAAATGTATATAAATATATAATTATATATATATATATATATATATATAAAACAAAAAATAATATGTTTATTTGTATTATTTTAAAATTATAAAATATTTGCCCTTTTATGTCATTTTATATTTTTCAGCTACTTCAATAATTACTTTTACTAAACACATCTAATTCAATAAGCTAGCTTATAAGTTTTCAACTTTCAGCTATCAGTTAAAAATTAGTTTATCAATTATTTTTGTCAAACACACCATAAAACTCCCAAAAAGCCTCCAGTGAGTCTAATATTTATTCAAGATTTAGGCCATGTTTGGTATTCACTTTAGAAATGGGATTCTTATTCCATTGCACTATTGAACTACGTTTGATATTCATTTTATGACTGGAATGAGAATCTCTTGGTAATGAAATGAGATGGAATGGAATCCCATTCCATTCAATTGAGTTGATGTTGAAATGTCAAAAAAAGCTTCTTTGCCACCCACGTTTCATCTTTGTCATTTGCACTATCACTCATCATCACCCATAGTCAACCACACTACCTGTCATTGTCACCCACCATTCACCATCAACAACTATTAAGGCACTCTTCAACAGCAACCACCACAACTTGAATCGTATCTTCTGATGATGGCAATGGCAAACAATGAACAAAGAAGATAGAGGTGGAGCAGGAGAAGATGCAACAAGATGATAATTACATAGGAAAGAAGATTGAAGGAAGGAGAGAGAGAGACGAAAGACAGAAGTGGAGGACGCGGGCCGAAGAGAGAAACAAGTACTTTTGCTTCTATTTTTTTTAGGAACAATATAGTAAATTTATATCAAATTTTTTTTTCACTTCATTTTAGACTCCACACCAAATAAAATAAATTTAATCATTTTTATTTCTTCTCATATCATACCAAACATAATTCTAAAATTCTCATTCCTTCAAAAGTCTTAATTTATACCAAATGTAGCCGTAATTTTTTTCTTTATAATTTGATTTATTTATCTGATGCAATTTTATTTATGGGCAGTGAAGAAATGTCAAATTGTGAGGGTGAACAATGAGAAGTATCTCTATAGCATTAATGTAAGGAGGAGAAACATTTTTCTTCATTTTTTTTTTCTTTTCTTCACTGACATGTGTGAGTTTATATATTCCAGTATCTCTCTGTTGGACGCCCACCTTATTTACAAAGGATTAGACTACATTTACGAAGACCGTGGTGAGGTAGATGGCAAGTTGTGTTAAATATTATGAAGCATGAATATATATAAAGATATGGACATTGCAATACAGTAAAATTTTACAGTGTGAATCTCTTTCAGGTCTTGGATATTCGAATATTTGAAACAGGAGAATACGCATTGGCAAGTGACATATATCTAGCATGAGTTCTCATCTGGGGTCCATTATGTCAATGTTTACTGATAAATACAACAACAGCAGGCTGCAATGATTAAATTTGTAGCTTCTTTATAATACTAATGGTTCTCTGTAGGACGTGTAAAGCCAGGCTTATAAAGTAACGGCATGCGATTCTAAATACTCTGTTCACTTTATGACAAATTTTTTGACAAAATTTGTGCTTAATCTACAGATTGCATGGGTAGGAATCCCCACCGCTCCCGCTTGGCTTCCTACAGACATGCTTATCGAGGTATATATATATATATAATATTGTGGTTGATTTTAAATTCTTGGCAATTACATATTTGAAATTAATACTGAATTTTCATTCAGTTTGGTGTTATATTAAATCTTTGTTGTGACAATTCATATGGTTACTGAAGCTGCAAATATATTAAGCCTAATTGAGCTGAGCGCGTCTTTGCCTAGGAAGAGCTTGATATTTGTGCTTAGCTTACTGTGTATCTAAAATTAATTTTGAAAAGCACTCTAATCAATAATGCATGATTAAATTCTCAGTTCTGATAGTATTGAAATCTCCAGTAAACAGGCCATCTTTCTATACAATTGCATTATTCACTGAGGTTACCCGACTCTTTTCTTGTTCCTTGCAGTCAGAGAAGCTCAATTATGAAAGGTTATGACCTCCGCTTGCTGTACAAAGCTATGTTAAAAAGTGAAACCATGACATTGTTTTTTTGATGTTGCAAGTATGACTGAAGATGCTAGGTTTAAAACAGCATCTGCTACTTGCTACAGAATCTTCGTTGAGCAACCATGTAATCACTTCAGATGGCTCATGTATACTATTTGAGACAATCACTATTACTACCCAGCAAAAGATTTGGTCATAACTAAACTATCATTGTACAAGTCTTTTTAAAATAAAAGAAAGGATCAAAATTCAGATTCATAGTACAAGCAATCATCAGCAAATTGATGAGAAAAAAGAATAAGTTAATATGCAAATAAACTTCATTTTCATCTGCAGATATGATTAAGCAGGAAAAATGTTTGCTAGTATAAATGACAGAAAAACAGCTTATTGTACTTGTCAATGAAAAAGAAATGCTCCACTCAAGTTGCAGTAATTGAAGCATCTGAAATCATGCTATGGTTAATCATTAGTCATACAACAAAGCTGTGTAACTAAGCACCACTTCGATGGCCATAAATGCTTGCAGCTTTAGTTCAGGTATAAGGCTATAACATACATGAGCACCTCCGCGTTCAAATTCAACAAAAGCAACTGTGTGCATAGCTTATTCAAAGACGAAAGATACCCTGCTATAATACTCTAAAAGAAGGGCAACACCCCTGTTGTTCTTCTGTAAATGATTCCCGCCATCTTCTGCTGATTCTTATCAAGTAATCCAGCAATAAAGATCATAGTTTGACAAGAGCAAGATAACCTTCCTTGCAAACTACTAAGAATTAGTTAAGGTTTAAACCTGTCAACGAGCAATACTGATTATTTAACCCCTCTTGGCACGCTTATTGGGATTCAAAAGACCCACTAACGAGGGAAGGGGTTCAGGCACAGGAACATTCATTGACCTATACAACTTTCTGACACCTTCACTAAAGCCTGAAGATCCAAAATTTAAATAAGAGATGCTTTTATGAACCTTTGTCTCCTGATCCTGTGATTGACGATTCTTTACTATATCCAAATCTTTGTTGCTTTCTATTGACTTGCCCAATTGTACTTCAGTATCCTCCTTTTGGTACAAGGATTCTTGTCCTGCATAAACTGTTTGTGAAAGGTCCTTTGTGTGTAAAATACTATGCCCTCCACGCAAAAAACTAACATCTTGAAGACCAAGTCTTGCTTTGCCAAATAATGTAACAGGCAACTTGCCTGGAAGAGACAATTCTACAAGTGCCTTAGTCTCAGTACTCAATTTAACAGGTAATTGAGTTTGAGCACAAGGCTGAGGGGTCTCTTCAGGCACATGATTGCAGTTCACAGATTTAACCAACGCATCAGCATCAGTATTTGTTTCATCAGTCATATCCAGAAGTTTTCTAAGAGATTTATTGAGAGATATATTGGAGTTGAAACAGTGTGTCCTAACGTAACCTAGCTCCATAGCCCTGCAGCTGGGCGTTGTTGAAACAACCCACCAAGGTGCAAGAAGTTGAAGCGCCCATTCTAATTCTTCCTTGGATGAGTGCATTGAGTAACAGACATGCCAAACACCAGACTGATCCTTAATTGCTTCATGCATTCTCTTCTTCCCAGCGTTCTCAATTTCTGAGAACTCTTCTTCACAAGCATACCACTGTGCAGAAGGGCGTATTATGAGAGGCTGAGGTTGGTGATTAACCCGGGCCTCCACAAGCTTTGCTTGTGATCTTTCATAAAGCCCTGGAGATCCATCAAACATATGGAACCGAGAAGATGGATCTTCACAAAGGATTTCAGGCGCTGCAAGAGCCAGATTCTGGAAACATTCTGGGTTTTTGGCTTTATCAACATATATCTTGGCTCGAAAAGTTTGGGACACATTAACAAGGATCTCTTCCTGACCAAGAAGGTCAGAGGCTAGATACACTGTCAATGCATCAGGATGCTTCCATATACAATTAATAACCTGCTTCACAGTGCCGTAAGTTAAACTATGAGATGGACTCATAGGTAATAATGATATTGGAGAATGATGAAGGAAATTAATTAAAAAAAACCCAAAAAATAATATGCACCCACTTATACATTGGAATTGCTGCATTTAGTAAAGAAAATAAATATAGAATATGGGAGTTTAGAAAATTAATCTTTTATGACATTTCTAAATTTCAGCATATGTAAACGGTGCGTGTTGTTAAAGGAAGAGAGCAGGTTGATGTTGTTAAACATCAAGCAGAGATTTCAACTATGTTTGCAGAGAAAATTTGTCACTCTGTTGGAATAACCTTTTACATAAAATCATTCCCGTGCATGCATGATGAACATCTGAACTATTCCAATGTTTCAATTAAGTCTTTCAATTATGGAAAACATGTCATTAAAACGTTTTGTTGAGCTCAAAAAAGAATATGTAATATTGGGACACCTTCATACTTGTCATTACCACATAAACGACTCACTATGGCATCAAAAAGTACCTCTTGAACTGCAGAATGCTTGCTAGGCATCCTCTGAGAGAAACTCCCAAAAGTACAGTCTAAAAATACACAATCAAGTCGACAGTGTGGCTCTTTTCCCTTCTTCCCAATATACTTCTCGGGTAAATTCTGTAGGCACTCAGGGCTGAGCCTGCAATCTCCCGTGTGTAAAATATTTCCAAATTTTCCTTCAAATAAGAACATTACAGCTCCTGGATATTGATAAAATTCACACCAAACAGAGGAAATAAGCTAATTAATCCCTGATCAAATCCAGCAACTTTCTGCTCAA
Organism: Biancaea sappan; assembly: GCA_037074585.1. Classification (NCBI taxonomy): domain Eukaryota; kingdom Viridiplantae; phylum Streptophyta; class Magnoliopsida; order Fabales; family Fabaceae; genus Biancaea; species Biancaea sappan. The sequence goes on along the minus strand of CM073491.1, from coordinate 16,403,614 downwards.
ACTTCTCTCACAAAGAGATAAAATCACGAATCATCCATACAGTTGAAAAATAAGCCAATAATAATATCATTGGAATTGGAAGAAACAAAAGTAACTCAACTGGTTACCAGAAACAACAGTATTATTCACTAAACTATGACGCTATGAAAATAATGATAACAATACCAGGGCAGTGATTCGCATCAAAAGGTGTAACAGTGAAGGCCCCGTCAGGATCATTAATACGTATGGATTGGCCCACCTCAATACCCACAAACGACGAATCATCAAGCTGCGAAAAGAACGTAAAATTAAACCCAAACATAGATCTCGATAAACAAGTAAATATACGAATTGCTAATAGAAATTGAATAAAATAATAAAATAACAACCTGGGGGTAATGTTGAAGAACGAGGGTTTTGGTGAAATGGGTACAATAAATTGGGAACGAGAAGTGGGAAGAGATGCCAGAAGAGTGGTCTTTATGGGCATGTGTGAGGAAATGGTACCTCTTTCTCTTGGACAAGGGAGTCCATGTGTCCACTGAGAAAGGCAATCCTTTGGGCATTTCTATCGGCATTTTTCCCCCTCCTCTTAATTCGCTCGTGAAAAGAGAGAAACTTAAACGAAAGAACCCAGCGACATTGAGGCAGACGATCTTTTAATCAAAAAATTTCCTGTCACAGACCCTTCAAAACGACCATGGATGTGGAAGGAAGGAAAAGAGGGACAAAAATTTTGGCGCTAGCGCAATAGAGTGGAATTTTGTAAATTACTACTTCGATCGAATTTCCATTTGATAAAGAATAAAATAAAACTGGTGAGACGAGAATGAAATTACTTGAAATTTCCCTGAAGAAATCAATATAATGACGTTGCCCAAAAATGAGAACGCTAACACTTTGGCGGTTATTATTTTGGAGCTTGCGCTTAGTTCGAAATCAAGAAGCTTCCCGCGAAAGTTTCATTATAATATTTTGTATTAATATTTAAATAATCCGTTTGTTCTTGCGTTGCTTGCTCCTCTGGATTAGTATGTTTATTATTTTATCATCAATAAGAGGTCGTCCATCTAATTTTTGTTAATAAATTAATGATTTAATTTTAAAAAATTATTATTTTCTTTATTTAATTCTTAAATATATTTCTCTTAATTTAATCTTTAAAATATCACTTTTTTTCTTCAATATAATCTTTTACAAATAACATATCTCAATTTACTCTTAAAATATTTTTTGTTAATCGAAATAGTATCTGCAAAAAGCATTTATGGGCTTCTAATACAAAAATAATGTCATTTTAGAGGTTAAAGACACATCATAAATCTGTATCATTATGTCAAATCTTTCTTTCACCTTACATATGGACTGTTTTAATTAAAAAGATTAAATTAAGAAATTTTATTTTTAAATTGAATAAAAAAATATTCTTATAAGAACTAAATTAAAAAGTTTTAGTTCACAAGCATTAGTTCAAGTGGCATTTTTCTTGAGCTTAAACCAAAAGTTTGTTGTGGGTTTAATCCTTCACAAGCCCTTTTCTTATTCCCATTTTCATTGACTTTATGGCTTTTTGGTAACCACACATTTAAGAGAAAAACATTTATCTTTATGTGACGAAACTAAAAATATATTTCAAAATAAATCATTAATTTATTGAATGTTATACTATCATGTATTGATTGAGTATTCAAAAATCATCTGTTTTCTTTCTTTGCCATTTTAGATTCGATGGCAACAATTAATAAATTTTGAGTCCTTCTCAGATCCAAAATTATATCCCGTTGCTATAACATTAAGCAAACATTGGTTTAGTTATGAAAAATACAATAAGCTTCAGTAATTATTTTTTTTCAGTGTTGCTTCCGCACTTTTTTAGATGCTATATAATTGATTTTGGGGATCACTCCCAATATAAGTTGCTCGAAGTTTCTACACTCATGCCCATACTTTATTTTAATTGTAATATTTGTTTGGGCCAAATTTATTGTAATATTTATAATTATCGCTTTTAAGAAACTCTCCCAGCATTATAATATTTTACTGTTAGGAAAAGCCAAAATGATTTTTGAATTAAAAAAAAGCCAAAATGATTTACAATACTCTATACTACTCAACACTCATTACATCAGTACACCAGCCATTCATGAAAACTTATATAAGATTTTCATTACCGTGTGCCCATGCTTTAACATCGCTACTAGGCTACAACATAGCAAATATTTATGGTATGGCTCCATAAACATTATAACAACATAAAGGTTTTCAGTTTTATCAAAGGTATCCCCTTATATGATAAAATGATCGAACTTCCAAGACTAAAAAAATAAAACCCTTTCCATGCAAATTAACATCTATAAGAATTAAACGTGTATCATATTTGAAGTTCAAATCGTTATTATCCCTGTGACCTGCCAACTAACAATATAATTTGATTCAATAACATAACTACTTCCACCCATCTCTTCCTCTATAAATCGAAGTCCGCAAAATTTTTGGACGTTTGGTGAACATGGGCTTGTCAAGCCAATCATACACACACTAGTCATGGCTTGGTTAAAACACCACCAAAGCCGTATCAGTTTTTGCAACCAGTAAAACTATTTGAAAAAGAAAAGAGTAGTTACGGAAAATTGCTTTTCTTTCTGTTTCCACTTCTGCCATGAGCTAACAATATACAAAATAAAGTCTACTGCATACACGGTGAAAACTTTCCATTTACAATACTCAAGTAATTGTTACAAGCAGCAAGGTCTCCCAAGTGTCACTGTGCATTGAAAGCTTAAGGCCCCTACCTTCTCCCATTGTCTTGTTCCCACGTTTAAAGAATCAACCAGAATCTTTTGAAGAGGGAGTTGTTGCTTCAGATTGAGGTTCAACCACAGTTCTCAACGCATGCATGGGAGGGAGACCAAGAAAGATATTAGTTCTAATGCTATTTACACTCGCAGTTTAAATGAATTTCCTTCTTGGGGATCCGCCAGGTGTATGGGCATTGCACAGAGATGTTTCATGCCAAGGATCAAGAGTGAATGTCACGTTCGATCTCATAGGATATGAAGAGAAGTCATTAAAATTGTAGGTATTTTGTCCCATCGTAGTGTAAGTTGGATGAGGAGGAGAAAGCATACAGCTCTTGTGTGTCGGTCTATGTTGTCGCAGTGGACTTGAGCAGGGAGATACTGGTAAAGATGTAATCATTCTTGTGTTATCTCTGAACAAGGGAATTGCAATATCAGATCAGTCTAAATAACATGAAAATGATAGAAAGCTAGTATAGATAAATCAGGTCTTAAAATGAGAAAAAGTAGGTTATTTTACATTGGGCTCCTTAATGCTCGTGAGGCTGCAAAAGCTGGCTTTGTCACATAATCTCCATCAAGTAAAGTCATACTTCTTCTATTGGAATGGAGATCTAGATGTGGCTGAAATACATTCAATATAAAGAAAGTTAGCTCCAGCTCACAGATCTTCATAGATTAAGCAACTTTAAATTCTCATCATTTGAGTGCAAGGAATATATGTGCCGAAGAATTTGACATCATATTGATCTGATATTTCCTGTTCAACCTCAGCAGCGTATAAAAAATTATTATGCTTAAAATTGCACTAGATTTTGGACAAAGAAATATGATTACCAATAATGGAAACAAGATTTAGTCTTAGAGCCATGGAAAATCCTTGCTTAAAACTAATGGGCATAATAAGCTCTCAATAAAGCTATATACTCCACTAACATGGTGAAGTTGATTAATTTTCTTATCACCCTAAACTATGTTAACCCTTTTACTATTCTTCATCTTCAGTTTTTCTTGCATTTATGCTTCTATAATATTCACTAGCAGATGTGGTATGCATTGCAACAATAATCTAAGGAAAAAATAAAGTTGAGTAAAACAAACACCACTGCCAATCCACAGATATGACAGAAACCACATCATTTTACTGATGGAAACCTGTGCTTAATGCCTCACTCTTTAAATAAAATAAGACTACTCATATCTCATATCTCTCAACCACTGATTCATATAGAACATTTCACAGATATAGTTGACACTCTTCATCTTTACAACCTTCATTATTTTGGAATATGATAAAACTATACATACAAGTTGAGCAACACAAATACAATTACATGCATTGCAAAAAACATGAACAACCATGACATGATATTATCAGACAATATAGTGCTTCTGCATATAAATAATGATCCATTTTCTTGACATGAAAGTAATTGTGTATGATTATTGCACATTATCTCTTATTGTACAACACCAAATGAGCAAGTCATCCAAACTCCCAATCCTCAAGAATAGCAGCATGTTAGTTTTATGAGAATGGGACATACTTAATATTGATTAAGTTCCCAGGAGTTGGAACTAGCACTTTAGAAGTCAAGGCAAATTAACTTCAAAGAAAATAAATAACCATCAGAGACTATACCAGTGTCTGGCTTCCATCAAAACTGTAGGGAAAAGCATCCCTGGTTAAGCTGACATTTGCAGCTCTTGTTGCTGATTGATCACGAATAAATGGATGCTCTAGTAACCTTTGAGCTGTTGGGCGAGCTGATGGGTCTCTTTGTAAGCATAGATTTATGAAAGACTTTGCATCATTTGAAAGATGCTCAGGAATTTCAGGCATATCTTTGCTGTTCCCAATTTTAAAAATTGCAGCTACCTGTTGAATCCAACATGAAAAAATGATTTTGATCCTTTATACTCTGCATGTCATAAAAAAATGCAAAAATATGGTGGTTCTAAAATATCCAAATCCGCACCCCTTCATACTGACTCCATGGAGGCTTTGTCGTTGCCATTTCAAGAATTGTGCATCCCAAGCTCCATATATCCACAGCAAGACTATAGCCATTTGTATTCATCACAACCTAAAAAATTCAAATACAAGGATTCAGTACAGCAAGAAAATGAGCTTGTTTCTAAAGGAATTGAGTCATCTGAAAGTAGGGGGTAAATTACGTACCTCAGGTGCCATCCAATATGGACTTCCCTTGAAAGAAAGCATCGAAGTAGAAGAATTTATCTGTCCAGAACAATCAAAACTTAGAGATGATCTTCACTATAATTCAAAACTGAAATAGAAAAATTCATTATTATAGCTCTCCAAATTAGATTTGATTTCTGCCAATAAATTTAATGCTTTATTGCTCTGAATTATATATAAAGACTAGAAGAGATAGGTGAAAGAGAGATAAAAAGCACAATGTAAGAGTAGGTGCTTGCTCGCATGCTATATGTGTTAAGCACGAGTATGAGAGGGAACATGAAGACTGTTTAAGGGTAGAGAATCGGGGTGGGGGTTTTTCTGTTACTAGGCATTCATATAATGAATAAAACTGAAAACTTGAAGTCTTGAACCTTTGGCAGCAGTCACTCCCAGATACTTTTACAACTTGTGTATTGCTTTATTATTTTGTTGTTCCAGAAACAATACATATCATATACTTCCCTGAAGTAAGCAAGAAGCAGTTCATTGTTTACAACTTTAAGATGAACTTACATGTTTAGCCATTCCAAAGTCTGCCAACTTAATTTCACCATTAGGATCAACTAGTATGTTAGCCCCCTTAATATCCCTGCCAAAAAAAAAAAACACACACAAAAAATAATTTTAAAAAGAGTGAAGAAGATGCAGTTTCATGTTGTAAACCAAGAATAACTGATGAGTTTAAATTCAATCCACTAAGTAAAATACCATATGCTATCTAATTAACAAGGGGATTCACTTCGTTGGAGTAACTAGGTTATTTTACTTGCAGTAAGTCGTATTGAATTTGTTTGAACAAGTGGGATCACGCAGTTCACCACTTATAGTGTAGAACTCTTTAAAATGGCAAAGGATCAAAGTATTATCCAGAATGAAAGTACCTGTGTACTGTGTTTCTTCCATGCAGATAGGCAAGCCCAGAGACAATCTGCCTGGCATAATTTTGAATAACAGGTTCCTTAAATGGACCATATTCCTGAAGTAGTTTGTGGATTGAACCACCAGAGACATATTCCAAATAAACTGAAAGTGCTTCTTCTCCCTGCAAAAATGGCACATATAGTCATATACTAATAACAAATCCTATTTGTGTTTTCTATTTCTCATGTGTGCGCGTGCCTGCACAGATCACTGCATATACATGTCATAAATGGCTCTAAACTAGGAACATTTAGCCATACCAGTTCACTCCCATAGTATTCAACGATGTTCGGATGTGAAAGCTGACTAAGCAAATTTATCTCCTGGAATCAAAGGACAATTATGTCATAAGTTTTTTAAGACCAATAAATGATACGTAAACACATTAAAGCAATTTTCAATTCCAACTGTGCAAAGAACTACAAAACTACCACAGCATGTGATAAAGAATCATTAGCATAAATCTTCAGAGATATGATAGAATTACCTGATTAAGCTGTCTGAGGCACTCTTTTGAAGTTTGATCATCAGAAAAAACTCTGACTTCTTTTATTGCACACATTTGTCCACTTTCACTATCAATGTTGCAAAATAAAAATTTTAGAGAGGTAGAGCAACATAGCAAGCAGAATAGTTTCAGTTATTTGTCCAGTGTATGGACATTTGTCAGAGAGTGCAAATTCTGGAAAAGAAAATATAGTTGTATAAATATAAATAAGCATCAATTTGGTAATTCCAATATTTCTTTCATAAGGAATGGAAACATACATGACATTAAGTTATTGCAGATTACCCCAATAGGCAAGTGATAGTTCATTTCTTGCTAAAAAACAACAACATTAACAGAATTACCTATTAAATCCCAGGTAAACATGCCCAAATGTTCCACGTCCTAAAAGCTTTCCTTTCTTCCACTTGGACAGATTGCCGGTTGTGTTTTCCAGCAGACTATTTGCTCGACTATGGGAAAGTGCAGAAGGACTAGTAGGTGAACCAGGCGGAAGAGGCAACGGATGACATTGACTCCTTCCATCATCTAGCTTGCCAGTAGGAGAGTCAAGACTCAAAAAATGCAACTTTGGATGAAGAGGTGAAGTAGGGCTGGGTGGTCCTCTAGACCCAGGACCTGGGCTTTTTGACCTCATATTGATGTTCATATCACCTCGTCCCCTAGTATAAAGAAATAAAATAGATTAGTAAGATTGAAGAAGCACACTGAAACACTTGTATAAGCAAAAAGAAATAATTATGTCCTTTCTTTCTGTCGCTTATATTGTTAATACCAAAGGAGTATATATAGAGAGAATCAGCCTCCCTAGCTTTTAAAAAAAAAAAAAATCAACCACATAGAATGAGCCTGTAGCTTAAAACCCTTCATCATGATAGTTCATGAAAACCAGTAAAATGGATATAATTGCATAAATGCCATCTAAAACCAGGAACAGAATAGAGATGAATATTTCAAACTTGTCCATCAAACTATAGATCTTATTTTTCCCCAGATCAAAATATCAGAAGTTCAGAGGAGAGCTCCTAATCAGGACTTTATCACGCTTTGCGGCAGGAAAAACACCAATAATATTTTAAAAAATTTCCAGCAGACTTACGCATATTCACAGAAAGAGAAAGATCTCTTAGTCCAAAATTGGCTATCGTATACAGAACAAAAGAAATACGGAAAAATAAAGCTAACAGCGTGTAAAAGGGAGAGGGAGGATAGAGAGCCTACAAAAGTCTAGAAACGGAATAGCTAGGGAGGTTAGCAGGCCTTCTCAAGGATATCGGTTGTTATAATGGGGAACACTAAAAGTAAGAATGACTCCCATAAGCTAAGTAAATAAGCAATTATAGTTCAACTTTACGATCTTCGACGGAGAGAGAAAAGAAAACAGAGGCAGAGGTTAAAGTCACTTTATTAATCAATGATTACGCTCAGCTTCCAACAAGATATCTCCAAAAACGATAAATCATTTAAATTAACTTCCCCAGAACTATAGAAACTACAAATTCGACCTAAAAAAAAAGGAAAATCACAGACGAAATCCTGAAATGGGAATAATAGTGGGATGGGATTTTCCGAAAACCCAACCTGATGCCATCAAATTGAGAGATTTGATGATCATCGTAAAACCCGGTAGAACTCACGCTTGACCCAGAGATCGACGCAGATCCCGAGCCATCTCCATCTCCAAGATCGTTCCGGAAACTCTGTGGAGACGAAACCGACGGTGGAGGCAAGGGATGGCCTGAATAGCAACAAGCGAATCCCGAGGACGAACCACCAACCCCAGCAGCACCGAAAGGAGTGAAATCCTTGCTGGCTCTGGGTGAACTCCGAGAAAGCGTCATGGTGGAGACCTCGTCAAAGCTCTTGGGCTTGTCCTTTCCTCTTTTCGCAACATTCCTAATCGGGGACTTCATGAAATTAAACTGAAGGCCTCCATGCGGTTCCGGCTGGGGACGCTGCTGCGGCCGCTGCTCCTCCTTGTTCTTGCTGGATTTTCTTCCCCACCAAGCGGGCATTCTAAAATAGAGAGAGGAGAATTCAGGAAGGAAAGAGTGGTTGAAGAAGAATAATAGCAGAGAGAAAGAAGGGGAGACTAGTTTTGTGGAGTAATTTGAAAGAGGAAGAAACGACGAAAGAGGGTGGAGGGACCAAATGACCACAGTGAAGGACAGCTACGAAGGAAGAGAAAGGAGTAGGAGGGGGACGGCGACGGGGGTTGGATAAAGCGGAGAAATGACATGGCAATTTCTTAGAGAGAGAGAGAGAGTGTGCGCGCGCGCGCGCGTGTCTGCTCGTACGTGTGCTTACATGCGAATTAACAGTAGCACAGTGCTCGCAGTTAAAATCGTTGCGTTGTTTTTTTTTTAAGATGAACATCGTTGTGTTGATTTGGTGAGGGCGGTTATTACTTTTTATACTTTATAGTCACTAGCTATAGTTCTACTTGGAAAAAAAAAATTGAAATACATGCGAATCCACCTTGGCAATTGTGCGCATTTAAAAATAAATAAATATATTACAATATTTTTATCAATCTAACTAAATTAACAGTTGATAAATTTTTCTTTTTTTAATAATATATATAAAGTATTATTTATTCAAACCTCAATATAATTTACTCTTATGTTACTTTAAATTTCCAAATTATATATAGTTTTAAATGAGTCTTTTAAAGGATATTGGTCATCTCATGTGAAAAAATAAATATCATATAAAGATAGAATTCAATACATATAGTACGAGAATTTATACAGTATGTGTAGTCTATCAATTAAATGAAACTCAACTTTGATTTCATATACTTTATAGTTTATATTTATCTTTTTCCTTATATGAAAAAAAAAAAATATATATATATAAATCTATAATTTTTGGGCTAAAAAAACGGTTCAAATTATTTGACGGTGGTCTTGTGTCGGCCAATTCAGGTAATTTAGCAAAAGTCGTAAATTTAAGTTCTTACTTCGTCATGTATCAAACAAAATGATACATCAAAATAATAATAATTAATAACAAATTCTCTTCACCCCTTCCACAGGATTAAACTTTTTGAAAACCTTTCACTCTTGGTAACTTATTTTTATTATATTAGATAACAAAAAATAGGTTAACTTTATACAGCAATTATAAAATCTAGTTTTGGTTTTCTGATCCTATGCATATTTACCTTCCGTCTTACTTTGTCATTCATCTATTATGTGAATGTTTAGAAAACAGTCGAAAAAATTTAAATTTAGATAAATTATAATTTACAGAAATAACAAAATAGAGTTTTCATTGAAAGCATGATTGAGAATAAAATTATGTTAATGCACTGATTCTCAAATATATTATTTTATACCAAAACTACTTTAATGCAATTTAAATTATGGTTTGTAAAAACACAATAAAAGACTAAACACAAACCATAAAATTTGGAGGTGAATAATTAATAACTTAAGTCATAATTCATAATTATTTTATTTCAATCGTTATGCTAGAAAACGTGGTTACGTGAATATCAACCCCCTTGAGAATATTTTAAATACTCTATCAATTCTTCCAAACAGGTCATTGTGCACTTCCCTTAAAAATACGGCGTCTAATAATTAACTAAACAGTAAACACCACTCACAACCAAGATATTTGCCAATGGTTGGCACATTACAAGGAAATAACCTACACTTTTACTCTAATAGATAACTAATCTTTCTTCTACTAAATAATTATGTATTTCTCTTGCCTACTCAGTTCTTACCACTAATTTAAGTATCAAAAGGAAGTCTTTTTTCCTCCTAGTTATATTGCTCGCAAATTTTAGCAATCTATGTTGATCTCTAACTGTGTAACTTTTTAATTTGATGCTTCAAATAATAAAAAATGAATTGTCTTATTTTTTATAGTAGAAAAAATGAGAGTTTATTTCACAATTTGGACTGTCTAATTTTCTTTATTTTATAACAGGCTGTTTTATATAAAATGAAGAATTTTTTAAAATCAAACAAAAAAATAAAGGAATTTATAAACAATTCTCATATTTTAATATTGTAGATAACTATATAACATATATGAATAACAGCAAACATATGCATATTTGGGATAGTAAAGAAACTCATGATTACAATTAATAATCAAGTATAAATAGGAAAAAAAACAACTCATGAGAATAAACTACTTTTTTGAACTAATGTCTTCAAAAAGTGTCGCGTCTGTAATACCCAAGAAAAATAAAATATAAATATTTGTTTACAAACTACTGTTACTATTTCAGTATACGGTACTATTCACCTGTATAATACTATTTACGTATATGATACTGTTCATTTATACAATCGAAATGTCAAGTACTAGATGTTGTTTGGTCATAAGAGAAAACTAGAAAGAAGTTCGTAGGAGAAACTGACGTTTTATATGTGAAAATACCCTTAGGGACTAAAGTGAAAGGACTGAATTGAAAAGAAACTTAAAAGTTTAAGGTGAAAGGATATTTTTTCCTTTTAAATTTTTCGAGGTGTACAGTAACTGCATTATTAGAAATGTCATTTTCATGAATAGTAAATTGAATATTTTATTAACGCATAGTGTCAAATAGTACCCTTGACTTTTGCTATAAATAGGCCCTTCCATTTCACTTCTAAACTCACACCTTCAACTTCTCTTCTTCTCTCCTTAAGTTTCTCTTACTCCAAAGCTAGGCCTCTGAGATTTTGGGCCTTTCCTTTTCAGCTTAGGTAAGGATACTATGCCCTTTCTATGTCTTTCAAATTTTAAAAGTTAATTTCTTAAGTATGCTCTGTGGTTGCGGCCTTGGCTGATCTTCCACATCAGAAAAACTGTCCTTAGCTGTTTATATGTTATTTTGATTCTCTGATTACCGAAATAGAATGTAAACTGTGAAGAATACATGTCTAGGAAAGTTCTGGCTAAGGAAAGACCTGGTTTTTAAGTGTGTCCAGTGTGACCCTCCACTCTTTCCTGGGAACTTACCTGGTGTACTCTTTTACAGATTGTATTCTCTATTTTTGGTATGAATAGTGACCGTACGTATAAATAGTGACCGTACGTATGAATAGTGACCGTACGAATAGTAATTGTATATATGAACAGTAACCGTACATATGAACAGTATCTGTATGAAAACAATCCTAACGTATTTTCTCTAATCTTTCATGAAAATCTCCGTAGCAGAACACCGAAATTCACCTGAGAACTCTTGTCTGTAATGACTTAGAGAAGCGATGTTCGTACGGAATCCAGGTGAGTGAAACGACTCCGTTTTAATAGAGTTTTAGCATTACTGGTGATAAAAAGTATGTCGTAGGACACTCCCAAGATTCATAGGGGGAAATTGGATTCAGAATGACGAATCTAAATGAGATAATTAATCCATAAGTATGGATAAAATGAAATAAGTATCTTATGATGATGTGAAGTTTGAATGTTTTCAAAAATGGATTAATTGTTATCTTGATATGTGGTTTATAAATCCATAATATAGTAATATACTATACCTGTTATATGGATGAATATTATATTGAGCTTCTGATTATGATATGAAATGCTATTGATTGTGATTGAGCGGGACAGTACCCCCTCTCACGGCAAGGCGGAAAACCCGGTTGACAGGGTGTCTTGACCAATGAGTGTGGAGACAACGATTCCCTCAGTAGGGATATAGCCCGGATTGGTGATAAATCCGTGAGGCGCCCTAGCTAAGAGGATGAGGTTGTGCGTCATGGCGGAAATATACATAATTGGTGAGCCAGCCTGTGTGCGCTCTCCGGGATATATTGCCATTGACGAGTACTAGTAACGTTTGTTGAATTGGATAAATTTTTATCTTCTGTCTATTGGTTGAGTATGAGCCTTTGGATATGCTTGCATGACTGGTAATGTATTTGAATTTTATTAATGCGAGGCCGATTCGCTCATTGAGTTTAAAAGCTCACATTGTTTGTACAACCTTTTTGTTCAGATCAGGTTGCCATCGAAGAATATCTGCTAGAGGAGTAGATCACTTTGGACCTTCCCGTTGTCGGGTAGACCTCTCTTCTGTTATAGATTATGTTGCTCTGTAATCGTCTAGGACATCTAGTTCAGGGGTTCGACATTTGACTTGTATGTCAGTATAATAATGTATTTTAAATTGATAATCTATGATTTTCAGATAAGAAAATTTGATATATTTATCGGAAGGCTTACAGTGATGAGAGATTCATCATTGTGCCGGTCATGTGCCCAGAAAACGGGTCGTGACAGCGTCAATAGAGCTGTAACATTACATATATAGGCACTTAGACAGAGAATATAAACCTTTCATCGTAAAAATTCTAATTGGTTGACATTCTTATCATTAATTAGTCCATCTACACAAAACTTAATAAACATAATACTTAAATAATGAGTACAATATAATACAACAATAAAGATTACATATAAAGACTCATAATTAACTTACATAAAATCTAGACTTTATATTAAAAATAAACATAATTTATAGTAACTTGTATGAAAAATTTAACAAAAAAAAATCCAAACCATTCATTATAAAATAAAAGAAATAGGCAAAGTAAGTCGCAAATTAAAATTAATTCTCATTTTTAGAAAGAGAAGAGAGAGAGTCCATTTTTTGAAATACTCTTTAATTCACGATAGGGTTCTTGGTTGGCCTATTTATAAATGTCAACTTTTGGTACAGGACCCTTTTTGTTTTTTGGTTGGGAAAGCATGGAAATTGAAGAGTAGATATACGTCGTCGCGGCCTGCAACTTGGATGTTTTTTTTTTTGGTAGGTCCACTTGTCCAATGCTGTCCAGGTCAACCCATTTCTTTTTATATAAAAAGTTTCAGAGTAAAACAAAAATGTTACTTCTTTTTTGGGTTGCACCTTCCTTTTCTCTTCCTTTGACGTATGGGAAATTGATGAAGCACAAGCACATGTTTAGGGAAGAAGAGCCAAACTCTTAATTTCATTGATCTGTCGGCCAAACCCAACAAAACGGAAAAAAGTGAAGAACGCAAATTAAGAACGCCTCTTTATTTTATATAAGTGATTTTGAATTTTTTTATTATTAATTTTTAAGGTTATATTTTAATAATAAATAAAATATATGACGTAAGAATGAAAAGTCAATTGTACACAGGAAAGTATGGAATTTTTTTAAAAAATTTTATTTATTTTTTAGTATAATAAAAACCACTATATTTTATTTTCATATTTAAAAAAAATTTAAAGTTTATTATATATCATTACATATGGTTTTAAAATTCCTGATTATTAATCTCTAAAATTTTGTCGTTATATTATACATTTAAGGTCAAATCAACGAGTTAAATAATATTTTACTATTTTTTGTTATTTTGGGAATAAAATATAAATTATTTTTTATTATCATGTTTAAAAATATTTAAAATTAATATAAAAATTAATGTACACGCCATCATACCTACTAAATAACAAGTAGATCTTATTTCGATACTCTTAGGATATTCAATTTGCTTCCAATATTATCCAAATTATCTAGCTCCTACGTTCATATCTATCTTTTGGGTTTTTGAAATTCACGCAGAATTGGGCCATCCTGTTCGTCTATGACTGTATTGGGTAATTTGATGGACAAATATATATGAAATAAATTAGATTGAATTGAATGTGATTAAAAAAAAATTTATGTTTAGATGAATATAATTTGTGTTTGTGAGTATTAGGGCAAACGTGATTTAAAATAGATAAATATGATTTAGTGCAGAATATAATATTTGAATGTTAATATGCAAACGTGATTTGAGATGTATAATTATCAGAAAAAATATAAATTTTATTTTTTATTTTTTTAATGTATCATTATTATTTATTGTCATTTATTTAAAGCTAACTTAGTAAATTATATTAATGTTTTAATAAAGCGCACTAATATTTTTAATAAATAAATTGTTGATTAATTTTTTATTAATAATTGACTAATTTAAAGTGTTAATAAATTAATAGATAAAAATTAAATTTTTGACTAATTTTTTATTAATAAATAATTATTAATTTAATTTCTAATTACATTTTTAATTAATCACTAATTACTTATTTTTAAGGAAATATGAGATATTAGTGACGACAAATATACAAATGATACAAAAACGAAATATGAGATATTAGTGATGACCAATATGCAAATCATACAAAAAAAAAACTTAATTGCATAATAAAAATCAAAAGTTCATTTTCATAATAAATGAAATAATTAAATGTACACATAATTGCTAATTATTTTGCAAATGTTCTACAATTTGATTCCTAATATTGTCTCGAACACGATCCATTTTAGATGACAGTGTTATTTCTCTTATTGAATGATGTCTTCACAGTCCAAACAACTAAATTTAACATATGTTTTAATGTTCCTTCTTATAAAATTGTGTATGGTCATTGTTGCAACCATTTATTCGAACTTGGGTTTCAATTTTGAACTTAGACATTTTGCGCAACATCGTAAACCTATTCTTCCATACCCAAAATGTTCTTTCAATTCAATAACAACACCTTTCCATCCATTTTTTGTGAGTGTAGTGCCGTTGCATTCTCCGTTGTTAACTTGCGTCAAGCAACATTGGATAAATTGATATATTGATCTAAGATCCCAATTTGTCTTTGTACTCATCTCTAGTGAAGGCATATAATTAAGATTTAATTTTGCATATTAGTTTCTAAGTCAATTAAATAAATTATGTTTTAAAGTCAATTATGTACCATACATTAATTATCTAAATTGTGTAAAGTACATTAATCATTTATTGACACTGTAATTAAACTAATTATGTTTTTTTATAAGTTTACCTGATTAATTATGTTATTTAATTGTGCAATTAGTTTATAATTCAATTAAATAAATTAAATTCATTATCCAAATTAATTATGTTACTTAAAATAATTAGATTAAAAAAGATTGATTACATTAATTAGATTAATTATGTTAATTAGGTCCAATAGCCCAGATTGCCCAGTAGCCCATTGTGTCTAGCTTAAACAAAGCAAAAAAACATAACAGAGAGTATTCATCTTCCCAACCTGGATTACTGCTTTGCAGGTCACGAAGACCCGACTTCATGACCCATCGGTTTTTGCCATTTGGGACTGCCAGAGAGCTACGTCGTGCGACTCTCGTCAACTTCAGCACATCCCTGACGACGTCCACCACAAAAAATATTCAGAAAACACCACCACACATACACACAGAGCAATCACGCATTTCAAATTGGGACAAACAGAGGAGATGTGTATTGAGGGGCAAAGGCATACTAGGATGAATGGAAAAATGGCTAGAAATGGAAGGAAAACTAAAAGGGAAGGCACGACATAGAGGGAAAGCACCAGAGGCAACACACATAAGAGAGGACAGAGAGGCATGAATAGACTGTCAAAACGGGCCAAGGAAAAGTGGGCCGAACATTTTTTTAAATGGGCTAAGTTTTTTATAGCCCGACCCACTTTATAGCGGGTTAAATGGGTCAGCTTGTTAGTTCACTTTTTTTTTTGGTTATTTCTTAACCTTTTTTTTTTTGTAATTTTTTTTGGATAATTCCTTATTTGCATTTGGAACAATACTACAAGCTTAAGTCGAGAAAGATTGTGGTAACCCACTATAGTATTAGTAGTATATAGTTTATGTTCAATACCAAAGCAATTTGCAAACATATTAGTAGTATTAGTAAGAAATTTGCAAACATATAATGCATAACTGTTTCTGTAGTATATAACGTATACTACCCTATATACTACTGAGAAATTTGCAAACGTAGCCCACTTAAGAGTAGGTAAGTAAGTAAAGTTGTAATATATTTTTTAAAAAAATAATGTACATAAGTTAGCGGGTTGGCCTGCGAGTTATTCGGGTTCAACCCAGATAACCGAAGGCCATGCCTAAAAAAATGGTGAAAAACGGGCCAATTTTTTTTGAAAGTTCAACCCTGTCACGACCCATTTTCTAGGCACATGACCGGCACAATGATAAATATCCCATCACTGTAAGCCTTTCGATAAATTATTCCCACAAGTAAAATTGTTAGTCATTATCTCTATATTCTCAAAATACCATTCCTTAATAAATACAAAGAAAATACATCAGATTTTCTTAATTAAAAATAATAGATCCTCAGTACAAAATACGTTATCATACTGAAATACAAGCCAAATACCAAACTCCTGACCTAGATGTCCTAGACGGTTACAGAGCAACATACTGTATAACAAAAGAAGGGCCTACCCGACAGCGGGAAGGTCCAACGTGATCTACTCCTCTAGCGGATGTACTTCAGCGGCAACCTGATTTGAACAAAAAGTTTGTACAGAGAGTGTGAGCTTTTAAACTCAGTGAGCAAATCGGCCTCGCGTTAATAAAATTCAAATACATCACCAGTCATGCAAGCATATCCGAAGGCTCAAGCTCAACCAATATACATAGTTAGAAATTACATACAAGAAAATTTCATCCAATTCAACAAACGATACTAGTACTCGTCAATGGCAATATATCCCGGAGAGCGCACACAGGCCGGCTCACCAATTTTGTATTTTTCCGCCATGACGCACAACCTCATCCTCTTAGCTAGGGCGCCTCACGGATTTATCACCAATCCGGGCTATATCCCTACTGAGGGAATCGTTGTCTCCACACTCATTGGTCAAGACACCCTTTAACCCGGGTTTTCCGCCTTGCCGTGAGAGGGGGTACTATACCGCTCAATCACAATCAATAGTACAACAGTTCATATCATAATCAGAAGTACAATATAATACTCATCCATATAACAGGTATAGTATATAACTATATGATTCAAATTTCATATCATCATGAGATACTTGCTTTGTCTTATCCATACTTCTGGATTAATTATCTCATTATATTCGTCATTCTGAATCCAATTTTCCCCTATGAATCTTGGGAGTGTCCTACGACATACTTTTTATCATCAGTAATGCTAAAACTCTATTAAAACAGGGTCGTTTCACTCACCTGCATTCCGTACGAGTATCACTTCTCTAAATCGTTACGGACAAGAGTACGCAGGTGAATTTCAGTGTTCCGCTACAGAGATTTTCATGAAAGATTACAGAAAATACGTTAAGATCGTTTTCGTACAGATACTGTTCATACGTACGGGTACTATTCATACGGTCACTATTCATACGTACGGTACTATTCATACCGGAAATACAGAATACAATCTGTAAAAGAGTACACCAGGTAAGTTCCCAGGAAAGAGTGGAGGGTCACACTGGACACACTTAAAAACCAGGTCTTTCCTTAGCCAGAACTTTCCTAGACATGTATTCTCCACAGATTATATTCTATTTCGGTAATCAGAGAATCAAAATAACAGCTAACGACAGTTTTTCTGATGTGGAAGATCGGCCAAAGCCGCAACCACAGAGCATACTTAAGAAAATAACTTCTAAAATTTGAAAGACATAGAAAGGGCATAGTATCCTTACTTAAGCAAAAACGGAAAGGCCCAAAATCTCATAAGCCTAGCGTCGGAGCAAGAGAAACTTAAGGAGGGAAGAAGAGAAGTTGAAGGTGTGAGTTTAGAAGTGAAATGGAAGGGCCTATTTATAGTAAAAGTCAAGGGTAATATTTGATACTATGCGCTAATAAAATATTCAATTTACTATTTATGAAAATGACATTTCTAATAATACAGTTACTGTGTAAAATTTTCGTTTATTTACTGTTAGAAACTTTAAAGGGAAAACTATCATTTCACCTTAAACCTTTAAGTTTCTTTTTAATTCAGTCCTTTCAATTTAGTCCCTGAGGGTATTTTTACACATAAAACGTCATTTTCTACTACAAACTTCTTTCTAGTTTTCTCTTATGGCCAAACCACATCTAGTATTTGACATTTTGATTGTATAAATGAACAGTACCATATACGTAAATAGTAACAGTAGTTTGAAAACACGCATTTATATTTTATTTTTCATGGGTATTACAAACCCACCTTAAAAAGTGGGCTAAACAGGTCCAACCTGGCTGGCTGGACCCATTTTAACAGCTCTAGGCACGATGACTCACAGAGCATAGGATGTAGAAGTCAAATGAGCAATAGAGAACACACGGATAGGCAACACAACAATACACACCAAAATGACACTGTAAAATGATGAATGATACTAATGACCCACATTAACTCACGTTAATTCTATCACATAAGCTATAGCAGGTAGTGTTGGTTTCAACCATGTTAATGACCCATACTCGAAACCATGTTTAATGCTACCTCGGTTTGTCTGCCAAACATCCAAAAAATGTGTAAAGTGGTTTAAACCTCTTGAACTTTGGTCTGCATAAACACAATGTGCTACCAAACATATACTATGTTTCGTGTTTTGTCCATCTTTGGTTTAGACTCATGTCTCTTGATGTTATGATAATATACAGGATTAGGTTATAATTTTTTTTAATAGTTTTGTAGCTTTTTATTAAATACAAAATATTCGTATTTTTTAAAATAACTAATGATGTCAAATTGAATTATAAAAAATATACAATTAATTGTGCAGTGAATACTTTGAAGATATATACAATTAAATTTTTTAAGAATATTTGAATTGAAGTAGACCTCTACTCTATCAATCTTTGCGTAGGGTTCTATACTTGTCGTCATTCTTTTCAATTGTAAGTGACACTTAATCATGATCTCTATGTTATTATTGTAGTTTAGGTTAAACTGATTGAGTTTAAGAGAAGTTATTTGTTCAAGATATTTGTATATCAATTGGGATACCATTTGATACTGTCTTGATCTTAGTTTTTGGTGAATTAATTGTCTCAAAATATCTAACGAAAATGTTGTGTTTAATCTTGATTACTATTATATTATTAGTTTTCAATGACATATTGTTAAAACTGACATTTAATATAGTATTATTAGAGTAGACACGAACAAAAAATATTTCACTTCGACTCATCTTTTCCATTATTAAAAAATAAAAAAAAAACTCACCACGGATAGAATTGACTAATTATTCAACAAATTCAACAACAACTATTTAAATTCGCTTCTATCAATAACTTTAAAAAACCTAAAATAAACTAAATTCACTAATTAGCAATTGCATAAAAAATGCTAATTACCTATAATGGAATTGATTAATTATTAAATACTAATAACAACTAATATTCAAATTTTACTATTTATCTAAATTAATCTACTATTAACTAAATATGCACAAATATTAACAATTAAAATTTCATATTCATAAATTATTCACAAGAAAACAAAAAAAATATCAAACAACACTTTTTTTTTACTTTATTTGTAGTATTTTTGTTCGCAAAGAAAGGTAACGGGTGATTAGAATATGTGATGAGATAAAAGATTAGAATGAAAAGATAAAGCAAAAAAAAAAATGAAGAATGAAGAGATTGAGTGAAGAATGTGACAAAGGAATGAGATAAGAGAGTTGGACTTTATTTGATAAAAATAGTTATTCAGATACTTGAAAGTTTAAAATTTAATTTTTGGTTAAAAGCTGTTAAGCTATATTATTGAATTAGAAATGTTTGATAAAATTAACTATTGAATTAATTGATAAATATAAAATGACATATTTATATGATATTGTATACAAATTTTTCTTTTTAGATAAAAACATATTTTTTGGTAATTACAATCTTAGGTTTTTTTAGTTAATTTGAACTATTATAATATTTTGTTTTGAAGGTAAAATTTTTTAGTAAAATTTAAAACAAATAGTGAAAATAGTGTAATAATTAAAAAAAAATTAAGATCCCAAAATAATATCATTTTATTATGTTATCCAAAAATAGTGTTATAGTTATTTTTTTTGTTAATAAATATATTTCATTATGTATTCCCAAAATAATATAAAATAAACATATCATCTAGCGTCCCGCAATAGATTAACAATATTGTGTTATGGGTAAGGGTGTTTAAAACCAAACCAAACCGACCAAAACTTAAAAAAAAAAGGTTCAAATCAGTTTTTGAATATTAATTTTAATTAGTTCAGTTCGGTTTGGTTTCCGAACCAACCTTATACATAAAAAATTATATTTGGTATATATATATATATAATATTATATTTTATATTTTTATGTCAACAAATTTTTTTAAATATATTTTATAATTAACTTAGTCTCTTTCTTTTAATTAATTTGGTATTATATATATATATATATATATATATATTTATTGAAATTTAAAATCACAAATTATTGTCAACAAAATAGCCTAAAATCGAACCAAATAACCAAAAAATTAAAATTGAATAGGTCTATAATTTTGCAAAATTGATTAGCTTAATTTGATTTGGTCAAAATTCAAAATCGAACCGAATCGAGCCTATGAACACTTATAGTTACGGGTGTGCAAAAGAAGCCTAGAGAATAAAATATTGTGTTACAGGTTGTGAGTAGGATAATGTTGAAATTTTAATAAAATAATAAGGATAAAAGAGGAAAAATAAAATAAAAGCTATCAGCAACTCAAAGTAGCGTTCTATAAAAAGTTATAAACTACTCAAATAAGCTTGTGTACCAAACACTTCTAATTTGATTAAACAAACTTATAATCAAATAAAATAAGTTATAAGCTCACTTAGTTGACTTGCCAAATACACTCTTATCTTATATATAGCATAGTTCCAACATCTCTTGTAATTATAACAAAAGAATTCTGGTCCATCTCCAACCTATCATGGATTGTAGACTGGTTTTATGAGCCTATTTATCTTATTTTAAAAATTGTACTTTTAGTTATTTTAATTAATAATAGAAACAAGATATTAGGACAAACAAATTTTAAAAAATTAAATTAAATTTCTAAAAAAATATATTAAACCTTCACAAATATCATTTTTCTTTTTAAAAATATAATTTTAATCATTTGAACGATATAAATTAAGTATTAAAATTATAAAACTTCAAAAAATTATATTAAACTTCTAAAAAAAACTAAAGTTTAAAATATAAAAAAATAAAAGATAAACAAATGACAAGAGTGAAGCCATTCTAACCCACTTTAATCTCAAAAATTTTGATAGATCAAATTAAAAATTACTATTCAAAATAAAGTATTAAATTATTGACTTATGTTACCCTATTTATAAGATTAAGGTGAATTAACTTATTGAGCTAAATTCATTTTCATAGCTCCTAGGATGATATGCGTGCAACGTGCAGGTCAATCTCTTGTGATGATATTGTATTCACAAATAAAAGAACAAAAAAATTAAACGCACCACAAAAAGTAGACCTAAACATAAATTTTAAGAAAAAAAATAAATAATATCATTATTTTCATCATCATTATTTACTTTATACGTGTCAATATAAATAATCTTTAAAAAAATTGTACGAAACAATAATTAAGATTTAGATCATCTACCATATTAAAAATTTTAGCATGGCAGAATGCCATAATCAAAAGTTACAGGACGTACATATTGATAAGCACTGCTATATAAATATTGTAAAGTTTTGAGACAAATTAAAAAAAATAAAGCTGAAATGGATTATATATATATATATATTTGTTGAAGGTTAGAGTAAATTATTAATTTATTTATTGAAAAATTATAATTGTCTTAATTTGATAATTAAATTATATTTATTTTAATTTGATTATTTTTATTGTTAAATTACAACATTTATTATTATCAAATCTTAAAGTTTTTTTTTTAAAACCAAAAATCACTTTAACAGATAGATGGATGAAATTAAGCCAAATGCACTTTTTTAAAGAATAAATTAAAATGCCTTAATCTTCTAGTGATTAATCAATATAAATTGTAATTTATTGGGGACAAAATCAGTAATTTACTCTAAAGCCTATTAAGAAAGAAAAACATATTCTTGATTCTATAAGTCATGAAAAAAATTAAGAGAATACCAAATTGAGATTGTATCATAGAATAAAATAGTATATTTTGACATCAAATTTTTGTTGTACGAAAACTGATTGAATAACTATAGAGTAAGGAAATAATGTAAATGTATTATTAATATATATACACATACACACATTACTATAATTTCTATATTCATAATGTAAATATTTTTTCAAGATAATAATAACTTTTTTCAAGAACATGAAGATTAAGCTCCTTAAATAACCTTATGTGTCTATTCAACATTCAGTTGTAATTAAAGAGTAGCAAATATGTTACAATTAAGTGAAAATATTTGTAAAGGATGCATCTTAAAATATTTTGACAATCTACCTAGAGTAATCAATTTGTTTGTTCAACCAAAAAAAAAAAGTTACAATGGCAAATTCTTCAGATATATATGATTGGTTTCTAACATAACATTTATTTTTTTCACAGGAAGTAATTTCACTTGAAATGTTGTCTAAAATTAAATATAAACATTTCTGTTAATAAGAATTTGAACTGTGATTTGTCATACATAAAAAATTAACTCATTTTATTAGACTCAACCTTAGAATGATTTGGTTTTGGAAAATTGTAACTTTTAGCAAAACTCTTATGTTTAATTAATTAAACTTATTTACTTTTCACATATCAAATATATTTAAAATTTTGCAAAAAGAAACAAACAGGTCACGGAGAAAAGAGGGATTTTAGTAGCACATAAATACTCAAAGAGCTAATAAATACAAAATGAGTACTACTAATAATGAGATAATTTTTTTAAATATATTGACTGTATAATTAAATAGCACAAGAAGTTAATGATGACTACTTAAAATAGATGTTGTAAGTGGTAAGATTTATTGGTGCACTATTTAACAGGCTATTCTTAATTTCGACACACTTACATTAACAATTTTTTAATAATTTATTATATACATAGTATGTTATGTATAATCAAATAACACCACTTCCATTCAAATATTTTTATTCTCTCTAAATAATATTTTAAGTTTAAACATTGTGAATTAAAAATAATTAAAAAATTAATACTAAAAAACCTTTACATATCTAGGTTGAAATTCAATTCAAATCAAATCTATTGGAGTGTAACGAAGTTTTAAATATTCCAAACCAAAATGAATTTTTTTTTTCGAATTTCAAGAGGTATGGACGTATAAGATGACTTGTGAACTCCAGCGCGGTTGGCTAGATCCGGAGAAAAGAAAAGTAAACGAGAGCGAAAACAGAAAATCGGATTCCCACGGGTTTGAAGGCTTGAAGCGTTCAAAAGCCACGCCAACAAGACCATTATCCCTCTTTTCGTGTCTGGTCTTAGCCTCCGAAAACGGTGTCCTTCCAGTCATTCACTCATTCTCTTCCCTCACTTGCATCGATCTAATCCTTAAGCTCTGCTTCCGACACGTGCTATGGCTCCTTTCAACTGTTTGTTATTTTCTCCTTCCCCTTCCTCTCCCCTACTTTCTTCTCTGTGTTTCTCCCTTGCTCTCACACTTTTTTGCTCTCAGTTTCACCAATCATCTTCTCTTTTTCTTCCTTTGCATTGCTACTCGCATTGTGCTGCTCTTGCATCTCAAGTGCTTTTCTCTTTTGGTTCAATTTCAGTTATAGACAGCAGCTGAGTCTTCCATGATCTCATGCACAGACGCATTTCTATGATGTTATTCAAACTTTGTTTTCCTGTACATTGAAATGCAAATCACTCTTCACAGTACTTTCATTTCATGCGCTCTGTACAGACATCTTGAATTTCAATAGTTCTCTCTGTCGCTCTATTTGAATTACAAGCGCACTGCATTGATATTTGACGTTTATCATATATCCGTGGGTTTGGCTACCGGGAGAACTATCTGAATGTGTCTGCCCTGTGCTTTCCAGTGTGTTCTCAGCTACCAATCGGAGCTTCAGTTTGTTTACAATAATTTTGATTCACTTTTTCTGCTTTGGTAGAACGTGCGACTGAAGTTGTTTGATCGATCATTGATCATCTGGAAAATAAACAGCAGGTCGAGACGGAGAGTTAAATCACGCCTACTCGGGGTGATCGACAGCAATGTCGAATCTCGAGCCGGAAATGACTAGGCGGCCGTCTAGAAGTGCCGCCGGCTCGACGTTTTCCACCGAAGTTGTCGACAATGAGGTCGTCCCTTCTTCACTCGCTCCCATCTCTCCTATTCTTCGAGTAGCCAATGAGATCGAAAGCGAGCGCCCTCGTGTTGCCTACCTATGTATGCAGACATCAAATTTACACAATTAGGCCCCTTCCTCCCTCTACAGAATATGCATATGTAGTTGACTCTATTTTTATTTGTTTTGGAAGGTCGGTTCTATGCTTTCGAGAAGGCGCACAGGTTAGATGCGAGCTCCAGTGGCCGTGGTGTACGGCAATTTAAGACGTTATTGCTCCAGCGATTAGAGAGGGTAAAAATGCCATTTTATTTTCCTTTTCCTTTTCATTCATATGCCAGTTAAAAACGCGATAAATATGTATAATAGATTAATAGTCTGATAGACGCCAGAAAATTTTATTATAATATATAGTAGCTCACCTGATTTTAAAAATATTCAGGGAGGGTAATAATAAGATTATATTTTGAAAAGTTTTGAATTACCGATTTACTAACAAGTCACACAATGCACGGTGTTGAATTGATGACGACCGCTTCAAACTGCAATAATTCATGCTTTTTTGTTAAAAAACTACTCGCCAAAACAAAGACGCATTTGCTGGATGACTGAATTATATTTGGGCAGATTAAAGCTTAGACACAAATTATCGCTTTAAAAGAGGGTTTCTAGTATCTAGTATATTATTTTAGTAATGGTTTTCTTCTATAGAAGCGTTACAAGCTAAATGTACACAGTTATTGCCTTTCACCGAAGAATTTAGGCAAATAAAAATTCATTGTTAACACGCTCTATTTCCCCCTTCCGTATTTGATGTAATTTTTTTTTAAAGAAATCTTTTTTCCCTAGCTTCACTCATTCCATGCAAAGGAGCAAAATTCTTGTCTCCTACTCCTAGGCATGCAAAAAGGAATTGTTTGTTTATTTGACAGAATATTATCTGTCTATCATATTACGCCAAAAGACTTGACTGGAATATTGAGCAAGCCCCACTTCATGTGTTTCTTTGCATAATATGCATCTTAATTTCAAAATTTAAGTCATTTTGCAAAAAATATACGTATACACACTATGCATTTGAAATGCGAAGTTATGTGCCTTAACTAATGATTGTGCGCAAAGGAGGGATAAGAGCAAGTGAAGTTGAACACTTGAACTTGCGTAAACTCTGGTGGAATGTATACACAACAACGCAGCGCATGCTCTCGGTTGCCCTTTTAATTTTTAGGGTGCCCGTTGCAGATCGCATTTTTCGTTCTGACTTTTATGTTCTTGGATAAGCTGAATTAGTATTTTACTCCGTCCAAAATGTCCAGTATAAAAAATGCTTGTATGTATCATTTCTTATAATGTCTGAATCGTAGACATATTGAATAATGCCGCCCCAAGCATTCGGTTGTTAGTTATTGGCGCATTTCTTAATTGAGATAGAACCAAAAAATAAAAAAACAAAGGTTAAAAATTAGAACTTGGCTAAAATCATACCGCGTCTCTCGTGTCAGATGATAAATAAAAATTGTACTTTGCATTGCATTGTTGAGGGATTCATCATAAACTTCGCCATTCCTACTCACATTACATAATTTCTCGAACTCAGGACAATGCATCCAGTTTGGCCTCTCGGATTAAGAAGACAGATGCAAGGGAAATCCAGGCTTATTATAAACAATACTATGAACAATACGTCAGAGCTCTTGACCAGGGTGAGCGGGCAGACAGGTATGCACATGAATTCTCGCACTCGTCCTCCCTCACTCGTTCCTTCTATTAATTGTATGCTTACTAGTTCCCGCTCTCCCTTTGCCCCTGAATTTCTTTTGCAGAGCCCATCTAGCTAAAGCTTACCAGACCGCTGGGGTGCTTTTTGAAGTGCTTTGTGCTGTTAATAAGACTGAGAAGGGCGAAGAAGTAGCTCCAGAGGTCAGTCCTCATTTATGTCATTTCATTCCCGTTTAGTAGTGGAAGTTCCTCATCATTTTTCTTGCAGAATTCAAACTGTGAGTTGTAATAGCAATAAATTTTATGTAAGCAGATTATCGAAGCGGCTAGAGATGTCCAGGAAAAGACGGAGATCTATATGCCTTATAACATTCTTCCACTGGATTCTGCTGGGGCTTCTCAGCCCATCATGCAGTTTGAAGAGGTATTACTTGTGCCGCGTTTAATTGATGTTGAAATTTTGTGTTTTATTTGGCATTTCACTGAGTTCTTTGGCTTTCTTTCTATATCAGATCAAGGCTTCTGTTTCCGCGCTCGGAAACACCAGTGGCTTGAACTGGCCAACTTCATTCGAGCAACAGAGGCAGAAAGCCGGAGATTTAGACTTGCTTGCTTGGCTTAGAGCCATGTTTGGGTTCCAGGCATGTTTTTTGTACCCAGTGAGGCGCGGAATGACAATTTATGAATACCTAAATGTTGATGCATTTTGTATAATCTGCAGAAATCATATTAATGCGTTTGGTTTATTTGGTTTCAGAGGGACAACGTCAGGAACCAGAGGGAGCATTTGATTCTGCTTCTCGCTAACTGTCATATAAGGCTCCATCCCAAAGCTGCACCTCTCAATAAGGTAGAAGAGGCCTCTCAATTGGTTATCAGAGAAGCATGCGTGTTTTTTTTACCCTAGTAGTTACTAGTTGTGGCTTCTTTTTTATTTTTTTTGGGGTTCAAATTGGTTTTCTTGTTTTGGTCAATTGCAGCTTGATGATCGTGCCGTTGATGACGTGATGAAACATCTCTTTGAGAATTACAAACAATGGTGCAAATTTATGGGACGAAAACATAGTCTACGGTGAGATATAACAGTATCTATGTTTAAGCCAGCATTGGCATTCTCAAACAAATTTTTTTTCCCATTTTTAATGAACTTCTAAGAATGAAATACTGAACTTGTTTTGCTGAAAGTGCATATATTTGATTTTTTTACACAGCCTCCCCCAAGCTCAGCAGGAGATTCAGCAGCGGAAGTTACTTTACATGGGTTTGTATCTTCTCATTTGGGGTGAGGCTGCTAATGTTCGCTTCATGCCAGAATGTCTTTGCTATATATTTCACAATGTGAGTACAAATTTCTTAGAAGTTTCACAATGTCTTATGCCAAAATATCTTTCAAAATGTATTGCTACGGAAAATGGAGAAGATAAACATTGAGAAATTAAAGAAAAAACACAAAAATTTATATAGTTCGATCAATGTAACTTATATTTATCGACAGAGAAATAATCTATATTACTTTTGGCAAAAGTACGAGAGTACAATACAAAACGATGAAAAAACTGAATATAAACATGTACACGAAAAAACATAACAACTCTTTGAATTGATTTCATTCCATGGGTCACTCCACCGGGCTCGGACATGTCGGCCCTCGCCCGCTCGCCCCATAGACTTCCAAATTTTTTCTCCTTTTGGGTCGTGTTCTCAAATAAATCAGGTCGCCATATAATTCAAGTTGCTCAACATGTATTATGTTAAAAAATCTCGTAGAACTTAATCGTATTGTTCTGCATGTGCTAAACTATAATCAGTTATAGTTTATAATTTCAGATGGCATACGAACTTCATGGTTTATTGGCTGGAAATGTCAGCATTGTTACTGGTGAAAATATCAAGCCTTCATATGGTGGTGATGATGAGGCATTCCTGCGCAAGGTTATAACTCCCCTGTACCGAGTGATTGAAAAGGTCAGTTGTTGTCCTATATGGACACTGTCATTCAACTTAAACACTTCTGTTCCATGTGATGAGTTACAAAGAAGTTAGTTATCCAGGAAGCCAAGAAGAGCAGAAATGGAACAGCTCCTCATTCAAGTTGGAGCAACTATGATGATCTGAATGAGTATTTCTGGTTCGTTGGCTTTAGAATCTTATTGAGAATGACATTTTTGGCTTTTTCATTCTTCATTAATTTAACAAATGCTTCTACATTGAATTCTTTTACAGGTCATCCGACTGTTTTTCTCTTGGATGGCCCATGCATGATGATGGCGAGTTTTTTAAATCGACACGTGACCAGGCTCAGGTATCTATACTTTTAAGATTTTCTTCCCTAGAAAATTATCCTGGTTTAATGTTCACAATAAGTTCCATATCAGGGATGGAAGGGTGATCCTAAACAATCCGGAAACACTGGCAAATCAAATTTTGTTGAGACCCGGACATTTTGGCACATTTTCCACAGCTTTGATCGTCTTTGGACCTTCTATTTGCTGGCATTGCAGGTATTTGATTAAGGAAATACTTATTTCAATATCTCCCTTTAACAGTGTAATGACGATGCTTGAACAATTTGACAGATAATGTTAATTATAGCATGGGATAATGTTGCACCGGGGGATATCATTCAGAAGAAGGTCTTATATAATCTATCCAGTATTTTCATTACTGCAGCAATTCTACGCTTACTTCAAAGTATGATACGTTCACTTGACTGACTTTTGTATATATACATGATTATGTTACGTTCTGAAGTTTTTGACTGATATCTGAATTCTGGTTATTCTGTATAGTTGAAAGAAGTTTGTCTTCTTATTCGCTCAAAATTGCATGAAGTTCTTGTGAACGGGCCAAACTTTAGAAGTCATAAAAAAAGCAGGGAAATGATAGCTTCAAATTAAAATAATAGGAAGCACTTTTTTGCATGTACGTTCAATTGAAAATGGAAATCTCTAAACAAATGATGCAATATTGACATTGTCAGTTCTTTCACTCCTGTCTCTTGCTGCCAAAGTCACGGTGCTTACAATTTCTCCTTTCTATGAATTCACTTTGAAATTGTTATGACAATTTCTGGAATATCAATCAGCTACTTCTATTGAGGGTATAGAAGTGAAAAAATCTGCCTAACAGATTTTATCTGTAAAGTGTTTTCTAATTTTCAAGATTGGATGTAGGAATACTTTTCACTGTTTATTGCCGTAACATTTGATTAGCCAAATTCGAATGACGCTGCAGAACTCTATTACATATTTTTTGTCCATTGGGTGTTAGAGTGGGTCCGAGTACTCATATCTATGTTTCTTCATCCTTTATTTTTTGGCTTACTATTTTTCTTTTCTTTGTTCACTTGAATTTTCCATCATTTCTGTTCCTCTTTATATTGATTTAGGTATCTTGGACTTTCTCCTGAACTTTCCGGGTTATCATCGATGGAAATTTACTGCTGTGCTAAGAATGGTTCTCAAAATTGTTGTTAGTCTTTTCTGGACTATCGTTCTTCCATTCTGCTATTTTTGTTCCTTTAAGAAATTACCTGGCATTGCCGACGAGGGTGTATCCTATCTGAATAAAAAAAAGTGGATTCCAGCATATTCACCAGGAGAAAAGGGCATTCCGTCATTGTATATCTTGGCTGTTGTGTTATATCTGCTTCCAAATTTACTAGCAGCTCTTCTCTTTTTTTTCCCCACGCTCCGGCGTTGGCTTGAAAATTCAGACTGGCACATAGTTAGATTATTCTTATGGTGGTCACAGGTATTTATCTATTATCTTGAAAGCTTTTTGGCGTGCAAAATTAACGAGTTCTCTTTATGGTTTTAAACTGTAATTATTCTGTTGAGTAGAAGTTTGTCTCGAGGTAATCATTGTTCATTGTGAAAGTAATACAAACATGCACTAGAGCTCAGAAATCATTAGGAACAGTTTAGTCAGTTGTGTTTGAATGGAAAAAAATTGATATCTGTCATAAGTGGCTACTGGCTAGTATTTACCGAATAAAAACTTTTGAGGTAAGCACGATACTTAAGCCCCATGCACCTGTTGTTATTAGTTAATATTCGAAACCTGCAAACGCGTGTACACACACAACACCACATGCTCCGCATTTATACCATAATATATAAATGGCAGTAATATCAGTAGGAACTGATAGTGAAACACTCAGTACTTAAGTTTTCAGACCATTTTGCTTTAAGACACTTGCAAAGTCAAAGTTCAACCAAGATATATTTTCCTAAGAGTGAACATATTAATGAATCCAAAGAATTACACATGGAGTTCGACGAAATTTAACTTTTCTGATCAAATCTTGTTCTA
The DNA here is from genome assembly GCA_037074585.1 of Biancaea sappan. Classification (NCBI taxonomy): domain Eukaryota; kingdom Viridiplantae; phylum Streptophyta; class Magnoliopsida; order Fabales; family Fabaceae; genus Biancaea; species Biancaea sappan. The sequence goes on along the minus strand of CM073491.1, from coordinate 16,373,150 downwards.
CATGGGCACCCACTACAAGAAAACTCTTTGTGGCAACAAATCTATTTATGGCCACTATAAAATTTAAGATGATTTAAAATTGCCATTATCACTCTTTATTTTCAATGCGTTGTTTAGTTGTCACTTGCCATAAGTCATATATGTATCTTATGTGGCGATCTTTTGGCAACACTTTGTTGTGAGAATTTTAATAATCAAACAAATTGTTGCTTTTTCTTGTAATGATCAGTAGTCTGCTGAAGCATAAATTGTCGGGTCATTCTTCTTTGGATGTTTTAAATTCATGAATTCAAAAATTAGTGATTTTCATTTTTCAGTATTTTAAAAAAATCTTCTAAGCATTTTTTTTTCCCATTTTGTGAATGATTTTATCTCCCGCTGTAGCCAAGAATCTATATTGGGAGGGGAATGCATGAAGGCCTATTTTCTCTCCTAAAGTGAGTTTCCCTGAATATTTTGTTACTCAAGTTATATTATGGTTTTTTCCCTCTGTTAAATTTTTAGATTTGTATGATCATCTATATTACTTCTTTGAATTTCAGGTACACTATTTTCTGGTTGCTGCTCCTAGCTTCCAAATTTTCAGTCAGCTTTTTTATCCAGGTGAGTTCTGCGTCTTTGTCATAGTCTGTTAGTTACCTGATAAGTGATAAACAAGCCTTGTTAATTAAATAATTTTTTAACTAATTTTTCTGTCTTCAGATAAAACCTCTAGTTAAGCCCACAAAGGCCATAATGGACATGCGGCATGTCCAATTTGCTTGGCACGAATTCTTTCCTAATGGTAGTTTCTTCTTTTCCTTTTTCATGATTTTTATGTAATTACTTGCTGCTCAATTTGTTGATCAAACTATTATCCTATCTGTGCAGCTAGACATAACTACTGTGCAATTGTGGCGCTCTGGGCTCCAGTACTTTTGGTGTGTAAGCTATTTTTCTTGGTTATGTTTGCATATGTAGTGCTGGTTAGTGTATCATCTCGTATCATTTTACATCTCGATGCAGATTTATTTCATGGACACTCAAATTTGGTATGCCATTTTCTCGACTTTGTATGGCGGCGTTTATGGAGCCTTCGATCGTCTGGGAGAGGTTATCATCATTTTATTTTGTTTTTGGCTTGTCAAGTCTGGAGAAAACTAATGATTGATAGTATTAGCTTTCTTCATTTTTGTTAAATACAAACACACAAACAGGAACTCGTTCCTACTCAATCAAGAAACTAATAGGTCAGAACTCAGAAACACAATCTGGACAACTTCAGCTTGATTTACTAATACGAAACAAAAATCGAGTAATATATTCAGTCTTTTAACAACAGTTAATGATGATATCTCTTCATTTTCACAGATACGCACTCTGGGCATGCTAAGATCACGGTTTCAGTCATTGCCTGGTGCATTCAACGTATACTTGGTGCCCACTGATAAGAAAGAGAAAAAGAGATTCACTTTCTCAAGGAAATTTGCCAAGGTTGCTGTTAGTTTTTCATCGCTAAATAGCAAAGCTAAACATAATTGGTCATCTTTACTTATGTTTCTATCCTTGTATAGATTACTGCGAACAGGAGGAGTGAAGCTGCTAAATTTGCTCAATTATGGAATGAAATTATTTGCAGTTTCCGTGAGGAAGACCTCATTAGTGATAGGAAAGGCCTCAGTGCCACTTTTTCTTGTTGTTGTTTTGTTTTCTCACGCGTAGCTTCTCTCTCATCGTTTGACTGTTATCCATCGCTTGTTTTTGTTTACATTACTCCAGGGAGATGGATCTTATGCTAGTTCCTTACTCATCATCAGATACTTTCCTGGAAATAATTCAATGGCCACCCTTTCTGCTAGCAAGCAAGGTCAGTGTAATTAATTCGATTGTAATATTCCTGTGGTTGTCAACAATTTACAGAGTTGACCTAGTCTACATTCTGTCTACATTTGCAGATCCCTGTAGCACTGGATATGGCAGCTCAATTTCGTGCAAGAGACTCTGATCTTTGGAAACGTATATGTGCAGATGAATATATGAAATGTGCAGTAATTGAATGCTATGAAGCTTTCAAAAATATCCTAAACATTCTGGTGGTTGGAGAAACTGAAAAAAGGTAGCTTTTGGTATCATGTTGGAAAGATCTAATGTTCAATTGTCTGTCCGTTTTGAATTACATTTCTAGCTGGAAACATTATGCAAAGACTAAATTTGATTTTTGCCGTTTTTATTGAAGTCCACGAAAAGCATTTAGACTCTCGAGATATGTTTTTCTTTTTCTCGATCTATCTGTATATTTAATTTGCCTTTTTCGATTATTTGATTTAAAAAAAAAAAGAAATAGAACCATTTGATTTTAGTGTGAAGCACATCAATTGAAAGTTTCATATTTCCATGCTGAAGGATCATAACGTCAGGACAGGGGAGTTTTTGCTATCAGCTTCTATAAGCGTTTATGGTTAAAGCTATAGATTATCAGTACTTCTGAATTCATTGTGACGAAACAGGATAATATCCAGCATCGTCAGAGAAGTCGAAAGCAACATCTCAAAGAATACGCTCCTTACAAATTTCAGATTGGGCTTTTTATCCTCCCTTTTTAAGAAGTTTGTAGAGCTTGTCGAAATTTTGGTGGGTTCTTCCAAAGAAAACAGTTTTGAAGTTTCTGTTCCTAAATGGTTCATGACTTTATTTATTCTATATGGAAATTTACGCTTTCCTTTCATGTTACAGAGAGGAGGAGATCCGTCCAAACGAGACACAGTGGTGCTCTTGCTGCAAGACATGCTAGAAGTGGTTAATCGTGATGTGATGGTGAATGAGAGCGGGTTGGTGAACTTTTTGTCACTGAATTTGTACTGCAATATGTTGGGTGTTTGGGGTCATTTTATTTTGATGGCCTTGACTTTATTTTTGTGATGTTCATCAGTGAATTGAGAGAACTTGGGCATAATAAGGATTCTGGAAGACAACTTTTTGTTGGTACCGATGAAAAGCCCGCTATACTATACCCACCGGCTGTTACAGCACAATCGGAGGAACAGGTACCAAGTAAAATAATTATATTTGTCCACATGATTTTTTTAATAATTTAAATCATTATGGTGATTCAGGAGGCTTCTATAACTAATGGAATATTATGGTTCCTTGGCGCAATGTCAGATGAAACGTCTTTATCTACTCTTGACGGTGAAGGAATCTGCAACGGATGTTCCAACAAACCTTGAAGCCCGCAGAAGGATTGCTTTCTTTACTAATTCATTGTTTATGGATATGCCAAGCGCACCACGAGTTCGTAAGATGCTCTCATTCAGGTCTGACGCCCGTCTACTCTACATACTACACGGCCGTAAAGATATATGCCATACTTTCCAGAAATTATAAATTGCTGAACATTCTTTTTCTTGTGCACATTCCTTATCGTCACAGCTAATAGGAAGATCTAGGGTTATATAGTGGTTTCTATTATTTTATGATGACACATTGTCCGTCAACTGTTGAAAGAAGTATTAGCTTTCTTTGCATGTTAAATGTTCATATATATATATATATATATATATATATAAGTAGCTCAAGCTGTTATAACACTAAGTATCCGGGATTTAAGACCAAAAAAAAAAAAATCATGTTTTGGTCCGTTTAGCATTATTTCCTTAACTTAGCTCGTGTAGCTGTTTTAGCTGCCCCGCTTACCCAAAAATGTACTTTACTTCCCCTGCATCCTGCAGCTGTCCTGTGCTTCATATATAGCATTTGGCTTGTTTGCAGTATCCTAACTCCATACTACACTGAAGAGACTATCTATTCAAAGAATGACCTTGAGGTTGAAAACGAAGATGGTGTGTCAATCATATATTACCTGCAAAAGATCTACCCTGGTTTGTAATGACTGCACAGCTTCGCTTGACTTTCTTTTGATAATGAAAAGAGGACTGGCTGAAATGTCGTAATTTTTCCAGATGAGTGGAACAACTTCATGGAGCGACTTGATTGTAAAAAGTATAGTGACATAATGGAGAAAGAGGAGGATATTTTGCAACTAAGACTCTGGGCCTCGTTAAGAGGACAAACACTATGCAGGACAGGTATACGATGAATTTGGTTAATTATTATTTCGCTTCTTGTACTTATAAATTACTGCAGTTAGGGGGATGATGTACCACCGGCGGGCTTTGAAGCTCCAGGCTTTTCTTGATATGGCTAATGAAAGAGGTAAAATAAAAATTTTCTTTTAATACTGAGATATAGAGCTAAATCTTGGAATTGCCCTTCTTCTCCCTTATTTGCAATTTAATTTACAATGTAGTGTGAAATGACTCGTCATGTTCATCATGGCGGTGAATCTATTCATGTTAATAAATGATTGCCAAAATGATTGTATAATTCTTTTACTATCTCGTGGTCAGAGATACTCGATGGTTATAAAGTTATTACAGCTCCATCGGATGAAGATAAAAAGAGCCAGAGATCCCTATATGCCAGACTAGAGTCTGTGGCTGACATGAAATTCACATATGTTGCCACTTGTCAGAACTATGGCAATCAGAGGCGTAGCGGAGACCGCCGTGCAACAGATATCCTGAATTTGATGGTTAAGTATGTTCTCCACTCGACATTTTATATTGGATCTAAGTGCATATATATTTGGTTCCTGAAAGTGCACTTGATCTAAGAGTCTAAGCTTCGGTCTTTCATCTGTAGCAATCCCGCGCTTCGTGTAGCATATATTGATGAAGTTGAAGAAAGAGTAGATGGAAAATCACATAAAGTTTATTATTCTGTGCTGATCAAAGCTGTGGATAATCTTGACCAAGTAAATGCGTGTTGAGCTCAGAAAAGAAAATTTACTCATAGCCACTTTGTAAAATGATTGATTTTGTATCTTCTTTAAAGGAAATATATCGAATAAAACTGCCGGGTGCAGCAAGCTTAGGAGAAGGGAAGCCTGAAAATCAGAATCATGCTGTCATTTTTACTCGAGGGGAAGCTCTTCAAGCTATTGACATGAACCAGGTAAAAGTAATTTAAAAAAAAAAAATAACAGCAAGTTGACAATGGGTGATAATGCCGGTAAAAATGCTGTACTTTCAAATTTCTTCCAGGATAATTATTTGGAAGAGGCTTTGAAAATGCGTAACCTTCTGGAAGAATTTAATGAGGATCATGGGGTGCGCCGACCTACTATATTAGGTGTTCGTGAGCATATCTTTACTGGCAGGTCTGACGAATTTTATTCCACATAGAAATGTCATTTTTCTTTTTACATGAGATTATTGATCATTTTGATCCCTCGTAACAGCGTTTCTTCCCTGGCTTGGTTTATGTCAAATCAAGAAACAAGTTTTGTCACAATTGGTCAAAGAGTCCTTGCAAGGCCCTTAAAGTAAGTACTTTTCTAGTGATTTTTAATATTTTATTATACGGTTGGACGTGTTTGTTTCCTTATATTGGACGATAAATCAGTAATCTCCTGATAAAAACAATAAAGTAGTATAATATCTCGAGTAAAGACTGTTGTGGAAATTCAGGTTATTTTTCACCAATAATAAAATTAACAATACCCGACAAAATAGCCTACCATATAGGAGGCAAATATAAAGCAGATAAATAAAGAGTAGAAATTAAATAAAAAGAACACCAGAAATTAACGAGGTTCGGCTAATTTTACCTACGTCCTCGGACACTACCGAAATATATTTATAAGAGAGAGAGAAGAGAAAACTAAGCCTTATAAGGGATATTAGGCTTTAGTTTTGGGGTGAGGAAACACATAGGAGAGCTTCCCTTTTATAGCCAAAGGAAGCCCCCCACTTCACTAATCCACTCAATGTGGGACTAAGAATAGGAGGCACTATTCACAAATCTCCACCTTGCCGAATTTCAAGTCCCAATACAAAAACTCTCGCTTAAAATTTTTCAAAAAATAGTGTCTTCAAATGCGCCTAAGGCGTTATTCATATTCAAATCTTCACAATATTAATCAAGTCCAAGCAATGTTGAAACTTGATTGATGTCACAACTTTAGTCATCATGTCTGCAGGATTTTCAGCTGTGTGGATCTTCTGAAGTAGTAATTCTCCTTCTTCAAGAATTTCCCTTACAAAATGATATCGGACATCTATGTGCTTCGTTCGTGCATGATAGACTTGATTCTTTGCTAAACAAATAGCACTCTGACTGTCACAATGCACTTTGATGTGCTTCTGACCAACACCCAAATCTTTCAGCAAACCTTGAAGCCAAATAGCCTCTTTAACAGCCTCTATAACTGCCATATACTCTGCCTCTGTGGTAGACAAAGCAACTGTTGACTGTAAAGTAGACTTCCAACTGACCGGTGCCTTTGCAAGGGTAAACACATAACCGGTAGTTGATCGACGTTTGTCCAAATCACCAGCATAGTCAGAATCACAATATCCAACTACGCAATGACCCGCTTTTACATCTCGCTCAAACATTAAACCAACATCTACGGTGTTCAGAATATACCGCAGAATCCATTTGACAGCTTGCCAATGTCCTTTTCCAGGATCATGCATGTACCTGCTCACAACCCCAACTGCCTGTGAAATGTCAGGCCTTGTACATACCATAGCATACATCAAGCTACCAATCGCATTTGCATATGGAACTTTCGACATATATTCTCGTTCAGCATCATTCTTTGGAGATAAATTAGCACTAAGCTTCAAATGAGGAGCAAGCGGGGTACTTACAGGTTTTGTCTTATCATCCATGCCAAAACATTTCAGTACCTTTCTCAGATATTGTTTCTGAGTCAGACAAAGTTGCCCCAATTTTCTGTTTCTGCTTATCTCCATGCCGAGAATCTTCTTAGCTTCTCCTAGATCTTTCATTTCAAACTCTTGCTTCAATTGTGCCTTTAACTTCTCAATCTCTCCTTGATTTCTTAAAGCTATAAGCATATCATCAACATATAGGAGAAGATAGATAAACGATCCATCTTGTAGCTTGCGCAAATACACACAATGGTCGTATTTGCTCCTTGTGTACTTTTGCCTCAACATAAACTTGTCAAATCGCTTGTACCACTGTCTTGGTGATTGCTTCAATCCGTACAAGGATTTTTCAAGTTTACAAACCAAATTTTCCTTACCAGCAACCTTAAACCCTTCTGGCTGAGTCATATAGATTTCCTCCTCCAAGTCTCCATGCAAAAACGCAGTTTTTACATCAAGTTGAACTAGTTCCAAATCTAACTGAGCTACCAAGGCCAATATAATTCTAATGGAGGAATGTTTCACCACTGGAGAAAAAACTTCATTATAGTCAATTCCCTCCATCTGAGCGTAGCCTTTAGCCACCAATCTCGCCTTGTAACGAATGTTTTTCTTGTCAGGAAATCCATCTTTCGTTGCATATACCCATTTGCATCCAATTGCCTTCTTTCCCTTCGGTAGACTTGCTAGCTTCCATGTCTGATTCTTCTGAAGAGACTGCATTTCCTCAATCATAGCATTCCTCCACCTTTCATCTTCTGAACTTTGTACTGCTTCTTGGTAGGTGGTAGAAATTTCATCATTGACAATTATAGATGCATAAGCCACCATATCATCGAATCGAGCAGGCTTATGTCTTACTCGTTGTGGCCTTTGTAATGCAATTGGTTCTTGTTGCTGTGGAGGTGCTTGGGTTGGAACCTCCTCTTCTTCTAACCCCTCTTCTGCCATAGGAGTTTCATCACCTTCATTACTGATTGCTGGGTTAATTCTTCTACTTTCAAACTCCACCTGCTTTGGAGTTTCCTCCACCTGCTGTGGTGCACCATTGATCTGTTGACTATTATCTTTTGTTACCTTTTTCAACATGGCAGATTCATCAAAGGTAACATCCCTGCTAAAGATTATCTTCTGTGTTTCTATACACCATAGACGGTATCCTTTCACACCAGTAGTGATCCCTATAAAGAGCGCCTTCTTTGCTCTCGGATCCAATTTTGATTCTTTAACGTGATAGTATGCAGCGGAACCAAACACACGTAACGAATCATAGTCAGTAACAGGTTTTCCAGACCAAGCCTCCAGAGGTGTTTTGCCACCAATAGTAGTTGATGGCAAACGATTAACAAGGTGACTTGCATATCTCACTGCCTCAGCCCAATATTGTCTGCCTAACCCAGCATTGGACAGCATACACCGAACTTTCTCCAGCAATGTTCGGTTCATGCGTTCGGCCACCCCGTTCTGCTGTGGTGTATTTCTAACTGTGAAGTGTCGAACAATGCCTTCATCCTGACAAACCTTGTCAAACGGATCACTCCGGTATTCACCACAGTTGTCTGTTCTGAGTCGTTTGATCTTTTTGCCAGTCTGAGTTTCTATCATCTTTTTTCACTTAAGGAAACAATCTAACACTTCATTCTTTGACTTCATAGTGTACACCCACACTCGTCGAGAGAAGTCGTCAACAAAAGTAACATAATAATGTTTACCTCCCAAAGAAGCTGTCTTGGAAGGTCCCCATACATCAGAGTGAACATAATCCAAAATACCCTCGGTATCATGGATTGCGGTGCCAAATTTCACTCTCTTCTGTTTCCCCATCACGCAATGTTCGCAGAAATCCATCTTACAGGTTTTTGCACCTTTCAACAATCCTTGTTTCGCCAAAATTTGTAAGGATTTTTCACCTGCATGCCCTAACCGCATGTGCCACAACCTAGTTGCATCTGACCCATCATCATCGAGAGTAGCAACTGCAGCTGTCCCAACAATTGTATTACCGTCGTAGTAATACAACCTATTCTTTCGGGTACCTTTCAACATCACTAAAGCTCCAGAAATGACTTTTAGAACTCCATCTCGCATCGTCACTGCTAATCCTTTAGATTCCAAGACTCCCAAAGAGATGAGGTTCCTCTTCATGTCTGGTACATATCTAACTTCTGTTAGAACTTTAGTCGATCCATCATGGTTCTGTAAGTAGATTGAACCAATACCAGTTGATTCGCAATATGTGTCATTTCCCATGTAAATAACACCACCAGCTACTTCTTCAAATTTAGTGAACCATTCCCGAATATGACAAATATGTTGGTTACAAGCTGAGTCAAACATCCATTTGTCAGATCGCCTTGTTGATGTTGTAGCAACTAGTGAAAGATCTGAATCTTCATCACTAAATTCAGCCACATTTGCTTCTGATGGAGGTTTTCTTTTATCATCTTTGCCCTTATTTTTCAATTTTGGACAATCCTTCTTCCAATGCCCCTTCTCTCTACAAAAGGCACATTCGTCTTTGATTGGTCTGCCTTTTGACTTCGATCTCCCTCTACTTCCTTTCATCTGGCCTTGTGGTCTGCCTCTTGCCACTAGCGCTTCTGCAACCACCTCTGCTTGCTTGCTTTCCTCTCGATCCTTCTTTCTCAATTCATGACTGTATAGAGTACTGCATACTTCACTGAGGGAAACTTTCTCTTTCCCATGATGTAACATAGCTTCTATAAATGCATACTCGTCAGGAAGAGAAAACAGCAACATCAGGGCCAGATCCTCATCTTTGAAAGTCTCATCAACATTCATCAAATCAGCTACTGCCTTATTAAAAGCAGTAATATGATCGTTCATGGTGGTACCGGGTTTATAACTAAACCGGAACAATTTCTTCTTCATATAGAGCTTGTTGTGGTCGCTCTTCTTCAGGAATTTGTCCTCCAATGCCTTCTACAATGTACTAGCAGAAGTTTCCTTTGCGAACGAATACTTCTGCTCTCTGAAAAGACATGATCGAATAGTACCACATGCTAACCGGTTGATGGTCTTCCATTCTTTTTCATCAATCTCATCTGGTTTCTCCTCTTCAATAGCAATATCTAGACCTTGCTGGAAAAGAGCGTCTAGAACTTCACCTTGCCACATGCCGAAATGACCTGTACCGTCAAAAAATCTCCACCGCTAATCTTGGATTTGGCGCAGCAATTCTCGTAAAAAATGACGACGAAGAAGCTGCCGACGTTGTGGTGGAAACAATGGTTCTCTGCTCCTTATTATCTGCCATTTTAACTTCCAAATATGAAAATTACTAGTAATACTCTAGTCCAAAAAAAATGCACCATGAAAGTTCCCAGGAAAGAGAGGAGGGTCACAACGGACACACTTAAAAACTAAGTCTTTCCTTAGCCACACCTTTCCTAGACATGCACTTCAATTAGACAATATATTATTAATAATTTCTCCAAAAAAAATTTCAAATGAATTCTCAAAAAATTTTTTCTGATTGTGGAAGATCAGTTAAAACTGCAACCACAAGAGCATACTAAAATTTCAAGAGTTTTTCGCAACCTGGCCTCTGATACCAATTGTTGTGGAAATTCGGGCTATTTTACACCAATAATAAAATTAACAATACCCGACAAAATAGCCTACCATATAGGAGGCAAATATAAAGCAGATAAATAAAGAGCAGAAATTAAATAAAGAGAACACCAGAAATTAACGAGGTTCGGCTAATTTTGCCTACGTCCTCGGACACTACCGAAATATATTTATAAGAGAGAGAGAAGAGAAAACTAAGCCTTAGAAGGGATATTAGGCTTTAGTTTTGGGGTGAGGAAACACATAGGAGAGCTTCCCTTTTATAGCCAAAGGAAGCCCCCCACTTCACTAATCCACTCAATGTGGGACTAAGAATAGGAGGCACTATTCACAAAGGCAGCATTGATAATGTATAAAATAGACATTCCATGGCGTATGATAGGATTTGTTCAATTGCAGGGTTCGATTCCACTATGGTCATCCTGACGTTTTTGATAGACTTTTCCACATTACCCGTGGAGGAATGAGCAAGGCTTCTCGCGGCATCAATCTAAGCGAGGACATTTTTGCTGGTAACATTCTTATAACATCTTTCCCTAACAGAATTATTTCAGATTCTTTTCCGTGTCCTTCATACGCAGGCATTTTGCCTGTGCAGGTTTCAACTCAACATTAAGACGTGGGAATGTTACACATCATGAATATATTCAAGTTGGAAAGGGAAGAGACGTTGGGCTCAACCAAATCTCACTATTTGAAGCAAAAGTGGCCTGTGGTAATGGAGAGCAGACACTAAGTAGGGATGTCTACCGGCTGGGGCATCGATTTGACTTTTTCCGCATGCTGTCATGTTATTTCACGACCGTCGGATTTTACTTCAGCTCAATGGTAATGCTTAATGCATCATGCAGAATCAAACAAAAAATAACTGGACTTGTTTTTTTATTTTTTTAAAGAATAGCAATAAAATGTTTTCACATTTTGTTATTAAAATCAATCCTTGGGATAAAAATGGATGTAGAAAGAAAATGATTCGATAGACTTGGTTCACATGAACCTGAGCTAAATTTTGAATTTGGAATGTAAAGAGGTAAAATGCTAATTAATCACTCGAATACTAAGTAAAATACATTCCCACCCCACAGAGAAAGTTCACTTCAATTTTAGGAAACCTGACCGAGCATTGTTACGCTGAGTGTTGACGTTTTCGTCATGGGAGCTATAGATATTGTTTTGAATAAATATCTGTTGAATTTGCTCTTGTGCGTAGTTACTAGCTTTTCACCTGCATTTGGCACTAAAGCTTTCTTCTTCTATTTCGCAGATTGTGATGCTCACGGTTTATGTTTTCCTTTATGGAAGACTTTACTTGTCATTGAGTGGATTAGAGGAAGCAGCTTTTAAGTTAGCTAGGAAAACTGGAGACGATCCCTTAAAAGCAGCGATGGCTTCTCAGTCCCTTGTTCAGATTGGTATTCTGATGACTCTGCCCATGATCATGGAAATTGGACTAGAGAGAGGGTTCAGAACTGCTTTGATTGAAATTATAATAATGCAGTTGCAATTATCTCCTGTTTTCTTCACTTTTACACTGGGGACAAAGATGCACTATTTTGGGCGCACTCTCCTGCATGGTGGGGCAAAGTACAGAGCAACTGGGCGTGGCTTTGTAGTCCGTCATGAGAAGTTTGCGGAGAACTACAGGATGTACTCTAGAAGTCATTTTGTAAAAGGGCTGGAGCTCTTAATATTGCTTATATGTTATGCGATTTTTGGATATTCAGGAAAGAGTGCGGTAGCATATCTCCTTGTCGGAGGGTCAATGTGGTTTTTGGTGTGTACTTGGTTGTTTTCTCCTTTCCTTTTTAACCCTTCAGGATTTGAGTGGCAGAAAATAGTTGAGGATTGGGATGATTGGTCTAAATGGATGAAGAGTCACGGGGGTCTTGGTGTTCCTGCAAACATGAGCTGGGAATCTTGGTGGTATGAGGAACAGGACCACCTGCAGCACACCGGGTTTTTAGGGCGGTTTTGGGAGGTTGTTCTTTCCCTGCGCTTCTTTCTCTATCAGTATGGGATTGTGTATCACCTTAATATAGCCGGAGGTGAAAAGAGCATTGTGGTAAGTATGCTCGCTAATTATATTTTATTTTGTGGCTTTTATGTCAAACTGTTGAATCTGCTTCTCAGGTTTTAACGGCTCTAACACCTGCATATGTAGAGACGAGCTTTCTGACCCGCATTGCATTTTCTCTCCAGGTTTATGGCCTTTCCTGGATAGTCATATTGCTTGTCATGGTCATTTTGAAGGTCGGTGTTCAGTTATATATCAAACAATTCATTCTCAATGAAATCGTTTACTCTCCCACATTTAAATCATTATTTTATTAATTGGTGGCATCTGAACCTGCAGATGGTGTCTATGGGTAGAAAGACGTTCAGCGCAGATTTCCAGCTGATGTTCCGTCTTCTCAAATCGGTTCTGTTTATTGGATGCATTGCTGCTCTGGTCTTGTTGTTTACTCTGATGAATCTCACAATTTATGACATCTTCACATGTCTATTAGCCTTTTTGCCAACAGGATGGGCACTTGTTTCGGTAGGAATCAATACCTCTTTTTTGATGCACATTTCTCTCTTTCCACAATTCCATAATTAAACAGCAATGAATCATCACTAGCTAGTTACTGACGGGTGTGGCGTTATGTTCTCTTGTATGAGCAGATAGCACAAGCATGCAGGCCATTGGTGAAGGGCATTGGTATGTGGTCGTCTGTGAGAGCGTTAGCAATGGGATATGAATACTTGATGGGGGTGTCGATATTTGCGCCGGTGGCAATACTGGCTTGGTTCCCATTTGTTTCAGAATTCCAAACTAGGCTGCTATACAACCAAGCATTCAGCAGAGGGCTTCAAATCCAGCGTATTCTATCCGGTGGCAAGAAGAGTAAGTAGATGGAACAGGATGGAGTGGAATCATTTTGCAGCTAGCATTAATTTTTAGTGAAAGGAAGTTCAGACATACACAAAATGGTCAATTAGTCCTGAAGAGATTTAAGCAGCGATAATACGGACACACTGATATCGTATAGTATCAGCAGTGTCTAGGCCTAACTCCTGACACCGCGCAACTTACAGGGTGAAGTATTATGGGTTGGGTTTTTGTAGTTAAGTTTAAAATCCTTGTAGCCAGTGTTTATACATCGTTGAACAATGAATACTGAGTAGAGAACTAGCTGTATCCTGCGTTCCTAATAATTGTACCTAGCTGATCTCATCCTTCTTGTTCTCTCATCCAACTTGTATTCAAGTTGGACAACTGAAAATAAAATATTCGTATGCAAGCTACTTGAGGCGAGCCAAGTGATAGTGAGAAGAATATTTTAACTAGTGTCAAGTCTCTTTCCTCCTGCTCAGGGCTGTGCCTAGAAAATTTGGGATCTAAGGTAAAATTATTAGAAAAACTTAATATAATATAAATAATTAATCTTTATATTATTTTTTTGGTAGCTGCGAAATCATTTATCAAAATTTTATAAAGTAATTCTAATATTTCACTCTCAATAAAAAATATGGCTAACTCATTCAATCTATCTTATAACAACGTTGATTTAAGATAGGATTTAAGTAATTTCAATTTTGAAAAACTTCTTTTAACAGTAACAATTGTTACATGTGTTGTTAATAATATTCTATAAGCAATGCATATATTTGGAAAAGAATCTAATCTTTTGATATAACTTAATATTTTTATTGAAGTATTAATTTCCTTTGTTAACACTTTTCTCAATACTTTTTAATTCTAAAAATAAATCAAAACCATCAATATCAGAATGTTTACTAAATTTTAAAAAAATTTCAAGGTTAATACAAGTTTTTTGTAATTCATCCTCATCTAAAAAAGAGCTGGTGATACACTGATAAGACGAGAGATAGAGACAATATGTGATATACTGATCTAATATATGTGGCTGTGCGAGTGGAAAAATTATTTTTATATTTTTGTATTTTAATTCTTTTGACAAAGCTTATTAATACCTATTACTTATGCACTTTTTTCAAATCGTGGTGATTCTTATTAGTTGGTATCACAACTTTCAAAGTCATATGTTAACTGTCAAGTCCATTCACTTCTTTTTATTTTTAAATTTTTAAATATACCATTGGGCATTGAACTAAAGCAGAAGCTAATTAGGGGCCTAAGAAGGCAAGAGGGCCTAAAGCAACTGCCTTAATTGCCTTACGCAAGATACGACCCTGCTCCTGCTTCCCAGTTCTCATTTCTCCTTTATGATAATTTGCCATCTAATCTAATTTGACCATAATTAAGGGAAGACTAGGGCGCCATTCGTGCATGAATATGGACATTGAGCTTATGTGCGCTTTAAAGCTTTCTTCTTAATTTGAAATTTGAAATATTATTTTCTCTTTATAGATAGACTTAGTTATTCTCTGGGTTCCCCAGCCAAATAGATTAAGGGAGTTCGGATGTGTTTCAAGGGTGGATTGTAACCGTACTAAGAAAAATTATGCAATAGTATAGGAAGAACTAAGAAGATAAAAGTATTATTTTACTTTAAATATAGGTTCACTTTTCATATTTTATTATAATTTTTCTGTTAGTGTTAATTTAATCCTATATGTTAAAAAAATATAATGTCTTTCAAATGTTATCTAAATCATTAATTGACTTAGTTGATTGGCTAGACAATTAGGATACGAGTGTAGAGATGAATTTACCTATATGAGTACTTTATTATGCGGCAATTAGACATGTGAAAATGGACTGGCCAGGTTTGAACTGACCCACCATAGGTTGAATTTTAAGCAGGCTAGGCCAAGTTAACTCGTTTATAAACGAGCTAAAATATGAGCACCGACCCACCTATGTGCAGGCTAGTGGGCTAAACGGCCCACCAGCCCACACTTTTTTTTTTGTTTTGTTTTGAATTTAGCCCTCATTTTCCATTTTTATTTTAGTTGTCTTTCTCGTAGCAGCAAACTGTAACACCACACTGAGAGAATTTGTACAATAGATACTACTGAGTACCTAGAAGAGGAAGAGGAATGAACAACAACTCAGTTTCAGTTCAGTCATCAACTCATCATCCCTGATAGCATATATAGAACTATATATTGTATATTCTGTTAATACTGTTGGTAGTTAGTATATTTTGTTAGAGGCTGTTAATGAGTTAACTATTACTGTACACTCAGAGTTATATATATCATTGTATATCATTAAGATAATTAATAAATTAGATTCAGTCTTACTCTTCCTTCTCATCTCATCTCTCTCTCTTCATCTTTCACTTTACTTTTTTATCTCTGCTCAGAATTCATTCATGGTATCAAAGACCATGGAGACAAAAAGCTCCACTGTGCCAAACTCAAACTCCACTAGCTCAGGATTAATCGTCTCTGCACAGAAGAACTTTTTATTGTGGCAACGACAAGTTCTGGCTGTGATTTATGGCCACGATCTAGAAAGGTTCATCACCAGATCTGGACAACCATCACAGTATGAGTCTCCAGACAAAGAACCCGCAGGAGAAAGCAGCGAAGGCTATGTTTTATGGAGGAAACAAGATCAATTTCTTCTCTCGTGGTTGTTGTCTTCATTGACTAAGGAATGCTAATGAGAGTGGTCGATTGCGAGAAATCTTGGCAAGTTGGGAAAGGATCAAAGAGTATTTTGCCTCACTAACTGGTGTGAAAATTCATCAGTTCAAGATGGAAATTAGAAATACAAAGAAAGAAGGGAGGACAATGAGCGAGTATCTACTTTGCATCAAAGCCTTGGTTGATTCTCTAGCTTTGATTAGTAATCCGGTATCAGTCAGAAAGCATATAGACACGATTCTTGAAGGTCTTACAGAGAAATATGTTCCGTTCATTGTTTCAGTCAATACAAGGCTACAACCGTATTCAGTCAGTGAGATAGAGGCTTTGCTGATGTCACAAGAAATTATTTTGGAAAAATATGTGAAGGTTGTCGGTTCAGTTGATAAAGCTACTGTGAATGTGGCTACTGTTGATTCTAAAGAAAAATCCAATAATAATGCAAATAATCCATATAGCAATAATCTAAACAGAGGTTTTAATTATGGACGAGGAGGATGAAATCAAAATCAAAGTCGTGGCAAAGGTAGAAATGGAGGAAGACTGTCTGTGATTTGTCAACTTTGTAATAAAGTTGGACACACTGTGCAAAAGTGCTACCATAGATTTGATCAGAATTTCCTACCACAAAATTTTTCTCCACAAACTTCTCAGTACCAAAATCAGCATTACAAACCATCAGCTAATTTTGCTGCGATGTATGTAGGATCTGATACAGTTTATGATCAGGCGTGGTATCCAGATTCTGGTGCCACCAATTATGTGACTCCTGATGGCAACAATCTAATGAACAAGTCAGAATACAGTGGCCCTAAACAAATGCATGTAAAAAATGGTAAGGGACTCTCTATGAAACACCTTGGGTACTCTGTAGTAAAATCACCTAATGATCTATGTCCTAGTCTTGTTCTTAAAAATCTACTTCATGTGCTTTCCATTACTAGAAATTTGATCAGTGTGTCTGAGTTTGCTCTTGATAACAATGTGTTTTTCGAATTCCATCCTCACATCTGTTATGTCAAATCTCAGGTCACCAGGCAAACTCTCTTGGAAGGGAGAATTAACAATGAAGGCCTGTATTGCATTGATAGTTTTCATTTACAACATCAAAATCCACAACACCACTATGTTGTGTCAAAAGTTAGTAACAATCCTTCTGTTCTTGTATCTCAGACCAATTGTAACTCACTAGCCTTATGGCAATGTCGATTAGGACATCCTCATGTATCTGTTGTTCAAAAAGTTCTTGAAAATTGTGGTATTTCTAGTTCAGGACAAACCTTGGTGTATCCATGTGTTGCTTGTATAAAAGGAAAAGTTCACAAACTTCCCTCACCTCTTTCTCAAACTACATACAATAAACCACTTGAGTTGATTTTCACTGATTTTTGGGGTCTAGTACCTATTCGGTCTGTTAATGATTCTATTTATCACATTAGTTTTGTTGATGCTTTTTTAAAATTTACTTGGATTTATCCTATTAAACGAAAATATGAGGCTCTCTCTGTGTTTGTTTCTTTCAAAAAGCTTATTGAAAACAACTTCAAACTACCATTAAAGCTGTTTAATCTGATTAGAAGGTGAATACAGACCCTTCCAAAGTTTTCTTAAAGAAAATGGCATTTAGCATAGAATTTCTTGTTCTCATGCTCACTAGCAAAATGGCACTATAGAACACAAACATCACCATATAGTCGAAACTGGTCTAACTCTAATGGCCCATGCTTCTTTTCCCTTAAAATTTTGGGAACATGCTTTGATTTCTACAGCTTATCTCATAAATCAGTTTCCCTCTTCTAATTCCCCTCTTTCTCCTCTTGAAATTTAATTCAATAGAAAACTTGATTACTCCTTCATTAAGGTCTTAGGTTGTGCTTGTTACACTATTCTTCGACCATTTAAAAAAAAACTTCAGTATAGGTCCTCTGAGTGTGTCTTTCTTGGCTATAGTCCACTCTATAAAGGATATTGGTGTCTTGATTTTAAGGGAAAAATCGTTGTGTCTAGAGACGTCAAGTTTAATGAGTCCTTATTCCCTTTTCACCAGTGATTCAAACACCTAAGTCGACCATATTTAGTCTCCTTATTCCTATCCTTATGCTAGACCTCCTGTTTTACTGCCTGGTACCTCTGATGTTTTACATAGAGTTCATACTCCTCCAAGTTATACTACAACACATGCTAACAACTCTCACTCTAGTAATGCACCTCAGGTTGATTTGCCTATTTGTAGCAGTCCTGAACAAGAGCACATGCCAGATCTGGATTGTAATAATGCTGAACATACTTCTTCTCTGCTGCCATCTATTGATGCTATCCAATCACTACCACAAGCTCAAGTACAACCTTGTCATCCAATGGTAACAAGAGTAAAATCAGGTATATCTAAAAAGAAAGTTTTCTTTCTTACCAAAGAACCACGGTTAGTAAAAGAGGTATTGTCCAGCACAGTATAGAAAATAGCTATGACAGCTGAATATCATGCTTTACCTAAAAATCAAACTTGGAGTTTAGTTAAATTACACCCTAATCAGACCCCTATTGGTTGTAAGTAGGTGTTCAAGGTTAAAGTAAATTTAGATGGGACTATTAATTGGTATAAAGCACGGTTAATAGCTAAAGGATTTCATCAAACCTATGGCCATGATTTCACTGAGACTCTCTCTCCTGTTGTCAAACCCATTACCATTAAAGTGATATTGTCTTTAGCTATTTTGAAAGGTTGGCCACTTTTTCAACTAGATGTAAATAATGCTTTTTTGAATGGAATTCTTAATGAGGAAGTCTACATGGTTCAACCTCTCGGATTTGAAAATACTGATAAATCTTTAGTGTGTAAATTACATAAAGCACTTTATGGTTTAAAACAAGCCCTAGGGCTTGGTTTGAATGATTGGTTAGAGTTTTTCATAATTTTGGGTTTCTATCTAGTAAATGTGACCCTTTTTTGTTCATACGGGCTACTTCTACTATTATTACGTATCTTTTAGTGTATATGGATGATATTTTGGTCACTAGCTTATGCCCTCAATATGTCAATTGGCTCAAGTAGCATCTTAATTCTGAATTTGCTCTCAAAGATTTAGGAAATTTACATTATTTTCTAGGGGTTGAAGTATAGCAAAAAGCTGATGGGTCTTTATTTCTCTCTCAACACAAATACATTCAAGATTTGCTGAAAAAGACTAACATGGATCAAGTAAAAGGTTCTAACTCTCCTATGGTGGTTTTTCCTATACTAACCAACTAGGGAAGTCATGTTTTTTCTAATCCAAAATTGTATAGATCTATTGTTGGTTTATTACAATATGCTACTATTACTCACCTTGAGATTGCTTTTGATGTCAAAAAAGTTTTCCAATTCATGCATAATACTTTAGAGTCTCATTGGAAGGCTACCAAGCAAATTTTAAGGTATTTGTGCTCTATGTCCTCTTATAAGTTATATCTTAGTAAATCCACTCATCTCTCTATTAAAGGATACTCAGATTCAGATTGAGGGAGTGATTTGGATGATAGAAGGTCTACATCCGACTCTTGTGTTTTCTTGGGAACGAATATGGTTAGTTGGTTCTCCAAGAAACAAAAAGTGGTTGCTAGATCTAGTATTGATACATAGTTTCAAAGTCTTACTGCTACACTATCTGAGGTGTTTTAGTTGCAGTCCTTGCTTTGTGAACTATATGTCCAAGGCAGTAATAAACCTATAATTTTTTGTGATAATGTTGGAGGTGTTCTTATGTCCTATAATCTAGTACTGCACAATCATAGTAAACATATGGAGATTGATCTGTTCTTTATCAGAGAAAAGGTGATTAATGGGGATGTTCAAGTGTCTCATGTGTCCTCTAAAGACTAGCTTGCAGATATATTCACCAAACCTTTTATAGCTACAAGGTTCTATTATCTTCGTAGCAAACTTAATGTGGGCGATTTTAGTCTTGCATTCTCCCCCACTTAAGTTTAAAGGGGGATGATAGCATATATAGAAATATATATTGTATATTCTGTTAATACTGTTGGTAGTTAATATATTTTGTTAGAGGCTGTTAATGAGTTAACTATTACTGTACACTGAAAGTTATATATATCTTTGTATATCATTAAGATAATTAATAAATCAAATTTAGCTTTATTCTTCCGTCTCATCTCATCTCTCTCTTGTCATCTTTCACTTCACCTTTTTTTGTCTCTGCTCAGAATTCGTTCAATCCCTCACCTAATTCCACGCACTATCAGAGATGGAGAGTGAAGAAGCTGTTGGAGTCCCTTCGACCTTCCCTTACCTGAGACTGCGACTGTGCAAGTCCCTTCGGCCTTTTTTTGTCGGTCGTCGTCTGCATAAAGGGAGAAGAGTTGAAGAAGGGAAGAGCAGCTGTCGGAGACGAAGATGCCAAGACAAGAGAGTGAAGAAGTTGCGATGACAGAACACCAAAGAAGGGAGAAGAATGAAAGAAGGTAAAGTAGTTTGAAATTTACGTCTTCATGTTGTCGGAGTCCCTTCGGCCTTCCTTTGCTTGCAAATACAACTGTGCGAGTCCTTCAGCCTTCCCTTGCTAGCTGTCATCTGCGTAAAGAGAGAAGAACTGAAGTAAAAGTAGGGAACAACAGTTGTCGGAGACAGAGACACTAAGATGAGAGAGTAAAGAAGTTAGGTTTGTGACTTTGTGTATCACTCATACGTGAATGGCTAAAGGCTGAAGACTGAAGTGAATGCGAGATGATTTGGGTTTAGGGATTTAGCCTACAGAGAGAGAAATACACACGATGTAGGTTATATAGGTTACTCGTGAGTTATATAGGCTGGGCTAGGTAGGCCTGGTTCTATATGGGCTGACATTCAAACAGCCCAACCCTCCTGTTATGCGGGGCCAAGCCTGTTTTGACAGGTATACCAACAATGATGATATAATTTATATGGTTCACTAGAAGAGGAAGAAGAAAATAATAATAATAAAGATGATGTCCCTTCTTGGGTTTGGGTCATGAAATTAAGTCACTCATTAAATTGTATGGTCTAATATTCATTAAATTAGATTTTTAATGTTATTAATTTATGAAAGGAAAAAACTTTATTAATCACGTATTCTTGGGCGATAAGATCAACACTTGGGGAGAGAGGGAAAAAGGGAAAGGAGAGGGGAAAGTAAGCCAAAAGGAGTAAGAGCTATTGCACTCTCTCAGGACCCACAAAAAGGAGTGAGAGCTAAAATCTCTACAGGCTTCATGGATGTCCCAGATCAAAAAAAGAAGATAAAGAGTCTGAATTGTCTACTGTTACACAAAATATTGTTTCTAAATTAAGGTATTTCTCACCTACTGAGTTAATTTTTTATTTTTAGTCATGACCATTCAATTTAAAATCAACAACTAGAAAGAGTTATAACAATCTACTGTAACAACAAACAATCTATGCTTGAAGATAAGAGGATTTATTGTCATTACATCAAAGAGAATCTTGGCATCACCTTCCAAAAGGACACTCTGGAAATTATAATGTTTGGCCAGTTTTACTCATTCTAGAATAGTACAAGCTTCGAGGAAGAGAGGGTTAAATATATGGTTGATTTTTTCAATTAAAGCATGGACAGGGGAGCCTTTCCAGTCCAATCCCTTATCACCATGCAGTAATACCACCATTGCCCAAGGTAGCGTTGGTGTTAATTTTGACCATATGGTAAAAAGGCTTGATTCATTTGTGATTTAAGTGAGGGCTAATTAAAGGAGGTGCTTGACTCGTGCTCAAAAACTCTATCCATAAATCCAGGCTTTCAGTCCAGATAAGAGCATAAGGATAGGGGCGGTTACCTAGACAGAGCTCATTCTTATTCTTCTAGTTTTGGTAGTAGGAGAGGATGATCATGGAGAAGTATCTCTTTGACCAGTCTTTACTTTTAGAATTAAGCCATTTAGCAAAGTCAGAAAAATTAGGCAAGTTGGCGGTTTGAAAAAGAAGCTAAGGACCAGATAGGTATGAGATAGCTCTATCAAACAAGGATATGAGTGATAGATTATTCTTTATCTTCATAGAATAAATAAGAGTTTGGCATATTCATACCCCTGGCATTAAGCCTATCAATGGTAAGGAGACCCTTGTAGGCTCTCCAGGTGAAGAATTTGTATTTTTTTAGGATTAGAAGTGACCGAATCTTTCTCCAAAGATTATAGAATTTGTTCATTTTTAGCAAGGTTCAGAAAATTAGATCGGTGTTTAATGGATTTTTTAGTTTGACCAAGATTCGACAACAAATCTCTTATGTATCAACTTGTTTTTTTGGTCGAAGGCCAAATCTGACAACAAATACTTTATTCTATTGAGAATGATTGTGTTTCTAAAGTTATGCTCGTTTATGATGAAAGTGTGTCGAAAGAGATTTACTTCATGAAAGAACATGAGGCCTGAAATGTACTTTTTGCAGAAAAGTTAAATAAAAACAGTAAAAGAGGAAAGTAAGTGCAGAAAGGAAATTGAAGAATGTAACGTGTAGAAAGGTAAACTGCAGAAAATAATCGACAGAATGTAAATTACAGAAGGTTTAAAGTGCGGAATATAAATATAAGCAAATAAATTGCTGGAAGATAAATGAAAGTGTAGTAAATTGCTGAAAGATAAAAGAGACTGGAATGTAAAAGACTTTGAATTTAAACTTGACTGAAATGTAAGGTGGAAAACATACTTTGATGTTGATCCTTTAATCTGCTAGTGTAAGATGCTAGGATTTTTAATCAAGAGTTGCCAACCCCTTTTACAACGATTAAACAAGTATTTATAGGCAAATGACTGAAGTAAATACCTATCTAACTATTTGCCACGTACATGACGGTCTATGATTACATTTTATCAACATAACTACCTAAACCCACATACATAGCAATTTATAAGATCCGACAAAACTACCCTAGCCACCTGATGGCGGAGTAATTGTCTTTGAAGAAGAATAAGCTTATCCTAAGAAGAACAATGAATTTTCCTCTCGTTAGAACTAGAGCCCTATCAAAAATTTGCAAATAATTGAAAAATATCATGACAAAGGGAATCAAATAAAAGGAAACAATTCATGGAATATGAAGGTATAGATTGAGCCACGATTTTGATTAAAAATTCCTTTCCAGCGGAGGAAAGGAACTTCTCCTCTCATCTTTGAATTTTCTTCCAAACTCTTGTCTTCGATGGTCTTAAAGGTCATGTTCTTGCTTTGTCTCAACATCGTAGGGAGGTCCAAGTACTTTTCATTATAAACTTGGGATTGAATTTGGAGAGTAGACATAGTCTCTTCCTTCACTTAACCTGCACAATTTGGATTAAAGAAAATGGAAGCTTTGTCAAAATTTATTTATTTATTTTGCCTAGAGGATAATTCATAATCTTCAAGAATTTTCTTGACAAGATGGGCATTATTGGTGTTAGCTTTCAAGAAAATAAGACTATCGTCAACAAATAAAAGATAAGAAATCCTATGAGCATTCTTAAAGATTTTCACCCATTTAATATTATTATTAGATTTAGATATAGAAATCAAGAAACTAAAAGCTTCTGCACAAATAAGAAAAATGTAAGGAGAAAGAAGGTTTCTTTGTCTAAGACCTCTGTTAAAAGTGATGATGTTGCCGTGTTTTCCATTTATAAATATCGTGAAGCACACCGTCTTGACACATTCCATAATCTTCCTCATCCAAGCAGGGTCAAAAGCCCAACTTATTCATAACAACTTCGAGAAAATCCCACTCTACTTTATCAAAGGCCTTGCTCATATCAAGCTTAAGCGCTATATACATATATTTTTCCTTTCTTTTCCTTTTAAGAGTATGGATGATTTATAAGCGATAAGAATTTTATTAGTAGTAAGCCTATTGAGGATAAACACACTTCGGTTAAGAGAAATAACATTCGGAAGAACAAACTTAAGTCTATTATCAAGAACTTTAGAGATAATTTTGTAAATGACGTTATATAAGCTTATAGGTCTAAAATGAGTTATACTTTTCAAATTGCTATTTTTGGGGATCAAGATAAGGTGAGTAACATTAACATTTTTAATGTCACTTCCTTTATTAAAAAAATCAAGAATAACCTCAATAACATTGTCCCCAATAATATTCCAATATTTTTGAAAGAAATCTGCATGAAATCTATCCACACTTGGAGCTTTATGAGGGCTCATATTAAAAATAGCATATTTTACCTCATTATTTAAAAGGAGTAAGGAGATTAATATTCATAGAATCGGTGACCTTAGGATTGATAGAGTCCAGAACTTTATTTACAGATTTGGGGCTAAAAGCTTTAAAAATATCTCGGAAGTAATTTTTTTTGCAATCTAAGCAATACTTTTGTCTCTTTACCAATTCCCAGCTACGTCTTTCAAATTCATAATATCATTTTTCCTTTTCCGCTGTGATGCTTTAGCGTGGAAATATCGTGTATTACGATCACCCTCCTTGAGCCAATATATTTTGGATCTTTACTACCATATTAGCTCTTCATTTTCCAGGAGGTATTATTGAGCTCACTTTCCAAGTTATAATAGCTTGACATTAGTTCCATTATTATATTCATAGGAGAGCATATTCTAAATTCTTTTAATTTGTGACCCTAGTGACCAAAGGTAGAAGAGCTCCATCTTTTCAATGTTGACCTTGTGCATGCTAAAAGGTGCTCCATGTCATGTATACAACATATTATATTTGTAGACCAAACCTCAGATATCACCTTAACACATTCTTGATTTTTGCTCCAGTAGGCTTTGTATCTAAATGGTCTATTGAAGTTGCGGGATGTGCTAATCTTGGAACCAAAAAGATCACAGAAAATGAAAAGAGGGTAAGAATTTCCTTTAGGCATATGACAAATGTAAAAATGTTGAAATAGAGAGATCCAGGACTCATCTGCAAAGACTAGATCAAGGCAGACTTTATATTTATTGTTTTGATCCCTTTTATTGCACCAAGTATAAGGAAAACCATTTAATCCAAGGTCACGAAGCTTGCAAAAATCAATGGCTTCATGAAACATTTGCATTTTCTATTAGGATCAAGGTGCACCACTTTCTTGCTCCTTGCTTTGCAAAATTTCATTAAAATCAACAAAAGTAAGCCGAGGAGCTTGGTTCTGAGTTTTTAAGGATTTAAGGACCTCCCAACTTTGGTGTCTAAGGTGAGTGGTAGACTTACCATAAAACCCAATGAGGATAAAGTCATCATAGTATTTTTCTTTGACAATAGCATTTATAAAATACTATAAAGAGAAAAGAAAGTGTATATTAGTGTTATTAAACCAAAAAAGAGAAATACCACCATTTTTATTACTATCAACACAAAATCAAAAACCATAATTCAAAGCTCTCCTGATGTTGTCAATTCCACTACTTACAAGCTTACTTTCACTAAGGAAAAGGATGTTAGGGTTTTGTTGCCTGGTCAGAAACCTCAATGAATAAACTACATGAGGGTTCCTCAGCCCCTTGCCATTCTAAACTATGTACTTCATGGTTGTCGACAAGTTTAAGAGTCAGGACTTCCTGATGGAGTTGATTAAGAGCTAAAATTTCTAGAGGTTGATATCTTTAGTTTCTTCTTCCTTTATTACTCTAGTAAATCAAGAAGTTCTTAGGTAATAAAAATACTGTCTAGCATCTTTTATTTCTAGGGAGTAACGTTAGTTCTTGGTATTGTGGGCCCTGAGGATTCACTTAAGACTTTTTTTCCACTTCTTGTATTTTATTGGAACAAGATTCACTCCATCGTCCTATTCCCTTGCTAGCCATTTGATTTATGATTGGACAGTTGGAAATGGGCAGGGGAGTTTTTTTTTTAAAGAATATCCCACCAGTAGTTTGATACACATTGGATGGCAGGCAGATGGTCCTATTTGTAACTTGATCACAATTTTATCTCCTACTGAGTCTTCTTTATTGAGAGATGATGTGTTGATTGTTCTGACAAGGGAATTGGTTGGGTCTTCCCTGTACTAGAGACTTTGACCATGTGGTTGTCATTCTTGGAGTGGTCTTGAAGGTCCATGCCATTATCTAGGGGTTTTTTTAGTAGCTTCAGAGGTTGTGGCATGATTTTAGTGTAGCTCAAGTTCATCTCCACTTTAGCTAAATTAGAGGTTACCTCTTCTATTTGATTGTCCATGGAATGTTGTTGTTTGGTGTTCGAGATAGGATTTTTATTCATGTATGTTTTTTAATATTCAGTCTCTGGCTAACTTGTTCGCTTTAAGCCATGGCTCAAATTCTTTAGATGATTTAGTTCCCTCCACCGCCTTCCCACAGTGGTCTCCCTCATGTCTGATGAAGCCACAGTAATAGTAGAGAATATGCTTAAACGTTCATATTGGATCTCTACCATAACTACCTTTTTTTATTCGCTCTCTATTCAAACCACGTCCATGAGAGGTTCATTATTATCAAATTCAATTAGGGCCATAAGGAAGATAGCTTGATTAGACTTAGATATAAAGAGCCTTAAGTCAATAACTTTATCAACCACTGTCTCTACTTTCCTATAAGTTGGAATTGTTTTGAAATGTACTGGTAGATTCCATATTTGGATCCAAAGATGAATGTTCTTGTCACACCCCAAAGTTTAGGCATATGACTGACACGGTATTAGAGATATGCCCTCCCTAGGCTGTAAGCCTGCTATGCTATATTTACTAGCATTTCAAAACTTTCACAGTAAATAATAAACATTAGGACCTAGTTGACGTATGTGACTATAGAGCATATTAAACTTACAATAGATGCAAAGCTAAGGACTTACTATAGAGGAAGGGACGTCGCTGGACTCCTGTTGCTCCCCACGCAATTTCTTCTCTACTAGACTACAAGGAAAGCATTAACTATTGGGTGAGTATAAAACTCAGTAAGTAACTAACTTCAAATCAAGTACTTGCAGGTGAACACAATGTTTAACATGGTAACCAATAAGCTCACGAGGTGCAACTCAACACCGTTAGCTTTATATAGTCATATCTCACTGACTCGAGCGCATTAGTCGTATTTTCTCGACTTTGCTTTTTCCTCATTCCTCATGTGTTGTGCTATGGAACCATCCATCGTGCCTATAGTCTGATACTGGCTCCTGGATACATAACTAACCATGTGGATGTCCAAAGTATCTATGGATATTTAATTACTCGTGCAATGATATTGACTTAACTTATCTGCATGACTCCTGGGTGTAAAATTTTGCTACATGAATTTCATGTCATGAGCGTACTACTTACTTGTATGCTTTGCTTTTCTTGTTCTTTGATTTGTCTAGGTCTCTATGAACCCTCACTCAAAGGTGTCCATGGTTCATCAGACCTCCTCAAGTATTTGAGCCTCTATGACCCTCTTTTGCCTCATCGGGCATCAAAGACTCATAAACTAATGAGTACTTTGGATACCTAGTGAATGACGGTTCACCAAGCCTCTTCGTTACTTGGGTCATGGTGAATCATGGTTCACCAGATCCACCTTAGTCATTAGTTTCCCGTAGGCCCTTGGCTAAAACTGATATCATCTAAATGCAACCATGATTCTCATGTGGCTATATGCAATATAATCTCATATATGAAATATACGTGTAAATAAAACTCATATGCTAAAAAAGGTATAAGATGCTTTTGATGCTTGCTCTAGCACGTACTAGACAAATCTTTCATGCTGAACTATGATCATGATCTACCACCCTAAATCATAGAATCTCTAAGCCTCTATAAACCTTAACCCAGATGGGTTTAAGCTTACCGAGCCTCCATAACTATCTCTTCATGACTCACTAAGTCCAAGGCCTCTATGTGTCATGGACCTTAATGCCTAAGGCCCACTGAACCCTAAATGTCTCTATGTATCCTACTAGCCTCTCGTGCTCAGGACTACCAAACCTCTTCAGGCCATCTAAGTCTTTATGGTCATCTAGCTTTTCAGCTTTCTCGACTACCGAACCTCTTCTGGCTGTCTAGGTCTCTATGGTCTAACGATTTCACTAAGTATAATCTCATTATGTACAAATACAATCATCAGTAACACAATGTACAACTACTTTTAACATACACATAATCCAACTAGTATATGAGAAAACTTGGCATAATTAAATACTATGCATCTCATACAGGTTCTATATTCTTGCATTACTGACTCTAGACTATACCCTTACTTTAGGGTCTTTAGGCCTCATGCTCTTACTAGCTCTAGTGTCATGCCCCCAAATCAGGTTAAGTGATTGGCATGGTATGGATCCACCCTATTACCGTGAGTTTCTTAATTCACAACAGCATGACATGAAATTAATTTAAAAGCTAACCATAAAGTCACACGTGCAAATTTTCCATATGATATAGCATCTATTTCGTAAATGTTGTAATATTACAAAGAAGGCTTGTGTTTCTAATCTTTCTTTTTTTGCCACAAAATAAAGTCAAGGAAAGATTTAAGAATATAGCCTAACTATGAGCATTAATCACAAAAGAATACCCTCCATGACTCAAAAGTCCTAACAACTATAAAGCGGACCTTCCCTTCCCAAAAATATCAAAAGAAGTAATTACCAACAAATTGACAACGATGTGGAGATGTGAGACTCCATTACTCCTTTTGTGGAGGCTCGTCTGCAACAACAAAATCTGTAAGAGGCACATGTAAAGAGAGTAAGTAAATTACTTAGTGAAGGAACATCATAAAGAAAACTTACCATGTGCCTTATACAGGGGAGAGGACTTCCATAAACATGCCTCATCCCAAATCCAACTCATTCTATCACCAAACTAAACCACAACTGAATGCACATAAAGGTAAAACCAGAGTTCATACTCAAACACATATAGGAATTGAAGCAATAATCCATAGGAATTTGATTGAGTTTTGTGATATGAATGAAAATTTGGTAATCACTTATTTTGTGTGCTTTACTTTGTTTCAGTAGATTGTTGATATAGGATTTACTCAAATTTTGATTGAATATCAATTAGTTTCTCAATCAAATTCCTATGGATTATTGCTTCAATTCCTATTTCTTAGCATACTAGAATGATTCAATCAAGACATCATTCATAGGATTAATGAATACAACTGCAACCCCAACCATGTATCAGATTGACCACAAAACAAGATATATGAGTATGTTTCCCCAATAATTTGCACAACAACACTAGTTGAGTATCAATTTAGTCAGTAAAAGCACATTATCACACTTTTAGGGATGCAAAATCATCAGTAATTCCAACAACAATTCAAACAACCCACAACATCAGCGTAATCATCAATAATTCATCAATTCAGGGCATCAAAACCTTTAGAAGTCATAATCAGAGTTTCATGTAAAGACAAAGTTTATAAATACCAAATTTTTAGTTTAGCATAAACAAGTTTATTCAAAGATAAACAAATTCATTCAAAGATTATTCCATAGCACACTATAAATCAATTCACTCTACATCCCACTTTCAATGCATAACTCCATCAACAACTAAGGTCAATAATAAACAGAATTTTAGCATAAAAGGAAGAAAAATTACTAACCTTGCTAATGACTATCCTCAACTAGAGAAATTGAACCTTTAACCCAAAAGCACATTCACACAAAAGAAAATAATATTAGTTATAGCATGTGGTAGAGATTTCTAATATGGGTGTTACGGTTTAGGTAGTGGAGGATGGTGACCATGGGTATAAGGTTGAGTCATAGGTTGCAGTGAAGGTTGCAAATTGGAAGACAAGAATGATGGGTATGGATTACGACATCGATCTGGGTGCTGTGTGATGGTAGAGGTTTTCAATTTTGAGGTCCAAGGTGACTGAAGTTTTTGAAACCACTGGTGTGCTGAGGTTCTCAATGACCGACTAACAGGGCACGGTGAAGGGGAGAGTGAATAGGTGTGCAAGGTCGATGGTAGTCATGGAGAAGGAAGGCGTCGTCCTTGGTAGAGGTGTCTGATTTGGGTTTGGCGTCGAGGGGTTGTGATGTGATATGAATGAGAAACGATGGCTGAAGGGGTAGGCGAAGGTGAAGTGGAAGGTTAATAGAGGACGATGGCCGGCTGCAATTGGTGGCTGAGAGAGGAAGGGACGACGTGGTGGTTAAAGGCAGTGGCTGAAGTAATGAAAGCTGAGGGTGATTATCTTTTAGGGTAAACTTGACTAGGGACTTAAGTGCAAAATAAAAAGGGGCTTCCTATCCTTATCACAATTCACAAGGGCTAAATAGAAATATTTAAAAAGAACTAGAGTTAATAAAAAAATAATAAAATAATTTTTTTTGTAACCTGAACGTAGATTGGATGCTTAGCATCCAATTTCTGATTTCATGCATTGTGGTACACTAAAGCTGAATTTTTTTTTGTCTACAGATATTGGATGGTAAGGCATCCACATTGGGTGCTTTAGCATCCAATCTCTGGATTTTGTGCACAGCGCACACTGCAACATCAATTTTTTTTTTTTTTGTAAATCTAGATGATGAGGCATCCATTCATTCTTTGGATTTTATGCAGCAAAAATTTTTTTTTATATGAATCAGTGCCGAGGCATCAGGTATGGATGTTGCAGCATTCAATCCTTGATATCATCATATTGTAATATCCACATTTAGCTCCAAAATCCATGAAATTTTTTTTAAATTATAAAGTTACCTTATATCCCTTCTGAATTTTTGTTGCATCCTATCTGTATAGATAGATCCCTCAACACTTGTGAATATACCAAACTCCATTTTTTTTCTTTTTAATTAAACTCATCAATTGGTCTTTTCAATCACTTGCAAAATAGTTCAAGTCTTTAGAAAAAAAAATGCAATAAAATCAAAAAGAAAATCAAACACCACAAAATCAAAAACAAAATAAATCTCAAAGCTAAATATTAAAAATTGGGTTGCCTCCCAACAAGCGCTTAGTTATAGTCTTTAGCTTGACTCTTCCAGTCTTCATATCGGATCAGTGAGATTCGTGAAGAGCTTTTCCCTATTGACCTCTCCCATAGAATTATGCTTCACCAAAGCTAGTGCTTCTCCTTTCTTCAAAATCACATCTTTCAATGTAGGATTAAATTTCCATTGAGGTTGGACCACCAAATTGCAGTCGTCTTCCATGAATATTCTGTAACTCGTTGGACGTACCTTTTTCATGTCATTTATGGCATCACCTATCTTTGATTTATACTTCCTCTAAATTTTTTAAAATTTTTTCTTCTTCAGCCTGTGTCAGTTAAGCACTTATAATAATAGGAAACAAATTATTTTCACCAAGAAAAACATATTTAAGATGAAGAAGAATGGGTTTTAAATCAAGTTTTGGATATTATTTACTTACCTCTTCCTCTTTCAAAATTTCAACCTTACTTTCTCTATAAGGCGGTAAACACGATAAGACTTCTGACTGTTCTGTATATCTCTTGGTTTCTAATTCATTTTCGTCTTTTTCATCATATTGCACTTTAGTTGAATTACATAGAATAGATTCAAGAAATGGTTTACAAACATACCTGTGACATTCCTCGGTGGAAAAGGAGTCAGTGTAATCAATTCTGAGGCATTGTTCATCATCTTTTATAGGATGCTTCATGAGTTCAAACACATTGAATGTCACATTCTCATCATTTATCTTGAGCATAAGCTTTCCTTTTTCCACATTTATCAACGCTCAACTTGTTGCCAAAAAGGGTCTTTCTAAAATAAGTGGGATATTCTTATCGTCCTCCATGTCTAACACGACAAAGTCAACAGGAAAGATAAATTTATCAACTTTCACAAGCACATCCTCCACAATACCATAAGGATGCTTAATTGACCAATCGACTAATTTTAGTGATATCATCATGGGCTTAACTTCCCCTATCCCTAGCCGACGAAATATGGACAATGGCATCAAGTTGATTCTAGCTTTTAGATCACATAGAGCTTTTCCAACAATTAAATTTCTCATTTTGCAAGATATGTGAAAACTCCTTGGATCCTTAAGATTCGGAGGTAACTTTTTCTGAAGTAAAGCATTGCATTCTTCATTGAGCATGATTGTCTCATCCTATGGAAGCTTCCTCTTCTTAAATAGGATCTCTTTCAAAAATTTGGCGTAAACCAGTATATGCTCAATTGCCTCAGCAAATGGAATGCTGATTCGTAACTTCTTGAAGATCAAGGAACTGTGAAAATTGCCTCTCTTGAGTCTCTTTCTTCAAACACTGTGGATAAGGAACTTTCTAGTATAATGAAGGCTCATACGGCTTATCCTAATCCTGTTCCTTATTCTTTCTCCTTCTTCTAGGAGAATTTACATTAGATTGATCTCTTTTCTATTCACCCTTACTCAAATCATCATCAATAGGATCATGGGCCTCAGCAATGTTTTCATGTGGAAGTTTAGCTACTGGTTCAATTTTGTCCTCTTTAGGAAGTGGCTCAAGTGTTTTACTACTTCTTAAAGATATTGCATTACAATGCTCCTTGGGATTTGTCTCTATGTTAGCCGATAAATTTCCATAGGACTTTTCAGCTAAGTGCTTAACTATCTGTCCCACTTGGTTTTCTAGACTCTTTATTGCATCATCCTAATTTTTAAAGTTTGCTTTTGTCTCTATCATAAAATCTATAGTGTATTGGGCTAGCTTCTCAATAGCTTGTTCATATCCAGAAGATTTCTCAGGAGCTCTCTAAATTTGAGGAGGCTAGTATGATGGCATTGATGGTCTAGATAGCCCCTATTGATTCCATGAGAAGTTGGGGTGATTACGTTACCCTGGGTTATATGTGTTTGAATATAGATTATGCTAGGGTCGTTGGGGCTGGCCTATGTAATTAATCTTCTCTGTGTATGCACTGGCTTCACATACCCCATTCACATGATTTCCTCCACAGAAGTCATATAGAAAATACGGAGTATTCATGGCTCTTATCTATATAATATCAGACCTCTGTGTTAATGCAGCCATTTACTGAGATAATATCTTCACAGCATCAAAAGTATCCACTTCCAACACTTATCTTCTTGGAACAGCTTTATCTTTAGGGATGGGATAAATATATGTTACCATCATCTCAATCAGTCGAAATGCTTCATCGGGGGTCTTACCTCTCAGTGAACCTCCTGCAACTGCATTGATCATAACTCATGATGATTCGCCTAATCCACTATAAAAGGTATGTATCTACATCAAAACTGGGATGGAATGATGTGGACAACTCCTCAACAGATCTTTGAATTGCTCCCATGCATCATACAGGGATTCTTCATTATATTGATAGAAGGAGGTGATACCATTCTTCACTTTAGCAAGCTTTGATGGCAGAAAATACTTAGTAAGGAATTAGTATTTCAGTTTCGCCAATGTAGTATTACTGCCTTGAGGTTGCGAACGCAACCAACACTTGGCTTTATCCCTAAGTGAAAATAGGAAAAGCCTCAATCAATTGGCATCATCACTGACTCCGTTCACTTTAATTGTATCGCACAGTTGGAGGAAGTGATTGATTGATATAGACATTGGGATACTCTAGTGGGCTTCCTCCAAACTATTCCTATTGAATCAAGTGCAGAAGTGCTAGCTTGATCTTAAAATTATTAGCTTGAATTGGAGGTTTGACAATGCTCGTGGGATACCCATCAGTCATACGTGCAAGATATTCTCCTATTGTCCGTCTAACAACACATCCATCATTCGCAGCATTACCCTGATTAGCCACATTATCAGGTACTCTGTGGTTTTCCTCAACCATTGTTAATAGTTGACTTTCTGCGGCTATTTGAGTTCTTTTTCTTTCCTTTGCTTGCTTCTGATTTAAGCGTGCTATTTTTTCTATTTCCAAGTCAAATGAAAGTGACTTTGAATCAGTGGTACCTCCTATAAACTAGAGAGAAAGAAATAGTTAGAGGAAAAAAATAACTAAAATAAACAAATTACTAAATAAAAGAAAAATATTGAAAATTAAAAAAATAAAATAAAATAAAATAAAATAAAATAAAACAAAATAAAGTAAAATAAAGAAGAAAACAAAGAAAGTATCTAAATTAGTATAGTTATAGGTACTCCAGATATTGGCTAACACTAATAATCCCCGGCAACGGTGCCAAAAACTTGTTGGTCTGAAAAGTTATCAGTAAGTGTTTTGAGTCAACAAGTAATATAGAAGTAAGTTGAGTGTCGATCTTACGAGAATTTAGGTAGTCAAGTACCAATTTCACTATTTCTACACTATCTAGACGATCGATTTTTAATGTGAGATTAAACTAAACTAACCTGAATTAATTGACAGTTAACTAGATTACTAATGATTGACAAAAAAGTCACAATTAAACTAAGAAAAGTACTTAGAATCTGCAAATTATCATAGTGTTATGGATTCGATTTCACTAACCTATCCAACTATAATCTGAATTTTTATTTTAATCTAAGTTTTCAATTTCTACATTAATGATTAAATTAAACCCAATC
Organism: Biancaea sappan; assembly: GCA_037074585.1. Classification (NCBI taxonomy): domain Eukaryota; kingdom Viridiplantae; phylum Streptophyta; class Magnoliopsida; order Fabales; family Fabaceae; genus Biancaea; species Biancaea sappan. The sequence continues at coordinate 16,338,865 of CM073491.1, read as the reverse complement.
CCTTAGCAAATTAACTCTCTTAACCTAATTAAATTTCCTAATTCCTTAGACCAATTTAATCAATAAAAGGCAATAAGAACAATTGAATTCAGGCACAACCACACAAACAATTTATCTATTCCTAGATTAAATTAATTTGTGGCAATTATTTCAATAATCATGTTCATATATGAATTTTCCAATTCCCTACACGAACTCTAATTCAATTCTCAAGTGTCCAAATTTGAGATAGTGATATCTAGTATTTTTATATATATTTTAACCCCTAATTTGGTCTATTTGCATTTTCATATATGAGAATTCTCTAATTTTATTACACTTTGTGATTTATTGGGTCTAAATTAATCTTGGATGGAAAATGAATTATTTTCATATTTTAGAACTTAAATTATTAAAGACTCAATTTAATCCATTTGTGTGCTTTGTAAAATTTAAATTTAGAGAGTTTCTGATGATGTGGTGCTTAGGTGGACAGTCTTGCTGACATGGCTCTTATGTGGCATTTTTCTGATGAGTAGGATGCTGACTGGGACTTGTTTTTGCATTTTTACTGATGCGGAGACATGTGGGGCCCTCAATCCAGATCACTGTCTGCATGTAATCCAGCCTTTGTTTGCCTCTTCCCTAAACTTTGCTGAAAATAGTATATTAGCTTTCTGCATAGCAAAAGAACACTTCTGCTACACCATTTTCATGATTTGCTGCTGTCTGCTGCCGAGCCCTTCTGCAGAAAGCAAAAGTGACACCTCAGCCCTCCTTTTGAAAGTCAAATGAGCATCTAGGGTAGAATATTCCAAGGCATTTTAGGGCATCAGTTCTGTAACACAGACGACACTTTTCATTTCTGTAACTTAACATTTTTGCAGACCACACTTTCTCTCTATTTTTCCTTTTCTGTTTTGCTATTTTGCTCTCATGGAGGGCCAAATATCCATTGTAAATAGTCAATAGGACCTTAGGATGTTGTAGCTTGAACTGAAAGTGCAAGATAAGTGTTTTATTCTCCATTTCATCTCATTTCATTTATGTTCTATGATTTTATGTTTATGTTGCTGTCAAATTCTGATTTGAACTTGAAGGAACATAAATTGACTTATATATGATATATAACCTTGCTTGACTGATTAGAAAAGTAAGTGAAACAAAATGACTAGTTAGATGATGTGTAACTAAATTTGGTTGAGATCTTCTTTTGAAATGCATCTAGTTATAGTTAGTGAAGATATTCTTGACTATAGTTAGTAGCATTAAATTCTGGAGGTTACTCTAGATTTATTTTCATAAAGAACTAAATGGTGAAATGAGAAAAAAAACTTGAAGCAATGAGTTAGGTAATGATAGTTGCACTTCTATGAATCCCAGTGACTGGTTACATAGTCTCCTTACTGTCAACACTTCATCATTTTTGGCTACTGCTGATTAGCTGCCAGTTTACTACTATTTTATTTTTGTTTCTGCTAAAACTTCCAACAAAACCCCCTATTTATGTGCTTTTAATTAGTGTTTGGGTGTTTAGAGCAACTAATTAGTGATTAGAAGTGAGGCTCCTTGAGTGAATACGACCTGGGGACCACTATACTATAAATTGCCATGAATTCAATTCTGGGCGATTCGATATCTTAGTGGCGTGAACTAGATAGTACTAGGCATAGAAATAATTTCTCAATAAGAAAATAGACTTATATTAACATAAGAAAATTCAAATCATAGCATTCAAGGGTAGCTATATTTTTCCCCTAATAAAAGGGATTTAGCTACTCATGATACATAAAACATCAATAATAATAAAATTCATGAGTTTTGCCATTAAACTAAAGTAAAATAAAAAGAAAAGATGAATGAAGAAGAATGAGGAATATGAATCCCAATTGTGCAGCCACAACTTCTCCAGTCTTCTCTGTCCTAGTTTTTTTTTTCTTTTTTCTCTCTTCAACATATTCTTTTTCTTCTCTTCCGTAAAAATCTCTTTTTCAATCTTTCAAATCTAAATTCAAAATCAAAGTCCAAAAATAAATCAAAAAGGAAAAACATAAAAATATAAAAATCATTTTTTAATTAAATCCTAAACTTAAATTAATTTCTAAAAGAAACTAACCAAAATAAATATGAATTAAATTTAAATTAAATATCTTAAACTAAATTAAACTAGATAAACACAATAAATTATAAAACATAAGATAAATCCTAAAGAAAAACTAATTCCCTATAAAATTAAACTAAACAATTAAAAAGACTAAATAAATTCAGAAAAAAGATTTAAAACCATTTATTTTACTTAATTTATTAATAAAAATATAAGTTAAATAACTCTATGAAATAGAGTTATCAGTTCACAATAAGGAGGCCACCGAGGCCAATTCACAATAAGAAAGCCACTGAGGCCAATTCACAATTTATAGGTAAGGATTTTTCCCAAGGTTGCCACTGTCTCAAGACACCTACTATCGAAAAAAATTTATTTGTCATCGTCTATCCTTCACTTAGACAGCATCCTTGAGGGTAAAAGGATTATTCATCCATAATATTCATAAGTCCACCATTCCAAGGCCTCCTCCCTTGCCTTTCTATTCCCAAGCAAGAGAGGTAGAAGTAATTCCTTCACATTACTTCCACTTAGTACAAATTAGATTCATCCATAAAGTAATATTCACCAATAAGCAATCCACCACAATTATTATTTCTTTTCTTCTTACCAAAGTATCATAATAAGGTGAAAGTGATTCACTACAGCCAGTGCGTGCAAACTTTACATTTAATTAATTAATTCCTTAGCACTATTTCAATTCAATTAATATTGGTAGCTAGCATGACCAAAGGATGTTATATCATCTTTTAACACATTTCAATAAGATTTGGTAGAGAGAATCCCTTACTTGAGTAAAGGAGCATGACAAATAGAAAGAAGAGGCTCGGTACAACGTATAAACGACTAACAAAAAGCCTAGAGACAAAGCAATATAGTTTAAGACTCAAGAAAATATCATAGGTAACTCTAACCCTAGGGCGCCTGGGCGCTATAACCTCTCCTCCATCCCTCAAACTCCCAAAACACTATTGTCTATCTACATAATTGCCCTCTGCCTTGTTGGCTCCTTGACACCCAAGGTGCCAACGCCCAGGCCCTTACTATCCAGATGGTACCTGCTGATGCACAACCAAAAAATTTGAAAATGAAACCCCTCTCAACCATAACATAACCCCTTGCACTCCAATGCTTCCTTGTTCCAACAAGAGCAAGTTTGGGTGATTAGGCACCATAGAAACCAAGTTCAAACCTTAATCAAAGTCAAGAGATGTGTTATGTCACTCAAATTCCTAAATCTTCCCATACATTTCAATCAATGACCACAACCTTTCTTTCTTGTTCATAAATGATGCCTAACCACCCAACTTGCTCATTTAAAGCACATTCAACAATCAAAGATGACATGGAAGGCAAGAGGAAGCACAAGATAGCCCCAACATTTCAGAAAGTTTTAATCTTTACCTTAGGGTTTGAACTATACAAAAATAAGGAAAAGAGGAGAAAGAAAAAGAAAAGCCCATGCTTATTTGATGTTCCTCAACTTAGGTCAACCAAAAAATCCCTCCTTCCCCTTCTATACTTCCCAGCCAGCGCAAGAAAGGAGAATGGCGAGAGAGAAACTGTCACAATCTAATTCTTGGGCATGTGACCGGCACGCTAACACTAACCCTGTGTTAAATTTCTTTTCAATTTTGCCCTTCTAAATGAAACAATTTCACTTAAAACTTCAAGAAGAATTTTAGGAACTCTTTTAAAATAATTTGTATTGGCACCAAAACCACACCTCAATAAAAACACCACACACATACACCAAAATTCTGTCTCACAACATATTTTAATGAAATATAAAAATCTTATATTTGTTCACTTTAGTCCCTTTCAGTGTCTCACACTTAACTATGGCTCCACTTTTATCTTCCTCGGGGCACCAGCTCCACAACTTAACCTTACCAAGCTCATCTCCATTCAAGTATCCTTATTTGTCCCAATCACTTGGGATTACTAAATATTTTCCTTCCTTTTCACATTAGTTCGCTACTCAAGTCCTCTCTTAAGTACTTATTTGTTTGTGAAAAATTTTTACACATGCAAAAATGTCTTCTCTTACTTACTACGTAATACCTCAGGTATTACAATTCTTGAATGATTCTTCAGTTAAGTTAATGTTGTGTTCCCATCTCTTGAGGATAAACCATGAATTGCAAAAGATCCATGGACCTCCGCTTAAAATTTTTATTTAATCCTCTTCTTTATCCAAGAAAGTTTGGAAGATCCAAGGTGTAATTTCATCAACTTTGAAGCTTGCCAGATTGCTCTAAATGTTCCTAAAAGCAAATTCAGGAGCCTCTTTGTTGATAGGTTTTAGGGTGAGGACTCTTCCGACAAAGCATCTTCATGCACCATTCTATTCCTTCTTCAAGATCACGATTGGTGATTGTGATTAGGGATGGCAACGGGGCACTCCTCGCCCCCGCCCTCAAACCTACCCCCATCTTGCCCCTGATCCTTGACCGGGGGGGAGAGGGAAAAAATTCCCCCATCCTCGTTCCTCGCGAGGATATTAAAAAAATTCTAAAATATAGAAAAGGAAAAAAAGAAGAAGCCATTTCAGTCAATAACAATCCTAGTTAAAAGACAAACTTATTCTTCAAACATACTTTGCTGCATAAACTGTATATTCCGTCTTCAATGAGAATATAGCCTCATCCTATGTAGTAAAATAAGCATAATGATATAAGTAATGATATTATTAAGAACAATATTAGCAATAGAAATGTGACAATTTGGTCAAGTAAATACAAACAAAGAAGCCATTTCACTAATACAAAAGAAATGGATAAAAAATAATAGTTACAAGAGGAGCAAGAGGAGCAAAGCACCATTAAATTCAAAAATCATAAATTAAACTAAATAACAACTGTGTGCTTAACTCATCTGGTCTATGATGATGCAAACCTTGCCAAATAAATTTCCAAGTATGGAGTAACACTTTAATACTTCTTGTTGAACCTGTGAATCAAGCAGTAAAAACACTAAATAAGTACAGTGACAACTTAAGAAACCAATAACTAAACATAGTATATCGTAAATAACTCTCACAGGCTATGTCTCCGTCTCACCGTTGTCTACCTGGGGACAACACTGGAGATCAGAGACCAGAGTGGAGCATGACAGGAGGAGCATGTAGGAAGCCCGACAAAAAAGAGGATAGAGGAAGCACGACGGGCGATAGTGGATGGTGAGTAGATAGGAGGCATAGAAGATTGACAATGAGGAGCACAAATATGTAGACCATGACAGCGAGTAGAGAGCATAGCTTAGGAGCCACCACGGCGTCGATGAGTAAAGATTAGAGAGCAGAGTTGTAGAGGAAGATTAGGGATTTAGGGTTTTCTGAAATGTCGAATGAAATTAGTGTTTGAATCAGGAGGGAAGGGATTGGGTGGGAATTTGGGAGTTTAGTTTTTTTTTATTGAAGTTATTTTATATGTATGAAATGTCTTAAATATCATTATATATATATATATATATATATATATATATATATATATATATAATTTAAGGGCATTTTAGTAATTTTTGTAAAATTACTAAAATGCCATTTGGGGACTGGGATCTTCGTCCCTGTTTAGCTTTTGGGGGGTTTTCCCCGTCCCCGTCCCCATCCCCGTGACACCTCGAATTCAAGGATCCTCGAATTTGGGTCTCCATTGCCATAATTGTGATTGAAACTTGCCAATCTATTAGCAAATTTAAGCGATGGGTGTTTCCAGCCATTCTATGGTAGAAGCCATTTGAGAAAGATGTGGGGTTGAGATGAGGGAAGCCACAACTGTGTCGGAACTAGACTCTTCATCAGCCACAAGAGACACTCAGATACTGAGAGGTTTTTAGATCCCTAAAAAAATGTAATATTAATCTGGATCGTTAAATGATCTTATCCAACGGTCCAAATTTGGTCATGGAGGGTACTGTTCCTTCCAGAACCTATAGGAGATCTAGATACAAATGGGGTTACGTCTTTATTGTTCGGGCAAATACTTTAGGCAATTAATTTTGATAGTGTTATTAATTAGGAAATGATGATAATTTTTATGAACATGTTGGAAAAAATTAATAATAAAAATTGACACAAAATTAAAATTAATCTTAAAAAAATAAATTTTTTTTTTCTTGTGTCAGAATTAAACAAAAACACACATTGTTTTTAAAAAAGAGCACATGAAGTAATAATATTCTTTGATGGTGATGAAGATATAACTAAGAAGAAGCCCGGCAATTTTCCAAATTTAAAATTTTGCAGGTTTGTGGTTTGGAGAAGGAATAAATTTTGAAGGTTTCAGAAGTTAATCATATATATCTTGAAATTAATGAGTCAAAATGTATGTGTATCTTTGATATAATTGCTAGTAAGGTGTCATCCTGGCTAAATATCCAAGTGACTTGCCGATGGTTTAGTGGCGTTTACAAAAATTATTAGGTCGCTTTTGATGACATCCAACTACTGGAAATATCTATTAGAAGCTCTGTATTATTTGATTTATATTTTAATAAATAAATATTTTTTCTTGAAATTTTAAACTTAATTAATGCATAATTTAAAATTAAATTGTTTATTTTCTTTTAAAAGGAAAATGGTAAAAAATTATAAATGACAGTAGTACTGAGTATTTACTACATAGGAATTATTATAGATGAACTATTATCAAATCTTTCATTAAAAACAGTCAACTTATTAAAAGTGAGAAGGATAACAACATTTGGTATGAAAACAACAATCTTTAACATTTCACTCTCACGTTCATTTTAACTTTTCTATACTATATAATAATTTATTTTATTTGTCTAAATATCAATATATTTTAGACATAATAAAAAAGATCTTAAAATCAACGTGTTATTGTAGATAATCAATTGGTTTTGTACTTTTGCCTACACTTTTAGCAGTGACTATGAATATGAATCATGAGTATATTTGGTATACATTAAAATATTAAAAAAAATAGAATAAATGTTGAATGCTATGGACTCCAAAAAAAAATGATTTGAGAGGAAGAAAGGACAACAAAAATGCGACGAAGTACATTACAATTCAAAAGATGAGTATCCTATTGAAAAGGGATAAAAATTAAGCGTTGATCCATTAAGTAAATAGTTATCATATTCTTGTGTGTTTCAACAGAAGAACAATAGAAAATCAGTAGCACTTCTTGAAAAACAATTTTAAGCCAGAGTTTAGAAAAATCATAATCGAGACAACACAATAATTGTTAAAATCAAATCAATTATCACCCTTCTAAACCCCTCCCACCTAGGCCACAAAACTTCATTTCAACTACAATGTAATCCAAATGATTTTAAACTCTAGAAGTGCCGTAATCAAATTAATATGGATCAACTCAAAAAAAAAAAGTCAAACACTCACTACAAAAAAAAAATAAGTAACATAGTGGCATTTATTTTAGCAATATAGTGGTGTTTCCAAACGCCACTAGAAAATTTAGTGGCATTTGGAGAAAATGTCACTAAATAAAGCGACACAAGCTATTTAGTGGCGTTTCTAGATAAAAGTGGCACAAACGTCACTAAATATATACAGTGGCACAAACGTCACTAAATATATACAGTGGCATTTTTTTGTAGCAATTACAAGCATCATTGATTTTAAACACAGTGCAAAAATGTCACGCCTCAAATCTAGGAATACAACCGGCATGGTGGTGAAGCCCTTACCACTACTGTAAGCCTATCTTCACACGCTATAAATATAGGAATTCTATTCATTACAGAGCATTTAGACAACCTGCACATACCCGGATGCATCACTACTAACCTGAAATCAAAACGGGTTGTGAACTTAGAAACTCCGCGACTCCTTTCATAGAGACTCACAGTTGAAAGAAAACCTGCAAGGGTGCACAATCAAAAGAGTTAGTACAAGAGATATTCAGTGAGGGAAAACAATACCAATGTGATTGTAACCTGTGCACTGCTCGCACGAGAGGGATTTAGAATACTATCCCACTTATATCATTAACCAGACCAACTTGATGGAACAAGATTATTTTGACTATCAAATAGAATGTATATTCATACGATCATACTTACCAAATACATCATGATTACACATTCATGCCCAACACATATAACATGAGGTCTTTATTCATAAGGGAAGGCCATCGAGGCCATAATATAATAAGAGGGCCACTAGGGCAATGTCACATTCCCCTCCACCATGATTTTAATCTGGGCCACAAAGGCCTCCATATTACCCTACCCCAGGGTTTTAATATTCATCGCCTTCCTTCATATAGGTGGCATCCTCGAGTGTGGCATTCTCGAGGGATAAGGTTGTGTAGCCATATTGCGACTAGTTACCAGACCGTTCCACTAGCAACCTAATGATGTACCATTCTAGCATCATTGTAGGGCTCTTCCCTCAATGCATCTTTCCTTGCAATTAAGGTATCCCGTATTCAAAATGAAGATAACATCTTAGGGCTCTTCCCTCAATGCATCATCTTTTGCAATTGGGGTCACCTGTAAATTGTATTAACCACACAGATCTACCATTAAAGATCTTTATTTCACACACAAAATTATGTCAAGTATAATGAATTCACTTTATATCATCACAATATAAGATGTATAACATGCGTGACGAGGAATAACCATCTACTGAAACACAAGGTTTAATGGCATACAAGGCAGCCTCATCATCAGCACACAAGAACAATCAACACGTAGAACAATCACTTTATTATCACAATATATGTGAGGATCATTCTTCATCAGCAAATTAAATCCCAACATAAAAACCACACCCAAGAAGTTATTACAAGAAAGATATCGTGTAGGAGTAGGGTTAGTCCCTTTTTGTATAACACAACACATAAGAATAAGACCACACAGACCATTAGCCATCCAATACAAAGAAAATTAATTAACCATGAGCCAAAACATTTATGAGGTCGTTCACCTCTCCTAGGTTCCTTATCTCACATAAGCACAATTCATTTCCATCATTTTTATGTACGGTCCTATATTGAAGGCATCCCAAACCAAGAAGAGTAAGGTACTACCATAATAAGCTCAAGTAATGTTAACCTGATGCCTAACTGAAATCATACATTCTTAACAGTCATCCGCACATCATCAAATATGCAAACCACATTGAGTTTCAAGAACACTTACCATACAAGCACTCACTTTGAATACTAGTTTCATGTATTTTGTTATTTCTTGCTCAATAGGTGCTATTATATTCATTAATTCTCCATCACAAGCAACCACAATCCATAGAGCTAGGATACCACATGAACACTAATGCAATTATATATATATATATATACACATATATATTAATTTATCACCAAGGTACTCAATTTATATGACTCCCCCTTTCCTCTTCATACCATACCAATAATTCACCACTATTCACCATTTTTCTAGTAAGATTTATAGTAGAAAATCAACACTCAACCAAGTAGGAATAAAGATCATCCTCCACTTGCATCCAATTATTTACTAATGAAGCATTATGCATTGGCCATACCCCTATATATATATATATATATATATATATATATATATATATATATATATATATATATATATATATATATATATATATATATATGTATAAGCACGAATCTTGGCGTGAGCAATAATTCCCTCATGCCATTGAGTTCGTAAATTTAAAGGATGAATGCCAAACAATTTATGTATAGATAACATAAAGAGATGAAGTATGTCCCTCACCTTGAATTCGAAGCACTTCAGGCCCTCAAAAGATCCCCCTAGTGAAGCTTTGATTAGAAACCAATCTTACGGGACATGGAAAATATCTTAGCATTCAATTCACAAAGTCCTGATAGTCCAAGCCTTGGTGCCTGGTGCTTGAATGCCAAGCCCCTTCTAAGGCACACAACACACATCAGGCGTGGGCACCTGATGTGTGTTGTGTGCCTTAGAAGGGGCGCCAGCACACATCAGGCGCCAAATTTGGCACTCGGGGCGCCAGCACCCTGAGTCTTAGGTAGCTACAAGGCGCCAGGAATTTGGATGTCACATCCCAAAAATAGATATGAGAACAAACACACAAACCTATGGTATACCTCTATAGTATCCTTAAATTTCTTGAACACTCCTAATATCCATGATTATGAAATTCATAAATTTACCAAACATAGGTTTATACTTTCATAAACATGAAGAAATTTAACATTTTACTTTTGTTCCAAATTCCACAACAATGGAATTATAATTCAACTAATCATGATAATAAAAGGTAAGTCATTCATAAAATATTGTATTACATCAAACAAGCCTAGATGACGTATAGAGATTACAGAGAATTCCCTAGGTCTTTACAAAAAAAAACTTCTTAGGCCCACCCGACAGAATTGGAATGTAATTCCAATAGCCTCTAATTCTCAGACGGATTATTTTCTTCCTCAATCTCTATATCTGAAAAAGATAATTAAAGAGAGTGTGAGTTTATCAAACTCAGTAAATAAACAATTATGCATGAAAATATCATAAACACAAATACCATATTGCTAATTTAATCAAAAGGTATCATTCAATACATTCAGCATATTCATATATATAAACAACAACGTTTTATGTCAGTTTTGAAAATCTTGTGAGCTCACGTTCTCATAACCATATTAAGCCCAAAATCTGTTGGTGCTCAATAGGTTTACGCTCCCCAATGTTCATCCTTAGGAATATTTATCTATGGATTTACTAATTGGTATATTAAGATTTGTTGGATGATTAATCCCTCACCTTATTCAGGTATATTGGGTTATCAATCCCTCACCTTACTTAGGTATGTTGGGTGATCAATCCCTCACCTTATCTTGCATTATCAAACACAATCACAATCATTACATACAATCATATTCTCACAAACATGTTCCAATTTGTTTAAGGAACTATCACATACAATAATAGAAATAATTCTCAATGATATTGTGATTTTTCTCAACTTGAACATACATTAGTAATCTTCTCAATTTCATAAATAATGCAAATGAGATTTGTATTGTGCTTTGACTAATTTAGTAAATTAATTTTGCAAGGTTGTCCACTCACCTTGATATTTGTCTATACTTACCTTGTTCTTCACAAGTAATTGTATAAGATGATGGAGGAAAATTTTCTAGCAAAAGATATTACAAGAAACATAAGAAAGGAAACAAAATCATAAAAATATGCAATATTTTATGATTACTACAGTAACAGTTCACTACAGTGATGGTTTGCTACAGTAACGGTTCACTACAGTAACGATTTGCTATAGTACGTTAACCGCTATAGTACCGTTGACTGCTGACACTACAGTAACTACTACAGTAAACTCAAATTTCTAGAATTTTCAACTGCTACAGTAACTTCGAATTTGCAGAAAATCCTCCAAAATTTTTCATCCTATAATTCTTTGATTCTAAACCGAAATTTCATCTCTCCTAACTTACCTTCACTCAATATTAACTCAAAAACCTCCAAAACAACTCAAATCCATGAATTGTCATAAAAATCTTCAAGAACAAAATCTCCTTTAACTTCCCACATAAACTGAAATTTGAGAAAAATAATGAGATTAAAGCTTACCTTTGATCCTTGCAAGGCTTTTGAACTGAATAAATCTCTAAGAATTACAAGTTTATGGGAAGGATTTGGAGCGAGATGAAAGTTTTAGGGAGAGTTACTAAAGAGAGAAGAGAGAATCATGAAAATGAGTGAGTTAAGGCAGCTGAAGGATTTAAGGCCAAATGGGTTATGGGTAAACCCATGGGTACCAAACCCATTAACCCAAACCTATTTTGATCCAATACAAAATATTTTACTTAATTAAATTTAGTTCCTCTTTTTCCATAAATTTCACAATTCACAAAAATACACTGTATAGCGTTAAAAATATTTAGTCTAGTCATTTAACACAATTTTCATAAATAATATTTAAAGAGAATTATTAAATATGAAAAAAATTAAAATGACTAAAATAAACAAACCAAAATTACGCTATAAATTCTGGAATAATTCTAAACGTATAACTCCAAAATGAGCGGGTATTACATTCTACCTCTTTAAGAGAATTCAGTCCCCCGAATTAAAATTCACCTCAAGATTCAAACAAGTGTGGATACTTGTTGCACATTTCATCTTCTGCTTCCCACGTGGCTTTCTCGTGAGAATGATTCCTTTACATAACCTTGACAGTTGAAATTTCTTTAGTGCGAAGTTTCTTAATCTGCCTATCAAGAATAGCTACTGATACCTCTTTGTAGGAGAAGGTTTCATTAAATTGTACCTCTTGAGGTTGAATAACATGAGAAGGGTCAAAAAAAATACTTCCGTAGCATAGACACATGGAATACTGGATGCACCCATTCCAGGTCTGAAGGCAAGGCTAGGCGATATGCCATGTTGCCCACTGTTTCCATAATTTCATATGGACCGATGTATCTCAGGCTCAGTTTTCCTTTCTTTCTGAACCTCATAATTCCCTTCATTAGTGAGATTTATAAGAAAAACCGATCGCCTACAACATACTCAAGATCACGACATCAATTGTCAACATAGGACTTTTGTCTACTTTGAGTAGCTAGCAACTTCTCCCTGATTAGTTTAACTTTATCCATGGCTTCCTGTATCATATCAGGTCCTACCATTTTGGATTCTACGAGTTCAAACCAACCAATAGGAGATTGAAATCGTCTTCTGTATAAAGTCTCAAAAGGCGCCATTTGAATGCTAGCTCGATAGCTATTGTTATAAGCAAATTCAATAAGTGGTATATGATCTTCCCAGCTTCCACCAAAGTCTAACACACATGCTCCTTCCAAAGTATGAATAGTTCTTTCAAACTAACCATCTCTCTGAGGATTGAAGGTTATACTCAAGTCTACTCTAGTGTCCAAAGCCTCTTCAAAAGTTCTCCAGAACTGAGAAGTGAATTGGGGTTTTCAGCCTGATATGATAGATACTAGTACACCATGGAGCTTTACTATTTCTTTTACATATAACCTAGCAAGCTTTGTCACACCTAAAGTGGTACGAATAGGAAGAAAATGTGTTGACTTGGTGATTCAATCAACAATGACCCAAATAGAATCATTCCCTTTGGATGATCAGGGTAAACCTGCTATGAAATGCATAGTAATTCATTCTCATTTCCATTCGGGAACCTTAAGTTTTTGCATTAAACCAGGTGGCCTTTGATGTTTAGATTTGACCTACTGACATGTTAAGCATTGAGCCACAAAATTAGTTACATCTCATTTCATATCTTCCCACCAGTAGACTTGTCTCAAGTCTTGGTACATCTTGACGGCACCAGGGTGTACGACATATAGTGAACCATGAGCTTTTGCTAAAATCTCCCGTTTCAAGGATTCAACATTCGAAACACAAAGTCTTCTATTAATCCATAACACATCTTCTTCATCCACTGAAAAACCTTGTACTAAACCTATTCTCGCCTTATCTCTAGTTTTAATCATCTCAACACATTTTCTAATGATGTTTTTACTCTTTCAACAAGGGAGGACTTCATGGGTAAGTGGGGCAAGAATGCACCTGATTCATAAATTTCAAAGAATATACCACTAGTCTCTAGTTCCTATAGTTCTTGAATCAAGGACCTTCTCATTGTGGTAATATGAGCAAGACTCCTTATAGATTTTTGACTAAGGGCGTCTGCCACTGCATTCATCTTTCAAAGATAGTAGAGAATAGTACGATCATAATCTTTTAAGAGTTCCATCCATCTCTACTTTCTCAGATTTAGATCTCTCTATTCAAAGATATACGAGACTCTTATGGCCTGTGAAAATTTTACATATTTCTCCATACAAGAGTGTCTCCAAATCTTTAAAGAAAACACAATAGCCACCATCTTTAACTCATTAGTAGGATAATTAAGTTCATGTGTCTTAAGCTGCCGAGAGCTATAAGCAATGAGTGACCCTACCATGTTGCATTAACACACAACCCAATCTCATCTTTAAAGCATCACAATACATAGAATAACCCCCCGGTCCCAATGGTAGTACAAGAACTAATGCCATGCTTAGATACTTCTTTAAGTCAGAAAAACTCTGTTCATAGGCATCGTCCCAAACATACTTCACATTCTTTCAGGTCAACTTAGTTAGTGGAAGAACCAACTTAGAAAAATCCTTGACAAAACGACAGTAATACCTTACCAAACTAAGAAAACTTCGAATCTCAAACATCGTCGTTGGTCTAGGTCACTATTTTACTGCTCTATTTTAATTGGATCTACATGAATACCTTCCTGAGAAATTACATGCCCCAAGAATATTACATGACTCATCCAAAATTCACACATTTTTCACTGTGACCTTATTTATTCTTCACTGTGACCTTATCAACTGCCGGTAGTCTATACAAAGTCTCAAGGAACCATCTTTCTTTTTCACAAAGAGGAAGGAGCACCCCATGGTGAAAAACTCGAACAAATAAACCCCTTATTCAATAAATCTTCTAATTGTCCCTTAAGTTCTTTCAACTCGACAAGTGCCATGCGGTAAAGAGGAATAGAAATTAGCTGAGTACCTAGAATCAGATCAATACCAAACTCAATATCTCTGTTTGGTGGTAAACCAAGTAAATCTTCTGGAAACACATCTGGAAATTCATTAATTACAAGTAGATGTTCCAATTTTTGCTCCTCTTTCCTCATGTCCCTGACAAAAGCTAGAAATCCATAACAATCTTTTCATAGCATACGTTAGGCACTCAACATAGATATCACATTACAAGGCACCTCACTCCGGTCTCTTTAAAATACAAAATTATGTTCCCCCGGTATACAGAAAGAAATGTTCTTGTCATGGCAGTTTATAGTAGAATGATATGAGAACAACCAGTCTATACCTAAGATCACATCAAAGTCTGACATATTAAGAAACATGAGATCTACTTCTGTTTCCTTATCCCCAACCATTACCTTACAAGAATAGTACCCCGATCTAACTACCAGAGTCTCTCCTATCGGTGTTGAAACAAAAAAAATGGTTCTTTTAACACAACAGGACTAGATTCAAATCTTTTGGCAAAAAGAGGTGACACATACGAGTGTATAGCACCAGGATCAAACAATATATAAGCAGCAAAAGTACAAATAGATAAAGTACCTACAACAACATCATTGGATGCCTGGGCATCTTGATGGGTCAAAGTGTAAACTCTAGCGGTACCCCTGCCAGCTACCTGCTATCCATGGCCTCCTTGACCTTTACTACGGCCTTGTCCCATATTACTTTTCGTTGCTATGATCGATGTATGGGTAGCAGAAGTAGCTACTGGCTGTGTGTGAAGTGGTAGAACAGATCCCTGATCAAATTCTGCAACAAGATAAGGGTATTTTCTCTTAATGTATCTCTCTTGCCCATAATGGTAACAATTGAGCCGTATTTTTTTATATAACACTCTCTTGTATGAAATTTCCCACACTCAGGACACTGTGGTTTCTTTCCTCCACCTCTACTAGAATAATTAAAGCCATCCCTAAATTCGAAGCGGGACCTAGCCACATTAGCTGTAGAAGGCAATGACCTAGAAGATGTGGCAGAAGTATATTGTGATGTAGTGAGAGGCTTCAAAGTCCCTGTCTTACCTCCTTGGTCAAAAGATCTCTCATGTCTAGCCTTTTTCTTCTTTTTAAACTCCTTATTATTATTTGATCTTTTCCCCATTATGCAGGCAACATCCATAGCTTTAGAGTAAGTAGAATAATTGTTCATATTTGGGCCTAACTGGTCATAAAGAGACTAACACAGTCCCTCCACAATTTTTCCACTTTTGCTCTTTCTGTATGCATTATTTGGGGGGCATACTCTGACAGTTTAACAAATTGAACAGAGTATTCATTAACAGACATAGATCCCTGTTGCAGATATAAAAAGTCTCTTGCTTTAGACGACCGTACCCTTATGGCAAGAAATTCATCTATGACTAACCTTTGGAATTCTGCCCGTTCAACTAGTGATGCACCTTGGCCTCTCCCTTATTTGTACCTTTTGTACATCAGAGCACCCTAAAGTATCATAGATGGCCTTGCAATCATCTAAAAAACATTGCAGGTCTTCATTAAAGTCTTCCCCAATAAAGATTGGTGGTCTCATTTTCTGGAAAGCAAACATTTTAACATCTCTGTTGATGTCCTCCCTAGCCTGAGGGGGTAGTGGTGGTATAATTTCAACCTCAATGTTAGCAGAAGTCATTGGTGGATTAACAAGTGCCTCTTATTCTCTCCTATCTACCTTCATTCTATCGAACCGATCATCAATCAAATTAAACATTTCTCTATCATGGAGGTATCAAGCTATGGAGTAGCAACTTCGGCTCTCATTGTTCAACCAAGAACTGCGCCTTCAACATTTGTGGCATGCGCATTATTTGCATGATCAGCAGGGCTGTCTTCCACATCAGCTGGTGGAATTAAAACCCTCCTTGAGTCCACTTGTTCATCATGATTTGAGGATCCATTTGACATCACAGAGTTAAAGATCTACACAAAGAACTAACAATTTTTAGATAAGTAAAACTTCCCTTCTACTAACCCCACCAAGGAGTATATAATAAAAAGACTTAACTCTACAAGGTCTTTTATGGAACCTAATCACATGGTCATGCTATGGCTTACGACAATGGGAAAGGACCCACAAAGAACACTTTGCTCTGTAATCTATAGGGGACCAAAAAATCCTTTGATACCAATTTGTCACATCCCAAAAATAGATATAAGAATAAACAGACAAACCTATGGTATACATTTATAGTATCCTTGAATTTCCTGAACACTCCAATATCTACAATTATGAAATTCATAAATTTACCAAACATGGGTTTATACTTTCATAAATAGGAAGAAATTCAATATTTTACTTTTGTTCCAAATTCCACAACAACGGAATTATAATTCAACTAATTATAATAATAAAAGGTAAGTCATTCATAAAATACTGTATTACATCAAACAAGCCTAGGTGACCTATAGAGATTATAGAGAATTCCCTAGGTCTTTACAAAAAAAAAAACTTCTTAGGTCCACCCAACAGAATTGGAATGTAATTCCAATAGGCCTTTAATTCTCAGACGAATTGTTTTCTTCCTTAACCTCTGTATCTGAACAAGATAATCAAAGAGAATATGAGTTTATCAAACTCAATAAGTAAACAATTGTACATGAAAATATCATAAACACAAATACCACATTGCTAATTCAATTAAAAGGTATCATTCAATACATTTACCATATTCATATGTATAAACACCAACGTTTTATGTCAGTTTTGAAAATTTTGTAAGCTTATGTTCTCATAACCATATTAAGCCCGAAATATATTAGTGTTCAATAGGTTTATGCTCCCCAATGTTCATCCTTAGGAATGTTTATCCATGAATTTACTAATTAGTATATTAAGGTCTGTTGGGTGATCAATCCCTCACCTTATTCATGTCTGTTAGGTAATCAATCCCTCACCTTATTTAGGTCTGTTGGGTGATCAATCTTTCATCTTATCTTGCATTATCAAACACAATCACACTCATTACATACAATCATATTCTCACAAACATGTTCCAATTTGTTTAAAGAACTATCACATAGGGTAATAGAAATAATTCTCAATGATATTGTGATTGTTCTCAACTTGAACATATATTGGTAATCTTCTCAATTTCACAAATAATGCAAATGTGATTTATATTGTGCTTTGACTAATTTAGTAAATTAATTTTGCAAGATTGTCCACTCACCGTGATATTTGTCCAAACTTACCTTGTTCCTCACAAGTAATTATATAAGATAATGGAGGAAAATTTCCTAGTAAAAGATATTACAAGGAAACATAAGAAAGGAAACAAAATCATAAAAATATGCAATATTTTCTGATTGCTACAATAACGGTTCACTACAGTGATGGTTTGCTACAGTAACTGTTCACTACAGTATGTTGACCGCTACAGTACAATTGACTGTCAACACTACAGTAACTGCTATAGTAAACTCGAAATTTTTTCATATTTTCCAATTGCTACAGTACTTCGAATTTGTAGAAAATCCTCCAAAATTTTTCATCTCATAATTCTTTGTTTCTAAACCAAAATTTCATCTCTCCTAACTTACCTTAACCCAATCTTAACTCAAAAACCTCCAAAACAACTCAAATCCATGAATTATTATAAAAATCTTCAAGAACAAAATCTCCTTTAACTTTCCACATAAACTGAAATTTGAGGAAAATAATGAGATTAAAGCTTACCTTTGATCCTTAAAAGGCTTTTAAATTGAACAAATCTCTAAGAATTGCAAGTTTATGGGAAGGATTTGAAGTGAGATGAAGGTTTTGGGGAGAGTTGCTAAAGAGAGAAGAGAAAATCATAAAAATGAGTGAGTTAGGGTAGTTGAAGGATTTAAGGCCAAATGGGTTATGGGTAAACCCTTGGGTACCAAACCCACTAACCCAAACCTATTTTGACCCAATACAAAATATTTCACTTAATTAAATTCAGTTCGTCTTTTTCAATAAATTTCACAGTTCATAAAAATACATTGGATAGTGTTAAAAATATTTAGTCTAGTCATTGAACACAATTTCCATAAATAATATTCAAAGAGAATTATTAAATATAAAAAAAATTAAAATGATTAAAATAAACAAACCAAAATTACGCTATAAATACCGGAATAATTCCAAACGTATAACCCTAAAATTAGCAGGTATTACACTAAAAGCACAAGTTTGGCTCGGTTTTTGTCCTAAATCCTTTTTCATTCTTAGTATACTAGGATTAATTTGACACCAATATATCAAGTTAAAACCAATTATACAAGTCCTATTCAAGAAATCCTCCAAATAAACCCTAACTTTCTCTTCATTCATTCACACTTCTTAAATCCGTTCTCAAACAAGGCAATCCTATGAATTTTTGGTTCAAATCCCATCATATACCACCCAAGAGAGTTTAAAAAAAGTTATCCAAGTGCTATAATTCATAAGCCAACCCAAATCTCACTCCATCTTCCACAAATCCGAAAATAAAGGGAAGAAGGAACAAGAAAGCTTACCTTAACCTCAAGAACTCCGGTGACTTGAAGTTGGTCGGAGTATGGTGGCTAGAGAGAAAGGAAGAAAGTTGAGAAGCTTAGGATGAAGATTGAAGAAGTCCATTCCCCCCTTAGCCAAATATTTGGTGTCATTTGTAATTGTAAACGCCATATAGTGGTGTTTGCAATTACAAATGTCACTAAATAGTGGCATTTGTGTTTGTTAAACGCCTCTATATTTGCACATACAATGGCGTTTGAAACTTTTAATCGCCACCATATGTGAAAATATTGTAATATCTCAAGAATTTATATGAATATTTAAAGTCTAATTTGAAATTTAGTGAAAAATTTAATTACGTGAAAATGTGCTTTTTGAATTAGTGAAGAAAATCTGAGAATAGAAATTTTAATTTTTAATTTAGGAAATTTTTACAAATTCTCAAGGACTAAAGTGAAAAGAAAAGAAAGTATAGAGGACTTTTGAGAAATGACCAAATAGAAACCTGAGAGGAAGAATAAAGCTTATGAGAATGAATTATGAGTCCGGTACCGAAAAGATGATGGATTCGAGGTTAAAGTGGTATTTGAGACATCGAGAGGGATTAAAGTGAACAAATCTTATAAGCTAAGGTGGCTATGAGCGATTTTATCGAAAAAGAAATTAGTGGGGCCCACACATACAATTATTAGTTTTTCTTCTCCTTCTTCCTCCCGAGGCTTCATGTTTCGTTCATTTCCATCTTCCCTTCTTCAATCATTTCTCAAATTTTCATCCGGCGATCTTGTATTTTCTAACCATACTTCCGATTCTCAGGAGTTCTAGAGGTAAAGAGGTAAGTTTTATCTACTCTATTTCTCTTTTTCTCCATTTTCGGACCTATGGAAGAAAATTAAGATTTTGAGTTTTAATGGATGAATTTAAGTGTGGATGTTAATGTAAAACATTCTTAGGTGGTTTATGATGTTATTAGAACAAGAAATTTCGTAGAATTTGGATATTTGAAAAAGTTAGTGTTCTTGATGAAAATTTGAGATTTGAGCTTGGATTGTTGGTAGAAATTGGGGGTTTTGGTGTTAAAACACTCCTTAGACATTAAGGATGAAAACCCATGGAAGAAATCAAAAGAAATGTTGTTTTAGATATGATTTTAGGATTTTTGGATGAAGAACACGAAGAACATCGAAAATTTTCCCCAGAAATTACTGTTCACCGAGAAAATTTTTCCAGATTTTCTCGTTACTGTAGCGTTGACTCGGTCAACGTTACTGTAGCATTGACTCGGTCAACGTTACTGTAGCTGCGTTGACCGTTGACTATTACTGTAGCATCAGTTTTTTTTTTAATATCGTTGAAAAGCTCTTTGAGTCTAGTTTCCAATGGTGTAAGTGTCATTTAGAAATTCATTACCGGTTAGGAGTTATGACTTAAGATGTGAGTAAAGGTCGAGAGTAGTGATAGAAAATTTCTCTATTTTGTAACCCTAATGATTTTTACCTGGTTACAATAGGGATGATTGGGGCGCAAGGTGGGAGCGCCGAGAGCGTGGAATCCAGGTGAGTAGGCAACCTTGCAAAATTAATTTAATAAATTAGTCAAAGCACAATATAAATCCCATTTGCGTTATTTGTGAAATTGAGAAGATTATCAGTGTGTGTTCAGGTTGAGAAAAAGTATAATATCATTGGAAGGTATTTTATTACCTTTGAGAATTGATTTCTCTAGTTGACTAAAGAACTAGATGTGATTGTTCCTTGAATAAATTGGAACATTTTGTAAGTGAATAACCTTACTAAACTAATGTGATCTTATTAGATAAGGTACAATACAAGTCTTGTTTATAACATTATTGAAGTGAGAAATAATCAATCTCGCTGTTGATAATATATGATGATTGTTATGGTTGATGATAGACATTCAAGGGAATAAAAATATGTGTAAACTCATTTATTTCATAGTAATTATATTGTGATAAATTCTCACTATTTTATTGATGAGCAAAAGATCTACGAGATCTAATACACGAGTTTGAAAGGGTTAGAGTCCCATACTACTCGATGTATAAATGTGAAAATCTATGCACGAGTTTGAAAGGGTTAGAGTCCCATACTACTCGGTGTATAAATGTGAAAACCTATGCACGAGTTTGAAAGGGTTAGAGTCCCATACTACTCGGTTTATAACTGTGAAAATCAATACACGAGTTTGAAAGGGGTTAGAGTCCCATATCACTCAGTGTATAAATGTGAAAATCTATGCACGAGTTTGAAAGGGTTAGAGTCCCATACTACTCGGTGTATAAATGTGAAAACCTATGCACAAAGAGTTTGAGGGTTAAATTCCCAAGTCACTCAGTGCAAGTATTTATGGCATATAATACTATAATTATTTAAAATAAATGATAGATTGATTGTATTAGTAAATGTGGTGTTTGTGCTTATGATATTTTCATGTACAGTTGTTTACTCACTGAGTTATGATAAACTCACACTCTCCATGATTATCTTTTCAGATACAGTGGTTGAGGAGAAGAATTTATAGCCTTTAAGGATATACTCCACTTTTGTCTGGTAAACAATTGGTAAGGATTAGGAAACGCTCTGTAATCTAGTAGGTCACCTAGGCTTGGGAGGTTGTATAGTACTGTATAGTGTTTGAAAGTTGAACATTTTCTGAATATGTATACAAAATATCTTTCTTGGAATATTTATGATTCACATAATTATGGATATTAAGAATGTTCACAGAGATTATGGGGTACCACGGAGGTACACCCTAGGTATTTTATGTTTATATCACATGTAAGTTTTGGGATGTGACAAATTGGTATCAGAGGTGGTTTTAGGTCCCCTATAGATTACAGAGCAAAGTGTTCTTTGTGGGTCCTTTTCCATTGTCATGAACCGCGGCATGACCATGGGATTAGGTTCCATAAAAGACCTTGTAAAGTTGAGTGTTCTTGTCATAACTTACCCTTCGATGGAGTTAGTTAGAGATAATTTTGTTACAATATGAGATAATTGATTTTATATGTGGAACTTTGGAACTTGTTGGAGGTATGATCTTTATACCGATGGAAAAGGTGATCTCTGTATGAAATTTTTCTTTTTGAGAAATTGGGAACATAACTCTGTAGTGTACTCTTAAAGCTGAGGATCAGTAATTGCTAGAATATGGCTTGAGGGCTGGGCCAAAAGTGATGTATTAGATGGGGTAAAGTTGATTATGAGGCATGGGCTAGAGTTCAAGAAAGATTTTCACAAAGAATATAGCGCAGATTACTAATGCAAGAATGGGAAAGAACTCTTGTGAGGCAGATCAAGATTTGATTTTGATAGATGCTAGACAGATGTAATTTATGGAAGAGGATGTAAGTCCTAAATAATATGTTCCTTGATAAAAGCTTGGTTGAGAAAATAGATGTGGGCTAGGTAGTTTTTCTCTAAGGGAGATACTACGGTAAAATGGAACCTAGCATAAGAGATATTGAGGTACGTTATAAGTCTTCTCTAGGGGCGACTCGCCAAAGTTGCACTTGTTTAGTTAGGGATTGGCATGATGGTACTATGTGATAGAAGTGTTTCAAAAAAAAAAATATATATATACAATGTAGAAGTTTTGTAACATTGGAACAATTAGAGCATGTTAAAGGTAGGCTGTTGGCGTATGAACATTCATAATTGTTAAACGTGATGTATGATTGGAATGGTCTAGAAAGATATTCTTATGGTAGTTTGTGCCTCAGAGTGTTAGTTTAAGGAAAGCTTGCGAATCGAGGCTCTTAAGTAAGAATTCATGACAATTCGAGGGCATAATATCGAGTTCAATTGATCTATACGGTAAGCCTTCATCTACTCCCGTATGATAAGGGGAAAGACAACGAGACTTGTATAGAGCTTCTGTTTGTCTCTGTGTCAGCTTATAGGGTCATTAAATTTTTTTATGTGATTGGCTTATAAGCTGAATTTGTTATTGATTTTGTGTGGCTAATTTCTTTTATCTTTCTTCATTTTATTATTATTATTATTATTTAGAGTACCATCTAGTAAAAGAAACTATTGGCATTAAAAGCGGAAGGATTACATTGCAAAAAAAAAAGGGGAAATTACTCATGCATGAGTAATCTAAAAGCGAGGTGGTCTCGGATTAGGAGGATTGTATTGTATCATCACCCCTCGACCATTTCTTGGAACAAGAGACTGAGAAATGTCACGGAGGGTAGTGTAAATCCCATTCATACAATCAACACTTCTTTGTTGTTGATTGCAGAAGCATTGGGTAGACCAATAGAAGAACCTGTCTATTCTTGAAGTCATTGCCACATTATTACGTTTAGTTAACTTCTCCAGGTCTTTTATCATCTTCTTCAGATTTTTCACCTCCTTCTCTAGACAAGAGATTTTGTTTTCTGACGTGTGGCCAGTGCTAATCTCCTCAGCTTCCTCAATTTTTATCTTCTTCTCCTTTTGATCCTCTTGAGACCCCTCAAAAGGTCTCTTGCCCTTGTCTTTGCCCAGACTTAAGTTTAAGTCGAGCTCTTCTTCCTTGGCCTCCACTGTGAGATCAATGTACTTCCTGGTGGCCATG
Source organism: Biancaea sappan (assembly GCA_037074585.1). Taxonomy (NCBI): domain Eukaryota; kingdom Viridiplantae; phylum Streptophyta; class Magnoliopsida; order Fabales; family Fabaceae; genus Biancaea; species Biancaea sappan. The sequence continues at coordinate 16,315,162 of CM073491.1, read as the reverse complement.
GTTTAGAAAATTTAGAAGTTTTTGCAGGAGTATGACGAGAGAGGAATGCTGGGAAATTGTAGGCTCAGAGATGATTACTCTTTGTGGTGTAGTAACTGAGAACTCCGGGGCAGTTTTTATAGAGAAAAATTTAGACTTAGAGCCAAAGAAGATATCTCTTCGCCGCACTCCTACATGCTCAACCTATGGATTTCTGCAAGCTGGAAGCCAGAAGCCTAGGATAGGCATGCGTGTCAACAGTGTGTCACATTAATGGCAAAACCACGTAAGTCAATATTCGGTGGATTTGCGGCCGATTTATACTTGTTTATTTTTCATATCTCTTGTTGGCATTTTCTGAAATTCTAAGAAGCCGACAGCGTAGCCATTAAAGATTGCCTTGGATGCTTTTATGATGAACTAAAATGTATTTCTCTGCTTTCTTGTATTGTTCTTGAAAGCCTTCAGTTGAGTATAATATACATGATTGATTGAATTATATTGTGATTATATGTATTTAAATACATATGCCATGTATGTATGTTATCCATGCATTGAGAGTGAAGGCTATTTGTTATGGCCAGGAATAATATGTAATGATTCTACATACATTCAGAGAATGAGAAGTCTGAAATTTAAAAAGGACTTGAATAGATGAAAATATATAGATAATGATGTATCTCTATGTTGATACATACATACATATATGCTCGTAGAGGCAAGAGAAAGGTAAAAAAAAAAAAAATTCTCACTTTATGGTAACACTTGATATGTGTAAATGTGAGAAGTTTTTTTTATTTTAATATGTATGTTTGAAAATGTGTAAGCTTAGGGCAAAGCCACGGATTAGAAACCTAGATAAGGTTAATATGAAACTACCCGTTCATGGAGTAATATCTCGATTTAGAATTATTGGATAAGACAAATACAGAGTTAGGAAGTCATAAATTGAAGCGGCGATTAGTTTAATAATTTGAGCAAGAGTTAAAAGTTAGCCGAAATTTTTGAGGAAATCTTTTGTATTTGATTATATTTTGTTATTTTCTGGCATGCTTATTATAGACCGTTGGCATTGCGACGGATAAGGTCTGGAGGCCATCTTTAGAGTGTGATGTAAGGGTTTTGGTAGCCCTAAATTTCGTCTATAAATAATGGATGCCCCATTACGCCACTCATTACACTAAGAGTTCATTACTTATAAGCTTTCTAGCATCAAACCTCTCATTCCATACAACCTTTATTGCTCAGAAAAATATGGCCGGCAATAAATCTTTCAATTTAAACTTTGAGGCTGGCAAGGTAGAGCTGGATCTAAATCTTAGTCTGGAGAACTATAAGAATAAGAGATTCATGGAAGAGTCATCAGAAGCTAAGAAAAGAAAAAGGGATGTAGTAGAGCTAGAGGATGTTAGCACAGCAACATCTTCAAATGATGAGCTTGCGCTTATGAGAAAAAAGATGGAGGACTTGGAAAGGTTGATAAACCGCCACTTTGAGGACCAGGGAAGATTGATAAATCGTCTCTTTGTAGAACAAGAGAAGCTCTTGAATCGTCATTTTAGGGAATTGGCGAATAGAGTTGATAGACATTCAATGTTTGTAACTCAAAATTTTCGTGACCAACAAACGAGGTGTATTGACTGTATGAATGGAGTGACCTCTGCACTTCGCCAAATTTCCCAAACGTTTCCTCCAGAAACTCTTTCTAGGCTGCAACGATTAGCTTCCTCCTTAAGATCTGAAGCACCTTCCTCTTCTAGACCTGGAGCACTTTCTGCATTTCAAAAACCTCCTCGTCCTTAATTTATTCTTTCTTTTATTTATACCTTAAGCTAATATTTGATCTGAGCTTCGCATATTAAGATTATCTGTTTTGTAAATCAAGTTCAGTTTGTTGCCTGTAACTTATGTACTAGAAATAAGGCAATTCTTGTACTGAAGAAACTTGAGAAATAAAAATATGTTGAACTTGTTATATTTTGTACTTGATTGTGAAAATTCTAAAAGAGAGAACGAAATTTGGACAAAATATCTGCATTTGTTTCAATCTTGAGTTAAGTTTTGAATTCGGAGGACCGAATTCTATTAAGGGGGGAAGAATGTAATTGAAAGTAATGGTTGGAACCCAAGAGGGGGGTGAATTGGGTTTTATAAATTTTTCACAAGAATTAATTGGAAGTTAAAATGATTTTCTGTAAAAGTACAATGCTTAGGATAATAAATACAATACAGAAAATCAATGTGCTGTTAAGATAAATAATTATAAAGATCAAGGAATTAAAGAATATATATCAATATGCACAAATTAAAGAGTAAGGGATAGAGAAAGCAAACTCGGAGATTTATACTGGTTCGGCTAATCCAAGCCTACATCCAGTCCTCAAGAGACCACTTGAGTATTTCCACTATAATTGCAAGTTTAATCCGGGTACTTGCAAACCACTACAACCACGCAAATTCGATCCGGGTATTTGCGAAACCACAATGGAGAATTTATGAATCCGGGCTCCTCCTCAACCCAAAGCAAGTTCTTCCAACACCGGTACTTGCGAACCTCAACTCAGAATAATATATGTGTTGATCAAAATCAACAATACAAAGAAACTCTCTCTAAAGAGTAGATGAAAACAAATGAAGCTCTAATAACTCTAATGATAGAGAATATGCAAGATTTGGCTCAAGAATGCTTTCCTTTCTCTCAAAGATGATAGAAGAAGTTAATATCACATTGTAGGACTTTGTTCTTTCTCAAAATCGTGTATCTAAGGTCATATATATAAGATTTTACAAAACTAGCCGTTATATAGCCGTTATATAGCCGTTATAGTGCAGTCCAGATTTTGAGCTTTCTTTAAAAATTCATAACTCCCTCATTTGAACTCCGTTTTAAACAAATAATATACCGTTGGAAAGCTCTTGGAGTCTAGTTTCAAATGAGCCAAGTTTTACTCAAAAATTATTTTTCTTTTAAAAGATATAATCAAAATACTGACTATAGGTCAGAACAGAATAATTTTTTATTACAGTAAAATCAACTTTCAGTTTTTCAAACTATATTTTGAATAGTCATATATTTCTCATTTGGACTCCGTTTTGAATAAATAATATACCGTTGAAAAGATCTTTGAGTCTACTATCAAATGAGATTAAGATACTTGAAAAACCGATTTTTCATTTATGAGATATGATATAAGGAGTGACCAAAGGTCAAAAAATAACTTTTGTAAAACTTCATATCTCACTAACTTTTTGTTCAAAAATGCTTGAGCCAATGTATGCAAATCTAAATCATTGAGTTGCACAAATATACTAGCCTATATAAAATATACCTAATTTAAACACATAGGCTATCTTGATGCATCCAAGCTTCCAAGACTTCAAATCTTCTAATTCTTCATTTCTTGGAGCTTCATCCTTGCATGTTGTTTTCCTTGAGTGAAGCATGATATTGCTTTTCCTTGTTCTTCAATACAATCCTCACTCTTCTTGTTTTGAACCAACCTATAAAATATATCTTACTTGCAAACCCAATGGTTAGTTTAATAGCATGATTCAATATATGCAACATACATATTAAATAACATAATCATGCTTAAGTACTTGTAGCATATATATGATAATTAATCTTTATATATATCAATGCTACTATTCAAATATATTTGTCATCATCAAAACTTATGGCATATAGCCTTAGGGTCAACAATCTCCCCCTTTTTGATGATGACAAATCACCACATAAAAATATGTATCACAAGATAATGAATGCAATGTTATAAGCACGTATACATATTTTTCTATTGTTTCTTCTCCCCCTATTTGACATCAACAAAAAGGTGTAAGGAACACAATATATAGAAGTTAAAGCACATACCTTCATTAAGTCAGGATGTCAGAAGATGTCAATATAGTATGGGGTAGGGATACATCAAAACTTATCATTGATTTCATTGACATGTAAAAAGAAAATTTTAGAAAAATTTTTCTCATGTCAAATGAAATGAGCCAAAAGATAAAACTTGAAAGAGTTTTAGGCTCCCCCTTAAACCTTGCATAATTTGAAAAAGAATAATGAATAATGAATATCCAATTTTTCAAGATATATTCTTTTTCAAAAAAATACATTCAAGTGAGACAAAGCTCCCCCTGAATTTCATAACATTTTTCCTTTGAAAAAGATTGTCCAAATCATTATAAAGGAAATTCAGTTTTTGATTGCAGAATTTTGAAGTAAGATTTTTGAAAAAATTTCTGCAATATTTTCATTGAAAATGATTTCTGCTTGTTTATGAAGAGGCATTTTTAGTAAATAGCAGAAAAATTAAACTCTTTGAAAAAAAAATCATTTGCTGTCATATGATAGAAATATTTACAGCACACAGCAGAAGTATGATATATGGATTAGCAAAGCATGATATAAACAAGAATATTAATCATAATCCATAAATCGAATAATAATATTTTTCAAGATTTCTGAAAAACAATTTCTGCATATATGCATAAAATTATTTCAACATATAGCAAAAATAATTTAAAATAAGGATACTCAAATCCTTTTCTTTTCAAAACAGATAATGCTTCAATATGGTAAAGCAATTTCAGCATTGTGAAAGCAATTCAAGAGATTCACGATATTTTTCAAAAACATTTTGCTTCGAAGGAATTTAGAAACGTTTCATCTAAGGAAGCAATATATATGGATTAGTGTAATAAGATATATTCAAGCATATAGTTCATAATCCATATATGAAACATCAATATTTTTCATCTCATTTGTTATCTACAACAAAAGAGATCTTTAAAATCTTTTCTTTTTCAAAAAGAATGTTGCTTCATATGATAAAACATATTAACATAACAGAAGCATTTTTAAAGTCCTTTTTCAAAACAAATTTACTTCATAAAGGATAAGATAAATTTCATCACAAAGGAAGCAATTTATATACCCATTCAAAATGAATTTATATATGTATCTTGAGGATGAGTACATGTAAAAATTTTGACAGCTCATTTTGTATGAGTGCATGTGGAATCATGAAATATTATTTTTAGCCATAGCCTTCGCTCATGATGCATGAATTGCATACACAACATATGTTCTTAGATACATGTGATCATAACATGATGCAATCAATCATGTATATTATACTGAAAGCTCTCAAGAACAACACAACGAAGCAGAAAAATACGGTTCTGAATATCACCATTTTATTAATCCTTAAAATTTCTAATCAAAACAAATTAAATCAGCCGCAAATCCACCGAAAATTGACTTTCGTGGTTTTGCCATTAATGTGACGCGTTATCGGTGTGCATGCGTACCCTAGACTTCTGGCTTCCAGCTTGCAAAATCCATAGGATGAGCGTGTAGGGGTGCGGCGAAGAGATATCTTCGTTGGCTCTTAGTCATAATTTTCTCTCTATAAAGACTGCCCCAGAGTTCTCAATTACCACACCACAAAGAGTATTCATCTCTGAGCCTATAACTTTCTGACATTCCTCTCTCTTCATACTCCTACAAAAATTTCTGAATTTTCCAAACCATGGCAGCAAGAAAGTTCATTGATCTCACAGTAGAGGCAAGGGAGGAAGAGCTCGACTTAAACTTGAGTCTAGGCAAGAACAAAGGCAAAAGACCTTTGGAGGAATCTCAAGAGAACCAAAAGAAGAAGATGAAGATCGAAGAAGGTGATGAGATTAGTACAGGCCATACGTCAGAAGACAAAATTGCTTGTCTGGAGCAGGAGGTGAAGAAACTCAAGAAGATGATAGAGGACCAGGAGAAGTTAGCTAAACGCAACAATACGGCACTGACTTCAAGAATAGATAGGTTCTTCTATTGGTCTACCCAATGCTTCTGCAATCAACAACAAAGAAGTGTTGATTGTATGAATGGGATTTACACTACCCTCCGTGACATTGCTCAGTCTCTTGCTCCAAGGAATGGCCGAGGGGTTATGATACAATACAACCCTCCTAATCCGAGACCACCTCGCCTGTAGATTGCTCATGCATGAGCAAACTTTCCCTTCTTTTTTTTTTTAATTATGCAATGTAATCCTTCGGTTTTTTTTAATGCAAGTGGTTTCTTTTATTTGACGGTACAAAAAAATAATAATAAAGAAAGATAAAATAAATCAGCTACACAAATTCAGCACAGTATATATATATTGAAAAATATATATCCATTTTAAAGATGGAAAGAATTTTCTGACATGGACATATATATCATCATTTCAAAGCAAAAGCAAGTTACATACTTATCAAGATAAAACATATTATAACTTGAGTATGTAGTACAATAATTGAGGTAATATGGATTAATAAGATATAATCAGATATAAACTATAATCCATAAACAATCGTTCATAAGCTATATTTTATACAAAGGATATGACATGTATAATGCTCAAACCATGATGAATGGTATAAAGACAATATCTTTATATACAATGATATGATCAAATATGTAAGATATTAGAGAACAATATATCATTGTAATGAAAGTATGTCAGTAAAAAAAAATTGCCAACATAGCCAATTATGATCAGGGAGTATCACTCAATTAAATATTAAAGTGGTAAAGAATAGAGATACTCATCAATTTTGGCAAACTCTTATTGCTTCTTGAAGTTCCTCCTCAAGATTTTGATATTCTTGTTTTGCTCATTGCTCTTCTTTTGATTCTATCTTCTTGCAATTTTAATGAACTTAATTGATTGATTATTTGCAAGATCCTCTTGAAAACAATCTCTAATAAGATCACTGTCAAGCATTGGTCGATCATTACGAATGAGCTTAGAGGATAGATTTGAGGACTAACTCCTGCAAAACACTTTTGGTGGAGCACTTTGATGTTCAAATCAGTAATGTTCAAATAAATCTCGAGTACTAGGAGCAACATTATATTCAAGATATACCATATTAATAAAAGTGCTATGCTTTCACGAAATGCAATTTTGCAAAATATTTGATTTCATTGAAAATATTTAAATAAGATTACAGCAAGGATAAATACTATAGGTAGGAGGAATCTTATTGTTGTGAAGACAAGAAAAATGTGCGTGTAATGGAACCAAGTTTTCATGATGCAGTAAAAAGGATAGTTTGAGCAAAATTTGGAAGAAAGATTTTAGATCAAAACAAAATTTGAATCTATAATCTGCACACCTAACAATTGTTTTCAGATATAGCATGCATGAATATCAAGGATAGATGTAAGGCATATTAGATAACAGACAAAAGCATTAGAGAGCAGTAAACATATCAGTCAAAATTCTTACAATGCATTCCAGCTTATATGTTTACTTATCCATTGCCTCCTTTTGATGCAAGAGAGTGGAGTTTGAATGATGTAGCCATTGAAAAGTCATTTCCGCTCCTTGCTTCGAGGCAAATCTACAAATTATTCATTTATCTTTGGTACCCAAATTTCTTTGGGTTTGCCTGGGTCATGAGTTCCTTTTTGAACCCATTTCATTTTTACTCCATGAACAAGATTTTTCTTATAAAAACAGGAGTAAGATTTGTGTCCTTTCAGTCCACAATAGAAACAAGTGCAAGTTGGACTATTGGACATCTTTTCAGAAACAAAGAAGTTTTTAAACTGCTTTTGGTTTGATTTCTTTTTAGAAACAATACCAACTTTGTTAATTCTTCTTTGTTTCAAAACTGAGGTATTTAAAATTTCTCTACCTTGAGAGAGTTTTGCAAGTGTGTTTTTAAGATTATCATTTTCTTTTTTCAAAAAATCACACTTGGTACAAAAGCAATTTTTGTTGGTAGAGATATTTGTTTTTAAAATCAAATTCTCTTCTTGCAAAGTTTTGTTTTGATTTTCAAAAACAAAATTCTCTTCCTTGGAAATAGAAAATTCATTTTTCAATATTTCCAACTCATTTTCAAGAGAAGAGTTTTTCTGTTTTGAAACATTTAGTTTCTTTGCAAGTATAAGAGATTCTTCATGTAAATCATCAAAGGCATCTTGTAATTCTTCAAAAGAGTAGTCAAATGAATTTACCTCATCTTTATCTCTGGCCACAAGACAAGTGTTGGCTTCTTCATTTGTATTCTGCTTATCAGAATTGCTATTTCCCCAATTGGAAGATAGGTAAGCTTTCTTTGATGATTCACCTTTTGGTTGTGGTTTCTCTTTTTCTCCTTTTTCTTCTTCGTCTGCCACCTTGGTGATTTGAGATTTTTCTGTAAGTTCAATACCAAGAGCTTGCAATTGATTAAGCACAAGTTGTATCTCATTAATGGTTTTGCAATTGTTCATTTGAGCAATTTCAAGTTCATTAATGAAACTTCTATACCTTAATTCCTCAGCAATAAGATCTTCCTCATGTGCAACTTCAAGAATTTCCCACATTTCTTTTGCAGTTGCACAGTTGGAGATTTTGAAAAATTCATCTTGACTCAATGCACAAGAAATAATCAATTTTACCTTAGCATTGAGTTGCATTAAACTTCTTTCAGTATCATTCCATTCACTCTTAAGTTTTGGAATGCATTTTCCTTGTTCTTCCTTGATAGGCATACAAGAACCATTTTCTATAACATCCCAGAGTTTATGGTCTATTGAAATTAAAAACATTTTCATTTCATACTTCCAATATTGAAAATGATTAGCATCAAAAATTGGAGGTTCTGTGAAAGAACAATTTTTAGAAATAAACCAATCACTATATCCAACCATGCTAACTCTTAGACGGTTAAGTCTTTAAACAAGAGCCCAAGCTCTGATACCAATTGAAAGTAATGGTTGGAACCCAAGAGGGGGGTGAATTGGGTTTTATAAATTTTTCACAAGAATTAATTGGAAGTTAAAATGATTTTCTGTAAAAGTACAATGCTTAGGATAATAAATACAATACAGAAAATCAATGTGCTGTTAAGATAAATAATTATAAAGATCAAGGAATTAAAGAATATATATCAATATGCACAAATTAAAGAGTAAGGGATAGAGAAAGCAAACTCGGAGATTTATACTGGTTCGGCTAATCCAAGCCTACATCCAGTCCTCAAGAGACCACTTGAGTATTTCCACTATAATTGCAAGTTTAATCCGGGTACTTGCAAACCACTACAACCACGCAAATTCGATCCGGGTATTTGCGAAACCACAATGGAGAATTTATGAATCCGGGCTCCTCCTCAACCCAAAGCAAGTTCTTCCAACACCGGTACTTGCGAACCTCAACTCAGAATAATATATGTGTTGATCAAAATCAACAATACAAAGAAACTCTCTCTAAAGAGTAGATGAAAACAAATGAAGCTCTAATAACTCTAATGATAGAGAATATGCAAGATTTGGCTCAAGAATGCTTTCCTTTCTCTCAAAGATGATAGAAGAAGTTAATATCACATTGTAGGACTTTGTTCTTTCTCAAAATCGTGTATCTAAGGTCATATATATAAGATTTTACAAAACTAGCCGTTATATAGCCGTTATATAGCCGTTATAGTGCAGTCCAGATTTTGAGCTTTCTTTAAAAATTCATAACTCCCTCATTTGAACTCCGTTTTAAACAAATAATATACCGTTGGAAAGCTCTTGGAGTCTAGTTTCAAATGAGCCAAGTTTTACTCAAAAATTATTTTTCTTTTAAAAGATATAATCAAAATACTGACTATAGGTCAGAACAGAATAATTTTTTATTACAGTAAAATCAACTTTCAGTTTTTCAAACTATATTTTGAATAGTCATATATTTCTCATTTGGACTCCGTTTTGAATAAATAATATACCGTTGAAAAGATCTTTGAGTCTACTATCAAATGAGATTAAGATACTTGAAAAACCGATTTTTCATTTATGAGATATGATATAAGGAGTGACCAAAGGTCAAAAAATAACTTTTGTAAAACTTCATATCTCACTAACTTTTTGTTCAAAAATGCTTGAGCCAATGTATGCAAATCTAAATCATTGAGTTGCACAAATATACTAGCCTATATAAAATATACCTAATTTAAACACATAGGCTATCTTGATGCATCCAAGCTTCCAAGACTTCAAATCTTCTAATTCTTCATTTCTTGGAGCTTCATCCTTGCATGTTGTTTTCCTTGAGTGAAGCATGATATTGCTTTTCCTTGTTCTTCAATACAATCCTCACTCTTCTTGTTTTGAACCAACCTATAAAATATATCTTACTTGCAAACCCAATGGTTAGTTTAATAGCATGATTCAATATATGCAACATACATATTAAATAACATAATCATGCTTAAGTACTTGTAGCATATATATGATAATTAATCTTTATATATATCAATGCTACTATTCAAATATATTTGTCATCATCAAAACTTATGGCATATAGCCTTAGGGTCAACAGTAATATCTCAAGAATTTATATGAATATTTAAAGTCTAATTTGAAATTTAGTGAAAAATTTAATTACGTGAAAATGTGCTTTTTGAATTAGTGACGAAAATCTGAGAATAGAAATTTTAATTTTTAATTTAGGAAATTTTTACAAATTCTCAAGGACTAAAGTGAAAAGAAAAGAAAGTATAGAGGACTTTTGAGAAATGACCAAATAGAAACCTGAGAGGAAGAATAAAGCTTATGAGAATGAATTATGAGTCCGGTACCGAAAAGATGATGGATTCGAGGTTAAAGTGGTATTTGAGACATCGAGAGGGATTAAAGTGAACAAATCTTATAAGCTAAGGTGGCTATGAGCGATTTTATCGAAAAAGAAATTAGTGGGGCCCACACATACAATTATTAGTTTTTCTTCTCCTTCTTCCTCCCGAGGCTTCATGTTTCGTTCATTTCCATCTTCCCTTCTTCAATCATTTCTCAAATTTTCATCCGGCGATCTTGTATTTTCTAACCATACTTCCGATTCTCAGGAGTTCTAGAGGTAAAGAGGTAAGTTTTATCTACTCTATTTCTCTTTTTCTCCATTTTCGGACCTATGGAAGAAAATTAAGATTTTGAGTTTTAATGGATGAATTTAAGTGTGGATGTTAATGTAAAACATTCTTAGGTGGTTTATGATGTTATTAGAACAAGAAATTTCGTAGAATTTGGATATTTGAAAAAGTTAGTGTTCTTGATGAAAATTTGAGATTTGAGCTTGGATTGTTGGTAGAAATTGGGGGTTTTGGTGTTAAAACACTCCTTAGACATTAAGGATGAAAACCCATGGAAGAAATCAAAAGAAATGTTGTTTTAGATATGATTTTAGGATTTTTGGATGAAGAACACGAAGAACATCGAAAATTTTCCCCAGAAATTACTGTTCACCGAGAAAATTTTTCCAGATTTTCTCGTTACTGTAGCGTTGACTCGGTCAACGTTACTGTAGCTGCGTTGACCGTTGACTATTACTGTAGCATCAGTTTTTTTTTTTAATATCGTTGAAAAGCTCTTTGAGTCTAGTTTCCAATGGTGTAAGTGTCATTTAGAAATTCATTACCGGTTAGGAGTTATGACTTAAGATGTGAGTAAAGGTCGAGAGTAGTGATAGAAAATTTCTCTATTTTGTAACCCTAATGATTTTTACCTGGTTACAATAGGGATGATTGGGGCGCAAGGTGGGAGCGCCGAGAGCGTGGAATCCAGGTGAGTAGGCAACCTTGCAAAATTAATTTAATAAATTAGTCAAAGCACAATATAAATCCCATTTGCGTTATTTGTGAAATTGAGAAGATTATCAGTGTGTGTTCAGGTTGAGAAAAAGTATAATATCATTGGAAGGTATTTTATTACCTTTGAGAATTGATTTCTCTAGTTGACTAAAGAACTAGATGTGATTGTTCCTTGAATAAATTGGAACATTTTGTAAGTGAATAACCTTACTAAACTAATGTGATCTTATTAGATAAGGTACAATACAAGTCTTGTTTATAACATTATTGAAGTGAGAAATAATCAATCTCGCTGTTGATAATATATGATGATTGTTATGGTTGATGATAGACATTCAAGGGAATAAAAATATGTGTAAACTCATTTATTTCATAGTAATTATATTGTGATAAATTCTCACTATTTTATTGATGAGCAAAAGATCTACGAGATCTAATACACGAGTTTGAAAGGGTTAGAGTCCCATACTACTCGATGTATAAATGTGAAAATCTATGCACGAGTTTGAAAGGGTTAGAGTCCCATACTACTCGGTGTATAAATGTGAAAACCTATGCACGAGTTTGAAAGGGTTAGAGTCCCATACTACTCGGTTTATAACTGTGAAAATCAATACACGAGTTTGAAAGGGGTTAGAGTCCCATATCACTCAGTGTATAAATGTGAAAATCTATGCACGAGTTTGAAAGGGTTAGAGTCCCATACTACTCGGTGTATAAATGTGAAAACCTATGCACAAAGAGTTTGAGGGTTAAATTCCCAAGTCACTCAGTGCAAGTATTTATGGCATATAATACTATAATTATTTAAAATAAATGATAGATTGATTGTATTAGTAAATGTGGTGTTTGTGCTTATGATATTTTCATGTACAGTTGTTTACTCACTGAGTTATGATAAACTCACACTCTCCATGATTATCTTTTCAGATACAGTGGTTGAGGAGAAGAATTTATAGCCTTTAAGGATATACTCCACTTTTGTCTGGTAAACAATTGGTAAGGATTAGGAAACGCTCTGTAATCTAGTAGGTCACCTAGGCTTGGGAGGTTGTATAGTACTGTATAGTGTTTGAAAGTTGAACATTTTCTGAATATGTATACAAAATATCTTTCTTGGAATATTTATGATTCACATAATTATGGATATTAAGAATGTTCACAGAGATTATGGGGTACCACGGAGGTACACCCTAGGTATTTTATGTTTATATCACATGTAAGTTTTGGGATGTGACAAATATAGTGGCATTTAACAAACACAAACGCCATTATTTTGGAAAAAATGGACTTATATTAATTATTTTTTCATTTTTCTCCCAAACTAAATTCCCTGCATATTCAAATGACAACCTAATCTAAACAATCCAATTCAATAACAACCTTAATGCAATAAGTATATAAGTATACAAACAAATGATGAATTCATTAATATAATAAGTATTATACAAATAAATACCAAATGTAATTCTTCATTAATAAGTTTCTAAAGTATCACTAGGTCTTAATTACATAAATCAAAGCTCCTAATTCCTAACTCAAATTGCATCGTCTTTATCATCCTCATCATCGTCCTCCCTATCTTCATTCTCTTGACTATAAGACAATAGAGAGTTGATTGCTAGACAGACCCACCTCCACTCCTTGATCAAAAAGTTGCAATTATAATAAAGAATAAAGAATGCATCTAGTCCTAATATGATTATATAGACACACTGTTTCTCGTCTATTCTAATATGGTTTTGCATATTGCTAAAAAGTCAACATCAGAGATTGCCTTATTAGGTGCATTTGTTTGTTTCTGGGTTCATTCATGGAATTCATTCTTGAATAGAAGCCAACAATATTAGATTAACTACTTAAGCACATTAAACACGTAAATATTAAAAGGCTACTTTTGGTTTCCATCAATTAATTTCTCTATCTTTTTCACCAATAGTCACTTATTTATAAGCACTTTTTATTTTAGTTTTTTTAAATCTAATATTTACATGCTTTATTTTTCTTTTTTGGTAAGAAAAGTGAAATTCATTAAAAGATAGTAACAGAAAGGTAGAGTTTGTAGTATGGTCCTTTAAGAAACTAATAAATGATTAAGTGCATGTCTAGCAAACATAACATAGGCAGTAAAACATAAATAGACCAAACACAACCATATAAGATTAAAAGAGTTAATGAAATACACAGACGTAAAATTAAAAATGATCTGTCATTTACAAGCATACTTTCTTTGAGATTACAAAACCTCTATCAATAACTAACAATCTCTAAGCTCTATCATTATTCCATGATTTTAAACTTCAGTCATTGAACTTTATAGATATCATTACAGAAATTACTTATAAATCATAAAATATTGGTGCTAAACTCAAAACCACTTAAAGCTGCAAATGAAAAAATTATAATCATAGAAATGGAAATCAAAGTCCTTCCCGCCTATGTCTATTTGCATAAACAGAGAAATAGAAATCATCAGAAAAGGTCAATGGACAATTGAAGAGGGGGTTATACTTGGAGTAGCCGGAAAATACGACAGAGAGAAGGGACACGACAATCAGAAGAGATAATATAGGTAGGAAGAGACGATAACCAGAAGCGAGACAATAATCGGAAAAGATGACAGCACCAACATTGACTATCAAGAAGATGATGTCCAATGGGAGCATCGGTGAGGGAGCGGCAAGGCACCAACAATTGAGGGACAAGTGGGTGCGAACTGATGAATGTTGGCTACAAGACTAGGAAGGAGACAGCAGTTGAGCTTTGAAATGTGAATTGAAGTATTTGGGGATTAAGGATTTTAGTGAGTGTATAGTGGCGCTTATTAGGTGATAAATGCCATTATCTAATGGCGTTTAGTACCTAAGTGCCACTGTACAGTGGTGTTTACTATTTAAATGCCACTATACAATGACGTTTTTATGAAAACGCCACTATAGATATAACTTACTGAAATTTCAAAAAATTGACTAATTCATGAATTATATTGTTTTTAATATCTTCAACAAATTAGTCAATTTTTTGAAATTTCAGTGCGGTGGTCAAAATGCAATTTATTGACATCTAATGTTTTATATATTTAGTTATATATATATATATTTATATATGTATATATATATACATATATATATAATATTTTTATATATAAAATATAATAAAAATAAATATTTAGTGGCATTTCATCATTAAACGCCACCGTATTATTCAATTTAATCTAATAAATTTACTCTTGAATTGATTTTTTTCGTCATTTCTTCAGTAAAAGTAGACTATACATCTAAATATATCATGTGCGTCTAAAATTTGGATGGAAATGTTTTAGCTGAGTTAAATTTACATGATTTTATAATTGAAACATGTACTTAATTAATCAAATGAAGAAAAACACATTAAGCTAAGTGATCAAAGCACCAATACCCTGAAATCTTTTAATGTTTCATTTCAAGACTCAAGTATTGATATTAGTATTGATATTGGTACTTTGATTACTTAGCTTAATATGCTTTTCCTCGTTTGATCCAATGGAGGAAGAATGACCGAGTAGAAATGGACGAAGCACAACGATACTTGAGAAGAGGGATGGATAAAGGAAGCACCACCAGAGAAGGAATGATCCAACAGAGGAAAAATGACTGGCTTAGAAATGGATGAAGCACGACCAGAGAAATAATAGACAAAGGACGAGTTACCAGTAGAGGAACAATAGGAACCATGATGGAGACTCAGTAGAGGCAGTGTGACTGGCGAGAGTAAGGGAGCGAGGTCGCGGGTAGGATGATTAGGGTTTAGAATCGAGAGAAATTTAAAATTTGTGTCATTAAAGTAATTTTAAAAACCAAAATATAGTGACATTTTTGTTGTAAATGCTATTCTATAGTGGCGTTTCTTAATAAATGCCACTAAGTAGTGGCATTTCTACTGTAAACGCCACTGTAAAGTGGCATTTAAGTTGAAAACGCCACTATAGTGGCGTTTCAGTAATAAACAGTGGCATTTCAGTAATAAATGCCAATATGTAATGGCGTTGGGTATATACGCCACAATAATCTAATTTAATGGCATCAAATTCCACTAAAAAAGCAACACTAAATTACTTTTTTTTGTAGTGAATTAAAGAAAAAGGAGTACGATGAAAATAAACCAAGTAATTGGCCCTATTGATGTGGCAAAGAATAACAATAATAGGATTTCCTCCACAAATAAGTAGATGTCGCATTCTTGTGTATTTGATCAGAAGAATACTATGAAAAAAAATACTAGCTCTCTCCATGAATACAAAATGTCAAGCCAGAGACGAGACGAATGAGATGTCTTGATAAAATCATATAAGAGTTATGAAAAATAATTGATAAAATCAAATCAGTTATCATCACATTTATACCACTACAACCTCATTAACCCTCAAAACTTGATGCAAATGATTCTTTTAATGCAAGGATTTTTTAAGAAGTTTTAATTAATTTAATCATTTTTGGATAAAAGATCCATAAAGTCTCGAGAACTAATCTTACAAGAAACACATCTTTCAGAAATACAGGCTTATCACAATTCAAGTATTTTGGACTTTTAATTAGTCTTCTGGGTTCATATGTAAAAATCCTTTGGTTGGTTTAAAAAATCTTCTTGGACATAAAAAGTAAAAACATTTTGTGTCAAATATTTGGGGCCTCTCAATGTTACACTTTTAAGTTGCTGAAATATAATTGGTTCAATCTAATTACTTTTAGATTCATTTTGGCCCATGAAATTCGAATTGGCTTATTACTTCATCATATTTTGTCTCTTTCAGTTTGTTTCTCACAAGGTGTCCAAATTGGACATTCCTTCTGCTTTTAACAATATTGGGCCATGTGAAGAAATAACAACATACTAGTATATAGTTCTTATGGTGTAGAAAAAACAAAAGGTGCTGGTGGTGTACTCTTTCAAAAAGTCTAGTAGGGAAAGAGGTTAAAAGTAGTAACCTAGTGGATAAAAACTCACGCCGACCTAAGTCAGAAGATATATATTTCTTCCATTCTTACATAAATCTTCCAGGTTTCAAAGGAAAGACATGGAAGTGACATTTAATGGAAGCCAAAATGACATAGAGCATTAATGGAAGAAGATCGTTGCATTCAAATGTTGTAGTCTCCTTTCTCAATGACTGGAATTTGTGCTGAGGCTATTTAAGATCTTCTCTTACAAACAGTTGGAGTATTCATTGTTTGGAGAGAATCTTGAATACTTGAAAGCCTGTGCGTTCACTCCTTCAGTATATTTGTGAGAGAATGCTAATTGATTAGTTCTCTATGTGAGTTTTTTCTTTAATCTTAAGTGCTCAGAATGAACCACAAATAGTTTGTTGATTTTGTTAAGTCCTGAGAGTGAGCTTGGTTATATTTCTAGAAATCTTGTACACATCTTGGAGTAAAAACTAGTTAGGCTTATCCTTTTGGATAGAAGGGGCTTGTAAAAGATCAGAGTTGGTTTACATAGGATTATCACTACCTCCTTCCTAGAAAGCACCAATTGCAAGCCAAACAACAAAATGAGAAATCAAGACATAAAGAGCAAATTCAAAAATTAACCCAAGAAGAAGAAGAAGAAGAAGAAGAAGCTGAATATAGATTAAAATAATGGAAAGGTCACCAAATTATTCGAAAAAATAGATGGGAAGAGGAACTAGTCATAGAGCTCTAACTGATTACTTATTGTTGGTCGACTTGGAAAGCGTACCAATCGTACAAGTAATACAGAGTGAGTAGAGTATCGTTCTCACAAAGATTGAGGTGCCAAGTACTCGCGAAGCTAAATGCTATTTAGACGAATCATTAAATGGTTGAAAATTAAAAGGACAGATTTAAACGGAAATATAAATCTAAAGCTAACAATTTAAACTAAAACTACTAACTAAAACCTAAGACTAAGCTACTCCTAGAACAAAAAATTAGGGTTGATGGGATTGGCTTAGGGTTGATGGGATTGGCTTCACTTGACTCTTAATCCAACTAATTCATAAACAAATTAATCTTTGAGTTACTAAAGAATGATTCAATCCAATTACAAATCCTTTTGATGTTGGTTAAGTTCTCAAAATTGTTTGAACCCAATCCCTTGGAGAAACAAACCTACCTAACCCAAATGATTATTTAATTCCTTAATCCAATCATTCAAGTAGGTGATTAAGTTTAGGAACTCATAAAAATCACATAAATAAGATTATCTATCCTTAGATTAATCTGATTTATGGTGAAAGTTAAAACGGGCAAAGTTAATATTTAGCTATCCCTAGTATAGATAAAAACTCCAAACTCATAAAAGTGGTGATTAAGCATTTTTAGAGAAACTTAACAAAATATGAAATGCAATTGAAAAGAGTCATTCAACAACAAAACTTCATAAGAAATCAACTTAAATAAATCACCAAACCTTTCATTTCTCATAGGTTCTATTATCATTTTCTCACTCTTGCTTTCATTAATTGTACATACTAGTCTAGGGCACACATGTTTTTAGAAGGATTTTCGCAAACCTCAACTAAGATAATAACCTAATATTCCATAATCCCTTATGTGAAAATTAGGTTAAATTGAATAACAAGCACTAATTTGACTATATACGGCTAATATTTGTATTCCTATGACATTTGCAAATCAATCCCCTCTCCTTTAATATTCAAGAACTTATACAACTCATCCTTTAGGTCTAGATTCTACCTCCCTTTCCCAAGTTCAATAGAAACACCATATCAATCCAAGAATTGGCCAAATTAAAGGAAAGCATTATGATTAGAATGAGCAAACATGCATTAACCAACCATTGATTATAAGAGTTTGAGAAATTACACAAAACCTAATCCAAAATCGTGTTCATAACAACCCTAAAATTGAAAACTAACTAATTAAACCAGCAAACAGAGATTACATCAGAAAAACAGAGGGTTCATGGTGAAAATAGAAAGAAAAGTGGGAGAAGGATGGCCAATCCCAAGTGGGAAGGCACCCTTCTCCCCCAAACCAGGTCTAGTCGTTGCTCCCCCTCTGTTTTTGTCCAAAGATTCGAAGATATTAGGTTAGAAAACCTAAAATTGCTTAAATACTACTATAAACACATGACAGAAAAATGGGTCATGCGCTTAAACTCACTATTTTACCTCTTAAGCACGATTCAGCCAGAATCGAAACATTTCTCAGCACAGAAATCCGCTTAAGCCTGAGGTTTTCTCGCTTAAGCTCAATAATTTCCAGCTTAAACCTGAGGTCTTCCTGCTTAAGCCTGCGGTGGACAAAATAGACCCTTCAATGTTTGCACAGAACCGCTTAAGCTTGTGTAAGTCCACTTAGGCGCATGAGGGAAAGCTTCAAATCTTCATTTTGAGCCCTTTTTGCTTCTCCAAGGTTCCCTCTTTTCATCATTCATGTCTTGGCTTAGGATTTCTCAATCTTCCACATCATTTTCCAGCTAAGATATCTACAAAAACATCAGCACCAATAGATTTACAATTATAACCCAAAAAGAATGTGATTAGGGGCCAAAAATTGCATTTCTAACTTAAGAGTAAGGTATATATGCAACTATCCAAAAGTAAGGTATTAAAACCCTAACAAAAGCCAAAAGTATGCCAAAATGACCAAAATCTCTATAGAATTTATATGAATGTTGATGACTCATCACTTATAAATGCACCCTCTCATTTGCATATGTCTTCATTGATGTGAAACACTAATGGGAAGAGGAAAAGACAATTGTGAAACATGAGGAGTTCTATGCTTGAGTGAATGGGAAATCCAAGATTTTGAGATATAGCACCTTTTGCCTCCTGAGGTGTTGACTTGGATATATATATTTGAACTCCAACGGCTTAACACTTAAATACATTGAGACAACTTCTTTCATACTTTGTTAAAGCTTAGCACGAAGAAAGAAAAAGAAAGTCATCAAATTCCTTGGAATAGAGCACAAATTCGTACAGGTGAAGATACCAAGATCTTGACATATATCCTTTTGCATCCAGCTTTTCTTCTGACCAGCAAACTTTACTTCCTACTATGTTCAACCACTTTTTATCAATAGAAGAGAAAGAAAGTCAAAACCAATTTACTTATGTGACATAAAGATAAGAGAGGAAAGAAAATAAAAACCAATTCACGTAAAAATATTAAAGAGGAAAGTGGGCCAAATATTAGTAAACATTTTGGGCCTAAATAAACACTTCAAGTTCCATTATCAAAATTGGGCTTGGGTTTGCTCCAATAACAAGTATCCTCAAGCTTTTGAAATAGCCAATTGACGAATATATATATATATATATATAGGAATGAACAATAGTAAGAACTAAGAAACCCCCCAAAAAAAAAAGTTTACCTCTTTAGACTTAAAAATATTTGCATACCTTAAAACATTCGTCGATAATGAGATATCTCCCTTCAAAACTGTCTTATCAAGTCAGAAGTACAAACATCACGCTTCGGTTAATTTTAGAATTTCAAGATCCCATGAAGTTGCTTTCCATTGATTCGATCTGTATCAGAAATACTCGAACCATATGTAAATGATTGATGAATGAAGTCACAAATACTCCCAGGAAGTATATATCATTCATCCGTGCCTGTCGAAAGCCAATATACTAATCATATCTTCCAGACAAGAAGTATCTTAAATCTGTTTTACATGCATGAATAAATTGGCCAAATTCAAGTTACAAGTAATTATGGTAAAGAAGGTCTGGAAGAAGTTACTATCTCGATATAGGTTGCTTAGAGCTATCCCTAGAGAAGTAGGTGCTACTGCTTCTATCCTGGAATCTTTGATGGAATGTCCATGGCAGTAAAGGCTTCATACATGCACAGACAACGCAAGGCCTACCCACATGATCATGCTCTGATTTTGATCTACCAAGAAATTGTTGTAAAACTAGTATATTTAAAAAAGAGTAAAATTTGAAGTCCCACATCAATTAAAAAAAAAAAAATAACACTTTATAAATTTACATGTTGTAATAAGTCTCTCAAAAATTAGAGAAAGGTGGATTTACGCAATTACGTCAAGAAAAATAGTGTCATTTCAGAATAACACAATATAGTAGAGACTAAAAGTCTAAAACAAGGAAAATGCTTCCAGGTCACACAAATCATCCTTGTATTTAATTTTCTCATTCTTTCTGTATTTTCCAATGACAGTATACAACTGAAGCTTCCTTTTCTTGATGTTCCATGATCTTTTACTTCCGGTTATATACACAGCTACAAACAGAGAGATTTATATGGTAAATTGTAAACTAAAATAAGATATTTTGCCTTTTTCTCAATTTTCAAAATGTCGAATTAAGACAGCATTCAAAAAGGATATAGGGTCAATTTACCTTATCTATTTCTGTCTTTTCCAAGTGAAAAAAAAAAAAAACATGATTTCTGTATGCAAGTGGGCCCACGTGAGTTCTATGTCAAAATGTTCACACAAATCATATATATATAGTGCAGACAAGAAATATAACCTAACATTTATATATATATATATATATATATATGAGTGTGTGCGTATGACTATTTTAAAGAATCGACCAGGCACAGATTTTTCGTCAAACTCAAACGGTTATTCTAATTCGCTGAAATGAAATTAAAAATATCCAAGTATTGCTTCCTCACCCAGTATAAGTATATATAATATATGGCTGGAAATATTTTAGAAGAAATTAATAAGGATTAATTTAATTTTGACCTGAAGACATCTCGTGTATTAATATTTTAAAATATATTAAAAAATAAATATAAAATGGGTTGACATGTGAATTAGACAAATTAGGCTGTAAGTTAACCAGATAGACTTTTTTATAGTCTTATTTTTAAACAAATCTAAAATGTACGTAAAGCCATCTATAATGCATACCAAACATTCCTCGAAAGCATGCATAGATGCCCCCTCCCCCCCCGGATTCGGGGTGGCTGCTCTTCGCGTAAGAAGAGCAGCCACCTCTTCCCTGTTGGCTACGGTTTTAACCGTGGCCAACACTTGTGGCAACAGTTTTAACTGTTGCCACAAGTTTCAGCAACGGTTATCCCCTCCCAACTTATTAAACAATAGTCATTATTTTATATTTGTATTAAACAATTCACTCTTCTTAACCCAATTGCTATAGCTTTGCATATTTTAGTTTTAGTAAAAAAAATTAACAATAAATGTATTTAAAAATTGCATATGAATAAATATAAATATAAATATTTTAATCTATATAATAGACTAAAACAATTCCACTCTAATATATTAATTGCAAATAGGTCATTAAAATATGTATAATAGAATAAATTTAAATAAATAGATTTAATAAATAAATTAGGTAAATTAGTAAATTTGATAAATTAATTACATCACATTAAATAAATTTGAAGAAATTAGGGTAAATTGCTATATAATTGGTATATAATTGAGATATAATCACATTAAATGAATTTGAAAAAATTATAATAAATTACTATATAATTGCTATAATTAATACATAATTGATATATAATTGCTATATAATTGATAAATCAGGTAAACTTTTCAATTGAAATATAATATGTTGTCATTTGGTAAATTAGCATTTATTATACACAAATAATCAAATAATTAATTACTATATATATATATATATATATATTCAGAAGCGATAAATTACAGAGTCATGTTTTTAATCATGCCTGTCCATTTTCCTTATCTAAATTCACTGGTGCAACTTGACAAAGTTCTCTCTCCCAACCGAGCTCTCGCTGCTCATCTTTCGCCATTTGATCACCTCCTTATGTCAATCGGGAACCCAATCGACACCTGGTGATATGGCTTCTTAAGGCTCCAGCCTTTTTTTCCCTTGAGGTATGTTTCTTCAATTTTTTTTGTCTATATATATATATATATATATTTCAAAGAAGAACATCATGATATAATGGACTCTCACTATTTTCCTGTCACTGTTTTTCTGAATTGAAGAAGAAGATCATGGTCCAATAAACTAGTACTATTTCTTTGGCGCCGCGTTCTTCTGTAACTCTGGTAAACTATTCGCTCAATCTTCATGCCTATTACTGCGACAATTTTTTTCTTCTAAGAGGTGCATATTTTTCCTACAAGAAGAAGCTTAAAGGCATTAATTTTTTTATAATTCTCATACTGATAAGTTCTATTGATTTGTGTTGTAAGTATATTATCACTTCTCTTACACATTTATATTTTTAACATGTATCCTTATTCCATGAACTTTTTTTTTTCCACATTTGCATGGACTTCAATATTCTCAGAGATTCATCTCTATCTTTTTCCAAATCGTAGTAATTCTTATCCCAAAATTCAAACCTATTTTCCCATATATCTCATATATCTCAAATGCAAGGGCTTTCCGATTAGCAATAGTAAGAAGAGTGGTGTCTAACGTCGAGGTAGTCCCCGTGAACTTTTTGAGCTATGTAAACTTTCATCTTTATCAAATCTTAATATTTTTTCTATCTGACTTTCAGAGTAGATTCGTCTTGTACAATTAATCTCATATAAACTTGAACATTGTGTTACACTATTACACACAGTTTCCCTGAAATTATGTTTTGTAATTGCATTGTCTAAATTGTGAGGTAGTGAAAAACTTTGAATTAGAAACTGATACACATGTCATCATTTCTTTCTTTAGGTAAATTAATAAATTTGGTAAATTAATGATATCATATAATATTAATTATTTGATTTGAATTTACTAAAATAATTTGAATTGAAATTAAAAAATAATTGCCTTTATTATTTGATCATTGTAGGATAATTAATGACATCACATTAAATGAATTATTTGGTTTGAATTGAAATTCAAAAACAATTACCTTTATTATTTGATTTGAATTTATTTGAATTGAAATATATGCATAATAAATTATTGAAATATACATATACGAGGATCAAGCCATATTGGCATCAATTTTTGATCAAATGTATAAAATTTCTTTACAGTTGATTATCCTAGAACATTTTTAATTTGATTATTATTTTTTCAAAAAAATTAAATTAAAAACCTTTTACTGATTACACAAACATTTCATTATTTTATTTCATTTGATAAACTATTTTATATCATAATATAATTTAGTCATTTATTATTATAAATTTTATATTAAAAATTATAATTTATATTTGTACAAATAATCAAAATTTATATCAGAATATTTATGTTTAAAAATTATATGTCATAACTCACAAGTCTCATTAGTTTCACAAATTTATAAATTATAATATTATTATCATATTATGTAGTTCCCAATGTATTTAATATATTATGCGGGTTATTGTTAAAGTGAATAGTAGAATATATTTTTTCAGAATATATTATCATAATTATTAATGAGTAAAATTAATGAAATTGATAATTAGTCAATATCATTATTTTATTTGATTTGAATGAATAAATAAATTTGGTAAATTAGTAAATTTGGTAAATTAATGATATCACATAATATTAATTATTTGATTTAAATGATTTGAATTAAAATTGAAAATTACCTTTATTATTTGACAACTGTAGTGTCTTAAAAGATTCTTTTAGTAGGTAAAATAAACTTAATTGTAGAATTGATATGTAAATTAAAAATTTTGCTTTATTTGACTTTATTTTGATTTCTTTCTAAAATAATTCTTAATTTAATAGAAATTAAAATTTGAAATATAAATCTTTAAATAATAATCCCTTGACTGAAGAAAGAGATTGAAATCAAATTCTTGAAAGATGAAATTTGAGACTTGGAGATTCAATCCAAATGTAATAGCAACCTTTAGTATTTTTCTTCTTTAGATCAGATTGAAACAAAAAAAGACACATTTAAAAATAAAGATAGAATCAATATTCAATCAACTATCAATCTGTGCAATAAATAATCTACAAATTAACAAATTTTCCTATTTTATTCATTTAAATTTATTCTATTAAATAAATAAATCAATTCAAATTAAAGTTTGAGTAGATAAAATGGATTTGATTATAGAACTGAAAAATCAATTCAAAATATTTATATTTAAAAAGTATTTGTCATGATTCATAAATTTTATATAAATCAACTATAATAATAATTATTATTATTATAAATTATAAAAATTTTTAGAGTTGTAAGTTACTTGTGTATCGCACGAGTTATAATACTAATTATTATTAAAAAATTAACTTTTTCAAATTAGTCTATATTTTTAAACTTGATATATATATATATTGTATAATTAATTCCATTCAAAATTTTCCATACATATTAGTTCATTAATAGGGGTGTTCATTAATTGAGTCCATTGTTTCGACCGGTCAAAAGTCAAAACCAACTAATCACAATTAGATTTAATTAGACTAAGCGAATTTTCTCCTATATTTGATATAAGATGCTTTTAATCTATCCCATCAAATGATTTATTATTTTTTAATTTTAAAATCTTTTTTTTAATTTTAAAATTATATTAAACATTAATTCATTTAATAATAATTGACCAAAATTAACTGATCATAGAATTTTAAAAAAAAACCAAAAAATGTTAAAAAAATATAAATCATTAAAAATGATACATCAGTTTAGATTAAAATAAAAATCTTTGATGCTTTTCAAGTGTATGGAGTGCTTCCCCAATTATTATGGTCTTATGGATTGAAAGACTTCAATCCATATCAATTCGCCGGATTAACCATTTTCTTTTAATGTTTTCATATGATAAGAGTTCCACTAAATTGTAAAAATATTTTATTTTTTTATATTTTGACTTTTTTATTAATCTCAAAATTTAACAATTTTAAAAAATGTCAGTAGTATAATAAATTTTATTATTATTAAGAAATAAATTATAAAGATATTTATTTTATTTTATTTTCTGACGTTTTAATTAAGCTTAAAAAAGAGAATAAGAACTCCCCAACTCAATCTTCACCAAACCACAATTTAGTTGATTTGATTTAAATAACAGAATTTTATAAACTTAATCCCACGCAATCTGTCATTATTATTTGATTGGTTCAAATGAAAAAAATTATATATTATATAAACAACATACTTTCTGAAAAAAAATAAATCATATCGTGGAACCCAAAAATTTCATCCCGTATATGATATTGTGCATATATATATATATATATATATAGACACACAAAAATAAGCCATGGCTATAGCTACAAGTATATTCTACTTCTAGTATATGTATACATGTAGTCATACAGACGAATCGGTTTATTAGCTAGAAAGGGGCAGATGCTATGTCTCTGAATGATGATGCTGCGTCTTTGAATTCAACATCTTCCTCTGCATCCGTATCCATCATCCTTCTATCACAAGCTACGCTAACCACTGGCTCCAATCCCTGCACATGCATCCCACAATAGTTACATATATATATATATATATAGATAACTTATTAATATTTTTTATTCACAGACAAGTTTGAGAAAAAAGTTTAAATACTGTATTCATTCCTTCGTCTTGGTGGACTAATGTAATGTGTTTTTGCTGTATCTCTATTTGTTTGTTTTCTTCGCTCTGGCATGCTGCATGCATGTCTGAAAGTGAATTACACAAATGCGTATATATATATATATATATATATATATATGCAACTCCAAAAACGCTTCAAAAAGCAAGTTAAAAGTAAATTGGATTAAAATTACATTTTGGTCTTTTCACTTTTCCTCAATTCGATTCTATCAACATAATCTAAACCCTAAATCCTAAATTGAGTGACATATCAACATAATATATAAATTTCCATCCTAGACCCTTGACAGATAAGAGTTTTCTTAATTTAGTTCTCTCCATTGATGTGTAATTATATTAGATTGACATCTTACTTAACCTCGTGAGAATGTTTAATAGTTCACATCAAATCTTTTGTTAAGTCTTCAGATGTTTAGTTAATAGAGAGAGATTAACTTGATTATAGAACTACTTTAAAAAGACCACTTATAAAGGATCAAATTAAAAAAAAATTATCTTTGAAGAACTGAAATAGAGTTTTGGTCGATAAACATGAATTAATCAATTAATCATATTTGTACATGACCTGGGTGAAAATTCTCGCGGCTTCTTCCATTGTCTTCGTACTCAACACGTAAATCGCTAGGTCCCTTGCGGATTGCACTTGCTGCATGCTTAGAGTCCTCGGCTCCCTCTCAATCGAAGATGTCCTATCAATCTGTCCCATCGACTCCTCCATTATTTTCCCTCCCTTTCTTTCCATATATAACAGATATCACGATTTCTGGGGAGAAATATTGCGATCGAGTAACCGCAGACCCTTCTTATATAGCAGAGGACGGCCAGGGCTGTGTGCGGTGGCCACACGCAATCCCTCCACGTTGCATGGAAACCCTAGACCGACCAGCGAGTAGAGGGAGAGAGTGCGGTGCACGTAATGGGACAGGTGGCGTGACTGTGACCCCGTACGATCTGAGAATCTTCGGATTGCGCAACGTGTTTTGTATCGCTTCAACAAAAGAAAACGGCCTGAGGTTATGATCCTGTGCGCACACTTACGTGTTGGTCCAGTGTACGGTCAGCAACCGCGGACAGAACACATGTACGGTGGTTGACGGGGAGGTGTGGTCGTGTACAGACGCGATGAAAAGGCTTTTGGGGTGGGGTCGCGAATCTGGATGCTGATGTGGACGTGAGATTTAATTGGATTGGAGATGTAACATATAAATAATGAGAAAAGTCTAGCGGACAATTCAATAAAATTGATTTTTTTATTATTAAATTATTTTAAAATTTATATGTACAGCAATTAAAATTATTTTATATAAATCTAAAAATAATCTAATTAATAAAAATCTTAATTTCTCAAAAAAATTAAACTCTTCATAAATTGATATCAGCTCAATCTGGCAAAATGCTACTGTATCAACAATAGAAAAGGTAGCATGTAGGAAAATATTATGAAAATGATAGCATATGAACCATTTTTCTACCCATTTTGCTAAATTGGTCAAATAATGCGGCACGTGACGACAGACGGTTTGACGAGTCATACGTCTTTCGGAGAGGGATGTGGTGACGTCATCACGGAAGTGCATGCTTTTTGTGTGTATTTTATTTTTCATTTAACATAATTTATACTGAAATTCAATTCTCAGACAAAATAAAGTCTTTTTAAGATTGAAGGCTGTAGACGGTAATTTTGATTTGAACATTTGTTACTACTTATTAGTCATGTGAATTTATTTAATAGGATTATTATTTTGTTTAAAATAAAATAAATTTATTTTTAGATTATCAAATTAAAAGGAAAAATAAAATAATCTTTTAAAAGCTCTAGTAATTAATTTGCTTTATTTTATGAATATATTATTCTAAAAATATGAAATTTAAGATATGCGCATAGCATCTCACTCTTATAGTAGCTGCTTTTTTTTTTCTTTCTAAATCATATGAAAGGCCAAGAGCTCAAACACTAAAGCTAATATACATTTTTTAAATACACACTTCAATTAGTCTTCAAATTTTAAAGTATTTAATTAAATCTTAAAAAAATTCATGCTTCAATTATTTAGTTTCTGAACTTTAAAAATAAATTTCGTAAAAATTTTCTATTAATGTTTATTGGTTCTTTTGTATGTTTCAACTTCAAAGACTAATAAATAATGAATATATTTTTTAAAATATTAAATCTTACATTTTTGAAATTTACAGATGAAAAAATAAAAGTATATATATAAGATTAAATTAAATCATTTTTAATTCTAAAGTTGAATATTTAAAAATATTTTTATAAGCAAGAAAAAAAAAGACTCTTTTGGCTCAATACTATTTTTTTTTAAAAAAATAGCCATATACTACTCTTCAAAAAAAAAAAATAAATAAATACTATGAATCATGTCACATCAAAATTTTTTATTCCTTTTTTTAAATTATAACAGACAGGTCGAACTCCGTTTTTTAATTAAAAAAAAAGTCATATATACTTTTTTCAATATACTGTGGCCCGCTCAAGCTCGGCCTTGGCCCAAAATATTTTTTTAAATTTTTTTGTTTTTTGTTATATTTAATTTATATAAATTAATTATATAATTAATTTTTTGTTGTGCAATAAAAAATTAGTTAATTATAATTACTTAATTTATTTTATTGAGATAATATAGTTAATTATATATAAATTACTTAATATATTTTACTAAACTTATATTCTAAAATTCATATGCACAATTTAATATAGAAAATAAAATAATATTTTTATTATTTTAAAATTATATGAAAATTTTAAAATGATATATTTATTATCATGAATATTATATGAAGTATAATTTATTATCTAAGACTGTATATATTCTTCTTTTGATATAATGAAAGATAATATCAAATGCCTTTATATGTAAAATTTAATTTATGTATAATATTCTGTAGAAAAACGGAAGGTTTTTTATGTTAATATTTTGATAGGGTAAAATAATGAAATAGATCTAAACAAATAAAAATTATATAAATAATATTAGTAAAATGTGAAAAATTAGTCAATAATTTTTGTAATAATAATTATTGTGTATAGAAGAATTTTTAATTTTTTTGTTGAAAAATTATTGTTGCACAATAATATGAAAATTACAAAAATAAGAAAATTCAAAATTATTGTTTGTCAATAGTTTTTATATTGTATATTTATTAGTGAAATGTATGTTTAATATTTGCTTTAATATTTATGACAATAAGATTAGTGAAATATGTGTTTAATGACCAGTAATATTGATATTTTCCACCTCTTTTATAAACAGTTAAGATAAGTTATGAAATTTATGTATATATTTATGTCAAAAGATGAAACTATATGAGTGATGTGAGAGTTGTCTTTAAATCTGATATTTGTGAGATGATGACACTGAATTATTGAATTATTATCTTTGACGAGTTGAAAATTATGATTCATTTTCTTTTAAAGCTTTCCCTAATTCAGTTGGTGTCTCATACCAGTATTTATCAAGACCTAGCATACCACTCTTTGACAAGCCTTCCAAATGAGGAGGCAATGAATGATTCCAAGCTATATGTTTAGATGTGGTTCAGAGATAAACATACATTACAAGTAGTAGTAAAACTATATTTTGTACAACATTACCAAACATTTAAAATTCTCCACCAAGCAAGAATGTTGAAATATACTAATGTCCCATATTTAAACAGGTTGTGGCTGGAGAGTTAGTGTCTGCTAAAAGAAAAAAAAAACTCAAAATTATTGGCAAATCACAAAGTATCTGGATCCCCACACTTGTGTCTACAAGAGATGTTCATACTAGAAGGTGGATCGATTTGGCTTTGCCCACTTGGTGGATCATATCAGAATGCAGCGATTTCAACCTATTGTTAGAATCAGTCTAATATTGCTTGTAGTGGTGTCGGTCCCTCTTATACATATACTAGAGGCTCTAGTTTTATTTCTTTATATATTAATTACAATTTAATTAATAAAATGCAAATTAATTAATTATTGGTAATTATATAAAAAAACTAATTATGTATAACATAAAAATTAATTTAAATTAAAGAAGCATTTTATGTATTTGGAAAAAATGGAAGGCTGATAATTTTATATTTAATTATAATCACATTTATTATCATTGCCTATACGAATGTGTTGTCAAAGCACTTTTTCCCATTAGTGAAATCATCTATGCTCAAAATCAACTGAGTTAGGAAAAGCTCTAAAAGAGCATGAATCATATTTTTCAACTCGTCAAGGGTGATATTTTGATCATTTGATGTCATTATTTCATATATATAATATCCAAAAATCACTTCCACCTCACCCATATAACTCATTATATTGACATAAATACACATATCAATTCTAAAACTCATCTTAATTGCCTGTATAAGAGACAACAAACATCAATATTACTGATTAATAAACATACATTTCACTAATAAATATACAATATATAAACTATTGACAATAACAATAATTTCAAATTTTCTTAATTTTTAAAATTTTCTTATTACTTTACAACAATAGTTTTCCCATAAAATTAATTGACAAATTCTTCCACATCATCAATATAAAAATTAATGACTAATTTTTTACATTTCACTATTCTTATTTTCACATATATAAAATAAATATTAACATACATTGCACTTGTAATACCCGTTAATTTTGGAGTATAATTCGTTTGAGAGTATTTTAGAATTTTACAACGTTACTTTAGCTATTTACTTTTGTCATTTTTAATTTTCATATTTAATTATTCTATTTGAATATTATTTATGAAAATTGAGTTAAATGACTGGACTGGATATTTAAACCTTATGGGTACATTCTAAAGAATAGTGGAATATGCGAGAAAATGATTGAATATAATTAATTGAAGAATTAATTAAGGTATTTTGTACGTTGGGTCACATGGGTTTGGACAATGGGTATGGATACCCATTGGATTATCCAACTAACCCCCCCAAGTTTTTAGCTCTCTCTCTCTCCCTTATAGTTTCACTTTCCCGCACCTCCTTCATTCACTCTCTCACAACTCAACCTTCAAACTTCCCCTCTCAACTCTCCCATAGATTTGGTGTTGTTTTTGAGAATTGTTCGGTTCAAAAGCTTGGTAGAGATCAAAGTTAAGTTTTAATCTCCTTATTTTCCTTAAATTTCAGTTTATATGGAAGATCAGAGGAGGTTTTGTTCTTGAAGATTTTGATGATAATTCATGAATCTTAGTTGTTTTAGAGGTTATTTTTGAGTTAGAATTGAGTTATAGTCGGTTAAGAGAGTTGAGATTCTGGTTTTGAAACAAGAAATGAAAGGATGAAATTTTCTGGGAAAGTTTCTGCAAAACTCGAATTTACTGTAGCAACCAGAAAATTTGGGAAAATTTTTCGAGTTACTGTAGTGTCGGCAGTCAACGTTACTGTAGCGAACTGTCACTGTAGCAAACCATTACTGTAGCGAACCGTTACTGTAGCAATCAGAAAATTTTGCATAATTTCGTGATTTTGTTTCCTTCTTATGTTTCCTTGTAATATATTTACTAGGAAATTTTCTTACACAAATTCTAGTGTGGAACAAGGTAAACTTGGACAAATATCAAGGTAAGTGAATAACCTTGCTAAGCTAATTTGATATTACTAGTCAAAGTACAATATAAGTCCCATTTACAATATTATTTGGATATTAAGCAATCAATTTTTCATATGACAGTATATGATGATCGATATATTTTTTTTTTACAGAAATTCAAAGGAATAAGAGTATGTATAAATTATTTTATTTCATGACAATTGTACTATGTGATAAATTCTCACTATCTTATTAATGAGTAAAGATCTACGGGATCTAATACATGAGTTTGAAAGGGTTAAAGTCCCATACTACTCAGTGCATAATGATGAAAAACTATACACGAGTTTGAAAGGGTTAGAGTCCCATACTACTCGGTGTAAATAGATGAAATCATAAATACGAGTTTGAAAGGGTTAGAGTCCCATACTACTCGGTGTATATCTATGAATCTTATTCACGAGTTTGAAAGGGTTAGAGTCTCATACTACTCAATGTATATCTATGAAATCTTATTCACGAGTTTGAAAGGGTTAGAGTCCCATACTACTCGATGTATAAGATAATTAATTATATGAGTAAATGTGGTATTTGTACTTTTGATATTTTATATAGTACAGTTATTTACTTACTGAGTTTTTAAATAAACTCACACTCCCTATGATTATCTTTTCAGATATAGAAAACAAGGAAGAAGAGTATCCGTTTGAAGATTAGAAGCCCCTTGGAATTATTCTCTATTTCTGTCTGGTGGGATACCAGTACTTATTAATGTGGATACTAGGAACGCTCTGTACTTATTATGTATGCCTATATTTGCTTATCAGATGAATATAATTCTGTCGTATGGAATGAATAATAGAGGTTGAATGTAAGACCTCACAGAATTTATGTGAATAACTCATGTTTGAGAATTTTATTAAATAAGTAATTGTGGATATTGAGATTGTCCAGGATTTTTGGATACCACTGAGGTTTTCCTAAAAGTGATATCTTTTCATATGTTCAATTTTTGGGATGTGACAATTTGGTATCAGAGGAAGGTTCTATAGGTCCCCTATAGAGTACAGAGCAAAGTGATCTTTGTGGGCCCTTTCCTATTGTCATGAGCCGCGACATGACCATAGGATTAGGTTCCATAAAAGACCTTGTAGAGTATAACGTCATTTTATAGATAACTTTTCAATAGGGCTAGTAAGTGATATTTTGTTTATGTCTGAAAATTGTTTGTTATGTGTGTAGATCTTTGACAGTTCAATGTCAGAAGGATCTTCTAATAATAATGAGCATATGGGTCTAAGGAGGGCTATAATTCCACCAGTACATGTGCAAGATGATCCTAACCGTGGTGATAGTTTACATGCTCAAAGTACTGAGGGCGCAACTAGTGATCAAGCAAGGAGAGTCGAACCTAACGCTCACATTGATAATGCAACTATTGCACATGTGATTAATTTAATGAATGAACGATTTGACCAATTTGAGGCTGAAATGAGAGGTCGAGCTGCACAAGCTAACCTGCCAGTGGATCCTCCTATTGTTGAAGCAGAAATTGCACCACCAGCTCAGTTAGCTGTAGGGGGTAATGTAAGGGAGGTAAAAATGTCTGAATTCCAGAAAATGAGGCCTCCTACTTTTTCAGGGGAAGATCCCAAAGAGGATCCACAATGTTTCCTTGAAGATTGTGAAGCAATCTGTGATGCTATAGGGTGTTCTCCTACTCAAAAGGTAGAATTCATTTCCTTTCAGTTAAAGGGTAGGGCTGGTAAATGGTGGAGGAACTGGAAGAAAGCTAGAATTCAAGGCGCACCGCCAGTTATGTGGACGGAGTTTTACAGATTGGTTATGGATGAATTTCTCCCGGCAAGTGAATGATCATCTAGGGCCAGGGATTTTCTGTATCTACGGTAGGGAACCATGACTGTTAATGAATATTCAGATCAGTTTGTTAAATTATCTGAATATGCCCCTGAAATCATTCCTTCTGAAAGGAAGAAAATAGAAAAGTTTGTGGAAGGACTTCGTGACGCCTTATATGATCAAGTGGGTTCCAATATGAACGATTACTCTTCATACTCAGAAGCTGTTGATGTGGCCCGAAGAATGGAAAGGAGGTCAAAGAATAAACAAGAATATCGACAAAAGAAGAAAGCTAGATATAGGAGATCTTTTGATCAAGGGGAAGACTCAGGGACTTTGAAACCCTTTACTGCATCACAACATGCTCCAGCCACTCCTACTAAGTCATCTTATTCTACAGCCAGTGTGGCTAAGCCTCGTTCAGAGAGCAGGGGTGGTTTTAGCTCTTCTAGTAGAGGAGGTACTCAAGCTAGAAGGGAAAAACCTCAATGTCCTGAATGTGAAAAGTTTCACTTCGGAGAATACAGGTTAAACACTGTTGGTACAGGTTGTTTTAACTGTGGACAAAAAGGACATTTTATAAGGGAGTGCCCTCAACTCATGACAAGACCAGGTCAAGGGTCTACTTTGCCACCTCGACCACAATCTATTTCTGCTTCTATTACTCGAACACCAACCCCTTCAATAGGGGGTAGTATGGGAAGAGGTTTTGGAAGAGGCCAAGGTGACCGTGGAAAACAAGCTGCTGGCAGAGGAAATGCAAGAGTATATGCTCTAACCCGACAGGATGCTCAAACATCTAATGCTGTAGTTACAGGTATATTATTTGTCAATACTTTTGCTGCACGTATTTTGTTTGACCCCGGTTCTACTCACTCATATGTGTCACCCCTATTTGCCAAGAGATTTGTATTTGATTCGATTACTCTTAAAGAACCATTCTTGGTTTCCACACTGATGAGAGAGACTTAGATAGTTAAAACATGTTATCGTTCTTGTAAAATAATTGTTGGAGGCATGGAAACTGAGATAGATCTTATGATTCTCAATATGTTAGATTTTGATGTGATTTTAGGGATGGACTAGTTATCTTCTTGTCATGCTACTATAAATTGTCGTGACAAAGTTATTTCCTTTAATATGTCAGGGAGGAGTAATTTTGTGTTTCAAGGAGATCGAAGTGATGTACCTTGCAACATGATATCTATGTTAAGTGCCCGGCGTATGTTGCGAAAGGGATGTCAGGGATTTCTAGCTTTTATCAAAGATTTAGAAAAGAAAGAACAGAAGTTAGAAGACATACATGTGGTTAATGAATTCCCAGATGTGTTCCCAGAAGATTTACCTGGATTACCGCCAGAAAGAGATATTGAGTTCAGTATTGATTTGGTCCCAGACACACGACCAATTTCTATTCCACCTTATCGTATGGCTCCTGTTGAGCTAAAAGAACTCAAAGAACAATTGGAAGATTTGTTGAACAAAGAGTTCATTCGCCCAAGTTTTTCACCTTGGGGTGCTCCTGTTCTTTTTGTGAAAAAGAAAGATGGTTCTATGAGATTATGTATACATTATCGTCAGCTGAATAAAGTCACAGTGAAAAATAAGTATCCTTTACCAAGGATAGATGATTTGTTTGATTAGCTTCAAGGAGCAAAATACTTCTCAAAGATTGATCTAAGGTCTGGATATCATCAGTTACGAATTAAGAACGATGATATACCTAAGACTGCTTTTCGTACACGGTATGGACATTATGAATTTCTTATGATGTCTTTTGGGTTGACAAATGCACCAGCATCATTTATGGATTTAATGAACAGAGTGTTTAAATCATTCCTTGATAAGTTTGTAATTGTATTTATTGATGATATTTTGGTATATTCAAAGAGTCATGAAGAACATACTGAACATTTGAGAATAGTGCTTCAGATCTTGAGAGAGCATCAGTTGTACGCAAAACTCTCAAAATGTGAATTTTGGATGAGTCATGTAACGTTTTTGGGACATGTTATTTCCCAAGAAGGTATTCATGTAGATCCAAGTAAAATTGAAGCAGTAAAACAATGGCCTAGACCAACAACTGTGTCTGAAGTACGTAGTTTTCTTGGCTTAGCAGGGTATTACCGTCGCTTTGTCAAAGATTTCTCTAAGACGTCTCTCCCATTAAATAAGTTAACTCGAAAGAATGTTAAATACATTTGGGATGATTCATGTGAGCAAAGTTTCACCCAATTGAAAGAGTGTTTAACTTCTGCACCAGTCTTAATCCTACCATTAGGACCAGGGGGTTACTCTGTATTCTGTGATGCCTTAAAGATAGGCTTAGGGTATGTGTTGATGCAACATGGTAAGGTCATAGCTTATGGCTCACGTCAACTTAAAAAGCATGAATTGAATTACCCCACTCATGATTTGGAAATGGCGGCTGTAGTGTTTGCCTTAAAGATTTGGAGACATTACTTGTATGGGGAGACTTGTAAAATTTTCACATATCACAAAAGTCTTAAGTACATTTTTTAGCAGAGAGATCTTAATCTAAGACAACGAAGGTGGATGGAACTTCTAAAAGATTATGATTGTACCATCCTTTACCATCCAGGTAAAGCAAATGTAGTGGCTGATGCTCTAAGTCGAAAGTCTATGGGAAGTTTAGCTCACATTGCCACTATAAGGAGGTTTCTAATACATGAACTACAAGAATTGGAAGCTAATGGAGTATTCTTTGAGATCACTGAGTCAGGTACATTTCTGGCTCATTTAACAGTTAGATCATCCCTTGTTGAAAAAGTAAAAGCAACTTCAGAAAATGACATCGATATGGTCAAAATCAGAGATAAGGTAAGGCAAGGTCTAGCACCAAGTTTCTTGGTAGATGAAGAAGGAGTCTTATGGTTTAATGGGAGACTCTGTGTCCCCAACATTGAATCTTTGAAACATGAAATCTTAATGGAAGCTCGTGGTTCGCCATACGTTGTACATCCTGGTGCTGTGAAAAATGTATCAGCACTTGAAATAAGTTTACTGGTGAGAGGGCATGAAGCGAGATGTGACTGACTTTGTAGCTCGATGTTTGACTTGTCAGCAGGTTAAAGCTGAACATCGACGACTACCTGGTTTGATGAAAAAACTAGATATTCCCGAGTGGAAGTGGGAAAGGATCACTATGGATTTTGTAGTAGGTTTACCCCAGTCAACAAAAGGAAATGACTCAATATGGGTCATAGTGGATCGACTTACTAAGTCAGCACATTTTCTTCCTGTTCATACCACTTTCAGTGTAGCAAAACTTGCTCGACTTTATGTTAAAGAAATAGTGAAACTTCATGGTGTGCCAGTATCCATTATATCAGACCGAGGACCTCAGTTTACTTCTCGGTTCTGGAAAGTCTTTCAAAAGGCTTTGGGTACCAAAGTGAATTTTAGTATAGCATTCCATCCTCAGACTGATGGACAGTCTGAAAGGACAATTCAGACTTTAGAGGATATGCTAAGAGCTTGTGTGATGGATTTCAGTGGAAGTTGGGAAGATCAATTGCCTCTTATTGAATTTGCTTATAATAACAGTTACCAAGCCAGTATCCAGATGGCACCTTTTGAGGCTTTATATGGGAGACGGTGTCGATCTCCTATAAGTTGGTTTGAACTTGGTGAAACCAAAATACTTGGACCTGAGATGATACAAGAAGATATAAATAAAGTTAAACTAATCAGAGAGAAGTTGTTAACTGCTCAGAGTAGACAGAAGTCTTATGCGGACAACCGACGACGTGACCTTGAATTTGCAATAGGTGACATGGTTTTCTTACGAATCTCACCTATGAAGGGAGTAATGAGATTCGAGAAGAAAGGCAAGCTTAGTCTGAGGTATGTTGGCCCATATGAGGTTATAGACAGAGTGGGTAATGTGGCATACCGCCTAGACCTACCTTCAGACCTAGAAGGAGTTCATCCAATATTTCATGTGTCCATACTACGGAAATATCTTCCTGATCCTTCTCATGTCATTCAACCCCAAGAAGTTCATTTTGATGAAACTCTCACCTACAAAGAGGTACCAGTAGCTATTCTTGATAGAAAAGTCAAGAAATTGCGTACTAAAGAAATTCCTACTGTCAAGGTTCTTTGGAGAAATCATTCTCGCGAGGAAGCTACGTGGGAGGCAGAAGATGAAATGTGGAAAAAATATCCACATTTGTTTGAAACTTGAGGTAAGATTTTACAATGTTACTTTAGCTATTTACTTTTGTCATTTTTAATTTTCATATTTTATTATTCTATTTGAATATTATTTATGAAAATTGAGTTAAATGACTGGACTGGATATTTAAACCTTATGGGTACATTCTAAAGAATAGTGGAATGTGCGAGAAAATGATTGAATATAATTAATTGAAGAATTAATTAAGGTATTTTGTATGTTGGGTCACATGGGTTTGGACAATGGGTATGGATACCCATTGGGTTATCCAACTAACCCCCCCAAGTTTTTAGCTCTCTCTCTCTCCCTTATAGTTTCACTTTCCCGCATCTCCTTCATTCACTCTCTCACAACTCAACCTTCAAACTTCCCCTCTCAACTCTCCCATAGATTTGGTGTTGTTTTTGAGAATTGTTCGGTTCAAAAGCTTGGTAGAGATCAAAGTTAAGTTTTAATCTCCTTATTTTTCTTAAATTTCAGTTTATATAGAAGATCAGAGGAGGTTTTGTTCTTCAAGATTTTGATGATAATTCATGAATCTTAGTTGTTTTAGAGGTCATTTTTGAGTTAGGATTGAGTTATAGTCGGTTAAGAGAGTTGAGATTCTGGTTTTGAAACAAGAAAGGAAAGGATGAAATTTTCTGGAAAAGTTTCTGCAAAACTCGAATTTACTGTAGCAACCAGAAAATTTGGGAAAATTTTTTGAGTTACTGTAGTAGTTACTGTAGTGTCGGCAGTCAACGTACTGTAGCAGTCAACGTTACTGTAGCGAACAGTCACTGTAGCGAACCGTTACTGTAGCGAACCGTACTGTAGCAATGAGATTTATATTGTGCATTGACCAATTTAGTAAATTAATTTTGCAAGATTATGTACTCACCTTGATATTTGTCCAAACTTACCTTGTTTCTCACAAGTAATTGTATAAGATGATAGAGGAAAATTTTCTAGTAAAAGATATTACAAGGAAACATAAGAAAGAAAACAAAATCATGAAAATATGCAATATTTTCTGATTGCTACAGTAATAGTTCACTACAGTAATGGTTTGCTATAGTGACGGTTCACTATAATGACGGTTTGCTATAGCAACGTTCACTACATTGACGATTTGTTACAGTATGTTGACTGCCAACACTAAAGTAACTGCTACAGTAAACTAGAAAATTTTCTAGATTTTTCAGTTGCTATAGTAACTTCGAATTTTGCAGAAAATCCTCCAAAATTTTTTTCATCTTATAATTCTTTGTTTCTAAACCAAAATTTCATCTCTTCCAACTTACCTTAACTCAATTTTAACTCAAAAACCTCTAAAATAGCTCAAATCCATGAATTGTCATAAAAATCTTCAAGAACAAAATCTCCTTTAACTTTCTACATAAACTGAAATTTGAAGAAAATAATAATTACCTTTGATCCTTACAAGGCTTTTGAACTGAACAAATCTCGAAGAATTGCAAATTTATGGAAAGAATTTAGATGAAGGTTTTCAGGATAGTTGCTAAAGAGAGAAGAGAGAATTGTGAAAATGAGGGAGTTATGGCAGCTGAGGGATTTAAGCCAAATGGGTTATGGGTAAACCCATGGATACCAAACCCACTAACCCAAACCTATTTTGACCGAATACAAAATATTTCACTTAATTAAATTCAGTTCCTCTTTTTTCATAAATTTTACAATTCACAAAAATACATTGTATAGCGTTAAGAATATTTAGTTTAGTCATTTAACACAATTTTCATAAATAATATTCAAAGAGAATTATTAAATATGAAAAAAATTTAAAATGACTAAAATAAACAAACTAAAATTACGCTATAAATACCAAAATAATCTC
Organism: Biancaea sappan; assembly: GCA_037074585.1. Lineage (NCBI taxonomy): Eukaryota > Viridiplantae > Streptophyta > Magnoliopsida > Fabales > Fabaceae > Biancaea > Biancaea sappan. Next base: position 16,275,683 of record CM073491.1, on the reverse strand, counting down.
AAACGTATGACCCCAAAATTAGCGAATATTACAAATATTGAGCCAAAAGAGTAAAAAAAACAAAAAAAGAAAAAGAACGCCTCACGCTTGCCATAAAGGTGGGCTACAAGATTTATCTTTGAAATTGTAGGTCAGCCCATTGTGGGTAAGGGTGAATAGTGGATCAGGTTGACCCGATCAAACTATACAACATGACTTGAATCACACATTTAGATTGAGTTGGTTCGTTGGGTTGGGTAAAAAAACTTCAACCTGACCACTGGAGGTTCGGGTAGTAGGTTGAGAATTTTACAATCCAATCAACCCAAATCGTCAAATTGACCAAATAACATTTTCCATTTTTTTTTAGCTTTTAAGGTTTGTCTTCGCCAGCTGTTGCATTTTGTCCCCCCTTTGCAATTCATCTTATCTTGGATCTTAGACTCAAGAAGAAGGAAAAAAAAAAGACCTGTTGACCTCGACTCAAACCAACTCATTAAGGTTGGTTTGCTTTTGTTCTTCAGAATTTATGGACTCGACCCGACTAACCTTGAAATTCTTTGGCTGGTTCATGTTGAAAATTTCACTCAACTCAAACTCACTCAACCCGTGCTCACCCCTATCAGATCGAGAATGGATTCTCTGAAGTCCATATAACATCCCAAATTTTCTTTATTTAAGTTTTAAAGAATGGTAGAATTAAGAAGCAAGTAATCAAGGAAAGGCATGAGAAATTAGGATAAATGAGCTAAGAATAGAAAAAAAATGAAGTTCTAAGGGAATTAGTCGACTAATGGTATCAATCAGTCAACTAATAGCATCAGAAATCAAGTCAGGTTACTGATATCTATAATCACTCAACTAATTAGGAGGGATTAGTCGACTACTTACTCTCTGTAAAGCTGAAATTTATGGTACTGTAGCAATCAGTCTACTAATCGCCTGCTTGAGTGTGAAAATAAGTCGGTTCCAACTGAAAAATCAATGAAAAATTGACTAGAATACGCCCAACATGCCAACAAAGCTCTAAAATAAGAAAGTAATGGTAAAAGAGGGTTTTCTATGATAAGAAGACTCTTGAGACCTTTTAAAAACAAGAAAAGAAAGAGAAATGACATTTTTCTAAAAGTTAGAGAAAGAGACAGAGAGAGAGAGAGAAAAAAAAAATATGAAGGAGAAGAAGAAGAGAGAGAAGGGACTTCTAGTTGGGTTTTTAACAAGAAAATCATGAAATGTAAGCTTCCTAACTTAATTTCCCTAGTTTAGATGGATTCTAGTGATTGAGAATTCATAGAATAGCAACTTTCAGACTAAGAGGAAGAAAATAGAAGAAGGGAAAGTCTGAAAATTGAGGAAACAAGAGGAGCTAGAGAGAAACTAGGAGAGAATCCACAAGTTCAGTTATAGAAAGAATTAAAGGTAGCTAGTTATTTATAAAAGCAATTTATTTTCAGTTATTTATCATGTTTGTGTATGATATGCTGTAGTTTATGCTAAATCTTTCTATGAATGTTTAAGAATATGCTTTCTCATGAAAGTAGAACTTGATCCCTCATGGGATGAAGTAATTCCTCATAGGATATAATGAGTTCTCTCCATGAGATAGCTACAAAGCAAGTTCTTCAATTATTTATCATACTTTTGTATGATTTAACAAGTATGTATATCTTAAAGTTTTCTATGAGAATAAAGAATCAACTTTCTCTTGAAAAGTAAAGTATATGTCTTCATGGGATGAAAGAACCAGAAATTCTTCATGACACTACAAAAAATCAGTGATTTAGTGGCGGTTTCAAAAACCGCCACTATAGTGGCGGTTTTTCACAACTGCCACTATTTAGTGGCGGTTTATTATGAACCGCCACCGCCACCATATAGTGGCGGTTTTATTCCAACCGCCACTATATAGTGGCTATAGTGTTTAATTAGACTTTTTTCAAATAGTTATAACTCTTTCATTCGAACTCCGTTTTTAGCAAATTTTATATCATTGGAAAGCCCTTTGAGTCTAGTTTCTAATGATATGAGTTTCATTTGAAAATGTTTTACCAATTAAGAGTTATGACCAAAGGAGTTGATGAAGGTCGAGATTCGTGGTAGAGAATTTCTCTATTTGTAACCCTGACATGTTTTTGCATAGTTATTTCATAGGGATTGCTTCTTTGATGCATCTTCTATATCTTTGAAATGTAACGGTGAGCGTAGAGTGCAAGTGAGGGATATAACTCTCCTCTGTAACATATGTATGTATATTTAGTACCCCATCAAGTAGCCAATACCATTATGTGTGACTTTGGCATCCCATACTCTACCAAAGATTATAGTGATGATTATTAAGACTTGTTAAATCCCTCAACCCTAAAACCTATACGTAGATGCTCCCTTCGTCACAATTGAAAATATGGATAACATAGAAACCAAATTGAAAATTTGATATAAGTTAGAAGGATTAATTTATAATTAGTTAGAAGGATTAATTTAGTGGTATATACATTGTGTGTCTCATATATGTTGCTTTCAATTTTTTATTTTTTCCTTCTTATTACCTTTTTCTATTTTATTATTCCCTCCATTATTAAACTGTATATAATTTAGTCTCTTATTTTAATATATGTACTAAAATATACATTAAGTAGGGTATCATTTGTGTGTATATATATATATATATATATGTTAGAATAAAGAATTAAATTGAATGATTTAAATTTGAACGGTACATAATTTAATATATGTACTAAAATACACAAACAATATCTTACTATTATTATAACTTCCTAATAAAATTTAGTTTTGTGATTTTTTTTCTCTTTCTTGAAAAGGCTTCTATTCCTCCACGTCATCTCTCAATCAAGAGTTGTAAGCTATTTGTTATTCCTGAACAATTTGTTTATTAAAAATTGCCAAACAATTTGTTTACGTTAATTTAAGTTTCCTATTTTTACCAATTTTTTTACCAATAAAATAACGTTAAAATGAATAAAATTTTCAATTCTTTAGTAGTACTTTAAAATAAAATAAAAAATATTTTTAGTTATTTATTTAATTACCGTTGATTAAATTACATTTGAGATTTGTTTTATTTTGTCCAAAAACATGATTACTATGATGGAATATATATAAAGTTATTTATTTCATTTCTCTTAATAAATTAAATATTGTAATAAAATATCTAACGAAACACAAAATCACCTAATTTGATTTGCCTTACTTGAGTAGAATTTCATTTTTAAGGAAAAAAATGTTTATACATATTACGGCCATATGTGTCACACGGGTGAATAACTAGTTATATAATAAATTAATATCAAATTTAATTTAAAAATATTGGACATTAGTTTAAAAGCTAAAACAAAATATATAGAATGATGAAATAATCATCTAGATCCAGATCATCCAATAAAAAAAAATACAACAATCTAGACATAAATCTTATTTCAATATAAGATTATTTAAAATATTAATCACGATTAAATAGTGCCTAATAAGATTTTTTTTTGGGGTTAAGGGGTCAAGTCGTAATATAAGATTATTTTCAAAAGCCACATATGGATGCAAATCATGTATTTCAGATTCACTTGATCGTGTTTGAAAAGCAAGTAGAAAAGTTGCCCTTCTCGCATCTCCGTCGCACTAGCAGATCTGGTCGTCATCCTCGCATGGTCTCTCGCTGTCGACACTGTCCATCTTCTCCGTTGCCTCTCCACTGCAGATCTGGTCTCTCCCGTCTCAGATCTGATATCTTCACCGTCGCAGATCCGTATCCAACTTTCCCTTCTTTGTCACGTGGTCACGGATCTGGTATGTGTATGCTTATGCTTTACAAAATTGATGATAAGAGTAGATTATTGATGATTGCTGCAATCTGGAATCTGGAATCTTTGCTTTTCAATGGGCACATAGGAACTGAATGACAATCTGTGGCTAAGTTTTCGGTTGGAAAAAAAGAGGAGATAAAGGATTGATGAACCCCGGCAGAGAAGCGGGAATGAGAGGTGAGGAGCAGCCACATTTCTTTTTCTTCTTCTTTTTCTTTCTTTCTTTAATTTCTTCCCTTGGTCCTGAATTGTATTGTTTAGGCCCTTACACCAGCATCTCCGACAGCTACATTATCAAATGGGATCAGCGTGAAAAGCGTTGGCTGAATTTTGCAGTCACCTCGCCAAACAGGTATGTGAGTTACTAACATACGCACGCTATTTTATCTAAATGGATCAATATAGTATATTATATTATTATTCATTTGGTCCCAAACTTACAATTGATAATTACAATTTATTTTAATTTCATTCTTTTATTTGATAATTACTAAAATCATGAACGCACAACTTGTGAATGTAATCCAATTATGTAAAGTTGATTAGTTTAAAGGAGTTGGTTGGGATGGTGCAATCAAAGGAGGACTCCTACTCTCAACCTCGTGCCCATGGAATGGATAGAAGTGTGTGTTTAGTAGATGAATAAATGAAACACATTATCCTAGCCTAAGAAAGAAAATTTATGAAAATTAATTGAGAAATGACAAGAGGAATAATACGTGTGGGGAAGAGAAATTGCAATTAAGATGAAGAAGGGTGTTGTTTAGGTAAGAACTGTAATACCCATGAAAAATAAAATATACATGCGTATTTGCAAACTATGCTTACTATGCTAGTATACGGTACTGTTCACATATATAATACTATTTACATATACGATATTGTTCACTTATACAATCAAAATGTCAAGTACTAGATGTGGTTTGGTCATAAGAGAAAACTAGAAAGAAGTTCGTAGGAGAAAATAACGTTTTATATGTAAAAATACCCTCAGGGACTAAAGTGAAAGGACTGAATTGAAAAGAAACTTAAAGGTTTAAGGTGAAAGGATAGTTTTTCCTTTAAGTTCCAATAGTAACCAATAATTCAAGCCGGCTTGAAATATTTTATTAAAAATGTCATTTTCATGAATAGTAAATTGAATATTTTATTAGCGTATAGTGACAAATAGTAACATTGACTTTTCCTATAAATAAGCCCTTTCATTTCACTTCTAAACTCACACCTTCAACTTCTCTTCTTCTCTCCTTAAGTTTCTCTTGCTCCAATACTAGGCCTCTGAGATTTTGAGCCTTTTATTTTTAACTTAGGTAAAGATACTATGCCCTTTCTATGTCTTTCAAATTTTAGAAGTTATTTTCTTAAGTATGCTATGTGGTTGCGGCTTTGGCTGATCTTCCACATCAGAAAAACTGTCCTTAACTGCTTACATATTATTTTGATTCTCTGATTACCAAAATAGAATGTAAACTGTGAAGAATACATGTCTAGGAAAGTTCTAGCTAAGGAAAGACCTGATTTTTAAGTGTGTCCATTGAGACCCTCCATTCTTTCCTGGAAACTTATCTGGTGTACTCTTTTACAGATTGTATTCTCTATTTATGGTATAAACAGTCTCCGTATATATGAATAGTAATCATATATATGAATAGTGCCATATGTATGGACAGTATCCATATGTATGAAAAATATCTGTACGTATAAATAGTATCCGTATGTATGAATAGTATCCGTATATATGAATAGTACCGTATGTATGAACAGTGTTTGTATGAAAAACAATCCTAACTTGTTTTCTCTAATCTTTCATGAAAATCTCTGTAGCGGAATACTGAAATTCATCTGTGTTCTCTTGTCTGTAACGACTTAGAGAAGTGATACTCATACGGAATCCAGGTGAGTGAAACGACCCCATTTTAATAGAGTTTTAGCATTACTGGTGATAAAAAGTATGTCGTACGACACTCCTAAGATTTATAGGGGGAAATTGGATTCAGAATGACGAATCTAATGAGATAATTAATCCAAAAGTATGGATAAGACGAAGCAAGTATCTCATGATGATGTGAAGTTTGAATCTTTTCAAAAAAAGATTAATTGTTATCTTGATTTGTGGTTTATAAATCTATAATATAGTTATATATTATACCTGTTATATAGATGAATATTATATTGTGCTTTTGATTATGATATGAAATACTGTACTATTGATTGTGATTGAGCGGGACAGTATCCCCTCTCACGGCAAGGCAGAAAATCCTGTTGAAATGGTGTCTTGACCAATGAGTGTGGAGACAACAATTCCCTCAGTAGGGATATAGCCCGGATTGGTGATAAATCCGTGAGGCGCCCTAGCTAAAAGGATGAGGTTGTGCGTCATGGCGGAAATATACAAAATTAGTGAGCTGGCCTGTGTGCTCTCTCCGGGATATATTGCCATTAATGAGTACTAGTAACGTTTGTTGAATTGGATGCATTTTTATCTTCTTGTATGTAATTTCTAACTATGTCTATTGGTTGAGTATGAGCCTTCTGGTATACTTGCATGACTGGTGATGTATTTGAATTTTATTAACGCGAGGCCGATTCGCTCACGGAGCTTAAAAGCTCACACTCTCTGTGAAACCTTTTTGTTCAGATCAGGTTGCCGATGAAGAATATCCGCTAGAAGAATAGATCACTTTGGACCTTCTCGCTGTCGGGTAGGCCCGTCTATTGTTGTAGATTATGTTGCTCTGTAATCATCTAGGACATCTAGGTCAGGAGTTTGGCATTTGGCTTGTATGTCAGTATAATAATATATTTTAAATTGATAATCTATTATTACATGCAAATCATCTCTATGATTTTCAGATAAGAAAATTTGATATATTTTCTTCATATTTATTAAGGAATTGTTATTTTGATAACATAGATAATTTAAACTCACGGATAGAATTTATCGAAGGGCTTACAGTGATAAGAGATTCATCATTGTGCCGGTTATGTGCCCAAAAAACGGGTCGTGACAAAGTTGGTATCAGAGGAAAGGTTGTTAGGTCTCCTAGTGATTACAGAGCAAGGTAACCTTAGTAGGACCTCCTCTATCGTTGTGAACCCGGGCACAACTATAGAGAGACGGCTCTACTGAAGGTCCTGTAGGATGTTTTCATTTCATTTCCCTCTGAGGCTTATCTCTTCGTAGGAATTATGTCACGTCCCAAAATTTGAGCACGTGACAGGCACGGAAAGTGAATTTCATTTCACCTCCGTAAGCCTATCTTTCTCTTAAAAATCATACAATTCTTTTTCATGCAACCAAAACGAGTTCTCTATACATACTACAATTACTCACATTACATCACTGAATGAACCTACCCGATTACAGAGATTTTTAGATTTATACAACTTAGAATAAAACTTAACTATTATACCTTTATCCTGAACAAATGAAAAGGTAATTATGGACTAAGGATCCATAATTCCTTGTTCCGATATTTACCTTCAGCTGTCAACTCTGAAAAAAATATCAATAAGAGGGGTATGAGCAAACCACGTGCCCAGTGAGTAGATAACACAATACTATGACAAAATAAAAATCATGCATCATAATGATAACATGCAGTAATCATACGTAGATCGATCATCATATGATATATTATTATTCATAATACTTCACAACAATATCCAAGTGAATCAAATGCATTTCAACAAAATTCAAAATTCACAACAGCAATCGATGAAATCAATTTCACACACAATTCCCGTACCAACCGGGTCGTCCAGAATACCTCTGGATCGTTGCCCGCGGCCCCCGCCGCATCCACCCTTATCGCTCCATTTATATTCTCCACCCTTATAGCTTCACATAGATTTCTCCATGGGGTGCACCACCATGCCTTTCCTTTCCAGTCAAACACAATCACAATCACATATAAAAACATCCTCAATCATAATCTTGAGCCACATACACAACTCAGTCATTTACAATTCAAGCCACAACATAATCAATGTGGTTCCAGCAACATAGCATGTATATAACATAACCCATAATATAGAACAATTATTCAACTCAGTTCACATGCCATTCACAATCCATCATATAACCTCCATTCATGGGAAAATAAGAAAATATAATTATATACATTACCAGACACGTTCCACATTTGTTTATGCCTCATCGTTCCACATCATCCTCTTCAAACTTGGATATACAATATATTTTCACTATGATTCAAAAAGTCAATAACAGATATTTAATCATAGCAAGTATTAACCCACTCACCTGGATTTCACGCTCTCGGCACTCCCACTTTGCACTTTGACCATTCCTTTTGTAACCAGACAAAAACCATCAGAGTTACGAAATAGAGAAATTTCCTACCACTACTCTCGACCTTCACTTACTTCTCGAATCATAACTCCTAACTGGTAATGAATATTCAAATGAAACTTATACCATTGGAAACTATACTTAAAGAGCTTTCCAACGATATAAAGTTTGCCCAAAACGGAGTTCGGATGAAAAAGTTATGGCCGATTGAAAAATAAACTAAAATTTCCCGGTACACCTGGCGCCTGGGCGCCACCCATGCCTGGTGCCTAGGCGCCACACGTGGCGCCTGGGCGCCAATTCCTTCTTCTTCCCATCTCATCTGGCGCCTAGGCGCCACACATGGCGCCTGGGCGCCACGATCGCGACCCCTTCGCGATTTCTCTCGGTTTTGGCCCAAATCTGGCCAAATCTTCACCGTTTTTCATGATTTCTTCCATGGGATCTCACCCTTAATGTCTAAGGAGCATTTAGACACCAAAATCACCTATTTTAATCGAGAAACGAAGCCGGAATCTCGATTTTACCTCAAACACTCTTAAAACTAGAAAATAAAGAAAAGCTTAAGAAATAGAAATTTCTATCTCGATTCCTTGCTTTCCCTATGTTGCTTGGCTCCTAGAGGCTCGCCCCGTAGCCCGAGATCTAGCCTCCAAAGCCCGGTTGTAGAGTTGGAGTGTAGAGAGAGAAATTAGAGAGAAGGAAGAGAGAAGGAGAGGAGAGAAAGTGAAGAGAGAGAGAGGAAAGGAGAAAAATGAATAAAAAATAGGTGAGGCCACCTATATACTCGCCCGGGGTGAAATTATCACTTGCTCTGCAATTGACCCTCAGTCAAGACTAGCAAAAGCAAATTCATAAAATCTCACCTCAGGTGTTTCTAAATCCTCGGTGCCCCACAAATTTCCTTATTCACTTTAGTCCCTCTCAATATCTCAAACTCTACTTTAACCTCGAATCCATCATCTTTTCGGTACCGGACTCATAATTCATTCACATAAGCTCTATTCTTCTTCTCGGGTTCCTACTTGGTCATTTCTCAAAAGTCCTCTATACTTTCTTTTCTTTTCACTTTAGTCCTTGAGAATTTGTAAAAATTTCCTAAATTAAAAATAAAAATTTCTATTCCCACATTTTCTTCACTAATTCAAAAAGAAAATTTTCCACATAATTAAATTTTTCACTAAACTTCAAATCAGACTTTAAATATTCATAAAAATTCTTGGGATATTACAAATTATGTTCTCAGTTTTAGTTTTAGACAGATGTGGCTACACTTTTGAACTTAGTAAAGGAAAGGTTATTACTTGTTTTGATTCCATTGATGTCAGATTAAATTTTATATGGTGGGTTTTATAAGCTAAATTCATGATTGATTTTGTGTAGCTAATTTTCTTTATCTTTCTTTATTATTATTTTAGAGTACCGTACAATAAAAGAAACCACTTGCATTAAAAAAAACTGAAGGATTACATTGCAAAAAAAAAGAAAAAAAAAAAAGAAGTCCACTTATGCATGAGTAATCTAAAGGCGAGGTGGTCTCGGATTAGGAGGGTTGTATTGTATCATCACCCCTCGACCATTCCTTGGAGCGAGAGACAGAGCAATATCGCGGAGGGTAGTATAAATTCCATTCATACAATCAACACTTCTTTGCTGTTGATTGCAGAAGCACTGGGTGGACCAATAGAAAAACCTATCTATTCTCAAAGTCATTGCCGCGTTATTGCGTTTGGTTAACTTCTCCAGATCCTCTATCATCTTCTTGAGAATCTTCACCTCCTGATCTAAACAGGCGATTTTGTCCTCCGAGCTATGGCCTGTGCTAATCTCCTCAGCTTCCTCATTTTTCTTCATCTTCTTCTCCTTTTGATTTTCTTGAGATCCCTCAAGAGGTCTTTTGCCTTTGTCCCTGCCTAAACTTAAGTTTAAGTCAAGTTCTTCTTCCTTAGCCTCTACTGTGAGATCAATGTACTTCCTTGTGGCTATGATTTGGAAAATTTAGAAATTTTTATAAAGAGTATGAGGCGAGAGGAATGCTGAGAGATTGTAGGCTCAGAGATTATTACTCTTTGTGGTGTGGTAACTGAGAACGCTGAGACAGTTTTGTAGAGAAAAATTTGGACTTAGAGACAAAGAAGATATCTCTTCACCGCACCCCTACACGATCAACCTATGGATTTCTGCAAGCTGGAAGCCAGAAGTCTAGGGTAGGCGTGCACACCAATAGCGCGTTGCATTAATGCCAAAACCATAAAAGTCAAATATTCGGTGGATTTGCGACAGATTTATACTTGGTTTTCCCATTTCTCCTATTGGCATTTTCCGAAATTCAAAGAAGTTGACAATGTAGCCATTAAAGATTGCCTTGGATGCTTTTATGATGAACTGAAATGTATTTCTCTGCTTTGTTGTGTTGTTCTTGAGAGCCTTCAGTTGAGTATAATATACATAACTGATTGAATCATGTTGTAATTACATGTATGTATGTTATTCATGCATAATGAGTGAAGGCTACGATCAAGGAGAATATGTGATGATCCTACATATACTCATAGAGAATGAGAAGTCAAAAATTTAAAATGACTTGGATAGAATGAAATGTGTAGAGGATGATATATCTTCATGGTTACACATACTTACATATAATGCTCTCATGGGCAAATGAAAGGCAATGATTTCCTTGCATCATGATAATGCTTAATGCATGCGACCGTAAGCAGTTAACTTTGTTTTAAAATATATATATATTATGTGTAGATCCGGAATAAAGACACCGATTAGAATATAAGATAAGGCTAATATGAGACTACTCGATCACAGGGGGACATCGTGATATGGGATTACAGGATAAAACAAGTTTAGAGGGAGAAAATCTCAGACTGAAGAGCGTAGTCAGTCAAAATTTTGAGAAAGGTCAAGATTAGCCGAAAATTTTTTCAGGAAATCTTTGACTTATGTTAATTGCATTAAATTATATTTACTATTTATCTGCATGTCCGACATTAATTGCTGGAATTGCGACGTATGTGATCTGTAAACCTCCTAGCGAGCAGCGTATAGGTTGTGGTGGCTTTAGCTCCAGGGGCTTCGGGTTGTCTATAAATCTTGTACGCCTGTTACCCCACTCATCACACCAAGCGAACTTCTTTCATTACATACCTATTCCTCAATCTTCATTCCTTTCTCGTTTCAACTTCTTTCTGAAATCCCTAGAGCAATGGCCGATAATAAGTCTTTCAACTTGAATTTTGAGACTAGCAACGTAGAGCTTAATTTAAATCTAAGTCTCAGAAACAACAAAGGGAAAAGACCTGTAGACAGGTCACCAGAAATTAAGAAGAGAAAGAGGGATGTAATAGAGTTGGAAGAGAACAGTACTGCAGCATCTTCAGAAAATAAGTTTGCATGCCTAGAGTGTAAGATAGAAAACCTGGAGCGTAAGATAGAGAGCCTGGAATACAAGACAGAGGACCAGAAGCGACTAATAAATTGTCTCTTTGAAAACCAAGAGAAACTGATAAAACATCGTTTCGGGGAACTAGCTAATCGAGTTGATAGACATTCAATGTTTGCAACTCAAAATTTTCGTGACCAACAAGCAAGGTGTATTGACTGTATGAACGGAGTGACTTCTGCTCTTCGCCAAATTTCTCAGGCACTTCCTCCAGAAACCCTTTCTAGGCTACAACGATTAGCTTCCTCTTTAAGGACTGAAGCACCTTCCTCTTCTAGACCCGGAGCTCCTTCTATATTTCAAAAGCCTCCTCGTCCTTAATTTATTCTTTCTTTTGTTTGTACCTAAAGCTATATTTGGTCTAAGCTTCATGTATTAAAATTATCTATGTACTAGAAATAAAATTTAAGTTAGTATTTAAATCTTCTTTGTTGAAGTGATTCCTTTTACTGAAAGAACTTGAGGAATGAGAAGATGTTGTACTTGTTATATTTCATACTTGATTATGGAAACTCTAAAGCAGAGTATGGTAATATCCTTTTCACTGAGCAGAGTTACTAAAATGATATTTCATTACACTTCTGAGTTATGGAGGAGTGCTAAATAAGAATTGACATTTCCCCAAATGGAAGATATGTAAGCTTTCTTTGATGATTCAGCTTTTCGTTGAGATTTCTCTTCTTCTCCTTTTTCTTTTTCTTCTATCTCCTTGGTGATTTGAGATTTTCCTGTAAGTTCAACACCAAGAGCTTGCAATTGATTAAGTACAAGTTGTATCTCATTAATGGTTTTGCAATTGTTCATTTGAGCAATTTCAAGTTCATTAATGAAACTTCTATACCTTAATTCCTCAGCAATAAGATCTTCCTCATGTGCCACTTCAAGAATTTCCCACATTTCTTTTGCAGTTGCACAGTTGGAGATTTTGAAAAATTCATCTCGACTCAATGCACAAGAAATAATCAATTTTGCCTTAGCATTGAGTTGCATTAAACTTCTTTCAGTATCATTCCATTCACTCTTGGGTTTTGGAATGCATTTTCCTTGTTCTTCCTTGACAGGCATATAAAAACCATTTTCTATAACTTCCCAGAGTTTATGGTCTACTGAAATTAAAAACATTTTCATTTCATACTTTCAATATTGAAAATGATTAGCATCAAAAATTGGAGGTTCTGTGAAAGAACAATTTTCAAACATAAACCACTCACTAAATCCAACCATGTTTACTCTTAGATGGTTAAGTCTCAAATCAAGAGCCCAAGCTCTGATACCAATTGAAAGTAATGGTTGGAACCCAAGAGGGGGGTGAATTGGGTTTTATAAATTTTTCACAAAACTTTATTGGAAGTTAAAATGATTTTCTGTAAAAGTACAATGTTTAGGATAATAAATACAACACAGAAAATCAATGTGCTATCAAGATGAATAATTATGAGGAGCAAGGAAATAAAGAATAGATAACAATAAGCACAAATAAAGGAGTAAGGGATAGAGAGAGCAAACTCAGAGATTTATACTGGTTCGGCTAATCCAAGCCTACATCCAGTCCTCAAGAGACCACTTGAGTATTTTCACTATAATTGCAAGTTTAATCCGGGTACTTGCAAACCACTACAACCACGCAAATTTGATTCGGGTATTTGCGACACCACAACGGAGAATTTATGAATCCGGGCTCCTCCTCAACCCAAAGCAAGTTCTTCCAACACCGGTACTTGCGAACCTTAACTCGGAATAATATATGTGTTGATCAAAATCAACAATACAAAGAAACTCTCTCTAAAGAGTAGATGAATACAAATGAAGCTCTAATAACTCTAATGATAGAGAATATGTAAGATTTGGCTCAAGAACGCTTTCCTTTCTCTCAAAGATGATAGAATAAGTTAATATCACATTGTAGGACTTTGTTCTAGCTCAAAATCGTGTATCTAAGGTCATATATATAAGATTTTAAAAAACTAGCTGTTATATAGCCGTTACAGCACTTATAATGTAGTCCAGATGTCCATTGGTCGACCAGTGGGGGTCACCTGGTCGACCACCCACTGACAGTAGTAAAATATAGCATTTTTAGGACAACTGGTCAACCAGTCTGAAGCTGCCTGGTCGACCACCGGCTGGCAGTAGCGAAATACAGATTTTGAGCTTTCTTTAAAAAATCATAACTCCCTCATTTGAACTCCGTTTTAAACAAATAATATATCATTGGAAAGCCCTTGGAGTCTAGTTTCAAATGAGCCAAGTTTTACTTAAAAATTATTTTTCGTTTAAAAGATATAATCAAAAAACTGACTATAGGTCAGAACAGAATAATTTTTGAGTACAGTAAAATCAACTTTCAGTTTTTCAAACTATATTTTAAATAGTCATATATTTCTCATTTGGACTCCGTTTTGAATAAATAATATACCGTTGGAAAGATATTTGAGTCTACTATCAAATGAGATTAAGATATTTGAAAAAACGATTTTTCATTTATGAGATATGATATAAGGAGTGACCAAAGGTCAAAAACTAACTTTTGTAAAACTTCATATCTCATTATCTTTTTGTTCAAAATGCTTGGGCCAATGCATGCAAATCTAAATCATTGAGTTGCACAAGTATAATAGCTTATATAAAATATACCTAATGTAAACACATAGGCTATCTTGATGCATCCAAGCTTCCAAGACTTTAAATCTTCTAGTTCTTCATTTCTTGGAGCTTTATCCTTGTATGTTGCTTTCCTTGAGTGAGGCATGATGTTACTTTTCCTTGTTCTTCAATCCAATGCTCACTCTTCTTGTTTTGAACCAACTTATAAAATATATCTTACTTGCAAACCAAATGGTTAGTTCAATTCATGATAAATAGCATGATTAATGTATAAGACATTACACATTAAATAACATAGTCATGCTTAAATACTTGTAGCATGTATATGATAATTAACCTTTATATATATCAATGCTACATTTCAAATACATTTGTCATCATCAAAACTTATGGCATAAAGCCTTAGGGTCAACAATGTAAACTATTGATAATGCGGTCTAGAGTTCACAGTCGATAGTATAGTGTTCTTATAAATCTCACCGAGGGTGTGATGTGGTTTAGGAAGAAAGAGATGCGAAGAATGAGATATAGACGAAGTAATCACACGTATTTCAGTCTTGAGATGAGTTTTGAATTCGGGGGACCGAATTCTCTTAAGGGGGTGATAACGTAATACCCATGAAAAATAAAATATACATGCGTATTTACAAACTATGGTTACTATACTGGTATACGGTACTGTTCACCTATATAATACTGTTTACATATACGATATTGTTCACTTATACAATCGAAATGTCAAGTACTAGATGTAGTTTGGTCATAAGAGAAAACTAGAAAGAAGTTCGTAGGAGAAAATGACGTTTTATATGTAAAAATACCCTCAGGGACTAAAGTGAAAGGACTGAATTGAAAAGAAACTTAAAGGTTTAAGGTGAAAGGATAGTTTTCCCTTTAAGTTCCAATAGTAACCAATAATTCAAGCCGCGTTTTGCACAGTAATGCTTGAAATATTTTATTAGAAATGTCATTTTTATGAATAGTAAATTGAATATTTTATTAGCGCATAGTGACAAATAGTAACATTGACTTTTCCTATAAATAGACTCTTTCATTTCACTTCTAAACTCACACCTTCAACTTCTCTTCTTCTCTCCTTAAGTTTCTCTTGCTCTAATGCTAGGCCTTTGAGATTTTAGGCCTTTTATTTTCAGCTTAGGTAAGCATACTATGCCCTTTCTATGTCTTTTAAATTTTAGAAGTTATTTTCTTAAGTATGCTCTGTGGTTGCGGCTTTGGCTGATCTTCCACATCAAAAAAACTGTCCTTAGCTGCTTACATATTATTTTGATTCTCTGATTACCAAAATAGAATGTAAACTGTGAAGAATACATGTCTAGGAAAGTTCTGGCTAAGGAAAGACCTGGTTTTTAAGTGTGTCTATTGCGACCCTCCACTCTTTCCTGGGAACTTACCTGGTGTACTCTTTTACAAATTGTATTATCTATTTATGGTATAAAGTATATATGAATAATAACCATATATATGAATAGTGCCATATGTATGGACAGTATCCGTCGTATGAATAGTAACTATACATATGAATAGTGACCGTACATATGAATAGTAACCGTATGTATAAACAGTGTCTGTATGAAAACAATCCTAACTTGTTTTCTCTAATCTTTCATGAAAATCTATATGAATAGTGACCGTACATATAAATAGTAACCGTATGTATGAACAGTGTCTGTATGAAAACAATCCTAACTTGTTTTCTCTAATCTTTCATGAAAATCTCTGTAGCGGAATACTGAAATTCATCTGTGTTCTCTTGTCTGTAACGACTTAGAAAAGTGATACTCATACGGAATCCATGTGAGTGAAACGACCCCGTTTTAATAGAGTTTTAGCATTACTGGTGATAAAAAGTATGTCGTACGACACTCCTAAGATTCATAGGGGGAAATTGGATTCAGAATGACGAATCTAATGAGATAATTAATCCAAAAGTATGGATAAGACGAAGCAAGTATCTCATGATGATGTGAAGTTTGAATCTTTTCAAAAAAAGATTAATTGTTATCTTGATTTGTGGTTTATAAATCTATAATATAGTTATATATTATACCTGTTATATAGATGAATATTATATTGTACTTCTGATTATGATATGAAATACTGTACTATTGATTGTGATTGAGCGGGACAGTACCCCCTCTCACGGCAAGGCAGAAAACCCGGTTGAAAGGGTGTCTTGACCAATGAGTGTGGAGACAACAATTCCCTCAGTAGGAATATATCTAGGATTGGTGATAAATTCGTGAGGCGCCCTAGCTAAGAGGATGAGGTTGTGCGTCATGGAGGAAATATACAAAATTGGTGAGCTGGCCTGTGTGCTCTCTCCGGGATATATTGCCATTGATGAGTACTAGTAACGTTTGTTGAATTGGATGAATTTTTATCTTCTTGTATGTAATTTCTAACTATGTCTATTGGTTGAGTATGAGCCTTCTGGTATACTTGCATAACTGGTGATGTATTTGAATTTTATTAACGCGAGGCCGATTCGCTCACGGAGCTTAAAAGCTCACACTCTCTGTGAAACTTTTTTGTTCAGATCAGGTTGCCGATGAAGAATATCCGCTAGAAGAGTAGATCACTTTGGACCTTCTCGCTGTCGGGTAGGCCCCTCTATTGTTGTAGATTATGTTGCTTTGTAATCATCTAGGACATCTAGGTCAGGGGTTTGGCATTTGGCTTGTATGTCAGTATAATAATGTATTTTAAATTGATAATTTATTATTACATGCAAATCATCTCTATGATTTTCAGATAAGAAAATTTGATATATTTTCTTTATATTTATTAAGAAATTGTTATTTTGATAACATAGATAATTTAAACTCATGAGTAGAATTTATCGAAAGGCTTACAGTGATGAGAGATTCATCATTGTGCCGGTCATGTGCCCAGAAAACGGGTCGTGACAAGAACCTTCACCCACAAATTGCAATTGAGCTAAATTTCCCTTCAATCTCTACTTTAATTATGTGGAAATTGTTCTTTTGTTGGAAAGTTGTGTCCTTGAAAAGTTGTTCTTTGTGATAAATTTCATACTTGGCATAATCTGATCTATGTTAACTCGTTTTAAAGTATTACTTTAGCTTAATTTATTATATTTGAGAAAATTTTCTAAAAGGATAGTTTTATATGATAGTTTTCTTACTTGAACTCCCAGAGCATTTTTGATGATTTACTCTCTATGAAATTTGTGATTAATGAGATATACTTTGAAATGAAATGATTATGGTGAATTTCCAAAGTTACTGTCTCTCGTTAAAATTGTTATATAATGGATGCTTTGATCAAAAGCCTTAAGTATGATATAAGCTCCTTTTCCTAAAAAGTCTAATGATGAAAGTACGCTTGAGATAAAATGGCTTGAACTGTTTTTCCATAGCATGAGTATAGATTCAAGTTTCTTTGAAATGCTTCTTTTTCTCATTATGTTATTATTGTAAGTCTTTCTAGTTTGAAAATGATTCTTGTAAACTTGCAATTATTTAAAGGTTACTTTTTCTGTGATTAACTGTTTTGTATACAAGTATTGTTAGGCTAACTATTGAATGCCATGTTTCAATTGTAGGGTCATGATATTGCCTTTATGGTCTTTCGTGTGCTGATACATAAAATTTGCAACCCCAAAGAAATCAATGGAATACTTCAGACAGTGACGGTACTATAGAACTATTATTATTATAATAGGCTTCTGTTATCATAATAGAGACTAGCCTTAATGTAATATTGTAACTTTGTCTGAGAAATTAGTAATCATCCATTTAAAGAAACAGAGTTCAATGTGATTCAGATGATGTGAATAATTATTTATACCATATTATATTTCTTCACATTTTGATCACTTGAATGGCGCACCTTTCTTCTGTATATCTTCTTTATTGCTTTATGGAACAATAGATTAAATCCCAACTTTTAGAATCACCAAGAACCCTTTTTTGTCTTTCTTCTGGAGATTTAGCACATGGGCTTTTTTTATATAACATATGGACTAATTATACATATTGAGTATCCTATATAGTTAATAATCCAAGGGTTATGTAATTATTTGATAGGACAAAATTAAACTTGCAAGTATTAGCTATTTCAGAATGCTCCAATAATGTAACCTTAATGCTAGAATTATTGACTAAATGTACATTCAATAATTTTTTTAAAAAATTCTTTTTCACATTTAGTGGCGGTTTACCTCAAAAACCGCCACTAAGTTATATTTTTTTAAAATTTTTTTACATTTAGTGGCGGTTTAAACCACCACTATGTATATATTTTGGTGGCGGTTTACTAAAAAACCGCCACTAAATATAGATTTCACTGGCGGTTCAAACCGCCACTAAATAAAAAAATTTAGTGGCGTTTTATGGTAAACCGCCACTAAATATATTTAGTGGCGGTTATTCCCGCGGTTGCTTAAAACCGCCACTAAATTCCTTGCGGCGCTCAATTTAGTGGCAGTTTCCAAAACTGCCACTAAAATTCTTAGTGGCGGTTAAAACCGCCACTAAATGTAAATTTTAACCGCCACTATGTATTTAATTTTTTGTAGTGTGAGATGACACAAATACCTCATAGGATGTAAAAATTCTTATTAGAAGATAGATGTAACATCCCATATTTTCTTGTATTTAAGTTATATTTTCTTTGTTTAAGTTGGAAATAATGTTAGAAATTAGAAAATCGTGTTTTTGGATGCTGAGAATGAAGTAATAAAGAAAAAGCATGAGAAATTAGGATTATTGAGTCAAGAGTAAAGAAAAAAAGAGAGTTCTAAGGGTATTAGTCGACTAATTACAATTAATAGTTGATTTATAGCATCAAAAATCAGATCAAGTTACTAATATCTGCAATCAGTCGACTGATGAGAGTGATTAGTCGACTGATTATTCTCTGTCAAGCTAAAATTTTAGGTCCTGAAGCGATCAATCGACTAACTGTAATGGATCAGTCGACTAATCGCATGCTGAAGTGCGAAAATAAATCGATCTAATTGATAATCAGTGGGGGAAATTTTACTTAATTACCCCTAGCATGCTTTTGAGGCTTAGAAATAAGATATTAGGGTTAAAAAGAGAATTTCCACCTTAATAGAGCCCTTAAGAGCCTTTTAGAAGAGAGATAATAGATATAAGGATCAATTCTAAAAATGAGAGAAAGAGAGAGAGAGAGAAGGAAATTTTAGTGGAGTTTTTAGCAAATGAATCATCAAATAAGTTCCTAGCTTATTCTTCTAGTTTAAATAAATTCTAGAGCTTAAAAATGATAAAATGAGGATTTTCAGGCTAAGAAAAAGAGAAAGAAAAAAGAGCTGGTCTAGAAGTAGAGGAAACAAGAAACATTAGAAATAAACTAGAAGATAGCACATCAATTTCAGTTTTTGGAGAATCAATGTAGCTAGTTTTTCATAAAAGCAATGTATTTTCAGTTATTTACCATGTTTTGTGTGATTTTAGCACATGTCTACCATTAAAAGTCTTCATGGATGCATAGAACATATATTTCTCATGACAAGTAAAGCATATAGCTTCATGGGATGTCAGGATAAGAATTCCTCATGAGATGATAGAACTAGAAATTCCTCATAGGATGTAAAAGTCTTTACGGGATGATAGAACAAGAAATTCTCATAGGATAATAAAACTAGAAATTTCCCATGAGGTAATAGAAATTCCTCATGAGATATGGGTTGCTTTTTATGAGAAAAGAGCCAAGCATAGTGTACTATATTAAGAATGATTGTATCTTGCATGTGTGTTCATATGTTTACATTTTAATTCTTGGAAATAGTTAACATTGTTAGAATAGCTTTTATGACTGAAATGGTGGAAATGTTTTTATAATATGTTAGCTACTGGAATTTTGTATCTCACCTTATCTTTGATGATTTACCATTTCAAGAGCTGAGGTAGAGAGAAAGAGAAAAGAAAAGAAATAAGCTTATGTTGTATAATTAACTATGTTACCTCCTTAGGATAGGAGTGCAGGAAAAGGTTATGTATTGAATAAAAAGATAGCATGTTTTGTGAGTTTGATGTAATGCCATATATGTTGTAACTAAACTCTTAATGTTATAGTAGATGTTAGAGTAGAACTTATAAATAAAAGCTAAAGTAGTGTTGTGGATTATATGTTTATTACATTAAATGACTTTATCATGCTTGAAGTTACTGTCTTGTTGAAATATGAAGCTTAAGGCCCATCAGTCGACCGATTAGCCTATGTCAGTTGACTGATACCTCTCGACTTCAAATTAGACAAATTCAATAACCAATCAGTCGACTGATGGTCGTGGATTAATCGACTAATTGCCTACTGCCAAGTTTAAAATTTTATATTTTCATTCTATATTTAAAATTTTATTTTATTATCCAAAATGCTCTTAAATGGTGTAGATGTTACAACAGAACCCTAGAAATTCCTCATGAGATGACAGAATTCCTCATAATATTTAAAATTCCTTATAGGATGACAGAACTAAGAATTTCTCATGGGACATTGAGTACTTTTCCTGAAAAAGTAGCTAAAGAAGCTAAAGTATCCAAAGTATAGTGCACCATACAAGAAAGATGTTTATGACACCAATTATGTGTTAGCATATCAGTTTATATTTCATGCAATGAGCTTGTTATTGAGATTACTTTATGATAGTTCTTTTATCTTCATAGAAATGTCACATATTTATTAGGAATTGCTTTTATGACTGAAATGATTTATAAAATGTTTTCTTTAGATAAACTAGCTACTGAAATTATATATCTCATGATTTTATATTATGACTAACTATTTCAAGAATTGAAGTAAGAAATGTGAGAGAAAACATAAAGAACAAGTTAGTAGACTTGTTAAGTAGTTATTTAGTGA
Organism: Biancaea sappan; assembly: GCA_037074585.1. Classification (NCBI taxonomy): domain Eukaryota; kingdom Viridiplantae; phylum Streptophyta; class Magnoliopsida; order Fabales; family Fabaceae; genus Biancaea; species Biancaea sappan. The sequence goes on along the minus strand of CM073491.1, from coordinate 16,254,643 downwards.
AGAAGATGTTATGTAAACTATTTATGTAAACTTTTAGAGATTTATGCACATTTGGTGTGTATATGTATAGAAATAGATGAATTGTGTATAAATTTCATGTATTGTAACTCCATTTTAGAAGTAAAATTGCAAGAAAGGTTGAAGAAGTGTTGTAGATTACATGTATTTTGAAACCAAATGATTTTACCATGTTTTCATGTTGATATTTTCTAAGAATCTGAAGTTCAGGGCACATCAGTCGACCGATGCTCCTTCATCAGTCAACTGATGCCCCTTCATCAGTCAACTGATGCCTCTCGGTTTTAGACATGTGCAGACTTAAAGACAACTAGTCGACCGATAATCTCATATCAGTCGACCGATCGTCCTCTGCACAGCAATAAATTTTATATTAAAGAATTGTTTCAAGTTTTCTTTTTTTTTTTATACAATCGGATATTTTATAAGGATATTTAGAAAAATCTTTTGGTTTCACCATAATTTTCATAAGATCCATCTTATAATTTTTTTTAAATTGTATAATTCTAATAGACGTTACATCCAACGCGGGAAGTGTACTCTCCACCGACCGATTTTATTAAGTTTAATACATTAATATTTTTTTTTTTGGCTTATATCTCTGTTCATATCATAAATATAACATATTAAGATGTTTAAATTTTCTATTTTTTATTTCATGATTTCTATTTCTTACTTTAATACTCAAACAAGATATATTTATGTAATGAATATATTCCAACTAAATATAATATATTTGAATCTACATAATATATATATATATATATATATATTTGAATCAGTTTAATGAGCAAAATATTAAAATAAAATATCTTTACTAAAAAGTAAACATATATCAATTAGTCAATCAATTTGAAGAGGGTGGGAAGGCTACAAAAGTAGAGTATAAAATTTGTATTGCACGGTAGAACACGTGACAAGTCTTGAATGGTTAGATTTAGATGTAATAAGATCAGATGATGAAGAGTAAACTACAAATAATAGTTTTCGCGTTGACCTGTAGAGAATCCATTCTCCGTATTTACTTTTAAAATGTGATTTTTCCTAATTCATTAAATGAAGAAAAAAGACAAATCAGGGTATGATTATATCGTACTCAATTATGTAATCCGATGTTCTGAATCCGAATCTAAACCGGAAGTAAATAAATGTACGAAAGATAGATATAAATGCAAATTCACAGAAAGATCCACTGGCCAGCACACTTGTTTTTTCTTGGAACAATTTCCCAAAATGATGGTTGCCTTCCCTTGGAGTAAGGGAGAGTCATCATCACCTAAAATAATATTAAAAATGAGAAACTTGACAATGAAAAAGCACATTTCCTGATATTCTTCAACCTTCAGTCTTCGCCTAAATCGAAACTGACAAAACGAACGAAAGTACGAGCATAAACAGTCCAATACCCACAACATTCCCTAGAAAACGAAGCCCTCCAACTGCAGACTGTAACAGTAACATCTTTGTTCTCCTCACACTTCGTCACCATCGCTTTCATTTCCCACTCACATTACACACTCTGTCTTCCTGATCTTCGAACTTTCACTCGCTCAGCACGCGTCACTCTCTCCATGAGCCATTCTTCCCGTCGGAAGCCCCATACTCGGCACCGACGATCATGGTGTTGCTCCTTCACGGTCCCACCTTCTTTTAGCCCCGATTACCTCTCAATGCCTCTCTCCACAGCGCATTGTAGGAGTTCCGATACCGTCTCGAAACCCAGTTTCGCGATTTCGAACTCACAGGACGCCGAATCCGGGTTCCGCATTGCCAGTCGGGTCGACTCGCACCAAGCGTTGTCGCCTGACAGAGTATCTCCGGTTGACTCCGATTCCAACCTCGAATCGGCCTATGGCATCGGCACCCATCGCTCTGCGATGGTCAATTCGCCTAATCTGCGATCTCAGTGCTCAGAGAAAATCCGGGGCCCGCCCGAGAGTTCCGGGTTGGGTCACGGAGTGAAGGATTCGTTTGATGTGAGGTTGAATTTGAGAGGGAAGAACGGTGGGGGTATGGTTTTAGAGGTGAATTCAGGCGTTCTGAGTGCGAAGTCGGACCTGTTCGCGGGGTTAATAGCGGATTATGAGAAGGGGATTTCATTGAGCAGTTTTGAAGGGACAAAGATATGTAGGATAGGGGTGCTTGAGGTTCAGAATTTGGGGGTATTCAAAGAGACGATTGAGCTCATGTTCGAGGATGATATTACGTTGCGGCTCACAAAGATTGGCGTTTACAAATCCATTGGCATTTTGGAGGTTAGTTGTTTTTACATTTCCTCCATTTGGATTATGTTTATTTTGGTTATCTTATGTCTTGTCCTCTATATTGGGTTCTCTTTCTTTATAGCTATGCCTCATTTTGAGATTTTTGCATTTACTTTCATGTTTTTATTTGTGCACACTGCAATTTTAATCTAGATTTGGCTAGTGTGTCAGGACGATCCCTTGGTATTTTGTTGTATTCATCAACCAAGATTCTTGTTATTCTGAGAGAAACACATTAACTTGTTCCGAACTGTGGAATATGCTATCAGTAATTCTATTTAACTGATAACGTGCTGAAATAAAGGTATGAATATATATGATTTAACTTCGATATCGGTATATTATGATCATTTTGTTGAATGATAACTGGAACTACCTCTACTCTTCCTGTTTGAAGTACAAATAATATCTATATATATATATGGTTCTGTTTGAAGCATTTTATAATGCGTTTGGTTATACATGACCTCAGAGTAAGTCAGGTTATAATGATTGGGAAACTTGTGCTTCAGACATTACCAATTTACGCTTAATATTTACATGTAGTGGGAAAAAAAAAAAAAGGTACTCATTAAACTGCATGAGGAACGTTAGATATGCTTTTTGTCTTGTTTTGCTCATTTTAAATTTCTCTTCTACGTAGCAAATTTGTTGTCAGATAATAAACTGTTTTGCTTTCCTTGCTTCAGAGACTGGCGTGATATTAAATACGTAAACTTACTAAGGTTGTCGTGTTATATTACTAGGTGTCTGCAGGTATCATGTTTACTAAGGGTGTTGTGTCCTGTTTAAAATACCTTGAGGCTGTTCCTTGGACCGAGGAGGAAGGAGAGAAAATAAGGAATCTCCTCACAAGATTCAAGTTTGATGATGAAACAACGAGAGGCAATCCTCGGAAGACTAAACTCTCATGATTCAGTAGACTCCCAGCCAAACCTAGCCCGTCATCTTGTTTGGTCTATAACCACTTGTGCTGATGCCAATGCAAGAAATGAACTAAAGTCACTAGTAAAAGGTCTGCTCTGCAAAAACTCACTCTATGAGAATAACCATCTTGACCTCAGTGAGGATCTATATTCTGCTTGTCACTCATGTCTGGGTTCACTTGTGAGCCTCTTTGAGGAAGCAACTGACACTATTTCAATGAAGAAAGATATGGGAAAGCCTTTGATTGAACGTGTCTCGAGACAGGTTGATAACATAAACTGGTTATTAGAAATCATGCTTGATGGGAAAGTAGCTGATGAATTTGTAAATATCTGGGCAAATCAGTACCAACTTCTTAAACTGCACAAGAATGCATCACCTATGATCAGATATGAAATTAGCAGAGTGTCAGCATCTATATTCGTTGCTATAGGAACCAGAAAACTGCAGTGTGGGAAGGAAGCTAAATTCGGGCTTGTCAAGGCATGGTTTGGTCCTATGATGTTGGATTTTGGATGGCTTAAAAGGTGCAAGAAAGGTATTGATATAAAGGGGTTGGAAGAGACAATGGGTCAGACACTTTTGACTCTGCCTCTACAGCAGCAGTGCATGTTGTTTATGGAATGGTTTCAGTATTTCTCAAGGTATGGCACTGAAGTCCCAAATCTCAGCAAGGCGTTCCAAATATGGTGGCCCCGATCATCGTTGCGAGGCTCGGAAACTTATGCCATTGAATCAAGGTAGATAGTGGTACTTATTTTTCAATTTCTGCGGTGAGTATATAGAGCAACAATTAGGTGGTGGATTCTGAAGTACCAAGCTGAATAACGTAAATAAACCCCATAGGATAGCTGTACTAGCAGGTTCATGCCTAAATGGCATCAAAGTTTCTAGGAGATAACAATTAAGGAATTATGTCTCCTTGATACACTTGGGAGATCAGAGGAATATGGGCGAGCTAGAGAGGAAGGCCAAAATCCAATTGCAGAGCCAAACCCAGCTACAGAGCTCGGTCGGGGAAAGAGGAACCGGATGAAACTGAAATGGGCAAGTGACTATGTCTGAGGTTAGCATGGCGCGTGCATGAAGTTGGATGTGACTACGAAAGGGAGGGCATAGCTAGTAGGATGAAATATCTCTTTTGTCGTTTTGTGTTTTCTGTTAAGAAGGGAATAAATTGCAGAATTGAGTGGTATGAGGTATTGATGAATTTGGAATCGAGAATCTGGATTCTTCTCTCTGACTCGGAAAGAGAGGCCATTTCCATTTTCCATTCTGTTTTCTGCAATTTCTGAATATACCTCAGTGAAGTTTCCTTCATTCCATTTTATATTTCTGATCTTACTATGTTTCTGGTTCAAGGTTTAGATCACTCCTTCACGATGTTATCGTGTAATGCTGCTGGTAGCCAAGGCTTTGCAACTTCTGAGTCACTTCGTATCGTACATATCTGCTGTTAATTGAAACCAAGCTGGGACTTTGGCTGCTTTCATTTGTTTCCAGTGACAGTTTTATTCCAGCTGAAAGAAACAAGTCATAAACAATTCAAATGTTGAGAAAATAAAATCGTACAAAAATAATATTGAACTTCAATTTTTTTTTTGTTTAATTATACAACTCCAATTTTTATGGTAAAAAAAAAATACTTCGTCACTTTTACATCAGTGATATATAATAAACCTGTAGCATAATTATGGCTATCAATATCTCAATTTAAATATTAAGATTTTATGATTTTAAATAACTCAAATGATTTTAATCTTATATAAAATCTAAATCTGTTAAGATTCTAATAGAATTTCGATTTAAATCTTACAATTTTACAATTTTATCGATCTTATAACATTTTAAATTTTTGTTTTTTTATTTGTTGATATATTTCTAATTTATTAGATCAATTGGGATGAAAAAAATCATTAAACTAACTTAACTCTTTACTAATATTATATAATTACAGTTTTACCACTTAAAATTTGTTCAATTTTTAATTCAGTTTAATGAAGGCTAACAATAAGATATAATATTATAAGTTTTAAAGAAAAAATTATTTATTTGATGAGAAAAAAAAAGTTCTAAATACAATAGAAAGTAGGAGTTTCTTTCTATTTTTTCTTTATTAATTATATGATATTTGAGCATGTCTTATTGAAATATAATTAGACTTTGATAATTTTATATTATTTATAAAATTTATATCATTATATATAATTTTTATAATTTTTATTTTTTTTATAAATCTTATAACTTTTTTGCTCTTGTATAAGATTTAATGTGGGTGAGTGTAATTTAAAGCTGATGCAAATAAACCTATGTTTTTTTTTTTGTTCGAATATAAACCTATGTTATGCTATGTGAATTCTTGAGTGGAAAAGGCTAACTGATATAAAGCTGATGCAAATCCCACACTAGTCATCACGCAGCTATTCCTTCGATTTTCTGCATCCCCTTACCCATTATATTTTTTTTAGGTAGAACCTCCTTACCCAATATTCATAACCTCATGTAGATAAGATCGAAACCAACTTGAATATTATTTTTTAATGTTATATTACACTAGAGCAATTATTTTTTTTATTTTTAAATATTAAATGTAGTCAGAATTTTAACTTCTCACTTTCCAACGTGCAATTTAACTAATCGTTTTTATATCACACAATATATTTTATTTTATTTATCTTTTAACATATGACTTAGTGTATCTATCTATTTTTAATTAAAAATAACTTATTCAACTAATTTAATCAATGACCAGTCAAACTAATTACTCAATAACTCAATTCTCTCACTCATCAATTCAATGACTAATCCTATACCAAAATTTATGCACTCATCAATCCACGCATTTATAAAACTACCCACTTTCTCCATGCGATGTCCTGGAAAAAAAAAAGGAAAGAAAACAAAAACAAAACAAAACTGACACAAGGCAATCGATTATTGGATTGATATCAATCAAGGTGAACAAATTTCACCGTGAAATTAAACATGATCAATTACACATGATACAATCAAACATCATTGACAAATTTTGCTCAACTTCCATTGTAAGCATAGAAAAATCACACTCCGGGAAAACAGACCATCAGACAGCTAAGATCAGGAGCAATTAAACAATTACAGGGCACTCTCCCAGTTATGTAGGTCCATCCCCAAATGTACCAGGTAGGTAATATCTGCACAACTGTTCAACACCAGCCCAGGATTGTTGATGAATCAATGACAAATTGACCAGCAACTCTCAACATCCAACTTATCTGATCTTCTCCCAAAATACAGACCACTATCTCTCAGCATTTACGAGGCTAATGCAACTTCTTGAAACAACGTAGTTTCATATCCCATGAAACAAGAAGGGGGAAAAATTTAAAGATCATGCTTGTGTAAATTTAGCCTGGCAGACTGCTCAAGTGTTATGCCAACCCTGGAGAAAAGAGACTGCAAACTGCCACATATTAATTCTTATCTCCAAGAAAACTCTAAAGCCATTCCACAGTGAACCAACAACCCTTTAGTGACTAATAAATGCAATACTACTTGACGTGCATTCACTGTGCATGCTTGGTCAAAATGTTATTAGTGATCACTGCGATATTATCTCACAATATCCCATTCAAAACCTTCTGATAATAATCATACTGCCTTGTCCGCCATGCATCCAGGCTGCTGCTAATAAGTGAAAGCACCAGAGAAACACATTGCTGCCGAGGGGGGAAAATGGAACCATAACAATCACAATCAAAACATTTTGATTTAAAAATGATAACATATATATAAAAAATGAAACCTCTTCTGTCAAACTGAGATGAAATCGCTTTCGAAGGTTCTGTATTGTCCGTAAGCCACCTTTAAAGCATGGAAAGCCTGAGTCCTGGACATTAGAAAAATAATAGTTGAGGTACATGTACACTTTTGAGAGTCAAGACTATTAAGGGTAACTTGGAACAGGTGAAAACTGAGATTTGACCCTTGCTAGACAAGGCAGCCCGCAAGGTTGCAACCAAGAATCGTCTATAACGCAAGGGAAAAAAGGAACTCTCATTTTCTGTACCTCTTCCCAAAAAAAAAGGCGTAAGGTAACCTCTGCCAAAGGCATGGTATTATACAAGTTATATACATTGAAGATTTTTGCTTAAACAATATATCAAGAAGCTTTTAGCAACAATATGTTTCAACAATTTTACCTTTCCTTAGTAAAGATTTTGCATAATTAAGAACTTATTTTGGTTGGCATGCAGCTTGCAAGGTCTCATATAAAGCAAAGTTTCTAGGACTAAATAGACTTAAGCTGGTTGAGTCATTGGGACATATAAGTGAATAGAAATTGCATAGGGCATTAGCATAGAGCAATAGGTGGTAGTCAGGACCAGGTTTGGCTGAAAACCAACACTAGACCATACCACAAAGTTGCACTGTCTAGTTGGAAGAAACGGGTCTTGTATATCACAGTAGACAGTTAGCAATCATAGACTACTACTAGACTACGTATTAAATAACAGTGGGACCTCAGGAAGCTACCTGCAACATCTCAACAAGAAGAATAATGCGCTCAGCATGCTTGCGACAAGTAAGGAATCCTTGAATGCATAAAACCTGGAATACAAGGGACAAAGCAATAGAACAAGTTTAACACTAGCAAAGGTAATCTGCAAGTGAATTGTTAAGGAAAGATCAAAGTGGGCAAGAGAGTTTCAATAATACCTTGAAGTAATCAAAGAACTCACTTGGAATGCCCTCAGCATCAGAATCCATGACCTAACACAATCACATTATACGAGTCATTATATGGAGAGAAGTTGCATCTTATTTTAAAAAAAAAATTTAAACAAAAACCTCAAAGATATGGGATATAATAAATAGCAAATGATCTGAGTTTTACCTCAAGTAGTTCTCGGGTTAATTTGAAAGGCGCACTTTCAAAGTTAACACCACCAGGGGAATTGTAAAGCATGAAGCCAAAATCAATATGTATGATATGACCTTCTTCATCCAACAAGATGTTCCCATTATGCCTGTCCTTCACCTGGACAAGAAGAACGCAACAATGAGAAGTATGTAGAATACAAATCATTAAACCACAATAAACAGAAAAATGATGTGATTGAAAATGCCATTCAAGTGAATAATGAATCATGTATTGGGACCGCATGTATGTGCATATATAAGAGGTTTCAAACCTGCAGAAGGTAGCACACTAGGGAATATCCAGCCATACTCTCAACGAAGTTCCTCTGAAATAAAGAAAGTAAAACATTATCAAATTAAAACAGAAATGATATCTTCTCCAAATTAAAATAAAATCAAGGTTTTTTCATCACCAAGTTAATACAATTAGTAAAATGATAACAGGCTCAGCAGTCAGAAAGAAACAAAAGACACAAAAGAAGTGATTCTTTTCATTAAGAACCTGAAACAGCACTATGCCAGAAGGAATGGGAAGGGAGAAAATTTGCAGCCAGAGTACATGCATGTTGCAAATAAAATTCAACACATAAAAAATAACAAATCAACTTTAGTACATCCCAAAAAGGTGTTTTTTTTCTTTTTTTTTTTGTTTTTTGTTTTTTTTTTGGGGGGGGGGGGGGGGTTGGGGGGGGTGTGGGGTGTGTGTGGAGGAAATGAAAGAAAACTATCCCTAAACACTTTAAATTCACCAGCCCATTATTTCATTTTTTAACATAGTACATAGGTCCATTGGCTCAACGCACCATATTTAAAACCTAGGTACTGCTTATATTTTGGTTCAATTTCAGCAGTGTAAGTAATCCACTTGTACTTTAGTCTGATAAGAGGAGGACCAACTTCTGTGCTAAGTCAATCTGTCAAGTCCACATGGCTGAAATGCGTGTGCCAAGCGCAAAACCATCCATCAAACCCAAATTGGCCAGCACAAAAGGATGAATTTTTTGAGGCTGAAGAAAACAAGTCTACTATGTATAGGAAAAGAGTTGGAGCATAAAGGTATTTCATATAACCATTTCAAGGTTCAAGCCTGAGTTTCTATGGTAATCATATCCAGAGACTCCAACCAATTATTTATTTCAGGGCCTCTTTAGAAGACCTCGTCCAGGCCATTGAAAGAAGATTCAAATAGCTTAATTCCCTTGTATCCAAAAGACAGAAACAAAAAAGCTGCCCAAACATGGCATCATGTACAAAGTTAAGTTATGCAAGAAACTGAACTAGAAGTAACATCCTATTTAAGTGTTAAAAGCTACATTAATCCTTTAGCTGAGTGAATACAGGACACAGCTGAGCAAATCTTACTGTACAGAGCAAAAAAATGGCCTGAAGACAGAAGTTCTAACAAGTTACTTATCATTTACTTGGCTTGAAGGTTATCCTTCAAAGGTTTATAAGTCTCTAGACTATGTCAACATTAACTCATGAAGAGCTGTGGAATAATCTAGCTGCTGTTAAAGAGAACTAATATATACAGGCACTTTATTTTATTATTACTTTTTTTTTATGGAAGGCACTTTGTTTTATTTACTTAGAACAATAAGGGTCTTTCTAATTTATTTTATTTTATTTTATTTTTTGAAAATCTGGTAGTGTAATCAGACAACTCTTTTCATTTTTTTTTTTCCAATTAATCTGCACTAAAAATTTATGTTCAGCTATTCAATAGCTAAACTTAGCAGTTTTGCAAATGAGAAAAGAAAGGGAGAAATAGAAGTAAAAGATATTCTATACTCGGTAACAAGAATTCAAAGCAAATCATAAGATAAAAAGTTAAGTCTACATTAACACAGTTGCATCTATAAATTACCTGGGCAAGTTTAAAACTTGGAGAATTTTCTTGATACTTGGCAATGAAGAATTCACGTAAACTTGAGATGTTGGGATATCTACTTTTGATAGAATGTAAAGAAGCCTAGGAACCACCGAATTTTTTTATTAAAGATGGCAACTTAGATGCTTCAAAAATATATTTAAAGAGCATGAGTTCAAAATTACCGTATCTGGAATTGTTTCAATAAAAGCTGTATAAGAAGAAGTACACAAAACTTCATAAGGGCGCAACCAGAGAGGTAGACCAGCTTCTTGAAATATATCTGGCATCATAATATAATTATTTAATAAACAAGTTGTTTTGCAACACAAACAGGCAAGAGTCTGCATCCTGGAATATTCTAGCATCAGAACATAATAAAATCTAATCTACTCAGATGTCATCAACATAATTGTAAGTATATCTATTTATGCTTTAGCACATACTGCTACTTTATTTTACATCCATCACATTAGAAACTGCAATCAAGTAGATTTAGTGTGTTCAAGCACACAACAATAATGGAACTTAAAACTGAGATCACAGAATCAAACACTTGGATTGAAAGAACATGACATGATCGAAAGACCATTGACCTTGGTTCCATTCACTGCTAAAAAGAATACTCAGCTTTAATTTGACCTTCCACAGTTGTTTAATACAGGCAAATAAAGTAAAGTTCACCTCATCAAAGATACAACTAGCACAAGACTTAAAAGAATTGAGAAAAACAAAAGCACTGACAAAATAATGGACATTAATTTGGAAAAAAAAAAAACATTTGAAGTTCTAAATATAAAGAGGAAAAAGAAAAGACCAGAAAGACAAACTACCATAGAAGTGAGAAATAAGTTGAACTGCCAGATGCTCCTGCCTGCAATCATCACCACTCTTCACAATAACCTATGTGAAAAAGGGGAAATTGTGCCATTATTATTATAAGCTCTGCAATATATAACACACATTTTAAACAGAAAAAAAAAAAAAAAAAAGTCGTGTACAAGAAAAAGTCATACTTTACAGAGTCAGAGAGATAAAATAAAGACATGGTAATTGAGATTTTGGCAAATCAGAAATTAGAGTAATTGTTCGCTAAACATTACAAATTGTCGGGCTTGATCCTGTCAATTTTTGTGAATACTGTCCAGATCTGAGCAATGTGGATCAAGAATTAAAGATATATTTCTTTTATAGAAGTACGCGGATAACATTTTGACAGTAGACCACTTTCATAACTAGATTCCCCAGTGCTAAAATCTGTGATATATTTTCCAAAAAGAAAGCTTATCCTCGAAGTTGTGTCTATCTTGAACTGCCTGCAGAGGTGCACCTGTTCTAATTCTTTCAGAGTGTTGCTTCATTGATAAATTTTTAGTCAATTTAAAACCACTTCTATAACAGTTTGACAGCAAAATTCTGCCTTCATATAAAACATAAATTTCAGACTTGGGTCTTTATTTCAAATTAGAATTAAGGAAACAGCTTCAAAATGTAAGATTGATTTTGATGAGGCTTTACTTTAGGTGGTAAAGTAGTCAATAGATCCATGGGTGCACTTCTTTTTTCCGTCATGCATTACGATATACGAACAAGCTTAAGTTATTCTTTTTTGGTTTTCTGATAGAAAAGGGAATTTATTGAAGAGAAGAGCTTAGAAAGGTATACTTACAGATCGCAAGTCCCAGCCAGGTAAGTTCCCATATTCTGAAGCCCTCCTTATTCTCTCTTTTTTAGCCTCCCAAAGTTCGCCAGACAAGGCGTCACTAGCTTTTGGAGTACTTCCATTAGCCTGACAAGAGGAATCATCTCAGATATAACAATACCACAATCCTACGGTTAAACGAAATAAACTCCAACAATTATATCTTACTCTTGGTTGAGCATCTGACGAATCTTGACCAGCACCTTTCAAGGGAAGTCCAGGAGGTGCTTCACCTTTTGCAGCTGCAGCCTACCAAAAATTGAGATGTTGATAGCACAGATCAGATTGTAACACGAGCTAACAAATGTCAAGAAAAAAAAAAAAAAGAAACAGCATGCTGTCATGACTCATGAGATACAAAACCCATTTCACAACAATCACGCACAATACGTGTGATAGTAGAAAAGGCAGTCTTTCAGTGGACAGAATAACCCTACATAATCCACTGGTGCAGAATGATAAGGAAGAATTTTTATTATTTAACATTGATGTACCTGTCCTTTAAGGATACTGGGTTGATAATTGATTAAATGGGGTAATTTAGGATTAGTTTTGGGTTATCAACAAATGCACCTGAGCCTAGAAAAAGTTATTCCATTACCATTAGTATAGTATTAGGATTAGTTATTCGTAGTAAGATTAGGATTTCTTGGTTCTATTGCCTTCAAATAGGCCTGTAATTAGTTATTATCATTATCCCTTCTTTTGAGATAAATTAACATATTGATAATGAATTGAGTTCAAAGAGTTTTCTGAGTTTCCTATTGGTTTTGCACCAATTCTCACTCATGTTGGGCTTGTAAACATAGTCCAGTATTTCAACTTTTTGATTATATTATCTTATTACATGAAACAGGACGCAAGATTTTATTAAATAAGTCATTAAGCACTGATAAGAACGTTGTTTAAAACCATTATACTCTTGATTGCCAATATACTAGTAATGAAGGCTATAGCATTATAAATCGTACACAAAACACACGTAATACGTTTATTTTTTTTTAATTGAAAAAGAAATATTATTAAGGAAGAGAGAAGGATACAAAGAACATGTAATACGTTTATATGCGATAAGTCATTAGACTTCCTAATGTACTGAACAGCACAGATGAAATTACATGTAACAGGAAAAGTAGTTTATGCTGCTTCAATGACTAAATAATGAAGAAAAAAACTCCAATGATTTTTTAACCAGAGATCCCTTCATAATTCACAGAAGCTAGCTATGTAGAACAAGCTAGATATGTAGAACTCGTAAGCTAAGGTTGCACACCTTACCCTACAGACTTCAATACATTGAAATTAAATTTCAAGTAAAGGGATAAACACAATTGGAAATTTACAGTTTAAGAGCAAGATGAAATTAAACAGTTTCAACCATTTTAAACAGCAACATCAGGTGTTAGATACATGAGTAACATATGTTAAGGATTAAACAATTGTAACTTCTATATGTCATTAAACAATACATCTAAGCATTATAAAAACCAGGGAAAACACGGTCAACATAATATGATGCTTTTTTCATTTTTTATTTTTTTCTGAAGGAAGGGGAATTAGTCTCCTGGAATACTTGGGAGGGGAAAATACACCTAGTCTGATGGAATACTTAAAAGCAAAACTGAAATAAGAGCCTTCCAAAATTGAAAAGATTGACACTCTGCATATTTAATAAAATATGACAAATTAAAATACACCCCAACTAATGATTGATAATACTAAAACACTGTCAATTTCTTTAGTCAAAGGCTGAAGAAGCACTGTGCACTTTAGAGGAACCGTATCACAAAGATAGATGAGAACTAATTAGTTAAAGAAACTTGGCTGACCTCCCTTCACAAGTCTGACAGAAGACGAGAGTTCAAACAAAAATAGAAGAGACAAAAAGACAGAAAGGAATAACTCTTTTAGTAGTGAGTAAATCAATGTGAATAACTGCATCTATAGCAGTCAAAGTCACTCAAAGGCTCACCTTCACTTCCTCTATTGCCACCATACTTGGTACACGGCGATGTTCCTTCCGCCGTTTTGGTGTTTGATCCTCAATATCTTCCATTCTAACCCCAGGGTCAGCTGTCAACACTACTCGCACCCACTCTAAATCACTGTCATGTCCAGCTCTTGATTCTTCTCTTGCACCCCCTCCATACGTTGAACCATGATGCCAACCGCCACGTAGAGCTGCCACTTCCGTCTTTTCTGGCTGACTCTGTAATATTGTTTCCACAGAAAGATTCACAGTAACAAATTTGGCTTTTGCCTCAGATACATGGGCCATTGCCTGGTCAATTGCATCAGCAGTTGATCTAGACATCCTATCATTGCTATTACGATACACCTCTTGTGCAGTCCATAATGGATAAGCCCAGGGGGGTGGTTTTTGCAATAAAGCATCTCCATTTGCCAAAGGAATTCCACCTTTAGAAAGCTTCTGAGAACTGGATGTCTCCTTGAAATTGCTAATTAAAAAAATAGCAAGGAGGGAAATGTGTTAGAAATATGCTTCCCACTTTCCATTACGAATGAAAACTACCCAAGTTATACCTTGGCATTTCACATTTTAGAATTTCAACGCAGATCATGTAAGGAGCCTTCTCCCTAGAATTCAAGAGAACAGCTTCATCTTCAGGTATGTGAAGCACTCGGTACATGCCCTTCCCCAATGGAAAACAAACTCCTAGGAACATTCACAAGCAAGAGTCATAAAAGTGCAAGGTGATAAATAAAATTGCTAGCAATGGAAATGCAGTAACTTAATCAGCACTCTAAAGAAGGACATATTTTCACATTAGAGGGGTGTTGCCACTGGATTACTAGGTACAGATGAGTTGGCTACCAAAAATTATTTTTTTGGCTATCACTCAAATTTTGAAAAACTAAATCCTCTTTAATCAGATTGAGTCAAAATGGTCCAAAAGAAATCCTAAATAGAGTTGGTTTTGAGATCAATGTTGTATCTCTCTTCTCTAACAAAATTCTTCTTTTATTAAAATTGAGTCAAATTACCTCATTTCTCACAACCTCCCTCTCTTACCATTTTATTAGAAATTTCAAATAAGACTCATTAATTCAAATACAAAGAACTAATTTTAACTTAAAACAGTTTTGAACCTGTTTTTTAAATTGCTAAACTGGCCTGAACCACTATTAATAGCCAACAATTGCAACTGCACAACTGGAAGAACTTTTCAGCATTTCATCTTAAAATTGAGCCCTTAAGAAAAAAATATTTTTTTAAAAAAAAAGGTATATTCTAATTCTACACATTGATTCCTGGAGATGTGAATAACTGATGCAATGAGAGATTTAGGGAAATTTCCGTCATTCTTTCAAAAAACTTCTGATGCTTGACAACTGAACCATTTCTGCATTTATATTCCATAGGAATATGAAAAATCACACATAAAGTCTCTTACTCTGCACCATGAAAGGTGGGCATTATTACCACAGAAAATTTTCAGACCTCTTTAGAAGTAACATTTCACTTACTCGGCTGAAACACACAACAAATAGTAAAATTGGTTGCACCCTAGATGAGTGTCATTCATATATATAATATGTACAATATCAACAAGTACCTCCAGTATTTTGAGCCTCGGTTACACGTAAATTGATCTCTGCAAGAGACTAGGAGCACAAACATAACACAGAAAAATGTGTCAGAAATATTACAATGGAAAAGGCTTACAAAATAAAGAAAAATGTAAAAGAAATAACCTCACGAAGAGCACTTTTGCGATCTTCAATTGGAAATACATCCACTAAACCAAATGATGTCTCACATAATGTCTGCACAAATTCCAATGACTCATGGTAAGCCCCTCTGCGGAACTGTGACGTATTTGGAAGTGGTGGCTTTGTGTTTGAATTTTCACTTTGTTGCTTTGGTGATCCAGGACGCTGCAACCAAATTAATAACAAATTAATTGATGAAATATAAATCTAACAGAGGCATGATAATGTACCCTAAATTTAATGTTAAAAACAATTAAAAAAAAAGGGCAATTACAACCGATTTCAGAAAGTATAAATACTACTAGTATTCTTTAAATCTAACTTAAAGGCTACAGGTCAAAACTAAAACCAGAGATATCAGATTGTCATAATGTCACATGCAAAATATATCATGCGTGTAATGCAACTGCTACTGATAAAACAATCATATATCTAGAATTTTTTTTTTATTTTGAAAAAGTATTACAATGTATATCTGGCTTAACCTCAATCATACCATAGCACTAATTTAATTGAACCACTCAAAACAGATAAGTATGAGGCACTGCTAATGATAGAACGCTTACATCAGTTATATAAGAGCAAAAAGAGGAAGCAGCAGTTGCCAAGTCATGACGTCAACAGCAAGAAAGCAATTGGTTTGTATGTTAGATGTTAATAGAAAGGGATGTACACTTTGGATATGTTACATGCAACAGACCCTTTTCAACAATAAAATAGTGTATGCAGTGGCACACTATGAAGGACCTATTTTTCAACTACAGAGAAGTACCATGTCTGGTATGTGTCTGACACTCATCAAACATGATGCAACACTTTAAATTATAATTGGATACAGTATATTTAGTTTTGTTGCAGCGTCTAGTACATTGTCACTATCCATGCTCCAAAAGTGACACCAAATTAAATGCTAATACAATGTCATCAAAGTGCATTTCATGTCATAGCTAGCTACAATGGTGAAACGAAGTTACACTTGGTGCACAGAGATGTCCTAAACTCCCCTAAAGAAGTTGGAGGACTAGGAATCAAGAGAATGGATTTTTTTAACCAATTTCTTCTTGACAATCAACTCTGGAGAATGCTTAGTTAAAACGTTAGCTATTGTTACAGTGTTCTCTAATAATGTTTATCTATTTTTACTATAAGTCTTTTACTGTGGCAGCTTATGTTTGTTCGTTCCGTTTGTTAGTTACAGTAGTTGTGTCTGTTAGACCGTTGATGGTTCTGATTGTATAAGGACTGAGAGATTAATGATTCTCAATACGAATTCCCTTTTCTACTTTTCTCTCAGTCTTTTGTCTTTGTTTGGAAAACTTCTTGGTATCAGAAAGAAAGATTCAAGATCTTGATATGGAACAACAATCCGCTTCGTCCTCGACCACTAGCTCTGCAAACGATGCGACAAAGCAGATTTTGTCACTTGTCAATTAGAACAAGATGACTCCTTTGACGTCGACGCTCAATTAGATTTGTTCGATCAAGCTTGATCGAACAACCTACCTCATGTGGAGTTCGTTAGTGCTTCCTATAATTCGTGGGAACAAACTAGATGGCTTTATTCTTGGAACCAAGCCATGTCCAGACATCTTCATCTTCGAAGGTGATGAGACCGAGGTTAACTCGAAATTCAAGGAATGGGTGATGCTCAATCAGCTGCTACTTGGGTGGCTGTACAATAGCATAACTGCAGAAGTCATTTCGCAGGTTCTTGGATGCAAGACATCACAAGAACTCTAGAACACAATGAAAGAATTATCTAGGTCACAAACACGTTCGTGAGTGACTCTTCACAAGAGTGAATTGCAGTTTGAGGAAAGAAGGATTAAAAATATGAATACTTGCGGAAAGTGAAGGAGTTGGCCGATAATCTACGGCTTGTTGGATGCTATCGTCGTTCAGTTGGCTGAGAAGACTGGGCTCTCATGGGTCGAACTTCAAACCTCCCTGTTAACATTCGAAAGTCGCGTGGAGCAATGGTCAGTGCTTAGTCAGTTTAGCCCAAGCGCAAACATTGTTTCAAATAAAAGGAATGCCTCCAATTCCAAGCAGAATTGGAGAAGGCAGATAGGACATGGCAGAAGAAGAACAAATCGTGGAGGCAAAGGTGAAAGGCCTAATGGGATCAATTGTGTGGGAAGGTAGGTCACACTGTTGTTAATTGCTTTTATAGATTCGACCAGAGTTTTTCTGGTGCATCAGGTGCTAATTTGGACAACAACAAAGACACAAATTCCACTCATTCAGCCTATCTCATTACCCAGGACAATCTTGACAATCAAGATTGGTACATAGATAGTGGTGCGCCCAATGGAACAAGGTATGACAATTCCTTTCAAAAACTACCTAATTGTCGGAAATGGTCAAAAAGTTAATGTTGAAAAAGTTGGGAAGTCAGCCATTCAAAATGCATCACTTAAGTTGAATGAGTTGTTGTTAGTGCCCAAGATTAGTAAAAACTTGATCAATGTGTCACAATTAGCCTCCGACAATAATATATTCGTTATGTTTGACTCTTGTGGTTGTGTTGTCAAGGACAAGTTAACGGGAAAGATCCTACTTCAAGAAGTGCAAACTGAAGGGCTGTACAAAATCAAGGGAACACCAAAGGTGAGCTGTCTTTTGACTAAGAAAGATGACAAGTGTTCAGAAAAGGAGTTATGACATAGAAGGCTAGGCCATCCCTTTGGAAGAGTATTGAATGATGTATTCAAAAAATGTAACATGGAAAATTTGAGTAATAAAGAAATTTTTTCTGTGATGCTTGCCAATTTGGAAAAATGCATGCACTTCCTTTCAAAAGATCAGATTCAAAGGTTGAAAAACCTCTAGATCTTGTGCACACAAACCTTTGGGGTCCTACCCCTGTTCAATCTAACTCAATATAAATATTACATTTCTTTTCTTGATAACTATAGTAGATTCTTGTGGCTTTTTTCACTTTAAAAACAAAGGGAAGCTGTTAGAGGCAGCGAACCAGATAAGTAATTTTAATAATAATCAATAGGGAAAGAGGAAACAAACCCTGAGAAACAAACGAACAGTACGAGAATTTAGTAGATGGGTCCTTATGGAGTGGACTAACCTCCCAATACAAATGAGTAGAAGAATTTTAATCACGCCTACCCTAAAGACAGTACGGGAATTTATAGAGTGCTACTGATGCTAACTGACTCTAAAAATATGGGATTGCAATGAATAAAAATATTTAAGATAATGATTAAATCCTAACTGACTAACAAATGAGTAAATATTAATTAACAAATAATTGAAAATAGGCGCACTATCCTAACAGCAAAGTGGAAGTGGGAGTAGTGCTGCCAAGTGGCCTTCGGGAATAAGTCTTCAATGGTGGAGTCGTAACAGTACCCTCCCCCTAAAAATTAGCCTTGTCCTCAAGGCGAAAATTTGGGAACTGTTCTGCTATCAGGTCATATTCCTCCCAGCTAGCCTCCTCCACCAGTCGGTGTTGCCATTTCAATAGTACCTCAAGTATCTATGCCCCTCCATGTGTAGTCCAGCGGTGATCTAAAATCTTTTCTGGGGAGACCGAGAATTCCCATTCAATGTTAATGGGCAATGGAGCAAGCGTCATTGCTGTAGGTGCTCCTTTTGCCGGCCTTCGGAGCGAGACATGAAACACGGGATAAATTTGGACGTAGGTGGAAGTTGTAATTCATAAGCAACCGGTCCCACCTTCCGGAGAACAGTATATGGACCAAAGAATCTTGGAGAGAGCTTCTCAGAGGGGTGTTTGGCCAATGATTTTTGTCGATATGGTTGAAGTCTTAAGAAAACAGAGTCACCCACCTCAAACGATAATTCACGTCTTTTATGGTCAGCTTGTGCTTTCATACGAGATTGGGCTTGCAGTAGATTGGAACGCAGTATTTGGAGCATGGCATAGCGCTGTAATAGTTGCTCCTCCAAATCAGCAATTCTGGTTTCTCCCAACACAAAAGGATGCAATTTGGGTGGGTCCCGACCATATACAATTTGAAATGGGATCATGAGTGCAGAAGAGTGGAAGCCTGTGTTACGAGTATTCAGCCCACCCCAAAAATTTTGACCAGAGCTTTGATTGTTCATGAGCAAAGCAACGTAAGTAAGTTTCAACACACCTATTCACAACTTCTGTTTGGCCGTCGGATTGAGGGTGATATGCTGTACTCATTCGGAGTTGAGTTTGACTAAGGTGAAATAATTCTTGCCAGAAAGCACTTAAAAAAATCACATCACGATTAGAGATTATGGATCTTGGAACCCCGTGTAACCGAACTATTTCTCGGCAAAACAGATTGGCTATTGTCTTTGCTGTATATGGATGAGCGAGAGCTAGGAAGTGGGCGTACTTACTGAAACGATCCACGACGACCAATATCGTATCGTAATTTCCTGATTTGGGCAAATTGGTGATGATGTCGAGGGAGACATCCTCCCAAACTCTATTAGGCACTGGTAGTGGCTGTAAAAGACCGGCGGGAACGAGAGTTTCATATTTAATTTTTTGACATGTCATGCAGTTCTGGACAAAAGTTTTTACATCCCTTTTCATGTTTGGCCAGTAGAAACTGCTAGTCACCCTTTTCATGTCCACTGGTTGGAGTGATATGGGCTTCTTTCAAAATCACAGTTCTCATCTTGTCGTCCTTGGGTATCACTAACCTTGACTTATAGAATAGGTGTTGATTAGAGAGCTGGAAGTCTGAGTCTTCCGAGGGTGCCCTTCTGATGTCGTCAATGATGCCCTTAGTGTAGGGGTCCGCAAGTAAAGCCTCCTGGAGGTTACTGAAATCCGTGGTGATGGGTACGGCCAAGGCTAGGAAATTTTCTGGTTGTGGTCATCTGAATAATGCGTCTACCCCTTTATTTTCACTGCCTGATTTATAGATGATTGAAAAATCAAAAGGTAGTAATTTCATCATTAAGCGTTTATACGCTGTTCCAAAAGGAACTTTAAACTACAGTGGTCTGTTTTGACGAAAAAATGCTTTCCCATAAGATAATGCTTCCATTTTTGAAGGGCTAAAACCAGCGCTAATAATTCCCTCTCATATGTAGATTTGTACCAGTTGGAAAAGGAGAATCCCTTGCTGAAGTATGCGATGGGGTGTTCTTGCTGTAAAAGAATGGCACCTATGCCTTCAGAGGATGCATCACACTCAACAGTAAATGGGATGGAAAAGTTTGGAAGTTTTAGAACAGGTACCTAAGTTAACCTTTCCTTTAGTGCAGAGAAGGCTTTAGTTGCTATGTCAGACCACTGAAAGTTGTCCTTTTTCGTTAAATCTGTGACGGGGCGAGCTAATCTATCGTAATCATTTACAAACCTTCGATAATAACCTGTAAGCCCAAGGAAACCCCTAAGTGCTTTTACATTTCTTGGTATCGGCCAATCCAATACAGCGGAAATTTTTTCTAGATCGACAGCCACTCCTTTCTGCGATACTTCGTGCCCCAGGAAACCAATGTGATGTCTACCAAATAAGCACTTCTTGGGGTTTGCAAAATAGGAATTGGTAGATAGTAGTTGCAAAGCACATCTTAGGTGCGCCTCATGCTGTGATGCGCTGGAACTATATATCAAAATGTCGTTGAAGAACACCAGAATAAACTTACGAAGGTAGGGTCAGAACAAATCATTCATGGCAACCTGAAAAGTTGATGGTTCATTCATGAGGCCGAAGGGCATAACTTGAAACTCGTAATGACCAGAATGTGTGCGAAAGGCGGTTTTGTATATATCCAGAGGATGGATTCTGATTTGATGATAGCCTGAACGTAAATCAATCTTGGAAAAGATAATTGCCCCGTTAAGTTCATCAATATTCGGAATTGGGTACTTATCTGGTATCATAATCTTATTCAGACTACGATAGTCCACGCAAAAGCGCCATGTGTCATCTTTCTTTTTCACCAAAATAATCGGGCTTGCAAATGGGCTGGAGCTGGGTTGAATGAAACCTGCACTAAGTAGCAGGTCCACTTGTCGTTCGATCTCTGTCTTCTGGTGGTGTGGATGACGGTATGGTCACAGATTGGGCGGGGTAGAATTTGGTAACAGCGGGATCGTGTACATGACTTCTAAAAGGTGGCAACACCGTAGGTTCTTTGAAAATGGTCTCGAACTCCTGGAGAATAGATGTAAGATGCGTGTCTTGTTTCTCTGGGGTAGTGTTGTCGTTTACTCTGTGAAATGCTTTCAATGACACCCCCTCCTGTGGTTTGCTGTGTATGCCCTGGAGTTTGTATCGCTTGCCATTTAAGTGGAAAATCATGAACATTTTATTCCAATTGGCTTGCACAGTGTTAAGCGATGCCAACCATTTGATTCCCAAGACGACATCAGCGCCGCCGATGGTGAAGGGGTAGTAATCTTGAGATATGACAAGTTGTGGTAGAGTCACCTTCACGTTCCTGCAGATAAGGTTGCAACGAACAATATCACCATTACCAATTTGAACACCAAATGGTGGTACCTGTTGAGCTGGTAATGACAATTCCTCGACAATGCTGGTGGAAATAAAATTATGAGTTGAACCACTGTCAACCAAAATAATGACTTGCTTCGTTCCAATAGTCCCTTGTAATTTCATGGTGGCACCAGATGCTTTTCCCAAAATGGCGTGGAGGGAAATTTCTGCGAAATCAGAATTCTCACCTTCAACGGTGTCGTCTGTTGCTGTGCCCAGCTCATCAGTATCGACATCGTCAGCCACCTCCATGATGGACAGGTGCGATTGCTTACAACGATGGCTAGGAGCAAATTTTTCATTGCATCGAAAACAGAGGCCTTTGGCAATTCGGAGTTGGCGTTCGTTGTCCTATGTGTGAGATGTGTTAGCAGGGGCTGGGACTCACTGGGTAGAAGTACCTGAATACAGAGGATTGTCACATAAAAGGGTGCCTTTGACCTGAGTGTTTGGACTTTGTTAAATGGGGCTACTGCTTTGGGCCGAATTGGACAATTTGGGACGTAGGTGTCCAATTTTATTTTCATACTCCAAAGCCAAACTCATGGCTTTATAGACAGTACGAGGTTTATGAATCCGCACATTAGTTTTGAGTTCCTCCTTCAGGCCATTTAAGAAGACGCCCAGTAAACAGTGGTCTGGCCAGTCGTTGACCCTTGCCGAGCGACAAGCAAACTCTTGGCGATACTCGTGAACTGAACCGGTTTGCCAGATGCTGCATAGATGTTCATCCGGATTTTGGAATTCAGCAGGTCCGTAATTCTCTTGCAACACATGTATCAGATCATCCCAATACAGCAACTGGCGTTCACGACTGATCCAGGCGAAAAAAATCAAGAGCATCGCCCTCCAAATACATGGCAGCGATGTCAACTTTCAAGTCTTCGGGTGTCTGATAATAGCGGAAGTACTTTTCAGCTTTCAAGATCCATCAGCGTGGATCTCCCCCCTCAAATTTCGGAAAGTCCACCTTGGTATACGGTCGTTGGGCAGAACCTCAGCGCCAACCAGGAGTATCCGAGTCCTCCTCCTCGGGTTCTGACCATGGAGGACGGCGTCGTGAGGTGTGGTCGCCGTTGCTAGGCTTTCCTCTGTGTCGTGCCCCAGCGCTTTGGCCCATGAACAGAGGTAGGGTCGCTCGGGCTTTGATGGCTGTGATTTCGGTGTCCATGGCAGTGAGCTTGGAGGCGATGGCAGTTAATTGCTGGGAGATGGTGTCGGGTTGTGGCGGTGACGGGGGTGCAGAGTTCGCCGTCGTCCCTGGCTGGGAGGTGGTCCGTGTGTTCACCATGTGGCAAAAACCGTGAGGCTTTGGTACCAATGTTAGAGGCAGCGAACCAGATAAGTAATTTTAATAATAATCAATGGGGAAAGAGGAAACAGAACCTGAGAAACAAACGAACAGTACGAGAATTTAATAGATGGGTCCTTATGGAGTGGACTAACCTCCCAATACAAATGAGTAGAAGAATTTTAATCACGCCTACCCTAAAGACAGTACGAGAATTTATAGACAGCTACTGATGCTAACTGACTCTAAAAATATAGGATTGCAATGAATAAAAATATTTAAGATAATGATTAAATCCTAACTGACTAACAAATGAGTAAATATTAATTAACAAATAATTGAAAATAGGCGCACTATCCTAACAGCAAAGTGGAAGTGGGAGTAGTGCTGCCACGTGACCTTCGGGAATAAGTCTTCAATGGTGGAGTCGTAACAGGAGCCTGTCCAAGCATTTATACATTTTAAGAGTGTGATAGAAAACCAGCTAGAAAGGAAGATAAAAATTATGAAAAGTGATGGAGGAGCAAAGTTCAAGCCTTTCTCTGATATTGTGGACAGCAGTGGGATTATTCTGAGACACTCCTGCGCCTATACCTCTATTCAAAACAGAAGGGTGGAAAGAAAACATCGTCAGTAGTTGAAATGGGGCTAAGCATGATTGCACAAGCTCGTGCACCAATGAGCTACTGGTCTGATGCCTTCTTAACAGCTGCAAGATTGATAAATATGTTGCCTACCACTGCTCTCCAATGGGAAGTCCCATGTACTGCTTTATTTAAGAAGAAACCAGATCTTAAAGAACTTAGGGTGCTTGGTTGTGCTTGCTTTCCATATTTGAAGCCTTACAACCAGCGCAAGCTAAGCTTTTGTTCTATTAAATGTGTTTATCTTGGCCCTAGCATAAATCATAAGGGGTTCAAGCGTCTTTTGTCTACTGGTTGCATCTATGTCTCTAGGCATGTCATGTTCAATGAGCTAGAGTTCCCTTTTAAAAGGGGTTTTCTAAATACTAAGAGACCTGAGCAGCCAAAAGAAATTGTTCATATGGTGCCTATTATCTCACATTATAAAGACAGTGGTGACACTGTTCCCTGTTCTAATGATGTGCAGGAGTCTGAAAATTCTTTAGCTGGAGGTGATACTGTTTCAGCTGCTACAGATGTATGTGAACCAGCTGAAGATGGTGAGAAGTCACAAGTGAACAGTGGAGAACAAGTGCTGAATACACGATGACAACAGTAGTTCCAGGCCTTGTTCAGTACATCCCATGATAACCAGACTGAAAAGCGGTGCCATCCAGCCCAAGTCCACTTACATTGGCTTGACTAAGCTATGTAATACAGCAGAACCTTGTAACCCTCTTGAAGCTTATAAAATTCCATATTGGAGGAAAGCTATGGAAGTGGAATTTGAAGCTCTAAAGAAAAGCCAAAGTTTAGAAAATTGGACCGGTCATTGAATCAGTCGAGACACCGGTTCCAGGATTAATGGTCAAACCGGTAGCATTTAAAATATATTCAAATATTAAAATATATAATTAAAGACTATAAGTATAAATTAATAAATTCAATTTAAAATAAAATTTAATATCAAATTATACAAAATAACATTCACAATCAAAACGTCACAACAAAAGTTGACCAAATAACAAAAAAAATTATGAATCAAAATAATATTAACTCGTATCAAATTTGTAAAATATTCAAAATATTAGCATTTCTTCTAAAAAACAACATAGTTTTTACAAATTAATTTTATTTTAATTAAATATTTATATTTTATACTAATTATCAACTACGGCTACTCACTATCAAAGAAGGAAAGAAAAGGTGCACTACCCAAGAATGACTTTCTTTGCCTGCCCAAGAAGGAAAGACAAAGGCATTTAGTCAATGCTCCCCTAAGTGCCTGGCTCTCTTTGCCTTTGGCAAAGCTCTCCAAAGTATACTGACATTCGTGACTCAACGACTCAGTCTTTGTGGCTCTTCAACCGGTTTAACTCCTCTTCCTCCTTCTTCTTCGACCAATGGTGGCTCTTTTTTTTTTTTTTTTGAACTAGCCAACCATGGCAACTAGCCTATTTTTTTGGCTTTGAACCGAACTAACCAGTTTTTGACCAATTTAACTCTTTTCCAATTTTCATGCATGTTCCGGACCGAACGACTGGCTGGTTCGCGGGTTTTCCGGTCCACCCATTCGGTCCAATCTAATTTTCTTAATATTAAGAAAAACAACACATGGGAGGTTGTCCCTTATAATGGACAGAGTTTGGTGGAATGTAAGTGGGTTTTCAAAACCAAGATGGCTGTAGATGAGACTGTGCAGAAGCATAAAGCTAGGTTGGTGGCTAAAAGGTTCCAACAAGACCCTGGAATAAGTGTGGGAGAGACTTTTAGTCCTGTGGCAAAATTGGCAACAATGAGGGTGATCTTAAGCATTGTTGTTTCACTTAATTGGCCCATCAAGCCAATTGACATAGACGATGCCTTTCTAAATGGCAACCTCAAGGAACCAGTGTTTATGAGACAGCCTCAATGCTTTGAAGACTCAAGACATCCACATCATGTGTGTAGATTGAAGAAAGCTCTTTATGGGCTTAAGCAAACCCCAAGAGTTTGGTATGATAGGCTAAGAGACACTTTACTACAGTGGGGTTTTCAGCATACAAGGTGTGACCACTCCCTTTTTGTCTTGCATACCAAAAGTCATGTCATCATCATTCTAATAAATGTAGACGACATGTTAGTTACTGGTGATAGCAAAGACTTGATTGAAGTTTTCATTAAAAGGCTAAATGCTGTTTTCTCACTAAAAACCTTGGTGATGTTCATTTCTTTTTGGGAATTGAGGTTATCAGGAATGAAGAGATATATTTTTGGGGCAAAAGAAATATGTGATTGATTTGTTAGAAAAATACAACATAACAGAAGCCTCACGTTGTCCTACTCCTTTGACCCTTGGGAAACACAGCACTAAGGTGAAAGAGGAGTCTCTTGAGAATCCCTCTCTTTACAGAAGCTTAGTTGGAGCTTTGCAGTGTTTGACAAGCACTAGGCCTGACATCTCATTAGCTGTGAATCAATTAAGCCAGCACTTGAGTGTCCTAACAACAGTCGATTGGTTGAAGGCTAAATGAACCTTGAGATATCTAAAAGGTACTGTAGGTTTAAGTCTGCATATCAAGCCTTCAATTGACCTTGCCCTCACTGGTTTTTCAGATGCAAACTGGGCTAATCATGTTACTGACAAGAGGTCAGTAAAAGCGTATTGTGTATTCTTTCGGGACTTGTTGGTGTCCTGGTCAAGCAAAAAGCAGGGAGTTGTCTCTAAATCAAGTGCTAAGGCTGAGTACCGGGCTGTTGCTTCACTAACCAGTGAAGTAACTTGGTTGAAGTCTCTTTTGTGTGAGTTGGGGTGTCCAACTTCTAGAGTGCCAGAGTTGTGGTGTGACAATTTGATTGCTAAAGCTATTGCTACAAATCCGGTGCTGCATGCAAGGACCAAGCATGTTGAAATTAATCTTCATTTTGTAAGGGATAAGGTGCTGAGTCAGGAAATCTCTATTGGCTATGTTCCTAGTTCAGAGTAGCCTGCAATTGTTTTCACTAAACCTTTGGCTGGTTCCAAATTTGGGCTTCTTTGTAGCAAAATTGGGCTCGCTAATGCGCCTCCTTGTTTGAGGGGACAGTTAAATAATGTTAGCTATTATTACAGTGTTCTCTAATAATGTTTTTCTGTTTTTACTATAAGTCTTTTACTGTGGTGGTTTATGTTTGTTCATTCCGTTTGTTAGTTGGGTCTGTTAGACCGATGATGGTTCTGATTGTATAAGTATTTGAGAGATTAATGATTCTCAATACGAATCCCCTTTTCGACTTTCCTCTCTATCTTTCGTCTTTGTCTGGCAAACTTTCTCTTGCTTTCTAATAAGAATTCTCTTACTAATTGTTGGGTTAGCAGCAGGTATGGCACAATCCAAGATGGCCTTCATCTCTCAACCCCCAACTCGTCCTGGTGCTGGAAAAGCATTACTAGCAATTGTGAGCTTGCCCTTAGCAGGATCAAATGGCTTCTGGGAAAGGGTAAATCTATACCTATTAATAACAGAGATCTATGGTACTCTCCTAGCTACCAACCATAGGATATTCCCAGGGTATCGGATTTGATCAATTGGAGTGAGCTAAGTTGGAATAAAACTTGTCTTTCCCAGCTATATTCCCCTGCTGTAATTAAAAAAAAATCCTTAAAGATGATATTCATGAATTTGCAAAGGATAGATTAATTTGGATTGGAAGCAACACGAGTGAATTAACAACTGGCAAGGCCTACAACTCCATCCTAGCAAATACCACCCTAAGGACACCAAGGTTTGATGTATCACATTTTTCTTGGACTAAATTCTGGAATACTCCGGCTCCAATGAGACTCCTATTGTTCATACGGAGGCTAAGAGTGGGAGCAATACCTTGTGGGAATATTCTTAAACAAATCCACCTCAACATGAAAGATGTTTGCCCCGTCTACAACTCTGCCTCAGAAACAATGGACCACGTCTTTAAACTCTGCCCTTTTGCTAGGAGTTTATTGTTTGGTACTGATCTCTTGGTCAGAACAAACCTAATCCAGCAAAAATCCATTCATCACTGGTTAGATACTCAGTTTTCTCACTGGGTACAACATAAGGGGACATTACTGGACGTCATTACTCTTATTATGGTAATTTTAGAATGCATTTTGCAATCCAGGAACCTGGCCAAACACAATAACAATTATCCAGTAGTTTCTCAACTCTCATGACAATCAAGGCCCGGTGGGCAGAATATCTAAAAATCAGCAAATCTGATGCATATAATCCAAGACGTGGCCAACAAAGAGAACAGCCTTGCCCCACTTACTCAATCCCAACTCCTGATGTCCATTGAGCTGCAGTCTGGGTCTCAGACAAATTTAGGTAATTTACTATTAGCAGCAGTCTGGGAAGGGTTATATCTCAAGTTTAGCATGGTACGCAGAATAATACAAAGGAGAATAAAAGGGCCAAATTCGAAGCAGGTTCTACAATTCATTCAAAGGATGCTTTTAAATTCTCAAAAGGTCAGTCAAGCAATCTCTATCTTATTTGTCCCAGATATTAAAATGACTATGCTTCTCCAGGAGAAGACCAAGGCTGACTTCGAGGAGAGGAATCTAAGCAAGGATATAAGAGCCAGACTAAGAGAAAGCTCTTTTGCTCCTGTTCCACATAGCTTCTTGAAGGATGGGGAACATAAATCCTCCATTCCCTTCCCTTTAGTCTCTTTTCTCTTAGTAATTCAGTTTGTATCTCTTACTCTCAATTGCTGTTTAGATGTACCCCCCCCCCCCCCCAAAAAAAAAAAGTCATAGCACGCAACAACATCCAATGTCTGGAGAGAATTTTAAGAAAGGCAGGGCTTATACTGGAAAATGTACCCCTGAAGACAATCATGTGGCTATCACAAACATGTAAACAGCACCAGAGTCCAGATGGACACTGTTATATCAAATTTGTATCAAGAAGTCAATATGCTATTAAGCCATTTTCATGACTAAAAAAATAATTAGGTGTGCACAAATCGGGGTTTTGCAAATTATTTATTGTTTTACATACCACCAGAGCAACATAAAATTTAAAAAGAAAGAAACAAAGATAGATAAAAATTTAGCAGACCTCTTTCTGCTTCTTTGACCCCAATAGCTCTGAATCCTCAATTGAACGGTCACGATCTCTGAACAATTTGCGAAAAAAGTTCTCTGTACCTGGACTACCTTCAATCAAACCACGAGTATTGTTTTCATTGGCTGAACTACTTTTACCATCTTCAGGGTGCACACGGAATAGTCTTTTGAACAAAGAAAACTCAAAAAGCTCTTCTTCCTCGCCGTTAGGATTACGCTCTTCATCTTTATCATTTGTAGCTTTCTTGTCTTCAAATTTATCCTTAAATAATTTACGGAAAAACCCTTCTTTTACATCTTCTTCATCATCTTTTGCACATTTTTCTTCCGAATGAGAAATATCACTTTCATCATTCCTATTATTACCGTCCCTCCTATCTTCAAATTTCTCCCTGAAAAACTTACGGAAAATCCCCTCTTTCTCTTCATCTTCCACTGGTTTAATGTGTGTTTTGTCCTCGGAATCATTCTTGCTATCACGGAACAATCTCTTGAAAAATCCCTCTGAACTTGACGTCAATTCCTCATCCTCAGCTTTGCTGTCTTTTAAGAACCTTTTAAAGAAACTATCCTTTTCAGAGTCTTCATCATCACCTCTACCGTCCCTACTGTCCCGTAAGAACCGTTTAAAGAATCCCTCCTTTTCAGAGTCTTCATCATCCTTGTCAGATGACTTCCAAAACTGGAATGCATCTCTATGTTTGGGACCCAACTCATCATCACCTTTGCTATCTCTTCGAAGCCTTTTGAAAAATCCATCATTTTCAGATTCATCATTATCCTTCTCTGCTGACTTCCTAAAAAGCAAAGCATCTTTAACCTTTGGACCGGGCATGAATTTTTTAAATATATTGTTATCATCAGGAGACATCTGATTACCATCCTCTTGCAAGTTGTTTCCTGAAGGTGAAAATGATATAGATTTCTGAGCAGGAGGTGAAGATGTTAGTGACAACAGGCGCTGTTTTGATGAGAGTAACTTATTCAAAACAAGGTTCTTGCCTCCAGGGCTTGAAGGTTCAGTTTGAGGTCGTATTAGAGGTGCCCACTCACCCATCAAGGTAGCTGCAATCTGGCACTTCTCCTGAATCCTACTAACGCCTTCATTATCATCAGAGTCCTCAAGCTCTGCCAATAAAAACCAGTGCACCTTCAAAGCAATCTTAAGCGACTTTGAGCACAAATCTATGACAAATTTGTCCAAGGATGGGCTTGGTTTGTGTATCATCATGTAACATATTTGGAACAAATAACTCTCAAGTCCCTGTAAAGGAAGGGTATACATTCTATTACAGAGATAGTCTCGCACACCAGAATGATCATGCTTGTACAAGTAGCTAACAGCAATCCACTCGCAGAAGAATGCTGAGTCAAAAAACCTGATGAGCCACCCATTTTCACTAGACTCACTAGTGAGATTGGACCTTGAGGTGATTTCCCGGGGCTCACAAGCCAATCCAAGAGTCAGTCCTAAAATCCTCACCATCCTCAATCGACCATCATCGACCCCGAGTTAACTCTCCAGGGAAATCTAAACGATCCTAGTCTCGTTGTAGCAATAGCACCTTAATTTCAACTGATCAGTGATCACCGACTAGAGCACATTAGCTAACACTATAAACTCTATAAATTCCTAAAACCTTCGCCGAAAAGGCAAAAACCCTAATCCTCGCCCAAATAAATATCACAACGCTGGTCACTTACCTGAATTATACGTTAGTGTGAAGTCTGAGAACAAACATATTGTGCAGAAACCCTTGTACCAAGTGAGAAATTCCGATTTACCTTGGTAAATTATGGCAACAAATAAAGCAGCTATACAATAATTAATCCGGAAAATCCTCTGGTATTTGCAAAACAGCTTGAATTTGAGAAATGAAGTGAGAAGACAGGAAAATATGAATCTGATTCTATTTATAGAACAGCTCTAAATGATTCAAGTTCCCCAATGGATCTCTGATGCTTCCCCAAAAAGACGGCGTTTCCCGGAGGTGGTGGGTGGGGCGGTCGTCTTTACTTTGTTAGATAGAGATTGACGACGAAGTTACAATACAATACAGGAAAATAAAAGACCAAAAAAAAAATTAAAAATTTAAAAATTTAAAAAAGTGCCGCTAAGATGCGCTTAACTGTTAGATGCGCACTTTAAGTGGCGTGGGGCACACTTCTTTGTTCCCTCCAATTCCGGAAAGTGAAATTCAAGTTGAAGCATCCTGCTGCTAATGATACTGGCTAGGCTACTGGTTACGACAACTTTATTTTTTTGCCAAATAAAAAAGTGACATTTGCCTCATTCGATTGAATTTTGTTACGGAGAGGTTAAATTTTCTAGATTTAAATTCAAACAATGTTTTATTATTGTATAAAATTTTAAAATATTGGACTAATACCCTCATTTTCAGTCATTTGGTTGTGACTTCCTATGTTGCTCTTTTAAGGAAATAGGTTTTGTTATTAAAAAAAACAAAGTTTTTTGACATCTTATCATTGAGCTTCAAGTTTATGTGGTGTGTATGATTATTTTAAAAAATATACAAAATTTAAAAGTATACTAAGATAATGTTATCCGAATGTCAAGAGACGGAGAGAACAACTTCTGTGTGTTTTTGTGCTCTTAAATTTGAGACAGAGGAATATCCTTTAATTTGATTTAATTTTCTTAAAATATATATATATGATGTTCTTGTCAAGCAGTGATTAAACATTTAGGAAGAAAAATTATCAAGAATATTCTCCACGGATTAAAGTAGAAGATAACTTCTTTCATACTGAATTCAAAGAATATAATAATTTTAAAATTATCATTTATATAAGTCAAACCTTTACTGTTTCTGAGATTGTTATGGCTGCTAACATTAAGATCAACCAACATTAGGTGGCCAAATCAAATTCAAACTTGTCCAAAAAAATTAACAAAAATATAATTTACAGCTCAACCGATGATGATAATTATATTCACCAGCAGTAATTATACGACGCATTACGGTAGGCCGACAAAGGACATGAATTAACCGCAACACGAGAGAAAAACAAAATGTAAAATTAGTTAGAAGGAAAAACTACAGTATTTATTAATTTATCCAACTTAAACTGTTAAACATCCACTGACTATATATGATTATAGCTAGCTATTATAATTAGCTAGCTAGGTAGTCCACTACAATGAAGAGAATTAATGCTAATATAAAATGTATCAGACATTAGTAGAATTAAGCAAGAAATCTTGTGATTTCCTCTCGTAGTAATAGTTATTAGCCGCAGCAGCGCTAGCATCTGCTGAGAATATCATGACGCCATTAATTTGAAACCCATTTTGCTCCAATAGGCCTAGAGTTTCAAAGAATGCATCTCCCTGAATTCCCCTTCCATTCACTTCATAGCTAGGCAACAACTTATTCTTATCAAATTGCAAAGCCCGAAGGTTAAAATCCGCCAAGTAACTCTGAGGAGTCATAACCTTATCGGTATAGAATTGATGATTAACATAGTCAATAACGTTACTGTACCCTCCGAACAGTTGGACATAAGGCGTAACGGTTAGATAGTAGGGAGCAATGGTGGCTACGGAAATAACACTCTGGTTCTTCAAAAGCGTGATGAGCTCGCCGATGCAGAAGGCGAAACTGGTTGCGTTGTGTCGTTTTGGGAAATTTTCGTAATCGATGTCGATGCCGTCGAGATGGTAAGTGAGAGCCAAGGATTTGAGGGACGAGAAGGCGTTTGAGATCCAGAGATGAGGATCTGCGGGGTCGTACCAACGAACGACTTTGTCGCGTAGACTCCAGCCGGCGAGGCTGGCTAAGACTTTCACGTTGGAGTGGCGCGTTTTGATGGATGCGACAGAATCTGGGGTTAGTGTTTGTGCCCAGAACGGTGAGAAATAGCCGTTCTGTGCATTCCCGGAAGCGTCTGCGTCGATGGCGAAACCGAGGATAAAGTGGAAATCGATGCCCTCTTGAATTGGGACTGGATCGAATGTTACTGGAGCACCCGTGGCTCCTATGTAGTCCATCATTACCTTCCCATCTGAAACATGTAAAGTTAGTTATTGCGAAGTATCGGATCACTTGTATTGAATATCACTGATCATATTTTGGCAAATATATTATTTTTAACTTTGTTTAAGTTTTATTCTATTTAAAAATTTCACTTTGCTCTCTTAATTCTATTTCATTCTAACTTAATTTTTTAACTTTCAATCTAATCCCTTATGTTTAATTAAGTTTTATTTTAGTCCCTTAACTCCATCTTAAATTTTCCATTAGTCTCTTAATTTATTTAGTTCAATTTGGTCCTTTAACTTACATAAATCATTCAAATATTTTCTTCTATTATTTTAACTCTACCAAAAATGCATACCAAAAAAGGTTATCAGAATTAAGTAAATAATCACATAAAATTCTTCTATAGGTATCTTGGTGGTGTTAAAGAGAATAAAACATTCGAGTGGTTTTTATGAGTTAAAAAAATTAGAAAGCCAAATAGAAATTTAAAATAAAGTTAAAAAAATTAAATTGTAACCAAAAAAATCAAAGAACCAAAGTAAATAGAATTATAAGACTAAATTGAAACGTACAGTCAGTTAAAGGACTAGATTAAAACAAAATAAAATTAAGATATTAAAATAAAACATAAGTAAAGTTATGGACCACATTGGAATAAAACTAAGTTAAAGAATCAAAATAAAATTTGAAACAAATTTAGGGATCAAAATGATATTTTAACCTCAACCTCACATTTCTAGCAAAAACATGAAATTTCTGAAAACCAAAAAGGAAGCAAATTAAAGAGGGGTTGCATTGCACACCAGAAAATCGGGGAAAGATGGGTGAAACTGCAACTACAGCAATGAAGAGGAGCAAGTGATGATGCTGGGTCATCTTTCTTTGTATTGCTCAATTGAATGCTGCATGTGCCACGAATCCAACCTAGTGTGTGTGAACACTTGTTTAAATATATGATTCCTCTGCCTTCTGACCGAGCCGTTCTTCAGATATGGACGAAGATAATTGGTGAATGTTACAAGAAAAAGTCTCTATCTCTATATTGGTCCAGATGGAACAATTTGATAAACGCCGATCTCAGTGGTGATGAGGTGGAATTGTTGCAAACAGTGGAGTGATAAACAATTAACATTGCCAGCTCGAATGTTACAGCCAATGAAAAGGAATGTTGGGGGCGGCACCTTGTGGCTTTTATGCGCGAATGTGATCTAAATCACGGCTGTGTGTTTTTGGCCCCATCGTGTAAATTTGCTTTGGGATCTTCCTCCGTCTCAAGGTCGGATTCTTTGTTGGGTTTTGTTATTGTGATGGCCTTCTCAACATCAAACAATGATGAGAAGTTGGGGTGGGGCTCACCCCACTTGGTGGCACTCAGTACTAGTATTGTCAAAAAAGATTGTGGCCTGCAGGCCAATTTAAAACCCAGGTTCTGAGAACCGGACCGAACCGGCCGGTCGGACCAGAAAACCGGTGAACCAGCTGTAATATCCTAAGAATTTATATGAATATTTAAAGCCTATTTTGAAGTTTAGTGAAAAATTTAATTACGTGAAAAATTTGCTTTTTGAATTAGTGAAGAAAATCTGGGAATAGAAATTTTAATTTTTAATTTAGGAAATTTTTACAAATTCTCAAGGACTAAAGTGAAAAGAAAAGAAAATATGGATTACTTTTGAGAAATGACCAAATAGGAATTTGAGAGGAAGAATAAAGCTTATGAGAATGAATTATGAGTCCGGTACCGAAGAGATGATTGATTCGAGGTTAAAGTGGTATTTGAGACATCGAGAGGGATTAAAGTGAACAAATCTTATAAGCTAAGGTAGCTATGAGCGATTTTATCGAAAAAGAAATTGGTGGGGCCCACACGTATACACTTCTCCTTATTCTTTTCTTTTTCTCATTCTCCCTCCCGTAGCTTCACTTTCTTTCTCTTTCGATTATGCTTGCAAAGGAATTTCTTCATCAATCATTCATGCAATTTTTGCTTTGGGAAGGAAGCTATGAAAGTTAGGATGATTGGTAAGTTGATGTTCTTCTTCTTCTTCCTCTTATTACAAGATCAAATCCTTGGTTATCATTTTTGTAAAATTTTTGTAGAATATTTTAATGGATGAATTTAAGTGTGGATGTTAATCTAAAACATTCCTAGGTGGTTTATGATGTTATAAGAACAAGAAATTTGGAGAAAACTAGGAGAAATTCGTAAAATTTGGATATTTGAAAAAAGTTAGTGTTATTGATGAAAATTTGAGATTTGAGCTTGGATTGTTGGTATAAATTGGGGGTTTTGGTGTTAAAACACTCCTTAGACATTAAGGATGAAAACCTATGGAAGAAATCAAAAGAAATGTTGTTTTAGATATGATTTTTGGATTTTTCGATGAATAACACGAAGAACATCGAAAATTTTCCCCAGAATTACTGTTCACCGAGAAAATTTTTCCAGATTTTCTCGTTACTGTAGCGTTGACTCGGTCAACGTTACTGTATCGTTGACTCGGTCAACATTACTGTAGCGTTGACTCGGTCAACGTTACTTTAGCTGCGTTGACCGTTGACCGTTACTGTAGCATCAGTTTTTTTTTTAAATATCGTTGAAAAGCTCTTTGAGTCTATTTTCCAATGGTATAAGTTTCATCTATATATTCATTACCAGTTAGGAGTTATGATTTGAGAAGTGGATGAAGGTCAAGAGTAGTTGTAGGAAATTTCTCTATTTCGTAACCCTGATGGTTTTTATCTGGTTACAATAGGAATGGTCAAGTGCAAGGTGGGAGTGCTGAGAGCATGAAATCCAGGTAAGTGGGTTAATACTTGCTATGATTAAATATCTTTGTTATTGACTTTTTGCATCATAGTGAAAATATGTTGAATATCCAAGTTTGAAGAGAATGATGTGGGATGATGAGACATAAACAATTGTGGAACGTGCCAGGTGATGTATATAATTATATTTTCTTATTTTCTCATGAATTGAGGTTATATGATGGATTGTGAATGGCATGTGAACTGAGTTGAAATGTATCATACTCTGATTGTTGAGTTCATTCATATGCGGATAGTTGAAGTATGTTATTGTTGAATAATTGTTCTATATTATGGGTTATGTTGTATACATGCTATGTTGCTGGAACCACATCGATTATGTTGTGGCTCAAGATTATGATTGAGGATGTTTTTATATGTGATTGTGATTGTGTTTGACTGGAAAGGAAATGCATGGTGGTGCACCCCATGGAGAAATTTATGTGAAGTTATAAGGGTGGAGATTATAAATGGAGCGATAAGGGTGGATGCGGCGGGGGCCGCGGGCAACGATCCAGAGGTATTCTGGACGACCCGGTTGGTACGGGAAATGTGTGTGAAATTGATTTCACCGATTGCTGTTGTGAATTTTGAATTATGTTAAAATGTATTTGATTTACTTGGATATTGTTGTGAAGTATTATGAATAATATTATATCATATGATGATCGATTTACGTATGATTGCTGCATGTTATCATTATGATGCATGATATTTTTTTGTCATAGTGTTGTGTTATCTACTCACTGTGCACGTGGTTTGCTCATACCCCTCTTATTGATATTTTTTTTCAGAGTTGACAGCTGAAGGTAAATATCAGAACAAGGAATTATGGATCCTTAGTCCATGATTACCTTTTCATTTGTTCAGGATAAAGGTATAATAGTTAAGTCTTATTCTAAGTTGTATAAATCTAGAAATCTCTGTAATCAGGTAGGTTCATTCAGTGATGTAATGTGAATAATTGTAGTTTGTATAGAGAACTCGGTTTGGTTGCATGAAAAAGAATGGTATGATGCTTAAGAGAAAAAAAAATAGGCTTACGGAGGTGAAATGAAATTCACTTTCTGCGGTCACGTGCTCAGATTTTGGGACGTGACAAGTTGGTATCAGAGCTTTGGGATTAGGTCTACTACCGATTACAGAGTAAGGTAACCTTAGTGGGATCTCCTCTATCGTGGTGAACCCGGGCACAACTATAGAGAGATGGCTCCACTGAAGGTCCTGTAGGATGTTTTCATTTCCTTTCCCTCCGAGATTTGTTTTTTCTTAGAAATTATGTTTTTAGTTTTAGTTTTAGACAGATATGGCTATACTTTTGAACCCGGTAAAGGAAAGGTTATTATTGTTTTGATTCCATTGCTATCGGATCAAATTGTATGTATGGGGCTTTATATGTTGAATTCATGATTGATTTTGTGTGAATGATTTCCTTTATCTTTCTTAATTTTATTATTACTATTTTTTTTAGTATCATCCCATAAAAGAAACCACTGGAATTAAAAGCGGAAGGATTACATTGCAAAAAAAAAAAAAGAAAATTACTTATGCATGAGTAATCTAAAAGCGAGGTGGTCTCGGATTAGGAGGGTTGTATTGTATCATCACCCCTCGACCATTCCTTGGAGCGAGAGACAGAGCAATGTCGCGGAGGGTAGTGTAAATCCCATTCATACAATCAACACTTCTTTGTTGTTGATTGCAGAAGCACTGGGTAGACCAATAGAAGAACCTGTCTATTCTTGAAGTCATTTCTGCATGATTGCGTTTAGTTAAC
Source organism: Biancaea sappan (assembly GCA_037074585.1). Taxonomy (NCBI): domain Eukaryota; kingdom Viridiplantae; phylum Streptophyta; class Magnoliopsida; order Fabales; family Fabaceae; genus Biancaea; species Biancaea sappan. The sequence goes on along the minus strand of CM073491.1, from coordinate 16,217,175 downwards.
TTCTCCAGGTCTCCTATCATCTTTTTCAGATTTTTCACCTCCTGCTGTAGATAGGCGATTTTGTCCTCCGAGGTATGGCCCGTGCTAATCTCCTCAGCTTCCTCGATCTTCTTCATTTTCTTCTCCTTCTGCTTCTCTGGAGACCCCTCAAAAGGTCTTTTGCCCTTGTCTTTGCCCAGACTTAAGTTTAAGTCAAGCTCTTCTTCCTTGGCCTCCATTGTGAGATCAATGTACTTCCTTGTGGCCATGATTTGAAAAATTTAGAAATTTATGTCGGAGTATGAGAAGAGAGGAATGCTGAGAAGTTGTAGGCTCAGAGATGATTACTCTTTGTAGTGTGGTAATTGAGAACGATGGGGCAGTTCTTATAGAGGAAAAATTTGAACTTAGAGACAAAGAAGATATCTTTTCGCCGCACCCTACACGCTTAACCTATGGATTTCTACAAGCTGAAAGCTAGAAGTTTAGGGTAGGTATGCACACCAACAACGCGTCGCATTAATGACAAAACCACGAAAGTCAATATTCGGTGGATTTGCGGCCGATTTACACTTGATTTTTTTTTCCATTTCTCTCGTTGGCATTTTCTGAAATTCAAAGAAGTCGACAATGTAGCCATTACAGAGTGTCTTAGATGTTTTCACGATGAACTAAAATGTATTTCTTTGCTTTATTGCGTTGTTTTTGAAAGCCTTCAGTTGAGTATAATATACATGATTGATTGAATTATACTGTGATTATATGTATCTAAATACATATGATATGTATGTATGTTATTCATGCATAGAGAGTGAAGGCTATTTGTTATGGCCAGGAATAATATGTAATGATTCTACATACATTTAGAGAATGAGAAGTCTGAAATTTAAAAGAACTTGAATAGATGAAAATATATAGATAATGATGTATCTCTATGTTTATACGTATATGCTCGTAGAGGCAAGTGAAAGGTAAAAATTTTTCTCACTTTATGGAACGCTTGATGTGTAAATGTGAGAAATTTTTTTTTATTTTAATATGTATGTTTGAAAATGTGTAAGCTTAGGGCAAAGCCACGGATTAGAAACCTAGATAAGGCTAGTATGAAGCTACCCGTTCATGGAGTAATATCTCGATTTAGAATTATTGGATAAGACAAATACAGAGTTAAGAAGTCATAAATTGAAGCGGCGATTAGTTGAATAATTTGAGCAAGAGTCAAAAGTTAGCCGAAATTTTTGAGGAAATCTTTTGTATTAGATTATATTTTGTTATTTTCTGGCATGCTTATTAGAGACCGTTGGCATTGCGTCGGATAAGGTCTGCAGGCCATCTTTAGAGTATGATGTAAAGGTTTTGTAGCCCTAAATTTCGTCTATATATAATGAATGCCCCATTACGCTGCACACTACACTAAGAGTTCATTATCTATAAGCTTTCTAGCATCAAACTTCTCCTTCTGTACAACCTTTATAGCTCAGAAAAGTATGGCCGGCAATAAATCTTTCAATTTAAACTTTGACGCTGGCAAGGTAGAGCTGGATCTAAATCTTAGCCTGGAGAATTATAAGAATAAGAGATCCATGGAAGAGTCACCAGAGGCTAAGAAAAGAAAAAGGGATGTAATGGAGCTAGAGGATGTTAGCACAGCAACATCTTCTAATAATGAGCCTGCGCTTATGAGACAAAAGATGGAGGACTTGGAAAGATTGATAAACCGCCACTTTGACCACCAGGGGAGATTGATAAATCGTCTCTTTGCAGAACAAGAGAAGCTTTTGAATCGTCATTTTAGGGAATTGGCGAATAGAGTTGATAGACATTCGATGTTTGCAACTCAAAATTTTCGTGACCAACAAGCGAGATGTATTGACTGTATGAATGGAGTGACTTCTGCACTTCGCCAAATTTCCCAGACGTTTCCTCCAGAAACTCTTTCTAGGCTGCAACGATTAGCTTCCTCCTTAAGGTCTGAAGCACCTTCCTCTTCTAGACCTGGAGCACGTTCTGCATTTCAAAAGCCTCCTCGTCCTTAATTTATTCTTTCTTTTGTTTGTACCTAAAGCTGATGTTTGATCTAATGTTTACGTATTAAAATTATCTGTTTTGTAAATCAAGTTCAGCTTGTTGCCTGTAACTTATGTATTAGAAATAAAAATTTTCGTATTTGATTTTTTTTTTGTTGAGACAATTCTTTTACTGAAGAAACTTGAGAAATAAAAATATGTTGAACTTGTTATATTTTGTACTTGATTGTGAAAATTCCAGAAGAGAGAATGAGATATAGACAAAATATCTGCATTTGTTTCAATCTTGAGTTTTGAATTCGGAGGACCGAATTCTATTAAGGGGGGAAGAATGTAATATCCCAAGAATTTATATGAATATTTAAAGCCTATTTTGAAGTTTAGTGAAAAATTTAATTACGTGAAAAATTTGCTTTTTGAATTAGTGAAGAAAATCTGGGAATAGAAATTTTAATTTTTAATTTAGGAAATTTTTACAAATTCTCAAGGACTAAAGTGAAAAGAAAAGAAAATATGGATTACTTTTGAGAAATGACCAAATAGGAATTTGAGAGGAAGAATAAAGCTTATGAGAATGAATTATGAGTCCGGTACCGAAGAGATGATTGATTCGAGGTTAAAGTGGTATTTGAGACATCGAGAGGGATTAAAGTGAACAAATCTTATAAGCTACGGTAGCTATGAGCGATTTTATCGAAAAAGAAATTGGTGGGGCCCACGCGTATACACTTCTCCTTATTCTTTTCTTTTTCTCATTCTCCCTCCCGTAGCTTCACTTTCTTTCTCTCTCGATTATGCTTGCAAAGGAATTTCTTCATCAATCATTCATGCAATTTTTGCTTTGGGAAGGAAGCTATGAAAGTTAGGATGATTGGTAAGTTGATGTTCTTCTTCTTCTTCCTCTTATTACAAGATCAAATCCTTGGTTATCATTTTTGCAAAATTTTTGTAGAATATTTTAATGGATGAATTTAAGTGTGGATGTTAATCTAAAACATTCCTAGGTGGTTTATGATGTTATTATAACAAGAAATTTGGAGAAAACTAGGAGAAATTCGTAGAATTTGGATATTTGAAAAAAGTTAGTGTTCTTGATGAAAATTTGAGATTTGAGCTTGGATTGTTGGTATAAATTGAGGGTTTTGGTGTTAAAACACTCCTTAGACATTAAGGATGAAAACCTATGGAAGAAATCAAAAGAAATGTTATTTTAGATATGATTTTTAGATTTTTGGATGAATAACACGAAGAACATCAAAAATTTTCCCCAGAATTACTGTTCACCGAGAAAATTTTTCCAGATTTTCTCGTTACTGTAGCGTTGACTCGGTCAACGTTACTGTATCGTTGACTCGGTCAACGTTACTGTAACTGCGTTGACCGTTGACCGTTACTGTAGCATCAATTTTTTTTTAATATCGTTGAAAAGCTCTTTGAGTCTAGTTTCCAATGGTATAAGTTTCATCTGTATATTCATTACCAGTTAGGAGTTATGATTTGAGAAGTGGATGAAGGTCGAGAGTAGTGGTAGGAAATTTCTCTATTTCGTAACCCTGATGGTTTTTATCTGGTTACAATAGGAATGGTCAAGTGCAAGGTGAGAGTGCTGAGAGCATGAAATCCAGGTAAGTGGGTTAATACTTGCTATGATTAAATATCTTTGTTATTGACTTTTTGCATCATAGTGAAAATATGTTGAATATCCAAGTTTGAAGAGAATGATGTGGGATGATGAGACATAAACAATTGTGGAACGTGCCAGGTGATGTATATAATTATATTTTCTTATTTTCTTATGAATTGAGGTTATATGATGGATTGTGAATGGCATGTGAACTGAGTTGAAATGTATCATACTCTGATTGTTGAGTTCATTCATATGCGGATAGTTGAAGTATGTTATTGTTGAATAATTGTTCTATATTATGGGTTATGTTGTATACATGCTATGTTGCTGGAACCACATCGATTATGTTGTGGCTCAAGATTATGATTGAGGATGTTTTTATATGTGATTGTGATTGTGTTTGACTGGAAAGGAAATGCATGGTGGTGCACCCCATGGAGAAATTTATGTGAAGTTATAAGGGTGGAGATTATAAATGGAGCGATAAGGGTGGATGCGGCGGGGGCCGAGGGCAACGATCCAGAGGTATTCTGGACGACCCGGTTGGTACGGGAAATGTGTGTGAAATTGATTTCACCGATTGCTGTTGTGAATTTTGAATTATGTTAAAATGTATTTGATTTACTTGGATATTGTTGTGAAGTATTATGAATAATATTATATCATATGATGATCGATTTACGTATGATTGCTGCATGTTATCATTATGATGCATGATATTTTTTTGTCATAGTGTTGTGTTATCTACTCACTGTGCACGTGGTTTGCTCATACCCCTCTTATTGATATTTTTTTTCAGAGTTGACAGCTGAAGGTAAATATCAGAACAAGGAATTATGGATCCTTAGTCCATGATTACCTTTTCATTTGTTCAGGATAAAGGTATAATAGTTAAGTCTTATTCTAAGTTGTATAAATCTAGAAATCTCTGTAATCGGGTAGGTTCATTCAGTGATGTAATGTGAATAATTGTAGTTTGTATAGAGAACTCGGTTTGGTTGCATGAAAAAGAATGGTATGATGCTTAAGAGAAAAAAAAATAGGCTTACGGAGGTGAAATGAAATTCACTTTCCGCGGTCACGTGCTCAGATTTTGGGACGTGACACCAGCCATGGTTTCGGTCCGGAATAACCATTGAACCGGAGAGCTTAAAAACCGGTTGAAAACCAGACGAACCGGTATCAAACCGGGAGAACCGGTCAAAACCAGCGGGGTCACGGTTCAAGCCGATTTTTGATTTTTTTTTATTTATTTTTGCATTTTGGTCCAAATTTTGCCTTGCTTATACTTAATCCCACTCCTTTTGTCAGCAATATTCGAGCAGTTGAAACTAAGAACACCCCTAGGTGAAAGTTTTGGACCAAAAGGAAAAAAAAAAAGGTAATGATGAATTTAACATCTTAGAACAGCTATTATTAGAATCCTTTAATGAGATTGTACCTAGCATTAGTGTTAATGAAGATGAGAGTGGCAATCTTGGTAGGGATGCTAACATACCAGGATTTGATATGAATGATTATTATATTGATCATGATCCATGATATTATATATCTTTGCTAGTTTGTTAGCTTTTATTTAATAAATTTAACTATGTGTATTTGATGATATTGTAAACTTTTACTTGATAGATGTTGTTTTATGTTGAGATATTAAGTATTTAATTGAATTTTCATATTTATATTTATGGGATATTTAATTATTTATGATTTTTTATATATGTTAATTATATATTTTAATATTTTAATATATTTTAATTATCACCGGTTCAACCGCGATTCAATTGCGATTCGACCACTGACCCTTGAACCGGTGCCTCGACCGGTTCAATAACCGGTCCGGTTATCTGAACCTTGTTTAAAACTACTCATAAACGGGTGTTCTCGAGTTGAGTAGTTTAGACTCGTTTAAAAACGGACTTAAATTGATCAATCCATTTGGCCCATCAAACGAGTTTGGGACAGGCTTTTTTATTTTTTTGGGCTTAGTCCCTAACGTCAATGGTCTAGTGAAGTCGAGGTCCAACGTTCATGACCTCAAATAAGTGAATGACCAGACTAGACACCAGTGAGGCAGTGACCACCAAATCACAATTGGCATTCGTGTCAGACTCCATCTCGTCTTGTCTCATCTCATCTTCTCTCCGTTAAGGTTCACCTCAAAGGTCACCGTCCAACACTTTGTCACTCAGTTAATCTCCGTCATCGTTTGCGGTCTTCGTCTCATTGTCTGTGATCTTTGTCTAATTGTCTTCATCTAAGCTTTGACTATCATTGTGCTCTCACCTCCTCCGCCTCACCTCACATGTGCTCAATGCTCTAACATGAAGCTAGACCTAAAAAAAACACTGGACAAAAAAGACTACGGGTTGGGCTATTTACCCGCAATGTAGCCATGGACAATCTTCGGTTTGTACATTTGGACTTGTTTAACAGTGCTATCTAGCACCTTGTTGGGCAGCAAAGCTCAATGGAGGATTTGTCCTCCTCCATCTCATTGAACAAGAAAAGAAATAAGAGAAATACCTATTGTGAAAATTACATTGTGTAAAGCTCTTATATACCATCGACTAAATTAATGAAGGAATTAGGCTTTATATACCAACATGTGTTAATAGCAATGTTTTCATAACCGGACCAGTCATTGAACCGGAGGAGGTACCGGTTCAAGGTTCAATGGTCGGACGGCAGTCGAACCGTGATCGAACCGGTAATAATTAAAAAAATAAAAAATAATAAAATATATACATAAAAATAGTAAAATGAGTTATTTCAAATAACTATATAATTATAATTACATATCAACATATCATAATTCATATATGTGCAAATGAAAAATTAATTAAAAATAATATTTAATATTCAATTACACAAAAAGTGTTTTAACAAGATAACATATTCAAATAAATATTTACAAGTAATAACAAAAATAAACCAATTAACCAAAAAAATTATCATTTATCAGTCATTAATTTATCAATTGACGCTATAATTGGTTAGTTTTCAATTTCTTCAACATCTAATAATAAAATAAAAAAAAACAAAGCGACCAAAAAAAAAACAAAGTGATCCAAAAAAAAAAAAAGAATCGGTCAGACCATTGAACCGGCCATTTCAAAGGCTAACAAGTTCTTAAAGCCTAACCAGACCGGACATAGGACCGGTCAGACCATACTTTAATTATTTTTGTGCATTTAGTAGACTATTACAGTTTTAAAATTAATGGATTTAAAATTTTGTAACAGCTCATTTAAAACTTTGATTTCAATTATAGTTTTTGTACCTATAGAAGGGGCTCCTCCCCCTCATATTGGATAGAGACCACTTTAACTTTTCATTTCCTCCTCCACGCTTTTATTCTCTGTGTTTTTCACTAGGTTGCTGTCTTTTTTTTGTTCTAGTATTTGGGTTTCACCCAAAGAGTCTGTTTAATTTTAGAGGATGTTTAATCCTATATGAAGTTCTGTAGCCGTAAAATAATTTTTTTAAAAACAGTGTCTCTTAAAACGCGACTCCGACTGTGTTAGTGACAATTTTTTACAACAATCTTAAAGAAATTATAACTATCAATATTGTCACAATTACAACTTCGACATAGTGTAAGGATTCAAACTCATGAAGGTAATATCATTCAAAAAAAATGAAAACTAAAGAAAAGAAGGAAGATTCTTGAAGCTCTACGCCACTATGATTCGAGAAATTCAGTAATGGCTGTTGCTGTTTATAGGTCGAGTGCTCGAACCCTTTGCTTTTCATTTTTGGGAAAACAAAAGGTAAGTGCTTTTTTCATTGCTCATATCGCCTACATATTTGGTTCAACGGATAGGAATTTCCTACTAGATTTGGGGTTCTAATTGTTTCATGAGGTGAATCTACCATCAACTTGTGTTTGTGTCAGTTGTTTTAACCAGTTCATCGTTGGGTGACTCATTATATGTTTGTTTAGATTCATGTTGCTTGCTCTCTTATCATTTTTTATTCCTATTTTATGAGTGGTTTTAGTAATTTATATTTATTCTTGAATACCGTTCCTTAATATTTATTCTTGACTCATTATGTTTTTCTTGGACTTTTGGCATTTAGGTAAATGCCATTATATTGCTTACGATGAGTTTTTAAGGGTTCGTGAACTGCTCTTCAAACCACCGTCTATATGTATATGTGTATGTTTATGTAATGGGAGAGACACACATATATGTATGTGATAAAGTTATATATGAGAATTTTATTAATGGTGAAAAAAAACCTTTTTTGGATATTTTTATAACAACAAATAGCATCAAAGTCAATGGTTTGTCTAATATTCTTATCAGAAAAATTAAAATTACCCTTTAAGGCTTGAATGTTGTCCCAAGTCATTTAATTAGGGAATGATGTGCGATAATTTAACAATACATGTTTAGGAATAGTTCTGACTAACAAAGACTTGATTTTTAAATGTGTCAATTGTCATTCACCTCTTTTTCTTGAGAACTTACCTGATACACTGCTTACAAACTAGTTTCACTGTTCCAGTAATCAAGTGATGGACACAAAAGTGTTGTTATAAAAATATTTTGGTTATGGTCAATAGTTAACAAGATTGTGGTTTAATTAATAGAAATTTTATGAGTTTAATATTTAATTTTGAGAATATTAAAACATCCCATGAAATTCTATTAACATAACTATTAACAACATGAAAAAATTTTCTTCAAGCATTTGATATTAAAATGCAAGAATTGTGTTTGTGGACTTTTTAAATTCTATAATAAAATTTTATTGCCATTTTTTGTGAGCTTTCTAAAACTATATGAAATAAAAATTTTCTATGTGAATTTTAATTCTACATTTCAATTTTTGACCAACGATGAAGAGAATTGAAAACAAAATGTATTAGTAGAATTTTGGTTTGTTATTCTACTATTATGAGCTATATAAAGTCATATGAAAAATATATTGTACCATGTGATAATTTTTAATTTTGCTGTTGAGGGCTTTATAAAGCTATATGAAAGAAAATTTGTACTTTATAGAAAGTACTTTAATTTTGAGAAAATGTCTATATCTATTTCATGAAACATCTAAAAGCATGTGTGCACACAAAAAGAAAGTTGTGATTGTGAATTTTTTGAGGAAATTCACATATATAAATAGTGATTATGAATTTTGTGAAAATTAACTTTACAAAAATGGTGATATCACATGATATTTTTATAGCACCACAAAAATATTATATTTTTAGGTAAACAAAAGTTTGTGAAACTCTTGTGAAAAAGGCAAAATAGCCATCAATGTGGGGGTTTAGAATTTGAGAGTTCAAAATGGCTTCATCTAAACTTTTGAGAGTTTTATTGCTAAGCAATATTGTGACTTACACATGTCATTTTGGATCCTAAAATTTTTGTGGATTTGTGACCAAATTTCTAGATATTGGCATATAAGCATTTGGGTCAATTTGAAAATTGAGGAAACCATCTCATTAAGATGATGATATACCATATATGAAAATTGGAGTTAGCATTTTTTAATGTTAATCCATGAAAACACTTATATTGTACAAAGAGGTATAATGTTGTTGAGTTATTGATCACAAAATTGAAATTAAAAAGTTCCTAAATAATTGTTTGTAATTTTATTCTTGAAAATTATTATATAGTGAATGAATATAAATGTGTATATATATGTTTGATGCCCTTCTATAATAATTATGAGCTTTTATATGAGTTTTTATATAAGTCGGGTTGTCATACTTTTATAGATTTAAAAATATTTTAAAATGTCGGGGTATTTTGTAAAATTTATATTACACAATTATAAGGAAAATGAATTAATTTTAAAACCTTGGTTATTATGTTGTTAATATTTTCTCTACGTGATCAGTGAAAATATATTTTTTAAATGTGGAGGGATGTGTATATATATGGAAATAATAGATGATAAAGATGGACATTTGTCTATATATGTATGACATAGATGCTACATAAAGACAAATTTTTCTTTGTATCTAATGTTAATATAAAATACATGGTGGAAGTAAATTTGATTTGGGGGTTGAAATTTGTCACAAAAACATTATGTTCAAAAGTGTTTTAAAAGTTTAATCATCTTAATTACAAACTGGTGAATATCTCTTATGATTTTAAACACTATTAAAGAAAATGGAAATGAGTCTGTTGTTTTTGATAAACCTCATTTAGCCTGAAATTTCATGAGGTGAGTGTCAGATGAATGTCTATATGTACACAACCCCAATGAAAGAGTTGAGAGGTACCACGAATTATGATATCATATAAAATGAATTTTTCATTATATTGAAAGAATACAATGATGTTAACTGAATCTTTGATTCAAATAAGACAAATTCACTAGCAGTTAAGCCTCACATTTGGTGGTGGGATGGTATCTTGGAGAGCAGCCAATAAATTTATAAACTCACTCTAAAATCAAAGTCAAGTATTCTAGAGTTGACTGAAAATAAGACTAAGTGGTTAAAAAATCCTTTAGCAAATTTTTCTGTTGGGTAAGAGTCCAAAGATATAAGTGTTTATGTTTTGTGATTGCCAAGCGACAACAGCCATTGTAAAAGAAAATAAGACTTTCAATGGTAAGAGTAGACATTTGTGTTGACACAAAGTTAACAAGCAATTGATCAGTTAGGTAAAGCCAAAAGTGGATTTGGTCAAACGCCTAAACCTTTGGCCAAACGCCTAAACCTTTGGCCAAACATGCATGTAAGAAAGAAATTAGTCCTTCAAACATCGAGGGAAAGTGGACTTAAGCCAATTGATAATTAATAGTGACGGTAATTCAACTTTGTGATTGAAGATCCCATGAAGAATGTTTATATGGATAATAACAAGTCATTTATTAGTTCTGCTATCACTATTTTTCAGTCCCTTCCTATAGTGTTAAGTGTGAAAATGCTAAAATGTATTGATTGAGAGGTTGAGCAAGTCCTTGAGGGTGGTGTATTCAATGTAGATACACTTGATGAAATTACCTATATGAGTGTGGAGTGGGGCCGCTCCTATGAGATCCTGGCAAAATCTCTAGAGCACTCATGAATACCAAGTACGTGCATCGCTGAAAATGCGCACAACGACGCTAATTGCAGAAACTGTGGGGCTATGATGTGATTAGTAAAGCCTCTAACCTACTATAAGAACTTGTCGGTTCATAGAAACTATATGCTTCACCACTAACTCTGCATTAAGTCTTATCCGTCTAGGTTTGGTTTATAGTCCAAAAGACACTAAACTTAAAGCGTCTATTGTAACATCCCATATTTTTTTCATCTAAGTTTCAAACGATGATAGAATTAAGTTATTTGTGCCTTTAGATACCTAGAAGCAAGTAATCAAGGAAAAACATAAAAGAATTAGGATAAATAACCTAAATATAGGCGAAAATTGAATTATGAGTGAAATAGTCTACTAACTATAGCTATTAGTTGATTGATAGCAGTTAAAATCAGATCAAATTACTAATATATGCATTCAATCGACTAATAGTGAGTAATTAGTCGACTAATTACACTCTGTAATACTAAAATTTTAGGTTTAGTAGTGATCAGTCAACTAATTAGAAGCAATCAGTTAACTAATAGTTTATTAGTCGACTAATTAGGAGACATCAGTCGACTAATCATCTGCTGGAGTGTGAAAATAAGCTAGTTTAAATTGAAAAAATCAGTAAAAAATTGACTAAAATACCCCTAACATGCCAAGGAAGCTCAAAAATAAGCAACTAGGGTAAAAGAGGTATTTCTACATTTAAGAAGCTCCCTAGACCCTTTTAGAAACAAGAGAGAGAGAAAGATCATCTTCAGAAAATAGAGAAGAGAGAGAAAGAGAAGGAAAACGTGAAGGAAAAGCAGAAGAGAGAGAAGGGAGCTCTAGTTGAAGATTTAGCAAGAAAACTACAAAATGTAAGTTTCCTAGCTTGATTTCTCTAATTTGATGAATTCTAGAGCTTCAGAATTTATAAAATAACAATTTTCAGACCAAAGGAAAGAGAAAAGAAGAAGAAGTGGTCTGAAATTTAAGAAGCAAGAGAAATTAGAAGAAAATTCACAAATTTCAACTCTAGGAAAAATCAAAGGTAGCTAGTTTTTCATAAAAGCAAGTTATTTAAGTTTTTATCATGCTTTTTGTATGATATATCAAGTTCTATATTCAAGTATTCCATGAGTATTTTAGAAAGAGATTTCTCATGAAAAGTATAGCTTAATTCCTCATGGGATGACAGAAACAGAACATTTCCTTATGGGATGACAGAAATTCCTCATAAGGAATAAAATCCTTATGGGATAATAGAAATTCCTAATAAGGTGAAAAATCCTTATGGTATGACAGAAATTTCTCACGAGATGACAAAACTTCCCCATGGGATGTAGATTACTTTTCATGAGAAAGAGTTAGAAGTAATAATGCACTATAATAAAGAATGAGAATATTTTAATCATATATTTATATGATAGTTCTTATGTTCATGGAAGTGAGAATTACTTATTGAGATTGCTTTTATGACTGAACTGATTCTTATAATAATTTTTTAAAGTAAACTAGCTACTGAGATCATATATCTCATGTTTTATGTTATGATTAACCATTTCAGGAGTCGAAGTAGAAAAGCAAGAGAAAGCAAAAGAATAAGCCAGTAGAGTTGATAATTAGTTATATAGTAAAAAGGAATGTTGTGTCAACTTCCTATGTAAACTTTTGGAGACTTATGCATATTTTGTATGAGTGTATAGAAATATATGAGTTTTATGTAAATCTCTTATGTTATAGTTATTCTAGAAGAGAATTTGCAAGAAATAGTGGTTATTGTGCTATGAAGCATGCATAAATAATAAAGAAGCAGTTGTATTATGTTTTAAGTTATAATTTTTTGAGATTTTGAAGTGTAGGACATATCAGTTAATTGATTGCCCTATATTAGTTGACTAGTACCTTCTAAATTTCTGAAGTATGCAAATCTAAGGTCTATCAATCGACTGATAGACATCCATTAGTCAACTGATTGTCCTCTGCCCAACTTAAAATTTTATATTGTTAAAATTTTATATTGTAAAATGCTCCAAAATTTTCCTATTTTTATGCAATCCGATATTTTATAAGAATTTTCAGAAAAATCTCATGATTTAAACCAAGATTTTCACTAAACATATATTACCATTTTCTTAAATTGTATAAGTTTAATATAAGTCTAATAGACGTTACATCTATACCCATGAGTAACCCAAGATAATGTTTTTCAAAATCTCTTTTAAAATATTTGGGTGATTATTGTGAAAATTATATTGCGTAAAGCTCTTGTATTTTAAAAGAGTGAATTTAATCCCATATCGAAAAAATCAATTAGGAGATGAGGTTTTATATACTAACATCTGTTAATGGGCTCATAAAAAGCTAAGAAAAGAGGTATGCTTACATACTCACAATCCTAGGCCAATGCAGTGCAAATCAGTGATTTATTCTCCCTGTGCATATGATAAAGTCGACGGGGCCTATTTTCACTTTTTTTGGAAATAAAATTATTTTAATTATTTTTGTGTCTTTAATGGACTGTTACAGTTTTAGAAATTAATGGATTTAAAGTTTTATAATATCCTTTTAAAACTTTGATTTTAGTTATGGTTTTCGCACCTATAAAAGGCACGCCTCCCCCTCATATTGGATAGAGACCATTTTAACTTCCCATCTCCTCCTCCACGTTTTTATGCTCTGTGTTTTTCACTGGGTTGCTATCTTGTTTTTCTATTGTTTTGGTTCATAGGTTTTACCCATAAAAGTTTGTTTAATATTAAAGAAAGTTCTACATCTATAGAATAATTTTCTTAAAAATAATGCCTCTTAAAACGTGACTCAAACTGTATTAGTGACAATTTTTAACAACAATACCAAACACACGCGGTTGGCTTGTTCATTTAAGAGTTGTACCTTTTTGTCTGATTCAAATAGACTCTATGTTTTGTACCTCTTTGTCCATTTGTATCAATGATTCACTTCTCGAACGACTAAAATCCCATGACATTGTATAATTTTTCATATTAAATTTCATCATAATAAATTCTGGTTGCTGAAGTGATGAGGGTTATTTAATTTTGTAGTTTCATTGTAATTTATACATACTACATTTTTGAGTTCAGGAAGTCAACAACAGTTAGACTATTTTACTTTCAATATTTGTGCAGCAGGTTAGTTGTTATTTATTTATTTGTAACTTCATTAGTTGATATTCATAAATAATTTAAATTCATCCATTGTTTTGCAGAACAAAATTTGAGTATTTTGGAGCTGAAGTTTTAGTTGCAGCCTTAATTAGAGGTGGTCCTTGGTATATGTGAATTTTAATTTTTCAAGCAGATTATCTATTTATGAAATGTTTTGATATATAAATAAGAAAATTTAAAATTTTTATGTTGAATATATTTTAAAGAACATAAAAAAAATTAAATAAAATTCAAATTCAAATGTACCATAGCCACCTTAATGTATTTCTTTCCCTATCTTATCTTGTACTTTGTAATTGTATTTCTCCAATGTATTTTGTATAAACTCCATAACTTGGATGATTTTTTACTATTAAAGAAATTCTGCTAATGCTTAGGCAAAATTTTGTTAATATAGTATTTAGACATTTTGCTAGTACGTACGTAGGCATTTAAAGATCTTCCTAATGCTTACTAACCTATTATTGTGTGTTTGGGAACACATTGGGGGTGAGCTGAACCATGTTTTAACAGTCCAAATCACGTTTACATTGTTTTTGATCATGTTTGGCAAAGTGTTGGAAATTTTTTTTCAAACCACAATTGATCCACCGTCCCAAATTGTTGATTCTACGATGAGATGAACATGGTTTGCTTATGTGATTAGTTATATTCCTCCTTTATCTCTTGCTTCTGTTAAGAAAAAAAAGAACCAATACCTCTATTTTGGAGGTTAGAAATAAAGGAAGGAAGAGATAAAGAGGGCCAGAGGGACAGAGAGACAAAATAGAGGGAGAGATGAAGAGAGAAAGAGAGAACACAAGAAAGATAGAGAGAGAGAGTGACAGAGATGAAAAGAGAAAGAGAGATAGTGATGAAAAGAGAAAGATCAAGCATGCAAAGATAGAGAGAAAAGAAAAGGAGAGGAAGGGAAGAACAGTAAGGAAGATGATGACATATAGGGACCACAATGAATAAATTGAAAAGATTATAAGGTTGATTTTAACAAAAATAAAATATATTCTCAAATTAGGGACCTAGATGAAGTAACAGAAGAATTTATATCAAACAAAAGACAAAAGAAAAATTTTAGTTAGGGACCTAAGTGAATAAACATAAATTTTTTGGGTAAATGATGAAATTAAAACAAAATCTAATTTAAATTATTAATTCATTTTTTTTAAAACTTAATTACAATGAATACTTAGTTCATTTTAATTATATTAGATACTTAGTTATTTTGTTTAAAACTTAATTATTAATTAAAAATTAGTTAATAATTCATTTTGTAATTAACAATTTATTAGCACTTTAATTATAATTATACTTATTATGATAGATTTAAATAAATGTAAATAAATAATAATTGTACATCAAAAATAAAATATAAAATTCATCTCCTTTCTGATAATTACACGTCCAAAATCACGTTTGTAAACTAATATCTAAATATCATACTCTTTTTCAAGCTATGTTTGCTCAACTTTCTTTCAAATATAAGTTTCATTCATCTAAACTTATGTTTGCTTAGACCACATTCAATCAAATTTAAATTGTCCAACTCATGTTTACCCATCCAGTTAACAAACCCACTCTTCGTATACTTATCATATTTCTTATAAATACGAGAAATAGATGTATTTCAATCTTTGCTAACGTTGTATTAAATGTAGTTTAAATGGAAATTTTTAACAATCTAATATAAAGTTGAATGACGTTTCCATTTTTCATCCGAAAACTGTAACTATTTTACTAATTCTTATTCTTCTTAACAACTAATATAATTCCTTATGCATTGCACAGATCCAAGGCTGGGACAATAAATTTTATGTTGTGTTGTATAAATTAATTGATGGCCATGTAATTAAGATTTTTTTAATGGATCTTTTTTTTCCTCTCATTATTTTTTTTCACAAATTAATTTTTTGTCTTTGACAAAGTTATGAACAAATGAGAACAACCATCATGTAATTATATTTATTTCAAGTTTAATCTTTTGTATTTTTTGAGACTCATATCGTGTCTGCATGCATTACAAGGGTTATATTTTAATCAATATGAGTATCAATTAGCCACTAAATATCAATATTAATCAATATCAATATATAAATAAAGCTGGTGGTTGATGTGATATATACTCCATCCACCATTCTTTTTTTTTCTTTTTTTTTTGAATTGAAAATGATTTTTTATTATATTTTATTATTTTAAACTCTAAATGGCTTTAAAAATTTTAAACGTTAAGAAATATGAGAGACATTTTTCACAATTAATTTAGAATATTTATAAATGCAATATTTTATTATTATTTTCTATAAATAATAAACTCATTAAAATCATTTACTATTTCATTCTAAAACAAATTATTTTAATACTATCTTTTCAGTAATGACGACAATGATAAAAGTAAAAATGGTGGGAAAGAGGAAGTAAAAGGTGGTGGAGGCGATAGTGACAAGAACGATATTAGTAATGATGGTGGTACCATAATAAAAGCACCATGTGAAGAAAGAGCTTTTATTTTACGAGAACAATCTTAACGAGTATTTTAGTAGCTTTTTCAAGAAAATGGCAACAAATAATATATATTATATTTATGAAAATAATAAAAACTCTTAATATGAATATTAATCGAAATTGATTATTTTAGGTTTTTTTATATAATGGTTGTTTTTACTTTTGTTCCTATTTACTATTCTCTATTTTATTTGATAGTGTTTTTAAATATGTTTTTGTGCAATTTTAATGTAAATATATCATTAAAAAAATAGTTAGTGGCAGTTTAAAAAAATCGCCGTTAAACAAAAACTTAGTAACAGTTTGTATGACAGCAACTAAATAATAGTAGTTCTTCATAAAACACTTTTATTTTTTCACCTTTCTCCATTTTACTAAAGAGAGAGGGATGGAGAGAATGTTAATGGAGCCCTAGTCACATTGTTATTGAACACTATCTACCCGCAACAAAGCTTTCAGATCCTTCTTCAAATCACGTATTGAACTTCTCTTCTTTTTTTTGTAAGTAAAACTTTTCTTTCCTTTGGATCTTGATTTTCACAATTCACACAATAGATCATAAACATACCTGGATCAATATCTGTAAATTTGAGTCTCTTTATTTCCTCTGGATTTCTGCCTTTAGGTCTCCTTGATGATCAGGAGAGAAAACAGTAACGGTACTTTTCCTTTCAGAACAACAACGCTCCAAAAAACGTTTCTGTTACTTTTCAATTTGAAATCAGAGTAAAAAGGGGTAAATTACGCTTTGACCCCTATAAAGTTTTTAATTACATAATAGCCTCTCAACCATTACAAGAAGGCCCCAATATATTAAAAACTTATCATTTAGGTCCTTCAATGTTATATTATGTGAATTTAACAATTAATGCTATTAAACTAAATTACATGGGCCATATATTAGAAATAATCTAACATTTTTCTCTGATTTGAAGCTGTAATGCAGAAATAAGAACTTTTATTGATCTATCACTTACACTGGCTCTTCTTTTTTGTCCAATATACTGTCAAGATTTAATTTGAGCCTTAGGTGTGGCTCTCCTTCGTCCAATTTCTCAGCAAGAAAACTTGCCATCGTATAGGAAGTTAGAAGTCTGGACCTCCTTTGTCTTCCTATGCAATGTGGGATCGTTAGGGTTGAGGATGATGTATCTTACCCTTTCACTTGGTTTTACATTTTTCGACTAAACATATTATCTTCTTCCATCTACATAAATTACTAGAATTTCTTCTAATATTATCTATCAAAAAGATGAATTCAGTCCTATGAATATCCGTGATATTAGATCCACTCTAACTAATGAGTTTGAGAGTTACAGCAACGAATTTTTGGCATCTTTATGTTCCTTTTCCTGACATAAATTCATGTAACTTATTCATTCCAAGGTTGAGATATTTTTATATGGAAAATGAATTTGATTCCTGCTTACTTCATTGGTGCTTGATGGATAGCTCAGTTCTGTTTTCTGCTAGGATTTCTATATATTTGTCACAGATTTTTCTTTTTTCCAATAATTCAAAAACAAGGAAATTTGCATCATATAGGATGAAGGTGAGGTTGTTGTTCCTTTCTTCAGATGCTTGAGGCTCACAAAATATTATAAAATAACAATTTACATAGTTGTCATGCTGCAAGGACGGAAGAGCTAATCCTCTGTTCAATTCCTCTAAGCTTTTCATCGTTTTTTTTTTTTGAGACCTTACATAGTTGTTCCCATACGATTTTAGCGCAACAAAATTAGTTTATTTAAATCTGGTACCCGAGGTTGTTTATTTAAGTTGATGATGTTGAACTTGGTAAAGTACCTTTTATCCACACGTAACGCATTATACTTTTACATAGAGAAGTTTTGGTCCAAACTCCAAAGGATACTTTGTAGTCTCTTTCAAATTAAAACAGAATGACCAACGCTTTATATTCTACTTTCATTTTGCTATTAGTTATTTAGATTTAACCAAATGTTACTGTACTCCAAGGTATTTGATGTTTAAATATCTATGTTTGTTAGTCTAATTATTTAAGTCTAACTTTTTTGGCTTGGCTGGTATTCTACATCATAGAATAAAAAATGAGAATGGTTAAAACCTTTTCAATTACTTGCTCTGTTAATGCAGGTGGGTAACTGGAGTCTTAGATGGAAAAAACTTAAACTAATTTTAAAGGGTTAATAGTCAAAGCATTCCAATGCAATGGGATTGCAAATTTGCTCGGAATTCTTAATCAGGGATTTAATAACAATAATTTGTAAATAATTGGCATATGACAAAATAGCAGTTCAGATAACTTGAGGATTGTTTTTAAATTCTTTATTTTATATTTTTTATGTATAAAAAAATCATGAGTAAATTTAACTAATTTGATTCATTTTTCCGCGAAAGCATAAGGTGGGTGAGAATAAGTACGACATGCTTTATTTTTCTTTGCAAGATAGTTTCAGATATCAGTTTTTCTTTATATTCAAGTTTTTTTAGAAATGAAAGAATTATTTGAAATCATAAATTCTTGGAGAAAGAAACATGATTTGGCGAAGCCTTTCATCCTAAGTAAAGTCGTTGGCACATGTGGTTATCTTGCTCCGGAGTAAGAAACATTGCTTTTAAGCCTATACAAGTTTTCAGATTCATTCTTCTTGCAAAAAAGAAAAAAGTTAGAAAACGAACTAAATATTTTTGTTTGTAATGTTTCTCAGTATTATTTGTTTGGTTTTTACTTTAGTACACTTCTATATTTCTCCTTATGTTTTTGCTATGACCTTGTGTTTTACTGTTGCAACTGAGGCATTGCCCTAATATTTGTCAAATTGCTGATGTTCGCTGCTCTGAGAAATTCCCCTAATTCCATGAACATGTAAAATAAAATAGAGAAAGCTAAGGAAGAAACATAGAATGAACAAGAGAACTCTGTATTTGTTGTATATGATTTACAATGAGAATGAGCAAGTATTTATAGGAGAAGATAAACCTAAACCTAAGCAAAATACAATGTGTACATAGTTTAGGACATGGAGGCTGGAACATGGAGGAGAGATTTCAGGAGCCAACAATATTTGACTTTAACATCCTCCCTCAAACTCAAGGTAGTAACGAAGATGACAACTTGAGTTTGGAAACAGGATCCTGAAAGCGTTGAGGTGAGTGTGATTTAGTAAACAAATCTGCAACCTGAGACTTTGAAGAGGTAGGGACAAGTTGTATCGTGGCTTGAATGATATGATGGCGCACAAAATGACAATCAATTTCGATGTGCTTTGTACATACATGAAAGACATCATTATGGGCAATTTGGATTGCACTTTGGTTATCACAAAATAATGGGGTTGTCGATAATAAGGAAACACCTAAGTCTTGAAGTAACCATCGTAACTAGAGAAGCTCTGAAGTAGTGTCAGCAAGAGCTTGATATTCTGCTTCAACCCTGGAGTGAGATACAATGGTTTGTTTCTTGCTGCACCATGAGATGAGAGATGTGCCAAGAAAGAAACAATAGCCAGTGGTAGACCGACGGTCAATAGGGTCTCCAGCCCAATCAGCATCAGAGTATCCTTGTAACTAGTGGAGAGGAGTGACAAAAGTGAAGACCATGGAATAAGGGTCCTCTAATGTATCGAAGGATTTAAAGAACATCAGAAAAAATGAGTAGTCCATGGAGAAGTCATGAATTGACTAACTATATGAACAACATGTGCAACATCTAGACGAGAGACAGTGAGATAAATTAGACTGCCAACTAGCTGTCGATAGAGAGTGCTATCATTAAGAGGAGTCCAATCGGTTGGAGATAGATGAGTATTTGGAGCAAGTGGAGTGCAAACAGTCTTTGTATCAGTGAGTCTAGCACGGGAGATAAGATCAGTGGCATATTTAGCTTGTGATAACTAGTAACTAGAATCATCATAAGAAACTTCAAGGCCCAAAAAATAGATTCGATTACCCAAGTCTTTCATCTCAAATTGTTGATGCTGATAAGATTTGAGACTAGATATATTGGAGGTGTCATCGCCGGTAATGATCATATCATCAACATAGAGAAGAAGAAAAGTGTATCCTTCATCTATGTTGTGGAGAAATAATGCATGATCATAAGAACTAGACTTGAACCCAAGTGAGCCAATAGTTGAGTTGAATTTGGCAAACCAAGCTCGAGGTGCTCGCTTGAGTTCGTGTAAAGCTTTTCTTAGGTGACAAACCTTGTTAGGTGGATTATCATACCCAGGCAGAGGTTTCATGTATACTTCTTCTGTGAGATCGTCATTACGAAAGGCATTTTTGACATCTATTTGAAATAATGTCCACTGTTTGCTAGCAGCAACTGTAATGAGATAGCACAGAGGTTAAGCGGGCCACTGGAGCGAACGTTTCCTCATAGTCAATGCCATACTCTTGGGTGAATCATCAAGCAACCAATCTGGCCTTGTATCTCTCAACGGATCTATCAACTCGAGTCTTGATTTTGTAGACCCATTTACAGTCCATAATAGATTTATTTGGTGGTAGATTGACCAAGTCCCACATATAGGTGTTCGTAAGGTCTTGTATTTCTTCCATCATTGATTTCTGCCATAAATGGTCAAAGCTGGCCTCGCGGTAGGTTCGAGGTTCATATATAGAGACAATAGGGAATAAACATGAAAATCCTTAAGGTGTGCAGGTGGTTGACTAACCCAGGTAGTTCGACAAAGATGTGGTAGAGAAGAACCTGATGAAGTGTCAGGATCCATAGCCAAGGGCGATGCAATAAAGTTAGTAGAGGGCTGCGTAGAACTACTTGAGCTAGGTGATGGACCTGCAAGAGAAATGTCAAGAAACAAAAAGACAGTAGGATCAGAAAAGAAAGGACGAGGTGGTTCACTGATGTTAAATTTGGAAAGACTTGAGAACAATTTATGTTCCCAAAAAGTCACATAGTGAGAAATGTGGAGTCATTGAGATAAAGGATCCCAACACCGATACCCTTTATGTTTGATGCCATATCCAAGGAAGCAACATAATCGTGCTCGTGGTTCAAGTTTATTGAGCTTATGAGGTTGTAAGAGAACAAAACAAGCACAACCAAAAACTTTAAAAACTTTAAGAGTGCGATAAGTGGGAGCATGATTAAACAAGCGTTCATAAGGGCAGATGTTCCCTATGACATGAGAAGGGATGCGACTCATGGTATAAATGGTAGTAAGAACAGCTTTTCCCTAAAGAGATTATGGACAAGAGGAAGATATTAGGAGGGCTTGAGCAGTATTCAGAATATGATGATGTTTTCTCTTGGCCCGACCATTTTGTTGAGAGGTGCTAGGACAAGATCTTTGAATAATAGTACCTTGTTGAGTAAGAAGGTCGGTAAAGGATTTATCTTTATATTCCATGGCATTATCAATGCGAAAAGTTTTGATTTTACAAGAAAATTGTGTTTGAATCATGATAACAAAATGAGAGTAAATAGTGAATAGTTCAGACCTATTACGCATAAGATAAGTCCAAGTATAGCAAGAGAAATCATCAATAAAAATGACATAATATCGTAAGCCTCTCATGGTATCATAGGGAGCAAGTCCCCAAATATCAGAATGAATTAGGTCAAAAGGTGCCAAAGAAATTGAATCATTAATAGAGAAGGGTAAGGCATGTCCTATAGAAAGTTAATGGGAAACACAATTAACATTTTCAGTTTTAACATTGCCTAAAGAGCCACTGGAAACTAATGATTGCAATCGATCATGAGAAGGATGGCCAAGGTGAGAATGCCAAATTTGAGATGTGACAGCTTTAGTAAAGAATTTGGATGGAAGATGTAGAGATGTAAGCTCAAACAGTCATCCAACCCCACATCCTGTGTCACGACCCGTTTTCTGGGCACATGACCGGCACAATGATGAATCTCTCATCACTGTAAGCCTTCCGATAAATATATCAAATTTTCTTATCTGAAAATCATAGATTATCAATTTAAAATACATTATTATACTGACATACAAGCCAAATGTCGAACCCTGAACTAGATGTCCTAGACGATTACAGAGCAACATAATCTATAACAGAAGAGAGGTCTACCCGACAACGGGAAGGTCCAAAGTGATCTACTCCTCTAGCAGATATTCTTCGATGGCAACCTGATCTGAACAAAAAGGTTGTACAAACAATGTGAGCTTTTAAACTCAATGAGCGAATCGGCCTCGCATTAATAAAATTCAAATACATTACCAGTCATGCAAGCATATCCAAAGGCTCATACTCAACCAATAGACAGAAGATAAAAATTTATCCAATTCAACAAACGTTACTAGTACTCGTCAATGGCAATATATCCCGGAGAGCGCACACAGGCCGGCTCACCAATTATGTATATTTCCGCCATGACGCACAACATCATCCTCTTACATACAAGATAAAAATTCATCCAATTCAACAAACGTTACTAGTACTCGTCAATGACAATATATCCCGGAGAGCGCACACAGGCCGGCTCACCAATTATGTATATTTCCGCCATGACGCACAACCTCATCCTCTTAGCTAGGGAGCCTCACGGATTTATCACCAATCCGGGCTATATCCCTACTGAGGGAATCGTTGTCTCCACACTCATTGGTCAAGACACCCTGTCAACCGGGTTTTCCACCTTGCCGTGAGAGGGGGTACTGTCCCGCTCAATCACAATCAATAGCATTTCATATCATAATCAGAAGCTCAATATAATATTCATCCATATAACAGGTATAGTATATTACTATATTATGGATTTATAAACCACATATCAAGATAACAATTAATCCATTTTTGAAAACATTCAAACTTCACATCATCATAAGATACTTATTTCATTTTATCCATACTTATGGATTAATTATCTCATTTAGATTCGTCATTCTGAATCCAATTTCCCCCTATGAATCTTGGGAGTGTCCTACGACATACTTTTTATCACCAGTAATGCTAAAACTCTATTAAAACGGGGTCGTTTCACTCACCTGGATTCCGTACGAACATCGCTTCTCTAAGTCATTACAGACAAGAGTTCACAGATGAATTTCGGTGTTCTGCTACGGAGATTTTCATGAAAGATTAGAGAAAATAAGTCAGGATTGTTTTCGTACAGATACTGTTCATATGTACGGTTACTGTTCATATATACAGTCACTATTCATACGTACGGTCACTATTCATACGTACGATCACTATTCATACCAGAAATAGAGAATACAATCTGTAAAAGAGTACACCAGGTAAGTTCCCAGGAAAGAGTGGAGGGTCACACTGGACACACTTAAAAACCAGGTCTTTCCTTAGCCAGAACTTTCCTAGACATGTATTCTTCACAGTTTACATTCTATTTCGGTAATCAGAGAATCAAATAACATATAAACAGCTAAGGACAGTTTTTCTGATGTGGAAGATCAGCCAAGGCCGCAACCACAGAGCATACTTAAGAAATTAACTTCTAAAATTTGAAAGACATAGAAAGGGCATAGTATCCTTACCTAAGCTGAAAAGGAAAGGCCCAAAATCTCAGAGGCCTAGCTTTGGAGTAAGAGAAACTTAAGGAGAGAAGAAGAGAAGTTGAAGGTGTGAGTTTAGAAGTGAAATGAAAAGGCCTATTTATAGCAAAAGTCAAGGGTACTATTTGACACTATACGCTAATAAAATATTCAATTTACTATTCATGAAAATGACATTTCTAATAATGCAGTTACTGTGCACCTCACGCGTACGTTGGAAAATTTTTCTGTTATTACTATTGGAAACTTAAAAGGGAAAAATATTCTTTCACCTTAAACCTTTAAGTTTCTTTTCAATTCAGTCATTTCACTTTAGTCCCTGAGGGTATTTTCACACATAAAACGTCAGTTTCTCATACGAACTTCTTTCTAGTTTTCTCTTATGACCAAACAACATCTAGTACTTGACATTTCGATTGTATAAATGAACAGTATCATATACGTAAATAGTATTATACTGGTGAATAGTACTGTATACTGAAATAGTAACAGTAGTTTGTAAACAAATATTTATATTTTATTTTTCTTGGGTATTACATTATCACTCCCTTAAGAGAATTCGGTCCCCCGAATTCAAAACTCATTTCAAGACTGAAATAAGTGTGATTACTTCGTCTATATCTCATTCTTTGTATCTCTTTCTTTCCAAACCTCTTCACATCCCTGGTAAGATTTACAAGAATACTATAGCATCAACTGTGAACTCTAGACCGCATTATCAATAATTTTCATAGGACTTTTGCCTTTTCTAAATAGCAAACAATCTCTTCCTCATCAGTTTGATCTTCTCCACAACCTTTTGTACCATAAAGTGTCTCATCCTCATAACCTTTACCAAACTCAAACCACCTAATCAAAGACGAACTCTGTCTATATGTAAAACCTCAAATAGGTGTCATCTCAAAAGTGATACGTGGTCTTTCCAGTTCACATTGAATATCAGAACACATGTTTCCACACACATAGCTTATAACTTTTACGAATACAAGCACCCTACCCGAAGGCATCATTTTGGCCATAAGCAATACTCTTGCCCGAAGGCGATCCTTCTACCTTAAGGCGATACTCTCAGCTGAAGGCGTTATATAAAATGAAATCATTACATAAATCTCTAAGAAGAACAATTCTAGAAAATGTGTTAAGTAAATAACATATTCCTCACGCATAATTATAAAATAAATATATATAGAAATTCCTCTCACCTCAATGACTCATATAGAGTCGTATCCCTTCAATGCTTAGGGCAAACCCATAGTTCTCTATATATAGGTTCATAAAATACTTATTCAGCATTCCTCCATAGCTCAGAAGTGCAATGAAATATCATTTTAGTAACTCTGCTCAGTCAAAAAGATATTACTATACTATGCTTTAGAATCAAGTATGAAATATAACAAGTCCAATATCTTCTCATTCCTCAAGTTCTTTTAGTAAAATGAATCACTTCAACAAAGAAGATCTAGATACTAACTTAAATTTTATTTCTAGTACATAGATAATTTTAATACGTGAAGCTTACACCAAATGTAGCTTTAGGTACAAATAAAAGAAAAATAAATTAAGGACGAGGAGGCTTTTGAAATGTAAAAGGTGCTCCAGGTCTAGAAGAGGAAGGTGCTTCAGACCTTAAGGAGGAAGCTAATCGTTGCAGCCTAGAAAGAGTTTCTGGAGGAAGCGCCTGAGAAATTTGGTGAAGAGCAGAAGTTACTCCGTTCATACAGTCAATACACCTTGCTTGTTGGTCACGAAAATTTTGAGTTGCAAACATTGAATGTCTATCAACTCGATTAGCCAGTTCCCCGAAACGACGGTTTATCAGTTTCTCTTGGTTTTCAAAGAGACGATTTATTAGTCGTTTCTGGTCCTCTGTCTTGTATTCCAGGCTCTCTATCTTACGCTCCAGATTTTCGATCTTACGCTCCAGGAACGCAAGCTTATTTTCTGAGGATGTTGCAGTACTGTCCTCCTCCAACTCTATTACATCCCTCTTTCTTTTCTTAATTTCTGGTGACCTGTCTACAGGTCTCTTCCCTTTGTTGTTTTCGAGACTTAGATTTAAATCAAGCTCTACATTGCCAGTCTCAAAATTCAAGTTGAAAGACTTATTATCGGCCATTGCTCTAGGGATCTCAGAAATAACTTCGAATGAGAAAGGAATGGAGATTGAGAATTAGGTATGTAATGAAAGAAGTAGGTTTGCTTGGTGCGATGAGTAGGGTAACGGGCATACAAGATTTATAGACAACCCGAAGCCCCTGGAGCTAAAGCCACCACAACCTACACGCCGCTTGCTATAAGGTTTACAGATCACATA
This sequence comes from Biancaea sappan, assembly GCA_037074585.1. NCBI lineage: Eukaryota > Viridiplantae > Streptophyta > Magnoliopsida > Fabales > Fabaceae > Biancaea > Biancaea sappan. The sequence continues at coordinate 16,191,029 of CM073491.1, read as the reverse complement.
CGTCGCAATGCCAGCAATTAATGTCAGACATGCAAGTAAATAGTAAATATAATTTAATGCAATTAACATAAGTCAAAGATTTCCTCAAAAAAAATTTTCGGCTAATCTTGACCTTTCTCAAAGTTCTGACTAACTACGCTCTTCAGTCTGAGATTTTCTCCCTCTAAACTTGTTTTATTCTGTAATCCTATATCACGATGTCCCTCTATGATTAGGTCGCCTCATATTGGCCGTATCTTAGATTCTAATCGGTGTCTTTACTCTAGACTTACACATAATATATGTATATCAATATATATATTTTAAAACAAAGTTAACTGCTTACGGTCACATGCCTTAAGCATTATCATGATGTAAGGAAATCACTGCCTTTCATTTGCCCACGAGAGCATTATATGTAAGTATATGTAACCATGAAGATATATCATCATCTACACATTTTATTCTATCCAAGTCATTTTGATTTCACATCTCTATGAGTATATGTAGGATCATCACATATTCTCCTTGATCGTAGCCTTCACTCATTATTCATGAATAACATACATAAATGTAATTACAACATGATTCAATCAATTATGTATATTATACTCAACTGAAGGCTTTTAAGAACAACACAATAAAACGGAGAAATGTATTTCAGTTCATCATAAAAGCATCCAAGGCAATCTTTGATGGCTATGTTATCAACTTCTTTGAATTTCGGAAAATGCCAACGGGAGAAATGGGAAAACCGAGTAAAATCGGCCGCAAATCCACCGAATACTGACTTTCGTGGTTTTGGCATTAATGCGACGCATTGTTGGTGTGCACGCCTACCCTAGACTTCTGGCTTCCAGCTTGCAGAAATCCATAGGTTGATCGTGTAGGGGTGCGGTGAAAAGATATCTTCTTTGTCTCTAAGTCCTAATTTTTCTCTATAAAAATCATCCCAGCGTTCTCAGTTACCACACCACAAAGAGTAATAATCTCCGAGCCTACAATCCCCCAGTATTCCTCTCGCCTCATACTCTTACAAAAATTTCTAAATTTTTCCAAATCATGTCCGCAAGGAAGTACATTGATCTCACAGTAGAGGCTAAGGAAGAAGAGCTCGACTTAAACTTAAGTCTGGGCAAAGACAAGGGCAAAAGACCTTTTGAGGGGTCTCCAGAGAAACAGAAGGAGAAGAAAATGAAGAAGATCGAGGAAGCTGATGAGACTAGCATGGGCCATACCTCGGAGGACAAAATCGCCTGTCTAGAGCAGGAGGTGAAAAATCTGAAAAAGATGATAGGAGACCTGGAGAAGTTAACTAAACGCAATCATGCAGAAATGACTTCAAGAATAGACAGGTTCTTCTATTGGTCTACCCAGTGCTTCTGCAATCAACAACAAAGAAGTGTTGATTGTATGAATGGAATTTACACTACCCTCCGCGACATTGCTCTGTCTCTCGCTCCAAGGAATGGTCGAGGGGTGATGATACAATACAACCCTCCTAATCCAAGACCACCTCGCTTTTAGATTACTCATGCATGAGTAAACTTCTTCTTTTTTGCAATGTAATCCTTCAGTTTTTTTGTTTTTAATGCGAGTGGTTTCTTTTATTGGCTGGTACCCTAAAATAATATAGCTACACAAATTCAATCATGAATTCAGCTTATAAAATCCACCATATAAAAATTTGATCCGACAACAACGGAATCAAAACAAGTAATAACCTTTCCTTTACTAAGTTCAAAAGTGTAGCCACATCTATCTAAAATTAAACCTGACAATATAATTTCCTAAGAAGAGATAAGTCTCGGAGGGAAAGGAAATGGAAACATCCTACAGGACCTTCAGTAGAGCCGTCTCTCTATAATTGTGCCTGGGTTCACAACGATAGAGGAGGTCCCACTAAGGTTACCTTGCTCTGTAATCACTAGGAGACCTAACAACCTTTGCTCTGATACCAACTTTGTCACGACCCGTTTTCTGGGCACATGACCGGCACAATGATGAATCTCTCATCACTGTAAGCCTTCCGATAAATATATCAAATTTTCTTATCTGAAAATCATAGATTATCAATTTAAAATACATTATTATACTGACATACAAGCCAAATGTCGAACCCCTGAACTAGATGTCCTAGACGATTACAGAGCAACATAATCTATAACAGAAGAGAGGTCTACCCGACAACGGGAAGGTCCAAAGTGATCTACTCCTCTAGCAGATATTCTTCGATGGCAACCTGATCTGAACAAAAAGGTTGTACAAACAATGTGAGCTTTTAAACTCAATGAGCGAATCGGCCTCGCATTAATAAAATTCAAATACATTACCAGTCATGCAAGCATATCCAAAGGCTCATACTCAACCAATAGACAGAAGATAAAAATTTATCCAATTCAACAAACGTTACTAGTACTCGTCAATGGCAATATATCCCAGAGAGCGCACACAGGCCGGCTCACCAATTATGTATATTTTCGCCATGACGCACAACATCATCCTCTTACATACAAGATAAAAATTCATCCAATTCAACAAACGTTACTAGTACTCGTCAATGACAATATATCCCGGAGAGCGCACACAGGCCGGCTCACCAATTATGTATATTTCCGCCATGACGCACAACCTCATCCTCTTAGCTAGGGAGCCTCACGGATTTATCACCAATCCGGGCTATATCCCTACTGAGGGAATCGTTGTCTCCACACTCATTGGTCAAGACACCCTGTCAACCGGGTTTTCCGCCTTGCCGTGAAAGGGGTACTGTCCCGCTCAATCACAATCAATAGCATTTCATATCATAATCAGAAGCTCAATATAATATTCATCCATATAACAGGTATAGTATATTACTATATTATGGATTTATAAACCACATATCAAGATAACAATTAATCCATTTTTGAAAACATTCAAACTTCACATCATCATAAGATACTTATTTCATTTTATCCATACTTATGGATTAATTATCTCATTTAGATTCGTCATTCTGAATCCAATTTCCCCCTATGAATCTTGGGAGTGTCCTACGACATACTTTTTATCACCAGTAATACTAAAACTCTATTAAAACGGGGTCGTTTCACTCACCTGGATTCCGTACGAACATCGCTTCTCTAAGTCATTACAGACAAGAGTTCACAGATGAATTTCGGTGTTCTGCTACGGAGATTTTCATGAAAGATTAGAGAAAATAAGTCAGGATTGTTTTCGTACAGATACTATTCATATGTACGGTTACTGTTCATATATACAGTCACTATTCATACGTACGGTCACTATTCATACGTACGATCACTATTCATACCAGAAATAGAGAATACAATCTGTAAAAGAGTACACCAGGTAAGTTCCCAGGAAAGAGTGGAGGGTCACACTGGACACACTTAAAAACCAGGTCTTTCCTTAGCCAGAACTTTCCTAGACATGTATTCTTCACAGTTTACATTCTATTTCGGTAATCAGAGAATCAAAATAACATATAAACAGCTAAGGACAGTTTTTCTGATGTGGAAGATCAGCCAAGGCCGCAACCACAGAGCATACTTAAGAAATTAACTTCTAAAATTTGAAAGACATAGAAAGGGCATAGTATCCTTACCTAAGCTGAAAAGGAAAGGCCCAAAATCTCAGAGGCCTAGCTTTGGAGTAAGAGAAACTTAAGGAGAGAAGAAGAGAAGTTGAAGGTGTGAGTTTAGAAGTGAAATGGAAGGGCCTATTTATAGCAAAAGTCAAGGGTACTATTTGACACTATGTGCTAATAAAATATTCAATTTACTATTCATGAAAATGACATTTCTAATAATGTAGTTACTGTGCACCTCACGCGTACGTTGAAAAATTTTTCTGTTATTACTATTGGAAACTTAAAAGGGAAAAATATCCTTTCACCTTAAACCTTTAAGTTTCTTTTCAATTCAGTCCTTTCACTTTAGTCCCTGAGGGTATTTTCACACATAAAACGTCAGTTTCTCATACGAACTTCTTTCTAGTTTTCTCTTATGACCAAACAACATCTAGTACTTGACATTTCGATTGTATAAATGAACAGTATCATATACGTAAATAGTATTATACTGGTAAATAGTACCGTATACTGAAATAGTAACAGTAGTTTGTAAACAAATATTTATATTTTATTTTTCTTGGGTATTACATCCTGTCCCAAGGATCTCACCCATTTGTAGATCTTGCACAATACAACCATGACTCGAAAAACATAAGTTAACACCAAGTTCACATAATTGACCAATAGAAATGAGATTCAAGGAGAGTTTAGGAACAAGAAAAGCATTAGATAAAGATATTTTTGAAGTCTGAATATTGCCTATGCGGTGAATAGACATAGTGGAATTATCAGTAGTATGAACAATATGTGGAACAATTGGTGTTTGTGAGGAAGAGAAAATGGAAGAGTCTGAAGTCATATGGTTGCAATAGGTAGAATCAAAATACTAAAAGGTTGAGGTACCTGGGGTGACAAATAGAGCTAGAGATGAGATAGTACCAGAATCTGGTTAAAATTGTTGAAGCATTGCATGAAGATCTCTTAGTGAAAACTTGAGAGATGTAGTCTCCATAGGACCTTCAATGGTGACAGCAGCAGTAGAGGAGGATTAAGAGGTTTTGGAGGGATAACCTTGTCCTGAACTTTTGTGTAGTAGTTTTCTACACTCAGAGATGTGATGACCGTAATTTTTGCAGTAATTGCAAATCACTTTCTTCTTGTATGGGTTTTGGGGATTCTGGTGTGTAGCTAGAGCAACATCAGGTGATGGATTTTGGTTTGCAGCCAGAACAACATCTGAGAATGGAATAGATTTTTCCATGTGGAGAGTGTTAAGGCGGGATTCTTGAGCAATACATCTTTGATTATGGTATCCAGGTTTGGTAGAGTGCTATGATGAAGAAGGGACTATGAATGGATTCAAACTCATCCTGAAGAGTCATCAAGGAATGCCAAATATGCTGACGATCATGGAGATTGGCATAAATAGTGGTTGCCTCGATACTAGGCCATGTCAGATCTCCAAGTGATATTTTATCCCAAAGTCCTTGTAGCTCAGACATATAGCTATGGATTGTTTAACCCGGTTGTTGTCACATGCGATGAAGCTTCCTATAAAGCTGGAATTGGTGGACATCGTCAGAAATTGAATAATGATCTTTAAATAATCCCACACCTCTTTAACAGTGTCAAAACGTCAAAAATCAAGTTTGATGGTGTTCGCCCATGTGTTCCTAAACCATATAAGAATTTGATGATTCATTGCATCCCAAGAGACTATCTCTCTGTAAAAGCGTCTTCCTCCTTTTTGTCTTTGGGTACAGGTATTGGTATTTCTCCAGTAACAATGTGCCGCAACAATCTCCCTCTAAGGAAGCTACACATTTCCTCAACCCATAAATCATATTTGGATCTATCAAAGGTAACAACATTAATAGGATTGGGAATGTATTGAGGAAGTTTAGAGGCATCCATTAAAAAAGAGAAATACAATAAAATAAGAAAACCTATAGATAGAGCAAGAATTTGATACATCTAACCCCAAAAATGGATTCAAGACACCGAAAAACCTTAGGAACAGGTCCAGTTGTTTGAAAAATCAGAGAGTAGGACACAAAATTTGCTGGTCAAAGTAGATAGTTGACTGAGGACACGTGGCAAAGTACAGGGTCGAAACATGGCTGAATAAGGTCCTGACATGCATTGATGATGTGGACGACACATGTCAGTTGATGTGACAAAAGTGATGACATGTCTGATGATGTGGCAATGTGACATAGATGTGATCATAGTTGATGACGTGGCAATTTGATGATGTATAGAATAACGTGGCTCGTCTTCAACCTCTGGACGCTACTATTCACTAGCAGCGAGTGGACGGAGCGTGAGCGAGTGGAGGGCGTGACTGATAGTTCTCCCGGCGCGTGAGGGCTCGTGCTTAGGCCTCTGTAGAAGAGATTTTTTCTGTTGTGATCATTATCACAAGCCGATCCTTTCGATGTCAATATATGGAAGAATAAACGAAAAAGACTGAGATCAAAACTTTGTGCAAAGGTGAGAAAGGAGAAGAAAGTGAGAGAGAGAGAGAGAGAACTCTTTTCACAAAACAAGCTTTGATACCATGTAAAATAAAATAGAGAAAGCTAGGGAAGAAACAGAGAATAAAAAAGAGAACTATGTATTTGTTGTATATGATTTACAATGAGAATGAGCAAGTATTTATAGGAGAAGATAAAGCCTAAACCTAGGCAAAATACAATATGTACATAGTTTAGGACATGGAGGCTGGAACATGGAGGAGAGATTTTAGGAGCCAACAATATTTGACTTTAACAGATCACATTTTGGTTCTTGAAGTATGATTGTTTTAATTTTGTTTTTCAACTGTCTTCCAAGTGAAATTAAATATATTTAAATTTAATAGATGTATAAGTTTTTATTAAATTTGTTTGACTCTTATTTTATAACTCTATGTAATCTAAAGAATATAATTAATAATTTTTATTTTTTTAAACATTCTTTTACATTTAGCGCTGGTTTCAATTGTCACTATTTTTTAAAAAACACAATAATATAGTGGTGGTTTGGAACCAACTACCATTAAGCCATTTAGTAATGGTTATTTTCACAATTGCTGAGAACTGCTACTAAATAACATATGTCGACTAATTTAGTGCTAGTTTCCGAACCGCCACTGAACATTTTTCTGTTGTTGTTGTTGTGTATATATAAGTAGTTCAAAGTAATGTAAGATGCCATATAAAAAGTCATGAAAACCTTCCAATAACTACAAATTTGTTGATTATATTCTGACACTTGGTAGCATGTGTCAAAATCTATTTTGCTCTTAGAAGAAAAATAACTAACAAAACTTATTTTTTATATAATAAAAGTGATCAATAATTAACTTTTTAAGAATTCATAGTGTAAATGTTTACACTAATTATATATTTTTTATTATCTTGAAAAATGGCTGTACATAAAATTATTGTTTGTGATCATTATTTCCTTTGGTTCAATGAGTACGCCTTCAATGATAATACGAACTATCTAAAAAATTGATATAATCGTTTTTTGTATCTAACATGCATACATTTCCTTTTTAATATCTCTTTTTTTATTTAAATTTAAAGAATTTATGTTCTCATTCTTTTAAATTATAAAAATTTGTGCGATTATGTTGATAATAAGTCATAATAAAATTTTGGTTAAATTATAATTCAGTCGCTATAGTTTCACTCAATGGAATATTTAGTCCATACACTTTAAAAACAGAAGATTTAGTCTCTATAATTTTCAAAACTCCAAAAAATAGCCTTCGGTATTAGTCAACCGTTAGTCAACGATTAGTCTGGAACACATGGTGCTGACTGTGATGTTTACATCAGTATTAAGTGTCATATTAGAGCCAAAGATGACAAATTTAAATATATAATATAAAAATATACAAAATAGATAAATATAAATCTATATAAATATTTACATGACAATTTAAATAACTAATTTAAACAAAGTAAATTAGTTTTTATTTGATATATTCATATGAAATTAAATTCTAGTTTGGTCCATTTTTATACAGTCCATAATTTCAGTTAAAGCCATATTTATTTAAAATTTTATTTTTCTGTTAAAATTTTTTTATTTATTCACTTAGGTCCCTAACTAATATTTTTCCTTTGTCATTTACATGATTTAAGATCATATTTAGCTTCATCTAGGTCCCTAGTCCTAGAATATAATTTTTCTGAAATTAAATCAACCTCTGTAAACTTTTTATTTCTTTTACTTTAGTCCCTATCATGCATTTTACATACTTTTCTCATGAGTTTGATTCCCAAACTTACCCAGAATTTCTTCTTTTGTGTTTTTAGAACCTATTTGATCATTTCTATCCATAAACTAAGCCAAAGAGAGACTTTTAAGAATCAAAAGTTTAGTTCTATTACTTACCTGAATTCCTAACTTATTTTTCTGCACTTTGTGTTCTCTTTGTTGCTGCTGTAAAAGATTCCTAAAACCCCAAAATCCATTGCTATATTGTCATATTTTTTTGCAGCGACCCGTGAGCATCTCCTTTTCTGCTGTACAAAACTGAGAGAGAAAATGAGTTGAGTAGTCCAAACCATGAGTCCTTCACAGCAGTGGTTTTTGGGGTGTTTAGGCTCTAAAAACACATAAGAAGAAATTTTGGGCAGCTTTGGAAATCAAACTCATAAGAAAAGTATGTAAAATGCATGATAGGGACTAAAGTGAAAGAAATGAAAAGTCTAAAGAGGTTCATTTAATTTTAGAAAAATTATATTCTAGGATTAGGGACCTAGATAAAGCTAAATATGATCTTAAATCATACAAAGGACAAAGGAAAAATATTAGTTAGGGACCGAAGTGAATAAACAAAAAAGTTTTTAACTAAAAATATGAAATTTTAGATAAAATCTGTTTTTAACTGAAATTATAGATTGTATGAAAAGGGACAAAACTAGGATTTAATTTCATATGAATATATCAAATAAAAACTAATTTATTTTGTTTAAATTAATTATTTAAATTATTATATGAATATTTATATAGATTTATATTTATCTATTTTGTATATTTCTATATTATATTTAAATTTGACATGTGTGGTGTTGATGTGGCACTTATGCTGATGCAAGCATCCCAGTCAGAGCCACGTGTCCCATATTAACTATTGATTGATGGTTAACAAACACTAGGGACTATTTTTGGGATTTTGAAAATTATAGGGATCAAATTCTCCGTTTTTAAAATATAAGAACTAAATCCTCCATTGAATGAAACTATAGGGACTTAAGTTATATTTTAACCTAAAATTTTACTAAATTTCATAACTTATTATTAAATCTCATCAAATTCCTTAACTCAATCGTGTTTATGTCAATAATAAATTATATGACTCACCATTAAATATCACCAAATTTCATAACTCAGTTGTGACTATATCAATAATAAGTCATTGATTTTTTTGATTTAATGACAATAATATTCTTTTCAACTTTGAAAATTGGAAAATAATCTATTTATCTTATATATTTTAATTAGTTATATCACTTGAGATTCTATTATCTATCTATATAATAGACTAAAATAATTCCACTCTAAAACATTAATTATCGGTAGGTCATTAAATTATTATGATAGAATAAATTTAAATGAATAAATTTGGTAACTTAATCATATCACATCAAATGAATTTGAAAAAATTAGGGTATATTACTATGTAATTGCTATAATTGTTATATAATTGATATAATTGCTATATAATTGGTATGTAATTGTTATAATTGCTATATAATTGATAAATTAAGTAAACTTTTCAATTGAAATATAATATATTGTTATTTGATAAATTAACATTTATTATATACTAATAATCAAATAATTAATTGCCATATAAAAACTAACATACAAATGTTCATATATTTATTTCTTTTCTTAAATAATTATAATAAAATTTAAAATTACATCCATTAAATCAAACTATAATAATGAATTATCACTCATTTTTCTTTTTTTCTATACACGCATACTAGACATCTTTATTGCACCATCATCAATGGTTAATCTCCTATCTTTATGGAGAGGTTTTTAAAAACTGACCATCATTATTGGCCAATTTGGAGGCTTTTTCGTTTTTCAAAATTAAAATTTTAAATCAATGTAGATATTTATATATTTCTTTCGAATATCTCATCTATATTTGCATATCTCTTTTTCTCATACAATTTTCTTTCTTTTTTCTCTTTGATTTTGTTTCTTCTTCCTTTATATGGATGAAGGACAACAATGACGATTTATTATCAAAGATTTAAAGTAATATTTCTTTTACATCATTTGGTATCATAGCTCAGTTTTCTTTTTATTTATTTTTCTGGTCTATGCAGTTCACGTATTGTTTACATTCGCGATTACTGTTCATTCGATTGTGATTTTTGATTTTCTGTTTCTCTTTCGTTCTTTGCTTCTTTTTTTCTACTTTTTTCATTTTTGTATTCGTTCTCTGTTGTTGTGTTTCGTGTTTCTGGTTCGTTTATGTTTCTTTTTAGTTTTTTTGGTTTTTATTCCTGTCTGTGGTATTTCATTTTTGTATTGTTTTGATTTTCTAATTCCTATTTCGCTTTGTTGTTTCTGTCATTATGTTTTCTTGAGGAATGCAGGTCATGAGAAAGATCAAAGGCTCAAAGAAAAAAATGATGCTATTGAGGTAGTTATTTGTGTTTGAACAATATAATTTAACTATTTTTAAATTAATTTTTTCCTGATTTTCTTATCTAATAAAATTAATGAATAATCCCTTTTAGGCTTACTGTGAGCAAAGCGTAGAGACCTCCCTATGAAGAGAAACTTCAGGCAATGCCGAGATTATATGTGTGTAGATTGATTGAATGCTAATTTAGGATTTAAAGTATTAAATTTTAAAATTGGGATGTGATGTATACTTCCCTTGATTATCTTCTTTTTGTTGTTTTAAAATTTTGTGGATATGTAAGTTATGTTTGAAATTTCAATAAACTTATAGTTGTTATCATTGTTGCTAATCCAAATATATATTTGTAGAAATAGAAGAAGAAACAATCAAAGGAAAACAAACATTTTGATCCTAGCAGACTTATTAGGTTAGTAACTTTTATTTTAACTCATTTTTATCATTAATTAATATATTTATCTAAATTGATTCATGTAATTTTTTTTTCATTTGACGTAATTCACATTTAATATTCAAGGCATTTATATCTAATGAATCATCTTATATGTGTCTTAATATAGCTTAAATATCTTATTATTTTTGTACATGTATTCTTTTATATATTTTTTAATTATTTTTATTTATTTGATAAATAAAAATTGTTACATTTGTATTAATCTGTGCATCGCAGAGGTCACAACACTAGTTTTTTTTGAAAGTGAGGAGGGTAAAAAACTTCAAAGAGTGGATTTTATGGTTAAAAATTATATATATATATATATATATATATATAAGAATTTGAAAAATAGAGTTCATTAAAAATTGTTACATTTGTATTAATCTGTGCATCGCAGAGGTCACAACACTAGTTTTTTTTGAAAGTGAAGAGGGTAAAAAACTTCAAAGAGTGGATTTTATGGTTAAAAATTATATATATATATATATATATATATATAAGAATTTGAAAAATAGAGTTCATTTATGGAATGTACATTGCAAGTCTTATTTTTCCTTAAGTGAAATGTCATATATATAAAATAAATATAATTTTTTATTGAGCAAAAATTTTAATAACAAATAACAATATTAACTTATCATACTGAATTAACTTACCATTACTTCAATAATTACCGTTTTTTAATATACGATCAATAGTCATTAATTAACTCATCGAATTTCATAACTTTCCATCAAATTCCTTTAAATTCTATATAACTCATCTCAATTTTATAACTCATCATCAATTGTGATTAGGAAAATTTGTCATCTCAATCAATAGCCATTATATACATATACGTAAAGCAGGTTGTCAAGCACCATCATTTTTTGTATAACATCAAATTACTTAGTCAGTGCCATTATTTCTTTTCTTACTGATTCAAGCCATTATTCTTTCTTTTTTTTTTAACATTTTGTTTCTTGTTGCTTCAAGCCATTTTTGCAGCTCTTGTCCTCCATAATTTTATCGATCAAGTTGTGTGAGATAAACGACATCAAATCTTATCAAAATTCCGATATCACTATCTCTACAAATTTATTCTAGCGTCTGGTATTATTATCTCTCTCTTCCATTCTACTATATCTGAAAATTTAAAACTTTTTAAATATATATATATATATATATATATATATATATATATTCAGAAAATCACATTGCTCGACATGTATATTGAATAGTTCATTTTTTTCAATATATCTTTATATTGAATTCAATAAATTTATGTTATATATGTTAATATGTAATTATAATATATTAACCAAAACTACGGTAAAAAGCGTCAAAGTTTCTAATTAAGTTATAAAGTTTGGTTAGTAAAATAAGTTAGTTTATAATTTATTTGACTAATTTATAAACTTATTAAAAGTGTTTGATAAAAGAACTTATTTTAATAATTATAACTTATTTTGAAATACTACTTTTAGTAGTTTATAGTTTTTGTACTTTTCTTCATTTTTTACCCTTGTTATTTTATTAAAATTTCCAATATACCCTTAATGTATATACACACCCAAAATGTAATCAGACTTTCATGGCCTTCTCCGCCGACTTCTGGTGGTCATCCGTCGTCCTCTATTGCTGTCTGTCCTCGTCTGTCCGTCGTCCTCTCCTTGCCATCTTCTGCGTTCGTTGTTCCCAAAATCTTCAAAATGCAACCAATCATCCTCTCTGCCGGCTTTTGCATCCTCAATGGTGGTGGTCTATCATCATTGATAGTCGTTTGTCATCCTCCGTCGTTGTCTGTTGCAATCTATCCTTATCCATCCGCCGTCCTTCGTTCCTCAATCATTATATAAAAATGTTGAACAAGAAGTCATATAGGACTTCTGACATTTGAACATAAGTAAATTCAGAACTTAAAATTTCATTCCTAAATTCTACATGAGACTCTTGATTCACAATATAAATTCTTGAACTATTGGGTTGAACAAAATATTCGAATTTAATTACAAGTATAAGATCAGTGAAAGGAATTGGAATGAATTCTAATAAAGACAATCTCATTTTGAAACAGATATATATATATTGAACTTGGAAAGAGATTACAAGAGTTGAAATACAGAAAATATTTTTGAACTTACAATTTAGCAACAACAAAATCTTCTTGAAAGCAAAACGATTACAGAGTGTTCTTAACAATATTTCTCTCTCTATATTCTCTCTACTCTTTTTCTCTTCTTCTCTTGCTTTGTTGTTTTTCTTTTTCTCTTCTTTTTTGTTCTCTATTTCTGTTACACTACTTCACCTTTTATAGAAATAAGAAGGCGGATTTGAACATAAGTGAAGTCCGTGAATTTGAGAGGCTCTGGAGTCCGCGGATTTGAACAAGTTTGGAATTCGAAAAGCAAAGATGCGTGGACGGCAGCTTTTCAAAAAGTTGAGCACGGGCATCTTCTTTATCAAAAGTAAATTTGGCGCTTTGTGCCGACGTTTCACTTTTATAAAAGTGTGTCTGCCACCTATTGAACATCTTTATGCTGACAGGAATTAAAGTTGTTGAGCTGGCGAAAGCTTTGTCTTCTTCTGCCGACAGCTTGACTAAACCATGGTCAGTCTTGACCGAGGTTAGCGAATTCGATGTTGAAACAGTCATTTTCGTTCTGAAATTGACTGCTGTCTTCTGGGTTGAAATCTTCAGAGGGAGCTTTTTTTGATGGAGCTTTCTCTGCAAGTTTTTGAACAAGATTATTGAACTTGTTTTCAGTCTGTGCTTTGGCGAGTTCTGCCATAATCTGAGATTTTGAGGCAAGGAATGGAGACTGATGTTGAACAGCCTGAGGATACTTCATCGGGTGTGGATTTTGAGCAAGTTATTTTTCAACGGCCTTTTTGTTGAGAAAACTGGGGTTGTATATTGACCATCATTTTATATTAAACGTTTGGCTTAGGAAGAGAGGATAGCCGATGTTGAACCTGTCTTTAAACTCGAAATCCCATGACATAATCCATGGTATTTCGAATGTTGAGAAAAACTTTAAAAGCATTTGTCCAGCGTGAAAACTGGTTTGAGCAGAAAATATTGACAAAGATTCCTTCGCATAAGAGGGAAGGAAATCAGTGTTTGGACTAAAAAAGTAAAACCAGTCAGAGAACCAGGCTGGAAAATCCTGATTACTCTTATTGAACCATATAAACTAAGAATGAGAAAAGGGACGAATCAACAACATATTGTACCAAGCAACTTTGTAGTCCTAGTAATTAAATCTTTGGGGCTGGAACTATCTTGAAAAAGTATTTTGAGAAAAAGGTTGTTGATTCCATTGCGAAAGTGTTAAAACTTTATTGATTTTGATTTTTGAATACTGGATCCGTGAGGGAAAGAGTGGATCATATTCATGAGTCAGAGTGATAGAGTTTGTGTCTACCAATATGAACCCATAAAAAATTCTTGATTTTTCTAAATCAGTAGTGAGAAAATATCTTCCTTTTGGGAAGAATTTTTTAGCAACTTCCCTAGAGGTTATACTAGGGTTCTTGAGCCATTCAGGTTCAATGGCGCAAATGGGTGCATAACAGGGTTTTGAAACATATTTCTCAGAAAGAGATCTTTTGAGTGGTGTAGGTTGAGTAAGTTGAACCATTGAGGAAGAAGGTTGAACAGGGGTGATTCCTTTCTGAGGAGGAGGAGTTGTTAGTGCTTGATCATAGGTCAGTGGAAGGAAACAGTTTTGAGAAGTTGTTGAACTTGAAGGACTAAGACCTTTTCCTTGTGGTCGAATACCACTGCCAAAAGGGCTGTTGAATGCCAGAGGTGTCACCAGTAATGGTGATGTTACTAGAACCAGTGGGATTCCTTGTTGAACATTTCTAGGATTAAGTGGGGATCCGTATTGATCTTTGCTTATTGCTTTTGATTTTTGCTTTTTGTCCATTCTTCTGTCTTACCCTGCAAGAATTCTCTCGTAAGAAAATCAGGAAAGGTAATCTTTGCCTTTTATATTCTGGACTTTAAAATCAAAACAAGAAAGTAAAGTTTGCCAGCGTGCAAAGATATGTTTTGAAACCAAGTTTTGAACATCTTTTTCTAAAACATTTTTTGCAGATTTGCAATCAGTTTTGAGTAAAAAAATTTTATTGAACACATCCTTTTGAAATTTTTTGACATTTAAAACTATGGATAAAATTTCTCTTTTGATCGTGGAGTATTTTGTTTGGGCTTCAGTCCATACTCCAGAATTGAACTTAACTACATGTTCTTTTGAACTTCCTTTAGGCCTTTGTTTAAGGACACCCCCATAACCTTCTTTTAACGCATCAATTTCTATGATCATAAAGGCTTCCGAGTCAGGTATTCCTAAACAGGGGAGTTTCTTGACTTTTGCCTTAAGGGTTTTGACAGCTTTTGTCATTGAACAATCCCAAGCAGGTGCTTTCTCTCTTAATCTTGAATATAAGAGTTTGCAAATAATCTTAAGATCTTGAACAAAATCTGCGACATAGTTGAGACATCCCAAAAATCTTTGAAGTTGATTTTTATCAGTTATCTCATCTGGAAATTTGTCAGTAAATTCTATTGAACGACTAATGGGTTTGATCATTCCTTGATGAATGTCATAACCTAAAAATCTAATTTTTGTTTTGAACAGCTTCATTTTCTTAGTAGAAACCACTAATCCACTTTTCTTAACAATTTCGTAAAATTGATCAAGGTGTCTAAAGTGTTGTTCTATGTACCTAGAAAACACTAAGACATCATCTATGTACACTATTGTAAATTGAGAAAAAGGATTAAAAATGGTGTTCATAACATTTTAAAATTTTGAAGGGGCATTTTTTAGACTGAATGGCATTACATTCCACTCGTAATGACCAAAGGGAACGATGAAAGCCATTTTGTATTTATCTTTTTCTTCAATTTGGATTTGATAAAAACCAAATTTCATATCAAATTTTGAAAACAAAGAAGCTTTTTAAACACGTGAAATTAGGTCTCCTCTATCAGGTATGGGGTACTTAATCCATCTAAGAACCTTGTTGAGAGGTTTGTAATTAATGACCATGCGAGGGGCTCTTCATTCTATTTCTGCCTGATTTTGAACATAGAAGGCTGAACAACTCTAAGGAGATTTGCTAGCTCTAATCAATTTTTTACCTAACAGATCTTGAATTTCTTTTTTGCAATATTCTAAAGTTTCTTTATTCATTTGAATGGGCTTAGCTTTAGTCGGGATTTTGTCCTCGGTAAAACTAGGCTCGTAAGGGAGAGAGACAGTGTGTTTTTTCTAATTCCAAAAGGCGTTGGCTTTTCAGAACATATTTCTTTTTCAAATTTTTGTTGAACATGTTCTATCCTATTTTTGACCTGGGGTTTTTCTATTTGTTCTTCAATTCTTTTGTAAAAAATTTCTTTATTGAGCATTTTTATTTGGGTTTCCTTTTTGTTGATCAGGTTTAGCTTAGAGACAGCTAAATTTTTGAGTAAATTGACATCTGTTATCCTAGCAGGATTTAAAAATTCAAAACAAATTTGTTTTTCTGAGACAGTAGTTGAAATTCCTAATTCTGAAACCTTGAAGGGGTAGATAAGAGTCAAAAAAGGTGTTCCTAAAATCATTGGTTCTTTTAGATTCCTAACCAAAACGAAGGTTGTATTGAACTTAATGCCTTGATTACATATCTTGGCATTAGACAGTTTGTACCTAACTGGCAGTTAGTTTCCTCCTGCACCACTGAGACTTTCAGTAGTTTTTTAATAATATTGAATAGGAATTAATCCTTCTTGAACACAGTTGAGATCGACACCTGAGTCGATTACAACGATCATCTTAATATTAAAGCTTTTAATGGTAAGGTTGACATAACAATACCATTTTTGAACAGAGATTCTAGAAATTAAATTCAAATAATTTTCTTTTTGAACAGAACTAGTTTCTCCTATCTCATTTTGATCATCAGAATTCCTAACTTCTTTGTTGGCCATTAAATTTAGAATTTCTAAGGATAAGTCCATATCTTTTTGTTTGAGCAATTGAATTTCCTCTTTAATAATTTTGATTTCTTCTTTTAATTCTTTTATTGAAACTTGTTCTTGAATAGAATTATGTTGAAACTATGGATTATCTCTTGAACATTATAAGGTTTGATTTCTAGTTTTGGTCCGGATTCCTCCGAATCCATTAAGTCCTTAATCTTGAGCAAATATTCTTTCCTAATTTCTTCATTATCTATAATTTCTACTAGAGTTTGGATCTTATCTCTATTTAGTACATTAATTGTTTTTGAACAACTATCTTTTGAACATTCTTTACAGCTACAAATTCTTATTTCTGAATGACTTTCGTCATCAGATATTGAACTAGACGATGAACTATGTTGTTGATCTAACTGAAAAATTTCATTTTGAACGATAAAGTTATCTGAATCATATTTTGACTCAGAGTTTTGATCTTCTGAAAAGAATTAATTCTATAGAAATAGATGATAAGTATAAACAGAGTCTTATGAGTATTCTAATTAAAAATTTTAATGTAATTAAATTTTATTGTAATTTGAAACTAATTAATGTTATAGTATTTTTGTTACATTTAATTACATTAAAATTATTACATTTAATTACATTAAAATTTTTAATAATAATTTTAATGTATAAATTAATGTAATTAAATTAAAATTATTATTAAAAATTATATTATTAAATCTTATATTATAAAATAATTTTATAACATATAATAATTAGTTTATATTATTTTAAATTTTAAATATAATAACAAAAGTTTATATATATATATATATATATTAAATTTCACATATATATGTTAAAGATGAATTAATGACACAATGGTTGAGAGATACTTTTTTATGCATGAGGTGTTAAGTTTAAATTTTTCCTTGTGTACTTTGTTGATTTCCCCCTTCTTTTCAGAAGATCAAAACTATGAGTTAGAATATGATTCATATAACTCTAGTGTTCAAAATGAAATTTTTCAGTTAGATCAACAACATAGCTTATCGTCTAGTTCAATATCTGATGACGAAAGTCATTTAGAAATAGAAATTTGTAGCTGTAAAGAATGTTCAAAAGATAGTTGTTCAAAAACAATTAATGTACTAAATAGAGATAAGATTCAAACTCTAGTAGAAATTATAGATAAAATAGATAATGAAGAAATTAGGAAAGAATATTTGCTCAAGATTAAGGACTTAATGGATTCGGAGGAACCCGGACCAAAACTAGAAATCAAACCTTATATGTTCAAGAGATAATCCATAGGTTTCAACATAATTCTGTTAAAAAACAAGTTTCAATAAAAGAATTAAAAGAAGACATTAAAATTATTAAAGAGGAAATTCAATTGTTCAAACAAAAGGATATGGACTTATCCTTAGAAATTCTAAGTTTAATGGCCAACAAAGAAGTTAGAATTCTGATGATCAAAATGAGTTAGGAGAAACTAGTTCTGTTCAAAAAGAAAATTATTTGAATTTAATTTCCAGAATCTCTGTTAAAAAATGGTATTGTTATGTCAACCTTACCATTAAAAGCTTTAATATTAAGATGATCGCTCTGATCGACTCAGGTGCTGATCTCAACTGTGTTCAAGAAGGATTAATTCCTACTCAATCTTATGAAAAAACTACTGAAAGTCTCAGTGGTGCAGGAGGAAACAAACTGCCAGTTAGGTACAAACTGTCTAATGCCAAGATATGTAATCAAGGCATTAAGTTCAATACAACCTTCGTTTTGGTTAGGAACCTGAACGAACCAATAATTTTAGGAACACCTTTTTCCCTTATCTACTCCTTTAAGGTTTCAGAATTAGGAATTTCAACTATTGTCTCATGAAAAGAAATTTGTTTTGAATTTTTAAATCCTGCTAGGACAACAGATGTCAATTTGCTCAAAAATTTAGATGTCTCTAAGCTAAACCTGATCAACAGAAAGGAAACATAAATATGCTCAATAAAGAAATTTTTTACAAAAGAATTGAAGAACAAATAGTAAAACCCCGAGTCAAAAATAGGATAAAATTTGTTCAACAAAAATTTGAAAAAGAAATCCGTTCTGAAAAGCCCAACGCTTTTTGGAATAGAAAAAACACACTGTCTCTCTCCCTTACGAGCCCAGTTTTACCGAGGACAAAATCCTGACTAAAGATAGGCCCATTTAAATGAATAAAGAAACTTTATAATATTGCAAAAAAGAAATGCAAGATCTGTTAGGTAAAAAATTGATTAGAGCTAGCAAATCTCCTTAGAGTTGTTTAGCCTTCTATGTTCAAAATCAGGCAGAAATAGAGCGAGGAGCCAATTGCATGGTCATTAATTACAAACCACTTAACAAGGTCCTTAGATGAATTAGGTACCCCATACCTGATAGAGGAGACCTAATTTCACGTGTTCAAAAAGCTTCTTTGTTTTCAAAATTTGATATGAAATCTGGTTTTTATCAAATCCAAATTGAAGAAAAAGATAGGTACAAAACGGCTTTCACCGTTCCCTTTGGTCATTACGAGTGGAATGTAATGTCATTCGGTCTAAAAAATGCCCCTTCAGAATTTCAAAATGTTATGAACACAATTTTTAATCCTTTTTCTCAATTTACAATAGTGTACATAGATGATGTTTTAGTGTTTTCTAGGTCCATAGAACAACACTTTAGATACCTTGATCAATTTTATGAAATTGTTAAGAAAAATGGATTAGTGGTTTCTGCTAAGAAAATGAAGCTGTTTAAAACAAAAATTAGGTTTTTATGTTATGACATTCATCAAGGAATGATCAAACCCATTAATCATTCAATAGAATTTGCTGACAAATTCCCAGATGAGATAACTAATAAAAATCAACTTCAAAGATTTTTAGAATGTCTCAACTATGTCGAAAATTTTGTTCAAGATCTTAAGATTATTTGCAAACCCTTATATTCAAGATTAAGAAAGAAATCACCCGCTTGGGATTGTTCAATGACAGAAGCTGTCAAAACCCTTAAGGTAAAAGTTAAGAAACTCCCCTGTTTAGGAATACCTAACCCAGAAGCCTTTATGATCATAGAAACTGATGCGTCAAAAGAAGGTTATAGAGGTGTCCTTAAACAAAGGCTCAAAGGAAGTTCAAAAGAACAATTAGTTAAATTCAATTATGGAGTATGGACTGAAGCCCAAACAAAATACTCCACGATCAAAAGAGAAATTTTATCCATAGTTTTAAATGTCAAAAAATTTCAAAACGATGTGTTCAATAAAACTTTTTTGCTCAAAACTAATTGCAAATCTGCAAAAAATGTTTTAGAAAAAGATGTTCAAAACTTGGTTTCAAAACATATCTTTGCACGTTGCAAGCTTTACTTTCTTGTTTTGATTTTGAAGTCCAGCATATAAAAGGCAAAGAAAACGCCCTTCCTGATTTTCTTACGAGAGAATTCTTGCAGGGTAAGACAGAAGAATGGACAAAAAGCAAAAATCAAAAGCAATAAGCAAAGATCAATACGGATCCCCACTGGATCCTAGAAATGTTCAACAAGGAACCCCATTGGTTCCAGCAACATCACCATTACTGGTGACACCTCTGGCATTCAATAGCCCTTCGGGCAGTGGTATTCGACCACAAGGAAAAGGTCTTAGACCTTTAAGTTCAACAACTTATCAAAATCGTTTCCTTCCACTGACCTATGATCAAGCACTAACAACTTCTCCTCCTCAGAAAGCAATTACCCCTATTCAACCTTCTTCCTCAATGGTTCAACTTACTCAACCTACACCACTCAAAAGATCTCTTTCTGAGAAATATGTTTCAAAACCCTGTTATGCACCCATTTGCGCCATTGAACCTGAATGGCTCAAGAACCCTAGTATAACCTCTAGGGAAGTTGCTAAAAAATTCTTCCCAAAAGGAAGATATTTTCTCACTACTAATTTAGAAAAATCAAGAATTTTTTATGGGTTCATATTGGTAGACACAAACTCTATCACTCTGACTCATGAATATGATCCGCTCTTTCCCTCATGGATCCAGTATTCAAAAATCAAAATCAATAAAGTTTTAACATTTTCGCAATGGAATCAACAACCTTTTTCTCAAAATACTTTTTCAAGACAGTTCTAGCCCCAAAGATTTAATTACTGGGACTACAAAGTTGCTTGGTACAATATGTTGTTGATTCGTCCCTTTTCTCATTCTTGGTTTATATGGTTCAATAAGAGTAATCAGGATTTTCCAGCTTGGTTCTCTGATTGGTTTTACTTTTTTGGTCCAAACACTGATTTCCTTCCTTCTTATGCGAAGGAATCTTTTTCAATATTTTCTGCTCAAACCAGTTTTCATGCTGGGCAAATGCTTTTTAAGTTTTTCTCAACATTCGGAACACCATGGATTATGTCATGGGATTTCGAGTTTAAAGACAGGTTCAACATCGGCTATCCTCTCTTCCTAAGCTGGACGTTTAATATAAAATGATAGTCAACATACAACCCCAGTTTGCTCAACAAAAAGGCCATTGAAAAATGGCTTGCTCAAAATCCACACTTGATGAAGTATCCTTGGCTGTTCAACATCAGTCTCCATTCCTTGCCTCAAAATCTCAGATTATGGTAGAACTTGCCAAGGTGTAGACTGAAGACGAGTTCAATAATCCTGTTCAAAAACTTGCAGAGAAAGCTCCATCAGAAAAAGCTCCCTCTGAATATTTCAACCCAGAAAACAGCAGTCAGTTTCAGAACAAAGATGACTGTTTCAACATCGACTTCACTAACCTCAGTCAAGACTAACCATGGTTTAGTCAAGCCGTCGGCAGAAGAAGACAAAGCTTCCGCCAGCTCAACAACTTTAATTCCTGTCAGCATAAAGATGTTCAACAGGTGACAGACACACTTTTACAAAAGTAAAACGTCGGCACAAAGCACCAAATTTACTTTTGATAAAGAAGATGCCCGTGCTCAACTTTTTGAAAAGCAACCGTCCACGTGTCTTTGCTTTTCAGATTCTAAACTTGTTCAAATCCGTGGACTCCAGAGCCTCTCAAATCCACGGACTTCACTTATGATCAAATCCGCCTTCTTATTTCTATAAAAGGCGAAGTAGTGTAACAGAAATAGAGAACAGAAAAGAAGAGAAAAGAAAAACAACAAAGCAAGAGAATAAGAGAAAAATAGTAGAGCGAATATAGAGAGAGAAATATCTGTTAAGAACACTCTGTAATCGTTTTGCTTTCAAGAAGATTTTGCTATTGCTAAATTGTAAGTTCAAAAATCTTTTCTGTATTTGAATTCTTGTAATCTCTTTCCAAGTTCAATATATATATCTGTTTCAAAATGGGATTGTCTTTGTTAGAATTCATTCCAATTCCTTTCACTGATCTTATGCTTGTAATTAAATTCGAATATTTTGTTCAACCCAATAGTTCAAGAATTTATATTGTGAATCAAGAGTCTCATATAAAATTTAGGGATGAAATTCTAAGTTCTGAATTTACTTATGTTCAAATGTCAGAAGTCCTGTATGACCTCTTGTTCAAAAGTTCTACCAATTAGGGTTAATACAGAACGACGATCCAATAAGAGAGAATGGTGTAAAAATGGTATCAGAGCCTAGTTCTGTTAATAGTTTTCCTGTTAGTTTAGATTTATTTAAGAATTTAATTTCTTAAAGAAACATTTAGTAAGTTAAGGGTTAGGTTAGTCAGCCTTGTGACTGCGTTGGTAAGCTAGTAAGACCCAGGAGAGGCCAGTGTTCCCGGAGGAGGTGGTCTCGATAAACCTTAACGAACCTAGAAGAATTTTTAAGAATTTTATTTTCTTAGATATGTCTGAATTAGTAAGAAGACTCTTTAATAGAAATAGTTCTGAAATCAGTCTTCCCCCTACTTCTTCGAATCATAGTTCTATAGATCAAGATGAAATTAATAATTCTGAAATATCAATAATAGAAGCTGAAGAAAGGTTAAGGAACTGGGAAATGCCTAGGGTACGCCCCAGTGAAGTTTACAAACATTCAACTTGGAATGAAACCATCCTGATGAAGGCCAACCTTCAATGATGAGATCATGGCTGTTTTTCCCGAATCTTGGAATCTAAAAAATATCCAGCAACTCAAGAAAATCAAGTCAAGAAGTTTAGGAAATTTTGTTCAAAGTCCAGAAGGACATGTCAGGATATCTATGAATAGATCATCATCTTCTAGAATTAGAATGTTCAATAACCCAGAATTAGAATTCAGTTCAAGACGCTCTGTAGATTCTGATTATAGATTTGCAGCAGAAACTCTTGAGACTTCGACTAGTCTCAGAGGAGTAGATTTCCAACCTACTGTTCCACAACCCATTTATGAGTCAGTTCAAGAAACACCATCAGTCAATCACTCACCCACTAGATCACAAATCTTAGTGCTGAGTAAATAATTAAAAATTGATAAAGAAAAATTAAATAAAGAATTCATGTAGGAATATAATAGGTTAAAAAGAGAATGGTATTTACTTTCTCGACAAAACAAGTTCAACAATGGAAATTAGAATATTATAAATTTATGGAGAATTTAGGTCAACACATTTTCTTTTTTAAATGGTTTGAAATGCACTGTTTCAATAATAAAATAGAAAATTCGTTCATAGTAGAAGATCAAAACGAAGTGAATACCCATACTAGGAATACAGTAGAATGGGATATCATTTTAGGTCAAAAAATTATCTCTATCCATCCACCTTTAGAAAATTTAAAAATTTCAAAAGGTAGTACTGAGATAGAAGCAACACCGTTCAAAACTGTAGAAGGTAATGAAGATCAACACAGTTCAAGAAAAGATGTTAAGAACATAGAAACCCAGAATAATTTTACTAATTTAGCGCTCAACACAATAGGTAAGCAATTAGATAGGATAGAAAACGTGGTTAATAATAAGGTCTTAGAAACCTCTTCCAGTACATCTGTTCAAAATAATGTTAGTTCAATACCTCAGCAACCCTTGTATAGGATTCCAACCCTTACACAAGCTGAGTTAAAATCAATTAATTTAGGTAAAATCTCTCAAAACTTAGTTGACAAAATCACCAAAAGATTAGATCAACTAAATGTCTCAAATAATAGGTCAAAAGGTCCCCAGATCAATACACTGTCAAAAACAGAATCTGATCAACAATTAGAAATAAATAGGATTAGATATAGAAATCCAAGACCCGTGATTAGAAACTACTACTCTAGACCTAGTTACCCAGACACCCAGTATGAGGAGAATACTTTAGTTATAGAAGCTAGCTATAACGGCGAAGCTATAATAGAATGAAACATTGATGGTCACAGTGAACATCAAGTGTTAGGAATAATCCAAAATATGTCAATGTGCGCTACGGCGTATGGGATCAAAGATAATGATGAAAGATCCATAGTCACCATGTTGACTATTGGATTTACTGGTCAATTAAAAGGCAGGTGAGATAACTATCTCACAGAAGCTGAAATGTCAAGAATTAAATTTGCTGTTAGGCAAGAAGAAATTAATGGTCAATTAGTAGAAGTTCAAGATGGAGTAGCTGTTTTAGTATATGCTTTGACAAAACACTTTGTCGGAAATCTCATCGATTTCCAGCAAAGGATAGGAAACCAACTGATCAATCTCAAATGTCCAACGATGTCTGATTTTAGGTAGTATAAGGATATGTTTCTTACCAAGTTATACACCCGGTCTAACAGTAGTGCGAACTATTAGAAAGAAAGGTTTTTAGGTGGTTTACCCAACCTATTTGCCGAAAGAGTTAAAGAACGCATTAGGAAACAATGCAACAACATTCTCCCTTTTCAACATATGATTTTTGGAGAATTAATTAATGTTGTTACAAATGAAGCTCTCACAGTCTGTAATGACATGAAGCTTCAGTCAAAATTAAAATCTGAATTCAAAGCACCCATAAAGAATTAGGTAATTTCTGTGATCAATTCGATTTTATATATATATATATATATATATATATATATATATATATATATATATATAAGAAAATATACTAAAATATATTATATAATATAAAATGTATTTTTATATATAATATAATAAAAAATATTTTTAATTAATCTATATATGTAATAATTTACGTTAATTTTATTAAAAAAACAAAAAATATCTTATCAAAATTCCAATATCACTATCTCTACAAATTTATTCAAGCTTATGATATTATTATCTCTCTCTTCCATTCTACTATATCTGAAAATTTAAAACTTTTTAAATATTATATATATATATACACACACAAAATCACATCGCTCGACATGTATATTGATTAGTTCATCTTTTTAATATATCTTTATATTGAATTTCAATAAATTTATGTTATATATATATATATATATATATATATATATATTAATATGTAATTATAATATATTAACCAAATTTGCGGTAAAAAGCGCCAAGTTTCTAGTTAAGTTATAAAGATTGTGTTTGGTTAGCAAAATAAGCTAGATTATAATTTATTTGACTAATTTATAAGCTTGTTAGAACTATTTAGTAAACGAACTTATTTTCATAGCTTATAGCTTATTTTGAAATACTACTTTGAATTGCTTATAGCTTCTGTATTTTTCTTGTCTTTTTACTTTTGTTATTTTATAAAAATTCTCAATATACCCTTAATGTATATACATGCCCAAAATGCAGTCAGACTTTCGTGGCCTTCTCCGTTGGCTTCTAGTGGTTGTCTGTCATCCTCTATTATTGTCTATCCTCGTCTGTTTGTCATTGTCTGTTGCCATTTGTCCTCATCCTTTTGCCGTCCTTCGTTCTTCAATCATTATATATATATATATAAAAGAAAATATAAAAAATATATTATATAATATAAAATGTATATAATATAATAAAAAATATATTTTTTTAATTAATTTATATATGTAATCATTTACATTAATTTAATTAAAAAATAAAAATAATATGTTTATTTGTATTATTTTAAGCTTATAAAATATATGTCATTTTATATCCTTTTACATTTTTCAACTAATTTAACAGCTACGTTTACTAAATACTTCTAATTCAATAAACTAGTTTATAAGCTTGCAACTAAAAATTAACTTATGGTTCTGTTCAGCAAAAATAGTTGATAAGTTAGTTGAAAGCTTCTGGGTACATTTGGGCAAACAACTTAATCAAACGCTTATATAAGTTATTTTTACAATTGAAAAGCTTATAAGAGCAAACTTCACATAAACTCTATATAAGCTGTTTTTATAAGTTATCTTGAATAGTTTATGAAAATAAACTGAAAACAGTTTATGGGCATACCATAAATTATTTCTATAAGCTCTCCCAAACATATGCATAAGTGTTTATGCCAAAAGAGAAGCCCAAATAAGTTTAAAAATAAGCTATTTCAAACGGACCTTATAAGTTAATTTTTAGTTGATAACTTATAGTTAAAGACTTATAAGATATCTTATTGAATTAAAAATATTTAGTAAAAGTAACTGAAAAATGTAAAATGACAAAAAAGACATATATTTTATAATTCTAAAAAATAATATAAAATAAAAATATCATTTTTTTAATTAAATTAATTTAAATTATTATATATATAAAATTTGTTATACATATATATATATATATATATATATATATATATATATATATATAAAACAGTGAGAGAGGAATGCAAATAAACATATTATTTTTTGTTTCTTAATTAAATTAGTTTAAATTATTATATATACAAAATTAATTATATATATATATTATATAAATATGTTATATATATATATATATATATATATATATATAATATTTATTTATATTTTATTTTATATAATGTATGTGAGGTAAGAGTATAATAGGTATTTTTATAAAATAACAAGGGTAAAAAGGAAAGAAAAATATAAAAGCTATAGGCTACTACGGTGGCATATCCAAGACCCCTCGGTTAGGGAGCAAAATTTTCATTCACTTTTCTAGATTTGATGATAATTAATTCTTCTAAATTAATTTCAATTTATTGTTCATTTGATGTATGTGAGGTAAGAGTATATATAAATATGTTATATATATATTATATAAATGTGTTATATATATAATATTTATTTATATTTTATTTTATATATAATGTATGTGAGGTAAAAGTATAATAGATATTTTTATAAAATAGCAAGGGTAAAAAGGAAAGAAAAATATAAAAGCTATAAGCTACGACAGTGGCATATCCGGGACCCCTCAGTCAGGGGACAAAATTTTCATTCGCTTTTCTGGATCTGATAGTAATTCTTCTAAATTAATTTCAATTTGTTGCTCATTTAATGATAATTTCTTCTTAAAAAATATTTTCATTACAAAAAAAACTTTCTTTTTCTAAATCCTGATTGCATAATCAACTAACCAATTTGATAGAATTAGACTTATGTACAAAAACCCTAAATTTCAAGCTTTTATAAAGAAGTCCCTAATAATGAAATGAGAAATTAACCATAATCAAGAAAAAATTTCATGAAATTGACTTCACAAATATGTTACTCATGATCCTAATTGTATAATCAATCAACCGATTTGTCAATCAACCAATTTGATAGAATTAGACATATGAACAAAAATCTCAAATTGCAAGCTTTTACAAAAAGATTTTTAACAATAAAATGAGAAATTAAATATTATCAAGAAAAAATTTCATGAAATTGACTTCATAAATATGTTACTTATGATCCTAATTATATAATCAATCAACAAATTTGATAGAATTAAACTTATGTATAAAAACTCTAAATTTTAAGTTTTTATAAAGAGGTCCATAACAATTGAATGAGAAATTAACTATTATCAAAAAAAAAATTTGTGACTATGGGGAGTATGGGTCTTATCACTATGAGCAGCAGATAGGGATCGAGTTACTGAATGAGGTTCAAAAAAATCTTAAGGGGGTTCAAAAAAAAAGGAAGGTGCAAAATGAAAAAAAAAATTTTACATACAAATTTGTAAAATTCAGAAGGTGCAGCTGCATCCCTCAACCACATGTAGCTTCGCCCCTGAGTTACTAAAAGTAGATATCAGAATAAGTTATACGCTACTAAAACAAACTCGTTTATCAAACATTTCTAATAAGTTTATAAGCTAGTTAAATAAGCTATAAGCTAATCAAATAAATTATAAGCTAGCTTAATAAATAGTTGCTAAACAAAATTTATAAACTTTCAGTTAACTTATCAATTAATTTTGCTAATCACACCCAAAAGTGAGATGAGCAAATCTTTCCGTTGAACTTCCGAGGCCTTAAATATATTGGCCAAAATTAAAAATCAAGGTCTAAATCAACAGATCCGGATTCTCTGCATTACTTTTAGTATTGCAGAGGTACTTTACTTTTTAATAACGATTTTTATCGTTACTAAAAGTAATGCACCTCTGTCATAAGGCAGAGGATCCGGATCCCTAAATAAACTGTCTTAACAAACGGGGGGATGTATCAGCTTGGGCTTTTGTCCAATTTTCAATATATATAAAATATATTTACACAAATATATTAGTTTCGATATTCTACTATTTTTTTCTTAAATTATTTTATTCCTCGGAATGGCAATATATATTAAAAATTTCAACATATGTTGTTATTCTGTCCAAAATGACAACACGTTAAGAAATTTTCTCTTCTTGTGTAATATTGGATAGATTGAGCATGAAAAAGATTTTTTCGTCAATTTTTTATTTGACCATTTAGAGATTTTAAATATTAATTCAGCCATAAATGGTCAATTATTATTATTTTTATGTCTTTATCCTTATAATATTACACATTTTTCTTTTGTATCACCATCTAAGATCGAAATACAAAATAAATATTTTAATATATGTTAATATTATAAGAAACACTGCACCAAAAATGACATATTTACGTAAATAAAAAAAATAGACAGCAATAAAAAAATTATAATCTTATCAATATTCAACAGTGAGGAGTCCATTCTCGGTTTTCCCCTCAAAGCTCCTTGTAAAATAAACGTTGAATCTCATTTTTAAAATTTGAGATTTTTATATGTTTTGTTCTCTCAATTTCATTTGACATATTCATTAAAATTTTTAATATTAATTTAATTGTTAACAAAAATTACAGACCCATCAAATGTTAGTGTGTTTCGTTTGTTAGGCATACATAAAAAATACAAAAATAAATTTTATCGTATATGTCTTATTTGAATTGTTAAATTTAAAATATAATAATTTAATTTTTAATATATTTTTAAAAATTATCATATAACATTTAAAGTATTAAATTTAAAAAATGAAACAGCACATATATTTGGCTAATAAATGCATAATTGGGTTGACAACATATAATTAAACGGAAATGATTAAAATAAAAACAGAAAATGGTGGGCCCTCGATTAAGTTTCAACGCTAATGTGCTCCTTCCATCGCACAAATCTCCGCTCTTCACCAGAACGGTCACTCCCACACCGACTCTGCTTGCATATGTGAATACTAGGAATGTTTGTAGATGAGTGATTTAGTGTATGTTAAACTGGAAGAACCGATGCGAGAGATCCATAGCTGAGATGGTAAACAGAGGCTACTCTAGCAGCCATTTGACAGCTAGAACTCGGACACGAAAATTATCTCTCAGCACTGTCACATTATACACCGTTTTCATATTTGCTTTCTCCGTTTCTGTATTCCTGTTCTACCTCCGCTATATCGTCGAAGATAAACCACAGCATTTGCTTTCTGTAGAATCCCGATCTGAGCAGGCATGGCACTCGTATCTTGTTTTTTGGTTGTGATTTGAAAATTGGCTTTGTTTTAGGGGGAGATTGTTTGGAAGGAATTTCTTGTGATGCTGTTTTGATCTGTTCTTTTTTTTTTATTATTAAAAAATCATCTGCCATTTGCTGTCGATGTTGGTTATTGTGTTCACAAAATACGGTAGTGTTCGAGTTTTATTGGAGACGTCAATGGTATTCAATAAATTGGTGCTGTGCTGTCGTTTGCTATTTGCTATAGGATTTTGTTTAAAC
This sequence comes from Biancaea sappan, assembly GCA_037074585.1. Taxonomy (NCBI): domain Eukaryota; kingdom Viridiplantae; phylum Streptophyta; class Magnoliopsida; order Fabales; family Fabaceae; genus Biancaea; species Biancaea sappan. Next base: position 16,161,420 of record CM073491.1, on the reverse strand, counting down.
GGACTCGAGTTAATAGTTTAGACCATCAACCATGACTTGACGTGGTTGATGATTGAAAATTGTAGCTTTTTTGATCAAAACCTCCACTCCGTTAGGGCATCACTCATGCATAGGTGTGAGCTTTTGAGCAACTTCCGCCCTTGAAAACAGTTTATGCAGGTAGAGGAGCACTTGAAGTTAGCTATATGGATATTACTATGTTATTGAACTCTATCAATAACTAACTTTTTAAATATTATGTTTATCAAAAGATCATATTCAATAATTTCTTTAAGTATCGTTATTGATCTTTTTTTATTTTTTTTTACATGACTCAAAACTATCTGCTCAAACCTCTTTATTAGAATTTTTAAATATCTTTTTTGAACATGTCTAAACTACCTTAAATAATTTTCTACTATTTTCTCCTCAATAAGTGCCACACCAACTCTATTTCGTATACAATTATTATGGATCATATGTTTTCTTATATGCCCACACATTCATATCAAGATCCTCATCTCTGCTATTCAAATTTTTTGTTCTTGTTGTTTTTTCAAAACCCAATATTCACTCTCATATAATATTGACGGTCTTACGGAGGACCAGTTATTTTATAATCTAATAAAAATATATTTTCATAGCACTGAGTCACGCTAAACTTTCTGTGTGGCTTTTATGGCAGTGTGACTGTGGTTACCTCAAGATTCCCAACTTCATAGTTCATAACCCCACCCTATCACATAGCCACACAAAGAGAAAAGAAAGAATGTTTGGGTTATTGACCATCAAACCTCAGTTTCTGTTAATTTTGTCTGCTAACTGAAATTTTCTCTGTGAAATTATCTCATTTCATTTTAAGGAATTTTCATATCCTACTCAAACAAACACACAGAGAACTTCCACATACTACAGTAAAAAGCTAAACTGCCTTATGGAATTGCAGTTGTTATGGCTTTATGCCTTCCAAGACGTTTAGTACACATGTCTGTTATTCATCTAGCACTTCAAAAACATTTTTCAGTCCAAATTGTTTACCTAGCCATTTTTTTAATTATTTATCTAAGGCTGAAGAAGTTGGCAAGATTGGTTGCTTTTTCAACTAACCGTTTATTACACATGTCTGTAATTCATCTATCACTTAAAAAACATTTTTCAGTCCAAATTGTTTACTTAGCCATTTTTTAATTATTTATCTAGGGCTGAAGAAGTTATATCATATTGGCAAGCTTGGTTGCTATTTCAACTAACCGTTTACTTCCCTTATTCTACTCAGCTCTCAATAACTATTGCATTCATTTCGTTTCCAATGTTAATATAGGTGCCAAAGTTAGACGTGCAAGATGACCAACTTTGGGATTCTCCTTTCAGTCATGGTTTACATTCCTGTGTCAAGCCGACTGCTAGATATAAAGGTCTTCAGTAGCTTCTGCATTATTTTTTTCCCTATTTGTCTGGGTTGTTCTCTTTATTCTTTCGTGGCTAGTTTGAGTAGTTAAGTTTACTTTTCTTCCTCTTCAAGTCTATAGTTGCTTCTGTCTTGTTAACCAGAGTCCACTTGTGCTATCATAGTTTAATGCATGTTAGCTCTCTTTCTCCCTCTAAAATCCACTTTCATTGTGTCAGGTGCCCGAGGTTTTGATCGCTATCTAACTGTGAAAAGTAATGGTGGACTAAACCAGATGCGAACTGGTGTATGTCACCTCCTTCTCTCTTGCAATGTCTTCTATTATATCAAGGCAAAATTAGTGTTCTTATATCCTGTAATTTTATGTGGAATGAATTATTTATCTTACAGTTTAGTTCATAAAATATTGTGCAAGAGTTAATATTTTATTTTATTTTATTTTTTTTTTGGGTATCTGAATAGACTTAGGAATAGTTCTCTTGTTATTACTAGGGCTATTATCCAGAAGGGTTTTGGTTCACATTGATGATGGTACTGTGCATCATATTTTTTGATTGAGCTTAAGTAATTGATCTTTTTCCTGTAGATATCAGACATGGTGGCTGTGGCACATATAATGAATGCAACTCTAGTCATCCCACAACTGGATAAGCGCTCATTCTGGCAAGATTCTAGGTATTTCTGGATATACATCTATATTATTTCAAATCATGTGATGTGAACTCCTTAGATGCCTTTTATCTCCTTTCCTGATACCTTCTTTTTTAATTTGGGTCTGTGCACAGTGCATTTTCGGATATATTTGATGAACTTCATTTCATAGAATCACTGAAAGGAGATGTCAGAATAGTCAAGGAACTTCCCAAGAACTTGGAAGGTGTCCCTCGGGCCAGGAAACACTTTACATCATGGTCTGGTGTGGGTTACTATGAAGAGATGACAAGGTTATGGAATGACCATCAGGTACGGGAACTTTCCTAGACGAACTAAAATTTATGATGGTACTGTTCATAGAAACTAGTAGAGTAGAACTAGCCCCCTGAGACACCTTTTTGTTTCCTTTGTCACGTAATAATAGAGATTTCAATTTTTTGAATTGTTTCGACTAATTTAATTAAGATATATTAGAAAAAGTATTAATCAAAGAATGTTGAGCTGCATATTTTATAGGGCAATTTAAACAAAAAGGGATATAAAAAGTTCATCCTTTACCATGTTAATACTGTCATTATAACATAGAAAAAAGAAAGAAAACAAAAGAAAAGACAGACTAGGTTTGTATCTTAACTATGATGTTTTTGAAGTTGATACAATGTTAAAAATGTTACCAAATAAGTTCACATCAGTTCTTTTTAAAAAAAAAGTCCACCATCAGATAATGAGGATCAATGAATTTGTGGCATACATACAGTATGGTTACTTACATCTGCACATGCACACACACTTGATTTCTGTTGTCAATGGAAAGGATTTCTTATTAAATTCATGTTTATCAAGTGATTGGATGTTTCATGCATCGTCATTGTACCTTTAAGGATCTTTGGAATTTAGTTCATGACTATGTTCATAGACTGGCTGTCGAGATAAAGACATTGTATCAATTTTTCAGGTGATACATGTTGCAAAATCAGATTCTCGACTGGCAAACAATGATCTTCCTCTTGACATCCAGAGGTTGAGATGCCGCACACTGTATCATGCGCTTCGTTTTTCTCCTCCAATTGAGGATTTAGGAAAGGTTTGATTTCTTTTTCTTTCTTTCTTTCTTTTTTGGGTCTAGCATCATAAGCATAAGATCTGTAGATTGTAATGGGATCTGGTGACTAATTTTGAAATTTGAACTGTTGGAAATAATAATTAAACAGGCTATGATTTAGAAGTATGTAAATTTTGAACCATTTTAAATGGTTAAGAGTTGTTCGAAGGAACCTGAGAGTTTGAATACATTATGCTAGAAAATGAGGCATATATCCCAGGATTACCATATCCTTCACTGTTAATGCATTTAAGAGGTCTACATGGGGCTTCCTGGTAAATTAGGTTCTGAGCATGCATGACGGTTAAAAAAACAGAGGTTGGTGGAGCGGCTGAGATCACGTGGGGGAAGATATATTGCTCTCCATCTGAGATATGAGAAAGACATGTTGTCTTTTACTGGTTGCAGTTATGGTCTGACACATGCAGAATCTGAAGAGCTGAGAATAATGAGGTCAGAGTAGTCATATATATAAGCTACTGTGAATATAAAACATAGATAATTCTAGAAGTACATACACACTTATACTCATTTGAAAGATTAGTATTTATATATTCCTTTCAATTCTTCTAGAGAGAATACAAACCATTGGAAGGTAAAAAAGATAAATGCAACAGAACAGAGAATTGGAGGATTCTGTCCACTAACTCCAAAGGAGGTGGGGATTTTTCTTCAAGCTCTTGGTTTTCCTCCATCAACACAAATATATATTGCAGCTGGGGAGATTTATGGTGGTAATAGTCATCTTTCAGAACTCTCATTGCGCTTCCCCAATCTGGTCTTTAAGGTTTGTGAATAATTTTATTGTCTATGTTAATGAATAGTAGAGTGGCCTACAATCTGCTGGTGAGGTATATGGGTGACCTAACTAATAAATTCATCAATGATAACAGGAATCACTAGCAACCCCTGAGGAATTGAAAGCATTCAGCAATCATGCATCTCAGACTGCAGCACTTGATTATATAATCTCTGTAGAGAGTGATGTGTTTGTTCCAACGCATTCAGGAAATATGGCAAGAGCTGTTGAGGGGCACCGCAGGTTCTTGGGTCACCGCAAGACAATAAACCCAGATAGGTACCATTTCAAGAAATTATGATTATAAATTTGTAATGAGCTTTCTTCGGGCCGTTGTCACATTTTCAATCACCTCAAGGTCTCTGAGTCTTGTTTTTATTTCCTTACTTTTGATTCTCAGCCCCCTTCTATTTCCAAGCATGTAAGCCTGTTAATTCACAGTTCATCCTGCTTATTATTTACTTGTTCAAATGGTTTCTATTTTCTTTGGATTTTTCTGATACATTTACATATTTATTGCCTGTTGCAGCCTGCCAATAAGATGACAACATAAAATAACCAATCTGTATCGCACTTAGAATTTTTCTTGCTTCTGTAGAGAAATATCTCCTCAGTTTCTGATAAGCCAGAACTAGATGATTGAAGAAAAATTGTTTATTGAAACTTAGGAGCTTTAGTATTCTATTTGTCTGTTTTTCATGCTATCATCCACTTAATTTTCAGGAAAGGACTTGTTGAAATTTTTGATAAGCTAGAAATTGGAGAGCTCGAGGAAGGACCATCAATTTCCTATCTGGTGCAGCGGATGCACAGAAGCAGGTAGTTTTCATGAATCTCTTTGGTGTTTGGACTTTTGCCTCAAAATTACCATCAAAATGGATCGTAGTTATTTATTTGATCATATCCTTTTACATTACATACATAAATATTTTAAGTTTAAATTAGTTAATGTTGATAAAATGATAAAATTTTTAACATATGTTAATATGATAAATTCTTAAATAGGCTACTATATTTAAATTTATTTTTAACTAAAAATAATGGTTCAATTGGTTTAATTAGTGATCCGCCAATTGAATGATTGACCGAACCTGTCTTTTTACCTGATCATTCTCTGGTATAGTTTCAATAACTTTGTGATGGATGGAACTTGGAAATTAAAGTAACTTAATATACACTTCTTTTTTCTTTTAATTCGCACTTCTTTTTTACTTCCTCTACCCACCTCGATCTGACCTCATTATGCAAGAAGTTATTGAGATTGATAGATCTTGCTTATTTTGTAGGCAAGGAGCTCCAAGGAAAAGACAAGGTCCCCTGCTAGGAGTTAAAGGACGAGCGCGTTTTAGGAATGAGGAGTCCTTTTATGAAAATCCTTACCCAGAGTGTATATGTGGTTCGAGAAAGAAACTAGAAGTAACCTGAAGATCAATCTATGTGCAGTTGCAATCTAAATTTTTGGAGGGACAGGTTTAATTGTAATCAGAATTTCCTGACAGGCTAGGTTCCGGGACCCTTGAATCCCTTATTCACATATATATACAATCTTGCCAAGTTGATTCTGTATGAGTATTTGAGAGGTTCTCTCTAGTATTTCTTGTTTCCCCAAATTTGAGAAACGTCCATTTTTTTAATTAAATTGTAAATGATTCATACGTCAAATCAATAAATTTAGTTATGGATGTAACAAATTTACTTTCAACCATTTCAATTTTCCCTGGGTATTGATTCAATTCCTCCAGGCTTGGTCGTTATTGATGTTGACCTATGTCTAAAACTAGCTCTCTGCTGCCAGTGATTTCATTGGAAGTAGAAAGGGTATTCTTTCATTTCTGAATCCTAGGCATTTCATCATTTCAATTCTAGAGAGGATCATGGGTATGAGAAAATGTATAAATTACGAATGCCATATAATTTATTTGTATTGATAAAGTAATGTCTTTACCATTGACATTAAATTTTGAAATAGAGGACACTGGGATCTATGTTTCCCGGGAGTATACTCCGAGGAGGGAACTTAGGAAGGCGACAAGCTATAATTTTAGCTGCATCCAAGTACGATGCGTTCCTTCTTGTTGCTTCACCTTTTTTCAACAAACGAATATGAAAGTTGCAATTGTCTTCCTTGGCGAGCTCCTCTAGTTCCTCTGTCTTCAGTCTCCAGCTTCCATTTCTCAAATTAAAGCTATACAGAGGAAGGAATCGTTGGCCATAGTTTGCTACAAACTCGATGGCAGTTAGTACGAACTCAAAATCCTCTTCGTTCATGTAGTAAGGAAAACTCACTCTGGTCCATCCAGGTTTTACTCCAATATATCCCTATTCACGGCATTCAACAATTTTAATTAAAAAAAAAAAAAAGATAGGCTTCACATTACGAAATTCAAAATTAAGTAGGAAGAATGAGACTTCTTACCTCTTGAATTGCTGATCTAATAGCAAGCGAATGACATTTGTTAATATTGAGCAATTCGTGGCCATAGGGTCCAGCACAAGCACACCCACCTCGAGCTTGAATACCAAACAGGTCATTGAGGAGTACTGCAACAAAAGCACCTTGGAGAGGCTCACCTCTTTTGTTCCCTCTCTCTGCCCACAAATTAAGTTCCCCTTCTTTTTCCTGATTGGCATCATCATTCCACTCGCCTCCAAATGAAGAAGAATCGATGGTAGAGTATACGAGAAACGACAATATAGCTTGTCGTTTGGTGGTCAAGTTTCCCAGAACTTCAATGTTAGGATTTGGGAGAAACCTCTCAAATGCCGCCTTTATGTACAATTGCTCGCGTCTCTCAATCTCTTCGTAGCCGATGTACTCTTTGATCCAAAATGCCAATGCCGCTCTCACCGTCTGAATTATTTGAGGGGTCCCACCATTTTCCCTTTCCTCTATGCTCTCCAAATATAATGTATCCTGCAATATTGAAGACCCGTCAGAGTTGATCAAGCTTGTTTACGAAAACATTTAGCCAGGAGGAAGAATGATGTTAATAACCGATGCCTACAGAACAAAACACAATTATAACCTGTTTTAACACAGACCCAAATCAATTTCACAATGCAGAATTCTTCCTACACGGAACAGTTCAGGAATTTCACACCCCCCCTTTTTCACTATTTTTTGTTTTGCTGTATTTTATCAGTGAAAATAGTCAAATTTCCTCACCATTTGCATTTACAGATTTTCAGGTCTCCTGGTAGAATCGCACTCGCACCCACTTCTCTCTGGAATTATCATGAAGCATAACCCGCGATTGGTTTCCTAAGTTGTGAGTTAATTACCTTTTCGTTGAAGCCATTGACGTAGCTCACTGTTCCTCCTCCACAAGTTGATGGCGGTGACGATCTCAACTGGTACAATGCTCTGTTCATCAGAAGAACACCAGGAGAGCCAGGACCACCAAGAAACTTATGAGGACTCATAAACACAGCATCATACCCATCACTTTTCCCTGACCTCATGTCAATCTCCACGTACGGACCACTGACATACCAAAATCATTCCCAAATTTTCAACCAATTAACACACAAACACAGACACAGATACTTCAAGGAAAGAAAAAAGAACCCCACAATTTCAGATACCTTGCTGCGAAATCAAAGCATGCGAAGCCACGGTACTGGTGAATAAGTCGAGCAATTGCTCTCGTGTCAGAGTAGATTCCAGTGACATTGCTACAAGCAGAGAATGATCCTAATATGGGTCGATTGGTACACTTCAAGGCTTCAAGTTGAAGCCTCAGAGAGTCCATATCGAGCAATCCGTCGTCGTCGAAGCCAATCTCTATGACTTCGGCCAGGCTCTGCCGCCATGAAAGGAGGTTGGAATGGTGCTCGTGGGGTCCAACGAAGACGACCCATCTTTCCTCTGTTCTTAGGCTTTTCAACAGAGTGTCTCTCAGAATCGAAGGCACGGCGATGCCCATTACGTCTTGGAGCCTTTTGATGGCTGCGGTGGTGCCTGACCCACAGAGAATGATTGCGTCGTCTTCTCCACCGCCTAAACATGTTTTGATGAACTCTGTTGCTTCGTGCAGTATTTTTGTTGTTCGGCTGCCCACGTAACTGTCGCAGGTGTGAGTGTTACCTGTGAATGGATAGAAGGTCAAGGGTCGAAGATGACCTCGCGATTTGCAGTTTTTAATGTGACTATTATTTTAGAAAAAAGTTCAATACCTGTTTGGTTGTTTCTCTTATTCTTCCTTGCTAAATTATAACTCTTTTTGTAACCAAATAAATAAAACTTAAATAAGGTACTAATGATCCAGTTTTTAACTACTAATCCTTTGAGACTAGGTGGCCATCATTTTATTTCAATATTTTAGCCTTCGAAGATGGCTCAATGCTTTCATTATCATCTTCAAGAGTATTCTAATTTCTAATAGGAGAACAGATGATTCATATTTTAAAAAGAGGTAAGAGTCAAAAAAATGATAGGATCTACGTACCATAAAAGGGAAGGAGATGATGGATGATAAAATTTTCATTGTAGTAAAGGCTGCGTCCCGATGCAGTGTGATCAGCATAAAGAAGTCTTCGTCTTCCAAAAGGAGAATCAAACTCTGCATCATCCCCAACGATCTGAGATCTTAGCCATGCCAGTTTTGCCTCCACAGTTTCATTCACAGTCAGCCCCATCTCCACCAGCTTCTTGAACGACTCGGAGTGATTGCAAAAGTCATTAGATGTTTCAGACACACTGCATCTTCTTGATAAAATGACATCATTAATAACATCGTTACTACCATTCTTCTTACTTTCAGCCATGCATGCCTCACCCACCATTACAGGCTTCTTCGCCACGAAAATCCGCTCTAGCTCCATCTTCAAGGATACGAACATGAACCGAATAATGGAATATAAAAAATCCTTAATGCAATGAAACATATAGAAATAGTGGGTATTTATATTTAAAAATAGTGCAATTCAGTGGGATTTATATTATGGGCAGAATAAATCTGGTGGTGTTACTTCTAATTTACTGTGATTATTTATTTGCAATTCAGGGAGCTCATAGTCTTGCATTAGCTAGGGGCAACATTCACACGGCGGTGCCTAATGTTTGTGTTTAAACTTTGAACTTCATTTCTCTTCTTTCTTGGTGCTGAGTGCGTCTAATATCGAAAGCGGAACTATAATTTCTGGATCAATAAGGCCGAGAATTAGGAATAAGAGTGGGACAAAAATACATGAGAGTTTCAGGAATTTTAAAGTGAAAAAGGGTTTAGTTTGTTTGGCAAGTTAGCTTATAAACTCATTTGATCAATTTAGAAGTGTTTGGTATATAAAATTATTTAAATAGCTTATAAATTTTTTTATAAAACTCTATTTTGAGTAATTTATATCTTATAATTTATAGTTTTTATATTTTTTTCTTATTATTTTATTAAAACTCTAACATTATTCTACACATAATTCATAATATAATTTCTTCTTCTCTAGATTTCTTTGGCACACATGTAACACAATGTTACTAATATATTGTGAGATGATAGATTATATGTTTATTTTGTATTATTTTAAGATTATATAATGAAATGTAATTATTAACAAAAAATGATAAGTATAACAATAATTTGGGATAATATAATAAAATGATATTATTTTGGGATCTTAAATATTTATTTTAATTATTACACTATTTGCTTTATTTATTTCAATTTTCAGTAAAAAAATTTTATCTTTAAACAAAATATTATAATAGTTCAAATTAACTAAAAAAACTTAAAATTATAATTACCTAAAAATGTATTTTTGTCTAAAAATAAAATTTGTATAAAATATTATATAAATATGTCATTTTTTGTCTTTTTATATTTATCAACTAATTCAATGGCTAATTTTATCAAACACTTTTAATTTAATAAGCTAGATTAACAACTTTTAACTTTCAGCTAAAAATTAATTTTTAAGTTTTCAGCTAACTTATCAGTTATTTTTGCCAAATATAACTATAGATGTTTGTCCCCCTCTGTAATACCCGTTAATTTCAGAATATAATTCGCTTAAGAGTATTTTAGAATTCTACAACGTTACTTTAGTTATTGATTTTGGTCATTTTTAATTTTCATATTTAATTGTTCTCTTTGAATATTATTTATGAAAATTGAGTTAAATGACTGGACTAAATATTTGCACAATGAGGGATATATTCTAAGAATGGTGAAATTCATGGAAAAGTGGTTTCAGAATGGTCAATTAATCCATTTATTGTAAATTGACTGGATGGGTTTGGATGTTGGGTTATGGATACCCATGGGTTATTGAATAACCCATTAGAAATATTTAATATAAAGTTTCAATAGTAACCCTCACTTTTTCACTCAGCCGAAGGAAGCAGAAAAAAATTTCTCTCTCAGTTCTTCATTTTCTTCTCAAATCCTTTCCTTGATCTTCAGAAGTTCGACTATTTGTTCGGTTCAAAAGCTTTGTAAGGATCAAAGGTAAGCTTTAATCCGATTATTTTCCTTAAATTTCAGTTTATGTAGAAGATCAGAGGAGGTTTTGTTCTTGAAGATTTTAATGATAATTCATGAATCTCAGTTGTTTTAGAAGTTATATTTGAGTTATAATCGGTTAAAAGAGTTGAAATTCCGGTTTTGAAACAAGAAAGGAAAGGATGAAATTGTTAGAAATTCTGCAAAACCGAGTTACTGTAGCGACCAGAAATTTCGGGAAAAAATCTGGAAAATTTTCTTCGGGGTACTGTAGCAGTACTATAGTGTCGGCAGTCAACGGTACTGTAGCAGTCAACGTTACTGTAGCGAACCGTTACTGTAGCGAACCGACACTGTAGCAAACCGTTACTGTAGCAACCCGTTACTGTAGCAGTCAGAAAATTTTACGTATTTTCGTGATTTTGTTTCCTTTCTTATGATTCCTTGTAATATATTTTACTAGGAAATTTTCCTACACAAATTCTAGTGTGGAACAAGGTAAACTTGGACAAAAATCAAGGTGAGTGAATAACCTTGCTCAGCTAATTTGATATTACTAGTCAAAGTACAATATAAGTCCCATTTACAATATTATTTGGATAATAAGCAATTAATTTTTCATATGGGAGTATATGATGATCAGTAGAAATAAGAGTATGAAGAAATTATTTATCTCATGACAATTGTACTATGTGATGAATTCTAACTATTTTATTAATGAGTAAAGATCTACGGGATCTAATACACGAGTGTGAAAGGGTTAAAGTCCCATACTACTCGGTGTATATCTAAGAAATCTTATACACGAGTTTGAAAGGGTTAAAGTCCCATACTACTCAGTGCATATCTATGAAACATATACACGAGTTGAAAGGGTTAAAGTCCCATACTACTCGGCGTATACCTATGAGATCTTATTCACGAGTTTGAAAGGGTTAGAGTCCCATACTACTCGGTGTATATCTATGAAATCTTATTCATGAGTTTGAAAGGGTTAGAGTCCCATACTACTCGATGTATAAGATAATTAATTATATGAGTAAATGTGGTATTTGTACTTTTGATATTTTATATAGTACAGTTATTTACTTACTGAGTTTTTAAATAAACTCACACTCCCTATGATTATTTTTTTCAGATACAGAAAACAGAGAAGAAGAGAATCTGTTTGAAGATTAGAAGCCCCTTGGGATTATTCTCTATTTCTGTCTGGTGGGACACCAGTACTTATTAATGTGGATATTAGAAACGCTCTGTACTTTTTATAGGTCTCCTAGGCTTGCGATGAGATAGAAATATCAGACTATGTATGTCTATATTTGCTTATCAGATGAATATAATTCTGTAGTGTGGAATGAATGATTAAGGTTGAATGTAAAACCTTACAGAATATATGCATATAACGTATGTTTGAGAATTATATCAAATGAGTAGTATCTTTTCACATGCTCAATTTTTGGGATGTGACAAATTTGGTATCAGAGGAAAGGTTTTATAGGTCCCCTATAGAGTACAGAGCAAAGTGATCTTTGTGGGCCCTTCCCTATTGTCGTGAGCCGCGGCATGACCATAGGATTAGGTTCCATAAAAGACCTTGTAGAGTATAATGTCATTTTATAGATAACTTCTCAGTGGGGCTAGTAAGTGATATTTTGTTTATGTCTGAAAATTGTTTGTTATGTGTGTAGATCTGTGACAGATCAATGTCAGAAGGATCTTCTAATAATAATGAGCATATGGGTCCAAGGAGGGCCATAAATCCACCAGTACATGTGCAAGATGATCCTAACCGTGGTGATAGTTTACATGCTCAAAGTACTGAGGGCGCAACTAGTGAGCAAGCAAGAAGAGTCGAACCTGATGCTCATGTCGGTAATGCAACTATTGCACATGTGATTCATTTGATGAATGAGCGATTTGACCGATTTGAGGCTGAAATGAGAGGTCGAGCTGCACAAGCTAACCTGCCAGTGGATCCTCCTATTGTTGAAGCTGAAAATGTACCACCAGTTCCGTTAGCGGGAGGAGTTAATGTAAGAGAGGTAAGAATGTCTGAATTCCAGAAAATGAGGCCTCCTACTTTTTCAGGGGAAGATCCCAAAGAGGACCCACAATGTTTCCTTGAAGATTGTGAAGCAATCTGTGATGCTATAGGGTGTTCTCCTACTCAAAAGGTAGAATTCACTTCCTTTCAGTTAAAAGGTAGGGCTGGTAAATGGTGGAGGAACTGGAAGAAAGCTAGAATTCAAGGCGCACCGCCAGTTATGTGGACAGAATTTTACAGATTGGTTATGGATGAATTTCTTCCGGCAAGTGAACGATCATCCAGGGCCAGAGATTTTCTGTATCTACGGCAGGGAACCATGACTATTGATGAATATTCAGCTCAGTTTGTTAAATTATCTGAATATGCCCCTGAAATCATTCCTTCTGAAAGGAAGAAAATAGAAAAGTTTGTGGAAGGGCTTCGTGATGCCTTATATGATCAAGTGGGTTCTAATATGAACGATTACTCTTCGTACTCAGAGGCTGTTGATGTGGCCCGAAGAATGGAAAGGAGGTCAAAGAATAAAGAAGAATATCGTCAAAAGAAGAAGGCCAGATATAGGAGATCTTTTAATCAAGGGGAAGACTCAGGGACTTTTACTGCACCACAACATGCTCCAGCCACTCCTACTAAGTCATCTTATTCTATAGCCAGTGTGGCTAAGCCTCGTTCAGAGAGCAGGGGTGGTTTTAGCTCTTCTAGTAGAGGAGGTACTCAAGGTAGAAGGGAAAAACCTCAATGTCCTGAATGTGGAAAATTTCACTTCGGAGAATGCAGGTTAAACACTGTTGGTATAGGCTGTTTTCACTGTGGACAAAAAGGACATTTTATAAGGGAGTGCCCTCAGCTCATGACAAGACCAGGTCAAGGGTCTACTTTGCCACCTCGACCACAATCTATTACTCAAACACCAACCCCTTCAATAGGGGGTAGTATGGGAAGAGGTTCTGGAAGAGGCCAAGGTGACCGTGGAAAACAAGCTGCTGGCAGAGGAAATGCAAGAATATATGCTCTAACCCGACAGGATGCTCAAACATCCAATGCTGTAGTTATAGGTATATTATCTGTTAATACTTTTGCTGCACGTATTTTGTTTGACCCCGGTTCTACTCACTCATATGTGTCACCCCTATTTGCCAAGAGATTTGCAATTGATTCGATTATTCTTAAAGAACCATTCTTGGTTTCCACACCGATGAGAGAGACTTTGATGGTTAAAACATGTTATCGTTCTTGTAAAATAATCGTTGGAGGCATGGAAACTGAGATAGATCTTATGGTTCTCAATATGTTAGATTTTGATGTGATTCTAGGGATGGACTGGCTATCTTCTTGTCATGCTACTATAAATTGTCGTGACAAAGTTATTTCCTTTAATATACCGGGGAGGAGTAATTTTGTGTTTCAAGGAGATCGAAGTGATGTACCTTGCAACATGATATCTATGTTAAGTGCCCAGCGTATGTTGCGAAAGGGATGTCAGGGATTTCTAGCTTTTATCAAAGATTTAGAAAAGAAAGAACAGAAGTTAGAAGACATTCATGTGGTTAATGAATTCCCAGATGTGTTCCCAGAAGATTTACCTGGATTACCGCCAGAAAGAGATATTGAGTTCAGTATTGATTTGGTCCCAGACACAAGACCAATTTCTATTCCACCTTATCGTATGGCTCCTGTTGAGCTAAAAGAACTTAAAGAACAATTGGAAGATTTGTTAAACAAAGGGTTCATTCGCCCAAGTTTTTCACCTTGGGGTGCTCCTGTTCTTTTTGTGAAAAAGAAAGATGGTTCTATGAGATTATGTATAGATTATCGTCAGCTGAATAAAGTCACAGTGAAGAATAAGTATCCTTTACCAAGGATAGATGATTTGTTTGATCAGCTTCAAGGAGCAAAATACTTCTCAAAGATTGATCTAAGGTCTGGATATCATCAGTTACGAATTAAGAGTGATGATATACCTAAGACTGCTTTTCGTACACGGTATGGGCATTATGAGTTTCTTGTGATGTCTTTTGGGTTGACAAATGCACCAGCAGCATTTATGGATTTAATGAACAGAGTGTTCAAATCATTCCTTGATAAGTTTGTAATTGTATTTATTGATGATATTTTGGTGTATTCAAAGAGTCATGAAGAACATACTGAACATTTGAGAATAGTGCTTCAGACTTTGAGAGAGCATCAGTTGTACGCAAAGCTCTCAAAATGTGAATTCTGGATGAGTCATGTAACATTTTTGGGACATGTTATTTCCCAAGAAGGTATTCATGTAGATCCAAGTAAAATTGAAGCAGTAAAACAATGGCCTCGACCAACAACTGTGTCTGAAGTACGTAGTTTTCTTGGCTTAGCAGGGTATTACCGTCGCTTTGTCAAAGATTTCTCTAAGACGGCTCTTCCATTAAATAAGTTAACCCGAAAGAATGTTAAATACATTTGGGATGATTCATGTGAACAAAGTTTCACCCAATTGAAAGAGTGTTTAACTTCTGCACCAGTCTTAATCCTACCATCAGGACCAGGGGGTTACTCTGTATTCTGTGATGCCTCAAAGATAGGCTTAGGATGTGTGTTGATGCAACATGGTAAAGTCATAGCTTATGGCTCACGTCAGCTTAAAAAGCATGAATTGAATTACCCCACTCATGATTTAGAAATGGCAGCTGTAGTGTTTGCCCTAAAGATGTGGAGACATTACTTGTATGGGGAAACTTGTAAAATTTTTACAGATCACAAAAGCCTTAAGTACATTTTTGAGCAGAGAGATCTCAATCTAAGGCAACGAAGGTGGATGGAACTTCTGAAAGATTATGATTGTACCATCCTTTACCATCCAGGTAAAGCAAATGTAGTGGCTGATGCTCTAAGTCGAAAGTCTATGGGAAGTTTAGCTCACATTGCCACTATAAGGAGGTCTCTAATACATGAACTACAAGAATTGGAAGCTGATGGAGTATTCTTCGAGATCACTGAGTCAGGTACATTTCTGGCTCATTTAACAGTTAGATCATCCCTTGTTGAAAAAGTAAAAGCAACTTTAGAAGGTGACATTGATATGGTTAAAATAAGAGATAAGGCAAGGCAAGGTCTAGCACCAAGTTTCTTGGTAGATGAAGAAGGAGTCTTATGGTTTAATGGTAGACTCTGTGTCCCCAACATTGAATCTTTGAAACATGAAATCTTAATGGAAGCTCATGGTTCACCCTACGTTGTACATCCTGGTGCTGTGAAAATGTATCAGGACTTGAAACAAGTTTACTGGTGGGAGGGCATGAAGCGAGACGTGACTGACTTTGTAGCTCGATGTTTGACTTGTCAGCAAGTTAAAGCTGAACATCGACGACCATCTGGATTGATGCAAAAACTAGATATTCCCGAATGGAAGTGGGAAAGGATCACTATGGATTTTGTAGTAGGTTTACCTCGGTCAACAAAAGGAAATGACTCAATATGGGTCATAGTGGATCGACTTACTAAGTCAGCACATTTTCTTCCTGTTCATACCACTTTCAGTGTAGCAAAACTTGCTCGAATTTATGTTAAAGAAATAGTGAAACTTCATGGTGTACCAATATCCATTATATCAGACCGAGGACCTCAGTTTACTTCTCGGTTCTGGAAAGTCTTTCAAGAGGCTTTGGGTACCAAAGTGAATCTTAGCACAGCATTCCATCCTCAGACTGATGGACAGTCCGAAAGGACAATTCAGACTTTAGAAGATATGCTAAGAGCTTGTGTGATGGATTTCAGTGGAAGTTGGGAAGATCATTTGTCTCTTATTGAATTTGCTTATAATAACAGTTACCAAGCCAGTATTCAGATGGCACCTTTTGAGGCTTTGTATGGGAGACGGTGTCGATCTCCTATAGGTTGGTTTGAACTTGGTGAAACCAAAATATTTGGACCTGAGATGATACAGGAAGATATAAATAAAGTTAAACTGATCAGAGAGAAGTTGTTAACTGCTCAAAGTAGACAGAAGTCTTATGCGGACAACCGACGACGTGACCTTGAATTTGCAATAGGTGATATGGTTTTCTTACGAATCTCACCTATGAAAGGAGTAATGTGATTCGGGAAGAAAGGAAAGCTTAGTCCGAGGTATGTTGGCCCATATGAGGTTGTAGACAGAGTGGGTAATGTGGCATATCGCCTAGACCTACCTTCCAACCTAGAGGGAGTTCATCCAATATTTCATGTGTCCATGCTACGGAAGTATCTTCCTGATCCTTCTCATGTCATTCAACCCCAAGAAGTTCATTTTGATGAAACTCTCACCTACGAAGAGGTACCAGTAGCTATCCTTGATAGAAAAGTCAAGAAATTGCGTACCAAAGAAATTCCTACTGTCAAGGTTCTTTGGAGAAATCATTCTCGCGAGGAAGCTACGTGGGAAGCAGAAGATGAGATGTGGAAAAACTATCCACATTTATTTGAAACTTGAGGTAAGATTTTAATTCGGAGGACCGAATTCTTTTAAGGGGGGTAGAATGTAATACCCGTTAATTTCAGAATATAATTCGCTTAAGAGTATTTTAGAATTCTACAACGTTACTTTAGTTATTGATTTTGGTCATTTTTAATTTTCATATTTAATTGTTCTCTTTGAATATTATTTATGAAAATTGAGTTAAATGACTGGACTAAATATTTGCACAATGAGGGATATATTCTAAGAATGGTGAAATTCATGGAAAAGTGGTTTCAGAATGGTCAATTAATCCATTTATTGTAAATTGACTGGATGGGTTTGGATGTTGGGTTATGGATACCCATGGGTTATTGAATAACCCATTAGAAATATTTAATATAAAGTTTCAATAGTAACCCTCACTTTTTCACTCAGCCGAAGGAAGCAGAAAAAAATTTCTCTCTCAGTTCTTCATTTTCTTCTCAAATCCTTTCCTTGATCTTCAGAAGTTCGACTATTTGTTCGGTTCAAAAGCTTTGTAAGGATCAAAGGTAAGCTTTAATCCGATTATTTTCCTTAAATTTCAGTTTATGTAGAAGATCAGAGGAGGTTTTGTTCTTGAAGATTTTAATGATAATTCATGAATCTCAGTTGTTTTAGAAGTTATATTTGAGTTATAATCGGTTAAAAGAGTTGAAATTCCGGTTTTGAAACAAGAAAGGAAAGGATGAAATTGTTAGAAATTCTGCAAAACCGAGTTACTGTAGCGACCAGAAATTTCGGGAAAAAATCTGGAAAATTTTCTTCGGGGTACTGTAGCAGTTACTGTAGTGTCGGCAGTCAACGGTACTGTAGCAGTCAACGTTACTGTAGCGAACCGTTACTGTAGCGAACCGACACTGTAGCAACCCGTTACTGTAGCAACCCGTTACTGTAGCAGTCAGAAAATTTTACGTATTTTCGTGATTTTGTTTCCTTTCTTATGATTCCTTGTAATATATTTTACTAGGAAATTTTCCTACACAAATTCTAGTGTGGAACAAGGTAAACTTGGACAAAAATCAAGGTGAGTGAATAACCTTGCTCAGCTAATTTGATATTACTAGTCAAAGTACAATATAAGTCCCATTTACAATATTATTTGGATAATAAGCAATTAATTTTTCATATGGGAGTATATGATGATCAGTAGAAATAAGAGTATGAAGAAATTATTTATCTCATGACAATTGTACTATGTGATGAATTCTAACTATTTTATTAATGAGTAAAGATCTACGGGATCTAATACACGAGTGTGAAAGGGTTAAAGTCCCATACTACTCGGTGTATATCTAAGAAATCTTATACACGAGTTTGAAAGGGTTAAAGTCCCATACTACTCAGTGCATATCTATGAAACATATACACGAGTTGAAAGGGTTAAAGTCCCATACTACTCGGCGTATACCTATGAGATCTTATTCACGAGTTTGAAAGGGTTAGAGTCCCATACTACTCGGTGTATATCTATGAAATCTTATTCATGAGTTTGAAAGGGTTAGAGTCCCATACTACTCGATGTATAAGATAATTAATTATATGAGTAAATGTGGTATTTGTACTTTTGATATTTTATATAGTACAGTTATTTACTTACTGAGTTTTTAAATAAACTCACACTCCCTATGATTATTTTTTTCAGATACAGAAAACAGAGAAGAAGAGAATCTGTTTGAAGATTAGAAGCCCCTTGGGATTATTCTCTATTTCTGTCTGGTGGGACACCAGTACTTATTAATGTGGATATTAGAAACGCTCTGTACTTTTTATAGGTCTCCTAGGCTTGCGATGAGATAGAAATATCAGACTATGTATGTCTATATTTGCTTATCAGATGAATATAATTCTGTAGTGTGGAATGAATGATTAAGGTTGAATGTAAAACCTTACAGAATATATGCATATAACGTATGTTTGAGAATTATATCAAATGAGTAGTATCTTTTCACATGCTCAATTTTTGGGATGTGACACCCTCCCTCCCCCCCCAAAAAACAAAAAAAATAGGAGTGTAGATTCTTTGTAATTTTTGCTAAAATTGTAAAGTGTAGTCGCTGAATCATGGCCGGGTCGAACAACCATGATTAAAAGAATGTGTATTTACTTTTTTTTTAATTTAATTTTGATCGTTCGATTCATAATAAACTGTCAAGATTAGATAATTAGAGTATCTCTAATAGAGGTTCTTAAAAATAAAAACCGGTTCTTATTAAGTTTCACCATTGGAGTTTGTCAGCGTGACTGCTACACTTAAGAACCATTTTTATATAAAAATCAGTTCTTAACAAAAAAATTAATTTAAAAAATCAAAAAGTAAATATTAAATACGTCTACATTAATTATCCTGCATTAATTAAAATAGTGGAGAATTACTTGTGAGACCTATTTATGAGTTATTAAGAGTTACATTATTGGAATCGAGAGTTGATTAAAGTAGTAAATAGTTGCTTAAAGCCAAAAGTGGTAATGTGGCATAGTGTGACCCACAATATGTAACTCATTAGAGTTAGATCATTAGAAATACTTTTACACCCTAATTTTGACGAGAACTATAAAGAATTTGGATTTAAAATCATATATAAATGTTAGAACATCTCTAATGGCAGTTATTTAAGGGTTCTTAAAAATAAAAACATGTTCTTAGTGAGTTTTACTATTAAAGTAAGCTAGTATGGCTGCCATATTTTAGAATCATTCTTATATAAAAACTAGTTATAGCAAAAGTAGTAGAGAGTTATGAGACCCATTGTTGGAGTATAAAGATGTGAGGTAACTTATGAAACCCATTTGTGTATTTTTTAGAGTTGTATCATTGGAATAGAAATTTGTTTAAAGCAAAAAATAATAATGTAACATGATAAGACTCATAATAAGTAACTCGTTATAATTACACCATTAGAGATGCTCTTAAAAAATTTGAAATAAAAAATGACTTAAGTTTAAGTAGGATTAGACTTTAGATATTATTTCTTATATTGTTTCTCTAAAATATAACATGTAAAAGAATTTTTTAAAAAATTGTAAAAGAATTTTTAAAGACTTTACATTTATTGAATTATTATTAGAAATTCTGATAATAAAAAAATAAAAATTGCAATTAAAGTTTATTCAATTGTATACACTTCCGATGGGCAGGTGCTTTTATTCAAAATTATTGTGCTGTGCCCGTGGGTCACAAAAGATGTATTTAAGAGGATCTTAAATATCGGATTTAGCATGAAAAAAATGAAAAAGTTTTGAGGCATAAAAGATATATGTACTTGTGCATTATTTTGAATTTGGGAGGATGTGTACTTTCATAAAATGAGACTTTTTGGGATGAGAACAGAAACTACGGGCTGGGTCTACCCACTTGACCCACAAGCCACAAGTTTTATTTTCTGTTGAAAATCTTAATATACCCACAGAAACTTGAGCTGACTTCTTGGGAAAGCAGACTTATAAAGAGAACGAGCAAAGTGTAACATTTACGTCATTTTTTTTCCTTTCCCTTTTTATTTTTTAACCTAAAAAAAATTTGTTCATTTTGGAAGAATACCTGCCTTCTTGGGAAAGCAGACTTATATTCAACTATCGTTGATTGGGCCCGACCCTTTTTTGGGTCAAGTGTCGAACCACACAAATGGGCCTTTGTCATGACAAAGTTAAAGGTCATAAACTTATTATTTCAAGGAGAAAAAAGAAGAATGTATTAACTGATAATTAGACCTTATATGAGAGTTTTAGTTTACACAATGAATTAATTTATTTGAATTAATGTAATCTTTTTGAATATACCCTAAAATAATGCCGTATGGAACAAGGGTGTTCATTGGTTTGAATCAATTTGTCAACCTGCCAAAACCAACACAATATGAATAATCTGATTGGCAGGTCCTTAAGTTTGTTTTCTTTCAATTGCCATTAATTGTTTGCATTGCAAGTCAGATTTCAATTCATGTCAAACTAACCACCTTACTCAATATGTCACTCATTTTTTGAAACACACATAAATACCAAGGACACCTCTTCAAAACTCAAAAACAAATCTAGCACAAATAGAAACGTTAAGGATGACAATTTTACCCTTTCTTTGGGGATCATCGTAGGGACCCCTAGATTACAGGCCCTAGGATTGGGGAATTTTTTATTGTAGGGATATGGATGAGGGATAAAATTCACTCAAAGACAATTTGGGGATGGGGACGAGAATTACACTCCCCTGCCCTATAAGATCCTAGGCTTCAAATGGTATTTTAGTAATTTTACTAGAATTACTAAAATATCCTTAGTGTGTGTGTGTGTGTGTATATATATATATATATATATATATATATATATATATATATATATATTATAAGGATATTAAAATAAATTGATATTTATTATTATTAAAAGGGAAAAATGTAATTTATCCCCATAAACTTTACCTTATGTGCAGAAAACTCCCATGAACTTTAAAATTTGACAATGAACTCCATAAACTTTTCAATGTGTGCAATTTACCCCTTCTGTTAAAAAATCTATTAGTCAATCTAACGATCAACATCTAGTCAGCAAAAAAATGCTACATAAGTTACTAATTCGGCAACCATTCCAACACATTAGCTTTTAAAATAAGTGGTGACTAATCCATACCCAGATCCATTGACCCGGCCCATCCCATGAATTAGTTTCTCGATTCAAAAGCTTTGGACTCTGAAGATGCACACACACATCCGAACATTGAAGACGCATTTGACCACCATGAGTCCAAAAGTTGAAGACACACTCCATAGCTAGTTAAAGACGCACGGCATAGTCAGTTGTTATTCTTTTAAATCTAGGAACGTGTTGAAGCAGATCCACTGTGAGGTGAGCTTCGGGCAAGAGCAAATCCGCCATGAGGTGAGCTCTTCTTCACTGGTTGAGTTCCAGTATCCTTGTCGTCGCCGGTTTAGGATGAATGCTGGCACAAAGTACTGGAAGTTGTCTTTCCTAGCTCACGAATTAGCACCTAAAACGCAAAAAGATTCGAGTTCCCCATGCTCTTCGCCAGTGGTGTTTCCCTGTGTTGGTCAATGTTAGTGTTCCCAAATCTGTTACAGGCTTTCCTCCATACATTAGTATTGATGCCCACACAAATTCACAATTACCTTATTCATTGTCTTTCCACATATGGTTAATGAAATAAAAATTATACTCAGTAAAATATAGTTACTATTTTTTGTATAATTGTATGAAGGTGATGTGTAGGGTGGATGGGGTAATCACTAAAGAAGCAAAAGTATGGGTTTGTGAGATGGGTCAGGTCAGTGGGTCTGGGTATAGGTTAATCACCACCCATTTTGGAAGCTGATGTGTTGGAATGGTTGCCAAGTCAACAACTTATATGGCATTTTTTGCTAATTGGCGTTGACTATTAGGTTGACTAACGAATTTTTTAACAAAAGGGATAAATTACACACATTGAAATTCATTGTCTTGTTTTAAAGTTCATTAGGGATTTCTACACATGAGGTAAAGTTCATGCGCGAAAAGTGCATTTTTCCCTTGTTAAAATTAATTTAAAATCAAAATAACCCTAAATCCCCTGTCCAAGCGTCATGCAATCGTGCCTCTCGTGAATTGCTTTGCTGCACCAGTCACCTCCACCAATCCACCTCTGCTGCATTAAATCTTCGCAGCCCTGCTGGTCCTCCAATCCTCTATTTGCTCACCGCTAGTTCGCCAGTCCTCTGTTCTTCACTACTAACATCGCTTTGGTCTCCGCTCACAAATCTCTGCCAATCCGTCACACTGAATCTCCACTCATAGCTCACCATTGAATCTCGACTCTTGACTCACCATCATCTTCTTACATTGAGTCTCCTTTCTCCAATGGTGAGGTATGTCCTACTCAAAATCCCTAATCCCATTGTTGCAAAATAATTTATGTCTTTTATGATGACAATGTAGTAATGTATTCATGTATTCATGTGTATTCTTTAAAATTGAATATTGTATTAATGTGTATTCTCTAAAATTGAGTAATGTATTCATGTATTCATGTGTATTCTTTGAAATTTGATTAGGATATTGCTTGCTATTTCCTAAATCATACATTATTCATTTTTTTTATTCATGTATTCATGTGTATTTCCTAAACCATACATTACTCAGTTTTTTTTATCACATTATGAAATAATTTTTTTAGTAACATTTTAATTTAGAATCAAAATCCATATATTGCTTACTATCACAGTGCACAATTATAATCTGGATTAAATAATTCTATGTGCTTATTTATATACATTATGACAGTAACACTTTTATAAATAACACAATTTAATAGAAAAACATTTTTGGATGTAACTAATACTCTTTAGAATCACATTAAATCTTTTCAATTTATTTTGGAAGTAATTGTTGATTTTATTGTGATTATACAATAATAGATATCTTTTAATAATACAATCAAACATTATTCCTTTCTTTAGGTTTATTATTTTAAATATGGCTGATGAAGATCAATCATCTAATATTCTAATGGAAATCAATCAAATTCCACTTACACCTACTTCAAAATCCAGTGGAAGGAGCATAAGAAAATCAAACTCTTGCCCCTAATGAAGCAAGTCAAGCAACTATTGAGTTAGAATAAGATGTCAATGAACGCAGAAGTCCTAATAAAAGATGATTAACTTCATAAGCTTGGTTGCACTTTAAAAGGGAGAAAATAGATGATAAGTGGAAAGCAATTTGCAAATATTGCGATAGAAAACTTGGTGGGGACATTAAACAAGGCACTAAACACTTACATGACCATATTAAGACTTGTAAGCTTCGTATGAGGACTCCAAATCAATAATAGTAAAAATCTATAACAATCCTTGAGTTCAACAGGAAATAGGGGTGAATCACTTGTTGGTACATATACATTTAATCATGATAATGCAGGAAGGGACTTTGCAAACAATGATTATAATGCTTGAGTATCCTTTTGTGATGGTTGATCATGTTGGTTTTAGAAGATATAGCAATTCTCTCCAACCTTTATTCAAAGTAATTTCTCACAATACACTCAAAAGTGACATAATAAAAATATATGAGAGCAAGAAGACAAAAGTAATGAAAATTTACTTGCAAACAACAAAGGTTGTATTACAATAACAAATGATATGTGGACATCTAGCAATCAAAATAAAGGGTACATGTCCATTACAACCCACTATATTGATGATAGTTGGACTTTGCAAAGTCAAATTGTGAGGTGAACAAACTACTACTGTGTTTTTGTCATGTTTTATACATTCTTTTAATATTTTTCTCTTAAGTCTTATGATTTTTATTGCTACTTTCTAGGAATAATTGTTACTGATATTACATGATTATAGTGGTTACATCATAATGTAGGGGTAGTTGCATAATGTAAATCCTGTCTGAAATCCTTATATTCTCTATGTATATATATCTACTCTATCAATACAAAAAAATAAGGCATTCTTTCTGTTCAGAGTGAAAACTCACATTAGGGGTGTACAAAACCAATCCAAACCGACCGGACCGAACCGAACCGAGAAAAACCAAGCCAAAACTAAACAAATAAGGTCTAGATTGATTTTTAAAAATATTATACTTTTTGGTTCGTCGGTTTAGTTTGGTTAGAACCGAACCGAACCAAACCAAACCATACCATATGCAATAATAAAAAAAAAATATATATATATATATATATTATATTTATATATAGTTAAAAAAACATATCAGAAAATTGCTGCATACTTTCATATTATATTATAGTTAAAATTATAATATAATATATTATTATATTATATATATAGTTCAAATTATAATATAATAATATATTATATTATCTTGAAATTCACAAAGAAAACTGAAATAAGTTAAGAAAATTGTTGCACAGTTTCATCCAATCTTAACCAATTAAGTGTTGGGATAAAGGATGAAATTTTTGCTATGAAATTAATAATTACAAAATTAATAATAGCTTTTAAATTCCATTACGTAGAAAATTTATCTGACTTGGGTAATACTTCCAGATGAAAATTAGACTATATTAAGAAAACTAGAAAAGTGAACATTGAACACTTGGTATTTAGTAAAACTAGGGTTTTTTTTAAAATAGATAAAAGTAAGCATTTTTTTATTTAAAAAAATTCTTCAGGATATCAAATCGCTCAAATTGAATCACATCACCCAAAAAAAATTTGAACAAAACCGCAAAAAAAAACTGAATAGGTCTAAGAATTAGCAAACCGACTTAGTTCGGTTCGGTTTGGTTTGGTTCATGACTAAAACCAAACTAAACTGAACCTTTGTATATTAGAGCACTAGGTTAGTGTGCGATTGTGTTCAAGGTCACTTGCTCGCTCGGGAAAGTGACCATTTCTTTCTCATTGCCAGTCCAAGGAGGAGTGGCATGTCAAGTTTGGCCCATCCTTGACGACCAGTGTCGGTTCACGGAGCTTCAGTAGATTCCTCATGTACCAGTGCGTGAGGGCACATGTGACGGTAGTTGTAGTGTGACTTTGTAGGAAGGCTTATTTACCTATGTCACACTCTACCAGACATAGCATATGTAGTGAGAATGATCAGCCAATTCATGCATGACCTAAAGGAAACTCATCTACAAGCTGCTTATAGAGTACTGCATTATCTTAAAGGAACGCCTGGAAAAAAGTATCTTTTTGAGAAGAAATGAAGGGCTAATACTTGAAGCATACACCAATGCTGACCTTGCTGGATCAATTGTTGACAGAAGATTAACATTAGGGTATTATACCTTCCTTGGTGGGAACATCGTGACATGGAAAGTAAAAAACAAAGCGTGGTGGCCTGTTCAAGTGCAAAAGCTGAATTTAGGGAAATGGCTCAAGGTATATATGAATTACTCTGGTTAAAGATTATTCTGGAAGACCTAAAGATAAAGTGGGATGGCCCTATGAGACTATTGTGACAACAAATCTGCCATCAACATAGCCCATATTCCAGTACAACATGACTACACAAAACATATTTCATGAAAGAAAAATTAGAAAATAGACTGATTTGTACACCATATGTCCCTACACATAACCAACTTGTTGATATTCTAACCAAAGATTTGAATAGCTCAGCTTTCTAGAATATTGTATGCAAGTTAGGTATGGAAACCATCCATTCACCAACTTGAAAGGGAATGTGAATAATTGTTACTGATATTACATGATTATAGTGGTTACATGAGTATAGTGTTGCATTATAATGTAGGGGTAGTTGCATAATGTAAGGATGGCAGTTGCATAATGTAGATCTTATCTAAATCCTTGTATTCCCTCTGTGTGTGTGTATATATATATATATATATTTCTACTCTATGAATACAAGAAAAGAAGGCATTTTTTCTATTATGAGTGATGAATAATGTGTTATCGCCTTGGCTTTGTTTGAACCCTATAGCTATCATTACTTTTGTAAAACGGCCAAACCCAGCACATGGAGATTGCTTATGGCCATATAATGCCTTTTCCAGTTTACATACAATATTTGTGGCCAAATTCTTTTCATATCCTGGTGGCACCTCCATGTAAATTTCTTCTTCTAGCTCTCCATGTAGAAAGCCATTTTTGACATCAAATTGCTACAATTCCCAGCCATAATAGCTACAACTGATAATAATACTCTAACACTGTTCAATTTTACTATGGGGGCAAAGGTTTCTTGATAGTCAACTCCATAGGTTGGCTACCAACCTAGCCTTGTATCTTTCAATTGACCCCATTAACTCTATACTTCATAGTATACACCCACTTGTGTGACGTCTGCTAAAATTATACTAATTTTGTACAATTTAAGAAAATTGTAATAAAGATCTTGTGAAAATTATGGTTAAAACCATGAAACTTTTCTGGAAAGCCTGGCAAAATATCTCATTGTATAAAAATAGGGCAACTTTGGAACCTTTTGCAAGTTACAATTTTAAATTGACAGAGGATGATCGATCGACTGATCTGGGGTTATCGATCGATTGATAGTCTTCAAAGTTACATGTATCTAAAAATGAGAGGTATCAGTCGACTGATGCAGGGACATCAGTCGACTGATATACCCTGAGCTTCAGATTTTAGAAAAAAGTTAACTTGAAAACATGGTAAAATTATCTAGTTTCATTATGCACATAATCTACAACACTTCTTCAACTTTTCTTTGCAAATTCTCTTCTAGAATGAAGCTATAATACAAGGGACTTACACATAACTCATATTTCTATGCATATACACAAATTGTGTATAGATCTCTAAAGGTTTACATAGGAAATTAACATTACATTCCTTTTCTATGTGTAACTATCTAGCAACTATGCTAGCTTGTTTCTTGCTACCTCTTACTTCTTTACTTCAGCTCCTGAAATGGTTAGTTATAACATAAAACATGGGATATATAAACTCAGTAGCTAGTTTATTTAAAGAAATCATTTCAAGAACCATTTCAGTCATAAAAGCAATTCTCAATAACTAATTCACACTTCTATGAACATAAAAGAACTATCATAAAAGCAATCTCAATAGGAAACTCATTCCATGAAGTATAAACTGATACACTAACACATAACTTGTGTCTTAACTTTTTTCTCAATATAGTGCATTATTCTTTGGCTACTTTAGCTACTTTGGCTACTTTCTCAGGAAAAGTACTCAATGTCCCATAAGGAATTTCTGTCATCTCATGAGGAATTTTTGGGGTTCTGTCTTCCCATATGGATTTTTACATCCTATGAGGTATTTCTGTCATTTTATGAGAAATTTATGGGGTTCTGTCTTCCCATTAGGATTTTTACATCCTATAAGGTATTTCTGTCATCTCATGAGGAATTTCTGGTTCTGTCATCCCATAAGGATATAATCTTTACTTTTCAAGAGAAGTTAATTCTATGTTCTCATGGAGAACTTCAACATATCTACACTTGCTAAATCATGAAGAATATGGTAAATAACTAAATTAACTTGCTTTCTAGCTTTCTTATGAAGAGAACTCTTCATCCTATGAGGAATTACTATATCCCATGAGGAGTCAAGTTCTATTTTCATAAGAAAACATGTTCTTAAACATTCATGGATAGCTTTATCATAAAACTATAGCATATTATGCACAAGCATGATAGATAACTGAAAATAAATTGCTTTTATGAATAACTAGCTACCTTGGATTCTTCTTATAGCTGAAACTTGTGAGTTCTCTTATAGTTTCTCTCTAGTTCCATTTGCTTCTCAAATTCCAAACCACTTCTTCCCCTTCTTTCTTTCTTTTAGTCTGAAAATTTCTATTCTATGAATTCTTACTCACTAGAATCCATCTAAACTAGGGAAATCAAGTAAAGAAGCTTACCTTTGATAGTTTTCTTGTTAGAAATCTAACTAGAAGTCCCTTATCTCTCTTCTCCTTCTGCTTCACGTTTTCTCTCTCTCTCTCTCTTCTCTAATTTTCAGAAAAATGTTATTTCTCTTTCTTTTCTTGTTTTTAAAAAGTCACAAGAGTCTTCTTACCATGAAAAACCCTCTTTTACCTTACTTTCTTGTTTCAGAGCTTTGTTGGCATGTTAGGGGTATTCTAGTCAATTTTTCATTAATTTTTTCAATTGGAATCGACTTATTTTCGCACTCCAGCGATGATTAGTTGATTGATTGCTCATAATTAGTAGACTGATGTTCCATTAGTCAACTAATTCAACCCAATTAGTCGACTAATTGCTACAAGACCCAAAATTTCAGCATGACAGAGAATCATCAGTCGATTGATCTCTCCTCATCAGTCCACTGATTGCAGATATCAGCAACCTAGTCCATTTTTTATGCTATCAGTCGATTGATTAATTATCATTAGTCGATAATTCCCTCATAACTTCATTTTTCTTCTATTCTTAGCTCATTTATCCTAGTTTCTCATGCCTTTTCTTGGTTACTTTTTTTAGGCATTTAAAAACATACTTTGCTAAGTTCTAACATCATTTTTAACTCAAATAAAGAAGATATAACTTTAATAAGAGAAAATCTGGGATGTTACAACTTGCACCCTACTAGTCATTTTCCAGCAGATAATTTCACCAATTCCCAAGTTTTATTCTTTTTCAAAGCTTCCATTTCCATATTCATAGCTTGTTTCCATTTTTCATTAGACAAAGCCTCGGATAAATTTTATGGAATGGTAATAGTATTTAGGCTTGTAAGAAAAGCTTTGAAAGATAGTGAGCAGTTATCAAAGGACAAAAATTGTGCAAGAGGGTATAATGTTTGTTTTGTACTTTTTCTAGTTCCTTTTCTAAGAGCAATAGGTAGATAAAGATCTTGGTCACTATTCTCAAAAATCCTATTTTCATTTTGTAATTGATGGTTAGAGATCATTACCTTATTTGAAGGATGTGAGTTAGATTCTTGGATATGCATAGGTTTAGGAACAACATTAGATTCTTGGATATGCATAGTTTTAGGAACAACCACTTTCTTCCTTGTAAACACCTTGCCTTTGCCATATCTTACTTTCTCAAGAGCAGAGTCCAAATTGTCCTTTGTTTTAGGTCTGGACATGGGTTCAACCACTATTTCTACTATTTTCGTGGGTAAAGGATTCGACCCTGTCAAGGGATTGGTTATTTTAGGCATGAGAACTAATGAAAAATCAAGCAAGAGGCTTCCCTTATCTTCCTCAGGTGTATTCTCCCCTTGAAGATAATGGGTAGTAAAATATGATTCTTGCTCATTGAAAGTGACATCAGCTAAGACATAGAATTTTCTTATGGGAAGATGATAACATTTATACCTTTTTTTTGAGTTGATGAGTACCCCACAAAAACACATTTTAGAGGCCTTGGATCTGATTTCCCTCGATTTTGATGATGGATATAAACAAATGACACACACCTGAAAATTCTACGGATGAGATTGTTTATAGTTTTTATATTTGGGTAGAAAGTTGAAAGGATGTCCATAGGACTTTTGAAACCTAAAACTCTTGAAGGTAAACAGTTTATCAAATGTGTTGTTGTAAGAACAACTTCTCCTTAAAAATTTTAGGCACATTCTTTTGAAATAACATTGCACGAGTTTGTTCAAGAAGATGACCATTTTTCCTCTCAGCCACTTTATTTTGTTATGGGGTATAAACACATGATGACTCATGTATAATTCCTTCCTTTTCATAAAATGAGTTGAGATTCTAATTGACATAATCCCTAGCATTATTAGACCTAAGTCTTTTGATATTAATCCCAAACTGGTTTTTTTTATCATGGAATAAAAATTGGCAAAAACATAGCTAACATCATATTTTTGTTTGAGTAAGAATATCTATGTAACCCAGGTGCAATCATCAATAAAGGAAATAAATCATTTGCCCCTGAAACATTAGAAACAGTAGCTAGTCCCTAAATGTCACTATGAACAAAGTAGAATAGAATAAAGCTTCTTTTTTTACTAACTTGAAAAGGTACACACTTGTGTTTGGCAAGTTTACATACTTCACATTGAAGGTTTTAACATCTAAATCCTTGAATAATGAAGAAAACAAAGTTTTAATAATTGAAAAAGATGGATGTTCAAGACAGTAATACAACAACAACAACAACAACAATTAGTCTTATCCTACTAGATGAGGTCGGCTACATGAATCGCACGACATTATTGAGCTCATGTCCAAGACGGTAATGATGAAGAAAAATAAAAGTAAAAGGTATCTTGCTCTTATCTTTATTTGGAATCTCAAGGTAGTAGAGACCATTCCATTCCCTAACATGTCCAATCATCTTCCTGTAATCTTTGTCCTGAAATTCACAATAAGTTTTATAAAAAACCATATTACAACTTAAATCTTGAGTGAGTTTTTGGATAAAGACTAGGTTTGTGGTTAATTTAGGAACAAATAGACATTTTTTAGAATAACAATTGGGTTAATTTTGACACCACCTTATCCCCCCACAATGGTCAAGGACCCATCAGCAGTGGCTATTTTCTTATTGTTGAGACATAGGGAGTAAGTTAAGAAAAATTTAGATGAATGCATCATATGGTTAGTTGCTCTTGAATCTATGATCCAAGAGTTAGAAAAAGTTATATCTGAAGCATTTAATCCAATGGAAAATGGAAACTTACTTGAATAAGCCATGGAGCAAATATCTAGGGCTTCTTCTTGTTTTCCCATGTTGCTAATAAAAGCCTTTACCCTCTTAATGTCTTCTTGATTGAGGTTGCTCTGCCCTTATGGCAATGACTCCCTTTGTGATGCTACAACAATATGTGCTTGGCCACTATTTCGTTGTTGCACTCTTTTTTTACCTTATTCTTTGCTTGATGGTTTTCAATGAAGTTTCCAACATCTTTCTCCTATATGATGAGATTTTTGTAGTAAGTACACTATAACTCATCCCAGTTTTAATTTTTCTATTGGCCATTTTTTTCCTTTTCAAGACTTGCTACTCTCTCTTAGTTTGTAGTTGATTTAGCCACCATAGCAGAGCTATCAGTGACTTTTGGCTCAAGTATCAGTCTTCTCTAACTTTCTTCACTTTGAATTAGGGCAACCACTTCATTAAAACATAGAACTTCTGATTTCCCTAGAATTTGGACCCTAACTTGGTCAAATTCTTGGTTGAGTCCCACCAAAAACTCATACACTCAGTCTTGCTCAATATATTCCTTTAGGACAGCAACATCCTCAGAACATCCAATTTTTATGACCATGTAATGATCTAGTTCCTACCACAGATTTTAATTGATTTGCATATTTAGCAACAGTCTTGTTACCTTACTTTGCAGCCATAATTTTCACCTTCACCTTATATACTTAGGCATTATCTCTAGCTTTGAAGTATGTTTGCTGAATTGCTTCCCAAATATCATGGGCAGTGGCTAGAAACATACAGGTGTCATGAATGTAATACCCGTTAATTTCAGAATATAATTCGCTTAAGAGTATTTTAGAATTCTACAACGTTACTTTAGTTATTTATTTTGGTCATTTTTAATTTTCATATTTAATTGTTCTCTTTGAATATTATTTATGAAAATTGAGTTAAATGACTGGACTAAATATTTGCACAATGAGGGATATATTCTAAGAATGATGAAATTCATGGAAAAGTAGTTTCAGAATGGTCAATTAGTCCATTTATTGTAAATTGACTGGATGGGTTTGGATGTTGGGTTATGGATACCCATGGGTTATTGAATAACCCATTAGAAATATTTAATATAAAGTTTCAATAGTACCCCTCATTTTTTCACTCAGCCGAAGGAAGGCAGAAAAGCATTTCTCTCTCAGTTCTTCAGTTTCTTCTCAAATCCTTTCCTTGATCTTCAGAAGTTCGATTATTTGTTCGGTTCAAAAGCTTTGTAAGGATCAAAGGTAAGCTTTAATCCGATTATTTTCCTTAAATTTCAGTTTATGTAGAAGATCAGAGGAGGTTTTGTTCTTGAAGTTTTTGATGATAATTCATGAATCTCAGTTGTTTTAGAAGTTATATTTGAGTTATAATCGGTTAAAAGAGTTGAAATTCTGGTTTTGAAACAAGAAAGGGAAAGGATGAAATTGTTAGAAATTTCTGCAAAAACCGAGTTACTGTAGCGACCAGAAATTTCGAAACAAAATCTGGAAAATTTTCTTCGGGTTACTGTAGCAGTACTGTAGTGTCGGCAGTCAACGTTACTGTAGCAGTCAATGTTACTGTAGCGAACCGGCACTGTAGCGAACCGTTACTGTAGCGAACCGACACTGTAGCAACCCGTTACTTTAGCAGTCA
Organism: Biancaea sappan; assembly: GCA_037074585.1. Classification (NCBI taxonomy): domain Eukaryota; kingdom Viridiplantae; phylum Streptophyta; class Magnoliopsida; order Fabales; family Fabaceae; genus Biancaea; species Biancaea sappan. The sequence continues at coordinate 16,128,811 of CM073491.1, read as the reverse complement.
GAAAATTTTACGTATTTTCGTGATTTTGTTTCCTTTATTATGATTCCTTGTAATATATTTTACTAGAAAATTTTCCTACACAAATTCTAGTGTGGAACAAGGTAAACTTGGATAAACATCAAGGTGAGTGAATAACCTTGCTCAACTAATTTGATATTACTAGTCAAAGTACAATATAAGTCTCATTTACAATATTATTTGGATAATAAGCAATTAATTTTTCATATGCGAGTATATGATGATCAATAAAAATAAGAGTATGTAGAAATTATTTATTTCATGACAATTGTACTATGTGATGAATTCTCACTATCTTATTAATGAGTAAAGATCTACGGGATCTAATACACGAGTGTGAAAGGGTTAAAGTCCCATACTACTCGGTGTATACCTATGAGATCTTATTCATGAGTTTGAAAGGGTTAGAGTCCCATACTACTCGATGTATAAGACAATTAATTATATGAGTAAATGTGGTATTTGTACTTTTGATATTTTATATAGTACAGTTATTTACTTACTGAGTTTTTAAATAAACTCACACTCCCTATGATTATTTTTTTTCAGATACAGAAAACAAAGAAGAAGAGAATCCGTTTGAAGATTAGAAGCCCCTTGGGATTATTCTCTATTTCTGTCTGGTGGAATACCAGTACTTATTAATGTGGATACTAGAAACACTCTGTACTTTCTATAGGTCTCCTAGGCTTGCGATGAGATAGAAATATCAGACTATGTATGTCTATATTTGCTTATCAGATGAATATAATTCTGTAGTGTGGAATGAATGATTAAGGTTGAATGTAAAACCTTACAGAATATATGTATATAACGTATGTTTGAGAATTATATCAAATGAGTAGTATCTTTTCACATGCTCAATTTTTGGGATGTGACAAATTTGGTATCAGAGGATAGGTTTTATAGGTCCCCTATAGAGTACAGAGCAAAGTGATCTTTGTGGGCCCTTCACTATTGTCATGAGCCGCGGCATGACCATAGGATTAGGTTCCATAAAAGACCTTGTAGAGTATAACGTCATTTTATAGATAACTTCTCAGTGGGGCTAGTAAGTGATATTTTGTTTATGTCTGAAAATTATTTGTTATGTGTATAGATCTGTGACAGATCAATGTCAGAAGGATCTTCTAATAATAATGAGCATATGGGTCCAAGGAGGGCCATAAATCCACCAGTACATGTGCAAGATGATCCTAACCGTGGTGATAGTTTACATGCTCAAAGTACTGAGGGCGCAACTAGTGAGCAAGCAAGAAGAGTCGAACCTGATGCTCATGTTGGTAATGCAACTATTGCACATGTGATTAATTTGATGAATGAACGATTTGACCGATTTGAGGCTGAAATGAGAGGTCGAGCTGCACAAGCTAACCTGCCAGTGGATCCTCCTATTGTTGAAGCTGAAAATGTACCACCAGCTCCGTTAGCGGGAGGAGTTAATGTAAGAGAGGTAAGAATGTCTGAATTTCAGAAAATGAGGCCTCCTATTTTTTCAGGGGAAGATCCCAAAGAGGACCCACAATGTTTCCTTGAAGATTGCGAAGCAATATGTGATGCTATAGGGTGTTCTCCTACTCAAAAGGTAGAATTCACTTCCTTTCAGTTAAAAGGTAGGGCTGGTAAATGGTGGAGGAACTGGAAGAAAGCTAGAATTCAAGGCGCACCGCCAGTTATGTGGACAGAATTTTACAGATTGGTTATGGATGAATTTCTTCCGACAAGTGAACGATTATCTAGGGCCAGAGATTTTCTGTATCTACGACAGGGAACCATGACTGTTGATGAATATTCAGCTCAGTTTGTTAAATTATCTGAATATGCCCCTGAAATCATTCCTTATGAAAGGAAGAAAATAGATAAGTTTGTGGAAGGGCTTCGTGATGCCTTATATGATCAAGTGGGTTCTAATATGAATGATTACTCTTCGTACTCAGAAGCTGTTGATGTGGCCCGAATAATGGAAAGGAGGTCAAAGAATAAAGAAGAATATCGTCAAAAGAAGAAGGCCAGATATAGGAGATCTTTTGATCAAGGGGAAGACTTAGGGACTTTTACTGCACCACAACATGCTCCAGCCACTCCTACTAAGTCATCTTATTCTACAGCCAGTGTGGCTAAGCCTCGTTCAGAGAACAGGGGTGGTTTTAGCTCTTCTAGTAGAGGAGATACTCAAGGTAGAAGGGAAAAACCTCAATGTCTTGAATGTGGAAAGTTTCACTTCGGAGAATGCAGGTTAAACACTGTTGGTACAGGCTGTTTTCACTGTGGACAAAAAGGACATTTTATAAGGGAGTGCCCTCAGCTCATGACAAGACTAGGTCAAGGGTCTACTTTGCCACCTCGGCCACAGTCTATTTCTGCTTCTATTACTCGAACACCAACCCCTTCAATAGGGGGTAGTATGGGAAGAGGTTATGGAAGAGGCCAAGGTGACCGTGGAAAACAAGCTGCTGGCAGAGGAAATGCAAGAGTATATGCTCTAACCCGACAGGATGCTCAAACATTCAATGCTGTAGTTACAGGTATATTATCTGTTAATACTTTTGCTGCACGTATTTTGTTTGACCCCGGTTCTACTCACTCATATGTGTCACCCCTATTTGCCAAGAGATTTGCAATTGATTCAATTATTCTTAAAGAACCATTCTTAGTTTCTACACCGATGAGAGAGACTTTGATGGTTAAAACATATTATCGTTCTTGTAAAATAATCGTTGGAGGCATGGAAACTGAGATAGATCTTATGATTTTCAATATGTTAGATTTTGATGTGATTTTAGGAATGGACTGGCTATCTTCTTGTCATGCTACTATAAATTGTCGTGATAAAGTTATTTCCTTTAATATGCCGGGGAGGAGTAATTTTGTGTTTCAAGGAGATCGAGGTGATGTACCTTGCAACATGATATCTATGTTAAGTGCCCAGCGTATGTTGCGAAAGGGATGTCAGGGATTTCTAGCTTTTATCAAAGATTTAGAAAAGAAAGAACAGAAGTTAGAAGACATTCATGTGGTTAATGAATTCCCAGATGTGTTCCCAGAAGATTTACCTGGATTACCGCCAGAAAGAGATATTGAGTTCAGTATTGATTTGGTCCCAAACACACGACCAATTTCTATTCCACCTTATCGTATGGCTCCTGTTGAGCTAAAAGAACTCAAAGAACAATTGGAAGATTTGTTAAACAAAGGGTTCATTCGCCCAAGTTTTTCACCTTGGGGTACTCCTGTTCTTTTTGTGAAAAAGAAAGATGGTTCTATGAGATTATGTATAGATTATCGTCAGCTGAATAAAGTCACAGTGAAGAATAAGTATCCTTTTACCAAGGATAGATGATTTGTTTGATCAGCTTCAAGGAGCAAAATACTTCTCAAAGATTGATCTAAGGTCTGGATATCATCAGTTACGAATTAAGAGTGATGATATACCTAAGACTGCTTTTCGTACACGATATGGACATTATGAGTTTCTTGTGATGTCTTTTGGGTTGACAAATGCACCAGCAGCATTTATGGATTTAATGAACAGAGTGTTCAAATCATTCCTTGATAAGTTTGTAATTGTATTTATTGATGATATTTTGGTGTATTCAAAGAGTCATGAAGAACATACTGAACATTTGAGAATAGTGCTTCAGACTTTGAGAGAGCATCAGTTGTACGCAAAGCTCTCAAAATGTGAATTCTGGATGAGTCATGTAACATTTTTGGGACATGTTATTTCCCAAGAAGGTATTCATGTTGATCCAAGTAAAATTGAAGCAGTAAAACAATGGCCTAAACCAACAACTGTGTCTGAAGTACGTAGTTTTCTTGGCTTAGCAGGGTATTACCGTCGCTTTGTCAAAGATTTATCTAAGACAGCTCTCCCATTAAATAAGTTAACCCGAAAGAATGTTAAATACATTTGGGATGATTCATGTGAGCAAAGTTTCACCCAATTGAAAGAGTGTTTAACTTCTGCACCAGTCTTAATCCTACCATCAGGACCAGGGGGTTACTCTGTATTCTGTGATGCCTCAAGGATATGCTTAGGATGTGTGTTGATGCAACATGGTAAAGTCATAGCTTATGGCTCACGTCAGCTTAAAAAGCATGAATTGAATTACCCCACTCATGATTTGAAAATGGCAGCTGTAGTGTTTGCCCTAAAGATTTGGAGACATTACTTGTATGGGGAGACTTGTCAAATTTTTACAGATCACAAAAGCCTTAAGTACATTTTTGAGCAGAGAGATCTCAATCTAAGGCAACGAAGGTGGATGGAACTTCTGAAAGATTATGATTGTACCATCCTTTACCATCCAGGTAAAGAAAATGTAGTGGCTGATGCTCTAAGTCGAAAGTCTATGGGAAGTTTAGCTCACATTGCCATTATAAGGAGGTCTCTAATACATGAACTACAAGAATTGGAAGCTGATGGAGTATTCTTTGAGATCACTGAGTCAGGTACATTTCTGGCTCATTTAACAGTTAGATCATCTCTTGTTGAAAAAGTAAAAGTAAATTTAGAAAATGACATTGATATGGTCAAAATCAGAGATAAGGCAAGGCAAGGTCTAGCACCAAGTTTCTTGGTAGATGAAGAAGGAGTCTTATGGTTTAATGGGAGACTCTGTGTCCCCAACATTGAATCTTTGAAACATGAAATCTTAATGGAAGCTCATGGTTCGCCTTACGTTGTACATCCTGGTGCTGTGAAAATGTATCAGGACTTGAAACAAGTTTACTGGTGGGAGGGCATGAAGCGAGACGTGACTGACTTTGTAGCTCGATGTTTGACTTGTCAGCAAGTTAAAGCTGAACATCGACGACCATCTGGATTGATGCAAAAACTAGATATTCCCGAATGGAAGTGAGAAAGGATCACTATGGATTTTGTAGTAGGTTTACCTCGGTCAACAAAAGGAAATGACTCAATATGGGTCATAGTGGATCGACTTACTAAGTCAGCACATTTTCTTCCTGTTCATACCACTTTCAGTGTAGCAAAACTTGCTCGAATTTATGTTAAAGAAATAGTGAAACTTCATGGTGTACCAATATCCATTATATCAGATCGAGGACCTCAGTTTACTTCTCGGTTCTGGAAAGTCTTTCAAGAGGCTTTGGGTACCAAAGTGAATCTTAGCACAGCATTCCATCCTTAGACTGATGGACAGTCCAAAAGGACAATTCAGACTTTAGAGGATATGCTAAGAGCTTGTGTGATGGATTTCAATGGAAGTTGGGAAGATCATTTGTCTCTTATTGAATTTGCTTATAACAACAGTTACCAAGCCAGTATTCAGATGGCACCTTTTGAGGCATTATATGGGAGACGGTGTCGATCTCCTATAGGTTGGTTTGAACTTGGTGAAACCAAAATATTTGGACCTGAGATGATACAGGAAGATATAAATAAAGTTAAACTGATCAGAGAGAAGTTGTTAACTACTCAGAGTAGACAGAAGTCTTATGTGGACAACCGACGACGTGACCTTGAATTTGCAATAGGTGATATGGTTTTCTTACGAATCTCACCTATGAAGGGAGTAATGAGATTCGGAAAGAAAGGCAAGCTTAGTCCGAGGTATGTTGGCCCATATGAGGTTGTAGACAGAGTGGGTAATGTGGCATATCGCCTAGACCTACCTTCCAACCTAGAGGGAGTTCATCCAATATTTCATGTGTCCATGCTACGGAAGTATCTTCCTGATCCTTCTCATGTCATTCAACCCCAAGAAGTTCATTTTGATGAAACTCTCACCTACGAAGAGGTACCAGTAGCTATCCTTGATAGAAAAGTCAAAAAATTACGTACCAAAGAAATTCCTACTGTCAAGGTTCTTTGGAGAAATCATTCTCGCGAGGAAGCTACGTGGGAAGCAGAAGATGAGATGTGGAAAAACTATCCACATTTATTTGAAACTTGAGGTAAGATTTTAATTCGTAGGACCGAATTCTTTTAAGGGGGGTAGAATGTAATACCCGTTAATTTCATAATATAATTCGCTTAAGAGTATTTTAGAATTCTACAACGTTACTTTAGTTATTTATTTTGGTCATTTTTAATTTTCATATTTAATTGTTCTCTTTGAATATTATTTATGAAAATTGAGTTAAATGACTGGACTAAATATTTGCACAATGAGGGATATATTCTAAGAATGGTGAAATTCATGGAAAAGTGGTTTCAGAATGGTCAATTAGTCCATTTATTGTAAATTGACTGGATGGGTTTGGATGTTGGGTTGTGGATACCCATGGGTTATTGAATAACCCATTAGAAATATTTAATATAAAGTTTCAATAGTACCCCTCATTTTTTCACTCAGCCGAAGGAAGGCAGAAAAGCATTTCTCTCTCAGTTCTTCAGTTTCTTCTCAAATCCTTTCCTTGATCTTCAGAAGTTCGATTATTTGTTCGGTTCAAAAGCTTTGTAAGGATCAAAGGTAAGCTTTAATCCGATTATTTTCCTTAAATTTCAGTTTATGTAGAAGATCAGAGGAGGTTTTGTTCTTGAAGATTTTGATGATAATTCATGAATCTCAGTTGTTTTAGAAGTTATATTTGAGTTATAATCGGTTAAAAGAGTTGAAATTCTGGTTTTGAAACAAGAAAGGGAAAGGATGAAATTGTTAGAAATTTCTGCAAAAACCGAGTTACTGTAGCGACCAGAAATTTCGAAACAAAATCTGGAAAATTTTCTTCGGGTACTGTAGCAGTACTGTAGTGTCGGCAGTCAACGGTACTGTAGCAGTCAACGTTACTGTAGCGAACCGTTACTGTAGCAGTCAGAAAATTTTACGTATTTTCGTGATTTTGTTTCCTTTCTTATGATTCCTTGTAATATATTTTAGTAGGAAATTTTCCTACACAAATTCTAGTGTGGAACAAGGTAAACTTGGACAAACATCAAGGTGAGTGAATAACCTTGCTCAGCTAATTTGATATTACTAGTCAAAGTACAATATAAGTCTCATTTACAATATTATTTGGATAATAAGCAATTAATTTTTCATATGCGAGTATATGATGATCAATAGAAATAAGAGTATGTAGAAATTATTTATTTCATGACAATTGTACTATGTGATGAATTCTCACTATCTTATTAATGAGTAAAGATCTACGGGATCTAATACACGAGTGTGAAAGGGTTAAAGTCTCATACTACTCGGTGTATACCTATGAGATCTTATTCATGAGTTTGAAAGGGTTAGAGTCCCATACTACTCGATGTATAAGACAATTAATTATATGAGTAAATGTGGTATTTGTACTTTTGATATTTTATATAGTACAGTTATTTACTTACTGAGTTTTTAAATAAACTCACACTCCCTATGATTATTTTTTTTCAGATACAGAAAACAAAGAAGAAGAGAATCCGTTTGAAGATTAGAAGCCCCTTGGGATTATTCTCTATTTCTGTCTGGTGGAATACCAGTACTTATTAATGTGGATACTAGAAACGCTTTGTACTTTCTATAGGTCTACTAGGCTTGCGATAAGATAGAAATATCAGACTATGTATGTCTATATTTGCTTATCAGATGAATATAATTCTGTAGTGTGGAATGAATGATTAAGGTTGAATGTAAAACCTTACAGAATATATGTATATAACGTATGTTTGAGAATTATATCAAATGAGTAGTATCTTTTCACATGCTCAATTTTTGGGATGTGACAATGAAGCTCCATAACCATGCCATAATCATGGACTCCTCCTCATCCCATGCTTCAAACTTAGGATTTCTAAGTTTAGGGCTCATACCTATGAGATGTTTGATTTTTCCTTTACCTTTCAGTATTGTACGAATAAGTTGAGACCATTTGAAGTAGTTCTTCCCATCTAGTCTATAGGTAGCATAAATATTTGGTAATTTCTCTATTTGGATGACCTCCTTTTGTTGAACTTTAACATCAGTTTGTTCAATTCTAGACATAGTTAAAGATCACTACAATCGGTCTTAGAAAAAAAAGGTGAGATTCAAAAAAGAAATGGCAATGAAGGCCACTTAAAGATGACAATTAAGGCCAAAAAAGGAGCTAATTCAGTAATGGCAATGAAGGCCACTCAAAGATGGTAATTAAGGCTAAAAAGGAGCTAATTCAGTAATGGGTCTTACTTTCTGCCAGTTTATATTTCAAGAAACATAGCAACATAGACGTGAATCACCTGGGAGATACCTGATAGAGCTGTCAAAGTGGGCCAGAGAAAAAGTGGGTTACAAACTTTTTGTACGGGCCTAAATTCTAAAGGCCCAACCCTCTTTTTAGAGGGCTGGTGGGCAACCCACTTTGATTTTTTTTTTGTTCTTTTTAGATTTCTTTTGTTCTTTTTTGGTTTTTTTTTCATCAATACAAGACTAGGAAAACATTTAAAGACAATATAGAAATTAGCATACTGTAAATAGAAATCAACAACAACAGATTAGATCAATAACAACAGAATTATTCCAATTTCACCAGAATTCTTCCTTCATCCAAATAAAATTTTGAGACACATGATGATGAAACAAAATTAAAAAGCTTCTAAACCGAGACTGTGAGAGTGAGAGGAGGTGAGACTGCAAGTGTTATATGAGCCAAGGGCCGAGGAGTGGAGGCGAGACTGCAAGTGTGAGCCAAAGGCTGAAGAGGCTAGACTGCAAGTGTTGTTATTACCTGTACAAAGAGGAATGTCAGAGGGAGAAGAACTACTGCTTGTGTGGAAAAGAATGTCAGAGGGAGAACGACTGCTATTGCCTACACCGCTGTGAGTGCAGGGATTGAGGACTTCTCCGAAAAGGAGTCACCATAGTCGAGCATGCTATAGGATGGCCGTGGCTCTGACTGCGACTGCAAGGTACCGTGCATTTAAGCGAAGTATGTATATTGTTTGGTGGCTTATGGCTGCCTGTGGGATGGCTGGTGGCTACAGCTTGTCTCTAAATGAACTAAAGACAAGTGTACTCATACTGAAGCTTCATTTTACTTTTTTTTAATTAATGAATAATAAAAATGAGTAATCCACAGGTTAAATGGGTTTGGCCCGCTTAACCTACGAATTACACGAGCCGGGCCGGAAAAACATGTTCTTTTACGAGCTTGATTTTACAAAACCCAGTACTCTTAAAAAGTGGATTAAATGGACCCAACTCGCTGGGCTGGGTCTGTTTTGACAGCTCTAATATCTGATATATAAATGTGCTCAAATCACCAATCTGACACTAGGAACGTGCTAAAAATAAAGAGTCGACGCCGGAAACACAAATCTACACAGCAACCGTCGTTGTATGTGCTCTCACGCGCTGACGCATGAGAAATCTGGCAAAGCTTAACTGATGCCGGTCTTCGGGGATAGTCCAAACTTGACTAGCCACTCCTCCTAGATTGGTAGTGAGAAAGAAATGGTCACTTTCCCGAGCGACCAAGTGAACTTGAACACAATCGTACACTGACCCAATTCTCTGACCAACTTATGGTTTGTACACCATTTGTCTCTACACATGACCAACTTGCTGATATATTGAATAGCTTAGCTTTCCAAAATATCATATACAAGCTAGGTATGGAAATCGTCTATTCACCAGCTTGAGGGGGAATGTGAATAATTGTTACTGATATTACATGATTATAGTGGTTGCATCATAATGTAGGGGTAGTTGCATAATGTAGGGATGTCTAAAATCCTTGTATTCCATCTGTGTATATATATATATATATATATGTACTCTATGAATACAAGAAAATAAGGCATTCTTTCTATTCTGAGTGAAAATTCACACTCAGTAATATTAAGTATAATTTGTTTTAGGTTTATTTATGTGCCTGCACCACATACTGCTAAAGTTATTTGTGATGTGTTGGTTGAATGTTTGTTGGATTGAAATCTTGATAGAAAGTTTTCCACTTTGACTGTTGATAATTGTAGCACTAATGATACCATAATTGAGCATTTGTTTGATAAGATTCCACATTCTTCATTAATTTTGGGAGGGAATTATTCTATATGCCTTGTTGTGCTCATGTGTTGAATATGATAGTGAAAGATGGGTTGTTACCAAGCACTTATGCTATTGAGAAAGTTAGAGAAATTGTTGTTTTTGGACTACAACACGAAAGAGAGAAGAAAAATTTAGGAAGATATGCCACTAGTTAAACATAACTTTTTCAAAGAAGCTTGCTCTTGATTGTAAAACTAGATGGAACTATACTTATTTAATGCTTACTTCTGTATTATCATATCAAGATGTTTTCAAATGATTAAAACAACATGATTCTCAATGTGAAGAAGATTGAAAAGTGGCAAATGATATTTGTGAAAAGTTGGAATTGTTCTTTAGTATTACTAAATTATTTTTTGGCACCCAATATCCAACCTCAAATATTTATTTCCCAAAAGTTTGTGAAATTAGATTGTCTTTGAGGAAGTGGGTTAATGGTTCTAGTGACATCATCAAAAGCATGGCTAATGATATGATTTCAAAGTTTGACAAATATTGGGGATCAATTAATGGAGTTATGACAATAAGTGTTGTTTTAGATCCTTGACATGAAATGACATTGTTGAAATATTTCTTTCCTCTTATGTATGGGCATAATGCTTCAAATGAATTGCAAAGGGTAAAATGAAGTGTCAAACATTGGTTATGAATATCACGTTAAGAATAAGAACCGTAGTTCTACTAGTGGTGATACTACTTCTTCCTCAAACTTTGACGGACCCTAGTTCTCTTGTGAGGAAAAAAAATGGAAATGTGATTATTTTCAATTTGTGAAAAAAATGTTTCAACTCGTGTATGCAAGTTAGAATTAAATTATTGCTTAGAAGAGAATGTGTTGATTGGTGTATCAAATGCTGAATTCTTCGACATATTAAGTTGGTGGAAACAAAATGGTTTGAAATATTTCACTTTGATATAAATTGCAAGAGATTTCTTAGCTATCCCTATCTCTACAACTGTTTTAGAGTCTACATTTAGCACTAGTAGTCGTGTCTAAATTGTAGTAGATTAAATGAGAATACATTAGAGACACTGATGTGTATTCAATATTGGTTATGACAAGTAAGTAGAACGTAATATATTCTAATATTTATTTATATTTTACTTTTCTTTTTTAAATTAATTTGATTCTTTATTTGTTACTTGTTAGGTTCATACAAAGAAAATGTTACTACTTAAAAGAGCCTATGTTGATTGGTGTATCAAATGCTGAATACTTTGACATATTTGGTATATTAGGTTGGTGGAAACAAAATGGTTTGAAATATTTCACTTTGCAATAAAATGCAAGAGATTTACTAGCTACCCATATCTCTAAAACTGTTTTAAAGTCTGCATGTGGCACTAATGGTCATGTATTGGGTCTAAATTGTAGTAGATTAAATGAGAATACATTAGAGGCATTGATGTGTACTCAAGATATGATTAGAAAAGTAGTATCAATATTTTTCTTGGTTAAAATCAAATCATTAGAACTAAAATTGAAACTAATACTAGAAAGTAATTTGAGCATATTATTACCTTCATAATTGAATCCATGTAACCAATTAGGGCACATCTAATTACTTGAACATTGTCTAAAAGAATAGAGCATTTATACTTGATAAAAACTCAAGACCCAATACTAAAAGTCGATTCACTTGCTATTGTGGTGATTGGAATGCTTAGAACATTACAAGTCATCCTAGAAAGGCATGGATGCTTTACATGATGGCTTTTTCCAAAAGTGTAAGATATCCAATCCTCCATTACATTTAGGTTCAAGTTTTGGCTCCTCTAAATATTTATCTAATTTAGACTTTGCAACATCATCATCAATTTGATTCACATAATGAATAAAATCTTGTACCATTCAAAATAATAAAACAAAATAAAAATTAAAAGAAATTACAACTTTGATATAATTCAAAAATAAATGAATACTTACGTCAAAGACATCAAAACATGCATTTGATTGTGAACCACTTTCTGTGTTAGTAGAAAGAGCTTGAAGAACAACTTGTGGCAATGCTTTTGAACCATAGAAGAAGAACCTTTCTTTTCATAGTGAGAAAAAAGATTATACATCTCCCTCTTAATGTGATTCATCTTCTCATACACATTCAAAACATCAAGCTTCGGGTAGCAAAATTGCTAGAAGTCAAATTTACATCTCAGATTAAGAATGCATGCAACAGAAATATGACACTATACTCACTTCAATATTGGTCAAATTTAACCTTCATCCTTGAAGTCATGTCTCTAACTATTAAATCATCAGTATATATTACTCCTCAACAAACATTTAATTTTCCAAATTTGCATGAAATACACATTGGAAGTAGGATAAGAAGAACCAGAAAACATGTTAGTGATGATAAAAAAAAGGATGCAAGAAATTACAGATCAAATGACCTCTTATCCACTCCTCTTGTGATAGACAACTCACAAAGTTTTTGTCATATAAAGACAAGCTTGCGAAAGCACGTTGGTACTTTTATGTACTTTCTAACGTCACAAAGGTTGAATTTTATCTAGTGGGGATATCTAACCGCAAAACCACACTAGTATCAATACCATCAACTTGATCACACAATTATTAAAACTTATTTTCCTTGCCTCAAAAGCTTTGACATACTTAATACTTTTTCTTATTTCATGTAGAACACATTAGTCACCTTTAACCACTCTTGAACAATTAGATTTAAAATGTGTGCATAACACCGAATATAAAAGAATCTTCCATCACACAACAAGCTATTTTATAAAGACAAATGCTCTTTTAAGATATTTTTCATGTTGTCATTAGCAGAAACATTGTCCGAAGCTTTTTAAAAAAAATTTATCAATTCCCCATTCTTTAAGGCAAGTTAAAATCTTTCCAGTCAACCCATGGCCAGTGTGTAGTGGCTCCATTTTACAAAAGGAAGGAATCTTGTTATTTAACTACCAAGTGTCATCCACAAAATGGGCTGTTGAATAAATGTAACCTTCAAAAGTATATGTAGTCCAATAATCAAAAGTTAAGCAAATTCTACCACAATTATTTATCATATTGTGTTTCAACTTATCCTTTTACTCAAGATAAAAGTTCCACACATCAGACATTGCAGTATTTCTACTAATATGCTTCACATTTGGATTTAAATTCTCATGTAACTCCCTAATCCATCTATGCCCAATAAAAGAATATAGGAGATCATGCTCAATTATAGCCATTGTCATAATCTCCTGTAAGTGTTTATGATCAAGTTGTCTAGACCTCAATTTTCCTTGTTGATCTAACATCATTATCCCAATGTTATGAAACTTAGGAAGAGCTACATACTTAGGAATATGGCGCAAAGGTGTTGAAGTCTCATATTTGCTACTCCCTATCATGTACTCTTTCACACAACTATTACATTTTGTCTTTTCTTTATCATTAACAACCCCTATTTTCGTAAAAGAATTCCATGCATTAGAAGTAGCAGTTTTCATCCTTTTAGGTAAGAGTGGTTTCTTAGGAGTACAAGCTTTAATAGTGGAAAGGGTTTCATTCAATCCATGTAAAGTATCTATTTCATCCTCAATAACATTTTTGCATTACCAATACCACTTTCATTTGAAGATGTCATATATTATTATTGCTGCAATTTGTGATTAAACAAAAGAATTAATAATCTTATTATCAACCTAATAAATTATTAAGAACAATAATGATTAAACTTTTAAAAAATCCAATTTAAGAGGATACCCTTATTTATCAAAAGAAAAATATTTATTGTAATTTGCAAAAGAATGGTATAACAAATATTTTTGGGCCTATCATTGCCATAATTGATTTGTTCATAAATCTGGTAAATCCCTCAATTTGGGCTATACTTTATTTAGTAGACAAGCAACCTAGACTAATGATCACTCCAAAGCCTATGCCTCAAGTTCCTACTTCCTAATTTAATGGAACTAAAAACTCCAAGCATCACATTCAAATGAAGACTAATAATAAACCTAGATACTACAAAACTTAAGATCTAAATATTAAGTTTCCCAAGTATTAATTAGTTAGTACTTACACTACAAGAAAATCAAAGATCAGAGACAGAAAAATTTGTCTCTAATTAAGTAAAAATTCATCTTTGATCCTGGAGTTGCAAACAAGCTAGAGACAGAAAAGATATTATGTCTCAAAATTAAAAATGAATTTTTATATCTCAAATCAGGGACAAATTTTTTTATCCCTAATTTCATCTCAAATTCTTTGAACATGCCTAAGAACTAGTGGAATGTTGAATCGATCAAATTTGGCCACCCAGAAAAATTTTAGCCACATTAAATAATACTAAATTAGAAGACATATTCATTTATTAGTCTTCTCAAGAAAAAAGTGCCCAATAAAGCACTCTATATAGGAAAAGGTGGGAGGGTCATTTTCTGATCTAAGTAATGTGAGACTAACAAAATCTGAGACGAAATTTATTCCATCTCGAATCTAAGACGAAATTATTCCATCTCAAAACCTATCTCAGATTTTCAGACTAGATTTTAGAGATGGAATACATTCTATCTCAAATTTTGTCTCAAATTTTCAGACTAGATTTTGAGACGGATTTTCAACATTTCAGGGATGAAATGTGAGATAAAATTTATTCAGTCTCTAATTTTGCTTTTTCTTGTAGTGTTAACAGAATACTTAAGACCTAAAACTTAGAAGAGATTTATCAATCATCAATCGTCCATACATTGCAATTAGCATTACTCAAACTAATACTGTATTGTACTACTTAAGGATTTTTATTTGGCTTGGGTAATGTGTTCAGTTCATTTTGTGCCTACTTGTAAATTTGTGTACTAATTTGAAATTTATTGGAATTATAAAATTCAGGAATTTCTAAATCTTGTTGGTGTATTTCTCTTGTGTGTATATGTGTATGCGTGTGGATGGTGGTAATGGTAAGGGAAATAATTAATTAACGATAATTTAACTTATGGCATGCGTGGATTGGGAATTATATCAAAGGTCCTTGTGTATGGACCTAAATGAAGGAAATATTTAAACCATGTGTCTTTTATAAATTTGGAGTGATAATTCTAGTATTGGTATTTTGGTGAGTCATGGAAACATTCATAGTTATGCAAATGAATTGTGGTATGCAATTAGTGAATGAGAAGAGGGTCTTAACAAGAGTTCCAAGTTTGCCCTTGCACTATGAGCTCTTCACATTAGGGATGGAGGGTAAAATGGTCCAAGTGGGGTAAACATATATATATATATATATATATATATATATATATATATATATTAATTTCAATCATTTTCCCTTCTTTTCACCATTACATGCCATACACATTGAGATTACTCCTCCAAGAACTTGGGCATCCCTTCTCTTCCTCACTTACCAAAACCACCATTTGACCTCTACTTCGGCCATCATGGTTTCACTGGAATCTCCTCTCTGTTGACGGCATGGCAAGCGTACCAATCGTACAAGTAATATAGTGAAAATTAAGTAAGAGAATCGTTCCCACGAGGATTAACTTGCTAATTACTCGAGAAATTAAGTTATATTAGTTAGACAATGCAAATTTCAATGGTTCTTGACAGAAGGAAAGTGAAAATGTAAAGTTGAGTTAGTAGTGAATTGTATGTTGTATGAATTTTAAACAAGCACAATAAAAATCACAAGACAAATGCAATTAATTTCACAAGATGAACACAGCCTAGGATTGCCAATCCCCCGTCGTTCTTTATAAGTTTTGATCCCTCTCCCTCTTGTTCTCACCGGCCATACATGCTAATCTAGGATACGAATATGTTTAGAAGGATTCTCCCGAATGCCAACTAAAACTTAACCCGAAATATCATAATTCCTTATGTACTCTTAAGTTCCGAAAATGCACAAACCCTAATCTGACTATATGAGGCTAATATCTATATTCCTATGATATTAACGAATCTATCCCCTTTCCTTTGTGGTTCAAGAACTCATACTATCCATTCTATGGTCTAAGTTTTACATTCCTCTCCCAAGTACAGCAAAACCACCAAACATTCCATTAAATTGATCAAGTTTAATGAAAGCAAGAAAATGAGAATGAATAAACATGTATTAATGGCCAAACAATCACAAGAGTCAAGAGATTAACAAAACTTAATCCAAACTAAGGTTCATAGCAATCCTAGTACAGAAATTTAGCTACACATCATCACAAAATACAGAAAATGAGAGAAGAGAAGAGAAAACTCCATGATTCCAAGTTGGGTGGAAGAAAAATGGCTTCAATCTTCTCCAAAAGTTGGTTGCCCTAGCTTCTGGAGGTGAAATCGGCGCTCCTCCTTCGGTTCCAGCCCAGAATACCCTAAAATTTCAGTCCAAATTGCCTTTTAAAGCCTTCTGCACGTGACAGTAAATTGGCTTTTGCGCTTAAGCGCATGGATTTCCCGCTTAAGCGCGATTTAGGCAGAAACGATTCTCCATCAGCAAGGTGTCACACGCTTAAGCGCATAGAATTCCCGCTTAAGCCTGTTTTGGACAGAATTGAGCCTCCAATGCAGCAAGCTTCACGCTTAAGCGTGAATATATCCCGCTTAAGCGTGAATGTGACAGCAAAGTCTTCATTTTGAGCCTCTTTTTTCTTCTCCAAGGTTCCTCTTCACCTCAATTAACTCTTGGCTAATGGATTTCTCATCTTTCAACAACACTTTCCTAGCTGAAATACCTGCAAAAGTAAAATCACCAACATAGTTACAAAAGTAACTCAAAAAGAAAGTGATTAAAAGTCCAAAAATTGCATTAAACAATCATGAAATCACTCCATTTATTAAAAGATCAAAGAAAACTAAAACTAATCTAAACTACTCAAAATATGAGCTAAGAATTACAAGACAACAAGAAAGAGATCAAAAGAGAGGGTATTTAACATCAAAATGGCACTAAATTGAGAACTCAACACTCCCCCAAACTTGAACCTTTGCTTGTCCTCAAGCAAAAACTTTCAATGAGAAAAATTTTGAGAAAAATATGTGCGACCAAGAATATGTGCAACTAGGAGGGGTAAAGATATGAAAATGTGAATTAAAGCATACCAAGCCTCATCAAACCATTACTCCAAAGATTTAACTCAAGAGTTTGCAATCTTAAGGATTCAATAAGAAATGTTAACCAAACCACAAGAAAATTTGAAATCAAAACATCACCTCTTGGAACACTTTATAAAACCAAATTCACAAAAATTCCAAAATTAAATTACTTCTTTGTTCTCAAAGGCATCGTTTTATTTCGATTCTCAAGGGCTTCACTGTTTTGTTCTCAAGGATATAGCTTCCTAACTTTCCTTATTTCATTTGGAATTTTTTTTTTAATTTTTTTATTTTAGTTTAATTACAAGAGCCTATCCCTTATTGAAACTTTTAGCTATCCCCTTATTGAATCCTTTTTTCACTAGCCTCTTATTGAACTTTTTTTTTATATATAAATATGAAAATGATCTAAAAACCATTCAAAGAGACAAAAATAAAACTCCCGTTATTTTGAAGTGATAGAGTTAACACTTACAAAATATGAAAACTTAAGATTAGCAAACTCAAGAGGTAACTCTTAAAAAGAATTGCATTTGACATGATTTGACTTGCCAAAAACTTCAAACTTTCAGATTTCAAAATTTTCAAAAATTTCCTCCTACTACACATACATATGGACAACACAAAATTAACCAAAATTTTCTCAAAGAAGAAACTCATCAACAAACCTCTCCCCCAAACTTAAATTTGACAGTGTCCTCACTATCCCAGATCAGCACAATAGAGGAAAAGAAGACACAACATAACAAACAAAACAAAACAAAGCAAAACAAACTGCTATTACGAACATCCTAACTGCCATTCACCAAGATAATAAACATGACCATATTTAACATTTATCAATTCAACTCCAAAATAAATAATAAATAGCAGTTAAAATATTACCAAGAGCAGCACATCAAACCACAACAAAAAAAATAGAAGAAAAGAAAAAAAAATTACGAAAGCAATAAACTTGGGTTGCCTCCCAAGAGCGCTAAGTTTATAGTCTTCAGCCAGACTTTACCGGTTTTATCCTGGATCACAATAACCCATTGAAGAGTCTTGAAGCTGAATCGACATTGTTTCTTCCTTATTATTGTCGGCTTCCTTTTCCATCGGTGATTTTGCAATATCAAACACATTGAAAGTCTCTATCTCTTTCTGAACTGTCAGAGTTAATGTCCCATGAGCCACATTAATTACCGCTCCCGAAGTAGCCAAGAATGGCCTACCTAGAATGAGAGGGATTTCCTCATCTTCCGCCATGTCTAATACTACAAAATCTACAGGAAAGAAGAATTTTCCCACTTTGACTAGCACATCTTCTACTACCCCATATGGATGTCTCACGGATCGGTCGGCGAGCTGAAGAGTCATCATAGTTGGTTTCACTTGACCAATCCCTAGTTTCTTGAAAATTGATAGTGGCATAAGATTGATGCTAGCCCCAAGATCACATAAAGTCTTCTTGAATGTGACATCCCCAATAGTACAGGGGATGGAGAAACTCCCTGGATCCTTGAGTTTCGGAGGCAACTTCTTATGTATGATTGCGCTGCACTCTTCATTCAATGTGACTTTTTCATTATTTCCCATCTTCTTCTTTTTCAGCAACATTTCCTTCATGAATTTTGCATACATAGGCATTTGTTCCAAGGCTTCAGCAAAAGGTATACTTATTTGCAATTTACTCAATACCTCCAAGAATCTGCTGAACTGCTTCTCATTGTGCTTTTTGGGCCTCTGAGCCTGTGGATACGGTAGTGGTGGAACAAAACTTTCAGCCCTTTTATCTTTTACCACCCTTCCATATTTACCTTTTTTCTCTGAAGCATCAGCTTCCTCAGTTAGAGGTTTAGCAACCTCATCTTTTCCCTCTTCAACAATCACATCTTTAGGTGGATCATGTGATGTAATAGTATTTGGAAGCTCCTTGCCACTCCTTAAAGTAATAGCATTACAATGCTCTTTCCCCTCCCTTCTTGGGTTATTTTCAGTGTCACTGGGGAGATTACCTTGAGGTCTATTATTAAGAGCATTGGCCAACTGTCCCATTTGTGTCTCCAAGTTTCTAATAGCCACATTTTGGCTCTGAATTAAAGATGATTGACTCTGGATCACAACATCGTTCTTGGCCATGTATTGCATGAACATATCTTCCAAAGTGAGTTTCTGTTCCACCTGAGGTGGTGGGGCTCTATTATGAGGAATGTGATGGTTTTGGTTATTGAAGCCGAGCGGTTGAGAAGGTCTACTAGATGATGATGAGGCCGTGGGATTGAGACAATGATCATTACTCCATGAGAAATTCGGATCATTTCTATTTCCCGGATGGTAAGAATTTGAGTAGAAGGTATTTTGGTTCCTCTGGTGATTGCCCATATAATTTAACTGTTCCATGGTAGAATTCTCCTCACAGCAACCATTAACGTGAGCACCCCCACAGAAGTCACAGCTTGGTGCCGGATTACTCACTGTATTTACTCTTAGCGGCTCTTGTTGTCTAGCACACAACATCTCAACCTTTTTAGTTAGGGCTTCATTCTGGGCTAAAATAGCATGAAGAGTGTCCAACTCCAGCATCCCTTTCTTTGAGTTGCTCTTGGCTCTGATGGAAGCATTTTGACTAGCCCCCATGGTCTCAATAATGTCCTTGGCTTGCTCAATTGACTTGCCCAATAATGCACCGCCAGCTGCGGTATCCAATTTATCCCTGGTTTCATAATTCAATCCACTGAAGAAGATTGAAATCTGTTGCCACTCTTGAATGCCATGATTCGGGCATTTCCTCAACATCTCCTTGAATCGTTCCCAAGCATTGTATAATGTCTCGCCATCTTGTTGAAGGAATGTTGTAATCTCATTTCTCAATTTTACTGATTTGGAGGGAGGGAAGAATTTATCCAAGAATTTCCTTCGCAGTTCCTCCCACGTAGTTATACTCCCCGGTGGTAGAGTCATCAACCAATTCTTTGCACCATCCCTTAAGGAGAAAGGGAATAATCGAAGGCGGATGGCATCATCTGTAACTCCATTCAGCTTGACCATATCGCAAATATCAAGGAAGTTCACAATATGATTGTTTGGATCCTCCATAAGACTTCCCCCAAACTGGTTTTGTTGTACAAGATTTAACATCATAGCCTTCATCTCAAAATTGTTGGCTCCAATCGCGGGCTTCACTATGCTTGAAGCATTCCCAGCATTAACAGGTGATGCATAATCCCATATTGCTCTGAATCCCATTTGAGGCTCATCAACAACTCTATTTCCAGCATTGATCTCATCACCCTGGTGATTCAAGTTGCCTTCAGCCATTTCTTTTTGTATAGCTTGGCTTACTTGAGCTTCTCTGGCTTTAGCCTCCTTCCTAACTCTTCTTACTAGTCTTTCAATCTCAGGTTCGTAAAGAAGGTCAGAAGGATTGAGAGTACCTCGCATACGCAATGAAAGGCACTAATTAGCAAAGAACAATATGAACAACAGAATTAACACAAAAACTAAGATGATAAACTAAGAGAAATAAACAAAGAAAAACAGCTATAGACAAAGGTCTAATCTAACACTTCTTAATCCCTATGAATATTAGCAACAACCGTTAATCCCCGGCAACGGCGCCAAAAACTTGTTGACGGCATGGCAAGCGTACCAATCGTACAAGTAATATAGTGAAAATTAAGTAAGAGAATCGTTCCCACGAGGATTAACTTGCTAATTACTCGAGAAATTAAGTTATATTAGTTAGACAATGCAAATTTCAATGGTTCTTGACAGAAGGAAAGTGAAAATGTAAAGTTGAGTTAGTAGTGAATTGTATGTTGTATGAATTTTAAACAAGCACAATAAAAATCACAAGACAAATGCAATTAATTTCACAAGATGAACACAGCCTAGGATTGCCAATCCCCCGTCGTTCTTTATAAGTTTTGATCCCTCTCCCTCTTGTTCTCACCGGCCATACATGCTAATCTAGGATACGAATATGTTTAGAAGGATTCTCCCGAATGCCAACTAAAACTTAACCCGAAATATCATAATTCCTTATGTACTCTTAAGTTCCGAAAATGCACAAACCCTAATCTGACTATATGAGGCTAATATCTATATTCCTATGATATTAACGAATCTATCCCCTTTCCTTTGTGGTTCAAGAACTCATACTATCCATTCTATGGTCTAAGTTTTACATTCCTCTCCCAAGTACAGCAAAACCACCAAACATTCCATTAAATTGATCAAGTTTAATGAAAGCAAGAAAATGAGAATGAATAAACATGTATTAATGGCCAAACAATCACAAGAGTCAAGAGATTAACAAAACTTAATCCAAACTAAGGTTCATAGCAATCCTAGTACAGAAATTTAGCTACACATCATCACAAAATACAGAAAATGAGAGAAGAGAAGAGAAAACTCCATGATTCCAAGTTGGGTGGAAGAAAAATGGCTTCAATCTTCTCCAAAAGTTGGTTGCCCTAGCTTCTGGAGGTGAAATCGGCGCTCCTCCTTCGGTTCCAGCCCAGAATACCCTAAAATTTCAGTCCAAATTGCCTTTTAAAGCCTTCTGCACGTGACAGTAAATTGGCTTTTGCGCTTAAGCGCATGGATTTCCCGCTTAAGCGCGATTTAGGCAGAAACGATTCTCCATCAGCAAGGTGTCACACGCTTAAGCGCATAGAATTCCCGCTTAAGCCTGTTTTGGACAGAATTGAGCCTCCAATGCAGCAAGCTTCACGCTTAAGCGTGAATATATCCCGCTTAAGCGTGAATGTGACAGCAAAGTCTTCATTTTGAGCCTCTTTTTTCTTCTCCAAGGTTCCTCTTCACCTCAATTAACTCTTGGCTAATGGATTTCTCATCTTTCAACAACACTTTCCTAGCTGAAATACCTGCAAAAGTAAAATCACCAACATAGTTACAAAAGTAACTCAAAAAGAAAGTGATTAAAAGTCCAAAAATTGCATTAAACAATCATGAAATCACTCCATTTATTAAAAGATCAAAGAAAACTAAAACTAATCTAAACTACTCAAAATATGAGCTAAGAATTACAAGACAACAAGAAAGAGATCAAAAGAGAGGGTATTTAACATCAAAATGGCACTAAATTGAGAACTCAACACTCTCCAAGCATGAAACCTCTTCTAATCTTTCCATTTTTGGGTCTTTGGGAAAACCTTAGGAAGTTTGGTGATTTTAATCTCTTGATTAATGAATAATGTTGGATTTTAAAACTCATCTTAGATGATTTAGTGATGGAATAACTTTGGGTTGGATTGGAATTAGTGGATGAAGATGGGGTGCTTGGATATGCATGGTGAATCCTTCATGGAAATGGGAAAAAGGTTGTTCATGTAATATAAATCTTGTTTTTAGCTTCTTAAAGGAATTTTTGGGTTACCAATCATAATTGTAAACATCTAAAATATTTGACTTGAGCTTTGGGTGAAGGAAGAAGGTTTTGGGAACACTTGGGAGTGGTTTTTGCATGTTTGGCCGTGGGGTGCAATTCTTGGCACCTAAGGCACCACCCACAAGCCTTGAGTCCAAGGGTTCAAGCCTTGGTGCATAGGTGCCCTTGCCTAAACATGCTAGGTTCATGAAGGGGATTGGGGGCACCCAAGGAACCAAGGTTGGTGCCAAAGGTGTCCCAGCCTAATGTAGGGTGCCTTGCATGGGGCTTGTGGTGCCCAAGGCACCATAACCTAGGTGGCTTCCTAAGTGTTAAAAATTTATGCTTTCTTGTATGATTGATCCGTAGGACTCAGATGAGCGTTTTTCGGCACTTTTTAAGGATCGTAAAGGTGTAATTTTAACTCGAAAATAAGGTGAGGGATGATTGTTACTTTCATTTTGGATTGTGTAGTAATCCACTTGTAATATTTGGTAAATACTTGTGATATGTGTTGATAAAATATTCAGAATGATCATTAATTGGGAATGGGGTCTTAAGGTTAGGTCCATACATAAGGGATTGATGATTTTTTTTTATATATTTATAATGGTTTTAAACCCTATGGATCTATTGCCATATTAGTGAGGGATAATTGCTACTCTTGTTTTAGTTTGGTGTTCTTTTATCTTTACTGCCTTATTTTTTTAATTGTATATGATAAGATTCATTCTTGGAATGGTTTAAGGTTAGGGATAGACATATGTAAATGGATTCAATGGTGAGGAATGATTTCCACTCTTAGTTTAATTGTGAATTAATTCAACTTAATTTTCTTGTGACTCATAAACTATTGGAAATGGTATCTAGTAATTGGATATATTGGTGATGGACTAATGTTACTCTATTATGTTTATGTGATGGTTCTAAATAATGTTCTATGGAATAGTTAGTATGCATGAATAGCTTATGCAATTATATGATGACTCAAAGATAGTGTAGCATAGTTCAATACCTCAATGTGGAAGAGGTTCTTGTGGTGGATGTACCCTTGAAAGTTGAATGTAATGGTCTTATGGTTTGACGTGCAAATGTTCACGTGAAAACACATGAGTGTAAATTATGTGATTATGGATGGTGAGGGAATAACCACTACCTTGATGTAATTTGTACGATATAATCTATCTCTTTTGTACATTGGAATCTATATGACATGTGTTGGCCATATGTTTAGGATGTTGATGGATTATAGTTAATAACCTAAAAGTTAACTCAATGGAAAATGTGTATGTGAAATGGGAATGGTTCTTGTAATTTCATATGGGCATGCTTACTATACGAATTTGTGATCGCTCTTACTTAAATTGTCGTGTGAATCATGTGAATGTGTTTGCGATCAATATATGGTATTGAATTGTTGTGATGGCACAACATGTGTATGTTTTGTGTGTGTGTGTGTGTGTGTATGGATGGTATTGACTTGTTATCTATTCGTTATGATGGTACAATATATATGGTAATATATCGTTGTAATGCAAAGCTTAGCTCTTGTGATTTATAATGGTATACTTGCATTATAGATGCATCATCATTTTTGCTTGGGTGTGTGATGTGAACTTGTGATTGTGTTTGTGGAAGAAATATGGTATGTGTATGGGGCATCACTTGGAAAGCCCATGGGAGCATTGTATAAACTGTTGTGATGGCACAATGATATTGGACATTTTTATATACATTTTAGTCTTTATCTTAGTCTCCTTAAGATGTAATTTTAGGAAACTATCCAATATTGTTATGTTTTGAAATTATTTGGGTTTAAATTAATTATTGATCAACTATGAATTAAATTCTTATTTTTGTGCCATGAATGATTATTCCCAATTAATTCCATTCTTATCTTACAGATTTAATTATTGGAGAACTTTTGCCACCTTGGATGCTTACATGCCATGACTAGGCATTGATGTGGCATTTTTTTAATGATGTGGACGTTGACCTGCCAACATGGACGTGGGGCCTAAATGATGCAGACTTGGTAGCACTTTTTGCTTGAATTCAGCCTTTTTCCATTTCCCAAACTTTGCTGAAAATAGCAATATGCATGCATTCAATTTTCTTCATAGGAAAAGTACTATTCTACTGCACTTATTTAGTGTAATTCTTCTCTTGTTTTATTGTACATTTGCTGTAGAATTCAGATCAGAAAAGGACTGCACAAAGGTAGACATAATGCAATTTCATCCCTCCCTTGGCTAGGTTTTTAGGCATCTTTAGACTCTATTTTTCTCTTGTTGAAGATTGTATTCTCTTCTTCCACACACCAAATTTGTAGCTTAGGTTTTCTGCTGTATTTCTTCTCTTCTGTAATTTTGTTTTAGTCCTGTGGAGGGCTAAAACCTCTTTTGTAATCAGTCATAAGTTACAGTTGAATTCTTGGAGCAATTAGATAAGTATTCCTTGTTGTTCTTTTATTTCATTTCTATTCTAGTTTCTTGTCTCTGTTTTCATGTTCATTACTATGCTGGTTATACTGTATGAAATGTGATTATTGCTTTTAATGCCTGAATATAAGATGTAATCTTGTTATTACCTGTTGGAATAATAAGTAGAACGAAATGGCATGTCAGTATGCGGTTGCGAGGCATGATTTGGTTAGGGCTTCATGGGGTTATGTCTGATTATAGCTTAGTGGAGATTTTCCTAACTGTAACTTAGATATAATTCACTTCTAGAAGGTTTTTTGGGAATCTTAGTTTGATAACGAAATGATAAAAAGCAATTAGAAATGATTCAAAGAGGAGAATGATGATAGTTACACTTTAGGGATTCTAATGACTGGTTACATATTTTTGTATTGTTGTTAGTGTTCTATTCTATTCTGTTTCCATTTCACTTAAGTTTTGTTTATGTTAGCTTTAAGTTATTTAATTCTACAAATACACCCATGTAATTAGGTTGTAATCAATATTAATTAGTGTTAGAACAACCAATTAGGCAATTAGAAGCAAGACTCTACGAATAAAAACGACCTGGAGAGATTACTATACTGCAAGTTGCCACGGATTTAATTTTGGGCGATTCGGCAATTGTCGTGTCATGAACCACACAACACTAAAACCCTTGAGGAAGGCCCATGGGGGCGTGATTTTAATTTGTTGTGATTACACAACATTAAATCCTTTTTGGATACTGCTGTGAAGGTGCAGGAACCTTATGGTTATGATACATCTATGGGGGAAATAAGGAAGCTTATATGGCAACATGGGAACTTGTATGAACTTTTGGTGGTTATGAAATTGTGTAAATTGTGTTGGTTTTATTATGGGATGGTTATTTGTGTGTGATAGAATACTTGGATGTGGACTATGCGAAATCTTGGTTTATGTGTGTTATGTGGATATGGAAAGTGTGATGAATGGTATAGATTGTGGTTAAGGATAAGACCTTATCTAGAGTCCTATCCTTACGAGCGGTACACAATAAGGTATTGTTTTCTTGTAGAATTATTTCTTACTGAGTATTTTATTACTCACCCCTCTTTTATGTGTGCCCCTTGCAGATCTCATGTAACGTGTGAGCCTTCGTGTGAGGAGTAACAAAGTCTCTGAGTCCCCTAACCTATTGACTGTCAAGGTTGGTGGATAAGGTATTGTTGTTTTAGGTTATGGTTATGTCACTCTGTAATTGAATAGAACACTTAGATTGTGTGGATGGTGTTCGTAATCATTTGTTGTAATATTCCATTTCATGGTTGTTAACGTATTTGAGAGAGGGAATTGCAAAACCTAATAATATTGCAAACTATGGGTTTTAATGCGAAAATGAATCCAAGCTTCTTCATAATTGTTTGGCTTAACTCAAGGCTGGATGATTAGATTTTCTTATTATTCTTGAATGGTTGTTTTGGTGTCTAGGCTTATGGTGGTGATGTAGGATTCACATTCGTGTCAGTCACAAGCTGGATTGGGGAGTGACATTGTAAAACTGCCACGTTATACCATGATATCACTATTTGATGGATATAAATCCTTTTCCATTGTCAAGTCATATCTCTTACTATAAAAACTAAGGATGACACTTATTGCAATTAGTATGCCTCCAGTTCCTACTTCCTAATTTAATGGAACTAAAAACCATAAGCATCTCATTCAAATGAAGATTGACAATAAATAAAGAAAACCAAAATAACATACTGAAAACCAATAGAATAACATTAACAGATAGGTGTGGAATATCATCAACAGATTATAGATATATGGAATCCATATCGATCAACAATTCAACAGCTCAAGATGGTTTTACAAGATGAATTAATCTTAACAAGATAGATCCATACTTGACGCCTCTTGCAATCTCATTTGCCTTCACTACTCGCTGATCTTGCTACTCGCCACTTGTACACCATCTCTAGCTCGCCAGTCACACTATCATCGACTTAGTGTCAAAACCTTTCCTCACAAGTCCTCACTGATTTGGGAAGCATGGAATTGAGGGAAGGGAAAGATTTATTGATTTGGGAAGGGATTATTGTGATTAGGGATTGGTTTTCAAAGGATGGGAAATTTGGGAAGGGATTTTAGTTAGGTTTAGGAAAGTAAAATGATGAGAGTGAGATTGAGAAATGTCGAGAAAGATGAGACTGAATTGATTATAAATTTTTTTAAAGGGTAACTCGCAGGTTACTCAGACAGGGCCAAAAAGGCCTAACTTTTTACAAGCTGACTATTAAAAGAATGGGTTATAGTTGGACCCATTTTGATATGTCTACTGCCCTGTTGCCATTCCTAAGATACATTGACTTCTTTGATACAATTTTTAAAATTCAATCTAGCTTAACCCACCATAATTTAATTGCTTCAAGTGAAAAAAAAAAAACTTGTTTAACCACACTCTAGAATGAAGCAAGAGCATAGAAACTATCAAAAATTAGCGTAACAGATGGAGATGAGTTAAAAGATTGGGTGAAGGAATGAAATTCCTTTTTTCATTCCCTTGATTGGTTTGAGGGAATGGGTCAGCAATGGCATTGATGAATTGTATTGTACAATGATTGCTAAATAAAGCTAAGTGCATGGCCAACTTATTCATTTTTTCGAACACATTTTACCCTTGACTAGCTAAGGGTATGACCAAATTTTTCATCCCTCCCTTATATCTTTTTTTTTAAATATATTTTGATGTTAGGGGTAACTTGGTAAATTTATAATATATTTTTTCCCTTTTTCTTCGTTGTAAATTCCATACTATTATCTTTCCATTTTATTTCTTTTCTAATCATTCAAAAGAATCAAAACACATTTGTTATAATTATCAATGTTTTAAAAATCAGACTTGTCATTAAATTAGTGCAAGGTTTATCAAACCACAGTTGAACCATGGTCGAACCGGTGATACTTTAAAAATATTAAAAAATAAAATATATAATTAAAAATATTAAAATACTTTACATAATTAAAAATTTGCTAAAAATGTGTTTATATATTTTTGAGTAAATAATATTTTTTTATAATATTTTAAAATTATATTTTATATTTTATTTTTAAAAAATATATTTTTGTAGAATTATTTTTTTTAAAAAAATTTCATATCCCAATGTTCCACCATCATTACATTTCAACATTTCTCTTTCCAATTTCTACATTCACGCGGTAAAACTTCGGGCTCGTTTGGTATTTAAAAAAAAGTATGAATAGAAAGAAAAAAGGAAAAGAGAAAAAGGAAGATGGAAACAATGGTATGTAATGAAAAAGAATAATAGAAAAAAAAAATGTATTTAATATGTATTTTTTAATAAAAAAGATATGAAGTATGTGGAGTTAATTGACTAAAATACTCTT
This sequence comes from Biancaea sappan, assembly GCA_037074585.1. Lineage (NCBI taxonomy): Eukaryota > Viridiplantae > Streptophyta > Magnoliopsida > Fabales > Fabaceae > Biancaea > Biancaea sappan. Next base: position 16,100,563 of record CM073491.1, on the reverse strand, counting down.
GGCTAAAATTGTTTTTTATACTTGAAAAAAATTACAAATCAAAAAAAAAAGCTAGACGCCCAGACCCCTTCCCTCTGTCTATATTCATCATCATCGTCTTCCTTTCTCTCTCTCTCTCTACTGTGTCTTCGTTGACCCCTCTCTCTCTATCTCGATCTCGATCTCTCTCATCGTCACTATGTCTTCTCACTCAACCCTCGTTGACTATCTTCTCACTCAACCTAGAGTAGTGGCTGGTAATTAGTTGTATCGACGTGACTGTACATACTTTCATTGTTTACTTCTTAAACCCTAAATGACGATTTAACATTCCCAAAATCTTTCTTCGAGTTTGCGTGCTTGAGCTTGTGGATGAGCGAGTAGGGGATAGAAAATAGGAGGTCTGAGCTCAACCCCGCAAGGATAGGCCAACAGTAGAAGATGGAATTGCACAAAGGGCAATTTCGGCATCCCATGGCTTCTTCCACCTTTCCTCTGCCTTTTTCCTTTCCCTGATGCGCTTTCCATCAAGTTCTGAATGGAAAAAATCTGTACTAAAATGACAAAACCTGGTTTTGTATCGATTTGATGCCTAACCGGTTTTTTATGCAAACAAAACGAACCCCCAACAGTCTGATTTTGAGAGCCTCACCATACCACAAGTTCATGGCTTTAGGTTTTATTATATTTTTTTATTAAAAATATAGTAACTAAAAATTTTATAATTTAATACTAAATGATTGAATTTTTTAAATAATTTTATACCAAGAACTCTGCAGTTTTTTTTTTTGATTTTTGGGCTGTAAAAGGCTCCAGGTATAAAAAATTTAAACTTCATTATCAAAACGCTGAATGTCTTGAAGAACAAGGCCAGAAATAACCTGAGGAAAACCAGATAAGCAAACAAAAGATTCAACAGAACTAGAATGAGATTCTGAAAACATAAAAAATAAAAAATTACCCCCCCCCCCCCCGGGTCAATAACGTTACGATTTGAAACTGGTCGGGATGTCTCAGAAGGGTTCTTTCTACTTGTCTTCCCTGCTCCGAAGTTGCTTACCTCATTCTGCTGTCTATCAAGCCAAGCAGTGCCATGCCCAGATTCTGCTTCAAGCCTTACTCCCTAACGTCACTCTTCAAACCGATCTCTTATTGGTCTACTCCAGATGCGGCTTTCTCCATCATGCTCGCCAAGTTTTCGATACAATGCCCCACAGAAACATGCATTCGTGGAACATCATTATTGCTTCATATGTCGACAATTCTCTGTACTCCGATGCCATAAGAGTTTTTCGTGAATTTCAGAGGATGGATCTTCGGCCTGATCATTATACTTTGCCTCCGCTGTTCAAGGCTTCCACTGGAGTAGGAGATACTTCTCTTGGTAAGACATGTCATGGTTTAGTAATAAAGCTTGGGTACGAGGAATATGTCATTGTGGGAAGCTCTGTGCTGGAATGTTATGTCAAATGTGGGGCTATGGGTGAAGCGAAGTGGGTGTTTGATAATATGTCGTTTAAGGACTGTGTAGCATGGAATTTGATTATTTCAGGGTTTGGAAAGGCTGGATTCTATTCCAATTCTCTGAATTGTTTCAAGGGAATGCTTCTGAATGGAGTTAAGATGGATTCCATGACTGTTCCTAGCGTTTTAAATGCTTGTGGAAGGGAAGGAGAGTTGATGAAAGGGAAAGAAGTCCATGGCCATGTAGTTAAAGGTTTCATGTTTGATGTGGATGCTGCCATTGGGAATGCATTAATCGATATGTATGGCAAGTGTGGATGCTTGAATTATTCAGAAAAGGTTTTCAGAACCATGCCTGATGTAAATTTGGTGACATGGACCGCCCTGATTTCTTGTTATGGGATACATGGAAAAGGAAAGGAATCTTTGTTTCTGTTTAAGAAAATGACAGATAATGGGTTCACACCAAACTCTGTCACAATCACAGCAATCTTAGCCAGTTGTAGCCATTCAGGTCTGATAGATGAAGGCTTGCGAATTTTCAACACAGTTCATTCAGAATACGGATTAGAACCAAGTGTAGAGCACTATGCTTGTACGGTGGATCTTTTGGGTCGCTGTGGGTATCTTGAGGAAGCACTTGAGTTACTGAGAAGTATGAAATCATCAGCGCCAGCAAGCATTTGGGGTGCCCTGCTTGCTGGTTGCATGATGCACAAGAATGTTGAAATTGGAGAAATTGCAGCTCATCAACTTTTTCAGTTAGAACCAAATAATGCTAGCAACTACATAGCCCTGGGTAGTATTTATGAATCTCACGGCATGCTTGAAGGCGTTTCAAGAGTCAGAGCAAAACTGAGGGATTTGGATTTGGTAAAAGCTCCTGGTTGTAGCTGGATAAATATTGCAGGGAGATTCCACAAATTCTACCAAGGAGACCTTTCTCATGAACTAGCTGAGATGACTCGCGAAATATCATATCAAATTAGTAACACTGAAATGAATGATAAATGTGAGCACGGAGATTAACACCTGGTGATGCTCTGTTCATAGTTCAATATTCTTCACCAGTTCATCCGGTTGAGTTTTCACTTTAACTGAAGAAATAGATCCAAGTGAGACAGGCAATAATAATTAGTTCCATAACAGTTGAGTGGAACCCTGAGGGTATGTGTGTGCACACGTATTTTCTCTGATCAGCACTGTCACAATGAAACCAGAGTGTATGTGTGTCTACGCAATATACCACTTCCAAATTCTTTTTAGGCATATATATGTAGTGCAATTCTAAGGAAAAAAAAATTCTGTATAAATGTAATGAAATGAAATGTTAAAATGATGATGACCATGTAATTCAGCTTTCACTTCATGAAGTAATTCTGTTATCCACGGCTTATATATTCAGATGAATGCTTGTTTCATTTCTCTATTGTTGCAAAGGATACTTAAATAGTTAATTTTATGAGATCTGCAGTTTCTCCTTTAGCCTCGAGGAACCTAATTGTTCTTTCCCAAGTCCATGCATCAAACGAGTCTCAAGACAACATGAGAAAAGGAATTGCAAAATGATGATTAGTTCATATCAACAAAATTTTCCTTCACTTTGTCTGCACTGTCGTGAACAAAACCAAAAGTCATGCGGCCAGCAATTTTACATCTGAGTCTCTCTAATACTACCTTTCCATTAGGTGATACAAATATTGGACAAAGAATTAAAAGAATAAGCTCCTCTTACTTAAGAGAACCTGATGCCATCTTAAGTATTGCAGAACAGCCCGGTAGAAGGCAGAGGTCAATAATCGCTTAATCAGGAGATTGCTCCAATTAAAAGGTGTTAGCTTGGGAGTGAGATTTGGTTCAGAGGTAAAAGCTGAATAGTTTCAAGTAAGCTTGTAATTACAATGTTGAGAAAGCCATTCTCTTTAATCTGCATTCAAAGATTAAAAGTGTGAGAAAAAAAATTTTCCTCTAAAAATGATGAAGCATCAGGCAAAAGCAAGCCAGAACAGTTTATAGAAAGTCAGAATGGTACTAGGCTTGATGGTAATACTGTGCATCAAGAAAATACTAGGAGAAAGAAAGTGATTTAATAGTTTCTTCAGATAAAAATCTCTCTCTCTCTCTCTCTCTCTCTCTCTCTCTCTCTCTCTCTCTCTCTCTCTCTCTCTCTCTCTCTCTCTCTCTCTCTCTCTCTCTCTCTCTCTCTCTCTCTCTCTCTCTCTCTCTCTCGGTCATTTTTAGGAAAAAAAAATAAAGATAAACATGTTTTGGCTAATTAGGAATAGTTTGTGAGGCAAAAGCAAGCCAGAACAGTTTATAGAAAGTCAGAATGGTACTAGGCTTGATGGTAATACTGTGCATCAAGAAAATACTAGGAGAAAGAAAGTGATTTAATAGTTTCTTCAGATAAAAATCTCTCTCTCTCTCTCTCTCTCTCTCTCTCTCTCTCTCTCTCTCTCTCTCTCTCTCTCTCTCTCTCTCTCTCTCTCTCTCGGTCATTTTTAGGAAAAAAAAATAAAGATAAACATGTTTTGGCTAATTAGGAATAGTTTGTGTAATCAATTACCATAAAATATTTGGGTTAGTGTCGGGTTCAATGTCTTCCTTTTTTCTTTCTTCATTTTCCATTCCATAAAGTTCCCTACGTAGCCAAAAAAGAATTAATAATGATAAACAAAAATGAGTGAAAGCTAAGGTAAAAACACGCTGCAGCTTACAACTATTTCCTCCTCCCTGTACTCACTATATGTTTAACAGCATGGACATAGCTGATGAGCAGTAAAGGCCAAGGGTTCTATCACGCCCTAAGCATATGACTAAATGCATACTTTACACGTTCAAGACATAACCTTGTAAGTAAGAATGAAACGAAAAGGACCAAGTGCCAACCTAAAGATAAATTATATAAAATTCATCTCACTAAGGGAACCTTTTTACAATATGGTACAGTGTTACCTAATTCGTAATAGGCTATGTGTAAGTGCATGAAGTGTCACTTTGTATGGTTCGCAATACAATGAGATATACTGAGTTGATACGCTTGGGATTGCTTTAAAATATATGCATTAAAAATTATAAACATTTACCCAAGGTCTCTCCTAAATGTTTCTCACTCGTCATATCTTATCAATTTTTTTTTGGACAAATGAAAATTGTTTCCATTAAAATGGCACCAAGTTACGGTTACAAAAAAATTAATCAGGACCTAAAGATTGTCAAATACATTACAAGCCTGAACTTATAGAAAAATAGTATATGATTTAAGACAACAACAACAACAACATAGCCTTATCCCACTAACTGGGGTCGGCTACATGGATCGCACGACGCCATTGAGCTCTATCAATGACCATCTCTTTAGATATATTGTCGTTGATCCATGTTTATGAGAGATTCGACACAGTTTTACGTTGGCTGTCGAATGCCTAACACAACCCTCCTCCTTTTTTCGGGCTTGGGACCGGCTATAAAACATAGGCGGAGTTATATGATTTAAGACAACATATTATAAAAATCAGTACCAAGCATATACAGCAAAAATAGAATTCTACAAAGGCAATACACCCCTGACCCTAAATCAAACAGACTAAATAGAGACAACACAACCCTAAACCTTAGATTAGAGCTAGTCTTCTAGCAACCTAAAGAAAAGAAACAAAGCTGCCACATATGCCCAACAAGCTAACACAAAGTGGGTTGGTAAAGCCCAAAGACCACCAAAATAAACTAACAGGAAGGGGAAAAAAAAACTAGACAGAACAGAGGCTGCAACGTCGGAGGAGGAGGAACTATGAAATAGTCTGACAGCATATCTGAACGGCAGAGCGAGGAAAGAACAGCCAAAGATGGAGGAGAGTCTAGAACTGCAGCAAAGCCTCCGCGACCTGATGAGAACCCAAGACTTAAATTAAAGAAAAGACCAAGATTTTATTCAAGATAAAAGATGAACAAAAAGAAACGCAGCAAGAATAAGAAAAGGATAATAGTTGATTGTGTATAGGAGCTTTGCTCTGTGGGGAGTCTTTGACTCTAGGAGACGTAGTCTTCTCCCTTCTCACACTCTAACTCTCCCATTTATAAGAGACTCACCCTCTAATAATATCCTAATTACCCTTTAACTGTATAACAAACTATAACCAACACCAGTATCCTATCATGACTTCTCCTTCAACGGCCCCACCGGCCTCCTCTGCCTCCATCGACGACAACAACTTCACCGAGACCATGCTCTTCAACCTCACAGCCTTCAAGCAGTTACACGTTGGATCGGGCAATGACGTTTCCTTCTATGCTACGTCGGCGATGGTGATCAAAAGGTAGAGAGCGAGATCCAGAACATCAAAAAACTCTTCCAAAGAAGAGAGAAAAACCTCTACAAAAAAAGGAAGAACACTCTCATGGAAGAGAGAGGAGAAGAAGAAGAAGGCGGAGGAAAGGGCAGGTGAGGGCTTCCTCACCAGCAGTGGTGAGGGATAAGGTAGAAACCCTAGCAAAGGGGTATTGGATACTAAAAACTCAGTTTCGCCTTGCATATGTTTCCTATATCTTATAAGTTTTACTGCACATTCTTCTTCTCTTGGAATACAAAGGTACTTGGGCCTGCAGCAGTGAGAAGCCCACACAAATTTATAAGACTATTTATGCTTCATTTATTTGTATTTAATAAAAGTTTGAATCTGATTCATTCAGACTTTAGACCATTAAGTGCATTTATTTTCTAATTTTGTTAAGTGCTTAATAGGTATGAATACATCTTAATAAATTAAATCTTGTGACAAGTCTTAATACCATTTAGATGTATTTTTTGTTTTAGGAAAAAATGCCTTTTAACCCCCATAAACTTTACGTTATGTGCACTTTATCTCTCCTAAACTTTAAAACTTCATAAATAACCCCTTAAACTCTACAATCCTTGCAAAACAACCCTTTCGTTAAATATTTCGTTAACTAGACTAACAATCAATGCTTATTTATTAAGATTTTTTCATTCAATACATAATTCTATTTTTTAATTTTGAGTTCATTAATTTTTTCATAATATATATTTAATTACTAATTTATTTGAATATTATTCTTTACTAATAAACTATTTTTGTTCAGATGATAAAAAAACAAATAGTCCTAATCAATCAATATTCAAATTCATAGATAATATCTTAATATTCAGATCTTGCTGCTTGAAAAACAAAATGCAGCTAGGCACAAGTAAGGAAATACGTAGCAGAAGTTGTAGAATATTGTAAGAAGTATGGGAATGTATTGCATTTTGGAATGGAGGATGGAACGGAACTTGGAAGGCAGACAAAGATTAGGTAGTATGGTATATACGAAGGAAACAGAATGTATATAGTATGTGAAACAAAGTAATGTAAGTTACTTTATGAACAAAGGAGACATCTAAATTCCAAAAACAATGTGAAAAAGAAACGGACCTATCAAGTAATATGGATTTTAAGACTGGAATTAGAATGCAGAGGCAAATAACTATTTTATGGGCTCACTAATGCTTCAAGTAAATGCATAATAATCAAAACTTGAAAATACTAAAATCATCCCAGATGCTCCCAGGGGAAAGAGCATTAGAAAGTAACTGAGCTTAATTTCAACTTACTGTGTGGTTCATTTTGCTGGTAAAGAAATTTATCATCAGTAAATAGTTGGGAAAGGACAATTTCATTCCACATGTCAGGTACTCCAGGTAGACACCAGTGGCTACAATCAGGGTACACTGCATTGTCACTCCAATTACCAACATGTGCATCACTCCGGAAAGCTGACATGAAAGTAACATGGAGAACGTTTATGGGAACTTTGACATTCTTTACCACTTCCAAAACTGTGTCTGAAAACAAGCTTTTGTCCCTTCCATCAGTTTCACGAGTGGGGTAGCGGGTCACATTGCAAGTCCTGAGGGCTTCATTACTGATTCAGAGTTTCAGACAAGAAAACTAAATCAGTGATGTTGAAGAGAGCAGGTTTTAACCAGAAAGGATTGAATTATCTGGGAGAAACCATAGCAGCACCCAGCAAGCAACAAATCAAAAGGTTAGAAACATAATGGCATACATGAATAAAAATTTAATTAAATTAAGCAGCAATGTAGCGCAAAAGGTTGAAAGGTAAAGAAAGAGATAATACAATGCAGCTCCTAGAACAGGTTTACCAATAAAAGGAATAGATTTAAGCGTTTATACAAATAAGAGAATCAAGCATACATATTCAAATAGAGCATCATGTTTATAATAATGTGAGAATACCTCCAGTGAGATGGCTCAAACGTCCTAAAGAAGACACTTGTTCTACTTTTGTTAATCTTTCTGTCAACCCATGATGACCAAGTCTCAAGTGCCATTCTGAAGGCAGCAGGAATTGACGTGCCAAGTTTTAGCGAGCTTCCAACCTGGAAATAGCAACCCCTGTTGAATACATATGAGAATCATTTTACCCAGCTGTACGCAAGACAAAATTAAAAACCATAATGATCCCAGCAATTGAATATACAGGTCATGCATCTTAAACAGAAGTTCATGTCCAACTAAATAAATGTTTAGTGAATATTATGTTACCAAAATTTTATTTCTGCTTCTAATAAAGAGCAAAGGCTGACCATCATATACTTTCAGGATGAAAGGTATATCCCATCCCTTCCTTTTGTAGATATCTCCTAATACTTTTTCCCTCTTGGTTTTCATCAAGGATGACCACTAGATACCTCCAGGATGAAAAGTATATCCAACCCCTTCTGTTTGTTCTAATTTCTTTTAATCCTTTTTCCCTTTTTTGGTTGCAAAGTAAATTCAAAACCTGCTAACCTCAAACAAGTCAATTCATTCCACCCAAACCTGAGCTCAGATATTAGGCATGTTTCCACTAAAAGAGCCTCTTCTGCTGATAAATTACATGCACTTTACAGAAGATTATGCTCAGACACACTAGACGCATTACCCAGTCAACTGAAAAGTTCAGAGAGCCTATTCTAAGAATTTTAAGTTCAAATGTGATGCTGAAAAAAGGGGAAATAATGTTATGCTCCAGGGGAAAAAAAATTTGATCTAGACAAGGTTATCATAGTATTGCTCTATTGCCTTTTGACAATGAAAATAATATTGAATATCATTTATGCGGTTGCATAATAGGAGGATGAAAAATCAACTAGAATGAATAGCCACCATAAATAATTACACTAATCATCAAAATTATAACATGAAGTCAACGTGGAATAGATATATCTTCAGAGGATGAGATCATTTGTCATTGGCCTTGGAGAGTCCAAATTTAAAATTTAAATTACTTACTTATGCCAGCAAATAATAGAATTGTATTAAACAATAGCATATTTAAGCATGATTATTTATAGCATAGCTGTTGGGCTGCACAGCTCAGGTATTTCTGGTAAAGAAGTGTAGTTACACATATGCAGCTTTACTGCATGTTGAAATAGTAAGACATTATTGATTGCGCTAGGCATGAATCAAAAAAATTGTTAAGTTGATTCTGCTTGCAAGTGGGTCGTGTTGCTCACAAAGTTCTCAGTAGCTCAGGCATCTCAAATTGGAGAAGTTCTACATTTATAGCGTTTACCATTCTTCTTACAAACATTTTAGGACTGCAAAATTATATAGATGAATGGAACTAATAAATAAAATGATTGCTATTATGACCCATTAAGTGATATGTTATGGAACTTCATCAATTGGTCGACAGTCAACAAAGAATTGCTAAGGGAATAGCAATCAATAGCATGTAGAATCAACTGTAGCAGACATGTACACGACAACACAAATGTCTGGCTATTAAATGCAATGATGAAAGGAGCTTACGTTTCAAAAAGCTTAGATGGCACCCACCACTGTCCAGTGTTGAAAATCAGAACATCTGAATCTATCCACTGATCACTTATATCATCTATCATGTCCAATCTAAGTGTTGATTTGACCCTACTTGGTGGATGTTTAGGTATCGGACCCTGTTGAACCAGGAAAACTGAGCGATAGAATTCAACGGTGAAATTAAAGGTACTGAACCGAACCTCTAAAAATCGAATACGCTTTGTTATCTTATTTTGATTCACTTCGTAAACGCTCTTTTTATCCTCCACCCCAGCCATCAACATGCAAATCAGTGATTCCCACTGTGTCCTACTCATTGAATCTCCAACAAAAACAATCCTTTTGTTCCGAAACATTTCCAAAATACTACGGACATTAAAGAATGGAATATCACATTTCTTTGGTTTCCACCTCCAATGAAGATAATCTTCGTCACTCCGTCCATTAGCTAAGCAATTGAATCCTTTTTCTAGAAAAGGACACTCTGTCGCATTGTATAATGGGTAATTCGGAAACTGAACCTTGACCCAGCTTCCCTTCAAAATGTCACAGTCTCTTTGTGATCTGTTATGGTGAAAGAGACCTTGGCCATAAGAAAATGCCTGGCTAAGACTAGGAAGCACATAAATGTATCTACCACCTATGGCTACGAAGAAAGAAAGCACGGACCCAATAATCACAATCACCTGAAACCACCGAGAAACCCATCCGTATGAATTCCCTTTAGGGCTATTAATCAGAGCCCTCCGATTGGGCGATGCGGTCCTATTCAATGAAACGCTCCTACTTAAAGCAATCATTGTCATTGTGTCTCAAGTCTCAATCCACCGTAATTTTCGTTAGCAGCAGAACTGAAGAAGTCCGAAGCCATAATACAATCAACACAGGAAAAAGAATATCATCGCGAGCACCAGCGTTTCTAATCAAAATCAGACTTGAGAAATTACGGGAGTCCCTCATCTAATAATGCAGTATCAGCAAGTTCAAGTAGTGTCTGATGAAATCCCGACTCTGAAACGCAAATCCAAAGCAAGAGCTAAGAAGCTCAAGCTCAGGACTACTGCTATTGTGGAAGACCCAAATGGAAAAGATCGGATTATCGAGGGAAACAAACAAACAAACAAACCCAGATGCAGAAATTAACGAACTCTTAAAAATAGAAGGCACCGCAAAAATCTGAGACAGAGTTAGACTTCGACGAGCCAGATATGGAGAACATGCACAATCGATCTTTTGTAGAGACCTCGGAGTCGATCAGAGTTCGAAGATATTGGCGTGGTGCTATCGGACTTGGGAAGTGGAAATAGGTGGCGGTTTGCGCTTGGAGGTTGAACACCACAAAAAGCGCCAAAAGAGCCAAAACCCAAAATAACCTGAAAGTACAACCCTTTCTAGTTAAGACAACTGTGCAGTGAGCCTATGAAACATGGACAGATATTTACTTTTAAACAAATCTACTATTATAAATTCTTACAATTTTTTATTATGAGAGACTAATTTTGTTTAAATTATTAAAGTTGTCTCCTTTTATAAGTATTAAATTTGTTTAGCATTTTAGACAATTTTTTGTGCTTACACATTGAGTTATTACTATATACAATATTTCTTAATATTTATAATTATTAATATGTGTACACTTTCTTAATGTAAAATAAACATATAATTTTATTCGAAAAAAAACTAATGTGTAATGAGTTAGAAATTTTGAAAATTTAAGTTATATGACAAATAGATTAAAAGACTGGAGCTATAATTTTTAACAATAAATTGTATATTTACTCCAAAAAAATATTAGTCTAAAACCTGCTTACAAAAACAATCATATTTTAGTTGAGTTCACTTTTTATACGTATGAAATAATGAACATTAAATTTGTTTTTTTATCTTTTTTTTATCAATGTATGTTTTAAAAAATTTGCATAATTTATTTTAAAAAATCATGTACGTGTTAGTTTTTAATTTTAACAAAACTTATAGCTCAAGTGGTACGGCCCTATGGGGTTTGAATTTGTGGGCTAGGAGTTATGGGTTTAAGACCCCTCGTAGTAAAATAAAATCTTAATTTTAGGCTAAAATTACTTATATATCAAATTTTAATTGATATTAATATTAAAATTTTCATTATTATGAAAGAACAGAAAATATTTCCTTGACTAGTTGGGCAAATTTATTTAAAATTTGTTTTAAAAAGGTTTAATTAAATTGTAAACTTTTAAAATTAAATATTGATTAAATGATATTAAAAGGCTCCTTCAGAATACATCAAAATATAATTTTTTTTACAAATACTGATATTTAAAAACTCATTAAGGTTCGATTAATTTGATTTAAGACAAAAAAAATTATAAAAATAAAAACTCTCTTTTAACAGTAATTTTTTTTTTTTTACAAAATTTGAACTCGATAATTTGTTTAAGTAAAATAAGACCAAATCATTTAAACCAATGAGCGCAGGTAAATGTAGTATGAAATCATTGACTTACAAGTTCAATTAATTAATCCTTCATACATTATAATAATAGTAATTGTTTGAACCTAGAAGAAGGATAAAGGTTCAATTTCTAGAAAGATTAATTTGGGAAATTAAAAGCTCTATTATATTTTGTAATACTTAATAAACTCAAAAAAACAAAAATCAGTCTTCCGTTCAATTGAATAGGGTTTGGGATACCTTTAATTAATAAAAGAAATTATTCCCTCATGGATTAAACAATGATTATATTTGACAAAAATAATTGATAAGCTAGTTGAAAACTTAAAAATTAATTTAATTTTTAGCTAAAAATTAAAAGTTGTTAAGCTAATTTATTGAATTAGAAGTGTTTGATAAAATTAACTATTAAATTAGCTAATAAATGTAAAATAACATAAAAAAACATATTTATATGATATTTTATACAAATTTTATTTTTAGACAAAAATATATTTTTAGGTAATTATAATTTTAGGTTTTTTTAGTTAATTCGAACTATTATAATATTTTGTTTAAAGATAAAAAATTTATTAAAAATTAAAATACATAGTGCAAATAGTGTAATAGTTAAAATAAATATTTAAGATTCAAAAATAATATCATTTTATTATGTTATCCCAAAATAGTGTTATACTTATCATTTTTGTTAATAATTACATTTTATTATGTAATTCTAAAATAATACAAAAATAAACACTTCATCTAGCGTGCACATGCAAGAAAACCATGTAGTGTTTGCTTCTTGTTTTACTAGCGTCCAGATTAGTCTGGAGGATTATTTTGATCCGACGGCTTTGAATGTGAATAAATTTTTTTTGTGACCGTTAGATTTTTTTGATCTAACTGTCACAATCATATTTTATTTTATTTTTTGTTTCTCTCAACATTTAAATCAATCAAAATGCGTCACTTGTTCGACCCACCTATCCATCTGTGAGACTCGACTCCTGGGAGATTGTCTTTTTCCCCCTCTATCTTGCACTTTCACCTTCATTTGTGTTGGTCGTCTTCTTTGTCTCCAATTGTTGGCGGTCTTCTGCATTGTTATCAGTGTATACTTTTGGCAACAACACACACACACTCTCTCTCTCTCTCTGAAATCCCTCTTTTTCCCTCTTCTCTCCCCATTCCTCCTCCATCTTCTTCTTCTTCATTTTGGTGCTATTTGATACTCCATAAGATCACATAGCAAAAAAATACCAAATAATACCCAAATTTGATTCAAGTGCAAGTAAAATCTAAGGCTTCAAAAATTGCTTCAGAATCTAAAAACAAGATAAAGAACAACAAAGAAAGAAAAAACTTGGGATCTGAAAGTTCATGTTTTAGGAAACCAAGATCTGGTGACTAAACTAAACTTGTTGATTTAATACTGCCTTATAGTGTTATTCGTTGGATATATTCTTCTTGTAGGACAGTATTATCTAGCCCTTGTTTCTTGTGTTTGATGATGAACATCACGATTTTGTTCTCTGTTGGGTTTCAGAGGGATTTCAAAAAGAGAGAAGTTAGAGAGAGAGAGAGAAAGAACGAGGAAGGAGGTGTGTTGCTGCCAAAAGTACACACACCAACGACAACGCAAAAGACCACCAACAACCAAAGACGAAGAAGACAGGTAATCTAAACAGACATGTGAGTCGAATAGATGATACATTTTGATTGACTAAAGTGTTTTGAGAGAAACCAAAAAAAAAAGTATTAAAACATGATCGTAACTGTTAGATGAAAACAATCCAACGATTATATGTGGGTAGATGAGCATTTGCTGCTCGTCTGAAGGCCTTTTATTAGGCCTCCAAAAATGGTGGACATCATTATCCAGTATATACTCTTTCATTTTTTGTTGCCAATTGACAAATTACAAAGCATTTCTAAACCCAAATTGGATCATACTTTTTGAGACACTTGTACGCCCAGCTTATGAAAGAATATATAATATAAAGGTGTATCATCGATCAATTAGAAAGTTTAAGCCGCCCTTAATTAGCTGCAAACTGCGTCGTTTTGGGGCCTTCTGGGTCTGGCTTGAATTTACACACAGCTAGATAAAATGGATCCTCTCATGTTTTTTTGCAGAAACATGATCTTTATCTTCTTAATCATAGCTGTTCACCACATATTGGATAGTTTAGATCAAAGAAAAAAAAATCTTACGTGGTCTGATATTTTTTTTAAAATTTTTTTTTTATCTGAATTATCTAATCTAAAATGAACAATAGCCATAAAAAACATAAACATCATGTTGTTGCAATCGTACTTCACTCATCATGGACTGTTTGAACTTCGAATCCTGCACTGTTGAGAATACACTCAAAATGCCTCATGTCATGCTCATCTATAGGCTGTAGCAATTAATTATAACTGTACTGTAAATTAATGATTTAGTATTTGAAAGATTATTTTCTGCATAATTTAATTCTTAAAAATTAAAGTTTTTCATCTTAGTTCTAAAAACTAGTGTTTCCTCAATTTGGTTATGTAAAAATTAACCATTTCAATATAGTCGTCTAAGTTTTTTTCTTTTTTCAAATCAAAATGATAAAAATAGTGTTGTTTGGAGATTAAAGGCATTCTTATTTTTTTTTTTTTTGGGGTAAAAGAGGAAGCTTTAATTAATAAGATCCACACTACAAAGAGTGCCAAACATCGGGCTCATACTGTGCAGTTTACAAAGCATAACTAAAACAGAGAATAAGGTAAATAGCTTAAGACAGGAAGCTATTTTAGTACAAAGATGGGGAGCTATAAGACTAGGAGATAAAAGCATACAAGAAAAACCGTTTTGATTGGGACCAAGAAGATGTTTGGAGGACTATTAAAAGTTTTATTTTTTAAGAATCAAGACTAATTTGAAAGACTTTATTATTAAAATTAAGAAGTAATTTTTCAGTAACTAAATCATTAACTTATCGAACCACAATCTATGTACAAATATATCAAAAAACATAAATATGGTGAACATACATATAAACTTGAAATGGCAGTGTAAGGGATCAAATGAAGTAACCTATTTCGTACAATTTCTATAATCTACTAATTAATGCATATACAATCATGAGAATTTAATATGGACATTAATAATTCAGAGTGAGAAAAGTCTCACAGGACTTCAAATTCACTTATATTATGTAGTGTACTTAATTCCAGCGCATGTCAGCTTATAGATATTATATATATTTATACACACACACACACAAAAGCACTCTATCTGCAATTTTAGAAACTGTTTTTCTTATATGAGCTGATCTCAATATTAACAGTCACTTGCATGCATAATATACAACCTCTGGCACCCTTAGCTAGTGGTTATAATTATATATTAATCGTTTTTTATACCACACTGAAATTTTCATGCAGTGCAAGTGCAATCAATGCACTGACATTCATTTGCATAGATAATTGTAACTAATATATTGTCAATATGTCATAACTTATATATACATATATGTGTAGAGTTTATACAATATGCATGCAAACACCTTGGCATACACACGCTAGCTAGCATCCATGCACATAAATATTTTTTTTTAAGAAGAGTTATATATAGTTCTTTATATTTTTACTATCAAATTTTTCGCTAAAATTAAAATATGTGTAAAAAATTTTTTAAAAGACTAATATGTAATTATGAGTTATAAAAAATATGAAGTAATTTTTTTCAAGACTATACATTTATTGTGTTATGATTGAAAAATCATACACTTATTATAATCTAATTAAAAAATTTGAAGAAGAAGATGTAATGGACTATACTTAAATTTTTTTCCTTATTCTTTATTTGTTTTTATTTTTAAGTGCAGATGGAAACCATTTAATTTAGAACAATATATGAGTGTTTGATATACGATCAAATAATCAAATCATGAAAAAAGTTTATTTTTAAGTGCAGATGGAAACCATTTAATTTAGAACAATATATGAGTGTTTGATATACGATCAGAGAAAAGGGAGTCACTATATATGATTGATAATATCAAGATTGATCTCTCACAAAATGGCAACCTATATATAAATACACACACACATACTCACAAGCTAGAGCTAGGAGCTTTAACTTTTCCTTTAGAGTTCTGAACAGAATCATTTGCAAATAGAATAACGGTATAAAATAATAAATTTATACAAGGGATCTTCAGCTTTAAGTCAGTACTTTGTCAAATTACAGACCATGAGTTTTCACTAATTTGACCCTTTAATCAGGGCTTTCTTCCACTCTACAACTAGAAATTTTTAAACAATATACTGATCAAAAACCATGATCCGATTATTAGATTATTAAAAATTATTCTTCTTTTCATATGTAGTCTTGTACTTAATTTTGAGCCCAGTTCTACTTGCATTTATTCTGCACACACGCCAAACAAGCGCACACACACACACACACACAGGGAGAGGGAGGAAGTATGATCATATTTATTGAATAGCTTTTCACGTCAGAGAGTACAATTTATTCCTGGAAGAGAGTCGGCCAAACAAACTTTCCGGCCAACTTCCAAACTGCATAGAAATTATTCCATTCTTAATATTATATATATGGCAGCACGTAATGTCGTAATCCAATCCTATGATTATTCTACACTTCAATGTCCCTTTAGTCAACAATATCCCAACAAACCCTTTTCCTTCAAATATGTTCAATCCCTCCTTCTGAATTAATTAATTGCGACTCTATTCTCAATTCTTTCTCATTTTTCTTCTTCCCAAACACAAGTCCTCAACATCCATAAATATGCACACACCCCATGTATCTATAGATAAAACTAAAAGCATGCCTTCATAAATATATTATATAAGGATCTAAGATATATATTTGCTATCAGCAGATAATTTTTACAGTTTAGTGTCACATAATTAAGTGGATGCTTATAAAATATATTTTCACAAGTCATATGTTTATTAATCAGATAGCAAACACAAATAGAATTGTACCTAAATTTGATCCCACAAATAATTAGCTGCTAATCAAGACTATATATTAATCCCTAAAGATACATAAGTTGATTGTTTAGTCCTTAGAAATTTTACTTTATACGATTTTTTCCTTAACCTCATTACACATCATTACTAATTAGTTAATCATTTAAATATAATTAAATAATTATACAATTTCATATCCCACAAAAGACTATAATTTATATAAAGTTGTAAATATAGAAACTGATTCATTTAACACTCAAATTTAAAGACTTAACAATAAAATGTGTATCTTTTAGGAATTATTTTGAACATTTATGACTTTCTAATCAATCACTAATCAGTAATTATTACCTCATGACTCTTGATCATAGGCGGCGGAGCCATCTCGAGCGCTGAATCCCAGTGCAGCCGGGATGTCCAAGGCGGAGGAGGAGGTGGCAGTGGCGGCGGCCGCAGTAGTGTGACAGTTAAGTAAATTTGGTGGTGCAAAAGGCCAGTGATCGTTAGGAATAACCCCAACACTTTGAATTGGAAGAGCATTAGTAACATTGCACTGTTGTGGTGGTGCTGGCGGGTGTTGAGACTGAAGCAACCTGATTTGCCTCTTAAGGAACTTAACATAGCGAATGGCTTCATCAAGCATGGAGGCAGTGTCCATCTTGGTGCCTCCAGGGACAAGTCTCTGCAGGATCCTGATCTTCTCGCTGATCCTCTCTCTCCGGTGTCTTGCGGCTACGCTTTGAGGGTCGTCGCTGATTCTCACGTTTCTTCTCTTGGGCTTTCTTATGGTGGCCGGGTCGATGTCCACCGGCTGCATCGCCGCGATCTTGTACAGCATCTCCTTCATTGCTCCCAGCTGCTCTTCTTCCGCCTCGGCCTCCTCGTCGTCTTCCTCCAAAACGACGTCGTTTAGAAACCCGCCAGAAGGGGGCACTAAAGACGACGAGAACAAGGACGAGGACGAGCACGAAGACGAGGAGTACGAGGACGATATCTGAAGAGGGTAAGGGCAGTTGGGCCAAGAAGCAGAAGAACAAAGAGGGATTTGGTCGAGATGGACATGGAGATTCTCGAGATTGTTGTTCCAAGTGGTGTTGAGATTTGTGAAGAGTGTAGTGTTGGAGTTGATATCCATGGTGATGATGAGGAGATCAATATGTGAATGTAGATTGAATTTTTTGGGATGTGAGGTGTGATTGTTGTAAGTTGTAACTATATATCCAATTTGTGTGAAAGAAGAAGAGAGAAGAAGGGGGGGGGTGGCTAGGATGGAGGGTTTCTGAGAGGAAATGCGAATTGTCTCAAGATGATGAGTTTTTGGGGTTTGATGGTTCAAAAGGAAGCTAGCTAGGTGGGTGTAGCTGGCCAGAGGGGCCCGGGCAGAGAAAGAGAAACATATATAGCGTCGGTGTTTTTACTGAAAACAAACTCACTGCAAAACCAAAAAGTATATAGTATAGAATAGTAGATTATAGATAGAGATGAATGAATGAAAAAATAATAATAATAACAATCTAATTTTTGAAACATATATACATGAGTTAATTATATAATCTTTGGAATTACACGATTTAAGGGACGTTTAATTGCATTTAATGAAATTTGGATCTGATTCACAGAGATTTCAGTTTTTTAAATGTATTTGTTTTTCTTTCTTTTAAGTGCTTATTTGCTCCCAATACATCTTATTTGTTTAGACCTTATAAAAAGTTTTAAAAATTTTCAAATATTTGTTCTGAATGCATCTTTTATTGACATGCAGAAAAATTGACAAATTAAAAGTTTTAATTATTTAAAATCTAAATTTAGAGCCAATATCTTAATAATGAGAAACCTCTTCATTAATTTAAAAAAATAAAAAGCAAATGCTCCGATGAATGTTATAATTCATTATACTTATTGAGTTATATCTTTTAACCATAAGCAAACATACAACTTACTAATAGAAAATGATTAATCTGTAACTTATGAGGTATTCACTTCGCACTTAAATTTTATGATTAAACAGTAAAAAGCTATATTTTTTAAAAGCTAATTTATATATTACTCAAAAGGAAAGGCATGTGAAGTTAAGAGAGAGGAATTGAATGAGGCTTTAATTAATGCCTCTATAGGTTCTGCAGAATTAATATCTTAATCATGGATCGAGAGGGTAAATAAAGTAGTGTGATCTATAGGGATGAAAGATCAATTGCACCTATATGAAGTACTTTCGTCACATTCCAGTTGAATTTCTCTCTCCAACCTTTTTTTTTTTTGTGCACTGAAATCCAAAGGTTGCTTCAGCTTTCACATTTATATGCAAACCTCCACCTCCAGTGTTATAATTTCACTGTTATTCTCCTCTTTCATTCATTTTTTCCTACTTTCCTCATTCCAGCCTATATATATATATATATATATATATATATATATATATATATATATATATATATATATGTTTTTATTATGGGTATGTCATATATATAATTGAAGACTAATTTTCAGCAAACTTGTGTTGATGAGACAGTAAGTATACCAGTCGTACAAATAATAATTAAAGTGATGAGTTTGAATATCGTCTCCACAAGAACTAAATTATCAATTATTCAAGAAACTAGAATATACTATTTAGAACAAGTATTTAATTGAATGAAGTTTGAATAATAAAATAAAACTCAAAAAACAATTGGTGTAAAAGAACACAATAATAAAAGTATTTAGGAAAATTACCAATTAAAAAGACCTAGAGTTGTTAATCTCCTTTGTTTTTTCTAAGAATTGTTGTTCTACCCCACTCTTACTCTGACTGACATACAAAAGAATCTAAAACTTACCACTACCTAGAAGGTTCTCTCAAACCTCAACAAAGTTAACCTAATTTTTCTATAATTTCTTATGAGTATTAGGTTCAATTTTAAACCAAGCCTATGATTATTATATGAGACTATCGATTATATGTCTATATCGTTAGTAAATGAATTTGCTTAATCACCTAAGGTTCATTACTCATACTTTTCATTCATTGGTCTAATCTCACCTCTCTCTCTTAAGAAAAGCAAAATCACAAATCAATCCATAATTTGATCAAGATTATAGAAATCATTAATCATTGAATGAAACAATTGTAATACAAAGTCGATGTTCATAAGAGTAGAAAGAAACAACAAATCTTATTTGAAACTACAGTTCATAGCAACCATAGAATGAAAAATTAGCCACTTATAGTGACAAAACAAAAATCAACAAAAGATAGAGATAGATTCATGAGTCTGAGGTCGGAGGTAGAAAAATTAGCTCCAATGATACTTCAAAGACAAGCTTCCTTACTCATAGGTCAAGAGTGGTGCCTCTTCTTTCTCCAACTTAGAATCCCCTTTTCCAAATTTACAAAAAAGCATTTGAACCCCTAAATTCGTTGATATTGTTCATCCTTGCTAACAGCGAAAAAAATTTCGCTTTCAGCAAAAAACTCTACAGAAAATATTTTCTTTTTGCAACATGGTCTCTTTTTTTATTTTACCTCATCAGCCCATAAATTACTGAAAGTCAACCCTACAAAAACATATGAAAATTAGAACAAAGCTAGAAAATAAAAATTAAAATGGTAAGAATTTAGAAGTCCAAATGAAGCAACAAAAAAGGAAACAAATAAGTTGTTTTTACTAAAAAGACAACAAAAATACAATTAGGAGATTACAAATTAACGAGCAAAATGAATCTTAATTTATTAAAATTAGGAAATTAACAGCTTGCTAAGCTTAAAGGATATAACCGTTTCCAAATTAAAATAGCATATTTTCAGAAATCAAGCATTTGTCCTCCTAAGAATTTAAACAATCATTATCATTGTGACTAATCAGCCTTGAGTGTGTGTGTATATATATGCTACTTAATTAAACTAATTCACGTTTGAATCTAAGCTTCATCTTAGTTACCATGTAAGTAGCTATTTAATTAATCTCAAAATTGGAAGCCAATTAAATCATTTTTCTTTTCAAAATGTCTTCATTCTCCTTCATTTATTGCCGGCACCTAGTTAGATATATGCTCAAAAAAGAGCTTAATTGAAAGAAAACAATTTTAAAAAAAATTATAGCATTCTTATATGGTATATGATATAGGTGCTCGGTGTAACTTCTATGATTCAGATAATAGAAATATATGAGTCATTATAATTAGTATGACAATGTAGCTTACTTGATAGGAAAAAAAAGGGTGCAATACCTATTATATGAAAGTAAGTGTATCATGGTTTTTCATGAAAAATCTCTTCAGAAATAATATTAATGAACAAAAGAATGAGTTTCTTAATTAAAACTTAAATAGTTTGATTTTGAAAACAAATCGAGAAAAAAAAAAGACTATATACCTACTAACATTTCTCAACTAGGTTTATTTGCTTACACATGGCATGGGGACCAACCAGTGATCGTTATATACTATCATTCTATATACTATCAAGAAATTAATGTATACCAAAACTTAATCAAGAGTACCACATATTATTATATCGAAGCCAATTATCCTTACACCAAAACAAGTTTCAATATGGTTTTGATAGAGTCTCTAACTTCAGTCAATTCATCAAAAGATGTAATAGTGCTTAAGTTGTGAGGTACTCCTGCTTAGGCTAATCTTTTGGGTGAATTCTCTTCATGGCTTAATTCACATCAATCAGTATTAATTAAGGCACTCAACTACGGTCTCATTTGCAATTGTACAACATAAGTGGTGACGTCAGTATCGTATTGCAATAGCATTCACCCGAGGCTAAGAAACTAATGCAAAGCCAACTTACATGGACGCCAAGATTGCAAGCTGTGGTGGAATGTCTAAAACCAAAGCCTTGGGTCGTAATAATTAGTGTTTTCATTGAGAGTGGGCCAACGTGGAGGAGGCAACCAATAAGCTTAAAGGGTAGTGCCTTGTCCTAAATATATTGAAGTTGAGTGGAGCCGCCATGGGGGAAATGGCTACCAAGAGTCCAATGTTGATAGAGTATGAGCTATCCTTGTTACGAAGGGGGCGACCTATAAACTAGATTAAGACATGATGTATTGTGTTGAATACTGAATGTTGAAGGAAAGAACTATGTACCAAAGGACCAATGTAAATAGAGTGGGTTGTTGCAGATGCTGGCTTTCAAAGGGGTGTACAACAATAAAAGTCTTACATAAGCCAATTAAAGAGATATAAGATAATATTTAAGTTGTGAGACACTCCCACCCAATAGATTAGTATTTTTGGTAGATTTTTCTCATAACTTGAGTCACATTAATCAGTATCAAAGCGCTCAATGTAACTACAATCAGAACAAAGGCATAGGTGGTGATATCAGTATTGCGGGTGGGCACGGGGATTGCAAAACATAGTAAAATGTCTAAGACCAAAGGCTTGAGTCCTAATAGGTTTGAAGAGTTTTCCAAATATTTAAGAGAATTATTTATCTAATTATTTGGGCAAAACAAAAGCAATGTTTTTGGCAGACGAATTTATTATCAAAAGATCATCAATTTATATTTTGAACGAAGTTATATGAAATGCAAATTTCTATAAACAGACATTCTAAGGCTTTAATTAGAATCTGTGGGAAGATTAAATTAACAATATTCCGGCAGAACATGAGTGCCTTCCTACGTTATAATTACCTGAAGAACCTCGTGCAAAAGCTTCTTGACAAAAATTCAGAAAATACGTTTAAAGATATTCATGAACACTACCGTAATAAATTTATTAAAAAAAATGTTTTAAAACATTGCTGATGAAATGTTGATTAAGACTACAAATAATCGATTAAACAATCAAATGGTTTCTGGAGGAAAAAATTACACACACACACACACACAACATCAATATACACTCAATGTTAGTAATTAATTTCTCATCATTTCAGACAAATTACTTTGGGAAGCTATAAGATGAAAAGGACAAGTTTTTCTAGTAAATTACACTCCTCTCTTTTCTTTGGAGAAACGTCCAAAATCACATGATTATCTTTTATATTCTGAAATTATACAAAAACTAAATCCCTAAAGCTATCAATGCACACTTTTATTAAAAATATAAACCTAGTAAAAAATATATTTTCAAATAGTTATTTCAATGTTATTTGTTGTGTTTAAAATTATAAATTTAATTTTTTTGTAAATTTTATAAATTTATTAATTTTGCATTTACCAAATATACATTTAATACCTTGTTATAGTATATAAATAATTAACAGGAAGATATTTCAATCAAAATAAATGTAACCATAACTTGGATATTAATTAACTTGATATATTTTAATTTTAAAGGGGAAGAGTGTATATTTTCAAAACAAATAGGAGGGCTATTTAATTTTGACATCTCTTCAAAAAAAGAAAAAAGAAAAAGAGGCGAAAGCAATTTACTCAATTTTTTTAATTAATTTCTGAATGCTTGAATCTGTCAATTATATAATTCCAGTATCTTGGACATAAAGCCAATTGAGAGAAAAGCTTGTAATCCTTTTTTGTTTTCTGTGGGCTGAATATACGGTATAAGTTATTCATTTAGAAAAACATGTCCAAAGTCATAATTATAATTTTGACAGCACCATGCGCAATCGTCATATTTTGTGTGTTCTTGGAATATAATGCCATTATTAATTCTTCGAAACATCAACATAAACACGACCGTTTGAAACATCAATATCATATCATATCCATGATCAAAGTTGTATTTATTATTTAATATATGAAATTATTCTTCCACCATATGTTTAAGGTGGTATCGTGTTAATGAAGCCAACTAATCTTTAAAAAGAGAAAGCTGATGTTATATATTTTTTCCGTACTTGGAAGGTTTTCCCAATCAGAAGCATTATGGAACATATGGAAAACTTCAAAAACAGTACATAAACCTAATTATTTAATATCTCACTTAATTAGTATCGCTGCACCTTGAATAATGTTGATGTCATTCAGATTAATAGATAAATCTTTATCCTGAACGAATCCAAACAAGATAAGAAAATCATTGAATTTTGGTATCTTCTGATCCCCAAAATACCCTAAACGGAAATTCTTGGAACAAAATGATTCCAAGTCTACATGGGTCTCATTATATTCACATAAATAGTAGCCTTGATATTTAGTCCATAATAAAGTGGCATAAACATTAATTTTATTAATTGAGGCCACGAATGCTGTTGAAACATATAATTAGCCCCAAAGCCGATGAAACATTAATGGATTAACATAAATCATTAACATGAGTCATAATCAATTGGGGTTAGAGATTATGACTACGCAACTTAAGGTTTACTTAAAATTAGCTAGCACATTGGCTTTTTGTGTTTCCTAAGTTTAGTGGAACTCAATTTCTTTCTTTTTCCTTTTTCTTTGTAATTTGATGTGTGGAGGGGGAGACACAAACTTGACGGGGGAGAAAATGCACCGTTTTTTAAAAATGTCTTTACTATTAAATTATCTGTAATTTTCTGTTATAAATCAGTATCACATGATTAATCTTTTAAAACATTCTCTTCTCAAGTAATTTTTTTAAACATAAAAAAGAAGTTTTATACCGAAATCTTGTTTTATAAATAATTTACATGATTGAAAATAGGAACAACAAATTTGGCAAAGTAGAAAGAAACTTGGGATATTTTTGTTCCACGCAGGTACCACCACCAATTACACTCAGTTAATCACAGTAGTCAGAAGCCAACAAACTTGAATATATAGTTATATACACATAAAAATATACGTCAGTCTGAAACTGATGATCGATTGATCAGAGGGTGGGGCAAGAGTGTGATGATTTTCTCAGTTTTCAAGTACAAAATACACATGCACACACAAACGCCTGCTCTCACTTTACATTCTGTGTTGATGTATATGCTTGCGCATGCCCAAAGCAATCATTCTATTACTATACGTGGGCATGGGTTTCATCACTTGGGTTAATTTTTGTACTAATTACGTAAGAAACCCTCCATCATCATCATCTTCTTCTTCATCATCTAATCCAAGTTCAAAAACCCCTCTCTGATCTCTGCAGATTCTTCATTTATTCACAACAGATTCTAACACCAAAAGCAAAGCAATAGATTAATATATCTATATATGTATATATATATGTGTGTGTGTGTGTGTGTGTGTGTGTGTACATTGTATAAAGGATGTGATAGTCTGCTACTATGTGGGTCTCTATATATATATGTATCATGGTTTTAGCAATTTAGAACAGCCTTTTCTTCTCGTCAAAAAGTAATTTTCCTAGGATTGGTAAGGTCAAGAAGTCAGATATATAAAGGCATGACACATGCCAACGAGGAGGAAACAGTTTGTTTGAACTTTAAGACGGTGAAGAAAAGGTCATGGTTTCGCTTGTTTTACTTAATCCAAAACATTTAGAAAATAAGATTTTAACATTAAGAAATAAAAAACAATGTAAATTACAAAACCCTACTATATTGTACGATCACACATGGAGATGCAAATTCTAGATTTTTCCAAAGTCTTTTTTTTTTTTAATTAAAACCACCACTGAATATCCAAAGGGTCATTAGATGAGTCTCTAATTAATCAAATTTTAACTAATTTAAATATAAGTGTAAAATTTTTTTAATATTAATTTTCTTTATTCATAAGACTTAAAGTTGAGTTTTTTTTTAAAAAAAGTATTAAACCATTTAAATCAATTAACATTAATTTTTTTAATTATTTTAATCTCTATCATATGTACTGCCTTCTTGCTTTGGAGATCTGTATAGTTTCCATCCATCTTTCTTTTTGCAGTGCTTCAATTAACTTGTTCCCATTTATTGGGAATTATTGTGCAATGAATGTCACATTTATTGCCCCATCCATGTGAATGTGCGTGTTCCTGCTCGTGTGTTGCAGCTAAGTTTGATAGACAAGAAGAGCCATTACTCGTGAAGTGGGTTCGTTCGATGATCCATTTTGTGAGTGGGGACTAATGAATGCCTATTTAATTTGCATTTACACACCCTGCGAAGACTTTGTATGAATCATCCCTCCAAACCTAAAAAGCAATAATCACACAACATGGACCTACCAATAATATGTATGATTGATTTCATTCACGTACTCACATTTACAATAGTGTCACAAGAATTTAAGGAATGTAGCTAGCTTTGTGTGATTCTCGTTCCATTTGAATAATGCATGCTTTCCTTGACAGGAAACAAGTTGAACAAAGTGTTGAAGCAATCAGTGGTTTTGAAGGAAAATGGAACTTAGTTTCAAAGGAAGAGAGAGAGAGAGAGAGAGGGCTTTAATGAAATGTACATAAAAAGCGAGGATGGAAGGTAATGGGCTGATCACAAGGGTACTATGTAGCTTTTAAGAATAGTTAGTATATGTGGAAGAACATCTTTACGAGGAGGATTGGGTCAGATCTGACATGCCATGCATTATTCACTTTTTTATTTTATTTTTTTTCACCACCATTGATTAACTAATTCCAAAGAAAGTTAAATATAAAGGACAATTGGGGTGTCATAGAATTCAACTCCACATCTTCAAAATGGCCTCTCCTCAGAGTCCGGACTATTGTGACTAATTGCTTATAGTGTGAGGAATTTCACACTTTCCATTTTCGGATAAAGAGATCCAAAAGTTATTCTACCCTTGTTTCCTCCACCTATGGCCTTTCGAAAAGCACTTCTCCACTTGTATTCCATCTAATTGAAATATAGGCCAAAATATCATTTTAGTCCTTTAACTTTTTCTCAAATTTCATTTTGCTCCCTTAGTTTTATCCAATCTAGTGGCCCTTAACTTTACCTTAGTTTTCTTTAATTAGTCCTTTTGATTTTGATTCAACTTAGTTCTTTAACTAGTAAAAACCACTAAATATTTTCTTCTCTTTTAATACCTTCAAGATTATATGGTTTAATTTCTTACTCAACTTTGATAACCTCATAATTTTTTTTAATTAAGCATCTTAGTGGTATTAAATAGAAGAAAAGAAAACATTGGAGTGATGATTTTTGTAAGTTAAAGGACCAAATGAAAACAAAATAAAATTAAGGAATTAAAAAATTACAATTAAGATAAAAGTTAAGAGACCAAAATAGATCAAAATACAATTAAAGAACTATAGCGAAACTTAAGCTAAAATCAAGATATCAAATTGCAACAAAGTAAAATTAAAGAACCATAGTGAGCTAGACTTAAAAGAAAAATTAAGGGGAAAAAATATCTTATGGGACCAAACTCTAACTTGCGACAAAATTAAGGAATCAAAATAATATTTTAGCATTGAAATCCACGTATATTAGGCTTTGGATTCGGATTCTGGTTGGCATGCAATTTCAGAAAGAATGGGAGGAAAAGAAAAACAACGTACGGAACTTCATATTGATTGATAAATTAACAAGTCATTATCGTTGATTTGATGTTATATTCATTATTCTTCGGTGTTATATATTCATTATTCCTGTGGGCAATCAATGTTAAACGACATACCCACTGGTGTAAAAGTCGTACGAATACAAAATGTTCTAAGCATTGCTATTTTTATGTTTCCAAATCAATTAGGGAAACGCAATTAATTACTGATATTATGAGGAAAAGGCCAAAAGATCTTATCTAATCAAAACAACCATGCATGGCATGGGGTAGCATGCTTGGACAGCCAGCATATTCATACATGTGCGTGCGTGTGACAACGAACATATTTAACAAAATTACATGCTACTCCTTTACATTTTACTCAATTACACTTATTATCCTTTTTATTTCAAAAGTTTTCTATTACAGTTATTATATATATTTAATATATATTATAAAAATATCTTCTCTTACTATTTATTCCCAGACCTTAAATCTTCAAGCTTGAAATTATAATTTGTTCTTAAAATATTAGCAATCTTAGATTGCTAGCTAAATAATTTGAGAGAAACATTAGAAATATTGATTTAGCTAAATTTTAAAAAAGGACATTTATTTTATATTTTAAATAGATTCAACATACATAAAATATCGATGGAAGATAAGCATTAGTTTAATGGATTTTATTATAAATATGTATGTGTGTATAATTTATTTTAAAGTTTGTTATTTAATACCCAATTAAGAAAGTATCTACATTTTTGCCATTGGCGAAGTGATCATCCATCGATTCAAAAGTGTTTTTCGCCTCTCCATTTGGGTAAAACAACATACTTAAACATGTATAAAAATAGATCTTATCTGAAGAACTTTTATATCATAAGATCCTTTTAAAAAAGTTATTCAGTGTTTAGATACATATTTAAAAAAATACTTTTAAATTATGATTTGGGAAGGAGGGAGGCGAAAGGTTTAGTTTTATGAAATTTCAAATTATGATTAAGAATATATTTGTTTTGTAAAAATACAAAACATCTTCCTAAGTATGTGAATTTGAGCTTTCGTATAAAGCTTTTATAAGAAGCTTAAAAATTGGCGCCTTCATAAAATAAGCCAAAAATAGCTTTTTGAGGATTAATAAGTTACTTATTTAAACTTATTGAAACACTATTTTTTTTATATAAAAGCATTTATACTAGTAGAGAAACTCTAACAACATATATGTTATGCTATCCAAACAAGGCCTAAATCTCATACTGAATCAAAGAAGTGGTTCTAAAGAAGTGTGATTCCTACTTTGGTGATCTAAATGTAAATCTTGAGGTTAGCATCTAATTAAAAATATTTATTCTTTTAAATTCAATTAGCCAATGCAAGATATTGCACACTAATTAAGATCACTCCTGGGAGACAATTTTGTTTGATGTACAAACTGACAAGAGTATATCATATAACACCAAGGAAAAAAAAAAGCAATTTCCTTGAAATTAAAAAGGCAGAAAAGAGAAAATTAATGATAATCTAATTATAAATTTGGTACCCGAGCTTTAAAATGTGGACTTTACCTCTTAAACTATAATAAAAAAATGAAGATGTTTATATAAGTGAAAATTAACTTTTAAAGACCATGTGATTTAAAAGAAACACAAGCCAAAAATTATGCACAGAGAAAAATTGACAAATAAGATGATATATAAAGATGCAAGGTACTATCAAACAAATCATGTGACTTTTAGAAGTTAACTAGTGTTGTGACCTGTGCGATTCATGGATAAATCGCAACTCTAAAAATTTTTGTAACTTATAAAAAATAATAATAATTACAATTGATTTATATAAAACTTATCAGTTATGACATATACTTTTTAAACGTAAATATTCTGAATTGGTTTATTAGTTCTATAATTAGATATATTTTACCTACTCAAACTTTAATTTGAATTGATTTATTTATTTAATAGAATAAATTTAAATAAATAAAATAAGTAAATTTGTTAATTTACGGATTATTTGTTATAAATTATTTATTGTACACATTGGTAATTGATTGAATATTGATTTCATTTTTACTTGTGAATGCTTCTTTTTTTGTTTTAATCAGATCCAACGAAGAAAAACACTAAATGTTGCTGCTATGTTTAGATTGGATCTCCAGGCCTCCGATTTCATCTTTCAAAAATCCGATTTTCATCTATTTCTTTAGTCAAGGAATTATAATTTAAATATTCATATTTCAAACTTTAATTTCTATTAAATTAAGAACTATTTTGGAAAAAAATCAAAATAAAGTCAAATAAAGTAAATTTTTTAATTCACATATCAATTCCATAATCAAATTTATTTTACCTACTAAAAAAATCCTCTAAGACACTATAGTGGTTAAATAATAAAGGTAATTATTTTTTAATTTCAATTCAAATCATTTAAATCAATTCAAATCAAATAATTAATATTATGTGATGTCATTAATTTCCCAAATTTATTAATTTACCTAATTTATTTATTCATTCAAATTAATTCAAATCAAATGAAATAATGAAATTCACTAATTATTAATTTCACTAATTAATAATTATGATAATATATTATGATAAAAATATATTATGCTATTCACTTTAACAATAACCCGCATAATATATTAAATATATTGGGACCCACATAATATGATAATAATACTATAATTTACAAATTTGTGAAACTGATGAAACTTATGAGACTTATGAGTTATGATATATACTTTTTAAACGTAAACATTCTGATATAAATTTTGATTATTTATACAAATATAAATTATATATTTTAATATAAAATTTATAATAATAAACAACCACATTATATTATGATATAAAATAAGTTATCAAATGGAATAAAATAAAGAGATGTATATGTAATCAATAAAAGTTTTTAATTTAAAATTTTTTATAAAAAAATCAAATTAAAAATTTTCATATGGAATATAGAATATGTATGATCAAGAATTAATGCCAAAATGCTTTGATCCTCTTGCATGTATATTTCAACAATTTTTTATGTATATATTTCAATTCAAATCAATTCAAATCAAATAATGAAGGTAATTATTTTTTTAATTTCAATTCAAATCAAATAATTCATTTAATGTGATATCATTAATTATCATACAGTGGCCAAATAATAAAGGTCATTATTTTTTAATTTCAATTCAAATGAAATAATTAATATTATGTGATATCATTAATTTACTAAATTTATTAATTTATCGAAAAGTACCTACAGGGAAAAAAGGTTGGAACTTTAAGAAGTCATATCACCAGGTGTCGGTTGGGTTCCTGATCAATGGAAGAATGTGATCAAATGACGAAAGATGAGCAGCGAAAGCTTGGTTGGGAGATAAAGTATTGTCGAGTTTACCAATGAATTCAGAGAAGGAAAATGGACATGCATTATGGAGAACAGAACTCTATAGTTTATAGCTTCTGAAAATAAGTATATAATAATTAATTATTTGATTATTTGTATATAATAAATACTAATTTACCAAAAAAAAACAATACATGATATTTCAATCGAAAAGTTTACCTAATTTTTCAATTAAATAGCAATTATATACAAATTATATAGTAATTTACCGTAATTTTTTCAAATTCATTTAATGTAATTACATAGTAATTATATAGCAATTTACCCTAATTTTTTTTCAAATTTATTTAACGTGATGTGATTAATTTACCTAATTTATTCATTTAAATTTATTCTGTTATACATAATTTAATGATCTACTGACAATTAATGCATTAGAGTGGAATTGTTTTAGTTTATTATATAGATTTTGATCACATGCATATGTAATGTAATAATTTTACTTTTAGTAATAGTTTAGAGAAATAAAAAAAACGAAGTATAAAAGGTAGGATAAAAAATTACAATTAAAATATAATTAAGAGCGATATATATGTAGTTTTTAAATTTATTTCAAAAAAAAAAAAGCAATGAGAGAGATTTGCAATTGAATAATTAGGTACTATCAAACAAATCATGTGATTGTTAGAAAGTTAATTTTGATCACATGCATATGTAATGTAATAATTTTACTTTTAGTAATAGTTTAGAGAAATAAAAAACTAAGTATTAAAGGTCGGATACAAATATTACAATTAAAATATAATTAAGAGGGTTATACATGTAGTTTTTAAATGTATTTTTTAAAAAAAAACAATGAGAGAGATTTGCAATTGAATAATTTTATTTTGGAAAGACTAGCACAGTAAATTGATCGTCCTCTAAGGAATTAGGATCTTTTCCAGTTTCAATATGAAGATTTTGTTTGATCATAATTGTTGATTGTGAAAATTAAAAGTTTACAATTAAATTTTTATTTTAAAAAATAATTTTTAAATAAAAAATCAAAATGTTTGATCTTCACACTCGACGCTCCTAATTTAATAAATCGGATACTCTTTCGGGAATGGAGGAACAAAAGTATTTTTGAAGAAGGTTTAACCATACCGAACAATCCCTTGGCTATTGTTTTAATTATATCTTTGAAGTTGTTAGGAAGAAAACTAAAGTTCCCATAGCTTGAGAAAAACCTCACAAAGGAAGGGTAATATTGAAAACTGATAAGATAAAAAGGAAGGTTATGAAAATCGACGAAGGTACCAAGAGTCAATGGTTGGATCAAGATTAAACTAGTTTACTTTAAAATATTAAAAATATTATATACATAATTAAAGATTATAAATATAAATTTATAAATTCAATTAAAAATAAGATTTGATGTCAAATTACACAAAAAAAAATTTGTAATTAAAAATTTACAGTAAAAATTAATTAAATAATAAGAAAATATTATTAATTAAGATAAATATTTACTCATATCAAATCTATAAAATTTCAAGATATTAACATTTGCATTAAAAAGAATTCTAGTAAATCGATTCAACTAATTCATTTAGCACATATCTTTACCTGATTCAACCAGTTCTCGATCCAGCCGGTTAAACCGGTCAATCTAATGTGATTCTTATAACAATGATAAATAGTGAGCAAAAGATACCTGTGAAAAAAATATTTATTTATCTTTTCATGGCAAATTGAAATTGACAAAAATAATTAACATTTTTGTAATTTCCAATGTTGATGGATTTGGGTTCTATGCATTACTTTTAGTAATGCAAAGTGCAATACTACTTTTAACAACAGTTTTTTCTGTTGCTAAAAGTTTCAGCAACAGAAAATCTGTCACTGAAACTTGTCACTGAAACTTTTAACAACAGAAAAAACTGTTGCTAAAAGTCTAGGCAGGAAGAACTCCATGTAGAGAACCCAAATCCAATGTTGAGCCAGCACTTTCCGCTCACAGGATGTCAGGAACAAATGAAATTGGAGAGTCGTATGCAGTAGAGACAATGGTGATGATTATCCCATTATCTTTTAAAGAAGCAGGTATGAATTTTGAATTTCTTTTCTCAATCTGTCACAAACGTCATATATTATTAACAGCTCATAAAAAGAAGTGTCAAGATTCATGGACTCCTGCTCAACTTGAATGTAATGTTACCAAAATCCTTTATGTTAAAAGTTGCCATTACTATTGGATGAAAAAAAAAAAAAAAAGGAAGTTGCACTTACTGGCATATTGGACTTTTTCTTTCTCTCTTTAGCACGCAATTATATGGGTTAAACACGTCCTAGATAACCCTTCCAGCAAATAAAGAGAAAACAATAGCTCCAAAAAGTATGACAACCTCACACATCGAAGCTTGTGTTTGAAGGAGCATCAAATTGAGAAACACAAAACAGTGAATATTGAGAGTTGCCTCAAACATCGTAACTTTTGGAGATACAATAGACCACCAAAAAAGAGAAAAAAAGAATCTTCCAACACTTACATTCATAACTTAAAAATTAGAACTTAAGCAAAGTACAGATCAAATGAATCCCATGCGCCTAATATTCAAGTTGCAAACTAATGTCTGATAGAAGAAACCATCCAAATTTTTTCCTAAAAGAACGGGGAAAATTAACGAAAAATAAAACAAAATAAATCATCCATGTTTGTTTGTAAGCAAGAGACAAAAAGGTCACTCCATTCTATCATCAACTACAACACAAGGAAAATGCAAAAAATTCTAACGGTACAGAAAGGTGGTACACAAGAACATAACGCCTAGCATAATGTATTACAATAGTTTGGATAGCCAAAATCCTATACTAGCACTAAGTCTTCTGAGCCTTTTCAACATATGCCTGCAAGACATGAAAAGGAGAAAATACATGTAATCAATTATTATTAGCTTGACACTCAATAAACTTTTCTTTTTTCTTTATTTTTTTTAAAAAAAACAATGCACAAGGCATTGGAAATTGGGAGTGGGGAAAGAGGGTGGGACACGGATCAGATAGTTAATTAAATAGAACTACTTTGACTTCAGATATAGTATGGCTACACATTCAGCAAGAAAAATGGTCAAACATGGGGTGCAGAAAAAATTAAAAATCATGTAGGCTGCAAGACTGCAACAATTAGATCACTGCAGGGAAGATTTTTTTTTTTTTTCCTTAAACTGATGTAAAATTTCGACATGATATGGATATCTATAAAAGAATATTATTTACTGAGATTATTTGTCAAATTAACAAAATAATTAGGCTATAAAACCGAAAAGAAATAATTCAGGAAATTGTCCAAGTTAAAAATTGGTTCCTGGAATTACTATCAGTTCATATATAAGGATCTGAGATTGCATATTTCATGGTAAAACTTAGATTATATAGACGAAAGTTCATTGAAGTACACAAGGTTGTGCTCAAGATTTAAACTCTTTTTCTAGAACAACTTTCCTAAAAGTCTTTCAACATCCAAATTAAGCCATAGAGAAGACTTAATAGGTTTCTGTTAGTGACCCCTATGTTTATCGGCAATATACTTGTGAAAAAATATAGAAAGATTTGCAGAGAACAATAATAGAATAGTATAGTTCTAGATTGCTGCAGCTAGTATTAGTTATTCTCTGTTTTTTTAGTTTTATAATTTATAATTTCAGACTTTGTTTAATTATGTTGTTAGTATGTTTTAATTATATTTGTGATATGTTTTTAATAGTTTTTGTTTTAAATGACAGTTTTTAGAAGTGGTTTAAGTTAGTTTTCTGCCACTAGGGGAAGTTATTCTAAATTTAAGGGGAAGTTATTCCCTCTCAGTTTGTATTTAAATTGTTCAGATTATTAATGAAAATGTTAAGAGAAAAGTTATAAAAAACTTAGTCTTGCACTCGAGACATTTTGGTTCTCTTCCCATCGAACCTAGGAAATTTTTGTTCTCTCTTCCCAACAATGAACCATAACCTAAACCACATAAAAAGATCCTTCTCTAACAGTTTCAAAATCCAAATTTTCAGCTCCTACAAAACCAGGTAAAATGGGGGAGAAGACTAGAAATCCATCAAACATACAATGGCAACGTGAGAGCAATCCATCACTGACCTGTACAAGTTTGTTAAGCTTTGATTTTGAAATTGATAAATAGTGGTCAATTTTCTCTTGTGTCTGAGGGATATGAGCCCCCTGCATGGTACCAGTTACTTTGTCAACAACTTTCTTCACAATTGTTTTATAATCTTCTTTGTTGATTCGGCCTTCTTTCCATGTTGGTTTCAGAAGCTCCTTAACAAACTCCACCAGTGCAAATTTAAAAGCTCGAATCCCCTTCACATCCTTCATTTTCTTGCTCTCATCAGGCTCATTTTGGTCCATATTTTCCAAAGGGCCATTATCTTTTGCATTTCTATGATCTGCTTGAGAATCTTGCCTTTCCTCAGCCGCCACCACTTCACTCTTCCCCTTATTAGCTTCAATGTTTTGACCTGGCTGCGACTGGATTAAATGTTCACTCTTAACAATTTGTTGTTCTTCTGAACTGGCAATCTTACCAGAATTACCAAGGTTTTGTCTCGTAGCATCAGACAATATCGATGAAATTTCTTTATTATCTGCAATTGTTTTACCAGGAGAAAAGGCTGGGGTGATCCCACTTGCATCAGCCTTCTTTGGCTCAATACTATCACACATTGGATCATACTGCCTCTGGAATCCAACAGCAGGATCTGGCTTGATGAATGTACTGGAAACAGGCTCACCAGACCCTTCAGTTTTGGCAAGGGAGGCAGTGCTATTGGCATCATGAGGATTTAAAGCAGCATAAATTTGTGGAAGCTGCTGCCCTGCTCCAAGGATATGAACCAGAGAGGCTGAGAGACTGCTAAGTTGGGCAAGTTGTTCATTGCTCACCATGTTCTGAGTTAGAGTGTTTCTTGTACTAACTAGAGATGAGCTTGCGTCCATGATATTTGGTTCCACACTGTACTTTTTTACAGTAGACAATTCTTGGTTCTGTAAACCTTCAACTATGCCTCCAAGCGGAGGAACAACAGGCACTGCCACTTGACTTTGTCCAATCACATTACAGCTTGAAGGATGCAAAGCATTTACACTCTGTGCATTCTGATTGAAGCCTTGTCCTGGCAGAATAGAAAAATTAAGGTCTATGTGAGAACCAGGAGATTCAAGATCGTTAGTCTTATCACTGCACGGCAATGCAGTAGCAACATCCTTCTTAATATTTTCGTTTTCCATGTTATAATGATTTCAAAAATCAAAGGATCTCTATAAAACATCAAGCATATAGTTACCTGGAGCAACTTGTAATCTGTGATGTTCAGAGGTGGCTAAATATGTACCACCCTGGGCTAACCCATGTTTATTCTGTCCGCTCTCGTCTTCAATGTGCCCAGAAGATCCCACCCCATAATTCCAATCAGGAGACATTTCTGCATCACCAAGCCATTTGTCTGTACCTAATGACTGGGGAACACCTATGGTAGCACCAGCATTTTCTGCCTTCCATTGGTCTGCTTTTGTCTTATCACCCACGTTTGGTGGCTCAGCAAACACTCTGCTGTTATCTAAACTACTGCCCCATCCATCACTCCTGGGCCAAGTAGTGAATCCAGGTTCTGGGGCACCCATATTTCCGCTTGTATCTTCACCCAGCTTTGCTGTATCAGAGACAGCAACTGTATCATTCAATTTTGGACCATCCCACACTTTATCCACATCAACCATGTTGCCATCTGGACCCCATCTATCATCTCTTAGCCTTCTACTAGGACTAACTGAGTTACTCCCTTTTGGTCTATCCATTGTCTGATCTCCACCCGTATTGCTTCCCCATCTATCATCCCTTAACCTTCTATTAGGGCTCCTAGATCCCTGCATATCATGAGAAAACCTGCAATATTTACCATTGCGACAATTTCCTGCAGCATAAAATTTGCAGGGAGTATCACTGCTGCGGTTTGGCTCATGCCCTCCACCCCGCTCAAAAGAACTCTCTCTGCGTCTTCGATCAAATTCCCTCTCTCTAGTTAATTCATCTGTGGTACCTTTACTGAGTTCATCAGAATTGCTATGATGCACATACTTGCAAGATGCCCCCATTCTACACTTTCCTTGTGCAAAATTAATGCAAGTCTCATTAGATCTTCCACTCCTAACAGAATAATCCCTACTCTCATGAGGAGCAGAATATCTGGGAGGTCCATCTTTCCTGTTTCTACTCTCCCAGGTATCCTCATAATTTCGGTTATCATGGTGAAGAAAATGGCAACGACTGCCTCTTCTGCATTTTCCAGCAGCAAAATCTCTACATGGCTGTGGCAATCCTCCAGCTCTCATTCTATTTCTGTCATTGGCTCCAGACTCCCACCTCAAACCACGAGCAGGGCTCCGGCTCCGGCTTCGACTCCTACTCCTAAACAATATCCAAAGAAAGGATAAGCAATCAATAAAAGCAACTGGATCCACAAATATTATGCGCACCCATCAAAATGACCTGTTATATCATAACCAATATAATCAACAGAGACACAGATTTCAAATCAATGACTACCTTATTGTCAAAGATCCAAAATAGAGAGCAGTCAGAAAGTTCTAGGATGACATTGAAAGAAAAGAATAAAAAAAGAAAATAGGTACTCATAAAGAAACAGGCTATGGAGCACAACAGACACAGTACACAACAAACATGGACAGTGACACAGCACAATCCCAAAATCAAGGACACAACATGACTTGATACACCTTATTTGCAAAAAACTCCAATGTGCTTTTGATATAGAATATCTTTTTATAAAAGCTAAAAGCTTCAGATTTAGAGCTTTGTCCAAGTCAGGCCTGGTTGACACTTATGGGAGAGTTGCCATAGTAGCATTGTAACACTAATGATCATCCCTACCAAATTTCAAATAAACTGGTTATTGATACGTCAAAATTCTAGTAGTCAATAATCTCTTATATTTAGAAATCATATTCTCACCCAAAAGAAAATCACATTATAACATGAAATCTTATGTTGTAACAATAGAGCATAAATTAATTTTTAACAAGAAATTTTTATGAGCATGATCTATATTGGATAAGCTCTTAGTCCAATGGTGGAATTCATGTAAAATTGTGTTTAAACACATAAAGAGAGTAAGCAGTATATATTAAATTATTTTTTTAATCCCCAAAAACACTGTTCAGTGGTGTCAGACTGTTTTAGCTGAGTGAACATAGCTCCTTCATTGGAATAGCAGTGCTTCATGGAACAAGATGAAAGGATGAACATATTAAATACATTTTAGGATATTTGTATATAATTTTATATATTGGCTCATTTATAGACTTGTTCCCACAACAAATCCTCCGTTAAACTAATGCAACTTCAATCAATTTAGGGAAATAGGCAAGCAAAGACATGCTGAGTAGAGAAACAAACCTGACTAACCTCTCCAAACCATTTTGTGGGGATTGACTATGCCTCTTATGTTTCCATTCGTCGAACCCTGGAGACATTTTCATGCCATAATTTTCATCTGCATCCCATGCCATTTTGGCATCCAAATCTCTATGGTTGTCTTTATTCATGATATCATCCTTATTTGAAACTCTGCCTCCAGAAAAAGGTTCCTTGGATGGTAATCGTGAATTAGGTTTTAGCTTATCATTCCCTTCCAAATAAGACCACTTTGAACTATTGCTACCAGCAAGATTGGCAGAAGACCACCCAGATCGCATTTGCTTACTATCAGGTGCAAACTCAGGCTCATCTCTTAAATCCCACTTTGAAGAGCGTTTTCTGCCACTCCCACTCATCTCACTTCCCAAAGCCTTATAGCTTCACTCTGACTAATGCAGTGTGTTCTGAATTAAAAACAACAACATATAAATCACAAGAAACCTGGAATCCATCCTCATTTTTTTATTTCACTTTTTTTTTTTGGTTCACAAATAAAATAAAACATGTTATGAAAAAGAAACTGCTGACAACTATTAAATATATAAAAGACTTATCATTATATAAAAAAGAAATAAATAGAGAAAATTGCACCAGAAGTCTGAAACTTCCAGAATTGACCCTAATTTCTGTTCTCATCAATCAGACAAGTCACATATGCAATGGAACAGATTTTGATAAAACAATAAAGGAAAAAGAAACAGGGAAAGAGGAGAAAAAAAAATAAACACAGACACACACACACACAAAATAAAAATGAGCTCCCCCATTTTTCTGCGTAATTGATAGAAGCAAAGAAAACATTGTGTTGCTATTAAACCCACAGAGAAGCTAAAAGTAATATCTAATCTCAGAGAAGAGTCACAGGTAGAAACTGCCAGCCAAAAATTCTACCATTTTCTACAAATACCATAGGTCATGAGGAACCATGAACAGCTTTCGTATACTTGACTTCTAGAATGAAATCCATATGACTTAGATTACAGAGTCTGCCTCAGGTTTACACTTTTTCTTTCTATCTTCTCCACAATACCAGACCCCATATGGTGAGTTATTGATATTTAATGCCAAACTTATTGTTTGAGGAGCAGGTATAGTGTGTTAAGCTGGGCATCTAAAGAACAGAATACAAATTGAATTAATAAACTGAAGGAACAGTAACCTGGATATTTTGCCAGCAGCAAATATACAGGTAGACGTATTTTATAGACCATTCTAGAGGCTTCTTGTAAGATTTTTTTTTTCGTGGATAGAATTTATTGGTAAAATGAAGTTAGGAGTCAAAAATCAAATAACTGACAACAAGTAAAAATCAGTACACATTAGTTAGCAAGATAACAGCAACAACAACAGCAAAGCCTTATCCCACTAGGTGGGGTCGGCTACATGAATCGCACAACGCCATTGAGCTCTATCAATGACCAACTCTTCAGGTATCTCATTTACCAGAAGATCCCATTTAATAACTTCTCTAAATGTCCTTCTTGATCTTCCTCGACCTTTTTTCACAGGGCTCCAAACGATCTGTTCAACTCTCCTTACTAGAGCTTCCAATGGTCTTCTTTAAACATGCCCAAACCACCTTAAACGGTTTTCAGTCATTTTTTCCTCAATAGGTGCCACTCCAACTCTCCCTCATATACGATCATTACGGATCATATCTCTTCTTGCATGATCACACATTCAACGCAACATTCTCATCTCCGCTACTCCAATTTTATGCTCTTGTTGTCCTTTCATCGCCCAACATTCACTCCCATATAAAATCGCTGGTCTTATAGCAGTACGATAAAACTTTCTTTTGAGCTTATCAGGTACTTTCCGATCACAAACAACTCCTGATGCCATTCTCTACTTTAACCACCCAGCTTGTATCCTATGTGCCACATTTCCAATAATTTCGCCATCATCTTGTATAACAAATCCCAGATACTTAAACTTTGACATTTGTGATACAACATTATTTCCAATTTTAACCTCCAACTCGTTTCTAGCTTGTCGCTTGTTAAACTTACAATGTATATACTCTGTCTTACTCCTGCTCAGACGAAAACCCTTCGATTCCAAAATAGCTCTCCATAACTCAAGTTTAAAATTAATCTCTTCCCTTGACTCTGCTATGAGAACAACATCATCAGCAAAAAACATGCATTTAAGGATTGCTTCTTGGATATATTTCGTCAGAACATCTAGAACCAAGTCAAACAAATAAAGGCTCAACGATAATCCCTGATGTAAGCCAATCTTAATAAGGAAGTCTCTAGTCTCCCCTCCAAACATTCTCACACTAGTTGTAACCCCCTCATATATATCTTTTATAGCTCTAATATACGCAACCTGTACACTTTTCTGTTTCAAGGCTTTCCAGAACACCTCTCTTGGTACTCGATCATAAGCTTTTTCCAAATCTATAAACGCTATATGCAAGTCTTTTTGTTTGCTCCGATACCTTTCCATCAACCCTCTTAGAAGATAAATAACTTCCATAGTAGATCGCCCTAGCATGAATCCAAATTGATTTTCCGAAATACTCGTCTCTATTCTTAACCTACGTTCAATCACTCTTTCCCATAATTTTAGAGTGTGACTCATAAGCTTAATCTCTCGGTAGTTTGCACAGTTCTGGATGTCTCCTTTGTTTTTGTATATAGGCACTAAAGTACTTCTTTTCCACTCCTCCGGCATTTTCTTGGACCTTAAAATCTCATTAAAAAGCTTAGTTAGCCAGATAGTACCATCATCCCCTAAACACTTCCAAACTTCAATAGGAATATCATCAGGACCAACGGCTTTACCATTATCCATTCTTGTAAGAGCTTCCTTGACCTCATCAACCTTAATCCTGCGATAATATGCCATTCACATTTCATTTTGAACACAGTTTTTCATTTCCAATTCCAGATGAAGATATGGTATCAATTAGATGGAATATGTAAGGAACTAGGATACAATATTTTACTAGAAATCTAGGATATAGGGAGGGCATGAGCGTTCTATTGACAATACAAAGTCCATTTAAATATGAGCAGACCACCCTGATAGGTACCCCGATAGTGGGAGTGGAGAGAAGAGGATGACCCATCAATAGTGATGGAAGTTGGTTCTGGATTTGGAAGTTTACCCATTAAACACTGAAGCTCTTTAAGCAGTGCTTGATTCATCGTGGTCTGTTCTTTCTTTAAAGCGTCTTGTTTCTGTTGGAGAAGTAATAGAGAATCGTGAAAGGAAGTCTCAAGTGCAGTAATGGAGGACTTGACGGCATCCAAGCGACCACCCATGGTTTCCAGACTGGCAGAGAAATCACAATGATCAGCTAGTTTAGGCGGCATGGTGGTGGTGGCAGGTTGGACCAATTGATGGAACATTTCAAAATATGAATTTTATTCAGGAAAAAAGCAAGATAACCAGGTTAAGAAACCTGTCCAGAGCCCTACAGAAATTCCAAAGGAATAATATGCCCAAAACACAAAATTGTAACTAACAGCCTAATCTTCTCTCTCCCTCCCATGCCTATATAACAAACTGTGACCTTTTAAAATTACCTCGCTGCCCTTTAATAAAATAACAGAATCACTCATTACCTCCACCCCCACTACCAGATACCTAAGAGTAAAAGTAACCAAATCACTCATTACCTCCACTCCCACTACCAGATACCTATCACACCCATAATTGGTTTTCAAATTAAAATTAGAGAGTCAAAAATGTTCTGTGACTTGTTTCAAGAGAAGTTTAACAAAATCTGTAACCATATAAGTTGTAAATCCACATCCTCCATGAAATACAATTTGGCATGATACAATCCTACGTGGAGGGACTCCATTAGCTTTTGGTGAAAGGCCAAGTACAAATATGAGTCTTGTAGGATGATAGTCTAAGTTTTAGAGTTGATGGCGTAAATTGCAAAATCCCCAAGTTGAAGGTTCTGCACATCTCAAGTGTTTTTCTATAACGTTATAGACATGGTTGTCAAGATCACTAGTTAAACCATAAGATTCCCACCTCTTAAAAACTATCCCGATCCTATGAAGGATCAGAAATAACTAGGAACGTGGTAAGATCACGATCAAGATTGTAAGACCATCGAATCATGCTATCCTACCCAGTGTTTCCTCTTTAACTCAAAATGGACCATTTTGAAGTCCAGAATGGAACTTTGCAGTTTATATTTACATACATAGTCTCTATTCTATAATTTAACTCGTTAATTTCTTTCTTGTTTTTGTATCTTGACAATAAATACCTTGGATGGACTTGATTACTGACTATCTAAGTTTAGTGAATTATTGTAAGTTTTTTACTTGTAATGTGTGACTTTATGACATATGACTTGTTTAATGTATGAAAATTATCATTTCAGTAACCTATGGGTTGTGTTTAAGAAATCCTGTAACTTTAGCAACTTATAACTTCTTTTACTGATGAATGATGAAATTTTGATAGTTTTATGCTTATCTAAGAATTTTATGTAACTACATAAATTTTTTTGCCATAAGAGGCAGGATCTTTCTATCCTTGGTTTGATCTTTTTACCCCTTCATCTTGACAACCTTGGTTACAGGCATGGGGTGGTAATGAGTATAGCAAGCCAAGACTTGTAAAAAAGGCTCGACTCTTGAACACTTGGAAAGAAACTGATATGAAATTCATGCAATGATGTAATGCCTAGAGTAATAGAAAAGATAATGAGAATTTGTCCAAATTACCCTTTTCAAAAACACTAAACTTTTGTTTTTTTTTCAGTAAAAAAGCAGGGGTATTTTAGTAAAATACCCCATTTTTATTTCCATTTCCTTTCCCTTTCCTTTTCTTCATACCAAACATACCTACCTCTTTCACCTTCTCTTTTTCCATATTATTCCAATCAGAAGTTCAACAAAATGCATGGGATATGACAAGACAAAATATCCTTAACCAAAGAAGCAAGGACACTCACGGATTTGGGACATGATACAAGCAATGCAACAAGGCAAAATCTGAAGAGGTACTAACTTAAGTGTTAAAGTGTGTCGGACAGACATTGAACTGACAAGGCTCCTTTTTAAATCTTGTACTTACAATCCTTAACTCATCCTCAACCCCTGAAGTTTTGCAACATACTTTTCCAACAAGACATGCACTCAAAAAAGAAGTAATCAAGCTCATGGGTGTGCCATAAGTCAATCTAAGCACAACAGACTCTCTTGCACATACTTGAGTATCAAGAATAGGCTGATACAACTAGCTTTGGTCCTAATTAAACTCCACAACCCTATAAATACAAGAAAATTTTAGCAAGGCCACCAACTTGCAAATATCAGAAGTGGATAGAGCCTCTTTTGTGACTAATGGGTCCAATAATTGAAGGAAAGCATACTGATCCAAGTTCCTAAAAGTGATGTCAATGAGATCTCAACAGCAAGATAACAAAGATGCTTTGAATCTTCAAACAAACAAATACAAGAATCTAGCACTTCCATACTTCTCATTAATCTTCCAAAGCCTTATACACATTTTCCAAAAGCCATGAAAAATCTTTATCTACAACGGAAACTGCATAACATCTTTACAACGTTTTTAACGTATTCATACATCGTAGAAAATTCCCACATTTGTAACACTCAACAATTGGCCACTCAAAAAGCAGATCAAATCTGCAATGTCTATTGCATTGGTTTTCTTCAATGCCTGTTCTTCATGCACATTTCGCACTACTGGTAAAATTTTATTACACAAGGTGACACATCCTTTCGAGTTCTTGCTGCTATCTCAGATTATATTGAAATAATCTCCACCCCAAAAAATTGCAATATAGATTGTATAATGTGTAAAATATCCAATATTGCTCTCGTAGATGGATCAAATTCCATTTGAAACATATTTACACCAGCTACTTTGAGGGAACTTGGAAACATCTTCACGCATTGATCACATGAAATTACTGCAGAAAAATTGTATCTAATATTAGCACTTCGAAAAATGTACTCTTACTGAGATACAGAGAACTAAAGCACATAGGAAACTGCCTATCCTACCACCTATTGTCTTAGCATCTAGGAAATCCAGGTTGAAATGTATAGATGAAACCCTAAAGATGAAATCATAAGGTCAACAAGTATGAGTGACCATATAAATCTTCTTCCATCAATATCAGTTGAATAACCTATGGGCAACCGTATCATTACAGAGTGGCTTCACACTAGGATCGAGGCTAAAGAGGACTACATATATCCAAGAGACAGTATATTCCAACTGTCAAAAATTAATGCATAGATAGGATACATACCCAAATAAAGAACTAATAATAAATAAAAATACAAAACCAAAATCATGATTAAAGGCCATATCAAAATTTAGCAAATTATATTCTATATTAAATTTTCAGAATACTAGCTTCCGTCCGTAAAATTTTAGAACAGAACAGGAAGGAGATATGCCACCAAAGTCTAATCAAAGAGAAGTCGAGAGGAAGCTAAAGCACGATACTCGAGAAAGGGAAAATAACAAG
Organism: Biancaea sappan; assembly: GCA_037074585.1. Taxonomy (NCBI): domain Eukaryota; kingdom Viridiplantae; phylum Streptophyta; class Magnoliopsida; order Fabales; family Fabaceae; genus Biancaea; species Biancaea sappan. The sequence goes on along the minus strand of CM073491.1, from coordinate 16,056,291 downwards.
TAGCTAGGGTACCCAGTCTTCCATGTGAATGCCCATCAAGGCAAAGTGGTGATTTAAAAAACATTAAAACTAACCAGCTACTAGTATCACAATTCATAAGCTTCCTTATCAAAAGAAGAGATTTTTCTTTTCCTAGTTCAGTTGGTAGTCCGTTGACATGACCAACAGAAAAATTAGAAGGCTCATTATGGTTACCTCAGCAAGCCAAGATTCAAATTCTTGAGGACGGAGCACACACACGGAGATACGAAAACCCAGTTTAGCCCAAACATATAAATACTCTTGTAGCCGAAATAACATTACACATGGATAAAACCTCAAATTTTGAAATGAAAGTGAATGCAACACTGTTAGGCCACTCGGTCCACACAGTATGAGACGAAGTAGACAACAATTTCTACCGGGATAAACATCGACAGAGTAGAAGAGACAATGTCGTAAACCCTAGACAACGAATCGAAGGGCAGAAGCAGAACAAGGTTGAGAGAACTCACAAATTAGTGATAGCAGAGAGTCCAAAGAGAAACCCTAGAGTTCACCGCACAGACAGCAGCAAAGAGAAGCGCGTGATTATGCCATGTTCATGCCCTTTCCAGAGACGGAGCTGCAGAGTAGGGAGCGAAGAGCGAGTCGAGTTGTGCCGTTTCGTCAGCATATACGATAAATATCTTTGTTCGAATCATCGAATGCTTTTCTATAGTCTTGATTTTCAACATTTCTTTTTTTATATTACATTAACATCCTTGATTGTAAATAACATGTCAGAATTCTTATTATTTTGAATACCATGGCTGATTTTATTTAAATTTGTAATTGGAGAAAATGGAATTTAGGTTTATGAGTTAAAAATTATATGTTTAAGATCTCTTGCAATAAAAAAAGTTATTATAATTGATTTTCTTTTAGTTTATCTTTTATTTTTCTTACGCAGTATTTATTTTTTAATCAAAAAGGGTATCACAGCTCTCTAATTACAAATAAACTTAAAGTTTTATAATAAAATTAAATATTAATTTAGTTCAATTCATTATCATATTAAAATAAAATTATAATTTTATATGATGTATAAAGTTAACTAATTTAACGAAAATTAAAAATAAAAATAAATCTTTTAGTATGTCAAACTATTGTAAGAGTCAAATATAATAATTAAAGTTTAAAAAATACTAAATAGAATTTAATCAAATTTTAAAAGAAGTTAATTTAATTTACTAATTTTCTCTTTCTTGATTAACTTTCAACGTTTAAACTACGTTGCACATTGTTTACGACCCCTTTTTTTTTCCTTTATCTTTTCTTGTCATAGCAAATCACAGTGTTTCATTATTTTTTCTTGCAATTTTCTTTATTTATTATCAACATCTTTTCCGTTTAAATATGTCTTATTAAGTTATAATTTGTTTCTGAATATACAAATTTTTTGCTTAAATATCTAGTAAATGAATTTTGAAGTAGATTGGATCAATCTTACTTAAATATTTTACTAAATTACATTTATTAGTTTTGTTGTTTTAAATATTTTACTTGATTCCCTTCTAATGTATTTTTTATTATTGAAATTAATTATTTATATAATATTTGGTATTCTAGTAATTAAACTACTTAAAATGTTTTTGTTATACAAAAAAAAAAACAGTTGTTTCATACTAAGGCTAACATCAATTTATTTGTCTTTACTGTCATACCAAAAAATAAAAAATAAATTCACATTATGTACAAAATTAATTAATTTAACAAAAAAAATTTATGAGAAAATTTTGTAATATATATATATATATATATATATCAAAAAATCAAAAGATTTAAGTATAATAATTTGAAATAATAAAATTATTAAACATAGTTTTGCCAAACCTCAAGTAAAAATGCATGAGTAAACATGAGTGAAATGCATTCAGTTTGAATTCCTCCTTTTTTTTTTAAAGAAAAAATGCACTAGATAAAAATACATGAGTAAATTAAAAATAAGGATAAAACATTTATATTGAGTAAAATTTTCAATTTTTATTACAAGATGTAATATTACAACATTAGAATACAAAATTAAATTGATAATTTTTTAAGGTTAGTTTGTATCAGATAGATTTCTTGCTGCACGTTTTGTACGCATAAAGAGAATGAAAATGATGTCATTTTGTAAAATATTGCAACTTAAAAAAAAACTTATTACTATTAAAATATTGAATTCTTCATCAACTTATCCTTTGAACAGAGAAAGTCTATCGAGATGAGAGCTCAACCTCTAACCTCTTGAGAGGTTGAGTTTTCCCACTATTAGATTATCTCAATATTTATGTATGTGACAATTAAAAAATACTTAAAACAAATATCAATGTGATCTAACAATAAAATCTTTAACTTCTTGAAAGGTTTAACTCTCCATATACTTACTATTTATTAAATGTGTCAAATGGGTCGACAAGTTTCAACCTAGTTCTTGCATGGTTAATGTATAAATTTAATTGCATTAAGTAATGTAACAGTTATGGTTATTTAATTGCATTAAGTGATGTAATGGTTACGTTGATTAATTGGTGCAACAGTTTCAGTTATGATATCAATGGTCATTAATGGCCATTTAACAAAAAAGATGATAACAACTTTCAATTATGAAATCAAAATAAGTGTTCACGATGATTGAACACTATATGTATGTTTTAGAGTCCTCTCTGTTCTTTAATAGGAAAAACTCATATACTATATAAACTAGAGAGCCAAGTGAGAGAAATTTTGCTTTGCCATGAAACAAAAACAATGATTGAAGGTAAGTCATTTTTTTTATTTATGTTTCAAATTATTAGAAACATGTTTAGGTGATTCATTTTTCTTACACAATGATGAATACAAATTGAGTTGAGCTAAATCTTATATAATTCAGTCATTATCTAAAGAATTCTAACTTAACTATAGAAATGTCAATATGGACCACGAGTTAAAATGGGTTGGGCATGTTTAACTTGGATTTCTACGGGTTTTAAAAGCCCCATTGAACTTAACAAATAAAACTGATTTTGATGTTGGGCATGATCTGTGAACGTGATTGAGTGGGAGTCTGAGGGAGGGTTTTACTCTAAAATTAATCATCTTCAGCTTATCATATCAATATGACATTATATATGTGACTTTGTTTTGTACTCTAATTGTTTGTGTGTCTTATACTCTTATTAATGTCTATGTATGTTATTGAGGTACTATTATATGTAATAGTGAGAGAATAATTTATACAAGTTATTCAACACATTTTTCTTTTATTGTTATTTTTCAAAACACATAGTTGATAAAAGAGGTTAGAACTTGGAATTTAGAAAGAATTCATATCAATTGGTCAATGGTCCAAGCTTAGTTGCTTACAGTCTTTATCACATGTTTAAGTGTTATAATTCATGTAAATTATTTAAAGTAAACGTATCAAATTATCCATTTCAATTTAATTTGAGTTTCATTTCATTTTAATTTCAATCAACTGTGTGGGTATTAGGTCAAAGATAGATCTAATATACGAGAGACTAAACCCCCCAAAACAAGTGGACTTAAAAAAAAGGGCTGTCGAGGCAGAGCGGCGCTTCTCTTTGGTCCCAGTTTGAGCTTCCACTTCTTTTTTTGTAAAAGGTTTCCTCCTCTTCATTTGAAAAGGATTGGTGATGGCGTGAATAAGAAACGGAGAAGCCCAACGGCCCATAAATGCACTTTCTACTTTGCTGACATATCTCCCATGTAATACCCGTGAATTTTAATTTACTCGGTGAATGTGTTAACCTTATTATATGTTTTATGTAAAATTTTGGGGCTAATTTAAAATTTAGTGAAACTATAAAAATCTTGAAATCTCTAAATTTCGTTATAAGAAATTTCCAAGAAAATCCTCAACGAATGACTTAATTGAAAATGATTACGATAATTTTTTGGACTTGTTTGAAATTGTTGGACAAAGTGGAGCTCTTGGATTTATCTTGGAAAGTATGGCAAGGGAGAAATAAAAATAATTTTGGACCTTGAAAGTGATTTGAGATTTATTATTTGGAAATTCTAAGGACCATTGTTAATAAGTAATTAGAAATTGGTGGTTTAATGTGATTAAGGAAAAAGGTGGACATGTGGCTAGAGGAGAGTCATACACGTCTCCCCATCTCCGATTTCAAGAAGCCACTTTCATCTGTGTGTGAATGAAGCCCCCCTTCATGTATAAATGCTGGTGGGCGAGAGTAAGGGTTGAGGTAGTAGCGCCATTGATGGACCACCATGTCCTCTGCCATCCCCTGGCTAGGATGCCAACGACGACCACCTCCCCTACTATTACATCTCAATTTTGGGCATGTGAATAATTCTATAAACTCGAGGGTCTACTTCTATGGTATCTCATAAAATCTTTGATCAGTACTAATGCATAACATAATTTTTCAGGAAAAAGATTTTTGTATATACATATAAAAAGTTCAACATAATGAAACAATAAACATAAGCTAAATATCATATAGTATGATACAATTTTTCAAGTCTAGGTGACCTATAGAGATTACAGAGCATTTCCTAAGCTTTTGGATTTATAAGCTTTCCAGACAACATGAAAAATATCCTCAAGGAATACTAATCATCCTGCGAATTTTTTTCGTTCACATCCATTGTATCTAAAAAAAATATTTATAAAGAGTGTGAGTTCATCAAAACTCAATGACTAAATGATTGTGCAATAATAAATGTGTAACAAATACAAATATCATAATCATTATCACAATAAAAACAGTTATATTCATATTCAGGATTTCTATACCTCTGTATTTAGTTTATGTTTAGGAATTCAGTTCTCGTTGTATTTATATTCACAATCATTTTATACATTGGTATCTTGGGGGATTAAGCTCTCAACCATTTCATGTGTATAATTTCATGCATTGGTATATTGAGGGATCAAGCCCTCAACCATTCCATGTGTATAATTTCATACATTGATATCTTGGGTCAAGTCCTCAACCATTCCATGTGTATTATATACTCAATCATAATTTTCATCAATATAATCTTAAAACAAACAATAATTTCCATTTTCTAACTATCATTATTAAATAAGGAATCTAATTGCAATATGAGGTGAGATTTATATTGTACTTGGAATAAGAATAAATAAAGTCAGTTAGTAAGGTCATCCACTCACATAGTTCTGTATTCAAGTCACTTTTCGAGTTGTTACAGGGAAATGTAGCTGGATTTTAGGTTCCGCTATGAAGATTTTCACAAAAATTAGATATAAAAAGTCATGGTTACTTTTGTATAAAATACTATTTATGCGTATGAATACTATTCATATGTATGGTTAATATTCATACGTACAAATATTATTCATATGTACGGATACTATTCATATCTCGGGAATAGTGAACATAAGTCATAAAAGAGTACACCAATAAAGTTTCTAAGAAAGAGTAGAGAGTCGCAATGGACACACTTAAGTACCAGGTATTTCCTTAGCCAGAACTTTCCTAGACGTGTATTCTTCATATTTTATAATTCTATTTTGGTAATCAGAGAATCAAAATAACATATAGGCAATTAAGAACAATTTTTCTGATGTGAAAAATTAGCTAAAGGCGCAACCACATAGCATACTTAAGAATATAACTTCTAAAATTTGAAAGACATAAAAATAATATAATAATAATATCCTCACCTTGGATGTAGGCTAAGGAGGAAAAACCTATAATTTCAGAACCCTAACGTCGGAGCAAGAAAAGTTTTGAGGAGAAAAGAGGAGATAAACTAAAGGTGTGAGTTTATAAGTGAAATAGAAGAACCTATTTATAGGAGAAGTTAGGGTATTATGCACTAATAAAATATTCATTTTATTATGCGGTTTAATAATTTAGTTTACTATGCACTTAAATAATTTAGTTTACTATGCACTTTAATAATTTGGTTTACTATGTGCATTTGATGCAAATTATTGATTACTATTGGGAACTAAAGGGAAAATTATCTTTTCTCCTAAACTTTTAAGTTTCTTTTCACTTTTGCCCTTTTCAATTTAGTCCCTAAGGGGATTTTCTCATATAAAACATTACTTTTCTCCCAATTTTTTTCAGATTCCTCTTATGCTTAAGCCATATTTTATCCAAGGGATAAATTTCATTCATAACATCCATTATATCGCACAATTTATACAATCTATAAATAAAAATCTGTATTTTCAACAATATGCACAAACAAGCATACAAAAATTAAACAGATGGGGAATTTATTTTCTCCAAAATAAATTTATCATAATTCTTGAATACTTATAACTTAAAAATATAGCGGGTATTACACCTACCCTCTCATTCATATTTTTCTTTCCTATGCGATGGTGGAGCTAGTCGAGAGTGAGAGAACCAAAGACGGGAACACGTGGGTATATGTTGGGCTGTTGGAGGGGGAAAGCACGTCAGCAATTGTAATACCCAAGAAAAATAAAATATAAATATTTGTTTACAAACTACTGTTACTATTTCAGTATACGGTACTATTCACCCGTATAATACTATTTACATATACGATACTGTTCATTTATACAATCGAAATGTCAAGTACTAGATGTGGTTTGGTCATAAGAGAAAACTAGAAAGAAGTTCGTGGGAGAAAATAACGTTTTATGTGTAAAAATACCCTCAGGGACTAAAGTGAAAGGACTGAATTGAAAAGAAACTTAAAGCTTTAAGATGAAAGGATATTTTTTTCTTTTAAGTTTTCAACAGTAATAACAATAAAATTTTCCTGAGGTGCACAGTAACTGCATTATTAGAAATGTCATTTTCATGAATAGTAAATTAAATATTTTATTAACGCATAGTGTCAAATAGTACCCTTGACTTTTGCTATAAATAGGCCCTTCCATTTTACTTCTAAACTCACACCTTCAACTTCTCTTCTTCTCTCCTTAAGTTTCTCTTACTCCAAAGCTAGGCCTCTGAGATTTTGGGCCTTTCCTTTTCAGCTTAGGTAAGGATACTATACCCTTTCTATGTCTTTCAAATTTTAGAAGTTATTTTCTTAAGTATGCTCTGTGATTGCGGCCTTGGCTGATCTTCCACATCAGAAAAACTGTCGTTAGTTGTTTATATGTTATTTTGATTCTCTGATTACCGAAATATAATGTAAACTGTGAAGAATACATGTCTAGGAAAGTTCTGGCTAAGGAAAGACCTGGTTTTTAAGTGTGTCCAGTGTGATCCTCCACTCTTTCCTGGGAACTTACCTGGTGTACTCTTTTACATATTATATTCTCTATTTTTGGTATAAATAGTAACCGTACGTATGAATAGTAACCATATGAATAGTAACCATATATATGAACAGTAACCGTACGTATGAACAGTATCTGTACGAAAACAATCCTAACGTATTTTCTCTAATCTTTCATGAAAATCTCCGTAGCAGAACACCGAAATTCACCTGAGCACTCTTGTCTGTAATGACTTAGAGAAGCGATGCTCGTACGAAATCCAGGTGAGTGAAACGACCCCGTTTTAATAGAGTTTTAGCATTACTGGTGATAAAAAGTATGTCGTAGGACACTCCCAAGATTCATAGGGGAAAATTGGATTTAGAATGGCGAATATAATGAGATAATTAATCCAGAAGTATGGATAAGAAAAAGCAAATATCTCATGATGATGTGAAGATTGAATCTCTTGAATTGTGGTTTATAAAGCTATAATATAGTTATATACTATACCTGTTATATGGATGAATATTATATTGAGCTTCTGATTATGATATGAAATGATATTGATTGTGATTGAGCGGGACAGTACCCCCTCTCACGGCAAGGCGGAAAACCCAGTTGACAGGGTGTCTTGACCAATGAGTGTGGAGACAACGATTCCCTCAGTAGGGATATAGCCCGGATTGGTGATAAATTCGTGAGGCGCCCTAGCTAAGAGGATGAGGTTGTGCGTCATGGCGGAAATATACATAATTGGTGAGCCGGCCTGTGTACGCTCTCTGGGATATATTGCCATTGACGAGTACTAGTAACGTTTGTTGAATTGGATGAATTTTTATCTTCTGTCTATTGGTTGAGTATGAGCCTTTGGATATGCTTGCATGACTGGTAATGTATTTGAATTTTATTAACGCGAGGCCGATTCGCTCATTGAGTTTAAAAGCTCACATTGTTTGTACAACCTTTTTGTTCAGATCAGGTTGCCAGCGAAGAATATCTGCTAGAGGAGTAGATCACTTTGCACCTTCCCGTTGTCGGGTAGACCCCTCTTTTGTTATAGATTATGTTGCTCTGTAATCGTCTAGGACATCTAGGTCAGGGGTTCGACATTTGGCTTGTATGTCAGTATAATAATGTATTTTAAATTGATAATATATTATTACATGCAAATCATCTCTATGATTTTCAGATAAGAAAATTTGATATATTTATCGGAAGGCTTACAGTGATGAGAGATTCATCATTGTGCCGATCATGTGCCCAGAAAACGGGTCGTAACAGCAATGGTAGACAGCAACAGGTAAGAGGCTGAACTTGTGACGCCTCTCTTGCTAAATTTCAAAGGTATGAAGGAAGAATAGTGCACCTAGAGGTAAGGGAGACTAAACCTATCACCTCTTGCAAAATTTTTCTAATTTTAGAGTATATCTTGTATTGTTCTTATGCAAGAGCTGGATAGGAGGAAATTTAGCAATATATGTATATATGTGTTGTGAGTTGCTTCCTGAAGATACACACACACACACACACACACACACACATATATATATCTATCTTTGAGGATGAAATTTCTAGTTTGAAATGTTAAGGATTGAAGAATATATGAATGTGAGATTGAGAAAGTTTATTTGTACACTCAAGTAAGGAAATTTGGGTTGTATGGCATTAGTAGTGGAAGATAGTGGTTGAAAATTTGTAGGAAGAGTAAGGATTAACCCAAAACTATGCCATTTTTATTTGGTAGCCTAAAATTAAAAAAATGTGAAACGTTAGGAATTATGGAATTGAAATTGCTCATGTGTTTGCTGTCAATGACACTACCTTTGAAGTTGTGATCGATATGATCATAAAATGAGCTTCAATTGGCTTAAAATTGGGTATAGCCTTTGTGATCATGTCAAAGTATGTGCTTATTCTAAATTATTGGAAATTCCAACTTCATAAACTAACCTGAACTCACTGAAGTATCACTGCTATCCCATTTAAGATAGTTTCACTGTCAAGGTACTTTGTGAGACAAAATTATATCTAAATCAAGTCCTTTTAACTTGAAATTTTTATAAGACATTCTTTGGCATATGTAGTCATGGATTTGATACTTTAGGGAATCATTTCTAGGCCAAATGACAGAGAAAAATGACCTATCTCAGATTGTGAAAAAATTTGACTAGTTTTGCTTAATACTATGTTAGATTGGCCAAATGGCTCAATTTTTTTGTTGAAATTTTTATGGAAAGATGTTATAACACTAAATTATATGTCTAATAAGTTTCATGGGATTTGGAATTGTTTTAGAGGGTCAATGGCATGCAAAATTGAGACCCTCATGTTGTAGAAGCAGTTTGGTCAGTAGTAGCGAAATAGTGGTTTTCAAGGGGCAAATTAAAATATTTCTTTCTAAAATTTGTATCTAAGATTTTAGACATATTAGGGATGTTGCCTACTAAATTTCATGAATTTTGGACTTATGATGGTTGCTCAGTTAGTTCACAAAGTCCAGAGTCCACAATTTGGTCTTAATCAGAGCATGTGGAGAAATTTAATTGATTTAAATGGGACTACCTTTAAACTAAGTAGAAAAAGGTAGAAAAAAAATAAGGAAACATTCTCATGGCTTTTAATTCCATAGTAGGCTCACTCAATGATGTTTTGAGTGGACACGTTGAACCTAGTGAAGCAAGGAAGTGGTTTTAATGGAAATACCCTTTCTCTTCATATTTGAAATGCAAATTCTAAAGGGTCTTAATGTTCTATTAAGATAGGAGCCTTGGAAATGTACGAGAGCGTAGACATTGCTTCGGTATGAGTAAGAATGACTACTTTGAATTTGAGTATGTAATACATTCAATTTAAGGAGAATAATGATTAATTTATACAAGAATATGTTGAAAATATATTGCTTTGGTGGAGTTGTGGAAAATAATTAATTGAGACACTTGTGTGATTTTTTTTAATATATATAAACATTAATGTTCTTTCATGAATAGAGATGTAAAAGATATAATTCTAAATATGTGTATATGTGTATATATATTCATATATTAATTGAATTGCAAGGGAACTTAAAAAGTGAGTATATACACATACACCCTATTATGCTTTTGGAAATATGAAAAAGGAACATGTAGGTATATATATATATATATATGTAAACATAAGAAGTTTCATATGTTAATTTAAGAGGACATATTTGTGTATGTAAGTGCATATAATTGTTGTCACGTCCTAAAATCTGAACACGTGACCGGCACGGAAAGTGAATTTCATTTCACCTCCGTAAGCCTATCTTTCTCTTAAGCATCATACCATTCTTTTAAATACAATTAATCTAAATTATATAATTTAAGAATTAAAATAAGAGAATTATTCATCTTTTCACAAAAGATAAGAAAATACGGCTAAACCGAGTTCTCTATACACACTACAGTTATTCACATTACATCACTGAATAAACCTACCCGATTACAGAGATTTTCTAGATTTATACAACTTAGAATAAGACCTAAACATTATACCTTTACCCTGAACAAATGAAAAGGGTAATCATGGGCTAAGGATCCATAACTCTTTGTATAGATATTTACCTTCAACTGTCAACTCTGAAAAAAAATGTTAATAAGAGGGGTATGAGCAAAACCACGTGCCTAGTGAGCAGACAACACAATACTATAACAAAAAAAATATCATACATCATAATGATAACATGCAGCAATCATACGTAATCGATCATAATATAATATAATATAATTCATAATACTTCACAATAATATCCAAATAAATCAAATACATTTCAAAATAATTCAAATAATTCACAACAGCAAACAGTGAAATTAATTTCACACATTTCCCGTACCAACTGGGTCGTCCAAGGTACCTCTGGATCGTTGCCCGCGGCCCCCGCCGCATCCACCCTTATCGCTCCATTTATATTCTCCACCCTTATAGCTTCACATAGATTTCTCCATGTGGTGCACCACCATGCCTTTCCTTTCTAGTCAAACACAATCACAATCACATCTAAGAATATCCTCAATCATAATCATGAGCCACATACACAACTCAGTCATTTACAATTCAAGTCACAACATAATCAATAATATAGAAACAATTATTCAACAATAACATACTTTAACTATCCGTATATGAATGAACTCAACAATCAGAGTATGACACATTTCAACTCAGTTCACATGCCATTCACAATCCATCATATAATCTCCATTCATGAGAAAATAAGAAAATATAATTATATACATCACCAGGCATGTTTCACAATTGTTTATGCCTCATCGTCCCACATCATCCTCTTCAAACTTGAATATACAGCATATTTTCACTATGATGCAAAAAGTCAATAACAAAGATATTTAATCATAGCAAGTATTAACCTACTCACCTAGACTTCACGCTCTCGGCACTCCCACATTGCACATTGACCATTCCTATTGTAACCAGATAAAAATCATCAGGGTTACGAAATAGAGAAATTCCTTACCACTACTCCCGACCTTCATCCACTTCTCAAATCATAACTTCTAACTGGTAAAGAATATTCAAATGAAACTTATACCATTAGAAACTAGACTTAAAGAGCTTTCCAACGATATAAAGTTTGACCAAAACGGAGTTCGGATGAAGAAGTTATAGCGCCTGGGAGCCAACTCAAGCCTAGCGCCACACCTGGCGCCTGGGCGCCAATCCTTTCTTCCTCCCCAACAAACCTTGGCGCCTAGGTGCCACGATCGCGACCTTTCGCGATTTCTCTCGGATTTGGCTCAAATCTGGCCAAATCTCTACCGTTTTTCATGATTTCTTCCATGGGATCTCACCCTTAATGTCTAAGGAGCATTTAGACACCAAAAGCACCAATTTTAATCGAGAAACGAAGCCGGAATCTCGATTTTACCTCAAACACTCTTAAAACTAGAAAATAGGGAAAAGCTTAAGAAATAGAAATTTCTACCTCGATTCCTTACTTTCTCTACGTTGCTTGGCTCCTAGAGGCTCGCCCCGTAGCCCGAGATCTGCCCTTCAAAGTCTGGTTGTGGAGTTGGAGTGTAGAGAGAGAAAGTAGAGAGAAGAAAGAGAGAAAGAGATGATAGAAGGTGAAGAGAGAGAGAGGAAAGGAGAAAATGAGGAAAAAAGAGGTGAGGCCACCTATATACTCGCCCGGGGTGAAATTATCACTTGCTCTACAGTTGACCCTCAGTTAAGACTAGTAAAAGCAAATTCATAAAATCTCACCTTAGGTGTTTTTAAATCCTAGGTGCCCCACAGATTTCCTTATTTCACTTTAGTCCCTCTCAAAGTCTTAGACTCCACTTTAACCTCGAATCCATCATCCTTTCGGTACCGGACTCATAACGCATTCCTATAAGCTCATTCTTCTTCTCGGGTTCCAATTTGGTCATTTCTCAAAAGTCCTCTATACTTTCTTTTCTTTTCACATTAGTGCTTGAGAATTTGTAAAATTTTTTCAAATTAAAATTTTGAAATTTCTATTCCCAAATTTCCTTCAGTAATTCAAAAAGAACATTTTTCATGTAATTAAATTTTTCAATAAACTTTAAATAGATTTTAAATATTTATATAAATTCTTGGGATATTACAATTGTTCAGTCATTAGGTGTATACACACACACACACACACACACACACACACATATATATATATATACGTATATACATATACACATACATTTATACACCCTAAACTTGTAATTGAAGTAAGAAAATTGTAGTTCCTTTGGTTTGATTTCATTGTGATGCTTTATGATTGATGAAATCATGTTATGAATTGTGAATCATATATGGATTGAGTTGAAAAGTGGCATACTTTGTGTGTTGAGGTTATTCGTTATGGATGGTTGAGATATATTATAAACGATTGTTTTGACCTATGATATATATCGTACTTAATAATCTGTATTGGACATTGTGTGATAAGCCTAGTTGGCTTATTGAATGGAATAGAACAATGGTAATACGAAGGGCTAAATAGTTTTCTTGCACTATGACTGATAATTGGAAGAGAAGCTTATGCGGTTCTCTCTATTATGGATTGGAAGAGGAGTCTGTGTGGCCCTCTTTATTGGAAAATTGGAAGAGGAGCCTATGTGGCCTTTTAGGTGGTGACCTATGCATATATGATAAAATTTGGATAATCTAACGAGAAGCTTGTGTGGCCTTTCTACTATGGTTCATGAGACCTTTAAAGGAAGCATGTGTGGCCCTCTTACTTATGATTCATGATGATGGTATACTGTGGATGCCCATGAGGCAAGGTCTGAAAATAATGGTGTGATTCTATGTTGAATTCTTTTATGTAAATGATGGCTTGATATCATTTATACTTAACTGATGTTGTGTTGTTAACTCTATCAATTAGTGGATGTTGGAGAAATATATGAGTGTTCTTATATATGTGGCAGCTTAGTTTTATATGATATGTATCTTGGTTTGGTGTGTGAACTCGGTTCTTCGTGAAGGACAGGGCCATTGGAGGTTCTACCCTTGCGAGCTCTATACTGTTTGCTTTTCTTATCCTACTGTTTAGTTTGGTCCTCACTAAGTAGTTTATACTCGCTCTTTCTTCTCCATATGTACGCTTGCAAGTCTTTGGTGTATCTAGTGAGTCTCCGTACGAAGAGAAGCGGAGCCTCCGAGTCCTTGACTTCTTCTAGTGTCGGGTGGGTAAATACAGTAGCAATAGCATGGGTCGAGTTGTTCTGTAGTAGAATAAAACTCCTAGGGGCAGTATTGCTAGAGAAGGTTTTTGGAATGTGATTTTTGCATAATCATATAATTATATTTGATATTTTAATTTATCTCCTTGAATTGGATAATATTGTTATGAGATATTATTTCTTGCAACTAAGTGATTACTTAAATAAAATTATTATATTGTGTTGTATTGGAAAATTTTGTTGAAAATTGTGTGTTGATAGTATAATATTATGCTTATAGGGGTGGGAGGAACCCACCTTCGTCATGTTCTAAAAATGGGGCATGATATCTTAGAACCAGCTTCGAACACTGCTTCCATCCTTGAAGGCTTTGTGAAGGACGACACCGAGTCAAAGGGGTAGTTCCTACAAACAAAGCTCCATTTTCTAATATTTAGAAGAAGGCATGCTTGCTGTCAGAGTCGTGATCTATGGCTATGAGTGGTGTTTTTTATCTGCGATATTTGATGAGGCACACAATGTCCCAAATAGGCCCGTAGCCTCTTATGTTTCATTTTTTTAAAAAATGTCAAAAGACCTTCTCTAATTTTCTTTCTCTGGTAAAGAGTGTATGAGATGAAGTGCGTTGCTTCTATATTTTAGTTTTCTAGTATTGTTGCATAGGTTTAGGTATTGTTTTTAGGGTGTGTTACCTTAAAATATGTATTTTTATCTTATAAGTTTATGTTTGAGTTGTAATAGTTTATTTTTAAGTCTTAAAAAATCTTATGTATCCCTAATTTGATACCATTTTAATAAAAATGATTTTCATTTTGTCATTTTGTCTCAAAAAAAAAAAAGGAACAAGTTAAACAACTTGGCTTATGTAACTTGCGAGTTAAATAAGCCAAGTTAAAAAAATGATATGATAATACAAATTAGAAAAAAAAAAATTTAAACCCAACCCACAACTTTAGTAAGTTAAATAAGCTAATCCACCGAGTTTTCACTCGTTTTAACGACTCTACATAACCTAACCCATCAAAAGTTGTGTGTTTGGTTAGACTAGCGTATTAGCCTTTTTATTAAAATATAAATTTTTAGTTATTTTGAAAGATAAAAATTAAATATTTTGACTATAAAGTTTTAATAAAATTGAACTAAAATTCTCAACAAGTATACTTAAAATATGTCAATTTTTTAAATTGTTTTGAATGACAAAAAAATGTATTGGAATCATGAATTTTTTTTAAAAAAGATATAATTTCTAAAAAATTAGACTAAAACTTAAAAATAAATAAAAAAGCGTAACAATGTTGGCCTCACTTGTGTCTCAAGAGTTTTGATAGATCAAGATAAAAGTTTTTATTCAAAGTAAACTATGAAATTATTAGTTAACTCTACCTCATTTATATAGCTAAGCGGGTTAACTTATTAGACTAAATTCATAATGATACCCCCTGCTATTTATAATTATCACAAAGCACATACAATTTATTTGATTTTATTATATTAGATTCTTTAAAACTTTATTTGGACTTCAAAACAAGATTTTAGATACAAAATTAACTACTTAATTTAACAATTATCTCTTTACCCAAGCTATACTTTTTTTTTATTACTTTTATCTGCGTGAAGCAACATTTAACTTCCCTCTCTTGATCTAAAATTAAATTTTGTTGAAATTGTTAGTTTGTTTTTAGTTAATTTTATTTTTATCTATAAATATTATATTTAATTATATTATATTTAATTGAATATATGAAAATAATTTTTTCTATTCTCTAAATCTCTCTTTATCTCTTTTTGAATTATTTCTCTTAATTATTTTTTCTAATTTAACATAGTATGAAAGTCAAGTTATTTCAAATTCTCTAATCTTATCATTTTTTTAATCCCTAAATTCCCAAATTTCGCCTGTGTCCTTATGCGTCTTCAGCCACAACGTCTCTGCGTCTTCTTTCTGCAAATAGAGATCGATCTGCGGAGCAGTGGTGCCGGCGACAGAACAGTGGTGATCGTCTCCGAAACTCTGTTCTATGCTGTTGACATTTCTTTTTCTGTTTGATTGTGGCATTCGCATTCGATTTTCTTCCCCTGTTCTTGACGCGCCAGATGAAGTTTTGTGGGTTCTTGGATGACATCTCGGCTATTTTCTCGGTTTTCTTCTCTGTTTTTGGGAATCCGTCGTTTCTTCTGGCGCGGTGGTATGTTCTTGTTCATTTACCGTGTATGCATCTGATTTTAACATATCTTCTTTGTTCTTGTTTGTGTGAAGCTCTTGGTGCGAAACGGTGAGCGTGAATCAGTCACGCGTTGAACTTTGTGCGGTGGCGAGTGATGACCGTCGATGCTTGAGGATTGGGTCAGACGTTGTGCGTGAAGGAGGGCATGCCGTTGATGCGGCTGTTGCCGTTGCGCTATGTTTGGGGGTTGTTAGTCCGGCGTTGAGTGGCCTCAGTGGTGGAGCCTTCATGCTTCTCCGGTTAGCTAATGGTTGATCAACGACATTCGATATGAAAGAACCTTGAGGTTGCCAATCCGAGTTCGTCTCTCCTTGTTTTTCCTCCCTGATCTGCGAATCTCTGTTCTTGTTTCGGGTGCTTGCTGTTCTTGGGTTATCGCCGGCTGTTCTTGCGGATTACGGTTTTATCAATTAAAATGGGCGTCTTCTTGAAATCTGGTTCAAAAAGGTTTTGTTCTGAATCCTGTAATACAGTGTTTTAGAGTCAAGAGGTCTTTCATGTGTGAATGTTGAATGAAGCATTTGAGGATCTATGCTTTAATTAACAATGTTTGTTTAAAATCGGGAATTGTCACTGTTGTTTGGGACTGGCCTGGGTTTGGGCCCCTTGTTGTTTCCCTGTATATCACAGAGTTAACCAAAGTGGATAGAGGAGATGACGCTGATACTGTGAAGCTCTCAGAATTGATATATGGTCGCCATTTTAGAGTTGTTTTTATTGGATCAATCCTATATGCTTTACAACAGCTATCTGGAATTGCAAATTTGGCAGGATCTATCACATCGATGGTTTTGATGGATAAACTGGGAAGGAAGGTGCTTCTGTTCTGGAGCTACGATGGCATGGAGTGTTCGGAGGTTTGAAGAAAAATGGGGACTTAAAAAAAATGGCAAATAACGCGTATGACTGCTCTGCCATTCGTTACTGTAATTGGAACTCTTATCATGCTGTTTGTTTACTATTTACTTTGCTCCCCGTTTTGGGTGGCAATAGTGGTATTCTACAAGGAATGATTTCAATGGGAAAGCTGTCCTTGTATCTCACTCTTACATCTATATAGTGTTGGTAACATTGCTACATTATTGTGCTTTGCTGTATGCCTAATCTTGAATATTAACATTATCGGTGGCTCCAACCGTGTTATATTTTTCTTGGCTCCTTTTTTAGCTGCTGCTCAATCAGGATTCTGATTTTGTTACTGGTTTTGGGGACAAGCAGAGATATTTACCTATGACTGTTGTCATCCTAGCCTATTTGGTTTTGAATGCCCTCTACATCATATGGGAAGATGTCTGGCATGGTGAAGTTGGCTGGGGTCTTCATATTGGTGGGCCAGATTTGGCCTTTGTGATTGCATATGTTCTTGTCAACATTATTGAGTGCTAATCTTGTTGGCAATATTGAATGAAGTATTTCTGAAAATGACCAAAGGAGTTCAGGTGCTGATTACGTAATTTAGAGGATATTGCTTTTGTATTGCAAGGTGATTGTTGCCTATCACTTTACTTGTTTGCGCTCAATGTTCAACGTAAATGTTGATCACGTCGAGTTATAGAGCATGTTTTTACCTTATACCAGCTTTGGTAGTTTATTTCCTTATGAAAGTTTTTGTTTTTGTTTTTTTTTTGGTATTTTGATTTTTAAATTGGGCTTAGTTTCGGTTCACTATCGCTCTAACTTTTTTTAACTCTAATCTAAACACACACACACATAATGGTTATGTTTTTTTTTTTTGAGAGTTTAGTGGTATTTATTTGAGAAAAAAATTATTTGATGACTACTAGATATCAAATAGGGTACAAATAATGAAAAAAAAATCATCAAATAATAAGTGGGCATTAATGATAAAAATAAATACTTATAAAATATTGGGTGGATACAAATATTGGTATAGCACACGAAATAATAATCCACCAAGAAATGAGAAGAGGTCACAATATATTTTCGAGTAGTAATTTATAATGAAAGACATTGTGAAATATAAAATCAAAGCTATTAAGAATTTTTTTTAGTTAAACATTTTGACGGTGTTAAAAATTTGAAATATTTAAATAATTTTAGTAAATTAAAGAATTGAACTAGAACAAAAAATATTTAAGAAAATAAAATAAAATGAGCACAATAAAACTTAAAATAAAGTCAATGAAGCAAATGGAATAAAATTTGAATAAATAAATTTAAAAAAGAACTTAAATCATTAAAGATTGACAATGATATATTATAATTTTTTTTCTAAAAAAAGGTTGTCTATGTGAATTGTTGTTTCAACCACTGGGTTTTTAGCCGATTGTTCCGAAGGCATTTAAATAAGGAAAAGGGCCTTCATAATGAGAATGGCCCAACCAACAAAGCCTAATGGCATGTTTGGTAGGGTGTGAGAATAAAAAAAATCGGATAAGGGAAAAGAAAAAGTGAAAAATTATTCAAATGAATAAGCTTTTAAAAAATTTCACCTCTCAAAAAATTAAAGTTTTTATTATTGAATCATTTTGAGATTTAAGTAAAATATTTTTTAATTGTTATACACATAAATTTTAAAATAATTTAATGGTAAAAAAATTTAACTCTTAAAAAAGTTGAGTTGTGAATAAATTCAAGAGCATTAACGTTTGGATTTTGATGGATCTTTTTGCATAAAAAATATATATATTTATCAAATTATTTACTGGATGCGATAATTAAACTAGAAATCTCACGCTGGCTTGCCTTTGGCCGACAATGAAGTGAATCGTTTTGGTTTCCTAAGCACTTAAATAGTGAAATTTTGAATATATTTGAATAAAGAAATAAAATCCTGAATATATTTGCAGGTGCCAGCATGTGGTTCAGATCCATATGGGGAGTCCAATCATCACATTCAAACGTCGCACCTCATTTCACTTGATTTAAACTTCAACCTCACAGATTCACACAGCACTATTCCAAATTTTCAAACCAAACTCACCGACTTGTGATTCGTGAACGTGATCACGCCTCTATCTGTTCCCTGTGCTCATGACCAACCCGCACTGTTCAATCACATTAACGGAACATCAAGATTTTAATCTTTAATTCTTAGAAACGTTGCATTAAAAAATAAGTCCAAATCTAATCCCCGAGAAAAATTAACTCTCTTTCTCTCTCCCCCCCTTATTTACCAAAAACGGCCATGAAAACGGACTAACACAGAGTACCATCTAATTTTAGGACCTGCCTAACGATCTCTCGTCATCATAGCCTCACTCATAAAAATAAAAACAAAAAAAAAATATTAAAAAAAAAACACAAAAAATATGAAATCCCAGTCCTCAAATTGCCAAATCCATTATGCTTCTCCTTAGCGATTAGTATCAAACAGAAACCATTCCTCATGGCCGGCTACGTCCTCTGCTCTACCTCTGTTTCCATCTTCCTCCTCATCTATCTCTCCTCCGCCTCCGCCTCCGCCTCCGCCGCACCCGGCCATTCTCCCACCCCTTCCATCCATATCCGACAAGCCTGCGAAGCCACGCTCTCTCCTCAAGAATGCCTCTCGTCCTTATCCCAATCCCATAACCTCCCTTCCAATCCCACATCGCTTCAAATCATCCAATCCGCCATCGCTATCTCCTCCCACAACGTCCGTACAGCCGAACAAAAGATCAAGTCCATCCTCGACCACTCTCCCCCCTCCACTCCGGCAAACCGCACCAATGCCGCCAAGATCTGCCTCGACATCCTCCATCTCTCCGACTACCGCCTCTCCCTCCTCAACGACGGCCTCCGACGCGGCAAGAACAAGGACGCACGCGCGTGGATGAGCGCCGCCTACGCCTACCAGTTCGACTGCTGGTCCGGGCTCAAGTACGTGTATGGAAACGACACCGTTTCCATAAACGACACATTAACCTTCCTTTTCTCCATGGCGGGGCATTCCAGCAACGCGTTAAGCATGATGGCGTCGTACGACATCTTCGGGAAGGATACGGCGTCGTGGAAGTCGCCGAGGACGGAGCGTGAAGGGTTCTGGGAGATGGCGCCAACAGGGAAATGGGAGAAAGAGGGGTTAACGTTCAGTGGAGGGGTTCCGTTAAATTTGGGGGTGAACGTTACGGTGTGTAAGGGAGGAGGGAAGGGGTATTACGAGACGGTGCAGGAGGCCGTTAACGTGGCGCCAGATAACGGAGCGGAGAGGTTTGTGATACATATAAGAGAGGGTATTTATGAAGAGACGGTTAGGATTCCGTTACAGAAGAAGAATGTGGTGTTCTTAGGTGATGGCATGGGGAAAACCGTCATCACTGCCTCTGCCCATGTAGGTCAGCCTGGTATGACCACCTACAACTCCGCTACCGTTGGTGAGTTCCTCTATATATATCCCTCTTTCTGTTTTTTCTTTTTGGTTTGACTGTGCAGTGTGCTTTATGATTCCTCGATTCTTTTGGCGTGTACAAACGACAATTTGCATTTCACAATCTACATGCCGTCTTAAGAATTTAGCTTTATTGACAAAATATAAAGCAAGTTTCTTTGTTTGGTTGTGTTTGGCCATTTACATTGCAATTATTTCTGACTTATGTCATAAAGATGGATTACTCCAATGCTGTACATGCAGAAGAAATAGGTAAAAGGATGCGGCCTCTGTACTGATGTATACACTCCACGCTCTTTTTTCTTATATTTTTTTACTGTAACATGTCAACTTTTTTCATTGAAAAGATGTTATGTTTCTTATGTTTGAACTTCTTAAAAACCTGTTTAAACTTTAAAATATAAAACTCGATTTTTTGATACATGTTTGGATTGGTGCTTATCTTTTCTCTCATACTATATTTTCTTTCAAACTCTAATGGTTTGCATGAAGCGTATTTAATTTGTTTCTGCCTTGATCCAAAGTATTTTGTCATCTTCAATTCAAACGCACAAATTATTAGATGTCCAATTATCATATCCCATAATCCAGGCTGCAATTTTTTTTGAAGCCACCGATATTGATAGATGGACATGTGATTTTAATTAGTTCCAATGTTGTTCTGTTCTACCACTAAAAACATAATAATAATAATAATAATAATAATAATAATAATAATAATAATAATAATAATAATAATAATAATAAAGCTCCCTTCGTGGCATTCTTCTTTGGATTTATCTGATTTCCAGGGTTCCAAATCCATGTTTAACATGGTCATTGAATTTTCAAGATTTAAGCATGAAACTGAAATGGTCTTTCTAATAATACAATTAACAATGTCGGCAGGGGTTTCCGGGGACGGATTCATGGCGAAGAACCTGACAATCCAAAACGAAGCAGGTCCGACCGCCGGCCAAGCAGTAGCTTTTCGATCAGACAGCGATCGCTCTGTTCTGGAGAGCTGCGAATTCCTCGGCAATCAAGACACCGTCTACGCTCACTCCCTCCGGCAGTTCTACAAATCCTGTGGCATCCAAGGCAACGTCGATTTCATCTTCGGCAACTCCGCCTCCGTGTTCCAGGACTGCCACATCCTCTTGACCCTAAAACAGAGCAACCCCTTAATCGGCGAAAACAACGCCATCACGGCCCACGGCAGGACCGACCCCGGCCAATCCACAGGCTTCGTGTTCATCAACTGCGTAGTGAACGGAACGGCGGAGTACATGGCGCAGTACCGGCAAAAGCCGGAGGTGCACAAGAACTACTTGGGGAGGCCGTGGAAGGAGTATTCCAGAACGGTGTTCATAAATAGTGTGTTGGAGGTTCTAATCACGCCGGAGGGGTGGATGGCATGGAACGGAGATTTGGGGCTGAAGACGCTGTACTATGGGGAGTATGGGAATACAGGGGATGGTTCGAATTTGACCCAGAGAGTGGCGTGGAGTAGCAGAATACCGCATGCTCATGTGCCGGCGTATTCGGTGCAGAATTTCATTCAGGGGGGTGATTGGATTCCGACGGAATCACATTCTTCAAATCACCAACATCACCAACATCACCATCACCATCATCATAGTAAAAAACATCATTAGACGGAGCTAGGTAGCGTCGGTAAATTATTTATTTACAGGTATGTCTGCGTTTATGTGTGCGTGCGTGTTACGCGCCTTTCTTTATCTAGCGTCGGTAAATATATAATTTTTGAAAAATAATTATTTATTTTTATAACTTGGTGTTATAATTATATATTTTTTTGGGGTGGTGTAAGTTTTCCAATGAATTAAACAAGAAGCGTTTACCCAAAGAAAAAGAGACAAATGTATCGTATATTTATAATTTCAGTTTCATTTAATGATTGCACCTAGAGATCCGATCTAACCAATCAATAACCTTGTACAAATCAATGCTTTATTAATTAAACATATATAATTCCGTTACTCCCTGTGTCGGCGTCGCTGTTGCAGTGCTCACACGAAACACGTATTCAAGCTAGTCAGCACGTGTAGGAAGGTGTTGAACAATGAACAACTAAAATAATGATGTGTTTGGGAGGCTGATGGAGTTACATAAATTAGGTTGAATTAAATGTAGTTAAATAACTTAAGTGTGGATTAATATGATATATATTTAAAAGATATTTGAATAAACGTGATTTAAAGAATATAAACATGATTTAATGTAAAATATGATATTTGAATGTTAGTGTATAAATATAATTTGAAATATATAATTATCAAAGAGGGTACATATTTTATATTTTATTTTTTGATATATCATTATTATTTATTGTCATTTATTTAAAGTTAATTAGTGAGTTATATAAATGTTTTAATAAAGTGCATTATTTGTTTTGTTTAATTGTCCAATATTACTTCACTAATTATTTATTAGAATATATTTAAAATTTGAACAATGTGAAATAAGTATAATTATAATTAAAGTGTTAATAATTACTTATGGAAAATAAAATATGAGATATTAATGATGACTAATATGTAAATCATACAAAAAAGAAATTAATTACATAAAAGAAATTTAAAGATTCATTCTCATAATAATAATAATTGTGTTCTTAATTGTATAATGATATAATTAAATTAATTCTTTAATTAGTTAACCAATATAATTAGGGTGTTTAATTGTATAAATTAAGTTTTTAAAGTAATTATATAAATTATGACATAATTAGGTTTAATTGTATAAGTTAAGTTTATTATCATAATAAAAGAAATTATGTCATCACTAATAACTTTCAAAATTTGGTAAATTCCATTAAATCGTAATTAAAATTTCATTTATATTAAATCTGGACTTTTAAAAAAATTTTACTCTCTTCCTCCAACTTCTCATTTTATTCATTTAGGTCATTGGTAATAATTTTCTTTATCTTTTTCGTGTTCTAATTCCACATTTAGTTTCATCTAGGTCCATAGGTCACAAATAAATTTTGTTCTAAAATTATAGCTACTCCTACAAACTTTTGATTTTATTCATTTAGGTCCTTGGTAATAATTTTTCCTTTACCTTTTTCATGTTCTAAGATCACATTTACTTTCATCTAGGTCCATAGATCACAAATATATTTTTTTCTAAAATTATAGCTACTCCTACAAACTTTTGATTTTATTCACTTAGGTCCTTGATGATAATTTTTCCTTTATCTTTTTCATGTTCTAAGACCACATTTAGTTTCATCTAGATCCATAGGTCAGAAATATATTTTGTTCTAAAATTATAGCTACTCCTACAAACTTTTGATTTTTTTTCAATTAGATCCTTGGTAATAATTTTTCCTTTACCTTTATCTTTTCTTGTTCAAAGACCACATTTAGTTTCATTTAGGTCCATAGGTCACAAATATATTTTTTCTAATATTATAGCTACTCCTACAAACTTCTAATTTTATTCACTTTAGTCCCTAGGTGCATGCATAAGTCCAACACTGCTTCATGGCTCTCCTATACTAATAATTTCTGCACTTTCAATATACATTCACATATTATTTCTTTCATCATCCAGTAAACACAGAGAGAGAAGCTAAGAAAAGCCTACGCATACGCATAGAGCCAGAGATTGAAAATTGAGATCATGAGAGAGAAGCCCATCGTCCATCGTCTGTCGCTGCCCACCTTCTGTCGCTGACTAGAGCATGCATGGAACCACTGTCGCTGACCAAGGAAGCATAGAGCATGAGAGAGAAGCCATGAGAAGTCACCACCGTGCACCTCTGTTTTCACTCATCTTCTCCATCAATGGTGCACTAGAGAAAAGCATTGGAAATGGGAAGGGCAGCAAAGGGTATCCAATGGATTTTTGTGGCTAACCACGTTAGATTACAACATAAGCAAAGGGAATGGCGCTGTGAAGCTACCCACATTATAGAGCATGAAACTAGGTTACAACCTAACGAGGTTTGCTTGAACACCCTCCCAAACATCTTGGATTCCCAGTAACGTGGTTGGCTTCAACAGTAAACCGCGAAAATTCAAACGCAACGCGGAAGCAAACAATAACTAAGTGATGTGAAATTAATTGGTTCACATGGCCACCACCATCCACTGCAAGAGTGATTAATTAGATCCTATTTTGAAGATGTAAAGACTATGTTTGGTAGCACGTTGCGTTTCCTCCAATCACATTTAAGAGAAAATTTAAACCAACGTGAGGCAACGAAGCTTTTATGGTGGAGTTAACGTAGTTGATGTGGAACATTATTGCTATTCCACATTTTACCATGTTGTCCTTGTTGTTGTGTGTCATTTGGTGTGTGTGTGTGTATGTGTCATTTGTTGCTGTGCTAGGTGCTCTGTGTTTCTATTCTCCATCATGCTGCGTCTCCATGTGCTATCTTCCCTCTTTGTGTGCTATTCCATCAACTTTGATTGCCTCTGCCGTTTTTCCTTTCATTTTCGGTCATTTTCCTTCATCCCGGTATGCTGATTCTCCTTTCTATGTGTGCTGTTCCCGGTCTACAACACTTTTTTGCTTGCAGTAATCATGTGGGAGAAGAGAGGGAGCGAGCTTTAAGGGAACACTGAGAAGTAGTGAGAAAGTGAACCAAAGAAGTTGAGAGGAGGAGGAGGATGTTGACTTACTCTGTTTTCTTGCCATAGAACACGGTAATAACTAATAACCCATGCCTTTTCCTCATGCAGTGAGAAAGTGAACCAAAGAACCATGCCTTTTCCTTTTTATCAAAAGCCACCATGATACCCACACCATCACCCACTCTCGGCTACCATCACCTTCCCACGGCACACGCTCAAACTTGCTCCCCTGTCTTCCTCAGCAAAAAACAAAGCACAACACAAAGAAAGTCGAGGGAGAAACAATGAGAATGAATTCCATACACAATAACTCAAAACTAGTCCTTAAAAGAGGATCAAAACAGAACTGAAAACCAAAAAAAATGATAGAAACAAAGGCATATGGCGTGAAGTGAATATGTGAAACTCAGAAAAATTTCAAAGCTTGGTTTTAATTCATTTTTGCCGTTGTTATGGATTGAAATGGACCGAAAATGACCCAAACATATCCTAGATGAAGTTTTGGACTGATTTGGAAAGCAAAATTGAGAGTTAGATGTGTAACATGCAAAATAGGAACCAACTGAAAAAACTAAAAAATTTATAGGGGTCGATTTAATTTCAAAATAAAATATATTCTGAATCGAGGGACTTAAATGAAAACAAATATGATATCACATCAAGCTAAGAATAAAAGAAACAATTTCACCTATGGACCTATATGAACAAATAGAAAAGTGTGAATATATATAGATATGGATCACATGCATATTCTTTTCTTTCTTTTGTATATTTTTTTTTACATATTTTACATAAATAGATATATGTGTTTGATTGTTTGTGTACATATACTTAATTAGAGATATTTAATTTATTGGAGTAATTAATGATTAATTAAATTTTTAATTAGTAATTACAAAATAAAAAATTAATTTATTAATTAAAAATGAGTCATTAGTGATTAATTTGTAATATTAGACAAATAAACAAAAAAAAGTTTCGTTTAAATAAATGATAATAAATAATAATGGCAAATCAAAAAATTAAATAAAAAATCTATACTCTTTCTGGTAATTATACATTTTGAAATCACATTTACAAACCAACATCCAAACATTTTATTCTGCCCCAAATTAAGTTTTATTGCATCAAATCACGTTTGTTCAATTTTCTCTCAAACATAAAACTCGTTCACTTAAACATAGATTTACTCTAATTACGTTCACTTAAATCTAATTTGCCAAACCATATTTCTCCCATCGAATTTCCAAACACACAGAAAGAAGGCAACGCTGGGTCGATCTTCTAATTGTAAATAGATATTTCAGATCCTTGTGGTGTTACCTTAAGATTTCATTTCAAAAAAATATATGGCAGTTAATTAGTGGGGGGATGAACTGGAATGGAATATTTAATATTAGGTTAATAATCTAGACTCGAAACATTTCAAGGAAAGTAAAAGGTAAAGAAAACCAAGCTTAGGTGAAGGTAGTTTCAAGTAAATTTGTAGTGGGACGGAACTCCAGATGTTTGCACTATAGTGGGTAAAACTTAGTAGGTTCGTTTTCAGTTATGCATGTAAGGGTAGTTAACAACCCTCGAACCAATGTCAGTTTAGGAAAAGACGCGAAAAGATTTAACTCTTTTGCTAAGTCATACTTTTAGTAAAATAGTTCAACCCAACATTGACTTGTGTGATCAGTGATTGTTTGAATCCCATTTGCATGTGAAGATGTCAATTTGAGAAACACCATCTTCTCATCTCAATAAGTTGAAAACAAATTAATTTTGCATTTTATAAGAGAGGGTGTACCTGAATAAATCAAAGCAATAAAAAATAAACTGGTTCAACCAATAAGAACTTAAAATTTTCAAAATTTTTATTGGTGAATTTATTATTCTAACAAAATTCGTCAGTGTCCATTGTCAAAGTACGTACGGTAGATGTGATAGTTGAACCTGCCAAAGCTCTGTGTATTAATGGCTCTTTATTCACGTTTCATATATCTAGAATATTGAAATTTCATTTGTGATTAATTAAGGGCATACCGGTAATCTACTTCAAATCCAAAGATACGGTGAAGTATTTGATAAATGAATTTAATTTAATTATTTATAATTTATAATTTTTATTTTATTCTTATTACTTTTTTTTTAAGATATCTATTATACCCTTATGCTATATATATATATATATATATAAAAGATTAAAAACAAAAAAGACAACAAAGATGAAAACGAGCGACGATAACAAACTGCGACAGACAACCACAAATGACGATGAATGATGACACAAGTAATGGAAAAGACAATATATATACATACATATATAATATTTTTTTAATTAATTATATATATAATAATTTAAATTAATTTAATTAAAAAATAAAAAATATATTTATTTGTATTATTTTATGATTATAAAATATATGTTATTTTATATTATTTTATATTTTTCAACTATTTTAACAATTATTTTTACTAAACACTTATAATTCAATAAATTAGTAAACTTTTAATTTTTAATTATCAGCTATCATTTAAAAATTAGCTTATAAATTTTCAGTATTTATTAGTTAATTTTATTGAATAGAGCCAAAATTTGGCGTGTAAATATTGTGACTATTTACGATTCTGTTTATCAATCATCCATATGAATAATAAAATGAAATGAGTTGAAACTCGATAATTTCTTGGAATCTCTAAAATAATTCTTCTTTTTTTTTTCACAAGATCATATATTTTTAATTTTTAAAATATATTTACTTTAATTATTTGATTTTTAAAATTTATTTTTTATACAATTGAAGTATTGAAATGTTGATTTTTTTAGTGATCCTAGCAAGTAAAAGGTTTTTAAAGATTAAATGGTAAAAAAACAAAGTTTTAAAATCAAATAATTAAAGTATGTATGTTTATAAATAAAATAATAAAAAATTACATTTTTTATCTTTATTAATATTAAGTTCTTTAGATGTGAGCCAATGAGTGTCCAAAAACCTTATTTTATTAATTTTTAAAGCTGTAATCTATGAAGAGCTTATTTTTTGAGATTTAAAAAAATTTAAAGTATTTTTTTATAAAATACAAAAGCATCCTTTATACTTGAGGTCATTTAAAAGTATAATTTTGAACATTTTAAAAAAGTAAGCCATTCAATCTAATTTTTTCTAACTATTGATTTATACTTTTCATATGTCTAAAAACTTTACCACTTCAAAATTTTCAATTATTGAATCACACACGAAAGTTTACTGTGGACAGAAAAAAATTATGATTAAAAAGAAATTAAATAAACAGATATATTTCCTACAAGTTGAAAATTTATGAATTTAATTTCCAAAATTGAAAGTTTATGATGAGAATTCAAATTTAAAATCCACCTGGTAGTTAAGTCTTATTCAAACCTTCAAAGCTTGAAAAATAGATTTTTTGACATGACTGTCAAGTGTAATTTACTCAATTTATGATTGTTTTTAATATTGACATTGGAATTTAAGTATTTTTCACTTAAACGAACGATTCTTTTTCCAAAACTTGACGCAAAATTAATTTTTTAAAAAAAAAATCAGAGAATAAAACCAACACGAGAAATCAAGGTATGGAGAGGCCAATTATTATAATTTATTCAGGTGAAGTCCTCGGAAATTCTGATAACATGCATCTGCTTGCTATAATCTCATCAAACGGAAGGTCATCTGAATCCATAAACTGAAAAGGGAAAAGCTTTTCCTTCTTCCTTTTTCACTATCGCTACGAGATTGAATCGAACAATACAAGTCACAAAGCAGAAAGAGAGGATGTGGTAATGGCAGGTGGTGTTGGAGTATAAGACTCATCGTCCGTCCAATTCGTCTCTCCCCAATGCCGCAACATACTCTTCCAATTACACAAACCATCAATGCATTTCTTCAATCGCTTATCACGAACCCTAATTCGCCAATGCCCATCTGTGTAGTTCGCAATCTCCGCTTGCCTTCGATCCCACTCCAACTGCGCCTTCTGCTTCGACTTCAACAAGCAAAACTGCTGCAACACCTCCGGCATCGCATCA
The DNA here is from genome assembly GCA_037074585.1 of Biancaea sappan. Classification (NCBI taxonomy): domain Eukaryota; kingdom Viridiplantae; phylum Streptophyta; class Magnoliopsida; order Fabales; family Fabaceae; genus Biancaea; species Biancaea sappan. The sequence continues at coordinate 16,027,233 of CM073491.1, read as the reverse complement.
TGCACCTTCCACCATCTCTCATGAGCGACGTCGCTCGCAAACTCGTGAAATATGTCAAAGTTCCAGTTACAGTCGTAGTCACGAAAGCACAACCATGGCTTTATGCCTAAGTAGTGAAGGACATAAAGAATTGCAGGCTCAGCGCCGAATAGCCTGGTTTTCATTTGCTTCTTTTCTTCCTCATCTCCAACCCAGAAATGCTTCAAGAAGTTCATGTGTCTCGGAATCCTATGCCACCATGTGAATATTTCGTTCAAGTATCCTTGGTCACCACCATTGTAGGACTCAATTTCGTTGATGTGATCCATCAGAAGTTGGAATGTGCAATTCGATGGCTCGACTACCATGACGCCTGAGTTAAAGAGCGTGGCGTTATTTCCTGTGGCTGTGATTTCTGGCATTCCGAATAAGAAATCTAAGTTTCTGAGTATGAGCAAGTCTGCATCGATGAATATGATCTTGTCGTAATCTGTGAGCTGCCATAATCGGAACTTGCTGTAGTTCCATTCGTTGTATGCGTCCTTTTCAGCTTTAGGGTTTCTAATTCTCTGGATTGTTCTTACTTTCCACCCTGCTGCTTCCAAACCGCTTCTGTGGTACGCACTGATTGTCTCATCAACGAGTATTATAAGATCTCGAGTTGATCCAGACATGCGGATGCTTTGTGCAGCAGCAATGGCTCCACAAACGTATACATGAGCTGAATGAAGAATTGTTGCATAGGCTTCTCTCTCAACATTTCCCGTGTAAACCAGCTCTGCTTCCCATGAAGAATTGATTTGATCCGTATCAGCTTTATGTCTCAAAATATAATGACAGTTCACAACAACATGGTACTATTTGGAATTATCACATTTCATATATCTAAAATTTCTCATGGATTGGAAATGTAACAAGTCTTTTCAAGCAGGACAAAACTTTTTTGGTTCATCCGACATCTACTTTTTAACAGTTCTACTTTACTGAAAGATATGACCAAGCTTAGGAACAATTTTTAGGTGTTTACTGTTAGATTCTTCAATAGAAGCATGACAAGCAGTTTTATTTTGTTTTTGGGTTATAGCTCGACACTCTATAATTGGGTGTTTCAAGTGGTTATTGGAAACCCTAATAATAAACACTGAAGAAATTTCACCTAACTCTGTTCCTTAAAGAAAATCTCTTCATTTCAGGTAGACCTTTTTAGCTGGCTTTTTGGTTGTTGAGCTAGTATCAAATCCAATTTTAGTGGTATCATCATTGTGCAATGGGAAAGTGTGTTGAACAAGTAAAAAATTATGAAACACAGATATTAATTATTACATGTTCATGTCATGTGCTGTGTTATTTCCTTGTTAAAGCCTACTCGAAGAGCTGTTGTGTCCATTGGACTATGATGTATGTCTCAAGTGAGTGTGAATTTACAGAAATTACCTTTGCCCCTCATAGGAAGTGCAAGTTCACAGGATCCTACAGGGAGCTGGACTTTTTGTCTCAGAACACTGAGGTTTGGTCTGTATAACCAAGCATTCCCTTCACGTCCAACAAGTTCTTTGCAGGTAAATAGATTTGGTATTGGAAAGCAATTGGTTATGAAGAGCACAAGTACAGGGTAATTCCCTTTGAAAGAGGCTGCAAGGCCAGCTGCTGCGAGCTGCAGGTGCAGCCTAGCAACATCCCTGGACCAGTTTCCTCCATTCCTACAAGGAAGCTTCACAGCTATAAGATTAAGCCTTGTTCCGGGAGATTGAAGACTTGGTAAAGAAGGGCAAACAGGAACTTCTGTTTCTTCTTCCTCATCAATCCATTCTGGGTAAAGAGACTCCCATGTCACATTTTCTGCAGCATACTCAAGGTGCAACACATGGTGTGTGGCATCAGAGAAAAGCTTCTCCCACTGGTTTATTTCCGTCTTGTTGAAATTCAGAAGGCCAACCCCTTGAGACTCATTTTTCTTAATTAGCCTCTCAGTAATTTTCAAAATATTTTCCCACTCAATGTCTAGATTTGACATATACCGATGATCTGAACCGCCCCATATCCACCTGTTAATACAATTTTGCTAGCACCTATGATCTTTGCTTAGAAAAAACAAAAGACATACTAAGCAAAACAAATTCAGAAGACTTTTCTTAAGTAGACAGTGCTTTCTACTTGAGAGTTGAGACATAAGAGTCAACAATAAAAATATACTACTTTAATGTAATGTATATGCCTATATAGGCATTATATAGGTGATGATACGTACCGAGAGCCAGAGCTTGATAAATGGTTACTATTGTAAACCTCTGGAGAGTAGAGGAGCGTTACAAAAGTGCCACAAATGGTTATTAATAGGATGAGTTTCAAGAAAGAGAACTTGCATCTTGAGCTCTTGTCTTGGATGTGCAAATGGAAAGGTTTCTCTAGTTCATCTTTGATTTTACTTCTCGGCAATCTTCGTTTGTACAAGTCTTCACTGTTCCATGTAGAATTTCAAGAACATATTAATTTCTACAACAAATAGCATTGGGACTATGAAAAAGGAATATACTTTTTCCAATAACATGAAATAATTGAGAGTTAAGTGGTTGGATTCCTTCGAGTGCAAATAATTAACAAAATATTTTGAGATAAAACGTCATTGTCATTTCCTGAAGCTACAGCAGATGATACGAATCACACAAAAAGTTATCTCTGTAAAGCTCCCTCCTATTGTTGAAAAGGATTGGACAACACTAGGAAATACTTCAAATCCCGTTGGATGCATGAAACTAAATCAAAACCAGATTTGTGAATCAGAACTTCACCCAGTTTCGCCCGGTAAGCAAACAGTAAGTTTGCATCTTAACCTCGTACTGCAATTTATGCAAAATAAAAATGACGCGTCCTATACATATTGCATATGCAATCAACCAAGCATGGTGTTTATGAGGAAACGTTCAAGTTAGTGGTTATAATTACATGTTAATTAAGGATTACAGTTTCATGACACTAAAACAGAAGAAAAATGATTCAGCAGATTAATGCGGGGAGAATAAGGAACTGACATGGATGCAGGTAAGCGGTGTCTAGCTTCAACGGCATGTGGAGAAGTACCCATTGTTCCTCTCATATGAACAGTTCTGCTACAGGGGCATGCAATATCCGATCTACACAGTGAGGAACCAATTATTGTGAATTTGAGGCCTAGTGCACCAACTTTTGTGAAAAAACAATCAAAATCCCCAGAAATCTAGTCAGTTTTCAAACTATAAGTACTAAAACTGAAGAAGTTGATAGAAGTAGGAAGACAAGTTCATAGTACAGCGAAAACACAATCCTCAAAGGGCCAAATGCTGATTGAATTGACTCAAAACCCAGAAACGAAAGAAAAGCTGACAATGTTCTTCGTGAAGAAGAGAGAGATGAGGAAGTGAGTGTTGATGGCATGGTTGGGGAGTTTGAGTCCAATATAGACACACTAACAGAGTAACGTCTTTCCCAATATTTCTTTTTCTTTCACTTTCATTCTTGTCTTGGCTACTCACCTACTCTGCCTCATCTCTTAATTTTTATTGGATGCATAATATTTTCTTCCTTTATACTCATTTTTTGTTTTTGTTTTTTTTAAATGATCTACCCACATTAATTGGTCAATTTGTCAAACTCAGGAAGGGTGAAAATCATTTTACTTTGTACTCATTATGAGTTGGATAAATGGTGATGTAACTGTGAAATCTACTAATAATTTTCAGCTGAGAACTCAAGCCACTGTAATACAAAGAAGACATGAAATACAACCTTTTTGTTATCCTTCAAATGGCTGTAGAAGTATATATGGCTGAGTTTTTAGATCTTTTATTTCCTTTTAAGGGAGAGAGATAATCAGAACTTTTCATCTTACTCGGAAACAGAGAAATTCAGATTACTTTATTCGCGTTTTGATTTATCAAATTTTCCATTTTAGTCCATCACGTATGAGAGTTTGATCTACTTTTATTTGTCCTTTTCATTTGTTTTGAAGGTGAGATAGTGGGGAGGATCCCTCAAAATGTTTTCTTCTTCCTTTTTTTTTTTTTCAGTTTATAGAGGCATTTATTAAAAGTAATTAAAAAATTGTGGTTGTAGTGAAGTAGTTGCTAGATATTATATTAGGTTAATGAAAACAATTGTTCATTGGATTTAGAGTAAAGCTGATCACTTGCTCTAACTCCAGGTCATTTGTCAAATAGGAAAATCTAATTATCATCATTTTTCAAATCTAATAGAAGCCCTAAAGGGGTTGACTATGGACTGGTTAATGAGTATCCTTTTACTGAATTTCCATGTTTAGGGTTGGCAAATCTCTCCCTTATTATTCTTGCTTTCTTTTTTGGTTTAAAACTATTAGTATTCGAAAACCTATTAATTTTTTACTAATCTAGTTTACATCAGATCATACTACCAAAGTGTAAAACTCTCCAAACATTGATTTTATTTATTCACAAGATTCAAAATAAGACTATATCATAAAGAAACAAGTATTGAACTACTTGAGCCAATCAGCATTAATTTTTATTCTCTTTTGAAATATGTCTAATATGATTAATTTCATTTCCATAGTAGGCAAATTCTCATCATTATAACTTGCTTTCTATGATAAGTTTTGTTAATGAAGTTCATCTGGATTTGAAGAAATAGGGTGACATCAACACCTAATTAGCTGCCAAAGACAAATCCACATAATAGAGTTCACTATTTGTTTTCATTCTCATAGCATAAGCATTTATCATGTTTTGAAATTGATTTTTTAGTTTCAGTGTCCTTTCATTCAACCATTTCACCAAACCCCATTGGTTTTATCCTTATCAAAACCAGTCAATAGAACAATAATAAGGTTAATTAACCAAAATAAAAAGATTGCTTATCAATCAGCGAAGTTACATTGCACCAGTTGATCACCACTGTTCCCATCTAACTTTCACATTCCATTATACTTTGGCTTTACTCTTTTTGCACACAAGTTACGAAAGATAGTCGGCAAGAATTTTTTTGGGAAAATACTTATATCCCTTTATAAATGTTTTAAAAACCCATTTATAATAAAGGCACTGTTAATTGCATTACTCATTTATCATGGTTATCAAAATCTTCAGACCAACTAAAAAAAAGGTTAAAATATCATTTAGGTTTCTTAGACTTTGTATCAAGTGTCGTTGTGGTCCCTTAATTTTATTTTGTTTTAATATAGTTCTTTAACTTACAAAAACCACAGAAAATGTTTTCTTCTTTTCAATACTATCAAGATACTTACCAAAAATGTTCTGAGGTTATTAGAGTTAAGCAATGAACCACATAAAATTTTTCTATTAAGCATAGTGACGGTGTAAAAAGAAGAAAACATTTGAGTTGCTTTTGTAAGTTAAAGGATCAAATTGAAACAAAATAAAATTAAAAGACTAAACAGAAATCTAAGATAAAGGACTAAATTGGAACAAAATAAAATTAAAAGGTTAAAGTAATTAATACTAGTACCTAAGATATGAGACCAAATTGAAATCTAAAGTAAACTTAAGAGAACAAATTATAACAAAACAAAACTAAGGGATTAAATTAGAGTGAAACTTGAGGTAAAGTTATGAGACTAAATTGGAACAAAATTAAGTTAAGAGACCAAAATAATATTTACAGCTAAAAAAAATCAATTTTTAAACACCTGATCAGGTGGGAGTATTATAATAACTGAACAGACTTGTACCCATCGCTACGTATCTCCGGTTACACCATCCATGCATATACATTTCACAATACGTTAATATATATATATATATATATATATTATAAAGAATCATGGAAGACATATAGTGAAAATTCTTTTTAGAGCTCAAGACACCATGAAAGAGAAGGATAAGGTAGGGACTGGGGAACATAACATGAGATGAGAAGCAACACTTTGTATTGCACTGCAAGCAAAGGAAACTCAACGATAAAGTCTAAAGGCTTCATTCTGGGACTGAGAGACCTCATAACAGTAATGGGCTTACGGCTAATGAATCACGAAGTAAATTAGTTTTTAAGGGCTTAATTAAGTTTTGATCTCTGAGATAGTGCGTAGGAGGACCACGCGGTCCAATATTTGGAACATGTCTATTACAGAGAAGAAACAAACCCACCCACAAAGACCAAAAGAAGCATGGGGCTGTGCTGTCCCATAATTAAGCACGAGCAAGAAAGCTTAACTGGGTTATCTTGTTCCAAAGTTTGGACCAAAACAGCAACCTCCGACATGAGTTGGTTCACTTGGTTGGCCATTCCTTGTTGAATAGTGACAGCGCTTCAGTCAATACGGACAGCTATAATGTTGAATACTTGAATGTCATACAAAGATCCATTATTTGCGCAAGAAGCTTCGTCAAACCTTGAATAAGAAATTGCAGAGATTACACTTTCCGCGAATAAATAGGCTAAGAATAAAGGCAAAATCCTGAACTCAACTTCATCATTATCAGAGACCCATTCGGATAACTTCCTGGGTTGATCGTGGCTGTCGGTCAGCGTCCCATCGTGCGGCTCATAAGTCTTTTCTAGATTTAGTATAAGATGGGCGGCTGGCTGTGGATCAGGATCAACTCCAGACACTTAGAGGCTCAAGTTCTTTGTTAGTTATCATTTTGTTTATTTAGTTAAGGTTAAAATTGTAATTAAACAAAAATTTTAGTCATGATTTGATTTAGCCATAGTTAAAACTGTGATTAATAAAGAGCTGGAACCTCTAAATATTTGTAGCGGATTCACTTTCGTTGGCGGAACTTACAACACCGGTATGTGGAAGTGGAATTTGGGATGGCAAATGTGTTGGGCTTTTCTGGGTCCATTATGTATTTGGTCTGGGCCCAACTATAATCCAGCTGCAGTTGGTTTGGGCTGCGTTTTGGGCCTTATTAATTGAAAGGACAAATATGTGAGCAAGAGTCTCTCGAGGGGGCAAATCAGCAAATCACTATTTTCTTTGTTCATATTATATTATTGGTTTAATTGTTTTATCAGTGCTTCAAGATTTATTCAATTTTTACTTTAGTTATTATAATTTAAAAATTGAGTTTTAATAATTTTAAAAAATTTTAAATTAATTCCTGTTAATAAACTTTCATCAATGTATCGTTAAATTATGCCTAACATATTCAATTATGTTTTATCGTAGCCACTGTGTCATTCATGCCACCTTATCTCAATTATTTACTCTAGGTGACGTCATCACACACCATGTAAATTTGTCAACGTATGTTTTGTCGGCCATCATACGCGTCGCAGGATGTTTGGCTTTTCAGTACATTAGGGGTAAGATTTATATAAATTTTATCTTTTCTGACTAAGTAGGCAGTAAAAGAAAGTTTAGCTGTTAAGCGTACGGTACTCAATAAAGGATCTAAACACCTAAATTTTACTATCATTTACATTTTTTCTTTTGGTATGAATTTAATGTGTTAAAATTAAGACTATTAAAATAGACTTAGATGTGGGTCAATCATTTAATAATTTATTTTAAATAATGACTTTTAGTTTAGCTTAGTTGTTATTTATTTCTTAAGCTTTAATATATATTTTAAGAAGTTTAGTCTTTTTTTTTTTTAGTTTCATGATTCAAATATATAATTTTTGTCATTCAAAATAACTAAAGATATATTTTAAAAAATTGGCATATTTTAAGGTTTAATATGCTTTTTTAGAAGTTTAGTTCAATTTTTTCAAAATTAATTTCAATATCTAATTTTTATAATTTAAAATAATTCAAAATATATTTTTTAAAAAAGATAAATAAATAGGTCTAAGAACTTGCCCAACCCAACCTAGTCCATAACTTTTGATAGATTAGGTTGAGTCAAAATTTTTAAACCATGAAATATATAAAGCCTAATCAAATCTAATTTTATATAACTTAGACCGAGCCATTTGATAATATAAGTCAAAATGGTACATAAATCATTATATCAATTAGTAGTTGGAGCCAAAGTAAAAAATTAATAAAATATAAAACATTAATATACACTTTTAAATTAAAGAAACTAAAACAACATAAAATGAGTAGTAAATTCTAAATTAAAATAATTTACAATTGACGTTAAAGTAAACACTCCTGTCACGAAATCATTGATGTGTATGTTGAATTAAATAATTATGATTAAAAGAAGAAAAAAGAGGATTTTTTTTTTAAAAAGTTGTACATACAAGGACAAATGACGAGGCTATTATCTTATCCGAGTTATCAGCGTCATGCATGACAGATGTGGCAGTTGCATTGGAGTGCATAAAAGAATGACAAAGAAAAACAGGGTAAGCTGTTTGGCACGCAGCATAAGGAATTGACAAAGAGAGAAAGGAACATGTCTTAGTGTGCCCATGGTTTCTTCTGCCACTTGTTTTCGCCATTCCCATCAGATTACTTCAATACCTTTCATTCCCATAAATTCCATGTTTCTTCTTCTTATTCTTCTTCACTTCTCTCTCAATCATTCGCGTCACTTTTGGATAACGTTGCATTACAAAGACTATCTTCTTCACAAATTGGAATTAATAGTAACAGTTACTGCTTGTCCTTTGCTTTCTTCACTCCACCACGTCCATGTCTTTGTGTGGCTCCTGCAATCTTAACAGTCCATCGGGATTTATGGAGCCCCGAACTGCTCTGTCAGGCTTGGCCTACCATGCCATAGCTGCCACTCCCACACACACCCAAGAGCAGAGAGTTAGGCCCACTATATTAACCCACAACACATAGCCCACACACACCCTGGTTTGCCCTTAGGCTGGTTAAACCGTCTAACTTACCCATCTAACCTGTTGAGTAAATTATTTTTTTAATATATATTAAATGTTAATAATATATATTAAGTTAAATAATATAAAGAAAGTAAGAAATATCATTTAAAAATAATTTATATTAAATTTATATAATTATTTGATCCTAATTAATGAAAAAAGATAACACTAAAATGAAGAATAATTCCATTTTTATCTTTTTTTTTGTTAGTTCTAAATCTTCAAATTCAGATCTTTTTTTTTTCTTTATTTTAAGCAAAAAGGATATTTTTTAATATTTTTTGTTCTATGAATTATTTTTTTTAAAAAAATGTGGACTGACATGCTGAGTCGTTCGACCCATGACCTGCATTAGTTGGCCAGGCTAGCATTTGAAAAGGACCAACTTGTCCCGATCCCTTTTGACATCTTTATTAGCAAGAAGTGAGATTCTAAATTTAAACGGGCCTAGTTTTAAAAATTCAAACTCATTTCAAATGTAGGTGGATCGACAAGGTCCACATGTTTAAGTCCATTTTTTCAATATTAATAATACTGTGATAATAAAATTTTAAAAAGATTAGACTAATTTTTTTAAAGAAAATATTAAAGTTAAAAATTAATTAATTAATTTAAAAAATCCAATAAAAATTAATTCATTTCAATCTGTCTAAACCCCATCCATTTGGCAGATGGAGTTAGAAGTTTATCTTTTGCATAAATTAAATGATTAAAGCATTAACTACATTTATCCTATTTACATAACTGGTGTGGACATGGCAGATTATATAAAGAAGCACACTAGTGCTATTTCTCCTCAATGGAAAAACTCATGTGCATATACTTGTATATTTACAATCATATTCTTCAATTAAAACTCGATAAATATATAATATATAGAAATAAATTTATATTTTTTTATAATTTAATATTGTATGATTGGTTTTCAAAAATTATTTACACAAAAAATTGATAATAAAAATATAAAATTTTTTATATAACTCTTTTTCTATCTCAATATTTTGAATAGAAATTCATTATTTGGCCAAATATTTTACTTGACTAAACGAATATACGCGTTCCAATATTTCAAGATCTGAGTTTAGATACATTTGCTGGTGACAAATGTCCCGAAAAGAGTAAACACTAAATACTTCCACATCCCACATCCCACCGAACATGTTAAGAGCTTTGTTTTTCTGATAATAAATGATTTTCAGAGGACCTTACCGAGGGACACAACACAGGGTAGTGGGATATTGTGACACTACTATATCAGTTGTCTTCACTCTCCAAGTAACCTATTCTCATAGGTTTATACTTTTGATTTTTTGTTTTTAAATTCAACCTCGTAAGAAATGGACCCCACAAATTTAAAGACTCAAAGGTCACTCACAAAACTTGTCGTCCAAGTAATTGTGGGAAGAAGGACCCTCACCCTCCTTATAATATATTTCCTTTCCAATTTCACCTTCTACATCGGAAGGGGAAATGTTTTCTACTTTAAAGTAAATTAATAATTTAATCATTACTTTTTTAAATATTAAAATATTCTAACTTGATGCTTAGAAGATAAATTTCATTTTGATTTAGTTGTTAAATAATAAAGTATCTTAATATAAACAATATTAATTAATTTACGTAATTTAACAATTATCTTACACAAACAAATTTTGAATTCAAATATTATAAATAAAAAAAATTAATATTAAGAAATTTTTATATTTCTATAATTCCATTTGATTCAAATCAAATAAAAACCTAATGTATTTCTAAATACTAGTGGTTTTTACCTTCTTGTAATCTTTCAATTTTTTTCTCAATCAAAATAATTTTTTATTATTAGAAATAAATTTTGTTCTGCAAATTAAACGCATTTGGAAAATCTATTACTACATATAAATACTTAAATTTTATTTTTATCTAACAATCGAACTATTTTGATTGAAAAAATATTTATAGAATCAAATTAATAAGAAAGTAATTTTTTTAAGATAGAATTATAAACCTTAATTTTAGAAAATTATATTACAAAAATTTTAGAGAGTCAATCATTACTTCCTACTTTATTTGCTTGAAAAGGCAAATGCATTTCCTAGACCAACTCCATACAACTGTACATATAAAACGAGCAATTAAAGGGAACAGAATCAACAATGGAATTATGAATTACTCAATATGGCTGTTTTTTAAAGTACTACAACTTGAAAACTCATGGTGAATATTACTGATTTATCCATGTCTAACAGATGTACTTTGGATCATCATAGAGCTCAACAAACACAGCCAAACTTAGGGTAGCATATATCAAACAAGCTCAGACTTCCTTACATGGTCATGTATCAGAAAAAAAAAATGCAAATTTATTCCCAAAAAAGACACAAGAAAAAATGCAAGTGAAGTAGCTCAAAATCAAAATTCCTAATGACCATAGCTAGATTTTCCGAAAATGAAGCTCAATAATATGATCAAAATTGGATAGTCCTCAAAATTAGGCTCTCTACACCTAACAACAATTTATGGTCATGTCAGAGAATTGACTAGACAATCCAGAGCCAGCACCCAAATCTCTTTTTCTGGGCTTCACCATTATTGGAGGAGGCACCCACTTGCCAATTCCACGATCACCACCTGCTTCTGCTTCTGCTGCTGCTCCTCCTCCCACATGCTTCTCTCTCTCTCTCCCACTTCCTTCTCTGCAGAGCCATTTGGACTGCATGTAAGAAGTGGTCCTCCATGGTGGCACATGCAGGCCCTTCTTTCTCAACGACTGTTTTGCTGCAGAACATAGCAGAGAGATTATCTTGCAGAGTTTTTTCTCAGTCCCAACGAAGATAACTGGGAGTGACTGTGATAACTCTCTGTAGTTCTGCGTAGGCCTTGCAAGCTCAAATTGGGACCTGAAGTCTATGTCCACTATAAGCCTCACAGGCTTTCCACTCTCCTCTTGGAAAATATTCACTTCAATATATTCGTATTCACCTGTATATTCAAGTTCTGATCTTTCAGTAGAAATAAGCAAAAAAAGAAAAAAAAAAAAAAAGGAAATCTTTGGATATGGGTACGAATCAATTTATGGGGGTGTGTGTGTGTGTGAGAGAGAGAGAGTTACCAGCAGGACATCCCAAGGAGGTAGACCAAGAATTGTGACACAAACAAGCATTTAAGCCATCCATTTTGAGGTTCATGACAAGCCAATTCCTGAGGCTCGAAGTTTTCTCAGCATCTTTTTTGCCTCTCATATGCTTCAACACATAATTCCGAACCTCAGCCTCAGCTTTTGTCTCGCTCCTTAGGATATCCTAAAACCCATTGAAGCATAAAAGCAAACACAAAGAAGCACATCAGATGACAGACACAGGTATGCCCCCAACGACATAGAAATCTGTCCGCACAGAGTTTCAGCAAAGCAAGAAACTAACTCTGAGAGACTTTATATGAATTACCTGCAAAATGAAAACTTGGGTTCGATAGCCTAAATCGCGACACTTTGATGAAGTAAAAGTTGCAGGGGATGGAGACTCAGATTCCATGAAATCTTGTACCATTTGAACCAGCTGATCCTCCTCTAAGCTGCCCATATCTCCGATCTTTGTAGCGAGGCAGAGAGAAAAGAATGATATAAAAGAGTGTGAGTTGGAGTTTCTGAAAGATTGGGGTTTATATATGAGGAAGCAAACTGTGTTTATGGCGGTGGAAAGTTACAGCTACATCCAGGGTCGTGACAATTGAGGCCATGATGAGGCTAGGTATTGTGATGTGTAGTGTAGATGGTAAAAACAGAAATGAGGTTTAAACCAGCAAATGTTGTTGAGGCATATTTGTGTAGACTGTAGAATATGCTTATCTTTTTAAGGTGGAAATGGTCATGAAAACGACACAAAAGGGTGTAAAGTGTAAACATCTTTCCAGAACCTGCTGAGCATATTCATTATTTCAGACTCGAGAAAAAAAAATTTGAGGAAAAACATTTGGCAAAAGTATGTTTTTTTTTGGTATATAAACGTATATTTTGAAATTTTATTTTATTTTATTTTATTTTTTACAAATTTTGTCTTATATACTTTTTTAATTTTATATTTAGTATTAATATCGTTAATAAAATTGACAAAAATATTAATATAGATTTTTTCAAATAACACACTTCTTTCAAATGACGTATAGATTCTTACATGTTAAATATCAAATGTTTAAACATTAATTTGAAATGAAAAAGATAAATAAAAATGTATTATTAGGAATAAAATTAAATTTTAGTCAAATATTTAAAACAAAATTAAAACTAAAATCATTCGGTATGACATATTAATAGTGTACTTATTACATACGTTTAATATTTTTCGTCAACTATATTATCTACATCAGTTTTAGAAGCAAAATTGAAACTAACAAAAAAAATATATAAGACGAAATTGACACAAAAAAATTAAAAATAAAATTAAAATTAGAGAAAAACGTTAACCAAAAAAAAAGTAGTAGTAGTTTTGCCAATATAAAATTATTGACTATTTGTTATGCTCCATTTAATATATAAATCGGATATTTTATGTGAAAATTTATCTATCATATTTTATTTACTTTTATATAGGTTTTGTAGATCAAATATATTAATATTACGTTTAATTTGACTAAAAAAAGGTGAATTTTACTTTTACTAGTTATTTCAAGGGAAGTCAAAAAACTTAACAGGTGCTTGAGTACGCTCATGCAACTCTCTTTTTTTTTTTAAAACAAATGGAAATAATTTTTATTAAAAGACAATAAGTTAAGGATATAAAAGATAATACAGAACTTCTGAATAGAATAATTATAGATTAGATCTGAACTTATGAAAAAATAAATATATAAAAATAGAGTAACACACTCTAAAAAAGTACTTAGGTAGCAAAACACCTCTAGACCAAATGTAATTAAGGCTAATAAATCATAACCCAAGACCAAATGTTATTAAGGCTAAGAATAGAGGTAGCAAATGCAACTCACGTGTGTAAACTATGACAATTTGTAACTCTTAATCAAAAGATTATCAAAGAGTGTATGGTTGTTTAGGATCAAGATTAGCTATAGACACCTGCAGGCTCCAGTACTTTTTAATCACCGTTAAAATTGTGGTTAAAAATTTATTTAGTCACTGTTAAAAACGTGGTTAAATGTAAATTTTAGCCATAATTTGATTAAGTCACGGTTAAAATCGTGGCTAATAAAAAACTGAAGCTTTTAAATACTTGTAACTAATTCGTTTTTTATTGTTTATGCCATGCTGCTTAAAATGGAGAATAAATTATGCAAACCAGCAGCTTATACTCTATTCTGTGTTAGCATAATAGTCAAGTCTTAATAATTAGTCAGATTAGATGCAAACGCATGTTTGGGAAATGGGAATATTTGTAGGAAAGGAATGCCAATGAAGGAGAAAAATCTGCTAAAAATAGAATGATTTTCCTACATTACCTTTCCTTTTCTGGATTTTTCTCTTCTGCCAAACAAGTTCTCCACTTTAGCGGGGACTTCTACTTACTAATGCTTCACGGCTGAAAGAAATTGTTGAGGCAAGGATTTTCAATTGAGAAATTTTAGTTAATTGTTCATTTTGGATGGTTATGGAAATTGGGAATGGAATGAATTTCTGAAATTGAGCTCTGACCTATTAATAAAACATTTGTTATATTTTGGGCCCGGATGTCTTACGGGAAAACAAGTCTTCTTTGGCCCAATACTTATTTAAGCTCTTAGAATAAAGCCCACGTCTTATACATGGCCCATTTCTCATCATGCTTATTGTCTTGTTACCCATGGACAAGTGTTAGAAGTATAATAAGGGACAGTACAAAAAGCAGTGTGCAATCAAAGAGAAACGCAATCCAATATTTGTACAAGGAACATCCTTGTTTTTTAGCTACGAAAATCATGGTTAAAAATTATTTTTTATTTTTTAAAAAACTTTTAACAACGGTTTTAAAACTGTTGGTAAAAAACTTTTGACAACGGTTAGCAACGGTTGTTGTATTAGAGGTTGACAGAAACCCAAAGTTAAAGCATCAAATTGGTAGATAAAAGAGTAACGTTTTTCTTCTATCAAACTATCACTGTAAAAGCAAGTTTTTTCCTTCCTCAAACACACAAAAGTCACAACAAATGGAGGCTGAAGCATTTCTAGAGAATGGAACAGAAAATAGAACATTATATGCATTTTCTCGCTGCCACTTACCAAGATGTGAGAAGAAAGTGTTGAAATTTAATATAATATATATCCTATTTTGGATATGCATTAATCAATTATTAAAAATCATTAACATATTAACTATATTATTCTAATATATAGCCTTTAATATATGAATATTATAATTGAGCTTCTATATTGTGAATGGCCCGTAATGGGTTGGGCTAATCACATAGCCTGTTGAGAAGTCCCTGCTCTCGTCTGATATTAAATAGACTGACATCCCATTAATCAGTCTAACCCTAGACAGAACTTATCAGACAGAGAGTAGTACCACTCTCACACAACCCTAAAAAATTCCCTCTGTTCTACTGTTCGAGATGGATAGCGCAATAATGCCAGGTACATGTTCTGTTCATCCCTTTTATGTTCTGTTATTTAATATGCTGTAGTTTGTATCTACACCGATCTAGGATTAGAAATTTAATCCTCTTAATTCCTTCAGTGGTATCAGAGCCTGGTTGGTAGTACAAACTATGGCTATTAATTAGCAATTTAAATCTGATTTTCGCAATTCCCTAAACCCAAATTTTAAAACAAATTTCGTTTGCTCTAATTTGTTAGGTTAATCTTAAAATTGTTTTAGGGCTTTGATTCAAAACATTTATACGAATCATATAAGTGAAAATCAGAGGATTTGAACAACGATTGAGGGAGATAAACAATTTTCGTTTTCGTTTTTCCCCTAAGTTTTTTTCGATTTTGATTTCTCCCATAACAACCAATTTTTTTTCGAAATTGATTTGGGGCTTCTAACATATGTTATCTTTCGAACAACATACTCTGAACCGAGGCGTTTTCATCGAGGGATTTGAGAGATCCAAAGTTTTTTTTAAAACCATTTTTTCCCCAAAATTTCGAACACCGATTCTCCAAATCTAGCCTCGTTTTTTCAAAATTGATTGAGGGCTTCTCTTTTTCGCATGATTTCGAACAAAAGCCCTAAACAAGTATGATTTTTCATGGCCATTTGAAGAAAAACGAACCGGGTCGCGCGACCCGGTTACAGTCAATCCGGGCGAAGGGGATGACCTCCCCTATCGACGCCCACGCACGGGCCTGGCGCGTGTGGGCGCGTGCAGCACTTTCCAGGCCTCAAATTTTTTTTATTTTTTATGAAAAATTAAATAATTACATAATATTATTTTTAGAAATTTTTCGGGACCCCTAAGTATTTTATTTCATTTAATCCTAGACTATTTTGCTGTTTTAACTATCGTACTCTCGGATTTTTGGACTGATATTTTTTGTGGAAGTTCCTCACTCTGTTAACAACATCTAGGTATGTTGTACTCTCCCCAGTAAGCTATCCTAGTGATGAAATTAATTTCAGTCCATATGAAAATTATTCCCTTTTATTATTTTTGATTTTCCTGTTATTTATTTATTTATTCTTTTCCTTTTTTTCCCCTCATTAATAATTAATTATTCTGTTGAATATAATTGCCTTTTATTTTGTATGCTTGTGAACTCACCTATCGTGGGCACAGTTATGCAAAATATTCGATTTAAATGATTAAAATTTTATTTATTTTATCCCTTTTTTAATCATTATTATTAGTCTAATTTATTGCATTAATAATAATTATATCCTATCAGTATATTATTATTAATGTAATTTCTTATACAATACCATATTAATCAATACCTCTATCAATTATTTTGAATACCCTATCGGCATTCAAAATTTAGATAATGATATGAGGTCTAAAGTATTGTATTATTATATTTCTTGTTTATTTTGGTCCGGGACCCTTAGGCAGGACCAGGTAGATAAGAAATTCTCTCTAACAGGCTTGATTGGCTGTGCACATAGAAACATTTAATTCTCTTATAGCATAATGACATTATGCATATTAAATGTTTTCTTTTGTTGTTTTAATGCCAGCCTCCCTGCCTATGCAATTAACTTCTGTCAAAATACTAAATGGGACCAATTTTGAGGACTGGAAAGAATCTCTGGATTTGTATTTGGCCATCACTAATATGGACTTGGCCTTGAGAGAGGAAGAGCCCGCAGCTCTTACTGCTGAGTCCACTGTTGCTGAAAGGGCTTCTCGTGAAAAATGGGAGCACTCCAACAGGGTGTGTCTCATGGTGATGAAATACACCATGGAGAAGTCTATTAGACAGAGCATTCCAGAGAGCAAGAATGCTAAGGATTTTCTGAAGTCCGTTAGTGAGAAATTCACCACTTTTGACAAAGCTCATAAGGGCTAGTATCTCTCTCTGATTGAGAAGACTAAATATGATGGTGTTAGTGGAGTTCGTCAGCACATTATGAAGTTAGTCCACTATTTTAATAAATTGAAGTCTCTCAAGGTTGATCTTGGTGAGAGCTATCTAATCTGGCAAGTACTGGAGTCACTCCCTTCTCAGTTTGACGTTCTTAAAACCTCCTATAATACTCAGAAAATTGAATGGACGATTGATGAAATGATTGCCATTGTCTCTCAAGAAGAGGATTCCATAAAAAAAGGGAAAGCACACAGTGTTCAGTTTGCTACTGCTTCTTCTTCTGGTGCTAAGTCTGAGAAAAGGAGAGGTCACAAAGGAAAGTTTCAACGTGACAAGAAGAAAGGGGGAAAAGTTTCTCAACACTTAGAGCCAAAGAAGAATTTTTTCAAAGGAAACTGCAAGTATTGCAAGAAGTATGGCCATAAGGTGGATGATTGTTATACTCTCTGTTGACCCTAAGGCTATATGCCATAAGTTTTGATGATGACAAATGTATTTGAATAGTAGCATTGATATATATAAAGATTAATTATCATATATATGCTACAAGTACTTAAGCATGATTATGTTATTTAATATGTATGTTGCATATATTGAATCATGCTATTAAACTAACCATTGGGTTTGCAAGTAAGATATATTTTATAGGTTGGTTCAAAATAAGAAGAGTGAGGATTGTATTGAAGAACAAGGAAAAGCAATATCATGCTTCACTCAAGGAAAACAACATGCAAGGATGAAGCTCCAAGAAATGAAGAATTAGAAGATTTGAAGTCTTGGAAGCTTGGATGCATCAAGATAGCCTATGTGTTTAAATTAGGTATATTTTATATAGGCTAGTATATTTGTGCAACTCAATGATTTAGATTTGCATACATTGGCTCAAGCATTTTTAAACAAAAAGATAGTGAGATATGAAGTTTTACAAAAGTTATTTTTTGACCTTTGGTCACTCCTTATATCATATCTCATAAATGAAAAATCGGTTTTTCAAGTATCTTAATCTCATTTGATAGTAGATTCAAAGATCTTTTCAACGGTATATTATTTATTCAAAACGGAGTCCAAATGAGAAATATATGACTATTCAAAATATAGTTTGAAAAACTGAAAGTTGATTTTACTGTAATAAAAAATTATTCTGTTCTGACCTATAGTCAGTATTTTGATTATATCTTTTAAAAGAAAAATAATTTTTGAGTAAAACTTGGCTCATTTGAAACTAGACTCCAAGAGCTTTCCAACGGTATATTATTTGTTTAAAACGGAGTTCAAATGAGGGAGTTATGAATTTTTAAAGAAAGCTCAAAATCTGGACTGCACTATAACGGCTATATAACGGCTAGTTTTGTAAAATCTTATATATATGACCTTAGATACACGATTTTGAGCAAGAACAAAGTCCTACAATGTGATATTAACTTCTTCTATCATCTTTGAGAGAAAGGAAAGCATTCTTGAGCCAAATCTTGCATATTCTCCATCATTATAGTTATTAGAGCTTCATTTGTATTAATCTACTCTTTAAAGAGAGTTTCTTTGTATTGTTGATTTTGATCAACACATATATTATTCTGAGTTGAGGTTCGCAAGTACCGGTGTTGGAAGAACTTGCTTCGGGTTGAGGAGGAGCCCGGATTCATAAATTCTCCATTGTGGTTTCGCAAATACCCGGATCGAATTTGCGTGGTTGTAGTGGTTTGCAAGTACTCGGATTAAACTTGCAATTATAGTGGAAATACTCAAGTGGTCTCTTGAGGACTAGATGTAGGCTTGGATTAGCCGAACCAGTATAAATCTCTGAGTTTGCTTTCTCTATCCCTTACTCTTTAATTTGTGCATATTGATATCTATTCTTTAATTCCTTGATCTTTATAATTATTTATCTTGACAGCACATTGATTTTCTGTATTGTATTTATTATCCTAAGCATTGTACTTTTACAGAAAATCATTTTAACTTCCAATTAATTCTTGTGAAAAATTTATAAAACCCAATTCACCCCCCCTCTTGGGTTCCAACCATTACTTTCACTCTCAAGAGGAAACTTGACAAGCAAGGTACACTCCTAGCTTTGGCTTGTTATGAATCTAATATGATTGATGTTGCTCCCAATACTTGGTGGTTTGACTCAGGTGCAACCATTCATGTTGTGAATTCTTTACAGGGGTTCACAAGCCTGAGGAAGCCAAGTGATGCTGAATCCAATATCATTGTGGGAGATGGAGCTAGAGTATTGGTAGAAGAAATAGGAGTAGTTACATTGCTTTTACCTTCTGGACATACTTTATTGTTAAAAGACGCTGTTTATGTACCTTCTATGAGAAGGAATTTGATTTCAATTTCAGCTTTGGATAAATATGGCTACACTTTTGAATTCAGTAATGAAAAAGTTTTTATTCGTTTTAATTCTGTTACTGTCGGTTCAGGAGTATTATGTGATGGGCTTTACATGCTGAATTTGAATAATATGTCTGTTAACTCTGTTGTTGGAAATAAGCGTAATAGGACTGATGAAAGTTCTTCTATGCTGTGGCATAGACGCTTAGGGCACATTTCTAGGCCCCGGATTGAAAGACTGATTAAGGAAGGTATTCTTCATGATCTCAATTTCTCTGATTTTGACGCTTGCATCGATTGCATTAAAGGCAAGCTCACTGCCAAGACTAGGAAGAAAAGAGCAAATAGGTGTGATGATGTGTTGTAGTTGATTCACACAGACATATGTGGACCTATTACACCCATTGCTATGGGTGGATATAGGTATTTCATTACCTTCATAGATGACTTCTCGAGATTTGGTTGGATAGATCTCCTCCAAGAAAAATCCAGTTCCTTGGATGCCTTCAGATCCTTCAAGGCTGCTATTGAATTAAAGACTGGAAAGAATATTAAATGCGTGAGGTCCGACAGAGGAGGTGAGTATTATGGCAGATACAGTGAGACTGGGAGAAATCCAGGACCATTCGCCAAATTTCTCGATGAATGTGGGATTGAAGCTCAATACACTATGCCTGGTACTCCTGAGCAGAATGGAGTTGCAGAGAGACGTAATCGAATACTCATGGATATGGTAAGATGCATGATGAGTCATACATCATTACCAGTTTTTCTTTGGGGAGATGCCTTAAAGACAGCTATGTACATCCTTAATCAGGTACCATGTCATAGCAAATCTGTGCCGAAAACTCCCTACGAACTGATGAGTGGAAGGAAGCCGAGTTTGAAACACTTTCACGTGTGGGGTTGTAAAGCAGAGGTTAGACCCTATAATCCTCAATTGAAGAAGCTTGATCTTAAAACTATTAGTGGTTTCTTCATCGGCTACTGCGTGGGCTCTAGAGGTTGCAGATTCTATTGCCCTTCTCATTCTACGCGAATCATTGAGTCTGACAGAGCGATATTCTTTGAGGATGATTTGGATAGTGGGAGTCATACACCACGACCAATCACTCTCAAGGAAGATCGGACCACAGCTCCAGCGTCGCCTGTTTTACTTCCCATGAATATTATGGTTCCAGTCGCTCATGATGATGATCAGACACTTCAAGGAGGACATGATGTAGCTGTACCACCTGTTATTGAACAGGAAACTGATGATACTACTGAAACAGGTGTAATTGCACCGCAAGATGTAGTGGCACTGCCAAATGACATTGCAGAAGCACCTCTATTGAGAAGATCTCAGAGAGTACGCAAGCCTTCTATACCAGTTGATTATGTGGTGTATCTTCAGGAGCATGAGTTTGATCTCCATAATGATGACGATCCTGTCACTTTCCAGGAGGCTGTCTCTAGTTCTCATGCTTCTGATTGGCTGAATGCCATGCATGATGAATTAGCTTCCATGTCTCATAATGGTGTTTGGGATCTTGTAGAATTGCCAGATGATTGTAAACCGATTGGGTGCAAATGGGTCTTTAAGACCAAGCGTAGTCCAGATGAAAAAGTTGAGAGGTATAAAGCTAGACTAGTAGCAAAAGGCTATAGTCAAAAGGAAGGCATCGATTATAAGGAGACATTCTCACCAGTTTCTACGAAAGATACTTTTTGGGTTGTTATGGCTTTAGTAGCTCACTTTGATTTAGAACTTACCAGATGGACGTAAAGACAGCCTTTCTGAATGGAGATCTAGCCGAGGATGTCTACATGGTTCAGGCTGATGGTTTTATTGAACCAGGTAAAGAGCATTTGGTTTACAAACTTAAAAAGTCCATTTATGGACTAAAGTAGGCATCCAGGCAATGGTACTTGAAATTTGATCGTGTTGTCACTTCTTTTGGTGTAATACCCAAGAAAAATAAAATATAAATATTTGTTTACAAACTACTGTTACTATTTCAGTATACGGTACTATTCACCAGTATAATACTATTTACGTATATGATACTGTTCATTTATACAATCGAAATGTCAAGTACTAGATGTTGTTTGGTCATAAGAGAAAACTAGAAAGAAGTTCGTAGGAGAAACTAACGTTTTATGTGTGAAAATACCCTCAGGGACTAAAGTGAAAGGACTGAATTGAAAAGAAACTTAAAGGTTTAAGGTGAAAGGATATTGTCACGACCCATTTTCTGGGCACATGACCGGCACAATGATGAATCTCTCATCACTGTAAGCCTTCCGATAAATATATCAAATTTTCTTATCTGAAAATCATAGATTATCAATTTAAAATACATTATTATACTGACATACAAGCCAAATGTCGAACCCCTGAACTAGATGTCCTAGACGATTACAGAGCAACATAATCTATAACAGAAGAGAGGTCTACCCGACAACGGGAAGGTCCAAAAGTGATCTACTCCTCTAGCAGATATTCTTCGATGGCAACCTGATCTGAACAAAAAGGTTGTACAAACAATGTGAGTTTTTAAACTCAATGAGCGAATCGGCCTCGCATTAATAAAATTCAAATACATTACCAGTCATGCAAGCATATCCAAAGGCTCATACTCAACCAATAGACAGAAGATAAAAATTTATCCAATTCAACAAACGTTACTAGTACTCGTCAATGGCAATATATCCCGGAGAGCGCACACAGGCCGGCTCACCAATTATGTATATTTCCGCCATGACGCACAACATCATCCTCTTACATACAAGATAAAAATTCATCCAATTCAACAAACGTTACTAGTACTCGTCAATGGCAATATATCCCGGAGAGCGCACACAGGCCGGCTCACCAATTATGTATATTTCCGCCATGACGCACAACCTCATCCTCTTAGCTAGGGCGCCTCACAGATTTATCACCAATCCGGGCTATATCCCTACTGAGGGAATCGTTGTCTCCACACTCATTGGTCAAGACACCCTGTCAACCGGGTTTTCTGCCTTGCCGTGAGAGGGGGTACTGTCCCGCTCAATCACAATCAATAGCATTTCATATCATAATCAGAAGCTCAATATAATATTCATCCATATAACAGGTATAGTATATAACTATATTATAGCTTTATAAACCACAATTCAAGAGATTCAATCTTCACATCATCATGAGATACTTACTTTTTCTTATCCATACTTCTGGATTAATTATCTCATTATATTCGTCATTCTGAATCCAATTTCTCCCTATGAATCTTGGGAGTGTCCTACGACATACTTTTTATCACCAGTAATGCTAAAACTCTATTAAAACGGGGTCGTTTCACTCACCTGGATTCCGTACGAACATCGCTTCTCTAAGTCATTACAGACAAGAGTTCTCAGGTGAATTTCGGTGTTCTGCTACGGAGATTTTCATGAAAGATTAGAGAAAATACGTCAGGATTGTTTTCGTACAGATACTGTTCATATATACGGTTACTATTCATACGGTCACTATTCATACGTACGGATACTATTTATACATACAGATAATATTCGTACATACGATCACTATTCATACGTATGAATATTATTTTTATGTACGGATACTATTTATATGTACGGTTACTATTCATTCGGTTACTATTCATACGTACGGATACTATTCATACCAGAAATAGAGAATACAATCTGTAAAAGAGTACACCAGGTAAGTTCCCAGAAAAGAGTGGAGGGTCACACTGGACACACTTAAAAACCAGGTCTTTCCTTAGCCAGAACTTTCCTAGACATGTATTCTTCACAGTTTACATTCTATTTCGGTAATCAGAGAATCAAAATAACATATAAACAGCTAAGGACAGTTTTTCTGATGTGGAAGATCAGCCAAGGCCGCAACCACAGAGCATACTTAAGAAATTAACTTTTAAAATTTGAAAGACATAGAAAGGGCATAGTATCCTTACCTAAGCTGAAAAGGAAAGGCCCAAAATCTCAGAGGCCTAGCTTTGGAGTAAGAGAAACTTAAGGAGAGAAGAAGAGAAGTTGAAGGTGTGAGTTTAGAAGTGAAATGGAAGGGCCTATTTATAGCAAAAGTCAAGGGTACTATTTGACACTATGCGCTAATAAAATATTCAATTTACTATTCATGAAAATGACATTTCTAATAATGTAGTTACTGTGCAAATGGCGGCAAGCTGGAATTTTTTGTTTTATTACTATTGAAAACTTAAAGAGAAAACTATCCTTTCTCTTAAACCTTTAAGTTTCTTTTCAATTCAGTCCTTTCACTTTAGTCCCTGAGGGTATTTTCACACATAAAACGTCAGTTTCTCCTACGAACTTCTTTCTAGTTTTCTCTTATGACCAAACAACATCTAGTACTTGATATTTCGATTGTATAAATGAACAGTATCATATACGTAAATAGTATTATACTGGTGAATAGTACCGTATACTGAAATAGTAACAATAGTTTGTAAACAAATATTTATATTTTATTTTTCTTGGGTATTACATTATCACCCCCTTAAGAGAATTCGGTCCCCCGAATTCAAAACTCATTTCAAGACTGAAATAAGTGTGATTACTTCGTCTATATCTCATTCTTTGTATCTCTTTCTTCCAAAACCTCATCACACCCTTGGTGAGATTTACAAGAACATTATACCATTGACTGTGAACTCTAAACCGCATTATCAATAATTTGCATAAGACTTTTGCCTTTTCTAAACAGCAAGTAATCTCTTCCTTATCAGTTTAATCTTCTCCACAACCTTTTGTACCATAAAGTGTCTCATCCTCATAACCTTTACCAAACTCAAACCACCTAATCAAAGACGAACTCTGTCTATATGTAAAACCTCAAATAGGTGTCATCTCAAAAGTGGCACGTGGTCTTTCCAGTTCACATTGAATATCAGAACACATGTTTCCACACACATAGCTTATAACTTTTACGAATACAAGCACCCTACCCGAAGGTATCATTTTGGCCATAAGCAATACTCTTGCCCGAAGGCGATCCTTCTACCTTAAGGCGACACTCTCAGCTGAAGGCGTCATATAAAAGGAAAAATCACATGAAATTATTACATAAATCTCTAGGAAGAATAATCCTAGAAAATATGATAAGTAAATAACATACTTCCTACGCATAATTATATATATGAAAATTCCTCTCACCTCAATGACTCATATAGAGTCGCATCCCTTCAATGATTGAGGCAAACCCATAGTTCTATAGGTTCATAAAATACTTATTCAGCATTCCTCCATAGCTCAGAAGTGCAATGAAATATCATTTTAGTAACTCTGCTCAGTCAAAAAGATATTACTATACTATGCTTTAGAATCAAGTATGAAATATAACAAGTCCAATATCTTCTCATTCCTCAAGTTCTTTTAGTAAAATAAATCACTTCAACAAAGAAGATCTAGATACTAACTTAAATTTTATTTCTAGTACATAGATAATTTTAATACGTGAAGCTTACACCAAATGTAGCTTTAGGTACAAACAAAAGAAAAATAAATTAAGGACGAGGAGGCTTTTGAAATGTAAAAGGTGCTCCAGGTCTAGAAGAGGAAGGTGCTTCAGACCTTAAGGAGGAAGCTAATCGTTGCAGCCTAGAAAGAGTTTCTGGAGGAAGCGCTTGAGAAATTTGGCGAAGAGCATAAGTCACTCCGTTCATACAGTCAATACACCTTGCTTGTTGGTCACGAAAATTTTGAGTTGCAAACATTGAATGTCTATCAACTCGATTAGCCAGTTCCCCGAAACGACGGTTTATCAGTTTCTCTTGGTTTTCAAAGAGACGACTTATTAGTCGCTTCTGGTCCTCTATCTTGTATTCCAGGCTCTCTATCTTACGTTCCAGGAATGCAAGCTTATTTTCTGAGGATGTTGCAGTACTGTCCTCCTCCAACTCTATTACATCCCTCTTTCTCTTCTTAATTTCTGGTGACCTGTCTACAGGTCTCTTCCCTTTGTTGTTTCCGAGACTTAGATTTAAATCAAGCTCTACATTGCCAGTCTCAAAATTCAAGTTGAAAGACTTATTATCGGCCATTGCTCTAGGGATCTCAGAAATAACTTCGAATGAGAAAGGAATGGAGATTGAGAAATAGGTATGTAATGAAAGAAGTAGGTTTGCTTGGTGCGATGAGTAGGGTAACGGGCATACAAGATTTATAGACAACCCGAAGCCCCTGGAGCTAAAGCCACCACAACCTACACGCCGCTTGCTATAAGGTTTACAGATCACATATGTCGCAATGCCAGCAATTAATGTCGGACATGCAGATAAATAGTAAATGCAATTAACATAAGTCAAAGATTTCCTCAAAAAATTTTCGGCTAATCTTGACCTTTCTCAAACTTTTGACTAACTACGCTCTTCAGTCTGAGATTTTCTCCCTCTAACTTGTTTTATCCTGTAATCCCATATCACGATGTCCCTCTATGATCGGGTAGTCTCATATTAGCCTTATCTTAGATTCTGATCGGTGTCTTTATTCTGGATTTACACATAATATATGTATATCAATATATTAAAACAAAGTTAACTGCTTACGGTCACATACAGTAAGTATTATCATGATGTAAGGAAATCACTGCCTTTCATTTGCCCACGAGAGCATTATATGTAAGTATGTGTAACCATGAAGATATATCATCATCTACACATTTTATTCTATCCAAGTCATTTTGATTTCACATCTCTATGAGTATATGTAGGATCATCACATATTCTCCTTGATCGTAGCCTTCACTCATTATGCATGAATAACATACATAAATGTAATTACAACATGATTCAATCAATTATGTATATTATACTCAACTGAAGGCTCTTAAGAACAACACAATAAAACAGAGAAATGTATTTCAGTTCATCATAAAAGCATCCAAGGCAATCTTTAATGGCTATATCATTAACTTCTTTGAATTTCGAAAAATGCCAACGGGAGAAATGGGAAAACCGAGTAAAATCGGCCGCAAATCCACCGAATACTGACTTTCGTGGTTTTGGCATTAATGCAACGCGCTATCGGTGTGCACGCCTACCCAGACTTCTGGCTTCCAGCTTGCAGAAATCCATAGGTTGATCGTGTAGGGGTGCGGTGAAGAGATATCTTCTTTGTCTCTTAGTCCAAATTTTTTCTCTATAAAAACCTTCTCAGCGTTCTCAGTTACCACACCACAAAGAGTAATAATCTCCGAGCCTACAATCCCCCAGTATTCCTCTCGCCTCATACTCTTACAAAAATTTCTAAATTTTTCCAAATCATGGCCTCAAGGAAGTACATTGATCTCACAGTAGAGGCTAAGGAAGAAGAGCTCGACTTAAACTTAAGTCTGGGCAAAGACAAGGGCAAAAGACCTTTTGAGGGGTCTCCAGAGAAACAGAAGGAGAAGAAAATGAAGAAGATCGAGGAAGCTGAGGAGACTAGCACGGGCCATACCTCGGAGGACAAAATCGCCTGTCTAGAGCAGGAGGTGAAAAATCTGAAAAAGATGATAGGAGACCTGGAGAAGTTAACTAAACGCAATCATGCAGAAATGACTTCAAGAATAGACAGGTTCTTCTATTGGTCTACCCAGTGCTTCTGCAATCAACAACAAAGAAGTGTTGATTGTATGAATGGGATTTACACTACCCTCCGCGACATTGCTATGTCCCTTGCTCCAAGGAATGGTCGAGGGGTGATGATACAATACAACCCTCCTAATCCAAGACCACCTCGCTTTTAGATTACTCATGCATGAGTAAACTTCTTCTTTTTTGCAATGTAATCCTTCAGTTTTTTTTTGTTTTTAATGCGAGTGGTTTCTTTTATTGGCTGGTACCCTAAAATAATATAGCTACACAAATTCAATCATGAATTCAGCTTATAAAATCCACCATATAAAAATTTGATCCGACAGCAACGGAATCAAAACAAGTAACAACTTTTCCTTGACTAAGTTCAAAAGTGTAGCCACATCTGTATAAAACTAAAACTGAGAACATACTTCTCAAGAAGAGATAAGTCTCGGAGGGAAAGGAAATGAAAACATCCTACAGGACCTTCAGTAGAGCCGTCTCTCTATAGTTGTGCTCGGGTTCACAACGATAGAGGAGGTCCCACTAAGGTTACCTTGCTCTGTAATCACTAGGAGACCTAACAACCATTGCTCTGATACCAACTTTGTCACGACCCATTTTCTGGGCACATGACCGGCACAATGATGAATCTCTCATCACTGTAAGCCTTCCGATAAATATATCAAATTTTCTTATCTGAAAATCATAGATTATCAATTTAAAATACATTATTATACTGACATACAAGCCAAATGTCGAACCCCTGAACTAGATGTCCTAGACGATTACAGAGCAACATAATCTATAACAGAAGAGAGGTCTACCCGACAACGGGAAGGTCCAAAAGTGATCTACTCCTCTAGCAGATATTCTTCGATGGCAACCTGATCTGAACAAAAAGGTTGTACAAACAATGTGAGTTTTTAAACTCAATGAGCGAATCGGCCTCGCATTAATAAAATTCAAATACATTACCAGTCATGCAAGCATATCCAAAGGCTCATACTCAACCAATAGACAGAAGATAAAAATTTATCCAATTCAACAAACGTTACTAGTACTCGTCAATGGCAATATATCCCGGAGAGCGCACACAGGCCGGCTCACCAATTATGTATATTTCCGCCATGACGCACAACATCATCCTCTTACATACAAGATAAAAATTCATCCAATTCAACAAACGTTACTAGTACTCGTCAATGGCAATATATCCCGGAGAGCGCACACAGGCCGGCTCACCAATTATGTATATTTCCGCCATGACGCACAACCTCATCCTCTTAGCTAGGGCGCCTCACAGATTTATCACCAATCCGGGCTATATCCCTACTGAGGGAATCGTTGTCTCCACACTCATTGGTCAAGACACCCTGTCAACCGGGTTTTCTGCCTTGCCGTGAGAGGGGGTACTGTCCCGCTCAATCACAATCAATAGCATTTCATATCATAATCAGAAGCTCAATATAATATTCATCCATATAACAGGTATAGTATATAACTATATTATAGCTTTATAAACCACAATTCAAGAGATTCAATCTTCACATCATCATGAGATACTTACTTTTTCTTATCCATACTTCTGGATTAATTATCTCATTATATTCGTCATTCTGAATCCAATTTCTCCCTATGAATCTTGGGAGTGTCCTACGACATACTTTTTATCACCAGTAATGCTAAAACTCTATTAAAACGGGGTCGTTTCACTCACCTGGATTCCGTACGAACATCGCTTCTCTAAGTCATTACAGACAAGAGTTCTCAGGTGAATTTCGGTGTTCTGCTACGGAGATTTTCATGAAAGATTAGAGAAAATACGTCAGGATTGTTTTCGTACAGATACTGTTCATATATACGGTTACTATTCATACGGTCACTATTCATACGTACGGATACTATTTATACATATAGATAATATTCGTACATACGATCACTATTCATACGTATGAATATTATTTTTATGTACGGATACTATTTATATGTACGGTTACTATTCATTCGGTTACTATTCATACGTACGGATACTATTCATACCAGAAATAGAGAATACAATCTGTAAAAGAGTACACCAGGTAAGTTCCCAGGAAAGAGTGGAGGGTCACACTGGACACACTTAAAAACCAGGTCTTTCCTTAGCCAGAACTTTCCTAGACATGTATTCTTCACAGTTTACATTCTATTTCGGTAATCAGAGAATCAAAATAACATATAAACAGCTAAGGACAGTTTTTCTGATGTGGAAGATCAGCCAAGGCCGCAACCACAGAGCATACTTAAGAAATTAACTTTTAAAATTTGAAAGACATAGAAAGGGCATAGTATCCTTACCTAAGCTGAAAAGGAAAGGCCCAAAATCTCAGAGGCCTAGCTTTGGAGTAAGAGAAACTTAAGGAGAGAAGAAGAGAAGTTGAAGGTGTGAGTTTAGAAGTGAAATGGAAGGGCCTATTTATAGCAAAAGTCAAGGGTACTATTTGACACTATGCACTAATAAAATATTCAATTTACTATTCATGAAAATGACATTTCTAATAATGCAGTTACTGTGCAAATGGCGGCAAGCTGGAATTTTTTGTTTTATTACTATTGAAAACTTAAAGAGAAAACTATCCTTTCTCTTAAACCTTTAAGTTTCTTTTCAATTCAGTCCTTTCACTTTAGTCCCTGAGGGTATTTTCACACATAAAACGTCAGTTTCTCCTATGAACTTCTTTCTAGTTTTCTCTTATGACCAAACAACATCTAGTACTTGATATTTCGATTGTATAAATGAACAGTATCATATACGTAAATAGTATTATACTGGTGAATAGTACCGTATACTGAAATAGTAACAATAGTTTGTAAACAAATATTTATATTTTATTTTTCTTGGGTATTACAGATATTTTTCCCTTTTAAGTTTTCAATAGTAATAACAATTTTCCATGAGGTGCACAGTAACTGCATTATTAGAAATGTCATTTTCATGAATAGTAAATTGAATATTTTATTAATGCATAGTGTCAAATAGTACCCTTGACTTTTGCTATAAATAGGCCCTTCCATTTCACTTCTAAAATCACACCTTCAACTTCTCTTCTTCTCTCCTTAAGTTTCTCTTACTCCAAAGCTAGGCCTCTGAGATTTTGGGCCTTTCATTTTCAACTTAGGTAAGGATACTATGCCCTTTCTATGTCTTTCAAATTTTAGAAGTTAATTTCTTAAGTATGCTCTGTGGTTGCGGTTTTGGCCGATCTTCCACATCAGAAAAACTGTCCTTAGCTGTTTATATGTTATTTTGATTCTCTGATTACCAAAATAGAATGTAAACTGTGAAAAATACATGTCTAGGAAAGTTCTGGCTAAGGAAAGACCTGATTTTTAAGTGTGTCCAGTGTGACCCTCCACTCTTTCCTGGGAACTTACCTGGTGTACTCTTTTACAGATTGTATTCTCTATTTCTGGTATGAATAGTACCCGTACGTATGAATAGTAACCGTATGAATAGTAACCGTATATATGAATAGTATCCATACGTAAAAATAGTATTTATACATATGAATAGTGACCGTATGTACGAATATTATCCGTATGTATAAATAGTATCCGTACGTATGAATAGTGACTATATATGAATAGTATCGTATGTATGAACAGTATCTGTATGAAAAACAATCCTAACTTGTTTTCTCTAATCTTTCATGAAAATCTCCGTAGCGGAATACTGAAATTCATCTGTGTACTCTTATCTGTAACGACTTAGAGAAGCGATATTCGTACGGAATCCAGGTGAGTGAAACGACCCCGTTTTAATAGAGTTTTAGCATTACTGATGATAAAAAGTATGTCGTAGGACACTCCCAAGATTCATAGGGGGAAATTGGATTCAGAATGACGAATCTAAATGAGATAATTAATCCATAAGTATGGATAAAATGAAATAAGTATCTTATGATGATGTGAAGTTTGAATGTTTTCAAAAATGGATTAATTGTTATCTTGATATGTGGTTTATAAATCCATAATATAGTTATATACTATACCTGTTATATGGATGAATATTATATTGAGCTTCTGATTATGATATGAAATGCTATTGATTGTGATTGAGCGGGACAGTACCCCCTCTCACGGCAAGGCGGAAAACCCTGTTGACAGGGTGTCTTGACCAATGAGTGTGGAGACAACGATTCTCTCAGTAGGGATATAGCCCGGATTGGTGATAAATCCGTGAAGCGCCCTAGCTAAGAGGATGAGGTTGTGCGTCATGGCAGAAATATACATAATTGGTGAGCCGGCCTGTGTGCGCTCTCCGGGATATATTGCCATTGACGAGTACTAGTAACATTTGTTGAATTAGATGAATTTTTATCTTGTATGTAAGAGGATGATGTTGTGCGTCATGGCGAAAATATACATAATTGGTGAGCCGGCCTGTGTGCGCTCTCCGGGATATATTGCCATTGACGAGTACTAGTAACGTTTGTTGAATTGGATAAATTTTTATCTTCTGTCTATTGGTTGAGTATGAGCCTTTGGATATGCTTGCATGACTGGTAATGTATTTGAATTTTATTAATGCGAGGCCGATTCGCTCATTGAGTTTAAAAGCTCACATTGTTTGTACAACCTTTTTGTTCAGATCAGGTTGCCATCGAAGAATATCTGCTAGAGGAGTAGATCACTTTGGACCTTCCCGTTGTCGGGTAGACCTCTCTTCTGTTATAGATTATGTTGCTCTGTAATCGTCTAGGACATCTAGTTAAGGGGTTCGACATTTGGCTTGTATGTCAGTATAATAATGTATTTTAAATTTATAATCTATGATTACATGCAAATCATCTCTATGATTTTCAGATAAGAAAATTTGATATATTTATCGGAAGGCTTACAGTGATGAGAGATTCATCATTGTGCCGGTCATGTGCCCAGAAAACGGGTCGTGACATTTGGCTTCAAGGAAAATGCTTCAGATCAGTGCATTTATTTGAAGACTAGTGGGAGCAATTTTATAATTCTTGTTTTATATGTCGACGATATTCTGCTTACAAGCAGTTGTGTTAACCTTTTGACTGAGACAAAATTGATGTTAAATAGCCACTTTGATATGAAGGACCTTGGTGATGCTTCAGTTGTTCTAGGCATCCAGATTTACAGTGATAGGTCACGTGGCATTCTTGGATTGTCTCAGAGAGGATATATTGAAAAGATCCTCAAGCAGTTTAACATGCATTCTTGCTCCCCATGTGCTGCACCTGTTCAGAAAGGTGACAAACTATCTAAATCTCAATGTCCTCAAAATGATTCAGAGATATCTGAAATGAGAAAGGTCCCATATGCTTCCGCTGTTGGCAGCTTAATGTATGCTCAAGTTTGTACTCGTCCCGATATCGCTTTTGCTGTTAATGCTTTAGGGAGATATTTGAGCAACCCAGGTTTGGGTCATTGGAAAGCCGTGAAGAAGGTCATGAGATATTTGCAGGGAACCAAGGATTACATGTTGACCTACAAGAAGTCTGATCAACTTCAGGTCATCGGTTATTCTGATTCTGATTTTGCAGGTTGCCCTGACGACCGTAAGTCTACTTCCGGCTCTATTTTTATGATGGCAGAAGGAGCTATTTCTTGAAAGAGTGTTAAACAGACTCTTACAGCTACTTCTACCATGGAGGCAGAGTATGTCGCTTGCTATGAGGCTACTTCTCAAGCCGTGTGGCTAAAAAACTTAATCTCTGGTTTTCACATTGTTGAAAGCATTTCTAGGCCACTTGTGATATACTGCGACAACACTGCTGCTGTTCATTTCTCTCAAAACAACAGAAGCTCTTCTCGATCAAAGCACTTTGATATCAAATATCTGTTTGTTAGAGAGAAAATTCTGGAGTTTCAGACTCGTATTGAACATCTCGCTACAGAAAACATGTTGGCGGATCCACTAACTAAAGGCTTAACTGTTAAAGCTTTTCAGAATCATGTAACCCATATGGGATTAGTTAAGTCTTTTGATGTTTTAGGTTAGTGGGAGTCTGAAATTTTACATTTACTTGATTGTTATTCTTATGAGATATGTATGAGATGACGTCACTTTTGTTATCATATCTCTTTTAGCATTTTCAGATGCTTGGACTATTCTTGGATTGCATATTTCTTTTAATTAATTATGCTTATCCATATTCATTATTCTTTATATGAAATATGGGCTTTTACTTTGTATGATTTACTTCCCTATCGGATGCTATTTCTGCATCGTTAAAGCTTATGTTTCTTAACATGTGCTATAAATATAGTTAGTATTTTAGCCTTAATGATTATTGCATTTTAATAATTGACTATTGCTATCCAAGTGGGAGAATTGTTGAAATTTAATATAATATATATCCTATTTTGGATATGCATTAATCAATTATTAAAAATCATTAACATATTAACTATATTATTCTAATATATAGCCTTTAATATATGAATATTATAATTGGGCTTCTATATTGTGAATAGCCCGTGATGGGTTGGGCCAATCACATAGCCTATTGAGAAGTCCCTGCCCTCGTCTGATATTAAATAGACTGACATCCCATTAATCAGTCTAACCCTAGACAGAACTTATCAGACAGAGAGTAGTACCACTCTCACACAACCCTAAAAAATTTCCTCTGTTCTACTGTTCGAGATGGATAGCGCAATAATGCCAGGTACATGTTCTGTTCATCCCTTTTATGTTCTGTTATTTAATATGCTGTAGTTTGTATCTACACCGATCTAGGATTAGAAATTTAATCCTCTTAATTCCTTCAGAAAGCTCTAATGGCTACTTGAAGGAGTCTGAGAACATATTACTAGCTTCCTTCCTCATTCAGCACATTCGTTGCTTGAAAAAAAAAATCATTTATATGCCCTAAGAGCTTGTGCCTAATCTGTATTCTTGAGAGAGAGAGAGAGAGAGAGAGAGAGAGAGAGAGAGAGAGAGAGAGAGAGAGAGAGAGAACTTCTATGTTGTTCATTTATTGCTCTTAGTGAGTTTTTTCTCTTTTGTTGCTTTTAGTGAATTGAATTTCATCTACCTACTCTTGTGGTGATTTGAAGACCTATGCAATTTGGTTCAAGGTTTAAGAAAATGAATTGGTTATTGAATTAGTTGAGGTACTAATTCAAGGATCAATCGGGATCATAGTTAAACCAATGGTACTTAAAATATATTAAAATATATAATTAATATATATTACAAATATTAAAATATATAATATATAATATTAAAATATTAAAACATTCAAGGCATATTATATATATATATATATATATATATATATTTATATCAGTCTTAGATTTTTTTTAATAGCTTAAATTTTAGAGACATCTTAAAAATACATAATAATATTTATTTTAAATTCAAAAATAAAAAAGAACTGGTTAAACCATTTGAATTGATCGGTTTTATCAGTTTGATCAATTTTTTACCAGTTAAACACTCATCGGTTCTTAGGTTCAAATTGAACTGGAGACTTAGTTGGTTCATCGATTTTACAATCAAATCGACCAATTCGGTTCAGTTTTCTAAAATATGCTTTGACTTGTGTGTAAATTTCTAGGAAACTAGAAAAAATTCTAGGGGTGAAGATCAAAACTTAGGCTGGTATTTACAACTTCTCCCAAGTTGCTCATTTGATGTGCAATTGTCCAATGTAACAGTGCAACCTTATTTATAAAGGTTCCAATCATTGATAATCTCACTTAGTGGTCAATTATTTTTAGTTTAGTCCACTGATGTTTAGAGACTATTAGTAATCCTAATTTTCCGACTCTTTTTAGGATCCTAAGCATGTCATTGAAACTTCAATTAGCAATTTTGAGGTAATCTTTGTCCTTATTACCTTTTTTTTTCATTAATAATAATAAGGTAAAAATGATATTTTAGTCTTATGTGCTTATTATATGTTTTATTTTGATCTCCTATGTTTCAAAAATTTCATATTAGTCTTTTATGTTTCAAAATCTTATTATTTTGGTCCTTTTTTTTGGTTAAAACTGATGGTTTATATAACAGAGTTAACACGTTATTTTTCTAATACTGACATGACTTATTTACATGGTTGCTGACTGGATATGAGTATCTTATGTATAAAATCTAGTTGCCTAAAATATTCTTATACTTCTTCCTGTATGCTGCGTATTTTTACTTTTTTTTTTTCCAAATCAAATTGTTATTTGATCTTGTTTATTCTAGAGATAGATTTTATACGTTAGACACTTATATCCAATTGATAGTTATGTAAATAAGCCATGTCAATATTAGGAGGATAATGCGTCAATTCTGTTACATAGATTAACAATTTTAATGAAAAATAACTAGGATAGTGAAATTTTGAAACAAAAAGAATCAATATGAAATATTTGAAATATAAAAAAAATTAAAATAAAATTCAAAATAACCATAAGCTACCAAAAGGTCATTTTTGCCTAATAACAATAAAGTGTTTACCAAGTATTAGTTCTGCAAAAGGTTTGACTTTTCTTTGGATCAGTAACTCCTCCCAATAAACATGAATTAGCATCTAACAGACGTCTTACAAAATTTAGCAACCTATAAGTCCACTAACGGAGAGTAAGAAAGAGTGATTCAAACCAAAGAAAACGAATAGGGAACAAGAACATGATTTTTTGTGATTGAAAGGAAATACAAGGAACAAAGCCCACATAAGGCTGGAGCCAAACAGCATCTCAAGCAACACACCTAAGAAACTAGCTACTATTTATCCTAACCTCCAAGACGAACAGGAGTGTTCCAAACCCAAAGGGCAGATCATGTGAAAGAGCTAACTTAGCTACAGTGTTTTACTTGTGAATTCTCTGCTTGGTCATCATTATGTTTAGTTAAATAAAATTATTTGATCAAATATATCTCATATAATTTCTATCTATCAATCTCGGTCAGATGATAACTCTATTTAACCAATAAATTACTGACCAAGTAAAGGATCTACATGTTAAAAACTTTATATTTTCTCCCTTACCAAGTACACTATAGGGTATCTCATGTGACTCCTTTCCTCTCTTCAAGGTTATCTCCTGTTAAACATCAAACCAAACCACACTTGACACTACCCTTGTCTTTCTCCCTTCCCAAGTACACTATAGGGTATCTCATGTGACTCCTTTCCTCTCTTCAAGGTTATCTCCTGTTAAACATCAAACCAAACCACACTTGACACTACCCTTGTCCAACCACAATCAAGGAACATGTGTTTGATAGATTTACTATTCTCAAAGCAAATCGAACAGACATCAGAAATGGTTAGCTTTCTCCTCATCAACACCTTATGCGAGGGTAACACTCCCCTACAAACCCTCTAGATAAAGGCTTCAACTTTTGGTCTATCTTGTGTGCTCCAAATAATATCCCATAATAGATCCTCTGGTTAACACCTGTTGGAGGAGGACACACGACGGAGCACTGCTATGACAGAGGACGAAGGATGCTATTAATGCTGAAGAATAGTGGTATCAACGACAGAGCACCGCTACAACAGAGGAAAAGAAGGTGGGGTGTCCAACGATCTTGTTTCACGCCTGAAGAAAATGGCAAGAAACACTAGGCAAGTGCTTGCATACGAAGAAAAGTAGGTAGGGGTGTGACATGGTACACATGGCGTGCAACAATTGGGTGAGCATTTTTTTTTTAAGGCAAGCCAGATAACCGGGTTAGGTATGGGACATCCGAAACACAAGATGGAGTGGGTAGATCAATGCAGTGCCACTGTTAAGGCCCTGTGCGTTAAAGAAAAAAAGGTTAAGTGAAACACATCTTTTCACTTAAAATGGTGAGACGTTATTTGAGCTGTTGAATTTATTACAGTCTAACAGCTCACAACCTTCATGCCAAAGTTAATCTCGTCCATCCACGCATTACATCCAATGGTTAGGATACGCCTAGCACTATGCTTGACTTTATAAACCAAGTAAAAAATCTGGATCCCCTGAACTACTGGGATTCCCAACCTTGTTTCTCTTGTCCTCTACTGCTCTGTAATACCCAGGTTTAACTGTGTATTGTCCATCACTAGTATAAGGCCAATAAAAACCATCCTTCTCATTCCAGTGACTGATAGGGATCGCTAAAATCTTACTTGCAGTGTCTCTACAGAAATTGCGCCTGACAGTGTCCTCATTCCACTCCTTGCCATCCTTCTTAATCAATTCTTTTACCTTCCAGTTATTGGGTTGCCAGTCTCTCTGCCACATTCTCTTTCTATCAATGACCCCTCTATCTCTCCACACGCAAATATCATCACCAGTACTAACTCTTCTTGCCGCATGCCTTAAAACAACGTCCTGTGTCTCCTGCCATATATAATGCTTCACCACCCCCTAGAGAAACGAGCCTTCTTAGCATGCTAAAATTCACCCCTCTAGTGGGAAATATATTCCTTTTAGGATCCTAACCGACAAAGACGTTGGGTTATTCATCACACGCCATGCCTACTTAGCAAGAAAAGCTTCATTCATGCTAGCGAAATAAATGCATCAAGCCTACTTTAATTTTAAAGGCTAAAAATAATGCAGTATGATCATAAGCTGATAACCTAGTTAAGGATCCTCAAACTATGACAAGGAATAATAATGGCTCTTTACAATAAACTGAGTTTAGATTCTCTTGCTTGTCTTTGGAAGTAAAGCAGAGTACTTATCTTGTTCCAACGATTGTGAGTGAGGTTGACATTTTTATTTTATCTTTTTGAAACACCTGTGATTCAATGTCTATAAAGAGACAAACATTTTACTTGTTTTCTAAAGACAAACAGAGAATTTGAACACCAATAAATTAGGATATTAATATCCAAATAAGCAATTAAAAAATTCCTAATTAAAAAGTTAAATTTCCAAAATTGAAACCTTCCCCTAAAATCATATCTATTCTCCATGAAAGAGGGAGAGGTACTCTTGAATTAGCAAGCATTCTTGATATTTCTACACAGCTCATGTTTAAACCGGAAGTCAAGAACAAAGCACTTTACACGTTAAACTACAAGTCAATTTGAGTGGATCCTTGACGAATGGAGAAAAAGGTAAACGATTGTTTTACAAATTTTTTCACTGATTATTATATATGTCTATATGTGTTTCAAAGTGTAATAAAAACGAAGAATTTAACCTCACAATGTCTATTTCTGTATTTCCAGCAGGAATTTGATTCAAGATGATATCTGCAACAAACCACTTATTCCATCCTAAGGACACAGCATGAATAGACAATTTTAACCGCATGCCTAGGTTTTCTTTTGAATAAAATGAATATGCAAAGAATCAAAACTGACATCTAATCATGCATTTTAAATTATATTCTCATCTCTCACCTCTCAAGGCCTAGGTTAGCACACAAAAGCAGATTGACCAACGTTAGTATGTCATACAACAACAGTACTGGAAGACAAAAAATAATTGATGACATATGGAAAGAAAATAAAGATGAGAGTGCAACATCTTCAAATCTGTTTCTAAGAATCTTCTATATTCCTTGAAACTGTAGTACAATATATTTATATCTTAGCTCATATCTTGAGACATGGCCAAAATGAAGAAAGTTTTCCTACGGGCTACGGTACTCTAATCATCTCCGCGCTGCATGGTTGGGCTAGCTCTGTATCATAAATTACAATGAATTGCCTAAGGGAAGGATTTGCGGGAAAACTTTGTTGATTCTGCAAGAACAACAATTTAGTTTTCAAGAAAATGATGAAATCTTTTTTATGAGGATCTCAAATTGCATCCCAATTCTAGAATTGTTGGGAGATACTTATGACTACTCAAACAAAATTGTGAGTAGGGTATTCATGCTCATAACCGTTATAATCATAATAAAGCCTTTCTCCCTTAGTAATATCACGAGTAGCAACCAAGAAGACCCTGCATTCACCACTAACATTGTACCTCACACATTTACAATTCTGCTTCTTCCTACCTTCCCTGCACAAAATTTGATTTATTTTCAGCCCAAATAACCTAATAGTTAAGAAATCACTGTGTACATTAAGGAAACTATCAGTGAGACAGGCTTACTGAGTATGATTGTTGATGCCATTAATAAAGCGAGCAATGTTTCCACGTTTATCAGGGCAGATGACTAGACTTTTAGAAGAATCTGTTGCTAAAAGAAGGGTCATCATACTGTCACAATCATCATGTTCTCGGTTCTTCATGTAATCCACATCACCCGTGTATTCAGCAATGACGGTCATATCCTTAATTGAGCCATCTGCCTCTACAGTGTAGCTACAACACAAGATCAAGTCTACACGATATTAAGGTGTCTGTGTATAAATTGCCTATTGTATTGTGAGTTAAAGAGAGGTACCCTTCACATGAATCAAAAACAACCATAAGGGGAGGGCATTTGCCCCTTCTACACATAGCTTTGCAATGTTCCAAGGTCTCCGTGTCTTCCCTGGAAAGTACCTAGGAGAAGATAAAAATATTTTACCAAACTAGCACATGCTGATGGAAATGTCTACAGCGATACTCCTCTTCGTTAGTATCCCATTTCTAAGGGTAATGAAACTACAAAAGAACTAGTAGTTGAAACCTGCATGCCACCATTTTCAAACATGGCTTGATTAGCTGATCTTGGAGCCATCCCATTCGTATATGTGAGATCATCACTGAACTCCATATGCATTGCTGTTAAAGCAGAAGCAAGGGAACCCATCTGTTTCAGTCTTTGGGCAGGATCTTCTGTTGGAATATATGGAAATAATCTCCTCCTTTTCTTTTGCAATACCAGCAATCTTGAACGTCTCCGACGTTTCTTAGCATCTGGTAGTTCAGAAAGGATATATCAAGAAAACTAGTTTTCCAATTAGATATATTCATTTCATTAATAGCAAAGAGCCATCCAACGAAGTTGAGAGAAAAGTTTCCTTAAGAGTACACTTTATTAATTACCTAGATTGTGTGAACATGATATCAAAAGTTGACACAAATTTAGATAAAAGGGCAACTAAATGTGACTCCTCTGACATTCTTCACTAATAAAAAGAATAAAAACATTCGTGAATAGGAAATCCTGTGTGCACTTCAAACAAACAAGAAGCAGAAGGGTATGCCACAACCTAGGAAGGCAAAAGTGTAAAAATAACAATAAATTGGAAAAAGATCTTATTGCACAAATACCAAAAAGGATAGTAGCTGGGATCAATTCTTGTGTAGGCTCGTTTGTCTTAATCACGTATTCCCAGCAAAACTTTTTCCTTACTTTATCCTCCTTCTACTCTTCTCCTCCAACTCCTCCAGTACCCCATCTCTCTCCCTCCTCTGTTTCTTTCACTTGTTTACCCTAGGTGATGGAAACTATTTTCCTGTACTATCCAACATTTTACTCTTCAAAAGTTTAGGGAAGAAAAGGCATTCCTTCTCATCGGCCTGAACAAATTCTTTTTGGTTTTAAGTTAGAAATCTTTTCTTCTTATATGCATCACGGAGGAAGTAGTTATTGATTAAACCGCTGGACCATGAAAAACATAAATATCTCAGGCTCAACTACCTCCTTTTTGCTGCCAAATGATAGACCACATTTGACTTGAGTAAAACCGTTTGATTAAGAGGATGATCATCTTTCATATATAAGAAGCCCATGGACAAAGAGATTGCTGTCCATTGTTTGGTAGTTCCTTGCTATTTGGCCTCCTTTACCTTTAAAGAATAGCTTTTGATTTCAAAGTGGATGAAGTGTGGAGCCTAGTTTCACAGATATCTGCAAGCCCATGAATGGTAAATTTGCAGCTCTTTCACAGAATTTTCAAATTTGCAATAGAGATTGATAGACTGATATTTTCTTCAAAATATGATGTTTATTTGGTACACAATATCATATCATGAAATTAGAGGCATTAACTAGTCTACTTATCATACTCACCATTTTATTGGCATGTTAAATCTATATTAACTGCCAATTTGGTAACAACAAAATTGACACGTCCT
The DNA here is from genome assembly GCA_037074585.1 of Biancaea sappan. NCBI lineage: Eukaryota > Viridiplantae > Streptophyta > Magnoliopsida > Fabales > Fabaceae > Biancaea > Biancaea sappan. The sequence continues at coordinate 15,986,196 of CM073491.1, read as the reverse complement.
TATGTGACAAATCATGCTAAAATATTACAGAGTTTTGTGAATAGAAACAACTGCAGCCCCCATGACAAGTGACAATTCAAAAAGAAACACTCCATGATTGTGGTAGTGCATTCCATATGTCCCTACGGAATATCAAGTCCTCGTTCGAACATACATGATGCAATTACAAAAGGTTAGTGCAAATGCTAAAAGATTCCATGACCTTATTTATGTCTCTCGGGAACTTTATAGACATTAGCTACAGTAATATAGTCTATGACGCATGTTATAATTTGTGGTATATATATAGATAATATTATTTCATGCACCAATGCTATGCCAAATCTGCAATTATATGCAACCCGACATGACAGGTATATAGCCAAATATTCGATTTATAGGGTCAGCAATTTTCCTAACTTTGTGTTTTCAAAATAGAAGAAATAGAATGACATGATGAAAATGAATGTCTGAATATAGGTTCTTTACCTTGAGGAGATGCACATTTGTCGTTAACATCACTACACTTCTGAATCCCGAAAAAATCAATTATCTTCTTTTGAGAGAAACCTAAAACAGAAAATATTCACGAAGGTATTGCCCCATATATGATCACTCATGGCAAACAGCACAACAGACTTGTTTCCAGCAAAAGCAAAACAATAACAGAAAAAAAAATCCCTACTTTTTACTCTCTTCTCTCCCGAACACTTAGGGCAAAGCCATGATCCAATCGGGATTCTGACCAAAATGGGTCTCAGGCATTTCATATGGAAACCTTTATCGCATTTATCACACAGAATCAGCTCCTCCGGTTGTTCACTAGAGCCGCATTGCTCACAGGTCACGTCACTGTAATCGTCCCGCTCAATGACAGCATACGGAGCTTTTGCCATAATCTCGTTCAAATGCTTGTACTTCTGTGGCCGCCGAGAGGCCGGAACCGGCGACCGGCCCGGCGGCTGCGTGCAGAGACAGAAGCCAACGAGCCTCTGAGCTGCCGCATTAGAGGTGGCAGGAGCCATACGTTGTGGACAGATTGGGAATTTGAAGATTGTTGAGGGGTAGAACCGGAATTGAGGAACGTTTTGCAGAGAGCTGAAGAGGGAGACCACGAGAATGGTGTGAAGAAGCCTTGCCTTTGCCTTTGCCTTTGGCCGCGTCCCGTGGGAGAGAGGAGAGAGAGGCAGCGTGGCACAGACTGAAGGAAGGGGTTGAGTTTGAGTACTTGGGCGTTAGGGTGCGATGACGTGGACACCGCTCATTGGATGTGCTAATCGTGCGCACCGTTCCCAATATATTACTAAGTCACACGATCAATCATATTCTTACAAATTTATATCCAATTCTTTAAATTTTTATTCTCACCTAATTTTTTTTATTAAAAATAAAATATATGTGAAAAGATTTTGAATATCCAATTATATAATGCTGAATTGTTAAAAAATATACACTTATTTTTAAAAATCATGAAAATTATACATTTATTATATTTTAATTAAAAAATTTGATGGCTTTTAATAAATAATATTAAATTATACTCTAAATATATTTCTATCTTTTTTTTGTGACAATTTCATTATTAATCTTTAAAATTACACACTAAATAATAAATGAATGAATCAATTGAAAATGAGTTTTTTTAGAAAAAAATGAGACTGATTTTAATCTTTTGTTTTTTATTTTATAATAAATGATCTAAATTGATTTACATTTTTTGATAATTTTTTATCAATTTAGACCGTATATTAAAAAATAAAAATAACAAACAACTTAGATTGTGAAATAAATTTCATTTTATTTATTAAAAGAAAAAATCCATTTCCAATTAAATTTTGCTAACTCAAAAAGTAGGATGCCAATGCTATATTTTATAAGATCAATATCTAAATGACAAGTGATAACTGTATGAAATTAAAAAAAAATCTATACATAAAGGTAGTTTCTGAAAGAATCTGTACTAATTATGACGTGTAATTACAACGGAATAAAGATTAATCAAATACTAATTAACAAATAGTGAAAAAGAAAAGTAGAGGCGGAAAAGTACAAAGGAGAAAGAAAAAGAAATCGGTAAAGTAGAGAGAGAAAAAGATCTAAAAAAAATGTTTGGTAAAACACAGGACTGTCAAAACGCGTGACTCGGTTTTTGACGGTTTAGAATTTATAGGTTCGTTTGTGTTGACTTATGGGCTAATTTTTTTTAATTTTTTAATTATTTTTGTAAAAAATTTAATAATTTCATATTAAAATATAATTTATATAAGTAAAATATTATTTCTATTTTTAAATAATTAAGAATTACAATTTTGTATATATTTTTTAAATTAACTATATTATATTTAAATTTAAAAATTTTATATTTATTTTAAAAAATCATAAAAATTTTAATATCTAAATTTATTATAATTATTAAATATAATATTATAAAATATAAAAATATGATAAAATAATATTATTAATTTACTAAATAATATAATGAAATTATATTAAAAAATAGATGGGCCAAAAGCCAAAACTTATTTTGCCAATGCTAATAAAATATGACAGAGAAGTTGAAGTGTAATACTCCAATAATTTGTATGAATATTTAAAATCTATTTTGAAGTTTAGTGAAAAATTTAATTACGTGGAAAATGTGCTTTTTGAATTAGTGAAAAAAATCTGGAAATAGAAATTTTAATTTTTAATTTAGGAAATTTTTACAAATTCTCAATAACTTAAGTGAACAAATCTTATAAGTTAAGGTGGTTATGAGCGATTTTATCGAAAAAGAAATTGGTGGGGCCCACACGTATACATTTCTCTCTTATTCTTTTCTTTCTCTCATTCTCCCGTAGTAGCTTCTCACTCTCTCTCGATTATGCATCCAAGGGAATTTCTTCATCAATCATTCATGCAATTTTTGCTTGGGGAAGGAAGCCATGAAAGTTAGGAGGATTGGTAAGTTGATGTTCTTCTTCTTCTTCCTCTTATTACAAGACCAAATCCTTGGTTATCAATTTGCAAAAATTTTGAAGAATATTTTAATGGATGAATTTAAGTATGGATGTTAATCTAAAACATTCCTAGGTGGTTTATGATGTTATTAGAACAAGAAATTTGGAGAAAACTAGGAGAAATTCGTAGAATTTGGATATTTAAAAAAAGTTAGTGTTCTTGATGAAAATTTGAGATTTGAGCTTGGATTGTTGCTAAAAATTGAGGATTTTGGTGTTAAAACACTCCTTAGACATTAAGGATGAAAACTGTCACGACCCATTTTCTGGGCACATGACCGGCACAATGATGAATATCCCATCACTGTAAGCCTTTCGATAAATTCTACCCATGAGTTAAATTATTAGTCATTATCTCTATATTATCAAAATAACCATTGCTGAAGAAAATATATCAAATTTTCTTATTTGAAATTCATAGAGATTATTTGCATATAATAATAGATCCTCAACATAAAATACATTATTGTACTGAAATATAAGCCAAATACCAAACCCCTGACCTAGATGTCCTAGACGATTACAGAGCAACATAATCTACAACAATAGAGGGGCCTACCCGACAGCGGGAGGGTCCAAAGTGATCTACTCTTCTAGCGGATATTCTTCATCGGCAACCTGATCTGAACAAAAAGGTTGTACAGAGAGTGTGAGCTTTTAAACTCCGTGAGCGAATCAGACTCGCGTTAATAAAATTCAAATACATTACCAGTCATGCAAGCATACCAGAAGGCTCATACTCAACCAATAGACATAGTTAGAAATTACATACAAGAAGATAAAAATTCATCCAATTCAACAAACGTTACTAGTACTCGTCAATGACAATATATCCCGGAGAGCGCACACAGGCCAGCTCACCAATTTTGTATATTTCCGCCATGACGCACAACCAATTCAACAAACGTTACTAGTACTCATCAATGGCAATATATCCCGGAGAGCGCACACAGGCCAGCTTACCAATTCTGTATATTTCCGCCATGACGCACAACCTCATCCTCTTAGCTAGGGCGCCTCACGGATTTATCACCAATCCGGGCTATATCCCTACTGAGGGAATCGTTGTCTCCACACTCATTGGTCAAGACACCCTTTCAACCGGGTTTTCCGCCTTGCCGTGAGAGGGGGTACTGTCCCGCTCAATCACAATCAATAGTACAGTATTTCATATCATAATCAGAAGCACAATATAATATTCATCCATATAACAGGTATAATATATAACTATATTATAGATTTATAAACCACAAATCAAGATAACAATTAATCCGTTTTTGAAAACATTCAAACTTCACATCATCATAAGATACTTATTTCATTTTATCCATACTTATGGATTAATTATCTCATTAGATTCGTCATTCTGAATCCAATTTCCCCCTATGAATCTTGGGAGTGTCCTACGACATACTTTTTATCACCAGTAATGCTAAAACTCTATTAAAACGAGGTCGTTTCACTCACCTGGATTCCGTACGAGTATCACTTCTCTAAGTCGTTACGGACAAGAGTACACAGATGAATTTCAGTATTCCGCTACAGAGATTTTCATGAAAGATTAGAGAAAACAAGTTAGGATTGTTTTCATATAGACACTGTTCATACATACGGTTACTATTCATATATATATATGGTCACTATTCATACATACAGTTACTATTTATACGTACGGATACTATTCTTATATACGGAGACTGTTTATACCAGAAATAGAGAATACAATCTGTAAAAGAGTACACCACGTAAGTTCCCAGGAAAGAGTGGAGGGTCACAATGGACACACTTAAAAATCAGGTCTTTCCTTAGCCAGAACTTTCCTAGACATGTATTCTTCACAGTTTACATCCTATTTCGGTAATCAGAGAATCAAAATAATATGTAAGCAGCTAAGGACAGTTTTTCTGATATGGAAGATCAGCCAAAGCTGCAACCACAGAGCATACTTAAGAAAATAACTTCTAAAATTGAAAGACATAGAAATAGCATAGTATCCTTACCTAAGCTGAAAAGGAAAGGCCCAAAATCTCAAAGACCCAGCATTAGAGCAAGAGAAACTTAAGGAGAGAAGAAGAGAAGTTGAATGTGTGAGTTTAGAAGTGAAATGAAAGGACATATTTATAGGAAAAGTCAAAGGTACTATTTGACACTATACGCTAATAAAATATTCAACTTACTATTCATAAAAATGACATTTCTAATAATGTAATTTACTGTGCACCTTACGGCTGAAAATTTTTTTCTTTTATTACTATTGAAAACTTAAAAAAAAACTATCCTTTCACTTTAAACCTTTAAGTTTCTTTTCAAATCAGTCCTTTCAATTTAGTCCCTGAGGGTATTTTTACACATAAAACGTCATTTTTTTCTACGAACTTCTTTCTAGTTTTCTCTTATGACCAAACCATATCTAGTACTTGACATTTCAATTGTATAAGTGAACAGTATCGTATACGTAAATAGTATTATATAGATAAACAGTACCGTATACTAGTATAGTAACCATAATTTGTAAATACGCATGTATATTTTATTTTTCATGGGTATTACAAAAACCCATGGAAGAAATCAAAAGAAATGTTGTTTTAGATGTGATTTTAGGATTTTTGGATGAAGAACACGAAGAACATCACTGTTCATTCTGGAAATTTTCCAGAAAATACTGTTCACCTAGAAAAGTTTTCCAAATTTTCTCATTACTGTAGCATTGATTCGGTCAATGTTACTGTAGCATTGACTCGGTCAACGTTACTGTAGCATTAACTTAGTTAACGACAATGTAGCTGTGTTGACCGTTGACCGTTACTGTAGCATCAGTTTTTTTTTTTTTTTAATATCGTTGAAAAACTCTTTTAGTCTAGTTTCCAATGGTATAAGTTTCATCTGGATATTCATTACCAGTTAGGAGTTATGATTTGAGAAGTGAGTGAAGGTCGGGAATAATGATAAGAAATTTCTCTATTTCATAGCCCTGATGGTTTTTATCTGGTTACAATAAGAATGGTCAAGGCGCAAGGTGGGAGTGCTGAGAGCATGAAATCCAGGTGAGTGGGTTAATACTTGCTATGATTAAATATATTTGTTATTGACTTTTTGCATCATAGTGAAAATATGTTGTATATCCAAGTTTGAAGAGGATGATTTAGGACGATGAGACATAAACAATTGTAGAACGTGCCTGGTGATGTATATAATTATATTTTCTTATTTTCTCATGAATGGAGGTTATATGATGGATTGTGAATGGCATGTGAACTGAGTTGAAATGTGTCATACTCTGATTGTTGAGTTCATTCATATGCGGATAGTTGAAGTATGTTATTGTTGAATAATTGTTCTATATTATGAGTTATTATGTTGTATACATGTTATGTTGCTGGAACCATATTGATTATGTTGTGACTTGAATTGTAAATGACTGAGTTGTGTATGTGGGTCAAGATTATGATTGAGGATGTTCTTAGATGTGATTGTGATTGTGTTTGACTAGAAAGGAAAGGCATGGTGGTGCACCCCATGGAGAAATCTATGTGAAGCTATAAGGGTGGAGAATACAAATGGAGCGATAAGAGTGGATGCGACGGGGGCCGCGGGCAACGATCCAGAGATACCCTGGACGACCCGGTTGGTACGGGAAATGTGTGAAATTGATTTTACTGTTTGCTATTGTGAATTATTTGAATTATTTTGAAATGTATTTGATTTACTTGGATATTGTTGTGAAGTATTATGAATTATATTATATTACATTATGATCGATTACGTATGATTGCTGCATGTTATCATTATGATGCAGGATATTTTTTTTTTGTCATAGTATTGTGTTGTCTGCTCACTGGGCACGTGGTTTGCTCATGCCCCTCTTATTAACATTTTTTTTTAAAGTTGACAGTTGAAGGTAAATATCTATATAAAGAGTTATGGATCATTAGCCCATGATTACCTTTTCATTTGTTCAAGGTAAAGGTATAATGTTTAGGTCTTATTCTAAGTTGTATAAATATAGAAAATCTCTGTAATCGGGTAGGTTCATTCAGTGATGTAATGTGAATAACTGTAGTGTGTATAGAGAACTCGGTTTAACCGTATTTTCTTATCTTTTGTGAAAAGATGAATAATTCTCTTATTTTAGTTCTTAAATTATGTAATTTAGATTAATTGTATTTAAAAGAATGGTATGATGTTTAAGAGAAAGATAGGCTTACGGAGGTGAAATGAAATTCATTTTTCGTGCCGGTCACGTGCTCAGATTTTGAAACGTGACAAGAAGTAAAAAAAAAAAGGTGCAATTACATAAATGCTATTAAAATTCGTTTTGAAAATTAAAAAAAATTGAATGATTTGTTTTAAAAACAATTTTTAAATTTAAGAAAACAAAAAATGTTGTACTGTAACTGGGTTTTTTTTAAAAGTTACAATTACATAAATGCTATTAATAAACCTACTTATTTATGCCTTTTCATTATACTATTTTCAAAAACATGTAAAACATGTTCTGGTTTTTTTTTGTTTTAAAAACAAAGTTTCAAAAATAATTTTTAAAACAATTTTTTTAAAAAAATACACCAAATTTTATTTTTATTTTTATTATAAAAACAAAAAAAATATTTTAAAAACCAAACAGCCCATAAATTTTGCTAGGGCTTATATAAATTCTGAATACTTTATCAGTCATCTCTTCGTAGCTTTCCAATCACAAGCAGGAATGCCTCGTATTGTTCCACCACACGCAGTGAGAGGCATAAAAGGGAACATAAGAAAATAGATTATAAAAAATTATTTTAAAATTAAAAGTCATTCAAACATAATTAGAAACACATTTCAGTCCACTGATATATTTCATTTTTCTAAATTATGCACACTCGTTTTTTTTTATATAAATTATAAATCCAGAATGGACTGACATAGTAATCGAAGGGTGGCCTAGTGGTGGAATGTCCTGTCCAGTAAGGATCGGTATGATCTGAATAATTGGAATGTTTTGATGCTCAAAAATGTATATTATCAAAGAAAAGACATACTCACTGGAACAATACAGTACAGAGCACTGACACATCCAATCTAACGTTGTCAAACTGAAACAATCCATTTATCATTCACTGAGATTTATTTAAATATGGTTATTGGTTAATGTAAGCGATAAGTACTAAAACCATAGCTTCATGAAACAGTTTAAATTTCTAATTTATTGGTTCAATTATTCACTCACATTAAGAAAATAAATTAAACACTCCGCGCGCCCCCGCGCGCGCACACACACACACATATATATATATATATATATATATATATATATATATATATATATATATATATATATATATATATATATATATATATATATATATATATATATATATATATATTTACAAATAAATAAAACAAATAAACTAAATAATTTAATGTTAACTTGACAATCAAATTACCTTAAAAGATGTATTCTAAAATAATTTAACACACGAATCTCATATTTAATAAAAATACACACACACACACATATATATATATATATATATATAAATTAGTTACAATTTTTTATATATTTATTATCAAAAATTTTATTTAGAATATGATAAGTACGTGGTTCTCTAATTAGAACATGACAAATATATTATCTTTAAAAAATAACTTTATCTTTTTTACAATTTATCATTATATGATTGATTTTTAAGGAAATTTTTTATATATGCCATATTTTTATTGGAGAACTTAATAGGAAAGATATAAGGAATTTTATATATATAATCCTATATAATTAAACTAATAAATTGTAAAAATACAATTAAAAGTAATTTATTTTGAATATTTGGCTGTTATTTTTGATGTTATATGATATTATAAAATCATTTACTAACATTGGTCAATGCTCATGATTCAAAATCATTTTACATAAATAATAGTATAATTTGCATAAAATAATAACATTATATGTTTTATAATATTATGTCTACCATGATGGTTAAGATTGTTTTCTTATTAATAGTGTTATAGGTCTTATTCATTCGAAAACTTAATTTCCTCCCACTCCCACCTTATGGCTCAAAAAAAATGAAAAAAAAAGGGTCGTGAGGCAATTAGATTAGCAGAATCAATCAAGTTGCTTGCAAATTGATTTGTTGAGCTAATTCGAACTGATCTAATTGTTGAGTTACTAGATCTCAAATCAATATAATGAGGCTAATCTAAGCCCAAAAACAATAATTAAAATAGACTAAGCACAAAGAAAATAAACTATCAGTGGAAGGTAATATATTATTTACAAAATCATAAACTGTAATACCCATGAAAAATAAAATATAAATGCGTGTTTTCAAACTACTGTTACTATTTACGTATATGGTACTGTTCATTTATACAATCAAAATGTCAAATACTAGATGTGGTTTGGTTATAAGAGAAAACTAGAAAGAAGTTTGTAGGAGAAAATGACGTTTTATGTGTAAAAATACCCTCAGGGACTAAATTGAAAGGACTGAATTGAAAAGAAACTTAAAGGTTTAAGGTGAAAGGATAGTTTTCCCTTTAAAGTTTTTAATAGTAAATAAACGAAAATTCGCGTAAGATGCACAGTAACTGCATTATTAGAAATGTCATTTTCATGAATAGTAAATTAAATATTTTATTAGCGCATAATGTCAAATAGTACCCTTGACTTTTGCTATAAATAGGCCCTTCCATTTCACTTCTAAACTCACACCTTCAACTTCTCTTCTTCCCTCCTTAAGTTTCTCTTGCTCCGACGCTAGGCTTCTGAGATTTTGGGCCTTTCCGTTTTTGCTTAGGTAAGGATACTATGCCCTTTCTATGTCTTTCAAATTTTAGAAGTTATTTTCTTAAGTATGCTCTATGGTTGCGGCTTTGGCCGATCTTCCACATCAGAAAAACTGTCGTTAGCTGTTATTTTGATTCTCTGATTACCGAAATAGAATATAATCTGTGGAGAATACATGTCTAGGAAAGTTCTGGCTAAGGAAAGACCTGGTTTTTAAGTGTGTCCAGTGTGACCCTCCGCTCTTTCCTGGGAACTTACCTGGTGTACTCTTTTACAGATTGTATTCTGTATTTCCGGTATGAATAGTACCGTACGTATGAATAGTGACCGTATGAATAGTACCCGTACGTATGAACAGTATCTGTACGAAAATGATCTTAACGTACTTTCTGTAATCTTTCATGAAAATCTCTGTAGCGGAACACTGAAATTCACCTGCGTACTCTTGTCCGTAACGATTTAGAGAAGTGATACTCGTACGGAATCCAGGTGAGTGAAACGACCCTGTTTTAATAGAGTTTTAGCATTACTGGTGATAAAAAGTATGTCGTAGGACACTCCCAAGATTCATAGGGAGAAATTGGATTTAGAATGACGAATATAATGAGATAATTAATCCAGAAGTATGGATAAGACAAAGCAAGTATCTCATGATGATATGAAATTTGAATCATATAGTTATATACTATACCTGTTATATGGATGAGTATTATATTGTGCTTCTGATCATGATATGAACTGTTGTACTATTGATTGTGATTGAGCGGTACAGTACCCCCTCTCACGGCAAGGCGAAAAACCCGGGTTAAAGGGTGTCTTGACCAATGAGTGTGGAGACAACGATTCCCTCAGTAGGGATATAGCCCGGATTGGTGATAAATCCGTGAGGCGCCCTAGCTAAGAGGATGAGGTTGTGCGTCATGGCGGAAAAATACAAAATTGGTGAGCCGGCCTGTGTGCGCTCTCCGGGATATATTGCCATTGACGAGTACTAGTATCGTTTGTTGAATTGGATGAATTTTTCTTGTATGTAATTTCTAACTATGTCTATTGGTTGAGCTTGAGCCTTCGGATATGCTTGCATGACTGGTGATGTATTTGAATTTTATTAACGCAAGGCCGATTTGCTCACTGAGTTTAAAAGCTCACACTGTTTGTACAAACTTTTTGTTCAGATCAGATTGCCGCCGAAGTACATCCGCTAGAGGAGTAGATCACGTTGGACCTTCCCGCTGTCGGGTAGGCCCTTCTTTTGTTATACAGTATGTTGCTCTGTAACCGTCTAGGACATCTAGGTCAGGGGTTTGTTATTTGGCTTGTATTTCAGTATGATAATGTATTTCGTACTGAGGATCTATTATTTTTAATTAAGAAAATCTGATGTATTTTCTTTGTATTTATTAAGGAATGGTATTTTGAGAATATAGAGATAATGACTAACGATTTTACTTGTGGGAAGAATTTATCGAAAGGCTTACAGTGATCGGATATTCATCATTGTGCCGGTCATGTGCCTAGAAAATGGGTCGTGACATAAACATTTTCAATAAACTCTAGCAAAATGAAATCCATATATTAAAAGAAGAAACCAAAAAATTATAAAGACAAAGGTCCACCGGTTATGAATTAAATTGAAAGATAAAATTTTCAGCAGTATTTGAGCGATACTTATTAATGAGCAATGCAAATTCAAATTTGGTTAATGGTGTATTTACTGATATTGCCTATGCCCTTTTATTCATATTGATCAAAATTTAAACAAAATTGATAGAAGAAATATAAAATTGCAACGTCAAAAGAGATATATTAAAAATCAGATTAGAATCAAGAGAGTCAAACACATGAAATTTGAAATTCGACCCTATTTGATAAAGTCAAATTCAACTATTGTAAAAAAGGAGCAAAAATATATAAACGAAAGCTATTTATGAGATTGAATTAAGTTGAAGAGAAAAGGAAACAGTACATCTAATGTAAGGCAATTCAACATACATATATATATTATATTTCAGAATTATGAATTTTTCACAAATAATCAATATGTATAGCGGTTATAAATACATGTAGCTGAGAAAGGGAACACGTATTATTTTTTAAAATAAAAATATTAAATATAATTTAATAATTATTATATTTTACTAAATAAAATGTCATTTACTCAACAATCTGTCATGAATTTACTTCTATTACGGACATTGACGCAAATCACAAATGTGAAAAACTAGTCCATTTGTCAAGCCACGCACTATAGTCAACAAACTCCTTTAAAAGTCAATAAATGAGTATCTATTTCTTTTGGTGGCAAAATAAAAACTGATACCTAACTTTTCTTCTCTACGGTCCACAAATACAATTCATCATGAACCCGCCGGACTTCCCCGCCGGCGAAAACTATCCTCAGTCTTCGAGAAGAGAGCTGCAACTCCAAGGCCCTCGTCCCTCTCCTCTCAGTGTCAGCAGAGATTCCCACAAGATTAGAAAGCCTCCGCTGGCTCCGCCGCACGCCGTCCACCCCACGGCGTTTCCCCGGCAACAACAACAGCAGCAGCAGCAGCAGCAGCAGCAGCAGCCGTTGATCATCTATTCGGTGTCCCCTAAAGTTATTAACGTTCCGGTCGACGACTTCATGAAGGTCGTGCAGCGTCTCACCGGACCATCGTCGCCTTCCAGATCTGGAGACGTTTCGCCGGCCGCGAGGCTGGCGTCGATCGAGAAGACAAGCCCGTCTGAGAAGGAAAGGTTTCAGAGTGGAGATGATATGATGAGTATGTTGGAAGGAGTGGAAGTGAGTCAGTTCCACGGGATACTCTCGCCGGCGCCGGCAACCTTGCCCGTGATATCATCGGAATTGTTCTCTCCGGCAACCGATCCGGAAACGCTTTCGTGGTTGCACGAATTGAGCCCCTTTTTGTCGGCGAGCCCGTCGGGTTTATTCTCGGCCTCCATGGTTTCTCCGATACCGTCGCCGAACGTCTTCAGTATTTTCGACTAGGTTCTCTCTTCTTCTTCTCTTTTAACTCTTTTCTTTTTTGTAAAATTGATTATTGGAATTGGAAGAATGGCAGCGAAGAAGCTGCTAGAGAATATAACAGTCCCTGACCGTTGGCCGCTTTCTTCGTTTGGTTGGTTTGTGTATTCCATTGAGCTTTTCCTCTGTATTCTTAATTATTTCGTAATCCATAATTAGAAATTTCAGTTTCTTAGAAATGCTTTAAATTTCTTTTTCCTGTTTCTGCTGCCGAATACGAAGGTTTTAAGAAAAAAAAAACAAACATTTTCCAGAACGGAAAAACAGATTGCTTACAGAACTTAAATTGGTTTCTGATTGTGATCAGCATAGCGCGAGGAGCTCTTATTTCGGCAAACTGAATCCTTGAAGGGAAATGCGTTGGGGTTAATAATAGAAAAAGTGTTCATTAAATTAATATCTGTTTATATGAAAAAAACAAATTATGTAAATTTCATCATTTGTGGTGAGTGCTGTTTGATAATATTAATAATCTAGATTGGATTATTCCGGGAAGCTGGTATGGTTCTTCCAGGTAACAGCTCATGCTCATGCTCTTCCAAAGATAAACTCCAATTTAGACTTTGTTGGTCAAAGGCTCAAAGTGATGCCACAAAACGACAAAAGAAGCTGCACTGCGCTATGGAAGAAAAGTCGTGTGAGTGCCCTTTTAAGGGTTTTTACAAATGAATGAAATGCATGAAGTTAGTAAATGAATTTGCGCATGATAAATTCATTTCTTCCAATCCACACCATCATCTTATTTTTATCTCCAAGATTTCCCTTTTTTTTTTTAAGATAGAAAGAAAATGAAATCTTAATCGTGTCATTGCTCCCGTATCAGACAAATAAACTGACCAATCACTGACATCAGTGGCCATCCAGCAATAATGTTTCTTGAAATTAATTCTCACAGCCAGAAGAAACATCAATACGAAAACCTCTGAAGGATTTAAGAACAGAACATAAAATTAGAAGTTGTCCGAGAAAACAAGTATCTACTTATGATTGGCCTCTAATAACAATTGTTGAAACATAAATGCATTCTTAGACCAAATAATAGTTAAAAGACTACTAACTTCTATATTTACTGAATATAAATAGTAAAACCCTCTCTAAATTAATATCTTCAAGAATCAAACTGTTATTGTTCTTACAATTCAATCTACCACTGCTACTATAACTAGTCAATGTTAGGTCTAAATATCAGTAAGGACAACAAATTAGACTGAGGCTTGAATTTCTGCTACGAGAAAGGTGACCTCCCAAGTTGGAACAGCAAAAATAGGAATCCTTTCTTTTTCGTACATCTTATTCTGCAACTTCTCAGAATTAAACAAATGCCATAGGCAGATTGTTGGCTGGAAAGCTAAAATTAGTCTCAGTAAAAGTTTTTACCTTCTCTCATGTAATAGGGGCACAACGTGTTGTTTTTGCAAATCGGTAAAGGTTTCCATTTTGTATACCTCCAATTCCCTGGTATTGAAAAGATTTCCATCAGAATCAATTGCCCCTCTGCTGTGGGCCTTTACAAAAAGTTGCAAGATGATAAATTATCCTAGTCTTCTTAACAAAAGACTTTTTACTTACAAGCATCTCAGTCATCACTACCGACACAATTTATGACTCCTATCCAGCTGGACTAGGACAGGCAGTGAATTGATGAGATGTATTTTAAGTATTAGAATTTCTAAATGGTTTTTATTTACTTTTTATATTAATTACCATATTATAGTTTTTGTTATATTTATTATACTTGCTTCTATAACAGGCTTTCTCTGCTTGGCCAGAGAGAAAGGAAATTAAGAGTAAAAAAACACCCAAGCTAGGTTATTAGATGCTCACTTCCTTAACGAGGCTCAACTAGAGTAGATCATTGTAGCCATGTCCATAAATATTAATATACAGTTCCCCTTTCCCCTTTTAAATGAAAGGGCTTCATGACCAATCTTCCCATGTCCTTAGAACTTTCAACACCACCCTGCACTTGGCTATCCAATGTTACTGTGAGAACGATAATTGGCACACTAGAAGCACATCCTTTCCAGCCCTCTCATACCAGAAACGGTCTCTTCAGCACTCCAATGCCCACACTGAATATGTACTGAACAGTTTTTCCTTCTCAACCTAGCTCGCCTAAATTCCTATAGAGAAATATAAGTAATATGTTCAAATAACCACATTCACCTATTTTTGCCCCTAGCAACCTCAGTTCAGCATTTTTTTGTTATTCAAGGCTCCCATGCCCACTTGTAACCTCGCCCTCTAAACCTCAGAACCTCCATTTATGGACGTGACTATGTCCAATGCTACCGTTACTAATCTTTTAAAATGTAAGAGGTTGTTGATCACTTGCTCCGAGGCAGGTCAAATTCCTTTAAACAAGAAGGCATTAGATGATTACAAACTAGCCTAGCCACAAACACAGGCAATAGCATAATATATTGATGTGCCTAACCACCATAAAATATCGATGTACATATTGGCTATCAAAATCCACATAGCCTCATTAGACAATTGCAGGATTTACAATACCTTGGCATTAAGAAACTCACTCTAACCTGATCAGAAAATTAGGATGGGCAAGACACCACATTGAAACAAGCCAAACTGCCCCTTCAACTTATAGGACTAATTGGACTGAGTATCTTCAATTGTTCTCTTTTGCCTGAAAACACCCCATAAAAAATACTTTCTACAAAGCCCTGCAGAACAAGACAATTCATTGTATCAATATACCAACAAGAATAAAAGTATCTTCTATGCATTTAGTTGGCAATAGATTTTTGTAGCTTACGCCAGTATTCTGGAGCTAATACACGTGAAGAAAAAATGAGAAGCTCCACATCACGTGTGATGATTGCCTTCAGAGCCAGATTTTGCTCAATCAGATCATTCATCAGACAATCAAAATCCTTCTCATCACTAATAGAAGTAAGATAATATCAGAAAATATAAGCAAATGCCAAAAAGGGCGTTATATTAGTATAATTCAATGAAAAAACACACCTTTCATATTGTGGAAATATATAAAGACCAATATTATCATCAGCAGGTGGTGACATCTGAAAACTCTCAGGCCATATGTCAAATCTTGATAACAACTCTACATCAAGTTGCGGGGGAAGCGCAGTTACAGTACAATGCACTTTTGAGCAAGCTATGCTTGATAGATGAGCAACAAGACCTAGGAGAGTCGTATTGTTTATTCTAAATTGCCCCCTATCAAAGAAAAAGAAAGATGTTTTCTTTTCAAGTGACGTGCAAAAATTACCCTTCAAAAGTAATTCAATGGATCTTTGAGTATTTCATTCGTGTATAATTTTATGAAGGGATTTAAGGGGAGAAAGTAATTTCAGAGAGTATTTAAAATGCTTTTCACGCAAAATATTTTGTTTGAACAACAAATGGAACTTTCAAAGGGATAAAACTTCAGTACAATTTTTAAGTATTTATCATCAAGCTCTCCAACAAAAATATGATATATGAAATTTCTTTTAGAGCAAACTATGGCCATTGACATATAGATAAACTTTCAATTTCATCTTCCACAAAACATTTCTTTCAAAATCCTTTCTAAGTCATCAGATGCTTGGAATGGTGCCCTTACACCCAATCACCATCCAAAATTCACATAAAAAATTCATCATCCAAGAACAAGATTAACTAGACAAGGGAAGTGTATGAAATGCCAAATTAGCAAAAAGAACACAAACTATACCTCCAAGCTGGACTAGAAACTGGTTCAGCCAGGCTATATTTGTTACGTCCTGAATATAGAAACTGTTGCAGCATCATAGATTCAGACTCGTCAATGGTATGGTTATCAAAAGATTTGGCGTGAACATATTTCTCAGAATCCAATGTTGGTTGGTCTGATGGAGTATTTGAAAGACCTTCAAGTGATTCAGACTCCTCACAAAGGATGTCCTCATCTTTAAGGTCCAATCTCCGTCTCTTCTTAATTGGTAAATCTTGATTTCCATTATAAATGTCATATTTCTCAAGGCAATTAGAAGAATCTGCCCCAAATGACTTGCTCATAAGGGCTTGCTCAAGGACTACAGATTTTTTCTCTCTAAGTGAAGTGCTGTCCCTATTATGTTTAGCTTTAGTAGCTTGACCTATGCGTCCACTTTTTCTCAATTGCTCTGATCCACATTTGGCATCCTTCAGAGAGCATTCCCCACATGTCCAGCTAATTGTTCCATCATCTTCTTTGTGTAGCTTCTCTATACAATAACTACAACATACGTAGATATATTAAAAACTTTGTATATTCAAAAATATTTAGAGAAAAAAAATAAATAAAGAGTAATTAATATCTAAGGCCCTGATTTTCCTAGGGTTGGAGACATACGAGAATGGTGAAATACATGGTCTAAATTTGCAATGGATATTAGCAATAATCATATAAAGTAACGCAATCCAATTATAACTCTTCCCTTTTGAGAAAACATTTAAAAGAGGATAAGCAATGAGAACTTTGAATATGCTTAAGGGATGAACAAAGAACTAACACCATAAGAATCCAAAGTACAAGTTCTAGGCCCCTCTAAAGAAGAGGAGAGCCACCAGACTAGGTAGACTCAAGCAATAAAATTTTTACACGAGAGGATGATACAACAACAACAACAACAACATAGCCTTATCCCACTAAGTGGGGTCGGCTACATGGATCGCACGACGCCATTGAGCTCTATCAATGACCATCTCTTTAGATATTTCATTTACTAAAAGATCCCGTTCAATAATTTCTTTAAGTGTCCTTTTTGGTCTTCCTCGACCTTTTTTCATAGGGCTCCAAACCATCTGCTCAACTCTCCTAACTGGCGCTTCCAACGGTCTCCTTTGCACATGCCCAAACCATCTTAAACGATTTTCAAGGGAATTAATAAATAGAGCATTTTCTCAAGGAGCTCAGTATAAACCTAGATAGGCGCTAGAAAAGGCAAAGGCTAGGTGAGGCTGTGAGGTAAGATCACTTCCAATGAGTCCTGACTGGAGGGATGGTTTGAGCATCTTAGCCATAGATTGGATATTTAAAAGCTAATGGGATAGGATGGGGTGGGTTAGGATGGTTTCCAAACCATTCTAACCCATTCCACACTCAATGGTTTGGGTTCTTTGCAATATTTCATTTCTTTTTATAACCCGATCCACTTACCTTGTTTTATTTTTATTTTTTAAAAAAAGGTTACATTACAGAGAAGGTAATATAGGAAATTATGCCTTTCAAACCCACCCGGCCCCATTAATGACACGTAACATTCAATCTGTGGAGAGTGGGATACAATCTTTTTTCTTTTTTAATAAATTTCCAATGAATGAGATGGATTGTCTTGTCTTCTCCGCTTTACCCCATCAATGACTACACTGCCCCGCTCTCTTCAAGTTCCCACAATCAAGCCAAGAGAGAGAGAGTGGGGAAGGGACAAACAATTTGTAACTATTTGCTAGAGTTGCTTTGGTAGTCTTAAACCACATAATTTGCGTCTCATACCAAATAAATGTAACAAGATGTTATTCAGGACTTGTTCTTAAAACAATCATCATCTTAAGTTAGGATAATCCAGCTCTTAGGTTTTAAAGTCTTAAATCTACAATGTTCTGACAAGTACATACACTTCAGAATTTAGCCATAACAAAAATAAGATCAAATTCAAACATGGCTAGATAGAATCCCAATTAACGAAACACAAAACAATGAAATGTTAAAAGTGATTAGTCAAAATGACAAGAATCAGCATTAATCTATCAATACGCTATAAGTACATACACCCTAATAATTAGCCATAACAAATATGTTTTCAATAGATAGTCAAAAAGACAATGCAATATACCTATGCTCAGCAGAAACCTGACACTGTACACAGTATACGAGCCGCTTCAAATCTCCTTTTTCACCACATGTTTGACAAATGTTTGACTGGAAAGATTATTAAATGAATTATACACACATGTTGCAACACCATGACATGAAATGAAGACATAATTTGGAATGTTCTTCTAAAAATGGTAAAAAAATTATTATCGATGATAAAAGAAAATTTCACACTTAAATGAAGAAAGTACGTGCAATCAGTTTTCACCCCGTGACCCCGAAGAGAACCCACTTTAAAGATTAATAATTGCATTATTTCAAAATTTATTTCTTTCTTAACAATTTCAAATTGAAGTTGACAAAGACCATAGGTTAAATCTATCTCTTTTAGTCAACTAACAATGGGGTAGTTGGTTTAGAAACAAATAAAATAAAAGGCACTAATAAACTTGTCTACAAAACAGGAAAAAAAAAAGGAGTATGAGTAAGTAGGAAAGAGAATAACTAGAAAACAAGGGTGCATGAAGAGTAAAATTGTGGGTGCGTTATATTAAATTAATATAAGTATCAAGGGTAATATACATACATATTATAGCCATGGCGGCATATCCATATCCACGGTCCATATGGAACACATCAACATTCTGAATTTTTAAGGTAAAGCTCATCGTTTTGGTTCTATGCTTACTGTGCCACTCCAAAAAGGCTCAGACTTCTAACCAGAATATGGTTAATGCTTAATATAATGAATTTCCTGTCATAGCTTGTATGGTGCATAATGTACTAATTGTGATGAAATGAAGGATGAACCAGTTAACGAAATAGCACTAACTTCATTTGACTTTCTGTTTTAAAGGACATAACATGGACAGCACACCACCCCTATATGGAAGTAAAAAAATGAGGCGACTCGTTCCCATGAGAATATGCCAAATTTCATTCAGTCAATAACATTACCACATGCCACTCAATTCACAGTTGGAGGAAAAAAGAAAAGAAAAGAAAAACAAAAGAAAGAGCTTAGTTGTTGTGGCTGTCAAGACATTTCTCTGTTCATTTCTATAAAAACAGAAGGAATCTGCTTTACTTTTTTTTTTTCCAAAAAAAAAAAAGTGACCGTTACTGGGACTTAGAAGAACAATTTCAACTATTTCTTTGCATTTTGACGATCCCAATTTCTTCCATGGGCATGGTGCCGTTTTATTCCAATGTCCTTGGTCCTGACTAATCCGTTTTTGGGCCGCAAAGTGACTAAGCGTAGATCCAAACTGTTGAACTTTTCCTTAAAAATTTACAATGGCGTGGCCTAATATTGACGATGGATGTGGGTTGGGGTGGGTTTACAGTTAAGCAGAAACAACCCGACTTCCTAAAATCCAGAGCCACCACTCCTTCGATTGTTTTTTTTTTTCGTTTTAGTAGGCTGATGGGTAGACTGAGTAATGTAAACATTCAAAAGGCTGAGAATCTTACTGAAATAGTAAGAAGCGTTAACGCTTCGCACCTTGAGATCAGGTTAAGCCACAAATACGCTTTTCTTGAAACAAAATCATGAAAATTCTCGGTGTTTCTCTGCAGCTTGAGTAGTATATAATTTAAACCTAAAGACACCTGAGTTAATTGTTCAATCTTCCAAAAACTCTATCCGATAAAACAAAAATGTTAAAGACAGAAAGAAGTTCGCAGCACAGCGCTCCCATGTGTACGAGAGAGAGAGAGAGAGGAAGGTGGAAAACTGAAAATTCTAGTGTTGGGAAAAAGAAGCAGTAAAAGAACAAAGGAGTAAAACCTAATGACCAACAGCGACTAATCAAATCAAAGAAAAATGGAAAGGGATGTACCTCTACATTTTCAAGGAAGCGCGGTTGACTAATGCAAGCGTCAACGCCTGAATTGCGAGGAATCATCATCACGGTAATAAAAAACATTATGATCACCAAAACCCAACCATTAAACTGTCTCTCTGTTCCCAGTCTTCTCGTATATCATATTCGTTGTGCCGTGCGGGAAGCTTCTTTGCTTCCTTTCCTTTTCTTTTTTTTCACTTACTCACAGGAGAAACTTCCGCCTCATTCCGCGTACTCGACAGGCATCTTTCTGGGCCTTCAGTAATATAGCCCAACATATAGCCTAGCCCAAATGAATAGACTCATTACTGGGCTAACCCAACTGGGCTTAGCCCACACAGACAAGGTCTTTTTGGAAATAATAATAATAATAAATAGTATAAATAAAAAAACCAAATTAAATACTAATTAATAATTCAACGACAAGTTCATTATAATATATAATGATAAAGTAGCGTATAACAAGGAATAGAAAAGAATTGAACACAAAAATTATTTTATTAAAGTAAAAGAATGAAAGAAAATAAAAGAGAATATAAAGAATTGAACACAAAAAATTACTTTATTTTCATTGTTGCACAGATTAATTGACACATCAATAATTAAAAATACCAAAAGTCAAATCTTAAATTTTATTTTATACTAATTTCAAACACCCAAAAAAACTCATTCAGTCCTCTTTTCTAATTTTCGAATTCCTTCTTTGGTTTTTTTTTTTTGCTTGGAATTTTTTTTTAATTTCTTCACAGCTTCAATCTTGCCGTCAGTTACATAAGACCATGAGACACATATACAAGAGTTGCCCAAAACAAAATCTCCATAGATTAGCTCAAAATTGCATTTCTTTTATCTGTGCTCAATGTACAAGTAAAGGTAATATTCACAAAAAGATTAAGATTCTTGTGGCCTGCCTCTACCTGCAGAACCACATTCAATCAATGGCAATCCCAGGATGGTAAATGTAAAGATTCCTGAAGCATGCATGTGAGGAGGCTTGACGTCTCCATGTATTTGAGCTATCAGCATACTGATAATCATAGGACATGCCCCACACAAGAGCCTCCAACTCATGCTTCAAACATTCAGTCAGTTTAACTCAGAATCTAAAACCATGACACTCTCCTAAATCCTCACAGGCAATCCAAAGTTATGGAATGTCTTGATTGTTCCATCTAAACTAGCTGCTACTATGGATAGTCCCCATGTTTCTGACAAACCACTTTCATGCCAACCATCTTTGTTACGCAGCTTCTGGGGATCATATTCATCTTCTGCAAAAGGTAAATCCCAACTTGGAAGTTTCTCCTCAGGCCATGTCATAGAACCCCGGCATGTTCCATCCATGGTGAACCAGTTACCGAGAGAGAAACGATCCGAATCTCTAGCTCGGGCCGGAGAAGCATCTAGGTGATGATGGAGTTCCATTTCTGAAGAACATTGTGCAATATTGCTACTACCAGAGCGCTTTTGTTCCGTACTCGTCCCTGACCAAGGTACTGCAACAGTAACACCCTCTGCGAAGAAGTATTCACAGGAACGCTCAGATTTTATCTGTTTGGATGATGGATTTTTGGTGTCATCAAAGTTCCAGATATAGACACGGGAGTCATCTCCAACTGTGATTATATGTTTTCCACTTGATGTAAACGATCCAGACATCTGGCTTCCTGACTTTGGAAGACCTGTTTGAAGAATTAGGATATAATCTCAAATCAGTAAATTTGCATGAGAAATCAGCCTTTCAATAAGAAAGTGTTATAAGGAAATGCAATTATTGTGAATATGATCTTGCTTATGACCTCAAAGAAGTCCTACCTCTGAATTTCTGGACAAGTTTAATGCCATCCAGTATGCGAACTTTGGAATCCTCTGATGTGATCATAACTCTCTGGTGCTTTTTCTGGGAAAACTGCAATGAGAAAAGTGTGTTACAATGACAATCAATGAAGCACAGATCAAAACGCTTTGGTAGTGTAGAATTTCAGAATTGAAACCTGAATGCCAGTGATCTTGTTGCCAGCTGTTTTCTTCTTTCCACGAATCCATATCTCTGCCTCAAGCTGGAAATGTTTGCCTAAACCATTAGAAATTCAATTTAGACACTCATTTTTCTTCTTTTTATAGATGCACGAGTATAGTAATCAACAAGTACACACCTGAGGCAACATAAAAGCGACAAGCGCCTGTAATGGAACCAACAACAAAAGCCTGCGTGCAGTAGATAGTTAATGCTCATCAGTCTCATGGACATAAAGACAAGGAAAATATTCGGTCATGTATTCATATTTCATAGTCATACCTTCCCATCCGGCTGGTAACTTATAGCAGTAATCACATCTCTTACATCTGCCCAGTCAACAACTCGCTCTTCAGATATCCCCCATATTCGAACTTTGCCATCTATAGCCCCACTAATGAAGTAATTTTTATCAGCTGGATGGACTTGGATGCAAGTCACTGCACAGTATTATGCAAGACACACAATTAGGATACACTCCTGGTTGATGGAGATAGAAAGTTCTGATTTTTATGTGCATACCGTAGTCATTGTGATGGAAAACGTTCAGACAGTGATTACAACCAATTTGCCACAAGCGAACAGTTTTGTCCATAGAAGAGGAAAGTAGAATCTGCAAAACCAAGTATTATAGATCAGCTAACTCGAAAATAAAAAATAAAATAACTACTACTTCTTCATGTTCAACTCACATCTGAATCAGACCAAGCCAAATCCAAGACATCACTGGTATGGCCATAGAATTCTTGCAGGGGAGATTCCTCTATTTGAAAAACCTCGCTTGGAAGCACAATGGAGGGTTGTTTTGACTGTTTCTTCCAGGAACAGGAGATATCTTCTTTCACTTTGCGAATCAGTGATGAGCTGTCTTCTGCAGTGAAGCTAATGCTTGATGTATCCATTGATATAACACGCCACACGCGTACCACCCCGTCTTCACCTCCACTTGCTAGATAGTTCCCATTGGGACTAAACTTCAGGGTCCAGATTAACCCTTTGTGTGCTCTGATCTCTTGTCCAACATACAACGCACTCAAATCCATCCACCTCTTTCTGTTCTGCTTCACATTCGTTCTTCGAGTTTTACTTGTCGCTGCATTCAATTTTGATCTCACAAGGCGCTTCCACCACATCTTCTCTCTCTTCTTTACCACATCAAAACAACCATGGTCCTCTGGGGCATGGGCTTCTCTTTGTCGGTATTCTTCACATGGGGAAGATAACTCACACTCATACACCTTCCTTTCAGAACTGACACCTTCATGTTCATCACACAAGAAGTTTGCTTCATTAGGCGAACTGGTGGCACTTGAGACAGCACCTTCGCACTCCCTTATCCTTTCAAGTGTGTCATTCTCACGAGAACAAACCATGGAAGAAGTATCAGCTAAGCCCATTCCCTGTAGAAACCGTTCTCGTCTTTCCTTCACACTTCGAGGCTCACTCACCCAAACTTCATACCCGAACTGTTGTTTGGATAAAACAGAATGTTGAGGTGACAAAAAATCCGCTGAGTCGAAGAATATCTCAGTGTCTGCTTCATGAGAGCTAAGCATATCTTGTCCTCAGAGACAAACGTTCCTGTTTCACATGAAAATATCACTTCCAGTTCCGATACTTTTTCCCAACCATCAATCAACTATTTACACTCCCTTAAGTAGTAAATACCAACAACCCAAACCCCAATTCACGGCCCGAATTTTTCTCGCTGATTATGCGAAACAGGGCAGAATATAGAAAACTGTTACACCTACAAGCAGGGGGTAAGTACGAGGAACCACCATGACATTAGTTTTTCCGCATGTTCTAGACCTCGGGTAGGATCCCAACACTAAAAAGGATATAATTAATTATTCCCCATGCCCCATGGACTAGAATAAACAATCAAATACAAGCACGCAGAGAGGCTAACCTTTTGAGCTGGGGGGCTTCAACGCTGGGCAATGTCAAAATCAAACATTATCACCGACCTTCCTGTTTTGGTGGCCACTGCAACAAGTCAAGGATCGGTTTCACACCTGGCGAATATAAAACAAACCCAAGGTTCTTCCAAGTGCTCTGTATCGAACCCAAAACAGTTGATTGGGTTCAATTTAAAAGAAGAGAAACTGGCGGAGGAAGAAAAGGTGAAGGCGAGGTGGAGCTTGAGGTGACATATATGTCGACGAGAGAGGAGCTTTAGGGTGAAGTGCCTCGAGATCTGGGTTTCGGGATTGAAGATTGTAAAGCGCACGAGCGACAAACACGAGCGGCGCGACCCGAGAAACAAGACGCTGTTATAATGCTGCTACGGTTTCTGCCTCTGAAACCAACCACCCTATTCCGCTTCTAGCTTGCTTTTCATGCTTTGTAAATCTCCACCCTATGCCTGTCACACAGAGCGACAACTAATCAAGGGAATTCCAGAGGGCGAGAGGGTGATTAATTAATTATAATGGTGCCATCATATCGATTCAGCAAATCTGCTTTTCATGAAATTCAGAGAACCAAAAAGTTTTGATTTTTATTTTTCCTGGAATTAGGAAGGGCATGAATCGTGAATGAGATTAAAGTGCATTAATGATTTGATTTAAAACTGAAAGCATTTAATTAACGGGCTTTGAGTCGCACGTGAAATGAAAACGGAAGGAAAAATTGAAAGTGGAAACCAGAGAGACGGGCAAAAGCACTGCGAGACTAGCACACAAGTAGCCACAATTACAGCTCACATGGAGGAAAGAGGGAGGGAAATAGATGGCTACTGACCAGGGAGAGTGATACACTTCTCCTAGCGAAAGCGATGACTCGAAACTCTAAAGCCTATCAGAGGCAGATGTCCACTTTTAACCGCACATAGGGTTTCTTAGTACATCAATACACCAACCAACTCTTCCTGACTTCCTCTGCAATCAGTTGAGATTTAATTCGCTTGGGCTTCGTGCTTCACTATTTTGCTCTCATGTGGCTTCCGGGTGTATTTGACTATTTTCTGAATATCCTTTTCCTTTGTCTTTGTTTTCCTTTTCTCAGCGTAAAAATATGCATCACATTTTTTAATCCAGAGAGAGAAATTAAGGGGAGAGAAAGAAAGAAAGAAAACATCTTCCTGTGGTGAGGTGAAGTCAGGTCAGGTCAGGTCAAGTGTGATTGAGAAATTGCATATTCCTCAGCGTCCTATTTCAATGACATGGAAAGGACCTTTCTGGCTTACCACTTTGAATCACGCAGAGGCAGAGCTATCACTTGCTCTCAGATTCTCCCCAAAAGCACGTATCAAGTTTCCCCTTTCTGCAAAAGAAGTTTCAGAAAAAAGGAAACTTCTTTAAAATTGGGCCTGTCCTTTTGGGTGGATTTTCTTAGAAATAAACTACGAGTAGAAACTCACGCACGTGCCTCCACTGAAACAACACAGGACCCATCGTCCATTTAAGCCGTAGAACATCAGAATACCTCATTCTCACAGAGCTTAAGCATCATCTCTGCCATAGAATCGATCCTCTCTCTCTCTCTCTCTCTCTCTCTCTCTCTCTGAAACAGAAGCAGAGGAATAGAGTGCTTGGAACAGGAAGGAAGAAAGGTGGAGATGGTGAGAGCCCGAGGTTCTCTCTTCTCTGGGTTTCTTATTTATTGCAGGATTCAGTTTGAAATCATCTTATATAGTAATCAAAAGTTATCTTACAGAAACGTTAAATAAAAAGAAAAAAAATGAACTTTCCGTAATATAACGTAAAGTAAAACGGAGACGATACCATAGTCGGCATCATTATCATCACTAAGCAAGCATCGAACCTTCCAAAACTCCGGCACCGTCAGGCTCCTCCGGCCACCGTTTGCAACCGTTGATTTGATGTCCTTTGTTGGCGAAAGTTGGATCCTTTCTCCATTTTCGTGAGCAGAATGTTTGTAAAGTTTCACAGAGGACAGCTCGATTAGACGATTTTTTAAACGCGTGACTATGATATATCTGAATCCCCAATAAATGAGGAGATTCTGTTTTTATTGCCTGAAGAACTTTTAGTTGATTTATTATTTCCTCAATTTCTTACAAATTGGATATGTTAGAATTTCAAAATAAAAAAGTCGATGAGTTTGAATCTTGCACTCGTGTGTGTAAATTCATGGCGTTATCATGCGCCTGTGATAATTACAATAACATTATAATTGAATTGCTGTTATCATGCATTTATTAAATTTTGAATAAATTATGGATTTGGATTTTAAGATTACATTTGTTTTTAATTTAAAATATTAAAGATTAAATATTTTAATTTAATATTTCAAAAATTAAATTTATTTTAATTTAATTATTTTTTGTTCAATTATTAACTTATCAAATTTAATCTTAAGTCCACCAATTATAAAAATAAAATTGAGATAACTATAATTTTAAAAAAATATAAATTAGTAGTTTACTATTAATTTTTTATATCAACACACTTCTCTAATGCATCGAACATCCAAACAATAAGATGGTAATAGCAAAAAAATTTAACTGGAGACAATTTTAAAAGTAGATAAATTAAACTAATCATTAATGATGAATATGTAATTAAATTAACCATCTTTTTTGTTGAGAAGATTTAATCTTTAACACATGCACATATTTATCAAAAATTAATTTAAAAGAAATTAGTTGATTCTAATATTAAAGTTATTAATTCTCAATGTCAATAGTTTGATCATTGATTTGACAACTGGCGATATTTTTTTAACTAATTTATTATTGATCAAACAGCTGGTATTGAGAGCCGTTAATTTCAATACTAGAATTAATCAATTTCTTTTTTTTTTTTGAATCTGTTAAAAAAATTTATATACTAGTCAATTTATATAATTTCCAATTGCAGAAGTTGACCTTCTTCTTGTATTTATGGTTACATTTGGTAGGAATTAGACAATCACTGATTGAGGATATTCTTCAATCAATACCATTTAATAACTTGTTTAATTTACACACGGGTTACCCATGAAGATTATATCAACAACATGGAGCCAAAAAGAAATAGGTAAAACCAAAACAAAATTTCCTTTGCATAATATTATAATATATAAATAATAAAAATAAAACACACATAGACATGCAAACAAACACATATACACAAAGACACATGGATTGAATAATTATTTTTCTAGGTGTCATGCCAATGGGTGGCATTTGATTGGTTCAAATCACGTGACAATTATTTTTTTAAGCAAAAAATTTTAAATTTGAGTATTATGAATAAAAAAATTATTATTGAAGAAAATTTTCACTTTTATAAGCTAACTAAACTCAAACTAAATTAATCAAAATGTTAGAAATATAGGTAATGAAATGGTTTTGAGACATGATATACACTATCTTTAAAGAGTTTATATTTGTATTTTGGAGAATTACATACAGATTCTTTCTGAATATAACAAAGTTTTTTTAAAACTTTTGTCTAGATATTTTCTAATAAAATTATCCATTATAAAATTTTAAATGGATATATATATATATATATATATAGTATGAATAATTATATCTATTTAATTTTTAATAGATATATCTGTTTAATTTCTAACAATCATATTTGTTTAATTTTTAACATATGTATTTGTTTAAATTTTAAAATGAATATAAAATTTAACCAACACATTATTTTAAATTTATTAAAATAATTCAAAATTTAATTCACATATATCATTTCAAATAAATTGATAAAAAATATTAACTAATTGTAAAAAAAAAAGTCCAAATTCAAATCTTATATATACATATATATTATTTCTATATTAATATTTATTAATATAATATATTAAATTAATTTAGACTAACATCATTTAAATATCTTTACATACACAAATAGTTGAAACCGATAATATAATTGATTTCCCAACTTTCTTGGGTGGCACACTCATCACTTTCCTATAATGTTTCTTTACAATAATTCTCCACAAACTAAGCAACCAACAAAGAAAGATGAATAGCAAAACACTATATTGTGATCCCAATAACAGTGCGTGGCGCTTTCTGAAGATTTCCTTTTCGTGTCCACAGCGACTTTATTTCATTTTCTCATTAAACAAACAGGCGACGCCCCAACAAAAAGAGGGGGACAGATTAGATGACGAGCATAGCAATATCATTGTATACCAAGGTTGGCCAACCATTTTGAAAAATTATGAGTACTCCATCGATTTGAAAATGAAAACCTTGACATCATCATATATTGAGAATGAAGGTGAAAAGAAAGCATTTTGAGCTATGTAAAATTTTTTTTTTTCAAATAAGTTCCTGAAAGTAGGCATACAAAAAAATATTAGGATTTATCTAAAATTTTTTTCTTCAAATAAGTTTGTAAAAACAAGCACACACAAAAAAAAACATTGAATAAACACATATTGTCGCACCATTAGCTTTTGAAATGAAAAAAATACATTTAACACAAACCAAAAAAGAATATGCTAGTAGCCGTTGGATCTAATTGATCCATTTAGATCCAACGACTAAGAAAAAGCAGACAAACTCCTTCCCTTCTTATATGTAAGAGAGACTAGAGAGGGCCAACTTATAATCTCTCAAGAAATTAAAAATTAAAAAAATGGAATATTGAAAATAATGATAACAATATTGGTATAATATATAGTAATCTAGATTTGCACTTGTGCAAAGCACATGTTATAATTAGTATTGTAACGACATTATATTATTAAACAGTCTTTGAACATTTTTTTTCTTTGTCAAGAGCTAAAATTTTCAAAGATTGCTTACTCTTTACTTTGGAAATAAACCACATTTATAATAGTTATAATGAAACAGTACAAAATGCTTTATATTATACGCAGCAATAACTCAAAATAAATAAATAAATAAATGTGACGCAATACCAGCAAAGAGACCATCGAAGACCAAAAGATAGCAAACAACCTAACAAAATATGATAAGATGTGGAACTTGTCCACTAAGATATGTGGACAATAGTATTTAAAAAACCCTCAACAAATACAAACCTACACATGTAATCATGTGAGACCTCACTTACAAAGCTCCACATCTCATGAATAGGGTAATACATATAAATGGCATGTGTGGTATGCTCAATTGGCATGCGACGATTGACAAATCTACCCACGGAAAACATCACCTTCTCATCATGTATGAAGTGTGGTTCATAATGTGAAGGCACATCACTAAGCTTAAAGATGGGAGATCAAGAGGCTGGATCGCATGAGACAATGTCAAAGGACCACAAGTAAATATCATAAGGATGTTGGTTTACTTTCTCATACATCATAACAACAACCATATCATTATAATTCAGAACTTTGACATTGTCCTTCAGTAGAGGCGTAGATAATTGGAGGTGATAAAATTTCCTATCGGAAAGTTTATAGACCAAGATACGGTCAGGGCTATAGACACTTGATTCTGTATATTCAACAAATCAGGAGATGTAGCCAGGCATAAAAACAAGTTGATTATAGAAAAACTCCTTTGGAATGATAGCTTGCTCAAGTTTAGCCCAAATCTTCTTTTGAAGTGAGAACGTGGGGAACATCACTTCTTCATCGAACCAATTGGTCTTGTACACAACCAAAAGCTCATAGTCGTTTGTTGCATCATTCTGTCTAAAGGCACATTTAATGGTATTTATAACATACAAAAAGAAAATATAATCAGCTAGGTATAAATAATAAATATGGAATAAACTAAAATTATTACATACCAAACACTTGTATTTCTAGAAACGTCTATAAATTCGACACAATGTTTTGTTAGAGGATTGAAAACCATGAAATAATTTCCTAATCGACAAAGGAGTCTTCTAATGCAAATCAATCCGTCTATGCTTACAACAAAGCAAACACTGTCACATCCCAAAAATTGAGCATGTGAAAAGATACTACTCATTTGATATAATTCTCAAATATACGTTATATACATATATTATGTAAGGTTTTACATTCAACCTTAATCATTCATTCCACACTACAGAATTATATTCATCTGATAAGCAAATATAGACATACATAGTCTGATATTTCTATCTCATCGCAAGCCTAGGAGACCTATAGAAAGTACAGAGCGTTTCTAGTGTCCACATTAATAAATACTGGTATCCCACCAGACAGAAATAGAGTGTAATCCCAAGGGGCTTCTAATCTTCCAACGGATACTCTTCTTCTTTGTTTTCTGTATCTGAAAAATAATCATAGGGAGTGTGAGTTTATTTAAAAACTCAGTAAGTAAATAACTGTACTATATAAAATATCAAAAGTACAAATACCACATTTACTCATATAATTAATTGTCTTATACATCGAGTAGTATGGGACTCTAACCCTTTCAAACTCATGAATAAGATTTCATAGATATACACCGAGTAGTATGGGACTCTAACCCTTTCAAACTCGTGAATAAGATCTCATCGGTATACACCGAGTAGTATAGGACTTTAACCCTTTCAACTCGTGTATAGATTTCATAGATATGCACTGAGTAGTATGGGACTTTAACCCTTTCCAACTCGTGTATAAGATTTCTTAGATATACACCGAGTAGTATGGGACTTTAACCCTTTCACACTCGTGTATTAGATCCCGTAGATCTTTACTCATTAATAAAATAGTGAGAATTCATCACATAGTATAATTGTCATGAAATAAATAATTTCTTCATACTCTTATTTCTACTGATCATCATATACTCCCATATGAAAAATAATTGCTTATTATCCAAATAATATTGTAAATGGGACTTATATTGTACTTTGACTAGTAATATCAAATTAGCTGAGCAAGGTTATTCACTCACCTTGATGTTTGTCCAAGTTTACCTTGTTCCACACTAGAATTTGTGTAGGAAAATTTCCTAGTAAAATATATTACAAGGAATCATAAGAAAGGAAACAAAATCACGAAAATACGTAAAATTTTCTGACTGCTACAGTACGGTTTGCTACAGTGCCGGTTCGCTACAGTAACGTTGACTGCTACAGTACCGTTGACTGCCGACACTACAGTACTGCTACAGTAACCGAAGAAAATTTTCCAGATTTTGTTTCGAAATCCCTGGTCGCTACAGTAACTCGGTTTTTGCAGAAGTTTTTGCAGAAATTTCTAACAAATTCATCCTTTCCCTTCTTGTTTCAAAACCAGAATTTCAACTCTTTTAACCGATTATAACTCAAATATAACTTCTAAAACAACTGAGATTCATGAATTATCATCAAAATCTTCAAAACAAAACCTCCTCTGATCTTCTACATAAACTGAAATTTAAGGAAAATAATTGGATTAAAGCTTACCTTTGATCCTTACAAAGCTTTTGAACCGAATAAATAATCGAAACTCTGAAGATCAAGGAAAGGATTTGAGAAGAAAATGAAGAACTGAGAGAGAAATCTTTTCTGCTTCCTTCGGCTGAGTAAAAAAAATGAGGGTTACTATTGAAACTTTATATTAAATATTTCTAATGGGTTATTCAATAACTCATGGGTATCCATAACCCAACATCCAAACCCATCCAGTCAATTTACAATAAATGGATTAATTGACCATTCTGAAACCACTTTTCCATGAATTTCACCATTCTTAGAATATATCCCTCATTGTGCAAATATTTAGTCCAGTCATTTAACTCAATTTTCATAAATAATATTCAAAGAGAACAATTAAATATGAAAATTAAAAATGACCAAAATAAATAACTAAAGTAACGTTGTAGAATTCTAAAATACTCTTAAGCGAATTATATTCTGAAATTAACGGGTATTACATTCTACCCCCCTTAAAAGAATTCGGTCCTCCGAATTAAAATCTTACCTCAAGTTTCAAATAAATATGGATAGTTTTTCCACATCTCATCTTCTGCCTCCCACGTAGCTTCCTCGCGAGAATGATTTCTCCAAAGAACCTTGACAGTAGGAATTTCTTTGGTACGCAATTTCTTGACTTTTCTATCAAGGATAGCTACTGGTACCTCTTCGTAGGTGAGAGTTTCATCAAAATGAACTTCTTGGGGTTGAATGACATGAGAAGGATCAGAAAGATACTTTCGTAGCATGGACACATGAAATATTGGATGAACTCCCTCTAGGCTGGAAGGTAGGTCTAGGCGATATGCCACATTACCCACTCTGTCTACAACCTCATATGGGCCAACATACCTCGGACTAAGCTTGCCTTTCTTCCCGAATCTCATTACTCCCTTCATAGGTGAGATTCGTAAGAAAACCATATCACCTATTGCAAATTCAAGGTCACGTCGTCGGTTGTCCGCATAAGACTTCTGTCTACTCTGAGCAGTTAACAACTTTTCTCTGATCAGTTTAACTTTATTTATATCTTCCTGAATCATCTCAGGTCCAAATATTTTGGTTTCACCAAGTTCAAACCAACCTATAGGAGATCGACACCGTCTCCCATATAAAGCCTCAAAAGGTGCCATCTGAATACTGGCTTGGTAACTGTTGTTATAAGCAAATTCAATAAGAGACAAATGATCTTCCCAACTTCCACTGAAATCCATCACACAAGCTCTTAGCATATCCTCTAAAGTCTGAATTGTCCTTTCGGACTGTCCATCAGTCTGAGGATGGAATGCTGTGCTAAGATTCACTTTGGTACCCAAAGCCTCTTGAAAGACTTTCCAGAACCGAGAAGTAAACTGAGGTCCTCGATCTGATATAATGGATATTGGTACACCATGAAGTTTCACTATTTCTTTAACATAAAGTCGAGCAAGTTTTGCTACACTGAAAGTGGTATGAACAGGAAGAAAATGTGCTGACTTAGTAAGTCGATCCACTATGACCCATATTGAATCATTTCCTTTTGTTGACCGAGGTAAACCTACTACAAAATCCATAGTGATCCTTTCCCACTTCCATTCGGGAATATCTAATTTTTGCATCAATCCAGGTGGTCGTCGATGTTCAGCTTTAACTTGCTGACAAGTCAAACATCGAGCTACAAAGTCAGTCACGTCTCGCTTCATGCCCTCCCACTAGTAAACTTGTTTCAAGTCCTGATACATTTTCACAGCACCAGGATGTACAACGTAGGGTGAACCATGAGCTTCCATTAAGATTTCATGTTTCAAAGATTCAATGTTGGGGACACAGAGTCTCCCATTAAACCATAAGACTCCTTCTTCATCTACCAAGAAACTTGGTGCTAGACCTTGCCTTGCCTTATCTCTTATTTTGACCATATCAATGTTATTTTCTAAAGTTGCTTTTACTTTTTCAACAAGGGATGATCTAACTGTTAAATGAGCCAGAAATGTACCTGACTCAGTGATCTCGAAGAATACTCCATCAGCTTCCAATTCTTGTAGTTCATGTATTAGAGACCTCCTTATAGTGGCAATGTGAGCTAAACTTCCCATAGACTTTCGACTTAGAGCATCAGCCACTACATTTGCTTTACCTGGATGGTAAAGGATGGTACAATCATAATCTTTCAGAAGTTCCATCCACCTTCGTTGTCTTAGATTGAGATCTCTCTGCTCAAAAATGTACTTAAGGCTTTTGTGATCTGTAAAAATTTTACAAGTTTCCCCATACAAGTAATGTCTCCATATCTTTAGGGCAAACACTACAGCTGCCATTTCCAAATCATGAGTGGGGTAATTCAATTCATGCTTTTTAAGCTGACGTGAGCCATAAGCTATGACTTTACCATGTTGCATCAACACACATCCTAAGCCTATCTTTGAGGCATCACAGAATACAGAGTAACCCCCTAGTCCTGATGGTAGGGTTAAGACTGGTGCAGTAGTTAAACACTCTTTCAATTGGGTGAAACTTTGTTCACATAAATCATCCCAAATGTATTTAACATTCTTTCGAGTTAACTTATTTAATGGGAGAGCCGTCTTAGAGAAATCTTTGACAAAGCGACGGTAATACCCTGCTAAGCCAAGAAAACTACGTACTTCAGACACAGTTGTTGGTCTAGGCCACTGTTTAACTGCTTCAATTTTACTTGGATCTACATGAATACCTTCTTGGGAAATAACATGTCCTAAAAATGTTACATGACTCATCCAGAATTCACATTTTGAGAGCTTTGCGTACAACTGATGCTCTCTCAAAGTCTGAAGCACTATTCTCAAATGTTCAGTATGTTCTTCATGACTCTTTGAATACACCAAAATATCATCAATAAATACAATTACAAACTTATCAAGGAAGGATTTAAACACTCTGTTCATTAAATCCATAAATGCTGCTGGTGCATTTGTCAACCCAAAAGACATCACAAGAAACTCATAATGTCCATACCGTGTACGAAAAGCAGTCTTAGGTATATCATCATTCTTGATTCGTAACTGATGATATCCAGACCTTAGATCAATCTTTGAGAAGTATTTTGCTCCTTGAAGTTGATCAAACAAATCATCTATCCTTGGTAAAGGATACTTATTCTTCACTGTGACTTTATTCAGCTGACGATAATCTATACATAGTCTCATAGAACCATCTTTCTTTTTCACAAAAAGAACAGGAGCACCCCAAGGTGAAAAACTTGGGCGAATGAACCCTTTGTTTAACAAATCTTCCAATTGTTCTTTGAGTTCTTTTAGCTCAACAGGAGCCATACGATAAGGTGGAATAGAAATTGGTCTTGTGTCTGGGACCAAATCAATACTGAACTCAATATCTCTTTCTGGCGGTAATCCAGGTAAATCTTCTGGAAACACATCTGGGAATTCATTAACCACATGAATGTCTTCTAACTTCTGTTCTTTCTTTGCTAAATCTTTGATAAAAGCTAGAAATCCCTGACATCCCTTTCGCAACATACGCCGGGCACTTAACATAGATATCATGTTGCAAGGTACATCACTTCGATCTCCTTGAAACACAAAATTACTCCTCCCCGGTATATTAAAGGAAATAACTTTGTCACGACAATTTATAGTAGCATGACAAGAAGATAGCCAGTCCATCCCTAGAATCACATCAAAATCTAACATATTGAGAATCATAAGATCTATCTCAGTTTCCATGCCCCCAACAATTATTTTACAAGAACGATAACATGTTTTAACCATCAAAGTCTCTCTCATCGGTGTGGAAACCAAGAATGGTTCTTTAAGAGTAATCGAATCAAATGCAAATCTCTTGGCAAATAGGGGTGACACATATGAGTGAGTAGAACCGGGGTCAAACAAAATACGTGCAGCAAAAGTATTAACAGATAATATACCTGTAACTACAGCATTGGATGTTTGAGCATCCTGTCGGGTTAGAGCATATACTCTTGCATTTCCTCTGCCAGCAGCTTGTTTTCCACGGTCACCTTGGCCTCTTCCAGAACCTCTTCCCATACTACCCCCTGTTGAAGGGGTTGGTGTTTGAGTAATAGATTGTGGTCGAGGTGGCAAAGTAGACCCTTGACCTGGTCTTGTCATGAGCTGAGGGCACTCCCTTATAAAATGTCCTTTTTGTCCACAGTGAAAACAGCCTGTACCAACAGTGTTTAACCTGCATTCTCCGAAGTGAAACTTTCCACATTCAGGACATTGAGGTTTTTCCCTTCTACCATGAGTACCTCCTCTACTAGAAGAGCTAAAACCACCCCTGTTCTCTAAACGAGGCTTAGCCACACTGGCTATAGAATAAGATGACTTAGTAGGAGTGGCTGGAGCATGTTGTGGTGCAGTAAAAGTCCCTGAGTCTTCCCCTTGATTAAAAGATCTCCTATATCTGGCCTTCTTCTTTTGACGATATTCTTTTTTATTCTTTGACCTCCTTTCCATTCTTCGGGCCACATCAACAGCTTCTGAGTACGAAGAGTAATCATTCATATTAGAACCCACTTGATCATATAAGGCATCACGAAGCCCTTCCACAAACTTTTCTATTTTCTTCCTTTCAGAAGGAATGATTTCAGGGACATATTCAGATAATTTAACAAACTGAGCTGAATATTCATCAACAGTCATGGTTCCCTGCCGTAGATACAGAAAATCTCTGGCCCTGGATGATCGTTCACTTGCCGGAAGAAATTCATCCATAACCAATCTGTAAAATTCTGTCCACATAACTGGCGGTGCACCTTGAATTCTAGCTTTCTTCCAGTTTCTCCACCATTTACCAGCCCTACCTTTTAACTGAAAGGAAGTGAATTCTACCTTTTGAGTAGGAGAACACCCTATAGCATCACATATTGCTTCACAATCTTCAAGGAAACATTGTGGGTCCTCTTTGGGATCTTCCCCTGAAAAAGTAGGAGGCCTCATTTTCTGGAATTCAGACATTCTTACCTCCCTTACGTTATCTCCTCCAGCTAACTGAGCTGGTGGTACAATTTCAGCTTCAACAATAGGAGGATCCACTGGCAGGTTAGCTTGTGCAGCTCGACCTCTCATTTCAGTCTCAAATCGGTCAAATCGTTCATTCATCAAATTAATCACATGTGCAATAGTTACATTGCCAACGTGAGCATCAGGTTCGACTCTCCTTGCTTGCTCACTAGTTGCGTCCTCAGTACTTTGAGCATGTAAACTATCACTACGGTTAGGATCATCTTGCACATGTACTGGTGGATTCATGGCCCTCCTTGGACCCATATGCTCATTATTATTAGAAGATCCTTCTGACATTGATCTGTCACAGATCTACACACATAACGAACAATTTTCAAACATAAACAAAATATCACTTACTAGCCCCACTGAAAATTATCTATAAAATGACGTTATACTCTACAAGGTCTTTTATGGAACCTAATCCTATGGTCATGCCGCGGCTCATGACAATAGGGAAGGGCCCACAAAGATCACTTTGCTCTGTACTCTATAGGGGACCTATAAAACCTTTCCTCTGATACCAAATTTGTCACATCCCAAAAATTGAGCATGTGAAAAGATACTACTCATTTGATATAATTCTCAAATATACGTTATATACATATATTATGTAAGGTTTTACATTCAACCTTAATCATTCATTCCACACTACAGAATTATATTCATCTGATAAGCAAATATAGACATACATAGTCTGATATTTCTATCTCATCGCAAGCCTAGGAGACCTATAGAAAGTACAGAGCGTTTCTAGTGTCCACATTAATAAATACTGGTATCCCACCAGACAGAAATAGAGTGTAATCCCAAGGGGCTTCTAATCTTCCAACGGATACTCTTCTTCTTTGTTTTCTGTATCTGAAAAATAATCATAGGGAGTGTGAGTTTATTTAAAAACTCAGTAAGTAAATAACTGTACTATATAAAATATCAAAAGTACAAATACCACATTTACTCATATAATTAATTGTCTTATACATCGAGTAGTATGGGACTCTAACCCTTTCAAACTCATGAATAAGATTTCATAGATATACACCGAGTAGTATGGGACTCTAACCCTTTCAAACTCGTGAATAAGATCTCATCGGTATACACCGAGTAGTATAGGACTTTAACCCTTTCAACTCGTGTATAGATTTCATAGATATGCACTGAGTAGTATGGGACTTTAACCCTTTCCAACTCGTGTATAAGATTTCTTAGATATACACCGAGTAGTATGGGACTTTAACCCTTTCACACTCGTGTATTAGATCCCGTAGATCTTTACTCATTAATAAAATAGTGAGAATTCATCACATAGTATAATTGTCATGAAATAAATAATTTCTTCATACTCTTATTTCTACTGATCATCATATACTCCCATATGAAAAATAATTGCTTATTATCCAAATAATATTGTAAATGGGACTTATATTGTACTTTGACTAGTAATATCAAATTAGCTGAGCAAGGTTATTCACTCACCTTGATGTTTGTCCAAGTTTACCTTGTTCCACACTAGAATTTGTGTAGGAAAATTTCCTAGTAAAATATATTACAAGGAATCATAAGAAAGGAAACAAAATCACGAAAATACGTAAAATTTTCTGACTGCTACAGTAACGGGTTGCTACAGTACGGTTTGCTACAGTAACGGTTTGCTACAGTGCCGGTTCGCTACAGTAACGTTGACTGCTACAGTACCGTTGACTGCCGACACTACAGTACTGCTACAGTAACCGAAGAAAATTTTCCAGATTTTGTTTCGAAATCCCTGGTCGCTACAGTAACTCGGTTTTTGCAGAAGTTTTTGCAGAAATTTCTAACAAATTCATCCTTTCCCTTCTTGTTTCAAAACCAGAATTTCAACTCTTTTAACCGATTATAACTCAAATATAACTTCTAAAACAACTGAGATTCATGAATTATCATCAAAATCTTCAAAACAAAACCTCCTCTGATCTTCTACATAAACTGAAATTTAAGGAAAATAATCGGATTAAAGCTTACCTTTGATCCTTACAAAGCTTTTGAACCGAATAAATAATCGAAACTCTGAAGATCAAGGAAAGGATTTGAGAAGAAAATGAAGAACTGAGAGAGAAATCTTTTCTGCTTCCTTCGGCTGAGTGAAAAAAATGAGGGTTACTATTGAAACTTTATATTAAATATTTCTAATGGGTTATTCAATAACCCATGGGTATCCATAACCCAACATCCAAACCCATCCAGTCAATTTACAATAAATGGATTAATTGACCATTCTGAAACCACTTTTCCATGAATTTCACCATTCTTAGAATATATCCCTCATTGTGCAAATATTTAGTCCAGTCATTTAACTCAATTTTCATAAATAATATTCAAAGAGAACAATTAAATATGAAAATTAAAAATGACCAAAATAAATAACTAAAGTAACGTTGTAGAATTCTAAAATACTCTTAAGCGAATTATATTCTGAAATTAACGGGTATTACAAACACGCTGGGGAATATTGTTTGGGAAGGGAACAAACAAGTCTCAAACAAATAAATCTCCAACATTTAGGATGTACATATGGTTGGAAACCTTAAAATCGATTAAGGATTTCTTTGACAGCAACAGGGTAGTTGACTTTTCCCTATGACACTTCATGTGTTTCTTGCTGAATAACGGTAATTGCAAACTAGCGTACCAATTTTTAGATACGAGGTAAATGAACATGCAGTGTTTACAATCTAGAAAAGACATAATATTAACCATGGGTGGATCTAGAAATTTTGGTCAATGGGAATAAGAAATAGTCTATAAATATTTTTACTAAAAAAATATTATAAATATGCATAGGCCTATAAATAATTTTACTAAAAAAATATTATAAATATGTATAAGCGATAAAAAAGATATATAATACAGAAGATATAACATGATTCGGTTTCAATATAAAACTTATATATATGGGTGAGAAATGAGAAACAATTTACTAAACAAAAGATGGGAGATGTATAATTTTATGACAAAATACATAATTTTATGACAAGAAAATACGAGACACCCAAGCTTTTACAAATTATAATTGCTCTCTACACATTTTCATATTTTAAAAATGTTGTATAATTTTTTCATTTTCAATATAATCTGTCACGACCCGTTTTCTGGGCACATGACCGGCACAATGATGAATCTCTCATCACTGTAAGCCTTCCGATAAATATATCAAATTTTCTTATCTGAAAATCATAGAGATGATTTGCATGTAATAATATATTATCAATTTAAAATACATTATTATACTGACATACAAGCCAAATGTCGAACCCCTGACCTAGATGTCCTAGACGATTACAGAGCAACATAATCTATAACAAAAGAGGGGTCCACCCGACAACGGGAAGGTCCAAAGTGATCTACTCTTCTAGCGGATATTCTTCATTGGCAACCTGATCTGAACAAAAAGGTTGTACAAACAATATGAGCTTTTAAACTCAATGAGCGAATCGGCCTCGCGTTAATAAAATTCAAATACATCACCAGTCATGCAAGTATATCCAAAGGCTCATACTCAACTAATAGACAGAAGATAAAAATTCATTCAATTCAACAAACGTTACTAGTACTCGTCAATGGTAATATATCTCGAAGAGCGCACACAGGCCGGCTCACCAATTATGTATATTTCCGCCACGACGCACAACCTCATCCTCTTAGCTAGGGCGCCTCATGGATTTATCACCAATCCGGGCTATATCCCTACTAAGGGAATCGTTGTCTCCACACTCATTGGTCAAGACACTCTGTCAACCGGGTTTTCCGCCTTGCCGTGAGAGGGGGTACTGTCCCGCTCAATCACAATTAATAGTACAGTATTTCATATCATAATCAGAAGCACAATATAATATTCATCCATA
Source organism: Biancaea sappan (assembly GCA_037074585.1). Classification (NCBI taxonomy): domain Eukaryota; kingdom Viridiplantae; phylum Streptophyta; class Magnoliopsida; order Fabales; family Fabaceae; genus Biancaea; species Biancaea sappan. The sequence goes on along the minus strand of CM073491.1, from coordinate 15,945,607 downwards.
TAACAGGTATAGTATATAACTATATTATAGTTTTATAAACCATAATTCAAGAGATTCAATCTTCACATCATCATGAGATACTTACTTTTTCTTATCCATACTTCTGGATTAATTATCTCATTATATTCGCCATTCTGAATCCAATTTCCCCCTATGAATCTTGGGAGTGTCCTACGACATACTTTTTATCACCAGTAATGCTAAAACTCTATTAAAACGGGGTCGTTTCACTCACCTGGATTCCGTACTAGTATCACTTCTCTAAGTCGTTACAGACAATAGTGCTCAGGTGAATTTCGGTGTTCTGCTATGGAGATTTTCATGAAAGATTAGAGAAAATACGTTAGGATTGTTTTCGTACAGATACTGTTTATACGTACGATTACTGTTCATATATACGGTTACTATTCATACATACGGTCACTATTCATACGTACAGTTACTATTTATACCAGAAATAGAGAATATAATCTGTAAAAGAGTACACCAGGTAAGTTCCCAGGAAAGAGTGGAGGGTCACACTGGACACACTTAAAAACCAGGTCTTTCCTTAGCCAGAACTTTCCTAAACATGTATTTTTCACAGTTTACATTCTATTTCGGTAATCAGAGAATCAAAATAATATGTAAGCAGTTAAGGACAGTTTTTCTGATGTGGAAGATCAGCTAAAGCCGCAACCACAGAGCATACTTAAGAAAATAACTTCTAGAATTTGAAAGACATGGAAAGGCATAGTATCATTACATAAGCAAAAAGGAAAGGCCCAAAATCTCATAGGCCTAGCATCGAAGCAAGAGAAACTTAAGGAGAGAAAAAGAGAAGTTGAAGGTGTGAGTTTAGAAGTGAAATGGAAGCGCCTATTTATAGGAAAAGTCAAGGGTACTATTTGATACTATGCACTAATAAAATATTCAATTTACTATTCATGAAAATGACATTTCTAATAATGCAGTTACTGTACACCTCACGATGGAAAATTTTTTTGTTATTACTATTAGAAACTTAAAGAAAAAACTATCCTTTCACCTTAAACCTTTAAGTTTCTTTTCAAATCAGTCCTTTCAATTTAGTCCCTGAGGGTATTTTTACACATAAAACGTCATTTTCTCCTACAAACTTCTTTCTAGTTTTCTCTTATGACCAAACCACATCTAGTACTTGACATTTCGATTGTATAAATGAACAGTATCGTATACGTAAATAGTATTATACAGGTGAATAGTACCATATACTGAAATAGTAACAATAGTTTGTAAACAAATATTTATATTTTATTTTTCATGGGTATTACATAATCAAAAATATTTCTATGTATGCAACTAAACAATCATTCAACCATTCATCTCCCATACGATAATGCATTCTATTCTTCACAAGATTCATTGAAGAAAAACGTCCTTCAACTGTTGCAGTTGCTTAGCACTGTCAATATAGGCCTAGCTCGACCCATGCAGGCCTGAACCACAAAAAACTAGCCCGTTTAAAAATGGACTGGGGCAGCGGGTGGCCCTTGGCCTGGCATGTTATTTTTTCCTGAATTCTTTTTTTAAACATTGGGATTGGGATTGAATTAAATTCACACTCATCCACTCAGCATCTCACTCTCAGCCTAATTGCCCCATTTTTTGAAATCCCTAAACCTAACACCACAGCCACTCAGGACTCAACCTCTGCCTTTGCCTCAGCTCAACTAGCACGTTGTTGACCACCAAATCACAGCTTAGCTAGCCATAGCTGTTGCCCGTTAGCTAGTATTCGAAGTTTTGAACATCTACGGTCTGCCTTTCCAACCTGTTGTGCCTGCACTGTTCTGAGATTTGTGGTCCCACTTCTGCATTTCCTTCCCACATCGACGTTTGGGTCTGAGGTTTTTGATTTCCTCTATTTCCCACGTATGCTATGCTGTTCCAATTTCTCAATCCTACCCACGCATTTGTTGTGCTGTTTTGCTCGGCATCGTGTCTCTGGTTCCCATAACAAGGCCAGTAGTCGACAACAGGTCAGTAAGTTTTAGTTTTAGATGTGTTTTTAGTTTTTACTAAATTTGTTTGGCTTTATCCTTTTATTTGGTGTTCATCGCCATCTGAAGAAAAAAAATTAAAGAATGAATAACTTAATAAGATGATTGGTTTAATTACTACTATGATGTATATTTTATTTAGTGGAAGTGGAATACATTGGATTCAGGTTTCTCATTTAAGAAGGACATAGTTGATTTACATAGTTTATAGCACGGATAATGGAAATCTGAAGGTATCCAAAATATACCACTTTGAAAACTGATTATGCTGCTGCCTGCTATTTAAATTGATTGTGGTGTGTAAATTCATGAAATTTGGATTAATATTACTTTGAAGAGTTCACTTAATTAATCCTCTTCAATATTGAAATTTGAAATCCCATTTATGAATTGAAATCCCCATTTATTAGTTATTAGATTTAGAAGGAAAAGATCATATAGGATAGGAGTAGCACATTTGCTATTTTAGAGAAAATAAATTATGAATCAAATTCATTTTCTCTTTTTGTTCTCTTTAGATTATGGATTTAGATTCTATTCCTCCACTTCAAAGTGGAAATCAAAGTGCAAATCTTGATTCCGTTATATCTATTCCTCCTCCATCTAAAAAGAGAACTACATCTGATTTGTGGTCTTGTTTTACATACTTAGGGGTGGGTGGGGATAGAAAACCTAGATCAAAATGTAATAGATGTGGGTTTGAATATATAGCTGGGGGTAGCACCCACAGTATTTCAAGTTTGACCTTTCACTTATCTAAGTGTCTGCAATTAAATAGTTATAGGGATATTGAAAGTAATGGTTGGAACCCAAGAGGGGGGTGAATTGGGTTTTATAAATTTTTCACAAGAATTAATTGGAAGTTAAAATGATTTTCTGTAAAAGTACAATGCTTAGGATAATAAATACAATACAGAAAATCAATGTGCTGTTAAGATAAATAATTATAAAGATCAAGGAATTAAAGAATATATATCAATATGCACAAATTAAAGAGTAAGGGATAGAGAAAGCAAACTCGGAGATTTATACTGGTTCGGCTAATCCAAGCCTACATCCAGTCCTCAAGAGACCACTTGAGTATTTCCACTATAATTGCAAGTTTAATCCGGGTACTTGCAAACCACTACAACCACGCAAATTCGATCCGGGTATTTGCGAAACCACAATAGAGAATTTATGAATCCGGGCTCCTCCTCAACCCAAAGCAAGTTCTTCCAACACCGGTACTTGCGAACCTCAACTCAAAATAATATATGTGTTGATCAAAATCAACAATACAAAGAAACTCTCTCTAAAGAGTAGATGAAAACAAATGAAGCTCTAATAACTCTAATGATAGAGAATATGCAAGATTTGGCTCAAGAATGCTTTCCTTTCTCTCAAAGATGATAGAAGAAGTTAATATCACATTGTAGGACTTTGTTCTTGCTCAAAATCGTGTATCTAAGGTCATATATATAAGATTTTACAAAACTAGCCGTTATATAGCCGTTATATAGCCGTTATAGTGCAGTCCAGATTTTGAGCTTTCTTTAAAAAATTCATAACTCCCTCATTTGAACTCCGTTTTAAACAAATAATATACCGTTGGAAAGCTCTTGGAGTCTAGTTTCAAATGAGCCAAGTTTTACTCAAAAATTATTTTCCTTTTAAAAGATATAATCAAAATACTGACTATAGGTCAGAACAGAATAATTTTTTATTACAGTAAAATCAACTTTCAGTTTTTCAAACTATATTTTGAATAGTCATATATTTCTCATTTGGACTCCGTTTTGAATAAATAATATACCGTTGAAAAGATCTTTGAGTCTACTATCAAATGAGATTAAGATACTTGAAAAATAGATTTTTCATTTATGAGATATGATATAAGGAGTGACCAAAGGTCAAAAAATAACTTTTGTAAAACTTCATATCTCACTAACTTTTTGTTCAAAAATGCTTGAGCCAATGTATGCAAATCTAAATCATTGAGTTGCACAAATATACTAGCCTATATAAAATATACCTAATTTAAACACATAGGCTATCTTGATGCATCCAAGCTTCCAAGACTTCAAATCTTCTAATTCTTCATTTCTTGGAGCTTCATCCTTGCATGTTGTTTTCCTTGAGTGAAACATGATATTGCTTTTCCTTGTTCTTCAATACAATCCTCACTCTTCTTGTTTTGAACCAACCTATAAAATATATCTTACTTGCAAACCCAATGGTTAGTTTAATAGCATGATTCAATATAGCAACATACATATTAAATAACATAATCATGCTTAAGTACTTGTAGCATATATATGATAATTAATCTTTATATATATATCAATGCTACTATTCAAATACATTTGTCATCATCAAAACTTATGGCATATAGCCTTAGGGTCAACAATCTCCCCCTTTTTGATGATGACAAATCACCACATAAAAATATGTATCACAAGATAATGAATGCAATGTTATAAGCACGTATACATATTTTTCTATTGTTTCTTCTCCCCCTATTTGACATCAACAAAAAGGTGTAAGGAACACAATATATAGAAGTTAAAGCACATACCTTCATTAAGTCAGGATGTCAGAAGATGTCAATATAGTATGGGGTAAGAATACATCAAAACTTATCATTGATTTTATTGACATGTAAAAAGAAAATTTTAGAAAAATTTTTCTCATGTCAAATGAAATGAGCCAAAAGATAAAACTTGAAAGAGTTTTAGGCTCCCCCTTAAACCTTGCATAATTTGAAAAAGAATAATGAATAATGAATATCCAATTTTTCAAGATATATTCTTTTTCAAAAAAAAATACATTCAAGTGAGACAAAGCTCCCCCTGAATTTCATAACATTTTTCCTTTGAAAAAGATTGTCCAAATCATTATAAAGGAAATTCAGTTTTTGATTGCAGAATTTTGAAGTAAGATTTTTGAAAAAATTTCTGCAATATTTTCATTGAAAATGATTTCTGCTTGTTTATGAAGAGGCATTTTTAGTAAATAGCAGAAAAATTAAACTCTTTGAAAAAAAAACATCATTTGCTGTCATATGATAGAAATATTTACAGCACACAGCAGAAGTATGATATATGGATTAGCAAAGCATGATATAAACAAGAATATTAATCATAATCCATAAATCGAATAATAATATTTTTCAAGATTTCTGAAAAACAATTTCTGCATATATGCATAAAATTATTTCAACATATAGCAAAAGTGATTTAAAATAACGATACTCAAATCCTTTTCTTTTCAAAACAGATAATGCTTCAATATGGTAAAGCAATTTCAGAATTGTGGAAGCAATTCAAGAGATTCACGATATTTTTCAAAAACATTTTGCTTCGAAGGAATTTAGAAACGTTTCATCTAAGGAAGCAATATATATGGATTAGTGTAATAAGATATATTCAAGCATATAGTTCATAATCCATATATGAAACATCAATATCCCTTTGTCATCAACAACAAAAGAGATCTTTAAGACCTTTTCTTTTTCAAAAAAAAATATTGCTTCATATGATAAAACATATTAACATAACAGAAGCATTTTTAAAGTCCTTTTTCAAAACAAATTTGCTTCATAAAGGATAAGATAAATTTCAGCACAAAGGAAGCAATTTATATACCCATTCAAAATGAATTTATATATGTATCTTGAGGATGAGTACATGTAAAAATTTTGACAGCTCATTTTGTATGAGTGCATGTGGAATCATGAAATATTATTCTTAGCCATAGCCTTCGCTCATGATGCATGAATAGCATACACAACATATGTTCTTCGATACATATAATCACAGCATGATGTAATCATGTATGCTCTCAAGAACAACACAACAAAGCAGAATGATATGGTTCTGAATATCACCATTTTATTAATCCTTAAAATTTCTAATCAAAACAAATTAAATCAGCCGCAAATCCACCGAAAATTGACTTTCGTGGTTTTGCCATTAATGCGACGCGTTGTTGGTGTGCATGCGTACTCTAGACTTCTGGCTTCCAGCTTGCAAAATCCATAGGATGAGCGTGTAGGGGTGCGGCGAAGAGATATCTTCGTTGGCTCTAAGTCACAATTTTCTCTCTATAAAAACTGCCCCAGAGTTGTCAATTATCACACCACAAAGAGTATTCATCTCTGAGCCTACAACTTTCTGACATTCCTCTCTCTTCATACTCCAAAAAAAAATTTCAAACCATGGCAGCAAGAAAGTTCATTGATCTCACAGTAGAGGCCAGGGAGGAAGAGCTCGACTTAAACTTGAGTCTAGGCAGGGACAAGGGTAAAAGGCCTTTGGAGGGATCTCAGGAGAATCGAAAGAAGAAGATGAAGATCGAAGAAGCTGAAGAGATTAGTACAGGCCATACGTCAGAAGACAAAATTGCTTGTCTGGAGCAGGAGGTGAAGAAACTCAAGAAGATGATAGAGGACCATGAGAAGTTAGCTAAACGCAACAATGCGGCACTGACTTCAAGAATAGATAGGTTCTTCTATTGGTCTACCCAATGCTTCTGCAATCAACAACAAAGAAGTGTTGATTGTATGAATGGGATTTACACTACCCTCCGTGACATTGCTCAGTCTCTTGCTCCAAGGAATGGCCGAGGGGTGATGATACAATACGGGCCTCCTAATCCAAGACCACCTCGCCTATAGATTGCTCATGCATGAGCAAACTTTCCCTTCTTTTTTTTTAATTATGCAATGTAATCCTTCGATTTTTTTTAATGCAAGTGGTTTCTTTTATTTGACGGTACAAAAAAAATAATAATAAAGAAAGATAAAATAAATCAGCTACACAAATTCAGCACAGTATATATATATATATATATTGAAAAATATATATCCATTTTAAAGATGGAAAGAATTTTCTGACATGGACATATATATCATCATTTCAAAGCAAAAGCAAGTTACATACTTATCAAGATAAAACATATTATAACTTGAGTATGTAGTACAATAATTGAGGTAATATGGATTAGTAAGATATAATCAGATATAAACTATAATCCATAAACAATCGTTCATAAGCTATATTTTATACAAAGGATATGACATGTATAATGCTCAAACCATGATGAATGGTATAAAGACAATATCTTTATATACAATGATATGATCAAATATGTAAGATATTAGAGAACAATATATCATTGTAATGAAAGTATGTCAGAAAAAAAAATTGCCAACATAGCCAATTATGATCAGGGAGTATCACTCAATTAAATATTAAAGTGGTAAAGAATAGAGATACTCATCAATTTTGGCAAACTCTTATTGCTTCTTGAAGTTCCTCCTCAAGATTTTGATATTCTTGTTTTGCTCATTGCTCTTCTTTTGATTCTATCTTCTTGCAATTTTAATGAACTTAATTGATTGATTATTTGCAAGATCCTCTTGAAAACAATCTCTAATAAGATCACTGTCAAGCATTGGTCGATCATTACGAATGAGCTTAGAGGATAGATTTGAGGACTAACTCCTGCAAAACACTTTTGGTGGAGCACTTTGATGTTCAAATCAGTAATGTTCAAATAAATCTCGAGTACTAGGAGCAACATTATGTTCAAGATATACCATATTAATAAAAGTGCTATGCTTTCATGAAATGCAATTTTGCAAAATATTTGATTTCATTGAAAATATTTAAATAAGATTACAGCAAGGATAAATACTATAGGTAGGAGGAATCTTATTGTTGTGAAGACAAGAAAAATGTGCGTGTAATGGAAGCAAGTTTTCATGATGCAGTAAAAAGGATAGTTTGAGCAAAATTTGGAAGAAAGATTTTAGATCAAAACAAAATTTGAATCTATAATCTGCACACCTAACAATTGTTTTCAGATATAGCATGCATGAATATCAAGGATAGATGTAAGGCATATTAGATAACAGACAAAAGCATTAGAGAGCAGTAAACATATCAGTCAAAATTCTTACAATGCATTCCAGCTTATATGTTTACTTATCCATTGCCTCCTTTTGATGCAAGAGAGTGGAGTTTGAATGATGTAGCCATTGAAAAGTCATTTCCGCTCCTTGCTTCGAGGCAAATCTACAAATTATTCATTTATCTTTGGTACCCAAATTTCTTTGGGTTTGCCTGGGTCATGAGTTCCTTTTTGAACCCATTTCATTTTTACTCCATGAACAAGATTTTTCTTATAAAAACAGGAGTAAGATTTGTGTCCTTTCAGTCCACAATAGAAACAAGTGCAAGTTGGACTATTGGACATCTTTTCAGAAACAAAGAAGTTTTTAAACTGCTTTTGGTTTGATTTCTTTTTAGAAACAATACCAACTTTGTTAATTCTTCTTTGTTTCAAAACTGAGGTATTTAAAATTTCTCTACCTTGAGAGAGTTTTGCAAGTGTGTTTTTAAGATTATCATTTTCTTTTTTCAAAAAATCACACTTGGTACAAAAGCAATTTTTGTTGGTAGAGATATTTGTTTTTAAAATCAAATTCTCTTCTTGCAAAGTTTTGTTTTGATTTTCAAAAACAAAATTCTCTTCCTTGGAAATAGAAAATTCATTTTTCAATATTTCCAACTCATTTTCAAGAGAAGAGTTTTTCTGTTTTGAAACATTTAGTTTCTTTGCAAGTATAAGAGATTCTTCATGTAAATCATCAAAGGCATCTTGTAATTCTTCAAAAGAGTAGTCAAATGAATTTACCTCATCTTTATCTCTGGCCACAAGACAAGTGTTGGCTTCTTCATTTGTATTCTGCTTATCAGAATTGCTATTTCCCCAATTGGAAGATAGGTAAGTTTTCTTTGATGATTCACCTTTTGGTTGTGGTTTCTCTTTTTCTCCTTTTTCTTCTTCGTCTGTCACCTTGGTGATTTGAGATTTTTCTGTAAGTTCAATACCAAGAGCTTGCAATTGATTAAGCACAAGTTGTATCTCATTAATGGTTTTGCAATTGTTCATTTGAGCAATTTCAAGTTCATTAATGAAACTTCTATACCTTAATTCCTCAGCAATAAGATCTTCCTCATGTGCAACTTCAAGAATTTCCCACATTTCTTTTGCAGTTGCACAGTTGGAGATTTTGAAAAATTCATCTTGACTCAATGCACAAGAAATAATCAATTTTACCTTAGCATTGAGTTGCATTAAACTTCTTTCAGTATCATTCCATTCACTCTTAAGTTTTGGAATGCATTTTCCTTGTTCTTCCTTGATAGGCATACAAGAACCATTTTCTATAACATCCCAGAGTTTATGGTCTACTGAAATTAAAAACATTTTCATTTCATACTTCCAATATTGAAAATGATTAGCATAAAAAATTGGAGGTTCTGTGAAAGAACAATTTTTAGAAATAAACCAATCACTATATCCAACCATGCTAACTCTTAGACGGTTAAGTCTTTAAACAAGAGCCCAAGCTCTGATACCAATTGAAAGTAATGGTTGGAACCCAAGAGGGGGGTGAATTGGGTTTTATAAATTTTTCACAAGAATTAATTGGAAGTTAAAATGATTTTCTGTAAAAGTACAATGCTTAGGATAATAAATACAATACAGAAAATCAATGTGCTGTTAAGATAAATAATTATAAAGATCAAGGAATTAAAGAATATATATCAATATGCACAAATTAAAGAGTAAGGGATAGAGAAAGCAAACTCGGAGATTTATACTGGTTCGGCTAATCCAAGCCTACATCCAGTCCTCAAGAGACCACTTGAGTATTTCCACTATAATTGCAAGTTTAATCCGGGTACTTGCAAACCACTACAACCACGCAAATTCGATCCGGGTATTTGCGAAACCACAATAGAGAATTTATGAATCCGGGCTCCTCCTCAACCCAAAGCAAGTTCTTCCAACACCGGTACTTGCGAACCTCAACTCAAAATAATATATGTGTTGATCAAAATCAACAATACAAAGAAACTCTCTCTAAAGAGTAGATGAAAACAAATGAAGCTCTAATAACTCTAATGATAGAGAATATGCAAGATTTGGCTCAAGAATGCTTTCCTTTCTCTCAAAGATGATAGAAGAAGTTAATATCACATTGTAGGACTTTGTTCTTGCTCAAAATCGTGTATCTAAGGTCATATATATAAGATTTTACAAAACTAGCCGTTATATAGCCGTTATATAGCCGTTATAGTGCAGTCCAGATTTTGAGCTTTCTTTAAAAAATTCATAACTCCCTCATTTGAACTCCGTTTTAAACAAATAATATACCGTTGGAAAGCTCTTGGAGTCTAGTTTCAAATGAGCCAAGTTTTACTCAAAAATTATTTTCCTTTTAAAAGATATAATCAAAATACTGACTATAGGTCAGAACAGAATAATTTTTTATTACAGTAAAATCAACTTTCAGTTTTTCAAACTATATTTTGAATAGTCATATATTTCTCATTTGGACTCCGTTTTGAATAAATAATATACCGTTGAAAAGATCTTTGAGTCTACTATCAAATGAGATTAAGATACTTGAAAAATCGATTTTTCATTTATGAGATATGATATAAGGAGTGACCAAAGGTCAAAAAATAACTTTTGTAAAACTTCATATCTCACTAACTTTTTGTTCAAAAATGCTTGAGCCAATGTATGCAAATCTAAATCATTGAGTTGCACAAATATACTAGCCTATATAAAATATACCTAATTTAAACACATAGGCTATCTTGATGCATCCAAGCTTCCAAGACTTCAAATCTTCTAATTCTTCATTTCTTGGAGCTTCATCCTTGCATGTTGTTTTCCTTGAGTGAAACATGATATTGCTTTTCCTTGTTCTTCAATACAATCCTCACTCTTCTTGTTTTGAACCAACCTATAAAATATATCTTACTTGCAAACCCAATGGTTAGTTTAATAGCATGATTCAATATAGCAACATACATATTAAATAACATAATCATGCTTAAGTACTTGTAGCATATATATGATAATTAATCTTTATATATATATCAATGCTACTATTCAAATACATTTGTCATCATCAAAACTTATGGCATATAGCCTTAGGGTCAACAGATATTGGTAGCTTACTTATTGAACAAGTGGGAAAACTTAAAAGTAGGAAGATTTCTCAAGCTGTTGTTCGTGAGAAAATAGCTACTCTTGTTGCAAAGCATGATCTTCCTTTTTTTCATTTATGGAGTATGATTCCTTTGTGGATTTAGTGAGTTATTTGCATTCGGATGTCAAATCAGTTTCTAGGAACACATATGCTTTTGATATAGGAAAATTATATAAGTCTAAGAAGGTAAATTTGAAGGAAGAATTGACTAGAATTACTAGTAGAATTTGTTTTACATATGATGTATGGACTTCTTGCACAACTAAAGGGTATATTTGCTTGACTACACATGTTGATGAAAATTAGACATTAAAGAATAAAATTCTTGCTTTTTCTGATTTGTGTCCTCCACATTCAGGGCATGAATTGTCCAGAAAAGTGATAGAACTTACAAACGATTGGGGGATTGAAAAAAAAAAGATTTTTTCTATCACTTTAGATAATGCATCAAGTAGTAATAGCATGCAAGAATTCTTGAGGGAACAACTATATTTGCAAAATTATTTGCTATGCAATGATTTTTTTTCATATGAGATGTTGTGCCCATATTCTTAATTTGATTATCCAAGAAGACCTAAAAATATGTAATAATTCTTTACAAAAAATAAGAAAGAGTATAAAATATGTCAAAAGGTCTGAGGAACGAAAGAAAAAATTTGGTAAATGTGTGCGAGGAGTTGGTATCAAGAAAGTATTTTTTTGCGCTTAGATATAAGAATGAGGTGGAATTCAACTTACTTGATACTTGAAAGTGCGATAATATGTAAGCGTGTATTTGGTATTTTTCAATTAGAGAATGAGAATTATAAGCATTGTCTATCAATTGAAGAATGGGAAAGAGGGGAGAAGATACATGTCTTTTTTAGGCCTTTTTTTGACACCACCAAAATTGATGTCGAGTTTTACTTATTCGACATCTAATTTATACTTTTTGCAAGTATGAGAAATAGAGAAAAAATTGTTTCAAAACTCATTTAATGAAGACAAGGTTATAAGAAGTATGTCAATAAGGATAAAGATGAAATTTGATAAATATTAGAATAAGTATAGTGTTATGCTTGCACTTTGAGTAGTTCTTGACCCACGAGTAAAGTTTACATTACTGGAAGGTTGTTATGACAAGATTGATCCTACTACTTCCAATTCAAGAATAGGAAATGTAAAATGTAAATTGTTTGAACTCTTTGATGCATATGCAAGTGCAAATTCCTCATCAATCAAACATCTTCTTCCACAAGTCAAATTTCACCAATATTTCCATCAGCAAGACATAATGAAAGAGATGATGGTGAAGGATTATTGTCATCTTTACTGGTATATTATAATTTTTTTGGGCTTATTTTGATATTTTATTTATACATATTTTAATGTTTTGTGATTTGTAATTTGTGGATTTGCTAATTATTTTTGTTGTAAAGGCTTTGCAAGATATGAATTGCAAAATTGTGAGTGAAGCCGTGAATTCTCAATTGGAAATTTATTTAGAGGAACCAAAACTTGATTTTCGTCACTTTCCAAATTTAGATGTTTTACAATTTTGAAAGGAGCAAAAAGTTAGGTTTCCAGATTTAGCAAAAATGACAATTGATATATTGAGCATACCAATAACCACAGTAGCTTTAGAGTCACAATTTATTATTAGTTCATGTATCCTTAACAAATACCATAATTGTCTCCTACAACGTGCAAGCTTTAGTTTGTATACGCAATTAGATGCAATGATTCCTGTCTAAAGGTATTGTTTGAGTAGTGTGATTGTGTGAATATATATAATTATAATTTAATTTTTATAATGTATTCTGGTTTATTAATATTTAATAACTTATCTAAATTGTTCTTCTTTATTTCAATAAAGATGACGTTGATAATGTAAGTGTTGTTGGCAAAAAACATGTGCCTCCAACTTCAACGGTTGAATCAAATCCCATGTTGGTAGAAGATGTTGATGAGGATAAAGAATGAATGAATGATGATCAATGAATTAAGGTATTTAATATTTTTTAGTATCTTTTTATTTTTTTAAAATTTAACATGTAATATTATAATTACTAATTAACTTGTACTCTAAAATTAATGCTTAGGTGACTTTTTTCATTTGGTGGGTGGCAAATGGCAATGACAATCAAAGGATGGTAGCACTTGGCTTAGAGCTTTGAAGTTTGGTTGTTTGAATCTTATTTTATATTTGTATGATTATAATTTATTTAGTCTCATGATAGATTACAAACTCTTCTTAATTGGTCTCTTGTTGGCCAAAACTCTTAGTCTTGATGAATATTATTTTATGTTATTTAATATTTTATGTTTAGTCACTTGATGAATATAAGGACTTTTATAGTTTTATTGTTGCCTGCACATGAATAGAAAAATGGGATAATAGAAAATATAGGGATATCATATCATAATAAGAAGCCAAATGCTGAACTTTGGAAGCTAAAAAACCAAATCATTTCTAAAACTTGTTTTCAAACTAAATTGATTTTAAAAAACTAAGAGAGGCTACTACTTTAATTATTTTGTCCCAGCTCTTCTTCTTCTTTACAATTTTATTAATTGAATATAGTTATTCTTCTTCCTTACTGAATTTCTTAAGTAAATCATTTGATTAACAAAGTCCCATTGGTAAAACCTCATAAGAGTAAAAGAAACTAATTGTTTAGTGAAAAATTAATTTTATTCCAAAACATGATACAAGCACACAAACTTAAAACATCCACTAGAGCCACTACATTTTGTGTTTGTAAAGAGAGTTGTGACTGATTAATACATACTAGAGCCACTACTGCACTCTTCACATGATGATTGATGCATCAAAAAAAATTAATTAAATCATTTTAAAAAAAAAAAACCTAGCCTGCAGACCTAGATTTAGAAATTCAAACTTATTTGAAAGTGGGCCGAATTGACAATGCTACAGTTGTCACAGGTAAAATCAAAGCTAATTTTTAAATTCAATTTAAAAATAACTTATTGGGTGGGATGCTCTTAATAAAATGAATGACTATGATTTACTATGTGGGGTAACTTCTAAATTTTTGTGGAAACAAAAGAAAAATTACCACATATATTATTTAAAAAAATTTCTTGTGGGGCAACTGTGATATTAACCATCATGAGATCAGGAAATCGTCCATTGGCGAATAAAATGTTCATCTCCATGATTCTGTAAAAGAACATATCCAACAAACAATCAACTGATGTAAATTGACAAAAGGGTTTTTGTTTATCATTTTATAAATTATCATAAAAAGAAGAAGATAACAGATATAGAAGCATGATAGTAGTAATGCAAATTACAAAAGATAAAATATTTCCAACGTTCCGTTTGCAAGGAAATACTTTTTCAAAGCATATTAATTATGAATAGAATAGTCCAAGGTTATATTTGAGGCATGTTTATGTGAGGATAGCCCCTATATATAAGATGATGATGAATTAATTATTTAAAATTCAAAGGGTCACACATTTATATTTATATTTATTATCATATATATTATAATTTATTATAACTATTATAATTTTATAATTATAATTTATAATGTTATATTTATAATATTTATAATTTAGTACAATTTAATGAGAAGGGAAACTTTGCTTTGACAAAAAAAAAAAACATGAAACAACTATTTTTTAAAAGTTGAATTTATTACTATTGTTATTTTAATTAATATTAATTATTAATATTATCTTTTTAAATTTGTTTCATTTATTATCTGAGATTCAAAACATTCATTTTCATTCACTAGTCATTGTATGATGAATATAACGAATGAATTACATAATTTGAAAATGTTTGGGTCACACATGTATTATAATTTAGTACAATTTCTTACAATTTAATGGGAAGTGAAACTTTGCTTTGACCAAAAAGAGACATGAAAGGACTATTTTTAAAAATTGAATTGAATTTATTGTAATTATTATCATTATTATTATTATTCAATTTTTTAATTTGTTTCGTGATTATATGAGATAAGAACATTAAATATAGATGTTTCGTGTTTTTTTTAATTTGTTTCGTGCTTAGATACGTTCATTTTCTTGACAATCCCAAAGAAAACTGTCGAAATTTGTGAGATACATAATTACATAGATACATTATCTTTTAAGAAATTATTTCTAAGCGTTTGTTCAATTGTTCTATTTCATTTTATTTTGTTTCATGTTTATCTGAGATCCTGAACATTAAATACTAAGGCTCTGTTTGCTTTGGCCATTTTCTGTTTTCATTTTCACTGAAAACAGAAAATGGACTTGAAAATGTGCTTGTTTGAGTTAACTGAAAACGTTTTCTTGAAAATATTTCTTAAAATATTCCTAAATCTGAAAACACCAAAAATATGTTTTCAGTGTTTCAAGAAATGCATTTCAAGAAATGAAAACTGAAAATGAAAACATGAAATATTTTCATAAACCAAACAGACCCTAATATTTCGAATCCCCACGCCGGTTCCACTTTTATTCATGCTTAAATAGTGTTGTGATCACACAAGTAATTTACAATTCTAAAAATATTCATAAATAATAATAATAATAATAATAATAATAATAATAATAATAATAATAAATTGATAGTAAACATATAGTGGTTGGCATAAGAGATAAACATTTTAGAATATCTATATTCAATGTGAATGAAAAAAATCAAATTATCTAAACAATAGAAATATTTTTCCAATACTTTTCAAATATAATATCCTTAATTTGGAAAGAAGGAAATAAAATATAAATAAATTAACGAATAACATAAAATAACTTTGAATTAATATAATAATATTATGAAAAAGGCCATATAAAGTTTACTTACAATTAATAGAGATTTCAAAAAACTTCTTTATACCTTATATTTGTAGTGCTTAAATTGGCATTTTTATTTTTGTCGAATATAAGAACTTTTAATCTTTTTCTACTCTTTACTCTTGAGATAAAAACATAAAGTTGACAATGACTAAATATTGAAATTATTAATTTATATTATTATTTATTTAATTATCAAAATTCATTTGATGTGTTTGATGCGATTAATTTAATGTTGTTAAATTTCAATTGTAATTCAATTCAATATATTTGAAAGTGCAATTTGAAATTAAATTATATTTGAAAATAATAAAAAATTATTATGTTAATAAGTAGATAAAAATGTTAATTTAAGTAGATTTTTTATTTTAAAAATTTAAATTATAATTATAATGTATTATAATTCGAATAAATGCAAGTATACCAGTTGGATATGTTATTATAATATTATACTTTATATTGTAAAAAATATATTATAAAATTATATGCTGAAATTATATAGTAACGATTTATAACAATTTATATAATTTATATTTATAAAACTTATATTATGAGCTAAATAGTCAACTGCATATATTAATAATTATATAAATTCTTGAAATTACAAAATATTAAAATTATTTTAAAATCTGCTTGAAGATTTCTTATTAATTTCATGCCATGGCTACGAAATAAACTCTCTTACTAGGAATTATGAGCTTGTCTTTAACTAGAGATTCCTCGAATTCTTTTGCAAAAGGCCCCAATCGATCACAAGGTCCCAATATGTAGATACGATTACTGCAAATACCGAGAACACCCAGGCAAACACTTTTTACTTCATTCCCTTGCATTGCGTCTTTCTCTTCGAATAGGAGCCTGAGGTACTAACAAGAGAATGAGGGTGGTAACTATTAATTAGGGTGTCACATCCTCAATAGTGAGTCCGATTCACATTATCTCTAAGTTAAAAACATCATCAATGTCTTAACTTCCGTACAATGAAACCATACATAATATTTATATTTACACATAGTCCGTCCAAAAAAGAAAATCTTAGGAGGCTTATGTGACCACAAAGCTACTTCTAGAGCTTACAAGATATAGAATACAAAGGAACTAACCGAAAATACAAGAGGGTTGGTTTAAGATAAACTCGCTATTCCCCTGGAAAATCCCCAGCGTCAGCCACAGATTCTGAAATGTTGTAAAATAATAGGATGAGTAATGAAATACTCAGTGAAGGGATAACATTATCAATCAAAAGTAATTTAGCAAATAGTATCATAAAGATATCATTGAATTAAACTCACATCAGTTACCAATGATATATACAGTATAAATTACTCAGTGCCAACACAAATCCCGTACCAACCGAGTCGTCCACAGTACCAGTGGATCGTTGCCCGCGGCCCCCTGGCCGCATCCACCCTTATCTCTCCATGAAAGATATATCTCCACCTTATAACTCCTGTAACTTCTCCCGTGGGGTGCACCACCACGAAAATATTATAACAACGTCATACCATAACGCAAGAATTCACACAACTTCAACATAATAACGGTAATATCAACATTAACTTAACATATTTTATAAGAATTAATATTTAATCAAACAAGAGGTTTGAAATCCACAATACCTTTAAATACAAGAAATACAAGTCCTTGATAAATAAATACACAATATACCGTTTAAGTCCACCTTCTCAATTTTCTTTATGATACTTGATGACAATACTTTTGAAGAAATATAAATGAGATAAGGTTATCACACTCACCTCGAATGTGGCCCTAACTATATTTCCTTTTGCAGCTAAATTATGAGGCGTTAGGAAATAACTCTCAAAGATTTCCTAAAATGTAAATAAGATGAAAAATAAAGAATACATTAGAATTTTCAAGTGAAACTTGTACTATTAGAAACTAGACTCAAAGAGCTTTCTAACAGTATCTTAGTCCGGAACGCAGCTACAGTAACGTTGACCGAGTCAATGCTACAGTAAAGTTGACTAAAGTCAATGCTACAGTAAAGTTGACTAAAGTCAATACTACAGTAAAGTTGACTAAAGTCAATGCTACAGTAACCGAGAAAATTTAGAAAATTTTTCTCGGTGAACAGTATTTTCTGGGGAAAATTTTCGAATGTTCTTCGTGTTCTTCATCCAAAAATCCTAAAATCATATCTAAAATAACATTTCTTTTGATTTCTTCCATGGATTTTGTTTCTCAATGTCTAATGAGTATTTTAACACCAAAACCCCTAATTTTTACCAACAATCCAAGCTCAAATCTCAAATTTTCATCAAGAACACTAACTTTTTCAAATATCCAAATTATACGAAATTTCTTGTTCTAATAACATCCTAAACCACCTAAGAATGTTTTACATTAACATTCACACTTAAATTCATCCATTAAAACTCAAAATCTTAATTTTCTTCCATAGATCCAAAAATGGAGAAAAAGAGAAATACAGCAAATAAAACTTACCTCTTTGCCTCTAGAACTCCTAAGAATCGGAAGTATGGTTAGAAAATATCAGATCACCGGAAGAACTTAAAGAAATGATTGGAGAGAAAGATGAAAATGAAACGAAGAAATGGTGAATGAAGCCTCGGGAGGAAGAAGGAGAAGAGAAACTAATAATTGTACGTGTGGGCCCCACCAATTTCTTTTTCGATAAAATTGCGCATAGCCACCTTAGCTTTTAAGATTTGTTCACTTAGGTCCTTGAAAATTATAAAAAATTTCCTAAATTAAAAATTGAAATTTTTATTCCCAAATTTTCTTTACTAATTCAAAGAAAGAAAACATATTTCACGCAATTAAATTTTTCACTAAACTTCATAATAGATTTTAAATATTTATACAAATTATTGGAGCATTACATAGGGAGCAAGGAAGCATGAACGTCGGCATTACAATACTAAAGTGTTCATGTGTGATACCAACTGTTGTGCTGTGTCTGGTAAGAGCATTCAATATGTACAAGTTCTTTTTAAAACATCTTTACTTTGTAGTTTGGAAGTCATAGTCATACCTTAAACAAAAGCAGACAATTTAACTCCTCCATAATTGTTTGAGACTTGAAAGAGTGGGAATTCCAAAAAAAAAAAAGAGAGTTTTAGTACCTGAAGAACACAACACCAATAGGGAATCGTTGCAACAATGAGGGAAAATCTGTTAAAAACACCAATAGGGAATCGTTGCAACAATGAGGGAAAATCTGTTAAATACACTGCTTGTGTTGCAAGTGTTTTGTTTGCATTTGAAATCTTTTCAACCATAGTAGCAAATGTAGAACTCAAAACTTCTCAAGGTCTACACCTGTATGTATAAAAAGGATCACTATGTTAGATATTTGTGAGGGACAAAGAGCATCAAGAATAAGTTTAGATATATAAAGATTACCGCATAATATCACTTTTGTTTTTCACAAACCTGGCTAATAAATTGATCTACCAAGGCATTAATGGGAAATATATAATTCAATGAAATATAATATGCAATAAATTTATTTGAAAAGTTTACCTAATTTACCAATTATTTAGCAATTATAGAAATTATATAGTAATTTATCCTAATTTTTTTAAATTTATTTAATGTGATGTGATTAATTTTTTAAATTTATTAATTTACCTTATTTATTCATTTAAGTTTATTCTTAGTACATAATTTAATGATATACCTCAAATTTATTAATTTACCTAATTTATTCATTTAAATTTATTCTATTATATATAATAAATGTTAATTGGAAAACATGTTATATTTCAATTGGAAAATTTACATATTTTACCAATTATATAGCAATTTACCTTAATTTTTTTCAAATTCATTTAACGTAGCGTAATTAAATTTCCAAGTTTATTAATTTACCTAGTTTATTTATTTAAATTTATTTGATTATACATAATTCAATTACCTACCGGCAATGAATGCCCTAAAGTATAATTGTTTTAGTCTATTATGTAGCAATTATATAATAATTTGTCCTAATTTTTTCAAATTCATTTAATGTGATGTGATTAAATTTTCAAATTTATTAATTTACCTAGTTTATTCATTTACATTTATTTGATTATACAATAATTTAATTACTTACGGGTAATTAATGCTCTAGAGTGAAATTATTTTAGTCTATTATATAGATTAGGGGTATCCATTATAATTCTCCCAAAAATCAAGGATAACTAATTGGAATAAGCAAAAACTTCTTCATTATTTCCATCACTCTTTTTACTTCTCAAAAGTGAGGGATGACTTTCGTGCTTAACTAGTGTTGTGATGCTTGTGATGCACGGATAATTTATAAATTTAAAAATTTTTGTAACTTATAAAATAATAATAATTGAATAACCAAGATTATTGAGAAAATGTTGATTCAGCTGGTCTACGAATTGTCCCCACAATGTACACATAATTCTATTATACCTACAAAAAAAAAAAAAACACACACACACACACACACATATATATATATATATATATATATATATATATATATATATATATATATATATATATATATATATATATATATATATATACATGTTAAAAATAAGAAAAAAAAAGAGACAACACTAATAGAAAGATATAATAAATAAATAACAAAATAAAGTAATAAATACAAAAAATAGAATAATCAAAATATAAAAAAAAAAAAAAGATAGCAACAATACTCTATATCTTCAATCTCAATTTCTATACGCCTGCTTTTAATATACCATTCTTTGATCTCTCTATGATAGGATCAAATTTATTGATCATCCTAATAACATCTGAAACGAAATAATATTATTTGTATAAAGTTAGAATCAATAACAAATAAAACATAATCTATAAAACATAAGATAAAGACTAACCCACTAAATAGTTATCATCTGCAACATGAATCAAAATATCACTGAATGAAGAAAACATGAAAATAAATTTTGGAATACTCAAATCATCTTCAGCTAGTCGAACATCAGTTGAAAATAGAAACTCTAGCATGAATAGATGCTTCGTTGTTTGATAATCACTGTTAGACTTAACTACACCAAATATGAACATCACATAAGTATTTTCCTCACTTATTTGACGTTTGAACTTATTCACATATGATCTATTCACATGAACGTGTATGCGATCACTCTTAGAAGCCAAAAAATAAACACAAGACTAAAAAATAAAATTAAATTTACCTAAAAATCTTACAAAACCGTATCCACACTAAAAATTTTCTTAGACATATTGAACGATGGAACTGTCTACAACCTCACTACCCAAACCTTAATCCTCTAATCATCCATTGATGCATTAATACAGCAACGTCGCTAAATTTAATCATATGCGAAGCACTAGCGGAATGAAAACTAATTGTACAAGAAAAATATTCAATACAAACACGAGAAACATACAAGACAGTTGGAATGACAATTTATTTATATAACGTGAATTTTGAAATAGTAAATTGAATATATTAAATGCTAATGATGTAATTATTAATTATTAAATTATTAATAAAATTTATGACAATTCACAATTTTAAAAGGGATGTTTTGAATTCATTTGCATTCAAATTTTTAAATTCATTTGAATGCAATCTATATAATTAATTACACCAATTTATATTTAATATTTTGTAATTATTAAATTGTATTAAATTATTAATAAAATTTACGATGATTCACAGTTTTAAAAAAAAGATAGTTTGAATTCATTTGAATGAAAATTTTTAAATTTATTTGAATGAAATTATAGAATCAATCACACCAATTTATATTTAATATTTTGTAATTATTAAATTATTAATAAAATTTACAATGATTCACAGTTTTAAAAGGGATGGTTTGAATTTATTTGAATGCAAATTTTTCAAATTTATTTAAATACAATTATAGAATCAATCACACCAATTTGTATTTAATATATTGCAATTATTTAATTATTTAACTATTAATTAAATTTACGACAATTCATAGTTTTAAAAGGAATGATTTGAATTCATTTGAATATAAATTTTTTAAATTCATTTGAATGCATTATAAATTCAATCACACCAATTTGCATTTAATATATTGTAATCTTCATAGAATTTAAAGGAGTGCCCTACAGTACATATCAAAAAGATTGCTTAGAATGAATTTAATGTGCTGTCATTAATAAGAATGAATTTATTCATTTAATTTTTATTTTAATTTATTAATTTTATTATATGTTATTAAATGACATTCATGTAATTAATGCCTTATAATGGAATCGTTTTAGTCTATTATATAGATTTGGAGTTTTTACTCTATTGGTTAACATAAAAGTGCAGTAATTATAATAATTGATTAAAGATTAGAGATTGAAAAATGAAAAATAAAAAATAAAAAAGTGACATCAATTTGCACCGTAATGTTCACTTACATTTTTATTTAATTATCTTAGGTTACTTTTTATTATGTAATATTAAAATTTTAAAATAGCGTTAAAATTGTAATGTAAAATATATATATATATATAATAATTGATTTTTAATTAAATTCTAATTTTGTATTTTGTATATACATATATATATGTATAGATTATTAATGATTAATGATTAACTATTATTAATTCTTACAAATTTTAAATATTTAAAAAATTTATGAATTCCAAATTCAAATAAAATTCAATTCAAATAAACTATTAGAATTCAAGTTATTCAAATAGCATTCTCCTATAAGAAAATTGGCACGGATTTTGAGCGCTAAAAATCACTTAAATATACCCCCAATTAATTTCATGGGCAAACATTTCATTGTCTAACACCATAACTTCAATAATCCTGTCAGTGAAATATGCTTGATAGCCCAGTGCTTTGATAACATTCCTTTGGCAGTATTTAAATGATTTTTTATTTGTTTATTATACCAGTTTGATAGTTGTTATTGAGATTGCTACAAATTAAATAACAAATATCTATATTATAATTAATTTTTTAACTTTTAATATTAATAATGAATGAGTTAGATGATAATTGTTATTGAGATATGTTATTAATATTGATATTAATATAATTAATATAATGAATCCAATAGTGATTAATCATAGAAAAATAGTGCAAAAAGATAGCACGTGGACAACTAAATCACAGTAAGAAACTTGTGCTAATATGTCAACATCAATTGGCATTCAACTAAATTATCATGAAATATTTTGAAGACACACCGGAAATGTTTGAGTATGAAAATTGTAAATTGTTCCTATTTTAACAAAATCCTAATACAAACAAAAGTAGAATATCAATTTTCATTCTCTTCTTTGACAAGAGTCTTCTTGGCATTTGAAGAAAATTGTCCGTCGTCAAATATCAATTTTTATTCTCTTCTTTAGACACAAAAGACTTCTTCACTGTTGCATGTATATGAGTACGTTGTGTTCAGAAAATGAACAAACGATAGACAAATAAATAACAACACTAATTATCCTTGTAGTGAAAAAATACCTCAAAATCAACAATAATAATTTCTATGCTATTGATCTCTTTCGAAAGATTGAAGTCAAACATCATTTACAAGTAGACAATGAGAGCCTTTATGTTCTAATTATTGTGTAAGAGATATATCTTCTTTATTGAATTGATGAAACATATTTTAGAAACTACACAAAGTGAACAGACAGTAGAGTGAGAAGAGCGAACTAAAATAAGTACAAGAATAGGTGTACAACAAAAATCACATCCCATATTTAGAGGGTGTAAATAAGCAGAACTGCATGCAAAAAAGATAGATGTGTCCATCATTATATCTTTCACTACCATCACAAACGATTAATTACATGGGCAGCAAACCAACCAATTCTTAATTTACCGAGGGGTTTAGTAACCGAATGGGAAAAAAATTATAATGGTGTTTAAGATCAATTATTATTGATGATTTCCAATATTCTCATGTATTAGTATGTTATCGGGTGAAGTAACGTTTAAATGATATCTTCATGATAGACTAAATATTTTCACATATGTCATGTCAATGTAATAAGAAGTTTCAAAGGAAGCTACCAGGTCATGTACATTTAATGCACCTGGTGAAATTGTTTTATATAAATATATAAATTTAAAAGAAAAACCATGGAAGTGAGGGAGGGTAATAGGACTGCATGATCACCTTTTAGCTTTGTTAGAGCACCTCTAATGGTGCAACTCTAATAAGTTGCTTATTGTAGGTCCTACAATACCACATCAACACTTTTTGCTTCAGGCAACTTTCCACTACTTTAAGCAACTTTCCACTCCAATGGTATAACTCTAAAGAACTCACAAATAGGGCCCGCAAGTTATTCCACATCTTTATACTCTCGCAATTGATCCCACAACTCTCCACTACTTTTGTTGTAAGAATCAATTCTTATATAATAACAGTTTTTACATGTGGCAGCCACGATTGCGTACTCCAATGGTGAAATTGTAATGCTTGTGATTTTAGTTGTGTGTTATGGTTGTTGTCACTCTTGTATGTGTGTGTGTACTAGTATGAATGCTAGAAGAAATTAAAAATTATAACACTAGATTTTGTTTTGAAGTGGAATGAATTTAAGTACTTATTGGTGTAAATTGTGTGTGCACATTGCATGGAAATCCATTTTGTGTTTACTTTCATGCAAGAGGAATGATGGGATTTTCTTAAACCAAGGACCCTTGTGTAGGGACTTAGGTGAAAATGGAATATTAATTGTGGTAGAAATCAAAAAGGAACTATTGTGTATGTATTATCTTGTTTGGTGTGTTATAAAATAATTGGGTGGAATTAATCAATCTTAGAGAGACACACTTTTTCTACTATTAAGTGTTGGGAAATATTTAGTTGGGGGACAAGGAATTTAGCATTTGTTTACTTTCCCTTTTAGTTACCAATCCCAACCCTAACTATTCATTCCACCTACACTCCCTCCCTAGTCCTGTCTGTGCACCCTCTTCTTCCTCTTGTTCTCTCCACCATTTCGAAATATTGCCTTCTCTTGCTTGAGATTTGCTAAAGGAAACCGTTGGGGTGACTCCATTGCTACTCAAGACCTTGGGTTGAAGGAAGTAGTTGAGAAGAATCCTCCTCTTTCTCCATTTTCAAGTTATTAGGAACCCTAGGTTGAGATTTTGAAAGAATGGTGTGTTCAGTTGATTCTTTGCTTCAAACCCCCTCTTAAATGGTATTTATGGCTTGGGCATCTTAAATGTATGAATTTGAGTGGTTGGGTTGCATTTATTGACTGAGGCTATTAAAAGGGAGATGATTATTTGCTTTTACAAAGTGGGATTTTTCTGTCAAAGAATTTCCACACTGTCAAATGGTTTTTATTGTATAAATTGGTATAGTTTAAACTTGTTTTAGAATTGGGGTGAGTTTGGAAATCATTTTTTGCAATGATAAGATGCCTAAGACCTTTCCAATGCAAGTCTAGTAGGTTTAGGGTCATGAAGAAGCTAAAAAGTGGGGAAAATCACTGGAAATCTGCATCAAGAATTCCATTCTGGTGTGTCATCACAAAGCGCTGAGAACTAGGCGCTCAGCGCTGACTATCCAAAACACCATTCTGGACGCAGAGTATAGCGCTCAACACCACAATCTGGAGCTCAGCACTGGATGCCCTGTTCCAACTTCCCAAAATTGCTATTTTAACCCTATTTCTTCCTCTTTTCATGAGGAAAGCTCCCTAATCACCTTTCGTCATCCTACCTTAACCAAGGCAAGGAAGAATCACTAGTTTAGGTTGTAAGAATTCGAGGTAAGGAATCACTATACCACTATAAATCTATGCATGCTAAATTATTGTAACTTCTTGCTAGAATTCTAAGCTTCACATGGTGAACATTTGTGAAATTGTGGATGTGGTGACATACTCCTAAACGACTCTAAGATTCTTTTACTTTTCAATATTACTCATTCATTAATGTTGAACTTGCATATCCATTATTGTCGTATTATGTAGAAATGATGTTAGTGATGGTACGAAGGACTATAAGTCCTCTTGTACCATCACCAATGTAAAAATGAAAGGAAGCCTGTGTGGCACTCTCTTCCCTCATAATTAGGTTAAGTTAGTGATAGTAAGAAGGACCATGTGGTCCTCTCGCACTATGACTAAGGGAAAGAATGGAATCATGAGAATAAACGAGAAGCATGTGTGGCCCTCTCGAATGATGGCAAATGCGTATTTAATGGAGAGTTATGGGTTCTCTGAGTTTAAAATGAGGAAAAGTGCATAGTGAGAAACCTTTGTGACCCTTTCTACTAAAATTGATAAAAAGGGAGTGTAGTGGGAACCCTGTGTGGCCCCTCCTAACTACGAGAAGTGGAAATATTATAGTGATGCTAATTTATGCGTTATTACTAAGGTATCCTATCTGTGTGTGGAAAGGTCATGTGTATTCATATAAATGGTTAATTTTGGGTCCAATGTGACCAAGAAAACTCCATTATTGCTTGGGGCACACTGTAATTGTTAAATGTTTTCCTCACTGAGTATATTTTATATCTCACTCTCTTTGGTGTGCACCTTATGTAGATCTTGAGTTAGCCAGTGAGTCTCCACATGAGGAATAGCAAGGCATCTCGTCACCAATTCCGTTTGCTTAGGGGTTGGCAATATAGTCTTTTGGAATATTTTGGGGTGGGTGTCAACTCTGTAGCTACATAGAACACCTAGGAGTTGTTTGTAATTTGGGTCGCTATATGAGAATATTAGGATCATTATTTAATTCTTTTGTATGTATTTTGGGTTGAGCCATGTTTTGGAATGTTCATTTTTCACTGATATATTTATGTATTGTGAAGAGGAAGGTTTGGAAACATGGTGTGATATTTGTATATACGTTGAATGATTATTTATATATTGATGACCTTTTAATAGATTTCTTCTTATGGAAAACTCTATTGCTTCGAGTTGTATGCGTTTTCTTCCTTGGTTAAGTCTTACGGCGGTGGTCGGAGTCCACCTCCGTGCTGTCGGATTTGGTGTGACAAAAACTCACTAAACTGCCATTGAAGATGCTCTATGCGACAACTCTGCAATCAATCTTCTCTTGATTTTTCACTCACCTATAAATTAATTACTATTTTTTTTGGTTTCCTACTAAAGAACTGTCTTAAGTAATATATCAACTAAAACTTTATTTTAGTCCATCTAAATAGGGTGGTTCTCGTTTTAGCAAGGTTATGAAAATCGAAATCATTGAACCAATAGAGTTATTAGTTTAATGGTCAATAATTGGATCGTAGTTGAAATGTTCTATTTTAAAATATTAAAAAAATTTACATAATTAAAGATTATAAATATAAATTTACAAATTCAATTAAAAATAAGATTTGATGTTAATTACACAAAATAACATTCACAACAAAAATTCACAGTAAAAATTGACCAAATAACAAGGAAAAATTATCAATCAATATAATATTCACTAATATTAAATCTATAAAATATTAAGATTTTGGCATTTCCACTAAAATTGATTGATTTGTAATATTATTTATTTATTACCTAATTATAGCATAAGCATAATTTTTTTAAAAAATAAAATAAATAAATAAATTTAAGTGAATCGATTCAATAGATTCATTTATCATCGATTTAGTTTGTTCTTGCAGGTTCTTGATTGGTTCAACACTCATCAATTTTATGTATTATTTCATATCAATTCTTTGATTGATTCTCAATCCAATCGATTAAACCAGATGGTTCAATCCAGTTCTTACAACAATACATATTAGTCCCTCGTAGAGATTTTTTTGTTATATATCTCGCTCACAATAACCAAAACAATAGATGGTAACTAATAAGGACGAAATGGATAAATTTTTTATTAATGGATGAACTCATGACTAATAAAAGAAATTACAGAAGTAGAAAACACTAAAAAGTAGCAGTAGTGAATTAAGAGAAAATGATAATAAAAATCTTATTGGAGAAAGAAACTGAAGCTACTCCTTACACAATATTTGATTCAAATTTACTTGATTTCTCCACTTTCTATTGCAGTATTTATAAACTTCTACTCACAACAACTTTCGTTATAGAAAAACTACTTTACACATTGTTCTGAAAATCGGACCGGACCTGCTGGTTCAACCGGTCAGACCTGGAATTCTGGAAGTAACCATTAAACCGGTAAGGGAATGAACTAGTATAAAACAGATCTGACCAATGTTGAACTAAAAAAATTGGCCAAATCAACTGATTTTAAGGGTTGACTAGTTCAATGACTATTAAAAAAAACTAAGCTTTAGCACGGCAGTGACAGCGGCGGCAACACCAGAAGAAGAAGAAGAATGGCTTCTTTTTTCAATTTTTCCACAGAGAGAGAGAGAGAGAGAGAGAGAGAGAGAGAGTGGCCTCTCCGGTGTCTGGTCAACTGAAATCGCACTATCACCATCTCCTCCGTCGTCGTCTATAGCTTGGCCTACTCAACATCACAAATATCATCATCTGTCTTTTTTTTTAACTACTGCAGATGAAGATGAACTCGAAGGGTGGAAGAAAGCATTGAAAAGAGAAAAAAAGAAACTGAAGAAGGAAGCACGAAAATGTGAAAAGACAAACGCCTGCTCTCAGTATGTGATAATAGTTTTCTCATGACCCTATACCATAGCCTCTAGTCCATATCCATATTTTATTGTGTAATTGATAAAATAAACAAAAGTGCTGATGCCACTTTTCCAAATTTGTAATCAAATTTTCATATATAATATAATCATGCCATTTTCATATATATGTTATATAATATTTTTTATTTTATACATATATATATATTAATATTTTTAAAATATCACCAGTTCGGTCACGGTTCAATCCAATCTGACCATTAACCTTTGAATCAGTGCCTCCGCCAGTTCAAAGACCGATCTGATTTTCAGAACATCGACTTTACGTATACTCATAACAACCCATCACATGAAAAATCTTGCTTTTAGTCACATGGAAAATCTTGTGTATGTATGCCCTGTAATTGTTTAAGTTTTTATCATTTCAGTCCCTCACATATGGGACATTTTTTAATTTGATTTATTATATAATTATTATTTTTTAAAATTTAGTCTCTCACAATTAAGGTATTTCTTAATTTGATTCCTCACAAGTAAAGTTGTTACCAATAACATGCTTGTATTAATTTATTATTAATACAACTATTTATTTATTTTGTATATT
Organism: Biancaea sappan; assembly: GCA_037074585.1. NCBI lineage: Eukaryota > Viridiplantae > Streptophyta > Magnoliopsida > Fabales > Fabaceae > Biancaea > Biancaea sappan. The sequence continues at coordinate 15,916,603 of CM073491.1, read as the reverse complement.
ATAAAAGGCAAAAGTGTGTTTTACGTCCCTAAAGTTTATCTCAATTTTCATTTATATCCCTGAACTTTTTTTATGTCAAATATGTCTTATATATTTCAAATTTTTATAGATATACCTTTTTTTAACGTCGTCAGTGGTTTAACAGAGTTGCTGACGTCATACATGACATGGCAAAAATATTTGCCACGTCATATGCCACATGACCACATGCTGAATGTAATATCCCAAGAATTTATATGAATATTTAAAAATCTATTTTGAAATTTAATTACGTAGAAAATGTTCGTAGAAAATGTTCGTATAAAATGTTCTTTTTGAATTAGTGAGGGAAATTTGGGAAGAGAAAGTCAAAATTTTAATTTGAAAAATTTTTACAAATTCTTAAGGACTAAAGTGAAAAGAAAATAAAATATGGAGTACTTTTGAGAAATGACCAAATAAGAACCTGAGAGGAAGAATAAAGCTTATGAGAATGAATTATGAGTCCGGTACCGAAAAGATGATGGATTTGATATTTAGAAAATTTTTATACATTCTCAAGGACCTAAGTGAACAAATCTTATAAGCTAAGGTGGATATGAGCGATTTTAGCGAAAAAGAAATTGGTGGGGCCCACATGTACAATTATTAGTTTCTTTTCTCCTTCTTCCTCCTGAGATTTCACTTTCTCTTATTCATTTTTCCATCTTCCTCCCGTAGCTTTCGGCCAAGGACTCAAAATTCTCTTCTTCACCTCCATCCATGCCAAATGCTTAAGAAGGAAGCCTTAGAAGTTAGGATGATTGGTAAGTTGATGTTCTTCTTCTTCTTCCTCTTATTACAGTACCAAATCCTTGGTTATCTTTTTGCAAAATTTTTGTAGAATATTTTAATGGATGAATTTAAGTGTGGATGTTAATCTAAAACATTCCTGGGTGGTTTATGATGTTATTAGAACAAGAAATTTGGAGAAAACTAGAAGAAATTTCGTAGAATTTGGATATTTGAAAAAGTTAGTGTTCTTGATGAAAATTTGAGATTTGAGCTTGGATTGTTGGTAAAAATTAGGGGTTTTAGTGTTAAAACACTCCTTAGACATTGAGAAACAAAACCCATGGAAGAAATCAAAAGAAATGTTGTTTTAGATATGATTTTAGGATTTTTGGATGAAGAACACGAAGAACATCCGAAAATTTTCCCCAGAAATTACTGTTCACCGAAAATTTTTTTTCAGATTTTCTCGGCTACTGTAGCGTTGACTCGGTCAACGTTACTATAGCTGCGTTGACCGTTGATCGTTACTGTGGCATCAGTTTTTTTTTATATATCATTGAAAAGCTCTTTGAGTCTAGTTTCCAATGGTATAAGTTTCATCTGGATATTCATTACCAGTTAGGAGTTATGATTTGAGAAGTAAGTGAAGGTCGGGAATAGTGGTAGGAAATTTCTCTATTTTGTAACCCTAATGGTTTTTACCTGGTTACAATAGGGATGGTTGAGGCGCAAGGTGGGAGCGCCGAGAGCGTGGAATCCAGGTGAGTAGGCAACCTTGCAAAATTAATTTACTAAATTAGTCAAAGCACAATATAAATCTCATTTGCGTTATTTATGAAATTGAGAAGATTATCAGTGTATGTTCAGGGTGAGAAAAATTACAATATCATTGGAAATTTTTTTATTACCTTTATGAATTGATTTCTCTAGTTGACTAAATAACTAGATGTGGTAGTTCCTTGAATAAATTGGAACATTTTGTAAGTGAATAACCTTACTAAACTAATTTGATATTATTAGATAAAGTACAATATAAGTCTCGTTTATAACATTATTGAAATGTTAAACAATCAATCTCTCAATTGATAATATATGATGATTGCTATGATTGATGATAGAAATTCAAGGGACTAAAAGTATGTGTAAATTAATTTATTTCATAGTAGTTGTATTGTGATAAATTCTTACTATTTTATTGATGAGCAAAAGATCTACGGGATCTAATACACGAGTTTGAAAGGGTTAGAGTCCCATACTACTCAGTGTCTAACTGTGAAAATCTATGCACGAGTTTGAAAGGGTTAGAGTCTCATACTACTCAGTGTATAATTATGAAAATCTATGCACGAGTTTGAAAGGGTTAGAGTCTCATACTACTCGGTGTCTAACTGTGAAAATCTATGCACGAGTTTGAAAGGGTTAGAGTCCCATACTACTCAGTGTATAATTATGAAATCTATGCACGAGTTTGAAAGGGTTAGAGTCTCATACTACTAGGCGTATAACTGTGAAAATCTATGCACAAAGAGTTTGAGGGTTAAATTCCCAGGTCACTTGATGCAAGTATTTATGGCACATAATGCAAAGTGATTGAGCGTTGATCACCCAAGAAATCATACGCAAATTCAGACAAATGTAATACTATAATTATTTAAAATAAATGATAAATTGATTGTATTAGTAAATGTGGTATTTGTGCTTGTGATATTTTCATGTACAGTTGTTTACTCATTGAGTTTTGATTAACTCACACTCTCTATATTTATCTTTTCAGAAACAGTGGTTGAGAAGGAGAATTTATAGCCTTTAAGGATATACTCCACTTTTGTCTGGTAAACAAATAAATATAGATTTGGTAAGGATTAGGAAATGCTCTGTAATCTAATAGGTCACCTAGGCATGGAAGGTTGTATAGTACTGTGTAGTGTATGAATGTTGAACATTTTCTGAATATGTATACAAATTATCTTTCTTGGAAAATTTATGATTCACATAATTATGGATATTAAGAATATTCATAGAAATTAAGGGGTACCACGGAGGTACACCCTAGGTATTTTATATTTATCTCACATGTAAGTTTTGGGTTGTGACACTGAAAATGACCAAAATGTCCTTGAAGTCATTTCATATTTTGTGTGACACATAGCATCATGTCACGTGTCACCAATCACATTGTGAAATGCGGCATTGACACGTGTCACTAATCACATCGTAACACATGGCACCATGTCACGTATCACCAATGACGTAGCCTCAATTTTGCTAAAAACATCAAAGCTTCATTGGAGAGACTCGAACCCATGACAATTACCATCAAGCTAAACACGATCCCTTGTTATATGTGCTCAACATTTAATATATAAAGGGGTTATGTTATTATATACAAAAGACAAATTACACAAATTATTATTATATATTATAAAACAATAACAAATCTTATGATAAAAGAATATATCATTATTTTACATAAATCATTTTAAATTACAAAAAAGTTTAAAAATTTTAATTACAAATCTTGTAATATAAATTTAATTATTATTAAAAATATTATTTTATAATATTTTAATTCAATTGATTCCACTATGGTCTTATATTTTAAATATTTGTGAGATATCCATAATTATATATTTAAATATTTTAAAAAATATTTTTAATATGCATAATATATTTTTAATAATAATGAAATTTATATCATAAGTTTTTTTTATTAAAATTTTTAAACTTTTCTGTAATTTAAAATTATTTAAAATGTTGAGCATAATAATATAATCCCTTTATATATATTTAATGTTGAGTATATATAATAAGAGATTGTGTTTAGTTGGATGGTAAATGTTTTTTCTTATCAAATGGAGGTCATGAGTTTGAGGCTCTCTAATGAAACTTGATTTTTTTTCAATTGCAAAATGATGCCACGTGTCGCTACATATGAATGATGCCACATGTCATCACGGGATTGGTGACATATGGTGCTGTCATGGTGCCACGTGTCATAGCGTGATTGGTGACATGTGTCACAGTGCCACATGTCACAATGTGATTGATGACATGTGTCATAGTGCCACATGTCACAATATGAATAGTGCAATGTGTCACAATGTGATTGGTGACAAGTGGCATGGTGACAAGTGTCACAACTTAGTTAGTGCTATGTGTCTCATAAATATAAAATGGCTTTGGGGGCATTTTAGTCATTTTTAACATGTGACGTATGATGTGGCAAATATTTTTGCCACGTTATGTGCCGCGTTAGCAACTTTGTTAAACCATTGACGACGTTAAAAAAAAGGGTATATCGGTAAAAATTTGAAACATGTAAGATATGTTTGACATAAAAAAAGTTTAGGGACGTAAATAAAAATCGAGATAAACTTTAAGGACGTAAAGCATACTTTGCCATTATAAAATGGTGACTTAGCAGTAGCCAATAAAAAATGTTATATATCATAAGATTTGTTAATTTCATGATTAACAAATTGACAGAAGAATGTTATTAATAACATATTTATTTTTAAAAGACGAGATTGAAAAAATCCACTTGCAAGGGACAAAATAAAAAAAAATTTGTAAGAGACTAAATTGAAAAATACCTCATTTGTGAGAGATCAAATTTAGAAGGTAAACTTTTGAGATTCCTAATTAAAAAATGCTCTATTTCTAAATGACCAAAAAAGGATTCAAGTCATAATATATTTCTACATATAAGGGTTAATTTTTTTTTTAATGTACACAAATTCAATTGCATTTTATTTTTTTCATTTAAAAGAAATGATTTATGATTCCTCAGATATCCTCGTTTGAATGCAAATACTAAGGTTTTGTTTGGGTAAATAATTTATTTAAATACTTATAGAATAAACGTTTATATATAAGTTTTTTTACAATTAAAGAGTTTATGTGGACAAACTTCACATAAGTTGTTTTCAATTTATTTTTATAAGATATGGACATGTTATAAACTATTTCTATAAAATCTCTCAAATACGTATATAAGCACTTATATTATAAATTAAGTCACATAAGCTTAAAATAAACTCTTCTAAATACATCTTAAATGCATTAAAATAATACAGACGATGACATCCAACATGATAACGCGATGATTTTTATTCCAATTTTCAAACTGTTTATATTATGGAAAAATGGCTTCCTATAATTTTTATGGTATCTATTATTTTTATGGGCTCAATAAAAAAATTAATTATCCAAAGTTGAGTTATAAAAATAAAAGTTATTCTTAAAGATTATAATTTTCATGTTATAATTAAAAATTTTGATAATAAAAATATAAAAAATTACACAAAAAAAAAAAACTAGGCAGATCTATAACGAATATATCGGCCTAGGCTTAGCGAAAGCGGAGGCTCTAATTATTATATACTAGCTTAACCTATCATTGTTAGACAAACTTTGGCCGTAATTAAAAATAGAAAAATTCTTAAGGATATTATAAGGTATCACTTCATTTATACAAGCCAATAAAATTAAGTCATTTGTTTAAATTTACATATTATCTAATCCCATACAATATAATATTTATTATCTGATTAGTATATAAATTTTTTAGCCGAATCATTGAATACGTAACAATTAGAATATTACACCATAAATGTGTATTATAACCTAAAATTTCACCTAATAACATAGAAATTAGAGGAATATTGGTTAAGGTTATGGTTTAGTAAATACAAAAGGTTAATAACTAGATTTGTTATATGAGGTATTAGGTCAAACAATTTGTATAAAACTAGTAATTAAGAAAAAATTAAACTTTTTTTTATAAATATGTAAAAGTAATTTCGGTTTTTCATAATGATGTATTCCTTCTATTATATATATGGTCGTTGGAAGAGAATAAAGAGTTGTGTAAAGGAAGAGATGGGACTTTTTTAAGTGAAAATAATGGAAACACAATTGTTCAAAAGAAGAATCAAGCATAGAAAATACATGATCCTAGGGTTCTTATTAATTATTATCGTCAAAGTCAAATATAGAGGAAATTCTTGTTGGCTTTCCAAGTCTAGCTGTATTTCAAAATTGTTTATTATTACATATGACGACCAACATCTTTTTTGTTTTGTTTGGAGACCCACCAGTTTGCTCATGAGTTGACTTGGAATTATTGAACATTATTATTCCTCTAAATCCCACCCGTTATCCACTCCACACAATGAATATTCTACAATTATACAATTAGTATAAATAAAGAGTTGTAATTGCTAGAGGGAAAAAAAATGCATATAAGCTTGACCTTGGAGATATCCATAGAAATTTAACTGGATTGTTGTTAGATGGTTTTTTGTTGTGGAAGCTTGTGGTCAATGCAACTTGAGTTATGTTATAAAATACTGTTTTTAAAGAAATATTTTACGGTAGCAAAATTTTCTTTTAAAATTAAACAAGTCTTTCTTATATGACTCAGGAAACACAACAGTAAAGAGAGAAAATTCGTGTAACTCAGAGTGTTTTTTGAAAAAAATTAGAGATACTAGGACAAAAGTAGAGGATAAATATCTTGAAAAAAAATAATTTTTTTCTTAAATTTAAAAAAATAATTATAAAACTAATATGATGATATCATGAGAAAGTAGTCAATTACAGATATATCTTGCGCGAATAGGAGAGAAATCGTTGATTTGCATTGGACTAACCTAGAGATATAAGCGCGCTAGCCTCTCTTCTCTTGTTCTTATAAATTTATGATAATATGTAAATATATAAAGTGCCACTCCCCTCTTATTCTAAATGACATAAAAATTCAAGTTTCACATCTTTTGATATACAGTAATTTTTAAAGCAGTTCTTAACTGTTTACTCAACGGTAGGTTATTATGTTGAATGTGCAGTTGTGACAGTTATGCCTTAGAAGGAGATCAAGGACATGTTTGTTCACAATCAATTAAGAGCCCAATCTTCTCCACAGGTAAAGAGCACTTACTTGTGAGAGATGCTAACAAAGCATTTAGAATTACGTTCTTGTGGAGTGGAGGTTAGGCTTTATGACGATTGAAGCTTGAGTTGAGTAAATTTTGGCCATAAAATTAAATCGAGGAAAACATGATTTAACATATATATATATATATATATATTATACCAGTATCAATTAACTCCTTTTATATAATTAGGAATGGCAATGGACATGTATTTGATTTTTTATTTTTCAATATTTGAAGCCTATTTGTCCAAAAAATTTAATACATGTACTTTATTTGAATATGAAAAAATTACCTTTTTAGTATTCATACCTGAAATACATGAAAAATGTGTTGTATAATGAATATTGGGTACCTTACAATTGTTATTGGATATTCTAATATCTGGTATCAAATTTATATTATATAAATATATATTATAAATTTATAATATATATTTTTATATTATAAAAATAATTTTTAGACGGATATCGAATGCATTATTTGACCTTTTTTTTTTTGAATGAATATGGGATATCCATCAAATAGTTATTTTTCACTAACTATATCCTATTGGATACTCTATATCCATTGGATATCAAATACTTTTGTCAAGCAGATGTGACTAAATATTTAAAATACCCAAATTCAATACCAGCTCTATAATTGAAGGCTGAATTTGCTAGGAGAGTGCATGTGATCATATATAAAGCCTACCTAATTGCGGATTCTGATCGCATCAACCGTAGATTCCGAAGTAATGCCTATAATGAGCAGATCTAAAGTATGTAATTGCTGAGGAAAGGAGTAGAGTGTGGTGGTGATTCTACAGATCTGGGGGGTATGTGCCCCACAAACTAATATGATATCTTTTTGAAGTCATTGTCCAAGAAAAACATCCCAGGGCCACAATTTGGTCTGTATTATACATATAAAACAAGTTGCACAGAAAAATCTGGAAGTGGGGTGGGTTTCAGTTCATATATATCTAATGATTTTGCATGCCAGGTGTTGGTTGTATTATTTATGAAGGAAACTATGCAGAAAGGGGAATGAGTTTAGGGAGGCATATTCATGCACATGGCTGCTCAGAAGAAGTTGCCAACAGGAAAGAGAACAAGTTGATTTGGGGAGCCTCATCGAGACACACATGTATGTACAGTTTCAAAATGAGATTGATTTGGTTCAGAAGGAGAAACAAGTAGAATAGGTGGCATGGGGATGTGGATGAAGGTGAATGGATAGCTAAGATGTGTATAATACAGACCAAATTGTGGCCCGGGAAGGCCATATTATATTGGCCTTTTAGGCTGTTAAATAATAACCCCTATTCTTCTGTCTCACAGTAAGTTTGCTAAGATATCTCCTGCGTATTTGGCCTGAAAACGCGATGCTTTGTTGGGTGTCTATTAGGAATTAAAGATGTCAAATAAGTCGATTTGGCTCACTCTAACCCATAATTTTGTAGGGTTAATAATAAGTATGAGTTCAATCGAGTTAGGTCTTCTAGTTCATCCCAACCCATCAGTTATAGGCTGGCTCTATGAATTTATTTATCTTGTTTAAAAATGTACTTTTAGTTATTTTAATGACAGAAACTAGATATTAGAATAATCTAATTTCAAAAAATTGAATTAAATTTTTTTTAAAATATATTAAACATTAAAATAAGTCATTTTTCTTTTTAAAAATGTAATTTTAATTATTTTGAATGACAAGAATTAGATAGTATAACTATGAAACTTTAAAAAATAAAATTGAACTTCTAAGGAAAAAAAAAGACTGAAACTTAAAATATTAAAGTAAAAAAGTACTTTAAGTCCCTAACGTTTACCTCGATTTTCATTTAAGCCCCTGAAATTTTTTTCGATCGATTATGTCTTTTATGTTTCATTTTTTATCATATATGCCTCAAAATGACAAAAATATCCTTCATCCCTCCCTCTTCTCTCTATCCTCTCTCTCCTCACTAAAACTTTGTTGTTTATTCACCTAAGTCTTCAACTAAGCTTTTTCTTTTTGTCTTTTGCATGATTTAAAACTATATTTAACTTCATCTAGTCTTTTGTTTCAAAATATATTTTATTTTGAATTTAAATTGACCCCTGTAAACTTTTGGACTTATTCAGTTTAGTCTCTATCATGCATATATCATGTTCATCTCTCGGTTTTGCTTTCTAAACTAGTCCAGAACTTCATTTTAGATGTTTTAAGGACATTTTTGGTCATTTTCATCCCAAAGTAAGGAAAAATATGAATAAAAACCAAGTTTCAGAAATATTCATCAAATTTACGTGAAAACAAGGGGATCTTTCCATCCTTGGAGTGCAGTCAAGAGGAAGATTGAGTAGTGAGAGTGCTCAAAAATTTCTGGGCATTTGAGGAGTAGAATTTCGTGGTTGAAAACATGGAGTTTCAATAGAACCACAGCTTGAACTGAGAGAGAGAAAGAGAGTCCAAAAACATAGCAAAGCCAAGAAGGTAAGTTACTCTTCATACCTTAGCCTTTTTCATGGGTATAATTAATTGAGTAGACCTAGCTTAAGTTAATTCAAATCATGGGGGATAGGAAGAAGACCAAATCAGCAGAAAAAGCTAGAAAAAAAAACAAGGAATAGAGGCAAAAAACGTGATGTTCATTGTAAAAGTGAGAATATTTCCAAAACTTGATTTTGTTTCATATTTTGCCTTGTTCTGGGATGGAACTGACCAAAAATGTCCTAAAAAATCTAAGATGAAGTTTTGGACTAGTTTGGAAAACAGAACCGAGAGATGGACATGATACATGCATAATAGGGACTAAACTGAATAAATTCAAAATTTTACAGTATCAATTTAAATTCAAAATAAATATATTATGAAACAAGAGATTTAGATGAAGTTAAATATAGTTTTAAATCATGCAAAAGACAAAAGAAAAAAGCTTAGTTAGGGACATAGGTGAATAAATATAAAAGTTTTAGTGAGAAGAGAGAGATGACAGAGAGAAGAGGGAGAAATGGAGGGCATTTTTGTTATTTTAGAATATATATGATAAAAAAATAAACGTAAAGGACATAATCAATCAAAAAAAAATTCAGGAACATAAATAAAAATTAAGGTAAACGTTAGGGGCATGAAGTACTATTTTGCCAATATTAAAAAAAAAAAACCCTCAAGTGCCGACTTACTCCAACTCACCTGAGCTCAAAGGGTCTTGATTGATTGGGCTAAAAGTTCTTCTTCAAAATAAATTATTAAATTATTAGTCAATCTTATTCTATTTATAAGGTTGGGGTAAGTTGACCTATTGAGTCAAATTTATTTTGACAACTCTAATGTCTATCACCTTGTAGAGTATTGGATGAATTTACCCAGTATTCTACTACATGAATTAGCACTGTCAAAATGGGCCGCCGACCCGGCTCCACTCATTTTTGGGCGGGCTTGGATTCTCATGTCCAAGCCCTTGGGTTAAACGGGCCGGCCCGCGAGCTAAGCTTTTTTTTTTAATAATATAATATAAAATTAATTTAGTTGGTTTTTTTGGGTAAAAAATAGAAAATATATTAAGCAGAAAACAAAAAAAATTAATATATTTCAAAATTGTATGTTTTCTAAAATTTTAGAATTTATCCATTCCAAAATTATATGTTAACTCATCCAAATCAACTATTTAGAATAAGTTCCAAAATGAATTGATGAGTTAAGCAAAAAAAATAAGTTAAGAATGGATGGATAAATTCTAAAATTGTAGGATAAACAAAAAAATTTAGAATAAATTTCGAAATTATACAATATAAAATTAAGAATTTATTCTAATTTTTTTAAAAAAAAAAACACGATCCCGCATATTTTTTAATCTCTAAACCTACGAGCAAGTCGGGCTTGGTTCGCAGGCCAAAACCCATTTTTCCAGTACTATACACGATGGACTTTTAATAGAAGATTCATTTTTTTGTGGCCCTTGCTTTGCTCTGAAAATGATGCAAAAATTCCCATCCCCCCCCCCCCCCCCCACCTTTTTTTTTTTCTCTTTTTCGAGTATATGACAAAGCAAAAGTTCCCCCCCGCGGCCGGGAAAAAAGAGGGGGGGGGGGGGGTTATTGTAGTGGACAAAATGTTGCTCAATTTGGAAGAAGGGTGATGTATTATGCAAACCCGTATTCAGGCAAAAGCACTATGATTATTAAGATTTTCCAAAATTGTCAATAGTAAACACTGACTAAAATGCGCAAAAGCTTATTTCATGTCAAATGCGAAAGACTCTCAACATACTCCTGAATTGCTCCAATAGAATGAATCTATTTGTGTGATTTTGTTGCACATACTTGTGGATTAAAAATAGAAAAACAATAAACAAAACAAAACTCTAGAGGTAGCCCTTTAAATTAGGCTAGCGTTTTATTATCTACTTTTTTTTGGGTCAGGAGCATTATAGCTAATCCAAAAGGAAAGTTTGATGTTCAAGGCCCATAAAGCATACCCATTGTATTAGGCCCAATGCCAATAAGGCCTTTAGTTTGATGCCCAAGGTCTTAACATGAATGTCTTAAAGAGATACTGTTCAAAAAAATAAAAGATCAATGGATTGTTTACGTGTTTGGTACAGAAAAAGAGGAAATAAATGAAAATAATAATAATAATAATAGAATATTTTACTAAAATACTCTTATTTAAAAAAAAATGAAAAGTTTAATTTTTTTTATGAAGATAATTTAGACTATTTCTCACTATCTCTCTTATTACCACTCAACCTACCAAACACACCCTTAAATGATCTTTCGTTTTACCATAACTCCCTTTTACTCATGCGAGAGTCAACGTAATTTATATATTTTAATATCCATTACCACCTATTGCTTTGAGATTTTTTTTTTAAGCAAGGATATTCTCTACCCAATAATACAGAAGGTTAAATCCTTTTGAATTTACTAAACACAAGGAGTAGAACTTTTTTTTTCTTCCAAAAATCGAACCTTTGCAATTTTTAAAATTCAAACTTCCAACAATCAGTATCATTACGTTCATTTAATATTGAATATAATTTTGAGGACTTTGAATTTTATGGTTGCGCGATTGAATTTTGATATGAAGTTTTTCCATGCTTAAGTTGAGAAAATGTGCTCCAAGTGCAAGACACACAAATAATTATCAAAATCTTTTATCATTTGATAAAGTAGCCCTATCGTTGCTGAAAACATTTACAGTTATCCTAAAAATACAAAAATACATGTAGTGTAATCTCTTAAATTAAAAATGTAATCTTAGCCTTTAAAACAAATAATGAAGTGATATGTTGATAACACGAAATAATGAAGCATACGTGTTGAGCAGATAAGAATTATTAGAGAGGTTGGAATGAGAAATGAAAGGGGTAGGGTATGGTGAGGCAATGAATTGCGAAATTCTTGTGGAATTGTCGCCACCTTTGGCCTAATAATTCATTACTCAAAGTTCGTATTCAGACCCAAAATCATGGCTGTTTCCTATAATATGCCTCATTTTTCAGAGTCAAACACCATGCATCTATATTACAGTAACTAGGAGACAAAGCATGCGATGCAACCCTTTTCTTAAATATCAAGTATATATATCTATATATAATCATGAAAATTAATAATTCCTGCACGTACGTACACTTATGAATTATGAATACTTCTTTTATATATCTTCATCTTATTACCATTTCCTACCTTACACGGCTCATAATAAGAATCCCATAATTATGGTTGTCTCGTAACATAATCCATACCCCACCCACCCATACCACTCATTCAAAGGCAATTATCTTTTCTTTTTTTGTAATATATAAGAATTTTATGAGATGAAATATTTAATATAATAATTATTAGCAAATTCTTAAAGGCATATATGGATAGCATTCAACACACGAGTGTGGATAATGAATTATTTATTGGGAAAAATTATACTACTTAACCTCCATTAGAATTTAGTTAAACTATACTTAGCACCTTTCTATTTTATAATATTATACTTGGCACTCATCTAGTTTATTTTTTGTCATTGAAATTGAATTTCTGCATATCATGCGTTCCTTTTGGTATTTAAATTACTAAAAAAAATTACTTTTATATATCAAAAATAAAGTCACAGTCTCTTAAGAGGTTAACATTAAACTAATATTTCTATTATCATATAAAAAATAAAATTAAAGTCTTACATTACAAAAATTTAATTGATTTTGCATAAAGTAAATTAAAAAAAAGTTTTTGTAAATATATTAAAAAAAATAAAAAAAAACAACTGAGAAGTCAAGTTACTATTAAATCAAATTAAAATTTATATTAAATATTTTTTATTATTATATAAAAAATTCTCAAAAAAATAACAGTAAAATAAAATCATGTTCCCTATATAGACTTTTTCCTTATTTATTTAAATTTCTCATAAATATTTTTCATTAAAAACAATTTTGTTTTAGAGACTACCAAACACTAAACATAAGTATCATATTTGAATTTAGATCCATAGATCTAACCAGATGATTTTTTCCTTATTTAATTATAGCGCCCCTAGGTACTTGAATGAGAGATATATATACAATAAAAGAAACCTCTGTTGGATGCTAAGATTTCTAACACTGTTATAGACCTCACCATAACTAACAGTGTTAAAAAAGTCTAATATGATATTAAATACCAACCCTTAACAAAGAACATAAAGTCAAGTGATTTTAACGTTGCATGTAAACCCTATCTGGAATTTTCAACATGAAACGGTATGAGAAAATCTAACACCGTAAGATTCACGAAAAAGTGATTTTGGCGTTTTTGGCGAAGGGGTGAGAAATGAGTGAGAATGCTTGGAAATGGAATTGTCGTTGATTGAAAGGGAGGAAGAAGGAAGAGTGACGACAAAAGTCCAAACATAATGCAAGCGAAGGAGCATGCGGGTTTCCTTTGGGCGGTGTCTAATCACCAAATTACGTGGGGAAGAAATTTCCGCTTTTGAGTAATTGGATTTTTATCTAATTTTGTTGTGTTGCTTACAATTATGAAATAATAATAATAATAATAATAATATTGATCCGCAATCAAATCAAGAATATTGGTATACAATACGAGAAAGAAGGGCCGAGGGTGAAGGGTCCTTTCTGTCGTTTACGACCTACAGATTGGACAAGCTGTCATTCCCACTACAGTCCCTACCCCCTCCCCCAAAACTAGGGAATGTCCTCCAAATCTTGTATAAAATTAAAAACCTTTCTTATTCTTTTCACTAAATTATTCATTTAATTTTCATAATATTTTACTTACTTTAATTCTGTTTATTAAAAATTATATAGTTTAACTTAGTGATCTAGAGTTATATATATTTTATTTTAATTTTATTATTATTATCATTGTTAAATTTTAAATATATCTCACTTTAATAAATAAAATTATGAAATTAAAATACAATTTAATATTTTAAAAATTAAATTGACACAGTCAATTTTTTATAGGCAAATATCTTATAAAAGTGTCCAACTCCTCCACTATATAAAATCTTTCATATTCTTTTGACTAAATTATTGATTTGGTCTTGATTTGTTATAGTTATTTTAATTTAATTGTTTAAAGATTAGATGTTTTATTTTAATTTTGAAAGATAATATTTGAATTAATTTAATTATTTTTATTGTTAAATTTTAAAATTAGTAGTTGTCAAATCTTCAATTGTTCATTATAAAAATATCATTTTGATAAATAGAATAATGAAATTAAAATAGATACAACTTTTAAAGATAAAATTGAGACATATAATTTTTAAAAAATTAAATTAAATTAATTATAACCTTTCAAAGAGTTCCATATTTTCTCAACAGCAATGAACTTGTATTATTTTTTCATATTTGAGTGGATTTTAAATATTTTTTAGGAAATTCAAAATTTTTAGATTTCAAGCCCTCAACCATTAAATTTATTTTTAAATTTATATATAATTACTAAAAGAATTTTATACAAATTTTAAAAGGAAAAATTAGATGCAATTCCTTTTATATTTACTATTAAGTTTTCCGATTAAAACATAACAAATGTATAATTTTTTAAACAAATGTATGGCCTTTAAAAAATAAATTTGTAACTTTTTATAACTTATTATTACAAGATTGATTTTTCACGTTTTACACATATTTTTCTTCTAGTGAAAAAATTGATTTAATAATTAAAAAAATCAAATTTCAAAAAACTTGAGCTCTCGATAATAAAGCTCAGATTTATTTTATCTGTTGGGTCTGCCCTCAATTTATGGTTGGAAAGCTATTATTGAGAGAGCAAACTCCACATCTAACTCAAATTAGTGGACAAAGAAATTTACAAAAAATGTGACCATAAATTGTGGTCAAATAGGGATATATGAATTATAACTTATAGACCCATCTTGAAACAACATATACCTTCACCACTTCTATAATTATTATACAAGTGGGACTTGGATTTAGCTCCACCAAACACTTTTGAGACCCCACTTTGAATTTAAATAGAAAAAACACCGCTTTTCTTAATCAGCCCTTTAATTTGTTTGCTGCATATATCGCTAGAACATGTTAGTGAACATAAATTACTTTCAGACAAAGCAAGTTGAATGGCATATTTGAGATTACTGAAGAATAACCAAAATACTAATAATTATACAGATCCATTAATTGAAGATAAAATTTGAACCCTTTGTATAAGGAGATACACAAAATTAAGTCTGAATATTTTTTGACTAGTTGAACAAATCTACGTCCATGGAATATATCAGAAATGCAAATTGACAGACGTATTAAGAAATTCATTTGACTAAACTTTTTTTTAGAATTACAACATTCGGTAGTGAATATGGTGAGACCTACGTTGGAATTAGTTTATAATTGAAAAAAAAAACCAAAAAAATTATATTTAAATTTATAGTAAATTTACTTAGCACTAGCAAAATGGCCCAGGCCAGGTAAATAGGTGGACTTGGGTTCAGAAAATTATGCTCATTTAAAAATGAATATAAACAGACTTGATCTATTTGTTTGTGGGCTGACCCGCTTATATATATAGTTATATTTTTATTTAAAATATTACTTATTAGAAAAAAGTTATAGAGTGTTAATAAAGTCAATATAAAAAAGACCCTAGATTGTGTAAGCATTGATGTATTACATATGTCACTTTTGTAGGAGTTGGCAGGGTAGTATAAAAATAGTACATAACATGATAACAAAACACGTAGAGAAAACTATAGCTGTTAATATTAATAATATATTGGATAATGATAAATTAAAAGAAGAATTTAAATTCAACCAAAATAATTTTAAATAAAAAAAAATTGGCTTGGCCTGCAGGCTAGGCGCTGGCAGGTTTAGATAATAGAACCCAAGTTGGTGCCCAGATCGTTTAACGCGAACCCGTCACAAGTGTGCCTGTTTGATAGTGCTAATTATACTATTCTTTTATATAAGTTTTCAAAATAAAATATAATTTTCCTCTACTTTCGAAATATCACTGATTTCATAATTGGACCGGACCAGTCGGTTCGACTGGTTATACAGGGAATCGGTCCTATGTTATGTCCGGTTAACCCCTAAAAACCAGTTCCAAACCGATCGGTTCACTGGTCTAACAGGTTCTTTTTTTTTTTGGGTCACTTTGCTTTTTTTTGGGTCACTTTGGTCACTTTATTTTTCTTATTTTATTATTAGATGTTGAAGAAATTGAAAACTAACCAATTATAGAGTCAATTAATAAAGTAATAATTGATAAATGATAATTTTTTTGATTAATTGGTTTATTTTTTGTTGTTATTTATAAATATTTATTTGAATATGTTATCTTGTTAAAACACCTTTTGTGTAATTGAATATTAAATATTATTTTTAATTAATTTTGCATTTGCACATATATAAATTATGATATGTTGATATGTAATTATAATTATATAGTTATTTGAAATAACTTATTTTATTATTTTTATGTATATATTTTATTTTTTTAATTTTTTAATTACTACTGGTTCGACTACGGTTCGACCATTGAACCTTGAACCAGTAACTCATTCGGTTCAATGACCGGTCCAGTTATGAAAACCTTGCAAAATATACACTCCCCTCTTTTATAATTATGAATATGTTAAATTTCAGTTTAATTTTATATTTTATATGCGTTCAAAAAAGTTTGTTATTACAATCTATTTTCTATTGTTTGCTAGCTTAATACTAGGATTTCTTTTTGCTAATTTACTATCATCTAATCTAAGTACATATTGAGAGCATATTTTACAACAGAATAAAATGCTGGTAATATCTTATTTTAAATTAACAAAAAAAAGATGTTATCAAAATGTGTAAAAATTAATATCTTTAGGTTAATAAATGTCATTTTGATAAAAAAAAAAAAAGATATAAGACATTAGGTTATCAAACATTAAAAAAAAAATATTGTAACGTGCATACGGAAAAGTCACAGGAGTGGTAGTAGTCGCAGTGGAAAAAGCTGGGTTTGGTGGTGCGTGAAGTTGTGAATCCCAAGTCACCGGAATTCAAAGGGAGAGCAGGAAAACCAATGAGAATGTAGGAAACGTCAATTTCAGATTTCAACAGATGAGTTGTCAACTTAGAAATTTGGCCTCTGATTGATTATATATACATAAGGTGATTGACGGTGAATGTGAGATGATCACAATGACGACGATGATAATTGATATATACGTTGCCCTCCAAGCCCTGCCACATCCAAAACCATAAATGGGTCTCCTCTTTGTGACGTGAATATTGTCCATGCACAAAACCCATCCACCACATTCTACCTCTTCCATTATCTTATTCTTATATATTCACCTTGTGATTACCAGCCACACGTGATCCAATAATAATATATATTATTATATATCCACACACTTGTACATACAAATGAGAAGAGATTTTTGAATTTCGATTAATGTGGTTGGAGATAAATTTGATTACAATATAAAACTCAAAAAATAAGTAACGATCGATTCAAATTAATCAATATTAGTTAGAAATAGTTCTCTCCCTTTTCAACACGAAAAAGGGAGTTCATGAGTTGTATGGTTTACTTCATTTTCATAGTGGATGGTCCAAATTTTCTTGCTTAATTTATTTATTTTTTTTTAAATCTTCTTCAATTGCCTAATTCACTTCATGAAGAAATGAATGGTTCATATCTGAAAATGGACTCTTCTTTTTGTGCGCAAAAAAAAAAATTGTTTCCTTATATGTATACTTTATTTATTTAGTATAAGATCTAGCTCAAGATTAATTATGATTTATTTAAAGAAAGAGAATAATTAATGGTTTTTTTTTTCAAGTTTGCATGTAAGCCATAGGGATTGGAGTGGTCAAACTTGGACTGTATCTGGCTCCATCCTTTTAACCAATTTCTTTTTCGATTGGGATTCCCATCCTTTTCTTTCCTTTCCTGCAAACAAACAATTTAGTCCAAAGAGAAAAGCTCCCATTACAGTCAGCAAAGCTAACCCATCTCTGCATTTTCGGCACACTGTCTCCTTCTCTCTCTATCTTTTTTTATTTCTTTGCTTTTTCTGCAATTAACCCTAAACCAAACTCGCTTCCCTTCTCGTCTTCCTTCTCTCTTAGCCCACCCCTACTTTTAGAATCTCGGTATTCATTAATATTATTATAATTCCAGGCTTAGTTCAATGTATTCACTTAAGCACCAAAGAGGGGAGGGATTATTAAAGTGAGTATTCAACTTTCTTCAATTCCTTGCATTTTTTCTAACGCATTTCAATTAATTTATCTTTTATTTGAGACTCTTCATGCTAACACAGTCCAAGTTGAATTTACTAATATAACAAAAAATGTTAAAATCCGAATAAAATCTGAACTCTATTTTTCATCAAGTTTCAGAGACGTAATTAATTGCAAAGAGGAATTTTTGGCACTCTTGAAATCTCTTGGATTCTATGACATTTTCTTATGAAGGGAAGAAGACCTTCTAATCTAATTTCCATTGTGATTTGATATGTCAACAACACTTACATTTCCTGTGCATAACAGAGCTCAAAGGATACAAAAGAAGGGGAAAAAAATTTCTGATCTATGAAACAGATGATAACGAGCTACAAATGAATTTCGCATTTTTTAGTTTCACTATTCACTAACAAAATTTCCTTTGATTTACAAACTTTCTTTATAATCTGTGTCCGTCTTCGCCATGAAGACATGCCTTGTGATCAAAAGGGCATGATATGAGTGGTCTTAGTGTGGTAACAAGAAAGGCACGATTTCGAGTTAACCCGGAAAATCTTGAGCAAATCGGCGCACATTTGTCGAACCGCCGGCGAACAATTACTCTGCATCAGAAGCAGAATCTTGGTCAAACCGTTCGCCTTCGTCACCGCCTCCTGCGCCTTCTGATCACGAAATAGATAACACACGCTCCACAGCAACGTCACGGCGTGCTCCGTCGCCGCGCTCGATACTTTCAGCACCTTCTGCAATGTCGCTGCCACGCAATTCGGGTCCTCGCAAATCTCCGACCTCCCTTCCTTCGTCGACGACACCGTTTCGAGCAGCTTCAGTACCTTCTCGGTGACGGAAACGCTCCACTTCGACTCCGAGAGCAAATCCGTTAACGTCTTCACAGCTCCGAGATTGACTAATTTCATCTTGTTTCGTTTCGGCGTTGAGATTGCAATCAAGCAGAATAGGCCGTTCTCGATTACCGCCACATCTTTGTCTGGTGTGATTAGTTTAAGCAATTCAGATATTAGGCCTTCCTTCTCGGCGATCAGGAGTTTCGATTCAACGTCCGCAGCTACGGATTTCAAAATCTTGGCCGATGCGATTCTCGACTCGGAGCTGCCTTGTTGCAGAACAAGAAGCAGAGAAGTTAAGCAATTGCCTTGCTGGCTCCTCAACATCGAATTTTTCAATGGCTCGTGATCTTCGATTTTATCTAGAACCAAATCCAAAGCCCTAACAACTTTTTCAAAAAATTCAACTCTCCCGGCAATTCCACCATCGACATTGTCGAGGAAGCCAACGAGCAAGGGCACGAAGCCTTCTATTTTGGCAAGGAATTCCCGGTTTTTGTCAGATTCTTCGGCAAAGCACAGAATATCGGCGAGCGAATCGAATCGGCTCTCGCTCTGGCTTTCCATGAGTCTAACAGCCTCGACGACCCGGTCCTGAGAAGGGACCGATTTGGCAACCGGCGACTCGGTAGATTCGAGTCGGTGCCGAACCGAGTTAGTCCAGATCTGGATAAGCCTCTGTAAAGTGTGGTTAGGAACAAACTCCTTGGTTGGAAGCACCTGCATGGTGGCGGGGCAGGTGTTGTTGCCGTTGTCGAGCCATTTTTGGATGCTAGAACGGTCGTAGGTAACGCCGGTGCAGAGGCTGACGGGGGATTTCATAACGTCCAGCGATATCGGACACCTGAAGAAGCTCGGAACTGTGATATATAGATCATCCCTCACCATAGTGACCGCCGTTTAGAAAAAACAGTGAGAAATTTGGCAAAACACAGAAGAAGATAAGAGAGAGAGAGAGAGAGAGGAGTTAGGAAATGAAGCGGAGGGGACAAGGAAAGGAAAGGGGGTGGTGTGTGTTTAAACTTAAAGAAGAGAGAGAGAGAAGGAGAAGGAGAGAGAGCGGGTCAAAGGTACGGTGACGTCATATAGGCACTTTTATCTATATTCTGATTTGTTATAAGCCAGATTTTATTTATTTTTATGATTTTTTTTCCTTGTATTTGGGGGATTTGATAATATTGTTTGCTTGGCTTTTGGTGTATGGTCAATGAGGTGGTTTCGTTTACTGATAGTGAGAGTTACGAGCGGGGGATGAACGGACCAAGGTGCTAGAAGTAATGTAAGTTCAATTCACTTTGTAACGTAAAAAATGTATTGAAAAATTATAGGTAAATTTTTCTAGATACAACAAAACATTTTATAACATTCTGAATATTTTTTATCCTTTTAGTATATTCGTATATAGACCTTAATTTTATGTATATTTAACTTTTAAGGGATACATTAATTAAATATTTATATTTTTTAATTTTTAATAGATACATTAATTTAAATAACTATATCTGTTTATTTTATAGTTTATATTTTAAATTTAAATTAAACAATAAGACTGTCAAAATTTTAAAACATCTTAAAATTCAACTAATATATTAGTTCGAATAATTTTAACAAACACATCATTTAGAACCAACACATCAAATCAAAATAAATTTAATTAGACAAAATTTTAACTTTATATAATATTACAAAATATACAATAATCACCCACTAGTTTTTAGTATTGGTACATAATATCATATATAATAAAAAATATCTTACAACAATTTAAATTTTCTAGCAGTGTAAATACTTTAAAACTTATGAAGTTATGGGTACCCTGCCATAACGCCTTATGTAAAGATTAAAAATACAACACATATGATATTATCAAGTTGTTAATACATTCTAGTAATCTTATTTTAACACTTTTATAGTCATGTGTTCATCGTAATTTTATAAATATTTATAAGATCAACCTTTTAAATCTTGCTTAAAATACTATCACTTCAATATTCGATATTTTATTATGTTTTTTATTACTTCAAACATTTGTCAACATTTCACTATAACAGTATGCGAATGCGAGTTTTGTTGCCATGTCTTTTCATTTTAAACATCTAACAAACTACTTAACTTCTCTTATGACAATTATGCATTACACTTTTTAAAATGAGGTATTAAATCTATAGTTTCTAATATTAATTTATATTTTAAATTTAAATTAAATAATATAACTATTAAAACTTTAAAATACCTTAAAATCCAACAAATATATTAGTTTAAATAATTTCAATCAATACATCAGCCCAAACTAACACATTAATTTAAAATAAAATCAATTAAACAAAAATTTAACTCCGCATAATATACAAATTATACAACAATAAAAAAAAAGCAAATGATGAAGGGTGGAAATAAAAAGTGGGGCACACGTGCTTTTTTTTTTGGGGGGGGGGGAAGAATAATAAAAGCGTATGATGGAAGAGGAGGAGAACGTGGGGTGGTGGGGACCACAGAGCAATGAAGGCTTTTTCCTTTGGTAGTGTGGTCGTGGGCCCCACGGGGTGTTCTATTGGTCGGCCTGATTGCCAATTGCGAGCGTTGGGGATAGGCAGGCTAACCTATAAACCTGAGCTATAGCTCTGTTTTATTGTACGGTTTTATTTTACCATTTACCACCCTCTTTTACCACTACAAAAATACAATTCGAATTCTCTCTTGGAGTTCCTGATTTTAGATTAATTTTATGTTTTTCAAATTATATAATTAATTTTAACAATATCAATCTTATTTTTTAAAATTAGTTATATAATTTTAAAATATATAAAATTAATTTAAACTGTTAAATAATTTCACCCAATAATTTAAATTAAAAAAGTTAAGGGTTAAATTCGAATTGACAAAAATATAATCCTAAAATTCTTTACGGCATTATTTTTTTTAAAACTAAATCTAGGGTTTTAGCTCCGTGCCATTAACTTATTGCTTGTTTTGACGTTGTTGACATATTTCTTTTTCAATCACGTTGTGGCCAATTTATTTTTTTAGATTAATTAAATAAAGTGAAAGTGCCTGCAAGCATTGGTTGTTATATTGCTCATGTAGTCCTTTAACGTTAATATCACGTTTATATTTGTTAGGTTCTTGCATTAATTAATTTATTAGGTATGTCAAACTTATACATGTGATTAATTGGTTTTAAAATTAGATCATTTGTGATCCTAATTTATATTCCCATTATTTGTATATGATATCGGTATCAAAATTTTTTAAAAAAATACAAATTACGCTTAACTTTTTATATGATTAATTAAAATAATTTGATAATTTTCTTATTCCAATTTGATTATTCTGAAATTTATATTGTTGGTTTTCTGCAATAATATATATTATTTTCAATATTAAAATTTTTAATTGTCATATTGCGAATAAATTGTAGCTTAATTTACGTCAGAGTTCAATATTGATTTAATTATCTTTACTATCATATTAACTAAAATTACAGTACTATGTTGTATAAAAAAGTTACCTAATAGAAAGTAAAATAAAGGAGAAATTTTTGTATGTATCAAAATATTTGGGGCGTAAAGTGTAATATTTGCAATAATAATGCTGTTAAATGTAATTTAACTAAAATAAAAAAAAAATTAATGTCATTCGGTCAATTAAAAGTCACTGAAAAAGAGGTGGGGGATGGTAATGCACTCGATCCCATGGACTCGTGAGTCATAATGCAATTAAAGAGCAAAAGAGCATCATAATATAGCCACCGAAAGCAGCCCTTGGGAGGGGAGAATCACAAATTGATCATGCCCCATCATGAAAAATCATTTTTCTGTGTGTTTATTTCTTTTACGATTTTTACCAAATCAATATATATATTAAAAAAAAAACTCAGGGTGCAAATCACAATCCCAATTCACGCAAAAAAGTTGCATAGAAAGTATGTTCATATGGTATGGTATTACTATATTTTCATTTAACATAAACAATATTTTTTCAAAGACAAATTTCTACTTATATTTAGTTTTGAGAAGGCACAAAATAGGTGAGACGGAGGGATGAACAGGGCGAGGGAGAGTACTAGGAAAAAAATACATATATTTTAATTATAATTTTAATAAATTATCACAAAATTAATTTGCTACTTCTTATACTAGTCTGCAACTCAAAACAAGTACGTAAGATTTTGAGAAAAATATAAGAAGTAAATAGGGGTTGATGTATGAAAGTTTGACTTTTTTATTTGACCCAATATTTTATTAGATTAAATAGACCGTCTGATCAACAGAGACAAGTAAAATTTGTGTAGATCTTATCTTAAATAACTAATTTTAATGATGTTAAAAAGTCTAATAATATGTTACATTTTGAAAAACAACAAGTATTTCGGCCGCCAATTGTGTAAGAGAGAGGCGAAGAGTACGTAGAAATAAGAAAGGGAGACATACGTAGGAGATTCATTCAACGACAGCGACGGAGACAGACAGAAAGAGGAGACCTAACTCTAACGTTTGGCGTCCAATTTGAGGGATTTGCTTAATGTAACAGAAAGATAGTTTGGTGTGAAGGTTGAAGTTGAAGCTGAAATCCCAAATATACAAACTCCAATGAATTTGGTGCATTTCCATTCTCCACCATACGCCTCTGTGTCTGCCCACTCCACTCCCTACCCCACCTGTACTCCACCAAGTCAATTTCTGGAATTCTCCCTTCATCTTCCATGCTTAATTCCCATCAACCACTTCCAGTTCCATTTTTTATTAGTATTTAATCTCTTCCTTTCTGACTTTTTCATTGCCAAAACTACATTTCATATTTTTAATTTTTGGTCCATATTTCATTAATAACTTAAAATTTTGTTTTATATCAATTATAATTTATATATTTTTAACTAATTTAAATTATATTTTTGAGTCTAATATCATCCAAATATTTAACGTTAAATAATAATGTGTTATTCTATCTTACATACGTTAGCATTAAATCATTCATTTTGAATGTACCACATCAAATAATTCTTAAAATGACCAAAATAAAATAGAGTTTTCAAAGACACATTTTGGGTTAGGAGATAATTACACTATATTTTGGTCTGCATAAATTGGTATATGACATAGCACATTTAAAGCACAAAATTTGGAACTTATGTGTATAAAATGAGATACCACATTAACGATTGTTGTTAAATATTTGAACGATTTTAGATTCAGAACATAATCGAAATTAATTAAAAATATATGGGTTATAATTGACACAGAATAAAATTTTGAGTAATAAAAAAAGAGTCAAATCTTAGAGGCATGACTAGTATTTTTATGTTTTCTGATTCAGTTATGTTCTTGCAAAAAATTATAGCTATATTAATTTAATTATTAAAAGATTAAGTGTCTCAATGTAATTCATAAAAAAATTTGTATGTATTTAAATTTGGTTCTTTTCAATTCTAAATTTTAAATCTTACTATTGTCAAATAAGCATATGAGTAAAATTGAGTTCATAAACACAATGTTTTAAATATTAAATTAAGACAATTTATTTTTTAATGATCAAATTGAGACGACTATAATTTTTTAAGAACCAAATCAATAATTTACTTTAAAATACCGGAAATTAAGATCCACACACCTTATGAAATTCAAAATTTTTAAAGTTGAATTTATCACTTAAGTTGCTCTTATATATATATATATATATTCCTGTCTTTTTTTCTCTTTGAAATTGTGGGTAAAATCAAGAGAGGGTCCATTTATGAATAATTAATTATATATAATGAAAATTATAAATTGATAACAAAAAATATAATCATATTAATGTATATTTATAATGAATTGAAGTTTTGAGTTGAGTTTGTTAAGATAGATTTCTTTAGTATTCAATACTCACTAGCTACTGGATGGCTGCATTATTACCAATTGAACTTCAAATAAAACGCAACTCAATTCAATAATATATGAGCAAAGAATCCGATTTTGAAATGAGTGAAACAAATTAAATATAATATAGAAAATGGGACAAGTATGGAGCAGAGAATGAAGACCGTTGACTATAAGAAGGGATTGCAAGTTGGAAAGTCGTATGAAATCCATTGTTGAGGATGGATTTGATTTGGAGCGTGATTTTAAATAAGTGTATAAAATAAATAATATTAGTCAACAGAGTATTTTCATAGAGCCAGCCACCCATGGAGAAAATAAAATTAAAAAATAATAAAAGGTTTGACCCCAGACTAAGGACAGATCAGAGTGGGTGTCGTGTTAGACCCACCAAGTTGAGTAATCACTGGTCAGTAATCGTAGTTCACCAATTGTCCACATATTCTAATTAATATTCTGCCCATCTTCTGTTTTTAGTCATCCTTTTTGGTGCTCAAGTAATCTTTCTTCCTCGTTTAGTCTACTCCGAACGGAAATCTTTTAGTTGGTCAAATAAAATTATTTGATTGGTTTGACAAGTGAGAGTTTACTTGTGAATATCTTGATCAGACGGTTTATACAACTTGCTTACCCAAGTATCATATTTGGCTAAATAGTAAATACTTTCTCTGACCAAACAAGATATTCTTGTATCTAATGTGTGCGTGTGTGCTTGCTTACCATCATTTATATCAACTCTAACTATTTTAATTTAAGTAAAATTATAAATACATAAAATTTTTATTGACAAAATTTGAATTTTAAAAAATTATATATATATATATATAAAACCATTTAAACTAATAAACGATAACTAGTGTTTTTTTATGCCATTCGTGTTTTGTTTGCAGTCATATTTTTTTGGTCAACAATAATAAGAATCTGTGCATCACGCAAGTCTAATTCTAGTTACATATATATAAATAGCACACTTTTGGAACGAGCAAAACAGTAGTAGTAAATTGGGAGTCCAGGAGCCTGCCATTTCCTTGGCCGTTGGATGAAAACGGTCCTGATTCATTCTCTTTTTTTTTTAATCTTTTGTCCTTTTTTCAAAAAATTATATGAATAATTTCCACGTATTAGATTTTAATCACAGTTTGCATATTCAACAGTTTGAAATACTTTATAAAATATTTCAAACCGTTAAATATGCTAACTGTGATTAAAATCTGACAGCTGAAGATTATTCATATATTTTTTTAAAGAAAAGACAAAAAAAAAAGGATGAATTTCTGATCCGTAAACTGGACATGCAACTAGTTATTAACTCAATAAATTGGTTACTCAAAAAATTGATAAAAAACGGATAAAACCAGACAAAATTGAAAAAAGCAATAATATTGAATTATTTAATTGTTGAACTGGTATAATTTTTTTTTTCTGATTTTCAGATATATTTTTTTAAATTTTATTCATACATTTTATGAATAATAATGTGTGATTTCATATATGAGTGTTATTCATTTTTTATTTTGTAATTTAATTTAAATTTTGTTATCTATTTATATATTATTTAAATTATGTATTATTTTTAAATATGTATAAAAATATTTACTAATCTGTGTAGACCTTTGTAAGTTTTTTTATTTTTCATAACCTTAGCAAAATTAACCTAATAACATGCAATCTTATCGAAGAAAAACTAATTTTTATTTTTATGCTCGTCTTGTATTTTGAGACGTACTTCGTTTGGATTGATAATTGCAATAATATTAAGGAATATGAATCGGCACAATCATTAGTTGCGCACGTACGTCTTACTGTTTTTATATTGCTAATTTTACTTTTGTCCTTTTTGTGTGATCATTATCTCAACCATCAAATTTATTTATAAAAAAATTATAAGCATGTAAAATTTTCAAAAATTACATTGCGTTCCCTTTTTTAAAGATAAATGAAGAAGAAATGAACGGAAAATATTTTTTATTCTCTAAAATTTATATTTCTATTCACATATAGTAAAAATAATATAAATTTACAATATATAATTTATTTAAATATTAAATAGGTATATTACAAAATTGATGAAGTAAAAAACCTTAATTAACATGTATAATTAAATATCTGTATCTTATATCGCTAACATATATAAGATATCACTAGTTGCCTTATCAAACATAGGAATCATAAAAATCGCAGTCAAATTAGAAAGTTGATATACATGAAATTTAAAATGTATGACAAAATTCTGTCTCTCTCCCCTTATATATATATATATATATATATATATATATATTAGTTTTATCAAGGATATGCTTCTATTTATTAGGATGGAAGACCAATTTTTCTGTATTAGAAATATAAAGAATAAAATGACTTTGAGGTATGATAGACATTATTTTTCAAGAGTTTATATCTATGTATAGGAAAATCACAAGTAAACTCTTTCATGATACAACAAAATCTGTTTGGAACCTTTTTTCTAAATTTTTTATATTCAAGTTACCAATTATAAAATTTTAATATAATATATATAGAGGTCTGAACTATCAAGTTTGTTCAATTTCTAATAGATATATCTATTCAATTTTTAACAGATATGTCTGTTCAATTTTCAAAAGATGTGTTTGTTTAAATTTAATAAATATATCATTTTAAATTTTAAAATAAATTTAAAATTTAACCAACAAGTGATTTCAAATTATATATATATATATATATCAGGTTATCGAATAATATCTTTACAAATATTATATTATGTCCCACACGTGAGATTTTAATTTTATTTTAATATTACAAACTATATAATATTTTGCGTTTAGCCAGTGTAAAGAGTAAAACTCATTTTAAATTAATGTCAACAAGAATTGAATATCGGTTGTTTTAGACTTGAAACAGCCACCTATTATTGTAATGACCAATTAAGGTTGATTAATAAGATTATAGGACTAGTACGAAATTGTTGTTTTTTGGTTAATGAGTTATAGAAAGTTAAATTTTTGAATGAAAGTAAAAGCCTGTGATCCTACAAGTATTCGTGCGTAGTCCTAACTGAAGTATACAGAGTACTTATGCTTGATCATTATGAAGAGCAAAGGGCCAAATTAATCCAGCAAGATGGGGTGGGGTCTGGCATGCACGCCCGCAATTATTTGGGGATATCTGCATCTGCATCTACATGCATTCATGCATGATCCCATACATATGATGTGTTGGAGTTACTGTATCCACGCACGACTGTCATCAAATCATACTCGATGCACCATCATATCATACATATACATGCCTTTCATCACTCATATTCTTCTCTTTTATCATCATCATCTTTCAATTCATTTCCACCGTTGTTAAAACCTCGCAAACTTTACGTACGTTCAAGACAGCGAAATAGCATTCGTGCATATGCCCATTATACATCAATAGACATCGTACCTGTCTATCCATTTAAATCACACGAAGATCTAAATAACGTTCTTGTCCAGCCCTTATGGGTCGTGGAAGATTTGAATTGACCCTGATGGGTACAACCACACGGACGACTCACCCTTCTAACTTCCCTGTCATAAAACTACCAAAAGCCGATTGAATTGACGATCAAAAGTGGACAAATATATGACCATCATCATTTCATTCATTTTACACCACACATCCATCTCTTGATTTGGCTGCATCCTTGGTTCCTCTCACTTTTTGCCTTTGGCATGGTTCTCTTGTCATGGTAGATCGACGAGGGTCTTCAACGTAACCTTTTTCCCCAGAAGATGTACCATTCTTCATCGGTCATTGATCATGAGAGCTAGCTAAACAGGAAAAGATATAATCAGCGTGTGAGGCCACAGGTTGTAATATTTGTTAGGTGGCTTTTCAACGTAGACTGTGGGGTCCAATCTTAGCATACCGTCAAATCAACAGGACAATCTTTGAGAGAACCTTTTTCATATTTCTTCTCTGACGCATCGTCCATACTCGGTTTGGATGTTCTCTTACAGCTTTCACGTAGGACCACCAAAGTTCAGACTTGATCTGTTTCGTACTACGATTTTGATCTCTTTGGAGTTTAAGTTTTTACAGTGAGAGAGCTTGAAGACTCTGTACTGCAGTACTACCCTCTACCCCTTACCCACTACCCAGTACTCCCGATCGAGTTCCACCATTGAAGTTATATGGTCGTGAAATTCAAACCCTATTTGACGTCACGAGGAAGAAAGGGAGTGCATGAGACTTAAATGAGAGACTTAATGAGGCCTTCTGCTATGGACAACATTGGAGGGGTCACAGTGACATGTACAAAATAAAACCAGCATCTACTGTCTAAAGTTTCCCCAACCTAAGTCTAAAGTAGAAAACAGAGAAAGGGGAAAAAAGGCGTTTGTTTTGCTGGGACAGACTTACTGAGCCTCTTAACCATGCAGAGTCTGAAGCCTAAGGGGTCCATCACTCCATATCCATGCCAAATGCTTGCTAATCAATGAACCACTGAGCTTTAAAGCCCAAGAGAGGGAAGCCTTGGTCCACCCTCAAGAGAAGCACTGACATTGCATTTAATTCTCCTCTGCTTCCACTTGGATCGTCCACTTTTTCTGCTTCTTCTTTTTTTTTTTTTTAAATTTTTTTATTATCGCTCTTCTTGTTCTTACAACGCTTTGTGGCAGAGAAAGTGAGAAACCCATTGTTAAATAAAACGTAAACTTAGACTTAAGTTGGGTTGTTGAGTTTAAACTCGTGTACCTCAGTCCTCAGAGCAGAGCAGAAACAGGGGATGGTGGGGTTTTCATTTGAAGTTATTTTGGCTACGTTATGTTCCGGAAATCTAGAAGCTATATAGGTGAATGGTGGAAAGAGGGACACTACTCTACTAGGTATTACGGAAGATCGAGTGAGAGAGAGAGAGAGAGATTGAGGTCAGAGTGTTGGCAAGTTGGTAGTAGTTCACTTACTGTGAGTGCTGCAGAAGTAGCTCCTTTAACTAGGGGAATGGGTTAAAGCCGAGGATGGGAGAGTTTTAACTGGAATATTTGAGTAAAAAATTAACAAAAAATTATTTTTTTTATTAGAATCACATGTGTAATCAAATTCTAAGTAATTTAATCAGATTATACAATTATAAAATTATTTTAAAATTAATTGTTTTGTCTACAAAATTTAAACTCGAGACATTATTTAAAAAAATATATGTCAAATCATTTAAATCAACCATTGTAGTAACCAAGAATTATGTTGATAGATGATCTTCCAGAACTAATTGATATGTTAGTAGAAAATTTTGGAGCTTGGAAACAGTGGCTACAAAAAGATAGAATAGCAAGGGGTACAAGGTAGGGTTAAATGGAGGGGTCTCTCAAGTATAGTTTCTGGAATGGGTCATTAATACGAAGTGGGTCCAGACATTTACCTAACCGCAAAAAAGATGACATAACACAAACCCTCTTTGCTTCACCTCTTCCTTGCCTTTCTTTTCTTGGCATTCCACCTAGAAGGCTATACCAATATCAATAACAAATCCCTTTTTTCTTTTTTCATTGTAGACTAATTTCATCTTTTTCTTTTGGGGATTATTATTTATTATAATAACATATCACTCTATCCCATAAAACCCCCTTCCAAAAAAGCTTTCCTCAGGCTTTTCAACTTTCTGCTCCAACATTATCTCTACTGGGAGAAGCATCTGAATTCCTTTTGAGTTTTGACTCAATCCTCTTTTATCCTTCCTTTCTCTCTTCTCCTCCTTCTTCTCCCCAATCTGATGCACACAATTCCGCATTTAATTGCCCATGTTTCTTGCTGTTCCCACCTCATTTGCCTCAAAAGATAAAACCTGCCCATCCCATCTTCATCGTCTTCATCATCTTCCTCTCTGCTTTCTGGTTTCTATACACTCTTCATCATCCCACATAATCAAACTATGGGTTTATGCAGGAGACATCTAATACTGGTTCTGTGTTTTCTTCTACTCATCTCCATTTTCAGCCATTGTCATGCCTCAAGAAACACAAAAGTCTTCACGCTGAAGCCAAAGTCTCAGCACACAGGTCACTTCCTTGGGTTCTTGCCACGAAGGTTGCCTATTCCATACTCTTCCCCTTCAAGGAAACACAATGACATTGGCTTGAGGAGTTGGAGATCACCCTGAAGTTTCAGAGAAAGCTTTGGGGCTCAAAAGGTGTTACTTTTTGCTTTTCTTTCATGGAGAAACAAGGAAATTAACTAGGGCACCTGGAGGCCGGCCGGATGTAGCTAGCTCTGAAAGTGAAAGGGTAATTCAGTGTTTGTAGTACGTTTCATATTGACTCTGTTCTTTTGTTTCAGGGGATGTAATGTGATGGGGTATGATCTGTTAGCTTTCAGGAGGAAAATGGATGTTTAATCTCTAATTTTTCTTTCTTTTCTCTTTTTTTGGAGTGTGAGTCAATGAATATATATAGACAATGATCAATAGCTTGACAGAATCTCAAGTTATCAGGTTTTAAAGTTGTTTCTGATGTATATGATATAACAAAAATGAAATTCCAGCTATGTATAAAGCAGTACACATGCACGTCCTGTATTTGCAGAATCTCTTCTTCTATTCACAATTCTCTGTATCAATCATTCTTCTGTATGTGGTTTTAAGACTAATAATTAGCGAGTTAGTCAACAAACTCAGCAGGTGCTTGGAAAAATGGAAAGTTCGGAGAAAATTGGACGAGATAGTAAGAGTAAAGTGTGGGACTAAATCAGTAATGAGTAAACCTACCTGCTTTGAAATTTGTTACATAGAAGAAAGAATCTGATGCCATCGAATTCGTAAGCTGATCTCACTGTCTCTTCAGCGGTTGCGTGTATTACTACTTTCTTCATCTAAATTAAATAAACAAATAAATCATAAAAAAGAAACAACTTTACGTTCTACTTACTTAGTCTGACTTCTTCACCCTTCAAAAAAAAGTTATTACTTTCGCCAAGGCCCAAAACTTTCATTAATATTTTAGTTTCAATTTTGTGTGTGTGACGATGATTATCAACGTTAAACAGTTCCCTTAAAGAACGAGAAAAATCTGGAGATTTGAGTGAGTGATGTTGG
Source organism: Biancaea sappan (assembly GCA_037074585.1). Classification (NCBI taxonomy): domain Eukaryota; kingdom Viridiplantae; phylum Streptophyta; class Magnoliopsida; order Fabales; family Fabaceae; genus Biancaea; species Biancaea sappan. Next base: position 15,884,501 of record CM073491.1, on the reverse strand, counting down.
TGCGAGGAGAAAAGTGGGAGGCAGAGAGTGAAAAATATTAGTTGACACAGTTGTGATGCATTATGGTTGCGAGAAAGAGGGTGTGTTTGTGATTTCTGTATCAGATTTGAAGGACAGGCTAAATATTAAAATGCTTCCTTAGTCCTTAGTAAAAGCAATTAAATATAGTAATGAGATGCATTACAGTATATACTTTGTAGATGCAGATCTTTGATGACTCAACGCAATGCTAACTAGCAGAGGATCCGTAGGCACTAATTATCTATTGGCCAACATCATGTTAAATCAAATAGAATTGTTTGATCGATTGTAATGCTAATGCTAAAGTGACGTTTCAATTGAACAGTTTTTATTGGCTCAACACAATACTAAAAACAAAAAATTCATAAGCCTAATATGAGTGTTGATCCTCTACTTAGCGTAACACGGTATTAGACTAAGTAATATCGTCCAATCAGGTACAATATTAACGTTGATTAGATGGTCTTTGCTAGCCCAATAAAGTACTGTCCATCAAAGGGTCCACAAGCTTCCGACATTGTCCCACCCACAAATGATAATTAAGGAGTTATACATATATATTATATACATATGTAAGTATGATATAGAAGTAATGCAAGTCTATGGAATCTTTGAAATCCAATTCTAGAAAATTAAAATGCAAGAAAGTGAAGAAACTTCTTATTTTTCCCCCATTTAATCAAACTTGTCGACACTATTTTAATGCTGCTGAGGGCCCCTACTCTGCCGTTTGCTTACTATTCTTCATTAGAGGAAATGTAATTTTTTTTTGCTTTTACTATTCTTCATATTTCAAGTATTAATTTTATTTTTAAATCTTAGAGTTAATTACTGATTTTGTCTTTGAAAGTTACAATTATATATCTTAGTTTAACTCTTAAAATATGGTATATATTTCAGTTGTGTCCATTTGTTAATGTGAGATTTTGATAATGATAAATTTAAAATTTGACAACAACAAATTTGAAAATTTAGGAACAAAAATGATTTATTTGAGAAAAATACAATTTTTTTTCAAAACTAGATTCAAACGTTTAATATTTTAATAATTAAATTGAGACACATAATTTTTTAAGAATTCAATCAATAATTTACTCCACATCTTAAAAAAAAAAATACATATGTAAGGCGTGTGATTACTAAAAAAGTATTTAATAATATTAAATATAGTGGTAGTCATAATCAAACATGGTTTGAAGCCAATTGAAATTAAAATTTTGTTGAAAGGGCAAGTAGAAGATGAAACGGGATTTTTCTCTTTTCTTATATGGAATAGGAAAGTATTGTTCTCTAAATTAGAACTACCGATTTTTTTGGTTTTTTTAATTATTTTAAAAAAATTAAAATTTAATCGTGAGCTATTAATTTTTATATCAATGCTACAAAACCCTCTTATTTCTATGTGAAATAGGAGATGATGTTGATCTGGTAAAAGATTCCAAAAAGGCTGCACTATTCCATAAATGGAGGGTTGAAAAGTTTATGCGAAACTGTATTAGGGAATCAAGAATTATAACTCTGTGTGTGTGTGTGTGGTGTTCTTTAATGTATAAAATAAAAATTGAAGGCAATGATGATCTCCAAACCCTAAGATGCATGCTTTCCCCAAGTTTGTCGTCTAAAGAAGGTGAATTATGGGCATTCATTTGCTATTATATTATTACTTTTCACTCCCTATTTGCTTTCCATCTTTGCTCATAAAGCGGTTGATGTAATATTATTTGCCAGCTCCAAGTGGTTTATAACTTTATCTACTAATTTCCCGATAATTTGACTTTTTAATTTGTCCAAATTTTTCATTCTTATTTTTCAAAAATTTATATAATATATTTAATATATATAGTCAAACATAACTAGACTAGTCAATCATTTACTATATTAAATGACTAGATATCCTTACAGTCTAATTAGATTATCGTTTGAATGTTTAAAAAGTATGTTGAATTGTCAAAATGTGAGTTTATAGTACTCTTAACTTCTTTGGTTTGGCGTCCACATTTCAATTCCAAAAATCATATGTCCTTATAATCTTGTTTAAGCTAAAAGGATTTTTACTTGCTTTTGAATTGATATTCCTTAAAATTACTTTCTAGATTCTAGATAAAAGCTTTTCAATATAAATTGCAATCATACAAACTTATTTTTTTAAATCAAAATTAAGTTTATTTAAAATCAAATTTACCTCTCTATAATAATAATAAGAGTAAAAAAAAGAGACTTGAATTCTTTAAAGGCAGAGATTACAGAATCGAACCGAACTAGTCAGTTAGATTGAAAATTAGTTATTAGTTCGGTTCAGTTGACCAAAAAAATCAATTAACCAAAAAATTAGTCAAGAATCGATGAAAACTGGCAAAATCAATGACTCAATTTTTTTTAAAAAAATTACTATTTATAAAATACAATTATATCTAACACTATATGAGATTTAATAATTTTTTAATCTTTTTTATCATGTTATATTTCTTTTTTTAATATTTTTTATAATAATATTATTTTTGCCACAAAAACAAATAAGAGAAGAAGAAAAGAAATAGAAAAACAATTACATACATACATATATAATTATAATAATAATAAAAATTTACTAAGATTAAGTATGAATATATTTATTAATTATTATATTATATTTTTTAATATATAAAATTAAAAAAATATTTAATTATTATCGATTTAGTTACGTTTAAATCAATAAATTATGAATTTTTTATTAATTCAATTACTAGTTTTTAAAATATTATTTAAAGGTGAAGTTATTTATGTTGTGATTTAATCCTAAGGATAAAAATCATGTGGTCCTCTGTTGTAGGGACATGAATGGATGAAGTGGAAAGTTGTGGTGAGGTGATATTTCGATATGATAAAAAGGTGTAAATGATTACTAAAAAACATGATTGCATTTGGAAGGTAAAGTGAAGTGAATTTGCGACTCACGGGTAAAGCATTTGTAGAGAATCATAGTGTCAGTGTATTTGATATGATTCATATTAATCCAATAATTTTAATACTCTTTGTACGATTTGTTAGCGTAGGCCTCTTCTTCTTCGCATCGCACCCTTTGTTTTAACTTTTTAGTTTTTATCACTCCATAGCTTTTACAGAAGCCAGGGTAGGGTAATTTATGCGATCATCTCAACTTACAAAGGCGAAAGTAAATTTGATTTGTGTGGGTAAGGAGTTATTCATCACTTATTCATGGCGGGTAGCTCACAGGTTATAACAACTTCATCTATATAGGGTATGAGTTGTTCGTTTGGCTTAAAAAGTTAAGCAGATTGTTTGGTGAATTTTGGATAAATTTTAGACTGTTGATTTGTTCATCAATAGTCTGAGGTGATTTTTTTTTAAAAAAAACATTATAATACACATGGTCCAAATTGAAGGAGAATATCATAGAATGACCACAACTTCTTAGATTTGGTTTAGAAAAGTCCCTCCAAATCTGATTGGCTTTTCTCCTCTGTTGTACCCTCTCTCTCTCTCTCTGCAATTTTCAATCTCTCGTCGTCTTTGTTTTTTCGTTGCCCACTCTCTTCTATGTTTATTTCTCCTTCAAATCGTGCTCTACTTCTTCTTATAAACCTCCTCACCTTCTTGCCGTCTGTCAACTCCTCTCCATGCCAATTCTGCGATTCCCTTAACTCCTCTACTTAGATGCATAAATGAAACACGATTTGCAACAAAGAGGAGAAAATGAAAAGTGGCTTCGACGACGTGAAGAGAACCATTGGAGGGAATTGTAGAACAGCTGGTATGGAGAGATCATCAAAGAAGAATGGAGAAGTAACAAAGAATGGAGGTGGCAGAGAATAGAGGCAACGAGAGACTAAAAATCACAAAGAAAGAGAAAGAGAGAGAGAGAGAGGGGTACGACGGAGCAGAAAAGCTAGTCAAATCTAGAGGGACTTTTTTGAACAAAATCTAAGAGGTTGGGGTCATTCTGTGATATTTTCCTTCAATTTGGTCCTTAGATATCATAATTTTTTTTTAAAAAAAGGTCGAATAGCATCTGGACTGTTGATGAACAAATCAACGATGCAAAATCCACCAAGCAGACAACCCGAATCCATCTACATACATGTTTGTTTGGAAAATAATTAGGATAACTTAGATTTGGACCAACTATAGTTTGTAAAATTAATTTTGAGACAACTCAAGTTTGGACAAGCCATGATTTGCAAAAGTAACAACATCAAATTTTTAGTAAAATTATGGTTTGAAGGCAAAATTGCGTTAATGTGAAGACTCTCGAACATATTATTTTGTATCAAAATCATATCAATACAATCCAAATCATGATTTGTAGAAATCTAACGGAAAACCAAACACACACTACAAATTCTTCTCTCGCCTAAGTGTTTTAAGAGCTAGCCATCATATTTTTTTAGGCAAAACTAATGTTATTGTCCTTGAACTTTGATTTATGTTTCAATTTTAACTCAAAATTTTATTTTGTATCAATCATAATTCATATATTTTTAACTAACTTTAATTATATCTTTGAGTTTAACACTGTCTAAATATTTAACTGTAATGACGTAACACCACATATTACACATGTTAACACTTATTAATCTATCATTTATTTGTCATGCGAGATTGAAACTGATAATGACCAAAATAATTAGATATAATATGAAGTAAAATAATCAAAGAATGATTATTGTGGTCATTATCAATTTCAATTTCATAAAAAAGTTAGGGTAATTAATAGGTGTTAACGTATACAAAATAAAATGTTACGTTAGTATTTATCGTTAAATATTTAGACGACAATAAATTCAGGGTCATAACAAGACTAATTAAAAATATATGTGTTATAATTGAAACATGAGTCAAAATCCAATAATATTTTTTGAACTGTATGGAAATATCATATCATGTTATGTCATTCTGTCTTATGAGAGACAATTTTAATGTGTTGTCTTTTGAATATACCAAAAAAGGAGCTTTCTCAAGTTGTAAATATTCTTTTGTTTTTGTAATTTTACATGAATTTTTAATTTAAATTGTAGATTTTAAAAATTTAACCGAATTTTTGATAAACTTTTTGTTAATATACAGTTAAATTATACTGTAATAACAATTAGTTGTTATATTGGTTACTATATATGCCATTCAAATTTAATAACATTATCAAAAATTCAACAATAAAACTAATTTAATTATTAAATAAAACTAAAGGGCCAAAAAATAATTGTGCTGAAGTTAAAATAATGGAATCCATTACTCATAAAAATGATGATACCCAAATACAAAAGAAGATTTTACTGTGCTAGTTAATGCGTATCGGTATAATTATAAGTATCTCGTCGTGTAGATAACTAAATTATTAACAATATATTAATAAAACATTACTTATTTTTTGGGATAATTATAGCTTTCTTTCAAGGTGCTGCTAGTAACGCTGTGAAAATTGTCAACACTATCTTAAAAAAGTTGGTTGGATATTGAAAAGACAGTTACTAATATTTTGAGAAGACATTATTATCAATAACTGATTACCAATTTATCAAGGAGGTATTACTGAGGACATAAATTTCAGCTTATACACAATTTATGCTATTGGTGTTGGTAAAATACTATTGATTAAAACCCAATTCCAACGGTCATTTATACTGCCTCATAATTCATTTCATATGCTGAAATAATATTGAACAAAGCGTCATCCTCATCTACAAGTCACATCTCTAGTGCTATTTCTACCCAGTAAAACTAATAATAATAATAATAATAATAATGTCAAGGTGGTGATAATTTACATGACTACAAGACATGAAGGACTAGATATATGCACTGGGGAAACTGAAATCCATGTAAAGATGAATGAGTATATCCTGAATTCAAGCTTGAATATGAAGCTCTAAAATTGTACCCATGAAATAATTATATGACAATTATCAGTTCTAAATTAATGTCAAATGAACAACGTTTATGAATTGATCTTATATATTCACACCCAAAAGAAAAAAATACACTCGTGAAGCTGGTCAATCTGCATGCATTATTATTTACTCATAAGTTAAGAGGAATGTTTGTTATTTATAAACACGTTTTAGTAATTTTACATCACAACTTTAGCTCGAGCACCTCAGCTATTCCTTACAATAGACTTGTCGAAACTATTTAAAAAAAAAAAAATCCATATAAATCTCTTTAATCATTTGCCACAGAACTGCTTATTGTTAACCACTTAGCTAACTAATGAGTAATGACACACTACGAACAACCAAATCAATCTTTCTTGCAGCACGGTTTCACCTTGCAGCACTTGTTTTCCTTCGTTGAGAAATGAATAATCCGCTCTGTTATGTGCTTGTGACTTGAAATGGTTCGTGATGTTGATGACCATGAACTATAGAATGATTCTGCATCTTCTGCAGCGAAACCATTATCGCTAATGTCAAGTAAATGCAAGTTCTTTGCCAAACCAATGGCAATGGAAAGTTGTCGAACGAATTGGCACTTGGGGGATGCAGAATTTCTTCGATATGAACTAGCACAGCTGTCATCAACTCCAGAAGCAGCAGCTTCTCTAACTTGAGTTTCTTCACTGTCGGCAACTTCAAGCTGATGATAGTCAGTGTTAAGAACGCAGAGGGCCTCTTGAGTATCATCCACCATCATAGGCAAACGCTCCGTATGAGACTCGGATGTATTGGATTTATGCTCTAGAATTTGTGTGCGCCTTTCTACGGAGAAGTCGTTTTGTAGAGTAAGAAGTTCATTCGGAACAGCATTACCATCAAGATTAAGCTCCTCTAGGTTGTTGTTCTCTGATAGAGGAACAACATTAGCATAAGATGAAAATAGTTTCAAAAGAATGGATTAACAACCAGATATAGTGTAACGCCTACCTACTAGTGCCTCAATTATGTGAAAAATTCCAGCAAGCCCAAGTTGACACTTTCTAAGGACCAAAACTTTTAGGCAGCACTGTGGGTTTATGAGAAGAGAAGATAGAGCATTGACGCCCTGGATTCATTATGGATATCACATGCCAAATAGAATTTGACAGGTCAAGTCTCAATGATTATCGTCAAAATGGATACAATACATATAAATACCATACCTCTATATATTTAGAAATTAAAACTACAAGTTAATGTCAAGGGTAAAGTTGTAAGAGCAGCCAAATTCTAATATGCTGAACATCAAAGATATATGTGATAATATGCAAACAAAACCAGCCAAATAAGCGAGCATCCTAGGAATAATAGGAATAGAAATCTAGGCAACAAACCTCCGGCATAATAGAATTTCCCTCCAGATTCAGCTCAAGCAGGTAACAGAATGAAGTGAAACTGGTGTTTAGAACATAATTAGTTGTAAGCTGACAATATGACAGGTCAAGTTTCACAAGCTCGTTAGTCCCGCTGAACAATGAATCTGCTAATTGCATTGCTCCTTCCTGCAGAAAAATATCTAAGCCCGGTCAGAGGAGTATCGTGAGATATGTATGCTAGATTTTACAAGTATCAATTATCAACAATAATGTGAACACATGCAAGGGTTAGATGTCACTCACAGTTCCTATACTTGTGCTTCTGACTATTAGTCCTGACAAAGTTGTATTCCCTGCAAGCTTGCATAGGGTATCAACAACTGGTTTGCCTAGTTTTAGACCACTTAAGTTCAGCTCAGAAAACCTACAATGAGTAAATTTAATATGATTAACAAGCAAAATTAATTAAGGAGCTACATGGATACTATACATCTAATTAGTTCTACCTTTTCATAGTAGAAAGCTTGGCAAGAATATTAACAATAGCATTTCCAGATACAGGGCTGTTGTATCCTGTCAAAGATAGACTACCTATTAAGCTATAAAATAATTTGCATCCTGTCAGGAAAAATAATGTTAGATTCATGATACCTATACTGAGCTGTGCAAGTACAGATTTAGAGTCCAATGAATCAGCTATCTTTTGAATTGTTCTGGTGGTGATATTACAGTTCTCCACATTCAAGCAACAGAGGGCTGCAAAATGGAACACTTGTAAAAAGGAGCAAGGAGTTTTCTGCAGCAGGTATCCACAACATGCACAATTGAGACAGTAAGGGAATTAAGCAGAAGCATATGTTCGACATAGACTTGTCCATAGTTCATAATAAATTGGCCATAAGATCAGAAAGAGGCCAAGGCAGGGAAATGGCTATCAGTAGTCTTCAAGAGACCACGAAAACCATTTTCATTGAGAGAGTAGGCCATGCATCTTACCTGTACATTTTGTTAAGATAGTCGAAAGATAAGAACCACATGCGTCAGTAAGACGGTTTCCAGAAATGTTAAGCACTTCAAGTCGAGCAAATAGTACTGGGCATTCACAAATCTGAGGACAAAGGCATAATTAACGAATTAACTAATTGGAATGGGGTTATGGTCACGTCAGTAAGACGGTTTCCAGAAATGTTAAGCACTTCAAGTCGAGCAAATAGTACTGGGCATTCACAAATCTGAGAACAAAGGCATAATTAACGAATTAACTAACTGGAATGGGGTTATGGTCATGCGATTGCAAATAGAGACAAACTTTCTTTGATCATACATCAGAGATTAATCAAGAATCTCATTCATAAAAACATTCTTCTGCAATATATTCTGCTTTGAAAATGATTGAAATGGCAGGTGGAGACCGCTGACATTTTACAAATTTAGAGTTGAAGCCCTCACTATTCAAATTTTTTTCATACGACATCACAAATCTCAAGTGTATGCCTTCATCTACTAGAATAAAGATAAGGCCATCCATCATTTCACACCTTCATGCCTAAAATCTCCCTTTAACAAGAGATAATGTTAGAACTGGAGCAGCGATAAGTCAGAGAAACAGGAAAAGGTTACCGTACCTGAAACAAAGCAGTTGGGCCAAACCGATTGCAATGCAAATCCAGAGTTAAGCCACCATAAGTTTGGCCTGATGCTGTGAAAATCTTCTTAAGTTTTTCCATTGTCCCATTTCCTAAGATAAATCAACTTAATGTAAAGCAAAAACTTTTCAATAGATTGCACTCATTATAATTTTTTTGGACACCAGCTGAAGCATTAAAGTCAGACTCCTTTCTGTACAAAATACATGTCAGAATTGAGAATCGAAATAACAGCTTCTCTTAAAGAAGTGGTCACTGGTTGCAGTAAAAAATAAGGAAGCAGTAAATATAGAAAAAAGGCCGCAAACCAGTGACATGTACCTAGGAAATTGTGAGAGAGGTCAAGCATCGCAAATGTTTTGTGGGAAAGCAGTGCGTTAAGCAATGGTGTTACTGACAAATCTTGCAGGTCACAGTCAGACACAATGATCTCATCATCTGAAACCTGGTTGACGAAACAAAAAGAAGCAAAACTAATTTAGAAAAAGAAAAAAAGACATATTCCAACTTATGGAAGAAAATGCACGTCTGATCCTGCGAAGTGGGGATGGGAGCGTGAATACAGCTCAGTTCCTTCTATACCTCCAAATTGTAAAGCTTCTTGAGGACCTTCATATTTGGTACCTCAGACAACTCCTTGCAGCTGTCCATGTACAATTTTATAAGGCGCTTTTGAACCCATCCTGAAAAAAAGAAAAAATAATTGCATGTCTCATGATGATAGATAGTGGAAAATTGGAAATTGTCAATTGCCTTATGACCTGTTCATTTGCATCTCTTTTACTCTCTACTTCCAATGCTTTCATGAATTGCAAGATCAATGCATGTCAAATGACAATGAGCTAGATAAAATATTATCCACATATAATTCTATTATTTCACCTGATTTCAACTCTCAAGATTCAAACATTTATGTGCATCACATCTGTGGCAAACCGTCAAAAGAACACAATTTACGGCAGTTCTAGGAAGTGTTTTTTTTTCCTCTAAAAAAAAAAGAAGAAAAAAAAATGTTGAGGACAGTTAGAAGTGATTCCATAGTGACAGCACCGTGTGAACATGATGAACCTCTAAAGCATTATGAGAGGAGGAATTAAGAGTAAAGAGAATAAGAATAAAGAGAAAGTGCAAGAGCCTGAAAATAATGCTCTTAAATTGTATTCAAGGAAGAAGAAAGATGTAACAGATGTAACGAAGGAAGTTGATGATAACTGACTTGCCTCACTAACAGGTGATGAGCTGGCAGTTAGTTAGGTAGTATAAATAGGTAGAAGTAAGTAGAAGAAGGGGTTAGACAAATGGTGATTGGTTTGGGAGAGATGCTAGCCTCTCGAAAGCCAGCAACTGTGGGAGTGTGGGCATGTTCTGTGATTGTTTCGTGTTAGGTTCTGTTGTATAAGTGCAAAGAAGTGTTGTATACTATGTGTGAGTTTGTTTCTTGATTGTATCCATTCATTCGAAATCAATAAAGAATTCAGAGTACATTCAGGTCATACCAGGTTCCATCAGAACATAAAGCAGCTGTAGTACATACCATCAGTGGAAGCTTCAACTACATCATTTCCCAGATGTTCCTTAATATTTTTGACACTTTCCAGGGATTCTATATTTCTTCCAGCAATATTTAAGTGCTGAACAATGGGCAACAAACCTACTCACAAAAATTTCTTTTAGTACAACACAATAGAACTAAAGGGGAGGATGAAAACAGCAATAACCAAAAGAAAACAAAGATTAAAAGTTGATGAGGTAAACGTATAGAAGCAGATAATGAGTGTTGGTAAGTACAATTAGGAAAGACTTATTTGGGAAATATTGAAGCATGGACTCAGACCCATGATAATGTGTCATACGTCAGTGTTAGGCACCAACATGTATGCAATAGACTATATCCAATGTTTGCCACTCAGGAAAAGAAAAAATAAAATTGTTAAGGGACATACTCCTTAATCTTGGTAAACAGTTTGAACACAACCTGGACTTAATTAGGCAATATCCCAGAGCAAAACATTTTTTTGGATCTTGCTGTTTAATATGTATGTCTCACATGACATCTCAGGGAGCATCTGCCACCCTTCTGTCCTTCAGACGAACAGCCAGGATGCCCAAAATTCACTTGTTTTTTTCAACTCAAACCGACTCACTATTTTAAGTTGGGCTAGTGGCCTTGTATGTTGATATTAAATGAGTGGGACAACTATGACTCTGACAAAATACATTCAAAATTAGAAATGCATACCCTCTGATCTTTTCTCTGTAGGAAGTTGTAGATAGTATAAGCATGCAACTTCAGCCTTCAAAGCTTCAATATTCAACTGATCATCAACAATGCATGAGGTTGCTTCTACATGAATAAAGTCTTTTTCAATCTTGATCGTAATATATTGCTGCAGTTAGAGAAAAGAAAGGGGGGAGAGTTTAGAAAATATCATCAGCAACAAAGATGAACATAACAGTTTGGTAAAAGCATGAATTTCAAATATATTATATTTCAAGCCATATCTCAGAAGATCTCACGTAATGTTCGGAATTATGAAAAATGGGATAGGCAACATCATGTTGCAGTAGTTTTCCAGAAACATTTGTATCACATTTTGAACTACTAGCAAATTCAGGTTCAGCATCTATATCATTGCTCAAAGATCTGGATCGTCTGCCAGTTTTACTGGCTCCATGAGGACTTCTGCCTTTAAAAGAACTACTGCTTTCCTCTACATTAATTACACCTTTGGATCCATACTGCAAGTCAACCTGCCAACCCAAAATGGCTAAGCATCCACCTACTGACTTGTAGTTAAGTTAAAGTAACACTATATCAAATGGCAAGAAATAATTTAGAGATCTCTGTACCTGAAGTTTACCAGCTGGACTGGCCATATTTCTTGTACTCTTAACTGCAATCAAGCAAGTCCCAATGTATATTCAATCTTTGGTATAAGGAAGTCTAAGGATCAAAGCACCTAACAATCAAAACTCACATGCATCAGAAGTGGCAAAATCCTCTAACAGGCAGTCGTGAGCCTTTCCATTTGAACACTCCATCTCATCATCATCATCATCAGAAAGGACTACACGGACACGTTTACGACTAACAACTGTCTGGTGATTACTGGTTGGATTTGGCAAGCTTTTAAGTGATTGCTCAGCCTGCTCAGCAGAGTTGCTAAGACCTGTCCTCTTTTTAGATGAACTTTTAATGGATTGAAAGGGAGACATCAAAGAAGCGTCTTCATTTAATTCTTCTTCAGCACTTAAAGTTTTTGATCCATAAGATGTCTTTGGTGTGCAGAAGGCATCAGACCCACTATTTGACAAATAACAATTTGCGTCTGTGTCAGTCTCAGAGCAGTAATCCTCTAACATATTCTTTGCTTCTGGCTCTTTCTCTATTGATTTCTTCAGCTTATCAATTAGGTGTTTCAACCGGCTACAAAGGATCACAGTTGATTAGCAATAGTTGCAGGGTTCCAACAAAATTCCAATGACAACGAAAAAAACATAACAACATGAATTACACTTGCAGATTACCAGATATTGCCTTCAATTTAAGTGCAAGTTTATATAAGAATCATGGACTTCAGCAAAACGGTTACCTGGTCTCATTCTCATCATCAAATCTTATCATGTTGCTATAGTGCATATTCTCCAGGGCAGAAAGCTGTACAGAATGAAGGTTAGCTTCAACAGCAATCCTGCAATATCATGTGATCAAATGAAGAGGTCAGAGTAACCTTCAAAAGCAGGACAACAAGGATGCGCATTTGTAAGCAACTTTATTGAAAGCTGAGTATTTTAAGTGGTTACTTTTTCACTCTTATGTTAGATGCACATGCACTCCCAAGAAGCAATTCTAGCATTATCCTGTGCCTAAACAGCATCTTTGAAATATAACTTCAATATGCATCTCTGGGTGAGAAAGGTTCACTTCTTGAGAGCTTGAAAGTTTCATAGAATTACCCCAACTAATCAAAGAGCCTATCAGAGAGTAACCATTGGGAAATTTGAATAAACCCTAGAGGCAAATGGAGAGTACCAGTCATGGAACAAAGATTATTAAATACAAAGAAGACTGCATTATACTCTGCTGGATTATCAACAAAACAAGAAGAGGAAATAACTTGATGAGAAGAACCATGCTCTAGTAATTTTCTTCAACACATCGCAAGATAAATGGAAGATCCCTACTATATACAGCACACTTACAACATGTAGATCATGACTCATGCAAACTATGCAATCTCAGATGCATCAAAAGCACACTTAAGACAGCAGGTCATGACCCATGTGATTTACGCAATACTTGATTCATAAGCAGAGGGGGTATCTAGCGTCTTCAACATAAATTCAACTCCACAGAGAATCTATTATACTAATGATTCAATTCCTTGCCCCATATAATGTATTCCTTAAATTTGAAGGAATAATTTTTTGAAGTTTGGATATCATTACCTGTAGCTTTCTTGAAATTCATCTAGTGCCCCTCTCCAATTGCGAGCAGAATCAAAAACATTGCCAATATTAATTTTCACTAGTGCTTGCCCCTATAATTGTTGCCAGCAAAGCATAAGAATCAAAAGCAGCAGGCAGATAATGGACAAAGTGGCAATATGTATATTCTGCTATGCCCATTTTTATCTCAGAATAGTAAATACAAAGCAATTAAACTGCAACATACTGATATTACCAATTGGTTCAAACAAACATAAGTGGAGGTTCTAATTCAGATTTGTGTCACTTTCATACCAAAACTTAAAGCCAAAAAGAAAATGATAACAAAATGTAAACCTCATGTATATTCAATGGTCATGTAACAACATCAAACTTACCTCTAAGTTACCAATAGTTTTGTACACTTCTAAACTTTTTCTGTACCATTTAATTGCTCTATTGAATTCCCTGAGCTTCTGGTATGATTCTCCAACAGCCATATATGAATCACCAAGCTTTTCCTTGTCGCAAAGTTCAAAGGCTATTTTCTTCTTCTTCTTTGCGAATTTGCAATGCTAAACATCACAATTTACATGAAAAAGGTTGACAGTTTAGTAATTACTAGCCACAGCTTCAGAAGGCATCCACATTCACCACAGGAATTCTTGACTTAAACAAATATGATAACCTAGGACCAGTGCTTCAATAGCACATGCATTAGTCAATTGTCAAAATTATTTGAATCTGATCTGATGATAGGAAATTCAAGCATATATATTCCAATTTGATGGTATCTAGCTATTATTGAGAGAAGAAGGAGCTAAAATTATCAATAATTAACCATGTGCAAGTTCACTAGGCAACCAAACCACAGAACTTTATTCTTCCACATGGCAAAAGGGAGTGCTGGAAGGTCGAATGAAAAAATTGCTAAAGGAACAAAACCATGCTATTTAGGAACAAAAAAGCACTGTTCTTTAAATTGAAACACTAGTTGGTGTAGTCAAGATCGATGTTTGGCAATAAGAGTCTCTGAACATGAATGATTCATCTACATTCAGGTAAACAGCGATTGCAAGACAGATGACTTTAGGTGACAAAATAACGTGGATCTAATAAAATTATGACACATATGCAGACGTATAAATAATTGATACCTTCTCCCATGCAAATATCATGCTTGATTTCTCAAGTAAACGATCAATAGATTTATTTTGCTGCAGCAGACATTTCCGCTCATTTGGTGTGCCTCTTGCATTGGCCACATCCCTTTCAAGCTTTTTCAGGTTTTGCTCTTCTTTCTTTAATTCATCCACTACTTTGATAGCTTCCTTTACAGTTTTGATATTTTGATGAATTTGCCTGACCAAAGCATCCTCGTCCTCCATGGATTTTGCCCGAGCCAGAGCCTTCTTGTAACACAAAAGGGCTTCCTCATACTTCTGAGTCCGGTAATTAACTTCTCCAAGATTAATATAGCCCTTTGCTTCCCCTTGACAATGTCCAATTCTGTTACAAATCTGAATGTCCATCTCAATATGATTTCTAGCTTTATTCCAATTCCTCAGTTCCATATACACATTTCCAAGGTTATGATGGAGCCTACTTCGCCCATCATCATCTCTACTAACCTCTTCTTTGTCGCAAATCCTTAGTCCTTGGATTAGGATTTTCTGCGCCTCTCCCAAGTTATCAAGTTCCATTTCAAGCATTCCTATATTGTTGTGCGCATCAACATATTCCTTGACAAAGGAAGACTTATTAGTTGGCGGGTTCTCCTTAATAGTCTGTGCCAGTTCCATTGCATACTTAAAATATTTTTTGGCATTTCTTATTGAGTGGTGGTCATGTTCTGATCTTGAAAATAGCTCATGGTAAGTACGGCCTAGTTGGGTGCTAGCTCTTTGCTGCTCAACAAGATCGTTAGCATCCCTGGCAAGCTCTAAATGTTTTTTCTGCAAGAGAAGGGAAGGAGGAATCAAGAAATTGATTGTCGCACTTGTCTGTTTCATGATTTGACAGTTGATGTTTTCAATAAAAACAATATAAGATGCCATCAATATGAATATTTGATAATAAACTTCTCAACTGAACTTAATAACTGAAGAGCTTGATTGAACCGCTAAATAAATTATGGCTCTATAACAAAAATCATTTTTGCATACTAAAATCCAAATCCCATCTATCATCCAAAAAAACGAATCTAGAATTTCAGAGAACATGCTTCAACATCCAAGATTAAGAAACCAAACCCCACCCCCGCATCAATTAACCATAATTTAAGTGTGATTAAAAAATGATGAGATGTGAGCAGCCCACCAACCAACCCAAGCTCGATCATACCTGATAAGTTAGGGCATCGGTGAAATGCTCAAGCCGAAGGTAAATCTCTCCTAGAGACTGACAGGTTGGAAGCAAATGCTTCTCAGGCAAATACTTGAGGCTAATCTCATAATCTATACGAAGCCATTTGAGAGCCTCGACATACTCTCCTCTGTTCTTTAACAAATCTCCGATCATGTTGGCCCATCGCGCTTCCTCCCGTCGATTCCCCTCAGCCTTGGCGTTCCGGTAAGCTATCTTCGCCGCCTTCAAATGGCCATCATCTCCCGCCATCTTTGGACTTCACCTAAACGACAGGGAAGGTGTCGTCGTCGACTCTTCAGTCTAAAAAGTTTGGTTTAGACTTGAGTTAACTGAAAACGTTTTCTTAAAAATATTTCTTAAAATAAATTTAAATCTGAGTGTTTCAAGAAATACATTTTAGGAAATGAAGATTGAAAATGAAAACAGGAAATGTTTTCACAAACCAAACAAACCCTAGCGATTAGATTCAAAGTCTGAAACTTGGTTACGGGGTTCCGTTCCATTGCTGATCAGTGCCGTCCATCAGCTTTTGACATGTTACTCCCGCGCCGTTTACTCCATGCTGAACTTGAAAAATGGATTCCCGCCAAAAATATGCCCTTTTTCTTTTTCTTTTTTAATTTTACTTTTTTTTAAATAATCCAAATGTCCGTGAAAATTGTTTACTTTATTTTAATTGAGTATTGCATTTTAATTAAATGAAACTCCTTTTGAAGTCAACTCAAAATAAAAATTCCTAAATTTAGCTTATTTTACAAAAATTCGCGAGCTCGAATGTAATCACATATGCCAGCCATTAAATTCAATAGGATCACATTTGTTTTTTTAATAGAAGGATGATCCACTAAAAATGAAAAAAAAAAAAAATTTTTGCTTTACAAAAGGAAATGATATTTATGCAATTATATATTTCACCAATTAAATCCTTTTAAATATATCTCAATTTACATAAGTAGATAATGAGAATAATTAAATTTAAACTTTTAATATGTCATTTATCAAACAAATACTAAAGTTATTTATTATATGCATTTAAGGATAAATGAGAACAAGAATAAAATATAGTATAGTGTTTTTCTAGTATAGAAGAAGAACAAAAAAAAAAACATTTAAGAAAAACGTAAACGCTTATTGCCTAATTCCACTAGAAACCCAAAGGAGACCTAGCATCTTGTTCATAAGTTATTTTCTAATAGTATGAAATTTAAATTGTTACCGCATTAGAATTTTATGATATCATGCACGTAAAATATGTTTAAAGAAAGATTTCAATTATTTTTCTGCTTCAATACAATGAGAAGGGGGGAGATTTATATTACAGAAAAATAAGTTTTAACAGCTAAGATCAAGCTGGCATAGCGTGGAGAATGCATCATGGAGGTATGAAGAGAGCATTTAAGCTTTAATCATGAAGGTACAGTGCACATGGAAGTTAGGAGAAATGATTTCAACACTCCTCCTCAAGTTGGTGCATAGATGTTCTACATGCCTAACTTGTCAAGTAACTTTAAGAATATTCCATTTGAAACTGCTTTGGTGAGAATGTCAGCCAGTTGATCTTCAGATCTAATTTTAGGTAGTTCCACAATTCTTCTATCTAGTTTCTCTTTAATAAAAAATCTGTCTATCTCAACATGTTTTGTACGATCATGTTGAACTGGATTATGGGCAATATCACATGCAGCTTTATTATCACAATATAGTCGAATTGGTTGTCTTGATGAGTAACCCAAATCTCGCAAGAGTCGTCTCAGTCATAACACCTCACAAAGACCAAGTGCCATACTTCTAAATTCTGCTTATGCACTTGAGCGAGCAACAACATTTTGTTTCTTGCTTTTCCATGTCACAAGATTACCTCCTACAAAGGTAAAGTAGCCGAAGGTAGAACGCCTATCATCCACAGAACCAGCCCAGTCAGCATCCGTATATGCTTCAATGATTTGATGATTTGAATTCTTAGTGAATAAAATTCCCTTTCCAGGGGCAGATTTTAGATATCTCAAGATTCACATGACTGCATTCATATGTTGCTTTCCAGGATTGTGCATAAATTGGCTAATAATACTGAGGGCATAGGCTAAATCAGGTCTTGTATGAGTCAAGTACATCAATCTTCCAACAAGTCTTTGGTATCTTCCTTTATCAACTGATATTTGATTAGATTCAAAACATAACTTTATACCTTCTTCCAAAGGAGTATCGACAGGTTAGCATCCTGACATTCCAGTTTCCTGCAAAAGGTCTAAAGTATATTTCCTTTGAAATAGAAATATTCCTTTATTCGATCGAGATATTTCAATCCCAAGAAAATACTTTAGAGGCCCTAAATTTTTCATTTTAAATTCTCTAAATAAGTGATCTTGTAAGGCTTTTCTTTCTTCAGAATCATTTCCTGTAACTACTATGTTATCTACATAAACAATAAGAGTAGTAATCTTACCCTGTCATTTTTTTAAGAACAGGGTATGATCTGAGTGCTTTGCTTATAGCCAAAAGTTCTCATAGATTTCGTGAATCTTCCAAACCATGCCCTTGGAGATTGTTTCAATCCATATAATGACTTCTTTAGTCTGCACATTTTTTGTTTATCATTTTCTTGTTCCATACATCCAGGAGGAAGTTCCATGTAGATTTCTTCAAATAATTCTCCATGTAGAAATGCATTCTTTACATCATACTGGTGTAATGGCCAGTCCAAGTTTGCAGCTAGAGAAAGCAGAACACGAACAGTATTGATCTTGGCCACAGGCGCAAATTTCTCAGTGTAGTCGATCCCATAGGTTTGAGTGTATCCCTTTGCTACTAACCTTGCCTTGAAACGTTCAATTGTACCATCCGCTTTGTACTTTACGATGTAAATCCATCGACATCCAACTGCTTTCTTTCCTGAGGGAAGATAAGCAAGTTCCCAAGTTTTATTCTTTTGCAGGGATTTCATCTCTTCATCCATAGCATTTTTCCATCTGGGATCACTTAAAGCTTCCTGCACACTGTTAGAAATAGATACACTAGATAATTGATTTACAAATGATATGTTTGATTCTGACACCTGATGGTTAGAGACATAATGACTCATGGGATATTTAGTTTTACTAGACAGATCTGGTTCATATGTGGGTTTAGGAATACCTCTAGCGTGACGCTGTGGTAATTGTTTCTTTAATGGTTCAAGAACATCTTCAGGAAGCGATTGGCATGGTACATCAGATGACGGTAGCTCTATTCTTCATCTTCTGGTAAATTTTCTTCAGGTATTGTTGCTTGGTCATTACTTCTTTGATCTAATTCTCCCATCTCATTATTGGTTGGTTCGGCTTGCAAATTCTCACTATTCCCTTCAACATCCAAAAAAATAGTATGATAATTTGGAGTCTGAATTTCTATCTGGTACTCCCCCTGAAATTTAGTCTTAGAATAATACATTGTAGATTCATGGAAAATAACATCCATTGTGATAAACATTTGTAGTGTCGGAGGATGATAACACCGATAACCTTTTTGATGAGGGGCATACCCAACAAAGACACATCGCAATGCTCAAGGATGTAACTTGTTGCGTTGATGTTTATGGAGGTGTACAAATACTACACATCCAAATACATGTGGAGGTAAATTTGGTACAGCTGAAGCAACAATCGAATCAGTGAGGGCTTGAAAAGGAGTCTGAAAATTTAAAGTGCGAGATGGTACCCGATTAATGAGGTATGCTGCAGAATTAAGAGCTTCTCCCCAGTAGGATAATGGCATATGAGCATCTATTAAAGAGGCCCGAACTACTTCCAATAAGTGTCTATTTTTCTCTCTGCAACTCCATTTTGCTGAGGTGTGTTAGAACACGTAGTTTGATGAACTATCCCTTGTGCTTCCAAATATTTTAGAAATTCAGTGCTTTGATATTCACCTCCATTATCACTGCGAAGGACTTGTACCTTTGCTTTGTACTGAGTTTCAATCATTTTATGAAATTTTTGAAATAAAGAGTTCACTTCCCCTTTGGATTTCATCAAGCACAACCATGTCATTCTGGTACAATCATCAATGAAAGTTACAAACCAACGAGATTCACCCAAAGTTGGGACTTTAGATGGACCCCACACATCAGAATGTATAATCATAAAAGGAAGTGGACTTTTATTCAAACTTAAAGGGAACGAAGTTTGATGACTTTTTGCTAGTTCACAAACATCGCAATGGAAGCTAGAAACATCAAAACTTCTAAATAAACTAGGAAATAGCCTTTTTAGATACTCAAAAGAAGCATGTCCCAGACGCTGATGCCATAACCATATCTCTTTCCTCTTGTTTTCCTCTTTCGATTGATTTACTACTAACGCCTTTGTAGAGCTGTCTACAAAATCCAAATAATATAGCTTTCCTTTCCTAGTACCATAGCCAATCGTTTTCCTGGTCTGAATGTCCTTAAAAACACAAAATTCAGGCCAAAAAATTACAATGCAAGATAATGTTTTAGTGAGTTGAGAAACTGACAAAAGATTATAATCTAAGGATGGTACTACTAAAACAGAATCCAGATTCAAGTTATCAGTGAGTTGTAACGATCCTTCCCCCATAATTGGGGTGGTGTTACCATTGGCAGTGGAAACAATCTGTTGGGAGGAATTTTTAAGGACTGGGATTTGTCTAGAATCAAACATCATATGATCTGTAGCACCAGAATCAATTATCCATGTACTATTAATAACAGATGCAGAAGTATTTAAAATCTTACCAGAATCTGTAGAGGTTACCAACGCAGAAGCTTTCTCAACAGCATTATTCTCCTTTTTACTTTCGACAATGGCTGCAGTTGAGTTTTTCTTGGAGTCCTTCTTGCGATTAGGATTCCACCAATCAGGATACCGTATAATTTCAAAGCAACGACTTTTGGTATGACCAGTTTTGTTGCAGTAGGTACACTTGAGAGTTGATTTATCAATATTTGTAGCAGGTCTTGAAGTATTGGTTTTGGAGTTGTCTTGCCATGTTGGAGTTCGCTGTCGGGCAATCATGGCTGAGATCTCATGATTATTTTGATCTTCTTTTAATGTAGAATGACGCACGGCCTCTCTACGAATTAATGCATAACATTCTTCTAAGCCAGGAATTGGATCCTTTCGTAGAATCTCTCCACGAATCTGCTCAAAGTGGCTATCTAGTCCAGTAAGGAATATGTGGACTCGTTGCCTGTCAATGCTCCTTTGATATGCCACAATATCATCGGGATCTTTCATAATTATCTTGTCTCGATGATCTAATTCGCAGAATATTTCAGTTAATGTACCATAATATTCGGAAAGTGACTTTCCACTTTGTTGAGCAGTAAAGGCCCTTTTATGGAGAGTGAAAATTTGTAATTCATCACTACCATCATAAAAGGCTTGTGACAGTGCACTCCAAATTTCTCTTGCAGTTGATATGCGAAGATAGCGTTTCATAATCTCCAGTTGCATTGACATTAAGAGCCATCGCTTTATTTTCTGATTTTCAGCATACCATTTTTCATATGCTTCATCAGATTCTGCAGGTGGTTTTTCCTTCCCACAAATGTAAGAGAGTTTTTCTCTTTCAGCAATGTGCATTTCCATTAATTGTGACCAAACATCATAGTTTGATTCACTAAGAATTATGCTAGCATTAAAAACACCCTCAGACTGAACAATTACAGGAATAGATTTGGATTTAGAAGATTCAGTATATTTTTCACTCATTTTTTTCTTTTTTTTTTCCTTTTTTTTCTTTTTTTTTTTCCTTTTTTTAACTCTCAATACTTCATTATATATATATATATATATATATATATATATATATATATATATATATAATTTTAATTTTTTTTAAAAAAATGAAAAATATGCACGAACAGAAAACTATAATATTCAAAGAACCTTGAATGACCAATCTGATACCACGAACAGGCCGGAAATGAAGAGACGATACCGGCGAAGCAACCACCGATGGCTAACTCATCTCCACGCGCCCTCACGCGCCGGCGAGTGGGACGAGAATAGGAAGTTTTGATCGGAGCGTGTGACTCACACGCGCCGTTTCAGGTGACCGGACTCCTGGTACCGGCCGATATCATGGTGGGTCAACTTCCTGTGGCGGACCTAGAAGTGACTCTACATAGGTGACTTTACACCGAGGGACTTAAACGAAAAATGGAGACCTTCCAACCAGAGCTTCTGATACCATGTTTAAAGAAAGATTTCAATTATTTTTCTGCTTCAATACAATGAGAAGGGGGGAGATTTATATTACAAAAAAGTAAGTTCCTACAGTTAAGATCAAGCTAGCATAGCGTGGAGGATGCATCATGGAGGTATGGAGAGAGCATCTAAGCTTTAATCATGAAGGTACAGCGCACATAGAGATTGGAGAAATGATTTCAACAAAATATTATATGTATGTAAATTGCTCCAATTTATTACAATGTTATCCTCAAAATGCCTAATTTAGTTTACAATGATACTCTCTCTCTCTCTCTCTCTCTCTAACCTGTGCTGGAAACCTACACATCCTGAACTCTTGGAGTATAATCGAGTGACTATTTTCCTCGTTCCACTTTCGTTTGTGTTAGGATTAGAGGATCATATGACAATGAAATTCCAGGATTGCTTGTCAAGAGTCAAGACCTCATCACTTTTCTCAGAAACCTATGCCAATAAAACTGATCAAAAGACAGCCGTTCCACTGCAACATTGTGCAAGCATTTCAGCAATCAATAACATTCCACTGCTAATTGGTCAGGTGAAAAAAATAATAATAAATAAATAAAAGCATAGTGCATAACCTGGATTTGAGCACAGAAGTCTAGAACATATATCAAGACAGTCAGGATCTAGTCCTGAAAGTATCATCTGAGAAAATGGAAGACATGTACTGGATCTGATGTTCTTCAACAGCTGAAATCAGTACAACAGGATTAGCAGAAGCCAAGGAGGACAGGCTTTAATTGAAACACACTGTAACTTCAAAGTTATGGACTTACCTGAACATGGTTCCTTCCATTAAACGGTGGATAGCCATTTAGAAGCTCAAAGAGAATGGCACCAACACTCCACATGTCTGCCTATAATTATTACGTAAACTTTTCAGACTGCTTAATTTATGATTAATGATGAGACAAGAGACTGAGACTGGAGACAGTTCATACCTTGTCATCATACCTCTGGAACTGAAGAACTTCTGGAGCCATGTATAATGGAGACCCACAAACTGTCTCAGCATACTCACCCGAATGCAAAGTTCTACACGTTATATGGAAGCAAAATAAGTTATCATGTCATCCATAGTTGTAAAATGGAAAAAGAAAATAAAAAATTTGGCTTCCATTTCATACTTAATTTCTTCAAACCAATAACTACCTTGATAGACCAAAATCAGCTATCTTCAGCACTGCATCACCCCCTTGGCTTGATAGCAAAATATTCTGGTCCAACAATGCACCAATGCAAACAAATTTGTTTCTGGTCTCAGAAGTGCATTCGCTATAAACAGACTACCTGTGAGAACATAATTCCCCATCCAACAAGGGCGTGCTATTAAATTGACACAATCCCTCCCCAAAACACCAAAGCATACACACACAAACTGATTGTTTTGATGTATGTTTAAACCGGCAGATATTACACAAAAGAGTGGTAATCATAAGTCTTGATTACTCTTTGCAGTTGCAATAATAAAAAAAATGAAAGACCAACTCACCTCACCCACTACATAATGGTAAATTTCATATGTGAGGCATCTGCTACACGGTAATTCACTGGCTCAAGTTACAAATTCAACTCTATGCTAAAGCACATGATCGTTACTAAAATTAAAGGTTTTAGTTCTGTTCATTTACTGCTCCTAAGCAAACTAGCATGCAGTTAACTGCACTTGGTTTCAAAACATAGTAGAGATGAAATGATACTTTTTGTAGTAAAGTAGTGACAGAAAAGTAATTGCGTGTAATGATGCCCCATTATAAGGATGCTGATTTAAAAGTCACCCCCGACTAAGTTGATGTTAGAGAAGGATCTCGTTATGGGGTTTGGATTATGGTTTATTGTTGGGAAAAGACAACCAAAATCTCCTTAGGTTCATTGGGAATAGAGAACCAAGATTTCTTCAGTTTAACACTAAATTTTTTATAACTTTTCCCTTAACACCTTCATTAATAATCAGAACAATTCCAATACAACCACCAAGAGGGAATAACTTCCCCTAGTGGCAGAAAACTAATCTAAACCACTCCTAACAACTGCCATTTAAAACAAAAACTATTAAGAACATAAATAAAAACTTATTACAATTACAAATATAACTAAAACATATTAACAACATAATTAAGCAAAGTCTGAAATTAGAAATTATAAAACTAAAAAACAGAGAAATAATTCATGCTAACTGCAACATCTGGAATGATTCTATTCTATTGTTGTTCTTTGCCAATCCTCCTATATTTTACATAAGTATATCGTCGGTAAAAGTAAGGATCACTAACAGCTGATGTAAACGACGTTAAAATATTTATATTTTGAATGTACATTAATCAATGTCCGTAAGCATGTATTTTACCTCTGGCTTCAAGTCTCTGTGAATGATGCCATGAGAGTGTAATATCTTTAAACCAGAACCTGCCTTGCAAAATTAAGTGTGATAATGCCAAGCTAGTATGCATTAGCAGCAAAAGAATAACTCAAAACAATAGAAAAGCAGGTAAAGTTACCAAGATGCCGCATGAATTTTCTGGCAGTTTGCTCTTCAACTCTCCCATGGCGCTGAATATACGAAGCCAGATTTTCTCCAGCACAAAACTCCAGGACCAGGTATAAATATCCATCATCCTATTCACAAGGACAATAAGCTTAAATTAAGCTGGGAATGAAGCCAACAAAGTAATGATTAGATTTGTTATTATTTTAGTCCATACTGCATCCTCATAGAGAAGAGATTATTATATCCACTGAAGTTATTTTTCCTTACATAATAGGATTGAGTATTAATGCTAGTTCAATGAAATGAGTATGACAAGTTCACACCCACCGAAGTTGCAGAGCTATAGAAATTTGAGGGCCAAAAAAGGGGATAGGGGGGCAACCCATGATCTCTGGTCAGAATTGCAAAAACAACTCTGGAAACTACCAGGGCAGATATTTTTGAGGTTGACAAACTCTGAACCGAGACATATATTCACTGTAGTTACTGATTTCTGTTAACAGTTTAGTTCACAGTTCCAGAAACCATTCCATTTCACCCCTAAAATATTAGTCTTACTGTTTCAGATTGGACATGCCTGTCTAGCTACTAGTTCTGCTTCACATTTGCACTTCGTATGTCTACGACTTTATATCATCTGCAACACACTAAATTGGGAGTGCTTAGATTAAATACTTGTAATCCAGTCGCTCTTCAATTTCCAACTCAATGCTTTTTGCATCAGATATTATCATCTTCCTCCCGTAGGTTTGTCTCAGTTCTGTACATTACATTTCATATGAAAGTTGCATCATTACGAAACCCTAAGAAGGGAGGTTAAATAAATGGGAAGCAAAACATTTTGCTGGCACTCCGCTACAAATCAACAACTAGCCCAATAAACCACAGAACGGGAAACTGAGGAAAGCTGCCCGAAACAGAAATTAACAAAAGAGTACAAGAATGCATTCGAAAAGCCTCAACCATGGATCAAGCCATTGCACAATTGGATAGTTAACCAAAGGGTGAGCCATAAAAACCTGGAAGAAGTCAAGAAGGCGAATGATATTAGGGTGGCTGACAGAGGACAAGAAATTGATTTCGCAGTCCGAGCTGCATTTGAGGCGGCGATTGAGTCTGGAAAGGCACACTTGTTTCACCGCCACCACGTCACCGCTCAATTTGTGTTCGGCTCTCCAGACTGTGGAGAAAGAACCGTCCCCGATTTTCGTCTTCAGAATATAGTCTCCCACCCTAACGTTTTTGGAGATAATGAACTCTTCGGATTCCATTTCTGACGAAACCTAACCAACAATGGCGCCGTTCCACAAATTTCTTCGAATTGTGTCGAATGTTCTGTGCTGTCTCTTTGCCCCCTGTTATCATACACGTGGCATCTCCCATTTCTTTGAAATCATCAACCCCTGGAATGAAATGCAAATCACTCCGTCGGATCATATCAAGCATTGTTCTTTTTCCCAGCTCAACAAAAAATAAGGATTTTCTCAGCATAATTTATTGTCTTTCTTACACACGAAATTGCTAATCTCTGTTCCTCTTTTTTCCTATTTTCTTTTCTTCTTCTTCAGCGAGAAAAATCTTCGCCCCGTATACCACTTGGTAAGAAATATCGTCTTGGCGTTTTCCAATCATAAATCATCATCTTATCCTCCATCATCACAGTCTAGCGATCCACTAAGTAAAAATTGACCTTCTTTTCCCAAAAAAAAAAAAAGGCTTTTTGTGCACTTCAGAAAGTCTTCTCCCAGAAAACTTCAAACACGCCCACACCCACCAGCCCTTTTGGCTGGAAATGAATTTTATTAGTAAATTTATGCATGTAACAAAATCTTGTTGAAATGTAAAACTCTTCAAAATGTGCATTATACAATCATGCATTTTCTTCTCCATGCAAGTTTGGAAGACGACAGACTATCACTGGACGATCTTAATGCAAAAGTGAAGACTACAGTGTTATAATTGTCACATATCTCATAAATATAATTAATGAAGTAACAAAAGTTATTCACTTTCCTTTATTATGGTATAAATAACCTTTTAACCAGAAAATATATATCAACAAACGCAATTACAGAGTCTCAACTTTCAACTGGTAAATCCGTACAATTACACTCAATTAATCATCGATCCCTGTCATTACTCATCACATCTGAACTTCACAAAATAAAACCAAGCACAAAAAATTATTGCCACAACAAGAACAAATCTAATCTTTTTGACCTCGTCACTCAGATATCTAAATGCCCTGTTGGTACCCAAATTGAAGCCGCTGTCAAAGGCCTAGACTTCCAACACAAAGCTAATCTACGCTCATCGTATTGCACCCAATACCCTCCACCAAACAGGCTCACCAAGTATTTGGCTTGAGAAATATTACAAGTACTAAGAGGAACTTGCTTAAATTCTTTCAAGGAATAAAATCTCTCTTCCCACAAAATCCTCTCCTCCCTTTGACAAGGAAACTGCCTTACACTGTCTATAATCCTAATCCCCACAACCTCTTTTTCTATCGAGGTTAACTCCATCTTGTAGCCACCCCAGAAACTACTTGCAAGTGAATCAGAAATTGCTGTATAATGGTGCAAAGCCTCGCAGAAGAACTCCACAAAGGACATGGATTTGAGTCTAGAAAAATTGAACAGTTCATCTTCTACTAGAATAACAAGCTTAGGTGATAATTTGCTTACACCATCCAGGTAAGTTTTGACCAATGAGAAACTCCTGTTGGGCTTCCACTGGTGTATCATACAGTTGACTACAAGTGTAGGACCCAATGTAATTCTCTGAAAATCTTCTTCCCTAACAATCATTATCTGATCGAAGGTGAATGGGAAATTGATAGAAGCAGCGAACTCTTTTAACCTTCTTCCTGTTTGTTGGACAAAGGCTGCACTTTGATGGTCCATTGTGATGGCTGTTACTCTAAGGGAAGTGCCCTTCCTCATTGCAAGGTCAACCATCAATGGTGGCCACTGTATCCCCTCCATGATGTCAAAGTCAATGACATGGACTTCATGATCACCTTCTGTAGCTTCAAAGATCGCTTGGTTGGCTGTGAAATGAGCAAATTTCACATAGGGAGAGAGTTCCTGTAGTATCTGAAAGGCAGAGAAAGTGTATGTCTTTGTAGAAACAGGGTCATACTCATATTCCACTCCTGGAGCATTTATGCTTTTATAATGCAGACCTTGAGTGAAGAAAATGGCCAACCTGTTCAACAAACTACCTCCATTTTCTACACACAAGTCATTGTTAAGCTTCTTAATGATTTCTGAGGCCAGAGGCCAGTTCTGTGCTTCAACAGCTTCAGCTCCCGTCAGCAAGAGTTCAGCTAAACTGCTCTCTTCCATTAGCTCTGCTTGAATTTCCATCAAAGAAGGATCCCCATATTCTGGGGATCTCAGAGTAGTAGTAACTTCTTGAATCAATTCTGTCTCTATCTCCATGGAAATGGAATCCAGAAGCTCTGTACGTGGCTGCTGAAGAAATCCTTCAATAAACTCCTGGCTGAACATTTCGTCTTGGGTGGTATTTGGAGATGAGAGATCATCTTCTGTTTGGAATGGAAATGCATTTCCAAGACCACAATCATGGAGTTGATACATGTAGGGTGGGCTAAATGAGTGATCAAAAAGTTCACAATCCATCACATTCATGGCCGATAATGAAACAAAAGGTTTGTGAACAGTTTAGACTGGAGAATCAAGCTAAGTATTCAATAAGTAACTTTAGCAGTCCTAAATTTAGAAGTACTCAACAAGAATAAGAGAAATAGAGATGAAGCTGACGAAATTGTGACTTTAGACATAGCTCTAGTGGCATGTAAGAATGGTGCGGGATAGGAAAATTTGAGAAAGGCCAGTTACTGTACTGGCTTGGAAGCAGGATATGCATAACTGAAGAGGAGAAATCGATTTATATGCTCAATTCCATGCACCAAAACAATCAGCACATGAAAAAAGACATTATTAAAAAAGATAAAATACGAACTGAAGGAAAATTTACACAAATCACAAGCAAACACACAGAATTATAAAGTCACAAATGTTTAATTTCATAAATTAGAACAAAACTATTCTTATTATAATTTTGTTGTTTAAATGATCTTGATAATCAAAATAGACAAATTTAGAGCATATCTTAATTCATTGCAACCCGAATACGAAGAATTAAGGCAGACTCTTCTATGAGAATATGAATAATTCTGTCTAACACTTTTAGTCTGATAAAAACTCAAATGACAACAGAGTTAGTCTTACCAAAAGCAAGTATCTCTCATATAATCTAAAGAACCACTACCTAATCCATCATATCATGAGTCGACAAATTAGTTGACCCCTTTATAATAACACATAATCACTGTTATTATTTAGAGTGAAGCATCTATACATAAATTTGTTTTTACTAACACACCAAACTAATTATAAAATATATTAAATAGGTCCCTCTAACAAAAATTTTATAAAGATCTTATAACGGACCTAATTAAATATAGCACCCAATATATAGGTCTCAAAATATGCACAAATATATCATACTTAATATTTGAGTCCACTCAAACAATTATCAGCGTTAAATATTATTTATAAAATAAATAAATAAATATAATAATATATATAAAATAAATAATGCTAACACGAAGAATTATCAACCCAACATATGAACCTATATTATACTGCTATGTGTTATATTCTGAATGCTCTAATACTCAAGAATTTCTCAACTAATTAACTCGTAGAAACAAGGGACATATATAGTAGTTAACCCAATTCTATAAATCTAAATTTATCGAAGGTTTGACAGCTGATCAAATAACTAACGTATTAGCTTTTACTATTTTATTAGTCAGAGGAACTTAACTAGTTTCATGCAGATAAGATTTGCATGGATTGGTTGCCTCACTGAGAGCATTATAATTCCTCCTAGAGAGATACAAAACTGTTGAGATCTGGGGTCAGACTTTAATATGATTTATGTTTGTTGAGAGAATATGATGAGTGCAGTACACGTGGAGGAGGGGCTTTGGTCTGAGTTTATCAAATCAAAATAAGTTGTGCAAAACGATAACTTGAGGTTCATAATATTTGTTTAGGTAGGCAAAAGGAAACAAAAGTTGATGAAGTGATGAATATGGTTAGATTAGAAGCATTTGACAATTGAACCCTTATCTGTGAACTCTTTTAGAATTTCTGTAAAGTGGGCGAACTGAAGATGTTGAGTATATTCTTTGGTCATTAATAGTTAAAGGAATAAATTATTGTTGTGATGTTGTCTCTCTCTCTCAAAGGTGATACTCTGCTTACGCAGGCAGAAGCAAAACGACCACAAGTCCAGGGCTCAAGACGGAATTTGTATAATACAGAAAGCAACCATTACAATTTTATGGTTGCACTTAGATCCTGCAAAGTGCTAACAGACATTGTATTATATGTTCCTCGTCATGATGAAGATAATGTGTTAGTACAAAATCAAGTGCATGCACAAGCACAAATCTTCTAAGATTGAGATGAAATTGATGGCTTGAGTATAATGTCCACCAAAAATGGTGGAGTAATTTCTTTACATGATTATTGCATTTGATACTATGACAATTGTATCGATTGGAGATTAAACAATTTGTATTGGGGTGTACACTGCTAATTATATATGTTATTTCAGAGATCAATAAAGATGTGAGAATCATGGAGAAAAAAATTCTTCACTACTAAAATGTTGTGTCTTAATGTTACCTAAAGTTTCAAATAATTTAAAATATGTCAAAATATCCTTTGTCATATTTGAAATTTAAGGCTTCAAAATACCTGTGAATTCCTTACTTGTCCAAACAAGTCGTCTAAGCTATTCAATCAGGGTTCTAACAAGTTATGCTCACATAAGCTCCAACTGTCATGACCAATCGGACAGTCCTGCTTAGCCAAACATAATTTAAGGTTTAAGATTTTGGGTGTTTGCCTAAACAGGCTATCTGTGCCATCCAATCAGGGTTAAAGTAAAGCTAACATGGCTCCAACTGCTAGGAACAATCGGACAACTCTAGTTAGTTAAATAGAGAATCCGAACTCCTTCAAAATACTGATTTAACAACTTATTTCAAAAGGAATGCTTAACGGAGTTAATACATAGTTAATCATTAAGCCTGATTTTATATATATATATATATATATATATAAAACGTCGGCCATGAGTTGTAAAATTGGATCATGTTGCTTAAATATTGTTCTGTTTGAAGGAGGAGATATCCAATGTGAGGTAACAGCCAAAAAGGATTTCAGAATCAGAATCAGACCCATGAGGGAATATTCTCTTGTTTAGTTCTTTGGTATGCAGCTTTAAAGTACAATTAAGCAATTGATTAATACATTTGTGGGAACTTGCAACTTGCAAGTGCCTATTTACTATTATCTACTGGCCTACTCATATTATATGATTAGTTTCTTTCCATAATTGGTGTTTAATACTTATTATATCTGAATTAATTCCTCATTTTATATAATCTATTTGATCAATAGGCAAATAAATATCTTGCCAGCGTGGAGATGGCGATTTTGAAATTTCTGTCTCCATCATCTATTACCCACTTGATTCCTTGTCATCTTCAATTCCAAGGCCATACTTTAGTTTAGTCTGTTTTCTCCAACTTGGGCTCAATTTTGTCTGATCCTTTGTGCTTTCTTGCTAAAATTAATATGTATAATCTGTAATTTTTAACACCAATACGTCTACACAGATTTAAACAATAATAATTATTTTTATACATGAAGGTAAGTGTTAAGATTTAAAAATAGTCATTGAACATAGCTCATTCTAAAAGTCAGCTCATGAGAAGGGATACGAATTGCCTCTTGTTCTTAGCGTGAACAAGAGAATTTTGCCATATGATTCAGGCTTATCCAACGATTTTGGGTGTGCCACATGTCACACCACTAATTAAATTATGAAGATTGAAATTTAATTAGTGGTGAGGCAAAAATGGTTGAGCTTTGGAGTGACACGTGGCACACCAAAAATCACAGGATGAGCATGAATTGGACGGCCTACCCAGAACAAGATGCTCCTATTAGTAACATGAACAAGAGGCTATTTGAATCTCATGAGAAGATGAATGTTCAAGCAATCAAGTTCATATAAAGAGTCCTTAATATATTATCATCATAAATGTGGGACTTCAACACACCTTTGTATGCCAAGACTGAACATCTACAATGTAGAACTACATGAGAAACAATTGATGGCCCAACATGGGCATCTTGCTATTAAAAAATTAATTGATTCGATACCATATTAAAAATTATATTTTGACTTAACTCACCTCCAAAATTAGCTCATAAGGAAAAGAATGTTTAGATATTGTTGATTGCCTTGAAATTATTTGGTGAATCAGATCCAAAAGGAGAAAAATTGGAGGTCTATGAGGTGAACAGAATAAAGGCCAATAAGATAATTTGTGAAGCGGTTATGGATGTCATATACATAATTTTTTCAATTTTCATGATATACTATAACAGTTTGTCTGAAAAATAAGATAATTTATCATAAATGTAAATTACATTAATCGAATCACATAAATCTGTATGTGTTTTGTAATTTTCTTTCAGTATTCTTCTTTGTTTTCTTTGTGATTTTTCTTGACAGATATTCGCCTTTCTAAAACCTCCTGTCTATTGAATTGAATTGGAGACTCGGTAATTAAAAGTACTGATTTTGCAAACAAAGCAATCAAAGAATATAGAGTAGTTCCAAAAACTTGGTTGCTTTTCCATATGATTTAAGACAGATAAATATGATTGGGACATCTGTGGAATGAGATGAGAACAGGTCACATCAATTATGACCTTAACGGCCTTCCAAAATGGTTGTTGGTACTCAATCCCCATCCATATTTACAACAATCCAAACTCTCTGGGCTATTACTTCTGTTACTTGAACATATTTTTAGTACACAATTAATATTAACAAATTTGACATTATATATATATATATATATATATATTACAATGAAACTTAATCTTGACTCCTAATCTATAATATTCCAATTTTATACCTCACTTTAAAATGGTTTTTTAATTATATTTTATTATGTACTTTATTATAATTTTTTAGTTAAATTATTTTTTTGGTCCTTGTAATTTCACTTGATTTTTAATTTAGTCTCTATAGTTTGAAATATATAATTGAATGCTTATAATTTTACAAATTTTTAATTTATCCTTTGTTATTAAGCTTTCATCAGTATTTCATTAAATTTTTATAATGTGGCTAACAATATGCATATTAACACTTTAAATGTGTATGATTTATGCCAATAAAAAGAAAAGAATGTAGATAATTAATTGATATTAACACACACATATATATATATATGACATGTAATACAATTTACGTAAATAGTTTATGATGAATTAGCCAAATTTATGTATATTTAGAATGTTAAGATGGTATATAATTGGTCTTGTTCAATAATAAGGATCAAAATTAAAAAAAAAATAGTAAAATTATCAGGACTCAATTACAAATTTTTAAATTATAGGGACTCAATTATAAAGTAAGTAAAATTATAAGGACCAAGACCACAATTTAATCTATTTTTTTTACAGAAAGCACATAATTTAACTTTAAATTATAATTTGGTTAAATTCTAAACGTAGAAGACAAATTTCTTTTGAATTTATTGAGTACAATTATAAATGGTAAAACTCTTCTCAAATTTACATCTTTAAAAATCAAATATTAATCATTCTAGTTTAGAGGTTTAAAGAACCACCCGCTACCAATTAATGATAGGTTTCTTCATTTTTATTTTGAAAATAAAATTTAAGGCTTTCTTATTTTTAGATGACTCACAATTTGAAAGGCGCTTCATATTTAATATATATATATATATATATATATATATATAGAAAAATATATGAGATTAGTGATGATTAATTTGATTACGAGATTTATTTAATAGATTATCAATTTTAATATAAAGCACCAAAACAAGACAGCTCTGGCAAAACAAGACAATGAAGAAGGAAAATTTTGACGGCCAAAAGAAACAAGAAAGAAAACGAAGGAAGAAGAAAGCATGTCATCCTCTGATGAAATCCAATGGAGTGTTCAAAATTTGTAGACTAACTGTATTATATTTATTATTTTTTGTTATTATGCACCGTTTAACCACTCTACTTACTGTGCATAACAATGACTTGATTGGGAATTTGAAACCACCTTGTCCTTTTTCATTTTTTATTATTTGAAAAACTTAATTATGAGCAATGATTTTTATTAGATGCATCATCAAGATCAAATTTTTTGTTAGACGATCCTATATCTTTTAGTATTTTCTGATGTTGAAAAGTTAAAATGAGACTTACATAAATCTCACACGTCACAACCTAATCAAATAATATTGTTGACGTCCAACACCGTATTAAATGACAAAGCTCAACAAAAAATACTGACCATACATCAACCTTGCCTTAGCATGAAAACGATGGGGTACGACTTTTCTGTTATTCTAATGTGTTATGCGCCAATTCCATCTTATAACAAACTGATTACCACTCACGCTGAACAAACCTTAATTGCTCCAATTCCTTCTAATCAGTTTCAATCAAAACTAATTATTTGAATGAGGATTTTGTATAATTAACTAAGGGGCCATTTTTTAAAAGATTAAGATATACATATAAATAGTTTATAAAAAATTATATTCAAATAATTTTCAAATAAATTAATAGCTAAATATTTGTTGTTAATCATTATTTTTAATATTATATGATATAATAAAAATTGTTGCTAAATATTTTATTCCTTATCTTTAATATTACATATAAAAAAATTTGCATTTACTTGATAGTAACAAAATTTGGTCTAAATAGTTAAAGCAATCTCATACATTAGTATGGTGTACGTTCAAGTTTTCTCAAGTAATTAACATTTAGCTACTTGAGACTCAATATTAGATTTAAAAAGTTTACATATTTGTTTCAAGATTTGATTTACTAAGATCTATTTACACTTATTAAAAACAAAATAAAAATTAAAAAACATACGTAATGGTTCAAAATATGAATGACCTGATATTCAGATTAAAACCTCTCGTTAAGTACAAATAAATAATCTTTTTTGGATGTCCATGAATATCTAATCCAAACCAACCAGCCAATTTTAAAATACATAATAATTAAATTTATATTTTATATTCATTATTTAATGAACCTTTTTTTAGTGTGGGCATATTATTATTTTTTTTTTGAGATAAGCAAAGTTTAAATTTCTGTTCTTAGAAATGTTTATTTTCATAGTTTCAATTAAAAAAATAGCATAAAAATTTTTAAAGTCTTGCCGAATATATTTTTTTTAAAAAAAGAAACTAATTATCTAACCAAGAATAAATTAGATTACTCAATAATTACCAGTTTCACTAAATTAATTAGATAAGATTAATTAATTAAAGTAACAAAATCAAACCAATCCAGTATAATGTAATTGCCTAATTCTCCCTAGTCCTCACCGTGACCAAACTATTCTTATACATTCTTTAAGGCCTGAAGAGCTTTTAAAAAATTTGGGCCTTTTGGGCTGAGATAGGCCTCGACCTACTTGCAAAATCCACTTGACTGCCAAATCCGTTCTCTAAGCATCGCTTAAGTGCATGTGACTATGAATACCTTTTCCTGACTCCACCTGCTAAATAGCATCAGGCAAAAATGATATTTTGGTCCTCAACATTTCAAAATTTCCAAATTGATCCTCTATGTTTTAAAGTCTTACCATTCTAGTTCTTTACAGTTAAAAATATTACTTTATATAATAGAGTTGACACATCATTGTTTAAAATGTTGACATAGTATATCTATAAAACTACTGACTGAATATTAGTATTATACATATAATTCTCAAAATACCCTTGTGTTAGCATTTGAAGATTACATAAGGCCATAGGGAAGAAACACAAGGATATTATGAAATATTACAGTAGAACACTAATATATATATATGTCAAATAAGTCCTGTCAATTTCATCACATAAACTCACCGTTCTAATAGAAAATAACTAGAATAGTAAGATTTTGAAATATAAAGGATCAATATGAAACTTTTGAAACATAGAAAACCAAAATGAAACTTAAAATAAATATAAAGGACCAAAATGTCATTTTTATCATAATATTATCATTTGAAAACCAAAAAAAAAACTTGGAGAACAAGTTTTGTGCGTAAATATGATTCAACTTGCTTATATACTCGAAGAGAATCAAAGTTGTAATTTCATACAATAACATTCAAGCAAGCATATCTGTAAGAGACTAAGGAGTGGGGATTCTGCAATCTTCAAATAAAGCTATATATGCAGCCATCTGCCTTGTTATATACAATGAGTAAAAATTCACTGTATCAAGTTATTTACAAAGATAAGACTGTACCCTACCAGACAGCCCGAACCTAATCATTTCATCAAAAACTTTAGAGCCATAGACCTAGTACTCATATTAGCTCACTTATATTTACAAAAAGGATGGCCAGATTCTTCATCTGGTGCTCCAAGTTCATCACAGATTCAATATCAAAATTAGTTTAAAAAACTGCTGATCTTCCACTGCAATGTCACACAGCAGACGTATAATGCAACTAAACCTGGGGCTTGCTCCCTCGCATGAGCAGCAAGTTTTTCATCTCCCTGTAACCTTGGAACTCTTCCAATGCATCAGTCGTTGTTCTCCTACTTAGCCCAGAAGATATCATGCTCGCCGGCATTGGCGGCGCCTCTGGCTTCCGATGAGGCTCTTTAGGGTTAATGCTGTAAGTTTCAGACATTGTGCCTCGAGACAACTGCTCTGAAGTGCAGAAGTCTTGACGGAGAGGTGGTGCTTTTTTCAGCATAAGTACAAGCTCACCAACAGCAGCATCTTGAGACTTTCTGATAGGATATGATCCTCCATTTTCAAGCACCT
The DNA here is from genome assembly GCA_037074585.1 of Biancaea sappan. Lineage (NCBI taxonomy): Eukaryota > Viridiplantae > Streptophyta > Magnoliopsida > Fabales > Fabaceae > Biancaea > Biancaea sappan. The sequence goes on along the minus strand of CM073491.1, from coordinate 15,848,172 downwards.
CAGGTGTATGACCATGATCAAGAGATTCCCGCCTAGCATGTGAACAAGGAACCGTATAAAAATTTATGTATAATAGACTGGGAAAGTTAACGTTCCACGTAACTGAACAAATTGTAGCAACATAGTGTGTTATGTTAAATTATCAACATAAACAGCCTCTCAAAGCTGATAGTCACCCTTACTATCAACAACAACAACAACAACTATTCAAAATGTCAACTAAGAGGGAAAATATGCTCAGCGGAACCCCTTACTGTTTCATAAAACTTTTTTTTTTTTCCAAAACAAAAAGAACTTTCGTTGCCTTTCGTATAATGCATTGGTTATCATTTATATAAAGTATTTATTACACTAAAATATAACCGGTATACAGTCAGGATACTTCCTCAACTCTAATTCCATCATCCCAACTGAAGTCTGTTGCCTTCAGTCATCTCTTAAAACGAGATTTTAACTCTGCTCTGTCCGCGTAAGGAAATCCTCATTATACTTAGCATAGTGATAAACATAAGACAGGAGCTCCTCTGAATAGTAATAAAACTGGTCCTTTTGAATCAAACAACAGAACCTCACGTCCTGCCACTATGTTTCCCAATCCACCAACCTTCCTCTTATTTCAGCTACAAGGAAAAATAATTCATTTGATGATTTGATCAAATAGGACCCTTCCTAATGAGATCCCACTCAACAGTCAAGTATGAAGCTAGGTGGTCCAGGGTAGGTTTTATTTTTATATTACCGACTGGTTTTGTGAAGCAATTAGCGGTTGAAATCAAAATTAATAGTAGCATATCTCATGCAGCATAGAGAAAGTGATAACTACAATAGCTGTGCAACTCAATCTACCCAAAATTCAGAACACGAGACTTGCCCTGACCAGAAGCAAACAACCTTATAGCAGGATGGCAGTGCACCTGATTGAACTCAAAATTATGAGAAGCATATCACTTATAGTTTGCATGGGAGTTTATTTCTCACATATAATATGCCACTCATCCCACCCAGAACCTGGATATTGTAGAGTCACCCTAACCATAAGTAACCCATGAGGAAGCATCAAAAGAAGGAAAAATAGTATCTATAATAAATTATTAACTACCAAAGGAAGCATTAATTACATCACAAAGCAGAAATCTTATCTACAAGATCCGCATTCAGCAATACCAATATTAAGTAACAATAAATGAAAAGTAGACATCCAAAATATTTCTGTCTCAACGTACCTGCTACCTGGATCTGTCATATCATCATCATCCAAATCAAAAGGACAAGTAAAGTCGGGATCATCAAAATCATCCTGATAAGACCTACTTGAGCTCCTGGAAAATGAAATACGTGGCGAGGAGTTCGATGATGTTCTAGTTGCAGAGTACTTTCTAGACTCATCTCTTCCGGGAGAAAACATCTACATAAAACAAATGACATCTTGAAAAATCCAAATGTTCAAACTAAAATAAAAAAATTCCGCGGCAGTTAGCATATGAAATACCTTCTCAGCCATTGAACTGGTTTGCATCATATTCACACCTCTATCGGTCTTAGGAGTGCACCTTGAACCTCCAAGGGGAGGAGATGGAGGCAAATTAAGCCTATTGGAATTTCCAGTGGACCTAGTAACATTAGCAGTGGGAATGCTGACTGGAGCACTTCCAGCTCGTAAGAGTGTTTTAGAAGGCAATGACCCATGACTATAGATAGGAGGTGATGGGGAGGGAGATGGGGACATGTTTGGGGAGGAAAAATTCTCATCAAAAGCTTTATTCTTCTGAACCAGAATCATCTCAGATGGATGAGGAGGCAAACTTGTAGGGGGAAAACGACGAATACTAACATTAGAGACCAATGTGTGTGGTTCTGAATGTGTAGGTGAAGGGGAAGAAATAATAGAAGGCGGTGAGGCTCTACAATGGTCAAAACTCCAACTATGCCGCCTTAAAAATGGCAATGGCGATGGTGAGCCATGTCCATGTGATGGCAATCCTGTCACAGGAAGTGATGGAAACCTCCTCAAGGGATCAGCCAATGGACTCCCAACATAATCAGTGATAACTCGTGGAGATATAGGAGTTGATGATTCAGAGATCACATCTGCGACAGACGGGCAATAGTTTACTGAAAGGCAGACTCTACCACATGAAGTATCCACAGGAGTGAACAAAAATTTATGCAATTCTAGCTCATCCTTACGGGTAAATGGCTCAACAAAAGAAGCCACTCGGTGAGCAAGGGTATAGGCACGAACTTGTGCAGAAGAATTGAGGTCTCGGAAAATTTTAAAAGCAGGTAAAAGTCTAACAGTCGAATAGAGAGACCTCAAAAGTAAAGTTAATTTCTTATACAAGCTATGCAAAGAACTGTTGCTTGACCTCCTACTGCACGAATTCGAATCCCTAGTCTTCCTGCTCTCATACTGCAGTACCCATCGCTCTACAATCTTTTCACTCTTTGCCTCGACCCCCACTTCTTCCCGATCAGTGTTCCATCTTTCTTTCAGGGAGGAACACCTAGGGAAATCCCGTTTCGGGGATAAACTCACAGGGTCCCAATCCAGTGGCCTCTGCACCAAAATCACATCGACTATTATAGGCTCGAGATTGCTCTGGCACCAGAGGTCGACTTTCTCTAACGCCGCCGGGCAATCCCGGAGCGCCAAATTGAACCATTTATCTCTCGGCCGAACACTCGACGAGGATGTTGGTGACGGTGAAGACGGCGATGTCACGGTCGGATAGCCACTGGAATTGCGGGACGACGCGTAAAGTGCCCTCGATTCGAGTATGATGTGAAGACTCTTGGAGAAGAACTCAGTGATTATTTGTTCCATCCTCGCCGTTTCCGAGTGAGTATTACTACTATGAGATGATGCCATCTTTTCGGGCGCCCTACTGTAATTGCAGAAAAAAGAAGCTTATCAGAGAAAACGTCCAATTTCTACCGCTTATCTTACACTCCGAATGGGAGAGTCTATAATCTATAATATCTATAATATATTCACTACAGCAACATCAGACAGATAAGAAAAGTTGAAATTAGAAGATTAAGAGAAGAATGATACGGGTAATCGAAATTTTAAATTTTGAAATAGTGGGGTGCCGAAAGGAGAGGAAAAAGGTTACCGTTTGTGACGGGGTTCGAGGGAAAAGCGGAGAGAAGAAAGAAGCCATTGAGGGATACAGTTGGGATTATGGAGGGAGTAGCGTGCAGAAGAAGAAGGAAGGAGAAGGCATGGTCGTTGTGTTATATTGGGAATGAGATACTTATCTCTAGTGGTTTTATAGGAAATCGAAATCTGCAGAAAATCGAGGGACGAGGAAGGTGGGACCCGTGTTAGTCGACGTTGTTGCCTGAAGCCCGATGTACAATTACAGCTGATAGTGTTCATTCGGTTCGATTTTGTATTTTAATTAAATTAAATCCAATTAATCGATTTTGTAAAATTATAAATTTACTTAATTTTAATTTTCAAACGATTTAATTCAATTTTAAATAATTTTATTTATAATAATTTTTAATTTTAATAAAATATATATAAATATAAAAAATTAAATTAATTATAAAATATATTAAAAAATTATTGATGTAAAACTATATAAATATTATATTATATATATAATATAATTTTTTATTATAAAATTAATTCCATTTGATTCAATTTAATCTATTTTGAATATCCTTAAACTGAAGCATTGGTTAGTTATCGTCATCTCTTGCCTCTCAAAATGTAGAACGTGGAGCCCAATCCACGTTTGTTCATTCTACGATTTATCTGATTGATAGATATTTTTATTTTCTTAATTAAAGTTGCTTATTTTATTTTTCTTTCGGTCAATAAGTAAATGGATAAAGGATAATTAATGACTGTTAACTAACTGTGGAAGTAAGGGTGTACAAAATCAATTACAACCGATCGGACTGAATCAAAAAGAAATTGAAAAAAATCAAAAAAAATAGGTCTAAATTGATTTTTTAAAATATAAATTCTTTGGTTCGGTTCGATTAATCGATTTTTGTTTGGTTTGATTCAGTTATAACTGACTGAACCTCATATTAAAAAATTAATTTTTATATATATTTATATATTAAAAAATAATATTACACTACACATACTAAATGTTTACTTCCAGACTTCTCTCTCACAGTGGCACCCACTTCTTTTTTTAATATATTTATATATATATATATATATATATATTAAAAAAATAATATTATACAATATACATATTAAATTACTTCAATTAATTTCAAGTTTCCTGATATTACATAATATATATGTGCATCTCTTAAAAATAAATAAGAGTGAGATCATTTTTTTAAAACATAAACTTCTATTTTTTAAAAAATATTGTTGACATAAAAAATTAGAAATCATCTACTAAAACTTTTTCAAAACCAAACCGACTGCTCAAATGAAAACCAAACTGAACTGCCAAAATAACTGAACCAAACCGCACCAAACTACAACTGAATAAGTCTTATTTTTTTGGCAAACCGATTAGGTCGGTTCGGTTTGGTTCATACTCAAAACCGAACTGAATCGACACCCCTATGTAAAAAGTACTTATTTATGTATCAAGTTGCTTCATGTCATATATTTCTCTACTAGATGTGAGACTTAAGCATCTCATATTACTTTAATCCTTATCATAGTACTATTCTTGGATAGTCGACGTCTTAACGGCTACACTCTACGGCGCTTCACTTGGCTTTTTTGATCTCTCTGCAAGTAGCATTTTTTAATACATCGGCAACCAGAATAATCACTCAAACAACTTAAGAAACTATTCTTTAAAAGCTAATTGTTAAAAAAGAAGAATCAAATCACTTAAGTATTCCATCAAACATTTGATACTATTTGATGTAAAACTTAGACATTCTATAATACCTTAGTCCCTATCAAATATTTATTTATATAATATATATATATATATATATATATATATATAGTAAATTATTGTTTTGATCTTTTAAAGATGAATTCATTATTAATTTGATTTCTGAAAAATTTATTTCCAATCAATTTTGTCCATCCGTCCCTAAAAATTGTGAACCGGGTTCTGAGTTCTTTGAAACTTTTTCTGTAACTACTAAGATAATTATTTGGATTTGGTCTTTCTATTTTGTACAAAACGAACTGATTTTCCCAACCACACATACAAGTGTGGATGATGATGAAATACAAAACTGTATAACGTGTGGTCTAATTTCATTTTACCATTCGAGTAGGTTAAAAATCCTGGCTAAAGTTCATTAACAACAACTAAGTAGAAATTTCAAATCTTACTTCGTCAAACTGTGAAGAAAACCCAGGATAAAACAAGTTCTGAAATGGGTTAAGTTCTTCATCTCTGAAATTTCATCTATCCTATCGGTATTACCCTTTCCAGACCAGAGTGGTCACTGGTCAGTGAGAATGGAAGAGGAAGTCAAGTTCGATGACCCTCTGCGCTTGGCGCTCGTTCGTGTGGGAAGTGGAGGAGAGCTCTCACATCACATGAACGACTTTGTTTAGCAAGATTTGACCCTATGACATGTCAGCAATTCCATCTCACATGGCACATCACATTTATGCCATTAAAGTCCACTTTAGCAAATCAGTTAATAGGTTGTTAACTTTGCGGATGAAGAGTCCAAATCGAGTAGAATTGACTGAGGATAGAAAAGTTCGGTTCGCATTGGTTCTGGGTATGATCCAAATTCAATTGATTTAGTTGATTTATTTATATTTAAAATATATTCAGTTGTAATTTTAGGTAATTTGATTTTTTAGATTGCTCGGTTTGATTTTTAAGTGATTTTATTAAATGATTTTTAATTTTTAAAGTCAACAATTTTTTTAAAAAAATTAGAGATTTATGTGAAAAAAAATATTTTTACTCTTATCTATTTTTAAGAGACGCAGTTCTTATCAAGTGAACTAATAAGGATTTCAAACTTATTATATAACATTTAACATTAAAAAATTTCACACTTATTAAATATGTGTAATTAATTTTATCTAACAATTCTTATTAAGTGAACTAACTAATTTTGTTTAATTATTTTTTAGTGCTGAATTTGTAGATACTAATATAAGTATTGTACAATTTTTTTTATACAAATATAATATAATATATAAAATTTATTTTTTTAATTATATGTGATTCAGTTATAAGTTATAATCGAATCAAACTAAATCAAATTTAACTGGCCAATTAAATCAAATTAAAAATTTCATATTTTTAAAAATTAATTTAAATTTTATTTTTTTTATTTTACTCGATTTAATTTGATTAAGCCCGATCAATTTTTATCAATTTTGTACATAGAATTGATAACGAACAACTATTTTAAGCATCAAAATAATAATTTACTCTCTCCGTATAGTGTGTATATATATATATATATATATATAACGTATTGTATCGTCTTAAGTCTTGAATATTTAAAGACTTTACATTTTTAAAGAATATATTCTACGAAACTTTTAAGATTTAAAAAAAAAACTCGTATTGAAAAATATTCTTAAGGGAAAAAAGATAATGCCTCATATGAGGTGTGTTTGTTTAATTGATTTGATGCTTATATAATTGACTTTTACTGGACAGACGCTATCTTGTTTGAATCACCTTTTTTTTTTTTAATTGACGGTGGACTTGGTAGATAGTGGAGCAATAACTCTTCCATACTTTAGATTATTTTATAATTTTTTTTTGGTGTGAAAAAACTCTTTTTAATATAGCTTTTTTTTAATGTTTTTATTTAATATAGCTTTTCAAGCTGTATAACAAGTAACAGTAACAACTGGATAGATTTGTTAGTTGTACAAAGATTATGCGGTTATATCCATTTCTTAAATTTTAAAAATCCGATCATAAAATGATAAATTATAAAAATTATATATTTATCATTTTTTTTGCGACATATACTTATCATGCTTTTATTATTTAAAAAAAAAAGTTAAACTCATGCATAATTTCAAGCCAACTGTACCAGATTTTTGGGTCAGAATCATTGTCTGCTTTTCTGGGCCCGGCCCAAAAGAAAAGAGATGGCCCAGACAAGTTTTATAAATTTGTTATCTTCATGGGCTTGAAGACACTTCAATTCTTAGAAAGAAATATATAGGCTTTCACAGCTTTTGATATTATATTTCTCTTGACCCAAACGAAAACAAGGGATCTTAACTTTCTGTTTTCTCTAATGAAAAACTGAGTAAGTGCTAAATGATTTATCGTGAATTTTAGTTAGTATTGTCATCTTAAAATTGTGTTTATCAAATGAATATTGAAAAAGCTGCGAATGTTAATGATTATAATACATAAACAAATTAAGGCAACAAAGGAAAAAAAATTGAAGCGTGATTACCCTGCCAAAGATGATATATATGTCAAGGATTTTAAAATTCCACTGATAATTAAATTGGTACAGGCACTAGTTTAAGGTCTATTAATTTGAATGTAATTGAAATGTGGTTAAATTAACTGTAATTAAATATACATATTTTTATTTTATACATTAAAATTTTAATATAATAAATTAATAAAATTTTCATATTTAAATCTATAAACTTACAAAGGATATAGATAAATTATTGAGCATCTTTAAGCACTTTAAACAACCACACCTAATCTAACTAATATAATGAACATGGAATAAAATTTAAAATTAGTTAATAATAATATGATACTCATATGTAAAATAATACATTAGTACATATAAAATGTATGAATAAAAATTAAAAATGATAAGGATAAAATCAAAACTAATTCAACCATTGAACCATTTGATTTTATCAAATTTTTTTAATTTTTTTTTACTGGTTTTAATAGTTCTTGACCAATTTCTTTAGTAATCAATTTACTGAATTAAACCAACTAATTGTGACTCATTCACTATTTTTTTTAAGAACTGATTTTTAAAACAATTATAATAAAAGAAAGAAAGAGAGTCCTAAAAAAATGTTGTTGGAAATATGAGGCATCCTAGGTAGACTTGTCAAATGGACAAATCGAATTAATATCCTATTGAGCTAGTGATAAGTATGGGCTGAATTTAGTCAACATTGTATAATTATTAGGCTTAAAATCTTGATTCAACCCAACTAAACCCATCAACAGTTGTGCTTGTATTAATTACCCTCTTCACCTTTTGATTGTCTTTTTCTTCTCTATAAGGATTCTCTTTGGCACAAAGGCAAAGGCGAGGATCTATGTTCCTCACATTCTAATTTCCAAACACACTGACCACTCAAGGTGCGGAAGGAGAATTTTGGCTAAATACAATATTTTCCCCAAAAAAAAAAAGTGTTAACATACTACGATTTTGAAACAATTTGCCCAAATGCTATGTGCATTGTAGTGTCAAATAGACCAAACTAGACTGGCTGTCGCAGGAAAAAGAGAAACAAGCCTCAAATTGTAGGATCAGGGTTCTCTGCCATACTTTTAAGTATTGCAGAGTGCAATACTACTTTTAGCAACAATTTTTTCTGTTGCTAAAACTTTCAACAACAAAAAATTCTGTTACTAAAATTTTTAGCAACAGAAAAATATGTTACAAAAAGTCCCGACAAAAAAAAGTAATGAAGATAACCCAAATCTCAAATTGCATGTCCAAGACTACATGTATTGGACGGCGGGCTTAAACGAACTAACTTGCAGGTTACTTTTTTTTTTAATGTTTATATTTAAATAATATAATTGTAAAATTTTTTTAGTAAAAAAATAATTTTTTATTAATATGCAATTTATACATATAAATATTACTTTTTTAATATTTTTAAATAACTAATAACTTTAGTTTTTCATATTTTATTTTTAAATTAACTATATTATATTTGAATTTGACAATTCTATATTTATTTTTAAAAAATTACAAAAAAATTCATATCTAAAATTAATATAGTTATTAAATATAATGTCATAAAATATAAAAATATAAAAAAGTTGGATTATTTATACTAAATAATATAATTTCGTAAAAATAAAAAAGTATTAAACTAGCGAGCCCATGTGCTTTGACAACCCGTTTAGGTCCCTTTTTAAAATGGGTCTAAAATAACATATACAATATTGTTTATTTACAGGCACAGTTCAACCTATTTTGATACTACTAATGCTATTGATCTAATCACATCATAAATTTTTGAATATTTTTCAAATATTAAATGGAGCTCAACCTTTATTTGGCTGAGCTCCAACTGTTCTTTTTTTATTATTATTTAATATATGAGGACTCAGTTACTTAGCTGAGTCCCATATATATAATATATATTAAATTATATAATATAAATTAAAAATTACATTATATATATAATAATTGTTATGTATAATAATTTATTTAATAAATTTAGTAATTTTAAGATTCTGAACAACTGGTTGATTATTGAATTAGTAAAGATATAAGTTTAATGATCAATAATCAGAGTGTGACCGAATCGTGATTGAATCAATAGTACTTTAAAAATATTAAAAAAATGATATATATACTTAAAAATAAAACCAACTAAACAAGAAAATATTATCAATTAATATGATATCCATTCATATCAAATCTATAAAATACCAAAATATTGGCATCTATCTTTACTAAAATTAACTAGTCTCTAATATTAATTTCTTTATTGCTTAATTATAAAACAAACAAAATTAAAACATAGCAAACAAACAAACAAAAATATTCACATTGACCAATTCAACTAGTTCATTCATTATCAATTATTGTTCATTTCAAATGATTCTAAACTAATTCAAACACTCACTAATTTTAGAGCTGATTCTGAACCAAACCCTTGGCCCGTTCCTTGTCCAACTGTTATGTTCCAAAATCTGAGCACGTGACCGGCACGGAAAGTGAATTTCATTTCACCTCCGTAAGCCTATCTTTCTTTTAAGTATCATACCATTCTTTTAATACAATTAGTCTAAATTACATAATTTAAGAATTAAAATAAGAGAATTATTCATCTTTTCACAAAAGATAAGAAAATACGGTTAAACCGAGTTCTCTATACATACTACAGTCATTCACATTACATCACTGAATGAACCTACCCGATTACAGAGATTTTCTAGATTTATACAATTTAGAATAACACCTAAACATTATACCTTTACCCTGAATAAATGAAAATGTAATCATGGGCTAAGGATCCATAACTCTTTGTATAGATACTTACCTTCAACTGTCAACTCTGAAAAAAAAGTTAATAAGAGGGGTATGAGCAAACCACGTGCCCAGTGAGCAGACAACACAACACTATGAAAAAAAAAATACCATGCATCATAATGATAACATGCAGCAATCATACGTAATCGATCATAATATAATATAACATAATTCATAATACTTCACAACAATATCCAAGTAAATCAAATACATTTCAACATAATTCAAATAATTCACAACAGCAAACAGTGAAATCAATTTCACACATTTCCCGTACCAACCGGGTCGTCCAGGGTACCTCTAGATCGTTGCCCGCGGCCCCGCCGTATCCACCCTTATCGCTCCATTTATATTCTCCACCCTTATAGCTTCACATAGATTTCTCCATGGGGTGCACCGCCATGCCTTTCCTTTCTAGTCAAACACAATCACAATCACATTTAAGAGCATTCTCAATCATAATCATGAGCCACATACACAATTCAGTCATTTACAATTCAAATCACAACATAATCAATATGATTCCAGCAACATAGCATGTATACAACATAATAACTCATAATATAGAACAATTATTTAGAAATAACATACTTCAACTATCCGTATATGAATGAACTCAACAATCAGAGTATGACACATTTTAACTCAGTTTACATGCCATTCACAATTCATCATATAACCTCTATTCATGAGAAAATAAGAAAATATAATTATATACATCACCAGGCAAGTTCCACAATTGTTTATGCCTCATCGTCCCACATCATCCTCTTCAAACTTGGATATACAACACATTTTCACTATGATGCAAAAAGTCAATAACAAAGATATTTAATCAGAGCAAGTATTAACCCACTCACCTCAAATCTGAGTAATGTTCCCACACTCCAAACTAAAGGAAGGTACCCAAGATCTCATAGGAGGCCTAGAAAATAAGCCAAGAAGGAAATAACAGTAATTTAGAACTTAGGTTACCAAGCATCTAACATTGTTCCATTTTTTTTCTGCTAGTTTCAAAGCCAAACTTTACAAAATTTCTGGTATTAATCCGTAGCTCCAAAAATCATGAAACTTAGTATAGAATCTTCTTTATATGTTAAATGCTGTGATAAAAATTTCAGCTTAAAACTCCCTCATTTGACCCCTATACCAACCTCATTAGTGACCCTAAGTCAAAGCTATCAGATTTTTGCATAAGTGCTGTTTTATGTTTTCTAGACCTAGCTAATTGTGTCCAATAGCTATGAAATTTTGCAGTCCCTTAATTTCACGTTTTAACTAGGTGCCATAAAAATTTCAGATCAAAATGAGATATCTAACTACCAAAACCCACTCAGTTTCCTAAACTGCCCAGATTTGTTTCTGCAGAGAGTTCAAATTATATTTATAGATAGTTTACAAATTTAACCTTCTCAAAATGCCATAAAACTTTGCAGATCTGATTATCACACTATAAATAATATCTCCACAAAGTTTCATAAATTTAGGAGTTCATTTGGTCATCCAAATCCACATAAAACCAGAAACATGATAGATTAGTCCTGTTCTGTTTTTTTTTTTTACAATTTTTTTGTTGCTGTTCTAAGGACTTTTAGGGGTGCCAAATTAGCCCAGAAAATTTTGAAATAATTAAGGCATGCTCTTAACACTATATTTAACTACATACCAAATTTCATGACCATTGGAGTTCATTTCATACCTCAAATAATCCAAAATGGTCACAGCAGCAAATGACAAGCAGAAGAATTCTGCAGAATGTTCCCAGCTCTGTTTTTCTTTCTTTTTTTTTTTTCTCCTCCCTGACATTTCCTTTGGTTTCAAGAGTACAAGATCATACTTAGCTTTGAATTTTAAGTTACTAATTCATACTCTTGCAACTATATCTTCTTTTAAACAAAAGTCAGGAATAAACAAATACTAAAATTTATTTCATCCTTCCTTTCTTTCTAAAATCAGTATACTTTGCACTATTAAAATTTCAGAATCCAATCTATAATTTAAACCAGATTTTCTCCCCTTAAAAGTGTTCTAAACTGTCTTAGAATTAAAATAAATAGATTAGTACCTAAATTTCCATCAACAACCAAAGCCCTTTTTCAATTTTTCTCTCTAGGGTTCCAACCAACATGAAATGGGGAGGAGAAGAGGAAAACGAAAACAAAGGAAGAAGAAGTTTAATCTCACCTCAAGAAGGAGATGAACTTGCTAGAGATGATGGTGGTGGCCGCCGGTAGCCACCACAGCTTCCTCTTCCCTTCTCCTTCTAGCTCTCGTCTTTCTCTTTCTCTCAAGTATGAAAATGTGTGTGGGTTATGTGTGTGAAGGAAAATAAAGTCTGAATATGTGTGTATATATTGTTTAGACGCCTCTAAATGTTATGATGGAAGGCTATTACACGTGACTTCACCTCCACATGCCACATCCACTTGTTTTAATTCAAATTTTATCAAACAACTCTTCATTAAATGAGTTTTCAATTAGGTCCTTAAAATTTTAAAAAAGAAAAATTCTAACCTTACTCAATATTCAAAATTATTCTTGACCATTCCTTCTTTTACTCTTCTCACTAAAAATTAATTCTCCTACCAAAATTTGAAAATTTTCAAATAAGTCCTCAAGAGTCTTTTATTGCAAATTAATCCTTATTGTATGTTCAAAATAAAAATAATTTTTCAATAAACTTCAAATAGATTTTAAATATTGATATAAATTCTTGGGATATTACATTCTTCCCCCCTTAATAGAATTCGGTCCTCCGAATTCAAAACTCTCCTCAAAATTGAAATAAATGCAGATATTTTGTCTATATCTCATTCTCTCTTTTAGAATATTCACAATCAAGTACAAAATATAACAAGTCCAACATATTTTCATTTCTCAAGTTTCTTCAGTAAAAGAAATCACTTCAACATAAGAAGATCCAATTACTAACTTAAATTTTATTTCTAGTACATAACTTACAGACAACAAGCTTAACTTAATTTGCAAAATAGATAATTTTAATACATGAAGCTTAAATCAAATATCAGCTTTAGGTGCAAACAAAAGAAAGAATAACTTAAGGACGAGAAGGCTTTTGAAATGCAGAACGTGCTTCAGGTCTAAAAGAGGAAGGTGTTTCAGACCTTAAGGAGGAAGCTAATCGTTGCAGCCTAGAAAGAGTTTCTGGAGAAAGCGTCTGGGACATTTGGCGAAGTGCAGAAGTCACTCCATTCATACAGTCAATACACCTCGCTTGTTGGTCACGAAAATTTTGAGTTGCAAACATCGAATGTCTATCAACTCTATTCGCCAATTCCCTAAAATGACGATTTAAGAGCTTCTCTTGTTCTGCAAAGAGACGATTTATCAATCTCCCCTGGTCCTCAAAGTGGCGGTTTATCAACCTTTCTAAGTCCTCCATCTTTTGTCTCATAAGCGCAAGCTCATTATTAGAAGATGTTACTATGCTAACATCCTCTAGCTCTACTACATCCCTTTTTCTTTTCTTAGCCTCTGGTGACTCTTCCATGGATCTCTTATTCTTATAATTCTCTAAGCTAAGAGTTAGATCCAGCTCTACCTTGCCAGCCTCAAAGTTTAAATTTAAAGATTTATTGCCGGCCATATTTTTCTGAGCTATAAAGGTTGTATGGAAGAGAAGTTTGATGCTAGAAAGCTTATAGGTAATGAACTCTTAGTGTAGTGAGCAGTGTAATGAGGCATCCATTATTTATAGACGAAATTTAGGGCTACAAAAACCTTTACATCATACTCTAAAGATGGCCTACAGACCTTATCCGTCGCAATGCCAACGGTCTATGATAAGCATGCCAGAAAATAATAAATATAATCTAATACAAAAGATTTCCTCAAAAAAAATTTTGGCTAACTTTTGACTTTTGCTTAAATTATTCAACTAAACGCCGCTTTAATCTATGACTTTCTAACTTTGTATTTGTCTTATCCAATAATCCTAGATCGAGATATTACTCCATGAAAGGGTAGCTTCATACTAGCCTTATCTAGGTTTCTAATCTGTGGCTTTGCCCTAGGCTTACACATTTTCAAAAATACATATTAAAATAAAAACTTCTCACATTTACACATATCAAGCGTTACCATAAAGTGAGAAAAATTTTTACCTTTCACTTGTCTCTACGAGCATATATGTATGTATGTATAAACATAGAGATACATCATTATCTATATATTTTCATCTATTCAAGTCCTTTTAAATTTCTGACTTCTCATTCTCTAAATGTATGTGGAATCATTACATATTATTCCTGGCCGTAACAAATAGCCTTCACTCACTATGCATGAATAGCATACATATCATATTTTTTTTAGATACATGTAATCACAGTATGATTCAATCAATCTCGTATATTATACTCAACTGAAAGCTTTCAAGAACAACACAATAAAGCAGAGAAATACATTTTAGTTCATCATAAAAGCATCCAAGGCAATCTTTAATGGCTACATTGTCAACTTCTTTGAATTTCAGAAAATGCCAACAAGAAAAATGGAAAAACCAAGTATAAATCGGCCGCAAATCCACCGAATATTGACTTTCGTAGTTTTGGCATTAATGTGACACACTGTTGGTGTGCATGCTTACCCTAGACTTCTAGTTTCCAGCTTGCAGAAATCCACAGGTTAAGCGTGTAGGGTGCGGTGAATAAATATCTTCTTTGTCTCTAAGTTCTAATTTTTCCTCTATAAGAATTGTCCCAGCCTTTTCAGTTACCACACCACAAATAGTAATCATCTCTGAGCCTGCAACTTCCCAGCATTTCTCTCTTCTCATACTCTTACAAAATTTCTAAATTTTCCAAATCATGGCCACAAGGAAGTACATTGATCTCACAGTGGAGGTCAAGGAAGAAGAGCTCAACTTAAACTTGAGTCTAGGCAAGGACAAGGGCAAAAGACCTTTTGAGGGGTTTCAAGAGAAGCAGAAGGAGAAGAAAATGAAGAAGAACGAGGAAGCTGAGGAGACTAGCACGGGCCATACCTCGGAGGACAAAATCGCTTGTCTATAGCAAGAGGTGAAAAATTTGAAAAAGATGATAGAGGACCTAGAGAAGTTAACTAAACGCAATAATGCGGCAATGACTTCAAGAATAGACAGGTTCTTCTATTGGTCTACCCAGTGCTTCTACAATCAACAACAAAGAAGTGTTGATTGTATGAATGGGATTTACACTATCCTCCGTGACATTGCTCTGTCTCTCCCTCCAAGGAATGGTCGAGGGGTGATGATACAATACAACCCTCCTAATCCAAGACCACCTCGCCTGTAGATTACTCATGCACGAGTATTTTTTTTTTGCAATGTAGTCCTTCAGTTTTTTTTAATGCAAGTGGTTTCTTTTACTGGACGGTACAAAAAAAAATAATCATAATAAAATAAAGAAAGATAAAGGAAATCAGCCGTACAAATTCAATCACGAATTTAGCTTATAAAACCTATCACATAAAAATTTGATCCGACAGCAACGGAATCAAAACAAATAACAACCTTTCCTTTACCGAGTTTAAAAGTATAGCCATATCTGTCTAAAACCAAAACTAAAAACATAATTCCTAAGAAAAGAAAAGTCTCGGAGGAAAAGGAAATGAAAACATCCTACAGAACCTTCAGTGGAGCCGTCTCTCTATAGTTGTGCCCGGGTTCACCGCGATAGAGGAGATTCCACTAAGGTTATCTTACTCTGTAATCGGTAGGAGACCTAATTGCAAAGCTTTGATACCAATTTTGTCACGTCCCAAAATCTGAGCACGTGACGGCACGAAAAGTAAATTTCATTTCACCTCCGTAAGCCTATCTTTCTCTTAAGTATCATACAATTCTTTTAATACAATTAGTCTAAATTACATAATTTAAGAATTAAAATAAGAGAATTATTCATCTTTTCACAAAAAATAAGAAAATATGATTAAACCGAGTTCTCTATACATACTACAGTCATTCACATTACATCACTGAATGAACCTACTCGATTACAGAGATTTTCTAGATTTATACAACTTAGAATAAAATCTAAACATTATACCTTTACCCTGACCAAATGAAAAGGTAATCATGGACTAAGGATCCATAACTCTTTGTATAGATATTTACCTTCAACTGTCAACTCTAAAAAAATGTTAATAAGAGGGGTATGAGCAAACCACGTGCCCAGTGAGTAGACAACACAACACTATGACAAAAAAAAAATACCATGCATCATAATGATAACATGCAGCAATCATACGTAATCGATCATAATATAATATAACATAATTCATAATACTTCACAACAATATTCAAGTAAATCAAATACATTTCAACATAATTCAAATAATTCACAACAGTAAATAGTGAAATCAATTTCACACATTTCTCGTACCAACTGGTCGTCTAGGGTACCTCTAGATCGTTGCCCGCGGCCCCCGCCGCATCCACCCTTATCGCTCCATTTATATTCTCCACACTTATTGTAATACCCGTTAATTTCGGAATATAATTCGCTTAAGAGTATTTTAGAATTCTACAACGTTACTTTAGTTATTTATTTTGGTCATTTTTAATTTTCATATTTAATTGTTCTCTTTGAATATTATTTATAAAAATTGAGTTAAATGACTGGACTGAATATTTGCACCATGTGGGATATATTCTAAGAATGGTGAAATTCATGGAAAAGTGGTTTAAGAATGGTCAATTAGTCCATTTATTGTAAATTGACTGGATGGGTTTGGATGTTGGGTTATGGATACCCATGGGTTATTCAATAACCCATTAGAAATATTTAATATAAAGTTTCAATAGTACCCCCTCATTTACTCACTCAGCCGAAGGAATACAGAAAAGCGTTTTCTCTCATTTCTTCATCCTCTTCTCAAATCCTTTCCTTAATCTTCAGAGTTTTGATTATTTGTTCGGTTCAAAAGCTTTGTAAGGATCAAAGGTAAGCTTTAATCTCATTATTTTCCTTAAATTTCAGTTTATATGGAAGATTAGAGGAGGTTTTGTTCTTGAAGATTTTGATGATAATTCGTGAATCTCAGTTGTTTTAGAAGTTATATTTGAGTTATAATCGGTTAAAAGAGTTGAGATTCTGGTTTTGAATCAAAAGAAAGGAAAGGATGAATTTTTTGAAAGATTTTCTGCAAAATTCGAAGTACTGTAGCAACTGGAAAATATGGAATTTTTCTTCGAGTTACTGTAGCGACCAGAAATTTCGAAAAAAATCTGAAAAATTTTCTTCGAGTTACTGTAGTGTCGGCAGTCAACGTTACTGTAGCAGTCAACGTTACTGTAGTGAACCGTTACTGTAGCAAATCGTTACTGTAGCAATCAGAAAATTTTGCGTATTTTCGTGATTTTGTTTCCTTTCTTATGTTTCCTTGTAATATATTTTACTAGTAAATTTTCCTACACAAATTCTAGTGTGCAACAAGGTAAACTTGGACAAACATCAAGGTGAGTGAATAATCTTGCTCAGCTAATTTGATATTACTAGTCAAAGTACAATATAAGTCCCATTTACAATATTATGTGGATAATAAGCAATCAATTTTTCATATGGGAGTATATGATGATCGGTAGAAATAAGAGTATGTAGAAATTATTTTATTTCATGACAATTGTACTATGTGATAAATTCTCACTATCATGTTAATGAGTAAAGATCTACGGGATCTAATACACGAGTTTGAAAGGGTTAAAGTCCCATACTACTCAGTGCATATCTATAAAACCTATACACGAGTTGAAAGGGTTAAAGTCCCATACTACTCGGCGTATATCTAAGAAATCTTATACACGAGTTTGAAAGGGTTAAAGTCCCATACTACTCAGTGCATATCTATGAAACCTATACACGAGTTGAAAGGGTTAGAGTCTCATACTACTCGGTGTATACCTATGAGATCTTATCCACGAGTTTGAAAGGGTTAGAGTCACATACTACTCGGTGTATATCTATGAAATCTTATTCATGAGTTTGAAAGGGTTAGAGTCTCATACTACTCGATGTATAAGACAATTAATTATATGAGTAAATGTGGTATTTGTACTTTTGATATTTTATATAGTACAGTTATTTACTTACTGAGTTTTTAAATAAACTCACACTCCCTATGATTATTTTTTTCAGATACAGAAAACAAAGAACAAGAGTATCCGTTTGAAGAATACAAGCCCCTTGGAATTATCCTCTATTTCTGTCTGGTGGGATACCAGTACTTATTAATATGGATACTAGGAACGCTCTGTACTTTCTATAGGTTTCCTAGGCTTGCGATGAGATAGAAATATCAGACTATGTATGTCTATATTTACTTATCAGATGAATATAATTCTGTAGTGTGGAATGAATGATTAAGGTTGAATGTAAAACCTTACAGAATATATGTAAATAACGTATGTTTGAGAATTTTATCAAATGAGTAGTATCTTTTCACATGTTCAATTTTTGAGATGTGACACTTATAGCTTCACATAGATTTCTCCATGGGGTGCACCGCCATGCCTTTCCTTTCTAGTCAAACACAATAACAATCACATCTAAGAGCATTCTCAATCATAATCATGAGCCACATACACAATTCAGTCATTTATAATTCAAATCACAACATAATCAATATGGTTCCAGCAACATAGCATGTATACAACATAATAACTCATAATATAGAACAATTATTTAACAATAACATACTTCAACTATCCGTATATGAATGAACTCAACAATCAGAGTATGACACATTTTAACTCAGTTCACATACCATTCACAATTCATCATATAACCTCCATTCATGAGAAAATAAGAAAATATAATTATATACATCACCAGGCAAGTTCCACAATTGTTTATGCCTCATCGTCCCACATCATCCTCTTCAAACTTGGATATACAACATATTTTCACTATGATGCAAAAAGTCAATAACAAAGATATTTAATCATAGCAAGTATTAACCCACTCACCTCAGATCTGAGTAATGTTCCCACACTCCAAACTAAAGGAAGGTACCCAAGATCTCATAGGAGGCCTAGAAAATAAGCCAAGAAGGAAATAACAGTAATTTAGAACTTAGGTTACCAATCATCTAACATTGTTCCATTTTTTTTTCTGCTAGTTTCGAAGCCAAACTTTACGAAATTTCTGGTATTAATCCGTAGCTCCAACAATCATGAAACTTATTATAGAATCTTCTTTATATGTTAACATGCTATGGTAAAAATTTCAGCTTAAAACTCCCTCATTTGACCCCTATACCAACCTCATTAGTGACCCTAAGTCAAAGCTATCAGATTTTTGCATAAGTGCTGTTTTATGTTTTCTAGACCTAGCTAATTGTGTCCAATAGCTATGAAATTTTGCAGTCCCTTAATTTCACGTTTTAACTAGGTGCCATAAAAATTTCAGATCAAAATGAGATATCTAACTACCAAAACCCACTCAGTTTCCTAAACTGCCCAGATTTGTTTCTGCAGAGAGTTCAAATTATATTTATAGATAGTTTACAAATTTAACCTTCTCAAAATGCCATAAAACTTTTCAGATCTGATTATCACATTATAAAGAATCTCTCCACAAAGTTTCATAAATTTAGGAGTTCATTTGGTCATCCAAATCCACATAAAACCAGAAACATGATAGATTAGTCCTGTTCTTTTTTTTTTTTTACAATTTTTTGGTTGTTGTTCTAAGGACTTTTAGGGGTGCCAAATTAGCCCAAAAAATTTTGAAATAATTAAGGCATGCTCTTAGACACTATATTTAACTACATACCAAATTTCATGACCATTGGAGTTCATTTCATACCTCAAATAATCCAAAATGGTCACAGCAGCAAATGACAAGCAGAAGAATTCTGCAGAATGTTCCCAGCTCTGTTTTTCTTTCTTTTTTTTTTTCGCCTCCCTGACATTTCCTTTGGTTTCAAGAGTACAAGATCATACTTAGCTTTGAATTTTAAGTTACTAATTCATACTCTTGCAACTATATCTTCTTTTAAACAAAAGTCAGGAATAAACAAATACTAAAATTTATTTCATTCTTCCTTTCTTTCTAAAATCAGTATACTTTGCACTATTAAAATTTCAGAATCCAATCTATAATTTAAACCAGATTTTCTCCCCTTAAAAGTGTTCTAAACTGTCTTAGAATTAAAATAAATAGATTAGTACCTAAATTTCCATCAACAACCAAAGCCCTTTTTCAATTTTTCTCTCTAGGGTTCCAACCAACATGAAATGGGGAGGAGAAGAGGAAAACGAAAACAAAGGAAGAAGAAGTTTAATCTCACCTCAAGAAGGAGATGAACTTGCTAGAGATGATGGTGGTGGCCGCCGGTAGCCACCACAGCTTCCTCTTCCCCTCTCCTTCTAGCTCTCGTCTTTCTCTTTCTCTCAAGTATGAAAATGTGTGTGGGTTATGTGTGTGAAGGAAAATAAAGTCTGAATATGTGTGTATATATTGTCTAGAAGCCTCTAAATGTTATGATGGAAGGCTATTACACGTGACTTCACCTCCACATGCCACATCCACTTGTTTTAATTCAAATTTTATCAAACAACTCTTCGTTAAATGAGTTTTCAATTAGGTCCTTAAAATTTTAAAAAAGAAAAATTCTAACCTTACTCAATATTCAAAATTATTCTTGACCATTCCTTCTTTTACTCTTCTCACTAAAAATTAATTCTCCTACCAAAATTTGAAAATTTTCAAATAAGTCCTCAAGAGTCTTTTATTGCAAATTAATCCTTATTGTATGTTCAAAATAAAAATAATTTTTCAATAAACTTCAAATAGTTTTTAAATATTTATATAAATTCTTGGAATATTACACCA
This sequence comes from Biancaea sappan, assembly GCA_037074585.1. NCBI lineage: Eukaryota > Viridiplantae > Streptophyta > Magnoliopsida > Fabales > Fabaceae > Biancaea > Biancaea sappan. The sequence continues at coordinate 15,827,194 of CM073491.1, read as the reverse complement.
ACCAAATAAATTGATCGTGCAATCCAGTTTTGATAACTATGAGAAATTTATATATATTATGTAGTATAGAGTTTGCTTTTTGTTATATTATGCAAAATAATAGTTAAATGATAAAAGATAAATTAATTTGAATATTTATTTGTTGAATAAAATGGGAGCACAATTTAATTATTCAATAAAGTATATTCCTTTCTTTATAACTTTCTCAAAATACTTGACATTTTTCTTCTATATTTAATGTAATATCCCAAGAATTTTTATGAATATTTAAAATCTATTTGAAGTTTATTGAAAAATTTAATTACATGAAAAATGTTCTTTTTGAATTAGTGAAGGAAATTTGGGAATAGAAATTTCAAAATTTTAATTTGGGAAATTTTTACGAATTCTCAAGGACTAATGTGAAAAGAAAAGAAAGTATAGAGGACTTTTGGAAAATGACCAAATAGGAACCTGAGAGGAATAATAAAGCTTATGAGAATGAATTATGAGTCCGGTACCAAAAATATGATGGATTCGATATTTAGGAAATTTTTGTACATTCTCAAGGACCTAAGTGAACAAATCTTATAAGCTAAGGTGGCTATGAGTGATTTTATCGAAAAAGAAATTGGTGGAGCCCACACGTATAATTATTAGTTTCTCTTCTACTTCTTCCTCCCGAGGCTTCATTTTCTTCTTCGTTTCCATCTTCTTCTCCAATCCTTTCTTTAAGTTCTTCCGGTGATCTGATATTTTCTAACCATACTTCCGATTCTTAGGAGTTCTAGAGGCAAAGAGGTAAGTTTTATCTGCTCTATTTCTCTTTTTCTCCATTTTCTGACCTATGGAAGAAAATTAAGATTTTGAGTTTTAATGGATGAATTTAAGTGTGGATGTTAATGTAAAACATTCTTAGGTGGTTTATGATGTTATTAGAACAAGAAATTTAGTAGAATTTGAATATTTGAAAAAGTTAGTGTTCTTGATGAAAATTTGAGATTTGAGCTTGGATTGTTGGTAAAAATTAAGGGTTTTTGTGTTAAAATACTTATTAGACATTAAGGATGAAAACCCATGGAAGAAATCAAAAGAAATGTTGTTTTAGATATGATTTTAGGATTTTTGGATGAAGAACACGAAGAACATCCGAAAATTTTTCCCAGAAATTACTGTTCATAGGCTACTGTAGCGTTGACTCGGTCAAAGTTACTGTAGCATTGACTCGGTCAACGTTACTGTAGCATTGACTCAGTCAACGTTACTGTAGCTGCGTTGACCGTTGACCGTTACTGTAGCATCAGTTTTTTTTTTTTAATATCGTTGAAAAGCTCTTTGAGTCTAGTTTCCAATGGTATAAGATTCATCTGGATATTCATTACCAGTTAGGAGTTATGATTTGAGAAGTAAGTGAAGGTCGAGAATAGTGGTAGGAAATTTCTCTATTTCGTAACCCTGATGGTTTTTATCTGGTTACAATAGAAATGGTCAAGGTACAAGGTGGGAGTGCCGAGAGCATGAAATCCAGGTGAGTGGGTTAATGCTTGCTATGATTAAATATCTTTGTTATGGACTTTATGCATCATAGTGAAAATATGTTATATATCCAAGTTTGAAGAGGATGATGACTCAAATATATATATTTATATGTTTAAATTATATTGTGCTTGAATGGGACGATGAGATAAACAATTGTGGAACTTGCCTGGTGATTCTTATTTTCTCATGAATGGAGGTTATATGATGGATTGTGAATGACATGTGAACTGAGTTGAAGTATGTTATTGTTGAATAATTGATCTATATTATGGGTTATGTTGCATACATGCTATGTTGCTGGAACAATATTGTTTATGTTGTGACTTGAATTGTAAATGACTGAGTTGTGTATGTGGCTCATGATTATGATTGAGGATGCTTTTAGATGTGATTGTGATTGTGTTTGACTAGAAAGGAAAGGCATGGTGGTGCACCCCATGGAGAAATCTACGTGAAGCTATAAGGGTGGAGAATATACATGGAGCGATAAGGGTGGATGCGGCGTATATTCAATTTCACACATTTCAACATAATTCACAACCATGCCTTTATATGTGAAATTGATTTCACTGTTTGTCGTTGTGAATTATGTTGAAATGTATTTGATTTACTTTGATATTGTTGTGAAGTATTATGAATTATATTATATTATATTATGATCGATTACGTATGATTGCAGCATGTTATCATTATGATGCATGATATTTTTTTGTCATAGTGTTGTGTTGTCTGCTCACTGGGCACGTGGTTTGCTCATACCCCTCTTATTAACATTTTTTTTAGAGTTGACAGCTGAAGGTAAATATCTGTATAAGAAATTATGAATCCTTAGCTCATGATTACCTTTTCATTTGTTCAGGATAAAGGTATAATAGTTAAGTCTTATACTAAGTTGTATAAATCTAGAAATCTCTGTAATCGGGTAGGTTCATTCAGTGATGTAATGTGAATGACTGTAGTGTGTATAAAGAACTCGGTTTGGTTGCATGAAAAAGAATAGTATGATGCTTAAGAGAAAGATAAGCTTACGGACGTGAAATGAAATTCACATTCCGTGCCGGTCACGTGCTCAGATTTTGAGACGTGACATTTAAAATATACACTTTAATCTAATTAACATACACAGTTAATTATTCTTTAATATATTTTGTTTAAATTAAAATTTGTATTAAAATAATTTTAAATTATCGAACTATCATACCTTTTCTCTTTAAACCAAATTATGACATCCTATTCTTTATATTATTTTTTCTTAAAATTATTTTATTTTTATTTTAAATTCAAATTTAATAACTATTTAATATGAAATTAAAATTATTCCAAATTTATTTTTATTTGTAGTATGTATAATTTGAAAACAGAGTCAATTCATAGAATTTATTAGATGTATTTAATATTTATATAAATAAAATCATATTATCATAGCAATTTTTATGCATAAGATTAGTACTGTCAAAATCGATCGAGTCCATTTTTGGTGGCCGACCCGTGGGCTAATTTTTTATTTTATTTTATTTATTTTTTAATATTTAAATAATATAATATTAAAATTATTTTAGTAAGAAATTCAATAATTTTTTTATTGAAATACAATTTATACATATAAAATATTATTTCTTTAATTTTTAAAATAATCAATAACATTAATTTTTTATATTTTCTTTTTAAATTAACTATATTAAATTTAAATTTAAAAATTTATATTTATTTTTAAAAATTACAAAGGTTTTCATATACAAATTTACTATAATTATTGAATATAATGTTATAAAATATAGAAATGTGATAAAGTGAAATTATTTATATATTAAATAATATAATATAATTATGTTAAAAAAGAAAAGGGGCCAGCCCGTGGGCCTTGACCGTTTAGGCCTGTTTTTTTTTTAGTTTAGCATACAGGTCAAAGTCCGTTTTGACAATACTATATAAAATTGAGAGATTATAATTATAATTATTAATCAACAACAAATATGCATATCTATTGATGAATCAAACGAATCATAAATTTAACTTGAAAACCCATTTAGGACCAAAAGAGTGTTATTACATATAAGGTTTTTTGTTTTAGTGGTCACACCAAAAGAAAAATGTATAGCACTTAGATGTTGAATTGCAACATCTAGATGCCAAGTTGTATGATTGTTAAGATCAAGATCTTATGTAGGATCAGAAGAGACATATGGTAAATTGAATCGAGGATTGTAAGATCCTATAAAAAATATAAAATAATATAAATAAATAAATAAATAAATATATATATATATATATATATAATTATATAAATTTTGTAAATAATACAAAATTATTAAAGTCTCATTATATTTCAATAAAACAAACTCAAATATCATACAATTAGTAAATAAAATAAATAGAGAGCAACCCCACTTTCTATTATATTTATAAACCTCTTTTTTTTTCACCAAATAGACATTTTCTTCTTCAAAACTTATTAATAATATATCTCATTATCAACTTTCACTAAACTAAGTTAAAAATTGAACAAATGATGAGTGGTAAAACTATAATTGTATAGTATTAGTAAAGACTTAAGTTAGTTTAATAACTTTTTTCCATCCCAATTGGCCTAATATATTAGAAACATATTAACAAATAAAAAAATGACAAAAATTCAAAATGTTATAAGATCGATAAAATCATAAAATCGTAAGATTTTAATATTTAAATCGAGATCCTAAGATTTAGATTTTACATAGGATCAGAATCATTTTAATTGTTTGAAATTGTAAAATCTTAAAATTTAAATTGAAATCTTGACAACCATGCCAAGTTGAGACTTAGTAGCAGTATTGGAACTAGCGGGCTAACACCTCAATGCTGGAACGTATGGTTGAAACATAAGCGTCATTAGTAAAATGAGTTTTGGTCCTTGTATGAATCATGAATCTGCTATGATTTATCTTTCAACAAATAAATATTCAAATTAATTTATCTTTCATTATTTAAATATTGTTTTACATAATATTAAAAATAATGAACTCTCTACCTCATAATATATATAAGTTTCTCGTAGTTGTCAGAATTGGATTGGATTAACCAATTCATTCGGTTAGACAAGGAACTGGCTAAAGGTTTGGTTTAAAATCACCTCCAAAACTAGTGAGTGTTTGAATCGATGTAGAATCACTTGAATCAGACAAGAAACGATAATGAATGAACTGGTTTTATTGGTCCATGTGAAATTATTTTTTTGTTTGCTATTTTTTTAATTTTGATTATTCTATAATTAGGTAATGAAGAAGTTAATATTATAGGCCAACTAATTTTAATAGAGATACTAATATATTGATATTTTATATATTTGATATGAATAAATATTATAGTGGTTGATAATATTTCTTTTTTAGTAGGTTCCTTTTTAATTATATATATATATATATATAATATTTTTAAAAGCACTATTGGTTCAATCAAAGTTCGATCATAGTTTGATTATTAATTATTAAACTAGTTCCGCTACTAATTCAATAGTCAACTCGATGTTTAGAACTTCAAATTGCTAAATTTATTAAATAAATAATTATATATGAAAATTATTTTATATATGTATATGTAATATAATTTTTTATTTATATTACATGATTTAATATATTATTGTATTATATATATATATGTTCATATGTATATATATATATATATATATATATATAATTATATGCACATATAGTATTTAAACATTTTTTTTTAAAAAAAACTATGATATATTGACAATTATTTTGAAAAAAATTATAATATTGAACCAAAATTCTCTGCGGAAGCCATTCATTTACGTGTGAGGTGTTTTAATGAAGTTGCATCTCCTTGTCACTTTCTTTGTATATTTTTCTGTCTTATCATCTTAGCATCAACTTTCGATTTAGAAAGCCTCCTGAATCATTCAAATCTTATCACTTTTCAGTCAAATAAGATCATGCCCCTTTATTTTTTTATGTCTGATATTTTTTTGGTTAATGAAACATAAAGTTGTGCGCCAAATATGTGCCCCTTGACTCCACCGAAGCTATGTGCGCATTTGCGAGGGGACTAGTCTGACTCTTCTGGGCTTGCCCTTTCGATCCTCCTAGATTCATTACTATGAATAAATTTTGTTAAAATAAATCAATCAATCAAATAAATATATAAATTTATCAGCTTTTTAACATGTGAATAGATATAATATTAAAAAATTATAATAAATATGTGCCAATGATTAATTGTAAATTCTATTTTTTTTAGCTTTTTCAAAGATTGATATCTAATAGAATAAAATATTATTTTTCTCGAGTTAATTGTAAATTCTATATGCTGCTTTTATTATTTGATTTTTCACAATTCTGTTTGATATACTCTCGAATGTTAAATATGAATATTTTTTTAAATATAAATTCATCATTTTATGAAAAATTAATCTTTTTAACTAAATTCAACTTTCGTTAATGCATAATTGCAATTTTTGATTTAACATTTTATTTGCTAAAATTTAAACAACTGACATCATAGAAGATTTATATAAAATTTTTTATATATTTATTATCAAGTTATTTAATGAAAAGATAGCATGTATAAAAAAATTTTTAAAAAACCAATCATATAACCATAAGTTGTAAAAAAATATATAAATTTTTTTAAAAAAATTATACATTTATGATTAAAAAATTATACATTTATTATATTTTAATTAAAAATTTTGGTAATAAATATATAAAAAATTACAACTAAATTTTTTTAAAAAAAATTTCAAAATCGTCCGAGAGCTACGGGACGAAATACTGGGAACCCTGTCTCTGTCTTGTCGATGTGGCTCCAAAAACAACAACCATAGTGAGATCCAACCCAACAAGATATGGATAAAAAGAAAGGGTACTGATAGTACATCCAAAAAGCAATAAATAAAGCATCATCTTCCCTAATAAAGATGGATTCCATTGATCTCCATCTCCCACAGTTACTACTTGTTGCTACTATATACCCAATCCCTTCATCAAATTAGATATACCCTCTTGTCTCCACCTACCCTTTCCTTTTCACAAGTTTATAATATCTTCGTTCTCGATCGGTCTTGATTCTTGAACTCCAAAAGTGATCATGTTTAGAGAGACAGACAGAATCGCATTACAGATCAAATACAACTTAAACATTATGCCAGTTGGATCAATCTTTATCGTAACACAATCACACTTTAATTAGTAGCCACAACACGTAAAAGGCCACAAGAGATTGCAATCTAACTACTTGCATCTGTTGAAGATCCCAAATGATTTCTTAGCACTACAAGGCATTATATATTTATTTGGGGACCATTTTGAATCTTGATGTTTTCTTCTCCATCGTCTTGTGCATGAGAGGACAAAGTTTTAAAGCTACAATAAATTTAATGACTCCACAGTGACAACCAACAAACTTCTTTTAAGTTACAGCTATCCCAAATGATGTAAGAGCATGAATGTTTACGATATTGATACAATGAAATATGAGTATCTCAAATCTTTTGAATTATTTGATAAATTAAATTTATGACTTAATTCAAAATTTGAGAGCACGATTAAAAAAAGAAAAAAATAAAAATATGTGAGATGAGTAAGGTGACCCAATTTTATATTTTTTAGAAATAATTATGTATTTAAAATATATAGTTTTGCAGTTGTTCTTTTCATCACTTGTAACGATTTTTTGCGTGAAAGAATAAGAAACATTTATTTGCCATGTGTGTGTTTTGTGATTTTCTTTCGGTATTTTTATCTGATTTCTTTATTTTTTTTCTTGATAGTGTGAAATAAGAATGAAATAGAATCTTAAAAGAAAACGTATAACTGAATGATTTTTAAATAATTTAGTGATATCAGAGTAATATATTTATAGGATCTTATAGTCAATTGTGATAAATACAATGTAACTACTAATTAAATGAAATTGATAAAAATTGCAGTAAAATATCCCCAAATCGGCCTCAACCAGGTGATTTCTAACTGCCGCGTCGATTGACTTGAAAAAAACTTTGTTGATATATTATACTAAAATGCCTATTGGATAAAAAATTATGGCTATAAAGTTTAAACGATTAATTAATCTTTTTAATATCCAAATTTATGTTTGAACTTTTGATAGTCATCCTCCTAAACTCTAATTCAATTACCTCCCCCCATATTTTTGTTTCCTTCTTCCAAAACCAATGATGTTGGCTGTTGATTTATTGAATTGCAGGAGGGGAAAAAAAAATATATCACAAGCTAAGACAAGCGAGTTATATCTAACAAAAAGAGTTAATTCCACACAAGGGTTAATTTTGTATCTAATCTTTTGATAGTCACCATCCTAAACTCTAGACCCGATCTATTGAGTGTCAATTATTCAGTTATTCATATCTAATGTTTAACAATATATAATGAGTAAGACGCTTCTAAAGTTCCAATAGAAAATACGTGTGAAAAACTAAGAAAAGAAGAAGGAAAGATATATATTATTTTGGATGTGATCTCTTTCCCATGGGGAAAGGACAGAGAAGCCAAGTAAGGGTGAAGCTTTTAAAAGATGAAAAATTGGATGAATCAAACGTAGAAAGCGTATATTTGCATTAAACTTTGAAGTAATTATCTGCAGTGGGACTAGGAAGCTTCCCACTCCTTCTGGGAGTTGTGGGTGCACCTGCCACATCCTCCTGCGTGTAAAGTGGGATTGATAATGGACCCCAACCTCTCATATTTCATCTTTGATGACATACTCAATTATGCAGAAAAGCCAGACTCAGTGGAGCCTCCATATGCTCTCAAATCAATCTCTCCCTCCAACAACGACAAAAATTAACTAACACTGTACAACTTGTATTTGGATTCCCTGCAGCTGTTGGAGTACTGGAGGGAATCACATGAGACGCTAAAAGGCTCTTTGGGAAAAAAAAAAAAATTGACCAATTTCCCTGCAGCACTCCAACAGTTCTCCAACAGTTGGAGGAATCCACGTTTGTACAACTCATACCATCTTAGCCCCCTCCTCTCTGTGTGTGTGTGTGTGTGTGTGTATATATATATATATATAATCCCCTTAACCAACCACCCTAAGTTAAGTTCTAACTAACTCATCATTCTCAATAATCATGTATGCTTCTTCTTCCAGTGCACTACTCTTCCACGATCTTCTTGGGGACTTCCAGTTCCACTCCAGAAGATTGCTCCTTTTTCACAACCCACTAAACTCAGCCAACCCTCCACCTTCCTTAACCACCCACAATTCAACACAGTCCTATCCGGGGGACAGCAATTTCGACACCAACGTTGTCATGGTACTCTCTGTTCTACTCTGTGCTCTCATCTGCTCTCTGGGCTTGAACTCCATCGTAAGGTGTGCCTGGAGGTGTTCCAATTTAGGGGTCAACAGTACTGAATCAGCAGGAGGGTCAGTTCCTCCTGCAAGGTTGGCCAACACAGGAGTGAAGAAGAAGGCCTTGAAGACCTTTCCCACAGTGAGCTACTCTGCTGAGCTGAAACTCCCAGGCCTGGACACTGAGTGTGTGATATGCTTGTCGGACTTCGCCAATGGTGATCGCCTTCGCATTTTGCCCAAGTGTAACCATGGCTTCCACGTTCGCTGCATTGACAAGTGGCTAACTTCACATTCATCTTGCCCTAAGTGCAGACACTGCCTCATTCACACCTGTGAAAAAATTGTCGGCTGCACCGCCCAGCCTAGCTCCTCTCAGCCCCTCCATGAAACCATTCTAAGCATTGCTCCCTTACAACCAGAAGCTCTGGTTCGTAGCTACAGAGAAGTTAGCAGCTGAATGAATACTCTTTATGCTGATAGGTGAATTAGTGTACGTATGGAGTTAAAATTATGAGTTTCTGTATTTTTGGTTTGTTTAGTTTTTACCCTTAACTGTAAAAAGCTAGCCCCAATTGTAGCTGCATTCTTTTCAGTAAAGTAATTGTGTTAACCATATATTTATATAGTATTGTTACAACAAAGCAGGTACCCCGACCCGTTTAGGCTTGATCTGTCATAGACTGGCCACTAAACGGGTTAGGACAAGCTAGTTCATCTAACAAACGAGCATCTTTTAACATAGCAGTATCAGCTTGTTGTGGCCTATGGACTTTGGTTCTTTTTTTTTTTTTGGACACTACTCTATAATCTGTTTTTTTAGTTGGGTGGGTCAACAAAACATTTAGGACAGACAGTCCAAGCAACTAAGGTTGTTGGGAAAACAATCCCTATAAGAAGTCCTAGGCTTCTAGGAGGACGCAATGATATTATTTTATAGAAAGGTTAATCAGCACAAAGGGTGTAGGACAGGGCCATTTAAAACATGCGAAAAATTTAGTACCATACAATGAAGCACCATAAAATATGAGTTGCTGAGATTGGTGTGAATAATACCCTGATGCTGACTACACCAGAAAAACAAGAAGAAAAGGAAATTGTATTGGTGAGCTTTATATGGTCAATGGAGCATATACGTATATAATGAATGGATTAATGGAAGCTGAGACTGAAACCACTAATGGGTTTCAAATCAGAGTAAAGGGGAAATGTAGCAACATAGTACTCAAAACAAGTTGTCTCATTTGGAGCACTGAGTAACCACACTATCTCTATTTGCTAGAAGAGATTAATGCATAATAATATACAAATTGGGCGTATGTATGTGGGACAGTGATGGATGGATGAAGCAGAGCATTAACGTTAAAAGCAAATTGTGAGGATGTTAATGCTGCAACTGTAAGAGAAAATCAAGGGATAAACTATAGGTGTAAAAATATGCTCATAATAGAAGAAAGAGAGAGATGATGATGGGAAAGCAATTACAAATGAAATTTACGGCTGAAATTATTTTGTTTGCTAACATCCTAACAACCAGATGGGTTGAACCATCAGGGACTTACAATAAACACAAAAAAACATTTTTTTATAGATATAATAATAATGGCTTAAACCTTTTTGTGCGCGTGGGTGAGAATATGAATATGTTGGCATTTAACTTGTCCTAGAAGAGGTAGAGTGATGTAATGGCGGCTGCAACTATCTTACGGTTTATCCTTTTTAATTATACCCACTTAGCAATGGAATATAATAAACTTCTGGATTTGTATTACTATATATATATATATATATATATATATATAGGTAAAAATATACCTAAAATTCCTATAGTTTCACTCAAAAATAAATTTAGTCTTTATACTTTTAAAATATATATTTAGTTCCTGTAATTTTCAAAATCATGAAAATGGTCCTTGGAGTTAGCCAACATTTTGGTCAACGGTTAATTTGTCACATGTTTTGTTGACTATGATGCTTCCATTAACATTAAGAGCTAAGTTAGCACCACATATGTTAAAGTAATATGGCACCACATAATTTTTACCCCGATCTTTTCTTCCTTTCCTCCCTGGTTTTTGTCATCTTCACCCATAGGACTCTACCATATGAGAAGCAAAAAAGATATTGATTGTAATCTGCTGCAAATAAAAATCTTCAAGTTAAAACACAAGTTGCTTCTCGTCGATTATGCAATGTAATTTGGTTGTAACCAACTGCAAGCTTGTTTTTTGGCCTAATTCTCAAAACCTGAATGTAGAAGCTCTTACCAGATCCAAAATGGATTGTCAATTAGTAATCCACAATTTTTTTTTTTTTTGGATTTGTCCTATGAAGAAGGCAGGGAAAATCAATTAGAGAAGGTTACCACTAAGTTGAAAGTTGAAAAGACAAAAGTGAGCTAGTATTATGGTTTAATTTTGGAAAATTATCAATTTTCGAAAGGAACTATTAGAAACCAAAAGGCAGGGACCTTAGATAATGGCATTAAGAAAAGATTCCCAAATTGATCTATATGCATATGCATATGCAGTAGGACATTTCACGCGCAAAACTCCATAGAATCCAAACAAACAGTGTAAACAAACTGAAAATGGGCACCTAATTCTAAATCCCACTAGATTTCTAAGTGTGATTGCACTTGGAAGAGAAAGGTGATGCAGATATTCAAGGATGAAAAGCAAAATGACACTGCATAATCGACGAGAAGCAAGTTGTGTTTTAAATCAAAGATTTTTATTTGCAGCAGATTATAGCCAAGATCTTGTTTGCTTCTTGTCCTTGAATATGGTAGACTACAATAGGTGAAGGAGACGAAAACCAGAGAGGAAAGGAAGAAAAAAGAGGAAAAAATTTATGTGGCGCCACGGTCAATACATTACTTTGACGCATATGGTATTGACGTGGCTCTTAATGTTAATGGAAGCATCACAGTCAAGCAAACATGGTAAGTTAACTGTTGACCAAACTGTTGACTAACTTCAAGGACCATTTTCATAATTTTGAAAACTACAAGGATTAAATCCATTATTTTTAAAATATAGGGACTAAATTCATTATTGGGTGAAACTACATGGACCTTAGGTATATTTTTACCATATATATTTATCCCCACTTTCAGTATAGAAATCCGAGCCAAACATTTTTTAGGCAAGGTCCAAAATAGAGTAATGCAGAAGCATATCCTATTTTCTACCATGCTACTAAGACCATGTCATGATTTTTTTTTCGATTTCTAGGAAATATAGTGATGGGGCCTTTTGTTATACCTCTTATGGTAACATTTTAAAAATAAACAAAAATGCAATTTATGTCTCTAACATTTACACTAAGTTTCAATTTCGTCCCTAACATTTTTTTGTCATTTACGTCTTATTTATTTCTTTTTTTCAAATATACCGTTTTTAATAATGTCATCGTCAATTCTATTAGTAGAAAATACTGACTAAGTAGTTCATGTGACACATCTCATGCTCCACGACACTTGCCATATGGTAGTCATGTCAAATATATAGAAAAAGACAAAATTACCCCTAATTTCTCTTTCCTTACTCTCTTCCTTTAAGTCTTTCTCTCTCTCTTTCTCTCTGTTTGCCCTTCTTTCCTTTTCGATTTCTCTCTCCCCCTTTCATTCTTCTCCTTGTAGCTCATTTTCCCCCTTTCCTTCCTCTTCCGGTGATAATGAAAAAAAAATTGAGATCTAAAGACAATAAATTTTCTCTCCCTTTCCTTCCTCTTCCCGTAGCTCCTTCTTTTGTTCACCCAACATTCTTTAGCTTCTTCATTTTTTCTCTTTCATGCTTTCTCTTCTTCTCATTCTTTGTTTCATGCTCCCTCTCAGTGACAGAAGACAATCAGAAACCAGAAAAGAAAGGAAGGTGATAGCGACGAAATCAGAGGAATCAAGTGGCGATCTTCGACCATCTTCTCATTGGCATAATCATTGGCCTATCCCTCATGGCCTTTGTGTATAAATAGAGTAGAAGTCTGAGAGAGAGATGACATGGTTTTGGAAGTAGAAAAATAGAAAGGGAGAATGAAGGAGGAAAAAAGATACAGTGGGTACCGTGATAGAGGAAGAGAGATTGAGAGAGCGTCGCAGTGATTTGAGACAGCGGAGGGAGAACAACAATTTTTTGGAAAAGGAGAAAATAGAGAAAGGGCATGGTTTGAGAGATAAAATAGAGAACGTGCGACAATTTTAGGGAGAGAAAACAAAAGAAGTCGAGAGAGAGGATGTTGATGACGTGAGACAAAGGGAGCAAATAACAGAGGAAGAAGACAATTTCCTCAGCAGAAAAAATAAAATGGAGGGATGACTAAGAGAGAGGAGATCGATGACGGGAGAGATTACAAAAAAAAAGGAGGGTAAGCTGACTTCTATTCTGAGGCTGAGTCTGTGCCAGTAGGGTGAGGGACTTGACTTCACAAAGGTAATTAATTCAAAGAAAGGGGTGAACAGAGAGAGAGAGAGACATAGAGAAAGAAAGGAAATGGATTGTTTGCCTCTAGGATTGGTGCCTTTGTCTGCCGTGCACCAATCAAGCTGAGCCACGTGTGAGGGCCTTAAATTAGGTAGGAAATGGCTGAAATCAAGTTTCGAACCCCACCTCTTATCATCTCCCCCTCTGTCATGCCCCGAAAATTGGACACATGAATATACATAAATTCTAGGGTGTACCTTAGTGGTAACCCATAATTCCCTGAACAATCCTAATATCCACAACTATGCAAAACGTAAATTTTCAAAAAAAAAATTTAAATTACATAGTTTACAAAGCAAATCACAGTCATCACATAATAAATTTCCTAACTACTGCAAAACTTAGGTGGCCTATAGGATTATAGAGTATTTTTATTGGCATACAGCCAAAAATTGGTTCATTACGAACCCTTCAAACAAAATGGAGTATATCTCTAAGCCACTAAACTCCAGCAGTTTCCAATTCTCCTCAGCTGCTATATTTAAAAAATGTAACCACAAAGGGTGTGAGTTCATCAAAACTCAGTGAGCAAATGACTATACAATAAATAAGGCATAAGCACAAATACCAAAATCACAACCATAATTAAACAAATATCTCTAGCATGCACAAGCACACTTAAATATACATACAAGTGTACCTCTCTATGCAATCATGAACCATTAATCCCATGTGAGTCTATACTCTCGCAATTCCTTATTGAATACTCTAACATAACTTCAAAATATATACAAGCATAAATATTTCCCAACATGTAGAAATATTTTAAACTAATATCTTTACATAAATTCATCCATAGAAACAATATACAAAGATTTCCCAAAATGATAACCTAGGATTTATTCTTGTAAGAGGAGGAAGGAAAAAAAAAAAAAGAAGAACATCTACTTACCAATCTTCCTAGCTTCCAAGGCTTCCTTCCTTAAGCATTTGGCATGGATGGAGGTGAAGAAGAGAACTTGGGAGTCCTTGGCCGAGAGCTACGTGAGGAAGATAGAAAAATGAATAAGAAAGAATGATGAATGTTTAAGTGTGTATGTGTGGGCCCCACTCATTTTCTTTTCAATTTAGTCCCTTTGGCAACCATCTTACCTAGGACTTGCAAGGAAATTGAAAAAGCTTGATTATACTTAGGGCACCCAATAGACTCCCACAAAATACACCTTATCACATCCCATTTTTATTAAAATTCCAAAATCTCGTATTTGTTCACTTTAATCCCTCTCGATGTCTCAAATATCACTTTAACCTCGAATCATCATCTTTTTGGTACCGGACTCATTCTCATAAGCTTTATTCTTCCTCTCATGTTCCTATTTGGTCATTTCTCAAAAGTACTCCATATTTTCTTTTCTTTTCACTTTAGTCCTTGAGAATTTGTAAAAATTTTTCAAATTAAAATTTTGAAATTTCTATTCCCAAATTTCCCTCACTAATTCAAAAATAACATTTCCTACGTAATTAAATTTTCTAATAAACTTCAAAATAGATTTTAAATATTCATATAAATTCTTGGGATATTACAATATTCATAGGCCATGTACTGTATCTAGTATTACTTCGTGCAATGCTTTTGCCATTACTACGTCTTGATCAGTAAACATTGTCAATGGCTTTTGTCTATAGGCCACCAAAAAAGTTTCAAAAAGCCATTTAAACAAGTCTGTCGTCTTATCATACAATAATGCAGCTCCAAATACCACCATGCCTCAATCGGTTTGTCTAAGATCCGGTCAGGTCAACTATTGGCCAGTCTAAAAGAGTCACCCATCCCTTGTTTAGCATTGGGTCACCGGTTTCCAGTTTGAACCATCGGTTCGGTCTGATTCCTATATCATTGGTAAGATCTCTCACCTCGATTCGAAACTAAAATTCTACACTTCAAATCAGAAGATAAATGCCAAAAGTCAAGCAAAGAGATAACACCAAATCAGAACATAGGCTATCAATCATCTAGCTTTGTTCTATTTTGAGGCTAAAATCAAAACCAATCTTTAGAAAAATTTTGGTATTAATCCATAACTCCAAAAATTATGAAATTTGGTACATGGCCTTATTATTATGTTTAATTACTATGATAAAAATTTTAGAATTTAATTATGTCTTTAGGCCCCATAAAAGACCTTATTAGTGACCAAAGGTCAGAACTGTCTAAATATGTATATGTTATGTCTTTCTATTTAATGAGCCTATCAAACCTTAGCCAAATGATATTAAATTTGGTAGACAATTAGTATGAGGTCTTATCTACGTGTCATAAAATTTTCAAGTCAAAATAAGGTCATTTAGTTAGTGCATAAAATCCAAAATTTTCACTTGTTTAAAATGCCTCTGCACCAGTCAAATTTTATTCCATTGTGGTTTGGCCAAATAAACCCCTTTTTAATATTATAGCGCTTTCTAATTTCACATATTTATTAAGCATGAAACATAAGCAAAATATGGATCCTATTCTATTGGCTTCAAACTAAGAACAATATAGAAAAACTCACCTCTTCTATCACTACTTCATCTTGTTCCAAATTCCATTCTTAATTTTATTATTATGTTGACCAAAACAAAAGTATACAACCTATGTTTTCTTTCCAGCATACTTTGAGTATTATAGTAATTAAGTCAACAACATATTTGGCCTCAATTTTTCAGCGTTAACCTTCATTTAACTTCTAAAATTTTTTTTATTTCTCTTGTTCTGTTGATTATTCCAAAAATTCCTAAAGCATTAATTCAATCTATATGATCATTATATAATTTAGATTACTTCTAATTAGCCCAAAATTTCATCTAAACCAGAAATGATCATGGCATGAGTTTTTATTTTCCAAATTCTCTACAATACACTCATTTGTACAAGACTAATCCCATAAGTTAACAATTTAAAAGAAGAGAACTAACATTTATTCAAGGAGTCATGACCATGACTAAGATTTAACTTAATACCTCGTATACTAATTTCTCCAAGGTCCTTACTGCACCAAGAATACACATAACTTCTTGATCAACTAGCATAAACTAAGCTCAATTCGCATAATCCCTAAACCCAGCTTGAGTAATCAGAAATTTAAACAAATTCTTCATGAATTGATAGTGAAAAAAGAAAGAAATTTGGTTTAATTTTTTTCTAGAGAGGAAGGGGACGAAGTGGCAGCCAGGGAAGCAAAAAAAGTAGAAAATGGATGAAAAATAGGAAGAGAGAAGAGTTACCAATAGTGTGACAGCAAAAGAGCTAACACTAGCAAGAAACCAACAAGACGTCAATGACTTGAGGTAGTCCAGCAACTAGTACGATCGTCACCTCCTCTTATGTTACTCTCTCATTCATCGCATCACTGTCTTGCTCTTGCGTGCTCAACCATTTCTGGTGTAGGGAAAGAATAAAGGAGGGAGGAAGGAATGAAGGATAGAGGGGGGAAGGAGAAGCTTGGTGGATATCGCCGACCACCACGCAACTTTCTCTCTTTCTCTCTCTCTCATGTGTTGATACCAGTGTGTATCTAGAAATAGGGGTCTAATAATTGTGCCATGGTTTCTCCCTCCTTTTCTTTTTCTTATTTTTTTTAAATTTTTTTTTCTTAGTGAAAGCTTTACCAGATGAAGCTTCCTCAAGAAACTCCAGATTCCATATGATAGAGATAAGATATACATGTGTCCTCATCTTAAATTGCCACCTATTCTCCTTTTGCCAAAATTTCAAAAGCCAACCCTTCTTAAACTAATATTTCATTTGAGTCACTTCACATTTTCCTGAATTTTTGTATTACACCAAATTTATTTTATTATCACAATTTTACTTTATTTCAAATTTTGATTTAGTGTAATATCCCAAGAATTTTTATGAATATTTAAAATCTATTTGAAGTTTATTGAAAAATTTAATTACATGAAAAATGTTCTTTTTGAATTAGTGAAGGAAATTTGGGAATAGAAATTTCAAAATTTTAATTTGAAAAATTTTTATGAATTCTCAATAATGTGAAAAGAAAAGAAAGTATAGAGGACTTTTGGGAAATGACCAAATAGGAACCTGAGAGGAAGAATAAAGCTTATGAGAATGAATTATAAGTCCGGTACCGAAAAGATGATGGATTTGATATTTAGGAAATTTTTGTACATTCTCAAGGACCTAAGTGAACAAATCTTATAAGCTAAGGTGGCTATGAGCGATTTTATCGAAAAAGAAATTAGTGGGGCCCACACGTATAATTATTAGTTTCTCTTCTCCTTCTTCCTCCTGAGGCTTCAGTTTCTTCTTCGTTTCCATCTTCTTCTCCAATCCTTTCTTTAAGTTCTTCCGGTGATCTGATATTTTCTAACCATATTTCCGATTCTTAGGAGTTCTAGAGGAAAATTAAGATTTTGAGTTTTAATGGATGAATTTAAGTGTGGATGTTAATGTAAAACATTCTTAGGTGGTTTATGATGTTATTAGAACAAAAAATTTCGTAGAATTTGGATATTTGAAAAAAGTTAGTGTTCTTGATGAAAATTTGAGATTTGAGTTTGGATTGTTGGTAAAAATTAGGGGTTTTGTGTTAAAATACTTATTAGACATTAAGGATGAAAACCCATGGAAGAAATCAAAAGAAATGTTGTTTTAGATATGATTTTAGAATTTTTGGATGAAAAACACGAAGAACATCCGAAAATTTTCCCTAGAAATTACTGTTCATCGGGAAAATTTTTCCAGATTTTCTCGGCTACTGTAGCGTTGACTCGGTCAAAGTTACTGTAGCATTGACTCGGTCAACGTTACTGTAGCTGCGTTGACCATTGACAGTTACTGTAGCATCAGTTTTTTTTTTTAATATCGTTGAAAAGCTCTTTGAGTTTAGTTTCCAATGGTATAAGTTTCATCTGGATATTCATTACCAGTTAGGAGTTATGATTTGAGAAGTGAGTGAAGGTCGGAAATAGTGGTAGGAAATTCCTCTATTTCGTAGCCCTGATGGTTTTTATCTGGTTACAATAGGAATGGTCAAGGCACAAGGTGGGAGTGCCGAGAGCATGAAATCCAGGTGAATGAGATTTATACTTCCTATGACTAAATCTTTTCTTTAAAGTTCTTGGCATCATAGTGAGAGCATGTAGTGTATCTTAGTGTGAAAGCAGTGATGGTTAACTTATATATTGATATTCATTATGAATTAAGATTTTCTTGCATAAGGTACATTCATGCGCACTTTTTAGAATTAAAGAATTGTGTTCTCGAATAGATTGATATGGATATATCTATACATAAACACCATTATATGAATGTTGCGTGAAGAAGACACAAATACCATTGTGAGGACTTGTAAATACAAATGAGCTTCTATGTTTGAGATGTGATTTAAAAGATAAATTCTGTGAACAGTGAATGATTGTATACACGTTGATGAAATTGTGATTAAGTATGGAAAGTAGTATGAGTTATGTTGTGATGAAACTTGTAAATGATTATGAGTTATTTATGATTGTGATTGTGTATGTAATCGGAATGAATGGAAAGGCATGGTGGTGCACCCCATGGAGAAATCTACATGAAGCTATAAGGGTGGAGAATATACATGGAGCGATAAGGGTGGATGCGGCGGGGGCTGCGGGCAACGATCCAGAGGTATCCTGGACGACCCGGTTGGTACGGGAAATGTGTGAAATTGATTTCACTGTTTGCTGTTGTGAATTATTTGAATTATGTTGAAATGTATTTGTTTTACTTGGATATTGTTGTGAAGTATTATGAATTATATTATATTATATTATGATCGATTACGTATGATTGCTGCATATTATCATTATGATGCATGATATTTTTTTGTCATAGTGTTGTGTTGTCTGCTCACTGGGCACGTGGTTTGCTCATACCCCTCTTATTAACATTTTTTCCAGAGTTGACAACTGAAGGTAAATATCTGTACAAGGAATTATGGATCCTTAGCCCATGATTACCTTTTCATTTGTTCAGGATAAAGGTATAATAGTTAAGTCTTATTCTAAGTTGTATAAATCTAGAAATCTCTGTAATCGGGTAGGTTCATTCAGTGATGTAATGTGAATAACTGTAGTGTGTATAAAGAACCCGGTTTGGTTGCATGAAAAAGAATGGTATGATGCTTAAGAGAAAGATAGGCTTACGGAGGTGAAATGAAATTCACTTTCCGTGCTGGTCACGTGTCCAGATTTTGGGACGTGACAGAAATAAGGGGAAGGGGGAATAGAGAATCAAGAGCTTTAAGTAAGAACATTGTTTATTGTAGAAATTATTGTATTGTTGGCTAAATATTTTGATTTTTATTTTGTTGAAATATTTTTAGTTTCTAGCTAAATATTTTGTTTTATTGTAATGGGGTCCCTCCAATATTTTACAAGGAGAAAATTTTGATTCATCTCATTGATGTCTTCAAACATGTGATTGAGTATAAGCATATTTTTTTTACAATTTTGCAATTGAGTATTTTTTTTATGTATTTGTTTTTGACAAAGGTAATGGAATTTGACAACACTTGGAAGCCTAAATTCGAAATGGTGTTTAAAAATCTAGAAGTGGCATGAAATTTTTGGCGAGAATACAGTAGGAGAAGTGGATTCAAACTAAGAAAGTAGTATGCCAATACAAGAAAAAATGGAGTAAAGACGTCATTTATGTGCTCCAAAGAGGGTGTTCGACAACTAGATAAAAGAGATGTGAAAACTAAAAATCCGCGTCTTGAAACTAGAACCAATTGTATGGCAAGAACTAGATTAAGACTTGTGAGTGAGATGTATGAGGTGACTAAATTTGTGGAGCAACACAATCATGAGCTCCACACTCCAGAAACTAGCCACTTCCTTGCATCACAACGAAGAATATCTTAGGTTCAATGTTATGAGCTTGAGTTAGTGGAGAATTCGTCGTTTGACCTTAAGAGTATGCATATAGAAGGAGAAAAATCTTAGATATACTCGGTTAGATGTAAAAAATTATTTGAAGAAAAGAAGACAAAGGAATATGCAATACAGGGATATGGGTGCTTTGTTCCAATACTTTCATAAGCAATTGGTGGAAAATCCTTCTTTTTTTCATGCTAACCAAATGGATTCGGATGAATAGATCATGAATGTATTTTGGACTGATGCGCGGATGTTGATGGATTACATATATTTTGGTGATGTGGTATCGCTTGATACAACCCACTATACAAAGAAGGAGAACAGACCACTTGTAATATTATATGGGTTCAATCACTTTAGAGGCATGGTGGTATTTGGAGCTGCATTATTGTATGATAAGACGACAGACTTGTTTAAATGGCTTTTTGAAACTTTTTTGGTGGCCTATAGACAAAAGCCATTGACAATGTTTACTGATCAAGACGTAGTAATGGCAAAAGCATTGCACGAAGTAATACTAGATACAGTACATGGCCTATGAATATTGTAATATCCCAAGAATTTATATGAATATTTAAAATCTATTTTGAAGTTTATTAGAAAATTTAATTACGTAGAAAATGTTATTTTTGAATTAGTGAGGGAAAGTTGGGAATAGAAATTTCAAAATTTTAATTTGGAAAATTTTTACAAATTCTCAAGGACTAAAGTGAAAAGAAAAGAAAATATGGAGTACTTTTGAGAAATGACCAAATAGGAACATGAGAGGAAGAATAAAGCTTATGAGAATGAGTCCAGTACCGAAAAGATGATGATTCGAGGTTAAAGTGGTATTTGAGACATCGAGAGGGATTAAAGTGAACAAATACGAGATTTTGGAATTTTAATAAAAATGGGATGTGATAAGGTGTATTTTGTGGGAGTCTATTGGGTGCCCTAAGTATAATCAAGCTTTTTCAATTTCCTTGCAAGTCCTAGGTAAGATGGTTGCCAAAGGGACTAAATTGAAAAGAAAATGAGTGGGGCCCACACATACACACTTAAACATTCATCATTCTCTCTTATTCATTTTTCTATCTTCCTCCCGTAGCTCTCGGCCAAGGACTCCCAAGTTCTCTTCTTCACCTCCATCCATGCCAAATGCTTAAGGAAGGAAGCCTTGGAAGCTAGGAAGATTGGTAAGTAGATGTTCTTTTTTTTTTTTTCCTTCCTCCTCTTACAAGAATAAATCCTATGTTATCATTTTGGGAAATCTTTGTATATTGTTTCTATGGATGAATTTATGTAAAGATATTAGTTTAAAATATTTCTACATGTTGGATAATAATTGTGGAACAAGAAATTCGAAGAACATTAGGAGAAATTCAAGAATTATGAAATTTGAAGAAAGTTAGGGTTCTTAATCAAAATTTGAGATTAGAACTTGGATTGTTGCTAAAAATTGGGGATTTTGGTGTTAAAACACTCCTTACACATTAAGGATGAAAACCCATGGAAGAAATCAAAAGAAATGTTGTTTTAGATGTGATTTAGGATTTTTGGATGAAGAACACGAAGAACGTCACTGTTCATTTTGGAAATTTTCCAGAAAATTTTCAGAAAATACTGTTCACTGAGAAAATTTTTCCAGATTTTCTCGTTACTGTAGCATTGACTCGGTCAACGTTACTGTAGCATTGATTTAGTCAACGACACTGTAGTTGCGTTAACCGTTGACCGTTACTGTAGCATGTTCATAACTCTTTCATTCGGACTCCGTTTTGAGTGAAATTTATATCGTTGAAAAGCTCTTTGAGTCTAGTTTCCAATGGTATAAGTTTCATCTGGATATTCATTACCAGTTAGGAGTTATGATTTGAGAAGTGAGTGAAGGTCAGAAATAGTGGTAGGAAATTCCTCTATTTCGTAGCCCTGATGGTTTTTATCTGGTTACAATAGGAATGGTCAAGGCACAAGGTGAGAGTGCCGAGAGCATGAAATCCAGGTGAGTGGGTTAACACTTACTATGATTAAATATCTTTGTTATTGACTTTGCATCATAGTGAAAATATGTTGTATATCCAAGTTTGAAGAGGACGATGTGGGACGATGAGGCATAAACAATTGTGGAACTTGCCTGGTGATGTATATAATTATATTTTCTTATTTTCTCATGAATGGAGGTTATATGATGGATTGTGAATGGCATGTGAACTGAGTTGAAATATGTCATACTCTGATTGTTGAGTTCATTCATATACGGATAGTTGAAGTATGTTATTGTTGAATAATTGTTCTATATTATGGGTTATTATGTTGTATACATGCTATGTTGCAGGAACCATATTGATTATGTTGTGACTTGAATTATAAATGACTGAGTTATGTATGTGGCTCATGATTATGATTGAGAATACTCTTAGATGTGATTGTGATTGTGTTTGACTAGAAAAGAAAGGCATGGCGGTGCACCCCATGGAGAAATCTATGTGAAGCTATAAGGGTGGAGAATATAAATGGAGCGATAAGGGTGGATGCGGCGGGGGCCGCGGGCAACGATCCAGAGATACCCTAGACGACCCTGTTGGTACGAGAAATGTGTGAAATTGATTTCACTATTTGTTGTTGTGAATTATTTGAATTATGTTGAAATGTATTTGATTTACTTGGATATTGTTGTGAAGTATTATGAATTATATTATATTATATTATGATCGATTACGTATGATTGCTGCATGTTATCATTATGATGCATGGTATTTTTTTTTTGTCATAGTGTTGTGTTGTCTGCTCACTGGACACGTGGTTTGCTTATACCCCTCTTATTAACATTTTTTTCAGAGTTAACAGTTGAAGGTAAATATCTATACAAAGAGTTATGGATCCTTAGCCCATGATTACCTTTTCATTTGTTCAGGGTAAAGGTATAATGTTTAGGTCTTATTCTAAGTTGTATAAATCTAGAAAATCTCTGTAATCGAGTAGGTTCATTCAGTGATGTAATGTGAATGATTGTAGTGTGTATAGAAAACTCGGTTTAGCCGTATTTTCTTATCTTTTGTAAAAAAAACAAAAGAATATTTCTCTTATTTTAAATTCTTAAATTATGTAATTTAAATTAGTTGTATTTAAAAGAATGGTATGATGCTTAAGAGAAAGATAAGCTTACGGAGGTGAAATGAAATTCACTTTCTGTGCTGGTCACGTGCTCAGATTTTAGGATGTGACAAATATACAAGATGGAAGGAGTATTCTCAATGATTTCACGCATTACATGTATGAATATGTTGATGTAGAGCAATTTGAGACCGCATGGAGTCGATTGTTATCAAAGTATGATGCTCAGGAAAATCGGTGGCTTGCTTCGACTTATGATATTAAGAAAAAATGGCCGACGTGTTATATGCAAAAAACTTTCACTCTTAGCATTCGAAGTACTCAATTGAGTGAGAGTTTGAACTCAGATATTAAGAGTTTTTTAAAGCCCGACTTAGACTTGATATAGTTCTTCAAGCATATTGATAAAGTTGTTGATAACAAGCGTCATAAAGAATTGAAACAAGTATTTGATACAAGGAAAAAATACCAAGATTGAAAATGATGCAATTACCTATGTTGCATCAACTCCCTAAAATTTATACTGCTTCCATCTTTGAGTTGTTCCAAGAGGAGTATGATGGTTATGTGGTTGCATGTGTGAAGGAGAAAAATGAAAGTTAGGCCGTATGGGAATATGTCATCTTTTTGTTTAATAAAGATGAAGATTACAATGTGAAAATTGACCCTCATTATAAATTCATTACATGTAGCTGTAGAAAATTTGAGAGTATCGGTATATTTTGTTGTCATGCTAAGAAAGTATATGATGTGAATAATGTGAAGTTGGTCCCCGAAAAATATATTCTAAACCACTTAACACGAAAGGTGAGAGAAGGTATGATATATGATTTAAAAGGAAAAGTGATTGAAGAAGATACAAGGTTGGAAAACACCCAAAGATTCAAGAGAATAGGCCATAATTATATGAATTTAATATTTTAGGCATCTTATCATGCTGAGGCAAGTGACTTCTTGGACAATGTCTTGCCCAAGTTGACGAAGATGGTGAATGAGCTTATTATGAAGGAAAAAGGTTTAAACAATCTCACTGAGAGAATCAAGTCCTTGTCCTCCTATAGCAGGATTGAAGAAGAAGATCGGTGTAAGGACTAGGAGATGCATTAGGAGTTGTCTTGAACTTCAAGGAAATAATAGAAAAAGAACCTCAAGAGCTACAGTCAATATAAGAAATACGGTTAGTGTTTATTTTAGGCACTAATATATTCTATCTACATGGATTAATGATCTATTAATATACTCTTGTAAGGGAATGAAGCACATAATCAAATTGCATTTGGAGTTTCATGCTCAGTACCCTCAGTACCCTATCAACATGTTCAACACTCCCATGTCAGTGCATTAGGTTTCACATGATTGCTAATGATAAGCTTTTGATATATTGAAAATGTGTGATTTCAGTGTTTGCAATTGTGTTTTATAATGTAATGTGCTATGATATGTTAAGCAACCTTTGATTATTCTACACTGTCACTTGAAGAAATGAAGTTTAGTCCAAATTTATCAAATGACAACCACATTAACTAAGGTTAGTTTTAATTAGCAATGAATATAAAGTTATTAGTTTTGATCTACTGCATGCTTCATTAATTATTTAAATTATTAAATCTTCTTGTTATTTTCATAGGGATGCAGTTAATGACAGTCTATGCTAGCCAAAGATGTAGAGTTCTAAGATTGAAGGATTGAATATGTAGAGTTTTGATCTATTGTATGCATTGATCTTGTTTGTAATCACATCTGACATTGTAGCAATTTTCTAATCATTGAGCTTGTTTGTAATCATATATAATATTGTGGCAATGTAGCAAGTTTGTAATCGTTAAATTACACTGACAATCTTAACATCATAAATTTTGTCATTTCCATTCATCTCTATAATTGTACAATACATAAGGTTCTCATAATATTGACTAAAATTACTTAACATGACTAATTACAATACTGACACTTTCTCCCAACATTGGTAAATAGATCACATGGGTACAATCATTTTTACAGGGGTCAAAGGCATAAAAATAATAATTGTAAATGTAGTAGGGCACATCTTTAAGAATTCCCCATTGATTCCTGGATTACCCTTTCTGACTGAAAGAAGCATTTGGTTTGGCAGTGTATTGCTAGTCTAGTGTGAATTTTTATCAACATGGAGTAACAGCACAGTAGCACATATTATCAACCTTGAGTAAAAGCATAGCAGCACATATTTCCAGTTTTGTAAGTGTTTCTAGTAGACAAAGCAAATGTTTCCATCATAAAAACAATTTTAGTGTACAAAGTTCTCAATACAAAGACAGACAGATAGAAACAGAAAGTGACTTAAAGACAGGAATAATGCTACACAAAGTCAATTTACAGAGTGACTTAAAGACAGGAATAGTACTAGACAAAGTGCTTGAAAGCTAGATTTCGAAGACAAGAACATTTATTACAACTAGCTTCAGTAGAGACAATAATTTTGTAAACCTCAAATGAAGGACAATTTCAGACTCAGAAGTCTTAGAACCAGTGTTCGTTGATACTATGTAAAGGACACTTCCCGCCTGATCAACATCCCCTTCTACTTCTGTTCACCACCTACAATCTAGTAAAAAACAAACATCAATGCAATTTGTCCCATCTTCAAAGTAGAGTTCAATTTAACAAAGCATGAATTATAATTAGTGACTTTGAATGTAAGCAAGCAAGGGGAAATCAGTTCTGAATTCATTCAATTTTGCATTTTTCGTAGCTACAGGTATCCTAGTTGCTTGAGTCCAAAGGATCATAACTTAGCCAGTTCTTTAACAGCACACAGACATAACCATATTCATTTGAACCCCTCTCCAAACAAACAAACAAAAAAGACTGTACAATAATAAAATGAAATAGCCTTCCATTCCAATTCCATATCATTTTCCCTATTGTTGAGTTCTCAATTTAGTGTCATTTTGATGCTAAATACCCTCTCTTTTGATCTCTTTCTTGTTGTCTTGTAATTTTTAGTTCATATTTTGAGTAGTTTAGATTAGTTTTAATTTTCTTTGATCTTTTAATAAATGGAGTGATTTCATGATTCTCATGATTCTTTTATGCGATTTAATGGGTTTATTTGTTATTTTTTGTGTAGGTTGAGTTAGTAAAAAGTTTGTGTTAAAAGATGGAATGTTAGAGTTGAAATTCTGAAAATACTGATGTGAATGCTGTCTCCCACAGCTATAGCAGTAGAATCTACCGCTATAGCGGTAGAGTGCTGAAAAAAGGATTTTGGAGCCTTCTTCTCTGCCAGCCACCGCTATAGCTGTGGATCTTCACTGCTATAGTGGTAGAACCTAAAAAAACTCATTTTTAAGCTTTCTTCTCTGCCTTCCACCCTATAGCGATGGGAATTCACCGCTATAGTGGTAGTTCACGATCCTGCACTAATTTAAATGCGTTAGAACATATTTTCTAGGGTATTCTGAGTTGGAGACAGAGGGGAGGCACCGATTTCTGCTAGAGGAGAAGGAGGAATCCATTCCCAAAGCCGATCAAGCCCGAATTCCGTCAACCTAACCTCGGATTCATGGAGTTTGCTCATTCTTTTACTATTTTCTGTAGTTTTAGAGCCATGAGTAGCTGATTTTCTGTTCTAGGATTACTATGAACCCAATTTCATATTAGGATTTGTATTTCTCTTGAAACTTGTGATTCTTTTCAATTTAATACATACCTATCATTCATGTTTACTGTACTTGTTATAAAATTGGCCACTTTATGACTTGTTTGTTACTTTCATCGAACTCGGGAGAGGGAGATGTTGGTAGAACACTGAATGATTAGGGCGAGGGATAGAACTTAGGGGTTTTACTTGTTAATTAATAGGAATATTAATTAACCCCATTTAATAAAATTAGGTTAACATTAATTCGACTTAAACTCACATAAGGGATTGTGTAGAGTTAAGTAGCTTAATTTAGGTTCGGGAGAATCACTTTAAGCCGTTAGAAAACCTAAGATTAATGTGTATAATTGATTTGAATGACAAGTGTTAGGGAGAATTAGCAATTCCTAGAACGAAAGAGGGGGATTAGTAACTCTAGGCCTTTTATTTGAATTATTTCCATTCGATTCTATTGCAATTTGATTTTCCTTTCAATTAGAGATTTCTAAAATCAAAAATTGGTTTGCCTAAATAATACGTTTGAATTTTTGGAGTACTTAGCACGTTAGTCCCTGTGGAGACGATAACTCTTTACTCATTTTTACACTATATTACTTGTGCGACTGGTGCACTTGCCAGAACGCCCCAACACCTATTTGTTTAATTCCTTTGCAATTAAACAATGAGATCAAGAAGGGATGTGAATGAGCAAATCACTTGTAAAGAACCAAATAGAGGGACTTATTTGCCAAGTTTGGCTCTTGTTCTCGAAAGGTGTGACACTGGGGATGGGAATTGGAGAAGAAGCAGTTCAGGATCACCATCGGAGAAGACGTAGATCGAGTTCGCCAGTGGAGAAGATGTAGATCCGATTCACCATCGGAGAAGCAATCCAAAGAATAAGAAGATCGAGTTTGTCACATCCCAAAACCAAGTATAAGATTAATTTTTTAAACTCGATGGTGTACCTTTATGACACCCCTTAAAGTCTCTGAACAGTCATAATGCCCATAACTATGCAAAACATAGGTTTTTAAGAAAAGAGGTTTTGTATACATATTCAGAATAATTCAATATTTAAATATTTTCCCCAAATTTTAAACAAAGTGATTATTGTCAACATAGTATAATAGTATAATATCAACCAGTATCATACAGTATGATACAACATTTCAAGCCTAAGTGATCTATAAAGATTACAGAGTATTTCTTAAGCTTTTAGATTTATGAGCTCATCAGAAAAACATGGAAAATATCTCTAAGGACTACTAATCCTCCTGTGGATTTCATTCTTCCTTACCCGATAGATTTCGTATTTGAGTTACCTTTTTGAGTTGTTACAGAGAAGAGCACGTAGCTGGATTTCAGGTTCCACTTAAACCTAGGTTGAGGAGGAAAGACCTATAATTTTAAAACCCTAACATCGGAGCAACAAAAATTTGAGGAGAGAAAGGAAGAGAAACTGAAGGTGTGTGTTTAGAAGTGAAATGGAATGTCCTATTTATACGAGAAGTCAAAGTACCATGCGTTAATAAAATATTCAATTTACTATGTGCTTTAATAATTCAGTTTACTATATGCTTTAATAATTTAGTTTACTGTGCACACATGATTTTCACAAGGGTGACCAAATTATTAGTTACTATTTGAGAACATAAAGGGAAAATCATTCTTTCTCTTAAACCTTTAAGTTTATTTTCATTTTAGTCCTTTTCATTGTAACCCCTAAAGAGATTTTCTAACATAAAACGTTATTTTTCTCTCAGTTTCTTTCTAGATTCCTTTTATGCTCAAACCATATTTTGCCCAAGACATAAATTCCATATTATAATATCCATTATACCCCACAATTTATGCAATTTATAAGTGAAAATCTATATTTTCAAATACGTAACTTAAAATATGGCGGATATTACAGGGTTGATCAAGATGAAAAGAAGAAGCAGTCCAGAGAAGCAATTGGGTTTGCCATCAAGAAGAAGATTGAAGAAACAGATCAGGGTAACAGAGGAAATGAGGGTTGATTTTGAAATGGAAGCCATGTGTCAACCTTCTATTGGTTTTAGTTTCAGGAGGAAAAAAATAAGGAGTGCTACAGGTCAGCATTTGAACTAGGTAGCAATGTTTTTTTTTTCAAATTTTACTTTAAAGTTGTCACATCCCAAAAATAGATATGAGAATAAACACACAAATCTATGGTATACTTCTATAATATCCACGATTATGAAATTCATAAATTTATCAAACATAAGTTTATACTTTCATATACAGGAAGAAATTCAACATTTTACTTTTGTTTCAAATTCCATAACAAACGAATTAAAATTCAACTAATCATAATAATAAAAGATAAGTCATTCATAAAATACTATATTACATCAAACAAGCCTAGGTGACCTATAGAGATTACAGAGCATTCCTAGGTCTTTACAAAAAAAAACTTCTTAAGCTCACCTGATAGAATTGAAATGTAATTCCAATAGGCCTCTAATTCTCAGGCGGATTGTTTTCTTCCTCAGCCTCTGTATCTAAAAAAGATAATAAAAAAGAGTGTGCATTTATCAAACTCAATAAGTAAACAACTGTGCATGAAAATATCATAAGCACAAATATCATATTGCTAATTCAATCAAAGATATCATTCAATAGATTCAACATATTCATATGTATAAATACCAGTGTTTTAGGTCAGTTTTGAAAATCCTGTGAGCTTATGTTCTCACAACTATATTAAGCCCGAAATCTGTTGGTGCTCAATAGGTTTACGCTCCCTAATGTTTATCCTTAGGAATGTTTATCCATAAATTTACTAATTGGTATATTCAAGTTTGTTGGGTGATTAATCCCTCACCTTATTCAGGTCTGTTTTGTGATCAATCCATCACCGTATTTAGGTTTGTTGGGTGATCAATCCCTCACCCTATCTTGCATTATCCAACACAATCACAATCATTACATACAATCATATTTTCACAAACATGTTCTAATTTGTTTAAGGAACTACCATATAGGGTAATAAAAATAATTATCAATGATATTGTGATTTTTCTTCAATTTAAACATATATTATTAATCTCCTCATTTTCACAAATAACGCAAATGAGATTTATATTATGCTTTGATTAATTTAGTAAATTAATTTTGTAAGGTTGTCTACTCACCTTGATATTTGTCCAAACTTACCTTGTTCCTCATAAGTAATTGTATAAGATGATAGAGGAAAATTTCCTAGTAAAAGATATTACAAGGAAACATAAGAAAAGGAACAAAATCATGAAAATATGCAATATTTTTTTATTGCTACAGTATCAGTTCAGTACAGTGACGGTTTGCTACAGTAACGTTTCACTACAGTGACAGTTTGCTACAATACGTTGACCGCTACAGTACCGTTGATTGCCGACACTACAGTAACTGCTACAATAAACTCGAAAATTTTTCAGATTTTCCAATTGCTACAATAATTTCGAATTTGCAGAAAATCCTCCAAAATTTTTCATCTTATAATTCTTTTTTTCTAAACCAAAATTTTATCTCTCCCAACCTACCTTAACTCAATCTTAACTCAAAAACCTCCAAAACAACTCAAATTCATGAATTGTCAAAAAAAAATCTTCAAGAACAAAATCTCCTCTAACTTTCCACATAAACTGAAATTTGAGGAAAATGATGAGATTAAAGCTTACCTTTGATTCTTACAAGGCTTTTAAATTGAACAAATCTCCAAAAATTGCAAATTTATGGGAAGAATTTAGAGTGAGATGATGGTTTTAAGGAGAATTGCTAATGAGAGAAGAGAGAATTATGAAAAATGAGGGAGTTAGGGCACCTAAAGGATTTAAGGCCAAATGGGTTATGGGTACTAAACCCACTAACCCAAACCTATTTTGACCCAACATAAAATGTTTCACTTAATTAAATTCACCTCTTCTTTTTCTATAAATAATATTCAAAGAGAATTATTAAATATAAAAAAAATAAATTGACTAAAATAAACAGACCAAAATTATACTATAAATATAGAAATAATTCCAAACGTATAACCCTAAAATTAACGGGTATTACAAAAGGATAGACACGTGGTGCAACATGATTGGAGAAACGCATCAGACAAAAAAAATAGGGGGGACTCATGGAGGCACAAGATGTCGTCCATCCCGTGCGATCCAACGGCCCAAAATGGAAGGTAGACAACTGCACAACACCCCAACGTTAGAAGATCCGAATGCATGTGTGAGAGGAGAAAGAAATTAGGAGTAATTTTGTCTTTTTTTTATATATCTGACACGGCTATGTGGCAAGTATGTGAAGCCTGAGATGTGTCATATGAATCACCCAGTCAGCATTATCCGTTAGTAGAATTGATCGCGTTAGTAAAAAAGGTGTATCTAGAAAAAGTAATGAAAAATGTAGGACATAAATGACGAAAAAAAAAGTTAGGAACGAAATTGAAACTTAATGTAAACGTTAGGGACATTAAGTGTACGTTTGTCTTAAAAATGATATTTTTTAGACTTAAATGTTGATTAGTTATAATCATTTATTTAAGTTGTGGGCCATATTGTAAAAAGAATATCATTGGGTCTTGTTATAAAATAGATATAGGGTGTGTTTAGAAGAGTTTATCTTGAATTTATTTGACTTATCTTATGGAATAAGTATTTATGCACGTGTTTGGGAGAGTTTATAGAAATAGCTTATAGCATTGCCCATAAGTTATTTTCAGCTTATTTTCATAAGTTATCATGCAGCTTATGTGAAGTTTACTCTTATAAACTTTTCAATTATAAAAATAACTTATATATAAGCACTTATATGATAAGCACTAAAATAAATTGTTTATCACGACAATAATGATATTTAGAAAATTGGCCTAAGTATTTGTCCTACTGGTGTGGTGCAATCAGATAATAAATCTGCTTTTCACTGATCCTGATTCTTGAAAAAGAAAAACTCAATGCATATCTGATACTATTAGTGGCTTACTAGTGACTTGACATTCCTTTTAGTGCATAATAATTTTTTCTTTGATTTGTTTTAAAATATTTTCTTAAATACAGATAACAAATTTTAATAACTTTTTAGTATATTTTTATAATTAATAATCTAAAGAATTGGTACATATAGGGTGTTCAAAAAAAGTTTATGAAAAAATCAACTTTTTTAAAAAATTAAACTTTTTTTTTATCGTTGAATCATTTTGATACCTATGTATTATTATAATAAAAAACATTTTATATAAATTTTAAATTGATATAACTGTGAAAAAAAGTTAATCTCATGAGAAATTGATCTCTTTATAAAATTATACAAGTGTTTAATGTCAAAGTTGCTTTATAAGACTTTGGATAAGTTATTAGAGAAAAATTTATCAATTAATTTAGATAGTAAATGTTGAATTAATAAATAGTGTGTGGATTAGCATTAAATAATTTTTAGTGCAATTAAATATTTGATTATGCAGTCAATCACATCTAACACTAAACCCAAAATAAATTGAGTCTTAAATTTAAGTATATCGTAAATTCTGCTCTTTTTTTAAAAGTATCAGTAATCCACGCACTTTCAATATCTTATTTTTCAAATAAAGTTACAGAAGACCTCTTTATGAAGTTTTGATGAACTAATCTCTTACTTCCTTTTTTCACTTATTAATTTTCAACAGACACAATTTAGAATCTGACACTTAAAAGGGGAAAAAACTATTATGCTATCTAAAATATAAACCTAAACTAAAAAACTTCCGAATTTAAGTAATTAAAATTTTTAAATAACCTATTCAAAATATTTACACTAGTAATCTCAAACAAATAACGTAGATATACTTTTGTTTTTTATTTTTGGCACACGGGTTATTGCGAGAAGTAATCAGTTAACACGTGGATATATTGATACGGTTCAAGAGACATAATACTTATCCCAGTTAAGTAAAGTATTAGAATCAATTCATTTTAATGGATAAAATCAACACTAATGATTTTAAATTAAATTAATCAAAATTTAATAAAATTTTTAAATATTAATAATTTAAATAAAAATAAAATTTGCAGATCTAGACTTTTGGTACGCGAAAAAGATTGTTGAGGAAAAAGTAAAGGGAAAGGAAAAGGAAAATAGATAATAAAAGAGAAAACGAAAATGGAACAAACTCATATATGCTCCTCACTCGCCTTCATCATCATCATCATCCTCTCTCTTTCTCTCTCTCTCTCTCCATGAATTTGCTCAAGTAGAACAAACCCAGCTTTGCATATATTTCTCTATCTCCATGAATATGTCATCGCGGAAGACGGAGAGAAAGAAGCTCTCACAAAACGCTGAATCAAACCCAGATTGCGAAGCAGAGAGAATGTTGAAGGTGTTGCACTCTAGAGAAGTAGAGAAGCAAACCAACCTTACAAGCGATGCCACAGAATAGAACATATTGAATAGCATAGTTCCAACCGATAGACTTAGGGCTTCAATCGAAGGAGAAAGTTGAAATTTTTGAAAACAATTGAGGGCACTGTTGTCATCAATGATTGACATTCACTTTTTTCTCCCGCCGTGCATTGAGGGAAAAAAGTCTTATAATTATGATGGAAAATAAAAAATTGATTTTCCATCGCATCATTTCATTGAATTCTATTTCCTTACCACACGCAAGAAACGTCTGGTCGACGATGAAATTTTGTCTTCCATCAATGAAAAAATTGACTACCAAACGTGTTCTAAAATATCCAAATGACCAAAGAAAATAAAGGAATGTTGAACGATGTATAGAAAACAAAGGCGTAAATGAAATTGGTTGAGGCAAAATGACTATTATAATCAGTGAACAGTTGATGTATTCTCATTCTTAACAACCCATGGCCAAAACCATTAGTAATTTTTTAATTTAAATATAAAAATTAAAAATATAAAGTCAGATGCAAAACTTATTTGTTCATTAAGATAAAAGAGATAAAGAACATAAACAAAAAGTCTATATAAATTAAAATACAGCTTATATTGCAGATTTTAGTCGGTTTTCGGAGCACTGCGGGCTGTGGAGCTGGACAGTGAAGCTCAGTAACGAACTGTGACCCAAATGCTAAATGGTTCTCTATGATATAGCGTCCAAGTACTGTTAAGTTTGGGCCTCTTATTATTTTGGTAAAATTTTGGGCCTATCTTATTTCCACGGAGAGCTTGAGATGCTAGGATCAAGAGTAACTTGCTAATTTAATTTCTTGAAAATTATAATAGTTTCAATTTAATGTTTGAAATATTAAGTATTTTAATTTAGTCACTAAAATATTTTATTTATTTCAATTTAATTCTCTTTTTTTTGGGCGAAATGACTTATAACAATGAAAAATTTAAACTTTGACAATGGTAGATTTTGTAATTTAGAAATAAATAATATTAAATGATGATAAATACAAATTTTTAATAACTAAATTAAAATACTTGATTTTTTAAAAATTAAATTTAAAAAACTAATATTTCAAAAATTGAATCAATAATTCACTCTAAGATATACAAGCCCATCAAAATCCTAAACTAGCCAAATATGAACATATGCTCAATTTATTTTTTTTAAATAAGCATTTTAATAAAGTCCTTGAAAATTTATTTTCATCTTAATTTGAGAATTTTCATTGTTAAATGAATATAATATCTTATAGATGTTTCATCTCTTAGGGATTAAATTGAAATAATTAATTTTATGAGAGCTATATTTACAATTTACTCTTTTTAAGTATGCTTGATAATTGATATGATATATCCATATGTGTAATAGAAGGAAGAGATATAGGAAGCACAAATTCTGATTTTCAAGTGGGTCCTAAAACTACACAGTCCACAGAAACATACTTCTCTACAGAGGAAGGCTTGCCAATTAGAGTGAGGCAACCTCACCTTATCCACACGCCCACCTCAACCTTTAATTATCACATCGCTCCATATTACACACCCACAGCCTCAAACGTTAAACAACAAAGATCCACATAAGCCACCAAGCTGCATTTCCATGGCTGCCATGAACTCCAGCGTCTTGGCTTGTAGCTATGCCATTTCTGGTGCAGCCTCATCTGAGCTCAATGCCAAGCTCTCTTCTCTGTCTCTGGGTTCATCCCCATCAGCCTCTGGTTACAAGCTGCCACTCATGAAGGCCCAGCTTCAGAACAAGGAAATGTCAGAAGCAAGAGATGGACGAAGAGCTGCTCTTGTTTGTTTAGCAGCGACCCTTTTCGCCACTGTATCTGTCGCCTCCAGTTCTTCTGCTGCTAATGCTGGCGTCATCGAAGATTACCTGGAAAAAAGCAAAGCCAACAAGGTTTGATTACTCTGATAACCCTGCTACTCTGCTTCGCTTCAATTCTTTTGCCACGTGACAGAATAAAAATCTCAACTTTTATTCTTGGGTGGGAACGAAGTTTGATTGTTGTGTTAATATAGGAGTTGAATGACAAGAAGAGGCTAGCAACAAGT
This sequence comes from Biancaea sappan, assembly GCA_037074585.1. Classification (NCBI taxonomy): domain Eukaryota; kingdom Viridiplantae; phylum Streptophyta; class Magnoliopsida; order Fabales; family Fabaceae; genus Biancaea; species Biancaea sappan. The sequence continues at coordinate 15,791,857 of CM073491.1, read as the reverse complement.
GGTGCAAACTTTGCCAGGGCTTACACTGTGGAATTTGGCAGCTGCAAGTTCCCTGAGAACTTCACTGGTTGTCAAGATCTCGCAAAGCAAAAGGTCTCCTTTTTCTTCTTTTAATCTACTACGATTTACTGTTGGTTCTAGCAGCCAATCTCTCCTAAGGTTCGAAACCCCACTGGATGAGAACCTGAGAGATAACTGTGTGAAACCAAAAAGACTTATGATTTACCTGTCTTTAATGATAACGAGCCAGTGTCTAATTTTCTTCTTCGTTTTGTACGCAGAAAGTGCCGTTCATCAGTGACGATTTGCAGATTGAGTGCGAAGGGAAGGACAAGTACAAGTGTGGTTCAAATGTTTTCTGGAAATGGTGAAGACAGAAGAGAAGACAGCCACATTTTGGTGTCAAGAACCCAACAGCCTAGCTATACCAGATGTTGTAATGATCAATCCACCGTTACATGTCTGGGACAGTTAATGTTGATAGCCTTAGACACTATTCATGCACAATCCAATCTGTTCAAACGCAATATTTAAAGTTCAACATCAGTATATGCTTGTAGTTGAAGGGACACCTTTCTCTGCCCATTCTTTTTATCATATAATTTCAATTCCCTCCCTCGTTTTCTATAATTGAGTGGTTCCAACATTTCCCTTTATATTTAATATGTCTTTAATTATTTCACAAGATTCTTGCTAATAATTTATTTTAGAGAAAAAAAAAGGAACGAGTAAACGAGGGTGAATCATGGATAAAGTGAGTGGATATTCATATTCATATACCCACCCAACATCATAAGCCACTAAAACTCTTCACCTAACATATATGTATGCCGTTGTACTGGGTAAGTTATATATATACTCAACCCAGAGAATCATTATGAAATCTTTGCGTGGAATTCACTTTGTTTTTCCAAATCGCAATGTGTTCACACTATAATTTAACTGCATATCGTGCTGAAGGAGCCTTAATTACAGTACATTCTGCGTTAGACCACTCCAAACTCTTAAAAAAATATTAAACACATGAAAAAGGATGTAACTTCGTTAAATGTCACAAAAGACTTAAACTTCCCAAAAAAAAAAATCGACTTCTCTGTGAAATTACAAAAATTATATATATACATTTTCTTTCCGAAATCACTTGCTTATAGAAATCCGTTTGCCAACATGAGCAACTACCCTTCTTCAGCTACAGTGGCATTCTTGGACCATGGACATTCCTGTACCTACAGCACGTGTATGCACATGCACGCTTTTAAAGGCAAACCGAAATTAGCTTCATTTCACATTTTGTCAACTTGAGCCAATTAACACTTTCTAAATATATCTCTTTTTTATTGCAATTTGAATATTCACAAGAAAAAAAAATAATTCCGAGTACAAACAACCTCTTGGTTGAAAGGTAAATTGCAATTAAAAAAAAGAATGAACAAAGAATATATGTGGATTGTGTAATTTTGTACTCTAAAGTCAATTTTACACACACACACACAGATTTTATATATATATATATATATATATATTATTTAGTATGAAATTTGGATAATTTGAAATTGAGACGAGAAGGACGTGGGAAGAACTAAGAAGAAAAGGCTGTCAGCCAGGTCATCCTATCCTTTCTCGTGGTGGAAATGATTCCTCTTTTCGTCCTTAAAATTCTTAAAATTTTGGTCCCAATCTAATTTTTAAAGCCTTTTACTGTTCCACACACCCATTCTCTCTCTATATATGTACCCCTTTCTCCTGGTCCATCTCATTCTCATTCCCAGTGTGTAGGCCTCAAACGCAGAGGAAACTGACCACACATCGAAAGAGAATCACAGGAGTCCCAAGTCATCGTCTTTTCGGAGGTTGGCTTGGTTAGTCTCGCTCAGCTTTCTTCATCTCACTTCCTTTGCAGTATCTCTCTACTTCAAGGTAATTCCTGTCTGCGTTGCCTTCTTCGGGATTTCAGATTTGTTTTTTCTCTTAATTTTTTCCTGTATTTGGGTTTTGAATGATGAACTGGTGCAAAATAGGTTTCTTTTTGCCGGTTGTTCGAACAAGTCCGTCTATCTGCAAATTTTTTATCTAGATTTGTTTATGGAGGTTTCTCTGTGAGATTCCTTACTACCTTACTACAACCATTTCTGGATTTTTTTATGATCATTGTGAATTTGTGGCTTGATTGCTCAAATGGAGTAGGATTATGGGTTATATGTAGTTGATCTACGGTTTGACGGTGCATACCATTGTATCTGGTCTGTTAGAGCTGAGATCTAGGATCATGTCAAACAGGTCCCAGTTTTTTGTAAGATTGGCTGTTGTACTTCAGCGATTGTTTTCAGCATCTAGCGTCGATGGTCCTTCATTAATTGATATGTTTATGGATGGCCCGATCTAGTAGTTATGCGGGAATGCCCGATGTTACTTGATCATTGAGCTTGTTTTTGAGCGAACCTGATTGAATAGTTAATATTCCTGAGTCGGGTGAGTTCCATATGCAGTAATCCAATGTCTAAAGTGGAACCTTTTAAGACATTGTAAATATTGTCCATCAATTTACAAATTTTGGCGGTTTAGTAAGCGTTCAACAAGGACATAGGAAGAAGAATCTCCTCTATCAGGATTTCTGCCTCACTTCTTTTTGCTTTAAGAACAATATGGAAGTCTGATACACTTACTCTTCTTTGACCATATATGTAACCAATTTAAACTTGTATTCCATATAGTTGATTGTATGGTACTAAATCGCATTTACATCCCTGCTTTCTTCGTGTAGACTATTGTGCAATATACTTTTTTCTGTATCTGATGTAAAAGTGAGTGTTTAAAGTAGTGCTAGTCTTTAAAGACTGTGGGTGGATGGGGATGGGAATTTTCCTTAAAGTGGTGTTAGTACTGATACTGTGTTGCATGGCTCCATTAACTGTCTGCAGCTTAGTAAAAGATGGCCGACAATGAGGATATTCAGCCCCTTGTTTGTGACAATGGAACTGGAATGGTGAAGGTTAGTAGATTTGTTTTCTGATGTGCTTATACATCTTAGTCTTGGGTTCTTGAATGAGACATTTTCTCTAATATCACCTATGTGCAGGCTGGATTTGCTGGTGATGATGCTCCTAGGGCTGTGTTCCCCAGTATTGTTGGTCGGCCTCGACATACGGGTGTTATGGTTGGGATGGGTCAAAAAGATGCCTATGTAGGTGATGAAGCCCAGTCAAAAAGAGGTATTCTTACCTTGAAGTATCCCATTGAGCATGGTATAGTCAGCAACTGGGATGACATGGAGAAGATCTGGCACCACACATTTTACAATGAACTGCGTGTTGCTCCAGAGGAGCACCCGGTGCTTCTGACTGAGGCTCCTCTCAACCCAAAGGCCAATAGAGAGAAGATGACCCAAATCATGTTTGAGACCTTCAATGTGCCTGCCATGTACGTTGCCATCCAGGCTGTTCTGTCCCTGTATGCAAGTGGTCGTACAACTGGTTTGTATATATCACTATCTCAACTGAAACTTTTGTTATCACATCATTTTTCTCTTTGAATCAATTTCCTTTCTTAAACAGGTATTGTTTTGGACTCTGGTGATGGTGTGAGTCACACTGTGCCAATCTATGAGGGGTATGCACTCCCTCATGCCATCCTCCGTTTGGATCTTGCTGGCCGTGATCTAACTGATTCTTTGATGAAGATTCTCACTGAAAGAGGGTACATGTTCACCACCTCTGCTGAGCGGGAAATTGTCCGTGACATGAAGGAGAAGCTTGCATATGTTGCCTTAGATTTCGAGCAAGAACTTGAGACCGCAAAGAGCAGCTCTTCAGTTGAGAAAAACTATGAACTTCCTGATGGACAAGTTATCACAATTGGAGCTGAGAGATTCCGTTGTCCAGAGGTTCTGTTCCAGCCATCTATGATCGGAATGGAAGCTGCTGGAATTCATGAGACCACCTACAACTCTATCATGAAGTGTGACGTGGATATCAGAAAGGATCTGTATGGCAACATTGTTCTGAGTGGTGGTTCCACTATGTTCCCTGGTATTGCAGACCGGATGAGCAAGGAGATCACTGCCCTTGCTCCTAGCAGCATGAAGATTAAGGTGGTGGCTCCACCAGAGAGAAAGTACAGTGTCTGGATTGGAGGATCAATCCTCGCATCCCTCAGCACCTTCCAGCAGGTGATTATCTATTTATCTTCTGGTTAATATATTTGAAACCACCCCTCTGTCTGTTTAATTGAGCTCTATATCATGCTATTTTGCAGATGTGGATATCAAAGGGAGAATACGACGAGTCTGGCCCATCCATTGTCCACAGGAAATGCTTCTAAGTCTGAAAGATGATTCAATGGCGAGTTATTTTCTGCATTGGTTGTTTTTTTGGTGTCAGTGTCATGTAAGATTAACTTTGTTGTCATGGTAAGAGTTGAGGTAGGAACTTGGAAGTTTAGAGGGAGGGTGTACTGAGCTTGAGGTGTCGTATACTGTGTGTGGCCCTCTAGATACGGCGGGCTGAGATTTATAAGAGGCATTTCAGAGCATTGGCCTACCTGTGTTTCATTCAGCCATGCCTTTTTAAGTAGGTCGTTTTAAGTTGTAACAAAGGGAGTGATTGTGATTCCTTTTATTTTTACCTTCACTTTGTTATAAATTTGCATATTTGAAGGTTTTCCGCCCATGGGGAACATAAACTAAAATGTGAACTGGAGAGAGACGACAATGAATTCAAGTGAGAGGAGCAATGGTTGTTGGGTTTGGTGAAATGCGATCCTACAGTATTGTATTTACTTCACTTCTCAGGAATCCCGAGAGCCATAGGTAGGTGCGTTATCGTGGTAGGAAACGTAGATTGCCATATACGCTTACGCCAGGATGTGAAAGCATTAAAGTAGGACTGCAAAATAAAATTCACTGTATCAGAGGCACTTTTCAAAGTTCAAACACACACTAAGCCTGATTATTAGATTATAGCTTGTGTATTAACCTCGAGGGGGCAAAAAACATAGCAGTCTGAAATATGTTGTGATTGTTCCAAGAATTGCCAACGTTAAACTATGACATTTAACTTCCAAGGAAATTGTTCAGTTATAAGCTTAGAAACACATGTGGCAGCACTGTGTTGGTCCTAATTCAATTTGTCATGTTCAAAACCAAATCAGACTGGTTTAAACTGATCAAAAAAAGGAAGAAGGTCTAAATTAATTTTTAAAATGAGATAATCGAACAGGTTTTTAACCCAACCTCTCACACACACACACACACACACACACACATATATATATATATATATTACACAATATATTAAAAAAATTATTCACTAATACACCAATTTATTTCTTCATCATCATTATAAGTTTATATACTAACAATAATGTATTAAATTATGATTTGAATTATTAATAGGTATGATTTGAATTATTAATAGGTGGTTTAAGGGGAGAAAAATGAAGTAATGAAAATGTTAAAAATAAATATTTATTGTGTTCATAAAATAATATATTACAAAATAATTCTTCAAAGTATAATAATGAAAGACCTTAAATATTATTCAAGACTTTTATGATATACATATTTTTTTTCCAAAATTGTTCAATAAAAATCAAATCAAACTGTTTAAAAAATAAAACCGAATAGAATTTTTTTGGACTAGGACAGGTCAACCCAGAGTCCACCCCAGTTTGGACAGGGTTGAAATTGGCCAAGTCAAGACTTGGTTGACCTGGTCGAGTTTGAATCGGAAAGCCCGTTCAACTCGGTGGTATGAATTTTTTCTTCCAGATTTCAACAAAAAAAAAGATATATAAGAAAAAAAAAGTCTAACCAGTATTAAACTTGGTACTTCATAGCAGAAAAACAACATTTTAATTAAAAAAAAGTTATAATTATCATATAAGTACGTCAAAAAATATATATAAGAATAATAACAATATTTTAAAACATAAAATATTATTATTATATGTATATTATATCGTTATATTATTTAAAATGATTTTAATTCATAAAAATTGAACGATATTAGAGACGAATTTTATAATATCATATAAAATTAAAAATAATTAAATAACCATAGGTATTAAAAATAAATTACTTTTAATTTTTTTTCACAATTTTAATATAATTATAAAAAGATTATATTTATTTATTTATTAAATATGATATTTGTGTACTGAAATTACTTTAAGATACATTTTTTAACATATTTTTATTGTTAAATTTGCATATAAATTATTTGTTGTATTTATTTTGATATTTATTTATAATCATATATATATATACCCAAATATGTGCATAAGCGATTATACCATAAGATAACTTAAATAAACTCAAAATAAATTATTCCTAATTTGTTTTTGGATAGTTTGGGCAGTCAGAATTTTATTATAAAATAGAAACTTCCAAGTAGTGTTTGTAAACTGGAACAGTACAATATCACATTTTCTTTCAAAAAAAAGAAAAACTATCAGATTGCATAGGCTCTATGCAATTTGCGTCGTGTGAAGTTGAACGGGAAAAATGCAGTAAATTCTTTAAACTTTGGATTATTCGTAAATATTTTCAAACTTTTAAAAGAAAACTTAACTCATTAAACTTTTGCACCTTAAGAAATATCTCTTTTTATCTAATTTCTGTTAAAAAGTAAATATTTATTTATTTGTTATCTCAAATTTTTCATGTACTAGCTAGCAGATTAATGTATTAAAAAGTGCATTTGTATTTTAGAACGATTTATTTAGACATATAGAGAGTTTAATGTGAAAAATAAGTTATTGCATTTAAAAGAAAATTATACATAATGATCTACGAGTGAAGGTTTAGAAGGTAATTTATAAGGTAGTGAATGATGTTTTTTCTTGAATAGTTTAGCAGTAACGCAAATCTCCAATTTTGTATAATGAGAATTTGAAATATAGAAATTCACAAACTTCAAAATAAAGAACAGTTCAAACTTAATGGCGCCAAAAAAATAATGAGATTTCACGCAAGTTCCCTCCCTCCATTGAACCCTTCAAGTTCGATGACCTTTTTATTTAAATCTCCAAAAAATGGCGATCCGTGCGCTCTCTCGTAATAAAATCCTTACCGTCCGATTCAATCTTAATCCACGGATCCTATTCCAAGTTCCAAACTTCACTGCTTCTCTCCCGCCAAAACCAGTCTCCAAAATTTCAGTCCCTTCTCAAGTCTCTACTATAAAATCCCAAACTGGGATACTCTTAACACAGGATTCACGCAATCTTTAATAGCAGTATTGTAGCATCAGCGTCGACAGCCTTTTCTCTGTTTCTCGATAATGGCCAGAACGAAGCAAACTGCTCGCAAGTCCACCGGCGGTAAGGCCCCTCGCAAGCAGCTTGCCACCAAGGCTGCCCGGAAGTCGGCTCCGGCTACCGGTGGTGTCAAGAAGCCTCACCGCTTCAGGCCTGGGACCGTGGCTTTGAGAGAGATCAGGAAGTACCAGAAGAGCACAGAGCTTCTAATCCGCAAGCTTCCGTTTCAGCGTTTGGTCCGAGAAATTGCTCAGGATTTTAAGACCGATTTGAGGTTCCAGAGCAGCGCTGTGGCTGCTCTTCAAGAGGCTGCTGAGGCCTACTTGGTAGGGTTGTTCGAAGATACCAATTTGTGCGCGATCCATGCAAAGAGGGTCACGATTATGCCTAAGGACATTCAACTCGCTCGGAGGATTAGAGGCGAGAGGGCTTAGAAGATGTGACGATCTGAATCTCTCTCTCTCTCTCTTAATTTCCTTGTTTTTTGGGCAGTAGTCCTCTTTTGTATTCATTAGGATGTTTAAATCAAGTAGTTCAGTATTTAGTTTGAACGTTTTATCGGCAAAGTTAATTGACGCCTGGTTGTGATTAGGGAGTTTGACGCTCCCTATTAGTGTCGCAGTTAAATACCAGCTATGACTATATTGTATTTCTTCATAATGGTTAGAATGGGATTTTTCAAATATTTCCATCGTTTCATTGTTTTCAGTTACATAAAAGCTGCGGCACCATGAGGTGCCATCAGTGAATGGGGGAGTTAAGACTTATGACACCATCTGAGGAAAGCTAACCCTGGGTACATTAGAGGAAGATGGAACAAACTTTAATGAATCAATTCATCTACGAAATCATAGATGGGGATTATTAACCAACTAAGTTTTGATGATATATTAATTTCGGCCATGGTTGGATACAGCTAATTTCAAGCACTAAGCATCCAGAGCATGCACTGGTGACGGATGGTGTAGATTTTCTTCAGGCCGTTTAATTTTTTCTTGCTCCATCAGCTCCACAAACTCCTTGAAAGCTGCATGATCAGGAAACTGCGTTAGCGTTTTTCTGATCAGGAAATCATCCCAGTAGGCCCACAATCCTGCTCTTTAACCCGGTAATGGGATTCCTCGGGATTACATAAGTTTCATATTTTATGTTTTTTCTTGAATCGAAGAAATTCCTAGCCTAAAACACTAATGGGCATACCAAAATAGTCACTACCAATCTTTGTTCAATAATATGTGGAAGTTAGTAAGTTACCATAATCTGAATCATGAGGTCCTGGGGATGCTTCAGGGTGGTATTGAAGAGACATGATGTTTTGCGCAGGGAAGGCTAGACTAGCACAGCTTCCATCATTGAGATTGATATGAGTAACCTCCACTCCTGGCAGTGATGTAGGGTCAATCGCATAGTTGTGGTTCTGCCATTTTATATATCGATTCATGTTTAACAGCCATATCAAAATAATATAATAGAAGACCGAAAAATAATAAGAAATATGTTTGATACAAGATATAGGACTGTACAAAATTTTAAAAGAAAAAAAAAATCATTTTTAAGCTATATGATGCTATAATGATTTCTACTTCATAGCAAGATGCAATTTCCGGTAATGCCAATCAGTCCAGCGAATCATTCAAATGGATCTCTCAAGTAGCAGAGGAACACTGCATATAATAAAAGAAACTAAAATGTTACCCAAACTTAATCTTTACAAACACGGTATTTATAGCAATAGGTGTAGAAGAAGTCTATCAGTCACATACATTATACATACTTGAGCACTAATCTCAGCATGGCCAGTTCGAAGGACGCACTGGATGATTTCCTCCATGGTGATCAAATTTGATCTTAAAAGTTTTACCTGCCAGTGCCTGGCCTAACAATTGATGGCCCATGCAAATTCCAAAAACAGGCACCTTCCCAATAATTTCCTTTACAGTTTCAATGGCATACGGAACTGCAGAAGGATCTCCAGGGCCATTGCTGAAAAGGACCCCATCCGGCTTCATATTTAAAGTTTCTGATGCTGGCCACGTAGATGGTACAACAGTGATTTTACAACCATAAGATGCCAGACGCCTAAGTATATTATGCTTAATTGCAAAATCATAAGCAGCAACCTGCAATTTATTCATCAGCATGAAAAATAAATAAATTGAATTACCAAAAAGTTAACAAGTGGGAATGAGGCAGTACTGGCAGCATACTGCAAATACTTACATGGAAAGTCTCTCTAGACCCTTCAACAACAACAACATAGCCTTATCCCACTAAGTGGGGTCGGCTACATGGATCGCACGACGCCATTGAACTCTATCAATGACCAACTTTTTAGATATCTCATTTACTAAAAGGTCTCTCTCTAGACCCTTCATTGGAGTAAAATTCCCAATCTTGTTTTGTTTTGTCGATCCATTCATAAGGCAACTTGCATGTTACTCCACTTATTAGATCAATACCTGCAAATGTGAAGCAGCAGCCATGTACTTCCACCTTATTGAAATGTTCCCATAACCTCAAACACTCGTATCCTTACTGACAATGTCCCATGAATGAGAAATGTGAAGTAGTTCCTCATCAGTTTTGGAATTGTCAGTGCTCAATGTCACATCCCAAAACTTACATGTGATATAAACATAAAATACCTAGGGTGTACCTCCATGGTACCCCATAATCTCTGTGAACATTCTTAATATCCATAATTATGTGAATCATAAATATTCCAAGAAAGATATTTTGTATACATATTCAGAAAATGTTCAACTTTCAAACACTATACAATACTATACAACCTCCCAAGCCTAGGTGACCTACTAGATTACAGAGCGTTTCCTAATCCTTACCAATTGTTTACCAGACAAAAGTGGAGTATATCCTTAAAGGCTATAAATTCTTCTTCTCAACCACTGTATCTGAAAAGATAATCATGGAGAGTGTGAGTTTATCATAACTCAGTGAGTAAACAACTGTACATGAAAATATCATAAGCACAAACACCACATTTACTAATACAATCAATCTATCATTTATTTTAAATAATTATAGTATTATATGCCATAAATACTTGCACTGAGTGACTTGGAAATTTAACCCTCAAACTCTTTGTGCATAGGTTTTCACATTTATACACCGAGTAGTATGGGACTCTAACCCTTTCAAACTCGTGCATAGATTTTCACATTTATACACTGAGTGATATGGGACTCTAACCCCTTTCAAACTCGTGTATTGATTTTCACAGTTATACACCGAGTAGTATGGGACTCTAACCCTTTCAAACTCGTGCATAGGTTTTCACATTTATACACCGAGTAGTATGGGACTCTAACCCTTTCAAACTCGTGCATAGATTTTCACATTTATACACCGAGTAGTATGGGACTCTAACCCTTTCAAACTCGTGCATAGATTTTCACATTTATACACCGAGTAGTATGGGACTCTAACCCTTTCAAACTCGTGTATTAGATATCGTAGATCTTTTTCTCATCAATAAAATAGTGAGAATTTATCACAACATAATTACTATGAAATAAATGAATTTACACATATTTTTATTCCCTTGAATGTCTATCATCAACCATAACAATCATCATATATTATCAACAGCGAGATTGATTATTTCTCACTTCAATAATGTTATAAACAAGACTTGTATTGTACCTTATTTAATAAGATCACATTAGTTTAGTAAGGTTATTCACTTACAAAATGTTCCGATTTATTCAAGGAACAATCACATCTAGTTCTTTAGTCAACTAGAGAAATCAATTCTCAAAGGTAATAAAATACCTTCCAATGATATTATACTTTTTCTCAACCTGAACACACACTGATAATCTTCTCAATTTCACAAATAACGCAAATGGGATTTATATTGTGCTTTGACTAATTTATTAAATTAATTTTGCAAGGTTGCCTACTCACCTGGATTCCACGCTCTCGGCGCTCCCACCTTGCGCCCCAATCATCCCTATTGTAACCAGGTAAAAACCATTAGGGTTACAAAATAGAGAAATTTCCTATCGCTACTCTCGACCTTTACTCACATCTTAAGTCATAACTCCTAACCAGTAATGAATTTCTAAATGACACTTATACCATTGGAAACTAGACTCAAAGAGCTTTTCAATGATATTAAAAAAAAACTGATGCTACAGTAATAGTCAACGGTCAACGCAGCTACAGTAACGTTGACCGAGTCAATGCTACAGTAACGTTGACCGAGTCAACGCTACAGTAACGAGAAAATCTGGAAAAATTTTCTCGGTGAACAGTAATTTCTGGGGAAAATTTTCGATGTTCTTCGTGTTCTTCATCCAAAAATCCTAAAATCATATCTAAAACAACATTTCTTTTGATTTCTTCCATGGGTTTTCATCCTTAATGTCTAAGGAGTGTTTTAACACCAAAACCCCCAATTTCTACCAACAATCCAAGCTCAAATCTCAAATTTTCATCAAGAACACTAACTTTTTCAAATATCCAAATTCTACGAAATTTCTTGTTCTAATAACATCATAAACCACCTAAGAATGTTTTACATTAACATCCACACTTAAATTCATCCATTAAAACTCAAAATCTTAATTTTCTTCCATAGGTCCGAAAATGGAGAAAAAGAAAAATAGAGTAGATAAAACTTACCTCTTTACCTCTAGAACTCCTGAGAATCGGAAGTATGGTTAGAAAATACAAGATCGCCGGATAAAAATTTGAGAAATGATTGAAGAAGGGAAGATGGAAATGAACGAAACATGAAGCCTCGGGAGGAAGAAGGAGAAGAAAAACTAATAATTTTATGTGTGGGCCCCACTAATTTCTTTTTCGATAAAATCGCTCATAGCCACCTTAGCTTATAAGATTTGTTCACTTTAATCCCTCTCGATGTCTCAAATACCACTTTAACCTCGAATCCATCATCTTTTCGGTACCGGACTCATAATTCATTCTCATAAGCTTTATTCTTCCTCTCAGGTTTCTATTTGGTCATTTCTCAAAAGTCCTCTATACTTTCTTTTCTTTTCACTTTAGTCCTTGAGAATTTGTAAAAATTTCCTAAATTAAAAATTAAAATTTCTATTCCCAGATTTTCTTCACTAATTCAAAAAGCACATTTTCACGTAATTAAATTTTTCACTAAATTTCAAATTAGACTTTAAATATTCATATAAATTCTTGAGATATTACATTCTTCCCCCCTTAATAGAATTCGGTCCTCCGAATTCAAAACTTAACTCAAGATTGAAACAAATGCAGATATTTTGTCCAAATCTCGTTCTCTCTTTTAGAATTTTCACAATCAAGTACAAAATATAACAAGTTCAACATATTTTTATTTCTCAAGTTCCTTCAGTACAAGAATTGCCTTATTTCTAGTACATAAGTTACAGGCAACAAACTGAACTTGATTTACAAAACAGATAATCTTAATATGCGAAGCTCAGATCAAATATTAGCTTAAGGTATAAATAAAAGAAAGAATAAATTAAGGACGAGGAGGTTTTTGAAATGCAGAAAGTGCTCCAGGTCTAGAAGAGGAAGGTGCTTCAGATCTTAAGGAGGAAGCTAATCGTTGCAGCCTAGAAAGAGTTTCTGGAGGAAACGTTTGGGAAATTTGGCGAAGTGCAGAGGTCACTCCATTCATACAGTCAATACACCTCGCTTGTTGGTCACGAAAATTTTGAGTTGCAAACATTGAATGTCTATCAACTCTATTCGCCAATTCCCTAAAATGACGATTCAAGAGCTTCTCTTGTTCTACAAAGAGACGATTTATCAATCTTCCCTGGTCCTCAAAGTGGCGGTTTATCAACCTTTCCAAGTCCTCCATCTTTTTTCTCATAAGCGCAAGCTCATCATTTGAAGATGTTGCTGTGCTAACATCCTCTAGCTCTACTACATCCCTTTTTCTTTTCTTAGCTTCTGATGACTCTTCCATGAATCTCTTATTCTTATAGTTCTCCAGACTAAGATTTAGATCCAGCTCTACCTTGCCAGCCTCAAAGTTTAAATTGAAAGATTTATTGCCGGCCATATTTTTCTGAGCTATAAAGGTTGTATGGAATGAGAGGTTTGATGCTAGAAAGCTTATAAGTAATGAACTCTTAGTGTAATGAGCGGCGTAATGGGGCATCCATTATTTATAGACGAAATTTAGGGCTACCAAAACCCTTACATCACACTCTAAAGATGGCCTCCAGACCTTATCCGTCGCAATGCCAACGGTCTATAATAAGCATGCCAGAAAATAACAAAATATAATCAAATACAAAAGATTTCCTCAAAAATTTCGGCTAACTTTTGACTCTTGCTCAAATTATTAAACTAATCGCCGCTTCAATTTATGACTTCCTAACTCTGTATTTGTCTTATCCAATAATTCTAAATCGAGATATTACTCCATGAACGGGTAGTTTCATATTAACCTTATCTAGGTTTCTAATCCGTGGCTTTGCCCTAAGCTTACACATTTTCAAACATACATATTAAAATAAAAAAAACTTCTCACATTTACACATATCAAGTGTTACCATAAAGTGAGAAATTTTTTTTTTTTTACCTTTCTCTTGCCTCTACGAGCATATATGTATGTATGTATCAACATAGAGATACATCATTATCTATATATTTTCATCTATTCAAGTCCTTTTTAAATTTCAGACTTCTCATTCTCTGAATGTATGTAGAATCATTACATATTATTCCTGGCCATAACAAATAGCCTTCACTCTCAATGCATGGATAACATACATACATGGCATATGTATTTAAATACATATAATCACAATATAATTCAATCAATCATGTATATTATACTCAACTGAAGGCTTTCAAGAACAATACAAGAAAGCAGAGAAATACATTTTAGTTCATCATAAAAGCATCCAAGGCAATCTTTAATGGCTACGCTGTCGGCTTCTTAGAATTTCAGAAAATGCCAACAAGAGATATGAAAAATAAACAAGTATAAATCGGCCGCAAATCCACCGAATATTGACTTACGTGGTTTTGCCATTAATGTGACACACTGTTGACACGCATGCCTATCCTAGGCTTCTGGCTTCCAGCTTGCAGAAATCCATAGGTTGAGCGTGTAGGAGTGCGGCGAAGAGATATCTTCTTTGGCTCTAAGTCTAAATTTTTCTCTATAAAAACTGCCCCGGAGTTCTCAGTTACTACACCACAAAGAGTAATCATCTCTGAGCCTACAATTTCCCAGCATTCCTCTCTCGTCATACTCCTGTAAAAACTTCTAAATTTTCTAAACCATGGCCACCAGGAAGTACATTGATCTCACAGTGGAGGCCAAGGAAGAAGAGCTCGACTTAAACTTAAGTCTGGGCAAAGACAAGGGCAAGAGACCTTTTGAGGGGTCTCAAGAGGATCAAAAGGAGAAGAAGATAAAAATTGAGGAAGCTGAGGAGATTAGCACTGGCCACACGTCAGAAAACAAAATCGCTTGTCTAGAGAAGGAGGTGAAAAATCTGAAGAAGATGATAGAAGACCTGGAGAAGTTAACTAAACGCAATAATGCGGCAATGACTTCAAGAATAGACAGGTTCTTCTATTGGTCTACCCAATGCTTCTGCAATCAACAACAAAGAAGTGTTGATTGTATGAATGGGATTTACACTACCCTCCGTGACATTGCTCAGTCTCTTGTTCCAAGAAATGGTCGAGGGGTGATGATACAATACAACCCTCCTAATCCGAGACCACCTCGCTTTTAGATTACTCATGCATGAGTAATTTCCCCTTTTTTTTTTTTGCAATGTAATCCTTCCGCTTTTAATGCCAATAGTTTCTTTTACTAGATGGTACTCTAAATAATAATAATAATAATAAAATGAAGAAAGATAAAAGAAATTAGCCACACAAAATCAATAACAAATTCAGCTTATAAGCCAATCACATAAAAAAAATTTAATGACCCTATAAGCTGACACAGAGACAAACAGAAGCTCTATACAAGTCTCGTTGTCTTTCCCCTTATCATACGGGAGTAGATGAAGGCTTACCGTATAGATCAATTGAACTCGATATTATGCCCTCGAATTGTCATGAATTCTTACTTAAGAGCCTCGATTCGCAAGCTTTCCTTAAACTAACACTCTGAGGCACAAACTACCATAAGAATATCTTTCTAGACCATTCCAATCATACATCACGTTTAACAATTATGAATGTTCATACGCCAACAGCCTACCTTTAACATGCTCTAATTGTTCCAATGTTACAAAACTTCTACATTGTATATATATATAATTTTTTTTGAAACACTTCTATCACATAGTACCATCATGCCAATCCCTAACTAAACAAGTGCAACTTTGGCGAGTCGCCCCTAGAGAAGACTTATAACGTACCTCAATATCTCTTATGCTAGGTTCCATTTTACCGTAGTATCTCCCTTAGAGAAAAACTACCTAGCCCACATCTATTTTCTCAACCAAGCTTTTATCAAGGAACATATTATTTAGGACTTACATCCTCTTCCATAAATTACATCTGTCTGGCATCTATCAAAATCAAATCTTGATCTGCCTCACAAGGGTTCTTTCCCATTCTTGCATTAGTAATCTGCGCTATATTCTTTGTGAAAATCTTTCTTGAACTCTAGCCCATGCCTCATAATCAACTTTACCCCATCTAATACATCACTATTGGCCCAGCCCTCAAGCCATATTCTAGCAATTACTGATCCTCAGCTTTAAGAGTACACTACAGAGTTATGTTCCCAATTTCTCAAAAAGAAAAATTTCATACAGAGGTCACCTTTTCCATCGGTATAAAGATCATACCTCCAACAAGTTCCAAAGTTCCACATATAAAATCAATTATCTCATATTGTAACAAAATTATCTCTAACTAACTCCATCGAAGGGTAAGTTATGACAAGAACACTCAACTTTACAAGGTCTTTTATGGAACCTAATCCCATGGTCATGCCGCGGTTCATGACAATGGAAAAGGGCCCACAAAGAACACTTTGCTCTGTAATCTATAGGGGACCTAAAACCACCTCTGATACCAATTTGTCACATCCCAAAACTTACATGTGATATAAACATAAAATACCTAGGGTGTACCTCCATGGTACCCCATAATCTCTGTGAACATTCTTAATATCCATAATTATGTGAATCATAAATATTCCAAGAAAGATATTTTGTATACATATTCAGAAAATGTTCAACTTTCAAACACTATACAATACTATACAACCTCCCAAGCCTAGGTGACCTACTAGATTACAGAGCGTTTCCTAATCCTTACCAATTGTTTACCAGACAAAAGTGGAGTATATCCTTAAAGGCTATAAATTCTTCTTCTCAACCACTGTATCTGAAAAGATAATCATGGAGAGTGTGAGTTTATCATAACTCAGTGAGTAAACAACTGTACATGAAAATATCATAAGCACAAACACCACATTTACTAATACAATCAATCTATCATTTATTTTAAATAATTATAGTATTATATGCCATAAATACTTGCACTGAGTGACTTGGAAATTTAACCCTCAAACTCTTTGTGCATAGGTTTTCACATTTATACACCGAGTAGTATGGGACTCTAACCCTTTCAAACTCGTGCATAGATTTTCACATTTATACACTGAGTGATATGGGACTCTAACCCCTTTCAAACTCGTGTATTGATTTTCACAGTTATACACCGAGTAGTATGGGACTCTAACCCTTTCAAACTCGTGCATAGGTTTTCACATTTATACACCGAGTAGTATGGGACTCTAACCCTTTCAAACTCGTGCATAGATTTTCACATTTATACACCGAGTAGTATGGGACTCTAACCCTTTCAAACTCGTGCATAGATTTTCACATTTATACACCGAGTAGTATGGGACTCTAACCCTTTCAAACTCGTGTATTAGATATCGTAGATCTTTTTCTCATCAATAAAATAGTGAGAATTTATCACAACATAATTACTATGAAATAAATGAATTTACACATATTTTTATTCCCTTGAATGTCTATCATCAACCATAACAATCATCATATATTATCAACAGCGAGATTGATTATTTCTCACTTCAATAATGTTATAAACAAGACTTGTATTGTACCTTATTTAATAAGATCACATTAGTTTAGTAAGGTTATTCACTTACAAAATGTTCCGATTTATTCAAGGAACAATCACATCTAGTTCTTTAGTCAACTAGAGAAATCAATTCTCAAAGGTAATAAAATACCTTCCAATGATATTATACTTTTTCTCAACCTGAACACACACTGATAATCTTCTCAATTTCACAAATAACGCAAATGGGATTTATATTGTGCTTTGACTAATTTATTAAATTAATTTTGCAAGGTTGCCTACTCACCTGGATTCCACGCTCTCGGCGCTCCCACCTTGCGCCCCAATCATCCCTATTGTAACCAGGTAAAAACCATTAGGGTTACAAAATAGAGAAATTTCCTATCGCTACTCTCGACCTTTACTCACATCTTAAGTCATAACTCCTAACCAGTAATGAATTTCTAAATGACACTTATACCATTGGAAACTAGACTCAAAGAGCTTTTCAATGATATTAAAAAAAAACTGATGCTACAGTAATAGTCAACGGTCAACGCAGCTACAGTAACGTTGACCGAGTCAATGCTACAGTAACGTTGACCGAGTCAACGCTACAGTAACGAGAAAATCTGGAAAAATTTTCTCGGTGAACAGTAATTTCTGGGGAAAATTTTCGATGTTCTTCGTGTTCTTCATCCAAAAATCCTAAAATCATATCTAAAACAACATTTCTT
This sequence comes from Biancaea sappan, assembly GCA_037074585.1. Taxonomy (NCBI): domain Eukaryota; kingdom Viridiplantae; phylum Streptophyta; class Magnoliopsida; order Fabales; family Fabaceae; genus Biancaea; species Biancaea sappan. Next base: position 15,773,810 of record CM073491.1, on the reverse strand, counting down.
TTGATTTCTTCCATGGGTTTTCATCCTTAATGTCTAAGGAGTGTTTTAACACCAAAACCCCCAATTTCTACCAACAATCCAAGCTCAAATCTCAAATTTTCATCAAGAACACTAACTTTTTCAAATATCCAAATTCTACGAAATTTCTTGTTCTAATAACATCATAAACCACCTAAGAATGTTTTACATTAACATCCACACTTAAATTCATCCATTAAAACTCAAAATCTTAATTTTCTTCCATAGGTCCGAAAATGGAGAAAAAGAAAAATAGAGTAGATAAAACTTACCTCTTTACCTCTAGAACTCCTGAGAATCGGAAGTATGGTTAGAAAATACAAGATCGCCGGATAAAAATTTGAGAAATGATTGAAGAAGGGAAGATGGAAATGAACGAAACATGAAGCCTCGGGAGGAAGAAGGAGAAGAAAAACTAATAATTTTATGTGTGGGCCCCACTAATTTCTTTTTCGATAAAATCGCTCATAGCCACCTTAGCTTATAAGATTTGTTCACTTTAATCCCTCTCGATGTCTCAAATACCACTTTAACCTCGAATCCATCATCTTTTCGGTACCGGACTCATAATTCATTCTCATAAGCTTTATTCTTCCTCTCAGGTTTCTATTTGGTCATTTCTCAAAAGTCCTCTATACTTTCTTTTCTTTTCACTTTAGTCCTTGAGAATTTGTAAAAATTTCCTAAATTAAAAATTAAAATTTCTATTCCCAGATTTTCTTCACTAATTCAAAAAGCACATTTTCACGTAATTAAATTTTTCACTAAATTTCAAATTAGACTTTAAATATTCATATAAATTCTTGAGATATTACACTCAAGACACCAATGAGGCTGCCATCTTGCTGTAATCTGCGTGTGATAGCACGTGTATCAACATCATCTGTTCCATCACAAAGTAGTAAGGAAAACATGAAGTTATGCAGAGAGTAAGTTCTTCTCAAAATAGTTATTGTAGTGTTATACAAACAACTTACAAATTCCCATGATATTCCTCTTTGCTAAATAACCACCTAGCGCTTCTACACATCTCCAGTTTGAAGTACTGAAAAAATGTTATAGGGATAAAGGAAGTTTAAGTAGAACAAGAAAATCTCCAATGAAAATTATTTCTAATGCACCAGAATAGAAGCTGATACTCAAACTTCTAATGACTAGACCAGCAAGGAAGCATTGTATTGATTCTTCATCATCTGGCAGGCAGCACATCAAAAAACACTTTCAAAGGACTTCTAAGAATGAGCATTCAAGAGAATTAGAATACAAATGTTTTACCAATTTGTGGATTTGTCATTAGCACAAACTGGCCAGCATAACTAGGATCTGTCAGAATTTCTTGATACCTACAGTGCACATACATAACAGATAAAATATCACATAGATTAAATGCATGTTATGTAGTAAGGAGTCCTTTGGAAACAAGGCGGCCAAAGAATCTCACTCAGTCAATGATGTATTAAATACAACCTCACCAACTTGGGTTCCAGAAGCACCAAATGACTTTGCTTTCCAGATTGAACCATCTTTTAGTACAAGTCTAGCATCTAAATTTTTCCAAGGCCATTCTCCCTTACCTATTTTTTAAATAACAAAGTTACATCATTTTCTTTATTCTCTTGGGAATAATATGGGATGTCTTTCATCATGTCTATCCACCAAAGGAAAAAGGAAAGCAATCACATTTAACAGACAATAATTGTAACATGCAGATGACCAAATGCATAGGAAGTTAGCTCAATAATTATGCTTCAGAATAGAATACCGGTGCTACAAAACTCCCCTGAAACCAAAAATTACTAGCTATTGAAAACGTGGGAACAGAATATAGAAATGATTATACATTTGATGACAATTCTACCATTCATTAATTATAAGGTTTGGATCCAAACACTCAATATTCAATTGAGAACCAAGACAGTGAATTTAACGTTTACAAGCATCTTTGGTTCAGACCAAAAGCCTTCCACCACCACAAACTTTCTCATTTATCACTGATATATAAGCAAGTGGATTGTGGACTCAAGTTTATAGGACCTATCTGTTATAACAAACCAAAATAAGCGGAAACAACATCTCGGTGTAAAAGAAGAAGAAATGAAAAGCAAGATATTGCATGAGGGGGTCCACGAGAACCAATTGGGATTAAAATTTTTGGCGCACAAAATATATGCAAAATTAAAAAATACAAAAAAGAAAAGGAAATGGATGGGAAGAGCTAGAGTTACCAATGGCGGCAGCAGGTGAGGAGACAGAAGCAGAGCATCTGACTGTAAAAACCCTATCTTTTGGAGAGATAGATGGTGACTTTGAATCAAAACGACATGTCAGGTCAGCATTCACAACAAAACCCAAAATTCTTGTGGTCATTGTCTGTGTGGGTATGAAATCTGAAGTGGACGATGATACGAGTAAATTCCTTAAGCAAAAGAATTCGTGGATTAAATGCAATAGAAAGAAGCTACACAGAGAGAAATCGAAGCCAAAGAAAGAAACTTAGAACGAATTCGTATTAGAAGAATTCAGAAGATTATAGCAAGAATGCAGAGAGGGGGAAAATACATAATCGAAGACAAGAAGCACAATACGATGTTGTTACAATTAGCATGGGTTAACATCTAAATACGGACAACGGTCATTAACTGTCAGCCCGTTACAGAGAAATTACATAATAGTCCCCACTAATAGATGTGAAAAGACTATATGTTAAGCCCATGGACCAATTATTGAATGGGCCAACAGTCAGGCCCATAGGGTGGAAGGTTTATTCTAGGAGAGGTAGGGAAAGGAGAGAGAATGGTTGCTGAGTTGGCAAGTTAGTTATCTCTTTTGTATTTACGAAGTTTGGGCAGCAGTAGTGGAGCAGTCTGGTATGTTTATTGTTAATATGGTTAAGATGCATTACTCAAGGAGTTCCAACGTTTAATAAGTAAAACTTTTGTTTCTGAGTCCAACCCTACAGCAACAGATGGGTCGTCATCTGCTCTTCCTCATGCCCCAGACCGTGAGCCTGACCGTCATCCTCGCATTACCCACTACGACCCTATGCGTGAGTGTTACGATGAGTTTCGCCTCTCTATCAAGAAGGTGGAACTTCCCAGTTTCTCTGGAGTGGATCCCGTGGGGTGGATTTCTCGAGCTGAGACTTATTTTGAAGTTCATAATACTTCGGATGAGATGAAAATCAGATTAGCGCGCCTGTGTATGGAAGGCTCCACTATCCATTGGTTTAACTTGGTTCGTGAGTCGGAAGAAAATCTTTCTTGGGATAAATTCAAAAGGGTTCTTCTCCTTCGTTTTGCTGGGAGCATCTATGACAATCCATTTGAAGAGTTGAAAGTTCTTCATCAGATTGGGTCAGTTGCTGAATATATTGAGAAATTTGAGATCGTCTCTGTAATACCCGTTAATTTCAGAATATAATTCGCTTAAGAGTATTTTAGAATTCTACAACGTTACTTTAGTTATTTATTTTGGTCATTTTTAATTTTCATATTTAATTGTTCTCTTTGAATATTATTTATGAAAATTAAGTTAAATGACTGGACTAAATATTTGCACAATGAGGGATATATTCTAAGAATGGTGAAATTCATGGAAAAGTGGTTGCAGAATGGTCAATTAATCCATTTATTGTAAATTGACTGGATGGGTTTGGATGTTGGGTTATGGATACCCATGGGTTATTGAATAACCCATTAGAAATATTTAATATAAAGTTTCAATAGTAACCTCATTTTTTCACTCAGCCGAAGGAAGCAGAAAAGATTTCTTTCTCAGTTCTTCATTTTCTTCTCAAATCCTTTCCTTGATCTTCAGAAGTTCGATTATTTGTTCGGTTCAAAAGCTTTGTAAGGATCAAAGGTAAGCTTTAATCCGATTATTTTCCTTAAATTTCAGTTTATGTAGAAGATCAGAGGAGGTTTTGTTCTTGAAGATTTTGATGATAATTCATGAATCTCAGTTGTTTTAGAAGTTATATTTGAGTTATAATCAGTTAAAGGAGTTGAAATTCTGGTTTTGAAACAAGAAAGGGAAAGGATGAAATTGTTAGAATTTCTGCAAAAACCGAGTTACTGTAGCGACCAGGGATTTCGAAACAAAATCTTGAAAATTTTCTTCGGGTTACTGTAGCAGTACTGTAGTGTCGGCAGTCAACGGTACTGTAGCAGTCAACGTTACTGTAGCGAACCGGTACTGTAGTGAACCGTTACTGTAGCGAATCGACACTGTAGCAAACCGTACTGTAGCAACCCGTTACTGTAGCAGTCAGAAAATTTTACGTATTTTCGTGATTTTGTTTCCTTTCTTATGATTCCTTGTAATATATTTTACTAGGAAATTTTCCTACACAAATTCTAGTGTGGAACAAGGTAAACTTGGACAAACATCAAGATGAGTGAATAACCTTGCTCAGCTAATTTGATATTACTAGTCAAAGTACAATATAAGTCCCATTTACAATATTATTTGGATAATAAGCAATTAATTTTTCATATGGGAGTATATGATGATCAGTAGAAATAAGAGTATGAAGAAACTATTTATTTCATGACAATTGTACTATGTGATGAATTCTCACTATTTTATTAATGAGTAAAGATCTACGGGATCTAATACACGAGTGTGAAAGGGTTAAAGTCCCATACTACTCGATGTATATCTAAGAAATCTTATACACGAGTGTGAAAGGGTTAAAGTCCCATACTACTCGGTGTATATCTAAGAAATCTTATACACGAGTGTGAAAGGGTTAAAGTCCCATACTACTCAGTGCATATCTATGAAATCTATACACGAGTTGAAAGGGTTAAAGTCCCATACTACTCGGTGTATACCTATGAAATCTTATTCATGAGTTTGAAAGGGTTAGAGTCCCATACTACTCGATGTATAAGACAATTAATTATATGAGTAAATGTGGTATTTGTACTTTTGATATTTTATATAGTACAGTTATTTACTTACTGAGTTTTTAAATAAACTCACACTCCCTATGATTATTTTTTTTCAGATACAGAAAATAGAGAAGAAGAGAATCTGTTTGAAGATTAGAAGCCCCTTGGGATTATTCTCTATTTCTGTCTGGTGGGACACCAGTACTTATTAATGTGGATATTAGAAACGCTCCGTACTTTTTATAGGTCTCCTAGGCTTGCGATGAGATAGAAATATCAGACTATGTATGTCTATATTTGCTTATCAGATGAATATAATTCTGTAGTGTGGAATGAATGATTAAGGTTGAATGTAAAACCTTACAGAATATATGTATATAACGTATATTTGAGAATTATATTAAATGAGTAGTATCTTTTCACATACTCAATTTTTGGGATGTGACAAATTTGGTATCAGAGGAAAGGTTTTATAGGTCCCCTATAGAGTACAGAGCAAAGTGATCTTTGTGGGCCCTTCCCTATTGTCATGAGCCGCGGCATGACCATAGGATTAGGTTCCATAAAAGACCTTGTAGAGTATAACGTCATTTTATAGATAACTTCTCAGTGGGGCTAGTAAGTGATATTTTGTTTATGTCTGAAAATTGTTTGTTATGTGTGTAGATCTGTGACAGATCAATGTCAGAAGGATCTTCTAATAATAATGAGCATATGGGTCCAAGGAGGGCCATAAATCCACCAGTACATGTGCAAGATGATCCTAACCGTGGTGATAGTTTACATGCTCAAAGTACTGAGGGCGCAACTAGTGAGCAAGCAAGAAGAGTCGAACCTGATGCTCATGTCGGTAATGCAACTATTGCACATGTGATTCATTTGATGAATGAACGATTTGACCGATTTGAGGCTGAAATGAGAGGTCGAGCTGCACAAGCTAACCTGCCAGTGGATCCTCCTATTGTTGAAGCTGAAAATGTACCACCAGCTCCGTTAGCGGGAGGAGTTAATGTAAGAGAGGTAAGAATGTCTGAATTCCAGAAAATGAGGCCTCCTACTTTTTCAGGGGAAGATCCCAAAGAGGACCCACAATGTTTCCTTGAAGATTGTGAAGCAATCTGTGATGCTATAGGGTGTTCTCCTACTCAAAAGGTAGAATTCACTTCCTTTCAGTTAAAAGGTAGGGCTGGTAAATGGTGGAGGAACTGGAAGAAAGCTAGAATTCAAGGCGCACCGCCAGTTATGTGGACAGAATTTTACAGATTGGTTATGGATGAATTCCTTCCGGCAAGTGAACGATCATCCAGGGCCAGAGATTTTCTGTATCTACGGCAGGGAACCATGACTGTTGACGAGTATTCAGCTCAGTTTGTTAAATTATCTGAATATGCCCCTGAAATCATTCCTTCTGAAAGGAAGAAAATAGAAAAGTTTGTGGAAGGGCTTCGTGATGCCTTATATGATCAAGTGGGTTCTAATATGAATGATTACTCTTCGTACTCAGAAGCTGTTGATGTGGCCCGAAGAATGGAAAGGAGGTCAAAGAATAAAGAAGAATATCGTCAAAAGAAGAAGGCCAGATATAGGAGATCTTTTAATCAAGGGGAAGACTCAGGGACTTTTACTGCACCACAACATGCTCCAGCCACTCCTACTAAGTCATCTTATTCTATAGCCAGTGTGGCTAAGCCTCGTTCAGAGAGCAGGGGTGGTTTTAGCTCTTCTAGTAGAGGAGGTACTTTGTCACGACCCGTTTTCTGGGCACATGACCGGCACAATGATGAATCTCTCATCACTGTAAGCCTTCCGATAAATATATCAAATTTTCTTATCTGAAAATCATAGATTATCAATTTAAAATACATTATTATACTGACATACAAGCCAAATGTCGAACCCCTGAACTAGATGTCCTAGACGATTACAGAGCAACATAATCTATAACAGAAGAGAAGTCTACCCGACAACGGGAAGGTCCAAAGTGATCTACTCCTCTAGCAGATATTCTTCGATGGCAACCTGATCTGAACAAAAAGGTTGTACAAACAATGTGAGCTTTTAAACTCAATGAGCGAATCGGCCTCGCATTAATAAAATTCAAATACATTACCAGTCATGCAAGCATATCCAAAGGCTCATACTCAACCAATAGACAGAAGATAAAAATTTATCCAATTCAACAAACGTTACTAGTACTCGTCAATGGCAATATATCCCGGAGAGCGCACACAGGCCGGCTCACCAATTATGTATATTTCCGCCATGACGCACAACATCATCCTCTTACATACAAGATAAAAATTCATCCAATTCAACAAACGTTACTAGTACTCGTCAATGGCAATATATCCCGGAGAGCGCACACAGGCCGGCTCACCAATTATGTATATTTCCGCCATGACGCACAACCTCATCCTCTTAGCTAGGGGGCCTCACGGATTTATCACCAATCCGGGCTATATCCCTACTGAGGGAATCGTTGTCTCCACACTCATTGGTTAAGACACCCTGTCAACCGGGTTTTCCGCCTTGCCGTGAGAGGGGGTACTGTCCTGCTCAATCACAATCAATAGCATTTCATATCATAATCAGAAGCTCAATATAATATTCATCCATATAACAGGTATATTATATAACTATATTATGGATTTATAAACCACATATCAAGATAACAATTAATCCATTTTTGAAAACATTCAAACTTCACATCATCATAAGATACTTATTTCATTTTATCCATACTTATGGATTAATTATCTCATTTAGATTCGTCATTCTGAATCCAATTTCCCCCTATGAATCTTGGGAGTGTCCTACGACATACTTTTTATCACCAGTAATGCTAAAACTCTATTAAAACGGGGTCGTTTCACTCACCTGGATTCCGTACGAACATTGCTTCTCTAAGTCATTACAGACAAGAGTACACAGATGAATTTCAGTATTCCGCTACGGAGATTTTCATGAAAGATTAGAGAAAACAAGTTAGGATTGTTTTCATACAGATACTGTTCATACATACGGTACTATTCATATATACGGTCACTATTTATATATACGGTCACTATTCATACATACGGATACTATTTATACATACGGATAATATTCGTACATATGGTCACTATTCATACGTATGAATACTATTTTTTTATGTATGGATACTATTCATATGTACGGTTACTATTCATACGGTTACTATTCATACGTACGGGTACTATTCATACCAGAAATAGAGAATACAATCTGTAAAAGAGTACACCAGGTAAGTTCCCAGGAAAGAGTGGAGGGTCACACTGGACACACTTAAAAACCAGGTCTTTCCTTAGCCAGAACTTTCCTAGACATGTATTCTTCACAGTTTACATTCTATTTCGGTAATCAGAGAATCAAAATAACATATAAACAGCTAAGGACAGTTTTTCTGATGTGGAAGATCAGCCAAGGCCGCAACCACAGAGCATACTTAAGAAATTAACTTCTAAAATTTGAAAGACATAGAAAGGGCATAGTATCCTTACCTAAGCTGAAAAGGAAAGGCCCAAAATCTCAGAGGCCTAGCTTTGGAGTAAGAGAAACTTAAGGAGAGAAGAAGAGAAGTTGAAGGTGTGAGTTTAGAAGTGAAATGGAAGGGCCTATTTATAGCAAAAGTCAAGGGTACTATTTGACACTATGCGCTAATAAAATATTCAATTTACTATTTATGAAAATGACATTTTTAATAATGCAGTTACTGTGCAAATGGCGGCAACGGCTGGAATTTTTTGTTTTATTACTATTGAAAACTTAAAGAGAAAACTATCCTTTCTCTTAAACCTTTAAGTTTCTTTTCAAATCAGTCCTTTCATTTTAGTCCCTGAGGGTATTTTTACACATAAAACGTCATTTTCTCCTACAAACTTCTTTCTAGTTTTCTCTTATGACCAAACAACATCTAGTACTTGACATTTCGATTGTATAAATGAACAGTATCATATACGTAAATAGTATTATACAGGTGAATAGTACCGTATACTGAAATAGTAACAGTAGTTTGTAAACAAATATTTATATTTTATTTTTCTTGGGTATTACAGTACTCAAGGTAGAAGGGAAAAACCTCAATGTCCTGAATGTGGAAAGTTTCACTTCGGAGAATGCAGGTTAAACACTGTTGGTACAGGCTGTTTTCACTGTGGACAAAAAGGACATTTTATAAGGGAGTGCCCTCAGCTCATGACAAGACCAGGTCAAGGGTCTACTTTGCCACCTCGACCACAATCTATTACTCAAACACCAACCCCTTCAACAGGGGGTAGTATGGGAAGAGGTTCTGGAAGAGGCCAAGGTGACCGTGGAAAACAAGCTGCTGGCAGAGGAAATGCAAGAATATATGCTCTAACCCGACAGGATGCTCAAACATCCAATGCTGTAGTTACAGGTATATTATCTGTTAATACGTTTGCTGCACGTATTTTGTTTGACCCCGGTTCTACTCACTCATATGTGTCACCCCTATTTGCCAAGAGATTTGCAATTGATTCGATTATTCTTAAAGAACCATTCTTGGTTTCCACACCGATGAGAGAGACTTTGATGGTTAAAACATGTTATCGTTCTTGTAAAATAATCGTTGGAGGCATGAAAACTGAGATAGATCTTATGGTTCTCAATATGTTAGATTTTGATGTGATTCTAGGGATGGACTGGCTATCTTCTTGTCATGCTACTATAAATTGTCGTGACAAAGTTATTTCCTTTAATATACCGGGGAGGAGTAATTTTGTGTTTCAAGGAGATCGAAGTGATGTACCTTGCAACATGATATCTATGTTAAGTGCCCAGCGTATGTTGCGAAAGGGATGTCAGGGATTTCTAGCTTTTATCAAAGATTTAGAAAAGAAAGAACAGAAGTTAGAAGACATTCATGTGGTTAATGAATTCCCAGATGTGTTCCCAGAAGATTTACCTGGATTACCGCCAGAAAGAGATATTGAGTTCAGTATTGATTTGGTCCCAGACACAAGACCAATTTCTATTCCACCTTATCGTATGGCTCCTGTTGAGCTAAAAGAACTTAAAGAATAATTGGAAGATTTGTTAAACAAAGGGTTCATTCGCCCAAGTTTTTCACCTTGGGGTGCTCCTGTTCTTTTTGTGAAAAAGAAAGATGGTTCTATGAGATTATGTATAGATTATCGTCAACTGAATAAAGTCACAGTGAAGAATAAGTATCCTTTACCAAGGATAGATGATTTGTTTGATCAGCTTCAAGGAGCAAAATACTTCTCAAAGATTGATCTAAGGTCTGGATATCATCAGTTACGAATTAAGAGTGATGATATACCTAAGACTGCTTTTCGTACACGGTATGGACATTATGAGTTTCTTGTGATGTCTTTTGGGTTGACAAATGCACCAGCAGCATTTATGGATTTAATGAACAGAGTGTTCAAATCATTCCTTGATAAGTTTGTAATTGTATTTATTGATGATATTTTGGTGTATTCAAAGAGTCATGAAGAACATACTGAACATTTGAGAATAGTGCTTCAGACTTTGAGAGAGCATCAGTTGTACGCAAAGCTCTCAAAATGTGAATTCTGGATGAGTCATGTAACATTTTTGGGACATGTTATTTCCCAAGAAGGTATTCATGTAGATCCAAGTAAAATTGAAGCAGTAAAACAATGGCCTCGACCAACAACTGTGTCTGAAGTACGTAGTTTTCTTGGCTTAGCAGGGTATTACCGTCGCTTTGTCAAAGATTTCTCTAAGACGGCTCTTCCATTAAATAAGTTAACCCGAAAGAATGTTAAATACATTTGGGATGATTCATGTGAACAAAGTTTCACCCAATTGAAAGAGTGTTTAACTTCTGCACCAGTCTTAATTCTACCATCAGGACCAGGGGGTTACTCTGTATTCTGTGATGCCTCAAAGATAGGCTTAGGGTGTGTGTTGATGCAACATGGTAAAGTCATAGCTTATGGCTCACGTCAGCTTAAAAAGCATGAATTGAATTACCCCACTCATGATTTGGAAATGGCAGCTGTAGTGTTTGCCCTAAAGATATGGAGACATTACTTGTATGGGGAAACTTGTAAAATTTTTACAGATCACAAAAGCCTTAAGTACATTTTTGAGCAGAGAGATCTCAATCTAAGGCAACGAAGGTGGATGGAACTTCTGAAAGATTATGATTGTACCATCCTTTACCATCCAGGTAAAGCAAATGTAGTGGCTGATGCTCTAAGTCGAAAGTCTATGGGAAGTTTAGCTCACATTGCCACTATAAGGAGGTCTCTAATACATGAACTACAAGAATTGGAAGCTGATGGAGTATTCTTCGAGATCACTGAGTCAGGTACATTTCTGGCTCATTTAACAGTTATATCATCCCTTGTTGAAAAAGTAAAAGCAACTTTAGAAGGTGACATTGATATGGTCAAAATAAGAGATAAGGCAAGGCAAGGTCTAGCACCAAGTTTCTTGGTAGATGAAGAAGGAGTCTTATGGTTTAATGGTAGACTCTGTGTCCCCAACATTGAATCTTTGAAACATGAAATCTTAATGGAAGCTCATGGTTCACCCTACGTTGTACATCCTGGTGCTGTGAAAATGTATCAGGACTTGAAACAAGTTTATTGGTGGGAGGGCATGAAGCGAGACGTGACTGACTTTGTAGCTCGATGTTTGACTTGTCAGCAAGTTAAAGCTGAACATCGACGACCACCTGGATTGATGCAAAAACTAGATATTCCCGAATGGAAGTGGGAAAGGATCACCATGGATTTTGTAGTAGGTTTACCTCGGTCAACAAAAGGAAATGATTCAATATGGGTCATAGTGGATCGACTTACTAAGTCAGCACATTTTCTTCCTGTTCATACCACTTTCAGTGTAGCAAAACTTGCTCGACTTTATGTTAAAGAAATAGTGAAACTTCATGGTGTACCAATATCCATTATATCAGACCGAGGACCTCAGTTTACTTCTCGGTTCTGGAAAGTCTTTCAAGAGGCTTTGGGTACCAAAGTGAATCTTAGCACAGCATTCCATCCTCAGACTGATGGACAGTCCGAAAGGACAATTCAGACTTTAGAGGATATGCTAAGAGCTTGTGTGATGGATTTCAGTGGAAGTTGGGAAGATCATTTGTCTCTTATTGAATTTGCTTAAAACAACAGTTACCAAGCCAGTATTCAGATGGCACCTTTTGAGGCTTTATATGGGAGACAGTGTCGATCTCCTATAGGTTGGTTTGAACTTGGTGAAACCAAAATATTTGGACCTGAGATGATTCAGGAAGATATAAATAAAGTTAAACTGATCAGAGAAAAGTTGTTAACTGCTCAGAGTAGACAGAAGTCTTATGCGGACAACCGACGACGTGACCTTGAATTTGCAATAGGTGATATGGTTTTCTTACGAATCTCACCTATGAAGGGAGTAATGAGATTCGGGAAGAAAGGCAAGCTTAGTCCGAGGTATGTTGGCCCATATGAGGTTGTAGACAGAGTAGGTAATGTGGCATATCGCCTAGACCTACCTTCCAACCTAGAGGGAGTTCATCCAATATTTCATGTGTCCATGCTACGGAAGTATCTTCCTGATCCTTCTCATGTCATTCAACCCCAAGAAGTTCATTTTGATGAAACTCTCACCTACGAAGAGGTACCAGTAGCTATCCTTGATAGAAAAGTCAAGAAATTGCGTACCAAAGAAATTCCTACTGTCAAGGTTCTTTGGAGAAATCATTCTCGCGAGGAAGCTACGTGGGAGGCAGAAGATGAGATGTGGAAAAACTATCCACATTTATTTGAAACTTGAGGTAAGATTTTAATTCGGAGGACCGAATTCTTTTAAGGGGGTAGAATGTAATACCCGTTAATTTCAGAATATAATTCGCTTAAGAGTATTTTAGAATTCTACAACGTTACTTTAGTTATTTATTTTGGTCATTTTTAATTTTCATATTTAATTGTTCTCTTTGAATATTATTTATGAAAATTGAGTTAAATGACTGGACTAAATATTTGCACAATGAGGGATATATTCTAAGAATGGTGAAATTCATGGAAAAGTGGTTGCAGAATGGTCAATTAATCCATTTATTGTAAATTGACTGGATGGGTTTGGATGTTGGGTTATGGATACCCATGGGTTATTGAATAACCCATTAGAAATATTTAATATAAAGTTTCAATAGTAACCTCATTTTTTCACTCAGCCGAAGGAAGCAGAAAAGATTTCTTTCTCAGTTCTTCATTTTCTTCTCAAATCCTTTCCTTGATCTTCAGAAGTTCGATTATTTGTTCGGTTCAAAAGCTTTGTAAGGATCAAAGGTAAGCTTTAATCCGATTATTTTCCTTAAATTTCAGTTTATGTAGAAGATCAGAGGAGGTTTTGTTCTTGAAGATTTTGATGATAATTCATGAATCTCAGTTGTTTTAGAAGTTATATTTGAGTTATAATCAGTTAAAGGAGTTGAAATTCTGGTTTTGAAACAAGAAAGGGAAAGGATGAAATTGTTAGAATTTCTGCAAAAACCGAGTTACTGTAGCGACCAGGGATTTCGAAACAAAATCTGGAAAATTTTCTTCGGGTTACTGTAGCAGTACTGTAGTGTCGGCAGTCAACGGTACTGTAGCAGTCAACGTTACTGTAGCGAACCGGTACTGTAGTGAACCGTTACTGTAGCGAATCGACACTGTAGCAAACCGTACTGTAGCAACCCGTTACTGTAGCAGTCAGAAAATTTTACGTATTTTCGTGATTTTGTTTCCTTTCTTATGATTCTTTGTAATATATTTTACTAGGAAATTTTCCTACACAAATTCTAGTGTGGAACAAGGTAAACTTGGACAAACATCAAGGTGAGTGAATAACCTTGCTCAGCTAATTTAATATTACTAGTCAAAGTACAATATAAGTCTCATTTACAATATTATTTGGATAATAAGCAATTAATTTTTCATATGGGAGTATATGATGATCAGTAGAAATAAGAGTATGAAGAAACTATTTATTTCATGACAATTGTACTATGTGATGAATTCTCACTATTTTATTAATGAGTAAAGATCTACGGGATCTAATACACGAGTGTGAAAGGGTTAAAGTCCCATACTACTCGGTGTATATCTAAGAAATCTTATACACGAGTGTGAAAGGGTTAAAGTCCCATACTACTCAGTGCATATCTATGAAATCTATACACGAGTTGAAAGGGTTAAAGTCCCATACTACTCGGTGTATACCTATGAAATCTTATTCATGAGTTTGAAAGGGTTAGAGTCCCATACTACTCGATGTATAAGACAATTAATTATATGAGTAAATGTGGTATTTGTACTTTTGATATTTTATATAGTACAGTTATTTACTTACTGAGTTTTTAAATAAACTCACACTCCCTATGATTATTTTTTTTCAGATACAGAAAACAGAGAAGAAGAGAATCTGTTTGAAGATTAGAAGCCCCTTGGGATTATTCTCTATTTCTGTCTGGTGGGACACCAGTACTTATTAATGTGGATATTAGAAACGCTCCGTACTTTTTATAGGTCTCCTAGGCTTGCGATGAGATAGAAATATCAGACTATGTATGTCTATATTTGCTTATCAGATGAATATAATTCTGTAGTGTGGAATGAATGATTAAGGTTGAATGTAAAACCTTACAGAATATATGTATATAACGTATGTTTGAGAATTATATCAAATGAGTAGTATCTTTTCACATACTCAATTTTTGGGATGTGACAGTCTCCTCTCAAATTCCCAAACTCACTGAGTCGCAGTACGTGGGTCTTTTTATGGGAGGTTTGCGTTCTGATATCAGGCAAAGGGTATACACCCTGCAACCAACTTCGCATTGGACTGTAATGCAAATAGCTCGAGATGTGGAGATGGAGATTGCTTCTGCGACGGCGTCTTCTGTATCTCCAACACCTTCTCTTTCTGTGTCTCTTAATTCGAGTATGGGTAAGTCATTTAGGCCACCATCTGCTTCGGGCCCATTTACTAAAGGTGTTGGATCTTTTTCTTCCTCAGGCCCGTCCACCCACTCAATTAAACCCACTCTATCTAATGGGTCCTATGGATCGGGTCTTCCCCAACAGCTCTCGCATGTGACTTCCTCTGTCGCGTCTGTCACTACCCCTGTCTCCACGGCCACGTCACATCGTCATTGGGACAATGATCAAAAACCTCTAATTGAGCGAGCATGGGGAGTTCATCATCTTTCGTATCAGGACCTCATGGACCAGAAGAGTAAGGGGCTTTGTTTCCAATGTGGTGAATGATTTCACCCTCTGCATCAGTGTTCCAAAAAATCGTTGAACCTCCTTATCCTCGGTGACAATTCCACTGTAGCCGAAAGTGGCGAAATTATGGCACTCGAAGGAGATGAGGGTGCGGAGACTCCTGTGTTGGACTGTAATACCATCAGTTTATTGGGTGTCTCAGACGTCGAGTGTAGGGGTAGCAACACTATGCGAGTACGTGGGTTTGTTGGTGATGTTCCCATTGTCATCTTAGTTGATAGAGTGGAGCTGGCCACAATTTTGTCTCCCCGCACGTGGTTGCAGCTCTTGGCCTCTCTATTGATTCAACTCGCCGATTTCTTATCCGTCTAGGGGATGAACATCAAATTTATACTAGTGGTAGATGTACAGTATCTCTTCTTCAATTGGGTGAAATTGAATTCTCCATTGTTGCTCATATTTTGGATTTGGGTGGAATTGATTTAATTCTGGGGGTGTCTTGGCTTCGGTCTCTTGGTCAAATCTTAATGGATTGGTGTCACAACCCAAAACTTACATGTGAGATAAACATAAAATACCTAGGGTGTACCTCCGTGGTACCCCTTAATCTCTATGAACATTCTTAATATCCATAATTATGTGAATCATAAATTTTCCAAGAAAGATAATTTGTAAACATATTCAGAAAATGTTCAACATTCATACACTACACAGTACTATACAACCTCCCATGCCTAGGTGACCTATTAGATTACATAGCATTTCCTAATCCTTACCAAATCTATATTTATTTGTTTACCAGACTGTCACGTCCCAAAATTTGAGCACGTGACCGGCACGAAAAGTGAATTTCATTTCACCTCCGTAAGCCTATCTTTCTCTTAAAAATCATACAATTCTTTTTCATGCAACCAAAACGAGTTCTCTATACATACTACAATTACTCACATTACATCACTGAATGAACCTACCCGATTACAGAGATTTCTAGATTTATACAACTTAGAATAAAACTTAACTATTATACCTTTATCCTGAACAAATGAAAAGGTAATTATGGACTAAGGATCCATAATTCATTGTTCCGATATTTACCTTCAGCTGTCAACGCTGAAAAAAAATATCAATAAGAGGGGTATGAGCAAACCACGTGCCCAGTGAGTAGATAACACAATACTATGACAAAATAAAAATCATGCATCATAATGATAACATGCAGCAATCATACGTAGATCGATCATCATATGATATAATATTATTCATAATACTTCACAACAATATCCAAGTGAATCAAATGCATTTCAACAAAATTCAAAATTCACAACAGCAATCGATGAAATCAATTTCACACACAATTCCCGTACCAACCGGGTCGTCCAGAATACCTCTGGATCGTTGCCCGCGGCCCCCGCCACATCCACCCTTATCGCTCCATTTATATTCTCCACCCTTATAGCTTCACATAGATTTCTCCATGGGGTGCACCACCATGCCTTTCCTTTCCAGTCAAACACAATCACAATCACATATAAAAACATCCTCAATCATAATCTTGAGCCACATACACAACTCAGTCATTTACAATTCAAGCCACAACATAATCAATGTGGTTCCAGCAACATAGCATATATATAACATAACCCATAATATAGAACAATTATTCAACAATAACATACTTAACTATCCGCATATGATTGAACTCAACAATCAGAGTATGATACATTTCAACTCAGTTCACATGCCATTCACAATCCATCATATAACCTCAATTCATGAGAAAATAAGAAAATATAATTATATACATCACCTGGCACGTTCCACAATTGTTTATGTCTCATCATCCCACATCATTCTCTTCAAATTTGGATATTCAACATATTTTCACTATGATGCAAAAAGTCAATAACAAAGATATTTAATCATAGCAAGTATTAACCCACTCACCTTGATTTCATGCTCTCAGCACTCCCACCTTGCACTTGACCATTCCTATTGTAACCAGATAAAAACCATCAGGGTTACGAAATAGAGAAATTTCCTACCACTACTCTCGACCTTCATCCACTTCTCAAATCATAACTCCTAACTGGTAATGAATATCCAGATGAAACTTATACCATTGGAAACTAGACTCAAAGAGCTTTTCAACGATATTAAAAAAAAAAACTGATGCTACAGTAACGGTCAACGGTCAACGCAGCTACAGTAACGTTGACCGAGTCAACGCTACAGTAACGTTGACCGAGTCAACGCTACAGTAACGAGAAAATCTGGAAAAATTTTCTCGGTGAACAGTAATTCTGGGGAAAATTTTCGATGTTCTTCGTGTTCTTCATCCAAAAATCCAAAAATCATATCTAAAACAACATTTCTTTTGATTTCTTCCATGAGTTTTCATCCTTAATGTCTAAGGAGTGTTTTAACACCAAAACCCCCAATTTCTACCAACAATCCAAGCTCAAATCTCAAATTTTCATCAAGAACACTAACTTTTTCAAATATCCAAATTCTACGAATTTCTCCTAGTTTTCTCCAAATTTCTTGTTCTAATAACATCATAAACCACCTAGGAATGTTTTAGATTAACATCCACACTTAAATTCATCCATTAAAATATTCTACAAAAATTTTGCAAAAATAATAACCAAGGATTTGATCTTGTAATAAGAGGAAGAAGAAGAAGAACATCAACTTACCAATCATCCTAACTTTCATAGCTTCCTTTCCAAAGCAAAAATTGCATGAATGATTGATGAAGAAATTCCTTTGCAAGCATAATCGAGAGAGAGAGAAAGTGAAGCTACGGGAAGGAGAATGAGAAAAAGAAAAGAATAAGGAGAAGTGTATACGCGTGGGCCCCACCAATTTCTTTTTTGATAAAATCGCTCATAGCCACCTTAGCTTATAAGATTTGTTCACTTTAATCCCTCTTGATGTCTCAAACTCCACTTTATCCTCGAATCCATCATCTTTTCGGTACCGGACTCATAATTCATTCCCATAAGCTCTATTTTTCTTCTCGGGTTCCTACTTGGTCATTTCTCAAAAGTCCTCTATACTTTCTTTTCTTTTCACTTTAGTCCTTGAGAATTTGTAAAAATTTCCTAAATTAAAAATAAAAATTTCTATTCCCACATTTTCTTCACTAATTCAAAAAGAAAATTTTCCACGTAATTAAATTTTTCACTAAACTTCAAAATAGGCTTTAAATATTCATATAAATTCTTGGGATATTACACAGACAAAAGTGGAGTATATCCTTAAAGGCTATAAATTCTCCTTCTCAACCACTGTTTCTGAAAAGATAAATATAGAGAGTGTGAGTTAATCAAAACTCAATGAGTAAACAACTGTACATGAAAATATCACAAGCACAAATACCACATTTACTAATACAATCAATTTATCATTTATTTTAAATAATTATAGTATTACATTTGTCTGAATTTGCGTATGATTTCTTGGGTGATCAACCCTCAATCACTTTGCATTATGTGCCATAAATACTTCCATCGAGTGACCTGAGAATTTAACCCTCAAACTCTTTGTGCATAGATTTTCACAGTTATACGCCGAGTAGTATGAGACTCTAACCCTTTCAAACTCGTGCATAGATTTTCATAATTATACACTGAGTAGTATGAGACTCTAACCCTTTCAAACTCGTGCATAGATTTTTACAGTTAGACATCGAGTAGTATGGGACTCTAACCCTTTCAAACTCGTGCATATATTTTCATAATTATACACTGAGTAGTATGAGACTCTAACCCTTTCAAACTCGTGCATAGATTTTCACAGTTAGACACCGAGTAGTATGGGACTCTAACCCTTTCAAACTCATGTATTAGATCCCGTAGATCTTTTGCTCATCAATAAAATAGTGAGAATTTATCACAATACAACTACTATGAAATAAATTAATTTACACATACTTTTATTCCCTTGAATTTCTATCATCAATCATAGCAATCATCATATATTATCAATTGAGAGATTGATTGTTTAACATTTCAATAATGTTATAAACGAGACTTATATTGTACTTTATCTAATAATATCAAATTAGTTTAGTAAGGTTATTCACTTACAAAATGTTCCAATTTATTCAAGGAACTACCACATCTAGTTATTTAGTCAACTAGAGAAATCAATTCATAAAGGTAATAAAATAATTTCCAATGATATTGTAATTTTTCTCACCCTGAACATACACTGATAATCTTCTTAATTTCATAAATAACGCAAATGGGATTTATATTGTGCTTTGACTAATTTAGTAAATTAATTTTGCAAGGTTGCCTACTCACCTGGATTCCACGCTCTCGGCGCTCACACCTTGCGCCTCAACCATCCCTATTGTAACCAGGTAAAAACTATTAGGGTTACAAAATAGAGAAATTTCCTACCACTATTCCCGACCTTCACTTACTTCTCAAATCATAACTCCTAACTGGTAATGAATATCCAGATGAAACTTATACCATTGGAAACTAGACTCAAAGAGCTTTTCAACGATATTAAAAAAAAACTGATGCTACAGTAATGGTCAACGCAGCTACAGTAACGTTGACCGAGTCAACGCTACAGTAACGTTGACCGAGTCAACGCTACAATAGCCGAGAAAATCTGAAAAATTTTTTTTGGTGAACAGTAATTTCTGGAGAAAATTTTCGGATGTTCATCGTGTTCTTCATCCAAAAATCCTAAAATCATATCTAAAACAACATTTCTTTTGATTTCTTCCATGGGTTTTGTTTCTCAATGTCTAAGGAGTGTTTTAACACTAAAACCCCTAATTTTTACCAACAATCCAATCTCAAATCTCAAATTTTCATCAAGAACACTAACTTTTTCAAATTTCCAAATTCTACGAAATTTCTTATAGTTTTCTCCAAATTTCTTGTTCTAATAACATCATAAACCACCCAGGAATGTTTTAGATTAACATCCACACTTAAATTCATCCATTAAAATATTCTACAAAAATTTTGCAAAAAGATAACCAAGGATTTGGTCTTGTAATAAGAGGAGGAAGAAGAAGAACATCAACTTACCAATCATCCTAACTTCCAAGGCTTCCTTCTTAAGCATTTGGCATGGATGGAGGTGAAGAAGAGAATTTTGAGTCCTTGGCCGAGAGCTACGGGAGGAAGATGGAAAAATGAATAAGAGAAAGTGAAATCTCTGGAGGAAGAAGGAGAAAAGAAACTAATAATTGTACATGTGGGCCCTATCAATTTATTTTTCGCTAAAATCGCTCATAGCCACCTTAGCTTATAAGATTTGTTCACTTAGGTCCTTGAGAATGTATAAAAATTTTCTAAATATCAAATCCATCATCTTTTTGGTACCGGACTCATAATTCATTCTCATAAGCTTTATTCTTCCTCTCAGGTTCTTATTTGGTCATTTCTCAAAAGTACTCCATATTTTATTTTCTTTTCACTTTAGTCCTTAAGAATTTGTAAAAATTTTCCAAATTAAAATTTTGACTTTCTCTTCCTAAATTTTCCTCACTAATTCAAAAAGAACATTTTCTACGAAATAAAATTTCAAAATAGATTTTTAAATATTCATATAAATTCTTGGGATATTACAATTGGAGAACCATGACAATGTCCTTCCTCTGGAATGATCAACACGTAATATTACAGGCTTTTGGGTCTCAGACTGCCAAATCGCGTAATTATGATATTGATTCATTACAAGCAACATCTCTTTTCGGTGTTGTGGAGGATTCATTTTCAATGATTGAGGGGTCTCTCTGGAGTCTACATTTGGGAGTTGCGGCACTTGAGCAATCTGACTTGAGTTTGGAACATAAGTCGCAGTTACATGAGGTCTTAGAAAATTTTCCTACAGTTTTCAGAGAATTGGGGACCTTACCCCCAAAAAGAGCTATTGAGCATGCTATTGTTCTGCAAGAAGGGACAAACCCTATCAGTGTTCGGCCGTACCGCTTCCCACATTATCAAAAGAATGAGATCGAACGACAAATAGGAGAAATGTTAGCTCAAGGAATTATAAGACATAGTTCAAGTCCTTTCTCCAGCCCGGTTATCTTAGTTAAGAAGAATGATGCTTCTTGGCGGATGTAATATCCCAAGAATTTACATGAATATTTAAAATCTATTTGAAGTTTATTGAAAAATTTAATTACATGAAAAATGTTCTTTTGAATTAGTGAAGGAAATTTGGGAATAGAAATTTCAAAATTTTAATTTGGGAAATTTTTACAAATTCTTAAGGGCTAAAGTGAAAAGAAAAGAAAATATGGAGTACTTTTGAGAAATGACCAAGTACGAACCCGAGAAGAAGAATAGAGCTTATGGGAATGAATTATGAATCCGGTACCAAAAAGATGATGGATTCGAGGTTAAAGTGGAGTTTGAGACTTTGAGAGGGACTAAAGTGAAATAAGAAAATTTGTGGGGCACTTAGGATTTAGAAACACCCGATGTGAGATTTTATGAATTTGCCTTTACTAGTCTTGACTGAGGGTCAACTGGAGAGCAAGTGATAATTTCACCCCGGGCGAGTATATAGGCGGCCTCACCTATTTTTCCTCATTTTTTTCCTTTCCTCTCTCTCTCTTCACCTTCTCTCCTCTCTTTCTTCTCTCTACTTTCTCTCTCTACACTCCAACTCCACAATCGGCTTTGGAGGGTGGATCTCGGGCTACGGGGCGAGCCTCTAGGAGCCAAGCAACGTAGGGAAAGCAAGGAATCGAGGTAGAAATTTCTATTTTTCAAGCTTTTCCCTATTTCTAGTTTTAAGGAAGTTTGGGGTAAAAATTGAGATTTTGGCTTCGTTTCTCGATTAAAATTGGTGTTTTTGGTGTCTAAATGCTCCTTAGACATTAAGGGTGAGACCACATGGAAGAAATCATGGAAAACAGTGGAGATTTGGCCAGATCTGAGCTAAATCCAAAAGGAATCGCGAAAGGTCGCGATCGTGGCGCCCAGGCGCCAAGGTTTAGAAGGTTTTGAGGAAGAAGGTCTTGGCGCCTAGGCGCTAGGCTTGGGTTGGCGCCCAGGCGCCAGATGTACCAAAAAACCTTAGCTTATTTTCAATCGGCCATAACTTCTTCATCCGGACTCCGTTTTGGGAAAACTTTATATCGTTGGAAAGATCTTTGAGTCTAGTTTCCAATGGTATAAGTTTCATATAGATATTCATTACCAGTTAGGAGTTATGACTTGAAATGTGAGTAAAGGTCGAGAGCAGTGATAGGAAATTTCTCTATTTTGTAACCCTAATGATTTTTACCTGGTTACAATAGGGATGGTTAAGGCGCAAGGTGGGAGCGGCGAGAGCGTGGAATCCAGGTGAGTAGGCAACCTTGCAAAATTAATTTACTAAATTAGTCAAAGCACAATATAAATCCTATTTGCATTATTTGTGAAATTAAGAAGATTATCAGTGTATGTTCAAGTTGAGAAAAATTATAATATCATTGGGAATTATTTTATTACCTTTGTGAATTGATTTCTCTAGTTGACTAAATAACTAGATGTGGTAGTTCCTTGAATAAATTGGAATATTTTGTAAGTGAATGACCTTACTAAACTAATTTGATATTATTAGACAAAGTACAATATAAGTCTCATTTATAATATTATTAAAATGATAAATAATCTATGCACGAGTTTGAAAGGGTTAGAGTCCCATACTACTCAGTGTATAACTATGAAAACCTATGCACGAGTTTGAAAGGGTTAGAGTCCCATACTACTCGGTGTATAACTGTAAAAATCTATGCACGAGTTTGAAAAGGTTAGAGTCTCATACTACTCGATGTATAACTGTGAAAATCTATGCACGAGTTTGAAAGGGTTAGAGTCACATACTACTTAGTGTATAACTATGAAAACCTATGCACGAGTTTTGAAAGGGTTAGAGTCCCATACTACTCGGTGTATAACTGTGAAAATCTATGCATGAGTATGAAAGGGTTAGAGTCCCATACTACTCAGTGTATAACTGTGAATACCTATGCACAAAGAGTTTGAGGGTTAAATACTCAGGTCACTTGGTGCAAGTATTTTATGGCACATAATGCAAAGTGATTGAGGGATTGATCACCAAAAAAATTATACGCAAATTCAGACAAATGTAATACTATAATTATTTAAAATAAATGATAGATTGATTGTATTAGTAAATGTGGTATTTGTGCTTGTGATGTTTTCATGTACAGTTGTTTACTCACTGAGTTTTGATTAACTCACACTCTCTATGATTATCTTTTCAGATATAGTGGTTGATGAGGAGAATTTATAGCCTTTAAGAATATACTCCACCTTTGTCTGGTAAACAAATAAATATAGATTTGGTAAGGATTAGGAAATGCTCTGTAATCTAGTAGGTCACCTAGACTTGGGAGGTTGTATAGTACTGTATAGTGTATGAATATTGAACATTTTCTGAATATGTATACAAAATATCTTTCTTGAAAAATTTATGATTCACATACTTGAAAAATTTATGATTCACATAGTTATGGAAATTAAGAATGTTTATAGAGATTAAGGGGTACCACGGAGGTACACCCTAGGTATTTTATGTTTATCTCACATGTAAATTTTGGGATGTGACAGCGGATGTGTGTGGACTATCGAGCTTTAAACAGAGCTACCATTCTGGATAAGTTCCCCATTCTGGTTGTTGATGAATTAATCGAGGAATTACATGGTGCAAACTTTTTTTAGAAATTAGACCTTAAGGCTGGGTATCATCAGATTCGTGTGTGAGAAGAGGATGTGGGAAAGACCGCTTTTCGCACTCATGAAGGTCATTACGAATTCTTGGTAATGCCTTTCGGTCTTATGAACTCACCGGCTACTTTTCAGGCTACCATGAACCAGATTTTTAGACCCTATTTGCGTAAATTTGTGTTGGTATTTTTTGACGACATTTTGGTGTTCAGTTCAGATTGGGCGTTGCATTTACAGCACTTATTTACTGTTCTGGAAGTTCTCTAGCATTACCAGTTTGTGGTGAATTTATAGAAATGCTGTTTTGGTAGGAGCCAAGTGGAGTATTTGGGTCATGTTATTTCAGGAGTAGGGGTATATATAGACCTTATTAAGGTGCAAAGCATATTGGATTGGCCAATTCCATAGTCTGTTAGGGGAGTAAGAGGTTTCTTGGGCCTTACAGGCTATTATCGCAAATTTATCCTTGATTATGGGAAGATTGCAAAACCCTTAACTGACCTGACAAAAAGTGGACTAGGGAGGCTCAAACAGCTTTATATACCTTGAAGAAAGCTATTACAACAACTCTGGTGTTAACCTTACCTGATTTTTCCCAACCATTTGAACTCGAGTGTGACGTTTCTGGTGGCGGTCTTGGGGCAGTCCTTATGCAGTGAGGTAGTGTTGGGACATTCTGGCAAATGCACCAGTCGCACAAGTAATATAGTGTTAAAATGAGTAAAGAGTTATCGTCTCCATAGGGACTAACGTGCTAAGTACTCCAGAAATTCAAACGCATTATTTAGGCAAACCAATTTTTGATTTAAGAAGCTCTAGTTGAAGGTAAAAGCAAATTGCAATAAAATCGAATGGAAATAATTCAAATAAAAGGCCTAGAGTTACTAATCCCCCTCTTTCGTTTTAGGAATTGCTAATTC
This sequence comes from Biancaea sappan, assembly GCA_037074585.1. Taxonomy (NCBI): domain Eukaryota; kingdom Viridiplantae; phylum Streptophyta; class Magnoliopsida; order Fabales; family Fabaceae; genus Biancaea; species Biancaea sappan. The sequence continues at coordinate 15,749,010 of CM073491.1, read as the reverse complement.
TCCCTAACACTTGTGATTCAGTTCAATTATACACAATAATCTTAGGTTTTCTAATGGCTTAAAGTGATTCTCCCGAACCTAAATTAAGCTACTAAACTCTAACATAATCCCTTATGTGAGTTTAAGTCAAATTAATGTTAACCTAATTTGATTAAACGAGGTTAATTAATATTCCTATTAATTAACAAGTAAAACCCCTAAGTTCTAACACCCGCCCTAATCATTCAGTGTTCTACCAACATCTCCCTCTCTCGAGTTCGACGAAAGTAACAAACAAGTCATAAAGTGGCCAATTTCATAACAAGTATAGTAAATATGAATGATAGGTATGTATTAAATTGAAAAGAATCACAAGTTTCAAGAGAAATACAAATCCTAATCTGAAATTGGGTTCATAGTAACCCTAGAACAGAAAATTAGCCACTCATGGCTCTAACACTACAGAAAGCAGTAAAGGAATGAGCAAACTCCATGAATCTGAGGTTGGGTTGACGGAATTCGGGCTTGATCGGCTTCGAGAATGGATTCCTCCTTCTCTTCTAGCAGAAATCGGTGCCTCCCCTCTGTCTCCAACTCAGAATTGACCTAAAAAATGTTCTGACGCGTTTTAAAATAGTGCAGGATCTCGAACCGCCGCTATAGCGGTGAATTCCCACCGCTATAGCAGTAGTAGGCAGAGAAGAAAGCTTAAAAATGAGTTTTTTCAGGTTTTACCGCTATAGCGGTGGCTGGCAGAGAAGAAGGCTCCAAAATCTTTTTTTCAGCACTCCACCGCTATAGCTGTGGGAGACAGCAATCACATCAGCATTTTCAGAATTTCAACTTTAGCATTCCATCTTCTAACACGAACTTTTTACCAACTCAACCTACACAAAAAATAACAAATAAACCCATTAAATCGCAAAAATGAATCATGAAATCACTCCATTTATTAAAATATCAAAGAAAACTAAAACTAATCTAAACTACTCAAAATATGAGCTAAGAATTACAAGACAACAAGAAAGAGATCAAAAGAGAGGGTATTTAGCATCAAAATGGCACTAAATTGAGAACTCAACAGGTAGACCTATCGCATTTTACAGCAAAGCTCTTTCAGACGACCAACTCAATAAGTCAATATATGAGAAAGAATTAATGGCTGTAGTTTTTGCTATTCAACATTGGCGACATTTTCTGATGGGAAGGGAATTTCTTGTTTTTTCAGATCAGAAAAGTTTGAAAGATTTGTTATATCAGCGGGTGGTCAGCATGGATCAACAAAATTGGCTTGCTAAACTTCTTGGTTTTCGTTTTCAAGTCATTTACAAACCGGGCAGAGAGAATAAAGCTGCTGATGCTTTGTCTCGAATGCATGAAGGGGAGTTATCTTTCATTATTTCAGCACCTGTATGGCTTCAAGGTCATATCCTTCATAAAGAAGTTGATGAGGATGTGGAGCTGCAGCAAATTATTTCTGACTTACAGCAAAATACCAAACATCATCCTGGTTTCTCCATTCTAAATGGTGTATTACTGTACAAAGGCCGCATGGTCATTTCTAAATCGTCCTCACTAATTTTAAACTTATTAGAGGAATTTCATACCACTTCAACTGGGGGGCATTCGGGTTTCCTTCGAACATATAGACGCTTGGCTGGGAACTTGTATTGGAAGGGCATAAAGAAGAGAATAAAGGAGTTTGTGTAGAGTTGTGATATCTGTCAGCGTCATAAATGTCACGACCTGTTTTCTGGGCACATGACCGGCACAATGATGAATATCCCATCACTGTAAGCCTTTCGATAAATTCTACCCATGAGTTTAGTCATTATCTCTATATTATCAAAATAACCATTCCTGAAGAAAATATATCAAATTTTCTTATTTGAAATTCATAGAGATTATTTGCATATAATAATAGATCCTCAACATAAAATACATTATTGTACTGAAATACAAGCCAAATACCAAACCCCTGACCTAGATGTCCTAGACGATTACAGAGCAACATAATCTACAACAATAGAGGGGCTTACTCGACAGTGGGAGGGTCCAAAGTGATATACTCTTCTAGCGGATATTCTTCATCAGCAACCTGATCTGAACAAAAAGGTTGTACAAACAATGTGAGCTTTTAAACTCAATGAGCGAATCGGCCTCACGTTAATAAAATTCAAATACATTACCAGTCATGCAAGCATATCCAAAGGCTCATACTCAACCAATAGACAGAAGATAAAAATTCATCCAATTCAACAAACGTTACTAGTACTCGTCAATGGCAATATATCCCAGAGAGCGCACACAGGCCGGCTCACCAATTATGTATATTTCCGCCATGACGCACAACATCATCCTCTTACATACAAGAAGATAAAAATTCATCCAATTCAACAAACGTTACTAGTACTCGTCAATGGCAATATATCCCGGAGAGCGCACACAGGCCGGCTCACCAATTATGTATATTTCCGCCATGACGCACAACCTTATCCTCTTAGCTAGGGCGCCTCACGGATTTATCACCAATCCGGCCTATATCCCTACTGAGGGAATCGTTGTCTCCACACTCATTGGTCAAGACACCCTGTCAACCGGGTTTTCTGCCTTGCCGTGAGAGGGGGTACTGTCCCGCTCAATCACAATCAATAGCATTTCATATCATAATCAGAAGCTCAATATAATATTCATCCATACAACAGGTATAGTATATAACTATATTATAGATTTATAAACCACAAATCAAGATAACAATTAATCTGTTTTTGAAAAGATTCAAACTTCACATCATCATGAAATACTTGTTTCGTCTTATCCATACTTCTGGATTAATTATCTCATTAGATTCGTCATTCTGAATCCAATTTCCCCCTATGAATCTTGGGAGTGTCCTACAACATACTTTTTATCACCAGTAATGCTAAAACTCTATTAAAACGGGGTCGTTCCACTCACCTAGATTCCGTACGAGTATCACTTCTCTAAGTCGTTACAGACAAGAGTACTCAGGTGAATTTCGGTGTTCTGCTACGGAGATTTTCATGAAAGATTAGAGAAAATATGTTAGGATTGTTTTCATACAGACACTGTTCATACATATGGTCACTATTCATATATAGGGTTACTATTCATATATACAGTCACTATTTATACATATGGTCACTATTTATATGTACGGTCACTATTCATACGTATGGTTACTATTCATATGTACGGTCACTATTCATACGTACGGAGACTGTTTATACCAGAAATAGAGAATACAATCTGTAAAAGAGTACACCAGGTAAGTTCCCAGGAAAGAGTGGAGGGTCACACTGGACACACTTAAAAACCAAGTCTTTCCTTAGCCAGAACTTTCCTAGACATGTATTCTTCACAGTTTACATTCTATTTCGGTAATCAGAGAATCAAAATAACATATAAACAGCTAAGGACAGTTTTTCTGATGTGGAAGATCGGCCAAAGCCGCAACCACATAGCATACTTAAGAAAATAACTTCTAAAATTTAAAAGACATAGAAAGGGCATAGTATCCTTACCTAAGCTGAAAAAGAAAGGCCCAAAATCTCAGAGGCCTAGCTTTGGAGTAAGAGAAACTTAAGGAGAGAAGAAGAGAAGTTGAAGGTGTGAGTTTAGAAGTGAAATGAAAGCGCCTATTTATAGGAAAAGTCAAGGGTACTATTTGATACTATGCGCTAATAAAATATTCAATTTACTATTTATGAAAATGACATTTCTAATAATGCAGTTACTGTACACCTCACGCGCGTACGATGAAAAATTTTTCTGTTATTACTATTGGAAACTTAAAAGGAAAACTATCCTTTCACCTTAAACCTTTAAGTTTCTTTTCAATTCAGTCCTTTCAATTTAGTCCCTGAGGGTATTTTTACACATAAAACGTCATTTTCTCCTACAAACTTCTTTCTAGTTTTCTCTTATGACCAAACCACATCTAGTACTTGACATTTCGATTGTATAAATAAACAGTATCGTATACATAAATAGTATTATACAGGTAAATAGTATCGTATACTGAAATAGTAATAGTAGTTTGTAAACAAATATTTATATTTTATTTTTCTTGGGTATTACAATAAATATGAGGCCACCTTACCGGCTGGTCTACTTCAGCCCTTGCCCATTCCAGATCAGATCTGGGAAGATGTGTCCTTAGATTTCATCACTGGTATGCCCAAGTCCAAGGGGTTTGATGCCATTATGGTTGTGGTGGACAGATTGTCCAAATATGCCCATTTCCTGTTGATCAAGCATCCCTATACAGCAAAGAGTATTGCAGAAGTTTTTGCTAAAGAAATAGTCCGGCTTCATGGCATCCCTTTATCTTTATTGAGTGATAGGGACCCAGTTTTTGTAAGCATTTTTTGGAGGGAGCTTTTTAAGCTCCAAAGAACTACTTTAAAGATGGGGTCAGCATATCATCCAGAATCGGATGGTCAAACTGAAGTGATAAATATGTGTTTAGAAACCTATCGTCGCTGTTTTGCCTCAGAACAACCGCGAAACTGGTCTTATTGGTTACATTGGGCTGAGTTGTGGTATAACACCACTTTTCATAATTCCATTGGTAAAACTCCCTTTGAAGTGGTATATGGTAGAAAACCCCCTACTGTGGTGAGATTTAATGCTGCTAAAACTAAGGTTGAAGCTGTCTCAAGGGAGCTTAGGGAGAAAGATGAGGCCCTTCGTCAACTCAAATTTCATCTCTTGAGAGCTCAAAGTCAAATGAAGAAGTATGCTGATGCCAAGAGGAGAGATTTACAATTTGAAGTGGGTGATTGGGTTTTCCTTAAATTAAGGTCCCATAAACAGTCCTCTGTTGCTCAAAGTGAAAGTAATGGTTGGAACCCAAGAGGGGGGTGAATTGGGTTTTATAAATTTTTCACAAGAATTAATTGGAAGTTAAAATGATTTTCTGTAAAAGTACAATGTTTAGGATAATAAATACAATACAGAAAATCAATGTGCTGTCAAGATAAATAATTATAAAGATCAAGGAATTAAATAATAGATATCAATATGCACAAATTAAAGAGTAAGGGATAGAGAAAGCAAACTCGGAGATTTATACTAGTTCGGCTAATCCAAGCCTACATCCAGTGCTCAAGAGACCACTTGAGTATTTCCACTATAATTGCAAGTTTAATCCGGGTACTTGCAAACCACTACAACCACGCAAATTCGATCCGGGTATTTGCGAAACCATAATGGAGAATTTATGAATCCGGGCTCCTCCTCAACCCAAAGCAAGTTCTTCCAACACCGGTACTTGCGAACCTCAACTCAGAATAATATATGTGTTGATCAAAATCAACAATACAAAGAAACTCTCTTTAAAGAGTAGATGAATACAAATGAAGCTCTAATAACTATAATGATAGAGAATATGCAAGATTTGGCTCAAGAATGCTTTTCTTTCTCTCAAAGATGATAGAAGAAGTTAATATCACATTGTAGGACTTTGTTCTAGCTCAAAATCGTGTATCTAAGGTCATATATATAAGATTTTACAAAACTAGCCGTTATATAGCCGTTATATAGCCGTTACAGCACTTATAGTGCAGTCCAGATTTTGAGCTTTCTTTAAAAATTCATAACTCCCTCATTTGAACTCCGTTTTAAACAAATAATTTACCGTTGGAAAGCTCTTGGAGTCTAGTTTCAAATGAGCCAGTTTTACTCAAAAATTATTTTTCTTTTAAAAGATATAATCAAAATACTGACTATAGGTCAGAATAGAATAATTTTTTATTACAGTAAAATTAACTTTCAGTTTTTCAAACTATATTTTAAATAGTCATATATTTCTCATTTGGACTCCGTTTTGAATAAATAATATACCGTTGAAAAGATCTTTGAGTCTACTATCAAATGAGATTAAGATACTTGAAAAACCAATTTTTCATTTATGAGATATGATATAGGAGTGACCAAAGGTAAAAAAATAACTTTTGTAAAACTTCATATCTCACTATCTTTTTGTTCAAAAATGCTTGAGCCAATGTATGCAAATCTAAATCATTGAGTTGCACAAATATACTAGCCTATATAAAATATACCTAATGTAAACACATACACTATCTTGATGCATCCAAGCTTCCAAGACTTCAAATCTTCTAATTCTTCATTTCTTGGAGCTTTGTCCTTGTATGTTGCTTTCCTTGAGTGAGGCATGATGCTACTTTTCCTTGTTCTTCAATCCAATGCTCACTCTTCTTGTTTTGAACCAACCTATAAAATATATCTTACTTACAAACCAAATGGTTAGTTCAATTCATGATAAATAGCATGATTAATGTATAAGACATTACACATTAAATAACATAGTCGTGCTTAAATACTTGTAGCATGTATATGATAATTAACCTTTATATATATCAATGCTACAATTCAAATACATTTGTCATCATCAAAACTTATGGCATAAAGTCTTAGGGTCAACACAAAGAATTCATCCAAAATTATCTCCTAGGTACTATGGTCCTTTTCAGGTCCTGGAAAGGATTGGGGAGGTAGCTTACAAATTAAAGCTTCCTACTTCATCGAAAATTCATCCGGTGTTCCATATTTCTTTGTTAAAGAAAGCCATTGGACAGCACACCACTAAGAAGGAACTTCCCATTGATTTATCTATAGATTCTGATGTGCAGCCTGAATCTATTTTGGGTGTTCGTTCTAATACAGCAGCTGGCCAGCCAATTACAGAGTATCTCATCAAGTGGCATGGTATGTTTGAAGCTGATTCTACCTGGGAAGATGAGCTTCTTCTGAAAAGTCAATTTCCTAATTTTCGCCTTGAGGACAAGGCTCTAGCTGGTGATGGGGGTATTGTTAGGCCCATGGACCAATTATTGAATGGGCCAACAATCAGGCCCATAGGGTGGAAGGTTTATTCTAGGAGAGGTAGGAAAGGGAGAGAGAATGGTTGCTTAGTTAGCAAGTTAGTTATCTCTTTTGTATTTACGAAGTTTGGGCAGCAGTAGTGGAGTAGTCTGGTATGTTTACTGTTGATATAGTTAGGGGCAATGATTCTTCTTTAAGGAATCATCTGTAGGAGCTAATACTCTGGTCAGGTTTTGTATCTGCCTTTTTCTATACTTCCGACTAATAATATTGCTCTTTCTCTGGTTCCTATCACTATACTACCCTGTTGACCAAATACAATTGTAACAATGCCCCCCTTAATTATACCCTTGACCTCAAGGGTGAGCTTTTTCTTGCAAACCTTGGGAACTTGGACTGTATCTCTAACCATTCTTCCCAAGAATCTTCATCTACACACTTTCCCTTCCACTGAACCAAGACCTCCGTACATGCTCACCCTTTTCTTTGAACCATTCTTCTATCTGTAATACCCATGAAAAATAAAATATAAATATTTGTTTACAAACTACTATTACTATTTCAGTATACGGTACTATTCACCCGTATAATACTATTTATGTATATGGTACTGTTCATTTATACAATCGAAATGTCAAGTACTAGATGTGGTTTGGTCATAAGAGAAAACTAGAAAGAAGTTCGTGGGAGAAAATGACGTTTTATGTGTAAAAATACCCTCAGGGACTAAAGTGAAAGGACTGAATTGAAAAGAAACTTAAAGGTTTAAGGTGAAATGATAGTTTTCCCCTTAAGTTTTTCAATAGTAAGCCGCCTGCTTTGCACAGTAACCGTAAATGATTAACGTGGATTATTTTATTAGAAATGTCATTTTCATGAATAGTAAATTGAATATTTTATTAGTGCATAGTGATAAATAGTACCGTTGATTTTTTTTATAAATAGGCTCTTACATTTCACTTCTAAACTCACACCTTCAACTTCTCTTCTTCTCTCCTTAAGTTTCTCTTACTCAAATGCTAGGCCTCTGAGATTTTGGGCCTTTCCTTTTCAGCTTAGGTAAGGATACTATGCCCTTTCTATGTCTTTCAAATTTAGAAGTTATTTTCTTAACTATGCTCTGTGGTTGCGGCTTTGGCTGATCTTCCACATCAGAAAAACTGTCCTTAGCTGTTTATATGTTATTTTGATTCTCTGATTACCGAAATAGAATGTAAACTGTGAATAATACATGTCTAGGAAAGTTCTGCCTAAGGAAAGACCTGGTTTTTAAGTGTGTCCAGTGTGACCCTCCACTCTTTCCTGGGAACTTACCTGGTGTACTATTTTACAGATTGTATTCTGTATTTCTGGTATGAATAGTACCTGTACGTATGAATAGTAACCGTATGAATAGTAACTGTATATATGAATAGTAATTGTACGTAAAATAGTATTCATACGTATGAATAGTGACTGTATGTATGAATATTATCCGTATGTATAAATAGTATCCGTACGTATGAATAGTGACTGTATATATGAATAGTGAGTGTATATATGAATAGTACCGTATGTATGAACAGTATATGTATGAAAACAATCCTAACTTGTTTTCTCTAATCTTTCATGGAAATCTCTGTAGCGGTATACTGAAATTTATTTGTGTACTCTTGTCCGTAACGACTTAGAGAAGTGATACTCGTATGGAATCGAGGTGAGAGATCCTACCTTACCTTGTTTGCTTATTTAATGTATATATTAAAAGTATACTCTATATATATATGTGACATGAAATTCATGCATTCATGTTATACATTGAAATGTGTAAATATGATTATGTTGCGAACTTTTCCTGAAATGAGATGCATATGGTTGCCTATGATTGTGTAATGTGGTTGTGTTTGATCTTGATAGAAACGGAAATAAAGTTTATGGGATCCCATAGGATGAAATAAGGGTGGAATGAAATCACTATAGCCACGTGATTTTGAATATGATATTAGTCCTTTTAAGGACGGGGTGAAATAAGGTTAGACTACAAATTTGTCCCTTTGAGGACAGGGGTGAAATAAGGGAGGATACGGCAGGGGCCGTGGGGCAACGGCCACTTATTGTGGACGGGACCCGAAAAATGTCTGGGAACTTGATTTAGAATTGTATGAATTGTTTGAATTGTTTGAAATGTGATTTGGTTTGATCTTAAATATGTTGTTAATAATTGCAAGGTCGATTTGCTCACTGAGTTTAAAAGCTCACATTGTTTGTACAACCTTTTTGTTCATATCAGGTTGCCAGTGAAGAATATCCGCTAGAAGAGTAAATCACTTTGGACCCTCCCGCTATCGGGTAGGCCCCTCTATTGTTGTAGATTATGTTGCTCTGTAATCGTCTAGGACATCTAGGTCAGGGGTTTGGTATTTGGTTTGTATGTCAGCATAATAATGTATTTTATGTTAACGATCTATTATTATATGCAAATAATCTCTATGAATTTCAAATAAAGAAAATTTGATATATTTTCTTCAGGAATGGTTATTTTGATAATATAGATATAATGACTAAACTCATGGGTAGAATTTATCGAAAGGCTTACAATGATGGGATATTCATCATTGTGCCGGTCATGTGCCCAAAAAAATGGGTCGTGACACTATCAATCAAAGCCATGGGTTCACGACTAACCCTTCTTGCAGACTCATCTTCAGGGAGATGCACTGGCACCATAGAAGGATCAGGGCATCTCTTTAACAAGGAAACATGGAAAGTGGGATGAACTCGAGACCCCATAGGCAAATTAAGTGTGTAAGCTACCTTACCAACCTTAGCCAACACTTCACAGGGTCCATAATAACGGGGAGACAACTTGTCCGAGGCTATGTTCTCCACAGATTTCTATCTATAGGACTGAAGCTTCAACATCACTTTATCTCCTACTCTAAACTCCCTTTTAGAATGCCCCTTGTCAGCTTATTGCTTCATGCGATTTATAGCTCTCTACAAATTTATTTTTAACAACTTCAACATCTCTTCCCGAGCAGTAAAGCTTCGACTATGGACTCCATTCGCCAATCCTAAGGCAGATGAGACAAATGCAATGGAGGAGACTATTCATAAACAATCTCAAACAATGTTGTGTTGATGGATGAGTGAAATGACGTGTTATACCACCACTCAGCCATAGCCAACCACTTACTCCAGCGATGTGGGTTCTGCCAAACAAAAGCTTGCAAATAATTTTCTAAGCATCTGTTGACCACCTCATTCTGACCATCACTCTATGGGTGGTATGCAGAAGTCAGATTCTGTTCTATACTCAACTGACACAGAATTCCTTTCAAAAGGAACTAATAAAAAATGGATCACTTTCACTTACTATGTTGGCTGGAGCTTCGTGCAATTTATAAATCTGATCTATAAATACTTGTGCTAAAATTGGTGCTAAAATAGGATATGACAGAGCTAAAAAGTGTTCATACTTACTCATTCGATCTACCACCACCCATATTACATCTTTACCATTAGACTTCGGCAATCCCTCCACAAAATCCATTGCCACACTATACCATACACCTTGAGGTATTGGCAGTGGCTGTAGTAAATCAGGAGAAGCCATCGTTTCATTTTTGCAACGTGCATAAGTATTTCAATTAAACATGAATTATTTGATATCTCTCTGCATGCCCTTCCAATAAAAGATAGACTTGATCCTCTTTTTTATTGCTCGTACTCCAGAGTGTTGTCTTACTGGTGAAGTGTGAAGCCATTCCAAAATGATCTTCTTGGTCTGTAAAGAAGAACCCACCAGAAGTTTCCCTTTTCGAGTTAACAACCCATCAGACCATTTATATTTGGGATGACTTTCATGATCATGCTGCAAATGAGAGATCAACTCCTTCATCCTTAGATCTTCTTCCCATTCAAGCTTAATCAAGTCCCATAACTCAGTGGATATACTTAAGACTGCCATTTGAAGTGACTCTCCATGGGAAACTCTTGATAACGCATCTGCGACCAAGTTCTCCTTTCCCTTCTTACACTGGATCTCATATGTCATACCCACTAATTTAGTCAACCATCCAAACTGACTGGTGTTAATGATTTGGCAAGTGTACTAGTAGCACAAATAATACAGTGAAAGAGTTAGATTATCGTTCCCTCAAGGATTAACTTGCTAGTTACTTAAGAAACTCAAACGTATTAATCAGACAAACTAATTTGGATCAAAGGTAGCTCTACTTTAAAATTGAAAGGTAAAATGTAAAAGACAAAATATTTTCTTAAACTTTTTCACAATTAAAAAGAATGCACTCACAAATCGGATGAAATTAATTTAATTAAAAGACCTATGGTTACTAATTTCCCTCTTCCGTCCTAAGAATTGCTAACTCTCTTTAGCACTTGTGATTCTAATCAATTATACGCTTAATCTTAGGCTTCCTAATGGCTTAAATGATTTTTCCGAATCTAAATTAAGTTATTCAACTCTAACACAATCTCTTATATGAGTTAAGCCTAATAAACAACAAACTAATTTGATTAAACAAGGTTAACTAACATTCTTATGAGTTAACAAACAAAAACCCCTACGGTTCAAGAACTTGTCATGTCCATTCAATGTTCTACAGACACCTCCCTTGCTAAAGTTTGATGAAAGCAACAAGTAAGTAGTAAAGTGATTAGATTTGCAACAAGCACAATATAGATGAATGATAGGAATGTATTTATTGAATAGAAATCATAAGTTTAGAGAGAAAACAACTCCTAATCAGAGATTAGATTCATAGTAATCCGAGAATGGAAATTTAACTACTCATAGTTCTAAAACTACAGAAAGCAACAAAAAATGAAGAAGACTCCATGAAACCGAGGTTAGGTTGATGGAAATCGGGCTTCAAAAGCTTTGGAAATGGATTCTTTCCTCTCCTCTAGCAGAAATCGGTGCCTCCTCTTTGTCTCGAACTCAGAATACCCTAAAAACTTTGTTTTTGCTATTTAAACTATACCAATGAAATGTAGAATTGCGACCCACTGCACAGAGAAAAGGACATTAAAAGGCCACTAGTCCATGGCTTGTGGCTATAGCAGCACATAACCACCGCTATAGTGGTGGAAGGCAACAAAAATGGCTTCAAAATAATGGGTTCCAGTAGCCACCGCTATAGCAGTGGGTGGTAGAGGAACAACTTCAACATCTTCAGAAATATAGTTACATAGGTCCATCTTCTTGAATTAGCTCATTCCTAACTCAACCTACATCAGAGAACAATAAATTGTCAATTATCAACAGTTTTGAATCATGAAATAACTCAAACTAACCTAAAATCTAAGAAATCAGAAACTAATCTAAAACACTCAAAACGAGGGCAAAGAAATCACAAGCCAAGACAAGTAAGAGATGAAAAGATAGGGTATATAGCACCAAAATAGTATCAAATCTGAAACTTAACACTCCCCTAAACTTGAACCTTTGCTTGGCCTCAAGCAAAATAACCCATACAACAGACAAAAGTGCAAAGCAGAGGTTAGGAAAACAGATTCACAACAAAATTTGGAAATATTCAGACTAAGGGAAAAGTATAATTTGTACAAATAAAAATAGAACCATCCCTTAAAATTTAAATTCAGGAATTGCCTTTATCAAAGGAAGAGCCATATTTGCAATAACAATATGGGGATTTAATTTAAAACTCAAGTAAACACCTTGAAAATTAGGAGTTTCAAAAAGAAAAAATTGTCACATCCCAAAAATTGAGCATGTGAAAAGATACTACTCATTTGATATAATTCTCAAACATACGTTTTATACATATATTCTGTAAGGTTTTACATTCAACCTTAATCATTCATTCCACACTACAGAATTATATTCATCTGATAAGCAAATATAGACATACATAGTCTGATATTTCTATCTCATCGCAAGCCTAGGAGACCTATAGAAAATACAGAGCTTTTCTAATATCCACATTAATAAGTACTGGTGTCCCACCAGACAGAAATAGAGAATAAACCCAAGGGGCTTCTAATCTTCAAACGGATACTCTTGTTCTTTATTTTCTGTATCTGAAAAAAATAATCATAGGGAGTGTGAGTTTATTTAAAAACTCAGTAAGTAAATAACTGTACTATATAAAATATCAAAAGTACAAATACCACATTTACTCATATAATTAATTGTCTTATACATCGAGTAGTATGGGACTCTAACCCTTTCAAACTCATGAATAAGATTTCATAGATATACACCGAGTAGTATGGGACTCTAACCCTTTCAAACTCGTGAATAAGATCTCATCGGTATACACCGAGTAGTATGGGACTTTAACCCTTTCAACTCGTGTATAGATTTCATAGATATGCACTGAGTAGTATGGGACTTTAACCCTTTCCAACTCGTGTATAAGATTTCTTAGATATACACCGAGTAGTATGGGACTTTAACCCTTTCACACTCGTGTATTAGATTTCTTAGATATAGACCGAGTAGTATGGGACTTTAACCCTTTCACACTCGTGTATTAGATCCCGTAGATCTTTACTCATTAATAAAATAGTGAGAATTCATCACATAGTACAATTGTCATGAAATAAATAATTTCTTCATACTCTTATTTCTACTGATCATCATATACTCCCATATGAAAAATTAATTGCTTATTATCCAAATAATATTGTAAATGGGACTTATATTGTACTTTGACTAGTAATATCAAATTAGCTGAGCAAGGTTATTCACTCACCTTGATGTTTGTCCAAGTTTACCTTGTTCCACACTAGAATTTGTGTAGGAAAATTTCCTAGTAAAATATATTACAAGGAATCATAAGAAAGGAAACAAAATCACGAAAATACGTAAAATTTTCTGACTGCTACAGTAACGGGTTGCTACAGTATCGGTTCGCTACAGTGCCGGTTCGCTACAGTAACGTTGACTGCTACAGTACCGTTGACTGCCGACACTACAGTACTGCTACAGTAACCGAAGAAAATTTTCCAGATTTTGTTTCGAAATCCCTGGTCGCTACAGTAACTCGGTTTTTGCAGAAGTTTTTGCAGAAATTTCTAACAAATTCATCCTCTCCCTTCTTGTTTCAAAACCAGAATTTCAACTCTTTTAACCGATTATAACTCAAATATAACTTCTAAAACAACTGAGATTCATGAATTATCATCAAAATCTTCAAAACAAAACCTCCTCTGATCTTCTACATAAACTGAAATTTAAGGAAAATAATCGGATTAAAGCTTACCTTTGATCCTTACAAAGCTTTTGAACCGAACAAATAATCGAAACTCTGAAGATCAAGGAAAGGATTTGAGAAGAAAATGAAGAACTGAGAGAGAAATCTTTTCTGCTTCCTTCGGCTGAGTGAAAAAAAATGAGGGTTACTATTGAAACTTTATATTAAATATTTCTAATGGGTTATTCAATAACCCATGGGTATCCATAACCCAACATCCAAACCCATCCAGTCAATTTACAATAAATGGATTAATTGACCATTCTGAAACCACTTTTCCATGAATTTCACCATTCTTAGAATATATCCCTCATTGTGCAAATATTTAGTCCAGTCATTTAACTCAATTTTCATAAATAATATTCAAAGAGAACAATTAAATATGAAAATTAAAAATGACCAAAATAAATAACTAAAGTAACGTTGTAGAATTCTAAAATACTCTTAAGCGAATTATATTCTGAAATTAACGGGTATTACAAAAATACTGCCACCTAAATTAACCTTTTTTTTAAATATAATTTAACATTCTCGGGTATTCATTCCAAATTCCAGTGATCCATTTAGTAAACCAAATAAGAGGAGTTGTAGGCAGTAAGAAGTAAAGTCTGTGCGCCTAATCCACACAGCTCTTCTTCCCCCTTCACACTCAAGGAGAAAATTATAGAGTAGGGGAATGCCCGTGTGTCTAATCCACACAATACTTCCCTACCAACAAAAAAGCATGTTTCATTGGTTGAAACAGTGTTTGTGCACCTAATCCACATGACACCATCCTAACATAAACCATACCTTTAAGTCAGCTAATTATTCTTATTTAGATAACAATTTTTTTAAAATTTGAAATTAACACCTCTTATTGAGCTTACTTTTGATTTTAGGAAAGGTTAACTTAGGCTACAACATCTACTTTCAGAGTTCCCAAATTTCAATTAGCCTAACAAGAATTTTGAAGAAAATCTCTTAATATTACTGAAAATAAGACAAATTCTTTATTAAAAACAACTTCAAAAATTTCAATTTTAACAAAATATAAGTTTTTAAATTCACAAACCATCACTCTCCCTTAAAAAGAATAAAGTAAAAGATAAAATAAATGTTTGAAAATATGCTCTAACTGACAATTATCTGCTTTGCACAATTATTTGTGACAATATACCAAACAAAAACAAAGATTCTTCTCCCCCAACTTGAATCTGACAGTCCCCTCACTGTCTCAAATCAGCACAACAAAGGAAAAGAAACATAAAAACCACAACACAAAAAATCAAACCACACAAGAACTGCCAATACAATTATAATACTGCCATTCACATAGATTCAGCCACACATGTTCACAAATTTCACATCATAAGCATTTAGCAGTTATACAAATTGATTAGCAGTTCACAAAACAAATAAACAACAGAAACAGAAAAATAAAAGATAGAAATAAAATGGTGTTTCCTAGTCACTAATCTATCATTTGTTTGTCATCTCCTGCTCTATCAGCTTCTTCATCCTTGGCTGCCTCTTCATCTTCTTCACCATGAGCATTAGATGCCTCATCTCGTCCATACACTGGGAATCTTGAGGTATCAAGGCTGAACTTTTCAGCCATCATTGACCCAAAAGCAGTCATGTAATCCATGCTATATCGCATATCCATCTGTATTTTTGTGATTGATTACTTCACCTCTCCCAATTCTGTGCTAACATCCACGAGAGTCACATGAGTAGTATGGGGAACTTTTCTATGAGGGTGGCCTACGAGGTGAAAGGGTTAAGGCCTACCACCAAGAAATAAGTTATCTATATAAGCTGCAGTTATTCCAGGTGGCTTTTTCAACTTCATTTCATCTAGAGGAACTTCCTTCTTGATCAAAAAGGCCGACAAAATAAAAGGGTATCCAATAATTCCCTTTTTTACTTGAGCTAATTCATCAATTGTTCAGATATGATTTTTCCCAAATTAATTGTAATGCTCTTCATAAGGCAATATATCAAAATGGCCTTCTCAACAAAATATCTGAGAAGTTTGATATTGGCATGATAGTGTATTGCACAAAGCTGAACCATGCATTTGCAATTGGTAAAAGATCTATTTTCTTCATCTTGTAGGGTTCTCCCCTAGAGTTTAGCTCCTAAATTACCTCAGGTTTACAGATTATTCGGAGCATATCTTCGGGATCCCGGGATTTTGCATCTGTTATGCCATGATAATCTTGATCTCTTGGATTCCACAATTCAAATACTCTATCAATCTCTCATTCTGAAAAGATAATTGGCTTCCCTTTGACTTCTATTATGTATCTTTTCAGAGGGTCATTAGGGACTCTGAATGAATTTGCATAAAATTCCTTTACTACGTCTATATGTATGCAAATTCTGGCAAATTACAGATTTTTGTCCAACCCCTGTCAGTGATCTGATCTTGAATCTCTGTATACTCATTCTCTTTTAGGTTGAAGACTTTTTTAGGTAGCACTTTTCTTCTACTTATTTCTTTGTCGTATCTTTCTCCATGGGTTGGAGTCTTGAAGGTGAGAAATTGGGCTAATGATAATGATGCCCCTAGAGTTTCTTTCCTATTCGTGGGGAGCTTCTTCCTTTTTGGAGCCAGCAGGGCCATGAGAAACGCAAGGACAATCATAAGCCCTGCACTCAGAAACATATAGTTCAGCCACAATAACATATTTCACATAAGTTTAGGTCATTGGAAGCAAAATCAACATGTTCTCTAATACAAACATTGATAAAATAGTCATCCCCCAAAGTTAAAGACAACACTACAATAGAAGACTTAACTCACGACACAAGTTTAGCAAAACCCATTGCAAAAAGGTACCATATCTACACCTTTTTTTTACTTAGGCATTTTGTTAAACACTTTAGGTGCATTTCATTATTTTCAAAGTTTCTGCACATCAACCACCCATAAAGATTCCAATGCAATCATATAAATATGTATAGGCAGTAATTCCATTAAATGCATACACAAAAAACAAAGAAAAACTGATTGAGGCATTTTATCAAACACCTTATAGGCATAAATTTTTTGAAAATGAGTTTGACTAAAATTAAAGCTTAAGATTCCTCCTTACACATCAAAGCCACAGGAAACAACAATATTAATTGAGGAATTACCAAAACAACCTTTTAAGACACTAAGATAAGCCAAACCACAACAAACACAAATTTATTCTAAATCCCAAAACGAAAGAAAAAGAAAAACAGAACTTCAATTCTAAACCAAAAATGCACAAGACCAATAAATGAAGGAAGAAAAACTAAAAAAGAATAGGGGAAAACCACTTACCAAACATCTTAAAGATCAAGAGAACACATACACAAATGGTTCAGCAGAAGACACCCACGAACAACCGGTTCAAACAGTTGAAAACACCCATAATGCAAGAAAAATGGTTGAAAGAGTGAAAGGGAGGGATATTTTGGTAGGGATTAGCCAAAATTTGCCCTAGGACGTAGTTCACTCAAAGAGAATGCAAAAAGAAAGAGGTGTGACAATGAGGGTAATGAAAAATTAGGGTTTAGAAGACTTAATAGCCCAACACACAGCTAGAACGGCTAGAACACACCGCTATAGCGGTGCGAGACAGAGATGACTCCCCCCTTTTTTCTTCAAATTTTGAGGCTCACTACTATAGCGGCCAGAAGCCGCTGCTATAGTAGTGGAAGGCAGAGAATTACCCTTTTTCAAAAATTTTTAGGTACTCATCGCTATAGCAGTCAGAAGCCATCGCTATAGTAGTGGAAGGCAGAGAGTTTTGGTCACATCTAATTTTCTTTAGGGTCCACAACTATCGTGGTGAAAGGCAGAACAAACCTCAATTTTCCTAGGTCTCCCTTCTATAATGGTACAGTCCTACCGCTATAGCGCCAAATGATAAAACAAACTTCTCAGAATGTAGAATTCATGACAAAAAAGCTCCCCTGCAATCTTAACTCGTCACAAGAAAAAATTACACTCTCCCTTATTTATCAAGACAATCAATTAAACACTAACCTCTCAACACAACCATCCCTCTAAAGCATAATTCTATTACAATCAATCAAACTTTAATCAAGAATAGCACTCCCAGTTCAATAGTAGATATCACATCAGACCAAAACACCAGTTTAAACTAGTTAAGCACATTCTCTACCCTCAACAACTATCCAAACAATTAAACAACAAGCTTAACCAAGTTTAACAACAATATCAGCATTTTTCACTAGCCACACATAATAAGTCAGATAAAAATAACAACGTCAGCAACACTAGCAACAATTATAACAAAAGAAAAAAAAATAAAAACTACGAAAGCAAGAAACTAAGGTTGCCTCTCAAGAGCACTAAGTTTATAGTCTTCAACCAGACTTTACCAGGCCGACTATGCTCAAGGTAGATCTTTCAATTTTTGTGGCTTTTTGAATGCTTTTAATTGAGTAACAACATTGTTTACAATGTCAGGAGGTTTGAATTTAATGGGATCATTATGAAACTTGACATAAGCCTTTGTAACTTTAGGAACTCCCCATTTTCTTTTCCCCATATATTTATCTTCCTCTAAACAATTTTTACTCATATCATATTGAATATACTCGTGAGAGTCCTCATCAATCACCTTCACAAAATAGCATTTCTCCGGGTCATCAGGAACTTTCTTTACTTTGTTCATGTTAAAGGTGATCTCTTGATCGTTGACTGTCATGGTTAATTCACCTTTATGAACATCAATTATAGTCCTTCTTGTAGCTAGAAAAGGTCTTCCCAAAATGATTAGGATCTCCTTGTCTTCCTCATAATCAATGACAATAAAGTCTGCTAGAAAAATTAACTTGTCAACCTTGACAAGTATCCTCAATAACTCTGTTTGGATAGCATAATGAATGGTTAGCTAGTTGAAGAGTCACTGTGGTAGGCCGAGTATTTCCCAAACCTATTTTCTTGAAAATAGAAAGCAGCATCAGATTCACACTTGCTCCCAGATGACACAATCTTTTTACAGGAAATTTTTTTTTCTAATATTGCATGGGATCACAAAGTTACCTGGATCTTGCATTTTTATAAGTATCTTCTTTTGGAGAATGGCGCTACATTTTTGGGTCATAGCAACAATTTCAAACTCATCCAAGTGCTTTTTTCTTAACAAAAAATCCTTCATGAACTTTGCATTGTTGGGCATTTGTTCTAATGCCTCCGCAAATGGAATGTTTATATGAGTTTACTTTATGATCTCAAAGAATTTTTTATATTGCTGGTCCAAATTGAGCTTTTTATGTTTCTAAGGATAAGGTAATGGTGGAATAAAATTTTCAGCCTTCATGTCTAGCTTTGTATTTCACCCTTACCTTTAGCATCTGAAGCATCTATTTTCTCAATTGCCTTCTCTTGAAGCTCAACAACTTTTTTCATTCTCTTTTTCAGTGACCACCCCTTGCGTCTGATCATTATGTTTAACAACATCAGGAAGCTTCTTGCCACTCCTTAAGATAATGACATTACAATACTCTTTCCCCTCCCTTCTTGGGTTGTTTCAATATCACTAAGGAGACTACCTTGTGGCCTATTGTTCAGAGTAAGTGCCAGCTGGCCTATCTGAGTTTCTAAATTCTTAATTGTCACATTCTGAGTCTGAAACATTGACTCACTTCTTTCCATGAACTTCATGAACATATCCTTCATTGAAGGTTTCTTTTCCACTTGAAGAGGTGGTGTAATACTCAAGAAAAAAATAAAATATAAATATTTGTTTACAAACTATTGTTACTATTTCAGTATACGGTACTATTTATTTATACAATCGAAATGTCAAGTATTAGATGTGGTTTGGTCATAAGAGAAAACTAGAAAGAAGTTCGTGGGAGAAAATGACGTTTTATGTGTAAAAATACCCTCAGGGACTAAATTGAAAGAACTGATTTGAAAAGAAACTTAAAGGTTTAAGAGAAAGGATAGTTTTCTCTTTAAGTTTCTAATAGTAATAAAAGAAAAATTTTTCAGCGTTGCCGCGATTTGCACAGTAAAATGCATTATTAGAAAAGTCATTTTCATAAATAGTAAATTGAATATTTTATTAACGCATAGTATCAAATAGTACCCTTGACTTTTGCTATAAATAGGCCCTTCCATTTCACTTCTAAACTCACACCTTCAACTTCTCTTCTTCTCTCCTTAAGTTTCTCTTACTTCAATGCTAGGCCTCTGAGATTTTGGGCCTTTCCTTTTCAGCTTAGGTAAGGATACTATGCTCTTTCTATGTCTTTCAAATTTTAGAAGTTATTTTCTTAAGTATGCTCTGTGGTTGCGGCTTTGGCTGATCTTCCACATCAGAAAAACTATCCTTAGCTGCTTACATATTATTTTGATTCTCTGATTACCGAAATAGAATGTAAACTGTGAAGAATACATGTCTAGGAAAGTTCTGGCTAAGGAAAGACCTGGTTTTTAAGTGTGTCCAGTGTGACCCTCCACTCTTTCCTGGGAACTTACCTGGTGTACTCTTTTACAGATTGTATTCTCTATTTCTGGTATGAATAGTAACTGTACGTATGAATAGTGACCGTATGTATGAATAGTAACTATATGAATACTAACCGTATGTATGAATAGTGACCATATATATGAACAGTAACCGTATGTATGAATAGTATCTGTACGAAAAACAATCCTAACGTATTTTCTCTAATCTTTCATGAAAATCTCTGTAGCGGAATACTGAAATTCATCTGTGTACTCTTGTCTGTAACGACTTAGAGAAGCGATATTCGTACGGAATCCAGGTGAGTGAAACGACCCCGTTTTAATAGAGTTTTAGCATTATTGGTGATAAAAAGTATGTCGTAGGACACTCCCAAGATTCATAGGGGGAAATTGGATTCAGAATGACGAATCTAATGAGATAATTAATTTAGAAGTATGGATAAAACGAAGCAAGTATCTCATGATGATATGAAGTTTGAATCTTTTCAAAAACAGATTAATTGTTATCTTGATTTGTGGTTTATAAATCCATAATATAGTTATATACTATACCTGTTATATGGATGAATATTATATTGTGTTTCTGATTATGATATGAAATACTGTACTATTGATTGTGATTGAGCGGGACAGTACCCCCTTTCACGGCAAGGCGGAAAACCCGGTTGACAGGGTGTCTTGACCAATGAGTGTGGAGACAACAATTCCCTCAGTAGGGATATAGCCCGGATTGGTGATAAATCCGTGAGGCGCCCTAGCTAAGAGGATGAGGTTGTGCGTCATGGCGGAAATATACATAATTGGTGAGCCGGCCTGTGTACGCTCTCTGGGATATATTGCCATTGACGAGTACTAGTAACGTTTGTTGAATTGGATGAATTTTTATCTTCTGTCTATTGGTTGAGTATGAGCCTTTGGATATGCTTGCATGACTGGTAATGTATTTGAATTTTATTAACGCGAGGCCGATTCGCTCATTGAGTTTAAAAGCTCACATTGTTTGTACAACCTTTTTGTTCAGATCAGGTTGCCAGCGAAGAATATCTGCTAGAGGAGTAGATTACTTTGGACCTTCCCGTTGTCGGGTTGACCCCTCTATTATTATAGATTATGTTGCTCTGTAATCGTCTAGGACATCTAGGTCAGGGGTTTGGCATTTGGTTTGTATGTCAGCATAATAATGTATTTTATATTGAGAATCTATTATTATGTGCAAATCATCTCTATGAATTTCAAATAAGAAAATTTGATATATTTTCTTCAGGAATGGTTATTTTGATAATGACTAAACTCATGGGTAGAATTTATCGAAAGGCTTACAGTGATGGGATATTCATCATTGTGCCGGTCATGTGCCTAGAAAACGGGTCGTGACAAAGTTGGTATCAGAGCAATGGTTGTTAGGTCTCCTAGTGATTACAGAGCAAGGTAACCTTAGTGGGACCTCCTCTATCGTTGTGAACCCGGGCACAATTATAGAGAGACGGCTCTACTGAAGGTCCTGTAGGATGTTTCCATTTCCTTTTCCTCCGAGACTTATCTCTCCTTAGGAATTATGTTCTCAGTTTTAGTTTTAGACAGATGTGGCTACACTTTTGAACTTAGTAAAGGAAATGTTATTACTTGTTTGATTCCATTACTATCGGATCAAATTTTTATATAGTGGATTTTATAAGCTGAATTCATGATTGATTTTGTGTAGCTATATTATTTTAGGGTACCAGCCAATAAAAGAAACCACTTGCATTAAAAACAAAAAAAACTGAAGGATTACATTGCAAAAAAGAAGTTTACTCATGCATGAGTAATCTAAAAGCGAGGTGGTCTTGGATTAGGAGGGTTGTATTGTATCATCACCCCTCGACCATTCCTTGGAACAAGAGACAGAGCAATGTCGCGGAGGGTAGTGTAAATTCCATTCATACAATCAACACTTCTTTGCTGTTGATTGCAGAAGCACTGGGTGGACCAATAGAAGAACTTATCTATTCTCGAAGTCATTGCCGCGTTATTGCGTTTGGTTAACTTCTCCAGGTCCTCTATCATCTTCTTGAGAATCTTCACCTCCTGCTCTAAACATGTGATTTTGTCCTCTGAGCTATGGCCTGTGCTAATCTCATCGGCTTCCTCAATCTTCTTCATCTTCTTCTCCTTTTGAATTTCTTGAGGTCCCTCGAGAGGTCTTTTGCCCTTGTCCCTGCATAAACTTAAGTTTAAGTCAAGTTCTTCTTCCTTAGCCTCTACTGTGAGATCAATGTACTTCCTTGAGGCCATGATTTGAAAAAATTAGAAATTTTTGTAAGAGTATGAGGCGAGAAGAATGCTGGGAGATTGTAGGCTCAGAGATTATTACTCTTTGTGGTGTGGTAATTGAGAACACTGAGAAGGTTTTTATAGAGAAAAATTTGGACTAAGAGACAAAGAAGATATCTCTTCACCGCACCCCTACACGATCAACCTATGGATTTCTGCAAGCTAGAAGCCAGAAGTCTAGGGTAGGCGTGCACATCGATAGCATATTGCATTAATGCCAAAACCATGAAAGTCAATATTCGGTGGATCTGCGGCGATTTTACTTGGTTTTCCCATTTCTTCTGTTGGCATTTTCTAAAATTCAAAGAAGTTAAGAATATAGCCATTAAAGATTGCCTTGGATGCTTTTATGATGAACTGAAATGTATTTCTCTGCTTTGTTGTGTTGTTCTTGAGAGCCTTCAATTGAGTATAATATACATAACTGATTGAATCATGTTGTAATTACATGTATGTATGTTATTCATGCATAATGAGTGAAGGCTACAATCAAGGAGAATATGTGATGATCCTACATATACTCATAGAGAATGTGAAATCAAAATGACTTGGATAGAATGAAATGTGTAGAGGATGATATATCTTCATGGTTACACATACTTACATATAATGCTCTCGTGGGCAAATGAAAGGCAGTAATTTCCTTACATCATGATAATGCTTAATGCATGCGACCGTAAGCAGTTAACTTTGTTTTAAAATATATATATTGATATACATATATTATGTGTAAATCCAGAATAAAGACACCGATTAGAATCTAAGATACGGCCAATATGAGACTACCCGATCATAGAGTGATATCGTGATCTGAGATTACACTATAAGACAAGTATAGAGTGAGGAAATCATAGATTGAAACGGCGATTAGTCGAAAATTTTGAGAAAGGTCAAGATTAGCTGAAAATTTTTTTGAGGAAATCTTTGACTTATGTTAATTGCATTAAATTATATTTACTATTTACTTGCATGTCCGACATTAATTACTGGCATTGCGACGTATGTGATCTGTAAACCTCCTAGCGAGCGGCGTATAGGTTGTGGTGGCTTTAGCTCCAGGGGCTTCGAGTTGTCTATAAATCTTGTATGCCCGTTACCCTACTCATCGCACCAAGCAAACCTACTTCTTTCATTACATACCTATTTCTCAATCTCCATTACTTTCTCATTCAAAGTTATTTCTGAGATCCCTAGAGCAATGGATGATAATAAGTCTTTCAACTTGAATTTTGAGACTGGCAATGTATAGCTTGATTTAAATCTAAGTCTCAGAGACAATAAAGGGAAGAGACCTGTAGACAGGTCACCAGAAATTAAGAAGAGAAAGAAGGATGTAATAGAGATGGAGGAGGACAGCACTGCAACATCCTCAGAAAATAAGCTTGCGTTCCTAGAGCGTAAGATCAAAAATCTAGAGCATAAGATAGAGAGCCTGGAATACAAGATAGAGGACCAGAAGCGACTAATAAGTCGTCTCTTTGAAAACCAAGAGAAACTGATAAATCGTCGTTTCGGGGAACTGGCCAATCGAGTTGATAGACATTCAATGTTTGCAACTCAAAATTTTCGTGACCAACAAGCAAGGTGTATTGACTGTATGAACGGAGTGACTTATGCTCTTCGCCAAATTTCTCAGGCGCTTCCTCCAGAAACCCTTTCTAGGCTGCAACGATTAGCTTCCTCCTTAAGGTCTGAAGCACCTTCCTCTTCTAGACCTGGAGCACCTTTTACATTTCAAAAGCCTCCTCGTCCTTAATTTATTTTTTCTTTTGTTTGTACCTAAAGCTATATTTGGTCTAAGCTTCACGTAGTAAAATTATCTATGTACTAGAAATAAAATTTAAGTCAGTATTTAGATCTCCTATGTTGAAGTGATTTCTTAAAGAACTTGAGGAATGAGAAGATATTGGACTTATATTTCGTACTTGATTATGGAAATTCTAAAGTAGAGTATGGTAATATCCTTTTAACTGAGAAGAGTTACTAAAATGATATTTCATTGCATTTCTGAGCTATGGAGGAGTGCTAAATAAGTATTTTATGAACCTATACATAGAGAACTATAGGTTTGCCCTAATCATTGAAGGGATACAACTCTATATGAGTCATTGAGGTGAGAGGAATTTCTATATATATTTTATAATTATGCGTGAGGAATATGTTATTTACTTAACACATTTTCTAGAATTATTCTTCTTAGAGATTTATGTAATGATTTCATTTTATATGACACCTTCAGCTGAGAGTGTCGCCTTAAGGTAGAAGAATCGCCTTTGGGCAAGAGTATTACCTATGGCCAAAATGAAGCCTTTAGGTGGGGTGCTTGTATTCGTAAAAGTTATAAGTTATGTGTATGATAACTTGTGTCTTGATATTCAGTATAAACTGGAAAGACCACGTGTCACTTTTGAGAAGACACCTATTTGAGGTTTTACATAGAGACAGAGTTCATCTCTGATCAGATGGTTTAAGTTTGGTAAAGGTTATGAGGATGAGACACTTTATGGTACAAAAGGTTGTGGAGAAGATCAAACTGATGAGGAAGAAATTGTTTGCTATTTAGAAAAGGCAAAAGTCCTATGAAAATTATTGATAATGCGGTCTAGAGTTCACAGTTGATGCTATAGTGTTCTTGTAAATCTTACCAGGGATGTGAAGAGGTTTGGAAAGAAAGAGATACAAAGGATGAGATATAGACGAAGTAATAACACTTATTTCAGTCTTGAAATGAGTTTTGAATTCGGGGGACCGAATTCTCTTAAGGGGGTGATAATGTAATACCCAAGAAAAAAATAAAATATAAATATTTTTTTACAAACTACTGTTACTATTTCATTATACGGTACTATTTATTTATACAATCGAAATGTCAAGTATTAGATGTGGTTTGGTCATAAGAGAAAACTAAAAAGAAGTTTGTGGGAGAAAATGACGTTTTATGTGTAAAAATACCCTCAGGGACTAAATTGAAAGAACTGATTTGAAAAGAAACTTAAAGGTTTAAGAGAAAGGATAGTTTTCTCTTTAAGTTTTTAATAGTAATAAAAGAAAAATTTTTCAGCGTTGCCGCGATTTGCACAGTAAAATGCATTATTAGAAATATCATTTTCATAAATAGTAAATTGAATATTTTATTAACGCATAGTATCAAATAGTACCCTTGACTTTTGCTATAAATAGGCCCTTCCATTTCACTTCTAAACTCACACCTTCAACTTCTCTTCTTCTCTCCTTAAGTTTCTCTTACTTCAATGCTAGGCCTCTGAGATTTTGGGCCTTTCCTTTTCAGCTTAGGTAAGGATACTATGCTCTTTCTATGTCTTTCAAATTTTAGAAGTTATTTTCTTAAGTATGCTCTGTGGTTGCGGCTTTGGCTGATCTTCCACATCAGAAAAACTATCCTTAGCTGCTTACATATTATTTTGATTCTCTGATTACCGAAATAGAATGTAAACTGTGAAGAATACATGTCTAGGAAAGTTCTGGCTAAGGAAAGACCTGGTTTTTAAGTGTGTCCAGTGTGACCCTCCACTCTTTCCTGGGAACTTACCTGGTGTACTCTTTTACAGATTGTATTCTCTATTTCTGGTATGAATAGTAACTGTACGTATGAATAGTGACCATATGTATAAATAGTAACTGTATGAATAGTAACCGTATGTATGAATAGTGACCATATATATGAACAGTAACCGTACGTATGAATAGTATCTGTACGAAAAATAATCCTAACGTATTTTCTCTAATCTTTCATGAAAATCTCTGTAGCGGAATACTGAAATTCATCTGTGTACTCTTGTCTGTAACGACTTAGAGAAGCGATATTCGTACGGAATCCAGGTGAGTGAAACGACCCCGTTTTAATAGAGTTTTAGCATTATTGGTGATAAAAAGTATGTCGTAGGACACTCCCAAGATTCATAGGGGGAAATTGGATTCAGAATGACGAATCTAATGAGATAATTAATTCAGAAGTATGGATAAAACGAAGCAAGTATCTCATGATGATATGAAGTTTGAATCTTTTCAAAAACAGATTAATTGTTATCTTGATTTGTGGTTTATAAATCTATAATATAGTTATATACTATACCTGTTATATGGATGAATATTATATTGTGTTTCTGATTATGATATGAAATACTGTACTATTGATTGTGATTGAGCGGGACAGTACCCCCTTTCACGGCAAGGCGGAAAACCCGGTTGACAGGGTGTCTTGACCAATGAGTGTGGAGACAACAATTCCCTCAGTAGGGATATAGCTCGGATTGGTGATAAATCCGTGAGGCGCCCTAGCTAAGAGGATGAGGTTGTGCGTCATGGCGGAAATATACATAATTGGTGAGCCGGCCTGTGTACGCTCTCTGGGATATATTGCCATTGACGAGTACTAGTAACGTTTGTTGAATTGGATGAATTTTTATCTTCTGTCTATTGGTTGAGTATGAGCCTTTGAATATGCTTGCATGACTGGTAATGTATTTGAATTTTATTAACGCGAGGCCGATTCGCTCATTGAGTTTAAAAGCTCACATTGTTTGTACAACATTTTTGTTCAGATCAGGTTGCCAGCGAAGAATATCTGCTAGAGGAGTAGATTACTTTGGACCTTCCCGTTGTCGGGTTGACCCCTCTATTGTTATAGATTATGTTGCTCTGTAACCGTCTAGGACATCTAGGTCAGGGGTTTGGCATTTGGTTTGTATGTCAGCATAATAATGTATTTTATATTGAGAATCTATTATTATGTGCAAATCATCTCTATGAATTTCAAATAAGAAAATTTGATATATTTTCTTCAGGAATGGTTATTTTGATAATGACTAAACTCATGGGTCGAATTTATCGAAAGGCTTACAGTGATGGGATATTCATCATTGTGCCGGTCATGTGCCCAGAAAACGGGTCGTGACAGGTGGAGCTTTATTTTGAGGAGGATAATTGTTCTAGTTACTAAATCTCGGAGGTTGAGATGGCCTACCAGAAGATGATGAAGATGTGGGGTTCAAACAGTGGTTGTTGCTCCATGAGAAATTTGGGTTATTTTTATTCCCCAGATGATATGAATTGGAATAACAATTGTTTTGATTCCTTTAAGCATTACCCATGTAATTCAGTTGCTCCGTTGTAGTTAATGCATCACAATACCCATTGATATGGGCACCACTACAAAAATGACAATTAGCTTCCGGAGTGACTACAACATTCACTCTTGTAGGTTCTTGTTGCCTCGAGCACAATATATTGACTTTCTTATTCAATGCTTCTTTTTAGGGCAAAAGAGCATTAAGGGTATGCATCCCTTTCTTTGGATTGCTCCTGGCTCTGATAGAGGCATTCTGACTATTCCCTATAGTCTCAATTATATCCTGAGCTTGTTCAATTGACTTAGATATCAAAGCACTATTGGCTGCAGTGTCTAGTTTATCTCGAGTCTCATATATGAGACCATTGTGAAAGATAATGAGTTACTACCACTCTTGAAGACCATGGTTTAGACACTTCATCAGTAGGTTCTTGAACCATTCCCAAGCCTTATATAAGCCTTCACCTTCATGTTGATAAAAGGCTGTGATCTCATTTCTCAATTTAATTGACCTTGATGGAGGAAAGAATTTGTCTAAAAACCTCTTCTAGAGTTCATCTCAAGTCATGATACTCCCTCTTAGTTGAGCGTTTAACCAGCTCTTTGCCATATCCCTCAAGGAGAAGGGAAACAGATGGAGACGTATGACATCGTCACTTTCTCCATTAAGTTTAACCATATCACAAATATCCAAAAAATTTGTGATATAGTTGTTTGGGTCTTCTATGGAACTTCCTCCAAACTAATTCTGTTGAACCAAATTTATCAATACAGCCTTAATCTTGAAGTTATTAGAATTGATATAAGGCTTCACTATGCTCGAAGTGTTTTCAGCGTTATGGGATGAAGCAGAGTCCCAAATTGCTTTGTGTTCCTCTTAAGGCTCATTGCCAACCCTATTACCAACATTAACTTCAACACCCCGATGATTATAGTTATCTTCAGCCATTTCCTCTTCTTGTGTAACTTGTCTCACTTGCGTTTTTCTAGCTCTCACTTCCTTCCTAATTCTCCTTGCGAGTCTTTCAATCTTAGGCTTGTTTAAAGTTCAGATGGATCAAGGGTACCTCGCATACACAACAAAGATCACCAGTCAGAATTGACAAAAAGGAAACTAGAAAAATAACTCTAAAAGCAAAAATGATGACTTAAAGAAAAATAAAGAAAATCAGAGTTTTAAACAAAATAAAACAAAACAGAAAGTGGCTAATCTAGCACCTTTAAATTTCTTAGAATATTAGCTAAAAACTATTAGTCCTCGGCAACGGCACCAAAAACATGTTAATGATTTGGCAAGTGTACCTATCGCACAAATAATACGATGAAAGAGTAAGATTATTGTTCCCTCGATGACTAACTTGCTAATTACTCAAGAAACTCAAACGCAGTAATCAGACAAACCAATTTGGATCAAAAGTAGCTCTACTTGAAAATTGAAAGGTAAAATGTAAAAGACAAAATATTTTCTTAAACTTTTTTTGCAATTAAAAAGAATGCACTCAAAATCAGATGAAATTAGCTTAATTAAAAGACCTAGGGCTCCTAATCTTACTCTTCCATCCTAAGAATTTCTAATTCTCCCTAGCACGCGTGATTCTAATCAACACTTAATCTTAGGCTTCCTAATGGCTTAAAATGATTCTCCCGAACTTAAATTAAGCTACTTAACTCTAACGCAATCCTTTATGTGAGTTAAGCCTAATAAACAACAACCTAATTTGATTAAACGATGTTAACTAATATCTCTATGAGTTAACAAGTAAAAACCCCTAAGGTTCAAGCATTTGTCTTATCCACTCAATGTTCTACAGACACCTCCCTCGCCAAAGTTTGATAAAAGCAACAAGCAAGTAGTAAAGTGATCAGATTTACAACAAGCAAAATATAGATGAATGATAGGAATGTATTTATTGAATAGAAATCACAAGTTTAGAGAGAAAATAACTCCTAATCAGAGATTAGATTCATAGTAACACTAGAATGGAAATTTAGCTACTCATAGTTCTAAAACTATAGAAAACAACAAAAAATGAAGAAAACTCCATGAAACCAAGGTTGGGTTAATGGAAATCGGGCTTTAAAAGCTTCAGAAATGGATTCCTCTATCTCCTTTAGTAGAAAACAGTGCCTCCTCTCTGTTTGGAACTCAGAATACCCTAAAAAACCTTACTTTTTGCTATTTAAACCACACCAGTGAATTGCAGAATCGCGACCCACCGCTATAGCGGTGGGTCATAGAGAAAAAGACATTAAAAGGCTGCTGGTCCAGGGCTTGCCGCTATAGTAGTACACAACCACCACTATAGCAATGGAAGGCAGCAAAGATGGCTTCAAAATTATGGGTTTCAATAGCTACCGCTATAGCGATACAAGACCATTGCTATAGCAGTAGGTGGCAGAAGAACAAATTTAACATCTTTAAAAATGCAGCTACACAGGTCTATCTTCTTGAATTAGCTCCTCTCTGTTGACCTTAAGGTATGCCATAAGTTTTGATGATGACAAATGTATTTGAAATATACTAATGATATATGTAAAGATTAATTATCATATATATGCTATAAGTATTTAAGCATGACTATGTTATTTAATGTATAATGTCTTATATATTTATCATGCTATTTATCATGAATTGAACTAACTATTTGGTTTACAAGTAAGATATATGTTATAGGTTGGTTTAAAACAAGAAGAGTGAGCATTGGATTGAAGAACAAGGAAAAGCAACATCATGCTTCACTCAAGGAAAGCAACATGCAAGGATAAAGCTCCAAGAAATGAAGAACTAGAAGATTTGAAGTCTTGGAAGCTTGGATGCATCAAGATAGCCTATGTGTTTACATTAGATATATTTTCTATAGGTTAGTATACTTGTGCAACTCAATGATTTAGATTTGCATATATTGGCTCAAGCATTTTGAACAAAAAGATAGTGAGATATGAAATTTTACAAAAGTTAGTTTTTGACCTTTGGTCACTCTTTATATCATATCTCATAAATAAAAAATCAGTTTTTCAAGTATCTTAATCTCATTTGATAGTAGACTCAAATATCTTTCCAATGATATATTATTTATTTAAAATTGGAGTTCAAATGAGAAAGATATGACCATTTAAACTAAACTCTGAAAAATCGAAAGTTGACTTGGTTGTACTCAAGAATTATTTTATCTTGACTTCAGTCAGTATTTTGATCATATCTTTTAAATAAAAAATAATTTTTGAGTGAAACTTGTCTCATTTGAAACTAGACTCCAAGAGCTTTCCAATGAAATATTATTTGTTTAAAACGGAGTTCAAATGAGAGAGTTATGAATTTTTAAAGTGAGCTTACAAGTTTCAAGTTAACAGAATTTTTGACAGAGAGCAATCAATCAACTGATAGACCATGATTAGTCGACTGATAGCCCAGAAACACTCTCTAACGGTCATATTTTTATGTCTAACAGATATATTGAGCTATCAGTCTACTGATGGCCTTACGACAGTCGACTAATTACACCTGGACTGCATTTTTAAGCGTTGTATAAACGGTTATATTTCAATGGAGCCTATATATATGACCTTAGATATACATTTTTATGTTAAAACTCAGTACTACAATGATATATTAACATGTTATATCATCTTTGAGAGAAATCCAAACATTCTTGAGCCAATCTTGTATATTCTCTATCATTAGAGTTATTAGAGCTTCATCTGTATTCATCTACTCTTTAGAGAGAGTTTCTTTGTATTGTTGATTTTGATCAACATATATATTATTTTGAGTTGAGGTTCGTAAGTACCGGTGTTGGAAGAACTTGATTTGGGTTGAGGAGGGGCCCGGATTCATAAATTCTCTGTTGTGGTTTCGTAAACACCCAAATTGAATTTGCATGGTTGTAGTGGTTTGCAAATACCCAGATTAAACTTGCAATTATAGTGGAAATACTCAAGTGGTCTCTTGAGGACTGGATGTAGGTTTGGAATTAGCCAAACCAGTATAAATCTCTGAGTTTGCCTTCTCTATCCCTACTCTAGTTACATTTGAAGTTAATTAATTAATGCTTTGCATTTATATTTGATTTTTACTTCAAGCATTAATTAATTCGTGTAGATTTATATTTGTTCTTTAGTTCCTTGCACTACAAAATTATTCATCTTGATAACACTTTGATTTTCTGAATTAAATTATTATCTTTAGCATTGTCCAATTACAGAAAATCATTTTAACTTTCAATTAAGTTTTGTTGAAATTTTTATAAAACCCAATTCACCCCCCTCTTGGGATCCAACCATTTCTTTCAATTGGTATCAAAGCTTGGGCTCTTGTTTAAAGACTTAACCGTCTAAGAGTTAACATGGTTGGATATAGTGATTGGTTTATGTTTGAAAATTGTTCTTTCACAAAACCTCCAATTTTTTATGCTAATCATTTTCAATATTGGAAGTATGAAATGAAAATGTTTTTAATTTCAGTAGACCATAATCTTTGGGATATTATTGAAAATGGTTCTTGTATTCCTTCCAAGGAAGAACAAGGAAAAATCATTCCGAAACCCAAGAGTGAATGGGATGATGCTGAAAGATATTTAGTGCAACTCAATGCTAAGGCAAAATTGATTATTTCTTTTGCATTGAGTCAAGATGAATTTTTCAGAATTTTCAATTGTGCAACTGCAAAGAAATGTGGGAAACTTTATAAGTTGCACATGAGGAAACTCTAAGAGATGAGAAATTAAGATATTGTGATCTCATTAATGATCTTGATATTGCTCAAATGAAAAATAGTGAAACCATTAATGAGATACATCTTGTGCTTAATCAATTGAAAGTTCTTGGTGAGGTTTATGCAGAAAAATCTCAAATCACTAAGGAGACAAAGGCTGAAAATGGAGAAGAAGAAAAACTACAACCACAACTAGAGGTGGATAAAGAGAAAGATCAGTATTTGGAACAGAGTATGAAAGACTCAAATGAAGAAATCGAATTTTGTCTTGTGGCCAGAGGCAATGATGAGGTAAATTCATTTGATTATTCGCTTGATGAATTACAAGAAGCTTTTGATGATTTGCATGCTGAATCTTTGAAACTTGCAAAGAAATTAGTTGTTTCAAAACAGAAAAACTCTTCTCTTGAAAATGAATTGGAAACATTGAAAAATGAATTTTCTATTTCCAAGGAAGAGAATTTTTTTTTTGAAAATCAAAACAGAACTTTGCAAGAAGAGAATTTGATTTTAAAGGCAAATATCTCTACCAACAAAAATTACTTTTGTACCAAGTGTGATTCTTTGAAAAAGGAAAATGGGGATCTTAAAAACACACTTGAAAAACTTTCTCAAGGTAGAGAAATTCAAAACTCTTCTGTTGAGAAACAAAGTAGTAGCTTTAACAAAACTGGTTTTGTTCTTAACAAGTCAAACCAGAAATATTTCAAAAACTACTTTGTTCCTGCAAAAATGTCCAAAAGTCCACCTTGCACTTATTTTTATTGTGGACTGAAAGGACACAAGTCTTATTCTTATTTTTATAAGAAAAATCTTGTTCATGGAATAAAAATGAAATGGGTTCAAAAAGGAACTCATGACCCGGGTGGACCCAAAGAAATTTAGGTACCAAAAACAAAAGATTGATTGTGCAGATTTACCTCAAAGCAAGGAGCGGAAATAACATTACAATGGCTACATCCTTGAACTCGAATTCCTTGCATCAAAAGTAGGCATCAAACATGTAAACATATTAGCTGGAAATAACTGTAAGAATTTTAACTGATATGTTTACTGGATTTAATGCTTATATCTACTCTCTAGCATGCCTTACATCTATCTTTAATATTCATACATGCTATGTCTAAAAACAATTCTTAGGTGTGCGGCCTATTGATTCGAGTTTTGTTTTGAGCTTAAATCTTTCTATAAATATAGCTCAAAACTTCTTTATTCATTGCATCACGAAAACTTGCTTCCTTTACATGCATATTTCTCTTGCTTTCACAACAATAAGATTACTTCTGCTTGTAATGTTTATCCTTGTTGTAATCTTATGAAATTATTTTCAATGAAATCAAAATCCTTTATATGAATGCATTTTATGGAAGCATGGGATATCATGAACATAATATATTGTTTCCCCATTACTTGAGATTTATTCGAACATTACTAACTCATGCATTGAAGTGCTCCTCAAGCTTGTTTTGCAGGAATGAATCCTCAAACTATCCTCTAAGGCATTCATTCCCTCAATTTGTTGCTAAAGTCATCAAAAACAAGTTTCTGCATGGAATCAGTCGACTAAGCAAATACCATCAGTTGACTGATGATTGTCTGCTAAATTTTCTTTCTAACTGCAGAAATCATCAGTCAACTAATCACTAAGAATCAGTCGATTGATACATTACTATGTGGACTGAGCGCCAGGCGCTGGTGCCAGCGCTGGTTCATCTCTGAATGATGCAATCTTTAAAAAAAAAAAGGAACCCGAGAGCCATCAGTCGACTAATAACCCATCGACAGTCGACTAATCCATGACAGCAACAAAAAAATTTCCAAATCAGCAGTGATCAGTCGGCTGATCGTCCCCCGATAGTCGATTAATAGGTCACTTATAAGAGGTTCATAGATGATTTTACAAGAGATTGTTTGAAGGATCTTACAAATAATCAATCAAAGGAAATCATTAAAAGTTGCAAGAAGAGAAGATCAAAAGAAGAGTAATGAGCAAAATAATCAAAATCTTGAGGAGGAACTTCAAGAAGCAACAAGAGTTTGCCAAAATTGATAAGTATCTCTATCCTTTATCACTTTATTATTTAATTGAGTGATACTCCCTGATCTTAATTGGCTATATTGGCAAGTTCTTTTGCTGACATATTTTCATAGCAATGATATATTGTTTTCTAAAATCCTACTTATTTGATCATATCATTGCATATGAAGATATGTTAAATGCTTAAATTGTCTTTATACCATTCATCATGGCTTGAGCATTATACATGTCATATCTTTTCAAAACTATGGTTTATGGACCATTGGTTATGGATTATAGTTTATATCTAATTATATCTTATTAGTCCATATCACCTCATTTTTACTACTACATACTCTGGTTATAATATGTTTTATCTTGAGTAAGTATGTAACTTACTTTTGCTTTGAAATGATGATATATGTACGTCCATGTCAGAAAATTCTTTCTATCTTTAAAATGGATATATATATATATATATTCTTCTACTGTGCTATATTTGTGCCATTCTTTAAAGAAGAATTATTTCAAAGGTTTTGGAAAAGGATTTGAAATTGCTTTATCATGTTAAAGCAAAAAGTGTTTTGATAAGAAAAGAATTTAAGGATCCTTATTTCAAAATCACCTACTATGTACCAAAATGTTTTTATACAAAAGTAAAAAAAATTATTTTCAAAGTATTGAAAAAGAAAAGTGTACCCTTATTTCAAAGGAAGATAATGGCATTAAAGAGAATGGTCAGTATATCTCAAGAAGAAGAAAAGCCTCAAGAAGAAAAGTTGCCTCATGAGAAGGAGCCATCAAGCAACAATGATAATCTTCCAAAGGATTTGAGGTATGCCAAAAGCCATCCTAAGGAACTCATCATTGAAGATGCATCTCAATGGGTACTCACTCGAAATCTTCTTCTACCAATGGATTATGCCTTATATTGGTTATATCTTTTGCTAATCCCAGAAAATTGTTGTCCTATTATATACTCCAATTTTAAAATGGTATATCTTATGAGTATATAATTTGCATTTGCTGTGATATATATCCTGTTATAATATCTTCTGTTATTATCCTTAAAAGGATATATATGTTGCTTCTATTGTGCTGCATCTCTTTCTACATCTTATGCTTTTTGAAGCAAAATTTGTTTTTCAAGATAAAAGAATTTAGAAATTCTTTTTGCCAAAGTTTTTCTGATAATCTTTTTATAAAATCATTCTTTCAAAAGAGTTTGTCTCAAAAATTGCTTTATCATATTTCGTTTTGAAAAGAAAAGCATTTAGAAATCCTCATTTTAAAAGATTTTCATCTTATATGCTTCTTATGATATCAATCATTAAGGAAGAATGATTTCTCTACAAATTTTTGCCTTCCATGGAGGCATAGCATTCTTATTAATATAATATATTGTCTCCATTGCTTGATAATTATGAACTAACCTGTCAAGGACCCAAATTATTTGGGTACCTAAGAATAAGAGTCACATTGTTTTGTGAGGAAAAGAATTCTCAATCTTGAGGATGAAGGACTCAACAATAAAGATGGTGATTCTAATCAAGTATGCACACTCAAAACATTGTTGATGAAGAAGCCTAAAGATAAGAATGACTTGTTCAAAAGGATAGTCAAACTATATAAGCTTGAAACCTTCATCAAGGATCAAATAGTCAAGGGTTGCAAAATAAATTGTCTATACGCCAAGACAATTCTTGGATAAACAAGCTCTTGCAAAAGAAAGGTAAGAACGATCAGTCGATTGGATAAAAGAGTTTTAAGAGGTATGATTACTCATCTCAAAATGGATCTTATATTGAATTTGCTTGACTGGTCTTCTTTAAATATATGTCCTTTACACTTTGGCCTTAGTGATTTATATTGCTTCTGTTGTGATGATATATATCCTACTTATAATGTTTTACATCTTGAATAGGTATATAAATTGCTTCTGTTGTGCTGAAATCTATCTTATCCTTTATGAAGCAAATTTGTTTTGAAAAAGGACTTTAAAAATGCTTCCGCTATGTTAATATGTTTTATCATATGAAGCAATATTCTTTTTGAAAAAGAAAAGGTTTTAAAGATCTCTTTTGTTGTTGATGACAAAGGGGATGAAAAATATTGATGTTTGATGTATAGATTATGAACTATATCCTTGATTATACCTTGTTACACTAATCCATATATATTGCTTCCTAGGATGAAACGTTTCTAAATTCCTTTTGAAGAAAAATGTTTTAGAAAAATATCATGAAATTCTTGAATTGCTTCCACTATGCTGAAATTGCTTTGCCATATTGAAGCATTATCTGTTTTGAAAAAAAAGGATTTGAATATCCTTATTTCAAATTACTTCTGCTATATGCTGAAATATTTTTATACATATAAGCAGAAATTGTTTTCAAAAGTTTTGAAAAAGATATGAATATCCCCTCTTTCAAAATATTATAATGCAGAAATTTCCAAAAGGTTTCATATCAAACTTCTGTAGTTATAATGTTGAAAAATTGAATTTCCCTTATGCTTATTCAAAACCAATTTCAAAGGAAAAGGGATGTGAAATTCAGGGGGAGCTTTGTCTCTCTTGAATATATATATATATATATATATATATATATATATATATATATATATAAATGTTCTTGAAAAAGAATACATTTTGAAAATTGGATATTCATTATTCTTTTTCAAATTATGCAAGGTTTTAGGGGGAGCCTAAAACTCTTTCAAGTTTTATCTTTTGGCTCATTTCATTAACCTCATGCTATATTAGCTTCTGACATCTTGGCTTCAAGAAGGTATGTGCCTTAACCTCTATATATTGAGTTCCTTATACCTTTTTGTTGATGTCAAATAGGGGGAGAAGAAACGGTAAGAAAAATATGTACTTATTACATAGTATTCATTATCTTGTGATACATATTTTTCTTTGGTGATTTGTCATCATCAAAAATAGGGAGATTGTTGACCTTAAGGTATGCCATAAGTTTTGATAATGACAAATATATTTGAAATGTAGTAATGATATATATAAAGGTTAATTATCATATATATGCTACAAGTATTTAAGCATGACTATGTTATTTAATGTGTAATGTCTTATACATTAATCATGCTATTTATCATGAATTGAACTAACCATTTGGTTTGCAAGTAAGATATATGTTATAGGTTGGTTCAAAACAAGAAGAGTCAACATTGGATTGAAGAACAAGGAAAAGCAACATCATGCTTCACTCAAGGAAAGCAACATGCAAGGATAAAGCTCCAAGAAATGAAGAACTAGAAGATTTGAAGTCTTGGAAGCTTGGATGCATTAAGATAGCCTATGTGTTTACATTAGGTATATTTTACATAGGCTAGTATACTTATGCAACTCAATGATTTAGATTTGCATACATTGGCTCAAGCATTTTGAACAAAAAGATAGTGAGATATGAAATTTTACAAAAGTTAGTTTTTGACCTTTGGTCACTCTTTATATCATATCTCATAAATGAAAAATTGATTTTTCAAGTATCTTAATCTCATTTGATAGTAGACTCAAAGATATTTTCAACGATGTATTATTTATTTAAAATTGGAGTCCAAATGAGAAAGATATGACCATTTAAACTAAACTCTGAAAAACTGAAAGTTGACTTGGCTGTACTCAAGAATTATTTTATCCTGACCTTCAGTCAGTATTTTGATCATATCTTTTAAATGAAAAAATAATTTTTAAGTGAAATTTGTCTCATTTGAAACTAGACTCCAAGAGCTTTCCAATGATATATTATTTGTTTAAAACGGAGTTCAAATGAGAGAGTTATGAATTTTTAAAGTGAACTTACAAGTTTCAAGTTAACAAAATTTTTGACAAAGAGCAATCAGTCGACTGATAGACCATGATCAGTCGACTGATAGCCTAGAAACACTCTCTAACGGTCATATTTTTTGTCTAATGGATATATTGAGCTATTAGTCGACTGATGGCCTTACGAAGTCGACTGATTACACCTGGACTGCATTTTTAAGTGTAGTAATGGCTATAAACGGCTATATTTCAATGGAGCCTATATATATGACCTTAGATACACATTTTTATGTTAGAACTAAGTACTACAATGATATATTAACATGTTCTATCATCTTTGAGAGAAATCCAAACATTCTTGAGCCAATCTTGCATATTCTCTATCATTAGAGTTATTAGAGCTTCATTTGTATTCATCTACTCTTTAGAGAGAGTTTTTTTGTATTGTTGATTTTGATCAACATATATATTATTCTGAGTTAAGGTTCATAAGTACCGGTGTTGGAAGAACTTGCTTTGGGTTGAAGAGGAGTCCGGATTCATAAATTCTCTGTTGTGGTTTCGCAAATACCCGAATTGAATTTGCGTGGTTGTAGTGGTTTGCAAGTACCCGGATTAAATTTGCAATTATAGTGAAAATACTCAAGTGGTCTCTTGAGGACTGGATGTAGGCTTGGGATTAGCCGAACCAGTATAAATCTCCGAGTTTGCCTTCTCTATCCCTACTCTATTTACATTTGAAGTTAATTAATTAATGCTTTGCATTTATATTTGATTTTTACTTCAAGCATTAATTAATTCGTGTAGATTTAGATTTGCTCTTTAGTTCCTTGCACTACAAAATTATTCATCTTGATAACACTTTGATTTTCTGAATTAAATTATTATCTTTAGCATTGTCCAATTACAGAAAATCATTTTAACTTCCAATTAAGTTTTGTTGAAATTTTTATAAAAACTAATTCACCCTCCTCTTGGGATCCAACCATTTCTTTCACTCTCCAACTCAACCTACATCAGAGAACAATAAATTGTCAATTATCAACAGCACTAAATCATGAAATTACTCAAACTAACCTGAAATCTAAGAAATCATAAATTAATCTAAAACACTCAAAACGAGGGTAGAGAAATCACAAGCGAAGATAAGTAAGAGATAAAAAGATAGGGTATTTAACACCAAAATAGTACTAAATCCAGAATTTAACAACTAAGTGTTGAAAGCCTCTGCTCTAGAAGGTACTTCAAACTCCTTTGGTAAGTCATGATTACAAATGGTTGAATGGCTAGATAAGAATGCCATTTTTCCATAGCATATATCAGTGCTAAAAGCTCTTTGTCATATACTGACAACATTTAATTCTTAGGGGACAATGCCTTGCTAACGTAGGCAATGGGATGAAGTTCCTGCATAAGCACCACACCAATTCTATACTGGGATGCATCTGTCTCCACCAAAAAGGGTTTGCTTAAATCTAGGAGGGTAAGAATTGGAGCACTAGTCAATGCTTTCTTCAATTGAATAAAAGTCTCTTCTGCTTTGTTATTCCATGAAAAACTCCCCTTCTGTAATAAATTAGTGACGGGTCAAGCTATTTCCCCAATACCTTTTTACAAAATATCTATAGTAACTTGTCATGCTCAGGAAACTACGTAATTGTTTGACATTACTGGTGCAGGCCACTCCAAAATGATACTCACCTTCTTAGGGTCTGTATAAACTCCTTAAGCTGAAATATAATGCCCCAAATATTCAATCTTGGCAGCAGCCAAGGTGCACTTATCCTTGTTAACTACAAAGTGATCTGTAAATGTTCTACACTATTAGCACTATAAATGAGTATATCATCAAAAAAAAAACTATTACCTACTTTCTTAAACAATTCCTGAATATGTAATTCATAATGTTTTGGAAGGTGGCAGGTACATTTGATAGCCCAAAGGGCATAACCAAAAATTCGTAATGCCCTACATGAGTTTGGAATGTAGTTTTCTCTCTATCTTCTGCCTTGACTCTTATTTGGTGATGGCCAGACTTTAGGTCCAATTTAGAGAATATTTTTGCCTTACCTAATTCATCAAACAAATCATCCATCAATGGGATAGGGTATTTATTTTTAATGCTCTGTTTATTGATCATCTTGTAATCTACACATATTCTCCACCCATCATCCTTTTTCTTTACTAAGACAACAAGTGCAGCAAAAGGAGAAAAACTCATCTGAATAATACCTTTCTACATCATCTCTTTAATTAAATCTTCAATGATAGTTTTCTGCATTGCAGGGTACCTGTATGACCGTATACTAATGGGATTCGCACCCTTTTGCAGAGTAAAGGTGTGGTCAAACCCATGCCTCGTTAGTGATAATCCTTGAATCTCATTTGTTAGCTTTAGGTACTCTTTCAATAATTTGTAAGCTTCAACACTGGTATTTGTTTCTTCCTCCAAGTTCAAAGCATAACAATTTGCTCCTTTCATAGTGGGTATTATTTGAATATAGTAAGTTTGAATTTCTTTGGACTATGCTGGACCCTTTTCCCTTGTAGGTAACTGATTTGTCGCTCCTTTACTAGTAGCCAACAACATTCTCTGCCCATCTTTCATAAACTCTACTGTCATATTGGAGCAAGTGAAAGTAACAGGCACCAATGTCTTGAACCAATGTATTCCCAAGATAATGTCGCAACCATCCAAGGGAAGTAAGACTACATCAGTTGAGAAAGTTTTTCCTCTCATTATCCAAGTGAATCCCTTGCTCATTTTGGTACCTTGTACCTCCATTCCATTTGCTACTGTCACTAATAAGGGTCGAATGTCACAAGTTTGAGCTAAGGCCATTTTGCTGAATTTTTCACTAATAAAATTATGTGAACTTCCTGTATCAAGTAGTATATGCAGTGTTTTATTGCCTACTGTACCCTGAACTCACATGGTACTATTTCCTTCCTGTACATCACCCAGCATAACGTTAAATGACACCACAGCTTGTGATTCTTCTTTCTTTTCCTCTGCAACAATAATAACTAAAGGCTCATATGCTTGTTCAACTACAACATCCATGCCTTCCATTAAAAAAAACTTGGCTGCTCTTCTGGCATTGTGGGCAACTGTGACTAGGGGTGAATTCCTCATGACACCAGAAATATAAATTCTTAGCTTTATATTCGTCCACTTCTACTAGAGTCATCTTTGTCTGGAAGCGATACGCTGGTTTACCTAAGATACCCTTCTAATTAGCCACTGATGATGATTCTTGAGCTCGAATAGCGCTCACATTTCCTCTTCTGAACTCACTAGCTACTGCTCTTATCTTACATGAACTCCGGAGACTCATCTCTTTAATCTTGGCCGACCGTGTAGCCTCTAACACTGTCCTAGGTTTGAACAAACGCACATCCCATGTCAATTCATCCTTCAGACCACCCAAATAGCAGTCCAATTTTTGCTCTTTAGTTAATTCATTCCTACAAGAAATCTTCTCAAATCTTTCTTGATACTCAGCTAGATTTCCCTTCTATTTCAACTGAACTAGTTCTTCCTGTGGTCATTGAATGGTGGCATGAAAATGAATACGTGTCCCTTCTGAAAAGTCATGCCAAGAAATTGGGTTTGAATGAAACCCATCATACTATCTGTTCCCCGCTTCATCAAGTATTAACCTTGCCATGGTAACTTTGTTATCTTCTGGTGTTCTATCAAGATCG
Organism: Biancaea sappan; assembly: GCA_037074585.1. Classification (NCBI taxonomy): domain Eukaryota; kingdom Viridiplantae; phylum Streptophyta; class Magnoliopsida; order Fabales; family Fabaceae; genus Biancaea; species Biancaea sappan. Next base: position 15,706,847 of record CM073491.1, on the reverse strand, counting down.
AAGTAATTTTCACACTTAGAAATCCAGCCAATCACATCCTCTTTTGTAAATTTAGGTAGGTCCATTTTGGAGAACTATGTAGGAGCCTAGTAATTTCCTCTTTGGGGATGTGCATTTTGAGTATGCACATTATGGTGGTGCAGTAATTCCATCATCTGTCGAGAGGGTTGGGTAACTCTTCCTTAACTTCAGTATGTCTCTGTTCTGCTACCACCTAGTTTTCCTCCATTCTTGTTTCCAATTCATGGACAAGAACTTGAGAATGCGTAGCGTCAGCCATGGGGTCGATGAAGATTACTGCTTTGATACCACTAATATGAGTAAATTCCTTAAGCAAAAGAATTTGTGGATTAAATGCAATAGAAAAAAGATACACAGAGAGAAATCGAAGCCAAAGAAAGAAACTCAGAAAGAATTCATATTAGAAGAATTCAAAAGATTACAACAAGAATACAGAGAAGGGGAAAATACAAAATCGAAGACAAGAAGCACACAATACGACATCTTTACAATTAGCATAGGTCAACATCTAAATACGGACAACGGTCATTAACTATCATCTCGTTACAAAGAAATTACATAATATCCCCCACTAATAGATGTGAAAAGACTATACTACCCTGCTGACCAAATACAATCGTAACAAACGATGGTCGTGAACGATTGCTCTGGGATGAACGGAGGTCTGAAGCTACTCTATTATGCTAGGTTTCTAATTTTCAGTGTTGTTAACTCGCAAAAATTTGGCTTTCATGCAGAAATGGATATTAAGCTTCATTCTTCTTTTCCTTTTTAATATTCTTTTTCTCTCTTTTTTAGTGGTGGCGATGCTTGTTTTAATTTTTTTTTTTCTCATCATTTTCTTTTTCTTCTTCTTCTTGCTTATCTAGTATGACATTTTGGCCAATCATATCTGCAAACATATCTTTCTAAGGATGTCTTATGTCTAACAGGGTTCTAACCTTGCCAATACCATATGATTAGATGGACAGGTAGAACTCATTTAAACCTCATTCCCGATCTAACAATAATAAAAAACCTAATACTCTATTAGACATAAATGCCCAACAAAAAATTTGAACTCATCAAATTAGTGGCCCGACTAACATTAAAGAAAAGTGTCACATTAATTATTTTCATATAATAATTTGTAAATTAAAACAGAGGTTTAATATTCTAAAATGAGTCGATTTTTTTTTTTAAAATGACAATAGTTCGTATTTAGTTAAATTCTTTTTTAAAAAAGTAGGTTAACCCAATTGTTACATCTTACAATGGTAGTAGTTATTTAAATTTTAGTACTAATAATAATTTTATTTTTAAAAATGTCAACTAAAAGAGAACTTTTATTCTTCATGCTTGATATTTTTAAAATTATGTATGATAAATGAAAGATTAGTCAAAATAATCACAAAATTACTGATAGATCATAGCAAACTATTTCTCGTAACTAATATATATATATATATATATATATATATGGTAATAGTAAAGATGGCAATATGTATGTTAATTAAGTATGATTTGTTTTAGTCAATTTGATTCTGAGATTTTACTTTAGGGTCTCGTTAGGTAAATTTTTTTAAATATAAGTTTAAATTTTTTAGCGCAGTTCGGTCTTGTTAATCTTATAATTATTGTCACGAAAATGTCCAACAAGGAGTCATAAAATTGGTTCTAAACTAATAACTTTTTACATTTGTAAGTTATAAATTAAATAAAAAAACTTACAATTTAATTAGACCATTATTATTTTAGCATTTTGATATAAATAATACCATGAAATGGCCAATAAACATATATATATATATATATATATATATATATATATACACACACACACACACACACGCACAAAAATCAACTTATCAAATATTAATATAAAGGAAATAAAAGGCATATGTAAGTTAATGAAGTAGTTCATCTTCATCTGCTATTGGAATGACAAACATAATAGTATATGTCGTGTGTTAAAAAAAATAAAAATGAATTATCAACCTATTTCCTTGTGAAAATACTCTCTATTTTATTTATAATCTAAAATTATGTATGAATTATTTCATAAATAGTATAAGTCATATTTGTTGGAACGCACACCCAATCCAATTTTAGATTGGAGTCATAGTTCTTAACTTGTTTATAACTAAAATCAAACTGAACTAAAATCAAGTTTATTCGACTCTAATTTAAACAAACACAAAATTTGAAGTTTAGAATACAAACACACAAATTTAAATTTGCCCAACTCCTACAATAAAGGAAGGAGGTCAGCTGTCAGTGTGTGTATTCTATATATATATATATATATATACACACACACACGAAGCATAGTGTTGTGTGTACTAGATGCTGCAAATTTAGATCAACGACCATCCCTTATTGTTTTAACTGAATTTAAAGTTTCATTTAATAAATACATGTTCAACCAGGTCTCAATCACCAACATACAATTAATCTCAGAAACTGCATTTCTCTGACGTTTTCCCTCTAATTTACTTTTTTTTTTTGGGTAAAAAAAGCTATTATTTTTGTACAACACAAGACCGATTTTATTGTTGATATGATAGTAAATGAGATAAGTTATAAAGTTGATGCTATATTTTAATATGAGATTATGATTTTATTTTTAATAAGATATTAAAGGTGGATAAGTAATTTCACCTCTGAAAGAGACATTTTGTAAAAAGTTAATTTTATTGAAAAAATATATTGAAGGAGAATTGGGTTAATTTAGCTAAAATTCACAGAAAATTAGTATCATTTTTTTTTTCTTAAAATGAAAAGCTCATACAAATTTAAGTAGGTAGGGACCATTTCTGACTTGAGAAATTCATATTTTTATTATTTACTTCCTAAATATAATTCCTATTATCCTATACAACTTATTTCTTAAAAAAATTGTTCACTCACTATTTATTAATCTATTAATCTATGAAGTGTGTGTATATATGTATAATGTTGTTATCTTATTTTTTTTTATACATTAATGTTGTTATCTTATTTTTAATTGACAAAACAACTAACAAATAAGGATTCAAAGATTTATAAGAATTAAATCACTTGAAGAAAATAAAATAGTACATTTACTCTAAATTCAATGTTTTTGACCCATCAGAGTTCAACTATTGAGTGCTGTAATTTCAGCAGAATTTGAAGAGTCAAGTGTGTAATAATAGTGTTTGTCACTTTTTACTACCATACTACTACAGCTAATACTTCAATTCTCCCATTCGATTTGGTAGAAATAAACTCAAAAAGCTTCTTTCTTCTGCTCGGGACAACCGAAGCAAACCAGACCAACAAGGTGTTTCCATGGCGGACTACGATACCCCTCACCAGCGCCAGCAACAGCGCCACCCCCAATCACCTGTTCCCAGAGAGACGGCTCTGCAAGCACTGAACACCATAATCCAGCTCCATTTCGAGAAGACCCTCGAGAAGAAGCGAGCCATAGACCTTCAAAAGAAGCACCTTCACAAACTCTTTCAGATTTTCTTCATCTTCCTGGCTCTGCTACTCTTGGCCCTGTCCCATTCACCTACTCGTCTCCAATGCCGCCATTGCTGGATTCCCATCATCCTTCTCTCCCTTGCGCATCTCATCTTCTATGTTTCCGTGGCCCAGGCACTTAGGTGCATCAATGGCTTCAAGTACCAGAGGAGGTGCCACAAGCTCACGCTTGGGTTGGCCACAGAGAAGCTCAGGGAGATCAAGGCGAGGTCGAGTAGCACAGGAGCACGTGAATGCGAGGATGAGCTCGAGATTCAGTACCAGGAACCCCCAGAGAGCTATTTTGGTAAGTTCAAGAGGAATTGGGCTCTTCATTTTGGCTTCTTGATCTTCATCTATGCCTTTATGGTCTCCTCCTCTGTTGCTCTCCTCTGTTTCTAGGTGTTGTTGTGATGTTTCTGACAATGGGGTGTCCAAAATCAAAATCTGTTGTTAAGTCTATGATTTAATTCTTTTTCAATACAAATTCTGGAGACCATTCCCGTTTGCTACCATCACTTTTCGTCCTTTACGTTCTCTGGGTTCAAGAATGGGTACAGAGCATCACTCATGAACCAGATGTGGACTAAATGAGTCGATTAATTATAAACTCAAGATAGTTTAATATTTTGGACGAACAAACGATGTCATGTCAATGAATATATTTCTTTGCTACATAGTTTCTTTCTGTCCTCTCTCATGGAAGGAATCGCTTCTCTTTCCGACTCTGCAAAACAATTCAGAGTAGGAGTTAAGCGAAGGCCGTAATTATGGCTATGCATGTAGCAGCCTTCTCTTTTTCTTTTCTCCATAGGCGACCCACACCACTTTCTCAATCGCACGTTAATCCCTTTTGGTCCCTTGACTCATAATTAAACACCACCTTTTCTATGAAGGCGAAAAATGAAGATTACGGTTCACGTTAAACCTAGTGCAGTGAAGAATTTTCGAGAGGTGGTCATTTTATCTTTGACATTATTCAATCCCATCTGAAGAGATGATTCTGCAATGCCCTTAATGTTTTATCATCATACCCAATTGTAAGTACGATAACTGTTAAATAACCATGATACACAGTACTCAACAAATTTACATTGAACGATGTAAGCAAGCTGCAGGTGCATCCTGCTGTCTGTAAGGTGGAAAACAAGACAAGGATTTTGTTTCGGTCTGCAGAGACGCTTGTACGAATATAGCTCGATCATCGAATGAAAATGACTACGTCTCTAAAACTCTTCACTTCTCGAAATACAGCCCAGTCAGAGACAGTAAGCTGTTCTATTCTACAACATTCAAGATCCAGGATCTTGATTTAGTTCTCAATAAAATAAAATAAAAAATGTTGAATTTGATCGTACACCTTGGGCCACCTCTGACGGACATCATTATTGAGTTGGCAGCTGTCTGTATCAGAACCAGAACGTGCCACTCTGCCACCTAAGCCGGGGAGAGAGCAGTGCATAATGACTTGTATGCATTTACACACACTTTGAATTTTTCTTCAGCCACTGCCTGCAATCATAGAAAGTTAACGCGCCAAAACGGGATCAGATTGGAAGAAAGAAATAACGACAATAAAAAGCTTGAATTAAAAAACAAAAAAGAATTTAATAATCACATGGGTGTGTAATCATTTATCATATATATGTTGTAGATGGTAATATTTTATGCTGCCAACTTCAAGTAGTTGGCAACAGGTGTTTTCGTAGGGTTCATATTGATCAGGAAACTGGAAAGTCCATTTAAATGACAGCTAAGATATCAGAATGCTTTCTACCTACTCACAGTTTGAAGCAATAATATTAATATACATAGCACATCTTCTTATGAGATAAAACGTTTCATGTATTTGACTGAGAGGCAAATAGGCCATACAGAGATAACTCAAACTCACCTGTGAAGGGCCTTGATGTTTATCAGGATGCCATTTCAGAGCTGATAACCGGAAACTACATGGGCAAAAAGTGATATCAGTAGAGCGTAACACCTGTGTGCGTGTGCGTGTTGTAAGACCTTGCCTGCGTCTAATTTTAGTGGGACAGGAACATTGGACCACTTACGCATTTTTAACATCTTCTAACTTTAGAGGACCTGTCGGAGGTAGACCAAGAATAGTTCTATCAGAAGGCGATCCCACACAACATGAATCATCATCATCATCAGACTCAACGTCACTTTCACTCTTCCACTTTCTGCTTCTGCTGTTTGTCCAATTTGAATGCTCCCTCCATTCAAAGCCAGAGGTCGAATTCTCACTAAACGATCCCTGCCAGTTTCTAAAGGACCAGGTGTACCACCTATTACCAAATGTTGCTTGGAATGTCGTCTCAGAATCAAAGTTAAAGTCCTCAGAGAAAGTCTCTTTTCTGATTTTTCCTGAATATGTGATGGACATCAAATTTTAAGCAAGCGAATAAATGTTAAATTTTAAGAACAAGAGTGTAAATCTGGGCTCAGATTATTTACTAGTCTGCAGTGTACTTATAATCGTTTGTAATAACTATGTACCAAAGCTGTAACTGTGATGACTATGTTCTGAATAGACACAAAAGGACTGTAATCAGTTTGCAGGAGGACCTAACTGCAAACTCCTATCTCTTTGCTATTGCCTTTAATGATATTTCCTTTTTCACAAAAAAAAAAAAAAAGACACAAAAGAACTCACCCTTTATTTTCTTTTGTGATTTTCTAGGCCGCCGATGAGATTTTGCTTGACGTTTATTGTAATAGCCATCTGAATCATAATCTTCATTTTCAAGTTTCCATGTTTCTCTATCCTAGGTAAAAATGCAAAACAACATATATAAGCATCACAAATTGTTGATAGATAGCACTTCTAGTACATAAGATGGTCAAAACATACAAGGTAATATGTTCAACCAAAAACAATATTCTAATGCATGAAAATGAAAGTGTTAGAAGTTGCAATATTAGATAATAATGAGCTCCTTAGCATCTATATATTGTCAGCAGAAAAATAAGATGATTTTACAGCTACTGTTCATGGTCTATCAGGAAGGGAGCTCTTGATCTATTGCAAAATAAGATCTACTTAGATTAATGGATTAAGTCAGCACGTAGTTAGTTCATTAGACATGAAATTTTATTCTTACAATCTATTCTTGAAGAGAAGTTTTGATGTATATCCAAGCAACAACCATTAAATATTCCTCTCCTCTTATTTTCCATTCTATGGGGCACTGTTTATGGGTAAGATTCACCAAGTTTCCACCTAATTTGTTTAAGATATTTTCTTCAAAATCAGCTCCTTCTTGCACTTGTACGCCCTTTTTCTTCAATTGAAGATGCTCTAACAGTGAACAGTATTGAGATATTCTGACATGGAATAACAAGGTTTATCTACATAATTAAGATATTGAAAACCATACCTCAGATGAAAATCTAGAGGACCCACTTCTATAAAGGAGATCTTTCAGAGCTTTCTTTGCATCAGCACGCTTTTGGCGTATGACATATTTGACATAACTCTGAAGTCAACATTTGAAGCACAAGAAATAGTTTGCATAAATATATTTTTGTCTAAATTCTAAACAGCCAGAAATTGATGCATGTGGAAAAAATCAGTTTCAAGATTGCATAGAACCTATAGAATTCGAGCATTGCTGCATTGGCTTGTTACTAATGGCAGAACTCATGAATAAAAGCGAAGTCAAAAATAGAAAAAGGTTTTCCTCTTACAAGGAATGCATGGGAGTCACCACCATATTGGAGAGATTGGGAAGAAATCTAATGACCAAAACAGAAGGAATTTTTCCTGTTTTAATTAAGTGCTGGTTATGCAGTCTGTATGATCACAATTCACAAGAAATAGCAAACAAGGATTTCAACACACCATTTGTTTCCCCCTGCCCTAACGACCCCCCCCCCCCCCACCCGGGGGTCCGGGCTGCTAAAAAGAAAAAGAGAGAAAAAAAAAAAAAGGAACCCCTCACCTACATTGCTGCACTCTGTTCAATTTTTCATACTTCATATATTTTCCTATCTGGAAAAGCCTTAAAACTCCAAATCAGATACTTTGCACTTGCTTTTCATAAAGGAATTTTGAAAATGATGGACAAAGGAAACCCAGAAAAGTGGAACTAATGGGAACGGAACGGAGTAACTACAAGAACTTTAATATTTTGAGGTGAAGCAAAGGATATAAATATTGTTGATTACATCTGGTTCAGTACTAGAAACAATGCTTTGGCTTGTATAATTGAGTCTAGGGTTTACTGGTACAGAAATCATAACATGCTAGACCTTTTTTTTGTTCATGATGATTGCTTATACTAAACAAAGCTAAATTTCATTTTTGTTTTGGCCACAAATCTAAATTTCATTGTATTTGATAGAAGAAGCTAAAATAATTATGCAGGGACATACGTAGTACCGCCAATAGCAAATACATTTAATCAGGGTTCCTTCCATGTAGTATCACATTAATAAATACTCATAAGGATTCAAAGGTACATGCTGAAAACTGAAAAGCATACCTTAGATGGTTGTTGCCCTCCTTTTATATCCTGCAAAAACATTGTAAGTGTCAAACTTCCTCATAACTGGTAAGGAGTTAAGGCTACTCAAAACCAATTTCCAGCAGTGTGACTAAAAGAACAGGAAAAAGAAGAAAACATAGATAACAGAGCCAATGGGTTCACAGCAGCTAATCTTTGCTGTAATCCCCCATCAAAGAAGAAATGATCAGTCACAAAAAACCAATTTTAATACATGATAGACAAACACAGAGAGGTAAGCCAATACCTAGTTGCAAGTAACTTCTAAAACCGAAAAAAATTAATTGGCTTCAAAAGTAATTTATTTCAGCTCATACGAACAACATACGAAAAGACGTGTAACCCCACAAATGAACAACTTGAAGTTCGACACACAATATAATCATGGCAGCTCTGAATTTGTATGTCATATGAAAGTACTCCCATTTCACACTTTTTAATTAGATAAACCACTCCTACTCGATCTACATTGTTATCGCTGTGTTCTCCTTTAGCTCCAATTTGTGCTGCAAAATATGAATCTCAGGCAAGTGGGGCAGGCCATCAATACAATGACGAAAAAAAAGAGCAATAGGCAATCAGCCAGCAAGGCAAAATCCCTAAAGGAATGAAAATCCAAAATACAGAGACTCCCGAAAGAGAGGCGCTTAGAAACTCACAGAGTTCCATTTATTCTTCCACTTCTCGCAGGAACAGGGAGTAGAATGAAATGCAGAAAAACGGGATGGTGCAGTATATGATGGAATCATGTATGTCTTTGAGGACAAGACGTTTCGCCATCGGAATACTTGCATATCGAGTGGAGATGCAAATTGCAAAGACTTTGCTCTCAATCTCCGATAAGCCAAGCCCCGCCTTGTGATGTGGGGAAGCTCGCGACGGCGTCGTTTACGGGAAATGCGTATTGCAGAGGTGTGTGGCCCCGTGGTTCATACTTCATAGAGGTTAAGCGAAACCCAGCGAGTCTCCCGACCCTCGCCTCAACTCAACCAAGCCATCCCATTTGTCTGGTTTAGATTGCAAACGGGCATCGGAGCCTGCGGCCCATGGGCTTCTACTTCTATGTGGCCCCCAAAAAAGGAAATCAAACATCTATGACTATGTCACATTCGTGTTTGTTAACTATGTCTAGAAATAATTTTTATTTTGTCCGCAAAAAAAATTTATGCAATCACAAATAAGTGATTCGACGATAATTTTTTCATTATTTATATTATATTTAAGAAAATCAAATTAATTGTATTAATCTTACATTTCACCTAAACCTTATCAAACATAGTACTTATTAGATGAAAACAAATTCTTAAATGATTGCATTAAATTTTGGCATAATAATTTATTACTCATGGTCTATTTTTAATTTGAATTACTAACAATTCACTTAACAATCCCACATTTTTGTTTTTGATTTTATGCAATTCTTTTGTGACTATTATAAGTTTGAAATATTTAAATTTTATCAAAAGTTAAATATTAATACATCAAAAATTTATATATTTAAGAAATTCATAGCATATAAATTTTAATTCTTTAACTACTTTTAAAAATATACAACATAACACTTTATAAATTAATTCGTTAACTATTTAAAAATATGTGAAATGTGTTGTATATTTTTTAAATAGATAAATAATTAAAATGTATATATTATAAAGAATATTAAGGAAATTTTAGATCTGAACCAATCTACAGGGTGTGGGTTGGGTCAATTCAAGATGGAGAATTTTTTGCTACTTAACCCAAATTATCTCGTTTGGTAATTTTTTTTCTTAAGAAAAAGAGTTAAGAGAAAATTAAGTATAAAATCTTACTATAATGATTTTTTAAATTTATTAGCGGATATATATATATATATTTGTTAAAATATTTGTTAGGTTAGAGGATATTTTTACATATTTTCACTCATAATAAGGTATACCTTATTAGATTTTATGTAACAAAATTAGAGGATATTTTTACTTTATGATAAATATTTTGAGGTAACATAAAAGAAGAATTTGAGGTGATTAACACATATATCCTCTAGCTAATTAATTTAACACACACACACACACACACATATGTATATGTTTCTGTGTTTGAATTAATATAAACTTGAGAAATATTAATTTAAATTATCAAATATGTAAATATTTATTTTAAAAAAAGTGGCGGATGATGAGTTGGTTCGAGTTTAGCGGATTGAACTTTTATTTAATCTATTATTTAAATTATAAAGAGTCAATTAATTTAAATTTCTTCTTATCAACCCAACTCAAAATTGGATGGTCGAGTTGGATTGTATAAATTGACAAATCAATCCAACCCAATAAATACTTATTGAGAACATTAAGCAAAATAAAACTAATGTGTGGAATTGTCTAGTCACTTGTTAGCAATTAAAATCAAAATTCAAGTATTAGTAATTAATTTTTATGCTAAAATTTATGGTAATCATTTAATGATGATTTCATCTAATAAGTACTATGTTGGGTGGGAATGTGAGGTGTAAAATTAACACAATTAGCTTGATCTTATTAGATATTGTTTAAATTATATATGTGGCATGATATATAATACTTAAGAATTTTTCTCATAGGACTGCAAAAAAAAAAAAAAGCGATAGGATTTAATGTGTAATATTTAAATTATAACTTTTGCATATGAATTTAAGAATAAAATATTTTATTTTCTTAAACTACTATAAAAAATAAGGGTATTACATGATATTTTATGAGATATGTTTTTGATATAAATCGTGTTTATTTAAAATAAATATTATAAAATAAAAAATATAAAAATCATATCTCAATGTCATATTTGTGACAATGACACGAGAAGAATCATTTTCATTTTGGACAACAGAAGCATTTCAATGAAGTGGGTAGATATTAACAATAACCTGTCAAAATCAGAGATGAATAAATTTGACCAGAAATATTTGGTTGAGTGGGAATCAAATATAACCGAAACCTTTTAAATAAATTAAAATGAATGAAGTTAGTTTAGTTTGGTACCATTGAATATTCCATGGTCACCTAACCTAACACAGGCGGTACGCTAAATGGATAGAGAGACAGCCTAGTTAGTCTCCGTGACAAATGGCAATATTATTAAAACAAAAAAGAAAATAAAAAAGATTAAAAAAAAAAGAACAAAGTTTAGAAATTGTATAATAATTAATAATGAGTGATGGGCAACACGATCCAATTATAAGCACACCACAACTACATTGCCTGCCCTCCTACATTCTAAGACAACTCGCATCATCTTGTCATTTGTCATTCTCTCGTCCCACTTCTCTTTCTTTTCTTTTTCTTTTTCATTTTTACTTTTAATTATCAATCTTATTGGTACATAACTTAAAATAGTATTGTGGGACACAGACTAAATCAGTCAGTTAATTGGGTGACTCATATTTTGGATCAATTTGGGTTGAGTTTTTAGATTAGCTTACTATCAACTTGGCCAGAGTCTATGTCGACGACTCAGTTTTTTTAACTATATATATATATTTATTACTTTAATATATGAATTATTATATTTGAAATTTTAATATATAAATGATTATAGATGTTTAAGACTTCAATATATGAATTATTATGTTTTGATGATATTATTTATGATTTTATGAATTATTATAAATTTTATGTTTAAATTATTATAGATATTTATAATTTTAAAGTATAAAATTTACATATAAATTATTTATTTTATTTATTTTTAATTTATTTATAAATATATATTAATTTTTTTAATTTATTTATCTGAATCAATATTTAATTTAATAATCTAATAATAAAAATCAGTTATCCAAAAGCCAACTTAAATCAAATATCGGACCAATTCCAAAAAATTGAATAAAAGTATTATTGTTTCTTGGAACTAGATCACGCGAAGTGTAAAATTCTATTAAAGTTTCAGTCCTCAAATCAAATCCACGAACTATTTAATTTCTTTTTTTGGGGTTTGATTATTTGTTGGTGCTGATTCAATGATTGCATGTTTCCGTAATTAACGCAAACGTGAAAGCTTGTGACGAACCAGCAGCATTGGATGTTACATTGGGCCTTTACTTCATAATCCATGTATAAACAAAGTTAGATAGAAATCAACAAAGTAGAAAATAGCCTCACTTTTCTAAGAAGAAAAATATAAATTCAAAATCTAGAAAAAAATATTTATTAAAAAAATTTTAATCTTAAACACTCCTATTTTGATAAGAATTAGTCTTAAATGATTTGAGATCAATGCTGACAAAATGAGTTAAACTTGACCGTTTAGGGGGCGGACTGAATTAATTAAAAATTAGCTCATTGAAAATTGAATCTAATTGACTGGGTTTGAGTAACTTGTAGATAACATTTATATATATATATATATATATATATATATATATATATATATATTAAATATTAATAATATATATTATGTTAAATAATACGAAGAGAGTAAAAAATATAATTTAAAGATAATTTCATATTAAATTTATATAATCATTTAATCTTAATTAGTGAGAAAAGTTAACACTATAGAAAATAGAGAAATAATAATTTTATTTTTAGTTTTTTTTTTAAGTTTCAAATCTCTAAATTCATATCTTTATCTATGTTTTTAAGCAAATGAACTATTTTGTATTATTTTTAGTTGTAAAAAGATAAACAAAAAATAATAATAAACGAAGGTACATATTGGCAGACTAATCCATTTGACCTATCAACTCACACTTAGCAGATTGAATTATTATTATGATGACTCGTTAAAAAATAGACCAATTCAATCTAACTCATTTAAACAACAAGCCAAACAAATCGAATTAACCCATTTTATTAGTTCTATTTGAAATTAACTTGAGTTCTAAAAGGAAAAGTTAGGAGAGGAGGGGATGATGTTTGTGGGTAATGGGGTATGCGTATATAACGGTGTAGGCGTACGTAGGTGTAGCACCAACCAGTAGCTACCATGTAATTATCACAACCTAATAACTAATCCTACAAACATGGTCCCCCTATCCATCCTGGATTCCAACTCATTCTCACTTTTATTTTTAAAATTATACATGTTAGTAGATAAATTAAATAAAATGCATATTAAAGAATGAAAATTAAATATTTCTTCATTATCTTTTTTTGAAACATAATATAAATATTAAAAATGTATCTTTCATATTTTAAAATACATTTAAGAAAATTTATATATTCTTTAATACATGCATGTGTCTGGTTAAAATATAATTAATTATATGAAATTATATAAATTGGTTTAGGTTTGAAGAAGAATGATTGAGAAGGAAAAGTCTACGGCGGTGCTGTCATTCATTGGGTGTCACGCAGAGACAGACAGGCACGCACACACATAGGAACATACATTCATACGAAACCATAATTAAAAGCCCCCTAATTTCTGCTTTTCGTAACAAATAAAAAGAATAATAATAACCACCAAGTGCTTATTGACAGAATTTTGTTAATTTAATTAGAAATGTTGAGTTTGTGGTTTTGAAGATATATTTTGATTAAGAAAACTTTATTGTTTATTATAATTTTAGTTTGGAAGTGTTTGGGAGAGAAGGGTACTATCTAGCTAACTAACCTCTTTAATGAAATTTTAAGGTCTAAGAAAATGCCTGAGGAATGGAGAAGAAGCACTTTAGTGCCTATTTACAAAAACAAAGGAGACATTCAGAATTGCGCAAACTATCGTGGAATTAAGCTTATGAGTCACACTCTAAAATTATGGGAAAGAGTGATTGAACGTAGGTTAAGAATCGAGACGAGTATTTCTGAAAATCAATTTGGATTCATGCTAGGACGGTCTACAATGGAAGCTATATATCTTCTAAGGGGGTTGATGGAAAGGTATCGGAGTAAACAAAGAGACCTTCATATAGCATTTATTGACTTGGAAAAAGCCTATGATCGAGTACCAAGAGAGGTGCTGTGGAAAGCCTTGAAACAGAAAGGTGTACGGGTTGCGTATATTAGAGCCATAAAAGATATGTACGAGGGGGCTACGACTAGTGTGAGAACGTCTGGAGGGGAGACTAGAGACTTTCCTATTAAAATTGGCCTACATCAGGGATCATCCTTAAGCCCTTATTTGTTTGACTTGGTTTTAGATGTTCTGACGAAACACATCCAAGAAGATATTCCTAAGTGCATGCTTTTTGCAGATGACGTTGTTCTCATAGCAGAGACAAGGGAAGAGATTAATTCTAAACTTGAGTTATGGAGAGCTACTTTGGAATCGAAGGGTTTTCGTCTGAGCAGGAGTAAGACCGAATATATGCATTGTAAGTTTAACAAGCGACAAGCTAGGAACGAGCTGGAGGTTAAACTTGGTGATCAGGTCGTATCACAAGTGTCAACGTTTAGGTATTTGGGATCAATTATACAAGATGATGGCGAAGTTATTAGAGATGTGGAACATAGGATACAAGCTGGGTGGTTGAAGTGGAGAATGGCATCAGGGGTTGTTTGTGATCGGAAAGTACCTGATAAACTCAAAGGAAAGTTTTATCGTACTGCTATAAGACCAGCGATTTTATATGGGAGTGAATGTTGGGCAATGAAAGGACAACAAGAACATAAAATTGGAGTGGCGGAGATGAGGATGTTGCGTTGGATGTGTGGTCATACACGAAGAGATAAGATCCGTAATGATCATATACGAGGTAGAGTTGGGGTGGCACCTATTGAGGAAAAAATGGTTGAAAATCGTTTAAGATGGTTTGGGCATGTGCAAAGGAGACCGTTGGAAGCGCCAGTTAGGAGAGTTGAGCAGATAGTTTGGAGCCCTATGAAAAAAGGTCGAGGAAGACCAAAAAGGACACTTAGAGAAATTATTGAACGGGATCTTTTAGTAAATGAGATATCTAAAGAGTTGGTCATTGATAGAGCTCAATGGCGTCGTGCGATCCATGTAGCCGACCCCACTTAGTGGGTTAGTGGGATAAGGCTATGTTGTTGTTGTTGTTTGTTGTATTGTTTATTATAATTTTAGTTAGCTCAAATTTAAATAAGTGGATTTAATGTTTGTACACCAAATAGTTTATTAAATGATTGATTTGTCATTTGTTATCTCCGCCCCGCAAACAAGAAGGTGGGAAGTGGGAAACTTGTACTGTTGTTATAAATTGCATCTCATCTCTGCACTATTAATTAAACCCTCCATCTTCTCTCTCCTCCAATCATTCATTCTCCATCGCTGCTGTTGAAACACAGACATGGGAGGGTGTGCGACGAAGCCGAAAGTGCTCAAGGCTGAAGATGCAGTGAAGCCCCCTGAGGCCCCCCTCGATGACTTTCCTGTTGATCAGAAGAAGCCCGACACAGCAGATCAACCACAAGTCGACGACGATTCACTCAAACGCCCTTCTCTCAGTTCCTTGTTCCACCAGGTTCTTTCTTCTTTTACTCTTTATCATTTCCTTTACCTTTCTCTCTCTGCAGATGTCTTCTCTGTTTATCAAGCCATTCTGTATCACCTAAAACCTAAAACCTTCTTTACCTCCATCTTTTACACAGTTATGAGGACCCAGGTAAATCTGACGAATTAATGACCTACTAATACTATTATCCTAACTGCCTGGAATAATCAACCTTTCTATTTTAAAAATTTAGGCTAAGTCATTAGGCGTAGCCAAATTAACACAGAAACAGCAAAAAGAAGAACTCAAAATCCAGTTGGGATGGCCTATCCTGCAGGCCTCAAAATTTCTTTCAAGTCAACAGGGTTATTATGTGTATGTGGTTTCATTGTTCTGCTTGAATACCCTTCAATCAAATGTTAGATTGCTATATATGGTGAGCTGTTGTGTGTTAGAAAAAATATGTTAGGATAAAGTATTAAAGCTGGCATAACTCTATTATTTTAATCTACAATAAAATTGACATTTAAGCGTCTTGGTTTGACTATAACTCTACCCTTCATTTTGGTGTCTGTCATGGAACAAATACTCTTAAACTTTGTGGCCAACAGATTCATTCCATGGGAGGCATCATGACTATTACGTTAAAGGTCAAATGAAAAACCAACGTGTGTAAGGAGGGCCCTCTACTTTTTTACACTAAATTGATAAACACTCATTTTTGCATGCGCCTTTGGTTAATCGGGACAGGGAAATGAGCGAGCTTCACCCAATTTGGGGTGCCTTTTATTATATAATGAGTGTGTCCTATCCACTCAGTTAGAAACATCCATGATGATGACATACAAAAGGCCACAAAGTCGGAACAGAGGTTTCGACACATGCAAGTGTGTCCAGTGTTTTATTGCTGTTTTACAACGAGTTATATAATTAATCCATGTGTTTTTCTGACTTTTTTGTTGTTTTTGGGTTTTATTTTGTCAGATTGAAGAAGCGAAGGTGAGTGAGAAGGCGCCGGTGGAGAAGACAGCGACAGAAGAAACGTCAGAAACAGAGAAGCCTTCAGAAGATAGTAAATGGCCTGAGACAGTAAAGCAGGAATGTGCAGAGGCCGAGGACAATGCTTCAGAGGAAGTAAAAAGCAGAGATCCGATCAATGAGGAATCTTCGCAGGTCGAGGAAAGTGAAAGCAATGTGGTGATCAAGGAAGAATTTGCAGTAGTGGAGAAGAAACATTCGGAGGAAAGTGAAAGCAGTAAGGGAGTGACAGAAGAAGGCTCTGATGAAAAACAGAGCAACGAGGCAGACCAGGAGACGAAAGCAACAGAGGCATTAGAAGCTGAGAAATCTACAGAGGAAAAGCAAAGCGACGAGGCAGTGAAACAAGAAACTGAAAAATCAGAGGTTCAGGTTCCAGTGGAAGAAACCACATCAGAGGAAGTGCCTGTTGAGAAAGTGATTGAAGTTGTGGAAGCCAAAGTCATTAACAAAGAGAAGGATGAAGAATCCTAAGTCATTCACTGCGTCAAGAATTCCTCTGTTTCATACATCTTTTTCTTAGTCTCTGGGTTTGTTTGAAGAATCGATTTTTATAATGCCATGTTTGAGTTACTTTCATTCAAGTTTTTGGCCTTGCTTTTGCTTACATGGAAATGGAATGCTAAGCCAAAGGCACCAATGTACATGGAATTTTAATTTTATTGTGTATTGCTATAATGCAAAGGGTTTTCAGCCTCTTGCTATTGATTATGCCCTTGTATTTATTATTTCAACATCGGTGAAATTATACCAAAAGTTATTGGATGGAAGATGACCTTCAATTGGGTCTGAATTCAATATTTGGTATCCTACTAAATTAATTAAAACCCAATAAATTTTGAAATATTAGTCATTAAAAAAGCTACTAACAAAATGACCTCATATTCATAGCTAGTATCAATATTAAAAAGTAAATCAGCATACTGTTTTCGTAATCTTTCTATCACCTAAGCATTATAAGCACGATAAAAATAATGCTTCACTATGTGACATCTTGGACCAGTTTTCAGTGACGACACGGTTTCGTTTTTATTTACAACTTAAAATATTTGGCAAGACCATATTCAAATACTTGTAATTATATATATATATATTACAAATTTTGCTTTCACTGAAATCAAGATATTGTGCCTAAAGATACTACTATCCAAAGACTGACAAGCTATAATATAATACAAAGAGGGAGGAGCTAGCTGAAACAATAAGTTGAAAGGCTTCCTAATTAATATAAAATATGAATGGGCGTTACAACATAATATAATGAGCAAAAAATTAAGGCGGGCAAAATTTTGGTTCACTTCTTCCCCTGCACATATACATACAGCCTCAAGCTTCATGAAGCTCGACGACGTCGTATTGGCAGAAAGTTCCGTAATATTCCAAACCAGCCTTCTTGAGAGCCATACCTTTTGTGTTGTCCCCACACAATTACGTGAGCAAGCTACTACATGCAGTAAGTGGTGGTTCAAATCTTGGCTTCGTCATGTACCGAAAAAGCAATTGCGTAAGAAAATTAATAAGAGAGATCATCGTACTCATACGGTGGATGGTGCCTGCTGCTCCAAGTCTTGTGAGGCTTTGGAAATGAGCATTTGCTCTTTGCTCTTTCCCCACAGCACACTGTAGAGTCCGATTACCAAAATGAACCCTCCTAATAGGCTGCAGCATTCATACAGTAATAATCCCAATTAGTTAACCATAATTACCACATGCACATATATACACACTTAAATAACAAACTACTAGCTACTTACCTTCCTAAACTTATTATCTCCCCTAACAGAATTGCGGATGAGAAAATTGTAATGATGAGAGCTAGTGGCGTCGACATCGCCAGAAACACTGGTCCTTTCTTCTCTATCACCCATGCTTGTAAGTAGAATGTCACACCCGTGACCATTATTCCCTGTCATTCGTGTAATAATTCAGATCTGCTAGCTGTGCATAATTATGTTTTAAAAATATTAGTTTACAAGTGAGAGATGATAATTACACAGTATGCTACGGCGAGAAGTCTGACATTCCAACCCAACTTCCACTGCTCGATGTCTCTTTCTACGGCAAAGGCGATGACGAAGGACTGAATTGAGCTTAAGAAACACTGAAGAGTTGTGAGCAGCAGCTTTGAGGGGTACCCTTTTATAACAAAACCCTGCTTCACCGCATATATATATAAATTAATTAATGCTGTAGTGTGGGACTTAATGAATTATAATTAATTGAGGAGAAATTAAAAGGAAGACCTGAAGCACGAGCCAGAGCGCCCAGAAGGTGTTGGAGAGGAGCATGAGGAAGCAGCCTTTGATCCAAGTACCAGATGGAATGTTACGAGATTGATGGGGTAGTGTGTTGGAATTAGAATGCCCCAAAAGGTGATGATGGCTCAGAAGTTGAAAATGAGGACCTTTGTAAAACGAAAGTGTTGCTGCACCACCCAGGCACGCCACTATGCCTACCAGCTTTGCAATCCCAGGGGATGTCTTCACTTTCAAGCTCTCAATCCTGCCAAAACCACAAACATCCATCGAACCCAACCCCTAATTTCATTTTGTTTCTTGTTTGTATCTTTGTTATGAGGTCACGTGAGGATAACGTGGGAGTATATCTGTTTTGAGAAACCACGAGTTCGTGGCCAGGCTTCAGGAAGGTGAAGGACGCTTATTCGCTGAGGAACAAGTCATGGGGATATCTAAGATCTTTAATGTATTGTATGGTCCAAAAGTTTCAGGGCAACATAGCTAATTATCGTAACCTGAAATGAGAATTTGTTTTATTCAGACGTGGGCCTTTCTGTTGCTCATAGCCTCATACTAACTGCTTCAATCCCAAACAAACCCCACACATTCCCACAGGATTGGTCTCCCCAGGAGGAAATTTTTTTACCTTGTCAGGACTCCGGGAGTGGACAACCACAGCCCACGGCAGACACATATAAATTAAACCCCCACAATATATATTATATATATGTTTCAGTACCAAACCACCATCTAATATGGCTTAAGTTTAATTTGTAATAAAAGAAAGTTTCGCTTTCGCGACAAATTAGGTAAAAATTTAGAGATTATTTGTTTTGCTTGTTTTACTAATTGAGTGCCCATGAGTTTCCAATAAAGCTCAAGAGGTATATTTTTGGTTATTAGAGTGTTAACTATAATTCCTAATTAAAGTGACCCTAAATGGTGATCCCATGATATGAAATACTTCCTTCCTATTTGTATCTTCATCCTTTCAATTTTCAAAGACTCACTTCCTATGTATACAGTTGATTGGGTTTAATATTGACAGATAACTAACACGATCCCTTGATCACGGCCATTCGATCGAGATGGTCTTTAAAAATCGACTTAGTGGGGGAAATGAATATATTATTATAAATTTTTTTGGAAAAAATTTGAAGATCATATATTAGGTCTAGGTACCTGAGTAGAAGGGCCAAGAAGAAAGTGATGACTGGAAGGCAGTTTGTAGTAGCAGCAGCTAAAGTGGCGGACGTGTAAATAAGAGCAATCCCATATACGTCCAAGCTCATAGTTATCCTGAGATTTTGGATCACCGACACAATTTCAAACCAACAAAAACGTATTAAAATGTCAATCACGATGAATTATTAATGTCATATATATCCAGCTAACAGTGCTACAATGGTGTATAATTTCAATGTGATCTGGTACAGTGAGCGCAATTATCAATTAACGAAATCAGTAGAAGTGAGATGAATTGAATTGAACATACATACATACATACATACCCAAAGAAAGAAAGGAAGAAAATCTTGCAGAAGGTCCCGAATGGCAAAGGCGGTGCAGTTTTCCTACAACAAAAACAGTAATTAACTTTCCATATATATCCATGTTTTAATTTACGTTACACCATATGTAAGAAGAAGAAGATTGTGAAGTGAATAGATTATATGTGTGTATATATATATGTATATAATATGTACCGTTCGAAGAAGAGAGCGAAAGGGGTGAGGAAGATGGTGGCAGCAGCCTGTCTATAGAAGACGAAGATGAAGTTGTTCATGCCATGGTCGAAAGCAGCTTTAGAGAGAAGGAACATGCCAGCGTAAATGGCTTGCACAATAATCACTACCACAAAGGGGTTCTTTCCCTTCATTCTGCTTCTTCTTCTTCGTTTTGATTCGAGGCTTCAAGCTAGTGAGAATGAAATCACATTGATGGATGGATGGGTATATGCTTGAAATGAGAGTACACAAGTTCCGGCTTAATCTCAGAGAGAAGTTGGAGAAGGTCGACATTGGCGTGTGTGGTGAAGATGATGTTGGTTTTTCATGTTGGGGACCACCCTTCACTCCATCGCTCCCTTCTGTGGCTGTGTTTCGCAGAACATTTAAGTTATTTGAGTAGTTTTATTGTATATTTGACTAGCTTATAAATTCATTAAAAATGTTTGGTAAATAAGTTTATTTTAATAGTTTATAACTTATTCTAATATGTTATTTTTAGTAGTTTATAGCTTGTAACTTTTATATTTTTTTTATTTTTATTTTTATTATTTTATGAAAATACTCATTATACTGTTATCTCACATACATAATAATAATAATAATAATAATAATAATATATAAATAAATATTATATATATAACATATATATATTATTTAATTAATTATATATATTATAAAATTAAAATAATATATATATATATATATATATATATATATTATTATATATATATAATGATTTTAATTAATTTAATTAAAAATAAAAAATGATATGTTTATTTGGTATTATTTTGAAATTATAAAATATATACCATTTTATGTCATTTTGTACTTTTCAGCTATTTTAACAGCTATTTTTACTGACTACTTCTAATTCAATAAGCTAATTTATAAGCTTTCAGCTAACTTATCAGCTAATTTTGCCAAACAGAGTATACATCTTTGTGGTGGCCCTCTTTTTCACCCTCCTATTATTTAAAAATTCACCGAGCTTTAGAGTTGAGTTGATTCATAAAGGCGTAAAGTTGTCTTTATACTAAATTTTTTATTTACAATACTCAAATTTGTGAACATCAAATGTACTTGAACCAACTAGCTAGATAAACTTTGCCACAACACCTTCAATTATTTATTAAATATCTATTATATAAAATGATTCAAAATGAAAGATAGTTTATTAGAGCATCTCTAATGGTGGTTTTTAAAAAGTTTTTAAATTTAAGAATCAGTTATTATTTTGATTTACTACTAGAGTTCGCCACCCTAGTTGCCACGTGTAAGAATGGTCTTAGAGTATCTCCTATCATAAACCTCATTTGCATTCTTATTGTAGATCTCACAACGTCACATCAGCTTAAACAACTCTCAGCTACTTTAAGCAACTCTCTACTTCAATGATGAACCTTTTAACAACTCACAAATGAGTTCCACAAATAACTCTCTACTACTTTAATGGGGAACGAAATCATTTAATGCATTTAATTACAGTTTACTTTTTGATTTTTTTTTTCGTATAAGAACTAGTTTTTTATATAAGAATTGTTCTTATATGTAGTAACCAACATGAGGAACTCCAATGGTGAATCAAAATAAGAATCATTTCTTAATTTTAAGAACTCTTTAATAACCACCACTGGAGATGTTCTTAGTCAAATGGTTCGCAATTTCATATCTCTGGCTAGTTAGTTTCTTTGTTTCTTCTTTAACATCACGTGCCCATTGATTCCCTAATTATTATATATTCTTTTATATCGGTTAATTCATGTATGCATATATGTATGCATTAATTATATTGCACAATCAATCAATAATATCAATAATTTATATAATAGATTAAAAAATTTCCACCTCTACAAATTTAATGTACACATTTAATGCTTATTCCTAGTGACATAATATGATGACATGCAATTACAATTTTTTATGTTTTTAATTTGTTAATTATCTACCTTTGAATTTAATTGCATGATTATAAATACGCATGATTAATAGGTGAATTAAAAAAATTAAAATTCAACTTTTTATAACATTTGATTTGATTACATAAATATTGACTTTAATACGTGAATTAATATTGATTAATATGGACTTGATTCTTTCCAACCAATAGTCCTGATTCTATGCTATGGTTTTCTATTTAAGGAAATTTAACCAAAGTCTTAGCATATCACCTTTAGACCTCTGTGTGTGTGTGTGGGCGCGCACGCGCAAAACCCTAAATCGAACAATAGTTCGCAACCATACTCTCACATTATAAATGGTTGTGACGAGATCAAAAGCTAAAACTTTGGATTCAGAGATGCCATATCTCACCACTTTCCTCCTTGATGAAATATTGTCTCTTATCATCTCCAAGCTTCTCATAGATGAAGTAGTGGGAATCAATATCTTTTCACGCAGATGAAAGCCGCTTCAGGGGTGCATCACTCACCTTGAGACCAATGGGAAGAGAATGATTATGTCATTATCTCAAGAAGCTTATGCATGGTGCTTCACTATCTCAAGAAGCCAAGTTCGCAACACACCACCTAGCTTTGATTATTGAGTTGACAATCATTACTGGCTTGTATAAGGAGCTTCATTTTATAGTCACTATGTTGAATTCAAAGTTTAAGATGGAGTGAAGCTTGCATTACGGGCTGGATGAATTTTAATTCTCTACTTGCTTTTTTTTATGTCTCTTCTTATTTTGTTGACATAGATCACTATTATAAGTATTAAGTTTTTACATTTATGTTGTTAGTAATTTAAATTTGGTGCAAATATGCTTGATGGATATATTTTTCATATGAATAATGTGGCAACTTTCATTCCATAATTTATATTTGTTTAGTTTATATTAATTTGTATTTGTTTTTATTCAACTCTATCTGCATGTGAAAAATAAATAAATGTACAACTAAAATATATGAGTCAACTTCAATCCAAATTTCTTTAATAAGAAATATTAAGCTATTTGTAAATCTCTGTATCTCCATATTAATAATAATGACCAGACTGGCGTAAATGTTAAAAAGAAGTCATGTTGATGTAAATTAAAGCAATTATAGCCTTAATACTACTAATGATGATGATAATAATAATAAATATGTATTTGCGAAAAATTATCTATAACATGCTTTAATATATTTTTTATATTTAACAATAATTCTCGTGAAGCCATTGTATGTGAGTGCTTAATGTCTTTTTTTATTAATAATATTTTTCACAATAAATAAAACACTAATATCTAATAGAGAGATCAAAAGTATTTACAAAATACTTTTAGAACGCATTTAGATAGAACAAAGGATTATAATAGAGAATACCAAAATTTTACTTAGACATTGCAATATTATACTTTAATTATTGAATTATATATGAAGAACATGAATATATTATTTCATCTTTTAACCATTAGAAATTATTAAATTCTACAGAATTTGTTTGACTTTAATTTTGTAGTAAATTAAAGTTATCATATAGAATGATTCAAAACTGGTAATTGTGTAATTTTTTTGTTAATCACATGCTTGATAGAAAAATTAATTCTATAATTTGTTAATTATCTAAGTAAATTTTTAATGTGAGAGTTCCGTAATTATGTAATTTTGGACATTAGGTAATTTTTAATACGAACTCATGCTTAATATAAAATTTAATTATGTAATATGTTAATTCCACAATTACTTCTTTTTAGATTTATTGTACTACCTACTGACATAGTATGATATAGTATGATGTCATACAATTAAAATTATCCAATTTATAATTTGATTGTATGATGGTTGTATAATTAATATGTGAATAAAAAATTTAAATTCAAACTTTATAACCTTTTAATTTGATTGCATGCTTAATTAATATGTGAATCGATATTGAATTTATATCAATTTGTTAATTTTGAAATTAAATCTGGAATACTATCATAATATTCATTATAATCAGATTATAAGATATTATTAAATTCTACGTGAATTAAAATTAATTTATGTCTTTGATTTCTTTTCAAAATAAAAATTATCATATTTAAAGATTCAAAATTTTTAATTGTTAATTGTGTAATGTTTATTCTTGTCACGTGCTTAATAGAATAATTAATTATGTAACATTACAACAAATCTTTTTAATTTAATTATAGAATTAATATGTAAATTAACAAATTTTCTTTATTTGACTTTCTTTTGATTTTTGTTCAAAATAAAATCATTTAATTATTACATGAATTATTAATAACTCTGGAATATTATCGTATAATCATGTAGTATATAGTAGCATTCCAATAAATATGTTTAATTTGATTATGGAATTAAGACGTGTATTAACAAACTTTCTTTATTTTAATTTCTGTTCAAAATAAAATAATTTAATTATTATATAAATGATTGACAAATCTTGAATAAAATAAACTAATTACACGAATGATTAACAAATTGTAAATCAATACACATTTTTTATTAGACTTTGATTTTTATTTTGTTCAAAATAAAATAAAATAATTATTATTGTTGTTAATATTCATATAGACAAATTTAAATTATATCACCTTTTTTGATTCTCATGCTTTAATATGTGAATCAATTCACATTCTTTATTGGCATTAATTGTTGATTATCATTTAACAACGAGTATAAAATTTGTAAATGGTTGATTATCGTATATTCACATAGTATATATAGTAATATTCAAATAAATCTTTTTAATTTGATTATGAAATTATATGTGAATTAACAAATAGTCACAATCCCCATACTGGGTTCATGATCGGTGCGGATGGTGTCTTGGATACATCGCTGCAAGCCTAATTCTTTCCCACTCAAACTCTATTATTAGCTAGAAATACGATTCATAAATTATAGTTACATGTACATTATGTTGTTCTCAATAAACCTAGTTCATAAACGTCCTACAACGATACATTTACACACGTAGGGTATCTTACCCGATTACAGAGCCTTTTTAGAATTTCGTAATTTCTTACATAGATAATTAATCCTACCTAAGATGATATCGTACCCCAAACAAAGGGGAGGTCCTCGAGAATGCACGCCTTTGGATAACGGAAGTCACCATACTCGAAACTGTGAAGGGGTGAGTTCAAATCATGAGACTCACTATAAACCCTACCTATCTACAAACACAAGACATATATACTGCAAAAATAAAACAATAATTATGAAATATAATTTCAAACAAACAAGTTCAGTATATATTCAAATTGACTCTTACTATGTTACATGCACTCATTCCATATTAATTCTATAAAATGTAAAAAGTCATTTATATCATTTAACTTTAGTCATATATTGACATTTAACAATCGAAAATAATCCTCATCTATAAGAGTATGATCACACAATCCATTAAAACCATGTTCACATAAGGTCGGTAGCAAATCGACTCCTCAGCAACTCAACAACCACAATGTATCGGCCATGTGCATACAGCAATGTGAGACCAGGGATGTCGAAACCCAACCATATCACAATCATACAGAAGTCAGAAGCCAATCGATTCCTTAGCAACTCAATGGCCACAACGCATTGGCCCTATGCGTATAGCAACATGAGACCAAGGACATCGAAGCCCGACCATATACACATATACATAACACATAATGTGCAACATGGGCTTTCACATGACATAGTACAGATTCATGGTTCAAAACATCCATAAAATCCTTTTCTCTTAATCATCAAGCAATATCGGAATTTCATTAACCAGTAATACATTAACTTATGTGTTTATCACATTAACAATGTTTACGAATAAACAATCATATAAATCATCTTCATTTTCTCTCTAAATACGTAAGTCGTAGAGATTTCAAAGGCTTTCACATTCTTATAATTATACTCACTTCCTTCATAAGTTCCATTTAACTAAAGTACTCCCTTTATACACATTAGTATAGTTTAATACCAATACAACAATACACATAGACATATATGACGAATAAACATAATTACAATTTCCCATGTCATTATACATGGAACTCGATCATAATAATTATACTTTATACTCCTATGCTTCATTTATGCAATTTTAGAAATTCACTTCTTATGTTTCATGAAAAAATGGCCACAAATGTTACTCCTATTGAAAAAACTTTACTCCCTCATTTAAATGGCCAGTTGGCATTTTTCCACCTGACCATGCACCTTTAAACCATTACTCGAATGAATACATCTATATTTAACTAACAATGATTCCAACACAAAACTTATGAAACAACAAGTTTAACAATTATTACTTATTTATACTTTACGTTATATAAGTGAAGGTAGACATGTATTACGAGACTATTGCTTCAACATAAACCTACACCATATTACAGTAGACGGGAGAAATTACTTACTTTAATCATCCCTACAATTGACATTATAAGTTCACTAGTACAAATACTTTATAATTTAACATATGAACCTCAAGAATCCTTAATAGATACAAGAGGGTATATATACTTAACAAACTTAAAATTCCCCCCTTAGTTTATTACATGTATAGTATTCATGATCATGAGGACTTAATTCATAATTAGATCATGATGACCTAGTTTTGTTCATATAGTTTCCACAGTTACAATCAAATTTATAACATTTACACCAACCGAGATAAAAGATATGAAAAAGGGTCCTTCACCTTTGCCTTAGCCTCTATTACCAATTCCTCCTCCCTAAAGAAGAATTTACAAGCTTTAAGATGACCCAAGAAGTATCAAAGCAACACCAAACACCTAAAGTTCAAAATAATATTAGAAAGGATCACATATGGCACTTAGGAAGCATACACAGGAGGTCGCGCCCTGGGCGCTACTCTTGGTCTTTGGCACTCTTGGCTACCCAGACCTTGGCTCCTGAGTGCCCAGATGTAATATCCCAAGAATTTACATGAATATTTAAAATCTATTTGAAGTTTATTGAAAAATTTAATTACATGAGAAATGTTCTTTTGACTTAGTGAAGGAAATTTGGAAATAGAAATTTTAATTTTTAATTTGGGAAATTTTTACAAATTCTCAAGGGCTAAAGTGAAAAGAAAAGAAAATATGGAGTACTTTTGAGAAATGACCAAGTAGGAACCCGAGAAGAAGAATAGAGCTTATGAAAATGAATTATGAGTCCGGTACCGAAAAGATGATGGATTCGAGGTTAAAGTGGTATTTGAGACATCGAGAGGGATTAAAGTGAACAAATCTTATAAGCTAAGGTGCCTATGAGCGATTTTATCGAAAAAGAAATTGGTGGGGCCCATGCGTATACATTTTCTTTTCTTTCTCTCATTTCTCTCATTTCTCCCGTAGCTTCTCACTTTCTCTCTCGATTACATCCAAGAGAATTTCTTCATCAACCATTCATGCAATTTTTGCACGGGGAAGGAAGCTATGAAAGTTAAGATGATTGGTAAGTTGATTTTCTTCTTCTTCTTCCTCTTGTTACAAGACCAAATCCTTGGTTATCATTTTGCAAAATTTTTGTAGAATATTTTAATGGATGAATTTAAGTGTGGATGTTAATCTAAAATATTCCTAGGTGGTTTATGATGTTATTAGAACAAGAAATTTGGAGAAAACTAGGAGAAATTCGTAGAATTTGGATATTTGAAAAAAGTTAGTGTTCTTGATGAAAATTTGAGATTTGAGCTTGGATTGTTGGTAGAAATTGGGGGTTTTGGTGTTAAAACACTCCTTAGACATTAAGGATGAAAACCCATGGAAGAAATCAAAAGAAATGTTGTTTTAGATATGATTTTAGGATTTTTGGATGAAGAACACGAAGAACATCGAAAATTTTCCCCAGAAATTACTGTTCACCGAGAAAATTTTTTCCAGATTTTCTCGTTACTGTAGCGTTGACTCGGTCAACGTTACTGTAGCTGAGTTGACCGTTGACCGTTACTGTAGCATCAGTTTTTTTTTAATATCGTTGAAAAGCTCTTTGAGTCTAGTTTCCAATGGTATAAGTTTCATCTGGATATTCATTACCAGTTAGGAGTTATGATTTGAGAAGTGGATGAAGGTCGAGAGTAGTGGTAGGAAATTTCTCTATTTCGTAACCCTGATGGTTTTTATCTGGTTACAATAGGTGTCACGACCCGTTTTCTGGGCACATGACCGGCACAATGATGAATCTCTCATCACTGTAAGCCTTCCGATAAATATATCAAATTTTCTTATCTGAAAATCATAGATTATCATTTTAAAATACATTATTATACTGACATACAAGCCAAATGTCGAACCCCTGAACTAGATGTCCTAGACGATTACAGAGCAACATAATCTATAACAGAAGAGAGGTCTACCCGACAACGGGAAGGTCCAAAGTGATCTACTCCTCTAGCAGATATTCTTCGATGGCAACCTGATCTGAACAAAAAGGTTGTACAAACAATGTGAGCTTTTAAACTCAATGAGCGAATCGGCCTCGCATTAATAAAATTCAAATACATTACCAGTCATGCAAGCATATCCAAAGGCTCATACTCAACCAATAGACAGAAGATAAAAATTTATCCAATTCAACAAACGTTACTAGTACTCGTCAATGGCAATATATCCCGGAGAGCGCACACAGGCCGGCTCATCAATTATGTATATTTCCGCCATGACGCACAACATCATCCTCTTACATACAAGATAAAAATTCATCCAATTCAACAAACGTTACTAGTACTCGTCAATGGCAATATATCCCGGAGAGCGCACACAGGCCGGCTCACCAATTATGTATATTTCCGCCATGACGCACAACCTCATCCTCTTAGCTAGGGCGCCTCACGGATTTATCACCAATCCGGGCTATATCCCTACTGAGGGAATCGTTGTCTCCACACTCATTGGTCAAGACACCCTGTCAACCGAGTTTTCCGCCTTGCCGTGAGAGGGGGTACTGTCCCGCTCAATCACAATCAATAGCATTTCATATCATAATCAGAAGCTCAATATAATATTCATCCATATAACAGGTATAGTATATTACTATATTATGGATTTATAAACCACATATCAAGATAACAATTAATCCATTTTTGAAAACATTCAAACTTCACATCATCATAAGATACTTATTTCATTTTATCCATACTTATGGATTAATTATCTCATTTAGATTCGTCATTCTGAATCCAATTTCCCCCTATGAATCTTGGGAGTGTCCTACGACATACTTTTTATCACCAGTAATGCTAAAACTCTATTAAAACGGGGTCGTTTCACTCACCTGGATTCCGTACGAACATCGCTTCTCTAAGTCATTACAGACAAGAGTACACAGATGAATTTCAGTATTCCGCTATGGAGATTTTCATGAAAGATTAGAGAAAATACGTTAGGATTGTTTTCATACAGATACTGTTCATACATATGGTACTATTCATATATACGGTCACTATTCATACGTATGATCACTATTCATACCAGAAATAGAGAATACAATCTGTAAAAGAGTACACCAGGTAAGTTCCCAGGAAAGAGTGGAGGGTCACACTGGACACACTTAAAAACCAGGTCTTTCCTTAGCCAGAACTTTCCTAGACATGTATTCTTCACAGTTTACATTCTATTTCGGTAATCAGAGAATCAAAATAACATATAAACAGCTAAGGACAGTTTTTCTGATGTGGAAGATCAGCCAAGGCCGCAACCACAGAGCATACTTAAGAAATTAACTTCTAAAATTTGAAAGACATAGAAAGGGCATAGTATCCTTACCTAAGTTGAAAAGGAAAGGCCCAAAATCTCAGAGGCCTAACTTTGGAGTAAGAGAAACTTAAGGAGAGAAGAAGAGAAGTTGAAGGTGTGAGTTTAGAAGTGAAATGGAAGGGCCTATTTATAGCAAAAGTCAAGGGTACTATTTGACACTATGCGCTAATAAAATATTCAATTTACTATTCATGAAAATGACATTTCTAATAATGCAGTTACTGTGCAAATAGCGGCAACGGCTAAAAATTTTTCTGTTATTACTATTGAAAACTTAAAGGGAAAACTATCCTTTCATCTTAAACCTTTAAGTTTCTTTTCAAATCAGTCCTTTCAATTTAGTCCCTGAGGGTATTTTTACACATAAAACGTCATTTTCTCCTACAAACTTCTTTCTAGTTTTCTCTTATGACCAAGCCACATCTAGTACTTGACATTTCGATTGTATAAATGAACAGTATCATATACGTAAATAGTATTATACAGGTGAATAGTACCGTATACTGAAATAGTAACAGTAGTTTGTAAACAAATATTTATATTTTATTTTTCTTGGGTATTACAATAGGAATGGTCAAAGTGCAAGGTGGGAGTGGCGAGAGCGTGAAATCCAGGTAAGTGGGTTAATACTTGCTATGATTAAATATCTTTGTTATTGACTTTTTGCATCATAGTAAAAATATGTTGTATATCCAAGTTTGAAGTGGATGATGTGGGACAATGAGACATAAACAATTGTGGAACTTGTTTGGTGATGTATATAATTATATTTTCTTATTTTCTCATGAATGGAGGTAATATGATGGATTGTGAATGACATATGAACTGAGTTGAAATGTGTCATACTCTGATTGTTGGGTTCATTTATATACGGATAGTTGAAGTATGTTATTGTTGAACAATTGTTCTATATTATGAGTTATTATGTTGTATACATGCTATGTTGCTGGAACCATATTGATTATGTTGTGACTTGAATTGTAAATGACTGAGTTGTGTATGTGGCTCATGATTATGATTGAGTATGTTCTTAGATGTGATTGTGATTGTGTTTGACTAGAAAGGAAAGGCATGGTGGTGCACTCTATGGAGAAATCTACATGAAGCTATAAGGGTGGAGAATATACATGGAGCGATAAGGGTGGATGCGGCGAGGGCCGCGGGCAACGATCCAGAGGTATTCTGGACGACCCGGTTGGTACGGGAAATGTGTGAAATTGATTTCACTGTTTGCTGTTGTGAATTATTTGAATTATGCTGAAATGTATTTGATTTACTTGGATATTGTTGTGAAGTATTATGAATTATATTATCATTATGATGCATGATATTTTTTTGTCATAGTGTTGTGTTGTCTGCTCACTGGGCATGTGGTTTGCTGAGGAGATTAGCACTGGCCACACGTCAGAAAACAAAATCGCTTGTCTAGAGAAGGAGGTGAAAAATCTGAAAAAGATGATAGAAGACCTGGAGAAGTTAACTAAACGCAATAATGCGGCAATGACTTCAAGAATAGACAGGTTCTTCTATTGGTCTACCCAATGCTTCTGCAATCAACAACAAAGAAGTGTTGATTGTATGAATGGGATTTACACTACCCTTCGTGACATTGCTCAGTCTCTTGTTCCAAGAAATGGTCGAGGGGTGATGATACAATACAACCCTCCTAATCCGAGACCACCTCGCTTTTAGATTACTCATGCATGAGTAATTTCTCTTTTTTTTTTGCAATGTAATCCTTTCGCTTTTAATGCCAATAGTTTCTTTTACTAGATGGTACTCTAAATAATAATAATAATAAAATGAAGAAAGATAAAAGAAATTAGCCACATAAAATCAATAACAAATTTAGCTTATAAAGCCAATCACATAAAAATTTAATGACCTTATAAGCTGTCACAGAGACAAACAGAAGTTCTGTACAAGTCTCATTATCTTTCCTCTTATCATACAGGAGTAGATGAAGGCTTACCGTATAGATCTATTGAACTCGATATTATGCCCTCGAATTGTCATGAATTCTTGCTTAAGAGCCTCAACTCGCAAGCTTTCCTTAAACTAACACTCTGAGGCACAAACTACTATAAGAACGTCTTTCTAGACCATTCCAATCATACATCACGTTTAACAATTAAGAATGTTCATACGCCAACAGCCTACCTATAACATGCTCTAATGGTTCCAATGTTACAAAACTTCTACACTGTATATATTTTTTTGAAACACTTCTATCACATAGTACCATCATGCCAATCCCTAACTAAACAAGTGCAACTTTGGCAAGTCGCCCCTAAAGAAAACTTATAGTTTATCCCAATATCTCTTATGTTAAGTTCCACTTTACCGTAGTATTTCCCTTAGGAAAAACTACCTAGCCCACATCTATTTTCTCAACCAAGCTTTTATCAAGGAACATATTATTTAGGACTTACATCCTCTTCCATAAATTACATCTGTCTGGCATCTATCAAAATCAAATCTTGATCTGCCTCACAAGGGTTCTTTCCCTTTCCTGCATTAGTAATCTGCTCTATATTCTTTGCAAAAATCTTTCTTGAACTCTAGCCCATGCCTCATAATCAACTTTACCCCATCTAATACATCACTCTTGGCCCAGCCCTCAAGCCATATTCTAGTAATTACTAATCCTCAGCTTTCAGAGTACACTACAGAGTTATGTTCCCAATTTCTCAAAAAGAAAAATTTCATACAGAGATCACATTTTCCATCGGTATAAAGATCATACCTCCAACAAGTTCCAAAGTTCCACATATGAAATCAATTACCTCATATTGTAACAAAATTATCTCTAACTAACTCCATCGAAGGGTAAGTTATGACAAGAACACTCAACTTTACAAGGTCTTTTATGGAACCTAATCCCATGGTTATGCCGCGGTTCATGACAATGGAAAAGGGCCCACAAAGAACACTTTGCTCTGTAATCTATAGGGGACCTAAAAACCACCTCTGATACCAATTTGTCACATCCCAAAACTTACATGTGATATAAACATAAAATACCTAGGGTGTACCTCCGTGGTACCCCATAATCTCTGTGAACATTCTTAATATCCATAATTATGTGAATCATAAATATTCCAAGAAAGATATTTTGTATACATATTCAGAAAATGTTCAACCTTCAAACACTATACAACCTCCCAAGCCTAGGTGACCTACTAGATTACAGAGCGTTTCCTAATCCTTACCAATTGTTTACCAGACAAAAGTAGAGTATATCCTTAAAGGCTATAAATTCTTCTTCTCAACCACTGTATCTGAAAAGATAATCATAGAGAGTGTGAGTTTATCATAACTCAGTGAGTAAACAACTGTACATGGAAATATCATAAGCACAAACACCACATTTACTAATACAATCAATCTATCATTTATTGTAAATAATTATAGTAATACACTTGTCTAAATTTTGCGTATGATTTCTTGGGTGATCAATCCCTCAATCACTTTGCATTATATGTCATAGATACTTGCACTGAGTGACTTGGGAATTTAACCCTCAAACTCTTGGTGCATAAGTTTTCACAGTTATACACTGAGTGGTATGGGACTCTAACCCTTTCAAACTCGTGCATAGGTCTTCACATTTATACACTGAGTAGTATGAGACTCTAACCCTTTCAAACTCGTGTATTAGATCTCGTAGATCTTTTGCTCGTCAATAAAATAGTGACAATTTATCACAATATAATTACTATGAAATAAATGAATTTACACATACTTTTATTCCCTTGAATGTCTATCATCAACCATAACAATCATCATATATTATCAACAACGAGATTGATTATTTCTCACTTCAATAATGTTATAAACAAGACTTGTATTGTACTTTATCTAATAAGATCACATTAGTTTAGTAAAGTTATTTACTTACAAAATGTTCCAATTTATTCAAGGAACAATCACATCTAGTTCTTTAGTCAACTAGAGAAATCAATTCTCAAAGGTAATAAAATACCTTCCAATGATATTGTACTTTTTCTCAACCTGAACACACACTGATAATCTTCTCAATTTCACAAATAACGCAAATGGGATTTATATTGTGCTTTGACTAATTTATTAAATTAATTTTGCAAGGTTGCCTACTCACCTGGATTCCACGCTCTCAGCGCTCCCACCTTGCGCCCCCAAAAATCCCTATTGTAACCAGGTAAAAACCATTAGGGTTACAAAATAGAGAAATTTCCTATCACTACTCTCGACCTTTACTTACATCTTAAGTCATAACTCCTAACCGGTAATGAATTTCTAAATGACATTTATACCATTGGAAACTAGACTCAAAGAGCTTTCCAACGATATAAATTTTTCCCAAAACGGAGTCCGGATGAAGAAGTTATGACTGATTGAAAAATAAGCTAAGGTTTTTCAGCATACCTGGCGCCTGGGCGCCAACACAAGCCTAGCGCCTGGGCGCCAAGTCCCTTTTCTTCCCAAAATTTTCTGAACCTTGGCGCCTGGGCGCCAGGATCGCGACCTTTTGCGATTCCTCTCGGTTTTGGCTCAAATCCGGCCAAATCTTCACCGTTTTCCATGATTTCTTCCATAGGATCTCACCCTTAATGTCTAAGGAGCATTTAGACACCAAAAACACCAATTTTAATCGAGAAACGAAGCCGGAATCTCGATTTTTACCCCAAACTTTCTGAAAACTATAAAATAGGAAAAAGCTTGAGAAATAGAAATTTCTACCTCAATTCCTTGCTTTCCCTACGATGCTTGGCTCCTAGAGGCTCGCCCCGTAGCCCGAGATCCACCCTCCAAGCTCGGTTGTGGAGTTGGAGTGTAGAGAGAAAGAGAGGAGAGAAAGTGAAGAGAGAGAGAGGAAATGAGAAAATGAAGAAAATTTAGGTGAGGCCGCCTATTTACTCGCCCGGGGTGAAATTATCACTTGCTCTTCAGTTGACCCTCAGTCAAGATTAGTAAAAACAAATTCATAAAATCTCACCTCGGGTGATTCTAAATCCTAATTGCCCCACAATTTTCTTCTTTCACTTTAGTCCCTCTCAAAGTCTCAAACTCCACTTTAACCTCGAATCCGTC
This sequence comes from Biancaea sappan, assembly GCA_037074585.1. Classification (NCBI taxonomy): domain Eukaryota; kingdom Viridiplantae; phylum Streptophyta; class Magnoliopsida; order Fabales; family Fabaceae; genus Biancaea; species Biancaea sappan. Next base: position 15,671,736 of record CM073491.1, on the reverse strand, counting down.
ATCCTTTTGGTACCGGACTCATAATTCATTCCCATAAGCTCTATTCTTCTTCTCAGGTTCCTACTTGGTCATTTCTCAAAAGTACTCCATACTTTCTTTTCTTTTCGTTTTAGTCCTTGAGAATTTGTAAAATGTCCTAAATTAAAATTTTTGAAATTTCTATTTCCAAATTTCCTTCACTAATTCAAAAAGAACATTTCTCATGTAATTAAATTTTTCAATAAACTTCAAATAGACTTTAAATATTCATGAAAATTCTTGGGATATTACATTCTTCCCCCCTTAATAGAATTCGGTCCTCCGAATTCAAAACTTAACTCAAGATTGAAACAAATGCAGATATTTTGTCCAAATCTCGTTCTCTCTTTGAGAATTTTCACAATCAAGTACAAAATATAACAAGTTCAACATATTTTTTATCTCTCGAGCTTATTCAGTACAAGAATTGCCTTATTTCTAGTACATAAGTTACAGGCAACAAACTAAACTTGATTTACAAAACAGATAATCTTAATACGCGAAGCTCAGATCAAATATTAGCTTAAGGTACAAATAAAAGAAAGAATAAATTAAGGACGAGGAGGCTTCTGAAATGCAGAAAGTGCTCCAAGTCTAGAAGAGGAAGGTGCTTCAGATCTTAAGGAGGAGGCTAATCGTTGCAGCCTAGAAAGAGTTTCTGGAGGAAACGTTTGGGAAATTTGGCGAATTGAAGAGGTCACTCCATTCATACAGTCAATACACCTCGCTTGTTGGTCACGAAAATTTTGAGTTGCAAACATCGAATGTCTATCAACTCTATTCGCCAATTCCCTAAAATGACGATTCAAGAGCTTCTCTTGTTCTACAAAGAGATGATTTATCAATCTTCCCTGGTCCTCAAAGTGGCGGTTTATCAACCTTTCCAAGTCCTCCATCTTTTTTCTCATAATCGCAAGCTCATCATTTGAAGATGTTGCTGTGCTAACATCCTCTAGTTCTACTACATCCCTTTTTCTTTTCTTAGCCTCTGGTGACTCTTCCATGGATCTCTTATTCTTATAGTTCTCCAGACTAAGATTTAGATCCAGCTCTACCTTGCCAGCCTCAAAGTTTAAATTGAAAGACTTATTGCCGGCCATATTTTTCTGAGCTATAAGGGTTGTATGGAATGAGGGGTTTGATGCTAGAAAGCTTATAAGTAATGAACCCTTAGTGTAGTGAGCGGCGTAATGGGGCATCCATTATTTATAGACGAAATTTAGGGCTACCAAAACCCTTACATCACACTCTAAAGATGGCCTCCAGACCTTATCCGTCGCAATGCCAACGGTCTATAATACGTATGCTAGAGAATAATAAATATAATCTCATGTAAAAGATTTTCTCAAAAAAATTCGGCTAACTTTTGACTCTTGCTCAAATCATTCAACTAATCGCCGCTTCAATCTATGACTTCCTAACTCTGTATTTGTCTTATCAAATAATCCTAGATCGAGATATTACTCGATGAACGGGTAACTTCATACTAGCCTTATCTAGGTTTCTAATCCGTGGCTTTGCTCTAGGCTTACACATTTTCAAAAAAAAAAATACATATTAAAATAAAAACTTCTCACATTTACACATATCAAGTGTTACTATAAAGTGAGAAAAATTTTTTACCTTTCTCTTGCCTCTACGAGCATATATGTATGTATGTATCAACATGGAGATACATCCTTATCTATATATTTTCATCTATTCAAGTCCTTTCTAAATTTCAGACTTCTCAATCTCTAAATGTATGTAGAATCATTACATATTATTCCTGGCTACAACAAATAGCCTTCACTCTCAATGCATGGATAACATACATACATGTCATATGTATTTAAATACATATAATCACAATATAATTCAATCAATCATGTATATTATACTCAACTGAAGGCTTTCAAGAACAATACAAGAAAGCAGAGAAATACATTTTAGTTCATCATAAAAGCATCCAAGGCAATCTTTAATGGCTACGCTGTCGGCTTCTTAGAATTTCAGAAAATGCCAACAAGAGATATGAAAAATAAACAAGTATAAATCGGCCGCAAATCCACCGAATATTGACTTACGTGGTTTTGCCATTAATGTGACACACTGTTGACACGCATGCCTACCCTAGACTTCTGGCTTCCAGCTTGCAGAAATCCATAGGTTGAGCGTGTAGGAGTGCGGCGAAGAGATATCTTCTTTGGCTCTAAGTCTAAATTTTTCTCTATAAAAACTGCCCCGGAATTCTCAGTTACTACACCACAAAGAGTAATCATCTCTGAGCCTACAATTTTTCAGCATTTCTCTCTCATCATACTCCTGCAAAAACTTCTAAATTTTCTAAACCATGGCCACCAGAAAGTACATTGATCTCACAGTGGAGGCCAAGGAAGAAGAGCTCGACTTAAACTTAAGTCTGGGCAAAGACAAGGGCAAGAGACCTTTTGAGGGGTCTCAAGAGGATCAAAAGGAGAAGAAGATAAAAATTGAGGAAGCTGAGGAGATTAGCACTGGCCACACGTCAGAAAACAAAATCGCTTGTCTAGAGAAGGAGGTGAAAAATCTGAAAAAGATGATAGAAGACCTGGAGAAGTTAACTAAACGCAATAATGCGGCAATGACTTCAAGAATAGACAGGTTCTTCTATTGGTCTACCCAATGCTTATGCAATCAACAACAAAGAAGTGTTGATTGTATGAATGGGATTTACACTACCCTTCGTGACATTGCTCAGTCTCTTGTTCCAAGAAATGGTCGAGGGGTGATGATACAATACAACCCTCCTAATCCGAGACCACCTCGCTTTTAGATTACTCATGCATGAGTAATTTCTCTTTTTTTTTTTGCAATGTAATCCTTTCGCTTTTAATGCCAATAGTTTCTTTTACTAGATGGTACTCTAAATAATAATAATAATAAAATGAAGAAAGATAAAAGAAATTAGCCACATAAAATCAATAACAAATTTAGCTTATAAAGCCAATCACATAAAAATTTAATGACCTTATAAGCTGTCACAGAGACAAACAGAAGTTCTGTACAAGTCTCATTATCTTTCCTCTTATCATACAGGAGTAGATGAAGGCTTACCGTATAGATCTATTGAACTCGATATTATGCCCTCGAATTGTCATGAATTCTTGCTTAAGAGCCTCAACTCGCAAGCTTTCCTTAAACTAACACTCTGAGGCACAAACTACTATAAGAACGTCTTTCTAGACCATTCCAATCATACATCACGTTTAACAATTAAGAATGTTCATACGCCAACAGCCTACCTATAACATGCTCTAATGGTTCCAATGTTACAAAACTTCTACACTGTATATATTTTTTTGAAACACTTCTATCACATAGTACCATCATGCCAATCCCTAACTAAACAAGTGCAACTTTGGCAAGTCGCCCCTAAAGAAAACTTATAGTTTATCCCAATATCTCTTATGTTAAGTTCCACTTTACCGTAGTATTTCCCTTAGGAAAAACTACCTAGCCCACATCTATTTTCTCAACCAAGCTTTTATCAAGGAACATATTATTTAGGACTTACATCCTCTTCCATAAATTACATCTGTCTGGCATCTATCAAAATCAAATCTTGATCTGCCTCACAAGGGTTCTTTCCCTTTCCTGCATTAGTAATCTGCTCTATATTCTTTGCAAAAATCTTTCTTGAACTCTAGCCCATGCCTCATAATCAACTTTACCCCATCTAATACATCACTCTTGGCCCAGCCCTCAAGCCATATTCTAGTAATTACTAATCCTCAGCTTTCAGAGTACACTACAGAGTTATGTTCCCAATTTCTCAAAAAGAAAAATTTCATACAGAGATCACCTTTTCCATCGGTATAAAGATCATACCTCCAACAAGTTCCAAAGTTCCACATATGAAATCAATTACCTCATATTGTAACAAAATTATCTCTAACTAACTCCATCGAAGGGTAAGTTATGACAAGAACACTCAACTTTACAAGGTCTTTTATGGAACCTAATCCCATGGTTATGCCGCGGTTCATGACAATGGAAAAGGGCCCACAAAGAACACTTTGCTCTGTAATCTATAGGGGACCTAAAAACCACCTCTGATACCAATTTGTCACATCCCAAAACTTACATGTGATATAAACATAAAATACCTAGGGTGTACCTCCGTGGTACCCCATAATCTCTGTGAACATTCTTAATATCCATAATTATGTGAATCATAAATATTCCAAGAAAGATATTTTGTATACATATTCAGAAAATGTTCAACCTTCAAACACTATACAACCTCCCAAGCCTAGGTGACCTACTAGATTACAGAGCGTTTCCTAATCCTTACCAATTGTTTACCAGACAAAAGTAGAGTATATCCTTAAAGGCTATAAATTCTTCTTCTCAACCACTGTATCTGAAAAGATAATCATAGAGAGTGTGAGTTTATCATAACTCAGTGAGTAAACAACTGTACATGGAAATATCATAAGCACAAACACCACATTTACTAATACAATCAATCTATCATTTATTGTAAATAATTATAGTAATACACTTGTCTAAATTTTGCGTATGATTTCTTGGGTGATCAATCCCTCAATCACTTTGCATTATATGTCATAGATACTTGCACTGAGTGACTTGGGAATTTAACCCTCAAACTCTTGGTGCATAAGTTTTCACAGTTATACACTGAGTGGTATGGGACTCTAACCCTTTCAAACTCGTGCATAGGTCTTCACATTTATACACTGAGTAGTATGAGACTCTAACCCTTTCAAACTCGTGTATTAGATCTCGTAGATCTTTTGCTCGTCAATAAAATAGTGACAATTTATCACAATATAATTACTATGAAATAAATGAATTTACACATACTTTTATTCCCTTGAATGTCTATCATCAACCATAACAATCATCATATATTATCAACAACGAGATTGATTATTTCTCACTTCAATAATGTTATAAACAAGACTTGTATTGTACTTTATCTAATAAGATCACATTAGTTTAGTAAAGTTATTTACTTACAAAATGTTCCAATTTATTCAAGGAACAATCACATCTAGTTCTTTAGTCAACTAGAGAAATCAATTCTCAAAGGTAATAAAATACCTTCCAATGATATTGTACTTTTTCTCAACCTGAACACACACTGATAATCTTCTCAATTTCACAAATAACGCAAATGGGATTTATATTGTGCTTTGACTAATTTATTAAATTAATTTTGCAAGGTTGCCTACTCACCTGGATTCCACGCTCTCAGCGCTCCCACCTTGCGCCCCCAAAAATCCCTATTGTAACCAGGTAAAAACCATTAGGGTTACAAAATAGAGAAATTTCCTATCACTACTCTCGACCTTTACTTACATCTTAAGTCATAACTCCTAACCGGTAATAAATTTCTAAATGACATTTATACCATTGGAAACTAGACTCAAAGAGCTTTCCAACGATATAAAGTTTTCCCAAAACGGAGTCCGGATGAAGAAGTTATGACTGATTGAAAAATAAGCTAAGGTTTTTCAGCATACCTGGCGCCTGGGCGCCAACACAAGCCTAGCGCCTGGGCGCCAAGTCCCTTTTCTTCCCAAAATTTTCTGAACCTTGGCGCCTGGGCGCCAGGATCGCGACCTTTTGCGATTCCTCTCGGTTTTGGCTCAAATCCGGCCAAATCTTCACCGTTTTCCATGATTTCTTCCATAGGATCTCACCCTTAATGTCTAAGGAGCATTTAGACACCAAAAACACCAATTTTAATCGAGAAACGAAGCCGGAATCTCGATTTTTACCCCAAACTTTCTGAAAACTATAAAATAGGAAAAAGCTTGAGAAATAGAAATTTCTACCTCAATTCCTTGCTTTCCCTACGATGCTTGGCTCCTAGAGGCTCGCCCCGTAGCCCGAGATCCACCCTCCAAGCTCGGTTGTGGAGTTGGAGTGTAGAGAGAAAGAGAGGAGAGAAAGTGAAGAGAGAGAGAGGAAATGAGAAAATGAAGAAAATTTAGGTGAGGCCGCCTATTTACTCGCCCGGGGTGAAATTATCACTTGCTCTTCAGTTGACCCTCAGTCAAGATTAGTAAAAACAAATTCATAAAATCTCACCTCGGGTGATTCTAAATCCTAATTGCCCCACAATTTTCTTCTTTCACTTTAGTCCCTCTCAAAGTCTCAAACTCCACTTTAACCTCGAATCCGTCATCCTTTTGGTACCGGACTCATAATTCATTCCCATAAGCTCTATTCTTCTTCTCAGGTTCCTACTTGGTCATTTCTCAAAAGTACTCCATACTTTCTTTTCTTTTCGTTTTAGTCCTTGAGAATTTGTAAAATGTCCTAAATTAAAATTTTTGAAATTTCTATTTCCAAATTTCCTTCACTAATTCAAAAAGAACATTTCTCATGTAATTAAATTTTTCAATAAACTTCAAATAGACTTTAAATATTCATGAAAATTCTTGGGATATTACATTCTTCCCCCCTTAATAGAATTCGGTCCTCCGAATTCAAAACTTAACTCAAGATTGAAACAAATGCAGATATTTTGTCCAAATCTCGTTCTCTCTTTGAGAATTTTCACAATCAAGTACAAAATATAACAAGTTCAACATATTTTTTATCTCTCGAGCTTATTCAGTACAAGAATTGCCTTATTTCTAGTACATAAGTTACAGGCAACAAACTAAACTTGATTTACAAAACAGATAATCTTAATACGCGAAGCTCAGATCAAATATTAGCTTAAGGTACAAATAAAAGAAAGAATAAATTAAGGACGAGGAGGCTTCTGAAATGCAGAAAGTGCTCCAAGTCTAGAAGAGGAAGGTGCTTCAGATCTTAAGGAGGAGGCTAATCGTTGCAGCCTAGAAAGAGTTTCTGGAGGAAACGTTTGGGAAATTTGGCGAATTGAAGAGGTCACTCCATTCATACAGTCAATACACCTCGCTTGTTGGTCACGAAAATTTTGAGTTGCAAACATCGAATGTCTATCAACTCTATTCGCCAATTCCCTAAAATGACGATTCAAGAGCTTCTCTTGTTCTACAAAGAGATGATTTATCAATCTTCCCTGGTCCTCAAAGTGGCGGTTTATCAACCTTTCCAAGTCCTCCATCTTTTTTCTCATAATCGCAAGCTCATCATTTGAAGATGTTGCTGTGCTAACATCCTCTAGTTCTACTACATCCCTTTTTCTTTTCTTAGCCTCTGGTGACTCTTCCATGGATCTCTTATTCTTATAGTTCTCCAGACTAAGATTTAGATCCAGCTCTACCTTGCCAGCCTCAAAGTTTAAATTGAAAGACTTATTGCCGGCCATATTTTTCTGAGCTATAAGGGTTGTATGGAATGAGGGGTTTGATGCTAGAAAGCTTATAAGTAATGAACCCTTAGTGTAGTGAGCGGCGTAATGGGGCATCCATTATTTATAGACGAAATTTAGGGCTACCAAAACCCTTACATCACACTCTAAAGATGGCCTCCAGACCTTATCCGTCGCAATGCCAACGGTCTATAATACGTATGCTAGAGAATAATAAATATAATCTCATGTAAAAGATTTTCTCAAAAAAATTCGGCTAACTTTTGACTCTTGCTCAAATCATTCAACTAATCGCCGCTTCAATCTATGACTTCCTAACTCTGTATTTGTCTTATCAAATAATCCTAGATCGAGATATTACTCGATGAACGGGTAACTTCATACTAGCCTTATCTAGGTTTCTAATCCGTGGCTTTGCTCTAGGCTTACACATTTTCAAAAAAAAAAATACATATTAAAATAAAAACTTCTCACATTTACACATATCAAGTGTTACTATAAAGTGAGAAAAATTTTTTACCTTTCTCTTGCCTCTACGAGCATATATGTATGTATGTATCAACATGGAGATACATCCTTATCTATATATTTTCATCTATTCAAGTCCTTTCTAAATTTCAGACTTCTCAATCTCTAAATGTATGTAGAATCATTACATATTATTCCTGGCTACAACAAATAGCCTTCACTCTCAATGCATGGATAACATACATACATGTCATATGTATTTAAATACATATAATCACAATATAATTCAATCAATCATGTATATTATACTCAACTGAAGGCTTTCAAGAACAATACAAGAAAGCAGAGAAATACATTTTAGTTCATCATAAAAGCATCCAAGGCAATCTTTAATGGCTACGCTGTCGGCTTCTTAGAATTTCAGAAAATGCCAACAAGAGATATGAAAAATAAACAAGTATAAATCGGCCGCAAATCCACCGAATATTGACTTACGTGGTTTTGCCATTAATGTGACACACTGTTGACACGCATGCCTACCCTAGACTTCTGGCTTCCAGCTTGCAGAAATCCATAGGTTGAGCGTGTAGGAGTGCGGCGAAGAGATATCTTCTTTGGCTCTAAGTCTAAATTTTTCTCTATAAAAACTGCCCCGGAATTCTCAGTTACTACACCACAAAGAGTAATCATCTCTGAGCCTACAATTTTTCAGCATTTCTCTCTCATCATACTCCTGCAAAAACTTCTAAATTTTCTAAACCATGGCCACCAGAAAGTACATTGATCTCACAGTGGAGGCCAAGGAAGAAGAGCTCGACTTAAACTTAAGTCTGGGCAAAGACAAGGGCAAGAGACCTTTTGAGGGGTCTCAAGAGGATCAAAAGGAGAAGAAGATAAAAATTGAGGAAGCTGAGGAGATTAGCACTGGCCACACGTCAGAAAACAAAATCGCTTGTCTAGAGAAGGAGGTGAAAAATCTGAAAAAGATGATAGAAGACCTGGAGAAGTTAACTAAACGCAATAATGCGGCAATGACTTCAAGAATAGACAGGTTCTTCTATTGGTCTACCCAATGCTTATGCAATCAACAACAAAGAAGTGTTGATTGTATGAATGGGATTTACACTACCCTTCGTGACATTGCTCAGTCTCTTGTTCCAAGAAATGGTCGAGGGGTGATGATACAATACAACCCTCCTAATCCGAGACCACCTCGCTTTTAGATTACTCATGCATGAGTAATTTCTCTTTTTTTTTTTGCAATGTAATCCTTTCGCTTTTAATGCCAATAGTTTCTTTTACTAGATGGTACTCTAAATAATAATAATAATAAAATGAAGAAAGATAAAAGAAATTAGCCACATAAAATCAATAACAAATTTAGCTTATAAAGCCAATCACATAAAAATTTAATGACCTTATAAGCTGTCACAGAGACAAACAGAAGTTCTGTACAAGTCTCATTATCTTTCCTCTTATCATACAGGAGTAGATGAAGGCTTACCGTATAGATCTATTGAACTCGATATTATGCCCTCGAATTGTCATGAATTCTTGCTTAAGAGCCTCAACTCGCAAGCTTTCCTTAAACTAACACTCTGAGGCACAAACTACTATAAGAACGTCTTTCTAGACCATTCCAATCATACATCACGTTTAACAATTAAGAATGTTCATACGCCAACAGCCTACCTATAACATGCTCTAATGGTTCCAATGTTACAAAACTTCTACACTGTATATATTTTTTTGAAACACTTCTATCACATAGTACCATCATGCCAATCCCTAACTAAACAAGTGCAACTTTGGCAAGTCGCCCCTAAAGAAAACTTATAGTTTATCCCAATATCTCTTATGTTAAGTTCCACTTTACCGTAGTATTTCCCTTAGGAAAAACTACCTAGCCCACATCTATTTTCTCAACCAAGCTTTTATCAAGGAACATATTATTTAGGACTTACATCCTCTTCCATAAATTACATCTGTCTGGCATCTATCAAAATCAAATCTTGATCTGCCTCACAAGGGTTCTTTCCCTTTCCTGCATTAGTAATCTGCTCTATATTCTTTGCAAAAATCTTTCTTGAACTCTAGCCCATGCCTCATAATCAACTTTACCCCATCTAATACATCACTCTTGGCCCAGCCCTCAAGCCATATTCTAGTAATTACTAATCCTCAGCTTTCAGAGTACACTACAGAGTTATGTTCCCAATTTCTCAAAAAGAAAAATTTCATACAGAGATCACCTTTTCCATCGGTATAAAGATCATACCTCCAACAAGTTCCAAAGTTCCACATATGAAATCAATTACCTCATATTGTAACAAAATTATCTCTAACTAACTCCATCGAAGGGTAAGTTATGACAAGAACACTCAACTTTACAAGGTCTTTTATGGAACCTAATCCCATGGTTATGCCGCGGTTCATGACAATGGAAAAGGGCCCACAAAGAACACTTTGCTCTGTAATCTATAGGGGACCTAAAAACCACCTCTGATACCAATTTGTCACATCCCAAAACTTACATGTGATATAAACATAAAATACCTAGGGTGTACCTCCGTGGTACCCCATAATCTCTGTGAACATTCTTAATATCCATAATTATGTGAATCATAAATATTCCAAGAAAGATATTTTGTATACATATTCAGAAAATGTTCAACCTTCAAACACTATACAACCTCCCAAGCCTAGGTGACCTACTAGATTACAGAGCGTTTCCTAATCCTTACCAATTGTTTACCAGACAAAAGTAGAGTATATCCTTAAAGGCTATAAATTCTTCTTCTCAACCACTGTATCTGAAAAGATAATCATAGAGAGTGTGAGTTTATCATAACTCAGTGAGTAAACAACTGTACATGGAAATATCATAAGCACAAACACCACATTTACTAATACAATCAATCTATCATTTATTGTAAATAATTATAGTAATACACTTGTCTAAATTTTGCGTATGATTTCTTGGGTGATCAATCCCTCAATCACTTTGCATTATATGTCATAGATACTTGCACTGAGTGACTTGGGAATTTAACCCTCAAACTCTTGGTGCATAAGTTTTCACAGTTATACACTGAGTGGTATGGGACTCTAACCCTTTCAAACTCGTGCATAGGTCTTCACATTTATACACTGAGTAGTATGAGACTCTAACCCTTTCAAACTCGTGTATTAGATCTCGTAGATCTTTTGCTCGTCAATAAAATAGTGACAATTTATCACAATATAATTACTATGAAATAAATGAATTTACACATACTTTTATTCCCTTGAATGTCTATCATCAACCATAACAATCATCATATATTATCAACAACGAGATTGATTATTTCTCACTTCAATAATGTTATAAACAAGACTTGTATTGTACTTTATCTAATAAGATCACATTAGTTTAGTAAAGTTATTTACTTACAAAATGTTCCAATTTATTCAAGGAACAATCACATCTAGTTCTTTAGTCAACTAGAGAAATCAATTCTCAAAGGTAATAAAATACCTTCCAATGATATTGTACTTTTTCTCAACCTGAACACACACTGATAATCTTCTCAATTTCACAAATAACGCAAATGGGATTTATATTGTGCTTTGACTAATTTATTAAATTAATTTTGCAAGGTTGCCTACTCACCTGGATTCCACGCTCTCAGCGCTCCCACCTTGCGCCCCCAAAAATCCCTATTGTAACCAGGTAAAAACCATTAGGGTTACAAAATAGAGAAATTTCCTATCACTACTCTCGACCTTTACTTACATCTTAAGTCATAACTCCTAACCGGTAATGAATTTCTAAATGACATTTATACCATTGGAAACTAGACTCAAAGAGCTTTCCAACGATATAAAGTTTTCCCAAAACGGAGTCCGGATGAAGAAGTTATGACTGATTGAAAAATAAGCTAAGGTTTTTCAGCATACCTGGCGCCTGGGCGCCAACACAAGCCTAGCGCCTGGGCGCCAAGTCCCTTTTCTTCCCAAAATTTTCTGAACCTTGGCGCCTGGGCGCCAGGATCGCGACCTTTTGCGATTCCTCTCGGTTTTGGCTCAAATCCGGCCAAATCTTCACCGTTTTCCATGATTTCTTCCATAGGATCTCACCCTTAATGTCTAAGGAGCATTTAGACACCAAAAACACCAATTTTAATCGAGAAACGAAGCCGGAATCTCGATTTTTACCCCAAACTTTCTGAAAACTATAAAATAGGAAAAAGCTTGAGAAATAGAAATTTCTACCTCAATTCCTTGCTTTCCCTACGATGCTTGGCTCCTAGAGGCTCGCCCCGTAGCCCGAGATCCACCCTCCAAGCTCGGTTGTGGAGTTGGAGTGTAGAGAGAAAGAGAGGAGAGAAAGTGAAGAGAGAGAGAGGAAATGAGAAAATGAAGAAAATTTAGGTGAGGCCGCCTATTTACTCGCCCGGGGTGAAATTATCACTTGCTCTTCAGTTGACCCTCAGTCAAGATTAGTAAAAACAAATTCATAAAATCTCACCTCGGGTGATTCTAAATCCTAATTGCCCCACAATTTTCTTCTTTCACTTTAGTCCCTCTCAAAGTCTCAAACTCCACTTTAACCTCGAATCCGTCATCCTTTTGGTACCGGACTCATAATTCATTCCCATAAGCTCTATTCTTCTTCTCAGGTTCCTACTTGGTCATTTCTCAAAAGTACTCCATACTTTCTTTTCTTTTCGTTTTAGTCCTTGAGAATTTGTAAAATGTCCTAAATTAAAATTTTTGAAATTTCTATTTCCAAATTTCCTTCACTAATTCAAAAAGAACATTTCTCATGTAATTAAATTTTTCAATAAACTTCAAATAGACTTTAAATATTCATGAAAATTCTTGAGATATTACATTCTTCCCCCCTTAATAGAATTCGGTCCTCCGAATTCAAAACTTAACTCAAGATTGAAACAAATGCAGATATTTTGTCCAAATCTCGTTCTCTCTTTGAGAATTTTCACAATCAAGTACAAAATATAACAAGTTCAACATATTTTTTATCTCTCGAGCTTATTCAGTACAAGAATTGCCTTATTTCTAGTACATAAGTTACAGGCAACAAACTAAACTTGATTTACAAAACAGATAATCTTAATACGCGAAGCTCAGATCAAATATTAGCTTAAGGTACAAATAAAAGAAAGAATAAATTAAGGACGAGGAGGCTTCTGAAATGCAGAAAGTGCTCCAAGTCTAGAAGAGGAAGGTGCTTCAGATCTTAAGGAGGAGGCTAATCGTTGCAGCCTAGAAAGAGTTTCTGGAGGAAACGTTTGGGAAATTTGGCGAATTGAAGAGGTCACTCCATTCATACAGTCAATACACCTCGCTTGTTGGTCACGAAAATTTTGAGTTGCAAACATCGAATGTCTATCAACTCTATTCGCCAATTCCCTAAAATGACGATTCAAGAGCTTCTCTTGTTCTACAAAGAGATGATTTATCAATCTTCCCTGGTCCTCAAAGTGGCGGTTTATCAACCTTTCCAAGTCCTCCATCTTTTTTCTCATAATCGCAAGCTCATCATTTGAAGATGTTGCTGTGCTAACATCCTCTAGTTCTACTACATCCCTTTTTCTTTTCTTAGCCTCTGGTGACTCTTCCATGGATCTCTTATTCTTATAGTTCTCCAGACTAAGATTTAGATCCAGCTCTACCTTGCCAGCCTCAAAGTTTAAATTGAAAGACTTATTGCCGGCCATATTTTTCTGAGCTATAAGGGTTGTATGGAATGAGGGGTTTGATGCTAGAAAGCTTATAAGTAATGAACCCTTAGTGTAGTGAGCGGCGTAATGGGGCATCCATTATTTATAGACGAAATTTAGGGCTACCAAAACCCTTACATCACACTCTAAAGATGGCCTCCAGACCTTATCCGTCGCAATGCCAACGGTCTATAATACGTATGCTAGAGAATAATAAATATAATCTCATGTAAAAGATTTTCTCAAAAAAATTCGGCTAACTTTTGACTCTTGCTCAAATCATTCAACTAATCGCCGCTTCAATCTATGACTTCCTAACTCTGTATTTGTCTTATCAAATAATCCTAGATCGAGATATTACTCGATGAACGGGTAACTTCATACTAGCCTTATCTAGGTTTCTAATCCGTGGCTTTGCTCTAGGCTTACACATTTTCAAAAAAAAAAATACATATTAAAATAAAAACTTCTCACATTTACACATATCAAGTGTTACTATAAAGTGAGAAAAATTTTTTACCTTTCTCTTGCCTCTACGAGCATATATGTATGTATGTATCAACATGGAGATACATCCTTATCTATATATTTTCATCTATTCAAGTCCTTTCTAAATTTCAGACTTCTCAATCTCTAAATGTATGTAGAATCATTACATATTATTCCTGGCTACAACAAATAGCCTTCACTCTCAATGCATGGATAACATACATACATGTCATATGTATTTAAATACATATAATCACAATATAATTCAATCAATCATGTATATTATACTCAACTGAAGGCTTTCAAGAACAATACAAGAAAGCAGAGAAATACATTTTAGTTCATCATAAAAGCATCCAAGGCAATCTTTAATGGCTACGCTGTCGGCTTCTTAGAATTTCAGAAAATGCCAACAAGAGATATGAAAAATAAACAAGTATAAATCGGCCGCAAATCCACCGAATATTGACTTACGTGGTTTTGCCATTAATGTGACACACTGTTGACACGCATGCCTACCCTAGACTTCTGGCTTCCAGCTTGCAGAAATCCATAGGTTGAGCGTGTAGGAGTGCGGCGAAGAGATATCTTCTTTGGCTCTAAGTCTAAATTTTTCTCTATAAAAACTGCCCCGGAATTCTCAGTTACTACACCACAAAGAGTAATCATCTCTGAGCCTACAATTTTTCAGCATTTCTCTCTCATCATACTCCTGCAAAAACTTCTAAATTTTCTAAACCATGGCCACCAGAAAGTACATTGATCTCACAGTGGAGGCCAAGGAAGAAGAGCTCGACTTAAACTTAAGTCTGGGCAAAGACAAGGGCAAGAGACCTTTTGAGGGGTCTCAAGAGGATCAAAAGGAGAAGAAGATAAAAATTGAGGAAGCTGAGGAGATTAGCACTGGCCACACGTCAGAAAACAAAATCGCTTGTCTAGAGAAGGAGGTGAAAAATCTGAAAAAGATGATAGAAGACCTGGAGAAGTTAACTAAACGCAATAATGCGGCAATGACTTCAAGAATAGACAGGTTCTTCTATTGGTCTACCCAATGCTTATGCAATCAACAACAAAGAAGTGTTGATTGTATGAATGGGATTTACACTACCCTTCGTGACATTGCTCAGTCTCTTGTTCCAAGAAATGGTCGAGGGGTGATGATACAATACAACCCTCCTAATCCGAGACCACCTCGCTTTTAGATTACTCATGCATGAGTAATTTCTCTTTTTTTTTTTGCAATGTAATCCTTTCGCTTTTAATGCCAATAGTTTCTTTTACTAGATGGTACTCTAAATAATAATAATAATAATAAAATGAAGAAAGATAAAAGAAATTAGCCACATAAAATCAATAACAAATTTAGCTTATAAAGCCAATCACATAAAAATTTAATGACCTTATAAGCTGTCACAGAGACAAACAGAAGTTCTGTACAAGTCTCATTATCTTTCCTCTTATCATACAGGAGTAGATGAAGGCTTACCGTATAGATCTATTGAACTCGATATTATGCCCTCGAATTGTCATGAATTCTTGCTTAAGAGCCTCAACTCGCAAGCTTTCCTTAAACTAACACTCTGAGGCACAAACTACTATAAGAACGTCTTTCTAGACCATTCCAATCATACATCACGTTTAACAATTAAGAATGTTCATACGCCAACAGCCTACCTATAACATGCTCTAATGGTTCCAATGTTACAAAACTTCTACACTGTATATATTTTTTTGAAACACTTCTATCACATAGTACCATCATGCCAATCCCTAACTAAACAAGTGCAACTTTGGCAAGTCGCCCCTAAAGAAAACTTATAGTTTATCCCAATATCTCTTATGTTAAGTTCCACTTTACCGTAGTATTTCCCTTAGGAAAAACTACCTAGCCCACATCTATTTTCTCAACCAAGCTTTTATCAAGGAACATATTATTTAGGACTTACATCCTCTTCCATAAATTACATCTGTCTGGCATCTATCAAAATCAAATCTTGATCTGCCTCACAAGGGTTCTTTCCCTTTCCTGCATTAGTAATCTGCTCTATATTCTTTGCAAAAATCTTTCTTGAACTCTAGCCCATGCCTCATAATCAACTTTACCCCATCTAATACATCACTCTTGGCCCAGCCCTCAAGCCATATTCTAGTAATTACTAATCCTCAGCTTTCAGAGTACACTACAGAGTTATGTTCCCAATTTCTCAAAAAGAAAAATTTCATACAGAGATCACCTTTTCCATCGGTATAAAGATCATACCTCCAACAAGTTCCAAAGTTCCACATATGAAATCAATTACCTCATATTGTAACAAAATTATCTCTAACTAACTCCATCGAAGGGTAAGTTATGACAAGAACACTCAACTTTACAAGGTCTTTTATGGAACCTAATCCCATGGTTATGCCGCGGTTCATGACAATGGAAAAGGGCCCACAAAGAACACTTTGCTCTGTAATCTATAGGGGACCTAAAAACCACCTCTGATACCAATTTGTCACATCCCAAAACTTACATGTGATATAAACATAAAATACCTAGGGTGTACCTCCGTGGTACCCCATAATCTCTGTGAACATTCTTAATATCCATAATTATGTGAATCATAAATATTCCAAGAAAGATATTTTGTATACATATTCAGAAAATGTTCAACCTTCAAACACTATACAACCTCCCAAGCCTAGGTGACCTACTAGATTACAGAGCGTTTCCTAATCCTTACCAATTGTTTACCAGACAAAAGTAGAGTATATCCTTAAAGGCTATAAATTCTTCTTCTCAACCACTGTATCTGAAAAGATAATCATAGAGAGTGTGAGTTTATCATAACTCAGTGAGTAAACAACTGTACATGGAAATATCATAAGCACAAACACCACATTTACTAATACAATCAATCTATCATTTATTGTAAATAATTATAGTAATACACTTGTCTAAATTTTGCGTATGATTTCTTGGGTGATCAATCCCTCAATCACTTTGCATTATATGTCATAGATACTTGCACTGAGTGACTTGGGAATTTAACCCTCAAACTCTTGGTGCATAAGTTTTCACAGTTATACACTGAGTGGTATGGGACTCTAACCCTTTCAAACTCGTGCATAGGTCTTCACATTTATACACTGAGTAGTATGAGACTCTAACCCTTTCAAACTCGTGTATTAGATCTCGTAGATCTTTTGCTCGTCAATAAAATAGTGACAATTTATCACAATATAATTACTATGAAATAAATGAATTTACACATACTTTTATTCCCTTGAATGTCTATCATCAACCATAACAATCATCATATATTATCAACAACGAGATTGATTATTTCTCACTTCAATAATGTTATAAACAAGACTTGTATTGTACTTTATCTAATAAGATCACATTAGTTTAGTAAAGTTATTTACTTACAAAATGTTCCAATTTATTCAAGGAACAATCACATCTAGTTCTTTAGTCAACTAGAGAAATCAATTCTCAAAGGTAATAAAATACCTTCCAATGATATTGTACTTTTTCTCAACCTGAACACACACTGATAATCTTCTCAATTTCACAAATAACGCAAATGGGATTTATATTGTGCTTTGACTAATTTATTAAATTAATTTTGCAAGGTTGCCTACTCACCTGGATTCCACGCTCTCAGCGCTCCCACCTTGCGCCCCCAAAAATCCCTATTGTAACCAGGTAAAAACCATTAGGGTTACAAAATAGAGAAATTTCCTATCACTACTCTCGACCTTTACTTACATCTTAAGTCATAACTCCTAACCGGTAATGAATTTCTAAATGACATTTATACCATTGGAAACTAGACTCAAAGAGCTTTCCAACGATATAAAGTTTTCCCAAAACGGAGTCCGGATGAAGAAGTTATGACTGATTGAAAAATAAGCTAAGGTTTTTCAGCATACCTGGCGCCTGGGCGCCAACACAAGCCTAGCGCCTGGGCGCCAAGTCCCTTTTCTTCCCAAAATTTTCTGAACCTTGGCGCCTGGGCGCCAGGATCGCGACCTTTTGCGATTCCTCTCGGTTTTGGCTCAAATCCGGCCAAATCTTCACCGTTTTCCATGATTTCTTCCATAGGATCTCACCCTTAATGTCTAAGGAGCATTTAGACACCAAAAACACCAATTTTAATCGAGAAACGAAGCCGGAATCTCGATTTTTACCCCAAACTTTCTGAAAACTATAAAATAGGAAAAAGCTTGAGAAATAGAAATTTCTACCTCAATTCCTTGCTTTCCCTACGATGCTTGGCTCCTAGAGGCTCGCCCCGTAGCCCGAGATCCACCCTCCAAGCTCGGTTGTGGAGTTGGAGTGTAGAGAGAAAGAGAGGAGAGAAAGTGAAGAGAGAGAGAGGAAATGAGAAAATGAAGAAAATTTAGGTGAGGCCGCCTATTTACTCGCCCGGGGTGAAATTATCACTTGCTCTTCAGTTGACCCTCAGTCAAGATTAGTAAAAACAAATTCATAAAATCTCACCTCGGGTGATTCTAAATCCTAATTGCCCCACAATTTTCTTCTTTCACTTTAGTCCCTCTCAAAGTCTCAAACTCCACTTTAACCTCGAATCCGTCATCCTTTTGGTACCGGACTCATAATTCATTCCCATAAGCTCTATTCTTCTTCTCAGGTTCCTACTTGGTCATTTCTCAAAAGTACTCCATACTTTCTTTTCTTTTCGTTTTAGTCCTTGAGAATTTGTAAAATGTCCTAAATTAAAATTTTTGAAATTTCTATTTCCAAATTTCCTTCACTAATTCAAAAAGAACATTTCTCATGTAATTAAATTTTTCAATAAACTTCAAATAGACTTTAAATATTCATGAAAATTCTTGAGATATTACATTCTTCCCCCCTTAATAGAATTCGGTCCTCCGAATTCAAAACTTAACTCAAGATTGAAACAAATGCAGATATTTTGTCCAAATCTCGTTCTCTCTTTGAGAATTTTCACAATCAAGTACAAAATATAACAAGTTCAACATATTTTTTATCTCTCGAGCTTATTCAGTACAAGAATTGCCTTATTTCTAGTACATAAGTTACAGGCAACAAACTAAACTTGATTTACAAAACAGATAATCTTAATACGCGAAGCTCAGATCAAATATTAGCTTAAGGTACAAATAAAAGAAAGAATAAATTAAGGACGAGGAGGCTTCTGAAATGCAGAAAGTGCTCCAAGTCTAGAAGAGGAAGGTGCTTCAGATCTTAAGGAGGAGGCTAATCGTTGCAGCCTAGAAAGAGTTTCTGGAGGAAACGTTTGGGAAATTTGGCGAATTGAAGAGGTCACTCCATTCATACAGTCAATACACCTCGCTTGTTGGTCACGAAAATTTTGAGTTGCAAACATCGAATGTCTATCAACTCTATTCGCCAATTCCCTAAAATGACGATTCAAGAGCTTCTCTTGTTCTACAAAGAGATGATTTATCAATCTTCCCTGGTCCTCAAAGTGGCGGTTTATCAACCTTTCCAAGTCCTCCATCTTTTTTCTCATAATCGCAAGCTCATCATTTGAAGATGTTGCTGTGCTAACATCCTCTAGTTCTACTACATCCCTTTTTCTTTTCTTAGCCTCTGGTGACTCTTCCATGGATCTCTTATTCTTATAGTTCTCCAGACTAAGATTTAGATCCAGCTCTACCTTGCCAGCCTCAAAGTTTAAATTGAAAGACTTATTGCCGGCCATATTTTTCTGAGCTATAAGGGTTGTATGGAATGAGGGGTTTGATGCTAGAAAGCTTATAAGTAATGAACCCTTAGTGTAGTGAGCGGCGTAATGGGGCATCCATTATTTATAGACGAAATTTAGGGCTACCAAAACCCTTACATCACACTCTAAAGATGGCCTCCAGACCTTATCCGTCGCAATGCCAACGGTCTATAATACGTATGCTAGAGAATAATAAATATAATCTCATGTAAAAGATTTTCTCAAAAAAATTCGGCTAACTTTTGACTCTTGCTCAAATCATTCAACTAATCGCCGCTTCAATCTATGACTTCCTAACTCTGTATTTGTCTTATCAAATAATCCTAGATCGAGATATTACTCGATGAACGGGTAACTTCATACTAGCCTTATCTAGGTTTCTAATCCGTGGCTTTGCTCTAGGCTTACACATTTTCAAAAAAAAAAATACATATTAAAATAAAAACTTCTCACATTTACACATATCAAGTGTTACTATAAAGTGAGAAAAATTTTTTACCTTTCTCTTGCCTCTACGAGCATATATGTATGTATGTATCAACATGGAGATACATCCTTATCTATATATTTTCATCTATTCAAGTCCTTTCTAAATTTCAGACTTCTCAATCTCTGAATGTATGTAGAATCATTACATATTATTCCTGGCTACAACAAATAGCCTTCACTCTCAATGCATGGATAACATACATACATGTCATATGTATTTAAATACATATAATCACAATATAATTCAATCAATCATGTATATTATACTCAACTGAAGGCTTTCAAGAACAATACAAGAAAGCAGAGAAATACATTTTAGTTCATCATAAAAGCATCCAAGGCAATCTTTAATGGCTACGCTGTCGGCTTCTTAGAATTTCAGAAAATGCCAACAAGAGATATGAAAAATAAACAAGTATAAATCGGCCGCAAATCCACCGAATATTGACTTACGTGGTTTTGCCATTAATGTGACACACTGTTGACACGCATGCCTACCCTAGACTTCTGGCTTCCAGCTTGCAGAAATCCATAGGTTGAGCGTGTAGGAGTGCGGCGAAGAGATATCTTCTTTGGCTCTAAGTCTAAATTTTTCTCTATAAAAACTGCCCCGGAATTCTCAGTTACTACACCACAAAGAGTAATCATCTCTGAGCCTACAATTTTTCAGCATTTCTCTCTCATCATACTCCTGCAAAAACTTCTAAATTTTCTAAACCATGGCCACCAGAAAGTACATTGATCTCACAGTGGAGGCCAAGGAAGAAGAGCTCGACTTAAACTTAAGTCTGGGCAAAGACAAGGGCAAGAGACCTTTTGAGGGGTCTCAAGAGGATCAAAAGGAGAAGAAGATAAAAATTGAGGAAGCTGAGGAGATTAGCACTGGCCACACGTCAGAAAACAAAATCGCTTGTCTAGAGAAGGAGGTGAAAAATCTGAAAAAGATGATAGAAGACCTGGAGAAGTTAACTAAACGCAATAATGCGGCAATGACTTCAAGAATAGACAGGTTCTTCTATTGGTCTACCCAATGCTTCTGCAATCAACAACAAAGAAGTGTTGATTGTATGAATGGGATTTACACTACCCTTCGTGACATTGCTCAGTCTCTTGTTCCAAGAAATGGTCGAGGGGTGATGATACAATACAACCCTCCTAATCCGAGACCACCTCGCTTTTAGATTACTCATGCATGAGTAATTTCTCTTTTTTTTTTTGCAATGTAATCCTTTCGCTTTTAATGCCAATAGTTTCTTTTACTAGATGGTACTCTAAATAATAATAATAATAATAAAATGAAGAAAGATAAAAGAAATTAGCCACATAAAATCAATAACAAATTTAGCTTATAAAGCCAATCACATAAAAATTTAATGACCTTATAAGCTGTCACAGAGACAAACAGAAGTTCTGTACAAGTCTCATTATCTTTCCTCTTATCATACAGGAGTAGATGAAGGCTTACCGTATAGATCTATTGAACTCGATATTATGCCCTCGAATTGTCATGAATTCTTGCTTAAGAGCCTCAACTCGCAAGCTTTCCTTAAACTAACACTCTGAGGCACAAACTACTATAAGAACGTCTTTCTAGACCATTCCAATCATACATCACGTTTAACAATTAAGAATGTTCATACGCCAACAGCCTACCTATAACATGCTCTAATGGTTCCAATGTTACAAAACTTCTACACTGTATATATTTTTTTGAAACACTTCTATCACATAGTACCATCATGCCAATCCCTAACTAAACAAGTGCAACTTTGGCAAGTCGCCCCTAAAGAAAACTTATAGTTTATCCCAATATCTCTTATGTTAAGTTCCACTTTACCGTAGTATTTCCCTTAGGAAAAACTACCTAGCCCACATCTATTTTCTCAACCAAGCTTTTATCAAGGAACATATTATTTAGGACTTACATCCTCTTCCATAAATTACATCTGTCTGGCATCTATCAAAATCAAATCTTGATCTGCCTCACAAGGGTTCTTTCCCTTTCCTGCATTAGTAATCTGCTCTATATTCTTTGCAAAAATCTTTCTTGAACTCTAGCCCATGCCTCATAATCAACTTTACCCCATCTAATACATCACTCTTGGCCCAGCCCTCAAGCCATATTCTAGTAATTACTAATCCTCAGCTTTCAGAGTACACTACAGAGTTATGTTCCCAATTTCTCAAAAAGAAAAATTTCATACAGAGATCACCTTTTCCATCGGTATAAAGATCATACCTCCAACAAGTTCCAAAGTTCCACATATGAAATCAATTACCTCATATTGTAACAAAATTATCTCTAACTAACTCCATCGAAGGGTAAGTTATGACAAGAACACTCAACTTTACAAGGTCTTTTATGGAACCTAATCCCATGGTTATGTCGCGGTTCATGACAATGGAAAAGGGCCCACAAAGAACACTTTGCTCTGTAATCTATAGGGGACCTAAAAACCACCTCTGATACCAATTTGTCACATCCCAAAACTTACATGTGATATAAACATAAAATACCTAGGGTGTACCTCCGTGGTACCCCATAATCTCTGTGAACATTCTTAATATCCATAATTATGTGAATCATAAATATTCCAAGAAAGATATTTTGTATACATATTCAGAAAATGTTCAACCTTCAAACACTATACAACCTCCCAAGCCTAGGTGACCTACTAGATTACAGAGCGTTTCCTAATCCTTACCAATTGTTTACCAGACAAAAGTAGAGTATATCCTTAAAGGCTATAAATTCTTCTTCTCAACCACTGTATCTGAAAAGATAATCATAGAGAGTGTGAGTTTATCATAACTCAGTGAGTAAACAACTGTACATGGAAATATCATAAGCACAAACACCACATTTACTAATACAATCAATCTATCATTTATTGTAAATAATTATAGTAATACACTTGTCTAAATTTTGCGTATGATTTCTTGGGTGATCAATCCCTCAATCACTTTGCATTATATGTCATAGATACTTGCACTGAGTGACTTGGGAATTTAACCCTCAAACTCTTGGTGCATAAGTTTTCACAGTTATACACTGAGTGGTATGGGACTCTAACCCTTTCAAACTCGTGCATAGGTCTTCACATTTATACACTGAGTAGTATGAGACTCTAACCCTTTCAAACTCGTGTATTAGATCTCGTAGATCTTTTGCTCGTCAATAAAATAGTGACAATTTATCACAATATAATTACTATGAAATAAATGAATTTACACATACTTTTATTCCCTTGAATGTCTATCATCAACCATAACAATCATCATATATTATCAACAACGAGATTGATTATTTCTCACTTCAATAATGTTATAAACAAGACTTGTATTGTACTTTATCTAATAAGATCACATTAGTTTAGTAAAGTTATTTACTTACAAAATGTTCCAATTTATTCAAGGAACAATCACATCTAGTTCTTTAGTCAACTAGAGAAATCAATTCTCAAAGGTAATAAAATACCTTCCAATGATATTGTACTTTTTCTCAACCTGAACACACACTGATAATCTTCTCAATTTCACAAATAACGCAAATGGGATTTATATTGTGCTTTGACTAATTTATTAAATTAATTTTGCAAGGTTGCCTACTCACCTGGATTCCACGCTCTCAGCGCTCCCACCTTGCGCCCCCAAAAATCCCTATTGTAACCAGGTAAAAACCATTAGGGTTACAAAATAGAGAAATTTCCTATCACTACTCTCGACCTTTACTTACATCTTAAGTCATAACTCCTAACCGGTAATGAATTTCTAAATGACATTTATACCATTGGAAACTAGACTCAAAGAGCTTTCCAACGATATAAAGTTTTCCCAAAACGGAGTCCGGATGAAGAAGTTATGACTGATTGAAAAATAAGCTAAGGTTTTTCAGCATACCTGGCGCCTGGGCGCCAACACAAGCCTAGCGCCTGGGCGCCAAGTCCCTTTTCTTCCCAAAATTTTCTGAACCTTGGCGCCTGGGCGCCAGGATCGCGACCTTTTGCGATTCCTCTCGGTTTTGGCTCAAATCCGGCCAAATCTTCACCGTTTTCCATGATTTCTTCCATAGGATCTCACCCTTAATGTCTAAGGAGCATTTAGACACCAAAAACACCAATTTTAATCGAGAAACGAAGCCGGAATCTCGATTTTTACCCCAAACTTTCTGAAAACTATAAAATAGGAAAAAGCTTGAGAAATAGAAATTTCTACCTCAATTCCTTGCTTTCCCTACGATGCTTGGCTCCTAGAGGCTCGCCCCGTAGCCCGAGATCCACCCTCCAAGCTCGGTTGTGGAGTTGGAGTGTAGAGAGAAAGAGAGGAGAGAAAGTGAAGAGAGAGAGAGGAAATGAGAAAATGAAGAAAATTTAGGTGAGGCCGCCTATTTACTCGCCCGGGGTGAAATTATCACTTGCTCTTCAGTTGACCCTCAGTCAAGATTAGTAAAAACAAATTCATAAAATCTCACCTCGGGTGATTCTAAATCCTAATTGCCCCACAATTTTCTTCTTTCACTTTAGTCCCTCTCAAAGTCTCAAACTCCACTTTAACCTCGAATCCGTCATCCTTTTGGTACCGGACTCATAATTCATTCCCATAAGCTCTATTCTTCTTCTCAGGTTCCTACTTGGTCATTTCTCAAAAGTACTCCATACTTTCTTTTCTTTTCGTTTTAGTCCTTGAGAATTTGTAAAATGTCCTAAATTAAAATTTTTGAAATTTCTATTTCCAAATTTCCTTCACTAATTCAAAAAGAACATTTCTCATGTAATTAAATTTTTCAATAAACTTCAAATAGACTTTAAATATTCATGAAAATTCTTGGGATATTACAAATTATTATTGTTGTTAATATTCATGTAGACAAGCTTTAATTATATCATCTTTTTTTATTTTTAATGTAATACCCGTTAATTTCGGAATATAATTCGCTTGAGAATATTTTAAAATTTTACAACGTTACTTTAGTTATTTATTTTGGTCATTTTCAATTTTCATATTTAATTGTTCTCTTTGAATATTATTTATGAAAATTGAGTTAAATGACTGGACTGAATATTTGCACCATGTGGGATATATTCTTAGAATGGTGAAATTCTTGGAAAAGTGGTTTAAGAATGGTCAATTAGTCCATTAATTGTAATTTGACTGGATGGGTTTGGATGTTGGGTTATGGATACCCATGGGTATTCAAATAACCCATTAGAAATCTTTAAAATAAAACTTCAATAGTATCCTTTCATTACTCACGCATCTGAAGCAAAGGCTGAAGTGAACAGTAAATTTGTTTTCTCTCATTTCTTCATACTCTTCTCAAATCTTTTCCTTGATCTTCAGAGTTTTGATTATTTGTTCGGTTCAAAATCCTTGTAAGGATCAAAGGAAAGCTTTAATCTCATTATTTTCCTTAAGTCTAAGTTTATATGGAATATTAGAGGAGGTTTTGTTCTTGAAGATTTTGATGATAATTCATGAACCTTAGTTGTTTTAGAGGTTATTTTTGAGTTAGGATTGAGTTATAGTTGGTTAAGAGAGATGAGATTCTAGTTTTGAAACAAGAAATGAAAGGATGAAATTTTCTGCAAAACTTGAATCTACTGTAGCAACCAGAAAATTTGGGAAAATTTTTCGAATTTACTGTAGCAGTTACTGTAGTGTCGGCAGTCAACGGTACTGTAGCGAACTGTCACTGTAGCAATCAGAAAATATTGCATATTTTCGTGATTTTGTTTCCTTTCTTATGTTTCCTTGTAATATATTTTACTAGGAAATTTTCCTACACAAATTCTAGTGTGGAACAAGGTAAACTTGGACAAATATCAAGGTAAGTGAATAACCTTGCTAAGCTAGTTTGATATTACTAGTCAAAGTACAATATAAGTCTCATTTACAATATTATTTGGATATTAAGCAATCAATTTTTCATATGACAGTATATGATGATCGGTATATTTTTTTTTACAGAAATTCAAAGGAATAAGAGTATGTATAAATTATTTTATTTCATGGCAATTGTACTATGTGATAAATTCTCACTATTTTATTAATGAGTAAAGATCTACGAGATCTAATACATGAGTTTGAAAGGGTTAAAGTCCCATACTACTCAGTGCATAACGATGAAAAACTATACATGAGTTTGAAAGGGGTTAGAGTCTCATACTACTCGGTGTAAATAGATGAAATTATAAATACGAGTTTGAAAAGGTTAGAGTCTCATACTACTCGGTGTATATCTATGAAATCTTATTCACGAGTTTGAAAGGGTTAGAGTTTCATACTACTCGATGTATAAGACAATTAATTATATGAGTAAATGTGGTATTTGTACTTTTGATATTTTATATAGTACAGTTATTTACTTACTGAGTTTTTAAATAAACTCACACTCCCTATGATTATCTTTTCAGATACAGAAAACAAGGAAGAAGAATATCCGATTAAAGATTAGAAGCCCCTTGGAGTTATTTTCTATTTCTGTCTGGTGGGATACCAGTACTTATTAATGTGAATACTAGGAACGCTCTGTACTTTCTATAGGTCTCCTAGGCTTGCGATGAGATAAAAACCTCAGATTATGTATGCCTATATCTGTTTATCAGATGAATATAATTCTGTCGTGTGGAATAAATAATAGAGGTTGAATGTAAGACCTCACAGAATATATGTGAATAACTCATGTTTGAGAATTTTATTAAATAAGTAGTTGTGGATATTAAGATTGTCCAGGATTTCGAGATACCACTGAGGTTTTTCTTAAAAATAGTATCTTTCACATGTTAAATTTTTGGGATGTGACACTTAAATGCTTTAATACGTAAATCAATGTACATTTTTTATTGGCATTAATTGTTGAGTATCGTATAAAATTTGTTAGTTGTTGATTATCATATATTCATGTAGTATATGTAGTAACATTCCACAAATCTTTTTAATTTAATTATGGAATTAATATGTAAATTAAAAACCTTCTTAATTTGATTTGATTTTGATTTCTTTCCAAAATAAAATAATTTAATTATTATACGAATGATTAACAAATTTGAAATAAGTCTTTCTAAGTTAGGGTTTAGAGTTAGAGCATTATTTAAGAAGAAGAGTAGCCTTCTAAGTTAGGGTTGTAAGATAAGTCTTTCTTTCTTTTGCCATCCTGTCAGAAATGATCGCTATACTTATTCTAGAGGCCTAAAATTTTAAGGTTCATCGATCTAAATTATTAAGAGTAGAAGATAGACCAGATATGATCTCCAAATTTTTTAAGATTAAACTTGATTAATTGATGAAAAATATTAGAAAAAACAATCACTTTGACAAAGTTATTGCATGTATTTTTAGAATAATTATTTAAAACATGTATCTTTTTCAATGTTTAAACAAAATTTAAAATCTTCATATATATAATCTAATGTTTGTTCTTTATTTGTTTCTATGATTGTTAGCCATTTATACTATTGAATTCCAAAAGCACAGCTTACCACATGTACATATATTACTCTTCCTATATCCAGACGACAAATATCTGACTCCAGCTGATATTGACAGATACCCCAAATAAATAACTGTTTCCAAATTTGTACAATGTAGTAAGCAATCTTATGATGCATAGGCCTTGTGGAAGTGCCAATTATAACTCACCTTGTATGGTAGATGATATATGCACAAAGCATTTTCCAAAAGCCTTCAATAACTCAATAATTATTGACAAAGACTGTTATCCTCGGTATGAAAAATTGGGCAATTGAAAAAATGGAGTTTATTTGGATAATAAGTAACTACCAATAATTTACTTGATTAAATGACATTATATTAGCTAATATAAGATTATTTCATTATGATATTTTATTATTTTTTTTCACATATATGTTATACCATACAATCCAACATTGCTAATGAGATATTGAGCCCACATTAATGTTGAAAAATGTAATCAATCAAGGTCTATAAAATATTTGTTCAAATACATCAATAAAGGACATAATAGTATAATGACTGGTTTCTATCAGAGATCGAAAAAAGGTAGACACAATGAAGAGAGAGATGAAATAAAAATATTTTATGATTGCATATACTTATTTCCTTGTGAAGCAGTTTGAAGAATATTTTGGTTTGATATAAATTTTAGAGATCCATCAGTAGAAAGATTGGGTTTTCATCTTCCCAATATGTAAAATATCATTTTCAAGGATGATGAACCAATTGATTTAGTTGTTGAGAAAAATTCTCACACTATGACTATATTTACTGCTTGGTTTGAGGCAAATAAAAAATATGTTGAAGCAAAAACTCTAATATATACCGAGCTACCAACAAAATTTGTTTACAAAAGTGACCTTAAAGAATGGTCTCCTAGAAAGGTTGGTTTTTCAATTGGAAGTTTGTACTACACTTCTCTTGGAACTGGTGAAGTGCATTATGTTAGGACTTTGCTTAATGTAGTTAAAGGTCCAAATTCTTTTGAAGAGATTAGAACAATTGATGGAATTCTTCATCACACATTTAAGGATGCATGCTATGCTTTAGGATTACTTGATGATGACAAAGAATATGTTGATGGAATCATTGAAGCAAGTCAGTGAGCAACAATAAAGTACCTAAGAAGATTGTTTACAACTCTACTATTGTCAAATACAATTTCAATCCCTGAATTCCTCTGGGACAACACATGGCAACTTTTACTAATGACATATTGTACAGACAAAGAACATTATTGCACCATAGAGGTAACCATGTTCTAAGTTTCATGAAAATTACATTATAAATATAGACAAAAATTTCTCCGTTATATCATTTTAATGTTTGGTTCTTATCATCTTTCATTTTGAAATAGATTTGCAACTCACTACTGATCAACTGAGAAACTATGTGTTAATTGATATTGAAAACATACTCTAGAGTAATGGAAGATTTCTTAGTGAATTTGAATCTATGTCATTTTCTGATATAGCCAAAAGTCATGAATATGAAAATAAGCTTATATATGATGGGATGTCATATGATCAATCTCTTTTAAAGAATAAGCATCTTGATTCAATTAAAATGTTAAACAAAGATCATATACATATATATACAGAAGTCACTGATGTTGCTAATGTAGACGATATGGGCATCTTTTTTGTATATGAATATGGAGGTACTGGAAAAGCATCGATGTGAAAAACATTATCAGTTGCACTTAAATCAAAATGGATAATTGTCTTAAATGTTGCATCAAGTGGGACAACATCTCTCTTACTTGTAGGTGAAAGAACTGCTCATTCTCGATTCTGCATTCCCTTACAAATTACTGAAGAATCAAGCTTTAATATTAAATAAGGAGGTGACCTTGCATAGCTTATCATCAAGACAAATTAATCATATGGGATGAGGCATTCATAATAAATAAAATATGTTTTGAAACTTCTGACATAACTTTAAAGGATTTGATGAGATTTTCTAATAATCAGAGTTCTGCTCAACCTTTTAGTGTAGTCATTGTGTTTGGTGGAGACTTCAGATAAATATTATCATACTAAGAGTAAGTAGATAAGAGATTATGTTCTCCACAAGTAATTCATCTTACATTTAGAGTCATTGCAAAGTAATGCATATGATTCTAAACATATGGCTCTAGACATCTGAATCAATAATTGATGTTGAATAAGTCAAATCATTTTATGACTGGATTATTAATGCTAGTGATGGAACAATAAATTATGAAAATATTGGTGAGTCAACTATTGAAATTCCTGATGACTTACTAATTAGCATTGTTGATGATTCTATATCTTTGATTGTGAAAAACACATATTCTTATCTCATAAACAATTAAACGATTTAAATTACTTCAAAGAAAGAGCAGTCCTTGCTCCAAGGTTGAAAGATGTTGATACCATAAATAAATACATGTTATCTTTACTTATGGGAGAAGAACAAGAATATTTTAAGTTTTAATAGCATCTGTAGAGCCAATGCAAATACGAATACAATGGACAATCTCTACTTACAAGAATTTCTTAACAATATCATATTGTCGGATGTTTCAAACCATGAACTAAAGCTAAAGATTGATGCTCCAATAATGTTACTTAGAAATATTAAGAAATTAATAGATCTTTGTAATGGTAGTAGACTAATTATCTCTCGACTTGGAAAGCATGTCATCGAAGCAACAATTATCTCTAAAAAAATATTAGAGAAAAAGTCATGTTTCCTAAGATGATAATTATTCCATCAGATTCAAGATTGTCTTTTCAACTTAGAAGACACTAGTTTTCAATAACATTGTGCTTTGCAATGACAATCAACAAAAGTCAAGGTCAATCATTTTCAGCAATTGGTTTGTATCTAGCAAGTTCGGTCTTTACACATGGACAGCTATATGTGGCAGTATCAAAAGTGAGGATAAAAAATGGTTTGCAAATTTTGATTCTCGACAAAGATGGTAATTATACCATAACAACATCAAATGTAGTATATAAAGAAGTTTTTAATAACTTATGTTCATGTAAATAAATATCTAAATTTGAACATTTGTTGTGTCTATATATTGATAAAATGTCTGTGCATCGTAAGGTCAATACAATAGTATTATAATAAAGTAGTTCCACCTCCAGCAATCTATATATCTATATAATAGACTAAAGAAATTCCACTCGTCAGCATTAATTGCCAGTATGTCATTAAATTATGTATAATAGAATAAATTTAAATGAATAAATTAAGTAAATTAATAAATTTGGTATGTTATTCATATTGAAATATTTGTTATAAAAGATAGAAAGTTGACATTAATGCATGTTATTAATGTAGCTGACTAGGATTGCCACCTCATTCAATCTCTCCATGCTATGTTTCATTGATTATATGTTGTCCAATTGTTTATCAGTTGCGTTATACCATAGTTAAATTTGACCATATTCAATTTTTTTTGGTCCAAGTTAGGGTGCTATGAGGTTATATGTCTTTAATGGCTGTGAAAATTTAACAATAATTAATGCACCAATTTTATAACCAATAAACTTTAGTTGCGATATATTATATGTCTCAAGAAGCATAAGAGAAAATGTGTCATTAATTAGACATATATATATTTTTAAAATTATATAGTCTCACTTTAATGTCATTTATATTGAAACATTTATTATTGTTTGTTACAAAAGATGAAAAGTTGGCTAGAAAAACATATCACGTCATTTATTAATTTCTTTATTAATTCCTTTAATGTGGGCTTACATTTTTCAAAAAAATGATTAGGACAATCTGTAATAATTTATTTATTAAAAAATAATATTAAATGAGTTAATTAAATAATATGAAATAGACAAGGGTAATTTTTTTTTTTACTAATACTTGAAATTTGGATTTAAAAAAGTTGCAGTACACTATTTATTTATTTATTCTTTCAATCAATATGGGTTTCCATTTTTCAATACGTTTCTTATTATTATGTATATTGCTCTATGCATTTTGAGTATTGGAATAGTTTAATTAATAGTAATGACTACTCTACTAATACTTCTTATTAATGAGTTACACATTTTGCAAGAAGATATAGTCTCATTAAATATTAGAAGAGTCATGGATGGTGGGTTTTAATTGTTGATTGATTTCTCAACTGATAATTAAGATAATTAAAATAATTAATATAGGATAGTAAAATAATAAAATTTAGATAATTATCACTTAACTCAATTGTATTAATTTATTTATGAACAAAATACTATAGATTATGAATAAAATTTAATTTTTAAAGTATTCCTATTATTTATAAATAATATTAAATTATTACAAATTATTTTACCATCCGTTCTTACATGGGAAAATATAAACTAATGATGCACCGCTTACTTGGCTAATGAAATTTGTTTTTGGTACTGTAATTCTTTAGAATCCCAAGGGACCAACAAGTCATTTATTTATATAAGAAGGAATCTTTGAATCTGATACTAGGTAATTTCTTATAAGAGTTACCTTGTTTTTATTCAAACAACAATAGGAAGTTTTTACAATTAATTTTTTTTAAAGGCTCCTTAATTCTGAAAATGGTTTATAATTTCTTGAATGGAGAATAGTGGAAAATTTTCAAAAGTTCAATAAGGGGATAGCTAAAAAAGTTCAATAAGGCAATAACTAAAAAAATT
The DNA here is from genome assembly GCA_037074585.1 of Biancaea sappan. Taxonomy (NCBI): domain Eukaryota; kingdom Viridiplantae; phylum Streptophyta; class Magnoliopsida; order Fabales; family Fabaceae; genus Biancaea; species Biancaea sappan. Next base: position 15,639,398 of record CM073491.1, on the reverse strand, counting down.
CAATAAGTGGACATTCTTTAAAAAAATAATAAATAAATAAAATAGAGCTGGCATTTAATTAAGCTAAGCACTTGAGGACAAGAAATAAAGTGAAGCCCTTGAGGACAAAAAATAAAGAGAAGCCCTTGAGAATAAAAATAAAATGAGGCCCTTGACAACAAATAAGTGAATTAAACACTAAGCTCTAATTCAAGTTTTTTATAAGCTATTTGTGAACGAAAAGGACTAGTTTTGTGTGAAATTTAAATTGTTTAAGTTTCCATGCTGTTTGACTTGTAGGGGTTACCACTTAATGAAATCATACTAACTTCAGATTTAGAGGTTGTGTTATTTCAATTCATGTGATGAGGTGGTACTTGCTAATTCTAATATGGTTTGAAAAATATAGTTCTGTTTGTTGAAGCATATCTGAAAAACCTTGGTTAGTAGTTTTGTGAGCAGCTTAGAGGTTTTTGCTTGAGGACAAGTAAAAGTTCAGGTTTGGAAGAGTGTTAAGTTCTCAATTTAATACTAATTTGGTATTATTTATTTAAGGATTTGACCCCTAACTTGCTTGACTATGCTTAATTTGAATCTTTTATGTTCTTTTAACTAATTCTTAAGCTTTAATAGCTTCTTGTGGCCTTTTGTTTTGAATTCCAACCTTTGCTAGTGATTTGTGCTATTTTTGTGAGTTAATTATAGGCTCTAAATGTTGGAGACCATTGTAAGAAAAGAAGCTATGGTTGAAATGAGCAAAGAGATTAAAGAAGAATGCTAAAGTCCACAATCTAACGCTTAAGCAGAAAGAGAGTGGCGCTGCATCGAAGAAGCTAAAAAAAAGGATTGAAGCACTGCTTCTTGCTGCTGCAGTGAGAAGCTCGTGCCGCTGTAATGGTAAATAATTGAAGATTTACCACAAATGCTCTTTATTGTTACCCTTAGTGCCCCGTTGAAGGTTTTATGGCTTTTAAACAACAATTTATTCTGTGGACTACAGCTACAACAGTGAAGTCATGTTGTTGTAGCAGCAAAGCGAAATTCTATCACGTCAAGAAGGCTTTAAATAGCTGCAGAGCAATTATTCTTAGGTCATTTTGATACGAGGAAGACCTAAGGGCACCGTTTTTACTGACAATAGAAAGGGGGAACTTGATTATCAAGGATTGGAAGCTCATATTCATCATCCATCATCAAATTTATGGCTATTTTCATCCTTATCTTTGTCTTCTGGTCTTTGTGTTTAATGAGTAGCTAAATTTCTGTACTAGAGTTACTATGAACTCAACTCCATATGTTCTCTTTCATGTATTTATAACTTCAATTCAATTATTATATGTCTTTTTGTTTATTTTGCTGATGCTTTGTATAGATTTGATCAATCTATATATTTCGTTTGTTGCTTTTACCGATTTTGGAAGAAGGAAGTGAGAGTAGAACTCTGAATAGAAAGAACAAGTGCGTTAACCTTAACTTAAGAGTTTTTGCTTGTTAGTTTATAGGAATATTACTTAATCTCGTTTAATCAAAGCTAAATTAGTTAGTATAGATTTAACTTACTTAAGGAATTAAGTAGGTATTAAGTATCTTAATTGAGGTTCGAAAAAATTCTTTTAAGTTAGTAGAATAACCTATAATTAACATATGCAGTTGATAGAGTTGTAAGTCATGAGAGAGGTGTTGCAATTTCTTGGACGGAAGAGAGAGATTAGTGAATCTAGGCATTTTAATAGATTAATTTTATCCATTGTGTGTTGTTTGCTGTTAATCTGAGAAAATCTTATAAAAAATATTGTAGTTTTTTTTTATTTTTGTCAGTTCTTTATTAAAGCTGTCTTCGATCCAAAATTAAATGTTTAACTAATGTAGTAGAATTTTTTGGGTAATTAGCAAGTTAGTCCTCATGGGAATGATACTTACTCATTTTATCACTATATTACTTGTGTGACTGGTATATTTGCCAAATCACCAACACTACTGTTATTGTGCAGAATTATGGGGCCTAGTCAACAGTCAACGCCCAATCAGCTGCCATGTCAGTAAATTCATCCAAGTTGGCATCCACATCATCCAAAAGTCCCATGTCAGCGAAATTTACTCTCTAATTAATTATCTACAAATTAAATACAAGGATTAATTGGGATAAAAATTATGAAATTTAATTCTATAATTAATTTACATCTAATAATTCCAAAACATAATAAAATTAGATAGTTGACAATATTGAAGTAACAATAGGGTTAAGTTAGGGATTAAAACGCATAAAGAAATGGTAGATATCATTGTGCCTTTTTTTCCCCTATTTTTCCTGCCATCCACTAAGCTATAAATATAAGAATGAAGTGATTATTTAAGAAGAAGAGCATATCAGATCCCACACAGGATGCATCTATTATTGGTAGTCTTCTACCGACTTCGCTGACTAGTTGTGGTGCAGAGCCACAAATCATAAAGCCAGTCTATAATACCCCAATAATTTGTATGAATATTTAAAATCTATTTTGAAGTTTAGTGAAAAATTTAATTACGTGAAAAATGTGCTTTTTGAATTAGTGAAGAAAATCTGGGAATAGAAATTTTAATTTTTAATTTAGGAAATTTTTACAAATTCTCAAGGACTAAAGTGAAAAGAAAAGAAAATATGGATTACTTTTGAGAAATGACCAATAGGAACCTGAGAGGAAGAATAAAGCTTATGAGAATGAATTATGAGTCCGGTACCGAAAAGATAATGGATTCGATGTTAAAGTGGTATTTGAGACATCGAGAGGGATTAAAGTGAACAAATCTTATAAGCTAAGGTGGCTATGAGCGATTTTATCGAAAAAGAAATTGGTGGGGCCCACACGTACAATTATTAGTTTCTCTTCTCCTTCTTCCTTCCGAGACTCCACTTCTTCTTCATCTATCATTTCCATCTCCTTCAATCATTTCTTTAAGTTTTTCTGGTAATCTGATATTTTCTAACCATACTTCCGAGTTTTAGGAGTTCTAGAGGCAAAGAGGTAAGTTTTATCTGCTCTATTTCTCTTTTTCTCCATTTTGAGTTTTAATGGATGAATTTAAGTGTGGATGTTAATCTAAAACATTCCTAGCTGGTTTATAATGTTATTAGAACAAGAAATTTGAAGAAAACTAGGAGAAATTCGTAGAATTTGGATATTTGAAAAAAGTTAGTGTTCTTGATAAACATTTGAGATTTGAGCTTGAATTGTTGGTAAATATTGGGGATTTTGGTGTTAAAACACTCCTTAGACATTAAGGATGAAAACCGATGGAAGAAATCAAAAGAAATGTTGTTTTAGATGTGATTTTTGGATTTTTGGATGAAGAATACGAAGAACATCACTGTTCATTCTGGAAATTTTTCAGAAATTTTTCAGAAAATACTGTTCACCGAGAAAATTTTTTCAGATTTTTTCGTTACTGTAGCATTGACTCGGTCAACGTTACTGTAGCATTGACTTAGTCAACGACACTGTAGCTGCGTTGACCGTTACTGTAGCATTAGTTTTAAAATGTTCATATCTCTTTCATCCGGACTCCGTTTTGAATGAAATTTATATCGTTGAAAAGCTATTTGAGTCTAGTTTCCAATGGTATAAGTTTTATCTAGATATTCATTACCAGTTAGGAGTTATGATTTGAGAAGTGAGTGAAGGTCAGGAATAGTGGTAGGAAATTCCTTTATTTCGTAGCCCTGATGGTTTTTATCTGGTTACAATAGGAATGGTCAAGGCACAAGGTGGGAGTTCCGAGAGCATGAAATCCAGGTGAGTGGATTAATACTTACTATGATTAAATATCTTTGTTATTGACTTTTTGCATCATAGTGAAAATATGTTGTATATCCAAGTTTGAAGAGGATGATGTGGGACGATGAGGCATAAACAATTGTTGAACTTGTCTGGTGATGTATATAATTATATTTTCTTATTTTCTCATGAATGGAGGTTATATGATGGATTGTGAATGGCATGTGAACTGAGTTGAAATGTGTCATACTCTGATTGTTGAGTTCATTCATATGCGGATAGTTGAAGTATGTTATTGTTGAATAATTGTTCTATATTATGGGTTATGTTGTATACATGCTATGTTGCTGGAACCATATTGATTATGTTGTGACTTGAATTGTAAATGACTGAGTTGTGTGTGTGGCTCATGATTATGATTGAGGATGTTCTTAGATGTGATTGTGATTGTGTTTGACTAGAAAGGAAAGGTATGGTGGTGCACCCCATGGAGAAATCTACGTGAAGTTATAAGGGTGGAGAATATAAATGAAGCGATAAGGGTGGATGCGGCGGGGGCCGTGGGCAACGATCCAGAGGTACCCTGAACGACCCGGTTGGTACGAAAAATGTGTGAAATTGATTTCACTGTTTGCTGTTGTGAATTATTTGAATTATGTTGAATTGTATTTGATTTACTTGGATATTGTTGTGAAGTATTATGAATTATATTATATTATATTATGATCGATTACGTATGATTGCTGCATGTTATCATTATGATGCATGGTGTTTTTTTTTGTCATAGTGTTGTGTTGTATGCTCACTGGGCACGTGGTTTGCTCATACCCCTCTTATTAACATTTTTTCAGAATTGATAGCTGAAGGTAAATATCTGTACAAGGAATTATGGATCCTTAGCCCATGATTACCTTTTCATTTATTCAGGATAAATGTATAATATTTAAGTTGTATAAATCTAGAAATCTCTATAATCGGGTAGGTTCATTCAGTGATGTAATGTGAATAACTGTAGTGTGTATAGAGAACTCGGTTTAGCCGTATTTTCTTATCTTTTGTGAAAAGATGAATATTTCTCTTATTTTAAATTCTTAAATTATGTCATTTAAATTAGTGGTATTTAAAAGAATGGTATGATACTTAAGAGAAAGATAGGCTTACGGAGGTGAAATGAAATTCACTTTTTGTGCCGGTCACGTGCTCAGATTTTGGAACGTGACACAGTCATTCCACCCGATACTTAGACCACTCCACATACGTCATTAGCATCACATCTTGCTTTCGGTTCTATAGAGCCTGAGACACCATCAAGATAGCTCGAGACTCCATCTCTTACTACTTCTTCCACACATCATTCCTACCACGGTGGTTATTGGATGGTGGAGATAATTATTGAAATTATTTTAATTTTATGTCATTATTTAATTTTAATATTATTTATGTAAGCTAATAAATTTTCAATTCTTACAGATGAAAATGAGGTTGAGCGTATTGAGCAAATGTTGGTAAATGATTTATGGGCAAGTCAAAGAAAAGTTAAATTACAATGGAATGATCTTATACAGTCCATCGGAGAAGCTACAGGGCTCCTATCATCATTTATGGGCAAAGTGGGTCGTAATTTCATTGCGTTACCTCTTTCTTATCCAGAGTGGAAGAAGGTTCCACGCGATTATAAAGAATCAGTATTTGCAAGCGATATAGCGGTAATAATTTATTATTTTAATTATGTATATCATAATTTTTTTAGACTAGATTCATTATTAATCGTGCCAAAGAGAAAAAAGTTTATTATAAAGAAAATTGGTGTCCATTGAAAGAACGGGCACTTGGATCTCTATAAAGATCGGAACAGGATAAGAACAAAAGATGAATAACAGCATATGTTCCTAAAGGAGTTCCACAGGAAGGTTGGGCAATGTACGTTAAGCATCGAAGTGACTCACGTTATCTGGTAATAGTACTTTGAAACACTATTGTTTACATTACTTTTTGGCAATATAATAATAATAATACGTTTTATCAAATTGTTAGGAGAAAATAGCAAAAAATAAGGCAAGCAGACTATGTCAAACGCTAAATTATACTAGAGGCACTAACAGTTTGGCTTGAAAAGGAGCCAAGATGGTAAACATATTTTCAAATCAAAATATATCATTTTATTTCATAATTAACTAACTTTAATTTTGTAGGTGCTGAGTATGGCAGACCTATTAGTAGAGCAGAACTTTGGACTGCAACACAAAAGAGGAAAGATGGCTCATTCGTCAATGATAGAGCCAGAGTCATTAGTGTAAGTTGTTTTCTATTTAAATTTATGAATTAATAGTTGATTTTATTCAATTATCAATTTGTTGATATTGTTTTTTATTTTATATGTGGATGCGAAAGATAAAATTTCTGAAATTGAGTCGTAGGGAACCGCATCTACTAAAGTATCAATTCAGGACTCGTTGGCTCTAGCTTAGGAAGCCAAGAGTATCCTGGATAAGTGCGTGGATTGGGTTTCGAACCTTGCCCTACTCAGGTGTTCGGGTGCACACCACCCTTTTTAGGTGAGTCTTCCAGTCAATCTGTTTAGAAATTACAGACTGAGGTTGCAAATCTCCGGTCTCAAGTCAAGGAGATGTCGAGTCTCAAGTCACAGATAGAGGACATGACTAGGAAACATAATGAGATGATGCAGCTCTTCCAGAGCCTCCAGAGTCAGCTTCCTCCTTAGCATCTTGCGTGAAGGATAACCAAATTATATTACTCATTTGTTTCATATATGACTAATAATTTATTTACAAGTTTTTATTATAAATGCAGCTTTTTGATCAAGGGAGTGGAGATGGTTCCGCGCCAATAACCAACTCTCTATTGTCTTGTAATCAAGCGAATGAAGATGATGAAGGCGATGATGGAGATGATGAAGAGGACAATTTGCCTTAGGATTTTATTAATTTGTATCTTTTTATGTTTGCAATCAACTCTCAATTTTATATTTTGTTAATATTCTATTGACTGAATGAATTTATGTAATACATTGATGTTTTTGTTGAATCAACTCTCATATGTTTCTTTAAAGTTTGTATGCCAAATTATACTGAATTAGTTTGTAGAAATTGTACTGCAGTTTTGTATTTTGGGGACAAATTAAAGAAACGAAATGAATTTGGAATAAACACAGAAAATATAATGACATTTTAAATAAAAAAATCACTAAATTGATATATATAATGGCGTTTAAAAGTTAGAAACACCACTATATAGTAGCATTTGAAGCTCGAAAACGCCACGATATAGTGATGTTTCTAACTTTTAAACACCACTATATATTGGTGTTTTCGAGTTGAAAATGCCATTAAATTTATTTTTTTTCGATATGATTTTTAACTTTGTGACGATTATAAATACCACAGAAAACACTATTGTGTATATATAGTGGCGTTTGTGTTCACATTTGACTAAAAACGTCACTAAGTTGCTTGTAACACTTAATTTAGCGGCGTCTGAAAATGCCAATAAATAACTTTTTCTAATGCCATTAAATTTGATTTTTTTTTTGTTTTGGTAGTGTTTATTGTGTAATGCTATAACGCAAAGGGTTTTCAACCTCTTGCTCTTGATTATGCCCATGTATTTATTATTTCAACATCGGTGAAATTATAGCAAAAGTTATTGGATGGAAGATGACCTTCAATTGGGTCTGAATTCAATATTTGGTATACCACCAAATTAATTAAAATCCAATAAAATTTCAAATATTAGTGATTAAAAAAGCTTTTAACAAAGTATCAATATTAAAAAGCAGTTGGGCCATAAGAAGGCCTGGGGTGCATGGTTTTCATAATCTTTCTCAGTCACAATAAAAATACTGCTTCATTATTGACATCTTGGACCAATTTTCAGTGACGACACGGTTTTGTTTTTATTTACAACTTAAAATATTTGGCAAGACCATATTCAAATACTTGTAATTATATATATATTACAAATTTTGCTTTCACTGAAATCAAGATATTGTGCCTAAAGATACTACTATCCAAAGACTGACAAGCTATAATATGATACAAAGAGGGAGGAGCTAGCTGAAACAATAATTTGAAAGGCTTCCTAATTAATATAAAATATGAATGGGCGTTACAACAAAATATAATGAGCACAAAATTAAGGCGGGCAAAATTTTGGTTCACTTCTTCCCTTGCACATATAGATACAGCCTCAAGCTTCATGAAGCTCGACGACGTCGTATTGGCAGAAAGTTCCGTAATATTCCAAACTCGCCTTCTTGAGAGCCATACCCTTGTGTTGTCCCCACACAATTACGTAAGCAAGCTACTATATGTAGTAAGTGGTGGTTCAAATCTTGGCTTCGTCATGTATCGAAAAAGCAATTACGTAAGAAAATTAATAAGAGAGATCATCGTACTCATACGGTGGATGGTGCCTGCTGCTCCAAGTCTTGTGAGGCTTTGGAAATGAGCATTTGCTCTTTGCTCTTTCCCCACAGCACACTGTAGAGTCCGATTACCAAAATCAACCCTCCTAATAGGCTGCAGCATTCATACAGTAATAATCCCAATTAGTTAACCATAATTACCACATGCACATATATACACACTTAAATAACAAACTACTATCTACTTACCTTCCTAAACTTATTATCTCCCCTAACAGAATTGCGGATGAGAAAATTGTAATGATGAGAGCTAGTGGCGTCGACATCGCCAGAAACACTGGTCCTTTCTTCTCTATCACCCATGCTTGTAAGTAGAATGTCACACCCGTGACCATTATTCCCTGTTCATTTGTGTAATAATTTCAGATCTGCTATCTGTGCATAATTATGTTTTAAAAATATTAGTTTACAAGTGAGAGATGATAATTACACAGTATGCTACGGCGAGAAGTCTGACATTCCAACCCAACTTCCACTGCTCGATGTCTCTTTCTACGGCAAAGGCGATGACGAAGGACTGAATTGAGCTTAAGAAACACTGAAGAGTTGTGAGCAGCAGCTTTGAGGGGTACCCTTTTATAACAAAACCCTGCATCACCGCATATATATATAAATTAATTAAGGCTGTAGTGTGGGACTTAATGAATTATAATTAATTAAGGAGAAATTAAAAGGAGGACCTGAAGCACGAGCCAGAGCGCCCAGAAGGTGTTGGAGAGGAGCATGAGGAAGCAGCCTTTGATCCAAGTACCAGATGGAATGTTACGAGATTGATGGGGTAGTGTGTTGGAATTAGAATGCCCCAAAAGGTGATGATGGCTCAGTAGTTGAAAATGAGGGCCTTTGTAAAACGCAAGTGTTGCTGCACCACCCAGGCACGCCACTATGCCTACCAACTTTGCGATCCCAGGGGATGTCTTCACTTTCAAGCTCTCAATCCTGCCAAAACCACGAACACCCATCAAACCCCTAATTAATTTCATTTTGTTTCTTGTTTGTATATTTGTTATGAGGTCACGTGAGGATATATAACGTGGGAGAATATCTGTTTTGAGAAACCACGCGTACGTTGCCAGGTTTCAGGAAGGTGAGGACGCTTATTCGCTAGCTGAGGAGCAAGTCATGGGATCTCTAAGATCTTTAATATATCGTATGGTCCAAAAGTTTCGGGGCAACATAGCTAATTCCCAATATAACGTAACCTGAAATGAGAATTTGTTTTACTCAGACGTGGGCCTTTCTGTTGCTCATAGCTTCATACTAACTGCTTCAATCCCAAACTAACCCCACACCCCACAGGAGTGGTCCGCCCTAGAAGGCAAATTTTTTACCTTGTCAGGACTCAGGGAGTGGACAACCACAACCCACGACAAACACATATAAATTAATTAAACCCCCACAATATATATATGTTTCAGTACCAAACAACCACCTAATGGCATAGTTTAATTTGTAATAAAAGAAAGTTTCGCGTTCGCAACAAATTAGGTAAAAATTTATAGAATATTTGTTTTGGTTGTTTTACTAATTGAGTGCCCATGAGTTTCCAACAAAGCTCAAGACTCCAGAGGTATAATTTTCGTTATTAGAGTGTTAACTATAATTCCTAATTAAAGCGACTCTAAATGGTGATCCCATAATATGAAATACTTCCTTCCTATTATATCTTCATCCTTTCAAGTTTCAAAGACTCACTTCCTATATATACAGTTGATTGGGTTTAATATTGACAGATAACTAACACGATCCCTTTGATCACGGCCATTCGAGATGGTTTAACATGGAATTTGTGGGGGAAATGAATATATTATTATAAAATTTTTTGGAAAAAATTTCAAGATATATATTAGGTCTAGTTACCTGAGTAAAAGGGCCAAGAAGAAAGTGATGATTGGAAGGCAGTTTGTAGTAGCAGCAGCTAAAGTGGCGGACGTGTAAATAAGAGCAATCCCATATACGTCCAAGCTCATAGTTATCCTGAGATTTTGGATCACCGACACAATTTCAAACCAACAAAAACGTATTAAAATGTCAATCACGATGAATTATTAATGTCACGTATATATCCAGCTAACAGTGCTACAGTGGTATATATTTTCGATGTGATCTGGTATAGTGAGCGCAATTATCAATTAACGAAATCAATAGAAGTGAGATGAATTGAATTGAACATACATACATACATACCCAAAGAAAGCAAGGAAGAAAATCTTGCAGAAGGTCCCGAAAGGCAAAGGCGGTGCAGTTTTCCTTCAACAAAAACAGTAATTAACTTTCCATATATATCCATGTTTTAATTTACGTTACACCATATGTAAGAAGAAGAAGATTGTGAAGTGAATAGAATATATGTGTGTGTATATATATATATGTGTATATAATATGTACCGTTCGAAGAAGAGAGCGAAAGGGGTGAGGAAGATGGTGGCAGCAGCCTGTCTATAGAAGACGAAAATGAAGTTGTTCATGCCATGGTCGAAAGCAGCTTTAGAGAGAAGGAACATGCCAGCGTAAATGGCTTGCACAATAATCACTACCACAAAGGGGTTCTTTCCCTTCATTCTGCTTCTTCTTCTTCTTCTTCTTTTTGTTTCGAGGCTTCAGGCTAGTGAGAATGAAATCAGATTGATGGGTGGATGGGTATAGGCTTGAAATGAGAGAACACAAGTTCCGGCTTTTATGGACAATCTCAGAGAGACGTTGGAGAAGGACATCGGCGTGTGTGGTGAAGATGATGCTGCTTTTACATGTTGGGGACCACCCTTCACTCCCTTCTACGTCTTCATGGTGGCCCTCTTCTTCACCCTACTATTATTTGAAAATTCACTTAGCTTTTGAGTTTAGTTAGACAGTAAAGGTATGAAGGTATAAAATTGTCTTTATACTAATCTTTTTCAATTCATAATACTCTAATTTAAGATAATACTAAAAGAATAACAGGTGTCAAATTTCTTAAACCAACTAGTTAAACTTTGTCACACCACCTTCAATTATTTATTAAATATCTAGCTATTATATAAAATGATTCAAAATGGCAGATAGTCTATTAGCCAAATGGTTCACAACTTGTTTCATATCTCTGGCCAGTTAGTTTCTTTGTTTCTTCTTTAACATCACGTGCCCATTGATTCCCTAATTATTATATAGTCATATCGGTTAGTTCATGTATGTATTTATATTGCACAATATATTATAAAAGGAGTAAGGTCATGAAGTGATTTTAAACAAATACAAGTTAATGAAAACGACAAAATGGATGCACAGAAGAAGGAGTATGTACATACATGTGTATATATATATATATATATATTAATGACACTGTTCACCGACCAGTTCTTGGATTAAAAAAAATTACATGTGTCTTACTATATAAATCCTTTGATGGCTGTTCAACGATGAATGTGATTAACCTACGTCAGCTAAGACTTTGTGCTAATTATTAAGGTGGTTTTCACGATGTGATTAAAATAATTGTATTTGATTAATGGTCTCTCATCGCCAGTACACTAAATATACAGTATCTCGATCCTCGTTTTCTTCTTTCTTTTGTTGGTGGGCTTTAATTAAATAAATATTACTCCATCGAGAAGAGAGTGATCATGTAATTATTTATAAATTATATAAATGAGATAATAATAATTCTCATGGTATTTATATGTATATTTATATGTTTATGAAAATCCCTGTACGGCGATACTTCAAATCATAAAATGTCAGTTTAACAAATCTATCTCGCGTTAAAAAAAACGTTGTTAAATCCTCGATCGACGCGTCATATACTTTTCATTTATTTTTGTCACATGGACAAATAGAACCAAAATAAATAAATAGGAATCCACTTAATTTGGCTTTGTGTTCTGCTTTATCATTGTTAAGTTTAGTTATTAGGTAATCGTGTCGTGCTTTAACTTTTGTTCCCTCTCTTTTTTGTTTCATAATGCGTGATCCCAGAAACAAAACTGTGTGGAATGCGGATCAATTTGTCATTCTGTTTAGGTATGCACAGTACAGTCAATATTTAGTTAAGTCTATAGAGAGATCTCTCAAACAAAAGTCCAGCATGTTTAGCGTTTGATTAATTATAAAGTTATTTTTTATTATTAAACACATGCATCTTCAAATAATCTAATAATAAAAAAATTAATATAGGTTGAACTTTATGTAGACTTTACTTCAATCTTCTAGCTAGCCCAGACTTTCAGAGAAATTAGCACATACCCATCAATCATGCAAGAAACTTTATTTCCATAAAAAGGTGTTTTCCTCAAAGACATCAACTTTTTTTTTTCAAATTAAAAAAAATGAAAAAGAAAAGAACTTAAACATCTCTGTCGAGAGGAAACAAGCAAGAAATTCCTGATATGTCCTACCCTAATAAAGTGGTAACATGCAGTGAGAATTGACACTCAAGCTTAAGCTGCTTTACGAGCAATCTCCCAGAAAAGCATAGTCTGCTTTAGGTATTTTTCTGTTCTCTGCGAAATTTCTTATTGTTCCTCTTTACTTTACAAGGATCAAGTAGTGATCATGATGAAGTCATGATGGATTTTCATGATCTTTTGAAGAGATCCATACGCTTACGATACCCTAATAGGGAGAGAAATAAACACTGAAATATTGTTTGTATGCTTTCGTGTCTTAGGTTGAATACAGCCTATATATATATATATAAAATAATTGTCAATTAACCCAAGAAAAAAGGAAAATTAAAAAGGACTCTTTTCTTTTTTCTTTTTCCTTTTCTTTTTCCGTCCAAAACCCAATCTTTCCCCAAGGGATTATCAGCTATATCAAGACTGACAGTGGTGGTTTGGCTTAATTAGTTGAACTACTTTTTTCTTTTTTTGGTTTGATCTAATAGTCAAAATCTTGAAAATATAAAAAACTCATCCATTCTAAACTTTAAAGTCTAAAACTTAGAAGTATAAAAAGTCTTAAATTTTAAATTCTAAAATTTATTAAATTCTGATTAATTTAATTTGAGTCAAGTTAAATTATAGAAGTATAAAAAACTCTCCCAACATTAATTTTTTCTAATTATAAAAATCGAATTTGAGATTTTGCTCAAGCATTGATGGCCGGCTAGCCTTCACTGTTTGTTTCTGCTTGCAATCACTGACCAGTCTAAATTGGAACGCTTTAGTCATTTTCTTGTGAATACGAAATGGCTTTGGACGTCGATCAAAAGCAAATCCAAGACATGGCCATATCTCAAGACTCACTAATGCTGCCTAGTCGCTTTCCATGCAGATTAGCCTCAGGATTGATTTCTAAATATTTTAATCCAATTAATTCAGAAACAAAAGCAGAAAATGAGTTGGACCTTCGTTGGCCAACAAACATCCTAGGACCATTCTCTTACCCCGAAAAAAAAAAAAGGATATTTATTTGCCCTAATGCCAAACTTGCCACGAAGCATGCAGATCATCAATATTTTCCACATTGAAACTGTGTGACGATCAGTATTAATTATATATCTTGTTAAATTGACCACCAGGAAAGCTAATGCATGCACAATGAGCAGAAATTGAGACACGACAGCAATCGAAATATGGAACGACACTTCAAAAGGTTTCAATCCAATCCATCCTTTGAAACTAAAGGTAGGTCGTCCCTCATTTTCTTAATTAGTTGAATGACGTTGAAAACATGAACAAGCAACCCTGTTTTGAAATGTGAAACAAAGTGATAATATTAATCTGCAGCTAAAACAAATTCACACTGCGATACTGGCTAGCCAGAATCAAAGTGACACAAAAATAGCACATTGAGCACGTGATGGATGATGGTAGAAACTAGGAAGAGAAGATGGCCGTGTGTATGACTACGAGGGATGACCAAGTCCCTTTATCATTTACTTTTTTTCTTTTTTTAATTCTTCAACGGAAGTGCCTTTATATTTTTACTTTATAAAAATAGAAAAAACTACACACAACTCTATGAACTATGATCTATTTACAATTTTATAACTTTAATCGTAATATTTTATCCCTTAATTAAATTACCAACATGAAACTATCGCATATAAATTAAAATTAACATTTAATTAAGACCTACTTCATTTGTCATGTGCTATGTATGTCTTTATATTAGTTGCTATTAGTTGAGATAGATAAGTATATCAAATCATACAAATAATATAAAAAATGAGTACAAATATTGTTCCACTAGCATCATGGCTGTCAATTACTCTTTTGCTAATTTCACGGACAATTGAAATTGAGTGCTATAAATGAAGGACTAAACTAAAAATTAAAAACTAATCAAAGTTCAACCAAGGCAAAATTAAAGCAAGCAAAAGAACAACAAATTGAAAAAACTATTAGTTATACAAATGTTAAGGGTTTGATTTTACTAACCTATTCGACTATGAATTGAGTTCTTATTTAACATAAGTTTCAGAATCTTTAATTGATGGTTAACTCCAAAAGTTACTAAGATCCAATTCATTCCTTGACAAATTAGTTCTCTAATACCTAAGTTAATTTTCTAATTTCTTAGATAAATTAAAGAAGGTAAAGGAACAAATTACATGTGAGTACTCAACTAACTACACAAGTAATTTATCTATTCTCAAAAAAAATTCACTTATGGCAATTTTTACTATAGGCTAACATTCATAGTTTAATTTCTCAATTATAAACATGAACTCTAAATTAATCTTCAAGTGACCAATTTAAGAAAGCATGAAGCTCCAAAATAATTGTTTAAACAAAAAAAGAAACTTAGATTAAACTGAAATTCAATCACATAGTCTTCAAGGTAATATCTTCCCCCTAACTACAGGAATTTAGCAATTCATGGTAGAAAATTAATATAACCAAACTAGCATGAACCAGCAAAACCATCACCCAAGTGCAGAAATTAATTAGGCTAAGAATAGAAGACGAAAAATTGTGTCCACAGCTCCTCTATGTTGTGCGGCATTTTTTCTTCCTAAACTAACCTAAAAGAAGCCTCTTAATATGTCCCTAGTGGCTAAAATACAAAATTGCCACTAAATTGATCTTGATTGCATCAACATTTAGCCTGGTGCTTCAGCTTCCGTTTTCAGGCGCTTAAGCACTGATTGGGAATGTCTATGTATTTTTCATAAGCATTCAGTGCTTAATTCCCCCATATCATATTTAGGCTTCAGTTTATTTTCTATGACTTTTGCCTAATTTTTTTTCATTTTAGTCCTTATAAAAATTAACCATTAACCAGTATAAATTGAAACTCAAAAGAATTAACAAAATATGAACTAAAAATTAAATCAGAACAATAAAAATCACTGTTAACTAAAGAAAAACACGTATATAAATTTTTTTATCTTTGATATCAAGTTCTCTATTAAAAATAGAACATGTGTGAAAAGTATCTTAAAAAACTACTCATTTAATGATGAGTTGTGAAAAAATTTATCATATATTTATTGTATTTTGATCGGAAAATCATACACTTATTATATTTTATTTAAAGAACTTGATAACAAACATATAAGGACCTGTATATAAGTTTTTTTTCCTTAACCAAAAACCTAAAACTAATTCAAATAAAGAGGCTAATCACCGCAAAATACTCTAATTAAATTCATTAATTACACTCAACTTTTAGGCCAACAATTAAGTTAAAAAAATTTATGAAATAAGTTATCATTTACATTAAAAACATTATATGATTTTAACAAAATTTCACTTTTTGTGACTGTCTATCACAAATTAGCAACGAATATTTTTCATCTATAATAAATTTGTCCATCACAAAATTAGTGATAGACACACGGTTTTGTGAAACCAATTTTTATATAGTGTATATTTGTTATAACTCTTCATCATTAAAATTAAAAATAGTAACGAATTTTTTATTTTTGTGAAAGCTTGCTCCGTCACTAATTGGGTAAGGTGTTGTATTTTTAAAATTTAAAGGATTAAACTCATAGTTTTAAAAATTATACATAGTTATTAGCACAAAAACCTGTTTGAACGCAGGTACTGTCAATGTCAACATTAATCAAGGAATGAAAGCAACATGTAGGAGTAAAGGAACTCCAATAATGAAGTTGGGTTGTCAATTGTGAAGTGTTGAGCAGCCAGAAGGCGCGTGATTAATTAAAAAGTAGATAATTCCATTAAAAGTGTTTCCATTCATCGACAATGCCCACTAACCATATAATAGCCTCATTAATTAACTCTTTGATGCAAACACTAACTTCTTTTCTTGTCTTTTATCATTAAAGCGAAGACAAACCCATCACAAACAAAGCGAGATTTTGGGTTTGAGTCTAAAGCCCAGAGACCTACAGGACGAGGGACCCTGCATTTATAATGCATCTTGAAATAAAATCCATTCCCAGAACAGTGAGAGTTCTCTCTCTCTTTCTTTCTCTCTCCCTATATATATATAACCTTAATTATTGAAGGCAATATTGAAAAAAAAAATGAGAAGTGACGCATGTTGGTGAATGGTGTGTGGGGTCGAGGTTTTCTTTCTTCCTGATTATTAGAAATAAAGATAAGAAATTCTGAAATTGTCTTCCTATCCATTGTAGTGTGTATAGATTTTGGCAAATCCCAAGCCGTAATGCCTCATACAGTTCTGTTGTGGAAAAAGCAGATAGAACGAGTACTTTGATTTACTTCTCGGGAGTCAAAAACATTTCTCTTTCCCACTTGCTTCTTAGTGCAAAATTTCTGCAGAATGATACATCTTTTTGGCTCCACCAAGTGATTCTCAGTAGAATCCAATGAAAGGAAAATCAGTAATTACAAATTTTAAAAAATAAAAGTACAACTTTTGTCCGATCAATTTAAGTTTTAATTTTATTTTACATATTTATTTTGTGTAAATTTTATTTTATTTATTTATTATTTTTTTGCATAAATGTCAATTTCGTCTCAATTATTAATATCATCTAAATCATAAATTAAAAATAAAAATATTTTTTACATTCTTAATATTTACATTAGATTTTAATTTCATCTATAACCTTTTTTTTTGTATAAGTTGTGTCCTATATATTTTTTTTAAAATTTATCTTTTTTATTAACGTTGTTTATTCAATTGATAAAAAATATTGATTGGACGGTTATTAAAAATGACATATTTAAAATAAAAATAAAATATATAGAATATAACTAATGCAAAAAAAAATATTAGGGATGTAAAAAAGAGTATTTTTGAGTCTTACATGTTCCTTTTTATTTTAAATATATTTTTTTATTAATCACTTAATCAACATTTTTCGTCAGTAAAATAGATGATGTGAGTAAAAATTGGTAGATTTAAAATAAAAAAGTATATATAAGATATAACTTACAAAAAAAATTAAAAATAAAATTAAAACTTAATGTAAACATTAAAAACGTAAAAATATTTTTACCTAGATAGAATCAAGAGGAAATTGATACTTCTGTGCAGTGTAAACAAATTAAACAAAATTAACACAAAACAAACACGTGATAAAATTAAAATTACTTTCATCTTAATAAAAACTCTCAGTACTGCTAGCAGTGGTTCACGACAGCTTCCCTGTGCTTCTTTGGTTTTGATGAGCACGTTATTTGTGTGCTTGAGTTGGTAAAGAATGCTGTTCACTCACTCCTTCTTTGCTTTTAGCCCACGAAACAGTGTAGAGACACAGTACCAACATGATCCCACCTACAACACTGTCAAACACACAGTTACAACATCAGTAGGACACAGATTCAAAATATGCCATTAATGATGCCATGCAAAAAAGATGAATTTAATTTAAGATGGAATTCAACCTTTTATAGGACATATTTAAGTGGAGCAAAGCATAATATCTAAACAACTTTTTCTTTGTATCTCCTCAAAATATTACAACTAAATATACAATTTCGTCTTAAAAATACAATTTGTTTTGTTGCTTCTTAGCTTCTGTTTTGCTCTCGTCTCTCCCTGCTTTTTACTGCGCCAAATTTTGCTTTTCTGGTCAAGACGTCTGCTTATTTGTTTTTTCTGCAGCTTTCTACTATTTCTGCTGGTCTTTCTATCTTTTTGTCTTATGGTCTGTGCTAAGAACTATGTAGAAATGGTTTCACTTTTAATATAATTTCTTCTGTTCACCAAAAAAAAAATAGATCATTTAATGTCGAATTTTTTAGGACTAAATAGTTGACTTTGGCATCTTAAATTAAATTGTTAATATAATACTTATACATAATAGTTTGGCCAAAGTACAATTTTTGTCCATATACTTTGACTCAAATTTTAATTTCATCCTAAAATTTTATTTTATGTTAATTTTGTCTCACATTTTTTTAATTAAGTTTTTGTCCTTACGCCCAATGTTCATCTAAATTGTTAATAGCAAATATTGATGTGACTGTCTTTATTATACATATTAATATCAACTCATCTAATTAAATATGTTCACGTCAAATATAGACTAGTAATGACAAAATTATCTTCTATTATATACTCTTGAAATTGAAAGGATAAAGTGACTAATGATAATGGAGGGCAATTTTATCATTTCAAAACTAAATTTTACATAGAGGTTAATGTATACAATAAATGTGACTATATCAACATTTATTATTAATAGTTCAGATGATTTCAAAGACAAAAATAGAATTAATTAAAAAAATATGAGATAAAATTAAAAGTTAAATCAAAATTTAGAGACAGAAATTGTACCGACTACTAATTGTTTCAAGTTTCAACTCACGCAAATGAGATAATTATAGTAACTGACCTGCCTAAACTGACAGACTCGCCTAACAGAAACATGGAACCAACAATTGTAAGTACAAAATTGAGTGGGTTCCACAAAGCTGGGAAAACTGGCCCTTTCTTCTCTATCACCCATGCTTGCAAATAGAACGTAACCCCAGTCACCATGGTTCCCTGTCAGAGGAAGCAAAATTAGCTGTGTTCATCAATTTATGTTATATCTTCTACAGAAAAGGCATGCTTTGCTACTTACACAGTAAACAACGGCAAGTAGTCTCGTATTCCAGCCTAGCTTCCACTCCTGCACATCTCTTTCAGAGGCTATGGCGATACCAAATGACTGAACCGTACTCAACAGGCACTGAAGGCTTGTGAATCTTAGTTTTGAAGGATATACCATGAGCATTCGAGCCTGTAAGCAGAAGATGATGATGAGTCAGAAATCTTGTAGAATGCACTCAGTAATGTTACAGTATTGTATATAAGTGGGTCTATTACCTGAAGCACAAGCCAGAAACTCCAGGTGATGATGGCACCGACCAAGAGTAAAGAACCCAAGTACCATGTTTTGGAAGAGGAAGGAAGATAATGAGTGTTTTGAGTTTCAGATAAGGGAGGATGTAATGGCCATATCTGAGGTCCCTTGTAGAACGCAAGTGTAGCAACCCCACCTATGCACACTACAAGACCTGCAATTTTTACAACTCCTAGTTTTGTCCTTGTGTTCACCTTCTCCATTCTGCATTGCATCATCATGTTCATGTATGTAACTGATCAGAATCATCATATTTCCCACTCACTCTACTTCATCATGCACACATATATCTTTAGAGGAAATTATTGATTTAGTCCAGATTACATTTATTTCAATTTGTTCTTTTTTGTTATTAAATCATAAAGCCTATCATTGATGAATCTAATTGCTAAAAAAGTTACTTTGACAAAGAGGGACCAAATTGAAACAAATATAATTTTTTAGGGACTAAGACAATTGTGTGTGTATCTATATATATATATAAAATTTTGCATCGATTACCTGAGCAGCACAGCAAAGAAGAAAGTGAAAACAGGGAGGCAACTAACAATTGCTGCACCCAAGGTGGCAGATGTATAAACTAAGGCAATGGCATACACATTCAGAGACAGAGTGACCCTGAAAAGTGAAAACCAAAATGGTTAGAGTATATATATGTGTGTGTATGTATATATAGGCCTCAGGCTCTGTGTTGCTCTGTAAAGCATTGGTTGAGAAATCAGAAATATTACATACCCAATGAATGAAAGCATGAAAATTTTGCAGAAGGTCACAAAGGAGAGTGGCACTGCACATTTTCTGGAACCCACAATGTATGATTAAAGCACAAGATGGCGAATTAAGCAAGAAAAGTGAAGTAAGAAAGGAGAATGGCTACAGCAATACCGTTCAAATATGAAGGCCAGAGGGACCAAAATGAGAGTCCCAATCAGTTGCCTGTAAAAGATAAACACACTGCTCTTCATGCCCTCGTTGAACACTGCCTTAGATAACAATATCATCCCGGAATATATGAGTTGTATCAGAAACATTGCCAAATACGGCTTGTATTCACCCATTTTCAGTGAAAATGTATGGCTGATTACTGCTTTTGATTACGAATAATTATGATCTATAACTATATATAGTCTAAGAAAGGGTCCCAAATAGAAGCGAAGCATGGGAAATGAGGGGAAAATCTTTATGCCTATGCCTTCCTTAAAAGTCTATGAGTGGTGTATTTATTCTCTGACCACTCTGATATTATAATGAAGCATACAATTAATAGCATAACGCTTTTCAGCCTTTATTCCCAAAGTCAGTATGTCCTCCTCAACAACCATATTGTGAGGGATCTCCTGGGAAACACCTTGTGTCCATTTCACATTATTCCATTTTGTTTTGAAATAATGATACTGCTTACTCAGAGGACTGTAATCTGTATACTTACGAGAAGCTTGAAAAGTGCAGGTGATGGGGAAAGTTGTTCTTGACCAATGTATTCTCTATCTCCTTTTCAGGTTTGTTATCGGTGGTCAACTTCAGTATTAGATAGAAAACGATGGTTTGATGTTCGATTCTTATTCACTTGATATTTTGTTTGGAACATGATCAGGAAGATTTTGGGACTCCGTCCAGTGTTTAAAGAATTTCTTAATATTCTGTTAGACATATTTCTTTGGATATATTTGACACAAATGGATGCCTAGGTAACTAGGTTTATGCAGTGGAGTAGACCACCTTCATGTATTATATATTAAAATCAATAGATGTAGTGGTTTAGTGTTGGGATTTAATTTTGCAGGGTTAATTTCTTGGTTTCATAATCAATATATAAGCAAATCTTACGGCTTTAAAGCATGCAACGAACTAATGGAGTTTAGGTTGAAGGCTTCTCTCGTAATGTGTCCTCCTTAATTTCCTCTCACACTATTATACAATTTAAATAGAGTTAGTGGAGAGCAATATTAGTTAGTTTAATTAATTTGATATTTTTATCTTTGAAAGAACGTTTTATGTTTGATTCTTAAAACAAAATTAATACAAGAGTTTTATATTTAACTAACTTGATTCAAATTAGTTAGATTCACCCAATTTTCAAATGTTGATGGTTATAGAAAAGGTTAGTGGAGTAGGTGTAAAATATTTACTCCACCTTAAACAATTTAGTAAATGGTATATCTATTCAAAGATGAATCTACCATCTATGCTCAATGAGTGTAAAGAAAAAGTAGAAAGTTGAATCAAATTTACTATACACTTATCATTAAGAAGTACTATGATTATAAAATCATTCAAGATCGTGATCTTGTGAGTCTTGCTTGTAAGATCGTAAGCTAAAAATTGTATCAAAATTGTATAAGATCACAATCTTGATTATATGATCATTTAAGATCAATCAAGATTATAGTATTGTAATTCTGATTGTATTTTATCCTTTAAAAAAATCAAAAAGTAAAAGATAAGTATTTATTTTCATAGGATTAAGGTCATGTTTAGTAATTTTTATGTATATATATTTCAATAACTTATTTAATGTATATTTTTAATATTTTAATGACTTATAGATGTTGTTATGTATGATCTTTTATGTTAATTTTGTAATATATGACATGTTTTATGAATGTATATTGCTATTTAGACAAAAATCTACTTGTCTAAATATTTTAATCAACTATATAATTTTTTAATATTTATTTATTAAAAGTTTGTAAAATCTTACTATCTTTTATTCGATGTATATTATACCTTTCTCAATCTCAATCTTAATTACCATATTAAAAAGTATATACTACATGAATCTTTTGAACATTGAAAATCTATATTCTAACTAATTTTCTTTAAATTAGATCCTGGGTCCTTGTCACGCATCTATTCATATCAATTAGTTGTGGCATCTGGTGCCTCAACCTTTTATTGAGCCATTATTATAAAATATTTTTTCCTTAATTATTGAGTGGCTCGATCTCTTTAATCTTGATTAATGATGCATGATTATAGCGTTGGATAACTATGTAATTTTGATAAAGTAGAAAGAAGCAAAGTGAGAGAGGGTCTTATATATGTTCGTGGAAAATTCTAAACAAATTAAAAAAAAAGGGTTTATTCTCTATTTCATGTTTTGGCTTCCTTCTTACTAGATTCCAGAGACATCTTGAAAGTGGATTGAAATTCTTGTTTCTCCAAATGGAATTTAATATTGCTACTTTATTGTCCTTTGAAACAAATCATTGATTCCTTTTAGATTATAGGTGTATTAGATAAGAGAAAATAATAAGATACAAAATTAATTAATAACATTTTTTTAAATTTTTATATAAATAAATTATGTTTTAATTTAAATTATTTATTTATAATTTAAGAGTAATTAATTTTTTATTTCTATTTTATTACATTATACCACTCCTTTCGCTATTTCCATATACACACATAATTTTTCTTTCACCATTTGAGTCACATTTATGAGAATTTGAAGGTAAGAATATATAAGGAATAAACATTCGTTATAAGGAATAAGTTTCAACTTTCACATGAGTGATGTGGATTTGTTTATTAATTTATTTTTGATCGCTTTTACTCGGTTTAAAGTGAAGATTGATAAATTATCATGTGTTATTTAAAATTAAAATTTTGAATAGTTTATATTCTAATTTCTGCACCTTGATGAATCATTCCGTAAATATGACCGAAACCCAGAAATGACGAAAAATATTATTAATAAGATCTCGAATTTTTATTCACATCAAAGCAAAGCTTAAGTAATAAACGACAACTAAGAAAGGTGATTCTCACGTCTGCAATAGAATATATATTAACAGTCATTTTAGCCTTTAAGATAAAGTAATGGAGCATATATACATTGTTAAATTTAACTAAGTAACATTTGATAGATTTTTTTCTTTCTTTTGCGTGGATATATAACTTTAGGACATAAATTTGAGGTTAAAATGCATAAACATATAGTATAATTTGATTGAATTTTAATTATTAATTTCTCATATTTTACTTTATAATTAATTATTACAAATAAATTGATGAGAGCTCTATTTTGTTTACGTAATTTTGATTTGATTCCTAATTTTTTTTACCTCCACTTATTTTAATTTAGTTCGTTTCACATAAATATTGTCAATTAAACTAACAAATTAAGTATTTTATCAGTTAAGTCAATATTTTTTTAATGCAGTAAAGGTATTTATTTTCTTGTCTGCCTGTGATCTAATATGGTTTATGATTACGGTATGTAAACACATTTTGCTCAAAAGCAGAAACAGCTAGCAAATTGATGCAAAATTAATAATTAGCATGTTAGTGTTTAAACAACAAAATTAGTAAAAGTGAAGGCTAAATTTTGTTTTTGGAAAAATTTTAAGCACAGTTAAATAAGAGAAAGGGCAACTGTGTTTTTAAGAAAGATAAACAAACTAAATTAATACTCATTATTCCTTATCATGACTTCTAGTTAAAATAATAATTAATTTATTAATACAAAATTAATGAATGCTTCTTAACCAATATCTTTTAAATACTAGTTAAAGAGACTATAAAGATTATGCTTCGAAAAAAGAAAATTAGTGTAGCAATTATAACATGTAACACTCAAAGTAGTTAAAATAAAATATTTTTTATTAAGAATATTTCTCTATCCAATAAAATCGAAGATTAATTCTTTTTAAACTTGCTAAGTATAGAAGATAGAGTTGTCTCTATAAAATAGTGTCTTCAAAAATCAAAACATTATATTACTCTCTTCATTTATTGAAGATGAAGCCTTGCAGGACGCTGAAGAGCATACATGGTCCAGTAAATAACAAATTAAAATGATCCAATGATTAAATATTTAATAATTTGAAATCGTAAGGAAGACAGGCGATTCCTTCTGATTGGGACAAGTTGTATGAGTATATATATTTTACCCACTATGCAAAAGCGACATGAAAATTCTGGTTCCTGCAATAATGAGAATTAAATATGACCACTAAGTTAGATCCATCACTTTGATCAAAATTTTATTTTCCCTAAGTTTCGTCAACTTAAACCAGGAACAATATAGTATTAATAAAAAAGATTGACGGTATATAGCATATTAGCATGTAGCCATCATTGAGAGGCTGGGTGTAGGAAACCCAAGGGCATCATGAATATCCAAAAGTAAGAAAGAGAAGTGAAATTGAGGAATTCTGTTGACCAAAAAAAAAAAGAAATTTATGAGTTCTTGCACATAAGCTCAATTGGGTTCGCCAATATTTATGCGGCAAAGATGGGCCCCGAATTTGAATATTCAACCATTTCAGCGTTCACGGGTACTTCGCTACCAACCAATTCCTTTGTTTAATTGTCCACAAAAAACAAAAATAAATTCCTTTGTTTAGTAGCGAAGTACGCTATACAGTTTTCATCATTTTGTTACTATTTATGTATGCTTATACTTCTACTTCCTCGTACTAGTAGCATTTTCGAATTATTAATTGAATTTATTATAATTCTCAATAATAATGTCATGTTAACTGAATGAGACTTCATACGTTTTGATTGATGAAAATGTCTCATAATTAAAAAAAATTTATTGAATTAATAAGCCGCATAATATTATTTTAATCTGTATTGTTTGTTTTACCCCCTGCACGCACTCACAACCCTACTAATAAAAAGGTGATAACTCTTAAAATGTTTTGAATGTCACCCAGCCAGCTAGTGTGAGAACCGAACACCCAAGAAAAAGAAGCATTCCTTGACGCCAGGGCCACGTGGCGCGCACATGAACAAAAAATAATAGCCGTTGGCTTCAAATATTGAGAAAGCTCAAAGCTCAGCTTTCCAGAATTCCAGTGGGAATAGACACATAACAGCACTAACCTAACTCCCACCGACCCGACCAGGACCCGCCCATACTTTTTGCTCTCTGTAAGAAACCACCCATCACATTGTTCGGTATGAAAAAAAAAAAAAAAAAGAATAAATGAACCACCCCTTCCAGCTAAGCAACCGTTATCCTGTCTTTAACCCATGATTTCAGTGTTTTATATCATAGGAATCATTCTCCCCAAACTGTAATCAACATTTTACCGCCAAGAAGAAAAACTTCGATTTCGAATTAAATCTTCCAAAAACGAAGTTTCGAGCGCCGAAATTTCATGATTGCTTTCCTATGATGCGTTTTGTTATTAAATAGGATTCATAACAAAAAAGGAAAAGCTTTTAAGCTTTTCTCTTAGTGGGGACAAAATGCAAAGGGTTCAACCGGTTTAAGATTTTCCGGCATCCCCCACAAAGCTGTTTACACGTAGTTTGCCGACTACATATGTCACCAGTGCCTTCCCTGAGAACCGCCGCCTTTGTTCTTTCCAAAGAAGGCATTCTTGGCCTTTGGTTTTGGTAGTTCATGGATGTCCATCACCTGAATTGTTCTTTGCCTTTTGGCTATATACACCACCACCACCGCACATACACACAAAAGTTACCAGTCAGCATAGCATATATATTACCAAGGATATTCTACTAAGCTAGTAAGGGGAAAAAAATGAAAAACAGGAAACGGTATTTCCACCATTTTCAGCTTCCTTGTAATTCTCTTGAAGCCGTCTTCTTGCCGAAGCAAGCCTCTCCGCGTCAAAATTGCTCCCTCTCTGATCTCTTTGCCTCTGCAATCATTCAACCATGTGTCAGGACGACTTACACTAAGAAAGTCTAACAAGAAAATCATGTGACAGTTTTACTTCAGCTCCTGCAACTTTGAAAGCTGATTAAACATAAGCTCTACTCAACTGAGCTAAGTCGGACAACTAGTGGATTTTGGTTTTAAGTGCATGATTTTTAAGTGCAAAACCTCCGAAGTTCTATTTTCATCCTCTATATTTATAGTAGCCAACATTAGGGTCAGACTCCAAAATGGTTATAATTCATATTCGTACGTTCTGAGGAGCAGAAGCAGGAATAGGGACTGATGGCGCTGGTTTTGGTGGAGCTTCTTTTCGAGGAATTGGTTTTGGTTTTGGCTCTGCTTCTGAATAATTCCGGTCTGACCCAGAACTCCCATCTGTACGAGCAAGAAACATATCAACCCTACGGAAACAGAGGAATTCAAAAGAAAAAATCAAAGAAACTTTGAATCAGATACTATACTCACTGTGCGGATTAGGCGAGTATGCAAAATCAGGAATCTACAAAAGGAATGGAATATTAGAAAGCCAAAGAAAGCATAATTTTTCTTCGTCTTTCCCAGGGAAAAGCCCCTGGAAGGAAAAAAGATTTCTTTCACCTGATGATGCCCGTTTTGAGGGGTTTTCTGCTGAGGCGAATCTCCATCAGCTGCCAACAATATCAATTACCATATTAATTTAGTCAGAACCCTCTAAATTGTACTCTTTTGCTCTCAGGAATTTTCCCAAAGAAGCTTAAGATTACCCATGAGAGAAGCGTGCTCCCCCGGTGGATTCAACTTCACCCACTCATCGACAATATCCTTCCATTTCCTGAATACAAACAGCTCAAGTTAGTTCCCTTGAAAACTCACAACATCTGCGGCGTTCACGAGCTGAAATTCTGCACAAGGAAATATGACATTCATAAATATTTTCATTAATTATTTTTCACTCTTCCAGAACCTGACAAGGAGCTTCACCAATCTCCGAACATCATTGGATGAATGCTTTCGCAAACGATTCACGTGCCTCCCAATGTCAGTCTCCTACAGAAATCAAACCGATTAAGTAAAACCTTCAATGAACTCCAAATTATACAAGAAGAAATGTCGTTCCAATCAGATATTACCTTTAGCGCTTGGAATGTAATATCCATGTCCGAAAGATTTTGCAGCAACTCCACTATTGATTCTTCGGACTGATGAAATAAGTCAAAATAATCGACTCAATTCGAAAGCCAAGACAATTATCAAACAAAAAGTAAATATTTGGGAATAACAACAGGAAAGAGAACCGACAAGACAAGACCTGGTTAGGGTCTTCAAGTTGCTCTTTAATCTCCAGAACCTTCTTCTGCTCATCGTCGAACAAACCTCCGTACGGATCTACTTCCTCCTCCTCGTCTTCGCCTTGGTCTTTACCTAGGGATTCCGGCGTTGCAGGCGAGGCACGTCTTTTGTCTCGTGGAGGACTGCTTTGTTTCTTGATTGGAGAGCTTATTCCGTGTCCATTAGACCTCAGATGATTGTGTTCGCAATTCAGACAGGAAGCAGGAGCTGGAGTAGCCGCATAGAGGCGCTCAACAATTCCATCCCTGCGATGCTTTAACTCATTGCCGCAATCCAAGGAAGCGACGGTGATTGCGGTATCGATGAACGTCCACACGTCAACGCCTGCAGTCTCCAATATGGATCGGAAATCGTCCAAATCCATATCCAACCAAAATTTCAACCTCCAATACCAAATCTAAGCGCGCAGAACAACGAGATTAAGAATCCAAAAGAAGCTTCCCCTCTGAAATCAATAGGACGGGAGCAATAATAGCGACAATCATTAGAGACGAAACAAAACAAAGAAAATAAAATCCGGCCGCGAAAAGGACATAGATCTGAGTTATGGAGTCGCAAGCTGGAAAAGAAGCACACAGATCGGGTTCACAATCGGAGACGATATGAAATTTTCCGGGAAACAGGGGGCAACATAGATGAGAAAAGAAGCTTCGTGAACGATAAGAATAGAAGCAAGTATATTCCAAACCTGAAACTCTTCTGTATTTTTTCTTTTTTCTGTTTTAATTTTGATTTCAAATCTTTGATGCGTGTTTCTACAGTGCGGTAAGGATTCCCGAATTTGGCCCTCTCTCTCAACACTGTGCGTTTGCCCTATTTTTTATTTATTTATTTGGGGTTTGATTTAATGGTAGCTGTGAGCAAAGGGGGATTAATGGATTTGCTTTCGGTCTGAGTCAGAGGCATATCCAGGTCGGATTTTGGTTCGTCCAATTAGGAATAAGGGTCATTAATTCATTAGGCAGCTAAGAATAAAACACCACGAATAAATTAAAGAGCAAACACGCTGTGCACTGCAGATTTTGACTTTTCAGAGTAGTATACTATCTCAATCTTGGGCCTCACTTCACTCAATCCCCTCCTCTATTAGTTCTAATCCGTTTGTGATTTGGGTTAAATCATAATATCAATAAATATATATCTAAGATGAAAAGATTAAGGGGTGAGTTTTTTTAAATTAAATTATAATAAATTTAAATCTACATATGATTATTAAAATATTATTTTTAAATTTAAATACAAAATAATTAAGATCATTTATTTTTTCAATATCTAAACACATCTAGCTTATAAAAAATTTATATTCAAATAATTTTTAAATTTTTAAATTTTTAAATATTTGTTGTTAATTATTATCTTTAATATTATATGGTATTATTGCATTTGTTATATTATATATAAAAATTTACCATTAAATAATATTATTAAGATTTGATTTAGATAATTAAAGCAATTTCCATGTTTGAATCTTTTCAAGAGTTTTTTTTCATATCTAAATAAAATATGCAATATTCAAGAATAAATTTGAATAATTTTCAAACTTATCTCAATATCTGATTTGTTAAGATCTAGACAAACCAATTAAGAGCTTAATAAAAATTAAAAAAAAAAGAATACCTAATAGTTTGAAACATAGATGAATCAAATTCAAACTCACGTTAAGTGCAAACAGATGTTCCCTAATTTTAAAAATGAAAAATTATATTTCACTTTTTTGAACTATAATGTAATTATTAAAGTAGTGCATATTTTTTTTTATTGGCTAAAACTACTAATATCAAAAAATCTAATAAATTTTGACTTAACTAATTTGAACTAATTCAAACTAAGTGTAAAGTTCTTACAAAATTATTTTTTTTCATTCACAAAATTTAAATTCAAAATTCTTCATAAAATTTTAAAATATTGAAAAGTATCCCGTTAAATTTGGATTAAGAGAATATCAATTTTGGTTAACATGTATGTTTTTCATACAATTAAGGAGAATGTTTACGAAGTCTTAATTCACATATCATATTTGTTCAATTTAGTTTAATTATCTTTTTTTACAAGTATTTTTCAATAGTAATCATGATAAAAATACTATTAAACATTAAATGTAACACTCCTTCCAAACGGTGATTATTTAGTTTAACTATTTCATTTAATAAATAGTATATTGCAATCGAATTCGATGCAATTGAAGTATGAATGGGTCAGAGTGTCAAAGTGAATCCTTATCAATATCAAAGAGCTCGATTTGGTTGCCAGTTTGCCAGCCACGTAAGCAGGTACATCCACTGCTTATCTCTTGAATTATTATTGCGTGCTCTTTTTGTTTTTGACTCACTGTTCTCAAGATAATGGAGTGCATTGAATTCTTCAATCGAAATGAGTACTTCGTTAAAAGTTAATTTTAGTATAAATAATTTTATGTAAAAAAATAATATTTAAATAAGTTTAAATAAGTAATTAATAATTTTAAAAAATAGTTTTTAAATTATTTTTGAAGTCAATTTTTTAAAATTTTTAAAAAAATTTGTGCAGAAACTCAAATTTATATAACCGAAAAGTTGTTTTATACTTTTATAAAATAAGTATATCACAAATTATAATTTGAAATTTCATAAAAATTCAACCATTCACCTCTATCTTTCCCTCATCATTTTTAAAAGTATTTGTTCAAATATGTATCAAAATAATAAATAACTTAAATTAAAAAAAACTTATAGTATAAAATTTTTTTACATTAGATATTTTTTTATAAATTATTTATCCAAACAAAATTAATTGGACACTAAGCTCCCAGTTATGCCACAATACTGCAGCTAAGCAAGTCTTTTGAACCTCATGATTTCTTGCTTGGTGAATATTGTGTTTGACATAAAAGGACTGTCCAATCATGTAAACACCTATTAATACCAATCAAACAATCTTAATTAGCTAAACACAATACTTCATGAAATAGAAGAACCCATCTCACTTTTTGGACATTAATCCATCTGAAAAAGAGAATACTCACGTAGCTTAATTAGAACCATCCCCATATATATATATATATATATATATATATATATATATATATATATATATATATATATATATATGCGTGTGCGTGTATCATTTTCTCAGATTTCCTGACAACTTAGTGTAACTGCAAATATCGATCTGATAAAGATGGGCCAAATCAACACTGCCATGGGAAGGCTTGCCATATCTGATGTCAAGTATCGCCTTGTGATACATGTGGCAAACTCCTTTTCCAAGTAGACCACACACTAGCTAGCCTCAAATTTTCCTCTCTTAGTTCGAGGCCTGGATATCAGTATTTCTGTTACAAGATTAAGATGTGAACCATTATGCAAATAGGACAAGATATCACTCTGCAACATTAACATTATTGCTTCGTTTTGTTGTGTTAGAGCATCTGGTTGTGTTCCATATATGTTGCCTTATCTCGTGTATGGCACTTCTGTCAATCTTATCCCTTAGGGTGAAGCTAGAAATCAAATATTGGTGGAGTCCACATAAAACGGTTGAAAGTTTTGAGAGAAATTACTAGTTTGGAGAGATTGATGTTGTAAGTTAATTACTATACTAATGGAGATTTGTTTTTGGTGAAAAATATATTAATTGGATATGGCGCAAAATTGGTAATACAGCATGTTTGGAAAATAGTTGGCAAATTATGATTTGTAAAATTTATTTTGGATAAATCTAAATTTGGAAAAATTATGGTCTGTAAAAGCAACAACTTAGAGCTTTTATCGAAATTATAGTTTGAAGCAAAACCATGTTAATACAAAGACTCTTAAAGATGCTATTTTGTACCAAATCACGTTAATATAATCAAAATCATAGTTTATAGAAACCTAACGTAAAACCAAACTAGGGATGGCAATGGGAATTGAAATTTGGGGATCTCTGCTTTCGGGTCCCAACAGGAATAGGTACGGGAAAAAAATTTTCGTCAATATTTCAAGAACAGGGATCACACTCCTTACCCCATAAGATCCTTATTTTTTAAGGACATTTTAATAATTTTACTAAAATACTTTTAAAAAATATATACAAAGATATTTTAATAATTTTATAATTAAAATAATTTAATTTAATTTAATTTAATTTAATTTAAAAAAAAAACACACACACACACACCCAACCCTAACCCTAATCCCTAATCTCCTATTGCCAAATTACAATTGATTGTTCATTATGCTCATGCTCATGCGTATTCCCGTCCAAATCATATTAACCATCATGTCTCTGTCATTCTCGTTGTCTCCGCCTCTGTCATTCTCATCGTCTTTGTCTCTGTCGTTCTCATCATTTCTATCTTTGTCTCTATTGTTCCCGTTGTCTTTGTCTCTATCAGTCCATCTTCATCTCGTCACCATATCTGTCCCCTGTCTCGCCATCGACTCTGTCTTGCGGTGGTAAGCTTCTCACCGTTGTCTCCTTCTGCATCAACTCTCACCGTCATCTCTGTATATGACTATTATTTTATATATTTTTAAAAATTATTTATTGAATTGGTGGAGAATTCAATAAAAAACAAATTTTCTTTTCGACAGGGATCGAGGGGTAGCTTCCTTGCCCTCACCCTGCCATTATACCAAACAATCACTGCTTCTTCTATTTTGAAACATCCTAATGAATATAAATAGTGATAGCATCGAGGGAGCCCCATTAATAAACAGCCTTTTCTTTTTCCTTTTTAAATACACGACGGACGAAGTAGGGTTTTCAAGAAACAAAGTTCATCTAATTACAATCAATTCGAATCAAATTCAAGTCAATTAAAATTCTAGAATTGATTAAATAATTAAATTAATTGGATGAAACTTGATCAAAAGATTAAATTGATTCAATTTTTAGATATTTATAGCAGAAACCTAATTTCAACTCAATAAACCAATTTCTATATTAAATTTTATATTTTATACAATTTTGATTTGTTTATGGTTAAAATAAATTTTTAATTGTGTTGAAAAAATACTCTCAATGTGCACTTTTGTTTTAATTGAATATTTTCATTTTTATATTTGAGATAAAAATATTTAATTTTATTCTTTTGTTTTTTTCTTAATTTAATGTTATTTTTAAATAAGTTTCTATTTTTTTTCTAAAATTAATTATTCAATCTAATCTAATTCAATCAACAAAATTAGATTAGTTAGATTTTATTTTAAATAACTAAATTAATTTGATAAAAGTTACTCCCATATAATTAAATTGAATTGATTGATTGAAATAAGCAAATCAAACCAATCCAAACTACATCACCCAGAATGTAAGTATTTTCTCTCAGTTATATCACCTAATATTATTTTGATCTTTTAACTTAATCTTAAGTTTTGTTTTTAATCCTTTAATTTTATATAAAAACAATAAAATTAAAAGACTAAAATGAAAACTAAATAATAGTTAATAGATTAAATTGAAATAAATTTAAGGGAGTACGATAAAACTTGAAATAAAATTTATAGGCCAAAATGATATTTGAGCCATAAAAATAAAATCAGGAAAAAAAAAATCAAATGCTATTGATAACAGAGTGCGAGAATCGCGGTCCTAGACACGCCGCACGACTGACGCAGGAACAACGTTAGAGGCAACGAGGACGGATACAAAATATTGGAAGTCTCAAATGTGGCCCATGCAGGTCTCGAACCTGCAACCTTCGCGTTATTAGCACGACGCTCTAACCAACTGAGCTAATAGGCCAGTTGATGGGATCGAGGCTATTAATTATTATGACAGAATATGATGGTTATACTGGTTGACAAAATGGTCCGTTGTTGTGCCTATTTAACTGGAGCTTTTAATATCCTTTTAATTAGTGGAGGTTTATTACAAATGCAAGTATGCGACTGCTTTATCCTTTTCATCTTACTGGCCGTCACATCTGATTAGATTGCTGGAACATGCTTTGAGACATTAGTTTATCAAGTACAAATAAATATTAAAGCACATATATATAATATAACCCAATGATTTCCGCATAGCTAGTTATTTTTATTATACGGCAAAACCATGATTCTCTTAGTGAAGTAAGATTGATGAAAAAAGCAAATGAGAGGAAGCAGAATCCTCATTCATGAGCATATCTACTACTTAATCAAGGTCACCAATATATATATATGTATATAACTTCTTCAAGGCTGGCTTGTCCCACGAGGAGCCAAAGCAGGAGTTGAAGCAGAAGCAGCAGCAGCAGCATCACAGTATCCTCGTAGGATATCGCCTTCCTCGTAAGTAAAACCGAGGGAAGTGAGCATAGCAGGCCAACAGTTATGGGTTATCACTCCAATAGCACGACAACAATCAGGCCCAATATCTGCAACACCATTGATGAAGAAGAGCACTATCTCATTTGAGCACGATTTTAACTCCATCAGCGAACTCCAGCAGTCCACCTGGTCCCCATTCCCTTGCAGCCTCGCTGCCATGTCCTGTTTCGGCTTCATCATCAAGTCCCTTTTTGCAGTTCCATATACAGTCAGGTAATTAAGAGTGAACAAGAACAGGAACAGGAACAAGAACAACATATGTTTCGAAGCCATCGACATGCGTTTCTGAGTTTGGATGTTGGGCAAAATCTGAGCTTGATGATGATTAAAGTGTTAAGGGGTTGGAGTACTTATAGTAACTTCTCCCATTATGTGTAGTTAATTACTCTTTAAGTCTTAATCAAAGCAACGGTGGTGGAGAGAAAGTGATGGGTTCTATAACAGTTATCATCAATCATGGGAACCTGGAAAGCCTTTCTGAAGGACACATACATTTTCAGTTTCATGATCACATCAGCCCTCGAATTTGTTAAGAGTAATTGGGCCTGGGCTAGAGGCCTGTATGTGGGCTGTGCCCATGGGCTAGAAGACCGATCTCGAACAAGCCCACCAAACCAGACTTAACTCATCGTTGCCGTGGCGGCGAAGAAGAGTGGAGAGAGGAAGGATGAGCGTGGCGGCTTCTGATGGTACAGTATAGGCGGCGAGGTTCAACAGTGACGGCAATTATTGCCTGAGTTACGGCAAAGACCGTACCATCCGTCTCTGGAATCGTCACTCCGGAATCCATATAAGGACCTACAATCTCACGGCCGTGCTGGAAGGCCGCGATGTCCACGTTACCCTGTACACTTCAATGCCGTTTCTCTCTTCATCTGTATCTGCTCTAGGATGAATCTGTTCTGTTCAGGCAAGGCATTGGCGGTACATTAACTTATTTATAATACATTCCTAATTCGATATTGAAAACTGCCATTTGGAAAGAAGAATGGATTTTTGGGAGAAACATAGTTGACTAATGAAATTTAGGATTTGGCATTTCAGAAGAAATAATGTTATGTTTTAGATTTTAGGTAAAACTATATTGGCTAGGTGGGAGGCTTTTAAATTTTAGTTGTTCTCGGGAATAGTTGTCATTGAAGTGCACTAGAGCAAGCCCCGGGGCGTTATGGCACTGGTAGTATGCTTTGTTGCATTTCAGATTTTGCTAAAGTCAATTATGTATATAATTCTTTATTAGATAAAATGCATGGAAGTTAAAAAAATTCTTTTACAATTACGTGCCCTCGATTATGCGTCACTTTTCACCCCTTTGTACTCGACTTGGATGCTAAAATTGTGATGTACTATAGGGACAGCTCAAAGTTATGTTCCTTTGGTGGATATTGACATATCTTTTGCTAGAATGTTGCAATGGGACGTGTGATTCGAAATTTTCTTGGCCATGATGGTGAAGTAAGCTTGTTCCTTTTCTTAAGCCAGGCGTTTTCTTCTCCCACTCTCCCCTTTGTCACTTGCTAGTTTCTGATTAATCATTTCTTCTTTAGGTAAAGCTGTAAAGTCCAGTGAGTAAGCATCTGTTGTAGTTTCAGCCTGCTATGATCAATCATTGGGTGCTAGGAACTGCAGATCCTACAGCACTGAGCCAATTCAGGGACTTCACCGGTAGATGTCCGATTTCACTTTTTTTTTTTTTTTTTTATCATGGTCGTTGTGGTCCAAGCCACTCCTTTTCTTTCCACTGGCTTATCATGTAAGAATTACAGTGTCATGCAGATCATTGACACATTTCCAGATAGTGTTCTGTCTGTTTGTTTAAGAAAAACTGAAATTATTGGTGGGGACGAAAACTATCAATAGGTGTTTATTTTTGCTAATTGTACTTGCCTTTCTTTTGTCAGATCTACGGGTGAACTATTACAATAATTCAAGGGCCATACTTGTAAGGTTAGTCTTGAGATGCCTAAATATAATTTTAGCACTTTTCAAATGTTCCATATAGCAATATACACTTGGAAATGCAGTTAGTTTGCGCATGGGTACATTCTTATAATTGTGGACTACAAGTTGAGGATCACTGTTATCTACATGTTTGCATTTGTGAAATGACAATTAATTTACTTATTGATTTCTTCTATTTTTCATTCTAAAAGCTATTTTCCGTGTGTGTGTGTGTGTGTGTGTGTGTTTTGAGTATATTTACCAAGTCCATTACCTAAATTAGTCAATTAATGGAATTTGGACATTTCTGTTGAGATTTTCTCAGTCTTACAAATTGGATAGCTGCCTTACCAATACGGATGCCCATGTGACTGGTGGCTCTGAGGATGACTTCATCTATTTATGGGATCTTGTAGACGCATCTGTTGTGTCAAGATTCACAGCTCATAACTCAATGGTAAAGTCTTGAACTACTTTCCGCACTCTAGAAGCAAACTGTATTGAGATAGTGCTAAAAGGTAGGGTTGTTCACAATTATGGCTTAGGATTTAGGATGTTCACAATTATAGTTCAGTTTGATTTTGGTTTAATCCTTAACCAAGTTGAATCATTCGGTTTTGAAAAAGTAAAAATTTAGTTGGTTTTCTAATTTGGATTATTTGATTCAATTAAGAGAGGTTTTGTTCGATTTTTTAGCATCAGTTTAGTTTGATTTAAAAGAAAATCACCATGAAATTAGCAAATTTTAAGGCTTATATATATATATGCTAAACATATCTTATTAGTAATAAAAAGTCTTAATTTTAAATTACTAATGCCATTAAAAATTTAAAATTGATAACAAAATTAATTGACCAAATCATCTTTTCATGAAGCTGAATTTAGCCAAATGAATATTTATTTTGATAGAACTGATAACGTAGCTTCATCTAAAGTTTCTTTGAAAGAGGAAGAAAGGGATGAAAACTATGTTGATCGATTTTGGGGCTTGAGTATGAAATTAGAATTGTTTAGCCACATGTTTGACAAATTATATATTTTATGTTATTACTTTAGATGACATTAGTAATTAAAAATCAAAAGAATTCTAAACATGGAAGATAAATTTGACAAAAGTCAAATAGTTGAAATAAAATTAAATAAGTTTTTAACTTAAATGAATCAAAATAAATAATTTTATTTAAAATATACGTATATATTATACACAATGCGCACGCACGCATGCACTCTCACACACACACATATATATATATATAAAGGATTATAAAATCGGACCGGACCGACCGATCAAACTAATTGGATTGGGAACTGGATCCTAATCCGGTTTGAACATGTTAAAAAATCGGTCAAACTTAGTCAAGAATCAAGTTTAACTGACCTTTTTTACTTCAAACCAATCATGGTCAAATCGGTTTACTCCAAAAAAATTGGATCTTCAATAAAACCCATCAGCCACGTCGCCGATGTCTATACTACTCTCTGTAGAAGAAGAATAAGATATGGAAGCTATACCCGTTGGGAGAGAGTTGTAGTCGTGAAGGGAAGGGAGTGTGACACAAGGAGTGGGAGAGAGAGTTGTAGCCGCTCTGCCGCTGAAAGAGAGCGAAATAAGAAATAGAGGGAAAGAGGCAGGTCAAATGAAGTGGAAAGGTTAATGTAGATGAAGAGGCGAGTCAGAATGAATTAAAGAGGCTTGATGGAAAAGGAAGAGGTGAAGAAGTGGCTATACGTAATATCTCCATCTCCATTTTCCCAGGCTGCTCCCTCGTTCAATTTTCATTTTGCATCACGTTGGGAATCTCACATCTAACCTCATTCATTCACTTATCATCCTCTTTCTTCCACTTCACTCTCTTTTATTTAATTATATCTTTTTTTTTACAAATTTTGTAATTATATAAAATATTTTAATATTTTTAATTATATATATATATATATTTAACATTTTTTAATTATTACCGATTCGACTACGGTTCAACTATGATCCAATCATTGACCCTTGAACTAGTACCTTTATCGATTCAATGACCAATCTAATTTTTAAAATATTGATATATATACAAACATTTGGTTTTGATTTGATTCAGCTCAGTTAAATTGAATTAAATATGTTCAAAATTGACAACTATACCAAGCCCATCAGATGTCAAGTTTTAAAAAATCAATTTTTGACTTTAATGGTGCATAAGCTATCTCCAAACACTTCTACTTTAATCATTTACAAGAGTCAAGAAGTAATTTACTTCATTTAATGTTTGTAGTTTATGAGGATCCCATGTATCTATATTTGTGCTATGAATAGAACTCATGGGAAAATGTATTCTTGTTTGCTTAGACAAAGGATAAATCTCATAGCTTTTTGAACAAGATGCATTATTATTTTAAAAATGGTGTTGTAAAGTGGAGTCACTTGGGCGGCTAAATCCAACATGCTATGACAATCTCTATTCAACTTACCTCAACTTGTACAAGCAAAATTGACGTTTTTAGGGAAAACAAAAGGCTCTTCAGGTTCTACAAGAGGCAAAAATTAGAGAAAAATAGACAACAAATGGAGTTAGTCTTGGATGATTGGTAGCAAATTATATTTTAAGGTAGGCAATAATAAAGTTTCTTTTAGGTTTAGGCCACAGAAATCAACGTCTCTCATTTTTGAAACTTTTTTCATCCCTCCTTTGGAAAGATGAACTATAATAAAAGTTGATATGGTTGTTAACTTCTCAAATATATTGGGATCTGAACAAAGATGAAATGATCTCCAGTATCAACTATCTAGTAACTATATTTTCCACCAAGAAATCCATATTCAACTTCCATACCTGAGAACTCGTTGGTGTGAGCAAAATTTACAAAACTGTTATCACTAATAACTTGTTTCCCCTTCATAAGCTTTGCATTTCCTACTTAATGAAATCTACCATCCACTTTGTTGTCTATTGTCAAGAGACTTTTATGCATCAATGGGAGTTTTAGCAGCCATATTAACTTGCACTTGTTGTCTCTCCTTTCTTTTCTTCACTAAATCAGTATACCATTATGGATAGCCATTCAATTTAGAGCAAGCATCCTTTGTATGTCCATGTTGTCACAACTCAAAATCTAGGCATGTGACTGCCATGACATAGGATTATTTCTCTAAACTGTAAGCCTAAAACTCCTAACTCTTGATCCTCATGCAGCATATGACATGCATAAATATATAAACAGGAAAGTTATTGACATCACTGGCCCCGTTTACTTTAACTGTATTACATAGTTAGAGGAAGTTATTGACATGGAGATTGGGATCCTCCATTGGACTTCCTCTAAACGACTCCTGTTGAACCAACTGCAAAAAGGCCGGCCTGATCTCAAAATTGTTCGCCCAAATTAGAGGTCCAACAATGCTCATGGAGCACCCATCAGTAATGGGTGCAATATAATCTCCTATGTCTGTCTAACAATATCTTTATTGTAACGTCATTGCCATTATTAGCCGCATTATCTAGTACGATGTGATTTCCTCGGCCATTATTGATGCCTTGATGGTTGACTTTCTTCAGCTATTATCTAAGTCCTCTTCATTTTCCTCGCTTGTTTTCGGTTTAAGCGTGTAGCTTTCTCCATCTCTGAATCAAACAAGAGTGAATTCTGGTTGGTAGTACCTCGCATAATCCCCAAAGAAAGAAAACAAGTTAGAAAAAAAATTAACTAAAATGGCCAAATTATTAAAAAAAAGAAAAATAAATAAATAAAACAAAGAAAATGTCTAGATTACTATGATCCTAGCTATTCTAGATATTGACTATTCACCTATAATCCTTGGCAACGACGCTAAAAACTTGTTGGTTGGAAAACCCTTAACAAGTGTACTGAGTCAACAAGTAATATAGAAGTAAGTAGAGTATCGATCATGTTAGCCCTAAAGCATTATGTTATAAGTTTTGATGATGACAAATGTGTGAGATTTATAGCATTGATGATGACAAATGTATGAGAATTTTATTTCTTCCATGATATTCCCATTATTACCTTCTCTAACTCTTCTCGGTAATCTCTTCTTCCTATCCACCACTTACACGATCCATACTCCTTTACCACGGGGTGCACCCATGAGCCTTTGCTCTCCTCAAACGTGATTACCCTAATCTCGTTCTACTATTTCGACACGTTCTCCTTCGTGGCCTCAAATGCATGTGCATACGATGTGACATCCACACTACTGCATGCCAAGATATTTCCATTAAACCAAACTAACATAACATACATACTATGTGGCCTATCCAATTATAGAGCATACTAGAGAGAATACTTTTAAAAGCAAGTAAAATTATCTTACCCCGAGTAATGAGGAGATATCTTTGATCTGCGAGTGCTCGAACTGAATGTCCTTCTATACCTGCAATTGTGAAGGGGTGAGTCTAATCCATTGACTTACCCAAACTAGCCATATTCTACATAAACATGAGACACCTTAGGAAACCAAACAAGTGCGACATCAAGCCGCCTCGAAAACATGCCCATGGCATTGTGCTCTTGACTCTCATAAAGAGTACTCCTGATGCCACTACGCCTAAATCCTCGACATTGACCTCTCCAATTGTATACATATCATACATA
The DNA here is from genome assembly GCA_037074585.1 of Biancaea sappan. Taxonomy (NCBI): domain Eukaryota; kingdom Viridiplantae; phylum Streptophyta; class Magnoliopsida; order Fabales; family Fabaceae; genus Biancaea; species Biancaea sappan. Next base: position 15,599,224 of record CM073491.1, on the reverse strand, counting down.
ACGCATATATCCACACATACATACCATACAAATAACTCATCCCCCCATGTAGGTCTATGTCTATACAGGAAATTTACTCAAAAACTATGTTATCGAGGGTCTCCATTCCCCTCAGACGTTTTGCTCAAGAGTTTTATTATATGGGTATGCATCCCCATATTTTTGTTTCTCAAAGCTTCATCAATGTGGGTTTGCATTCCCATGAATTCGTGGTCGAGATACCGTCCCATAGATCTATATCTCCATGAAGCTACCCGTGAATCTTATGTTCACTGACCCTATGGTATGACTCTTATTCTAAGTTTTGGCCATGCCCTAATTTAGCAACTACCAGTGTCTAACCTCAAGAGTGCACTACTAGGCCTCATCCTCTAACCCCAAGTACATCCCTCTTGGTCCTGGCCCGACCTCAGGAGTGCACCACTGAGTGTCATCCAAACACAATTACAAACACAATCACTAGCATAAACAACAATAATAATAGCAATCCCAGCATGGGGAATCCCACATAGTGGATATGTCGTTGGCAAGTTACCCCTTGAGAAATTTAATAGCCAACCTTTGTAATACCCGTTAATTTCAGAATATAATTCGCTTAAGAGTATTTTAGAATTCTACAACGTTACTTTAGTTATTTATTTTGGTCATTTTTAATTTTCATATTTAATTGTTCTCTTTGAATATTATTTATGAAAATTGAGTTAAATGACTGGACTAAATATTTGTACAATGAGAGATATATTCTAAGAATGGTGAAATTCATGGAAAAGTGGTTTCAGAATGGTCAATTAGTCCATTTATTGTAAATTGACTGGATGGGTTTGGATGTTGGGTTATGGATACCCATGGGTTATTGAATAACCCATTAGAAATATTTAATATAAAGTTTCAATAGTACCCCCCCTTATTTTCTTCTCACGATCGAAGCAGCTGAAGTGAATAGTGAATTCACTTTCTCTCGTTTCTTCACCCTCTTCTCAAATCCTTTCCTTGATCTTCAGAGTTTCGATTATTTGTTCGGTTCAAAAGCTTTGTAAGGATCAAAGGTAAGCTTTAATCCGATTATTTTCCTTAAATTTCAGTTTATATAGAAGATTAGAGGAGGTTTTGTTCTTGAAGATTTTGATGATAATTCATGAATCTCAGTTGTTTTAGAAGTTATATTTGAGTTATAATCGGTTAAAAGAGTTGAGATTCTGGTTTTGAATCAAAAGAATGGAAAGGATGAATTTTTTGAAAGATTTTCTGCAAAATTCGAAGTACTGTAGCAACTGAAAATCTGGAATTTTTCTTCGAGTTACTGTAGCGACCAGAAATTTCGAAACAAAATCTGAAAAATTTTCTTCGGGTTACTGTAGCAGTACTGTAGTGTCGGCAGTCAACAGTACTGTAGCAGTCAATGTTACTGTAGCGAACCAGCACTGTAGCGAACCGACACTGTAGCAAACCGTTACTGTAGCAAACCGTACTGTAGCAACCCGTTACTGTAGCAGTCAGAAAATTTTACGTATTCTCGTGATTTTGTTTCCTTTCTTATGATTCCTTGTAATATATTTTACTAGGAAATTTTCCTACACAAATTCTAGTGTGGAACAAGGTAAACTTGGACAAACATCAAGGTGAGTGAATAACCTTGCTCAGCTAATTTGATATTACTAGTCAAAGTACAATATAAGTCTCATTTACAATATTATTTGGGTAGTAAGCAATCAATTTTCATATGGGAGTATATGATGATCGGTAGAAATAAGAGTATGTAGAAATTATTTTATTTCATGACAATTGTGCTATGTGATAAATTCTCACTATCTTGTCAATGAGTAAAGATCTACGGGATCTAATACACGAGTTTGAAAGGGTTAAAGTCCCATACTACTCAGTGCATATCTATGAAACCCATACACGAGTTGAAAGGGTTAAAGTCCCATACTACTCGTTGTATATCTAAGAAAGCTTATACACGAGTTGAAAGGGTTAGAGTCCCATACTACTCGGTGTATACCGATGAGATCTTATTCACGAGTTTGAAAGGGTTAGAGTCCCATACTACTCGTTGTATATCTAAGAAATCTTATTCATGAGTTTGAAAGGGTTAGAGTCCCATACTACTCGATGTATAAGACAATTAATTATATGAGTAAATGTGGTATTTGTACTTTTGATATTCTATATAGTACAGTTATTTACTTACTGAGTTTTTAAATAAACTCACACTCCCTATGATTATTTTTCAGATATAGAAAACAAAGAAGAAGAGTATCCATTGGAAGATTAGAAGCCCCTTGGGATTACACTCTATTTCTGTCTGGTGGGATACCAGTACTTATTAATGTGGATACTAGAAACGCTCTGTACTTTCTATAGGTCTCCTAGGCTTGCGATGAGATAGAAATATCAGACTATGTATGTCTATATTTGCTTATCAGATGAATATAATTCTGTAGTGTGGAATGAATGATTAAGGTTGAATGTAAAACCTTACAGAATATATGTATATAACGTATGTTTGAGAATTATATCAAATGAGTAGTATCTTTTCACATGCTCAATTTTTGGGATGTGACAACCTTGGTGTTTCTCAAGTCAGGCCTTACCTTGCCATGACGTTGCTCCTCAGAAGGATCGTAAAGCCCACCTTAGCTTCCTTAACTCCGGACCCCATTATTATACAACAAACAATCCTAATCAAAACTACAAATCAGTCTCACCCCATTTACCATGCTTAAGTCAGACTTTCACTTAAGCCCAATGCATACTTAGGATATTAATCCTAAGGATTATCTTTAACCACTCATGTTCTATAACTATACACATATACTCCCTAATGCATTATACATATTGTTTATAGTGATTTTTGGTCAAGCTGGGATCTGACAACAAACTTCCAAGTGTTAATTTGTAACAGGTGTGTTTTGGTTGAAGGTCAAATCTAACAACAAATATTTGCTTCTATCGAGAACGATTGTGTTTCAAAAGTTATGCGGTAATCTCGTTTATGATAAAAGTGTGTCAAAAGAGATTTACTTTACACAACATGAGGCCTGAAATGTACTTTTTGCAGAAAAGTTAAATGAAAACAGTAAAGGCAGAAAGTTAGTGCAGAAAGTAAACCGCAGAAAGTAAAGAGCGAAAAGTAATTAACGGAATGTAAATCGCAGAAGATTTAAAGTGCGGAATATAAATAAAAATGAATAAATCGCCGAAAGATGAATGAAAATGCAGTAAATTGCTGAAAGATAAAAGAGACTGGAATGTAAAAGACTTTGAATTTAAATTTGACTGAAATGTAAGGTGGAAAACATACTTTGATGTTGATCTGTTAATCTGCTCTCTTGAGATGTTAGGATTTTTTAATCAACAGTTGTCAACCCCTTTTACAATGTTTAAACAAGTATTTATAAGCAAATGACCGAAGTAATTGCCTATCTAACTATTTGCGACGTACATGACGGCTTATAATTGCATTTCCTTGACATAACTACCCAAACCCACGTACATAGCAGTTTACAAGACCCGACAAAACTATTCTAGCCACCTGATAGCATAGTAGCTCTTTGACGGCTTCAACCTGACAAATTCTCTTACCTTCGACGTTTGACAAATAACTTATGTTCAAATTATAGACCTTCGTCTCTTCGACATAGATGACTTTTTCAAACTATATATTCACTTGTCGAGTGACGAGTTTTTGACAATTTTTGCGTTATCATACACAGGTGTTTGTCTATCTATTCCATCAACTTCGCCCTTGTTGAGTAATTGAATTCTGTCAAGTAGCCAGACTTGCTTTGACACTTGACTAATGGGACTAATTTATTGCGACACTAAGGGTGATTATTTGTCAGTCAAGCGAATTTGATCTAACTAACAATTATTTATTTAAAAAAATAATCGTCCAACACATATATACATTTTTACGATTAATTATGTTCATCCATAATCATGCACGATTCCGTTCCTCTCATGTTCGGCATATAAACATTTAATAATTAATTGCGTTTAATTAGATTTTGGAAAACAATCCTAAAAATATAAATCACACAAAGTAGGGCTAGATTTCCATCAACTTCGCCCTTGTTGAGTAATTGAATTCTGTCAAGTAACCAGACTTGCTTTGACACTTGACTAATGGGACTAATTTATTGCGACACTAAGGGTGATTATTTGTCAGTCAAGCGAATTTGATCTAACTAACAATTATTTATTTAAAAAAATAATCGTCCAACACATATATACATTTTTACGATTAATTATGTTCATCCATAATCATGCACGTTTCCATTCCTCTCATGTTCGGCATATAAACATTTAATAATTAATTGCGTTTAATTAGATTTTGGAAAACAATCCTAAAAATATAAATCACACAAAGTAGGGCTAGATCCATCACCTACGAATGAAGCATCTCCCAGCCTTCATAGAAAGTCTTGGCGAAGCCTCAAATCATAGTCGAACATACAGGACATCACACATAGCTCAACATATAACCCCACAAAGAAACACATAGCATTAGGCGCCATAGCACTTTCAAGGCCCCCCTCCCCCCTCCCTGCCCCATGCATCATGAGCCTAGATTTGATGGTCTTGGGCTAGGTGACGCCTGAGGTGCCACACTCTATGTGATTTGACCTCGGTTCTTCACCAAATTAACTCAAATCTCACTCATTTCTCTTGATTTCTTTCATGAGTTTTCATCCTTGATGTTTAGGGAGTATTTTGATACCAAAACTCCACAATTAATTCTAAGAATCTAAGCTTTAAATCATCAAATTTCATTTAAAATCCTAACCTTTTCATTCTAAGTTTCAATCACTTAATCCCGTATTAAATATTGATTTCCCTATCAATTCTTGTTTCTAATTCCATTACCAATCATCAAAGAATGTTTTAAAACATCATCCAAGCTCCAAAGATCCAACAACCTCAATTTCTACCCAAATTCCCCAAAATCCAAAAATGGGAAGAAAATAGAAAAGATGAGGTGCCTACCTCAATTCCTTGCCCTTTCTGGTGGTGATTGGTCATCAGAGACCTGAACTCTCATTTAAGATGAGCTGCAGGAAGTTTGGGTGGTGGAGGATTTGAGAAAAAAGGGAAAGGGAGCTCTTAAAAGGACAAAAGAGAAATGAGGAAAATGAAGGGGGCTACCTATATATATTCCTAAGGATGAAATTACTATTTTGCCCTCTGGTCAACCCCGGTCATCTTAGTAATGGCAATTCCGTAATTTCTCCCAGTCGAGTATTTCTAGTATTCTAGGTACCATGTCATTTTATTTATTACATTTTAGTCCTTTCTCGAGCTCAGTGATCATCTGGGTCCCTCAGTGCCATGTGTTTGCTCTCTCAATTCCCCGTCACTCATTATTTTATACACCTTGTCATTTCTTAATCTCACATTTCTTTATTAAGTAATAGAAAATTTTTTTTCATATCCGAATTATTCCTTAAAATCCATATAAACTAACACCAAAGAACTGCGGATGTTACATGCATGCTCTAATACCATGAAGCAAAAAAGGTTGAAAATAAAGAAAAATCATATGAATTTCTTGAATTATATAAATCTGGGTGCTAACTATATATAAAACTTAGAAATAACATTTTTTCTAACTTGTATAACTAACCAACTAATCAAGTTACATTTCCAACTAAAATACCTATAGAATCTCTTACTTTTTTTTTCCTATCCTAATCAATTTAATTTGATTTGAATCAGTTTAATCAACTCGGTTCAGACCCTTACCAAAGCGCATTCATAGACCTTTCATAATCTAATATGTTGACATGAGTATGGCTTCCCCAAAATTTCATTTCTTCTAAGCCCCTAGTCATTGTAAGCCTTTCCTTTCCTCTTAGTGGTGATTCCTTAAGCTTTTGTAAAGATGCTGCTTATTTGATTTGTCATGCAATATTTGACGTGGCAATTAATATTGAGCCAGCCTTTTTATTGTTAACATATGCCCCTGTCGACATTTCGTGCATGTAGTGTAATTGATAACTTGATGTACCTTTTGATTTAGGCAAAGTCACTAAGATTTATATCAAGTTTTATATATGCCCCAAAAAGATTTTTGTAACTCATTTTTATCTTTCATGTTTCAAATTGTCATATATATCTTTTTTTTTTGTAACACTATCAGTCAACTTAACGAAATGCTGACTAGGCTGTCACGTTGTAAAAAGTATCTGCCACATGGTAGCCAGTTAGCCACTTTGGTCCTTGGTCAAAATTTTTCTCTTATCCAATTTTTGATATAAACTTATTTTTTACTTTGTTTAGGTCCCTAGTTTAAGAATTTATTTTTTCTTTATCAAAATCATTCCCTATAAACTTTTCATTTTGTTAACTTTAGTCCCTATTCTTCACTTTTATACTTTTTTTCATGGTTTGGTCCTCTAAATCAGTCCATAATTTTATTTTTAGTTATAATATAATTAAATCTATCAATTCTATCCAAGAACAATACAGAAAATGAATTAAAATTTCAATTTCAAATTTTACCTTTTATGAGAAGGAGAGATATGTAATTATTGAAACTTTGAATTTCAATTCATTTATTGTATTGTTCTTAGGTAAATAATAGATTTAATCATATTATGACTAAAAAAGAAATTATGGACTGATTTGAAGGACCAAACCGTGAGAAAAAATATGAAAATGAAAAATAGGGACTCAAGTGAACAAATTAAAAAGTTTATAGGGGATGATTTTGACAAAAAAAATAGATGCTTAAATTAGGGACATAGATGAAGTAGAAGATGAATTTATATCAAAAATTGGACAAAAGAAAAAGTTTAACCAAGGACCGAACTAAATAAACTGAAATTTTAACAAAAAATTTAAAAAATTTTTAAAAAATTTTGGCAGTTCACGTGGCAGATGCTTTTTGCTACATGGCAACCTAATCAGCAGCCCAGTTAGCATTCCATTAAGTTGACTGACGGTGTTATAAAAAAAAAATATATATAACAAAATTTGAAACATGAGAGATATAAGTGGACAAAAAAAAAATCTTTGAAACATAGATGAAACTTGGTGTAAACTTTAGAGATATAAAATATCCTTTTTTCTTTTATTTAATATTGGACTTTGGACAACAACACGTTACATAGAAATCTGCTTTATATGCTCTTACAAATATGAATCTGAACGTTGTTAGTCAATTTATTTATAATTTAATTACTGCATCCTATGAATGATCAATTTCAACTGTCTAGTCCGTCTTGGAATCACCTAAGAGAAAGTTGTATACTAAGATGTTGTTTGGTAAGGCAAACAACATGGAATGGAATAAGGAATTCCGTAACTGTTCATTTTTTAATATGTTTGGTATGCACATTAGCACAGTAAACACGTGGATATTGAAAGTCTTCCTTCCCTGCTTTCTGTTCAAATTTTTTTGCGCTCTCATCATACGGAAATGCACCTTTCTCCATGGAAAAGCCCTGTAGATTCCAGACTTGCCCTTGCCTGTTCATTGTGAAATTACCTCTCTTACCCTCGAAGCCTTACACAACTAGCACCAATTTAGCATTTCCTCTCCTAGCTTGTTTGTGTTCGTTCGAAGTTTTCACGATGCAACTGAGAAGGCCCTCGAACAAATCTTCTTGTTATGTCTCTGCTGATCTGCTCGTAATGCCAAAATCTCAACGTCGGCATCAAAGGAGAAGGAGATGCGGACACAGCCAGCATAAGTTTCAAGTTAAGGTCGTGTTCAGGCCGGCGTAGGATTCACGGTGTGAATGGAAGAAGATTAGGCAATTGTTGTTGAAGCTGGCACTCGTCAAAGGTTCATGGTGTCTGAGGAGGAAGAAGGAAATTGGGATTGAAATTGGGTTCTATTTTTTTTTAACCAAAAAAAATATCTCAGGGATAATTTAGACAATTTACTCCCTATCTTTCCTTTTCTCTCTTTTAAAAAATTACATATCAAACATAATATACATCTTTTCCCATATTTTTTTATATCATACCAAACACATTTTTTCTCTTTTTCACTCTCCCTTTCCATTTATCTTTCCATTTCCATTTTTGGGATGGCAGTATGGCACCACTGTAATTTGGAAACCACAAGAACAAAATACAAGGTGTATCCCTGTGAGTCTTATTCAGAGAAACAGTGATGAATACGTGTCCGGTCCCAATCCAGGACCAGAGACCCCATTTGTGTCTGAATCGTGGACTTTGTTTTTCTTTTCCTTTTTTGCTTGTAATTAGACTGGACAAGTAAGGATTCTTCATCTGTTTAGGCTTATATGCTTATCAATAGTTTCTTTTTCCTGCTTTCCAATTATTTTCATTTTGAAGTTTACCACGTAATATCTCCACCATCAGTAAAGTGAATATGATTTGAAGGTTTGTTAAAGAAACATAAACACGGCTGTATATAATTTAAGATCTAATTACGATTCTGCCCCCTAAAAAAAAAGGGTCGTCAAAACAATCATGTTAAAAATCTCAATTGGTTAATTGGTATTACGATTACTTAATGCCTTCAAACTCACCTTTTCGCCCGAAAGATGAATTCCCTTTTGATGCAAATGGCTTCCAATTATAACCATAATAATGTTGGTAGTTGTTGTCATTATCATCATCATCATCATCATCATGATTGTATCTCGTGAAAATATAATGAACTAGTTAGTAAAATAATCGTAATAAACAAATCGGTTTATACATCAATATTTTGGTGACGATTATTTATCGCTTGAAAGTTGAAACCTATATAATATTTGACTAAAAAGAAACAAAATATATACTTTGAATCTGTCAATCTAGCAGTGACAAAATGGTTCCAAAATAGGCTATTATTTTTGTGGTAGCGTGAAGCACGATATAATTTTGGTAGTGTTAGGGCCACCTACCCATTGTGTCGGTCGGTATGTCCCAATTCCCATACGTATTCGGTACAATACATACATGCTATTCCACATAATTTTTGCGTAGCTCTCAAGCAGATGCTTCATCATTAATGATATTTCAATATACAGCTAATAAAAATTCAGGCATTTAAGCGTGAAGAATATTTTATATGTTCATCAGAATATGTAAAATATGCCAATAAATTCGGGGATTTCAAGCTTTTATTTTATTTTATTCTTCCCACAAAATTCTACACTTTCATGTATCTTATGAATTCTATCTTTTTATGCTAAATATAACACAAACATGTAAAATATTAAAGTACTTGACAATTTTTTTTATTTGTCTACGAATATCTTCAAACACTCTGGATGTAAGACTTAATAGTTAGAATATTAAAAGTATTATTGTTCATACTTATTTTAGCTTATATGTGTTTATCTCTTCATTACCCCTAATACATGAATATTTTAAAACTTAAATTTGAATCTTATTGTATGAGTATAATAAGGAAGAGGACCTTTACTTCATGTGGTGTAGAAGCCATAAACTTTGTTTAGTTGAATATGCTTTTCATCCCACATAGTAAAAGGCAAGCCACTCATAATCAGATATTTTTATGAAACATAAAAGGACAAAAGACAGGAGTGGGAGATCACAGTTCACAGGGTCACCGACACTTTCTCTTGAGCGGGCATACAAAAGGATAAAAAAAAATTGAAAAAAAAAGAAAAAAAAATAACAAACCATTATTTATATGGCGCTTAATTATTAAATAAAGATGACTATGAAATTAACCGGGAACAATTTTTTTTTACTTTATTGAGGATTTTTTTGACTCCATAAAATTAAATACTATTTTTTTTTTGTAAATTTATTGAGTATAAATAATGAAATCTTCTTTAAATTGAAATTTTTAATAATTAAATCTTTAACAATTTTGAAGTTTAAACAACTATTACACTTTCAATTATTCAATTGGGACTAAAATTTGATATGCAATATAATAGCCTAAAAAACAGGTATTGATTAATTGCAGTATTGGAATCACTAATATCCCATGTCGGCCAATTGGACAATTTATGGTAAGTAACTTTAAAAAAAAATTAGTATCAATTATTCAATTGTTATAACTAATATAAGACATCGTCGCATCGATGATTTCAATATTAGAACAACTAATGTACATAGAAAACGTGACTTTGAATTTGAACTGTGAAAAGGAGTAAGAGAAGAAAGAAAAGAAAGTGCATAAATGGGTGAAAAGACGAAAGAGAAAGAGAAATGGTGTGGGACTGGGAGAAGTAGTGAGAGAATAGATTAGAGGGGGAGAGAGAGAGAGAGAGCATAATACTTAAAGAGAAGAGAGATAAGAATAATAAGAGAAGTTGAAAGTTGAAAGTTGGGAGTGAACTGGCAATAAGCTGTACCTAAGCACCCTGTCCTCCTCATTCCATGCTTTTGCTTCTCAAACTTACCAAATATCTTCAAACTTTGATGCCTTTTTAACCTCTCTCTTTGCCATTCTTCACATTTCCACAATTCTAATTATTCCAATTAAAGTTAACACTAGATTATTTTTAAAAAATATCCTTTTAGTTTTAATCCACTCATAAATTAGTTGGTTTCAAATTACCCTGATCTCTATGGACATACATTAAAACTATAATTTAATAAAGTGAATATTTTATGGTGGGGTCACTTTAGGAATATATTTGTAGAGTATAAATGATGTAACAAAAATAATTGGGATTAAGATGTAGGATGATGGTGAGTTAGAACAGAAGAGATGTATAGCCAGCTGTAGCCTGTGCATGGAATGGTCCCACACGAAAATTAAGAATTATGAGATTGAGTGACACTGTGGGGCCCTGACCTACTGATATGCCCCCACACGGCTTCCAACCCCTAAAACCCTATTTGCCAATATGGGACCCATCCCTCACATGCTTTCAACGTGGCTTGTTCCCATTACACACCCTCCTCACTTTCCTATTCTTACATTTATACCACAGTAAATGACCCCTATTTACTAACTAATCAACATCACTTCACACACATTATTTTTAAATAAGGTCTTGATTCGAGTTGCATGAATAAAAAATTTGAGAGAACTTTGCATATCCGAGATTTACCCTTTTATATTTATTGTAGAAACTAACTACTAATGCATTTTGAGTTATGATATAAATTGTTGTTCTTAAAGAAATATTTTATAACAATAAACTTTTTTGAAGATTAAATAAATTATTTTGATGTAACTCAAAAATTATAACAACGTGGAAAGGAGAGTTATGTAAGGTAGAGTGTTTTTTAAAAAAGGATTAGAGACACTAATAATAAAAAGTGAAGGATAAATATTTAGAGAAATATTAAATTTTTTTAAATTAGAAAATTAATATGATGATATTATAAGATAATAATTAGTTATAAATAAGATTAAATTAAATTTAAATAGATAATTAATTTTAAACTAATTAAATTGAAATATTATCCTGTTGAGATAATATAAAAATAATTAAATTAAAATTATATTTTTTTTAAAAAAATAAAACTTAATTCATTTGATACGTCTTACATACAAGAAAAATAATTCATTTGCATTGGGTTAATTTGATGATATATACACGCCAACTCACCTCTTGTCTAAATTTTTTATAAACTTATTATAATATGTAAATATATAAAATATCACTTTCCTTTTATTTCAAATGATGTCAGACTTCAAATGTCACTCTTTTTAAAATACATTAATTTTTACAACAATATTAATTTCGTATCCTAATAATCCAGTTTGCCTTTGACCAATGCATGCCAGTTTGCCTTCTGTGACAACTCACATTTCATAATTTGCACAAATTTAAGTCTTTCTTTAAGTTGCCATTCAAAAGTGGCGTCGAATCAATATCATGCCTAAGGCAATACTCACTGATTCTTATTCTTACTCCTCACTTTATTAATTCCCCTTTTTTTTTGTAAGAATTACAGAAAAATAATTTAACTGCATCACTTCTGTCTATTTCTCTTACCAGATTGGCTATTTCTTGCTGGGTAAAAGTAGGACTTAAAGCGAACTTTTCATTCAGGGAATGATCCTCCATTAGTTGAGCTTGATCTTATATTTTCAAATAATCTGTATTTCTCTTTTCATATAAATTATAATCAGATTTCCCAGATCCATGGAATAACAAATAGCATCCAATAATTTCATTTCAATACATGTGCTCTCTTAGTGTCCCATGAATACTCCTACGACTGCATTGACTACGACACTGTACAATTAATAAGGTGGAAAAATATGAATTATTTTTTGCATATATTGAATGAATTTTTTTGTTAATTTTTCTTTTTGTTTATGAGACAAAATGAGGAAATTTCAGACACAATATCTAAATAAAGTGTGCATTATAAAGATGTAAAATTCTCTTAACAATAATTTTTATATAAACGAGAATATTGAACAACTTAAAATAATTAAGGTCGGGATGTGTTTTGCTATTTTAATTAAAAAAAAACTGCATAATTATTGAATGTTTATTTATGTGCAATCAGGGGTGCGATCAAAAGCAAGTCACAATCACAAGGGTCGTCATGGACAGCTTTCATAAAATGACGAAAACGACCTTCTTCCCTCAAGAATTAAAAATAAATAAATAAATAAATAAAACATTGAATTAAGAATTGCCACCGACAGTGGACGCCCATGTGGCATAGAAGTCATAAATTATTATTCTAATAGAAATATTAAAAACTAATCGGTAAAAACAAATACAAAAAGCAGAAAACAAGGGTCGACAAAATGAAGCTGCACATTCGTTGTTGACACTGCCAAATACTATATCAAATATTAATCATAAAAAATTTTTTACCAATAATAATACGAATATCTGTTTTATTTAGTCCATAAAAAGTAGTAAATTATAAATGCAAGAAATGTCGAAAAATGCCGTGTACTAATATGTTTTTATTTATTTATTTATTTTTTATGTTTATTAAGGGAAGCAGGATTAGACAAATGGAGAAATAATTACGGAGGGGTTGGACAGCTCATGTCCTTTGGTTAAGCGTAACTAAGATAGATAATTCAGTTCAGAATTTATAAAAGTGGACCCAAAATATTCAATAAATAACTTCTGATCTAACTGCTACCTTCATAAACACATTCTGATATTGTCCAAATTAAATAATAATTATGAAATACCAGTTTTTTTAGTCATATATATCTATATTTTTGTTTAAAATTGCTTAAATTTTAGCATCATGTAATGTTGTTGGTTGAAGCGTTTCTATCAGCTTTTTTGTATATTCTTGCTGAGCTGCTGACTTTTATATGTATACCTTTGTCTTATTGGCCACAGTTCATATGCCTTTATAATATTGTTTCGGATTTCTAATCCAATTTTACCATTTCTAAGTTTTCATAGTTTACTGATTCCTCGTGATAATTTATTTCGTCACGGTGTTAGTTACTTGATCTAATAACATCAACTATCGTTATGACAAATAAATCTAAATTTGATTAGTTTTTTCCCGAAAGATAATTCTTCTTATTAAGGGGTAATAGATATTTGATTAGGCATTTAATTTGTTGGCAACTGAAGATTTATTAATTTTGTACCCTGGAAAAAAAAAACAATGGATTCATGACAGGAAAGAGAAAGGGAAGAGAAGAGGGCAAGAGGCCACGGCTAACTATTAATTAACACTCGCGTAATTATTGAGTTTTAAATTTAATTGATAAGGAGAAAATAAGGCAACGTGCGAGCTAAAAGGTAAAAAGAGAACAAATGGTATGTACTGTAATAAATACACCAAAATACAGTATGAAATTGAGTAATCACCACATTGTGGATTGTAGAGAGAGAAAATCGGGAAAGCGCTTTAAAGACACAATCTACGGACTACACCGCGTGAAAAGATCCTATTCACGGTTCATTGCTCCTATATTCTCTCTCTCACTCTCCTTCGCTTCTCCTCGATTCCGTAGTTTTAGTTTCTGTGTAATCTGCTTACAGTATAATGTACTCCACAGTGAATCAACGAGGGTTTTTCCTAGTATTTATTCAAGAAGACGACAGAAAACCCACCGTATAGTAGACTTCGCCGACGGGAGTAAAAATTTTCTCGGCTAAGAAAAGTTACCCACGATTTTCTTTTCCTTTTCGAGTTCTAATACCAACCAAGAAAAGTTTTTCACCAAACTCCGGTGGGTGCACTGCACAGCCCAGCGCCACCTCCATCATCTGGGGCCCACCCTCCTCATTGAGAAATTTTGTGTATTTTAGTTTCTTTGCCCTTTTTCCCCTTTTTTAATCCCTCTCATTATTTCTCGATCTCTCTGTCTCTGTCCCTCTTTTTCTTTGTATCTCCTTCTCTCTCACGCGTCTTCATTTCCACACACGCTCCCAACCCTCATCCCTTTGTACTTACTGCCTCTCTCTTAATTTCGCCATAGATTAGGACCAGCCTGGTCACAGTGGAGACTTAGCTTGTGAATGAATCTAAATAGCAGCATACCCGCAGGCTTTTTTCTACCGTCACTCCTATAAAAAAAAAAAAGGGTCATTATCGATCCAGTTGCTTTTTTAGGGGTTTGGCTTTCTTGTGATGCTTGCTGTACCGGGCCTTCTTCTGCAATGCGAAAGCGGATCTTCTGAGCCACTGGTGGGAGCAGCCTCAGAAGAATATTATTGGCTTTGAGCTGCGGCTTCTTGATTTGAGACCTGCACTTGTTGACTCTAAGAGCTGTAAGTGATGCACACCGGAGGACGACTCGTCGCTGGTTCTCACAACCGAAATGAGTTCGTGCTGATCAATGCAGATGAGAATGGACGGGTAAGCTGCCTTGGGACCCCTCATTGTGATTCCCCTGCTGATGTTGGGATGACCATTTGCATCTCAGTTTTGTGCTTATTTTTGTTTGATGGAAAATAGCATATTAGGGTTCTAAGGATCTTTTTTTTTTCCTTTAATTATTGTGCATCTTTTCTTCTGTGATCTCGAGTGATGCACGAGAGATATGCGACTTTTTCGTTTTTATTTTCTGTTCATTGATGGTCTCATTTCTCATGGTCATCTTGGTTTCTATTAAGGTACCCTTGTGCCTGTGACTTTTCATCAATGAAAGCGTCGTCCAAGAAATAATTATGTATTTTGATGGAGATACTGTAGCTAGGAGCCCCTTTTTTCCAGTCAATTTTGCATTTTTAAGTATTACTTTTTTCTTTGAAAATTCGGCCATTAAGTATGCTTGTGACCATCTTCTCTTTAACTGATTGAGGTACGGTTTTGGCACTTATGGATTATGTGGTCGACAATGACTAAACATTTCTGGGATTGTTTTGTGTGTATTTTCCCCGTATAATTAGGAGATTAGTTAATTGGTAAGGGTGAAACAACTAATGGGGAAGATTTGATGGTCATGTATGATTTGCTCTTGATTGATATGGAAATTGCCAATGAGTATGTAGATGGATTTGTCTCTTCCGCTGGGGGAAGTATTTGAATTTATAAATTTTTTCAAAAGATGTAATAATTTTTAAAAGCAGTATTTTTTGGGTATATATATCATTTAATTTACTTGAATTTGTTCATTTGAATATCAGGCGCCCATAACGGTACCCTTTTTTGGTTTCACCTGTACAGATTAAGTCTGTCCAAGAATTAAGTGGACAAATATGTCAGATTTGTGGGGATGAGATAGAGATTACGGTAGATGGGGAGCCTTTTGTTGCTTGCAATGAATGTGCTTTCCCTGTTTGCCGACCATGCTATGAGTACGAAAGAAGGGAGGGAAATCAGGCATGCCCGCAGTGTAAAACCAGATACAAGCGCATTAAAGGTGAGATTGAAGTTGTAATTAGCACTTCAGCTTTTGTAAGTGCATCAATTCTCTAACCAGTGAATGAATTGCAGGTAGTCCTAGGGTTGAAGGCGACGACGATGAAGATGATATTGATGACTTGGACAATGAATTTGACTATGGGGACCCTGATGCTTTGGGCCCACACCCAATGTCGGAATCAATGCTTTCTGGGCGCCTTCACACAGGACGCGGTTCTAATGCTAATGCGTCTGGAATTCCTGCAAATTCAGAACATGAATCGTCTCCTCTCAATTCTGAAATCCCTCTCTTGACATATGGGGAGGAGGTAAACCTCTGCATTGTCCTTCTGAAATGATGTATTTTTCCTCCAATGTGCTCGTAGATATGAGCACACCAGTAATGATGATTGATAAATGCTGCTGTTTTTCTTCTTGATAGGACTCAGAGATATCTTCTGATCAACATGCTCTAATTGTCCCCCCATATATGAATCATGGAAATAGAGTCCATCCCATGCCTTATGCTGATCCATCTATTCCTTGTAAGTCTTGTGGAATTGTTTAATTTTTGCATTTGTACATGTCATGTTATCTATTTATATCATGAGTTGCTGACCCAGGTTCTTCTGTTGGTACAGTGCAACCCAGACCTATGGCTCCAAACAAAGACCTTGCTGTGTATGGGTATGGAAGTGTGCGTTGGAAAGATCGGATGGAAGAGTGGAAGAAAAGGCAGGGTGACAAACTCCAGGTGGTGAAGCATGAAGGACACAATGGCGGAAACTTTGGTGATGAGTTGGATGACCCTGACTTGCCCATGTATGTTTCTGAGTCAACATTCTATTTTTGTCTCTGTTATTTTTTTAAATTATATTTCTGCTCCATGATTGGAGTTGATAAAGAAAAATGTTTCACTATAACAGTGAAGCCTAACCATTTTGCTTTATGATGTCATTTATTAAATATCCATTTTTATCCAATCTGCAGTTATTCTACACCTTTGGTAACTTCTTAATGCTTTGTTAGTTAGGTGATGTAATTGGATTGTATCAATGTCAGTTAGAATAGAAATGATGCTACTTCTCTATTTCTCTGCCGTACATTTCTTGTTATTTATTTTATTTGTCTGTTAAAAAGATTTTCTCAATGTATTCTATCAGGATGGATGAAGGCCGGCAGCCACTTTCACGGAAGCTACCAATCCCTTCAAGCAAGATAAATCCGTACAGAATGATTATAATACTCCGCCTTGTAATTCTTGGGCTTTTTTTTCATTATAGAATTCTCCACCCAGTGAATGATGCATATGGCCTGTGGTTGACATCAGTCATATGTGAAATATGGTTTGCTGTATCATGGATAATGGACCAGTTTCCGAAATGGTACCCAATACAGCGGGAAACATATCTTGATCGGCTATCGCTTAGGTAATTGATGTCACCACTTCCGGTGCATTCTGTTTCCTCATTTGTAATTTATATGTCCAGCATATGTCATTCTGTTCTCTCATGCTGAAATTCTTGGTATGTTGTCTCAGCATTGGCTTCTGATATGGCTGCAGGTATGAAAAAGAAGGGAAACCATCCGAGTTGTCCAGCGTAGACATCTTTGTCAGTACAGTTGATCCCATGAAAGAACCTCCACTGATAACAGCAAACACTGTACTTTCCATCCTTGCAGTTGATTATCCAGTCGATAAAGTTGCATGCTATGTCTCAGATGATGGTGCTGCCATGCTTACTTTTGAAGCACTCTCTGAGACATCTGAATTTGCTAGAAAATGGGTCCCTTTCTGTAAGAAATACAATCTTGAGCCCCGGGCTCCAGAATGGTATTTTAATCAGAAGATTGATTATCTGAAAAATAAAGTACATCCAGCATTTGTCAGGGAAAGGAGAGCAATGAAGGTTTCAAGCTCCTTTCTTCTTTTATTTCTAAATGAAACTGGTTTTTGTATTTTTAAGACTGCTATTGAGAGGAAAACGTTACACTCTTGGTTTTCTTTTTCCTCTTGGTTTTACAGAGGGAATACGAAGAATTCAAGGTAAGAATAAACAGTTTGGTGGCAACTGCACAAAAGGTTCCAGAGGATGGATGGACCATGCAGGATGGGACTCCTTGGCCTGGAAACAATGTGAGAGATCATCCTGGCATGATTCAGGTAAGATGATATATCTTTTTAACAGATATAATCTTGATTACCTTTCCTTTCTTGAAATACGTTTAACCATGAAGATTTTGATTTTTGGGACATTGAAACAGTTGTCTGGTGGTTGTTAAACCCCTGCTTTCTTATGTAATCCCCTTGCTGAGAAATATAAACTCACTAGCAGTTTTTAATTCAGCATGGTGGCTTTGCAATTAGACTTTCTTAAGCCATCTTCATACTGTATGATAAGAGGATTTGGGTTCTTGTTGTCGCACTGCGTCTGAAGCTGGAATCAAAAGAAAATGTCTAATTTATTATTATATTTTTTATAGGTCTTCCTTGGTCAGGATGGTGTCCTTGATGTTGAAGGAAATGAGTTACCTCGCTTGGTTTATGTTTCACGAGAAAAGAGGCCAGGGTTTGATCACCACAAAAAGGCTGGAGCAATGAATTCTCTTGTAAGTTTTCAGTTATTTTCATTATTTTGACCAGGTTCAATTTATAATCCAGTACCCTTGGATGATATGTCTTTCTAATAATATTTGAAGGTACGAGTGTCGGCAATCCTCTCAAATGCACCTTATCTTCTGAATGTTGATTGTGATCACTACATTAACAATAGCAAGGCACTTCGAGAAGCTATGTGTTTTATGATGGACCCTCAATCTGGGAAAAAAGTATGCTATGTTCAATTCCCTCAAAGATTCGATGGAATTGATCGCCATGATAGATACTCAAATCGAAATGTTGTATTTTTTGATGTAAGTACTATGCTTCCTGTTGCTTTGCCTGTTTTGGTATTTCTCTCCTTACCTTTATATCGTGGAAATTACTAATTCTGCAATTAAAAACAGATCAACATGAAGGGATTGGATGGCTTACAAGGACCAATTTATGTTGGAACTGGGTGTGTTTTCAGAAGGCATGCACTTTATGGATACGATGCACCTGCCAAGAAGAAGCGTCCAAGCAAAACCTGTAACTGTTTGCCTAAGTGGTGCTGCCCATGTTGTGGTAGAAATAAAAAGAATGGGAAGGCCAAAAAGGAGACAAAGAAGAAGGTGAAGCTCGGGGAAGCATCAAAGCAGATACATGCACTCGAAAATATTGAGGAGGGAATTCAAGGTGAGGATTTAGGATGATAATGGCTGTCCCTGCAATCTTTTAACATTTATGCTGTTAGAAAAATTTTTAGGTAGCAATACTTAATGAAGTTTCTTTTTCAGGAGTTAAGGATGAGAAGTCATCCAATATGACTCAAATGAAATTGGAGAAGAGATTTGGCCAGTCTCCAGTTTTTGTGGCCTCCACCCTTCTGGAAAATGGGGGACTACCACCAAATGTGAGCCGTGCATCTCTTTTAAAAGAAGCTATCCAAGTCATCAGCTGTGGTTATGAAGACAAAACTGAATGGGGAAAAGAAGTAATGAATAGTGAAGAAAAAAATTCTTATTTTTGATAAACTATCACTTTCTACTTCTTAAAATTTCTTTCTTGTGTTCTTAAATTTTTTTTTTTGGCTCATTATCAGGTTGGTTGGATATATGGTTCTGTCACAGAGGATATCTTGACTGGATTTAAAATGCATTGTCATGGTTGGCGATCTGTGTATTGCATCCCTAAGCGGCCTGCATTTAAGGGGTCAGCACCTATCAACCTTTCAGATCGTCTACACCAGGTTCTTCGGTGGGCCCTTGGTTCTGTTGAGATTTTCATGAGCAAGCATTGCCCAATATGGTATGGCTATGGTGGTGGGTTGCACTGGTTGGAGCGATTTTCTTATATAAATTCAGTTGTATATCCTTGGACATCCCTCCCATTGCTTGTTTACTGTACTCTACCAGCCATCTGCCTTTTGACTGGAAAGTTTATAGTGCCTGAGGTATGCTTTCTATGCAGTATTTATTAAGTCTGTCAGTGAAAAAAAAAAAAAAGAGAAATCTCAGATTTTACTTCAACTAATGAGCCAAAATTGTAGACAAGGTTACTAACATACAGTTGTATTTATCCTAATATGCAGATTAGCAACTATGCCAGTCTCGTGTTCATGGCCCTCTTCTTATCCATTGCAGCAACTGGTATCCTTGAGATGCAATGGGGTGGTGTTGGTATAGACGATTGGTGGAGGAATGAACAATTTTGGGTGATTGGAGGTGTTTCTTCACATCTCTTTGCCCTTGTCCAGGGTCTACTGAAGGTCCTAGGTGGTGTCGACACAAATTTCACTGTTACCTCGAAAGCAGCTGATGATGGAGAATTCTCAGAGCTCTATATCTTCAAGTGGACATCACTGTTAATACCTCCAACTACTTTACTGATCATAAATATTGTTGGGGTTGTGGTTGGGATCTCAGATGCCATAAACAATGGGTATGACTCATGGGGCCCTCTCTTTGGTAGGTTGTTCTTTGCCCTCTGGGTCATCATCCATCTTTACCCATTCCTTAAGGGTTTACTGGGAAAACAAGATCGGATGCCGACTATTGTATTGGTCTGGTCCATCCTGCTGGCTTCCATCTTGACTCTTATGTGGGTTCGCATCAACCCGTTTGTGTCGAGAGATGGTCCTGTATTAGAAATTTGTGGACTGAATTGTGATGAGTCATGAATAAAGGGCTGAAGTTGTTCAGCCAAGCCGCTCCTGGTTGCTTTGCTTGGTGGTGGAAGAAGCAACTTCACTTGATACAACACGCGTGGTAATATTGCACGAATTTTTGGCTGCAAGTTGTATTTTTGGGGTGTGTAGATACAGAGGAAGGGGGAGAGGTTGACACATTGTTACCTGTAGGGGGGAGGGTTTTCCATTTATTCTTTGATTACATTTCTGTGGGTTTTCAGTGTTATTCTTTTTCCAGTTTTTATGTATTCTTATAAGAGAGCATTGAATGATAAATTATTCCCTCCTCAA
Source organism: Biancaea sappan (assembly GCA_037074585.1). Classification (NCBI taxonomy): domain Eukaryota; kingdom Viridiplantae; phylum Streptophyta; class Magnoliopsida; order Fabales; family Fabaceae; genus Biancaea; species Biancaea sappan. Next base: position 15,578,477 of record CM073491.1, on the reverse strand, counting down.
AGTGAGGGATCTTCAGAGTCTCAAGAATTTGTGGTCCTGTTTTAAAAGTATGGTTCGTGTTTAAACCTTTGGGGACTTCTGGACATGTATCTTCCTCATCTGTAATACCAAAACTATGGATATTCTTGTTCCTCAAAACAGTTCCTATTTTTGTTCTTCAAGATATTTTTGGTTATATCCAATGCTTAGCTCTTGGAAATAAATGGAATGATGTATCATTGGCCAAAGTGTGGCATTGTTACTTCAAAATAATTGTTTGACAACTAGGCATTCAGTTTTCTGGGTTTTGATTTACTAAGCATCCCCACTTCGTGTCTTAATTGCGAATTATTTATATCCCGAAACAGGAAAGTATGATCAGTAATCGTTGCAATTTTCTTTTCTTTCCCTCTTCTTGGGACGTAGATATTTGAGATAGCCAGAAAACTAGAAAAGCAGCTGCAATGAGGCTGTTGATCTTACATTGATGAGCATTTGTTGTCTTGCATAGTTTCTGAAATTGTGAATGAAGTGAAGTCCTAGTCGGCATACTTTGCGTTTGTCTTGTTTCAAGTCAATTCAAAATATAAAGTAGGGAGACGTATGAATTATTGTATTGACTAGTCAAAGTATAAGTTGCTTTACTCTTACTGTTTGCAATGCGGTGAAAATGTGAACAAAGAAAACAAAAATCATAACCTGAAGATATACAATTTACAGAATGCTTAGATTCCAAGTTGTCTGACTTGGACAATAACTTGACCTTAATTTCAGGCAAAGCGCGTATCAGAGATATACAGGGAACGAAGAGATATGAGGACTTAACCATAAATAACTAAATTCCTTTGTTAGAAATAAAAATACTACAATAGTAATACCCAACTGGCCATAACCTTAAGAAAACAAGTCTAGTCAAAATACAGCTTATTCTCACTTGGAACACAAGCACACGACAGAATGATGAATCGAAGTTGAAATGTTCAACTTTTTCCGTTTTTAAAAAAAGGACAAGGAAAAACTTTGAATTTCTGTTTCAGTTAAAATTTGACTGCAATTTACATTGTCTAATTAACAGTATAAGAAAGCTATGTACATTTGATTATAACTGCTGTTTTTAGCTTTTAAAAAATTCCCAACTTCTTAAATTTATTTTTTTAAGTGTAAATTTATCAATGTAGTCAATCTTTCACTAATATTTTTAAGGGTAATTTTATTTTTTTAAGGATCTAATCAAGAGAATAAACTTTTAATTTTAACAAGCGGAGATATATGAAGATAGATCCTCATCATTATTATGTTATATGTATAAGGTGCATTTAACATAAGGCATCAAGACTTGGGTCAATTAGGTTGGACTATACTATCATGTCTAGAATTTTTTAATAAAAAATAAAAACTTTAAAATCTAAGCCATTAATTGTGACTAAATTATATTTGATAATATTTTTATTTTAAATATTATATTCGACTCTTTTGATGTTTTACTATATATTAAACAAATCTCCCCTCTAGTTTTTTCTCTCATCAAAATTAATCAGTTAACATTTTATACAACATAAAACTGTAATTTTATATAATAATAAATAAAATAAAATTAATGTTTATAAATAATGTAAAACTATGATTTTATTTTTAATATGATAATACTAATTATTTAGTAGTTTTATTATCGAAAGAAGTACACATGCTGTATAAAAAGTTAATGTCAATTAAAAATAACAAATTAGAAAGGAATCGAGTGTGATTTTAAAAATAGAGGAATGTTAACTGTAATTTAGCTAAAGCTAGCTCTAGAGAGATTAGTGTAATTTACTTAAATATATAATAATTAAAGTGGGCATAAAGAATAAATTAAAAAAAAATTGAGGTTTCCAACCGTGTTCATAGAAGGAACCTAGCAGTTTCACTTTCACATACTTTATGAAATCAAACTCATACATCACGTACCCTCAAAACGCGCTATGCGCTTAAAACACACACACACAAAATTCAGCCAAAACCGTTCCACAAGCCTTTACAACGAGAAACACATCCATAAAGCTTTTCGTTCAGTACGGTGCTTCAATCCTCTCTTCTTCTCCGATTGATTTTTGGTCCCAAATCCCAATGGCAGCAGAAGAGCCTTCGTCGCGAAAAACCGGTCGGAATGGGTTGACGAAGTCGGACATGGTAGCGGCTCAGCAGCTTATGGAGCTCAGCGACGAAGACAACAACATTAGCATTAGCAGCAGCAAGAGGAAGACAAGTACCAGAGAAGAAGAGGTCGATCAAAGAGTCATTAGCGACACCACTACAACAACGTTAGCGAAAATCGAAGAGATATTTGGGAAAGACGAGGTTTACAGGCCAAAGAAGCAGCGAAAATATCGGTCTCTTGTGAACATATACATGACCACTACACCCGTTGTTGCTGCTCATGCTGCTGCTGCAAATAACGTCACAAACATGAGGGCTTCGTGATGATGAACACAACATACAAACCCTAAAGTATATTAATATATGTATGTATATGTATAGCTTTTAATTTTTAATATTATCTGCCAAATCATAAGCTAGCTGGCTGGCTAATCTAATTAATTGGGTACTCAGTGAGTCCCAGATTTTGCTGTGTTAAGAAGTTTCTTCATAACTTGGTCTTCGAGTTCAAGTCGGCGTTAAATTTCCTAGATAAGATTGTTAATTGTTATCAATGATATATACTTGAGCTGTCCATGACATACATGTTTGTGTGGTCGGTGAGTATTCATAATGAAGCTTGATCACCCCTTCATGATTTCTCTCTCTTGCTTGCCAATCCCAATTCCAAAGCGATCAAGAAGGCTAATTCATGAGTGGTGATATATACTCCTCTCGTCTAATGGTAAAGTGAAATATTGCCTTGGTACGTAATCATCAAGCGCGTGGATATTTTCATAGTATAGCTTCATTGAGCTGGTTTTTATATTTCTTGTGTTCAATTGTATGTTGTTTTATGCCGATCGAAAGATCAAATGATTAACATTCTCATCAAGCCTATACAGAAGGGTCAAATGTGTATCATGGTGTTTATAAAATGCCTTTGCAAACAATTTTAGAGGGAGGGGAGTAAGGGAAGAGTTTAAGAGATACAGGTTAGAATTTTATTATTATTGAGCTTCATTTTGGATTTCTATTTATTTTGTTTTACTATGGGTATCTCTCACCCAATAGAATAGAAAACTAGCTAATTCTTTTTAGACTGAGTTCGAAGGGCAACGTCCTGTCAAATTAACATCTTTAAGAATCGAACATTGACCGTTTTTGGAGTTCAAATAGCCTAGTTAGCTAGTACCTTTGGTTACACCTTGATGGAGTTGAGCCCCTTAATTAATAAATATGTACTGAGAACATTAACAGGGTAGAGAATGATTGTATATGATGGGTGAGAGTAATTGTCAAGTTCACTAAATATAAATATAAGGACTGTGTCCTCTCTTCAATCTATGATAAATATAACCTTTCTTATATAATAAGCGGTTACTTTAACAACTGGATAATTAAGGACACACAATGACTCCTCTGGGCATATATAAGAATTATTTATGATTGTATATCTGGTATTTTATATATATATTCAATGCAGATTATACAGAAAATACCTAACAATGTGAAGATAGCAAATACCTTGTAACTGTGGCCTAGCCATCTCTAAGGTTATTTCAAACATTCCATAACATTAAGATCGTGGCAGGCCAAGGGAAGTCATCTACTTCATAGCTAGTGAGGGGGCAGGAATCAGTGCATACGAGTAATAAATATACTTGCCCTTTTTTCTGCTAATTCATTGTTAATCCTTAATTTCTATTGTTTATAGAAAGCTTCAAACATTATACTTTGCGCTATACACGCTAAAAGGAAGTAGAGATTTAAGAGTTTCTGGTGACTGATAACATGTGATACAGCAATGAGTACATCTCATGAAAACTAATTATCGATTAATATAATTGAATAGAGTGTGAATATCGTGTAAGCATATATGACCATTCCCCGTGGAGAATCTAGCTATTGACGCTGGGGAGAGATATTTGTTAGATGAGAAATACGTATGGCTTTGCTCCTTAAAGCTTTCATGGTTCGAATCAAGGTTTACATCTTCAGAAATTTGCTCAAAGTTCGGTTTTATAGGTGAATTTGGGTTATAGAAGTGTAGTTGTTAATTATTCATAGGATATATGAAAATTGTTAATTATTTATAGGTAAACGCGGTTTCTCTCATTCTCATGTATACGGATTATTAATAAGGCTGGTTGAGTAGATTTCTTCTTTTTGTTTTTTCTTTTAAACACACAAAATTTAAAAGATAATAAAGTGTCAGGTAACAATGAATTTATGTATCAGAATGATGGTTATGACTAACTTCAAAATTATGTATTAATTCTAATGCTACGTTTCTGTGCAAATTCAAGAATAAATATTAATATTGATTGGTTCAAATGATTCGATACTTATTTTTTTAAAATAAGATATTGAATTTAAATCTTATAAATAGAAAAATTAATACAAATTTTTTTTTTTATAATTCAGTTGATCTAAATTAATAAGAACCCAATAAATTTTTGAATTCTAGTGGATCCACACTCATTAGATAAGCTTAAATTGATGATGGTTGGAGAAGAAAGGGAGTCAATATATTAAAGCTGTAGCAGCAGTCAACTATATCCAAGGAAAGAACAACAGAAGAAAAGCAAAGTCAATAATGGTCTTCGATGTTTTTCAAATCTTTCTTATTTTGCTGTGCGTATTAATTTAAAGAGGACCCTATGCAGTGTAACAACCAAAGTGGACCCTATGCTTGATGGTATTCAATTCAAAGTCTTTTACTATCACTTGAAAACAGAAAAAGAGGAGCAAGGTGAGGTCTTTTGTGAAAAAGCAAGCTTGGTAATGACAACACAATAGCCCTCACATCCATATATAGCTTACCAAATTGTCAACCCCGCGCTGCTACATTAATCATTTAATCCAACGGTTCACATTTAGTCTGTATTGACCATTTTGGTAATATATATGCTATTGTTTGACAGAAAAATTGTCAATGTACTACACTTTTGAAAAAAAATTAGTTCAATATTACGCTATATCACATTAGGTGTGTGTGTGTGTGTGTGTGTGTGTGTGTGTGTGTGTGTGTGTGTTTTCATATTTACTGAAACTCGATTTTCACCGAATATTTTTTTAAAAAAAAATGGTCAATTTAGGGGCCCCTTTTTTTTTTAAATATGTCAATTACTTAATATATTTTATTATATTTATATAATTAATTATATTTAATTTGAAGTAGTTAATTTTATATATTAATTATATAATCCTATATTTATTTAATTAATTGTATAGTTAGAATGAGTTAGTTTTTATATAATTAAAAATAATTATTTAATTAATATTTAATAAAAATATCTAAATGGCAAAAAGTAAATAATGTTAAAGTATACAATAGAAAAGAGAAACAATATAAAAGAAATGATTATCAATTCCACAACACAATTGTATAATTGTTTGTTTTAATCCCTGACGTCTCTCGAAATCTTGTTTGTAGCCAGCTTCTCCTTTATGATCGTCTCCTCCTCCTCCTCTTTCTTATTTTGTGTGTGTGGGGCATAGTAGGTGGAGAATTCATCACCATTGCTGGTAGGAAATGCAGCGACAATGCAGACCTTTTATTCAGTAAAATAATCCATGCATAGTAGAGAAAAGAGAGTATCATCCAGTTGTCCCACCAATTGGCCATAAAGCCGTTGTTTGTAATGGGCCAATTATGATAGTTGATTGTACAAAAACCTAAGCTGGGAGGCTAGGCTAGAATGAAATATCATATGAAACGATTTTTTGTGTTATCCTAATTATGGTGTTCAAATCCAACTAAAGGTTTGAGTTGTTTAAGAACAGTTAAAGCGTCTTTGCATAACTTTAAATGTTTAGTAGTCATAGTTTGGAATGACTTATTATATTTCAAAATTACTTTGCGATACCTCAATTGCTCCGCGGAGTACTATAAGCTTTGTCCGACATTGATTGAATTGAGGAAAGCTAAAAAGTATGAATCATATTTTCAACTCACGCAAAATGATATTTGGATAATTCATTGTCATCATCTCATAGTTATCAAAATCAAAGACTACTTCCGCCTCCTCGCCCATATAACTCTTTTCATTGACATAAATACATACATAATACGTCAATTTCAAAATTCATCTTAAGTGCCTATAAGAGGAGTGGCATACATAAATTTCACAAGTCATTTTTTAAGTTTCAAAATTTTTTTATCTACAAATAAATATAAAGTAAAAATTATTTTTTTCAAATTCCGAAATTTTGCAAGTTTTGAATTTTCACATCACTTTATCATAATAAATATTATTATCTTTTCTGTAAAATTTTATAATAATAAATTATATTTCACTTTAATTTTTCTATATCATTTTATTATAATTAAAAAATATATGACTATTTCATATTTAAATTTACGGATTAGTTCCAAAATTCTGTATTTTATTTATTATTATACAAATTTATTTATTATTACATATATCATTATTTTGATTTTTTTTATTAATTAGTTTTACTATTATATATTAAATATACATTTCACTATTGAACATCAAAATAAAGTTTATTTTTTTTAATTTCGAATTCCTAATTTTTTAGTTTCCATTTTTTTTATAACAACACATTCTCATCATTATAAATTTTATTGAAAAATTCTACAAATATTGAAATTTTATTTTCATACTCCATACAAAATAATTATCAGTATACAAATTAATGACTAATTTTTCACATCTCACTAATCTTATATTCATAAATATAAAATAAATGTTAAAATCAAAATTATTTTCCAAATTTTACTAATCTTCTATCCACAAAATATATGTATATATATATATATATATATATAAAATCAAAATCAAAATAAAAATTATTTTTTCCAATTTGGAATTCTGTAATTTTTTTTATTTTTCACATCACTTTATTATTTTAAAATATCATTTTATTTTTTCTAAATTTTGAGTCTTAAAAATATTTTATAGTAAAAAAAATCTATTGAAATAGAATTTATTTTTAAGGTTTTTGAAATACATTTTTTTTAGAAAATTATTTCTTCTATATTATGAAATTTCATTTTTAGTTACAATATACAATATTTATCAATATAAAAATCATTTGGTCATTTTTCCAAAGTTCACTAACATTATTTTCATAAATATTAAATAACACAATCTAATTTATAATAATCAAATATAATATAAAATAAATTATCATTTCCATGAAAATTATTTACTCAATTTTGAATTTCTGAAATTTTTAACAAAATAAAAATTATACTTTCCAATTTTGTAATTCTATAATTTCTTGGTACTTTTCATATAATTTTAGAATAATAAAATCTTATTGTATTTTTCTGTAATTTTAGATTTTCATATTTAATATGTAACTTTAATTTTCATTTTAATTATACTTGTTTGTGGACAAACCATGTTTCTATTCTATCCAAAAATAAAATTTTATGACTACTCAATAAGATAAATGCATATAATGAAAAAGTTAATATAAAAGAACATTTTAAAAAATTTAAGCATGTTTTTCTCCACTAATATGTTCAATTAATTAAAATACCATAAAACATCTAACCATAAATTTTTAAACATAACAATCTAATTTATAATTTAAATATATTAATTTAACCTTAAATTTTCACTATTCAACTTCCATTCTCTTTTTTTTAAACTACTCTGCTCCTCTCCTCTTTTCTCTCTTGCAACTCTCAACCTCTCCTCTCAAATTAACATAATGTTATGTGTGTTTATACACTACAAAAAAATAGCTATTTAGTAGTGGTTAATAAAAATCGCCACTAAACAAAAGCATAGTGGTGGTTTATGCCACATCTACTACATAGTGGTGGTTTATTTCCAATCACTATTGTTTTGTGGCGGTTCGCAATAAACCGCCACAATATGGTGGCAATTGATATTAAACTGCCACTATATAGTGGCGATTTTTCTCTAAACGCCACTAGACTCTTAAATTCTTAGCCCTAATTTCATTTACGCCCCCACTTCACCATCAATTGTGTCTCTTTGTTGTCATTATCACTTTGCACCCCCTCTATCGACATGCACCATTATCTCACAATCGGTAGCCAGTTGCTCGCTGTAATATGTGGTTCGTCATGTTAGTTGTTACAATGAGGGGGGAGGTGGCTACAAAAACTTGATCATTTATTTGCTTCTGTTTTGGTACCATGTTTTTCGTTGTTAATTAAATGTGTGCTACAATAATTTAGATTGCAAAGAATTGAAGTTAGACAAGGTTGGAAACTCTATAGTAGAGAAAGTTTGCTAAGCTTTGTAATCGATAGGGGAAACTAATTTACTATTCTTTGTAGTATTTTATTTAGTCGTATATTGTGTCTTATTTTTTAACTTTTGTTTTAAAAAAATTAGTTAGCTTGGGATTGAGATTATATATAGTTGAACTTTTTGGATTTTGGTGCTCCTTATTTAAGTAAGTTTGTGCCTCAATTACAAAATTAGATAGCTTGAACTTACTGCCATACATTTCACTTCAAAATCTCACATGCATATCATATACATCAAGATATATAGTATATTTTTGCTGAATATATTAAAAAAATAATTAAAGATTAAATTTATTATGATTACAATTTATTATATAGTGGCAGTTGGCCTTGAACCACCACTATATAGTGGCGGTTGTACCAAACCACCACTATATTGTGTCAGTTGTACCAAATCACCACAAAATTTTCCTTATTTAGTGGTGGTTGGATTCCAACCACCACTAACCACCACTATACTCATTGTTTTGCATATGTTGTTGCCCCATCACCCTTGCCTTCGATTGCGATTCTTCGTTGCTTCACCGTCCTCCTCCATTGTTTTTCGCCACAAGCTCGCTGTTGCTTGACCTCCCTCATAGTCGCTCGCCAGTCCTGTTTGTAAGTTTTGTTTTCTAGTGATCATTATTACTCCAAAGGACTCCTAAGAGTAAAATCATTCACCTACTTTTGTCGTTCTTACATTTCTCCAGAACTAGGTACTGTTATCTTTGTGCTTTAGGCCTAAAAGGGAATAACGTGTTGCATTAATTTGGTTTGGGAAAATGCATTTTTGATTTGGTTTTGAATCTTTCCTCTCACCTGCCCATTTTTGTTCTTGAACATGCATTACACCTGAAATTTGAGAATATATCTGAACTTATTTAGTTATGCTTTGATACGAGGTGTTTGGGATGTTGACCCTAAGGCTATATGCCATAAGTTTTGATGATGACAAATGTATTTGAATAGTAGCATTGATATATATAAAGATTAATTATCATATATATGCTACAAGTACTTAAGCATGATTATGTTATTTAATATGTATGTTGCATATATTGAATCATGCTATTAAACTAACCATTGGGTTTGCAAGTAAGATATATTTTATAGGTTGGTTCAAAACAAGAAAAGTGAGCATTGTATTGAAGAACAAGGAAAAGCAATATCATGCTTCACTCAAGGAAAACAACATGCAAGGATGAAGCTCCAAGAAATGAAGAATTAGAAGATTTGAAGTCTTGGAAGCTTGGATGCATCAAGATAGCCTATGTGTTTAAATTAGGTATATTTTATATAGGCTAGTATATTTGTGCAACTCAATGATTTAGATTTGCATACATTGGCTCAAGCATTTTTGAACAAAAATATAGTGAGATATAAAGTTTTACAAAAGTTATTTTTTGACCTTTGGTCACTCCTTGTATCATATCTCATAAATGAAAAATCGATTTTTCAAGTATCTTAATCTCATTTGATAGTAGACTCAAAGATCTTTTCAACGGTATATTATTTATTCAAAACGGAGTCCAAATGAGAAATATATGACTATTCAAAATATAGTTTGAAAAACTGAAAGTTGATTTTACTGTAATAAAAAATTATTCTGTTCTAACCTATAATCAGTATTTTGATTATATCTTTTAAAAGAAAAATAATTTTTGAGTAAAACTTGGCTCATTTGAAACTAGACTCCAAGAGCTTTCCAACGGTATATTATTTGTTTAAAACGGAGTTCAAATGAGGGAGTTATGAATTTTTAAAGAAAGCTCAAAATCTGGACTGCACTATAACGGCTAGTTTTGTAAAATCTTATATATATGACCTTAGATACACGATTTTGAGAAAGAACAAAGTCCTACAATGTGATATTAACTTCTTCTATCATCTTTGAGAGAAAGGAAAGCATTCTTGAGCCAAATCTTGCATATTCTCTATCATTAGAGTTATTAGAGCTTCATTTGTTTTCATCTACTCTTTAGAGAGAGTTTCTTTGTATTGTTGATTTTGATCAACACATATATTATTCTGAGTTGAGGTTCGCAAGTACCGGTGTTGGAAGAACTTGCTTTGGGTTGAGGAGGAGCCCGGATTCATAAATTCTTCATTGTGGTTTCGCAAATACCCGGATCGAATTTGCGTGGTTGTAGTGGTTTGCAAGTACCCGGATTAAACTTGCAATTATAGTGGAAATACTCAAGTGGTCTCTTGAGGACTGGATGTAGGCTTGGATTAGCCGAACCAGTATAAATCTCCGAGTTTGCTTTCTCTATCCCTTACTCTTTAATTTGTGCATATTGATATCTATTCTTTAATTCCTTGATCTTTATAATTATTTATCTTGATAGCACATTGATTTTATGTATTATATTTATTATCCTAAGCATTGTACTTTTACAGAAAATTATTTTAACTTCCAATTAATTCTTGTAAAAAATTTATAAAACCCAATTCACCCCCCCCTCTTGGGTTCCAACCATTACTTTCATGGGAATGCTCTGATCTAAAGTGTTCGGGATACTTTCTTGCTTATTTGTGGTACATCAAATCACACTTTTAGAGTATGGCCATACATATTCAATCATAAATTTTGGGCTAGATGCATGTTCCCACGATCCTAATTCCAAATCAAAATTTTCTTTAGAAGTTTATTTTAATTCTGGCCGATAATTATGATATTTTGAATTTAAAATCTCAAAGTGTGTTTGCAATCACTTCCATTCCTAAATCAAATCGGGGTTTTTAAGGGGTAGACAAGTTATTCTTCTTGAGGCATTGTTGCTTGGAACCCAAAGTTTTAAAGTATGTTTGTGTCGTTCCTTTAAAACCAGATCTGAATTTGGGAGAAATCAGCATGCTTCTCTTATGTTTTAAAACCAGATCTATTTTAACATACTTATGTTTTTGTTGATTTAAGTAATTAAAAAAATGAAAAGGTTATTTAAGAAGAAGAGCAGATCAGGCCCCATTGATAGACATGGAGCATCTGGTAGTAGTAGTCTGCTACCAAGTTCGCCACTAGTTGTGGTTCAAAGCCGAGGAGCTTGGAGCTAGTCGTTCTGCTTGACACTCAGGCGATTCCTGAGACGTCATCATCAGCACAACTCCAGACCTAACACAACTTGAGACTCCATCGCCATAGCCTAAGACTTCATCAACACAGCATCCTTACCAGGGTGGTTATTGGATGGTGAAAATGATTGTTAATTTATTTCAATCTTATGTGACTAATTAATTTCAATATTATTTACATGTAGACTAATAAATTTCAATTTGTACAAATAAAAATAGTGTTGTGTGGATTGAGAGGCTACAGCTGCATAATTTATGGGCTCTTCCCTTGAACCAAAGGGTAATGTTACAATGCAATGATCTAGTGCAGCCTACTGGAGAAGGTACAGGGCTGTTGGCATCGTTCTTCATTTATCAGTCCCGTGGGCTGAACCTTCACAACATCGTCAATAACTTATCCAAATTGAAAAAATGTTCCATTCGATTATAAAGAATTTGTAATGACAAATATTATTCAGGTTATAGTTATCAATTACTGATTTATAATTTTATTAATTAAATATATTCTAATTAAGCTCTTTAATTTTCTTTTTCAACCCATTTTTGTTATTAACTACGCTAATGAAAGAAAATACATTTTGAAGAAAATTGGAGTGACTTGGAAGAATGGGTGCCTAGAGCTCTATAAGGCTCAAAACAACAGAATAAGATCGAAGGAAGAAATCATAGCAAATATTCCGGGAGAGTTCCTAAGGAGCATTGGACTATGTACGTTGAGAGGCGGCATGTGTCACATCGCAAAACTTACATGTGATATAAACATAAAATACCTAGGGTGTACTTCCGTGGTACCCCATAATCTCTGTGAACATTCTTAATATCCATAATTATGTGAATCATAAATATTCCAAGAAAGATATTTTGTATACATATTTAGAAAATGTTCAACTTTCAAACACTATACAGTACTATACAACCTCCCAAGCCTAGGTGACCTACTAGATTACAGAGCGTTTCCTAATCCTTACCAATTGTTTACCAGACAAAAGTGGAGTATATCCTTAAAGGCTATAAATTCTTCTCCTCAACCACTGTATCTGAAAAGATAATCATGGAGAGTGTGAGTTTATCATAACTCAGTGAGTAAACAACTGTACATGAAAATATCATAAGCACAAACACCACATTTACTAATACAATCAATCTATCATTTATTTTAAATAATTATAGTATTATATGCCATAAATACTTACACTGAGTGACTTGGGAATTTAACCCTCAAACTCTTTGTGCATAGGTTTTCACATTTATACATCGAGTAGTATGGGACTCTAACCCTTTCAAACTCGTGCATAGATTTTCACATTTATACACTGAGTGATATGGGACTCTAACCCCTTTCAAACTCGTGTATTGATTTTCACAGTTATACACCGAGTAGTATGGGACTCTAACCCTTTCAAACTCGTGCATAGGTTTTCACTTTTATACACCGAGTAGTATGGGACTCTAACCCTTTCAAACTCGTGCATAAATTTTCACATTTATACACCGAGTAGTATGGGACTCTAACCCTTTCAAACTCGTGTATTAGATCTCGTAGATCTTTTGCTCATCAATAAAATAGTGAGAATTTATCACAATATAATTACTATGAAGTAAATGAATTTACACATATTTTTATTCCCTTGAATGTCTATCATCAACCATAACAATCATCATATATTATCAACAGCGAGATTGATTATTTCTCACTTCAATAATGTTATAAACAAGACTTGTATTGTACCTTATCTAATAAGATCACATTAGTTTAGTAAGGTTATTCACTTACAAAATGTTCCAATTTATTCAAGGAACAATCACATCTAGTTCTTTAGTCAACTAGAGAAATCAATTCTCAAAAGTAATAAAATACCTTCCAATGATATTATACTTTTTCTCAAGCTGAACACACACTGATAATCTTCTCAATTTCACAAATAACGCAAATGGGATTTATATTGTACTTTGACTAATTTATTAAATTAATTTTGCAAGGTTGCCTACTCACCTGGATTCCACGCTTTCGGCGCTCCCACCTTGCGCCCCAATCATCCCTATTGTAACCAGGTAAAAACCATTAGGGTTACAAAATAGAGAAATTTCCTATCACTACTCTCGACCTTTACTCACATCTTAAGTCATAACTCCTAACCGGTAATGAATTTCTAAATGACACTTATACCATTGGAAACTAGACTCAAAGAGCTTTTCAACGATATTAAAAAAAAAAAACTGATGCTACAGTAATAGTCAACGGTCAACGTAGCTACAGTAACGTTGATCGAGTCAATGCTACAGTAACGTTGACCGAGTCAACGCTACAGTAATGAGAAAATCTGGAAAAATTTTCTCGGTGAACAGTAATTTCTGGGGAAAATTTTCGATGTTCTTCGTGTTATTCATCCAAAAATCCTAAAATCATATCTAAAACAACATTTCTTTTGATTTCTTCCATGGGTTTTCATCCTTAATGTCTAAGGAGTGTTTTAACACCAAAACCCCCAATTTCTACCAACAATCCAAGCTCAAATCTCAAATTTTCATCAAGAACACTAACTTTTTCAAATATCCAAATTCTACGAAATTTCTTGTTCTAATAACATCATAAACCACCTAAGAATGTTTTACATTAACATCCACACTTAAATTCATCCATTAAAACTCAAAATCTTAATTTTCTTCCATAGGTCCGAAAATGGAGAAAAAGAGAAATAGAGTAGATAAAACTTACCTCTTTACCTCTAAAACTCCTGAGAATCGGAAGTATGGTTAGAAAATACAAGATCGCCGGATGAAAATTTGAGAAATGATTGAAGAAGGGAAGATGGAAATGAACGAAGAACATGAAGCCTCGGGAGGAAGAAGGAGAAGAAAAACTAATAATTGTATGTGTGGGCCCCACTAATTTCTTTTTCGATAAAATCGCTCATAGCCACCTTAGCTTATAAGATTTGTTCACTTTAATCCTCTCGATGTCTCAAATACCACTTTAACCTCGAATCCATCATCTTTTCGGTACCGGACTCATAATTCATTCTCATAAGCTTTATTCTTCCTCTCAGGTTTCTATTTGGTCATTTCTCAAAAGTCCTCTATACTTTCTTTTCTTTTCACTTTAGTCCTTGAGAATTTGTAAAAATTTCCTAAATTAAAAATTAAAATTTCTATTCCCAGATTTTCTTCACTAATTCAAAAAGCACATTTTCACGTAATTAAATTTTTCACTAAATTTCAAATTAGACTTTAAATATTCATATAAATTCTTGAGATATTACATTCTTCCCCCCTTAATAGAATTCGGTCCTCCGAATTCAAAACTTAACTCAAGATTGAAACAAATGCAGATATTTTGTCCAAATCTCGTTTTCTCTTTAGAATTTTCACAATCAAGTACAAAATATAACAAGTTCAACATATTTTTATTTCTCAAGTTTCTTCAGTACAAGAATTACCTTATTTCTAGTACATAAGTTACAGGCAACAAACTGAACTTGATTTACAAAACAGATAATCTTAATACGCGAAGCTCAGATCAAATATTAGCTTAATGTATAAATAAAAGAAAGAATAAATTAAGGACGAGGAGGTTTTTGAAATGCAGAAAGTGCTCCAGGTCTAGAAGAGAAAGGTGTTTCAGATCTTAAGGAGGAAGCTAATCGTTGCAGCCTAGAAAGAGTTTCTGGAGGAAACGTTTGGGAAATTTGGCGAAGTGCAGAGGTCACTCCATTCATACAGTCAATACACCTCGCTTGTTGGTCACGAAAATTTTGAGTTGCAAACATCGAATGTCTATCAACTCTATTTGCCAATTCCCTAAAATGACGATTTAAGAGCTTCTCTTGTTCTACAAAGAGACGATTTATCAATCTTCCCTGGTCCTTAAAGTGGCGGTTTATCAACCTTTCCAAGTCCTCCATCTTTTTTCTCATAAGCGCAAGCTCATCATTTGAAGATGTTGCTGTGCTAACATCCTCTAGCTATACTACATCCCTTTTTCTTTTCTTAGCTTCTGATGACTCTTCCATGGATCTCTTATTCTTATAGTTCTCCAGACTAAGATTTAGATCCAGCTCTACCTTGCCAGCCTCAAAGTTTAAATTGAAAGATTTATTGCCGGTCATATTTTTCTGAGCTATAAAGGTTGTATGGAATGAGAGGTTTGATGCTAGAAAGCTTATAAGTAATGAACTCTTAGTGTAATAAGCAGCGTAATGGGGCATCCATTATTTATAGACGAAATTTAGGGCTACCAAAACCCTTACATCACACTCTAAAGATGGCCTCCAGACCTTATCCGTCGCAATGCCAACGGTCTATAATAAGCATGCCAGAAAATAACAAAATATAATCAAATACAAAAGATTTCCTCAAAAATTTCGGCTAACTTTTGACTCTTGCTCAAATTATTAAACTAATCGCCGCTTCAATTTATGACTTCCTAACTCTGTATTTGTCTTATCCAATAATTCTAAATCGAGATATTACTCCATGAACGGGTAGTTTCATATTAACCTTATCTAGGTTTCTAATCCGTGGCTTTGCCCTAAGCTTACACATTTTCAAACATACATATTAAAATAAAAACTTCTCACATTTACACATATCAAGTGTTACCATAAAGTGAGAAAATTTTTTTTTACCTTTCTCTTGCCTCTACGAGCATATATGTATGTATGTATCAACATAGAGATACATCATTATCTATATATTTTCATCTATTCAAGTCCTTTTTAAATTTCAGACTTCTCATTCTCTGAATGTATGTACAATCATTACATATTATTCCTGGCCATAACAAATAGCCTTCACTCTCAATGCATGGATAACATACATACATGGCATATGTATTTAAATACATATAATCACAATATAATTCAATCAATCATGTATATTATACTCAACTGAAGGCTTTCAAGAACAATAAAAGAAAGCAGAGAAATACATTTTAGTTCATCATAAAAGCATCCAAGGCAATCTTTAATGGCTACGCTGTCGGCTTCTTAGAATTTCAGAAAATGCCAACAAGAGATATGAAAAATAAACAAGTATAAATCGGCCGCAAATCCACCGAATATTGACTTACGTGGTTTTGCCATTAATGTGACACACTGTTGACACGCATGCCTACCCTAGGCTTCTGGCTTCCAGCTTGCAGAAATCCATAGGTTGAGCGTGTAGGAGTGCGGCGAAGAGATATCTTCTTTGGCTCTAAGTCTAAATTTTTCTCCATAAAAACTGCCCCGGAGTTCTCAATTACTACACCACAAAGAGTAATCATCTCTGAGCCTACAATTTCCCAGCATTCCTCTCTCGTCATACTCCTGCAAAAACTTCTAAATTTTCTAAACCATGGCCACCAGGAAGTACATTGATCTCACAGTGGAGGCCAAGGAAGAAGAGCTCGACTTAAACTTAAGTATGGGCAAAGACAAGGGCAAGAGACCTTTTGAGGGGTCTCAAGAGGATCAAAAGGAGAAGAAGATAAAAATTGAGGAAGCTGAGGAGATTAGCACTGGCCACACGTCAGAAAACAAAATCGCTTGTCTAGAGAAGGAGGTGAAAAATCTGAAGAAGATGATAGAAGACCTGGAGAAGTTAACTAAACGCAATAATGTGGCAATGACTTCAAGAATAGACAGGTTCTTCTATTGGTCTACCCAATGCTTCTGCAATCAACAACAAAGAAGTGTTGATTGTATGAATGGGATTTACACTACCCTTCGTGACATTGCTCAGTCTCTTGTTCCAAGAAATGGTCGAGGGGTGATGATACAATACAACCCTCCTAATCCGAGACCACCTCGCTTTTAGATTACTCATGCATGAGTAATTTCCCTTTTTTTTTTTGCAATGTAATCCTTCCGCTTTTAATGCCAATAGTTTCTTTTACTAGATGGTACTCTAAATAATAATAATAATAATAAAATGAAGAAAGATAAAAGAAATTAGCCACACAAAATCAATAACAAATTCAGCTTATAAGCCAATCACATAAAAAAAAAATTTAATGACCCTATAAGCTGACACAGAGACAAACAGAAGCTCTATACAAGTCGCGTTGTCTTTCCCCTTATCATACGGGAGTAGATGAAGGCTTACCGTATAAATCAATTGAACTCGATATTATGCCCTCGAATTGTCATGAATTCTTGCTTAAGAGCCTCGATTCGCAAGCTTTCCTTAAACTAACACTCTGAGGCACAAACTACCATAAGAATATCTTTCTAGACCATTCCAATCATACATCACGTTTAACAATTATGAATGTTCATACGCCAACAGCCTACCTTTAACATGCTCTAATTGTTCCAATGTTACAAAACTTCTACATTGTATATATATATATATATTTTTTTTGAAACACCTCTATCACATAGTACCATCATGCCAATCCCTAACTAAACAAGTGCAACTTTGGCGAGTCGCCCCTAGAGAAGACTTATAACGTACCTCAATATCTCTTATGCTAGGTTCCATTTTACCGTATTATCTCCCTTAGGGAAAAACTACCTAGCCCACATCTATTTTCTCAACCAAGCTTTTATCAAGGAACATATTATTTAGGACTTACATCCTCTTCCATAAATTACATCTGTCTGGCATCTATCAAAATCAAATCTTGATCTGCCTCACAAGAGTTCTTTCCCATTCTTGCATTAGTAATCTGCGCTATATTCTTTGTGAAAATCTTTCTTGAACTCTAGCCCATGCCTCATAATCAACTTTACCCCATCTAATACATCACTCTTGGCCCAGCCCTCAAGCCATATTCTAGCAATTACTGATCCTCAGCTTTAAGAGTACACTACAGAGTTATGTTCCCAATTTCTCAAAAAGAAAAATTTCATACAGAGATCATCTTTTCCATCGGTATAAAGATCATACCTCCAACAAGTTCCAAAGTTTCACATATGAAATCAATTATCTCATATTGTAACAAAATTATCTCTAACTAACTCCATCGAAGGGTAAGTTATGACAAGAACACTCAATTTTACAAGGTCTTTTATGGAACCTAATCCCATGGTCATGCCGCGGTTCATGACAATGGAAAAGGGCCCACAAAGAACACTTTGCTCTGTAATCTATAGGGGACCTAAAACCACCTCTGATACCAATTTGTCACATCCCAAAACTTACATGTGATATAAACATAAAATACCTAGGGTGTACTTCCGTGGTACCCCATAATCTCTGTGAACATTCTTAATATCCATAATTATGTGAATCATAAATATTCCAAGAAAGATATTTTGTATACATATTCAGAAAATGTTCAACTTTCAAACACTATACAGTACTATACAACCTCCCAAGCCTAGGTGACCTATTAGATTACAGGGCGTTTCCTAATCCTTACCAATTGTTTACCAGACAAAAGTGGAGTATATCCTTAAAGGCTATAAATTCTTCTCTTCAACCACTGTATCTGAAAAGATAATCATGCAGAGTGTGAGTTTATCATAACTCAGTGAGTAAACAACTGTACATGAAAATATCATAAGCACAAACACCACATTTACTAATACAATCAATCTATCATTTATTTTAAATAATTATAGTATTATATGCCATAAATACTTACACTGAGTGACTTGGGAATTTAACCCTCAAACTCTTTGTGCATAGGTTTTCACATTTATACACCGAGTAGTATGGGACTCTAACCCTTTCAAACTCGTGCATAGATTTTCACATTTATACACTGAGTGATATGGGACTCTAACCCCTTTCAAACTCGTGTATTGATTTTCACAGTTATACACCGAGTAGTATGGGACTCTAACCCTTTCAAACTCGTGCATAGGTTTTCACATTTATACACCGAGTAGTATGGGACTCTAACCCTTTCAAACTCGTGCATAGATTTTCACATTTATACACCGAGTAGTATGGGACTCTAACCCTTTCAAACTCGTGTATTAGATCTCGTAGATCTTTTGCTCATCAATAAAATAGTGAGAATTTATCACAATATAATTACTATGAAGTAAATGAATTTACACATATTTTTATTCCCTTGAATGTCTATCATCAACCATAACAATCATCATATATTATCAACCGCGAGATTGATTATTTCTCACTTCAATAATGTTATAAACAAGACTTGTATTGTACCTTATCTAATAAGATCACATTAGTTTAGTAAGGTTATTCACTTACAAAATGTTCCAATTTATTCAAGGAACAATCACATCTAGTTCTTTAGTCAACTAGAGAAATCAATTCTCAAAGGTAATAAAATACCTTCCAATGATATTATACTTTTTCTCAAGCTGAACACACACTGATAATCTTCTCAATTTCACAAATAACGCAAATGGGATTTATATTGTACTTTGACTAATTTATTAAATTAATTTTGCAAGGTTGCCTACTCACCTGGATTCCACGCTTTCGGCGCTCCCACCTTGCGCCCCAATCATCCCTATTGTAACCAGGTAAAAACCATTAGGGTTACAAAATAGAGAAATTTCCTATCACTACTCTCGACCTTTACTCACATCTTAAGTCATAACTCCTAACCGGTAATGAATTTCTAAATGACACTTATACCATTGGAAACTAGACTCAAAGAGCTTTTCAACGATATTAAAAAAAAAAACTGATGCTACAGTAATAGTCAACGGTCAACGTAGCTACAGTAACGTTGATCGAGTCAATGCTACAGTAACGTTGACCGAGTCAACGCTACAGTAATGAGAAAATCTGAAAAAATTTTCTCGGTGAACAGTAATTTCTGGGGAAAATTTTCGATGTTCTTCGTGTTATTCATCCAAAAATCCTAAAATCATATCTAAAACAACATTTCTTTTGATTTCTTCCATGGGTTTTCATCCTTAATGTCTAAGGAGTGTTTTAACACCAAAACCCCCAATTTCTACCAACAATCCAAGCTCAAATCTCAAATTTTCATCAAGAACACTAACTTTTTCAAATATCCAAATTCTACGAAATTTCTTGTTCTAATAACATCATAAACCACCTAAGAATGTTTTACATTAACATCCACACTTAAATTCATCCATTAAAACTCAAAATCTTAATTTTCTTCCATAGGTCCGAAAATGGAGAAAAAGAGAAATAGAGTAGATAAAACTTACCTCTTTACCTCTAAAACTCCTGAGAATCGGAAGTATGGTTAGAAAATACAAGATCGCCGGATGAAAATTTGAGAAATGATTGAAGAAGGGAAGATGGAAATGAACGAAGAACATGAAGCCTCGGGAGGAAGAAGGAGAAGAAAAACTAATAATTGTATGTGTGGGCCCCACTAATTTCTTTTTCGATAAAATCGCTCATAGCCACCTTAGCTTATAAGATTTGTTCACTTTAATCCCTCTCGATGTCTCAAATACCACTTTAACCTCGAATCCATCATCTTTTCGGTACCGGACTCATAATTCATTCTCATAAGCTTTATTCTTCCTCTCAGGTTTCTATTTGGTCATTTCTCAAAAGTCCTCTATACTTTCTTTTCTTTTCACTTTAGTTCTTGAGAATTTGTAAAAATTTCCTAAATTAAAAATTAAAATTTCTATTCCCAGATTTTATTCTCTAATTCAAAAAGCACATTTTCACGTAATTAAATTTTTCACTAAATTTCAAATTAGACTTTAAATATTCATATAAATTCTTGAGATATTACAGCATGACTCACGCTACTTGGTAATAACATTTTGAAACATTATTTTTTTATTCATTTTCTTACAATGTACTAAAATGATTCCTCCTTATGTCAAGAGAAAACTAACAAAAATAAGATGAACAGGCAATGTCAGACACTCAATTACACTGGAGGAATAAAGAGTTTGGCACAAAGTGGAGCCGTGATGGTAAAGTCACTTTTGAAACAAAATCTATAATATTATTTGACAATTAAGTTAACTAACTGGAATTTTGTAGGGTGTTGAGCATGGTGGACCCATCAGTAAGGCAAAACTGTGAAATGCGACTCACAAAAAGAAAGATGACTCATTCGAAAGTGATAAAGTAAGAGCCATTACTGTAAGTTGTTTTATATTTTGATTTTTGAAATGTAAGTTGGTTTATTCAACTATTAATTTGTTAATAATTTGTTTTTATTTCATGTGTGGTGTGCAGGAAAAAAATCTCTATGATTGGGTCGCATGGAATTGCATCCATTGGAATCTAGTCTTATGACTTGTTGGCATTAACTTTAGGAAACTAAGAGCATCCCAGATGAGTGCGTGGTTTGGGATTCAAACCCTGCCCTGCTTAAGTGTTTAGCTGCACTTCTCGCCTTTTAGGCGAGTTGTAATATCCCAAGAATTTATATGAATATTTAAAATCTATTTTGAAGTTTATTAGAAAATTTAATTATGTAGAAAATGTTATTTTTGAATTAGTGAGGGAAATTTGGGAATAGAAATTTCAAAATTTTAATTTGGAAAATTTTTACAAATTCTCAAGGACTAAAGTGAAAAGAAAAGAAAATATGGAGTACTTTTGAGAAATGACCAAATAGGAACCTGAGAGGAAAAATAAAGCTTATGAGAATGAATTATGAGTCCAGTACCGAAAAGATGATGGATTCGAGGTTAAAGTGGTATTTGAGGCATCGAGAGGGATTAAAGTGAACAAATATGGGATTTTCGAATTTTAATAAAAATGGGATGTGATGAGGTGTATTTTGTGGGAGTCTATTGGGTGCCCTAAGTATAATCAAGCTTTTTCAATTCCCTTGCAAGTCCTAGGTAAGATGGTTGCCAAAGGGACTAAATTGAAAAGAAAATGAGTGGGGCCCATACATACACACTTAAACATTCATCATTCTCTCTTATTCATTTTTCTATCTTCCTCCTGTAGCTCTTGGCCAAGGACTCCCAAGTTCTCTTCTTCACTTCCATCCATGCCAAATGCTTAAGGAAGGAAGCCTTGGAAGCTAGGAAGATTGGTAAGTAGATGTTCTTTTTTTTTTCCTTCCTCCTCTTACAAGAATAATGTTATCATTTTGGGAAATCTTTGTATATTGTTTCTATGGATGAATTTAAGTAAAGATATTAGTTTAAAATATTTCTACATGTTGGATAATAATTGTGGAACAAGAAATTTGAAGAAAATTAGGAGAAATTCAAGAATTAGGAAATTTGAAGAAAGTTAGGGTTCTTAATCAAAATTTGAGATTAGAGCTTGGATTGTTGCTAAAAATTGAGAATTTTGGTGTTAAAACACTCCTTACACATTAAGGATGAAAACCTATGGAAGAAATCAAAAGAAATGTTGTTTTAGATGTGATTTAAGATTTTTGGATTAAGAACACGAAGAACGTCATTGTTCATTCTGGAAATTTTTCAGAAAATTTTCAGAAAATACTGTTCACCTAGAAAATTTTTCTAGATTTTCTCGTTGTTGTAGCATTGACTCGGTCAACGTTACTGTAGCATTGACTTAGTCAACGACACTGTAGCTACGTTGACCGTTATTGTAGCATGTTCATAACTCTTTCATCCGGACTCCGTTTTGAGTGAAATTTATATCGTTGAAAAGCTCTTTGAGTCTAGTTTCCAATGGTATAAGTTTCATCTGGATATTCATTACTAGTTAAGAGTTATGATTTGAGAAGTGAGTAAAGGTCGGAAATAGTGGTAGGAAATTCCTCTATTTTGTAGCCCTGATGGTTTTTATCTGGTTACAATAGGAATAGTCAAGGCACAAGGTGGGAGTGCCGAGAGCATGAAATCCAGGTGAGTGGGTTAATACTTGCTATAATTAAATATCTTTGTTATTAACTTTTTGCATCATAGTAAAAATATGTTGTATATCCAAATTTGAAGAGGATGATGTGGGACGATGAGGCATAAACAATTGTAGAACTTGCCTGGTGATGTATATAATTATATTTTCTTATTTTCTCATGAATGGAGGTTATATGATGGATTGTGAATGACATGTGAACTGAGTTGAAATGTGTCATACTCTAATTGTTGAGTTCATTCATATACGAATAGTTGAAGTATGTTATTGTTGAATAATTGTTCTATATTATAGGTTATTATGTTGTATACATGCTATGTTGCTGGAACCATATTGATTATGTTGTGACTTGAATTGTAAATGACTGAGTTTGTATGTGGCTCATGATTATGATTGAGAATGCTCTTAGATGTGATTGTGATTGTGATTGTGTTTGACTAGAAAGGAAAGGCATGACGGTGCACCCCATGAAGAAATCTATGTGAAGCTATAAGGGGGGAGAATATAAATGGAGCAATAAGGGTGGATACGGCGGGGGGCCGCAGGCAAGGATCCAGAGGTACCCTGGATGACCCGGTTGGTACGGGAAATGTGTGAAATTGATTTCACTATTTGCTGTTGTGAATTATTTGAATTATGTTGAAATGTATTTGATTTACTTGGATATTGTTGTGAAGTATTATAAATTATATTATATTATATTATGATCGATTACGTATGATTGCTGCATGTTATCATTATGATGCATGGTATTTTTTTTTGTCATAGTGTTGTGTTGTCTGCTCACTGGGCACGTGGTTTGCTCATACCCCTCTTTTTAACATTTTTTTTCAGAGTTGACAGTTGAAGGTAAATATCTATACAAAGAGTTATGGATCCTTAGCCCATGATTACCTTTTCATTTGTTCAGGGTAAAGGTATAATGTTTAGGTCTTATTCTAAGTTGTATAAATCTATAAAATCTCTATAATCGGGTAGGTTCATTCAGTGATGTAATGTGAATGACTGTAGTGTGTATAGAGAACTCGGTTTAGCCGTATTTTCTTATCTTTTGTAAAAAAAAAAAACAAAAGAATATTTCTCTTATTTTAAATTCTTAAATTATGTAATTTAAATTAATCGTATTTAAAAGAATGGTATGATGCTTAAGAGAAAGATAGGCTTACAGAGGTGAAATGAAATTCACTTTCCGTGCCGGTCACGTGCTCATATTTTAGGACGTGACACGAGTCCTCCTCTTCGGGTCAGTTTGTTCATGCATTGCAAACGAAGGTTGCATGTTTAAAGTCTCAAATGGAGGAGATGAATAGAAGACATAAGGAAATGATGCATCTCTTTCTCCAAAGCCTCCAGGGTCAACTTTCTTCTCAAAATGTTGTACGAAGGGTAAGTTCGTCATTCACTTGTTTTAGCTATTCTTGATTTATGTAATTCTGATCAATTCATTACAATTTTTTTATTATAAATGCAATTTTTTGATTAAGAGAGTGGAAAGGTTCCGCACAAACAACAAACTCTTCAATCTTCATTCTCTTGTAATCAAAGAATCAAGAAAGAGAGGACGACGATGGAGATGCATGATATGATTTATTATTTTAAGGAGATTTATGTTGCCTTTTTTTAGACTTATGTTGTATTGAGACTTTTTAAGACTTATGTTTATATTCTTTCATTGGATTTTGTATGTATACCCACATTGAACTTATTATATTAATGAAGAAATTATTCGCTTATTTTATTTGCAAATTTAATTATAGTTGTTATTATGTATACTGGGTTGTAATTTGAATGAAAATATATATAAATTTGTAACTTATTTAGGGTAAAAAATAGAGAAGCAGAATAAAAAGGAACCTCTCTAGAATAATAGTGGCAGTATAAATCACCACTAAATTAAATATAGTGGTGGTTTCTTATGTAACTGCCACTAAACTTGCACATTTAGTAGCAATTACTAAACTAACTGCCACTATATAGTGATTGTTAATGAAACGAATAGTGGCGGTTTAGTTTATAACTGTCACTATATAGTGGCGGTTGAAAAACTAAATTGCCACTATATGGTTAATGTCACATCCTAAATTTGGGCATGTGAATAATTCTTTAAACTGGAGGGTATACCCCTATGGTATCTCATAAAATCTTTGATCAATATTAATGCATAACACAATTTTTCAAGAAAGACATTTATATATATAAAAGTTCAACACAGTGAAACAGTAAACACAAACCAAATATCATACAATATGATATTATTTTCCAAGCCCAGGTGACCTATAGGGATTACAGAGCATTCCTAAGCTTTTGGTTTCATAAGTCCTCCAGATAACATGAAAATTGTCCTCGAGGAATACTAATTCTCCTGCGGATTTTTTTTGTTGACATCCACTGTATCTAAAAAAAATGTTCATAGAAAGTGTGAGTTCATCAAAACTTAGTGACTAAATGACTGTGCAATAATAAATATGTCACAAGTACAAATACCAGAATCATAATCACAATAAGAACAGTTATTTTTATATTCAGGGTTTCTATACCTCTGTATTTTATGTCCAAGAATTCAGTTTCCATTTATATTCCCAACATTAATTGGTGTCTTGGGAAATGAAGCCCTTAACCATTCCATGTGTATAATTCCATGCATTGGTATCTCGGGTCAAGCCCTCAACCATTCCATGTGTATAATTCCATGCATTGGTATCTTGGGTCAAGTCCTCAACCATTCCGTGTATATTATATACTCAATTCATAATTCTCATCAATATAATCTTAAATCAACAATAAATTTCATTATCTAGCAATCATCATTAAATATAGAATCTAACTGCGATATGAGATGAAATTTATATTGTACTTGGAATAAAAGTAAATAAAGTCGGTTAGCAAGGTCATACACTCACATAGATTCCGTATCCAAGTCACTTTTCTGAGTTGCTACAAAGAAGAGTACGTAGCTGGATTTCAGGTTCCGCTACGAAAATTTTCATGAAGATCAGATATAGAAAGTCAGGGTTACTTTTATACCAAAATATTATTCATACGTATAATCACTATTCATAAGTATGAATATTATTTATACGTACGGATACTATTTATACGTATGGTTACTATTCATACGTATTGTTACTATTTATATGTACGGATACTATTCATACCAGAAATAGAGAATACAATCTGTATAAGAGTACACCAGGTAAGTTCCCAGGAAAGAGTGGAGAGTCGTAATGAACACACTTAAGAACCAGGTCTTTCCTTAGCCAGAACTTTCCTAGACATGTATTTTCTACGGTTTACATTCTATTTTAGTAATCAGAGAATCAAAATAACATATAGGTAGCTAAGGACAGTTTTTCTGATGTGGAAGATCAGCCAAATCCGCAATCACAGAACATACTTAAGAAAATAACTTCTAAAATCTGAAAGACATATAAAAGGGCATAGTATCCTTACCTTGGATCTAGGCTAAGGAAGAAATACCTAGAATCTCAGAACCCTAACGTCGGAGCAAAAGAAGTTTTGAGGAGAGGAGAAGAGAAACTGAAGGTGTGAGTTTAGAAGTGAAATAGAAGGGTCTATTTATAGGAAAAGTCAAAGGTACTATTTGATACTATGCGTTAATAAAATATTTAATTTACTATTTATGAAATGACATTTCTAATAATTCAGTTTACTGTGCTACTAAAGGGAAAATTATCCTTTCTCTTAAACCTTTAAGTTTCTTTTCACCTTTGTCATTTTCAATTTAGTCCTTAAAGGGATTTTCTCATACAAAACATTATTTTTCTCCTAGTTTCTTTCAGATTTCTCTTATGCTCAAGCCATATTTCATCCAAGGGATAAATTCTATATCCTAACATCTATTATATCCCACAGTTTATACAATTTATAAATAGAAATCTGTATTTTCAACAATATGCACAAACGAGTATAAAAAATTAAACCGATAGGGAATTTATTTTCTCCAAAATAAATTTATCGTAATTCTTGAATACTTATAACTTAAAAATATAGCCGGTATTACATTCTACCCCCTTAAAGAATTCGGTCCTCCGAATTCAAAAACTTACCTCATGATTCGAATAGGTGTGGATATTTCGTCTACATTTTATCTTTTTTTTCCCATATAGCTTCCCCGTGAGTATGATTCCTCCACAGAACTTTGACAATGAAAATTTCCTTGGTGCGAAGTTTCTTGACTTGCCTATCGAGAATGGCTATTGGCACCTCTTCATAAACAAGAGTCTCATCAAACTGTACGTCTTGTGGCTGGATGACATGAGAGGGGTCAGGAAGATACTTACGTAGCATCGATACATGAAATACTGGGTGTACTCCTTCTAGGTTTGAGGGTAAGACTAGGCGGTATGCCATGTTACCCACTCTTTCCATAATCTCATAATGAACAATATATCTTGGACTGAACTTTCCTTTCTTTCCGAATCTCATTACTCCCTTTATCGGTGAGATTCATAAGAAAATCATATCACCAATAGAAAATTCTAGGTCACGTCGTCGATTGTCTGCATAGGACTTTTGCCTACTTTGAGCGGCTAATAACCTCTCCCTGATCAGTTTAGTTCTATCCACAGCCTCCTGTATCATTTCAGGTCCCACCATTTTGGGTTCGCTTAGTTCAAACCAACCAATAGGAGATTGACATCGTCTCCCATATAATGCCTCCAAAGGAGCTATCTTAATGCTAGCTTGATAACTATTATTATAAGCAAATTCAATAAGTGACAAGTGGTCTTCCCATCTGCTACCAAAATCCATCACACATGCTATCAGTATTTCCTCTAAGGTCTGAATAATTCTCTCAGACTAACCATCAGTCTGAGGATGAAAGGCTGTGTTCAAATCTACTCTAGTGCCTAGAGCTTTCTGAAAAGCTCTCCAGAATCGGGAAGTGAACTGGAGTCCTCGATCTGATATGATAGACACTAGTATGCCATGGAGCTTTACTATCTCATTCACATATAGTCGACTAAGTTTTGCCACACTGTAAGTAGTATGAACAGGAAGGAAATGTGCCGATTTAGTAAGTCGATCCACAATGACCCATATAGAGTAGTATCCATTCAAAGATCGGGGCAAACCCATCACAAAGTCCATAGTAATCCGTTCTCATTTCCACTCAGGAATCTCAAGCCTTTACATCAACCCAGGTGGTCTCTGATGTTCGGATTTGACCTGCTGACATGTCAAGCATCGAGCGACAAAGTCAATCACATCTCGCTTCATGCCCTCCCACCAATAAACATGTTTCAAGTCCTGGTACATCTTGTTGGCACCAGGATGAACAACATATGGTGCTTCGTGAGCTTCTTGTAAAATCTCCCGATTCAAGGGTTCAATGTTTGGAATACACAACCTCCCGTTAAACCATAACACACATTCCTCGTCTACTGAGAAACCCTGTACTAAACCTTCCTTCTCCTTCTCTCTAGTTTTAACCATTTCGGTGTCATTCTCCAATGTTGCCTTCACCCTTTCTACAAGGGAGGATTTAGCTGACAAGTAAGCCAAGAAAGCACCTAACTTAGTAATCTCGAAGAATACCCCACTAGCCTCTAGCTCATGTAATTCTTGAATCAAGGACCTCCTTACTGTGGTAATATGAGCTAGACTCCCCATCGACTTCCGACTAAGGGCATCTGTTACCACATTTGTCTTCACTGGATGGTAGAGAATGGTACAGTCATAATCCTTTAGGAGTTCCATCCATCTCCATTGCCTTAGATTGAGATCTTTCTGTTCGAAGATATATTTAAGGCTTTTGTGATCCGTGAAAATCTTACATGTTTCTCCATATAAGTAATGCCTCTAAATCTTTAAAGCAAACACTACAGCTGTCATCTCTAGATCATGAGTAGGATAATTAAGCTCATGCTTTTTAAGCTGTCGAGAGCCATAAGCAATGACCTTACCGTGTTGCATTAACACACATCCCAATCTTACCTTTGAGGCGTCACAATATACAGTGTAACCCCCCGGTCCCGATGGTAGAACTAGAACTGGTGTCGAAGTTAGACACTCCTTCAACATAGAGAAACTTTGCTCACAAGCATCATCTCAAATATACTTAGCATTCTTCCTAGTCAACTTAGTCAGTGGAAGAGCCAACTTAGAGAAATTCTTGACAAAGTGACGGTAATATCCTGCTAAGCCAAGGAAACTCCGAACTTCAGATACAGTTGTTGGTCTAGGCCATTTCTTCACTGCTTCGATCTTACTTGGATCTACATGAACACCTTCCTGGGAAATTACATGCCCCAAGAATGTTACTGACTCATCCAGAATTCATATTTTGAGAACTTAGCATATAACTGATGTTCCCTCAAAGTTTATAGCACCGTTCTCAAATGTTCTGCATGATCCTCCTGGCTCTTGGAGTAAACCAGAATGTCATCAATGAAGACGATCACGAATCTATCAAGGAAAGGTTTGAACACTCGGTTCATAAGGTCCATAAATACTGTTGGCGCATTAGTCAATCCAAATGACATTACGAGAAATTCATAATGCCCGTATCGCATCCGGAAGGCGGTCTTGGGTATGTCTTCCTCCTTAATTTTTTAGTTGATGGTAACCAGATCTCAAATCTATCTTTGAGAAGCATTGTGCCCCCTGAAGTTGGTCGAACAAGTCATCAATTCTTGGTAAAGGATATTTATTCTTTATCGTGACTTTGTTTAACTGACGGTAATATATGCACAATCTTAAAGTGCCATCTTTCTTCCTCACAAAGAGTACTGGGGCACCCCAAGGTGAGAAACATGGGCGGATAAACCCCTTATCCAGCAGGTCTTATAATTGCTCTTTAAGCTCTTTTAACTCAGCGGTGACATGCGGTAAGAAGGAATTGAAATTGGTCTAGTGCCCGGAACCAATTCAATATTAAATTCAATATCCCTCTCTGGTGGTAAACTAGGTAAATTTTCTGGAAATACATCTGGAAATTCACTAACTACTGGTATTCGTTCAAGACTTCGTTCCTCCTTGTCTATATCTTTTATGTTACAGGGCACCTCACTTCGGTTTCCTTGAAATATGAAATTATGTCCACCCGGTATACTAAAAGAAATGGTCTTGTCATGACAATTTAATGTAGCATGGCATGAGGATAACCAGTCCATGCCTAAGATCACATCAAAGTCTGTCATACTAAGAAGCATGAGATCTACCTCCGTCTCTATGTCCTTAATAGTTATCTTACAAGAACGATATCCAGATCTAACTACTAGGGCTTCCCCCATCGGTGTAGCTACTAGAAATGGTTCGTCTAGTATAACTGGCTCAGACTCGAACCTCTTGGCAAACAGAAGTGACACATACGAATGTGTAGAACTAGGGTCAAATAATACATGTGCAGTTAAAGTGCCAACTAATAAAGTACCTGTAATAACAGCATTGGATGCCTGGGCATCTTGTCGAGTCAAGGCATATACTCTGGTAGTTCCTCTACCGGCTGCTTGCTGCCCATGACCTCCTTGGCCTCTGTCAGATCCTTTCCCAAAGCTTCCTCCAGTAGAAGTGGTTGGTGCACGAGCGACTGGAGTAACTCCCGGTTGGGTGTGAGATGGAAGAACGGATGCTTGACCAGATCCAGAAGTAAGTTGAGGGCATTCCCTCCTGAAGTGCACTTCTTGTCAGCAATGAAAGCAACTTAATGTTTCCATCTTCCTGAGGCATTCTCCAAAATGGAATTTTCCACACTCAGGACATTGAGGCTTCCCTCTTCTTACTTGAGAACCACCCTTGCTCGAAGAGTTATAACTACCTTTATATTCTGAGCTCGGCTTAGCTGCACTAGCCGTGGAGAATGTGGGTTTAGATGATGCAATCGGAACATGCTGTGAAGTGATGGAAGGCTTCGAGGTTCCTGAGTTCCCTCCTTGGTTAAAATACCTCCTGTCTCTAGACCTCTTTTTGTTTTTAAATTCTTCCTTCTTATTCCACCTCTTTTCCATTCTATGTGCAGTATCAACAGTGGCAGAATAAGAGTTATAATTAACCATATTCAGACCCACCTGTGAATAAAGAGAATCGCGAAGACCTTCCACAAACTTTTTAGATCAAACAAGATTATCTCATATTAACCCACTGAAGAATAAGTTATAAAAACAAAATACACTATACTCTATAAGGTCTTTTATGGAACCTAATCTCATGGTCATGCCACGGCTCATGACAATGGGAAAGGGCCCACAAAGAACACTTTGCTCTATAATCTATAGGGGACCTAAAAACTGACCTCTGATACCAAAACTGTCACATCCCAAATTTGGGCATGTGAATAATTCTTTAAACTAGAGGGTATACACCTATGGTATCTCATAAAATCTCTGATCAATACTAATGCATAACATAATTTTTCAAGAAAGATATTTATATATATAAAAGTTCAACACAGTGAAACAGTAAACACAAACCAAATATCATACAATATGATATTATTTTCCAAGCCTAGGTGACCTATAGGGATTACAGAGCATTCCTAAGCTTTTGATTTCATAAGTCCTCCAGATAACATGAAAAGTGTCCTCGATGAATACTAATTCTCCTGCGGATTTTCTTTGTTGGCATCCACTGTATCTTAAAAAAAATGTTCATAGAGAGTGTGAGTTCATCAAAAATCAGTGACTAAATGACTATGCAATAATAAATATGTCACAAGTACAAATACTAGAATCATAATCACACTAAGAACAGTTATTTTTATATTCAGGGTTTCTATACCTCTGTATTTTATGTCCAAGAATTCAGTTTCCATTTATATTCCCAATCATTACATTAATTGGTGTCTTGGGAAATGAAGCCCTCAACCATTCCATGTGTATAATTCCATGCATTGGTATCTCGGGTCAAGCCCTCAACCATTTCATGTGTATAATTCCATGCATTGGTACCTTGGGTCAAGTCCTCAACCATTCCATGTATATTATATACTCAATTCATAATTCTCATCAATATAATCTTAAATCAACAATAAATTTTATTATCTAGCAATCATCATTAAATATAGAATCTAACTGCGATATGAGATGAAATTTATATTGTACTTGGAATAAAAGTAAATAAAGTCGGTTAGCAAGGTCATTCACTCACATAGATTCCGTATCCAAGTCACTTTTCTGAGTTGCTACAAAGAAGAGTACGTAGCTGGATTTCAGGTTCCGCTACGGAGATTTTCATGAAGATCAGATATAGAAAGTCAGGGTTACTTTGATACCAAAATATTATTCATACGTATAATCACTATTCATACCTATGAATACTATTCATACGTACAAATACTATTCATACGTATGGTTACTATTCATATGTACGGATACTATTCATACTAGAAATAGAGAATACAATCTGTAAAAAAGTACACCAGGTAAGTTCCTAGGAAAGAGTGGAGAGTCGCAATGAACACACTTAAGAACCAGGTCTTTCCTTAGCCAGAACTTTCCTAGACATGTATTCTCCACAGTTTACATTCTATTTTAGTAATCAGAGAATCAAAATAACATATAGGTAGCTAAGGACAGTTTTTCTGATGTGAAAGATCAGTCAAAGCCGCAACCATAGAACATACTTAAGAAAATAACTTCTAAAATCTGAAAGACATATAAAAGGGCATAGTATCCTTACCTTAGATCTAGGCTAAGGAAGAAATACCTAGAATCTCAAAGCCCTAACGTCGGAGCAAAAGAAGTTTTGAGGAGAGGAGAGAAGAGAAACTGAAGGTGTGAGTTTAGAAGTGAAATAGAAAGGTCTATTTATAGGAAAAGTCAAACGTACTATTTGACACTATGTATTAATAAAATATTTAATTTACTATTTATGAAAATGACATTTCTAATAATTCTGCGTTAGTCGTTACTATTGGAAACTAAAGGGAAAATTATCCTTTCTTTTAAACCTTTAAGTTTCTTTTCACTTTTGTCCATTTCAATTTAGTCCTTAAAGGGATTTTCTCATACAAAATATTATTTTTCTCCCAGTTTCTTTCAGATTTCTCTTATGCTCAAGCCATATTTCATCCAAGGGATAAATTTTATATCCTAACATCTATTATATCCCACAGTTTATACAATTTATAAATAGAAATATGTATTTTCAACAATATGCACAAACGAGTATAAAAAATTAAACCGATAGGGAATTTATTTTCTCCAAAATAAATTTATCGTAATTCTTGAATACTTATAACTTAAAAATATAGCGGGTATTACTGTCAACACATGTCGTGTTTGGTAATTAATTGGTAAACAAACATTCATATTCAGGTGGATTATTGAGGATGGGCCGTGTTTTAGATTTGGTTCAAAGATGACGTGACATTATTTTGGCCATATCAGCCACTGATGTATATATAAAGTTCAGGTAGTAGTC
Source organism: Biancaea sappan (assembly GCA_037074585.1). Taxonomy (NCBI): domain Eukaryota; kingdom Viridiplantae; phylum Streptophyta; class Magnoliopsida; order Fabales; family Fabaceae; genus Biancaea; species Biancaea sappan. Next base: position 15,544,978 of record CM073491.1, on the reverse strand, counting down.
TAGAAATCCTTGTCAGTATTGACCGTTAGTCGAATTAATAAATTATTGGACAAAAGGACCTTACCACATGAAATGAAGAATTTATGGAGATCTTGTATTAAGTTTTATAATTCATGAAAATTATTTGTACAGTAAAAAAAAAGTTCATCAGAATTATCTACATTTTTCTCTACAATTTTTATATTCTTATTAAAAAAACTTAATGGTAAATATACAATGAACTACAACTAAGTGTTTTCCAAATCTGAACACTGCAGTTATGAGTATGAGTGGTATATTAAACATGAGATCATTACAAATTTGAAAAACACACAGATTCCAAGGCTTTCATCTCTGATCCAGTCACCCAAAACTTGACTTATTAAAATTATTAGTCAGGTTTGATTAATCATTTTCCTTTCAGATGTAATTGTTGTAGAACTGCACAAGATCCTCAAAAATGGATAGAGAATATTGTTCTTTGGGATAATTGAGGGAATACTGCTGAAATTAAGAGAAACCAATTGTAGTATAAGTAAAAGGCTAAGGTTTTTTACGATAGGAAAACTCTAGCGTCAATCAAATTGTAGAACCACGCCAAAAGGGTCGAACTCAAGATATCATCTAGATCTTTATAGAATCCAATTCCTTGGTCTTGAATTATTTATTCGGACTAAATAATTGAGAGTGTTTTGTTGCTCAATTTCAATATTCTGGCACTATCATTGGTACTATACTACTGTTTGTATCTCATGGTTCTCGACGCAGCTATGAATCCAGGTGGCAGAAGCAATTATATAAAGAATTTAGTGCTATAATCCCTATTAATAAAAAAAATTATACAATTTTGATAATAAAAAATTTGTTTAGAAAATAAAGGAAATATACCTAACCACGACCTACTGAACTTGTTCAAAATTAAGACTAAGGGATTACAAAGAAAAAGAAGAGAACTACGAAGACATAACTGCGAGGACCAATGACCACGGTTGCGACACTTTTGACATTTTCAAACTAATACGAAAACTTAAGCAAGATCTCACGAGAAACAAAGCAGGGCAACCATCTCTAACTGAACATATACATAATGACAACCAAACCAGCTTGATCAAGCAACTATTCCCCGACCTCCTCTGTCTAATCTTATATTATGGCCGCGTCCACGGCCCCTTCCTCCTCTTCCACGACCACGGCCTGCAAAACCTTCAAATGGCAAGAATAACTACCATGTCTATGAACATAGATAGGATGTGAAAACAACAGAGGAATTATATTAAAACAGCTGATGAATTTAGGTAAGGTTCAATATAAGTTATTCATTTATGTTCCTTCTGTACCCTGATTTAGAAGTATAATGAAATAATGTAATGCAAAGAGAAACAGCAAAATACAAGAATTTAACTCAAACAAACACAAAACCACACGTTATTATGCCAGAGCTCACTTAATATAAATCAAAATTACATAAAATACAAGTACAAATACAATTTAGGCATAACAGATTCTATTTATTATCTGGACAAGTAGATTTCATGGACATGTAAGCTTACCACGGGGGGGAGGTGGTGCATCATATTCTCCATAATCATAATAACCAACTGCCTGGCCACCATAGCCACGTCCTCGACCCCGGAAACCACGACCCCTTGCACGACCACGACCTCTGCCACCATAGCCACGCCCACCATCCCAACCATCTCCAATATAATCCATACCTCCATTGTAATTTCCTAAGCCTGCAAATCAGATTGTGTACTTACAAGCAAATTTAGCCACAAAAAGAATACAGCCCAACTAAAATGAAACAAGTTGGTTAGAAATACCTCTACCCCTTCCCCTTCCACGACCACGTCCCCTTCCTCGCGTCATTGAGCCCTCTGTATCAGATAAAAAATGTCATACCAGCAACAGAAGGCTTCTGAAATGTAAACAAAGAATAATTAAATCACCTCCTTCATCGTCATATTCAATTAAAGGTTTTACTTGATCAGCTGGGAGAGGTGGTTGGTATCTGCAAGAGAGAAAATCCTTAAAATTACAGCAATAGTGAAGACCATCAATAAATACAAAAAGTAGGTATGGACCTTACAAAGACAGTTCTTCCATTTTTTTTATTTAATTATATTTTCGTTTTTGGAAATGTACACATGAAACTAACTTATGTAACCGTGGGAAAAGGAAATATTTCAGGGAAATAAACAAAATTACTTTTGTCATCAGAAATGAGCATACACAATGAATTATGGGGAGAGAGAGGGGGGGAGAGAGAGAGAGAGATTGATGACTAGCAACTGAAAATTAATGTTATGCAAATTAAAACTTTTGGGAAGATCCAGTGGTGGAAACCAACAATTATAAAACACCGGAGTATAATGCATTAGTCTAAAAGCATTGAAATTTGGCAGTCTGGAAGTGACTGGACTTGAAGGCTTGAAATCTTTTACCAGTCTGAATGAAAGTCAGAAATAGAGCACATTACAGCATATGAATCAGGCTGTCAGCATAACTGACATTCACCTTGATCCCTGACTTACAACTTTCAAATATATTGTCTCCACATCTCAACACAGTACTAGCATCAGAGTTTAAAGTCAATTGACAACCAAAAAAACCAGTTGAGTAACTTGCATATACCTCTCTTGAGGATTAAGGAAAATTACACAGACTTGCCCGGCTTAACAAACAAACCAAACCTCTAACTAATATGCTATTAAAAAAGGGGGAGTTATGACATCATATAATTTAAAAAAAAAGAAGGCCGCTAAAATTTTAGAAACCAAAAAGGTCTTGTGAAAATTGAATACACAGGACATCATAGCAGTTTGTTAAACCTTATGAGTGACCCGTATGATTTACTCAAAACAGGATAAAATAAGAACCTCTTCTCAATTGTCAATTTAAAACACTAAGGTTTGCGTGAGAGTAAAAATTCTTAGTCTCTTAATTATATGTAAAATGCAGCCCTAGTTAATTACTGTTTACCATGTTATCTTGGTCCAGTAACCCCACAACCACAGCAAGGAGGAAAGGCAAGCCATCCTTTAAGGCTATGGCTAAGTTGATGAAACATAGTCCTTATACAAGTTATTCTCAAATTATCTTGCAACTGTATCTATTTACAGAACAAATTCTCGGATATAAAGAGTACTACACAAATTCTTACCCTGTAGAGGACTTGTCGAGTTCTTTCTTTGACAAAGTAATTGTGATCATTGAAACATGGCGGGTAGTCTCCAATCTGAGGATAAAATTAATTATAAAAAAAAGGTTAAACCCTTTCACACGGAAACCAAGTATTCATTAGGGTAGAATAAAAAATTTTAGAAGTTCCATACGGAAGAAGTCCTTCTTCTAGCGGCTCCCATGTGTCAGTTATATCAGTTGATCCAATTGCAGTATTTTGATGCAGACCAACAATCCTTCTCTGAAACAAAGAAACAGACAACTCAACAAGGAGAGGAGATAAACTTACACAAACACTAACATATACTCACAAAGATGCCAGCCCACTCACCTTGATCAGCTCAGTGATCATTACAGTCTTATTGATAGCTCTGCCCATTGCTTTAAGAACAATTTCAACAGACCCTTTCTCCTACAAAACATACCACAAGAGTAAATAAACATGAATTAAGAAATATATCAGAACCACTTATAATATTAGCCCATCCTGGATAAAGTAGTACATGCGGGTATGGAACATCAAAATGGCAAATGAAATAAACCTAGCACTAGCAGAAACTCAATGTAAACAGATTTAGTAACAAGTAATCTAGTCTATTATAAAATGTAGGCATCAAAAGAGAATTTTATTTGGCTGATATATATTCTAATTATTGATGCAACAGTATAGCTAAAAAATATATACAGCATAGCAGAAACATTTAAAAATGATCCAAGCAGTAGTTTAAAGAAGTCAAACAGAAGAAAACTTGCATCTGGTCGGTTTTCTGGAGTTCAGAACACATCTGACAAAATAAGTCGCGCTCAAATTATTCTTATCCCACCCAGTATAGGTTCCCGAACAAACAAAAGCAAACCCAGGTAATCTACACTGCGTGAGTCATAAAGCTAATTAAATGCTAGGGTCGTAGGGCGCAATACAAGACTTCCAACAAATACAGATTTCAGTGACCTTTCCCCCACTTCTTGATAAGAAAGTTCATAAGATGTTTATCAAAAGATGGTTCGTAAGGATAAGTATATCACATAAAATCAAGCATAAATAGTGCCGATAGACAGAACCATCGGCATTCTAAAACCCAGCCATCAGAGAAAGCTCTTTTTTGTTTTTGTTTTGGGTTCCCCTAGGAAATAACCTCTACCATGAAGTCAGCTCTTCGCATGTCAATTTTCATATTATTGTATTTGATAATCAGTCATTTCTAACTGAGTCTCAGGCACACCTGAGAGGAAGGGGTGATAAATGAGCACGATGGAGAATACCTGGAGGAGAGTGGTGGCATAGGTAATATAATTCCTCATCCGGCCTTGAGTAGTAATGCGTATCTCGTTCTCGTTAATAGGAGTCTCTGCCTTTGGTTTCTCCACCCTTTGATACCTATCCATCTATTCCCAGCGCCAACAAAAGTTAAACAAAAAAAAAATCAGCAATAAAGCACCAATAACGTTGCGAAATACCGGAGAAGAATGAAACTATAGAACACCCAAATCCATGCGACATAAAAATTTTAAAAAGAAACTAGAAAAAGATGCGAAATGAAGGATGCTATGATAGGGTTCAGAGAGTGGTCTCACGGTTGATAAGCGTATCGACGTAACTTGGGTGAAGGCTACCACTCACTCCCTCTAATTTCTCTCACAGTGGCTTCTTCTCAGCTTTGGGGATATAGCTTTTGATTTGAATTTAGGCCCCGAAAGCCTCGCATGTGTGGTTGCCCCCTTTATATATGCTAACCGGAGGATTTCGCCTGAAGAGTAGGGCTCTGAAGTCGCGGTCTTTTTGCCTACGAGACCGCCTAATACACTGCATCAAAACTGGGCTAAACGATTTATTTTTCTTTTTCTTTTTGTAAGTGGTTATACTGATTTTATATTAATTCTATTTATCTTCCAACTTATAGACATTTTTCCCATATAAAATACGGTACACGAGCAATTTAAAGCTTTTTTTTTGTCTCTTCTATAATAAGATTTGTCAATTTTATTCCAATTCTCAAGCACAATATATATTATTTTAAAATTTTAACAAAATATCAAATCATGAATAATTTTGTTGGGTTACTGTTTCTTTCTCATTGCTTATATTAAGCACGGTTAAACATTTTTGCTAATTTTGTAGGATTAAAATGCACTGCACTATGGAAATTATTCTTTCGCTGGGTTTAGACTTCAAACTGAGATTTTATATCAACTCTCTTCAAATTGATGGGTTATGGAATTGAAAATTATTTAAAATTTGAAGTATTCAAATTGAATGGAAAAAATCTCCATTATCAATTTCTTTACTACTTTTTAATTATAGTATTGTTATTCAAAATTGAATTTGAAAATGGGAAGAATTATTCATTTCCTAATTCAGTTCGCATTTTTTTTAATTATAACGAGTTTTGAATTTTATGATCTCTAACTCGCAAGCCTAAATCTTATACTGAGCTACAAGCTCAATGACATCACAAATATTAATATAATCTAAACAGATAATCAACATAAAATAAACTAATCTTAATATACATGTCTAAAACTAATAACCTGATTTGACTTTCTTTCTGTATACTTGTATCTAAACAGATAAATTTTACATGCCACAATCGAATATGAATATTTTAATTATTCCTAATCATAATTGTCATAATTTTATTTTACTAAGGATCTTACTTTGAAAAGTTTAAACTTTTGAAGCTAAAATTCTCATTAATTTTTTACATAAAAAATTATATTTAATAATTAAATTATCGCATCCGGTAATGAGAACTCACACTTTAGATGTTTGAACACTTATAACAAAGCCTTTTGATTAGGGTGTTTTTGGCAACTTAATAGATAAACATGGGTTAGACAATTTAAGTTTGATTAAATGTGATTTAAGTAAATTTAAATTTGTATAAACATGATTTATATTTAGTAGGTATTTGGACAAATGTAATTTGATAAGAACATGATGTTTGAATATTGGTATGCAAATATGATTTGAGATGTATAATTACTAGAAATAACATAAATTTTATATTTCATTTTTTCAATGTACTATTATTATTTATTATCATTTATTTAAATTTAATATAATGAGTTATATCCATATTTTAATAAAGGGCATTACATTATTATTTTTGGTTTATTTGTCCAATATTACTAATTATTTACTAATTACTTATTAGAATATTTTTTAAATCAATTTGAACTAAGTAAAATTATAATTAAAGTGATAATAAATTGTTAATTACAAAATAAATTATTAACTATCTTTTAATTAATAATTAAATTTTAAATAAAAATAAACTAAGTATCTATTATAATTAAAATTAAGTAAGTATCCATTATAATTAAGTTTTAAACAAAATAAATTAATAATTTAAACAAAATGAACTATCCATTATTTAAAACAAAATAAATTATTAGTTTAAACCAAATCTTGTTTTAATTTCACTATTTACCCAAAAATTTTCTATTTATTCACTTAGTTCCTTAACTAAAATTATTCTTTTGCCCTTTGCTTGATATAAACTCTTATGTTACTTTATCTAGGTCCCTAATTTGATAATATATTTTGTTCTTTATTAAAATTAAGTCTTATAAACTTTTTAATTTATTCATTTTGGTCCCTATTCTGCACTATCGCGTATCTTCTTCTTTGTCTTTAAAAAAGTGTCTTTCAGAGAGAGAGAGAGAGAGAGAGAGACTCCCATCACTGTCAAACTTCAACTTGCCAGATTCTCGATGTCCCCTAGCTGAATTCTCAGATACTTGCACCTATGTTTTAGTAGCCGAAAATAGAGATCTAAGGGAAGTGTCAAGATATGGAAGGGCAACTCAGGAAAATAGACAACACGAGTGGAAACCACATTTAAACGTCTCCAAAGCTATCCTAGCTTGCAGTGGTTGAAATGTGGTTGGGATACCTAAATGTGGTTGATCTCCATTGTCCAATGCAGATCCTAACAAGTTGAAAATCAATCCAAACGTGGTTAAGCTACTTCAAACGTGGATGAGCTTGTCGCAGTGTGATTCCAACGTGATGCCAAGCACGCACTTCAACTGTTAGGTTTTGAGTCCAATTCTTTTTCTTGTCTTCTACAAAGAAGTAGAGTTCTTGTCTAAAAAAAAAACATATGTACTTCCTCTGTCCTGAGAAAGGATTGCTTGCTTATCCTAAGGACAAGCAGGAACCATTGGACCTACAAGATCCAATGGTTGATTTTTTTTTTTAAATGTATTTTTTTGTTTTAAAAAAATTTTAGATAGATTCTAATACTTTCTTATTTTTTTTGTGCTACTTTTATGAATTTATTTGAAGTAAAAAAATAATATTTTTTTTGACAAACAAGCAAAATATTAAGACTTGTTTGGTTTAAATATTTACTATTTTCATTTTTATTGAAAATAAAAAATAAACTTGAAAATACGTTTAATTGAATAGTTAAATTATTGGAAACAGAAAATATTTTCAGTGTTTTAAAAAATAAATACTGAAAATATTTTTACAAATCAAACAGACGGTTATTTCTTTCTTCAAATAAGTCCATAAAAGTAAATACAAAAAAAAACAGCATTAGAACCTATTTAAAATTTTTTAAAACAAAAAAAATATTTAAAATAAAAAATTAAAAAAATTGTCAACTATTAAATCTTATAGATCCAATAATTCTTGCTTGCCCTAAAAATAAGTGGGTATAGGAAGTCATGTTGGCGAGATCTATCTAGTTCTAAATAGACTTGAAATTCCTCCATTTTTGAAATTTGATTTGGGCCAAGGATCGCGAATTTATTGGGTTATCAAATGATACATAGTGCGATACAGTCAAAACAAGGTATTCTATTCTAATAAAAATGGAATAGATACCTAGAAAATAAGTAAGACTCATCAACGGACTCTCTCTACTCACTTTTTCCATCTAATTGTTTTATCTTCGTTCTAGAATAACAAGATAGTTAGAAATCCTTTATTTTCTCAATCCAATCGCTCTTTTGATTTTGGAAAAAAAAAATCAATATACTCTTTCTTCTACACATTTTTCGTCACCCCATAATAAAATGGGGAATAGCTAATAGTTAGGATTCATAACAAAAATCAATAATCCATTCATGGGAAAAGCTTTTCCCGCATCAAGTACTAATATATTTTTAACGTAAAATTAGATACGGTAATCATTCAAATTTAAAACGAAAGCTCGTTACTTTTTGTTTCCCTATAATTGGAGCCGCCAAACTCTATCCATTTATTAATTCAACCCAACTGTGAATTTTTTTTGTTCCGAGCCAAGAATTCAAACAAGGAATTGGGCTTGATCCAATAACAATGAAATATTCTTAGAATTCTCCATTGATACGACATGCTGCTTTTTCCATTCATTCCTTTCTGGATCAGTCGTGGTCTTACAAACTCTATCGATGGTATGGACGAATCCATCGCTTCATAGAAATGTGTAAAAAATGGAGTCGCACTTAAAAGCTGAGTACTCTACCATTGAGTTAGCAACCCTAATAAAATGAACTACAAAAATAAACTAATAAAATAGGACGTGTAGATACAATCGCAATCAAAATAAATAAAAAGATTGAATTGAATAATAAAAAAATTTCCATTTAAATTGAAAGAAAAAAAAATTAAAAAAGTCGAAGTCGAATTGATTCTGAACATAAAAATGAACAGATCCGATGAAAATACAAGAAATTTTATCAAATAAAAAAAGAAAATCACAATTTATAGATCACCTCTTTGTCTCCTATGTTATACATTATTTTTCTTTTTTTATTCATTTATTATTTATTATATATTCGAAATTTCTTATTAAATTTTTGATTTTCTATTCGAATATTCTATTTCTGAAATTTATTCTTTAATATTAATAAAAAAAACTTCTTTTCTTGTTTATATCACAGAAAATCCAACGAACCCATCCATTTGATGAAGTAAAAAAAATCCTATGGAACGGGAATAAAAAGATCTATTTATTCACGATCGGATTATATTTGTTTGATACACTGTTGTCAATATTAATGTTAAAAAAAACCAATAGAGAAAATAAACGAATTAGAAACTTAAATAAATATTAAATAACAAATTAAGAAATACCAATTGAATTCAAATTAATAATAACAAAGTTTTTAAATAATAAATACTAAGAAATAATAACTAAAAAAATAACAATAAAATAAAGTAAATAAAAAAACCAAGCAATTATGTTGTATTAACACTACATAAATAATCGACATAGATACAAAAAAGGCGTACGCGAAAATTAAGGAAAAAAGCGGAGATTGGGTTTATTCAATCAATAAATATAATAATTCAATCAATATATAATATCAATAGAGTAAGAAAGCTTAACCTAACTCCCTTTCCTTTTAAATTTCTTCAGAGAATTCCAACAAAAACCACCTGATTGAGGGTAATGTATTTATAGACCTAATTACTTCATTTATTATTATTTCATTTATTATTACTTCATTTATTCATTTGTCAATTATTTTATTTTATATTATTTATATCAATTAAAAATAAAAATGGATTTTTGTAGTTATAGAAAACAGCATTCTATGGTAGCAATAATAAATAAAAAATTGGATATGAATAGAGCAAGAGAGCCGGGGGGGATAAGAGAGAAAAGGGTTATATAAATCTATATACAAGTCATTCACACCCTCATTTTTATTTATTTATTTATTTATTTCATTAATCATTATTTTTATTTATTTATTTCATTAATCATTAATTGAATTTCGTTTGTTGATTAGGACAAAGTTTCATAAAAACACCGGTCTTTTTTGAAATATCCTGAACAGTTCCTGTAGGTTGAACGCCTTTTTCAAGGAAATATAGAATAACAGGAATATTTAAATAGTTTTGATTCTTTATCGGATCATAAAAACCCACTCTCCGAAAATCTCTCCCCTCTCTTCGGGATCGAGCATCAATTGCAACGATTCGATAAACGGCTCATTGGGATAGATAAACAATACACCCCCTAGAAACGTATAAGAAGTTTTCTCCTCGTACGGCTTGAGAAAATTAGAAATTATGTCTATTAGATGCATAAAATCATCAAATCAATTATACTATGATTTAAATACTTTTTTTCTTATTCTTTCCTGAAAAAAAAATCACTCGTATTCGTAACCTCATAACTCAAGTTGGATAACTCTCAAATAACTCAAAGGAAAACAAAACCTTTAGTTAAGTATTTTATTTCATTTATTGAGCGGTCTCTACCCCCCTTTCTTGTCGGTCTCCTTTAGAATCTATTTTTCGCCTTCAGTCTAATATAGTTGTTGAGACAATTGAAAATGTTATTTACTTGTTCCATGATCCGATCCGTTAGCTTTTCCTTGAATCATTGGGTTTAGACATTACTTCGAGGATCTTTAATCATTTCAAAAATGGCAGCAACATACCAAATTTTTTCTTTCCATGAAAGAATCATACAAATAGATGGTTGATTCCCGCGATCCACTTTTGATCGAAATAATTTTACCAATTCCAACAAATTTTACTTTTTTTTTACTTGCTCGAATTGGATCCTTTCGATTTCTATATCAAAAATATACTTACGAAGTTGTTCTAACTTATTAATTTTCACTAACCCTAGAAACTTGCCCCTGAGAAATGAATCAACTCGAGCTCCATCATGTACTATTTCCATCATCAACCTCTCTCCCCTCCCCAAAAAAATTCGAGTGGAACAGAACAAACGATGTCGAGCCAAGAACACCCTCATTTCTATATAATAGAAAAATGGTGGATGTAAGAATCCACAACTAATCTAATCATGTCTTTCAAGTCGCACGTTGCTTTTTACCACATCGTTTCAAACGAAGTTTTACCATAACATTCCTCTAGTTTGGGGCCAGTATTGTCACATCCCAAAAATTGAGCATGTGAAAAGATACTACTCATTTGATATAATTCTCAAACATACGTTATATACATATATTCTGTAAGGTTTTACATTCAACCTTAATCATTCATTCCACACTACAGAATTATATTCATCTGATAAGCAAATATAGACATACATAGTCTGATATTTCTATCTCATCGCAAGCCTAGGAGACCTATAGAAAATACAGAGCGTTTCTAATATCCACATTAATAAGTACTGGTGTCCCACCAGACAAGAATAGAGGATAATTCCAAGGGGCTTCTATTCTTCAAACGGATACTCTTGTTCTTTGTTTTCTGTATCTGAAAAAAATAATCATAGGGAGTGTGAGTTTATTTAAAAACTCAGTAAGTAAATAACTGTACTATATAAAATATCAAAAGTACAAATACCACATTTACTCATATAATTAATTGTCTTATACATCGAGTAGTATGGGACTCTAACCCTTTCAAACTCATGAATAAGATTTCATAGATATACACCGAGTAGTATGGGACTCTAACCCTTTCAAACTCGTGAATAAGATCTCATCGGTATACACCGAGTAGTATGGGACTTTAACCCTTTCAACTCGTGTATAGATTTCATAGATATGCACTGAGTAGTATGGGACTTTAACCCTTTCACACTCGTGTATAAGATTTCTTAGATATACACCGAGTAGTATGGGATTTTAACCCTTTCAACTCATGTATAGGTTTCATAGATATGCACTGAGTAGTATGGGACTTTAACCCTTTCAAACTCGTGTATGAGATCCCGTAGATCTTTACTCATTGACAAGATAGTGAGAATTTATCACATAATACAATTGTCATGAAATAAAACAATTTCTACATACTCTTATTTCTACCGATCATCATATACTCCCATATGAAAAATTGATTGCTTATTATCCAAATAATATTGTAAATGGGACTTATATTGTACTTTGACTAGTAATATCAAATTAGCTGAGCAAGGTTATTCACTCACCTTGATGTTTGTCCAAGTTTACCTTGTTCCACACTAGAATTTGTGTAGGAAAATTTCCTAGTAAAATATATTACAAGGAATCATAAGAAAGGAAACAAAATCACGAAAAATACGCAAAATTTTCTGACTGCTACAGTAACTGTTTGCTACAGTACGGTTTGCTACAGTACGATTTGCTACAGTAACGGTTCGCTACAGTAACGGTTCGCTACAGTGCCGGTTCGCTACAGTAACGTTGACTGCTACAGTTCCGTTGACTGCCGACACTACAGTACTGCTACAGTAACCCGAAGAAAATTTTCCAGATTTTGTTTCGAAATCCCTGGTCGCTACAGTAACTCGGTTTTTGCAGAAGTTTTTGCAGAAATTTCTAACAAATTCATCCTTTCCCTTCTTGTTTCAAAATCAGAATTTCAACTCTTTTAACCGATTATAACTCAAATATAACTTCTAAAACAACTGAGATTCATGAATTATCATCAAAATCTTCAAAACAAAACCTCCTCTGATCTTCTACATAAACTGAAATTTAAGGAAAATAATCGGATTAAAGCTTACCTTTGATCCTTACAAAGCTTTTGAACCGAACAAATAATCGAAACTCTGAAGATCAAGGAAAGGATTTGAGAAGAAAATGAAGAACTGAGAGAGAAATCTTTTCTGCTTCCTTCGGCTGAGTGAAAAAAATGAGGGTTACTATTGAAACTTTATATTAAATATTTCTAATGGGTTATTCAATAACCCATGGGTATCCATAACCCAACATCCAAACCTATCCAGTCAATTTACAATAAATGGACTAATTGACCATTCTGAAACCACTTTTCCATGAATTTCACCATTCTTAGAATATATCCCTCATTGTGCAAATATTTAGTCCAGTCATTTAACTCAATTTTCATAAATAATATTCAAAGAGAACAATTAAATATGAAAATTAAAAATGACCAAAATAAATAACTAAAGTAACGTTGTAGAATTCTAAAATACTCTTAAGCGAATTATATTCTGAAATTAACGGGTATTACATTCTACCCCCCTTAAAAGAATTCGGTCCTCCGAATTAAAATCTTACCTCAAGTTTCAAATAAATGTGGATAGTTTTTCCACATCTCATCTTCTGCCTCCCACGTAGCTTCCTCGCGAGAATGATTTCTCCAAAGAACCTTGACAGTAGGAATTTCTTTGGTACGCAATTTCTTGACTTTTCTATCAAGGATAGCTACTGGTACCTCTTCGTAGGTGAGAGTTTCATCAAAATGAACTTCTTGGGGTTGAATGACATGAGAAGGATCAGGAAGATACTTCCGTAGCATGGACACATGAAATATTGGATGAACTCCCTCTAGGTTGGAAGGTAGGTCTAGGCGATATGCCACATTACCCACTCTGTCTACAACCTCATATGGGCCAACATACCTCGGACTAAGCTTGCCTTTCTTCCCGAATCTCATTACTCCCTTCATAGGTGAGATTCGTAAGAAAACCATATCACCTATTGCAAATTCAAGGTCACGTCGTCGGTTGTCCGCATAAGACTTCTGTCTACTCTGAGCAGTTAACAACTTTTCTCTGATCAGTTTAACTTTATTTATATCTTCCTGAATCATCTCAGGTCCAAATATTTTGGTTTCACCAAGTTCAAACCAACCTATAGGAGATCGACACCGTCTCCCATATAAAGCCTCAAAAGGTGCCATCTGAATACTGGCTTGGTAACTGTTGTTATAAGCAAATTCAATAAGAGACAAATGATCTTCCCAACTTCCACTGAAATCCATCACACAAGCTCTTAGCATATCCTCTAAAGTCTGAATTGTCCTTTCGGACTGTCCATCAGTCTGAGGATGGAATGCTGTGCTAAGATTCACTTTGGTACCCAAAGCCTCTTAAAAGACTTTCCATAACCGAGAAGTAAACTGAGGTCCTCGGTCTGATATAATGGATATTGGTACACCATGAAGTTTCACTATTTCTTTAACATAAATTCGAGCAAGTTTTGCTACATTGAAAGTGGTATGAACAGGAAGAAAATGTGCTGACTTAGTAAGTCGACCCACTATGACCCATATTGAGTCATTTCCTTTTGTTGACCGAGGTAAACCTACTACAAAATTCATAGTGATCCTTTCCCACTTCCATTCGGGAATATCTAGTTTTTGCATCAACCCAGGTGGTCGTCTATGTTCAGCTTTAACTTGCTGACAAGTCAAACATCGAGCTACAAAGTCAGTCACGTCTCGCTTCATGCCCTCCCACCAGTAAACTTGTTTCAAGTCCTGATACATTTTCACAGCACCAGGATGTACAACGTAGGGTGAACCATGAGCTTCCATTAAGATTTCATGTTTCAAAGATTCAATGTTGGGGACACAGAGTCTCCCATTAAACCATAAGACTCCTTCTTCATCTAGCAAGAAACTTGGTGCTAGACCTTGCCTTGCCTTATCTCTAATTTTGACCATATCAATGTCATTTTCTAAATTTACTTTTACTTTTTCAACAAGAGATGATCTAACTGTTAAATGAGCCAGAAATGTACCTGACTCAGTAATCTCGAAGAATACTCCATCAGCTTCCAATTCTTGTAGTTCATGTATTAGAGACCTCCTTATAGTGGCAATGTGAGCTAAACTTCCCATAGACTTTCGACTTAGAGCATTAGCCACTACATTTGCTTTACCTGGATGATAAAGGATGGTACAATCATAATCTTTCAGAAGTTCCATCCACCTTCGTTGCCTTAGATTGAGATCTCTCTGCTCAAAAATGTACTTAAGGCTTTTGTGATCTGTAAAAGTTTTACAAGTTTCCCCATACAAGTAATGTCTCCATATCTTTAGGGCAAACACTACAGCTGCCATTTTCAAATCATGAGTGGGGTAATTCAATTCATGCTTTTTAAGCTGACGTGAGCCATAAGCTATGACTTTACCATGTTGCATCAACACACACCCTAAGCCTATCTTTGAGGCATCACAGAATACAGAGTAACCCCCTGGTCCTGATGGTAGAATTAAGACTGGTGCAGAAGTTAAACACTCTTTCAATTGGGTGAAACTTTGTTCACATGAATCATCCCAAATGTATTTAACATTCTTTCGGGTTAACTTATTTAATGGAAGAGCCGTCTTAGAGAAACCTTTGACAAAGCGACGGTAATACCCTGCTAAGCCAAGAAAACTACGTACTTCAGACACAGTTGTTGGTCGAGGCCATTGTTTTACTGCTTCAATTTTACTTGGATCTACATGAATACCTTCTTGGGAAATAACATGTCCCAAAAATGTTACATGACTCATCCAGAATTCACATTTTGAGAGCTTTGCGTACAACTGATGCTCTCTCAAAGTCTGAAGCACTATTCTCAAATGTTCAGTATGCTCTTCATGACTCTTTGAATACACCAAAATATCATCAATAAATACAATTACAAACTTATCAAGGAATGATTTGAACACTCTGTTCATTAAATCCATAAATGCTACTGGTGCATTTGTCAACCCAAAAGACATCACAAGAAATTCATAATGTCCATACCGTGTACGAAAAGCAGTCTTAGGTATATCATCATTCTTAATTCGTAACTGATGATATCCAAACCTTAGATCAATCTTTGAGAAGTATTTTGCTCCTTGAAGCTGATCAAACAAATCATCTATCCTTGGTAAAGGATACTTATTCTTCACTGTGACTTTATTCAGCTGACGATAATCTATACATAATCTCATAGAACCATCTTTCTTTTTCACAAAAAGAACAGGAGCACCCCAAGGTGAAAAACTTGGGCGAATGAACCCTTTGTTCAACAAATCTTCCAATTGTTCTTTGAGTTCTTTTAGCTCAACAGGAGCCATACGATAAGGTGGAATAGAAATTGGTCGTGTGTCCAGGACCAAATCAATACTGAACTCAATATCTCTTTCTGGCGGTAATCCAGGTAAATCTTCTGGGAACACATCTGGGAATTCATTAACCACATGAATGTCTTCTAACTTCTGTTCTTTCTTTTCTAAATCTTTGATAAAAGCTAGAAATCCCTGACATCCCTTTCGCAACATACGCTGGGCACTTAACATAGATATCATGTTGCAAGGTACATCACTTCGATCTCCTTGAAACACAAAATTACTCCTCCCCGGTATATTAAAGGAAATAACTTTGTCACGACAATTTATAGTAGCATGACAAGGAGATAGCCAGTCCATCCCTAGAATCACATCAAAATCTAACATATTGAGAACCATAAGATCTATCTCAGTTTCCATGCCTCCAACGATTATTTTACAAGAACGATAACATGTTTTAACCATCAAAGTCTCTCTCATCGGTGTGGAAACCAAGAATGGTTCTTTAAGAATAATCGAATCAAATGCAAATCTCTTGGCAAATAGGGGTGACCATATGAGTGAGTAGAACCAGGATCAAACAAAATACGTGCAGCAAAAGTATTAACAGATAATATACCTGTAACTACAGCATTGGATGTTTGAGCATCCTGTCGGGTTAGAGCATATACTCTTGCATTTCCTCTGCCAGCAACTTGTTTTCCACGGTCACCTTGGCCTCTTCCAGAACCTCTTCCCATACTACCCCCTATTGAAGGGGTTGGTGTTTGAGTAATAGAAGCAGAAATAGACTGTGGCCGAGGTGGCAAAGTAGACCCTTGACCTGGTCTTGTCATGAGCTGAGGGCACTCCCTTATAAAATGTCCTTTTTGTCCACAGTGAAAACAGCCTGTACCAACAGTGTTTAACCTTCATTCTCCGAAGTGAAACTTTCCACATTCAGGACATTGAGGTTTTTCCCTTCTACCATGAGTACCTCCTCTACTAGAAGAGCTAAAACCACCCCTGTTCTCTAAACGAGGCTTAGCCACACTGGCTGTAGAATAAGATGACTTAGTAGGAGTGGCTGGAGCATGTTGTGATGCAGTAAAGGGTTTCAAAGTCCCTGAGTCTTCCCTTTGATCAAAAGATCTCCTATATCTAGCTTTCTTCTTTTGTCGATATTCTTCTTTATTCTTTGACCTCCTTTCCATAACCAATCTGTAAAACTCCGTCCACATAACTGGCGGTGTGCCTTGAATTCTAGCTTTCTTCCAGTTCTTCCACCATTTACCAGCCCTACCCTTTAACTGAAAAGAAGTGAATTCTACCTTTTGAGTAGGAGAACACCCTATAGCATCACAGATTGCTTCACAATCTTCAAGGAAACATTGTGGGTCCTCTTTGGGATCTTCCCCTGAAAAAGTAGGAGGCCTCATTTTCTGGAACTCAGACATTCTTACCTCCCTTACGTTATCTCCTCCAGCTAACTGAGCTGGTGGTACAATTTCAGCTTCAACAATAGGAGGATCCATTGGCAGGTTAGCTTGTGCAGCTCGACCTCTCATTTCAGCCTCAAATCGGTCAAATCGTTCATTCATCAAATTAATCACATGTGCAATAGTTACATTGCCAACGTGAGCATCAGGTTCGACTCTCCTTGCTTGCTCACTAGTTGCGCCCTCAGTACTTTGAGCATGTAAACTATCACCACGGTTAGGATTATCTTGCACATGTACTGGTGGATTTATGGCCCTCCTTGGACCCATATGCTCATTATTATTAGAAGATCCTTCTGACATTGATCTGTCACAGATCTACACACATAACAAACAATTTTCAGACATAAACAAAATATCACTTACTAGCCCCACTGAGAAGTTATCTACACTTACTAGCCCCACTGAGAAGTTATCTATAAAATGACGTTATACTCTACAAGGTCTTTTATGGAACCTAATCCCATGGTCATGCCGCGGCTCATGACAATAGGGAAGGGCCCACAAAGATCACTTTGCTCTGTACTCTATAGGGGACCTATAAAACCTTTCCTCTGATACCAAATTTGTCACATCCCAAAAATTGAGCATGTGAAAAGATACTACTCATTTGATATAATTCTCAAACATACGTTATATACATATATTCTGTAAGGTTTTACATTCAACCTTAATCATTCATTCCACACTACAGAATTATATTCATCTGATAAGCAAATATAGACATACATAGTCTGATATTTCTATCTCATCGCAAGCCTAGGAGACCTATAGAAAATACAGAGCGTTTCTAATATCCACATTAATAAGTACTGGTGTCCCACCAGACAAGAATAGAGGATAATTCCAAGGGGCTTCTATTCTTCAAACGGATACTCTTGTTCTTTGTTTTCTGTATCTGAAAAAAATAATCATAGGGAGTGTGAGTTTATTTAAAAACTCAGTAAGTAAATAACTGTACTATATAAAATATCAAAAGTACAAATACCACATTTACTCATATAATTAATTGTCTTATACATCGAGTAGTATGGGACTCTAACCCTTTCAAACTCATGAATAAGATTTCATAGATATACACCGAGTAGTATGGGACTCTAACCCTTTCAAACTCGTGAATAAGATCTCATCGGTATACACCGAGTAGTATGGGACTTTAACCCTTTCAACTCGTGTATAGATTTCATAGATATGCACTGAGTAGTATGGGACTTTAACCCTTTCACACTCGTGTATAAGATTTCTTAGATATACACCGAGTAGTATGGGATTTTAACCCTTTCAACTCATGTATAGGTTTCATAGATATGCACTGAGTAGTATGGGACTTTAACCCTTTCAAACTCGTGTATGAGATCCCGTAGATCTTTACTCATTGACAAGATAGTGAGAATTTATCACATAATACAATTGTCATGAAATAAAACAATTTCTACATACTCTTATTTCTACCGATCATCATATACTCCCATATGAAAAATTGATTGCTTATTATCCAAATAATATTGTAAATGGGACTTATATTGTACTTTGACTAGTAATATCAAATTAGCTGAGCAAGGTTATTCACTCACCTTGATGTTTGTCCAAGTTTACCTTGTTCCACACTAGAATTTGTGTAGGAAAATTTCCTAGTAAAATATATTACAAGGAATCATAAGAAAGGAAACAAAATCACGAAAAATACGCAAAATTTTCTGACTGCTACAGTAACGGTTTGCTACAGTACGGTTTGCTACAGTACGATTTGCTACAGTAACGGTTCGCTACAGTAACGGTTCGCTACAGTGCCGGTTCGCTACAGTAACGTTGACTGCTACAGTTCCGTTGACTGCCGACACTACAGTACTGCTACAGTAACCCGAAGAAAATTTTCCAGATTTTGTTTCGAAATCCCTGGTCGCTACAGTAACTCGGTTTTTGCAGAAGTTTTTGCAGAAATTTCTAACAAATTCATCCTTTCCCTTCTTGTTTCAAAATCAGAATTTCAACTCTTTTAACCGATTATAACTCAAATATAACTTCTAAAACAACTGAGATTCATGAATTATCATCAAAATCTTCAAAACAAAACCTCCTCTGATCTTCTACATAAACTGAAATTTAAGGAAAATAATCGGATTAAAGCTTACCTTTGATCCTTACAAAGCTTTTGAACCGAACAAATAATCGAAACTCTGAAGATCAAGGAAAGGATTTGAGAAGAAAATGAAGAACTGAGAGAGAAATCTTTTCTGCTTCCTTCGGCTGAGTGAAAAAAATGAGGGTTACTATTGAAACTTTATATTAAATATTTCTAATGGGTTATTCAATAACCCATGGGTATCCATAACCCAACATCCAAACCTATCCAGTCAATTTACAATAAATGGACTAATTGACCATTCTGAAACCACTTTTCCATGAATTTCACCATTCTTAGAATATATCCCTCATTGTGCAAATATTTAGTCCAGTCATTTAACTCAATTTTCATAAATAATATTCAAAGAGAACAATTAAATATGAAAATTAAAAATGACCAAAATAAATAACTAAAGTAACGTTGTAGAATTCTAAAATACTCTTAAGCGAATTATATTCTGAAATTAACGGGTATTACAAGTATGTAATTGATTCAATTATGAAATCATGAATAGTCATTGATTCAATCGATACATAATAATCCATATTTTTTCCTTCTATATGAATGGAAAATTTCTAAAGTAAAAAAGTATCAACCAAAATTCAAATTAACTCGATATTGTAGTAATAGAATTTCTATTCTATTTTTTATTTATTTAGAAAAATAGAAATTAGAAATATTCTTAAATTCTTAAACAAAAAAAGAAAAAATAAATCATTCAAATTATTAGAAATTATTATTATCTAATTTATATATTTTTGTCTATAGTCTATATTTTTATATTATTATAATTAGATTAATATTATATATTTAGATTAATATTATATATAAAGATTAATATTATATATAATTTATTAATAATTATAAATAATTTATATATATAATTTATATATAATTTATTAATTAATATTAATTAATAATAAATAAAATAATAATTAATAATAATAATTATTATTATTAATAAATAAATAATTTATATAATAATTTATATAATCTATATAATATATAATAATATATTATATTAATAATAATAAATAATAATAAAAATATTATATAATAAAATATATAATCAATAACACGAATAAAGAATAAAAATATAATAAAATATATAATCAATAACACGAATAAAGAATAAAAAAGTTCTTTTTGAATCTACATCTTCAAAGTGACTCGATTTAGAGACGAATCATTAAAAAAAAAGAATAATCACATTCTACCCAATCAATATTATATACTCTTAAACAGAAGGTTTGTCAAAAAAAAGGCAATCTTGATTCTGATATACAATTTGTATTCAGATATGATATATATCATGAATGGATATACTCTGGGACGGAAGGATTCGAACCTCCGAATAGCGGGACCAAAACCCGTTGCCTTACCGCTTGGCCACGCCCCATTTCTATTCGACACTAATAAACACTATTATAGGTATTGGTTGTTTGTCAATTCCAATCCAAATATCTAAATATCTATAGAATAAATTGTTGCTATAATTTTAATAGGTGTAGATATAGAATTAAACTTAAATTATTGATCATTACATATAATTCAATTAAGATATTGCATGAAAGTATGATTTCTTCTATTTTTTTATTTCTTTTTATTTCAGAATGAATTGGATAAGTTCAAACCAAAGAAGGATTTTTTGGGGCTACTTTTTTATTTGATTCATCATTTTATTCGTAATTAATTCAATTTTTTTATTATAAATAACAACAAAAAAACAAAATAAATAATTCATTTATTATAAAATATAAAATTCAGAATATAAGAATATATTAATAATAATATTAACTTAATTTTAATTAATTTAACTCATAACTCACAAAAAGAAAAAAATACAATTATCTTTATCTTAAAGAATAAAATGTTTGTTATGCTTAATATCTTTAGTTTGGTCTGTATTTGTATTAATTCTGCCCTTTATTCAAGTAGTTTTTTCTTCGCAAAATTACCTGAAGCCTACGCTTTTTTGAATCCAATTGTAGATATTATGCCAGTAATACCTGTACTCTTTTTTCTCTTAGCTTTTGTTTGGCAAGCTACTGTAAGTTTTCGATGAGATCTTTAATTTAAATACTGTCCTAGAAAAATTCATAATTTTTTTTTTGAAAAAAAAAATCAAACATTTTAACAATTTCAATTTATAAGATCAGATAAGTTTTACAGTGTGAATCCTCGATTCAAATATTGAAATTTTTTTATAGACAAGAAAAATCTGAACCATCTCATTTCCTCATTCTTACGTTTTTTTATTGAAAAATCCTATTATGAGTCCTCCACCAATATCTAATTATGGATATGAAAGCCAATTCTTATTACAAATAAATTTTTGAAAACTTTTTTCTATTTCTCGAAATCACTTCATTTCTTAGTATCAAAAGAAACATAATGTGTAGTATAGGAGAATCTATTCTCTTTCCTTTTTTTAATGATCTTGGATATTGTGTAATGCTTACTCTAAAACTATTTGTTTACACAGTAGTGATATTCTTTGTTTCTCTTTTCATCTTCGGATTCCTATCTAACGATCCAGGACGTAATTCGGGACGTGAAGAATAAAAAATCAAATTTTTTTTTGTTTTCTATGTTTTCCTTGCTTGTTCTTGATTTTGAAATATTCGTATTATCTACTAGGCTATCCTTTCTCCTCCGTTCCTTACTCCCTCCCTACTTTCTATCTTTTCACTACCTTTTTCGGTGGGCTCCCTAAATTTTGTCTTCGATTTGGAGAAATCAATCATCATAAATTCATTTGTGTGGTACAATTCCCGAGAGTCCGTAGTACGGCACTCTTTAATATATCAATTAGACCATGGGCTACTCATTGTGCTTTGAAATTTCAGGTATGGGTTTAAGTTAAACTCGGATGGGAGAAGAAGCGCTGATCACTTAGCCAGTATAGGCTTCAGACATGATGTGGGGAAGGTTAGTTTTGTATTAATCCCCCGAGCATCTTAACTCCTTAGCTAATCGCTGATGCTATAGTGCTCCCCTATTCGTTAATTTTCTTTTCCTTGGACCCAGGCCTTTGTTAACCAAAATAAAAATTAAAAATATAAAAAAGTAACGACAGTACTTCAGCATCAAAAAGTCTAAACAAATAACAAATAAACAGGAAGGGGCGTTGCACAAAGTTTATACATTGGGATGCACGACAGTATAATAAATCATGACTATAACCATCTGGACATGATAATTTGTTATCGTACAACTGATACAATTCATGGATCAAAATCTATAACACTAGAACTCAATTTGTGAAAACTATGTTTAGAAAAATATGCAGATTAATATCCAAATTTAGAAGCCGCAATGCCTCTAAGCGCTTCTTCAAGCTTCCGTTTTAAACTTAGCTTCATATATCTGGGGTTGCTGCAACACAGAAACAACAATTTCTTTAAATGCTCTAGATTCAATCCAATGAGAAAAGTTTAATAACCAGGCATAATGTTTTTTTTTTTTTGATAGAAACCAGGCATAATGAATAACCCAACATTTCAGCGTTTATCTGTTAGTAACTTCTAACGTTGGAATGACACCCAACACAAGCAGCTATTGCCAATGAAATTGGCGTCTCAAATCTAGCATTATTTACCAATACTGACTATTAATAATCCATAAAGAATGACTGCCCATATATATAACATCAATCGGAAGTTGTGTCATTCCTTACTAGTACAGAAGTTCCCAAAATTCAAGTCAGAGGATGCCCCAAACCCTTTGCAGGAAGTTACCAAACAAATGAAGCCAACCAATATTCCAAAAATTAAATTCGAAAATTTTAAGCCAAATAAAGAAAAGAAGACGAGAACTCAAAAAAAAATGAATTACCATGAAGATAGCTGAAATTAACCTGCGTGCAAACCATCTCATGTGCATTGCACGTTGAGCACCACTTGCTGCTTCCACTGTTTCAAACCGCAGATACACAAATCCTGCACTTCTTCTGTGCACAAGATATGAATTAAGCAATTGCAACTCACGGGAGCAATGTGCAAATACTAGGCCAAAAAAAAACGGGGGGGAATAGAAATACTCATTGATCATTTGCGGACTAGTACTACACATTCATAAACTTACTTGTCCACATAAATATGCTTCACCCGTCCAAATTTAGAGCATTCTTCTTCCACATCCTCCTTAATGTCAATATCAAAATCTGGTTCTGTCTGCATTGCAATATTAGATGTCAATACTCGGCAGAACAAAACAGCACATAGGGGAAATTAGATCAGTTAATCACAGACCTCAGTGCTAGGATCAAACATGTTCTTCAACAGTAGACACTCGCTGGGGGTTCCAACAGGTTCTACCACTGGGGCAGGCATAATTTGTGTTGCCAGAGCTGGTGCAGGCATTATACCTGGAGCACTAGGCAAGCTAGCAGTCTGTTGAGCAGGAGCTGACCCATTAACAATGGGCACACCAACAGACCCTGCAATGCTGCAATGTAGAACAATTGTCAGCTAATCAAGAAATTAACAAACTAAAGAGGAATGTATTAGAGACAAACCTTGTGGCAATGCCAGAACGATCCAGCTTCTGCATCAGCAATGCCCTTGATTGTGCATTTAAAGCCTGCATTGAAAAAAAAAAAAAAAAAGAAGAAAAAAGGCATAAGAGAAGAGAACACAGCTGAGAAGAGGATTTTTTTTTTTTTTTGGGGTTGGGGGGGAGGGAGGGAGATTGACCAAGCAGCGCCTATCTGCTGGCCCTAACTAGAACAAAAATGAGATTTCAAACAGAAGAGAAAAAGCAAGGAGAAAGGGATAAAGTAGAAAATGCATGAAAGAGGAAGACTGACTCTGAACCAGAATAATAAAGAGAATGCTGGAATTACCCAAAATTGACCTAGACCTATTGTATCTGAAAAGACATCATTTATCAAAACTTTCAGCTCAGAGTATTGGTTTAACATCTTCACTTATGGTGTTAGACCACAAAACTAATGTCTTCCTCAGCATTTATAAATTCATTAATTAAGAAAGCAAAAATGCTCGAACAGCACTATTTCAATGAAACTATCTATCACACAGTAAAGATCTGGTCATCAATCTGCAAATATTTATAGCTAGAATTGTTGTAGTTATTGATGTACTATGAAACAAATGAAAACTTCCTGCCAATCAATTCTCTAACAACCTGAAAAAACATAATCATCCAGCTAATTTTTTAGTAACTTCATACTAAATATAATTGTTATATAACTTATGTATGAAGAGATAAAGATTTTCATAACTCATCTTTTGGAAATTGATATTCCAAAATTTAAACTTACCAATCCACCTTCATCATCATCAAAGTCTGCAGATTTTGCACTTGTATCTTGGCTTCCAACATGATCTGTTACAGATGAAACCTGTGCAAAATAAACAGCGTTAGCCAAGAACAATAGGACTAGCAAAGTTATTGTCGACAAAAACTAACACATGTAAGCAGGAAACAGAGACACCCAAAGACTGAAACGTATCTACCTTGATAGTCCTACCAGCAATCTCCAATTTTCCATTTAAACTTTGAGCTGCTTTGGCGTGTTCAAGATGGGAAAACTGTCCAAGAATGAATGTAAACGAAAAGGGATAAATAAAGTATTCAGAAAACCATCTTTTTCAAGGTAATTTATGTTGGTAACTAACTTGCACAAAACCAAAACCCTTGCAGTGTCCTGTCTCCAGGTCAAGAGGCAGTTGCACAAGCTCCACTGGACCAAATGGCTCAAAAATCTAAACCAAAAATAACAAAAATGTCAAAAAATGATAAATTACACAATATTAAATCAAGATTTTAATCAGAAACAAATAGATACAGCAGTCCAGATTCCATTAAACTGCTAGTTAGTTTTCTTATGAGTGTAAATTTGAATAACTTATTGCTAGTCAATAGGATTCTATGCAATATCATGAAAATGACAAAAAATATGACAAACATACATGTCCTCACCAGCAATGAAACAGCAAGGTTAACGATGGAACCACATACCTCTCTGAGCTGACTCTCTGTCATGTTGAAGTGAAGGTTCCCCACATACAGTTTCCTGTCTACTGCTCCATATGGTCCTGCTACACCAGTAGCTCCAGTGGAAGCATTAGACTGAACAAGGTTCTTTTCAGCTTCAGAAGGCTTGACCATTACAGGTTGTCCAAGAAGCAGTTGGCCAGAGAGAGCAATTGCCATCGGCACTGACATTGCATCATAAAATTCAATGTACCTGCAGCCTCATTAAGAGCTTCCATCAAGTTTTCAGAACTACCAAGTACAAATGCTTGCAATCAAAACTTACAATGCATACAGCAAAGAGATGTAGGGAAACAAAAACTCTAGTGCAGACAGCTCAAGCTGAGTTTCTTTTGATGTATCTGACTCATGTAAAGAAAATGTTAGCCTGTCATAATTAAAATGCAAAATTAAAGCATATAGACAATAAAACAGGAGAGAATAAGTGAAGGCCATAGAAAAACAGAGACCATTGGGAACCACAGAGACACAGAGGATTAGGTAACCAGCCTCATCTCCTTCACTTAAATATGAGCAAGTGTGCAAATTAAATCCCATGAACAGGATCCCACCTTAAAGCCAGCCTAGTATGGCAAATCACCTGTCACCTAATTCCAAAATCTAAATGGCGCCAAATCCATAAGCATTTCATCTAGACACCCACCACCTATCCCCTTCCTCTCATAACAAAAGGGAATTAGAAGAACAAATTCTATGCCATACAGATTGACCACCAACCATATCAAGGAATAACCCAACAGCTTGCATAAGAGACTTTGAATTCATAAAGGGAAGAAATATAATGGAAGCACTCATCTGCATAAGAATGAAACCCTCACTGTACAGCACACGTAGAGGAAGAAAACTAGGAAAAGGACCAAAAAGAAAACCAGGATTATGTTGTCTACCTTGAGTACGCAGCATGAATTGATTAAACATGATTGCATGGTATTCCCATCATCCCTCATCATTATTGCAATGCTAGTCCAGTTAAGAATACAGTTAAACATGAATCTTGGAAATTCATATCCTAATACCACAATAGCAGATGCAAATAAACAAGAAATTGAATGGCAATAAAGGTCATACCCAACTCCTTTAGATCGTCTTGAGTTCCTATCCATGATCAGACGGACATCCCTCACCTGAAAATAAGGAAATATTAGAACTACATGGAACTGAGGAATAATCATGTCATAAAGAAAGATGTATAAAATTTACCCTAAGCATACAAATACCTTTATTCGGTGTTCACAATATCGTCAGTTACTCTTATTCACTCACCCCAGGTGTACAGAATGTTGAGACACACGAATTTTACTATGCTACTCAAAACCGAAGGATGTACTAACTGCAACAGCAACTAAATATCTCCTAATAACATGCATTTCTTATTCTTATAACACCATTCTGTTTAGTCTCAATCGCGGATTGAACAGAATCAATCTAGCAACGTTTGGATATAAGATAGTACCAAAAGTTACATCAGCAACCATTGTCATCCTCCACTTTAAATGGAGCAATGCAAGATAGAAATCAACTTTAAACACTGCATCAATATTTGCAAAAGTTAGAATAAACTGACCTTGCCAGCTTTTGAGAAAAATTCATAAACATCCCTCTCTGTTGCCTTTAGGGGCATCTGTCATTATCACATGGTAAAATGGCAATTATCAGAAACAAATTTCAAAGTTAAGAAAAAATTCAAACCTTACATTATAAAATTAAACACATTAATGGATAAAGGAACATTCCATCAACCTGGTATGCAAAAACAGTTCTCTGATCCCTTTCTGGATCTGCCTCAGGCTCCACAGCCTCTTTCTTGTCCCTAAATCTCCTGCAATCCAAATATAATTCAGTTATAAGAAAAAATATGCAGAAAAGTTTGTCTCAGGTTCCCAGTTTAATTTAATATCCAGATTGTGTGCTATATAGCCATAATTCCAAAAGTACATTGTTAACATCGAAGGCCAAAAGGGAACTTATGCGTGAGAGGGAGTAAAGTTCCACAAGTATCACTGCAGCAATTGTTTCAAAAGTATATTGTTAATATTGGAACAAAAAATATATAGGGTTGCACATTAAACAGGGAGGCCAAACAGGCACAAACAGATTCCATAAAGGAAATGCTTCTTATAATGCAGACCTATCAGTTACTAAATTAATAACTATGATCGAATATAGGAAAGATAAAATTCAAGAACCGCAATATCTTTCAATTTTCAGAGAATTATATGGTCAAACCAGCTCCATAGCTCAGCACGTCATGGCAAATAATGCTAATAAATTGTATGGACTATTGAACCAACAATGAAGAAACGAACAGAACTAGATTAACATAACAAAAGCAGAATCTTCCAGGAAGGCGAATGCAAGAAAGACCAATACCGGCTATCTCTAACTTCCGATTCTCGTTCTCTCTCTCTATCTCTATCAGGACGACTTATGCTTCTCCTGGACCTCTCTCTTTCCTCCCTCTCCTTCTCTCTTTCCTTCTCCTTCTCCTTCTCCTTCTCCCTTCTCTCCCGTTCTCTTTCCCTCTCTTTATCCCTTTCTCTTCTCTCCCTCTCTCTTTCTTTCTCCCGCTCCCTCTCTTTGTCCCTTCTGTCTCTTTCCCTCTCTCTATCCTTATCCCTCTCCTTGTCTCTCTCCTTCTCCCTATCCTTCTCTCTACTGCTCCTCTCTCGCTCTCGCTCTCCATCTCTCTCCCCATCCCTGTCCCTGCCACTCCTATGCCGCTCCTTTTCGCGGCTAGACCGTTCTCTGTCGCGGTCGTCACGATCCTTCTTTGACCCATTCTCATCGTCGCCTTTGGACCTCTTACTCTTCCTGTCTTCACCATCCAGATTATCGTCAACATCACGCTTCCTGTAACTCCTTTCACTCTTCTCGCTGCTCTCCTTCTTCTTCTTCCCCAAATCTCGATCTTCCTGCTCCTCCACTGTCTTCTCTAAGTAATCGTACTCGTCGAAGTCCATTGGTTCCTCCGGAATCTCACTCTGCGGAGCTTAGGTAGGTTGAGGAACAGACCGTTCCAAAGGATGCAAAAGCCCCGTGTGGAGAGAACTGTGAATGCTTCGAGATTCTGGATTTCTAGGGTTTTGGGGGTTTCTCTTCTCAGATAGGAAAGAGAGGGGTTTGGTTGGTTGCTCCGCTCTATACGATCTGTAAGTTTCAACTCAGACCCAAGTACCCAACATATGAAGAAAAAAAACTAAAAAAAAAAACTCACGCTCAAAAATAAAATGCATAATTTTTACAGGTGATCCCTCTTTTTTCAATATATATATATATATATGTATAATTTTGTAATTATATAAAACAACATATTCTATATTCGTCTCTAAAAAAGAAAAAGAGTGTAGCATAAACACAACATTTATTTTTTAAAAAAAAGTTGCGTATAACTCCTAAATTATAATTAATTACAATTTTGATATCAAAACTTTAAAATACATTTTACCTCTATACATTATTACAAAAAGTTAGGACATTTTATACTGATTAGAATTGACATATAAAAATATGTCATTTTGGATAAAAATACAAATAAAAAATTAGAGATGATAAAAATATAAAATATTCCGTGACAAATTATGTAATTTTCTTATTTGAATTTGTATGTAACGTTTTCGCGATAGTTTAAGAGGAATTTTCTATTTTAAAATTTATTAACTAAAATTATAATTTAGATGTTATGTGAAGTTTCTTTTCCAAAAAAAAAATCATATTGTCAATAATCATATTCACTTACATTTTGCAAATTATAAGAATATGAAATACAATATCTTAAATGTAAGATAACTAAAAATAATTACATTGAAT
Organism: Biancaea sappan; assembly: GCA_037074585.1. Taxonomy (NCBI): domain Eukaryota; kingdom Viridiplantae; phylum Streptophyta; class Magnoliopsida; order Fabales; family Fabaceae; genus Biancaea; species Biancaea sappan. Next base: position 15,515,682 of record CM073491.1, on the reverse strand, counting down.
AATAATTTGAAATTTTGCAAGCATTTCAAAATATATATTATATTATTTTTAATGTAAAAATATATTCATTTTAAATACAATTTTTATGGAATTTTTTTTATCTCTGTCTCACTCACTATTATACTCAATAGTTAAAATCTTTTTCTTCCAGTATAATAAGTATGCTTTGTTTCATAAGTGTCAAAACGTATGAACTCAAATAATTAAATCCAATTAGTGTTTCATTGTCACATCCTAAAAATTGAACATGTGAAAAGATATTATTCTTAGGGAAACTTCAGTGATATCTCGAAATATTGGACAATCTTAATATCCACAACTACTCATTTGATAAAATTTTCAAACGTAAGTTATTCACGTATATTCTGTAAAGTTTTACATTCAACTTTTATCATTCATTACACACAACAAAATTATAATCATCTAATAAACAAATATAGACATACATAATTTGATGTGTTTATTTTATCGCAAGCCTAAGAGACCTATACAAAGTACAGAGTATTCCTAAAATTTCCATTATTTAGTACTGGTATCCCACTAGAAAAAGATAGAGAACAACTCCAAAGAACTCTTAATCCTCAGTTTGATATTCTTCCTCCTCACTTACTATATCTAAAAAGACAATTACATGGAGTGTGAGTTTATTTAAAAACTCAGTAAGTAAATAATTGTACTATATATAATATTACAAGTACAAATACCACATTTACTAACATAGTCAATCTATTATTCATTTTACACAATCGTAGTATTACATTTGTCTGAATTTGCGTATGATTTCTTGGGTGATCAAACCTTCAATCACTTTGCATTGTGTTATAGATACTTGCATCGAGTGACTTGAGAATTTAATCCTCAAACTCTTTGTGTATAAATGTGCCGTAGATACTTGTGTTCCCTTGAATTTCTATCATCAATCATAACAATCATCATATAATATCAATTGGAAGGTTGATTGTTTAACATTCTAATAATATTGTAAATGAGACTTATATTGTATTTTGTCTAATGATATCAAATTAATTTAGCAAGGTTATTCACTCACCTTGATATTGTCTAAATTTACCTTGTTCCTCACTAGAATTTGTGTAGGAAAATTTTCTAGTAAAAGATATCATAAGAAAATATAAGAAAGAGAACAAAATCATGAAAATATGCAATATTTTCTAATTACTACAGTAACGGTCAACTAACCGTTGCTACAGTAACCACTAGCTACAATAATGGTTTACTACAGTAACCGTTAATGGTCAACTAACCACCATCGACGCTACAGTACTTTGACCAAAGTTAATGCTACAGTAACTCCGAAAATTTGAAAAAAAAAAAATTTCTCGATGAACAGTGTTTTCTGGAAAATTTTCAGAATGAACAGTAACGTTCTTCGTGTTGTTTACCCAAAAATCCCAAAATCACATCCAAGACACAATTTCTTTTGATTTCTTTCATGGGTTTTTATCTTGATGTTTAAGAAATATTTTGACACCAAAATCCCCAATTTTAACCTACAAATAAAGTTTCAATTCTCAAATTTTCATTAGGAACTCTTACTTTCTTCAAATTTTCAAATTCTTGAATTTCTCCTAGTTTTTTTCCAAATTTCTCTCCTATAATTATTATCCAACATGTAGAAATGTTTTAAACCAACATCCACACTTAAATTCATCCATTAGAACCCCAAATCAACCCAAAATTCTCTAAATCCGAAAATAGGCAAAATAGAGAGAAAATTGGGAAATATGAAGGAGATTGAAGCTTACCTCTCTCTTTGGAAACTTCAATAAAAGGAAAATAATCAGAGACAAGAAAAACACCAGAAGAAATGAAAGAAAAGATTGATGGAGTTAAGAGAAAATATCTCTCCTTCTTCTTGCCTCTGTGTGAAAATGTGAGAATGATAGAGAAAGAGGAATGATGAAGGCTTAATAGCCAAATAGGTCATTTGCTGACTCACGAGTACCCATTCTCGATTGCTCAAAATCCAAGTGATCTAACTATAATTATTTCTCAATAATTATATTAATTCCATTTAATTTTCTCTTTCTCATATTTTTCTCAATTCACAATATATATATATATATATATATATATATATATATATATCATACTGCAATAAAATACCCAGTCTAGTCATTTATCTCAATTTTCATAAATAATATTCAAAGAGAACAATTAAATATGAAAATTAAAATGACTAAAATAAATAACTAAAATAACGTTATAAAATTTCAAAATACTCTCAAACGTATTATACTCCAAAATTGACGGGTATTACATTCATAATTTAATTAATTTAGTTTTCAAAAATTTCAAAATATAAAATAAGTTGTCCAATCAACTTTTATTTTCTTTAAGCTCTTCCAATCTAGATAAACTCATGGCCCATAGCCATTATAAGCAGAGAAATAAAGGAAATAGGCAAAATATATAAGATCAGCAATAGAGATAAATAGATGGAATATGGTAATCAGAAGTTAAGGCATCTAGAATTGGAAATCAAGAGCCATGCACCAAAACTTCATTCAGGTAGTAGGATAAACTGTAGGATGGCGGTTAGCAAAATTCTATGAGTGGAACTTTTCTTCTACAGGCAAATTTAGCCAAAGCATCAACACACATGTTTTGTGATATGTTAATCTTCAAAATTCGAAACTCAGGGAAGATTGTGAGGAGACACCTGCAGTTGGAGATCAAAATATCCAAAAGATGATGAGGATTATAATGTTGCAAAAGTAAAGAAACAGCCTCCAAGGAGTCAGATTCAATTTCGATGTTACTGTTGGTGTAGCCCATTTTCACAGTTTGATTTATACCTAAGAAAATAGCCTATAATTATGATTGAAGAACATTTCCATGTCCAATGAACTTAGCAAAACCATTTAGCCATAAACCTTGAGAGTCTCTTAAACATTCACCAGCCCCCAAGTTGTCATGAATCATAGAGCCATCAGTATTGAGTTTAATCCATCCCATAGGAAGGGGTTTCCAAGGGGATATCAAAAGAAGATTTCTTGTGTTGGAGGAGGAAGAGGAGGAAGCAGTAAAGCTGATAGTGGTCAAGGAGGAGATAGGAGCAGATTTATTTGACCAAAATTCAACTGCTTTTCCAAAGGCATGATTGAAGGTGATAGAAGGAGGAGTAGTTTCATTTTTAAAGATTAAATAGTTCCTGGAGATCCAAATGGAATGAATAATATAAACAAAAATAATATTCCAAGGAATATTGTGAAGATTTGGAAGATTATTAGTAGTATTCTTATGGAGCTAGACATGAAGGTCATCGCGAAAGAAGATTGGGGGTTAGGTAAAATAGGACCAGATATTACGGGAAAAGTAACAGTCCTTTAAAGCATGTTCAATTGACTCAATAGAAGAGTTACATCAGGGGCAAAGATTAGTGGGGGAGCAATTTATGTGGAAAAGGATTTTGTTTACCGAGATGCCCTTGTTAAAGCATATCCACAGGAAGAAAGTTTTCCTTTTGTTACCAGGACATTTCCAAATCCAAGAAAAGTCTAAAGAAGGATTCATATTTAAGCAGGAAGTATCAAAAATAGATTTGTAAGCAAACAAGATGGTAAAAGTGGCATTAGAGGTCTTGTTCTAGTAAAGGTTATCATCTTTAGTAAGAGAGGGAAGGGAGAGACAGATGCTGGTGATTTGGTTAAGAAATGTAGAGGGAATAATGAAAGGAAAGGAAGAGAAGTCCCAAGATAAAAAGTAGTTATTAACCTGAATTATGCTAGCTACAGTTTTAAGCGTTTTGTTTGCAGGGAGGGGACCAATAATTTAATAGCGAAGTGGTTTATTGTTGAGCCAAGGATCATGCCAAAGGTTAGTATTCCTACCATTACAAATAAGAAAGGAGATATTATTATTTAAGAGATTGGGACACTTACGAAGGCTTTTATAGATATAGGAAGATCTAGAATAGGTCTTATCTTTTTTAGGATATTTTAATTTGAAGGGTGTGTGCCAAGGTTTATTTTTCATAGAGATGAGATGCCAATTGAGTTTTGCAAGATGAGCAACGTTTGAGTCCTTAGATTTCCTAAGATCAAGACTCCTCAGGTATTTAGGCTTAGAAATGGAATCCCAGTTTATAAGATGAATTTTATTTTCATCAATATAGTGACCCCAAAGAAAGCTTCTAGTGATCTGATCAATTTTATTGTGAATTTTTTGGGGTAGATGGAAAACTTCATAATAATGATTTAAGATTTGGTTAAGGGTAGAGGAGACAAGCTAATATCTACCAATAAAAGAAAGTTTGTTTTCTTTTCATTTTTGAAGTTTAAGTTGAAGTTTAAGAATAATCTCGTTAAAGTCATGAATTAAGATGATATCCTAGATAAGTGCCAAGACTATTAAAATTTAAAATTTGGAGGAAATTAGATTTAGAATTTTTCTTATCAGGAGGAATGCTTGGTGAGAGCCATAATTTGGATTTTTCAATATTTGCTTCCATGTCATTGACATTGCAAAAGGTAGAGATAATGTTTTGAATTTCAAGAATTGAGTTTTCATCAGCTTTTGCAAAAAATATAGATCATTAACAAAAAGAAGATGCGAAACTTGAAAGGAATTTTTCTTGAAGGCAAAGAGTTTCATTTTGTTTGACTAATAACATCATTAATTAAAAATACTCAAGTATTTCATAGAGAAAATAAAGAGGTAGGGTGAAAGAGAGTCCCCTTATCTAATACCCTTTTTAGGTTTAAAAGAAGGTAGCTTACATCCATTAAGGATAGGGCAGTGATCCATATTTTCAAGGCAGGAGTTTAACATATTTAACCATTTAATAGGAAAATTGAAAGCTTTTAACATACTATTTAGGAAGTCCCAAGAGACAGTGTCAAAGGCTTTTTTAATGTCAAGTTTAAGGATAATCCAACCTATTTTACTTTTAGAGTTTGACATGGAGGTTAAGGTTTCATGAGCAAGGAAAAAGAGGTAAAATGTGTCACGTCCTTTGATGTAAGCTCCTTGTGCAATGGAGATAAGTTTTTGAAGAAGGGGACATATTCTATTAGCTAAAATTTTATAATGAGTTGTACATAAACCAAGAGGGGCAAAAGTGATTTATATTTGAAGGATTGTTTTGCTTAGGAAGAAGATAGAGGATAGTCTTACACCAACTAGAGTTAATAAAACGATTATTAAAAATAGACATTATATCGGTAGTGAGAATAAATTTAATAACATCCCAATTTTTCTAGTGGAAGACAGTGTGTAAGCCATCATCTCCAGGGGTTTTAAAAGGGTGAATGTTCCACAAGGCAGCTCTAATTTCATATTCATTTGTTTGCATACAGAGTTTCTATTTTTTAGAGTTGCTAAGAGAAGGGAAGGAAGATAAAAGAGAAGGGATCAGAGAAGAGACAATAACAGAGGAAGAGAGAAGAAATTCAAGGCTATTTTTAATTTCAAAACCAATCAACTGAGGGTTCGATAACCAGTTACCATGGCGATCTTGAAGTTGAGTAATAATTTGTTTTCTTCTTTTAATAAGAATACTTTGATGGAAAAAACTGGTATTCATATCTCCCAAGAAGAGCCAATTAATCCTAGATTTAAAAAACCAAAAGTTTTCTTCGTTCTTAAGAACTTTTAGAAAGTTGATTTTGCAAATCAATTTCAAGCTTAGCAAGTTGAGGACAATATTTAGAACAGAGAATATTTTGAATTCCAAAGATTCTAGCAAGAAGCCTATGTTGCACTTTTAAAATATTTTTGAATGTGTGAATATTCCAAAAAGAAAGGGAGTCTTTAAAGTTTGTGATAGTTTCAGTAAGATTTAGTGGTTTTAGTTACAAGAGTTTTTAACAAGATTGGGAAAGTCATCATGATTTAACCACATAGTTTCAAACCAAAAAGGTTTAGCACTAGAAAAGGATTGGTGATAAGTTTTGAGGAGGATGGGGCAATGATTAGAACTGACTCTGGGGAGATGGTAAACTTTACTATTAGGGAAAAAGGAAATCCATCCTATAATGGTGTGAGCTCTATCGATACGAGAACGAATAATTTGTTGATTATTTCTACCATTTGCCCAAGTAAAGGGGTGACCAATATAACTGAGATCAATGAGTTCACGAGAATTTAAAAAGTGATTAAAGAAATTAATTTTAGAAAAATTAGGAGGACCTTCACCAAATTTTTTGCTAGGAGAGGCAATATCATTAAAATCACCTATAACTAACCAATGAATATTAAGTAGGGGAGCAAGATTGATAAAGGATTCCGAAAGTAATCTACGTCTATCAAATAAAGGACTACCGTAAATGCTAGTTAAAAGAAAAGTTTTATTACTGACCTTGCATTCAAGGTGTATCTCTTGGAAAGAAGTAGTCGTCGATGAATGGTGATTGCATTTAGGTTCCACAAGGCCTAAATGCCTCCAATAAAGCCCATGGCATCAACATTAATAAAACTCTCAAAGCCAAGTGAGGCAATGATTCTGTAAGCCTAGTCACCACTCACTCTAGTCTCAGTCAAGATAACAAGGTTAAGATGGTGATTGGAGACTAATTCTCTGAAAACCCTACGAAAATCTACACTAGCAGCACCTCTGACATTCCAGCTTAAAAAATTCATGGCAATGGGATTTAAAGGAGCAGATGTAGAAGAAACAAATGATCAATGGCTTCTAGATGTATAGACATAAGCTAAAGGTGTAAAGGTCAGGTGGTAATCAATGGTCCTTATTTCTAATCTCAGAAAGCATGTGATGGAGATGACCATTTTGGACATTCCTAAATGAGGGCTTGATAGAGTTGTTATGCTTCTGATTCCGTGAATGTCTATTATGGTTTCTTGACAATGCATCAGAATATGAGATATTGGGAAAGGGGGTGAGACAACTCTCATAATCTGGCTTACTGGCAGAGGATAGATAGAGAAGCGGTTGTGGGGCTAGGGTTAGAGGTAGTTTGCAGGTGTTAGGGTCATGAGGATATTCCTCAGAAAGAGATTGTTTATAATCGTTCTTGCTTATTGAATTATCAGGGAGCTCGCCATTGCATTGTGCATAATCAGTTGTGTGATGTAATGTCTACACTATTTATGAGCATTTAGGTAATGTAGTAAAATTTGTAATATAAACAAAAAGGGAAATTAGTCAGTATTATGGTTTTTAACATAAAACGCTTATAAGATGCATGAATATTTGAAATAATTAGCTTTTGATGTAACTGAAAATATAGAATTTCAAATTTAGCATTAAGCGATTAGTCGATTGATTCATGATCAACAGTCGACTGATTGATTGAGAATTTATCTAATTTAAGGTCGAGAGGTATCAGTCGACTGACATAGGCTAATCGGTCGAATGATGTGCTTTTAAACTTTATTTTTCAACAAAATAGTAACTCCAAATATGATAAGATCATCGACTAAAATTTATATATACTCCACAGCAATACTTTAACTTTCATTTATAGGTTCCACTAAAATATTAAGAGTTTAATTACACATACATAGTATGACTTCAAACTTACAAAACATGATATCCCATATACATTACATGACCTTTTTCTTTTTCCGTACTTCTACTCTAGAGAAGTAACATGGCTAATTCCACAACATATACTTATTTCTTTTCTTTTGTCTTTCTTCCTGCTTTAATTCCTGAAATGGTAAGTTATCATAACAAGATGATATACAAAATCCCAGTAGCTAGCAATTATATAATATTTCCACCATTTCAGTCATAAAAGCTATTCTAATAATGTAAACCATTTCCAAGAGTGTAATATAATCATGTGAACACACATACATAATAAAATCATTCTTAATGTAATGTACTATGCTTGGTTCTTTCTCATTAAAAGTAATTCATATCTCATGGGGAATTTCTGTTATCTCATGAGGAATTTTCTAGTTTTTTTATTCCATAAGGACTTTCACCCTATGAGGAATTTCTGATCATTCCATAAGAATTTCTTGTTTTTGTCACCCCATAAGGACTCTCACATCCTATGAGGAATTTCTAGTTCTTTTATTCCATGGAGAAATATGTTATACTTTTCACAAGAAAGATATGTTCTATGCATTCATAAAGGTTTTTAAACGGTAATCATGTACTATAAGATAACAAAACACAAATAAATATATGTAAATACATAACTTTTATGAAAACTAGCTACCTTAATTCCCTTAGAACTGAAATGAAAGTGTTATCTTCTAGCTCCTTTCTTCTTTCTCTTTTCTTTATCCTGATAATCTCCTTTCTATCATTTTTTCAAGCTCTAGAATTAAGTTAAATTAGAGGAAACAAGCTAGAAGCTTACCTATGATGATTCTTTTGCCAAAAACTTCACTAAGACTTCTTTCTCCCTCCTTTTCGTCCTTTTCACATTTTTCTCTCTTTCTCTTTTCTAAATTTTCAGAACTAACTCTTTTATCTCTCTTCTCTCTTCTAAAAGAGTTTTAAGGGCTCTGGAAATTCCCTTTTTAACCTTAATATCTTATTTCTAAGCCTTAATAGAGTAAAATTTCTCCCATTGAATTTCAGTTAAACCGACCTATTTTCGTACTTCAGCATATAATTAGTCGACTGATTTCTTCCCAATAGTCGATTGATTCTATCAGTTGACTGATTCATAATGATTAGTCAACTGATTTCATCAGGACCTAAAATATTGGCTTGACAGAGAATAATCAGTCGACTGATCACTCCTCATCAGTCGATCGATTGCAGATATCAATAACTTGGTCTAATTTCTAATGCAATTAGTCGACTGTTCATTGCAATTAGTTGACTAATACCTTCAAAACTCTCTTTTTCCTTTACTCTTAACTCAAATATCCTAATTTCTCATGCCTCTTTTTTATTACTTCATCCTAGGTATCCAAAAATACAAATTTCCTAATTTCTAACATTATTTCCAACTTAAACAAAGAAATTAAAGCTTAAATGCAAGAAAATATGGGATGTTACAATTCTACCTCCCTTAAAAGAATTTTGTCCTAAAAATTCAAGATCTTACCTTAGTCGAACAACTCAGGGTAAGTTTGCTTCATATGGTCCGCCATTTCTCATGTAGCTTCTTCTTGTGTCAACCCTTTCCTGACAACTTTTACTAGAGGAATTTGCTTGTTTCTTAATGATTTGATACGAGTGTCAATTATTCTATCTGGTTTCATTTCATATGTCATATTATCTTGTAAATGCAATTTCTCATATTCAATAATATGTGTAGAATTTGGGAAATACTTTCTCAATTGAGATACATGAAATATATCATGAATATTACTCAAATTTGGTGGTAGGGCTAATCTGTAACCTGTGGTACCAAGTTTTTCAAGAATTTGGAATGGTCCCACATATCTAGGACTAAGTTTCTTTGCTTTTAATACTCTGCCTACAGCTATGACTGGGGTGATTTTGAGAAAAACATGATCGCCAATATTAAATTCTAATGATCTTCTTTTCTTATCTGCATAACTCTTTTATCTACTTTGAGCAGTAGTAAGACGTTCTCTTATTAACTTTATTTGTTCAGATGTCTGGTCTACTATTTCTAGTCCTATTAAAGCCCTTTCCCCAAGTTCTACCCAACAAATAGGTGACCTACACTTTCTCCCATACAATGCTTCATAAGGGGCCATTTGAATGCTAGATTGGTAACTATTGTTGTATGCAAATTCTGCTAATGATATATAACTATCCCAATTACCTTTGAATTCTACTATACAAGTTCTTAGCATATCTTCTAGTATTTAGTTAACCCTTTCGGTTTGTCCATCAGTCTGTGGGTGATAAGCAGAACTAAACCTTAATTTTGTTCCCATAGCTTCTTGTAGAGATCTCCAAAATCTGGAGGTAAATCTAGGATGTCTATAAGATATGATGCTATTTGGTACATCATGAAGCCTGACTATTTCTTTAATATAAATTTGCGCTAATTGATTTAAAGTAGATATGGATTTGATAGGTAAAAAGTGCGCAGACTTGGTTAATCGATCTACGATTACCCATATAGCATCATTACCTGAAGATGTCCTAGGTAAACCTACTATAAAATCTATGGAGATACTATCCCATTTCCAAATCGGTATATCTAAAGATTGCAAATTTCCTAGGGGTTTTCGATGTTCAATCTTAGTCCTTTGACACACAAGACATTTGTTCACAAATTCTACTATGCTTTTCTTCAGTCTAGGCCACCAAAAATTTCTCTTTAAATCTTGGTACATCTTATTAGCTCCAGGATGCATAGTATACTTGCTTTGATGAGCTTCATTAAGGATGTCCTTTCTAAGAGTTCCTACACTTGGGATATACAATCTATCCCTCAAACTTCAGTAGTCAATTTTCTGTAAATCTTAACTCAGGGGCTCTTCTTTTACTCTTGAGTTGTTTCACTTCCTCAATGTAAGGGTCACTTATCATTACTTCTAAAATTTGCTTTTCCAACTCACTTTCAATCACAAGGGAATTTAATTCAATTCTATTTGGTTCAAAAGATATCTCGAGTTTCAAATCCCTAAATTCTTCCAGAAGTTGTTATTCCCTTAATATCATCATAGCCATATGAATAGATTTCCTACTAAGGGCATCAACAACAACACTAGATTTTCCTGGATGATACTTAAAGGAAAACTTATAATCCTTCAAGAATTCTATCCATCTTCTTTGTCTCATGTTCAACTCTTTTTGATCAAACAAATATTTCAAACTTTTATGATCAGAATAAATTTCAAATTTAGCTCTATAAAGGTAATGTCTCCAAATCTTTAAGGCAAATACTATTGCAGCTAATTCCAGGTCATGGGTTGGATAATTCTGCTCATGGGGTCTCAATTGTCTTGAGGCATAAGCTACTACTCTTCCATGTTGCATCAACACACAACCTAAACCTTTCAAGGATGCATCTGTATACACTACAAAAGGCTCGTGGGGATCAGGGATAACTAGGACAGGTGTTGAAGTTAACCTAACCTTCAGTTCTTAGAAACTCTCTTCATATTTACTATCCCAAACAAAAGGTTGATTCTTTCTAGTCAGCCTAGTTAAAGGTAATGCTATTTGTGGAAATCCTCTAATGAATCTTTTATAGTAACCGGCTAGACCTAAGAAACTCTTAACCTCAGTTACCGTCCTTGGCCTTTCCCATTCTAACACAGTGTCTATTTTATAAGGATCAACATAAACATCTTCTCCTGAAACTACATGGCCTAAAAATTTTATTTCTCTTAACCAGAATTCACATTTACTCAACTTAGTATACAATTTTTTCTCCCTTAAGGTCTGAAGTACAATCCTTAAGTGTTTCACATGCTCTTCTGAAGATTTTGAGTAAATCAAGATATCATCAATAAATACTACCACAAATTAATCTAGATAAGGTCTAAATATTCTATTCATATAATCCATGAAACCAGCTGGGGCATTAGTTAAACCAAAAGGCATTACCAAATATTCATAATGACTATATCTAGTTTGAAAAGCAGTTTTTGGCACATCTTCATCTTTTACTTTCAATTGATGATAACCCAATCTCAAATCTATCTTAGAAAACACTGAAGCTCCTATCAGTTAGTCTAGCAAGTCATCTATTCTCGGAAGGGGATACTTATTCTTAATGGTGATCTTATTCAGTTGCCTATAATCTATGCAAAGCCTCAAAGTTCCATCTTTCTTCTTAACAAATAAAACTGGAGCTCCCCAAGGTATAAAGCTTTTTTCTAGCAATTCCTTAATTTGCCTTTTAAGCTCAGTTAATTCTATAGGTGACATCCTATAGGGAGGCATAAAGATAGGACTAGAACCAGGTGTTAGATCAATGGAAAATTCCACTTCTCTAACTGAAGGTAAACCAGATACATCTTTTGGAAAAACATCAGGGAAGTCTTTCACTACTAGAATCTATTCTAAACTATCTTCTGTAGTTGTCGTTATGCAAAAAAGAACAAGATATCCTTGACAATTTTCTTTCAAACATTTCACAGCTTGTGTGGCAGATAAAAATGTATTCTCAATCCTAGATGGTTGGGGTAATACATTGATAGGTAAAGATATGGTCTTTTTGGAACAATCAATCAAGGCATTATTTTGAGATAACCAATCTATTCCAATTATAATTTTAATGTCATGCATAGGTATACACACCAAATCTAAGGTGGTTGCTCTATTTTCAAATTGCACAATACAATTGAGACAAACTTAGGTAGTTCTTACTTAGTTCCCAATAGGGGTGAACACCAACAATTCATGAGGTAAAGCATGCATTTTTAGTCCCAGATTCTTGACACGTATAGGAAATAAAAGAGTGTATAGCTCCTGAATCAAATAATGCATTTATAAGAATATTTCGGATAGAAACCTTACCTCGAATCAAATTAGGAGCTTTTTTAGCTTCATTCTGACTCAAAGCAAACACTTTCCCTTGTGTTGGCTGGTTGAGATTGCACTGTCTCGCCATATGTCCTGGCTTACCACACTTATAACATACATTCTGCCCCGCCAAACAAGATTTATTACCATGGTTCCTCTTGCATTTGGGACATTGATTTTTGGAGGTTGTTGTCTGTGAATTGTTCTGACTTTGCATAGCTCTTAATCTTTTCTTGCCTCTTCTACTATCACTCTCACTTGCCTCTCTTTTCTTCTTTTCTTTTATTTCCTCTTCACCACTTACCTCCTTTATGAATCTTTCAGCCAGTTTACACTTATTAACATATTGGGCAAAGCTTCTAATTTTCATGGGTCCCACTTTTTCTCTAATCTTAGCATTTAACCCATTCTCAAAGTGGCGTGTCTTCCAAGCTTCATTGTAATGATCTCTTAGATAAGTAGAAAATTTCGCTAATTCCTTAAATTTAATCTCATATTCCCCTATTGACATATCCCCTTGTCTAATCCTCATGAATTCAGCTTCTCTTTCATTTCTAACATTTTCAGGAAAATACTTTTCATAATAAACTCTTTGAAATTCCTCCCAAGTAACTTCTTTCTCATTGGCCTCAATCAACTTTTCTGCCCCTATCCACAAATCCTCTGCATCACCTTCTAACTTAAAAATAGCTAAATCAACTTTTTGTTTAGGACTACACTTCATAACTTTAAAAATTTTCTCTATTTGGGTCATCCACTCACGAACCACGTTCGGATCATGAGTCCCCTTAAAAGAAGGTAGCTTCATCTTCTGGAATTCAACCAATACCTTTGAAATTGAGTTATTATCACTAGTTTCTCCTCCATTTTCCTTCTTAGATTCTTTTTCATTTCTCTTCATTTCCTCTCTCACAAGCTTGAGGAGTTCCACAGTGGCATTATGTGTACTAGCCATACTTTCTAATATGTCCGCTTGGGAATTTCTAGGTGAAGACATCTGCAACACACTCATAACATATTAACCAAATACATGAGCTCATATTCTTACTAATAAAAGTAATTCAAACCTCAGTCGAATATTCTAATTCTACCCATAAGTACCATAAATCATGCTCTGATACCAAAAATGTGATGTCTACATTATTTATAAGCATTTGGGGTAATGTAGTAAAATTTGTAATATAAACAAAAGGGGAAATTAGTCAGTATTATGGTTTTTAACATAAAACGCTTATAAGATGCGTGAATATTTGAAATAATTAGCTTTTGATGTAACTGATTAAGCGATTAGTCAACTGATTCATGATCAGCAGTCAACTGATTGATTAAGAATTTATCTAATTTAACGCCGAGAGGTATCATTCGACTGACATAGACTGATCGATCGACTGATGTGCTTCTAAACTTTATTTTTCAATAAAATAATAACTCCAAATATGATAAGATCATCTACTAAAATTTACATATACTCCAGAGCAATACTTTAACTTTCATTTGTAGGTTCCATTAAAATATCACGAGTTTAATTACACATACATGGTATGATTTCAAATTTACAAAACATGATATCCCATATACATTACATGACCTTTTTCTTTTTCCATATTTCTACTCTAGAGAAGTAACATGGCTAATTCCACAACATATACTTATTCTTTTCTTTTGTCTTTCTTGCTGCTTCAACTCCTAAAATGGTAAGTTATCATAACAAGATGAGATACAAAATCCCAATAACTAGCAATTATAAAACATTTCCACCATTTTAGTCATAAAGCTATTCTAATAATGTAAATCATTTCCAAAAGTGTAATATAATCATGTGAACATACATACGTAATAAAATCATTCTTAATGTAATGCACTATGCTTGGCTCTTTCTCATTAAAAGTAATCCATATCTCATAGGGAATTTCTGTTATCTCATGGGAAATTTTCTAGTTCTTTTATCCCATAAGGACTTTCACATCCTATGAGGAATTTTTGGTTATCCCATAAGAATTTCTTGTTTCTGTCATCCCATAAGGACTTTCACATCCTATGAGAAATTTCTAGTTCTTTCATCCCATGGAGACATGTGTTATACTTTTCACAAGAAAGATATGTTCTATGCATTCATAAAGGTTTTTAAATGGTAATCATGTACTATAAGATAACAAAACACAATAAATATATGTAAATACATAGTTTTTATGAAAACTAGCTACCTTAATTCCTTTATAACTGAAATAAAAGTGTTATATTCTAGCTCCTTTCTTCTTTCTCTTTTCTTTATCCTGAAAATCTCCTTTCTATCATTTTTTCAAGCTCTAGAATTAAGTTAAATTAGAAGAAACAAGCTAGAAGCTTACCTATAATGATTCCTTTGCCAAAAACTTCACTAAGACTTCTTTCTCCCTCCTTTTCTTCCTTTTCACGTTTTTCTCTCTTTCTCTTTTCTAAATTTTCAGAACTAACTCTTTTATCTCTCTTCTCTCTTCTAAAAGAGTCTTAAGGGCTCTATTGAGGTGAAGATTCCCTTTTTAACCTTAATATCTTATTTCTAAGCCTTAATAGCATACTAGGGGTAGTTAAGTAAAATTTCTCCCATTGAATTTCAGTTAAATCGATCTATTTTTGCACTTCAGCATGTAATTAGTCGACTGATTTCCTCCTAATAGTCGACTGATTCTATCACTCGACTGATTCATAATGATTAGTCGACTGATTTTATCAGGACCTAAAATATTGGCTTGACAGAGAATAATCAGTTGACTGATCACTCCTCATCAGTCAACCGATTGCAGATATCAGTAACTTGGTCTAATTTCTAATGCAATCAGTCGACTATTCATTGCAAGTAGTCGACTAATACCTTCAAAACTCTCTTTTTCCTTTACTCTTAACTCAAATATCCTAATTTCTCATGCCTCTTGTTTATTACTTCATCCTAGGTATCTAAAAACATAAATTTCCCAATTTCTAACATTATTTCCAACTTAAACAAAGAAATTAAAGCTTAAATGCAAGAAAATATGAGATGTTACATGTGATGCATCGGAATGTGCGATATTGGGAAAGGGGTAAGACAACTCTCACAATCTGGCTTACTGGCAGAGGATAGATGGGGAAGCGATTTTGAGGCCAGGGTTGGAGGTAGTTTGTAAGTGGTGGGGTCATAAGGATATTCCTCAGAAAATATTGTTCATAATCGTTCTTGCTTGTTAAGTTATCAGGGAGCTGGCCACTGCATTGTGAATAAGTTCCACCCAAGAGGGGGTCCACGAGGCATTGTTTAGAACACCTCTTATCAAGTTCATCCAACAAGAGTGATGCCAGTTGTGGAGGTTG
This sequence comes from Biancaea sappan, assembly GCA_037074585.1. Taxonomy (NCBI): domain Eukaryota; kingdom Viridiplantae; phylum Streptophyta; class Magnoliopsida; order Fabales; family Fabaceae; genus Biancaea; species Biancaea sappan. The sequence goes on along the minus strand of CM073491.1, from coordinate 15,500,012 downwards.
GATAATAGAGATGAGTCTCATAGATGTTTGATAGGAGGTAAAAGGTGTTGTCATCCATGACTGGACTATTGTCGATGGTCTATAGGTGAGGGGGAGGAATTTTTAAAAGAATCACCAGACAAAGTAACTAGGTGTTCGAAGGGATTTGTTGCTCCAGAGAGCTTTCAGGGGTGGTCATTGCTAGAGAGTTTGAAAGGGGAGTTGGGGATGGAATGGATGGGAGAGAGCTCTGGGGGAGAAGTAGTGTGTTATCTGGACTTATATGATGAGAGCTTAGAGGTCAAAGACACGAGAGACAAAGTGATAGATGGTTCATTTATAGGAGACTCAGATTTAAGTTTTGCCATAAGGCTACTTAAATCAGCTACTAAGTTAATGCTGATGGGATTTTTAGTATGATTATGATGGGATTTATTTCGGCTTGATAGGGGTGATTTGATTTCTGGAGAAGAGTGAGGATTTTTATGTTTAGCAAAGGAAGGGGCGGTGGAGGAGGAGGTAAAGGGTTAGCGAAGGTGAAAAGGGGTGATGATGGTAAAGCTATAAGGGGATTTGATAGGTTGGTTGAAGAGGAGTTAATGTGTATGTACTGGGTATCAAAGGAGAGAGGAAGGATCGAGAGGGAATTAATGATGGGATTAGGATGGTTTGGAGTTGATGCAGGAGGTTCAAGCACAGGTTTAGAGGAGGTGAGATTTTTATTAAATGTAGGATTTGAATTTGAAGTTGTAGCATTTAAGGCAATTAAAGCAACAAATATAGATGATAACCATACACCAGAGTTGGTTAGACAGAAATTTTTTGGAGAAGTGGTAGAAATTTTGACTGACGGAACAGTAATAAAGGAATGAAAAATAGGTGAAAAGAAATAGTAGTTCTCAAGGATTACCTCTTGAAGACTTCCATTCATGTTGACAAACTTGGAGAGGTCGGTGAGAATGTTCAACTCCATGCAGATCCTAGCTGAAGATAAATCCAGAGAGCAAGAAGAAGAGGCATCAAGGGCAATAGTATGACCAAGGAGATTTCTAATACCGATAAGAGAGCACGGGGAGTGAAATTCAATCGGTAGATAAGGAAGACGAACCCAGGTTAAAGTGATAGCTTCGAGAGACACAGGCAGAGGCTTAAAATTTGGTTTCCAAGTCTGAATCAGCAGAGGATCTTTCCTGAGGTGAAAATGTGAGGTGCGGATCCTAACTCTATTATCAACAGCGAGATTATGAATAATGTAAAAGTTGTTCCCCAAAAACTGAAGTTCCAGATTACCAGAAGGTTTCCACATACTGAAAAGCCTTTTTTTTTTTTTTCAGATAAAGAGAATCTAGATGGCGACCAGTAGCTTTAATAATGAGGGCATCTTTCCAGTAATGATGAATATGATCGAAGAAGGAAATTAAAAGAGTTTCCTTGTTAGAGATATGAGATGCAGGGGTACAGTCACTTACCTTAAGGGATTTGGGATTTGTACCCAAATCAAAAGCATCTTTGAAAGTTTTTTTTGCTAAGGAATTTTCGTCATCTTTTGCAAAATCAGCTGTTCTAATTTCTGCTCTTCTGGAATTGAAAGATTTGTGACCGTCCACAGTAGTTTCTACTAAATTTGTTTTGTCTGTAGTTGAGCCAATTTTAGGAACGTCATCTACAGTCACGCCGTGCACTACCGATTTGTTGACAGACATGCCATTGACAGTTCTTTTGTCTGCTCTTGCTTCATTTACAGTAAAACCTTCTACAATTGCTCCATCCATAGTCGCTCTGCCTATTTTTTGGATAATTAATTACTAATTCAACACTAGCGCAATTGACTATCGAGAATCCTTCATCCTTATTAGTTTTTTTTAGCTTGCAGACTTATTTGCATTATTATCCTTACTAAAACTCGCATGAGAGGGGAATGTGCTGTAACACCACCATTGCATCCCTTGGCTTTGAAAGATATGTCGAAGTTGATGTCATGGGATTCTCAAGTGGAATTTGGATTCTCTAGAACCCTCCAACCATCTAGTTAAGTCTTCTGTCTCCTCCTTCTAAGAGTTCCACGTGAGAATCCAAGAAAAATATACTTCATTTCTTCTTACTACCCTTTATGCTAGTCCTCTGTATGAAAGAAGGAAAAAACTGTGGGAAAATCTTACTGATGTTGCCTGCCATGTAACTAGTCCATGGTTAACAATAAGTGACTTTAACGAAATCTCTTGTCCAACCAAGAAATTTGGTGATAGGCTAATAAACCACCAAAAAATAGAGATTTTAAAAAATTTATTAATGTTGTAAACCTTGTTGACCTAGGGTTTATAATGCCTAAATACACTTGGATAAACCATAGGCAAGATGGCAGTGTAGTAAAAACTCGCATTGATCGGGCCCATGCAAACATTGAATGGTTAAATCTTTACCCCAAAACAAAAATCCTCCATCTAGATTGAACAAAATCATATCATAATTTGGTACTCCTATAGATCGACCCAAACATCTTGAGAGGTTGAAAGCCTTTCAAATCTAAGCCCTTTTGGATGACCCTTATATCTTTCCTCCATCTGGTAAAAAACTTATAGGAAGGGCAACAAAGTAACCTAATTGAAACTATAGAAAATTTTAAAGCATGTTTGGTTTGGGCATTTCTTGTTTTTATTTTCACTGAAAATATAAAATGAGCTTGAAAATGTGTTTGGTTGAGTTTAATGAAAATGATTTCTTAAAATAAGCTCAAATCAGAAAACACCAAAAAGGTATTTTTCAGTGTTTCAAGAAATATTTCAAAAAATGAAAAATGAAAATAAAAATAGGAAACATTTTCACAAATCAAACAGACCCTTAAAGTTGCTCTTGATGCTTGGAACAAATAAATTTATGAAAACATCTTGCACTAAAAAAAAAACCCTTGACATGCATCTTAGGCATCTAAAAAGCTTTCCGCTTCTCCCAAGACAATCAACTCCTAGCCTTAGAAAGATTTCTTCAAGATAAATACAAGAACCTCCTTGATCATGAAGAATCCATTTGGTAGATAAAATCTAGGGTCTAATGGCTAAACACATCCTTCTTTCACGCAAGTGCCCTAAACAAATGTAGGAAAAATAGGACCAATATCCTACAAAGATAAGATGGCACCTAAATTTCTAATCCAAAAGATATCATCTAAAAAATTCTAGCAAACCTTACACAAATCTTTTTGTGTTAATGTTAGGCACACCACACACACATGGAAATTAGGAAGTTAAATGACACAGACCACCCCACTTTCATCTCCATGCCAAATCAAGGAAGCCTCGTTCCAATCCCATCCTTTAAAAACCTTGAGCAAAGATGGACTTCATGCTATCTTTGATAGAAATGGCTAACTTCCAAGAAGGGGTGAATTGGGTTTATAAAAAATTTGCTAAAACTTGTTAGAAGTTAAAAAAGTTTTTAAAAACAATACCAAGTTTTTTATAACAGTAAAAACAGAGCAAGATTAAAATGAACAAATATGGAGTGCAAATAATCAAAGATAAAACTTTAAACAATTAAGGAGATGAGAGAAAGAGAAATAAATATAAGTATTTATACTTGTTCAACTTAAACCAAGCCTACATCCAATTCTCAAGACAACTTCTTGAGTATTTTACTATTAACCACAAGTTTATACAATTGAGCACTTGTGAGCCACTACAACAGATATCTTTTCTTTCTTAAAGGTGTCTCTTCCCTTTACAAAGTATTTCTGTCAAACACTAACTCAAGGAAACCCTCCTTGATCAAATTACTTATAAAAAGTAATAGATGAACTGAGTTGACTCTCTTAAATATAGTTGATATATAAATGAAAGTTTTCTAATCAGTAAATAATTGGCAAGAAATTAATTCAAAGGTTTTAGAGGCAAAGAGAATATATTTTTATTGATTTGACGTCATCTAATTTTATATTTATAGCTTAAGGTGTAAAAGATCCGTTGTAAGAAAATCAAAGAAGATATCAACATATTTCTTCAAAAAATAGCCATTGGTACTAATATTATCATACTGGCAGTCAACTGGTAGGTTCTGACAGTCAACTGGTACCTTTTAATGAGATGTCGATTGACCGATAGATACCTAACGGTCGACTGGTAACTCTCTATTGTCTTTTTAAAAATTGTTCTAAACCTTACTGATCGATTGGTACATAACTACCAATCAACTAACAGATATTGGAATTAATTTTCATTTCTAGACATAGAGTAACTGGTCGACTGCTTGCAAGCAAATGGTCGACTGGTAGGTTCATTGAGTCTTGGTCAAATTCAAACTAGAAAGCAACAGGTCGATTAGTATCTACTAGGACTTAGAAAATTAGTTTTTCAAAACATTTAATTTTCCAAGACTCAATAACATCATTCAGTATTTTTCCAACTTGGTTAAAAATTAAAAAACATTCTCAAAGATTTTTAAAACAATTTTCTTGTCTTTCAAATTACTTTACAAAATATTCTAAGTCCTAAAGCATAAATAAAAGTCTTCTCTTTAGCTCTTGATGCCTTTGACTTGATGCAATTCCTGAAAGAATAAATATCAATGTTTACCAATGAATTTATTATTTTAATTTGTTTGTTATTCATCAAAATGTAAAATATTGCTTCTCATGCAATGGGATCAACAATCTTTCACTTTTTGATGATGACAAACTAATTAAAATAGAACTTGATATTTTGATAGAGTTTTGATTCAAGAGAGATAAAACTCTCCCTAAATTTCATGTCACTTTCCTTTAAAAGATTTTCAATATAATTTTAAAGGAAATTAAAATTTTGGCATTATAACTACAAAATTTTGAAATTTGAACTTTTTGGGATTTTATGCATTATACCATTTAAAATAAGGATAACCATATCATTTGAAAACAATTTATTCTTTAAATGTATATAACCAACTTAGCACAACAAAAGAAAGATAAACCAAATGGATTAAACAAGGTATATATCTTTTCAGCATAACAAAAGCATAATCCAATAAGGCAATGTTAATCCAACATTATCCAAAGTTTAAACCAATATAATAATATCCAACAGGTCATAAATCCAAATAAAGCTCTAATGTCAGAACAGTAATCATAATATCAAAAACAATAAAACATCAAATATTTCTCCCCCTTGTTCATCAATGAAAAAGGGTCTTCAGTATCTTCATCCTCAAAGACAACTTAGCCTCTCTAATGAAGATTGCGAACAAGATTCATCAACTGCTAAATCTCCAAAGCTTGAGAATATGAAGTAACCTCCAAATTGGTTAGCCTAGTATTCATTGTCTCCATAATGGAAAATATATGGGTAGAATTGTCCAACGACTTATTCATCATCCTAGAAGAGTCACCAGTAGGATCATAATGCTGCACAATAGGAGTCTCTTCTTCTTCTTTTGCATTTCCTTCTTTAAGTCATCTTCCATATAAACATCTATTTCCATTTCCCTATTTTCTCTAGCCCTCCAAATAGTCAAATTCTCATTAATCCTTCTCCAAGTGTTTCTGACTAGAGTAAAGCTCATCCTAAGCAAAGAGTTACAGTTAATAAAGCTTGAGAAGATAAGGTAGCCTCCAAATTGGTCAGCCTAGCATTCATTGTCTCCATAATGGAAAATATATGGGTAGAGTTATCCAATAACTCATTCATCATCCTAGAGGAGTCACCAGTAGGATCAAAATGCTGCACAGTAAGAGTCTCTTCTTCTTCTTCCTTATTTCCTTCTTTGAGCTCATCTTCCATATCAACATTTATTTCCATTCCCCTCATTTCTCTAGCCCTCCGAATAGTCAAATTCTCATTAATTTTTCTCCAAGTGTTTCCAACTAGAGTAAAGCTCATCCTATTGAACTCATTGCATTTAAAACACTCTCTAATTTTGATGATTGACAAATCAACTTAAAATAGTTCATATCTAAAGTTCTTATGCATTTTATGTAATATCCCAAGAATTTACATGAATATTTAAAATCTATTTGAAGTTTATTGAAAAATTTAATTACATGAGAATGTTCTTTTGACTTAGTGAAGGAAATTTGGAAATAGAAATTTTAATTTTTAATTTGGAAATTTTTACAAATTCTCAAGGACTAAAGTGAAAAGAAAAGAAAATATGGATTACTTTTGAGAAATGACCAAATAGGAACCTGAGAGGAAGAATAAAGCTTATGAGAATGAATTATAAGTCCAGTACCGAAAAGATGATGGATTCGAGGTTAAAGTGGTATTTGAGACATCGAGAGGGATTAAAGTGAACAAATCTTATAAGCTAAGGTGGCTATGAGCGATTTTATCGAAAAAGAAATTGGTGGGGCCCACGCGTATACATTTTCTTTTCTTTCTCTCATTTCTCTCATTTCTCCCGTAGCTTCTCACTTTCTCTCTCGATTACATCCAAAGGAATTTCTTCATCAATCATTCATGCAATTTTTGCTTGGGGAAGGAAGCTATGAAAGTTAGGAGGATTGGTAAGGAGATGTTCTTCTTCTTCCTCCTCTTATTACAAGATCAAATCCTTGGTTATCATTTTGTAAAATTTTTGTAGAATATTTTAATGGATGAATTTAAATGTGGATGTTAATCTAAAACATTCCTAGGTGGTTTATAATGTTATTAGAACAAGAAATTTGGAGAAAACTAGGAGAAATTCGTAGAATTTGGATATTTGAAAAAAGTTAGTGTTCTTGATGAAAATTTGAGATTTGAGCTTGGATTGTTGGTAGAAATTGGGGGGTTTTGGTGTTAAAACACTCCTTATACATTAAGGATGAAAACCCATGGAAGAAATCAAAAGAAATGTTGTTTTAGATATGATTTTAGGATTTTTGGATGAAAAACACGAAGAACATCGAAAATTTTCCCCAGAAATTACTGTTCACCGAGAAATTTTTTCCAGATTTTCTCGTTACTGTAGCGTTGACTCGGTCAACGTTACTGTAGCATTGACTCGGTCAACGTTACTGTAGCTGCGTTCACCGTTGACCGTTACTGTAGCATCAGTTTTTTTTTAATATCGTTGAAAAGCTCTTTGAGTCTAGTTTCCAATGGTATAAGTTTCATCTGGATACTCATTACCAGTTAGGAGTTATGATTTGAGAAGTGGGTGAAGGTCGAGAATAGTGGTAAGAAATTTTTCTATTTTGTAGCCCTGATGATTTTTATCTGGTTACAATAGGAATGGTCAAGGCACAAGGTGGGAGTGCTGAGAGCATGAAATCCAGGTGAGTGGGTTAATACTTGCTATGATTAAATATCTTTGTTATTGACTTTTTGTATCATAGTGAAAATATGTTGAATATCCAAGTTTGAAGAGAATGATGTGGGACGATAAGACATAAACAATTGTGGAACGTGCCAGGTGATGTATATAATTATATTTTCTTATTTTCTCATGAATGGAGGTTATATGATGGATTGTGAATGACATGTGAACTGAGTTGAAATATATCATACTCTGATTGTTAAATAATTGTTCTATATTATGGGTTATGTTGTATACATGCTATGTTGCTGGAACCATATTGATTATGTTGTGACTTGAATTGTAAATGACTGAGTTATGTATGTGGCTCAAGATTATGATTGAGGATGTTTTTATATGTGACTGTGATTGTGTTTGACTAGAAAGGAAAGGCATGGTGGTGCACCCAATGGAGAAATCTACATGAAGCTATAAGGGTGGAGAATATACATGGAGCGATAAGGGTGGATGCGAACGATCCAGAGGTATTCTGGAAGACCCGGTTGGTACGGGAAATGTGTGAAATTGATTTTACTGTTTGCTATTGTGAATTATTTGAATTATGCTGAAATGTATTTGATTTACTTGGATATTGTTGTGAAGTATTATGAATTATATTATCATTATGATGCATGATATTTTTTTTGTCATAGTGTTGTGTTGTCTGCTCACTGGGCATGTGGTTTACTCATACCCCTCTTATTAATTTTTTTTCAGAGTTGACAGCTGAAGGTAAATATCGGTACAAGGAATTATAGATCCTTAGTCCATGATTACCTTTTCATTTGTTCAGGATAAAGGTATAATAATTAAGTCTTATTCTAAGTTGTATAAATCTAGAAATCTCTGTAATCGGGTAGCTTCATTCAGTGATGTAATGTGAATGATTGTAGTGCGTATAGAGAACTCGATTTGGTTGTATGAAAAAGAATGGTATGATGCTTAAGAGAAAAATAGGCTTACGGAGGTGAAATGAAATTCACTTTCCGTGCCGGTCACGTGCTCAGATTTTGGGACGTGACATTTCAGCATCACGTTGGTCGACCACCTTGCCTGCACTGGTCGACCACCTTGCCTGCACTGGTCGACCAACGGTTTACAGAAGCAAAAGATCAGAATGGTAATATCACGCTGGTCGACCACCTTGCCTGCACTGGTCGACCAATGAAGTCCAGAATCTAAAGAATGAATGGTAATATCACATTGGTCAACCACCATGCCTACACTGGTCGACCAATAGATGGCAGAAGCAAAATATCAGTAACAAGTGATACACTGGTCGACCACTCCTTGAACACTAGTCGACCATCGTGTTCCAGTAAGAAGATTGTTTTGAAGACTGGTCGACCACCATCGCTCCACTGGTCGACCACTCAGCTCCAGTAGAAGAAGAAATCAAGCACTGGTTGACCAATGCAATATGACTGTTCGACCAACGTACCTGTTGTTTCAGTTCTGGAGCTCACTGGTCAACCAACGTGCCACACTGGTCGACCACCGACATCGTAAAAGAGCTCTAACGGCTAGTTTTTGCTGACGTAATACAAGATTTATTTTGTAATTTATCTCCAACGGCTCTATTTCTTCCTGGTCTTTAAATATCTGCCTTAAGGAGGTTATTTGTAACAGAGTAGAGAAATCAAGTGTGCTATATATTCTTGAAGTCAATCTCATTCAAATCTGTGTATTACAAAAGAGCTTGCTACTGTCATATTCACTCTGTTTTAAGAGTTTGCTTCTGAAAATTGTTTTTCTCTGAGTGTATCAAGGAAGTTCTTTCTTGGAGTTTGTTTTTGTAAGAAAACAAATCTGTGAGGGGGAGAGACACCCTTGGAAAGGAAAAGATCTCTGTTGTAGTGGCTCACAAGTGCCCTTCTACATAAACTTGTGGTTCATAGTGAAATACTCAAGAAATATTCTTGGGGACTGGATGTAAGCTTGGATTAAGCTGAACCAGTATAAATATCTGTGTTTATCTTTCCTCCTTATTCTTTTAACTGCTTAAAGTCTTTTAATTGTTTAATTACTTAACATCTTTCTTCATCTTTATATCACTCTGTTTTTTGTATTGTCAATATATTGCTACTGAACTTTAAACTATCGTAAACTTCCTATTATCTTTTAAATAAATTTTTATTTTACCCAATTCACCCCCATCTTGGGTTACAGCCATTATTATCAATTGGTATCAAAGCTTGGGCTCTTGATTAAAGACTTAACAGTCTAAGAGTATAAAATGGCTGGTCTTGGTGATTGTATTTTACCTGAAGGAAGCTCATTTACAAAACCTCCTGGTTTTAATGGTAACCATTATAGCTACTGGAAATCCAAGATGAAACTTTTCTTTAATGCAGTAGACCTTGATCTCTGGGATATTGTGGAAAATGGACCTTACATACCTATGAAGGTTGTTGAAGGGCAAAGTATTCCAATACCCAAAAGAGAATGGTCTGAATCAGAAAAGAAATTAGTTCATTTAAATGCCAAAGCTATAATGATTATTGTTAGTGCCTTGAGTCAGGATGAATATTTCAGAGTTTCTAGCTGTACAACTGCCAAAGAAATGTGGGACACTTTGGAAGTTGCACATGAAGGAACTCAAGGAGTTAAGGAATCAAAAATTAGCACTCTTACAAATGAATATGAAAATTTCAAAATGAAGAGTGATGAAAGCATAAGTGAAATGCAATTAAGATTTACTTATATTACTAATCATCTTAGAGCTCTCGGTGTAACTTATGCAAAATCTTCTCAAACCACCAAGATATTAAGATGTCTCACTCCGGAATGGGAAGCCAAGAGAACAGCAATCATGGAAGTAAGAGGAGAATCCATGAAATCGCTCACAGCTCTGTTTGGAAATCTTCAAAACTATGAGCCAAAAATTCTGGAAATGAGGCAAGAAGATGAATCCAAGAAAAAGAAGACTCTCTCCTTAAAGTCTTATTCCTCCAAGAAATCAGAAGCAGAAAGTGATGAAGAAGAAGAAATCAATGAAGAAGATCTTGGTCTTTTTATCAGAAAATTCAAGAAATTTATGAGGAACAAAAATACAAGAAAATAGAGAAAAAACCAAAATAGCAAAGAAGGCCCTACATGTTATAAATGCAAAAGGATTGGACATCTAAAATGGGAATGTCCACAACTCAACAAAGAACAGGAAGAAAAGAGAGGACATGACAAAAGTAAGAAGAAGGCGTATGTATCTTCAATCTGGGCTAACAGTGAATCAGATGAAGAAGATGAAGAAGCTAATCTCTGCTTCATGGCAAAAGAAATTCAAAAATTAAATTTACAGCTGGGCACTTCAAATAATTCAGACAAGGAGGAAAATAGAGAAGCAGATCTTTGTCTCATGGGAAGAGATAATGAAGAGGTAATTTCTTCTGAACCTTTATATTCGTTTGATGAACTGCAAGAAGCTTTTGAAGAATTGCATGATGAATCTGTACAGCTTGCAAAAAGATTAAGAATTTCAAAACAAAAGATTTCTTTGCTTGAGAGTGAAATTCTAAAATTGAAAGATGATCATAATATACTCAAGGAAAGAAATCTGGATCTTGAAAAACAAAATTCAGTTTTGATAGAGGAAAATGCAAACATGAAATCTTTGCTTAAATATCCAAAAAATAATTGTTCTTGATGTAGGTGCATTGATTTAGAAAAGGAAAATAAGGATTTAAATACCACCCTTACAAAATTTACTCAAGGGAGAGACAATTTGAATATATTGCTTAGAAAACAAAGATGTGTTTTTTGATAAAGCAGGAATAGGCTACAAGACTAAGGCTAGGCAAAAATATTACAAAAATTTCTTTGTTCCAGCAGCAATGTCAAATAGTCCTTTCATTACTTGTTTCTATTGTGGCTTAAAAGGACACATTTCTAACTCCTGCTGCTATAAGAAAATGACTATAAATGGAAACAAGAAAAAGTGGGTTGTTAAAGGAACAATTAACAAAGAAGGGCCCAAACAAATTTGGGTACCTAAAAGGAGCTAAAATTTCTGCAAGTTTGCCTCAAATCTAGGAGTGAAAAATAGTACTTAGATAGTGGTTGTTCCAAGCACATGGCTGGAGATAAATCCAAGTTTCACTCTCTATTTCCAAAAGGAGGCAAAGTGACCTTTGGAGGAAACGACAAAGGATTAATCAAAGGTATTGGTAAGGTTGGTAAGAACTCTTCAACTTCCATTGAAAATATGTTATTTGTTGAAGGCCTTAATCATAATTTGCTTAGCATTAGTCAACTATGCGACAAAGGAAATAGAGTTATTTTTGATTCATCTTGTTGCATAGTTGAAAACATCATTGATAAGCAAATTAAGCTTGTTGGCCAAAGAATCAATAATGTTTATGTTATAAATCTTGATGAGGATTCTCCTATTAATTCTAAATGCTTAATTAGTGTAAATGAAGAAAGTTGGCTTTGGCACAGAAAATTAGCTCATGCTAACATGAATCATTTGGATAAATTAGTCAAAAAGGATCTTGTGATAGGCTTACCCAAAATAAGATTTGAAAATGATAGACTTTGTGATGCATGTCAAAAAGGTAAGCAAGTCAAAAGTTCTTTCAAGACTAAAGAAATTGTTTCAACTACAAAGCCTTTACAACTTCTCCATATGGACCTTGTTGGACCATCTAGAACAAAAAGTCTTGGAGGCAACTCCTATGCACTAGTTGTTGTAGATGATTATTCAAGGTACACATGGACTCTCTTCTTAGCTCAAAAGGATCAAGCTTTTCAATCATTTCTTAAATTAGCAAAATTCATTCAAAAGGAACAAAGCTTGACCATTGTGAGAATTAGAAGTGACCATGGCGGAGAATTTGACAACCATAACTTTATGGAATTCTGTGATGAAAATGGGATTGAGCATAACTTCTCATCTTCTAAAACTCCTCAACAAAATGGTGTTGTTGAAAGGAAAAAAAGAACACTTGGGGAGATGGCAAGAACAATGCTCAATGAAAGAGATCTTCCTCAATACTTTTGGGCTGATGCCTTTAATACTGCCTGCTATATAATGAATAGAGTTCTGATAAGGCCAATTTTAAAGAAATCTCCCTATGAATTATACAGAGGAAGAAAACTCAATATTTCTCATCTCCAAATTTTTGGTTGTAAATATTTTGTATTGAACAATGGAAAAGAAAATTTAGGAAAATTTGATGCCAAAGCCGATGAAGGAATCTTCCTTGGTTACTCTAGCACTAGCAAAGATTATAGAATCTATAACAAAAGAACACAAACTGTTGAAGAATCCATACATGTTGTCTTTGATAAGTTTACCCCTTCTCTTAAAAACTGTACTAATGACTGTGAAGTATTAGATTCTTTCAAAAACCTTTCTCCGGATGATAAAGTAAAGCAGGAACATGAAGGAAATGCAAAGGAAGATATCACCATGAATCAAGGAGAAGAAATTTCTCAAGAAGAGCAAATACCTCTTGAGGAGATTTCTATCAGTAACAATAATGATCTTCCAAGAGACTGGAAGTATGCCAAAAGCCATCCCAAAGAACTCATCATAGGGGATGCATCACAAAGGGTAACAACTCGAAACTCCCTTAGAAATATCTGTAATCATTCTGCCTTTCTTTCTCATAGTGAACCGAAAAATATTGATGATGCTATTATTGATGAATATTGGATCTTGGCTATGCAAGAAGAACTGAATCAATTTGAAAGAAGCCAAGTCTGGGATTTAGTACCTAGACCGAATAATCACACAATAATTGGGACAAAATGGGTATTTAGAAATAAACTAGATGAAAATGGAAATGTGATTAGGAATAAAGCTAGACTAGTTGCAAAAGGTTATAATCAAGAAGAAGGCATTGACTATGATGAAACCTTTGCACCTGTGGCTAGACTTGAAGCTATTAGAATGCTCTTAGCTTTTGCATGCATACATGATTTCAGACTATTTCAAATGGATGTAAAAAGTGCTTTCCTCAATGGGGCAACATTTTGGAAGAAGTCTATGTTGAGCAACCCCCTGGTTTTAAAGATTTTGAAAAACCTGATTATGTATTTAAATTAAAAAAGGCTCTCTACGGTGTTAAGCAAGCTCCTAGAGCTTGGTATGATCGATTGAGCTCTTTTCTCTTAGAAAACAATTTTTCAAGAGGTAAGGTTGATACAACATTGTTCTTTAAAAAGGAAAAGAATAACTTGATTATTGTGCAAATCTATGTTGATGATATCATTTTTGGGGCTACTAATGAAAAGCTTTGCAAAGAATTTGCCAAAATTATGCAAGGCGAATTTGAGATGTCAATGATGGGTGAACTAAACTTCTTTCTTGGGCTTCAAATAAAACAAATGGATCATGGTACATTTGCATGTCAAACCAAGTATACTAAGGAATTGCTGAAAAAATTTGGAATGGAAAATGCAAAACCTGCATCTACGCCAATGAGCACTTCAACATACTTGGATTTGGACGAAGAAGGTCAACCATTTGACATAACTAAGTATCGAGGTATGATCGGCTCACTTTTATACTTAACTGCGAGTAGACCCGATATCATGTTTAGTGTTTACATGTGTGCACATTTTCAGGCCTGTCCAAAAGAATCTCATTTTAAAAATGTAAAAAGAATTTTTAGATACTTGATTAGCACATCTAAGATGGGTTTATAGTATCCTAAAGGATCCTCAAATGTTTTAATTGGCTACTCATATGCTGATTTTGCGGGTAGCAAAACTGATAGGAAAAGTACAAGTGGAACTTGCAATTTGTTGGTAATTCTCTTGTCTCTTGGTTTAGCAAAAAGCAAAATACTGTTGCCTTATCCACAGCTGAAGCTGAATACTTTGCAGCTGGAAGTTGCTATGCTCAAATTTTATGGATGAAGCAACAACTTGAGGATCTTGGTGTATTTCTTAAAAATATTCCCATCAAATGTGATAATACAAGTGCCATTTGTTTGTCTAAGAATCCAGTTCAGCACTCAAGAACCAAACATATTGAAATAAGACATCATTTTCTAAGAGATCATGTTTAAAAGCAAGATGTCTTACTAGAATTTGTGCAAACTGAACTTCAATTAGCTGACATTTTCACAAAACCTCTATGTGAGGAACGATTTTGGTTTATAAGAAGAGAACTTGGCATGGCAAATCCCTTTGAACTTTAAATTGTTTCATCATTGCATATATGTTTAATTTGAATATTTCTCTTTACCCTACTGACTTGAGCTTCGGAGTGTCCATTAACCATAATTTGCAGGAATTCATTTTTATACAAATCCCATAAGTTTTGGTCATTCCTCTATATTTTGTAATCTACAAAAATTTTTGTTGGTCGACCAACGCTTGCATCACTGGTCGACCAATGCTACATCCATTGAATCAACGCCCAACGCCAGGGGCCCAACGCTGAACGCTGAGACAGGTGGTCGACCAGTCTGTAGCCTTTGGTCGACCAGTTTGAGGTAGTACGTAAGAAAATCTCTTCTGGTCAGGAGTGGTCGACCAGCGCTCTCACAATGGTTGACCAACGCTCGACATCTTGCTGTTCCCTTCCCTCGATGGTCGACCAGTGGACTAACATTGGTCGACCAACGCTTGACAGAACGTTCTCTCTTATTTTTCTTCCTTCGATGGTCGACCAATGTACATCCGGTGGTCGACCAACGCTCATTAAATCTCGCAGCTATATATTCCAATCCTCTAATTTTCAAATCATTCTTCACCGTTTCATTTAGTCGATCTCCTCTGTTCTCTTTGGTCGACCACGTCTCTGACCTTCCCAGGTACCATTTCTTCTAATCTTTGAATTCCAATCTTCCTTTCCTCTCCAAATCGCACTTTCTAGGGCTTTTTCGAAGATTTCTGCTCAAATCCTTCAAACTTTTGCCTCTTCCCCTAATTTCTGCCCTAATTTCGTACTTTCCAAAGTTCCTTCAAGTCTCTATTATGGCTTCATCTTCACGAACAAGGAAGGCAAGGACCAAAAACCCCAGTACTCTACCTATGGGCAATCTTCTGGTTAATGAGGAACAAAGAGAAAGGTATGCCCAATTTTTTCAATCAAGAAAAGTTCTTCTCAGCAAATACTTAGATTGGGATTATTTTGCTCAAAGAAATATGCCTTTCATTGATTGTCTGGACAATATGGGTGTGAAGCATTTTGTTAAATACAAGGGTCACTGGTCTGATGAAGTTGTTAAAGCTTTCTACACTACATTTGAATATAATTCCAGAAGGGGGATTTGTACTGCTGAGGTTAGAGGGACTAAAATTCTTTTTAGTGAAACTCAACTTGCAGAAATTATTGGGCTTCCACCGCCAGATAACTCATATTTGCGTTTCTCTGATAGCTATTATTCTCTTAGCTCTATTGACTATAACAAAGAAGAAACTTATCGGACTATCAATAGAGAAGTTGAATACTCTGGTCAAGGAGTCAAGATCAATGCTATGGATGCAAATGACAGGTTATTGCTCAATGTTATTACTCATATTTTTATCAATAAACCTGGCAATTGGGCTGGAGGAAGTGAATCTGAGTTCCTTATTATGGTCTGTTTTCTAAATGGAACTCAGTTTAATATTCCTCACCTCATCATGGAACGAATGGCCTCGAGTGTCTCCAAATGGAATGCTCCTTTACCATATGCTCACATTGTTTCCAAGATTGTAAAACATTGCAAGATCAACAATCATTTCAACGTCATGAAATCTGCCTCCATTATTGATCAAAACTCTCTGAGGCGGATGAATTTTGAGTTAGTTGGAAACGAATGGAGAAGAGCTCCTGATAATGTAACTATGAAGCGGGCCCGAGAAAGAAGAGAAAGTGGGGTGCATACTCACATTGCAGCAAGTGACAGTGAAGAGGACTCTGACGAAGAAGAAGACACGGTCCCTCCAGTAGATTCCTCAGCTGGTCCTTCAATTCCTACTGAACCATCCTCACAGATGCTGCGTGATTTGTTGGACAATTCAAATCACATGCTTACTTTGATGGATTCTATGAATTCCAGACTCCAATCATTAGAAATAGCATCTTCTACTCAAGCTTCTGAACTCCAACAGATAAAGGACATGGTTCATGATCTACATCAACGGCCTTGAACATCATTTCCCCTTCTTTTTGTTGATGACAAAGGGGGAGAAGTATTCTATTTTAAAGTGCTTTAAAGTATTCTGTTTTACTTATGTGTTTTAGAGATTATGTTTTTGCTACTTTTGTGTTGTTACTCTTATGAATGTGTTGTCTAATTATTATGCTTTTAATGGTTATGATACTGATGCTAACACTACTCTGTTTATTTCAAAACTACTCTGTTTGTTTAATATTTTTTTATCAAGATATATGATTCAGGGGGAGTATATCAAATATACAACTATTTTAATTTGGTTGTCATCATCAAAAAGGGGGAGATTGTTGAACTCATTGCATTTAAAGCACTCTTTAATTTTGATGATTGACAAATCAACTTAAAATAGTTCATATCTAAAGTTCTTATGCATTTCAGCATCACGTTGGTCGACCACCTTGCCTGCACTGGTCGACCAACGGTTTATAGAAGCAAAAGATCAGAATGGTAATATCATGCTGGTCGACTACCTTGCCTACACTGGTCGACCAATGAAGTCCAGAATCTAAAGAATGAATGGTAATATCACATTGGTCGACCACCATGCCTACACTAGTCGACCAATGGATGGCAGAAGCAAAATATCAGTAACAAGTGATACACTGGTCGACCACTCCTTGAACACTGGTCGACCATCGTGTTCCAGCAAGAAGATTGTTTTGAAGACTGGTCGACCACCATCGCTCCACTAGTCGACCACCCAGCTCCAGTAGAAGAAGAAATCAAGCACTGGTCGACCAATGCAATATGATTGGTCGACCAACGTACCTGTTGTTTTAGTTCTGGAGTTCACTGGTCGACCAACGTGCCATACACTGGTCGACCACCGACATCATAAAAGAGCTCTAACGGCTAGTTTTTGCTGACGTAATACAAGATTTATTTTGTAATTTATCTCCAACGGCTCTATTTCTTCCTGGTCTTTAAATATCTTCCTTAAGGAGGTTATTTGTAACAGAGTAGAGAAATCAAGTGTGCTATATATCCTTGAAGTCAATCTCATTCAAATCTGTGTATTACAAAAGAGCTTGCTACTGTCATATTCACTCTGTTTTGAGAGTTTGCTTCTGAAAATTGTTTTTCTCTGAGTGTATCAAGGAAGTTCTTTCTTGGAGTTTGTTTTGTAAGAAAACAAATCTGTGAGGGGGAGAGACACCCTTGGAAAGGAAAAGATTTCTGTTGTAGTGGCTCACAAGTGCCCTTCTACATAAACTTGTGGTTCATAGTGAAATACTCAAGAAATATTCTTGGAGACTGGATGTAAGCTTGGATTAAGCTGAACCAGTATAAATATCTGTGTTTATCTTTCCTCCTTATTCTTTTAACTGCTTAAAGTCTTTTAATTGTTTAATTACTTAACATCTTTCTTCATCTTTATATCACTCTGTTTTCTGTATTGTCAATATATTGCTACTAAACTTTAAACTATCGTAAACTTCCTATTATCTTTTAAATAAATTTTTATTTTACCCAATTCACCCCCCTCTTGGGTTACAGCCATTATTATCACATCCTCTATAGAGAGTTACAGTTAATAATGCTTGAGGACTCCATAGTGTTAAAGTGATGGTTGATGTTGAAATACTTGACAATCTTTGAAACGAAAGCAGCATATGGCAATGATGACTTCTTCCTAGCACAAGAAGTCATCCTTTGCATGATGAAATGAGGAATATTGATTAGTTCCCCTTTCATTATGCATGCCACTGCGAAGAACTCCAACTCACTTCTACAAGCCAAATTACCTGGCTTGTTTACAAGTATGTGAGTAATAACATTCAACAGCAACTTATCATTCATCTCCATCAAAAACTGACCCTAATCTCTTGACTAGCAAATATTGTTTCCTTAGTTACAGTCTTATATGCTTCTTCTCTACCATAAATGGAAGAACTCATGGTGGTGTGATGTTTGTAAAGCAATAATTACCAGGCTCAGGATGAGGCATCCCTAAGATGTCAGCTAGTTTGTTTTCATCAACTTCAATCTTCTTTCTTCTTACTTCAACAGTAAATATCTTATCTTTAGTTCTATACTCAAATGTAGTTTGAATGCCTTAACAATTTTCTCTAACCACTGCCCCTTGTATCTAAACATTTTTTCTGCCCCAGATTATCTAAATTTCCAATAAAAGGCATGTCTCTAGCAGCAAAATAATCCAATCTAAATATTTACTTTGAATAACTTTTCTAGACTAAAAAAGTTCTTCATACCTTTGTTTATGTTCTAGAAGGCTCAGGAGGTCACCAATTGGTAGATGACTTGGATTATTCACACTAGAGCGCAAGGAAGAAAAGGCCATTGATGAACAAGAAAGGATCTGAGAGGAAACTGCAGAAGATTAAAGGAAACTTTTGTAGAAACTTCGAAGAATCCTTTACTATCGTAATACCTTATCACCTTTTCATTATTGGAATGGAATTCCTCACACATTTGATCCAAGAGAAAGTCCATCACAAAGAATGGCACCCCTACGTTTAAAAACTATGATCCAAAAATCTCTCATCTCCTCTTTGCCAATAACATACTACTCTTTGCCAAGTCTGATCCTAAATCAATTCAAGCAATACATGAAACCATCAACTGCTTCTATTTTGAGAGTGGTATGGAGATCAATCAGGACAAATCCAAAATCTGGTTCTCACCTACAGTTGATGACTATATAAAGGAGCTTCAAATAAGATCAGCAAATGAATGGGGCTTTTATACGGGCCATCCTTTAAAGCACTAGTATAAGATTATTGACTTCCTTTTCATCCTTAGGAAAATTGAGCATAAGCTTTAGAAAATATCTCATCTCTCTGACTGGAAGAACCCAACTAATAACCTCAACAACCACCAACATTGTCCATATCATGAAAACAATCCCTCTCCCAAATTCAATTATCCAAAAAATAGACAAAGCAAAATAGGCATGAGGTGAAAAAACTTCTCACCGTCAATTGGGAAAAAGATCACTTAACCCAAATACTTAGGTGGGGTAGGCATTAGGCAAGCAAAAGTTCAAATCCTTGCATATATGCTCATATTCCACTGGGAAGCAAAAAAAAAAAAACTGCTAAAGCCTTGGGCTATTGCACACAAGAGAAAGTATGGGGAAAACATGCAAAGAAACAAGAATAACCTCTCCATAATTGTCGAGAATCCAGGAAAAATAAGAACCACCTTTCATGCTTGAACCGTATCTCAATAGGGAATAGGAAGGAAACAAACATTTGGAATGACAAATGACTGCATCATCCACTAAGAGAGCATGTCTCGTTCTAGAAGGCCAAACAACGAGGACTATCAACACCATCTTAAAAACTAACCGAAACCAAACCTCTTGAAATCTACGTAACCTTGGCTTCGCTTATCCCTTGAAGTTTGAAATGAAATAACGGACTACCTTATCCAACAAGATCAAGGTCAAGCAATAGATAGGCTCATCTAGGACCTAACAAACAATGGAATCTTCTTCAATAAATCAGCCTATGGATTTTTAACTAAAAAACAAAGAGAACAAAACAGCCAAATGAGCACAATTCCTAAGAACCTAAGCTAAATTTCGAAGTTGAAATGTCACCCTAGAGAACTTTTCTTCATTTGGCAAACCTACCTCAATGGGTTACCCATGTCACAAAAAACTACTCAAGGCTCATCGTTTCACAAGCTCCACTTGCTTGCTTTGTTCCACAAAACCTGAAAATGCAAATACATGCTCTCCGAGATTGTTAGCAAGCAAAGACCATATGAAAATCCCTTGAGCTCGCGCAAAACTTTTTTGACATTCCCTGCAAAACTTGGCTCCAAAAGAATGCTTTAGACACGATGCCTTCTCTCCATTGAATTCCTTGGAACATCATCTTTATTTACAACTCAAGAACCATTTGTCTCCGAAGAAATCAAAAAATTTTCAACCCATATGAACCCCCAATCCCAGATCTCAGGAAACATACCATTGCAAAGGCCATTGAGTTTTGGACCTTGCTCCCTCTGGAGAACATACAACAACCAGATCCAAATCAACCCCAAAACACCACTAACCGCCCCTCATGGAATAAACCACCTATAAACTAGTTTAAACTCATGCAGATGACTCAGCAAAAACAAGTTAGGAGCAGGAGGAGTCATATGAAACAAAGAAAGCAATTCAATAACAGGTTACACCAAATTAATCGGTCTTGGTAGTATTGATTTGGCGAAAATGTGGGCCCTCTATCTTGGGATCATAATTGCTAACTCTTCGAACATTTAGAACATTGAAATTGAAATGGATTCAAAAAGAGCTATTGAGCTAATTTCTAATACTCCAAGCCAACACCCCCTTTTTTTCTTGTCTCTTGCAACTACAGGCCCCTACTTTCTTCCTTTGAAGACTTCATAATTGTCAACGCTACTGGGGAGCAAAATTTGTGTGTTGATCAACTGGCAAAAGAAGGCAGAACAAACAGACTTCCTCTAGAACCTATGAAGCCGTTCTTTCCTTTCACACTTGCTTATTTTGGGGGGACATGAATGGAAACAATGGCGGAATTGGCAGACGTCTGCTGCTTTTTGTTTTAAATGGTTTCATTTTGCTCCCACGTCTGTCTCCATTTTTTTATATTCCGTTTGCTATGTAACGTACTCTGTTCTCTCCCTAACTTTGCCTACTGGGACCCTGTACTCTTCTGACTTTTGTTGTAATATTTCCACTTTACCGAAAACAAAAAATAATTTTCAGTACAATCTCAAAAATGTTTTAATGTTTTAGTTATCGGAAGATCAATTTGAGATTTACGTAAAATCAAAGAAGTAATCTAATTATATATATTTCTCATTAAACTTTTAAAATATACGAGTAAAATGCATAACTCCATCCGTACCATTTACAAAAATAAACAACTCGTGTTCAGGACAGGGACTGAACCACAAATTGACAATGGGAAAAGAGCATGAATTCATGAACCATGATGACCCTTCATAGGAAGCTTCTTTAACATACGCTGTTCATCTGTGTCCGATTTGGAGGAAGGGTGCAAGAGTTAAGAATAAAGTGAATAACAGGATGATAATTACATTACAATGATTTAAGTTCTTTCTTCTTTCCTATTGAACAGATACTGTAATATCCAACAAAACTCCTCATGCACAGCTGTAAATCATTTGTGAGCTTTATCCTATTCTGTTCAAAGGGATTCTGTCATTCACCCGACCAACTCTTTCCACTGGAGAAATCGCTTGCGGCATAGTCATTCCCCCAGAAACAATGATTTCTGCAACGGCATCAACAAAATTGTTAATACACATACAAAGAGGAAAAAATGAATGTGCTGAGTAATATGGGGTTGGAGGACTTGCATATATACACACTAAATAAAACATACCTATGCCTTCCCGAATGGAAAGATTCGGTCTTATTATCTCTTTGGTGTTAACCAAAAATATATCACCAATATACAGATGGTTTGTAGGGACAAAAACACTACATAGCTCTTCGTCCTCATTTTCTTTCTGAAAAGGAGGAAAAAAGAATATGCCAAAGGTTAAAATATATAAAACAAACAGAAGAAATTACAGTGGCTTTCAACATCTAAACGATGAATTGATGATGCACCACATAGGAGAACATAAATATTCAAGTGCAATGAAATCCTTTTAGACTATAATGAGCTAAATGTGAACCACTAGTTTTGAACAATAAGATAACTCCAGCGATAGCAACTAAAACAAAGCATTATTAACTAGAGGGAGGTAATAAGTAATCAAAAGGCAGAAAGCGAGGGTTAGATACATGTGTTGTTTCAATCACATATACATACGTATATGTAAAGACATGTTTACATATATATCTCTGTGTTTGTTTGTGTGGGAAGACTGCAATCCCGCAAGCATGCTTTTCTTCCTTAGATTAGACCCACTCTTCAAATGCTATCTTAACTTAGATCAGTCAATTCTAATGTAATGGTTCAGTGGCCTGTCATTATATCTGTAAGGTGGGAATGCTTGTGTGTGTGTGTGTGTTACAAACATCACATACATACTAATTATAAGGCCAAGTCAAAGTAAAACCAGAAGAGGATAAGTTTACTTTTTATTCAAACTAAAGAGGGGGAACACAAATGTCCAATATAAGGCACCCGGAATACAAGTTTAGAGATAGAAAGAGGGGTGGAGGAGTACCTGTAGAGTGACAGTTGATGTAATAAAGCCAAAAGCATACTCACCAACACGTGGGTGACGTATAATTGCTACCTCTTTAAACGCAGTGGTGTTTTGATCTGCAAAGAAGTTGAATCTTGATGACAAATAGTTGCATGCTTGTCACCAATATTAAGTAATGATCACTCTATTAACAAGATAGACTAGAAAAAACTCATTGATGTGCAACTGAGGGGGAAGGAGGGATTATCAAAAAAAAAGGGGGAAGGAGGGGGAGTAAATTCTAACTACACTGGGCATGATTGACCATACCCGGAGATATTGCAGCACTAATCTGCTTGGATGCTGAATATATATGTCTAACAAAAGGCATTCGCTTTATGACCCACTCTCCAACCCAGATAACAGTGGCACCCATCCATGATGAAACAAAAACGCCAACAAGAAAAACAAAAACTAAAGATGTAATAAATCCAAGTCCTGCACCACAAACCATAAGCCTTCAAAGTTTAGCACATTGCAACGAGAAGAAGAGTCAGGCCAAGAGCTATACACAGATCACCATATGAACAGAGATAAGAATAACAAGAAAGAACGAATTATAAGAAGTTACACATTTTGCAACAGTTTTGACCAACTATAATTTAAAAGCAAATATTTTTTTGTAAATTAGATTTCCCTCAATTAAGCATAAAATTTTCAGAAGGACTAATACATTAATTTGAGCAATTGCTAATGAAAGGAAAAATAAATAACTCACCGAATATATCAAAGCCAAGTCTTGAGTATAATGGACTGAAGAAACCATCAACAAACTGAATAAACCACCACGTTATGAAAAAGGTAACTGCAACTGGAAAAAGAACCACGCTGCAAATTCAAAATTCAAAAGGATTAGCAGGCGTGGGACAAATAATAACAATTAGTCATCTCAGTGAGTAGTTTAGTCCATTACCATCCAGTCATAAATTTCTTAGAGACCCAACTTTGAAGAACAAAGCAACAGGCCTGAAACAATAACACAGAAAGAGTTAACTGCACGACAACCTAATGATCCACAATCCATCTGCCCTAGGTAAGGTATTGTCACCACAACATATTCTCCGCTACCAGAAAGGTTTTAGTTAGACCAAAGAAGATACCCCACAAACAATTCTCATACATACAGAAACTACTATATGTCAACGGTAGAGATCAGCTTCATAGGTCAATAAAGAGAATTAGATATATTAGACTCCTATCGTTAATATAAATATCCTCTCAATCTACCACAGTTCGAATGACTAAACATGGGGAGAAAAACTTTTAAGAAGCAAATATCAGACATCTCGTGTTTTCACTTGTCAACGGTCAACCAAATACGGCCTTAATCTTCCGCCAGAAAATCACTACGTAATAACAATTTTCATTAGACTGCCTTCACCGCTGCCAATGTTCTCGACATTTTAGGACAAGGCACTAATATATGTTTGAAGTTCGACATAGGAGTACCCGATTTTCCTTGAATAAAATTTATTGCTCATCAATACAAGGGGAAAAATAAAAAAGCAGATCTCTGGTTCAGTAAGTGATTACAATATCACATTTGGGCTTCACGAATCCTTCTAAATTAGTTATCAATTATAAGAACACTCTCCAAAGAGTCAAATTAAGGGGCTACAGATCTTAAACCATCGTAGCCGCATCAAAATTATGGATTTGGGGAACAGACATCTAATTTTGCTCAGTGAGTGCCCTAGCGTATTTTCGAAACTGTAAGTGAGCCCAGAAAAAACACGATTCCGAATTCAAACGACGCCGTTGGCTTCTCGGGTCGTTGATACTTGAAAGATGCAGAGAGTGAACGAGAAAGTAGGGTTATAAGAGGAGAGAGAGAGAGAGAGAGAGAGATTCTGAGAGTCAAAAATGGGGGAAATTGAACAGACCTTGCGAGTGGAAGAGTTGGGAGATGGAGGGGGAGACTTGGCTGGATCTTCGGGATCCTCGATTGCCGCATTATCAGCTTGACTCAGAGGTATTGAAGTCGGATCTTTCTCTTCGGCCATCTTCCGTTCTACTTCAGTTGCAGACGGAAAATCCGAGGAGGACCCTTGCGAGCAGTAGTGAATTGACTCGAGTTTGGTACAACTCACTAGGCTGGCTGATGATAATGATACCAACTTGTTATTTACTGCTTTTGGATTACATTGCAAGCAATCATAACCCTTTGCATCGCTGAGCAACATCGCATCAGCCCACGTGGCAGCGCTGGATGTGATATTTACCACCTGCCTTCTTTCCTTCAACCAATCACAATACGTCTTGCAGAAACATAAATATTACTAGAGATAGTCGAAAACAAGTTATCAACCCGCCACCAGGCGTTTTTCCTCTGAATGTATAAACGTCAACAGATTGTAACGTCGAATTTTATTATTATTATGTTATTTTTAACACTCAAACTTTTATGTCTGAAAACATTTAAATTTAAATATACTTTTTAATCAAATAAAAATAATTTTTTATATCTTTATTATTGATTTTTTAATAAAAATATAACGAGTGAATTTCTTTTATCACTTAATATTACATAATATTTTTTATTAAAAAAATCTACATGTCATATTTTTATTTAACAAAATAATAACATATATTTTTAAAAATTCTACGTAAGTTTTCTTTTGAAATGTATATATATATATATATATATATATATATTTAGTCTTGACATATATTACTTATTTTATGTTGGCTAGAAAAAATTACTTATTTTATCCACCCATAAATAATTAAATATCTAATAAAATTAATAATACTAATATAAATGCAAATAACTTAACACTAAACTGTTTAAAAAAATTGGTTCCAAAATCTCATCAAATTTATTTGTTATTTGTTATATCTTTATTATTAAGTTTTTTTTACTAAAAATAAGATATGTATTTAAAGTCTTTTAAAAGAACAATTATGGAATGTTGAGTTTAAAATAATATATAATTATTTTTTAAAAATCATACATATTTCATATTTTGATTGAAGTACTATATATTTGTGCTTTAAATAAAAAATTTAATAATAAAAATATAAGAAACTGCAACTAATTTTTTTTCTTTTATAGATCAGACTCGCTTTCAGTTTCATCCCTCAAATTCTAATTGCCGCAATTCATGCGATGATCACATGAAATCAAGTGTACATCGACGCGTGTAGCTTTTCTCCCAAGCATTGACCACGTGAGGTCAAAGACAAAGAGTACTAAGGAAGTGTTCTGTGATAATCGTCAAGAGCCTAGGTGTGGAGATTGTAATAGTGATTGACAATTCACAAATGTACGTAGATAAACCAATCACAATTTGTTGTTTCGAACGATGTCGCTCCATTTTCCGGCCACCACAGATCATACTTGAAAAGGGAAGATGCCCTTAAAGGATGTTTCAAGGACAATGTCGCCGGAAATTTTGAAACTGCACATATATAGAAAACAAATTATTATATAGTTTGTAATATTGAGTAGAATTAAAAGTTTTATATTGGATAAAATATGATATTTAATAAAAAAAATTTAATCGTTGTTTCTTTTATTTGAAAATGTGTGTTTTTTATTTTAAAAGATATGTCTTTTTATTTAAAAGATGTATTTTTTATTTAAATAGAAGTGTCTTTTAATTAAAAAGACGTCTCTTTTAAATTGAAAGGATTGCTTTTTTATTTAAAAGAAAGATGTGTCTTTTAAATTGAACAGATATGTCTTTTATTGAAAGGATGTATCTTTTATTTGAAATTGAATTTTAAATTTATTTTTAAAATTCAATAAGACATAAATTAAATAGACACATCTATTCAAAATAGAAAAGACATGACTTTTGAAAATTGAATAGACATGACTATTCAAAATAGAATAGACATGACTGTTGGAAATAGAAAGACATACCTATTCAAATTGAACAGATATAAATTGTTCGAACTATATATATATATATATATATATATCCTATTAGAATTATACGGTTGTATCTTGGTTCCAAGAGAGCTTTTTTGTATCCTGAAAGGATTTGCCTATGATTCCCCAATACACAGACATAAACTCTTTAAAGAAAGTGACTTATCACGCCTCAAAGCCATATTTTTCCTAACAATTTTAAAGAGTTTATATTCCTGTCATTTGCTGCTATAGAGAATCTAAAAGAATCCATCAAACTGGATCGCTTTGATGACACTAATTTCACTCGTTAGAAAGACAAGATGATTTTCTTACTCACTGCCCTCAAGATTCACTATGTTTTAGACCCTCATCTGCCTGTGCTGCCAGATCCTAATCCTAAAGAATCTGATCAACTCAAAGCAGAAAGAAAGAAAAGTGAAGAGGATGAACTCATATATCGAAGATACATTCTGAATACCCTGACTGATCATTTATATGCTCTGTACTCAAACTTGAAGACACCAAAAGCAATTTAGTTTGTTTTAGAAACCGCCTACCAGATAGAAAAATGAGGTACCGACAAATTTCTAGCCCTACAATATTTTGAATTTAAAATTGTTGACACTAAACCAATCATGGATCAAATCCATGAACTCCAAATCCTAGTTTCAAAACTAAGGGATGTTGAAGTCAAAATTCCATATGCTTTACAAATTGGTACAATTCTTTCTAAATTGCCTTCTTCTTGGAATAATTATAGAAAGAAAATTCTACACTTCACTGACAAATTAACATTAGAACAATTTCTTACTCATATTCAAATTGAATATGAAACTCGTGTAAGAGAAGCACTAATTATGGCTTCAAGTTCTACTGTTAATCTTGTTAATGAAAAGAATATTCACAAAGGAAACAAGAATTTAAAAGCAAATAAGAAATCCTTTAAGAAAAAGAAAAAGGATATTATTTGTTTCCATTTGTGACAAAAAGGGGCATATTCGTGAGTGTAGATATAGAAAGGCTGGAGTTAACTTCAACAATGGAAAGAATGAAAAGACTGAGAAAGCAAACTTGGTGGAAAGCACAATATCGGAGATAGTGGCCATGGTGTCTACACTTCACATTGGTATGATTACCGAAGTGAACATGGCTAATGCAATCATCCATGTTTGTGACAATAGCGATTTCTTCAAGACATACACAGAAGTCAAAGATTCTGAAAAGGTGCTTATGGGAAATCATGTTACTGTGGAAGTGCTTGGAAAGGGATATGTAGAGATCAACTTCACATCTGGACAGAAATTGACATTGTTAAATGTATTTCGTGTACCAGAAATTTGAAAGAATTTAGTGTCTGCTAGTTTGCTATCTAAGAAAGGTTTCAAAATTGTAATTGAGTCTGACAATATTATAGTGTTTAAGAGTGGAACCTTTGTAGGGAAGGATTAGAATTCTAATGACATGTTCAAACTTAGTACTAATGCAATAAATGTTGATTATACTTATATTGTTGACTCTGACTATACTTTATGGCATGCTAGATTAGGACATTTGAATTTTGGTTTTTTGAAATTTATGTCCAAAAATGGTTACATCAATTGCAATTTCAAAAATAATGCAAAATGTGAAATTTGTATACAAGCAAAAATGATTAAAAAATCTTTTCATAAAGTTGAAAGAAATACAAATTTATTAGACTTGGTGCATTCAGATATTTGTGAATTAAATGGAGAAATAACAAGAGGTGGTAAAAGATATTTTATCACATTTATCAATGAATTCTCTAGATTCACATTTGTCTATTTACTAAGAACCAAAGATGAAGCTTTTCAAAAATTTAAAGAATAATAAATCAATAGTAAAAAATCAAAAGAATAGGAAAAT
Organism: Biancaea sappan; assembly: GCA_037074585.1. Classification (NCBI taxonomy): domain Eukaryota; kingdom Viridiplantae; phylum Streptophyta; class Magnoliopsida; order Fabales; family Fabaceae; genus Biancaea; species Biancaea sappan. The sequence goes on along the minus strand of CM073491.1, from coordinate 15,471,767 downwards.
AAAAATCCTTCATAGTGATAGAGGTAGACAATATTTTCCTATTGAGTTTAATAAATCCTGTGAAAAGCATGGTTTAATACATCAAAGTAGTGCACCTTATACTCCACAACAAAATGGGTTAGCAGAAAGAAAAAATAGAACCTTGGTAGAAATGGTTAATGCTATGTTATTGAATGCTCGTTTGCCACATAATTTATGGGGTGAAGCACTTTTAACTGCATGTTATACACTTAATAGAGTGCTTTCAAAGAGTTTGAAAACATCACCTTATGAACTTTGGAATAATAGAAAATCAAATTTAAATTATTTTAAAGTGTCGGGGTGTATTTCATACTATAGGGTTCCTGATCATCAAAGAATTAAATGTTTTTGTAGGATATGCACAAAATTCAAAGGCCTACAGACTTTTGAATGTAGAATCAAATGTGATTGTAGAATCTATACATGTTGAATTTATTGAAAATAAATTTTTTCATGATTCTACCAATGATCAATTGAAAGATCAAAACCAAAATGATGATGACACATATGCATTATCACATTCTGGTGTTGCTAATAATAAAAGAAAAATTGACGAAAGTCATCAAGAAGTTAGAAAGAGTCAAAGAGTTAGAAAAGAAAAATATTTTGGTTCTGATTTTATTTCTTCACAAGCTTTAGTCTTTCTTGTTGAAGGAAGTAGAACTGATATCTATAATAAGATACATATTTTACTAAATGTTGAAAATTATCCAAAGACTTTTCAAGAAGTAATGTCTTCTAGAGATGTAACTTTTTGGAAAGAAGCTATAAATGATGAAATGGACTCAATTATGTCCAATAACACTTGGATCTTAGTTGATCTACCTATAGGATCAAAACCTATTAGTTGTAAATGGGTATTTAGACGAAAATATAATACAGATGGTTCTATTCAAACTTTCAAGGCAAGATTGGTGGCTAAAGGCTTCACACAGAAAGAAGGTATTGATTATTTTGATACATATGCTCCTGTAGCAAGAATAATATCTATTAGAGTACTTTTATCACTAGCATCAATGTATAAATTATGTGTACATCAAATGGATGTTAAGACAGTATTTTTAAATGGAAATTTAAATGAAGAAATTTATATGAATCAACCTGAAGGTTTCATTCTTCTAGGAAATGAAAACAAAGTTTGTAAATTAGTCAAGTCTCTTTATGGTTTGAAACAAGCACCAAAGCAGTGGCATGAAAGATTTGATAGTGTAATACTATCAAATGGATTTATACATAATCATGTTGACAAATGTAATTATTCCAAATTTACAAGTGAATATAGTGTCATTATATGTTTGTATGTTGATGACATGTTAATATTTGGAACAAATATGTTTGGTATCTCTAAAACTAAGAAGTATTTGACTTCAGTCTTTAAAATGAAAGATATGAATGAAGTGGATATTATTTTAGGTATTAAAGTTCAAAGAGATAACAAAGGAGTGATTTTGTTACAGTCACACTACATAGATAAGATGCTTGATAAATTCAAACATTTAGGAATAAAGGAGTTTAATACTCCTTGTGATTCCAGTATAAAATTGACTGAAAATTCAGGAAGAATGATAGCACAATTAGAATATACAAGTGCAATAGGTAGTATGATGTGATAGCCATTTCTGTATTATGTGATAGTGAAGCTACTATGTATATAGCTCACAACAAAATTTACAATGGGAAATCAAGACATATAAGTTTAAGACATGCTTATATAAGGGAATTGGTCACAAATGGAACAATGACAATTGTTTATATTAGGTCAAATAAGAATTTGGCTGATCCATTGACCAAACCATTGCCCAGAGATATAGTACAACAAACTTGTATTGGAATGGGGTTAAAACCCTTAAAACAAAGCACCAGTAACAGGAACCCAACTTTGAGTTAGTATACACTCTAACAATAAAAGTTCAATGGGTAATAACAAGTTACTAACTGTAGTTTGAGGCACGGACTCTAAAATTGAGACCTCATTTAAGAATGTACTACATAATATTGTGTCAAGAGTTGTACATACTTTTACAAAGAGAGGATGACAAAGGTCTTAATGGTATTATTAAATGTTATAATAACAATACCACCTATATGAATATTGAAGTGGTGCCGCTTCAAACAAGATTTAAATGGGTTGATCTTGTAAATATTCATGAAACCAGGATTAGCACATGGCCATAAAAGTGCTAAAGGGAGATTACCAGAAGTCTTCACAAAGTTAATGATATCATATGTGTTGTACTTTCGGTTTTGACAAATGGAGTTATGGTTCAAATCTTATGATACCACTAACTTCGTTAAAACTTTAAAGTGTTACACTATTAGGAAGTTCAAATCTCTGTAAAGATACTTTCTATTATGTATGATATCATGTAGAAATATTACAAACTAGTGAGGGATTGTTATATAGTTTGTAATATTGAGTAGAATTAAAAGTCTTATATTGGATAAAATATGATATTTAAAAAAAGAATTTAATTGTTGTTCCTTTTATTTGAAAATGTATATTTTTTATTTGAAAAGATGTATCTTTTAAATTGAAAGGATGTATCTGTCACATCCCAAAAATTGAGTATGTGAAAAGATACTACTCATTTGATATAATTCTCAAACATACGTTATATACATATATTCTGTAAGGTTTTACATTCAACCTTAATCATTCATTCCACACTACAGAATTATATTCATCTGATAAACAAATATAGACATACATAGTCTGATATTTCTATCTCATCGCAAGCCTAGGAGACCTATAGAAAATACAGAGCTTTTCTAATATCCACATTAATAAGTACTGGTGTCCCACCAGACAGAAATAGAGAATAAACCCAAGGGGCTTCTAATCTTCAAACGGATACTCTTGTTCTTTATTTTCTGTATCTGAAAAAAATAATCATAGGGAGTGTGAGTTTATTTAAAAACTCAGTAAGTAAATAACTGTACTATATAAAATATCAAAAGTACAAATACCACATTTACTCATATAATTAATTATCTTATACATCGAGTAGTATGGGACTCTAACCCTTTCAAACTCATGAATAAGATTTCATAGATATACACCGAGTAGTATGGGACTCTAACCCTTTCAAACTCGTGAATAAGATCTCATAGGTATACGCCGAGTAGTATGGGACTTTAACCCTTTCAACTCGTGTATAGGTTTCATAGATATGCACTGAGTAGTATGGGACTTTAACCCTTTCAAACTCGTGTATAAGATTTCTTAGATATACACCGAGTAGTATGGGACTTTAACCCTTTCACACTCGGGTATTAGATCCCGTAGATCTTTACTCATTAATAAAATAGTGAGAATTCATCACATAGTACAATTGTCATGAGATAAATAATTTCTTCATACTCTTATTTCTACTGATCATCATATACTCCCATATGAAAAATTAATTGCTTATTATCCAAATAATATTGTAAATGGGACTTATATTGTACTTTGACTAGTAATATCAAATTAGCTGAGCAAGGTTATTCACTCACCTTGATGTTTGTCCAAGTTTACCTTGTTCCACACTAGAATTTGTGTAGGAAAATTTCCTAGTAAAATATATTACAAGGAATCATAAGAAAGGAAACAAAATCACGAAAATACGTAAAATTTTCTGACTGCTACAGTAACGGGTTGCTACAGTAACGGTTCGCTACAATGCCGGTTCGCTACAGTAACGTTGACTGCTACAGTAACGTTGACTGCCGACACTACAGTACTGCTACAGTAACCGAAGAAAATTTTCCAGATTTTGTTTCAAAATCCCTGGTCGCTACAGTAACTCGGTTTTTGCAGAAATTTCTAACAATTTCATCCTTTCCCTTTCTTGTTTCAAAACCAGAATTTCAACTCTTTTAACCGATTATAACTCAAATATAACTTCTAAAACAACTGAGATTCATGAATTATCATCAAAATCTTCAAAAACAAAACCTCCTCTGATCTTCTACATAAACTGAAATTTAAGGAAAATAATCGGATTAAAGCTTACCTTTGATCCTTACAAAGCTTTTGAACCGAACAAATAATCGAAACTCTGAAGATCAAGGAAAGGATTTGAGAAGAAAATGAAGAACTGAGAGAGAAATCTTTTCTGCTTCCTTCGGTTGAGTGAAAAAAATGAGGGTTACTATTGAAACTTTATATTAAATATTTCTAATGGGTTATTCAATAACCCATGGGTATCCATAACCCAACATCCAAACCCATCCAGTCAATTTACAATAAATGGATTAATTGACCATTCTGAAACCACTTTTCCATGAATTTTACCATTCTTAGAATATATCCCTCATTGTGCAAATATTTAGTCCAGTCATTTAACTCAATTTTCATAAATAATATTCAAAGAGAACAATTAAATATGAAAATTAAAAATGACCAAAATCAATAACTAAAGTAACGTTGTAGAATTCTAAAATACTCTTAAGCGAATTATATTCTGAAATTAACGGGTATTACATTCTACCCCCCTTAAAAGAATTCGGTCCTCCGAATTAAAATCTTACCTCAAGTTTCAAATAAATGTGGATAATTTTTCCACATCTCATCTTCTGCCTCCCACGTAGCTTCCTCGCGAGAATGATTTCTCCAAAGAACCTTGACAGTAGGAATTTCTTTGGTACGCAATTTCTTGACTTTTCTATCAAGGATAGCTACTGGTACCTCTTCGTAGGTGAGAGTTTCATCAAAATGAACTTCTTGGGGTTGAATGACATGAGAAGGATCAGGAAGATACTTCCGTAGCATGGACACATGAAATATTGGATGAACTCCCTCTAGGTTGGAAGGTAGGTCTAGGCGATATGCCACATTACCCACTCTGTCTACAACCTCATATGGGCCAACATACCTCGGACTAAGCTTGCCTTTCTTCCCGAATCTCATTACTCCTTTCATAGGTGAGATTCGTAAGAAAACCATATCACCTATTGCAATTCAAGGTCACGTCGTCGGTTGTCCGCATAAGACTTCTGTCTACTCTGAGCAGTTAACAACTTCTCTCTGATCAGTTTAACTTTATTTATATCTTCCTGTATCATCTCAGGTCCAAATATTTTGGTTTCACCAAGTTCAAACCAACCTATAGGAGATCGACACCGTCTCCCATATAAAGCCTCAAAAGGTGCCATTTGAATACTGGCTTGGTAACTGTTGTTATAAGCAAATTCAATAAGAGACAAATGATCTTCCCAACTTCCACTGAAATCCATCACACAAGCTCTTAGCATATCCTCTAAAGTCTGAATTGTCCTTTCGGACTGTCCATCAGTCTGAGGATGGAATGCTGTGCTAAGATTCACTTTGGTACCCAAAGCCTCTTGAAAGACTTTCCAGAACCGAGAAGTAAACTGAGGTCCTCGATCTGATATAATGGATATTGGTACACCATGAAGTTTCACTATTTCTTTAACATAAATTCGAGCAAGTTTTGCTACACTGAAAGTGGTATGAACAGGAAGAAAATGTGCTGACTTAGTAAGTCGATCCACTATGACCCATATTGAGTCATTTCCTTTTGTTGACCGAGGTAAACCTACTACAAAATTCATAGTGATCCTTTCCCACTTCCATTCGGGAATATCTAGTTTTTGCATCAATCCAGATGGTCGTCGATGTTCAGCTTTAACTTGCTGACAAGTCAAACATCGAGCTACAAAATCAGTCACGTCTCGCTTCATGCCCTCCTACCAGTAAACTTGTTTCAAGTCCTGATACATTTTCACAGCACCAGGATGTACAACGTAGGGCGAACCATGAGCTTCCATTAAGATTTCATGTTTCAAAGATTCAATGTTGGGGACACAGAGTCTCCCATTAAACCATAAGACTCCTTCTTCATCTACCAAGAAACTTGGTGCTAGACCTTGCCTTGCCTTATCTCTGATTTTGACCATATCAATGTCATTTTCTAAAGTTGCTTTTACTTTTTCTACAAGGGATGATCTAACTGTTAAATGAGCCAGAAATGTACCTGACTCAGTGATCTCGAAGAATACTCCATCAGCTTCCAACTCTTGTAGTTCATGTATTAGAGACCTCCTTATAGTGGCAATGTGAGCTAAACTTCCCATAGACTTTCGACTTAGAGCATCAGCCACTACATTTGCTTTACCTGGATGGTAAAGGATGGTACAATCATAATCTTTCAGAAGTTCCATCCACCTTCGTTGCCTTAGATTGAGATCTCTCTGCTCAAAAATGTACTTAAGGCTTTTGTGATCTGTAAAAAGTTTACAAGTTTCCCCATACAAGTAATGTCTCCATATCTTTAGGGCAAACACTACAGCTGCCATTTCCAAATCATGAGTGGGGTAATTTAATTCATGCTTTTTAAGCTGACGTGAGCCATAAGCTATGACTTTACCATGTTGCATCAACACACATCCTAAGCCTATCTTTGAGGCATCACAGAATACAGAGTAACCCCCTAGTCCTAATGGTAGGATTAAGACTGGTGCAGAAGTTAAACACTCTTTCAATTGGGTGAAACTTTGTTCACATGAATCATCCCAAATGTATTTAACATTCTTTCGGGTTAACTTATTTAATGGGAGAGCCGTCTTAGAGAAATTTTTGACAAAGCGACGGTAATACCCTGCTAAGCCAAGAAAACTACGTACTTCAGACACAGTTGTTGGTCTAGGCCACTGTTTAACTGCTTCAATTTTACTTGGATCTACATGAATACCTTCTTGGGAAATAACATGTCCCAAAAATGTTACATGACTCATCCAGAATTCACATTTTGAGAGCTTTGCGTACAACTGATGCTCTCTCAAAGTCTGAAGCACTATTCTCAAATGTTCAGTATGTTCTTCATGACTCTTTGAATATACCAAAATATCATCAATAAACACAATTACAAACTTATCAAGGAATGATTTGAACACCCTGTTCATTAAATCCATAAATGCTGCTGGTGCATTTGTCAACCCAAAAGACATCACAAGAAACTCATAATGTCCATACCGTGTACGAAAAGCAGTCTTAGGTATATCATCACTCTTAATTCGTAACTGATGATATCCAGATCTTAGATCAATCTTTGAGAAGTATTTTGCTCCTTGAAGCTGATCAAACAAATCATCTATCCTTGGTAAAGGATACTTATTCTTCACTGTAACTTTATTCAGCTGACGATAATCTATACATAATCTCATAGAACCATCTTTCTTTTTCACAAAAAGAACAGGAGCACCCCAAGGTGAAAAACTTGGGCGAATGAACCCTTTGTTTAACAAATCTTCCAATTGTTCTTTGAGTTCTTTTAGCTCAACAGGAGCCATACGATAAGGTGGAATAGAAATTGGTCTTGTGTCTGGGACCAAATCAATACTGAACTCAATATCTCTTTCTGGCGGTAATCCAGGTAAATCTTCTGGGAACACATCTGGGAATTCATTAACCACATGAATGTCTTCTAACTTCTGTTCTTTCTTTTCTAAATCTTTGATAAAAGCTAGAAATCCCTGACATCCCTTTCGCAACATACGCTGGGCACTTAACATAGATATCATGTTGCAAGGTACATCACCTCGATCTCCTTGAAACACAAAATTACTCCTCCCCGGCATATTAAAGGAAATAACTTTGTCACGACAATTTATAGTAGCATGACAAGAAGATAACCAATCCATCCCTAAAATCACATCAAAATCTAACATATTGAGAACCATAAGATCTATCTCAGTTTCCATGCCTCCAAAGATTATTTTACAAGAACGATAACATGTTTTAACCATCAAAGTCTCTCTCATCGGTGTGGAAACCAAGAATGGTTCTTTAAGAATAATCGAATCAAATACAAATCTCTTGGCAAATAGGGGTGACCATATGAGTGAGTAGAACCAGGATCAAACAAAATACGTGCAGCAAAAGTATTAACAGATAATATACCTGTAACTACAGCATTGGATGTTTGAGCATCCTGTTGGGTTAGAGCATATACTCTTGCATTTCCTCTACCAGCAGCTTTTTTTCCACGGTCACCTTGGCCTCTTCCAGAACCTCTTCCCATACTACCCCCTGTTGAAGGGGTTGGTGTTTGAGTAATAGAAACAGAAATAGATTGTGGTCGAGGTGGCAAAGTAGACCCTTGACCTGGTCCTGTCATGAGCTGAGGGCACTCCCTTACAAAATGTCCTTTTTGTCCACAGTTAAAACAACCTGTACCAACAGTGTTTAACCTGCATTCTCCGAAGTGAAACTTTCCACATTCAGGACACTGAGGTTTCTTCCTTCTAGCTTGAGTACCTCCTCTACTAGAAGAACTAAAACCACCCCTGCTCTTTGAACGAGGCTTAGCCACACTGGCTGTAGAATACAATGACTTAGTAGGAGTGGCTGGAGCATGTTGTGATGCAGTAAAGGGTTTCAAAGTCCCTGAGTCTTCCCTTTGATCAAAAGATCTCCTATATCTAGCTTTCTTCTTTTGTCGATATTCTTCTTTATTCTTTGACCTCCTTTCCATAACCAATCTGTAAAACTCCGTCCACATAACTGGCGGTGTGCCTTGAATTCTAACTTTCTTCCAGTTCTTCCACCATTTACCAGCCCTACCTTTTAACTGAAAGGAAGTGAATTCTACCTTTTGAGTAGGAGAACACCCTATAGCATCACAGATTGCTTCACAATCTTCAAGGAAACATTGTGGGTCCTCTTTGGGATCTTCCCCTGAAAAAGTAGGAGGCCTCATTTTCTGGAATTCAGACATTCTTACCTCCCTTACGTTATCTCCTCCAGCTAACTGAGCTGGTGGTACAATTTCAGCTTCAACAATAGGAGGATCCACTGGCAGGTTAGCTTGTGCAGCTCGACCTCTCATTTCAGCCTCAAATCGGTCAAATCGTTCATTCATCAAATTAATCACATGTGCAATAGTTACATTGCCAACGTGAGCATCAGGTTCGACTCTCCTTGCTTGCTCACTAGTTGCGCCCTCAGTACTTTGAGCATGTAAACTATCACCACGGTTAGGATCATCTTGCACATGTACTGGTGGATTTATGGCCCTCCTTGGACCCATATGCTCATTATTATTAGAAGATCCTTCTGACATTGATCTGTCACAGATCTACACACATAACAAACAATTTTCAGACATAAACAAAATATCACTTACTAGCCCCACTGAGAAGTTATCTATAAAATGACGTTATACTCTACAAGGTCTTTTATGGAACCTAATCCTATGGTCATGCCGCGGCTCACGACAATAGGGAAGGGCCCACAAAGATCACTTTGCTCTGTACTCTATAGGGGACCTATAAAACCTTTCCTCTGATACTAAATTTGTCACATCCCAAAAATTGAGTATGTGAAAAGATACTACTCATTTGATATAATTCTCAAACATACGTTATATACATATATTCTGTAAGGTTTTACATTCAACCTTAATCATTCATTCCACACTACAGAATTATATTCATCTGATAAACAAATATAGACATACATAGTCTGATATTTCTATCTCATCGCAAGCCTAGGAGACCTATAGAAAATACAGAGCTTTTCTAATATCCACATTAATAAGTACTGGTGTCCCACCAGACAGAAATAGAGAATAAACCCAAGGGGCTTCTAATCTTCAAACTGATACTCTTGTTCTTTATTTTCTGTATCTGAAAAAAATAATCATAGGGAGTGTGAGTTTATTTAAAAACTCAGTAAGTAAATAACTGTACTATATAAAATATCAAAAGTACAAATACCACATTTACTCATATAATTAATTATCTTATACATCGAGTAGTATGGGACTCTAACCCTTTCAAACTCATGAATAAGATTTCATAGATATACACTGAGTAGTATGGGACTCTAACCCTTTCAAACTCGTGAATAAGATCTCATAGGTATACGCCGAGTAGTATGAGACTTTAACCCTTTCAACTCGTGTATAGGTTTCATAGATATGCACTGAGTAGTATGGGACTTTAACCCTTTCAAACTCGTGTATAAGATTTCTTAGATATACACCGAGTAGTATGGGACTTTAACCCTTTCACACTCGGGTATTAGATCCCGTAGATCTTTACTCATTAATAAAATAGTGAGAATTCATCACATAGTACAATTGTCATGAGATAAATAATTTCTTCATACTCTTATTTCTACTGATCATCATATACTCCCATATGAAAAATTAATTGCTTATTATCCAAATAATATTGTAAATGGGACTTATATTGTACTTTGACTAGTAATATCAAATTAGCTGAGCAAGGTTATTCACTCACCTTGATGTTTGTCCAAGTTTACCTTGTTCCACACTAGAATTTGTGTAGGAAAATTTCCTAGTAAAATATATTACAAGGAATCATAAGAAAGGAAACAAAATCACGAAAATACGTAAAATTTTCTGACTGCTACAGTAACGGGTTGCTACAGTAACGGTTCGCTACAATGCCGGTTCGCTACAGTAACGTTGACTGCTACAGTAACGTTGACTGCCGACACTACAGTACTGCTACAGTAACCGAAGAAAATTTTCCAGATTTTGTTTCGAAATCCCTGGTCGCTACAGTAACTCGGTTTTTGCAGAAATTTCTAACAATTTCATCCTTTCCCTTTCTTGTTTCAAAACCAGAATTTCAACTCTTTTAACCGATTATAACTCAAATATAACTTCTAAAACAACTGAGATTCATGAATTATCATCAAAATCTTCAAAAACAAAACCTCCTCTGATCTTCTACATAAACTGAAATTTAAGGAAAATAATCGGATTAAAGCTTACCTTTGATCCTTACAAAGCTTTTGAACCGAACAAATAATCGAAACTCTGAAGATCAAGGAAAGGATTTGAGAAGAAAATGAAGAACTGAGAGAGAAATCTTTTCTGCTTCCTTCGGTTGAGTGAAAAAAATGAGGGTTACTATTGAAACTTTATATTAAATATTTCTAATGGGTTATTCAATAACCCATGGGTATCCATAACCCAACATCCAAACCCATCCAGTCAATTTACAATAAATGGATTAATTGACCATTCTGAAACCACTTTTCCATGAATTTTACCATTCTTAGAATATATCCCTCATTGTGCAAATATTTAGTCCAGTCATTTAACTCAATTTTCATAAATAATATTCAAAGAGAACAATTAAATATGAAAATTAAAAATGACCAAAATCAATAACTAAAGTAACGTTGTAGAATTCTAAAATACTCTTAAGCGAATTATATTCTGAAATTAACGGGTATTACAGTATCTTTTATTTTAAAAGATGTATCTTTTTATTTAAAAGATATATCTTTTATTTAAATAGAAATATCTCTTAATTAAAGAGATATCTCTTTTAAATTAAAGGGATATGTCTTTTTATTTAAAAGAAAGATGTGTCTTTTAAATTGAAAAGATATATCTTTTATTGAAAGGATGTATCTTTTATTTGATATTAAATTTTAAATTTATTTTTAAAATTCAATAAGACATAAATTAAATAGATACATCTATTCAAAATAGAAAAGATATGACTTTTGAAAATTGAATAGACATGACTATTCAAAATAGAATAGACATGATTGTTGGAAATAGAAAGACACACTTATTCAAATTGAACATACATAACTGTTCAAACTATATATATATATATATATATATATATATATATATATATATATATATATATATATATATATATATCCTATTAGAATTCTACGGTTGTATCTTGATTCCAAGAGGGTTTTGTTGTATCTTAGAAGGATTTGCCTGTGATTCCCAATACACAAACATAAACTCTTTAAAGAAAGTGACTTATCACGCCTCAAAGTCATATTTTTCCTAACACAAATCATATTCCAAGTTTCAAACCCCATTCCTTGACCACCTTCTACTATATATTCACGCTTAATCGGGTCTTTGAAATTGAGCAACTAAACTGTTTGAAGAAAATTTCCACTCATAGAAAGGCTTAATCAGTGGTTACAGAAAAATATTTGTGGGGAAGAGGGATGGGTGTCAAGAAGCTGTGTTCAACAAGATGACTACCAGCACTATGACCCCATTATGGTGGTGCAAAAGTTTGAACTGATGTTTATAAGTCGTGTAGATTCGTTCTAGTTCTTGAAACTTTTTGGATAAACCTTAGTTGTCCATTGTCAACTTATTGTGTGATTCAAAAAAAGCACGACTTTTGAGACGTATGATAAATTTTGATGGACAGCATGATCCACCCAGAAAGCTTTACTATTGAAACGAATATGATCCTATCTATAAGAGCATCACCACTAGCCAACTTGATGAATTGACTATTGAAATTGCCGCCGCTATAACTGCCAACCACCCTAACTATGCCTCTGTTAGCTTTTCTTCCTCTTATGCTATATTTTACTTTATGAAAGATATTATGTGTGTGGTCTTCTTTCATGGTTAAGTAGTTTGGTTAAGGCTGAAAACCTACAATGGATTATGTTTTTCTACTATGTCCGTCTCAATCAATTATACTTGGTGCAATTGGCTGCTAGGATGGATGTTTCCAATCTGCACAAGAACACAGAAAAGTCATTTTCAGAGACTAAGTATGAATGAAAATTATATCAATTTTGAATTTATTCAAACTAGCAGATTTGCATAGTAAGTCACTTAATATATTCAGGGTCAAAATCATGTACAATCAGTTTAATGAGAGATCAAGGTTGAAGGCTTCTTTGATCGCTCATGATGTCTATGAAATAATCATGAAGGTATCTCTCCTTAACATGATCGTTAATATTAGTTTGACTTGCCAAGCCACGTCTCTATTTGTGAATCTCTACCATGCATCACATAAATTTCTTACAGTTGGAATAACTTGTAATATTTAGACTATGTTTGTTTTGATTATCATTTAGATGGTACTTTTTTTTTCCCTCTTTAAGTATTTTAAATGAATAGGTATAAAATAAAAGATTATAAAATATATCAGTGTTTAAGATTATTGTTTGGGCAAATGATGGTTATTAAAGAAAAAACATATGGCAATTTGTGGAAGACAATAAAACCTTTTATTTAGGCATGCTAGATCACACATTTTTTGGCATATATATTATAGTTGTAATCTATGGGAATCATATGCTTTATGCAGCTTGAATGTTATTAATGAAGTCTTACACTTGTGTAACAAATACAAGCATCTGCTTCAAATATCTAAGAAATTTAGGAGTCCTAAACTTCTAGATGAAGAAATGAGTAGACCAATATTAAACTAAATATTTTAATGGCCTGATTTACACCAAAGATATGGGCCTTATAAGTTTTTGTCTCGTCATATAAGATAGGACTAGTACCATTATGTTTTATTGTGGTTTATGATTTGAAATGGTTGAAGTTTGCTCAATTGTGCAAATAATCCCTATATGTTCTGTCACATCCCAAAACTTACATGTGATATAAACATAAAATACCTAGGGTGTACCTCCGTAGTACCCCATAATCTCTGTGAACATTCTTAATATCCATAATTATGTGAATCATAAATATTCCAAGAAAGATATTTTGTATACATATTCAGAAAATGTTCAACCTTCAAACACTATACAGTACTATACAACCTCCCAAGCCTAGGTGACCTACTAGATTACAGAGCGTTTCCTAATCCTTACCAATTGTTTACCAGACAAAAGTGGAGTATATCCTTAAAGGCTATAAATTCTTCTCCTCAACCACTGTATCTGAAAAGATAATCATAGAGAGTGTGAGTTTATCATAACTCAGTGAGTAAACAACTGTACATGAAAATATCATAAGCACAAATACCACATTTACTAATACAATCAATCTATCATTTATTGTAAATAATTATAGTATTACACTTGTCTGAATTTGCGTATGATTTCTTGGGTGATCAATCCCTCAATCACTTTGCATTATATGCCATAGATACTTGCACTGAGTGACTTGGGAATTTAACCCTCAAACTCTTGGTACATAAGTTTTCACAGTTATACACCGAGTGGTATGGGACTCTAACCCTTTCAAACTCGTGCATAGGTTTTCACAGTTATACACCGAGTAGTATGGGACTCTAACCCTTTCAAACTCGTGCATAGGTTTTCACATTTATACACCGAGTAGTATGAGACTCTAACCCTTTCAAACTCGTGTATTAGATCTCGTAGATCTTTTGCTCATCAATAAAATAGTGACAATTTATCACAATATAATTACTATGAAATAAATGAATTTACACATACTTTTATTCCCTTGAATGTCTATCATCAACCATAACAATCATCATATATTATCAACAGCGAGATTGATTATTTCTTACTTCAATAATGTTATAAACAAGACTTGTATTGTATTTTATCTAATAAGATCACATTAGTTTAGTAAGGTTATTCACTTACAAAATGTTCCAATTTATTCAAGGAACAATCACATCTAGTTCTTTAGTCAACTAGAGAAATCAATTCTCAAAGGTAATAAAATACCTTCCAATGATATTGTACTTTTTCTCAACCTGAACACACACTGATAATCTTCTCAATTTCACAAATAACGCAAATAGGATTTATATTGTGCTTTGACTAATTTATTAAATTAATTTTGCAAGGTTGCCTACTCACCTAGATTCCATGCTCTCAGCACTCCCACCTTGCGCCCCAAACATCCCTATTGTAACCAGGTAAAAACCATTAGGATTACAAAATAGAGAAATTTCCTATCACTACTCTCGACCTTTACTCACATCTTAAGTCATAACTCCTAACCGATAATGAATTTCTAAATGACATTTATACCATTGGAAACTAGACTCAAAGAGCTTTCCAACGATATAAAGTTTGCCCAAAATGGAGTCCGGATGAAGAAGTTATGACTGATTGAAAATAAGCTAAGGCTTTTCAGCATACCTGGCGCCTGGGCGCCACACATGGTGCCTGGGCGCCAACACAAGCCTGGCGTCTGGGCGCCACACCTGGCGCCTGGGCGCCAAGTCCCTTTTCTTCCCAAAATCTTCTGAACCTTGGCGTCTGGGCGCCAGGATCGCGACCTTTCGCGATTCCTCTCGGTTTTGGCTCAATCCGGCCAAATCTTCACCGTTTTCCATGATTTCTTCCATAGGATCTCACCCTTAATGTCTAAGGAGCATTTAGACACCAAAAACACCAATTTTAATCGAGAAACGAAGCCGGAATCTCGATTTTTACCCCAAACTTTCTGAAAACTATAAAATAGGGAAAAACTTGAGAAATAGAAATTTCTACCTCAATTCCTTGCTTTCCCTACTTTGCTTGGCTCCTAGAGGCTCGCCCCGTAGCCCAAGATCCACCCTTCAAGCCCGGTTGTGGAGTTGGAGTGTAGAGAGAGAAAGAGAGGAGAGAAAGTGAAGAGAGAGAGAGAGGAAAGGAGAAAATGAAGAAAAATTAGGTGATGCTGCCTATTTACTCGCCCGGGGTGAAATTATCACTTGCTGTTCAGTTGACCCTCAGTCAAGACTAGTAAAAGCAAATTCATAAAATCTCGCCTCGGGTGATTCTAAATCCTAATTGCCCCACAATTTTCTTATTTCACTTTAGTCCCTCTCAGAGTCTCAAACTCCACTTTAACCTCGAATCCATCATCCTTTTGGTATCGGACTCATAATTCATTCCCATAAGCTCTATTCTTCTTCTCAGGTTTCTACTTGGTCATTTCTCAAAAGTACTCCATACTTTCTTTTCTTTTCATTTTAGTCCTTGAGAATTTGTAAAATGTCCCAAATTAAAGTTTTTGAAATTTCTATTTCCAAATTTCCTTCACTAATTCAAAAAGAACATTTCTCATGTAATTAAATTTTTCAATAAACTTCAAATAGACTTTAAATATTCATGAAAATTCTTGGGATATTACATGTTCGTTCTTGTAAGCGGCCTTTCTCATATGCATCTTTTGCGTCCTGTAGGTGCATTTTCTGTGTACTTGGAACCATGGCACGTTGATATATTTGAATTTTTAGATTTAAGAAAAATTCATGGAAAGGTACAACTAGTTGGGCTTAAAGCGAGAGAAAACAAATTTCTTTCTATTATCAAGGGGAAATGACCTAGTCTATGCTAGTTTTTTTCCCTCTTTCTCAGAAGCATTGGTGTGTATATCTTCAAGAAGAGCAATGCACTAGAGATTTATTTTATGCCTTCATACTACTTGGCATGACACTTAAATCACCAGAGGTAAATCATGTTTATAGGGCTTCCAATTTAAGTTAGAAGAACTATAATATGATAGTTGACTATGATATGGAATGCAGGCAACAATTGAACAACAACATATTTGAAACTATATAATATCATGCTCTTAAAGCTTCTTCTGAATTGGCTGTGAATAAAGATCCCTATAAAACATATAATGGGAGTGCTATGAGCAAGGTATATCAACATGATAAACTTTTCCCGATGCTCACCCCTTGTGTAATACCCCAATAATTTTTACAAATATTCAAAATCTATTTTGAAGTTTATTGAAAAATTTAATTATGTGAAAAATATTCTTTTGAATTAGTGAAGGAAATTTGGGAATAGAAATTTTAAATTTTTAATTTAGAAAATTTTTATAAATTCTCAAGGATCTAAGCGAACAAATAAGTTAGAGTGGCAATGAGTAAATTTATCCAAGAAAATTAGTAAGGTCGGTTACTATTCCAGTATATGGTACTGTTCACATATACTATCGAAATGTCAAATGCCAAATGTGGTTTGATCATAAGAGAAAACTAGAAAGAAACTGGGAGAAAAAAATGACATTTTATATGAGAGAATTCCCTGAGTGACTAAATTGAAAGGAAACTAAATTAGCAAATTGATTATACTAGTAGATGAGACTAGTAAGTGAAACTAGTAGATGACACTAGTAAGTGATACTAGTAGATGAGATTAGTAAGTGAAACTAGCAGATGAGACTAGTAAGTGAAACTAGTAGATGAGACTAGTAAGTGAAATTAGTAGATGAGACTAGTAAGTGAAATTAGTAGGTGAGACGGGGTAGATGGAATAGTACCCTTAAATTTTCCTATAAATAGACCATTCCATTTCACTTTCAAAATCACACCTTAAACTTCTCTTCTTCTCTCCTTAAGATTTCTTGGTCCGACGCTAGACCTCTGAGATTTTTGGCCTTTCCTTTTCAACTTAGGTAATGATACTATACCCTTTCTATGTCTTACAAAGTTTAGAAGTTATTTTCTTAAGTATGCTCTGTGGTTGCAACTTTGGCTGATCTTCCACATCAGAAAAACTATCCTTAGCTGCCTATATATTATTTTGAATCTCTGATTACCAAAATAGAATATAAATTGTGAAGAATACATGTCTAGGAAAGTTCTAACTAAGGAAAGACCTGGTTTTTAAGTGTGTCCATTGCGACCCTCCACTCTTTCCTGGGAACTTACCTAGTGTACTCTTTTACAAATTATATTATCTATTTCTGGTATGAATAGTATCCATACGTATGAATAGTAACCGTATGTATAAATAGTAACCGTATATATGAATAGTAACCATACATATAAATAGTGTCTGTATGAAAACAATCTTAACTTATTTTCTCTAATCTTTCATGAAAATCTCTGTAGCGAAATACTGAAATCCACCTGAGTACTCTTGTCTGTAACGACTTAGAGAAGTGATACTCATACGGAATCCAAGTGAGTGGAACGACCCCGTTTTAATAGAGTTTTAGCATTACTGGTGATAAAAAGTATGTCGTAGGACACTCCCAAGATTCATAGGGAGAAATTGGATTCAGAATGACGAATCTAATGAGATAATTAATCCAGAAGTATGGATAAGACGAAGTAAGTATCTCATGATGATGTGAAGTTTGAATCTTTTCAAAAATCGTTTAATTGTTATCTTGATTTGTGGTTTATAAATCTATAATATAGTTATATATTATACCTGTTATATAAATGAATATTACATTGTACTTCTGATTATGATATGAAATGCTGTACTATTGATTGTGATTGAGCAGGACAGTACCCCCTCTCACGGCAAGGCAGAAAACCCGGTTGAAAGGGTGTCTTGATCATTGAGTGTGGAGACAACGATTCCCTCAGTAGGGATATAGCCCGGATTGGTGATAAATCCATGAGGCGCTTTAGCTATGAGGATGAGGTTATGTGTCATGGCGGAAATATACAAAATTGGTGAGCCGGCCTGTGTGCGCTCTCCGGGATATATTGCCATTGATGAGTACTAGTAACGTTTGTTGAATTGGATGAATTTTTATCTTCTTGTGTGTAGTTTCTAACTATGTCCATTGGTTGAGTATGAGCCTTCTGGTATACTTGCATGACTGGTAATGTATTTGAATTTTATTAACGCGAAGCCGATTCGCTCACGAAGTTTTAAAGCTCACACTCTCTATGAAACCTTTTTTTTACAGATTAGGTTACCGGTGAAGAATATCCGCTAGAAGAGTAGATCACTTTGGACCTTCCTGCTGTCGGGTAGACCCCTCTTTTGTTGTAGATTATGTCGCTCTATAATCGTCTAGGACATCTAGGTCAGGGGTTTGGCATTTGGCTTGTATGTCAGTATAATAATGTATTTTAAACTATTATTACATGCAAATCATCTCTATGATTTTTAGATAAGAAAATTTGATATATTTTCTTCATATTTATTAAGGAATTGTTATTTTAAACTTACGGGTAGAATTTATCGAAGGGCTTATAATGATGAGAGATTCATCATTGTGCCGGTCATGTGCCCAGAAAACGGGTCGTGACAAAGTTGGTATCAGAGCAATGGTTGTTAGGTCTCCTAGTGATTACAGAGCAAGGTAACCTTAGTGGGACCTCCTCTATCGTTGTGAACCCGGGCACAACTATAGAGAGACGGCTCTACTGAAGGTCCTGTAGGATGTTTCAATTTCCTTTCCCTCCGAGACTTATCTCTTCTTAGGAATTATGTTCTCAGTTTTAGTTTTAGACAGATGTGGCTACACTTTTGAACTTAGTAAAGGAAAGGTTATTACTTATTTTGATTCCATTGCTGTCGGATCAAATTTTTATATGGTGGATTTTATAAGCTGAATTCATGATTGATTTTGTGTAGCTATATTATTTTAGGGTACCAGCCAATAAAAGAAACCACTTGCATTAAAAAAAAACTGAAGGATTACATTGCCAAAAAAAAAAGAAGTTTACTCATGCATGAGTAATCTAAAGGCTAGGTGGTCTCGGATTAGGAGGGTTGTATTGTATCATCACCCCTCGACCATTCCTTGGAGCGAGAGACAGAGCAATATCGTGGAAGGTAGTGTAAATTCCATTCATACAATCAACACTTCTTTGTTGTTGATTGTAGAAGCACTGGGTGGACCAATAGAAGAATCTATCTATTCTCGAAGTCATTGCCGCGTTATTGCATTTGGTTAACTTCTCCAAATCCTCTATCATCTTCTTGAGATTCTTCACCTCCTGCTCTAAACAAGCTATTTTGTCCTCCTAGCTATGACCCGTACTAATCTCCTTAGCTTCCTCATTCTTCTTCATCTTCTTCTCCTTTTGATTCTCTTGAGATTCCTCGAGAGGTCTTTTGCTCTTGTCCTTGCCTAAACTTAAGTTTAAGTCAAGTTCTTCTTCCTTGGCCTCTACTGTGAGATCAATGTACTTCTTTGTGGCCATGATTTGAAAAATTTAGAAATTTTTATAAGAGTATGAGGCGAGAGGAATGCTGAGAGATTGTAGGCTCAGAGATTATTACTCTTTGTGGTATGGTAACTGAGAACGCTAGGGTTGTTTTTATAGAGAAAAATTAGGACTTAGAGACAAAGAAGATATCTCTTCGCCGCACCCCTACACAATCAACCTATGGATTTCTGCAAGCTGGAAGCTAGAAGTCTAGGGTAGGCGTGCACACCAACAATGCGTCGTATTAATGCCAAAACCACGAAAGTTAGTATTCGGTGGATTTGCGGCTGATTTATACTTGATTTTTCCCATTTCTTCTGTTGGCATTTCCGAAATTCAAAGAAGTTGACAATGGAGCCATTAAAGATTGCCTTGGATGCTTTTATGATAAACTGAAATGTATTTCTTTGCTTTATTGTGTTGTTCTTGAGAGCCTTTAGTTGAGTATAATATACATAACTGATTGAATCATGTTGTAATTACATGTATGTTATTCATGCATAATGAGTGAAGGCTACGACCAAGGAGAATATGTGATGATCCTATATATACTTATAGAGACTGAGAAATCAAAATGACTTGGATAGAATGAAATGTGTAGAGGATAATACATCTTCATGGTTACACATACTTACATATAATGCTCTCGTGGGCAAATGAAAGGCAATGATTTTCTTGCATCATGATAATGCTTGATGCATGCGACCGTAAGCAGTTAACTTTGTTTTAAAATATATATATATATATATATATATATATATATATTATGTGTAAGTCCAGAATAAAGACACCGATTAGAATATAAGATAAGGCTAATATGAGACTACCCAATCATAGAGTGATATCATGATCTGGGATTACACTGTAAGACAAGTATAGAGTGAGGAAGTCATAGATTGAAACGGCGATTAATCGAAAATTTTGAGGAAGAGTCAAAAGTTAGCCGAAATTTTTGAGGAAACCTTTGACTTATGTTAATTGCATTAAATTATATTTACTATTTACTTGCATGTCCGACATTAATTGCTGGCATTGCGACATATGCGATCTATAAACCTCTTAGCGAGCGGCGTATAGGTTGTGGTAGCTTTAGCTCTAGGGGCTTCAGGCTGCCTATAAATCTTGTACACCCGTTACCTCACTCATTACACCAAGCAAGCCTACTTCTTTCATTACATACATATTCCTTAATCTTCATTCCTTTCTCATTTGAAGTTATTTCTGAGGTCCCTAGAGCAATGGCCGACAATAAATCTTTTAACTTGAATTTTGAGACTGGCAACGTAGAGCTTGATTTAAATCTAAGTCTCGGAAACAACAAAGGAAAGAGACCTGTAGATGGGTCATTGGAAATTAAGAAGAGAAAGAGGGATGTAATAGAGTTGGAAGAGGACAGTACTGCAGCATCCTCAGAAAATAAGCTTACACACCTAGAGCGTAAGATAGAAAACCTGGAGCATAAGATAGAGAGCCTGGAATACAAGACAGAGAATCAAAAGCGACTAATAAATCGTCTCTTTCAAGACTAAGAGAAACTGATAAACCGTCGTTTCGGAGAACTAGCTAATTGAGTTGATAGACATTCAATGTTTGTAACTCAAAATTTTCGTGACCAACAAGCAAGGTGTATTGACTGTATGAACGGAGTAACTTCTGCTCTTCGCCAAATTTCCCAGGCGCTTCCTCCAGAAACCCTTTCTAGGCTACAACGATTAGCTTCCTCCTTAAAGTCTGAAGCATCTTCCTCTTTTAGACCTGGAGCACCTTCTACATTTCAAAAGCCTAATCGTCCTTAATTTATTCTTTCTTTTGTTTGTACCTAAAGTTATATTTGGTCTAAGCTTCATGTATTAAAATTATCTATGTACTAGAAATAAAATTTAAGTTAGTATTTAGATCTTCTTTGTTGAAGTGATTCCTTTTACTGAAAGAACTTGAGGAATAAGAAGATGTTGGACTTGTTATATTTCATACTTGATTATGGAAACTCTAAAGCATAGTATGGTAATATCCTTTTCACTGAGAAGAGTTACTAAAATGATATTTCATTGCATTTCTGAGCTATGGAGGAATGCTAAATAAGTATTTTATGAACCTATATATAGAGAACTTTGGATTTGCCTCAATCATTGAAGGGGTACGACTCTATATAAGTCATTGAGGTGAGAGGAATTTCTATATATATTTATTTTATACTTATGCGTGAGGAGTATGTTATTTACTTATCATATTTTCTATTCTTCCTAGAGATTTATGCAATGATTTCATGTGATTTTGCCTTTTATATAACGCCTTCAAGTCAGAGTACCGCCTTAAGGCAGGAGGATTGCCTTCCGGTAAGAGTATTACCTATGGCCAAAAGGACGCCTTCGGGTGAGGTGCTTGTATTCATAAATGTTATGAGTTATATGTGTGTTAACATGTGTTCTGATATTCGGTGTGAACTGGAGAGACCACGTGCCACTTTTAAAGATGACACCTATTTAAGGTTTTACATGGATCTCTGATTAAATGGTTTGAGTTTGGTAAACGTTATGGGGATGAGACACTTTATGGTACAAGAGGTCGTAGAGAAGATCAAACTGATAATGAAGAGATTGCTTGCTATTTAGAAAAGGCAAAATTCCTATGCAAACTATTGATAATGCGGTCTAGAGTTCACAGTCAATGGTATAGTGTCCTTGTAAATCTCACCGAGGGTGTGATATGGTTTGGAAAGAAAGAGATGCAAAGGATGAGATATGGGCGAAGTGACCACACTTATTTCAGCCTTGAAGTGAGTTTTGAATTCGGGGGACCGAATTCTATTAAGGGCGGAAGAATGTAATAACCCAATAATTTTTACAAATATTCAAAATCTATTTTGAAATTTATTGAAAAATTTAATTACGTGAAAAATATTCTTTTGAATTAGTGAAGGAAATTTGGGAATAGAAATTTTTAATTTTTAATTTAGGAAATTTTTATAAATTCTCAAGGATCTAAGCGAATAAATAAGTTAGAGTGGCAATGAGTAAATTTATCCAAGAAAATTAGTAAGGCCATTTACTATTCCAGTATACAGTACTGTTCACATATACTATCGAAATGTCAAATACCAAATGTGGTTTGATCATAAGAGAAAACTAGAAAGAAATTGGGAGAAAAAAATGACATTTTATATGAGAGAATTCCCTGAGGGACTAAATTGAAAGGAAACTAAATTAGCAAATTGATTATACTAGTAGATGAGACTAGTAAGTGAAACTAGTAGATGAGACTAGTAAGTGATACTAGTAGATGAGATTAGTAAGTGAAACTAGTAGATGAGACTAGTAAGTGAAACTAGTAGATGAGACCAGTAAGTGAAACTAGTAGATGAGACTAGTAAGTGAAATTAGTAGGTGAGACGGGGTAGATAGAATAGTACCCTTAAATTTTCCTATAAATAGACCCTTCCATTTCACTTTCAAAATCACACCTTAAACTTCTCTTCTTCTCTCCTTAAGATTTCTTGGTCCGACGCTAGACCTCTGAGATTTTTGGCCTTTCCTTTTCAGCTTAGGTAATGATACTATACCCTTTCTATGTCTTACAAAGTTTAGAAGTTATTTTCTTAAGTATGCTCTGTGGTTGCAGCTTTGGCTGATCTTCCACATCAGAAAAACTGTCCTTAGCTGCCTATATATTATTTTGAATCTCTGATTACCAAAATAGAATATAAATTGTGAAGAATACATGTCTAGGAAAGTTCTGGCTAAGGAAAGACCTGATTTTTAAGTGTGTCCATTGCGACCCTCCACTCTTTCCTGAGAACTTACCTGGTGCTCTTTTACAAATTATATTATCTATTTCTGGTATGAATAGTATCCATACGTATGAATAGTAACCGTATGTATGAATAGTGACCGTACATATGAATAGTAACCATATATATAAATAGTGTCTGTATGAAAACAATCTTAACTTGTTTTCTCTAATCTTTCATGAAAATCTCTGTAGCGGAATACTAAAATCCACCTGAGTACTCTTGTCTATAACGACTTAGAGAAGTGATACTCGTACGGAATACAGGTGAGTGGAACGACCCCGTTTTAATAGAGTTTTAGCATTACTGGTGATAAAAAGTATGTCGTAGGACACTCCCAAGATTCATAGGGGGAAATTGGATTCAGAATGACGAATCTAATGAGATAATTAATCCAGAAGTATGGATAAGACGAAGCAAGTATCTCATGATAATGTGAAGTTTGAATCTTTTCAAAAATCGTTTAATTGTTATCTTGATTTGTGGTTTATAAATCTATAATATAGTTATATATTATACCTGTTATATAAATGAATATTACATTGTACTTCTGATTATGATATGAAATGCTGTACTATTGATTGTGATTGAGCGGGACAGTACTCCCTCTCACGGCAAGCCGGAAAACCCGGTTGAAAGGGTGTCTTGACCATTGAGTGTGGAGACAACGATTCCCTCAGTAGGGATATAGCCCGGATTGGTGATAAATCCGTGAGGCGCCCTAGCTATGAGGATGAGGTTGTGCGTCATGGCGGAAATATACAAAATTGGTGAGATGGTCTGTGTGCGCTCTCCGGGATATATTGCCATTGATGAGTAATAGTAATGTTTGTTGAATTGAATGAATTTTTATCTTCTTGTGTGTAGTTTCTAACTATGTCTATTGGTTGAGTATGAGCCTTTTGGTATACTTGCATGACTGATAATGTATTTGAATTTTATTAACGCGAGGCCGATTCGCTCACGGAGTTTTAAAGCTCACACTCTCTATGAAACTTTTTTTTTACAAATTAGGTTACCGGTGAAGAATATCTGCTAGAAGAGTAGATCACTTTGGACCTTCCCGCTGTCGGGTAGGCCCCTCTTTTGTTGTAGATTATGTCGCTCTGTAATCGTCTAGGACATCTAGGTCAGGGGTTTGGCATTTGGCTTGTATGTCAGTATAATAATGTATTTTAAACTATTATTACATGCAAATAATCTATATGATTTTCAGATAAGAAAATTTGATATATTTTCTTTATATTTATTAAGGAATTGTTATTTTAAACTCACGGGTAGAATTTATCGAAGGGCTTACAATGATGAGAGATTCATCATTGTGCCGGTCATGTGCCCAGAAAACGGGTCGTGACACCTTGTTTTGAGTCTTAAGCACTAGCGTAATTGTGAAGCCTAGTTCCATCCAATGCAGTAGGGTTATATGATTATTACCCTCCCCTCTAAGTAATATGCTTTTATTTTCACATATAGGGACACCAGGGATTGGTCAAGCCAAAACACTAGCCTCTTACCTTAAGTGTTTTTGTATTGGTTAGGGAATACTTTAGCTAGACATGTGGGGTGTGACACTTTCAAACCATTGGGACTGGGATGCACTTCAAGAAATGATATCAAAGAATGGTGTGAGGAATTCACTTCTTATAGCCCCCATGCCTATTGCGTCTATTAGTCAAATTTTTGGAAATAACAGATGCTTTGAGCCTTATACCTCCAATTTATATAGTCGTAGTGTTCTAAGGTTTGCTTTGTCATTCTAAGTTATTCTGTCTCTGTATTATTGTCCTATCTTGCCTTCTAACTGTTAGTCTCTCAGTGGTGAATTTATCATGGCAAACAAGCTTATTCTTCATGTCTTTATTGAGATGGGACTGTGGTCTTCTACAATAAAAAATTAGGTTATCTATGAGGATGGTTCAGTTCAGAATATTCCAAAAATACCTGATGAGATGAAACTCATATACAAGTATGAGATATATGATTTCTTAACTAACCCTGATTTACTAAGTCCAATCCATACTAACACAAATAAGTATGGTCAAAACTTTTTGGTAGATCAAGCAAAAGACATTGGTTGATATAGCTATTGGTCAAGGATGCTAATAAATCAGAGTCAAAGCTTAAATATCCACATGGATCAACCCAACACTGGAAAGCTAACTTCCTTACATTTCTATGCATGGTCTAAGGTATCAATTTCTTTGTTTCTCTGGCAAATTGAAATTTAAAAACTTGTGTTATTAAATGCATTGAATCTTATGTTTGTATTGCATCTAATCTAATGAATGCTTTTTCTTGTTTGGTGGGTTATATCAGGATGTTCTCTATGCATAGATAGATAGATATGTGCATTATGTTATACAGTTTGGTTTAATGCTTTTGGGTTGACCTTTATTGCTACAAAATTGATTGTTATGCCTTGCTCACTTAAAGACTTCAATCCTTGGAGATAAAAACCAACTGAATTTTCTCCCTTTGAAACTTTCTCTTTCGCTGGGTAATACTGGACTATTATTTGTTGAATGATATTTATTGCCTTCTGTTTTTGTTTGGAAGGGTCTAAAGACCAGGATGTGTTATCTCTGAACGCAGGCTGTAGCAGATGCTATCAAGATTACTGTTGATTCCCTCTACTACTCATTGTGATTGATCTCTCCATTCATATTAACTATTTATGCTAATATGTAGATTCTCTATTGCCAATGCATAAAGAAATCTAGGGTGGAGGAAGATGATGATACCAAGATTGCACAATTAGTGTGCTCTCTGCTTCTTTCCATATTTATTATGGGCATAGTTGTAGAAATCACACAATTCATGATTCAGATCGTGCGATTCATCTTGATTCAACATGCCAGTAATACAAATGAAGAGCTAAATCAATTTAGGGTTTGAATTGTTGGCCAAATTACCGAAATTGTGCGATTCGTGATGAAACTGGCCAATCGCAGCATTTCAACGATTCAGGCTTCACTAGTGTGGTAGGTCACGAAGTCGGGTTCTTCATGACCCATCACACCTGAGAAGCTGAAGTCTGCATGTCTACCTTCTTTTTTTTTTTAATTACAGTTGGCTGGACCTGCTCAGTACCATATAGGTTTCAAAGTTTTAAAAGAAGTTTTGGGCTGGGCCTTGTCGAAGCTGTAGTGGTTAGTGGACTTGGAGTCTGGAGAGTAGACTAAGTGACTAACTTTGATTCAATTAGCAAAAAACAAGGAGACACTTTAGTGAATCAGAAAAAAGATCCCATCAAAATATACACCAATCAAGTAATTTTTTGAAAAATTGAGCAATCAGATTTTAGAATGCAAAAATCAAAATAGAAAATATATTATACTGATTTTGTGTATCAAAAATATCAATCAGTATAAGCATTCAACAATATAACGTCTAGCTTTAGTCCGCAGTCTTCAACCTTCAACCTCAATCCTCATTCTTCAACCTTCAACCTCTCTTTTATGACTTATTTATGAGTTAAACCTATAGAATCAAGTATGTTTTATATGTTATATAACATATCTATAATATTTTTTTATTGTAGCCATAAATTTTATGATTTGATACGATTCACAATTCACGATTTATAATTTAATTTAGTGTTTCACGATTCGAATCGCGATTTGATAACTTGAATGGCACAAGGGCTTATTGTGGAGTATGAAAGTTTAAATGATATAAGTTCATAGGTCAAATCAGATTTTAAGTTTGTTAAATAATTTTTAGAGCTTTCTATAATTATTACGTATATTGATATTTCTAATATGTATTAATTTTATTTGTTGTTTGCCCTACCTTTGTTCCGGATAATTTGATATTAAATATATTAGAGGTGAACAAACTCATCCCTTCACTATTGTAAATGGTTTATTTTAACTTGTCTTTCTGGAACAAAACTTGCTAGTTTACCTGTGACTAAAGTTTTATTGTTATTTCACATATCAACCAATTCTAAAATATGTCGATTGGATTGGTTGCCTTTGATTTGAAATATGGAGGTTGAAGAAGTGTTTGTCGACACAAATTGCATAGAGACTATTTGTTTGGTAAAACTTGTTGATCCTTTGACTCATTCTTAGGTTTTTTATTCACTACGTTCTACATTTCATGGAAGGAAACTGGCATTTCCACTTGTCTCATCTACTAAGGAAGGCTAATTTTAGTGTTGACAACATATAGCCAATCTTAGTTGGTATGGAAATTCACGCTATAATAAAGAAGATAAACAGTATAAAATTAAAGAGAACACACATAAATTTACGTAATTCGATTAATATAACTTACATCTACGAGTAGAGAGAAAAATTATATTACTTATGACAAAAGTATCAAGCAAGTATAATGGAACCGAAAAATAAACATATATATCACACTATCGACTCTCACTCTATTCGCTTTACAGACCTCTAAATTTTTTTTTCTTTTAAGTCATACTTCCAAATAAAACGGATCGAGTCATAGGTCATCATGTAATTCAAATTACTCAATATTAAATTGACTCAAAGCTCTCTCACAACATGGACAACTCTTCATCTGTGCTGGAAAAAGGGGGTGTGCACAACAAAAATTAAAACACACAATATAATAATCAAACAAATTCTTTCTCACTTGAAAGAATCTATGAATAACAAAAAAATGAATATCCCAAAAATATTATGAAGAGTAAACCAATCAAGATACACAAAAATAAATAACTTTAGGAGAACACATAATTTTTAACATGGAAAACCCCTCAATTGTGAAGGGTAAAAACCATAGAACTTAGTTCAGAAAAATTCCACCATTAACGTATCGAGTACATAAAAAGAGTTTCAATCACTCACAAAGAATTCAATAAAACCCCTACTCACTTCAAAGAAAGTATGAGTACACCAACCTACCAATAAAAGGATAGAGAAAAATAAAATTGATCATATAAATGATAGCTCACACTGCCGAGAACAACATACTGAAATTTCACTGCAAACTAAGCAAGATTAATGGCCAGATCAGAACCTTGACAAACTCTGCACTTTCTCCTCCCTTTTTCGACAATAGAACGCAAGAGAAAAATTACAGAGAAGAAGAAGGCATATACTCTGCCTTCATATTCTTACTAACTTTTTCTCTCTCCTTAAGTATGCGTGTCACTTTGGATAAGACTACTTTATGGAGCCATTCAAAAGTCTTCCTTCCTTCCGTTTTTTTTTTTTTTCGTTCATTTAATAGGCCATTGAGGAAAACCCACTACAAATTATTGTAAAATTTAAGCATCGCAATTTATGAAAGTTCAACCATCTACTCCAATAATGATTAGAATCAATTGCATTTTTTGACATCACAATATATTTAATTAGAATTTTAAAATGTTATAAAATTAGATTTACCAAAAAATTAGCAATACAAATAAGAATAAGTATAATATGTTAATGATTGTCTTAATTTTTGTCTAGCTCACTTAACCACACTACATGCAACTTTCAACGAGTTTATGAATCACTGCTTTAACATGCATGCATCTTTGGGGTTATTGTACAACTTCTACAGTGCACAATTACCAAAGTGGGCCTACAATGCACAACCACCTCGTGGATATATTATTGAGTAAGTTTATGAAATAAATAAAAAATTTTAATTATTAAATTATTTTAAAATTTGTATAAAGTATTTTTTTAATATCATAAACACAAATTTTGAGATAGTTTGACATTAAAAAGAAAAAAGAAAAAAAAACTCAACCTTTCAATAGGTCTAACTTGTCCTAGGTTTTTCCTATTTTGTCTCTTGAAATTTAGGTGAACATCCACACAGTTTGGCAAATTAACACAGTAATGCTCTTGTAGCTTCTAATGTAAACATCATGTTACACCTCCAGTATGTTTACAAACTCTAGCGACCAAATCTCTGAGTTGATTACTAATTTCGTTATGAGTTATCAGAATACATATAAAAATCCTCAAGGCTCGTTAAGTTGTCAAGAAAATCCTATTTAACTGTGAGACTTGTCACCAGAACTAATCTAGGGTATGAAGATAAAATTTTGTTGGAGTCAAATCTTGAAAAATAAGAATATTCATAAAATAAATGAAATTGAAGGTTAATGTTAAAAAATAAATTGTGTAGTACTGAGTTGAAATTCGAGTAATTTATCTTTCTTTAAGGAATTTCATGTTTCTTACAGGTTGATTTTATCATATTATCCGGTATAGAGATATACAAATATGTTATCTTCAAAATACAACAGTTCATGTATTTGCTTGTTTGTTTATTACATTTATACAAAAAAGTGAGTTAAACAGTTGTTCACACACATTTTGTACTCAAAGTATTACATAAGTGTGTATATATATATATATATATATATATATATATATATATATATATATATATATATATATATCTTATACTTTATACATCACGTTCACACTAGTATTTTTTCCTTACTTTTTCTTTTTTTTTTTATTATCTCACATCAACATGCCACACACAAGAAGATTTATGTGTGAGAGGCTTTCTATCTGTTGGAATCAAGGCTTAAAGAACAACTTACTAGAATTAAATAAAATAATCAATGTTGCAACGTCCATATATGTATGTAGTGCATTAAGACATCAACGGTTTATCATTATTATTACTAATTTAATATTTTATAATAATAAAATTCAACAAATTTTAGTTGTTAACTTCGTAATTAGCGATAAATGAGAAGCTCATGTTTCCTATTCTATTTAAAATTATAATCCTCCATTCACCATCAAATGCCAGTGTTGCAATTTGCTGGCATAATTTCTGCTGTTAAGAATAAAGTTTAAAAGGCAAACCTTAGTTCATGATTTCTTTGAATTTTATTTACCCACTCAAAGATTTCTGAATTGATGCTAGTTAAGAGCAACTAATATCTGTAAGTTTGGAGTGTTTAAAAGTTCAGTTCGATTTGATTTTAAGCCAAAATCAAATTAATTGGTTTTAGAAAAATATAAATATATTTGGTTTTATTTTTTTTAAGTAGTTTGATTTAATTTTGACCAATGTGGTTTAGTTTTTATTAGGTAATTTGGTTTATTTTTTGCAAGTTTGAGGGAAAAAAATACTATAAAATTTTTGTACAATATATGATGTCTTTCATTATTATATTTGAAAGAATTCTTTTGTAATATGTTATTTTATGAACATAATAAATACCTCTTTTCAACTTTTTTTATAATTTCACATTTTTTCTTAAATCACCTATTAATAATTCAAATCATAGTTTAAACTATTAATGTTAATATATAAATTTGTGACAATATATCTAATTGATATTCAATCATAATAAAAATTAAAATTGATGCATTAGTCTATAGGATTTTGTCAAAATATATTATAATACACACACACACGCACACACATATATATGGTTACCAAACCAAAACAGAACCGATAATCAAATTAAATTGTTTAGTTGTCATATTTTAAAGACTATTTTGAATATTTTTTATTTTATCAATTTTTAACTAATTTACTTTAGTTTAATTCAAGTCAAGTGGTGAGACTTGTTGACGCCATAAAGCGAAACATACATACACAAAATGTACTATTTGTACTATTTATCTTGAGAGGTATGCACTATGCACGCCTTCAAAAGCAATGTCAATTCACACCTTTCACAATTTTTTTTAATGCAGTTAAGTTATTCTTAAATTATGCTTATGGTTTTTTTTAACAATTTTAAAAGTGTAATTTATTTATTACTTTACTGTATTTAATATTTTAGTTCCTAAAATATTTAGTAGAAAGATTAAATTTAAATTATTAAAAATAATTTTCTCATATAATTCTTTGTGCACCTTCACGCTTTCATTATTCTAATTTTTTAACTCCCCGTCGATTCTAATTGAAGAATTTTAATGCGAAATGCGTTGTGCGCAGTATTGGCAATTTTATTATATCTTTTTACACAATTTCTACCATGTCATATGATCAGAAATTTTTTTTAATGATTTATAATCAATGGACATTTTTCTATCGTGTCAATTTGCACATTTCAATGCTTTTCTTTTAAAAAAACAAAACAAAACTGTTAAGGGCCTGTTTGGGTGGGTGGGTGGGTGGGTGTGTGTGTGTGTTTTGTTTTTAATTTTGAAAATAAGTTTTGTAGAATTTTTTTAGAAACTAAGTTCGAAAGTGAAAGAAAAAAAATCCGTTTAGATAATTTATTCTGAAAATAATTTTAAAACTTCAAAAACAAAAAACAAAAAACACATTTGGAAGATTTGTTTTTGAAAACAAGATTTAAAAATTATTTAATACAAAAAAAATTTATGTGATGTGATAAGTTTAATACAATGAAATAATTAATAATGATCTTTTAAAGGGTGATAAAAGTAAATGCAAGTTGAATATATTAATTGTTATAGTCTGAATTATATTTTGTTAAATTAGTTAATTTGTTATTTAACTATATAAATTATTAAAAATATCTTTACACAATAACTTAAAATAACTATAATTTAATAAAATAAAATGAATTCATACGAATTAGTTAAGAATATTTATAATATTTTTTAAAAAATGATACTAGATTCCAAAATTTTAGAAAAAATGGAAAAAAAAAAAGTTAAGAAAAAAAATACATTTAACAGCGGTCAAAATTGCCGCTAAATTGTTAAAATGATTTTGAAAATTTTCATTTGAGGCTTTAGCCGCTGCTTTATTTATTTATTTATTTTGCAGCTAATCCTTTAAACACCCGTGACATTAATGAATCCAGTTAATTAGAGATAGGCCACCACCTTTTTTCAATGATTTCCACAACACCATTTTTAAAAACACATATAATACGTTCTTGTTTATCTATTTTAGGAACAAGTTTTCAAAATTAATTTTTAAAATCAATTTTTTTCCAAATATCCAACCAATCAATTTTTTTTTGTTTCTTTATTTTTAAAAACAAAGTTATTTTCAAAAACGATAAACAAATAGGCCCTGAAGTATTCTTGGCTTTTTTTTTTTTTGGCTTCTGAGTAGAAAGGTGGTTTTAGTGTTTTAATTCCAAGATTTAATAAAAATAATTAATACTTGATTTCTAATATTTAAAATTTTTGTTGAGAGAGGTATTATCATATTTAGTATTTGATCATATTTTGATAAGATTACCTCTACAAAAAATGCTTACAAAAAAAAATGGTAAAAGTATTTTTTCTTGTCACTTATGTCTATTTTGAGTTTTAATTGTGTTCCTAACATTTTTTGTACTAATTTTTCTATGTATTTTTTGTTTCAATTTTGTTCATAATATTAATATTGTTAATAAAGTTGGCAGAAAAATGTTAACATGAATTCATCAAATATCCAAAGTAACATGTGAACTCTTCCAAATAACATGTGAGCTCTTTCATGTAACACATAAAATATTTGCGCATTAATTTGAGGTAAAATAAAAAAGAAATAAAAAAGTATCATTTGGTGTGAAATTAAAACTTAGTCAAATATTTAAAAAAAATAAAAATAAAATTAATTAGTATGACATATTAGTAATAAGCATGTTACATAGAAAAATCTACGTTAATAATTTTCATCAATTATATTAACGGTATTAATTTTATAGACAAAATTAAAACTAAAAATATAAAAAAAATTAATAAAAAAAATTAAAGAAAAATTAAAATTCAAAATAAGTTTTATCCACGAAAAAGATAACTATTTGCCGTAAAAGAATTAACACTTGATTCCTTGAAACTAAACACCTTGCTTTCATTTTGTTAGTTGTTGAATTAATACATTATTTTAATAGCATATGGATGTAATATAAAATGCTGAACAGGCAATCTGTGGACTGTGGATGATGTACTATTGGGAAAACGGTGACATTTGAAAGCGCAAATTTGTCTCTTCACTTTCAACACATCACCCTTAATTTGTTTTGTTCACCTTAACAAACGTTGGAAATTTTTGAATTTATCTTTGTGAAAAAGAATAAAATTAGTAATATACCCAAAAAAAATGCATATACCGTCACTTATTGTGAAATATTGGATAGTAAATTTCTTTCTACAGATATTATACCAAGGTGATCTTTTTGATATGATGTAATCATATAACATGATTTAAATATAAGAGTTTAATTTATATATTTAAAAATTATGATATGTGTGGCATAATAAAATTAAAATATTAGTACAATATATTGACTATTTGAAGACTAGATCTAGGCAATTCTTTATATAATTTATTATCATCTATTTTTTAATAGAAAATATCATTTGAAAAAATTTTAAAATTCCACCATATGATGCTGAACTGTAAAACCACATACTAATTTCTAAAAATTACATATTAAAGAATCTGATGATAGAAATATAAAAATTATACTTAAATTTTATGACTTTTGGACTGATGAACACTGTTTTTTATTTAAATTCTTTAA
The DNA here is from genome assembly GCA_037074585.1 of Biancaea sappan. NCBI lineage: Eukaryota > Viridiplantae > Streptophyta > Magnoliopsida > Fabales > Fabaceae > Biancaea > Biancaea sappan. The sequence continues at coordinate 15,437,970 of CM073491.1, read as the reverse complement.
TTAACTCAGATTTAAATTAAATTGCAAATCTAGCTCAGTTTGACTGTAGCAATTAAAATGTACTTAAAAAATGCGAATTACTAATACGCAGAGCACACCTCTCATGTGCGTATTGATCTCTACCTCAGCTATGAGCGCTCCTATTAAAGTGCACCTTGGACGTGCGGGGAAATGCACTTGTGAAATGTGCACTCATTGCATATTTTTTTTACTATTAATTTTTTAACTGTTGAAAACTAGTATATAAATATATGGTAATAATCTGAAGTCAGCACCTAAAAAATGCATACTACTTCAGTATTGGGTTCCACTTTCTTTATTTTAGTATTCACTTTTTTCCATTCATTCAGGTAGCCAACAATTTTTGTTGTTTAGAAAAAAAAAAAGATAAATATTAATATTATGATAATTTATAATTTTATATTGTCTTAGTTTGATGATTTTATTATCATTCTACTTTTTTGATTGTTTTTCTTAGTTTTATGAATTTTATGTTTCATACTAGTATAATTAATTTATGAATTTTATTTCTAGTACATGTTTGATTTCTCATGACTTTTTATATTTTTTTTAGTTTTAAGAATTTTTAAATTAACATATATTATGTATTTTTCTTATGACTCTTTTTTTATTTTTCGTTATTTCTATGAATTTTTTCCTTAATTTTATAGTTAATTTATGAATTTTTTATCTTTTAAGTTTTATATTTTTTATAATTGTAATTTATGAATTTTAATTCTTCATTTACATAATAGTTAGTTATAAATTGTATTATAGTCCTTAGTTTTATAATTAATTTATGATTATTTATTTTTCCTAGTTTTATATTTTTATAATAATTGTAATTTATGAATTTTTATTCTACTTAAGAGATTTAGTTAGTTATAAATTGTATTATATTGTCATTTATTCTTAAGACTTTTTTTTTATTTTTTCAATTTTTTTTTGGATTTTGTCCTTAGTTTTATAATTAATTTATGATTTTTTATTTTTCTTAGGTTTATATTTTGATAATAATTGTAATTTATGAATTTTTTGTTATATTATTTTCCTTCATTCTTTTTGAATTTTGTTTCATATTTTTGTGAATTTTGTTTCCTTAGTTTTATAATTTATTTATGAATTTTTTAATTTTTGTTAGTTTTATTTTTTTATAATAAGAATTGTAATTGATGAATTTTTATTCTTCTTAGGATGAATCGAAGTGGGACACTTCTAGTTCGTGTTGAGTCTAATGGGACTATATTGAATTGTGATTCCAACGGTGTATCATTTGAAGCTGATAACACTGTGGTGGTAAAAATTCAGCACGATATTTCTTTAAATATTTTGAGACAAATTATTCACCATAAGTTAAGGCTAAGAGAACATAAAAAGATATTTTACTTACTATATAGATATCCTATACAAATGATGCCACTTATGTTCAGGCAACTCCAACTAAACGATGATTATGATATAGAGGTGATGATTGATTGTCACTTACAATTGGGGAAATGTTGACAAGTATGGAGATTTATGCAAACATTAAGGTGATAGAAATTCAATTAAATCCCAATATTCCCGATTTAAATTAGCATGCCACGTGGGATAAACGAATTAATTTCATACACACTTAGTATTATTGTAGTAATCAACTTAGTATTATTGTAGTAATAAAAAATTAAATAAACGAATTAATTTCATATACACTTACCCCATCTCATACAACTTCAGATACATGTCTATCTTGTAGGTATAAAACTGAAGGATCCTCAGGGCCGGGTTTTGGCGGCACCAAGTTTCTAACGTTTTGATTCATTTTACTTATTTTATTATGCAAAAAAATAAATAATATTTAGGTTAAAGAGACCAATAGAACTAAAAATTATAAATACATAAAAAAAAACACATCTAAATTTAGATTAAAGAGACCAATAATAAAAAATAACAAACTATAAAATTTAACCTAAATATTATTATATATCTAACTCCACAAAAAAAAAGAATAAACAAAATAGAAGTTTAACCTAGAAAAAATAAAAAAGCCTATCCATTTTAACATTAATTATTTCAGTCTAATAATTATTTCAATCTAATAACATTTTAAAAAGTAATCTAAAAAAATTACTATTACAATTTTTACAGATAATAATATTTAGGTTATAGAGACTAATAATGTAGAACTAAAAATTATAAACACATAAAAAACAAAAATCACACCTAAATTTAGATTAAATAGACCAATAATTAAAAATAAGAAATTATAAAATTTAACCTAAATATTATTATATATCTAACTCTACACAAAAAAGAATAAATAAAATAGAAGTTTAACCTAAAAAAAGGAAGCCTATTATTTTAACGTTAATTATTTCAGTCTAATAATTATTTGAATCTAATAACATTTTGAAAAGTAATCTAAAAAAATTACTATTACAATTTATGCATAATAATATTTAGGTTAAAGAAACCAATAACCTAGAACTAAAAATTATAAGCATATAAAAAACAAATACCATATCTAAATTTAGATTAAAGATACCAATAATTAAAAATAATAAATTATAAAATTTAACATAAATATTTATTATATATCTAACTCCACAAAAAAAAGAATAAATAAAATAAAAAGTATAACCTATAAAAAATAAGAAGCCTATTTATTTTAAAGAAATTATTTCAGTCTAATAATTATTTGAATCTAATAACATTTTAAAAATTAATCTAAAAAAATTATTATTACTTTATACAAATAATGATATATAATAAAATTCAGGTTAAAGAGACCAATAACTTAGAACTAAAAATTATAAACACATAAAAAATAAATACCACATCTAAAAATGTTAAACCCTAAACAAAATAATCAAAAAAAATTTAAATCCAAGAAAATCTTTTTAACAAATAATAACTGAAAATATATTAGAAACAAAAATTAAACTATCACCGAAATTATTCCAAGAGACCAAAAAATTTAAACTATCACCATTGACAATGACTCAAAGAGACTAAAAAATAAAATGACTTCAAGAAAATTTAAACTACCACAAAAAAAAAATTTGAAGGATTTTTTGAATTGTGTGATCCAGAGACCAACAAAATATATATCAAAAAATAAAAAAAATACTTAAACATCAACACAACTGAAAAACAGTAAAACTAAGTAAAAAGGGAAAGAAAACGAGTTGAAAAAAATACCTGGAGGCGAGAGAGAGATGCAGATCGGAGAGTGTTCCTTTCACAGCGGCACTGGAACTGTAAAAATTGGGGGGGGGGGGGGGACCACGCGAGGAAGAAGAGGGTTTTTTAACCGAGGTGTGAATTGGAAGGACACGTGTCGTGATTTGACTGGTGCAAGTCGATGAGCGCAATTGATATGTACGTATTGTATAAAACCCAATGTGCACCTACCAAGCGCGTACTCCTTTGCTTGTTCGCACATTATATGTGCGAATTGTTTTGTGAAGAGAACGCGCTTCCTAGTTGCGTACTATGTAACACAAATTCACACCTCTGAAGTGCGTTCTTGTTGTTACAGTAAATTTGGATTACGTCTGCAATTTAATTTGATAGTTGGTTACTTTCAAAATTTAAAACGATTATAGATGTAGGGCAGTCAAAAAATCTAAATTTTATCTTAAAAATAAACAGCTTTAATGAATAAAAAGGCTGTTGGAATGTGATGCTGGTAAACAACATTAGTCATGAATGTAGTTTGTGAATTTGTTCAGCCAAATCTTATTTGGTCAAACAGAGTCATACGATTAGATAAATAGATTATATATGAACTTTAATTATTAATTTCAATTAAACAATTTTATTTAATTAAACAAAATATTAATCAAACAAGAAAAGCTCGAGTCATGAATATAAGCCTTCATTGATTGGAGTGATCTAGTTCTGAAATGATTAGTAGTACTTAGTAATACTGGTAAATGAAGGTTCAATTTGTACATTTTGTAGAGTTTGGGACTTTTTTGGGACTACCTTAAAATTTGTGTAATAATTTTTTAATTATGAAAATATAAATATTAAATAATATTAAAAATTTATAAATTTTAAATTTTATAATCATTTTATAATGGTAAAAAATAATAAAAAAGAGAACATTTTAAAATTGCACTTAAATTTAAAATTTAAATTTCCAAATTTAAATTCATAAATAAATATTGTAAAGTACCATAAAACCTGATCCAAGTATTTCGCAGCCATCGTTACCCAGCCCATGTCATCCACGTGGTGCGTCCTCGAGGTGGAACAATTTGACTTCTACGCGCTTCCATAACTAATTAACTTTCTATAAAAATCTGAAGTTACATCTTCTTAATTAAAAAAAAATTATTATATTTAAAAAATATAAATATATCATTTGACAATAATAAAAGCAGGCTACCTCTAGTCTAGTCTAGACAAACTATAACATATAATTCGATATTAATATTAGTCCTGATTTGACAATTGTTTTAATATTATAATTAAAAAAACCAATGTTACATAAACTTTATATTTTTATAGTTTGATATAAATTTGTTTACTTAGAATTCAATAAATTTTTAGATAATGATCATTTTTATATTTAACGTTAGTTAGTTAAGTAATTTGATTTTTGAAGATATTATTTTTTTTTTTACAAAAATGTTTAACTTCTTGAGCTCTCAATTTAAAAATACCTATAGTTCAAATCTCCAAAAACATATTGATTGAGAGGACTTTAAGTTTAAATATAAATTAATTTCAAGTTTAAAATAATTTGGAGATACCCCAAGCTCAAACAAAAAAAATACCTATGATAAAATTAAAAAAATACATATTTTATAATTTCATATTATACAGATTAATCCTTTAATACAAAATTATACTTCAAATAATAATAAAAGAAGAAAAATGTGGAGAAATTCACTTATCGTATAGTCATACAGATGAATTTGAATTTCTTCCAAGAGTTGGAGGGAATAATTCTCTCTAACTCTTGATTTAGATTGTTGGATAAGATCATTTAATGATTTATATTAATTTTTTTAAAAAAATTACATAAGTAATTTTAACAAGTACAATCTTGTATTTTTTTTAAAAAATTAATCATGTAATTTAAAAATAAAATAAAATTAAAATAAACTGGTAAACCTCATTCAATAGTTTAAATTAAGAGCTAAAGGAAACCCAGGGAAAGCGGATTCCGTCCAGATGTGCCAAGTGCTTCATTATTAAAACTTGACAGCATAAATCATTTCGTCTGATTGAAAAGAAACGCAACTTGTTATGCAAATTGCAAATTGAGACCAACGGCGTCCACGACACGAGTGTTTTGGATAATAAATTAATAATCAATTATGAGAATTGGCTCCAAGTGGATTGTTCCCCTCGATCCTCCAAATACAATAACAATTAACATTTTTGCATGTTTTGTAAGATTAGATTGACACAATTAGATGCAATTTAATTACGCTTCAAGTGGATTTTGTTCATAAACAGAACTCTAATATACATCTTTTTAAAGCTAAAATTCATGTCGGCCTCTTCTTATCTTCCCCTTTTAGCTTCGCCGACTTGCTTGTCCAATTGCCCAAGTCGGTTATCTACACACAAACGCAAAGCTTGAGCATTCACATTGACAATATATCTTTGACCCATTCATTGATATTAAGCCTTATAACTTGGTATTATATTTCATTGATCAAAAGGGCGAGAGAACAGAGGAAAAAGGATATTTTTTTAAACCCGTCATAGACATTTATACAGTCAAGTTACTTCCAGCAGAAGAAGATATTCGTTAAACACCGACTGCCACTTCAATTTAAACCCTTTTCTTTCTTCTGGAGTGTACGTGAAAAAGTAACGTGCGTATCTTTTTAGAGTTGGTGATTACGCATAGGTGTTGTTCAATTAAAGCTGGCGAATTCTGAAGAAAAGGCGACCAAAGTGCAGAACAGAGAAGTGGATGAACAGAGAAGCAATAATCCCACTATGTCAGTGCCGATGGGATTTCCAGGGATCGATAGGGACAAGGAGATGTCTGCTATGGTTTCAGCTTTGACACATGTGGTGTCTGGAGATGTGCCTTATTCCTTTTCTGCATGTTCAAGTGTAGTTGAAGCTTCTGCAACGCCATCTTCGTCCTCTTCATCTTATGGTGGCGGTTTTACTCTGAAGAGAAGTCGCGAAGATGGTTCATCCCCTGCCTTGCAAACAAGTAGGCGAAAATTAAACCCTTCAAATTTGGAGTTTTGGTTTCTATATATATTCATGGGCGCGTTTTGTGTTTATAGGAATAAAATACCCTGAGAAATTAAACCAAGATTTTTCTTTTTAAAGAGTATATTGTGACATATATGGGACTAGAGACTATGCAAAGTAGGATTGACATAACGGGTTGGAATTGCTTGACCCTTCGTTTAGTTCATTGGATGAAAGTTATAATTGTAAACATAGGAGCCTAAATGAGTTAATATGTCAAAGTGGTTGACGTGATAGGATAAGGAAGTTACATGAACGGCCATTTATGACATATTTAATTCAGAGAGTGAAAGTCTTTGTGATATTTGAATTTTAAGCATTAAACAAGTTAATTTTTATAAATTAAAAACTTCATATAAATTAGATTAATTTGAATACTTATTGATTTTTTTGAGATTAATTTAATAACAATATTTAACAAATTTATAATATTAAAGGTTAAATTATATGAACCTATAAATTTCATAGAGATAAAATTGTTGATATAATTAAAAAAAATGATTATTATTTAGCATAAACATTAAAAAGCGGGAAAATATATACAAGGAAACATTGAAACTTAAATGGACTGGTCCATTTTAGAACTGATTTGCAGACCAAATTGTTTCACAAGCTATTCCAAGCAGAACTGTTCTTTCAGATGTTCAATAAATGAATTACCTCATTTATGTTGGATTTTGACGGAATACAGTGGGAGAGTGCTCAAGCTATTGGGGCACAGGTAGAACAGCAGAACTGGGGGAAACGACGACGAAGTGTGTGTATGAATACAGAAAAACAGAGGAAGCGGCGAGTGTGGAGGGAAGAAGAAGAAAGTACAGAGGAGTGAGACAGAGGCCGTGGGGGAAGTGGGCCGCAGAAATCAGAGATCCGTTCAAAGCAGCGAGAGTGTGGTTAGGCACTTTCGAAACAGCCGAAGCCGCCGCCAGAGCGTACGACGAAGCGGCCCTGAGTTTCAGAGGCAACAAGGCCAAGCTCAATTTCCCCGAAAATGTCACTATCCGTCAAATTCCAATCTTTCAGACTCAATCTCTCCATCAATTTCAGGGATCTGAGATCGGAAATCTCCCTGTGAATTTCGGTCCGTACGATCAGATCATGATTCAGTCGGCGACGATGGGTTCTCATCTTCATTCGTCCTTATCGCCACCGTCGCCTTCCTCGTTTTCTGCCTTTGCTTCGCCTGTGACTTCTTCGGACGCACCTTCACTTCCGTCTCTCTCTTCTTCGCATAGTCAAACGAATGGTTCTGCGTATGTAGTGCCTTCGGATTGTTCTCCTTTGACGTATTCCTCTTCCTCTGGATGATCTCATTATTATTTGTTCGTCATATTTTCTTTCCCTAGTATTTCCAACTCTTATTTGTGCTTTCATGATCAGTTTATCAATAATTGTCCTTTCCCCCCTTATTCGTTTTACATGTTTAAATAATTTTGTTTTGTTTTAAAATCATTATCTAAATAAACCTGGCCCGACTGCATTTTTTTATTAGTATAATTTTTTTTCCTTTATATTTTTTCTAATAATATTATTTTTACTTTTAACTTCGGTAACATATCAACTTTCAACATTAACTTTTTGTAATGGTTAGAAAGGGCATACCAGTTTGAAGTTTGAAGATAGATGATACTTACTAGGTCTTACATACCATAACTTATAATTTATTAAAATTTTGTTATTAGTACAAGTATTTTTTTGTAAAAAAAAGTATTTGGATAAGTTTAAATAAGTAATTTATTGATTTTAAAATATTATTTTTAGCTTATTTTATAAAGTTAGTTTTTTAATTTTCTTAAAAAAATCTTGTGCGAAAGTTTAAATTCACATGATCGAAAAATTGTTTTGTACTTTTATAAGACAAGTATCCACAATCATAATTTGAAATTTCATGAAAACTAAATGTTTCACGTCTCTCATTCTTCAATCATAATTTAAAAAATATTTTTTCAAGTTTGTATCTAAATACTAAATAACTTAATTTAAAAGAACTTGTGATATAAAAATTTTTCACATACCTTCTTGTTACGACCTAGATATTAGATACGTAATTCATTCATAAACTCCAACGTGTACCCCTTGGTACCTCAAATTTCTTCCAAAAAAAAAAAGATTATAAAACATGCACCCATGAATATATTTGACATTTCCCGCAAAATGAACATTCATACATTGTTCACAAATAATTGTTATAATCTTGATCTATCCCCCAAGTCCCATGTCATGAGGGAATATTTGAATGGGATGCAAATATAAAATTACAACCAAAACATAATTCATTAGAATACAGGAAAGATCCTAGGTGACTTATACGACTACAGAGTGTCCCTAGACTTCCAAAAAGAGAGTTCCAAACACCTACCAACAAGAAAGGAGTATTTCTTCAAAATGTCGCTACTCCTTCAGTGATACTCCTCCTCCTCAACCACCGAATTTAAAAATGTTAAACCACAGAGGGTGTGAATTTATCAAAATTCAATAAGTGAAAGATTGTGTAAAAATAAAGAAATAGCATCACAAGTACAATATCAATGCTTACCATCATTGCCGAAAATGAATGCCACAAGTTTTCACACACATATATACATCAACATGAAGTATATCATGCATAAGCATTCATATGTTCTCTTCCTGTCAGTCTACATTCTCACGAATTCCCCTTGGGGCTCTATCCGCGGGACTTACCCTCCCTAGTTGATACCCCTCAAAAGGCTTAGTCTAGGGATCTACATTCCCCTAAATTCAATCCCCGAGTTTCATCGATATGAATCTACCTATCTATGGATTCCTCACTTGGGTCTTATCATAGGTCTACTTTTCCCACAACAAGTTCTCTTCCTCAAGAAACACACATTCGTCACAATACATTCACATATAATATATGAAATTCATATATTACATACACAATTCACACTAGCATTCCCAACTATATAATGCATTCAGACGTTTTAGTTAATACAATTAACTAAGAAATTTGGTTCATTCACTGGATGTAATGGGCAAAGGATTAACATTGTACTTTTAGGACAAAGCATAATTTAGCAAGGTTACCCACTCAACTCGATGCCGAAAGGATTTACCCACCAGGAAGGTTGCAAAACGAAGCACCTAAAAATCAACCCCACAATTCTTTGGCAATAGGAAAACCAACCCTTAAGCCAAGGTGCCTAAGCCCCTTAAGTGTCACATCCCAAAACTTACATGTGATATAAACATAAAATACCTAGGGTGTACCTCCGTGGTACCTCATAATCTCTGTGAACATTCTTAATATCCATAATTATGTGAATCATAAATATTCCAAGAAAGATATTTTGTATACATATTCAAAAAATGTTCAACCTTCAAACACTATACAACCTCCCAAGCCTAGGTGACCTACTAGATTACAGAGCGTTTCCTAATCCTTACCAATTGTTTACCAGACAAAAGTGGAGTATATCCTTAAAGGCTATAAATTCTTCTCCTCAACCACTGTATCTGAAAAGATAATCATGGAGAGTGTGAGTTTATCATAACTCAGTGAGTAAACAACTGTACATGAAAATATCATAAGCACAAACACCACATTTACTAATACAATCAATCTATCATTTATTTTAAATAATTATAGTATTATATGCCATAAATACTTGCACTGAGTTACTTGGGAATTTAACCCTCAAACTCTTTGTGCATAGGTTTTCATATTTATACACCGAGTAGTATGGGACTCTAACCCTTTCAAACTCGTGCATAGATTTTCACATTTATACACTGAGTGATATGGGACTCTAACCCCTTTCAAACTCGTGTATTAATTTTCACAGTTATACACCGAGTAGTATGGGACTCTAACTCTTTCAAACTCGTGCATAGGTTTTCACATTTATACACCGAGTAGTATGGGACTCTAACCCTTTCAAACTCGTGCATAGATTTTCACATTTATACACCGAGTAGTATGGGACTCTAACCCTTTCAAACTCGTGTATTAGATCTCGTAGATCTTTTGCTCATCAATAAAATAGTGAGAATTTATCACAATATAATTACTATGAAATAAATGAATTTACACATATTTTTTATCAACCATAACAATCAGTGGCGTATCCAGGACCCCTGAGTCAGGGGGGGCAAAATATTTAAAAAAAATTAATAATAATAATTAAAAGCTATATATATAAAAATAAAGACATAAATGTTAAAATCATAAAATTTTAATATATTTAATCAAAAAAATTACATACTTTATAATTGTCCTCTACGTGATTTCATGTTTTGAAATCGTTGAATAATCAGCTCATTGTCAATATTATTGAACACATCTCTCTCAATATAAGTCACTAGACAATCATTCATCCACGCATCTCCCATTCGATTACGCAACCTGTTTTTCACAATCTTCATAGCAGAAAAGGCTCTTTCTACAGTTGCTGTAGCAACAGGCAAAATCATTGCTAACTTCATAAGAAGATAAACTAATGGATAAACAATATGTCTTCCAGTTTCAACCAACTTCTTTGAAAGATCACTGATTCCTTTCAATGATGCAAATTCAGCATTGATACGCATGTCAATGATATAAGTCTCAAGTTGATTATCAAGCATCACTAAATCAGTTGGAGAAAATTCACGTGGATAAAACTTCGCAAATTCAATCAGCTTTGCCTTATCAAAAGAAGAGAACAAATTGGTTGGATTCAAACAAGCCATACAAAGAAGTAATTGAGTATTTGTCTCACTGAAACGATCATTAAGTTCCTGAAGCTGCATGTCCACAACAGTATAGAATAATTCAACACGATAGTGATACTCTATTGTGATAGCTTGAGCTTTGCCTCCACGTCGTGACCTCCCTTTAGAAAAAAATATATCTTCCATATTAGGAATGTTAATGGCATGCACATTGCAAAATAAAGTCACTTCTTGCAATAAAGACTCCCATCCATTATCCCTCATATTTTGTAACCGATGCTTTGTGATGTTAACCAAGTTCATAGCATTGATGATGTCTTGATCTTTCCTTTGCAATGCTTGTGACAATTCATTTGAAATACCCAAGACAATTTTCATCAAATGCAATGTGAATGCAAAATCAAAATCCTCTAACAAATATAAAAGACCATTCGCTTCGGCTCTTTGATCTGCATTTGATCCATCTTCTTTTATAATTTCAAGAACATCAATTATAGCAGAATACATCAATATCAAATTTATCAAAGTTGCATAATGTGAACTCCAACGAGTATCAGCAGCTCGTTTAAGACTAGTTTCTTGATTCAAACCCTGCCCACTTACAATTTCTCCTTTTCCCAATGCCTCTCTAATATTGACAATTTGCTTTTCACGAAGCATATCATATCGTTTGCAAGATCCTCCAACAACATTTAATAATGTGGACACTAAATTAAAAAGAGAGGCAACTTCAATATGATTTTTGGCAATAGCAACTAACGTAAGTTGTAATTGATGAGCAAAACAATGTACGTAAAATGCAGAAGGATTCTCCCTTAAGATCAAACTTTTGAGGCCACAAAATTCTCCTTGCATGTTACTAGCACCATCATAACCTTGTCCACGAATTCTTGATGTACTAAGGCCATGTTTGCAAAACAATGCATCAATTGCCATTTTCAATGATAAAGCTGTAGTATCTTTAACATGAACAATACCAAGAAAACGCTCAACAATACTACCATTTTTGTCAACATAACGCAAAGCAACAGCCATTTGCTCCTTATTTGATATGTCACGAGCTTCATCAACAAGAATAGCAAATAATTCATCTCTAAGATCAGACACAATAGCAGCAGTGGTTTCCAATGCAGCAGCATTAACAATATCTTTTTGGATTTCAGGAGCAATTAATTGATGATTTTCAGGAGCATTTTCCAAGACAATGGACTTTACTGATTCATTGTGTTCAGAAAGAAATTTAAGAAGTTCAAGGAAATTACCTTGATTAGCAGAATTGCTTGATTCATCATGACCACGAAAAGCTAATCCTTGCCTTAATAAAAAGCGAATGCAATCAATTGACGCTGTTAAACGCTTTCGATATAAGTCACGAACTTGTTCAGATTGCTTAGATATTGCAACTTCAATATGTTGATCCTGATTCATCAAATCTTGACTCATCTTCCAAGCAATGTTATGAGCACTATTAGGACCTCCAACATGAGATGAGAGCTTTTCTTTCTTATTCCATTTTGTGAATCCTTCTGTCACAAACGTATCACCACCTGATTGTTTTCCAAAATCGGGCCTAAAAAGATAACAACATAAACAAAATGCAGCATCTTTTTCTATACTATACTCTAACCAATTGCCAAATTCACTAAACCAAGAGGGACAAAATCTCCTTAAAGAATTTCCAATTTTTCTTTGGGGAAAATTATGTTGAGTAGGTTGGCACGGTCCTCTTTGTAAATATGCTCTTCGTATCTTATCTCGATCATTAGGATGATATGTTGAAATTTTCATTCGCTTTCCTGGATCTGAAGGCAACTCTTCTAAATTAATTTCAATTTGTTGCTCATTTGATGGTAATTTTCTCTTGAAAAATCTTTCCATTACTAAAAACCTCAAATTTCAAGCTTTTACAAAAAAGTCCCTAACAATTGAATGAAAAAATTATCATCATCAAGAAAAAAAATTTAATGAAACAAATATATTACTCATAGTCCTAATTGCATAATCAGTCAACCAATTTGATAAAATTAGATCTATATACAAGACCTCAAATTTCAAACTTTTACAAAGAAGTCATTAATAATTGAATGAGAAATTAACTACTATAAAAAAAAATTCATGAAATTGATTTTACAAATATGTTACTCATAGCCCTAATTGCATAAACAATCAACCAATTTAATAAAATTAAACTTATGTATAAAAACCCCAATTTGTAAATTTTTACAAAGAGATCCCTTACAATTGAATAAGAAATTATCCATTATTAAGAAAAAATTTTAAAAAATTGTTTACACAAATATATTATTCATAGTCCTAATTACATAATTAATCAATCAATTTGATAAAATTAAACTTATATATAAAAACCCTAATTTTTTTTGGTGAAAATTAATATCTAATGGAAATATGGAATGAAAACTTGAGAAAGCTTCTGGAGAAGTGAACTTACTGTGGGTCACTGGGTCTGACCGATGATCGTACTGGTGGAGTGGTGGACTGGTGTCTGGTGGTGGCTGGCCGGTGACGGTGAGAGGAGAATGGAGATGAAGTCATGAAATCGAGTGAGGGAGTCGACCGAGGGAGAGACTCAGAGACGAAATCACGAAAAGGAGAGTTGATGGCTGGCTGTCAGGGGCTCAGGGCAGGGGTCGAACTTCGAAGCCGGTGGCGCCGTGGCTGACTGCACTGGCCGGGGCAGCGACGCTTCTGGAGTCGTTGTAGAGGCACCGCCGTCTGCCGCACTACGAGGGGTTGAGGGGGAAGAAGTCAGAAGGCCGAGACTGAGTCTGAGAGGGAGCAGGCCTGAGGGGGAAGAAGTCAGAAGGGCGAAGGGCCGAAGGCCGAGACTGAGAGGGAGCAGGGCAGGGGCACGAGTCGCGCGACCGCGGGGCAGAGTGAAGAGAGTCAGAGACTGAGTGAGTGACAGAGTGTATGGGATTGGGAGGGGGTCGAAAAAAAAAAGTGAGGGGGGGCAAATTAAAAAAAAAATTTTTTTAAATGAATTTTTTTAAAAGTCAGGGGGTGCAGGTGCACCCCCTCGTGCCAACGTGGCTCCGCCTATGATAACAATCATCATATATTATCAACAGCGAGATTGCTTATTTCTCACTTCAATAATGTTAAAAACAAGACTTGTATTGTACCTTATCTAATAAGATCACATTAGTTTAGTAAGGTTATTCACTTACAAAATGTTCCAATTTATTCAAGGAACAATCACATCTAGTTCTTTAGACAACTAGAGAAATCAATTCTCAAAGGTAATAAAATACCTTCCAATGATATTGTACTTTTTCTCAACCTGAACACACTGATAATCTTCTCAATTTCACAAATAACGCAAATGAGATTTATATTGTGCTTTGACTAATTTATTAAATTAATTTTGCAAGGTTGCCTACTCACCTGGATTCCATGCTCTCAGCGCTCCCACCTTGCGCCCCCAAAAATCCCTATTGTAACCAGGTAAAACCATTAGGGTTACAAAATAGAGAAATTTCCTATCACTACTCTCGACCTTTACTCACATCTTAAGTCATAACTCCTAACCGGTAATGAATTTCTAAATGACATTTATACCATTGGAAACTAGACTCAAAGAGCTTTCCAACGATATAAAGTTTGCCCAAAACGGAGTCCGGATGAAGAAGTTATGACTGATTGAAAAATAAGCTAAGGCTTTTCAGCATACCTGGCGCCTGGGCGCCACACATGGCGCCTGGGCGCCACACATGGCGCCTGGGCGCCAACACAAGCCTGGCGCCTGGGTGCCAAGTCCCTTTTCTTCCCAAAATTTTCTGAACCTTGGCGCCTGGGCGCCAGGATCGCGACCTTTCGCGATTCCTCTCGGTTTTGGCTCAGATCCGGCCAAATCTTCACCGTTTTCCATGATTTCTTCCATAGGATCTCACCCTTAATGTCTAAGGAGCATTTAGACACCAAAAACACCAATTTTAATCGAGAAACGAAGCCGGAATCTCGATTTTTACCCCAAACTTTCTGAAAACTATAAAATAGGAAAAAGCTTGAGAAATAGAAATTTCTACCTCAATTCCTTGCTTTCCCTACGTTGCTTGGCTCCTAGAGGCTCGCCCCGTAGCCCGAGATCCACCCTCCAAGCTCGGTTGTGGAGTTGGAGTGTAGAGAGAAAGAGAGGAGAGAAAGTGAAGAGAGAGAGAGGAAATGAGAAAATGAAGAAAATTTAGGTGAGGCCGCCTATTTACTCGCCCGGGGTGAAATTATCACTTGCTCTTCAGTTGACCCTCAGTCAAGATTAGTAAAAACAAATTCATAAAATCTCACCTCGGGTGATTCTAAATCCTAATTGCCCCACAATTTTCTTCTTTCACTTTAGTCCCTCTCAAAGTCTCAAACTCCACTTTAACCTCGAATCCGTCATCCTTTTGGTACCGGACTCATAATTCATTCCCATAAGCTCTATTCTTCTTCTCAGGTTCCTACTTGGTCATTTCTCAAAAGTACTCCATACTTTCTTTTCTTTTCGTTTTAGTCCTTGAGAATTTGTAAAATGTCCTAAATTAAAATTTTTGAAATTTCTATTTCCAAATTTCCTTCACTAATTCAAAAAAAACATTTCTCATGTAATTAAATTTTTCAATAAACTTCAAATAGACTTTAAATATTCATGAAAATTCTTGGGATATTACATTCTTCCCCCTTAATAGAATTCGGTCCTCCGAATTCAAAACTTAACTCAAGATTGAAACAAATGCAGATATTTTATCCAAATCTCGTTCTCTCTTTTAGAATTTTCACAATCAAGTGCAAAATATAACAAGTTCAACATATTCATTTTTTTTTCTCTCGAGCTTCTTCAGTACAAGAATTGCCTTATTTCTAGTACATAAGTTACAGGCAACAAACTGAACTTGATTTACAAAACAGATAATCTTAATACGCGAAGCTCAGATCAAATATTAGCTTAAGGTACAAATAAAAGAAAGAATAAATTAAGGACGAGGAGGCTTCTGAAATGCAGAAAGTGCTCCAAGTCTAGAAGAAGAAGGTGCTTCAGATCTTAAGGAGGAGGCTAATCGTTGCAGCCTAGAAAGAGTTTCTGGAGGAAACGTTTGGGAAATTTGGCGAAGTGAAGAGGTCACTCCGTTCATACAGTCAATACACCTCGCTTGTTGGTCACGAAAATTTTGAGTTGCAAACATCGAATGTCTATCAACTCTATTCGCCAATTCCCTAAAATGACGATTCAAGAACTTCTCTTGTTCTACAAAGAGATGATTTATCAATCTTCCCTGGTCCTCAAAGTGGCGGTTTATCAACCTTTCCAAGTCCTCCATCTTTTTTCTCATAAGCGCAAGCTCATCATTTGAAGATGTTGCTGTGCTAACATCCTCTAGTTCTACTACATCTCTTTTTCTTTTCTTAGCCTCTGGTGACTCTTCCATGGATCTCTTATTCTTATAGTTCTCCAGACTAAGATTTAGATCCAGCTCTACCTTGCCAGCCTCAAAGTTTAAATTGAAAGACTTATTGCCGGCCATATTTTTTTGAGCTATAAGGGTTGTATGGAATGAGGGGTTTGATGCTAGAAAGCTTATAAGTAATGAACCCTTAGTGTAGTGAGCGGCGTAATGGAGCATCCATTATTTATAGACGAAATTTAGGGCTACAAAAACCCTTACATCACACTCTAAAGATGGCCTCCAGACCTTATTCGTCGCAATGCCAACGGTCTATAATACGTATGCTAGAGAATAATAAATATAATCTCATGCAAAAGATTTTCTCAAAAAAAAATTCGGCTAACTTTTGACTCTTGCTCAAATCATTCAACTAATCGCCGCTTCAATCTATGACTTCCTAACTCTGTATTTGTCTTATCAAATAATCCTAGATCGAGATATTACTCGATGAACGGGTAACTTCATACTAGCCTTATCTAGGTTTCTAATCCGTGGCTTTGCTCTAGGCTTACACATTTTAAAAAAAAATACATATTAAAATAAAAACTTCTCACATTTACACATATCAAGTGTTACTATAAAGTGAGAAAAATTTTTACCTTACTCTTGCCTCTACGAGTATATATGTATGTATGTATCAATATGGAGATACATCCTTATCTATATATTTTCATCTATTCAAGTCCTCTCTAAATTTCAGACTTCTCATTCTCTGAATGTATGTAGAATCATTACATATTATTTCTGGCTACAACAAATAGCCTTCACTCTCAATGCATGGATAACATACATACATGTCATATGTATTTAAATACATATAATCACAATATAATTCAATCAATCATGTATATTATACTCAACTGAAGGCTTTCAAGAACAATACAAGAAAGCAGAGAAATACATTTTAGTTCATCATAAAAACATCCAAGGCAATCTTTAATAGCTACGCTGTCGGCTTCTTAGAATTTCAGAAAATGCCAACAAGAGATATGAAAAATAAACAAGTATAAATCGGCCGCAAATCCACCGAATATTGACTTACGTGGTTTTGCCATTAATGTGACACACTGTTGACACGCATGCCTACCCTAGACTTCTGGCTTCCAGCTTGCAGAAATCCATAGGTTGAGCGTGTAGGAATGCGGCGAAGAGATATCTTCTTTGGCTCTAAGTCTAAATTTTTCTCTATAAAAACTGCCCCGGAATCCTCAGTCACTACACCACAAAGAGTAATCATCTCTGAGCCTACAATTTTTCAGCATTTCTCTCTCATCATACTCCTGCAAAAACTTCTAAATTTTCTAAACCATGGCCACCAGAAAGTACATTGATCTCACAGTGGAGGCCAAGGAAGAAGAGCTCGACTTAAACTTAAGTCTGGGCAAAGACAAGGGCAAGAGACCTTTTGAGGGGTCTCAAGAGGATCAAAAGGAGAAGAAGATAAAAATTGAGGAAGCTGAGGAGATTAGCACTGGCCACACGTCAGAAAACAAAATCGCTTGTCTAGAGAAGGAGGTGAAAAATCTGAAAAAGATGATAGAAGACCTGGAGAAGTTAACTAAACGCAATAATGCGGCAATGACTTCAAGAATAGACAGGTTCTTCTATTGGTCTACCCAATGCTTCTGCAATCAACAACAAAGAAGTGTTGATTGTATGAATGGGATTTACACTACCCTTCGTGACATTGCTCAGTCTCTTGTTCCAAGAAATGGTCGAGGGGTGATGATACAATACAACCCTCCTAATCCTAGACCACCTCGCTTTTAGATTACTCATGCATGAGTAATTTCTCTTTTTTTTTTTTTTGCAATGTAATCCTTCCGCTTTTAATGCCAATAGTTTCTTTTACTAGATGGTACTCTAAATAATAATAATAATAAAATGAAGAAAGATAAAAGAAATTAGCCACATAAAATCAATAACAAATTTAGCTTATAAAGCCAATCACATAAAAATTTAATGACCCTATAAGCTGTCACAGAGACAAACAGAAGTTCTGTACAAGTCTCATTATCTTTCCTCTTATCATACAGGAGTAGATGAAGGCTTACCGTATAGATCTATTGAACTCGATATTATGCCCTCGAATTGTCATGAATTCTTGCTTAAGAGCCTCAACTCGCAAGCTTTCCTTAAACTAACACTCTGAGGCACGAACTACTATAAGAACGTCTTTCTAGACCATTCCAATCATACATCACGTTTAACAATTAAGAATGTTCATACGCCAACAGCCTACCTATAACATGCTCTAATGGTTCCAATGTTACAAAACTTCTACACTGTATATATATTTTTTTTTGAAACACTTCTATCACATAGTACCATCATGCCAATCCCTAACTAAACAAGTGCAACTTTGGCAAGTCGCCCCTAAAGAAAACTTATAGTTTATCCCAATATCTCTTATGTTAGGTTCCACTTTACCGTAGTATTTCCCTTAGGAAAAACTACCTAGCCCACATCTATTTTCTCAACCAAGCTTTTATCAAGGAACATATTATTTAGGACTTACATCCTCTTCCATAAATTACATCTGTCTGGCATCTATCAAAATCAAATCTTGATCTGCCTCACAAGGGTTCTTTCCCTTTCCTGCATTAGTAATCTGCTCTATATTCTTTGCAAAAATCTTTCTTGAACTCTAGCCCATGCCTCATAATCAACTTTACCCCATCTAATACATCACTCTTGGCCCAGCCCTCAAGCCATATTCTAGTAATTACTAATCCTCAGCTTTCAGAGTACACTACAGAGTTATGTTCCCAATTTCTTAAAAAGAAAAATTTCATACAGAGATCACCTTTTCCATCGGTATAAAGATCATACCTCCAACAAGTTCCAAAGTTCCACATATGAAATCAATTACCTCATATTGTAACAAAATTATCTCTAACTAACTCCATCGAAGGGTAAGTTATGACAAGAACACTCAACTTTACAAGGTCTTTTATGGAACCTAATCCCATGGTCATGCCGCGGTTCATGACAATGGAAAAGGGCCCACAAAGAACACTTTGCTCTGTAATCTATAGGGGACCTAAAAACCACCTCTGATACCAATTTGTCACATCCCAAAACTTACATGTGATATAAACATAAAATACCTAGGGTGTACCTCTGTGGTACCCCATAATCTCTGTGAACATTCTTAATATCCATAATTATGTGAATCATAAATATTCCAAGAAAGATATTTTGTATACATATTCAAAAAATGTTCAACCTTCAAACACTATACAACCTCCCAAGCCTAGGTGACCTACTAGATTACAGAGCGTTTCCTAATCCTTACCAATTGTTTACCAGACAAAAGTGGAGTATATCCTTAAAGGCTATAAATTCTTCTCCTCAACCACTGTATCTGAAAAGATAATCATGGAGAGTGTGAGTTTATCATAACTCAGTGAGTAAACAACTGTACATGAAAATATCATAAGCACAAACACCACATTTACTAATACAATCAATCTATCATTTATTTTAAATAATTATAGTATTATATGCCATAAATACTTGCACTGAGTTACTTGGGAATTTAACCCTCAAACTCTTTGTGCATAGGTTTTCATATTTATACACCGAGTAGTATGGGACTCTAACCCTTTCAAACTCGTGCATAGATTTTCACATTTATACACTGAGTGATATGGGACTCTAACCCCTTTCAAACTCGTGTATTAATTTTCACAGTTATACATCGAGTAGTATGGGACTCTAACCCTTTCAAACTCGTGCATAGGTTTTCACATTTATACACCGAGTAGTATGAGACTCTAACCCTTTCAAACTCGTGCATAGATTTTCACATTTATACACCGAGTAGTATGGGACTCTAACCCTTTCAAACTCGTGTATTAGATCTCGTAGATCTTTTGCTCATCAATAAAATAGTGAGAATTTATCACAATATAATTACTATGAAATAAATGAATTTACACATATTTTTTTATTCCCTTGAATGTCTATCATCAACCATAACAATCATCATATATTATCAACAGCGAGATTGCTTATTTCTCACTTCAATAATGTTAAAAACAAGACTTGTATTGTACCTTATCTAATAAGATCACATTAGTTTAGTAAGGTTATTCACTTACAAAATGTTCCAATTTATTCAAGGAACAATCACATCTAGTTCTTTAGACAACTAGAGAAATCAATTCTCAAAGGTAATAAAATACCTTCCAATGATATTGTATTTTTTCTCAACCTGAACACACTGATAATCTTCTCAATTTCACAAATAACGCAAATGGGATTTATATTGTGCTTTGACTAATTTATTAAATTAATTTTGCAAGGTTGCCTACTCACCTGGATTCCATGCTCTCAGCGCTCCCACCTTGCGCCCCTAAAAATCCCTATTGTAACCAGGTAAAACCATTAGGGTTACAAAATAGAGAAATTTCCTATCACTACTCTCGACCTTTACTCACATCTTAAGTCATAACTCCTAACTGGTAATGAATTTCTAAATGACATTTATACCATTGGAAACTAGACTCAAAGAGCTTTCCAACGATATAAAGTTTGCCCAAAACGGAATCCGGATGAAGAAGTTATGACTGATTGAAAAATAAGCTAAGGCTTTTCAGCATACCTGGCGCCTGGGCGCCAACACAAGCCTGGCGCCTGGGCGCCAAGTCCCTTTTCTTCCCAAAATTTTCTGAACCTTGGCGCCTGGGCGCCAGGATCGCGACCTTTCGCGATTCCTCTCGGTTTTGGCTCAGATCCGGCCAAATCTTCACCGTTTTCCATGATTTCTTCCATAGGATCTCACCCTTAATGTCTAAGGAGCATTTAGACACCAAAAACACCAATTTTAATCGAGAAACGAAGCCGGAATCTCGATTTTTACCCCAAACTTTCTGAAAACTATAAAATAGGAAAAAGCTTGAGAAATAGAAATTTCTACCTCAATTCCTTGCTTTCCCTACGTTGCTTGGCTCCTAGAGGCTCGCCCCGTAGCCCGAGATCCACCCTCCAAGCTCGGTTGTGGAGTTGGAGTGTAGAGAGAAAGAGAGGAGAGAAAGTGAAGAGAGAGAGAGGAAATGAGAAAATGAAGAAAATTTAGGTGAGGCCGCCTATTTACTCGCCCGGGGTGAAATTATCACTTGCTCTTCAGTTGACCCTCAGTCAAGATTAGTAAAAACAAATTCATAAAATCTCACCTCGGGTGATTCTAAATCCTAATTGCCCCACAATTTTCTTCTTTCACTTTAGTCCCTCTCAAAGTCTCAAACTCCACTTTAACCTCGAATCCGTCATCCTTTTGGTACCGGACTCATAATTCATTCCCATAAGCTCTATTCTTCTTCTCAGGTTCCTACTTGGTCATTTCTCAAAAGTATTCCATACTTTCTTTTCTTTTCATTTTAGTCCTTGAGAATTTGTAAAATGTCCTAAATTAAAATTTTTGAAATTTCTATTTCCAAATTTCCTTCACTAATTCAAAAAAAACATTTCTCATGTAATTAAATTTTTCAATAAACTTCAAATAGACTTTAAATATTCATGAAAATTCTTGGGATATTACATTAAGCTTCCCTTCAAGAGCCTATACACCCAGGCTTGAGCACTTAGGTGCCAAGGCCTCACTCCCTTTTGCCCCGTTGGTGCCTTGGGCGCTAAGGGGAAAACTCTCTGTCCTAGTGGGGCGTTCGGGGTTGGAGAGGCATCCTTCTTGGCCAAGTAAGGCGCCCTATTTTGCAACACAACCCCTTTCTTTGAAAATCAGCCCAAATACTTACAAATTCCACACCTCTTTCCTCAAACCACTACTCATTGGTTCATGCCATTCATTGGGGCCAAAAGAGGGATCCAAATAGTTTAAAAGCTACCAAACTCAAGGAGAGGGTGTTGGCTCCAAGGTTCACTATTCATCTTTAAATTTTCCAAAGTGTTTTCCAAATCACTTGGGACAAAGAAGCCAACTCCCTCTCTTCGGGACACATTCTAAATTCATTTTCAGCACACAACCAAAAAGGTGATGGCAAGAGGGTAGAGTTTTCAACTCAAACCAACAAATATCCCATTTTCTATACCTAGGGCACCCATAGACGAATTTGTAAGAAATGATGGAGATGGAAGTTTACCTCTACCCTTTAGGTTTCCGATGAGCTAATGGGTAGCTGGAGAACGGGGCCTCTCGTCAGAAGAAGGGAACTAGAGGGTGGTGGCGGCTTTTGGTCAAGATGAGGGAAGGAAGTGTTTTAGTTGGGATAGATGGGTCTTGGATGATCCATAGGTCTCCACCCACCCAAAAGAAAGCCCTCTTGTAACTTTGGTTGATTTAGGATATTTTTCCCCATAATGTTTCCTTTATGCAAATAAGTTCCTCCCCAAGATTTTATCAAATTACAAGAATCACCAGACAACATCAAAATTTATCAACAAGGCCATTGAGCTTAATAAAATATTTGACATTTAATATAAAATAAAATAAATACAGAGAAAAAATAGTGCATGAAGTATCATAATACGACTAAACACGTATTCTTAAAATTGATGGGTATTACACTTCTTCTATAAGTGCTTAGATACATTGTTTATCTAAACGGGGACTTAGTAATCCAAATCAACTTTCAAACTCTTAAATTTAGATCCCAGCTTTTATAAAGACCATGCATAAATTTGAAAATTGAATTACTTTCAATAGTTAAATCTTTATTTAGCACTAATAATGTATTATTCAGTACCAACAAAAGTACTATTTATCTTTTTTTTTTGGACAAATGGATATCAATTCCATTAAAATGGCATCAAACCAAGGATACATAATATAGATCAAGCCTATAGATCATCAACTACATTCCAAGTTTGGACTTATCCTAAAATCAGTACTGGGTATAAACAATAGAATTATGAGACTAAATAGAGGAAAAACATCCATGACTCTAAACCTAGCAGATTAAAAAGGGGCAACACACCCCTAACCCTATATAAGAGCTAGTCTTCTAACAATTCAAATAAAATATACAAGCTGTCATATATGCCCAACAAGACTAGTAAAGCCCAACAAGCTGTTTTTTTTTCTCTAAAAAAATCTAGATCTGGAAATGGAGGGTTCAAAACTTCTAGAACCTTCACGATGTCTGGAGATGGAGGGTTTTTTTTTGGGATTTGGAGAGGGGGTCGAAAAAAGGTGTGAAGCTCCAGGCACCCTACCATCAATATCAAAGTGATCGGCGGAGTGCGTAACTCTACTAGGTATACCTCCATTTGCAAATCTGATTCTTCACTGACCTTTGGAATGAAGAGCCAGAGATCTCACCTTTTAAAGCCAAGAGGTAAAGCAAATAGGATCAAAACTTGAGTTGCCCAAAGCTGTTGGAGCCTTACCCAAGGAGTAGAATTGCAGCGCTCGGATAGGTACAGCATCACAGAGTCGACGGCGGCCGGAGAAAGCATTGACGACGCTCCTCTCCTAGCATTCTCCATCGAATATAGATCCATCAAAAATAAGGAAAAAAAAAACCTCTTCCCAAGGAAGAGGAGGAATCTTCTATAAAAGAAGAGGCAAAACTCTCATTATAGAGAGAGGAAAAAACAACATAACAAAGAGAGAAAGAAGAGAAAACATGAAGACGCGGTGAGGATTGCCTGAGCGACAACTCTCACCTGGACAGGGCTCAAGTACTATCTATCAAGGCACTCATTCTGTCTGACTACTTGGACTCGGAGATCTCCCATGAGACTTTCTAACATATTCAGGACAATCCAAGTGATCTTTCAAAAAAAAAATATTTGAATGGGAAGGTTGTTATGGAATTAGAAAGATACTGGGATCTATATACTTGTTTACATCGGATCTAGAGAAGAGTGCTCTTAAATCTAGGTCGTCAAATGAGCTGCTTTGACGATCCAGATTGAGAAATGCAAAGACCAACAATTGTGTGACACGTGTCCAACACATCCTTTTTTTTTTAAATGAAAAGCCCCTCCTAATTTGCACTCCACACGTCCCATAAGTAAAAAATCTTCTCTTCCTTCTCGCCCTGTACAGTCTTCTCATATATTTTGTTATATATGATTTTTCAAAAAATAATATTTATTTTTATTTATAAAGAAGAAAGAGAATGATAGATTATTATAAGATATATCAAATTTAAAAATGTTAAGTGTATTTTTTTTAAAGAATCATGTACAGTTAAATAAATTTTAAAAGATATATTTTTTTAATAACTTTAAAAGATATTAATACAACATAAATAATATGTTTGTAAATTCTCATTTTTTTTACCACTGAATTAATTAAATATTTCCCTCAGGCTAAATAAATTTTTTTTAAGAATCTAATAAATATTATGTTTGTAAATTCTTCCTTTTATTTTTTAAGCTGTTCTCGGGATGGCAATGATATTTTCATACAACATAAAAAAAATTTTATCTTTAACAAAATGCATGTTGATATTCTTAACAAAATACATGTTGACCATATTTGCAAATGTCCAGTCAACTCAGTATTTTATCTTCAATTTTGATAGTGTTAAGCTTTGAGATACGGAAAAAACTTATATAAAATTATTTATATTTTTATTATCGAATTTTTTACTAAAAATAAGACTAATAAATAAAATTTTTAAAAAGATAAATTATTCAATGATAAATTAAAAAAATAAATTTATTTTTTAAAAAATAATACATTTGTATTTTTATCAAAGAGTTGCACACTTATAATATTTTAATTGAAAAACTTTATGACGAAGATATAAAAAATTTTATGTAAGTTTTTTTTCCTTTAGATATAATTAACATTTTTTTTGTTAATAAGATTTATCTCTAATATAAGGGGCAAAAATATATATATTTATCCAATTGTAATATTATATATAAATGTGTACCAAACCAAGTAAGAAAGAAAAACGGATCTTTCTCTCTCACTCTTCATATATAGGCGCACACGGGTGTGTGTGTATATATATATATATATATATAATTACGAATGAAACAAAAAGCTTTGAAATTAAGGATTAAAAAAACGTCCATTGAGTTGGTAGATCATATTTTCTTATCACTTACAAAAGAGGCATCACTTGAATTAAGAATGTTTGGTTACAACAACAAATAATATAATTTCATGAATCACGTTTCCTAAACAACCTAAAACTTGCATGATTTAGAATACAACTGGTCAAATGTTCCCACACACATATATGGTCCAGAAGTTTTGATTACGTCGTCTTTAAGGTTGACTCCCGAGTAGTAGATATTAAGGATGTTTGTAAGTTTGGTTGATTTGATTTTGAGTTTTAATCAAATCAAATTAAATAATTTTGTAAAATTATAAATTTATTTAGTTTTAATTTTTAGATAATTTAGTTCGATTTTTAATTGAGTGGTTTGATTTTATTTTAAACAATTTTGTTTATAATAATTTATAATTAATAATTTTAATGAAATATATATAAATATAAAAAAATTAAATTAATTATAAAATATATAAATAATTTTTGACATAAAAATATAAAGTTATATATATTATATATATATATATATATATTTATATATAAAATTAATTATGTTCGGTTAAACCAATAATTGAATCAAAATAATTAAAATTTATATTTTAAAAATTAATTAAAATATTTTTCTTTTATCTTTTTGGATGGATTTTTGATAGATTTAGTGCAGTTTTAAATAGTTTGGTTTGATTTTAACTATTTTTATTATACTTATATCCTTGTCTACAATTTGTTGCGGGATTTTTTTTCCCCCCCACACGTGCTGCAACGCAACCAAAGGAAATAAATAAATGTGAACTAAAAGTCCGTCACCCGTTTTTGACGCAGGTAAGAAAAAGATAAAAAAAAAAACGAAAGAATTGCGTCGAGAATGGTAATATAATTTAGAAATCTTCTTCGATATGATCAAAGTAACTGGACTTTCTAATTTATTTTCAGCATCCTACCTAATATAGGCAGTCTCCAATGTCTCCGTAGGTTCTAATAAATGTTTTCATCCGATTATGACTTTGGGCTGATTGATTGGATCACTGATTTAATTGTTAAATTATTAAATTAATTATTGAACTAGATAAATAAATTAATATATATATATATATATATTATGTTTACAAATAAATTTTTAAAACATGTCACAAATATATATTTATATCAGTATTACTTTTTTAAAAATTTTAATTTTTAGAATTTTTTAAAAAAAATATAATAATATTTAATAAAATATTAAAATATATGATCTTACTTCCTCCCCTTACCTTTCTCACTTATTACTTTACTCATTCCCTAATACTCAATCTGACACTTCTTTGATTTTTCATTTCCTCATGCCATCAACACAAATCACAAATCACAAATCACAATATCCTATGCCCTTCATCTATGATAAGAGATTGAAAAGTCAAAAGTCACAAGAAACAAGACCCACAAAGGCACAATCCCATTTGCGTTCATCATCATTTCATCTTCTCGGCTTCTCTTTAGACAAGACCCACAAGATCCATTTGTGTTCTTTGCATGAGGGAGATCTTCTCTGCTTCTCCATGATTTCATATCTACGTTCTTCGCTTCTCTATAATTTTTGATATGTGTTCTTCACGAAAGGGAGAAGAAGAACCGATATGTTCTCCTTCTTATTTAGCTGATTCTTCTTCTTCTATTTTTTCTTATGTATTTTTTTTGTTGATAGATAGTGGGTCAACCGAGCCGACGGTTCACCGGTTCGGCTAAAACTCAGCCAAGTTGACCGGGTCTTAGCATAGCTAACTGTTGGCTGGTCTAAAAAGATGACCCGGATTGGACTTGGCCTCGGGTCTTTGGGTTCCAATTCGAACTGTCGGTCTAGTCTAGTTCCGAATACACTGGTTCTAACATCTCTCTAGTTCAAAAAAAAAACATTAATTTACTATTGAACCAATGGTCTTTTTTGTCAATGTCATACTATTTGAAGGGTTTTTCTTTTTAGTGGGGATCCTATGTGGGAACATGCAAGATAGTCTAGATAGAAGATATTGATAGGTTAGATTAGGTATTGCTTTGGCGTCTCATTGTTTAAGAGGCAATGACTCTAGTCGACAAAATTATTTTATAAGTTAGCTGATAGTTTATAAGTTAATTTATTGAATTAGAAGTGTTTAGTAAAAGTAACTATTAAAATAGCTAAAAAGTGTAAAATGATATAAAAGGGCATATATTTTTTAATTGCAAAATAATATAAATAAATATACCATTTTAAATTTAATTAATTTAAATTATTATATATATAATTCATTAAAAATATATATTTATATATTAATAATATATTTTACATATATAATATATTTATACATTTTATTAATTTTATTATATATAATAAAATATATTTACATATTTTATTATATTTATATATATTATATATATATTATATATAAAAGCATAATTAATATGAAATAAGGGTATAATGGGTATTTTTATAAACTAACAAAGGTAAAAAAGAAAGAAAAGTATATAAACTATAAGTTACTCAAAGTAGTTTATCAGAATAAGTTATAAGTTACTAAAATGAACTTGTTTACTGAACATTTTTAACGAGCCTATAAGCTAGTTAAATAAGCTATAAACTTGTTGCTCCGAACACAGCCTATATGTTTGAGCTCTCCTCTCATTTCTTTGTTTCATTTTTTTCCATTCTTCATTCAACCTATTTATTATTCATTCCAATATTTCTTCCATCTTTCATTATAATATTTTCCCTTATCATATACTCATTTGCAGTGGTTTATCAAGGACCGCTTGGTAAGGGGCAAAATTTTCATTTGTTATTCTGGATCTGATGTCAACTCTTCTAAATTAATTTCAATTTATTGCTCGTGTGATGGTAATTTCCTCTTAAAAAATCCTACTTCTTCTAAATCCTAATTGCATAATCAATTAGTCAATTTGATAGAATTAGGCTTATGTACAAAAACTCTAAATTTCAAACTTTTACAAAGAGGTCCATAACAATAAAATGAGAAATTAATCATTATCAAGAAAAAAATTTCATGAAATTTACTTCACAAATATGTTACTCATGGTCCTAATTGCATAATCAATCAACCATTTTGATAAAATTAGACATATGTACAAAAACCTCAAATTTAAAGCTTTTAAAAAATCCCTAATAATAACATAAGAAATTAACCATCATTAAGAAAAAATTTCATGAAAGTGACTTCACAAATATGCTGCTCATGATCCTAATCGCATAATCAATTAACCAGTTTGATAGAATTAGACCTATGTATAAAAACATCAAATTTCAAGCTTTTACAAAGAGGTCACTAGCAATAAAATGAGAAATTAACTATCATCAAGAAAAAATTTCATGAAATTGACTTCACAAATATGCTACTTATTATCCTAATTGCATAATCAATCAACCAATTTGATAGAATTAGACCTATGTACAAAAATCTCAAATTTCAAGCTTTTACAAAGAGATACTTAACAATGAAATGAGAAATTAACCATTATCAAGAAAAAATTTCATGAAATTGACTTCACAAATATGTTACTCATGATTCTAATTGCATAATGAACAAACCAATTTGATAAAATTAAATCTATGTAAAAAACCCCCAAATTTCACTTATAGCTCGTCACTCTCACTATCATTGACCAGGAAAAAGCTCCTTTGGTGGCGGACATGGATTGGAGTGGTGGTCGAGGTCAAAGGCCGATGACGGACAAGAACTGGTGCTTGGTGGTCGAATGACAGTGGTAAATGCAAACTAGTGCTAAAGGCTTGACGTGGAAACAGAGAGTAGACGTGAACTGGCACTTGGTGGTTAAAGCCCTAATTGGGGTGGTCAAGAGGCAGAGACGGAGAGCAGATAGGGAGTTAGGGATGGCCGAATGGGCAGTGGCAGATCTGGGCTAGTTTTTTGGGACTCTGCGGAGTGGGAGGTCTAGTGACTATTAGTAGCAGAGAGGGACTGAGTCACTGAGTAAGAAGGTTCAAAAAAAAAGAGGGGGCAAAATGAAATTTTTTTTAATGCAAATATGTAAAATTCAGGATCAACTACATGTAGTTCCGTCCCTGCTCATTTGTCAACTTTCATTATTAACAAGAAGAATACAAATAAGGTAAATAATTTTTTTTGTTTGATATAATTTTTTTTTTTTGCATTATTAGTTAATGATGATTTAAATAATAATGAAGTTAGAATATTATTTTTTACTAGATCAATTTTATTGTAGGTTGTAATACCTGCCAACTTTGGGGTCATATGATTGGCGGTATTACGGTTTTTATAATGAAAATTTTCATTATTTTTAATGAAATTATTTGGTCATTTTTTATTTTTCATATTTAATTTAATTCTTTTTTAATATTATTTATGAAAATAGAGATAAATGACTGGACCAAGCATTTTATTGCGGATGATATTTTTGAGATTTAAGGAAAGACTAAAGGAAGAGAAAATTTCTTGAAAATAGTGTTAGGAGATGAGAAATTGAGAGAAAGCAATCATGAGGTATAGACGGAGTCGGGTACCTATAGGCCTAGAAAGGGACTAAAGTGAAATGAGAAATTAAGGTGGCACCTAGTGTAATACCCATTATATTTTTTTTAAGTTATAAGTATTCAAGAATTACGATAAATTTATTTTGGAGAAAATAAATTCCCTATCGGTTTAATTTTTGTATACTCGTTTATGCATATTGCTGAAAATACAAATTTTTATTTATAGATTCTATAAATTGTGGGATATAATGGATGATACGATATGGAATTAATCACATTAAGTAAAAATACAGTTCAAAAGTAGAATCCAGGATGGATAGTTGAAAGTGAGACTGGTAGATGAAACAGGTAGATGAAAACTAGTAAGTGAAACTGGTAGATGAAAACTGGTAAGTGAAACTGGTAGATGAAATAGTATAGGAGAACGGTAGATGGAATAGTAGCAAATAGTACCATAACTTCTCCTATAAATAGGCCCTTCCATTTCACTTCAAAACACACACCTTCAGTTTCTCTTCTCTCATCTCCTCAAAACTTCTCTTGCTCCAGCATTAAGGCTCTGAGATTCTAGGTCTTTCTTCCTTAGCCTAGATCCAAGGTAAGAATACTATGCCCCTTTTTATGCCATTCAGATTTTAAAAGTTATTTTCTTAAGTATGCTATGTGGTTGCGGTTTTGGCTGATCTTCCACATCAAAAAAACTGTCCTTAGCTACCTATATGTTGTTTTGATTACCGAAATAGAATGTAAACTATGAAGAATACATGTCTAAGAAAGTTCTGGCTAAGGAAAGACATGGTTCTTAAGTGTGTCCATTGGGACTCTCCACTCTTTCCTGGGAACTTACCTGATGTACTCTTTTACAGATTGTATTCTCTATTTCTGGTATGAACAGTACCTGTACGTATGAATAGTAACCATACGTATGAATAGTAACCGTACGTGTGAACAGTGACTATATGTGTGAATAGTGATTATACGTATAAATAGTATTTTAGTACAAAAGCAACCCTGACTTTCTATATCTGATCTTTATGAAAATCTCTGTCACATCCCAAAAATTGAGCATGTGAAAAGATACTACTCATTTGATAAAATTCTCAAACATACGTTATTTACATATATTCGGTAATGTTTTACATTCAACCTTAATCATTCATTCCACACTACAGAATTATATTCATCTGATAAGCAAATATAGACATACATAGTCTGATATTTCTATCTCATCGCAAGCCTAGGAGACCTATAGAAAGTACAGAGCGTTTCTAGTATCCACATTAATAAGTACTGGTATCCCACCAGACCGAAATAGAGGATAATTCCAAGGGGCTTCTATTCTTCAAACGGATACTCTTGTTCTTTGTTTTCTGTATCTGAAAAAAAATAATCATAGGGAGTGTGAGTTTATTTAAAAACTCAGTAAGTAAATAACTGTACTATATAAAATATCAAAAATACAAATACCACATTTACTCATATAATTAATTGCCTTATACATCGAGTAGTATGGGACTCTAACCCTTTCAAACTCATGAATAAGATTTCATAGATATACACCGAGTAGTATGGGACTCTAACCCTTTCAAACTCGTGAATAAGATCTCATAGGTATACACCGAGAAGTATGGGACTTTAACCCTTTCAACTCGTGTATAGGTTTCATAGATATGCACTGAGTAGTATGGGACTTTAACCCTTTCAAACTCGTGTATAAGATTTCTTAGACATACACCGAGTAGTATGGGACTTTAACCCTTTCACACTCGTGTATTAGATCCCGTAGATCTTTACTCATTAATAAGATAGTGAGAATTCATCACATAGTACAATTGTCATGAAATAAATAATTTCTACGTACTCTTATTTCTACTGATCATCATATACTCCCATATGAAAAATTAATTGCTTATTATCCAAATAATATTGTAAATGAGATTTATATTGTACTTTGACTAGTAATATCAAATTGGCTGAGCAAGGTTATTCACTCACCTTGATGTTTGTCCAAGTTTACCTTGTTCCACACTAGAATTTGTGTAGGAAAATTCCCTAGTAAAATATATTACAAGGAAACATAAGAAAGGAAACAAAATCACGAAAATACGTAAAATTTTCTGATTGCTACAGTAACGGTTTGCTACAGTAACGGTTTTGCTACAGTGACGGTTCGCTACAGTGCCGGTTCGCTACAGTACCGTTGACTGCCGACACTACAGTACTGCTACAGTACTCGAAGAAAATTTTCCAGAATTTTGTTTCGAAATTTCTGGTCGCTACAGTAACTCGGTTTTTGCAGAAATTTCTAACAATTTCATCCTTTCCTTTCTTGTTTCAAAACCAGAATTTCAACTCTTTTAACCGATTATAACTCAAATATAACTTCTAAAACAACTGAGATTCATGAATTATCATCAAAATCTTCAAGAACAAAACCTCCTCTGATCTTCTACATAAACTGAAATTTAAGGAAAATAATCGGATTAAAGCTTACCTTTGATCCTTACAAAGCTTTTGAACCGAACAAATAATCGAACTTCTGAAGATCAAGGAAAGGATTTGAGAAGAAACTGAAGAACTGAGAGAGAAATGCTTTTCTGCCTTCCTTCGGCTGAGTGAAAAATGAGGGGTACTATTGAAACTTTATATTAAATATTTCTAATGGGTTATTCAATAACCCATGGGTATCCATAACCCAACATCCAAACCCATCCAGTCAATTTACAATAAATGGACTAATTGACCATTCTGAAACCACTTTTCCATGAATTTCACCATTCTTAGAATATATCCCTCATTGTGCAAATATTTAGTCCAGTCATTTAACTCAATTTTCATAAATAATATTCAAAGAGAACAATTAAATATGAAAATTAAAAATGACCAAAATAAATAACTAAAGTAACGTTGTAGAATTCTAAAATACTCTTAAGCGAATTATATTCTGAAATTAACGGGTATTACAATCTCCGTAGCGGAACCTGAAATCCAGCTACGTACTCTTCTTTGTAGCAACTCGGAAAAGTGACTTGGATATAGAATCTATGTGAGTTGATGACCTTGCTAACCGACTTTATTTACTTTTATTCCAAGTACAATATAAACTCCATCTCATATCGTAATTAGATTCTATATTTATTGATGATTGCTAGATAATGAAATTTATTGTTGATTTAAGATTATATTGATGAGAATCATGAATTGAGTATATAATACACATGGAATGGTTGAGGGCTTGACCCAAGATACCAATGCATGGAATTATACACATGGAATGGTTGAGGGCTTTATTTCTCAAGATACCAATGTATGTAATGATTGAGATTATAAGTGGAGACTGAATTCTTGAACATAAAATACAGAGGTATAGAAACCATGAATATAAAAATAACTGTTTTTATTGTGATTATGATTCTGGTATTTGTACTTATGATATATTTATTATTGCACAGTCATTTAGCCACTGAGTTTTGATGAACTCACACTCTTTATGAACATTTTTTTTTAGATGCAGTAGATGAGAACAAAAGGAATCCGCAAGAGGAATAGTATTCTATGAGGATACTTTCCACGTTTTCTGGAAGGCTTATGAATCCAAAAGCTTAGGAATGCTCTGTAATCTCTATAGGTCACCTAGGCTTGGAAAATAATATCATATTGTAAGATATTTAGTTTGTGTTTACTGTTCACTATGTTGAACTTTTATATGTATAAATATCTTTCTTGAAAAATTGTGTTATGCATTAGTATTGATCAGAGATTTTATGGGATACCATAGGGGTATACCCTCTAGTTTAAAGAATTATTCACATGCCCAAATTTGGGATGTGACACCTAGAGTGTGAGAAATACCTAAATTGGGGAAATTACAGATTGGTCATTACCAAGGTTAACTGGGGTTGACCCAAAGGGCAAAGTAGTAATTTCACCTTTGGTAGAAATATATAGTGGACCCACTCCTTTTCTTCATTTTTCACTTTCCTCTCTCTCTCTCTCTCTCTCTCTTCCTTCTCTCTACCCATCTCCACTCCAAATCCTCTAATGAGCTTTGGTTGGCCTTTTTTCGGTGGTGGGGCGAGTCATCGGTGGCCAAGCAACGTAGGAAAAGTAAGGAATCGATGTAGGAATTTCAATTTTTTGAACTTTTTCCTATTTTCTAGTTTTAAGGGTATTTGGGTAAAATTGAGTTTGTGGCTTCGTTTGTCGATTAAAATTGGGGGTTTTGGTGTCTAAATACTCCTTAGACATCAAGGAGAAGAATCAATGGATGAAATCATGAAAAACGATAAAGATCTGGCCAAATCTGTCCCAAAACAGAGGCTAAATTGCAAGGTCAGGATCATGGCACCCAAGCCCCACACTTCAGAGAGAAAGAGTAAGTTATGGCGCCCGAGGCGTCAAGTGTCTGTGTGGCGCCCAGTATTTAAGCATGCTGACGTTAGGTTACGGCACGTTTCTTGGTCCGTTTTCAAACAGTCATAACTCTTTCATCTAGACTCCGTTTTTAGCAAACTTTATATCATCATAAAGCTCTGAGTCTATTTTTTAATAGTATAAGTTTTATTTGAAAATTATTTACTAGTTAAGAGTTATGACCAAATGAGTGAACTAAGGTCAGAGCTAGTGGTAAGGATTTTCTTTGTTTTATTTATTTATTGATGATGGTTTGGTTTTATGTGCTTTCAAAGGATTTCATGGCTATGTTTTCGGGATTTATTCCAAAATAAATCCTTGATGGCATCAAGGTAAGTGGGTAACCTTCCCATTTAAATTTGTATTAAAATTGGCCAAGTTCAATATAAACCCCATTCACACCATAGTTAGCAATAAATCAATGAAATTCCCTAATTAGTGGTTATAACTAGACTAGGGGATTTCTTTGAACGATTATGAGATTTACTTTGTGAGATTGAGAGTTCTTTTTAGGGATTTCTTTGAATGATTGTGGGATTTACTTTGTGAGATATTTCTTTGATTGATTATGGGATTTACTTTGTGAGATTGGGAGTTCTCTTTAATGAATTGCCTATGGGAATGTTATGGGTTGAATTGTGTGGATTTGGGAAATGTATTTGGGATTATGTGTGGGATACTCGTTGCTGTTGTATTGTGTTTGTGTGAATGCATTGCATACTTATAGAATGAGAGGGAGCTGGCTAGTAACCTAAGGATGTGGATATTTCTGGGAAGAACGTCGAAAAAATGGGGACAGAGGAGTGGACCTCTAGAATAAACCCATTGAGCAATTATAGTCCGAGAAGGAAAATTTGGACTGAGTCTCAATGTGATCAGCATGGAAAAGAGTGCGAAAAATATTATATATTATTATTTGTATATTCATACCATGAGAGGAAACCGACTAGTAATCTAAGGATGTGGTTATTCATCGAAAGAATGTCAGAAAGTGGGAACAGAGTGGTAGACCTCTGAAATAAATCTATTAAGGGGTAGACTTCAATGTGGTAAGTGCAGGAAGATGTGGAAATACATTGCATATGATTGTTGCATAATGTATTTCGGTGTGGATGATTACTTATGTTTTTATATGCTTGAGAATTGTTTTAAAAATTGCTTTGTGAGAATTTAGACTTGCAGAGATGCTGCAGGTTATAGTTGCGTGATATGGTACATTTTATATATATTCCTTCATATTGATACGTGTTCATGGTGTGCACTTTGATTATAGTAGTGATGCTAGTATTTGTACTTGTGCTTTGTTTTATTGCACAGTCATCTGCTCACTGAGTTTTTGATAAACTCACACTCTCTATAGTTATTTTTTTTCAAATATAACAATTGAGGAGGAAGGGAACCGTTGGGAGTTTGGGGACTTGGAGATACACTCTATTTTTGTTGGAGAGTTTTTAGTAAACCAATTTTTGGCCTATATGCCTTGTAGAATGCTCTATAATCCCATAGGCCACCTACGTCATGCGGTATTTTTTTTTTCAATTTTAATAATTTGACTATAATTTGCTTTGTAAATTATGTAATTTACAATTTACATAGTTGTAGATATTAGGGCTGTTCAGGAAAATTATAAGCTACCACTAAGGTACACCCTTATTTGTATATTAAGTCATGTACCCATTTTCAGGGTGTTACATAGGTAATTACTGATTTTGAACGTAATTGCTAATTATTGAATTGAGTTTTGATCATGTAATTTATAATTAGTAATTGAAAATTTATTTTAAATTAAATATATACTATTTATTAATTTTAGTATTCATATAGATGTGAGAAAAAAATTTAATATTATTAGTATTTAGAATTTAGTTCTTACTAATTTTAAATACTTATTTGGATTTAGAATTTTAGTTATTCAAAATCATAATTATTGATTATATATTAATTAATGGATTTTAAATCTCACTAATTTTGTTAGATTTGTTGCATAATTAGTCAATTGTATTTAATCATTTTTTTACAACAAATAGGATTAGTCGAAGTAGGACACTCTTGGTTCACATTTACTCAAACAATATTACATTAAGCAATTATGCCAACAATATACCATCCGAAGTCGATAATATAGTAGTGGTCAAAATTAAATGCAACGTCTTGTTAGGTGTCCTAAAATAGTCAATTCACTAGAAGTTAATGTTAGGACAATATCAGATGGTATCCTAATAGATATATAGATTTTCCAAACAAATGACTTCTCTTAAATTTGATTAACTCCAACTAAACGGTGATGATGACATAGAGGTGATAATTGAGTCACTTATAGTTGAAAAGAATGCTAATAAGTATAGATGTCTATCCAAAGATTGATGTAGTAGAAGATTCAAACATTCTCAGTTTAATTAAGCAGACTAAGAGAAACGAAAAGGGCAGACCATTTATAGAGTACCCACTATATTTTTTGCTGACAAAATTTAGCCCCCACAAGACAAAAAATTTAGCCCCCACAAGACATAGTTTTATGTGCCAATCTCAAATTCAATTATAAGTCCACAAATGTATCCTACAAAGGATGAAACATACATTCTGCTACTTGACCCACTGTGTGATAGTTTAGACAACATAGACTTTGATTACATCAATAACATTGAGGAAGATGATGCAAAACTAGTGTTTGGAGGAGGCGTAGAAGACTTGGAGGGTGTAGGTTCACTATACTGAACTCATCATACACTATGCTTCACCTTCTTTTATGATGCAAGCAAGTACAATTCCAGCAAATGAGCTAGAAATCTCAAATGTCATTTAGGTGTGTACTTTAGATGAAAATTAAGACCTTGTCATTAACCTCTTATTTACAGACAAAAATGCACTGATGGTTGTGCTTAAAACATAGTCCATTAAGAGACATCACACTTATAGGGTTGAGAAGTTGACTATGAATTACATGGAAGTAAAGTGTGTCAAGTTTGGAAATGGTTGTGATTGAAGGCTCAAGACTTAGTCGAAAAAGAACTACAATATGTGAATGATAACAAAGTATAATAGAGATCGTACTTACATTTCATCATTAATTACCCAAGATCATAAGCAACTAGACTCTGATTTGATAGCCATATCAATAATGGGATAAGTTAACCAATCCCCAAACATGTGTATATTGCAAGTGATCAAGTGCATTAAAGATCATTTTTCGTACATGGTAACTTATAAGAAGACACTGATGGCAAAACAAAAGACCATTTTCAAGACCTATGGTGATTGAGAGGCTTTCTATGGTTAATTGCCTAGTTAGTTGTTCCAGTCCTACAATGTTTGCTTGGCACTATGGTTGAATTTGATTGGGACGAAAATGAGAAAAATCACATGGATCTTTTATCGAATGTTCTGGGCATACAAGTCATGCATAGATGCATTTAACCACATGAAACCAATAATTCAAGTACAAGAGACTTTTTTCTATGGAAAATACACAAGCACCTTAATGATAGCATGTAGGCAAGATGGAAATTGCTATGTTATACTGCACACCTTTGCAATGGTTGAGAAAGAAACTCTTAGTGCATGGACTTATTTTCTTGATAGGGTACAAGGTCATGTTGTGAAAGAGCATATTATTTACTTGATTATTGACAAACATGCATCATTCATTCAAGTCGTGGGGAACCATGACTAGCAACCAGGGACAGATCTAGGACCTCTAGGTCAGGGGGTCAAAATACATAAATGTTAAAATCAACAAAAAAAACAGAAGGCAAAATGAAAAAAAATAAAATTTAGGGTCAAAATATAAATTTTTAAAATATTTTCCTTGAAACTGTAATTTTAGCAAAAATTTTAGGGGGTGCATGTGCACCCCCTGAACTCAATGTAGGTCCGCCCCTGCTAGCAACTACCCTAAGCCTACCATGTTCATTGCATGTGCCACTTGGCTAGTAATATAAACACAGAGTTTTGTAAAAGTGGTTGAATCAACCTCTTGTGAACATAGGTAAGAAAAATTTGTGTTCTACGTAGTTGAATTTCTGCATTACAACTAGGTTATCATACTTATATTATAGAAACTTGTATAGGCTATTCATATGAACACAGGATTGAGTAAAAGATGATAATGCTTCAAGTGCTTAATGCAAAGGCTTACTGCTGAATATTGGAGCATGTCGATCCTAAAGAAAAAAGTGGTGTTGGGTGTTCAATGAAGCAAGACAATGGGGCCACTGACCATTAACCTAACAGAATGCATGAAAAACATGTTAAATGAAGTAAGGAGTCTACCCATTATTGTGTTAGCTCAAGAAACTTTGTATAACTTTGTCAAAACGGGCTTATTATGTAATGCCCAGACTTGCCTATGGCCTGGCCCTTGGCTAACAGGCCAACCTATGAGCTAGTATTTTATTAAAAAAACCTCGAAGGAAGGAAGAAGAGTGTTGCGCTGTGAAGTGAGGAATGGAGGAAGAAAAGCGTTGTGGCAGAGAAAAGCTGAACAAAGGAAGAGCATTGCGACTGCAACTACGCCTGTAAAGTGAGAAAGGAAGAAGAGCTTTGCAGTTAAGGGGAGATTTGGGAGAGTAGATTTGGGCAAAGCAGAGGAGATCTGCAAGTGCTGTAGGGAGAAGAGAACTGGAAAAGGCCATACAATTCTGTGAAGGTCAAAGAGGAGAAGACGCTGCAAATTAATATCAATATAAAAGATTCAGATGAGATGATTGTTTGATTAAATCACATACTTTGTCGCTTATTACACTCTGTCACTTACACCTTACCCCTTTCCCTTCATGACTCACTTTGTCACTTACGAATGAAATCACACATGGATTGAGCCATTGAGGCTTTTTTTTTTGTTATTGCTTGTGGTAATGACTTTTTGAATCTCATGTAGTAACTTTGTCAGGTGATGGTGGTTTGAGCCACCATCTACCTTGGAGTCTTCCACATTTGCAAGAGTGGTGACAAGGTGAAAGACTCTATTTCCCACTCTTCTTGTCTACTGATAGCTAATAGATTACAAATTTCTTCCATGTATCTAATACTCTGAGTAATTTGATATTCTCTTGTCCATTTGTTGTCCCTTACATAATTGTATTTGGGCTTGTGATTTGGCACCAATTTTGAAGCTGAAGGATTGAAACTGAAAAGAAAAAAAACATTTAAAACTTCTAAAAAAATGGGTTGGCCTGCGGTGCTTAGGGGTGTAACACTCGGGGTATTATGTGGTGTGTGAGGGAATGTAATTTTTGTGAGTGTGAAAATTTCTCTTTCATGCATAAGTGCATAAAGGAGTATGTGTATGGCATCCCATTAGATGAGGGGTGATGAAGGTGATTGAGGCGTAGTAGAGTGTATGAGTATGCACTTAAGTGGTTTGGTGTATAGTGGTTAAACAAAATGAGATTTGTGCATATAAGTCCTTGAGTAAAGACTAGATTGAAAATGGAATGAGGAAGATGGGTTTCAATGGGAAAGTGATGTAGTGCTTTGAGGTATGTGGGTAATGAGAACAATCTCTATTAGAAGGTTGGAAGGAGCTTGTTTGTGCGCATGAGCTTGTGAAAGGGACTAAAGTGAATAAAACTTATTATGCTTAATGAAAATGCATGGTGAAATGGGAAACTCCAGTGAAATTTTGTTGTGGGTGTATGTGATGTGGTAGTTTTACTGAGGTGTGATTTGGGTGTTAATGTAAATTGTTTTTTAAATGAATTCCAAGATTGCCCTCGAATCCAAAAACTCCTTTATTTTTATATCAAAGGGCAAGAAAGTAATTATGGCACCCACACACTCATAAGACTCACCCATATGTTAGCCCTCTCATTTCACATGATGCACACTTTGCCTCTCATGAGTCTCTCCTCTCCAAGCTCCTCATGTATCTCCACCACAACCACCACAAAGCCCTATTTCCACCACCATCTTCGGCAAGATTCTAGTCTCCGATGACCCTCCCCACACTGGGAAACATCAAGGTGCAAGGTAAGGGCAAGATCTTCCTCATATTTCCTTCATTTTTGCACTTATGTGCCCTAGCTTGTGAATCTGAAAATTTTTGGTGATTTGGGTGTGTTTTATGGTTCAAAACTTGTCTCTTGCTTTGAAACATTCCTCTTTACATTTATTAACATTTTGGGTGATTGAAACAAGTGAGAAACTTGATTTTCATAATGAAATTTGACCTAGAAAGGTAAAACATGAAAACATAGTGCATTTAGAGGGAAAATATGGTTTGAACTATAAACCCAACTTGTAATTTGAGTTTTAAATTGTTTTTTGTTGATGAAAACTTGCATTTTATGATCCAAAATGTTTAGGGTAAAGTTTGATTTGAATGGGTTGAAAGGGGGAGGTTTAAGAGCAAAAGAAGCAAGAAATCAGGAGTTTCACATTCTATTGTTGTGCACCAGCATGGTAGTGTATAGGTGCCTTACTGTTGTGCCAGTGCTTAGTGCCATGCCAACTTCTTTCCCCTTAATTTTTAACATATTTTGCCTTCTTTTCATGATGGAATTATGTCACGTTCCTATTCCCGACACATGATCAACACGAAAGAGAATTCCACTTCTCCTCCGTAAGCCCAACTTCAGCTTTCCACTATATACATAACTTGATACACACATGCAAACAAGAACCATGTAAAACAAGGAATTTATAATTTCTTTCAAGAATAACATGAACTTATATAGTTACAACTTCTACTAAAACTTCACATCCAACTACAACATATTAACCATTCCATAACATCTACTTGGATGTTGCCTTATAGAATACATCTCATAATTTAATAAGAAATAAATATAAAATGTATAAGGTTTAAGTCAACTTACATGACCAACATACAAAAAAAAACCCAGACTTTTGCTAGGATACCTATCAGACTACAGAGTAACTCTAGATCAAAAAATAAAGAAAAGAACAAGACAATAATCCAATCCCAGGGACAATTGGTGTTTTGCAGAACGATTTAGCCACTCCTTAAGCAAAATTCTATGTCAAACATCTGTTCTAAGAAAAATAAATAAAATAAATGAGTCACAAACTCAGTGAGTAAGATGCTAAACCCAAAATAAGTTTGTTGCCAATCCTCTTTATCATACGCATGTAATTAACAAATAGTAGTAAAATAGATTTTAGTTAAATACATAACATACTTGTACATCCCATTATTTCTTTCAATATGTACCAATACCCATTCGTATCATCATATAAAACATTGGATAGATGACAATAATATATATACAAAGATATTTACACACATACATGTAACCATGCTCAACCATAATCAGGATAGTCATAACCTCAGAGGATCAAATTCCAATCAATCTCACACCATTCATGGAAGTTAAATTGGATCATCCATATTCAAACAATTGAATGAACAAAGAAATTAGACAATTATTTGACTTAGGTAAGATTGATTTGCCAAGAAATTGAGTTCAATTGATTTTGAAAATTATCCAACAATAAAAGGATTTGAAATTAAAATGAATCATCATTCAGTAACTTAAAAGATTAATTTGTCTATAAATTAATAAGATTGAAAAACAAGTGAAGTCAATCCTCTGCTCCCGCATTTATTAGTTAAATCTCTTGTTTTTACTGTCATTGAATTTGCTTTAGTTTATTACTTAATTTATTCATTGTTTAATTATTTTAAATTCATTTAGAGCTTTCTTCAATCCAAGTTCATTTGTCCAAATAGAATCTGTGTTAGAAATCTCTTTCTCCTCCCTAGTCGCACACCACACACTGTTTTCTCACACGAAATGGCGCACTTCATCTACATTTTCATTGCAATCTTTCGGGTTCATTTTTTTTTTTTGTGCGAGATTTCAACTTCAAAGGTATGTTCTGCTTTTAAATCACTGCAATTAATGATTTCTATGACAGTGCTGGTTGATTGGAAAGCCTTTGGATATGATTTTTGGTTAGGGTTGAGTTTGTTATGATTGTGCACACATGGTGGTCGATAAAATGTTTGAGTGACGTTTATGTTTGGGCATATATGTGATGAGATTACTGCACTTTTGTGTTTTCATGTACATTTTCGTAGTTAGCTAACTTGTTCGTTACTTTGCTCATGCATGAAGGGCATAATTGTGGTGTTAAAAGTGTAATGTCCGTCTTAAGTGATTGATTGTTGCTTGATAGATATTATGCTAAAAATGCTTCTATAACAATTCATGATTGGTGCTTTTGTGAATAAGAATTTATTTTAATCTCTATGGATTATTTTTAGTTATGAATTTTTATGTCGATGTTATGCTTGTGTGAGGTTGGTTTGGCTTTAAGTTTGGGGGTGTGTAAGAAAAATTTTGATGATGTGTTCTTTAATATATCAGTGTTGACTTATGTTCATTTCCTACACTCCTTTTACGTACTTCTTTTAAGAGAGCTAGAGCTAGCTTCCAAGCCAACCCTTCGAATGCTGTAGCTCCTAGATTTAAATCACCAGTTCACAAGGAGCGATACTATGTTTTTCACTGTAAGGGAAGTTGTTAAGGAGAAAGGTTTTTTGATAACTCTAGGCACCTTGGAAGAGATAACTACTTATATTCAAGAGCAAGATTAGCAAGAGTTATGCAGACCTAGCCAGAGTAGTTGCAATTCATGTTGGCAAGTTGATTTGAGATCAAATACACAAGATAGCCCAAGAAAACTCACACAGTCCTCTGCCTTATGCGACTTT
Source organism: Biancaea sappan (assembly GCA_037074585.1). Lineage (NCBI taxonomy): Eukaryota > Viridiplantae > Streptophyta > Magnoliopsida > Fabales > Fabaceae > Biancaea > Biancaea sappan. The sequence goes on along the minus strand of CM073491.1, from coordinate 15,395,091 downwards.
GATTACAAGTTTGTGTATCAAAGCAGGGCTATCTACTAAGGAAGAAGAGATATATTTGGCCTTGAAGCCTATTGATCAAGCTACTCTTGACAAATATAAGAAGGAATATGAGGCCACATGTTTCAACTTCGCAAGCTTTAGCTTCATCTCTAATGAAAGTCGGACCTTCCACTTCAGCGCCTCTTGCTCCATAGACTAGTGGGAGCCCTTCTGTGGAGCAGCTAATTCACGACCTTAGCGTGCAGATGCATGCTATGGAATAACGCTTAGACGATCGGATGCATGCCTTTGAACAACGTATAGACCGCCAAGTTCAGTACTCTATGAAGGCCATGTATTCACAGAGGTTGGCGACCGAGGGCATGTATGCCCCTATTTCCTAGCACCACAGCCCGATCTTATGCCAAACTACCCCCCAAATATCACATGACCGGGAGGACACCCACAAACCCAAAACCTATTGATGATGCTGCTCTAGTCAAATATAAAAGGGAGTATTGTACTTTTTGTGCATCAGCTTTGCAAGCTTTGGCTCTCACTCCAATGGAAGCTGGTCCTTCTAATTCTGCATCTCTTGCTCCTGAGCCTAGTAGTGGATCTTTTATAGAGAAGTTCTTGAGCCTAATAGTAGATCTTCTGTGGATAAGTTCTTGCATGACCTCAACATGCAGATGCATTCTATGGAACAACAAATAGATGGCCAGTTTCTTTACAATATAGAAGCAATGCATTCTTTGGCGTTGGCAAACAGGGGCATAGTCCGTGCTATACGACATAATATGGATATTCATGTTCCTCCTTTCCCAGAACCTTCAGTCGATCTCATGTCAAACTATCCCCCAGACATGTCATGGCAACCACCATCACCTATTCACCCCGATAGAGTTAGGCATGTCATCGTAGGGATTTTTCTATTATTGGCTTAGCCAGAACCTAATAGCGTAACCCCTCTCACAAGTCCCACACGCTCAGCTTGGCTTTGACCACTAGTCGGCATCGGGCACAACATCGAGCTTTGCACAATTCCATTTACGACTATCGAGTTAGTTACATTTAGCCTTTCTTTAACATTAGGAGTCAGATGAGGATGACAACCAAACAGAGGACCAGTATGAGGAGCAAGTAGGGGATCCCAACCTCTAATATGGACAAACCCAAAGAGATAAGATGCGTACCCGATGTAGGACTCCCAGTTAATGTCCCATTTCCCTCTAAGTTGTTATGTTTGCTGATGTGATTTCCGAGGGAAAACACTTAGTTGATTTTCTGGATAGATTGAAAGGAATCGACAAGTAAAACCAAATCACTCAATTGATAAGCCAAAGGGCGCCATAACTAAGAGAAATGCGTTGATCTTACTACACTCAAGAAAGAAGAACGTAAGTGATAAGAAATCTAGTTGCTCTCACAACTAATCTAAGTTAGATAAGAGAAATAACTCAACAATTCTCTTAAATGCAAAATGCCAATATCTCATATATCATTCAAAGATGGTGTGTCTACAACATATGGCAAGGACTCTTTTTATAAAGGGTCTCCAAAACAGAAGACAAATGACTCCAACTAAATGCATTAAATGCATCAACTAAAAGTCAAGTAGTATAGGCTAAATGTCAAAGACAATAAATGCATAGGTAGCTAAATGTCAAAGATAACAAATGCATAGATAGCTAAATGTCAAAGATAACAAATGCATAAGCAATTAGACTCTAATTATATTCAACAAATGCAACCTTCACACATGCAATTTTGTTTACACTTCTTCCACTTTCAACAAGGTGGTTAAACCCAGTCCAAGCCTTTTAGCTCTTACACAAGTTAAAGACCCAATTAAAGTGTTCTCCTTTTCTTAGGCTGTAATTAGGTTATCCTTGATTACATCATTTGCTGCCAATTGATGTTGGTGGCAAGATGAAGAATAAGATAGTCTTACCCAAATTGTCAAAGGCATCGATTAGGATGGTGCCACTCAATAATATGAAAGTTAATGAAAGACACAACTACTAGCCAAATGTCAAAACTAGTGTAGCAATACTCTAGGATTGAATGACTTCAACCTTATAAGGCAGTATTATAGGACCCAACCCAAACTGGCGAGCCGAACAAACAACCGATGACCCAAGGCTAGGCTCGGGTCGGGTAACCCTTTCAGACCAGCCAACAGTCAACCCGACTAAGACCTAGTTGACCCGTCTTTCCCTTAGAAAAGAAAAGATTTGCAGAGTCATAAACAGTCAGAGATAGAGAGAAGCCAGCAAAAAATGATTGAGAAGAAAGAAGAAGGAAGAAGACCGAGGTTGTCAGGCTGAAGAAGAAGAAGACCAAGACTGAGACTAAAAGAAGAAAGAACAAGAAGAGAAACAAGACTAAAAGAAGAAAGAGAAAAGAGACTGAAAGAAGAAAGAAGAAAGAGAAATGAGGAAACTGAAAGAAGAAGAAAGAGGAATGATGAGACTGAAAGAAAGAAGAAGAAAGAGAAAAAAATGTTTCTTCCAATCTTGAAAATTGCTTTCTTTTCTGCCTTTCTCCTCAGCTTATATACAACACTTTGCATTTTGCAATCTCTGCCTCTCAAGAGTCAAGTCTCAACATTGAAAAAAAATAAAAAGGGATATTAGAAAATGGAAATATGAAAAGCCTATTGAGAAGAGTGTAGACTATAGACTATAAAACAGTACTAATATATGGAGATGACTAGTAATTAATGACTGATTTAAGTCAAAAAAAATTAAGCTATATAACACTTTGACCCCTTAAATTCTTGCATTTTAGTCCTTCTTGTTCTTCGTTCTTTCTTTTTTATTATTTAATTAATATTTGACTTTATGTTTGAATTATTATAAATGTTTATGACTTCATAAATATTTACATTTTAATTATTTTATGACTAATGACCATAGTTTTAAGATTTTAAAGTATAAAATTTACATTAAATTATTTATTTTACTTGTTTTAAAAGCTATTTTATGAGCTTATTTGGCTTATCTTATGGTAAAAGCACTTATATACGTGTTTGGAAAAACTTATAAAAATAACCTATGACATGCTAATAAGTTGTTTTTAACTTACTTTCATAAGCTCTTCAGAATAGCTTATGAAAATAAGTTGAAAACAGTTTAGGTAAAGTTTACTCTCATAAAATATTCAATTACAGAAATAACTTATATATAAGTTGTTTACCCAAACATGACCTTTGTCATTATTCAGAGGGAAGGACCGTACTAGTAGTAGCATACAACAATACTATTTCAGTACTATGCATATGTTTTCCTTACCCTGAACACCTGAATGACAAGAAAGTGGAAATGGGATCATTCTTCAATGCAATTCTTCAACAACCCAACCGATAACAATTCAAGTGAATGTCCCAACAAGGCAGCCTCAGCTCAAAATCACAGCTACATTGGGGTCAACCTGCAATTTTCATCAAGAAGCGTTGTCACCAAAAATCAAGAACAATACCTCAGATTTGAAATCACAAGATTTTCCAATTTATTACGAATTTCCCTTCCCTTGTCTCATTATCTCCACTCCGGACAACAAAGACTTCCTAAGGGAAATTTGGAGGAAGCTATAGAGGGGAGGAAAAGAACCAAAGCTTAACCTATAATTGCTGAAAAGGACCTTCTTAAACCTTCAAAGTAGCTTTATGCACCATGGATCCTTTGTGTATTTGATGACAACTCTTCTCAGAAAGATCAAGCAGTTTCTCCAAATGCCCATGAGCTAAGAATGTCGTTACTATCCTTTGCTGTTTGAAAACAGATTATTCCCATAGGCCTATCAATCTTAGCAACAAGTGCCTCAGACACAACTTGTCTGAGATGCTTCTCAGCTTCCTAAAGTGTTAGAGGGGAATTAGTTAGGTCTTCAAAATTCTAGATAAAAGTAATTTCAAAAATGCATGTGAAATGAATTCACAGCTGAACCATCTCATTCACATGCTGGCAGTAACAAGATTGAAAAAAAAAAAAAAAGCAATTTAAGGTGGCAAATGGACTAATGCAGAACCCTTTCTTTTCCCCTCTATTTTCAATGTATAAGAACTTGGCAATATTTCTGACATGCTATCCGGCAGAAGCCACCTCGGTGCATGCCCATTTTCCATTTTAAAACAATAACTAATCACAGTAACGCTTTTAGTACATATGAACCTAACCCTGCAAGTCTCTTCAAAGTAATCCTTGCGTAATATTTTGATACAAGAAGAATATTCTGAAAACCCAACAAAAGTGCGCCTCATCAATTGCTTGCACACTAAACTGAATCAAAAAAAAATGTGAAAATACAATCTTTTCCAACTAAAGAGGACGAGGGGGAAGAAAGGATATTAAGGTGCAAATTAAGTTACATGTTCTATTATTCTTTCCCTAAGATCTACAGCTGCTTTGTCACCCAATGATCCTCCAAGGAAGTCCTTTTCATTCTTAAACTCATTATTGTCTGTATCCCAAATAGTTGTCCATTGGATGACTTCTATGGTGACCAGCTGTTTCAACAGCAACCTAAGGTACAACATAAAAAAGATGCAACAAATGGGAAATAGAGCATATTTGTATTCTTGTTTTCTTATTCCTAATTTTTATTTTTACTCCTATTTTCTATTCTTCATTTGATTTTTATTTATTTTTGAATTTTTCCATTTTCTAGGTTTTACTTCCTAATTCTCAATCTTTACATTTTCTTTTTCTTTTTTATTTTAATTTCTGCTTTATTATTTTACTATTTTTTGTTTCATTATTTATTATTTATTTTGATTTTATTTTTCCCTTTTTTCTTTTTTTCTTTTTCTTCCTCTTTTTTTTTTTTTGGAATTCTAATCTATTTTGAAACTCAAGCCGGACAAAACACGATGCTTACAAGGAGTAAGTGAAAGGCCAAAGTAGGGAAAAGGTACTTGAAGTTTGGAATTTCAGACAGATTCCTATCCTCTAAGATTGAATTGAGAAGGCTTGACTGCATTGGATCATGTGGTGACAGAACTAAGTACCGACATACTCTTTCCAAGATATATTGTAAAGGAGAAAAATCATGTCATAATATCATATACAAAGAGATGATACAATTTTACAATAACAAATAAAACAAATTAAAAAAAAAAGGAAAGCTTAATGGAATCCACTAAGCTGGATTTTCTTTGACAGATGGAATCTCATATATCGCTTTATGGCAGTGGCAAATTTCAAGGTAATCATCGTTGTGCAAACAGTACCTTGAAAGGATAAAGAGAAGCCGACATAAGGCATTAAAAATATGTACACTACGTCTCACAAGATCAGCATACAGGCGGCAGCATGAAATAGGGATTAAAAGAAGATACAGCATGGAGGCAGGGTAGACTTCCAGAAAGTAATAAAGTATAGGGTGAACTGTGAAAAGCAGTGGGAAGCTTTCAGTCACCGACAATCGAGCATCATGTTTGACTAATTTAATTTGTCTAAACTGTCTAGGCTCGCATGTCCAAAATCCTTCACCACTCACACTTAAAATACGAAATCATTTGCAAAGGCATCCAATTCAAATGAACTGGGACACAACAACGAACATACATATGATGAATAAAACAATGTGGCTGTGTACTGTGATTGACAAGCGTGGATGGAAATTGCAAAATGAAATTGATATTGGGTCTCAACTAAGCAGTAGAACACTCTTGCAACAAATCCGTCATTTTAAAAGATCAGAAAAAAAACAAAGAATTAGATACCTTCATGCTGAAAGTAAAGGAAAATAACAATAATTTGAATGCCTATTGACTTCAAATAACAATTTTGTTTGTATATTCCTGATGTTGTTAGTTCAATAACTATAGCCATTAACTTTCATAGAAATACAAGTAGAAGACGCAGGTGATATTATGTCAGGGATGTCTGAACTGTAAATCCAAAACATAGTTGCTAATTTAGATTTTAAGTAATCCACCTCCATACACCAGTCAAAGGTTAGCCATTCACACTTAGACTAATGGTTCAAGAGGAAATTCCTTGTGATTTGCTTGAGTACAAGATTTTTCACCTTGACAAAGGTCAGAACCTGTGACCTGGTAACCAACCACATTTAACATGCTTGCCTCCCCTAGTTATGCATTGTTAGGGTTATGGTCCCTTGTTGAGGATCTTGTTATGGGGCTTGGGTACTGGTTCATTGTTTGAGGAGAGAACTGAAATATCATAAGGTTCATTGGGAAGAGAGAACCAAGGACTCTTGAGTACAAGTCTTTAAATTTGTTATACCTTTTCTGAACATTTTCATTAATAACTAGATGAGTTTAACTTTAAATACAACCCAAGAGGTAACGACAACCCCTCAAAATTAGGATAACTTCCCCTAAAATATAGATATGGCAGAAACTACTCCTAATAACTGCCATTTAAAAAACAAATACATTAAAAACATAATAAAACAAAGTCTGAAATTATAAAAATAAATAAAGAGAAATAATTAATGCTAACTCCCTAAAGGCAGCAATCTAGAATGATGCTATTTTATTGCTGTTATTTGTCAAATCTTCCTATATTTGCCATGAGTTTGACATCGGTAAACGTAGAGATTACTAACATTACTCCCGCAGCAGCATGGAGTGTGGAAACGTGGTTGCACTGAAGTAAATGTCTCCCAAGACTCTTCTTGACCTATGAACCGGCGAGATGTAAACTGTGGCATTGGGGAAGTTGGCACGGAATGTGATTGTTATAATCCACTAAAACAGTTCGGCCTTTCAAAACTTCGAGTTCATAAGTCAGTGAAAGTGATTGAGCAGTGAGAGTTTTGTATCAAGCAAGATTTGCAGCATGTTCTTCAAATAACAACTGTCACAAGTGTGCCATTTGTTGCTGAGGAGTGTCTCACATAAAGGTTGGCTCCAATACCAAAATGTTAGGTTTATGGTCCTTAGTTGTGGATCTTGTCATGGGGCTTGGATATTTGTTCATGCTTTGAAGAGAGAAATGAAATCTGCTAAAGTTCATTAGGAAGAAAGAATCAAGATCTCGAGTGCAAGACTCTAAATTTGCTACAACTTCTCAGAAATTTTTTATTAATAATTAGAAGAGTTCAATTACAACCCAAGAGGAAATAACTTCCCTTGAATTTAGGATAACTTCTCCTAAAATATGGATATAGTAGAAACTACTACTAATAACTGCCCTTTAAAATGAAAACATATTAGAAGCATAATTAAACAAAGTCTGAAATTATAAAACCAAAAAAAAAAAGAGAAATAACTGATGCTAACTGCCCAAGGGCAACAATCTGAAATGATGCTATTCTATTGTTGTTCTTTGCAAAATCCTCCTATATTTGCCATGAGTATGGCGTCGGTAAACATAGGGGTCACTAACATGAAATTGCTAGAAAAAATAATATACATTCGGCTCCCAAGGAGAGTGAGAAGCTTTGCATCCGCTCTCTTGCCAATCCCAATTGAACACATGAAAAGAGATATTTTCTTTTGTACATGGAGGCAAGAATGTTTCAACTTTGAATTTAAGACATCCTACAAACTACCCAAACCCCTTACCGCTAGACCAACAGGAAGAACCATCCATTCATTCAACTAATTCCTTTCCATTCCTTCCTAAATCTTTAAACAGAACAAACATAAACAACTTTTACTAAGCAGTGCCAGCAATAGGATAAGTTCCAGTCTGCTCTTTATCTTCAGTAAAGAGTTCAAACCACCAGACACAATTAACGAGCTGTGGTTCTGAAGATCTAGTTAAAAAGAATGAGAGATAGATTTAGATACGAATTTATCCCAGGCACCAATGCAGCAAAACAATATAAAAAAGCGCAAAAGAAAGAAAGATAGGAGGAAAGCCTGCACATGTGTATTGGATGTCATTGACTCATTAGCCACAAGTGTTTATATATGGAGGTCAGAGTCTATGCACCAGTTTGCAACTATGCCTAGTTCTTAGATATCTAAAAAAAACTGTATCCAACTCATTTGCACAATTTTCATAATTCAAGGATTGACATTAAGTGTATATCCTCTCAAGTCTTACCATAACAGAAAAGCCCAAATGCCAGAGCCATATCAACCATCTGCTTGACATTAAGCATGTATCAAAGACGTGGAAAGAGATACCAAATATTCAAAGTTTAACTATAACATTTGTAACTGAACTAAATCAACATTGAACAAGCAAAACATGTTAAAAAGCAGTACCGACTCATTAGTTTGTAAGAGATCTGCTTCAATTCCAACAGTGACAGTATATCTGCAGGAGGCTCTTCAACAACATTATCACCTTCTCTATGCTTTTTCTTTTCCTTTGATGCATCAGCATCAAATACTCATGGACTGATCTTTCTTGAGAGAATTTGCGCAAAAACAAAATCCTGGTGGTCTTGGCACAGATGAACCTGCATGATTTATTGTAAGAAATTCTCAACTCAAAAACTAAATTGCTATATAAGAAATTGATGACCTAGAATTGATATCATCATCGTAAAAAAATAAATAAATAAGAATATCTTGTAGTTTTTCAAGAATTGAAGAATATTATTTTCCTCAAAACTCTAAATATTACAATAGTAGTCTAGGGTTTATATACACCTAGCTAGGCAATAAAGATAATCAATCATAATAAATACAATTGATACTAATCAATCATAATAATGATAAAGGAAACACAAATCAGAAAACAAATATTTACAAGAAAGGAAATCAATCATAATCAATAGAATAAAATCATAATCCCACACTCCCCCTCAAGCTGGAGAGTAAATGTCAATCATTCTCATCTTGGATAAGAGATTTTCAAACTAAGTTCTTGGAATAGCCTTGGTAAGGATATCAACCGTCTGTTGAAGTGTAGAAATATAAATTATCTCAATGTCCTGTTTCTCCAACTTTTCTATGATGAAGTGATGATCAATCTCTACACGCTTGGTTCTGTCATGATGAACAGGATTCTTTGCAATCTGAATTGCTGCTTGATTGTCATAGTGGAGCCTCATAGAGGTGGAGATTGGAAGTTGAAGCTCTTCCAATACTCTTATCAACTATATTACTTCACAGATCCCATGTGCCATAGCACGAAATTCTACTTCAGCACTACTTCTAGACACCACGGACTGCTTTTTACTTCTCCAAGTAACTAGATTTCCCCACACATAAGTGTAATATCCTAAAGTGGACCTCCTATCTGTTAGGGAACCAGCCCAATCAGCATTTAAAAATACTTCAATACTTCTGTTGACCCCTTTTCTTAAAAATAGACCCTTTCCAAGTGTCATTTTCAAGTATTTGAGTATCCGATTAATAACCTCAAGATGTTCTTCAATGGGATTGTTCATATACTAACTTGCTACACTTACAGCAAAACTGATGTCTGGTCTAGTATGAGAGAAGTATATGAGTTTTCTCACAAGGCGCTGATACATCCCTTTATCAACAGGGCTAGAGGACTCTTTTGAGCCAATTTTGTTGAACGGACCCATGGGGGTGTCAGCAGGTTTACACCCTAGCATTCCAATTTCTCTCAAAAGATCTAGGGTGTAATTCCTCTGTGAAATAGATATTCCTCTGTTAGATCGAGCGATTTCCATCCCGAGGAAGTATTTTAAAGGGTCAAGATCCTTGATTTCAAATTCCTTACTTAGAAATTTCTTTAAGTGCGTCACCTCTTCTTCATTATTTCCAGTGGCAACAATGTCATCAACATAAACAATGAGGATGATGACTTTCCCCCTAAGAGAATGTTTGATAAACAAAGTATGATTAGTCTACCCTTGAACATATCCCAACCTTTTAATTATTCGAGAAAACCTCTCAAACCAGACCCTTGGAGACTGTTTAAGGCCATACAAAGATTTTTGGAGCTTACACACCATATGAGAGTTATTTGGCTTTTTCAGACCCGGAGGTATCTCCATATAGACTTCCTCTTCAAGATCACCATTGAGAAATGCATTCTTGACATCAAATTGATGAAGCTTCCAATCAAGGTTTGCAGCAATAGATAGGAGAATACGAATAGTGTTTAACTTTGCTACCAGAGCAAATGTCTCCTAGTAATATATCCCATAAGTTTGAGTGAATCCTTTTGCCACTAATCTCGCCTTGTATCTGTCAATGCTACTATCCGCTTTGTACTTGACAATGAATACCCATTTACATCCCATAGGTTGCTTTCCCTGACGTTTTTCAATAAGAATCCATGTGTCGTTCTTCTTTAGGGCACTCAACTCCTCTTTTACGACTTCTTTCCATTTTGAGTGTCGTAGAGCTTCTTCTATGCAAGTTAGAAGTTCGATGCTATCCAAATTTGTTGTAAAAGCCCTGAAGATACTAGATAACTTCTCATATGAAACATGATTAGCAATGAGATGTTTGGTGCATGACCTCACTCCTTTTCTCCAAGCAACAGGAAGGTAGAGATCAGATATGATACTAGTAGAGGGTTCAGAGTTAAGTATACCTCAAGTGTCCCGATTGTCCTCCACAGGAATTGGATTTAGGTCAGATTGGCAATCTTCACGAATTGTCGGTTGTTGCTCGGTCTGATTCTGCTTCGGGCACCTTGAGTAAACTTTCAACTCTTCCTGTTTATCCATATTGGGAGCTTCTGGTTCAGATGGATAGGAAGCCAACCTCTCAGAGTCAGGCTCAATAATTCCAGGTAAAGTAGCCCAAAACTGATATTCCCCTGGTGTTAAGTTCTCCCCCTGAATATGTGTTTTGGGGTAGAAAGAGGTGTTTTCAAGGAAAGTGACATCCATAGAGATATAGAACTTTCGAGATGTTGGGGAATAACATTTGTAACCTTTCTGGTAAGGGGCATTACCCAACAAAGATACATTTCTTGAATTTAGGATCTAACTTCCCTCTATTTTGAGATGGAACATGTACAAATGCATAGCAGCCAAAGACCTTAAGGAAGATTCATAACAAGTCTATTGTCAGGAAAATGCTTTGAGAGGACCTGACATGGTGTGTCAAATTTCAAGGTACGAGATAGCATTCTATTAAGTAAATAGGCAGCAGTCAACATAGCTTCTCCCCAAAATTGATGGGGAACAATATGGGTGAGCATTAAGTATCTAGCAATTTCAAGATGTCTATTTCTCCATTCTGCAATCCCATTCTGTTGAGGTGTGTAAGTGCAAGAACTCTGATGTACAATTCCTTGCTCAAGGAAAAAATTTTTAAAGACCGAATTAAAATAGTCCTTAGCATTGTCGAACCGAAAAATTTGAATTTTAGTTTGAAACTGTGTCTGAATCATGGTATAAAAATTTTTGAAAATCTGTGAAGCTTCAGACTTATCTTTCATAAGAAAAACCCAAGTTACACAAGTGTGATCATCGATAAAAGATATGAACCAGTGTGCCCCAGATATATTTTGAATGCGGGATGGACCCCAAATATCACTATGAATGATTTTTTTTTTTTTTGATAGAATCACTATGAATGATAGAAAAATGATGTGATGGTTTATATGCATGACTTGGGTATGAACTTTGACAATGCTTAGAAAATTGACACTTCACATTCAAAAGACTTTGGCTATTTATTAATGAAAATAGAGGGAAACATCTTTGATAAATATATAAAATTTGGGTGACCAAGACGATGATGCCACAATATTACATTATCATGATCAAGGCTATTAGGGATATTTGCAACATGGCATGTCAAAGATTTTCTGGCTTGAATTTAATATAATCCATCAACCTCTTCAACATTGCCAATCGTCCTCCCCGAATCCAAATTCTGAAATAAACAACCAGAAGGAGAGAATTTAGTAATACAATTCATATCCCTTGTCAACTTACTAATGGAAAGTAAGTTGCAAAACAGGTTTGGAACTAAGAGAACAGAATCAAGGGTGAGATCTGAAATGTTCACTTTTCCAACACTAGTTACAGTGGAGAGGGATCTATCAGTAATTTTGACATTGATATTTTTATCACATGGTTTGATATCTAGAGTATAGAGGCATTACCAGTCATATGATCTGAAGCCCCAGAATCAACAATCCATGTCTTGGATTTATAGTTTTAACTTGAAAAACGTTTAAGAATATACCTTTCTGGGCAGTGGTCCCAACAACTGTGGGAGAATTCAGAGATCAACCTTGTGAAAACATCTTCTGCAACCATTCCATTTGCTCTTTACTGAAGAGAGAAGCTCACTAGTAACCTTTTCTACAGTCTTTATAGAAGCCGTGCATCCTTTATTCTCCTTTTCTTTGTTTGGTTTCCAGTCAACCGGTTTTCTATGGAGCTTCCAACAGGTATCACGGGTGTGTCCAGGACGTCTGCAATGATGACACCAAGGTCTCCCTTTCTTTTGCTTGTTGTCACCTTGTTGGTTGGTGCTCCGAGACACAAAGGCAGAATTTTTTGTTGTCATTGTTGAGCCAGATGACCCCAACATCACCTTTTTTCCACTTTCCTCCCTTCTAACTTCTGAATTAGCTTCACAAACAGATGGTAAAGGCTTAGCTCCAAGAATCCTCCCCCTGACTTCATCGAGGTACTTGTTTAAGCCAACAAAGAATGTGAATAGCCTCTCTTTTTCTACCAGCTCCTTGTAAGTATTTGCATCATCAGGGCACTTCCAACCTTGTTTGAGATTATGTAGAGTGCTCTTGATCTCAAACACCTCTACTGTATTTTCGTTGTCAGAAAAAGTCTCCTTCACAGCTTCCCAAATTTCAAAGGCCGTATCATAAAACAAAAAATTTTGTCCTATGTCATTGTCCATGCTGTTAATCAACCATGACATAACCATGTTATTCTCAGCCTTCCAAATCTTATATTTGGCTTCCTTCCTATCTAGAGCAACAGCCATGTCAGTCAAATAATCATCTTTTCCTTTTTCGGAGATAAACATCATAACTGACTTGGCCCATTGTAGGTAATTGTGGCCATTTAACTTATGACCTGTGATAATCTGACTTGGCCCTTCAGAACTCCCATGATTAGGGTTCTCAGGCATAGGATTGACCGAATCAGAGGCAGCCAAGGTCAGAAAAATAAAAGGGAAGCCAAAAAGTCAATAAAGGAATACCGAAAAAAAGGGAACAGTACGAAAAACGGTCCAGACGAACTGAACAACTGCTGGGTAATGACCTACAGTTGCTGGCGAACAGTTTTGTCAAATGAGTTACCAGAACAGCAGCGTCACGCGCCTTCACGCACTGACGTGTGAGAAGACAGCAGCGTCACGCGCCTTCACGCACTGACGTGTGAGAAGACGCTGCAGTAGATCAAGGCCGTGCATGGCGGCATGTGCAGAGGCAGGAGGAGCAGCAGTTGACAGTGAGGAGCCGGCGATGACCTCCTAAGGCTGTCCCAAGGGTGGTTCAGCCAACAAAGATGGTTGTGCGAAGAAGGAAGAGGCTAAATGTGAATTCCAGAGGCACACCAAACGGGAAAGAGAGAGAGAGAGAGAGATATTGCAATTCAGAAAGGCTCTGATACTATATGAAGAATATTATTTTCCTCAAAACTCTAAATATTACAATAGTAGTCTAGGATTTATATTCACCTAGCTAGGCAATAAAGATAATCAATCCTAATAAATACAATTGATACTAATCAATCATAATAATGATAAAGGAGACACAAATCAGAAAACAAATATTTACAAAAAAGGAAATCAATCATAATCAATGGAATAAAACCATAATCCCACAAGAATCAATGCAATTTTCTCTGTTTTTGCCATGGCACCAAAAATTTGCAAATGTAACAAATACGCATTAAGTCGACTGACAGATAAATGTACTAACTAATTACATTAAAAATTTAAAGCTATATAGAAGATGTCATAACATAACACATCCACACAGACCACAACGCATCAAATCAGCAGCTTCAACTCCCTTGTTCTTCCTTAATTTTTGCAAGTTTCTTGATCAACCGAGCTCTCCAAATCTCAACATATATCTAGCAAATAATAGAATAAATTAATTATAAATTTTTATAGATGGATAAATCTACATATGAAGATTATAAAAAGGACTGAAGCATGCAGATAGCATATGCTCACTTTGCCTGCAGACACACTGTTCAAAGTTTTCATGAGTTCTTGCGAGTTTCAAGGTATGGTGTCTCGTCAGTTTACAGCACAGCCGATGGACCATCGATGTTACAGCCTGTGCGCAAAGAGAGAGCCTTATGGATAAAATATGAACCATATCATGTTTCGAGTGAAATTTACAGTAATAATAGTAGAACATCTAAAGTCTACGCAATGAAATGATAAACTGTTAAATGCACGAACCTTGAAGGTAAACCTACTTGTGCATAATATTTATGCAGAACAAACCATGAAATGCGTACCTGCTTGAGCGGACCACGTCGCTTCGACAAGAAAACAATCAGATCATTGAGGATTTTCCAAGCTCGCGCTTCAAAGCACAGCCGCAAAATGTCAGTGACGACTACATCTCCGGCAAGTCTCATCTGCTTCTCTACATTCAACAAATGCACTACTGCGGCGTCCAAATTTCCCGCATTCTCCTAGAAATTTAGAAGAGTCGTCACTCGTCAGTGCCATACACTAAAAACTCATTAACTTCAGTAAAAACGAAGGTGAAGCAACGGTATGCAGGACGTTAGTATCTTCCTAGACAGAAATGTTGGAAATGCATAAAATTATACTGGCAGCAGCGGAAGAAGTATGAGAAAGTATATCTCTGACAAGGTGGATAGGTTGAGAAATTTGGATTCAAAGCTATATCGATGAATTGAGTACATGTAAACAGGGAAAGGAGAGGGGTTTACCATAGGTATTGGTTGGGATGGCAGCGAGAGATCTCTGAACTTTGATCAAGTCGCCGATTGCTGGAAATATGAATGAAAGTAGACACACGACACTTCAAGAATTTAGAATTCACACGGGCCAGGCCCATGATAGATCTTGTATGGGCCAGATCAGGCCTGTTTGTTCTAATGTCCTCATGCAAAAACTAGAATTTCAATGAGGCTATGACCCTCTTTCTCATTTATTATTTTTTTATAATTTCAATCAGTAGTATTTAAATATTTATTAAATTCTAATTAATTTTATCCAAGTTAGTTCTGATAACAAAAATATAAAATTCCCTTAACATTGATTTTATCCTACCTTCCTATGAGGCTATGACCCTCTTTCTCATTTATTATTTTTTTATAATTTCAATCAGTAGTATTTAAATATTTATTAAATTCTAATTAATTTTATCCAAGTTAGTTCTGATAACAAAAATATAAAATTCCCTTAACATTGATTTTATCCTACCTTCCTATGAGGCTATGACCCTCTTTCTCATTTATTATTTTTTTATAATTTCAATCAGTAGTATTTAAATATTTATTAAATTCTAATTAATTTTATCCAAGTTAGTTCTGATAACAAAAATATAAAATTCCCTTAACATTGATTTTTTTCAACTCTTTTAATTTCAGCATCGAATTAATCTTCTGTTTCTTTAGAACTCATCCATGTTCAATTTTTCTGTTCATTCAAGCTGAGAAAAGATTATGTTAGCAATTTTGAGAACTTGATTTTTTTAAAAAAATATAATTCATGGAACTTATATCAAATAACTACTCTACTAACACACTTTTATTTTAGTTTATTTTAAGCGTTTGGTTTGTGAGTTAATGCTGCCCAATCTCCCCCCCCCCCCGGGGCCCCAAAAAAAAAAATTCGCGTACTCTCAAAATGATGAGATAAAATTCTTTTTATCATCCAAAATTTACAATAAAAATATAATATGTAATCATTTCTTTAAATAATTCAATAATCTATTATAAATTCTTTAGAAATGATTCTTTCACATGCCGTAATTAATATTCTAAGAGACTCCACATGCATGTCACAGTCTCCATAGGTGTGCACGGTGATGGATATGAAAAGGAATTAGAAATGGTACGATTTTCCTGCTTTCTGGAAAGGGAAAAAAAGTAATAAATTGCGTCTTTTGATTCTACGTATAATAGAAAAATAAAGGACATAATTTTGCTTTGTTTTATCATTAGTTACGTGAAACTACTGTCACGCAAGAACTATGAGACAAAAAAGAGATAATATGAACTTAAGGTAATTACATCCACTGGGCATAATGATAAGGGTATTGTAATTAGTGGCAAGATCGATTTTGCTTTTAATATTTCATAACTTTCACATGGAAAAACAGAAACTTTATTACGTATATTCTACATGTAGTTACAATACATTGCTACAAAATAGCAAACATGACTTACATATCCATGATAATTACTACTTTTTCTTTCTCAGCATAAAATTAATTATATGGCACAAAATTTGTAAACCGATAATTAATTGTGGATTGGGGGCTTCCTACTGGCAGGAGTGTAATCCATAGAGAATACTTCGCCTTCTGCATTGCCCTCATTTTCTTTTGGCTTAAATATACCATCATGTTTCTCCTTACCATTAACATAGATTCTTTCTTTCAATTCTCGTGCTGCATGGAAAGAAAAAATAAATAAATAATAAGCCTAGATTAATAAAATTATTCAAGTAAAAATAGAAAGGAAATTAAACCATATATACAGGGACATGTTTGGTAAAAAAGCAATTTAACATGAAAGATTATAGAAGAAAATATAAAAATTAATAACTCAAACTGATGCAAAATCTATTTATACTATTAATTTGTAATCTTATTTTCTCTACTCATTTTTCACATTAAACTACCTATGTTAGACTTCCAATATATGTGTATATGAAAGTTTTGGGAACAATACCTGAGGCTTGGAAGGAGATGAAGCAGAAGAGGAAGAAAACCACAAGTAGAAGACGCTTGTTTTGTTCGATGGCCATCTTAGTTATATGATTATAAACTTGTGCTCTGAACTTATCTGGCTCTTTATCTGCTATACAATATGCATTATTTCAGTGCTTTATATAGACGAAGATTAGCTACTGAAAGCTAGCTAGTTGCCACGGAGATTAAGATTATTGGGTAAGTACGCGGTATTTTGTAATTGAGCAATATGGTCTACGAGGGTCAACATCACTGTCTGCTGCTGTCTCATTTGAAATAGACGACTGTGTGCTTTTGGGGAATGGTAATATGCCGGAAATTCTAGATCTCCATGAATATCAACCTTCATATTTGGGGTCATATTTTTGCTTTTATCTATCGTTTCCTATATATAATGTTGTTTGTGTAAACTTCGGAGCATGTACGATTAAGGGGGGGAAAAAAACAGAGGAAACTTGTTATCGATATAGCAGAAACTCCCATGGGAGTAGGACTTTTCCTGGGTCTTTGGATGCAACCAGCTAAACCAAACATATTACTCTTTATTTATGAACCAATCCTTTGATCTTTCTATTATTTAATTTGCCATTGATTGCACATGTAATCCTTTTGGCCAACATGGTTTAATATTTGCCAAAATTAAACATGAGATATAGAAGCTTAACATTGGCTGGTTTGTTTGCAATGGTAGCAATTTTTTTTTTTTAACTAAAGATATTCTCTACTTGATAAGATAAGGAACTAAACTCTTTTGACTTTATTGAGCACGAGTAGAGTATTCATTAAATTGACATTTGTAAAGATCCATTTATTGTCATTTTAGAAATTTAAACAACCGTTATCACCATGACCAATCAATATATAAGAGCTGTTTGATCTTCAGAAATGACAATGATTCAATTTCTGTGTATACTAATATAAGAAAAGTTTTACTTTTTGTAAAGAAAAAAAAATTAAGTGTTTTATAGTGTTAAGTGGAAAGAAATGTAGAATTTATTCTATGTTCTGAAGGTTTTGTAAATATATGTAAAAGTTAGTACTGTAGTTCTCTGTTTGTAAATATGTAGCAGGGGCAGTTTTGTAAATATGTAGAGGTAGATAATTGTGTTAGTTAGACTCTTTAACTAATTTTTACGCTTACCTAACTAAGTTCTTACTTACTTTCCCTGTATGTATACGCTTTACTGATTAGCACAGAAGGGAATATATCATAAACTTCTTTTGCTTCGTGCTTCTTAATTACTGTTTCACTACAGTAATCAAAGGGAACATGAGTTGCTTATGACATTGAACGTTTCCATGAAGAGTTTGAAATATTAATTATGAATAAGATGATGAGTGCAAACATTTACTAATTACTGATATTATATATATAAACTGCCGCTCTAGCAGCTAGAGCAATAGATGATCATTTTGCTGCACAAACTCATCTCTTTTTTTCTCCATCTTGTGTGAAAAAAGTCTATATATATGGTGTTCACCAGATTAATGTATAATAACTACGTAATAACAGTATGTAATAGTCCTACAGAAATTTTCCAAAGACAGCTCTTAGCATCACCAGTGACCCTGCAGTAGATAATAATTAACATGAATGGTGGGCAGATGCACCAACCTAATAGGAATTGGATGAACAAATGAGGGAAATGAGTGTGTAAAATGTTTATGTACATGGAGACAGGAGAACAGTTTGGAGCATGCAAGAGAAGGTAGTGGGGGCCATATTTGAGGACTCTGCACTTGTTTCTTCCAGCCAATTTCAACCATCTTACCTCACCTTCACGTCCTGAAAAGATTTCAAGTGAAACATGCATTCTCGTTTTGGCCTTCAGGCATCGACAACTTTTTTACATCTTTAAGGGTATGATTCAATGTTTATGTATATATTCGTGGCTTGTCTATCAATGTCAATATTCTCTTTAATAATCAGGGGCCCTTGTCACATGTATTTCGAACCAGGATTCAGTTTCTTTTAATTTTCTTTCTTCATAAATAATATTACTATAATTCAAGAGTGAAAAATTCATATTACTATATTTTTCATAAATAATATTTTAGGCTCGACCTAGTTATACAGTCTAAATATATAATTCAAGAAGGATTCAGCCCAAGAACATACTTCCTCTAGAACGAATATTTTAGATGCACCCAATGAGTAGCTCTCCACTCTTAAAATTGATTCATTTATTTGTTGTAAAATTCAACGATAGTGATGTAAACACGCAAACTTACATCTTCTTCTAACTTCTTAAGAAGCCATTATAACATGTACATCAATACATATATATAAGACCTTGTTGGTCACATTCTAGTTGGGACTAAGTCTTGCTCTTTTGAAATACATATATTTTACAACACTATTTACAACTCTCAACATCCCTAGGATTGGACTAATGGCTATAAATGTCCTCATGCCTATTACAATGACTCAATGACGCTTGGAGTTTATCTCTATAAATAGAACTGACGCTCTATTAGTCAGATATGCAATCTTAATCAACTCTTTCATTCATTTAAAGCATCTCCAATAACAGTTTTTAAAAGGTTCTTAAAAATAAGAATATGTTTTTAGTGAGTTTACTATTGGAGTGTGTGCTAGTGTGACTACCACATATAAGAACTGTACAGCAGAAATTGTGAAGAGTTGTAAAACTCATTTGTGAGTTTTTTAAAATTAAGAGGTTGAAGAGTTGTTTAAAATAATAAAAAATTAGTTAAAATAAAAAGTGGTGATATGAAATTGTAAAACTCACAATAAACAACTCAATAGAATTATAACATTAGATATGCTTTTATTGTTGATTATCAAGATGGTTTTAACTTTTGACTTAAAACATCAAAGGTATAAACAGGAGTCGCGCTCCCTACTACATTTTGGCACCCGATACTTATTATTACCCAGTCGCTGGACAAGTAATAATTACATGCATGTTCCTCCATTTTTTTTTTTTGGCCATGTGAACTGTTTATGATCGAATATACGTACATACAAATACATAAACATATCGTTGACTGAATCCACTTTTTTCTTCAATGATGAGCAGTAAAGTTTGAAGAGATTAATTATTTGGAAGCGGGTAGCTACTAGCTAGCAATAATTCAAAGGCCTAGCTAGAAGTGGAAGAAGAAGGAAAGTAATTAAAACGCAGGGTAAATTAAAGATTGCATGTTGACATGTGGGATGTACACAGTGACGCTTTTGTCTTCGGTGCTTGTATTGTTGCGCTCAAGTTAGGAAGTGTGGGAAGAAGATTTGATTAAATGATGAAGGAAGATGGCAAGCGTTTAAAGGATGGAGGGAGAAAAGGCGACAACGGTGAGACTTGGATCATTTTCAGAAAAGACAAGGGATACAGTAGTTGGTTTGATTTTCTTGTGGGAAAAGTAAGACAGTGGACAATGTTGGTGTGGATCACATGGGACTTCCTCCTTCATCATCTGCTTGGTAGGCCTGCCTTTGTCGCTCGCATATTGTGCAGACATCAAACATGACAGAGAGAGCTAATAATAAAGGCTGTGATGGAGAATGAATTGAAGAAGCTAACCTTCCCCCTTGAATTTAATTTGTTGCCTGAAACCTAAAACTTAACTGAATTTGGATCTTCTGTAGTAATTGTAGTGAATAGTTTTCATTCTGATCAGTTATTTTAAATTAAACAATTATGATTAAACCTAATAGTATTCATTCTCCAGTAATTAATGAATTGCCTTCTCCAATAAATAATTTACAGCATTCATTCTAGAACTTGACATTTCACTTTGTATAATTGCATTTTAATTACTAGTCATTTTAACCCTAAGAGTCTTTTGACATTTAAGTTGTATTTAATATTATTTTAATTTGTGGAATATAGATTGATTCTCTTAATATTTGATATATATCACAAAAAGTATGATGTTGTACTGATTTTATTATTTATATATATGACACAGGACGTTGATTAATATTATTTTAGAAGTAACATATATTGTGTGAAAAATTAACTTTATTAATAAAAAGTAAATTAAAGTAGAGGGTCTTTGCTCTTGCAATATATTAATATCTAATTTTAGAGAAATATATATGATGATCTTTTTAAAATTAAACTAGAGTAGTACAAACTGAATTTAGGGAAGCTAGGTTAATGTAATTTGCTTTTAATAATGAAAATAATAAGACTTAATAAGTAAATATTGATAATTATTATCGTCCATTATTTTCACTGTACTCTTTTTTTCATGCCCCTCATTTTCACGTCTAAGTTCTACCAATTAAACCTTAGCTAAATGTATCTCCACAAGGGTAAACTAGTTTTGGGTTTTGATCTTGATGTTTAACTATCTTGATAGTTGAAAAAACAGGTATATTTAGAATGAACGCTCTAATTTTAACATCGGCGGGGGAAAAATGAGAAACAAATAAACTAAAAGTCACAACACACATATAGTCTCAAAATGGATTCCTAAGATCTCAACTATTATATGGAAAATATTAATATTAACTAAAAGTAAGTCACCATATATTAGTTAACGGTGATATGTTCCAACCTCTGGGTAAATACAATAGAAGTAATGATAAGAGTTGTTTTAATTTCAAAAATATAATTGCTCAATTTACAAAGCTCTAAATTACATAAGTCACTCTTTGTATTCAATAAATTAATAATCTTTCAACTTTTCAAGTAAGAAATATCTTTAAAAAAAATTGTCTCTCTCTATTTCTACTTCTTTTGAAATGACTGCTTGACATCAATCATGCTTTAAGTTTGTCACTGTCTTACATTTCTAAATATGTCTTTGGAGCTGAGTTTCTTTACTTGGCTAAACAAAACATTAAAAATACAGGAGATCCTGAGGCGTGTCTTTTAAGGTTGAAATTTGTTATAATCTTATTTTATATATTTCTTTATTTTAATTTTGTTCTCCCTACATATTTGTAAAAAAAAGTATTGATGCCTTCTTAATTGCTAAAACCACCAAAATGCTAATGACATTAGTTGATTCATTGAACATGTGGCCACTAAAAGATGCAAACATGGATAGTACGTCTTCAATTATGCATATTTCGTCCAATATATATCTCACCTAATAATCTACTAGAGGAAGAGAAAGGACCAATATTAAGTCTAAAAAAACAAAGTCTCATATATATCTTTTATAAATCACATGTTGGATAGATTAGTTAAATTTGTTGATAATTTGATTAATGTTACTAATTAAGAAGATATTGAGAATTTTTATTAAAAAAAACTCAAAATGAAAAAAAAACGCCTAAAAATAATCACAATATGTGCTAGGCTTGTTTAAAGGGAGCCTCTGATGATATATAGTTGCAGTGGAGGAGCCATGTGGAAGTCAGCTGCACTCTCTGAAATTTACAAATTGTCATGTAAAATTAAAAAAATTTCATTTTGTCCCCCCTTAATTTTTTTGAACCCCCTTAATATTTTTTGAACTCAGTCAGTGATTTAATCCCTCTCTGTTGCTCACAATCACAAGACTCCCACTCCCCAAAGTCACAAAATTTTTTCTTGATAACGGTTAATTTCTCATTCCATTGTTAGGGAGTTCTTTGTAAAAGTTTGAAATTTAGAGTTTTGTACACAGGTCTAGTTCTATTAATTTGGTTAATTGGTTATATAATTAGGATCATGAGTAACATATTTGTGAAGTCAATTTTATGAAATTTTTTATTGATGACGGTTAATTTCTCATTTCATTATTAGGGACCTTTTTGTAAAAGTTTGAAATTTGAGATTTTTGTATATAGATCTAATTCTATTAAATTGGTTGATTGATTATACAATTAGGATCATGAGTAACATATTTGTAAAGCCAATTTCATGAAATTTTTTCTTGATAATGGTTAATTTATCATTCCATTATTAGGGATCTCTTTGTAAAAACCTGAAATTTAAATTTTTGTATATAAGTATAATTCTATCAAATTAGTTAATTAATTATACAATTATGATCATAAGTAACATATTTGTGAAGTCAATTTTATGAAAAAAAATTTTATGATGGTTAATTTATCATTCCATTATTAAGGACCTCTTTGTAAAAGTTTAAAATTTGTGGTTTCTGTACATAGGTCTAATTATATCAAATTAATTGATTGATTGTGTAATTAGAATTTAGAAGAAGAATATTTTTTTATAATGAAAATATTTTTTAAGAGGAAATAACCATCAAATGAGTAACAAATTAAAATTAATTTAGAAGAATTACCATCAGATCTAAAAAAATGAAAATTTTGCCTCCCCTAACCGAGGGATCTTAGATATGTCACTGTATAGTTGTGCATCTAAAAGGATTGAAAAATTTAAATTACCAATATATCATTATCTTTAATATATGTCGGACTTCCATGTTAGGGAGCAACATAGCGTGGATTTCTTAAAAGTCAATGAGAGGAACGAAATTAAGTATGATAAATTAAGACTCTCATTATCTTAACTTACTTATAATATGTTTTATTAATGACATTTTAAAAGCTAATTTCTTCCATTTTGTTAATAATCATCAAACACATCACTAAATTATATGTTATTAGTCCACAATTACAGGATCAATCAGCTTAAGAATTGAATATATATAACTAATGAAAACTATCTGTCCAATCTTTCTCATTAAGCCTCATCACTATACGATCCAATCTTTAATTTTTTTAGTCTCTTGTTATTTCACATGTAGAATTGGGAATAAACTATATATATATATATATATATATATATATATATATATATCAATTTTTTGGATGCTTATAATATTCTACTTTTTTTGGGTTCTTATGTCAGTATAGCCATTTGCAATGATTGATTACTTTTCATACCTAACACTTTTTGGGAACAAGAACATGAAATAACAATAGCCCTATAAAGTGAGTACTCAATTCCCCACAAAAGAAATAGGTGTCAATGGTCCAAAAGGCCAGTAAAATTGTCAAAGCCACGTATATCTGACATGTTATTCAAATGCATTATTGTGTATGAGTGTGTATGATAAATCCAAACTAACTTATAAAATTAAATTGAGTTAGATTGAGTTGCAGGTTGGTTGGTTTGAGCTTATTTTTTTTAACTGCTTACTATTGTTTTGGGTATTAAATTTTTAATTTTTCAAGTCGTCAAACTTAAACCAACTCACAAATATGTCTATGTTTTTATTTTAGTATTCCTATGCTGTATATGTATTTATATTGTGTGTAAAGTATATAAGATCTAGTTATCATACTATTTAATTTCTTTTGCAATATTTATATCTCTCAATAATAATGTATAGTATCACATGTAACATTTACTATTTTAATTATTTATTAAGCCATTAGCCCCTTAGTTATAATAAACACCAAAAGAAAAAAAATTAACTTGATATCAAATTATAGATGAAATTTTAATCTAAAAAACATTTAACTATATAAAATTTAATTCTATTATCTTTTTTTATTTTTAATTATAATATTTTAAATCAAGTCTACCATTTTAAAAAAAAATTTTAACTCGTCAATCTAAACCAAATCAACTTATTTAACAAGTAGTTTGGTTGATTTTGATAAAAATATCTCAATCAAAACTAATTAAACTCATTATTTTTTGGTTGATTCGATTCATAAAATCATCTCAATCTAACTCGTGCCCATCCTGCAATTAGTTGACATTTCCTTGTCTTCATGTACTATCTTTCTGGGTACCAATCCATGGTTCATGACGGTTTGACAACCGAACCACTCATTTGTATTATCTAACCACTGTTTCATGCACTTTCATATATATATATCAAAAGGCTACTTCAACTTCAAATATTCCCAGATTCTGAAAGTATCATGACTATAAATGCATTTAAAAGAGTTTATTTTAAATTTATTTAACTTATCTTATAGAAGAAGCACTTATGTAATATTTAGAAGAGCTTATAAAAGTAACTTATAGCATGTCAATAAATTATTTTCAACTTATTTTCATAAGCTCTCCAAAATAACTTATGAAAATAAGTTAAAAACAACTTATATAAAGTTTGTCCTCATAAATTATTCAATTGTAAAAATAACTTATATATAAGCACTTATATAATAAGTGTTTATTTTATAAGCACTTAAATAAATTATTTATCCAAACAAAATCTATATATCTTTTCTTGTTGATTATATATATCTTTATAGTTGTACCTACAATATTTGGACTTTGGAGTAAAAATAGTCATCCCTGGTTAGTCTACTTCTTGAGATATATATTGCTCAGAAGGAAGAAGAGATTGATCTGCATAACGATAAAATGAAGTGCAAATAAAAATTTTTATTTAATTATTCTCAAAACTTCAAAAACTTTTCTCCATATGCTTCTCTCCCATTCTCCCGACTTCAAAACTATTTACAAGTTCTAAACACTAAATATTGCAGCTCTGGCTAGCTAGACAGACTGTTATGGAGATATTACTATGGATCCTCCTAGAGGTTCAAACCATATATATAACTATATATACATAGATATCCAGAGAAGCATCTAGAATTCAGTGCTTCCTGTACCAAAATGATAAGAATTTGGAAACTAATTATGGATTGGAGGGTTCTTTTTGGCAGGAGTATAGTCCATAGTGACCAAGTCATCACTGTTTAGTTTTTCTCCTTCTTGACCCTGCAGCTTCTGATCAAACACACCACTCTGTCCCTTCCCATGTTCATTTCTTGTGTCTCTCAAGCTTCTGGCTGCAAGCAGAGAAACAAAATCCCAAAACATATCACATAAATGAAATGACTGAGTGTGTGTGTCTACATATATATATATATGAAATCAAGCATTCAAGCTTACCTGAAGCTGATATAGAGAAGCAGCAAATCAAGAGAAAAGCAACAAGAAGAAAGCGCTTGCTAGGGAACGCAACCATTCTGAAGAATATTGATTAGTCTCTGGAATATATGAAGCAAAGCTCTTGCAGTTTGCAGAAGATGATGCTGTGAAGGCATTCTTTTTATAGGGAGAGAAAGGAGTACTTGACAACAGGGATGTCGAGACTCTTGCAGGACATCATTAATAAATTGCTCCAATTCAAGTTCTAATCAATGTCTCCTGATCTGTCCTCCCTGAAAACGACAACGCTTTGCTCGAAAAACAGGATCCAACTTACACTGCACAATTGGATCCTCTTGACCTCTTCCCAATCCTTGTTATGTCATCTCTTTGGCACTTAGTGCCAAATCCTAACACTCCCAACTCTCTCATTTCATCATTCACCAATCATCTCTATGGTGCCCCCCTCATCACGAACCAGAAGTAACAAAAGAATCAAAGAAAAAACCCAACAAAAAAAAAATATAGGACAGCGCACTCTATGTGGAGAAGTAGATGGTTTTCTTTTTCTTTTTTCGGTACAGAAAGGAGAATCATTTCGAAATTTGAGCCATTAAAAAAGTTAGACAAATCAATATGAATCCTTCATTATAAAATTTTTCAGACAGTCTAAATTATAAAATTGACTCTCATTTTCTTGTTAGAAAATGAGACGTTTCATTTATACTCTTTAAATAAGCACGGACCACAAATATGAATATGTCTACTGTCTACACACATAAGAAGAGATTTTTTTTTTGAGATCTTCCTAAATTTGAATTATTGGATGAAGTAACTTGATGTGAAAATTTACACCTATAACACATTTACATAGATAGATGTATATACTAACCCATTAATTTTGGGGGAGTGTGAAGAGTTTGGTTGGGAAAGATGGTATTTGATACGAGCAGATGGAGAAGTGGAACGATAAAGCTAAAGGCAGTCTCTCTCTGGAGGACACTATCCTTATACTGTGCAAATATATCATTCACTGGGTGAGATAGGCCTTATATATTTAACTTGGTCTGTATTAATTAATTATTCGTTTAATCATGGCTCTGTTTGATTGAGCGATAAGGGAAACCATGCATTAATGATTCAAAAGAGATAACCGACACTCATGGGCTTCGATCACTTTCAGATAAGCCCATCAACGATGTTCGCGTAGTAAAAATCACGTGGGAGGGGGGCTGCACTTCCCTATAATTGTGGGGCTGCTTTGTCCCTTAATTGCATATAAACTAGACATTATTAATTTGTCTTTCCAATTACAGCTTAAATAACTAAACAAAATTAATAATTTAAACAGCAGACAATCATATGATAGATAGTTTTGTACCGTATTCTCCTCACTACTGGCCTTTTCTTCGTTAAAAAAAAAAATTACACCTTGTTTACCCTTTTTTTGTTAAAATAACTTGTATTAAAAATTTATTGGACTTTAACTAATTTGGTTAATTAAACCACAAATATATAAGTTCTCTTTGACATTTATTTTTTTTTATTCACAAAATTTGAATTCAAAATATTTCTCAAAAGAATAAGTGTTAAATCATTTAAAATAACATTCATTTGTACCATATTATTTTATAAAAAAAAACCTTTGTTAATTATTAGGTTTTTAGATTCTTTCATTTCTTTAGTTCCAAACAGAGAGTTTAGTTTGCGAATCATGACCATTTATTTTAAAACAAACAGTCACAATTAAAGAAAAGAAATAGATAGTGTATTTTACCTTTTTTTTTTAATTTTTTTCCTCCACCTGTTCTAAGATAAATAGTCACAAATTAAATATTATATTTGACACACATAAATGAGAGAATCCATATTCAAATGTATGACTCTCTAATAAAAAATAATAATAAGTGATTATAATTTTTTACAACTAAGCATGGCATGATTGATTTTAAAAAAAATTACACATTCTAGTAAAAAATATGATAGTAAAGATATAATAATCTGCGCATCAATCTAATCCTTATTTAAACGTAGGAGAACAAGTTATATCTTCTTTGTGATGAATGGTTAGTTGGGCTACTTGTCCGGAACCACTTGTGCGTCCGGGTTTCATGGGTAGGGGCCAGTGGGGCACAGGCCCATGGGCTGAACGCGTGGAGTGAAGCCACGTCGAGGGAGGAGGGTCGCACCCAGAAGATCAGATCAGAGCGGTAGAGTGGTCCCAAACAAATAGGAGGGTGCGGGGGCCCGGCATGGACCTGAGTTTTGGAGCCCAGGGTCCGTCACGTGCTCCACAGTGGGCTCTGCCATGTTGGTTTATGAGGAGGATTAGGAAAGCAATAACTAATAAGGTTTGGTTTGGGATTTATTTGGGCATGAAGTGATGATTGGGACTCGTATCTTTAACTTGTCTTTGCGCAGCGAGACAGAAGGAGCAGAGCAGTTATGTAGGGCACAAGCTCACGTGCTTCTGTTCGCCCTCCGCGACTGCGTGATATGGACCAACTTAACCATTTCTACTCACAAGTCATGGACCACGACTCGCACCCCCATCACGATGGATCTATATATGTTGATTTAGTGTAGGGAGGTCTCTGGATTAATAGTCCTTGAGCCACAATTGAGTTTTGAGCAAAGGTTTAAACATTCCTTTATACCAGCTTTAATAGGTTTTAGAGATTTGACACATTTGAGTTTTGTAAATAAAAAAAAGTTCAATGCTAAGAAAGTTCAATATTTTTAATTAAAACTAAGTGAATTTTTAGTTAGTAGTTTAAATAAATAAATAAAAAGAAAGCTTCCATGTAATTTTGAAGGAGGTTGAATGCCTAAAACATAAATAAAGTTTTTTTTCTTTTCAAGTCTTTTACACAAGTGCCAAGGGCAACCCGATCTCCTACTGTATAGTAGGAGTGTTGGGTGACCTAATGGCATTGGATGGACACAGACAAATGAGCTCACATAAATCCCATTCCAAACAATCAATATCAGATTATATTGGGCCACCCAGTATCCTGTTGTATAGCAAGAAACTCGATCCCATGCCAAGGAGTATTATAGATAGTTGGACACGAGACAGTTCATAGTTATATTTGACAGAAATGTTAGGTTTGGTGCAAAGGGAGTGCACTACAATAGTAGATTTTGATTGAGCAATTGATGGTGCAAGATAGATTATAAGCAATTCAAGGCAAGTTAGGATCAATTCATTAGCTAATAATGTTAATCTAACTTTCAATAGTTTAATCGATTAGGAAACCATCGTAAATCGGCCCAAAAAAGAGGTTAAGTTACCAGATTATTGATTTAACTGTCAAATAATTAAGGTAATTGCTAAATGAAAAAAGTTTATCTTAAAATGTACACAAATTTCATATTCAATATATATATATATATATATATATATATATAATCTTTTATAGTTAAATTAATAAATTGTAAAAATAGAATTAAAATAAATTATTTTTTAATATTCGGTTGTATTTTTTAATGTTATATATTATAAAATTTTTTGTTAGCATTGTTCAAGTTTCATGATTTAAAATCATTTGACATAAAATAGTAATATGATTTATATAAAAACAATAAAATTTTATGTTTTGATAATATTATATCTAATGGTATGTATATATACTTTTTTCTCACATATTAAAAAACAAGAAATTCTAACAATGATGATTAAGGTTGTTGCTTTCTATATACATAGTCATGGATTCTACTACTCTCAAGACTTATTTTGATTCCACTTCCACGTTATGGATCTAAAAAAGAAAAGAAGATTAAAAACAAAACAAAAAAGGTTGCAAGTCCACCAAGATCTTAACTAAGTTGATTGCAATCCAATTTAATAAGGTGACTTGGCCCGAGTTGACTTCCAGGTTATTGGTTCTCAAGTTGATCTAGCAAATTCGAATCAGGTCCAAAAATATTAATTTAATCTAATGTAAAGACCATTCATTTTAAATATATTGCGTCTTATTAGTATTTAAAAAGAATTAACTTAAAAATCCTATTCAATTAAGTGGCAAAATGCTTTGTTAGAAAATATATTTATTGTCCTTTTGAAAAGATTGACCATATAAGTAGCTCATTTGATTTTGCTATCAATATTTAGCAACCATTTTAATGAACTTCTTGTATTTTTGCCAAAAAAAAATTATAGAAGTTGTATTTATTTTAGATAAAGAATTCATTGCTCCTCCCTAAATATTTGGAAAAGATGGTTGATAAAAAAAAAATCGATGATAATATATCAATTGGCCCTCTCAAATAGAAAAATCACAAGATCCAAGAAGAATTACAATAGCCGCTTGCAGTGTACACATACTTTGTTGAGAACAAAATATTTAAGTCCATTAACTAGTTCAACTAGTTAAAAGAATTAAATTAAGAAATAAAAAATTTATAGAGAATTTAGCCTTTTCAATGATTGAGTTTTTTGTTGTTAAATTATTTTTAAAATTCATTTGTATGACAATAAAAAAAT
The DNA here is from genome assembly GCA_037074585.1 of Biancaea sappan. NCBI lineage: Eukaryota > Viridiplantae > Streptophyta > Magnoliopsida > Fabales > Fabaceae > Biancaea > Biancaea sappan. Next base: position 15,365,104 of record CM073491.1, on the reverse strand, counting down.
ATTTTACATAAATTTTATGCAAAATCAATAATGAAAAAGCTCAAACTTTGTAAGAAGTAGAACTTTTTTATAAATTTATCCATAAATATTGGCACTCTCTCTGTGTAAAAGGTTCAAAATTCTTCATTCCGCTAAGTCTCATTTTCGACTCATAACCTTCTTCAAGTATCAAAAATCCTTTTGAGACAATTATTTACTTATCTCTCAAGATATAAGCTCTATCATTGGCTCCATAATCGATCATCTCTATTAATGTTTTCTGATCCTCATAGTCAGGGCTTGGACTTTCAAGCCAAAGCCCCAAGTTCACTGGCTCAGATATAGGGATGGCATACCCGATTATTTTTTCAATAGTTGAATTTGAATCCACATAAAATATTTAATACTCATACCTTATTCAAATTAGAAAAAATTTACTGTCTTAATATTTGTATTCGTATTCGTAATATCCAAAATATCTGAAATCTCATTAAAAAGGAGTTTTGCATAATGGATATTATATATTCTAAATTTGTTATTAAGTATTTGACATCTATCCAACAAAAATATTAAATTTATCAAATTTATATTATATAAATAATATATATTATAATGTATATATTAAAATTTTAAAATTTATAATATATATTTATATATTACATAAATAATTATTGGACTGACATTAAATATTCTATCTATTAATTCATTTCATATATATATGACAATATTTTAATTTGTCTAAGATTTATCATATAGTTATTTTTAACTATTCGTATCCTATTTAATATTGAGAGTAAATATCATCGAATATTCAAAATACTCAAATAACCCCACATGCCTGGTTAGCTTTACTTCCCGTCAATTTTTCAGTAATTGCTAGGTTTTCTATTTTGCTTCACTCATTTATAAATAAATATTCCAAATTATTAAATGAGATTGAAGCTAGGTAGGGTAGGATCAGGACAGAACATGCTTTTTCTCTAGCGGCGAAAAGTTGGAACTCAGGGTAACACATGGAGATATGAATCTTATCTTCAGGCATCTATATATACTTCTCATCTCTTTCTGTTGACGAAGCCTCCGATGTATTATTATGCACATTATTTTTGTGTCTAAAATTAGGGACAAATCTTTGTGGATCATCGATTCGACAATCCGAACTGCATCAAATTCTGATCACGAGAAGTGGAGAATGAGTGTATATGGCTTCCGTAAGTGGGCACTTCACCGTTCACACTCAGTAATGATCACTAGTGACGACTTGGGTCTGCGTTCAACTGGTCCTTCTTTGTAGGCCTCACCTCCCTCGCATATGCTTGCTTTCTGTAAGTGTCCCTTCACTTTTGTACTGAATACTATGAGTCCGAATCCAACACCAGTGCTAAATGTTTAACATCGTTTCGATACTTAAGAGGTGAGAGTGAGATTCATAAGTCTAATTTGTCCTATCTCAATCAAACGATGTTGAGAAATCTAACACTATGTATTAGACACTAATGCCCATCCCAACTTCTAATTCCAATAAAAACAATCACATCTCAATTTAATTGACAAAAAAAAAAGAATGTTTCCAATTTCTTTATTGCATTCCACAACACCTAATCTGAGAAACAATTTTTTTCTTTCCTTTTTTTTTTCGCCTCAATGAAATGTCTGCATGACATATTCGCGCAATAACATGGTCAGAATTTTGGGCCATGTAATATATTTATAGAAAAATATTTCTAAGTCTGGCGACGTGCCAAACCAATTTTATCCATTTGAGGCCATTTTCAGGATCAAAATTCCTCGTTTCGATGACATTTTGATTATTTTTCTATTTTTACAATTTTAGGTGCTTTTTGTTTTGTTTTTAACTTATTTTCAACATTTATTTTTCAGTTTATTATAAAAGCTTTTTTGATATAAAAGCCTTTTTAATTATTTTTAGAGGACTCTTGATCAGTTGTAATTTTAAAAGTTTTCTCTTTAAGAGCTTTTCTAAATTCCACTTCGTCACATTCTTTAAAATAATATTTTTTTGGGTTCCAAGACCAATTTACAAAATTAATAATTTTGATAAATTAATAAGATAATAATTTTTAACAAGACATTTATATAAATTTATAGTCTTGTCAATATTATAAATTAATAATTTTCCAAAATTACAAACAAAATTAAGACAATTTAGTAAAATATGAATTTATTGATGTTTGTTTTTCCATTAAATTTAAATCTTGGTGAATTTTATACCTAACTTTTCTTATTGCATTCATCTCTAAGACTCTAACTTTTCTTATTTACTTATTTTTATAAATATATATGTACAATGAATTTTTTTTAAAAATTAATTCACAAAATATGATATATGTATATATACATTGTATATTAGTGATATACACAATAATATTTTATGTAATTAAATTTATATTATAATTATTTTTTATATAATTAAATTTATATTCTTTGAATAAAAAAAGTACTATTTAAATTAATAAATTATTAATTTATTGATTAATTAATACCTCTATAAATTAATAAAATTTCATGATCTCAACAATATTATTAATTTATAGAAGTTTTATTATTTTTTGTTAAAATCACTTATATTTAAAAATTTACTAAACTAATTAAAGTCAAACTAGACACAAAAGTATAAAAATCTTTCAGATAAATAAATAGCGAATCAGCTGAACCAATTGCCACCGAAAGTGAAGAATGGTCCCTGACGCCACTATCCCCAGTTGAGCAGTAACGTTGATAATTCAAACACAGCACAGTGCACAAAAACACATAGCATTGCCTTCTTTTAAATTGGCATGGACTTGATCCCAGAAGCATTTGTATTCAGACATGGCGAAAAGCAAGTCCTTTTCGGCACCCTACTCTGATATCCGAGCTGGCTTCGAGGATCCATGTAAGTCTTACTGCTTCAACGGTGACGATCTGGCCTCCACAGCCAATCCAGAGACACAAAGGAGAAAAAGGGTAGCATCCTACAATATGTACGCCACGGAAGCTAAGCTCAAATCCTCCCTTCGAAACAGTTTCAAGTGGATCAAAAACAAGCTCGTCCTTCATTATTAGCATCACTGTACTAAACCATATATGTTCCTCCCTTTTTACAGTTTAAATATATTTGATTGTGCTTTTCAGCTTCTCTACTTTGTTTTAATTGTTATTATGCATGAATGGTAGCATTCTCTTCTTCTGTGTCCATTCATTCTCCCATACGCTCACACACTACTGTACTCAATATGAAGAAACTCTTTTTCTTTCTTTTTACAAAGGAAAAGTTTATATAAAGTTCAACTTTTAAAGAAATTGAATTTTTTTACTATTAGATCAATATTAAATTATTTTGAAACTTGTGTGTATAACAATTAAAAATTATTTTATACAAATCTCAACATGATCCAACAATAAAAATTTCAATCTCTTGAGCTCTCAATAAAATAATCATTTTACAAATTAATCAAAGGGCTTAAGGAAAAGAAATTAAAAAAGAAGCGTGAGAAGGGTTGAATCTAAAATCATGAGGACCTTGAGTTAAGGCTCTTGAGCCAATATGAAGATACATTGTGACCACAAGTTCATTAAGTTTTTTGTTTTAGAATAAATTATTGATTTGGTCCTTCAAAGGTCAAATTTTTCAATTTAATCCCTACAAAATTTTATTTGTTTCATTTTTGCTCCTCTATTGTTAAAGTAAACAAAAAAGGACCAAGTTCAAATGCAATCTTTTAATAATTAAATTGAAATATTTGGTCTTTGAAGAACCAAATTAAAACTATTATAATCTTTGAGGGAATAAATTAATAATTTACTCTATTATTTATCCTTGTAGTAGTAGGTAGGTATATCTGGTTATGTTTTTCAGTTAAAACATAAAACCAAAAAATTTATTAAAAAGAGAAAAAAAAAACTTTCAGAACACCTAATAATACAACATCTCCACTTATGGGGTTTTTGTTGAAGGATCTACTAAGCAACACTTAAAATTTGTATATAAGCTTTCTTGGCTCAGGGATCAACAAGGGTCAGAAGAAAAGAGAAAACAAAGGAAAGAAGCTAAGTTGAAAAACTTAGATATATTTCTAAACTCTTGGATGATGCTTACACTGATATTAGCACCCTATTTATACTAATTCTCAGGGGACAAAGAAGCATGGACAGAATGGAAAATGATAGTATGATCACATGGGCTTGGAATGCAAAAGTTGAAAATGGAAGAAAAACAAAACAAAAGTCTTCCAGCACATGGGTGGTAGCTGGAGGGTGGCAGATGGCTAGTAGCTGGAAAGTTGACAATATGTAGCAGCCATTGTGGACCAACTTAATTCTCAGCAGCTGTGGCATTCTCCCTGGGTTGAACAGGACTCGTCCTCGAGTCTAGTTCAATGTCATCATCAATGTATGGAGATAAATCAGCAACATTAAAAGTAGCTGAGACTCCATAGGTTCCTGGTAGTTCGACCTTGTATGCATTGCTATTAATCCGTTGTACAATCCTGAATGGACCATCAGCTCTTGGTGATAATTTGGCATTGGGTTGATTCGGAAAACGTTCTTTGCGCAAATGAATCCAAACCAAGTCACCTACTTTGAAGGTTTGTGCTTTCCTATGCTTGTCACGTTGAGTCTTATACCTCATGTTTTGCCTTTGGATCTTGTCTCGAACTTGCTCATGCAGCTTCTTAATTTCTTTAGCTCGCTGGTCTGCATTGGCACTATAATGCTGTTTATCAGTAGACAGGATCAAATCCAAGGGGCTAAGCGGTCGAGTACCATAAACTACTTCAAACGGACACCTTCAAGTTGCTTGATTAGAGGAGTTATTATAGGCAAATTCAATTTGGGCAAGGATAAGATCCCATTGTTTCAAATTTTTTCCTACAAAACTCCGGAGAAGGTTTCCCAAAACCCTATTGACGGCTTCCGTTTGACCATCCGTTTGAGGATGACTAGCACTGCTGAATTGGAGCCTGGTACCCAACTTTTTCCACAGGGTTTGCCAAAAGTGGTTTAGGAACTTAACGTCTCGGTCAGAGGTGATAGATTTTGGAATACCATGAAGACGAACAATTTCTTTAAAATAAAGGTCTGCAACTTGAACAGCATCATTGGTCTTCTGGCATGGAATAAAATGTGCCATTTTTGAAAATCTATCTACTACCACCATTATGGAATCCTTTTGACGTTGAGTTCTTGGCAATCCAAGGATAAAATCCATACTGACGTCTTCCCAAGGTGCTTCTGGAATTGGAAGCGGCAAATATAACCCTGTATTTTGACTTTTGCTCTTGGCCAAGTGACAAATCTTGCATCTTTGAATGTGTTTAGTAGCATCTTTCTCCAGTCTTGGCCAATAGAAATTCTCTTTGATTAGGGCTACAGTTTTGTCTCGTCCAAAGTGACCTGCTAGACCTCCATTATGGGTCTCCCAGATAATTGCTTCTCGCAATGAGCATTGAGGGATGCATAATGTCTTTCTTTTGAATAAGAATCCTTCATGCCTGTAGTAGTCTTGGAAGGACTGCATTGTAGTATTACCCCAAATTTTACCAAAATCTGGGTCATCTTGGTATAACTCCTTGACAACCTCAAAGCCGACAATCTTTGTTTGAAGGGTTGAGAGTAAAGCATAGCGCCTGCTGAGGGCATCTGCCACAATATTTTGGACTCCTGCCTTGTGCTTGAGTAGGAATGGGTATGGTTGCAAGAACTCACTCCAAGCAGCATGTCGTCGGTTGATCTTTTGCTGAGAGTTCAAATGTTTGAGGGCTTCATGATCAAAATAAAGAATAAATTCTTTATTCAACAAATAGTGGCTCCAGTAATGCAGGGCACGAACAACGGCATAGAATTCCTTGTCATAAGTCGAATACTTGAGTTTACCGTTGTTGAGTTTTTCACTGAAAAAGGCTATAGGGTGCCCTTCTTGACTCAAAACAGCTCCAATACCGGTATTTGAAGCATCACAGCTAACTTCAAATACTTGGTCAAAGTTTGGAAGTACTAGCACTGGTGCTTCAGTTAAACATCTCTTTAGTTCTTCAAAACTTTTCTGAGCTTGTTCGGTCCATTGAAATTTGTCTCCTTTAGTACAGTCTGTGAGTAGAGCAGCAATAGAGCTAAAATTTTTGATGAATCTTCTATAGAATGAAGCTAATCCATGGAAACTCTTCACATCATGGATGGAGCTTGGAATAGGCCAGCTGTTGATGGCTTCGACTTTACTCGGATCTACTCGAATACCCTCAGCGGTGATAATGTAACCCAGGAAATTTACTTCCTTGGTTAGAAAAGAACATTTCTTGAGATTGGCATAGAGTTTCTGTTCTCGTAAAGTCTGTAGCACTTGTCGTATATGCTCTAGATGCTCTTCTTTTCCCTTACTATAGATCAAAATATCATCAAAGTACACGACTACAAACTTGCCAATGAAGGGGCGAAGTACCTGATTCATCAGACGCATGAATGTACTGGGAGCATTGGATAATCCAAAAGGCATCACAGTATATTCATACAGGCCGTCTCTGGTTTTGAAAGCAGTTTTCCATTCATCTCCTGGACGGATTCTGATTTGATGGTAGCCACTGCGAAGATCAATTTTGGAGAAGATGGTGGCTCCATGTAGTTGATCAAACAGGTCATCGAGCCTTGGTATCGGGAATCGATACTTGATAGTGATTTTGTTGACAGCTCGACTATCAACGCACATCCTCCAACTTCCATCTTTCTTTGGCACTAGAAGGACAGGTACAGCACAAGGGCTAACACTTTCTTGAATTAATCCTTTCTTCAGCAATTCTTCAACTTGGCGTTGAATTTCGTTATGTTCCTTAGGACTCATCCTATATGCTGGCTTATTTGGAATGACAGCTCCAGGAATAAAGTCAATGGCATGCTGGATATCACGCATTGGTGGTAATCCTTGAGGGATTTCTTCTGGTACAACATCCAGAAATTCAGCAAGCATTTCTTCTATCTCCAAAGGAAGAGTTGTTTCTTTATTTGCTTCAAACAAAAGGACAAAATTTGTGGTCTGAGCTTCTTTTGCCGTCATCTTGAACTGTGTTTTTGTAACTAAAGTCACAAGGGGCTTTGTTTCCTTCTTGTCTTTGTTCAGTTCACTTGGTGGCAATGGTGTCAACTTGACTTTTACTCCATCTTTGACGAAAGAGTAGGTGTTAGCATAGCCGTTGTATATTGCACGACGATCATATTGCCATGGTCTCCCCAGTAGAAGATGGCACGCATCCATAGGTATCACATCGCACCATGTGTTGTCGTGGTATTTCTGACCTATGGAAAAATTTACAAGACAACGTTTAGAGACCCTTACCTCGTTGCCTTTATTGAGCCATTGTAACTTATACGGATGCGGATGATCTTGTATGGGCAATTTCAACTTTTCCACCATATAATTTGACACGACGTTCTCACAACTCCCACTGTCAATAATAACATCACAAACCTTGCCTTGCGCAGTGCAACGGGTGTGGAAAATGTTGTGCCTCAGCCATGGTTCTTCTTTGGCTGTTGCAGTATGTAAGCTTCGTCTAATTACCAGTGATTCTCCTTGATCAGCAGGGGTGACCTCTTCAATGTGCACTGGTTCTTCATCAAACACTGGGCCATCATCAAATACTGGTCCTTCATCTTCTTCAGAAGCTTCATGGATTACTCCTTCAATAATGGTGATAATCTTGCGGTTTGGACAATTAGAAGCAATGTGTCCAAATCCTTGGCACCTGAAACACTTGACAACTTTAGAATTACCCTCTCTGTTGGGCTTTGGTGGATTGCTGTTTGAAGTACTTGCTTGTTGGGTCTGAGGTTTGCGGTTATTTGCAGAGTTCCTATAAGGAAAAGAGGAAGAAGATTGATATGAAGGCTTCTTGGGAAGCTGTTTCTCAATTCGAAGAGATAAACGAATAACATCGTCCAAAGTCCAATATTGTTGAAGTTGGACCACGTGGGCGATATCTACGTTTAATCCTCCAAGGTAGCGAGCGATTGATTGCTCATCCCTCTCTTGAATGTCACACTTCATCATCAGCTGTTCAAATTCTCTGGTGTATTCTTCCACAGACAGGTTCTTTTGACGAAGATTCTGTAGTTGAATAAAATTATCTTGAAAAAATTGCGGAGGTAAAAACTTACGAGTTAGTTCCTTACGCATCTTTTCCCATGTCCGTATTTTGCTTTTTCCTTCTCTCTCGCGCTTCTTCTTTAAATTTTCCCACCATATGGAAGCGTGTTTCTTTAACTTGACAGCAATGATTTTCACCTTCTTCTCCTCGGGTACCTCTTTATACTCGAATATTCGTTCAACAGTTTGTAGCCAATCGACAAATTCATCTGGTTGGAGTTTTCCTTCAAACTCTGAAATTTCCACTCTGATATCGTCAGTACGGTTGACTGGTCTGCGTTGTCGACGGTTACTGGTGGATGACGAGGTACTATTGTCTGAATCATCACTTTGATGCTCCTTCCGTTCCTCCAATTGAATTCGTTGGGCATTCACCATTTCCTGCAACTATTGAATTTGTTGCCTCAATTCTTCTAATTCAAGTTCTTGAACGGATCTGCGTCTGGGAGGTATTTTCTCTCTCCTTTTTTTTTTTTTGAAGAAGATTAAGCTAAATTTTGGATAACGTAGGGATTTGGGGCAAATTTGAGGAAAGTGTAATTTTGAAAATGACTGTGGGCAAAAATAAAATTTTAGAAAGTTGTGAGGGTAAAAGTGTAATATCAGAAAGTTCTGGGGTAAAAATGAAATTTCAGAAAGTTTTGGGGCAAAATCAGAATTTCAGAAAGTTCTGGGGTAAAAAATGAAATTTCAGAAAGATCTGGGGCAAAAGTGGAATTTTCAGAAATATCTGGGGCAAAAATGAAATTTCAGAAAAATCAGGGGCAAAAGTTGAATTTTGGAAAGTTCTGGGGTCAATTTGTAATTTCGGAACGTTTTGGGGGTAAAAATGAGTTTTCACAAAACTTTCGGGGTCAATATGAAAATCTGGAATTTGAGGGTGACGTGGCACAACTTTACACGTGACAACTGATAATTGGTGACAGTTTTGACACGTGGCAAGCTTTGATTGGTGGACTGATGACGTGGCTGATGACGCGGCAACTGAATCAGCTGTGACACGTGGCAGTTCCGACACGTGGCAACCTCTGATTGATTGGAGTGGATGACGTGGTGATGACGTGGCAATCGAATCAGCTAGGACACGTGGCCGATGTGACACGTGGCAATATATGATTGGTTGGATTGGATGACGTGGCTGATGACGTGGTCGTCTTCAACCTCTGGCAGGCGCGTGTGGCGCGTGGAGTTGATGGCCGGCGCGTGATCTTCCGACGGTGGCGCGTGACGGCGCGTCGAATGTCAGGCGGCGTTGATCTTCTCCAGTCCAAGGTTTTGGACCCTTCCGATCACGATTCCGACGTCATTTTTCCCGAAAGAGCGCCGGAGATGGGACTTTCGAAGTTGGCCGATTTCGACGTCGCCGGAAAACTTCGACAGTGAATCTCAGGCAGCTTTTCAGGCGTTCCCTCTCTCTGGAACCTTGCTCTGATACCAAATATGGCTCAGGGATCAACAAGGGTCAGAAGAAAAGAGAAAACAAAGGAAAGAAGCTAAGTTGAAAAACTTAGATATATTTCTAAACTCTTGGATGATGCTTACACTGATATTAGCACCCTATTTATACTAATTCTCAGGGGACAAAGAAGCATGGACAGAATGGAAAATGATAGTATGATCACATGGGCTTGGAATGCAAAAGTTGAAAATGGAAGAAAAACAAAACAAAAGTCTTCCAGCACATGGGTGGTAGCTGGAGGGTGGCAGATGGCTAGTAGCTGGAAAGTTGACAATATGTAGCAGCCATTGTGGACCAACTTAATTCTCAGCAGCTGTGGCATTTCTTCTCGTTTAAAATCTTCATTCCTAACCATAAATTTTCCATATATGTGGATGCTTCAAATCATAAGGGTAGATTCTGACACAGGTAAGTGCATTGAATTATGTGACAAATCAAATTATAACTTAACTTGGTATTTTTTAGAGTGTGATCCGGAAGGAGAAAAATTGGAGTGACCAATTCTGTGTTTTCTTTTAAAATGGACAGTTATATATTTTGATGTATATGTTCATTGTTTGTTTTATGTTGTACTATACTTGAAACATTTTGCTTGAAAGAATACAATATTAATTTTTCTCTTTCGTAAATATAAGTCATATTAATTGAACTACATTAAATTTGTGTGTTCTCATTTTGTTTTTTTTTTCCTGTTCTGTGCAATTTTTCATGACAGATACAAAAGGAAGAATTTCTGAACGAATTCAAGCTAAATACAACATAGAGACAGTACAAAATTTACTGTCACAAATGTGCTCTAACTCCTTCTTGAGAAAATTATTTATACCATAAAATTGTTAAAAGTTACAAGATGTCCAAAATACGGACTCATTTATTTATCATACAGCTTCCAAGAGGAAGAGTGAATCAAATTAAAAAAAACCTTCAAAACAACACATGATTAACCCCTTCAAATTCGATGGCCCAACCTCTTATTCAGTTCATAGAGATTTGATGGGTTTTCTGGATCAAGTCGATAATCCACGACAGAAAAGGACCTGCGAAACTGAGCAAGATCAGTGCCTTCCTTGCGATTCATGATATTGATGGCATTGGCCTGTAAGATGCTGCTGTAGTTCTTGACGTTCTTAAGGGCATTGGGATGTGCTTCAGTCCTGGGAGATTTTTTCTCAGTACTGGATAGAAAATCTGGGGACAAAGTCAGAGATGAATTCAAGCTCGTCGTATAGTGTTTTGAACTCGACGATGTGCTGCTGCCTGCACTATAATTCCCCGTTTCTTGTACCTGCATGCTTGCTTCCACATTCTTCTTCTGTCAAATGTACAAAATTTCAGAACCTTAAAATACTTTTCAATGAAACTCATTGTCGGAAAGAAATCCCGCATTAAAGTAGAAAAATAAAAACTTACATGTGAAAGAATCAAAAGCTTTTAAGTATTTTGAATACAAGACTAATTGCGAGACTCAATCAACACTCTCATAATTATATTACTTAAATAATATTGATGTAACATGCAAGATCTCACCTCTTTTGTAGATTCTGAAGCCCTCGTCGCTTCTGATTGATTGTTTCCTGACTGACTTGCATTACTATTTTGTTGTATTGGGCCTTTCTTGAAAGACTTTCGCCTACATATATATATATATATATATTATACATTATACATGAATATCATGAAAAGCAATTAACCAAGTCACGTACAGCATGGTTCCAGTTCCAGGACGCAGAACTTAAATGCTGTTTTTTTTTTTTTTTCAATAGCAAAAGTGCTGTTATTGTTACTAAACTTCGTCATAAATTTTAACTTCATCCCAAAATTTTATTATGTTAATTTTATCTTACATCTTTTCAATTGTTTCAATTTTATCTTTAAACTTAACGTTGTTTAAATTGTTAATTAACGGTAGACGATGATATGACTATTTGTATTACACATATCAATGTCAACTTGTTTAACTAGACAAGTTTTGTGTTTAATGTTATTTTAAAATGAAAAATTATCTTTTATTATTCAAGAAAATTGAAAAGACAAAGTAAATAATAAAAGACAACTTTGTCATTTTAAAAAAAAAGTCTGACAGAAACCTGCCTAATTAGATGAGTCAGTGTTAATTTGTGCAATAAAAGTGACTACATCAATGTCTACCATGAACAATTTAGTTGACGTTTGGCTCAAAGGACAACATTGAAACTAACTAAAAAGATGTCGAATAAAATTGATACAAATAAAATTAAAACTTGAGTTAAAATTAAAAAAAAAATAGTAGTTTTTGCCTCCTTTTTTTTTTTAAAAAAAATAATAATAGTGCAAGAAAAGATACTTAAGGTCGGAGCAAATGGCTTACTTTTTGCGTCTTTTAGTTTGTGAGCGCTCATCCTCATCTCTGTATATTACTGGTAACGCAGAAAGGTCGCATGGTAATGGACTAGTCGTGAAGAACTGAAAGCAGCAGTGTGCGCGTATATATGTATATGTATATATATGATACCATGAATTTGAAACAGGGAATTTCATTTTAATGATAAAATGAAAGGTGAAAAACAGGAAAGCAAGAAGAAGGAAAGGGCTCACATCATTTTGAACAGCAGAGGCAGCAGTACCACGATAGTTAGGGTCAAGATCAAGAAGTGTGGTCAAGAGGCCCAAAGAAGAAGAAGGAAAATCCCTGAACACTTCATAAGCAGGCTTGTAATTTGGTGGTCTATAACTTGTCATTAGCTTCAATTTCTTCCAGTAATCATCAGAAGGAGAGCCACAGAGTTTGAAGATCATGTGAAGCTGTTCAACCTACACAAATCAAATGCTCAATAATATATCTATCCCATTCCAACCTTAAATCCTTGATCATATAATTACTCTGTCACGCTTGAATTTGATTACCTCCGTCCTTCCAGGCATAATAGGCTTTCCCACGAACATCTCAGCCAATAGGCATCCAGCACTCCACAGATCAATGCCAAATCCATAGTCTGTTGAACCCAACAGAAGTTCTGGAGCTCTGTACCAGAGTGTCACCACTCGATTTGTTAGAGGCCCTTTTTTTAAATCTACCGAATTTGCGAGCCCAAAATCTGCAATTTTGAGGACCCCCTTCTTGTCTATTAACAAGTTTGAAGATTTAATATCTCGGTGCATCACTCCCCTCTCATGGCAGTGCTGCAGACCAGAAAGCAACTGCTGCATATAACGTTTTATCTGTACAATGCACAACAATGCCACTTCACAGACTGCTCAACCTTCACTCACATAAAACTCAAATTTCAATTTTGCCTCAAGTTTTATTTTGGTCCCTTAATTTTGTTTTGTTCCAATTCAGTTCCTTGACTTTACCATAGACATTACTTTGGTCCCATAATTTTAGGCAAAAGTATATTTTTCGTCCCTCGCTTTTATCTTAAATTTCAATTTTATCACGAACATTTATTTTTGTGTCAATTTTGTTCTATATGTTTCTCTTTTTGTTTCAATTTTGTCCTTAGGATTAATGCTATTAACAAAATTGACGAAAAATGCTAACATAAACTCTTCTAAGTGACATGTAAACTCTTCTAAATAACATGTAGACTCTTTCATATGACATATCAAATATTTAACTGTTAATTTGAGACGAATAAGATAAATGATAAACTATATTGAAGTTTAGTCAAATATATGGGATACTACGTCAATATTTTCTATCAATTATGTTAACGATATTAGCCTTAGAGACAAAATCTAAATAAAAAAGAAACATGTGAGACACAGTCGATACAAAAAAGAAATGTTCGAAACAAAATTGAAACTCGAGGAAAATGTTAGGAATAAATGCTTAAAACAATTTTATGTGGTCTCTCATATAACTCTTGTCTCATAAAACTTTTTGCTATGCATTTTTGTGGTACTAAAGAGAATAAAGTATTTGAGTGCTTTTTGTAAATTGAATGTCTAAATCAAAAAAATTTAAAAATAAAGAAAAATTTAAAATAAAGTCAGACCACTATGGAGCAAAATAAAATTAAGGGACCATAGTAAAATTTAAGGTAAAGTTAAGGGATCAAAATGAAATTTAAGATAAAGATAATGTTCATATTGAAACAAAATAGAATTAAGGGATCAAAGTGAAACTTAAAATAAAGTTAAAAGATCAAATCAGAACAAAATTAAATTTATAAACTTACATAAAACTTAAATAAAGTTAAAGACCAAAATAATATTTTAGCTTGTATTTATCTACGGACTATTGTGCAATAAGATATCAAAGTTAACTTTAACAAACACTGAAAAACTACACTTAAATGAATTAACAATGTATTATGAAAAAATGGTTCAACCTGTGGTTCGGTGAGTCTATTGGGGCGATTGATGATTCGAGCTAGGTCACACTGCATGTAATCAAAGACTATATAAAGACTATACTGCATTCTTGATGTGGCTAATCCTTCAAGCTTGATGACATTGGGATGATCCAGCTTTTGCAGAATCATAATCTCTCTTGCCATGAACTTTATACTTTCTGAATCCGATGTGTCAAAACGGACCTTCTTCATGGCAACAATCTTCCCTGTGACCTTTTCTCTGGCTTTGTACACATTGCTGTATGTTCCACGTCCTATCTGTACTCCAAATGCATCAAACACCTTCAGATGTTGCAGGTACCAACTAGAAAGCTAGTAGTTAATTATAAGAGCGTAAAGCCTCAAATCAAACTCCCAATTCCTAAACTCTTCTCCATCTATCAATATAGAGGCAGGAGTAACTTGAGATTTTGAATCATTATGTAACTAGACAAAAGGAAAAAAAAAAGTGTAGTTTGTATTGGAGTCTTTTTTTTTTTTTTTAGAGAATTCAACCTCTCAAGTTATCTGTTAGATTTTCTTGAAATATATATAGAATTTTTTTTGTTAATATTAACTCAAATCTTGAAATAACACTAGGATATTAAAATGAGTTTGGCCCACTGAACTATTTCATCTTATTCTTGCAAATGGAAATGAATTCTGTCAAGGATTTATCCATTCACTAAAACTCTTTGGGTTTAAGCGGACTAAAGTGGCTTGGTCGAACTGAGTTTTTTTTAATTTATTTTTTTAAGTTTAGTTTACTTTTTTTAATTTTAATCTCTTTTTTTAAAATTTTATAACTTTGATATTTAATTTTTATTATTTTAATTAATTTTAAAATATTTTCAAAAAATGATATATAGATTGAGACACAAATTTTTTAATAAACACTTATAAGTCCAACACCCTATTAAACTTAGAGCGAACAACATTTAGAGTTTAGGGTGCCGGATATCCAAATCCAGTAGACTGGGTTAACCGAATCCCACAAACCTTAATAATCGGTTGAATTAGGCTCGAATAAGAATTTTAAGATATAATTCATATATGGCCCTGCCTGGCTCAACCCATCACCATTCGTCCTGTGGAAATTTTGCCGTAATGCTGTACTGAATCGGCCTAACCCATTTGATAACAGTGAAGAGACTTCACTACTTCAAAAGTTAAAAGTCTAAGTAGATTTTGTATATACTACCTTGGCGAGCATTTCGTAAGAATCAGCGCTTTTGGGAAGGAGCTTAGCCAAAACGCCTTCGGGTATATTATCAACGAGCCACTTCGGCCAGCCACCCACATATTCATCTCTCCCAATCTTCTTGTCCACGAATCTCTTTGAAACATTCCCAGCCCCATTCTTCTGTTCTCTTTCCGCTTCAGCTTCAAATCTTACAACAGCACCACCCGCATTCTCATTTCTTGAAGTTGAAACCCTATGCCCTCCTGTCTCCGTCTCCAACCCTACCTTCGAATCCGCTCTCAAATTATTGTGGCTGCGGCTGAGAGGTCTACCTCCATCACTACCTCTCGTAGCATAGCCATGATCACGCTTCAATTTCTGGAATCTGCGATCGGAAGATTGCTTGCTGTTTATGCAACCCATGGCGACAGAGAAGCATGCGACAGAGAGTAGGAGCTAGAAGGTGTGTGAAAGAGGCAGAAATGAGAGGGTGTAATGGTCGGCGTGATTGAGATTTTGTAAGTATATTAATATTATGCGAAGTGAAGCAGGAACCTGTCTAAAATTATGCTTTCTCCGTCATCCTCCCCGTGATTAACAATAAGTCTAGTAGGCTACTATGGCGTTAACGAAAGCGGCAGATTTCCCTTCATATAACACCGACGCTACATAAGCCAAAACATTAAATAATAAACGTGTAATTAAATAACTTTTCGTTGACTTTTTTTAACCAAAAAAAAAAAAGAAGAAGAAGAAAATCGGGGAGGTCATACCTGCTACTAGTTGATCTTAGATTTCTAGACAAATTTTGTTTTGCTTGAACCACCTAAATTTAAGCTCAATTTCTTGATTGCTTTTTAACTAAATCCCTCTAGGAAATTAGGATAAAATGCTACTTTTCCACGAGTCTTTTGAAAATTTTATCAACTATGAGCTGGTATATGATAAATTTACGATTGTTTACCAATTTTCTTTACGGGAAAGCTGCAAGAAAAGTAGCTACTATCCCGAATTATTCATAAATTATAAACGAATACAGTTCTTCAAATATTTATTCTATAAAAACTCAAATTTAATTTGATTCATTTATTGAATAAATAAATTTCAGTAACGTTCAAAAGTTTAATCAATAAATCTGAAAATTAAAATTGATTTGCTAAGTCCTCAGATTACCTAATAAAGTGACAATTGATATAAAAAAAATTATCCCTTAAAAAATATATTTTAAAAAAATATAATACATTCTGCCATGCGATCAATGGAGCCAAGCGATCAATCAATTAATTTGATTTTTTTAAAAAAAAAATCAGATATTTATGACAAGTTCAATACCCATCCCATAGAAGCATAAAAAAATTATCACATCAAAGCTCATTTACAGCTGACACTAGTCACAAAATTATATGATCAGAGCCAAACGAGACAACTAGCAGTTGCTACAATTTTTTATGGCTCCTTTCCTCCGGTCTTTTTCCCTTGTCTTTATATCTACTTTCTATTATACTCTTTTTCTTCTCTATGCACTAATCTTCAAGAGGATGGAATCATTTGTTCTCCGACATATGCATGCAAGTTGCTAACTAACAAATCCACCGATACTAACAGTGTCTCCGCCAGTAAGCTTCTGGGCCGGCATGCCAAGATCAAACGGCGCCAAAGAGTCATGCTGCATCAAATATTATAATTTAAATAAGCCATCTGGCAAATCAAAACATAACCAATGATATACATTAATAAGAAACTTACGTACCCAACTGGTGCCTGTTAACCCAAGACTTCTTTCGTCATCATATATCCGTGAAAGAAACAATAAGTCTGTCTCAGTCTTCCCGAAAGCCGGATCATATGTGGCATTCCGTCATTTTCTTTAAACTTTATAACACCATGAAAGACAAAATAAATTGCGAAGTAAATAATCGTAACAATTGACAAGGTTCCGTGCGACATACAATCTACAAACAGGAAGAAGACGCTAGTAC
Source organism: Biancaea sappan (assembly GCA_037074585.1). NCBI lineage: Eukaryota > Viridiplantae > Streptophyta > Magnoliopsida > Fabales > Fabaceae > Biancaea > Biancaea sappan. Next base: position 15,348,051 of record CM073491.1, on the reverse strand, counting down.
CAAAAAAATTAAATCTTGAGGCATAAACCTATTTCAACAATAATGTAGTTTTGCCATAGGTTACTGTGACGCCTTAGATATTGTATTCTTGAGGTTGACTGAAATTAAACAGTCTTTTACAACAAGTCTTTTTTTATGATAAGTAAAAAGCTAATGGCTAACAGTAACAGATAAGATACCTTAAACAATTTACTAGTTTTTGCATCACAGAATCATATATGAGCCACATGAAACAATATATCGTTTTGATAAAATATTCTAACTTAAACTAAGAGCAACAAACCTTGTCTGAATCTGGCAACTCGAGTAAGTTAGGAACATCCAGATTGCAGGCTCCAGAATATGCCTTCCCACTTGCAGACTTCGCATGTACTTCAGGGGAAGGGAACTTTTGAAGGGGAAATGCATGACATGTTTCTTCAGCTATAAACGGGCGTCAGCCTTCAGTAGATTGTCTCGGAACCTGAGGATGACGATTTTGGGCAGCTATAAAAGCATCCAATGAGTCAGAGATTATTTGAGCTGCCTGCCTGCCTGCGTTGCTGCCCCATAATTTTGGATCAGAAACACATAACTTGCCCTGTAAGGATGCTTCAGACAGTAGTCTTCCAATGCTTATATTCAATAGATTATCAACCCACAGTAATGATGGCTGTTCCAGGCTACTACTACTTATTGGCCCATTATCCTAGTCAAAACAAAAATACGCATCTAAGAATACAGATTGGAGATGGAATGTATTGAAACTCGGTTTCTAGACAAAACTCGAACAATTGCATTTTTAGAAGTCATTAGAACATAAAGTCAACCCACTATAAAATTTCTCTAATGTTTTATAAACTATAAATAAAGAACTAATTACACTAATAATTCCAAATGAGGTTAATCTTTTGCAAATGTGTCAAAAAAAAATTAATCTTGTCATGGAAATAGCCATTTATTTTATTTCAAAATTCACCATCTATTTCTCCTTGTCAGATGAGTATGGAATTATTGCTTAAAATCATTTTTGTTCCACAATCCTTATATATAAAACAAATATATACTTCATTCTTATCCAACAACAATTCCCATTTCACCAGTAGCAAAATGCTTGTTAATTTCATGCAACCTTTGTATGTAAGAAATGCACAGCATATTATCTAAGTAACAGCTTATCAGAGCTGTACCTGATACATTGTCCGTTTTCTGAGCCACAACTGCATTTGTTGCGTCCCCCATATCAATTGCTTTGTACTCCTTACTCGTTACCTCAACCTTGTCCCGTTCATCATATAAAGTTTTAGAATTAGCTATGCAACCTCCCTGTGTACCTTCAGACTGCAAACCAGCCTCAAGGAGAAATGACCTAGAAAGCTCACCCCAATATCTAGGTTCATGTGTAGAGAATCAACCGTACCTTAAAAAGGAGGACCAATCACAATATCATATAGACTACCTACCTTCAACATAGAAAAGGAAATATGAAAAGAAAATGATCAGACCAGATACCTCAAGCGAAAAATCGCAGGGCTACCAACAGCAGCATAGACTGCTGCTGCTGTTATTTCACAATCATTTAATGTCCACCTTCTGCAGTTGGATAGAATTTCTATTATAGAGCATGGAAAAAGCATCGGCCCCCCTATAGCTATTGCTAAACTTCCCCACTTCGTTTTAAGGTGTTTCAGCACTGAGAAAATTTTCTTTTGACCTCCAAGAGTGAGCTCCAAATATGGATTGTGTCCATCCTGAACAGGAAAACATGTCAACACGTAACTCATGCAGACTGTTACTGATGTGAAGCATTTCAAATTTCTCAAAATGTTTCAAGTTTCACAATCTGACCTTTACCAACCCTATTTGTGTGCTTTATTTATTGGAAAAGTTGTAATTTCATCTTTCCAGCAGAAATTTTTTTTTTCTTCAGGATAAAGATCCAGAGCTTTTCTCTTTTCTGCAAGAAATGTATCTTTACCAGAAAGTTCCGGTCCCATTCCCAGAGCTGCCTTAAACGGAGAACAGTGAACCTCTTTTTCAAGTCCAGCTAACAACTTTTCACCACATCCTTAAAAAAAAAAAAAAAAAAAGGTGAAGTTCGCTAGTTATAGCAATACAACCAAGATATGGAACATGAATATTTGCATAATTTCCTGAAATAAAACATCTAATTCAAGCAAATAAATAATTAATTGCCTTTTAAGATAAATAATAATAAGATAGTTCAATCTACAGATTTGGATTCAAAATTTTTTTCCACGATACAGACAAAGAGTAAATGTCCCCATAATTTAAATGAATACAAAGAACTATATTGAAAAGATGTATCACCATGTGTTTTGAGAATCGACCTGTTAGTTCTCTTTGAAGAACTTTTTACTCCAATGGATCCTATCCTTTGACTGTAATTTTTATAAGTCTTCACAGTTTTGCTGTCTGGAGTTCTGCCTGTTTTCATGATAGTTCAAATTTCCTGAGAGGAACAACAGGAAATAATCATCAGCATCATCCTTCTTCAAGAGAAAGCACCAAAGCATCAATTGTTCAGGCCAATGAAAAAGCAATTAATAAGTAGAGTTATGGCATAACGAAATTTAACACTAGAAAATTCATCAAATAAGCATCATGCGGGCTAACTTATATTTTTATTTTATTTTTATCATTTCGGTTATATGGTAAGGACGTAAGGTTATCTCCAGGCTAGCTTACGGTCAATCGAGACTAAGTCCTTCATCGAAGGATCTTAAGGAGCACCACTCACATCGGTTTAGTGCATGTAGGAGAACAAATCCACCTAGATGCTGGCCCCAAGATTTCAACCTAAACACTCAAAGTAGAAGACACACCTCCTCGACTAATGCTAGAAGCACCCTATAAGTATAACGAAGACGAACATAAAACATCAAAATAACTGAGTCCAGCTAGTTTTTAAATTAATAATCACTTAAATGAAAAAAAAAGAACCAGATTTTACTCCTTACTCCTTACTTCCCCAATTCTTCCATCCCCAAATTCCAAAGAGTCTGATTACTGTATAAATCAATTTGAGAGACAGTCGACATAAGCCCAATTATAATTTCAATAATAACTACATAGATAGGCGCTGAACAAGCTAAATTTTTGCCATACAAAACCCTAATTCGGTGATACGAATCTAATTAACAAGAACATGGAAATTCCACGACATATGAAATACACACACAAACACACACACACACACATATCATAACTAAGTTTGCTTTAACATACAGTGACATACAGCTGTACAAAAAAGTTTAAATCGAAACAAATCATACACCGGTGATATTCTTAAACTTGGGATGCATGTCAAAAACAATCCAAGCAAACAGTTTTATCGGAATGATAAACAATAAAAAGTTGGCGGAAAATGATTCAGTTTGCCCAAAAAGGAATGAAATTCAACAAGCTAGATTGAAATTTAGCTATTTCGAGAAGTTTCGGACAGAAGCATACCTTAATCGAATCAGAGAGACAGCGTCGCAGAGAGAGAAAGAGCAAGAGACGGTGTGAGCGCGAATGAATGTCCAAAATCTAAAAGACCAACACGATCACGGACAGTGTCACACAACTTGTTTCGGAAGTAAAAGGCGGGAAAACATTTTTATTTTCAATCAAATTTTTGTTTTTGGGTATTTGGGCCATATTGGCTTGCTAGACCAGTTATGACCCAAAACAGGAAGAGATATCCTAAAAATTTGACCCAAAAAGTAAAAAAGAAGAGATAGTACAAAGACACAAAGAAACGGGAATGAATTTCCTACTACGTCGAATGGATTTGGATTTTGACCACTAAATAATCTCATTCAATGATTATTGTTAATTTATGTATTTCTTTAAAAAAAATTATATGATTAATTTAAAAAAAAAAGACTTGTTAAAATTAATTATGTAATTTAAAAAAATATAAATTAATGATAGCTATTAAATAATATCATCCAACAGGTAATCCATTCCCCCCCCCCCCCCCCCCAAAAAAAAAAACCTAAATTCCCTCCTGTACACAAGATAAGATAGACACATCTAACGACAAGCCAAAAATCAAGAGACTCACAAAGAAATATTAGGGGCGAGCACAAAAGAAACATTAGAGGAGGGAACAAGGAGGCTGACAATGTTAGTTTTAGATTTTATTACTGAAATAAATTTTGACGTCAAGAGTTTTCCTTTTTTTTCTTTTTCCTATTCTTCACTTCCAATATCACTTGCATTTTATAATTAAAAAAATACGAAAATATAACAAATGAATGTCAGAACTCTAATTCATAATATAGAAGACGACTTAAGTTATTGATTTTGCTTTAGCGGTGAAATGTGTAAATAATTTGTAAGCAGTCGTAGATTTAATAGTTGGCATTCATGTTACTAGGGAAATAAATATAAAACACACTTTGTGCACGTGACTGTGAGGGCTGCTTGTAGTTGTAGAACAGAAGCCTGTATGTTCATCATTTCCACTTGGATAATGATTCGAAATTAGGTATCAAGATACAATGAGAATAACATAACAGATTAAGACATTTCAGTCAAAAGAACCACCCAGTATATATCACGCGCATACTGTATTATAGCATAACCAGAAAACTTCTTGTTCTACAATCTGTTTATGGAATAATATCATTGGAAATCAGCACAATATTTTCTTCACAACTATCATCTTACATGTTCAAACTGGACCCAAATGAATAAAGAAATACCCACATCAAATTTCAACTTTTCTAACCACACATAAGACCAGAGATTTCGGCAACAACCTTCTCTTTCATATTCCCTATTCTACCAATAGCATCAGCATCAATAAGAAAAATCATGGCCTGGACTGTCTGCATGCATGTCCATGCTTTCACTGGAGTTGGAAGAATTAGTATCCCTGTTCTGGGTGCTAGGATAAAGTATCTCATTGCTCCTGATTCCATTCCCAGATGACATAATGTTACTTGAAAGACCACCCCCTTGTGCTAGCTGATATGGTTGAAGGCTGCGACGAATGGGGCTAGACAGAGCATTGGAGAACACAGAATTCTTTGCTTGCTGATCAGCTTGCCCACTACGAATACCCTGCCCAATTACAGCTGCTGCAAATGCATTAGAGGACACAGATGCACTTAAATTATTAGAATGTATTGCAGTCTGCGAGTGCTGTTGATGAAGTGGCTGCCTTGGGGACATTGGAGACTCTTCTGCTCCATATTCAAGCTCATTCTACATACAGAACACAAAATTCATGATTAAGAGTCACGTTAATTAGCATGCATGTTGTTACGAGTCTTCAGGACTTAAAAAAATCCCAAAACAGAGTCATACAGGGACGATGCATAGCCTCAAATGACTGTCCAGAAAATCATAAGGACAAGCTCAAAGGTTATTAATCCGGTCTGGTACATCCATGACTAGTGCTAAGACTCGGGTTCAACCACTGTGTCCTTTAATAGGAAGTTTCACATTAGAATCAATTAAAAGAGGGCTATAAGTACAAAGACAAAGAAACTTGATGCCACAGAAGTTTGGTGTCCCCCCATGACAAGGACTAACTTGATGCAAAATAAAAGTAGGGTGTACGCCATGACAAAGGAAATTTCATAATCAATCCTGGTAGAGAAAAGGGCAGAGAGACAATTTACGGAAGAAGCAATGCTGCCGCACAGAAGGCCCAAACCCCACCTCCCCTCCCCCCACACCAAAAAAAAAAAAAAGAATATATATATATATATCAGTAAATATTCAGAGACTACAAAAGGACAAAACCTGCAAATATGTAACTATATCAACTGTTGCCACCCTTGATCCTTCTTCTTGTTGTCTAAGAATCCATTGATATAATTTTTCCTGTGAATGAAAGGATGCAATGTTAATCAGAATACGAAATGGCCGCAAATATGCACACCAAGAAATGCAACAAAAACAGCGAGTAACAGCTGATATTTATCATTGACATATCCACAATAAAGCAGCCAGAGGAATCAGCAAGCTAATTAATAAAGAAATAGTAAAATGAAGTTGGTTTTGGTTACATAATACCGAATTTCTGGCCGCTCATAAATTCATGCATAGAAGGAAGTAGGAACTCATTGAGGAGTCCTCAAGGTACTTAATTGAATAATGAAATTTGGATTTGCCTAATTTTTTATTCATCAAACCAAGTCAGAAAGTTATACATTTGAAAGCAAATGTCAAACTCAAAACACTTTCGGCCATAAGAAATTGGGCATATCCCAGTTTTTAACATAAAAATTTTCTATTTTTTCTGAAAGAGATCAGTTTTTATCAACAGAAGTGGATGGCCTCTATAATTACTCCATCCAAAACAAGGCACTAGTGTCTAAAATTGACTTCCAATAAGCAATTGGAAAACCCTACAGTTAGTAGAGAGGAAGAGCTTCCGATGCCAGGGCAGTACAAGAAAGTAGCTTTTATATAACCTATCTGGCAAGTGGTAAGAGGGATTGATAATTACGTTACGAGAAAAACGAAAAAATTCGCACGGTGGCGGCAGTTAGAAATAATCAGATGACTAAGAAAAATCAAAATCCAGTTATTCTCCAATCCTCCTCAAAAATTCAACCAAACGAATGCTGATGAGTTTAGATTTAATCAATTCTTCGCGATAAGGAAAAGCCGACCAACAAAGCAAATTACCAAAACCTATCACTTATCTCTCGCAAAAGAGATTAACCAGAAATCAAAATTATCAAACAAGAGATAGAAAGGACCGAACCAGGGCATGTCGTTCACCAGCCTGGAAGGAGAGTTTCTGCTGGTTCATAGCCTGAGTATAAAGCTGAGAGAGGGAGTTGGCGGCGCTGCAGAAGGTGGAATACATGGTGCGATCGACTTCATCGAGGCGCGTGGCGACGGACTTCCTCTTCTTCGCCATGGGTATTGAAAGGTCGGGAAGTCGGAGAATCCTGTAAACGGAATTTATTTGATTTGAGGTAAAAGAAGAAAATGGGAAATGGTGAGGTTTTGTGGAGAGAGAGGTTGGTGGAGAGTGGAGACAGAAGATGACGGTGAGGATGAATCTCCAAGTGGCGTACACGTGGCAAATCTTTGCCTGTTGGGCATCTATCGATCGATGCTCTTTTTTGCTTTGACGAATAATTTAGGTACTTAACCACGTGTACGTTAGATCACGTGACACATATGCCCCCACTGCGCCCCCACGGCCACGGAGTAGCTAATGCTTATAATAAAAGTGATTTTTTAAATTAAAATAAATATAATCTCCCGTAATTATTATTGAAAAGCTAGTCTATCAATCTGTAGATATATTTCATTAATAGTCAATTTTTGAAAATATTTACTTCTTTATAGGTCAATTTTTTTTAATTATCCTATTCTCGTATAAATTTTGGTATTATTAATCAATTTAATTAGCACACTAAGTGTAATATCTCAAGAATTTATATGAATATTTAAAGTCTAATTTGAAATTTAGTGAAAAATTTAATTACGTGAAAATGTGCTTTTTGAATTAGTGAAGAAAATCTGGTAATAGAAATTTTAATTTTTAATTTAGGAAATTTTTACAAATTCTCAAGGACTAAAGTGAAAAGAAAGGAAAATATAAAGAACTTTTGAGAAATGACCAAATAGAAACCTGAGAGGAAGAATAAAGCTTATGAGAATGAATTATGAGTCCGGTACCGAAAAGATGATGGATTCGAGGTTAAAGTAGTATTTGAGACATCGAGAGCGATTAAAGTGAACAAATCTTATAAGCTAAGGTGGCTATGAGCGATTTTATCGAAAAAGAAATTAGTGGGGCCCATACATACAATTATTAGTTTTTCTTCTCCTTCTTCCTCCCGAGGCTTCATGTTCTTCGTTCATTTCCATCTTCCCTTCTTCAATCATTTCTCAAATTTTCATCCGGCGATCTTGTATTTTCTAACCATACTTCTGATTTTCAGGAGTTCTAGAGGTAAAGAGGTAAGTTTTATCTACTCTATTTCTCTTTTTCTCCATTTTCGGACCTATGGAAGAAAATTAAGATTTTGAGTTTTAATGGATGAATTTAAGTGTGGATGTTAATGTAAAACATTCTTAGGTGGTTTATGATGTTATTAGAACAAGAAATTTCGTAGAATTTGGATATTTGAAAAAGTTAGTGTTCTTGATGAAAATTTGAGATTTGAGCTTGGATTGTTGGTAGAAATTGGGGGTTTTGGTGTTAAAACACTCCTTAGACATTAAGGATGAAAACCCATGGAAGAAATCAAAAGAAATGTTGTTTTAGATATGATTTTAGGATTTTTGGATGAAGAACACGAAGAACATCGAAAATTTTCCCCATAAATTACTGTTCACCGAGAAAATTTTTCCAGATTTTCTCGTTACTGTAGCGTTGACTCGGTCAACGTTACTGTAGCATTGACTCGGTCAACGTTACTGTAGCTGCGTTGACCGTTGACTGTTACTGTAGTATCAGTTTTTTTTTAATATCGTTGAAAAGCTCTTTGAGTCTAGTTTCTAATGGTATAAGTGTCATTTAGAAATTCATTACCGGTTAGGAGTTATGACTTAAGATGTGAGTAAAGGTCGAGAGTAGTTATAGGAAATTTTTCTATTTTGTAACCCTATTTTTACCTGGTTACAATAGGGATGATTGGGGTGCAAGGTGGGAGCGCCGAGAGCGTGGAATCCAGGTGAGTAGGCAATCTTGCAAAATTAATTTACTAAATTAGTCAAAGCACAATATAAATCCCATTTGCGTTAATTGTGAAATTGAGAAGATTATCAGTGTATGTTCAGGTTGAGAAAAATTACAATATCACTGGAAATTATTTTATTACCTTTGAGAATTGATTTCTCTAGTTGACTAAAGAACTAGATGTGGTAGTTCCTTGTATAAATTGGAACATTTTGTAAGTGAATAACCTTACTAAACTAATGTGATCTTATTAGATAAAGTACAATACAAATCTCGTTTATGACATTATTGAAGTGTGAAACAATCAATCTCTCAATTGATAATATATGATGATTGTTATGGTTGATGATAGACATTCAAGGGAATAAAAGTATGTGTAAATTCATTTATTTCATAGTAATTATATTGTGATAAATTCTCACTATTTTATTGATGAGCAAAAGATCTACGAGATCTAATACACGAGTTTGAAAGGGTTAGAGTCCCATACTACTCGGTGTATAAATGTGAAAATCTATGCACAAGTTTGAAAGAGTTAGAGTCTCATACTACTCGGTGTATAAATGTGAAAACCTATGCACGAGTTTGAAAGGGTTAGAGTCCCATACTACTCGGTGTATACCTGTGAAAATCAATACACGAGTTTGAAAGGGGTTAGAGTCCCATATCACTCAGTGTATAAATGTGAAAATCTATGCACGAGTTTGAAAGGGTTAGAGTCCCATACTACTCGGTGTATAAATGTGAAAACCTATGCACAAAGAGTTTGAGGGTTAAATTCCCAAGTCACTCAGTGCAAGTATTTATGGCATATAATACTATAATTATTTAAAATAAATGATAGATTGATTGTATTAGTAAATGTGGTGTTTGTGCTTATGATATTTTCATGTACAGTTGTTTACTCACTGAGTTATGATAAACTCACACTCTCTATGATTATCTTTTCAGATACAGTGGTTGAGGAGAAGAATTTATAGCCTTTAAGGATATACTCCACTTTTGTCTGGTAAACAATTGGTAAGGATTAGGAAACGCTCTGTAATCTAGTAGGTCACCTAGGTTTGGGAGGTTGTATAGTACTGTATAGTGTTTGAAGGTTGAACATTTTCTGAATATGTATACAAAATATCTTTCTTGGAATATTTATGATTCACATAATTATGGATATTAAGAATGTTCACAAAGATTATGGGGTATCACGGAGGTACACCCTAGGTATTTTATGTTTATATCACATGTAAGTTTTGGGATGTGACACTAAGATTTATATGACACGTAAAAATTTATATTAGCAAAATTCGTTATGTTAATTAATTACATAAAAGGTAAAAATACACTTTGGGGCATTTGTTTCTTTTTTTCAATTAAAAAGTTTGAATTTAAATACGTCAGAAGATTAAAATATTATTTGTAAATTTGAATATTATCATTATGTTTGGTTCACATATTTTTCAACGAATTCAAATAGAATTCGATCGTGTGTCTCTCCTTCCCTTGTTTGGATAGCCAAGGCTAATGAAAAATGACTTTTTCATTGACAGAAAATATATAGCATGTTTCCCTTTTTTTTTTTGGTAAAGATGACTCCTTCGGTTTTGCGATGAAAAATGTGTAATGGTGATCAAAAGCTCAAAAATTAACTTGGTTACCCTCAACTGTGGCATGGGTTTTCCAAAAAGTCCCATTGTTTGAAGCAACTCATTTTCACTCTGTCTGTCCTTCTCAACTCTCCACCCACACAGACAGACGCTCACCCCTCATCCCCAACTCTTGACCAACACTCACCCTTCAAGCAACCCATTTTCTCACTCATCTCTCCTCGCCACAACCACTTAGGCTTGGCATACCCCCTTAGCCACACAGCTCCCCGTTTTTAGCTCAAGCAAACATAGCAACACACAACCTACACATACTCTCCCACACTCACCTTCTACACCACTTTCTCCCTCTCTGTTCCATCACATTTTCCCCACATTCATAGCAGACAGTCCATAGACACACACCGAGAAAGCACAAAGAGAGAACGTGACAAAGAGTGAGAGATAAAGGTTGAAACAGAGCACAACAACATACACACACCCACTTTGTGTTTTGTTTCGATTGAGAGGAGAAACAATGAGAGAGTAACTGAGAGATTGCACGAGAGAGAGAGAGAGAGGGAGAGAGAGTGTGTGTGTGGTGCAGAATGCATACTAGAAGAAGACAAACATGACTCATCAGATGATATTGAGGACTTTCCTCCTAATCAACCAAATGAATCGCAAGAATTGACAATAGATGTACATATTGGTCCCATGACTTGATCTACGACCAAAAAGATCCAACAAGTTCTAAATTGATATGAGTTGAAGAGTTTATAAGTTGTAATTTATTTGGTTTTTCATTTTATTATTTCTTTTTTTAATTTGAAGGGTCCAACATATTTTATTATTATTTTGAGTCTTTAGTTTTTCTATAAATAGGAGGCATCATTCTCTTGTAAAATAGACTTTAGATTTGAGAAATAGAATTGAGAGAGAACTCTCATTTGCTGTTCTATAGTGTTGTTTTGTTGAAATTGCAAGAGGATAACTTGTAATTTTTCGATTGTTTATATTATTGGTTTCTAGTTCTTTGTAACCACGAGGTCAATAGTCTTTATCCAAATTGTCTGAATCTATATTTAGACGATCCTTATATGTTATTCAACGTATTGTTGTCGGGTCTCATGGCATTGTTTGGTGAGGTTTGCATCAGAGGGGGAGAGAGAGACTTACGAAAGCATAGCACCTTTGCAAGCCTCTCTCTCTCTCTCTCTCTCTCTCAGCTAGGTCCTCCCCGCCACCCCTATTTTTTTTGAAGTCTCAAAACATAGCACCTACCATCTCCATCCACACACATCAATGTCAGAGATTGAGAAAGTTTGAGCACGAGAAAAAGAAAGGGCGACAATGAGCTCGACAAAGAGTGTGAAGTGGAGAGAGTGTGTCGAGAGAGAAAATGAAGAGCAGCAGACCGTGTGAGAGAGAGAGAGAGAGAGACAACATAACAGGGGGATCTACTCTGTACGGGAAAAATATTGGTTTACCAAACTTCTTTAATTAAAAAAATTATATTAAGGGTAAAATAGTAAAATAACTACACAACCTTTCCTTTATTTTCTCTTAAAAATTCATACCAAACAAAGTTTTATTTCCTTTCCATTATTTTAGTCTATGTCAAATCAAACAATTTTTTTTTCTTTTTCTTTTTTCATTTTCCATTCCTTTTTCATTTCTATTTTCCTCATTCTTTTACATTCCTACTCTGTCATGCGAACCAAACGCACTATATATTTTTTCAATATCTAGATGCATTAAATCTATCTCAGTAAAAAAGGTATTGAAAGCAATGAATGTCTTTTTTTTTTTTACTTTATGAAATTTAATCCAACTAGATGCCTTAAGAGCTATTAAGAACTAAATAAAAATAAAAAACAAATGCGATTAATAGGTGGAAATATGACGGAGTCAAATTTAAATCTTATTAAGCGCAAAGAAATGCTCTTGTTCCTATAGTTTTACTCAATTTTTTAATTTAATCTCTACACTTTCAAAGTTTGAAATTTGGTTCTTCTAATTTCAAAACTCAAGAAAAATAGTCCATGTTATTAAGAACCATTAGTTAACTTCTAGTAAGGATGGCAACGAGACAGATGAGGACAGGTATTTTACTATTCATCCTAACCTTATGACATGATATTTTTACCATGTCCCTACCCTATTGCCTGGCTATTTTTTTTCCCAAACCCAAACTTGCAAGGGAATCCTATGGTCCCACCCCTTTCCATCTCGCCTCCCACTTAAAAAAAAATAAAATAAAATGCTTGTTTTTATTAAATTATAAATAATCTTGAATCATTTATATTTAAAATTATTTATTGAACTAAATTGAGTTTTATATATTATATTTTAAAACACTTAATTTTTATAAAATACTATGTAATACATGGGTTTTTTTTTGGTTAAACTATCAATAGCCTTCAATTATATTCAGTAATTTACACTAAGCATTCTTTATTAATCTAAATTAAATTACATATACTATATTTAAAAAAATTTTAATTTTATAAGACACTATATCTTACATAATTTTTTTAATGTGTTATGCAATCATTTTATTAATAAGCTATTAATAACATTTAATAATTTACATATAACATTATTGTGACTCTCTTCTTCTTCATGTACCAGCATTTGAACTTGGTTCTTCTTAGTCATGCCTCATAAGGCTAACCAAGAATACCAAATAAGTCAGTTACATATAACATTCTTTACTACACTAAGTTGAATATGTTATATGTTAAAACATTTAAATTTAATAAGACACTATGGTTTTCATTCCAATTTAACCATTAACAACATAAAAAACCATAATAAATTATATAAAAAAACACATACACACACATATATAAGGCACCACATTTTATATTTTTATATATTTGTGGGAGTCTAGGCAGGGTATGCTTACCTTGACCTTGCCCCATACCCACAGACAAGTATTTGGATTTTTTTTTGAATCAGCCACTTTATTTGAGCAAATGTTGAATTACCCAACTCAAACAAAATATGAGGGTTAGAGGCAAGCACAGAGTCAAGTTCAAATTGTCATCCCTAACTTTTAATCCAAACATATGTTGTGCTAAATAAGATATATTAGTTAACATATGAACCTACATGAGCAGCCACGTCATACTTAGTTAGCACCATATCATACAAAGCATAGCTTATTTTTTAAATATTATTCTTTCATATATTAAAAACAATTATTTCTTAAATAAAATAAATGAAATTAAAAAAGTATTTTCTGCATTTTTTACATATATTAATTTTTTAACATTATTACTTATATATTATTAATCTATGGGCCTTTTAAATTTAAATATAATGGTAAATTATTAAACTTCATCATATAAAAAACTAAATTGAAGTTCAACAAGTTATTTTTTTTTATATTTTAAAATTTTAATATATGATTAATTATTCAAGCAAAATAAAATAAATCAAATTACAAAGAATTATTTATTTTTTGCATTTTTAACATTATAATGTATATATTATTAATTTCTCTTTTTAAAGTTAAATATAAATATAAATTGTTGAACTCCATCTAAAACAAAAGGTGGACTTTAATAAATCAGTATTTTTTTAGATTTTTTAATATATGGTTATTTTATTAAAATTAATTAAAATAAATAAAATTAAAAAAGAGAAATTTTATAAGGGTGATTATTAGAAATTTAATATATAAACACACACACACACACACACACACACACACACACACACACACACACACACACACATATATATATATATATATATATATATATATATATATTATTAAGAATAACTTATGCTGGCTGAGTATAATGTGATTGCTATCATTGATTCATATACTAACTAGATATTTTGTTTAGAGTTACAAGTTCTTTGACTGATGGCTTTTGATGGTAGAGACTATTTCTTATGAATTTTCGAGCTACAAGAACCGAATTGTAAGCTTTCGAAATATAGGAATTAAATTAAAATTAGTGAAACTATAAGGATCAAAAGTACATTTCAACCTATATAAAAAATATAAAATTTTAGACCCTTGTTTAAGTAAATAAAAAAGTAAGTTTAAAAACAAAATTTTGGTCTTAATTTAAAGTTATGAGCAAATTTATAACAAATTAAAAATAACATAATCAGTGTATGGAAACTATAAAATATCTAATAAAAAGATTAATTTATAACAAATTAAAAATTGTTGAAAATAACTTGTGCACAAAAAAAATATTAGGGGACTAAAAATAAATCAATATTCGGATATTTTTGTTTTGGTCGAAGGAATCATATTGTTAATTTACCAAACTTCTGTACTAATGTGATGGGCTTCTTAGGGGACGAGCGAGAAATGGGAAGGAGGAGATCTGGTCAATTCTTTGTCCAGACAATACCGATGGATTGACTTCGGGCCTTCGAGTCTCACACTAGAGACCCACCAAAGGGCTTCATGTGTCCTAAAGGGGCTTCATATGTTAAAACGAAACGATAATAACTTCTTAGCCCAAATAAGAGAGGTTAAATGTACACATAGGGTAGACATATTAGACTAGCCCATCTAAAATTTACAAATGGGGTCCAATATGGAGGGCAGCCTTCTCTCCTTTTTGTATTTTCTTCTCTCTCTTTTGTGAGAGCTTTTTTATTCTTTTTGTAGAATTTTTTTCCTCTGTCTTCTAGGAGGATTTTTTTTTTGAAGATCCAATTTTTTATCTTGAGGATTTCTCTTCCTTTTTTTGGAAATAGCTCTCTCCCGCCGGTGACCTTGGGGGAGATCATGACATTGCAGATCTGAAAGACGAAGGCTATGTGGGTAGGACTAGGTGGTGTAGGTAATGGACTCTGTGGGTCTGGTGTTGAGCTTGCAGTTCTAAAAGTTGCGGCGGCATCACTCGAAGTCGCCAATGCCATAAATCTTGCTGTCTTGGTAGCCTTCAAAGGAACATCTATAAAAGGGGGTGTTCTCGGCCTTATTCAATATTTTAAAAAAAATTGCTAGAAGACCTGCTCTGTTTTCTCTCTCTGGATAAGAGTGTTGAGATGAGGTGTGTTGCCACTACTTTTTAGTCTTATAATATTATTGCTTAGATCTAGGTATTATTTTAGGGTATTGTCCCTGTAAGTTTAAGCTTGTATTATAATAGTATACTTCACGTCTCTATAAGTTTAGGCATGTGCTTTATTAATTTATCTTTAGGTTCTGTTTATATATCCCTAGTTTGGTGCCTTTTTAATAGAAGTGATTTCCATTTGTCAAAAAAAAAAATTACAAACAGGGGTGAGGTAGGCTAAGTCTTAGTAGTCTATATTAAATAAAAGTGTAATACCCATCAATTTTGGAGTATAATACATTTGAGAGTTTTCCAGTATTTACAACGTTATTTTGGTTATTTATTTTAGTCATTTTTATTTTCATAATAAAAATGTTGTCTTTGAATATTATTTATGGAAATTGAGTTAAATGACTAGATATAATATATTTACACTTTGTGGTGTATTTCTATGAATAGTGAAATTCATGGGAAAATGGCTTATAGATAGTTAATTGGTCAATTAATGGTAATTTGACTAGATAGATTTAGGTGTTGGGTCATGGATACCTATGAGTTATTCAAATAACCCATTAGAAACCCTTAACTTAAAACTTGAACAATATCCTCTCATTTCTCACGCATCTGAAATAAAGGCAGAAGTAAACAGTGAAGTTTTCTCTCAAATTTCTTCATCCTCCTCTCAAATCTTTTCCTTGATCTTCAAAGTTTTGATCATTTGTTTGGTTCAACTAGTTAACAATGATCTAAGGTAAGTTTCAGTCTCTCTAATTTCCTCAAACTTCAGTTTATCATATAATTTAGAGGAAGTTTAGTTTTTAGGGTTTAAGATGAAAATTTGAGGATTAAGATTTTGATTGTGAGTTAAAATTGGAGGTTTTGGTGTCAAAAGATTCCTTAAACATTAATGATGAAAACTCATTGAAGAAATTAAGGTAAATGATGAACATTTGATCTTAAATTCATGAAAAACTAAGAGGAAAAATCGCGGTTACTGTTGATCCTGAAAATTTTTCTATATTTTCGCGGTACTATAGCATTGACTCGGTTAACGACACTGTAGCATTGACTTTGGTCAAAGTACTGTAGCAATGACTCAGTCAACGATATTGTAGCTTGACTTTGGTCAAAGTTACTATAGCTACATTGACTGTTGATCGTTACTGTAACAATCAGAAAATATTGCATATTTTCATAATTTTATTCCTTTTTTTATTTTTCCTTGTGATATCTTTTACTAGGAAATTTTCCTATACAAATTTTAGTGTGGAACAAGGTAAATTTGGACAAATATCAAGGTAAGTGAATAACCTTACTAAGTTAGCTTGATATTATTAGCCAAAGTACAATATAAGTTTCATTTACAATATTATTTGGATATTAAGCAATCAATCTTTCAGATTACAGTATATGATGATTGGTATTTTTTTTATAGAAATTCAAAGGAATAAAAGTATGTATAAATTAATTTATTTCATGATAATTATACCGTGATAAATTCTCACTATTTTATTGATGAGTAAATATCTACGTGATTTAATACATGAATTTGAAAGGGTTACAGTCTCATACTACTCAGTGTATAACTATGAAAACCACGAGTTTAAAAGGGTTAGAGTCTCATACTACTTGGTGTATATCTATGAAATCTTATTCACGAGTTTGAAAGGGTTAAGAGTCTCATACTACTCGATGTATAAGACAATTAATTATATGAGTAAATGTGGTATTTGTACTTGTAATATTTTATATGGCATAGTTATTTACTTACTGAGTTTTTAAATAAACTCACACTCCCTGTGATTGTCTTTTCAGATACAATAAGTGAGGAGGAAGAATATCCGACTGAGGATTAGAAGCCTCTTGGAGTTATTCTCCATCTTTATCTGGTGGGATACCAATACTTATTAATGTGAATACTAGGAACGCTCTGTACTTTATATAAGTCTCATAGGCTTGTGATATTTTAAACATATCAGATTATGTGTACCTGTGTTTGTTATTTAGATGATTACAATTCTGTTGTGTGAAATATATATGATAAAAGTTGAATGTAAAACCTTATGGAGTAGATGTAAACAACTCATGTTTGAGGATTTTACCAAATGAGTAATTATAGATACTAAGATTGTCCAGGATTTCGGGATACCACTGAGGTTTTCCCTAAAAATAGTATCTTTTCACATGTTCAATTTTTGGGATGTGACAAAAAGCTTTTAATCTAACCTACCAAAGCTTTTGGAATTTAGGTCTCATTTGGGTAAACAACTTATTTCAGCGCTTTTAGAAGAATACCTTATATGAAAAACTTTTATACCATAAACTTTAAATTAAGTAATTTAATGTTTGGATACATATTTGAACAAACACTTTTAAACTATGATTGGAGAAAGAGGAAAGTGAAGGGTTTGATTTTCATAGAATTTCAAATTATGATTAGAGATGCATTTGTCTTATAAAAGTACAAAATAACTTTCTAATCATATGAATTTAAATTTTCACACAAGGTTTTTTTTTCAATAATCTTAAAATTTGGCTTCATAAAATAAGCTAAAAAAGTTTTTTATGTATTAATAAATTACTTATTTAAGCTTATACAAACATTATTTTTTTACATAAAAATATTTATATTAATAAAAAAGTTATAATAATTATATTATCTAAACGAGACTTTTGTTAAGTTGAGCAGGCTGATGATGTTAACAATTAAAAAAACTCACTTCAAACAATAAAACATTTTCTTGTTGAACTTTTTTAAATCTATCATTAAAAAGTTAAAAAAGCTCACTACAAACATCGATAAAATTGTCCTATTTTTTAAACTAAATTGCCTCTTTCAAGGATCCTCTTAAAATGTGACTTACTTTCAAGTTGAAGCAATCTATTTAACTACAAAATATAAAAACGACGAGTGCACTATTAAGCATTTCCTTTTGATAAGAAACACTAAATGGAGAAGAAAGACCTGTAAGACACAAGCTCACGCTAGTCGAAGAAAGAAAAAGACATTAATAGACCGCACGTTAAACTTCAAAGCCGTAGCAAACCTAGCTTTCCATTTTTGATGGGCAATCATCTTTTCCCCGGATAACTTTAAACCAACTAAATGCATGTTTAGCAGCACATTAGAATTAGGTCCGGTGAGCTCTCCCATGGTTGAAGCAATTTGGAGTTGTTTGGATTTGTGTTGGCCATGGAGCTTACCCACGATTGCTTTGCTAAACTATGTTGGAATCGAAGTGCCATTTTGTAGCTTTTGCATTGGAATTAACATGGTTGGGTGTATGCTATTCCATTTTACCCCTTGCTATCCGCGTGTGTTCTTTCTCCGTCCACTCTTTATGTTGCTCATCCTTGTCTCTGCGTCCTCTCTTCTATGTGGATTGTTGTGTTTTTCCTTCCATTTCTGGCATTTTCTAGTCATCCAAGTATGTTTTCGTCACTCAACACAACAATTATGTTTTCCCCTATTTGAACATGTCATGGTTTTGTGTCGGTAAAAGGGTACTTCATGTCTCTAACGTTTATCTCAATTTTTATTTATGCCCCTGACTTATCAAATATGTTCTTTATGTTTCAATTTTGTTCAAATATGCCCTTTTTTTTAACGCATTAAAGAAACTAACAGAATGCCAACTAGACGCCACATGGCAAAAAAAGTATCTGCCACGTGGCATCCAATCCATGTGGTAGTCCACGTGGCAATGTGGAATTTTTTTAAAAAAATTTTAAAAAAAGTTTTTTTTTTAAAAAGAGTTTCTGTTTATTCACTTTGGTCCTTTGTCAAAATTTTCTTCTTATCCAATTTTTGATAAAAACTTATTTTCTAATTCGTCTAGGTATTTGGTTTAAGAATCTATTTTTTATCAAAATCATCCCCTATAAACTTTTGAGTTGTTCACTTTAGTCCCTATTCTTCACTTTCATGTTTTTTTCTCATGGTTTGGTCCTCCAAATCAATTCATAATTTTATTTTTAGTAATAATATGATTAAATATATTATTTCTACTCAAGAACAATACAAAAAATGAATTAAAATTCAAGTTTCAAATTTTACCTTTAATGAGATGGAGAGATATGTAATCTTTGAAACTTTGAATTTTAACTCAATTCATGCATTTTTCTTGGGTAGAAATGATATATTTAATCATGTTATAATTAAAAATGAAATTATTGATTGATTTGGAGGACCAAACCGTGAGAAAAAAGCATGAAAGTGAAGATTAGGGATTAAAGTGAATATATTGAAAAGTTTATAGGGGATATTTTGAGTAAAAAAATAGATTCTTAAACTAGGGACCTAAACAAAGGTAAAAAAAAAAGTTTATATCAAAAATTGGACAAGAAGAAAATTTTGACAAGGGACCAAAGTGAATAAATAGAAACTTTTTAAAAAAATTTAAAAAAATCCCACGTGGTAGTCCACGTGGACTGTCACATGGACAGGTTGTCACGTGGCAGATTCTTTTTGCCACATGGCTTCCAGTCAGCATTATGTTAGTTTCTTTAATGGTGTTAAAAAAATGGCATATTTAAACAAAATTAAAACATAAGGGATATATTTGACACAAAAAAAATGTTAGGGGCATTAATGAAAATTGAGGTAAAATTTAGGGACATGAAGTACCCTTTTGCCGTTTTGTGTGTGTGTGTATGTGAGGTGGTTTTTTGATCTTTTTGGGGGTGGATGCCATCATGGATGTGCCGAAGACAACGAGAGAGGCACGATGCAGCTCTTCGATGGTCCCAAAAGGCAGAAATCGGTAGGTTATGTTGTTGGGTCTTCATGACCTGCGAAGCTGCAGTTGGGTTGGGAAGACAATGTATGCTGCTATTTTCTTTTTTTGGTTAGTGAGTTTTTTTTTTCTGGTTTCTGATTAATTCATGTTTTGCCTTGATTTGTGTTGAAAATGATCAAACATGTTCTAAAAAATCTAAGAAAAAGTTTTGTGCAGGTTTGGAAATCAAATGCATGAGAAAAGAACGTAACTTGCATGATAGGGACTAAAATGAAAGAAATAAAAAGTTTATAGGGATTGATTTAAGTTTTGAGAAAAAATATGTTCTAGATCTATGAAATTATATGAAGCTAAATATAATATCAAATCATGCAAAAGACTAAAGAAAAATTTTGACCAAAGACGTAAATGAATAAACAAAAAAGTTTTTGGTAAATATTGAAATTAAAGTAAAATTTAGTTTAAATTAATTATATATATATATATATATATATATATATATATATATTATGTAAATGTTGATATAATTTACTAAGTTAGCTTTAAATAAATAATAATAGTAATTATTTATTAATAAAAATGATTTTAATATTAAAAAGTAATTAATATCTTTAGAAATAAGTAATTAGTGATTAATTAAAATTTCAATTAGAAATTAAAATTAGTAATTATTTATTAATAAAAAAATTAGTCAATAATTCAGTTTTTATCAAGCAATTTATTAGCACTTTAATTATAATTCACCAAATTAATATAAATGATAATAAATAATAATAGTACACCAGAAAATAAAATATAAAATATGTGTCTTTTATGATAATTTCACATCTCAAAACACATTTACACACCAATATCTAAACATCAAATTTTGTACCATACCACGTTTAATTCAACCTAATTTTGTTTTAACACACGTTTACCCACCCGACTCTCAAACATGAGTATAAAAATGTCAAAAGATTTACTGAATTTAAGGAATCAATCCACTGTTCCTCATTAATATTCAGAAATCTCTCTCTTTTCGTATTCATAAGCAGCCATAAATGTTTGCATTGCAATAAACCTTGACTATTCTTGCTCAAGACATTTCCATATACTCTGCTTTTCCAATGCGGAAATTGCAAAGAAGACAGAACTCCGTGTAAAATGGGAAAAATGGTAGCGCAATTCAGGGGGAAGCAGTCAAGTAAGCAAGAGGGAAAATACAAAATGTTTTAGCTGCCTGTTTGTCTGTCTCAAAGCCTCCACCTCTTTCTCTCTTTTAATGCTGCTCATGCTCTTCTCCAAATCTTGCAACTTCTGTTAACTTCAGTTCTTATTAGCGCCTTCCTCTGTTCCTCTTTTTCCCCACTGAGGTATGTCGTTTAATTGATGGCTTGCTTCATAAGCTTCGTTCATCCATCTCAACACAAAGATAAGCAATATTGGAAATTTCATGTGTTTTGATGATTCTTCATTTCTTACAGCTTCTAACTTTCCCAAATTCTTGATTACGGATGGTGGATCCGTGTTTAGAGAGTTCTGGTTGGGATTAACTTTTTCCTCAAGTTATTTCTCTGTTCAATCATGACAGTTTGGTGGTTCTGTAAGGAATAGTTGATCTGATGGGGATTGTGATTTTCCTCTTTGAATCCATTTCTCTGGTTCTTCTTTTCACTATATATTTTGGCTGAATTGTGCCTCTCAGGATGGTGTTACATTTCAGCGTTTATTTGGTGAACTTGAAGATTCATCTCTTAGTTCTTGTAATTAGATTTCTAATTTTTAGTTGGTTTAAAGTCTCCAATATAGGTGTTTTCATTTTGCATAAGACCTGCTTATTGCTCATTTTACATCATGTTGACGAGCAAAATTAGAATCCAAACATGGCTTTTGCAGTATATCAGTACAAGAATTTCATTAAGTTTATTTGAATTCTATTCTACCTCATTGAAGCCGTTGGATTTTGCAATTGCAATTTTCTTTGCATGAAAGCAGAGCATTGGAAGCTCTGGTTCAATATGTCTTCTGCAAGCAAGGGTAACGGGAAGTCTGCCATTGATGCAGCTTCATGGATGTTCTATGTAGTCACTTTTGTCGGTATAATCATGGTCAATAAAGCCCTCATGGCTAAACATGGTTATACTTTTGGTATGGCCTTCTTTCCTCACCAGATTTCCCCCTTTTTCTCTCATTTCTTTCTGATTCAGAAGAATATTTTTTCTATAACTAATTGGTCAAAGGCAAATGTGATTTATAAGGCTGTATATTATGTAGCTACAACGTTAAGCGGTCTGCATTTTGCCACAACAACCTTGTTGACGACCACTCTCAAGCGACTGGGTTATATCCAGACCTCTCATCTGCCATTATATGATCTCATCAAGTTTGTAATATTTTCAAATTTATCCATTGTGGGAATGAATGAGAGTTTGATGTGGAACTCTGTGGGCTTCTATCAGGTAACTGTTGGGCTTTTTTTTAAAAGGGAAAAAATCATCAGATTTTGGACAGAGATATGAATATTCAGTGTTTCCTGTCTTTTGAAATGATAATATCAGATAGCTAAGCTGAGTATGATACCAGTATCTTGTTTCCTGGAAGTTGTGTTGGACAAGGTGCGATATTCAAGGGACACAAAGCTGAGCATTGCATTGGTTCTCATAGGCGTTGCTGTATGTTCGGTCACTGATGTGAGCGTCAATGCAAAGGGCTTCTTAGCTGCTTTCGTGGCTGTTTGGAGCGCCGCACTTCAGCAGTATGTAAGTATATATATATATATATATATATATATATATATATATATATATATATTGTTAGGTTACTGAAATGCAATTAATCAAGGAGAAGGATAGAGAATAACACACAAAGAATTTATGTGGTTCGGTCAATGCGACCTACGTCCACAGACAGAGAGAATATCTGTATTATTTTCTGACGGAGACTATACAGAGAGAAATTACATCAACCACTCTTACAATGAATTCCCTCACACTCATATATATAGAGACAAATGGGTCATGGGTCATGGGTCGTGGGTCGGGTTACAAACCGGGTCACCCACTAAATTTAAGTCAAACCCAACAATTTCCCTCCTTGACTTGAATTCTCTCAAATCACCAGAACTAAGTACAAATTCATCTCTGTCATTCAAGCCCTGTAGGGCTTCATGGAATGCGAACATTCACCAAGTCCAAGCTATGCTTGAACTTCTCTGAAGGTAGAGCCTTTGTCAACATATCTGCTGGATTATCTGCTGTGGCTATCTTCTCGATGGATAATTTCTTGTCTTCTATCACATCTCGAATAAAATTCAATCTAATATCAATATGCTTCGACCTCTCATGGTAGAGTGGGTTCTTGGCCAAACTTAATGCACTCTGACTATCACAATAAATGATAGGTCTCTGAATATTTAACCCCAGACTATCAATCAAACCATGTAACCACATACCTTCCTTTACTCCTTCTGCCAATGACATGTATTCTGCTTCAGTGGTAGACAAAGCAACTGTAGATTGAAGTGTTGCCTTCCAACTGACAGCACATCCATTCAGAGTCAAGACATAGCATGTTAAGGATCTCTTCCTCAAAAGATCTCCAGCATAATCTGAATCTGTATAACCAACCAAGCCACTATCAGATTTATCAGTACCATAAACCAAGCAAATATTACTCGTACCTTTCAGATACCGCATAATCCATTTAACTGCACTCCAGTGAGCTCTCCCAGGATTACTCATAAACCTGCTTACCACACTGACTGCATGAGCCAGATCAGGCCTAGTACACACCATTGCATACATCAAGCTTCCAACAACATTACAATAGGGCACTGAACTCATGTACCCTTTTTCCTCAGCTGTAATAGGTATTGTACTAGCATCAAGTTTAAAATGTGCCGCCAACGGAGTACTAACTGGCTTAGAATTATTCATTTGGAAAGACTGCAACAATTTTTCTATGTATTTCTGTTGAGATACATACAGTAAACCTGCACTTCTATCTCTCCAAATCTCCATACCCAATATCTTCTTGGCTGCACCCAAATCCTTCATCTCAAACTCACTGCTCAACAAGGCTTTCAAACTATCAATTTCAACCTTGTTCTTTGCAGCAATTAACATATCATCAACATATAGCAACAAATAAATATAAGAATCATCTGCAAGTTTCTTAGAGTAGACACAGTTATCAAACTGATTACGCAGAAAACCATGGGAAGTCATGAATGCATCAAATTTCTTGTACCACTGTCTAGGAGACTGCTTCAAACCATACAAGGACTTTTTCAGCAAACATACATGATCTTTCTTCCCATAATCAAGAAATCCTTCTGGCTGTGACATATAGATCTGCTCCTCTAAATTTCCATGTAAGAAAGCAGTTTTCACATCCAATTGTTCTAACTCCAAGTCAAAAACACTTACCATGGACAAAAGGACACGAATGGTTTTATGCTTCACAACCGGGGAGAAAACTTCATGATAATCAATTCCCTCCTTTTGTGAAAAATCCTTTGCCACGAGTCGTGCTTTGAACCTTGCTAGTTCAACTCCAGGAATACCTTCTTTCTTCTTGAAGACCCATTTGCATCCTACCGGTTTCACTCCCTTTGGTAACGGTACAAGATCCCATGTTTCATTCTTCTCAAGAGATTGCATCTCTTCATTCATTGCAACCAGCCATTCTGATGCTTTTCTACTCTCAACTGCCTCTTTATATGATCTCGGGTCATCAGAATCAATACTTTCACCCAATGTTGTCAGAACCGGCCCGGCTATTGACCCGGACAGGCCTTCGGGTCACCGGGTCACTGGTTCAACCGCCGGGTCACCGGGTCAATTGCTGACCCAGATAAATACATTAAAAAATTAAAATTATATATATACCTATAGATTTTTATAGATAAATTAAAAAAATAAGTAAAATAAATAATTTACATGTAAATTTCATAATTAAAGTTATAAACATCCAAAATAATTCATAAACATCTCTAATAATTTAAACATAAAGTCATAAATATTCATAATAATTCATAAAGTTATAAATAAAATCATCTAAATATAATAATTCATACATTTAAAGTCTTAAACATCCATAATAATTTATAAAGTCATTAATAATTAAGTAATTTTTAAGAAAAAATTAATTTATCCTCTTTAAATTAAAAATAATAATTTTGATATTTTATTTTATAATATTTTCGATTTTATAAAAAAAAAATTCACCACTTGTAGAATTCAAATTAATCCTTTAAATGGCTTGTTATAAATTTAAAGGACTAATTTGAAACCAATATTTGTTATAGACTTCCTTGAAAATGTTTATTGTCCAACATAATACTTTGGCATATTTTAACCGTAAATAGTTAACTTCAATTTTAAATAAAATTTATGAAACTGAAAGAGAAATTTAACTAATATTTTTAGAGAAATAAAGTGAGAATATTATGTTCCAATTTGTTTGTAGTGGAACGGTGTAGATATGGAGAAAAAAAGGCATTAATTTTTAGAGTAAATAAAACAATTTTTTTTTGAAAATTATTAATAATATTAACCATAAAAAATTTTTAAAAAAATTAAAAAAAAAAAAACCGGGTCACGGGTCACCGGGTCGACCAAGACCCGGCCGGGTCGGCCGGGTCTTGACCGGTCCGTGTGCAGACCGGTCCGTTGAAGTGACCCGGACCGGGTCATGTGCCGGGTCGCCGGTTTCCGGGTCGACCCGGCCGGGCCGGTCCGAGTCGGACAACACTGCTTTCACCTACTGCCAAGGCATAAGCAACTGAATTAACATCAACTATATCAACACAATCTGCATACCTCATAGGTTTTCTGATTTCCCTTCTTTCCCTCCTTGTTGCTATAGGTTGTGATTCTTCTTCTTCCCTAGGCTGCTGTACAGGGTCTGTTATAACCCTTTTTGAAGTTTGAACTTCAATTTCCACCTTCTGGTTGGCACATTGATCATTATTACCTGCATGACTACCAAGCTCCTCCTTCTGACCAAACATAGCAGACTCATCAAAAGTTACATCTCTGCTAATAATAAATTTTGGAGTTCTATCCTTTTCAGTACACCACAGTCTGTACCCTTTAACTCCATGTGCATACCCTAGAAATATGCATTTCATTGCCCTAGGCTCTAGTTTACCATCATTCACATGAGCATAAGCAGGACAACCAAATATACGCAGGCCAGAATAATCAGAAGGTTTACCGGACCATACCTCTTGAGGAGTCTTAAAGTCAATTGCAGTAGATGGCGATCTATTCACCAGATAACAAGCAGTGTTAATTGCTTCAGCCCAGAATTGTTTTGGCAAGCCAGCGTTTAATCGCATGCATCTCGCACGCTGCAACAGTGTTTGATTCATACGTTCTGCAACTCCATTTTGCTATGGTGTATGACGTACAGTGCGATGACTCACTATACCTTCTTTCTTGCAAAATTCATCAAATGGAGCGTTACAGAACTCTAACCCATTATCAGTTCTGAGTGTTTTGACCTGTTTTCCAGTCCGTTTCTCAACCATGGTCTTCCACTCCTTGAACTTCCCAAACACTTCATCTTTGGATTTCAGAAAATATACCCAAACCCTTCTAGAGTAGTCATCAATGAAAGTAACAAAGTACTTGCATTTGCCCTGAGATTCAACTGGAGAAGGACCCCACAAGTCTGAGTGAACATATTACAGAACATCTGTAGAAGTATGCTTCCCATAACTGAACTTAACTCTGCGTTGTTTACCCATAATACAAACTTCCCAGAATTTTAGCTTCCCAGTTTCTGCCCCTTCTAACAATCCTTGTTTACTTAGAATTGACAGCCCTTTCTCACTCATGTGTCCCAATCGGCAATGCCACAACTCTGTACAATCATCATCCTTCCCTAAAGATTTAGATACAGCCACTGTCCCCATCACAGAATTACCAATCAGAAAGTAAATGCCATGCTGCAATTTACCCTTCATTATAACCAGAGCACCTTTGAAAATTCTCAACTGTCCATTCTCTCCAGAGTACTTGTACCCTTGTTTGTCTAGAGTACCAAGAGAAATCAAGTTCTTCCGTAGACCAGGAACATACCAAGCATCAAGCATCCTGACTATTCCATCATACATCTGAATCTGCAAAGAACCACTGCCCTTAACACTGAGCTGCTCATCATCACCTAACCTCACAACACCATTCCACTCCTTGAAAGAAGTAAACAGTTCACGTGAGAAAGTCATATGATAAGATGCACCTGTGTCCAAGGCCCAAGTATTTGCAGAACCAGAGGTGCTGACTGTGAGAACATCAATGTCTTCTTCTTCGTCAGAACTATCTTGCACCACCGTAGCACTACCACTGATATTCGGTTCCTTCACATCATTTCCCTTCTTACTCTGTGGACAATTCTTCCTGATGTGCCCCTTCTGTTTACAGTGATAACATCGAGGTCCTCCTTTGTTCCTCGACTTAGACCGTGACTTGCTTCTTTTTCCATCATCCCTTTTAGTGTCTCTGCCTCTGCCAACATACAAACCTGCTTCTACACCATCCTCATTAGAACTAGAGACTCTTCTCTTCAGCTCTTTAGACTGCAAAGCATCTTTGACATCATTAACAGAGATACTATCTCTACCATACAACATAGTGTCAACAAAGTTCTCATATGAATTTGGTAGAGAACACAAAAGAATGATAGCCTGATCTTCATCATCTATCTTAACCCCAACACCCTATAAATCCAGGATAATTCGGTTAAAATTATTAAGATGATCTTTTACCTGCATATTTTCTGTCATCCGCAGGGTATACAAACGCTGCTTTTGATATAACCGGTTTGTGAGAGATTTTTTCTGGTATTTATCATCCAATTTCTTCCACAAACCTGCAGCAGTTGATTCATCAACTACTTCTCTCAACACCTCATCTGTCAGACTCAATAGTAATGCACTATGAGCTTTTGCCAAAATTTCCTTCTTCTCCTCTTCTTTCAACGTGTTAGGTAGACTGCTTTCTCCTTCTAATGCCACTACACATCCCTGCTGAACTAGAAGTGCCCTCATTTTTACCTTCCACAAAGTGAAATCATTCGATTCATTGAACTTCTCAATATCGAATTTATGAGTCGACATCTTCTCAAATAACAGCAGATAAATTACTAGCAAATTTCGCAATCAGAAATTGAATTTCACAAAACTGTTCAGAACCTTGCAAACTGACCAGAACTTCACTAACAGAAATTCAACACAGCAGTCCAACAAAATTCACATCACTAAACCAGAAATCCAATCCAGCACAATCTAACACAATCCAGTAAATTCACACAGAAATTCAGAATTCTTTTTTGAATTAAACATAAACTCACCGGAACCGTGTCGACGAAACAATAACGATCGCAACAGAAAATTTGGTCCAAACAACAATTATGACCAAACAGCAGCTTTGACCAAACAGCAGTTTTTGACCAAACAGCAACTTTAACCAAACAGCAGCTTTGACCAAACAGCAACTTTGACCAAACAGTAACTTTGACCAAATAGTACCGTTGACCGTGCTAAAGTGCCGAGTCGCTACAGTTCTGAGTCGCTACAGTACTGTTGACCGTTGACTGCTACAATACCTCGCCGTAGAAGACGATAAACAGTGCTTCCGATGAAGATTCCGGTGATGAACAGTACTCGTAACCGTAAAAACTCACTAAAACAACTGAAAAACGATCTCCAATGCACTAGAAATGCAATAAACGGTCTCTTTTTGTCCAAAAACAAGCGAATCAAGCTAGATCTGAAATTTAAAACTAGATCTGAAAATTTTCTTACCACCAAAAATTGGTCTCCGACGTTCTTCAACGCACCAAAGATGCAGAGAATGGTCTCCTATGCTCCAGAACAACTAAATCGAGGCAAGATCTGAAATTTTGGAGCCGGATCTGAAAATTTTCGAACGTGCTACAGTAACCGACGAACCAAAAATGAACCAAGGCTTTGATACCACTTGTTAGGTTACTGAAATGCAATTAATCAAGGAGAAAGATTGAGAAGAACACACAAAGAAATTACGTGGTTCGGTCAATGCGACCTACGTCCACGGACAGAGAGAATATCTGTATTATTTTCTGACTGAGGCTATACAGAGAGAAATTACATCAACCACTCTTACAATGAATTCCCTCACACTCATATATATAGAGACAAATGGGTCATGGGTCATGGGTCGTGGGTCAGGTTACAAACCGGGTCACCCACTAAATTTAAGTCAAACCCAACATATCTTTATAGTAACACTATAATATTAAGCAATGTCTTTTATCAATGATAGCAACAGATCGACATGTTACATAATTACATGCATGTTTTGTGCAGTATGTGCATTTTCTTCAGAGGAAGCACTCTCTTGGATCATTTAACTTGTTAGGCCACATTGCGCCAGCACAGACAGCAAGTTTACTTGTATCAGGTCCCTTTGTGGACTACTGGTTGACCCACAAACGAATTAACGCCTATGCCTATGGTTTGACATCCATTGTAAGTTTCTCTCTTTCTTTGCATTTTATATTGTAGCTTCATAAGTAATACAAGTTTGTCATATTGATCATGAGCTGCAATGAATTGTTGTGTGCAGTTGTTGATCGTTCTGTCTTGCGGTATCGCGGTAGGGACAAACCTGAGCCAGTTCATATGCATTGGTAGGTTTACGGCAGTGTCGTTCCAAGTGATAGGGCATATGAAGACAATTCTAGTGCTGACACTGGGCTTCACTTTGTTTGGAAGAGAGGGTCCAAGTGTGCAGCTAGTTTTGGGGATGATCGTTGCAATAGTAGGGATGATATGGTATGGAAACGCTTCTTCTAAACCAGGAGGGAAGGAACGTCCTACTACCATTTCTAGTACTACTCTTACTACTAAACCTAAGATTACAGTGCGTTACCACTATCTTCTGAGCCTGATCAGAAGGTTTAAAATATAGTGGAATGTTACAGGATATCAATGTGCCTTCAAACTTTTTATTCCTTTAACTTAGCTAGCTGTTTCAGTTTCTTTGCACACCATCTAAAAGGAGGTCATACTTTTATTTGTTCTTCTGTTACTTATGATGGGAGAAAGAAAGAACACATCGCATGGGTGCAACTCCATGTTAAAGAAGACAAAGAAGGATCTCAATCACGTTCCCTTTTTTAAACCGAAAAAAAGTTGGGTCACCTTTTACCAAGTCCAAAATAATTCATGGTCATCATTTAATAATGCTTTGGGTTGTCGCGGATATAAATTTTAAATATTAAATATAATAAAATTAAGTACAAGTTATTAATATTTAAATTTTAGTAGCATTGGTTAATGAGCGGGACGGTCCGGTCATGAATCGGCCCATTTATAAACAGTCTTAAATCTGTAAGATCAAGAACGCCCGTAACTAGATCGCGAGTAAATGGTCCAGCCCGTGGTCTTTTTTTTGTAAGCTCAAAATAATACAAAAATGGCAACACATTCAAATCAGTCTAGTAAAACCAAAGTCGAGGGAGGAGGAAAGGGAAATAGAGATAGAAGACTCACACACAAAACATTTTAGCCTAGGAGCCTCACTGCCTCAGATCAGACGAAGACGAAGACAGCGATGGGAGGAGAGCACTGATCAAAGGCAAGGCGAGATGAGGCGGAGTTGCGACTGTGCGATCTAAATCTGAGCTGGAGGCTAGAGCTTAAGATTGAGAGTGAGGTGCAATTGTGAGAGATTGAGAGTGAGGAGCACATTGACATATCTAAATCTGGGCTCAACGAAGAAAAGTGAGATGGAGAAGAAGAAGATTGAGGTGTTGCTGTGCGAAGAAGAAGACTAAGGTGCTGACGTTGTGCAAAGAACACTAAGGTGCTGTGCGTGCCGTGTGCGAAGCCGAAGAAGAAGATTGGAGGTGAGGTGAGGAGATCTGAATGTGCTGAGGTGAGGACTGAGGTGCTGAGCTCACTTGTACTGTCGTGTGACTTACTGGTTTTGGTAATTTTCGTTATAAATTAAAAAAAAAAAAAACCAACTCGCAAGTTTAAACGGATTAACCTATTTTTAAACAAACTTAAAATGCTCAACCTAAGACCGCTCATTTACGGGTGGTCCTAATCTGACAGGCAGGCTATAGGTTTTTTTTTCCCTAATACTAAATCCGAGTGGCCCTCATAGATTGTTCATAACTTAGGCATCTTACGAAGTTAAAATTTGTGAGCAGCGTGCATGCATATGAGATTAGTCACTTATTAAGTGATGCTGCCTATAGCCAGAGCTTAATAACAGCTCGTAGGGAATGCCTAGCGTTATAACTTCCTGGAAAATTGACACGGTGAATTAATGAAGCGAGGCAGCGAACAGAGTTTGCCTTTAGATTACCGTCCTAACAGTTCATGACAGTGCTTTTCTTCTTTCATGCTCCTGTAATTAGAGATGACTGTTATCTACATGCACAGAAACTTGTTAAGAATTAAGGAATTTCCCTTAATACGGTAATTTCAGCAAATAATAATAATTATTATATATACATATTTTTCTTCAAAAATCATTGGCTATACAAAGTTGACAATTAATGGGCATCCTGATAGAACTCTTCAGACAGACAATCAACTTAATCAATTCCCCCTGAATAGAAATTTTTGGGCCCTTATAGTTCTGAACAAGCCCCTTAAGCAAAAGAGTATCATTCCTCTAACAATGCGTAAAGCCATAAACCTTAAATCAGTAAGAGAATAAAATAAACGATGGAACTGCATATTGAAAATAGATCCTAAGATATACAAGAGGTATGCACATTTAAAAAGCGTAAAGCTAGATAACTTAGACCAGTGATCAAATCAGCAAAAAGCTAAAGAGTGAAACTGCACATTCAAAATAGTTCCTGCATATACGAGGAATATACATTCAAAATAGTTCCTACGTGCGACTATCGCGTCATGTTTCTCCACTTGTCCTTCAAATCAACCTGAAAAAAAAAAACTATCCGAGTTATTTTAAAAGCAAGTTCAGAAAGAAACGAGTTACTGCAATTTAGCACATAAATTGCTTACTTCAGTTCTCTCTGTCTTTTTAAATATCTCACTATAGAAATTTAGGATTAATTTCCATTTTCCTCTGCCAAACCTGTATAAAGAAACAAGGAGAATGAGAACATAAAATCATACTATCTAAAAGTTAAAACAAAAAAAAAAAATTTTCATGTTCTCGGTTGAAGCAGAATAGGTCTTAGAAGCCCAAACCACTTCCAGTAGTTAACTACTAACTTTTGAGAACAACACCATTCTCACATCACTCACAGACAAGAACCCGCTTTTCCAGTAGTATACAGAAAAAACGAGAAGAGAGAACCAAGACAAGGAATATTTCAAATGCAAAACTTTCCACGTAAAATTGAATACCCAACAGAATTAAATCAGAAAATATTTAACCATGGAGTTGTGGCTTGACTAGTTTTAAGAAAGCACTTACTTATTTACACCAGCCCTTAACGTTTCCTCTTCCAATGAACTCCATCTTTTGGCTTTCCTTCTTTTCCTAGGTGTTCCATCAGGCAAGTTATCAATTGAATCATCCCACTGCAAAGAGAAATAATACCTAACATGCTTAAGAAAAAAAGTAAAAAATAGATAAACAAGATCCCCCCCCCCCCCCCAACCCCATCATCACCCAGTCCATCCTGATACTCATAAGCTTAAAAGAACCTTCCACCAGAATAAAACAGAAAATGATAAACATGTTTACCTCATAAGTATGGGCAGAACTATTTCTTTCCATTAAGCAGGGACGATGATCATTCATCCAATTAACAGAAGGCCTTTTCTGAGGTTGATATAGTACAATGCTCCTGCAAGTATTTGGTTCAGGTATTTCTAAATCTCTACTCTGGTTTTCAAGAGGTTGCTCATGATGAATGCCCTTCATTGCCAATTCGGATCTTACAATGTCAGACACTCGTAATGTATCAGGAAGAGGATCCTTGACCAATGCTTGTAACTCCAAAGAACTTGATTTAAGAGATTCCCGAAGTTTTTTAACTTCAAGACTAGACACAGAGTCATTTTTGCTAGGGCTCTCTTCCTCAGCATCAACAATTTTAACTCCCCTATGTCGTGTACAGGGTGCAGTGTGGTCATGTTTAAGTGGCAGCTTGCCCTTCTGAATTGCTACTTTGAACACCAAGAGATGATCAAATAAAAAATAAGTTGTGGCAAAGAAAATGCAAAAAATAAAAAGTGGGGTGGGGAGGGAGGGGGGAAGGCCTAGCAATTCAATAATTGTTGTATTGCTGAATCTGCCGTGTGATAAATAACCAGGAAGAAAAAGAAATTGTCTAGAGTCTAATTTAAATTGGCAAGAGTCCAGTGGTAGGTAACTGAGTAAGAAAAGATAATAAGTATTAACTAATTAGCTTTGACTGGTCATTACGATACTGTGGAGATAAAGTATTAATAAAGTAATTAAGCAATTATTTTGTGCATACAATCAAGAACACAATCATATTACGAGTTTCATTTCCTCTGTTGAGTAGAGTTGAATTTAATATAATTTGTAGTGTACAAATCAAAATGTTCAAACCTTATCAAAAATAAGGAAAAATAAGTAGCATCCAATTTTTCTTAAAATAAAATGAAAGGAAAAACGTCGAAACAATGAAAAAGCACACAATGAACCCTCAATTGTGCTGATAAATCGCATCCCTGAATACACAGCCAGTTTCTGGAACAACATCAACCAATGCTACTTGGAACACCTATGCCTGATCACCCCTTAAAACTTTTTAACACATGCTAAATGCTAATTTGTGTTTTGCCATTGCCAGAACAAGCACGACACACTATTCTATATAACAATAAGATAACTCTTAAAAGGTTGACATCATAAATTATTTAAAATCATGATTCAGAAAGCGTGAAAATTTGAAAAGAGAGATCAAGAACAGAAACGAATAGGGAAGAGGCAGGGCGGCGAAACGGACCTCTCTCTGTCTTCGGAGGTGAGTCAATTCCACCCAATTCGCGACTTGCATCATCTGAGGAAATAGGTCTATCTTCCAATTGCTCACTGTCCCGGTTCTCACCTGTCACTGGGGCCTTCTCCGTGCTGATTGCAGCATTATCCAATTCAATTCCATCTCTCGCAACTAAAATCTCTATCGTGTTAGTTGAATTCTGTAACCTTTCTTCAACATTCATAGGATCAGAGGCCAACGCAGATTCAGAAACACCCATGACGCGACCCTCATCGGGTTTATGATCCATTGCATCATCCTCGCGTAAACTATGCGGACCCTTCACTTCAGGCAATGAAGCTGCAAACTCAAGAAATGAAGGGCCTATGAATTCCCAGGTTTTTGTCAAATAAGCCCTAACCTTATCGAGCGCAATTTGTCTGACATTCGTGTTCGCTAACCACTCGCACGCCTTCGAGTTCCAAAGCGCAGCCTCGATGTCATCCCTCCACTGCTTCAACTCAGAAGTAAACAACTCACTCCCTTCGCCTGACTCCTCCGCCTCCTCCATTTCCTGAACGCGACCCCTCCAGATCCTCTTGACCGCGTCGAAATACAAACTCTGGTTGTTGTTGTCCGTGGACGCCTTGAGGTACCTGATGGTGCACTCCACAGCAACGGCACAATACGCCTGCTTCATGGCATCCGTGATTGCAATGCCATCAATCCTGTCTAATTCCTCGATAATCTCTAGATTTTCCAATAGGGTTTCTATAAGTGAGCCCTTAGACACTTCAGATCGAATAGACCTGAGAAGGAAGGTCTTTTTCAACCGCGAATCTATGTTAGAGAGCGGCAAAACCATCAAGATTTTCTTGACAATCACATCTGGAACGTCACTCCGAAGAAGAAACTCCAGTACCCAACGAGCTACATCGCCGTCCATTGCACTTGGTAAAGCGATAATTGCTGGCTAAGCTGGAAAGACGAAGGCTAGAGTTTAATCTTTCAAAGCAGTTTCAGGCGAATTTGCTTTAGAGCAATATCGGTAAAGGTGATCGAACATCGGTTCAGAGATGAAGGCGGGAAGACCGGAAGATTCTGGGTTTTCTTTTTTTTTTTTGTTTTTTTTTTTTTAGCCGAGGGCGGGAAGAGTATGTTGCTGTAACCTGGAAGTGTCAATTGATTGAAATACATTATCGAGCAAGTGGACTGGCAAATGGCAAAAGCCAATTTAATATTAATTATACTTACATGTTAGGAAATTAAGATATACATTAAAAAAAAAAAATATATATATATATATATATATATTGAGCACAACGAGGCTGAGAACCTAGAGAAAAGGGGAGCTGATCTTCTTCCTCTAATTGGCCGCAGAGGTCCGGTGCTCGCACAGTGATCCATTGATCGTGACGCACGGATCTTCTGCTAGGAGAAAAACTAAGCAAAGGCCTGTTATGTTTTTAACAACAGTTTTTATCGTTGTTAAAAATCTTTAACAATAGTTTAGCAATAATAAAACTGTTGTTGAAAATTTTTAACAACGATTAAAAATCGTGTGGCAGAATTTTGATTCAAAGAAAAAGATTTACACTTTCACAATAGAAGCCCTATAAGTGGAGTGCCAACCTCATCTGCTAACAATGAAAGACCAAAACTCACTGGAGCAGGTATGTGTGTCTATATATATATATATAATAAATCTAAAATCTTTTTTAAATATAATATACTAATATACAATTAGATAGTCAGTTTAGTAACAAGCATTATAAAATTAAGTTAAAAAAAATTGAAACATGTTATTAACTTATTATAGATTTTTATGTTGTTGTTAACTCTTTATTTCTATGTCATGTTGCTTAAATATTGCATTCATATTCTCTTTTTACCTAAAGTTTACACATGGTTGATTTTGAAGGAATTAACAGGATTAATTTTCTAATCCTAGATCGGTGTAGGTACAAACTAAAGCATATTAATTAACAGAACATAAAAGGGATGAACATAACATGTACCTGGCATAATAGCGCTGTCCATCTCGAACAATAGAACAGAGGGAATTTTTCTTATGGTTGTGTGAGAGTGGTACTACTCTCTGTCTGATAAGTTATGTCTAGGGTTAGACTGATTAATGGGATGTCAGTCTATTTAATATCAGACGAGAGCAGGGACTTCTCAACAGGCTATGTGATTGGCCCAACCCATCACGGGCCACTCACAATATAAAGCCCAATTATAATATTCATATATTAAATGCTATATATTAGAATAATATAGTTAATATAATAATGATATTTAATAATTGATTAATGCTAATCCAAAATAGGATATATATTATATTAAATTTCAACAATTCTCCCACTTGGATAGCAATAGTCAATTATTAAAATACAATAATCATTAAGGCTAAAATACCAACTATATTTATAGCACATGTCAATAAACATAAACTTTAACGATGCAGAAATAGTATCCGATAGGGAAGTAAATCATACAAAGTAAAAGCCCATATTTCATATAAAGAATAATGAATATGGATAAGCATAATTAATTAAAAGAAATATGCAATCCAAGAATAGTCCAAGCATCTGAAAATGCTAAAAGAGATATGATAACAAAAGTGACGTCATCTCATACATATCTCATAAGAATAATAATTGAGTAAATGTAAAATTTCAGACTCCCACTAACCTAAAACATCAAAAGACTTAACTAATCCCATATGGGTTACATGATTCTGAAAAGCTTTAACAGTTAAGCCTTTAGTTAGTGGATCCGCCAACATGTATTCTGTAGCGAGATGTTCAATACGAGTCTGAAACTCCAGAATTTTCTCTCTAACAAATAGATATTTGATATCAAAGTGCTTTGATCGAGAAGAGCTTCTGTTGTTTTGAGAGAAATGAACAGCAGCAGTGTTGTCGCAGTATATCACAAGTGGCCTAGAAATGCTTTCAACAATGTGAAAACCAGAGATTAAGTTTTTCAGCCACACGGCTTGAGAAGTAGCCT
Organism: Biancaea sappan; assembly: GCA_037074585.1. NCBI lineage: Eukaryota > Viridiplantae > Streptophyta > Magnoliopsida > Fabales > Fabaceae > Biancaea > Biancaea sappan. Next base: position 15,311,114 of record CM073491.1, on the reverse strand, counting down.
CATAGCAAGCGACATACTCTGCCTCCATGGTAGAAGTAGCTGTAAGAGTCTGTTTAACACTCTTCCAAGAAATAGCTCCTTCTGCCATCATAAAAATAGAGCCGGAAGTAGACTTACGGTCGTCAGGGCAACCTGCAAAATCAGAATCAGAATAACCGATGACCTGAAGTTGATCAGACTTCTTGTAGGTCAACATGTAATCCTTGGTTCCCTGCAAATATCTCATGACCTTCTTCATGGCTTTCCAATGACCCAAACCTGGGTTGCTCAAGTATCTCCCTAAAGCATTAACTGCAAAAGCGATATCGGGACGAGTACAAACTTGAGCATACATTAAACTGCCAATAGCGGAAGCATATGGGACCTTTCTCATTTCAGATATCTCTGAATCATTTTGAGGACATTGAGATTTAGATAGTTTGTCACCTTTCTGAACAGGTGCAGCACATGGGGAGCAAGAATGCATGTTAAACTTGTAATACCCATGAAAAATAAAATATAAATGCGTGTTTTCAAACTACTGTTACTATTTACGTATATGGTACTGTTCATTTATACAATCAAAATGTCAAATACTAGATGTGGTTTGGTTATAAGAGAAAACTAGAAAGAAGTTTGTAGGAGAAAATGACGTTTTATGTGTAAAAATACCCTCAGGGACTAAATTGAAAGGACTAAATTGAAAAGAAACTTAAAGGTTTAAGGTGAAAGGATAGTTTTCCCTTTAAAGTTTCTAATAGTAAATAAACGAAAATTTTCCAGCGTAAGGTGCACAGTAACTGCATTATTAGAAATGTCATTTTCATGAATAGTAAATTGAATATTTTATTAGTGCATAGTGTCAAATAGTACCCTTGACTTTTGCTATAAATAGGCCCTTCCATTTCACTTCTAAACTCACACCTTCAACTTCTCTTCTTCCCTCCTTAAGTTTCTCTTGCTCCGATGCTAGGCTTCTGAGATTTTGGGCCTTTCCGTTTTTGCTTAGGTAAGGATACTATGCCCTTTCTATGTCTTTCAAATTTTAGAAGTTATTTTCTTAAGTATGCTCTGTGGTTGCGGCTTTGGCCGATCTTCCACATCAGAAAAACTGTCGTTAGCTGTTATTTTGATTCTCTGATTACCGAAATAGAATATAATCTGTGGAGAATACATGTCTAGGAAAGTTCTGGCTAAGGAAAGACCTGGTTTTTAAGTGTGTCCAGTGTGACCCTCCACTCTTTCCTGGGAACTTACCTGGTGTACTCTTTTACAGATTGTATTCTGTATTTCCAGTATGAATAGTGACCGTATGAATAGTACCGTACGTATGAATAGTGACCGTATGAATAGTACCGTACGTATGAATAGTGACCGTATGAATAGTACCCGTACATATAAACAGTATCTGTACGAAAATGATCTTAACGTATTTTCTGTAATCTTTCATGAAAATCTCTGTAGCGGAACACTGAAATTCACCTGCGTACTCTTGTCCGTAACGATTTAGAGAAGTGATACTCGTACGGAATCCAGGTGAGTGAAACGACCCTGTTTTAATAGAGTTTTAGCATTACTGGTGATAAAAAGTATGTCGTAGGACACTCCCAAGATTCATAGGGAGAAATTGGATTCAGAATGACGAATATAATGAGATAATTAATCCAGAAGCATGGATAAGACAAAGCAAGTATCTCATGATGATATGAAATTTGAATCATATAGTTATATACTATACCTGTTATATGGATGAGTATTATATTGTGCTTCTGATTATGATATGAACTGTTGTACTATTGATTGTGATTGAGCGGTACAGTACCCCCTCTCACGGCAAGGCGGAAAACCCGGGTTAAAGGGTGTCTTGACCAATGAGTGTGGAGACAACGATTCCCTCAGTAGGGATATAGCCCAGATTGGTGATAAATCCGTGAGGCGCCCTAGCTAAGAGGATGAGGTTGTGCGTCATGGCGGAAAAATACAAAATTGGTGAGCCGGCCTGTGTGCGCTCTCCGGGATATATTGCCATTGACGAGTACTAGTATCGTTTGTTGAATTGGATGAATTTTTCTTGTATGTAATTTCTAACTATGTCTATTGGTTGAGCTTGAGCCTTCGGATATGCTTGCATGACTGGTGATGTATTTGAATTTTATTAACGCAAGGCCGATTTGCTCACTGAGTTTAAAAGCTCACACTGTTTGTACAAACTTTTTGTTCAGATCAGGTTGCCGCCGAAGTACATCCGCTAGAGGAGTAGATCACGTTGGACCTTCCCGCTGTCGGGTAGGCCCTTCTTTTGTTATACAGTATGTTGCTCTGTAACCGTCTAGGACATCTAGGTCAGGGGTTTGGTATTTGGCTTGTATTTCAGTATGATAATGAATTTCGTACTGAGGATCTATTATTTTTAATTAAGAAAATCTGATGTATTTTCTTTGTATTTATTAAGGAATGGTATTTTGAGAATATAGAGATAATGACTAACGATTTTACTTGTGGGAAGAATTTATCGAAAGGCTTACAGTGATGGGATATTCATCATTGTGCCGGTCATGTGCCTAGAAAATGGGTCGTGACAAAACTGCTTGAAGATCTTTTCAATATATCCTCTCTGAGACAATCCAAGAATGCCACGTGACCTATCACGGTAAATCTGGATGCCTAGAACAACTGAAGCATCACCAAGGTCCTTCATATCAAAGTGGCTATTTAACATCAATTTTGTCTCAGTCAAAAGGTTAACACAACTGCTTGCAAGCAGAATATCGTCGACATATAAAACAAGAATTATAAAATTGCTCCTACTAGTCTTCAAATAAATGCACTGATCTGAAGCATTTTCCTTGAAGCCAAAAGAAGTGACAACACGATCAAATTTCAAGTACCATTGCCTGGATGCCTGCTTTAGTCCATAAATGGACTTTTTAAGTTTGCAAACCAAATGCTCTTTACCTGGCTCAATGAAACCATCAGCTTGAACCATGTAGACATCCTCGGCTAGATCTCCATTCAGAAAGGCTGTCTTTACATTCATCTGGTGAAGTTCTAAATCAAAGTGAGCTACTAAAGCCATAACAACCCGAAAAGCATCTTTCGTAGAAACTGGTGAGAATGTCTCTTTATAATCGATGCCTTCCTTTTGACTATAGCCTTTCGCTACTAGTCTAGCTTTATACCTCTCAACTTTTCCATCTGGACTACGCTTAGTCTTAAAGACCCATTTGCACCCAATCGGTTTGCAACCATCTGGCAATTCTACAAGATCCCAAACACCATTATGAGACATGGAAGCTAATTTATCATGCATGGCATTCAGCCAATCAGAAGCATGAGAACTAGAGATAGCCTCCTGGAAAGTGATAGGATCGTCATCATTATGGAGATCAAACTCATGCTCGTGAAGATACACCACATAATCAACTGGTATAGAAGGTTTGCGTACTCTCTGAGATCTTCTCAATAGAGGTGCTTCTGCAATGTCATTTGGCGGTGCCACTACATCTTGCGGTGCAATTACACCTGTTTCAGTAGCATCATCAGTTTCCTGTTCAATAACAGGTGGTACCACTACATCATGTCCTCCTTGAAGTGTCTGATCATCATCATGAGCGACTGGAACCACAATATTCATGGGAAGTAAAACAGGCGATGCTGGAGCTGTGGTCCGATCTTCCTTGAGAGTGATTGGTCGTGGAATCATCTTCAAAGAATATCGCTCTGTCAGACTCAATAACTCGTGTAGAATGAGAAGGGCAATAGAATCTGCAACCTCTAGAGCCCACGCAGTAGCCGATGAAGAAACCACTAATAGTTTTAAGATCAAGCTTCTTCAATTGAGGATTATAGGGTCTAACCTATGCTTTACAACCCCACACGTGAAAGTGTTTCAAACTCGGCTTCCTTCCACTCATCAGTTCGTAGGGAGTTTTCGGCACAGATTTGCTAGGTACCTGATTAAGGATGTACACAGCTGTCTTTAAGGCATCTCCCCAAAGAAAAACTGGTAATGATGTATGACTCATCATGTATCTTACCATATCCATGAGTGTTCGATTACGTCTCTCTGCAACTCCATTCTGCTCAGGAGTACCAGGCATAGTGTATTGAGCTTTAATCCTACATTCATCGAGAAATTTGGCGAATGGTCCTGGATTTCTCCCAGTCTCACTGTATCTGCCATAATACTCACCTCCTCTGTCAGACCTCACGCATTTAATATTCTTTCCAGTCTTTAATTCAATAGCAGCCTTGAAGGATCTGAAGGCATCCAAGGAACTGGATTTTTCTTGGAGGAGATCTATCCAACCAAATCTCGAGAAGTCGTCTATGAAGGTAATGAAATACCTATATCCACCCATAGCAGTGGGTGTAATAGGTCCACATATGTCTGTGTGAATCAACTGCAACACATCATCACACCTATTTGCTCCTTTCTTCCTAGTCTTGGCAGTGAGCTTGCCTTTTATGCAATCGATGCAAGCGTCAAAATCAGAGAAATTGAGATCATGAAGAATGCCTTCCTTAATCAGTCTTTCAATCCGGGGCCTAGAAATGTGCCCTAAGAGTCTATGCCACAGCATAGAAGAACTTTCATCAGTCCTGTTACGCTTATTTCCAACAACAGAGTTAACAGACATATTGTTCAAATTCAGCATGTAAAGCCCATCACATAATACTCCTGAACCGACAGTAACAGAATTAAAACGAATAAAAACTTTTCCATTACTGAATTCAAAAGTGTAGCCATATTTATCCAAAGCTGAAATTGAAATCAAATTCCTTCTCATAGAAAGTACATAAACAGCGTCTTTTAACAATAAAGTATGTCCATAAGGTAAAAGCAATGTAACTACTCCTATTTCTTCCATCGATACTCTAGCTCCATCTCCCACAATGATATTGGATTCAGCATCACTTGGCTTCCTCAGGCTTGTGAACCCCTGTAAAGAATTCACAACATGAATGGTTGCACCTGAGTCAAACCACCAAGTATTGGGAGCAACATCAATCATATTTGATTCATAACAAGCCAAAGCTAGGAGTGTACCTTGCTTGTCAAGTTTCCTCTTTAGAGTATAACAATCATCCACCTTATGGCCATATTTCTTGCAATACTTGCAGTTTCCTTTGAAAAAATTCTTCTTTGGCTCTAAGTGTTGAGAAACTTTTCCCCCTTTTTTCTTGTCACGTTGAAACTTTCCTTTGTGACCTCTCATTTTCTCAGACTTAGCACCAGAAGAAGAAGCAGCAGCAAGCTGAACACTGTGTGCTTTCCCTTTCTTTATGGAATCCTCTTCTTGAGAGACAATGGCAATCATTTCATCAATCGTCCATTCAGTTTTCTGAGTATTGTAGGAGGTTTTCAGAATGTCAAACTGAGAAGGGAGTGACTCCAGTACTTGCCAGATTAGATAGCTCTCACCGAGATCAACCTTGAGAGACTTCAATTTATTAAAATAGTGGACTAACTTCATGATGTGCTCACGAACTCCACTAACACCATCATATTTAGTCTTCTCAATCAGAGAGAGATACTGGCCCTTCTGACCTTTGTCAAAAGTGGTGAATTTCTCACCAACGGACTTCAGAAAATCCTTAGCATTCTTGCTCTCTGGAATGCTCTGTCTAATAGACTTCTCCATGGTGTATTTCATCACCATGAGACACACCCTGTTGGAGTGCTCCCATTTTTCACGAGAAGCCCTTTCAGCAACAGTGGACTCAGCAGTAAGAGCTGGGGGCTCTTCCTCTCTCAAGGCCAAGTCCATATTAGTGATGGCCAAATACAAATCCAGAGATTCTTTCCAGTCCTCAAAATTGGTCCCATTTAGTGTTTTGACAGAAGTTAATTGCATAGGCAGGGAGGATGGCATTAAAACAACAAAAAGAAAACATTTAATATGCATAATGTCATTATGCTATAAGAGAATTAAATGTTTCTATGTGCACAGCCAATCAAGCCTGTTAGAGAGAATTTCTTGTCTACCTGGTCCCGCCTAAGGGTCCCGGACCAAAATAAACAAGAAATATAATAATACAATACTTTACACCTCATATCATTATCTAAATTTTGAATGCCGATAGGGTATTCAAAATAATTGATAGAGGTATGAATAACATGGTATTGTATAAGAAAATTACATTAATAATAATATACCGATAGGATATAATTATTATTAATGCAATAAATTAGACTAAAAATAATGATTAAAAAAAGGATAAAATAAATGAAATTTTAATCATTTAAATCGAATATTTTGCATAACTGTGCCCACGATAGGTGAGTTCACAATCATACAAAATAAAAGGCAATTATATTCAACAGAATAATTAATTATTAATTAGGGAAAAGAATAAACAAATAAATGACAGAAAATTCAAAAATAATAAAAGGGAATAATTTTCATATGGACTGAAATTAATTCCATCACTAAGATAGCTTACTGGGGAGAGTACAACATACATAGATGTTGTTAACAGAGTGAGGAACTTCCACAAAAATTTCAGTCCAAAAATCCGAGAGTACGATAGTTAAAATAGCATAATAGTCTCGGATTAAATACAGTAAAATACTTATGGGTCCCGGAAAATTTTTCAAAATTACCAAAAATAATATTATGTAATTATTTAATTTTTCAAAAAAAAAAAATTTTGGGGTCTGGAAGACGCTGCACGCGCCAGACCCGCGCGTGGGTGTCGCCAGTCGGGGTCTTCTTCCTTACCCGACTGGCCTTAACCGGGTCGGCGACCCGCGAGCGTGACCTGGTTAATTCTCCCACATATGGCAATGAAAAGCAATTTTTCTTGAGGGGTTTTGTTCGAAATCATGCAAAAGTGAGAATCCCTCAATTAATTTGTTGAAATAAGGTCAGGATTTGGAGTGGCCATGATCGAAAAGCTTAGGGAAAAAACTTTTAAAACAAAGTTTTCGATCTCTCAAAAACGCCAATGAAAAACACTCGTTTTTGGATATGTTATTCGTATAGCAGCGCCATGTAGAAGCCCTAAATCAATTTCGAAAAACATTGGTTGGTTTTGGAAGAAATCAAAATTGAAATCCTTAGGGAAAACGGAAATTAGAAAAAAACATTTAAAATCCCTAAAACGTTGTTCAATCCCTCTGATTTTCACTTATATGATTCGTATGAATGGTTTGAATCAAAGCCCTAAAACAATTTTGAGATTAACTTACTAAATTAGGGCAAACGAAATTTGTTTTAAAATTTGGGTTTTAGAGAATTGCGAAAATCAGAAAAAATTGTTAATTAATAGCCATAGAATGTACTACGAACCAGGCTCTGATACCATTGAACGAATTAACATGATTAATTTTCTAATTCTAGATCGGTGTAGGTACAAACTAAAGCATATTAATTAACAGAACATAAAAGGGATGAACAGAACATGTACCTGGCATAATAGCGCTGTCCATCTCGAACAGTAGAACAGAGGGAATTTTTCTTAGGGTTGTGTGAGAGTGGTACTACTCTCTGTCTGATAAGTTCTGTCTAGGGTTAGACTGATTAATGGGATGTCAGTCTATTTAATATCAGACGAGAGCATGGACTTCTCAACAGGCTATGTGATTGGCCCAACCCATCACGGGCCACTCACAATATAAAAGCCCAATTATAATATTCATATATTAAATGCTATATATTAGAATAATATAGTTAATATAATAATGATATTTAATAATTGATTAATGCTAATCCAAAATAGGATATATATTATATTAAATTTCAACAGATTTTACTTATAATTAGTAATTTTCTAAACTTCTCTATTATATTTTTGTGAGTAACATTAATTATTAATTGATTTATTGTAAGTGAGTAGAATTATTAATTGAGTTCTTGTAAATTTGATTTTTTTAAAATCAATTATATAAATGGTTGCTAGTTGGCTAAAATTAGTGGCATTATTAAATTATTTATTTCAAATTCAAAATTTTTAATATTAATTATTTAGATTATAGTAATAAAAAAATTATTTATATGATAGTTGATTGGCTAAAACTAATATTAGCATTAAATGGAAGGAATGAGTTCACGTTATATCAAATTTACTTCCATTGACATAAGAAAAAATTAATAGTAAGAAATACATGATAACTAACTATGATATATTTAATGCTTATACAACATTAAATGTTTGAGAGTATAAGAAAAATGATTTTATATATATATATTGTAATACCCTTAAAAAAAATTCCAGTATATGGTACTATTCACCTATACATCACACGTATACAAAACTGTTCACGTATATGGTCATCATGAATGAGTGCTAATTTTGATTTGGAGTAATTCAATGGAGAAAATGATCTCTCTGTCTATTTAATTTCACATATGCTTATGTGAATCTTGTTATCTTGTATGTGTATGTTGATGAAAATACAGATTTTCATAATATTGTATAAATTGTGGGATGTGGCAATAATCCCACGGGTAAGATGTGGATTGGGCATAAGAGGAAACTAGAAAGAAATTGGGAGAAAAATGACGTTTTATATAAGAAAATCTCCCTTAGGGACTAAATGGAAAGGAAACTTAAATAGTAAATTGATTATACTGATAGATGAGACCGATAAGTAGAACTGGTAGATGAGACTTATAAGTAAAATTGGTAGGTGAGACTAGTAAGTGAAATGGTAAGTGAGACTAGTAGATGAAACTGGTAGATGAAAACTAGTAAGTGAAACTGGTAGATGAAAACTGGTAAGTGAAACTGGTAGATGAAAACTGGTAAGTGAAACTGGTAGATGAAATAGTATAGGAGAACGGTAGATGGAATAGTAGTAAATAGTACCATAACTTCTCCTATAAATAGGCCCTTCTATTTCACTTGTAAATACACACCTCCAGTTTCTCTTCTTTCCTCTCCTCAAACTTCTTTTATCCCGGCACTAGGTCTCTGAGATTTTAGGCATTTTTTCTGTCAGCTTAGATCCAAGGTGAGAATACTATACCCTTTCTTATAATTATACAAGTTAAATTCTTTAGTATATTTTGTGGTTGCAGCTTTAGCTGGTCCTCCACACTAGAAAAGAACTTTTCCTAGTACGAATAGTGATCATATGTATTTATACCGTATTTATGAATAGTATTCGTATGTATGAATAGTAACCGTATATATGAATAGTATCTATACATATGAATGGTAATAGTATGTATGAATAGTGATAGTACGTATGAATAGTGACCAAACGTATGAATAGTGACCATAAATGTAAATATTAATCATACGTATTTTTTGTTGACTATTACAAGAGTCGAAGGAAAAGGAGAGAACAGTGCATCCCAATGGAGATGCATGTTTAGCTTTGAGCCTTCAATGAGATTTTGGACATCCTTTGATCGATATAAGATGTAGAAATCTAGCTCGGACCCGAGGTGAGGGATCTAGCTATACCTTGTATGATTTTATTTTCTAGGATTGTACTTTCTAAAGTTTCATAAAATGATATCATGTGATAAGGTGATTATGTGTTTGACATACATGATGTAAGGTACCACATGCATATAATTTGAGCTTGCAAACTGTATGTGGATGAAGGAATATAGAACTTTATACTATACCTGAATTTTGAAAATTTGAGCTCAGTTGAAGGATTGATCTATCCTTGTCTTGTTTGATTAATTTTTAAAAATTTGTTTGTTAGAAGATATAATAAATTAAGGAATGAATATATTTTCTATATATTGGGATAGAGCTTGCAAAGGAAATCATGTGAATGATTAATGATTATGAATGACATGGATTTATTAAAATTCATGATGTGCATATGAATGTTCTTGATTGTGCAATCGATTGTATTTGAAAGAAATAGAGATTTCGAACACTTTTGCGTCCTTTGAGGACAGAGGTGAAATAAGGTTGAATTGCTTGACGTCCTTTTAAAGGCTTGACACAAGATATTCAATGTATATAATTATACACATGGAATAGTTGAGGGATTCATCCCTCCAAGATACAATATAAATTCCATCTCATATCGCAGTTAGATTCTATATTTAATGATGATTGCTAGATAATGAAATTTATTGTTGATTTAAGATTATATTGATGAGAATTATGAATTGAGTATATAATATACATGGAATGGTTGAGGGTTTGACCCAAGATACCAATGCCTGAAATTATACAAAGGGAATGGTTGAGGGCTTGACCCAGGATACCAATGCATGAAATTATACACATGGAATGGTTGAGGGCTTGACCCAAGATACCAATGCATGGAATTATACACATGGAATGGTTGAGGGCTTGACCCAAGATACCAATGCATGGAATTATACACATGGAATGGTTGAGGGTTTGATTTCCCAAGATACCAATGCATGTAATAGTTGTAGACATGAATATATCTTTAAGCAAAAATATTACCTACGGGCAGAACACGCCTTCGGGCAGAATGACATCTACAAGTGGGATAATGCTTTCGGGCGAGGTGTATGTGATTATTTACGAACTTTCTTATGATGAATTCCTCTTGACTTACATTTATGTCATGAATTATTAATGTTGTGAGTTTTTCACATGTTCATACATGATTATATGTACTTTTGGCATGCATAATTGATTATATGTGCGGTAAAGCTATTTTATGGTGAGTCAAGTGGATAAGACTCACCCCCTCATAGTTTCAGGTAAAGAAGGCCCTTTAACTTCGAGGATGAACGTGTCGATGATGCCTCCCCTTTGTTCGGGGTACGGTAACAGACTTAATTATGTTGTTTTAGTAATTTTAGAAAGCTCTGTAATCAGGTAGGTCATGTATTGTTGTATAGGATGGTTAAATATGAAGACATTCTCTTATTTTACTTCTTCATTGTGTAATTTAAAACAATTATATTTAAAGTAATAATTGGATTAAGGAAAGAGTAATAAGTTAAATGGAAAGTTAGGCTTGCGGTGGTGTGGGTTTAGACATCTCCGCGCCGGTCATGGGCCTGGATGTAGGGCGTGACATATATGAAATATAAAATATTTTTTATATATAATATATTAATGTATAACTGAATGGTCGATTTGGAGTAGATAACTATTATAGCTATCTAACAAGTAATCTGATTAATTTGATTATTTAGTGTGTGTTTGGGAGTTCGGTGGATTAAACGTGGGTGAGGTAAACTAGGTTTGATTGAACGTGGTTGAAAAAAATTAAGTTTGAATGAACATGATTTATGTTTGGGAGACATTTAGACAAACGTAGTTTGAGGCAGTAAAACTTGGTTTGGAGTAGAACATGATGTTTGAATGTTGAATTACAAACGTGGTTTCAGAATGTATAATTACCAAAAAGGGCATAAATTTTTTATTTAATTTTTTGATCTATTATTATTAATTATTGTTATTTATTTAAAGGAAACTTAATTCTTTTGTTTATTTGTCTAAATTTATAAATTAATCACTAATAACTCATTTTTAACTAATAATTTTATTTTTTTATTTTGTAATTACTAATTAAAAATTTAATTAATCAGTAATTTCTCACAATAAATTAAAGATCTCTAATTAAATTTCAAAACATTTTTTTCTCTATTAAATTAATTTTACCTCTAACTAAATTTTAATACAATTTTTTTCTTCTCTATTAAATTCATTTTATGTTAATTAAAATTTAAAGATTCATTCTCATAATAAAAGGAATTGTGCTCTTAATTGTATAATGATATAATTAAATTACTTCTTTAATTAGTTAACTAAAATAATTAGGATGTTTAAATGTGTAAATTAAGTTTTTAAAGTAATTATATAAATTATGATATAATTAGGTTTAATTGTATAAATTAGGTTTATTCTCATAATAAAAGTAATTATGTCATCACTAATAACCTTCAAATTTTGGTAAATTCCATCAAATCTTAATTAAAATTCCATTTATATTTAATCTGAATATTTTTAGAAATTTTATTCTCTCCCTCCAACTTCTCATATTATTCACTTAGATCCTTGGTAATAATTTTTCCTTTATCTTTTTCATGTTCTAAGACCACATTTGGTTTCATCCAGGTTCATAGGTCACAAATATATTTTGTTCTAAAATTATAGCTACTCCTACAAACTTTTGATTTTATTCACTTAGGTCCTTAATAATATTTTTTCCTTTATCTTTTTCATATTGTAAAACCACATTTAGTTTCATCTAGGTCCATAGGTCACAAATATATTTTGTTCTAAAATTATAGCTACTCCTACAAACTTTTGATTTTATTCACTTAGGTCCTTGGTAATAATTTTCCTTTATCTTTTTCATGTTGTAAGACCACATTTAGTTTCATCTAGGTCCATAGGTGACAAATATATTTTTTTCTAAAATTATAGCTACTCCTACAAACTTTTAATTTTATTCACTTAGGTCCTTGGTAATAAATTTTCCTTTATCTTTTTCATATTCTAAGACCACATTTAGTTTCATCTAGGTCCATAGGTCACAAATATATTTTTTTCTAAAATTATAGCTAACTCTAAAAACTTTTAATTTTATTCACTTTGGTCCCTACCATGGCTGCACACTTCCAATTCATTTTATTTTCCTTCCAAACCAGCCCAGAATTTAATCTTGAATGTTTGTAGGACATTTAAGGGCATCCCCGACCAATTTTCGGATCTCTCCCTCTTCAGTTCTCCTCCATCAATGATTATGCTACTTCTCTTCCACCTCCCCTGTTTTTTTGCTCTTAAACAGGGGAGAAATGCAGAGAAATGAACAACAGATAGAGGGCAAAATTGAAGCAGAGCAAATGTGAATATATTAAAGGGCACCAAAGACACGGGGGGCAAAATTGAATATATATACAGAGGGGAATATAAAAATGAACCCCAACCACGTTGGTTTGTCAGGAAAAGCAAGAAATTGGCGTGGCTGTGCTACTGTGGTTTGCAGAGGCTTCACCGTGGTTTGGAGCTGAACGTGGTTGCATGATTTTCTTCCCAAACATCTAGGATTCGAGCAAACGTGGGTTGGAATCATGGTAAACTTAGTTACCGCAAGCTGAACGTGAATCCAAACAAGTCCTTAATTGGTTTTGGTTGATTTTGGTCGAATCATTCGGTTAGAGTTAGATTGAATAGAAATTGAACATTCCTAGCTGGAGGTTCCAGTTAAACATGTCTCCTACTAGCAAGGATGAGGGTAAGTTTGCCATTTTATGCAGTATGGTGAATGTTTCATATAGTCACAAATAAAAAAAATAGTAGATTCCGTTCAAAATAGTCCTCGTGACTACACATGACTGTACTTTTGGTATGTCCTCACGGCCACTATTTTTCAAATATTTCACTTTCGATTTTTTTTAATGTTGAATCTTAACTGTTAAATAATCTCATTTAATAATTATCATAAAATTTTGTATTTTTTTTAAAAAATACATGATTAATTTTAACAAGTTTAATTTTATATTTTTTAAATTAATTATGCAAATTTAAAAAAAGAAAAAGAAAAATATAAGATTTAATCCAACAACTAAAATCCAGTATTAAAAGGAACGAAATGAGATTGTCTCCTTAGAACTGACTCTAAGAAAGTTACTTAATTTCTCCCACAGCTATTTAATAACTATAGAAAACTAAGGAGACAATAGAGGGAATCAAAATTCCAAATATTTGCCCCCTTTAGTTCAATCAAATATTTGATTGATGATCCCTTGAAATTACTTATTCTAGATATTTGTGTTTGAGACGTGCATTCGAAATGCTTCAATAGGGAAACATTATTTGTGTCATTCTGGTTCAGATGTAGACTATGACAGAACAAGTAGCATCATTTCTTAACCATTATAGATATCCCACCACCATTTTGGCCTTGGAGATGCTAAGAATGATGTTCGATTATCGAAAACAATATTTCTGGTCAAAGGAGGTGAACTTATTGTTACTGGGTTGGTCCACTACTCTTGAGTAATGACTACGCTATCAAATGGGTCAGTTAGATAGTTTAAGACTTACAAGATTAATCATAAACATAAGTTAGGTTGGGCCATATTTCTATTATTGACCGAATCGTAGTTTGGCCCACTTTATCAAGATTTGTGCCTTGAGTTGGCGAACCAATGGGTCATTTTTATAAAATGTATTTTTATTCATTTTAAATGATAAAAACTAAATTGGTTTAGGCCTAAAAACTAAATATAATTTTAAAAAAATCTAACAAATTCAATTCACCCAGACAGTCAAACCCATCTAAACTCGTTGAACTCTACTAGTATTAAAAAAATTTTATTTAAAATAGGTTGTTAATTTATTAACTCACTCAATTTTGTTTGTAAAGTTATGATAAACTAGCCAATCTATCAAGTAGCTTAAATTTCTTCTAGTCACAATGTTTTTTTTTTTTGGTTGCAAATTCCAATTGTTAGATTAAGATCTAACAATTAGCGTTGGTCTTTACAATTATGCGACTAACAGATTTTAACTGTCAAATCTTAATCCAACAATTTATATCGATATAAGAGTGGCTCCGCTCCCTCCATCAAGCCAAATTGAAATCCTTAGTGCTAACATTATAAATTTTTAATTCATATAAAGCTATATATAAGTATATAATTATACAACTACAACGTCAACTTGTCAACATTTTTACCACAATAGCCTTGTTGACCACATTCTCATGGGATCTCACAAATTAGTTATATCTTCCATTTTTTATCTTTGTCATAATGAATATGACCAATAAATTTAGGACTCTATCTGTGACAAATAGGGCTGAGCAAAGGACCCACGAACTTACACAGTTAGATTGGGTTGGATTGAAAATCTTAAACCCAACCACTGGTGGGTCAGGTTACGTGTTGAAGATTTTCAATGTTACACCCCAGAAATTTGGGCACATGAATTATACATAAATCTTAAGACGTACTTTTTAGATACTCTATAAATTCCCTAAACAGTCCTAAAATTTACATCTATAAATTCCTTAAATAGTCCTAAAATTCACAACTACGCAACGTTATAAATATTCAATAAAAGAAATTTTATTCATACACAATAATACATAAAATATTCGAATCTAGGTAACCTATGGGAAACATAAATAACAAAGCACAACAGTAAATTATAGCCGAAATAACAATAAATCCCTAACTATATCCGAGTCTAGGTAACCTATAGGATCATAGATCGTTCTCTAGGCGTATAGCTCAAAAATTGCAACATGCTGTTCTCCTATAAGTCTACATTCTTACAAATACCACATTGAGTTGCAACTCAATAAAAATGTACTAAGGGTCTATATTCCCTTAGTTTTAAATTTCCTAAAGTTCATCCATAAGGATTTAACCAATCTAAGACTTGCTACTCGGATTGTATCGTGGGTCTACACTCCCACCACAATTCCTCTTTCCCTTCCAAATCACATGCATTCCTCTTTCCCATGCAAAGCATACACAATCACAACACAACACACATTTCAACAATTCACTATTCTCCAATACAATTCCCGTCATAATTTTTCCAAACCATGTAAAAAATTCCATTATTTAGTTAACATCACTAACTAGAAAATTTAATTCAACTAATTCCAATTATGATGTGAGCGAATTTATATTGTACTAGAATAAATAAAGAAAAAAACCCGATTAACAACGTCACCTACTCACCTTGATGCTGATTATGATTTACCCAAGCAAATGATGAAAAACTGGAGCCACGCAATCTCCCGAAAACACCTAGAGATAAACTTCTTAGCACTTAGCACCAAAATTCCAATTTTTCCCTCACTCTCCAGTACAAGGTACTTGGGCGCCCTGAAACGTTCCAAAGAGGTTGTTGCCTTTGTCCACTTGCCACCCAGGGCGCCAAGAACACTAATGCCCATGGACCCCATGGTGCCTGGGCGCCCAGACTTGGAGTTTGGGTATAAAATCCACCAAAAATTCATTCCTTTCATTCGTTTTCTTCCCCCTTTGGTTAATGCTATTACATGGATTTTTAAGAATGTTTTATGATGATCAAAACTCCCACAACAATCAAAAATAAAAATTGTTTCATGGTTTTATTGAAAATTCCTCAAATTTTCTATCAATGGCTTTTCATCACTTTTCCTTCCATGAAATCAAGTATATTCTTCCAAATAGTTGTGTTTCACCATAACCAGCAAGAAAACCAAAAGAAAACAGCAAAAGAAGCAAGGTGACAACACCAACATCTCAAAATTCTATTTGTCTTCCTTAGGGCACAATAAATTCGAAAATGGAGGTAAGGAGGGAAAGAGAAGATGAAACTTACTTCTTTGCCTCTAGAGTTCTTTTGAATTGGAAATATGGTCGGAAAATACAAGATCACCAAAAGAATTTGATATAAAGGATTGAAGAAGTGGAGAGAAAAGATGAAGAAGCTTTCTCCTTTCCCTTGCCCAAAGTGCTCGGATCATGAAAAATGAGAGAGAAGAGAGAGAAAAGGAGGATTTTATAGTTAAGTGGTTCATTGGGGTGACCCATGAGTGCCCATACCCAAGTGCCCAAAACCCACTTAACCCAACTAAAAAAAATTCACAATAAATATATTAATTCCATTAAATTTTATCTTTCTCCTATTTTTCACAAACACGATATAAATATCACATAGTAATCAAAATATCTAGTCCAGTCATTTATCTCAATTTTCATAATTAACATTCAAATATAATTAATTAAATATAAAAAATTAAAATGACTAAATTAAATTAAATAATTTAACACTGTGAAATATCGTAATATTCCCAAACATGTGACCCCAAAATTGATAGATATTATATTCAACTCGACCCGACCCTCAAACTCGATAGTTAATTATTTATTTATTTTAAATATTTCACTAGGGTTCCAGCATACTTTTCACTTTCCCAATCCCTCCTCATCAGTTTGAGTCTCTGAGACGACAAGCTTCAAGTCTTCAACTTTTGACTTGTCTTTTCCTTCACAACACCCAGGGACAACTATTCACGCATACAAATAGCATTCCCAATCCGATGCATGAAAAGGAACACCAATTTCAAAGTCCGTAGATTCCTCTTCAGCTTTAGGTCATTTTTCTCAAACTCTCTCCTTGCATTTACATTTTGATTTCATTTCTATAGGAGATTTTAGATCTCGGCCCTATTTTCTTTCTGTTATTGTCATTCTCATTAGGAGTTGACAATATTTTAAAACAAATTAACTGCTCAAACGTAAATGGACCTCGGACGATTTTGTAGATCTCTCTCTAATTCAACAGTTCTTGGATTTTGATTCATTCTTACTTACCTAATGCAGATGCCCCAGAAAGAAAGAAAGAAAGAAAAAAATGTAATACCCATGAAAAATAAAATATAAATGCGTATTTGCAAACTATGGTTACTATGCTAGTATACAGTACTGTTTACCTATATAATACTATTTACGTATACGATACTATTCACTTATACAATCGAAATGTCAAGTACTATATGTAGTTTGGTCATAAGAGAAAACTAGAAAGAAGTTCGTAGGAGAAAATGACGTTTTATGGGTGAAAATACCTTCATGGACTAAAATGAAAGGACTGATTTGAAAAGAAACTTAAAGGTTTAACGTGAAATGACAGTTTTTCCTTTAAGTTTCAATAGTAACCAATAATTCAGCGCCCGTTTTGCACAGTAATGCATGAAATATTTTATTAGAAATGTCATTTTCATAAATAATAAATTGAATATTTTATTAGCGTATAGTGACAAATAGTACCGTTGACTTTTCCTATAAATAGGCCATTCCATTTCACTTCTAAACTCACACCTTCAACTTCTCTTCTTATCTCCTTAAATTTCTCTTACTTCAATGCTAGGCCTATGAGATTTTGGGTCTTTCCTTTTCAGTTTAGGTAATGCTACTATGCCCTTTCTATGTCTTTCAAATTTTAGAAGTTATTTTCTTAAGTATGCTCTGTGGTTGCGGCTTTGGCTGATCTTCCACATCAGAAAAACTGTCCTTAGCTGCTTACATATTATTTTGATTTTCTGATTATCGAAATAGGATGTAAACTGTGAAGAATATATGTCTAGGAAAGTTTTGGCTAAGGAAAGACCTGGTTTTTAAGTGTGTCCATTGTGACCCTCCACTCTTTCCTGGGAACTTACCTGGTATATTCTTTTACAGATTGTATTCTCTATTTCTGGTATAAACAGTCTCTGTATATATGAATAGTGTCATATGTATAAACAGTATCTGTATGTATGAACAATATCTGTACGTATAAATAGTGACCGTATATACAAATAGTATCCATATGTATAAATAGTAACCGTACGTATGAATAATGACCGTACATATGAATAGTGACCGTACATATGAATATTAACCGTATGTATGAACAGTATCTGTATGAAAACAATCCTAACTTGTTTTCTCTAATCTTTCATGAAAATCTCTGTAGCGGAATATTGAAATTTATCTGTGTACTCTTGTCCGTAACGACTTAGAGAAGTGATACTCGTACGGAATCCAGGTGAGTGAAACGACCCCGTTTTAATAGAGTTTTAGCATTACTGGTGATAAAAAGTATGTCGTAGGACACTCCCAAAATTCATAGGGGGAAATTGGATTCAGAATAACGAATTTAAGGAGATAATTAATCCAGAAGTATGGATAAGACGGAACAAGTATTTCATGATGATGTGAAGTTTGAATCTTTTCAAAAACAGTTTAATTGCTATCTTGATTTTTGGCTTATAAATCTATAATATAGTTATATACTATACCTGTTATATGGATGAATATTATATTGTGCTTCTGATTATGATATGGAATAATATACTATTGATTGTGATTGAGCGGGACAGTACTCCCTCTCAAGGCAAGGCGGAAAAACCCGGTTGAAAGGGTGTCTTGACCAATGAGTGTGGAGACAACGATTCCCTCAGTAGGGATATAGCCCGGATTGGTGATAAATCCGTGAGGCGCCCTAGCTAAGAGGATGAGGTTGTACGTCATTGCGGAAATATACATAATTGGTAAGCCGGCCTGTGTGCGCTCTCCGGGATATATTGCCATTGACGAGTACTAGTAACGTTTGTTGAATTGGATGAATTTTTATCTTCTTGTATGTAATTTCTAACTATGTCTATTGGTTGAGTATGAGCCTTCGAATATACTTGCATGACTGGTGATGTATTTGAATTTTATTAACGCGAGGCCGATTCGCTCACGGAGTTTAAAAGCTCACACTCTCTGTACAAATTTTTTTGTTCATATCAGGTTAACAGCGAAGAATATCCACTAGACGAGTATATCACTTTGGACATTCCCGCTGTCGGGTAGGCCCCTCTATTGTTATAGATTATGTTGCTCTGTAATCGTCTAGGACATCTAGGTCAGGGGTTTGGTATTTGGCTTGTATTTCAGTATGATAATATATTTTGTATTGAGAATCTATTAATTAATAAAATTTGATATATTTCCTTCTTATTTATTAAGGAATGATTATTTTGAGAATATAGAGATAATGATTAATAATCTAACTCATGGGTAGAATTTGTCGAAAGGCTTACAGTGATGGGATATTCATCATTGTGCCGGTCATGTGCCCAGAAAACGAGTCATGACAAAAAAAATCGACTCGACTCAACCACATGTGGTCCGTTCAGGTTGATTCTCTCACCCAATCCAAATCGATTTGACCTGTGCTCAATTCCAATGACAAAGATTTTAGTACTTACAACACTTTCTTGTCTTTTGAAAAATGAGAAATAACCAATATTCAATTAGTAGCTAGTCCTATGTGATTGTCAACTCTCCTAAATCTGTGTTTGTAAAATTGATTTGGAAGATATTTAAGCCTGGACAAACTATGATTTGTAGAAACAATATATATGAAGCTTTCACTTAAACTATGATTTGAAGACAAAACTACGTTAACACAAAGACTCTCAAATATATTATTTTATACTAAAATTATGTTAATATAATTCAAACCATGATTTATAGAAAGAAAAAAAAAAACTAAACATACACTAAGTAGCCTTAGCATACCACCAAAAAGCTCCTCGAAACTAATATTTTGAGTTTGGCATCTGTTTGTCTTTTTGGAGATGCATCCTGGTCCTGAATTGTAATTTTGGAATAACATATTTTTACTATCATTAAAAAAAAAAACAATGGCTAATATCAACAACTCATATAAGACAAGAGATGGCCATATATGAATTAAATTTATGTTTTAAGTAACAAGAAAACAAAAGTCATTGAAACTTACAATCCCTTTAATTGAGCGAGCTGTTTCGATTTCATTAATCAATAATTATTACATACGCACTAGAAAGAAGTTTTTTCTTTTTCAGTTCCTTTTTTGGGTTAATTATGACTTGGGAAAAGAACACCGGTTAAAGAATAACGACCTCCCCCCCCCCCCCAAAAAACAAAACAAAAAAAAATCTCAATTATGTTCTGTTGTTTTAAACACAAAAAAGTTGAGTTACTTTTTACCGAATAAATTATGTTTGATAAGTTAAATAAATTAATTTATAATTTATTTAATTAGTTTATAATTTATTTGACTAGTTTATAAATTTATTAAAAATATTTGATAAATAAATTTATTTAAATTATTTATAACTTATTCTGATATATTACTTTTAGTAGTTTATAGTTTTTATATTTTTCTTTCATTTTATTCTTATAATTTTATAAAAATACTTATGGCCTTATCTTATATATATATATATATATATTAAATATATAACATATTTATATATATATATAATAATTCAAATTATTTTAATTAAAAATAAAAAATAATATGTTTATTTATATTATTTTAAAATTATAAAATATATGTTATTTTACATTTTTCAATTGTTTCAATAATTATTTTTATTAAACACTTTTAATTTAATAAATTAACTTATAAATTTTTAGTTAACTTTTTAACTTTTAGCTAAATTATAAATTATTTTTACCAAACACACCTATAATATATCTCTTATAAATGCGAGCAAATTGTACCTTCCAAAAGACCACACCTCTTTAGATTTATGTCTATTTGTTCATCTTTCCATGTTGTTCAGTGAGCAAAATTAAAAGGTTGAAATTGTTCATAAGAAAAAACAAATAAATTATTAGCAACTTATTATTATGGCGAAGTAGATGATAACAAGTGTCTAATATTTAATAATGCCAATCTGGGCCCAGATTATTATAATTAAATTTTAAATACATAATAAACTTTACCGCATCTTAAAAGGTAAACAAGTTTGCAATATTGTTTAGGATTAAGACACGTGTTTGGGAGCCCATGGGTGAAGAGCATGTATATGTATAACACCAGTAATTTCAAATTCCTATTTATAAAATTGGACTAAACCAATTAAAAAATTGATGATCTGGATCACATATTTAGTCCGACTAGCTCAAAACACCGATCTGTCAAAAAATTGACCAAACACATATAAAGTCGGACTACGTAATTATTGAATTAATTTTTGTTTTAGCTTTACATATTTATTCATACACATCTTATAATTTTCTTTATATATATCATAAATGCTAGTGTATTATTTTATTTTATGTATGATTGTTATTCATATATTATTTTTTGATTTTTTTTAAAATTTTGTTTCACAAGGATATATTATTAGATTTTGTTCTATTATTAAATATGTAAAAAATATATAATAACTTATTTAAATCTTTGTAAATTTATCAAGTCTAAAGGTAGAAAAAATTATTAATTATTGTATAAATTTTTATTATATAAATATAAGATATATATATATATATATTTACAATAAATTGAACTATGATTCAATTGCAATTGAATTATTAAATTTTGAATATATATTTACCCATTCAAAGAATTGTTCAATTTTAAAAATATTACTTCAAATTAATGTGTTGTTTTAGTAGAAACAAACTCCTTAAAAAACTATTCGTCTAATTGAGAATTAAAAAGCATCCCTCCATTCATATATTTGGTGTTATCATCGCGGATATTAAGAAAATCCTTGCTAATAACTGTGATTTTAGTATCTCATATCCTTTTATGCATACTTGTTTGTCAGAATCAGATCTAAGAGTGCTTCTTGTCTTTGTCTCATGGAAGTTCTCAAGAGATTAGCCTTGTCTTATAAATTGACTACATGTTTATAGTGTTTCTTCAATTTCAGTTGTCTGGTTTCTGTTATTTTCTGTTTTTTTCTACCAAAAAAAAATATTGATGTTGGCTATATATGCTATGGCGAGAGCTCAATAAAAGAGCGGAGTAAATGCGTACCGTGATATGGGAGTTACGTAAAGAGGCAAGAGAGTACTGTAACGTAATCCCAAGTAATTAAACTTTGGTCTCAGGAATATTATTCTTAGATTCAGTCCCAGATGCATGGTGCCACCAACAGCTGGATTTCCATATTTAGTGAAACGCAGTGACGTCCTCATTCAATTTTTAGATGCTCCCTCCTGCTTCTCTCACTTCCATGCCCTTTAAAGTTACATCTCTCTCTCTCTCTCTCTCTCTCTCTCTCTCTCTCTCTCTCTCTCTCTCTCTCTCTCTCTCTCTCTCTCTCTCTCTCTCTCTCTCTCTCTCTCTCTCTCTCTCTCTATTCCTCCAAATAACATATAAATTATTTCATGTGACACATCAAATACTTAATTATTAATTTAAGATAAATGAGATAAATAAAAAAAGTATCATTAGAGACAAAATTGAAGTTTAGTCAAATATTTAAGAAAAATTAAAATTAAAATCAATCAGTATGACACTTTAATAATGAACAGATCAGATGGAGAAGTCTACGTCAACATTTTTCATCGATTATATTAATAACGTTAACCTAAGAACAAAATAAAAACAAAAATCAAATATGTGTGACCAAATTTGCACAAAAAATTTTAAATACGAAATTAAAACTCGAAATTAATGTTATAGATAAAAAAAAACTTTTGTCTACTTAATGATATTGATTATTTTTGTTTAATTTCAAATATTATATTCAACTTTTTTTTAAAATCAACAAAAAAGGAGACAAATCCTCCACTGTCTAACACTCTGCTTGGACAACATGTATTGTTCGATTAGAGTGAAACTCACAAGTCTCATGTTCTCTCTTATCAAATGTACTATTCAATCAAACAAAGAATTCAATAAAAAAAAAAAGACCGCTAAAAGACTAACAACACAAGCTTTTAGGAAAGCTAATGCCAGCCATATCATTTGTACATAAACGTCCACATCCTACACGTGGATGATAAAAAAGGGTTAAAATAGGATGATAAAAAAGGGTTAAAAAAGTCAATATATTAAGGGTGTGTTCGGTAAAATTAGCTTATAAACTAGCGAATAGCTTATAAGCTAGCTGATAGCTTATAAACTAATTTTTAGCTGATAGCTTATAGTTGATAGCTTATAGCTTATAAGCTAGCTTATTTGAATAAGAAATGTTCGGTAAAAGTAGCTGTTGAAGTAGCTGAAAAGTGTAAAATGACATAAAAGGGTATGTATTTTTTAATTCTAAAATAATATAAATAAATATACCATTTTTGTTTTTAATTAAATTAATTTAAATTATTATAAATATAAAATTCATTAAAAATATATATTTATATATGAATAATATATTTTTACATATATAATATATTTATATATATAATATATTTTATTATATATAATAAAATATATTTACATATTTTATTATTTTTATATATATTATACATATTTATAATATTTTTATATATTTTTATCATATATATATATATAATATTATATATGTATAATATATTATATATAAATATTAATATAAATATAATAAAAGATGAGTAAATAAGATATAATAAAATAATGGGTATAATGGATATTTTGAAAAAATAGTAAGGGCAAAATAGGAACAAAAAACTTCAAACTATAAGCTATAAGGTATAAGTTATTCAAAGTAGATTATCAGAATAAGCTATAAGCTACTAAAATAAGCTCGTTTACCGAACACTTTTAACGAGCTTATAAGCTAGTCAAATAAGCTATAAACTTGTTTGCCGAACACAGCTTAAGTAATTATATAACATGGTAAGTGCCTAAGGGCTAGTGCATATTTTCTAATTGCCTATTGTAAATTTGTTTGCTTCTTTCTAATTGCCTAATATAAATTTGTTTACTTCTTTATAATTGCATATAGAATTTAATTGCTTATTGTGGATAATTGTGATTTTAGGATTTGAGTATAATGATACATGTATTTTAAAGTAAACTTATAATTATTTATGATTAATGAACATAGTTTAAGAATAAATATATTATTTTTATTTATTCTTCTGATTTAGTAATTGATCCAATGGCTTGAGCTCTTTTCCAGGTCAATAAATTCAGGTGGTTTCCTAATTTTTTAAGTTAAATAATGAATGGATTGATCTATGGCAACCCTAAAGAACATATTGGCAACTTGTTAGTTACAATCTTCATATCCTCATGTGCCAAGCTATCGCCAGGCCACACACGATACCCGAAGGCTCCTCCATGAGCTGGATCTTATCCTTCTAGTAAACGGCTTTGATATTTTGATATATGTTGCATAAATATCTTTTGTAATTTTTTATTTTATGAGACTAATTTTATTTTTAAATAATGGTAAATACAAATGGCTTAATTGTTAATTAGTTTTATTATTATAATAATAATATATTACACACAAAAATTAATAATAAAAAACTAAATATAATGAATAATAATATTTAAACTAAAACAATGGTAACTGTAATTTAAAACAAAATCTCATAAAAATTGTCCTAATTGAAATGAGCTATGGAAAATATTAGGGGAAACCAAGAACGACAACAGATTAATTTCTTACCTTCTCCCCCAAAAATCTGCTCATGAAACGCCTACACTTTGTTAAAAACACAGCTGTCGTGGGACCCACTTTGTTGAATATATGAGATATGTGCATAGGACTGGCCACCAGCAAACCCATATTGGCCTAACGTTTTCTGTTTTGTACGCTTCCGATTTCTGTCCTTGTGCGTGTAACTTTCTAAGGTTGTATCTACTTCTGAATTTTTCCTTTTATTTTTCTCTCTAAATTATGGTAATGCGGATTAAATTTCATCAATTTTGCCCTAACTTTCCATAATTATTTGGGACAAAAAGCATTGGATCAGCTTCAAAACCCATTATAGTATAACTATTAACTAGAAGTAGATAAATAACTAATAAATTTAAATATAACTACGCACAAATAGTTATTCATTAATGAGATGTTGTTCATCCATTTATAAAAAATTAAGTTAGATCATAAATATTTTAATTTTATAATTTTGTACAGCAAAATAATTTCATTAATGTTTCTGTTTAGAATTTTAATACTATTTAGTTATACAAGTTAAAAAAGTAAATTAACAAAAAAAATCTAACTTATTATTTAAGTGACTAAACAATGACTATCTTGTCTGTTCTACAATTTTTTGCAATAAAAAAGTCTTTTAAAATGATAAGTTAAATATTTTTTTAATTTTTAACTTGCACAGACACTTAGTATGAGAATTTTGATTAAAAAAAATCAACGGACAAATTATACTACACAAAATAAAAAACTTATGGAAATTTATTAACAAATTTTAAATATTAAGAGAATAAATTATCTAATTACATTTTATCCTAAAAACTTGAAGTTCAGACAAACATAATTCCAGTAAAAGATAACTTTAACATTATTTTTACTCGTAAAAAAAAAAACACAGACGGAAAATCTTTATGCGCTTACACTATTGGTGTCACTCTAAAACTAAATAATCTTTCTGCGCTCTCTTGTGGCATTCTTTTCCATTGTATTCTCATTTATAAATTATCCCTCTCAAAGTTATACTCTGTAATTCCAATAATGAGCAACTTTAGATTGGACCCCCTCCCTCAGTTTTAGTTACATTTTCAGAGAATTAAATTCGAAATCTTCAAATAAGTTAAGATAATATTTTATTAATTAACATACACGCTTAATTTTTCATTTTTAATCATATATTTAATTAAGCATATCAAAGTATGTTTTATACCATGTTTCCAATAAAATTTGCCTAACTAATCTACACTTGCCCCCACAAATTTAGTCAATTTATCTTTATACACAATATTCTATTACATTAATCCGTAAACAGCTTAGTCTCATCAAATTGGATATTAGAAAAGTTTATAAAAACTCAATCTATTAAAAAGTTGAGTTAGTTATGTTCTCATTAAATTATTTTAAAATTTATATGTATGACAACTAAAAAATATTTTATATAAATTTAAAAATAATCTAATAATAAAAATATTAATTTTTTAAGAGATTGAAGTTTTTATGCATTTAAACAGAGAGAATTTATCCCATTATTTTGAAATTCAAATATGTATTTTGAAATGCATTCAATAATTGACAACTTGAACTCCGAAAGAACTCCCTAGCAAAATCCGAAGGGAAAAAGCAACGTATGGCTAGAGTAACAGTGACAAGTAGGCCTACGTGTCGGTGACCAAGCAGTCAAAGCGACAGATGGTGGATGGACACTTCGTGTGCGTTCGACACGTCAGCAATGATGGACAACTGCACGTGTTGATCGCTGCTTGAGGTCCCTCCACATCATAATCATCACAGTATCATCATACTATTTTCTTTTTTTCTCTTTAGTTTAATAGCTTCTTACTTTTCTTTTCTTCACAAACCCACTCAAACCTTTCTTCATTTTCAGTGCCCATTTATTTGTTCCCATGACGAGCCCATCAATCATAGGTCCCACACAATTCATACTTGTGTGCGGCCCTCACCCAAAAAAATGTCCATTCCAATTTCCACCCTCTTCCGCAAAGTAAAAGACTACCTTTTAATAATTTTCAGAACTCTTTTTATTGATCAAAGAGATTAGGGATTATAGACAGTAAATTACTATAATAAAAAAAAGTTGATCTTTTTACAGTATATATGTGGGTTCAGGTGAGTGTCACGTGGGCGAGAAAATTTAGCTGGATGTTCATATAATGGAAGCGATGACCGTGATAGACCAGGGAAAATCTTTCTATCGAGGTGAAACTGTTGTCGTCAGCAAAAGAATCACTTTTTTCCCCCTTTGCTGATAGAACAGACCTAATAACTGAAAAACTGATCAATATCCAACCCAGATCTTTCCAAGAATCTGTTACGACTACTTACTGGAATGATTCCCTGCAAATAACTTTTAAGTTATTGGTTGTAATTTAATACAACATTAGAGAATTAATCTTTGGTATTTTATTACTAATATAATGATTAGAGACAGAAGCGAAAGTGGATTGATGTATACAACTTTTTGTATGTATATAGTGAGCACCCAATGATAGAAATACCATAATTAAGCATGATCCTGCCATGGTGCCACCCCCAAATACTTATTTTGTCACTTCGTAACTCAACATCATTTCTTATCATTGGGTTACTATTCCAGTCATTGTACTCAAAGTGTTAAATGTAGCAAAAGTAAAGTAATAAAAAAAATATTAAAAATGAGATGTCAATACTAATTTTGACTTAAGGTCTATAATTATTTTATGAGAGGATTAAGTTTTAAGTTTTTAACTGGCTAAGATAGCTCTTCAATTTTACAAAGTTACGTTAGTAAGAAGGGTGCATGGTAACGAGAGCGTCAGGGCTTGCTCATATTAGCTATTTTCTTGAGTTCTTAACCTCTTAAGCGAGAAAGAGGAGTTGGGGTGGGAAAAACGAAGTAAAAATGAATGACAAATAACACATAATTAAAACTATGGGGAGTTGAAGATACAAATTAATTAAGAGATGGAATCTACATTAATTGACACTGATAGATTCAGTGTTTCATAGTACGCACGGGGAGAGCTGGAGAGAACAAACAGCAAAGTGACAATTATTTAGAGAGAGAAACGAAACAAACTCCATTCAACGCTTAATCTATTCCCAGATTCAGACGCAAACATTAAACTATAAATTTAGAAACGGAGATGGATCAGATAGCCGAGAAGAGAACATTAATGTTATTTTTAATCGATTTTTAGAAAGCAGATTAGAGGCACGTGAACAACAGTCGCGTCTGATATATAACCTTTCTTATCTTGTTTACTAGGACTTTTGACTCCCTTGGTCCCCCTTCGTCACTCTTCCTTTCTCTTTCTAATCTCCATCACTCAAATCACTCTCTCCCTCTCTCTCTCTCTCTCTTTACAGTCTTCTGCACCAGAGCTTCTGAGCTCTCCCTCTAATGGCACATCTCATACCCTGAGGAAAAGCTACCCACTCTATTCTATATGCTTCAGAAAATGGAACCCCTCTCTCCCGCCTCTTTCTTCCTCTTATTCTCCCTCACTTTTCTCTCTCTCCACCTTTCTTCCTCATCCTCTGCTTCTTTAGCTTTCAGAGACGCCACTCGGCAGCTTGTCACCTTCAGGAATTCTCTCCCTAACCCGTCTGTACTCCCTAAATGGCTTCCGAATCAAAATCCATGTTCCTTCGATGGCGTTTCCTGCCGCCAAACCTTGATTTCTTCCATAGACCTCAGTTCCATCCCCTTGAGTACTAATTTCAGCCTTGTCTCTACCTATCTTCTCACACTCGACCACTTGCAAGTTCTTATTCTGAAATCCACCAATCTCTCCGGTACCATTGATTTCTCAGCTAGGTCGAGGTGTAGCACCACATTGAGCACCATAGATCTATCGCAGAACAGTTTGTCTGGTTCTGTTTCGTACTTATCTTCTCTGTCGTCCTGTGCGGGCTTGAAATCACTCAACCTTTCAAATAATCACCTGGAATTTTCAGAGAAGGATTCAACGGATTTAAGGCTCAATCTACAGGCCCTCGATCTCTCTAACAACAAGATTTCGGGTCCGAACGTTCTCCCATGGATCTTATCGCGGGGTTGCGACGACATGAAGCACTTGGCTTTGAAAGGGAACAAAATCGCTGGAGAAATCAACTTTTCGTATTGCAAGAATCTGCAGTATCTAGACCTTTCCTCTAACAATCACTCTGTGGCTATTCCATCTTTCGGCGAGTGTTTGACGTTGGAGTACCTCGATATCTCTGCCAATAAGTTTTCCGGTGACATTGGACGCGCCCTCTCCGGTTGCAAGCAGCTCATTCACTTGAACATTTCGAGCAACCAGTTCTCCGGTCCGGTTCCCTCACTTCCGTCTGGTTCTCTGCAGTTCCTCTATCTCGCCGGGAACAATTTCCAGGGATCCATTCCCCGTGGCCTCACCGACTTATGCTCCACCCTCGTCGTACTCGATCTTTCCTCCAACGAACTTTCCGGTACGGTCCGGAGTGATTTCAGGGCTTGTTCTTCGTTGGAATCTTTTGATATATCTAGTAACGAGTTCTCTGGTATACTACCGATTGAAATTTTCATGGAAATGAGTAGCTTGAAGAGGCTTGTCCTTTCCTTCAACGATTTCGTCGGTCCCTTGCCTGAGACTCTGTCTCAGCTCGTGAATTTGGAGATCTTGGATCTGAGTTCTAATAATTTCAGTGGTTCAATACCCACAGGGTTGTGTGAAGATCGTAGGAATAATTTTAAAGAGCTATACCTGCAGAATAATCTGTTCAGGGGTCCTATTCCACCCACACTAAGCAATTGTTCTGAGCTTGTTGCCTTGGATTTAAGTGTCAACTACTTGACGGGGACTATCCCTTCCAGCTTGGGGTCTCTGTCGAACCTTCGAGATTTGATTCTCTGGCTAAACCAGCTCCATGGAGAGATACCCCAAGAGCTCAAGTACATCAGGACGCTTGAGAATTTGATTCTGGACTTTAATGACTTGACTGGGACCATTCCTTCTGGCTTAAGCAACTGCACCTACATGAATTGGATCTCCTTGTCGAATAACAGGTTGAGCGGGGAGATTCCAGGGTGGATTGGCCAGCTTTCGAATCTTGCAATCTTGAAACTGAGTAATAACTCTTTCTCTGGGAGGATTCCTCCAGAGCTCGGGGATTGTAAAAGCCTGATATGGTTGGATCTGAATACTAATTCCCTGGACAGATCAATTCCTCCTGAATTGTTTAAGCAATCTGGGAAAATTGTAATTAATTATATAAGTCAGAAGACATATATGTACATCAAGAACGATGGTAGTAAGGGGTGCCATGGAGCAGGAAATTTGCTGGAGTTTGCAGGTATCAGTCAGGAGCAGATGGACAGATTCGACAGAATTTCTACGAGGAACCCCTGCAATTTCACCAGAGTTTATAATGGTATGGTCAAGCCTACATTTAGCCGCAATGGTTCTATGATTTTTTTGGATCTTTCACACAATATGTTGTCGGGTAGTCTTCCTAAGGAGATGGGGAATATGAACACTTTGTTCATTTTGAACTTGGGGCACAACAGTATATCTGGAAGCATCCCACCAGAATTTGGAAGCATGAAAAATCTCAACATTCTTGATCTCTCCTACAATAGGCTTGAAGGACAAATTCCACAAACCTTGACACGCCTTACTATGCTCACAGATATTGATTTGTCAAACAACAATCTCTCAGGAGTGATTCCAGAGTCAGGTCAATTTGATACCTTTACGGCTAACAAATTTGCTAATAATTCTGGTCTCTGTGGAGTTCCTCTTGCTTCATGCGGGTCAGACTCAGGATCAAGTCCAAATGCGCAACAAAAGTTGAACTGGAAACAAGCATCTCTGGCGAGGAGTGTGTCCATAGGATTGCTGTTCTCGGTCTTCTGTATCCTTGGTTTGATTATAATCGCTTTCGAGGCAAGAAAGAGAAGGAAGAATAAGGAAGCTACCCTTGATGTCTACAGTGACAATCATTCTCATTCAGACTCAGCTAATGTTGGGTGGAGGATGACAGGTGCTCGTGAAGCACTTAGCATAAATCTTGCAACTTTTGAGAAGCCCCTTCGGAAGCTTACTTTCGCAGATCTTCTTGAAGCTACAAACGGTTTTCACAATGATAGTCTTATTGGTTCTGGTGGTTTTGGTGATGTATACAAGGCTCAGTTGAAGGATGGAAGTATTGTGGCGATTAAGAAACTGATACATATAAGTGGACAAGGGGACAGGGAATTCACAGCCGAAATGGAAACCATAGGAAAAATCAAGCATCGAAACCTTGTTCCTCTTCTGGGATACTGTAGAGCTGGAGAAGAAAGACTATTGGTTTATGAATACATGAAATATGGAAGCCTAGAAGATGTTTTACATAACCAGAAGAAAGCTGGGATCAAGCTGAACTGGGCAGCCAGGAGGAAGATTGCAAATGGAGCTGCGAGGGGATTGGCTTTTCTCCACAACTGCATCCCGCACATCATTCACAGAGATATGAAATCAAGCAACGTATTGCTTGATGAGAACTTGGAAGCTAGAGTCTCTGATTTTGGAATGGCTCGGCTTATGAGTGCTATGGATACCCATTTAAGTGTCAGCACATTAGCAGGCACCCCTGGCTATGTTCCTCCCGAATACTACCAGAGCTTTAAATGCTCTACTCGAGGTGATGTTTATAGCTATGGTGTAGTTTTATTGGAGCTACTAACAGGAAAACGACCCACGGATTCAGCTGATTTTGGTGATAACAATCTTGTGGGATGGGTTAAACAGCATGCCAGATTGAAAGTAAGTGATGTTTTTGACCCAGAGCTCATGAAAGAGGATCCGAGTCTTGAGACTGAGCTTTTACAACACTTGAAGATCGCTTGTGATTGTCTTAATGATCGACCTTTGCGGCGTCCCACAATGATTCAAGTCATTGCAATGTTTAAGGAAATCCAAGCTGGGTCTGGAATTGATTCCCAATCTACCATAGCCAGTGAGGATGGGGGTTTCAAAACCGTTGAAATGGTGGAGATGAGCATAGAAGAAGTCCCAGAATTAAGCAAGCAGTAATAAAGAAATTTTGAAGAAAAAGACGACAGGAGGAGGAGGAGGAAGAGGTGATGATATCAGCTCTCCCAAAAGCTTTTTTTTCCTTCTTCATGACCAGTTCCAGTTATTTCCTACGTGGGAATTGCTTGTGTTTCTACCATTTGATGTATGTATTATTGTTGCTTTATACATAAAAAGTTTTGTATATAACCATCTTCGTTTCCTAGATTTTCGAAGAGTATTATTGATTCAAATAATCCTGAAAATTAGGTGGCCATTGCATCTACGACCTTAGTGATGATTGGTTTCTCAATAACTGAGAAAATGAGCGTTGTACCCCCCTACTTGGGGAATCTGGTCACCTCATCGTCATTGTTTTGTTTG
The DNA here is from genome assembly GCA_037074585.1 of Biancaea sappan. NCBI lineage: Eukaryota > Viridiplantae > Streptophyta > Magnoliopsida > Fabales > Fabaceae > Biancaea > Biancaea sappan. Next base: position 15,278,978 of record CM073491.1, on the reverse strand, counting down.
GCATAATTTTAATTCTTGATAATGTATTAAACTAAACACTTGCCCTTTCAACTTTTGCGCCCGTTTGAAAAAGACTAACTTTTCTTCTATATTTGCCTTAGTTTGCACTAAGGTACGTTCACTTAAAAGATGAACCTCAAAGAAAGTGTTCTACCTTGCGTTTCACTCTCTATTTTTCGGAATATATTAATATTAATATTTTTGAAAAGAATAATAACAGAATTATCATGGACTGGAGAACAATTTTTTTTTTGTGTTGAAATTCTGATTAACAAAAATTAGAAAAACCTGCGTGTGGGGAAGAAGGTAATTTGCATCAGAATATTTTTGAAGCACTAATTACCCTCTTCACAGCTATTAAATGGCCATCCCCATGAGTCCTTCGGCGTTCAGGGGGATGTATTCGTCTCATTAGTTAAATATTGTTGCGATATTTCTCCTTATTTTATCAATCCCCCCGTCTCTTCTTGTTCCATTGTCTGGGACTCTGGGTTACAACTATGCACTAGTTGGAACACTCTTTCATGTCCTCCAATCTGTCATTAGATTAGATATATAATTTCAACGTTGTTGCCTTTTTGAAAGTACACAGTGGTAGTAGTTGGATTTAGATCATCTGCGGCATTATTGTCCATGTTTCTCTGCGAATCTACCACATATAAAATCCCAGAGAGAATGCTAAAGAATAACAATAGTACAATACAAAATTGTAGTACTTTCGATAAATATTGTTCCGTACCCCAACTACACCAGAAAATCTAATCATGGAAGTTGTTTGGGAAAATCAATTTCAAAAATTTTTTTAGTATATATTTTAATACTTTGCCATGGTTGTTTAATTCAAGTTTCAATCATTTTCAAAAGTTTTATTCCACTCCCAAAAAAAGGGAAAAAAGACAACTTTTTCAAGTTAGAAATTAGAAAGCAAACGGTTTTCAGATACGTTTCGTTTCACACATTCCCAGACACATGTGCCACTAACACGTGGGCCAATGGTCCACCTGAGACGTGATTGTATCTGAAATTTTACCTTACAATTAATATTCACGATGCGATACGTTGTTAAATTTATCTTGAGAGTAATAAAAATTCCTCTGTCAGATTCCTTAAATGCTAATGCTATGCTCATCTTTGTACACGTGACACAACGAATTATGTTAAGACGAGGGTTATTGCCCGACCAATTCAATTCAAATTTCAAACTGAGGTTTCATTGCTTTCGATTTTTTTTTCCCTCTTATTAGTTATTACTCTGTTTTCTACAATTGAATGTTATATTGTTATGTTACTTGAGAGGAAAGAAAAAACGACAAAGAAAAGAAAAAAGAGGGGGAAAATGTAATGGTAGTAGATTATTGTAGTGTAACACGTGTACGGTCCAGAGGGTCGCTAATATCATTCATGTGGCGCTGGAACAAATAAGATATTTAATTTAAGGATAAAACTCGCAAATTCCAGAATTGAAATGTAGAATGAGCCACCTAAATGATGTTCCTAAACAAATTGATGCTGGAGGTCAATGCACACGTGGGTGCTGGGACATGACTTAATATGTAGGGCACAAGTATTGTAGGAGCTGCCCAGCTCTTCTTTCTCTCAATGCGTCGTCGTCTTTGGTTGCATTTTTTCACGTACACTTACCCAACACTACACATTGAGTTTGGGGTGTCTATTTGACAAGTATCATACTTGTTAAGTGTGGACCATTAGATAGAATGAACTCTATCTGGCATGTGAAGCTCACATCAAATTCAACGATCCACAAACGACAAGCATTATGCTTGTCAAGCAGAGAAGCTCATTTCCTCCACACTCCTTCTTAAAACACACCCAACAAAATGTGACGCGACACCACCTATTTCACTGTGTTACTATATTTTGCTTTACAATGGGCCATGTTGTATTTTTGTACGTGTTTCTTGCACTCACATATCACATATATTAATCTAATTTCAAAGTACGCTTTAGATTAATATATAGTTGTAAAGCGGTTGCTCATTCAACTAATTATTCACATTTTTGTCACTTCCCATTTAATTTTAAATATGTAAGCATGTAGATCTCCTCTAGCATGTAGAGAGTCTTTTGCATTATACTGTTAAACAAGATAATTCGGATCGGATCGATTCGTTACGAACTAATATTTAAATGGTCCTCATTACCCAACCTAAAACCTTTCTGTTGGCCCGCAGGCCACTTTTTTTTTATAATATTAAAATAATATAATTTTAAAATTTTTAGTAAAAATTTAATAATTTTTTTATTAAAATAGCATTTATACATATAAATTATTAATCCTTTAATATTTTTAAATAACTAATAAATTTTATTTTTCATATTTTCTTTTAAAATTAACTATATTATATTTAAATTCAAAAATTTTATATTCATTTTTAAAAAATTACAAAAGTTTTTATATCTAAATTTATTATATTTATTGAATATAAGGTTAAAAAATATAGAAATGTGATAAAGTGAGATTATTTATATTAAATAATATATATATATATTTTTAAAAAAACAGCAAGCTCAAAGGGCTCGTAGTCTAGACTATTTGACTTGCGGGCCTAAATTAATCAATTCAAGACAGCCCATTTATGAGCGGTCTTGGTTTAGCCCGCGAGCCACGATCTTTTTCCCTAGTACTACCTATGCATAGGTGGGATTTTGGGTACCGTTAGATTTGTTTGATCTAATGGTTCTTATTTATCCAACATTTTTTTTATTTTGTTTAAAAAAATTTTAAGTATCAATTGATCTAATGATGATTGGAACTTGATGAATCATCAGCATTCATATATATTCTATGGAGATTTCTGTCATATTGGCATACTTTTGGCTGTCATTAGGATTTTAACGCCTACTTTTTGAATAGTTGCATACATACCTCAGTCTTAGGTTTGAAATGCAATTTTTGGACTTCTAATCACTTTCTTTTTGGGTTACTTTTGTAACTATGTTGGTGATTTTGCTTTCGCAGGTATTTCAGCTAGGAAAATATTGTTGAAAGATGAGAAATCCATTAGCCAAAATTTAATTGAGGTGAAGAGGAACCTTAGAGAAGAAAAAAGAGGCTCAAAATGAAGACTTTGCTGTCACATGCACGCCTAAGCGGGATTATCATGCGCCTAAGCGCATAAAGCTCAACAAGGGATCCCTCTCTGCCACATGCACGCTTAAGCGGGACATATTCACGCTTAAGCGTGAAGCTTGCTACATTGGAGGCTTAATTCTGTCCAAACTGCGCTTAAGCGTGAATACTGTGCGCTTAAGCGTGTGACACCTTGCTGATGAAGAATCGTTTCTGTCTAAATCGCGCTTAAGCAGGAAAACCGTGCGCTTAAGCGCACGAGCCATTTTACTGTCACGTGCAGCAGGCTTTAAAAGGCAATTTGGACTGAAATTTTAGGGTATTCTGGGTTGGAACCGAAGGGGGAGCGGCGATTTCACCTTTGGAGGCTAGGGCAACCAACTCTTGGAGAAGATTGAAGCAATTTTTCTTCCACCCAACTTGGAATCATGGAGTTTTCTCTTCTCTTCTCTCATTTTCTGTATTTTGTAATGATGTGTAGCTAAATTTCTGTACTAGGATTACTATGAACCCTAGTTTGGATTAAGTTTTGTTAATCTCTTGACTCTTGTGATTGTTTGGCCATTAATACATGTTTATTCATTCTCATTTTCTTGCTTTCATTAAACTTGATCAATTTAATGAAATGTTTGGTGGTTTTACTGTACTTGGGAGAGGAATGTAAAACCTAGACCATAGAATGGATAGTATGAGTTCTTGAACCACAAAGGAGAGGGGATAGATTCGTTAATATCATAGGAATATAGATATTAGCCTCATATAGTCAGATTAGGGTTTGTGCATTTTCGGAACTTAAGAATACATAAGGAATTATGATATTTCGGGTTGAGTTTTAGTTGGCATTCGGGAGAATCCTTCTAAACACATTCGTATCCTAGATTAGCTTGTATGGCCGGTGAGAACAAGAGGGAGAGGGATTAAAACTTGTGAAGAGCGACGGGGGATTAGCAATCATAGGCTGTGTTCATCTTGTGAATTAAATTGCATTTGTCCTGTGATTTTCATTGTGCTTGTTTAGAGTTCATACAACCTACAACTCACTCCTAACTCAACTTTACATTTTTATTTTCCTTCTGTCAAGAACCATCGAAATTTGCATTGTCTAACTAATATAACTTAATTTCTCGGGTAATTAGTAAGTTAATCCTCGTGGGAACGATTCTTTTACTTAATTTTCACTATATTACTTGCACGATTGGTACGCTTGCCAAGCCTTCAACATAACTTAAAAAATAAACATAAAATGGTAATTATAATTTTTTATAAAAAATTAAAAAGCTAGATGATTAGAAGCCGTTGGATTAAACATCCAATAGTTCCTAATCCCTCCTCAACTTTAAATTAAGAATTTTGATTTCTTACAGGAGCCGGAGGGAACTGTTCCCTCCAACTCCTGATCTGGACCGTTGGATGAGAGTATGAGATTATTCAACAGTCCATATTAATCTTTTGCTTTTTTCTTTTTTTAATAAAAATTGTATGATTAATTTAAAAAATAAAAAATATAAGATTAAGCTTGTTAAAATTAATCATGTAATTTTTTAAAAAATATAAAATTAATCCAAACCATTGTATAATCTCATTTAATGATTAAAATCAGGAGCTAGAGAGCTGGAGATTCATAAATTAAAGCCTTGAAGCCTTGAAATACTGAAATAAAAAGTGAGAAGGTAGATAGAGTAAAAAGGAAGGAGATCCCGTCCTCCATTTATCTAATATATTTTTTATTTTTTAAAAAAATTAAATTTATTTTATATATATTGTTATTCTTATCATCATTATTATTAGATAGATCAATTGATATTTTTTTTAAAAAAATTCAAGTAAAACTTTATCAAAAAACAAAAAATATTAGATAAATAAACACAGTTGAATTAAATTACGATATTTCCAATCCCTCTACGTGCAGGAAGAGATCTCCAAGGAAAAAGTGGCTAGAGCCCGGAAATGAGGGTGCACGAAGGTGGGGGTCACGAGGGAGCACGTGGTGGGTCTCCCATGGGCCATGGTGGCACTATTGGGCATTTAAGCCTTAAGGAAGCCGTGTTTCGAGGTGGACCCGCCTTTTTACGTCTTCATTCCTTTTAGGCTTTTACCAATAACCTCCATGCCTTTCTTGTTCAAAGTTCAAACTTCCAAGCGTGTCCGTGAATTCAAGATATGGATCATCCCTCCTATTAGTTCAGACAGTTTAATATTTATTCTCCTTAAATAATCTTTTGTCTTTAAATAATTTTTATTTCCAAGTGGTTTAACAAAAAAAAAAAGGGAAATTAAAAATATTGACCCTAGTGGAGTGGGTAAGGGGACCTCACCTGATTGTCTGCTTTTGTGATGGGCCTGACGAATAAATTGAAGCAACAACAAAAGCTTGGATTGGGTATAATTGATTGACTCCTAAATAAAAGGGCAGTCCCATATGTGATATTTATTACTATTTGTACGTTCCTGTGCTTCCCTCATAAATTTTATTCTGTTCCTATTCCAATTTCCAACTGCTTCGTTCAACATCTCGTTAAGCTAATTGGATACAATCCATATGTCCCTAAAAATAAAATATATGTAATAAGCATGTTTAGTTATGAAAATATATGAATTTTTTTAAAAAAATTATATACTTATTATGTTTTAATTAAATAATTATACACTTATCATGTTTAAATTAAGGAAATTAACAGCAAATACATAAATAATTGGATATAAGTTTTTTCTTTGATGTTTCTCTATTTTTAGTTGTTTAGATCTGCCTCGTGTCTTGCAAAATGATTAATCTTCTCTGTACCGGAGGTGTGGGCCTGGGCCTGGTTCTATATCCTCTTGATCCCAGTGTCTTTCTATGTAATGAGTTTTCTTTATTTTTCCTTTTTTAGTCATAAGAGTTTTCTTCACTGAAATAAAAAGGATAAATTGCACAAAATCTCTATTAATTTTGGAATCTTTATAATTTACTCTCATAAACTTCTGAACTTAACAAAAAACCCATTCTAACTTCTAAATGTTTGTAAAAGATCTCTTCCGTTAGATTGATCATCAAGTTGACTATTAGACAATAATAGAGATGTTCAAAACGAAACAAAACCAATAAAAAACCGATCAAAATCAAAAAAAGAGGTCTAAATTGATTTTTGTAATATGAATTTTTAATATGTTTGGTTTAATTGTCAGTTTGGTTTGGTTAAAACCAAATCGAAATGAATCAAATTTATATAACAAATATCACCAAATCTCTTTTATAAATAAATAATAAATTTCATATTTTTGTTAATTATTTTATTATTTTACAAAATTTACCAAGTTTATGTGTCCTAGTTATTTCTCTGTGAACAATTAAAAAAATTATAATACTTATAGTACTAAAATTAGAATTTGATCAATTTTTATTTTAACATTTGATATATTGACTTAAAAAATAAATGTATATTTGCTTATAATATTATAGTATTGCAAAAAAAAAGTAAACAAAACCGTCCAAAATTTAAAATTGAATAGGTCTAAAACAAGTGATCTCGATTTGGTTTAGTTCAAATTCAAAATCGAATCGAATCTATAAAGATCTCTAGTTAATAGTTCAGATTATCTTTTTTTATGCTTAATTAGATTTGAAACACAATGGTTTTGATTCAATTTTCTTTATTTCTGATGTGTAATTTTTCTTTTTCTATTTGCTAAATTTTTTTTAGGTTAAAAAGACAAATATAATATAGCCCTACCTGTTACATCAACACATTTGAGCTGGCTAAGCATAAAAAAGTTGACTAAACTATTGACTATTAGATGTAAACCTTATGAAAGAAAACTTTTGTAAATATTTAAAAGTTAAAGAGATTTTTTGTTAAATTTAAAAGTTCATGAGAATAAATTATAAGGAATTCAAAATTGATTCTCCGAATAAAAACTTAAAACGGATAGATCGGTCGCTCAGTCCAAAACTATAAACAAAAGGGTCCAAATCCGAATTACCGGCCCAGTAAAAAACTTGTCTGTTTCTTTTTCACTCTTTGGTATCCAAACCAGTAACAAATTTGTCCCAAAAAAAACCATTAACAAAAGAGTCCACTTTTATTCTTTTCAGTTTTCACTATTTGTTATCGTCTTTACCCTTTATTTTTGTGAGAAGAAAAGGAAAAACTATAAGCTTTTCCTATTAATGATACCAAATGATAAAGATATTTATAGAAAGTCTGCATGAGAGAGAAACCAATGCAAGTACAAAAATTTCACCTGATTTTTTTGAAATAAATAATTAGTTTAAAAAATATTTTAAGTGTAGGAAATTTGGGTGAGGTGATCGTTGACTCATATTTCAAATATTATTGGCGAAACGCACAAGCTATATAGCAGGTTATAGAACTGAGAGATATTATTTACAAATGAGGCAAAATTATAGAGCAGAATCAAAGTGGGGCAGCTTATGATACAGAAGTCACTGAAATACTGATTTGTTATTAGTTTTTGATATGAGGCACCAATTAAGACAACAAACACACTCAAGGAACTACAAGGGTGGTTGAAGTTTAAACTAGCCAAGACAACCACACTCTTCACTTAAAATGGAAAAGAGTGAAAACTGACAATGAATCATGGCATAGAAATATAAATGTGTGTATGTGCATCATTCCCAGAATTCTTAAGATACATTGCCAATTTTCACTCCTCCATTTTGGAACACAGAAATGTGAAATATAATATCTACCACAAGAAGTTGGTAAACTGAGAATTAGGAGCTTGAGAATCTTCAAGATCATTTGAAGGAGAGTGTACATGTCTTCCTTCATACGTTGTTATCACCATCCTCGGATCCTCCGCCAAACGTTCCACTCTCTTCTTTACCCGACAATTGTCTTGCGTGCAACGATAGTAGCTTCTGCTCCATTTCATAATTCATTAACTACACACCCATATATATATATATATAAACACGAACAACAGGTACAATTATATATGGCAAAACTTGCATTACTAAAGCAAGCTAGGTAATGTTTCGAAACGTAACTATAATGGAGGGCGTTCACTTTGCTATTTGATGAATAATATTCATGTAGCCGATGATTTAATCAGAGGCTATAATGAATTAATGATCATATAGGGTAGTAATTAATAACAAATACTCGTTCTTTAATAAATTTCAATGTCCTCTCTGGCTCTCTCTCCCTATACAAAAACTCTTGCGCCCATATAATATATATCTTTTTACAGAACTCGATCGTCCATTATAAAGTGTAATGATTAATTCTCACTAGAATTAAAATCATCCCAAAGCCTGCGGCAAAGCAAACTAATCATGATAAAACCAAAAAGAGAGATCGATATAGCTGGGGGTGGCCACTCTGAAAAGAGAGAGAGAGAGAGAGAGAATGTGTTGGGGTACAGGCCCATGGAAGGCTTAATCAATTTCAAATGCATATGCTTTCAACTTTGGTACGTTGATGGAGTCATGAGAAAGTAATTAAAGGAAAACAAATATATATAGAAAGGCAATTTGGAATGAATATACATTACACACACATATACCTGGGGTGCTGAGTATTCTTGACCACCTTCTGACCGTACTTCCTCCATTTGTAGCCATCATCCAACACATCCACATCGCTCATGGTCTTGAAGCAAAACCTAGGTTCCCTCACCTTTCTCCTTCCCTTCATCTTTTTCATCTTCATCGCAGATATCCCTAACTGTCCATGTCCCTCTCCTCCACTTCTTTTACTGCTCCACCAATCTCCCACTTCTCCCAATCCCCTATAATCATACATATACCCATCGTGAATAATATAAATAATGCGATTTTTCAGTATTAATTTACTATCAAACTCTATATTAAAAACACGATAAATGAATATTCTTTCACCTCGTCATATATATATATATATATATATATATATATTGCAGAATCTGTCAGTAAAGACAGAAAATTTTTCGATAAAGTAAGCATGGTTGAATGTGAGAATTAAAGTGAGACTAGTACTTTACCATGGATTTAGCACAGTTGAGGTATGCAAGGAGAGGAGTTGGGTTGGTGCATCGAAGCTGGAAGTGAGATCTTGAGTTGGCTTGTGAGCAGAGGCTGCGAGTAGGGTTTCGGTGAGATTTGCAGTTTGAGAAGATGAAAGAGAAGGAGGCATAGCGATGTTATTGAAGGCCTTCAAAGATATCTGGTGGCAACCAAAAGGAGGAAAACTCAGATTTGCTGGGAAATTATTAGGAAGGAAGCCTAGCTGCGTAGCCATCTCATCCTGCTGCTCCTCGAACAAATTACTACTATGGTTCACGATAGATTGGGAGGCTGTTGACATCACTTTAATCTCTTCTATTTCTATATATCACTCTCTCTCTTTGATCTCTCTGGCTATATGTCCGAAGTGGTGGAATATAAGGAAGAAAAGACAGGGGTTTTCCTATGAAAGGAACTGATCTAGCTGTTTCTAATAAGGTTGGTGTTTCTAGGGCAAGAAGGAGGAACGAGCTAGAATGCACACCGTGAACGGAAAGTCTAACTATATAACCTCGCAAAACTCACTTTCCCTTTTCGTTTTCCCTCTCTTTCTTTCTCTTTCTACCACACCTGAATTTACTATGTCCACATCTATTATAAACATGCGAAGGTTGAGTAACCTAGAATAAAATAAACGAGGCCAAAGCAGTTTGGTACTTTAAGCAAAGATTCCAGTTTAAATCATGTGTATATAGAAAATTGACGCTGAAAAAACTTTATACTTATGATCTGATTTGATTTAAATTAAATTAATTGAAATTTAATAAATTTTTAGATATTAGTGATTTTATATTAAAAAAAAAGACAACAAATTAACTAATTAAACAGCGTTCAATATTTAAAAGAAAAAAAAAAGCTAAAAAGTTAAGTTTAGGAGACTTTTAATAACGTTTTGCTTTGAACCAAAGCTGGCTTTGATGTACATGTATCTGCTGTAGCTGCAGATAATGGTACTGTGAGTCCTCAAAAGCTTGGAATTCCATGTCCTTCATGGTTAGTGGAATTTTACTGTGTGACAAGCAGGTCAACATTACACGACAAAATGTCTCAACTGGGAGAAAGTTTGGTGGTGTCTTTGCAAATTAAAGTTGTATGAAACTTCCATGCAACATCCGGTCACTGTAGATGGTAATTATAACAAAGGGCAAAAGCGAAACCCGTTGATGAGTGCACAATAATAGAATCAGACATTTGCATAATCACAAAAAATACATATACATAAGCGAAAATCATGATCACTCACCCATCCTCACCACAAAATCTCTGAAAAAGAGTAAAAAGAGAGTGGTGAAACGAAACACATTATATATATATATAGGGTTTCTTTATAGATGGTTTCATATCAAACATATATAAAAAGTGATCACTTTGGGGACACATTACATAAAAAAGAAATCGCGGAGGACAATGATGATGAATCTTGGGTGCATATCTATGTATATCACACCCCTCTCTTCATCTTCGGCGGTGAAGGATATCATTGTGATGGGTGAAATGAAATGAAAGAGGCTTTATTTGACTTTTTTGCAGCGAAAAAGCTCCTCGCCTTTTCTCCCCCTCCCTTTTCCTATTTAGCTTTCTAATAAAACTCGAACTAACCCCACATCCCACCCACCTTTTTTCTCAAATTCCAAACCCCAACCTTATAATAATAATTTCGCTTGTCATCTCTTGGATTAATTAACTGTGACACTAATCATGCTTATAGCTTTCACTTCTTATAAACATATATGTCGAAAATTTTGTGGACCGACATGGCCTTGAAATCACAGTTTATCTACCCGCTGCAAATTACCCATAATTATATAATTATTATATGGTCTTTGCACTTCATCTACTTGCTTAACTCAATCTAAAATGATGAACTTCATTTGCAGAAAATTAATGAATGAAGTAAAAGTAGCTACTCAGTATAAGTTCCTATAGTAAGGGGGAAAAAAGATTATATATATGATTGATGTCATGAAATCCATGAGCAATTATACATGTATTAATGGTTCATTAATTTGATATGTTGCAAGTGATGACTAATTAATTTTTAATGTTGGCATCGTGCTTCTTCTGTGCTAATTTCTAGACCTAACTAACTAGCTGTTGGAAATTGAAACACATGTACCATATATGTTTATACACGCACCACTTTCCATTTCTCAAATATATTTATTCATCGTTCTTTACGGAACTTTTATTAAAAAGAAAATTAAGTCTTGTATTCTTTTTCCTTTTTTGGGATTAAGTGATCGCTAAGACAGTTTAGAGAGGAGATTAGAAAATAAATAGGGTTGTGCTGACGTGAGGCTAACGTGCTGATGATGTCAGAAGGAGTACGTACGAGGGAAATAATGTCTTGCATCATCTACAGCAAACCCATTGGATTTATTAATAATGCTACGCATTTTAAAATGATAATGCTTTTTATTTTTTTTCCTTTTCTTTTCTTCTTTAATTTAAAGTTTAAGTTCAAATCCTAAGTAGGTTGGGGAAAGGGAATGGGGTGGCAAACAGACATCATTTCTTTTTGTCTCTGCTTATAGGTGGCCATTATGCCTTTCAGATTACCTCCTATACTCCTACTATATTCACTTCCATCCTTTCTTTCTCACTCACATCTTATTACTTTTGCTTTTTCCTTTTTTTTTTGTACTTAATATATCCGTATAATATCTTGTTAGATATTTTGCTAGAGTTTCTTGATGCTAAAACTTAAAACTAATGTTAGTATAAAAATTGAATGTGTATATGTAATTATGGGACCAAGCATGAGATGCTCCAGCTGATCATCAAACTGAAGTTCTTTAGCTTTTACAATTTATTTGAGAGGGACAAAAGCAATTGTTCTGGGTCAGGAGTACCCTGACAATCAGGTACATGAACATGTCTACAATCAATATATCTTCTGTATATTACAGAAAAGATGATAGGGAAGGTTCTTGCACTTTAATTTGAATTATTTTTAAAATTTGTGTATCCTAATAAAATATTATTGTTACTCTTATTTTTAACTAGAAATTAAAGAAACTTAAATTATTAATAAAATTTTTAGAAAATAATTTTTTATATTTTAATATTGAACAAATTACCCTTTATCTTTTGAGAGATTTTCAAATTACATGGTCATTCTATATATGTTTTGAAAAATTACACTACTCTTCTCATTTGAATTGAAATATATGTGCTATGATGACAATTTGTAGAACATAAGTTAAGCCATGATTGTACATATCACTACAACAAAATTAGGTAATAATAATAATAATAATTTTTTATTAACAAATATAATAATTGCTACTAGAAATATAATACACTAACGTTTTTTTTCTATTGTTAGAATAACTACTAACTTACAATTTTTTTTAATGTTTTAGAAAATGTTATGTATATCCTAACAACTCATAAGTGCTATTAAAGTGAAAAAGAGAAAAGAAAGTATTTATTTTGTATTTTAGTAAGTCCCATATTGGTTAGTTTTGTAAGTGAATACTAATAATTGTAGTATAAAAGAAAGGAACTTGTATAATTTGAAAGTTTCACATCGCTTAGCCTGGAAATATGAGACTAGTAATTATGTTATAAAAGAAAGAAGCTTGTGCATAGGTTTATAAGTGTGGGATATAACATGCATGAACCTTATTTTTTACCAAGACTAGTTCATTAGTTTTTCTATAATAAACTAATTGGTCTAATTATATTTTTTATTTGTGTTTTAGTAAATTTAAATTATGTATTTTTTTTCTAAATTTGAAAATATATACAACTAGTTTTATTTATATTATTATTTAATAACAAAAACTATAATTTAGTATAAGTTTTTGTTTAACACTATAGTAACAAATATTGATGTCACAAAAATTAAGATTTAGTAGCAATTTTTTTTACTCTAAGGTAGCATTTGTGCTAATATAGTAAAAAGCAATTATATGCTAGCAATTGAATATCTGTTACTAAAAATATATCTTGATAGAGCTATAGAAGCAACTCTTAACTAATCAATAGAACTACTGGTATAAATTTTAGTAGTATTTTTTATTGTTTGTAGTAGCAATTGCAACTGTTGTTTTATCTCGTTTTATTAGTAGTGTATTTTGATCAAAAGATCCTTAATATTATTTATATGAAATAAAAAATAAAAATACTTTTCGAAAAATAAAAAAAAAACTTAATATTAACTTTGAATACATTATGGCCATATTTTAAACTCATAAAAATTTTTATGTGACAAAAAAGGGCTACATATAAATATCTCTCACAAAAAAAAAATATTTCTTGTTGTTAGAACTATCATTTTTCATAAATTCACTAAACTGGTTGGAATCTAGTTGAATTACAAAAATGCACAATTTTTCTAATATTGATATTTTTTATTCACAAAACTCAAACTCAATATATTACATTAAGAAAATAAATAACAAACTACTTAAATCAATCAAAGAAAAAATAAGTAATATTTGTATACAGTTTTTGTTATGCAGCAGCAGGATGCACATATAATTAGAAGAAGCAGAAAGAAAAGAGAAGGGTGGTGGAGATATATATTTAATTTGAAAATGTGAATAATGGAAATGCAGGAAATGATTAGCCCACGCACCCCCTCCCTACAATCCTCAGAAGTGTGAGTGCGAAGCTATTTGTCGATTTCTGAAAGTTTGGTGCTTTTCTAAGATCCTCCCTTTGCCACAGACATCCCCTCCACACTTATTGACAACACACTGCCATTCCTGTCCTGTCCTTTCTTTCTTCAATTCTTCATTTTCGAAAAAAAAAATATATATATATATATATATATATATGTGTGTGTGTGTGTGTGTGTGTGTGTTAACATGGAATGTCGTCGTTTTGCATTCTTTATCCCATAAAGTCTGCAACTGATAATGAGTGCTATGCTCTGCAACTGCTATCCTTTTATTCTTTCTGGGTTCTGCCTCTCTCCTTTCATATTCCATGGGTGACCAAGCTATCCATGTTTGAATGTCCTAAAATTTCCAGGAAAATGACTCTTAAATGTTTCTCAACTATTCAGGACGTGACTAAAGTTACGGTAGCTGGCTAGTAGGTTTCGTGACATACCCAGAAAAATGCGAATCTTTGTTTCCTTTTTTCTTTTTAAAGAGTTATTTATAAATAGTATTTTTTGGGGGGATAAAACAAGGGGTGACATAATTTAAATTTTCTTAAATAGACTATTTGAATTTTTTTCTTTTTGCTTTACAGTGTTATGGAATGTTAAATTGAATTTTTTCTTATTTAATTGCAATATATAAAATTTGGTGAAATTTATTTTTTGTGATTATCCAATTGCATTAAGGATAGTGGTGGTAAACGGGCCTTTCGAGCCGGTCTATCATGGTTTTGATTTAAATGGGCTGATCACGAGGCGGCCCATTTATAAACGGTTTTCATATAAAAAAACAAGATCGCTCGTATAAGACCGCGGGCTTAAACGATCTGACTGTAGTCTATCCTCTATTTTTTTAAAAAAATAAAATAAAATAATATTTGATTTTTAAATAAAAAATTTAATAATTTTTTATTAAAATAATATTTATACATATAAAACATTACTTTTTAAATACTTTCAAATAATCAATTACTTTAATTTTTCATATTTTCCTTCAAAATTAATTATATTATACTTAATTTTAAAAATTTTATATTTATTTTCAAAAAATTACAAGAGTTTTTATATCTAAAATTACTATATTTATTGAATATAAGGTTATAAAATATAAAAATGTAATAAAATATAATTATTTATATTAAATAATATATTTTTATAAAATTAAAAAAAAAAGACCTTGGGCCAGCCCGCGGAGCCCGTGGTCTAGACTGTTTAGCATGCGGGTTTAAACAGTCTTGACCGTTTAGGCCTATTTTTAAATAGGCCTAATTTACTCTGTCCAAAACTGTCCATTTACAGACGATTCTGGGACAGCCCGCAGTCTACAGGCTTTTTTCCCAATACTAATTAAGGATTCTAGTTTTAAAAAATTTAAAAGTCAGGCATATCATTGCATGCAAGGCAACATATATTTCTTTGACATTTTAATTATCAATATTCAATTATAAACTCATAAAAATACATGACAAACAAAAATAAATAGATTAGATTACGTATAACTTTCTTAAATTATAATTTTATTTGTTAAACTTCAAAACGTAAAATTAATACTTAAAAATTTCAAAAATTTAGAGAATATGATAGAAGTATAAAATTAAATTATATAACTTTTAAATTTTAATTTTAATTTATATGTGAAATTTCTAATTTTCATAATGGTTTAAGAATAAAATGTTAATTAATATTTTAGAATTATAATTATATTATAAATTTAAAAAAATTACTGCTTAATGCCCGATAAAAATGTTGAAATTAAAGGTGAATAAGGAGGAGTGGAGGAGGAAAGTGCAATAGAGATTCTAGGTTGTCAAGCTAAGAAACGTAACATGGATGCAGCTTTTAGTTCCACGCGCAGGGTTTCAGTTTCAGGTAATTCGTAAGCAAAATTAGAAAGCAACGTTGGGAGTAAGTAAAGTAAGCGAATCAGCAGAGATAGGGTTTATTGTTCATTGTTCGTTGTTCATTGTTGATATTCATTTTGCGTTGGAAGTTGGAATCAAGGAGTGAGGTCTACGTCTGCACATTCCCTAGCTCTGGGAAAAAGCATGAGAGGCACATGATTCACATCAGCGAATCACAGTGTGTGAAAACGACTGTTGATGCAGAACAGTAGATGGAGATCACACTACAATACTTTCAAGTTTAAACTGTCTATTGGTGTAATATAATTGGCTAATGCGCCAAACTCACATGCGTGCACACCTCCATACATTCATACACATGCATACAATCATATCCAATTCGTCTTTCTCGTTCTTGTTTGTTCCTGCCACACAATGATCAATTCGTCTCTCTTCTTCGTTATCTCCTATCGTCTCCACAACCCCAAACTCTTTTTTCTCTCAAAAACTTTTCACCACTTCACTGTTACTAATTCCTTATATATATATATATATATATACACACGCGCGCGACTCTCGATTCCGCACACGACTCTCGATTCCTTGCTTGGTGCAAAAGCCAAGCAAATTACTTGACATTCAATAATTGTTAGATTTGAGTGATCAATGGTCATCGTATGTTCATGCGAGCCGGCGACGTGATCTAAACTCTTTCTCTAAAAACCAATGGCTTACGTCGCTAGTTTGCATAAGCATGTGAGGACAGTTGATCACTCGAATTCAATAATCATTATACGCAAAGCATCTTGCTTGACTTTTGCGTCAAGCAGATGATTCGGAATCATACATACACATGTATAACTAATGCTAGTTAGTTTGAGGAATTTAATACTTATTTACATGTTTTGAGTTTAAGTTTTGTGAATGAAAAAAAAATTATTCAAAAAACTTTTTATGTATATAATTTAATTTAACTCGAATTAGATTAGTCACAATCTAATATATTTTTAAATTAAAATAAAAGAAATATTATATAAATGTGTTGTGTTATTACCATGATTCATGAGGGGAAGAAACCTACCCTAGGGTTAATTCGGTTTCTTACCCTCTTTTCCCTGCAATATTCTTCAAGAACGAACAAAAGAAAAAAGCAGCTTGCCCAACATATTTTGGCTTGTATTATATTATATTCATTTTAATGTTTTGATTTATCGAAAAGTACTTAATCTCACGTTTGAGCTATACGTTCCAAGGTCTTCACTCTTCAGTTGGTTTGAGAATTGAGCTTCCCACAAGTCAATTTATAGAGTAATCGATTCAAATATTTCTGCTATAAGTTTTTTGTTCGAGAACCCGTGCATTAATTATATAAATTTAGCTAGATATTCTACCTTCAAAATAATGTTATTTTGTATTATCAATGCATTGCTTTTTGAAAATATAGATCATTTTAATTAAAGTAAAATATTTAAAAAAAATGATCTTGATAAAGCTATATTATAAAAAAAAAACCTAATCTTTTAAGAATTAAATTACTAATTTACTTTAATCAGTCATATCCCTTTGCCTTTCATGTGTAGATAAACTATAAAAACAAAAAACAAAATGTGTTTAAGATTTGGAATGATGCTGTGAAATCATCCATATAGAAAGTATGATTGGTCCACGTATCACAATTAACTAATATATTTCATCGAACACGAATAGAAATCATAATTACTTCTTTTAACTTTCTTTTTGTTTTTTTCCCTACAGGGAACCGTTGGCCTAAAAAGCAACACCCTAATAATAATGCTTTAATTCTAGTATTAGCTCACACTTTCGAATACATTTTATGTCAATATAATACCCTAACAATTGTAAAATCTGCTTTTTATCCTCTTTTTTGGGTACTAAGCATAATTAGGTTATGAGATAAGGGGCCTACCTTAGAGGAGGATTATTATGTCTTAAAAGTCTTTGCTATTATTACTTATGTTTGCCATTATAAGTTACCATTTATACATTTTTCTAACTAGGCAATTATATATGACATAATAAGCTTTGACATTGTACAAACAAACGAGGAAAATATTATTTCGTGAACAAAGAAATATTACAGTGTCATTTCATTGCTTTTTTCCCATGAGAATAAACGTACATCGACCACTCATTGTTTGGCCAAATATGTGATAGCAAGCTAGGCGTGAGAAAAGGAAGTGTACATGTCTATGACTTGTTTGGGATCTATATATACTGTACTACAATTTGTGCATTAAAAGAATGAACAAATAATCAAGTGTGGTTCATGTGGATCTCTTTTTCTCTTCTATTGCGTTAGGTACACCATGAGAGAGATCCAAACACCTTATAAAGTGTATTGCCAAAACTGAACTAAACACTTAGTAGTATTTTTTGTTTATATTTTGAAAACAATGGGTTGTAAATATATTAGAGGGTTAGTGCCATATGTAGGGTTTCTTACCTTGTCCACATCTAATATATTTTACGATAATTATGTGTAACACTTCAGCGTAAAGATCAATATAAAACAAGTTTATTAAAGAGCTAATAGAGGCTTATCTAACAAGTGCCTAAAGATCTCCCAAAAGGGAAATGACTACTAACATAAATTCTTAGTGCCACAGAAAAATTATGGAAAAAATTTAAGTGCATTTTTTGATATCTTTACTATATCAGATTTTTCAATCAGAATATAATAAATGTCTAGTTCTTGAATCAGAATACCACAAATATATGATCTTTAAAATCTAAGTGTATATTTTTTACAACTTATCATTGTATGATTGGTCTTTTAAACAATTTATTAATATGTTTTATTTTTATTGGAGAGTTTGATAGCAAATATATAAGAAATTGTGTATAAGTTTTGTCCAAAAAATAACTCAGGTTTATTTGAAATTAGTAATATAAAAGTACGAATTATGAAATTGTATTATTAAGCCTCGTCTCTATATTATTTATGAAATTGGTCTAGAAGGATCTGATATAGAGATATATATATATATGTGTGTGTGTGTGTGGGGGGGGGGGGGGGGGAGGGGCGCTTTTTAGAAATGTTAAAATTATTTGATTTGCTTGAAATATTTCTAGAGCTATTTGGTGACATTTCAAAGAATATTACATTTACGTGTTTAGTTCAGTCAATATTCCTAAGAATGATTATTTTTCAAAAATATATCAAAAATTACTTGAGTCAATATTTTTATCAAAAAATTAATCATACTGGTATTGGTGAAGGTGGCGGTGGTTGTGAAAGTGGACATGCATGTTATTAGTGACAGTGGTTAAGATGAAGGCAGTAATGGCAACAATAATGTATGAAATATGAATATTGAGGTTAACAATAATTTTAAAATAATAAAGCGTGAGTAATTATTTTTATTTTACCTGAGTAAAAGTATTTTTCACATTTTTGTTTATTTGCGTACTAAACATGATAATTTAACACACTAGATCTCACATTTTAAAATTAAAAAGAAAATCTGCTTAGATTTCAGAACAATTATAAGAGAGGATATCATGGAATTGACGTAGCTTGATTGCCGGTGATATAAGCTTTATATGAATGGGTCAAATACGCATTATGACATATTATCTTCAGCTTCATGCTTCAAATTAAAGTTACTAGGAAAGATTTATATGTTGTAGCAAGTAGCAACTAATATTACCTAAAAGTCAATGCAGAGGGCGCCTGACCTACCAATTACACTATCACAGTCATCAAGAGCACTAGTTTGGTTCAAACTTCAAACCAGTAATATTTAAAAATTTACAAAATTTTAGTTACTCTGGTTTGAATTGAGCTGGATTAAAGGGTGTAAAGCTTTTTGAGTGTTTTTTTTATTCAGAAGACTCAAATTTAAAACTTCTATCAACGAGAGTTGAATTTAGTAAAAAGAATTAATATTTTACAACATAATAGATTAAAGTTTGAATTCTTATTAGAAGAGGTGCTCATTTTTAGTGTGTAATAGTACTTTGAACAAAATTGTTTCTAGTGGAAGAAACATGTTTTAAAAAAAAAACTTCAATTAAAAAAATAAATAGTAAGCTATTTAAACTAATTAGCATTAATGAAAAAAACACTATTTTAAACCCTGAGGATAGGGTCGGAAATTAAATAAGTGCGAGTGTAACGTTTTAAGTTTACAAATTGAAAATGGTGCAACGTGACCGTCGGCTTAAACAATTGACAAGTCATTAATTTCAACAATGGTTTGCTTTAGCAACATGTGTGTTTGAGGCAGACTTGTTTTCTGCCATGTCACCATCTCTTCCTATTGGCTTGTTTGGTGGTTCGTAATTTCTTATTCTATAAATTTTTATTTTCCTTCCCTTTTCGGAGTAACACGCAATGGACTTCATGGACGGAAGAGGAATAGAAACTTTTATTGTGGTAGGACAAGAGATCAACAATTTAAGGATTGGATTAATGATGAAACTATGGGAAAAATGCCAAAAGAAAAAAAGGAAAGAAAAGAAAGAAAAACCTCATATTTAGGTAATTTACAAATAATTTCCTAAATTTTTTAAAATTGGCAATTAGATTCTTAAATATTTACATTCAAACAAATAAATCCTTTTGCCTGATATTTTTTACAGCACTAACTCATCTACTATTTTAAACTACCCATACATTAGGATATGTACCTCTGAATTTTACTTTTTAATACAGTAGTATCACAGTTGACATATAAAAAGCTAGAGGTGTCAATGAGTTGATATTTGTTAATAAAAATTAGACAGAAAAAAGCCTATTTACTAGAATTTAAAATTTCAATTTCCTGATTGCAAATTTTTAAAGTGAGAAGTTATTTGCAAGTAACTGAGGCCTTTTCCTTTTCTCCATAAAACTTTATACCCATTCACCATTATACTATTATGCTTATAGTTTCATTCTTATTTTAATATATTATAAATAATAAAGGAAAAAGCATGACTAACTAGTACATCAAATAATAATAAATATCGACGTCTTTGAGATTACAAAAGATACTATACAACAACAAAATATTACAAACGGAAAGGAGGGATGAAAAAAGAGCAGAGACAAAAATCTCTTTCTTCATCTATATATTACATTACTCCTGCTTTGAATTAGGGTTGTGAGGATATGTAGGACTAGGGCGCCTCTCAGCAAGAAAACGCTTTGTGCACTCCAAAACGCCAAAGAAGATTGATCCACCTATGCCTATCCACATTACCCTTGGCCCAATACCCTGTAGTAAATAAATAAATATTATAAACCCTAATAAAATTTTCTAGCCTCATGCATGCATTTTTCTGAGCCTGCACAGGGTTAAATGTTGAGAGCATGATTTGAAGAAGATTATGATTGCTTGTCTTATTGTGGGCGCACAGACATATCCATGCAAACATAATAACACAAATATACCGCAAGATCCAATCCCAGGATGATTGATCCTGAATCTGAATGCACAAGGGTCACACTAATGAAATTGAAGGGGTTAAAACTCACTCCTACCGTATTTACAATCATTGTTCTCGATATGGACATGATAAAGATGTCACGCACAAAACTCCACCAACCATGTCATGATGAGAGAAAAAGACTCCAGCATTCATAAGCATTACTTGTCATGCACAGTAAATTGAGGATACACTACCTTGAACACAACAAAAAATAGTCCTTATTAGACTACTTTATTGAATTTTTTCCAGCAATAAGACTCGCTTCCCAAAGAACAGAGCTTTCAATTTCATGCAAACCAGAGGGATAAAAAAAAAAAAGAGTGGAGCTATAATAGCAATGACAAGATTTTGCTACTTTACCACTCAAGCTACAGTGTATAGAAGAAAACACAGAAAGCCCATACCTTCAAAAAGGCTTGAGGTCCTTCTTCCTTAATGACAGTTTGAACGCAATCCACGATTCCCTTGTATTGGTTTGTGGATCCCTTGCAGAGGAATGCAGAAATTTTTGTCAATGGCTTCATAATTGACATTGAATATTCTTTAAGCCTACATGCATGATGATTATTATACTCACGACGTTTTCTTATCTACTTATGAAACCACATGGTAATCTTGTAATATAAAATGGGAACCCAAAGACAACAATAGAAGCAACAGGAAACTGGATGATCTTACCTGAACCATTAACCTGGTCTTGATTACATCAAGGGGAGTAGTTATAGCTCCAGTTAGTGCACCTGCAAAAGGACCATTTAACATAAGTTCTAGTTCATACATATTTTGAGCTGAAATAACGTGTGGAATGCCCAAAAATTAAATAATGTATGTACATAAGGACGGGGCTTTAATTTCATATTATTACCAGCAAAAGCACCAATAATGGCATTTTCCGGATTATTCAAATTCCTTCGTGCCTAGCAAAAAAGAAATGCAAGTCACGTCATCATAGAACACAAAAGATGAGCATGAAAAAAGAATAAAAACAAAATAATGGACATGGGACAGCATATCGTTCCAGTAAACTAAATTACAATATATATATATATATATACACATATAACTATTTTTGTCTCTGAAATTTAATAGAACTTGAGGAGTTTACCGCCAGCATATAGCCTATACGAAGCTGCTCATAGATACAAAATTGAATAGCATCAAAGGGCAAATCCCGCAGAAGAAAAGATCCATATCCCTACAATTCCAAAGATCAAAATTACAAATTTTTTTAACGTATATTTTAAAGCCAGGGGACTACGAGCTATCCAAATTTAAAAGGAGAGGAAATAAGAGACCATACTGCATAAAGTCCTCTAAAGCCCTCCTTAGAAGCAATAAAGCGGACCGCATTAGAAGCTGAAGTAAACTGCCCCGTTTGCATTCGTTGCTTAACAACCTAGGGAGCAATAACAAAAAATGTAGTCCAGTGAACGGTCATCAACCATGAAATATCATTTTTATGCGCAAGGGAGTTAATCTACCTCTGTTGGAACACGGATCAGTGAAGCAGCAATGCCCCCTATGGCACCTGCAGTCTATGAGAAATCTAAAATCCATATGAAAATTTTTCATTTAAAAAAAAAATAAAATTTACGTCAAGAACAGGATATTCCAGCAACAATAGTAAAGAGTGATAACAAAGACTAAGCATCAAGTCCAGTAAGAACCAAAGAAATTCATAAAGACTCTAGGGACATAATTAGCCAGATTCCGGAGTCCAGACTTGCCGACAAGGGGCAATGAAGAGTATCTATCTTTGTTTTAAAGCTAGCATAGCATATGTATCAAACATTTGGGGGGTGGTTATTAAATTTGATTAGACTCTATAATTCACTTGAATCTCCATAAGCCAGTGTATTCAATAAGCAGTGTCTTACAAAGTGAGCAAAAGCACTGAGATTTTCAGGAACTATCCTCAACAATTTCTGCTTTATAGGTTCATAGACTCCAACAAATAAAGCAGATGCCCTGTACATTGAAAGCAACAGATCACTCCAAGGTGTTAATGAAAGAACCCAGATATGATTGATAAATTCAAATCCTGATAACCAGAGAACAAAAACACTTGAAAGGTAGTGAATAAAATTGCAAAATGAAACACTGTCTAGCCATCTAGCTTTAATTATGCATAGATATTGATAGGGTTACTTATCTTGATTCTACTCTTCAAAAGAAAAACCTAGATACAGAGAGGGCCAAAACTAATGTGCAAAAATGATGAAATTGAGATTTAGAAAATCCTAAAGTTAGTGTTATCCATAACTCAATAACCCTTTTGAACAATTAGAACCAAACTTGATCCAGATTCCAGAGTGCCATGTATCACCAAAGGATATTACATGGTAAGATCGAAGATTCTTGCATTTACAAGATTTAACTAATGGATTGTTTTGGGCTAGTCAACTAAGCACTTCTTCAATGACAATACTGTCAACAGAAATGAATTCATACACCTTGCACCAGCCAATATCTTTCAGAGTTTTTTTATTTTCTAGTTGACATAAAAAATCCAAGAATATTTCAGACATTATGCATTCCAGAAGGTACTCACGGTAAGACACCAGCAAGATTCCCTGCCAATCCAGAATAAAGGCCTTTAAGTACTAATTTTTCTCCTCCACGAGCAGCCTGTAGACCAATATATATATATATATGTGTGTGTGTATAGATTATGGGAATCATTTAGATTTCCGCAAAATAAAAGGCATAGCAGTATAATTGCATGGTCACAAACTGAAAGAATAAAATTTACATGATGGATATTTTCAATAGCTTGTAGAACAAAGCTATCTCAATCCTAGGAACATCTATGCTGCCTCCTTATTAAAATAAATTTTAGCAGTGTTTTTCCCATGAACCAGGCTAGCTGGTACTGATGTAAACTTGATAGCATATAGCATCAAACAGTAATAAGTAGAAAACAGTAAATTGACACACTAAAATTGCCAATCTTTCATATAATCTTTATGGCCACGGTAACCTGCCTGCAAGCGTGTCTTTATAGTGTCAATAGGGTATAAAGCTGTTTCAACAACAACCCCAGCTGTACCGCCGGCAATTACGCCCTCTGCATAAATTACCAGGCTCATTAGAAACACCAAAATGCAATTAAGCCATCAAAATCAGTTATCGTCTACCAGTATGATCTTATCGCTGTTAAATGAGATTAGGAAAGGGAATTAGCTAGTTACTAAATATTAGCACTGAGAAACTGATAGAAACTTCCCAAACTAGGAAATGAATTTTATTGAAAACAGTAGCAGCTATCAACCAGAAACAAATACATAAGCAAATTCACAGCAAAAGCAAAATAAATCGGAGCACCAGCTCCTCAGAAATCCAAAAGGATTCTGCCAACAAAACTCTACTAACAGCCTGCCTTCTCTCTCCATTCCTGCATCCCATATACTGATTCTCCCTAACAAACCGAATCTTCTCTCTCCACCCCCTCCTGGAGTAAACCCTCCACACTTTAGGCCTATATTCAGGGCCCAATAGCTTATCCCTTTCCTCAATTAGTTTCGATAGCTATCAGGTTCCTATCAATACCACCCTCTAAAAAATGAGCCTTGTCCTCAAGGCTAAACTGTGGGAATTGACTCCGAAGATTGTACTTCTCTTCCCAAGTGGCTTCGTCTTCTGCTAAACCCTGCCATTGCACTAAGTGCTCGATAACTTGCTATCCTCTAAGCCACTTAAATCGTGTACCCATAATTTTGGATGATGTCACAGCATCATCAACAACCAACTCTACAGGTAAAGAGGTCTCCACAGGATAATTGCCAACAACTTCCTTTAGAAGGGAAACATGAAACACTGGATGAATTTTAGATGACGAGGTAAGTCTAACTTGTAAGCCACTGTTCCAACTTTATCTGCAATATGATATGGGCCATAAAACCTTGGAGACAGCTTAGAATAGATACGTTGAGTTACAAATACTTGTCTGTGAGGCCTAAGCTTAAGGAAAACCCAATCACCAATCTGAAACTTTTTTTTTTTTCTGTCTTCCCTTGTTTGCATACTTCCACATCTGCTACTGAGCTCACGTTAAATTAAATTTCAATTGCTTCAATGCTTCATCTCTATCTAATAATTCACTAGCCACGACCTCTACCTTTGTTTCTCCTATCATGAAACGAACAACAGTCGGAGCCTTGCACCCATAGACAACCTCAAAAGGAGTAGTTCGGATAGAACTATGAAAGGTAGAATTATACCAGAATTCTGCCCAAGGGACCCATAACGACCAATTTTTAGGTTGTTCTTATTCAAAGCAATGCAAGTACGATTCCAAATAGCGATTAACCACCTCTGTCTGTCCGTCCGTCAGTTTTGGGGTGATAGGCAGAACTCATTCTAAGGGACTTACCACACAACCTAAACAACTCTTTCCAGAAAATACCGACAAAAATTGGATCCCGATCAATAAGAATCAAATTGGGAATACCATGCAATCTAATAATCTCCTTGACAAATAAAGTAGCAACATTTTTTACAGAATAAGGATGTTTAAGTAAGATAAAATGTGCATATTTTGAGAGACAATCAACAACTACAAAAATGGCTTCATACCCTTAGAACATGGCAAACCAATAATGAAATCAATAGAAAGGTCTTCCCAAACCTGGTAAAGAATTGATAAAGGTTGACGGAGACTGTAAGGTGTAGTCGCGGAATATTTATTTCTCTGGCAAACATCACATTCACGAACAAACTCCTGCACTATCTTCTTCATACCAAACCAGAAAAGATTAGCCGCAAGACCTATAAGTTCGAAGAATACCTAAATGCCCACCTGAGGGGTAAGTGTGAAACTCCTGAAGTAAAGTAGGGATAAAAACCGATTTTGATGGCAGCACTAGTCAGTTTTTATATAACAACACCCCTTTATGCAGAGTAAAACCATGATATGCAGAATTTTGTTGTTGAAAATAGTAATAATTTCTTGCAACTCCTTGTCAGTTGAACCATAGTTGCTAGTTCCCCAACATCATCATGGATAGATGAAAGCAAATCAGCAGCTTTATTTTCAAGGCCGGGTTTATAAACCACATCGAATTGAAAACCCAGTAGTCTTGCTAACCAGTTTTGTTGATCTGCAGAAACTAACTACTGGCTGCTGCAAGAGATGTTTAAGACTCTTCTGGTTTGAATACAACAACAACAACAACATAGCCTTATCCCACTAAGTGGGGTCGGCTACATGGATCGCACGACGCCATTGAGCTCTATCAATGACCAACTCTTTAGATATCTCATTTACTAAAAGATCCCGTTCAATAATTTCTCTAAGTGTCCTTTTTGGTCTTCCTCGACCTTTTTTCACAGGGCTCCAAACCATCTGCTCAACTCTCCTAACTGGCGCTTCTAACGGTCTTCTTTGCGCATGCCCAAACCATCTTAAACGGTTTTCAACCATTTTTTCCTCAATAGGTGTCACCCCAACTCTACCTCGTATATGATCATTACAGATCTTATCTCTTCTTGTATGACCACACATCCAACGCAACATCTTCATCTCCGTCACTCCAATTTTATGTTCTTGTTGTCCTTTCATTGCCCAACATTCACTCCCATATAAAATCGCTGGTCTTATAACAGTACGATAAAACTTTCCTTTGAGTTTATCAAGTACTTTCCGATCACAAACAACCTCTGATGCCATTCTCCACTTCAACCACCCAGCTTGTATCCTATGTGCCACATCTCTAATAATTTCGCCGTCATCTTGTATAATTGATCCCAAATACCTAAACTTTGACACTTGTGATACGACCTGATCACCAAGTTTAACCTCCATCTCATTCCTATCTTGTCGCTTGTTAAACTTACAATGCATATATTCGGTCTTACTCCTGCTCAGACGAAAACCCTTCGATTCCGAAATAGCTCTCCATAACTCAAGTTTAAAATTAATCTCTTTCTTTGTCTCTACTATGAGAACAACGTCATCTGCAAAAAGCATGCACTTAGGGATTTCTTCTTGGATGTGTTTTGTCAGAACATCTAAAACCAGGTCAAACAAATAAGGGCTTAAGGATGATCCTTGATGTAGGCCAACTTTAATAGGAAAGTCTCTAGTCTCGCCTCCAGACGTTCTCACACTAGTCGTAGCCCCCTCGTACATATCTTTTATAGCTCTAATATACGCAACCCGTACACCTTTCTGTTCCAAGGCTTTCCACAGCACCTCTCTTGGTACTCGATCATAGGCTTTTTCCAAGTCAATAAATGCTATATGAAGGTCTATTTGTTTACTCCGATACCTTTTCATCAACCCCCTTAGAAGATATATAGCTTCCATAGTAGACCGTCCTGGCATGAATCCAAATTGATTTTCAAAAATACTCGTCTCAATTCTTAACCTACGTTCAATCACTTTTTCCCATAATTTTAGAGTGTGACTCATAAGCTTAATCTCACGATAGTTTGTGCAATTCTGAATGTCTCCTTTGTTTTTGTAGATAGGCACTAAAGTGCTTCTTCTCCATTCCTCAGGCATTTTTTTAGACCTTAAAATCTCATTAAAGAGCTTAGTTAGCCAGATAGTACCCTGCTCTCCTAAACACTTCCAAACTTCAATAGGAATACCATCGGGACCAACAGCTTTACCATTATCCATTTTTCTAAAAGCTTCCTTGACCTCATCAACCTTGATCCTGCGATAATATGCCAAATTCTGTTCTCTCTCCAAGGTTGTTAGATCTTCCATATCACAAGTCGACTCCGTTCCGTCATTAAAGAGCTTATGAAAATAACCCTGCCATCTGTTTTTAATATCTCTATCTGTAACCAGAACTTTTCCTTCTTCATCCTTAACACATCTTACTTGATCCAAATCTCTAGATTTCCTCTCTCTAGCATTCGCAATCTTGTAAATCTTTTGTTCCCCTTTTTTCGTTCCTAAATCCTTGTAAAACTCTTCAAATGCTTTAGATCGTGCTTCACTTACTGCTTTTTTTGTCTCCTTATTAGCCTTCCGATACCTTTCCCAATTTTCCGAGTTATTGCGCAGATGGATAGCTTTAAAGCATTTTCTTTTAAATTTGATATTCTCTTGAACAGCCTCATTCCACCACTAAGATTCCTTATCTCTTTGTCCAAAACCTTTTGATTCTCCTAAAAGTGCTTTAGCTACTTTTCTAACCTTCTTGGCCATCTCCTCCCACATAGTGTTAGCATCTTCTCGTAACTCCCAAGATCCTTCCTCCAACAATCTTCTCTTGAAAGTCTGTAGATTCTCCCCCTTTAGCTGCCACCACTTGATCCTAGGGTTCATCGCCTGACGATGCTTTTGTTTCCGACCCTTAATAACCACGTCAAGGACCAAAACCCTATGTTGAGTTGCCACGGGTAGGAATAACTTTACAATTTTGACAGATTTTTCTATCTGGATTCCTTACCAGAAAGAAGTCAATCTGTGACCTTGAAGCTCCAATTTTGTATGTGATTA
This sequence comes from Biancaea sappan, assembly GCA_037074585.1. Classification (NCBI taxonomy): domain Eukaryota; kingdom Viridiplantae; phylum Streptophyta; class Magnoliopsida; order Fabales; family Fabaceae; genus Biancaea; species Biancaea sappan. Next base: position 15,250,550 of record CM073491.1, on the reverse strand, counting down.
AATGTTCTTGTCGCTTCTTGAAGCAGGTATTGACAACCTTGAAATTATAAGCCATTGAGAAATCCAATATAAACTGTCCTTCCTCGTTAAGCTCCCCAAAACCAAAGCCACCATGGACCCTCTCATACTGTCCTGCTTCTTTCCCAACATGACCATTAAGGTCCCCCCCGATGAAAATCTTCTCTTCTAAAGGTATGTTTCTAACCAATCCTTCCAAATCTTCCCAAAACTTTTCTTTAAGATAAGCATCTGTCCCTACCTGTGGTGCATAGGTACTTATGATGTGGATAGTATCTCTTACGATAATCATCCTTAAGCATAGAATCCTATCCCCAATCCTTTTTACCTCCACCACACTCGGTGTCCATTCCTTGTCAACCATAATACCTACACCATTCTTTGTTCTTACTTTTCCAGTGTACTAGAACTTGAAGCCTGAACAGTCAAATTTCTTAGCCTTTTCTCCAACCCATTTAGTCTCTTGAAGGCACAAGATGTTAATTTTCCGCCTATTCATAGTGTCCACAACCTCCATGTTCTCCTCGACTAGCTTCTTTACCCTCAACTCTTCTGGTTTGAATGAACCACAAATTTCCTCCCTAAGAGGTAGTGATGCCAATGCTGAATAGCGAGAGCAATGGCCATTAATTCCTTCTCATAAATCAATTTTGCAAGATTATCCGGGGATAAAGCATTGCTGAAAAAAGCAATGGGCTTCCTAGACTGCATCAAAACTGCTCCCAGTCTTCGCCCTGACGCATCACACTCTATTTCGAACACTTGTGGAAAGTCTGGTAAGGCAAGCACCGGAGTTGAAGTCACTACATCTTTAAAAGGCTTCAAAAGCTTTTGTTGCCTCCACATTCCAATGAAACCCCTCTTTCTTAGTGAGTTTAGTAAGTGGTTTTGCTATTTTCGCGTAGCCTTGAATAAATTTTCTATAATATCCGGTCAACCCCAAAAATCCTCTCACCCCCTTGACATTTCGTGGAATGGACCAATTTTGAACACAAATCACTTTGTTAGTCCACTGTGACCCCTACTTTAGAAATGACATGGCCAAGATACTCAACTTGTGACTTACCAAAATTACATTTCTTCTTGTTTGCCAAAAACTGTGTGGAGTTCAAAATCTGCAATACACATTCGAGATGCGCCAAATGAGTTTCCCAATCTTCACTGTATTCTAAGATGTCGTAAAAAAAAAAACTAGGACAAATTTCCGAAGATGAGGATGAAAAATGTGATTCATGGCGGCTCGAAAAGTTGCCAGGGCATTTATTAACCCAAACGGCATGACCAGATACTCATAATGCTCTCATGAGTGTGAAAGGAAGTTTTCTCAATATCCTCTTCCTTCATGCATATTTGATGGTAACCACATTTCAGGTCCAATTTTCAATAGTAACTTACCCCATGCAATTCATCCAATAATTCATCCATTATTGGTATAGGAAATTTATCCTAAATCGTGGACTTATTCAAAGCCCAGTGGTCTACACACATCTACCAACTATTATCTTTTCTCTTAACTAGAATAACTGGACTAGAATATGGGCTCGGGCTATGACGGATAATCCCCTGTTGAAGCATCTCATTCACATGCCGTTCAATCTCTAATTTATGAAGATGGGGATAATGGTATGGCTTAACACTAATAGGCGCTGTCCCCTCTTGCAAAGTAATAGAGTGCACTATGTTGCGATGCGGAGGTAACCCTTAAACTTCTTGAAACACTTTTGGGAATTTTCCCAATAATTGCGCCAATTCATCTGTTGCACATAACTCAACTCTTCCTCTTTTTCAACTAATACAGAGATTTCCTTATTCCACAGCCAACAATCAACCTCTCTAATAGTATCCTCCCTCAATCCTTGTAGAGATATGGCATGAAAATCATGAGTACTATACTACCCAATTTCACTCCTGATGCCTCGTAATACCACCGGTCCATTATGAGAATAAAAGACATAGACATCTCACCATAGTCCATGGTGATTTTCCCCAAAGAACATAACCATGCCACTCCTAGAAAAACATCAACACTTCCAAGATCTAAAATAAAAGCATCAATCAGTATCTCCAATTTCCCAATTTGTAGAGGAATCTTCAAACATTTTCTTGCTATAAAGACTCGATGGCCACCCCCAAGTCTGACAGCCAACTTTTTTGAATAGTCCACTGCTAAATCCAGTGATGATACCACTTGTGGAGTCACAAAATTGTGGCTAGCACCACTGTCAACCAGAATTAAAACAGGTGCTCCATTTATATGGGCCTCCAGTCGCATAGTCTTACATAAATCATATTCATCAGCAAAGAAACCCATCAGCCCAATCAAACGACATTCCAACCCCTTATTCTCATTCCCTTGTTCTACTTCAGCGACTACAAGGTCGAGCTTATCCCCCATCATAGTTTCAAGAGCCTCGTCTTCACCCAAAATCAACACACGAAAAGATCCTGCTGAACACTGATACGTTGGGTGATATCGTTCTCCACGCCTAAAACAGAGGCCTCTGCTCCTTCTCTCCATCCATTAGCTGTGTGACAAGTGTTTAACTCCTCTAGCCTTCTCCATATTCGAGCTCGACTCATCTCGCCTCCTCATGTTCACCCTGCGACTGCGTTCGACCCAGCTGAAGAATTCGCACCATGCGCGATTGAAGTTTTGTTACGGGTTGGGCCATTGTTGATGGCTGCCATCAACACAGAGTTGCTTTTTCGGGCTTGAGAAGCCTAAGTCGAACTAGACTTCACTTGCTCCAATGGGTTCAATTGCTCCATTTCCTTCTGGATACCTAACCTAAATGAGCTTGACGTAAACGGAGCTCCCATCTTCCCTGTTGAAACAGTCATCCTAAATCGACCCAAACTAATACCATCACCAACATGGTCGATTCCCTTTGTCTCAACTTCAATGTCACGAGCAAGTTGCATCACTTGCCATCTTGTCGCCGGTCGATGCGTATGCACTCTCTGCCTTATCTCTAATTTTAATCAACCCATGAAACATCCCACATATTGTTGCTCCATCAACTTAGGCACTTGGGAAGATACAAACTCAAAGGTGTTGTGAATATAATTAGTCTTCTGTGTGAATGTGGTTAGCCGTATATGTGTAAATATAGTTAGCTGTATCTTCTGACTTAGAGTAATTATAGGAGGATAGAAGCATGTACTACCTATAAAAGGATTGAATCTACTGAAATAACAAAGTATTCTTTCCATTTCTCACATGGTATCAGAGGCTGAGTGTCTTTCTGCCTTGTATTTCGTTGCTTGAGTAACAGCCTATTCAAACAGTGCCCAAAACTCTTCCCGCGGCTGTTCAAATGTGGTGGCTCACTTAGATCAGAAATCTGATCACATCACGGTGTTCATCTCCTCTCCAGCATCATATCCCAAGAAGCCTGTCATCGTTAGCCTTTGCACGCACCGCCACTCTTTGTAACGTTGATCTCTTCTTTCCGGTCATACTTCAATCACGCGCCGGAGATTTGGCTTTAGAAAGGTCCAATCAGCCAATCCTTGAAGTTTCACTCTCGTCCGCCACCGTGACAATCGCCGATAGCTGTCTGAATCCATTGTCAACCTTTTTCCTCTATTTTACAACGTTCCTCAAGGTTTCCTACCTTGGTATACTGACAGCAAAGCCTAATTAAATTCAAACAAGCTAAGCATTTTCCTTAATTAGCATTTTGCTGTCTCTTGACTAAAACTATTTGTGTTTTTCAAAGTATATTCTCCATTTTCTTTGAAGCTTCTTAAGATTATACTCAATCCAATTATGACTAAAACTAAACCCTTCTTAAGTATTTTGTCGCCTTCTCTTGTGGTTGCCACCGAAAAATTAATAGGGAGTTCAAATTATATTTCTAGGCAAGTCCATGGAATTATGGTGTATGGGTCAAGGTTTAAAAGATCACTTGACCACTAAACTAGATGCTGTGAAGGAGGAGGATCAGGATACTTGGCAAAGAATTGACGCCTTATTATTGAGCTTGCTGTGGCAGTCTATTGATTCTTCTCTTCACCCCATATATAATAGCTACACCAATTGTTATGATGTATGGAATCAGGCGAAGACGTAGCAATGATGTCCAACGTCTTAATCTGTGGTTTCCAGTTTGCTCAACTTAAGGCAATCAGAAATGCCTATTACTAATTTTCTGGGAAAATGGGCATCACTTAAGAATGAGTATAATTCTCTTTCTTCTCTTGGTGAATCAGCCCAAAATGATTTAGCTCAGAGACAAATTCTTCATGGTTTGCATTCTCGCTACTTTGAGTCCTGAACTTGCTCCAGTATGGGATCAAATATTGGATAGTCCCACAATCCCTTCTATGAATGAAGTTTTCTCTCAGCTTCTTCGGGTATCATCCATTTCTGCATCTGCCACATGAGGGACTTCCACCTCAGATAATTTTGTTCTAGCCTCTCGAATTCAAGACCAGAGTGGAGATCATGGAGGTAGTCGTAGGAATCGTCCTAGGTGTAACTACTGTTATAAGTAGGGGCATACTAGGGGAAAATGCTACAAGTTACATGGTCGTTATCCTCGTGCTAATGTTGTTCAAAATATAGAATCTCAGCATGTTGATGGATAGCCTCAAAATTCTTTACTTCTCTTTGGAGTTGATCTTGAGAAATACCTCCAATTTCAAGCATCTCAGCAGTCCTCTTCCTCATCTTCTGCTGCATCCATTGCCCACACTAGTACTTCAGTTGCTTGTGTCACTTAGTCTTCCTCTGTTGGTCCTTGGGTTATTGATTTTGGTACCTCTGAGCATATGTCTAGTAATCCTCATTTGGTCTTTCACTTTTTAAACTCAAAATCTTTACCTTCATTTACTGTTGCTAATGGCTCTAATACAGTTGCTAAAGCTATTGGTAAGGCACAACCCTTACCTTCTATCCCTCTAGAATGTGTTCTTTATGCTCCTAATTATCCTTTTAATATTGTATCTGTCAGTAAAATCACATGTGCTTTAAATTGTTCTATTAAATTTGATCCTTCCTCTGTTGTTCTCTGGAACCTCGGCACGGGACAGACGATTGGCACAGGATCTGAGTCACAGGGGCTTTACCATCTCGGTCGTCCACCAACTACTTCTGTTGCTTGCCTTGCCACAGATTCTCCTGCTCTTCTTCACCATCGTTTGGGCCATCCTAGCTTATCTAAATTTAAGAAAATGGCTCCTCATTTGTCTCATATGTCTCCCTTAGAGTATGAGTCATGTCATCTTGGAAAACAGTCTCCGTCATCTTTTCCTAAGCGTGTCAATAATCGGGCCCCTTCTCCTTTTGCTTTAGTTCACTCTGATGTATTTAATGAAAAATTGTTTAGAGTTAATTTCTATTTTTGAATCATTTTGTGCTGAAATTCAAAATCAATTTAATGCATCGATCAAAATTTTGCATAGTGATAATGCTCCCGAGTATTTTTCCGTTCCCTTTGTAAGATTTATGTCATCTCAAGGCATATTACATCAGTCCTCTTGTGCTTACACACCTCAACAGAATGGTGTTGCTGAGCGTGAAAATGGACATCTTATTGAAACTGCTCATACTCTTCTCTTACACCATCATGTTCTTACTCGCTTTTGGGCAGATGCTGTTCTCACTGCTTGTTATCTTATTAATTGAATACCTTCTTCCGTTCTTTAGCACAAAATTCCTCACTCTATCTTATTTCAAAAATTCCTCACTTTATCTCATTTCCTTCTCAATCTTTGTATGCTCTTCCCCTTCGTGTCTTTGGATGCACGTGTTTTGTTCATAATATGTCTCCTAGATTGGATAAATTATCAGCTTGTGCAATCAAAGCCATGGTAGAGGAGATGACTACTTTGCATAATAATGGCACTTGGGATTTAGTCCCCTTACCTCCTGACAAATCTCTTGTTGGCTGTCGCTGGGTTCATGTAATTAAGGTTGGTCCTGATGGTAACATTGATCGGCTTAAAGCCCGTTTAGTTGCCAAGGGCTACACCCAAGTATTTGATGTGGACTATGATGATACTTTTTTCTTTTGTGGCTAAGATGTCCTCAGTTCGATTGCTTCTATCAATTGCTGCTATAAAACATTGGCCATTGTATCAGTTAGATATCAAGAATGCTTTTCTTCATGGTGAGCTTTAGGAAGAGATTTATATGGAGCAACCGCTTGGCTTTGTTGCTCATGGGGAGTCTCATTTGGTATGTAAACTTCATCGCTCACTTTATGGTTTGAAAGAATCTCCATGTGCTTGGTTCAGTCGGTTCAATACTGTGGTTATGGAGTTTGGTATGGATCAAAGTGTATCTGATCATTCATTTTTCTATAGACATACATCAGAAGGGCAATGCATTTACTTAGTTGTCTATGCAGATGATATTGTTATTACTGGCAATGATTAGGATGGCACTATTCAATTGAAGGATTATCTTTTTAAACATTTTCAAACTAAGGATCTTGGCTTACTGAAATACTTTCTTGGCATACAAGTTGCTCAATCAAGTCCTGGTACTGTCATTCCTCAAAGGAAGTATGCCTTAGATATTCTAGAGGAAACTGGGATGCTTGACTGTAAATCTACAGACTCTCCTATGGATCCTAATGTGAAACTAGTACCAGGACAAGGGGAGCCTTTTACAGATCCCAGGAGATATAGACGATTGGTTGGGAAACTTAATTATCTCACTATTACTCGACCTAATAAATCTTTTGTTGCTAGTGTTGCCAGTCAGTTCCTTCAGTCTCCTTGTAACAGTCATTGAATGTAGTGGTCAGAATCCTCGAATATATCAAAGGTGCTCCAGGTAAAGGGCTTTCATATGAGAATCATAGTCATTCCCAAGTAGTTGGATACTCTGATGCTGATTGGGCTGGTTCTCCTTCTGATAAGAGATCCACTTCTGGATACTGTATTCTAGTAGGAGGCAACTTAATATCCTAGAAGAGTAAAAAGCAAAACGTTGTTACTAGGTCAAGTGCAGAAGCAGAATATCATGCGACGGCCTTGGCAACCAGTGAACTTATTTGTTTGAAATAGCTTTTTTAGGAGCTAAAGTTCTGTGATGTATCACGGATGAAGTTAATTTGTGATAATCAAGCTACATTACATATCGCCTCCAATCTAGTTTTTCATGAAAGAACCAAACATATAGAAATTGATTGTCATTTCATTCAAGAGAAGATCTTATCTGGGTGCATTATTACTGATCATGTCAATTCAAATGACCAATTAGCAGATATCTTAACTAAATCTCCCAGGGGTCCTTGTATTGGATATATTTGTAACAAACTGGGTACATATGACTTGTATGCTCCAGCTTGAGGGGGAGTGTTGTGAATGTGGTTAGCCATATATGTGTGTAAATGTAGTTAGCAATTGTGTAGTTAGTTGTATCCTCTGACTCAAAGTAATTATAGGAGGATGGAAGCATGTACTGCTTATAAAAGGATTGAATCTACTGAAACAACAAAGTATTCTTTCTATTTCTCATAGTTTCTATATATTCATCAACGGTGCCACCCTAACGTAACACTTTCAAAGCTTTATATGGGTTGTCATAACGAGTCCCTCCATACCGTAGCATTAGATCTTGCTTCAATCGACTCCATGTAGGATTCTCAGCCTCACGCCACAGATTAAACTAGTGAATCGTGCTTCCCTCCATACACGTGTGTGAGTTTGATTTTCATCGCATCATCTATGTTGTGAACTTCGAAATACGTCTCTGCTCATGAAATCCAAGCAACCGGGTAGCTTCTGTAATTCTACCTTCTTCACTGACAGCTTAAATTCATCCAAACTTTCCTTCATGGGGTCCAAAGATGATGATGAATTAGTCTGATGAGCACCCTCTTGTTGTTCTTCACTAACTCACTTCCCACTAATCTTACCAATCTTATGTGGTAACATTTGTTGCATTGCCAACTGTTCCTGAGATTGCTGCTTCTGAAATTCAGCCAAAGATGCCTTAAAAGAAACTTGAAGCTCTCCAATAGATTCTTCCACTGTAGGAAGCGAGCTTCCACCACATCCATTTGGTCAACTGGTTTCGGTGGAATACAGCTGTGCACAGAAGTACAGATAGCAAGGGAATACCAGTTTCATTTTCTAGCATCATTGGAGTATCACCATATAAGAACTCAATCTTGAAGGGGCATGGCAACCAGGTTGTAGGATTGATTGAGGGTGTTAGAGCAGGAGATGGGTCAAATCTATTTTGACGTGAGTAAGCTGCAGAATTTGATGGCCAGAATGGAAGGGATGCTGGCAGAGCTGATGTTGAAGTTACTTCAGGCTGGCACAAGCTCCATTGGCATCATTCTATAAGCTTCCCTGAACGGCAGTAGTGGATAGAGCTTTGAGGGGTCTTTGCAAGGCAGCCCATTCTCATTTCTGATAAGATTTAGACCGATTAAATTCCCCAAGATTTGACAGGTGACTTTAAGGGATGAGCATTCCATTACAGTGAGTTCTTTGAGGTGGATTTGATGCCTAAGGATCAAAGGATTAGGATAATCAGCATGCACTGGGAGGGAAAGGCATTGTAGTGCCATCATACCTTTGTAAAGACCAGAAAAACAGCAGAGATGGATTGCACAGAATACATAGAATTCTCAGACAAGCATTTTGGTGACATACTAAGAGTAGACCCTGGGGCAGAACTAAAGAACCTTAGGCAAGAAGGACCAGTTATCAAGTATCAGGAGAAATTCGGAGAGTTCATATAGCAGGTGGAGTTGGCAGAAGAGAAAGCAATAAGCTGGTCCTTGGGAGGGTTTAAGGACAAAATTGAGGCACCTGTGAGTATGTTTGGGCCATAGACTTTGGTATGCCACATACTTTCTGGGAGAAGCCACTGTCTCAGCAATCCCCAATAGTTCCAGCTCCTATATCACTGCCTAAACCAAGTGAACCAACCTTGCACGATCTTTTAACCCCAAACATGTCACCAACCTGAACCACAGACCTTATTCTACCAACTTTCCGTATATGAACATCCCTAATACTGACCAAAACCCCCATAAATAACCTCAAACACTAAACCAGCAGTACCAGCTGACATACCTGTCTGTTAGTAGACCTTTGGTTTATCAAAGGCTTACTCATGGGAGGTTCAAATTGAAGGATACAGAGAAGCAACAGCAGTATTTTAGTAATTATTTAATTATTATATGTTGTTAATTATATGTGTCTTAGGGTCCACATGGCTCAGGTAGTAGTATGTGTATTATTGCAGTGTTTATTATTATTTACGTCAGTTTTATTATTATTATCATGATGTACATGTCAGTTGTGGGAGGCTAGGGGTAGTTACCAGTAACCTCTTGTTGTGTATTTGTGTATTGTATTCAGAGAAGGAAATTATCAGTGAATTATTCCCAACTTGGTGTGAAACACTAGAGATCTTGTTTCTCTCTATAATTGAACCAACAAGATAGGCAGGAAGAATAAGATCAATATCTCCCATTCTATGGGAGAATTCTCTGTTTCAAAACCTATAACCAGATCAGAGACAAGTGGCCATAACACTGTCAAACAACTGACCAAGAAAGAAATAGATGACAAGAAGAAGGGAAGAGATTCATACACGGGGATCATCGGTGTAAAAAATCCCAAGTTTTTATGATCATGGTGTATGGGAGAAAGGAAATGACAGATGAAGAGCCAATTAATGTAGGGAGTCACATGGAAGAGGAAGAGCAAGTAGGGGGCAGAACCAATCGTTTCAGTATGTACAATTGGAGGACCTAGCAATTACTCAGCTATGATCAAGGAGGGATTCATCAAGAAACTGTCAATGCTATTATTAATTGAATGGACACAAGGAGTATTCAAAACTTCCTTGATGCTTCTGTAGCTAAGAAGCTACATTTAAAGCAAAATTTCACAAAGAGCTGAACACCAAAAGTGAGGCATTAAACACAAGACTATCCCTTATCACGTTAAGGGCAACCATATAAATTTGAAAATACAAGAATTTCTCTCTTGCTAAATATGCCAATAAAACTTTAGCTTCCTTATTCATTCCAAAACCTTCTAAATGTATCAAGATGAATTGTTTCAATGTGTGAGGACTGAGCAGAACATTCACAAACATCCATAAAATAATGTCATATATTTCTGATGTTTCAAGCAAATGGAATTCCTTCACTGGCCCAAAATTTCGATCAATCATGTTTTTATCTGTTGGAAGAGAAGTGCATTCCAAATTATGTAGGGAAGGCTTATGAATGTCTTTATTATATTTTCATAACATAGATATCTCCTCCAAAACAAATACTGCTTAACCAGACATACCTTCAAACTTTTTCTATATTAATTAGTTTATCCATTTTTATTTTTAATAATTTGAGAAGTTGATTATCCCATTTTTGTACTTTGAAAGTGGAACCATGCTTCTTTCGTGACAATATGATGCTTACTAAAACATATTTGCTACAATGGAACAAAAACACTATTATAATCTCCTCGGTCGGAAAACCTTATACTTACCAATGAAAGTGCGTAAGAAATTGAAGGGCTTTTCCTCTCCCATGCTAACTGATGCAAAATGTTTTCTCAGCAGTGCGTTCTGCTTCCTCTTGGTACAAGCATCTGCAAAACCATATTACCTGTTCAAACAAGAAGCAGAAAGTATAACCCAGCAGAAGACAGAGTGCTAAAATATCACAAGAATATGAGATCCCCACCACTTCCCCATTATTATCTATTTGTTAAATTCTGTTAAAGAGAATAAACTAACCATTGACAAATAAGTGAGAATATTCTTTCCTGATTAATCAGGAACACTCTAAAATCAGCATGTATTTTGTTTTTCACTATACGTGGATCTTGATACACTCCTAGCTCACAGTAACTAGTACAATGTACAATATAAATTCTTCTCATAAATATCAGCAGGAAAAAATCATCCCTATCAAAAATTGATAAAGTGCTTGATAGTGCTCATAACAAGCCTAAACCCTCTTTAGATTTTAAACATAACAAGCCTCGAAGAGGGGGGGGGGGGGGGAAATTCCATCATGCACTTATATTACTGTGATGAAATCCTAGAGAACCCAGATAATTTATTTGGAAAGTCAAATTTTCAATTATGTCAATCCTATACTTTTTAGGAGCTTAGAAAACACACAAATCTTAACACCACGTTAACGTACCCATTAATACAATTTTGAAAAAAAAAAAAACTCCCTATAATCCCAGTAAGGCAGCAACCAAATAAACTATATCAATCCTTCAATTTACTTCTAGTTAGTCTACTCACACGCATAATACCAAATTTTAAATTATGCCATATATGAATTTTAAGTTATGGCGATTGAGTTACCTGGTGATGATATCGAAGAGCCTTTAGCAATAATGGGCAGTATCAAGGGACCCATCAAGGCCCAACAACTAAGAGAATAAGAGATTAATCGAATCAGCCAGAATATATCATACCAAAAATTTGATGAACATTTTACCAAAGCAGTGAAAGTAGTCAACGAAATTTCTAGAAATACATGCTTCAAAGCGATAGGGGGAAAAAGCAAAACAAGTACAACTACACCACAGAGGCTGCTTTCATAGTATTTCGGAGACTGGGTTCACATTCTAAATTGCGCGTGCGTGGCTGCTTGCGAAGAGCAAGCGAGAGGGAGAATAAGAGAAAATAGAAATAGAGAAACAGAATTCTTACCAGTGACCACAGTGATGAAGCTGAGACAGGCGCTTACTGAGGGTAACGGATAGCAGGACAACGGATTGAAGCGCCGAATCTGGCCGTTGGCTCGTTCTTTTTATATAATTTTTTTGTATAATCCTAAGATACGGATACGGGTACCGACTGAAGTCGGGGTTAGCTTAGGAACCCGACCCAATCGAACCTTTTTCTTGTTGAAAAGAAAACCTTGTTCATTTAACCACAATTTTTTCTTTTTTCTTTTTTTTTTAATGACAAGAAGCTCAAATCCTGACTCATAATCCATAATATTCCAAATATATATTGCTTGAACTACAAATTTAGTATTTAACCCCAAAAAAAAAAAACTACGAACTCATTAGCGATGGAACCACAATATTAGTTTATTAATTTATGTTAATAATTATTATATTTTGTGAACATGACCTATATTTTTTTGATGCTGTTATATTATAAAATAATATATTAAAATTTTTAATTTATATATTCAAAGGGGCCTTGTAATAATGTCATAACTTGAAAAGGGTAACGATATTTTACCCATTTTTTAATATTGATTATGGGTTTGAAACCAAGATAAGAAGTTTTACATTTAAGAAGGGAGGAAGAGATGGAATCATTGTAATCTGGAACACCTTAAAATTATTGTAATTTATGGATAAAATACAGATATTATAGTAATGTTTGCGTATGTAGGCTTCTTGGTTCGTCTACGCTATTCTGGTTAATCTTCCGATTTCTATTGTTCAATTATGCAAAGATCAAGCTGCCCAGATGCCTTTCCTAAGTAGGTTAAATGATGGTACAAGAACCATCTTATTTTTAGCGTCTGATATTGGAGAAATTATAGGTTTGTCTACAAAAATTCTTAGACCAAACCATATTCAAGCGCATCAAATATTTTCTAATGTCAGATAATGAAGAAATGTATCTATTAATCCTTGAAAGATATACAAATCAATTACTTAATTATTTTTTTAATTTTTAACATACGCAATTTAGTATCAAGAGTTTTTTGACTGAGTATTTTGTAATCTCCATCAACTAATCGGATAAAAATAAGATAAATACTATATGCTCTTAAGGACTAATAGATACCGAGTTAAAGACTACTAAATTTTTTTATTTTGTACTTCTGATATCAAAATTTAAATAGTTAAAATATATATTTTTTCAAAAACGAAAACTCTATTCCCTTTCATTTTTTAAAAACAGATGTCCCTAAACACTTCTGAAATGGTGACGCTGAGTTTTCAACTAATGGCTGGAAAATCCTTAATCATGTCTCCGCAAAATTGGGAACTAAGAACGAACAGCAACAGGGTCACTAGAATACTCACTTGAAACCCAAGTGACTCAAGAACAAATTGAAGTTTGATAGCTTCATCAGCTTGATAGGTCTTCAAACATGGAAATTGGATTACGAAGTTAAAAAATTTGACAACTCTTCAAATGCCATCGGTGTTGCAACTACAAGCAGCGATGTCAGTTTATTAAAGAAACAGGCAAAATATTCATTTGTCCAAATGACAACCATTCGTCCCTAAATTATGTAACTATCTTGAAGAAACATCTTAAAGGAAATTACGGATGTCCAAAGTTTTGACATCAGCCAGTTCCTCGTTCTTGAATTCCTCCCTGAAAAGTGAACATGACAAAGAAAAACATGAGCCTTGAAAATGGTAAAATTATGTTCTGTTGTGTGCAATGACACGAATCAACAATTTTGGAGACAAGATAATAGTGCTAACTATATGTTTATCTACACGCCGCAATAAGCAATTGCCACCGTACACCGGTTAACCCCTTTCTCTCTTTCCAACAAATAAAGGCCGCCATGTCAAATATTTCAGATTCAAAATATCATTGATCGTACCCAAAGTTATCATTCCGTACTGCTGCCTTTGTAGTAATAGATCAGGCAGAAAAATTGGGATAACTATAATATGCTAATCAAAAGATGTTCAATGTGCAAAAATGACAAGAAAATGAGACCAAAAATTACAAAAAGAAATAAAGAATAGTAAGAACTAAGAACTGATGTCATGACTCATGATAATTGGCACACGAAATACCTCTTCTTTTGAGTCTCCATTGCCTCAAGAGCTTCCCTCTTCACCTCTTCCAATTGTGCTTTGGCAAGTTTGAGTTCAAGCTGCTCTTCGTACTTTGGTAGATCTTCCCTCCTAATCCCAAGTCTAGATTCCCCAACCCCAAAGGTGGCAAAAAATTAAAAAAAAATAATAATAAGGGAAAAAAACAAGGGAAACTAATTACAACATAGTCATTCACTAAACTAACTGAAAAGGATTCTGATGGGAAACCATGGAAGACTTATTTTACACGCAATAGGGGAAAAACAGATTCAAGACTTCATGAATTTGAAATACTTACTAGTTAAATGGCATTTAAACTACCAAATGTATCACCGATCAGAAATAAAGCCAAGTGGTTGACAATAAAATATATAGGCCAACTGTTATGAGCAGTTATAATTTAAATTTATATTTTTATGAGTCAGATTTATATGTAGATATATGTGTATGTGTGAGGTAGTTTAGAACAGTTTCATGTGTATGTGTGTGGGGTAGTTTAAATAAGTTTCTTATATCAGTTACGTCTTGTGATATTATATATTGCTTGAGTAATAAATGAATGGATGTTGTTGAGTTTTATTATCAAAGAAACTTTGTGAGTTTACACCAGAGATTCTGGTTCTCTCTATAATCTGAACCATCAACACAAAGATTGTAGTTCTCTCTATAATCTGAACTATCAACACAGACCCATAACGAGATCCATGAGTAGGGACGATAACACTAACACTCCCCAAACAGTGATGCAGTTCAATACCATTAAATAATAAAATAACAAAAAATTTCTTAAGTCAGATGGCGTCAACTGATAGCCTGATATCTTCATTTACCTCAAAGAATAACCTTCCTCTCTACACTTCCATCACAAAAATAATTTCTCCTCCACACAGCTTGATTTAAATGAACAATTTTATTAACAATGAGGGTGATGGGTGCCCCACAAAAAAAAAAAATTACCAAACCAATTATTGATACAAAGGACTCAGGCTACATAATCCACCATAATAGAAGGGGAAGGGTTGCAATTAGAAGGAAGCCCCTAAGGCCAGAATCTAGATATTATGCATCCAGTAGCCCAAAGCATAAAAACAAAGACAGCAATGGATGTATACTTACTTTTTGTTAATCTTATCAAACTCTGCCATGAGAAGATCCATTCCCTTCTCATCATCTCTCATTAGGGGCTTCTTCAGCTCCTTCTCAACTTTGTCTAATGCATCCATCATCATAGCCTCTGCACCAAGCTCATCTTTGAGACCTTCCCTGCAAAAGAATGACTACATGATCCCAAAAGAGTAGAACACATCCTAAAGCAAAGGACATGTGCTTCTTGTTATGCTTTCTTATAATTGTATGCATTGAAACATATGCAGGCCCCAAGTTTGGAAAAGATACCAAACCAGGCGAGATTCACAGAGCAACAACATTTCCAGGAAAAGCATCAGATTTGCTGAGTTTTAGAGCCAATTTTCAATTTTTTTAAAGGCTCAATGAAGTAAAAAAAAGGCTATTGAATTGAAAAAATATACAATATATGGAAAAACGGCACTGCAGTTATACATATTTGTAGACATTATATATCAATAAGCACATCTTAGTTGCAAAATGGAGAAAGCAGAACAGACAGACCATCACATACTTGATTCTCATTTCCTTCAAGGTCAAAAGATAAGTCCGAGCATCTGGAATATCATTTGTTTCTGTTTCAATGGCATCTTGGATATGCTGGGACATTGATAACAAGTTTGCCCTGTACAATAAACAAGATATTATATGCATAATATAACTAACACTGAAAGAACACGGATAACAAATTTTTACAAGATTGGAACAAAGGTAAAGCAGGATCTCACTTCTCCCTAATTGTTTTCATGACCTTTGCATAATGAGAAACAGCAGCTGGATCTTCTGGATCTATGGTGATCTTCTCCTTCTTTAGTATTCCCATGGCAGTCTCAAATTTGTTCTTCAGCTCCAAAAAGACATTCCTCAGCATCTCTTTTCCATTCAATAAGTAGTAAATTATCAGAAAATAACAAAAAGAAGAAAGAAAAAGGGGGAAAAACTGTTAAATATCAAACTAAATATCTCTTTATTTCTTTTAAGCAATGCCAACTGATGTTGTACAATATACCATAAGATACAACTAAAACTATCAGATCAAATACAGAAGTAAATAACATAATATTTCATTTCAACAAGCTTTACAATTTCTACAATTGAGGAAGGGTTTTGCAGGAGAGGGGCTGGTCATAGAGCCACAATAGTGCCAGCAGGCCCATGAATGTCTCCAGTAGAGAGTTATCGGTGATTTACACAAGAGAATTTAAAATACTTAGATAAATAAGACAAATCTTTTGGAGAACTCACGATCTCCCTTAAGAGCAGGAGGGGCAGACCCTTTGGCAAAGTGACGAACTGGAATAGCATGCTCTTTTTTCACAAGAATTTGACAACCATAGACCTATTCAAGAGAAGGAAAATGGACATATGGTCAAACGTCAGTACTATAAAAGATGGGTAAAGAGTCATAAAACCCATCACTTTTAATTTAAAAAAAATGAAGGATAAAATATTAACTAGTGAAAATGCTTAAAGCATGGAAAATAAGTGCCAACTTTCAAATAATAGTAGTAATAGAAAAAGAAGGCATACTGAAGTATTCATAATTTCTTGTGAAATGCAAGATTTCGTGCATAATGTTATTTCCTCCCAAATTTATTATTTGCACAGCATATTGAGCAACTAAAATTTTGAAAGCAGTGAGTTGCAAAACATCAGTTAAGAGGGGGGAATGACAATCTATTTTGAAAGATAATGATGATCAGGGATCACAAACCAAGTATAGCCAAGGCCATGTAACCATCCTATTACAAACCCCCCTCACCCCCAAAAAGAAATTTCTCAAACAAGGGCGATAGAGGTATTGAACTGATATTTTTACCTTCCTAATCTAAGAAAAACTTAACAAGAGATTCTCACTTCTTCCTATAAATTTTTTCAATAATCAGATATCGATTGACATATTCGAAGACTGCTACAACGTTCTTCGCATACTTTTCCAATTGTTGACTTCTCGTCACAACTTGCATTTTAGAAATGGCCTGACTTTAGAAAAAGGATTTGTAACAGAGACTACCGTATCTCTTCTTCTCCGTACAACAAAATACCAGAACTTCAACGCCATATAGATCCCGAAAATTCAATTGGAACTTTAAATTACAAACATAAAATGCCTAATGTTGCACAGATCATATAACGAAAAATGAAATCGCATTCTGTTGACAATTTGTAGATTTCCACAGAGAAAGAATCCAGAGAAGACTGATGGAAATTGGATTAAGAAAAAATATGGAATAGACACTCACCAGTTTGGATCTGGACAAGATACGAGAAGAGAGAGCCATGATCGGAGCTCAGTGCTCTTGAGCTTCTCTCGCAAATAGGGTTTGTAAGTTGTTCCACTTGTTAGCTTTAGGATGGTTAATGAGAAGAGATGGCGTCTTTAACAATATACTAATCTGGGAGCATATGCTTACTAAGCCGCTCGGCAATCGCTATCCCTCGCCACGCACTGCGTACTCCTGATGAATAAGTTCGCCTTATATTCTAGCCGTTCGATACCCAGCCGCGACTCAAAATCTACGGCTGTCATCTTATGAAATATGTTAGTTTTCCTCTCCTTTAATTTTTTGTCTTTTTTAAGTCAAATTTTGACGCAAATTTTTATATTTTTATTATTTATACTAAAATTATAAGTTTTGGTTAAATTACTCCTACTTCCTTCTCTCATCGTGTCTCCCATGTCATCTTGATACACATTGTAGAAAACTCCATTTTAATTTTTTTATGGAATATGTTAACTTTTTACATAACATAATATTATAATTTTATTATTATTATAAAAATAAAGGCAGTTAAATTAATCTTAAGTTTCAACATAAAACTATAATTTTATTCTTAACATGACAGTGAATACTATTATGTAATTTTATTTTGAAATGAATGTATATTTAGAACTTTAATAATAAAAAATAAATTAGAAAGCAGCATAATTTGATATTTGAAACAATAGTGGTATTAAGTATAATTGAACCAAATTTTAAGAGAATTTGACCAAAACAAATGAAAAAAAAGAAAAGAAAAGAAATCAGAGATGTAAAAGACTGGTGTGGAATGTAAAATGATGTGGGTATATCAAAGGGATCAAATCAATTGGTTAAAAAAATGCATATGTCTTTAATAGCTTAAGTTTGATTTTAGTTTACTCTAAAAGTTATAAGGACTGAATAAAAACTTTCTTCATAGTTACATTTCTGTAGATAAAGTAGATGTCCTGCTCGAATAACATAGTGTTGGCTTGTCTATTATCATTTGATTGGATACTTAAGGTATTAGTGTCATATAGCACCTAATCGAATAGTGCTAGATGGTGTTAGGTGTTCTAACACCTTGTTGTCCAAGTCAAAAACTTGAACTCATACAAAATTTGGTATAAATATGTAATTAAACAGTCATAAACCTGACCATATTAGACATAAAAAAAACTTGTTAATATGAATGCATATCTAGTAAAGAGTCAATAATATTTTTTGTTGAAAAGAAACTCTCGCTTCACGATTCAATTAAATTTGATATTTTCTTAATGATTTGATAGTCTCTACTTATTGAAATGTACTAAATTTGATAGTTGTTATATTATAGGTTATTTTTGTATAATTTTTGAAGAATTTGAAGTAAAGGTATCAAAATTAGCCCCCAAATTGAACTTAATTAACCCATTTGTTAGATGGGTTAAGTTGGCTAAAAGCGCTCATATATATATATATATATATAGCCACAAACCAGTTCAGTAGCAATCAGGGGAGCAACATTGCATGCTGTAACAAACAAAGACAACATCTCCCAACGTCCCTAGGTCGCTAGCCAACCCCATAAAAATTGAGCTATAATATCAGCGACTGGAGTCTAAAGATCTCATGTTTTTTTTTTGTAATTAGCGACTGGAGTTTAAAGTCTTTTTGCTTGATGTTTGCTGCGTTATTCGCTGGCGCCTATGGAATATGAATAAGCTGAAGATTGAAGAAGTGAAGAACCCCCACAATGAAGAATAAGTGTCGTGAGGTTGTGAATGTGGACTTTTTTTCTTTTTAATCAAAGGTTCAATGTCTATTTTTTTAACCTCTTGTAATATCCCAAGAATTTATATGAGTATTTAAAGTGTAATTTGAAGTTTAGTGAAAAATTTAATTACGTGAAAAATTTGCTTTTTGAATTAGTGAATAAAATGTGGGAATAGAAATTTTAATTTTTAATTTAGGAAATTTTTACAAATTCTCAAGGACTAAAGTGAAAAGAAAAGAAAATATAGATTACTTTTGAGAAATGACCAAATAAGAACCTGAGAGGAAGAATAAAGCTTATGAGAATGAATTATGAGTCCGGTACCGAAAAGATGATGGATTCGAGGTTAAAGTGGTATTTGAGACATCGAGAGAGATTAAAGTGAACAAATCTTATAAGTTAGGGTGGCTATGAGCGATTTTATCGAAAAAGAAATTGGTGGGACCCACGCATATACATTTCTCTCTATTTCTTTTCTTTCTCTCATTTCTCCCGTATACTTCCTCACTTTCTCTCTCTCTCGATTATGCTTGCAAAGAAATTTCTTCATCAATCATTCATGTAATTTTTGCTTGGGGAAAGAAGTCATAAAAGTTAGGAAGATTGGTAAGTTGATGTTCTTCTTCTTCCTCCTCTTATTACAAGATCAAATCCTTGGTTATCATTTTGCAAAATTTTTGTAGAATATTTTAATGGATGAATTTAAGTGTGGATGTTAATCTAAAACATTTCTAGGTAGTTTATGATGTTATTAGAACAAGAAATTTGGAGAAAACTAGGAGAAATTCGTAGAATTTGGATATTTGAAAAAAGTTAGTATTCTTGATGAAAATTTGAGATTTGAGCTTGGATTGTTGGTAGAAATTGGGGGTTTTGGTGTTAAAACACTCCTTAGACATTAAGGATGAAAACCCATGGAAGAAATCAAAAGAAATGTTGTTTTAGATATGATTTTAGAATTTTTGGATGAAAAACATGAAGAACATCGAAAATTTTCCCCAAAAATTACTGTTCACCGAGAAAATTTTTTCAGATTTTCTCGTTACTGTAGCGTTGACTCGGTCAACGTTACTGTAGCGTTGACTCGGTTAACGTTACTGTAGCATTGACTCGGTCAACGTTACTGTAGCATTGACTCGGTCAACGTTATTGTAGCTGCGTTGACCGTTACTGTAGCATCAGTTTTTTTTTTTTTAAATATCGTTGAAAAGCTCTTTGAGTCTAGTTTCCAATGGTATAAGTTTCATCTGGATATTCATTACCAGTTAGGGGTTATGATTTGAGAAGTAAATGAAGGTCGAGAGTGGTGGTAGGAAATTTCTCTATTTCGTAACCCTGATGGTTTTTATCTGGTTACAATAGGAATAGTCAAAGTGCAAAGTGGAAGTGTCGAGAGCGTGAAATCCAGGTGAGTGGGTTAATACTTACTATGATTAAATATCTGTTATTGACTTTTTGCATCATAGTGGAAATATATTGTATATCCAAGTTTGAAGAGGATGATGTGGAACGATGAGGCATAAACAATTGTGGAACGTGTCTAGTAATGTATATAATTATATTTTCTTATTTTCTCATCAATGGAGGTTATATGATGGTTTGTCAATGGCATGTGAACTGAGTTGAAATATATCATACTTTGATTGTTGAGTTCGTTCATATGCGGATAGTTGAAGTATGATATTGTTGAATAATTGTTCTATATTATAGATTATGTTGTATACATGCTATGTTGCTGGAACCATATTGATTATGTTGTGACTTGAATTGTAAATGACTGAGTTTTGTGTGTGGCTCAAGATTATGATTGAGCATGTTCTTGGATGTGATTGTGATTGTGTTTGACTAGAAAGGAAAGGCATGGTGGTGCACCCCATGGAGAAATTTATATGAAGTTATAAGGGTGGAGATTATAAATGGAGCGATAAGGGTGGATGCGGCGGGGGCCGCGGGCAACGATCCAGAGGTATTCTGGACAACCCGGTTGGTACGGGAAATGTGTGTGAAATTGATTTCACCGATTGCTGTTGTGAATTTTGAATTATGTTGAAATGTATTTGATTTACTTGGATATTGTTGTGAAGTATTGTGAATAATATTATATCATATGATGATCGATTTACGTATGATTGCTGCATGTTATCATTATGATGCATGATATTTTTTTGTCATAGTGTTGTGTTATCTACTCACTGGGCACGTGGTTTGCTCATACCCCTCTTATTGATATTTTTTTTCAGAGTTGACAGCTAAAGGTAAATATCGGAACAAGGAATTATGGATCCTTAGTCCATGATTACCTTTTCATTTGTTCAGGATAAAGGTATAATAGTTAAGTCTTATTCTAAGTTGTATAAATCTAGAAATCTCTGTAATCGGATAGGTTCATTTAGTGATGTAATGTGAATGACTGTAATGTGTATAGAGAACTCGGTTTGGTTGCATGAAAAAAAAAAAAAGAATGGTATGATGCTTAAGAGAAAGATAGGCTTACGGAGGTGAAATGAAATTCACTTTCCGTGCCGGTCACGTGCTCAGATTTTGGGACGTGACACCTCTCGGGATCCTCCTTCCTTTTAAACAGAAAAGAAGCCCATTTGATAAACAACAGTTATTGGCACACTTTTTTTTTTGGACAAATGAAAATATTTTTATTAAAAGGCACCAAGTCAGATTACATAATATTAACCAAGGCCTAAAGATAGTCAAATACATTATAAGTTTAAACTTATGAGAAATGATATATGATTTAAGGTAATATACTCTAAAAATTAATATCAAAGAAGATTAAACAGATACGATACACACCTAACCTTAAATCTAGTGGACTTAAAAGAAGCAACATACCTCCGAACCTAAATTAGAGCTAATGTTCAAGCAAACCCAAAAAAAAAAAAACAATGCTACCACAGAAAAAAGAGAAAAAACGGACAGGAAAAGATAAAAACACTAATTAGAACAGAAGCAGGTATCATCTTCCATGGCGACCTCCCCTCCAATAGCGCCACATGCCTCCTTAGCCTTCGTTGTGGTTTAAGCAGTTTCACACTGGAGCAAATGATCGTAGTTTCCAAATCTGAGAGTGGCCCACTTCATGAGGTGACTTGACAGAAGCAAGAACTCCCCAAAGGTGAACCAAATCTGTAATATCTCAAGAATTTATATGAATATTTAAAGTCTAATTTGAAATTTAGTGAAAAATTTAATTACGTGAAAATGTGCTTTTTGAATTAGTGAAGAAAATCTGGGAATAGAAATTTTAATTTTTAATTTAGGAAATTTTTACAAATTCTCAAGGACTAAAGTGAAAAGAAAAGAAAGTATAGAGGACTTTTGAGAAATGACCAAATAGAAACCTGAGAGGAAGAATAAAGCTTATGAGAATAAATTATGAGTCCGGTACCGAAAAGATGATGGATTCGAGGTTAAAGTGGTATTTGAGACATCTAGAGGGATTAAAGTGAACAAATCTTATAAGCTAAGGTGGCTATGAGCGATTTTATCGAAAAAGAAATTAGTGGGGCCCACACATACAATTATTAGTTTTTCTTCTCCTTCTTCCTCCCGATGCTTCATGTTCTTCGTTCATTTCCATCTTCACTTCTTCAATCATTTCTCAAATTTTCATCCGGCGATCTTGTATTTTCTAACCATACTTCCGATTCTCAGGAGTTCTAGAGGTAAAGAGGTAAGTTTTATCTACTCTATTTCTCTTTTTCTCCATTTTCGGACCTATGGAAGAAAATTAAGATTTTGAGTTTTAATGGATGAATTTAAGTGTGCATGTTAATGTAAAACATTCTTAGGTGGTTTATGATTTTATTAGAACAAGAAATTTCGTAGAATTTGGATATTTGAAAAAAAGTTAGTGTTCTTGATGAAAATTTGAGATTTGAGCTTGGATTGTTGGTAGAAATTGGGGGTTTTGGTGTTAAAACACTCCTTAGACATTAAGGATGAAAACCCATGGAAGAAATCAAAAGAAATATTGTTTTAGATATGATTTTAGGATTTTTGGATGAAGAACACGAAGAACATCGAAAATTTTCCCCAGAAATTACTGTTCACCGAGAAAATTTTTAAGAACACGAAGAACATCGAAAATTTTCCCCAGAAATTACTGTTCACCGAGAAAATTTTTCCAGATTTTCTCGTTACTGTAGCGTTGACTCTGTCAACGTTACTGTAGCTGCGTTGACCGTTGACTATTACTGTAGCATCAGTTTTTTTTTTTAATATCGTTGAAAAGCTCTTTGAGTCTAGTTTCCAATGGTATAAGTGTCATTTAGAAATTCATTACCGGTTAGGAGTTATGACTTAAGATGTGAGTAAAGGTCGAGAGTAGTGATAGAAAATTTCTCTATTTTGTAACCCTAATGGTTTTTACCTGGTTACAATAGGGATGATTGGGGCGCAAGGTGGGAGCGCCGAGAGCGTGGAATCCAGGTGAGTAGGCAACCTTGCAAAATTAATTTAATAAATTAGTCAAAGCACAATATAAATCCCATTTGCGTTATTTATGAAATTGAGAAGATTATCAGTGTGTGTTCAGGTTGAGAAAAAGTATAATATCATTGGAAGGTATTTTATTACCTTTGAGAATTGATTTCTCTAGTTGACTAAAGAACTAGATGTGATTGTTCCTTGAATAAATTGGAACATTTTGTAAGTGAATAACCTTACTAAACTAATGTGATCTTATTAGATAAGGTACAATACAAGTCTTGTTTATAACATTATTGAAGTGAGAAATAATCAATCTCGCTGTTGATAATATATGATGATTGTTATGGTTGATGATAGACATTCAAGGGAATAAAAATATGTGTAAATTCATTTATTTCATAGTAATTATATTGTGATAAATTCTCACTATTTTATTGATGAGCAAAAGATCTACTAGATCTAATACACGAGTTTGAAAGGGTTAGAGTCCCATACTACTCGGTGTATAAATGTGAAAATCTATGCACGAGTTTGAAAGGGTTAAAGTCCCATACTACTCAGTGCATATCTATGAAACCTATACACGAGTTGAAAGGGTTAGAGTCCCATACTACTCGGTGTATACCTATGAGATCTTATTCACGAGTTTGAAAGGGTTAGAGTCCCATACTACTCGGTGTATATCTATGAAATCTTATTCATGAGTTTGAAAGGGTTAGAGTCCCATACTACTCGGTGTATAAATGTGAAAACCTATGCACAAAGAGTTTGAGGGTTAAATTCCCAAGTCACTCAGTGCAAGTATTTATGGCATATAATACTATAATTATTTAAAATAAATGATAGATTGATTGTATTAGTAAATGTGGTGTTTGTGCTTATGATATTTTCATGTACAGTTGTTTACTCACTGAGTTATGATAAACTCACACTCTGCATGATTATCTTTTCAGATACAGTGGTTGAGAAGAAGAATTTATAGCCTTTAAGGATATACTCCACTTTTGTCTGGTAAACAATTGGTAAGGATTAGGAAACGCTCTGTAATCTAGTAGGTCACCTAGGCTTGGGAGGTTGTATAGTACTGTATAGTGTTTGAAAGTTGAACATTTTCTGAATATGTATACAAAATATCTTTCTTGGAATATTTATGATTCACATAATTATGGATATTAAGAATGTTCACAGAGATTATGGGGTACCACGGAGGTACACCCTAAGTATTTTATGTTTATATCACATGTAAGTTTTGGGATGTGACAAAATCCAAGAAGTGATGAAGAAGAAAGTAGCCCGGCATGTGGGAGATCTGGCATAAACAAATTCAAGACTCTAAGTCTCCGCAACCTCACTTCAATGGCACCATCGGTCTCCTTTACCACCATCGTTGTCAACGACTCCACCAAGACCGTGCTCCACAACCTCACCACCATTCAGCAGCTGCAATCAGCAACAAAGATGACAGCTAGATCCGTGTCAAAAAAACTTCTAAAGAAGAGAGGAAATATTCTACAAAAAGAGAAGGAGAAATTCTCTCACGAAGGAAAGGGGGAAAGAAGAAGAAGAATGCAGGGGCGAAACCCTAGTAGAGAGCAGGAAGAAGAAACGTCTCAACTCGGGGTGCATATTTGCATACTAAAAAAGTCTAGTCCAAGTTTTTTTTCCCCTTTTTAAACAAATGGGCTTCATTTCTATTTTGGTAGGATTTTCTTTTTTTGTTTAAAGGAGGGTTGGCGAGTTAGTCTATTTAACTTGCCAACTCGTGTTTGGATAGCCAAGCCAGATGTTTCTTGGCCCATTTAAAAAACAAGCCATCCTATCATAACCAATTTTTGGTTAGCACATATGGGTCAAGTTGGCTCGTATTAACGTATCTATTTTGAGATTTCCATCATTAATGCCCAATAGACTATGTGATTAGTAGTAGCATTGCCAAACGGGTTGACCTGCAGATAATTTTTTTGTTTTTAAATTATATTTAAATAATATAATTTTAAACATATTTAATAAAAAATTAAATTTTTTATTAAAATAAAATTTATATATGTAAAACATTACTTCTTTAATATTTTTTAAATAATTAATAACTTTAAATTTTTTATATTTTATTTTTAAATTAACTATATTGTATTTAAATTTAAAAATTCTACATTTATTTTTTAAAAAATTACAAAATTATTATATCCAAATTTGCTATAGTTATTGAATATGATATTATAAAATATAAAAATGTGATAAAGTGAAATTATTTATATTAAATACTATATTTTTTAAAAAAAAAGGTCAATTAGTTTATGCCATTTTTAAACAGATCTAATTTTTTAAACTCAATTTTATTTATTTAAGGACGGATCCGCATTAGCCGGCGAGTCATAAGTTAAATTTACAATACTAATTAGTAGTTGGTTGACCTAGTAATTGCATCATATATAATTATATATAACATAAAAAACAATGGAGGCGAAGACAAACTCAATGGGATAATTACCCAAAATTCAACAAGATAATTATCCAAAATTCAACAACAATATTAATATATTATTAATGAGGTCGGTGCTTGTATACATTAGCGAATGGATCTGTTTCTCATCCTAAGGAATGAGTAGCAAATGCGCATCTTTCTCTGGCTGTTGGATCATTTCGATTCAATGGCTAGCGTGCTTCAGCTGGAAACATCACGTGACCGCGTTAGTGAAACGCACCGTTTCATTAACATGATTTTCTTTTTTAAAAAAATAAAATGCCTTGGCCAATTGGATGAAGCAACTTTCTTGTTCTTGATTGAAATTAAGCTCAACATCTATTTCTAATAAGTTATCTTCATTTAAATTTTTATCACTTTCTTGATTGGAATTAAGCTCAATATCTATTTCTAAGAAATTATCTTCATTTAAATTTTTTATCACTTTCTTGTTCTTGATTGGAATTAAGATTATTAGTATTTTCGACATCATCTATTTCTTTAGGTGATTGTTCAATCATATTTTCATCAATTGAACTTTTAGCATCTTTTTTATGAATAGTAACAAATTTATCAAGAGCACCACGTTGAAATTTAATTAAATTTTCAATTTTTTTTCAATTTTTTAAAACCAGACTCGTACTTTTTATTTGACATTTTCTATTGCTACAAATTATAAAAAAAAAAAAAAAGAAACAATAAAAAATTTAAATAAAATATATTGTATAACGTAAATAGAAAAAAGTGATAGAATGATAAAATTTAGAGATAGAAAATTGCACGTTGATATTATGTATTGTATTGTAACAATTTCAGTTTAGCTATCTACCTTTCTCCCTTGAGAATTCAGTCAAAAAATGAAGAAAATGAGGAAGAGGTGTAGTTGATGGAGGAAAAAAATTCTGTGAATTGTAAAGGTAGTAGAGCTTGTATTATAACTTAATGAAATGTACTTCTACTTATGATTCCTATCACCTATGAGTTTTTTTCAAATCGTTGGGCATTAAAGAAAAAGCTAATTGCCTGATTCCTATTACCTATATGTTTTTTTCAAATCAAACCATTAGGCATTAAAGCATAAACAAATAAATTAATTGCCAATTAGTAATTAGGGGCCTAATTAGCATGGGGCCTAAGGCAATTGTCTTAATTGCCTTGCCTATTACACAACACTGTGGCCTACATTATGTCATCATGTATTGCAATTTCCAGATTTTATTACTGCATTATGCCATCTATCGGGAGTCCATGTTCAGCATCAATAAGGAATGTGGTGGGAAACATTCAATCTTATCCAACTTATGAATCTAAGCATGCACTTTTATTTTGGATGTAACTGACAAAAGCAAGTTGTCTATTGACTCACTTGCCATTAGCTTATGAATCTATTTTTATTTTTAGGAAGTCATGATTGTGGGAAACTTCAGATGTTGTAGGTATCATCTCTAGTTCAAAGTTTAGTTTTTTCCCCACCTTCACTTGAATCTTTAAATATCCATTTCAGGATTGGTACTGTTCGATGAATGAGGATTAAGATCATGTACAAATTACTTATACCATATGGAGAGCATGTGTATCATTTTTTTTTTGAAAGTGTATCAATTTATGTGAAATTCTGCAAATTCTCCATGGCGTACTCTGTTTTTTTGCTTCCTGTTGTAATGTTTCTGGGATGCAAGGGAAGAAGGAAGGAGGAGGTGGTGGGTTAGTCGGGCGGGGGTGGGCAACATGTGGCTTCATCCGATTGACTAAGGCTTTTTTTTAAAAATAAAAAGAAAAGCGCGTTAGTGAAATGATGCGTTTTAATAATGCGATCGTGGCAGTTAGATCAAAACGATCCAATGACCATGATATGTTTTCAACTGAAGCACGCTTCGATCCAAAGGCTAGCGAAGGATGCGCATTTGTTGCTTATCCCTTAGGGTGTGTTTGGTATACATTTCATTAGTGAAAATGTAATGAGAATCCCTTTCTTTGAACCAAATTACATGTTTGGTATGCAAAGTAGTGGCATGAAATGGAATCCCTCTCCTACACATAACCGTAAGGCTGATTATATCAGATACCCAATGTAATTGCTTTCCTTTGCATACTAAAGAGTTGAAATTTCATTTTTACCCTTCTCATAATCTCACATTTTTCACATTTGCCCCTCTAAGATTTATCCCTCCTCATCGTCACCCACCGTTGGCCACTGTGGCCCCCACAACTCGTCGTCGGTCCTCATCGACAAAGGAGGAGGCAGACTGCAGAAAGATAAGATGAAACTGACGACGGTGGAGAGAGAGATAGACGTAACAAACGAGATGGAGGGAGAGAGAGAAGAAACAGATGAGATGGAAAAATAGACACACAAGGTGGACCGGAGAGAGAGAAGATGGAAGAAGAAGGAGGAGGTGGGGGAGGATGAAGAGGGCGGAGGGGTAGAGGTGGCCAAGAAAGAGAGAGATGTGACTTTGAGAGAGAGACAAGAGGTTCTAAGGAGAGTGACGGTGAGAATAGAGAGTTTTTTTTTAAAAAAAAAATTCTAAGGGCAAACTAGTAAATTAATATCTAATTCATTCCTTTCCATCATTTTAAACCCCATACGAAACAAAATAAATGTATGTTTTCTATTTCTTCTTATATCATACCAAACATAATTTTTGTTTCTCATTTCTGTTTCCATTACCATTCTCATTCTCATTCTATTTCTCTCATAATCTTAAATCTATACCAAACGCACCCTTAAGATAGGGATGAGCAACAGATATTTTCGTTGAGTACCAAAAAATTGACCCATAATTATTGAAGGAGATAGAAAGAAAAGTGGTTACACTTGTACCACCTGACACAAGCAGCAACTCACGTGAACACTATAACACATAAGATGCCTCTCTACGTTCATGCCTGTTATAGCCTTATCCTAGTTTCAAATCTTATTACATTATTACAAGCACAAACCACATTTCATTTGGGCTGAGATTCTCATTGTACATTATTTGCAAGTTCAATTAATTATTTTATTTTCGGACCACTAGATGGCATAAAATAGCATCTTGATCATGAAAATATGAAATATCTATCATCTCCTCTAGCAACTCACTTCAGCATGCGCAACCACTTCGTTGTTCTGGTTCTGATACTGTTTCGGAGATTCCCGGAAAATAACTGCAGACAATACCAGAGTTATACTAAAACCTTATAGATGTTGAATTAGTAGTACTAAAAAATACTTGGGTAGTAATCAACTGATTCAAGTAATTTAGTATTTGTTTATTTTAAGTAAAATTTTAAGTTTAAGTCATGTAAACAGAAAAAATTAACCCGACAAAATTTTATATCACTAACTTTTTGAACAGTTGTGGTTCTAAAACTAAAAATAGAAAGATAAAAGTAATTTTTACATTATTAACATTTACACTAGGTTTTAATTTTGTTTTTAATTTTTTTTCATCAATTATTTTTTATAAGTTTTATTTTTGTTTCAAATTTACCCTTTTTATTAATTACGTCTATTCTATTAATGAAAAATGTTGATTGGGTGGTGGTTAGTAAAAATGGTAGAATTGAAACAAAAATAAAACATATAGGATTCAAACCTATCTTTTTTACGTCTCTAATTTTTTTGCGTTAATTATATCCTATATGTTTTTTTTTAAATTTATCATTTTTATTAACCGCCTAGTTAAATTTTTTATCAGTAAAATAGACGATATTAGTAAAAAGAGTATATTTGAAACAAAAATAAAACATATAAAATATAATTAACGTAAAAAAAATTAAATTAAAACTTGATATAAGACATAAAAAATACTTGTTTCAAATAAAAAACTGACAATAGTGAGGAATTTTACATGTCCGTTGCATGTTCATTTTCCAGTGCAGTTTTAGCGGCACATAAAAATGCCTCCTCAACGTTGTAGTTTTCTTTGGCTGAGGTTTCAAAATAAGGTATGTTTCCCCTGGAAGCACACCACTCCTTAGCTTTCTTCTCAGAGACCTGCAACGACGTCGTTAAACGGCTTCAGAAGCATGGATTAATTAATACACAAAAGACACCTAATTAAAAATTCATCGATTTTTATTTTTTTTTATCTCATACCATTCTACAGTTTCCACCATTCACATCAACCTTGTTCCCAAGTAGTACAAAGGGAAAACCCTCAGGATCATTCGCTTCTGACTGAAAAGTCAAGCAACGCTCGTGTTTATTTATCCGACAACACAACCAAGAACCAAGCACGTGTGCAAATATATGTACTCACTTGTTTAAGAAACTCGTCGTGCCAATTGTTTAGTGTTTCGAAGGTTTTATGTATATTTACATCGAACACGAGAACACAGCAATCTGCTCCTCTGTAAAATGCAGCCCCTAGACTATTGAACCTTTCCTGTCCTGCAGTATCCCAAATCTGACACCACATTTTGTTCATTATTTTACCAAAACATACTAAAAATGGGTAAGGGAATTTTAGGATGTAGTTATGCACTCACTTGCAGAGTTACCACTTTGTCGTCCACTAGTATTTCCTTTGTGACAAAATCTGCACCGATGGTGGCTTTATATTGTGGACTGTACTTTTTATAGACGTATCTGAATAGGTTGTTAAGAGAAACAGTGAAAGATAAGGGAAATAGTGAAATTAATCCAATGATATATGTAAAATGGATACTGATTCATCAAAGACGTCTTTCCCACCCTGAAATGAGATTGAAGAAATAAAGAGGGATCAAAACATAAAACTTAAAAAGTTAAAACCCACATTATTATAAACAGAGAATCTATGAAAGAGAAAGGGGATTAATAATAAATTTATACGCACCCACTATCCCCGAGGACGATGACTTTGAGCAAGATTCTCTTTCTGTGGGAAAAGTCCATAATGGAGACTCAGAAAAACTAGATAACTATGAACGGCTTTTTCTCTGTTTGGAGAGGAAGAAAAGAACAGAGGTCTCAGTGATGATGATGAACAAATTAAGGTCAAAGGATATATATTACAAGGGAAGGGCTTTTTCGAGGGTGTTCTTTAAGGATGTCCTCCTTGAAGGGTAATTTGCTAATTACCTTTTTCGCTTTATAGGAATTGAATGATGCAGGAGAAGCATGTGAGGCTTTGCCAACCAAAACCAACGTAATAGTGCCAGCAAAGCCTTGGGATTTAGCTTTCCTATATATATATATAAAAAAAAAGGTCCAAAATTGAGTATTTGTCGTTGACTGAGCTATGATTATAGTCTCACCCAGATTGAAGAATTGAAGTTTTACGTGCTTGCATCTCCTTCATCCATCTATATACATTTTGATGCTAAATACAGGTAAAACAGTTCCACAGTTACTAAATTAATCGGGATTCATTTGAGTTGATGTCTAATCTTACTGTAACCAATGACGATAATGTGCAAGTTCGTTAGTTGTGCAATAATCCAATCAAACTTCACGCAAAACAGGATTATTAAGTAAGTTTTAGATGAATTGACTTGCCTTTATTGGAGTATTTCGTGAATAATATGATTCGATGTATGTGTGCAATAATTTTTTTTAAGTGTATTCAAATTTAAGAAATTAATCTAGACGATGAAAATAGTTGTTTTGTTTTATGTTATTTATGTTTAATTTTCTGCCTTCAGACAATTCTCTTACTTATAATAAACAAAGAAAAAGATGGCCCGCAATATCTACTAGCCCAGTCAACTCTGAATGAGCCCAAATTTGGATCCAGAGTTTGTTTGACAAGTTTAAAAGACCACTGGAGCAGAGCCCTGAGAATTGTCAGGATTATATTGTGTAGCCCCTAAAATTTTATTTCCTTTTTTTTATTTGAACTTTTTAGACAACTTACTAATCTCTAATTAATTTGATTCAAGGTGAGTCAAATTACAGAAAGGTAAAGTCTTTCCTTCACTAATTTTCTTTATTCACAAGACTTAAACTTAAGACCTTACTTAAAAAAAAAATGAACATTAATTGGATTAAAATAATTTTAGTCTGAATTGGTTAGTTTATCAATTTGAGTTCTCAAAAATAAGGAATGGGTCATCGTCTTTGTCCAATGTATGTCGTTAGATTTTATAATCAATGATTCAAATTTCATAATAATATTATTATTTTTATATTTTTTAAAAAAAATATCATAAAATTTGAACCATTAATTATAAAATAGAATAATTTAAATTAGACTAAAACCGTATGCATAAGATCCACTTCCTCTAGAACAAATCCAGCTATTGAAGCTGATCAATTTTCTCTTACTATGTATAATCTATAGTCAAGAGAGAAGGTGCGACGAAACCCCTTACCCTCTCACTTTCCAACGAAATCCACTTTCTTGCTCATTTAAGTTTGATGTAAAACAGTGTCCATTGACAAAGTTTTCAGCTAAAAATGAAGCTGAACAGAATGGATTAAGGACGGACAAAATAGATTAGGTAATCATGTTTAAAGATCAAACTTTAAAGGCGACTGAGAATATGGAGATGGCGTGCAATAATCCAATTACTTTGTCACAACCATTTTGGCGCATTCGTTATTGCCGTCTCCCACTATACAAGTCACTTATGCCTATGCATTTTTTTTTTAATTCCTTAAAGTTTAAACAACAGGATATAGCTGAAATTTTTTAAATAATTTGTTATTATTATTTTTAAAAAATTTATATTATTATTTTGTTTAAGAATATACAAGAAATAAAGAAGTGCAAAAAATATAAATACTTGATCAATAGTAATTATGGATTGAATTTGATTAGGTCAAATCTAAATTATAGCTGAAAAGCTTAGGTTAACTCAGTCTAACCCATCAAAAGTATCAGTCCAATTAGAACACCTTGAAGGAATTAAAAGGATTAATTTTCTAATCCTAGATCGGTGTAGATACAAACTACAGCATATTAATTAACAGAACATAAAAGGCATGAACAAAACATGTACCTGGCATTATTGCGCTATCCATCTCGAACAGTAGAACAGAGGGAATTTTTCTTGTTTCTACTAATACTTGCTTTCGAGAGCTAGTACTTCAAACTCCAAACCCCAAAAAGAAGAAATAGAAGGTACATAAACAGCGTCTTTTAACAATAAAGTATGTCCAGAAGGTAAAAGCAATGTAACTACTGCTATTTCTTCCACTGATACTCTAGCTCCATCTCTCACAATGATATTGGATTCAGCATCACTTGGCTTCCTCAGGCTTGTGAACCCCTGTAAAGAATTCACAACATGAATGGTTGCACCTGAGTCAAACCACCAAGTATTGGGAACAACATCAATCATATTTGATTCATAACAAGCCAAAGCTAGGAGTGTACATTGCTTGTCAAGTTTCCTCTTGAGAGTATAACAATCATCTACCTTATGGCCATACTTCTTGCAATACTTGCAGTTTCCTTTGAAAAAATTCTTCTTTGGCTCTAAGTGTTGAGAAACTTTTCCCCCCTTTTTTCTTGTCACGTTGAAACTTTCCTTTGTGACCTCTCCTTTTCTCAAACTTAGCACCAGAAGAAGAAGTAGCAGCAAACTGAACACTGTGTGCTTTCCCTTTCTTTATGGAATCCTCTTCTTGAGAGACAATAGCAATCATTTTATCAATCGTCCATTCAGTTTTCTGAGTATTGTAGGAGGTTTTCAGAACGTCAAACTGAGAAGGGAGTGACTCCAGTACTTGCCAGATTAGATAACTCTCACCAAGATCAACCTTGAGAGACTTCAGTTTATTAAAATAGTGGACTAACTTCATGATGTGCTCACGAACTCCACTAATACCATCATATTTAGTTTTCTCAATCAGAGAGAGATACTGGCCCTTCTGAGCTTTGTCAAAAGTGGTGAATTTCTCACCAACGGACTTCAGAAAATCCTTAGCATTCTTGCTCTCTGGAATGCTCTGTCTAATAGACTTCTCCATGGTGTATTTCATCACCATGAGACACACCCTGTTGGAGTGCTCTCATTTTTCACGAGAAGCCCTTTCAGCAATAGTGGACTCAGCAGTAAGAGCTGGGGGCTCTTCCTCTCTCAAGGCCAAGTCCATATTAGTGATGGCCAAATACAAATCCAGAGATTCTTTCCAGTCCTCAAAATTGGTCTCATTTAGTGTTTTGACAGAAGTTAATTGTATAGACAGGGAGGCTGGCATTAAAACAACAAAAGAAAACATTTAATATGCATAATGTCATTATGCTATAAGAGAATTAAATGTTACTATGT
Source organism: Biancaea sappan (assembly GCA_037074585.1). Classification (NCBI taxonomy): domain Eukaryota; kingdom Viridiplantae; phylum Streptophyta; class Magnoliopsida; order Fabales; family Fabaceae; genus Biancaea; species Biancaea sappan. Next base: position 15,216,553 of record CM073491.1, on the reverse strand, counting down.
ACACAGCCAATCAAACCTATTAGAGAGAATTTCTTGTCTACCTGGTCCCGCCTAAGGGACCCGAACCAAAATAAACAAGAAATATAATAATACAATACTTTAGACCTCATATCACCATCTAAATTTTGAATGCCGATAGGGTATTCAAAATAATTGATAGAGATATTGATTAATATGGTATTGTATAAGAAATTACATTAATAATATACCGATAGGATATGATCATTATTAATGCAATAAATTAGACTGATAATAATGATTAAAAAAAGGATAAAATAAATAAAATTTTAATCATTTAAATCGAATATTTTGCATAACTGTGCCCGCGATAGGTGAGTTCACAATCATACAAAATAAAAGGCAATTATATTCAATAGAATAATTAATTATTAATGAGGGAAAAAAAGAAAAGAATAAACAAATAAATAATAGAAAATTCAAAAATAATAAAAGGGAATAATTTTCATATGGACTGAAATTAATTCCATCACTAAGATAGCTTATTGGGGAGAGTACAACATACATAGATGTTGTTAACAGAGTGAGGAACTTCCACAAAAAATTTCAGTCCAAAAATCCGAGAGTACGATAGTTAAAACAGTAAAATAGTCTCAGATTAAATGCAATAAAATACTTAGGGGTCCCAAAAAATTTTCAAAAAATTACCAAAAATAATATTATATAATTATTTAATTTTCCAAGAAAAATAAAAAAAATTTGAAGCCTGGAAGATGACCCACGCGCCCACACGCGCCTGACCCGCGAGTGGGACACGCCAGGGAGGGTCATCTTCTTCACCCGATTCCCTGCAAACCGGGTCGCGCGACCCGCGATCGAGACCCGGTTGGTTCTCCCACATCCGGCCATGAAAAACTGAGTTTCTTTAGGGGTTTTATTCGAAATCTTTCAAAAAAGAGAAGCCCTCAATCAATTTTGAAAAATAGAGGGTGGTTTTGGAGAAACCATTTTCGAAAATTTGGGAGAAAACCGGTTTAAAAAAAAACTTTGGATCTCTCAAATCCCTCGATGAAAAAATCTGATTTTTGGATATGTTACTCGAGTAATAGCATCGATGAAAAGCCCTAGATCAATTTAGGAAAATATTCGCTGATTTGAAAGCAAATCGAATTCGAAGTTTAACGCAAAAAAAGTTTTAAAAAAAAACTTTAAATCTCACAAAATACCCAATGAAACTCTATGATTTTTGCATACATGATTCGTGTTATAGTGTTGAATTGAAACCCTAAAACAATTTCAAGATTAATCTAACAAAATAGGGCAAACGAAATTTGTTTTAAAATTAGGGTTTAGGGAATTTCGAAAATCAGAAAAAATTGTTAATTAATAGCCATAGTTTGTACTACCAACCATGCTCTTATACCACTGAAGGAATTAAAAGGATTAATTTTCTAATCCTAGATCGGTGTAGATACAAACGACAGCATATTAATTAACATAACATAAAAGGCATGAACAGAACATGTACCTGGCATTATTGCGCTATCCATCTCGAACAGTAGAACAGAGGGAATTTTTCTTTGGGTTGTGTGAGAGTGGTACTACTCTCTGTCTGATAAGTTGTGTCTAGGGTTAGACTGATTAATGGGGTGTCAATCTATTTAATATCAGACGAGAGCAGTGACTTCTCAACAGGCTATGTGATTGGCCCAACCCATCACGGGCCACTCACAATATAAAAGTCCAATTATAATATTCATATATTAAATGCTATATATTAGAATAATATAGTTAATATGATAATGATATTTAATAATTGATTAATGCTAATCCAAAATAGGATATATATATATATTATATTAATATTCAACACACCTATTAGTTATTTTTTAAAATACATATTATAGCTACTTTGAATTAATGATAAAAAATGTGTTGAAATTATAAATTTTCAAAAAATTAGACTTAATTTCTTAAAAAATTAAACTTCAAAAAAAACAATTTAAAATCTAACACCAAGTCAACTCAATCCACCCAAGGTCCAAGCTTAGGAATGTTTTTGTAGATTGGTCTATAAATGTCTTATAAAGGCAAAAGGACTTTCTTAGTCTCCTAATGTTTATCAGTTTCAATTTTATTTTTAATTTTTTTTGGTCAATTTCACTCTATATGTTTTGTTTTTGTTTTAATTTGATCCCTAGAGTTAATGTCGTTAACAAAATTAATAAAAAATATTAATGTAGACTCGTCTAAATGATACTTAAATTTCTACAAATAATATGTAAATTCTTCAATGTGACACATCAAACATTTAGCTGTTAATTTAAAACGAATTAGATAAATAAAAAAATATTATTTTGGGCAAAATTAAAGTTTAGTTAAATATTTAGGACAAAATTAAAACAAAAATTAATTAGTATGACATTTTAGTAGTGGACGAGTCACATGAAAAAAAATTTATATCAATATTTTCATCAATTATGTTAAAAATATTAATTTTATGGACAAAATCAAAATAAAAAATATATGAAACAAAATTAAATAAAAAAATTAAAGACAAAATTAAAATTCATCAAAATAAATATCAGGAATGAAAAATGTTCTTATGGCTTGATATGAATAATTAAACTATCGACAAAAGCCATTTTATTTGTGTAGTTAAAATGGACAGCGTAGCCCACATTGACACTTTCATTGGTCAGCCATCTAAAAAGACAGAGACTCCAGCCATGTGCTGTTCTATGGGCGTCAGTTGCGCAATGGCTAAGGTTGTAAGTTTCCACGACCAAGTGACTTGTTAGCTATTAACACTCAGGTTACGACAAACAAACTTCTATAACTTTTTCATAGACTTTCCAGTAGACTATACGTTAGCTTTCTATATGGGTCTCTGTCCTATCCTCAAGCTTTGTGATTTATCTTGAAAATGTCCATGTTCCTTGTATGTGGACCTTGAATTTTCAGGGTGAATACTAATGGTCAAATGTTAGAATCATCTGAGTTATTTCTTGGCACTTTCACCTAATTAATTAGTTAATTTGGAAAATCAAATAAACTCAGTAGGGCTTAACCCAAAGAGGCAAAATTTGTTTTCTCCCAAGTGGTTATAAAGAAATGCGCTTCCTCTTTATTTTTATTTAAATTTAAAATTGCTCCTATTTTTGGTTTTCTCCAATTGGTAACGGTTAGGTGGATGCTAGTCACCACCGCTCTTCATCCTCTTCGAATCCCTCCCAAGTAATTTTCTCTTTAGTGGTGTTTTTTGTCGTCCCCTTCTCTCTCTTAGGTAGTGATTTCCTATCCTCTATTTTTTTTTTCTCTTTTACGTATGTTGTTTGACTTTCAATCCTTTAAAAGAGTTTCAGGGCTACGAATGATTTTGGAGAAAATGGAACTCATTATTAGTCAAAATATACAAATATTTGTCAATATGATATGAGGAAAGATAAATGAAATGACTTCAGAAATTTTAGCGGTATATCTTAGTTTACCTCTTTTAGTTGGTAAGTAAATGTATTTTTTTTCTCTAAATCCCTTGTTAAGTTTCAGAGTTTCTTTGAACACTATTTCTTTTTTCATTTTCTGTCTTAATTTTTTTAGGCCTCTGTTGCATTTGATCAATATAATCTATTGAATTTTTTTAATATAATTTGTTTTGAACCTTTTGCCATTATTAAAAAAAAAGGAAAAAAATTCTGCTCATCAAATCATCTTTAACAAAGACAAGAATCTCAGCACCTTTTGGGATTCATGCGGGGGAATTTTTATATATATGTTGTACGTAAAACATAATAATATCTTGTCATCTTTCTCTTTATCTTTTCTTTGTTCTTTTGTTTGGGGTTGAATGTCTCTCTTTGTTTAAAGATTCACTCATAACAACCGAAGAAATTATATAAAATCGCTAAAGAGGGGCAACAAAGTATGAACTCAACTTTAACTTCTATAAAAAAGCAAAATCCACCTTATCTTTATGATAATTAATAATTTTATTTATATGTACATATTCTTTGAATCGTTTAAAATACTTGTTCTTCAAGCATCTAGTCTTATAAATATTATTAATATTTTTTAACGAACCAAATAAAAGGAGTAAAATTATTGTTAAGAATAATATTTAGATCAAATTCACCTTAAAAATTAGTTCATGAGAAGAGGGATACTCAAATTTATATTAAAAACCTTAACACATTTGTAATTGGAAGATTAGTTCAACCCTGATACTATGTTAATAATACTACATGCATGGGTCTAACTTAATTATCTCAAAATCTAGTTCATGAAAATAGAAATATCTAAATTCATATAAACTGTCTTTTATAACACATTCTTTCTTATGATATAAGACTTCCAACAATTATAAAGAGGATGGTGCCTAACATTTATTGTTTTGTTATGAAAAGTTGAAATTCTATTGGCCTATTTATATAAATATATATATATATATATATATATATATATATATATATATATATATATATATATATATATATATATCATATTCATCCCATGCAGTAGCCTAGGCCTATTATAAAATGATTAACCAAAACTCAAAAATTTGAGCTTCCCTTACAAAATCATAACATATAATATTAGATATAGATAAAAACATAGTTCGCAAATGATTCCTTCGGAGACGACCCATTTGTAGATAAGCAGCCACAAGTGGTGGTGCTGTTATGGATAAAACTATTTTATCGGAAATGAAGTGTGAAAGCAACAATGGTAAAAAAAAATATGGTATCTATCATTACCTTGGTGGTCCTTAACTCATCAAGTGATGATGCTAAGCGTCATGACAATGACGTAACTTCGGTTTCCACGTGGACCAGTGAATAACCTTACCGTGCTTCTTATTATTAGAGCATTTTCAATGAGATTTTTTAAAAATAAAAATTAATTTTTATTGAATTTCATTAAAGTTTATAAGTATATAAAAATTATTTTTATATAAAAATTAGTTATTAAAAAAATAATAATAAAATCAAAAAATAAATATTAAATACACTTGTATTAATTATTATGCATTAATTTAAGTAGTAGAGAGTTGTTTGTAGGATTCATTTGTAACTTTTTAAAAATTGTACCATTGAAGTGGAGAGTTATTTAAAGTAAAAGTGATAATGCGTATAATGAAATTCATAATAAGTAACTCATTAGTATTGTATTATTGGAATGCTCTTAGAGACTCAAAAAACATAGTAAATCAATTAGTGAAAAATCAGTCAAAAAATAATTGAATTAATCAAAAATTTTAATAATTAAATGTAACCGATTTTTTTCCTACTTTTTTCATACATTTTATGAGTATATTAATGTGTTATTTTTCATGTATGTACTATTAATATAATAATTTGTTTATGCCATTTATAAATGATCAAACTTAAACATAAAAAAATTATTAATTTATTATATTAAGTTTTTAATATAAAAAATTATATATTTATTTATTTACAACCAATTAACGGTAATTACACTAATGAAACTTAAATTAATATTTCTACTTTGTTGAATAACCAATTCAATTTTAAAACCAAAACCTTGGTGCTTTTAATCTAATCCTTCCAGAAGCTGTTTGTGAAGGATGGTTCCACGCAAGAGCATATAGCAATTAAAAAACTTTATTTTTTGCCAGATATTATTTAATATATATATATATATATATCCTCCAGCAGCAGCCTATAAGCTAGTCTATCAGTCATAAAAAGCTAATATGCCTTCCCTTTAGGCTTATAGGCATTTACCAGCACATTGATCCGTAGCTGGTTTTGCAAGTTGCAATGGACGACTACTATTTTGAAAACCCTAGTATTCCTAACCCTAATTACCCTCATCAAGTCTCTGCCATAAATCTGGGTCCATCCTCGTCTGAGTTCATGTCGGATTATGTGGTCCTTGAAGATGGTCTTGGTCATCATCAAGAGTCATGGTCACAAAGTACAGAATCATCGGAGAAGACAACCAGCGATGCTAGTGGATTTAGTGGTGCAACCTCGTCTAACAACAATAACATGCAAGTGCTTCTTCTTCTCCTTGTTTCTTTTATGATCGCCCATATATTCTTTTTCTTTTCAAAAAAATGACGATAATGTGTTAATTATTTATTTTTTGTGTATGTCGTTGAATTGACGTTATATAGAAAGAGCACAAATGGGGTTAAACAAAACAAGGGAGAGACGATCCGAAGGGTTGCGTTTAGAACCAGATCGGAGCTTGAGGTTATGGATGACGGATATAAATGGAGGAAGTACGGAAAGAAGTCAGTGAAGAACAGTCCGAACCCAAGGTAATTAATATTAAATTAACCATAATATACTTTTTTATATGATTACATATATGGATTAGGGGTGAATTAATTAATTAAATAAATAAATCTATAGCCAGAGAGTCCAGAATTATACTCACTGAAATGGATGAGAATTGAATAGTAATGAATGTTGCGGCGGCTGATTATATGTACGAATTGATCTGAGATAAAAACTCGTGGACCTCCTGATTTTGAGTGTTATCAATGGACCCCAGCTTATACATATATGTGTGTGCGTGTGTGTGTGTGTCTTTATTAAGCAAGCAAATATTCTACATATAATTAATTAACTCTATATATATACCCAGTGCATATCGTCAGTTACTCAGTTTGTATGTATGTATGTATGAGTGTGAATTGATAAAGCAAGATAGTGTTTGATCATTGTCAATCCTATGATTGAGAGTAGTGTCTATTTGTGAACATGGTGTGTCTGTGGGATAGTGAGAATGTGTATTCTCTCAGTTCCATTTGTAATTAACTAATTAATAAACAGTATTTTTATGTATATGCGTGACATATGAATGTTAGTTACATAATTATAAGTTATGAAGAGTTCAAACTTTAAAACAAGTTAAATTTTCAAATCTTAATTTCTGTTGAAAATGTATAAAGATATGTGTAGATTCTTTTGAAACTGCATAAAGATATGTGTAGAAATAACGTAAGTAAATAAGTTTTCATATATTTTTTAAAAAATTCAATAATAAAAAGTTTAACTTTTTTGAAATCGGGATCTTTGTATCTAATTGTAAACTTTTAAATTATTATTTCAACATCTGTCTCTAGTTATCCTTTTTAATACATATGTGGGATAGGCTTTGTGCACACTAAATACATCCTATACATAAATCTTTACTGAATATGATATTGGATCTATTAATTTTTGAAGATTAACAATTTTTGATCTAGTAAACTTATAAATGAATTATATATTTCACGAATTAATGATTTGCAAAAAATTTTATAATCAATTCATAATAGAAGGTCAAGATACATTGATTTCTTAAGTTTTCGCAAAAGCAGTTAAAAACTATAACTCGTCTCAGCTGTATTTGGTGGCATGCAACATCAACAAAGACACAGAGATTGGTTTTCTTACATATCTATATATATATCTAGTGTTGTCGTCTTGATTAATCTGCTGCAATAAGCCCCACAATACTAGATATAGTCATATACAATTTTAATGCTTAATATTTACTTTAAGGTGATAATTAATTCTGAGTTGATGAATTTAATGCATGAAATAATGACGATGTGCAGGAACTACTACAAGTGTACAAGTGGAGGATGTAATGTGAAGAAAAGGGTCGAAAGGGACAGAGAAGACCCAAGCTATGTGATAACAACATACGAAGGAGTGCACAACCATGAGAGCCCATGCGCCTCCTACTACTCCCAAACTCTCTTTCGTCCCCTCTAATTAAGAAAAATATTAAGAAGAGTTCAATTTTTTAAAAGATTAATTTTTTTTATTATTATATCACCTCGAGATTTATTTACATGACAATTAAAAAGGATATTATTATAAGAAGCTTAATTTTAATAAAAGTTGAGTTTTTCACTCTTCTAATTTGTCTCAATCAAAATTCATGTCACTCTATTTTTTTTCATTAGGACATGGATCTTGAGATAAAATCAAGGGTTGAAAAATTCGATATTCATTGAGATTAAGCTTCTCATAGAAAAATCCAATTAAATAATACTTTATATAAATCTTAAGGTGATCTAATAATAAAAAATTAATCTAAGAGGTTGAACTCTATATATAGAGCTACCATCTAATTAACTATTGCTTGGCCGTTCACCTTATATTAATCAATTAATTAACCCTTAATTCTCCAAACTCATTGTCTTCCTTTTGTTTCACTACGTACTTGTTTATTTACTTTTTGCCTTCTTCTACGTACGTACATTTATATATATGACACTTCAACTGCCATGTATATTGATTATAAGATGCCTTGCAGCTGATAGCTCTAACAAGCTATAAGGCCGATTCTAATTACTTAAGTACACACTTATCTGTTGTATTAGAGTTCATTTTCGATACTCATGTTATTAGGGATAACAAGAGGGAAACTTATTATTTCCTTTTAGGGTGCAAAAGGAAATTGGACTTCACAATTTGAACTAATTGACAAATTGTAGTTAGCGATCTGGATCGTCTGTCTTTTTTCTACATACAAATGAGATACTGTGTCACATAATTTTGAAATACCAACAGATGATCCAAATCATGAATTACAATATCTATTTTATGCACTAAAAGGAGACAACCGTTTTTGCAATGGATTGCTAAGACTAGGAGTGCTTTCCACTCCACTCCATGTTCATGTGCCAAACCCTCCTCCATGGTCCTCTACATATCTGAGTTCATTCTTGTGGTACTCATATAATGTTGAAGACTTGATACTATATATTGTCATCTATTTTTTATGATGTAATTTGACTTGTTTTCAAAAAGCTATATAGAACCTATTTGGAACAGTTTATTTTGAACTTATTTGATTTATCTTATGATATAAGTGCTTATATACGTGTTTGGAAGAGCTTATAGAAATAACTTATTGCATGTTAATAAACTGTTTTCAGCTTATTTTCATAAGTTTTTTTATAATAATTTATAAAAATAAACTGAAAATAACTTATATGAAGTTTGCCCTCATAAACTTTTCAATTGTACAAATAACTTATATATAAGCAATTATATGATAAGCGCTTATTTTATAAGTATTTAAATAAACTATTTATCCAAACAGAACTATGATTTTTTTTAATTATGTATAAGTTAGATATTAAATTTTAAATAAAAATCACTTATTTGTCAAAATGTAGATTACAGCAACATGAAAACTTCAACACTACGAGGTAGAGTATAGAAAATATTTACTTGTGTCACACTAGGCCAAAATATGGCTGAGAAGGTCTGACTTGTTAATTAGTTCCCATATTGTCCAGTTAATGATTTTTATAGATACTGTAATAATTCGATGAGAATTAATTATTTGGATTTATACCCACGGTCGTATATGTATAGCGTCTTCGTTTTCTCTATGTTTTTTTATTTTAATTAGAAAGATACTGAACAAATGGAGGGATAGATCAAATTTAACTATATTAATTAAACTCATCTATTAATGGGAGCGATTATATCATGTGAGATATATAATGAATGATTATTTGGTTCAATATTTTGAATATATTTTTGGATAAAACTTAATTAAAATTGCCACGCGTTTACAATGTCCTGTACTAAATTTTCTTCACTTTCTAATCAAATTCAGTTGGTGGTTTTGAATGAAGAAAGACATGAACATGTGACAAATTGTAATAATCATTTATGTATAGTGCTACTGAACCATGACCATCACTGAATAAGCACCAAGCTGGATGAACAAAGTCAGAAACAGCCAAGCAGGAAGAGTTTGATGTATGAATATGTCTTGGAGTAGAAAAGACCAAATCTCAAAAGTGGGAAAGCTTTTTTTTTTTTTAATATTAACCCCCCTTAAAATTTGGTTAAGTTAAATAACACTACACTTATATAGTTGCAAACATTGCAACCATCTTTCAATTTAAGTTATTTTGTCATTAAAATAATTATTTTTTTATGCGTATTCCTTATAGAAATAAAATTATTTAACCACTTTTAATTACTAGAATTGCAATAAAAAGTTAATTGATTTGATAAAAAATAAAATGGAGAAGAAGTTTCTACAACATATATCAAAATATCAAAGTAATTGAGTTAATTAATGTAATATTTGAAACTAGAGAGATGCTATATATATATATATATACAGTCAAAATTCATAGGAAGTTAATATAATTTATGTTACATTTGGTTGTTAGAATTGAAACACAGTAATGAGAATGCAAATAGGGAAGGGAATGGCTGGAACTCTCGGGTTTGGTTGCTAGAATCTCATTTTATTGAGAATGACTATATTCCCTTTAATCATGAGAAACTATATGTTTTACTGTGATACTTTTATAAAAAATTAAAACATTACATTCCTATCATATCAATTCATAACTTTTTATATATCCTAACATATTAAATATTAAATTTGAAAAACAATATTTAGTATGTTATCGTGTAATATATTAAAAATTACTGTATATTCATCATATTAGTAAAATTTAAAAAATTTATTGTATATTAATTATTAATATTTAATATTGCATTTTTCTTAAAAAATTGTATATTCATTATATAATTAAGACAAAAAATAAGACTTGTGAATATGGCTACTTTGTTTTTTCTTTTAAAAAAGAGAAATAAAAATTAATTTTGTTTAATTTTTTTAACAATGTTTGTTATTCAATCTATATAATGTTTGTGTATTTTTTTTTCTTTTTTTGGTATCTATGAGTATTATAGTCTTTATTTATTATTATTTTTATTCCTACTCAGATTTCTCATGGCAAAACAAACATGAAAATAAAAATAGATTTTTTCATTCTTATTCTTAGTTCTATTCCTATTTTTTTTAGAGTTCAGGATTTGAGGGTTAATATAATTTACCCTTTGCCACTTCTATGTGGGATAGACCAAGGAACCAAGAGCTTCAAGTTGGATAACACTGGAGGCTTTTTGCTTTTATTTTTTTTGTTTTTGGGTCATGAAGGCTCTCTGTCTCTTTTTTTTTTCCCCCTTGATCGAAGGGGCTTTTAGCTTCTCAAAAGATAAATACCAGGGCCTACCCATGAAACCTTCTTCTGGGCCTAAACTAGCCTTACTAGAGTTTGGATGGTTTAGCCTTTTTCTTGTTTTCGATTAATTTAATATTGTCGAACATCGCATCCATTCATGTAGAGACGGTCGAATTCGAATGTGATCGATTATCGCATCTTATTTTGCATACCGTTTAATTTGTTTTGCCTGATCGAAGATACTGAAAAAACTGATACAATCTTGCGCAAATCATTATCAATTTCCTATCTATTTTGTGGATCTTGTTTGTTATTGGTTACTGAACTTTACCAGCAACTCTGAACAACGCCAACTTCTCGAGCTTGATTTTCGCTGTCAACTTCAATTCTCGGATACCCGTTTCATAGATTTGTGCAGATCAGTTGGCGAAGTGGTTAACCCTCTGAGTACTGCCGTGGATTATTTGCGTTTTCTTCAGAGATGTGTAATGGCTCACTATCAGATTTATTCTCGGATCTTGGCGTAATTCTCACATGACATGGATGTTATAGTAAAAGTTGTGGTTCCCGTATTGATAAATTGCTTATTCTCGTGGAGGTTGAATCCGGAACTTGATCAACGATTTTTTATGTGTAGAACCTTAGGGAAAGCTTTTCAGTTTTTGTTTGTGTAGTTTTATTTGGAGTTGATTTCGTTAAGAAGCGTGTAGTGGAAAGCATGCTCCGTAGGGAACGTTATAGGGAGAACAAAGAGCAGAACGGTGTGCCGCGATGTGGGCAGGTTAGAGTGCTCGTTGTTGGTGACTCAGGTACATGATCCTTCTTATTGTCATTTTTAACTGTCTAGCTTTCCCAATTTGTTTGTTTGTTTTAATATTATTGTGGTGCCGAATGTCAATCTAGTGTGGAACTCCGCAAAACTCAGATTCAAATTGTGTTGGACGGATATAAGTCGTTTCTCCTATTGATCATTGAGTGCAGGAGTTCTCATGTAAATAAATATTACTGGAAGTTTATAACTGTGCTGCTGAAAGACTTAGAATACGAAATTAAGAAAAGTAATTAAGATGGCGAGACCTTTAGAACTACCAACGGAGTTTCTGAAAGTTAGTGTTACAGGCAAGGTGATAATATTAAATTAGAATGGTTAAGATAATAGATTTATTTATTCATTTACATTTGGTACCATTGATGATTACTAAAGTCTTTTAAGTTAAGAGGAGAGCTTCATCATTTTCTATTGACAATAAGTGTTGAGTCTTATACAAAAAAACACAATACACAACAACAACAACAACAACAACAACAAGTCTTATCGTATGGCGCTATTGAGTTTTATCAATAATCAACTCTTTAGATATCCCATTCGCTAAAAAATTACGTTCAATGACTTCTTTAATTGTTTTTCTTGATTTTTCTCGATTTTTTTTTACAGGATTCAATATCTGCTCAATTCTCTTTATTGACACCTCCAACTGTCTTATTTGAACATGTCCAAATCACCTTAAACGATTTTTTACTATTTTCTTTTCAATAGGTGCTACGTCAACTTTAGCTCGTATATAATCATTACGAATCATATATTTTCTTGTATGCTTACACATCCATCTCAATGTCATCATCTCTGTTACCCCAACATTCACTCTCATATAATATTGATGGTCTTATAGCAATTCGATAAAACTTCCCTTTAAGCTTATTAGATCACAAACAACTCCTAATGCTTTTTTTTATTTCAGCCACCCAGCTTGTATCCTATGATTGCATTATTAGTTACAAAATGCACAACATTAATAGGTCCAACCCTTTCAATAATCTAAAAAACAAATATGATAGTACTTTGCATCTTTCACCATATCAGAAACATCAACAAATTTAATTAAAAATTATACTTATAAGACAATAAAATAAAAATTACTTATCATAGATACCTGAACTTTGATACTTGTGGTATAACCTGATCTCCATTTTTAACCTTCAACTCATTTTTAACTTGTCGCTTGTTAAATTTGCAATGCATATATTCTGTTTTACTCTTGCTCAGATGAAAACCCTTTGATTCCAAAATACATCTCCATAACTTGAGTTTAGAGTTAATTTCTTCCCTTGACTCCGCCATGAGGACTATATCATCTGCAAAAAGTATACATTTAGAGATTTCTTCTTGGATGTGCTCTGTCAGAGCGTCTAGAGGCATGTCAAACAAATAAGGATTCAAAGAGGATCTTTGTTACAAGCCAATCTTTATAGAAAAGTCTTTTATCTTCCCTCCATACATTCTTACACTAGTTGTTGTCCCCTTATACATATCTTTCATAGCTCTGATATACACAATATGGACACCTTTCTTTCTCAGGGCTTTCCACATCACTTCCCTTAGTATTCAATTGTAAGCTTTTTCCAGATCAGTAAAAGCTATATGCAAGTCTCTTTGTATATTTCGATGCTTTTCCATGAACCCTCTTAGTAGATAAATAGCTTCTATAGTAGATCGCCCTGGCATAAATCTAAATTAGTTCTAAAAAATATACGTCTCAGTTCTTAACTTGTGTTCAATCACTATTTCTCGTAATTTTATAATATGACTTATAAGTTTTATCCCTCGGTAGTTTGCACAATTCTAGATATTCCCTTTATTCTTGTATATAGGCATTAAAGTGCTTATTCTTCATTTCTCAAGCATTTTCTTGGACCTTAAAATCTCATTAAATAGTTTAGTCAGCAAGATAATACCCTCTTCCCCTAAACACTTCCAAACTTTGATAGGAATACCTACCATTATTCATTATCTTAAGAGCTTGACCTCGCCAATCCTAATTTTGCGATAAAAAGCCAAATTTTTTTCGCGCTCTTGGTTTGATAAATCTTTCATATAACTAGTTGACTCTGTTTTGTCATTAAAAAGCTTATAAAAGTAACTTTTCCATTTCTTTTTAATATCCTCATTTGTGACAAAAACTTTTCCTTCTTCGTCCTTAACATATCTTACTTGATCCAAGTCTCTTGATTTCCTTTCTGTATTCTTCGCAATTTTGTAAATCTTTTGTTCCTCATTTTTCATCTCTAAGTCCTTATAGAACTCTTCAAACGCTTTAGACCGTGCCTTATTTACTGCTTTTTTGGTCTCCTTATTAGCTTTCCGATACCTTTCCCAATTTTTTGTGTTTTTGCACAAATGTATAGCTTTAAAGCATTCTGTTTTATATTTAACTTTCTCTTGAATACTCTCATTTCACCACCAAGATTCCTTATCTCTTAGTCCAAAACTTTTTGATTCCCTTAAAATTGCTTTAGTAACCTTCCTAACCCTCTTGGCCATTTCATCCCTCACAATGTTAACATTTTCTTGTGACTCTCAAACTCCTTCCTCTAACAATTTCCTATTGAAAGTTTGTTGTTTCTCCCTCTTTAGCTGCCACCACTTGATCCTAAGGTTTATCACCTGTTGACACATTTGTTTCGGACCTTTAATAAGCACATCAAGGATCAAATCCCTATGTTGAGTTGCCATGGGTTCCTCAATGATCACTTTATAATTTTTACAGATTTTTCTATCCGAATTCCTAGTAAAAAAGAAGTCAATCTGTAACTTTGAGGCTGATTAAATGCTCTTCTCGCTTCTTAAAGCAAGTGTTGACAATCTTGAAATTATAAGCCACTGAAAACTAAAGTATAGATTGTCCTTCTTCATTAAGCTCTCCAAAACCAAAACCATCATGAGCCCTCACATATTGTCTTACTTCTTTTCCTACGTGACTATTAAGGTACTCCCTGATGAAATTCTTCTCATCTATTGGTACGCCTTTGACCAACCCCTCAAAATCTTCCGAAAACTTTTTTTTAAGATGTGCTTCTGTCCCTACTTGAAGTGCATAAGCACTTATGATATTGATAGTATCCCTTACGACAATCATTCTTAAGGATAAGATCCGGTCCCCAATCTTTTTTACCTCCATCACATTCATCGTCTATTCTATGTCAAACATAATACCAACCCCATCTTTATGCTTACTTTCCCCATGTACCAAAACTTAAATCCTAAACAGTCAAACTCCTTAGCCTTTTCTCCAACCCATTTAATCTCTTGAAGGCACAAGATGTTAATTTTTTTCCGCTTCATGGTGTCCACATTTCCCTGATATGGTCCAAATATTCCACGTACAAAGCCTAATCTTGCTCTCTTGGACTAGCTTTTTTACCCGTATTCATTCAGATATATGTGGGAACCCTTGCTCATTTAACACTACATCTAGGCATTGATGCAACGGCTCTAACTCATTTGACACTGTACTTGAGCCATATAGTGCGTTGCTTCTGGGCAACAACCTAGTATTAGCACAATATCGTCATTTATCCATATCCATGAGAGTTTCGACATAGTTTTACATTAGTTGTCGAGGACATTGGTTATCGAGGGCCTAACACAATCTTCTCCCTTTATCCGGGCTTGGAACCGATTATGACACATAGGTGGAGTTAAAAAAAAAAAACACAAAATTGTCAGAAATAAAGTGAAAGCAATGTTGCCAAGTACTTCTGAGTTCTGAGAAGAGAACTAGTTTTTGCTCATAATTCTATTAATTCAGTGGTCACAGACTTTGTCATACCAGGATAAAATCATATGTATGTGAACATATGCTTGCTTATGTACACTGTCCATGTCTCCACCAATTGGGTAAACTTAGGTCTCTATTTTTATTACTGAGTCAATGACACCAAAATAGCTCATTAGGATTGTTAGTTGTTGAGGAAGAGAAAAAAACTATTTTCTGAATTTAGACTTTATAGGCTTACATGTGCTTCAGTTTGATGAAAAAGAAATGATTTGTCTAAGCACAGCGTTTTCTTTTTTTTCCCTCCTTTGCCTCTTTGATTTTTCTTTTTTGATCCTGAACATCTTTCTAAATTGAACTTAGCTGCAGATGTGACATGTTTTCATATACTCGCAGGTGTTGGGAAGACTTCTCTAGTTCATCTTATTGTCAATGGTTCTCCCATCACTCGCCCTTCGCAAACAATCGGTTGTACAGTTGGTGTGAAGGTAGAGACTCCCCATTGTCTGGTTTCTCCAGAAAATGAATCTTTGTGTTGCAGTTGAATTCTTCACCTAGTGTCCACTGTTGCTTTCTCGCAGCATGCTACTTATGGAAATTCTGGTAGCTCTTCAAGTAGTCTTAAAGGTGATTCTGAGAGAGATTTCTTTGTTGAACTCTGGGATGTGTCAGGACATGATCGGTACAAAGATTGCCGGTCTCTGTTTTATTCACAGATTAATGGTGAGTAACAATCTTCTTTTTTCCTTTTCCTTTTTTTTTTCTTTTTCCAATTGTTTACTTTTTTAATAAGTTGTGTGTTCAGTATAATAAAGGGAGAATTCTTGGAAACTAAGGACTTTT
The DNA here is from genome assembly GCA_037074585.1 of Biancaea sappan. Lineage (NCBI taxonomy): Eukaryota > Viridiplantae > Streptophyta > Magnoliopsida > Fabales > Fabaceae > Biancaea > Biancaea sappan. The sequence goes on along the minus strand of CM073491.1, from coordinate 15,200,230 downwards.
CTGATAAATAGTCACTAAATATATTTTTGGTTTTTCTTACCAAGCCTTCCATACTTACGATAAATGGAATTTTATTGGATCTTTTATTTGGAATTTTTAGCATTAATCTTATGCATTTGATGATTAGTGTTGTTTTTTTCAGGGTAACTTATAGAATAACTCTTGTTCCTTTCGATCTTCATAAGAAGTTATCTAGGATTGGCTGTTTAAATGTGATTTATATGCCTCATACATTTTTACTATTATTTTCTGTAACTGTGTTTATCCTTAATAGCACTTTTTTAAAAAAAGAAAATGATGGAGCAGATGTTTGATCGTAAGACCTTTTGCTTACTTCCCAAACACCTCACTAGTAGACCAAGTGTAGTGGCTTTCCTTAATAGCCTTTTGAAATACAGGAACTTTCTACAATTTAAATTCATTAGTAATTAGTGAAGCCTTAGCAGTAATTACATACTTGAACTTGGCTGTCTGATTGATTTTTTTATTTTTTTTAAAGCTAAGGATTCTGGTTTGAACTTCGTCTGCAGGTGTAATTTTTGTTCACGATCTTTCACAGAGAAGAACAAAGACTAGTTTGCAAAAGTGGGCAGTTGAGATAGCTGTGACTGGAACATTTTCAGCTCCTTTGGGATCTGGTGGCCCTGGTGGTCTTCCTGTGCCATATATTGTTGTTGGTAACAAGGCTGATATTGCTGCAAAAGAGGGTACAGGAGGAAGCAGTGGGAATCTTGTTGATGTTGCACGCCAATGGGTTGAGAAGCAGGGTTTGCTTCCATCCAGTGAGGAGCTTCCTCTGACTGAGAGTTTTCCTGGCAGTGGAGGCCTCATCGCTGTAAGTCTCTCAACTAAATATTCTGCACTTCGGTTCTTATTTAGTTTGAGTTATGCTTTCCCTTTCTATGCTTTAAACAGTATACCTACGTCATGAAAATTAGTATCTTATGTTCACGTAGAAATATAATTGAATAATCTGCTGTTAGTCTCAATTACTTGTCAGTTTGAACTACTTATCATTATTGGTAATAAAAAATTTTAATTGTGTTTTTGGACGTTAATAACTGGTTGATTTCATAAAATTTTGTGATCAATGTTTATAAAAGGATACTGCAGCTGATGGAATGGGTGGAATTTACATACCCAGTGCTGGTCTCAGTATTCCTGTCAAATCTGTGTATTGGTGCTCCATAGGGGCTATGATTTAAAACAATTCCTTCCTCTTCTCTTTTAAGAATATTTTCTTTCGTGGTTAATATTCCTGATGATGAATTTCGATGACACATAGGCTACTCTAATGCGAGCTTTGGAAATTTTTTTGAAAAATAAAGATTGTAGATACTTACTGTTTGGGAATGTTGATTTCTGATCTACTTAATTGAAAGCTTAAGTGCCAGGTGTTCTGATGATTTAACAAATCAGATTTCTTGACCTTGATGCAGAAATCTGTCTGTTTTTGCATTCTGTTGGATAGTTAATATCAGTTGAACCCAATTATACCAGTAGTGATTTATATGTTGGACATCTGCAGGCTGCAAAAGAAGCAAGGTATGACAAGGAAGCTGTGATGAAATTTTTCCGAATGGTCAGTATTGCCTTAAATCTCTTTATCTTTTCTTTGTTGTGTGGAGCATCATCTAATTTTTCTGGTACCTCTCCTGATAGTTGATCAGGAGAAGATATTTCGCTGATGAATTACCTGCATCAAATTCATGGTCCATTTCATCTGTTCAGAGACCTACACAGCGTCTAGATGAAGATTCCACTGATGACGAATATCAGTCTTATAGTAAAAGGTATTTTTAGGCTTGGCTTGATAAATATATTCAAGCTGCAGTGCTTTTGTCATCCCCATTATACATTACTCTTAGGAATTCTTTTGGTGAAGGATACGTGCTTCATCTCTAATTTTCAGTTTAGGGTAGACTCATTGTCACTTAAATATAATTCAGGGTTTGGTCCATCTTCTTACTTAGATGGAGATGGAAACAACCCCAGATCATTGTGTTCAACGGTGGTTGTAGAATTTGTAATCTTTACATTCCTTGATGATGAAATTTTTATGAATTAGATACATGTAGCATCCTTGTTCATCATGTATTCATCAATACCATGTCTTATTTGTTTCGTTCTTTGCTTATTTTGTTGGCAAAAGAGTACTTTATGCCCTTAACGTTTATCTCGATTTTCATTTATGCCTCTGAAGTTTGTTTTTGCTCAAATATGTCCCTTATGTTTCATTTTTTGTCATATACGTCCTAAAATGACCAAAATACCCTTTATCCTCCCTCTTATTTCTTTGTCCTCTTTCTACTCACTAAAATTTTTCTATTTATTCACTAGGTCCATAGCTTAGTTTTTTTCCTTTTGTCTTTTGCATGATTTAAGATCATATTTAGCTTCATCTAGGCCCATAGATTGTGAATATATTTTGTTATATAATTAAATCAATCCCTGTAAACTTTTGAGTTTATTCAATTTAGTCCCTGTCATGGACATTTTTCTCTCCGTCTCTCGGTTTTTCTTTCCAAATCAGTCCAGAACTTCATCTTAGATGTTTTTAGGACATTTTCAGTCATTTCCATCCCAAAGCAAAGTAAGTAATGGATTAAAACCAGAAAAAATGAAAAACAGAGGCAAAATGACATTTTTCTCTCAAAAACTTGGTTTTAATCTACTGCTTGCCTTGCTTTGGGATGGAAATGACTGAAAATGTCCTAAAAACATCTAAGATGAAGTTCTGGACTGATTTGGAAAGAAAAACAGAGAGACGGAGAGAAAAACGTGCATGATAGGGACTAAAATGAATAAACTCAAAAGTTTACAGGGGTTAGAATAAAATATATTTACAATCTATCAACCTAGATGAAGCTAAATATGATTTTAAATAATCCAAAAGACAATACAAAATCTTAGGTGAATAAATAGAAGAGTTTTAGTGAGGAAAAAGAGAGGAGAGAGAGAGAAGAGGGAGGATGAAGGATATTTTGGTCATTTTGGGGTATATATGATAAAAAATAAAACATAAGGGACATATTTGAGTAAAAAAAAAAATTTAAGCGACGTAAATAAAAATCGAAATAAACGTGAGGGGCATAAAGTGTCATTTTGCCTATTTTGTTTGGCCAACCCTTAACAAAATTTATTGTTGATTACAGCATAAGCAGTGATCCTTACAAGTATAACACGCTTCCTCCCCTTCCAGCTCAGCGCAATCTGACTCCACCTCCCACGCTTTATCCTCAACAGCCAGTTTCGGCTTCTATGAACTATAGCCTCCCAAAATTTTCTTGGTCTGGCTCCACGGAAATTAGTGCTGCCACCAGAACAAAGCGCTCAGATATTAATGTCTGAGGGTCTCTGTATATGGTAATCAGACATTGATAATACACTCATGTATTCTCGGATGGTGGAATGAAGTTGCATATCTTCGTGAATTCTATGTTGTGCTTGAAAGCGGGTCCATTGATTCTTTCATTTTTTGCAGTGTTGGGTGATAGCATTACTTGCTCAAAGTTTGGTATAGCTTGTAATGAAATGGTCGATTCTTCTATCAGACTTCTCTTTTACTTCTTTTGAAAATATCAACGGTATGCGGGGAAGTACTGTTATGCTACTGCAAAAATACCAATATTGGATGTGTATGTATGTTCCATTATGCATTTGCTGGCATTCTCGACAAGGATTTATCTAAGGTATATACAAATTGAAGAGAGTGGAAAGGATAAGAAAGCAAGTAAAAGTTTTACTTGGATTTTCTTATTCTTTATTAGTATTTTTCTTTCTTTCATCTATTTTCTTTTGTCTAAAAATGTTTTAAATGAGCCAGAAGAAGCAAAAAGATATTAATCATTATATTTAAAAAGTCGTTCAACAAAATATATGGCTTCAGAAACTGATAAAATGTTGCAACAGATGGATTAAATTGTAGTCTCGGAACAATTCAAACCCTCCATACTTCATTGATGAGAATGTACCCACACAACGATAAAATTCAAACTGTCAAATTACTTTATTGGTCTCAATAATTTCACTCAATTTACAGTTTGATCCATATAATTTAGAAATTTGCAAGTCTATAATTTTAAAATGTTTTAATATAATTCGTATCACTAAACTTTTTGTCAATATGCCATTAAATTCTACAAATGTGGTGAACATTATGCCATCTTAACACTATGAAAACTATGATTCATGCCAACAAAAGAGCTAAACTGACAAGTGATGTGATGCCACAGGTAGCTTGAGTAAATTGACATGAATCGTATATTAGCAGAAGTTTAATGACAGGTTTAAATTGAGGAAAACAGAAAAAACTAAAGGGATCCAATTACAAACTTTTAAACTATAGGACTCAATTGAAAATTAGTAAAATTATGAGGACTATCAATATAATTTAACGGATTCAAATTATATCAATATCATAATTCCAAAACATGTTAGAAATTTTAAACTAGTAAAGATAGACCAAAAAGGGGATTCAAATTATATCAATGTCATGATTCTAAAACATGTTAGAAATTTTGAACTAGTGAGGATAGACCAAAAAGAGCCTCCAGATTATGCTGAGATTCTAAAATAACTGAGAATCTCGCTCCTCTACTCTTCCAAAGAAGAAACCGAGAATCAAGTAAACATCTAAACTCATCCTATGCGTCTATGTAGTGTTTAACATTTGAATATTTCCAAAAGCCAGACTTGCCTGGTGAAACAAGAGAAAATGTACCCAAATCTTTTATGCATCAATGTATAAGAGAGTAGGAAAATGTGAGGCATAGGATGCAACTATTGAAAACATCATTAGATTATCCCATAAATATAGAAACTAAGGAAGAAAAAAAAAAGGGAAATTTTCAGTGAAATAAATGATTAGATTAGCTTAGCATTACGAACTGCAAACTTAATTTCAAGCAAAAGCATCACTCATTTGTAGAATTAATGCTGTGATTTGATATTTATGTTAATCAGGAAGGCTAACTTGAATTTACCTTCTCACCACCACTCAATAAAGAAACTTTGAAGTCTTCTTAACTCTTCAGTGCCCAATTAGTTGAAGGTAAATAAAATTTAGTGAAAGAAGAATCTGGACCTTGTTTACATCTTGTATAAGCAACATCATATTCAAAATACCATCAGTACCTTCTCAGCAGATGAAGCACGACCAGAATTTGCTCCAGCATCTAACCTGTTTATTAAGTCTTTTGTTTGTTACTGTGCTTCAATCCATGCTTCCCTTGAAACTACACACTTAGAATAATTTCCCTAATAAGTCCTGGATACACCCATGTCAGTTTCCACAATTTTTGTACTCAGCTGATCAAGAAAAGCTCTGTGAACGAAGACAATCATCATTATTATCAGCAATGACAACACTGCACCAAAGATTTACCATTTTGCATACTACATTATATATATGCAAGGTGATAAATGCAACGAGCAATATACAGTGAAGAGAAAAGAAAGAAGGTTAAGGCATTCATGAATGAATGATAAGTTATTAGGCTAGGAAAACAATTTTACACTACAGTAAATAATTTCACATGGCGGTGGAACCAGGGAGACAAGTTTCATTGAGGAAGCAGCAGTTCACGTAGAAAATTTCCTCTACAGAGTTCAAAAGAGACAGGGCAAACAAATATGCTTTCACAGCATTAATCTGGCTATAAACTATGATAGCAGTTATCAAAGAAGAAAATAGCCAAAAAGGTTCTACCCATAAGTATGATTTCAGTTTGAACATATAAAAGCATATGACACCATTTTGCTAAATGTAATATCCTGAAATAAAATCTTTCCTAGAGACATCCTTGTAGACTAAACTTAGAGGGGTGAATATGTGTTTTTGTAAAATTTATCCAATTAATGAAATTAAATTCAATTTGCAAATACAATTAACTCAAATGAGCGATATATCATTGTTTGACCACCAGTTGCTTACCTCCAGTTTCCTTGCACAAGAGATTTTCTTCCACCATATAATCAAATATTACAATGCTTGGTTTTACATGAGCTCACCAACAACTCATTCACACAAGGTTTTCTTGGGTTGCCTTAAACTAAAGGGTTTTTCCAAGCTCAACCACAATTAAACAAGGGTTTTCTAGCTTACCCAAAAACTAGAGGGTTTAAGCAACTCACCCACGACCAAAGGTAGATAGATAACAAAAATTAACCTTGGGTTACAGTTTCAACTCATTGTATGTTGTAGCTCTCAAAAGTTAGATATATAAAGACACTAAGCTCAAAAAACTTGATCAAAACAAGATGATAAACACTAGTATAAAGTGTAGGATGCTTTTTCTTGATGCTTGCAGTTTCGGCTTCAGCAATTTTATAAAGCACAAGTTGTTACTTGCAATTAGTTGTTGATCAATATCTTCAAGATTAGTTGAACGATTTTGGTTCTTTCCATAATTGCAAGATATATTCACCATTGAGAGTAGAAGAGATTTTCTGAGATTTCTGAGAGAGAGAGAGATATATATATAGAGATTTCTTGGAGGAAAGGTTTGTTAGAATTTTATAAATTCTACATTAAAATATAACCCGTGTTAATTCATGATGAGAAACAGAATCAAAAGCATATCTGATGAATCCATGGAGTCATAATCAATAGGTAACGGGATCTTGATATTCCAATTGTAACTTTTGCCTTAAGTTTTCTTTAGATTCTCTTTGATAGGGAGCAAGAGAGTGATTTTTTTTTTATGTTACAATTGGGGACTATAACCCCTTTTAAGTAACTAATAAATTTAGTTACTTTTTCAAATTTTGTGCAATTTCTAATTCTGCCCCTCATCAAATTAGAAATTGCACTCGGTATCTATAGTTATATATTTCATAACAATTATGCTCTTAAACAAAATTTATTTTCAATTAGATTACTTCTAATTTTTACTTATTTAAATGATGACCCAACACATTTTAATATTACATATGGGTCCCAATTAGATAAATAATCTAATAATCTCCCATTGGGCCACATATGTATCCTTATAAATGTGTTAAAACTTATAAGCTCAAAATTTTGTCATCATTTCCAAAAGGTATATCCAAACAATCTCGTCCATTAGCTGTATTAATATAGGACCAAAGAGGTTTTTGCCAAATTAATCATAGCTAAACCCATTAATAATCACTAATACTAATACAACTAAATAACATAGATTGCATCATAAAAATCACATGAATGTGATCTGTATATGTCAATTTTCAATTGGTCCCACTTTACTTTAGTGAGATCATCAAATAATTTTATTGGACAAAATGCAATAAACTGAAAACCAAACTTTATTTTTGATCAAAGCATAAATAATCAAGTAAAACATATGTGTACACAACCAAACATAAAACATCAAATTCATGAATGACAAACTCCCACTAAACTGAAGAATCTTCATACTGTAATATATCCATGTGAGCAGTGTGCTCATGAAAGACCTTGGGTGATAAACCCTTTGTAAGAGGGTCTACAATCATGGAGTTTGTCCCTAAACGTTTAATGAAAATTTGACCACTCTGTACCCTCTCCTTCATAACTAGGAATTTGAAATCAATATGCTTTGACTTGGTCGAGCTGCTATTGTTGTTGGAATATAAAACGGCTGACTTGTTGTCACAATATATCTTTAGTGGTCTTGCAATTCCTACCACAATTTGTAGCCTAGTGCCAAAATTTCTCAGCCAAAGCCCATAGTTGTATGCCTCATAATATGTTACAAATTCTGCAGCCATAATGGAAGAAGTAATAAGTGTTTGTTTGGCACTACACCAAGAAATAGTCCCATTGGCCATTAAATAGATATAGCCTGAAGAAGATCTCCTACTATCTTGGCATCCAACAAAGTTAGATTTAGATTACCCAATAATCTCTAAATGGTCTGACCTCTTACATGTGAGTATATCATCCTTTGTTCTCTTCAAATATCTCATTATCCTTTTGGCTACTTTCCAGTGATCCATATCTAGATTGCTTAAATATCTGCCTAACATGCCAACTATGTATGCCATATTTGGATGCGTACAAACTTGAAGATACATTAAACTCCCTACAGCTAATGAATATGGAATCTTTTGTATTTCTTGAATCTCAAGATTACCTTGAGGGCATTAGTTGAGACTAAATTTGTCTCCCTTAGCGACTGAGGTGTCATCTGGTTTGCAGTCTTGCATGCCAAATCTTTTAAGGACCTTATCAATGTAGTTCCTTTGTGTCAATCCTAAAATACCTTGAGATCAATCCTGATGTATTTGAATTCCTAATACAAAGGAAGCATCACCAAAATCTTTCATCTTGAAATTTTTCGATAGAAATTTCTTGGTTTTATGCATCATATTCTTATCATTAGTGGCTAATAGTATATCATCAACATACAAGACTAGGAAAATATACTTGCTCCCACTGAATTTGTGATACACACAATCATCAACAAGATTAATCTCAAAACCAAATGAGAGAATTACTGGATGAAATTTATAGTATCACTGACGGGATGTTTGTTTGAGCCCATATATGGATTTTGTCAATTTGCAAACCATCTTCTTTGGGTCTCCAACCACAAAATTTTCAGGTTGCATCATATAAATTGTTTCATCAATGTCTCCATTGAGAAATCATCTTGACATCTATTTGATGAAGCTCTAAATTATAATGTGCAACAAGAGTCATGATTGTTTTAAAGGAGTCCTTCGATGAAACCGGAGAGAAGGTCTCTTTAAAGTCAATCTGCAAAGTTTTCAGGTTGTACTATATAAATTGTTTCATCAATGTCTCCATTGAGAAACGTCATCTTGACATCAATCTAATAAAGCTCTAAATCATAATGTACAACAAGAGCCATGATTGTTCTAAAAGAGTATTTTGATAAAATCGAAGAAAATATCTCTTTAAAGTCAATCCATTCCTTTTGAGTATAGCCTTTAACTACAAGATGTGCCTTATACCTTTCCACATTACCTTTTGAATCCCGTTTGGTATTAAATATCCATTTGTGACCAGTGGGTTTCGCTCCTTCTATTAATGGGACAAGTTCTAGAACTTTATTGTCTCGCATAGACTTATACCCTTCATTCATTACTTTAGTCCACTTTTTTCAATTGGAGCTTTGTATGACTTGAAGGATGTTGACAAGATCATCCTCCATCATACCACCATTTTCCTCATGTTCCTAAAGAAACACCATATAATCATCTGAAATAGCATTTCTTCTTTCTTTAGTGGATCGCTGCAAAGACACTTGTTCTTGTTGCATAGGTTCTTGAGGATGTTAAGTTTGCTCCTCAAGTTGCTCCTCTAGAACAACTATCTCATCTAGAATAGGGGTTTGAACAACAATGTCTTCTTAAAGTTTCAGATTTGCTTTATCAAAAACAACTATATGAATTGGTTCAGGAACTAAAACCAATTCATCCTCAAAGACAAAGTCTCTAATCTTATTTCTCCCCTCAAACTCAATATCCTTAAAGAATATAGCAGTACCCATCTCAAAAATTGTCTTGGATTTGGGATCATAAAATTTATACCCCCTAGATTGCTCAGAGTAGCCAATAAAGTAATTGCTTACTGTTTTGGATTCCAATTTCCTTTCATTTGGCCTATAAGGCTTTGCCTCAACTGGACAACCCCAAACATGGAAATGCCTTAGACTAGGCTTTCGGCCTACCCAAAGTTCATAAGGTGTTTTAACAGTTGTTTTAGTTGACACTTTATTAAGAATGTAAGCTGCAATCTTTATTGCCTCACCCCAAAGGGACTCTGGTAAAGTTGAATAACATATCATGCTCCTTACTATATCCTTAAGAGTACCCGGTTTCATTGCTCAGCTACACCATTCATGCTAGGTGATCCTACCATGGTGTGCTATAGAACAATTCCACATTCCTCTAGGTATTTGGCAAAAGGCCGTGGAAATTATTCACCTAAACCGTTAGACCTACCGTAGTATTCACCACTATGATTAGATCTGATACTCTTAATCTTTTGGTTGAGTTAATTCTCAACTTCAACCTTAAATGTTTTGAACATGTCTAAAGTTTGAGACTTTTTATGATTTAGAAATAGATATGCATATCTAGAGAGTCTATGAATGATACAAAATATTGTTGACCATTCCAAGAAGGTGTAGGAAATGGCTACAAATGTCTGTATGTATCAATTCTAAGACATTAGAAGCTCTATATGCACCTAATTTCTTTTGCTTGGTCTGTTTACCCTTAATGCACACTGTAAAATCAATGGAATCCAAGATCCCATCTATCACAAGATGCTCTACTCTATTTCTAAAGATGTGACTTATGCGTTTGTGCCATAATGCTCTTGAATTTGTACTATCAATCTTTCTCCTAGTACCACGAGATACAACATGCATGATTTCATGATAAGAAGTTATTATTTCAAGCAAATAAAGATTGTCATAAACTGTAAGTGTACCAGTTCTAACCACATTTGAATTTAAAGACAAAATAACTGAATTGTTTCCAAAATTACAAAAATATCCTGATTTGTCTAAATAGGAAACTAAAACTAAATTTTGTTTGAAAGACGGTACAACAAAAGTGTTTAGTAAATCTAAATAGTATCCAGTACATAATAACAATTTAAAATGCCCAATAGCTTCCTCCTCCACTGATTTGCCATCTCCTATATAGATGCGTCTTTCAGCATCAGTTGGCCTTCTATAACTCATGCAACCTGCATTGAAACACTAATGTTAGTAGTAGTAGCAGAATCTAACCATCAAGTGTTTCTAGGTATTAAAGCTAAATTAACCTCTGAACAGACCAAAGATAGGAAGGTACCTTTGTTAGCACGCCATGCATGATATTTGGTATAGTCCTTCTTCACATGTCCAAGCTTGTTACAACAGAAGCAATTGTTTTCACCCTTATTTTGCTTCTTTTGTGCTGGACCCTTAACAGCTTCACTCTTTTTCTCAATATGTTTCCTTTTGCCCTTTTCCTTAGAAGTGCTAATCAAATGAGCACTTTCAGTCTTATTTTGTTTCAATCTATCTTCCTCTTACACACAAAATGAAATGAACTCATTTAGAGATCATTTCTCTTTTTGGCTGTTATAACTGACCTTAAATTGATTGAATTTTGCAGGAAGAGAATTCAAGACTAGATGTATAAGTGTATTTTCTAATAAATCAATCTTTAAAGTCTTAAGTTTTGAAACAAGATGAAACGCTTCCATAATGTACTCCCTTATATTTCCTTTGCCTTTATACCTCATGGAAGTTAAGCTATGCAAAAGCATGGTTATTTCTGCCTTATAGCTTTTAACAAAGCGTTTCTCAATTTTAGCAGGGAAATTCTTAGCATTAATTACGTCTTCAGACATCGCACTTCTAAAGGATTATGGAATGTCACGTTTTATGATCATTAGACTCATGCGATTTAAATGATCCCACTTCTCATAATACCTCCTTTGATCAGGGGTACTTGCATTCGTAAGAGAAGAGGGTTGTCGTTCACTAAGTGTAAGGTCTAGATCCATGCAGCCAAGAACGATAAGAACACTCTCTTTCCAATCCTTAAAGTTGGCACCATTAAGTAGCGGAACTGAATTCAAATTGGTAGATATTGTTGAAATAGATGATAAAAAGAACAAAAAATAAACATAATAAATATATGCTCACATCATTAACCAAAAGTTCGATCAACAAATTCAACATAAATGCATTACCCATCTCAAGATACCTAGTGCAACATTAATATCAAGTCTTTGGACAATAATGTTAACTGCTAATGATACTCTTGTTGCAATGATCAAACACTGATAATAATGCATGTCAAATAATAAAATCATCTTTGGATGTATTTTATTATTCACATGTATAATATTATAATTATCACGTGTTTACCATCACAAGTACACATATAGTCCGGCCAAGTATTTCCCTTCCTTTAGGTCAATTAATACCTGCATGGATATTTACATATACACAAAATATTTAACATTTTTTCACAAGCAACCTACATAAGAGTGGCACTTTGGTGACTTCTTACTTCAATTAACTCAAAAAAATGTTAAACAACCTTATATTTAAATTTTTCATTGAAATAAAATTAATTTAAAGTTTTTTTAATGTCCATGTATGTATATATATATATATATATATGTCCAAAAAATTCTTGAATTTAAACCAAGTACTAAATAGACATGTTTACAAATTAATTATGTAATTAACATTAAAAAATCAACCAAATACTGATTATATATATAATCAAAAATATCTAATTAATATTAAGTGACATAAACAATTATATTTATAAATAAATATTGATTATAATTTAACAATATTTTGATTATATATAAATGAATATTAAAATTAAATATATAATGAAATATTGATTCATCAGGACTCTTTGCCACACGTCCTATTCCTTCTTCGCTTAAGTATGCTACATGGATGAAGGAATTTAATAAAATATGGTTTCAATTTAATTGTGATATATATATATATATATATATTTTGAATCAATGATTCCAGAAGGAATGATGGGGAATGCCCAAACCGTAAAAGCAAAATTGAGGAAAGGATAAAATTACAGGAATAAAAAACTGTATGGGCGCACGCAAGTTAATTGCATGAAGGAAAACTGAATGGGCGTCGCACAGGAGCATAACGTCCTCTTCCAAAAACAAAAACGCGTAATTTTACACCTTTTCCTTTTTAATATACTTAACATAGAACTTAGACAATTCGAAAACGGCATCATCAGTTTTAATATATGCATGTTTGAAAATCCAAGTGAAACCCAATTACATAAAGTTCGATCCCTCACTACAAAAAAAAGGAAATATAGCGTTACAATCGACGTTAGATTCTGAATTTAGCGTCGGTTTCTATAACGTCGGTTAAAACCGACGTTAAATTTTGTATTTAGCGTCGGTTTCTATAACGTCGGTTAAAACCGACGTTAGATGTCGCATATAGCGTCGGTTTCTATAGCGTCAGTTAAAACCGACGCTAAATGCCTTATTTTAAGAAAAGAAAAATAGGAGAATTTCTTCCGCAAAACATGTCATTCACATATCTCTTTCGTATTTTAGTTTCACTCTTCTTCTCTATTTCAATTCCCCTCCAATATTTTCTCCCACACCCACCTCTTGACCATAATCCTTCCAATAATTTCATTTTTAACCATAATCTTTACATTCTCATCGTGAGTGTGAGAATGCTGGAGAGAGTAACAACTGTGTTGGGTTAGAGAGAGAGAGAGAGAGAGAGAGAGAGAGAGAGAGAAAGGGATGCCATAGACAATGCATCAACGTGAGATAGTCTTTCTCACACTTCATGAATTTTCGACCCATTTCTTCCTCATCATGATTTCTTGGTCTCAAATTCAGTAACATCTCCACCTCAATGTAGTGTATACATATATATATATATATATATATATATGTATATTTAGTGGCAGTTTTTGTAAAAATCTCCCACCAACTTCATCTCAGCTCCTGTCTCAAGTCCAGCCCTAGTGAGTTATCCTTCCAAGCTCGATTGCTCTTCAAGTTGCATTATTTTTGTAAAATAAAAATAAACATTAGCTAAAGGTAATGTCTTTTGGCTACAGTTGATGGAACTTAAAGAAGTAGAGGAGAAATCTTTGAAGGAATGTCTGGAGAGGCATATTGCTGACTTACAAGAGCTGAAGGTAATAAAAATAACTACATTATCTTTTCAAGTTTTTAACAATAAAAAGTCTCATACAATCATATATTTTTACAAGAAGCTTAATACCATGACAGCTTTTGATGTTACTGGTTTTATGTGTCTTTGAATGACCAAATCCACTCCTAAAATCATGAAACTTTGTGGAAAGGTTCTTTATATTGTAATAAATTGATCTGGAAAGTTTTAAGCAAGATAATGCTGGTTTTCTTGGTGAAATAAGCATGAGAGCATCACTTGCCCAGTACAGAGGAATATCTGAACAGTTTAGGAATTTGGTTTGGTTATGGTAGTTAAAAGTCTCTTTTTGAGCTGAAATTTTTATGCCATTTAGCCAAGACATAATGCTAATGATCTCCAAAGTTTCATTGCATTTATATATGTCTAAGATGGTCTGTTGCACATAAGAACAGAACTAATGGCAGAATTGGGAAATTCTGATATAGGAGTACTAAAGTGATCATTTGAAGAGCCAAATCTTGGATTTTTGGGCTGATATTTTTATTCTAGTATGCCAATACATAAATAAGGACTTATACAAAATTTCATGAATTATGGAGTTCTGAATCAATACCAGAATTTTTGTTAAGTCATGGCTAAAATCAACCTTAAAACAGAATTTAGGTGCATGCTTAGTTCCTTGAGTTTGGGCACTTAATTTTCTATTTTAGGTGTGCAAGATGAGTTAAAAAGGGAACTTAATACAGTATTTTGGCCCTAAACTTAATATAGTTTGTTCATTTTGGTTTCTTTTCCTTTTCCTCTGTTATATTCAATTGCTTTGAAATTGCATAGTGAATTAAAAAATAAAGGGAAGCTCATAGCTGAAAATGCTAGATTTCTTAAGCGTCAAAGAATTAAGCCTAGTAAGCCCATTTTGTAATTTAATCCATACTCTTTAGGTGAATAATTTGTTAATATGATATCAAAGTGTCATTGGCTAAGTGATCAAGAACTAATTTACGAGTTAACCCCTTAGTGTCCTGTCATTGGACCCTTGTGCAATGATGATTAATTGGTCAGTGTAATAAGAAATGATATTATTTTTATTGATATCTATTTCTATTTCTTTGGACTCATTTTTTGTTGGTTATTGATATCTATTTTTATTTCTATTTATTTCTAATTTTAACTTTATTTATCTTAAACAAATATTATTTATCTTAAACAATTTTAACTTTATATAATTTTAGATTTATTAATTCATTATTTTCATTTACTATGGACTCTAATAATAAATATTATGTTTACAGGCACCTGAAGCAAACAATGCATGAGCTTCACCTCAATGATGTCGACGTTCTTCTGGAGCTAGTCACAACCCATGACTATAACTAGTTGTAATATTTATTTTGTTAGGACATGTGAAACTTGTTCTTTTATAATGTATTAACTTGTAACTTTGAATTTGATGTAAAACTTATGTTTAAAAATATATGTTTTTATTCAAATATATTTTCTTTTATAGTTTGGCTATTATTATTTGTTAAATTTTGACCAGATAATGTTGGTTTTGGAAATTAATGGTAATTTCAATTTAATTAAACTAAAAAAAATTTCCCAAAATTATTTCACATCGGATAAAATTGATTTTAAATCAAACATTTAGCGACGGTCGACACCGATGCTAAATGATAATAACAAAAAAAATTCAAAAGTCATCTAACGTCGGTCAAAACCGACGTTAGATCACTCACATAGCGTCGGTCACAACCGACGTTAAATGACCAAATAATCATCAATATGTCATCTAACGTCGGTCATAACCGACGTTAACTGTCAGAATTTAATGTCAGTCAAAACTGACGTTAAATCACAAATTTAACGTCGGTCAAAATCGACGTTAAATCACAACTTTAACGTCGATTATGACCGACGCTAAATTTCAGAATTTAACGTCAGTTTTGTCAAAATCGACGTTAAAATCATCTAATGTCGGTTATTCCTACGGATGTCAAAATCGACGTTAAACAACCTCGTAATTGAGCAGATAATGTCGGTTTTGTAAATCGACGTTAAGTCGTTTAGCGTCGGTCAAAACCGACGCTAAAGGGTGATTTTGACCGACGCTAAATTTCAATTTTTTTGTAGTGCCTGGTGTAAGAATGTGTCGACGCTTCATTGAAGTAAGTGTATATATATAAACAAGGAACCGGAAAAATGGAAAATGATTCGATCTTGTAAATATATATATATATATATATATATATATATATATATATATATATATATATATATATATATATATATATATATACATGAAACATATATCAAGGGATGAATTGAGAGAATCAGAATTCCCACTGAATCACATATAGCCATTTGTAGGGGTTGAAAATTCAGATTAAAAACATAATCGAACACATTTTTAATCCATCATAAATCGAACATAGGTGACTCTGATACTATTTGTTAAAATTTTATAAATTATACTTTAAAATATAACCCATGTTAGTTCATGATGAGAAACAGAATTGAAAGTGTACTTGATAAATTTATGGAGTCACGATCAACAGGTAACGAGATCTCGATTTGCTAATTGTAACTTTTGCCTTAAATTTTCTTTAGGTTCTCTTTGATGTAGAGGAAGAGAGTGATTTTTCTTATGTTACAATTGGGGACCATAACCCTTTTACGTATTGTTTGGTTGGAGGGGAGGGGAGAGATTTTTTTTAAATTAATCTTGTTTGTTTCAATTAGTTGGAAGGAGGAGACGGAAAGTGAAAGTAAAAAATCTCTCCCTCTCTTTCATTTTCTTTTCCTTCGAAAGTGGAGAGATTTGGAAGGAAGAAAAATTGTAATAATGTAAAAAATATAAGTGTCATCAATAATTTTTCTTAATACCAAAATTGTTCACTAACTTACTTTATTTTGGTAAATAATATATTATTAACATATTTGAATAACATATTTAGATTATTTAAAATTTTTATTTTTATTATTATTAGAATTATACGTAAATAATATATTATAGGTTTATGTCCCTAAAATTTACACCAAGTTTTGTTTATGCCCTTAACATTTTTAGCTTGTTTATGTCCCACATGTTTCAATTTTTGTCATATATACCATTTTTTTGTAACTCTATTAGTTAAGTTAATGAAAATGCTAATTGAGTAGCCACGTATACTCCTTAATAATAAAAAAAATGTTTCAACTTATTCATTTAGATCTTTGGTCAAAATTTTTCTTTTGTCTTTTGTTTGATATAAACTTATCTTTTACTTTATTTAGGTCCCTAGTTTAAGAATATATTTTGTTCTTTGTCAAAATTATCCCCTACAAACTTTTTAGTTTGTTTACTTTAGTCCCTATTATTCACTTTCATACTTTTTTCTTACTGTTTAGTCCTCCAAATTAGTCCATAATTTTATTTTTAATCATAATATAATTCATTATTTCTATCCAAGAAAATACGAGAAATTAATTAAAATTCAAGTTTCAAAGGTTGCATGCTTATAAATAACAAAATATATTATTAAACTAGAGACCTAGACGAAGTAGAAGACGAGTTTATATCAAACAAATAACAAAATATTGTTTCTTCTAACAATAAAATTATTTTGCTTATTTTCTTATTAAGGTAAGAGTAAAATTAAAATTTTATATGATTTTTAAAACATATTATATATTTGAGATGCTTTTTAGATGAATTAACTTGAAACTTGTAAAATGTTATATTATTTCACCATAACAAATGAGTTAACTTATTTAAATATAAGTGATAATAAATTTATCATGTTCTGTTATTCATACAATCAAATGGCTATAATAGTCATTTTATTTTATTTTTCCTCCTCTCTCCTTATAAACTAAATAAAAGAAAGTTTATTTTTTTTCCCCTCCCTTTTCTTCAAGCTAAACCAAATAAAGAAATTTTATTTTCCCTCCCCTCCTCTCCCTTCCATTCCATTAAAATTCTTTCTCTTCCCTCTCTTATGTTGAACCAAACAATCCTTTAAATAACAGATAAATTTAGTTACTTTTTCAAATTTTATGCAATTTCTAATTCTGCCCCTTATCAAATTAAAAATTACACTCAGGTATCTATAGTTATACATTTTATGACAATTATGCCCTTAAACAAAATTTATTTTCAATCAGATCACTTTTAATTTTTATTTATTTAAATAATAATTTAATATATTTTAATATTAAATGTGGGTCCTAGTTAGATAAATAATCTAACAAGTTTTTTTTTTACACACACAAAGAGAGAGAGAGAGAGAGAGAGAGAGAGAGAGAGAGAGAGAGAGAGAGAGAGAGAGAGAGAGAGAGAGAGAGAGAGAGAGAGAGAGAGAGAGAGATGGTCTGAAAAGATCAAAATAGTGCTAATGTGACCTTTAAATAGGCTTCAGTGTCAATTGGCGATTTATGCAATTTAAACGAATATATCGTCCATTGAAAATAAATGTCCTGAACGTTGTATCTCCAAGAATCGTGCACGTGTAACTTTTGGCCTCAACATTCAATTAACGTGGAACGACGCCAGTTATCTGACACACTTACACATACAAACACATGCAAAGGCACAAGTAGGTAGATATTGGTTTTCAGTTGGCTAAGCGTGTGTTTGGAAGATCGTTTGACAAATATAATTTGAGTAAATTTAAGTTTAGGAAAATATGATTTATATTTAAAAACAATTAGATAAATGTGATTTAAAATAAATTATAAATGTAATTTATATTTAAATATTAATTTATGTGCGTGTGTGAAAACAATTTTTTAATTTAATTTTTTTAACTAAATGTAATTATAATTATAGAGTTATTAAATTTCTAATTACAAAATGAATTATTGACTAAATTAATATCTAAGTTTTAATTTTTTGACTGCTAATTAAATTTTTAATATAAGTAATTAGATTTTTAATTAATTTTTATAGTGATAATAAATTGTTAATTAAAACTGAATTATTTACTAAATTTTAATTAGTAATTAAGTTTAATTTTTCAATTACTAATTGAATTTTTAATTTGAACATTTTTGTTCTTTTTTGTTTTTTCATTTTTTTTGTTTCAAATGATTTTATGTATTATAATTTAAAAAAACTAGTCATGGATTGTTAGAGAAAATAAGAGAAATTAGTGATGAATTAAGTAATTACTAATAAATAATTAAATGTCCAAATAATTAATTAAATGACCAAATAATTAATCACCGATCACTAATTAAATTACTAAATAATTTATTAAAAATATTAATTAACCACTAAATTATTAATTAAATTGCTAAATAATAAATTACTATTTATTTAAATACTAATTTTTACTAAATAATTTATTAAAAACTACTAATTAACCACTAAATTACTAATTAAATTACTAAATAATAAATTACTGTTTATGTAAATTCTAATTACTTTTTGCCTATTATAATATCCTTATCTCTCAACTATCTAACGTCAATACGGCAGCAACTCTCATCTCCCTCATTGCAAGTCCAGCACACACACGAAATAGAGTGAGAGAGAGAGAGTTGAAACAAAGAGCTCAAGAGAGAGGGAGTGAAAACTCGAAAATAGAAACAAAATAATGAGGGAGTAAGAGAGTTGGAGAGAGCTCGGACTGAGTGTGTGTTTGAAAAAAAAAAAAACTAAGTCAGAGGGACCATGAAAAAGAAGGAGGACTAAAATGAAATGAAACATAAAATCATGGGCTAAAGTGTAATTTTATCCAAAACGAAAGAAGCCATTTTCCCTTTCTTTGAGCATGGTTTGGGCTTCTCCTCTTCCTCCTCTTACATTTTGCAACCATGGATGGTAGTTTTGATGACTGATTGACTTTAAAAATCACCTTCAATCACCTTAGACATGCTTCGTTTTTCTCGAATGGATGCTGTTTTCTTGTTTTTCTTTTCGTTGCTTCTTCTCTCCTTAGCCATGGAGTGTTTGGAAGAAATTAGGATTAATGTGAAGCTAATCACATTTAATCAATACCAGAAGCGACCTTGCAAAGCGTTGGAGTAAACAACGATTGAAAGTCAAAGTCCGACAACCACGACAGCTTTAACGAATTCCCAAACATCCCAAAATTCTTTCAAACCACGTTTAATGTGTTGCCAGCGTGGCATGCTTGAACGCAACGTGAATTTAAATTAAAAGATAAATTCAAAATTCAAAATGGAGTTAAAATGACCAAAACAATATTTTAACTTAGATTCCTTTTTCATTTCTGTCTTTTTTTTTTTGGGTTGCATTTACCTTGTTTTAGTCTCTCTGTGAAGAGAAATTTGTATTATTGGACTTATTTTAGATAAAACATTAAAAGAATAATCCAATTAGCCAATTTTAGTTAAATTGTCAGTGTTTTTAATCTAACTATTGTGAATTTTAACAATAATATTATCAATATGCATAATTTATATTAACAAAATTTACTAAAAACAATAAAATGAAACTATCTCTTGTAATACAATATAAGAGTATGACCTTTAAAGCAATCATAGATTGGGTTTGGAAGAAAATTCAAGGTTGGAAAGAGAAGCTTCTGTCCAAGGCAGGAAAAGAAATCTTGATTAAGGCTGTGGCGCAGGTCATTCCCTTTTATACAATGAGTGTCTTTCTTCTTTCCAATTCTTTGTGTTATAACATTTCTCAAGATATGGATAAATTTTGGTGGGGATCTAATAATAATACCAACAAGACTCATTGGGCTAGATGGAATACTCTTTCTCTTTGAAAGAAGTTTGGGGCCTTGGTTTTAGGGACTTGAAGTTATGTAATCTGGCTTTACTAGTTAAACAGAGCTAGAGAATTATTAATTTAGATAATGATTTACTCTGTAAAATTCTCAAAGCTAGATATTACCTTCATTTAAATTTTCTTGATGTAGATGTTGGGTATAACCCATCTTATGCTTGGAGAAG
Source organism: Biancaea sappan (assembly GCA_037074585.1). Lineage (NCBI taxonomy): Eukaryota > Viridiplantae > Streptophyta > Magnoliopsida > Fabales > Fabaceae > Biancaea > Biancaea sappan. The sequence continues at coordinate 15,179,687 of CM073491.1, read as the reverse complement.
CCTTTTAGTAGGTTGAGAAGCTCTAAAAAAAGGGCTTAGAAAGTGTATTGGAGATGGAAATTGTACAAATACATGGACAGATCTGTAATACCCACAATTTTACTTTTTGAAAGGTTCAATTGATCTAGATGAATATGATCTTGGTGGATGAATATATTTTTTATGGTTCATGGTATGGTGCCATAATGGATTTGTGTGTTTGGGTTTAAACCCTATGCATGTGGGAGTTGTGGATGTTTTAAACATTGGAAAATAATCCATAAGATGTGTGTAATGAGTCGGAGAAGTTTGATTTTTGTTGAGGAATCAAAGGGAGGGACCTCTATTAAAGAATCTAAAGTTTTGGGGCAAAAGTTGGAATTTTTCAGAAATGGGATGTTGGATGAGTGATTGGGGTATTGGGAGTGATAATTGCTAAGTTTGGGGAGTAATTGGAAAGGAGGATGATTTAATTGGTATTGGAAGGGAAAATACTTAAAATCTCACTTAAACTCACACTCAATATTTGAGAAAGGAATAAGTAAGGGGCCAAAATGAAATTTCTAAAAATTTACTCTTCCCACACTTAAGCAAATTTGGACCCTTACCCCCATTCTCTCATCTCTCATGACATCCCTCTCTTCTCCTTTCTCATTTTTCTTTTTCCATTGTGCTCTAGAGCTCGAAACACCAAAGCCTCATAAATCTTGACTTTCTCTTTGGTCAGTTGTGATTTTTCAGTCACTGGTAGACCGCCATCACTATGGGAAGCATCAAATCTAAGGTAAGCACCACAATCCCAAGAATCCCTTACATTTTCAAATTTATGCCTTAAGTGTTGAAAAATTGAAGTTTCAGAGAGATTTAGGTGCAATCTTGGAATATTTTGTTAGATTATAGTTTCTTAACCTTCCTTCTCCCAATCTCAATTGTTTTGGCTAGCAAAAGGGTGGAAAGTTTGAGATTCATGGTGGGTTTTGAATCCATGACAAAAAAATTTGAAATAGAAGGAATTTTGGGAAAACTTTGGTTGATTCTTGAAATTTGTTGTAGAAACAAGTTGATAAATGTGGTTTTGTGGATTGAATACTTATTTGGGTGGCCAAAACATTGTAGAAATATTTGATTTTGGTTTTGGTGTGAAGGAGGAAGGTTAGAGGCTGAGGAAGACCTAAAAATCGTGAAAACAGGGGTTTGGTTCTGCGATCCACCACTATAGTGTAAGAACCATCACTATAGCGGTGGGAGGCAGAACCTTCACTGCTTTCTAACTTGATTTTCAAACGGTCATAACTCTTTCATCCTAATTCCGTTTTAAATAAATTTTATATCGTTGAAAAGTTCTTTGAGTCTAATTTCTAGTGAAATAAGATTCAATTGAAAATTCCTTACCATTTAATAGTTATAACCAAAAGAGTGATCAAGGGTCAGAACTCATGATAAAGAGTTCCCTATTTTGTGACCTAAACATGTTTTCACATGGCTACCTTATAGGGATGGACTCTTTGAGACACATTCGACATCTTTTGAAGAGGATTAGTTAGGTTGAAGTTAAGGTGAGGGTCTAAGCCTTCTTTTGGTGGATTCCATGTTTAAATTGAAGGGATCACTTTTGTATGGTGAGACTTGTACTTGTATTTGAGCATAACCAATACATAAAAATTATATACCTTGTTGAGGGATAAATGAATGCATGCGAAGGATAACTTCTATTTTTCTTAATTGGTGGTATGTTGATTTTCCATTGTTATTCTTGCTAGAACAATAGTAAATGATGATACATTCATATAATGGTTGTTCAAGTTGTGTTCTTAACTTTATAGAATATGACTATTGTGTTAAGGGATTAGTGGACATAATAATACCCAGTGAGTAAGAAATTACTTTATATGTGAAATTAAAATTTAAAGTGAATATTTGTATGAGAATTACTTTTGAAATTGAATGTAATGGGCATAACGAGTGAGATGTGAATATTGAATTGGGATGTATGAGTATGGCTGGACGTTGAGTCAACATTATTTAAGTTTATCATGGTAGTACCTTACTCTTCTCGATTGGGGTGCAAAGTGATAATAATTAATTATGTTTACGTGGGTGCTCATCTTGGGTGTGATGTACCTTTCGCTGATGTGCTGCTTTGTGGTGCATAGGATATTAGACTCTTTTTCCTGTATAATCATCATTATATATATATATATATATATATATATATATATATATATATATATACGAGTCTTGTAAAGAGTCTTAGTGTAATTATGGAAAGAATTTGTAGATCACTTTGTTATGTGGATGAGTGGTGATGGTTGCTTTATGGTGGTATTAAGTGATGTGTTGTAAGTTGCATAATGTGGATGAACAACTTGTCTATATATTATTACTTCAAATTTTAAATTGTCCTGGAACGGTGGACAAGACTTCATTCATTTAATTATAGTCATTCCCTTGGAATGGTGGATATGACTAATTTATTTAATTATTGCCATTGTCCTAGAATGGTGGACAAATTTTCATTTATTTAATTATTTTCAAACTTCCGGGAACGACAGACATATTGCAAATTTAGAATTGTGCTGAATTAAATGGCTATTTATCTCATGTTTGTTTTGTGTGGAGACTTTGGTTTTACTTTTATTCAATTACGATTATCACCTTCCTGTAACAGGCACATAGTAGAATTATTAAATAATCATTTATATATGGATGTGTCTCGGTGGCTCCCAAATGTCCAGGCTACAATTATATAGACATATATGATGATTATGGTGAAACGCTATGATATTAAATTGTTTGATGCCACGTGTTAAATTCGTGTGACCGAGTCTTTGTAATTTGCTTGTGATACATGACTTAATGATGAATGTGCGTATAGGGTAGGATTTCTTTATTTCACTATGCAAGTTGTGTAGGATAAGGCTTGCGCCTAGTGTTGATGGATGGATATTAATTTAGTGTCTCCTCCCTATGAATGACAAACGGTGGTAATTTGTTCAGTTTAATTATCCTTTTACTGAGTTTTTCATACTCACCCTTTCTTTGTGCCCTTGCAGGTTCTGCTTAGTTGATGAGACTCTGTACGTGGAGTAGCGGGTCTCCGAGTTCCCAACCATTTTCAATTTGAGATGACTTTGATGTTAGGTATGTTGGTTTCTTTGAGTTGCTCTGTAATGAATAGAACTCCTAGGATTATTGTAAATTTTTGGGTGCCAGAGTGTGTAAAGTGAGGCTTACAGTGGTGATATGGATCCCCACCGTGCTAGTCATGCCCTCGAATTTGGGGCGTGATAGGGTCCATGGTTAGGTCGTCACTCAAATTCAGTTCCTTTCAATTTAATGGAGGATGATTCCTTGTTCCCAAAGGTGGAAAGTTTTATTGAAAAAGATAGGAGAGCATGGGACCAAGACATAATTCATCAAGTCTTTGCCCCAGATGATGTAAAGGAAGTACTAAAGATCCCATTGAATCACTTCCCTAGAGCGGACCAGTGGACATGGAGGCATTCGGAGAAAGGTATTTTTATTGTTAAAGTTGTTATTGGCTTCTCTTTAATGAAGAAATGAAGTATGTGATGGAGGATGAAGAAAAGGCCAAGGCTCAAAACTTTTAGGGAAAGCTGCAGATCCCTAACAGAGTTAAATTCTTCAAGTGGAGATTATTTAATAATTTCCTCCCTGCTAGGAACAACATGAAAATTCATGGCATGAATGTTGAAGGCCATTACTTTTTCTGTAGGCTAGAAGAATCCACTGATCACTTATTTAGCTCTTGCAATTACCTTACCCCCATCTTAGACAAAGTTAATGGCTTATATGGTCACAGGAAATGCAGTAGAACTCTTGTTGTTTGGCTAAGGGAAGAAGTTGAAATTTGGAGATTCGAAATGCTAGAGTTATTGGCAACAATTAAGGCTGGGCAACAAAGGTGTTTCTTGGGAAGATACTTGGCGAAAGAGCAATACATGCTGGGCCGAGTTCAAAAATGCCATCAAGAAGCATGACTTAACTAGCCTTTAATCCTACTTTGAAATGGGAGAAACCTACCCAATCCACCTTTAAAATTAATGTGGATGCTATGCTTTTGCCTAAAGGACGAGGAGTAGCTGCTAGTGTTTTGAGAAATGATAAAGGGGAATGTTTGGGGGCTAAAGCCAAAAGAATCAATTTCATCCAAAATCCTTTACTGCTTGAGGCTATGGCTTTTGAAGAGGGGTTTAACTTGGCTTTTATTAAGGGGATTAATAATGTGATTATCGAAGGTGATGCTAACATGGTGGTGGAGGCACTGCACAATAATGTCTTGGGTCACTCCTACTTGAAGTTCCTGGTTGATAAAGATTCAGGATAGATGTAAAGAGCTTGAGATGGTTTCTTTCTCGTGGGTCCCTAGGTGTTGTAAAAAAGTTGTCTGTTAGTGAGGATGACAGTATGATCTTTTTTGATTCTGATACTCTTCCCCCCATTCTCTTGTACCTTATTCATTTTGAAGCTATATAATATGGTCTGTTTTCATCCAAAAAAAAAAAAATCTTGCAATACAAATTATGTTATCTAAAATATCAAGATAATATATATATATATATATTTAATGACAATGGGGTTCAAATATATTGACCCATAATATATAATATCTTAATCTCATACCACTTGAGCTACAAGCTTGATGATCAAGAGTTTATATAACTAATTATGTTAATAAAATTTAAAATTATAGTAGTTGAAATTTAATGTAGAAACTATATTTCTTTTAAAAAATATAGAATTAATCATACTTTTATATTATAAAAATCAAATTAAAAATCAAATAAATTATAAGAACAACAAACAAATTCAACTTTTTAATTATATTCGCAAATCTTATTATTCCTTTATGATTGCATGGCCTATATCAAGAGAAGAAAGCGAGGTAGCCCATAATTTTTGGGAAATGGAGGAGCCATACGAAGAACAAACAACGTAGCAATTTCTGTTTTTGTATTCTTGAACTTGTAGTCACATACTGCATTTATATTTTTTATTAAGTTTTTTATTAAAAAATATTTATAAAAAATTTGAAAAATCAATCATATAATCTTAAGTTTAAAAATATTTAGTTATTTTTTAAAAAATATATATTTATTATGTTTTAATTAAAAATTATACACTTATCATATAAAAATTTGAGAGTAAAAATATAAAAAAAGCAAAATTGTTGCTAATTTTTTTTTCCATAAACAAAATGATTATGGAAGATTACGAGTTTGGTGATGTAGCAGGTATCGCTCTCTCTTCTTAAACCACACATATGGAGTGAGGATTTGGTGCTTGTCTTTATAGAGATCGTTATATTTTAGATTTAATAGTCTAAATTTTAATGTCTTTTTTTAAAAAGAAAATAAAATTATCAAAAATATTATTTGAAAGTTGAAACCGTTATATCTAAAATCTGATAGTTCTTATAAAGATAAACACGATACTTATCTTTATTAGACAAACACCGGATCTCAGTCGACACGTATGTTGATGACTTGATGCTTTATCATCCACAATCCAAGTCTCACATGGCAACGTGCCATTGACATCCCATTTAGTCATTAAAATAATACATTTGTCTTGAATGAATTTTAAAATAATAAGCCTCTTAATTTAATTTTTTTATTATCTAATATTTAGAGATATTTGTGAATTGAATTAGTTTAAATTGAGTAAAATTTCAACTCAAATTAATTAAATATTGACAAATTAAATTGAATCGAGAGTTTAAAAATTTTATTACTTAAATCAAACAAAACTAACATGTATTTGAGTTGGTAATTTTGAATTGACGTTGGTGGGTTAATCTTTTGTAAATAATAAAAAAGGTATTACAAATTTCACTTTTTGTTTAAATTATTAAAAATTAACATTAAAATATGAGCTCAATTTAAAAAGTAAAAAAATAAAAATACTTTTATAGTTTAATAAAACTTTTAAGTTTAAATATCTAACTCAATTGTAAGTAAAATTGGAAAAAAAAAAGGAATAAGTGGCAACTTTAATGGGTTATGTTAGATTGATATGGGTTTAAATTTTATAAACGAATTTTAATGACAAATTAAAAAATGAACATAAATTAATCTACTAATTCAATTGTGCAGATTGGTTTGATTTTGATAAATTGATCTAATTTAATGAATACTCCTACAAATATCTAAATTTATTATTATTAAATTTTAAATTTATTATCGTCAAAATATGAAATGATAAAATTAAGACCAATATTATTTTTTTAAAACTAAATATCAATAAATAAGTTAAGATAACTATACTATTAAAAGAATAAATTAGTAATTTATTCAAAATTTACCTTCTAAACAAACAGACATCTCTTTTGGGGCCGTGTTTTTTACTTTTATTTTATTTTATTTTGAGTTTCTTACTAAAAGAGCCACACAAATTTTTTCTTCGCTTAGGCGACACAAATATTTTTTTTTGCACGCATTTTTTATTAAAAATAATCTTACTCAAAATATTGTGAGATACTAATATAAGTACATCCGTTAATAAAGGGACAAAAATAATTGAGACAACTAATTTGTAAGAGAAATTGATGTTTTTTTAATTGTCATAGCTGTCCCCCCTTATTTATTTTGTTGATGATGCACGACTCTTCTTTTCGTTATAGGATTGAAACCTATATATATATATATATATATATATATATATATATATATATATATATATATATCTGCCAGTTTGAAAAAAGTTCATTAACTAATCAAATGTTCTTTACATTCATTTTCTTTTATCATTTGGGCAATATTAGTATATCACTGGGAGTCTTTCACAATCTTGATTTTTCTTCCGAAATAAACGATATTTTTATTAGGGGTGTGAGATTGGCTCGGTTCAAGTTAAAGACAAAATAAAAATTGAACCAATTAAAGAAAGGAAAGTTTAATTGGTCAAGTTGAGAGATTTTTATTCACGGAATGGGTCATTTTGGTTTGGGTGAACAGGTTAAACTATTGCTAAAAAAAATAAATTGCAATTGGAAAAAGAAAAGAAATGGCAACTCTTTAAATCATTTGGCAAGAAGGTTTGAAATCAAGATATCTCATGCTAAATATTTACTTATGCTTGCAATATATATATATATATATATATATATAATTAATTAATTCACACTTCACAATATATATAAATGATAAATTTCTTTTTCTTTAGTCCGTAAGCTGTTACTGCTTGCCTATTTGTCGTGAACATTATACATAAACAATACATTATTAGACCCAATAGACAAAATAATTATATCCAATATATTGCTTGATACAAATATATAAGATGATGTGTATATATAATGAACATCCTATCAGAAGCACTTAAGGCAACATCATAGTCTCACACACACATATCAATATCATCAAACCCTCAGCACAACTTGCACAAGTCTATTATAACGAAGGTCCCACGTAATATTATAAGTCTATTTTAATGAAAATTTCTGCATGTCTTAGAAAAAAAAAAGGTGGTTGTTTGGCAGTTCGCTTCATGTTTAACTCATTATCAAGATCTCGATCTAAATTTAAACATCTTATGATTTTATGATTTCAAACAACCCAAATGATCACGATCCTATGTAAGATCTAAATATATTAGGATCTCAGTAGAATTTCAATTTAAATCTTAAAATCTTACGATTTTATAATTTTAACAATCTTATAACATTTTAAATTTTTGACATTTTTTATTTATTAATATGTTTCTAATTTATTAGGTCAATTGCGATAGAAAAAAGTCATTAAACTAACTTAAGTTTTTACTAATACTATATGATTATAGTCTTACCACTCATAATTTGTTCAATTTTTAACTTAATTTAGTGAAGGCTGACAATGAAATATAATATTATAAGTTTTTTTTAAAAAGTGTTTATTTGGTGAGAAAAAAAAGAGTTTTCTAAATACAATAGAAAGTAGGGATTTCTTTTTTCTTTTTTACTAATTGTGTGACATTTGAACTTTTTTTTTATTGAAATATAATGAGACTTTGATAGTTTTGTGTTATTTACAAAATTTATATCATTATATATATATATATATATATATATATATATATATATATATATATATATATATATGTTTATATTTTTTTACAGGAACTTATGATTGAGCCAACTCAACCCAATCAACCTTTTTTATGATTGGATTAGGGTTGGTGGAATCAATCTGACAAAAAATTGTATATAGTTTCTTATATTTGTAGAGAACTCTGAAATTTGATCTTTATTTCAATCTAAAAATTACAAGAAGACTATGGGATATGTATATATATGTATATACACTTAACCTAGAGTAATCAGTGGAGACAAATCCTTCATTAATCAAGGTAAAGGTTAAAACATAATAATTAATTTAACACATAATAATTAGTCAAAGACATAATAAGTAAAGTCATATATTCATAACCAAGAAGGTTAATGTAGGATTCCACACTTCCCCTCAAGCTGGAGAGTAGATGTCAATCATTCCTAGATTGGATAAAAGATTGTCGAATTAAGTTATGGGAATAGCCTTTGTAAGAATATCAGCAGTTTATTGGAGTGTAGGAGTATAAATTATCTCAATGACTCCTTATTCCAATTTTTCTTTAATAAAATGACAATTGATTTCTACATGCTTGGTTTTACTGAATTCTTTGCAATCTGAATAGCTGATTGATTGTCATAATGAAGTGTTATGAAGGTAGTGATCAGAAGTTGAAGCTCTTTCATCACTCTTTTTAACCATATTACTTCATAGATTCCATGTGCCAAAGCACGAAATTCAGCTTCTACACTACTTCTAGATACCACGACTACTTCTTACTTCTCCAAGTGACAAGATTTCCCCACACATAGGTACAATATCCTGAAGTAGACCTCCTATCTGTTAGGAAACCAGCCCAATCAGCATCTGAGAATATTTCAATAGTTTTGTTTACCCCCTTTTTGAAAAATAGGCCTTTTCTTGGTGTCATTTTTAAGTATCTAAGTATTCAATTAGCAGCCTCGAGATGTTCTTTAGTAGGATTATGCATATACTAACTTGTTACACTTACAGCAAAGCTAATGTCAGATCTAGTAGGAGAGAGGTATATGAGTCTTCCCACAAGATGTTAATATATCCCTTTATCAACAGGACTAGAAGATTCTTTTGAGCCTATTTTGTTGAAAGGATCTATAGGTGTGTTAGCAGGTTTAAACCCTAGCATTCCCATATCCTTTAACTGTCATGACCCGTTACCTGAGCACATGATCGACACAATGATGAATCTCTCATCACTATAAGCCTTTCCATAAATTCTATCCACGAATTAAATTATTAGTTATTGTTTCCATGTTATCAAAATAATCATTCCTTATTAAATAAATACGAAGAAAACATATCAAATTTCCATATTTGAAATACATGGAGATGACTTGCATATAATAATAGATTCTCATTATGAAATACATTATTTTACTTAAATACAAGCCAAATATGCTAAACCCCTGACCTATATGTCCTAGTCGATTATAGAGCAACATAATCTATAATAAAAGAGGGGCCTACCTGACAGCAGGAAGGTCTGAAGTGATCTACTCCTCTAGCAGATATTCTTTATCGGTAACCTAAAAAAAATATTTTACAGAGAGTGTAAGCTTTAAAACTCAGTGAGTGAATCGGCCTCGCATTAATAAAATTCAAACACATCACCCAATCATGCAAGTATACCCAAAGACTCAAACTCAACCAATAAACATAGTTAGAAATTACATACCAGAAGATATAAAGTCATCTAATTCACCCAACGGTATTAGTACTCATCAATGACAATATATCCCGGAGAGTGCATATAGGCTGGCTTACCAAATTTGTTTATTTTTGCCATGACGTACAACCTCATCCTCTCATTTAGGGCACCTCATGGATCTGTTACCGACCCGAGCTATATCCATACTGAGGGAATCGTTGTCTCCAGATTCGTTGGTCAAGACACCCTTTAAACCGAGTTTTCTGCCTTGCCGTGAGAGGGAGTACTGTCCTGCTCAATCACAATCAATAGTACAATATTTCATATCATAATCAGAAGTACAATGCAATATTCATTCATATAACAGGTATCGTATATAACTATATCACATGTTTATAAACCATAAATCAAGATAATAATTAAGTTGTCTTTGGAAAGATTTAAACTTTATATCATCATGAAATACTTGTTTTGTCTTATCTATACTTTTGGATTAATTTGAATTATCTCTCTAGATTCACCACTCTAAATCCAGTCTACCCCTATAAGTCTTGGGAGTATCATATGACATATTTTTTTTATCACCAATGATGCTAAAACCCTATTAAAACGAGGTTGTTTCGCTCACCTGTATTCCGTACGAGTATAACTTCTCGAAGTCGTTACAGACAAGAGCACACAAGTGAATTTCAATGTTCCACTATGGAGATTTTCATGAAAAATTAGAGAAAACAAGTTAGGGTTGTTTTTGTATAGATATTATTTATACATACAGTTACTATTTATATATATGATTACTATTCATACATACAGGCATTATTCATACATACGGTTACTGTTCATACTAGAAATAGTGAATACAATCTATAAAAGAGTACACCAGGTAAGTTCCCAGGAAGAGTAGAGGGTCGCAATGAACACACTTAAGTACCAGGTTTTTCATTAGCCAGAACTTTCCTAGACATGTATTCTTTACAATTTACATTTTATTTTGGTAATCAAAGAATCAAAATAACGTATAGGTGTCTAAGGACAGTTTTTCTGTTGTAGGGGATTAGTCAAAGCCGTAACCATAGAGCATACTTAAGAAAATAACTTCTAAAATTTGAAAGACATAAAAAGGGCATAGTATCCTCACCTCGGATCTAAGCTAAAAAGGAAATATCCAAAATCTCAGAGGCCTAGCATCGGAGCAAAAAAAACTTGAGGAGAGAGAAGAAGTGAAGTTGAAGTTATGAGTTTAGAAATGAAATGGAAGGGCCTATTTATAGGAAAAGTCAAGAGTACTATTTGACACTATGTGCTAATAAAATATGTAATTTACTATTTATGAAAATGATATTTCTATTAAAATAATTTAATTTACTATACGCTTTAATCATTTAGTTTACTGTGCGATCACAGGAAGTCGAAGACAGCTTTACTATTAGAAACTTAAAGGAAAAAGTATCCTTTCACCTTAAATCTTTAAGTTTGTTTACAATTTAGTCCTTTCATTCTAGTCCATGAGGGTATTTTCTCATACAACCTTCTTTTTAGTTTCCTCTTATGCCTAAACTACGTTTAGTACTCGACATTCGATTATATATATGAATAGTACTTTATACGTGAATAGTATTATATAGGTGAATAGTATCATATAATGGAATAATAATCATAGTTCGAGAACACACCTTTATATTTTATTTTTTACAGGTATTACATTATTACCCCCTTTAAGAAATAGGGTCCTCTGAATTTAAATTACCTCAAGTTATGAAAAGATGTGGATATCTAGAATGCATATTGGCCTCAACTTTCCATGTAGTTTCTTTGTGAGTCTGATTCCACCACAACACCTTGACCGATGGAATCTCCTTAGATTGAAGTTTCTTTACTTGATTATCCAGGATAGCCATCGGTATCTCCTCGTGTGACAAGTTTTCATCTACTAGGATGGAATCATTATGAGAAGGGTGAAGTATGTGAGAAGGATCAGGGAGGTACTTCCTCAATATGGATACGTGAAAAATAGGATAAATCCCTTCCAGTTCCATAGGTAGGGCAAGCCAATAAGCCATTTTTTCCACTCGCTCTAAGACTTCATAAGGCCCGATGTACCGAGGACTCAACTTTCCTTTCTTTCTAAATCTCAACACACCTTTCATCGGAGAGACTTTTAGGAACACCATATCACCGATTGAAAACTCTAAATCACGTTATCTGTGGTCGTCGACATATGCTTTTTGTCTACTTTGAGCTACTCGCATTCTATCCTGGATTGTCTTAATCTTGGCTAGGGCATCCTGGGCCAAATCAGGTCCTAACGCTTTTGCTTCACCTAACTCGAACCAACCAATTGTAACGTTTCCCATACAAGGCCTCATAAGGTGCCATCCCAATAGTGGCTTGGTAGTTGTTGTTATATGCAAACTCTACGAGATACAAATGCTTTTCTTAATTACCACTGAAATCTAGGATACAAGCCCCTAACATATCCTTTAGTGTCTGAATCGTGTGCTCTGACTATCCATCTGTCTATGGGTGAAAAATGGTACTGAGCCACTTGAGTACCTAATGCCTCTTGAAAATTCCTCCAGAAGTGGGAGGTAAATTGAAGACCTCTATTAGAATGATAGATATGGGTACTCCATGTAGTTTCACTATTTCCTTAATGTATAATTATGCCAATATCGCCACGCAGTAAGTGGTTTTGACTAGAATGAAGTGTGCTGATTTGGTTAATCAGTCAACAATAACCTATACTGAGTCGTACCATCCTGTGGAGCGAGGTAGACCAACAAAAAAGTCTATCGTCACTCGTTCCCATTTCCACTTAGGAATCTCCAATTGTTGTAACGAGCTTTCCGGCTTCAGATGCTCGGTCTTAACCTGTTGACAAGTTCAACAATGAGATACAAACTCTGCTACATCTCGTTTCATTACTTTCCACCAATAGATCTATTTCAGATCCTGATACATCTTGGTGGCGCCTAGATGTACGGCATATGCGGCATTATGGTCTTTTTCCATAATGTCTAGTCTAAGAGTTCCAACATCTGGTACACACAACCGTTGTTTAAAATGCAAGGCTCCTGCATCATCAAGAGTGAAACTATTCACTTCACTATTGTTTACCTTTTCCATAATTTGGACAAGATCAAGATCCTCCGTGTGGGATATCTGTATCTGGTCTACAACAAAAAATCTAGCCTTGATATGGGCTAAGAATGATCTTGTCTTTATAATCTCAAGAGCAACACCTTTTGTTCTCAACTCCTGTAGTTCTTAAATCAATGATCTTCTTGTCATTGCTATATGGGCTAGACTACCCATAGATTTTTGACTCAAAGCATTTGCTACTATGTTCATTTTGCTTGGGTGATAAAGAATATTGCAATCGTAATCCTTTAGTAATTCTACCTATCTCATTTGCTTTAGGTTTAGGTCTTTTTGGTCGAAAATATATTTTAGACTCTTATGGTCAGTGTAGATTTTGTAAGTTTCTCCGTATAGATAACGTCGCCATATCTTTAGGGCGAAAACTACTGCTGCTATCTCCAGATCATGGGTGGGGTAGTTTTGTTCATGTTTCTTAAGCTGTTTTGATGCATATGCCACTACCTGGCTATGCTGCATGAGAATGCATCCTAACCCTACTCTTGATGCATCACAGTACACTATAAAACCTCCAGGTCTTGAGGGTAAGACCCATACAAGTACAGAGATTAACCTTTTCTTGAGTTCTTAGAAGCTTTCTTCACAAGCATCATCCGATTGGTATTTTACTCCTTTACTAGTTAGTCATGTCAGAGGGGAGGCTAACTGGGAAAAATCTTAGATGAAACAATGGTAATATCCTGCCAATCCCAAGAAGTCACAAATCTCCATGACGGAAATAGGTCTAGAACATATTTTGACTGCTTCTACTTTGCTTGGGACTGCTTGGATGCCATCCTTGGAGATCACATGTCCTAAGAAAGTCACGCGATCAATCCAAAACTCACATTCAGAGAATTTAACGTATAATTGATGATCCTTCAGTGTTTGCAACACAACACGAAGTTGTTGTTCATGCTCTTCTGGATTCTTTGAGTACACCAAAATGTTGTCTATGAAGACAATAACAAATTTGTCCAAGAAGGGTTTAAAAATCCTATTCATTAAATCTATGAAAGTAGTTGGTGTATTGGTTAGTTTGAACTACATTACCAAGAACTCGTAATGTTCATATTTCGTACGGAAGGTTTTCTTAGGCACATCCTCTTACTTGATCTTGAGTTGGTGATAACCAGACTTCAAGTCAATTTTTGAAAAACACTTGGCTTCTTGAATTTGATCAAAGAGATCTTCGATACAAGGCAATGTGTATTTGTTTTTTATAGTTACTTTATTTAGTTGACCTATAATGAATACATAGTCTCATTAATCATTCCTTCTTTTTCACAAACAGAACTGGAGCTCTCCAAAGTAAATAACTTGGCCTTATAAAGCCTTTGTCTAATAGGTCCTGTAACTGAGCCTTTAGCTCTTTTAACTCTGTTGGCGCCATCCTATAAGGGGTATAGAGATTGGGCGGGTCTCTGGAACCAATTCTATCTGGAACTCAATCTCTCAATCTGGGGGTAAATCTGGTAGATCATTCGAGAAGACGTCCATAAACCCTGGGCCACTGGAACATCTTCCACTTTCAGTTCTTCCTTCTTGATATCCTTAACAAATGCCAAGTATCCTTAACAACCATTTCATAATAAATGTCAGGCACACATTAAGAATATAAGGTTTCCAGGAATCTCACTTTGTTTACCTTGAAATACGAAGGAGGGTTCCCCCGAAATATTGAACTTAACTATCTTATTATAGTAATCCAAGGTGGCATGACAAGATGCCAGCCAATCCATGCCTAAATGACGTCGAAGTCTGTCATATCTAACAATATTAGGTCTATAGTCGTATTTGCTTCTCTGATTTTCACTTTGCAAGCCTGGTAGCCTCATTCTATTAAGAGGGTGCATCTCGTAGGCGTAGTTACTAAGAACAGATATTTTAATCTAACAACTTTTTGCGTAAAGTTCTTAGCAAAGAATGGTGACATATAGGAATGTATGGAGTCAGAGTCAAACAAAACATGTACAAAGTTTGATTTAATTAAAAGGGTACATGCTACCACTGTATTGGACACCTAAGCATCCTGACTGGTTAAGGCAAACACTCGAGCAGTCCCTCGGCCTGCTGAAGCTTGACCTCAGCCACCTTGTCCTCTGCCATCGCTTCTTCCAATTCCTTTGCCTCCTATAATTACAAGAGCTCTGTTGGCAATTGTGGCCTCCGATTGATTAGGAACTTGAGGAAAGAGAAGAAAAGAAGTTGAAGGTGTGAGTTTAGAAGTGAAATGCAAGGGCCTATTTATAGGAAAAGTCAAAGATACTATTTGACACTATGCGCTGATAAAATATTCAATTTATTATTTATGAAAATGATATTTCTATTAAAATAATTTAATTTACTATGTGCTTTAATCATTTAGTTTACTGTGAGATCACGAGAAGTCGAAGGCGGCTTTACTATTGGAAATTTAAAGGAAAAAGTATCCTTTCACCTTAAACCTTTAAGTTTCTTTCCAATTCAGTTTTTTCATTTTAGTCTCTGAGGGTATTTTCTCACATAAAACGTTATTTTCTCCTACGAACTTCTTTCTAGTTTTCTCTTATGCCTAAACTACATCTAGTACTCGACATTTCAATTGTATATGTGAATAGTACTTTATATGTGAATAGTATTATACAGGTGAATAGTATTGTATATTGGAATAGTAACCATAGTTCGAGAACGCACCTTTATATTTTATTTTTCAAGGGTATTACATTAACAGATCTAAGGTGTACTTCCTCTGTGAGATAGAGATTCCCTTGCTAGACCAAGCTACTTCTATCCCAAGAAAGTATTTCAATGGACCAAGATCCTTGATTTCAAATTCCTTACTCAGGAACTTCTTTAAGTGTGTCACCTCTTCTTCATTATTTCTTGTAACAATTATATCATCCACATAGACAATAAGGATGGTGATCCTCCCACCAGGAGAATTTTTGACAAACAGAGTATGATCAGTCTGCCCTTGATCATAACCAATTCTTTTAACTGCTCTAGAGAATCTTTCAAATCATACTCTTGGAGATTGTTTAAGACCGTATAGAGATTTTCGAAGTTTACACACTTGCTGAACATTCTTTGGGGTTTTCAAACCAGGAGGTATTTCCATGTATACTTCTTCTTCAAGATCCCCATTAAGAAATACATTCTTGACATCAAGCTGGTAAAGTTGCCAGTCAAGATTTCCAGCAAGGGACAAGAAAACACGTATGGTATTCAATTTTTCTACATGCAAACATTTCTTGGTAATCTATCCCATATATCTGAGTTAATCCTTTTGTTACCAATCTCACCTTATGTCTATCAATGCTCCCATCAATCTTGTACTTAACAGTGAACATCCACTTGCATCCTACATGTTGTTTTCTCGGAGGTCTTTCAGTAAGAATCTATGTGCCATTTTTCTTTAATGCATTTAACTCCTCCTTTACAGCCTCCCTCCATTTTGGATGTTTTAGAGCTTTTTCAATGCAAGTTAGCAGTTTAATGCTGTCCAAATTTGCTGTAAATATTCTGAAATTTCTAGATAACTTTTCATATAACACATGATTAGCAATGGGATGTTTGGTGCATGACCTAACTCCCTTTCTCCATGCAATAGGAAGGTAGATAGCATATGTAATATCAGTTGAATCATACGTACCTTAAGTGCCTTGAGTGTCCTCTTCAGGAGTTGAATTAGGGTCTTGAATGCCTTGCGTGTCCTCCTTAGGAGTTGAATTAATGTCTGATTGGCAATTTTCAAGAGTTCCTTGAGTGTTCTCCTTAGGAGTTGAATTTAGGTTTGATTGGTAATTTTCAAGAGTCATCTATTGATGTTCAGATTCATGTTCAATGATTTCAGGTAATGTAGCCCAAAACTGATATTCTTCTGTTGTCGAGTTCTCCCCCTGAATATGAGTTTTAGGGTTGAATGAGGTTTGTTCAATAAAGGAAACATCCATAGAAACATAAAACTTCTGAGATGTGGGAGAATAACATTTGTAACCTTTTTGGTAAGGAGCATATCCCAAAAAGATGCATTTTTCGGATTTAGGATTCAACTTTCCTCTATTATGAGAAGGAACATGAACAAAGACACAACAACCAAAGACCTTAAAAGGAAGATTGGTAATAAGTCTATTATTAGGAAAGTTCTTAGAAAGGATTTGGCATGGTGTGTCGAATTTCAATATTCGAGAGGGCATCCTATTGATTAAATATGCAACAGTTAAGATAGCCTCGCCCTAGAATTGATGGGGAACATTATGAGTAAGTATTAAGGATCTAATTAAAAAGATGCCTATTTTTACTTTCAGTAATCCCATTCTGTTGAGGCGTGTAAGTGCAAGAACTTTGATGCACAATACCTTGCTCAAGGAAAAAGGTTTTAAGGACAGAGTTGAAATAGTCCTTAGCATTGTCAGAACATAAAATTTGAATTTTGGTGTTAAATTGGGTTTGGATCATGGAATAAAAATTTTTGAAAATTTGAGCAGCTTCAGATTTTTCTTTCATAAGGAAACCTAAGTGATACGTATGTGATGATCAATGAAAGATATAAACCAACATGCCCCAGATATGTTTTGAATGTGAGATGGACCCCAAATATCACTATGAATGATGGAAAAAAGATGAGATAGTTTATATGCATGAATAGGATAAGAGTAATGACAATGTTTTGACAACTGGCAAACTTCACACTCAAAAAACTTAGGATGTTTATTAATAAAAATAGAGGGAAACATCTTTGATAGGTAACAAAAGTTTGGATGTCTAAGACGTTGATGCCATAACATAACATTGTCATTATCAAGATTATTAGGGCTTTTCGCAATGTGGCATGTTCGAGTCGCTTGACTTGCTTGAATATGATATAATCCATCAACTTCTTTAGCATTGCCAATCATCTTCCCCAAATCCAAATCCTGAAATGAACAACTAGAGGAGGAGAATTTAGCAACACAATTTGTGTCTCTTGTCAGCTTACTAATTGAAAGTAAGTTGCAAGATAACTTCGGAACTAAGAGAACAGAATCAAGAGTGAGAGAATATGAATGGTCACTTTTCTAACACCAGTGACAGTGGAAAGGGATCCATCAGCAATTTTGACCTTGAGATTTTCATTATATGGTCTGACATCAAGAAGTAGGGAGGCATTACTAGTCATATGATCTAAAGCCCAAGAGTTAATAATCCATGTCATTAAATCTATAGTTTTAACTTTAAGAGCGTTTAAGATATACCTTTCTGGGTAGTGTTCCCAACAACTGTGTGGGAATTCAGAGATGAACCTTGGGAAAACATTTTCTGTAACCATTCCATTTGCTCTTTACTAAAGAAAGTTGGTTCACTATTAACTTTTTCTACAGACTTAGTAGAAGCAGTACATCCCTTATTTTCTTTTTCTTTGTTCGGTTTCCAGTCAATTGGTTTTTCATGAAGCTTCCAACAAGTATCACGGGTATGCCCAGGTCACCTTCAATGGTTACACCATGGTCTCCCTTTCTTTTATCTGTTGTCACCTTGTTGGTTGGTGCTTTGTGATATAAGAGTAGAATTTTTTGATGGTATGGTTGAGGTGGATGAACCCATCATTACATTTTTCCTACTTTCTTCTCGCCTGACTTTTGAAAATGCTTCTCAAACAAATGGTAGAGGTTTAGTTCCAAGAATTCTTCCCCTGACTTCATCAAGGTGGACATGGTTAAAGTATCTGAACCAGAAGAAGACATGGTTAGATAAATAATAGACTGAAATTAAACAGTTTGATAATACCAAGATTCAATATTGTCCGAAGCTCAAACAAGCTGAGTGATAGCTGGGTTGAAGAAGAATAAGGTGGACATTACTGTTAGTGGTCTGAAAAGAGTTGGAGAACACTGGGTTGATGAAGGACAACACTTGACAATGTTCAGAAACGCAGAACCACGACAGGTTGATGAAGGATAATATGGACAAGTGGCCAAACAGACAAAAACTGGACTAGGTAATCATTTGTGCTGGCCGATGACCGTTTCTGTGAAGATAAGCAGTAGAAGGACGGTGAGGCTCCCATCGGCAGGAATGTGCCGGCGACGATGATCTGAGATGAGTGCTAGGGTGGTCCAACCAAGACAGAGGCTATACAAGGGTGGAGGAGGTTCTAGCTTTCACAAACCAACGGAAAAGCTCTGATATGTCAGAGTAAAAGGCTCTGATACCATGTAGAGAACTCTGAAATTTGATTTTTATTTCAATCTACAAATTACAAGAAAACTATAGGGATATATATATATACACTTAGCCTAGAGTAATCAGTGGAGGCAAATCCTCCATTAATCAAGGCAAAGGTTAAAACATAATAATTAATCTAAGACATAATAATTAGTCAAAGACATAATAAGTAAAGTCATATATTCATAGTCAAAAAGGTTAATGTAGGATTCCACAATATTTTTGTTATTACATTTTTTATTAAAAATGAAACATGTATAAAAAAATCTTTTAAGTGATCATTATGCAATATTGAATTATGAAAAATATACAATTATTTTTTAACAATTACACACTTGTCATATTCTTATTAGAAAATAATGCACTTAATATGTTTTGATTAAAAATTTTATTAATAAAGATATAACCAATTACACCTAAGTTTTTTCCATTGTCATTTTGTCTTGAATAAGCTAAAGAGATCATTGGATAAATTATCTTATCTTTTTTAAAATTTAGTTATATTATATTTAACATTCTTATAATTAATTTTACACATTATAAATTTGTAATATTACTTTTAACATAACAATAAACTAATGAGACTCTAATTTTATTTTTAATATGACAATAAAAAATATTAAATAATTTTATCATCATAAGAAATATATTTAAAATAAAAAATTATTTTAATGATAAAAGGTAGAAATTATCTGAATATAATATTTAAAATTAAGAAAAATAATAAGTACAGTTAACATAAATTTTAAAAATTTAGTTCAATTTTTTAATTTCTCTACCTTAGAAAGCAATAAAATGAAAATATTGTTTGAAAACTAAAAGATTCCATTAAAGTGGTATTTTCATGATTGTAACTCACAAAACAACACTAACACTACGTTTAGTTGGGCAACAGACACAGAATTCCCAGCAACAGTAATCCTTCCAATGTTTGGTTGGGGTTCTCAGGAGAATACTTCCATTCCATCTGGTTACTATTTTCCATTTTTATATGTACAGACGTTTCCTTCACATTTACAGTGGAAAAACGGCTCACTGAATGGAAAAAGGCTGGAAATGTCCTGATAACCCTTGACTGTACTGCTCCTTTATCTGTATGTGTTGTTGTTTGTTGGTTCTGCTTTATCAGCGAGTGAGATGTTATCTTCAAGCCACCATTGAACAGAGAGAAAGAATTGGGGAAGAAAGAAGAACAGAGAGAAAGAATTAGGGGAGGAAGTCAAACATACAATGTTGCTGCACCATTGCCATCTGATTCCTTGCACCTCGAAGAAGACGTTCATAGCAATAGGAACGACGACAAGAGAGAGATGTGAGGGGCAATGGCGAGAGAGAGGGACCTACGATGGAGTCATTGTTTAAGCCGCCATCTGATTCCCTGTGTAGTCAAAAAAGTAGTCCACAACAATAGGGGTGATGACTAGAGAGAGATGTGAAGGGCAAAGTCTAGAAAGAGGTACCTGTGAGAGAGGAAAGATGTTTAGCGTGATGGATGGAGTTTTCTGTTTTTTTTTCAAAGTTTATAATGTTTTAGTAAAAAAATTATTTCAAGGGCAATTTAGTAAAATTATCATATTTTTTTCTCTTTCCTCTATTTCTTCTATACCATACCAAACACATTCTTTTCCTTTCTCCTTTCCCTTTTCCTTTTCACATTTCCTTTCCTTTCTTACATACCGAACACATTGTAATTAAAAAAAAGAGGCCCTCTTTGGGCCCTTCAAGAGAATAAAGGGGAGGGGGAAGTCATCCTAGCTTTTAGGCCATTTTGGTATCTATTTCTCCAATAGAATAGGAATGCTATGAAAATGAAAAATGAAGTCAAGGAGTATGGATAATTTTCATCTAAAATTTGATGGAATCAGATTTCATTATTTAATTTGATGGGAATTGACATTTACACCTTCATATTTTGTGTGTTCCTCTTCTTTTCACTTATGTTGTTGTTTGCCTAATTTGTGTCTGCTATTGTCAAGCCCGAGCTTTTGTCACTGTCTTTGTTGCTTTTGTTGCCGGTGATAGAGATAAACATCGGCAACAAAGAGAAATTTGATCCAAGTATGAAGGAAACCACAATGTTGCTCAGAGATCTGGCAAAGTATGGTGTGGCGGTGAGCACCTTCTCCATATCAACCGAAACCACAACAATGATAATAAAAGAGAAGTGTTTCTAACTATTTTATATAGTTTATTCTTATATATATATTTTTTAACCTAAGGGCATTTCAATAAAATTTTGTTAAATTCATTCCATTCTCTTATTTTAAATACTATATCAAACATAATAGCCAATTTCTTTCTATTCATTTCCATATTATACTAAACACATTTTTTTTACTCATTTCTATTCTCATTCTCATTTACTTTCCTTTAAAAACTCAAATCTATACCAATCATGGCCTTACTTTATTGACTGAACTATCTCCTATCCTGTATGCTCACTGAGGTGTAGCCTCATATAGTTAGCTATCCTTCTGTTGCTGTGAAGACAAGCGAGGCCTCTCTTGCTCTTACTTTGGTTGAATATTCCAATACTTAAGTATAATTTGAAATAGTCCTCATGGAGGATCCTAACGAGGTAAGTGTTTCTCTTTCGATGCGTTTGGTTACTAAAAAAGGTCAGGAAAAATTAAGGAAGTGGAATCAGATGATTATAGTGTTTGCCAAGAATTTGATGTTTCTGTGCGAGTGTTCCGTGCCAATAAATGAGACAACTAGAAGTTTGACATTGGCATACTAGTAAATGGTTCTATTAGTTTTGGGGTTCAAATTTTCAATGATAGATCTTATCTTTCATGAAAACTTACTATGTAGTCTAACATTGGACCTTATGCTATCATTTACAGTAGTCATTATTTATAACGAATGATCAGTTCCTTCTAGAAAACTACTCCTTGGATATTGGTTCCATAGTTTGGGAATTGGCATAAAAAAGAGGGCCAATTGCCCGATTACTCACTACATTTCTCAAAAATCCGGGAAATGAGGAAGCACAACAAGACGAATCTTTCTAGGGCAGGTCTTGGTAATGAAGACCTTAGCGTAAACACTGGACACATTGAGGACCAGTACACCCTCTTCCATTAGAACCACAACTCTCCAACTGTAAGATTATTGGCCAGTCTTTTAATTCTTGATTTGCTATCTATTGGACACATGAAAGCTATTATTCTACAATCATTAGCTACAAAATCATTAGCTACAATGGAGATAACAATATTGAGAATAATTTTGTAGAAACTAAAAGAGATACCACAACATGTGTAATTGGTAGAAATTGGAGAATTGCTAGGTACTACAGTAGCATTTTTTTTTAAAAAAACAAAGTTTAATTCATATATTATTCTTTGATTGTCCTTTTTAGGAGGAACCTACAACCTAGCCTTGCAAATCAAAGTTTTAAAAACTGGATTAGTCATTAAATTGGTAGAGCTAGTTCAACAGTAAAAGATTCAATCGTAATCGAATTATGATTGAATGATATTTGAAATATATTAAAATATTAATATATATATATATAAAGTCACTCATATATAATCACTAAGCTCATAATCATTTACTAAATAATTATATTTATCTTTCTTAAATATCTAAGATTAACTAAAAACTAAAAGCCAAAAGTATTTTTTATGTCACTAACATTTACACTAAGTTTCAATTTTGTCCTTAACGTTTTTTTTACATCATTTATGTCTTACATATTTTATTTTTATTTCAAATATATCCGTTTTACTAACACTGTTTATTTCACTAATAAAAAATACTAACTGGGTAATCCATAGACACATATCAAGCTTCATGTCACTTGTCACGTGGACGCAAACATGAAATTCCAAAAATACCCTTAATTTACACCCTCTCAATCTCTGTCGTCCATCTTTCACTCTTTGTTCACCCCTCTCTCCTCTCTCCTCTCTCTCTCTCTCTCTCTCTCTCTCTCTATCTCTATTTTCCTATCTTTGCCGCATGGACTCGAGGTGTTTGTTGGCAAGAATCAAGTGAAGAATGACAGCAATGGGGGAGATGAAGTGCAGCAGTCCATATTAGTTTAGGTTCTTGCCTCTCACTCGATTTTCTCTATTTTCACACGAAAGGGGAAGTGGAAACGAGAAAGTGCAAACCAAAGGGTGACATTCTAGTGGTAGCCAGTGGTAACTCACGGTGGTTTGATGACTAGCGCACATGGTTCTCTCTTTTTAGTTGCTCTTTCACACACACACACACACATATTCTCTCTCTCTATTGTTACTCCCTCCATTTAAAGTACCCACACACCTTTTTTTCATGGTGGAAGACAGAGCAAATGTTGTGCTCTCCCTTTGGCATACACTGTGCTCTGTTTTCTGCCATGAAAAATAAAGGTGTGAGGGGTGCTCTACATGGATAGAGTAGTGATGGCGAGAAAGAAGGACAAACAAAGATTGAAAGAGAGGAGTTGAAACATAAGAGAAAGATGTGAGAGAAAGAGAGAACCCGAGAAGGAGAAGGACACAAAAACAAGAGAGAAAGAGAGAGAGAACTTAAGAAGGAGAGAGAGGTGAACAGAGAGTGAGAGAGGGATGAAAGAGATTCAGAAAGTGTAAATTAAGGGTATTTTTGAAATTTCATGTTTGTGTCCACATGGCAAGTCACGTGGAGCCTAATATATGCCACATGGATTACCCAGTCAGCATTTTTATCAGTAGAATAGAGGGCGTGTAATATCTCGAATTTTTATTTCCTTGAAAAAAAGTACTTCTTTTCTAAATCGATTTACTAAATAATTTTTGAATAATTTCCTTTCAAATAATTATGAATTTCACTATCTACAAATTTTACTGTTCATTTAAATAGTAACTTTGCAGAAAATTTGACAAGATTCTCACTAATTATGTTTGAGCTTGAATATGTACAAATAATAATTTACATAGTTTTTGGTGTTCTCTTTACATATTTGAATCATGAAATACCACAAAATATATTTCTACACTTCATTCTCATAATTAATATCATCAAAGCCTTCCCTTTTGCCCTTTTTCTTAAAATGATCAATTTTCTAGAAGTAAGATATAAAATATCTCAGTAATTAGTCACTTTATTAAAAACATATAAATACATGAGGAAATCATTTCAGCCATAAAAGCATAACATCACACTGATAATAATTAAATATCTCTTGTTCACTACTGTAGAACAAGATTTATAATAGAAATTCTATAAAAATTGATTATGCACATAGATATCATAAATCATAATTAATCATACTTTTATGAAAGACTAACTACCTTATGTAAAGAAAAAGCATTAAATCTGAACTTTTAGCTCTAATTCTCTTCTTCCTGATCTTTTTTGTGCTTTTTCTCTTTTTCTCTCTTTTATTATAATTTTCATCTCTTCTCTCTCTTTTCTCTACATTCCCATGCATACAATACAACACACACACACACATATATATCTCCATCATTTCTCCTTTTCACCATTTTTTAAAAATATTTCTCACACCACTCACACACATCACTTTCTCTCTTTTCTCACTTTCTCTTCTTTTCTTTTTCTTTTTTCTTCTTCCACTTAACCGATCACACACATACCTACCTTTCTTTGTTTTTTTCTTTTCTTCTTTATCTCCTTTCCTTTATTATTTTTGTCCTTATCTCTCATGACTCATCTCCTTATGCCGTAGATTTGCATATGATTTCTTAGATGATCAAATCTTTAATCACTTTGCATTTGTGCCGTAGATTTGAGTATGATTTCTTGGGTGATCAAACCCTCAATCACTTTACATTTGTGCCGTAGATTTGCGCTGAGTGACTTGAGAATTTAACCTTCAAACTCTTTGTGCATAAATGTGTCGTAGATACTTGCACCGAGTGACCTAGGAATTTAGCCCTCAAACTCTTTGTGCATATATAACCGTAGATACTTGTATTCCCTTGAATTTCTATCATCAATCGTAGTAATTATCATATATTATCAACTGGAAGGTTGATTAACATTTCAATAATATTGTAAATGGGACTTATATTATACTTTGTCTAATAATACCAAATTAGTTTAGCAAGGTTATTCACTTACCTTGACTTTTGCCCAATTTTACCTTGAAACATCCTTGAAAATGTGTAAGATAATGGAAAGTGCATCACAAAAGCATTCAAGGCAATCTTTTTTTTTTAGTTCTAATTTTATTTTCTTATAGAATTTAATTTCTATTATGAAACATATTTTCACTTGTTTCATAATACATCATAATTATACATACTTTCTTCTAACTCAAATTCTCTCTATAGAATTAAGAATTATTACATAGACATAGATATGTTTATACTAATAACATATATAATCATAAATATGACATAGAATTCCATATGATTTTTGTAAAATTTCATTTTCAAGAATATTTTTAGAGAGAGAACAGACACATAGATAATTCATATGATCATAGGAAATATAAGATTAATTTATAATTCAATGTACACTTGGCTAGGTAATTAATTTTACAGAGATAAATATCTCTAATATGTTTATCTCGATTATCACACTCAAAGTGAATTCTAATTCAACTTCGGCATACCTTTCCTTTTTATGAATTTAGGCTATAATGATTTCTTATATGTAAAATATACTGGCCAGACATACATTACAAATAAGACTCCATTATTTTCTTTATTCATCAAAAGATACCTGGTATGCCTTTATTCATCTTTAATCAATTCTCTATTGTAATACCCAAGAAAAATAAAATATAAATATTTGTTTACAAACTACTGTTACTATTTCAGTATACGATACTATTCACCCATATAATACTATTTACGTATACGATACTGTTTATTTATGCAATCGAAATGTCAAGTACTAGATGTGGTTTGGTTATAAGAGAAAACTAGAAAGAAGTTTGTAGGAGAAAATGACGTTTTATGTGTAAAAATACCCTCAGGGACTAAATTGAAAGGACTGATTTGAAAAGAAACTTAAAGGTTTAAGGTGAAAGGATAGTTTTCGCTTTAAGTTTCTAATAGTAATAACAGAAAAATTTTCCATCTGAGGTGCACAGTAACTGCATTATTAGAAATGTCATTTTCATAAATAGTAAATTGAATATTTTATTAACACATAGTATCAAATAGTACCCTTGACTTTTCCTATAAATAGGCGCTTTCATTTCACTTCTAAACTCACACCTTCAACTTCTCTTCTTCTCTCCTTAAGTTTCTCTTACTTCAATGCTAGGCCTCTAAGATTTTGGGCCTTTCCTTTTCAGCTTAGGTAAGGATACTATGCCCTTTCTATGTCTTTCAAATTTTAGAAGTTATTTTCTTAAGTATGCTCTGTGGTTGCGGCCTTGGCTGATCTTCCACATCAGAAAAACTGTCGTTAGCTGTTTATATGTTATTTTGATTCTCTGATTACCGAAATAGAATGTAAACTGTGAAGAATACATGTCTAGGAAAGTTCTGGCTAAAGAAAGACCTGGTTTTTAAGTGTGTCCAGTGTGACCCTCCACTCTTTCCTGGGAACTTACCTGGTGTACTCTTTTACAGATTGTATTCTCTATTTCTGGTATGAATAGTAACCGTACGTATGAATAGTAACCGTACATATAAATAGTAACCGTATATATGAACAGTAACCGTACGTATGAACAGTATCTGTACAAAAACAAATCCTAACGTATTTTCTCTAATCTTTCATGAAAATCTCCGTAGCAGAACACCGAAATTCACCTGAGCACTCTTGTCTGTAATGACTTAGAGAAGCGATGCTCGTACGGAATCCAGGTGAGTGAAACGACCCCGTTTTAATAGAGTTTTAGCATTACTGGTGATAAAAAAGTATGTCGTAGGATACTCCCAAGATTCATAGGGGGAAATTGGATTCAGAATGGCGAATATAATGAGATAATTAATCCAGAAGTATGGATAAGAAAAAACAAGTATCTCATGATGATGTGAAGATTGAATCTCTTGAATTGTGGTTTATAAAGCTATAATATAGTTATATACTATACCTGTTATATGGATGAATATTATATTGAGCTTCTGATTATGATATGAAATGCTATTAATTGTGATTGAGCGGGACAGTACCCCCTCTCACGGCAAGGCGGAAAACCCGGTTGACAGGGTGTCTTGACCAATGAGTGTGGAGACAACGATTCCCTCAGTAGGGATATAGCCCGGATTGGTAATAAATTCGTGAGGCGCCCTAGCTAAGAGGATGAGGTTGTGCGTCATGGCGAAAATATACATAATTGGTGAGCCGGCCTGTGTGCGCTCTCCGGGATATATTGCCATTGACGAGTACTAGTAATGTTTGTTGAATTGGATGAATTTTTATCTTCTTGTATGTAAGAGGATGATGTTGTGCGTCATGGCGGAAATATACATAATTGGTGAGCCGGCCTGTGTGCGCTCTCCGGGATATATTGCCATTGACGAGTACTAGTAACGTTTGTTGAATTGGATGAATTTTTATCTTCTGTCTATTGAGTATGAGCCTTTGGATATGCTTGCATGACTGGTGATGTATTTGAATTTTATTAACGCGAGACCAATTCGCTCATTGAGTTTAAAAGCTCACATTGTTTGTACAACCTTTTTGTTCAGATCAGGTTGCCAATGAAGAATATCCGCTAGAAGAGTAGATCACTTTGGACCCTCCCGCTATCGGTTAGGCCCCTCTATTATTGTAGATTATGTTGCTCTGTAATCGTCTAGGACATCTAGGTCAGGGGTTCGACATTTGGCTTGTATGTCAGTATAATAATATATTTTAAATTGATAATATATTATTACATGCAAATCATCTCTATGATTTTCAGATAAGAAAATTTGATATATTTATCGGAAGGCTTACAGTGATGAGAGATTCATCATTGTGCCGGTCATGTGCCCAGAAAACGGGTCGTGACATCTATATGACTTATTTTTACTCAGATATTCTTCTAAATCTCACTTAATCATAACAAATATTCACAGCAACTCAAACACAAACATCATAAAAATAATACTTTTAACAAATCAAACAATTACATGTAAGTATTTTCCTTTCCATAAGATGGCAAGACCTTTTCCTTTGATACCATTTTGTAACATCCCGACTTTTTATTTTCTTTAAAAAAAGTACTTCTTTTCTAAATCAATTTACTAAATAATTTTTGAATAATTTCCTTTCAAATAATTATGAATTTCACTATTCACAAATTTTACTGTTCATGTAAATAGTAACCTTGCAGAAAATTTGACAAGATTCTCACTAATTATGTTTGAGCTTGAATATATACAAATAATAATTTACATAGTTTTTGGTGTTCTCTTTATATATTTGAACCATGAACTACTACAAAATATATTTCTACACTTCATTCTCATTATTAATATCATCAAAGTCTTCCATTTTTTCCTTTTTCCTAAAACGATCAATTTTCTAAAAGTGAGATATAAAATATCTCAGTAACTAGTCACACATACACACACATATATATATCTCCATTATTTCTCCTTTTCACCATTTTTTTTATAATATTTCTCACACCACTCACATGCACCACTTTCTCTCTTTTCTCACTTTCTCTTCTTTTCTTTGTCTTTTTTCTTCTTCCACTTAACCGATCATACACACACACCTACCTTTCTTTGTTTTTTTTTTTCTTTTCTTTATCTCATTTCCTTTATTATTTTTGTCCTTACCTCTCATGACTCATCTCTTCATTGCCGTCTATTTCTTTCATCTTTATCTTATATATATATATATATATATATATATATATTTCTTTTCTTGGTTATAATCATAAAGGACCTCATATTCCTTTTGTTCCTATCAATTAGGTCCCTAGAGTAAGTAATAAAATTCAATTTATACATCTCAAAAATTTCTTTATAACTATTTTATCCTTATTTACTTACTCATTTATTTTTTTAGCCTCATTTTCTAAGGTAATTAAATTTAGAATATTACAAGGCGTTAGTAAAAAAAGTATATTTGAAATAAAAATAAAACATGTAGGACATAAATAACACAAAAAAAGTTAAGTTCAAAATTGAAACTTGATGTGAACATTAGGGATATAAAAAGTACTTTGCCAGACTAAAAACTATCAACTAAATAATTATGTATATCATTGTCATTGTGGGAGGTACACCAAAAGTTAATTAATTTGAGAAGCCAATAATACAAGACCATGCGATGTTGCTCTGGGTTTTTGGTTCCTTCTTAGCATTTTTTTTTGGATTAAACATAAACTAATTTACAAAGATAGGAGGAAAGATTCATCTGTATTGAATACATCAAAAGGTATTAGAGATTGACACTCTTTGACCAATATTTCATATCCAGAGATAGGTAGCAAATTAAGACTGATGATCTAGTAGAGGGGTTTAACTTGGTACATCAATAATGGGTCTTACTGCAACACCTAGGAGGGAATTCAGTTTCAGTGAGGATGCAGCCTTGAGAGTTGTTGGTGACTAATTAGTAAACGTACAAGTCGCACAAGTAATATAGTAAAAAATAAGTAGGAGTATCATTCTCACGAGGACAAACTTGCTAATTACCTGAGAAATTCAACTGTATTAGTTAGACATATCGAATTTGATTGAAGATAACTCTAAAATAAGAATTGAGAACTTGAATATAAATGGAAATCAAACACAACATACATAAAATTATCGAATAAAGATAATCAAAACGAAACTTAAGGTCGCTAATCTCTTTCTTTCCTCCTAAAATATGCTAATGATCTCTTTCCAATGCTTTTATCACGAACTACAAGCTAATCTAAGGATCCTATTGTGCTTAAACGAATTCTCCTGAATCTCAGCTAAACTTTCCTAACGCAATCCCTTATGCTAGTTAGGTTGATTACCGATCAAATCCTATTATCAATTAATTGAGGTTAATTATTATATTCCTTTGTAATTAACAAAACCCTTTTTCTAATTTTAGGATCAAAGATTCACTTTTCTCATATACGGTCTACTCTTACTTCCCTCACCAAAGTTCATATCAAGCACCAAGCAATACCATAAATTGATCAGAGATATGGAAAGCAAAACATAAATGAATGAGAAAACATGTAATTCATAGATAAAGAACAAAGTTACAGAGAGAGTTCATTATACTATTTAGAAAAAGAGTTCATAGCAACCCTAGATAAGAAAACTAGCCACTCATGATAGTATAAGAGCAAAAGTGATTAAAAGAAGAGGAAGAAAGCATGAATCCAAGATGGTGATGATGGAAAACAACTCCGATTGTGCTCCAAGATCAAGTTCCCTTGCTCCTTGGTCAACCATGGCACCCCATTTCTATCCTCAACTCAGCCTCCTTTCCAAAGTTTAGAAAAAACTATTTATATTTAGATATTTTCGAGTTGACACTGTTCATATTCGCTACAGAGGAGAAGCTTTCAGTTTCAGCGGAAAACTCTACAATCAATTTTCTTTTTGCAACAGGAACTTTCCTTTTTCACTCCACTCTTTCTCCTTTCTTCTCCCTCTAAACCAACCTTGCAAAAATATACCAAAACTAATACCAATCAAATCAATCAAGACCAAATGCTAAAAAAGCTATAAATTAAAACAAAGGAACAAAATAAAAAACAAATAAGATATTTTTGCTAAAAAGGCAACAAAGACTCAATCAGAGAATCATGAATTAATAAGCAAAAGGATCCTAATTTAATAAAATTAGGAAATTAACAGATGTAAAGCCTAAAAACAAAGTGTGAGGTAGCAGGAGAAGGAAGTGAAGCAAAAAAGGAACGAGTAATCTTTATCGTGGCTAAGAAACTGATTACTTTTCTTCATAACCTACAAGCACTTAACACTGCTTATTATGTCCACATCGGCTAGTTTAGTGGGTGAAAGTTAGTGGGTCTAGTATAAAAAGTCCCACATCGCCAATTTTCAAGGTTAGAGGCTAAAGGATGTGGTATGTAAATGAGGGACTCATATCATAAGGTTAATGTAGTATGGGTATTGAATGAACGGAACTAGATCTTCTGCTTTTCCTGAACAGACAGCACTTTGCTTGTCTCTTTAGATCCAACGGCCACAATGCTTTCTTTTTTTCTTTTTTTTTTTCTCCGTGCATGCTTTTAGGGACATATTTGAAGGAAAAGATTTTAGAAAAGGCCCAACCCCTCATTTTTTCTTTCACAAAGACGTAGCTCCCTCTCTCTCTCTCTCTCTCTCTCCATGCTCCATCCTTCACTGCGTCTCCATCCTCTCTTTCTGTCTTTCCCTCACACTAATGGAACTTTTCTGGCTTTTTGTTCGTAATCATCATCTTAGTCTTCATTTTCGTCCATGGGCAAAAGAGGCATCTATTTACCTTTGTCAAAATTTCCCTCTGATCTCCCTTCTTCTTCTTACTCCTTAATTTCTTTGTGGTTCTTTCTCTCTCTCTCTCACCAAACTCCAAACACAACAAACAAAAATTAGAGCTTAATTTCCTTCTGATCTCCCTTCTTCCTCTTACTCCTTTATTTCTCTATAGTTCTTTCTCTCTCTCACTAAACTCCAAAAACAACAAGGATAGAGACGCCAATGGAGGATGGAGCACACAAAGAGAGAGAAAGAACCATATGATGGAGGACGGAACACACACATACAGAGAGAGAAAGGGTGCGGTCTTTCTAAAAAAAATGAGGGGCTGGGGCTTTTCTGAAAATTTTTTTTCAAATAGGTCCCAAAAAGTAGGCATAAAGGATAAAAAAAGAAAACATTATGGCTGTTGGATCTAAGCAAAGTGCTGGTCTCTTCAGGCAAGCAGAAGATCTGGTTTCCTGAATAAACTAGTTGTTTATCAACTAGTTTTTAGCTAAACGTTCCCCAATTTATTTTTGAATTGGATAATAGGCCAATTAATTGGTTTTCAATTTTTTGATCGAATCGATATTTAAACTATGTTGCAAACCTTTGTCACAATGCTCAAGTAGATATTTTTTTTCTTAAAAAAATTAAGAAGTCAAATATATGCAATTTCTGCCTAGTCCCTACCATAAATAAGAAAGTTAAATAAATGCAGCAACATATTAAGCACGTAAATGACGTAACATATTAACTATTAAGCACGTATATAAATGAAATAATATTTTTCTCCTGTCCATGTGTGTAAGAGAATATTGCTATTACACTTATGTTGATGCTTTACCATACACAATCCGCATCCCACACAGCCACGTGCCATTGCGATGCCACCAAACTTCATTATTTATTATTTACTTATTATAATGATATATTTATCTCAATTTAATTTTTTTAAAAAAATATATTAATTTAATTATTAAATAAATAAATTGTATCAATTTAGAATTTTGATTGCCAAATTTTTAAATTTTATATTGTAAAAATATAAACGAATAAAATTAAGATAAATATAATTTTGACAAAAATATTATTTTTGTCATTAAACTTTCACTCAACTTTTAATTTTATTTCAAAATATTATTATGTGTCAATTTTATCATACATATTTTTAATTACTTTCAATTTTGTCATTAAGTCCAATGTGGCTTAAATTAGTAACGGCAAACACTAATGTATCAACCTATATTGCATATATTAACGCTAATTCATCTAGTTGGTACATCCACATCAAATAGATACTTGAAATGGTAAAATTGCTCTTTTTTCTTAATTTTTAAGTGTTGGCATTTCCTGAACAACTTTGTTATTTCAAGTTTATATTTGATATATATATATAGTTGGATTAATTGGCACATTAATATTTGTCATTGACAATTTAAATAATATTAGG
Organism: Biancaea sappan; assembly: GCA_037074585.1. Lineage (NCBI taxonomy): Eukaryota > Viridiplantae > Streptophyta > Magnoliopsida > Fabales > Fabaceae > Biancaea > Biancaea sappan. The sequence continues at coordinate 15,146,909 of CM073491.1, read as the reverse complement.
CTCAAAAATAAAATTGAAATAATCATAAATATATGAGACAAAATTGACACAAAATAAAGTATTAAAACTTATATTAGATGTGAAAATAGTGCTTTTGCCTATAATTATTTAAAGACTAAATGAATAAATTTATTTTTTAATAATTAAATTAAAATAACTATAATTTTTTAAAAAATTAAATAAGTAATTTATTCAAAAAAAAATTGCCTTCCAAACAAACAGTTATTCCTTTGGGACCTAGTTTCTTACTTAACGTTTTTTTTTTTTGGAATATGACTTTCTTGGTTGTTGGTCCTATGGGGGGGGGGGGGGGACCAACGTTTTTGGTCCATAGTCGGAACCCATTCGCCAATCAGATAATACTGCCAAAAAACAATGGCCAACCAGAGAAATTAGCAATTTAGCATTACCCCATTAGATAAGCAAGGAGTTGAACAAATAGAAAACTAAGTGCTTGATTGAAAAATAGTAATGAAAATTTAAATTTTAAACAAATTAAAGTTTGAATATATACAAGTTGGAGTTGCTTCATGACAAATTAAAATTTAGGTAGAATTAATTCTGTAAAATCTTAGTTTTAAATTTTAAACTAAACATCATTTTGTTGCTACAAAATCTTAATTCTAAAAGCAAATTTTATTTTAAAACTTTTCACTAATTTTTCAAATGTGTGCTATAAAATAAGATATCGACACAAATATTTTCTTCGCCCAACGAGCCACAATCACACAAGTAATTGAAATAACAAATTTCTGAATTGTGATAGAAATCGATACTACTATTTTTTTTTGCATAGCTGTCCCCCTCTTTATTTATTTTGTTGTTGCATGACTTTTCTTTTCGTTTTAGAATTCAACACACACACACACACACATTTTATATATATATATATATATATATATATATATATATATATATATATGCACGTTTTATATACATAATTATATATATATATATATATATATATATATATATATGTGTGTGTGTGTGTGTGTGTGTGTGTGTGTGTGTGTGTTAAATCTACTAATCTGAAACAAGTTTTGACTAATCAAATACTCTTTAGAATTTACATTCACCATCTCTTATCCTTTGGGCAATATTACCGAAAGTCTTCAATACTCATGATTTTTCTTCCAAAATAAGTGATATTTTAATTAGGGGTGTGTTGGGTCAGGTCAGTTTAGATTGATAAAAATTGAATCAATCAAAATAGATAGATTTGGTGAGTTGAATTGTTGCTTTTAAAAAAAAAAAAGAAGAAAAATACTATTTCAAAAAAATAAGAAATGGAAAATCTTTAAATTAGATGGCAAGAAGTTTTGGGATTGAGATATCTCATGCTGAATATTTACTTGTATTGTCAAATATATATAATTAATTCACACTTCATATATGATCATTTTGTTAATTGGTTAAGTGATAAATTTCTTTTTCTTGTGTTAGGTACATGGGAATGTTAAATTATTCATGAGAGTATTTTATGGGAATGTTACATTTTCACATATGATACATGGTTTTTAAAAAATCATTCTTAGAAATGTAATATTAGCAAAACATTCTCACAAAACCACCATTTTTCATTCTCATGTGGGAGAGGTAGGAATGATAGCTACCCATATAGTGGGAATATCCATATTCACTACTTATAATTATCAAAAATTAAAATTCTATTTTGGTCTATAACAAATATGATATTTTTCAATTTGGACCCTTATAAAATTATTTTTTTAATTTAGTCCCTCATATTTGAAATATTTAACAATTTAGTAACTCATAAAATTATCTTTTCAATTTAGTCTTTCACATATGGATATTTTTTAAATGAGTCACTCACAAGTAAATATATTATCAACAATGGCGTTTTGTTTTAAGTCGATCCAATTTAACAACAATGCATATGTTAAAAATTAATAGGGATAATTTTGAAAAATTAAAAAATATTCTTAAGAATATTGACGTGAACCTAACATATGAATATTAGATTCCCATAAATATAAAAAAATATTTCCAGTTATGTTTGTAATAAATCAAACATGAAACAAAATTACAAAGTTGTTTTAGTCCTCCACACAATTTGTTTTCCTTTATTCAAGCTCTAAATTTAATTTTGTTCTGAGAAAAAGAAGAAAAATTGCATTCTTATAAAACTGTTCATATAATTCATATACTTTGTCTCCCATAAGACTCAAACAGCCCCAACACAATTCATGCATTACATGACCATACAAAACCCAAGTTGACATTCACAAGCATCCACAATAAGCCTTCCTCCCCCTGTCATTCACATTGTCCTCAATGTGGAAAGGACATCCAAAATAAGAGAAAGACATACATAAAATTACCTAGAACCAAACATCTCAGGAGAGCATTGAAAAGATAATGGCTTGCATTGCAATATTGTATTGTAGAACTAACATATTCATTCACAGCTATGATACTAAACATGAAGTGTTCATTATATACCAAAATATTGTGATTTAATTTGTCAAAAAACACAAAATAAAGCACAGATTCCAAGCAACTCCTAATCTAAACTATCATCTTCATCTGCATCAGCACCAGAAGCTCCAGAAGGCTTACCCTCATCAAAACGTGGCAACATAGATGGATCAAACCCATATGTTTCAGCCAGGATTTGTCCCAACTTCTGCAAAAAATCAGCCATAAAACCAACTTTTCTCTCCAATGCCTCCAACTTAGCTGTGATTGATATTGTATTAGCACTAGAATAGTCCTTTGGTGGCTGGTCCACCTGTTGCTTTTCAAGGCGCACTCCCTTAGCAATATATGCTGCTGTCATGGGCTTAAGTCCTTCAATGGTTGTCTCTTGAGCGAACGCAATGCAGCAAGTATCTCGAAAAGAGGAAAGGATATGCAATAATGCCCTAATCCGCTTGAGCAAACTCATCTATAGAATCAGCAATCAACTTCCCTACGTCAAAATGGACTCCACTCATGATGCACCAAATCAAATAATTACGCCTCCCAAACACCTTAGAAGTGTTACTGGATGGTAACAGAGAGCTTTAGACAAAGTCAAACCAAGCTTTTGGAACAGGAAGCAATCCAGATCTCTTAAAGTGTATATGGTCTCTTCTTCCTATCTAGCTCCCAAACTGTCCCAAGTTGTAGAGGTGTCAAAACGGGTCAACCCGATCAGTACGGGTTGGCCTGCTTCGGGTTTGTCTCGAAACGGGTCGGGATGGATTGATCCATTTTTAAACAGGCTAGCATAATGTTAGCACGAGCCACTAGGTGCGGGCTAGCGGGCCAAACGGGCCACCTTGCACCTTTTTCCTTTTTTTTTTAAAATTTTTTTGTTTTGATTTAAATAAAAATAAATAAATAATAATTCATTTGCTTTAAAAAATGAAAAAATATATGAATTTAGAGATTTGGAACTTAAAGAAAAGCCAGAAATGAAACTATTCTTTATTTTTTAATTATTCTTTTTCTTTTTTAGTATTGTTTTTTCTCATTAATTAATAATTAAGATCAAATAATTATACAAATTTGATATAAAATTATCTTTAAATGATTTTGTTTTATTTAATGTGTATTTTTTAATTAATATATATTATTATTATTTAACATATGTGTATAAATTAAATATAAAAATGTAAAAAAAAAAAAGGAAAACGGACCAACCTGCGATTATGCGGGCTCAACGCACATAGCCCGCGAGTTATGCTGGCTGGGCCAATTCGGCCCGGTTCTCAACGGGCCAACAAAATACTAGCTCGACTCTCATTTTATGCAGATCGGGTTGGGCCCTATGGTGCTCAATACCTCTTCAGGTTCCAATGTTCTCATCCCACATTTTATTAGAGTCTTTATCAATGCTACGGTCAAACACAAGTCCTAAGAAGTCCTTAATTAATGCTCAAAGGTTCAAAATTAAGCTTCACCCTTCTAACTTCAGTATGGTATTTGCCTAAGGTGTCAATTGGGGTCCTGTAAGAATTGACATAAAACTCATGAATAATCTTAATGTGTGTTAGAATGCTTGAAGCACACAATTTAGACCATCCCCTATTCTTAATCTCCTTGAATTTTTGGATATTCTTCGGGACCTAACATGAAACCTTTCTCCCTCACCATTCTTCTACGCATAATATTATCCTCACATCTCTCTTATGCTGATTGCTTCTAAAAGCACCTTCCTCAGGAATGGAACGTGGTGTGCCCTGTGACTTTTTCTTTCCTAGACGAGTGGTTGCCATAATAACAGACAGAACAAGCCGTAGACATAGTGTATTTAGTGTTGTAAAAAAAAATTAAGTTTAAACTGTGTATTTCAAAAGAATATTATCAATTACCACATTAATTAAATTAAAGAGAGATGAGGCCATAAATATGTGAGTGTGATAGTGGACTCATAAATAGTATACTTGATTTTACTTTTTTGAGATAAAATAATTAAATTATTTTTAATTATTTTTTGTACCTATTTGAACAAATCAGGACTAGTTGTAATATTTATCCAATACTTTTCAAATGAATTAATAATTTTATATATAATTATTATTCTTATCAGAAACCAATCCTGATTGTTACCGAACATGTTAATGTGATTGTAAATTAAATTAGTTTTATGTAATATTTTTTATATAAAATTTTAAAAAGATTAATGCCGCATTTTTTTGGGCATATTGAAACCTCCCATTCTTCATGATTGATGACTTTTTCAATATACTTTATATTTTTTTTCTGTTGTTCTGCTACTTGAATTTTTTTTAGAAGGGCCTGTTTTATCATGGGAGAAAAGCTATGAATCTTTTCTTAAGGACAGTGTCAACCAGAGCACGACTTAGACTACGTTGTTCATTGGCAAAATTTCTCAACAATCTTAAGAAAAGATGACTGCCGACACTACCGTAGCTGCTCCTCAAAATGGTACACCTACTGCTACCGTTAATGTCCAACAACCCGCTATGCCATCCATACCGGTGATGCCTCCTGTCATGTTCTCAAAGACGTTCCCCGACATCTCCAAAATCGAAATGTTCAACGGTCAGAATTTTTGGAGATGGTAAGAGCATGTCTACTCCATTCTCGATATGCATGGAGTTGCTATGGCATTGACAGAGTCAAAGCCTCTGTCTACTGATGATCTCAATCGACTTGATACATGGATATATGCTAATAAGGTATGTAGACATACAATTATCAGCACTTTATCTAACGATTTGTTTGATATCTACTGTACCTACAAGGAAGCGAACAAAATTTGGGAATCGATGATTCTCAAATACATTGCGGAGGATGCTGAAAAACAAAAGTTCGTGATCGAAAATTACTATCTATGGGAGATAGCGGATGATAAAGATATCAAAGTTCATATCAATGAGTACCACAAGCTTCTGGAGGATTTACGTGCTGAAAATATTCACTTCCCCGATGAGTTCGTTGCTGGGATCCTGATCGAAAAATTGTCAGATTCATGGAAAGACTACAAGCAACAATTGAAGCACAAGCATAAACAACTGGCGCTTCCAGATCTTATCACGCACATTATTATTGAAGACACTAATAGAAAGGAATCTAAAATGGCGAATGCTAAGGAGATGACGTCAAAAATGAATTTGGTGCAAGGTACCTCTTATTCTAAAAATAAAAATAAAAATTATAAATCTGATTACAAGCCTAGAGTTTCTAACCTCACCTTCAAGAAGAAGGGAAATTGCTTTGTTTGTGGAAAAGTAGGACATCATGCAGCGCAATGTAGAAAGAGAGCAAGAGGTGATAATCCTCCTAAGCCAAATGTGAATTTGGTTCAAGGAGATGACATAATAGCAGCTATTATTTCTGAAGCTCTCTTGGTCGCCGATGTGAAAGAATGAGTGGTAGACTCTGGGGCTACCAGGCATATTTGTGTAAACAAAGATGCCTTTACCTCCTACACTCCGATAGGGGATGGAGAAGAACAAGTATATCTTGGTGATTCTAGCACCGCTAGTGTTCTTGGAAAAGGAAAAGTTCTTCTTAAACTCACATCCGGCAAAACTTTGGCGCTGAGTGATGTTCTGCACGTCCCTAATATTAGAGCTAATTTGGTTTTTGTAGCTCTATTAGGAAAAGCTGGGGTTAAAGTGTCATTCAAATCTGACAAGATCGTAATGACAAAAAATAATATTTTTGTGGGAAAAGGCTATTGTAATCAGGGACTTTTTGTATTAAATGTTTTAAATATTATTAATGAAAAATCTACAAATTTTGTTTATTTGATTGACTCTATAGATTTATGGCATGCTAGATTAGGACATGTTAGTATTTCTTATATTAAGAAAATGCACGAAATAGGATTAATTTCTACTTTTAATAATATTAATTTGAATAAGTGTAAAATATATGATGAATCAAAATTAACAAAAACATCTTGTTATAGCACACAAAGAGAAACAGATTTATTAAATTTAATTCATACATGTTTGGGAGATTAAAACAGACTATGACTAGAGGTGGTAAAAAATATTATGTAACTTTTATAGATAATTTTTCTAGGTATACAAAAGTGTATGTACTTAGAAATAAAGATGAAGTGTTTAATTCATTTTTAAAATATAAGGTTGGGGTAAAAAATCAATTAAATAAAAAGATTAAAAGAATTAGATTAGATAGAAGATGAGAATATATTTTATTTAATGATTTTTGTGAAAAAAATGGATAATTCATGAAACAACTCCTCCATATTCACCTGAATCTAATAGAGTAACTGAAAGAAAAAATAGGACTTTAAAAGAAATGACGAATGCAATGTTAATTAGTTCTTCAGCACCAGATAATTTGTGGGGTGAGGCTTTATTATCAGCTTGTCACTTACAAAATAAGTTTCCTTATAAGAAAACAAATAAAACACCCTATGAATTATGAAAAAATCATATGCCTAATTTAAAATATTTAAAAGTGTGGGGGTGCTTAGCTAAGGTTATGTTGCCTGATCCTAAGAAAAGAAAATTAGGCCCCAAAACATCATATTGTATGTTTATTGGATATGTTGAACATAGCGCAGCATATAGGTTTCTTGTTTTAAATAGTGATATATTAGATATTAATACTATAATTAAAACAAAAAATGCAGATTTTTTTGAAAATATTTTCCCTTTAAAAAATAAATGTATTAATGGTGCATCTTTACAAAATATTAATAAGGAAAATATAAATGAGAAAATATCTAAAGAGTTATCTGAAAATGCCTATGAGGATTTAAGAAGAAGCAAACGACAAAGGAAGGCAACCTCTTTTGGAGATGATTTTTACACTTTTGCTATTGATGATGAACCTAAAACATATTTTGAAGCAGTTACATCTTCTGATGCAAAATTTTGGAAGGAAGCAATTAAAACTAAAATTGACTCTATTACAAAAAATAATACATGGATTTTGGTAGATTTACCATCAGGAGCAAAAACCATTAGCTGCAAATGGATTTTTAAAAGAAAATATAACCCAGATGGGTTAATTGAAAAATATAAAGCCAGATTAGTAGCCAAAGGTTTTACACAAAAACAAAATATAGATTATTTTGATACCTTTGCTTCTGTTAGTAGAGTATCTTCAATAAGAGTTCTAATTACTCTAGCTTCAATATATAAACTTTATGTTCATCAAATGGATGTTAAAACATCATTTTTTAAATGATGATTTAGAGGAAGAAATTTATATGATACAACCTGAAGGTTGTATTCTTCCTGGAAAAGAAAATAAAGTTTGTAAACTTCTTAAATCCTTATATGAATTAAAACAAGCACCTAAACAATGGCATGAAAAACTAAATAATGTTTTAGTTTATGATGGATTTACTTCAGTTGAAGTAGATAAATATGTGTATACAAAATTAGTAGATGATGATTGTGTAATCATTTGTCTTTATGTTGATGATATGCTTATTTTTTGTACAAGCATGAAAATTATACACAAGACAAAAGATTTTTTTTGCCTCTAATTTTGACATGAAAGACTTAGGGTGAAGCGAGTGTAATTTTGGGAGTTAAAATTATAAGGAAAGGTGATAGTATTTTATTATCATAGGAACATTATGTTCAAAAACTTTTGAAAAGGTTTGGTCACTTTGATGACAAACCAGTGAATACTCCTTATGATTATAACACTCAACTAAAGAAAAATTCAAGTGAGTCTGTAGCTCAGTCTGAGTACACAAATCATTGGGAGTTTATTGCATTTAATGAATTTCACCCGACCTGACATAGCATATGCTATGTGCAGATTGAGTAGGTACACACATAACCTAAGTAATGACCATTGGAGTGCTTTAGTGAGACTCTTGAGATATTTAAAAGGTACCATGAATTTTGGTATCACATATAGTGGATTTCCTATTGTATTAGAAGGATATAGCGATGCAAACTGGATCTTTGATTCAGATGAGACAAAATCTACTAGTGGATATGTGTTCACTCTTAGTGGTGGCACAATATCATAGAGATCATCCAAACAAACAATTATAGCTAGATCTACTATAGAATCAGAGTTCATAGCTCTAAAGCTGGCCGATAATGAGGCTAAGTGGCTGAGAAACTTCTTAGCAAGTATACCGTTGGGCATAAAACCAACATCGTTTGTGTCTTTGCATTGTGATAGCCAAGTGGCTATAACCATTGCAAAGAATAAAATTTATAATGGGAAAAGTAGACACATTCGTTTGAGACACGATGTGGTAAAGCAATTGCTTAAAGATGGAATAATTTCGATCGATTATGTGAAATGAATCTAGCTGACCCTTTGACTAAACCCTTGGGTAACAAATTAATTTTTCAGATATCGAGGGGAATGGGACTTATGCCAATTTGAAATTAACATTGATAGTAACCCAACCTTTGTGATTGGAGATCCCATAAAAAAGGTTCATATGGGTAATAACAAGTCACTTGTTAATTCTACTAGCATTAGTTAATTGTCCCTTTCCTATGGTGTTAGTGTAAAAGTGCTAGAATGCATTTGGAGAGGCTGAGCGAAAGCTCTTAATGAGTTTTATAGCCTTTAAGGGTGGTGTATTTATTGCAGATGCACTTGATGAAGTCACCTATATAAGTGTGGAGTGGGGCTGCTCCTATGAGATTGTGGCAAAATCTCTAGAACACTCAAGAACACCAGGCATACGCACGGCCGTAAATGCGCACCACGGCGTCAACAGTAGAAATGGTGTGGGTGTGATGCGACTGGTAAGGTCACTGACTTACATTGAGTTTGTTAGTTCATAGAACTATATGCTTCACCACTAACTCTGTGAGTTATATCTTATCTGTCTAGATCAGGTTTGTAGTCTTGTAGACACCAGATTAATGCATTTACACCTAAGTATGTAACCCAGATTTTCCTTTTATTTTTAAAAATATCTTTTAAAATATGTGGGGGATTGTTGTAAAAAAATTAAGTTTAAAATGTGTATTTCAAAAGAGTATTATCAATTACCACATTAATTAAATTAAAGGGAGATGAGGCCATAAATATGTGAGTATGATAATGGGCTCATAAATAGTAGACTTGATTTTACTTTTCTGAGATAAAATAAGTAAATTAATTTTAATTATTTTTTGTACCTATCTGAACAAATCAGGATTAGTTATAATCTTTATCCACTACTTTTCAAATGAATTAATAATTTTATATATAATTATTATTCTTATCAGAAACCAATCTTGATTGTTACAGAACATTTTAATGTTATTGTAAATTAAATTAGTTTTATGTAATATCTTTTATATAAATTTTAAAAAGATTAATTTTAATTATTTTTTGGGCATATTGAAACCTCCCACTCTCCATGATTGATGAGTTTTCAATATACTTTATATTTTTCTTCTGTTGTTCTGCTACTTGAATTTTTTCAGAAGGGCCTGTTTTATCCTAGGAGAAAAACTACAAATCTTTTCTTAAAGACAGTGTCAACCAGAGTACAACTCAGGCTATGTTGTTCGTTGGCAAAATTTTTCAACATTTAGAGGCACAATAAGAGACCCGATCCCAACACAAAGACATGACGACTGAGAACCACTAACCAACAACGTTCTCAAAGATGAAGGCATGCGACGATGGCGTGGGGTACTGCCACTGCCTCACACTCAAGCAAGAACCTTTAGGGCATGAGAATGAGTGAAAAATTTGGATAGTAAATCTACAGGATTGAAAAGATGGAAGGATATTGGAGCAGAAGTCTTGCTAAAGACTGAGGGATTTGGATGTCGATGAAAGGGGAAAGAAAAATGATGCTGATAGGTTTGAATGATGATGAGTGTTGAAGAGATGTAGTGAAAAAGTGAAAACTACACTGAGTAAAAATTTTGGCTCCTAAACCCTAAGGTTAATTTCTATTAACATAAAACAAAATTTAAGAAAAAAATAATTTTTTTTTTTATTTTTTTTAACCCTTACTCCGCTATCAACACAAAGTACTATGATTTAGAAAGGCGTCCTCTTTTGAGCATCTGATTTTTCGCATTCCTTGTTAAACAGCAAGAAACTTTCAGCTTCAACGAGGGCATCCTTTTGCTAGTTCACTACTCGCATCCTTGCTAAATAGTGAGAAACTCTCTACTACAGCGACGCATCCTTCTACTACTTTAAGGGAAACACGCTTTCTCCGCTAAAAGCAGAAAGCTACAAAATTGAAAAATTACCTCTAAATGCAATCTGAAGCAAAACCACAAGCCAAATTCTTCTCCAACACAACAAATCAACACCAAAACTCCACTTAACCTAGAAAATAGCATCAGACACCATAACTTAACATCAAACAAAAACATCAAAACACGAAATGCAAATTAAACACAAAAACATCAAACAATTCAAATTATAATTAACTATTCTACTAAAGAAGCATCAATAAGAAATAAAATGAAAAGATAAAAGTTCAAGGTTGAGAAAACTTGGGCTACCTCCTAAAAGCGCTAAGTTTAGAGTCTTCAACCAAACTTTACTAGGGCACCTAAGCTTCCAGATGATGAAGGGCCAGATTGCTCCTTCCTTGCTCAAATTCTTTGCCTAGATAATGCTTTAGTCGCTGACCATTCACTTTAAAGCTCCTTTTACCTTCCATATTAGCAATTTCCATTGCACCATGTAGAAAGGCCTCCTTTACCACAAAAGGCCCCGACCACATTGCCTTCAATTTCCCAGGGAATAACTTTAGTTTTGAGTTATATAGCAAGACCTTTTAACCCGCAACAAAGGATCAATGAACAATCTTCTAGTCATGCCATCTTTTGACCTTCTGTTTATACAAACGAGAACTCTCATAAGCTTGGTGACGAAGGTCATCCAACTCATTCAGTTTTAAGATTCTCTTCTCCCCAACCTTTTTCATATCAAAATTGGGGAATTTTATAGCCCAAAAGGCTTTATGCTCAAGTTCCATTGGAAGATGACATGCCTTGCCATAAACCATCTAGAAGGGTGAAGTCACAATTGGAGCCTTAAATGTAGTACGATAAGCCTACAGAACATCATCTAGCTTACTTGCCCAATCCTTCTGTGAGGTACTAACTATTTTCTCCATGATTCTTTTGGCCAAAAGAGTCTGTAAACTTTTATTGTAGAAGTCTGCAAGCACGTGGCACTCTAAAGCGAGAAAATATATTCTTTTTCAAGAATTTCATCAACATCTTGGCGTCATTAGTGGGTGTTGGAATTGCTTCCACCCACTTAAATGCTTAATCAACAGCCACTAGAATGTACTGATTGAAGAAAGATGAGGGAAATGGCCCTATGAAGTTAATCCCCCACAAGCAAATAGCTCAATTTCTAGCAAGTTATTTAGAGTCATCTCATGCTTAGGGACACATTTCTACTCCTTTGGCACCGATTGCATCTCTCCACGAATTTTCTTGCATCTTTGAATAAATTTGACCAGTAAAAGCCATTCTCCAATACCTTTGCTACTATCTAGACACTACTATAGTGACCCCCATAGTCCGATCCATGATAGTGCCACAAGATGTTATTCATTCGTTCCTTCCTTCGGTACACAGCACTAGAAAATTTGATCAGCACATATCCAGAATAAGAATGGCTCATCTGACCAATAAGATTTTACATCATGCAAGAATCTTTTCTTTTTGAAAGGTTATGTTTGGTGGCAAAATTTTGTACACAAATAATTTACCAAATCTGCATACCATGGCACATAGGTCTCCTCAACAATAAACAAAATTTCATCAGGGAAACTTGCATTGACTTGCTGCGCTATATCATCTTTAGCATTAGTGTTCAGTCGAGATAGGAGATCAGCAACTTAATTTTTGATACCCTTCTTATCCATAATTTGCAAGTTAAATTCTTGCAACAGTAAAATCCATCGAACTAAACGAGGTTTGGAATCCTTCTTACTTATCAAGTATTTGATAGCAAAGTGATCGGTAAAAACAATAACCTTGTTGCCCACCAAATACGACCTAAACTTTTCAAACTCAAAGACTACAACTAGCAATTCCTTCTCAGTAGTAGTATAATTCAACTGTGCATCCGCAAGAGTCCTACTAGCATAGTAAATGGGATGAAAAATTCTCCCATATTTATGACCCAACACAACTCCCAAAGCATAGTCACTGCAACACACATAAGCTCAAAAGACATACTCTAATCTGGAACGACTACCACAGAAGCTGAGATTAACCTTTGCTTTAAATCTTCTAAGGCCTTTACACATTCCTTATCAAAATTAAAGGCCACATCTTTTTCTAGCAGCTTGCATAATAGCTTAGAAATTTTTGAAAAATCTTTAATGAAGCGGTAGTAAAAACTAGCATGTCCAAGAAAATTTCTAACACCCTTTACTAATGTTGAAGGTGGCAATTCCTCTATCACAGAAATTTTCGATTTTTCCACCTCCAATCCCCGTTTTGAGACTTTATGGCCAAGGGCAATTCCTTCACAAACCATGCACAAGATTGGTCTTTTTACATATTTTAAGCACCAATTTTAAATTTGCCAAACATACCTCGAATGAAGTACTGAAAATCGAGAAGTCATCCATGAATACTTCCATGCATTTTTCCACCATATCAGAGAATATAGTCATCATGCACTGAAAAGTCGCAGGTGCATTGCACAATCCCAAAGGCATACAATAAAAGGCAAAGGTTTTATATGGGCATGTAAATGTGATCTTCTCTTAGTTGCTTAGTTTTATGGCAATCTGATCATACCTCGAGTAGCCATCTAGAAAACATAAATAATCTTGCCTTGCCAACCGATCCAACATCTAATCAATGAATGGTAGTGGAAAGTGGTCCTTTCAAGTGGCGTTGTCGAGTTTTCTATAATCCATGTGGACTCTCTACCCCATCACTATTCTTGTAGGAATAAGCTCATTCTGGGCATTAGCCATAATGGTCATACCTCCCTTCTTAGGGATGCACTGAACCAAGCTCACCGACGAGCTATCTGATATCGGGTAGATAATACCTGCATCAAACCATTTAAGGACTTCCTTTTTCACCAATTCCTTCTTCACTGGATTCAACCTTCTCTGATGCTCAATAGAAGTTTTGTGCCCATCCTCTATATTGATTTTGTGCATACAAATAGATTGATTGATTCCTTTAATATCGGCTATAGACCATCCAATAGCCTTCTTGTATTTTCCCAGGACATCTATTAACTGACCCTCCTGCTCCTCTATCAATGTAGTAAACACAATGACTAGTAATGTCTCATTTTTCCCAAGATAAATATACTTAAGATGAGATAGCAACGATTTTAACTTGAGCTTAAGGGGTTCTTTAGTGGATGTTTTCATCAGTGCCTTTGCACAATTTGAAGGTTCTAAAGTGACATGTGAACCTTCATTCTCATCAACTAACTTCGAAACATCTAATAGCTCTACCACTTCTTGAATTTTAGAATCAAAACTTTTCTTGCCAAAAATTAGGGAGGCTTCTAATTTGTCTATCATAGAATCTAGCTGAAATTGATCATTTACCACATCATCGCTGACTCGGACAAAACTGCATTCCTGTGGTTCGCTTGGTGCTTTCATCAATTTACTCATGTTGAAAGTAAGCTCTTTGTCATTGACCTGCATCATAGGCTTACCCTTATTCAAATTGATTAAAGTTCTTCCCATGGCTAGGGAAGGTCTTCCCAAAATAATTTAGATCTCTTTATCTTCCTCATAATCGAGGACTATAAAATCAGCTGCAATAATTAGTTTGTCCACCTTCACCAGCACATACTCAATTACTCCATTAAGGTAGCATGTGGATTTATCTACAAGTTGCAATGTCACGGTCGTGGGTCTTGCCTCTCCCAAGGCCAATTTCCAAAAAATAGACAACATCATCAAATTTATGCTTGCACCCAAATCACAAAGTACATTTCCAATGAAATATTTCCCAATGTTGCAAGGAATGACAAAGCTACTTGGGTCTTTGTTAGACCGATTTGGCAAGCGCACCAATCTTACAAGTAATACAGAGTGAGTAGAGTATCGTTCCCATGAGGATTGAGGTACCAAGTACCCGTGAAGCTAAAGTTAAATGCTATCTAGACGAATCGTAAACGGAAATATGAATCTAACGTTACAAAATAAACTAAACTCTATCTAAAACCTAAAACTAAGCTACTCCTAATGACAATAACCTAGGATTGATGGGATTAACTTCATTTAATTCTTAATCCGACTAATTCATAGACAAATGAGTCTTTGAGTTGTTAAAGACTGATTCAATCACATTATAAATCCTTTTGGAGTTGGTTAAGCTCTCAACGTTGTTTGAACCCAATTCCTTGGAGAAACAACCTACCTATCCCAAATGATTGTTTAATTCCTTAATCCAATCATTCAAGTAGGTGATTAAGTTTAGGAACTCATAAAAACCACATAAATAAGATTATCCATCCCTAGATTAATCCGATTTATGGTGGAATTTACAATGGGCTAGTTAATACCTAGCTATCCCTAGCATAGATAAAAACCCCAAACTCATAAAAATGGTGATCAAGCATTTTTAGAGCAATTCAATCCCGTAAATCCACTCCAACAAAATACGAAATGCAATTGAGAAGAATCATTCAATAACAAAATCTCATAAGAAATTAAATTACATCAACCACCAAGCCCATCATTCTTCATAGGTTCCATTATCATTCTCTTACTCTTGCTTTTATCACTTGTACATGCTAGTCTAGGGCACGAATATTCCTAGAAGGATTTTGCCAAACCTCAACTAAGATAAAACCCAATTCTCCATAATTCCTTATGTGAAAATCAAGTTCATTAAATGAACAAACCCTAATTTGACTATATGAGGCTAATAACTATATTCCTATGATATTAGCAAATCAATCCCCTCTCCTTTAAGGTTCAAGAACTCATACAACTTATTCCTTTAGTCTTGTTTTTACCTCCCCTTCCCAAGTTGGGTAAAAACACCAAATCATCCCAATAAGTGGCCAATTTAAAGGAAAGCATTAAGATTTGAATAAATAAACATGCATTAACCAAGCAATAGCTACAAGAGTTCAAGAAATTACACAAAACCTAATCTAAAATTGGGCTCATAACAACCCTTGAGTTACATACTACCTATTACTACAAATTACAAGAAAATGCAACATAAAAAGAGAAGAAAATGAAGAGAAGAGAGAAGAGATGGGGGAAGGAAGACCAATCCATTGAAGGAAGGCCCTTCTCCCCCCTAACCAGCTCTGTAGGATGCCTCCTTGCTGCCTCCAAGCTCCCCAAAATCTCCCAAGTCCAAGATTAGGTCAAAATGCTCAAAAAGGAGTATTTAAGCTGCTGGTCCGTGACTTGGCGCCTGGGCGCCTAGGCTGCAGCACCTAATGTTACTCGTGGGGTTGGGCGCCTGGGCGCCACGTCTGGCGCCTGGGCTCCAACTGGGCAGAAAGCTCATTGTTGTCAAATGCCTGGCGCCCACTGGAATTTCATTTTACTCTTGTTTTCTCCCCACAAATGCACCTACAAAAGACAATAAATAAAATAAATTAAAAAGGCAATAAAAGGGGCAATAAAACAAGAAAATACGAACACTATAAAGCACACGGAAATTGTACGAAAACAAAGATAATAAGTGCAAAAGGAAAGCATCAAGGCTAAAAGAGGACCGAAAATCTCCAAATATGATGGCATTATTTAGTGACTTTCTAGGACTTATCAGTCTTATATTTTAGTAGGCAACTCCCCCTACAATATGGCACTGCATTCATCGATTAAGGCAACCGTCTCAAATTCTCCCAATCTCTTTTCTGCTAGTTAGGTTGATTATTGATCAATCCTATTATCAATTAATTGAGGTTAATTGAGGTTAATTACTATAAACAAAAACCCTTTCTTAATTTTAGGATTGAAAACTCACTTTTCTCACACACGGTCTACTCTCACTTTCCTTGCCAAAGTTCAGATCAAGCACCAAGCAATACTATAAATTAATCATAGATATGAAAAGCAAAATATAAACAGATGAGAAAACATGCAATTCATTGATAAAGAATAAAATTACAAAGAGAGTTCATTATGCTATTCAGAAAAAGAGTTCATAGCAACCCTAGATAAGAAAACTAGCTACTCATGGTGATTAAAAGGCAAAAGTGATTAAAAGAATAGGAAGAAAGCATGAATTCAAGTTGGTGATGGTGGAAAATAGCTCTGATTATGCTTCGAGATCAAGTTCCCTTGCTCCTTGGACAATCACGGTTTTTGTCCTCAACTTAGCCTCCTCTCCAAAGTTCAGAAAAAACTACTTATATTTAGGTATTTTCGAGCTAACACTATTTATCTTCGCTGCAACGGAAAACTTCTCACTTTCAGCTAAAAATTCTACAGTCAATTTTCTTTTAGCAACATGAACTTTCCTTTTTCACTCCACATTTTTCTCCTTTCTTCTTACTCCAGCTCAACCTTACAAAAACATATCAAAAACTAATACTAATCAAATCAATCAAGACCAAATGCTAAAAAAATCTAGAAATTAAAACGAAGGAATGAAATAAGAAACAAATAAGATAATGTTGCTAAAAGGCCAACAAAGACTCAATCAGAGAATCATGAATTAATAAGCAAAAAGGATCCTAATTTAATAAAATTAGGAAATTAACAAATGTAAAGTCTAAAAACAAAGTATGAGGTAGCAAGAGAAAGAAGTGAAGCAAAAAAGGAACAAGAGATTCGTGGCTAGGAAACTGATTACTTCATAACCTGCAAGCACTTAACACTGGTTATTTTGTCCCACATCGGCTAGTTTAGTGGGTCCTACATATCCAGTTTTCAAGGTTAGAGGCTAAGGGATGTGGTATGTAATAGAGGGACTCATATCCTAGTGTTGGTGTAGTGTGGGTACTAAATGAATGGAACTAGATCTTCTACTTTTCCTAAACAGACAAGCACTCTGCTTGTCTCTTCAGATCCAACAGCCACAATGCTTTCTCTTTTTTTTTTCTTCATGCATGCTTTCAGAGACCTATTTGGAAGGAAAAATTTTACAAAAGCCTCAGCCCTCTCACACACACACACACACACACACACACACACTAATAGAGCTTTTCTTGCTTTTTGTTTGTAATGATTGTCTTCGTCTTCATCTACAGGCAGAAAAGGCATGGATTTAGCTTTGTCAAAATTTCCCTCTAATCTCCCTTCTTCCTTTTACTCCTTTATGTCTTTGTGGTTCTTTCTTTCTCACACCAAACTCCAAGCACAACAAACAAAAATCTGTGGTTAGAGAGAGAGAGAGAGGATTGGGTCTTTCTGAAAGAAAAAAATGAGGGGATGGGGCTTTTCTAAAAAATTTTCTTTCAAATAAGTCCTAAAAAGTAGGCACAAAGGAAAAAAAATATTGTGGCTATTGGACCTAAGCAGAGTGCTTGTTTCTTCAAGCAAGCAGAAGATCTAGTTTCTTGAATGAACCGATCGTCTACCAACCATTTAGCTAAACCTTTCTTGATTTATTTTTGGATTAGATAATAGGCCAATTAACTGATTTTCAATTTTTCGATTGAATCGATATTTTAACTATGTTGCGAACCTTTATCACGATAGACAATGCTCAAGTAGATATTTTTTTTCTTAAAATAATTAAGAATTCAAATATATGCAATTTCTGCCTAGTCCCTACCATAACATTTAAAAAGCTTTGAAAGAAATAAAATAAGAAAGTTAAATAAATGAAGCAACATATTAAGCACGTAAATGAAGTAACATATTAACTATTAAGCACTTATATAAATGAAATAACATTTTTTCCTGTTCATATGTGTAAGAGAATATTGCTATTACCCGTATGTTGATGCTTGTCCATACTCAATCCACGTCCCTTACAGCCACGTGCCATTGCCATGCCACCAAACTTCATCATTTATTATTTACTTATTATAATATTTATCTCAATTTAATTTTTAAAAAATAAATATATTAATTTAATTATTAAATAACTAAATTGTATCAATTTAGAATTTTGATAAATTTTTAAATTTTTTATTGTGAAAATATAAATGAATAAAATTAAGATAAATATAATTTTGACAAAAATACTATTTTTGTTATTAAACTTTGACTCAAGCTTTAATTTTATTTCAGAATATTATTATATATCAATTTTGGCTTACACGTTTTTAATTACTTGCAATTTTATTATTGAGTCCAACATGATTTAAATTAGTAACGGTAAACACTAATGTGTCAATTTATATTACACATATTAATGCCAATTTATCTGGTTGGTACATTCACATCAAATATATATTTGAAATAACAAAATTGTTCTCTTTTCTTAATTTTTAAGTGTTGGCATTTCCTTCACTGAAGGACAACTTTGTTATTTCAAATATATATTTGATGTATATATGTCTAGTTAGATAAATTGGTACTAGCGTGTATAATAGAAATAGTCACATCAGTATTTGTCATTGACAATTTATATGATGTTGAGCTCAAAAGTAAAATTGAAATAATCAAAAATGTATGAGACAAAATTGACACAAAATAATATTCTGAAATAAAATTAAAGCTTAAGTCAAAGTTCAATAACAAAAATAGTATTTTTGCCAAAATTATATTTATCTTAATTTTATTCATTTATATTTTCACAATAAAAAATTTAAAAATTTATCAAAATTCTAAATTGATACAATTTAGTTATTTAATAATTAAATTAATATATTTATTTTTTAAAAATTAAATTGAGATAAATAATAAATGATGAAGTTTGGTGCCATTTAGAGGTGAAAACAGTGCTTTTGCCTATAATTATTTAAAGACTAAATGAATAGATTTATTTTTTAATAATTAAATTAAATTAACTATAATTTTTAAAAAAATTAAATAAGTAATTTATTCCAAAAAAAATTGCCTTCTAAACAAACAAGCTATCCTTTTGGACCAAGTTTCTTACTTAACTTTTTTTTTTTCATTGAATATGACTTTCATGGTTTTTGGTCTTATGTAGGGGACCAACTTCTTTGGTCCGGGAACCAATTCGCCAATCACATAATACTGCCAAAAAACATTGGCCAACCGGAGAAGTTAGCAATTTAGCATTACCCCATTAGGTAACCAAGGCGTTGAACAAATAGCAAACTAAGTGCTTGATTGAGATATAGTAAGAGAAATTTAAATTTTAAACAAATTAAAGTTTGAATAAATACAAGTTAGAGTTACTTCGTGATAAATTAAAAGTTAGGTAGAATCAATTCTTTAAAATTTTAATTTTAAATTTTAAACCAAACATCATTTAGTTGCTACAAAATCTTAGTTCTAAAAG
Organism: Biancaea sappan; assembly: GCA_037074585.1. NCBI lineage: Eukaryota > Viridiplantae > Streptophyta > Magnoliopsida > Fabales > Fabaceae > Biancaea > Biancaea sappan. The sequence continues at coordinate 15,127,176 of CM073491.1, read as the reverse complement.
CAAACTTTTTATTTTAAAACTTTTCCCTAATTTTTCAAATGTGTGCTATAAAATAAGAAATCGACACAAATTTTTTCTTCGCCCAACGCGACACAATCACATAAGCAATTGAAGCAACAAATTTGTGAATTGTGATAGAAATCGATACTGCCGTTCTTTTCATAGCTCCCCCCCTATTTATTTTGTTGTTGCATGACTTTTCTTTTCGTTTTAGGATTCAACACACACACACACACACACACACACACACACATATATATATATATATATATATATGTCAAATCTACCAATTTGAAACAAGTTCATTGACTAATCAAATACTCTTTAGAATTTACATTCGTATTCTCTTATCCTTTAGGCGATATTACCGAAAGTCTTCAATAATCATGATTTTTCTTCCAAAATAAGTGATATTTTAATTAGGGGTGTGTTGGGTCTGATCCATTAAGATTGATGACAAAATAAAAATTGAATTAATCAAAATAGATAGATTTGGTTAGTTTCTGACTAGTGAGTTGAATTGTTGCTTTTTAAAAAAAAGTAGAAAAATACTATTTTAAAAAAATAAGAAATCGAAAATCTTTCAATTAGATGGCAAGAAGTTTTGGGATTGAGATATCTCAAGCTGAATATTTACTTATATTGTCGAATATATATATATATATATATATAATTAATTCACACTTCATATATGATCATTTTGTTGTTTGGTTAAGTGATAAATTTCTTTTTCTTGCGTTAGCTACACGGGAATATTAAACTGTTCATGAGAATATTTTATGGGAATGTTACATTTCCACGTTTGATACATAATTTTAAAAAATTATTCTTAGAAATGTAATATAATAGGGAATAAAAAAATATTCTCACAAAATCTTCATTTTTCATTTTCATGTGGGTGAGATAGGAATGATAGTTACCCTTACCCATATAGTGGGAATATCCATATTTCCTACTTCTAATTATCAAAAATTTAAATTCTATTTTGGTCTATAACAAATATGATATTTCTCAATTTGATCTCTTATAAAATTGTCTTTTCAATTTAGTCCCTCACATTTGAAATATTTAACAATTTAATAACTCATAAAATTATTTTTTTAATTTGGTCATTCACATATGGATATTTTTCAAATTAATCACTCACAAATAAATATATTATCAATTTTTAACAACAATGTATATGTTAAAAATTGATAGAGGATAATTTTGAAAATTTACTAAATATTCTTAAGTTTATTGACATGAACCAAACATATGAATGTTAGATTCTCATAAATATAGAAAAACATTTTCAAGAATGTTTTTAATAAATCAAACATGGAAATGTCACATTCTTAGAATTCACATCTCCAAAAATAACATTCTCAAGAATGTGAACTTTCTTGAAAATGTAAAATTTCTTGTACCAAACACCTCCTTAATCCATAAGGTGTTGTTATTTGTCTATTTAGTAAGGATAGTGGTGAAGGGAAGAAAGGAGGTAGGAACCTGCAACAATTGCTGAGAATAAGAAAGAGTGGGTGATGACTGTAATGTTGGTCTTAAATTAGAAGAGCAAAAAAATGAAACAGGAAAGTAAAGCTGGAATAGGTGATGATACTTGTTGAGCGGAGACACTGAAGATGGGTGAGGGGACTCTTTTTCTGACTCCACATGCTGCCTTCAAAATCAAGCCTTGTTATAAGAGGGATTTGAAAAGTCAATTTAACTATTCATTTCGGTACATATGTTGAAATATACTAAAAAAACAAACAAGACTCTCTTGTTATAAGAGGGGATTCACCCACATATAGTCTAAGAAGTTGTTAAATCCCATGTTTGCAGTACCAGATTGGATCGGCTAGTCCAACCAGTCCGACTGAAAACTGACAGGGGTTCTGATACAGTTCTACCATTAAACTGGCTAGGAGTTGAACCTGGATTGAACTAGCTAAACCAGTGTTGAACCGAGAAAACCAGACAAACCGGTCAGTCAGGTAGTCAAATTGATTTTGTCTTTTCCTTTTTTTTTTGGTTGGATGAGGAAATTTTTAATCCCAAGTTAACTTTGAAACTGGCAAATATGTCATTGTTCAGATAAGCAAATAAAAAGAAACTGGAGAAGAAGAAAAGCTAAGCCTAGTCCACTTTATCACATGGTCAATGGGGCATATTGGACGATTTGTATTGCATTGGCTCGAAATTGTGAGCGCGTGAGCCCACCACTTCCTTTAGCCTTTTATAAACACATTAACATATATTAGTATATAAATTTTTTTCTACTCCTTGTTCTAAACAATGTGAGACTTACTGACTCTTTTACAAGGCTATTTTCACAACAAAACTTAGTTTGAAATTATGGATATTATGAGTTGTGATGAATTGATAATTATGAATTAATTTCTTTTTTTATTTCCTTCACTTATTGTTATGAATTATTAATTATATTAAATATTTTAATATTTTAAATTATATATATTTCAAATATTTTAAATTATATATATTTTTAATATTTTTAAATTACCACCAGTTTGACTATGGTTTGACTATGGTCTAACCACTGAACATTGAATCGATAGCTCCATCAGTTCAATTACCGATCCGGTTTTGAAAACATTGCTATTTAGTAAACATTATATATAAATAATACATTACTTGACATCTGACAAAATAATAAAATATCCAATATATTGCTTGATACAAATACACAATGATGAACATATGTCATGAAGATTCTAATAGAAAGCACCCAAGGGAACAGTTAAATCATGTTATAGTTTCGTAGACATACCAGTATTATAAAGTACGGAGTCTATTACAATGAAGATCTCACATAATATTATAAGGCAATTACAAATTTTACCATGTCTTTTTATTTAAAAAAAAATCTTGATAGATCAGTTCAAGTTTAAAAGGTTGAGTTTTTGTTCAACTTGTAACCTAAATCAAAAGGTGGCGGGTTGACAACAAAAAAATTAAATCGACCTACCAACCCAACTAATTCAATTTTGTGAGTTAGGTTGAGTTGGCAAAGTTAAACCAAACTAATATATACTTCTAATTCTTAAACGAGAAAGTGTAGACCAAAGGGTGACGTTCTAGTGGTAGACAACGGCAACTCGTCGTGGTTCGATGACTGGCACACATAGAGCTCTTACCCCTCACACCTCTGTTTTCATGGTGGAAGACAAAGTACACATTGTGCTCTCCCTTTGGCACACACTGTGCTCTGTCTTCTGCCATGAAAGCAGAGGTGTGAGGGGTGTTCTAAATGGATGGAGTAGCGATAGAGAGAGAAAGAGAGAGAGAGAGAGAACTAGAGAAGAAGAGAGACACAGAGATGAGAAGGAGTAAAGCAGAGACAAGAGAGAGAGATAGGGGAGTTGAAACATAAGAGAATGATACGTGAGAGAGAGCTAGAAAAATCGAGATGGAGAGAGGGGTGAATAGAGAGTGAGAGAGGGACGATAGAGATTAAGAGAGTGTAATTAAGGGTATTTTTGGAATTTCATGTTTATGTCCACATGGTAAGTGACATGGAGCCTAATATATGCCATATGGATCGCTTAGCATTTTCTATTAGTAGAATAAATAGTGTTAGTAAAAAAGGTATATCTGAAACAAAAAATGAAACATGTAGGACATAAATGACACTAAAAAAAGGTTAAGGACGAAATTGAAACTTGATGTAAACATTAGGAATATAAAAAGTACTTTTGCCAAACTAAAAACTATCAACTAAATAATTATGTTTATCATGTTACATTTTTCATATGGACTACCATAAATCATATTTATCTATAGATATATTTATTTATATGTATTATCCAGTTTTAATAATAAGTTAATTATAAATTCTTTTATAAATTAAACAATCCTTATTGAATTGAAACTGGGCCTTGTGTGGGCTGACTAATGATGGGAATGTCAGCCCATTAGGGTTTCACAAGGAAGGGTCTCTACTCTCTGAATATATATGTGGTGTAGCAGTCCCATTGAAGCAACACTCTCTGAAAAACATATTATGCTAAGAGAGCAGTTTTACTCTCCTTAGTTATTCTGTTTTATTGTCTTTAATTTTATTTATACCCAATTATCAATTACTATCAAGAGTTCTGCTGTTTCCCCAAGTACGTATAGTTTTTGTTATTATTCATATCAAGATCCTCAACAAAAGATTTGAATAATATGTGAAACTAGTGTCAGAACATACATTACAAAGACGTAATCCTTGTGCAATCCTGACCAATGGTCCAAGCATATGAAAATGCTCTAAGAGATATGATAGTATAAGTGACGTCATCACAAACATATCTCATAAGAATGACACTAAGTAAATATTAAATTTCAGACTCCCACTAACCCAAAACATCAAAAGACTTAAATAAACCCAAATGAGCTACATGATTATGAAGAGCTCTAATAGTTAAGCCTTTAGTTAGTGGATCTGCTAACATGTTCTCTGTAGCAAGATGCTCAATACGAGTCTGAAACTCCAGAATTTTCTCTCTAACAAAAAGATATTTAATATCAAAGTGCTTTGATTGAGAAGAGCTTCTGTTGTTTTGAAAGAAAAGCACAACAGCAGTATTGTCGCAATATGTCACAAGTGGCTTAGAAATGCTTTCAACAATATGAAAGCCAAAGATTAAGATTTTCAGCCACATGGCTTGACAAGTAGCCTCATAGCAAGCGACATACTCTGCCTACATGGTAAAAGTAGTTGTAAGAGTCTATTTAACACTATTCCAAGAGATAGCTACTCATGTCATCATAAAGATAGAGCCGGAAGTAGACTTTCGGTCGTCAGGGCAACCATGCTAAATAAGAATCAGAATAATTAATGACCTGAAGTTGATCAGGCTTCTTATAGGTCAACACATGATCTTTGGTTCCCTGCAAATTTCTTATGACCTTTTCACGGCTTTAAATGACCTAAATCTGGGTTGCTCAAATATATCCCTAAAGCATTAATAGCAAAAACAATATCGAGATGAGTACAAAATTGAGCGTACATTAATCAGCGGAAGTATACGAGACCTTTTTGCTTTCTGGAATGGTCTATCTAATTGACTTCTTCATAGTGTATTTCAACATCGTGAGACACATCATGTTTGAGTATTCTTAATTTTTCACAAGAAGCCTTTTCAACAGCAGTGGACGAGGCAGTAAGAGCACCAAGCTCTTCTTTTCTCAAAGCCAAATCCATATTAGTGATAGCCAAATAGAGATCCAGAGATTATTTTATTTTAAGTCCTAAACAATGGTCATATTCAAAGTCTTGACAAAAGTCAAGCATAGACAAAGAAGGCTGACATTATAACAACAAAAAGGAACATTAAATTTACACGATGTAATCATGCAATAAGAGAATTAAATAGTTCCTTATACACAGCCAATCATGCCCTTTAGAAAAAAATTTTCTTACTTATGATGGTCCAGCCTAAAGGTCCCAAACCATAATAAATGAGAAATGTAATAATTATAATGCACAAATCTTATATCACCAATGTTTCTAATACTGATAGGGTATTCGAAAGATAATTGATATAAGTATAAAACTAACAGTGCATTGTACAATAAATTACATTAATGATAACACACCGATAGGGTATAATTATTATTAATGTAATAAAATAATGATTAAAAAAATTTAATCATTCAATTCACAAAATTTATATAATTGTACCCACGATAGGTGAGGTTACAGTTATACAAATAATCAGCAATTATATTCAAAAAATATAATAAATATATATCATGCCTAATGAAATTATTCAATTCACATATGGACTAAAAAAAATTAATTCCTTAACTATGACACATCAATAGGAAAAATATGATATACCAAGGTGCCATTAGCAGAGAGTAAGGAATACTCATAAAATTTCAAGCCCATAAACTGAGAGTACAGTATTTAAAATCACAAACTTACTCCCACTAGTCATCATGTAAAAACACTAATGAGACACATATTCTCCTTGAAGTTGATCAAAGTGACAACATGATGAAATTTTAGGTACCATTGCCTCAAGGCCAATTTTAAAACGTATATGGATCTCTTAATTTGAATACTATATGGTTTTGACCATATTTTTGAAAAAATATATCAGGTTGATCCATGTACACATCATTTGAATAATCACCATTTAAGAATGTTGTCTTAACAACTATTTGGTGAAGCTCTAGGTCAAAAGAGCTACCAAGAATTAGGAGAAATATAAATCAAATTAGATTCAATTCAGTTACAATATTAATTGAATTAATTAAAATGCTATATTATAAAACACAATTAATATAGTTGATATATTAGTGATTTAAAAAATATTTTAATAATTTAGTAATGCTAATCCACATAGGATATATATATATATATATATATATATATATATATATATATATATATAATTTAACAATTCTCCCACTTGGATAGCAATAGTCAATTATTAAAATATAATAATCATTAAGGCTAAAATAACAACTATAATTATAGCACATATCAAGAAACATAAGCTTTAACGATGCAGAAATAGTATCCGATAGGGAAGTAGATCATACACGTTAAAAGCTTATATTTCACATAAAGAATAATGAATATGAAAAAGCATGATTAATTAAGATAGTTCATAATTGACATGTCTATTTTGTTGTATTATTAATTCTGGAAATTATTTATCCTTTAAACTAATGATTTATGTTGTCCAAGTGAGAGATTGTTAGATTTTTCATATGGACTACCATAAATCATATTTATCTATAGATATATTTATTTATATGTATTATCTAGTTTTAATAATAAGTTAATTATAAATTCTTTTATAAATTAAACAATCCTTATTGAATTGAAACTGGGCCTTGTGTGGGCTGACTAATGATGGGAATGTCATCCCATTAGGGTTTCACAAGGAAGGGTCTCTACTCTCTACCTATATATGTGGTGTAGCAGTCTCATTGAAGCAACACCCTCTGAAAAATATATTAGGCTAAGAGAGCAGTTTTACTCTCCTTAGTTATTCTGTTTTATTGTCTTTAATTTTATTTATACCCAATTATCAATTACTATCAAGAGTTCTGCTATTTCCCCAGGTACGTATAGTTTTTGTTATTATTCATATATGCTATAGAACTATCTGCAATATATTCTTGTATATAGGAATTGAAAATTTAAATTCCTTCATATCATTGTCATTGTGGGAGGTACACCAAAAGTTAATTAATTTGAGAAGCCAATAATACAAGACCATGCGATGTTGCTATGGGTTTTTGGTTCTTTCGTTAGCATTTTCTTTCTTTTTATTTTTGGATTAAACATAAATCAATTTACAAAGATTGAAGGAAAGATTTATCTACACTGAATACATCAAAAGATATTAGAGATTGAAACTCTCTGGACCAATATTTCATATCCAGAGATAAGTAGCAAATTGAGACCAATATATGGTGGAGGGTTTTAACTTAGTACATTAATAATGGGTCTTACTACAACACCTAGGAGGGAATTCGATTTCAATAAAGATGCAATCTTGAGAGATGTAAAGCTTAAAAACAAAGTTTGAGGTAGCGGGAAAAGGAAATGAAGCAAAAAAGGAATGAGTAATCTCCATCGTGGCTGGGAAACTAATTACTTTTCTTTATAACCTACAAGCACTTAACACCAATGTTATTAGACCTGACTCAGCCATTAACCCGAGCAAGCCTTCGGGTCACTGGGTCACTGGTTCAACTATTGGGTCACCAGGTCAATTGTTGAATCGGATAAATAAATTAAAAAATTAAAAATTATATATATACTTACATTTGTTTATGAATAAATTTGAAACTAATTAAAATAAATAATTTATATGCAAATTTCACACTTTAAAGTTTAAACACCCATAATAATTCATAAACATTCATAATAACTCAAACATAAAGTCTATTTTAAAATATTAAAAAATATATATTAATTTTATATTAATATAATAAGAATCAATCTTTATTATTAATATTTTATATATTTATATCAAAATTTTAAAACATAAATTTTTTAATATAAAAAATTTTAGCTAAATAAGAATCAAATTTAATTCTTATTTAATTAAACACAGATCTTAATTTAAAACATTCAAATTTGAAAAAAAATTAAAAGTTAAAACAAATTTTATTAAACATAATATGGATGCCAGCTGTATGTTTCATTAGGGGATAAGAATCAATGTGATAATAATAGTGGTTAACGGGCCACATATTTGAAGATCAAGCTCGTCAGGCTGGACTGTGGTTAAATGGTCCAGCCCCCAGGCTTTTTTTTGTATGTCCAACTTTTTTTTTTGATAGCCACACTGGGCCACTGGGGTCTAGGTCTAGCGTACAAAAAAAAAATCCCAAATCTGAGGAAAGAAAGATCAAGAGAAAGGGAAAGAACACATGACACATAAAAAATTAGCCATCAGGGAAGGAATCAAGAAATCAAAGGATTGAGAAAGATGAAGATGATGCTCTATCATCTGTGTCGGTGAGACTTGTGAGGAGATTTTCGATTGATGATTGACTATGGGAGGAGATGAACTAAGGGATTGAGAGTGAGAGTTTGCGAGAGACGATGAAGAATCGAAGAGCAACAAGTTCTGTAAACTATGCGTGAGTGACTAAGTGTAAAAGATGATGATGTTGTGTCGGTGCAGGTGTCGGTGCAACTTAAGAGGTCGAGACCGAGCAAGCAAAAGCTGAAATTGGAGAAACTAGGGAAGATGAGATGGAGAGATGAAAGATCAGGGAAGATGAGATGGAGAGATCATAGAAGAACCATGGAAGACGATGGGAATGAGATGTAGAGAGAGCTTCGACAATGACGAGAACCACAGATGACGAGAGAGGCAGACTGAGTAGCTTCAAGAGACAAGGACGACATGGCTTCAATGGTTGACGAGAATAACTCAACGAGATAGGCAGAGGTGCAAAGCTTCGGAGACTGATGAATTCGGTCGTTGAGCTTGAGACACAAAGAGAGACTAAAGAGTGAGGAATTATTATGAAAAGTCAGGGCCTCTAGGGAGAAGTGGGTGTGGCTGAGCTAGATGGGATTGATAAAATAATAATAATAATAATAATAATAATAATAATAATAATAATAATAATAATAATAATAAGGCCAGCTTTGTAGTCTAGCCCATTTGCCCGCAAGCCTAAATTCTTGAATTCAAGACCGTCCATTTACAGGCGATCCTAGTCTAGCTCGCAGGCTACGATCTTTTTAAACAGCGTTACGTGATAGTGTGACTATGATTCATATCATATCAGTGGAGAGAAAATATCTTATCTGCATATTTGCCCTTTTGTAATTTTGCCTCCTCGCCGTGTTCGCCATCTAATTCTTTATATGCTTCTTCATAATCATCTTATTCCCACAGCCATAGCTCAAATGAGAGCCTTTGCTTAGTGTACATAGCCAGCACCCTTTCGAAGTAACGGTTCTACCTTCATCGTCAGTAGTAAGTTTCGTCATGCCATCTGGTAGTCGGCAACATCTCTACCTTCTTTTTCTTTTTCTTCTTCTTTTTCTTCTTCTTCTTCTTCTCGGTCTCTCTCTTTTTCTCTCTCGCCCGACCGATTTTCATGAACACTAGTAATAAATTTTTTTTTTAATTGAAATATGGGTCAACCCAGGTCGACCCACCAGACCAATTCGAGTCTAACAACTTTGATTAACACTTATTATTATGTCCCACATAGACTAGTTTAGTGGGTGAAAGCTAGTGGGTCTGGTATAAAAAGTCCCACATCGCCAATTTTCAGGTTAGAGGCTAAAGGATGTGGTATGTAATAAAGGGACTCTTATCCTAGTGTTGGTGTAGTGTGGGTACTGAATAAACTGAACCAGATCTTCTGCTTTTCCTGAAGAGACAAGCACTCTGCCTGTCTCTTCTTGATCCAACAGCCACAATGGTTTCTTTTTTTTGTGTGTGCTTACTTTCAAGGACCTATTTGAAATAAAAATTTTCAAAAAATCCTATATCCCTCATTTTTTTTCTTTCAAAAAGACTCAACCCCCTCTCTCTGATGGAACTTTTCTGGCTTTTGTTTGTAATTATTGTCTTTGTTTTTGTCCATAGGAAGAAAAGGCATGAATTTAGCTTCGTCTAAATTTCCCTATGATCTCTCTTCTTCCCCTTACTCATTTATTTCTCTGTGGTTCTTTCTCTCTCTCACCAAACTCCAAAAACAACAAACAAAAATTCGCGATTAATTTCCCTCTGATCTCCCTTTTTCCTCTTATTCATTTATTTCTCTGTGGTTCTTTCTCTCTCTCACCAAACTCCAAAAACAACCAGGATAGAGACGTCGGTGGAGGATGAAGCGTAAAGAGAGAGAGAGAGAGAGATTGGGTCTTTATGAAAGAAAAAAAATGAGGGGCTAGGGCTTTTCTGAAATTTTTGCTTTCAAATATGTCTCTAAAAGTAGGCACAAAGAAGGAAAAAAAAATATTGTGGCCATTGGATAGAGCCAAGTAGAGTGCTTGTCTCTTTAAAAAAAAAAAAACAAAATATCTAGTTTCTTGAATGAATCGGTCATCTACCAACTAGTTTTTAGCTAAACCTTCCTTGATTTATTTTTGGATTAGATAATATGCCAATTAACCAATTTTGGATTAAATAATAGGCCAATTAATCAATTTTCGATTTTTCAATTGAATCGAAATTTTAACTATGTTGCAAACCTTCATCACGATAGACAATGCTCAAGTAGATATTTTTTTTTTGAAAAAAAAATTCAGAAGTCAAATATATGCAATCTTCTGCCTACCATAACATTTAAAAAGTTTTGAAAGAAATAAAATCAGAAATTTAAATAAATGCAGCAACATATTAAGCAAATAAATGAAGTAACATATTAAGCACGTATATAAATGAGGATCCAGATCATTTCCTAGGCCATAAAGATGTTGAAGAGTTCTGTGTAATATTAGTCACAGTTTTAAGGTATTTAACCGTGGCTTTGTTTTTTATTAAATTAAAAATTATTGTAAATCCTAAATTTTAAACCCTAAACTCTAAACTTTAAACTCTAAATTCTAAATTCTAAATTCTAAATCCTAAAACTTAAACTCTAAACCTTAAAAACTTATAATACAAAATATATCTTTAATTCAACTTATCTATAATTATTAAAAAAAAATCACAGTTATAATTTTGGTTAAGTGCTCTAAAACTGTGGCTAAACTCGTATATATATATATATTTTTTTATTATCAAAGCGTATGACTCTCTTGCCCCTGAGATAATCCGAACACTATAAATGAAGTTAACATTTTCTCCTATTCATGTGTGTAAGAGAATATTGCTATTACATGTATGTTGATGCTTTACTGAGTACGGTTTCCCTGCTTTTGCATGTGCTTTTCGTATTAGCAACGGTTTTAACCGTTGCTAATAAAAGCGTTGTGAAAGATAAAAAACGTTACGAAAATTAACAACAATTTTATTTTAGCAACGATTTATTAATTTTAACAACGGTTTTAACCTTTGCTAATCCGAAAAGCATATGCTTTTCTTTGGCGAAAAGCAGGGAAACCGCACTCATGCTTTACCATACTCAATCCACGTCCCACACAGCCGCATGCCATTCTATGCCGCCAAACTTCATCACTTATTATTTACTTATTATAAAGTTATATTTATTTTTAATTTAATTTTTAAAAAATAAATATATTAATTTAATTATTAAATAACTAAATTGTATCAATTTAGAATTTTGATTGCCAAATTTTTAAATTTTTTATTGTGGAAATATAAATGAAAAAAATTAAAATAAATTAATTTTGACAAAAGTAATATTTTTGTCATTAAATTATGACCTAAGCTTCAATTTTGTTTTAGAATATTATTATGTGTCAATTTTGTCTTACATATTTTTAATTACTTTTAATTTTGTCATTAAGTTCAACGTGATTTAAATTAGTAACGGCAAACACTAATGTGTTAACCTATATTACACATATTAATGCCAATTCATCTGGTTGGTACATCCACATCAAATATATGCTTGAAACAATAAAATTATTCTCTTTTCTTAATTTTTAAGTGTTGGCATTTCCTTCATTGAGAGGTAACTTTATCATTTCAAGTATATATTTGATATATATATATATATATATATATATATATATATATATATATATATATATGTCTAGTTAGATGAATTGGCCTTAACATGTGTAATAAAAATAGTCTGTTGGCGTTCTGGCAAGTGCACGAGTCGTACAAGTAATATAGTGTAAAAATAAGTAAAGAGTTATCGTCTCAACAGGGATTAACGTACTAAGTACCCCAGAAATTTAATTGCATTAGTTAGGCAAGCCAAATTGGATTAAAGGTAGCTCTAATTGAAAACTAAGAAATAAATTTGAATGAAAATTAATTCAATTAAAAAACTTAGGACTACTAATCCCTTTTTCTCGTCCTAAGAATTGCGAACTCTTCCTAACACTTGTGATTCTAACCAATTATATACTTTAATCTTAGGTTTTCTAATAGCTTAAAGTGATTCTTCCGAATCTAAATTAAGCTACTCAACTCTAAGATAATCCCTTACGTGAGTTTAAGTCGAGTGAACGCCAACCTAATTGGATTAAACGGGATTAATTAATATTCCTATTAATTAACAAGTAAAACCCCTAAGTTCTATCATACGCCCTAATCACTCAGTGTTCTACCAACATCTCCTTCTCCCGAGTTCAATGAAAGTAACAGAAAAATCATAAAATGGCTAGTTTTACAACAAGTATTTAAAATATATGAATGATAGAAATGCATTAATTGTATAAAAATCACAATGTTAGAGAGAACACAATTCCTAATCAGAGATTAGGTTCATAGCAACCCTAGTATAGAAAATAAGCCACTCATGGTTCTAAAACTACATAAAGCAATAAAATATAAAGCAAAACTCTATGAATCTGAGGTTGGGTTAACGGAAATCGGGCCCGGAGAGCTTCAAAATTGGATTCCTCCTCTTCCTCTAGCAAAATCGGCGTTCTCTAACTCTCCACGAACTCAGAATAACCTAAAAAATCTGTTCTGACTCATTTAAATCAGTGTAGGATCGCGAATCACCGCTATAGCTGTGAATTCCCACTGCTATAGCGGTGGAAGGTAGAGAGGGTGACTTTAAACGAATTCTTGTTCAGGGACCACCGCCATAGCGGTAAACATCCACTGCTATAGCAGTGGCAGGCAAAGAGATAGGCTACAAGGTCTTCAACTTTAGTAGCAGCTGCTATATCGGCACAGATCCACCGCTATAGCGGTGGTTGGCAGAGAGTCAGGCTCAGAACTCCAGAACTGCAGCATTTTCCTCCTCCACACTTCAACCTACACCGAAAGACAAATAACAACATCAAATAGTAGGAAAGAATCATGAAATTACTCCATTTATTAAAAGATCAAAGAAAACTAAAACTAATCTAAACTACTCAAAACATGGGTTAAGAATCATGAAATTACTCCATTTATTAAAAGATCAAAGAAAACTAAAACTAATCTAAACTACTCAAAACATGGGTTAAGAATCACAAACAAAAAAAAAAAGACCAAGACGAGATGGGATTTAGTACCAAAATGGTACTAAATTGAGAACTCAACATAGTCCCATTAGTATTTTTCATTAACAATTTAGATGGTGTTAGATTCAAAGATAAAATTAAAATAATCAGAAATGTATAAGACAAAATTAACACAAAATAAAATATTAAAACTTATATTAGAGGTGAAAATAGTACTTTTGCCTATAATAATCCAAAGACTAAATGAATAGATTTATTTTTTAATAATTAAACTAAAATAGCAATAATTTTTTTGAAAATTAAATAAATAATTTATTTTAAAAAAAAAGCCTTCTAAACGGACATCTATCCCTTTTGGACCAAATTTCTAACTAGACTCTTTTTTTTTTTAATATTTTTGAAATATAACTTTCTTGGTTTTGGTCTTATGGGAGGGACCAACTTTTTTGGTCCATAGTGGGAACCAATTCGCCAATCAGATAATACTGCCAAAGACAGACATCAGCCAACCGGAGAAATTAGCAATTTAGCATTACCTCATTAGGTAACCAAGGAGTTGAACAAATAGCCAACTAATTGCTTGATTGAAAAATAGTAAGAGAAATTTAAATTCTAAGCAAATTAAAATTTGAATAGATATAAGTTAGAGTTGCTTCATGACAAATCAAAATTTGAATAGTATCAATTCTGTAAAATTTTAGTTTTAAATTTTGAATTAAACATCATTTAGCTGATATAAAATCTTAATTTTAAAAGCAAAATTTTGATATTAAAACTTTTCACTAATTTTTCAAATGTGTGCTATAAAATAAGAAATCGACACAAATTTTTTCTTCGCTTAACGCGACACAGTCACACAAGTAATTGAAATAACAAATTTGTGATAAAAATCGATCACTACTGTTCTTTTCATAGCTGTCCCCCCTTTATTTATTTTGTGGTTGCATGACTTTCCTTTTCGTTTCAGGATCCAACACACACACGTTTTATATATATATATATATATATATATATATATGTATGTATGTATATAATCTGCCAATTTGAAACAAGTTCATTGACTAATCAAATACTCTCTAGAATTTAAATTCATCTTCTCTTATCGTTCAAGCAATATTATCGATAGTCTTCAATAATCATGATTTTTCTTCCAAAATAAGTGATATTTTAACTAAAATTGTGTTGGGTCGGATCAATTTAGATTGAAAATAAAATAAAAATTGAATAAATTAGAAGATATATATTTAGTTAGTTTCGGACTAGTGAGTTGAACCATTATTTTTTGAAAAAAAGGGTAAAAAAATACTATTAAAAAAATAAGAAATGGAAAATCTTTAAATTAGATGGCAAGAAGTTTTGAGGTTGAGACATTTCATGCTGAATATTTACTTATATTGTCAAATATATATAATTAATTCACTCTTCATATATGATCATTTTGTTGTTTGGTTAAGTGATAAATTTCTTTTTCTTTAATAGGCGTTTGGTACACAGAAATGTTAAAATATTTCTAAAAATATTTTATGAAAATATTACATTTTTACGTTTGATACATGGTTTTAAAAAATGTAATATTATTGGGAATAAAAAAAGCATTATCACAAAACCTCTATTTTTAATTCGCATGGAATGATAGTTAAACATTCAGTGGGAATACTCATATTCCCTACTTTTAATTATCAAAAATTGAAACTCTATTTTGGTTTATAACAAATATGATATTTATCAGTTTAGTCCCTTATAAAATTATCTTTTTAATTTAGTCCCTCACATTTGAAATATTTAACAATTCCATAACTTATAAAATTATCTTTTTACTTTGATTCTTCACAGAAATAAGTCATTTACAAATAAATATATTATCGATAATGCCCTTTTGTTTCAAATTGGCCCAATTAACAATAATGTATATGTTAAAAATTGATAGAGATAATTTTGAAAAATTACCAAATATTCTGAGAATATTGGCATGAACCAAACATATGAATGTTAGATTCTCATAAATATAGAAAAATATTTCTATGAATGTTTGTAATAAACCAAACATAAAAATATCACAATCTTAGAAATCACATCTCCAAGAATCACATTCTCAAATATATGAATTTTTTTGAAAATATAAAATTTCGTGTACCAGACATCTCTTTAGTCCATAAGGTGTTGTTATCTGCCTATTTACCATAAACATTATATATATAAATAATACATTACTTGACACAGATTGACAAAAATAATAAAATATCCAATATATTGCTTGATACAAATACACAATGATGTGCGTATGTAATAAAGATTCTAATAGAAGCACCCAAGGGAACAATTAAATCATGTTATAGTTTCGTAGACATATCAATATTATAAAGTACTCAATATCTATTATAGTGAAGATCGCACATAATATTATAAGGCAATTACAAATTTTATCACGTCGTTTGAAAAAAAAAAAATTGACACATCAGTTCAAGTTTAAAAAGTTGAGTTTTTATTCAACTTGTAACCTAAATCAAAAGATGGCGGGTTGGCAACAAAAAATTAAATTGATTTACCAATCCAATAAATTCAATTTTGTGAATTCGGTTGAGTTGGCAAAGTTAAACAAACCTAATATATACTTCTAATTTTTATTTTGAAAACTTTATATGTTCTAAATGTTATAATTCTAAACATAATATTTGTGTAAAAGCTCTAAGTTTAGATATTATTAAGGCATTATATAGATTAGTTTTATGGGTGAGAACAATAATAAAGTATGATTGTCCCAGAACTAGACAGCTCAATAGAAAATATGGGCCTTGCCAGGTGGAAAACAGATGTCAGAGAGAAACCCCTAAGCAAAGTAAAGAAAAGAGCAAGATCTAAATAAGATAGCTAGGTAACCACATTTAACCCCATTATTGAAAAATTTTGCATTTTTAAACGCGATTGAACTTAGGATCAAGATCTAAATTTTAAATTGGACTAAGACAAAATTGTGTCTCACATAATATTCTCGAATATTCATTAGAAACAAAATTTGTACGTAGTTTCTTGTATTTTAATTATTAAGTTTTTATTAAAAATAATATATATATATATATATATATATATAGTTTATTAAAAGATTAATTATACAACGTTGAATTATAAACAATTACATTTAACTTTTTTCCAATTTCATTTTATTTGGAAAAGCAATAAATGAAAAGATCATTGGATAAATTAGCTTAATCTTTTAAAAAAATATTTAACATTATTATAATTAATTTTACACATTATAAAATTGTCATATTTTTTAACATAAAAATAAATAGAATTAAATTAATATTAATATCTATGAGACTCTAATTTTATTTTTAATAAGATAATAAAAATTATTAAATAATTTTATTATCATAAGAAACACATTTCAAGTAAAAAATTATTTTTAATGATAAAAATTAGAAAATATCTGAATATAATATTTAAAATTTAGAAAAATAATAAGTATAATTTAAATAAATTTTAAAAAAATTAGTTTAACTTTTCATTTTGTCTACCTTGGCAAGCGGTAAAAAATTATTTGAAAACTGAATTGACTCAATCAGAGTGGTATTTCAGTAATTGTGACTCACAAAATAATACTAAAAAACAGGCCATCCTTTTGGGCCACTCAAAGAAAAGTAAGCCGTCCCAGCTTTTCATATATCGCACTCATCACACCGTCCAACCTCTATTCTAATGACTGAACGATTTCCTATCCTATATGGTCACTAAGGTGTAGCCTGTGGGTATCATACAGCGAGCTATCCTTGTGTTGTTGCGAAGCCAAGCGGGGTCTCTCGCTCTTCCTTTGCTTGGATATTCCTATACTTCAGTATAATCTGAAATAGTCCTCATGGAGGATCGTAAGGAGGTAAGTTTTTCTCTCTCGATGCGTTTGGTTGCTTAGAAAGGTCGGGAAAAACTAAGTGGAACCGGATGATTAATAGTGTTTGCTAGGAACTTGATGTTTCTGCGTGAGTTTTGTAACGACCGGAAGTTTGAGTCAGGCTCAAGTCATGAATCTGCAGAGATAATCGCAAGTTTCTATTTGTACTAGCTGACTTAGGTTTTAGTAGACTTACCTTGACGAGAGCAGTGAAACATGAATCTCGTTTTTAGTTTTCAAACTGAGCTTGTTTCTCTAAGTTTGTTAGAATGAAATTCGAAAACTCTGTTCGATAGCTTAAGTTTCTAGTCTCGGAACAAGATATATATAAAGAATGATAATTAGAAAGCCATGAGGATCCATATTTTGTTTCTCCTGGGATCTAGTTTTTTGTTCTTCGATCTTTGTTTTGGTAATTAAGCACTTCAGTATAATATTATTGGTCAAGCAACCCTGGTGGTTCTTTTTTGAGCTGGTAAAAATTTCCGCCTTTTCGTTTTGACCATTTTAATTTGTCCCAGTAGACAGAAGCATGATGACTGATGATGATCTTTCCAGGTCCATTTAATTAATCGTTTGTCCTCAAACTGAAATGATGATATCACTGTTGTAGTTGCACAAGCAATCATAAATCTCTTTCCAAAGAAAAGAATTAGTCAATTTCGTCACTAATGATTATTTCCCCTGTTTCCTCTTTCCCCCTAATTCTTTTCAAGCTCTAAAATGTTCATTTTTTTTTTTTATATTCCTTTTGTTGGCGAAAGGTAATATTCCCTGCTGAATTTTTGAAATATATGAAAATTTTGAAGCGTTATGTTGTTGTCACTGTATATTCAGTTTGGCATTGGCATGCTAGTAAATGGTTCTATTAGTTATGGGGTCCAAATTTTTCAATGACTGATCTTAGCTTTGATGAAAACTTACTTTGCAGTCTAACATTAGACTTGTACATGCTTCTTGTTCCTTGTTCTTATGCTATCATTTACAGCAGTCATTATTTATAATGAATGATCCTTTCCTTCTAGAAAACTGCTCCTTGGATATCGGTTCCACAGTTTGGGGATTGGGATCAGAAGGGTGGTCAATTGCCTGACTACTCTCTGGATTTCTCTAAAATCCGGGAAATGAGGAAGCAGAACAAGACAAATCTTTCCAGAGCAAGTCTCGGTAATGAAGAAGAGCTCATGGCTTCAACCACTGCCAGCGTAAACACTGGACACAGTGAGGACCAGCACCCCCACTACCATCGAAACCATGACTCTCCAACTGTAAGATTCTTGGCCAGTCTTTTAATTCTTGATTTGCTATCTAATGGACACATGAAAGCTATTATTGTACAATCATTAGCTAAAGATAACAGTATCCAGAATACTTTTGTAAAGACTAAAAGAGATACCAAAACATGTGTTATTGGCGGAAATTGGAGAATTGCTATGTACTACAGTAGTTCTTTTTTTTTTTTAATTTAATTCATATATTATTCTTTGATTGTCTTTTTAGGAGGTACCTAGCCTTAGAAATCTTCATCACGATGGACAATGCTCAAGTAGACACTTTTTTCTTAAAAAATTTAAGAAGTCAAATATATGCAATCTTCTGCCTAGTCCCTACCATAACATTTAAAAAAGCTTTGAAAGAAATAAAATAAGTTAAATAAATGAAGTAAAATATTAAGCACTTAAATCCATGATTTTCGAAATCTCTAGTAACTCAACAATATGATAGTGAATAAGATTTTAAGAGTTAGTGAAGAAGAATATTGTAGGGAATCTTAAAATGTACTTGGTCCCAAGGAAGGAAGAGAATATTTAATGAGGAATGCTATTGTGCGACCCACGTTTAACTGAACTGGTCTGAGAATGAGATGTACGTAGCTCAAGGGTGTAAATGATGTTGTTTATAATGTAGATACCTAAGCAGCGAGCAATTCTAGCTGCACATGTGATGAATGTTTGCGGCAATTATTCTTTTCACTTGCAAGAAGCCTTAAATTATAATTTGGTGAACGATTGCGCATGAGTTGGGATTGGGTAAGATGACTCTTTAAGCTTGGTCATTGAAATATTACTTTAAAGAAATCCAATGGGCTAACATATGGGACGCCTTGGGACTCCTTGTTTTAAACATACTACGATAAGAAATTGGACAGCCTCGCATATGATGTATTTCTTAATTTTTATTACCTTCTATTCCCAGAGATATAATTTGTAATTCACATCAGATTCTCTCTCTAGATCTACAAAAGATTGTTCTCAGGGATATCTTTGGTTTCCGAAGTGCCGCATAAACGGCTTTTGAGATATCAGTGTGTGCGATTTGGATCTTTAACAGCTTTATTGTTTAATATTTATTTCTGACAGACAAGAAGGGGCATCCTAGGCTGCTTCAACTGCTGTGTGAAAGCTTGATATTTAAAGGCATGGATGTGCACTTGTCTTCTTAAGTTTGGAAGCAGCAACAATTATGCTTCTACGCCCTTGGTGACAGTTAATCTTTGTAATTGATCTTGATGAAAAAATTACCGTTCCTTTAAGGTGTCCACTCTTGCACCTGTGTTGCTCTCTGTTATTTTCAATGAGTAATGACAGTTTGAGATTTGATTAAGCTAATTTAATTAAAGGAAATACGGTAAAAATAAAAATGATGTTCGAGTAGTGAATTTGATATGCCCTACATTGATCAAAAGGAAAGATATAAGATAATATTAAGTTTTGAAACACTCAATTTGTAGTCTTGTAAGATCGATTTTCCTTGGTTCTCATAGTCCAAGTCGCCTCAATTTGTATTGGGGTATTTTATTCTGATTTCGGTTGCAATTTTGCAATTTAAGTGGTAACTTAAATATGCCTAAATAGGCTAGGAGACTGTATGATATGCTTGCAATTGGTTTTAAGGTGTCTGATTAACCCCTGTTACAGACATATAGTAGGAGAAAAGGGAGGCATTGTAGTTTAAAAGTGTTTTAAGAGAAAAAATAAGAAAGGCGGGAGTTAGTTATAACTGACTATCTCCCTAAGTCAATGTATTGGGGGCTTTATAAGCAGTATGTGGGGTTTAGGAGTGGGGGTGGAAAAAGTATGAGAGTAGTGCGGAGTGAGCTAGCCACTTGGAAGCTAGTACTTGTATTTTTAATCTTATCAATAAACATTTCTATTTGGTTTCTTTGTTGTTTTTCTTAATTTATTGCGATGGGGTCATCAGTGGCATCAGAGCGGTCTCGATCTTGGGATTGCAAGAGAACCAAAGATGGTGAACACTTGAAGGAAAAGCTGATGCAATTGAAAAGGATGTAGGAAACCTCAAGAATGAAATGGAGATGCTACAAAGAGAACTGGGCACGGTCAAAGAAATGGTTCTGGGGCTTCAAGAATCAATGGTGTGATGGAGAAATTTGGCCAAATGGTTGAGATTCACCTAACAACCAAACATAGTGGTGCGAATGAGGGAGTATAGACCACCTGAGCCACGCGGGATGGAAGAAACATCAAAATTTCAGAGGCTCGAGATACCAATCTTTAATGGTGAAGACCTATTGGGGTGGATCCTTAGGGTGGAGAGGTATTTTTGCATCAACGACCCTCTGGGGCTGAGAAATTGGTCGCCGTCGTTGTCTGTCTTGAGGGAAAGGCACTCACTTGGTTTCAGTGGTTGGAAGTTTGGAAACTCATTAACGGGTGCGAATCCTTCAAGAAGGAGCTCTTCGCGCGTTTACAAGGGCCTTGGATGGGGGACCTGTATGAGAGGGTGATGAGTCTGCCACAGTCGACCACTGTGGACGGTTATAGAGAGGAGTTTGAAGCTTTAACGACATCGTTGAAAGAAGCTCCAGAGGAGTTGCTCGTGGGTGCCTTCAAGAACGAGTTGCAATATGAAATATGGGCTGAGCTCCATTTGTTTAAAGCTGGATCTCTCACAGAGGTGATGGGCCCAGCCTAACAAATCGAAGAAAGGAACTTGTTGATGGCTAAAGCGCATGAGGGCTCTAATAACCCCAACGTCCTTATTCACGATAGGCACAACCCAAATTTAATTGGGCCAAATCTTGGGGATCCAGAGACTCGACCCGGGAAGGAAGTGTTATTAAGATAGGATATTTGAAGGCTATAGAGAGTAAAGTTGCGTCTTCTTCTTCGTCAATTTCAGTCTAGGGGAAGCCAAATCCTTCATTAAAAAAATTTTCATAAACCAAAGTGATTAAGCCTAGGTAATTTTTAGCTTACAGCTGATAACTTATAACTTATAAGCTAGTTTATTTGAATAAAAAGTATTCGGCAAAAATAGTTGTTGAAATAGTTGAAAAGTGTAAAATGACATAAAATGATATATATTTTTTAATTTTAAAATAATATAAATATATATATATATATTTTTTTGTTTTTAATTAAATTATTATAAATATAAAATTCATTAAAAATATATATTTATATAACTTATATATGAATAATATATTTTCACACATATATAATATATTTATATATATATTATTTTATTATATATATATATATATTATAATAAAATAATATATTTATATATTAATAATATATTTTCACATAAAATATTATATTTTATTATATATAATAAAATATAATTTACATATTTTATTATTTTTATATATATTATACATATTTATAATATTTTTATATATTTTTATCATATATATATATAATATTATATATGTATAATATATTATTTATAAATATAAATATAATAAAAAATGAGTAAATATGATATAATAAAGTAATGGGCATAGTGGCTATTTTAAAAAATAATAAGGGTAAAATAGAAACCAAAAAACTTTAACCTATAAGCTACTCAAAGTAGCTTATTAAAACTACTAAAATAAGCTCATTTATCGAATACTTTTAACGAGCTTATAAGCTAGTCAAATAAATTATAGCTTATAAGCTATAAGCTCGTTTGCTGAACACAGCCTAAGAGGAGGGAAAAAGGACTTTGTTTTAAATGCGATGACAAATTTAATCTTGAACATAGGTTCAAGAACAGATTATACCAACTATAGTGTTACATGAGGAGGAATCAGATGTGGAAACAGAGGAAGAATTACCTAAAGTAGAAAACATTAATAAAGCTAAAGAAACTCCTATGGTATTATCTATGAACTCAATTGTGGGAATAACGGGAAATGATATCATGAAGGTTCGGGAACGTTTACAGGGGAAAGATGTCGTGATCTTGATTGATAGCGAGGCCACTGACAATTTTATCTCTTTAAAACAAGTACAACATTTGCAAGTACCGGTTATAATTACCAAAACATATAATGTCTCAGTGGGAGATGGATATATAGTCAAGGGTAATAAAAAATGTGTTGATGTTGAATTACAAGTATAGGGGATGCTAATTAAACAGACCTTCTATGTGTTTGATATGGGGGAGCTGGCTTAGTTTTGGGAATCAACTGGTTGAAATCATTAAGAGAGGTTCGAGTGGATTGGGGACGACTCACCATGAAGGTCCAAACCAACATAGGAGAAAGGTGCTTAAAAGGAGACCCATCTCTATCTAAAACCATTGTGTCACTCAAGACCATGCTTAAGACTTTATAGGGAAGTGATAAGGGGTATTATATTGAATTTGGAGATATGAGACTGACTCAAGAACCAGAGAACTTAGTTCCTGATATTGCAACAAAATTATTAGAAGAATTTTCAAAGGTAACAGAGGCTAAATAAAGTTTAGCTCAACACAGATCTAGAGATCACTACATTTTTCTTAAATCAGGAGAACAACCGTCTAATATCCATCCATATCGTTATCCTCATGCTCAAAAAACAGAAATTGAGAGATTGGTGAATGAGATGCTTGTAGCCGATATCATCCGGCCGAGTCGCAGCCTATATTCCAGTTCGGTGTTACTAGTGAAGAAGAAAGACAATAGTTGGCATTTGTGTGTGGACTACAGGCCACTAAACAAAATTGTTGTAGCAAACAAATTTCCTATCCCAATCATCGATGAGCTCTTGGATGAACTAGGAGGTGCAAAGGTGTTTTCAAAGCTAGACTTAAAAGTTTGGCTACCATCAAATTCAAATGAAAATGGGAGATGCGGAGAAAAAAGCGTTTTGGACACATTTGTGACACTACGAGTTCATGGTCATGCCATTCGGTTTGACAAACGCACCCTTTACTTTTCAATTTCTGATGAATGATTTATTTAAAAAATACTTATGCAAATTTATTTTGGTATTTTTTTACGACATCCTAATCTATAGTCCTAACCTTGAAACTCATTTGGAGCATTTGAGGGTGGTACTAACAGTATTGCAAGAATACAAGCTTGCATCAACATTAAAAAATATGTGTTCTGCCAACAGTAGTTGGAGTACTTAGGCCACTTGATTTCACATGAAGGAGTGCAAGCTGACCCCTTAAAAATTCAAGCAATGACCAAGTGGCCAGTACCTAAAAGTCTCAAAGCTTTGAGGGGTTTTTTAGGACTCACCGAATATTACCGAAAATTTGTTCAGGGATATGGTTCAATCACTGCCCCTTTGATTGCTCTTCTTAAGAAGGATGCTTTCTGTTGGGAGGAAAAGGCTTAGAAAGCCTTTGAAGAATTGAAGGAGGCCGTGACTAAAGTACCGGTTTTGGCACTTCTTCACTTTTCCAAGCCTTTTGAATTAGAGATCGATGCATTGGGGATAGGAATTAGGGCTATACTAATGCAAAATAGGAGATCCATCACATATTTTAGCCAAGCACTATCATCTAAAGCCCAGTACAGCTTGGTTTATGAATGTGAATTAATGGTTGTAGCTTTATCAGTCAAGAGGTGGCATAACTATCTATGTGGCCATCCCTTTATCGTCAAAATAGATCAAAAACCCTTAAAATTCCCACTAGAGCAGCTTGTTTTAAATGATGATCAGCAGAAATGGGTTGCCAAATTAATGGGTTATAAATTTAAGATTCACTACAAGCCAAGGAAGGACAATCGGGTTGTTGATGCTTTGTCCCAAAAGGCAGATATGGAGTTGAAAGCAATGTCTATGGAGTTAAAAGCAATATCAATATGGCAGTATGATGAGTTAGGCACATGGGAAGAGGAGATTAAAAAGATGACAAGTTGTGCAATATTTGGCAGTAGGTGGTATCTAATAATAACCCAACAACAGGGTTTACCATGAGAGGGTTTTTATTGTTTGAAGGTAGATTAGTTTTGCCTAAAAATTCAGCCAGAATACCCCTACTTCTTTAGGAGTTCCACATCACTCCTATGAGGAGGGCACTCCAAATATTTACGCACCTATAAAAGAGCTGCTGCATTTGTGTATTGGGAAGGCATGAAAAGGGATATACATGACTTTTATAGCTAGATGTGTTACATGTCAGCAAAGCAAGTACGATGCTCTTACTCCAGCAGGGCTATTGCAGCCATTGCCTATTCCCCAATAAGTTTGCGAAGATATCAGCATGGATTTCATCTCTGGGTTATCCAAATCCTCCTATTATGACTCTATTTTAGTGGTTGTTGATAGATTAACAAAGTATAACCACTTTATACCTCTTTCTCACCCTTATATAGAAAAAGAAGTAGCCTCTATTTTTGTTCAGCATATCATTAAGCTACATGGATTTCCTAAAATAATTGTTTCGGATAGGGACAAGTTGTTTATGAGTCACTTTTGGCAAGAATTATTCAAATGCTCGGGCACTATTCTCAAATTCATCTCCTCATACCATCCGGAAATGCACGGTCAAATGAAAATGGTGCATCGTACCTTAGAGACTTATTTGCGATGTTTTGTGGGGTACAAACCAAAACAATGGGTGAAATGGTTATCTTGGGCTGAGTATTGGTTTAATACTACTTACAATAGATCAACAGGAATAACCCCTTTTAAAGCTTTGTATGGCTGAGAATCCCCCCTACTTTTCTCAAGATAGAGAATTTTCCCTCTTATGTGGAGGCAGTGAATGAACAAATCAGGTTTAGGAATGTTGTTATCACTAAGTTAAAGGAACAACTCACTGTGGCATAGGATAGAATGAAGTTATATGCTGATAAAAAGAGAAGGGAAGTATAATTTCAAGTTGGTGACTGGGTTCATTTGAAGTTGTGACCCTATAGGATGAAGTCAATAGCAAGGAAGCTTAATGAGAAGTTGAGTCCCAGATTTTATGGGCCTTTTAAGATTCTAGAAAAGATTGGAGAAGTGGCTTATCGCTTAGACTTGCCCTATTTGGCTCGTATTCATTCCACCTTGCATGTTTCACAGTTAAGGAAATCGTTGCAACCTCACACCCAACCATAGCAGCTACCTGTTGGTCTAACAAAGGAGAAAGAGCTACTGGTGGAACCTGAACAGATATTACAGCAGAGGAAATAGACTGATTGCTTAAGGGAAGTGTTGGTTAAATGGAGGGGCCTTCCAGATTTTGAAAATTCTTGGGAATCTTTTGATTTAATCAACCAGCAATTTCCTGATTTCCACCTTAAGGACAAGGTGCCTCTTAAGGCAGAGGGTAGTTCTGAACCCTATTACAGACACATAGTAGGAGAAAAGGGAGGCAGTGTAGTTTAAAAGTGTTTAAGAGAAAAAAATAAGAAAGGTGGGAGTTAGTTATAACTGACTAACTACCTAAGTCAATGTACTGGGGACTTTATAAGCAGTATGTGAGTTTAGGACTTTATAAGAAAGCTAGTACTTGTATTCTCAATCTTATCAATAAATATTTCTTTAGTTTCTTTGTTGTTTTTCTTAATTTACTGGGAGGGGGTCATCAGTATCTCTTTTACTTGGATTGATAGTTTAAAATTTGATTAATTTAAATTAAGGTAATTATCATAAAAATAGAAACGATGCTTTGGAATACTGACTTTTATAAGTTATATATTTGGTTTAAAAATAAAGATAGAAGATAATATTTAAGTTTTAAAACACTTAATATGCTAGTCGTTCTAGATAAACTTTTCTCAATTCTTATGTTTACACTCATTGTTACTAAGACATTTTATTTTAATTTCAATTACAATTATATGTTTTTGAAAGGATGTGTAATGATAATTTTACATTAGACCAAAGTGAAAATATAAGATGATGTTAAATATTGAGATACTCATCTAATAAATTAATCTCTCAAGGTAGGTTCTTCTCATAATAGATCATATCAACTAAAACGAAAGTATTTTACTTCAATCTGAGATATAATCCTACAACATGAAGTGATGTCTTGTATCATAAATCATACTCATCAACCTCTTCTACAACACAGCAAATATATAGATACATATGTACAATTTTGTTAATAAAATTCTAGAAGATCAAGTGCTCAACCTAACCCTAAAACTTTCCTTTGTTCTCCATTAATCATCTATTGCTAGATCTCAATCATTACAAAGGCTGGAGTTTTATAGGTTATATAGAATTTTTAATTCTCACGCATCGAACTCACTTTTTCATTCCAAGAACTACAGAAGAAAGAAAACCACAGAAGAAAGCCTATGCAAAAGAGTAAGAATGTTCCATCTTTTTTATGAACTACTTAAAAATGCCAATTTAACACCAACTATATCATCTTTTTTGTGAACTACTTAAAAGTGCCAATTCAACACCAAACTATACCAAAGTAATCTTTCAAGGGAATCAACCACATGTCTACACTCCACGGTCATTAGCTTGTAATCCTCTCGAAATGCAAGAAATCAAGCAGAGCATGGTTCGTGGGAAAAGAAGGATGTCTCCTCGTTTTTTAGTCTTTGATTTTTAATATAAACTTGGCCATTGTTGAGTTTTTTTTTTTTAAATCTTTTGCACCTAGTGGTCAATAATAACTCACTAGTGTTGGACTGCGAGAAGCCGAGAACTCAAAAGTAGGGCTGAGCACGGGTCATGTTGGTTCAGGTTGGATGAGATTTTTAATCCGAACCAACCAAAAGCCAACCGATCGAATCAAGTCAGGTTCGACAATTTAGAAGTCTGAACCCGAACTAATCCAACCCGCACTCTAGCGAGTTGGTTTGGGGTTGGGTTGGGGAGTTGGACCTTTTCTTTTCTTTTCTTTTCTTTTTTTCCTGATCTCAGCTCATCTTCTTCCCTTCCCATTATCCTCTCTTTTTTCTTTTCTCTAGAGTTTGTCAGTAGTTAACGAACTAGAAGTGAAGATCTATGAACTAAAGATCCATCTTCTTCTCCGACAAAGTGGCAATTCCTTCCTTTTTCCTTGTTGTCTTCTTCCCCTGTTATCTGTGAAACAGAGTTAAGTGAGGCTAAGAGATGGAGAGAGAGAAGTTGTGGGGGAGAAGGTGCTATTATTGCTGTAGCCCAATGAGCATCTCCATCAACGTTCTCAGGCCATGTTTCCACTGGCAATAAGCCTCTTGGTCGACAGAGACGATGGAGATTTGAGGAGTGAAGGAGATGAAGTTGATAGTCGACGGAGATGATGGAGATTAGAGAAGTGAAGGAGATGAAGTCAACGGTTGACGGTCGACAGAGATGAAATTATGGAGGAGTGATTTTCAAATTACCTGCAGTGCTAGCTGGCTGCCATAGACTGTAGGGTGTGAGAGACAAAAAGCTAGGGAGATTGTGAGAGACTTAAAGAGAGATGAAAGAAGAATCTGGAAGAAGAAATAATTTTTTTTAATATTTATATATATACATCGGGTTGGAAGATTGGGTTGGGTTAAAAATTTTCAACCTGTCACCAGACCCATCGGTCAGTGAGTTTAAAATTTTTGACCCGAACTAACCTGCCAACCCAACCTAAATCAACCCAACTGTGCAAATTGGATCAGATTGAGCGGGTTGGGCAGGTTGGCGGATCTGTTGCTTACCCCTACTCAAAAGTGTGATGTACTAAATAATGTTTCTTTTGGGATGGGCTACTTTATGCAAGCGGATTTGTTGTCTTTCGATCATCAAAATTATTAATTTTAAGATTGTTGGCCTTAATTTTTTGAATTTTTGAATTTTAATTTTCTTAAAAAAATTCTGAACCATTGATTGATCACAATAATCAATAATTTAGATCAAAACAAGAGACTTCTATTCTTTTAGAAACAAGAATAAATTCGCTCAGCTACCTTATCCCCAAAATCCCACCTCGTTTCTTC
Source organism: Biancaea sappan (assembly GCA_037074585.1). NCBI lineage: Eukaryota > Viridiplantae > Streptophyta > Magnoliopsida > Fabales > Fabaceae > Biancaea > Biancaea sappan. The sequence goes on along the minus strand of CM073491.1, from coordinate 15,098,688 downwards.
CAAGATATATGGAAAAAAAGAACCACACTTGAAATGTTGAATCTAAAGACACTGCTTGTTAAGGATGTTTAGGAAATTAATTTAAGTTGATCCATGCCAAGAGCCCAAGCAGCAAGAAGTTTGTAAGTTTTTTTTATATATAAATAAACTAATATATGAAAGTTCATTTAGCTCCAACTAATTTAATTTTGTCACGTCCCAAAATCTAAGTGCATGACCGGCACGGAAGGTGAATTTCATCTCACTTTCGTAAGCCTATTTTTCTCTTAAGCACAATACTAATTCTTATTTTGGTTATTTTTTAAATGTAATTAATTTAAATTAAATAATTTAAGAATTAAAATAAGAGAACTATTTCTCTTCTCACAAAATGATAAGAAATTATGGCTAAACCGAGTTTCTTATACACGTTACAGTTTTACACATTACATCGTTGAACAAGCCTATCCGATTACAGAGATTTTCTAGATTTATACAACTTAGAATAAGACCTAAACATTACACCTTTACCCTGAACAAATGGAAAGGTAATCTTAGCGTAAACGACATCGAACTATGAAGTTCTTCATACCTGAAACTAAAGACAGCTTCTATTTAAAAGAATCCTACCACATTCACACACAACATAGGTATATATATACATGCAGATATACATAATTGATCTAACAGTACAATCATCTAAGTTTTAGTGTACAAGATATTTATCAAGACACACACATTAAAATCACCTCGTAATTATTAACAAACACATTCAAGATCAAGCCAAATCACATTTCAAACAATTCATACAATTCTATTTAAGTTCCCAAACATTTTTTGGGTCCCGTCCACAATAAGTGGCCATTGCCCCACGGCCCCAGTCGCATCCTCCCTTATTTCACCCCTGTCCTCAAAGGAACAAATATGTAGTCCAACCTTATTTTACCCTGTCCTTAAAAGGACTAATATCATATTCAATACCACGTGGCCATGGTGATTTCATTTCATCCTTATTTCATTCCATGGGATCCCATAAACACCATTTCCCTTTCTCTCAAGATCAAACACAATCACATTACACAAATATAGGCAACCATATGCATACCATTTTAGGAAAAGTTCACAATAGTCTCACACTTGCACATTTCAATGCATAACATGAATGTATTAATTTCATGTCACATATTTATATTTATAGTACACTTATAATATATACATAAATAAGCAAACAAGGTAAGGTAGGATCTCTCACCTTGATTCCAAGCTAAAATTCTACACTTCAAATCAGAGGATAAATGCAAGGAACTCATGAAAGACCTAAAGAACAAGCCAAGTAAAGACATAACACCAAATCAGAATATAAGCTATTCAATCATCTTGCTTTATTCTGTTTTGAATCTAAAATTATAACCAATCTTTAAGAAATTTCTGGGAATAAACTATAGCTCCAAAAATTTTAAAATTTGGTACAAATCCTTATTAGTATGTTGACATACTAGGATAAAAATGTCATAATTTAATTCTATCATTTGACCCCTCTAAAGACCTTATTATTGACCAAAGGTCAGAACTATCCAAATCTGTATAGGTTATGACTTTCTATTTAATAAGCCTATCAAACCTTAGCCAAATGCTATGAAATTTGATAGACAATTAGTATGAGGTCTTATCTAGGTGTTATAAAATTTTCAAGTCAAAATAAGATTGTTTAGTTATTGCGTAAAATCCAAAATTCACACTTATTTAAATTTCTCCTGCACTGAATAAAGTATTGTTCCCATATTTATTTGACCAAGCAAAATAATTTTAATGAACTTGAAACTTGCTAGATCAGATTATCACAATAAAAGAATCTCTTCACAAAATTTCATGAATTTAGGAGTTGATTTATGTCACGACCCATTTTCTAGGCACATGACCGGCACAATGATGAATATCCCATCACTGTAAGCCTTTCGATAAATTCTTCCCACAAGTAAAATTGTTAGTCACTATCTCTATATTCTCAAAATACCATTCCTTAATAAATACAAAGAAAATACATCAGATTTTCTTAATTAATAATAGATCCTCAGTACAAAACACATTATCATACTGAAATACAAGCCAAATACCAAACCCCTGACCTAGATGTCCTAGACGGTTACAGAGCAACATACTGTATAACAAAAGAAGGGCTTACCCGACAGCGGGAAGGTCCAACGTGATCTACTCCTCTAGCGGATGTACTTCGGCGGCAACCTGATCTGAACAAAAAGTTCGTACAAACAGTGTGAGCTTTTAAACTCAGTGAGCAAATCGGCCTCGCGTTAATAAAATTCAAATACATCACCAGTCATGCAAGCATATCCGAAGGCTCAAGCTCAACCAATAGATATAGTTAGAAATTACATACAAGAAAAATTCATCCAATTCAACAAACGATACTAGTACTCGTCAATGGCAATATATCCCGGAGAGCGCACACAGGCCGGCTCACCAATTTTGTATTTTTCCGCCATGACGCACAACATCATCCTCTTAGCTAGGGCGCCTCACGGATTTATCACCAATCCGGGCTATATCCCTACTGAGGGAATCATTGTCTCCACACTCATTGGTCAAGACACTCTTTAACCCGGGTTTTCCGCCTTGCCGTGAGAGGGGGTACTGTACCGCTCAATCACAATCAATAGTACAACAGTTCATATCATAATCAGAAGCACAATATAATACTCATCCATATAACAGGTATAGTATATAACTATATGATTCAAATTTCATATCATCATGAGATACTTGCTTTGTCTTATCCATACTTCTGGATTAATTATCTCATTATATTCGTCATTCTGAATCCAATTTCCCCCTATGAATCTTGGGAGTGTCCTACGACATACTTTTTATCACCAGTAATGCTAAAACTCTATTAAAACAGGGTCGTTTCACTCACCTGGATTCCGTACGAGTATCACTTCTCTAAATCGTTACGGACAAGAGTACGCAGGTGAATTTCAGTGTTCCGCTACAGAGATTTTCATGAAAGATTACAAAAAATACGTTAAGATCGTTTTCGTACAGATACTGTTCATACGTACGGGTACTATTTATACGGTCACTATTCATACGTACGGTACTATTCATACGGTCACTATTCATACGTACGGATACTATTCATACCAAAAATACAGAATACAATCTGTAAAAGAGTACACCAGGTAAGTTCTTAGGAAAGAGTGGAGGGTCACACTGGACACACTTAAAAACCAGGTCTTTCCTTAGCCAGAACTTTTCTAGACATGTATTCTCCACAGATTATATTCTATTTCGCTAATCAGAGAATCAAAATAACAGCTAACGATAGTTTTTCTGATGTGGAAGATCGGCCAAAGCCGCAACCACAGAGCATACTTAAGAAAATAACTTCTAAAATTTGAAAGACATAGAAAGGGCATAGTATCCTTACCTAAGCAAAAACGGAAAGGCCCAAAATCTCAGAAGCCTAGCGTCGGAGCAAGAGAAACTTAAGGAGGGAAGAAGAGAAGTTGAAGGTGTGAGTTTAGAAGTGAAATGTAAGGGCCTATTTATAATAAAAGTCAAGGGTACTATTTGACACTATACACTAATAAAATATTCAATTTACTATTCATGAAAATGTTATTTCTAATAATGCAGTTACTGTGTACCTTACGAAAATTTTCGTTTATTTACTCTTAGAAACTTTAAAGGGAAAACTATCCTTTCACCTTAAACCTTTAAGTTTCTTTTCAATTCAGTCCTTTCAATTTAGTCCCTGAGGGTATTTTTACACATAAAACGTCATTTTCTCCTACAAACTTCTTTCTAGTTTTCTCTTATGACCAAACCACATCTAGTATTTGACATTTTGATTGTATAAATGAACAGTACCATATACGTAAATAGTATTATACAGGTGAATAGTACCGTATACTGAAATAGTAACGGTAGTTTGAAAACACGCATTTATATTTTATTTTTCATGGGTATTACAATTTAGTCATCTAAAAATACAGAAAGCCATATGCATTTAAAATTGTCATATTATCTCTTCACAGCTCCTTGGTAAATTTTTTTTATTTCCTTTACTTGGTTTAAACTTATATTTCACTTCATCTAGAGCTATAGATTAAGAATATATATTCTTTTGAAATTAAATCAACTCCAGAAAAATTTTCAATATTTTCAGTTTAGTCCCTATAGTTTACTGTGATGTTCATTTTCTCTATCAATCTTGCTTATTTCAGCTTCTTAATTTTGTTTCAATCCAATTCATGGTATATCTGGTTGGTTCTACCCAAAATCAAAGCAAAAAGAGAAGAAATTCTCGGATGAATAATAAAATCGCAAGTGAACAGTACCACCGATTTTTAGCATATATTTCTCATCAAAATTCTCAAATAATCTCTTTATTTTCATTATAAAACTAACCAAGAGAGGGAAGAAAGGTTTGAACAGCCTTTAGAGGTCTCAAATATAGTAGAATTTCAAATCAATTTTCTGCATAATAGAAATTACAACTTCCAATTTCTTACCTTTCAACCCTAGTTCTCTATTTCAGTTTCCTCAATCCTTATTGTCATGCTACTCCTAAGGAAGGGGAAGAAGGTAGAGGAAGGAAGCTTGGTTAACATTTACTCCCTCTCTCTCTCTCTCTCAAATTGACTCACATAGAAGATGGAAGAATGAAGAAAAAACTCAAGGAAGAAGGGAGAAGGAAGAGAGAAAACTTTCGGAAAGTAAAAATTGAAAAAAGTGGAAACTTCTCTCTCTTTCCTTTTTTTTCCCCACTTGTCTCCCCTTTTCTCCATTTCCGTATGTGCCAAAAATGAAGGGCCAAATGTGTTTTTTTTTCCTCTTGGTTTCTCTTAGAAGCCACATTCAACGGAGCAAAATGTTCCATGTGGCATAATGGCTTTTCATTACTTAAAATATATAAAATCACTCTTCTTACAAATTTTAATTCACTTGGGTCCTTATGAAAATTGTAAAATTTTCTAATTACACCCAAAAATCCATAATTTGTTTTAATACTCCTTATTTGATCTTTTTCACTAATAAAATAAAATAAAATATTCATGCAACTTAATAAAATTTTCAAACAAATCCTTAATAATTCATACATTTTAAATTTAATTCCTAAATTAAATAAATTCCAAGTTGACGGCTCATTGCAAAACCTCGAGTATTGCAAATTTGCACTGAGTCAAACTATTTAAAAATAAAACTCTCTCAATACTATTTTTTTTAATTCACAAAATTTAAGTTCAAGACTTTGTATAAAAGAATGTCTCTAATTAAATTGAATCAACCAATGTTAGTGAAAGAATTAGTAAATTTAGAGTACATTTGGAATAGCTTATTTTGAACTTATCTAACTTATCTCATAACATAAGCGTTTATACACTTATTTAAGAGAGCTTATAGAAATAACTTATGAAAATAAGCTGAAAATAGTTTATGTGAAATTTATCCTCATAAACTTTTTAATTATAGAAATAACTTATATATAAACACTTATATAATAAGCGTTTATTTTATAAATGATTAAATAAACTGTATATCCAAATAAAATTAGGTGTGTTGTCCTTTCATATTTTGTCTCCTTTCTTGGGAAGAGCAAGCATGAAATGAAGCTTTTGATGGACACGTTTTAAATGTGTGCTAGGTCTGAAAAAGCTAAGCAAAATGCTGGCTTTGAATAGTTGTTCGATTAGGCCATCAACAATTGCAAATAATGGTGTGATATGGGGTTATGGGCCATTGGAGAGAGCTTCAATAAGTGAAACACATTTTTTCACTTATTGACCTTTTTTTTTTAATTTCGAATATCCAAGGATCTTTTTGTAAGTTTAAATCATAGAAACGTCCAGCATCTCAATTTTCATTCAAAAAATCCCCCAGCCCCTCTGTTTTTTTTTTTCAAAAATGTCCTTAACACTTATGTTGTCTTTCAAGAACGCTTCCAATCCCTCTTTTTTTTTTTTACAAAAACATTCCACACCAATTCCTTGGCTAAATTTAACAAAAGCACACAATTCTCCTCCAAAATCTAGTATATATGCGTGCAGCCAAATTTTCCAATACTGCAGATAATACAATCTTTGATCAATTATATATGTATTAGGAAGGATTTTAAAATTAATGAGAGATGTTAATCAGGAGTTAATGAAGTGGAAAAAAAAAAAAAGAGTCCTGAACATCCAGGCTTAGGGTAGCAACCCTTTTGTGGACTTGTTGAAGGCTCTTTCTCTTCAACAGTATGGTCCAACCCCATTAACTTTGCCCTACCTACTTATTCATGAAACACATTAAAGATGGAGACTCTTTCAGGTTTCAGGCATTAACGGAACAGTATGAATATGGTGTTTTGCTTTGGGTTTCTTCACCAACCATTCATCAAAGTGGAACGACTATTGAACATTGATGAATAGACACTCCAAATATGCGGATCCCTTCCCAGATTTGGAGGGAACAATATCCTTTAGGTTTTTATTTGAATTGTTAGATAAAATTATTTAACAGTTCAGATTAATCTAGTATTTTTTTAAAATTGTATGATTAAGTTTTAAAAAAAAAAAAAAATAGAAGGTTGGACTTGTTAAAATTAATTATGTAATTTTTTTAAAAAAACTAAATTAATCTGGACCATCCAACAATCCAAATAAAGACTTAGAAAGTACTGTTCCCTTTGGGTCCTGGAAAGAATCCGCGTTCAGGAAAAATATACCCATATCATGCATATTATCTATTACTCAATTTATCATTCTTTCATAAGCAAAAATAGAATTTACACAAAAACTTGCTGTAGACTGGTAATTAATGTTTGCTTAAAAGAACAATATCCCTGCTTTCGATAAAGAAAAGTCCAGTAACTGGTTTTGGAATACCAAGAAAGGGTCCGCCAATGATCATGACTGCTTTTATATGGAACATCTTCATAAGTCAGTAATATTTCCATTGCAAATTGACCACCAAAAATATCATGGAGAGCAAGACATAGAGCACATAAAATGTATACATAAATAATAGCAAAAATAAAGAGTGTTTGTCAGTCTCTGATGATGTTGTGTGTGTGTTTGTGTATATATAAATGAAATCAAACTAGTAATGATTAAAATCAAATTAGGAGAGAAGCAAACCACCAAAAGGACCTTCATTTTATGCTAAAAATTCATATACATCCACAAATTAAAATTGGAAAGGAAAAAATATTAATTCAATGTTTATCTAAAACTAATCTTACTGGTCTGTATATGAAATCACTATTAAACTGCAATACTTTAAGCAATAGTATAGAATGATCAATAGATGTCTATGTTAAAAAAGATCACATATTAATAGAATAAATAATAATTACTTAAAAAACTATACTTTGTTAGACCACAAAATCCTAATCATTAACATTTTAATAAAACTCCATTTAGGAACATGTATCTATGGTGTTGGAGGTGTCGAATATAATATTCTTGTTTGTGCTTCATTCCTCTACATGAATTATGCACAACAAAGGTAAAACCATAGATACAAAAGGGTTTTGGGTTAAACACTTATAGAAACACAATTTACTTACTTTAGTTGATTTAACAATTGTTACTCTTTTTTTTTCCTTTCTTTCTTTGAGCCTCAACACAACTCTTAAAGCATTTCTTATTTTTTGCACTATCTTTTTGCTTGAATCTTAATGGTTGTAGTGTAATCTGGGGATGTAGGGATGACAGTGACATTGAGATATATATATATATATATCCCAACCTTTTTCCTATCAAATGAAATTCATTAAGTTGTTTCCTCAACTCAAACACGAAGCTTCGCATCAACAAGGATCCTTCCCATTGTCTTAGAGGCTTCGACTGCTATACTTTATTGCATCTTGACTAAGATCCTTAAACCAAATAGACATACCTAATCAATGCTATATTTATTTTTTTTTTATCCTTCTTACTCTTATAGTGTCAATCCTTCCTCACTCCAAATTTAATTTTTCCACTTTATATCCTTAAAAATTTCATGTCACATTTAGATTATCAAATTTCATTCCAACCTCAAGCTTCCAATTTGTCTCTGTTGAAGTTCTCAGCAAATTATCTATAATATATATATATATATATATATATATATATATTTGGAGCAAGCTTAGTTTATTAACAAGGAGTACATATGCAAGGAGTATATATATTTATTTATGTAGATATTAAATGGTACCATAGTTTGAATTTGGTGATTGTTAGTCCTAGGAGACATTGCCAATTGTAGGCAGAGGGATTAGAAGCTGTTGCGCGATATGAGAAACAATACTGATAATCTTTTGAAGAGCATATAATTAGTCATTGTTTATCATATATATATATAGCCATTGTTTATATATATATATATATGGTTAGCCATTGGTCTTTAGGCCTCCAAGGAGCATTTGGAATATTGGCTTGGAAATAATATTACGTAAGTTGGGTTTGTTGCAATACATTTGGACAGAAAAATTGGGCAAAACCTAAAATATGATTTGTCACTTACAAATTTAATTAAATTGTGGTATCATTTCACTAGTGTACATGCAAGGAGTATATAACAAGTATATCTATATTAAATTATAAGCTATCAACAAATGTTGGATTTAATGGAAAGAGTTAGTCTTTCACAAGTAGACCTAAATTTGAATTTTTATTGGAAGATATACTTATATTTAGTGTCTGACAGTATTTTAGACAAGATTCACTCTCGTGAAAGATACCAATAAAAAACTAGAAAAAAAAAATTCTAAGCTAGAATTAATTACAGATTCAGAATAACCTATTTTGTTGTTGTCCTTATATAACCTCAATTTGACAATAGTTATATATATAAATAATCTTAACACACTTAGTTCGGTTTTAATATTTTATGAACTAAATCTACATTAGTTTCATAATCAAGGTTAAAATAAACAAAGATCAAATGATTATATGAGCCATGGTGATGGGAAGCTTCCAAAAATTACAAAAGTAAATTTCCCATATTTTTTCAATTCCACTTCCCACAAATATGAATTAAACATAAACGTAACTCAAAGGTCAAAACCATTTCCTATATTTTTTTCCCTGTTCAATGCCATTTTCCATATCTATTCCAATTTAGTATGTATGCCTGTCTAAAATGGGCCATAGAAATCTATAACAATCATCAAGCTATATCTATGTACATAAAGCAAGGGAGGGGGCATTGTAGAAGACATCAAACGATGCTGAACCCTAGAGACGATAACACATCACAGAAAACCCTAAAGAAGATGAATCATAAAAGAAAGAAAAAAAAAAGGCAATGAAGGAAAACAGCTCACGATGAAGAAGGACGCTTGAAGGCGCGCGGATCCTCTGCTTGGAGAAAAATTAAGTAGAGGCCTGCTCAGTTTTTAGCAACGATTTTTACCGTTGCTAAAAACATTTAGCAACAGTTTAGCAAAAAAACTGTTGCTGAAAGTTTTTAGCAACAATAAAAATCGTTGCTAAAAACTGAACAGGTGAAATTCCAAACGAAGGATCCGGATCCCGCTTGAAGTTGTTGAAATGGCGGTAAAAAGGACGCCCAGTATGAGTTCAATGCACCATCACCACTGAACCCTTAAAAATAGGCGATAGTTGTTAGATGTCACTTTCTTTCAACACTAAACATTATTGTTATTACTTGACACCACAAATCGAGTACCCCAAGTCCCAACTATCAATTTTTCTTTCCATGTTGAAAGATTAACGTCCGCTGCTCTTCTTTTCAAAACATTTGTTGTCAGATAAAAATCATTGCCCTCCAAACACAGACAATTTCGTTTTTTTTTTCCTTTTAAGTGGCATGGATCACAAATTTTGAATAGGGATCATTATCCAATGTATTCCAGAACATTCAATATTTGTTATCTATGGCTCAGTTTTATATATTGTATTTGTTTCTCCTTTTGACAACGGCATACTAGCATGTGGTATTTTATAATGTATGGTTTTATCGCTTTAGAGCAAGTTTTGTTTTCGTTGGACTAAAAGTAGAAGGATAGATGGCCAACAAGATTCCCTCAAGGTCCTGTTTCCGTCATCAAAATTAGACACTGAGAGCATATCTAAATCCGTAGATTGTGTATGTCCTTTTTATGAGAAGAATGGGTGGCCTCGGTTTGTTTTCGTTGCCTGCTCGATTATTACAATTAGGTTGAACCAATCGGTCAATTAATTCTTGAATTGAAATTTTAATTTTTTTACTAATCAGTTCAATTTTTTAAACTTTAGTATTTTGTTGAGTCGTCTTCTTGGTGTTAACTTATAGATTCACTTTTTTTCTTTTTAATAGTTTGAACTCGTTTTTTTCTCAATTTTGTTTGGTTTGGGTGCTTTTTTTTTTTGAACGAGAGATAACAATTCAATCCAATATTTTCAAACACCCAATGATATCCATCTAAAAAAAGAAAAAAATCTGATATCTAACATCTGGTATGGGTAGTAAAAAATTATTATTTGATGGATACCAGACAGATTAAAATATTGCTATCGAATATTTTATATTTATTCAAAATGAATGGATAAATAGAATATTTAATATATGTCCAATAAAATATAATATATATATATATATATATGTCATTTGTGTCGGTTATGCTATTTTTGTCATTTAAATTTATGGGTTTTTTTTTTCTCTTCTTGTAAATTTGATGAATATGTTATTTTTTTTTTTAATGGATGTGTGTGTTAGGTATTAGGCATTGAATATCCAATAAGTCAAGGATATAAATTATTCAATACCAATTGTAATATATTTTGAGTGTATTTGAAAAAGTTTATTTTGAGTTTATCTTATATCATAAGTGTTTACGTATTTATTTAAAAGAATTTATAAAAATAATTTATAGTATGTCCATAAGCTATTTTTTATTTATTTTTATAATTTTTTATTATATATAAATATTTATATAATAAGTATTTATTGTATAAACACTTAAATAAATTATTTATGTATTTCGGATAGTTTTAAATATTGGATAGGTTCGGATATCCGTTCTCACTCCAAATGGCTGTTTTTTTTTTTTTATCATTTTTTAAAAAAAGAGCGAGTTTGGTGGGAGGGTTACGACACCACTGCTTCACCAACCCTCGAAGTCATGGTTGGTTGGTGAGCATGCTCTTCACAGCGTCATCGCCACATGGCTGCCTAGTTTTACCAGCTATCCACTTTTTGTTTTACAAAAATTTAACTTATTTAATTTTTAAACATTCATGATAAAGTCATTCAAGATTTAAATTGTTAACCTACTGCTATTTTTTGGTATTGCTTCGTCGTTTTTTTTAATGAAAAATAATACATGCAGAAGTATGTGACTCGTGGATTTCTCTAATTTATCCTAAGTCTTGGTTTAGCTGAATTTGATCTTGCTAGAAATATAATTCCCAATTTATTTGAATGAAATTATATTTGTATTTTTTGAATTTGGAATTTTGATTAGCCAATGAGAGAAATTCTGGTTTATTATATGAGGCATTAGGGATTTTATAAAGAAATTATGAACTTAAAGCAAAACTAGAGATACAATAAGGGATTCTACATGGGGAACAAAATTTATGGGAAATTATGCTATATATATTTAATTTGGGATTTCAACTTACTAAGAAAGAAATTTCAATCTTCGATATACAAAAAATTAGTAATTTATGCCAAAATTTGGAGGATACTGTGTTGTGTGTGTTGATTTTGGTATTTGAGTTAGCAGAGAAGAATTTTGATCTTCTATATATTGAAGAAATAGGGATTTCATCTTTAATGAGGAACATGGCAAGATAAAGCAAATTTCAATAGGTTTGGTCAGCATGTGTTAATGGACAATGATATAGGACATTAATATAATAATAGTTTAAACTTCTCTGAATGTTAAATTTTAATCCACCTCATGCTAGGGTAATTTAGGACCAAATCACAAGTTTTAAACTTTATCTTGTCTCTCTTTCTTTCTTTTTTCATTAATACACCACATCTAAATAGAGGACTAATTACAATTTACACCTGGGTTTAACACCTATTTATCTTATTTTAAATATTATTTTTAATTTTGTTAACATTTTAATACATATTATTGAAAATTTTTACTTAATTTATTGTCTACCAAAAAATTAAAATTTTTCATTATATAATATTATAATTATTTTATATTAAAATATGATATATTATTAATTTTTCTTTTAATTTGGCAATAAAAATTAAACTTAAATGATAAAAAGAATTAAAAATAAATCAATAGCTGAGGATCTCAAGTATAAATAAACAACTTGGTTACGTTTCGTTTGAAACAACGCAGAAACCGGGAATGTGGAGCACCTTCAGATTGGGTCCTTTGTCCTCATTCACATTCTCTGCCTTCTCATAAATCCTCGTTCATATCTTTATTCAAAGTTTTTCGAAGCCATGATTATTTTATGATTCCAGCAATTTTGATTATATTCTGATTCGATTCCTTCACGCTCTGAAGTGAGTTATTTTTGCGAAAGTCTTTCTCCGCATAAAATATAAGAGGTGAGGTTCGAAAAGATTTGTATGTGTTTCCTCTTACATTTTCTTAGCATACGAACGGTGCACATATAATAATGCGATATCGACAGCTGGAATCTCTTATTTTCTGAAGTTGCTTCATTTCTTAGTTTTCTTGTTTGATTAAGCTTTTGTTTGTTAATCTGGACTGAGTATATTTTGCTGCATTCTGCGTTCGCAGCTAAATCACATTGGAAGCTGGTTGTTTTGAGGTGACGCCATGGATGCTAAAGCCGCTCAGAGGTTTCAATTCTCAACCTTAATTCATCATGAGATGATTGCGAGGGAACCCTGCGATTATGTGAAATTCTCTCGAGGTTTTAGAGAGCCGCAGAGACATCAGGCTTTTGTTTTGCAGTCTGCAACTGCTGGACTTCCATGCAGTCGGCGGAGGGCGAGCCATTTGGAGATTGCTTGTTCGTATAACAACTTTCTAGGTAGCTATATAAATAATTATATTATGAGAATAACAGTTATGATTTTTTTAGAATTACATCCTCTAACATTTCTCTAATATTTATAACATTACATTTCGACTGTTGGATCGTGTAGGATGGACGACATCCAACATACTATATTCTAGAGAGTAACATGCACGTGTGGGATGTTGTCTATCCGGCACAATCCAATGGTCAAAATGTAATATCACCAATATTAAAAAAATACAATGTTAGATTATCTAATTCCGATTTTTCCCCCTCGTCCTTTTCCTATTTGTTCCAACCACTAAACCTACCTATATCTTATGTAAAATGTGAATTCGGATTCCTCGTCCAATCCAACGGCCCATATTTTATGATTCTTTTCTAAAGAAAGAAGAGGGGATCCAAATTTGTAAAATGCCCAGCTATTGGTCAAAATGCCAAACCTTAGGGTAATGCTGGATTGTACCATTGTTCCCTTCTAATTTTGGTTTTCCACTCCTTCAGCTGTAACAATGATTTTTTGTATTGAAGGAATTAATAAATGTTAATTTTTAAGTAGCAAACGAGAAGCAGTATTCAACAAATTGGGATAAGTAGGAAGATTGTGAATCTGCGCCAGAAGTACCTTCGTATTAACCATTCCTGTCAATTATTTATTTTAAGACAAGTTTTCTTAATATTTTCTTGTTGTTATGATGTTTAGATAGATGTCGTACTGTTGTAAAGACAAAATTACTTGTCACAGAAAGTTTTACTTGTCATCAAACCTTACAACATTTCTGGATTCTGTAGAAAATTTTTCAAATAAGTTGCACAAGAAATTAGAAGTTAGAACTTGTACTGTGAAACTTATTTGAAAAATTTGGGCACAGATATTTGAGACTAAACATGGTGGATATCTATATAGAAACACATGATGTGATCAATATCAAAGGACAGTAGTCTCACTAGCTGGATCCTTGAGACCAATTTCTATCAAGATGAACCATAAAAAGACACGTTTCTGAATTCTGAGATAGATTTCTGCAGCTTCATATACATACCCCTCCAATTAATATTTTTACTAGAGAAGGTCTCTTAACAGATATTTGAAGGAAGAGCATGGTGTTTGAGACCATGTAGTTAATATATGAATACATGTATATATATATATATATATACCTGCAGGAAATCAAGTGTGTTACTTACCATTATAAGTTTTAGCTATTTGGATTACTGACAGTTTATTTCAAATATCACTCTTGTAGATTTGACATTGGACTCTGGAAGTTGTCAGGCCCCTTTTGACGAAGGGTTAATTTTAAAGGTAGGCAGGATTCCTTCTACCATCTTCAGTTAAGTAAGCCCATCAGTCTAGAGGTGCCATATCATTCTACTCTTTAGACTGTTATATTAACGCACAAAAATTGTAATTTAGCTCAGTTTGTTATTTTTCTGAGCAAATTATATGCCACTATCTTACTTGAAGTCAATAAACTGCAGACTAAGTCACAAGAGATCAAGCCTTTTTTACATGGACGCTCTATGTATCTTGTTGGTCAGTCTTTTGGTTGAAGTCCTTGTGCACATGGTAGACCTTTGAAGTATAATTACTTTGGCATTAATATTTTGCATTTGATAAATGCAGGAATGATGGGCTCTGGGAAGACAACTGTGGGGAAGATTTTGTCAGAGCAGCTTAGTTATTCCTTTTTTGATATGTTAGTATGTGATTCCTTGTCCTTTTGATTTTTTTTTTTTTAAAAGAAAGATATCAAGGCAAGTGAATATTGCATCAGTTGAATGCCTAAAAGACTAACGGGCAGGACAAAGAATGAACTCTGGCAATGAAGCGAGCTATAAAATTTCATTATGTTCAGTGTTGGATCTGAGCTTCAGCTGGTGATAATATTCAATTGATAGTTGAGTGGACTCTAAGAAGAAGCAAGAAATGTATAATTCTTACAGATTAAAACAAGGTCTCAGTTATTCTAAGGAATATGGTATATTCTGATGTTTTAAGATTTTTGGTTGAAAGGTTTCGTGTTTCTCTGTCACAATACAAGAATTTAATTTGATGGTCACATTCAAGCTCCTGCTGAATATTTTCTGCATCTGTTGCATTCTTGGGTGCTTTAGTGATGCATTGGTAGAGGAGGAGGTTGGAACTTCCGTAGCTAATATATTCAAGCACTATGGAGAGGGTTTCTTTCGTGACAAGGAGGTCAGTTAGAAAACACTATTTTTCCGGTTTATGTCCTCCCCAGTGTTTGAACTTTTGGATTCCCCTATTCCTTTAATACCATCCGGTTCCCTTGTTTTTCATATTTGTAAATTTCTCTGCCCCCAAATTACCGTTCTTGTTTATGTTATCATATTCAACGCCGTTGTTCATTCTATTCTTTTTCAATTTCAGACTGAGGTATTGAGTAAGCTGTCACTTATAAATAAACTTGTTATTTCTACTGGTGGAGGTGCAGTTGTGAGGCCCATAAATTGGTATAATAACTAACATACAATCAAGAAAAATTTTTTTCTTCACCTTTTTATGATTAACTGCCATCTCAATTCAGTTTATACATGTTCTTCATATGCGGATTGCCAGGAAATATATGCACCAGGGACTTAGTGTTTGGTTGGATGTACCTTTGGAAGCCTTAGCTCAGCGAATTGCAGCTGTAGGGACTAATTCTCGTCCACTTCTGCATTATGAGGCAGGGGATGCATACACACGGGTAACTATTTTTCGTCCATTTTATATATATATATTGGAGTGACATAATCATTATGAAGAGTTTAAGGCACTAAGAGCATCCTACTTAGTTCCATAAACTTTGATGCATCCTCCTATGAATCAGCGTCAAATTATTATTCCACTAAATAATTTTGACCCTATGGAGTTGACCTGCAGGCTTTGATGCGTTTGTCTACACTTTTTGAGGAAAGAGGTGAAGCATATGCCAACGCAAATGCCCGGGTGTCCTTAGAAAGTATGCCTAGTTATCTTTTTTTCACTTCTTGAAAGAAAAATTGTGGTTCTGTCCATCATCTGTGGGAATACAACAGAAAAGGGACTTGTTTGTTTAGACTATAGCCAGTTTCGTGGAAGTGACTGCACGCCCACATTTTTGCTTGGCCTTGGTGTTCTAGTTACATCTGCCAAGGGCGTTCAATGATTAAAAAGACAAACGTTTTAGTGTGGAATTCCAACATTGATGATGTTGTTCTGTGCAGATATAGCAGCAAAACTGGGCTGTACAGATGTATCAGATCTGTCTCCAACTGCTATTGCAATTGAGGTCTTTATCACTTTCTGCCCACGCCCTTCCTAACTCTGTTTTAGTTTGTTATACTTGATGCTTATCTATTTATGCTTGTGCATTTATCAGGCACTAGAACAAATTGAGGGCTTTCTGAAGGGTGAAAATGGCCATTATGCGGGATGCTAGTTTGATACGAACCCGTTTTGATTATTTATATTTGTCATTGGAATTTACAATCGAGGGCATGATGGCACAAGTCGCTCCTAATTTGTATTAGGATGATCCTAAGCTTGATAAGAACTGTTAACTAATTTGTATCTTATTTATTTGTTACTTTTGTATATCTACCGATATTTATATTTATATATATATATATATATATATATATATTTATCGTATTTTATGCATACCATAGCCCATAGTCAGCACTAAACGATGAAACATTTTATGGATTGCAACAAGCTTCAACTATCCCATGAGTCTCAGATATTAAAGTTATCATAAAAAAGCTGTGTTTTTTTGGTTGAGTAATAAACACTTAATCTGACAATTATTATTAGAATGGAGGATGAGTTTGACTTTTATCAAAGCAACTAATTTAACAATTGTTATTAGAGTTGAGGACTTGAGACTATGGCAAAGTATATGACAATTATCTCATGTGAAAAGTTGACATAAAAAATCTAGTGGAGTTATAATTAAAACATGATGTTCAAGTCAAATATGATTAAATAGAAAAAAAGTGTATTTTAATTAATAATTCTAGCTTTTACTCGAGCAACAATAATTTTAAAAATTGAAATCCATAAAAATTGTTGGATTGGATCGTGTTTGGATTTATGGCAAAACCAAAACCTTCGGTTGAAATTTGAAAATTAGGAATATGGATATGTATATATATATATATATATATATATATATATATATATATATATTGTTCTTTGGTCAAAAAAAAGTATTGAACTTTGGGATCTATTCACCCATAGTCGCTCAAGCTTGCTTCAGCAATCATATCTACCTTCTTTGAGACATGTTCAAATTATAGTTGAATTTGTATTTAATAGAGAGAATAAAAAGAGAAGATTTAATGGTTTTATTTCTTTTAATATTTCGAAGCGCTTTTTCCTTTGAATAGAAAAACCATAATTTCATAATTGGGTCTTGCCAAATATTAAAGTCTTTATATAGTTCTCTGAACAGCCATCACACGTCAATGTTGAGATGGCCGAGTTGGTCTAAGGCGCCAGATTAAGGTTCTGGTCCGAAAGGGCGTGGGTTCAAATCCCACTCTCAACATGTACGTTTATTTTTGTTTTTCTTCCTTCTGGCTTATCTACTCTTATCATCTCTATCCAGCAGTCGCGTGTGTACCAGTGTAAGAGAACAGAAAACGGAGTAATGTGGACGACAAGCATGGCCTATACATCTCTGCTGCTTAAGCCACGCTTCAATGACTATTATCTTCATCGTCACCACGCAAGACGTTTCAGCATCAACCTCCCAATCCAAATCTGCCGAATTAGAGCTTCCTCTGCTGCTCCAGGCGTCGACCTCAACACTCTCGAATCTGCCATTTCTCAGGTTCTTTTTTTTTTTTCCATATTAAGGCCGATTTAATCTTCACGGTTCATTACTTGATTCCTTTTTCCATGCTTTACAACATAGAATTTGATAACTTCGGCAATGTCGAGTTCAATTTCGATTCCTTGCTTTTATGTATTTGTGCTTGCATTCAAAGCGATTTGAATTCCGAAATGACACGATAGTTACTTCGGTTTGGACTTTAGGTCATGCCTTTGTTGATATGAAATTGAAACTCAAAAGGCATGCGTTTGTGCAGAAAGACAGTGATGCCGTTAAAGTGGCACTTGATCAGCTGAGCGAAGTTGGGTGGGCCAAGAAATGGAGTTCTCAGCCATATGTTTCACGTCGTACGGTCAGTCTCCATTACAAGTGTGAAGTTCTGGGGAAGTGCCATCCAAACATTAAGCTCATCTTCGAACTCGTGCATTCATGCACTTAAATATAATGTATACTTGTTCAATGCTTCCAAATACCTGGTCATATGTGAGCTTGATTAATCATACAAGTTTTGACTGTTCTACTCTGTGCACCAGACATCACTTCGAGAGCTGACAACTCTAGGCATTAAGAACGCTGAGAATCTCGCTATCCCAAGTGTCAGAAACGATGTGAGTTCCCATCAGTTAATTTTATTGTCAAATGGAATAAGAAGTACCGAATCTGTCTTACTGTGTAAGATTAAATGTCTTAAAGTTCTATTGCTACACGTGGCACCCAGCAATCAGTCAATTTTTTTGTACATGCTTGAAGCATTTTTTAAGTCTATAGAGGTCTTATGTCTCTAATAACGCAGGCAGCTTTTCTTTTTACGGTGGTGGGAGTAACTGGATTTTTAGCTGTTCTTGCTGGCCAGCTTCCTGGGGTATATTTCCAAAACACACTACTTCTTCCTTTATGGCTGTGTCTAAAATGAGATCTTATAATCTAATGTTAGAACTATGATGAAGAGATATAGTATTGAAGCAGGTTTTCTCCTTTGATTAGACAAAAGCTTAAGAGAATTTTGACTTTCACTCCCATCTTTGATTAATGTTGACTCTGTAGGATTGGGGCTTCTTTGTACCATACTTGGTTGGGAGTATTTCCTTAGTGGTTCTGGCTGTGGGTAGCATATCACCCGGGTAAGAATTAAGTATACTCTGAATGAGATGAGAGTGAATGCCTCTTCAGTGTTGGCTTTAAACACATTAATACTCTTGTATGCAATTGTAGGCTTCTCCAAGCTGCTATCAGTAGCTTTTCATCAGTTTTCCCAGATTATCAAGAGAGGATTGCCAGACATGAAGCAGCGCACTTTTTGAGTACTGCTCTTATTAATTGATTTATTTGCATGCTCAAATTGATAGCATTAGATATGTGTGATATCTCATCATCGTCTCAAATTCATTTTGTGTTTGGCCTTTGACTATTTGTGTTATTCTAGCTGCTTATCTGGTTGGCCTTCCCATCTTGGGCTATTCGCTGGATATTGGGAAAGAACACGTAAATCTCATTGATGAAAGGCTTGAAAAGCTTATCTACAGCGGGCAACTTGACTCTAAGGAGCTAGATAGGTGTTTACTTGGCAGCTTCATATAGTTATTTACTATTAATTACTCTAAATGTTATAGTAAGAAAACATGACAAATTATAACTTCAAGAACCAAAAACGAAGATGCTTATAATTTAAAAGAAAGAGGAAAAGAATAAAGATTTGATGTATAAGAAATGCTCAAGTTGTAATAGTATATTTTAGATTGGCTGTGGTGGCAACGGCTGGGTTGGCGGCCGAAGGTCTAACGTATGATAAAGTGGTGGGTCAATCAGCTGATCTCTTCACTCTTCAGGTTTGAGATGGTTATTTTCCAAAAGATTTTGGATGTTACTAACTAGTATCTTAGATAATCATATTCTTCTTTTTCCTTCAGAGGTTTATAAACCGAAGCAAGCCGCAGCTGAGCAAAGATCAACAACAAAATCTCACTAGATGGGCTGTGCGTTCTTCTAACACAAAGCTATGCAATGGATTACGTTATAAATTTGTCACGTGCTATATATATATATATATATATATATTTATAATCTGTTTGGCCTTGAATGCTATGAATGCAGGTTTTGTTTTCTGCTTCTCTCTTGAAAAATAACAAGGCGACTCATGAAGCCCTAATGGGTGCTATGTCAAACAAGGCAAGCGTGCTGGAATGCATCAAAGCAATCGAAAACGCAGCGTAGTGCTACGTCAAATCTTTACAAACTGTGAAGCCGAGAAATTCTAGTATATAAAGTATGCGTCTTAAAAGAGACCATATATAGTTGAAACTTTAAAGCTAATTACTTTACATTCTAAAGTTAATTTGCTTTCCCAAAATTTCACAAAACTGCCCGATACCAGAGTTTTATTTTTTCGATGTTCGAGGTAGGTCTCCGTTGTACAAATTGCTAAAGCCACTCCTATGCATACGACTAACACATTTGACGTCCAGTCTCCCGCCATTTCTTGTTTTGCGATTGAAGAATATGTTGGATAGCTTTGAATGGCGCTATCCTTTTATTGTTGAAGCTTGGAACATCCTATAAACCTTACAATAGTGTACATATTGTTACAAGTATAACTTCTCAGGTTCTCCTTTTCTTCGTTCCCAACAAAACCATGACAACTTGACCGTACATTCTTGGTGGACTGGCTGTTCCAGTTAAATACTCAGATACCGTCACTTTCTTACCCTTCAGATTAAATAAGAACAATGCTTGACTTTCACACTAAACGTTGAGAATATTGCAGCGCATTATTGTATGTTCGTCCTGATAAGTTCATTGAAACTTTTAGGATTCAAATTTAGCTTGCCTGGCAGGGTCAATTCTTCCTAGGGCTCCAAAAATGGTTCTCGGACGGACGTAATATTCCAGAGGATCAGCCATGATGGAAACACTCACAAATTTGCATTATTATTACAGAGAAGCATCCTATTTCTCAAATTTTCGTGACTCGCCTTTGATCGACCATAATCAGCCCTGCTCTAACCACTCCAGAATAAACACTCGCTCAGGTGTAACAATTTCCAGTTATAGTTGCCGATACAAAGTAAACTCTTCCACGCTACACCAAATAACTGAGGATTCCATATTCAAAGTCGCCCATACATTGACAGCATATCTTTAAACTTAGCTGCCTCTCTGTTCAACCCATGAAGGCTCACAGAACTTGGTATTCTCCAACCCCAGTTTCCAAACTACATTAAAAAAAACAAACAAAAAAATACAAGAGATCAACAATTTCATAAATTAAAATGACAGTAACTAACAAAAAGCTTTTCCAAATATTTAAAGCTATCCTTTTTTTTTTTTAAGGACTGCAGAAACAAATTTATAAAGGCTTTGCATACGCTTTTTACCTGAGTTGCGGGAATATTCATCCTGGCAGAACTTCCCAGCCCCAGAATATCTTGCATTGGTATTATTGCAGTTTGAGCAACAGATGAAAGTACCTTCTGGATAAGCGCCCATGAGATGTCATCTTCCTCCGTTAATGCAAGATAACTTAATACCTGAAACATGAACATAATGAAACAAGCAAGACGCTAACCCTATCCAAGATTATTAACTAGGGAGTTTTACTAATACACGTAGCACCTACATTGGACTTCTCTTCTTGCTTCAAAGCTTCCCACCAGCCTCTGATCTGTAGCAGAAAGAAATTTCTTACTGGACATTGTTATTGTTCTGAGGGTCAATGTTTAGACGCTTAGAAAAATAATGTGGACTATAGCACGATTATCATGTCATATGTCTATACAAGTCATTGTTTAACTTCTCTAGAGCACACCCAAGTCTTCTCTTAGAACATAAATATGTAGCGTCATAATAGAAGAAATACGGAATAAGAAATTCTTACTGTGTCATTGTCGTGAGTCCCTGTATACACAACTTGATTGCACTCATGATTATGAGGTAAATGTGGGTTATCAGCATCACCTCCAAACGCTAGACAAGAAAAAAAAAATAAAGTTTTTTAAGACACTGAGATCTCAGCAGTAAATCTCAGAGTTTGGTATGGAAGGATGCTAAAGAAAATTAATTATACCAAATTGGAGAACAGCCATTCCAGGCGCTCCAATATATTTTCTCAGCTGAACCACATCCTCGGTAATAACCCCCTGCCACATATCCCAAACCCCAAAGTTACAAGACTTTGCTACAGGCAAACATTTCCATAATCGAAATTCACTTTGGTAATACATACCAAGTCTTCTGCTACTATATTAATCTTTCCAACTGCTCTGGGTACAGCATCAAAGAAGGATTTTCCAGGTCCTACCTATCATTTTAATGTGATGAAGCAGATTGCGAATTGGGAAAATAAATAAAAGGCGGAGGTGTAGAACCAAGTGGCAGGGACCTGACCTTCCATTTCCCGACCATTGCTTCTTTTGCTTCTGCAGATGTGCAGAGAATACACTTGTTAGCCTAATGTGAATACAGACACCAAATAAAAAATCTGAAATAAACTTAGGGTACAATGACCAGAGGGAACCGCCCAATATCCAGCAAATCCTCTGAAGTGATCAATTCTGAATTCATCATATAGATTCTGTGCACGTCGTATACGACGTATCCACCATGAGTATCCTTCTCTTTCCATGGCTTTCCAATCAAACAGAGGGCTTTAGAGGGGAAAAACAACCAGAATGCACAAAATTAAAATTAAGATCAAGAAATCAGTAATCTAAATGAAATAGAATGCCAATGACAATCTGCATTTTGATAATGTAAAAGCTATCAAATTAAAGAATTATCAGGTGCCCTCTATTATTATAATTGGTTAAAAAAGCATTGAAAGAGAGAAGAAGGAAACTACATTGACAAATGTAAGGGGAGACATCTACCTGACCTTTATTACAGTATAATAAGATTACTTCAATTAAGAGAAAGATAATTTTAAGTTGATAACATGACAAGAATAAAATTCAGAACATGGATAAGGTGCAAGTAGTTAGATTTATTACTGGTAGGACACGGCCAAATAATGTCATGGCTAAATAATGACAAACCTGCCCCACAGCTGACCAGTTTCACTGAATGCGTCAGGAGGAACACCACTGACTAAAAGAGGAAAGCCTCTCCTGTTCTGCCAAACATATAGAGAATTTCTGATGATCCCAAAGGACAAATGGTTTTATGAAAAATTTTTAGAACAGACATCAGAAACATTGTAACTCTTTACAGATTACCAACCAGCAAAAATTGGTTCTTATTTGCCCAAACATCTGCACTGTGATAACCCACATATATGGGCATGTCTCCCATAATCTTAACTCCCCTAATTCGAGCATAGTCGCGAACTTTCTGCCATTGCCTCTGGAACAGGAACTGTTGTGCTATAAATATTTCAATCTGCACGGCAAAAACATTAGTGACTTATCAAGACCACTTCTGACTTTCAGAAGACATGTAAGAGTGTCAATGATAATTATAGCTAGCTTCTAATCTTACAAAATCTTTCTTGAGTTCGTATATATCCTCTAAAGCTACAAGATGGCGGTTTCTTAAAGGTTCAGGCCAATTGTACCAGCTGAGTGTGCTTAGACTGTCATCAATGGCAGCAAAATAAGCTGCATCTTCAAGCCAGCCTACAACATTTAAAAAATATTACAGCATTGCAAGAAAATAACCTCCACTGAATTTGGATAAACCTTGAATTAAGCTTGACAGTGGCATCCTTTCTTCAGTGCATTATTGTGAAAAGATATGCATATGAAATTTTTCATGGTTCAAGCTCCTGTCCTCTTGACCTCTTACTTATTACAACCTATCAACAGAAACCCTGATGTTTTCCATCCTAAATCCACTAACCCATGAGCTTTCCCCACCTCTAATAAGCATGACAACAAGCAAGTGTTTTATTATTTACTTGATTATCTTTGCAGGAAATACAGAAAAACATAAATCTTATTGCACTAATTTGATTGGATTTTTACCACCACAACCATTGCGGTCTTCTCTTCAAATTTATTTAAATATTTTCCCCAAATAAATTCATATTTACCATATGTGCCAAAATTTGTGTTCCAATTTTACAATGCATTTGTATGCAGCAACTATTAATTATTATTTGCAACTTATCATGTCAAAATGAAGCTTGTATTACCAATACCAAAGTATGCATGAATAGAAACAAAAGGAGAATAGGAACTAATTCAGTGCCTCACTTGATATGTTAGGGTCCCTACAAAACGTCTCAAGTTGCTTTTTAAGTTCGCCCTCACTTGAAATGAGCCTCTTTGCAGCCTACAGAAAGGTTTCAACTAGAAACAATTTAAAATAAAGTACCGAAGGCATGTTCATGGACATAAGAGAAAATAGTGTAATGCTACTGTCACTAGTTACATAAAATCTTTACAAGCGTCCGCAGACCAATGGATGATTAGTGATTACCAGTCTATCAACATAAATGACTTGTCTGCAAACAGCAGTTGTGATTTTGTAAACCCACTTTTGTGGAACTAGACTTCTCAATCATAATAACATAGTATTTACAGATTCTTATTAACGCAAAAATTCTGATGACTGAAAGTTTAAGATCATAGATTGTCAGGCATATTACCCAACAAAGTTCAAATGAATGTAACCGGTGTGACAGTTGAAATGACTTTAAACATTCTTAAGGCAAATTATAGATTTCTGTTGACTCAAAACACTCTTACTTCTCCATGCAATACATATAGTCTGTTTACTAATCCTTAGCCCCACATCAATCTCAGTCTCCAAGCCCTTAGACACACTTTCCAAGGAATATAGTTAAAGTAATTAAAGCATCAAATTACAAGAGCATAGACAATATTTTAATTAGTTAATTGTTCAACTAAAGTAACGTCTAATTGCATTTTTACTGAGGCACAAAAGAATACAAGCAAATGATAACTTACTTGGGCTATCAAAGGATCCTTAAGATCAGCAACAAGTGAGAAATTCACACGTTCAGCATCACTGCACATGTTTAATGTCAGTTATAAGATAAACAAACAATAAGCCCAGAAAAGGAGGTTAAAACTAGATTGCTCACATTGGTTTTGGAAGCTCATCCTTCTCCAACAATCCATCCTTAACAAGCTCTTCTAGAGAGATCAAAAGGGTGTTGCCACAATTTGCATCCTGAAAGTAAACAGCAAAGCTTATTGCCTTGAGCACACAAATCATATAGTTGAGCCTTGACCATTGACAACTCCCCTACACCCAAAACAATTTTTTTAAAAAAAGAGGGGAGGGAAGGATGTTGCATGTGTATTAACAGACTAAAACAAAAGGTAGGATTGGACAATTCTGATCTATACTTTCTAATGGTCCTATCTAACGACCAAATAGACAACTTACAGAACTTCACAAGTCAATAAAAAGTTTTGATTTAGAGCTAGCTGCCTAGGCCTAACAGAAAATATTTTGTAACCTGGCCCGAGTAAGGGGATCCCTCTTCGTTAGCCTTCCTCCCAGGAGGTACAAGAGGCAGCACCTGCATAGCTTGCAGGAGAGTGAGACATTCAGAAGTAATTTTAAACACAAATATTCAAATAATATTTGAAAGGTAAATAGGTTATTTGCAGGAGAACTTGAACTACTATAGGAAACTGCTGCTGACACAAATTATACTTTTAGCATATGTACGTAGTTTGAGACTTTATATAATACTTTTCTGATCACACAACTATTAAAATACATAAATAAATAAAGAAACGATATATTTTTTTAAATCGAGATTGTAATACGTTTACCTTGCAATGTGATTTGGGCCGTAGGATAGTAGTAATGAATAATACAAACGTTTAATGTAAAGCTTAAGCTGTTGTGAAACAGGTGATGTACCCGATTACTTAGGAAATGAATGGCACTTCAAAGAAATGAATTGAATCCAGCTCTCAGCAATCATGAGAAAACACAAACAAGAACTTTAAAAGATAACGACGCACAGCTCAATCTGGAGTGACCAGGGGAAACTTAGGCAAGTAATCTTATTCCTCTGGTAATGACTAACTAAGATCAATCGAAAATGACAATAGACCAGCACATTGCTCATTCCTATAATATTCTGCCCGCGGAGCTAAAGGGAAGCAGAGCTGACCTGCCACACGGAGCAACCCGCATCATGAAGCCAGTCAATGAAACGAAAGGCCTGGTCTCCGAGATCGCCAATCCCGTAGGGACCTGCAAACGACGTCGGATGGAGCAGAATTCCGGCTCTTCTCCGATGGTCCGGGTCGGACTTGGGAAGCCAATTCCCGTAATCATTGGGTAAGTCTTCACCGACACTGGCTTGAGCTAAAACACTCTGAGTATTCATCAGCGAAACAGTTGCTTTGGATTTGAACATAGCAGAGCCATAGAGATTGAGAGACGCCGACGGATGGAAGGAGCTCCAGTGGCTATAGGAGAGACCGCACCATACGCGCGGGTTAGATATTGAGATAGATATTGCCATCTATTTGCAGGAGCTTTCAGTTCTCACTACACGCTAGGAAAATATCCTTGTAGATTGCGACGCGATGGTACACCGGCACTGAGAAGAGAGGACTCGGACAGACTATGCGTGACGAGAGAGAAAATGGGCGAAAATTCAGATAATAACAATCCAGTATGGCGGTGTGCTTAAGTCATCATTAGCTTTTTCTTTTTCTTAGTTCATATGATAGTTTTGTTTAATTTTCGTGAATTATTATTCTACGAGAATGATCAATTGATCAAGGGCCGGGATGCGTCTAATTGAAAATATTAAGCAACCAATTATGCATCTTCATTATAATTTTTTTTAATTATCTTATAAACTACTCGAATGTAATTTTAAAAAAAAAAGTACCGTTATATTACAACTGTAAAGTCTAAAAATAATTCAAATCTAATCAGAGCTAAACTAATAATATAATATATATATATATATATATATATTGCTTGGAATCATAATTTATTTGAAAATTATTAAACTCTGATTAACATTGAATCAAATTATAAAAGTATAAAATCTCCTTCTTATATTTAATCAATTTATATTGAGTCAAATTATATAAGAATAAGAGCTCTTTTCATATTAAATTTTTATATCACTTGAATTTAAAATTTCACTTAAATTAAAAATAAGTACTTAAATCACTTATATCATTTGAATTTAAAATTTTACTTAAAAAAACAAATACTTAAATTACTTGACGTTTCTAATGAAATTTACAATTTTGAAAGGAGGAGAGTATAAATATACAATTTTACTTAGGTTGAATTGAAAAAAACTATCGTATCATTTTAAATTTTGGTTTAAAATATAATTCAATACGATGGGCATTATTTTATTATTAGGCAAAAATAAAATTTTAGTACTTTAACTTTATTTTAGTACTTTAACTTTATTTTTTAAGTTTTTTAAATTTTTTTACATTTTATATTTCAAAAATTTTATATTAATATTTTTATTTTTTATCAAAATTATTATTTTTTAATAGAACTAACATCTCATTATTTTAATATAATGATAATATATTTATTTAGATGTTATTTATATGCAAAACAAAATCACATAAGGTGTGAATTTTATTTAAATAATTAATAATTTTGATAAAAAAATAAT
This sequence comes from Biancaea sappan, assembly GCA_037074585.1. Classification (NCBI taxonomy): domain Eukaryota; kingdom Viridiplantae; phylum Streptophyta; class Magnoliopsida; order Fabales; family Fabaceae; genus Biancaea; species Biancaea sappan. Next base: position 15,071,347 of record CM073491.1, on the reverse strand, counting down.
ATAAATTTATAATATAAAGAACTAACATAATATGTATTAAATAAAATCTAAAGATAAAAAGATGAATATACTGTTTTGGCTTTCTTATTATTCTATTCTGTGGCATCATCAATGCCATCTCCCATCCATCCATGACATCCAAACTCCAACAATGTTCATGACAAGATCATCAATCTGATTATCAACACTGTTGTCTGATTGTCTCTTTCTCTTTTCCGTTCCTCGGTACAAAAACAAAAAAAAGCAACAGCCTTCACGATTTATAGACATAACAAACAAACAAGAGAAGGAAGGGAGTATGTATGATGCGGGTGATACAAGAGGTCAAAGTTCATCAGACCAATCTCTAAGCTCGCTTTCATAGAATAAGCCATCGACGATCTGGTCAATGACGGAGTCGATGAACGAGTTGCAGCCGACGGTGAAGATTCGGCCGACTCTGTTTCGAGCGCTAGAGAACCATGCAAACAGAGCTGCGCAAGTTACTGCACCCAAGCACACTCCCCCTGCTTCTGCTATTCCTTCAACATCCATTTTCCCGAATACAGAGCTTCCCGTCACCAATTCCTTCGTCACTGTGGCCGCAAACACCATCTGCATCAATCCAATTTCATTTCAATTCATCGTTAAATGCTCACAAACTTGACAATCACAACCTCGAGGAAATCGCTTACCATCGCGAGGCGGCCAGAGATGATCTCGAAATCCTGGCTCTTCTTATAGTTCTCGACGTACTCAGACAGCGTCGCGAAGAACGGGGACACGTCATCGGCGCCATCGTCACCGTCGTTCCGAGTCTTAATCACTCCGACCGGATCGGAGCCGTACGATCTCAAATTACCCAACCGCGGCTGCAAAACGATGTTGGACCTTTCTGGATCCCCCGCCGATTTCGGTTTCGGGACCGAAACCTTAACCGGAGCGGACTGTCCCCTGGACCGAACCGCGGATCTTGGAGACCCAAGCTGGCAGTACGGTGCCCGCGTGGCAGAGGCCATGACGGAAGGCGGAGAGAGAGAGAGAGAGAGATTCGAGGAAGGTGAGATGGAAGAGTGGGAAGGAAGGAGAAGGTACTCTGGTAGTAGTGGTACGAGAAGGTGGGGCGCAGAGGTTACGTGTCAGTTGCTCTGTTCTATAACGTGGTTTTCAGATAATTGTATTCGAGGTAAATAAAGTTCATGTTCATGTGGTCACCGAATAGTCGTTTGATGAAACCATAAATAGGCGGGACAGCGAGTGATGGAGAGTGGATGAAATTCGAGAGGAGAGAGAGGTTGTTATACTCCTATGAGAGGAGAGGCTAACAAGTAGAGTACGTAGCACACAAGAGTATCAGTCAGAAAGGGGACCAACCTTTCATTTTCCAACGAAAAACTAAGGGAGCACCCACAGCTTTCGTGTGAGGTTTACAGTTATTTAAGGAACTTACACAACCAAGAATTCTTCTTGGCTAAAAAGGGAACGCGGTTCAAAAACTAATGGGTCTATAAATTTTTTTTAATTATTGAATAATTTTTGTAAGATATTTATATTAATAAATTACAATATTGATTTTAACATTGTTCGTTCTGTCTCGTTGATTTTTTGTTTGGTTGGCACTTTGTTTGATTAAGTAAAATTGTCTGATCCAGTGAAATATATAAATCCCACGTATCAATATTAATTAGATGGTCTTATTTGATCAAACAAAAGATTCGTATTCTATTTTAGGATTGTAAAAGTTTAAGATGAAATGTGAATTGATGGCATAGCTTTACTCCTTCCAGCATGTCTTGATTGTCTTCAATACCAAGAGATTATCCACCAACTTGGCATTGTGTTTCTTCTCATTTCAGGTCTGCGAATACTAGTTAGAATGGCAATAATGAGAAGTTCGAAGTAATTGAGAGTGTCTCTGATCTATCAATTAGGTGAACTACAGAACTAGTAACTCAATCTAATAATAAATCGAACTTTGCTAGAGACACTCTGATCTTGTTGATAACCCACATTCAAACTATAAGCTTTTCACAAATGGAGGGAGAAGGAAAAAATGGTCCAACGTTTCAGAATGGCCATTACACAAAGCACACGTTCTCGTTTTGAAGATGATGCTTTAGAATAATGTCTCTATAAGTTATTTTTGTTGACCAAAAAGATAAGAAGTAATTTTACTTCTATATTAAGTTTCTGAATAGTCAAAGATAATAGAGAATTTGAATGTTGTTTCTATATTAAATCTTTGAATAATCAAAGACGGTGAAAATTTTGAGTTATAAAATATGTTGTAAAATAACTTATATTCACATTGTTTTACTGCCTCTCTCCTTTATATATACATGTGTTTTGTCTTCATAAAAGATCATTCTAATTTTTAAAGGTAAAATTCTACTTTGAGTGAAAAAGAGAGAGAGGTTTTTTTAGAGAGAGAAAAGTGAGACTTCTTTTAAAAATTATCTTTCATTTTATTAGAGAAAATATACTTTCTCTTATTATAAGAGAGTATATTGTTAATTGTGCTCTCTTTAATTTAGAAAGAAATTGTTATAATCTTTTTAAATTAGTGAAATCCTTCTACATTTTGTCTAAAATTTTTTTTAATTTATTTAAGAGTTTTACACATAAAATTTTGATTTTTATTATTTGTCTCATTTTTACTTTAATTGTAATTGTTAACCCCATTTCATAACGTTTTAATAGTCTCTATACACACGAGTGCGTTTGATCTCAACCTCCAAAGGAAGATTAGAAGTCTTGTTGAGGCCCTGAATTTCCAGAACTCCTCCCATGGAAAGGTTTGCAGAGAGAGAGAGAGGGGGGGAGTGTTGGTTGAAATTTCCTATGATTATAGGCTTTTGCAGTGATAGATCCCCTTAGTTTGAGTAGTTCCACTACAGAGCATCCTGCAAAAATGTTGTACTCGTGTTGTGAGGATCTCCTCGGCAACATTTGGATCATACATGGATTAACAAGATGAATCTTCCAACAAAAATCAGAAGATCTATTAAATTTGAAACCCTCAGAATTCCTTGGATTTCAATTCCACTTCCGTTGCCTACTCTCCACTTGAAATTCTCCAGAACCAAGGACTCGTTTGCTTGAATGTTCTTCCAAATCTGGGGAGGTTGAGACGATCTACTGCAATTCCTCCCATGTTGTTCCTGGCATATATACTTTCGACTCATTGCCCCATTAGAAACATTCGCTAAGATGACAAGGAAAAAAAAAAAAAAATATATATATATATATATGTGTGTGTGTGTGTGTGTGTGTGTGTACATCTGCAGCAGCATTCCCTTCTGACAATTTCAAAGCCTAGAAAGGGTAAATCTAAATTGATTGGGAAACTGATTTGATTAGACTAAGTTTCCTTGCTTGGTATAATAAACTTGATTTCCAACTATGGAGTTTAATTTGAATTCTATCAATAATTTCCCTGTACACATGATTTCTATTCTCAGATCATCGGCTATAACTCCCAAATATTTGTTGAGTTTGTCGTTGATGCCAGACGACTAAATTGTAAAAATAAATCTAAAAAGTACAATATCAAGATATAATTTTTCAGACACTAAATGACATTTTGACTGTAGAATTAATTTAAAAATAAAACGCATCAAATCGCACGCTTGAATGATAAAGTGAATTTTCTTCACTAAAACTCCACATAGTTGCAGAGTTTAATTTATATACAGTGTATTCCACGTAGATGTGCCAATTATAATCTATCAATACATTTCTTCATTTAAATTTTTTAAAGGATTTCGCAGGAGTCATTTTTTTTTTAAATTAAGATTTCTGAATCTGTATACATTTCTTATTAAACTATTTATTTTATCACACATACAAATAGTTTATAAAAAAATTATATTCAAATAATTTTTAAATAAATTAGTAACTAAACATTTATTATTTATTATTATATTTAACATTACATGGTATTATAAAATTTGTTGATAATGTTTTTTATTCTCTATAATTTAAAATTATTTTATTCAAATAATAATATTATTTATATTTGTTATATAATTATATATAAAAATTTACCCATATTTAGTAGAGGCAATATTCAATCTGAATGGTTGAAGGCTTAAAGCAATCTTCCACATTTAATATGACTCAAGTTCAAGTATTTTCAATAGCTCTTTCTATAATATCCAAATAAAGCAAGCAGAACTCAAGAAAATGATATGAAAAGTATTACGACTTGTCATAAAATTTAATTTATTAAAATCTATTTAGACCTATTAAAAATTTATAAACATATTTAATAGTCTGAAATCTAAACCAATCAAATGAAAATCTATTCAGATCTATTAAGAACTGAATAAATATAAAAACATATACACTTAATAGTCCAAAATCTAAAATCTAAACCAACTAGATTTAAACTTTCATTAAGTGCATATTAGAGAAAATATGGGGACGCATACCTTGACCATGAACCTGAACTATTTTATAACTGACTCACCCAAACCTTCTGAGACCCAGATCCATCATTCAATCCTCACAAAAAACAGAGTCAACTCAGGCCCATAATTCCCCTCTGGGCTTAACATGTACAATGTTTCCGAATCCTTCGAGCCCACCACGTGCTCAAACTGTGACCGAAAGTACGTCCACTCATCATCCGCCCCTTCCACCTTGGAACTCCCCGGAATCAGGCCGGCGCCCATCGACACTGCCCGGAAAAGCTGCATCACCATCAGATCCTCCTCCGTGGGGTCCCTCCTAACGCCGTACCCTGACTTCTTTCCATTACAAAACATCGTCCACAACGGCTCTTCCAACAACCTCTTCTTCTCCTTCTCCGGCCGCTTCTCGCACTCCAACGCTATCCTCAGCATCCCAGCACCCATCTCCTTCTGCAACGTCGTCGTTTGGATGGGAAGTTCAATAACGACGGAAGGGAAACACCGTGGGGATTCCTGTACGGACAAGAGCACGCGTCCCTTGCGGGAGCCGTACAGCGTGCCCGTGACCCTAGTGCCGTTTTGGAAGCCACGTGGGTGGTGACAATCCCCGTTGCTCGACGTTATAACCGGGAATTTGCATGAGGTCGACATGATGGGGAACGATCTGAAAACGGAACGGAACGCGCCGAAGACTTTGGTTTTTTGTTGTTTCTTTTTGTGGGAGGGTTTGACGAGGGTGTTGTTGGTGGAGGAGTGCGGAGGAAGTGGGGGTACCGAAGGGGTGGTTACATTATTTTCGGAGGAAGGGGATGAGATGGCGGAGGCGGTGTCCGGCGAGGACGGTCCGTCGGAGACGGAGTCGAAGCGGCCGGGGGATCGGAGTTCGCCGATAACGGATGATTGGTGGTGTGGTTGGTCGAAGTGGAAAATGGGGTCAGTCATCAGTGTCATGATGACGATGATCATGGGAAGAGGGATAGGTGAGTCAGGCTTGGAGTTCGGACGTCAATGTCTGCTGCAAGGGTTTCGCGGCTTAACATGTTTCGTAATAGGTAACCTTAATATCAACGACGATCTTACGTTTGACCATTGATCAACCATCGTCCTATTTATTTGCCTTCTATTTGGATCATCTGCCAATGTTTGTCCATGCTTAGAATAGCATGTTGATAGTCAAGACTCAAGACTCCAAAATTATACCTCATCCGGGGCTTAATTGGTGCTTCATTGCCGAATGCCGATGAATTCAATGGAATGTCTGATTTGGCATGTACTTTTAAGGAGAATGGATTATCCGACGTAGAGAGCAGTAATTCAAATATGAGTCGTCCGCTTGGATCAAATCGTGCGTTGTTCATTGTGTCACGTGGAGCCACTGCACATGGTTGTTTACTACATGTTTTGATTGGAACCCACTTCTCGCCACCTCCTTCCGTCGACTCCTCAATTCAGATGGCTCTACTTTTCGCATGCAAAGAGTTACGTTCTTCAAGGGGCTTCGACATGAACAGATTGCCAACGTCGCCGGAGGAAGCGTCGGAAGAAGATGACCGGTGGTGTCGTCTTTTTCAAACAACGCATCCTGTTTGTTGTTGGAAGAAAAAGAGATCAAATAAATTTCCTTGTTCATCACCTATACATTTAGAGGAAACCAAAGAATAAGACTTCTGGAAGCTTATACATGACATGAAATTATTACTTGAATAAAAATAAAAAGAAAAAAGAGTTCTATAAAATCTTTTCATTATACACAATATAATGCTAAATATTTGACACTTTTAGAACGACTCTTCTTTTTCTGTTCTCTTTGACTAAAAGGAGTTCTAGTTATCATTTATATATGATTTAAGAAGAAAAGTAAAAAGCCTCTTCTTATTTTGCTTCCTTGACCTGAGCGTACTTTTCTGCTATTCTGCTAAATGGCCAGTTTCAATTTTTGATGGTTGGCATGACTGTTTCAAAAGCTTCCACAAGCAGCTCCTGTTTTCTTTTGCTAGTTGGGGTTAATTTGGTCACAACCTGTCTAAGTGCATAATCAAGCATCCATTCTTCTGAACATCTTCTTTCTTCCATGTCTTGATGCCTTAAGTTCACCTTTTCTGCTTCTAGATTGATCACATGTAGATTTCAAACTCACTCGTCATTTTCATGTAAAACGGATTGTTCTTTGGTCAGCCTTACCTTCTTCCTAGTATTTCCAACGTTGTCATCACGGCTTGCCCTTGATGAAGCAGACCTTTGATCATAGTAAGCTTCTCCGTCAAAATCCCTCTTGCAACCACTAATACTCGAGGTTCAAAAATATTTGATGTTATCTAAAATATTTCAAAAAGACAAAAAATTATATTATAACACTAAAAAATAATAAAATCATGAGTCATTATCTATCTGGCTATCTGTGCTCGACTGCTCTGGTCCATTTCTCTCTCCTATGCTATGTTAGACTATGATCTCTCTTTCTCTTCCTCCCTCTAGAAAAGTGTTTAAGAGTGTGTATAGCAAGTCAAAATTCAAATAAAGTAGTTTATAGTTTATTTTACTAATTTATAAGTTTATTTGATTAAATTAAAAATATTTGATATACAAATTTATTTGAATAGTTTATAATTTTTTATAAAATGTTACTTTGAATAGTTTGTAACTTATATATATTTTTTATTTTTTTATTCTTATTATTTTATTAAAATTTCAACATTATCCTACTCACAACTCATAATACAATTTCTTCTTCTCCAGGTTTCTTTCGAACACCTGTAAAACAATATTGCTAACTATTGTGGGACATTAAATGATATGTTTATTTTGTATTATTTTGAAATTACATAATGAAATGTAATTATTAACAAAAAATGATAAATATAACACTATTTTGGAATAACATAATAAAATGGTATTATTTTAGGATCTTAAATATTTATTTTAATTATTACATTATTTGCACTATTTATTTTAATTTATAATAATTTTGTTATCTTTGAACAAAATATTATAATAGTTCAACTTAACTAAAACAAAACCTAAAATTATAATTACCTAAAAATGTATTTTTGTCTAAAAAAAAAATTTGTATAAAATATTATATAAGTGTGTCATTTTATGTCATTTTACATTTATTAGCTAATTTTACCAAACACTTCTAATTCAATAACTAACTTAACAGCTTTCAACTAAAATTTAACTTTTAAGTTTTTAACTAATTTATCAGCTATTTTTGTCAAATATAACCTAACACAATTGAGGCCTCAACTTAATGGCATTGCAATTATATCAATGCATCTTTTCATAATTTCATCTTGCTCTCATAGTTATCAAAGAAAAACAAAACCAAACAAAAAATATAGGTCTATATGAAGCTCAAGAAGGCCTAAACCTAATTTTCTCCTTCAATGCTCAGCGTCAACGTGAGGTCTCTCTCCCCCGCAACCTAAAGGCCTTTCTTCTTCTTGAAATTTTGGTATCAAAATGAAAGATCTGATCAACTACGGCACCCGACCGATTTTTTTAATTTTGGACTGGTCTTAACTGTTTAATTCCTTTTTGGTTTTTAGACATGTTTTAAACCGGATGACTGGCTAGTTTACTAATTTTTTTGTCAAACCAACCGGTCAAATCCAATTTTCTTAATATTGATAATACTCTCTCCTCTGTTGTACATAGATAGATCCATCTAAAACGACGTTGCATTGTTTGGAGAAGATGAAACCACCACGTTATCTTTCTTCAACACTTCCTTTGATAGTGTTGGCAATTTGTTCACATCAAAGCCCTTTGAAGAACTCCCTGCATGCAAAAAGTAAAGCCATCAGAATTAAGGTGTCTGATAAATTATAGAAAATAAATGAAGAAGAGTAATCCCAAGAAGGGATGAAGAGAAAATTAGAGAATAAGAAAATTATTCTTCTATTATTCAATATGAAAAACAATACAAGTAATTAGTATTTATAGAAAATTAAAAGTAACAGAAAAACTAATTATCAAAACTAATATACAAATTCAACACTACCCCCTCAAGTTGGAGCTATGGTGAACTGAATTAAGTCTAACTTAAAAAACAAAACAATAAAAAAATACAAAAAACTTTCATAAGAAAGTAAAATACCAAAATTAGTACAAGATAAAACCATACTCTGTAACTCAGCGTAATCATAATTTGCGTCAAACACTGAGCGTAAACAGGTAAACAACAGCCTTAGTATAGACACCTCCACCAACTCTACCAATTGAGCCATAGAAGAACCATCAAGACCATAACCAGTAGTAGCCGCAAAGAGACCTCTCCAGTCATCACCATATATAGTAAATCATGGCAATGAAAAGAACCAAAAGACCATTTGCAACAAGGTAAAATCCCATAACTGCACCAGATCAATGTTAATCAAAAGGAACCATGCTTAGCTCCTAGGCAAACAACGCTGAGCGTCACGTACTCAGCATCCTAAGAGCAAAGACCAAGGGCACAGATATACCAAACTATAGGCAAACAAGAGCAAACATTGTTCCAAAAAGAACTTCTCTAGAGGATTGCTTCCCCCCAAATTAAAGCATTTAGTTCAAAGAAGATAGTGCCAACCGTGCCAGAATATTACTTTTCGGATCCTCCACCATACCACCATAGTGGTGTCTATAACAGGGAACCAGCACAGCGAAATTGCTATCTGACTCATCATCACTAGGGAACTCAGGTCCATAGGCTCCAACCAGCCAATTGACCAATCAGAATCATCAGATTCAGAACCAGACACACATCCTTCACTTTTTCATACAACGTGACTATCATCACCAACATGTATTCTGTGAACCATTTAAACTTAGCAACTTCACAACCCTATCTATATGATATTTCAGTCATCAAATAACATTTCTAGAGAAGCTAGCAACAATCGACCTCTTTATGATGAGTACGCAGGCTGGGAACCCATTTGAAATCCCATCAACTGTCATACCTGAAACCTTATCTAATATAACGAAGCCAGATTCAAGAATAACAACATGAACTGTGACGACGACCAAGAACTTGTGATCATTACAATCACCTTCAGCTCAGAGTGCCTCCCTGAGCACCCTCTTCACGAAATGAGGCTCATAGTCTGATAAGGTCCATCGCCTCAACAGACCCATCAAAGATTTCCATGCTCTCCGAATTCACAAGCATTTCTGCTTCAGGAAGATCACTGATTGTATCCATCGCATGGCTCAAACAGGAAGCTATTCGGAACAAAGCCGTCATCTAATCCCCTCTTGGGAATCACCACTCGTAGCAAATCGCAAAACTTTCTCCACCTTAACCGATCCGGTTGTTACTGACCAAGAACTGACAAGATAGTTCCCGAGAAAATCTCAAACCAATCTTCAAGAAGAGAAGCGGCGACAACAGTGAAAAAGGAACCAGAACGAGCCCCGATAATGGAACTAGAGAACCAGAAGGACCGATTCAGTCCTTGACCACTCCAGAAGAAGAAGCAGAGGCCAAATAGTCTTCTCACGGCTTCAAGGAAGAAAGAAGGAAAGAACTCAGAACACAAAGGAAGAATGCAGAAAGTGAAATTTCGATCCAACCAAGCTCTGATACCATGCTAAATTATAAAAAATAAGTGAAGAAAAGTAATCCCAAGAAGGGATGAAGAGAAAATTATTCTTCTATTATTTAATATGAAAAACAATACAAGTAATCAATATTTATAGAAAATTAAAAGTAACAAAAAAACTAATTACCAAAACTATTATACAAATTCAACAAAGTCAATAGAAGGAGATGGCGAGAACTTGGTTCCAATCAAAACATGCAATAAACAACCATGTACAGTGGGGCCATGTGCATAATAAACAATGATTTGATCTGAGCAGACGGTGCAAATTGAATTGTTGGGTGCAAATCCCACTCTTAACATCAAACAATCCACTCTATGTAATATCCGTCATTTAATTTTTCTTATAAACTGTTGTTTTCTGTTTTGATCGTGATAGTTTTGAGAATTCACGTGTTTGAAACGTGCAAGATGTGTGTTTGGCATGATATTATGGTTTGATGATGTTATGGTATACGATTTCAAGCTGTGGGCTTGCCATATGTGGTGCTAAACTATACATAGACTAAAGTGAAAATTATAGAGACTAAAATGAAAAATTAAAAGTTTTGTAGGGTATAGCGAAATATCAATAAAAGATAGGAATAAGAAGGGAATATTCTAAGGAACGTTGGTCGAAAATAATAAATTAAAAATGATATTTAAATCTTAAGATATTTTTAGAATCAATTTTTATAACTAAGAAATAATTAAATATAGGTGAAAGGAATTTAAATAAGAGGATAATTAACAAATTAAAATAATCAAAGAAAGGATGAGGGTGGCATGAGATTTGGCTCATGATGTAAGAATTAAGATTTTAAAATAATAAGATAAGTAGTAGAAAATACGGTGTTTAAGTTAAGGATAATTCAATAATTAAAATAATAGTAATTACTAGTTATCCAAACTAACAGAATCTAATATAATATTAGATGTAGTATTAAATAATCCTAATAAGCAATTCTCTAATTAAATCTTAAATGTTAGTTAGACTAATCCATGACGTTAATATTCAAATGAATTTTTGAAAATTTAAACAAAAAGGATGGAGACTAATGGAAATATAAACCTTATAAGATAAATGATAAAATAATAGGTAAACCAAATAAAATCCTAAGCTAAAAGTGATGTGATTTCCGGAGGGAAAACACTTGATCGATTTTCTGGATAGGTTGAAAGAAACAAACAAATGAAACCAAATCACTCAATTGATAAGCCACAACTAAGAGAAATGGGTTGATCTCGCCACACTCAAGAAAGAAGAACGTGAGTGATAAGAAATCTAGTTGCTCTCGCCACTAACACAAGTTAGATAAGAGAAAGAACTCAAGAATCCTCTTGAAAGCAAAATGCTAATATCTCATATATGATTCAAAGATGGTTTACAACAAATGGCAAGGACCCTTTTTATAGAGGGTCTCCAAAACAAAAAGACAAAAGACTCCAACTAATGCATTAAATGCATCAACTAAAAGTCAAGTAGTGTAGGCTAAATGTCAAAGACAATAAATGCATAGGTAATAGACTACAACTATATTCAACAAATGCAACTATTCCACATGCAATCTTTTTCACACTTCTTCCACTTTCAACAAAGTGGTTAAGCCCAATCTAAGCCCTTTAGCCCTTAAACGAGTTAGAGGCCCAATTGAAGTGTTCTCCCTTTCTTGGGCTGCAATTAGTCCAAGCTCTTTAACCCTTGAACGAGTTAGAGGCCCAATTGAAGTGTTCTCCTTTTCTTGGGCTGCAATGGGGTTATCCTTGATTACATCATCCTCCCCTGGTTGAAATGGATTTGTCCTCAAATCTAAGTCCTCTTTATCTTCTAAGTACGGGGAAAGATCTCTCACATTGAAAGTAGTAGAAACAGCATAGTCTTCAGGCAAATCAATTTTGTATGCATTATCATTTACCTTGTCTATGATACGGAAAGGACCATCTGCCCTTGGCATTAATTTGGACTTCCTTTGGTTTGGAAATCTTTCTTTTCGAAGATGAACCCACACTAAATCTCCAGGACTGAATTGAACAAATTTTCTTCTCTTGTTGGCAGTCTTCTCATAGATGGAGTTCTTCTTCTCAATTTGCTGTTTAATGTTTTCATGTAACTTCTTTATCATGTCAGCCTTCATTTTTTCATCTATGCATTCTCGAGCTTCAAGTGGTAATGGTACTAAATCAAGTGGGCTCAATGGATTAAATCCATAAACTACTTCAAAAGGAGAGTGTTTAGTAGTACCATGTACACTTCTATTGTAAGCAAATTCAGCATAGGCCAAGCATTCATCCCAACTTTTCAAGTTTTTGCCAATGATAGTTCTTAGCAAAGTAGAAAGCGTTCGGTTCACCACTTCAGTTTGCCCATCAGTTTGTGGGTGACAGGCAGTACTAAAGAGCAACTTTGTTCCCAGCTTTCTCCATAAAGTCTTCCAAAAGTAGCTAAGAAATTTGACATCACGATCTGACACGATACTCTTTGGAATGCCATGAAGTCTCATAATTTCTTTGAAAAATAAATTGGCGATGTGCACAGCATCGTCGGTCTTATGGCATGGAATAAAATGAGACATTTTTGAAAAACGATCAACAACAACCATGACCGAATCTTTACCTCTTTGTGTCCTTGGTAAGCCTAGCACGAAATCCACACTAACATCAGTCCAAGGTTGATCTGGAACAGGTAGAGGTGTATAAAGTCCATGGGCTGCTTCCTTGCTCTTGGCTTTTTTGCAAACAATACACCTTTCAATCACATGATGCACATCTCTAATCATGTTAGGCCAATAAAAATACTCTTTCGGCATCTCCAATGTCTTGGTTTCACCGAAATGCCCAGCCAATCCTCCTCCGTGAGCTTCTCGTGTAAGTAATTCCCTTATAGAACAGTTTGGAATTACAAGTCTCCCCAAGCGAAATAAAAAACCTTCAGATCTATAAAATCCCTTATATGCCATTTTCTCACAAGCGAGATAAATAGAAGCAAGTGTCGAATCTTCCATATAATGGTCTTTAAGAGATTCAAATCCCAACAATTTAGCATTCATCATGGAAATTAAAGCATATCTCCTTGATAAGGCATCTGCAACAATGTTGGTTTCTCCCTTCTTATACTTCAACACATAAGGAAAAGCTTCAAGAAATTTCACCCACTTTGCATGTCTTCTATTCAGCTTGCTCTGACCTTTCAAGTGTTTGAGTGATTCATGGTCTGTGTGAATTAAAAATTCTTTTGGTAACAAGTAGTGCTGCCATGTCTCAAGAGCTCTAATTAAAGAGTAGAACTCCTTATCATAGGTAGAGTAGTTAAGACTGGCTCCATTCAACTTCTCACTAAAATAAGCTATAGGACGCTTTTCTTGAAGAAGTACAGCTCCAATTCCCACTCCACTAGCATCACATTCAATCTCAAAAGTCTTAGAAAAATTAGGCAAAGCCAATATGGGTGCATTGCACAATTTTTCTTTGACAAGCTCAAAACTTCGTTCGGCTGCATCACTTCATTTGAACTCCTTTCCTCCCTTAATACATTCAGTTATGGGTGCTAAGATGGTGCTGAAATCCCTTACAAATCTTCTATAGAAAGAGGCAAGCCCATGAAAACTTCTTACTTCAGATATGGTTCTTGGAACGGGCCATTCTTTGATAGCTTTCACCTTTTCTTCATCAACTCCCACTCCTTGCTGAGATACTACAAAGCCAAGAAAAATCACATGGTCTTGACAAAAGTAGCATTTTTTTTAGATTAGCATAGAGTTTCTCCTTTCGCAACACTTCCAAGACTTCCTTCAAATGTTGCACATGCTCCTCATAACTTTGACTGTAGATCAAAATATCATCGAAATATACCACAACGAATTTTCCAATGAAAGATCTAAGCACATGATTCATCAATCGCATAAATGTGCAAGGGGCATTAGATAGCCCAAATGGCATTACCATCCATTCGTAAAGTCCATGCTTTGTCTTGAAGGCTGTCTTCCACTCGTCTCCCTCTTTCATTCAGATTTGGTGATAGCCACTCTTCAAGTCAATTTTTGAAAACACCTTGGAACCATTCAGCTCATCCAACATGTCATCCAATCTTGGAATTGGGTAGCGGTATTTGATGGTGATCTTATTTATAGCACGGCTGTCCACACACATTCTCATAGAGCCATCCTTTTTAGGGACTAATAATGTAGGCACAGAACAAGGGCTCATGGATTCCCTTACATAACCCTTTTCGATCAACTCATCAACTTGCCTTTTTAGCTCCCTAGCCTCCTCTGGATTCATTCTATATGCTGGCTTATTTGGTAAGGCAGCACCAGGCACCAAATCAATTTGATGCTCAATTTCTCTTAAGGGTGGCAATCCCTTAGGTAGCTCATTCGGAAAGACATCCGCAAATTCTTCTATCAACTCCCTCACAAGCTTAGGAAGCTTTTCTGCAAGTTCTGGATTTAGCTCCTTGAGAATTAGCAATAATACAAAGTTTTCCCTTTTTATTACCTTCTTTAACTCATTCTTAGAAGCAAAACAACTAGGCTTCTTCTCCTCGATTAAATCCTCCTTCGGCTGTACTTGTATTGGCTTTAAGGGTGCCAACACAATCTTCTTTCCATCCTTCTCGAAAGCGTAGGTGTTTTTGAAGCCATCATGTAGTGCTCTTCTATCAAATTGTCAGGGCCTCCCAAGTAGAAGATGACTAGCATCCATAGGGACTATGTCACACAATACCTCATCTTTGTAATTCTTCCCTATAGAGAAAGGTACCTTTACTTGTTTGGTGACCTTCATCTCGCCATGATTATTTAGCCATTGCAGCTTATATGGACGGGGATGATTGATGATAGGTAGCTTCAATTTTCCAACCAAGGTGGTTGAAGCAACGTTAGTGCAGCTCCCACTATCAATTATCACGTTACAAACTTTGCCTCCGATAGTACACCTTATTTGAAAAATATTCTCCCTCTGTTCTTCTTCTACCTTGGCTTGGATATTCAAGGCACGTCTAATAACCAAGGCAGCACCTTCATCAGCATACTCAACAACTTCTTCTTCGTCAAAATATTCTTCCTCTTCACATTCCTCCACAATATCTTCATCTTCACTCTCTATTTCCCCTTGTTTCTCCTTCAAGATCATCACTCTTCTATTAGGACATTCGGATGCTATATGGCCATGACCTAAGCACTTGAAGCACTTAATGTCTCGGCTTCTTTTAGAGGGCTGGTTGTCTTCTCTCTTATCTTTCCCCTTAGAACTTTCAGATTTGTTCGGCTCTTTCTTCCATATCTCCTTATTACTCCCTTTGGTAGTGTTTGAGGTTTGGGAAAGTGTTTGGAAAGGTTTACTCCCCAATGGTTTAGACACTTCATTGTTTCTTCCATAAACTCTCTTTTTCTGTCTCTCTAGCTTAATTGCCAATTTAATTACATCTTCTAAGAAGACATAATTCTGCAACTCTTCTAAGTCAGCAACTTCTTTGTTCAAACCACCAAGAAATCGAGCTATGGTTTGCTCTTGGGGTTCATTCAGCTAACACCGAATCATCAAAATTTCAAATTCTTTGACATAATCTTCAACACACATGCCTCCTTGCCTCAAGCTTTGAAGCTTAAAATAAAGCTCTTGCTTGTAGTAATCAGGTACAAAACGCCTCTACATGAGCCTTTTCATCAATCTCCAATTTCGAACTTCCTCCTCTCCATCTCTTCTTCGTTGATTCTTCAAATTTTCCCACCATAGATTTACATAATCAGTGAATTCAAGGGCTGCAAGTCGACATTTGGTAGCTTCTGAATATTCTTGATATTCAAAAATCTTCTCTACTCATTGCACCCACTCCAAGTATTCTTCAGGAGAACTTGTTCCCTTAAATTGAGGAATCTTCATTTTGATGTTGGCATCACGCTCCCTCTGCTGCCTTCTTTGCCTAGGTTGTTCACCTTCTTCAGCTTCAGATTCTTCTCCATGGTGTTCAACATAAGCTCCTCTTCTTGGTTGTTGTTGTTGTAGCTCCATAAATCTAGCCATTTGAGTGGTTAGTTGAGCTATTTGTTCCATCATTTCTTCTTGACCTCTTTGTAGGTCAACAATTTGAGCTTGTTGTAGGCTAAGCCCAAAAGGAACTTCAGAACTATTTTCTCCTGTCATAGTGATTTGTAATTTGTTGGTTTGAGTTTGGTGAAGGGTAGGTTCACTCTCTAAGTGTTTACACTCGGATTAACAATGAACAGTAGCGTTGAACAATGAACAGTAACGATGAACAATGAACAGTAACGATGAATTTTTTTTTTTAATAAAAAAGCTGTAATAAAATAGAACAACACAAGAATAGAAATAAAGATAAAGATGAACAGACCAGAAAATTAGCCTTCCATGTAGGTGGCAGATTACAAAATAAGGAAAACTAAGCCTTCCATATAGGTGGCAGAATACAAAATAAGGAAAACTAAGCCTTCCATGTAGGTGGCAAAATACAGAATAAAATGCAATAAAATTAAGCTTTCCACGAAGGGGCAAAACACAAAACAAATAATAGAACCTGAATTGAAGTGGCTTTGATACCAATATGATGTGATTTCCGGAGGGAAAACACTTGATCGATTTTCTGGATAGGTTGAAAGAAACAAACAAATGAAACCAAATCACTCAATTGATAAGCCAAAGGGCGCCACAACTAAGAGAAATAGGTTGATCTCGCCACACTCAAGAAAGAAGAATGTGAGTGATAAGAAATCTAGTTGCTCTCGCCACTAACACAAGTTAGATAAGAGAAAGAACTCAAGAATTCTCTTGAAAGCAAAATGCCAATATCTCATATATGATTCAAAGATGGTTTACAACAAATGGCAAGGACCCTTTTTATAGAGGGTCTCCAAAACAAAAAGACAAAAGACTCCAACTAATGCATTAAATGCATCAACTAAAAGTCAAGTAGTGTAGGCTAAATGTCAAAGACAATAAATGCATAGGTAGCTAAATGTCAAAGACAATAAATGCATAGGTAATAGACTACAACTATATTCAACAAATGCAACTATCCCACATACAATCTTTTTCACACTTCTTCCACTTTCAACAAAGTGGTTAAGCCCAATCCAAGCCCTTTAGCCCTTAAACGAGTTAGAGGCCCAATTGAAGTGTTCTCCCTTTCTTGGGCTGCAATTAGTCCAAGCTCTTTAACCCTTGAACGAGTTCCCAATTGAAGTGTTCTCCTTTTCTTGGGCTGCAATGGGGTTATCCTTGATTACATCAAAAAGCTATAGAAGATTTCGAAAATACAAAAAAATTAATAATATACATAATGACATAGTATAAGATAAGGCAATTAGATTAAATATATTAAAGGTTAACTAAAATCTTCCTAACTAACACAATCTTATAAATAAGATTTGGAAATCCTAATCAAACTCTTGAAATATTTTTAAACAAAGATCAATAATTATCTAACCATTAATTATAAGTTTAATTCAAAACTTTCAAATTCCAATTCAAGGATCTCAATTTAAATTAAATAAACAATTACCTAAATCTAATTAAACTAACCTATTTTGAAAGAACAACATAGAAACCCTAACCCTATTGTAGCCGTTGTCCACCTCTCTCTCTCCTCTATCTCTCTCTCTCTCCAATTGTGTTCTTCAAAAACCCTAGGCTAACCATACAAAGACTCCCTCCCACAACCACACTCTCTCAGCCAAATACCCCTAAACATAAAGATTCACAACATAAACTCAAATGTGCACCCTTTTGGAACTTCAAAGAAGATTCAGACTAAGTAAGTTTTAATTAAATTTCATTTAGGCTTTGAAGGAATTCAAGTGACAAATAAGTAAACACCCTCACATTAATTTCCCTCCTTAAAAATACAAACTTGCTAGCACCTAGGAGTATCATTCATGTTGGAAGAAGCTTGACCGGTTTTGCACGAAAAGATTTATTGGAATCCAGGTAAGTGAATTAACCCCTCTTTACTATCATCTTAGCATTAAGGTAATAAGGTAGGAAGGTAATCAAATTCATGAGACTTAAAAAACAGGGAATTTGATTAGGAATTCAGGATAAATTTGAGAGAACATGAAATCAAGATATTGATTTACTATGTTAATAGTGAACATTAGGGGAAAGGAATTTATGTGGCATGCTTACAAATATTTTGTGTACTTGAGCTAGTGCTATTACTTTGAATGATGTTTGATCAATGGATGTGATTAGTTGATTAATGGTATATGTTGTGCCTTTGATTGTGGATTTCGTGACTTGTGTTATAGCAGGATAGTACCCACTCTCATGTCAAGGCAGGAAACTCGGGTAATATGGTGTCTTGACCTTTGAGAGTAGAGACAATGGCTCCCTCAGTAGGGAGATGAACCTGGGTTCGAGAGTGTGACTCGTGAGCCGCCCTGACTAAGTGAATGAGATTGTGCGTCATGGAAGGGTTGATGATTGGTGAGCCGGCCTATGTGCGCTCTCGGGTATATTAGCCTTTAACGAGTACTAATTCTATTAGTTTGGTTGATTTGACTTGAATTTTTTTCTCTCTGATATGTATTTCTTTCTTTTGTGTTTTATGATAAAGGCCTCCGGGTATGCTTTATTATTTTGACATATTTGAATTTTATTAAAGCATGAATTGACTTACTCTATGAGATTTTATCTCATGCTTTCTTTTATTTTAATTTCAGATCAGGTAGTAGACGAGAAGTATCTGCTAGAAGAATAGTGGCTATTAGACGCTTCCTGTTTATTGGGTGGGTCCCAATTGTTAGTTTTGATTATTTCAGTTTAGGTCGCTCAGTGGTCAACTAGGACATTTAAGTGGTTTTAGGCGAATGATTTACCTTATTTTACGATGTAAACTTTAAAACCGAATATTTACGATTATTTCTCTAGAACTTTATGGTTTTAACCCTATTGAATTATGGTGATTTGTTTGATTGAATAAATTGTAGAGTTATGTTAATGTAGGATGGAATCATGGCTTTAAATTCAAATTTAATTTTTGAATTGTGGGAGATTGCAAGGAAATTCGGCTAAGTTTCTTCTTCTCCTTGTGTGTATACAATGTATATGATTATTGGCTGCTTAGAATCTAGGTATGTTTTCCCATAAACCCTCCCTTGTGTGTGTGGCTAAAATACATTTATTTCAAGAAAAAAAAAACAGAAGTTGGAAAATGATATAGAGCTAGTTCTACTAGGCTAGCATTGAGCGCTGGCATTGGGCACTCAATTCCAGCCAGGAAGAGGAGATTCTACTCTACCAAGCTAACACCCAGCGTTGGGATATTGGGTAAGATTTTGGAATTTTGTGTCTATTATATGCATCTTGTGTGCTATTTTCCTAGTGAATTTTAAATTATATTCAATTAGCATGTTATTTCCTAATGACAAATTGAACAATGTATGCTAAGGAATAAACATAATTAATAAAAAGGCATAGATTAAGTGACGTTGGGTAGGCTTACAATGGTATGAGATTCATGCTACCGTACCGATCACGTACTCGGGGTTGCGTCGTGACACTCTCACTTTTAAGGAGGAAAAGTGCAAACTTTATGTTAGTTGTAAATAATTTTTTAAATGTTTAAATTTGGCAATTAGTACTTCTCTTAACTTTTACATTCATGCAAGTTTGCTATTTTATCTTCTTCTTTTTTTTTAGAGTAATTTGCCTTCTCAAACTGTTCACTTATAGATTGTATATTTGAATTACATTTTTTAATATAGTTGTCTCATTGTTATAGAGAGAGTTAAATGTGACAAATGAATTAATACTTTTACAAATAAATTAGATAGAATAATCTATTTGCTTGAGTGGAAAAGTACATATCAGAATTATTTGCAAGTAACTTAAACATAAAATTGTTGGGTTTTTTCTTTCTTTCTGTCTTTTTAAGCATCTTTCCCTAATTTTGAAAACCCAACAATAGAATCATAAAGAGTGTGGAAAATATTACTCAAATCCATTTACCCAACCCAACTTCTGACAACCCAATCATATATATTTGACTTGGGTCATATTTAGGTTAGGTCAAAATTTAACCCAAAAACTTTTTGTTTATATGAGTTGACCCTTGGGTACTCATTTTACTTATTTAACTAATAAAGCTTCCTCCATTCCTCCAACATCACACCACTACTTAATTAGCCTATAGGCCAACAATAATACACAAATGACAAAATTAATTTTTTTAAATTACTAATACTTAATTATAAACATTTAAATTGTATAAATTGAATTAAAAACTAAGTGACACTTTTAAGATTAACAAAATAATTTATTCAAAACTTCATTTTGATCAAAATGAAGAAAATTTAAGATCATCATTTGTTTAACACACTTTTGATTAATGATAGAAAAAATGATCCTTTTACACAGAGATAACCAGCACTATGAGAACTTTATATCTTTGTGGTCTGATCTGACTTAAACTAGGTTAAAATCCAGTTAGTTTTCGAATAGTGGTGATTCTAACAAAAAGAAAAAGATTAATGATATTATACATATGTATACATACACACATTTGAATATCATGACTTTCATGGTTTATTGACAATTACCCAAGCTCTTAAAAATTATTTTATCATTTTGGTAAAAGGATTTATATGATATATTGTGTCTATGTGATTGTATTCATGCCATATTATCACAACCCCATATTCGGGCACATGACTGGCACAGTAACTAGGGACAAGTCATCCTTAGACCATAGCCTACTACACATTTACTATAATTATCGCAAATAAACATAGTAGTTTCAGGACCTAGGTGACCTATGTAGCTATAGAGCACACTATAATTACTTTACCAAGAACTAAGCACTCAAAAGACTGGGTCACGTCGAACCCGTCGTTCCACGAATAGATACTCCTCTGTTAGTCTGCATCTGAAAAGTGAAAACTATAAAGTGAGTCAATATAACTCAATAAGCAAGTAATCCTACAAAAAAAACACATATATACCTACTTATACGTCCATACGTATTAGCTCATATCGGCAAATTTTCATTCAACTATGTAATACTAGGTTCATGCACTGACGTACTAAACCACAAAATCGTCTAGCTCCATTTGGAACCTCATAGACATATGACATGATCCTGTAGGTCATGAGTAACATACCATCACTCTGCGTTACACAAGATGTATATGTACCTTACTTTGCCTAGGTTCGAGTACTAGAATAATGTGACCCTCTACAAACACTTATAAGTGCATAAAAATATCCTTGCACACACACATGAGTAAAGCGTATGATCCATCAATATAATATATGTGTTATACTACATTTAACAGGTGGCAACAACTATGTTACTACACATACATAAGCGCATATTTAGTGGCAGAACACGATCAAGAACACATGCATCTTATATAACATAAGAAAACATACGAGCATAATCCATCAGGTCACCTGGGAGACTCACTCGACCAAACCCCTTATCATCCATTAGGTTTTTAGGGAATGTTGACACACCCAACACTTTTGCTACAAGGGTCGCTAGGAGCCAATGGCCTACTTAGCCTTTTTGCTACTAGGGTCACTATGAGTCCTACACAACCTAGGCCCTCAACATCTATCGGGTCTCTAGGGAAGGTTGACCTACCAAGCCCTTTCGCTACCAGGGTTGCTATGAGTCCTACTCAACCTAGGCCTTCAACATCCACAAGCACAATCAGATCACAACTCATACATACTCTGCCATGCATGTAGACAACATAATGTATATACGTCACGTACTGAACAACCATCAAATCATATCTCAACTACATCTAGGCCTACCAATAGTTCTATAGACCTCATGGACCATGAGCCACTAGGCCTCATGGGCAGAAGCGAAGCTCTACCAGTCCCTATAGGCATAATGGATGATGTGCCACCGAGCCTACTGATTTCCTAGGCTAATACATTATTAGGGTCTATAAACTTTATGGATCTTGTGCCATTGGACCTCGTGGGCAGAAGTGAAGCTCTATCAGCCCTCATAGGAACCATGGACCACGTACCATCGAGCCTACTAGATTTCTGAGGCTAATACATCAATGGAATCTATAGACCACATGCCACCAGGCCTCATGAGCAAAAGTGAAGCTTTACCAATCCCCAAAGGCATCATAGACCACATGTCATCGAGCCTACTAAAGTCCCCAAACAAACACAAACAATGAAGGTGCACCACCATGACTCACATATCATTAAATCTCAACCTTTACTCAACATGCATTCAAACTTCACTAATTCATATCTTCCAACATAACAGGCACATACAACCATGATGTCCAGATCACAACTTGGGCCTATGTATGGCCACACTACATTTGCATACACATACAATATATTAAAAGAATACGTAGTCATACCTAGAAATAAATTCATTCACAGTAGTTTAGCTTAAGCCTTTCCACACTTTTTTTGGTCTTTCTGAGGTATAGACTTTTCTTAGGTTACACTTTCTTAAATTACATTATGATTGCATGCATTCATGGTTACACATTTATATTTGAAATCATAATGTTCTAGCTTGACCAAATCACAATTTAGATGTATTATTTCATCAACCTTCAAATAATATCATATTTATACATATACATACATGAAAAGCTATAGATTACAAGTTACTTAACTTAGCTTGAATCCATGATTCCTTCTTCGCTTGCATTCAATCTAATGCTTAGATCTTTAAATTTTTATCTCAAGATTCCTCCCCAAGTTACTACCCTTCTCAAATGCATGATTTAATTAACAAAGGAATAGGTTCTTACTCTATCTTCCTTGAAGCCTTAGCCACCTTCACATAATATGCATATGGTGTGCTATCTTAGTGGTTTTACATCATAACAAGTAAGGCTAACTTCTTAGTTAACTAGTTTTTCTACCTTGCATTATTCATATGCCTAGGGCACCAAATCTTGGGCCTCAACACTCACCCTTCGTGCCACAAGTACCCTTGGCATGAGACCTCAAAATTCTAAACATAGGAAAGGGATAACACCCTTCCTTCTTATTTTTTTAAACCAATACAATTACATATTTGCATGCCTCCTACATTGATGATTTTTGTACCACCTCTAGCTTTACAAAACCTCATGAGTGAGGATTTGCATTTTAAGAATACGAAACTTTACAATATACCAAGCATCAACAAATTTTCACATTTAAGCAAGATAGAGTTAACTGCTTACCTTATTTCTAAGCCATAGCTATCATTCTCCTTTGTTTTGATCAAGGATTGAATGATCCTAGATGATTAGGAAAGCATTCCTATTGATTCCATCAAGAAAAGAAAGCAAAAGATGTCATAATCTTAAAATAGGAAAATGCTTACCACTATTTTTGACCTTTGGTCACTCTCTTGGTCATAAATATTAAATGGTAAAGAATTCTTCAATTAAACTTATCTTATTTGAAACTAGACTCAAAAATCTTTCTAACGATATATTTTGCTAAAAACTGAGCTCAATTAAGAGAGCTATAACCTTTAGAATTAGGCTAATAGTTACATCTTGGGGAGCCCTGGGCACCAAGGCTGGTTCCCCTCGGCTTCATGGGTGCCCATGGCTAGGCAAGCAACCATGGCTGCTGGTAGCACTTCAAAAGCCACCATTTTGCCTCTTCTTTCATCCTCGAGTTTATCCAAATCAATTGGGGTCATTATCACTTGTTTCTAACACTCAAAAACATTCGAAATAAGCAATTTCAAATACTGATTCAAGATTTAAAAAAAAAAAAATCATTCAAGATTCAATTTCTTAGAAATTTCAAATCTTGTTCTTCCTCTACAAAAGCTTTCAACCATGATTTCTTTAATTTCTAAGTTCTAAGCTCATTAAAAAGCAAGAGGCAATAATCACATTCAAGACTCAAGCCTCAATTTTGTGATTTCTCTAAATCCTCAACCTAGGGTTTCTTGCAAGAATTCAAGAAGAAAAGAGGAGGATTTGGTTCTTACCTTGGGGAAGGAAATCCAATTACCGAAGATGGGAGCTTGTCGGAGATGATGGTGAAAGCCTCCTAGGAGCCCTCCTTAGCCGTGGAGAAGGAAGAAGAGAGATTGGCATCAAGGAGAGAGCAATAAGGTGTGTATGTGTATATAGGCTGGTATGTGTGTTTAAATGAGGGTGGGCCCCACTTTTAGTTTTCAATTTGGTCCCCATACTGAAGCAACTAAATTGGACCTCAAAAGAATTTTGAAAATCTTTTAAAATAATCAGTAGGGCACCAAAACCATTCCTTAATAAAAACACAACACCTATGTACCAAAACTTCCATTTCACCACATAATTTGTAAAAATACGAAAATCTTATCTATCACTCCATACCTTGCTATGGCTCCGCTTCCACCATTCTTGTGGCACCGACTCCGCAACTAGATCTCACCAAGCTATTTCCTCCTCAAGGATTCTTATTTGTCCCAACCACGTGGGATTTCTTAACATTTTTCTTCTTTTTCACTTTAGTCCTTTTCTCACTACTTGGACTTTCTCTTAAGCACTCATTTGTTTGCAAAAAATTTTCACACATGCTAAAATAAGCTCTCTTAATTACTCCGTAATGCTTGGGCTATTACACATATGATTGGAAAAATTATAATTTCTAAATATTGTTTATATATGTTATGTTTAAAAGAAATAAAATAAACTGTAAATATAATCTCTTATATGATTTAATCATTTCGGTTGAGGTTGAAGCTGAAACTATTGAACCGAATCGAACCGAATATATATGATTCAATTTAATCATAAATTTCAAGTAAATATTATTTATTTATCAATATATACATGACAAAAAATGTATTTATTTATTAAATAGAATTAAAATGAATTAAATAAAATATTCTAAAAAATGATGGGTTAATGGTTGAACTGGGTTTGACCCTAAAAAATAGGTCATGGGTCAACTCATAACTCATAAAAGAACATTTAAATAGGTCATCAATGGACATATGAGCCATATTTGACCCACCTATTTTTTATCCAACTTAACCCACCCATTTGCCAACCCTAATATATTTTGATATAGCTAACAATTAGGGTAAGTCTAACCCTAACCCAATTAAGTCATAATTTATTTAGAGCCAAGCTAGGTAAGCCTTATTTGAATATGAGTTAGCTAGGTAAGCCTTATTTGAATATGAGTTGTAAATTTTAAGTTCAATCAACTTTATTAGGGTTTAGTGCCTCTTTTTTCATGACTTTTGGTTAAATATAACATATGAACTAGGTGATTATCTTCAAAATATTCAACATAACTATGTATCAAACATATATTGATGCTCAAGACTTCAACCATAGTCAATTTAAATATTCAAATCACCATAAGTTAAAAAAAAAAAGCATACATTTTCGAATTGTCTTGAAAATCAACATATCAAATATATAAAATAACCATGAACACTTCAGTTTAATTATCCAGAATATCAATAAAAAATGTTAGTCTAGTATTAGAACTACATTTTACAAAGAAACAATAATTATTAAAAGAAATTCAACTATAGAAAGAAAATTATGGTAAGATAATAAAATAGTTTATAAAATATGAAATATGAGAGGGATCTCTAAATAGAAAGGAAATGACAGTTAATTATTAAGATTATTGATATGGGGTACAAGGAAAATAAATAATAGACAAAAGTATATTTTTCGTCCCTAGTATTTATCTCGAGTTTCGTTAATGCAGTAACAGAAAATGCTGATGTGGAAGGACACGTCATTGTCAATGTGTCATAGAAATGATAGCCATGTTAGATATATGAAAAAAAAAATTATCCCTAAAATTTTTATCTCTCTCTCCCTCTCTTTGATGAATGAGGTTCTACGAAGGGAAGGAAATGAGAGGAGCTCAAAGGAGCATTGTTTTGGAGAGAGAAGAGAGATGTAAAAAGAGAGAGGGGGATGGTTACAAGAGGTTGAAATTTTATGGGTAATTATGTCTTTTTTCTATATATACCTGATGTGGTTTCTACTTGTATGAAAAATTGGCAATGACGTGTGTAATACCCATGAAAAATAAAATATAAATATTTGTTTACAAACTACTGTTACTATTTCAGTATATGGTACTGTTCACCTGTATAATACTATTTACGTATACGATACTGTTCACTTATACAATTGAAATATCAAGTACTAGATGTGGTTTGGTCATAAGAGAAAACTAGAAAGAAGTTCGTGGGAGAAAATGACTTTTATGTGTAAAAATACCCTCAGGGACTAAAGTGAAAGGACTGAATTGAAAAGAAACTTAAAGGTTTAAGGTGAAATGATAGTTTTTCCCTTAAGTTTTCAATAGTAAGCCGCCTGCGACTTTTTCGTAGTTGCACAGTAACCGTAAATGATTAACGTGGATTATTTTATTAGAAATGTCATTTTCATAAATAGTAAATTGAATATTTTATTAGCGCATAGTGTCAAATAGTACCCTTGACTTTTCCTATAAATATGCTCTTCCATTTCACTTCTAAACTAACACCTTCAACTTCTCTTCTTCTCTTCTTAAGTTTCTCTTGCTCTAATGCTAGGCCTTTGAGATTTTGGGCCTTTCCTTTTCAGCTTAGGTAAGGATACTATGCCCTTTCTATGTCTTTCAAATTCTAGAAGTTATTTTCTTAAGTATGCTCTGTGGTTGCGGCTTTGGCTGATCTTCCACATCAGAAAAACTGTCCTTAGCTGTTTATATATTATTTTGATTCTCTGATTACCGAAATAGAATGTAAACTGTGAATAATACATGTCTAGAAAAGTTCTGGCTAAGGAAAGACCTGGTTTTTAAGTGTGTCCAGTGTGACCCTCCACTCTTTCCTGAGAACTTACCTGGTGTACTCTTTTACAGATTATATTCTCTATTTCTGGTATGAATAGTAACTGTACGTATGAATAGTGACCGTACATATGAATAGTAACTATACGTATGAATAGTGACCGTACATATGAATAGTGACTGTACGTATAAATAGTAACCGTATATATGAACAGTAACCGTACGTATGAACAGTATCTGTACGAAAACAATCCTAACGTATTTTCTCTAATCTTTCATGAAAATCTCCGTAGCAGAACACCGAAATTCACCTGAGCACTCTTGTCTGTAACGACTTAGAGAAGTGATACTCGTACGGAATCCATGTGAGTGGAACGACCCCGTTTTAATAGAGTTTTAGCATTACTGGTGATAAAAAGTATGTTGTAGGACACTCCCAAGATTCATAGGGGGAAATTGGATTCAGAATGACGAATCTAATGAGATAATTAATCCAGAAGTATGGATAAGACGAAACAAGTATTTCATGATGATGTGAAGTTTGAATCTTTTCAAAAATAGATTAATTGTTATCTTGATTTGTGGTTTATAGATCTATAATATAATTATCTACTATACCTGTTGTATGGATGAATATTATATTGAGCTTCTGATTATGATATGAAATGCTATTGATTGTGATTGAGCGGGACAGTACCCCTTCTCACGGCAAGGCGAAAAACCCAGTTGACAGGGTGTCTTGACTAATGAGTGTGGAGACAACGATTCCCTCAGTAGGGATATAGCCCGGATTGGTGATAAATCCGTGAGGGGCCCTAGCTAAGAGGATGAGGTTGTACGTCATGGCGGAAATATACAGAATTGGTGAGCTAGCCTGTGTGCGCTCTCCGGGATATATTGTCATTGATGAGTACTAGTAACGTTTGTTGAATTGGTTGTGCGTCATGGCGGAAATATACAGAATTGGTGAGCTGGCCTGTGTGCGCTCTCCGGGATATATTGCCATTGACGAGTACTAGTAACGTTTGTTGAATTGGATGAATTTTTTATCTTTTTGTATGTAATTTCTAACTATGTCTATTGGTTGAGTATGAGCCTTCTGGTATGCTTGCATGACTGGTAATGTATTTGAATTTTATTAACACGAGGCCGATTCGCTCATTGAGTTTAAAAGCTCACATTGTTTGTACAACCTTTTTGTTCAGATCAGGTTGCCAGCAAAGGATATCTGCTAGAGGAGTAGATCACTTTGCACCTTCCCGTTGTCGGGTAGACCCCTTTTTTGTTATAGATTATGTTGCTCTGTAATCGTCTAGGACATCTAGGTCAGGGGTTTGGTATTTGGCTTGTATTTCAGTATGATAATGTATTTTATATTGAGAATCTATTATTATGTGCAAATCATCTCTATGAATTTCAAATAAGAAAATTTGATATATTTTCTTCAGGAATGGTTATTTTGATAATGACTAAACTCATGGGTAGAATTTATCGAAAGGCTTACAGTGATGGGATATTCATCATTGTGCCGGTCATGTGCCCAAAAAACGGGTCGTGACAAAGTTGGTATCAGAGCAGTGGTTGTTAGGTCTCCTAGTGATTACAGAGCAAGGTAACCTTAGTAGGACCTCCTCTATCGTTGTGAACCCGGGCACAACTATAGAGAGACGGCTCTACTGAAGGTCCTGTAGGATATTTCCATTTCCTTTCCCTCCGAGACTTATCTCTTCTTAGAAATTATGTTTTCAGGTTTAGTTTTAGATAGATGTGGCTACACTTTTGAACTTAGTCAAGGAAAAGTTGTTATTTACTTTGATTCCATTGCTGTCAGATCAAATTTTTATATGGTGGATTTTATAAGCTGAATTCATGATTGAATTTGTGTAGCTATATTATTTTAGGGTACCAGCCAATAAAAGAAACTACTTGCATTAAAAACAAAAAAAAACTGAAGGATTACATTGCAAAAAAGAAGAAGTTTACTCATGTATGAGTAATCTAAAAGCGATGTGGTCTTGGATTAGGAGGGTTGTATTGTATCATCACCCCTCGACCATTCCTTGGAGCAAGAGACATAGCAATGTCGCGGAGGGTAGTATAAATTCCATTCATACAATCAACACTTCTTTGCTGTTGATTGCAGAAGCACTGGGTGGACCAATAGAAAAACCTATCTATTCTCGAAGTCATTGCTGCGTTATTGCGTTTGGTTAACTTCTCCAGATCTTCTATCATCTTCTTGAGGTTTTTCACCTCCTGCTCTAAACAGGCGATTTTGTCCTCCGAGCTATGGCCTGTGCTAATCTCCTCAGCTTCCTCATTCTTCTTCATCTTCTTCTCCTTTTGATTCTCTTAAGGTCCCTCGAGAGGTCTTTTGCCTTTGTCCCTGCATAAACTTAAGTTTAAGTCAAGTTCTTCTTCCTTAGCCTTTACTGTGAGATCAATGTACTTCCTTGAGGCCATGATTTGGAAAAATTTAGAAATTTTTGTAAGAATATGAGGCGAGAGGAATACTGGGGGATTGTAGGCTCAGAGATTATTACTCTTTGTGCTGTGGTAACTGAGAACGCTGAGAAGGTTTTTATAGAGAAAAAATTTGGATAAGAGACAAAGAAGATATCTCTTCACCGCACCCCTACACGATCAACCTATAGATTTCTGCAAGCTGGAAGCCAGAAGTCTAGGGTAGGCGTGCACACCGATAGCGCGTTGCATTAATGCCAAAACCACGAAAGTCAATATTCGGTGGATTTGCGGTCGATTTTACTTGGTTTTCCCATTTCTCCCGTTGGCATTTTCTGAAATTTAAAGAAGTTGATAATATAGCCATTAAAGATTGCCTTGGATGCTTTTATGATGAACTGAAATGCATTTCTCTGTTTTATTTTATTGTTCTTGAGAGCCTTCAGTTGAGTATGATATACATAACTGATTGAATCATGTTGTAATTACATGTATGTATGTTATTCATGCATAATGAGTGAAGGCTACGATCAAGGAGAATATGTGATGATCCTACATATACTCATAGAGATGTGAAATCAAAATGACTTGGATAGAATGAAATGTGTAGATGATGATATATCTTCATGGTTACACATACTTACATATAATGCTCTCATGGGCAAATGAAAGGCAGTGATTTCCTTACATCA
Organism: Biancaea sappan; assembly: GCA_037074585.1. NCBI lineage: Eukaryota > Viridiplantae > Streptophyta > Magnoliopsida > Fabales > Fabaceae > Biancaea > Biancaea sappan. The sequence continues at coordinate 15,041,485 of CM073491.1, read as the reverse complement.
TGATAATGCTTAAAGCATGCGATCGTAAGCAGTTAACTTTGTTTTAAAATATATATATATTTACATATATATTATGTGTAAGTCTAGAGTAAAGACACCGATTAGAATCTAAGATACGGCCAATATGAGACTACCCGATCATAGAGTGATATCGTGATCTGAGATTACACTATAAGACAAGTATAGAGTGAGGAAATCATAGATTGAAACGGCGATTAGTCGAAAATTTTGAGAAAGGTCAAGATTAGCCGAAATTTTTTTTGAGGAAATCTTTGACTTATGTTAATTGCATTAAATTATATTTACTATTTACTTGCATGTCCGACATTAATTGCTGGCATTGCGACATATGTGATCTGTAAACCTCCTAGCGAGCGGCGTATAGGTTGTGGTGGCTTTAGCTCCAGGGGCTTCGGGTTGTCTATAAATCTTGTACGCCCGTTACCCCACTCATCGCACCAAGAAAACCTACTTCTTTCATTACATACCTATTTCTCAATCTCCATTCCTTTCTCATTCGAAGTTATTTTTGAGATCCCTAGAGCAATAGCCGATAATAAGTCTTTCAACTTGAATTTTGAGACTGGCAATGTAGAGCTTGATTTAAATCTAAGTCTCGGAGATAACAAAGGGAAGAGACCTGTAGACAGGTCACCAGAAATTAAGAAGAGAAAGAGGGATGTAATAGAGTTGGAGGAGGACAGTACTGCAACATCCTCAGAAAATAAGCTTGCGTTCCTGGATCGTAAGATCAAAAATCTGGAGCGTAAGATAGAGAGCCTGGAATAAAAGACAGAGGACCAGAAGCGACTAATAAATCGTCTCTTTGAAAACCAAGAGAAACTAATAAACCGTCATTTCGGGGAACTAGCTAATCGAGTTGATAGACATTCAATGTTTGCAACTCAAAATTTTCGTAACCAACAAGCAAGGTGTATTGACTGTATGAACGGAGTAACTTCTGCTCTTCGCCAAATTTCTCAGGCGCTTCCTCCAGAAACCCTTTCTAGGCTACAACGATTAGCTTCCTCCTTAAGGTCTGAAGCACCTTCCTCTTCTAGACCTGGAGCACCTTTTACATTTCAAAAGCCTCCTCATTCTTAATTTATTCTTTCTTTTGTTTGTACCTAAAACTATATTTGGTCTACGCTTCATGTATTAAAATTATCTATGTACTAGAAATAAAATTTAAGTTAGTATTTAGATCTTTTTTGTTGAAGTGATTCCTTTTACTGAAAGAACTTGAGAAATGAGAAGATGTTGGACTTATATTTCGTACTTGATTATGGAAATTCTAAAGCAGAGTATGGTAATATCCTTTTGACTGAGCAGAGTTACTAAAATGATATTTCATTACACTTCTGAACTATGGAGGAATGCTAAATAAGTATTTTATGAACCTATATATAGAGAACTATGGGTTTGCCCTAATCATTGAAGGGATATGACTCTATATGAGTCATTGAGGTGAGAAGAATTTCTATATATATTTATTTTATAATTATGCGTGAGGAGTATGTTATTTACTTAACACATTTTCTAGAATTGTTCTTCTTAGAGATTTATGTAATGATTTCATTTTATATGACGCCTTCAGCTGAGAGTGTCGCCTTAAGGTAGAAGGATCGCCTTTGGGCAAGAGTATTACCTATGGCCAAAATGATGCCTTCGGGTAGGGTGCTTGTATTCGTAAAAGTTATAAGCTATGTGTGTGGAAACATGTGTTCTGATATTCAGTATGAACTAGAAAGACCACGTGCCACTTTTGAAGACGACATCTATTTGAGGTTTTACATAGAGACAAAGTTCGTCTCTGATTAGGTGGTTTAAGTTTGGTAAAGGTTATGAGGATGAGACACTTTATGGTACAAAAGATTGTGGAGAAAATGAAACTGATGAGGAAAAGAATGTTTACTGTTAGAAAAGGAAAAATTCCTATGAAAATTATTGATAAAGCGGTCTAGAGTTCACAGTCGATAGTATAGTGTTCTTGTAAATCTTACCAAAGATGTGAAGAGGTTTGGAAAGAAAGAGATACAAAGGATGAGATATGAACGAAGTAATCACATTTATTTCAGTCTTGAGGTGAGTTTTGAATTCGGAGGACCGAATTCTCTTAATGGGGTGATAATGTAATACCCATGAAAAATAAAATATAAATATTTGTTTATAAACTACTGTTACTATTTCAGTATACGGTACTGTTCACCTGTATAATACTATTTACATATACGATACTGTTCACTTATACAATTGAAATATCAAGTAGTAGATGTGGTTTGGTCATAAGAGAAAACTAGAAAGAAGTTCGTGGGAGAAAATGACGTTTTATGTGTAAAAATACCCTCAGGGACTAAAGTGAAAGGACTGAATTGAAAAGAAACTTAAAGGTTTAAGGTGAAATGATAGTTTTTCCCTTAAGTTTTCAATAGTAAGCCACCTGCGACTTTTTCGTAGTTGCATAAATGATTAACGTGGATTATTTTATTAGAAATATCATTTTCATAAATAGTAAATTGAATATTTTATTAGCGCATAGTGTTAAATAATACCCTTGACTTTTCCTATAAATAGGCTCTTCCATTTCACTTCTAAACTCACACCTTCAACTTCTCTTCTTCTCTCCTTAAGTTTCTCTTGCTCTAATGCTAGGCCTTTGAGATTTTGGGCCTTTCCTTTTCAGCTTAGGTAAGGATACTATGCCCTTTCTATGTCTTTCAAATTCTAGAAGTTATTTTCTTAAGTATGCTCTGTGGTTGCGGCTTTGGCTGATCTTCCACATCAGAAAAACTGTCCTTAGCTGTTTATATGTTATTTTGATTCTCTGATTACCGAAATAGAATGTAAACTGTGAATAATACATGTCTAGAAAAGTTCTGGCTAAGGAAAGACCTGGTTTTTAAGTGTGTCCAGTGTGACCCTCCACTCTTTCCTGAGAACTTACCTGGTGTACTCTTTTACAGATTATATTCTCTATTTCTGGTATGAATAGTAACTGTACGTATGAATAGTGACCGTACATATGAATAGTAACCGTATGAATAGTGACTGTACATATAAATAGTAACCGTATATATGAACAGTAACCGTACGTATGAACAGTATCTGTACGAAAACAATCCTAACGTATTTTCTCTAATCTTTCATGAAAATCTCCGTAGCAGAACACCGAAATTCACCTGAGCACTCTTGTCTGTAACGACTTAGAGAAGTGATACTCGTACGGAATCCATGTGAGTGGAACGACCCCGTTTTAATAGAGTTTTAGCATTACTGGTGATAAAAAGTATGTTGTAGGACACTCCCAAGATTCATAGGGGGAAATTGGATTCAGAATGACAAATCTAATGAGATAATTAATCCAGAAGTATGGATAAGACGAAACAAGTATTTCATGATGATGTGAAGTTTGAATCTTTTCAAAAATAGATTAATTGTTATCTTGATTTGTGGTTTATAGATCTATAATATAATTATCTACTATACCTGTTGTATGGATGAATATTATATTGAGCTTCTGATTATGATATGAAATGCTATTGATTGTGATTGAGCGGGACAGTACCCCTTCTCACGGCAAGGCAGAAAACCCGGTTGACAGGGTGTCTTGACCAATGAGTGTGGAGACAACGATTCCCTCAGTAGGGATATAGCCTAGATTGGTGATAAATCCGTGAGGCGCCCTAGCTAAGAGGATGAGGTTGTGCGTCATGGCGGAAATATACAGAATTGGTGAGCTGGCCTGTGTGCGCTATCCGGGATATATTGCCATTGATGAGTACTAGTAACGTTTGTTGAATTGGTTGTGCGTCATGGCGGAAATATACAGAATTGGTGAGCTGGCCTGTGTGCGCTCTCCGGGATATATTGCCATTGACGAGTACTAGTAACGTTTGTTGAATTGGATGAATTTTTTATCTTTTTGTATGTAATTTCTAACTATGTCTATTGGTTGAGTATGAGCCTTCTGGTATGCTTGCATGACTGGTAATGTATTTGAATTTTATTAACACGAGGCCGATTCGCTCATTGAGTTTAAAAGCTCACATTGTTTGTACAACCTTTTTGTTCAGATCAGGTTGCCAGCGAAGGATATCTGCTAGAGGAGTAGATCACTTTGGACCTTCCCGTTGTCGGGTAGACCCCTTTTTTGTTATAGATTATGTTGCTCTGTAATCGTCTAGAACATCTAGGTCAGGGGTTTGGTATTTGGCTTGTATTTCAGTATGATAATGTATTTTATATTGAGAATCTATTATTATGTGCAAATCATCTCTATGAATTTCAAATAAGAAAATTTGATATATTTTCTTCAGGAATGGTTATTTTGATAATGACTAAACTCATGGGTAGAATTTATCGAAAGGCTTACAGTGATGGGATATTCATCATTGTGCCGGTCATGTGCGCAGAAAACGGGTCGTGACAAAGTGTCTTTCACATCAACATTTTTTGTTATTGTGTTAGTCCTAAGGACAAAAATTGAAACATATTAAAAATATGTAGAACGAAATTAACACAAAAAAATATTAAATATAAAAGTAAAACTCGAAATAAACATTAAAGACAAAAAATATATTTTTACCTAAATAATGAATTGACCTTAGATCGGCCAAATTCAAGCTTATCTCGCCCTATGATACATCTAATAGAACTAGGGCCAGATAAAGCTGAGCCTAAAAATTTTAATTAAATAAAAGTTAATAAATATTTATCAAAAAAATATAAGTTAATAATTTTTTTAAAGCCCAACCCTATATATATATATATATAGACACACACTCGCGCATTGCATATATATATAGTGAAGAAATGTAACACCATCCTGCATCGAAGTCCGTGCGATGAGTGAGAGATGATCGATAGATAACCCACAGGAATTAATCGCTTGTGATTGTGGGAGAGTGGTTGGCTTTTGCAAAACAAAGAATCTAATTACTTGGAATGTGTTCTTCAGACTCTAAACTGTCAAGAGGTTCAAGACAAGGAACAAATATCTGTGGCTTGTTTGAAATATAAACCACCTCGTGTACGTAAGCCGACTGACATGCACTCTCAGTTTAAATTCTTTTCATATTTATGTTACAACTTGCAACTGCAGGCAACATTCGTGGGTTCAATTTACAGAGTTTTATCATTTAGTGTTTGCCCCCATATTTTAAAACAATTAATATTATATCATCATACTAAGTTATAATTGTTTTATCATTAATCCTATTCTTCTTCTTTTTTTTTTTTTCAAACACTAGTATCTCAAAACTCGTTGGATTTTAGCTAATTTAATTTAAATCGTATCAGATCACTAAAGTGTAAAGATCTTCCAATGTTAATTTTCTCTAATCATAAGTTTTGAATCCAAGACTTTGCCTAAGAAAAACAAATGCTGAAACATTTAAATCAATCAATAGTGGTTAATCTCGTTCATTTGTGTAGGTTATACTAATCAACAAATATTATATTAACTACTAGTTATTGCTTAATTTTTAAAATGATCATTTAAAAAAAGCTTTGTTAGAAGTGTTCAAAATTGATCTAAACCGATTTGACCAAACAGAGCCACAAGTGAAACAATCAAAAACTAATCAAAACCTATCAATGTGTGGTTCAGTTTGAGATTTCTTAATTCTAGCAATTAAGTTTGGTTTGTGATTTTTAAAATAGCCAAAAGGAACCAAACCACTAAACCACTCAAGTTATATATATATAATATAAATAACATTTTATTATTGAAAGGAATACATATTATGCAAAAAATCAACTTTAATGACGACTGTATTCCTTTAGTTGTAGAGGATGTTAGGGGAACTTTCTTCCCCAGGCGTATACTGTTTACTCTATAATTGTGATTCTTTTGTTGGTTGTTGTATAATTGTGATTCTGTAGTTGGCTGTTGTATAATTGTGATTATGTGTTGGGGGTTTCCCCCTCATGCTTTAGTCAAAAAGAAAAAAAATATATATTATGGTTTATGTTATGAGTTATTTAAATTAGAGTAAGATATTTGTGATTTTTTATGAGTTATAATAATGAACAATTGTAAAAAGTTAAAAAAAATTAAAAAATAAATTATTCCAAGAAAACAAAAGCCAAATATAGGCACAAACCATCCAAACTGAACCGCTTAAATCGGCAATTTTATGATTTTGTTTGGTTTGATTTTATACATGAAATCAAATAGAACGATTTAACATTTTTTTAGACTGAAATTAGTGATTTGATTTGGTTTTGTGCTTGAAACCACCCAGATCGACTGTCGAACACCCCTAAGCACTGTAGTCTTTGATTTCATTTTAATGTTTTTAAAATAGTAGCAAAAATATTGTTTCTATTGTGGAAACAGAGTAAAAAATATTTGTTGATTCTCCTTTATGAAATCGAAGTACTGGCCATAAAAAATATTTTTTTAAACGACAAGTCATTTACTCAATATCATCAATTATCACATTCCCTTTCTATATGCAATTTCAACCTTTTTTTTTAATAATCTCATTCATTCTCTTACCGTTGCACTTATTTTGATGTATTTCGATATATTTTAATATATTTATGTTATATATATATATATATATATATTAATTATTTACTTTTGATTAAATAATTTTTACAATTATTGTGATTTTTAAAATTTTAAATAAAAATTATAAACTTAATTAATTCAATTAGTTTTCAATATTTAAGAAAATTAAATTTCTTCACATAAATATTATTGATTGCAAATAATTGAAATAAATGAAAATCCATAAACAACTTGTTAACTACTTAATTTCTACTCCATAAATGTAGCATGAACACTTTTTTTTTTTTTAATTAAGGATATTTCTCACCGAACAACATGAAAAATTAATATTTTTTAATTTTGTTAAGCGTAAAAAATAAAGTCCTTTTTTTAAAATTAATATTTCCAAAAATTGAGCTTTCATTGCCTTTAAAAGTTAAATAACTTCTACTTTTATCGCGAAACAATCTTGAATTGAGAGAACACAAATTGAGTTTAAACATATAATCTGTCTTCCAATTTCAACCTTGGTTATATAAATACATCTGACGACACCCAAATAAAAATACTGCACCTTCCCCAAGACCCTTGACGCAACTTGGGAAGAAGAACATAAATACAGCTGTTATAGGAAAAATAGAAGTGAAAGAGCAGCTTCTTGAGTTTAAGTCCGAAGTGGGAGGGAGGGTTGTATTTCTGAAAATCCGAAAGCAGAGAGGAATAAGGTGACAACGAGAAGCCAATATATATGGAGAGCCCAAGAGAGGTTGAGAGAGAAACAGAAACATATCAAAGGGCGTACAATTTGTACTACGGCTCTTGCTCTTTCCTTGAACAAATGGTGAAAGCTATTTCTAAGTGTCTGGGTCTTGAATATGATTCACTTACTGAAACGCCAGAAGAATCAGATCGAGTAGCAACACTAGCACGTAGAAAATCACCAGCTTTCAGCACAAGTCGAAGACCACCCTTGAGCAAAGGACGAGGAGGCCAAATCAATCGCTCTTCCTCTTGAAAACTTTCTAGCTTTCTCTTTCTTGCCTTTTTGTTGATTGTCAAATTTTCCTTCATATGGAGATCGTTCATTACATTTTGTTATTAGAGAAACGAAGCTAGCTAGTTCAAATTGTGTAAGTTAATTTTCTTATTATCATCTACAATTGAAGCACATCTAGAAAAAATTAGGTTTCTTCTCTGACTTACCGGTCCATGTAATTTTGGGGAGGAGGGTAAGGGTTCTTCTATTTGACCAATTTGAACTATTCGATTGTCATTAACGTACAGATGATACTCAAGTGGATCTCACTTTATCACTGGTCTTGTTTGACCAAGTATAATGTTGACTAAGCAGGGGGATTTTGAGGCCAATTCTGGAGACATGGCGCTTCTCATTCAAGCTGGACATGGATTATTAAAAAAGAACCAAGATCTTTTAAAATATTTGTGAGAAGTTGAGAGACGGACTCAAATGAAACTCTTTATCTTTTTTTTTTTCTTTGTCTATTTGATTAAATATTTTGAAGGTCATTCAAATCCCATTAGCTAAAAAAAATCAAAGACAAAAGACCATGTATATTTGCTTGTTCTCATTCTGTTGGTTTTCTTTGCATGTCTCTTAAGTTGGAGATGGGATAATTTTCAGAATATACTTATGTAATAAGATATGTTTAAAGATTATTTTCTTTGCTAATTATGAAAAAGTGTTGTGCAAAGAGAAAGAAAATTACCATTTTCTGCACTAAAAAGAGAGACGTTGCTTGCGAGAAACAGAGTGGGGTTTTATAGTTGCAAAAAACTTAGGTGTATTTGTTTATATTTTTGTAAATAATTTTTAATTAAAGTATAATAAATATATAATTTTTAATCAAAATACGGTAAGTATATAATTTTTTAAAAAATAACTTTCAGCATATATTTTATTTTTAGTAAAAAATTTAATAATAAAAATATAAGAAATTGGATACAATTTTGTTGCCTTTGTGATTTTATTAAGGAAGACATAACATAATTACTGTGATGACATTGACCTGTCGTCTTTTCCTTGTCTCGTTGTTTGTCAATAAGAAGTTCAAGAATTCCTTCCTCGTCCTGCTCCAAACGCCAGAATTTTCAAGCTTATCGTTTCAGAATTCAGTTCACTGTCTCTTAATCCATTTTGATGCTCATCACAGGCTAGTACCAGCTAGAAGGCGACATCTACTTTGATGCTGTATTCCACATGAAGTGGATGCTTTTTTTTTTTTTAAGATAATAATCATTCTCACCAAAAACAAGGTTTATTCATGATCACCTAAATAAACAGATACAGCGTTGGACCTTATTTTTTACGCGTTAGTATTACTACTCGATTTGATTCTTCTATTGTTTTAATAAATCTATCCATGACACGTATAAAATTTTTAAAATTTAAACCTTAAATTTAAAATAGCACAATTAAAAATTTTAAATCTTAAATTGTAAACCTTAAACTTATTAAAAAATTAAAATTTTTAATGTTAGATTATTTTAAAATTTGTGTAAAATATTTTTTTTATTATTGTACACACAAATACCAAAGTAATTCAATAATAGAAAAACCCAACTTTCAAAAAATTGAAACTAACATTTTCAAACAATAACCTTTCTTGACTTTGTCTAATTCAGTATCTTTTCCTCACAATTAATATGCATGACGAAATGACTTAATTCTCACAAATAACTCACTGAAACCTCATGAGCAAGCATCGATGGCTTTCATAGATCCTACATGGTCATTATAGTAGTTTTATTTTATTATTACAAGGAGACACGAACCACAATCTCTAATTTACAATACCTCAATCTCAAAATACTTGAGTCATAAGCTCAATGGTATCAATTTAGTTTGTGTTTAATTTTACGTTAGATTCTTACAAATTACATTAACATGTTTTTAGCACAAAATAACATGTTGAGAAGTTTTTGTATTAACGTGATTTTATTTTTAAATTATAATTTCTATGAAAGTTTCAAGTGATTACTTCTATAAACCATAATTTGACCAAATTTAAATTTTTCTAAAATCAATTCAACAAATTATGATTTTCTCAAGCTTAAATTTCTCCAAATATTTTCCTAACATACAATTAGTACTTTATAAGCACAATTCCTCTCTTGAAACCTGTTTTAGACAAGCTTGATCATTTCAAAACAGGGAAAATCATGACAGTTATATCAGACTTTAATTAATTCGGTGCACTCTTCCACTTGACTACTTGAGCTCAAATTCACAACTTCGCTAAATCTATGGGTTGCAAGCCAACTGATAAATTAACCTATATTTTTATTAATAAATAGAGTAAAATAAATGATTTTAAGTCTCTTTTTAAATTTATATAATCTTTTTAATTGTTTAGTTTAATTTTATATGGAATTAATTTTTTTTAGGATTTATCTTAAGATTGATAATTTATTGTGATTATTTAGTTTAATTTAATTTAGATATTTAATTTAACTTTTATGAAAAATTATTTTAAGTAGTTTCTTTTAGAATTTAATTTAAAGTTTAGGATTTGAAAAAAAAATAAGTTTTATATTTTTATATTTTATTCTTTTCTTATTTTATTTTCATTTGATTCTTTTACTTGAAATAGATTTGAAAAGATTTGAAGGAGATTCTACGGAAGAAAGAATAGAGAGCTGGAGAGAGAAAACATATCAGAAAAACGCTGCTAAACACATGCTGTGGAGGGTGATGGAGTTCTTGATCCATATTCTTCATTCTTCATCATTGAGATTCTCTTTTAGTTTCTTTGTTTTAATGGCAAAACTCATGTCTATTGTTATTATGAATATTTTATTTGTCATGAGTGGCTAGACTTTCTTTGTTAGGAAGAAGATGAACTTCCCTTGAATACTATGAATTAAGTGTTCAATTAATATAAGTTTATTCAATTCCTTTGTTGAGCAATTATTTTTGTGTCTACTGCTTTTTCAAATTGATCACTTAAAAATTGATTTAGAGTTCATATAGAGAATTGGAATATTCATATATTGAATATGCCTATTGAAATAATTATCATAAGTAGATTTGATCTAGGAATAGAAGGATTTCTTGTGTGGTTTTGATTGAATTCACATATACTTACTACCATGGCCTAATTTGATTTATCTAAGAAATTAGAGAATTTGATTAGGTTCAGAGTATTAATTTGCTAAGGAATTGGATTTTAATTAGAGTTGAGAATTCTACCATATAGAAATTAAAGACTTTGATTAAAATGGAAATTCACTCATAGTTGGATAGGGTAGTGAAATCGGATTCCTAACGCCTTGATAATTTACAGATTCTTAATACTTTCCTTAGTTTATTTGTGTTAATTTTTGTTAATCATCAATAATTTAGTTAATTGTCAATTATTTAATTTAATTTAGTTTAATCTCACACATTTTCGATCATCTAGTAGTTTAGGAATAGCAAAATTGGTACTTGACTTGTATAGTTCTCATGAGATCGACACTCTACTCACTTTTTATATTACTTATTGACTCGATACACTTGCTAATAGTTTTTCAGATCAATAAGTTTTTAGCGCCATTGCCGAGGATTATAAGTGTTAGTCAATATCTGGAGTACCTATAATTATACTAATTTAGACCCTTTTTTAGTTATCTTCTTTATTTTGTTTTATTTTATTTAATTTTAATTTTCAGTATTTTTCTTTTATTTAGTAATTTATTTATTTTAGTTATTTACTTATTTTTTCTCTAACTTTTTTTTTCTCTTTGGTTGATGTGAGGTACCACTGATCCAACGTCACTTCTGTTTGACTTGGAAATAAAAAAAAACAACACACTTAAATCGCGAGCAAGCAAGGGAGAGAAAAATAACCATGATAGCCGCAGAAAGCCAACCATTAACAATGGCTGAAGAAAACCATAGAGTACCTGATAATATGGCTAATCAAGGTGATATCACGAATCATGGAGGTGCTGTTAGACGAATGATAGGAGATTATCTTGCACTTATGATTGATGGGTGCCCTATGAACATTATCAGACCTCCAATTCAGGCTAATAATTTTGAGATTAAGCCAATACTTCTACAATTGGTTCAACAGGAGTAATTTGGAGGAAGCCCATTGGAGGATCCTAATGTCCATATTAATCACATCCTCCAACTGTGCGATACAATTAAAGTGAACGGTTTTCCCATTCTCAATGAGGGACAAGGCCAAGTGCAGGGTACATTCGCAACCTCAAAGCAGTATAACTACGTGGATGGAACTAAAAAACAAATTCCTCACTAAATATTTTCCACCGTCAAAGTCTGCTAAAGTGAGGAGTGATATTGCCTTCTTCTATCAACTTGATGGAGAATCCATGTATGATGCATGGAAACGATTCAAAGATCTGTTGAGGAGTTGTCCACATCATTCCATCCCAGATTAGATACAGATACATACCTTCTATAGTGGGTTAGACGAATCATCACGAGTTATGATCAATGCAGCTGTAGAGGGTTCACTAAGAGGGAAGACCCCCGATGAAGCATTTCAGCTGATTGAGACTATGGTAATAGATAATTATCCTATACCTAGAGATAAAGTTGTTCCAAGGAGAGGGGTTTGGAAGTGGATACTTTTGATGCTGTGAAAACACTATCTCAGCAAATGACTGCATTGACACAGAGGTTTGATACTATGCAGGTAGGGGCCGTGAATACCCTGCATCTTTTATGTGATTTCTGTAGAGGTAATTATTTGAATGGGGCATGTGAGGCACATACAAAGTAGATTAATTATATGGGCCAGTCCCAACAATCCCAACATAATCCATATTCTAACACATACAACCCAGGGTGGCATAATCACCCTAACTTCTTATGGAATCAACATGGGGCGCCTAGACTATCAGTGCCACCATACCAACCTCCTCATGTTCAGAGAGCTCCTAAGAAATCATCTAGATGGGAACAAGATATTGAAAAGCTAGCCCAGCACACTACAGATTTTATGATAGAGATAAGGGCGAACTTCAAAAACAAGATACTGCAATAAGGAGTCTAGAGAACCAAATGACTTAGTTATCCAAGTAATTAGCTTAAAAGCCTTTTGGAAGTTTACCAGGGAATACAGAGATGAATCCCAAGGAGCATTGCAAGGAAATTACCTTGAGAAGCAAAAAGACACTTGAGCTGCTTCCCAAAGAGGACAAAATGAAATCGGTAGCTAAACTTCCCCCTGAAAATAATGTTGAGGCACATGATCACACGGATAATGATTTGAGTAAGGATGAACAAAAAATAAATCAATCTGATGAGAATTCTCCTAGAAGAAGGAACCAGATTGGGATAAGCCATATGAGTTTTCATTGTACCAATAAGTTCCTTATCCACAGTGTTTGAAGAAACAGACTCAAGAGAGACAATTTTCACGGTTCCTTGATATCTTCAAAAACCTGCAGATCAACATTCCATTTGTGGAAGCAATTAAGTATATGTCAGCTTATGTAAAATTTTTAAAAGAGATTTTATCTAAGAGAAAGCTTCTGGAGGATGAAACAGTCATGTTAACTAAAGAATGTAGTGCAATACTTTAGAAAAAGTTGCCTCCGAAGCTTAAGAATTCAGGTAGTTTCCACATCCCATGCTCTATGGGAAATCTGACATTTGGAAAGGCTCTATGTGATTTAGGAGCCAGCATCAATTTGATGCCACTTTCTATTTTCTATCGACTTGGGATCGGAGAGGTTAAATTAACCATGATACCACTCCAATTGGCTGACTGTTTAATCAAGCACCCGTATGGCATCATAGAGGATGTGCTAGTAAAGGTCAACAAATTTATCTTCCCCGCTGACTTCATCGTACTAGACATGGATGAGGATTGGGATATCCCATTCATCTTGGGAAGACCCTTTTTAGCAACTGGTCGAGCCTTGATAGACGTCTAACAAGGTGAACTTATGCTCCGAGGTAATGACGAGAATGTGATTTTTAATGTGTCATGACCCAAATTGGATCAAGTGACCGACACGGTGTGAGAACCATTCCACAACCGTAGGCCTCAATTTGCCATAAATGAAATCTCGCATATAAATTGCACAGGCATTTATTCAAACAATAACATTCATCTCAATAGTATAATATCATAAGCTGGCTCATATTTCTAAGCTTTCCTCCTCATTTCACAAAGAAGAAAAAGAACGTAATAAAACACAACCCAACAATGAGAATTAAGTACAAAAGAATGTTATCTACAAAAGAATGCTCACACAAGACCTAGGAATTCTATTAACTATAGAGCGGACGATCATCCCAAAATAATCAAAAATAAAAAACCCACGAGCAACTAAAGTATAGTGATGAAGAAAGAAAGACTCCGCTACCCCTTCTGCAAGACTCACTAACTATAATAGAATCTATAAAAGACACACATAAGGAGAGTGAGTACACATACTCAGTGTGGGAACAATTAAACAAAACTTACCTTGTGTCTCTCACAAGAGGAATCTTACGCAAAGAAATACATTATTTCAATCTTGATAAAATTCCTTTCAAACTTAATCACATCCCAAAGGAAACATAGGGATAAAACCAGAATTTTGCTAAACACATACAAGTATAAAGTTTTCATATTTACCGAATAGAAATTTATCCATAATGTAGATTATTGAAATCATCTATAAAAAAAGAAAATCTTCCAGACCAATTCTCACTGAAGAGCTACTGAGGCTAGATCACATGCTAGAGCCACCAAGGCTTAATAACATATAAGAGCCACCGAGTCTTAATCACATATACTACTAAAGGGAGCCACCGTCTCAAAGCACCCCAACCGAAATAGTTTGTTAGTCATCGTCTAACCTCCACTAAGACGGCATCCTCGAGGAAAAATGATTTATTCACCCATAATAAAGTGGGACCACCATTTCAGGACCTTCTTTCTTACTTTTACCACTCCTACTCAAGGAGGTAAGTATAGTCCCATCACATTATTTCTACTTAGCATCAAATAAGTTAAGTAATATTTAATACACCTCAACACTTCAATCTATCACAACTTGTATTTCCTTTCCCCTTATCAAACACATGCCAATGGATATTTATATATATATATACCTGCAATGCAATTATAATGTGTAAATCCTTCATTGATTAGCAATTCCACAGTCTAAACTCAGTTCACTCTAATCATGGTGATTAATAAGATGAAGGAATATTAAATTATTCATAACAAGATCCCATAGAGTTTGAAAGAGTAATCCATCACCTGATGTTCGGAGTTTATAGCGGCTAGAAGGGTGTAAACTATCGTACAAGTAACCAGAGGAAGCACCTAGGGATAAACAACAAAACTTAAGATTTCAAAATTGGAGGTCACAGACCATGGCACCGTGGGCACCGGGACTGGAGCCTGGGTGCCACAACTAGCCCAAATCCTTCTCCTTATTACAGGCGAGGGCACGCCACCAGGCACCAACCCCTTAACTCTTTGTCTTGCGATATTAGGCCACAAATGTGATGGCGCCTCAAGCGCCAGCTCTGGTGTCTCAAGCGCCTATGTCGAATACTCACGGTAACTGTGAATTTTCATCCAAGCATCAGCTCACACCCCCTCCTTGTGTCTTAATGTTCCCATGTCCATCGAAAGCAGTAGATTTGGGTGATTGGGTGGCACTTACAAGAGCTCGAATCTTTATTGGAGCTAGGAATGGAGTTGCATCATAAGCTCTTTATATTTTCTTTCCCCATGACAGTATATATGCATATTTATGACAGCACCTTAATTCCTTCACCCATCAATGCAGTCCAACCACCCAAAGTGCACATTTATGGTTCTAAGTCATTAAAGGCATCATAGGAAACATTTGGAACACAAGGTAGTACCCAACTAAGAAAAGCCAGCATTTCTAATCTAGGGTTCAAGTGCAAGGAAAAAAGAGGAAAGAATAGAGGTGTCCCTAGCACATACCTTGATCTTTTCTCTAATGGGGGCACAAAGATAAGCCTCTTATTGATGAAACCACACAGTCACACCATAGGGGAAAAAATAGCACAAAAGGGAAAGAAAGAATGAAAGAGTGAAGCACACACACACATCTACGGAAAGACAAGAGAAAAGAAAGAAATAAAAAGAAGTCTTCTAGAATTATGGGGCCCACACAAGTTTATTTTAATTTAAGTCTTTCACTCATTTCTCCAAGGTCTCCTCCCATTCTAACTTTCCATCTCAGCATAAATTTCACTAAGATGCACTTGGGCATAAATTTTCCACACGTGAAAAATAAGTTCCATAATTCACATAAGTATCACAATACACTAAATATAATACATCATGCATAAACATTCAAGGAAATGGATCAACAAAATTAGTTACCAATAAATAACAAAAAGAAGAAAAAGTAAATATTTGGCGGGTATTACATAATGTGTTCGAAGCTATGAAATTTCCTATAGAGGACGATGATTAATGCCTCAAAATAGATGCCAAAGACTTATGTGTCACCGTGGTAATTCCCAGGTACACTTCTAAACTTCCTCTTGAATCTGTATTATGTAATTCAATCGAACTTAATATTGATGAGAACTTCGAGAGAGACGATAAGCTTGGGAGTTGTGCTGAGTTATTAGAGGCCTCACCTTGTATATTGCTTGGCCAAGAAAGTAACTTTGAAATATGGAAAAAAGAAGAGGTAAGTGTTGAACCTCCTAAACATGAGTTAAAACCCCTCCCCACTTATTTGAAATATGTTTTTCTCAATGATGATAATTAGTTTCCCGTGATTATGAATGTTGACTTGACACAGGTTGAAGAAGAGAAGTTGTTGAAAGTCTTGATGGAACACAAGTCAATGTTGGGTTGGACCATTGATGATATAAAAGGTATAAGCTCCACGATTTGTATGCATAAAATTTTAATGGAGGAAAATTATAAATCAGTGATCCAACCATAACAACGACTGAATCTCACTATGAAAGAGGTGGTGAGAAAAAAGGTGATCAAACTCCTTGATGATGGGATTATTTATCTGATTTCTGATAGCTCTTGGGTAAGTCATGTGCAGGTTGTACCAAAAAAAGACGGGATGGCTATAGCGACAAATGAGAGCAATGAGCTCATACCCACAAGAACGGTCACATGATGGCATATATGCATTGATTACCAAAGACTTAATGAAGAGACAAGGAAATATCACTTTCCTTTTCCCTTTATGGACCAAATGTTGGAGAGGTTAGCCGGTCACACATATTATTATTTCTTAGAAGGGTACTCCGGCTATAACCAAATCATGGTGGCATCAAAAGATCAAGAAAAGACCATATTCACATGTCCATATAGAGTGTTTGCTTACCACTGTATGCCTTTTGAGTTATGTAATGCTTCTGCAACCTTTCAAAGATGCATGCTTTCCATTTTTCTGATATGATTGAAAATTTCATTAAAATATTCATGAATGATTTTTCAGTTTTCGGACCATCTTTTGGTCAAATGCTTAATTAACCTTTCCTTGGTTTTGAAAGATGTCAGGAAACGAACCTAGTTCTGAATTGGGAAAAGCGTCACTTTATGGTTAAGGAGGGGATTGTCCTTGGCCATAAAGTGTCGGCATAAGGTACTGAGGTTGACAGAGCAAAGGTGAAGTTGATTGAGAAACTTCCACCTCCTACAAATGTGAAAGGGGTATGAAGTTTCCTTGGGCATGTTAGATTTTACAAGAAGTTTATAAAAGACTTTCCAAATATTTCAAAACCTATAATTTACTTGTTAAGGATACAGCTTTTGAGTTTGATGATGAGTGCCTACATGCTTTTAATATTATGAAAGAAAAGTTTATTACTGCCCCTGATTGGACACTACAATTTGAGTTGATGTGTGATGCTAGTGATTATACTTTAGGTATTGTTCTAGGTAAAAGGAAAGAAAACAGGTCACATGTGATTTATTATACTAGTAAAGAGTTAATTGAAGCACAGATAAATTATGCAACAACTGAGAAGAAACTCTTAGCTAAAGTTTTTGCATTTGAAAAGTTTCAGTCTTACTTGGTTGGTTCAAAGATAATTGTGTATACTGATTAATCTATGTTGAAATATTTGTTGTTTAAACTGGAGGCAAAGCCCAGACTAATTAGATGGATTCTATTGCTACAGAAATTTAATCTAGAGATTAAGGATAAAAAGGGCACATAAAATGCGGTGCCATACCACCTATCTAGACTTCCTCCCTTAGAAGAATAAGATGATGAGTTATGTCCTATCAAGGAAGAATTTCCTGATAAACATTTGTTTGCTATGCAGGTGATACCATGGTTTGCTAATTATAAAAGTGCCAAGATTCTTCCCAATAACTTGACTTAGCAGTAAAGAAAGAAGTTTGTACAGGATGCTAAATTCTTCATTTGGGATGAGCCTTACCTTTTCAAGAGATGTGCTGTTAGGATTTTAAGAAGGTACATCCCAAAAAAGAGTTTTTTAGTATTTTATGGCATTGACATGGATCAAGTTAAGGGGGACACTTCAATAGAGACAAGACGACATGTAAAGTACTTCAATCTAGTTTTTATTAGCCTACGTTGTTTTAAGAATGGTAAATTGTTTGTGGAGCAATGTGACATGTGCCAAAGAATCAGGAATATAACAAGGAAGCAAGAAATGCCTCTGAATAATATCTTGGAAGTAGAAATTTTCAATGTTTGGGGCATTAACTTCATGGGACCTTTCCCATCCTCATTCTCAAATCATTATATTTTGGTTGTTATATACTATGCGTCTAAATGGGTGGAGGCTATCCTATGTCCTACTAATGATGCTAAGGTGGTAGTGAACTTTTTGAGAAAAACCATCTTTCCTAGATTTGGGGTACCTAGAACTTTGATTAGTGATGGGGAACCCATTTTGGCAATAAACTATTGAGTACAATATTGGCTAAGTATAGGGTAGTTCATTAGGTAACCACTCCGTACTATCCCCAAACTAGTGGTCAAGTTGAAATTTCTAACCAGGAGTTAAAACAAATTTTGGAAAAAACGGTGAATTCATTTAGGAAAGATTGGGCTAGGAAGATTGATGAAACATTATGGGCTTACAGGACTGCATTTAAAACCCTGATAAGTATGTCTCCATATCAGCTGGTGTATGGAAAATCATGTCATTTACCTGTTGACTAGGAGCACAAAGCATTTTGGGCTATAAAATTCCTTAATTTTGAATTGAAGGATGTGGGTGAGAAATAACTCTTACAATTGAATGAGTTAGATGAGTTTAGGTTGGATGCATATGAAAACTCTAGACTATATAAAAAAGCATACTAAGTGTTAGCATGATAAGAAAATATCCCCAAGGTCCTTCAAGTGTGATCAATAAGTGTTGTTATATAACTCTAGGTTGAAACTATTTCCAGGGAAGCTTAAATCTAGGTGGTCGGGCCCTTTCATAGTTAAACAAGTTTTCTTATATAGTGCTATTGAGATAAGTGACATGGAATATGGAAGAAGTTTTAAAGTCAATGGGCATAGGTTGAAGCATTATCTCAGGGGAAAGATCACTAGAGAAAAGTATCCTCTAAATCTTAGTGCTCCCATGTGAAGATTGAAAATTAAGCTTAAGACTACAACTAAGCGCTTGTTGGGAGGCTACCCAATTTTTTATGTTTAGACATTAGATTTCTATTGTTTTTGGTTTTATTGTTACATTTGATTTTTCTTCATTATTTTAGTGCATTATCTTTTCCTTAATTTTCTCTTACAAAGGACTTGAGCCATTTTTCAGGTAATTAGATCATTAGTGAGTTGAAAGAATTGGGAAGAAGGGAGTTTGGCATATCTATAAGTGTTGGGGGACCTATTTTACCGAAGGTAAGTACAAAAATTTAGAAGGAAGATGAGGTAAGTATGTATTTTCAATGAAATTCATGAATTCTCAGAACTAAGTACGGGTGCTGCAGCATTGAATTCGATGCCTTAGCATTAAGAAAAAAAAAGTGCAGCTTAAAAAGGATGAAAAAACCAATGATTGAATGATAGGGCATTCATTTTGGATGCCTTAGCATTTAATTTTCGCACATGAAAAAAAAATTTCTGAATCTGTAATGTGGCACAAAAACCAGTGATTGAATGCTAAGGCATTCATTTTGGATGCCCTAGTATCCAATTTACACACATGGAAAAAAATGTAAGGTAACAATATACATAATGCTTGGAAGCTAGAAAGTAAGCGTCAAGGCATTCATTTTGGATGCCTTAGCATCCAAAATTCGTTCACGTTAAAAAAAAGTTGTCAATTATTTTATTTTATTTATTTATTTATTTATTTTATTTTTATATTTTACTTATTGCACTTAAGTCCCAAAGAATTAACTAAACTCTAAAAGACAAATCTCTTCAGCCAATACCCTTCATTGTTCTCTAGCTGTCGACCTTACCCAGCCTCTTCTGCCTCGCCAACCACCCAACTCTACCGTCTTCAGCCATCAACAATCGCCACTATCGGACATCACTAGTAGTTGTACACCAACAAGGACTTACCCCCTTCACAGCCACCAGCAAACCCTTTCTCAATTAGCATCAGTCATTTCCCCTGTTCTCCCTCACCACACAGCCCCCTGTCTCGTTCCTTCATTTTTTTTCCACCCTTCATTTTCATCCCCTCAATTAGCACACGTAACCTCCACCATTCATCATCCAATGTCCTTCCAAATAAGCCTCTCACCATCATTCCACTTTCTTTTTCTTTTCGCTCTTCTTACCTTCTATTGTTTAAAATTTATTTTGGGATTAAAAGTTGGGATCTCATTGTAAGGACTATCGTCAGCGAGGTCAGTAATCACTCTCTGTTTCCCCTGATTTAATGTCTTATTGGTCTTGGATGGTGTATTTGATGAGTAGGAGTGAACTGGAACTAACTCAAATTGTTGTTTATGAAGTGATAATTGGAATTGATGTTGATTAAGTGTATTTGTTGAATTCTGAATTTTGATGGAAATCATATGTTGTTCCTTGAGTTCTATTTATTTGTGTCCTGGTGAAATATTGTTAATGCTGATAAGTATAGAGATAGTTATGTTTCAATTGCGAGCCATATTTAGAACAGTTGCTAATAAATTTGTGGATGATTGTTGATGATGAAATTGCTGTTGAAGAGAATATACTGAAATTATGGCCAAATGTTCCTAGTACTGATAGTATAGACTTACTGCTTGTGTTGCTATTTTGAAAAATTTCTAATTAAGGTTATAGTTCTTTCAGGTACTAACTAGATATGGCACCCAAAGGGAATAAGCATGCCTCTACGTCTACAGAGACACCCAAAGGCAAAAGGCAACACCAGTGCAACCTATGACACACAGATTTATCTCCCAAGCTACACAGGAAAGATACATTGAGCAATTAATTAGTAAGTCAATCCCTAAAAGAGGCTTTAACCTGAGCTCAATATACGAAATAAACAATGAGGCTAGAGATATCAAAGAAAGGCAAAGTTGAGAGAAGTTTACAGAACCCCGACATTCTCCAATGGTACCTATTGTGCAGGAATTCTATGGTAACTAGCTGGAAATAGAAAAAAAAAGGGTCTATGTCAGAGGGAAGAAAATACCCTTCTCCAAGTTGGTGATCAACCAACACTTCAGCCTCTTGGATCAAGCCAAAGGGGCAATCCAATTCACCAAATGATTAGTGATGCAAAAATTGACTTGGAGGCAGTCACTCAAGCTATTTGTGACAATGCCCTAAAGTGGCATATCAAAAAAGGGGTCCATTACCACTTCCCCACAGAGTCCCTGAAAAGTGAATATAAATAATGGCAATTCTTTATATCTGTCCATCTGATGCCGACTATCCACACGTCGCATGTTACTAAAGAGCATGCAATATTGATATATTGTATTGTCACTCACAAGATGATAGATGTGGGAAAAATTATATTAGTGAGATATGTTCAAACAAGGGTGTTAAATGGAACAATGATGAGGAGCTATTATTGGCAAAAACTTAAGTGCATATGAAGGCCACCATTTGTTATCCAAGGAAGCTTACAAGCCCGTCCGAAAAGGAAAGAGAAGAGACTACAAATAACCCAACTTCATCTTTTTACCACTAACTCAAATGGAGAAGCTCGCTAGAGCCATGTTGCAACAAATGGCAATAACACAAAATCAGTAGGCCATCTATATGTAAACACAAATTTAGTTGTACAATGAACAAAACTGACTTCGTCGTAAAGTTATAAAGATGCTAAAGCAACAAAGAGCTCGATCACCATCTCCTAGCACATCAGAGGAATCTCAACGAGATGAGGGAGGAAACAACTGAAATAACAGAAAACATCCCAGAGGGAACTCTTTTCTCTATATTGCACTTATATTCAAATCTCCCTCTTTGATATTGTTTTCTTTTGTTTGTTGTTGTTTGGCATGAATAGGACTGTGGTTAGATATGCAGGGCTGTCTCTAAACTTTCTTATGAATGATGCCTTGTTTTGAATCATATTAGTATATCCTGAATCATGATTGACTAAGATTAATACAACAAAAGACCAGTTGGTAATTAATCCTTTTATTTCTAATCCAAAGCTAAATTCACCATCTATTTGCAGCAAAAATTTAAAAATTTAAAATTTTGGTGAATTTTAAAGTAATATTTTCCTACCCCCAAACTTAAAATAAAGCATTGTCCTCAATGCTTAAACATATCTTTCAAAAGCTAAGGGAGTTTATGAGATAATAATCTTTTTATTATTCAATCCAAATTGAGTAAATCAAACATCAACAACTATCCTACAACAATGCAAGGCACAAAAGGATTGATTGCCAACTATTTTTTTTCTTGTATTAATCTCAGTCAATCATAATTCAGGATATACTAATATGATTCAAAACAAGGTATCATTCATAAGAAAGTTTAGAGACAGTCCTGCATATTTTACTACAGTCCCATTCATGCCAAACAACAACAAACAAAAGAAAACAATATCAAAAAGGGAGATTAGAATATAAGAGCAATAGAGAGAAAAGAGTTCCCCCTGGGATGTTTTCTATTATTTCAATTGTTTCCTCCCTTATCTCGTTGAGATTCCTCTAATGTGCTAGGAGATAGTGACTGAGCTCTTTGTTGCTTTAGCATCTTTATAACTTTACGATGAAGTCAGTTTTGTTCATTGTACAACTAAATTTGTGTTTACATGTAGATGGCCTGCTAATTTTGTGTTATTGCCATTTGCTGCAACATGGCTCTAGTTATTTCCATATCTCTGACGAGCTTCTCCATCTGAGTTGGTGGTGAGTAAGAATATGATGTTAAGTTATCTGTAGTCTCTTCTCTTTCCTTTTCGGATGAGCTCATAGACTTCCTTGGATAGCGAATGGTGGCCTTCATATTTGTCACATCCCAAAAATTGAGCATGTGAAAAGATACTACTCATTTGATAAAATTCTCAAACATACGTTGTTTACATATATTCTGTAAGGTTTTACATTCAACCTTAATCATTCATTCCACACTACAGAATTATATTCATCTGATAAGCAAATATAGACATACATAGTCTGATATTTCTATCTCATCGCAAGCCTAGGAGACCTATAGAAAGTACAGAGCGTTTCTAGTATCCACATTAATAAGTACTGGTATCCCACCAGACAGAAATAGAGTGTAATCCCAAGGGGCTTCTAATCTTCCAACGGATACTCTTCTTCTTTGTTTTCTGTATCTGAAAAATAATCATAGGGAGTGTGAGTTTATTTAAAAACTCAGTAAGTAAATAACTGTACTATATAGAATATCAAAAGTACAAATACCACATTTACTCATATAATTAATTGTCTTATACATCGAGTAGTATGGGACTCTAACCCTTTCAAACTCATGAATAAGATTTCTTAGATATACAACGAGTAGTATGGGACTCTAACCCTTTCAAACTCGTGAATAAGATCTCATCAGTATACACCGAGTAGTATGAGACTCTAACCCTTTCAACTCGTGTATAAGCTTTCTTAGATATACACCGAGTAGTATGGGACTTTAACCCTTTCAACTCGTGTATAGATTTCATAGATATGCACTGAGTAGTATGGGACTTTAACCCTTTCAAACTCGTGTATTAGATCCCGTAGATCTTTACTCATTGACAAGATAGTGAGAATTTATCATATAGCACAATTGTCATGAAATAAAATAAATTCTACATACTCTTATTTCTACCGATCATCATATACTCCCATATGAAAATTGATTGCTTATTACCTAAATAATATTGTAAATGGGACTTATATTGTACTTTGACTAGTAATATCAAATTAGCTGAGCAAGGTTATTCACTCACCTTGATGTTTGTCCAAGTTTACCTTGTTCCACACTAGAATTTGTGTAGGAAAATTTCCTAGTAAAATATATTACAAGGAAACATAAGAAAGGAAACAAAATCACGAAAATATGCAAAATTTTCTGATTGCTACAGTAACGGTTTGCTACAGTAACGGTTCGCTACAGTGCCGGTTCGCTACAGTAACGTTGACTGCTACAATACCGTTGACTGCCGACACTACAGTAACTGCTACAGTACCCAAAGAAAATTTTCCAGATTTTTTTTTTCGAAATTTCTGGTCGCTACAGTAACTCGAAGAAAAATTCCAGATTTCCAGTTGCTACAGTACTTCGAATTTTGCAGAAAATCTTTCAAAAAATTCATCCTTTCCTTTCTTTTGATTCAAAACCAGAATCTCAACTCTTTTAACCGATTATAACTCAAATATAACTGAGATTCATGAATTATCATCAAAATCTTCAAGAACAAAACCTCCTCTGATCTTCTACATAAACTGAAATTTAAGGAAAATAACGAGATTAAAGCTTACCTTTGATCCTTACAAAGCTTTTGAACCGAACAAATAATCGAACTTCTGAAGATCAAGGAAAGGATTTGAGAAGAAAATGAAGAACTGAGAGAGAAAATGAAGTTACTGTTCCTTTTGCTTCGCTTCAGAATCGAATTATGAGAAGTTACTATTGAAGTTTTATATTAAATATTTCTAATGGGTTATTGAATAACCCATGGGTATCCATAACCCAACATCCAAACTCATCCAGTCAATTTACAATAAATGGATTAATTGACCATTCTTAAACCACTTTTCCATGAATTTCACCATTCTTAGAATATATCCCACGTGGTGCAAATATTCAGTTCAGTCATTTAACTCAATTTTCATAAATAATATTCAAAGAGAACAATTAAATATGAAAATTAAAAATGACCAAAATAAATAACTAAAGTAACGTTGTAGAATTCTAAAATACTCTTAAGCGAATTATTTCTGAAATTAACGGGTATTACATTCTACCCCCCTTAAAAGAATTCGGTCCTCCGAATTAAAATCTTACCTCAAGTTTCAAATAAATGTGGATAGTTTTTCCACATCTCATCTTCTGCCTCCCACGTAGCTTCCTCGCGAGAATGATTTCTCCAAAGAACCTTGACAGTAGGAATTTCTTTGGTACACAATTTCTTGACTTTTCTATCAAGGATAGCTACTGGTACCTCTTCGTAGGTGAGAGTTTCATCAAAATGAACTTCTTGGGGTTGAATGACATGAGAAGGATCAGGAAGATACTTCCGTAGCATGGACACATGAAATATTGGATGAACTCCCTCTAGGTTGGAAGGTAGGTCTAGGCGATATGCCACATTACCCACTCTGTCAACAACCTCATATGGGCCAACATACCTCGGACTAAGCTTGCCTTTCTTCCCGAATCTCATTACTCCCTGCATATATGAGATTCGTAAGAAAACCATATCACCTATTGCAAATTCAAGGTCACGTCGTCGGTTGTCCACATAAGACTTCTGTCTACTCTGAGCAGTTAACAACTTCTCTCTGATCAGTTTAACTTTATTTATATCTTCCTGTATCATCTCAGGTCCAAATATTTTGGTTTCACCAAGTTCAAACCAACCTATAGGAGATCGACACCGTCTCCCATATAAAGCCTCAAAAGGTGCCATCTGGATACTGGCTTGGTAACTGTTATTATAAGCAAATTCAATAAGAGACAAATGATCTTCCCAACTTCCACTGAAATCCATCACACAAGCTCTTAGCATATCCTCTAAAGTCTGAATTGTCCTTTCTAACTGTCCATCAGTCTGAGGATGGAATGATGTGCTAAGATTCACTTTGGTACCCAAAGCCTCTTGAAAGACTTTCCAGAACCGAGAAGTAAACTGAGGTCCTCGGTCTGATATAATGGATATTGGTATACCATGAAGTTTCACTATTTCTTTAACATAAAGTCGAGCAAGTTTTGCTACACTGAAAGTGGTATGAACAGGAAGAAAATGTGCTGACTTAGTAAGTCGATCCACTATGACCCATATTGAATCATTTCCTTTTGTTGACCGAGGTAAACCTACCACAAAATCCATAGTGATCCTTTCCCACTTCCACTCGGGAATATCTAGTTTTTGCATCAAACCAGGTGGTCATCGATGTTCAGCTTTAACTTGCTGACAAGTCAAACATCGAGCTACAAAGTCAGTCACGTCTCGCTTCATGCCCTCCCACCAGTAATCTTGTTTCAAGTCCTGATACATTTTCACAGCACCAGGATGTACAACGTAGGGCGAACCATGAGCTTCCATTAAGATTTCATGTTTCAAAGATTCAATGTTGGGGACACAGAGTCTCCCATTAAACCATAAGACTTCTTCTTCATCTACCAAGAAACTTGGTGCTAGACCTTGCCTTGCCTTATCTCTGATTTTGACCATATCAATGTCATTTTCTAAAGTTGCTTTTACTTTTTCAACAAGAGATGATCTAACTGTTAAATGAGCCAGAAATGTACCTGACTCAGTGATCTCGAAGAATACTCCATCAGCTTCCAATTCTTGTAGTTCATGTATTAGAAATCTCCTTATAGTGGCAATGTGAGCTAAACTTCCCATAGACTTTCGACTTAGAGCATCAGCCACTACATTTGCTTTACCTGGATGGTAAAGGATGGTACAATTGGGTGAAACTTTGCTCACATGAATCATCCCAAATGTATTTAACATTCTTTCAGGTTAACTTATTTAATGGGAGAGCCGTCTTAGAGAAATCTTTAACAAAGCGACGGTAATACCCTGCTAAGCCAAGAAAACTACGTACTTCAGACACTGTTGTTGGTCTAGGCCATTGTTTTACTGCTTCAATTTTACTTGGATCAACATGAATACCTTCTTGGGAAATAACATGTCCCAAAAACGTTACATGACTCATCCAGAATTCACATTTTGAGAGCTTTGCGTACAACTGATGCTCTCTCAAGGTCTGAAGCACCATTCTCAAATGTTCAGTATGTTCTTCATGACTCTTTGAATATACCAAAATATCATCAATAAATACAATTAGAAACTTATCAAGGAATGATTTGAATACTCTGTTCATTAAATCCATAAATGCTGCTGGTGCATTTGTCAACCCAAAAGATATCACAAGAAACTCATAATGTCCATACCGTGTACGAAAAGCTGTCTTAGGTATATCATCATTCTTAATTCGTAACTGATGATATCCAGACCTTAGATCAATCTTTGAGAAGTATTTTTCTCCTTGAAGCTGATCAAACAAATCATCTATCCTTGGTAAAGGATACTTATTCTTCACTGTGACTTTATTCAGCTGACGATAATCTATACATAGTCTCATAGAACCATCTTTCTTTTTCACAAAAAGAACAGGAGCACCCCAAGGTGAAAAACTTGGGCGAATGAACCCTTTGTTTAACAAATCTTCCAATTGTTCTTTGAGTTCTTTTAGCTCAACAGGAGCCATACAATAAGGTGGAATAGAAATTGGTCTTGTGTCTGGGACCAAATCAATACTGAACTCAATATCTCTTTCTGGCGGTAATCCAGGTAAATCTTCTGGGAACACATCTGGGAATTCATTAACCACATGTATGTCTTCTAACCTCTGTTCTTTCTTTTCTAAATCTTTGATAAAAGCTAGAAATCCCTAACATCCCTTTCGCAACATACGTCGGGCACTTAACATAGATATCATGTTGCAAGGTACATCACTTTGATCCCCTTGAAACACAAAATTACTCCTCCCCGGCATATTAAAGGAAATAACTTTGTCACGACAATTTATAGTAGCATGACAAGAAGATAGCCAGTCCATTCCTAAAATCACATCAAAATCTAACATATTGAGAATCATAAGATCTATCTCAGTTTCCATGCCTCTAACGATTATTTTACAAGAACGATAACATGTTTTAACCATCAAAGTCTCTCTCATCGGTGTGGAAACCAAGAATGGTTCTTTAAGAATAATCGAATCAATTGCAAATCTCTTGGCAAATAGGGGTGACACATATGAGTGAGTAGAACCGGGGTCAAACAAAATACGTGCAGCAAAAGTATTAACAGATAATATACCTGTAACTGCAGCATTGGATGTTTGAGCATCCTGTCGGGTTAGAGCATATACTCTTGCATTTCCTCTGCCAGCAGCTTATTTTCCACGGTCACCTTGGCCTCTTCCAGAACCTCTTCCCATACTACCCCCTATTGAAGGGGTTGGTGTTTGAGTAATAGATTGTGGTCGAGGTGGCAAAGTAGACCCTTAACCTGGTCTTGTCATGAGCTGAGGGTACTCCCTTATAAAATGTCCTTTTTGTCCACAGTTAAAACAACCTGTACCAACAGTGTTTAACCTGCATTCTCTGAAGTGAAACTTTCCACATTCAGGACATTGAGATTTTTCCCTTCTACCTTGAGTACCTCCTCTACTAGAAGAGCTAAAACCACCCCTGCTCTCTGAACGAGGCTTAGCCACACTGGCTGTAGAATAAGTTGACTTAGTAGGAGTGGCTGGAACATTTTGTGATGCAGTAAAGGGTTTCAAAGTCCCTGAGTCTTCCCCTTGATCAAAAGATCTTCTATATCTAGCTTTCTTCTTTTGACGATATTCTTCTTTATTCTTTGACCTCTTTTCCATTCTTCGGGCCACATCAACAGCTTCTGAGTACGAAGAGTAATCGTTCATATTAGAACCCACTTGATCATATAAGGCATCACGAAGCCCTTCCACAAACTTTTCTATTTTCTTCCTTTCAGAAGGAATGATTTCAGGGGCATATTCAGATAATTTAACAAACTGAGCTGAATATTCATCAATAGTCATGGTTCCCTGTCGTAGATACAGAAAATCCCTGGCCCTAGATGATCGTTCACTTACCGGAAGAAATTCATCCATAACCAATCTGTAAAATTCTGTCCACATAACTGGCGGTGCGCCTTGAATTCTAGCTTTCTTCCAGTTCCTCCACCATTTACCAGCCCTACCTTTTAACTGAAAGGAAGTGAATTCTACTTTTTGAGTAGGAGAACACCCTATAGCATCACAGATTACTTCACAATCTTCAAGGAAACATTGTGGGTCCTCTTTGGGATCTTCCCCTGAAAAAGTAGGAGGCCTCATTTTCTGAAATTCAGACATTCTTACCTCTCTTACATTAACTCCTCCCGCTAACGGAGTTGGTGGTACAATTTCAGCTTCAACAATAGGAGGATCCACTGGCAGGTTAGCTTGTGCAACTCGACCTCTCATTTCAGCCTCAAATCGATCAAATCGTTCATTCATCAAATTAATCACATGTGCAATAGTTGCATTACCAACGTGAGCATCAGGTTCGACTCTCCTTGCTTGCTCACTAGTTGCGCCCTCAGTACTTTGAGCATATAAACTATCACCACGGTTAGGATCATCTTGCACATGTACTGGTGGATTTATGGCCCTCCTTGGACCCATATGCTCATTATTATTAGAAGATCCTTCTGACATTGATCTGTCACAGATCTACACATATAACAAACAATTTTCAGACATAAACAAAATATCACTTACTAGCCCCACTGAGAAGTTATCTATAAAATGACGTTATACTCTACAAGGTCTTTTATGGAACCTAATCCTATGGTCATGCCGCGGCTCATGACAATAGGGAAGGGCCCACAAAGATCACTTTGCTCTGTACTCTATAGGGGACCTATAAAACCTTTCCTCTGATACCAAATTGTCACATCCCAAAAATTGAGCATGTGAAAAGATACTACTCATTTGATAAAATTCTCAAACATACGTTGTTTACATATATTCTGTAAGGTTTTACATTCAACCTTAATCATTCATTCCACACTACAGAATTATATTCATCTGATAAGCAAATATAGACATACATAGTCTGATATTTCTATCTCATCGCAAGCCTAGGAGACCTATAGAAAGTACAGAGCGTTTCTAGTATCCACATTAATAAGTACTGGTATCCCACCAGACAGAAATAGAGTGTAATCCCAAGGGACTTCTAATCTTCCAACGGATACTCTTCTTCTTTGTTTTCTGTATCTGAAAAATAATCATAGGGAGTGTGAGTTTATTTAAAAACTCAGTAAGTAAATAACTGTACTATATAGAATATCAAAAGTACAAATACCACATTTACTCATATAATTAATTGTCTTATACATCGAGTAGTATGGGACTCTAACCCTTTCAAACTCATGAATAAGATTTCTTAGATATACAACGAGTAGTATGGGACTCTAACCCTTTCAAACTCGTGAATAAGATCTCATCGGTATACACCGAGTAGTATGGGACTCTAACCCTTTCAACTCGTGTATAAGCTTTCTTAGATATACACCGAGTAGTATGGGACTTTAACCCTTTCAACTCGTGTATAGATTTCATAGATATGCACTGAGTAGTATGGGACTTTAACCCTTTCAAACTCGTGTATTAGATCCCGTAGATCTTTACTTATTGACAAGATAGTGAGAATTTATCATATAGCACAATTATCATGAAATAAAATAATTTCTACATACTCTTATTTCTACCGATCATCATATACTCCCATATGAAAATTGATTGCTTATTACCCAAATAATATTGTAAATGGGACTTATATTGTACTTTGACTAGTAATATCAAATTAGCTGAGCAAGGTTATTCACTCACCTTGATGTTTGTCCAAGTTTACCTTGTTCCACAGTAGAATTTGTGTAGAAAAATTTCCTAGTAAAATATATTACAAGGAAACATAAGAAAGGAAACAAAATCACGAAAATACGCAAAATTTTCTGATTGCTACAGTAACGGTTTGCTACAGTAACGGTTCACTACAGTGCCGGTTCGCTACAGTAACGTTGACTGCTACAATACCGTTGACTGCCGACACTACAGTAACTGCTACAGTACCCGAAGAAAATTTTCCAGATTTTTTTTCCGAAATTTCTGGTCGCTACAGTAACTCGAAGAAAAATTCCAGATTTCCAGTTGCTACAGTACTTCGAATTTTGCAGAAAATCTTTCAAAAAATTCATCCTTTCCTTTCTTTTGATTCAAAACCAGAATCTCAACTCTTTTAACCGATTATAACTCAAATATAACTGAGATTCATGAATTATCATCAAAATCTTCAAGAACAAAACCTCATCTGATCTTCTACATAAACTGAAATTTAAGGAAAATAACGAGATTAAAGCTTACCTTTGATCCTTACAAAGCTTTTGAACCGAACAAATAATCGAACTTCTGAAGATCAAGGAAAGGATTTGAGAAGAAAATGAAGAACTGAGAGAGAAAATGAAGTTACTGTTCCTTTTGCTTCGCTTCAGAATCGAATTATGAGAAGTTACTATTGAAGTTTTATATTAAATATTTCTAATGGGTTATTGAATAACCCATGGGTATCCATAACCCAACATCCAAACTCATCCAGTCAATTTACAATAAATGGATTAATTAATCATTCTTAAACCACTTTTCCATGAATTTCACCATTCTTAGAATATATCCCACGTGGTGCAAATATTCAGTTCAGTCATTTAACTCAATTTTCATAAATAATATTCAAAGAGAACAATTAAATATGAAAATTAAAAATGACCAAAATAAATAACTGAAGTAACGTTGTAGAATTCTAAAATACTCTTAAGCGAATTATATTCCGAACTTAACGGGTATTACAATATTCACTTAAGTTTTTGCCAATAATAGCTCCTCATCGTTGTTCCATTTAACACCACCATTTGAACATAGCTCACTAATACAATTTTTCCCATATCTAATGCAATATATCAATATTGCACGCTCTTTAGTAACATGCGATGTGTGGGTAGTCAACATCAAATGGGCAGATATAAAGAACAACCATTGTTTATATTCACTTTTCAAGGACTCTCTGGGTGGTAATGGACCCCATTTTTGATATGCCACTCTAAGGCATTGTTACAAATAGCTTAAGTATAAGTAACTGCCCCCAAATCAATTTTTACATCACTAATTATTTGGTGAAATTGGCATGCCCCTTCAGCTTGATCCGGGAGGCCGAAGTATTGGTTGATCACCTCCTAGGAAAAGGCTATTTTCTTCCCTCTAATATAGACCCTCTCCCTTTTTCTATTTTCAGCCAGTTACCATAGAATTCCCGCACAATATGTACCAGTGTAGAATGTGGGGGTTTTGTAAACTTCTCCCAACTTTTCCTTTCTATGATATCTCAGGCCTCATCGTTTATTCTGTATGTTTTAAAGCCTCTTTCAGGGATCAACTTACTGATTAATGGCTCTATGTATCTTTCTTGTGCAGCTTAGGAGATAAATCTATGTGTCATAAGTTGCACTGGTGCTGCCTTTTTGCCTTTTGCCTTTAGATGTCTCTACAGACATAGAGGCATGCTTCTTGCCTTTGGGTGCCATATCCAGTTAGTACCTGAAAGAACTATAACCTTAATCAAAAATTTTTCAAAATAGCAACACAAGCAGCAAGTCTATACTATCAGTATTAAGAGCATTTGGCCATAATTTCAGTATATTTTCTTCAACAGCAATTTCGTTAACAACAATCATCCACAAATTTATCAGCAATTGTTCTAAATATGGTTTGCAATTGAAACAGAACTATCTCTATACTTATCAGCATTAACAATATTCCACCAAGACACAAATAAATGGAACTTAAGGAACAACATATGATTTCCATCAAAATTCAACAAATCAGCAAATACACTTAATCAACATCAATTCCAATTATCAATTCATAAACAACAATTTGAGTTAGTTACAGTTCACACCTACTCAGCAAATACACCAACCAAGACCAATAAGATATTAAATCATAGGAAAGAGAGAGCGAATACTAACCTCGTTAACGACAATCCCTGCAGTGAGATCCCAACTTTTAATCCAAAAATAATTTTTAAGCAATGGAAGGTAAGAAGAGCCAAAAAAAAGTGGAATGATGGTGAAAGGCTGATTTGAAAGGATAGTGGATGATGAATAATGGAGGCTACACGTGCTAATTAAGGGGACAAAAATGAATGGTGGTAAAAACAAAGGAACGAGACAAAGGGGCGGTGTGGTGAGGGAGAACAAGGGACGATGACTGATGGTAATCGCGAAAGGGTTTGTCGGTAGCTGTGAAGGGGGTGAATCCTTGATGATGTGCGACTGCTAGTGATGTCCAACGGCAAATAGTGACCGTCGATGGCAGAAGACAGCAAAATTGGGTGGATGGTGAGGTAGAAGAGGCTGGGTAAGGTCGACAGCTAGAGGACAATAGAGGGTATTGGCTGAAGAGATTTGTCTTTTAAGGTTTAGTTAATTCTTGAGGACTTAAGTGCAATGAGTAAAAAATAAAAATAAAATAAAAATGGATAAATAAAAAAAATATAATTGAAAAAAAATTTTAACATGAACGAATTTTGAATGCTAAGGCATTCGAAATGAATGCCTTAGCGCTCACTCTCTAGCTTCCAAGCACTATGTATGCTGCTGCTTTAAAAAAAAATTATTTTCGTGTGCGTAAATTGGATGCTAGGGCATCCAAAATGATTGCCCTGAATGTCTTATCATTTAATCACTGGTTTTTTACATCCTTCTTAAGCTGCATGTTTTTTTCTTAATGCTAAGGCATCGAATTCAATGCTGTAGCATCCATACTTTGTTCTCACAATTCATGAATTTCATTGAAAATACATACTTACCTCATCTCCCTTCTGAATTTTGGCTACTTACCTTTAATAAAACAAGTCCCCCAACACTTGTGGATGTGCCAAACTCCCTCCTTCCCAATTCTTTCAACTCACTAATGATCAAATAACCTGAAAAATGGCTCTAGTCCTTTGTAAGAGAAAATTAAGGAAAAGATAATGCACTAAAATAATGAAGAAAAATCAAATATAACAATAAAACCAAAAACAATAGAAATCTTATTGATTCTAAAATGGAGGAATCCATTACGGATTTTGTGCTACCTAATAGGGATTGGAACAGGGAAAAGCTCTAGAGATATCTTCCTAAAGACATCTGTAGAGAGATTCTTAATTGTCGTGTAATTGGAAATGATTCTAAAGATGACATAGTCATCTAGAACCAGCCAAAAGATGTGAAATTCTTTGTAAAGTTAGCTTACAGAGACCTAGCTAAAGAGGGGCAGTTGAGAGATGAAAAACACTGTGAATTGATTTGGAAATGGCCAGGAAACCTAAGAAATAGGACTTTTATGTGGTTATGTGCTCAAAAGAAAATTCTTACAAATACTCAGAGAAAGAAAAGAAATTTTACCTCTGACCCTTTGTGTCCAATCCACAAAAAGGAAGTAGAAACAGTTATGCACGCCCTAAGAGATTGTCTTGCAAATATAGATATTTGGAAAATGCTCATCAGACCATCACAATGGCAGAATTTCTTCAAAGGAGACATAATTGAATGGTTATTATTTAATAGCAAAAAAGATATAGGCAAAATTGATAGCCTGAACTAGAAATTATCATTTGGGGAAGCAATTCGAAGACTCTGGCTGAGAAGAAATGCATTCATTTTTTATGAATGAGAGCTATGGGACTGGTGATACTTACTGGAGTATTATTACAACAACCAGAGAGTTGAAGACTCCATGAATGTGCTGGACTTCCGAGCTCTATCAGTAGGTAGATTAATCTAAGATGGATGCCGCCGGAGGAAGGTTGGTATCTGTGCAATGTTGGCGAAGCCTGTACCGATGAAGGTTCTGCAGCCGATGTGGTGGTGTAGTCTACGATGTAGAAGGAAATGGATCACCAGCTTCAAGAGGGGGATCGGAGCTCTTGATGGCCTCTCATTGGAGCTTTGGGGGATTTTAACAGTTCTTGAACTAGCCTAGGATAAAGGATTACGGAATATTTACTTGGATTCAGATTCAAAGCCGGCAATCAAGCTAGCAAGTAAAGGCTGCCCGGCGGACCACTCGTGCTCTACCATTGTCCGGCTAATTGAAGCCATACGCAATAAAGGCTAAAGGACAAAGCTCCGATGGTGCTTCAGGGAAAGAAATGAAGTAGCTGATAAACTTGTGATGGCTGCCCTAAATCAAGACTCGATTTAATGTGTGTTGGATAACCTACCCAATTCATTGAAACCCTTATTGGATATGGACTTAGACTCCAAAGGCCAAAAACGTTTGGTGTTTCCTACTGTGACTTAGGCATTTCTTTTTGCCTCTTTATGTAACAAAAAAAAAACAATAGAAATCTAATGTCTAAACATAAAAAATTGGGCTGCCTCCCAACAAGCGCTTAGTTATAGTCTTAAGCTTAACTTTAAGTCTTCACATGGGAGCACTAAGATTCAAAGAATACTTTTCTCTGGTGATCACTCCCCCGAGATAATGCTTCAGCCTATGCCCATTGACTTTAAAACTCCTTCCAGATTCCATGTCACTTATCTCAATAGCACTATATGGGAAAACTTGTTTAACCATAAAAAGGCCTAACCACCTAGATTTAAGCTTCCCTGGAAATAGTTTCAACCTAGAGTTATATAACAACACTTGTTGACCACACTCGAAGGACCTTGGGGTTATTTTCTTATCATGCCAACACTTAGTACGCTCTTTATATAGTCTAAAGTTTTCATATGCATCCAGCCTAAACTCATCTAACTTATTCAATTGTAAGAGTCGTTTCTCACCCACATCCTTCTATTCAAATTTAAGGAATTTTATAGCCCCAAATGCTCTGTGCTCCAACTCAACAGGTAAATGACATGATTTGCCATACATTAGCTAATACGAAGACATACCTCTTAGAGTTTTAAATGCAGTCCTATAAGCCCACAATGTGTCATCAATCTTCCTAGCCCAATCTTTCCTAGATAAATTCATCGTTTTTTCCAAAATCCGTTTTAACTCCCGATTAGAAACTTCAACTTGACCACTAGTTTGGGGATGATATGGAGTGGCTACCTTATGAACTATCCCATACTTAGCCAATATAGTACTCAACATTTTATTGCAAAAATAGGTTCCCCTATCACTAATCAAAGTTCTAGGTACCCTAAATCTAGGAAAGATGGTTTTTCTCAAAAAGTTCACTACCACCTTAGCATCATTAGTGGGACATGGGATAGCCTCCAACCATTTGGACACATAGTCCAGAGCAACCAAAATATAATGATTTGAGAATAAGGATGGAAAAGGTCTCATGAAGTCAATGCCCCAAACATTAAAAATTTCTATTTCCAAGATACTATTCAGAGGTATTTCTTGCTTCCTTGATATATTCCTGGTTCTTTGACACCTGTAACATTGCTCCACAAACAATTTAGCATCCTTAAACAACGTAGGCCAATAAAAACCGAATTGAAGTACTCTACCTGCCATCCTGTCTCCACTAAAGTGTCCCCCATAACTTGATCCATGGCAATGTCATAAAATACTAAAAAATTCTTCTTCCGGGATGCACCTTCTTAAAATCCTATCAGCACATCTCTTGAAAAGGTAAGGCTCATCCCAAATGAAGAATTTAGCATCATGTAAAAACTTCTTTCTTTGCTGCTAGGTCAAGTTATTGGGAAGAATCTTGGCATTTTTATAATTTGCAAAATTAGTGAACCATGGTATCACCTACATAACAAACAAATATTCATCAGGAAATTCTTCCTTGATAGGACATAACTCACCATCTTGTTCTTCTAAGGGAGGAAGTCTAGATAGGTGGTATGGCACCACATTTTCTGTGTCCTTTTTATCCTTAATCTCTAGATCAAATTTTTGTAACAATAGAATCTATCTAATTAGTCTGGGCTTTGCCTCCTATTTAGACAACAAATATTTCAACATAGAATGATCAATATACACAATTACCTTTGAACCAACCAAGAAAGACTGAAACTTGTCAAATGCAAAAACTACATCTAAGAGTTCCTTCTCAGTTGTTGCATAATTTATTTGTGCTTCATTTAATACTTTACTAGCATAATAAATCACATGCAACCTATTTTCTTTCCTTTGACCTAGAACTCCACCTAAAGCATAATCACTAGCATCACACATCAGCTCAAATTGTAGTGTCCAATCAGTGGTAGAAATAATAGGGGCAATAATCAACTTTTCTTTCAAAATATTAAAAGTATGTATGCACTCATCATCAAACTCAAAAGCTATATCCTTAACAAGTAAATTACATGAGGTTTTGAAATTTTTGAAAAGTCTTTTATAAACCTATCACACCCAAAATGTGACCGGCCGGTATTTTCTAGAAAAATAAATGGTATAAAATCATCTTTCAAAATTGAAAACCAATTTTATTTAGAGTCACCTCCAAAATTTTATTTATTAGAAAAAAAATTTGGAAAAACCTTAAAATTTGACGGTCTGCGTTTAAAGAGAAACTGAATTCGGAAGTTGAACCGCATAGGAAAGGTGTTAGGCACCCTATACGTTTGATTTAGAAAGCATACAATTATTTAATAGTCACCTCAAATTTACTCTTATAAATCACCAAAGAAAGAGATAATAGAATATATAAAACAAGAAAAAGAAAGAACAAATAAATATATACAAAGACGGACTTGGCTAGACAGTGCCTAGGGCCTACGTACCCAGCTGTTAAGATCAAGTCCACGTAGTTCGTAAAAATTAGTGATATTTTAAAATAGTGAGATGTCTTTTGTGTTTTTGAAAATTATTTTTAACGAAGTATTTTTTAGTATATTTTTTTAATTTGTTTTAAAAGAATATTTTTGAGAGATTTTTCCTCACATGCATTGTTATACAATTGCTTAATGAGTACTCTGTCTAAATTTCGAAGGGTTTAAAATTAATGGACTTATTTTTTTAAGATAAATCCTCCCCCACTTGCATTGTTATACAATCGCATAGTAAGTATTCTATATAAAAATCAAGAAAGATCCGCTCCAACGGAATCGGCCTCTTATCCCATTAAAGATCCTTTGATTTTTTTTTCTTTTTTTATTTATCACCTACCAGCATTGATTAACAATCGCGCGATAGGATAATAAAACTTTATCTACAGATACGATTCATGCACCATTCAAGAGGAATTAGTTATTTCCCAACTCATCATCGACAAAATGATATAAACATTTGAAAATTTGGAGTTACAACAATTAAAGAACTAGCTAAATTATGTGACATGGAAAACATCCTTTATATATATACTTATCAAACCCATAAATAAATATATACTTACGCATGCATATGTATATATATATATATATATGTATATATATATATATGTATATATATATATATATGTATGTATTATATATTGATAGACACATGCCAAAACACATATAAATGTATGGATGTACACCTGAAACACACCTACTCAAGATATATACATATATGGCGTATATAGCACACCCAGAAAGTATATATATGTATATGACAAACACATATAAATGTATAGATATACACCCAAAACACACCGAAACACCTACTCAAGATATATATATACATATGATCAGCGCCACACACACATATTTACAAATGTGTATAAATCTACCAATCAACGTGTTTATGCTGCCTCGTCGTTCCTATGTCTCGGCGTTCTCTGTTTCCCTTTTGCCGTGCTTCTCTATTTTTGCGTTCTCCTTCAAAATCGTGCTCTGTTTTTTTCAGTAAGTGCTCTTGTTCTCAGCTCCCTCTCTTTCTCTCTTACTCTTCCGTGTTCTTTTGTTTTCTTATGTTCTATTCTCTGTGCTAATCTCTCTGTTCACGACCCCCTGTTTTTTTCTCTCAACCTCTTAGTATTTTGTGTGTGCGTCTTCTCCGGTTGCGGTCTTTATTTTTTGTGCTCTGTGTGCTCCATTTATAATGATCCATGGTGACTTCCATGACGTAGTGAAGGGGTTAGGGATAACTATCTGTTCCTTAACTCTCGGAGCAACCCCATGTGGGTTTCGTGGTTCCGCCTTTGTGAAATGTGGAGGCCGTTTCGCTGCACTTTTGTCGATCTCCCACGATGCCATTTGATGCTTGAATAAAACATGGCTCATGTTTGCGTTTTGGTCCCTGTAACCTGCTACACACACACGCACAAAGTGTATATATATATATTATGCAGCATAGGGCCAATATTCTAAATTTTCTCTGTCTCGGTTGTTCTTCTTTTTTTTAATTAATTTATTTATTTATATATTTATTTATTATGGGTTTAAAACAAGAATTAAGATCCCTTCTATATAAAAAAATTTGCCTTTATTTCTATTTTTTATTTTATTATACAAGACAAAATTAAGTGTTCACAAAACCTCCTGTAAAATCCAACATGTCCGAAAAAAATTTGCACCCATTTCACATTTGTAAGAGGTGGAAGTTTCTCAATCAACTCCACCTTTGCTCTATCAACCTCAATACCTTGTGCCGGCACTTTATGGCCACTTAACCATAAAATGGCACTTTCCCAATTTAAAACTAGATTTGTTTCCTAATATCTTTCCAAAACCAAGGAAAGGTTAATTAAGCATTGATCAAAAGAAGGTTCGAAAACTGACAAATCATCTATGAATATTTCAATGAAATTCTCAATCATATCAGAAAATATGGAGAGCATGTATCTTTGAAAAGTTGCATGAGTGTTACATAACCCAAAAGGCATACGACGGTAAGCAAACACTCCGTATGAACATGTGGATGAGGTCTTCTCTTGAACTTCTAGTGCCACCATGATCTAGTTATAGTCGGAGTAACAGTCTAAGAAACAATAATATGCATGACCAGCTAACCTCTCCAACATTTGGTCTATAAAGGGAAGAGGTCGTCTCTTTATTAAGTCTTCGGAAATCGATGCACATACGCCATTAGGTGACCGTTCTCATTGGTATGAGCTCATCGCTCTCATTTGTCACTATAGTCATCCCACATTTTTTTGACACAACCTGCACAGGACTTACCCAAGAGCTATCAAAAATTGAATAAATAATCCCAGCATCAAGGAGTTTGATCACCTCTTTTCTCACCACCTCTTTCATAGTGGGATTCAATCGTCGTTGTAGTTGGATGACTGATTTATAATTTTCCTCTATTAAAATTTTATGCATACAAATCATAGAGCTTATGCCTTTTATATCATCAATGGTCCAACCCAACGTTGACTTGTGTTCCCTCAAGACTCTCAACAACTTCTCTTCTTCAACCTATGTCAAGTCAACACTCATAATCACAGGAAACTAGTTATCATCATCTGTTTTCACAACTTCGCTAAATATATTGGTCGCTAATTGCTGAAAGCCGACTTATCATGGGCCAGAGTAAATCCACAAAGGTTAAAAATTACTTTTAAAAAAAAAACGCATGCCGCCTCACAAGTTCATAAATTATCGAAGAAATTTGCCTTTTAATCCTTCAAACATACATGAACTAACAATGTGATTCCTTAATCTTAACAACATATAACTCAAGTCTTTGAAAACGTTTTTTTCCTCTTAAATTATTTGGTTCCATCTCATTTTATAGAGACACCTACAATAAGGAGAGTTTACGAATTGGAAAAAAGAACAAAAAGGGGAAAAAACTATGCAGCATAACATAATAATTATCGTAGATATTCCTCAAGACATCATGATTTCATTCCATCTCAATCCACGATCATCATCTTAGTCTATGAATACAAAAACAGCATCTCCAGAGAACTGTCTTCTTTGTAAGAGAGAACGCTATCCATGAACAAATAGAAGAATAAGAACGTAAGCAAAAGAAAACATAAAAGAACTACTCCTTCATTTTGCATCTCGGTGAAATGCAAAATTCTAAACATTCAACCTCCCAATAAAACATTATATATATACACAAAAGAGAAGGTTGATGCTAGTATGATAAGTAACCATGAAGATGAGGCATATTTTCTGGCCCTAGCTCTTTCTGCGGCGTTTAGTGATATAGTTAAAAGCAATGCTTGCAAATCGAGTGAGAGTGAAAAACGTCTGCAAGAGTGAACGACCCTTGACAATGCCTTCTCTCGCACCCCTTGCTGTTCTGGCAACAACAGGTCCACTACCTGCCTCAGCTTTCTGGGTTGTCACTGCCTGCAACGAAGCTAAACCAAGTGAACGTGAAGTAAAATTGTTATATCCATCTCCAAATTTAACAATGAAGTTTTGTTTTCAAGATAAATAGGTAACCTGGTGAAGCCATTTTTGTCAAACTTCGAAGTCTCTCCTCAGCTAATCGAACTGCCCTAGTGGAGCTTCTAACACCTTGGGTAATCTCTTGCCTGCAGAAACATGAAACAATGTATTAAACTTCGATATGGTTACAGGATTATAGGTAAAAGTTTGAAAGGAATTTGAAGCTAAATGCAACTCAGTACTCACCCAAGATCACTGAGCTCCATTGTCAAGTCACTGATTTCCATGCCAGATAATCTAACAGCAGCCATTGTATCAGGAAGCTCCTCCCTTGTGGCATCCATAAGCTTCTCTAGAGATTCTGCTGCTCTCTTGAAAGCCTTCAGTACCCAAATTGGAAATTAAGTACAAATTACTCAAAACTGTACACCCCAATTGGATTAACAAAGTCATCTAAGGCCAAAGTTTGTAGAACACAAACCAGAAGCGTGGGAATTGCTGAACAAAATAGCCATGTTGTGCTTATTGCTGTCTACACAAAAAGACATGAATACATTGGTCATATCTCAACCGAAAATACCTACAAATTACAGACAAAAGAGAAAAGAAAGAGTAGAAAAATTACTTGACATGCAATATCGATAAATTAAAGGGCTAGCAGGCACTTTCTAGAACTGAATTCTTAAGGTTTAAAAGAAAGTTGAAAATAGACGATTCGTCAAAGCAATTTAATCAAATTAAAAGACGTAAAACAAGAGGGAAAAGTAATTTGGTGGGAGAGTGAGGTAGGTACCACGCAGGCAACGAGATTGAGAAGAGTGACATGGCGTTGCGTAAGATTCCAGTGAGACAGCTGAAGCGATGAAGAAGATATTAACGAAGATCCAACAGTGGAGGTGAAATTAGACGGTTCGCATGTCGATGGAAGAGCTATATCATCAGACCCAGATTGGAGGGTCAAAGAGCTGAAGGATTGGATAGGCCGTTGCTTATAGAGTAGCTTTGGCCGCACGTCGGTGTTGCCGGCGAAAGCGTTCTTCGGATAGCTGCCAAGTAGTGGGTTTGACGCTTGCAATCGCAGGGAACCCACCATGTCTGAATCAGTCTAATGTCTTCCCCTCCCTTCTCCTCTGATACGGTACTTCCCTCTACTCTCCGAGACGAACCTAATCGAATGTTCGGCAAGGCCGAGCTAGTGTCTTCTGGATTTGAGGCCCAGCCCGAATTTGGAATCGAACAACTTGGTAGAGCCGGTTTTGGCCCAAAATATATTGGGCCCTATTGGTGAAGAGGGCAAGACGGGTCAATTTAATTTTTTGTTTTATTTTATAGTTCAATTCTTTGATTTAGGCTTTATTAGCATTAATCTAATTAGTTTAGGGGTGTGTTACTTTTTTTATGACTTAGATATTAATTTATGGTATGTTACTCTAAATTTATGTGCTTATATTCCCACGAGTTCAGGTCTGACATGTAATTTTTTTATTTCAAAATCCTGTATTATCTCATGTATTTTAGACTTAATACTTTTAATGGAATACATTTTCATTTGTCAAAAAAAAAAAGTTCAAAATGGACTAAGAAGGAGAAAGTTATTAATTTAATTTTCAAAAGATTATAATTCTTTCAATTTAATTTTTGTAAAAATTATATTTATTTCAATTTAATAATTTGATGTCAAATTGACTTTTAGTAATGACAATTTTTTTTGAAGTTTAGCAACCACTAATTTTTATGATTTACCAATTAAAATAACCAAATTGAAACCAGTACAAATTTTTTAGAATTAAATTGAGGAATCTAATCTTTCAAATACCAAATTAAAAAAACTGTATTTTCTTAAAGGTTGAATCAATAATTTACTCAAGATTGAAATAGTCTAATAAAAAACTTTTAATTACGAAAAAAGAAAAAGAAAGTGAACAATATATTTTTTATGATGCAAGGCACAAAGTACTAAGGCCTTTTGAAAAAAAAAAAAAAGTAGTTGACCTAGTTGGATCAGATCCCTCTTGGCATCATGCTGGTGATTTTTGCAATTATAAATATGGTCTCAATTTGGTATCAACTAGAGGAATCAAAGAAGATCAAATTTGAGAGTAAGATATTAAAGTTTGAAATGTCCTTGCCATGGAGGTTACAGGTTGGAGATTTATGTTAAAAGGGTACTTCCAATTTGACATACCCTTTATATTTAGAAGTATCAAATGATTTGATTAATTAGATCAATCAAATCTAAGAAGTGAAATATGCTATTAATTTAATAGTTCATTTTAAAAAATAATTTTAACTCAGACTCATCAAAAATCTTTTAGGTTCAAGTAGATTGACATGAGCTGACCTTATTAGAATTTTTTAAATATTTTTTTGAGGTTTAATTAGTATTTTATAAATTTAGTCAATTTTTTAAAAACTTTATAGTTTCAATACCTATATTTTGTCAGTAACTAAAAATATGTTTTTAATAAATAAAATTTGACCTATTTTAAGGTTTTGTATTTTTTTAAAAGTTTAATCAATTCTTTTAAGTTTTACAGTTTTAATACATAATTTTATTATTCAAAGTAATTAAAAATTATTTAAAAAATTTGACTCATTGGCTAGCCAACCTAACTCATGGTCCCTAAAGCAATGAGTTGGTTTTGGCCAAAATTTTCAACTTATGAATTATGTATGACTTGACTTAGCCCAATTCATACTTACCCAAGGGGCTAATTAAGTTGACTCCACTTATTTGATACTTTTATTTAGACTCTTATAATCATTATATGTTTTTAATAAAGAAAATTGACCTTTGTACTTTTTTAAAAAAGTTTATTCAATTCTTTTAAGTTTTACAATTTTAATACATAATTTTATTATTCAAAGTAATTAAAAATTATTTAAAATTGTTAACTTATTAGCTGGCCAACTCATAGTGGTTTTGGCCAAAATTTTCAACTTATAAATTATATATGATTTGACTTAACTCAATTCATACTTATCCTTTTTAAAAGAGACTAATTAAGTTAACCCTACTCATTTGATATTTTT
The DNA here is from genome assembly GCA_037074585.1 of Biancaea sappan. Classification (NCBI taxonomy): domain Eukaryota; kingdom Viridiplantae; phylum Streptophyta; class Magnoliopsida; order Fabales; family Fabaceae; genus Biancaea; species Biancaea sappan. Next base: position 14,997,590 of record CM073491.1, on the reverse strand, counting down.
ATTTAGACTCTTATAATCATGAGTGTTAATAGAAGTTAACATACATAAAATAAAATAAAAATAAATGCATGGAAGAGAGTGAAAAGTAAAATAACTGTTCATTTTTCTAAAGTCCAAAAATCTAAAATTTAATTTTATATTAAAATTATTTAAAAATAAATTAAAAAATAACATATATTTCAATACTGGTCAAGGTCAAGCTATTGGTATGCTATATCCTGTTCACTTTTGATGAAAACTGTGAGTGGTTAAAGAATGAGGACATTGTTTGCTATAATAACATTTGGATTTATTTTTTACGACATATATTAAGTCTAAAATTTATTGCAAATTATTAAAATTTTACTACTAAGTTGCACTTTAAGTTTTAATATTTTAATTTTTGAGCAGTTTAAGAAATTAACAGCCTAACATTGTCTAAAAAAAGGCAACGAAGAAGAAAAAGAATAAAGAAGAACAAGGGACCGTTTGTTAATAAAAAAAACGATGGACTAGACTTATCCTTTCATTTGTTGTACCCTTATTCTTTAGATTGGTAGCACATATGTAATACCCGTTAATTTCATAATATAATTCGCTTAAGAGTATTTTAGAATTCTACAACGTTACTTTAGTTATTTATTTTGGTCATTTTTAATTTTCATATTTAATTGTTCTCTTTGAATATTATTTATGAAAATTGAGTTAAATGACTGGACTAAATATTTGCACAATGAGGGATATATTCTAAGAATGGTGAAATTCATGGAAAAGTGGTTTCAGAATGGTCAATTAGTCCATTTATTGTAAATTGACTGGATGGGTTTGGATGTTGGGTTATGGATACCCATGGGTTATTGAATAATCCATTAGAAATATTTAATATAAAGTTTCAATAGTAACCCTCATTTTTCACTCAGCCGAAGGAAGCAGAAAAACATTTCTCTCTCAGTTCTTCATTTTCTTCTCAAATCCTTCCCTTGATCTTCAGAGTTCCGATTATTTGTTCGGTTCAAAAGCTTTGTAAGGATCAAAGGTAAGCTTTAATCCGATTATTTTCCTTAAATTTCAGTTTATGTAGAAGATCAGAGGAGGTTTTGTTCTTAAAGATTTTGATGATAATTCATGAATCTCAGTAGTTTTAGAAGTTATATTTGAGTTATAATCGGTTAAAAGAGTTGAAATTCTGGTTTTGAAACAAGAAAGGAAAGGATGAATTTTTGAAAGATTTTTCTGCAAAAATTCGAGTTACTGTAGCGACCAGAGATTTCGGAAAAGTTCTGGAAAATTTTCTTCGGGTTACTGTAGCAGTACTGTAGTGTCGGCAGTCAACGGCACTGTAGCAGTCAACGTTACTGTAGCGAACCGACACTGTAGCAAACCGTTACTGTAGCAAACCGTTACTGTAGCAGTCAGAAAATTTTGCGTATTTTTCGTGATTTTGTTTCCTTTCTTATGTTTCCTTGTAATATATTTTACTAGGAAATTTTCCTACACAAATTCTAGTGTGGAACAAGGTAAACTTGGACAAACATCAAGGTGAGTGAATAACCTTGCTCAGTTAATTTGATATTACTAGTCAAAGTACAATATAAGTCCCATTTACAATATTATTTGGATAATAAGCAATTAATTTTTCATATGGGAGTATATGATGATCAATAGAAATAAGAGTATGTAGAAATTATTTATTTCATGACAATTGTACTATGTGATGAATTCTCACTATCTTATTAATGAGTAAAGATCTACGGGATCTAATACACGAGTGTGAAAGGGTTAAAGTCCCATACTACTCGGCGTATATCTAAGAAATCTTATACACGAGTTTGAAAGGGTTAAAGTCCCATACTACTCAGTGCATATCTATGAAACCTATACACGAGTTGAAAGGGTTAGAGTCCCATACTACTCGGTGTATATCGATGAGATCTTATTCACGAGTTTGAAAGGGTTAGAGTCTCATACTACTCGTTGTATATCTAAGAAATCTTATTCATGAGTTTGAAAGGGTTAGAGTCCCATACTACTCGATGTATAAGACAATTAATTATATGAGTAAATGTGGTATTTGTACTTTTGATATTCTATATAGTACAGTTATTTACTTACTGAGTTTTTAAATAAACTCACACTCCCTATGATTATTTTTCAGATACAGAAAACAAAGAAGAAGAGTATCCGTTGGAAGATTAGAAGCCCCTTGGGATTACTCTCTATTTCTGTCTGGTGGGATACCAGTACTTAATAATGTGGATATTAGAAACGCTCTGTACTTTCTATAGGTCTCCTAGGCTTGCGATGAGATAGAAATATCAGACTATGTATGTCTATATTTGCTTATCAGATGAATATAATTCTGTAGTGTGGAATGAATGATTAAGGTTGAATGTAAAACCTTACAGAATATATGTATATAACGTATGTTTGAGAATTATATCAAATGAGTAGTATCTTTTCACATGCTCAATTTTTGGAATGTGACAAATTTGGTATCAGAGGAAAGGTTTTATAGGTCCCCTATAGAGTACAGAGCAAAGTGATCTTTGTGGGCCCTTCCCTATTGTCATGAGCCGCGGCATGACCATAGGATTAAGTTCCATAAAAGACCTTGTAGAGTATAACGTCATTTTATATATAACTTCTCAGTGGGGCTAGTAAGTGATATTTTGTTTATGTCTGAAAATTGTTTGTTATGTGTGTAGATCTGTGACAGATCAATGTCAGAAGGATCTTCTAATAATAATGAGCATATGGGTCCAAGGAGGGCCATAAATCCACCAGTACATGTGCAAGATGATCCTAACCGTGGTGATAGTTTACATGCTCAAAGTACTGAGGGCGCAACTAGTGAGCAAGCAAGAAGAGTCGAACCTGATGCTCACGTCGGTAATGCAACTATTGCACATGTGATTCATTTGATGAATGAACGATTTGACCGATTTGAGGCTGAAATGAGAGGTCGAGCTGCACAAGCTAACCTGCCAGTGGATCCTCCTATTGTTGAAGCTGAAAATGTACCACCAGCTCCGTTAGCGGGAGGAGTTAATGTAAGAGAGTAAGAATGTCTGAATTCCAGAAAATGAGGCCTCCTACTTTTTCAGGGGAAGATCCCAAAGAGGACCCACAATGTTTCCTTGAAGATTGTGAAGCAATCTGTGATGCTATAGGGTGTTCTCCTACTCAAAAGGTAGAATTCACTTCCTTTCAGTTAAAGGGTAGGGCTGGTAAATGGTGGAGAAACTGGAAGAAAGCTAGAATTCAAGGCGCACCGCCAGTTATGTGGTCAGAATTTTACAGATTGGTTATGGATGAATTTCTTCCGACAAGTGAACGATCATCCAGGGCCAGAGATTTTCTGTATCTACGGCAGGGAACCATGACTGTTGACGAGTATTCAGCTCAGTTTGTTAAATTATCTGAATATGCCCCTGAAATCATTCCTTCTGAAAGGAAGAAAATAGAAAAGTTTGTGGAAGGGCTTTGTGATGCCTTATATGATCAAGTGGGTTCTAATATGAACGATTACTCTTCGTACTCAGAGGCTGTTGATGTGGCCCGAAGAATGGAAAAGAGGTCAAAGAATAAAGAAGAGTATCGTCAAAAGAAGAAAGCTAGGTATAGAAGATCTTTTGATCAAGGGGAAGACTCAGGGACTTTGAAACCCTTTACTGCATCACAACATGCTCCAGCCACTCCTACTAAGTCATCTTATTCTACAGCCAGTGTGGCTAAGCCTCGTTTAGAGAACAGGGGTGGTTTTAGCTCTTCTAGTAGAGGAGGTACTCATGGTAGAAGGGAAAAACCTCAATGTCCTGAATGTGGAAAGTTTCACTTCGGAGAATGCAGGTTAAACACTGTTGGTACAGGCTGTTTTCACTGTGGACAAAAAGGACATTTTATAAGGGAGTGCCCTCAGCTCATGACAAGACCAGGTCAAGGGTCTACTTTGCCACCTCGGCCACAGTCTATTTCTGCTTCTATTACTCAAACACCAACCCCTTCAATAGGGGGTAGTATGGGAAGAGGTTCTGGAAGAGGCCAAGGTGACCGTGGAAAACAAGCTGCTGGCAGAGGAAATGCAAGAGTATATACTCTAACCCGACAGGATGCTTAAACATCCAATGTTGTAGTTACAGGTATATTATCTGTTAATACTTTTGCTGCACGTATTTTGTTTGACCCCGGTTCTACTCACTCATATATGTCACCCCTATTTGCCAAGAGATTTGCAATTGATTCGATTATTCTTAAAGAACCATTCTTGGTTTCCACACCGATGAGAGAGACTTTGATGGTTAAAACATGTTATCGTTCTTGTAAAATAATCGTTGGAGGCATGGAAACTGAGATAGATCTTATGGTTCTCAATATGTTAGATTTTGATGTGATTCTAGAGATGGACTGGCTATCTTCTTGTCATGCTACTATAAATTGTCGTGACAAAGTTATTTCCTTTAATATACCGGGGAGTAGTAATTTTGTGTTTCAAGGAGATCGAAGTGATGTACCTTGCAACATGATATCTATGTTAAGTGCCCAGCGTATGTTGCGAAAGGGATGTCAGGGATTTCTAGCTTTTATCAAAGATTTAGAAAAGAAAGAACAGAAGTTAGAGGACATTCATGTGGTTAATGAATTCCCAGATGTGTTCCCAGAAGATTTACCTGGATTACCGCCAGAAAGAGATATTGAGTTCAGTATTGATTTGGTCCCAGACACAAGACCAATTTCTATTCCACCTTATCGTATGGCTCCTGTTGAGCTAAAAGAACTCAAAGAACAATTGGAAGATTTGTTAAACAAAGGGTTCATTCGCCCAAGTTTTTCACCTTGGGGTGCTCCTGTTCTTTTTGTGAAAAAGAAAGATGGTTCTATGAGATTATGTATAGATTATCGTCAGCTGAATAAAGTCACAGTGAAGAATAAGTATCCTTTACCAAGGATAGATGATTTGTTTGATCAGCTTCAAGGAGCAAAATACTTCTCAAAGATTGATCTAAGGTCTGGATATCATCAGTTAAGAATTAAGAGTGATGATATACCTAAGACTGCTTTTCGTACACGGTATGGACATTATGAGTTTCTTGTGATGTCTTTTGGGTTGACAAATGCACTAGCAGCATTTATGGATTTAATGAACAGAGTGTTCAAATTATTCCTTGATAAGTTTGTAATTGTATTTATTGATGATATTTTGGTGTATTCAAAGAGTCATGAAGAACATACTGAACATTTGAGAATAGTGCTTCAGACTTTGAGAGAGCATCAGTTGTACGCAAAGCTCTCAAAATGTGAATTCTGGATGAGTCATGTAACATTTTTGGGACATGTTATTTTCCAAGAAGGTATTCATGTAGATCCAAGTAAAATTGAAGCAGTAAAACAATGGCCTCGACCAACAACTGTGTCTGAAGTACGTAGTTTTCTTGGCTTAGCAGGGTATTACCGTCGCTTTGTCAAAGATTTCTCTAAGACGGCTCTTCCATTAAATAAGTTAATCCGAAAGAATGTTAAATACATTTGGGATGATTCATGTGAACAAAGTTTCACCCAATTGAAAGAGTGTTTAACTTCTGCACCAGTCTTAATTCTACCATCAGGACCAGGGGGTTACTCTGTATTCTGTGATGCCTCAAAGATAGGCTTAGGGTGTGTGTTGATGCAACATGGTAAAGTCATAGCTTATGGCTCACGTCAGCTTAAAAAGCATGAATTGAATTATCCCACTCATGATTTGGAAATGGCAGCTGTAGTGTTTGCTCTAAAGATATGGAGACATTACTTGTATGGGGAAACTTGTAAAATTTTTACAGATCACAAAAGCCTTAAGTACATTTTTGAGCAGAGAGATCTCAATCTAAGGCAACGAAGGTGGATGGAACTTCTGAAAGATTATGATTGTACCATCCTTTACCATCCAGGTAAAGCAAATGTAGTGGCTGATGCTCTAAGTCGAAAGTCTATGGGAAGTTTAGCTCACATTGCCACTATAAGGAGGTCTCTAATACATGAACTACAAGAATTGGAAGCTGATGGAGTATTCTTCGAGATCACTGAGTCAGGTACATTTCTGGCTCATTTAACAGTTAGATCATCCCTTGTAGAAAAAGTAAAAGTAACTTTAGAAAATGACATTGATATGGTCAAAATCAGAGATAAGGCAAGGCAAGGTCTAGCACCAAGTTTCTTGGTAGATGAAGAGGGAGTCTTATGGTTTAATGGGAGACTCTGTGTCCCCAACATTGAATCTTTGAAACATGAAATCTTAATGGAAGCTCATGGTTCACCCTACGTTGTACATCCTGGTGCTGTGAAAATGTATCAGGACTTGAAACAAGTTTACTGGTGGGAGGGCATGGAGCGAGACGTGACTGACTTTGTAGCTCGATGTTTGACTTGTCAGCAAGTTAAAGCTGAACATCGACGACCACCTGGATTGATGCAAAAACTAGATATTCCCGAATGGAAGTGGGAAAGGATCACTATGGATTTTGTAGTCGGTTTACCTCGGTCAACAAAAGGAAATGACTCAATATGGGTCATAGTGGATCGACTTACTAAGTCAGCACATTTTCTTCCTGTTCATACCACTTTCAATGTAGCAAAACTTGCTCGAATTTATGTTAAAGAAATAGTGAAACTTCATGGTGTACCAATATCCATTATATCAGATCGAGGACCTCAGTTTACTTCTCGGTTCTGGAAAGTCTTTCAAGAGGCTTTGGGTACCAAAGTGAATCTTAGCACAGCATTCCATCCTCAGACTGATGGACAGTCCGAAAGGACAATTCAGACTTTAGAGGATATGCTAAGAGCTTGTGTGATGGATTTCAGTGAAAGTTGGGAAGATCATTTGTCTCTTATTGAATTTGCTTATAACAACAGTTACCAAGCCAGTATTCAGATGGCACCTTTTGAGGCTTTATATGGGAGACGGTGTCGATCTCCTATAGGTTGGTTTGAACTTGGTGAAACCAAAATATTTGGACCTGAGATGATTCAGGAAGATATAAATAAAGTTAAACTGATCAGAGAAAAGTTGTTAACTGCTCAGAGTAGACAGAAGTCTTATGCGGACAACCGACGACGTGACCTTGAATTTGCAATAGGTGATATGGTTTTCTTACGAATCTCACCTATGAAGGGAGTAATGAGATTCGGGAAGAAAGGCAAGCTTAGTCTGAGGTATGTTGGCCCATATGAGGTTGTAGACAGAGTGGGTAATGTGGCATATCGCCTAGACCTACCTTCCAACCTAGAGGGAGTTCATCCAATATTTCATGTGTCCATGCTACGGAAGTATCTTCCTGATCCTTCTCATGTCACTCAACCCCAAGAAGTTCATTTTGATGAAACTCTCACCTACGAAGAGGTACCAGTAGCTATCCTTGATAGAAAAGTCAAAAAATTGCGTACCAAAGAAATTCCTACTGTCAAGGTTCTTTGGAGAAATCATTCTCGCGAGGAAGCTACGTGGGAAGCAGAAGATGAGATGTGAAAAAACTATCCACATTTATTTGAAACTTGAGGTAAGGTTTTAATTCGGAGGACCGAATTCTTTTAAGGGGGGTAGAATGTAATACCCGTTAATTTCAGAATATAATTCGCTTAAGAGTATTTTAGAATTCTACAACGTTACTTTAGTTATTTATTTTGGTCATTTTTAATTTTCATATTTAATTGTTCTCTTTGAATATTATTTATGAAAATTGAGTTAAATGACTGGACTAAATATTTGCACAATGAGGGATATATTCTAAGAATGGTGAAATTCATGGAAAAGTGGTTTCAGAATGGTCAATTAGTCCATTTATTGTAAATTGACTGGATGGGTTTGGATGTTAGGTTATGGATACCCATGGGTTATTGAATAACCCATTAGAAATATTTAATATAAAGTTTCAATAGTAACCCTCATTTTTCACTCAGCCGAAGGAAGCAGAAAAGTATTTCTCTCTCAGTTCTTCATTTTCTTCTCAAATCCTTCCCTTGATCTTCAGAGTTCCGATTATTTGTTCGGTTCAAAAGCTTTGTAAGGATCAAAGGTAAGCTTTAATCCGATTATTTTCCTTAAATTTCAGTTTATGTAGAAGATCAGAGGAGGTTTTGTTCTTAAAGATTTTGATGATAATTCATGAATCTCAGTAGTTTTAGAAGTTATATTTGAGTTATAATCGGTTAAAAGAGTTGAAATTCTGGTTTTGAAACAAGAAAGGAAAGGATGAATTTTTGAAAGATTTTTCTGCAAAAATTCGAGTTACTGTAGCGACCAGAGATTTCGGAAAAATTCTGGAAAATTTTCTTCGGGGTTACTGTAGCAGTACTGTAGTGTCGGCAGTCAACGGCACTGTAGCAGTCAACGTTACTGTAGCGAACCGACACTGTAGCAAACCGTTACTGTAGCAAACCGTTACTGTAGCAGTCAGAAAATTTTGCGTATTTTTCGTGATTTTGTTTCCTTTCTTATGTTTCCTTGTAATATATTTTACTAGAAAATTTTCCTACACAAATTCTAGTGTGGAACAAGGTAAACTTGGACAAACATCAAGGTGAGTGAATAACCTTGCTCAGTTAATTTGATATTACTAGTCAAAGTACAATATAAGTCTCATTTACAATATTATTTGGATAATAAGTAATTAATTTTTCATATGGGAGTATATGATGATCAATAGAAATAAGAGTATGTAGAAATTATTTATTTCATGACAATTGTACTATGTGATGAATTCTCACTATCTTATTAATGAGTAAAGATCTACGGGATCTAATACACGAGTGTGAAAGGGTTAAAGTCCCATACTACTCGGCGTATATCTAAGAAATCTTATACACGAGTTTGAAAGGGTTAAAGTCCCATACTACTCAGTGCATATCTATGAAACCTATACACGAGTTGAAAGGGTTAGAGTCCCATACTACTCGGTGTATATCGATGAGATCTTATTCACGAGTTTGAAAGGGTTAGAGTCCCATACTACTCGTTGTATATCTAAGAAATCTTATTCATGAGTTTGAAAGGGTTAGAGTCTCATACTACTCGATGTATAAGACAATTAATTATATGAGTAAATGTGGTATTTGTACTTTTGATATTCTATATAGTACAGTTATTTACTTACTGAGTTTTTAAATAAACTCACACTCCCTATGATTATTTTTCAGATACAGAAAATAAAGAAGAAGAGTATCCGTTGGAAGATTAGAAGCCCCTTGGGATTACTCTCTATTTCTGTCTGGTGGGATACCAGTACTTAATAATGTGGATATTAGAAACGCTCTGTACTTTCTATAGGTCTCCTAGGCTTGCGATGAGATAGAAATATCAGACTATGTATGTCTATATTTGCTTATCAGATGAATATAATTCTGTAGTGTGGAATGAATGATTAAGGTTGAATGTAAAACCTTACAGAATATATGTATATAACGTATGTTTGAGAATTATATCAAATGAGTAGTATCTTTTCACATGCTCAATTTTTGGGATGTGACAACATATTGTAAAGGCAGGAGATAGAATACGACATTATCTATTCCGTCATTTTCTTGATTCTCTTTTCTCTCTCTTTATTAATGAAAAATCGGTCATGAAAAAAAAATAGAGAAAATGTAGAATTTGCCCTCTTCACCCATGAGGCTACCAATCACTTCTTGATGGTCTGTGCTTCATCTTCAACCCTCGGAAAATCATAAAACAGCCACAATATAAATTTCATCGGTGGGAGCGTCGACTCTATTAAATTGCTTCAGATCCGCCGAGTCCTCAGCCAGGCTATTAATCTTGGTTCGCTCCTATTCTCACTTTCTCTTTGCACTTGTGTGTGATCCATACTCTGAAACCGGAATACTTTGTACTTATAACTTTTTCTGGGACCTGCAATATTTGTGGGAAACTGTGAAGTTAAGCAATTTGAAGTGCCGGATTGAAATACCTTGACTTGTTGATTTATATGCATAATTTTAGTTTATATTTTTTTTACCAATTACCAATTAACAAAAGAGGAAGAAAATGAGGTGTTATATAGTGCGCAGAATTCAGCAAAAAATGGAAAGCGAGTGGTAAATGTTTACTGGTGGTTGGAGTGTGTGATTTGTGGTTAAAAAGGTTATCTATTTGTGCTTTGTTTCGGCGACGATACTTCTGCCTGTGCTCTGTTCCAGTGACAATGAGGGTAACAGTGATGATGGACCTTCATCTATGCTCTGTTCCGTCAACAATAAAGGTGACAGTGATGATGGATGAGAGGGACAGAGAATAGTCTGGGAAGGGGAGAGGGAGATGAAGATGAGAGGGAGAGAGAGGAGTCTGGAAGAGAGAGAGAGAGAGAAAGAGGAGATGATAAATTGAGAGGGAGGCGAAAACGATCTAAAAGATGATAGGGAGAGAGAAGAGTTTGATAATGTCCAAACATGGGAAGTGATATTTGACAGGGGTAGTTTAGTCATTTTATCCTAATTTTTCTTTTCCTCCATCTTAAAAAAATACATATCAAACACAATAAACATTTACTCTAATACTATTTTTCATCCTATATCAAACATAATTTTTTTTTTTCATTTTCTTACTTTTTTTCAATTCTTACTAATTTTTGAATACCAAATGGGCTCTATGGCATATTTGGTACCATTGAAAATAGGAAATGAAAGAGGAATTTCTTGTTGTTTGTCCTTGTCTAATGATTGATATGACATTCATGAGTAAGGAAAAAAAAGGCTGGAATCCATATATGAACAGTTCCCTATTTTCTAGCTTTTTTTTCCTTCCAAAATTTCAAGGAAAGATGGTTTCCATGGAGAAAACCTTAGTTAATGTCAAAACTACCCTCTACGAACTGCCCTTCGCTCGCAGATTCACACACAACCCCTCTGCTCGGCTAAAGCCTTCCCTTCCACCCAATCGATGCTACACAAGAACTCCACCATGCTCAGAACCAAACTTCTCAAAGTCTCATGATTCGACACACCACTAGTTTTAATAACACTTCCAATAAGTGTTAACAGTGCTTGCTTCGCCTTGAAGCTTTGGCTTCTCCATAACTTCTCGAACCTCGGCAAGAGCTTTTGCCAATCTTGTTGGGTTTGGATCAGGGGCATCAATTGCAAAAGCCAAACAAAGCGCTGCGCCTAATTGCAAATTATGGTCCTGCTCGGTGAACAATGTCGAAACCGAATTCATGCAAGCAGACCTAACCGATGAATCCATGAGGTGCACGCATTGTTTGCGAAGTGGTGATTTGTTCGACGAATTGGTGTATTGTATGCATCAGAGGAAAACTAGCACAGAGTTCGGATCGAGTCTCCGAGCAATAGACTCAAGCTCAAGGGCGGCAAGTGACTAAGTATCGCAGTTGGAGAGCTTAGTGATGCAAGCAAATACTCGTTGAATAAAATATATTTAATAAATGATAAAGAGTATTTGAGTAATTTCTTAATGTTTTTCCTAATTTGTTTTTTTGAAATATTTTCACACCAAACACATCATTTTCTGTTTCTTTTACTTTCTTTTAGTATATACCAAACGTATTATTTTTATTTTTTTTCTTTTTTTCTTTTCCTTTCTATCCCTGTCTTGCATATCAAATATGCCCTAACAGTGTGTTTGGTTCACCGACCAGTGTGGAATGGACGACGAAATTCTAATGTACAGTAAGGCTTCTTGTGTTTGGTTGGGATATAAGGATGGAATGGATCCATTTCTTTCAGCTACTGTTTTCCTCTTTTTAAGTGCGGCCTTTTCCTCTCTATACCCGATGGAATGCTTGCCCTTCCGAAGAAAAAACGGTGAATTCTCCATCTTGCCCTTGCCCTTGAATACTGGTTGCAGAGGAGCTTTGCGAGAGTGGCTTCATCTTCTCAATGCAGTGTCGTGCCTGCATCTTCCCAATTCGTGACTATGGAGTAATCATGGTAAGGACGAGGTTATCCCTACTAGAAAATGTTCTATTGCCTTCCCGATTCTTGAATCCTCATCTCATAATCAAAAGCGAAAACCCCAATTAGAGAGAGAAACAGTGATAGAGTGAGAGTGAGAGTGAAAAGGAAAGTCATAGGGAGAAGAAGGGAAGAGGAGTATGGAGAGGCTGCCTCTTTGGACATGGACACACTAGAGAGGAACCAGATCAGCACTCCTATTCCCAAATATGAGATTTGCTTCATCACGCTTTCCAATTTCTTTCATGGTATCATGGTAATATTTAGCCCGGACATGGCAAAGGGATTGACTTGGATTCTAGTTTGCATTGGGTCCCTGCAAGGTGCTTGATTCGACATTTTTGAGAGTTGATCTAAAATTCTATACCAGTAAAGTTTTCTAAAATTTTATACCAGTAAAATTCATTATAGAATAAGAAATTGATAAAACTGGAAACTGGAATAGGAGAAGAGAGAGAGAGAGTAGATGAACAGAAGTGCGCAGCGAAAGAGAGAGAAAGTGGAAGTGGAAAGTCGGGGGAGAGAGAGAATGCATTGAATAATGAGGGTATTATGATAAAATTCATCTATTAAAAAACACAAATCATAATTTTTATTTTATTTATTTATTTATTTTTTTATTGCCAACCAAATAAATTTTTTTTTATTATTCTTTTCATTCTATTCTTTTTTTTTTTTAATTCTTATTCTGAATTGTGAACCAAACGGAATGTAAATGATTTAATGGTAAAATTAGTAGAGGAATTTCGTCTAATGATATTCTATTATGATATTCTTCCGATTCAAAATGGAATATACCGCGCAATCCGTTGGGAAAGCGATCCAAGATAAGCATACCACAAGTCCACAACACTACCCCTTGTTTTGGCTTTGTGGTATTTTAATTTTACTTCGCCGACGTTGCCTTGTCCGTATGCTAGCTGTTTTGTTTTGAAAAATTGAAACAAAAGGGTTGGGGACTACGGAGTGGTATCAATACTATCAAATTTGAAAATTTACAGGCTCATTTCAAACCATCCCCGCCTCTACAACCACACTGTTTCTCTCTCTCTTTCTTCAGATTTGGACTATTCGCGTTGATCTCACGTCACACCTAAAAAGCCTTGTTTATTTTCTTTCTCGTTCTCTCTCTTTCTGTGCATTTGAATCCGGATCCAGCGCCTGCGGTTCACTCCGCAAACCCTATTTTCCTCTCTCTCTTTGAACAATATCTTCTGCCGCTCTACATTTTCAACTGCGCATCCAATGAGGAAAGGAACTAGGAAGAGGACGACACGAGACGAAGAGAACAAGAAGCAATCGAGCAAACCAGCTTCTCGAGCTAAGCGAGTTAAGGCCTCCAAGCCAGACTCCGAACCCGAGTTTTTCGAGGACAAGCGCAACTTGGTACGTCGAGGTTACAAACTAGTTTTTAGGTAGCTGTCGAATTCTATCGAATGTGTTTATTTGCACATTGTGGACTATTCAGATTTCCCAGGGTTAATTGGGATTCGTTTCTTTATGTTTGCTATCTAGCATGGGTGGTTTACGTGCGAAATAATTCAACCGCCTAGAAGAGTTGGAAGCTGAATTGTATTTCCAATATTGATATCTAGGTTGACATTAGTCAGGCTTTAACGAAACGGTGAAAAACATTTATTAGTAGATAGTAGTAGTCGCCTCTGCCCAAGCCAAGGTGATGGTTTACATATATGAGTGTTTTTAAGGATTCTAATATGCAACCAAATAGGAGGTAAAAGCCAATCAGAGCTTCATATTTTCTTGTCTACTGAAGTTGTGTGATCTTCGTTTCTTTGGTAAGTAACGGCAGGCTTACTTTAGCAGAAAATTGAACTATGGTTGTTGCTGTTTAGATTATTTGTATTATGAGCATTTTTATGGACGAATAATTGCAACTTGCAAGTTTCTATTTTCTTCAAATATTTTTGAAAGCAAGTTCATGTTTCTACCTGGCATAGTGCATAATTCATTTAATTTGATATTTGAATCTCAGCTGATTGCATAGCATGTGAGAATTTGGTAGACTGAGGTAAAAATGTTGCTGACTCCTCAGGGATTATGGAAATTGGATCATGGCACAATTCATATAGATCAAAATATCTTGACACTGTCCTCAAACTTAATAGTGACACTACGTACTAGAACTCTCTAAACATGCTTCGTTGACCTTGCAGTCATGCCGCATGAATTATTGTTGATTTCACTGATTATCCTTGTCAACATGTCTTATGTAGGAAGATTTATGGAGGGAAACATTCCCTGTTGGAACAGAGGTTTGTAAAATTAGTAGCTTTCCTTCTAGAAATTGATAGCTGTCCCATATGTTAATGTTATCACTGCTTTGGGTATTTTACTGCCAGTGGGACCAACTGGATACCGTCTATCAATTCAAGTGGAGTTTCTCTAACCTAGAAGTGAGTATAATGTCCATCTTTTCCTTACAATTGATAGTCTTTGTTGAAGTTAACTTTGTAATTTGATGAAATACTAAGGAAAAAAAATGTGTTCAGAATGCTTTTGAAGAGGGTGGAGTTTTGCATGGGAAAAAGGTTTATCTCTTTGGTTGCACTGAGCGTAAGTATATTTCAAGCTTCAGTCATTCAGCATCAAGAAATCAACTTGAATTTTCTGGAATCCAATTCCCCTAATTTGGTCTTTGATCTCCGATCTTATATTACATCTTATGCATTTGCAGCTCAGCTGGTTTCATATAAAGGTGAAAGCAAAATTGTATGCATACCTGTTGTAGTAGCTGTAAGTTGTCATACTTTATTATATCTACATGAAAATAAAATGTATATATTGGCTAGTTTGACAAAATTGATTATTCTTTATAAGCTCTTGCATGGAACTAATTTATGTGATCTTGCAAATATGCCATATGTGCCTTCTTGCTGTGATTAGCTTGTTGGACCTGGTTCTTGGGTTGGGTAAACTGAAAAAGGATGCTTGCTTAAGCTGTTGCTTATGATCTCATACAATTTCCTTTATTTTCTATTCTAAATGTTAAAATTAACTGTATATTAATATAGACAGTTTCAAATTTTAATTTTGAAATTATTACAGCTTACTTTTGTGAACAGGTTGTATCACCTTTCCCGCCGTCTGATAAAATTGGAATTAACTCAGTTCAGAGAGAGGCAGAAGAAATAATTCCAATGAAACAAATGAAAATGGCTTGGGTTCCATATATCCCTTTGGAGGACCGGTATTCAACCCAATTTGTTTTACCTTGGTGTTTTTCTTTCTTTTTTTTTTTTCAAGTCTTTTCTATGAACATTACTTCATGGTAATCTGTTTAATATTTTTTCTTTTTCTTCAACAGAGAAAGCCAAGTTGACAGGTTAAAGTCTCAAATATTTATCTTGAGTTGCACCCAGCGAAGGTATTTTTTTTTCTTTTTGCTGCTCTTCCCCTCCCAGTCTGTTCTATAGCCTGTTTCAGAGGTTTATTGATGAGTCTTGTAGTACAATTGAAGATGTTGATTCACAAAAATTTCTGGTTTAACAGATCTGCTTTCAAAGACGATCTTTCTTAGAGATCATAGTCTCTTGCATCTTGACATATCATCTTTGGTTGTCCAACTCTTTTGTCTCCTTATTGTGTTTAAGTACACTTTGATGAGGAATATTTACTTTATGTTGAAAGGTTTCCAGTTCAAAATGACTTTGATCTTCTTCTACCATCCTTTCTCTGTCTAAATTTGCTGTCATAATGTCATTTTTTCAGTGTAAATTTTATGAGCTGTAGGCCTATCACATTTTTTATTGTTTGTTACAAGTCATTTCATTTTCCTGATCTCTTTACATAGCTAAAACATCCTTAAATTTTTAAAATAGTATTCAGAAGCTACAGTTTTCTACATGTCTTTGGTATTTTCTACCAGTTAGAAAGTGTTTTAGTTGATATGGGCTATGTGAATCTTGATTGACGGTACTACTAGTGAACATTTGTTTGCAAAGATTTTCCATCCATACACCCTCAGCCATGTTGTAGTGCAAGTTTATGAAGGTGATTTTTATCTTACCTTTGTTATAAATCTATATGGTACAGGACTGCTTTGAAACACCTGAAGTTGGACCGCGTAAAGAAATATGAGTATTGCTTGCCTTGTGAGTTTTCTGGTTCTAGAACAATATAATTGTTTGCATGAATACAAATGTCAGTTGTATCTTTTAGTCTGAAAAAGATAACTATCTCATCTTTTAGCTATCATATAAAATTGGATTAAGGTTATGCTGTAAAACAAAGGCCATGAAAAGTTTTTATTATAGTCTTTAACGTATCCTCATACAAATGTCCTTTGAGCTTAAAGTATGGAGGAAGCATAGGCCCACCATACCTTGTGTTGAAACTTAATTTTAATTAAGAGAATGGGGAACAACAATGATTGAATTCTTGACCACTTGTTCATAGAGGCTCTAATACCATGTCAAGGACCATTTTAATTCAAAAACATAACATGTTAAGTGGAAGCCCATGAATATTTTTATTGTAATTTATGATAGAATACTGTGAGTGGTTAAAGAATTAGGACATTGTTTGCTATTTGGTTGATCAGTCGATGGTGCTTACTTTTGTCAGAAGCATATTGCTTAATAATCAGTTTGTGCTATTCCATTTGCAATTGCAACATAGTTGTTTGTGACATCTTCTATTCATGTCACAGATTTTTACCAGCCGTTCAAGGAAGATGAACTTGAACAGAGCACTGAGGTTCAAATAATTTTTCCAGCAGAGCCTAAACCGGTAATTAATATAGATAAAACTTGCTAAGTGAATTAAAAGTCTTTGTATGGCTTGGGAATGGGGATCTGGCTTTCAAACGATATGTATATATATATTGTATCTTCAGAATATCTGTTGTTAACAAAAATGGGTAGGTTATTGCCAGATTTTCTCTGTGTACAACTCACTTATTCTTTCTTTTCTTGATGTAGATCTTCTGTGAATTTGATTGGGAATTGGATGAGCTTGAGGTAATGAATCAATTTTGTGATGTTTGTAGTTTGAAACATATTGAGCCTCCTACATGTTGTTTTTAGTTACGTTCATATAATTGCCAATTGTTATGATATTTGATGTCAGTCTGCAGGAAATTTAATGCTTTGTTTGCTTGTCATATTGCAAGTTCCCTTGGTTCTAAAAGTCTTGATTTATCTGCAATGAGGGATGGGGTTGAGACACATAAGATCTTCATTACTCCATCTGTGTTTCACCACCTTGTTGCCATCCTAAAAATGAGGGAGGGAAAAAATGGGAAAACTGGAAAACAATAACAATAGACTAGGTTCCCATGCACTAAATTGCTCTCTTCTGCAGGAGTTCACTGATCAACTCATACAAGAGGAGGAGTTATTGGAAGATGAAAAAGATGCTTTCAAGGTACATGAAAGATATATAGTTGTATTGTACTTTCCATACCTTTGAGCATGAGGTTATGCTGATGCTTGAACTGCTTTAGGAATTTGTCAAGGAAAAAGTTCGTGAGGCAAAGAAAGCTAATAGAGAGGTACTTTTGGTGATACTGGTTCTGCTCCTGCATACCATGTGTCTCTTTCTGCAATTTAATCTATTCTTTTGTAGGCAAGGGAAGCTCGAAAAAGAGCAATTGAAGAAATGAGTGAGGAAAGTAAAGCTGCATTTCAGAATATGAGATTTTATAAGTTCTACCCAGTGCTAACACCAGATACACCTGATGTATCAAATGTCAAGGTAGGTGTTTGTGCATTCACATGAATCTTTCTGGACTTCCTTGATCTGATTCTTACTTAAAGGCATTGGTTTATGTCCTAAAACTGGTAATTGTTTTATTGGAGTTTCAGATTTGTAATGTCTGTGAAGGAGGAATTGACTTTTTGCATGCATGTATATATAATAAGTGATGTCTGTGGAGGAATAATTTGCTTTTTGCATGCATGTACGTATAATAAGTGATAGAGGAGGAAATGTCAATAGGCATGACAAGAAATATTCAATTTCTATTTTCATGTTCGGATGTTTCATAGAAAATTTAAGCCTCGTGGAAAAATGCTAAACTTGGTGTGAAAAAAATGCAACTAGATAGTCCAAATTTTTAAAGGGAGAAATCAATGAACTATTATCCAATGTGCTTCTATTGTCTCTTTGAAAAGACATAACAAGCTACTTCATATTGATGTTGCTTACAACATATAGAAGGGAAAAGAAAGTGTAACATGTCTCCATGACAACAACCATTTTTTTCCTCAGAAGTTACATCCCATTTAAGCTGGTTTACCATCAGGTATGTCTGTTCCTTGGTATGAATGTCTGAGTAGAGCATATACATTTGGGTGGATATATCTGCTATTTATGGAGAAGTTTTATTATTAAGACGAGGAATGGTTGCTACTGAAGTTATATTACTGTCCTGTCAAAATTTGTTGTCAATTCTATCCAGAATGCATTTTATTTGCACATATGAGGTACCCTGAGCATCATTCTTTGTGTTGCAGTCCCCATTCATAAACAGGTACTATGGAAAGGCTCATGAGGTTCTGTGATTGTCCCCAAGAAAATAATGGCTTCAAATTTTGCTGGCATGCTTTGCCTACAACAGAGATTTTCTTCTTTATGAAGTTCAGGAGGCAAACCCCCTGGTGCCTTATAAAATTTTCTTTACCAGTGTGGGTGTTTCAAGGAAAATACAATGTAAACTTGTATCTCAAATCCTAGAGAAGTGAACTAGTTAAAATAGGAGGAATATAGAGATTTATGGATTTCTAATTTGTAGAGAATTTTTCTAAGCTTGAGGAGCTGCAATTTTGTGGCTCTTGCTTATCTTGGTTTCCTCTTTTGATTTTATTCTTCTTCCCCTCCAAATTATTTATACGACAAAAATTTGTTTAGAAGCTAAATGAAGTAGTTATTTCATTATCTTTTGGTACTGGGCCCTGAAAAGGATAATATGATGGATGCCTTGAATGAGTTAGGTTTGTCCTGTGAGGCTAGTGTAATTGGTTTCGTTTTTAAGGGTTGAATTTTATTACATCTTTCTCTTACTCCTGTGGTTTAAATTTTGTTTGCCTTATAATCAAATAGGGATAGGGATGTGTTTGCCTTCTAATTGCTTAAATTTTGATTCCCTTACTCTCTCCCTTGCTTCCTTGGCTAATTTGAAGATGTACTTAGGGATGTTATTTAGACAGTTAACTTCGTATTGAGGATGTATGTCGGGTAGAGCTGAAAAAGAAAGAGAACTTCACGTGTCAGGCGTCAGGTATGGTTTTTATTAATCTACCTGGCATAATCTCGAGGCTGCGCTTCCAATTCAATTACACTTTTGATAGATAATCAGATATGTTCTCCGAGGATTTGGTTTTCCCTTCGAAAAAGAAAAATGTGTAGTTCAATTAACGAAATGTTGAATATTTCCAACACATCTAGTATTATACACACAAACGGTAGACTAATATCATCAGGATAACTCATTTAAAGTTACCGATTGTCTAGACTTAATACAGCATTTGTTATTAAAAGAGATAGTTATACAATTAATTTGTGATTTTTGTCATAAATGTGTTAAACTATGAATAAGATTAAACAAATTAACTTAATGCCCTTAAGCAATATGCATATGTAATATACACGTTGGCCAGAAACAAATTATACTCTATTATTTCTCGTCCAAAAATAAAGAGCAGGTCACACAGCATCATATCCTTGAATTAGAAAAAAGGCAAACCAGCATAATGAGTCTGTCAGCAGGTTTAAGTTTTACTATTCGTTTGGTTTGTAGTATAGAACAGAAAGGAAATAAAGAATAGAAAGGAAAGGAGAATAAAAAAGAGACAAAGAAAATAGAAAAACAATTCTTTGGTTCACAATGAAAAAATAAATTAAAAAAAATAAATATTTTGATATGTATTTTTTAATGATCTGTATATTGCATCATCATTTTTTTTTTTTATCTCAAGCTTCTCTATTCCTCTCTCTTTTTGGTTGGAAAGCACCAAAATCAACATACTTAAATCAAAAACCTCACAACCCCCAAAATCAACGTACTCAATCAAAACTGTTGAGGGTAAAATAAAAATCTGTAACCATGGTTGAAGCTTGCGAATCTAAGGATTCATCTTGGTTAGCCATGGACGAAGAACAAGATGGAGATTGCTAGAGAGAAGAAAGTTTTCACTATGCAAGTGCAAAGATTAAAAAATCTACAAAAGAACAAAATTGCCAGATCTCAGTCCACTAAAAGCCAGCTTCAACGCCTTCAACTTTGTCTTTCGCCGATCAATGGCAACGCATCATTTCCAAATTTTTCCATCGTGAGTAAGGTGCTTTCCCGAGCTAGAGGAGAGGAAAAAATAGTATGCATGAGAAAGGACAATAGTAGCACGCTAGAATGGAAAAATTCCTCTGAAGCCACCCAAACAAACGGCAAAAGATTTACTGTGCAATGGAATACCGGGTCCCATTCCACTCTGTCATGATCCAAACTTAGCGTTAGTGAATTATGCTACACAAGCTCCACTTGAAAAATATAATCATCCTGTATTTGTACTCCAATCATTTGGTGAATACATATAAATCCGCTTGATGTATTAAATATAAAAACATTCTTTTTCCACTTCAAGTCATATTTCCCATGGTTATGATCTCACCTCACAAAATTACACTGAATATAGAGGCGGGAGTTGTATATGCCTATATCACTCTTTCAATCTCTTACTAGATCCTCCAACCTTTTTTTTTTTTTTTAGGAACCATCCCGAAACTAACTTATGATTAGTACATGCACTAAATCATCCCAGTCGTGGGTAGATACAAAATTTACAGTTTATGTATAAAAAGTTTTCCACAAGACCAAACCGGGGCTTTTACCCGCTGAAATCCATCAAATATTCCGACGCCTTCAACAAAAAATGATCTTTCCATTGACCAGCGCTTGCAAAAGGCACGAGACCACAAACCAAAGGTAGAAACGCGAGCAAAGTGGTGTAGAATAAAAATCTGCGAATCCAATACGGGAAAATTATATTCCTTTTCGTTCTTTGTGACGCAGCAAGAGGTCCATAGAGTATTCGGAAAAAAGTGGGTGTGCAGGCAAGTGATAGGAAATGGAGAAAGCAGAGAATCTCCCAATATAAAAGCCACTTATAACCTTTCCCTCCCAATGTATCAACGCACAGCTTCCCACAATAGCCACAAGCAACTCCTAAGAGCAAGAGTATGAAAGTAACCGGCATTGTGTGGGTTGATGTGGATGATCGTTGTATGAGCAGATATGCAATTGCAAAAATCATCATGGCACCAAATGACATTCGGCCCATAACTTGAACTTGACACCACACGACATTCAACTTTGAGTTCAAAGAGGAAACTGACTTTGGAGTCCACCAGGAGTTATATTCCTGACAAAAAAAAAACACGGTTGGTTTTGATTAAGCAAGGCAAGGCTATGCACCAAAAGAGAAAAAAGGCAACGCTGACATGCAAAATGCAGCTGAAATCACTATTGAACTGTCCGATGTTGCATCATATTTTACATTAATCATTTGCATCTTATCTTAAATCACATAAAAGGGTAAAATGATCAGATAAATATTTCATGATGACACAAAAGTACTTTTAAAAATAGAATTGACAATAAAAAATACAAAGATGATTTCTGGTCTTGGAAAAGAAAAATGAACTGCATGCTTACTATCAAATATTTTCTATCGGCAAGTGCAGAGAATTACTACCCAAATACTAGCTAGTCCATATGTCATAGAAAAGTTTCCTCAAGGAGCAGCTATGAAAAAAAGCTGCCAGTAATATGATTAGAACCTAGTCAAGCTGATATTGAGTTATAGATCCAACTCATATTGCAAAATAACTTAAGTATCTCTTCCTATAAATGTTAAAACAAAGCATCATGGATATCAAAAAGAAGATATGACCTGAACATGGATTGAACCAAATGAAGTTAGACAAAAGAAAGAAACCTGCCTTAGTTATAGGTGTACATGATGTTGTAGCTTCAATAATCCGTTGATAGGAATAAACATATGCACCATATAAAAGTGAGGTTGACATAACAAGCAAACCAGCAATAAGACAGTCTACGCATTTATTACTCAGTTCACCATGTCTCAGATCTTCTAACTCATTTTTGAACTTTTCAGCTTTAAATGATGCCTTTGATATTCCCATTGATAGCTTTGATCTCTCCAAATGATTGGAATCATAGCTGAGAGCCAATTGTGTCTCTTTCAATTCCAATTTTCTCATTGTAAGGCCAAGTTCTACTGCCTTGAGGTCATTAGAACGACTTTGCTCCATGACAGATTTCTCAAAAGTACTAATCATGGAATTATTGGTTACAGATCCAGAAGTGGTCGGAGAAAAACAAACTACTTGGTTTGACTGCTCATGCACAGTAAGATCCCGACTACATAGATCGATTGGAGAGTTCTCCTTTATCTCTGCATCACTACTTGATTGATTTTGGATTTCAGCATGTGAGACTGCCTCTGAATGACTGTCTTCAGTGACAACATCCTTTGAGCGGTATCCATTGTCAAGAGGAAATTCCGAAGTTGGAATTTCCATCCTTATATTATTTAAATTATTTCCTTTCTTGCTTGTAGATGAATCATAAATTAGTCTAAGAGTAGTCAATGTGCTGCAGAAAGATTGTTCGAAGTTCCTTGCCAAACCATCTAGCTTGTCCCCAAAAACCTGTGGCCGGATAGGTAGTCAAAACAAGTGGCATGTAGGCATTACTTTAGCATAAAGGACTTGCTTAAAGTTGGCATGAACTGCTAGAGAAATGTAGTGAAACTGCAATTTAGGGGTGAATCAGCAATTAAATATCTGGCTTACACTGGCTAGAGATTCTTTAACAGCTGATGTGCACATCTGCAAGTTAAACAAGGTCAAAATTTGAATCATGACTTTAAAAACAGATAATCAGTATATATCAAGGACGCATATAAAGGTTTAAAAACAGATAATTAGAATTATTTGCCTTCCATAGTGATAACCCAACAGTAACAGGACAATTATCACATGATATCAGCTAGATGATTCCAATGATACATTATATTCCATAATATCACACAAATCTCACAATGTAAGACTAATAAGTAATAATCCAAGTCATCTATAGAGTTGCTTTATAAATGGACAGACCATGATCAATCAGATTATCAACATATAGATATTCCAAATAGTGTCAGAAATGGACCAAAAAAAAGGTACCAATGAGAGATGATCAGGCGACATCCTTTCAGTTGCTGTATCTCTTCTATACAAAACCTAAAGCAAGAAAGATCCCAACCACAGTATCAGGCAACAATCCTAAAACGCATAATACTAATCAGCTATCACCATCAGAAATTCAAAATTGAATATTTGCCTCTCAGTAAAGAAAGTACATCACAAGAGTTTGTAATCTTGTACAAGATGACACATTTCCCTTGTATCAGACAGTGAACGCCTAAATTGGGCTTGGGAAGAGAAGGGAAAATGAAGCCCCAGTTTCGAATTTTCTTTCGGTCAGGATTCAAGAACTATGAGGGAGAACAATAAATTGGACAGAACATTCCAAAGAGAAAAAAGAAATACCACACCTGAGCGAGAGTAGCCGCGAATGACATTCCAAGAGGATGCCCAATCGCGGATACGTCACCCCTAGTGCGACGAACCAGAAGCCTAGGGTTTCGTCGTTTATGACCCACACTTAAACCCCTTGAAGAATGAGGAGACGATGATGTAGATGTCAATTCAGATACATCCGAAGCCGCCCTCTTCTTCATTAAAGTTTTCTTCTTGCACTTTTTTAGGGTTTTCACCTCATAATTGTTCTCAGAATTTGTGACGACGGTGCCCTTGTCGCCCCCATTCTCGTCGCAGTGAGGGGTAGAAGGGGGAGAAGCATCCATGAAACTAGGGCCAAAATTCAAAAGCTCGGCATTATTCGGAAGAGTTAGCGTGTAATGTGTATCTTCATATCGTCGTCGTTGCCTCGTACTTGCGGCGAAAACCTAATCTGATAGGTTGCCACCATAGCTGCAGTTAAAGGGAAACCAACCTTTTAATATGGGTCCCACAGCCCTTCAATAAAGGAGTTTCCTTGGCTAACAAGGGAATCCGTTCTAGCTTCGTGGGAATCTATACGCTTCGATACGGAGGACGTAGGACGCACCAAAAGTTATTAACTTCTGTTTACAGTTTCGTCCTTGGTTTGCATATATATATATATATATATATATATATATATTTTAAATGTGGTTACTTTATTGTTTGGAGGAAGGGAAGCAAAATCTTACTTTGTCTCACGTCGCTGGTCGTTGCAAATGATATGTGTTGTTTGTTTTACTTTAAAAGTTATCTTTATATTTTTTTCGATAAAATTAATATTTTACATAATATACAATTTTTCAAAATTAAAATCATTCAATATTTTTAATTTTTATAAAATAAAATTATATTTTTTGTTAAATTTTAATGTCAATTTAACTACTTTTGTTATTATATTAGAAGTAAAATTATAATCTTATAATATGTTAAAAAAATAGTTCTTTTGAAAGAGATAAATTAGAAAAAAAAATTTACAAAATATATCAAAATATCAAAAATGTTAATTTTTAAATGAAAAATATGTTAAATATGATTTGGTTGAATTCAAAATTTATTATACCCATCATAAATGATATGTGCCCATGAACACTACGGCATCCATCCTTCTTTCTAACATATCATTTCTGGGCTCACATGACATATCATTTATGATGGGTAGAATATTTTTCAAAGATTTTTTTATTGGATGTTTTGGATAATTGTAAATGGAATCTCCCAAATTTTCTTTACTTCTATTATTGCATCCAATCTCTCATGGAAGTTGACTATCGTGATAACGAATTATTGGTTAACATCCGTTACCGCATCAGCATTTTTCAGAGTAACTTGATGACTCAGGTCTAATTGAAATTTTTTTTTAAATATAAATTAAAACTTTCAATGATCCATGTGATAAAAAAAAAAAAAGACTTAGTTTGAAAATTATTGTGTATTCCACATTCCACCATTCCACCGCGCATTTGGTGCAATATGAAGGCTCAGGGAATGACTGCAGTACAAAAGAGCGACAGTAAAAATTTGTCTAAATTACTCTTTTAAAAAATATTAAATTTATACTTTTTAAATAAAAATTTGAGGTATCTTAATAATGTATCACATTTTCATTTTCATTTTATTTTCTTTTCTTTTTCTCTTATTGCATACCAAAGATACCCCTAAACTGAAACTGTAATCTAGCCCCAAAATTATATGTTTATGAAAGCTTTATTATATGGCAAGGCGAACTTTCGCCATTAACTTAAATGTACTGAACAATGAAATAATTTATATAATTAATTAAAATAATTTTACTTTAAAGCATTAATTGTTAATAGGTTATTAAATTACGTATAATAAAATAAATTTAAATTAATAAATTAATTAATAAATTTGATAAATTAAAAAATTTAATAAATTAATCACATCATATTAAATGAATTTAAAAAAATTAGAGTAAATTGCTACATAATTAGCATATAATTGCTATATAATTACATTAAATAAATTTTAAAAAATTAGAGTTAATTACTATATAATTACTATAATTAATATATAATTAGTATATAATTGCTGTAATTGATAAATCAAGTAAACTTTTCGATTGAAATATAATATGTTTTCCTTTAGTAAATTAGCATTTATTATATACAAATAATCAAATAATTAATTGCTATATATATTTTCAGAAGCGATAAACTACAAAGTTTTATTATCCATCATGCATCTCTGAATTCACTGGTGTAACTTGACAACGCTCTCTCTCCCAACCAAGCTCTTGCGACTCATCTTTTGTCATTTGATCACCTTTTCATGTCGATTGGGAACCCAACTGACACCTGGTGATATGGCTTCTTAAGGCTCTAGCCTTTTTTTCCCTTTAGGTACGTTTCTTCAATTTTTTTTCCTCTATATATATATATATATATATATATATATATATATATATATATCTCAAAGAAGAATATCATGATACAATAGACTGACACTATTTTTCAGCTACCATTTTTTTGAATCGAAAAAAAAAGATCATGGTCTAATAAACTAGTACTATTTCTCTGGCGCCGTGTTCTTCTGTAACTCTGGTAGATTATTCATTCAATTTTCATGCATATTACTGCAACAATTTGTTTCTTCTAAGAGGTGTAAATTTTCTTGCAAGAAAAAGCTCAAAGGCATTAACTTTTTATAATTGTCACACTAGTAAGTTCTTTTGATTTGTGTTGTAAGTATATTATCACTTCTCTTACACGTTTTGTAAAATTTATATTTTCAACATATATCCTTACTCCATGAACTTTTTTTTTCCCATATTTGCATGGATATCAATATTCTCAGAGACTTACCTCTATCTTCTTCTAAATCGTAATAATTCTTATCTCAAAATTCAAACTTATTTTCCCATATATCTCAAACGCATGTGTTTTTCGGTTAGCAATAGTAAAAAGAGTGGTGTCTATAGTCGAGACAGTCCCTTTAAACTTTTTGAGTTATGTAAACTTTCATCTTTATCAAATCTTAATATTTTTTTCTATTTGACTTTCGGAGTAGATTATTTTTGTATAATTAATCTCACATAAACTTGAACCTTGTGCTACACTGTTACACACAGTATCCCTAAAATTATGTTTTGTAATTGCACTGTCTAAATTATGACGTAGTGGAAAACCTTGAATTAGAAACTGATACTGTCACGACCCGTTACCTGGGCACATGATCGGTACAATGATGAATTTCCCATCACTGTAAGTCTTTCCACAAATTCTACCAACGAGTTAAATTAATTTTTTTATCTCCATGTTATCAAAATAATCATTCCTTATCAAATAAATACGAAGAAAATATGTCAAATTTTCTTATTTATAAATACATAGAAATGACTTGCATATAATAATAGGTTCTTAATATGAAATACATTATTATACTGAAATACAAGCTAAATATACTAAACCCCTGACCTAAATGTCATAGACGATTATAGAGCAACATAATCTACAACAAAAAAGGGCCTACCCGATAACGGGAAGGTTCGAAGTGATTTACTCCTCTAACGGATATTTTTCACTGGCAATCTGATATGAACAAAAAGATTTCACAGAGAGTGTGAGCTTTAAAATCTCAGTAAGTGAATCAGCCTCGCGTTAATCAAATTCAAATACATCACCAGTCATGCAAGTATACCTGAAGGCTCAAACTCAACCAATAAACATAGTTAGAAATTACATACTAGAAAATATAAAGTAATCAAATTCATCCAATGGTATTAGTATTCATCAATGACAATGTATCCCGGAAAGCGTACATAGGCTAACTCACCAAATTTGTTTATTTCTGCCATGACGCACAACCTCATCCTCTCAGTTATAGTACCTCACGGATCTGTTATCGACCGGGCTATATCCCTACTGAGGAAATTATTGTCTCTACACTCGTTGGTCAAAATACCATTTAAACTGGGTTTTCCGCCTTGCCGTAAGAGGGGGTACTGTCCTTCTCAATCACAATCAATAGTACAGTATTTCATATCATAATCAGAAGTACAATGTAATATTCATTCATATGACAAGTATCGTATATGACTATATCACATATTTATAAACCATAAATCAAAATAACAATTAAGTTGTCTTTAGAAAGATTCAAACTTTTATATCACCCTGAAATACTTGTTTCATTTTATCCATACTTCTGGATTAATTTGAATTACCTTTCTAGATTCGTCACTTCGAATTTAGTCTACCCCAATGAGTTTTGGGAATGTCTTACGACATACTTTTTATCACCAATAATGCTTAAACCCTATTAAAATGGGGTCGTTTCACTCATTTGAATTCCATACGAGTATCACTTCTCTAAGTCGTTACAGACAAGAGCACACAAGTGAATTTAAGTGTTCCATTCGGACCCAAGTTGAGAAGAAAAGTAGCACCGAAGCAAGAGAAATTATCTATTTCTTACTTAGAGAAAAGACAAATCACTTAAAGAACTTGTCTCTTCTTTCTCTCTAGAAAATAAGAAGCTAAACAAGAGGAAAGAATAAATGAAATGGAATGATATAAACATCATTTAAGCCTCCCTTATATAAGCTTCAAGAATGAATTATAGCCACTGATGTAGGTATGTGTGAAACCAATCCTAACCATTGAGGTGTGGTAGGTGTGAAACTAATTCTGGCCATTAATTTTTCAACAAATCATAGCCATTGGTTTTTTTAACACTTTATGTAAGATATATTCATATCAAATAATTTTCAATGGCTAAGATTACTTTATATTCAATGGCTATGATTACTTCTCCTAAAGTCTTAAGTTTCATTTCGTTTTAGTCCTTTCATTTTAGTTCCAAAGGAGATTTTCTCACATAAAAAGTCATTTTCACCTACGAATTTCTTTCTAGATTCCTCTTATGACCAAACCACATCTAGTATTCAATATTTCAATTGTATATGTGAACAGTACCATATATGTAAATAGTATAATACAGGTAAATAGTATCATATATTAAAATAGTAATCACAGTCTGCGAACACACATTTATATTTTATTTTTCAAGGGTATTACAGTGTCATCATTTATTTCTTTAAGTAAATTAATAAATTCCATAAATTAATGACATCACATAATATTAATTATTTGATTTCAATTTATTGAAATGATTTGAATTGAAATTAAAAAATAATTACCTTTATTATTTGACAATTGTAGGATAATTAATGACATTACATTAAATAAATTATTTGATTTGAATTGAAATTCAAAAATAATTACCTTTATTATTTGATTTAAATTTATTTGAATTGAAATATATACATAATAAGGATCCGGCGTCTCTGCTCTTCGTTGTCCGAATAGCAGAGTGTTCTTCAATTTAGCAAAGGCTTTAAGCGTTGCTAAAAAACGTGGCTAAAAAGTATCACAGCTACTATTTTTAACGACAATAGAAACCGTTGCTGAAAGATTAAAGGTGACATTTTTTAGCCACATTTTTTAGCAACAGCTTTAACCGTTGCTAATTTAGCAACGGTTAAAGCCTTTGCTAAATTAAAGAGCACTCTGCTATTCGCCTCCCGAAGAGCAGAGGCACCGGACTCACATAATAAATTGTTGAAATATACATATACGAGAATCAAGGCATATTGACATCAATTATTGATCAAACGTATAAAATTTTTTTACAGTTGATTATCCTAGAACATTCTTAATTTGATTATTATTTTTTTACAAAAAAATTTAAATTAAAAACTTTTTATTAATTATACATAGGTCTCATTATTTTATTCCATTTGATAACCTATTTTACATCATAATATAATGTAGTTGTTTACTATCATAAATTTTATATTAAAAATTATAATTTATATTTGTATAAATAATTAAAATTTATATCATAATATTTATGTTTAAAAATTATTTGTCATAACTTATAAGTCTCATAAGTTTCACAAATTTATAAATTATAATAATATTATCATATTATGTGGGTCCCAATGTATTTAATATATCATGTACGTTATTGTTAAAGTGAATAGTAAAATATATTTTTATCAGAATATATTATCATAATTATTAATTAGTAAAATTAGTGAAATTGATAATTAGTCAAATTTATTATTTTATTTTATTTGAATGAATAAATAAATTTGGTAAATTAATGACATTACATAATATTAATTATTTGATTTGAATTTATTTAAATGATTTGAATTAAAATTGAAAAATAATTACCTTTATTATTTGACCACTGTAGTATCTTAAAGGATTTTTTCAATAGGTAAAATAAACTTGATTGTAGAATTGATATGTGGATTAAAAATTTGCTTTGTTTGGCTTTATTTTAATTTATTTCTAAAATAGTTCTTAATTTAATAGAAATTAAAGTTTGAAATATGAATCTTTAAATCATAATCCCTTGACTGAAGAAAGAGATGAAAATCAAACTTTTAAAAGACGAAATCTAAGAAATGGAGATTCAATCCAAACGTAGCAACAACCTTCAGTGTTTTATTCTTTAGATCCAATTCAAACAAAAAAAAGATGTATTCAAAAGGAAAGATGGAATCAATATTCAATCAATCACTAATCTATGTAACAAATAATTTATAACAAATAACAAATAATCCTTAAACTAATAAATTTACCTATTTTATTCATTTAAATTTATTTTATTAAATAAATTCAAATCAAAGTTTGAGTAAATAAAATAAATTTAATTATAGAACTAATAAATCAATTCAAAATATTTATGTTTAAAAAATATATGTTATGACTCATAATTTTTATATAAATCAATTGTAATTATTATTATTTTTATAAATTATAAAAATTTTTAAAATTATAAGTTATTCATACATTACACATGTCACAAGATAGAATAATATCATAAACTTTTTTGATCAAATGATAATAATTCCATCCGAGTAAGATCCCAAAAAAAAGTACTACACGTGCCAAATGTACGAAAATGAAATCAAGACGCAGCAGTGAAATGATGATAATGGAAAAATATCGCTTCACGATATAAATGGAATTAGATCCCCGACGCCCCCATCACATAATTATCTTATTTCAATTTCTAATTAAATGAGAAAAAGTGCCAGAAAATTCGTTTGAACTTAAGTTACTCATAGATAGTCTCCTGAACTTTTCAAAATTGATAATTAGATCCCTACATTTCTACATTCAAACAAATTCATTTGTCACCTCAAATTGCCTACATGTCAACGTATGTATTTCTTTCTAAATTGTACTTTTTAATGTGGTCATAACATATAAGGATCAGAAGTGGCAAATAAGGCAACGCTATTAAAAAAACTAAACAAAAAGACATATTTAATTAGATGTAAGAATCCAAGGACCGAATTCTCAGATTCAAAAAGTTCAATGAATTATTTGCAAATAAGTCGAAATTCTAGAGGATTCTTTGCAATTTTCTCCATATTGATTTATCTTCCAAAAGCGTACAATTAGCAAGAGGATTTCAAGCAAATTAAACACAAAATGATCCACAGCCTGCTCTGATCGATCATCAACGAAAATCACAACATAAATTCTGAGCTACTTCTTCGTAGTTCTTACTATCACATCTCTACCATTCAACCCTGTATCGCAGATTTCCATCTGCATCGTTATGAACTGCACTCTGAGCCACAGCCATATTCATTGAATTATCTCTGAAGCCAGTGAACCCTCCGGTCTCCGTGAAGCTCTTCTGATTAACCTGAGACATAACAGAGTAAAACCCACCATTGAAACTCGAAAAATCCGATTTTGCTGACGCGGAACTACCCATCTTGTTGAATTCAGCAACCCCATCGTTAGTTTCAGTGGGAGAGTGATCTTCTTGTCTCGTCCCTACACAGCTCTTCTCTCCCTCTGTCTCTCTGTAATTGTTGAGGTACACCTTCAGGGGTCCGACGTAGTTCTCGAACCCCAGCGTCGTCATGGCCCAGAGAAGATCGTCGCCGTTGATCGTCTTCCTCTTCTCCCTCTGGCACTTGTCGGAGGCTTCGCCGGTGATGAAGCTGATGAACTCCGACACGCATTCTTGGACGGTCTCTTTCGCCTCCTTCGAGATTTTGGCGTTCGCCGGAAGTGCCTTTTTCATGATTCGGCTAACGTTGGCTATGGGGAGAAACCTGTCTTGTTGCTCCTTGGAAGAGCTGTCGGAGATGTTGCCGGAGGTTGGGCTTCCTACCGGACTGGTTTGGGTGTTTCTCTTCCCTGTCATGTTTGAAGAAGAAGGTGAGGACAGAGGAAGATGAAGCTAAAGATATGCGTATGCGCGTGTGAGAGAGAGTAAAGTGGAAAAAAGCGATTTGATATGTTGTGGAATATGGGAAGAAAGCAAGGCGATTTGTGATGAAGACGATCTCATTGGATGGCCTTTTATATAGTGCAATTCTCAGGTCTCAACGTAATTAAATATGGATGAAATTTGGACTGAGATATAATGTTTTGAATTTTATGATCTTATTCCAGGTGAGCTTTTTTTACTTTTTATTTTCCAAAAAAAAAAGAGCAACCAGAAAGGGTCAATGGCGGCAATGTCTATCAAATAATTTTCAATTATAAAACCTTGAAGTTATGTGAAAGATTAATATAGTGTAAGTCAAATATTGGAGTCCGGAGGAGAGGGGGCAGGAAAATTCAAAGTTGAAGCAGTGTAGTTTTTAGTTTTTGAGAGATATATGTATTAATTGTCGACCAAAATATTAAAAAAATAATATATGAGATATATAATTTGCTTCCTCAGTTTTTTTAAAAAAACACTCTAAATTTTTAATGTTGCATACTATAATCCTTTTGTTGATAATCGATATAAGATCTTTTGGATGAAAAAGATAATGAAAGGGTTATATTAAACAAAATAAAAAATTTATAGAGGTTTATTATCAACTTCTAAAATTAGAAAGATATGTTGCGCACAGCCTTGCAATCAGTTTCTTTAGATTTTGACCTTAAGTATTTAGATTTGAATTTATTATCATAAGTTTTAAACCTACTGTTCATTATTTAAAAATAGGCAAATAATGTTTGCGTAAAAATTTAAGGGCTAAATAATTAAAAAATAAATGTACTTTTAAAAAATTAGAGTTGACAACTTGATATTAAAAATTTAAAATAAGAACTTAACCAACTATATAATGCTTTTCTAGATTAAGTTAAAGGTTTAAGAATGGCAATGGGGATTTGCGTTCAGGAATCTTTGCGAACGAAAAAAAAAAAAAAATTCACGGGACTGAGAAAATATTTCTCTGAAAATATTTTGGTGACTGAAACAGGGATCGCAGTCGCATGCCCCACATCGCGGAATCTCCGTTTCCAAAATACATTTTAGTAATTTCGTTGAAGGTTTCGAAACTATACGGTATATGTGTGGATTCTAGAACCACCTTTAGTAGATGTAATAGAAAAGTAGAAATGCTTTCCGGATAGACCACTAAACACTATAGTCCTGGATAAATAATTTATTTAAATGCTCAGAGAATAAGTGCTTATCATATAAGTGTTTATATGTAAGTTATTTTTATAATTAAAAAATTTACAAGAATAAACTTCACATAAGCTGTTTTCAACTTATTTTCATAAGCTATTCAGAGCAGCTTATGAAACAGCTTATTTTCATATTATAAACTATTTTTATAAATTTTTCTATATAAACGTTTATGTTATAAAATAAGTCATATAAATTTAAAATAAGCTCTACCAAACGAGTCCTATATATTTCATATTCAAAGTAGTAATTGTTCAGAATCATAAGCTAACATGATCGGAGAATCACTGGGGAAATTATATTGTTCGCTATAAGACCAGGAACTTTTGTTAATTGGTGTTGAATTTTCCACCGAGGCTCGTAACCAAAACCTATAATTATAGTAACGTAATGGTAAATTAACATATGAAAAGCTCCACCTTAAAAGCCTTTTTTTTTTCTTAAGATAAAAATCATCTCATTATAATTTGTTTAAAATTATTGATTTATCACTAAAAAAACTATTATTATCTCAATTAATATAATTTTTGAAATATTATATCTCAACTTAATCATTAAAAAAGTATGTTTACTTTAATTTAATCATTTCATTTTTCAAAATAATTTTTCACAAAAAAATAAAGATTTAATAATAGTAGATTCCGTGATTCAACAAAAAAATGAGACAAATATAATATTTTATAAATTAAATTGATACACTTAGAATATGTTTAATATGTAGAAAATAAAAGAAAAAGAAAAGAGAAAAGGAATAAAAATAAGATATTTTACTAAAACATTTCAACTTTTAAAAAATACAACAAATAAGTTTAGTATTTTTTTTGGAGGATAATTTGTACAATTTCTTATTATATCTCTATTTCCTTAATTCATTCCAACTTTTTTACATTAATATCAAACATGTATTAGATTTTTCATATGAATTACCATAAATCATATTTATCTATATATATATATATATTTATTTATATGTATTGTCTAGTTTTAATAATAAGTTAATTATAAATTCTTTTATAAATTAAACAGTCTTTACTGAATTGAAACTGAGTTTTGTGTAGGCTGACTAATGATAGGAATGTCATCTCATTAAGGTTTTACAATGAATGATCTCCACTCTCTGCCTATATATGTGGTATAGCAGTCTCATTAAAGTAATACCATTTGAAAAACATATTAGGTTAAGAGAGTAGTTTTACTTTCCTTAATTATTTTGTTTTCTTTTATTCAATTTAATTTATACCCGATCATCAATTATGATCATGAATCTACTATCACTTCTCCAGATACGCATATTTTTGTTATTATTCATATATGCTATAGAACTATCTGCAATATATACTTATATATAAGAATTATTTATAAATTCTTTCAACACGTTGTTAATCTTTTAATAATTAAATTAAAAGAATTTAATCATTTAATGATTAAATTAAAATTTTATTATTATCTTTTTTCGTTTAAACTTAAGATATTTTAAAATTATTTTAAACTTGAAACTAATCCATATTTAGACCAAAAATATTAAAATTAAAGTCCTTTTAATAATTATGTTTCTTGAAATTTAAACTCTTATTCTTTTTTAGAAGAGTTGAGATCGTTTATTAATTATTAGTATTATAATTACATACAAATTTTATGAGCACTGTATAAACTTTTGTTATCATGAATTATTGGTACGGGAGCATATGGTATAATTGTACGGCCTGAAAAAAAGTTCAAAAAGATGGAAGCACTAGCACGCATATATTCTCTTAACTTTGCTCTTTATCCTTTTCGTGTTTGTTTGTGTCCCTGAGATTCTCTCACCACATCAGACTCAGTATCACCTCAAGGCATCTCAGCCCTTAATTCCAACGCTTAGTTTCCACTTTTCCACTACACACAGTGCTACCATAAGAAGCTAATGTTTAGCTAAATTAGGGTCAGCGATACAAACTATACGCAACAAAAAGATGACACTTTAGTTTAGTTCCCTTCGAATATCTTGTCAAGTCTCACCGCTCTCCAGCACAAAAATATCACAACCTCACCCCAGAGAAGCTATCGAACATGCTTCTGACACGTGGAACCTTCCCAACACGCTCCATCTACCATGCATTTAAGAAAGAAAAAAAAAAAATAAAACCGGCTTTTAATTACGTGTTCTCTCAGCCCTTGTTTAAATAATACTCAACAATAAATCCATAATAATTTTCTATTTTCCTGTTTGACAAAGTTTATTAGTATTCTTAGTCTAAACCATTATAATTATTAGGATAAATTATATGTTTATATTACACCAATTGATCTTTTGAGATTTAATTAAATTACAATCGGTATTTCTTATATTTCAAATGTTACGTTCGTTTATCTTGACATTCTAATATGTGACGAAAGCTTATCTTTTAATTTGATTTGTATCAAGCTAAGCAACTTTTTATAGACAATGAACTGTATTTTTTATTTTTAACATAAAAGAAAAAGGATGATATTAAAATATAATATGAAAATTGTGGCTTTATCTTAAGGAGAAAACTTAATTGGATTTTTTTTATATAATTGCTATCTAATTTGCATTTACAATATGACAATTGTATAGTTCTTCAATTAAAATATTAAAATCTATAATTTTTAAAAAAATAATTATTTTTTTACAACTCAATATTCTATGATTAGTTATTTTGATGAATTTATACATGTTCTATTTTTAATGAATATAATATAATAGCAAGAAATAAGAAATTACGTATAAATTTAATATTTATCTTAATAAAACAGTAAAAATGATTAAGTAATTTTATTACTACAAGAAATATATATTAAACGCGTAAACCCTACCTCTTCTCCTAATTTTTTATAAGCCTATTAACATATGTAGATTTATAAAATGTCACCTTCTCTTATTTTAATAAGTGTAGGGCTTTAAGTCTCACTATTTTTTAAATACACTAATTTTTTCAACCAAAAAAACCCAAATCATTAGTCGTCAAATGTCACCAAACACATAAGACATGATATTCAAAGAAAACCTACAACTTATATGGTTTCTGATGAACCCCTAATTAATGTCATGATATTTTAGAGGTCAATATGACAGGGTAGCTTTTGTGTATATGCGTAAGTTTAAAATTGCTAAATCCAAGATCTTTGACTACTTATAGATGCAAAATTCAATTGCTTATGATATATTTGTCGAGAAACAAAAATTTCATAGCGAGTTTGGTCAACCAGCTAGGTTCATGAATCATGATAAATTGAGTTTTACCGCGTGTCTATATTAATGGGGTTTCGATACATTTGTTTGTATTTGTTCACAGCTAAATCTGTGAAGTGAGATCACGTCAAGCTTAATTATTAATAGTATATGTGCTAGCTTGTGCTTAGGTTCGTAGCTCCAGGGTTTGTTGACGAGTACTTAAAACAAATTACAGAAGATTTTGATAAATAATTATCTAGTGTTCAAATATTAAATTATAGATATTGATTAATTTAAATTTAAATTAGATAAAATTACAATAGATAATAATTTTTTTATTAAATTTTAACATAATTATATTTTTAAATATTTAAACTTAAGATTTCTAATTAAATTACAATATATAAAAATTGAAACTACCTTGTCTTAGTTGAAACTATGTCGTGTTAAGTTATATTACACGCTATATATATATATTTATATATCATTTGTAAATTAGATTGTACGTACTTGCCGGCTAACACAGATTGCTAGAAAGTCAGATTCAGGTGGCATCACAATCAATGACAGGAGAAAGCAGATTGTAGGCGACGATGCTCTCAGCATACCTTATTTAATAATGAAAAGATTCTGTTCAAATTATGAACAGCAATTTATTTATTTATTACTCTCACACCTTTTCTACTCTCTGGAATGACGCATAAATAGTTTCGCAATTTGCTAGTAGCTAGGTTGTAGCTCGATGGCACACCTCGAATAATTTAAAAAAAAAATGTTAGTTTATATAGTGTGAAATAGCTTTACTAAATTGTTTTAGTATGTGTTTGGGAGCCAAGTGAATTAAATGTGATTAAAAAAATTAAGTTTGATTAAATATGATTGGAGAAAACTAGGTTTAGATGAATATGATTTATGTTTGGAGAACATTTGGACAAACATAATTTGGAGCAGACAAACGTGATTTGGTGCATGAACATGATATTTGGATATTAGTGTACAAACATGGTTTGAGATGTATAATTATCAGAAATAGCATAATTTTTATTTATTTTTTTGATATACCATTATATTATTTATTGTCATTTATTTGAAGGAAACTTAATTTTTTTATTTGCCTAATATTATAAATTAATCACTAATGGCTCATTTTTATTAATAAATTAATTTTTTTATTTTGTAATTACTAATTAAAAATTTAATTAATCACTAATTATTCACAATAAATTAAAGATCTCTAATTAAATATACGTACACATATAATCACACACACGTATATCTATTTATGTAAATTAAAAAATATATAAAATATATAAATTGATTTTTTTAATTTTGAAGACATTTTTTTTGAAGAAATACTCTTGAACCTTTAGGACTTATTTTAAAGGAAATTTTTTGAGAGACTTCTACTCATAAGCACACACGTACACATTTACCTAAAAGTAAATTAAACTCATTTATATATATATATATATATATATAATATAAACTCATGCACCATGCACAGCAAACGAAACCCATTCATATACATATAAAATATAAACTCATACACATACACTTATATATACAGCATACACACACGTGACGCACACCTATATGTAACCACTTATACGCACCTTGCATAGAGACATACACCCAGATATATAACTCAACACACAGAGGTTCACGTATGTATCTACCCAATTTTCATCCAATTTCTAGCACCTCTGTTTCTGCAGTCTTCACGTTCTCACTACCTCCATCGTTTCTCTCTCCTTCTCTCACATTCTCACTATCTCTGCCTGGCTCTCTCACATTCTCAATCTCACATTCTCAATCTCACATATTTTCGTAGCTTCATCTGACTCGAAGATGGAAGGAAACACCAGCCGGAAACCAAACATAAGGATTCACCACTTACCTTGCCTCTGTTTTCCACATCAAAAACAGAGCATCAATTTTGCCGTGAAGATGAGCTTTTGCTTCTCTCTCCACCGTGCTCTGCTTTTTGGTGACTCAAAATAGAGGTACGCTTCTAGTTTGTGGGGGCGAGATGGTGAAGCCAAAGGGAGATCCGATGGGCAGAGGGGTAAATCTTGTTTAACGTATCTAATGAGATGTGCGCTTCTAGTTTAAATTCTCTCTTAAACCTATCTGACCCAATTTGCATCAGATGGGCAGAGGGGTAAATCTTGAATTCTATATTCAAGATTCCATCAACCACGTTCACCTTGTCGGAAAAGCTTGCAATCGGTCACTGTGAAGCAAAGTAGTTAGAGGTCCTTCAAACTAGGTTTGCCAAAATGTGGGTGGCGTGGAGAATCTCCCAAACAGGCAGGCAACAGTAAACCGTGTTTGTTGGCAACAGTAATCGGCAGTATGGTGACTCTAACGTGCTCCCAAACGAACCCTTAGACATTTTGATTATAGGACTCACGTCCACATTTTATTAAGCCCATTAAATAAACATCCTATAAATACTTAAATTATATTCATCAAAATTCTAACATGATATATCGGATCTTAATGGTCTTGTTGAAGGAATTTGTGAACAATTTCTATATACAAGTATTGTATTGCAGATAGTTCTATAGCATATATGAATAATAACAAAAATATGCGTACCTGGAGAAATAGCAGAACTCTTGAAGAATAGAAAACAAAATAATTAAGAAGAGTATAATTGCCATCTTGGCCTAATATGTTTTTAGAGGCTGTTACTTCAATGGGACTGCTATACTATATATATATATATAGGCAGAGAGTAGAGACCCTTCCTTGTGAAACCCTAGTGGGCTGACATTCCTATCATTAGTCAGCCTACACAAGGCCCAGTTTCAATTCAATAAGGATTGTTTAATTTAAAAAGAATTTATAAATAACTTATTATTAAAACTGGAAAATACATATAAATAAATAAATATATGTATAGATAAATATGATTTATTGTAGTCCATATAAAAAATCTAACAATCTCCCACTTGGACAACATAAATCATTAGTTTAAAGGATAAATAATTTCCATATTTAATAATACAACAAAATAGACATGTCAATTATGAGTTGTCACTATAAATTAAAAATCCTCAAGTCAAATCAAGAGGCAATAAGTATTTGACAATGCAAAAATCATGTCCGATAGGGGCACTGGCATCTTACATGTCAAGATCCTCAATAAAAGATTTGAATAATATGTTAAATTGGTGTCAGAACATACATTACAAAGATGTGATCCTTGTACAATCCTGACCAATGGTCCAAGCATCTAAAAATGCTCTAAGACATATGATAGTATAAGTGACGTCATCTCAAACATATCTCATAAGAATGACACTAAGTAAACATTAAATTTCAGACTCCCACTAATCCAAAACATCAAAAGACTTAACTAAACCCCAATAAGCTATATGATTTTGAAGAGCTCTAACAGTTAAGCGTTTAGTTAGTGGATCTGCTAACATGTTCTCTGTAGCAAGATGCCCAATACGAGTTTGAAACTCCATAATTTTTCTCTCTAACAAACAAATATTTAATATCAAAGTGTTTTGATTGAGAAGAGCTTCTGTTGTTTTGAGAGAAAAGCACAGCAACAGTATTGTCGCAATATAT
Source organism: Biancaea sappan (assembly GCA_037074585.1). Lineage (NCBI taxonomy): Eukaryota > Viridiplantae > Streptophyta > Magnoliopsida > Fabales > Fabaceae > Biancaea > Biancaea sappan. The sequence goes on along the minus strand of CM073491.1, from coordinate 14,957,854 downwards.
CACAAGTGGCCTAGAAATGTTTTCAACAATATGAAAGCCATAGATTAAGATTTTCAGCCATATGGCTTGACAAGTTGCCTCATAGCAAGCGAGACACTCTGCTTACATGGTAGAAGTAGCTGTAAGATTCTGTTTAATACTCTTCCAAAAGATAGTTACTCATGTTATCATAAAAAATAGTGCCGAAAGTAGACTTTCGGTCGTCAGGGCAATCATGCTAAATAAGAATTAGAATAATCAATTACCTGAAGTTGATCAGACTTCCTATAGGTCGACACATGATCTTTGGTTCCCTGCAAATATCTTATGACCTTTTCACGGCTTTAAATGACCTAAATCTGGGTTGTCAAATATATCCCTAAAGCATTAATAGCAAAAGCAATATCGAGACGAGTACAAAATTGAGCATATAAATTAGCGGAAGCATATGGAACCTTTTGCTATCTGGAATGGTCTATCTAATTGACTTTTTCATAGTGTATTTCAACACCATGAGACACACCATATTTGAATGTTCTCATTTTTCACGAGAAGCCTTTTCAACAGCAATGGACGAGGCAGTAAGAACACCAGACTCTTCTTCTCTCAATGCCAAATCCATATTAGTGATAGCCAAATAGAGATCCAAAGATTATTTCTAGTCCTCAAAATTGGTCCCATTCAAAGTCTTGACACAAGTCAAGTATAGGTAAAGAAGGCTAGCATGATAACAACAAAGGAAATATTTAATATGCATGAAGTCATCATACTATAAGAGAATTAAATGGTTCCTTATGCACAGCCAATTATGCCCTTTAGAAAAAATTTCTTATTTATCATGGTCCTACCTAAGGGTCCCGAACCATAATAAATAAGAAATGTAATAATTATAATGCACAAATCTTATATAACCAAAATTTCTAGTACCGTAGGGTACTCGAAAGATAATTGATATAAATATAAAATGAATAGTACATTGTACAACAAATTACATTAATGATAACACACTGATAGGGTATAATTATTATTAATGTAATAAAATAATGATTAAAAAAATTAATTATTCAATTCACAAAATTTTGTATAATTGTACCAACAATAGTTAAGGTTACAGTTATACAAATAATTAGCAATTATATTAAAAAAAATATAATAAATACATATCATGCCTGATGAAATTACTCAATTCATATAAAGACCAAAAAATTATTTCCTTAACTATGGCACATCAATAGGGAGAATACGATATACCAAGGTGCCACTAGCAAAGTAAGGAATACTCATTGAATTTCAGGCCAAAAAATTAAAAATACAATATTTAAAATTACAAACTTACTCCCACTAGTTATCATGTAAAAACACTAATGAGACACATATTCTCCTTGAAGCTGATCAAAGTGACAACATGGTAAAATTTTAGGTACCATTGCCTCAATGCCAATTCTAAAACGTATATGGATCTCTTTAATTTGCATACTAGATGCTTTTTACCATATTTCTAAAGAACAATTAGGTTGATCTATGTGCAAATCATTGTTTAAGAATGTTGTCTTAATATCTATTTGGTGAAGCTCTAGGTCAAAAAAGTCACCCATAATTAGGAGAAATATAAACCAAATTAGATTCAACTAAGTTACAATATCCATTGAATTAATTAAAATGCTATATTATAAAACACAATTAATATAGTTGATATATTAATGATTTAAAAATATTTTAATAATTTAGTAATGCTAATCCACATAGGATATATATATATATATATATATATATATTAAAATTTAACAATTCTCCCATTTGGATAGCAATAGTTAATCATTAAAATATAATAATCATTAAGGCTAAAATAACAACTATAATTATAGCACATGTCAGGAAATATAAATTTTAACGATGCAGAAATAGTATTCGATAGGGAAGTAGATCATACAAGTTAAAAGCTTATATTTCACATAAAGAATAATGAATATGAAAAAACATAATTAATTAAGAGAAATATGCAATCCAAGGTCAGTAAATTTCAGATCAATTATAGATACAAGATTAAAGCATATTATAGTACACATGATATAGAGTAACAGATCAGTAATGTGTAACTGAGGTGATTTCGCAATCCTTTTATATTACAAAAATATCAAAAGGAAACACCAAAAAAAAAAGAAAAAAATTATTTACCACAAGAAACGTACATTAATGTCACTCTGATATGGTGTGCACAGTAATGATATTTCGAAACAAATTATTTATTGTCACCATAATTGCTATTTTCCCCTTTTTTCAAGCCAAAATTATTTTAAAAAAATAAAGATATATATATATATATTATTTTAAAAAATAATACCAAAGATTGGACCCGCGGTAGGCGAGCTCACAACGTCACAAAATTATCAAAATAACATCTTTTGATATCAAAATAATTTGGCAGATCATTTAGAAACAATTTATAATAAAAAAATAAAATTTAAATAATTAAATAATTGTAAATTGTCTCTGAAAAATTTAAAATATAAAAACGATGCTCTAGGAAATAGTATAAGGGATATCTAATAAATAATAATATTCAAAATTTATAAAAAAAATCTCAAGCTGAATTTTAGAGAATACTATATCTAATTAAGATTCTTGACAAATTCAATTTCAAATTCATAAGAAAATTCAAAATTTTGATCAATATATATAACCAAAATATAATTGAGATAAACAAATATATAAAATTCAATCTTATATATATATAATATGTAATTTTGGATTCAATTGTAACGTGAATTAATCATTCATATATCTCCAAATTTATAATTGAATCCATATATCTCCAAATTTATAATTGAATCCACGCTATACAAGGGATAATCACACAAGAGTATGAAATAAGAGGAACAACAAGAAATTAGATAGATTTGGTACAACAACACAAAAGGAAATTGTGTGCTCATGATTATCCACTATGCATTGAATAAAAAAACAATTCATGTACCCTCAATCATGTGCCTAATATGAATAACTTCAATCAATTGAAGATTCAACACTATCGGTACACAGTGATGATTCACAATGTATTGATTACATAATTCAGTAAGTACAATTCAATCATTATATATATATATATATCAATAATTCAATTTTTTTTAAATTCTCCCCGGAATATAAGTCGCAATATCACGTATATCCAATGATTGAATGTATATAAATGATCGAATCAATTATATATGTATATGTTAATTTTATCACCAAAGCCTTTTTATCCCAATTTGAAAATTACATATACATGATCAATAGAAATATAATCACATATTGAGAATTATAATAATCACAAACATTATCTAAATTCTCAATAATCATAATTTGAGAAAATTCTCATTAATCATAAACAAAACACAAATTTAGGGTCCTATAGAAAAAATTCCTTCATGAACCCTAATAAAAGGAATTTACCCAAATCACAATAATTTTCCCCAATCAATATGAACAGATATAACCGTCATAGGATTTTAATTTCATATAGCCATAGAACAATCTGTAAACCTGCCTTTGATACCAATTGAAGGAATTTGTGAACAATTCCTATATACAAGTATTATATTGCAGATAGTTCTATAACATATATGATTTTAATAACAAAAATATGCGTACTTAGGGAAACAGCGGAACTCTTGATAGTAATTGATTATCAGATATAAATAAAATTGAAAAATAGAAAACAAAATAATTAAGGAGAGTATAATGCCCTCTTTGCCTAATATGCTTTCAGAGGGTGTTACATCAATGAGACTGTTACACCAGATATATAGGCAGAGAGTAGAGATCATTTCTAGTGAAACCCTAATGGGCTAACATTCCCATCATTAGTCAGCCCACACAAGGCTCAGTTTCAATTTAATAAGGATTGTTTAATTTATAAAAGAATTTATAATTAACTTATTATTAAAATTGAACAATACATATAAATAAATAAATATATGTATAGATAAATATGATTTATGGTAATTTATATAAAAAATCTAACAATCAGCCTACAAAAATCCTACGATTGTAAGTTGTTATATAGTTTGTAATATTAAAGTATAATTAAAGTTTCACATTATATATAATAAGATATTTATAAAGGTATTTAATTTGTAATACCCATAAATTTTAATTCATACGGTGAATGTGCTAATCTTGTTATATGTTCATACGTGAAATTTTGGAGCTAATTTGAAATTTAGTAAAGCCATAAAATCTTGGAATCGCTAAGTTTCGTTGTGAGAAATTTCTAAAAAAATCCTCAACAAAGGACTTAACTGAAATTAATTATAATAGTTTATGGGACTTGTTTGAAATCATTGGACAAAGTAGAGCTCTTGGATTTATTTGGGAAAAATAATACAAGGGAGAAATAAAATAATTTTGAGTCTTTGGAGGCGATTGAGAATTTTCACAAAATTTATATGGACCCGAGTGAATTAATAAATCAAGGAACAGTGTCTTGTACAATTAAAGCAAAAGCGCGAACACATAGCATAATGAGGGCCACACATACGTGCTCTTATCTTTCACACCCAAAAGCTTCTTGAAGAAGCCACTCTATGCCTCCTTTTCGTGAATGTGAGGGTGAGTTGAGAGAGAGATCGAAAGGGAGAGTGAAGGCAGTGCAAGAGCGAGAGGGAGGGAGTTGAGAGAGTGAGCTATGACAGCTTCTCCCTCTATCCTTATTTGCTTGGCCGGCATTGTCTGGCCAGTTTGCTGTCGATGACCCGTCCTTCCGCTGGCCATAATGAATCAGTCAAAGGTAAGGCTTCCCTTTTCCATCTACTTCCTTTTTCCTCTTTTTTTGTTTTTCTTTGCTGTCGAGGGGTAAATGCCTAACGTGTGATTTTTGCTGTAATTTGTAAGCTGGGTGAAGATCATGGGGCTGAGTATTTAGCCGAATCAGAGAAGGAAGAAAAAGGAAGATGGGCTTGAGGATGGAGAAACCGAGTGCGTGATCGAGAGGTGAGTAACCCACACCCTTTCTCATTTTTGTTCTTTTACAATTGATGGTTGAATGTTGTTGCTTTGATTTATTTCATCAAATTTAACATGGAAAATTCAGTCTAGTTATAGTTTGTTGTATTTTGGATTAAAATTATGGAATTTTTGCTATGCTAATAGAGAATTTTGGATAGAATAAAGTAAGTACAAAGTATGCAAAATCTTCATATGTTTTAACAAATTAATTCAGTGTTATTTGCATGCTTTCTTGGTTGTTCTGGTGTAATGTGGTGACAATAACTTCTAACTTAATTGAATTAATTAAAGAAATTGTTGGGTATTTACTCTGTATCAATGATTTGAAATAGTTGAAATGAAATTAGGTGAATAAATTATTTAAGCAAGGTTTTATGTGGTGTTATCTTTGCTGTAATTTCATGATTCTGGCTGCTCTGTTCATGGACTGAGGATTGATGAATTGAGTGCAAAAAATGATGGTACTGGGTGTTGTGAAACTAAGTCTTGGTTATATAAATAAAAGATGAACTTGTACTTGTGTATAGCTAATAGGGAGATGTATGCTTTAAAATAAAAACCAAGTAAATCCACCATTAACTAATGAGGTAATTGACTGAAAGGAAAGTGGGCGAGTGAATGCTCTATCCCGTAAAAAATCGAGGGAAGAAAGTTATAATTGGAGTTTTTTTTAGTTAATTGGCCAAATTTTTCTAAACTTTGGGTGGATACAATAATCAGAAATTTCTGGGGAGCATAGTTTATGCTATTAATTAAAGTGTTTAGTTGATGATATAGCCTTGTGTTGAATGCTTGTGTTGGGATGCTTGATGTTGCTACTACCCAAGGATAAATATGAAATTTAGAAAACCTAATAGCTTATTTAGAGATTGGTAAACTCAAGATTGTTACACATGGCTGTTAGGATTAATTCTTATAATCTTCTATGATGAAATGGGAATAAATTTGATAAATCATTAAACTAGAATTAGTTTGGACTTGAGGAATAGTGCAGTGACCTGGAAGGCCGATATTTGAGTATTTGGTAATTAGTTATTAACCCTCTGAATCAAGTTCTAGGTTTACATATGTACTTCTCATGAGTTGAGTAATATTTTGTTTTCACTATAAACTTCTTGTTGCTGTGTTACTCGATTACCTTGTGTTCTGATTACTTGAACCTTGATTTTGAATGCTTAGTTACAACAAAGGTAAGGATGATAGTCTCGGTAAATCAAACACTTTATGATCTGATCTCTGGTTCCAGATAAGGTGCTCGAACATTGAGATTGGGTTCCCAGAACAATGTTGGTTAGGACTATGAGGGAATTCTAGCTCACTTTGTTTGCTTTCTCTCATATTGATATTATTATTGTAATACATGCACATGTTATTTTATTAATCAAGTTAGAATTTCATGAACTATATATATATATATATATATATATATATAGTCTTGCATTATCATAAATCATGAATGTAGTATGTGTAATGTTATAAAAAGGAAATCCAAAAAGATGGCTACGCATGGAAAGGGCACAAATTATGACAACTCTTGGATTAAAAATTGATTTTTGTGCAACATATATTTATATGGGTGGATTAAATGTTCATGCAAATGCTAGTATGTGATGTATGAAATTATGTACCTATGCAATTGCTTGAGATGTGTATATGCGCATGAAGAAATCTTTTGGCTATCTTGATGTATGGATAAATTTTCTCATGTAAGAGGAATTCCCATTATCATCTTGTTGTGTAAATAGTGGCTTTACCTAGTATTGTCCCTATGAGAAAACATGATTCTTGTCTCAACAGTTTTGTGCTAAGATGTCTTGATTATGCTGGACTGTGATCATATGTGAATTTTGTTCCTTGTTGCATATGGAATGAGTATGGTGCTACACTTGTTGGCGTTATTTTTATTATAAATATATTATATATATCTATTATTTATTTTATAAATAACCATTAACGCTAATAAATATTTATGTGGATTGACATATTAATTATTATATATGTCAACATATTTTTATGGCATATATATTAATGCTATCTTAATTATGTTCATTATAAAATCTTCATTAATTTGGGTTGAAGAATCTATTTGATATATATTTTATTTGGTAAGAGTGTTAGTGAAAATATTAAATGTGTAGATGTTTGACTTTAAATAATAACAGTGATGAGATGTTATTATAAAAGGGGTCAATCTATAGGTCAACTTGTGGGTTAATCTATTGGTAAATAGTTATGTGTTATGGTTCCCTGCGTTATATAGGGTTGGTTCACTTTTGAATTGGCTCACTTTTGAACTTTCTATAGTTCATCACTTTTGAACTTTCTATAGTTCATCACTTTTGACCTTTATATAGTTCATCACTTTTGAACTTTCTATAGTTCATCACTTTCGAACTTTCTAAGTTCATTTTGAGTTTCCATAAGAAAAGTGAGTTGAGAAAAAAAAACTCTATATTTTTCTAAAAGAGCCAACCCTCCTTCGATTCTCTTTCGAGTTCACGGTGGATCAAGGTATGCTTTTTATATTATTTTATTTTGTATTCTTATTATTTATCACGATCTACAAATAATAGATTATAGATTTAAAAAAATTTTTGCATTTAAGTTTTCTATGAATCTATCTGTTTGGTTTGTGATTATATAAAATAATCCTTTCAATTGGTATCAGAGGCTGGTTCTGATAAGTAAAAAGGACCAATTTTGTTTCAAAATAAAATTTGGGTTCATAAATTGAAATTTTTGTGAAGAAACCTATATATGTGAAATTTTGATTTTGTTAAAATTAGGAAGTTTTAGGATTCTCTTGTATTAATTCCCTAATTAAACTTTGTTTTCACATCTTATTTTATAAATTTTTAAAGGATTAAATCAGATTTTGAAAATTTGTGAAAATAGGGATTTTTTTGAGATGAACCCTAGAAATTGAGATTTCATAATTTCATGAAATTTAAGTGTTTTTGGGTGTTTTTCATCATTTATTTGATGGTTTTAATCAATTCTTTTGGAATATCAACATGAAGAACATTTAGCAACTTCTGGAAGATGTTTGAAGGAAACAACATATTGTTCATGCGTACAATTTCCAGATTTTGGGGCGCATTCTTCACGTTCAGATTTCAAATTTTGAGAAATAGTTATTGTTGATCCGTTGATCATTTTTGGGATAGCAGTTATTGTTCATTTGTTGACTTGTTGACCACTAACTTGTTGGTTGTTGACTTTTTTGCCGTTGACTATTTTAAAATTTTTTTTAAAAATCACATCATATGGTTTTTCTCATGAATTCTAATCAATCTAAATTATGTTTTCTTGTTAGAATTAGTTTAATATAAACTATATAGTTACTAAAGTAGTTAATTTAGGTAAAGTTGGTTTAATTTTAACAAAAAAAAAACTGTGTAAAAGCCTATGCATGTCAAATATCCTAAATGAGTTTAGTTGGTCAGGCTTAAGTTAGTTAATCATTATATGACTCATTTGGGTAACTTACTTGGCATCTGTCGGCCTAAAGGAAGGCATGTGTTAAGTAAGTGTGAAAGTTCTACATTGATTAATTATATTTGTGTAGATAGTGCCACTAACAAACATTTATTATTTCTAAAGACTAATAGATGGTGATGTACTAGATATCTCTAAAATGATTAAAACATTAGATGAATATGTGAATTTTGTGTTATGTCTCTAATTTGTAAATAGAGTTATGTTGTGTTTCACATGTTTAAATTCATATATATTTTGTGTATGGTCTAAATATATGAATATTATCCTGAGCTTGTTATTGATTGTTTTATGTTGTAGTATCTATTATTTTTGCCAATATGAATAATATTCCCATGCTGAGTGGTACTAACTTCAAAAGATGGAAGGAGCACGTTATGATTGTGCTCAATTGCATGGATCTTGACCATGCATTCAATGTTAAACGCCCAGCAGTCTTGACTAGCAGTAGTACTATTGATCAAAAGGCTGTATTTGAGAAATGGGAACATTCAAATCGTATGAGTTTACAGACCATGCAACACATCATTCCTAAATCTATTCATGGTGGGATTCCGGAAAAGAAGGATATTAAGAGTTTTCTAAAAGAGCTCTCTAACTGTTTCACTCCAAACGAAAAGGTTGGAACTAGCACTATCTTGACTAAGCTGGTTTCAATGAGATATAAAGCAAAGGGAAATATTAGGGAGTACATCATGGAGATGTCCAACCTAGTCACGAAACTAAGGGCACTTAAGTTAGAGTTGTCTGATGACATACTCGTGCACGTGGTTTTGATTTCTCTGCCTCCTCAATTCAGTCAGTTCAAAGTTTTTTATAATACTTAAAGGAAAAATGGACATTAAATGAGCTTATTGCTCAATGCGTGCAAGAGGAGGAGAGACTTAAGCGTGACAAGATCGAGAATGCTCACTTAGCAACTTCTTTTAGTGCTAAGACTTCTTATAATAAGAAGAAGAGGTCCGATGAGAAGGACAGTGCAGTGCTTGGGGTGTCTCAGCAAAAAGACAAAAAGAAACAAGATGTGGGTATAAATTATTTCTTCTGCAAAGGCTGGACATGTCAAGAAAGATTACTCCAAGTTCATTGCATGGCTGGACAAAAAAGGTATGCATCTTAACTTTATCGGTTTTAAAGTTAATTTGGCTTTAGCACCCAATAATACTTGGTGGGTAGATTCGGGTGCTACTACTCACATTAGTACTTCTTTGTAGGATTGGGTAACCAACTAAAGGCCAGTTGATGGTGAAAGATACATCTATGTGGGCAATATCAATCGGGCTACTATGGAAGCTGTTGGTTTATTCAGATTATCATTAGGGAATGACTATTATTTAGAATTACAGAATACTTTTGTTGTACTGTCTTTTAGACTTAATTTAATTTCTGTTTCCTATCTAGACAAATTTAGATACACTTGTTCATTTGGTAATGAAATTTTTAATGTATTTTTAAATTCTAGATTGATTGCATCTGGTTCATTAATTGATAATCTATATTGCTTAAATTGTGTTAAAGCTGATAGTTTTGAAAATATGCATTCTGTGAATATTGATACTAAACGTAGATTAACTGATGATAATTCTGCTAGTCTATGGCATAAGCATTTGGGGAATACCTCTAAACAGATAATGCAAAGGCTATGTCATATGGCATTTTACAAGCATCCAATATCGAAGATATGGATATTTGTATTGAATTCATTAAGGGCAAAATGACAAAAGTTAAGTTAGCTGGTGCTGCTAGAGCTGGTGAGATTCTAGAGTTGATTCATACTGATATATGTGGTCCATTCCCTACAGCTTCTTGGAATGGACAACAATATTTTATCAACTTTATAGATAACTACTATAGATATGAGTATATGTACCTATTACATGAGAAATCTCAGTCATTGGATGTATTTAAAATTTTCGAAGCTGAAGTTGAAAATCAACTAGGCAAGAAAATTAAGGCCGTTAGATTTGATCGTGGAAGTGAGTTCTATGGCAGATATGACGGATTAGGGGAACAATGTCCAGAGCCTTTTGCCAAACTTTTGGCTGATTGTGGGATTGTGCCATAGTACATTATGCCAGAGACTCCAAGTCAAAATGGTGTAGTTAAACGACGCAATCATACACTTAAAGACATGGTGAGAAGTATGATAAGTAATCCTTCTCTACCAGAGTTACTTTAGGGTGAGGTTCTTAAAACTGTGGTGTATATCCTTAATAGAGTATTGAGTAAAGCAATACAGAAGACTCTATATGTGTTGTGGACAAGTAAGAAGCCCAGTGTTAGGTACTTGCATGTTTGGGATTGTCCAGCTGAAGCTAGGTCGTACAAGCCTAATAAGAAAAAGTTAGACTCAAGAACTGTTAGCTGCTTTCTTGTGGGTTATCCTGAGAGATTGAAGGGTTTTAAGTTTTATGACCCTTCGACCAGGTCCTTCTTTGAAACCAGAAATGCCAAATTTATTAAAGATGTTGGTCATAGTGGAAGTGATCAACTTAGAGAAATTGTGTTTGAAGAAGAATGCAGCAATATTCCTACAATGGTTATGGTACCCTCTGATCAGGGAACATTACCTGAGATGGTTGTACCTATGAATGAGGAACCCATAGAGAACACAATTGATACAAAGATCACTCTTATTTAAGATCAAGATATTCATTTTCCTGAACCTGAAGAACAACCACAACCTCAAGTGGAGTGCCTTTGAGGAGATCCACTAGAGAGAAGAAGAATACTATATTAAGTGACTATATCGTTTCTTACAAAAGCATGAATTTGACATTGGCATGCAAGATGATCTAGTCACTTGTAGAGAGGCTATGTCATGCAGTAACTCTCAAAAGTGGATATATGCCATAAGGGATGAGTTAAAATCCATGGCAAACAATGAGGTGTAAAATTTAACAGAATTATCATATGGTGCGAGATCGATTGGTTATAAATGGATATTTAAAACCAAAAGAGACTCGAGTGGTAATATTGAAAGATATAAAGCTCGTCTTGTAGCCAAGGGTTTCACCGAGAAAGAAGGCATCCACTTTAAAGAAACCTTTTCTCCAGTTTCTACGAAGGATTCCTTTAGAGTCATTATGGTATTTGTAGCTCATTATGATTTAGAGTTACATTAAATGGATGTGAAAACGTTTTTCAATGGAGACATTGAATAAATTATATACATGATGCAGCAGGAGATCTTTGAATTGAAAGATTCAAAGTACCTTGTGTGCAAGCTAAAAAAGTCCATTTATAGTCTTAAACAGGCATCTCGATAGTGGTACCAGAAATTTGATAAGGTGATTTCATCTTTTGGGTTCCAAGAGAATCCGATTGATCAATACATATACCTCAAGATGAGTGGGAGCAAGTTTGTGATACTAATTCTGTATGTCGATGACATACTGTTAGCTAGTAATGATATGTCCTTTTTGTGTGAAACCAAATCCTTTCTTTCTAGAAAATTTGAGATGAAGGATCTTGATGAGGCGTCTTTTGTTCTAGAGATACAGATCCATAGGGATCGTACTAGACAGACTTTGTGTTTATCATAAAAGACATATATTGAGAAAATCTTGAGTCGTTTTGGCATGCAGGATTGTGCACCAGGTGATATACCTGTAGCCAAAGGCAACAAATTTAACTTGCTTCAATGTCCTAAATTGGACATAGAGATGAGGAATGGAGAAAATCTCATACACCTTTACTATGGGTAGTCTTATGTATACACAAGTGTGTATGCATCTAGCCTTGGCGTACATTGTGGGAATGTTAGGTAGATACTAGAGTAATCCCGGTACGGCTCATTGGAAGGCAGCAAAGAGGGTTATAAGGTACCTTCAGAGGACGAAGGACTACATGCTCACCTATCAGAGGTCGGATTGACTTGAGGTCGTAGGATACTTCAATGCTAATTTTGCTGGATATGTGGATTCAAGGAGATCTACATCATGCTATATCTTCATGTTAGTTGAAGAAGCTATTCCCTGGAAAAGTGTCAAACAAACACTTATATCTTCTTTAACCATGAAGATTGAGTTCATAACCTGTTATCAGGCATCCAACCAGGTAGTTTGGTTGAGGAACTTCATCATAGCTTTATAGGTTGAGGGCATTGAGGTGCCTTTGAGATTGTACTGTGATAGTAGAGATGCCGAGTTGTTCTTTAAGAACAACCAGAGTTCATCTACATCGAAGCACATAGACATTAAATTTTTGGTTGTTAGAGAGAGGGTTCAGAGTCATATTGTGTTTGTAGAGCAAATTCGTACTGATCATATCATTACGAATCTGCTGACTAAAGGCTTACCATCTAGAGTTTTTCATGAGCATGTGGCTCATAAGGGTGTGGTCAGGCCTTTAAATATCTGAGTGTATGTTGTACATTTTCTTTGTACTTGATCAATGTATTTATTTTGTGACATTTGAGATGTGTGTGTGTGTGTGTGTATTTATTCATATATAATTTTGTGTTTTTGTGTGTATGAACTCTTGACATATGTGTTGTGTTTTCTCAATGCAGTTTAGCAACTGTTGTTTAGCATAAAATAGAGAAAGTATAGGAACTATTTGGAAATAGGCATGCATAAAAATCCTAGACATGTAATTTCCATACTACACATCCAAGCTTGATTTATGTCGTTAGCTATATTAGTACTGTGATCATTGTTGGATTTAGTTTCAATTCAACTGGTTACGAAAGCCTCTTTGGTTCTGTATTGATATAATTAATAGACGAGATTGTTTGTGATATATCTGTTAGATAGCAGAATGTGCACACTTTGAGTTTATATATATGTATGATATGTGAATATACAATTTCATAATCATAAATTGTCTAAGTGGGAGATTTGTTGGCGTTATTTTTATTATAAATATATTATATATATTTATTATTTATTTTATAAATAACTATTAAAGCTAATAAATATTTGTGTGGACTGACATATTAATTATTGTATATGTCAACATATTTTTGGGTATATATATTAATGCTATCTTAATTAGATCCATTATAAAATCTTCATTAATTTGTGTTCAGTAATCTATTTGATATATATTTTATTTGGTCTGGGGTGTGAGTGAAAATATTAAATGTGTAGATGCCCGATCTTAAATAATAATAGTGATGAGGTGTTATTATAAAATGAGTCAATCTATGGAGTCGACCCATGGGTTGATCAATTTGTAGATGGTTATGGGTTATGGTTTCATGAGTTATATGAAGTTAGTTTATTTTTGAACTTTCTACGGTTCATTTTGAGTTTCCATCAGAAAAAGTGAATTGAGAGAAAAACTCCATATCTTCCTAAAAGAGCCAACCTTCATTCGATTCTTTTTCGAGTTTAATGATTGATCAATGTACGCTCTTTATGTTGTTTTCTTTTATATTCTTATTATTTATCACGATCTACAAACAGTAAATTATAGATTTAAAATTTTTTTGGCATTTTAGTTTTCTATGAATCTATCTGTTTGGTTTGTGATTATGTGAGTTTTCTCTATACGAGGAGTAGCGGAGCCTTCTAGTTCTCGACCCCCTTTCGATGTTGGGTGGGTGAATATAGTAGAAATAGCATGGGTTGAGTTGCTCTGTCGTATAATAGAACTCCTAGGGGTTATGTTGCTAGAAAAAGTGTTTAGAATGTGATTTTTTGTATAATCATATAATTATATTTGATATTTTAACATATCTCCTTGAATTGGATGATGTTGTTATGAGATATTATTTCTCGCAGCTAAGTGATCGCTAAATAAAATTATTATCTTGTGTTGAATTTGAAATTTTAGTTGAAATTTATGTACGTTGATAGTATAATATTAGGCTTACGGTGGTAAGAGGAATCCACCTCTGTGTTGATCATTTTTCCAAAATAGGACGCGACATATTAATGTTTCTTTTATAAGTTTAAATTAATTTAATATAATATATTAATGAATGTTAATATACAAATGATATAATATGTATACAAGACTTGGACTTGGAGTTGGACTTTCGCTTACAATTAATTAATACTTTATGTTCAATTTATTTGAAAATATGTTTCAATTAATTTTTGAATTATTTTGATCAATTTAAAATAATATGTTGGTTGAATTTTAAATTTATTATAAACTTTGAATAAACATAAATTAAACAGACACATATGTTGGAAATTAAATAGACGTATCTGTTAAAAATTCAACAGATATAATTGTTCATACTCTATATATATCATAGTGAAATTCTATAATGGGTAATTTGGATAAAAAGTATTGAAACAAATGTTCTAAAAAGACTTTGTTGTATTCTGAAATAGTCTTCTTGTGATTCCCTAATATACAGACTTAAATTCTTTAAAGATAGTGTTTGTTTATGCCTCAAAGCTATTTTATTCTCTATACGTTAAATATAAGCAAATTTAAAAGCTGACAAAAAAAATCTTAAGATAACAAGCAAAATTTGAAAGTTTATGATCTATTTGGTTTGTGAAAATATTTCTTATTTTTATTTTTAGTCTTTATTTCCTGAAACACTTAAAACATATTTTTAGTATTTTCATATTCGATAATATTTTAGGAAATGTTTTCTAAAAAATATTTTCATTAAACTCAACCAACACATTTTTGTTGTAAAAATAGCCTTATAAAGGCTTAATATTTCAAAAGAGAAATCTACAAGTCCCACATTGCTTGGAGTAAGGAGGGGAAGAGAGTTTATATACTAACATGTGTTAGTATGCTAATAAAGAGCTTGGGAAGAGGTGGGCTCTCGCGCACATAAGCCCACATGGATTCAAGCTACTGTAGTGCAAATCGTCCGATTTGCCCCCCTGCGCGTGCAATGAATTGGACCGGTTTAGTTTTTCTCTGGAGAAATAATTTTTTTAACTTAATTTATTTCTAGCTTACCTAAGCAGAGGCGAATTTTATACTTATGAAAATTAATTGGATTAACGTCAGAAAATTAAGGGCTGGCGGTTTATGTTTCTTTATTTTAAATATATTTAAAATATTTAAAAACTCTCTATTAAATTTCCGAAACTGCCCATTAATTTCTGGAACTGTCCATTGATTTTCATAACCGCATTTTAATTTTATTAAACTTTTTTGTCTGCCTCAGCGACTATAAAAGGAGGGCTTCCCCCCTCATTTCATACACCTAATCAGAAAGCATTCTGATCCTCTCTTCTCTCCCTCTCTCACTTTCTGGGTTACGTCTCTTTATTTTCTACTGTTCTGTGGCCTAAGAATATTTTCTCAGAGGAATCTGTTTAATCCTGGAGGGAGTTCTGTAGATGCAGTTCTCTAATTGTGGTCGCGGAATAATTTCCTTAAGGACAATGTCTACTGCAAAGACACGACTCAGATTTTCCCCCTGCTGGTTTCCAGATTTTATACAACAATTTTTAAGCTTTTTTTTATTTTTATTTTCAATGAAAATGCCTACACCAAATATGTCCTTAGCAAGTGCCAAATGAATCATGCCAATTGAACTTGAGGGGATGTTGAAAGTCTCATATTGACTAATTGAGGTATAGTGATTTATATAGTATGAATGGGTCGAACCAAATTTTCTTAGATATTTTAAATACAAAGCTCATTTCCAAATTTTATCAAACTCAATAATCAAACACTTTCTAAAGATTTGGATTTAGCCCATTAAAATTCAAACAAGCCTTCCATAACCTTGAGTTTCCTTGTGTTTTTTAATTATTGCAGAGTATAATACATGTCATAACTAAGGTGATGTATATATAAATGCACACACATTGTTTTACAAGTCTCATCAAACAAACTAATCAATTTTTTTCCTCTTTTATATTTATTGAAGAGGTTTCATATTGGTTAGTGTAAATATATACAAGAAAGAGGGTTGAATTGTGTATATAAAAATTATTTTCTTCCTTTTCAAATTAACATTTTAGTTTAAAGGATACAAAGGCTTATTGAACAGTAAGTAAGATGAAGAGATATAACACAACAAGTTTAAAGAGGTTTAGATCCTAACCACTTAGATCATTCGTCCTCCTCCTAATGTATAAATGCAAAAGAAATTTTTATAAACTTTTATAGATAAATTGAGCTTATAGGAAAACCTCTTAGGAATAATCAACTAGACTTTTTACTCTTTAAACTCATACTTGAAAGGCTTTTATAAGGGAAATAATTACAACCTCATTTACAAGACTCAACGAACCAACTTTTAAAACCCTTAAGCGAGACAACAACACTAAATAATGAAATCAAGTAGAAAAAACTCTAAACTCATCTAAAGCAATTAATACAAGCTCACACATAGCACACAATAGTAAAGAGAGTAGCTGAGAGTTGGTGAAGAAAGTTATCTCAATAAATCACTTCACTTGCTTCATTAAAGCTACAACTTTAAATAAGGTGATGAAGGAAATAGTCCTTAAAGCTCCAACAAATCACTCATAAATGCAAAATCCTTCCATTAATGTGTATATTGGCGGGACAAGGAAGAAGCACAACAAAGAGATTAAGAAAATATATTAGGTACATGTGTTGTTTCCTAAGAACTAACAAACACTCTTTTTGTCTCCTACTATGTTGACTTATGGCCTCGACGCTTTAAACAGTTGTTAGAAGGATTTTTTCTTAAAAGCAGTGCAAGAAACATAGTCAATAACATGATGTCAGATTGAAATAAAAGTGGACCTAATGAAATTATCAAACTATGTGGGCTTATGATAAAAACATATGGCCCAATAAAGCATTATAAAAAACTCAAATGGGCTTTAAATATACTTAACCCAACAATATTCTTCATTGGCAAAACTTAATGTAGATATATACATCTTCTTCCCTATGGCGCATCTTTATTCCCTGTCTCTTATAGGGTTTAAGCCAGCACCGGTGGGGCACCGGTGGGGCCTCCACCACCCTCTCCTTCACCTTCTATTTCTCTTTTTTTTTCCCCTCTCATTTGTGGGATTTTTTTTTCGTTTTCTTTTTATAGAAGTTTCCCCCTCTTTTTTTGAAGAGGTTTTTGTTATCAGATCTGGTTAATCTTACCCATGGCAATGTTATCTTCTCATGGAAACGACGATGGAAGATAAATTAAGAAGATGACTGATGTGGCTGCTTCTGCTCTCTCCTTCTGTTAGGCGGTGGTGGTTAATCTGGGGGAAAATGAAGATGATTGAAGAACATCGTGCGAGCAATGTGTTGTTTGAGGACCACCATAGATCTCTAGAACTTTCCTAATCTCTTTTCCTGTCTTTCCACCAAAAGCTCTCGTGGGTCATTGTAGGGCATGATTATGGATCTTGTGGTTGCAACAATGTTTGAAGACCAATTATGATTTATGATTTAGGAGTGTATTGCATCTTTTTAATTTAGCACTATTTTATGATTTAGAGGTGTGTTGCCTCTTTTTGGTCTTTTAATATTGTTGTTTTGATACTGTATTTAGAATATATTGCCTTAAATCATGTATCTTCTTTTCATATAAGTACAGGCTTGTGATGTAAAAGTTGATATTTAGGCTTAATAAATCTTATGTATTTTAATTTGGTGCTATTTTAATAGATATAATTCTATTTTGTCAAAAAAAAAAGTAGATATATAGGAGTTTAGATAATGTCGGTATTTACATTGGAGATTGAAATGAAAATTAATTAAATTTGTGACATTAAAAATTGTGTAAGTTTCAACAGAAAAATAATAGGAGAACTTTCAAAATATAAAATGGCATATACGATGTTAAAATATAAAGATATTTTCATTTGTTACTTTTTATTAAAGAATTTGATAATAAACACTTGAAAATTGAGAAGGTCTTTCTTAAGTCTAAATCCTTAATAATTACATACTTTAATGAAAACATAGATATTAAATCCTAAATTTGTAATCCCAATATCTTAAATCTTTTATAAGTCCTTGTGTCTTAAATTTCTTAAAACCAACTGGCTATAAAACTAGGATCTAAACTCTAATGTTTAATTGAAGTTATGCATTAAAAAAAAAAAAAATTTAGTCTCTAAAATATTACTCTTCTTTCAATCCATTTTTTTAAAGATAAAACCTCTTGATTAAGTCCCTTAATCATTTTTTTCCACTTAAAATTTTTCCTTCAGTAGTCAAAAAATTAAGTCGAGCTGGCTATTAATTATTGACATAGACTTGCTCCAATCTCTGCAACCCTTAAATCGATGCCGTTTTTATATTGGAGAGACCACAAATGCTTTTCAGAAAGACTGTTTTAGTTGGAGAAATATTTAAAAAATCATATTGGAATGCTTTATATATATATTTAGAAAAAAATTTATATGTGATTTTTTATATTTTTGTTATTAAAATTTTTATTTAAAAATGATAAATGTTGTTAAGTTTTTTAATTAAAACATTACAAGCATATAATTTTTTAATTAAACACGATAAATATATAATGTTTAAAAATAACTATATATTTTTATAATTCAATATTATATAAGTAATTCTTTCAAAAAATTTGTACACATGTTATAATTTTTTAGTAAAAAATTAATAATAAAAATATAAAAAGGTGCAAGTTAAGATATTTGAAACCAAAATCAAATATAAAAAAATTACATATAAATGTAGTTGTTTTATGTAAGTGATCATATTAGGAGGAGAGAAAGATGTCAAAATTGGACTTCAATTTGGGTCAGTATTTCTTTTTTGGAACAGGGTCAGTGTTTGTTGGACGGAGCTCCCAGATGTTTAGATTGGATCACTATTGGGCCTCAAACAATGGGCCGAACTGTTCACCGGCAACCGAAAGGAATGATATCCGTCCCGTCCAACGTGACAGAAATATCGTCGATCCATATCCGTCCCGTAATCAAACCGCAAACACGTTCCGTAACACGTATGCTTAAAGCGTACAAATAAATTCCACGCAAGCAGAAGCCTCCACGCCTTAGTTGATTCACTGTGTGGCTCATCCAAACTCAGGCCACACCGCGAAACTCATGACCAATCAAAATCTCTCAAACTTCCATGGCTCATCTTCTCGCTTGCCACGTGTCCAATTTATCTCCACCCTTTCCCTCCTTTTATTTTTATTTTTTATTATCTTACTCTGTCTTCTTCGTGCTTTCTGTCTTCATCGTTGCACTCTTCCTCCACACACATTTGCTTTCCCTTCCATTCCCTTCCCTTCCCTTTCTCTGAATCTCAACCGCCATGAAAATTAGGGTTAGAGCTTGATTCTTACTTCTCTAGTAAAGCACCGATTATGGCTACATCTTCTCTAACGCTACCCGAACTTCATTTTATTTCCCCACAGATTACTCCCAAACGTCGTCTTGCTTTCTCTAGATTTTATTCTTGTAAATCTATCTCTCGTCGGCACCATAGGTACAGTGTTGCTGTTCGTTCGCGAATACGCGCCAGCAAAGAAGGAGCTGCTTTAATTGAAGAGGGACAGAAGGAACTGGTGGAGCGAGTAAATGATATAGAATGGAGTGGTAATGGAGCAACTTGTACTACCCGGAGCGATCATGGTACCAATGGATCGATGAAGGGATACGTAAATGGAAATGGTAGAGTGAGTGTGATAGAGAGTGAGGACGGGGTGAGCGACGGAAGCTTAGTGAAGTATGTGAACGGAAATGGTGCAGCTGCAGAACTTGTGGAAGATGCTGAAGCCTCCAAACTGAGGGAGGATGGAAGGAAGAAAAGAATAGAGGAGATTGGCAAAGAAGACGCGTGGTTCAAACAGTCCGGGGAAGAACAGAGCGAGGTACGAGTCTTCGATGTTGATTGACGCTTTAGGCTCTAGTTATCTTTATTTTATTTGAGTTTGATGAATCAGATGAACTTATGGATCTGGCAGGTTGCGGTTGCACCTGGAGGTCGCTGGAGTAGATTCAAAACCTATTCAACAATTCAGAGAACCCTGGAGATTTGGGGATTTGTTCTAACATTTACCTTTAAGGCTTGGTGGAACAACCAGAAGTTCGCTTACAGAGGTTTGTGAGTTGTACATTATAATTATTGAAATCCTTGGAGTGGCATTATCTGGATTTCAAACTAGTTGTTTCCTCTTAGCCCCGTAGATCACTATGAACTAGAATTCTAGAAGTTTCTGTGAAAGTTATGGCTGGTTAGTAATGCTAGCCGGAGTTGATTCTTGCTACACAATCATCTCCGTCTCAACAGTTAATCCCACTATTATAAATTTACATTACCATTTTTTTGCATGATCTTGTTACGACGTTCATGTTTTATAATTATCTATATTTTATATTCCAAGACTTATTACTGGCAAAAAAGAAAGCCTTCTAACACACGGAGTGGTCTTTACTGAAATTCTAGGGCGCCTTAATCTGTATTCTATTTGACTCAGACATTATTGGCAGGAGGAATGACCGAGGAAAAGAAAACCTTAAGGCGAAAGGCCCTTGCCAAGTGGCTGAAGGAAAGCATTCTGAGATTAGGTCCAACATTCATCAAAATTGGCCAGCAATTCTCCACAAGGGTGGACATACTTCCTCAAGAATATGTTGACCAATTATCAGAACTTCAGGTTAAATTGGATTATACTTGAACACCATTTTTAAGATTAATTCTCTGCAATAAGATATGATGAACTTTTGTTTCTGTTGTATCAGCTTTTGTATTTATATTACTATTAATGATATACATCTTGTCTATCTATTTTTGCGTAAGTGTTGCTCTGAGAAAGACGATGAAAAAATAATTATGACAAAAAAATAATAAAAGGACAACCTGGTGCTACAAAGCTCTCGCTATGCGCGGGGTCTAGTGAACGGCTCGACCCATTTTGTGTGTTTAATGTAGGCAGCCTTGCCTTGTATTTGCAAGAGCTGATTCTATGGCTCGAACCTGTGACCTCCAAGTCGCATGGCAGCAACCCCAACCGTTGCGCCAAGGTTCCTCCTCAATGACAAAAAAATAATAATTATAAAAATCTATAATTGAAATAGAAACTATATTAAGCTTTCGTTAGGGTCTAAGTTGTCTCATTTTTTTGTTTTCAGGATCAAGTTCCTCCCTTTCCCTCAGAGACTGCTTTAGCTATTATTAAAGAAGAGCTTGGAGCTCCTATAGGTGATATCTTTGATCGATTTGACTATGAACCAATAGCTGCTGCAAGTCTTGGTAATCATAATTCATAATTTTACTTTGCATGTATTTGTGATAGAAAGCTTGTGAAATTAATGCAGGAACCAAGATCAAGTGTATTTAAGTTATTGCTGTCATTTTATATGAGAAGACAGGAATAATGATATTGAAGTATTTTACTTTTATCATTGCAGGTCAGGTTCATCGTGCAGGATTAAAGGGACAGGAGGTTGTCGTTAAAGTGCAAAGGCCTGGTCTCAAGGATCTTTTTGATATTGATCTTAAAAACCTCAGGGTTAGTGTTATAAGTCCACCATAACATTTCATATAGCAATTCACTTCTGGTACTTCATTTTTCTTTTTTTCTTTTTCCCTCTAGGTTATTGCTGAATATCTTCAAAAGGTTGATCCAAAATCAGATGGTGCAAAGAGGGACTGGGTTGCTATTTATGATGAGTGTGCCTCTGTCTTATATCAGGTGATGATAATCTAGTAATGACATCAAGAACCTAATGAAGATTTTGCAGGTTGCTTGAGAGAATCTTTTATTCAAGCACATAGAAGACAACTGAGAATATAGTTGAGTTGCCTTGAGAAAAGGCGTATTTAGAAATAGTTACATTGGCAAGTTTAATACTTTAAATTGAGGCGTGTTTGTTGCATGCTCTAGGTTTTATATTTCGCCAGTTTTTATTTTTAACGAACAGTAGAATAGCTTTGTGAATGAGGCTAACTAATATATGACTAGAGGAAATTCCATCAAAAAAATATATGGCTAGAGGAACTTTAATACCAATTAATGCAATGAATAGGAAAAATATAAAGAATTTAGGAAGAGAAGGGAGAGGGTTGCGCTCATTCCCAGTTGCAAGTTTAAAATTTTTCTATTGCTGTGATGAACAAGAGTGTACCTCATTATATTAAAAACAAGTTATACAAAAACTATTTTAAGAAAACCATTTAAGTAACATAAACTGTTGGAACAGATCATGCTTAAGAATGTGCTGATCGGTCCCTACTACAAAAGTACAGCCGGAGGATAGTTAGGGGCCAGGGTTTCAAAGTGTATAATAAAGGAATAAGTCAGCGGGTTGGTTATGTATCGGGATGTGGGGTTATATAAGGGGGACGTTCTTGTAATAAAGGGGCAGAGAATTGGATAGTAAAAGGGAATGTCCTAGCCATTTACATCTGGGGGGGTTTGTACTGTGACTGTTCTATTCATCATACTCAATTATCTATATTCTTGAGGGTTTGGGTAGGGGAACCTCAACAGTGGTATCAGAGAGGTACGATCATAACAGTGATGAACACAAGAATTGACGGGAAGGTAGAGGTTCTTGAGAAAGAGGTTGGGGAAATTAATGAAGACTTGGGGACCGTCAAAATTATTGTGCAAGAAGTGCGCGAATACATGGCACGGTTAGACAACGCTGGACGAGGGAGGGAGCCAAACCTTTCTGAGCAAAGTGGAACGATCAAAGGAGGAGGAACGGCCGGTGAAGGCGTCGTGGAGGATACTTTGAAATTTTGAAGGCTGAAATTACCCATTTTTTCGGGTGAGGACCCAATGGGATGGATCTTTCGGGTGGAACGCTATTTTCAAATTAATGGAATTACAGAAGAGGAGAAACTCGCAGCCGTGGCAGTATGCTTGGAGGGAAAAGCTTTAACCTGGTACTAGTGGTTGGAGACTAAAAATCCCATCAGAGGCTGGGATATGTTCAAGAAGGAGCTTTTCGCCTTTTTCAGGGTCCAAGAATGGGTGATCTCTATGAAAGAATGATGGTGTTGCAGCAAACTTCGACTCTGGATTGTTATAGAGAGGAGTTCGAAGGGTTAACAACTCCATTGAAGAACGCATCCAAGGAGGTGTTGGTCGGGGCTTTAAAAAATGGACTAAAATTTGAGGTTCGTGCTGAATTGCATCTATTCAAACTCGAGTCCCTTACTGATCTTATGGGCTTGGCCCAGCGAATAGAAGAAAGAAATTGGATGATGTTTAAAGCCCAAGAAGACACACCGAAAATTCCCAAAACATTAGTGGGTTCAAGATGGAGCCAACCGAAATCTAATTGGGTCAGACCCATGGGTCCTGGAGATCCAACACATATTGATCCAACACGTATTGTCACTAAAACAGGTGAATCAAAAATTGAAGAAAACAGAGGGTCATCGTCTTCATCCACTGTTTCTGTTCAGAGGAGGCCTAATTCCATTTTAAAAAGGCTATCAGAAGCAGACGTTATTAAGAGAAGAGAACAAGGAATGTGTTTTAAATGTGATGAGAGGTTTAGCCCGGGAGATAGATGTAAAAATCGACTAAACCAGACCATGGTTCTTCGAGAAATTGACTCAGATATAGAAACAGAGGAGGGAGAGTTGGAGAAAGTGGAGGGAGAACAATAGGAGGAAGACATAACCATGGAACTGTCAATGAATTCCATAGTGGGTATTACTGGGAATGATACCATGAAAGTTAGAGGAATGCTAAAAGGGACTGAAGTGGTTATTCTAGTTAATAGCGGTTCAACAGACAATTTTATCTCTTTCGACATTGTTTAGCATCTACAGGTTCCCGTGACAACCACCAAATCGTATAATGTATCTGTGGGTGATGGTTATTCAGTAAAAGGAAATAAAAAATGCATCAATATTGAACTCGAAGTGCAGGGACTTCCCATTAGGCAAGATTTATATTTTTTGACATGGGAGGAGCGGATCTGGTATTAGGGATTGATTGGCTGAAATCCTTGGGAGAAGTTCGAGTTGATTGGGGTAGAATGACCATGAAAGTTAAAACAGAAACAGGAGAGAAATGCCTCAGTGGAGATCCATCTTTATCTAAGAAAATCAATTCTTTGAAAACTATGATGAAGATGCTGTACGGAGGGGACCAAGGTTTTACATTGAGTTCGGGGAGATGAGGCTGACACATCACCCAGAATATCCTACTCCTCAGGCCATTATCGACATGTTGAAGGAATTTCCCACAGTGACAGAATCCTCAGGGGAATTACCACCTCACAGAACCAGAGGTCACAGCATTAGCCTAAAACCAGGGGAGCAACCACCAAATATTCGACCGTACCGTTATCCACTCTCAAAAAGAAGCGGTCGAAAAATTGGTTA
The DNA here is from genome assembly GCA_037074585.1 of Biancaea sappan. Lineage (NCBI taxonomy): Eukaryota > Viridiplantae > Streptophyta > Magnoliopsida > Fabales > Fabaceae > Biancaea > Biancaea sappan. The sequence goes on along the minus strand of CM073491.1, from coordinate 14,933,209 downwards.
ATGAGATGTTAGTGGCTGGGATTATCCGGCCAAGTCGTAGCCCGTACTCGAGCCCGGTATTGTTGGTTAAAAAGAAAGATGGCAGTTGGCGATTTTGCATGGACTACCGGTCGTTAAATAAGCTTATTGTTGCTGATAAATTCCCTATTCCAACCATTGATGAATTACTAGATGATTTGGGAGGTTCTAAGATATTTACAAAGTTGGATCTTAAATTCGGATACTACCAAATCCGAATGAAGCTGGGGGACGAGGAGAAAACAGCATTTTGCACGAATTTGGGGCATTACGAATTTATGGTGATGCCGTTCGATTTGACTAACGCACCCTCAACTTTTTGATTTCTCATGAATGACCTTTTTCAAAAATACCTTAGAAAATTCATCTTAGTTTTTTTCTTATGACATTTTAATTTATAGCCCTGATTATGAACATCATTTGGAGCATTTAAGAGTGGCACTAACAGTTTTACGGGAGTATCAGTTGGTTATCAACCTCAAGAAGTGTGTTTTTGGCCAGCAGAATTAGAATATCTGGGACACATTGTCTTAGGTGATGGTATATAGGCTGACCCAAATAAAATTAAAGCAATGACTGGTTGGCCAGCACCAAAAACTCTCAAGGCTCTAAGGGGTTTCCTTGGGCAGACCGGGTACTATCGCAAGTTCGTCCAAGGTTATGGATCTATAGCTGCACCTCTCACTGCCCTCCTTAAAAAAGATGCTTTTCAGTGGGGGAATCAACCTCGAAGAGCTTTTGAAGAACTTAAGGCAGCAATGACTAAGGTCCCGGTGTTGGCACTGCCAGATTTCACAAGACCTTTTGAATTGGAAACAGATGCATCAGGGAGTGGAGTGGGGGCGGTGCTGATGCAGAGGGGTAGGCCCATTGCCTATTTCAGCCAAGTTCTATCACCTAAGGCCAAGTTCAGCTCGGTATATGAACGTGAATTAATGGCCATTGCCCTGGCAGTAAAGAGATGGCACCATTACCTTTTGGGTCATCCTTTTGTAATTAAAACAGATCAGAAAGCTCTAAAATACTTGCTGGAACAATGAGTTTTGGATGACAACCAGCAGAAGTGGGTGGCAAAATTAATGGGTTACAAGTTTGAAATTCGGTACAAACCAGGGAAGGATAATAAGATGGCTGATGCACTATCACGCAGAGGGGATATGGAATTTAAGGCACCATCAGTTTGGCATTTTGATGATTTAAACTCATGGGAGGATGAAATCCAAGGAGATGAAAAGCTAGTCACAATTTGGCAGCAATTGGTTTCCAATAACAATCCTCCTCTAGGGTACAGCATGAGAAAAGGGTGCCTTTTATTTAATGGTAGGCTGGTCTTGCCAAAAAATTCTGCTAGAATTCCATTGCTACTTTAGGAGTTCCATGTAGCAACAATGGGAGGGCATTCAGGATGTTTTCGCACTTACAAGAGAGTTGCAGTCTTTGTTTATTGGGAGGGTATGAAAAAAGATATACAAGACTTTGTGGCTAGGTGCATTGTATGCCAACAGAACAAATATAATGCACTAGCACCAGCAGGATTACTACAACCCTTGCCGGTTCCACAGTAAGTTTGGGAAGACATCAGCATGGATTTCATCACAGGACTACCCAAATCCGGCCACTATGACATTATCTTGGTGGTTGTTGACCATTTAACTAAGTACGGTCATTTCATACCTCTCTCACACCCTTATACAGCTAAGGTAGTTGCTGCAACTTTTGTTCAGAACATTATCAAGCTACATGGGTTCCCTAAGACAATTGTCTCTGATAGAGATAAAGTTTTCACAAGCCATTTTTGGCAGGAGCTATTCAAGTGTTCCGGTACAACTTTGAAGCTCAATTCAGCATATCATCTAGAGACGGACGGTCAAACGGAGGTAATTAACCATACCTTGGAAACCTATTTGAGATATTTCGTGGGTGACAAACCAAAACAGTGGGCAAAGTGGTTGTCATGAGTTGAATATTGGTTTAATACCACTTATAATCAGTCTTCCGAAATGACACCTTTTAAGGTGTGTTTTTGAAGTTGGAGGATTCACCTTCTCAGGTGGAAGAGTTAAATGGCCAGATTCGAAACCGGAATGCTGTTATATCAGAATTAAGGGATCATTTAATCATGGCACAGGAGAGGATGAAACTGAATGCTGATTAAAAGAGAAGGGACATGGTGCTGCAGGTTGGGGATTTGGTCTATCTGAAGTTGAGACCTTATAGGATGAAATCTGTGGCCCGCAAACTCCATGAGAAACTCAGTCCCAGGTTTTATGAACCTTTCAAGGTTCTAGAAAGAATTGGGGAGATGGCATATCGCCTGGAGTTGCCTTCCTCAGCGCGGATTCACCCAGTTTTCCATATTTCTCAGTTAAAAAAATCACTACAGCCACTGCCACTAGCACAATCTTGGCCTATGGGACTGACATATGAAAAGGAGTTGCTGATGGAGCCAGAAGCGATATTGCAGCAAAGGAAATGGACGGATGGCCAACAGGAGATTCTGGTTAAGTGGAAAGGGCTACCAGATTTTGAAAACTCATGGGAAAAGTATGAGGTGATTCAACAGCAGTTTCCTGGTTTCAACCTCGAGGACAAGGTGCCTTTACATGTTTTTTTTTTTGGGGGGGGGGTAATGATGGGTCCCTACTACAGAAGTACAGCAGGAGGATAGTTAGGGGCCAAGGTTTCAAAGTGTATAATAAAAGGAATAAGTCAACGGGTTGGTTAGTTAGTTATATAACTAATTCGTTGTGTGGGGGTGTCGGGTTGTGGGGTTATATAAGGGGGATGTTCTTGTAATAAAGGGGCAGAGAATTGGATAGTAAAAGGGAGTGTCCTAGCCACTTACGTCTAAGGGTGTTTGTACTGTGACTGTTATTCTAAATAAAGATATTCTATTCATCTTACTGTGTTATCTATATTCTTGAGGGTCTGGGTAGGGGAACCTTAACATGCTCATTCAAGTTTTAATTCCTGCTTAATGAACAGACTTTATTCCTGTTTTAGTATGATGCATTTGTAATTCATATGCTTCAGCACATCCTCAGTTTTCTCATTTCCTGAGAATGTAACACGAGTTAACATCTTTCAGGAGATTGATTATACCAAGGAAGCTTCTAATGCAGAGCTTTTTGCTAGTAACTTTAAAAACATGGATTATATTAAGGTCCCTGAAATCTTCTGGGATTATACCACCCCACAGGTTTAACTTTTATTGTCCATGGATATGTCCAATGTACATATTTCTCATTGTATGACTAATATCATCCTTATCTGTCGTTTTTTAACTTCATATCAAATGCAGGTTCTGACAATGGAGTATGTTCCAGGGATTAAAATAAACAAAATACAAGCCTTAGATCAGCTGGGGGTTGACCGCAAAAGGTTAATAGAACCTCTTTGATTTCTTTGGTGAAATTTCTATTGACATGTTATGTTTTACTTGTATACTTCTCAATTGAGAAAAACATCTAATTTAAAGTGATTCTGTTTTTGGTACAGGTTAGGGCGATATGCTGTTGAGTCATACCTGGAACAGATTCTATCACATGGTTTCTTCCATGCTGACCCTGTGAGTTCTTGATGTTGAAAATTTGGAATTTATTAGTGGTTTTAGAGTTCTCCTCTTTTATATCAATTTTTGAAATGTCTAGCTGGGAAATTGTGTGGTGAAACCAACATGTGAAGTTTACTGTCTTTGAATGTGTTCTTATATTGCAACATTCAAGCATCAATTGGCCAAGGTACTAGCAGTGTGCTACTTATGTCTTATAGATTTTCATTTTTTTTCTTAAGCCTTTTGAAGTTAAACTTGTAGTTAACATCTTCAGATCAGCTTGTTATCATTAGAGTAACATTTATATGCTAAACAACGTCCCTTCCCCTCACCCACACCCCAAAACGTGGCACCATTATGCTGATTGTTGCCTTGCTTTGATATTTAGCAACCTTTTCACTCATCTGCCACTGTTTAGGAGGCCTATGCCTCTTAGAAATTATCAAACAAAAAATTTCCCTAACATACAAGTCCAATATAAGGTTAGCATAATGTTTGGGCCAGCACTTTACTTTTTTGTCAATGATATTGTCTGGTAACAACTACCCATTTGGCCATTAATTTTAGTGTTATGCACCATACATTCAAGTGTAACCTGCACACCATGAGAAGCTCATATTCTATATCATTTGTTTAATCATAAGTAGTTACGAACTCCAAGTTACTGGTGGTATATAGTTTTCGTCTTGTATATTCCTGATACTGTTCAGATGAGGAATCTTTAATTCCTAGTTTCATGGTTATCATTCAGGAATTTTGACATTTGGTGCTCTATTTCACTTGTAAGTATAATGTGTTTACTTTCTTTACAGCATCCTGGAAATATTGCAGTTGATGATGTAAATGGTGGCAGATTGATCTTCTATGATTTTGGAATGATGGGGAGGTTTGTTCTTTTTCTCTGGCTATTTAAAATATAATTTATCAATAACACAACTTTAAGCTTGGTAGATGATTTTCTCTGCACATTTTATCTGTGTTGCACCTTACAGTATTAGTCCAAACATCCGAGAGGGTTTGCTTGAAACATTTTATGGAGTTTATGAGAAAGATCCAGATAAGGTAATTGTTTGTCTATGGATGGTGTCCTTTCATGCTACAAATACTATAATGTCATATCCTATTCTTGACTCTGAATATTTACTAATTGAATCTAGTGCATTGTTGTAGGTCCTTCAAGCAATGATTCAAATGGGCGTTCTTGTCCCAACTGGAGATATGACTGCTGTTAGGCGAACAGCACAATTCTTCCTCAACAGGTAAATTATTAAACCCAGTTGGTGGGAGTATATCAAAGTAGAATATATCTAGCGCCAATAGTATTTCTATAATATGGGCTATAAATAATTGTTCAACACTCAGGAGAATGCTGAGGCCACTTGAAGTTTTATACTAAATTGTATAATAGCCTTCATTATTGGGAACACTTTTGCAAGTTCAACACAGCTGGGAGTTTGTTTTTAACTAGATAATCACATTTCTTGAATTTGTTTCAATTTATGTCTCATATGCCAGTGGCTGAAATGCTTTGCTTGTTGATAGGGGTTTGTGCAGAAGCTCTTATCTATGCTGATTAGTTTTTTTTACCCATATTTCTGTAGAATGATTTATCCTCATGGATCAGTTATGATTAGCAATATGCTGAAATGTGTTTGGAACTTTCACTGAGTGTTTCTTACCTTGAGTTCTTAAATTGATTTTTCTATAGTTTTGAAGAGCGTCTAGCTGCACAAAGGAGGGAGAGAGAAGCAGCAACAGCTGAACTTGGATTCAAAAAGCCATTGAGCAAGGAGGAAAAAGTAATGAAAAAGAAAGAACGCTTGGCTGCTATTGGTAATACACCTGGTTTAATTGTATGAATGCCTTTATATTTATGCTTTATACTATTCAATCAATGAAAAGCATATGACAATAAATGATTATTAATCTGGCCATATGTGATGACGTAAATGGGTAATGCCAGGGAAGATTATTTATGGTGTATGTTATAGCCCCTCTAACCTTGTTCCTGTCTTATATTTGTTATTACTGAATTCCTTAAATATTTTATCCAGTAGCATACATGTGGGTGGAGTTTTACGTACAATTTTATTAGTTATTACATATACTATGTTTTTTAAGCCTCTGGTTGGTTTTCATAAAAATTGAGAGGATTTTGACCATGAAATTTGGCATGCCCCACCTTAACTTTAAGCATTATGTCTTGCATCTGGATTTCCAGTCTTTAAATTATCTGGGTATTATGTTCTTTATCCAATAACAGTGCACAATCCGTAGGCTTAATCAGTGTTTTACTTTGAGAAAGAGTTGTTTGGTACTCATAGCTGTCTCACTTTGAACAGGTGAAGACTTATTGTCCATTGCTGCAGACCAGCCCTTCCGCTTTCCTGCTACATTCACATTTGTTGTTCGAGCCTTCTCAGGTAAATAGAAGTTAGGCTAATATATCAACTTTTCATGTTCTATGCATGTGATTATTGATTTTGAAAATCAATATTCTTTCTACAGTGTTGGACGGCATTGGGAAAGGCCTTGACCCACGATTTGACATTACTGAGATTGCGAAGCCGTGAGTATTGTCTTTACAGTTTATAACTTTTGAGTTCTTTTTAAATGTTCAATTTTAAGCTATATAGTTCGCATATTTACCACAGCTAGGCCTGCTTTACCTTGTAGGTATGCTTTGGAATTGCTAAGATTTCGTGAAGCAGGGGTTGAAGTTATCGTAAAGGCAATGACAAACTTTTTCTACTGTGCTCGTATTTAGTAATATAATTATTTCTTTTCTCATATCCATCTTATAAATATGTACAGGATTTCAGGAAGAGATGGGACAGACAGTCTCAAGCATTTTACAACTTATTTAGACAGGCTGATAGGGTTGAGAAGCTTGCTAACATTATCCAAAGACTGGTATTACTCAGATTTTTATTGATATAATTTGAGCTATTTGTTTGATTCGTATCTTTTAATTGGTTCAGCGGTTCTGGTATTCTTGACCTCTGCTAACTGAACTTTATATTTTTGTAGGAGCAAGGTGATCTGAAGCTCCGAGTTCGAGCCCTAGAATCTGAGAGAGCATTCCAACGTGTTGCCAGTGTCCAGAAGACAATAGGGAATGTGAGTCAAGCTAGCCTGTGACTTTGTGGAATTATATATTTTACTTGTCACTTGAAATGAGTTGGTTCTACTTCCTGTAAATGTTCATATATTTGTCATTTCTGGGAGGTATGCATGGGCCACATGGATATTTTCTTTGGCCATCTGTTATGGTTATTTTATGATATTACCAGAGGAAAGACCTGAAACCCGGTGGGCAATAGAATGATGTATAATTACTTCACCCTATCTATCAATTAACAGGGTGTTGTTGCTGGGAGCTTAATCAATCTTGCAACAGTTTTGTATCTGAATTCAATTCGTGTAAGTTGTTCTTGCCTCCCTTTCTTTTTCATGGTTATTATCAAGTCAATTAATTGATTCTCTGGTGTTACTCTCTCATTCCTCTGTCACGTGCTGATCTTTTTCAGGTGCCTGCCATGATGGCATATGCCTTATGTGCATTCTTTGGTTTTCAAGTTCTCCTTGGCATTGTGAAGGTCAAGAAGCTGGATGAACGGGAAAAATTGATAACAGGGACTGCATAATCAGCAGTAAGTAAAGTCTCCAATGGCATCCGTTCAACTGTCTCTATGATCATTGTTTTGAATTTTAGTGTTGTGATTGCCCTTGGCATACTTCTTTTAATGGAAGACTGGTCTTCTTTGCTTGCTGTCGTGGAGGGAAAGGGAATGAGATGTTATTTACTCAAGTGAATTAAGAGGCACTTGGGTATGTTGATATTTTCACCTTGGTGAAGCCCAAGTATGTAAGGGAATTCGAAAACGTCATGCTACTTAAAAATTATTCAAAATGCACACAGGATTTCAAAAATATGTTAGTCTTGAGTTCTTATTCACACATACGTCATTTGGTCTGCATACTAAATGCCTTTTAAGATAATATAATTAAGATACCAGTTGAAGGTGTTATAGATCCTTAGCTTCTCATGGTTTGTTATTTGAAAACATTATCAGGTATCCTTCACTTGCCCATTAATATAGCTCGCTCTGGGTAAAAGTCGATCTCCGGAACAAGAAAAGGACGAGGAGCTCAAAGATAATCAATCGAACATGACCTTTTAAAAGACATCAGCAGATGCATAAAAATTTCAACTTGCAAATTATATGTTGTGAAGGCTGCTCGAGGCTTCTGTTAATTATTGCTAAAACCTAAAAATATCGGGTTATTTTGAGGTAGCCGCATCATTTTTGGTATTAACCTAGGCCCCCTTCCTCAGTAGATTCACAAAATAAGTATTTATAGATTGTATTTTTTATCCTCTTATCGATAGTTCCTTATGTAGGCGTAATGTATAATTTGTTGTAATTACTACGGTATAGTGCAGCTTCCGACAAAATTTGACAGCGGTAAGCTCTGCCTGAAACTGACGTACTTGAATTTGTTTAATGGAAATGTAAGTATATGCCTTCCATCCGTTGCATTTAAATTGCAGTTTAGACGACAAATTTTGTTCTTGGTGTTTATGCGTGTGATTTACAGTGTTTCATGTGCTGAACGCTAAATTCCAGCTTCATCATTTTGAGCACAGAACCTATTTAATTCGCATTGTCCATTTCATATCCGACAAATCTCCATCTTTAATTTCCATTGTTTGCTACTGTTGGTGTTCATGGGAAGAAATGATTTCCTTTTGTTCAGTCTCGTGCCTTTAATGTTCACCCTTCCCCAAAATGTCAATATTTGAGCTTATGCATGATGACACAAGAGGAACAAGGATATGAATGCCCCAACCATATGTAACAGCAAATGCAAGATGGCTCGCTATTATACGTCCTCTTAATGGACAATAAATTTATCACGATATCCTCAATGAGCATTTTCTGTTAACTTTTCCTGAGTCTCTATATGAACGAGATTTTTCCTTGTCGCATTTAAGTCATTTGTCTTGGATCTTTGGAACTTGAGTTATCAATGGTAATCTCAATCTTCAACTTGAAATTCTCACCAAAATAAAAAATAAAAAAGGTGGGAGGTCCAGATGAGAGGACAGCTATCGTGTTATTAATCAAATCGATCTCAACTCCAAGAAGTATGTCGGACTAGTGATTAATGTAAGTTCCATTTCCCTATCGCATTCATTCAGAATATTAATTATTGATAAGTCTACAACTCATCTAATATATAACTAGTCAATGTGTCAGCAGTCAGTGCCGTTACTTCCAAGATGACCAAATTGTGTGTATGAGTATTAAAAAGGGGGTAAAATGTACAAAGTGAAAAAAAAAAGGGTTAAAATGAATGTCTCAATAAATATTTAGCCTCAACTATAATTGTTTAATCTTAAATCTAACAACCATAGAAATGTTTTAAAAAAACATCATTGATTTAGTTCATATTTCAGTTATCTCAATTTAATTTTTAAAAAATAACATTTGTTTCAACTCAGTTTTTTTTATTGTTATGTCAAAAGAACTACTGTTGTTAAATATTAAAAAAAAATTTGTAGCAAAAAACTACATTGATAAAGAAAAAAATAAAATTAAAATAATTGTAATTTTTTTAAAAAATTAAATTAAAATATTTAATCTTTTACTACTAAATTAAGATAATTATAATATTTTTATACTAAACCAATAAATTACCAGAAATAGGAACAGCAAAGTGTAAATTTACACTTCCCCTTTTTAACCACTGTACTGAACGTGATCAGAATATGAAGTTTTCTGCGCAAATTTATCATAGGCAATCGGAAACAGGCTTTTTTATCTGCAGTTCGTAGAATTGCCAAATAGCAGAATCTAAATCTCAAAAAAAAGAAAAAAAAAAAGCAAACAGTAAGTAGAAGAAAGTTATAGATTATCCTTTACAGTTACAAATATTGCTAACTTTGGACAAGCTAGGACATCAAAACACAACCATACAGTTGAAAAAATGTTGACTTCACATTTCAAGCTTGTCATTCTCATTATTGTCATCTAATTAAGGTAGAGAGTTGGTGTAGATGTAATCTTCATTCTCCAAAACATTTTCTTCCGACCCACCAATATTTCCTTCCTTGCACTCAACCCCTTGTTTTTCACACCCACCTCGTCTCTGCATAATAATAACAACAATAATCTATTACTTCAAACACTTTGAATTAATCTAATTAAAAACCCAGAGATTCACAACAGAGAGGATAAGTGATTCTTTGAAAAACAAAGAGTAAACATACAAGTCAGTCCCTAAAATATATTATTTAGTCCCTAAAATTTAATTGTTAAATAAATTAGTCTTTATAAGTTATAAATTCAATAGAAGTTGGTCATTTTATAAGATTAAATAGTATATTTACTGATCATTGAAAGATGGACTTAATAACAATGTTTAACAAATTCATAATATTCACATATTAAATTATATAGAGTTAATTTTTATGGATTAAATAATCAACTAGTGTATCTTTTAAAACTAAATTGTTAATACAATCAAAAACAAAAAAAGCGTAAATTATCGATTTAGTTTTTAAAAGTTTATAAATTTTTTCAATTTGATTCTTAAAAAATCAAGTATTTTAACTTAGTTGTTGAAAAATTATATTAGTTTTAATTTTTTTTTATTGTTAAATCATAAAATCTACCATTATTAAAAGTCTGGCAAACTGAGAGATCGAATTCAAACAAACACAATCTTTCAATGATTAATGAAGATGTTTAGTCTTTCAAAAACTAAATTGAAACAATTACCATCTCAAAATTTATTGTTGCGAAATCATAAAATTTCAAAATTTTCATTGCTAAAATTCATTTTGACAAACAAAATCAAACAAAACAAATATAACTTTTTAAATACTAAATTGAGACGTTTAATTTTTTTATAAACTAAATTAAGATAAATGAAACCTTTTAAGCACTAAATTAATAATTTACTCTAAAAAAATAAAAAGAAAAAAAAGAGAAGGGAGGTTCAGAACTCACAACAAGGGAAGAACTCGCAGAACCCACTAGTAGCTCATTGTTAGCTTCTTCACTCTTAATAACGTATATCACACTGAAGACGAAGACCAGAAACAGAAACAAAGCTGGCTTCGAGATTGTCATTGAATCTCTATATTACTAATCTGAACTTGGAACTCTGTATCTGTAGTATTGTAATATGAATGATGCAGTTGTGGAGTGGTGTTCCTTATATAACGAAGGCGGTGTGAGAGCTTGACAGGACAGCACCGACGAGATGGTGATATTATAAAGTTCTATGAGTGATATTCAAATGGGAAGTTTCAGGGTCGTCTTTGACCTGTCTTCGGATTCCTCAGCACAAAGGCTCGGGCATCAAGAGGTGGGTTGGCTTTATCTTGGTGTTTTCTCACTAAATATATATATATATAATAAAAGGCGTATGAAGTGAGAGAGAATGCATGCCTAAGACTTGTCCACTACTTTTTTTCATAATTGATACCATCTTCTCCTGCCCTCCATCGTTTCCAAAAGGACATATTATTATAAGGTTAAAAAAATTGTATTGGTTATTGAATTGGTCAATGTACTAATTTGAAGATTAACGGTTTAATTGTAGTTAAATTGATAGTACTTAAAATATATATTTATACAAGTCATAGATATTTTCTTAATAGTTTCAATTTTTGGAGATTTTTTAAAAATATATAATAATATACAATAAAAATTCAAAAATAAAAAGAACTGGTTGAACCAACTGAATCAACTGGTTTGATCGGTTTTACATTGGTTTAAACATTCGCCATTTTCTAAGTTAAAATCGGATCAGAGACATTGAACCAGTTGGTCCAGTCCAATTCTCTTAACTATGATTATTATCTCCAAACATCAATTTCCTTATACCAACCTTGTTGATCGATTTTAGAGGTTCAATACTTATTTTTCTTAAATAAGGTATATATTGAGTTTAAGTCTTGTGAATGACAAAAGTCAATGTTGACAATCATTTTTATAATCTAATTTGACTAGAACTAGATTAGTTGGAGTACGCAAGTTTTAGAAGTTGTAACTAAAAAAAAAAGGAGTAAGTTATTATTAATTCGGTCCTCAAAGGATTATATTTGTCTCTGTTTAATTCTTGAAAGATAAACTGATTCAATTTGATATTCTTCTTCTTTTTTTTTGGTTTTAAAATAATTTTTAGTAATGAAAATTTTGAAATTTAGCAATGAAAAAGACAAAATTGAAACACTTTTAATTTTTTAAAGACCAAATTAAAAAAATATATATAATTTTTCATGAACTAAATCACTATTTTACTCATAAAAATTAAATTCCTTATTCATCACCTTCCCCTCACAATTAGAACCTTTTTTTTTTGGGTATAGATGGTTTTGAAAGCTGTAATTGATATAGAATTGTATATTAATTTTGATAAAACTATGTCAATTTATTATTAATCAAGTTATTAATTTGATTAAACAAATATAATATGTCACTTTGTCTCATTTTGATATAAGCGAGAATGAATCTGGTGCTTGTCATTATTTAGAGAGTTAGATTTCAGATCTAATAGTTTAGATTTTAATGTCTTTTTTTAAAAAAAAAATTACTAAAATTACATTTTGAAATATGAAATAATAAAGACAAATACGATACATATCTTTATAAAATAAGCACCAAATTGTTTCTCATACGAAGATTACCAAATCTAGACTGCTTTTCAGTTGTATGAGCTGTATGAGCAAGGTGTAGACTTGATTATATATTGGAATTGATTTTTATTTGGATTAGATATTTTTAAGAAAAAGCCTTGAACTTGAATTTTCACTCAAATTAATTTCGTCGTGCAGGTCCTAATTCGATTGGAATATAAGTATGACAGCCTAAAATCTAGTCTAAAGGCTCATTAAAAAATATTTTATTTTATTTCAATTAAATTTTGAGAATTTTTAAATATATAAAATTTGAGAATTTTCAAAATAAAAATGATAAAACAGTACATACTTTAAGTTGTGGGCGTGGTAATTTTTATTGATCCAATTATTTGATTAGAAATAATAATTATATATGTTGACTTTTCATGCCAAGTTCAATAAAAATTATATAACTATATAAGTATGTAATAAAACAATTTATAGTTTCTTATATCTAAAATGTATGACATATATGATACACTATTTTTTTAGTATACTATTGAGATATAAAATAATACTGGATAAATGTAAATTTTTTGTCATCACTAAAACTCTTAATTGAATTATCAATTATCAAATTTTGGCTAAAATTTTACATATAAAAAGTTATTCAATAGTGTAAAATTAAATTGGATTGATACCAGTATTAATTGTTTATATATATATATATATATATATATAGTTATATATATAGTTATCTTGATTATAAATTGTTGAGTGTTTTGATTTTTTAGTATATTGGAATGAATTTATGCAGTGACGGAGCCACATTGAAGTTAGGGGGTGTGTCATGCAAAAAAAAAATTTTATTTTGTCCCCTTTTTTTTTTCGAACCCCCTTAATATTTTTTGAACCTCTTCATTGACTCAATCCCGCTCTGCTGCTCACAGTTACAAGACTCCCACTCGCTAGAATCACAATTTTTTTTTGATAATGGTTAATTTTTCATTCTATTGTTAGGGACCTCTGTAAAAGTTTGAAATTTAAAGTTTTTGTACATAGGTCTAGTTCTATTAAATTGATTATGTAATTAGGATCATGAGTAGCATATTTGTGAAGTCAATTTCATGAAATTTTTTCTTGATGATGGTTAATTTCTCATTTTATTGTAGGAACCTCTTTGTAAAAGTTTGAAATTTGGAGGTTTTGTATGTAAGTCTAATTCTATCACATTGGTTGATTGATTATACAATTAGAATCATGAGTAACATATTTGTGAAGTCAATTTCATGAAATTTTTTTCTTGATAATAGTTAATTTATCATTCCATTATTAGGGACCTCTTTGTAAAAACTTGAAATTTGAGGTTTTTGTACATAAGTCTAATTCTATCAAATTGGTTGATTGATTATACAATTATGATCATGAGTAATATATTTGTAAAGTCAATTTTATGAATTTTTTTTTGATAATAGTTAATTTATCATTCCATTATTAAGGATCTCTTTGTAAAAGCTTGAAATTTGTGATTTTTGTACGTAGGTCTAATTACATCAAATTAGTTGATTGATTATACAATTAAGATTTAGAAGAAGAACGATTTTTTTGTAATGAAAATATATTTTAATAAGAAATTACTATCAAATGAGCAATAAATTAAAATTAATTTGGAAAAATTACCATCAGATCCAAAAAAAACGAATGAAAATTTTGCCCTCCTAAACGAGGGGTCTTGGATACGCTACTGAATTTATGATCTAACTCAAAATTTGAGAGCTTAATTTGAAAGGAAAAAAAAAATTAGAGATTTGTGATGCGAGCAGAATGAGAAGTGATAAATCACATTGACTGAATCACATAAATTTAATTGTATTCTTTGATTTCTATTATGTTTTTAATCTTTTCTATTATCTGCGATTTACGTTAAATAAATCAAACACAATAATAAATATCACATACTTGTATTATCTTTTGTGTTTTTAAAACACTTGGTAAACTATGCAACACAAGGATATTGTGTGACTCTCAAGTTTGTTGTTAAGCACTACTTAAACCTTGTTCCCTTATTGCCTGCATGTTCTTTTAAAAGCAAATCGCAATCAGATTGACGAGAATTGATGAATTTTAATTTCAGCCACGAGTCACCTAACCTCATTCCTCTTCCTTGAAATACTTTACACTCTAATTCTACTCCAAAGATTGTCCAATGGATCAAGCCGGACTAGGGTTGCTAGAAGATTAATATGAACTACAAGTTTTCTAGGTAATCTTGAGAAGGTAGGTTTTGTAGGGCTCGTCATAATGATAAAGGGCTTTGAATTGTTAGGTTTTTTTAGTGTTATATATTGGTTTTGTTATTGTCATGCAAGTTGGTCGGACCGCACTCTTCTGCTTGTCTCTAGACTTATGGCACTCTGCTTGGTGCTTCAAAACTGTCAGATGGGTACGCTGGATGATCGAGATGAAACGGTGCGAAAAAATTGTGGGCTGTTGGATTGCGTTCGCATGTGGCGTCCTCCTTCAACGCATGTTCATATATGCCTGCCCGCTCACCTGATTTCGGGTGCTCGATATCCAACCAGCCTAATCCCGTCTTCTTCCTCATCTTCTTCTTTTTGAACTCTCTCATCTCTCTGTAACGTGAAATGGAGACGAAGAAGAGAATGAATAAGCTGATTTATAGAAATAGCCCCTTCTGAACATTATGCTCTCTCTCTCCCTTTCTCTTCCTCTCTCTCTCTCTCTTCCCCTCCCTTTCTGAAGTCTCTCTCTCTCTCTTCGTCTTCTTCCTCGTCTCCTAATTTACAACTTCTGTTCATTGCCTTATTTGTGTTTTTTGTAACGTGACATGAACTGGCATTCTCGCCATATGGAAAGTATTGTGTAATCAGGAACTCAAAATATCCCTAATTAATTATTATATGCATAGCTTGACAATCAATATGATGACTAAAATAGCAGGCAATGAATCCATTATGCAATTCACACTGAATCAAAACCAAAATAAAATAATACTTATTACTAACTAAAAAGCAGCAAGGTGGAGTTTGAAGCTAACTTATAAGAGGCCTCAAAAGTATGTTGACAGTCCACTCAATTCTGGTAATATGTCGCCCCGTAATGTTGTTGACAGTCCATGAAGAGAGAGAGAGGCCATAATGTTTAGAAAGGACTGTTTCTATAAATCAGCTTTTTCATTACCCTCTTCGTCTCTATTTCATGTTACAAAGAGATGGGAAAGAATTCAGAAAGAAGAAGACGAGATCAGGTGGGTTGGATATCGGGCACCCAAAATCACGTGGGCAGGCAAGTGTATATGGACACGTGTCGAAGTAGGACGTGGCTGAAAAACGAAAAAAGAAAAAGACAACACGTCATAGGCGATCTAGATCGTTGGATTGTGTCAATTTAATGTCCCATAATTTTTTTGCGCCATTTCATCTCGACCGTCCAGTGTGCTCATCCAACAATTCAAAAGCCCCAGGCAGAGTGTCATAAGTTTAGAGACAAGCAGAAAAGCGCGCTCTAAGTAAGCTTTATTGCTATCAGACAAAACTTATGTTAACCTACAACCGAGGGATATTCAAAATAACTCGAGTTTAGTTTTTTGAAAGCTGTGTATCTTAATAAGAGTGCTAATATTACCACTCATTTGTTCAATAAGGTGATCAATGATATTAGACATATCTTGGACGTCAATGAAGAGTATCATACAAATCATGCTATTGGAGAAGTCAATTAGTGTGTTTATTGTGTTACAAAGACTGACGCTCGCTCCCAATCTCCTTTGGCCATATGGGATAGTCCTCCAACGAAGTCATTTTGTCTTTACTTACCGATTACTCGTCTATTGTGTCTTATATGCCTGGAGCCGTTGTGGATTTTTTTTTTTTTTAAATCTTTCATCATTTTGACTTCTTTTTTTTTAAAAAAAAAAAATCTATTCCAAATTATATAGTATTAGAAGGCTTTTGCCTTTTCGGCAATATTTGATTTGTTTCCCAAATTTCTACTTTAAACTAATTGCTTCGCAGAGATTGGCGCTTGCTCTTAGTCTTCTTTAACCATTTGAGACAGTCCTCTAGCAAAATCATTTTGTTTTTACTTGCTGATTATTCATCCTAGACCTTAAGAACATTGTAAGTTTTTGTTTTTCATCCATCATTTTGACTTCTTCTTTTTTTTAAAAAAAAATTATATTCCACACTATATAGTATTAAAATGCTTTTCCCTTTTCCGAAATATTTGACTCAATTCCCAAATTTCTTAAACACAAAATTTACATTTAAATTAATGATTTATGACTGCATAATTTTCTCTGATTATCTTGTATTTTCAAAATAGTGTGATCAGCTTGTACCCAAAAAAAAAATCTTTTATAGAAAGTTTTGGTACCTTTGAGTCGTCAATAACTTGACATACAAATACAAAAAAGGGATCTCACAATAATTGAACAGTGATTATATAAATATGCCAGCTATACGTATATTGTCAAGTGAAATGTATATTATAATTAGAATATTGAGAACCTTCATGTATTCAAATTTTTTCATAAATTCAGTTGCTGCATCTCTAACAACTTTCCATCCTATATTATACATTCAAGGCTTGAATAGTTGAATTAGTACGCAGAAACCTACATTTTGAAGTATTATTACAAACTTTAATCATCATTACTAATTTGTTGAAGTTAGTTAGGTGGTTATATAATTTTTTTAATTGGTTCCACCAACCATGGATAATATTTTGATATTCAAAATGTATTAATTAGTATCAATTATTAAATGGATAGTTCTTATTAAAAAGATGTTTTGATAATTTATCTATTCATTTATTTTCAGACATATATAAGATATTTGATGGCAATAACCTAATCTGCCTAATATTTATCGAATAATTATATTTTACTGTCTGTATCATATCTGATATTTCATATATCATATATTAGCTACTTTCTCTAGATAAATATTGAAGTTGGGTTACTAGAAGATAAATAACAAAGAAAGTTTTTTAGGTAGGTTTTGGAGGGTGTGGATCCGCTGTTTGAAAAAAAAGAAAGCAGAGGAATGTTTGGAGTTTTAGCAACGGTTTTAACTGTTATTACAACTTTTAGCAACAGTTTTTTTATTGTTGAAAGTTTTAGCAATAGTTAAAACCGTTGCTAAAACTCCAAATACAAAAATTTCAAACAAAGGATCACACCTGGTTTTGGAGGGATGATTCGTAATGATCAAGGGAACTGAATCGTCAATTTCTCTAGTGCTCTTGGTTACGTCATTGCCATGTAAGTTGACCTTTTAGTCATCAGACAGGGCTTTTGCTAGCTAGCTTGTAACCAAGCGGTTTCTGAAGTAACTCTTAACTCTGACTCCTTAGAAGCTGCACATTTTATTAAGAGTGATAATATTGCCACTCATTTGTTTGATGAGATGATCAATGACATTAGGCGTATCTTGGATGTCAGAGAAATCAATCAATGTATTGATTGCCTATTAAAAACTGGTGCTTGCTCCCAGTCTCCTTTGACCATTAGGGATAGTCTTCCAGCAAAGTTATTTTGTCTTTACTTGCCGATTGCTCGTCTATTGTGTTTTCTAGGCCCCATGGCCGTTCTGAGCTTTTGTTTTTGTTTTTGTTTTTTTAATCCTTTTGAGTTTTGACTTCTTTTTATAAAAGATAAAAAAAAAAAAAACCTATTCCAAGCCGTATAATTAGAATGTTTTTATTAATGGAATTTGGGTCTCGGGGCTACTCCTTTAACGTAAGAAAATAGATTTAATATTTGTCTTTATATGGATCGTTGAATTTCAGATATAATAATTTATATTTTAAGTGATAATTTTGATATTTTTTTTAAAATATAGAAATATGAACCATTTGATATAAAATTTAACAATTTAAATAAAGATAGGCATCAAATCTGTTTTTTCAACATAATAGACTAAAGTTTAAATCTCAGTTAAAAAAGATGCTCACATTTAATGCGTGACAATACCTAAAACAATATTACTTCTAGTAGAAGATGTCAAATGAAAAAAGAATGCTCACGCCTTTTTGGCAATATTGATTCATTTCTCAATTTTCTTAAACGATAAATTTACATTTGAATTAATGATTTATGAGTGCATTGATTTTCTCTGGTTATCATGTATTTTTTTTTTGAACTCAAGGTATCCCTAAATCACTTTGAACTTATAATTAATTCATGTTCGAGTCGAGAGTGTTAAGATTAAAGTCGTCCCAGCAAGTGTATTTTTTAAGATTTAAACTTGTGTTTTCCTCCTTATTGGAGTTGAGACCGCTTACCTTTTCAACCGATAGCTTGTTGGTGATTATCATGTATTTTCAAAACAATGTGATGAACACCATAAATATTTCAATTTTTAAATATACTTGAGGCCCCTCTTGTTTCATTGAAAAATGATTTTAGTTCATATAGTTTGAAAACAATAAATTTAGTCATTGTAGTTTTCAAAACCATGAAATAAGTTCTCAGGGTTAGTTTTTAGTTAGTCAACCGTTAGTCAATGCTGACTAAGATACTGATGTCAATATTAAAATCTATGTTAGCGTTGATTGTGTACCACTTATACTGATGTGGATTAGCCTTGTGGACTCCTAAAAAAGTTTCAGTTTATTCACTTAGATATTTGGTTAAAATTTTTCTTTTATCCAATTTTTTATATAAAACTCGTTTTTTACTTCATCTAAATCCCTAGTTTAAGAATATATATTTTTTTGTCAACATCATTCCCTACAAACTTTTCAATTTGTTCACTTTAGTCCTTATTCTTCACTTTCATTATTTTTTCTTACGGTTTGGTCCCCCAAATCAGTCCATAATTTCATTTTTGGTCATGATATGATTTAATCTATCATTTCTATCCAAAAACAATACAATAAATGAATTAAAATTCAAGTTTCAAAGCTTACCTTTTATTCACTTAGATATTTGGTCAAAATTTTCATTTTATCTAATTTTTTATATAAATTCATTTTCTACTTCGTCTAAATTCCTAATTTAAGAATGCATTTTTCTTTGTCAAAATCATCTCCTACAAACTTTTAAGTTTGTTAACTTTAGTTCATGTTCTTCACTTTCATGCTTTTTTTCTCATGGTTTGATCCTCCAAATCAGTCTATAATTTCATTTTTAGTCATGATATGATTTAATCTATTATTTCTACCTAAAAACAATACAAGAAATGAATTAAAATTCAAGTTTCAAACATTACCTTTTATTCACTTTGGTCCTTGATCAAAATTTTCCTTTTGTCTAATTTTGATATAAACTTGTCTTCTACTTCATCTATATTCCTAGTTTATGAATATATTTTTTCTTTGTCAAAAAATTCCCTACAAACTTTTTAGTTTGTTCACTTTAGTCCATGTTCTTCACTTTCATTTTTTTCTCACGATTTGGTCCTCCAAATCATGAGAAAAAATGCATGAAAGTGAAGAACATAGACTAAAGTGAACAAACTAAAAAATTTGTAGGGGATGATTTTGACAAAGAAAAAAATATATTTTTAAACTAAGGACTTAGACATAGTATAAGGCGAGTTTATATAAAAAATTGGACAAAAAGAAAATTTTAAACAAAGACATAAGTGAATAAATTGAAACTTTTTTTATGGAGTCCACGTCAGCATAAGTGATACACAGTTAGCGCTGACATAGATTTTAATACTGATATCAACATTCCAGTCAGTGTTGACTAACCAAAAACTAACCCCGAGAACCTATTTAATAGTTTTGAAAACTATGAGGACCAAATTCATTATTTTCAAATTATAATGACTAAAATCATTTTTCAATAAAACTATAGGGAGCTCAAGTATATTTCAACCATATTTCAAAAAAGGTTTTGGTGCCGTTGACCCTAGTAGTCAATAAATTAGCGTACAAATATTATAGAGGATCTCACAATTATTTAGCAGTGATTATATAGATACGCAGGCTATACGTATATTATCAAGTGAAGTATATTATAATTACAATCATGACAACCTTCATTTACTCCTATTTTTTCACCAATTCAGTTGTTGCATCTCCAACAACTTTCCATCTTATTGAAGCATTTTGAAGTATTGTTACAAACTTAAATCATCATTACTAATTTTTTAAAAGTTAATTAGGTGATTAGATTTTCTTTTCTTTTCTTTTTTTGAATTTATTCCTCCAAATTATAAATATATTAATTATTATTAATTATTAAATGAATTTAAATTTTTTCATTTAATTTTTAATACTTTCTCAGCCAGACAAAAAAAAATAGTGCATTCCAAGTATTGATAGTCTATAAATAGAAGAAAAAATAAATCAAAGATGAGATTTACTACATTCCAAGTATAATGCTATTATTAACTATCACAAAATAATCAAAGATGAAATGTCTCTTATGGTAATTAAATATCTATTAAATATTTCATATTTAATGAAGAATATAAGAAATCTTCACATATTTGTCAATACTGTAATAAAAAATGTCTCTTACAGTAATTAAATATCTATTAAATGTTTTTCTTCAATATTAATATTAATTTAATATTTAATATTTAATGCATAATATAGAAAATTTTCACAGATTGGCAACCATGTAATTAATGTAAATAATAATGGCTTATAAGTGACTACTAAATTGAAATTAATATTTCAAATTTCTAATTAAATATTTTTGTCATATTAAATGTAATTGAATGTAATTAAATGTAACTAATTCATATTTAATGCAGGATATCAGAAATATTCATAAATTTGTCAACTGTGTAATTAATATACTTGATTTAAATATGAATTTCATATTTAATGCATAATATATAAAATCATCATGTATTTGTCAATCCTGTAATAAGGTGAATAGTAATAACTTATAATTGCCTACTAATTTGAAATTAATATATCAAATTTAAATTAAATGGATTAATTGAAATAGATTTGACACTTAATGATGAACAATTTAGGAACTATGTGTTAATCGAAATTGAAAACACAATCTAGAGTAATAGAAGATTTTTCAGTGAATTTGAATTTATGTCATTTTTAGATATAATTGGAAGTCATGAATATGAAAATAGACTTATATATGATGAGATGTCATATGGTAGATCTCTTTTAGTTTGGTTTGGGCATTTCCTGTTTTCATTTTCACTGAAAACAGAAAATAAACTTGAAAATGCGTTTGGTTGAGTTAACTGAAAACGTTTTCTTGAAAACATTTCTTAAAATAAGCCTAAATCTGAAAATGCAAAAAAGATGTTTTCAGTGTTTCAGGAAATGCATTTCAGGAAATGCAGATTGAAAATGAAAACAGGAAATGTTTTCACAAACCAAACAGACCCTAAGCATCTTGATTCAATTAAAATGTTAATCAGGGATCAGTCACATATATATACAGAAATTATTATTGCTGTTAATGCAGACAATAGGGGCATTTATTTTGTATATGGATATTGAGGTACTGAAAAAACATTATTGTGGAAAACATTATCGTCCTCATTTAGATAAAAAAGGATGATTGTTTTAAATGTTGCATCAAGTATGATAACATCTCTCTTACTTTCAAATGGAAGAATTACTCATTCTCAATTATGCATTTTCTTACAAATTACTGAAGACTCATGCTGTAATATTAAACAAGAAGGTGAGACAAAATTAATTATACGGGATGGAGCACACATGATGAATAAAATGTGTTTTAAAGCTCTTGACAGAACTCTAAGGGTTGTGATAAGATTTTCTAATAATAAGAGTTCTACTAAACCTCTTGGTGGCAAAGTCATTATGTTTATTGAAGACTTTAGACAAATATTACTAGTCATATTAAGAACAAATAGACAAGAGATTGTGTTCTCTACAATTAATTCTTCTTACATTTGTAATTATTGCAAAGTTATGCATTTGACTTAGATTACTAATTTATGTACTTCTAGATTCATTACAAATTTTACTAATTTATGTACTTCTAGGCTCATTACAAATTTTTCATTATAAATGTATTTTTTTTTATCATGAGAGTGGAGAAGGCTTTGCATCGTTCTCTTGTAATCAAGAAAATAATGACGATGATGACGATGCTGAGGATGTAGATGATGATGATTTGAATTAAAAAATTTTGTTTGTATAATGTATGTCTCTATATGTATAGTTGGATTCAAACAGAACTAGATTGTGATGTCTCTATATTTAAACTAAACTTATTTTATACGAATGAAAAAAAGCCAATTTTATTTACATATTTACTTATAAATTTTTGTTGAATAATTGGTTGGTCTGCAGTCTGAATAAAGAAATGCAGGTTTATAATATGTTCTGAGAAGAATTGAAAAAATATAATAAATAGTGGCAGTTTGGCAAGATTGAGTGGCGATTTATTGAGTAACTGCCATTAAAATAATCATTTTAGTAGCATTTACTAAACCAACTGTCACAAAACTAGCTAGTGGCAGTTGGAACAACCACCTAAATTGGCTTTCCAACCACCACTAAATGTCTCTTTTTTAGTAGTAAAAAAATATACACTGCAAACAAAAAAAGGAAAGAAACATCCATCTATTAACCCTCGCTATTCCCTGCCAATGGCCTCAAAGAGTGAGTAGCATCTGTTTAGTCATGGATATGTCCTTCTCTATTATTTAATCACTAAGTGATGACAGAATTACGATAGAAAAGAATCCATCAGTAAATTATTTCACTTAGTAATTAGTAAAAGAAAATTCATCTCTAAATGTATGTTGTTTCTCTAAAATATCTAGGTTCAAATCCCTTGGTAATTTTTCTTACATTTTTTGACTGGATCATTAGTGTTGGTGAAGGAACTATGGATTATGAAAATATTGGTGAGTCAACTATTGAAATTCCTAACGACTTACTAATCAGCATTGTTAATGATCCTGTATCTTCGATCATGAAAAGCACATGTCCTGATTTCATGAACAATTTAAGTAGTTTGACTTACTTTAAAGAAAAAGTAATTCTTGCTCAAATGCTGAAAGATGTTGACACCATAAATAAATACATATTATCTTTACTTTCAGGATAAAAACAAGAATATATAATTTTTGATAATGTCTATAAAGCTGATAAAAATACTCATACAATAGACGATCTCTACATGCGAAAATTTTTTAACAACATCAAATTGTCTAGTGTTCCAAATAGGAGTGAGCACGTGTCAGTTTTAGAAAAATTTTCAACTTGACCCAATCAAGTGTGAGCGGGTCGGGTTGGGTTGTTGAATTTTTAAGGGTGAACTCGAACCAACCCAACATGCACTCTAACGGGTTAGGTTGGGTTGGGGTGGCGGATTATGTCTTTTTTTTTTTCTTCTTCCTTCTCTCTCTTTCTTTTCTAGTTTTTCTTCTCCATCGCGGCCAGCCAACATCTCCTTCTTTGTTCCTTACTTTTATCCCCTTCTCTCTGTCTCTCATCTGATCTTCTCGCCATCTCTCTCTCTGACTTTGTCTCTCATCTCGTCGGCCGGCTGCGATTCATACATTAAACTAGAAATTTCTGGTTTAGATGAGAGACAGAAGCTCAGGCCAATGGGATGATAGACACAAAGAGAGAGAGAGAGATGGCGAGTCATGAAGAGAGAGACAGAGAGAGGAGATGGCGACTGAGAAGACTAAAAGTGAAGGAGATGAGAGGACCGAAGGTGAAGACATGAGGGAGATGAGATGAGAAGGAACTTGAGGAGAGGATCGAAGGTGAAGAACTAAAGCCTGAAGGTGAGATATGTGAGACTGAGAAGAAAATAAAAAAAAATATATGTCTATCGGGTTGGTGGGTTGATGTAATATCCCAAGAATTTATATGAATATTTAAAGCCTATTTTGAAGTTTAGTGAAAAATTTAATTACGTGGAAAATTTTCTTTTTGAATTAGTGAAGAAAATGTGGGAATAGAAATTTTTATTTTTAATTTAGGAAATTTTTACAAATTCTCAAGGACTAAAGTGAAAAGAAAAGAAAGTATAGAGGACTTTTGAGAAATGACCAAGTAGGAACCCGAGAAGAAAAATAGAGCTTATGGGAATAAATTATGAGTCCGGTACCAAAAAGATGATGGATTCGAGGTTAAAGTGGAGTTTGAGATATCGAGAGGGATTAAAGTGAACAAATCTTATAAGCTAAGGTGGCTATGAGCGATTTTATCGAAAAAGAAATTGGTGGGGCCCACGCGTATACACTTCTCCTTATTCTTTTCTTTTTCTCATTCTCCCTCCCGTAGCTTCACTTTCTCTCTCTCTGGATTATGCTTGCAAAGGAATTTCTTCATCAATCATTTATGCAATTTTTGCTTTGGGAATGAAGCTATGAAAGTTAGGATGATTGGTAAGTTGATATTCTTCTTCTTCTTCCTCTTATTACAAGATCAAATCCTTGGTTATTATTTTTGCAAAATTTTTGTAGAATATTTTAATGGATGAATTTAAGTGTGGATGTTAATCTAAAACATTCCTAGGTGGTTTATGATGTTATTAGAACAAGAAATTTGGAGAAAACTAGGAGAAATTCGTAGAATTTGGATATTTGAAAAAGTTAGTGTTCTTGATGAAAATTTGAGATTTGAGCTTGGATTGTTGGTAGAAATTGAGGGTTTTGGTGTTAAAACACTCCTTAGACATTAAGGATGAAAACCCATGGAAGAAATCAAAAGAAATGTTGTTTTAGATATGATTTTTGGATTTTTTGATGAACAACACGAAGAACATCGAAAATTTTCCCCAGAATTACTGTTCACCGAGAAAATTTTTCCAGATTTTCTCGTTACTGTAGCGTTGACTCGGTCAACGTTACTGTAGCATTGACTCGGTCAACGTTACTGTAGAGTTGACTCGGTCAACGTTACTGTAGCTACGTTGACCGTTGACCGTTACTGTTGCATCAGTTTTTTTTTTTTAATATCGTTGAAAAGCTCTTTGAGTCTAGTTTCCAATGGTATAAGTTTCATCTGGATATTCATTACCAGTTAGGAGTTATGATTTGAGAAGTGGATGAAGGTCGAGAGTAGTGGTAGGAAATTTCTCTATTTCGTAACCTTGATGGTTTTTATCTGGTTACAATAGGAATGGTCAAGTGCAAGGTGGGAGTGCTGAGAGCATGAAATCCAGGTGAGTGGGTTAATACTTGCTATGATTAAATATCTTTGTTATTGACTTTTTGCATCATAGTGAAAATATGTTGAATATCCAAGTTTGAAGAGAATGATGTGGGATGATGAGACATAAACAATTGTGGAACGTGCCAGGTGATGTATATAATTATATTTTCTTATTTTCTCATGAATTGAGGTTATATGATGGATTGTGAATGATATGTGAACTGGGTTGAAATGTATCATACTCTGATTGTTGAGTTCAATCATATGCGGATAGTTGAAGTATGTTATTGTTGAATAATTATTCTATATTATGGGTTATGTTATATACATGCTATGTTGCTGGAACCACATTGATTATGTTGTGGCTTGAATTGTAAATGACTGAGTTGTGTATGTGGCTCAAGATTATGATTGAGGATGTTTTTATATGTGATTGTGATTGTGTTTGACTGGAAAGGAAAGACATGGTGGTGCACCCCATGGAGAAATCTATGTGAAGCTATAAGGGTGGAGAATATAAATGGAGCGATAAGGGTGGATGCGGCGGGGGCCGCGTGCAACGATCCAGAGGTATTTTGGACAACCTGGTTGGTACGGGAATTGTGTGTGAAATTGATTTCATCGATTGCTGTTGTGAATTTTGAATTTTGTTGAAATGCATTTGATTCACTTGGATATTGTTGTGAAGTATTATGAATAATATTATATCATATGATGATCGATCTACGTATGATTGCTGCATGTTATCATTATGATGCATGATTTTTATTTTGTCATAGTATTGTGTTATCTACTCACTGGGCACGTGGTTTGCTCATACCCCTCTTATTGATATTTTTTTTTTCAGAGTTGACAGCTGAAGGTAAATATCGGAACAAGGAATTATGGATCCTTAGTCCATAATTACCTTTTCATTTGTTCAGGATAAAGGTATAATAGTTAAGTTTTATTATAAGTTGTATAAATCTAGAAATCTCTGTAATCGGGTAGGTTCATTCAGTGATGTAATGTGAATAATTGTAGTATGTATAAAGAACTCGTTTTGGTTGCATGAAAAAGAATTGTATGATTTTTAAGAGAAAGATAGGCTTACGGAGGTGAAATGAAATTCACTTTCCGTGCCGGTCACGTGCTCAAATTTTGGGACGTGACAGTTGAGAATTCTCAACCCAACCCAATCCAAAAGTGCGGATTGGGCGGGTTGGATTGGATTAGATTGTGCTCACCCCTAGTTCCAAACTATAAACTGAAGTTGAAGATTGATACTTCAATAATGTTACTTAGAAATATTGAAAAATCAATGTGTCTTTGTAACGTTAGTAAATTGATTGTATTTCAATACAGTAAGTATGTTATTGAAACAACAATTATTTTTGAAAAAAATATTAGAGAAAAGTCATGATTTCGAGGATGATAATTACTCCATCAGATTCAATATTGCCTTTTTAACTTAGAAGACGCCAGTTTCTAATAATATTGTGCTTTGCAATGACAATTAACGAAAGTCAAAATTAATTACTTTCAACAGTTGGCTTTTATCTAGCAAGCCCTTTATACACAGACAACTATATGTGGCAGTTTTAAGAGTGAGGAGTAGAAACAATTTAAAAATTTTGATTCTTGACAAATATGATAATCATACCACAACAACATCACATGTAGTATATATAGAAGTTTTTAATAACTTATATTGAAGCAATTAAATATATAAATTTAAACATGTATTATGTCTATATATTGATAAAATATTCATGCATAGCATAGATTGCTACACTAATTTACTCCTATTTCTTCACCAATTCAATTGTTGCATATCCAACAACTGTCCATCCTATTGAAGCATTTTGAAGTATTATTACAAACTTAAATCATCATTACTAATTTTTTAAAAGTTAATTAGGTTGTTATATTTTTTTTTTGAATTTATTTCTGCCAAATTTGAAATATATTAATTCGTATTAATTATTAAATGAATTTAAATTTCTTCATTTAATCTTTAATACTTTTCTCAGTCAGACCAAAAACAGAGCATTCCAAGTATTGATAGTCCATAAATAAAAGAAAAATAAATCAAAGATGAGATTTACTACATTCCAAATATAATGCTATTATTAACTATCACAAAATAATTCAATTTTTGAATACCTCAGTTTGAAAAAAATTTACTTTGTGTACTCAATAAATTTAAAAAAGAAATTTATTTTATTTTATCAGATAAAAAAAATGCTTTTCCTAAGACCAAAAAAAAAAGAATATACCAACTAAGAAAATACTAATACACTCAGCAACAAAATAGAATTCAGTGATAATAGATGACTGAATTAGAAGTCTAAAACCTCATCATGGATATGTCCCCCATTGAACATTAAAAAGTAATTAGAGGCATTAATATGAATTTTGAAAATCGTAAGAAACTATAGAATCAGTGGGAATGGCTTTTGGAATCCAATACATTTGAAACAAAATTATTGGAGCAATGTTTGGTTATTTGGTAGATCATCCCATTTGCACCCTTCTATTGTCCTCACATTCTCTTCTTTGCTTCCGCATCTTCCTGCTTCTTTCTTTACGCCGTTCCTTTTATATTCACTATATATTTATTTTTTTATTAGACCAGCTAAATTCTACAATTGATTACCTTTGTTGTTTTATTAATTTGATACTTATTTTTTTAAGTAAAATTTTAAATTAGAATTTTGCGAATTAAAAAAAAATATTAAAAAAGTTTTATGAACACAGATTTAAGATCAATCTATATTTCTTGTCAGTTATTTGATTATGATTGAACAATTGATAAAAATTTTTTTTAAAAGATATTTATTATAAGGGTATGCTAATAGTTTGATCGAAAAATAGATTCTTCTTTCCCTATCTAGATTGTTTTATTCATAACAAATGGTTTAGTTTCAAATTACCTGATTTTCTTTTATTTATTTATTTTTTAAAAAAATTTCTTGCTTTAATTTGGACAAATCATTTAATAGACGATATAGATAAGAGAAATAAACTTCTAATTTTTTGTCAGAAAAGTTATTTTTAATTTGACTTAATTTGAATAAGTTAATTAAAATTTAATTAATTTTTAGATACTTGAGAAAAGAAATTTTCCGTAATTTGCTGTTTAATGAGAAAATCAAGTACGAATTATTAGTGCAGTGGAGTTGACGGCGTGCAGAGACGTTAAAGGCATGTGCGTGTACGGTGTAGGGCTCCATAGAGAGAGAGAGATATTTAACAGTGGCAATTTCTCTCTGTGTCGTTCTGTTTCTCTCTCTTTCTATCTTTCTCTCTCACACTGTACACAGAGAGACACAGTCACACAGAGAGACTGTGCGAACGAATGAATGGAGAGAAGGAGAGGACGAGGACCTTGTCCTTTACAGACTGTAGTTACTCACCCCCACCAACCAACGAACACTCTCCCACCTGACCAAACCGCCATTTTTAACGGATTTCTCTCTCTCTGATGTATAAAACCCTAGCTGTATCTGCACTTTCTCTCTCCCTCTTTCTCTCTACCTTCTCTTTCTAGCTCTCTTCCAATGTCGAGCTTCTAGGGTTTCGGAAAGTTCCTTCTTTCTCTCTCTCTGTCTCTTCCCCTCAATGAATCATTAGTTTCACATTGACTCCGATGAATTCCATACCCAACTTCTCTATTTCGGTTTTCTCTCTTTGTTTCCTCTCTCTGCTCCTCTCAGGTTCCGCCTCAGAGGCTGAACTCCGATCTTTGCTTGAATTCAAGAAAGGGATTCAAACAGATCCGATTGGTAGAGTTTTTAACTCATGGAATTTGTCTTCACTCGGAGACCACAATGACTGTCCTCGCTCTTGGACTGGTGTTGTCTGCGACGAGGAAGCCGGCAACGTCACCGCCATAGTTCTCGATGGGCTCGGTTTGGGAGGGGAGCTGAAATTTCACACTCTGCTTGAACTCAAGATGCTAAGCAATCTCAGCCTTTCGGGAAATAACTTCTCCGGGCGGCTACCACCGGCATTGGGGACATTGACCAGTTTGCAGTATTTGGATCTTTCTGACAACAAGTTCTACGGGCCGATCCCAGCTCGAATTAACGAACTATGGGGGCTGAATTACCTCAATTTGTCAAAGAATGCCTTCAAGGGTGGGTTTCCGGGAGGGATAAATAACCTCCAGCAGCTGAGAGTGCTGGACTTGCATTCCAATGAACTTTGGGGTGATATTGGTGATGTGTTGTCCGCATTGCGGAATGTGGAGCATCTTGATTTGAGCTCTAATAGGTTCTCCGGTGGGCTCCCGCTGGGCCTGGAGAATGTTTCTGGCTTGGCGAATACGGCGCATTTTATAAATTTGAGTCATAACAGTTTAAATGGCCCGTTCCTTGAGGGTGATTCAATTGCATTGTTCCTTAATTTGGAAGTTTTGGATTTGGGTTACAATCAGATCAAGGGGGAGCTTCCTTCCTTTGGGTCATTGCCAAGTCTTCGAATTTTGAGACTTGAGAGCAATCTATTATACGGGTCAATACCGGAGGAGTTTTTAGAAAGTTCTATGCAATTAGAAGAATTGGATCTTAGCGGCAATGGGTTTACGGGTAAAAATAATTTCATTTTCTGTTTTAGCGACTAAGTCACTCATTTCTTCGTTTTTCCTATTATCGAGCTTGCAACCACGCTAAATTGGGTGTGAGTAGCATGTTAATTCATTCAGCATATAGGCCAAACGACTACTTTTTTGTATAATCTGGTTCTTCGTAGTACTATACTGTTTCCTTTGCATGGATCTAGCTGTATTTCTTTCTTATTCTCTCTTTTTTGTTCTGGGGGAGGCGGAGTTCGAAGGAATAGTTCTGTCTCTTTCACCAATGGGGTGAATTCATGAAAAACTCTTGTTATACTAGCTTGGTTTTAGTATATTTGTTGATTTTGATCTTTATGAATGATAGTTGAACTTGGAATTAGATCTTCCACCTATCCTCTTACTACTTGAGAGTTGAGACCCAAAAAAGAAAAAATCAGTGTACAGCTTCAAATGTACAAGTTTGTGGGTCCGTGCAGTTGTGGTAATATGAGGTATAGAAAGGTGCATGAAGGAAAGCTAGCAACCCCTTTATCACAGTTCTCTGTTCCACCCCAAAATTAGTGACCGGGGATTGGAGGAGAGGGGAACAAATAATGTCTAATTGAACATATATAAATTCTAATTTGAATTTTTAATAATATAAGCAATCAAGTATGCAACTAATATTTAACATTGGAAGAGACAGGGTGTTGGGAGAGAAGGGAATGATGAGATAGAGTTGTATACTGATTAAGAATTGCTTACATCACATACTTGTTTTATTGTTCTCATGTACCAGCCTATGCAGGCAAACGCCTTGACTACCATGGGTTAATATATTTATACTTAAAAAGAAGGAAATGGCAAGGATAATGGACAAAAACCAGACAACTAGGATGGATGCTTTCAGTTTGCTCATAGTAAACATCTTGCAATGTGAGGCTACAACTTGCTATGGCTTTAAAGTTTAGGAATATATCTTTCATCTGCTTCTGCTAACCATAAAAACATTGTCACTTGCATTGCCAAATCCACTCATTGAAGTCCTGCGGCCTTTTATGGAGCACTGGAGCTTACTTTATTTTGATTGATTCTACTCATTATTGCATATCAGGCTTTTGTTCTGCAATTGAATCCACAAGTTTCAAGTGATTATACCAATTGCATTTTACAGTTGTCAATGAAATTTTCACTAAGTTAATCTAAACGCTTTGTTGCAAGTATCTTATACATGATCTTTGTACATTTACAGGCTCAATTCTTACAATCAACTCTACGACTTTGAATATTTTGAATCTTTCATCGAATGATTTATCAGGTTCTTTGCCAACATCCTTGAGAAGGTGCACTGTCATGGACTTAAGCAGGAATGTGTTATCTGGTGACATATCTGTTATGCAGAACTGGGAAGCCACATTGGAGGTTCTTGATCTGAGTTCAAACAGGTTGTCAGGAAGCTTTCCTAATTTGACTAGTCAGTTTGAGGGATTAACCACACTTGCTCTCAGGAATAATTCTTTAGTTGGACCCCTGCCTCCTATTTTGGGGACCTCTTCTAAATTGTTTATGGTTGACTTCAGTTTAAATGAACTTAGTGGGCCTATTCCTCAGAGTTTATTTACCTCAGCAACATTGAGAAGACTGAATCTTTCTGGAAACCGTTTTACTGGGCCAATTCCTCTTGAAGGTTCAGGAGCAAGTGAATTAATACTTATGCCTCCTAATTGGCCAATGGAATATCTTGATTTATCTAATAACTCCTTGAAAGGTGTCTTACCTTCCGACATAAGTAGGATGGGTGGGCTAAAACTGTTGAATCTTGCCGGGAATGACTTTTCTGGACAGCTGCCAAATGAATTGAGCAAACTTTTTGCTTTGGAGTACCTTGATTTGTCTAACAACAGATTTGTAGGACAAATTCCTGATAAGCTTTCATCCAGCTTGACTGTGTTTAATGTGTCCAATAATGATTTATCTGGTAATGTTCCAGATAACTTGCGGAGGTTTCCTCCATCATCATTTCACCCTGGAAATGAAAAGCTGAACTTTCCAAATAATTTACCTGGAACTACTTCAGTGCCTGATAACATTTCTGATCAAGGGAAACGTCATAGTTCAAAGGACAGTATCAAGATAGCCATTATTCTTGCTTCGGTTGGTGCTGCTGTGATGATTGTTTTTGTTTTATTGGCTTATCATCGAACACAACTTAAAGAATTTCGAGGAAGAAGTGAGTTTAGTGGTCAAAATACTGGACAAGATATCAAGTCAGGAAGACTTGCACGGCCTTCCTTCTTCAAGTTCCACCCAAATGTTCAGCCCCCACCAAATTCTTCATTGAGCTTTTCGAATGATCACTTGCTGACATCAAAATCAAGGTCACTCTCTGGACAGTCAGAGTTTGTAACTGAAATTACTGAGCATGGTTTATCTCAGGGAATGGTAGCTGCTAGTTCAGCTTCTGTAAATCCAGATCTGATGGATAACCCTCCCACATCATCGGGAAGGAAGTCATCTCCTGGTTCTCCATTATCTTCTTCCCCTCGTTTTATAGAATCACGCGAAAAACCAGTGATGTTGGATGTATACTCACCAGATCGGCTAGCTGGAGAGTTATTCTTCCTTGATTCTTCCTTAGCATTCACTGCAGAGGAATTATCTCGTGCTCCAGCTGAAGTTCTTGGCAGAAGTAGCCATGGCACTTTATACAAAGCTACTCTAGACAGTGGTCATATGTTGACTGTGAAGTGGTTGCGGGTGGGATTGGTCAAACATAAGAAGGAATTTGCTAGAGAAGTTAAAAGGATTGGTTCTATGAGACATCCAAACATTGTCCCGTTACGGGCATACTATTGGGGACCTAGGGAACAAGAGAGGCTTCTTCTAGCTGACTATATACATGGCGACAGCCTGGCCCTACATCTTTATGGTAAATATTAAATTTTCCTTCATTGAGTTCTTTATAATGTTTGGATTAGTTTTGTTGTGGCCATATACAATGATCTTCTGCACTGTTCCGAACCTTTTTCAGTACACAAGTTTTCCCCTTCTGGTGTCCTCAACATTCTCCTAAATATGACGTAGAAGAAAAATAAGAATGCAACACTGACATGTTTTTCTGCTAGAATACTTCAAGGCATGTCTAGTTATAACAGTGGGGTCAACCCTGTAGAATATCTCATATGAGAAGTCAGAGAGTTCTTGATTTATCACCAAAATAATGAAAGGATCCCTAGTAATATATTGGCATTGAATTAGATCATTATGTGGGTGATTAGATTCAAGTTTTGAAGAATCTATCCTGTCTAGCTTTAGGTTTTGTTCCTAGGCAGATGTACTAGAAGTGAGGTCAGCTTGGGTTGTGCTTTTTAAATGTGATCTGAACTATTAATTTTTCTTTTCAATTTAGGTTTTTTTTTTTTGGGGGGGGAGGGGGGGGGAGGGGAGGGGGTCGAGGAGGCAAGACTGTAAAATATTTAAGCCATTGTCAGTATCGCAATTGCTATGTATAGTACATAATAAATCCCTGATTGCTTTGTGGGGACTGTTAGGTTTCAAACAAGGGATCATTTGAAAGTCTTGCCATGTCCAAGCTGCATGGCCGCTACCGTATCTAGTTGTATTTCAGGGAATCTACATGTTTGGGTTTTTAGGTGTCAGTATCCGAGGTTAGATGTTGTGAAAGGATTTTGTTTAAAATATTTTTGTGTTCTTGAATTTCTTATCTACTTTTGTGCTTGTGCGTGCAAGAGTTGTCTTGACATGATATAAGCTGCTGCTGCTGCTGCTTCTTAAATATACATACGAGCATAATATCAATATCTGTTGTGCAGAGACAACACCCCGGAGATACTCACCATTATCATTCAGCCAGAGATTGAGAGTTGCTGTTGAAGTTGCTCGATGTCTTCTATACCTTCATGATCGTGGGCTTCCCCATGGAAATCTAAAACCAACAAATATATTATTAGCAGGCCCTGAATACAGTGCCCGTCTGACTGACTATGGTCTGCACCGCCTCATGACACCAGCCGGAATTGCAGAGCAGATACTAAATCTTGGAGCGCTCGGATATCGTGCTCCAGAACTTGCTTTGGCAAACAAACCAGTTCCATCTTTGAAGGCAGATGTGTATGCACTTGGTGTGATCCTAATGGAATTATTAACTAGAAAGAGTGCAGGTGACATAATATCAGGTCAGTCCGGGGCTGTTGATCTAACAGATTGGGTTAGGCTATGTGAGCAAGAAGGAAGGGTGATGGACTGTATTGACAGAGACATTGCAGGTGGGGAAGAATCTTCCAGAGAGATGGACGAATTGCTTGCTATATCTCTCAGGTGTATTCTCCCTGTAAATGAGAGGCCTAACGTCAGACAAGTTTTGGACGATCTCTGTTCTATATCGGTTTGATATTTTTTGTACATGCATCTGGGAATTAGTATTTTTTTCTGGTTCCTCGACCCATTGTTGTTTTCTGATTTCGTCCTTCTCATCTCATCCTTAATTGGTTTATAGCCGTTAGATTTGGGTAATTATCACATTCTTTTCTTTTCTTCTCTTGTTTTTAAAATTTTCTTGTAAAGAGACAATCGAGCCATTGATTAATTGACAGTGCTTGAGTTTGATTTGATCATTTGAAGCAGAGATGTCTGAATACTTTATTTAATTATTTATTTTTGTTGGCAAGCTTTCTTCTAGTTTTCCTCACGGCTTCGTTGTTCTCAGCTTAAACGTGCTGCTTAGCTGTCAAAAGGGTTTCGACTTTTATTTCTACATAAAAGATTTGCTTGTTTAAAGATGATCATGTTCAACACGTCTCTGTTTGTTTAAGTTCTAAGCGTATTTATTTCGACCATTCGGCAAGTGAATTCGAGTTTGCTCTTACCAATCTCGGGAATCGTCGGTGCGGTTTTCTGGTTATACAATATACACAGACAACCATGAGAAATGATCAGATATTTTGTTACTCCCCTGTAACCCGAGCGAGGGCACCAATTACTCTTTTGGATGAATAAATTTAAATTATTGATTTGGTTTAAATGACTTAATCTAATCTCTAAAAAATTATATTTATTTTAAATTTATTTTTTATTAAAAAACAAAATTAAAAATAAATATAATTTTTTAAAAATTATTTTAAGACACTTAATTTTTTAAAAATTAAACTAAATCAATTATAATTTTTTAATCTGTCAAATTAACAATTTGTCTCTGTTCAGTCACCATGTTTTGAAATCTTA
The DNA here is from genome assembly GCA_037074585.1 of Biancaea sappan. Classification (NCBI taxonomy): domain Eukaryota; kingdom Viridiplantae; phylum Streptophyta; class Magnoliopsida; order Fabales; family Fabaceae; genus Biancaea; species Biancaea sappan. The sequence goes on along the minus strand of CM073491.1, from coordinate 14,898,121 downwards.
GATTCACTAAATAGATAGGTTTCACTGGAGGTTTGCTTGATTGATAGGTGTCACGTCTCTTGCGTCAAATGAGGTTTAACTGTTTAAGTAGTTTTCAGATCTTAAAATCAATCCTTCGTCAATTGTTAATAAAGAAAAAAAAGAAAAGTGAGTTAGTAGTAGTTGGTAATTCTCTTGTCGACATGCAAAATATTTAAAACATATTGGGCATGATCCTCCTCGGATTCTCCCTCTCCATCATTTTCACTCAATTAATTAGACCAATGAGAAGAATATTTTATTGAATTTAAATTTTCTAAATAATATAAAGAACTTTACCAAAAGATGGATACCGAGATTTTGGGCCTAAAAGTCTCTTTGGTCTTATGAGTCTCACATTTTTATCGGTTTCTTTTTCAAGCTTTATTTAATAAAATCTCATTCCGTATATTAATTGAAAGATTGTTCTGAATACTTTCTCATTAATTACTGAAGCCAATATAGAGTAATATATACTGCCCTACAATTTTAACAGACTATACAACTCAGCAAGAATATTGCGTAGCCAAAGATGAAGAGCAAAAGCACGTCCTAACCTCCTAACGAAATACAATCCAGCTGTACAACAAATATCTAAAATTACAAAGAATATCAGAATTAATAGTACATATCAGAAAAAATATACTGCAGAATTTTCTTCTCTACTATCATTCCTCCTCAAACTCAAGGTGGGGAATAAGACTTCAATACATTGAGTTTGTCTCTCATAAAGAGAAAACGTGACTGAGCAAGGGGCTTGGTGAATATATCTGCTAACTGATTTTCAGAAGCAAGGTGTGCAATTTCAACAGACCCATTAAGCACCTTTTCACGAACAAAGAGGAGATCAATTTCCAAGTTCTTGGAGCGAGCATGTTGTACAGGATTGTGACCCATAAGCACTGCACTCATGTTATCACAAAAAACAAAGAGGTTTTGGAACTGATATAACACCTAATTCATGGATTAATGACTGTAACCACAAAATTTCTGCCACGGTAGTTGCTGAGCTTCAAAACTCAGCTTCTGTGCTAGACCTTGCCACCACTGTTTATTTCTTAGTGAACCAACTAACAAGATTGGAACCTAAGAATGTGCATGCACCCGAAGTAGACCGTCTGTCATCTACATCACCGCCCCAATTTGCATGAGAGAAGCTCCTGATTGAAAAATCTGTTGATTTCTGAATGATTATACCATAGCTGGAAGTACCTGCCAAGTACCATAAGATCCTTTTAGTTGACGTCCAGTGCTCTTCCAACGAATCACTCATATACTGACAAACATTGATTGCAAAAGTAACCTTAGGATGAGTGATAATATATTGCAAACTCCAACTACTGTCCCATACAAGGAGGGATCATAAAACTTTTGTCCAGAATTAGTGGCCTTAGAAAGCTTAGATGATGCAGACATTGGAGTGGACATGGATTTGATAGTAGACATGGCCTACTTTCTGCAGAAGATCTTGAATATACTTGTGTTGTGTACAATGCAGAGCTCCATGAACAAGCTTCTTAACTTAAACTCCTAAGAAATAGTGTAGATGTCCCATATCTTTCAATGCGAATTCAGTATGTAATTAGGACTTCAACTGAGAAATAAACAATGATGACGAGCCCGTAATAAGGATATCATCCATGTAAACTAAAACATAAGTAGTTGCATCTGCTGTGATCTTCAGAAACAATGAAGGATCAGATTTGTTGGAAACAAAACTAAATAAGTGTGGCTGCTAAACGTTGATACCAGGCCCGAGGCGCTTGCTTCAAAGCGTATAATGCTTTATGTAATCTACATACTAGATAAGAGCCTTGTTCAAAGCCAGGTGGCTGCAACATATAGACCTCTTCATTTAAGTTGCCATTTAGAAAGACGTTATTCACATCAAGCTAAAAGATATCCCAATTCTTTGAGACAACAATTGACAGTACAACATGGATAGTCGTAGGCCTTACAACAGGTGAAAATGTTTCAGAAAAATCAAAACCAAGTTTTTGATGATTACCCTTGGCAACAAGCCTTGCCTTGTAGTGATTAAGAGTGCCATCTGCATTTTGCTTAACCTTAAAAACCCAACAGCAGCCTATTGCAACTCTATGCGAAGGTAATGGTACTAAGGACCAAGTTTTATTCTTCATAAGTGCTGCATATTCTTCAGTCATAGCAGTTCGCCATTTTGGTATGGACAAGCCTCCTCTACAATTTGTGGTTCAGATAATAAAAGCAGAGCACGCTTTTTAAAAATGCTTGACTTTGACTTGGTTGTCATAGGATGTGTAGAAACAACTGGTTGTGGTTGAATAATTTGATTTATGGGCAGTAGATATCGTTTTGAGGCTGAAGCGTTAAGAGATGCAGATGTAGAATGAGAATGTGAATTGTGCTGTTGGTGGCTAGGTAACATGTACCTAGTAGAATCAGAGGAAGACTGATGCAATTGTTGAGATGATGTCTCCATATTTCTATTAACGTCAAGAGCTGCAGTGGATGAAGATCAAACTGGTTCAACATATAAACTCCCTGTTACAGTATCAGATTCTGCAATATTCTTTGACAATAAAGGTGAAGCATCAGTAGAGGTATGAGTAGTATGAGGCAACGTAGACAAAAGTAAAAGATTAGTATCAAGACCACATTGGGAATTATTAAAAACAATAGGAATTTTAGATGAAGGAGTAAATTGTAATGCAAAAGAAGATGATGACTGTTGAGGAATAAAACAATCTATGATTTGGGAATGATGTTCCATCAAATTTGACATCTCTTGATATATAAATTTTATCATTGGAGTCCATATACAAATATCCCTTATGTGACGTGCTATACCCCAGAAAAATGCATTCAACAGATCTGGACTCAGGTTTATGATTATTAAAGGGGCAAGAGAAAAGATAGCATAAACAACCAAAAACTTTAGTGAAAGTATAATCAGGCTTAACACAAAACAATTTTTCTAAAGGAGACACTTCAGTACCATGAGTGGGTGGTATTCGGTTTATGGGTATACACAGTAGTAAGAAAAGCTTGTTCCCAAAATTTGAGAGGCATTTTAGCATGAGTAAGCATGGACAAACCCATTTCCACAATATGTTAATGTTTTCTCTCTACAGTTTCATTTTAGGAGTGAGCATAGGGGCAGGTTATACAATGAACAATTCCTTTTTCTGATAAATATTTTTGGAAGACTCTAAACTCACCTCCCCAGTCAGTTTGAAGAGACTTGATTGTTGTATCAAGTTGTTTTTCAACAAATTTTTGAAAAATGAGGAAAGTGGAAAAAGCATCAGATTTTTCTTTCAAAGGAAAGATCCAAGCGTATTTTGAGTAAGCATCAACAAAACTAAGATAGTATTTGTTTCCATTTGTAGACAATAATGGTGCATGACCCCATAAGTCAGAATAAAGCAACTGCAATGGTTTAGTATAAACAGTAGTGGATGGAAAATAAGGTAAGGAATGTGCCTGTCCTTTCATACAAGGAGAACAGAGACCAGAACTCTTTGAAGAGTAATTAAGATTACATGGCTTCAGAACTTTGCTAACAACTTGTGCATTTGAATGTCCTTGTCTATGGTGCCACAAGTCAAAAGGGGTACAAGTATTATTTAAAGAGGAAACTAAAACATGAGGTGAAGTTTGAATTTGCTGTTGTGACTGTTTAAGATCAGAAGAAGAGATACTGGGGTTGTGAAGCTTGACATCATTGAAACAATATAGGCCCTCACCGTTGAGTTGTCCCTCCAGAATGACTCGGTTGGTACCCTGACATCTCACAAGACACTTGTCAGGATGAAATTCAAAATATACACAATTATCATGAGCAAACTTTGATACACTGATAGGATTATGCGTAATTTAAGGAACATGAAGCAAATGATTTCGGGTCCAGTGTACAAAAAGCTGCATAATTTGCTGTAGGTCTGTGCTAAGAAAATGGTGCAGCAGATGGGGTCCCCTGGAAGTTGTGATCGAAGTGATGGTAACAATTCATCACCACGTGTCCAGGTTTGTTGCAAAGTTGGCACACCACAAAGCGTCCTCCATTCCTTTGTGATCGTCCTCTTTCCTTACCATATGACCTGCCACCTTGATTTTAATTTAGTCTCTAAAAGATAAAACATCTCAATTTAGTCTTTAAAAGATTGTGTTTATCTCAATTTGATCTTTTTATTTGTTAAAGTAATTTTTTGCAATAAAAATTTTGAGATTAGCAAGCAACAACAATAGATCCTACAATTTAATAACCAAAATAACTAAATTATGATAAATATAATATTTTGAGAGCTAAATTAAAACAACCATAAGTTTTTAGAAATTAAATCATCAATTTACTAAAAAGAGAAAAAAGAACATTTGCTGAAGCAATGTGCATCTGCGCAGCTAGCATAATTAACGTTTTTTATTTTCAAGTGATAGTATTGAATGTGAGTCTCAAAATTAGGGATGATTGGGAGGAGGACAACAAATATGATGGCATAAAGCAGATTCTTTCATTTTGTTCGTCGCACGTTCCGTTTCCAAACATTCCATAAAGAATCGAACAAAAATCGGCACAACGATTTCTCTGCTTCTTATAGGGAACTCGCGAATTCAATTCTTGCTTACATGGATAGCACACATCCGATTTCCCTGCAATGTTCCCCCCAACCCACCCACCCCCCACCCACAAAAACAAAAAAAAAAGGAGTAAATTGTTGATTTGGTCATCAAAAAATTATAATTATTTCAATTAGTCCTAGTGTTTCAATTTAGTACTTGAAATATTGTGTTTATTTCAATTTGTTTCATTGGCTTATTAGAGTGATAATGAATTAAGACAAATGTAATTTTTTTAATGACTAAATTGAGACACTTGATTTTTCAAAGATCAATTTGAAACAACTACATTTTTTAATGATTAAATCAGTAATTTACTCAATAAAATGCCATCAGACATACTAACTATATAGACTACAAAGGGGATTGGCTCATTGTCTCTAAAGATAAGTAGTTGGCTTATCTCTTTATGTAGATTTGAGATTTAAAGGTTCAAATTTTAAATGTTTTCTTTTAAAAAAGATAATAAAATCTAAAACGTTAGATCTCAGATTCAACTGTTCATAGAAAGACAAGCAAGTTGTTTATCTTTGGAGACAAGCAGCTGATCTCCTTTTCATTACACTATTTTTATATCGATCAAATGTCTTAATTTAATTATTAAAATATTGTGTTTATCTCAATTTTATTTTGCAAGTTGTTGAAATAACTTTTGACAATAACCAATTTAAAATTTACCGACAGCACATTTGATTAAACGGAGACAAATATAATTTTTTAAAGATTAAATTAAAATAATTATACTATTTCAAAAACTAAATAAATAAAATACTCAAAAAAAAAAGTTTAAGAGCAAAGTCACTAGTGATTATCATGATGATGCAGTAGGAATGCTGAGAGGAGGAAGAACAGGGAACAAAGAAGACAGAAAGATGAAATTCTCATTCTCATTATGTGAGGGAATTTGTTTTGCAGTGTTTTCACGAGAATGTCACATGCATGCAGCGATTAAATAGTGATTTGGCAGCATTAAAGATTTTAGTATTTTAGGAGGGTTTTATTGCACATTCATTGCTTAGATCTTTAATTTCAACTTTTTCGTTTTCCATTTTAATTTATTTATTAAGTTCTGTCAATTTATTTCTTAAATGATGCACTATTCTTTTCCTTAAACTAGATTAGTACAATTCTCTGAGGATTGCAAAGTCCTCATTTTATACTTTCGTCTCTTTCCCAAATTCTTTCATGTCATTTTACCAGATATATCACATTCCAAAATTTCACGTAATGTATCTCATGATTCTTATATTTATTGAAAATAAATTTAATCTTTACAATATCTATTTTATAAATAGGCCTTCACATGGTTATTTGAATCTAAACAAAACCCAGACTGATTTGACTAATTATTGCATCAGTGGATTAATTTTAATAAGTAAATATACCATAACTGTCCCTGAAGGCTCAATTGTTTCCGAAAATGTATGATAATGAGGGATGACAATAATTAACTTTGTCCTAAGACAAGGGTTTTTTTTTCCTTCTGTTTGAAAAAAGCCTGTTTCGGGACCTCATAATTGTTTAGAAGTTAAAATATTAGAAAAAAAGGCAGTTAACAATACTTTTTTTTAAAAATTTTTTTATGTAATATAATTTTTTTCATCAAAATCATAACATCATTTATTCATGTTAAAACTAAAAGGCCATTTTAGTTTTTTTTTTAAATGTTAAGCTAAGTTAACATCTCAGGGACAAGTAATAACTTTTTGGTTATATTCTTTTGCATTTTAACGATAATAAAAATCTCTTTAGATAATAATTTTGTTTTTTTTGTTAATTTGTATTTTTTTTTTAGTTTATATAGAGAATTAGTGTAAAACTTTTAGATAAAAAAATTTAATAGAAATATGATGTACAAAATCAAAAATTAACGAGACCCTCAATTCTTAAAGTTGAAAAAAATAAGTAAATTATACAATTCTTAAAAGAGATTCTTCCATTTTAGATTTTTTGTTTTTAACTTTTCATCATTTAAAAGTAAATAAATATAAGGTATATCAGCAATGAAATCAATGAAAATGAAATCAATTGTTTCATTTACAAATTGGAATTTCATGGCGATAGTAGATAGAGAAGGCGTTTTAACTCAGCTCCCGTAAGCTCAACTAACATAAAAGACAACCTACATATATATATATATATATATATATATATATATACATCATCGGATATTTATTATTTTTTCGCCTTTATTATTTTTATTATTACAGAGATATATTTCAAAATAATCTATTTTTTGATAAATAATCTAATATTAAAAAAAAAACCCACAAATTTTGCCAATGCTCTAGTGTTTATTTATTTTTTGAACAAATAAATATCAATTCCATTAAAATGCCACCAAATTAAAGTTACATAAGATAGATCAGATCTAAAAATCGTTAAATACATTACAAATATAAACTTATGAGAGAGCGGTATATGATTTACGATAACATATCCTAAAAATAGTACTAGGCATACACAATAAAATTATAAGACTAAATAGAAACAATATACTATAACCTTAAATTAGAGCTAATCTTCTAAAAATCTAATATAAAGATACAAGCTGACACATATGCCTAATATCTAAAGTGGGCTAGTAAAACCCAAAAAACACCCAAAGGAAAAAACACAGACCAACAAAAAGAAAGAAAGAAAACACTAAACAGAATAAGGACAGTAGCGCTGGTAGAGGAGGATGCATGGGTCATCTTTCGCACTGTTTATGGCATCGATTATGGCACCTCCGCCGCATCATGACCCCGAGCCGAAGTATTTCCAAACTTATCATCATTTAGAGCTAGTCTCTATTTAGTATGTCCAACCTTGTCATCATTTAGCCGATAAGCCACAGGAATGGCCTTCAGGTGTTGGGCCCTAGGCATAGTGAGCCCAAACTGATCACTCATATCCAAATCGGTGGGCCTCATGCCATGTGGAAGCTCCCAATCGAAACAATGCACAAGTTGGGCCACCACCAACCGAACTACAGTTAGGCCCAACTGCAATCCAGGGCATCCCCTTCGACCCGACCCGAATGGTATCAGCTCGAAATCATGACCTCTCAAATCAACAGTGCTTTTCTCGAATCTCTCTGGCCAGAATTTATCGGCTACTGTCCACACGCTCGGGTCACGCATGATGGCCCACGCGTTAATTATCACCCTCGACTTTCGCGGTATGAAGTAATCCCCTACAGTGCAGTCTTCCACGGACTCGTGTGGAATCAGCAATGGCCCCACGGGATGAAGCCTGAGGCTTTCTTTGATGACCATGTCTAGGTACAGTAGCTTTTCCAAGTCTGATTCCTCCACTTTCCTCTCCATTCCGACCACAGTTTCCAACTCTTCCTGGACTTTGTTCATCACCCTTGGGTTCTTTATCAGTTCTGCAACTGTCCATTCTATGGCTGTGGCTGACGTGTCCATTGACCCTACCAACATATCCTGTATCATTGTAGTCTATAATTAATGTGTATGATTATTTATTTCTTCTATGGCTACAGTACTCTCGCTAAATTTATTTTAATTTTTAAACTAAATTTTATTTTAACTTGATGATTTAATTTTATCATAATTTTATTTTATCTTAGTCTTTTTTACTCTAATTTGACATTTAAATTTTATATTAGATCTGGATTTTGTATTATAATTTTTTTGAAATTTAATTTAGTCTTTTAATTTTGTTTTGAATCCTTTAATTTTTTTTAATTTCTCAGTTTCTGTATTTTTATTTTAATTAAGTCTTTTAATTTTTAAGAATTAGTTAAATATTTTTTTCCTTTAACACAGCCAAAATATTCAACAAAAAAATTATTTATTCTTTTACTTAACATTAATAACTTCACAAAATATTTGTTAAGCATTAAGTCCTAAATTAAAAGACTGAAATGAAAATTTAATTAAAATTAAAGAATTATATTATAATAAAATTAAATTAAAAAATAAGAATAAATATTATAACAAAATTACGAGACCAACGGTATTTAATCCTTCTTTCCTTACCAACATTAGAGATTTGATATTAGGGCGTTCGATGCGGTACTCTGATTCTTCTGTCCCGACGAAACCCAACATCACATCCACGAAATCCTTGGTCTTCTGGTCCTTGTTCCGTGCTTGCTCGTGCTCGTCAATGATTTTCTCGAAGAAGTCGTCAAATATCTTGCCAACAGCCTTCATGCGACGAGTAAGTCCCTGAAGATCCAGAGCACCAACGTAAGGAATGAAATCGCCGATGTTAGGAGTCGCCGTCAATTGCATTGCCTCTTGCATCACGGCCTTGAACCCCTTCTCATCGAACTCCTCGTCCATGTACTTCTTTCCTAGCACCATTCTGCAGCTCATGTCGGCACTGAGCGACGCCACCTTCGCACTCAGATCAACAGAGGCTCCGTCACGCGCCGCTTCCTTCAATTTATCGATTAAAAGGTCGAGCTCTTCTTTTCTCATGGCACGGAAGGTGTTGATTTTGGTGGTGCTGAGTAGTTCCAAAGTGCACATTTTGCGCATGTTGCGCCAATACGCACCGTATTGGCCGAAGGTGATGTTCCTCTGATCCCATGAGATGATTTTGGCGGCTTCGTGCGGTGGTCGGCTGGCGAATACGAGGTCGTGGGTTTTGAGGAAGAGATGAGCGGCTTGAGGCGAAGAGACGACGATGGTGGGGACGAAACCTAAGCGAAGGTACATGATAGGTCCGTGTTTCTGGGACAATCGGTGCAGATCTCGATGAGGTTGAGAGCCTAACATGTGAAGGTTTCCTATGACCGGTAATCCTCTTGGACCGGGAGGTAATGTCCCCTTCGCCTTCTTGTTTCTGCTTACACACGAGTGAAGGAGATAAGCAAGAGAGAGTAGAAAAATGGCACTCCACAACAACATTGTTCTAAATTTCTATTTGTCAATTGTTGGATTAGGGAGGATGTCTTTGGCCGAATGCATGGGACTATCTTAAATAGGGAAGGTTTTCAACTATTAGAAAGTGTTGAGTTCCACTTCCGTGAGATAACGCGACAGGGCTATAATTTTTTTATTTGACTTAACTTTTTGAAGTAAATTAAGTCTGATTTTTAATAAAATACGAGAGTTTATAGTGGGCTGTGTTCATGTTGAAACATTTATTATTGTTTGTGTAATTTTATTCTCTTGCTATCACATTTTGGAGATGAGAGGTATAAGTACCACATCAATGAAGATTAGAGGTGTTCAAAACAAAATTTAAATCGATTTTTACAATATACATCAAAATATTAAAATAATGAATATAATATTGTTTAATCAAATAAAATTAGCGTAAATTACCTTTAAAACTATAAGAAACCTGGGCTATAAATTAGATGAATTAATTAAATTTAATACAAAATGTAATTTATGAAACTATGATTTGTCGGATTCCCAAATCTTTTAGATAAGTTCAAGGATTGCGCCGGCATAGATATCACTTTTTCTCTCTTTTAGTCTTTTTCATCGGTGTGTTTGTTCTGTGAGACAATTTGGAAGTTTGTGACGCAACTTTGTTATCATTACGATGAATAATCTTGTTTTTATCATCTAGATAACAACATTTGATGGGAATGTAAATGAACAACAAACAAGTAGAGTTGTGAATTTTATCGGACCACTTTTTTTTAGAAAGGAAATGAAAATGGTTAAAACATATATTTAATTTGTCAGACTTTTAAGTTTCCGTTTTTTTTTTTTTCAATTCTCATTCTCTTATTTGATGAAAATTTGAATTTTTAAGATCACTTGATGAAATGACTTTTTAACTATTGGTTTGTGCTGAGAAAATGGTGCAATAGATGGGGTCCCCTGGAAGCTGTGATCGAAGTGGGATTCAGATTCTCTGTTTAATTTTTTATCTGCTCAATTTTTAGTAATGGTTGTTACTGTTGTTAAAAACTTTCAGCAAGAGTTTAACTGTTGCTAAAGATTTTTAGCAACAATTTTTAAGGTTTTTAGCAACAGTAAAAATTGTTGTTAAAAACCAAGCAAGCCTCTGTTGATTTTTTTTCCCAAACAGAAGATCTGTACACCGATGGTAACAATTCATTACCACGTGTCCAAGTTTGTCGCAAAGTTGGCACACTATAAAAAGAAACGGATCAATTTTAATCGTAGTTAAATAAATAAAACTATTGCCAACAAAAAACTAAAACCTCCAAGTACTTGTAGTGAATTTTGATCCACCATAAAACGTCCTCCATTCCTTTGTGAATGTTTTCTTTCCCTACCATATGATCTGCCACCTCGCCTTGAAAGTTAGCTCTATAGTTTCCAGGAAAAGTTTGCAGGGAACTCTTATTAATATTGCTTAATTTATCTTTTTGTTCAGTACTAGCCACATTAACTGTAACTTTTTCTGAAACACTAGCAGCTTTTAGGTGTTTTTCAAACCTAAACTCTTGACCAATTGACAGAGCTTCAATTTCACTAACAGTATAATTTGAATTTACTCAACAAATAAAGGGATCATGCTCCTCTCCTAGTCCTTCAAAAATAAACCATGTGTTCAGCAGCAGAAACAGAGTTACCAATAGAGATGAGAGCATCAACCAATGACTTTATCTTAAGTAAATAATCATTCATAGTTTTATCACCTTTCTTTGTATTTCTGACCTCCTAACTAAATACAATCCAGTTGTACAACAAATATCTAAAATTACAAAGAATATCAAAATTAATAATACCTATCAGAAACATATACTGCAGAATTTTATTCTCTACAATCATTAATGAACTCTTGGGCCGCATTGTTCTACCTGATAAAAAATTTAGAGGAAAATTTATCATGTTGGTTATGAAATTTTGACCAAAGTTTTAATCATAAAATTTTATTGTGTCTAATTTTACCTACATCTTTTTAATTAATTTAAATTATCTCTGAGTTCAATGTAGTCTAAACTGCTAATAATAGATGTTGATATAATATAATTGAAAGGGAAAAGTAAATATTGAAGGGAAATTTTTTCAATTTAAAAAATATCTAACGTGAAACATGTTTAATTAAACAAATTGGTGTTAATGTGTGTTATAAAGTGATCACATCAATGTATGCTATTAATAACTTAGATGACGTTGGATTCAAAAATAAAATTAAAATAATTGAAAAGATGTGAACAAAATTGATACAAAATAAAATTTTATAACAAAATTAAAACTAATGTCAAAGTTTAAGGACGAAAATGATGCCTTTTTCAAATTTAAATATATGATCAATAAATGCCAAAAAAAAAGGAAAAAAAATAGTAAATTACATATTCAATCTTTAAAAAATTATAATCATTTTAATTTAGTTTCCAAAAGATAAAACATCTCAATTTAATCTTTAAAATATTGTATTTGTCTCAATTTGGTCTCTTTGTTTATTAAAGTGATTTTTTGCAATGAAAATTTTGAGATTAGCAAGCAACAACAATAGATTTTACAATTTAATAACGAAAATGACTAAATTAAGATAAATATAATATTTTAAAAATTAAATTAAAACAATCATAAATTTTTAGAAATTAGATCATCAATTTACTAAAAAGAGAAAAAAGATCATTTGCTAAAGCAATATGCATCTGCGCAGCTAGCATAATTAACTTTTTCTATTTTCAAGTGATAGTATTGAATGTGGGTCTCAAAATTAGGGATGATTGGGAGGAGGACAACAAATATGATGGCATAAAACAGATTCTTTCATTTTGTTCGTCGCGCGTTCCGTTTCCAAACATTCCATGAAGAATCGAACAAAAATCGGCACAACGATTTCTCTGCTCCTTACAAGGAACTCGTCAATTCAATTCTTGCGTACATGGATAGCACACACATCTGATTTCCCTGCAACGTTCCCCAAACAAAAAAAGAGTAAATTATTGATTTGGTCATAAAAAAATTATAATTATTTCAATTTAGTCCAAATGTATCAATTTAGTACTTGAAATATTGTGTTTATTTCAGTTTGGTTCATTTGCTTATTAGAGTGATAATAAATTAAGATAAATATAATCTTTCAATGACTAAATTGAGCCACTTGATCTTTCAAGGGTCAATTTGAAACAACTGTATTTTTTAATGATTAAATCAATAATTTACTCAATAAAATACCATCAAACATACTAACTATATATACTACAAAGGGGATTAGCTCATTGTCTCCAAAGACAAGCAGCTTGTTTATCTCTCTATGTGCCTTCAGATTTGAGATCCGATGGTCTAGATTTTAAATGACATTTTTTTAAAATAAAGATAATAAAATCTAAAATGTTGGATCTCAGATCTAACTGTCCATAGATAAACAAGTAAGCTGTTAGTCCTTGGAGACAAGCAGCTACTATGCTATGTTTGCATCTATCAAACATATCAATTTAAAGCATTGTGTTTATATTAATTTCATTTTTCAAGTTGTTGAAATAACTTTTGACAATAACCAATTTAAAATTTACCGACAGCACATTTGATTAAATGGAGACAAAGATAGTTTTTTAAAGATTAAATTAAAATAACTATACTATTTCAAAAACTAAATAAATAAAATACTCAAAAAAAAAAAAGTTTAAGAGCAAAGTCACTAGTGATTATCATGATGATGCAGTAGGAATGCTGAGAGGAGGAAGAACAGGGAACAAAGAAGACAGAAAGATGAAATTCTCATTCTCATTATGTGAGGGAATTTGTTTTGCAGTGTTTTCACGAGAATGTCACATGCATGCAGCGATTAAATAGTGATTTGGCAGCATTAAAGATTTTAGTATTTTAGGAGGGTTTTATTGCACATTCATTGCTTAGATCTTTAATTTCAACTTTTTCGTTTTCCATTTTAATTTATTTATTAAGTTCTGTCAATTTATTTCTTAAATGATGCACTATTCTTTTCCTTAAACTAGATTAGTACAATTCTCTGAGGATTGCAAAGTCCTCATTTTATACTTTCGTCTCTTTCCCAAATTCTTTCATGTCATTTTACCAGATATATCACATTCCAAAATTTCACGTAATGTATCTCATGATTCTTATATTTATTGAAAATAAATTTAATCTTTACAATATCTATTTTATAAATAGGCCTTCACATGGTTATTTGAATCTAAACAAAACCCAGACTGATTTGACTAATTATTGCATCAGTGGATTAATTTTAATAAGTAAATATACCATAACTGTCCCTGAAGGCTCAATTGTTTCCGAAAATGTATGATAATGAGGGATGACAATAATTAACTTTGTCCTAAGACAAGGGTTTTTTTTTTCCTTCTGTTTGAAAAAAGCCTGTTTCGGGACCTCATAATTGTTTAGAAGTTAAAATATTTAAAAAAAAGGCAGTTAACAATACTTTTTTTTAAATTTTTATGTAATATAATTTTTTTCATCAAAATCATAACATCATTTATTCATGTTAAAAATAAAAGGCCATTTTAGTTTTTTTTTTTAAATGTTAAGCTAAGTTAACATCTCAGGGACAAGTAATAACTTTTTGGTTATATTCTTTTGCATTTTAACGATAATAAAAATCTCTTTAGATAATAATTTTGTTTGTTTTGTTAATTAGTATTTTTTTTAGTTTATATAGAGAATTAGTGTAAAACTTTTAGATAAAAAAATTTAATAGAAATATGATGTACAAAATAAAAAATTAATGAGACCCTCAATTCTTAAAGTTGAAAAAAATAAGTAAATTATACAATTCTTAAAAGAGATTCTTCCATTTTAGATTTTTTGTTTTTAACTTTTCATCATTTAAAAGTAAATAAATATAAGGTGTATCAGCAATGAAATCAATTGTTTCATTTACAAATTGGAATTTCATGGCAATAGTAGATATAGAGAGCGTTTTAACCCGGCGCCCATAAGCTCAACTAACATAAAAGACAACCTACATTATATCATCATAGGATATTTATTATTTTTTTGCCTTTATTATTTTTATTATTATAGAGATATATTTCAAGATAATCTATTTTTGGATAAATAATCTAATATTTAAAAAAAACCCACGAATTTTGCCAATCCTCTAATCTCTATTTTTTTTGAATAAATAAAAATCAATTCTATTAAAATAACATAAAGCCAAAATTACATAAGATAGATCAAGTTTAAAAATTGTCAAATATATTACAATCTTGAACTTATAAGAGATCAATACATGATTTAAGATAATATATCCTAAAAATTAATACTAGACATACACAACAAAACTATCAGACTAAACAAATGTAACATATGTCTGACCCTAAATCTAGTAAACTAAAAAGAGATAACACACTCTTAACCTTAAATTTGAGTTAGTTTTTTAAAAACTCAATGTAAAAATATAAGCTGACATACATGCTCAACATCTAAACTGGGCTGGTAAAATCCAAAAAACACCCAAAGAGAAAAAGTACAGACCAAAAAAAAAACACGAACAACAACATTGGAAGAGGAGGATGAGTCGTCTTCCGCACTATTTATGACATCAATCATGGGTCCGGATCATTTGCTCAGAATTTGTCTGTTTTGATTTTTAGCAACGGTTTTAATTGTTGCTAAAACTTTCAACAACAAATTGTTTTATTCTAAGCAGAGGATCCGCATCACGACCCTGAGCCGGAGTATTTCCAACCTTATCATCATTTAGCCGATAAGCCACAGGAATGGCCTTCAGGTGTTGGGCCCTATGCATAGTGAGCCCAAACTCATCACTCATATCCAAATCAGTGGGCCTCATGCCATGTGGAAGCTTCCAATCAAAACAATGCACTAGTTGGGCCACCACCAACCGAACTACAGTCAAGCCCAACTGCAATCCGGGGCATCCCCTTCGACCTGACCCAAACGGTATCAACTCGAAATTGCGACCTCTCAAATCCATACTGCTGTCCTCAAATCTCTCTGGCCAGAACTTATCTGCTATCGTCCATGCACTTGGGTCACGCATGATGGCCCACGCGTTAATTATCACCCTCGACTTTCGCGGTATGAAGTAATCCCCTACAGTACAGTCTTCCATGGACTCGTGTGGAATCAGCAATGGCGCCACGGGATGAAGCCTGAGGCTTTCCTTGATGACCATATCTAGGTATGATAGCATTTCCAAGTCGGATTCCTCCACTTTCCTGTCCATTCCCACCACAGTTTCCAGCTCTTTCTGTACTTTGTTCATCACCCTTGGGTTCTTTATCAGCTCTGCAATTGTCCATTCTATGGCTGTTGCTGACGTGTCCATTGACCCTACCAACATATCCTGTATCATTGCAGACTATAATTAATGTGTATGATTATCAAAGTGAGGTGAATTTGAATTATTTCTTCTATGGCTACAATGCTTCTCTCTAAATTTATTTTAATTTTAAACTAAATTTTATTTTAATTTGATGATTTAATTTTATCATAATTTAATTTTATCTTAGTCTTTTTTATTCTAATTTGACATCTAAATTTTATATTATACTTTTTTTGAAATTTAATTTAGTCTTTTAATTTTGTTTTGAATCCTTTAAAACTTTTTAATTTCTCTTAGTTTCTTTATTTTTATTATAATTAAGTCTTTTAATTTTTAAGAATTAGTTAAATATTTGAAAAAAATTACACTTTATCCTCTTAAACTTTTTTCTATGTACAATAAACTCTCATAAAGTTTTAAACTCAGCAAAAAATCTCCTCAACTTTCATTTTATACAAAAAATTTCATAAAGTTAGTTGACTGTTATTTAAATACTGATGTGAACTGGATTTGTACCATATTATCAGTAGATTGTACACTTCACATGCCAGAGGCTCTGCCATGTCATCATTGGGATTCCATTAAGTCCAAAACAATACAAAACAGAAACCAAAACAAACCAGTGAAGTCCAGAACAATAAAAACTAGATAAAAACCTGTAAAAATAGAAACAGAAACTTGTAAAAACCGAAACCAAAACAAACCAAAATAATAAAAAACAGTCAAGTCTAGCAATCCCAGCATCAGTGATTGTGCACTTGGAAACATCAAGATCAAAGAGCAATGGGCAATTTCCTGCAATTGCTATCAAGCTAGCATCATTGATCTTTCTACAGAAATCAAGATTCAACATCTCAAGAGTCCAACTAGGGCAGTTATGGATTATTAGAGACTGCAGTGACTTGCAAGGAGACACCTGAGGCAATCTCAAATGGAAATCTTTGATCCCAAAGCAGCTTAAAAGGGCTGATATGAATAAGGATGAGGAAGCAGAGCAGGTCAGTGAAGTGGCAAGAGATGACAAGGCACTTGAGGACGTGGACAATAATGAGGTGGAAATTTCTGTTAATAGCAAACGTATAAGAAGAGCACAAAAATGGACACGTGACATCGTTATGCAGAATTGAGAATCAGTTCATGAGGACCACGAGTGCTTAGGAGATTACCGTTAGCTAAGTTTATCGTTTTCCTTCTTTTGCATGTTACGTTTTTGGTAAATAATACGCGAAAATGGGATTTGGGGATTATGTGAAAATTGTGGAATGTTGTGGAGTTGTTCCTTACTCGAAAAGGAATTCATATGTCTAGCCATCTTCATTACTAAAATATTATACTTCATCCATTTTATTCATCTTCATCCCCTGTTTGATTAAATTTTGCAAATTAAATCTATCCTTTGGTGCTTTCATTAAGAGGACCTCCATGACTGAGAGGACTCGATTTGCAAAGCTTGAGGCATCACAAACGGATCTTCAAAAAATGCAAGGCATGATGGACGACAAATTAACATTAATGAATACTCACATTGGTAAGATAAAAGAATCTATGTTGAATATGGAGAGCATGCTTCGTCGGGTGATACATAACAAGACCACTAAGTTGTCAACGAGCTCGACACCAGAGAGAGCCACTGAAGGATATCAGTCAGCTGAGTTATTTTTCAAAAAAGGCATGAAAGTCGAGGTGCCCAGATTCAATGATGAAGAAGCAGAGGATTGGGTATTTAAGATAAAGGAATTTTTCAAAATTTATGGTGTTTCTCTGGAGCAAAGAATCAAAATAGCTTCGTTTCACATGGAGGGAGCAGCCTACTCGTCGTATAAATGGGTCACGAGGAATGTTTTAGTGCAAAATTCACAGGAGTTTCTCACAAAATTACAACTCCGATTTGGAACGTCGTTGTATGATGATTCGAAAGCCAAACTCAAGAAGCTGAGGCAAACGACTACTATGGCTGACTATCAGTCTAAGTTAGAGGAGTTATCCACCAGGGTTACTGGATTGGGAGAATCTTGGCCAATTAGTTTTTTCATAGTAGGATTGCATGATCATTTAAAGTGCGAATTACTATTGGTGCAACCTAGCTTGTATTATCAGACCGTTTCCCTTGCCAAGCTACATCAGCAGAAGGTTGCAACGGTACAGAGTGTGTTAAAGAATACGTCAGTGTGAGGGTTCACTAATTCTAACCCACAGAAACCCATGAGTAGTCATTTTACCAACTTTTTATCTAATAACAAATCAACTACTGCAGGAGGGGGTTCGTACAAAGCAGCTCAAACAACGACCCTAGGTAATAGTATTCAGCATTCCAACAGTGTTATGCAATCAAATAATACGAATAGCAACATTAAAAGACTCAGTGCAGCTGAATTTAGAGCCAAAAGGGAGAAAGGACTTTGTTACTACTATGATGAGAAATACCATCTAGGCCACAAGTGTAAGGCTGCTTGTTTCTTGCTTGTGGGACAAGAGGAAATAGAAGTTATTAATGCAGAAAGGGAATAAAGAGGATACAAATGTTACAAAAGAGGAGAGCCAAATCCAATCCCTTGAAGCAACGCCTGACATAAGCATTAATGCCTTAATTAGGCATTTTCATCCAAGCACCTTGAGAGTACTGGGCCGCATTGGTAAGAAACATGTGAAGGTATTAATAGATGGAAGTAACAACAATTTTATCAAGCTTGAAGCTGATAAATTAAGCTTCAAAAGAACTCCTATTACAGAGTTTAAGATATGGACTGGAAGTGGCAATTGATCACATGGAAGCACCTCTGGCAGTACGAGACATTTTACATAGTGTGATGAAGTTTTCCAAGAGCCAAAAGAACTATCACCAGTGACAGTAGTAGATCATAAAATTCCCTTAGAGCCCAATTCACGCCCTGTTAATGTTCGTCCATATAAATATCTACATTTCCAAAAGAATGAGATGGAGTAACTGGTTATGGAAATGCAGAATGTTGGGGTTATAAGGGATAGTCACAGCCCATTCTCCTCATATATGCTTTTAGTCAAGAAGAAGGACGGTACATGGAACTTCTGTGTAGATTATAGAGCATTGAACGCTATTACGGATGCACCCTCGACATTTCAGGCCACTATGAACAAAGTCTTTCAACCATTTCTAAGAAAGTTTGTTGATGTATTCTTCGATGACATACTAATATACAACAAGGGGATTGTTGAACATGTAGAACATATTAAAATGGTGTTAGAGACGCTGAAATCAAACTCCTTGTTTGTTAAGATGTCTAAATGTACTTTTACACAAGAACAAACTAGTGTATTTGGACCCGGACTGGCCCGACAAGTCGACCCAGTGACCCAGGACTGGGAACAGTCTGCAAGCAGACCGGTTGTGACCCAGCCGAGTCACAATTGACCGATGGCTCGGCAGCCCAAGTGACCCGAGGTTTTCTTCTTTTTTTTTGTTCTAGTTGGTGAAGAAGAACGAAGCCACTACCATCATGTTCAACGAAGTAAAAAAATTACAGCGAACAAGAAGAAAAAGAAATAGAAGAAATATGATGTCGTCCATCCGTCGAAGTCAGTTGAGCGATCAGTCAGAAGAAAAAGATGCTGTACATCAAAGAAGAAGAGGAAGAAGTAGAATGAATAAATGAAGGCAGAGAAGCTGAGAAGAAGAAAATAGAGAGAGAGAGAGAGAGAGAGAGAGAGAGAGAGAGAGAGAGAGAGAGAGAGAGAGAGAGAGAGAGAGAGTACCTTAAGCAAAGAAGTCAGAAAGAAGCTGAGAAGAAGAAGAAATAAAGAGAGAGAGAGAGAGAGAGAGAGAGAGAGAGAGAGAGAGAGAGAGAGAGAGATAGAGTACCTTGAGCAAAGACCAAATAAGAAGAAAAAGTAGTCAAAAAGGTGCTGAGAAGGAGAAGAAATTAAAGAGAGAGAGAAAGAGAGATTGACTTTGATTGAGGCTTCTGACTGATGTGATGTTAGTGTGCAATGGTGGTATTTGTTGGAGGATCTCGAGTGGCTGCTCTTCCACGAAGAAGAGCAGCCAACTCTTCCACGAAGAAGAGCAGCCAACTCTTCCCTTGTGGCAACAGTTTTAACTGTTGCCACAAGTTTCAGCAACGGTTTAAAACCGTTGCTATAAGTGTTAATTGTAATATTTTTTTTACAAAATTTATAACAACGATTTTAAACCGTTGCTGAAACTTGTGGCAACAGTTAAAACTGTTGCCACAAGGGAAGAGTTGGCTGCTCTTCTTCATGGAAGAGCAGCCACTCCCAATCCTTTGTTGGAATTTGGCACTTGGCAATTTGGCATACTGAATTCGAAATTTGAATTAAAAAAATGAAAATTTTTAATTTTTATATTTAATATATATATAAATATTTTTAATATTAATTTATCAATATAAAATTAAAATATATATTTTTAATCACTAACGGTTTGACTACAATTGAACCAATAAATCTTAAATCGGTGTTTTCATCAGTTCAATGACTAGTTCGATTTTTAAAATATTGAAATAAATAAAGTTAATTTTATGAAATAAAATAAACAAAATTAATAGGATAAATTTTTTTAGTTTTTATATTTAATATAAATATGTATAATAATATTTTTAGTAAAAATAAAGATTAATTCTTAATTTAATAATTTAAAATTAAAAATATATATTTAAATAAATTTATTTAAGACTTCATTTGTATTTTAATTATTTATGACTAATGACTATGTCACTATGATTTTAAGACTTTAAAATATGAAATTTACACATAAATGATTATTATTTTACTTATTTTTAAATTTATTTGTAAAAAGTATAGGTATACATATATATATTTTTTATTTTTTTAATTTATTTTCCCGGTTCAACAATTGACTCAGTGACTCGATTACCTAAAGGCCAGCCCGGGTTAATGACCGGGCCGGTTCCAAAAACATTGGAACAAATAGAATATCTGGGTCATGTAGTTGGCAAGGAGGGTGTACAGGTTGATAATAAAAAAAATTCAAGCCATGCTTGAATGGCCTATTCCAAAAAACGTGAAATAGCTGCGGAAATTCTTAGGATTGATCGATTATTACCAGAAATTTGTGAAAGGATACGCTTTGATTGCACAGGCTTTGACCGAATTATTAAAGAAGGCTAAGTTTCAATGGACAGAAGAAGCAACTAGATCATTCAAAGAATTAAAAGACAAAATGACCCACACACCTGTCTTGTGACTTCTATATTTTCAAAAGTTGTTTGTGGTGGAGACAGACGCATCTAACACTGGAATTGGAGCAATATTGACACAAGATGGCCATCCCTTGGCTTACTTTAGCAAGAAACTAAGTCCAAGAATGACCGTGGCTTCAGCATACGTTCATGAACTATATGCGATTACCCAATCAGTATTAAAGTGGCGCCATTATCTTTTGGGGAGGCATTTTGTAATCAAAACCAATCATTGGAGTTTGAAAGACTTAATGTCTGAAGCCATTCAAACTCAAGAGCTGCAATTTTATTTAACAAAGTTGCTGGCATATGATTTTGAAATAGTCTACCGAACTGGGAAGTATAATGGCATAGCTAACGTGTTATCTAGGCAGAGTGATGAAGAGGCCAAGCTGCAATCCTTGACTACTCTTAGTAACCCCATTATAGCTGCTATACATCAAGCTAATGTCGAAGATCCAGAGTTGTTAAAATTACAGGCGCAACGGGGGCAGAATGAACTATAACCAGGGTATACAATGAAGGAGGGAATGGTGTATTTTCAAGATAGAGTGGTGGTACCTAATAATCAGAACATCAAACATGAAATTTTCAAGGCATATCATGTAGTGCCTATGGCTAGACACGAAGGACTATAGAAAACATATCGGCCAGCTACTGAAGTATTCTTTTGGGCAGGGATGAAAAAGGAAATCCAGCATTTCATTGAACATTATGAGGTTGTCAGCAAACTAAGTATTCTACTGGAAAGAAATAAGGGGAATTACAACTATTACCTATACGTACTAAGCCATGGCAAGATATAAATATGGATTTTATTACCAACCTTCGTACTTTGTTTGGGCATACAACAATGTTAGTTGTGGTGGATCATTTTTCAAAGCAAGCCCATTTTATGGCTCTGCATCCGGGTTAAGTGTGGTGGCAGATAAAATGATTCATACCATTTTTAACTTACATGGGTTTCCTAGGAGCATGGTATCTGATATAGATCCTCTATTCCTTAGTAAGTTTTAGGCCCAACTCATGAATTTCAGTGGCATAGAACTACGATATTCCACAGCCTATCACCTGAAGACCAATAGACAGTCGAAGGTGGTTAACAGATGTCTTGAGCAATACTTACGAGCTTATGTGCATGAACAACCTAAACTGTGGTACAAATTCCTAGCGTGGGCTGAGTTTTGGTATAACTCATCTTATCACAGTGCTCTTAAGATGTCTCCATATGAAGTAGTGTACAAAGTTAAACCAAACTTATTACCAGGCTATACTCTTGGAGCAACAAGCGCTGCTTTGGTTGATGAGCTTATGCAACAGAGAACTGTCATTCAACAGCAGTTGCAACTTAACTTACAATTGGCACAACAAAGGATGAAAAAGCAAGCGGACATCAAAAGAAGAGAAAAGGAATATGACATAGGTGATTGGGTATGGGTCAAGCTTCATCGTTTTAGGCAAATTTCTGTAGCTAAACGCTTGAATTTTTTAAATTGGCCAAACGTTACTATAGTCCCTTTTAGATTACAGACCGGATTGGTGCAGTTGATATAAACTTGAGCTACCCTCAAACAGAAAAATTCATAATGTCTTTCACGTAACTTTATTAAAGAAGTATCATGGAGACCAACCATCTACACTAGGTTCCACTCCAGATGACGTATCCTTAAAACTATTAGAATCTCAGGCAATTATCAACCAACTATGGGTGAAGAAAGGAGATGCCAGAGTGTTGCAAGGACTGGTAAAGTGGACGGGGAAGCACAAGGATGAAGCTACATGGGAAGATTTTGATATTTTTCGACAGGCATTCCCACATTTTGACTTTGAGGACAAGGTCATTTTTAAAAGGGAGGGTATTGATACTAATAAAGAAGAGGAAGCAAAGTAGGTCAGTGAAGTAGCAAGAGATGACAAGGCACTTGAGGACGTGAACAATAATGAGTTGGAAATTTTTGTTAATAGCAAACGCATAAGAAGAGCACCAAAATAGACACGTGACTTCGTTATGCAGAATTGATAATCGTTTCATAGGGACCACGAGTGTTTGGGAGATTACCGTTAGCTAAGTTTGTGTAATATCCTAAGAATTTTTATGAATATTTAAAGTCTGATTTGAAGTTTAGTGAAAAATTTAATTATGTGGAAAATTTTCTTTTTGAATTAGTGAAGAAAATGTGGGAATAGAAATTTTTATTTTTAATTTAGGAAATTTTTACAAATTCTCAAGGACTAAAGTGAAAAGAAAAGAAAGTATAGAGGACTTTTGAGAAATGACCAAGTAGGAACCCGAGAAGAAGAATAGAGCTTATGGAAATGAATTATGAGTCCGGTACCGAAAAGATGATGGATTCGAGGTTAAAGTGGAGTTTGAGATATTGAGAGGGACTAAAGTGAATAAGGAAATTTGTGGGGCACCGAGGATTTAGAAACACCTGAGGTGAGATTTTATGAATTTGCTTTTGCTAGTCTTGACTGAGGGTCAATTGCAGAGCAAGTGATAATTTCACCCCGGGCGAGTATATAGGTGGCCTCACCTATTTTTTATTCATTTTTCTCCTTTCCTCTCTCTCTCTTCACTTTCTCTCCTCTCCTTCTCTCTTCCTTCTCTCTAATTTCTCTCTCTACACTCCAACTCTACAACCGGGCTTTGGAGGCTGGATCTCGGGCTACGGGGCGAGCCTCTAGGAGCCAAGCAACATAGGGAAAGCAAGGAATCGAGGTAGAAATTTCTATTTCTTAAGCTTTTCTCTATTTTCTAGTTTTAAGAGTGTTTGAGGTAAAATCGAGATTCCGGCTTCGTTTCTCGATTAAAATTGGTGATTTTGGTATCTAAATGCTCCTTAGACATTAAGGGTGAGATCCTATGGAAGAAATCATGAAAAACAGTGAAGATTTGGCCAGATTTGGGCCAAAACCGAGAGAAATCGCGAAGGGGTCGCGATTGTGGCGCCCAGGCGCCATGTGTGGCGCCTAGGCGCCAAGGTGAGATGGGAAGAAGGAATTGGCGCCCAGGCGCCAGGCATGGGTGGTGCCCAGGCGCCATAGGTGGCGCCCAGGCGCCAGGTGTACCGGGAAATTTTAGTTTATTTTTCAATCGGCCATAACTTCTTCATCCGAACTCCGTTTTGGGCAAACTTTATATCGTTGGAAAGCTCTTTAAGTCTAGTTTCTAATGGTATAAGTTTCATTTGAATATTCATTACCAGTTAGGAGTTATGATTCGAGAAGTAAGTGAAGGTCGAGAGTAGTGGTAGGAAATTTCTCTATTTCGTAACTCTGATGGTTTTTGTCTGGTTACAATAGGAATGGTCAAAGTGCAAAGTGGGAGTGCCGAGAGCGTGAAATCCAGGTGAGTGGGTTAATACTTGCTATGATTAAATATCTGTTATTGACTTTTTGCATCATAGTGGAAATATGTTGTATATCCAAGTTTGAAAAGGATGATGTGGAACGATGAGGCATAAACAAATGTGGAACGTGTCTGGTAATGTATATAATTATATTTTCTTATTTTCCCATGAATGGAGGTTATATGATGGATTGTGAATGGCATGTGAACCGAGTTGAATAATTGTTCTATATTATGGGTTATGTTATATACATGCTATGTTGCTGGAACCACATTGATTATGTTGTGCCTTGAATTGTAAATGACTGAGTTGTGTATGTGGCTCAAGATTATGATTGAGGATGTTTTTATATGTGATTGTGATTGTGTTTGACTGGAAAGGAAAGGCATGGTGGTGCACCCCATGGAGAAATCTATGTGAAGCTATAAGGGTGGAGAATATAAATGGAGCGATAAGGGTGGATGCGGCGGGGGCCGCGGGCAACGATCCAGAGATATTCTGGACGACCCGGTTGGTACGAAAATTGTGTGTGAAATTGATTTCATCGATTGCTGTTGTGAATTTTGAATTTTGTTGAAATGCATTTGATTCACTTGGATATTGTTGTGAAGTATTATGAATAATATTATATCATATGATGATCGATCTACGTATGATTGCTGCATGTTATCATTATGATGCATGATTTTTATTTTGTCATAGTATTGTGTTATCTACTCACTGGGCACGTGGTTTGCTCATACCCCTCTTATTGATATTTTTTTTCAGAGTTGACAGCTGAAGGTAAATATCGGAACAAGGAATTATGGATCCTTAGTCTATAATTATCTTTTCATTTGTTCAGGATAAAGGTATAATAGTTAAGTTTTATTCTAAGTTGTATAAATCTAGATGTCACATCCCAAAAATTGAGCATGTGAAAAGATACTACTCATTTGATATAATTCTCAAACATACTTTATATACATATATTCTGTAAGGTTTTACATTCAACCTTAATCATTCATTCCACACTACAGAATTATATTCATCTGATAAGCAAATATAGACATACATAGTCTGATATTTCTATCTCATCGCAAGCCTAGGAGACCTATAGTAAATACAGAGCGTTCCTAGTATCCACATTAATAAGTACTGGTATCCCACCAAACAGAAATAGAGAATAATCCCAAGGGGCTTCTAATCTTCAAACGGATACTCTTGTTCTTTATTTTCTGTATCTGAAAAAAATAATCATAGGGAGTGTGAGTTTATTTAAAAACTCAGTAAGTAAATAACTGTACTATATAAAATATCAAAAGTACAAATACCACATTTACTCATATAATTAATTGTCTTATACATCGAGTAGTATGAGACTCTAACCCTTTCAAACTCATGAATAAGATTTCATAGATATACACCGAGTAGTATGGGACTCTAACCCTTTCAAACTCGTGAATAAGATCTCATAGGTATACACCGAGTAGTATGGGACTTTAACCCTTTCAACTCGTGTATAGATTTCATAGATATGCACTGAGTAGTATGGGACTCTAACCCTTTCAAACTCGTGTATAAGATTTCTTAGATATACACAGAGTAGTATGAGACTTTAACCCTTTCACACTCGTGTATTAGATCCCGTAGATCTTTACTCATTAATAAGATAGTGAGAATTCATCACATAGTACAATTGTCATGAAATAAATAATTTCTACATACTCTTATTTCTATTGATCATCATATACTCCCATATGAAAAATTAATTGCTTATTATCCAAATAATATTGTAAATGGGACTTATATTATACTTTGACTAGTAATATCAAATTAGCTGAGCAAGGTTATTCACTCACCTTGATGTTTGTCCAAGTTTACCTTGTTCCACACTAGAATTTGTGTAGGAAAATTTCCTAGTAAAATATATTACAAGGAATCATAAGAAAGGAAACAAAATCACGAAAATACGTAAAATTTTCTGACTGCTACAGTAACGGGTTGCTACAGTACGGGTTGCTACAGTGTCAGTTCGCTACAGTGTCAGTTCGCTACAGTAACGTTGACTGCTACAGTACCGTTGACTGCCGACACTACAGTAACTGCTACAGTAACTCGAAGAAAATTTCCCGAAATCTGGTCGCTACAGTAACTCGAGTTTTGCAGAAGTTTTTGCAGAAATTTCTTACAAATTCATCCTTTCCTTTCTTGTTTCAAAACCAGAATTTCAACTCTTTTAACCGATTATAACTCAAATATAACTTCTAAAACAACTGAGATTCATGAATTATCATCAAAATCTTCAAGAACAAAACCTCCTCTAATCTTCCATATAAACTTAGATTTAAGGAAAATAATCGGATTAAAGCTTACCTTTGATCCTTACAAAGCTTTTGAACCGAACAAATAATCGAAACTCTGAAGATCAAGGAAAGGATTTGAGAAGAGAAATGAAGAAAGGAGAGAAAACTTCATCAGCTGCGGTTGCGTGAGAAAAGTGAGGGGTACTATTGAAACTTTATATTAAATATTTCTAATGGGTTATTCAATAACCCATGGGTATCCATAACCCAACATCTAAACCCATCCAGTCAATTTACAATAAATGGACTAATTGACCATTCTGAAACTACTTTTCCATGAATTTCACCATTCTTAGAATATATCCCACATTGTGCAAATATTTTGTCCAGTCATTTAACTCAATTTTCATAAATAATATTCAAAAAGAACAATTAAATATGAAAATTAAAAATGACCAAAATAAATAACTAAAGTAACGTTGTAGAATTCTAAAATACTCTTAAGCGAATTATATTCTGAAATTAACGGGTATTACACTAGAAATCTCTGTAATCGGGTAGGTTCATTCAGTGATGTAATGTGAGTAATTGTAATATGTATAGAGAACTCGTTTTGGTTGCATGAAAAAGAATTGTATGATTTTTAAGAGAAAGATAGGCTTACGGAGGTGAAATGAAATTCACTTTCCGTGCCGGTCACGTGCTCAAATTTTGGGACGTGACAATTTGTCATTTTCCTTATTTTGCATGTTACGTTTTTAGTAAATAATACGTGAAGATGGGATTTGGGGATTATGTGAAAATTATGGAATGTTGTAAAACTGTTCCTTACTCGAAAAGGAATTCTTATGTGTAACCATCTTCATTACTGAAATATTATACTTCATCCATTTTATTCATCTTCCCCTTTTTGATTAATTTCTGTAGATTAAACCTATCAAGGGCATTGCGATTCTACCCTAAATCGCAAGATGCCTACGAACCCAACAAATTGTGATTCTGAGGTAGAAGGAAAAGGGAGGGGCTCATGTGCGATTCAGTGTGTCCAGCTAGTGTAAGTGATGTGATTTCCGGAGGGAAAACACTTAATCGATTTTCTGGATAGGTTGAAAGAAACAAACAAAGAAAACCAAATCACTCAATTGATAAGCCAAAGGGCGCCACAACTAAGAGAAATGGGTTGATCTCGCCACACTCAAGAAAGAAGAACGTGAGTGATAAGAAATCTAGCTGCTCTCGCCACTAACCCAAGTTAGATAAGAGAAAGAACTCAAGAATCCTCTTGAAAGAAAAATGCCAATATCTCATATATGATTCAAGGATGGTTTACAACAAATGGCAAGGACCCTTTTTATAGAGGGTCTCCAAAACAAAAAGACAAAAGACTCCAACTAATGCATTAAATGCATCAACTAAAAGTCAAGTAGTGTAGGCTAAATGTCAAAGACAATAAATGCATAGGTAGCTAAATGTCAAAGACAATAAATGCATAGGTAGCTAAATGTCAAAGACAATAAATGCATAGGTAGCTAAATGTCAAAGACAATAAATGCATAGGTAATAGACTACAACTATATTCAACAAATGCAACTATCTCACATGCAATCTTTTTCACACTTCTTCCACTTTCAACAATGTGGTTAAGCCCAATCCAATCCATTTAGCCCTTGAACGAGTTAGAGGCCCAATTGAAGTATTCTCCCTTTCTTGGGCTGCAATTGGGTTATCTTTGATTACATCATCCTCCCCTGGTTGAAATGGATTTGGCCTCAAATCCAAATCCTCTTTATCTTCTAAGTACGGAGAAAGATCCCTCACATTGAAAGTAGTAGAAACAGCATAGTCTTCAAGCAAATCAATTTTGTATGCATTATCATTTACCTTGTCTATGATACGGAAAGGACCATCTGCCCTTGGCATTAATTTAGACTTCCTTTGGTTTGAAAATCTTTCTTTTCGAAGATGAACCCACACTAAATCTCCAGGACTGAATTGAACAAATTTTCTTCTTTTGTTGGCAGTCTTCTCATAGATGGAGTTCTTCTTCTCAATTTGCTGTTTAATGTTTTCATGTAACTTCTTTATCATGTCAGCCTTCATTTTTCTATCTATGCATTCTCGAGCTTCAAGTGGTAATGGTACTAAATCAAGTGGGCTCAATGGATTAAATCCATAAACTACTTCAAAAGGAGAGTGTTTAGTAGTACCATGTACACTTCTATTGTAAGCAAATTCAGCATAGGCCAAGCATTCATCCCAACTTTTCAAGTTTTTGCCAATGATAGTTCTTAGCAAAGTAGAAAGCATTCGGTTCACCACTTCAGTTTGCCCATCAGTTTGTGGGTAACAGGCAGTACTAAAGAGCAACTTTGTTCCTAGCTTCCTCCATAAAGTCTTCCAAAAGTAGCTAAGAAATTTGGTATCACGATCTGACACGATACTCTTTGGAATGCCATGAAGTCTCACAATTTCTTTGAAAAATAAATTGGCGATGTGCACAGCATCGTCGGTCTTATGGCATGGAATAAAATGAGACATTTTTGAAAAACGATCAACAACAACCATGATCGAATCTTTACCTCTTTGTGTCTTTGGTAAGCCTAGCACGAAATCCATGCTAACATCAGTCCAAGGTTGATCTGGAACAGGTAGAGGTGTATAAAGTCCATGGGCTGCTTCCTTGCTCTTGGCTTTTTTGCAAATAATACACCTTTCAATCACATGATGCACATCTCTAATCATGTTAGGCCAATAAAAATGCTCTTTTAGCATCTCCAATGTCTTGGTTTCACCGAAATGCCCAGCCAATCCTCCTCCGTGAGCCTCTCGTGTAAGTAATTCCCTTATAGAACAGTTTGGAATTACAAGCCTCCCCAAGCGAAATAAAAAACCTTCAGATCTATAAAATCCCTTATATGCCATTTTCTCACAAGCGAGATAAATTTCTGCAAGTGTCAAATCTTCCATGTAATGGTCTTTAATAGATTCAAATCCCAACAATTTAGTATTCATCATGGAAATTAAGGCATATCTCCTTGACAAGGCATCTGCAACAATGTTGGTTTCTCCCTTCTTATACTTCAACACATAGGGAAAAGCTTCAAGAAATTCCACCCACTTTGCATGTCTTCTATTCAGCTTGCTCTGACCTTTCAAGTGTTTGAGTGATTCATGGTCTGTGTGAATTACAAATTCTTTTGGTAACAAGTAGTGCTGCCATGTCTCAAGAGCTCTAATTAAAGAGTAGAACTCCTTATCATAGGTAGAGTAGTTAAGACTGGCTCCACTCAACTTCTCACTAAAATAAGCTATAGGACGCCTTTCTTGAAGAAGTACAGCTCCAATTCCCACTCCACTAGTATCACATTCAATCTCAAAAGTCTTAGAAAAATTAGGCAAAGCCAATATGGGTGCATTGCACAATTTTTCTTTGACAAGCTCAAAACTTCGTTGGGATGCATCACTCAAGTTGAACTCTTTTCCTCCCTTAATACATTCAGTTATGGGTGCTAAGATGGTGCTGAAATCCCTTACAAATCTTCTATAGAAAGAGGCAAGCCCGTGAAAACTTCTTACTTCAGATATGGTTCTTGAAACGGGCCATTCTTTGATAGCTTTCACCTTTTCTTCATCAACTCCCACTCCTTGCTGAGATACTACAAAGCCAAGAAAAATCACATGGTCTTGACAAAAGTAGCATTTTTTCAGATTAGCATAGAGTTTCTCCTTTCGCAACACTTCCAAGACTTCCTTCAAATGTTGCACATGCTCCTCATAACTTTGACTGTAGATCAAAATATCATCGAAATATACAACAACAAATTTTTCAATAAAAAATCTAAGCACATGATTCATCAATCGCATAAATGTGCTAGGAGCATTAGATAACCCAAATGGCATTACCATCCATTCGTAAAGTCCATGCTTTGTCTTGAAGGCTGTCTTCCACTCGTCTCCCTCTTTCATTCGGATTTGGTGATAGCCGCTCTTCAAGTCAATTTTTGAAAACACCTTGGAACCATTCAACTCATCCAACATGTCATCCAATCTTGGAATTGGATAGCGGTATTTAATGGTAATCTTATTTATAGCACGACTGTCCACACACATTCTCATAGAGCCATCCTTTTTAGGGACCAATAATGTAGGCACAGAACAAGGGCTCATGGATTCCCTCACATAACCCTTTTCAATCAACTCATCAACTTGCCTTTTGAGCTCCTTAGCCTCATCCGGATTCATTGTATATGCTGGTTTATTTGATAAGGCAGCACCGGGCACCAAATCAATTTGATGCTCAATTCCCTTCAAGGGTGGCAATCCCTTAGGTAGCTCATTCGGAAAGACATATGCAAATTCTTCTATCAACTCCCTCACAAGCTTAGGAAGCTTTTGTGCAAGTTCTGGGTTCAACTCCTTGAGAATTAGCAATAAGACGAAGTCATCCCTTTTTATTACCTTCTTTAACTCATTTTTAGAAGCAAAACAACTAGGCTTCTTTTTCTCAATTACATCCTCCTTCGACTGTACTTGTATTGGCTTTAAGGGTGCCAACACAATCTTCTTTCCATCCTTCTCAAAAGCGTAGGTGTTTTTGAAGCCATCATGTAGTACTCTTCTATCAAATTGCCACGGCCTCCCAAGTAGAAGATGACTAGCATCCATAGGGACTATGTCACACAACACCTCATCTTTGTAATTCTTCCCTATAGAGAAAGGTACCTTTACTTGTTTGGTGACCTTCATCTCGCCATGATTATTTAGCCATTGCAGCTTGTATAGATGGGGATGATTGATGATAGGTAGCTTCAATTTGCCAACCAAGGTGGTTGAAGCAACGTTAGTGCAGCTCCCATTATCAATTATCACGTTACAAACTTCGCCTCCGATAGTGCACCTTGTTTGAAAAATATTCTCCCTCTGTTCTTCTTCTACCTTGGCTTGGATATTCAAGGCACGTCTAATAACCAAGGCAGCACCTTCATCAGCATACTCAACAACTTCTTCTTCGTCAGAATATTTTTCCTCTTCACATTCCTCCACAATATCTTCATCTTCACTCTCTATTTCCCCTTGTTTCTCCTTCAAGATCATCACTCTTCTATTAGGACATTCGGATGCTATATGGCCATGACCTAAGCACTTGAAGCACTTAATGTCTCGGCTTCTTTTAGAGGGTTGGTTGTCTTCTCTCTTCTCCTTCCCCTTAGAACTTTCAGTTTTGTTTGGCTCCTTCTTCCATATCTCCTTATTACTCCCTTTGGTAGTATTTGAGGTTTGGGAAAGTGTTTGGAAAGGTTTACTCCCCAATGGTTTAGATACTCCATTATTTCTTCCATAAACTCTCTTTTTTTGTCTCTCCACCTTAATTGCCAATTTAATTACATCTTCTAAGAAGACATAATTCTGCAATTCTACTAAGTCAGCAACTTCTTTGTTCAAACCACCAAGAAATCGAGCTATGGTTTGCTCTTGGGGTTCAGTCAGCTCGCACCGAATCATCAAAGTTTCAAATTCTTTAACATAATCTTCAACACACATACCTCCTTGCCTCAAGCTTTAAAGCTTAAAATAAAGCTCTTGCTTGTAGTAATCAGGTACAAAACGCCTCTGCATGAGTCTTTTCATCAATCTCCAATTTCGAACTTCCTCCTCTCCATCTCTTCTTCGTTGATTCTTCAAATTTTCCCACCATAGATTCGCATAATCAGTGAATTCAAGGGCTGCAAGTCGGCATTTGGTAGCTTCTGAATATTCTTGATATTCAAAAATCTTCTCTACTCGTTGTACCCACTCCAAGTATTCTTCAGGAGAACTTGTTCCATTAAATGGAGGAATCTTCATTTTGATGTTGGCATCACGTTCCCTCTGCTGCATTCTTTGCCTAGGTTATTCACCTTCTTCAGCTTCAGATTCTTCTCCATGGTGTTCAACATAAGCTCATCTTCTTGGTTGTTGTTGTTGTAGCTCCATAAATCTAGCCATTTGAGTGGTTAGTTGAGCTATTTGTTCCATCATTTCTTCTTGACCTCTTTGTAGGCCAACAATTTGAGCTTGTTGTAGGCTAAGCCCAAAAGGAACTTCAGAACTATTTTCTCCTGTCATAGTGATTTGTAATTTGTTGGTTTGAGTTTGGTGAAGGGTAGGTTCACTCTCTAAGTGTTTACACTCGGATTAACAATGAACAGTAACGATGAACAATGAACAGTAACGATGAATTTTTTTTAAAAAAAGCTGTAATAAAATAGAACAACACAAGAATAAAAAAAAAAGATAAAGATAAACAGACCAGAAAATTAGCCTTCCATGTAGGTGGCAGATTACAAAATAAGGAAAACTAAGCCTTCCATGTAGGTGGCAAAACACAGAATAAAATGCAATTAAATTAAGCTTTCCACGAAGGGGAAAAACACAAAACAAATAATAGAACCTGAATTGAAGTGGCTTTGATACCAATATGATGTGATTTCCGGAGGGAAAACACTTAATCGATTTTCTGGATAGGTTGAAAGAAACAAACAAAGAAAACCAAATCACTCAATTGATAAGTCAAAGGGCGCTACAACTAAGAGAAATGGGTTGATCTCGCCACACTCAAAAAAGAAGAACGTGAGTGATAAGAAATCTAGCTGCTCTCGCCACTAACCCAAGTTAGATAAGAGAAAGAACTTAAAAATCCTCTTGAAAGAAAAATGCCAATATCTCATATATGATTCAAGAATGGTTTACAACAAATGACAAGGACCCTTTTTATAAAGGGTCACCAAAACAAAAAGACAAAAGACTCCAACTAATGCATTAAATGCATCAACTAAAAGTCAAGTAGTGTAGGCTAAATGTCAAAGACAATAAATGCATAGGTAGCTAAATGTCAAAGACAATAAATGCATAGGTAGCTAAATGTCAAATACAATAAATGCATAGGTAATAAACTACAACTATATTCAACAAATGCAACTATCTCACATGCAATCTTTTTCACACTTCTTCCACTTTTAACAATGTGGTTAAGCCCAATCCAAGCCCTTTAGCCCTTGAACGAGTTAGAAGCCCAATTGAAGTATTCTCCCTTTCTTGGGCTGCAATTGGGTTATCTTTGATTACATCAGTAAGGGTCCTTGTTACTCACCTAAGGTAGCCCAAAGAAATCGGCGTTGAATCAATCGGCATAGTCTTCCTTCAATGGTGCTCCGTCATCTTCCTTCAATGTTGTAGCATCGAGTTTGGCCGGTTTT
The DNA here is from genome assembly GCA_037074585.1 of Biancaea sappan. Taxonomy (NCBI): domain Eukaryota; kingdom Viridiplantae; phylum Streptophyta; class Magnoliopsida; order Fabales; family Fabaceae; genus Biancaea; species Biancaea sappan. The sequence continues at coordinate 14,864,264 of CM073491.1, read as the reverse complement.
GAGGTAGAAGGGAAAGGGAGGGGCTCGGGTAGGCTTTCATCAAAATGATGATGTGGCAGAGCCTCTTATGTGGCAAGTTAGTTGTAAACATATGGCTAACGTTGTATGTGAGGTGTACAATTTATTGGTGACGTGACATAAGTTCAGTCCACGTTAGCATTTAAATAACAATCAACTAATTTTAGGAATTTTTTTTGCACAGAATGAAAAATAGGGGAGGTTTTTTGTTGAGTCTGAAACTTTAAGAGAGCTTTTTTGCACATAAGAAAAAAAATTTAAGGGATAAAGTACAATTTTTCCTAAATATTTTTTTCCTTTAACACAGCCAAAATATTCAACAAAAAAAATTATTTATTCTTTTACTTAACATTAATAACTTCACAAAATATTTGTTAAGCGTTAAGTCCTAAATTAAAAGACTGAAATGAAAATTTAATTAAGATTAAAGAATTATATTAGAATAAAATTAAATTAAAAAATAAGAATAAATACTATAACAAAATTACGAGACCGATAATATTTAATCCTTCTTTCCTTACCAACATTAGAGCTTTGATATTAGGGCGTTCGATGCGGTACTCTGATTCCTCAGTCCCGACGAAACCCATCATCACATCCAAGAAATCCTTGGTCTTCTGTTCCTTGTTCCGTCCTTGCTCGTGCTCGTCAATGATTTTCTCGAAGAAGTCGTCAAATATCTTGCCAACAGCCTTCATGCGACGAGTAAGCCCCTGAAGATCCAGAGCACCAACGTAAGGAATGAAATCGCCGATGTTAGGAGTCGCCCCCAATTGCATTCCCTCATGCATCACGGCCTTGAACCCCTTCTCGTCGAACTCCTCGTCCATGTACTTCTTTCCTAGCACCATTCTGCAGCTCATGTCGGCACTGAGCGACGCCACCTTCGCACTCAGATCAACAGAGGCTCCATCATGCGCTGCTTCCTTCAATTTCTCGATTAGAAGGTCGAGCTCTTCTTTTCTCATGGCTCGGAAGGTGTTGATTTTGGTGGTGCTGAGTAGTTCCAAAGTGCACATTTTGCGCATGTTGCGCCAATACGCACCGTATTGGCCGAAGGTGAGGTTCCGCTGCTCCCATGCGATGATTTTGGAGGCTTCGTGCAGTGGTCGGCCGGCGAATACGAGATCGTGGGTTTTGAGGAAGAGATGAGCTGCTTGAGGCGAAGAGACAACGATGGTGGGGACGAAACCTAAGCGAAGGTACATGATAGGTCCGTGTTTCTGGGAAAGTCGGTGCAGATCTCGATGAGGTTTCGAGCCCAACATGTGAAGGTTTCCTATGACCGGTAATCCTCTTGGACCGGGAGGTAATGTCCCCTTTGCCTTCTTGTTTCTGCTTACACACGAGTGAAGGAGATAAGCAAGAGAGAGTAGAAAAATAGCACTCCACAACAACATTGTTCTAAATTTCTATTTGTCAATTGTTGGATTAGGGAGGATGTCTCTGGCCGAAAGCAGGGGGCTATCTTAAATAGGGAAGGTTTTCAACTGTTAGTAAGTGTTAAGTTCCGCTTCCGCGAGATTACGCGACAAGGCTATATTTTTTTAAATTAAGTAGAGTTTACAGTGGGTTGTTCATGTTCAACCACTTATTATTATTTGTGTAATTTTATTATCTAGTTATCACATTTTGGGCATGCAGAGGTATACTAAAGTACCATATCAATAAAGATTAGAGGTGTTTAAAATTAAATTAAATTGATTAAAAATTAAATTAATTTTTAAAATATAAATTTAATTGATTTAGTTTGGTAATTTGATTTGGTTCGATTAAAGATAAACTAATTTTATATATATATATAAAATTTTGATTTTATATATATATAAAATATTATATTGATATATATTTTATGTCAATAAAATTACTTTTATATTTTACTTAATTTAGTTTCTTTTTTATGTTTATATGTATTTTATTAAAATAATAAATTATAATTTATTATAAATAAAATCACTTAAAATCAAATTAAATTGTTTAAAAATGAATTTTGTACAATTAATAAATTTGATTTGATTTGATTAAAACTCAAAACCAAATCAAACTTATAAATACCCTTAACAAAGAGAATATATTAAAGGTTCTTTGTATCTGGACTTAGATATTTTTTTTCTTCTTAAATCAGTTGTAAAAACAAGTTAGGTTTAAGTATTACTTAAAAAAAAAAAAAGAGAGAGAGAGAGAGAGAACAAGAATACAAAAGTCTCTTTTTAACTGTCTTCAGTTACAATCAATTTTGAATTTTTTCAAAATAAAAAAATTGTCGCACCTTAACAAATAGGATTTTCTGTGTTCATTTTATTATCACATGCTATTTTTAATGTATCTTATTCATCATAATGTCTTGGATTAAGCATGCTGCTATTAATTAGTATAGAGTTTGAAGCGAATTTGAATTTCATAGGAACAGTATTCTTACGAATGGGATCCGGATTCAAATTTTGTCTGTTCAGTTTTTAGCAATGATTTTTATCGCTGTTAAAAACTTTCAGCAACAGTTTTATTGTTGCTAAAGATTTTTAGCAACGATAAAAATCGTTGTTAAAAACTGAGCAGGTCTCTGCTTGTTTTTTCTTAAACAAAAGATCCGCGCGCTTACGTATGAAGGCAATTGGTATGTGTCTTAAAGTATTTATGAGAGAGTCGGCTCAGAGTTATTGGTGAGCAATTATTAGTTATTAAGTTTAACTGAGATTTGCAGCATTAATTTGATTTTTTTTTGGTTCACAAGAATCCTTTATTACAGATTATGGGACACCATATTTTATGTTTAAACTCAAATGTTATTTATTAAGTTTGCCTCGAGAGACCATATTGCTAGAGGCACTTGAGTTTAGATTTGTTATAGAGTGTTCTGCACTATTAGTTACAATTTTAAATGTGATTAAATTAATTTTATAATTATGACTAAAATTTAATTTAGTCACGATATGTTACGATTAGTCACGGTTTTCTAAAAGTTAATTTAGTCATTGTTATAATTGTGACTAACAGTGCGCAGGAGTAGTGAATCCGCATCCAAAGGCAACTCGCACCGGTTGCCTAATTTTCAATAATACACTCTCCTTCGCTCTAAGGTTAAAATATATATTAATTTTTTTATAATTATAAAATTATTATATTTTAGTTTAAATTCATATTTTTGTTCAGACATGTCTATAATAGTTTGAAAGAAATTGAATACTTGTGAAATCTTGCTATATATTTACAATTAGAAAAAAATTCACAATATGTAAAAACTAATGTTCAATTCCAAAATTAATAGAAGAAAATTAAAAGATATGTAATATTATATTATGAAACATCAAAAAATAAATTATATCATATCGTTGTGAACCAAAAATACAAAATTTAACTACAATGAAATTTCATAATTATGGATGAAAAGAGTATATACTTTAAATAAAAAAGAGAAATGAGAGTATTAATTTAAAAATTTAGAGAAGAGGAGAGAGTAATTTATTCTATACATTTTTACAATATATATCAAATTATTAAAATAATGAATATACTATTGTCTAATCACATAAAATTAGCGTAATTTACCCTTAAAATTAGGCAAAATGGTACTATATACCCCTAACGTTTATTTTAATTTTCATTTATGCTCATGAGGTTTTATTGGCCTGATTATGCCTCTAACATTTCAATTTTTATTATATATACCCTAAAATGATGAAAATACTCTTCATCCCTTTCTTTTTTTTTTCTCTCCTCCCTCAAATACAAGCCCCGCAGGAGAAGACGGCAGAACCCTCGCTAGAGAAGCAGAAAACGTCACATCTCACTACCATTCACTCTCTTTCCTCCACCATCGCGTTCATCTTTCTTCCAACATTCTCCCCTCCTCCCTTTTTCTCTTTGGTTTACACTTTCTTTGTCTCTCTGGCGAGGTTTCAGGCAAAGAAATTTTGAGCTGAGAGAGAGAAAGAGAGAGAGAGAGAGAGAGAGTGAACTAGAGAGAAAGAAGGGGGTAAGAATGTTGGAGGGAAAAGGAACATAATAGTGGAGGAAAGAGAGCAAATGGTGGTGAGATATGATGTTTTTGGTTTCTCCAGCGTCTTCGCCAGCAAAGGTTTGAGTTTCAGTGAGAAGAGAAAAAAAAAGAGAGAGATAAGGGATATTTTCGTTATTTTAAAATATACATAATAAAAATTAAAATGTTAAAGATATAATTCGATAAAAAAAATTCTAAAAATATAAATAAAAATTAAAATAAATATTAGAGACATATAGTATCTTTTTACGTTTAAACTATAAGAAACTTAAGCTATAAATTAGATGAATTAATTAAATTTAATACAAAATGTAATTTATGAAACTATGATTTGTGGGATTCCCAAATCTTTTAGGTAAGTTCAAAGGTTGCGCCGGCATAGATATCACTTCTTGTCCCTTCTAGTCTTTTTAATCGGTGTGTTTGTTCTGTGAGATTGACATTTTAGAAGTTATCATTACACTGAATAATCTTGTTTTTATCATCTAGATAACAACATTTGATGGGAATGCAAATGAACAACGAACAAGCAGAATTGTGAATTTTTTCGGACCGAATTCGAACTAGTAGTGATTTTTGGAAAGGAAATGAAAATGGTTAAAATATATATTTAATTTGTCAGACTTTTATTTATTTTTTTTTCATTCTCTTATTTGATGAAAATTTGAATTCTTAAGGTCACTTGATGAAATGGCTTTTTTATCACTGAAAATGAAATTTTCTTTTTATCATTACACCCTCAAGAAATTTTACAATTACGATGTCATTCTAAAAGAAAGTTCATCCTAATTTGACAACGCGAAAGCTTTCAGAAGCTTTCAAATAATTATTTGATTGGTCTTTTTTATCGAATGTATATATATATATATATACATGAAAACATAATTAGAGAAAGGACTAATGATTTAATATGAGAGTGGATGAAGAAAATGAATATCGTTCAGTCATAAATCAATTATTAGATTGATCCATAATTAATTAATGCAAAAATAAGGAAATTATAATTTTTTTCTTTTTTGAGTTAAATAATGTAAAAACATAAATTATAAATGATAAGGTTATTATAATGTATCATTTAAATAATGTAAAAAAATGTATATTTTGTAATTACAAATTATAACATAAGAAAATATTTTTAAATAATGACAACATTTTAAAAAAAAAATACATATTTTATTTAAGAAAATCTATTTTCTCAATTAAATACTTATTACATTTAAATATTGTCAAAACATAAACTATACTATATATTTTAAATAAAGTAAAAAAATTATATTTTATAATTAGAAATTATAAGATAAGAAAAGATTTTTAAATAAAATAAAAACTATTTCTAAAAATTTTCAATATATATATGTATTATTTAAAAAATCTCTTCTTATAAATTAAATAATTATGACAATGTATTCATTTTTTATTAAATTGTAAAAAATAAATTTTATATATTTCATTTTTTCAAATTAAATAATGTGATAAATTTTCTTTTTTTGTTTTTACATTTTGTATCAGCTAAAGAAGGAGTAATACTCACGTGGGGAATTTGTTGGCTTGGAAAATAGAACTGTTTGTTATAATTCTGTAAGACTAGTATAAATAAAGGAGTGATAGGAATGTTTAAGCAAGCAATAGGGAATTAGTCTTCTAAGGAGCTTTTAGTTTTAGAATTCCTTTCTCGTTTATTTCCCTCATACATTCTGTTATCTCTTGTAAACTTATCAAATTTTGCTATTTCAATATAGATAAATATAATTTGACATAAATTTTATAATCTTACATAAATAAAATAGCATTGTTGTTTTTTAGAATTTTTCAAAGGCAAAATGATAAAAAGAAATTTTTATTTTCAGTGATTAAAAGTCATTCTATTATAATTTATATGAGCTTAAGAATTTAAATTTTCACAAAATAAGAGAATGAACATTAAAAAAAACCTTACATAAAAAAATATATATTTTAAGAATTTTCTTTTCCCTTCTAAAGATCACTACGAGATCGAAGGCGGTCCAATAAAGTTCACAACTCTACTTGTGTGTTGTTCATTTACTTTCCCATCAAATGTTATTTAATATCTAATCAGATATTTTGGATGATACCGAAATTATTGCATCACAGTTAATAATAAAAGCAAGATTTTTTTAGAGTAACGAAAATAAAGATTAAGTTGCATCGTAATCTACAAGGCCTTGAATTTCAATGAACATTTACGAAAGCGACTGATCTGAGACGTCCAAAAATGTCAGCCAAACAAACAAAAAAATTTAGTGGAGAAGAGACATACACAGAGGCCATATCGGTGAACTATAAGAAGCAAATCAATGAGCAGTCGGTATACGCAATCTCTTGAAAAAATTAGGAAATGAATTTTCTTGACAAAAACATGACCATCAACTTTTTATTTTAAATTGAATGCTTAAATAGAAAAAATTAAAAAATTAGACACAAAATGTTTTTTCTTTAATCTAAAATTACCAAAAAGCAATCTCTTGTGCAGTTCCATTCGTTAAACTTACCCAAAAAGTTTGGAAAGCCCACAATTTAATTAATTCATCCAATTTATTGCCCAAATTTCTTAAAGGCAAATTACAATAATTTTATTTGATTAAATTATATTTAATATTTTAAGTTTTAAATAGCATCACTTATTTTTTGTGACATATGATGTATATTGAAAAAACTTATTGGTTAAATTACATTATTCTCCTGTTACAACCTGTTATTTGAGCTTATGATTGATACAGTGACATTATTTTCTGTCACTATAAGTCTTATTCTTATTATTCTTATTCAATTGTACATAAGCATTTAAATTAATATTATAATAATTTTCTTTTATGATATTCACGTAATTACTGTCAATGTAAAATTTCAATTAGACGTACCTGACATCCTTGCCACTTACACCACTATTTGAGAAAGTGAATAAGCACTCACACGTAGTTAGATTTAGAAAAACACGTACCTTGCATGCTCACCATTTTATTTCACAGACGTTATGAATAATGATATAATCCTACAACGTATTCTAAGAGTTCCTTTACTTTCTTATCTAGCAAGATTCTTCCTATCTTATGTTTTAAAACTTTAATAAATAAAAATAGTATTTTCAAAAATATAATAATCATACTAAAATAGCTTTTCAAAAACTAAATAATACTAACAAAATAACTTTTCAAAAATTTAAATAGTAATCTATAAAGTTTACGTTTTTCTTTTCATTTCAAAAATAATTTTGTTTTCTAATAACTACTTATTCGAAGGAATTACCTTTTCTAATAATTACTCATACTAACATATTAATAATAATTGAAATATTTCTTCATACATCTCCAGCTGGACATCTCAAAGTATTTTATAACCTAAAGCTAATTACCAATTATAATTAGCAAATCAAAATTTATCAAGCATCAATCCAAATGCTTTACAAAATTAAATTAAAATAATTCAATCACCATATATCATTCAATCGGCCAGGTAATATCATAATAAGAAAGGTTGAGCGAATGCTCCCAAAGTGGCTCCGTCATGTGATGAATATCATACCTTGATTTATGATTTATACGTGTGAAACACAGGGTGCAGATTTTCTGGTATATTTTTTGACCATGTGTTTTGGTTGAATTCATGGCCTCCGGACATATTTGATGTAAATGATGCTTTATTTGGACTTTATTATTTTTTGGCTATTACATTTATTGAGTTCTTGTAACTCACCATTGTTTTCATATTTTTTTTTTCAAATCTGGTTACAGAAGAGGAAACCCCACTTGAGGAGTGGTAAGGTTTGCTTAAGAACCTTTCCCGTTGCCAAGCAGGTTTGGTGTTTTCGTTTGAGATTAAGATCTCTAAATGCTCTATGGTTATTAGGACTCTTAGGATCGGTTTAAGAATTATTATTTGAATTTGGCAAATAATTATAACTGTTGGGATTTTTATAAATTATAAACTATTATTGTCATGACATTATTAGGATCGATTGAACAGCAAGGCAATTATATTATTCTAATTTAATTTTATTAATTACTTAAAAATTTCTTATCTGCTTATCTGTCTCAACAGTGAGGTGCCACACGGGTTCGGCCTTACTGCCCTGGCTTCCTTTTCTTACTGTGAGTAAAGTGTCACCCCAATGACTTACTGAATTTATCTTTGATCGGTCACAGCTCATCACACAAAGGGGGATAACAAGCCACTACCACAGTTGAAAACAGATCAAGTGCTTGTCTTATAAGGACAACCACTATGCTTGTTCTTATTTGGATCATTAGATTTTAGATCCAAAGGTTTAGATTTCAAATGGTAGTTTTGGTATTTTTTTTTAAAAAAAGAAAATAAAATTTGGACTGTTCGATCTAAAATTCAACAGTCCAAATAAGGACAAGCATTGTGCTTGTCTTTATAAGATAAGCATATGATCCATTTTCATCACAATCATCCCAAAAACACACACAAAATAATGATACTGCATAATTACATAAGTTATGCAATTTTCCTATTTAACTTTCATAATGTGAATTATTGTGGTAGTGAGTTAATCTATCATCATAGTAATAATAATTAATCTCGTATCAACATGACCATAATAATTATCATATCTTTTTCATAAACTGAGAGTTATCAGTGTAATGATAATGATTACATCAACATAAAATTATCCATTTTCCTTTATTATTAATGATGACAATAATAATTTTAATTCCATCTAATTTTATTCTGCACTCACGTAATCTCGGAATTTTACCCCGATATATTCAACGTAATATAACTCGATAAGACAAAATTATTAATTAGTTGCCCACTCACTAGAGCTTCTACAATACCGCTTACGTAGCTTGAGTGTATTTTGACAGGGGTCTGAATGTAGTTGTATGAGTTGCTATACAAATTGTGTTTTAAAATAAAATGCAAGATATGTTATGTTCGGTACTAGTAAGTTTTAATTTAATTTGAAATTCGAAAACCTATAGGTCAAAGGTCAATTTGAGAACCTAACCTATTTCTTCAAGTGGTGTTAGTTCGGTACAAGTGGCGTGTTGGTGGATGAAGGCTTGAATTTGGTGGTGCTTTGAGTCTACGATTAACGTACTGTGTGTGTGTTTTGGAGTGTTCCTGTTATAGCCGGAGTATGCGTGCGTGATTGGAGGAGTGGAGGACGAAGTGTGAATGAAGGACGAAGGGGTGGGGAGGAGTCCGGCGCCCCTGCTTTTCTGTACAGGAAAAGCAGGGGCTTTTCTTTTTAGCAATGATTTTAACTGTTGCTAACTTTTTTAGCAACGGTTATAACCGTTGCTAAAATTCTAAAATCGTTGCTAAAATTAACGATATTTATATTTTAGCAACGGTTAAAATCGTTGCTAAAAAGAAAAGCCCCTGCTTTTCCCGTACAGAAAAAGCAGGGGCGCCGGACTGGGTGGGGAGGACGGGACCAGATTCCCACGCTCACTGAAATGATACATAAAACCACATGGGGGTCGTGTCAAGTTGAACAGACTGCTTTTATTCTTCCCCTATAGCTGTATGAAGTCATTACTCATTAGACTGTATATAAATTGGATTCACGTGTACGCAGAATAAAATAATGGTTTGAAGAATCTAGCAAGTAGCAACTATGTATCTGTGTGTGGCCAACCCTGGAGCACTTTCCTGGGTGCAGAGGAAATTAATAAACAAATTGGTGATCAATGAATTTAGAGACAAATAACATATAGCTAGTAACTTGGCATAAACCCTATTTGGTTTTATGTATTATTTCAGTGAGTCTAGGAGCTCCTACACGTAGGAGCGTATCCGGTCCTGAGGAGGACGGTGTGATTGGAAAGAAGAATTTGAGAATGGTGTGATTGAAATTTGGGATTGAAGAGGTGGGATTAATTGTGGTTGCGTGAGAGGATTTGGGGCCTTTTTTTGGTCTTTAGCCCTGCAAGTTCTTGGATGAGTGGATCCCACTCATCCAAAGGTGAGAGTGGGCCAAAGAAGAGGTTCTTTAAGGAGAGAATATCAACCTGCATGATTGGCTTACTATGTGTAATTGAGAGAGAGGGCTATGAGTATGTCTTGCTTTTGTGTCTAGGGCCTGTAGGTTTTTATGAAGTGAATTATTTTCTAGTTAAGTTTTGTTTTGGTTATAGACTACAAGACCTAGTTAAACTCTAATACCTTATTTTATTTCCTTTCTGTACGCCTAGCTCTGAGGGTCCATGATTTAGTATTTAATTTCTAAGTTCTTTACTTGGTTGTGTTTAAATTAAATTTGTAGTTTGATTGTTTATCTTATTCTTTAATTAATTAATTTAAATTGGTTTTAGTTAGGTTTAATTTAATCTTAATCCTTTAGTTGTAAATTAGTTATCCCAAGTCTCATTTCGAGGATTATTCTAAATTATTTCAAGAAGGTTTATCTAACATCAACTAATTGTATCCTAATTCAATTATGCTCTTACCTTTAAATTAAAAGTATTTTATTTGACTTATCCTATATTATTATTTTATTTCTTTTTGTCTTCCTTATCTTCTTATTAGTACTGTTTATTAATTATTCTCCTATTATTATTCTATTGTATTTATTTTTTTTATTATATATATATATATATATATATATATCATTAGGCTTTTAGTTTATATATATATATATATGCATTTTTATTTACTGTGATGTCTGGCCTATATATATATGTACTCATTATTATTATTATTATTATTATTACTACTTTATGTATTATATTTATTTGTTCTAATTTTTTATTTTATTTTAATTGTTTTTGCTTATTTCCTTTTTGTTCTCACACACTACAAAAAAAAATAACATAGTGATGTTTATTTTAACAATATAGTGGCGTTTCCAAACGTCACTAGAAACTTTAGTAGCGTTTAAAGAAAACGTCACTAAATAAAGTGACACAAGTTATTTAGTGGCATTTCCAGTCAAACGCGGGCACAAACACTACTAAATATATACAGTGGCATTTTTTGTGGTGATTACAACCATCACTTATTTGTACACGGTGCAAAAAAATAAACTCGTTCAGTGGCGTTTGTTAATGTAAACGCCACTAAATAGTGGTGTTTTTCAAACACAAATGCCACAAAAATATTGGCGTTTACTCGGATAAATGTCACTATTTTTGTGGTGTTTATCCTGACAAACGCCACTATTGTTGTGGCGTTTTTCAAGCACAAACGTCATAAAAATATTGGCGTTTACTCGGACTGACAAACGCCACTATTTTTGTGACGTTTACCCTGACAAACGCCACTATTTTTGTGGTATTTTTCAAGTACACAAAAATAATGGCGTTTACTTGGATTGACAAACGCCACTATTTTTGTGGCATTTATTTTGACAAACGTCACTATTTTGAAAAAAAATGGACATACATTAATTGTTTCTTCATTTTTTTCCTAAAATTATATTTCCTGCATATTCAGATGACAGCCCTAAATAGCCCAATTCAATAATAACCTCAATGCAATAAGTATGTATACAAACAAATGATGAATTCTTTAATATAATAAGTATTATACAAATAAATTTACCAAATGTAAATTCTTCATTAATAAGTTTCTAAAGTATCACTAGGTCTTAATTACATAAATCAAAGCTATATATGAAAGAAAAATAATATATGTTGTTGCACATCATGTATTTTAGTCAATATTAAAGAAAAAAAAGACTAAAAATTAAATATTCTAACCAGAACAAAGTCGAATCCTCAATCTTGTGGACTAAGAGACGGAATGATTTGCTTAACTGCAAAAAAAAATTAACAAAAAAAATTTCATTACAATTTACAAAGGGCTATTTTAATACTATTGACTTAATACTATATATGAAGCATCAAAAAGCCTTGAGATATTGAAAAGGATCACCACTTTTTTAAGAAGAGTAACCCAAAATTTCATAAAATCAAAAAACTGAAAATCATAGCTCCCACAGTAATGTTCCACGTGAAAAAGAGGGATAGAAGGCAATATATGGCGTGATTCCCTCTCTCAAGTGTCAAGATCAAGGGGGGACACACATAATGTCTTGACTTTCGACTAATATATTAACTTCACGTCTAGCTCACAAAAGGCTTTCACATCAATTAGAGACACCTACTTCTAGTGTTCTTTTCTTTGTAGGGCTGATTATAAGAAAACAAAACATGTTTGTAGTTTTGGACAAAGTGGCCAAGTGGTGGGTCTAAAACTTTTTCCAAAGGATATTAAAAAACATTTAATTAAAATCATAATATTATCATATGTGATAAATAAGAAAAAGATATTATCATAGGTCTTAAAGGAAGATTTGCTTAGCATTGTTCTTTCATAAAAATTATTATATATTTTAGAGATATTTTTACATTTTATGATAGCTAGCACTTATCAAATTTGTCTTTTACAAATTTCCTAATCCTTCATTACTGAAAAAATAAAAATCCTAGCCTTTCTATCAAGTACGTTACTAATTAATAGAGAATGCATCTAGTCCTAATATGATTATTTAATCATTGACTTAATTCACCTAATTTCAAGGTCAATCCACAAAATTAAAAATTTGACCACCTCCCTCATTGGTAATTAAAAGTTAAACCCCACTATATAGTGCTTTGCTTGGCTTCTTTCAGCAATAAAAGATCATTCATGTAACACAGACAGAACTGATTGGAGAAAAAGAAAAAAATGACTATATCTGCTACTAAGGCACCGACAGCCACATAGAATGTTCCAACCTGAAGAAGCAGTTCTACTCTTCTTACCTCAAGCCTTTGAGAGCTAACAACCTCTAAGCTCTGTCATTATTCCATGATTTTAAACTTCAGTCATTCAACTTTACAAAGATAATCAAAACTACAGAAATTACTTATAAATCATAATATATTGGTGTTAAACTCAAAACCACTTAAAGCCACAAATGAAAAACTTATAACCAGAGAAATGGAAATCAAAATCCTTCCTACCTGTGATGGTTCGTGAAGGTTGGGCCCATAATTTCCAAATATGAGGCTAGAAGCGGACAAGCCATTGATGGCAATTTGTACTTTTTGTAATGTTTTTGACCATTTTACTGTAGCAATATGAAATTTAGGATTATTCTCTTTGAAAAATTAATACAACAGCTGCAAACCGTGATGGAAAGGAAAGAAAGATCTGGAGAGAAGAGAAGAATCCGAGAATGAGATACAAGAGATATGAGAAAGAAAGGGAGAAAGAGATATGTGAAAGAAGAAAAAGGAGATTTGAGAAAAAGGACTACTCACAGTAGTGTCCAACACTGACTATCAAGGAGACGAAGTCCAGTGGGAGCACCAGTGACGGAGTGGCGAAGCACCGACGACTAAGGACAAGTGGGTGTGAACTGATGAATGTCGACTGTGAGACCCGGAAAGAGGCAGCGCGTGACTGGAGCTTTGAAATGTGAAATGAAATGTTTGGGAATTAGGGATTTAGTGAGTGTCAGTGGCGTTTAGGTAATAAATGCCACTATACAGTGGCATTTTTATGAAAATGCCACTAAAGATATTAAATTAATTTATTTAATTGGTTAGAATGCAATTTATTGATACCTAATGTTTTATATAATTAATTAATTATATATATATATATATACATAATTAATTAATTATATTATTTAAAATTATTATATCATTTCTGTTTTTAATTAAATATATATATATATATATACATATATAATAATTTTAAATTAATTTAAATTAAAAAACAAAAATAATATATTTATTTACTGATAATTTAAATTAAAAACTAAAAATACTATTATATATATATATGATATTTTTATATATAAAATACATTAAAAATAAATATTTTATTAGTGGCGTTTAATACTGAAACGCCACTATTTAGTGGTTTAGGGTTTAGGGTTTATGGTGTTTAAAAACTGAAATGCTACTAGTTAGTGGCGTTTATAGGTATAAACGCCACTAAATAATGGCGTTTCATCAATAACGCCATTGTATTCTTCAATTTAATTTAATAAATTTACTTTTGAATTGATTTTTTTTCATTATTTCTTCAGTATAAGTACGCTATATATCTGGATATAACATGTGCATCTAAAATTTGGTTGAAAAATGTTTTAGTCAAGTTAAATTTACATAATTTTATAATTAAAAAATGTATTTAATTAATCAAATGAGAAAGAATACATTAAGCTAAGTGATCAAAATACAAATACCTTGAAATCTTTTAATGTTTCATTTCAAGACTCAAGGTATTGATATTGGTACTTTGATCACCTAGCTTAATATGCTCTTCCTCGTTTAGTCCAATGGAGGTGGAATGATCGGGTAGAAATGGACGAAGCACGATGATACTCAACAAGAGGGATGGATGGAGGAAGTACCACCAAAAGAGGAATGGTCCAATGGAGGAAGAACAACTGGGTTAGAAATGGACGAAGTATGACTAGAGAAGGAACAAACAAAGGACGAGTCACTGGTGGAGGAATAGTAGAACCATGACAGAGACTCAGTAGATGCAGCACGACTAGCGAAATTGAAGGAGTGAGAACGCGGGTGGAATGATTAGGATTTAGAATCCAGGTAAATTAAAATTTGCATTATTAAAATAATTTTAAAAACCTAAATATAGTAGCATTTCCTTTCAAACACCACTGTATAGTGACGTTTGATAGTAGAAACGCCACTGTATAGTGGCGTTTCCAAGTAAACGTCACTAAGTAGTAGCGTTTCCAAGTAAATGCCACTAAGTAGTGGCGTTTGTTTTGAAAACGCTACTATATAGTGGCGTTTAAGTTCAAAATGCCACTATATAGTGGCGCTTATAATGGAAACTCCACTATACAGTGACGTTTTAGTAATAAATGCCACTATGTAATGGCGTTTGGTATAAGCGCCACAATAATATAATTTAGTGGCGTTTTTTTTTTATCAAACGCCACAAAAGAAGTGACACTAAATTGCTGTTTTTTTGTGGTAATAGGCCTCACACCCAAAAAAAAATTCAACTGCATTACATGCATTCCACAGAAATGCAATGACAAATAATTTGAAATTTTTTGCACGAGTATTACACTTCCACTTTGAATTTTTAAAATTACATTTCCCTCCCTTTTTAAATTTATACTTTCCTGTCTTAAAATTATGAAATTCCTATATTGTAGTTCAATTTTACATTTATGCTAAAAAAATATGTTACAATTTATTTTTGACATTTAATTAGTCATGTATCTTTTGATTAAAACACCTTTTATTAACTTCATAACATTAGTTTACACATATTGTGATACTTTTTTAAAAACTTTTTTTACTATTAATTTACAATAAAATGTCACAAATATTCATTCTTCTTCAAATAGATTATAACATATCTCTCTTAACAAAAATATAACTACAGACTAAAATATTATAATTGTATAATTATAAAAGAAAAAAATATTTAAACATAAAACAGAAGAAAATAAAATTTTAAAAGCTTCCACATTTATCTATCTATCTATATATTATAAGGAGTTCCACTCAAATGCATTAATTGCTTCATTTTCCTTAAATGCTTCTACTTCAACAAGTTAGACAAAATCAAATTTACCTCTTAACATTAAATGTAGTTACTCTTCATATTTGCTAGTTGTTAGTGCTCTTCTATGTCATTTATTTTTCTCCTTAAATAGTTATAATAAATGTAATTTTTAAAAAAAATAAAATCAACCAAAATTATCTTATTATTTTTTTCATGTTTTGCTTAAAGACTCACCAACCTCCTCTATTCATTTACATTTGTTCTAATTTGCATTGGAATTTTGCACAATAATATATGCGTTGCTTCCTTGATCAATGATTTACTCTTTGGTAGCATTAAAATTCCATTTGCTTAATTATCCCAAATCAGTCGTCCTTCTAACCATTTGTTAATTATCCTAAATCAGTCATCCTTCTAAGACCCTTCATGCTATCATTCTAAAAAACATCTCACCCTTACTCTCCTTCTTTCCACCTAAACCCTTATGCCCAGTACTCTTCCCTCCCATCTCACTCACAAACTCATCCTTTGATCATGGTGGTCACTATCATCGACGACAAAGCTCTTGCCCAAGCTATCAAATTTTTGATAAAGTTCGCCTTCTTTCTCAACACACTTGTTATCTCGAATATAGAGCTAAGAATTCTTATTCCCTTATTGTTAATTGTCAAACTGACAATAATTACCTAATAGGTATTGTTGTGTGCTTTATTACTTTCTTTTATTAATAATGAATTCATATGACATATATGTGTCTTCAATTTTGTACAATTTTTTATTTTGTGTTTTCATGTATCTTTTTAATCATCATCAGATAGTATTCTTAATTAGCAAACGTGTTGAAATTGAGATGGAAGACATAGAGGATGCTTCCTTTCTTTGTTTTCCTTTCCATTTACAATATCCACTATACATTTGTTAATGATATGATTGTCTGCACATGCAGAAGTAACAAGATAGTTTTCACATTGTAGGAAAATTTTTTCAATTAGATCCTTCAATATAGAGCGAAGAATCATGATTCCCTTATTGTAGTGGTCACTGTCTTTGCTTTTGCTTTGTTATCACTTATTTTATTATTTGTGTATTAAGTATCTTGCCATTTTCCTTTGGAAACATTAGGTTTGATTTTGCTCAGAGGTAATGCCTGCTCATTTTCTCTCTAACCTCTTCCATGGCTAAATAACTATCCTCTATTTCTCTACAAATTTTATAGAATGTATTAAATGATATAATTTAGAAATATGTCAGCAATGGTTTGGCAACAATCAACCCTAATCTTAAATACACGAAGTACATATATTCCAGATTCGGCAAACACAGACCTAATTGAATTTGTAGTCAAAGGAGAGATTTTCTTTCAAGACACCAGCAACGAGTAAGAATTTATCTTTATTTCTTACTACATGTCTCAAAACTTCAAGTTTTTCTTCTTCTTGATATATATATATATATATAGGCTTATTGGATATTGTGCAATGCTATCTTGAAAGTAAATTTTTGTCTAAACTCAACCAAACAATCAAGATCCAACTCAAATGCGGAAAAACTCAAATCTATGAATCTACTGTTTGTTGATCTTGATAAGCAATAAGAACACAGAAAGCAAAAGTAAAGAGCATACCTTGATCCATTGTTAGTCTAAAAAACGAATCGAAGGAGGGTTGATTATTCTAGGAAGATATGGGGTGGCTTTCACTCACTTTTTCTAATGGAAAACACAAATGACCAGTAGTCTGATGAAAAGTGAACCAACTCCATATAATTCAGGGAACCATTACCTATAACTATATACCCATGGGTCGACCCATACATTAACTTTTTTTTATAATAACACCCCATCACTATTATTATTTAGGGTCAGACATCTACTCATTTATAATTTTTACTAACACCTAAATCAAAAAAAAAATATATCAAATAGGTCCCTAAACACAAATTAATGAAGATTTTATAATGAACCTAATTAAAGAGAACATTAATATATATGCCCCAAAAAATATGTAGACATATACAATAATTAATATGTCAGTCCACACAAATATTTATTAGCATTAAATGATATTTATAAAATAAATAATAAATATATATAATAAAAAATTAATGCTAACAAATCTTCTACTTGGACGACATATGATTCTGAAATTGTATATGCATATATTAAACACATATATAAACTCAAAATGCCCACATTCTGCTATCTATTAGATATATTACAAACAATTTCATCCACTAACTATATGTCACGACCCGTTTTCTGGGCACATGACCGGCACAACGATGAATATCCCATCACTGTAAGCCTTTCGATAAATTCTACCCATGAGTTTAGTCATTATCAAAATAACCATTCCTGAAGAAAATATATCAAATTTTCTTATTTGAAATTCATAGAGATGATTTGCACATAATAATAGATTCTCAATATAAAATACATTATTATGCTGACATACAAACCAAATGCCAAACCCCTGACCTAGATGTCCTAGACGATTACAGAGCAACATAATCTACAACAATAGAGGGGTCTACCCGACAACGGGAAGGTCCAAAGTGATCTACTCCTCTAACAGATATCTTTCGCTGGTAACCTGATCTGAACAAAAAGGTTGTACAAACAATGTGAGCTTTTAAACTCAATGAGCGAATCGGCCTCGCGTTAATAAAATTCAAATACATTACCAGTTATGCAAGCATATCCAAAGGCTCATACTCAACCAATAGACAGAAGATAAAAATTTATCCAATTCAACAAACGTTACTAGTACTCATCAATGGCAATATATCCCGGAGAGCGCACACAGGCCGGCTCACTAATTATGTATATTTCCGCCATGACGCACAACATCATCCTCTTACATACAAGAAGATAAAAATTCATCCAATTCAACAAACGTTACTAGTATTCGTCAATGGCAATATATCCCGGAGAGCGCACACAGGCCGGCTCACCAATTATGTATATTTCCGCCATGACGCACAACCTCATCCTCTTAGCTAGGGCGCCTCACGGATTTATCACCAATCCGGGCTATATCCCTACTGAGGGAATCGTTGTCTCCACACTCATTGGTCAAGACACCCTGTCAACCGGGTTTTCCGCCTAGCCGTGAGAGGGGGTACTGTCCCGCTCAATCACAATCAATAGCATTTCATATCATAATCGGAAGCTCAATATAATATTCATCCATATAACAGGTATAGTATATAACTATATTATAGATTTATAAACCACATATCAAGATAACAATTAATCCGTTTTTGAAAACATTCAAACTTCACATCATCATAAGATATTTATTTCATTTTATCCATACTTATGGATTAATTATCTCATTTAGATTCGTCATTCTGAATCCAATTTCCCCCTATGAATCTTGGGAGTGTCCTACGACATACTTTTTATCACCAGTAATGCTAAAACTCTATTAAAACGGGGTCGTTTCACTCACCTGGATTCCGTACGAGTATCACTTCTCTAAGTCGTTACAGATAAGAGTGCTCAGGTGAATTTCGGTGTTCTGCTACGGAGATTTTCATGAAAAATTAGAGAAAATATGTTAGGATTGTTTTCGTACAGATACTGTTCATACATACAGTTACTGTTCATATATACGGTTACTATTCATACGATTACTATTCATACATACAGTCACTATTCATACGTATGGTTACTATTTATACGTACGGTCACTATTCATACCAGAAATAGAGAATATAATCTGTAAAAGAGTACACCAGGTAAGTTCCCAGGAAAGAGTGGAGGGTCACACTGGACACACTTAAAAACCAGGTCTTTCCTTAGCCAGAACTTTCCTAGACATGTATTATTCACAGTTTACATTCTATTTCGGTAATCAGAGAATCAAAATAACATATAAACAGCTAAGGATAGTTTTGCTGATGTGGAAGATCGGCCAAAGCCGCAACCACAGAGCATACTTAAGAAAATAACTTCTAGAATTTGAAAGACATAGAAAGGGCATAGTATCCTTACCTAAGCTGAAAAGGAAAGGCCCAAAATTTCAGAGGCCTAGCATTAGAGTAAGAGAAACTTAAGGAGAGAAGAAGAGAAGTTGAAGGTGTGAGTTTAGAAGTGAAATGCAAGGGCCTATTTATAGCAAAAGTCAAGGGTACTATTTGACACTATGCGCTAATAAAATATTCAATTTACTATTTATGAAAATGACATTTCTAATAATGCATTTTACTGTGCAAATCGCGGTTTCTTTTATTACTATTGAAAACTTAAAGAGAAAACTATCCTTTCTCTTAAACCTTTAAGTTTTTTTCAAATCAGTCCTTTCAATTTAGTCCCTGAGCATATTTTTACACATAAAACGTCATTTTCTCCCACGAACTTCTTTTTAGTTTTCTTTTATGACCAAACTACATCTAATACTTGACATTTCGATTGTATAAATGAACAGTATCATATACGTAAATAGTATTATACGGGTGAATAGTACCATATACTGAAATAGTAACAGTAGTTTGTAAACAAATATTTATATTTTATTTTTTCTTGGGTATTACACTATATCAACACAGAACCAAAGAGGCTTTCATAACCAATTGAATTGAAATTAAACCCAACAATGATCACAGTGCTAACATAGCTAATGACATAAATCAAGCCTGAATGGGTAGCATAGAAATTAAATATCTAGGATTTTCATACATGTCTATTTTCAACTAGTTCCTACACTTCCTCTACTTTATGCTAAACTGCAGGTCCTAAATCGTATTGAGAAAACATAACACATATGTCTAGATTTCTCAAACACACACACACACACACACACACACACAAAACACAAAATTATATATGAATAAATACATAATCATATATATAACTCAAAATGTCATAAATGTAAATATATTGATCAAGTACAAAGAAAATATACAACACACACTCAGATGTCTAAAGGTTTTACCACACCTATATAAGCCACATGCTCATAAAAAACTCTAGGTGGTAACCTTTAGCCAGCGGATCCATAATCATATGATCAATACTAATGTGCTCTACAGACACAATATGACTTTGAACCTTTTCTCTAACAACCAGAAACTTAATGTCTATGTGCTTTGACGTAGACGAACTCTGGTTGTTCTTAATAAACAACTCGACGGCTCTACTATCACAATACAGTCTCAAAGGCCTCTCAATGTCTCAACTATCTATAAAGTTGTGATGAAGTTCCTTAGCTAAACTACCTAGTTAAATGCCTGATAGCAGGCTATGAACTTAGCCTCCATGATTGAAGAATCTACAAGTGTTTGTTTGACACTTTTTCAGGAAATAGCTCTTTCAGCTAACATGAAGATGTAGACTGATGTAGATCTCCTCGTATTCATGCATCCAGCAAAATCAGCATCAGACTATCCCATGACCTTAAGTTGATCCGACCTCCAATAGGTGAGTATGTAGTCCTTCGTCCTTTGAAGGTACCTCATAACCCTCTTAGCTACCTTCTAGTGAGCCATACTAGGATTACTTTGGTATCTGCCTAACATTTCGATGATGTACACCAAATCTAGACGCGTACACACCTATGCATGCATAAGACTACCTACAACCGAGGCGTATGAGATTTTCTCCATTTTTCTCATCTCTATGTCCAATTTAGGACATTGGAGCAAGCTAAATCTATCGCCTCTGGCTACGGGTATATCACCTGTGCACGATCCTGCAAGACTTTCTCAATATATATTTTTTGTTATAAACCTAATGTTTGTCTAATACGATCCCTATAGATCTGAATCCCCAGAACAAATGATGCCTTACCAAGATCCTTCATTTCAAATTTGCTAGAAAGAAAAGATTAGGTTTTCCACAAGAAAGACATATCATTACTAGCCAAAAGTATGTCATCGACATACAAAACTAGTATCACAAACTTGCTCTCACACATCTTGAACTGTATGCACTGATCAACTGGATTCTCATTGAACTCAAAAGATGAAATTATCTTATCAAATTTTTGGTACCACTACCGAAATGCCGGTTAAAGTTGTCAAAACGGGTTGGCCTAAGCTGGGCTAGACGTGACGCGGGTCAGGCCAGATGGACTGATAAATTGATAGCCCAGCCCACCTAGCACGGGTTGGTGGGCTAAACGGGCCAGCCCATCAACCCGCATTTTTTTGGGGTAAAATTAGCCCTAAATACTTTTTTTTACTCTTTTCATTCAAATTTGAAATTTCAATATTCATTTGCTCATTTGTTGTAACCAAAATGCCTATTGCCATGTAATATGCAATATGCCAATATGCCAATATTGTTGGAAATGGATTACTAAGATAGTAAGACTAATTATCATGAGTTGATAATCAATGCATAATTAGATATCATTTCATGAAGAATAGCAATTATCAAATAAAGAATATAAAACACCTACAATTTCCCTATCTTAAACTGTTATGTTACAACTGAATTAACATAACTATAGTCTATATAATATAAATACATAACCATTAACCAATAAACTATAATTAATCAACAAAAGTACTTAATAACATAATAATAAATCTAGTACTGAGTAAGCAACATTCAACATCAAAGTACTAAAGAAATCCATCAACTTACAATCTTAAGTCCTTAAGACCTTAACAATTAACATCAACATTCAACATCCAAGTTCAAATTTAAGAAGCATAAGAAACAAACATCTTATTGTTCACAAATCACAACTTAAGTACTTAATATTAACAATTGACATCATAATAAATCTGGTAATGAGTGGGAAGACCATCACACTCCAAAAGAGACAGTCATCTTTAATCAAACTGCAAAGCAAAAAATGAAAAGAATATTAGTAATTAAAACAAACAAACCAGTACCACCAAAAATTTTAACTACTTCATCAAGTAAAATTAAAACTAAAATCATTACCATGTCCATGATCATCAACATCAACAGTAGTATTTGAACCATTGTCATCATAACCTTTAGCATTAACATCTTCATCTACATCTCATAATAAGAATAATAAAGAAAATTAAAATCAAATCATTAAAATTAATACTATAAACTAATTTGAGTATATTAATATATTATTCCCTTTACCTTCAGAATTGAATTCATGTAACCAATTTCTGGCACATATAATTGCTTGAACATTGTCTGGAAGAAGGGAACATCTATACTTGCTAAGAACTCGAGATCTAATACTAAAAATTGATTCGCTGGCATGGATGTTTAGCATGATAGTTTTTCCAAAAGTCTAAAATATCTAATGATCTATGAAATTTAGGTTCAAGTTTAGGCTCCTCTAAATATTGATCTAATTCAGACTTCACATTATTATTAGGACCTTGATTCACATAATCAACAAAATCCTGTACATTCAAAATAATAAAACAAAATTATAAGAAAGCACAAATTTTGATATAATTTAAAAATATAAAGGAATACTTAATCACTTTCACTTACAGCAAGTCCAAAGACATCAAAGCTTGAATTTGATTAGGAAGAACTACTTGCTATTGCATTGTTTTGGGAAGAACCAACTACTGGAAATTCTCTTGGGCCACTATATGAAGATTCTTTCTTTTCATAGTGAGAAAAAATATCATACATCTCCTTCTTAATACAATTGATCTTTTCATTCTCATCAAAAACATCAAGCCTCCCATAGTAATATTGCAAGAAGTCAAATTTACATCTCGGATCAAACACACATGCCATGGAAAGGATGACACTATATTCACTCTAATGTTTGTCAAATTTGCCCATCATTCTTGAAGCTATGTCTCGAATTATTAAATTATCACTATTTATGCTATCCTTCAACAAACATTCAATCTTCTAAATTTGCATGAAATACATATTGGAAGTGGGATACGAAGAACCAGAAAAACAAGTTAGTGATGACATAAAAATGATTCAAGAAATCACGAATCAATTCTCTTCTTCTCCACTCCTCTTGTGATGGACAAGTCACAAAATTTTTATCATGCAAAGCCAAGCTTCCAAAAGCACGTCGATACTTCAGTGCACTATTTAACATCATAAATGTTGAATTCCATCTAGTAGGGACATCTAACCTCAAACCTACACTAGTATCAATACCACCAACTTGTTCAACACAATCATTAAACATTATTTTCCTTACATCAGAAGCTCTAACATACTTAATACTTTCTCTTATTTTCTGTAAAGCCTCATTAGTAACTTTCAACCCCTCATTAACAATTAAATTCAAAATGTGAGCACAATACCTAACATGAAAGAACCTTCCATCACACAACAAACTATTTTACAAAGATAAATGCTCTTTTAAGATGTTTTGCATACTATCATTAGCAGAAGAATTGTGCAAAGTAAGAGAAAAAAATTTTCTTGTCAATTCCCCATTCCTTAAGACAAGCTAAAATCTTCTTAGCCAACTCCTGGCCAGTATGTAGTGGCACCATTTTACAAAATGAAAGAATCTTACTATTTAGCTTCCAAGTGTCATCGACAAAATGAGTTGTTAAACAAATATAACCTTCAACAGTATATGTAATCCAACAATCAGAAGTCAAACAAATTCTAGTCGAATTGTTCATCATACTATGTTTCAACTTTTTATTTTGCTCTAGATAAAAGTTCCAAACATCAGAGATTGCGGTATTCCTACTAATATGCTTCACTTTAGGATTCAAGTTCTCATATGTCTCCCTAACCCATCTATACTCAACATAAGAATATGGGAGATCATGCTCAATTATAGACTTTGCCATACAATCCCTATGGCGTTCGTGGTAATATATCGCCTAACCCTCAATCTTCCTTGTTAATCTAACATCATTACCCCAATATCGTGGTACCTAGGAAGAGCTACATACTTAGGAATATGACACAACAATGAAGTACTATATTTGTTACTCTCTATGATATATTATTTCCCACAACTATTACATTCTGCCTTTTCTTTACCATCAATAATCCTTAATTTCGTAAAAAACTTTCATACATCAAAAGTAGAAGTTCCTACCCTTTTAGGTAATGGTGGTTTCTCATAAGTACAATAAGCATCAGCATTGGCAGTGGAAGGGGTTTCAACCTCAATATCATTACCAACACTGCTCTCATTTAAAGATGCCATATAAATTATTGTTGCATTTAGTGATTAAATAAAAGAATTAATACTCTTATTATCAATCTAAGTATCTAACAAATTATTTAAATTTAAAAACAATAATGATTCTTTTACTAACAATCAGTCATTCACATTTAAATTTTACCATAAGCAATAGGAAAACAGCATACAACCAAAACAAGTAATTAATGAACAATTAATCTCATAAGCAATGGGACAACAACTTACAACCAAAACATGACAGTAATGATCACATCACATGTCACCAAATAATCCAACTCAGCTTTTGAAGGCTAAAGAAAAGAAAAATCAACCACATACTGTATCCTATATGGCTGTATCTACAAGTTAAACAAGTATACCACTCTCAAAAAGATTTATATAATTCAAGAAAAGTTAAGATAATCACAGTCTACCTTGATAATCTCAACAAGTTGGTCAACTCCACGTTCCCTAAGAAACAAATGCTGTCAAAGTAATATAAATATTTCTCAATTAAAATTTTAAATAAATTTATAGATCAAAAATTACAAGAGCTAAAATAAATAGCCACCAACTTGTCCAAGCAGCAGCTCAGCTAAAACGCAACCAACAGACCAAATGTCAATAGTTGTAATATACTTAATTGCTCCAAAAATAAGCTTAGGGGCTCTATAATATCTAGAACATATGTATAATATATTTGGTTCCCTTTGTACCTGTCAAAGATCAGATGAAATACGGTAAATATAATCTCTTATCCAATCCAAAACAGGACAACTGTAGGTCCAAAAGGGAATAATTGTGAAAAGGAAGACAAAAATACATGAATCAACGTAATGGTGCACATGGATCTTTTTAGTAAGTATGCTTTAACAAATCTTTTTGGTAAATTATTGAACTTTTAGAATGGGAGCAACAAATAAAATTAAGGAAAAAAAAACATTTACCTGATTCACGCCTTCACGGTCATGGACGGTCACTGGTCACAGTCCTCAGTCCTCACAAAGCAAGATGAAGATCTAGACTCAATACTAGAGACTACTGAGTGAACAGATTCAAAGAGCAGAGTATCAGATTCGAAGACGAAGAGCCAATCAGGCAAAGAAAAATCACAAAATAAAAGAAGACAAGAACTGACGTACCTACTGGATTTGAGCTTCAAAGACGACGCAAAGTCATCCAGAGAAGGTGGACGAAGGCCAGGCGTCGATGACCGAAGTATAGATCTACCGCTACAGCAGAGACGAAAGGGGATAGGGCTCGGCTCAGTGGCTCACAGTGCTTTCGATTTGGGAAAGAACTGAAGTCTGAAGAGTAAAGTATCTGAAATTCTAAATAAAATAAGTGAATATGTATTAACTCAATTATTAAGTATATATTTTTTTAAAAAAAAATATTTGGGTGGGTTAAAGGGGTAAGCCGTGGGTTAGCAGGCTGGGCTACCTAGGTCCAGATTTATATGGGCTAAAATTCCATAAACCCAACCCTCCCTCTTAGTGGGTTAAACGGGCTCGGCCTCTATTTTGACTGCTCTGATGCCTGTTTAAGACCAAAAATAGAATTCTTCAGCTTACATACAAGGTGCTTTGAACTTTTTGATTCAAAGTTCTCCGGCTACACTATGTATATTGTTTCTTCAATGTCACTGTTGAGAAATGTTGTTTTCATGTCTATTTGATATCGCTCTAAATCATAATGAGCTACAAGTACCATATTGACTCTAAAGGAATCCTTTATAGAAATTAGAGAGAAAGTTTCCTTAAAGTCAATGCCTTTTTTCTGGATAAAACTCTTATCTACAATACATGCCTTATATCTTTTAATATTACCACTCGAGTTCCTTTTGGTTTTAAATATCCATTTACAACCAATCGGTCTCGCACAATGTGGTAATTTTAATAAATCTCACACCTCGTTGTTAGCCATGATTTTATCTCATCCCTCATGGCATCTATGTTACTACATGATATAGCTTCCCTGCAAGTGACTGGGTCATCTTGTATGCCCATGTCAAATTCGTGCTCTTGTAAGAAAATGACATAGTCTTTTGATATAGCACTCTTCTTCTCTCTAGTGGATCTCCTCAAAGGTACTTCCACTTGAAGTTGTTGCTGTTCTTCAAATTCAAGAGAATGAATCTCTTGATCTTGAATAGGAGTAATCTCTATATCAATTGTGTTTTCTATAGGTTCCTTATTCACAAGTACAACCATCTCAGGTAATGTTACCTAATCAGATATTCCCGGACTATAGAAGAAATATTAGTGTATTCATCTTCAAACACAATTTCTCTAAGTTGATCACTCCCACTATGACCAACATCCTCAATAAACTTGGCATTCCTGGTCTCAAAGAAGGACCTGGTCGAAGGCTCATAAAATTTGAAACCCTTCAATCTCTCAAGATAATCTACAAAGAAGCAGCTCATAGTCCTTGAGTCCAGCTTTTTCTCATTAGGCTTGTACGACCTAGCTTCAGCTGGATAACCCAAACATGCAAGTGCCCAACACTAGGCTTCAGGCCTGTCTATATGGGATCTTCTATACTGCTTTACTCGGTACCTTATTAAAGATATACACCGTAGTCTTAAGAGCCTCATCCTAAAGTGACTCTGGTAGAGAAGAATGACTTATCATACTTTTCACCATGTCCTTAAGTATACGATTGCGCCATTCAGCTACACAATTTTGACTTAGAGTCTCTGTGACATAATGTACAGTGGTACAATCCCATAATCAGCTAAAAATTTGGCAAAAGGCCCTGAACGTTATTCCCCTGATCCATCATATCTACCATAGAACTTACCTCCACATTTAGATTTGATGGCTTTAATTTTCTTGTCTAGTTGATTTTCAACTTCAACTTTGAAAACTTTAAACACGTCCAATGACTGAGATTTTTCATGTAACAGGTACATATACTGATATCTAGAGTAGTCATCTATGAAGTTGATAAAATACTGTTGTCCATTCCAAGAAGCTATAGAGAACAGACCACATATATCAATATGAATCAACTCTAGAGTCTCATTAGCTCTAGTAGCACCTACTAACTTGACTTTTGTCATTTTACCCTTAATACATTTTATCCAAATATTCATATCTTTGATATTGGACACTTGTAGGATGCCCTTTGACATAAGTTTTTGCATTCTCTATTTAGAGATATACCCTAAACGCTTATATCATAGACTAGCATAATTATCATCAGATAAGCTACGTTTAGTACCAATATCACAGAATGCTCATTTACAAAGCTATCAGATTTAAGACACTTTAAACAATGTAGATTATCAATTAATGAACCAGATGCAATCAATTTAGAATTTAAGAGTACACTAAAAATTTCGTTACCAAATGAACAAGTATACCTAAATTTGTCCAAATAGGAAACAAAAATTAAATTACATCTAAAAGACAGTACCAAAAAAATGTTATGTAATTTTAAATAACATTCATTCCCTAATGATAATCTAAATAAACCAACAGCTTCCACAGCAGCCTGATTGCCATTGCCCATATAGATGTATCTTTCACCATCAATTAGGCTTCAGCCTGTTACGTAATCCTACAAAGAAACACTAATGTGAGTAGAAGCGCCCAAATCTACCCATTAAGTATTATTGGGTACTAAAGCCAAATTAACTTCAAAACTAATAAAGTTAATATGCATACCCTTTTTATTCAACCATGTAGTGAACTTGGAGCAATCTTTCTTGAGATGTCTAGCTTTTTGCAGAAGAAACAAGTTATACTACATGTTGTTTCTTCTTGCCCTTTTGCTGAGACACCCCAAGCATTGCATTGTCCTTTTCATTGGACCTTTTCCTCTTATTAGAAAAAGTCTTAGCACCAAAAGAAGTACCTAAGTGAGCATTCTCGACCTTGTCATGCTTAAGCCTCTCCTCTTTTTGCAAACATTGAGCAATAAGCTCATTCAGTATCTATTTTTCCTTTTGGGTATTATAGAAAACTTTGAACTGACTAAATTGAAGAGGTAGAGAAATCAAAACCAAGTGTATGAGTATGTTATCAGGCAACTCTAACTTAAGTACTCTTAGTTTTGTGACTAGGTTAGACATTTCCATGATTTACTCCTTAATATTTCATTTTCCCTAATATCTCATTGAAACCAGCTTAGTCAAGATAGTGCTAGTTTCGAATTTTAGTTTGGATCGAAACGGTTAAAGATCTCTTTTAGGAAACTCTTAGCATCCTTCTCTTCCTGAATCCCACCACGAATGGATTTAGGAATAGTGTATTGCATGATCTGTAGAATCATGCGATTTGAACGTTCCCATTTCTCAAATGCAGCCTTTTGATTAGTAGTACTACTGTTAGTCAAGGCTGTTAGACATTCAACCCTGAATGCATAGTTAAGATCCATGCAACCGAACACAATCATAATAGGTTCCTTCCATCTTTTGAAGTTAGTACCACTCAGCATAGGAATATTATTCATATTGGTAGAAATAGCAGATACTATAACAGAAAACAACGAAAAACCATGCTCATGATAATACTCATATATATATATATATATACATCATACACAAAGTATATATGAATTTAAACATGTGAAGCACAACATAATTCTATTTAACAAAGTAGAGATATTACACAAAATTCACATGTTCACATAAGGTTTTAATTATTTTAGAAATGTCTAGTACGCCATTACCTATTAGTCTCTGGATAAAATAGATGTTTGTTAGTGACACTCTCTACATAAATGCAATTAATTAATGTAGAACTACCAGACTTACTTAACACATGCCTTCCTTTAGGCCGACACATGCCAAACAAGTTTCTAAAAAAAGTCATACAATAATTAACTAACTTAAGCCTGGCTAACTAAACTCCTTTGTGATATTTAACATGAATAGGCTTTTGACAGTTCTCTTGTTAAAACTAAGTCTACTTTACCTAAATTAGCTACTTTGGTAACCAAATAGTTTACATCAATCTAATTCCAACAAGAAAACATAACACAAATTGATTAGAATTCATGGCAAAACTCAAATGGTGTGATTTCAAAAAATTTTGATGGAAAAAACAGCACACTTAAAATATCTATCAGTCCACTGCCTTCTCTACATTAGTCGACTGGGAGCTCACTGTGGGTTACTAGTCAACTGGCTACACTATCGACAGTTAACTGCTATATCCAAAATTGAAACAATAAGCTAACAGTCAACTAGTAGAGTGTAGCCAATTGACTAATAGCCCACGGTGAGCTCCTACTCAACCACTTGCTCTATCAATCAACTGTCACAATCTGAAAAATCGAAAAAAAGCAATGTTCTTTGCTATTCTTCATCCAAAACACCCCAAATCACACCTAAAACCCAAAATCCATGAATACTAACTCAATTAAACACAAATGTCTGATTAAAACCATCAAATAATTGGTGAAAATACCAAAAATACACAAATTTGTAGTTGATTAGGAAATCCCAATTTTTAGGGTTCATACTAAAAATCCCTAATTTGCTCAAATTTCCCTAAATCTGATTTATTTCTTTTAAAAAAAGTTACATACAAAGATGCGAAATTATCACATAATTAGGGAATTAAACCAAAGAAACCCCAAAATTTCCTAATTTTAATAAAATCAAAAAAAAAAAATATATATATATATATATATATATATATAAACTAAATTTCGATTTTCAAACAAAAATCGGTTCTTATTACTTATCAGAACTAGGCTCTGATACAAGTTTAAACTAAATTTTTGCCTAAACTCAACCAAACAGTCAAGATCCACAGAAAACTTAAATGCAAAAAAACTCAAATCTATGAATATACTATTTGTAGATCTTGATAAGCAATAAGAACACAAAAAGCAAAAGTAAAGAGCGTATTTTGATCGATCATTAATCCAAAAAAAGAATCGAAAGAGGATATGCTCTTCTAGGATGATATGGGGTGGCTTTTACTCACTTTTTCTGATGGAAAACACAAATGACTAATAGTCTAACTAAAAGTGAGCCAACTTCATATAACCCAGGAAACCACTACCTATAACCATATACCTATGGGTCGATGGATAGATTGACTCCTTTCATAATAACACTCATCATATTATTATTTAGGTTCGGACATCTACAATTTTATTATTTTCACTAACTCTAAATGAAAATATATATATATATATATATATATATATATATATATATATATATATCAAATAAGTCCCTAAACACAAATTAATGAAGATTTTATAATGGACCTAATTAAAAAAAGCATTAATATATATGCCCCAAAAAATATGTACACATATACAATAATTAATATGTCAATCTACACAAATATTTATTAGTGTTAAATGATATTTATAAAATAAATAATATATATATATATAATAAAAAATTAACGCTATTATATCTTTTATTACAATTTTGTAATGCTAGACATTTGTAGTTATCATATTGTAAATATTTGGTAACCAACATAGCCTAAATCATATTATGAGACACATTATCCTTAAGGAATGTTCGTGACTACAAGAACTTCCTCTCAAGATAAAACAGGCTCTTCTAAGTAGTACTCAGGTACCAGAACAGTAGAAAAATAACACAATAACCTAGTGAAACAAGAGAACACATAAACGTGGAGGAGATCAGAAGGTGGTGTCTCAAATCTAAAGAAAGCTTTGCCTTTATAGTTGTAAAATTGCATAATTGATTAGGTTAGATAAATGTTCAGTTACAAATTTAAAACAGATTAAATTATAAAACAGTCAATTGAATTCTGTAAACTGATAACTGTAATACCCAGTAAAATTCGTGATTTTTTGGTATTACGTAAAGCTAATTTTGTGAAATATTTTAGGTGGAGGAAATGTTTTTTGTGGTGTAGGAAGGAAAATGTAAGGTTTAGAAGTGGAAGGTTATGGAATATTGAGTGGTAGAGTGCCGAGGAACGTATTGGTGGAACCGAGGGCACCGAGCGAGTTAAGAGACAAGTTGGATACAAAAAGGGACTAAAGTGAAATAAGGAAAACTATGGGCACATAGGATTTAGAAACACCTGAGCTGGGATTTTACGAATTTGTTTTTACTAGTCTTGACCTAGGGTCAACCGGAGGGCAACATAGTAATATTACCCTGGGCGAGTATATATAGGTGGCCTCACCTCTTTTTCCTTATTTCCTCTCTCTCTCTTCACCTTTTCTCTCCTTTCTTTCTCTCTTCCTTCTCTGCACTCTCTCTCTCCACTCAACTCCATCAACTGGGCTTCAGGGGACGGATCTCAAGCGATGAGGCAAACCTCTAGGAGCTAAGCAACGTAGAGAAAGCAAAGAATCAAGGTAAGAATTCCTATTTCTCAGGCTTTTCCCTATTTTCTAGTTTTAAGGGTATTTAGGATAAAATCAAGATTCCAGCTTTATTTCTCAATGAAAATTGGAGATTTTGTTGTCTAAATGCTCCTTAGACATTAAAGATGAAATCCCATGAAAGAAATCATGAAAAATGGTGGAGAATCGGCCGGATCTGACCCAAAACCGAGGCCAAATCACAGGGTCTAAGTCGTGGCACCTCAGGTGCCACCCTTGAGTGGTCTTGGAGCCCTAGGTGCCAAGCACTTAACTTTGGATAGAAACTTGGATATTTGGTGCCTCAGGCACCGACCATTCGAGTATTCTGGGGCTAATCTTCAAACGACCATAACTCTCTCATTCGGACTCTATTTTGAGAAAACTTTATATCATTGGAAAGCTCTTTGAGTCTAGTTTCCAATGGTATAAGTTTCATGTGAATATTATTTACCAGTTGAGAGTTATAATTGAATAAGTGAGTAAAGATCAGGATTAGTGGTAGAGGAATTTCTCTATTTTGTAACCTTGATTGATTTTTGCCTGGTTACAATAGGGATGGTCGAGGTGTAAGGCGGGAGATCTGAGAGAGTGGAATCCAGGTAAGGGATCTATCTAGCTCTCCTATATACAGATATGCATACATGTATATATATGTATATTTATATTGTTTTATATATACATTTATTTATTAAATGTATTATTGTGTAGGATGTGTGGATTTGTGGTTATGGTGTTTGTGTGGGTGCATATTTATCTACATATTTATATTATGAGAAGTGGAAATGAGAGAGAAATGGAAGTGGGAAGCTACCAATTATGTAATACTGCTGAGTGGTGTCAATGGGTATGCATATGCATTGAGGGCTGGTCCCCGCATCTCATTCATTTGCATTATTTATATTTTGAGTGTGGCTGTGATGTGGTGTGAGGGATATATATATATATATATATATATATATATATATATATATGTACTCGCTAAAGGCATAATCCAATAGACCATACATATGTTATGGTTATGGATATGACCTAAGGGGCCGGATACATAATGGGATTTCTTGAGTGATAATCTGTGAGAATGTAAACCCTCGTTGATTACACTCTTGAAACGTGGTATGAGAGCATGGACCCTTGTGTAGGGTTATGTGCATTTAATATGTAATATGCATGTATGTGTTTGGGGAAGTATGATGGGACGTGATACAATATACGTGCCTGCTGCCAGCTTGGTGTCATACGAGATGAATTCCCGAATGGGTTTTATATATATATATATATATTCTGTATATCTATGTAGTATAAGGCTAACATTGTGAGTCCGTACTCCCTCACAATTGCAGGTATGCAGGGCAGGGCATGTCAAGGGTTCACGAATCGAGGATGCCTCCCCATTGTTCGGGATAACATAATATAGTTTATTATATTTCTCTAGTATTATCTATAATCATATAGGCCACCACTTAGGATCCTGTGCCTGAAATCTAGGATTGCTGCAGCAGTGGTAACACACTGTCTGCGCCGGTCATGAGCTGAGGTTCAAGTTGTGACAATAACAGTTACTTAAGTTCTGAAATTGTCCCAAGTTAATTTTATAACTGATATATTCTCACCTGTTCAGATAAGCATAGAAATAATTACGTTAAAATCATTTTTATTTTCATAAAAAGTAAAACTAGTCCTAGTCATATTTTCTTGAGCACAAGGAAGGGGGCAAATTGCTGATTTTCATTACATTAGCCTGGTGATGTGAGTGCGTGAGAACTCACCTTTTTCATTATCTCTTTATGAGCTCATTATAACTTGTTGATATATAAGGTCTCATCGCCTCTATGTTTTAGTTAATGTGAGACTAATTTTGCTCTTTTGAAATACAAAAAGCCTTTATAACACAAGTTTTCAAACATATCATTAATCAATTTCATTATTGATTAGTCAACAATCTCATAATTATTTTGAAAAATGTGTACACCATGCTCACTATTCATTTTGTAAGCCTTGTTTTCAAATATTAATTTTCTTTAGCCAAAATTTAAAGATATGGTTTTTCATTAGTTCATTGTATGCTATAATAAAGATAAGGTCCACTAATGAAAAGCTTTATGAAAAATGCAATCATGTCTAAGAAACATAACAAGGCATAAGTTTTAGTAGATAATTGGTTGATTTAATTCGTGCATTTACAAAGAGAAGCTCAGGTAGAGGGGATATCAGACATTTTTCTATTCATTGTAGTCCCTATCTTAGCTTATTTACATATTCCAACCTTGTAAACTCTCTAATTTTATTATGTTTTGGATTTATTTAGTGTAAATTAATTATAGAATTAATATGTTTCAATATCATAATTTTATCCCAATTAATTCAATTGTGTATTTTGCAAAAAATTAATTACAGAGTTTATGATGATATGGCATTAACTAGGGTGCTGACATGGACATATTTGCTCAATGGGCATTGATTGTGCTAACTGGATTGGGGCCTACTATTCTACACTGTTCTGGTCTCTTTTACAACAAACAGCAGCAATAGAACAACAACAGAAGCATGTATGCAGTAATAGAATTCTGCAAAAAATAGAAGGTCCGAAAAGTAGAAAATACAAAAGAAAGGGATAGCACAATAGAGTCAAAATAGTAGCATTTTTGTCCCTCTGCCTCTTTTGGCTATATAGAACACATTCATAACCATTTTGGCTTGTTGAATAAAATCCTCTTTTTCCATTTTCTTTGTAAATTTCGTAGTTCCCCCTATTATTTCATCTTTGTTTTTGTGTGTTTTGGCCTTATGGAAGGCTAAACATTGTTCTGTAATCAGTCATTTAATGAACTAGAGAGCTTGTATCTTCAATCTTTGGCTTAATACAGATAAGTTTTTTTTTTCCAATCTTATTTGATTTTTGTTTTGCATTTGCTCTTGTTCTTGTGTTTATTCTTGCTTTGGTATGATTTGTTTAAGCATGAGTTTGTTTATGATGATCTTATATGAGGTTAATCTTGCTATGGATACATGTATGCGGTTACTGTATATGTGTAGTAAGATAGGGCAGAAATGGCAAGTTAGTATGCAGTTGTAGGGCATGATTTCAATTAGGACTTAATCGAATTATATTAGGTTATAATTAGTGGAGGTCTCCTTAATTATGATTCTGATATGGTTCAATCTTGGAAGGTCTTCTAGGAACATTAGTTGAAAACTGAATGGTAGGATTAAATCAGAACAAACCAAGAATAGGATGATGATTGATGCAAACTCCAGGGATTGAATGATTAATTACATGTTTGTGCTATTGTGTGTTGTTATGTTAGGTTCAATGTTATGTTTTATGCTTTAAATTATGTTATCACCCCTGGTATTAATTAGTAGATAATTAGTATAGATTAGTATTAGAACAATTAATTAGGCAATTAGAAGCAAGACTCCACGAGTGAGAACGACTTGGTATGTTCATTATACTGTAAGTTGCCATGAATCTAATTTTGGACAATTCGACAGTCTTAGTGGCATGAACCAAGAGGCTCAAAGACATTAATTTTTGTTGAAAATCTTACACTGGTAATATATACTTTTTATTTGCAATGATTAGGTTCTTGAAGACAATCTGCTTGGATATAATACAATATTTAGCTACTTTATTTTTTAAATTGAAACAGGAGTTCACAGAGGATTCAATGGTAAACTTTAAACAGTTAAAGAAATTCATTAGGTGAAACTTTGAGATGTCCAAATGGATTGGTCTGTCAATTGTTATTGTACAAGTAAATAGCTCCCTCCCTCTCTTGGTCACTTGCTTTTCTATCTTCAAGCAAATTTGATTTCATAGCAAATTTATATTTGTTTTGAGGTATTTTTTTCCATTTTGTTAAAATTAAATCATAGTTAATCCATGGGTGCTATAAGACTTGGTCCAGGACATACAATTCATGAGGAGTAGCAGAATTTGGTTTTGAAGTTAAAGGTACTCTTGTGATTTAGTTGTTGAATTGTTGTTTTTTCATTTTAAATTTTAGATTATATTGCAAAAGTGGTGTTTGTCTTTCGATTTGATAGGTGTACGTCTTTATATTTAAAGAATGCCAAGGAGATCCAAGCAATTGTGTTGCCTTTGGGAAGCATGTTTTAACATGCATGTCAAGGACCTCATTTCAATCGAAAAGTTTAATCAGTTAGGGTGGTTTTATTAGTATCATTATTATGTCCTTTCACATGAAACCCCATTGGAAATCATAATTCAAAATTCTTATTTATGGTAGTTATTTACCATGTTAACAATGATCAAGTAAAAAACTTAAGCAATTAACTGAATGCATGTGATTGTTTTTATTAAAGTCTCTATTAATTCATATTTAGATATATCCTTTCATCATGTCTTATATAATGATTTTGTTGTTCTTCTATCTTGATGTAAACTAATATGACTCTACAAATGTTTATGCTCTTTGATATGTGTTCAGACACAATTCTTAAGTTTAAGGCTTCACTATGCTCTGCTCCTGGTATCTTTTCTACATCACATGATGGGTGGGTTCATTTTTGGACGTACTCTTCTATTTAAATTGAAATTTTGGTTCTTTATGAGAATTTATTCTAGGGATCACTGTGCCTATTGTTTGATATTGATGAAAAACATTTAGAAAATTTTAAAAACATATTATATTGCATTTTTAGTAGGAACTTTCAATGCTAAATTTGTTTGTATTGTGATCGTTGAATTGCTCTTCTCATTTTAATTACTTTCGTGTACTAATTTTTTTGGGGGCTTAAACAACACTATGTAGCTTAAAACATTTGGTGTTAGTATCACTCCATGAATTCAGAATTTGGTTAAGAGACTACTGGTAACCAAAGTTTCATACTTTTCTTTTTCATTGTTTATGGAGTCTTAAGTAAGCATGGAGAACCCACACATAAAATTGGCTTATGAGGGGGAAGATACACACCCCTTAACCATGATTTGAAGGACCGCCCTATTTTCTTGGAATGACATGGGTTCAAATCTTGAAAGCATATTTTCTAGGGATGTAATTTCTTCTTCCTTTGGCATTTTTAGTTAGTTAGTTTGTTTTGGTTGTGTTGTATTGTCTATAAATACTTTTCATTAGTTATGTTCCATAAAATATATACAAGCAAACGATGAATCACAATTTGTTGGAAAAAATATAAGAAACATGTTATAAAGCATAAAATATGCAATTAAAAATGTGGGGTCTAAAATAAAATAGCTATTTGGGCATAGAAGAGCAAAATGTGAATAATATTTATGACATTGTATTAGTAATATTTAGAAATTGGTCTATAAATTGGTTATTGGATGATTAATTCCTTTTTAAAATTTTCATGTAATTTTTACATTAATTGTTATATTGCAGTAGAGAAGAAGGATTGCAAACGTCACCTATAAGGAAGAATCTAAAGATATGTAATTATGCAAGTAACAAAGTTCATATTTTCTACATAAAATTGATTTAGGCATTACTATCTAACTAATTCAATATTTATCATTTTGACAAAAAAAAGTTATGTATTTAGTATATATTTTCTATAATTATGATGAATAGCATAAAATTACCCAATATCCTATATACTAGAATATATATATATATATATATACACATACATATATATATATATATATATATATATATTTGTAAATATATTGAAATATTTTTCAAGAGTTGATGCAGGGGTCACCAAGCCTTTCAAGTGGGTTATTAATTAGTTATTTATCCAACAAGCAAGGTACTTAGATGGATGTTTCTCATATAGATAATTCTATTTTAAAAAATTTTGGATAAAATACACCTTAATATTAATTAAGATCAGGGAGAACATTAATACAATTATTATTCATTAATCATCAGAGTAATATTACAATATAAAAGAATTAAAATAATAAGAGACTAGATGCAACTTTACATTGTCATCTTAAAAGTAAAAATTATATGAGAATCTGATGACAAGCACTACAAATGTAGACTATAAAGAAATGTTAAAAAATCTCTGTTAGAGATAAGTAAATTTCATTTTATTATTTTTCTTAATATTAATTGATTGATCCAATTAATTTATGTTATGTTGGAGTTAATGTATTTAAGGTCTAATGGACTTAAATATATTTAAAGCCCACTTAGTTATTTTTGATAATCTATTGATTGGGTCATCTTGTAAGAACAATTTATAAAAACACATGTAATTTATTTGACCCACTTGGATTTATTCATAAAGCTTATTTTTATCTCTTGCACCTTTTTCAAGAAAAATGTACTCTTGGCAACCTTTTTATTTTTCCTGTCTCCTAATTAGAATGGTGCTTCCGACAGAAGTACAAATCTTAAGTCTGAAAGGCAGCTGGCAGGAGACAAAAAGAGTTATTTGCAACTCATGAGAATTATTACCCAAATTCAAATAGTCTTCTCCTTCTATCTTCGTGCTACACTTCTCCTGACCAAGCAAGGTAAACATTAATGGTGGACTACAAGCTTTAATGGAGAGAGACGTTAGTCTCAACGGTTAGTTCCTAGAGTTCTCCTATTTAAAGTTAGAAGCAGTTCTTGAAGCAACTAACGAGAATATTGAAGAAAAATATTGCTGCATTTATATCTTCATCTACTTTCTTCTTTGAAATTAATTTGAGTGCTCTATATGAGCTTGAGCTTTAAATTATTTGTTGTATTTTCTTAGAGAGAGGAAGCTTTTTTTTTATTGATTTCATCTTTCTGGTTGTTGATTTGCTTTTAAAATGTTGTAAAAACTGTTGAGCTGATCCTTTAATTGAAAGTTGTAATTTATCTCCCTTATAGAAAACATTTTTGGTTTGTGAGAGCTTTAGGAAGTAAAAGCTTTAGGAAACTTGTTCCTAATGAAACTTTCTTATAAAGTTTAAGACCTTCAATTTATAAAAAATTCCTTTTGCTTGTACGCATTGGAAGGAGAACGTAGAATTCAATTAGATATGATCTTATCCTCTTTAAATTTGTTGTGTAAATTTCTCTCTTACTCTCTTATGTGTTTTTTAATTTCATTATTATCTAAGCTTTTAAGGAGGATAAATTATTTTTATAAAAAGAAGTTAGAATTATTTATATACATAATTTATCCCCCTTTTTTGTGTATACTTGTATCTAACATATTAATCCTTACTTTTTTTCTCTTTTCTTTTCAGATTATTCACATCACATGTAAAAAATAATTCTATCTAATACTTGATAGGTAAGACATTTTAATATTGACTAAATTTGTCATAATTTTTGTACATCTAATTTTTTGGGTATCAATTGTTAGTTTTTTTTTTTGGTAGTCTATGAAAATTATATGATTTATGCATGAATCCGTATATCACAGGTGTCACAACCTGCAAATCTTAGCTAAACTTAAAATAACTAGTAATTGCTCGACCAACAACTCCACCAGCTCGCTCATAAAGTACTTCACGCGTTAAGAACACTGTCCCCATGCCTTACAAACCTAACCCGTATGAGACACAAAAAGATATTATGGCCTTTGCGTTGCTCTACCGTTGAGTTTCTCATTAGATGGCTGGAGTATTCAAAATTAAATTAAATTGACTAAGTTGGATTAAATTGATCAAAATTTTAAAAAAAAGATTTAAATTAATTTTTGAAATATAAATTTTAATTGGTTCAATTTAATTTTTAATTTGGTTTGATTTGACCGAACTGAACTAATATATAAAAAATTATATTATATATAATATATTATATTTATATATTTTTATGTCAATAAAATTATTTAAACATATTTATAATTAATTTCATTTTTTTCATATTTATATATTTTTATTAAAATTAAAAATTATTATAAATAAAATCATCTAAAATTAATTGAATTGTCCAAAAATTAAAACCAAATAAATATATAATTTTGTAAAATTGATTAGCTTGGTTCGCTTTGGTTATAGTTTAAAATGAAACTGAACTGAGCCTATGAACATGGAGCAGGATCAGTTCCTATGCCTCAGTAATCTGACCATTAAATCATGAATCATTCACCTTTTCGCTCTTCAGTGTAATCATCGATCTAGTTTTTAAAATATTAATTATTTTTAATCATTTATTTAAATATTATTATTAACTATTTCACTGTATTAAATTTATCACAACATCACAAAGAAAATTTTTAAATCAATTAATTTTTCCTCTTTTTTAAAAAAACCTTCCAAACCCTTTTTTTAAAATGTAAAATATATTTTCAGAACAAACT
Organism: Biancaea sappan; assembly: GCA_037074585.1. Taxonomy (NCBI): domain Eukaryota; kingdom Viridiplantae; phylum Streptophyta; class Magnoliopsida; order Fabales; family Fabaceae; genus Biancaea; species Biancaea sappan. The sequence goes on along the minus strand of CM073491.1, from coordinate 14,824,163 downwards.
ATCCAAAGGCATTTTTTTATTTTCAAAATGAGTTTTTAAAATAATTTTACAAAACTTATTTGTAAAAATTACAAAAAACAAAAACACAACCAAACAGAGCTCTAATTTTTATACTTCAAGAAAAAATGTCCTTTTACTTATTTCATTCTTAACATAATAATTCATCCATTCAAGTATCACTTTAAACTCTTTCATAATTAATTTAGTAAACTTTCATTTATCAACAACAGCAGCGCGCTTAACCCAATTAATGATGAAAAAGAAAATTAATTTTAAAGTAGCATGTGACATAATAAGGTTAAAAATAAAATAAACACAGAAAATTCTATTTTTCTTATTAGAATCACCGGCATCAATAAAGTTTATTAGACTTTAACTAATCTTATTCAGATTGGGTTGTTTCACATAAATGGATAGTTTTTTCAACACTGTTTTTCTCTAATCACAAGATTAGAACTTTTGTCCTTGCTACAATATTCAAAAAATTCATTAAGTTCCAAATAATCTTATTCATATTGAATCAGACCACAGAAATTTAAAATTTTTGTAATGTTGATTTTTCCTATTTTAACCTTGAGTATTTGTTAAAGAGAAAAGTGTTTAACAACTTAAATTTCTATTTGTTATAGGGTGACAATTGAACATTTTTTTTGGCTGACCCCACCTAGTGGAATAAGGCTTTGTTGTTGTTGGTGGTGGTGGTGAAAATTGAACATTTTTTAATTTAAAAAATTCAATATTAATTGATATTTTTGTATTTTTGTGATTTTTTCTTTAAAGTTATCTTCTTTTCAATAGTTGAAAACCAAGGGGCCATTTGGTAGCTTAAAAAACACTATAATGGAGTAGTGCATTCCATTATTATTCTATTTTTCTGCTGTTTGGTAACACACTAAGCTAGAATGAAGCTTTCCATCATGGGAAAAAAAAAGGGTACTTTTCCTGAGTTCCTTTCCTTCACATTTTGGATGGAAAATGATACTCGAACGATTTTCTTCTTCTTCTCTGTGTCGTTCTCTTCGTTCCCTTTTATTATATTCTCTTCTCTGTCTTCAAATGAGCTGCCCGACGGTGAGAGAGAGAGAGAGGTGAAAGAGTCTGAGACAGGGAGAGATGTAGTGCTAGATGCAAATGGGGAACAAAAATTTTGGGTGGGCATAACCCGTTTAGCCAGTGAAGTGAGCAACGGGGAGAGAGAGTCTGAGAGAGAGGAGATCGGGACAGAGAGCTGAGACCAGTGACAGGGAGAAAGAGCCTAGACCAGTAATGAGGAGAGAGAGCAGAGACTGACGACGAAGAGATAGAGAGAAGTGAGGGCAGGGAGAGGTATAGAGAAAGACAAGGCAGGGATGCGAAGTGAGGAGATGAGATGCATAGAGATGAGAGGGCCAAGAGAGATGAGAACCGAGGCAGAGTGAGAGTGTGATAAAATAAAGGGTAATTTAGTAAATTATCCCATATACTCCCTTTTTTCATTTATTTTTTTTATCTTATACCAAACATGTTTTTTTTCTCTTTCTCTTTTTCTTTTTCCATTCTCTTTTCGTTTCCATTTTCTTACTTCTTTTTAATTCTTACTCTTTTGTAGATACCAAGCATGCCCTAAGGCTGCCTTCTCAATCTAATATACCCCCATGCTCTTGGCCCAGAAGTGCCAGAAGTATCCTCACGGAGCAATCAATGATAAGTTAGAAGTTGGAAGAATGAAGAATGTTGTCCTGGACTGTGATTTTTCTGCGCTCTCTTCCGTAACTCCTTAACTCATGTTTAGAGAGAAACAAGAAAAAGGCGAAAAGGACAATACATCATGGTCCAAGAGGATTACCAGTCATAGGAAACCTTCACATGTTAGGCTGAGCTATTTATTCCATATGTTGGGATTATAAAAACAAATTCTTTTAGTGTTGTTATTTAAAAATTATTTCTCAATACAATGTGATTTTATGAAAGTTATTTTTTAAAAAAAATATATTGGAAGTAAATTTGTATACACTATTTTTTTTTATGTGGGGACTTCCCTTTTTTTTTAAATTTGGATAAAGGGAAGTTGAGTTTTCATAGAACTCAACTTCCTTTTTCTATTTTTTTCTTTTTTTTTTTAAATTTCAGGGAAGTTGAGTTCCCTGTCTTTTTTGAAAAAAAAAATTGGAACTTGTTTTATTTTATTGTATCAACTTGTCTTTCTAACGATAAGGATGAGCCCATGTGATGGCATGTAATGGGCAAATCATTTTGACCATTGCATGCGAATAAAAACGAAAAAGAAATTGTCATGAGTGTTGAAAAATTTGCAAATAAGAGCATTTTGTCCCTATTTCTTATTTTGTTATATTAAGAACAGACAAATTAATGCTTACATTCACGTACGTGAATGGCAAAACATATAAGAGCTCGTAGGGTGATATTTTTTTAATATAATCCTGTTAAAATGATCAAATTTTCAATCAATATTACTCTAGATGAGTTAAAAGACTCTATTCATTATTAGATGCAGCTGTCAACCAACCGAAAAGTTTACAAAATATAGTCACAATGCCCTGTAAATTATGCAATGTTGAAATTCCGAAAACTGGATTTAAAGGACGATGCCACTGTGAAATATCTTGACTAAATCATCTACCCCTCTTTTACGATATAGGCACAGATAATACATCTAAGGACGTTGATTCGAAAGTTTTGATGATTGAAATGCAAATCAAGATTTATATGTAGTCATGCGTTTCACGGATATCAAAGCTTTCTGGTTAGCAACTAAGATGTACTCCATAAAGGCACACTGGATGTATATGTTAGGAAATTGCGGATTGAAATTGTTGACTTGCAACGTAATTGAAATGAGAAAATAAAGATAAAATGAACACCAAGAATTTACGTAGTTCACCCAATATAGACTACGTCCACAGGCTAGTAAAAGAGGGATCACACTAGAAGAATATAGTAATTACAACTACTCTCAATATTAATAGGAGAGAACAATTATTACTCTCTCTATCAATAGGAATAAAATAACTCACTATTTCTCTCTAGAATAAATAGAAGCTATACAGGAGAAGTGAAGGAATGAGTTCTTGGAATGAATTCTGAAGGAAGAGGCGCTTTCTATTTATAGAGCTTTCATGCCTTAATCCCTGCAGAAATTTCAGCCTCTGCAGCCTCTGCAGCCTCTCCTATTTTTCCTTTTAGATTCTGCAACAAATACGGTGGCCTCTTTCTTTGAATTGCAAATTTCAAGCATGGGACCCACACCTTTTTCTTTTAGTAAAAATTACTTCATTTGGTTGCAACTTTTATTAATTGCAACTTGACACTGGATCCCACCTCACAAATCTCTCACTTGAAGACTTTGATTTTAATCATGTCTTCACATGCTTTCACCTTTACTATCCATTCTTGCACTTGCCATTCCTGTATTTTTTACGTTTCTAACAGGCCATATGAGCATTGACACTATATAAACTTGTCAGCATTTACTGGCTTCGTTAACACATCTGCTAGGTTATCCTTTGTGTGAATCTTTTACATATCCACACTTCCTTCCTCTACTACTTCTCGAACAAAGTGATATTAAACGCCTATGTGCTTTGTCCTAGAATGAAAGGCTAGATTTCTTACAATATGCAAGGCACTCTGACTGTCACAGAATAAAGTAATCTTCTCTTGTCTGTGCCCGAGTTCCTCTAATAGCTTTTGTATCCAAATAGATTCCTTGCAAGCTTCTGTAGCTACCATATATTCTGCTTCTGTAGTAGATAAAGCTACAACAGTTTGTAGTTTTGAAATCCAGCTTACACTTCCACCTGTAAGAGTAAACACATAGCTCGTAGTAAATTTTCTTTTGTCTTGATCACATGCAAAATATGAATCAACATAACCTCTGACTGTAAAATTTGATCCTCCGTAACATAATATAGCATGCGAGGTTCCTTTGATGTATCTTAGGATCCTCTTTGCAGCATTCCAATGCTCTTTACCTGGATTTCTCATGTATCTACTAACAACTCCCACTGCTTGTGCAATGTCTGGTCTTGTACATATCATGGCAAACATTAGGCTTCCCACTGCTAATGCATACAATACTTGAGACATTTCCATCCCCTCTGCTTTATTGCTAGGAGACATACTTGAGGATAATTTGTAGTTTACAGGAAGTGGGGTAGAGATTGGCTTACAATCTTGCATATTGAAGCACCACAAGATCTTCTATAGATAATTCTTTTAAGAAAGCCAAATCTTCCTGTCTTTTCTGTCTCGGTGAATTTACATCCCTAAAATCTTGTTTGCCGGTCCCAGATCCTTCATATCGAACTCCCTAGCCAATTATGCCTTTAATTCTTGGACTTGATCTTTGTTAGGGCCTACCACCAATATGTCATCGACGTATAACAGCAGGATGATGAAATCATTATTACTAAACCTCTTGTAGTACGCACAATGGTCTGAACTAAGCCTGCTATATCCAAGGCTAACTGTAAAGGAATCAAATCTCTTGTACCAACATCTTGGTGCCTGCTTTAGACCGTACAGAGATTTGGTTAACCTGCAAACCAAGTTTTCTTTTTCTTGTTCTTTAAAACCTTCTGGTTGGAGCATATAAATTTCTTCTTCAAGTTCTCCATGAAGAAAAGCAGTTTTTTACATCTAGCTGTTCAAGATGTAAATTAAATGCACCGCACATTGCCAAGATTATTCTAATAGTGGTAAATCTAACCACTGGAGAAAATATCTCATTGAAATCAATGTCTCCTTTCTAAGTAAACCCTTTTACCACAAGTCTTGCACGATATCGTTCCATTTAGTCATTGCCATCTCGTTTGATCTTATAGACCCACTTGTTACCAATGGCTTTTTGACCTTCTGGAAGTGCAACAAGTTCCCATGTTTTGTTTCTATGTAAAGCTTCCATTTCCTCCTGCATTGCTGCCATTGAGAAGCATTTGAGCTATTCAAAGCCTCTTGAAGGTTGATGGTTTTCCTTCTTCAGTTAGAAGATAGAATGCATCATGGTTTTCCATAACATAGTCTGAGTGCCATGATGGTTTTCTTCTCTGGCGTGTTGATCTTCGAACATCTCCATCATTGGCCTCATCTGGGTCTTGTTCTTTGTGTTCTTGTTCTTCTTCAGAATTTCTCTCCACCTGTATTGTAGTAGTCTCTCTTTTGTGTTGTCATTTTCTTACTCACTTTGCATTTTATTTTCTACAAATATTACATCTTTGCTGACTATAATTTTGTGGACAGTGGGATCCCACAAATGATACCCCTTAACACTGTCAGCATAACCCAAGAATATACATTTCCTAGATTTTGGATCTACCTTTGTTCTTTTTTTGGAGTTGTACATCACGTACACAGGACATCTGAACACATGTAGAGAAGAATAATCTACTGGCTTACCAGTCCACATCTTCATTGGAGTCTTTAGATTAATTGTAGTGGACGGTGAGCGATTTATCATATAACAGGCGATTTTGACTGCTTCTGCCCAAAAGATCTTGGCAAATCCTGTAGTTTGCAACATAGCTCTTGTTCTTTCTAGGAGAGTTCTGTTCATCCACTCTGCTATACCATTTTACTGGGGTGTATGTGCAATTGTGAATTATTGTTGGATACCCTCTTGCTTGCAAAATGTTAAGAAATCACCATCTATATATTTTCCTCCATTATCTGTCCCCAAGTACTTGATCCTCTTGCCAGATTCAAGTTCTACTCTTGCTTTGAAATCTTTGAAGATTGAGAATACATCTGACTTCTTATTGATTGGGTACACTCATAGTCTCCTAGAGTAGTCATCAATAAATGACATAAAATATTTTGCTCCTCCTATGGACATCACCATGGACTCCCATACATCAGAATGAACCAAGTCTAGTATGTGCTTGTTTCAGGCAGTTGATCTTCCAAACTTTAATCTATTTTGCTTACTTGTAACACAATGCTCACAGAAAGGTAAGTTTACCATTGTGAGCCTGGGTAGGAGATTGTTCTCTGCAAGAACTCTCAAGCCTTGTTCTGACATATGGCCTAATCTGCGATGCCACGTCATCGTCGTTTCTTCTTGGCTAGTTGCTGTAACAAATGCATTTACTTTTTGCATCACATCTCCTAAAAGCATAAATAGATTTACTCTGATCTTTTCTACTTTCATCATTATAAGAGCACCTATCACAACTTTTAAGATTCTACTTTCAATATGGGTCTTGCATCTGAGGTCATCTAATTATCTCTTAGACAAAAGATTCTTCTTCAAACCTTTTACGTGTCGTACCCCTTGAATTGTACGAATTGTGCCATCATATATTTTCAAGTTGAAAGCACCAACACCAGCCATTTTTAAGGCATAATCATTACCCATGAACACAGATCCTTCCGAGATAGGCTCATAAGTACAAAACCAATCTCAGTGTGGAGTTATATGCCATGTTGCTCCTAAATCCATTATCCAAACATTAGTGAGTTATTTTCGGCCTTTAGAATAGATTGCTGCTTCACTATACAGGATTTCTCCTTTATCAGAGGTACTAGCAACACATCCTTGAGAGGTTGTTGCTTCATAAGCTTTATCTCCATTTTTTCTTGTTGTAAGGTTCTTCCTTCTCTGCAACTTTGATCTACTCTGATTTTGGCTCCTACTAGAGCCATGCTCTATTGATCTACCCCTTGTCACTAACAATACCTCCGCTTATTTTGAACTTTCGATTCTGTCTTCCTTATTCTTCCTCCTGGATTCTTCTTCAAGAATCGCAGCAGCAACATCATCAAAACGAAGATGATCGATAATATTATAATTTGTAACGTTGATGATAAGTTGATCATATGAGTCAAGTAGACTTTGAAGTAGGAGCTCTGCACACTCATTCTCTTCCATATTGTAATTTGATACTGCAAGTTGAGAAAATAGTATATTCAAAGTGTTGATGTGCTCTGTCACTGTTGTGGATTCACTCATATGAAGAGTATAAAGTCTCCTCTTTAAGAATATCCTATTATAAAGAGATTTGACCTTGTACAATTTTGTGAAAGTATCTCAAATCTCCTTTGCCGTCTTCTTTTCTGCAATACTTAACAAGACTGAGTCTGCCATTGTTAGATGCAAGTTACCAATAGTATTGTCATCCATTTCCTTCCACTTTTTGTCAATTATCCTTGTAGGTCTGCCTTCAATTGTTGTTAAGCTATTGTCTTTCCTCAGGACTGCTTTTATCTTCAGCTTCCATAGAGAGAAATTACTCTCATTGAACTTCTCAACATCAAATTTGGCCGTCATAATTTTACACCACGTAATTTCAACTGAACTGGCTTTTACTATTTCACTGTGAATAGTATCGTATATGTGAACAGTATTATACGTATTACCATATACTAGAACAAATCCAGTATACGTTTACAATTATTGTAAAAGTATACAACCACTTCGTGTGAATAGTAAGCACTGTGAGTAGTAACTGTGAACAGTACTCGCAGCTAGACAAGTCAACCGGGAACTATTCTTTTCTGATTGTGGAAGATCAGACAAGCAGCAACCATAAGTGCATACTAAGAATATTATTCCACTAAACCAAAAGCTCTGATACTACTGTTAAGAAATTGCGGATCGAAATTGTTGACTTGCAATGCAATTAAAATGAGAAAAATGAAGATAAAATGAACACCAAGAATTTACGTGGTTCACCCAATATAGGCTACGTCCACGGGCCAGTGAAAGAGGGATCACACTAGAAAAAATATAGTAATTACAACTACTCTCAATATTAATAGGAGAGAATAATTATTACTCTCTCTATCAATAGGAATAAAATAACTCACTATTTCTCTCTAGAATAAATAGAAGCTATATAGGAGAAGTGAAGGAATGAGTTCTTGGAATGAATTTTGAAGGAAGAGACGTTCTCTATTTATAGAGCTTTCACGCCTTAATCCCTGCAGAAATTTCAGCGCCTGCAGCCTCTCATATTTTTCCTTTCAGATTCTACAGCAAATACAGTGGCCTCTTTCTTTGAATTGCAAATTTCAAGCATGGTGTTAGCCCTAATGTATTATGCTATAAGTTTTGATGATGACAAATATGTGAGAATTATAGTATGATTTAATCTTCTTGGCCCAATGTATGATTTAATCTTCTTGGCCCAATGTATGATTTAATCTTTCTTAGCCCAAATAGTATGATTTAATTTTCTTGGCCCAAATGTATGATTTAATCTTATTGGCCCAAATGCATGATTCAATTTTTCTTGGCCCAAATATATTTAATGTTTTATATATTTATATATAGTAATATAAATTGATTTTTGATAAAGTTTATTGGGTGTTGTAATGTAATTTGAAAAAGAATATCTTTTACTGTAGCACTTTTGAAAAAGAAATTTGATTGTTGAAAAAGTATGATAAAGTTTATTGGGTGTTGTAATATAATTTGAAAAAGAATATCTTTTACTGTAGCACTTTTGAAAAAGAAATTTGATTGTTGAAAAAGTATGATAAAGTTTATTGGGTGTTGTAATATAATTTGAAAAAGAATATCTTTTACTGTAGCACTTTTGAAAAAGAAATTTGATTGTTGAAAAAGTATGATAAAGTTTATTGGGTATTGTAATATAATTTGAAAAAGAATATATTTTACTGTAGCACTTTTGAAAAAGAAATTTGATTGTTGAAAAAGTATGATAAAGTTTTTTGGTTGTTGTAGAAAGGTTGAAAAATGATGATGAAGCTTACTGTAGCAATTTTGACTAAAGCAGTCACTGTAGCAGCAAGGTTTCACTATATAAAGGGGACTTCACAACACCATTTGCATCAAGCTTCAATTGTTCATTTCTCATATTATCTTGAGTTTCATTCTCTCTAAATTGCTAGAGAAATATTCTGAGCTTAATTTTTGCGTTATCTACACTTTGAGAGTGTCCACCATTATTTTCCTTAAGCCTTCAAATTTAGTTGCTCAAGGATTGGTTCCTTGAGTTAGTGTTTGAGAGAAAACACATTGTAAGGGGGAGAGACACCCTTGAGGAAGAAAAGATCTCTATGTTGTAGTGGCTTACAAGTGCCCAATTGCATAAACTTGTGGTCTATAGTGAAACACTCAAGAAGTTATCTTGAGGACTGGATGTAGGCTTGGTTTAAGCCGAACCAGTATAAATCTCGCTGTTTGATTTTCTCTTCCCTTGCTCTTTAATTATTTATATGTTCTTTACTTTCTTGCATTTTATATTCATTCATCTCTTTAATTGTTTTTGATTAATTGTACTCTATATTTATTCATCTTGATCATATTTATTTTACTTTCATAAAAAGCTTGGCATTGTTTTTAAAACTTCTTAAACTTCCATCAAGTCTTCGCAATTTTTTTTTAAAACCCAATTCACCCCCCCTCTTGGGTGCTAGCCATTTCTATCACATGGGACTTATACCTTTTTCTTTGAGTAAAAATTACTTCTTTTGGTTGCAACTTTTATTAATTGCAACTTGACCCCGGGTCCCACCTTACATTATAAGGCAATATACTCTTAAACCAAAGTAGAAGAATACCATCGCCCTGAAATATAAAAATGGTAGCATGTGGAGGGTCAAGGCAATACGAAAATCACTGCAAGACTCATGGCAGATCTTATAGTATAATGGACAACACATATGCCTAATTGCTACACTTTCACAAGATCACAACAAGTTTGACTTTGACTTGATATCATTAAGAATTACTCCTATGGTCTTTATGAAAGGATCTTTGTGATGCAAATAATAAAAAATGTATATGTGACGTTCAACTATAAGGTTTTATAAAAGAAGGCTTATAACGTAAAACTCAAGGCTCTTGCACTCGTCTTTGGAAATTAGGAAAGCTCATACGACATGTTTCCTGTGTGGTTAAATATTGTATAACATTTCAATATGAGAATAGCAGTTTGTTACCAACCATCATATATGACCTATTTTTGTTGTTTTTGGACTTTCAAACCATGCATTGATGATTTTCAATATTTGAAATTGATCGTGCATGTGGATGACATACATCTATATGACAAGTATTAGGGTAAGTTGTTGATAGTAGTTTCACAAGATGGCGACATGGAGGTTGTCCGTTGGCCTTTGCACTGGAGTATCAATGTCATGCCTCAAATCCAAACATGTGACCAGCATGATATGTGAGCCTTACTCTACCACCTTAAGCCTAACTTACCCAAACATTCATACAATATCGAGGCACCAACATAACACATAAAATATTGAAGATCAAATTATACAAAAGTTTAATTTCAACAAGGAAAAGGGAAACTGCCTTGCGTTGTCAAATTGAACTTTACGTTAATTATCTATTTGTTTATATTCACATTTATCCAAAACAATAATAATATTACAAGTAGATCTTTCAAAATGTGACCTTCAATATCCTTTACAAAAGAAACAACATTCACAAGCAAACTCATTCCCTAAGGATCTCATCTACCCAATTACAGAGCTTGATCTAGAGCTTATACAAAACAGGTAAGAATACAAAATAAATTGTATCCCAAGATGATTAGGGTGACGACATAGAGCGCTACTGTACAGGTTGTCCTCTTCTACCTCAAAAGGATTTGTAATGTGGAAAGGGGGAATATATCATACTCAATGAGGAAAACAAGATTGCATATGAGATAATTAACTAAATTTCACATGCATAAGGTGGTGAAAAAAGAGGATGGCTATTATGTTCCTTATTGCATGTGCTAAATTGCTAAAGTCTTTAAGCAATAATTGTCTTCTTAAGCCACAATTGTTGAAAAAAAGTAATCAACCATCATTTTTTTTTTACAAAAGTATACTTTATATCTCTAACATTTACATCGATTTTCACTTATACCCCTAATGTTTATTTTTGGTCAAATATGTCCCACATGTTTTATTTTTTGTTAGATATGCCTTTTTTTAACACCATTAAATATACTAACAGAAAATGCTGATTGGATAGTTCACGTGGCACATATCACCCACCACATCATATGTCATGTGAACCCATACCCTGAAATACCAAAAACGCCCTCCATCTCTCCTTTCTCTCTCCTCTCTCTGTCTAGCCTTTGTTTGAATAATCACAGAAACTTTTTATCCCAAAAGTTGCAAGACTGCAAGGCATAGACCAAATAAAAAAAACAAAACACAAAGGCCTCAAGATTTTCTAAGGCTTCAACATATGTTAAACAAATGAACAAAGTCTCCATTTTCTATAATTTATTCCAGAAGGAAATTTGCTCGGTGCAATCAATGATGTGGAGTTGGTTCATTCATGTATCCCTTGGCCTAGAAGCTTGCCAGGAGCTGCTCTTTTTCTGTACTTCTCTTCTGCACTAGCGATCACTCCTCACCCTTATCAGCCTCAAGCGTCACATGCCTACTAGCTTATGCTTGGTTCATCCTTAAACCACACCATACTAGGAGAGGTCAAGCTCTGATACCATTTGTAACAACTGTGTTGCTTTTCTAGTTTGACGATTGCCCCCACAAGCCAACACGGTTCCTTACAACATGCTTTGTCCTCACTTACATGCTCTTTGGGAAAACATTCCAGGGGGCCACTCATCCTAGAATTATCCTAGGCTAAACAAGCTTAATAGTGGAGTACTTATGGAATGGGTTTTCAAAAAAGAAGGTGCATCTTGTTGGTATAAGTAGTACTTATCAAATCTTTTAAGCTTTCATCAATTGTACAGTCTTAGAATCCCTTAATTGTATAGTCTCATACCTGTACAATCTCAAGATAGCTCTCATTTTAATGTGGAGTTGGTTCATTCATGTGTCTTTTCACCTAGAAGCCTGCCAGGAAACACTCCTTGTCTGTGATTTTACTCTGCACCAATGATCATTCCCCACCTTAATTGGCCCCGAGCGTGACATCATCGCCATGTCCATCAGGTAGTCAACTAGGTCCCACCACTTCAAGTTTTTTAGATATGAAATAGAACAGTTAGTTTCATTCTGTAGTTTAAGTCCCCACTAAAAATACTAAATAGATTATCCAACTAAGCTGGAGGCAGAATTTTATTGATGTTTATTTTGAATGTATAATTATGTGTTTTTTCAAGTAAAAGTTCTTTTAATTAAACACAGAGGTAAATTAAACAAATCAATTATGGCCCTCTAGTGCCCTGCATTATTCAAGGTCTCATTATAGCATTTATGACAATAGCAAATAATGAAAAAATTCAAATTCCGATAGAACTTTAATTGATTGAGAGAGACGTACAGAGAGGGACAAACATAGAGATGAAAAAGAGAGTGTGTGAGGAAAGATAGATAGAAAGAAAGAGAGAGAGAGAAGAGAGAGACAAAGAGATAAAGAGTGAGGAGAGAAAGAGAGATAAAGGGCATTTTTTGTATGTTGGGGTATGGGTCTACGTGGCACATAACGTGACAGGTGATATGTGTCACATGAACGGCCTAGTTAGGGTTTTCCATTAATATATTTGACGATGTTAAAAAATAACATATCTAACAAAAAATAAACTATGTGACATATATTTGACTAAAAATAAACATTAGGGGCATAAGTAAAAATTGATGTAAATATTAGGGACATGAAGTATAATTTTACCTTTTTTTGTTTACTTCTTCCATCACTTTTGTTATATGAATTCACAAGAGAAATTGTTTAAATAGGAAAAGGAAAAAAAAACTCTACTTTGACCATAAAGGAACAAAAGATACTTCCAACTATGTCTTTATAGCATTTCAATTTGATCCTTCATGACTCATTTTTGTAAAGTTTCTAACTTCTCATAATTAATTAATGGCCTCTAAAGGTTTTTAAAATTTTTATTTAATTATCTTAAAAAGGAAAGCAAAATTTTCAAGGCACACATTTTATAACATTCATGACCTAGTTCAAGGCTAGCTGTAGACACTTTGAACAATTAAATCTCCACCAATATTTAAAAAATTGGACCGATCATTAAACCAGTAGAGGCATCGGTTCAAGGGTCAATGGTCAAATTCGGGTCAAACTGTGGTTAAACTGGTCTACTTTAAAATATTAAAAATAATATACATAATTAAAAATTATATGTATATTTTTATATTAATATAATAAGAATTAATCTTTATTTTATAATATTTTATTAAAAATTTAAAACATATTTTTTAATATAAAAATAATTTCTTTTTTCCCCAAAAGTACAATGCACTATGCTTTTTTTTTTCTGATTTCCCTATTGGCACACGGTATCATTGATATCTCACATTATGACCTTTTTGGCTTTTTCTTCTTATCACTGGCACATGAAAACTCTATGCTTTTTCTTATCACTGTTCTAGTCTATATCACATTATGCCTTCTTTTCTTCTTCCCACCTTCTCCATATAATTTTTTTTCCGATTAACCAATCAACCGACTCATCTTCATTGTCAGCAAGGGCTAAGCTTTGTCATCACTATCTAGATTTGGAAGTCTCCAACAACTACACGTTCTCCAACATTTCTTCTCTTCTTGGAAAAACTGGTGAACCAATCAACCAGTCGATTTCGCACCAATTTACATCGAAACTAGTTCTATAGCTCAACCAGACTAGACACTAGGTCGATTCCCAATCCAACCAGCTGAATCAGTTGATTCGATCCCATTTTTTATCATTGATCTCCATACGCCACATTAGCAAGCTAGTCTGCCATGCATGCACTATGTCAACAAACCAACCTACCATGCATGTGCCATGTCAATAAGCCAACCCACCATACACGTGCCATATCAACAAGCCAGCCTGGCACATATGCATGATGTTTATTACTAGTGTATTGGCTCCACTCCCCTCAGTACCGAAGTAATTATTATTGTCATTATATATTTGTTAATATTATTTCATAATATTGAATTTTATTAGTATTATAATTATATTCATATTTATTATTATCATTATATGTTTGTTAATATTATTATATTGATTTTGTGTTGTTGTTTAGTGCTATTTTTTTTTATTGCTTAATTTGTGATTGGTTTTTTATGATTGAATTTTGTTTTTCTTTGATATTTTTAATCATATTAAGTTTCAAGTTCATTTTTATTAAGGCTAAAATACGCACTATAATACCATATGTTTTCAAATTTTTCATTTTAATACCTTATGGTTTAAGATATTTACACTGCATGTGATTTAAACTAGATACACCAACCGAAAAAAAAACCATTTTTATTCAAGGCTAAAAGATTACATTATGTTAAAAAAAAAAGAGAAAATAAACATAGCATAAGTAATCTAAGGGTGGGGTGGTTTCTTAAATGTAGAAGGAGCCCCAGGTCCATATTTAGGATTAGTAAACTGTAATGTCACCTCTAGACCATTACCCTTTTTGAGAGCCTTAGTGACTTCTTAGAGGGTAATCTAAGGGTGGGGTGGTTTCTTAAATGTAGAAGGAGCCCCAGGTCCAGATTTAGGATTAGTAAACTGTAATGTCACCTCTAGACCATTACCCTTTTTGAGAGCCTTAGTGACTTCTTAGAGGGTAATGTAAATCATGTTCTGGCACTCAATATTTTTTTGGTTTTGGCTGCAAATTGAGTTGACCAGAAGTAATACTTGTCAAATTCCCCCCAAGTCATCATTCTGGCTTCTCACTAGTCGCTCCAAACCTTTTTATCTCCTTCTTCAGCCCCTCTGTCTATTTTTTCAAAAGAGCAATTTGATCTTTTGAAGTGTGGCCTATGCTTGCCTCTTCTAGCTCCTCCTCCTCTGACCTCTTCCTCTTAGTGTCCTTCTCTGAAGACTCCTCCATAGGTCACTTACCCTTGTCATCCCTTCCTAGATGCCAAATGAGGTCTAACTCTTCCTGTTTTGGCTACATGGTAAGATCGATGAACTTTTTGGAAGCCATGAAGGTAAAATTTACGAAGTTGTGTATGTGTTTGGAAGAGAGAAAAAGAGAGATCAGCGAAAATAATATAGGCTCAATTGCTTTGAATGCATTGTGATGGTTTCGCATTCATGAAGGATATTTACAGAACAATTTAGGGCTGAGTTGTTAGGAACATAATCCAATCACCGCAACCCTATATGACTAGCCTGCATTTAATGTAATCGCTTTAAAAGTTAAGAATTTGATCTTATTGCAATTGTTTTGTTTTTAACCCGTTGTATTTCCTCACTTGAGCAAATGCGTTTTTCAAAGATTCTTTGATAATGAGGAAATGCAATCTAATTTTAGCCGTTGTAAATCTTCTTTAGATTTTTTTTTGGGGATTGCATCTTTTGTTTTTTGTTTTGTGCAAATTTGTAGTGGACAATAACCTTTGTCATTTTTTTTTAGTATTTAAGCATATAATGGCAGAAGACAATAATGGCATTGCTAACCCAAAGGATGCAAAGCTAGATGAAGTTGAGAATTTTGCTAAAATGGATGAAGGTTGGTTGTTGAAAATTCTGCTAAAATGGATTGATATTTCTTTTCAGTACTCATCCATAAATCTTGAGATTTATCTCAATTTCAATATTTCATTCTTATGCACATTTTGAAAACAATAACTTTGAAATTTTAGAAATGCTAAATTTAAAGATTTGGCAGCAAAAATAATTAGTGAGAATTATATCAGTTTCTTGGAATAAATAATAATGTTATCTAAGAGGATTGTATATTTTAAAGAAGTATAATCCATGTTATTTTATACCAATGATTTGATGTTATTTTCTACAGCCTCTTTATCTTCTTCTCTATAAGAGCAATTTTTTCTTCTGTAGTTCTAATTTTTCTTGTTTCTGCTACTGATGACGATAATGCTAATGATGATGATGATGATGATTTAACTTAGTTTTTGTAAAATCAAAGGAGTGGAGAAGGCACTACAAATCCAGCAAACTCTCCATTCTCTTGTAATCAAGAGAATGTTGCTACTGATGATGATAAGAATACTGATGACGAAGATGATAATGATGATTTGACTTAGTTTTTGTATAAGTATTATGAATATTACTATGTTATGTATGTATGTATGTATTTGAATGCAAACAAAACTTCTTTTATATGACAATAAAGAAATTTTTAGTCAATCTTATTTGTATCTTTAAATTGTTATTAAATATACTAGTTGGTCTAAAATATGAAACAGGTTTACAATATGATTTGAGAGAAAATAGAAAAACAAAACAATAGAAACAATAAGGGTAATATTTAGTGGATATACGTTGTTTTGTCAACTGCCACTAATAGTGGTGGTTTTATGTCCAACCGCCACAAGTTTAATGGTGGTTGTTTTGTTAACTACCACTAGATATAGTGATGGTTTGATAAAAACCGCCACTGCTTAGTGGCGGTTACCGTTAGAACCGCCACAAATTTAATGGCGATTGTTTTGTAAACCACCACTACATATAGTGGCAGTTGGACATAAAACCGCCACTAAAGAACTGCCACTATTATTTTAGTGGCGCTTATTCCTGCAGTTGAATAAAATCACCACTATATTGCTTATGGCACTTGATTTAGTGGTAGTTTCTTAGAAACGCCACTAATATTAATATTGGTGGTTACAATCGGCACTAAAATGTCTTAAAAATTGCTACTAAATCCCAATTTTTTTGTAGTGTACCTTCAATGGGGCTATATATTGCCACCAAAGAAAAGTTGTCACTTCAGTGGTGACAAATCAACAGTCGCCATTGAAGGTAACCTTTAATGGCTTCGCCATAGAAATCTACCCTTAGTGGAGACAAATATTAACCTTTGGTAGCGATGGTTACTTTTGTTGCCACCAATAGTCTTTTTTTGTAGTATACTAACATGACCTATCTATATGACTGTTAATAGAATATTAATATCTAAATATTTTGGGCAACTACAATTTACATGTGAGATACTAATACTCAGTCAGCAGCCATTTAAATAGGTCATATTAGCATATAATATGTCAATTATATCATATAGACTAACAGTTCTAACAAATAAAAAGATAAGATTAGAATAGTCAAATTTTGAAATATTAAAGATTTTGATGAAGTTTTTAAAAGATAGAAGACCAAAAATAAAATTTAAAATAAACATAAATACTATTTTTGCCATCTACTTATTAATAATTGAAAACCAAGGCTCCCTTCGCTATTTAAGATAATCCCGTGCTTTCGGCCAGAAACACCCTCGTCTATCAATCAACTAGAACAATGTTGTTGTGGAGTACTATTTTTCTACTCTCTCTTTCTTATCTCCTTCTATGTGTATGGAGAAACAAGAATAAGGTGAAGGGGACATTACCTCCCAGTCCAAGAGGCTTGCCAATCCTCGAAAACCTTCACATGTTAGGCTCTCTTCCTCATCGGGATCTACATCGACTTTCCCAGAAACACGGACCTATCATGTACCTTCGCTTAGGTTTCGTCCCGACCATCGTATTCTCTTCACCTCAAGCCACTCAAAACCCTTGACCTCATATTCGCCAGCTGACCACCGCACGAAGCTACCAAAATCATCTAATGGGATCAGAGGAACATCACCTTCGGCCAATATGGTGCGTATTGGCACAACATACGCAAAATGTGCACTTTGGAACTACTCAACACCACCAAAATCAACACCTTTCGAGCCATGAAAAAAGAAGAGCTCGACCTTCTAATCGAGAAATTGAAGGAAAGGCATGTGACAAAGCCTCTTTTGATCTGAGTGTAAAGGTGGCGTCACTCAGTGTTGACATGAGCTGTAGAATGGTGCTAGGAAAGAAGTACATGGACGAGGAGCTCAACGAGAAGGGGTTCAAGGCTATTATGCAAGAGCTAATGCAATTGGCGGCGGCTCCTAAAATCGGCGATTTCATTCTTTACGTTGGTGCTCTAGATCTTCAGGGGCTTACTCGTCGCATGAAGGCTGTTGGCAAGATATTTGACGACTTCTTCGAGAAAATCATTGACAAGCACGAGCAAGCGCGGAACAAGGATGAGAAGACCAAGGATTTCGGACTTCTTGACATCCGTACACTTATTTTGATTAAATTCCATATATAACTCATTTTGAAATTAAATTTCAGACATAACCCAATTTTACTGTAGCATCTAAAAATGCATTTAAGGAGTGCGAATATGTCGAACGTAGTATGCACTTACGAAGTGCAATTTCTAAAACGCACTTGGAAAGTGCGAACATCTAATAAATACGCACTAGGGAAGTGCGAACATGTACAAAAATATGCACTTTCGATGTGCGAACATCTACAAAAGTAAGCACCTCAGAGGTGTGCGTTGTATGAAATATGCACTTACCAAGTGTGTTCATCATCCGAAATCACCACGCGGTTAAACTTCTTCTTCCTTGCGTGGTCCCCCTCATTTTACAATTATTGGCGCTGCTCGACTCCGGCGTTGCTTGTCGTCTCCAATCTCTCTCCCTTGTGCCATTCGATCATCAGCTTCAAGGTAATTTTTTCCTTGACTTTCCCTTTTACTTTACTGTTTTTCGGTTCTATTTATGGTTTGAGTTTTTTCTTTTCTGATTTGGGTCCCAATAGTTTTGTTTGTTCTGATATCTTGGGGTCCTAGTAGTTTTGTTCATTCTGATATCTTGGGGTCACAGTAGTTTTGTTTGTTTTGATATATCTCTTGGGTCCCAGTAGTTTTGTTTGTTCTGATATATCTCTTGGGTCCTAGTAATTTTTTGTTTATTCTGATATATCTCTTTGGGTCCCAGTAGAAATTTTGTCTGATATCTCGAGACTTTAGAAATTATTTTTTTAGGTGATAGTTGGTTTTTAGTTATTTGGTTTGTTAAAAAATTTAGGATTTTGTTTAAATTTTTTTCAGTTATTTTGTTAAAATTTTTTCTGATTATTTTTCATTTTGTGGAATTAAATATGTAATCTTATTATTTTTACTTACCATTATCTGTATAAATTGTAATAGTAATTTTTTGAGATTACTTTTTAAAATATTATTATGTTGAAATAATTATTTTTAGAATAAATAGGCTTCTTATTTTTTAAGGTTAAAATTTTTATTTTTATTTTTTTACTTTTTTTGTTTAGTTAGATATATAATAAATATTTATGTTAAATTTTATAATTTTTTATTTTTAATTATTGGTCTCTTTAATCTAAATTTAGATGTTGTATATATTTTTTATGTGTTTATAATTTTTAGTTCCAGATTATTAGTCTCTTTAATTTAAATATTATTATCTGCATAATTTGTAAATTTTTAAGATTATTTTTTAAAATGTTATTATGTTGAAATAATTATTTGTAGAATAAATAGGCTTCCTATTTTTTAAGGTTAAACTTTTTATTTTATTTATTTATTTATTACTTTTTTTTGTCTAGTTAGATATATAATAAATATTTATGTTAAATTTTATAATTTGTTATTTTTAATTATTGGTCTCTTTAATCTAAATTTAGATATTGTATATGTTTTTTATGTGTTTATAATTTTTGGTTCCAGATTATTGGTCTCTTTAACTTAAATATTATTATCTGCATAATTTGTAATAGTAATTTTTTTAGAATACTTTTTAAAATGTTATTAGATTGAAATAATTATTTTTATAATAAACAAGCTCCCTATTTTTTAAGGTTAAACTTTTTATTTTATTTATTATTTTTTACTTTTTTTTGCCCAGTTAGATATATAATAAATATTTGTGTTAAATTTTATACTTTTTTATTTTTAATTATTGATCTCTTTAATCTAAATTTAGATGTTGTATATTTTTTTATGTATTTATAATTTTTAGTTCCAGGTTATTGGTCTCTTTAACCTAAATATTATTCTTTTTTTTTTGCATCAAAGAAGTAAAATGAACCAAAACGCTAGAAACTTGGTGTCGCCAAAACCTGGTCCTGAGGATCCTTCAGTTTTACACTTGCAAGATAGACATATATCTTAAGTTGTATGGGACGGAGTAAGTGTGTTTGAAATTAATTCGTTTGTTTAGTTTTTTATTACTACAATAATACTAAGTTGATTAACATTGTGGTGACAGGAAAACTGTGTATTTACGAAAGTTCAACGTTGCTACAAGTACACTCGAAGTTCGTTTTACCTATCGTTGCCTCTTGTTCCTCATATTCAGCAGGTAAGATTTTATGAAGCATCACAAATGGGTAATTTCGAAGTTAACTATGGTCTGATTTCAACCCTGGTGGAGCAATGGAGGCTCGAGACACACATTTCACTTGCCAGTTGGTGAGTATACTATTACCTTGCAAAATGTGGCCATCCAGACAAGCCTTCCACTAGACGGTTTGCCCGTGGTTGAGCGAACCAATTACATTTAGACTAATCAATGTCAAAAGATGCTCGGCGCCAGTCCTCCTGTAGAAGCCATTAGAGGAGGGCACATATCGTTGCCTTGGTTAGGTAACCAATTTAGTGAGATACCCCCGAACGCCACAAAGGAGCAATTGCAGTAGCATGCTCGTATATTTTGAAATTAATTGGGAGAATACTGATGAGTGATAAGTCCAGCATGTTTGTGAACTTGATGCACCTTCCTCTGCTTTGAGACCTCCAGTTGACTGGCCAGTACAGTTGGGGCTCTGCTGTGCTAGCACACCTTTATCGAGAGTTATGTGGAGCCACTGACGCCGACAAGAAGGAGTTTGCAAGTTGTGTGCACCTTCTCCATACTTGGGTATGGGATCGACTCCCATTGATCCAACCCCGGATTCGAGATCGACATGTGCAACGATTGGTCCTAGATGAGGAAAGGCTCATTACCCCAGTCATCCGCCTTTCAGTTTTAGGTGCGTATTTGTGTTGATATTTTTTATTTAGTCAACTGATGTTTAATTTAATTTAACATGTTGTGTTTCAACGCTTATGTAGGTGGAGCGATTTCAAAGGACTGAGTGACCACACGCTACATTTGCTGATACAACTAATTACTATAATACAATTTACAACTAACTATTACGTAAATGAAAAATAAAAATTCATAAATTACATTATAAAAAATATAAAACTTAAAAGATAAAGAATTCATAAATTAATTATAAAATTAATGAAGAAATTCATAGAAATAACAGAAAAAAAAAACAAAGAGTCATAAGAAAAATACATGACATATATTAATTTAAAAATTCATAAAACTAAAGAAATTATAAAAAGTCATGACATATCAAACATGTACTAGAAATAAAATTCATAAGTTAATTATACACATATCAAACATAAAATTCATAAAACTAACAACAAAAACATTCCAAAAAATTAAATGATAATTAAATCATCAAATTAAGACAAAATTATAAATTATCATAATTTAATACTTACCTTTTTTTTTCTTCTTCCTCTAAACAACAAAGTCACTGTCTAAATGGATGAAAAAAAAACTAAAGGAAAATCCGTCAGTGTTTTTTTTTTATGCTTACTTATACAATGTTTTTTAACGGTAAAAAAGTAACGGTCAAAAAAAAAGCATGCACTAAATGCGCACTTCACAAGTGCGCACTCTGGCTAAATGCGCACTTATGAAGTATGTACTTCATTGAATACGCACTTCGCAAGTGTGCACTTCAATGAATGTGCACTCCACAAGTTCATACTCTAACAATACTCGAAATCAGATTAACACGTACTTGAAAGGTACGTTTTATGTGTCAATAATTCATACTTTCTAAGTGTATTTTAATTATTACAATAAAATTAAGCTATATCCACAATTTAATTTGAATCTAAGTTAATTAAAGAATTTACATCAAAAATGAGTCTACGGCGGCCAAAAACTCAAGGATTTCGTGGATGTGATGTTGGGCTTTGTCGGTATTGAATAAAATTGGGCTACGTCTACAATTTAATTTGAATATGAGTTAATTAAAGAATTTACATTAAAAATGAATCTACGGCGGTGAAAAACTCAAGGTTTTCGCGGATGTGATGTTGGGCTTTGTCGGTACTGAAGAATCAGAGTACCGCTTCGAACGCCCCAATATCAAAGCTATAATGTTGGTAAGGAAATAAGGATTAAATATCATTGGGTCTTGTAATTTTGTTATAGTATTTATTTTTATTTTTAATTTAATTTTATTCTTTAATTTTAATTAAATTTTCATTTCAGTCTTTTAATTTAGGATTTAATGCTTAGCAAATATGTTTGTGAAGTTATTAATGTTTAATAAAAATAAATAAATAATTTTTTTGTTGAATATTTTGGCTGTGTTAAAGGAAAAATATTTAAATAATTTTTATAAATTAAACGACTCAATTAAAATAATATAGAAATTGAGAGAAATCAAAAATAAATTAAAGGATTCAAAACATAATTAAAAGACTAAATTAAATTTCAAAAAAAATTATGATATTAAATTCAGATCTATTATGAAGTTTAAAAGTTAAATTAGAAAAAAAAAGATTAAGAGATAAAATTAAATCATCAAGTTAAAATAAAATTTAGTTTAAAAATTAAAATAAATTTAAAGAGAAGTACTGTAGCCGTAGAAGAAATAACTCAAACTCACCCTACTTTGATAATCATAGCACATTAATTGTTGTCGGCAATCATACAGGATATGCTGGTGGCGTCAATGGACACATCAGCCACAGCCATAGAATGGACAGTTGCAGAGCTGATAAAGAACCCAAGGGTGATGAACAAAGTACAGAAAGAGCTAGAAACTAAGGTCAGAATGGACAGGAGAATGGAGGAATCCAACCTGGAAAAGCTACCATACCTAGACATGGTCATCAAGGAAAGCATCAGGCTTCATCCCATGGTGCCATTGCTGATTTCGCATGAGACCATGGAGGACTACACCGTAGGGGATTACTTCATACCAAGAAAGTCAAGGGTGATAATTAAAGCGTGGGCCATCATGCGTGACCCGAGCGCGTGGACGGTAGCAGATAAGTTTTGGCCAGAGAGATTCGAGGAAAGCAGTGTGGATTTGAGAGGTTGCGATTTCAAGCTGATACTGTTCGGGTCAAATCAAAGGATATGCCCTGGGTTACAATTGGGCCTGACTATAGTTCAGTTGGTGGTGGCCCAGATGGTGCATTTTTTCGATTGGGAGCTTCCACATGGCATGAGGCCCACCGATTCGGATATGAGTGAGGAGTTTGGGCTAACTATGCCTAGGGCCCAACACCTGGAATCCATTCCTGTGGCTTATCGACTAAATGTTGATAAGGTTGTAAATAGAGACTAAAGCTGTGGCAAAATTTGTGGGGGTTTTTTTAATATTATATTATTTATAAAAAAATTAGATTATCTTGAAATATATATCTATTGAAATAATAATAATAATAATAATAATAATAATAATAATAATAATAATAATAATAATAATAATAAAGGCGAGAAAATAATAAATATCCGATGATGATATACATGTAGGTTGTCCTTTATGTTAGTTCAGCTGATGGAGGATGAGTTAAAATGCTCTCTTTGTCTACTATCATCATGAAATTTCAATTTGTAACGGAAACAATTAATTGTATTTTGACACTTTTCTTTCTTTACTGTTAAATGATCAAAAGTTTTTAAAAAAAATGGAAAGAATTCTGTGACCTCAGAACCGAGCTATGGCCGGGACCCTTTTCGTAATTTAAAAGTTGTCTGATTAACAGTTAATTAAGAAATCATACTCCTATCAGACAAGCAATATGGACGTAATAGATGACAGTGCCACAGTGGCAACCAAAATGGCAAATCTTCTATATTTTGCTATAAATACATGCAAACTTCATTTTGATCCGTTGATGAAAAGAATTGTCAAGGGTGCTCAAAATCCACTGGCTTCCTAGGTCATTCAAATGTTGAAAATTACTGAGATTAATCCTTGATTATTTATAAGTGACGAGGTTCGTTTTGTTTGTAGGTATTGCTTCTGCATTGTCGCATGGCTTCACAGCACTGTGAAGTATATTGTCCTTGTCAGAGTCACTTGGATTATAGGAGCCATGGGTAAACATATAATTACAAATGTATAATCTGATCGGCAATCATGAGCAGGGCCAGTCATACTAAAGACTTTTTGGTGCTAAAGTGTAGCAAGTTGACTTGAAGTATTTTCCTATCAATAGAACATTTTTGTCCCCAAAAAAAAAAACTTGTGGCTAGTGAGGTGTAAGGACTGCCAAATCAAGTACAATTCAAATGTCACTATAATTTCAATATCAACAAAGGTGTATGCCTCCTAGATTGCCTTAATAATTCTGCTCAGTGTTGTTCATTAGACTATAGTTGTGCAAGATAATGAACGCAAATGAACAAAGAATGTTATGCTTAATCTTATGTCTGACGTAGAGTATCGATCGTCAAATCACTAATTACTTTTATTTCGAATGGAAGAAGTTCATTACTTCGTTAGAAAATTACAGTACTTCTAACCTGAGAGTTCTCATAACATAAAATAGTCATACAATGACACAAATATTAATGTAGTTCTCAATTAGTCAGATAACTTTCCACTTCAGTTTGTAAGTTAGAAGGCCAAAATCAATCTTCACATTTGGTCCATCTTGGTTGCCGGGGCAATCGCGGGAGTTTAGAGCACTTAAACAAAAATAAAATAAGGGGTAGGGAACTTTCGTAACCCTTGTTCGAAGTAACATAAATAGTTTTGGCCATTGAGAGACATCCATGACTTGCTTAGCTGGATCTTACACCACTATGAATGACTTGGAGATTTAGCAAGCATTCAACCTTCCTCTGACTCTGAACATCACAATAAATATTAGAACAAAAGAAATTTGCAGTATTTCCCGTGGTAGAGCTAAATACAAACGCTGAGCCCACAAGGGAAGCAATGAGGTGTGTACTTTATAGCTTCAGAAAAAATAAGCAGATGTTTGACAAAAGGCAAGACTGCCTCTTTATGCAACTAGGGAGTGGGAAACCATATAAGCAAGAGGAAACAGAAAAAAGTTTTAAAAGTTTCATACCACGCTTGGCTTCCATGTTATTTTCCCTGTAAACACCAAGGGGTGATCCGTGGACAGAGAGAAGCATCTCGCCAGGTTTGGGCAGCCTAAGTGTTTTGGGTGTCATCCCAACGGACAATCTTCGACTATTTACCTGCAAAAGCAATTTGGACATCCCTTCAGCTACAACTTATAACTAAAAGAACCAAATATCAAGAGTTCATAATGAATTTTAGGCGTTTTATGATCCTTCCTTAGACAGGTTTTAATACACTCACCTCAAAATCATTTCACTTGATTTATACTACGAAAACAGTGCAAGGTTACTAACCATATTTTGAGAGATGATACACAATTGATAAGAAAGAAACATTGTAGAAAACATATCAGGAAAAAAAAAAGGAAAAGATGCAAACCCCAGGAGTCTGAAGAACATGGCAAGAGTCAGAGTTTCAGATGGCTCTTTCCCAACCTATACAGTTAACGTTTTGTCATGAATCATAAATGTCTCTTAAGACAACAAAGCTTATAGCGCCCTAGTTATGATCTGATCTATTCAGACCAAGCAGAGAGAGAACATACAAATTCATTGATATGCATATTATTAGCACCAAGAAGGCTTGTTCTCCCTGCAATCAATCAGAAAACTATTGTCAGTTACAAGATATTCGGGGGACAAGAGGAAGACTTCAAGTCTATGCATTAGATAAAGTAAATACCTGCTTTTCTATAGTATTCATAGCCATCCAAAGGAGGATTTGCAACAGAGCACTCAAGATAAGCCATCGACAACCTTTGCAGAAGAAAAGCATGTACATCTCTTGGATCAGCACAGCTCATGGACAATCTACTGTCTTTAACATTCCATCTCACTTCAAAATTCTTGTTCTCTTTATCATTTACAACTAAAAGATTTGGGAAATTTTCTTTAAAATTTTGTAGTACAGGCTTCTATAGCTGCTCCTTGTTAGAAACCGACCGAAGCAAACGCAATTCAGTCAGTTAATGTTCAATCTCCACATCATGCGTAGCCCTAATGGTAGCAATTTGTCACTGAACTGTTAAATACAACAAATTAGAGCGAAAAATTCCAAGAAGTGATAAAGGATTATTTATTCATTAATGAAAAAAGGAACAAATTAAAGTCATTTTTCCCACCAAATGGGCATAATTGGGGGAACCCCGCAGCCCCGAGCGTGGGGGGGAATTCGCTCTTATATTAAGATGTAGAAGTTTCCTGATCCCAGAAAGCAGCAACTCAGAGAAGTATAACCGAGGAATTTGTAGCTATAAAGCTTCGCTGTTGTATAAAACTAAGATAATGCAAATGTTCTGTTCTATACCTGTTCGCTCTTGGGCTTTTATGCCTAATTGGGTGCCTAGAGAAGACAAAAGGGAACACAAAGCTAGCAAAGGGAAGAACATACCTTCGAGTTCTGGGTCAATAAAATGAGTGTTTGTTTGGGAGGGTTAGAAAAAATTAGGTTTGATTAAACGTAGTTAGAAAAAATTAGATTTGAATTAACGTGATTTATATTTGGGAGACATTTAGACAAACATGGTTTGAATCAAACAAACATAGTTTGGTACACGAATATAATATTTGGATGTTAGTGTACAAACGTGGATTGAAATGTGTAATTATCAGAAGGCATAAATTTTTTATTTAATTTTTTATGTAATATTATTATTTATTGTCATTTATTTGAAATGAAACTTAATTTTTTTGTTTATTTGTCTAATATTACAGAATAATTACTAATGAATTCTTTCATTTTTTTTATTTTGTAATTTACTAATTACTCACAATAAATTAAAGATTTTTAATTAAATTTTAAAATATTTTTTTTTCTATTAAATTAATTTTATCTCTAACTAAATTTCAATACAATTTTTTGTCTTTTCTATTAAATTAATTTTATTTCAATTAAAATTAATAAAAACAAGCTTATAATAATTTAATGAAAACAAGCTTCTCATTAAAGAGATAAGACAAATAAATTAAAAATAAGTATTCTATACTTAAAAAGTCTCACATTGCTTAAATTAAGAGAGGGATCTTTATAAGTGTGAATGTGATATTGAACTCATAAAGAGTTAGAAAAGAAGTGGACTCTTGCGCACGTGACCCAATACAAATTAGAGCCAATAAAGTACAAATCGAATGATTACCCATCCCCGAACGCGCCATATATAAGCGGTGTACAGCCTATCGTTAGTGATTTCAGGTGCCAATTTAGTTCTTCTAGCTGTTTTCTTGGCTCTTTGCTTTGCCATTTTCAGAGAAGAAACAAATCTCTTACAGTTGCCAGAGAAAAGCCTATTGCAAATCGAAAGGCTAAAATGCTGAGTAGTTTTAGACATTGCTGTATTACTAAAAATAACAGAAAATGAAAAGTGGAATTAGGGTGCAGTGTTTTTACCATGAAAGTAAAAACAAAGCAACCTCGTCAACATTGCGATGGAAGGTCGCCGCTCACCGGAGCTTGCAAATTCGGATGGGCTCCAACAATTTTTTTTTTCGTTTTTCGTTTCTTTTGCCGGAGATGGTAAAGATGCGAAAGTTTTCAAACGTTGACGCATACTGCAATTTACAAAATACCTTAGGCGGAAAGAATGGGAGCTGTTTTGTTTTTGGGGTGTGGACGAAGAAGATAGTGTTATTTGGACCGTCGATGGCCCAGATGAAAGAAAAGCCCAATTTTGATGACCCCCAAAACTAGAACATTGGGCTGGGTTCAACCCTTTTTGCTCTAATTTTTTAGCGGCCCTTTTTCTTTTCTTAGATGTTATTTCCACATCTGAGAATTTCCCCCAATAAAAGAAAACAGCGATTATTTCTCTGAGAGTAAATTATTGTCCTAATCTTTAAAATATTACTTTATCTCAATTTAATTATTAAAAAATAAATATCTCAAATCAATTTTTTGAAAGATCACATTTAATTTAATTTGATAATTTTCATTTTACTAAATTTATCACTGTTAAATTTAAATTGTTTTCATTATTAAAGATTACTTTAAAAATTAAGCAATAAAATCAAGATAAATATAATATTTCAAAAATTAAATTAAGATGTTTATTTTTTAAGAAATTAATTAAGATAATTATAATTTTTCAAAAAAAATTATTAGGGTTTCAAAAAAATTAATGAGATGAAATAAAACAATTGACGTACACAGAGTTGTCTCATAAAGGAAGGCAACAAAGTAAACATCTATTCTCAATTTTTATTTTTACAAAATCATTACTAAAAAATTATATTATAATTTTTAAGGATTAATTCAATCAAGTTTATATCTAAATCTTTACGATGTCATTGGATAGTGTGTTTCCCTTTAAAAAAAGAAAAATGCTGCGTAACAACAACAAATACTAATTGGACGAAACGAGGAAAAAAACACATACTAAATAACAATTTTGTCACTTCGTGATTTACACCAAATCAACAAGCTAATAAGTGTAGAATTATTAAATACAAAAAATAATTGGGGTGGGGACAAAAACTCAAAATTTCGTAGTGTAGTTTTCGCCCCTTGGTTGATCATAACAAGTACTCGCTGTAGTGGGACAGCACTCGATTAGGATTTGATCGCAATCGGAAGTGTGAATGCCTCCACTGGCAAAAGTATGAATAGTTAAGTAGAAGATTATAGATTCAATTTTTTTTTTATCTAGCTAAAAAAAATTAATAACGCTGTTTTTTAATTATTAGTATTTAAACATTTATTAAAATTCGAGTAAAAAAATAATTTCTCTTTTTCCCCAAAAGTACAATACATTATGCTTTCTTTTCTGATTTTTCCACTGACACGGGTTTGGGGCGCCTGCTCTTTGAGTAGGAAGAGTAAGCTGCTTTTCTACTAGTAACAACGGTAAAAACCGTTGTTACAAGTTGCAATAACAATAAAACTGTTGTTATAAATTTTAATTGTGACACTTTTTTAACAAAACTTATAGCAACGGTTTTTAAATTATTGCTGAAACTTGTCTTTAGCTACAATTTTAACCGTGGCCAATAAAAAAAGTAGTCTGTTCTTCTTGGTAAGAAGAGCGGGCACCCCAAATAGCATTGGCACACAGTATCATTAATATCTCACATTATGACCTCTTTGGCTTTTGTAATACCCATGAAAAAAAAAATATAAATGCGTGTTTTCAAACTACTGTTACTATTTACGTATATGGTACTGTTCATTTATACAATCAAAATGTCAAATACTAGATGTGGTTTGGTTATAAGAGAAAACTAGAAAGAAGTTTGTAGGAGAAAATGACGTTTTATGTGTAAAAATACCCTCAGGGACTAAATTGAAAGGACTGAATTGAAAAGAAACTTAAAGGTTTAAGGTGAAAGGATAGTTTTCCCTTTAAAGTTTTTAATAGTAGCGTAAGGTGCACAGGCATTATTAGAAATGTCATTTTCATGAATAGTAAATTGAATATTTTATTAGCGTATAGTGTCAAATAGTACCCTTGACTTTTGCTATAAATAGGCCCTTCCATTTCACTTCTAAACTCACACCTTCAACTTCTCTTCTTCCCTCCTTAAGTTTCTCTTGCTCCGACGCTAGGCTTCTGAGATTTTGGGCCTTTCCGTTTTTGCTTAGGTAAGGATACTATGCCCTTTCTATGTCTTTCAAATTTTAGAAGTTATTTTCTTAAGTATGCTCTGTGGTTGCGGCTTTGGCCGATCTTCCACATCAGAAAAACTGTCGTTAGTTGTTATTTTGATTCTCTGATTACCGAAATAGAATATAATCTGTGGAGAATACATGTCTAGGAAAGTTCTGGCTAAGGAAAGACCTGGTTTTTAAGTGTGTCCAGTGTGACCCTCCACTCTTTCCTGGGAACTTACCTGGTGTACTCTTTTACAGATTGTATTCTGTATTTCCGGTATGAATAGTACCCGTACGTATGAATAGTGACCGTATGAATAGTACCCGTACGTATGAACAGTATCTGTACGAAAATGATCTTAACGTACTTTCTGTAATCTTTCATGAAAATCTCTGTAGCGGAACACTGAAATTCACCTGCGTACTCTTGTCCGTAACGATTTAGAGAAGTGATACTCGTACGGAATCCAGGTGAGTGAAACGACCCTGTTTTAATAGAGTTTTAGCATTACTGGTGATAAAAAGTATGTCGTAAGACACTCCCAAGATTCATAGAGGGAAATTGGATTCAGAATGACGAATATAATGAGATAATTAATCCAGAAGTATGGATAAGACAAAGCAAGTATCTCATGATGATATGAAATTTGAATCATATAGTTATATATTATACCTGTTATATGTATGAGTATTATATTGTGCTTCTGATTATGATATGAACTGTTGTACTATTGATTGTGATTGAGCGGTACAGTACCCCCTCTCACGGCAAGGCGGAAAACCCGGGTTAAAGGGTGTCTTGACCAATGAGTGTGGAGACAACGATTCCCTCAGTAGGGATATAGCCCGGATTGGTGATAAATCCGTGAGGCGCCCTAGCTAAGAGGATGAGGTTGTGCGTCATGGCGGAAAAATACAAAATTGGTGAGCCGGCCTGTGTGCGCTCTCCGGGATATATTGCCATTGACGAGTACTAGTATCGTTTGTTGAATTGGATGAATTTTTCTTGTATGTAATTTCTAACTATGTCTATTGGTTGAGCTTGAGCCTTCGGATATGCTTGTATGACTGGTGATGTATTTGAATTTTATTAACGCAAGGCCGATTTGCTCACTGAGTTTAAAAGCTCACACTGTTTGTACAAACTTTTTGTTCAGATCAGGTTGCCGCCGAAGTACATCCGCTAGAGGAGTAGATCACGTTGGACCTTCCCGCTGTCGGGTAGGCCCTTCTTTTGTTATACAATATGTTGCTCTGTAACCGTCTAGGACATCTAGGTCAGGGGTTTGGTATTTGGCTTGTATTTCAGTATGATAATGAATTTCGTACTGAGGATCTATTATTTTTAATTAAGAAAATCTGATGTATTTTCTTTGTATTTATTAAGGAATGGTATTTTGAGAATATAGAGATAATGACTAACGATTTTACTTGTGGGAAGAATTTATCGAAAGGCTTACAGTGATGGGATATTCATCATTGTGCCGGTCATGTGCCTAGAAAATGGGTCGTGACAGCTTTTACTTCTTATCACTGGCACACGACATCTATATGATTCTTCTTCTTATCACTGTTCTGGTTTGTATCACATTATGCTCTATTTTCTTCTTCCCACCTTCTCCATATGATTTTTTTTTTCGATTCACCGATCAACCAACTCATTTTCATCGTCGGTAAAGGCTAAGCTTTGTCATTCCCATCTAGATCTAGCAATCTCCAACAACTACACGTCCTCCAGCACTTCTTCTTCTTGGCAAAATCAGTAAACCAATCAACCATTCGATTTTGCACCGATATACACCAAAATTGGTGCTATAGCTCGACCGAACCAGGTCCTAGACTAATTTTCAATTCGATCGGTTTAATTTGATTTTTTAATTATTGATCTCCACACTCCACATTAGCAAGCTAGCCCACCACACACGCTCTTATGTGCCATGTCAACAAGCCAACCCACCATGCACGTGCCACGTCAACAAGCCAGCCTACCACATGTACATGATGTAGTGTCATATTTGTCTACCTCTTTAATGGTGACATATATTGCCACCAAAAGAAAAAATGTCACTTCAGTGATAACAAATCAACAGTTGCCATTGAAAGTAATTTTTAGTAGCGACAAAAGCCACCATAAAAATCTATCATTAATAGGGACAAATATTGACCTTTCGTAGCGATGATGACTTTTGTTGTCATCAAAAAAAAATTTTTTTCTATAGTGTACTAACATTATCTATCTATGACTATTGATAAAATATTAATATCTAGATATTTTGGACAAATACAATTTACATGTGAAATAATAATAACCAATCAATAGTCATTTAAATAGGTCATGTCAGTATATGATATGATAATTATATCATATAGACTAACGATTCTAACAAATAAAAAGATTAGAATAGCCAAATTTTAAAATATAAAAGATTATGATGAAGTTTTTAAAAGATAGAAGACCAAAAATAAAATTTAAAATAAACATAAATATTATTTTTTTCCATCTACTTATTAATAATTGAAAACCAAGGCTGCCTTCGCTATTTAAGATAATCCCGAGCTTTGCCAGAAACACCCTCACCTATCAATCAACTAGAACAATGTTGTTGTGGAGTGCTATTTTTCTATTCTCTCTTGCTTATCTCCTCCTATGTGTATGGAGAAACAAGAATAAGGCGAAGGGGACATTACCTCCCGGTCCAAGAGGCTTGCCAATCCTCGGAAACCTTCACATGTTAGGCTCTCTTCCTCATCGGGATCTGCACCGACTTTCCCAAAAATACGGACCTATCATGTACCTTCGCTTAGGTTTCGTCCCGACCATCGTCGTCTCTTCACCTCAAGCCGCTCATCTCTTCCTCAAAACCCACGACCTCGTATTCGCCAGCCGACCACCACACGAAGCCGCCAAGTTCATCTCATGGGATCAGCGGAACCTCAGCTTCGGCCAATACGGTGCGTATTGGCGCAAAATGTGCACTTTGGAACTACTCAGCACCACCAAAATCAACACCTTCCGTGCCATGAGAAAAGAAGAGCTCGACCTTTTAATCGATAAATTGAAGGAAGCGGCGCGTGATGGAGCCTCTGTGGATCTGAGTGCTAAGGTGGCGTTGCTCAGTGCCTACATGAGCTGCAGAATGGTCCTCGGAAAAAAGTACACGGAGGAGGAGTTCGACGAGAAGGGGTTCAAGGCCGTGATGCAAGAGGCAATGCAATTGGCGGCGACTCCTAACATCGGTGATTTCATTCCTTACGTTGGTGCTCTGGATCTTCAGGGGCTTACTCGTCGCACGAAGGCTGTTGGCAAGATATTTGACGACTTCTTCGAGAAAATCATTGACGAGCACGAACAAGCACGGAACAAGGACGAGAAGACCAAGGATTTCGTGGATGTGATGTTGGGCTTCGTCGGTACTGAAGAATCCGAGTACAGCATCGAACGTCCCAATGTCAAAGCTATAATGTTGGTAAGGAAAGAAGGATTAAATATCATTGGGTCTTGTAATTTTGTTATAGTATTTATTTTTATTTTTTTAATTTAATTTTATTCTAATATAATTCTTTAATTTTAATTAAATTTTCATTTCAATCTTTTAATTTAGGATTTAATGCTTAGCAAATATGTTTGTGAAGTTATTAATGTTTAATAAAAAATAAATAAAATTTTTTTGAATATTTTGGCTGGGTTAAAGTAAAAAATATTCATATAATTTTTATAAATTAAAATACTTAATTGAAATAAAATAAAAAAATTGGGAGAAATCAAAAATAAAATTAAAGGATTCAAAACAAAATTAAAAGTCTAAATTAAATTTCAAAAAAAAATTATATCAAATCCAGATCTAATATAAAGTTTAAAAGTTAAATTAGAATAAAATAAGACCAATAGATAAAATTAAATTATGATAAAATTAAATCATCAAGTTAAAACAAAATTTAGTTTAAAAATTAAAATAAATTCAAAGATAAGTACTATAGCCGTAGAAGGAATAATTCAAATTCACCTCACTTTGATAATCATACACATTAATTGTAGTCTGCAAACATACAGGATATGCTGGCGGGGTCAATGGACACTTCAGCCACAGCCATAGAATGGGCACTTGCAGAGCTGATAAAGAACCCAAGGGTGATGAACAAAGTCCAAAAAGAGTTGGAAACTGTGGTGGGAATGGACAGGACAGTGGAGGAATCAGACTTGGAAAAGTTACCATACCTAGACATGGTTATCAAGGAAAGCCTCAGGCTTGATCCCGTAGCGCCATTACTGATTCCGCATGAGTCCATGGAAGACTGCACCGTAGGGGATTACTTCATACCGCGAAAGTCAAGGGTGATAATTAACGCATGGGCCATCATGCGTGACCCAAGCGCGTGGACGGAAGCGGAGAAGTTCTGGCCAGAGAGATTTGAGGAAAGTAGTGTGGATGTCAGAGGTCACGATTTCGAGCTGATTCCATTCGGGTCCGGTCGAAGGGGATGCCCTGGATTGCAGTTGAGCCTGATTGTAGTTCGGTTGGTGGTGGCCCAACTGGTGCATTGTTTCCATTGGGAGCTTCCACATGGCATGAGGCCTACCGATTTGGATATGAGTGAGGAGTTTGGGCTCACTATGCCTAGGGCCCAACACCTAGAAGCCATTCCTGTGACTTATCGGCTAAATGATGATAAGGTTGCAAATAGAGACTAAAGCTTTGGTAAAATTTGTGGGATTTAATATTATATTGTGACTTATCGGCTAAATGATGATAATGTTGCAAATAGAGACTAAAGCTTTGGTAAAATTTGTGGGATTTAATATTATATTATTTATAAAAAAATTAGATTATCTTGAAATATATATCTATTGTAATAATAATAATAATAATAAAGGCCAAAAAATAATATATATCCAATGATGATATATATGTAGGTTATCTTTTATATAAGTTAAACTGATGAAGGTTGGGTTAAAAGGAAGAGACTACAAAAAGTTCGATTTTCATAAAAGTCGTGTTTCTCTATCTCTCTTTCACATTGCTTTTTGTGTTAATTAATTTTTTTTTTATCTTAGGGCATGCCTCCAAAAAAAATGAGGTGGGAAAAGTTGCCTTTGCATAGATTTTTCCAGCTAAAATGCTTTTTCTATCGACTATCACCATGAAATTTCAATTTATAACGGAAATAATTACTTATATATTTGATGCACTTTTCTTTCTTTACTTTTAAATGATCAAAAGTTTTATAAAAAATGGAAAGAATTCTGTGACCTCAAAACCGAGCTATGGCTGGGACCACTTTCATAATGTAAAAGTTTTGTCTGATTAACAGTTAATTAAGACATCATACTCATATCAGACGAGCAATATGGACGTAATAGATGACGGTGCCACAGTGGCAGCCAAAATGGTAAATCTTCTGTATTTTGCTACAAATACATGCAAACTTCATTTTGATTCGTTGATGAAATGAATTGTCAAAGGTGCTCAAAAATCCACTGGCTTCCTGGCCATTGAAATGTTGAAAATTACTATGGAATTAATCCTTGATTATTCATAAGTGACGTGGTTCGTTTTGTTCGTAGGTATTGCTTCTACATTGTCACATGGCTTCGTAGCACTGTGAACAAGACGGATCTGTATAGTGGTCCCCATAAGTAATTCTTTTTAATTAATATATATGGTAATTATTTTTTTATCTCATAAAAATTTAGTTGTTGTCTCTACATTGAAATTAAATCATATTATATCTTGTGTATTTTATATTATTTTTATTGCTATGTATGTTTATAAATTATTTCTTACTCCCATTGATCAAATTTGTTGGATCCGTTCCTAACTGTGATGGATATTGTCCTTGTCAGAGGCACTTGCATTATAGGAGCCATACGTAAACATATAATTACGAGTGTATAATGTGATCGGCAATCATGAGCAGGGCCAGTCATACTAAAGGCTTTTTGGTGCTAAAGTGTAGCAAGTTGACTTGAAGTATTTTCCTGTCAATATAACATTTTTATCCCCAAAAAAATAAAAATCTTTAATAAGTGTAGAATTATTAAATACAAAAATAATTATATCTAAATCTTTACGATGTCATTGGATAGTTTGTTTCCCTTTAAAAAAAAAAATGCTGCGTAACAACAACAAATACTAATTGGACGAAACGAGGAAAAAAACACATACTAAATAACAATTTTGTCACTTCGTGATTGACACCAAATCAATAAGCTAATAAGTGTAGAATTATTAAATACAAAAATAATTGGGGTGGGGACAGAAACTCGAAATTCTTGGTTTGATCATAACAAGCACTCGCTGTAGTGGGACAGCACTGGATTAGGATTTGATCGCAATCGCGTGAACGCCTGCACTGGCAAAAGTATGAATAGTTAAGTAAAAGATTATAGATTCAAATTTTTATTTTTTTATCTAGCTAAAAAAATTTAATAATGCTGTTTTTTTTAGTTATTAGTATTAAAAATTTATTAAAATTCGAGTAAAGTTGAAGGAAAAAATATAGAATTTGTTCAATGTTATTTTTTTAATTTATAGCAATTAAATATAGAATATTATTTTTAAAAAAATCAAAGCACTCGAATCGACGAACATAAAAATCCTATTGTTTTGCTTTTCAAACTTGGCGTGCCCTGGTCTTGGTCAAACGGGGACCAACGTCGCTCGTTAGTCATTATACTGAGCATTTTGCACTTTTCCCCCGCAATTTTCTTAGTGGGCTTTCCGGGGTAGGTGTGTTTTGGAATAATGAAATTAAAGTAGTTATATTATTTTTTATACGTTATTTTGAAAATTACCGAAACCTTACAATTTTATAAAAAAAATTAATGTAATTTTAGCAGTTAAGTGAAACTTTTTAAAATTATAAATTTTTAAATTATAAGAATTAAATTTAAAAATAAATAAAGTTCTAAGAATTAAAAATAATTTAACCAAACAAAAATTGAAGAATAATCACGCGAGTCTAATTTGTTGCCATGTGTGTCATTTTGCCTTGCTTTAACAGATATGTAGTGTTCCATGCTACCTGTCTGCTTATCATCAAATAATTAACTATTCATTGTTTTAAGTGGTAAAAATATAATTCAAGTCTTTATAATTTTATTTAATAGAAGATTTAGATTTTATACTTGAAAAATAAAAAAGTTGATCTCTATAGTTTTTAAAATTTTAAAAAATAGCCTCTAATATTAGTCAACAGTTAATTTGGGACACGTGACGTTGACTGACACGTTTACATCAGTATTAAGTGCCACGTCAGTACTAAATATAACAAATTTAAATATATAATATAGAAATATACAAAATAGATAAATATAATTTATATAAATATTCACATGATAATTTAAATAGTTAATTTAAACAAAAAAAATTAGTTTTTATTTGATATATTCATATAAAATTAATTTCTAGTTTGGTCCCTTTTTATATAGTCCATAATTTCGGTTAAAATCATATTTTACCTAAAATTTCATTTTTCTGATAACTTTTTCTGTTTATTTACTTAGGTCTTTAACTAATATTTTTTCTTTGTTCTTTGTATGATTTAGATCCTATTTAGCTTCATCCAGGTCCCTAGTATTTGAATATAATTTTTTTTGAAATTAAATCAACCTCTATAAACTTTTCATTTCTTTCACTATAGTCCCTATCATGCATTTTACATAATTTTCTCATGAATTTGATTTCCAAACCTGTCCATAATTTCTTCTTAGGTGTTTTTAGAACCTATTTGATCATTTTCATCCATAAAATAAGCCAAAAGGGGACTTTTAAGAATCAAAAGTTTAGTTCCAACACTTACCCGAATTCCTAGCTTATTTTTCTGCACTCTGTGTTTATTTTGTTGTTGTTGTAAATGACTCCTAAACACCCAAAAAGCCACTGCTATATTGTCATAATTTTTTACAGCAACCCGTGAGCATCCACTTTTTTGCTGTACAAAACTGAGAAAGAAAGCAAGTTGAGTAGTGTAAACCATAAGTCATTTACAGTTGTGGTTTTTTGGGTGTTTAGATTCTAAAAACACTTAAGAAGAAATTATAGGCAGGTTTGGAAATCAAGCTCATGAGAAAAGTACGTAAAATGCATAACAGAGACTTAAGTGAAAGAAATGAAAAGTTTACAGAAGTTGATTTAATTTAGAAAATTTATATTCTAGGACTAGGAACCTATATGAAACTAAATATGATATTAAATAATGCAAAGCACAAAAGAAAAATATTAATTAGGTACCTAAGTGAATAAATAAAAAAAATTTAAAAGAAAAATAAAATTTTAGATAAAATAATGTTTTATATAAAATTATAGACTGTATAAAAAGGAACCAAACTAAAATTTAATTTCATAAGAATAAATTAAATGAAAACTAATTTATTTTTTAAATTAATTATTTAAATTATCATACGAATATTTATATAAATTTATATTTGTCTATTTTATATATTTATATATTATATATTTAAATTTATTATATGTGCATTGACATAGTACTAAATGCTGATAGTATAAATGCTAATATAAATGTTCAAGACAGTGGCACGTGTTTTAAATTAACCATTGACTAACAATTGACTAATAACGAAGATTATTTTTTGAAATATTAAAAATTACAAAAATTAAATTCTTAATTTTTAAAGTGTAATAATTAAATCTTTGAGTGAAATTATAAAGATTTAAATTATATTTTAACTTTATTTTAAAAATATTTACCGACAGCTATCAAATTGCAA
The DNA here is from genome assembly GCA_037074585.1 of Biancaea sappan. NCBI lineage: Eukaryota > Viridiplantae > Streptophyta > Magnoliopsida > Fabales > Fabaceae > Biancaea > Biancaea sappan. The sequence goes on along the minus strand of CM073491.1, from coordinate 14,786,025 downwards.
TTGGACTGCTCACAGGCCCTCCGATTCCCGTGCCCGCTTCAACAACACCTAGTGAATCGGGTCAAACTGACTGTGAGAGTATGCAAGGTCCACCTACCCCTACTGGATTTGAACAATCCAACATTGTTCCGCTCTGAATCCGGACTTCAACTACTTTGTCTACCCATATAGTATGTACGTCGCCACTTTTTTTTTTTTTTAATAAAACAAGAATTGAAGAAGACGCAAGAATTTGCCTACGTTGTATCGTCACTAGTTCTGTCTCGTGTCATTGCTTTGCAGAGAACCCTTTCAACAACAATACTCTGCAACCAGAGACTCTATGCCTCGTTTCCTTCCACCACCAGGTCTGCATCTTTCACAATTTTATATATCGATGTAGTTAATTTGACAGGCGGTTTTAACTTCACACACACACACACACACACACAAATTTAACAGGCGGTTTTAACTTCACACACACACACACACACACACACACACACACACACAAATTTAACAGGCGGTTTTAACTTCACACACACACACACACACACACACACACACACACACATATATATATATGGAAAGGAGCATTTCAATTACTATAACTTACTCTGCCTACTGCACCAATTAGCTAGTGTGCTGATATATGAATTGGACGCAGTTCTATGGCTTGCCGTAGCGTTCCTCGTGATTTCAAATTTGGCGTCTACTTCGACTCTGAATGCGAAAAGTGGGCACAGAAAGCCGAGAGAGGAAGTGATCGCGGCGAGTCACGGCGCGGTGGCCAGTGATGACCGTCGATGCTCGAGGATTGGGTCAGACGTTGTGCGTGAAGGAGGGCATGCCGTTGATGCGGCTGTGGCCGTTGCGCTATGTTTGGGGGTTGTTAGTCCGGCGTCGAGTGGCCTCGGTGGTGGAGCCTTCATGCTTCTCCGGTTAGCTAATGGCCGATCAACGGCGTTCGATATGCGAGAAACTGCTCCTTTGCTTGCTTCTAAGGTACAATCTCTCTGTTTTACAGTATTATCGATCGTCTTCAAGTTTAATTACAAACTTTTACTGTATTTGCAAGGATGAATTGGATCATCTTTGATCTTAAAGAAATTCTGAAATCTATTAAGAAATATGGAGAAAAATATAAGTATCGATTTATCAATCAAAGAAAATAAATTAAGATATATTGTCGAAACTTTTAAAATTATTTTATTTAATATTATATTTTGATTATAAATAAATTTTATTTTCTCTCAAAATCACTAGCAATCCTAAAATTCTAAAGAAAATATTATATCTGAATACAAATTTGAAAAGCAAACATTCTTACAAACAAGATATTAGATTTAAAATCAGATTTGAAGATAAAAAATAAAAACGCTTACAATAAAGAGTTAAAATTTTCTGCAAAGAAGAAAAAAAAACTCACAGGAGAGGACGGAGAGGGAGATGAAGTTGCTCTCCACCGACAGTCTCTCTCTCTCTCTCCTGCGCTAGAACCTTTCCACCTATAAAATTAGCTTAGTCAGGGGACTGCAATTATTGAATTGATGCTGGTCATCGGTTAACCAATTGAATCAGTTACTCTTGAAATGATAGATGTTTCTTATTGCAATGCAATTAAAATATCTTTTGCTGATTAGCATGATATGCGGATGAGGGACACTTTTCAGTGGTCGACACGTTTCAATGAACCATCATAAATTTTTGGATAAATTATTCCTTTAGACGTTCTAGTTTTACTTAATTTTCAATGGGGTCCCTATAATTTAAAATTTTACAATTGAATTATTATAATTAAACAATTTTTAATTTAATTCTTACCATTTAATTTTCGTCACCATTTTAATTTCATTGACATAGTCAATCGTGTACTAACTTGTACTTTATATATACGTATTTCAAGTTAACTAGTTGGAGTTAATTTCAGTTAATTATCTACTTTAATTTCTAATTTGTTAATAATTTAGTATAAGTCATACATATTCAAAGTGTTAATGCATTGCATCAACAAAATTTAATGAAACACCTGTATTAGTTTAGTGGCAAGGGTTAAATTAAAAAATAATAATAAAGCTACAAAAAGGTCAATTACAAAAATTTGAACTATAAGGACAAAATTGAAGTTTGCGGGAAATTATAAAGGACAAACAAAATAATTTAACCAAAATCGTTTGATATGATTCTTTTGTATTTGATCCCATTTTCAGAATATGTATGGTGGCAACACCACTCTGAAGGCAAGAGGTGCGCTCTCTGTCGCAGTCCCAGGAGAACTGGCTGGCCTTCACGAGGCGTGGAAGCAACATGGCAAGCTGCCATGGAAGAGGCTTGTGCAGCCAGCTGAGGTTCTTGCTCGTCGAGGCTTTAAGATATCACCATACCTCCACATGCAGATGGTTCGAACAGAATCGTACATCTTAGAAGACCCAGGGCTTCGTAGTGTTTTCACATCAAAAGGGAAGCTCTTGGAGATAGGTGACACGTGCTACAATAAGAAGCTAGCAGAGACATTAAGAGCAATATCCAAATTTGGTCCACGAGCCTTCTATAATGGGTCGTTTGGGGTTAACTTAATCGGAGATGTTAAGAAGGCTGGAGGCATATTGACCATGAAAGATCTGAGAACATACAGAGTTAAACAAAAAGAACCATTGTCTGAGGACGTTCTTGGACTCAAGATCCTAGGCATGCCTCCTCCCTCAGGTGGCCCCCCAGTGATGCTTGTGAGTATAATATCAACTTTTTTTTTTTCATAATTTGCGAATGGTTTAGCTAAGCCTTGTGTTCTTTTGCAGCTGCTGAACATTCTTGCTCAATATGAACTCCCTTCTGGTGTTCTAGGTACCCTCGGGATTCATCGAGAAATTGAAGCTTTGAAACATGTATTTGCTGTGAGAATGAATCTTGGTGATCCAGATTTTGTAAATATAACAGCAGTTCTTTCTGACATGCTGTCTCCTAAGTTTGCTAAAGAGTTAAAGAAAGACATTAATGACAATAAGACTTTTGGTCCAAGTCACTATGGTGGCAGGTAAGCTGCTAAATCGACAAGAGTTAAAACTTACTGCATACAGTTTTGCATGCTCCTTTTAAATCATGAATGTTCTCTACATGTTCTGCATCTTTTACCGCACGCACTAGAGTAAATGTGTCTACCTTATTCAGATTTTGGAGTATATGCTAAGAAACAAGTGGCGAAACCTTTTACAGTTAATCAATCATAACTATGCAGAACTGTGGATATTTTTCTTTCTGCTTTCTGGAGTGACAATGGAGATATTATATGACCAATATGGAATCTCAACAATGTTGCGTTTTTTTTTTTTTGGCTGTCTTTTCTCCTAAAGGTGGAATCAGATCAATGATCATGGTACCAGTCATGTTAGCATCATAGATGAGGAGCGAAATGCCATTTCTATGACTACCACCGTAAATGCATATTTTGGTGCAGGAATGCTTTCACCAAGTACAGGAATAGTGTTGAATAATGAGATGGATGATTTCTCCATACCTAGTAATGTTTCCAAGGATGTCCCACCGCCAGCTCCTGCCAATTTTATCATGCCAGGAAAGCGACCATTATCATCGATGTCTCCGACTATTGTCCTCAAGGTATGGTTTTTGCTAGATTTTCCTTCCTTTAATGTAGCAATATTGTTTCATATTGTAAAGGAATTCATGATTCATGTCCAAGACAACTAGTTGGGCTTCACCAAGAGAGAATTGAACTAATGCCTGTCTATGTCTCTACAGGATGGGAAACTGAAAGCTGTAGTGGGTGCAAGTGGAGGAGGTATGATCATTGCTGGAACTTCAGAAGTTCTTTTGAATCATTTTGTCAGAGGAATGGATCCTTTCTCTTCTGTAATGTCCCCAAGGGTCTATCATCAGGTATTGTCAAAGCCCTTAATCCTTTTCCAATCACTTTTTTCCCGTCTCTACCAGATAAGCTCTTGAGAGTATCTACAGATAATGAATGGTAGTCAAGTGATATCTGTCTCTATTTTTTTTTTTAATTTATTTCCTTAAGACCTTTATGAGGACATAATTCCTCAATCAAATTATGGCAAAAGTATCATTTTTGTTTCTAAATTTCGATTCAAGATTTAATTTCGTTTCAAAATTTATTTTGTGTCAATTTTGTTTTAAGTTTTTTCAGTTAGTTTCAATTTTATCCTTGATTTCAACCACATCTAAATTGTAAATGATTGATATTGATATGATCACTTTTATTGTACTTGTCAACACCAACTTGTTTAGCTAAGTATGTCCCACGTCAAATGTTCTCTTGAAATAACAAAATTACCCTCCATTATTTAATAAAATTGAAATGACAAAGTAAATAATGAAAGATAATTTTGTCATTTCAAAAAAAATATATGATGTAGAACGTACCTATTCAAACAAGTTGGTGTCGATATATGATATAGAAGTGATTACATCAGCATTTAACGTTAACAATTTAGTCAGCATTACGCTTGAGGACAAAATTGACACTAATTAAAAAGATGTAAGACAAAATTGATACAAAAAAATATGAAATTAAAACTTAGGAAAGGAAAATAATGCTTTTGTTGGTTAAGAAACTAATCATATGTGATTTGAGCAGCTAATACCCAACGTTGTTAGCTATGAGAATTGGACAACAGTGAGTGGTGACCATATAGAACTTCCTGCTAATATCAGGACAGCCCTTCAAAGAAAAGGCCACGTCCTACAGAGCCTCGCTGGAGGGACTATTTGCCAGTTTATTGTTCAAGACACAGAGTCGTTCAGAAAAAATGGAGGTAGTGGAGAGCTTACGGCAGTGAGCGACCCAAGAAAGGGTGGGTTTCCTGCAGGCTTTTGAAGAAATTCATTAAGGTCCTTAAGATTACATCTATTAAATAAATTTTAGAGTGAAATTATATTTATCGCTTTTAACATTTAATCAAATTATATTGAATACCAGTCTTATTTCAAATATTCTCTTTTAATTTATTTATTTTTATTAAAATTTAATTTTTTTTGGCATAAACTAAATTGGAAGAAATAATTTTACAATATGTATTGAAATGTTAGGAGCTGAGAGTAATTTTTAAAAAAAAAATATCAAATATAATTTAGTTAAACTTTAATAAAACTTAGTATATTTTACTCTTAATTTTATACATAATTAATGAATAAATATCATTATTCTAATAAACCTGTCCATTAAAAAAATTCTGTTCTTGAGAGTCCATATCAATAAAAATATCTTCCTTTCTTTGTTTTTCATATTATTTTCTCTTCTCTTGATCTTTTTTTTTTTTTTCGATAAAGACGGATAGTATTAATAGAAGATGGTAAACATAGAGTTGACTATCTTCATGAGATAATCTTTAGTACATAAAACAGACATAAAAGAGAAAAAGAGGAAAAGTAGAGGCAACATAGCCATAACATACAAGACAACAAGCAGAGAAATAAAGTTTGAGGGAACAGACTGAATAAAGGAAGTAAGCAAATACAAAAGGTCAGCAGCAGAGATTAACAGACAGAACATGCTAAACAAAAGCTGAGACATCTGGAACAGGAAATCAGTGAGCTTGAACCAATACTTCATTCATGTAGTAGGAGAAGATGCAGGATGGCAGGTGGCAAAACTCCATGAGTGGGACTCTTCTTCTACGAGCAAATTTAGCCAGAGCATCAGCACACATGTTTTGTGATTTGTTAATTTTCAAAGTGCAAAACTCAGGAAAAATTGTGAGGAGACACCTGCAATTGGAGATCAAAGTATCCAAAGGGTGATGAGGAGTATAATGTTGTAAAAGTAAAGTAACAACTTGAAGGGAGTCAGATTCAATTTCGATATTGCAATTGGTGTAGCCCAATTTCACAGCCTAATTGATTCCTAAGAATATAGCCCATAATTCTAATTGAAGAACATTTCCTTGCCCAATGAACTTGGCAAAACCATTTAACCATAGACCTTGAGAGTCTTTTAAACATCCACTGGTGCAAAACCATTTAACCACAGACCTTGAAAGTCTTTTAAACATCCGCCGGCCCCCAAGTTGTCATGAATCTTAGAGCCATCAGTATTGAGTTTAATCCATCTTAGAGGAGGGGGTTTCTAAAGGGGCTTCGAAAGAAAATTATTTGCCTTAGAGGAGGAAGGAGAGGAAGCAGTAAAGCTAACAGTGTTCAAGGAGGAGATAGGAGCAGGTTTATTTGACCAGAATTCAACAGCTTTTCCAAAGGCATGATTGAAGGTGATAGAAGGAGTAGTTTCATTTTTAAAGATAAAATAGTTCCTGGAGATTCAAATGGAATGAATAACATAAACAAAAATAATATTTCAAGGAATATTGCAAAGATTTGGGAGACAATTAGTAGTATTCTTATGAAGCCAGACATAAAGGTCATCTTGAAAGAAGAGGGGGGTAGGGTAAGATAGGACCATATATTACGTTCAATTGACTCGATAGAAGAGTTACAGTGGGGGCAAAGATCAGTGGGGGAGCAATTTCTATGAAAAAGGTTTTTGTTTGCAGAAATGCCATTATTAAAACATTCCAATGGAAGAAGGTTTCTCTTTCGTTACCCCAACATTTTCAAATCCAAGAATAGTTGAAAGTAGGATTTGTATTTAAACTAGAAGTATTAAAGATAGATTTGTAAGTGCCATTTGAGGTTTTATTCTAGTAAAGGTTATTGTCTTTAGTAAGAAAAGGAAGGGAGAGACTAATGCTGGTGATTGATTAAGAATGTGGTAGGAATAGTGAAAGTGAAGGAAGAGAAATTCCAAACAAGAGAGTGATTACTGACTTGAATTATATTGGCAACAGTTTTAAAAGTTTTATTTGCAGGGAGGGGACCAATAATTTGTCAAAAGCTTTTACCAATTTTAACCATTCAGTAGGAAAATTAAAAGTTTTTAACATACTTTCTAAAAAGTCCCATGAGACAGTGTCAAAAGCTTTTTTAATGTCAAATTTAAGAATAATCCAACCAATTTTATTTTTAGAGTTTGACATGAAGGTTAAGGTTTCATGAACAAGAAGAAAGAGGTCAAAGATGTTGCGTCCTTTAATGTAAGCTCCTTGTGCACGAGAAATAAGTTTTTGAACAAAGGGATAAATTATGTTAACCAAAATTTTTGCTAAAATTTTATAATGATTTGTACATAAATCAAAAAGACGAAAATGATTTATATTTGAAGGATTGTTTTGGTTAGGAAGAAGATAGAGGAGAGTCTTACACCAACTAGAGTCTATAGACCAATTATGAAAAATAGACATAAGTAGTGTTGTGACCCGTGCGATGCACAGGTAAATCACAACTCTAAAAATTTTTATAACTTATAAAAATAATAATAATTACAATTGATTTACATAAAATTTATGAGTCATGACATATATTTTTTAAATATAAGTATTCTGAATTGATTTATGTTTTATAATCAAATCTATTTTATCTACTTAAACTTTGATTTGATTTGATTTATTTATTTAATAAAATAAATTTAAATAAATAAAATAGGTAAATTTGTTAGTTTACGGATTATTTGTTACACAGATTGGTGATTGATTGAATATTGATTTTATTTTTACTTTTGAATGCATCTTTTTTTGTTTCAATCGGATCTAAAGAAGAAAAAATATTAAAGGTTGCTGCTACATTTGGATTGAATCTCCAGGTCTCAAATTTCGTCTTTCAAGAATTTGATTTCAATCTCTTTCTTCAGTCAAAGGATTATGATTTAAAGATTCATATCTCTAATTTTGATTTCTATTAAATTATAAACTATTTTAGAAAGAAAGCAAAATAAAGTCAAATAAAGTAAATTTTTTAATTCACATATCAATTCCACAATCAAGTTTATTTTACCTACTAAAAAAATCCTTTAAGACACTACAGTGGTCAAACAATAAAGGTAATTATTTTTCAATTTTAATTCAAATCATTTAAATCAATTCAAATCAAATAATTAATATTATGTGATGTTATTAATTTACCAAATTTATTAATTTACTTGATTTATTTATTTATTAAAATCAAATAAAATAATGATATTGACTAATTATCAATTTTATTAATTTCACTAATTAATAATTATGATAATATATTCTGAAAAAATATATTCTACTTTTTACTTTAACAATAACCCACATAATATATTAAATACATTGGAAACCACATAATGTGATAATAATACTATAATTTATAAATTCGTGAAACTAATGAGACTTGTGAGTTATGACATATAATTTTGAAACATAAATATTCTAATATAAATTTTGATTATTTATATAAATTATAATTATAATTTTTAATATAAAATTTATAATAATAAATAACTACATTATATTATGATATAAAATAGTTTATCAAATGAAATAAAATAATGAAACATATGTGTAATCAATAAAAGGTTTTTAATTCAAATTTTTTTGAAAAAATAATAATCAAATTAAAAATGTTCTAGAATAATCAACTGTAAAGAAATTTTATACGTTTGATTAAGAATTGATGCCAATATGTCTTGATCATCGTATATATATATTTCAATAATTTATTATGTACATATTTCAATTCAAATAAATTCAAATCAAATAATAAATGTAATTGTTTTTGAATTTCAATTCAAATCAAATAATTCATTTAATGTGATGTCATTAATTATCTTACAATGATCAAATAATAAAGGCAATTATTTTTTAATTTCAATTCAAATCATTTCAGTAAATTCAAATCAAATAATTAATATTATATAATTTCATTAATTTACCAAATTTATTAATTTACCTAAAGAAAAAAATGATGACATGTGTATCAGTTTCTAATTCAAGGTTTTTCACTACCTCACAATTTAGACAATACAATTAAAAAACATAATTTCAGAGATACTGTGTGTAAAAATATAGCACGAGGTTTAAGTTTATATGAGATTAATTGTACAAAAAGAATCTACTTCGAAAGACAAATAGAAAAAATATTAAGATCTGATGAAGATGAAAGTTTACATACCTCAAAAAGTTCATAGGGACTACCTCGACATTAGACACCACTTTTCTTACTATTACGAATCGGAAAGTCTCTGTATTTGAGATATATGGGAAAATATGTGTAATATCTCAAGAATTTATATGAATATTTAAAGCCTATTTTGAAGTTTAGTGAAAAATTTAATTACGTGAAAAATTTTCTTTTTGAATTAGTGAAGAAAATGTGAGAATAGAAATTTTTATTTTTAATTTAGGAAATTTTTACAAATTCTCAAGGACTAAAGTGAAAAGAAAAGAAAGTATAGAGGACTTTTGAAAAATGACCAAGTAGGAACCCGAGAAGAAAAATAGAGCTTATGGGAATGAATTATGAGTCCGGTACCGAAAAGATGATGGATTCGAGGTTAAAGTGGAGTTTGAGACATCGAGAGGGATTAAAGTGAACAAATCTTATAAGCTAAGGTGGCTATGAGCGATTTTATCGAAAAAGAAATTGGTGGGGCCCACGCGTATACACTTCTCCTTATTCTTTTCTTTTTCTCATTCTCCCTCCCGTAGCTTCACTTTCTCTCTCTCTCGATTATGCTTGCAAAGGAATTTCTTCATCAATCATTCATGCAATTTTTGCTTTGGGAAGGAAGCTATGAAAGTTAGGATGATTGGTAAGTTGATGTTCTTCTTCTTCTTCCTCTTATTACAAGATCAAATCCTTGGTTATTATTTTTGCAAAATTTTTGTAGAATATTTTAATGGATGAATTTAAGTGTGGATGTTAATCTAAAACATTCCTAGGTGGTTTATGATGTTATTAGAACAAGAAATTTGGAGAAAACTATGAGAAATTCGTAGAATTTGGATATTTGAAAAAGTTAGTGTTCTTGATGAAAATTTGAGATTTGAGCTTGGATTGTTGGTAGAAATTGGGGGTTTTGGTGTTAAAACACTCCTTAGACATTAAGGATAAAAACCCATGGAAGAAATCAAAAGAAATGTTGTTTTAGATATGATTTTTGGATTTTTGGATGAAGAACACGAAGAACATCGAAAATTTTCCCCAGAATTACTGTTCACCGAGAAAATTTTTCCAGATTTTCTCGTTACTGTAGCGTTGACTCGGTCAACGTTACTGTAGCGTTGACTCGGTCAACGTTACTGTAGCTGCGTTGACCGTTGACCGTTACTGTAGCATCAGTTTTTTTTTTTAATATCGTTGAAAAGCTCTTTGAGTCTAGTTTCCAATGGTATAAGTTTCATCTGGATATTCATTACCAGTTAGGAGTTACGATTTGAGAAATGGATGAAGGTCGAGAGTAGTGGTAGGAAATTTCTCTATTTCGTAACCCTGATGGTTTTTATCTGGTTACAATAGGAATGGTCAAGTGCAAGGTGGGAGTGCTGAGAGCATGAAATCCAGGTGAGTGGGTTAATACTTGCTATGATTAAATATCTTTGTTATTGACTTTTTGCATCATAGTGAAAATATGTTGAATATCCAAATTTGAAGAGAATGATGTGGGATGATGAGACAAACAATTGTGGAACGTGCCAGGTGATGTATATAATTATATTTTCTTATTTTCTCATGAATGAGGTTATATGATGGATTGTGAATGACATGTGAACTGAGTTGTGTATGTGGCTCAAGATTATGATTGAGGATGTTTTTATATGTGATTGTGATTGTGTTTGACTGGAAAGGAAAGGCATGGTGGTGCACCCCATGGAGAAATCTATGTGAAGCTATAAGGGTGGAGAATATAAATGGAGCGATAAGGGTGGATGCGGCGGGGGCCGCGGGCAACGATCCAGAGGTATTCTGGACGACCCGGTTGGTACGGGAATTTGTGTGTGAAATTGATTTCATCGATTGCTGTTGTGAATTTTGAATTTTGTTGAAATGCATTTGATTCACTTGGATATTGTTGCGAAGTATTATGAATAATATTATATCATATGATGATCGATCTACGTATGATTGCTGCATGTTATCATTATGATGCATGATTTTTATTTTGTCATAGTATTGTGTTATCTACTCACTGGGCACGTGGTTTGCTCATACCCCTCTTATTGATATTTTTTTTCAGAGTTGACAGCTGAAGGTAAATATCGGAACAAGGAATTATGGATCCTTAGTCCATAATTACCTTTTCATTTGTTCAGGATAAAGGTATAATAGTTAAGTTTTATTCTAAGTTGTATAAATATAGAAATCTCTATAATCGGGTAGGTTCATTCAGTGATGTAATGTGAGTAATTGTAGTATGTATACAGAACTCGTTTTGGTTGCATGAAAAAGAATTGTATGATTTTTTTTTAAGAGAAAGATAGGCTTACGGAGGTGAAATGAAATTCACTTTCCGTGCCGGTCACGTGCTCAAATTTTGGGACGTGACAATATGTTTGGATTTTGGGATAAGAATTACTACGATTTGAAAAAAGATAGAGGTGAATCTCTGAAAATATTGAAATCCATACAAATGTAGAAAAAATAGTTCATAAAGTAAGGATACATGTTAAAAAATATAAATTTTACAGAATGTGCAAGAGAAGTGATAATATACTTACAATACAAATCAAAAGAACTTACCAGTATGAGAATTATAAAAAAAAGTTAATGCCTTTGAGCTTCTTCTTGTAGGAAAATGTGCATCTCTTAGAGGAAAAAAATTGTTGCAGTAATAGGCATAAAGAATGAGCAAATAGTTTACCAGAGCTACAAAGGAACACGGCACCAGGGAAATAGTACTAGTTTATTGGATCATGATCTTCTTTTTTAATTCAGAAAAATGGTGGCAAGAAAATAGTGACAGTCCATTTGTATCATGATGTTTTTCTTTGAGATATATATATATATATATATATATATATATATATATATATATATATATATATATATATATATATATATATATATATATATATATATATATATATATGGACAAAAAAAATTGAAGAAACGTACCTCAAAGGGAAAAAAAGGCTGAAGCCTTAAGAAGTCATATACCAGGTGTCGGTTGGGTTCCCGATCGACATGAGGAAATGATCAAATGACAAAAAATGAGCAGCGAGAGCTTGGTTGGGAGAGAGAGCATTATCAAGTTGCACCAGTGGATTCAGAGAAGGAAAATAGACAAGCATGATTGATAACATGACTATATAGTTTATCGCTTTTGAAAATAGATATATAGCAATTAATTATTTGATTATTTGTATATAATAAATGTTAATTTACCAAATGATAACATATTATATTTCAATTGAAAAGTTTACCTAATTTATCAATTATATAGCAATTATATACCAATTATGTATTAATTATAGCAATCATATGGTTATTTATCATAATTTTTCTTAATTCATTTAATGTGATTATATAGCAATTGTATACTAATTATATAGCAATTTACCTTAATTTCTTTAAATTTATTTAATGTGATGTGATTAATTTACCACATTTATTAATTTATCTAATTTATTCATTAAATTTATTTATTTAAATTTATTCTATTATACATAATTTAATGATCTACTTACAATTAATGTCTTAGAGTGAAATTATTTTAATATATTATATAGATATCTACAGTGAGGATAAATTTAATATCTTCCCAATTTTTTGGTAGAAAAAAGCGTGTAAGTCATCATCCCAGAGATTTTAAAAGGATGTATACTCCACAAAGCAGCTCTAATTTCATATTCATTTATTTGCATACAAAGATTCTGTTTTTCAGAGTTACTAACAGAAGGGTGGGAAGATAAAAGAAAAGTGATCGGAGGGGAGACAATAACGAAGGAAGAGATAGGAGTTTCAAGGCTATTTTTAATTTCAAAATCAATCTGCTAAAGGTTAATTCTCTTGATCTTTGGTTTAATAATAGAGTGGCGATCTTAAAATTATATTAATTAATTATATAAAAACTAAATAAACAAATTTTGCTGACTGGATGTCTACAAATCTATGCATAGTACAATCAATCACCTATCCTCAATTCCTCATCCTTTACTTATTTTATTTTTTCTGCGTATTCCACGAGATAAGATCCACCAAAAGAATAATAATTGATGATTTTTTGTCACTGGGTGGTTGAGGCTCACCAAATGCTTTCTTGAAATGTCCTAACATCTTGTTTAGAGCATAATCATTGTAAAGTGCCAAGTAACTTTATTTTAATTTATTTCTTATTTTATGAATAAAAGTAAATCTATAACGAATACATTATTCTTAAACAAATACGTTTATATAGAAAATAACTTTTTGCAGGTAAGTAATAATATAATTTATATAAATAAATAAAGAAAAACAATAAAAGATCTATTTACAAGAGTTTATTTTGAGCTTATTTTATTTATCTTATGACATAAATATTTATATATGTATTTTGAAGAATTTATAAAAATATCTTATGATATGTCAATAAGTTATTTTTAATAAACTAAAAATAATTTATATAAAATTTATATTCATAAACTCTTTAACTATAAAAATAACTTATATATAAGTAATTATATGATAAGTACTTATTCTATTAACACTTAAATAAATTATTTACCTAAGCCAAAAACAAATTCAATCTTCTACTTGCACCCAAAAAACAAATTTAGCTTGATTCCATTATTTCTCGTATAGGCACAACATCTTCTAAATTTTGTCTCTGATATAAACTTAAAAGCGTACACGTCAGTTTATGATAGCTGCCTCGAAGCTATCAATTGTCTAAGGCTGCGAATTCTCTGTCCTTAATTTAAAACTTTTGTAAATTATAATTTACTCTCATTCAAATTTAATTTGCCCTTTCACAATTTAAAATGTATTTTTTACTTAATTATATTTAATTATTTTATTTTATTTTATATTGAAATTTTATTTAAAAATAATTTCATAATAGTAAAAAAATAAATAATTCTTTATGAATATCTTACTTTGACATTGTTATGAATGAACGTTCAAAATTTAGTAGATAAGCAATTTAAAAATTTATTAATAATCTTGAAAGATTACAAAATTATGTAAAATATTAATAAAAAGATTTTAATAATGAATTCATTCATTATCTTGACTATGATATATTCATTTAAACTAATATTGATAAATCAAAATTGTCAATAATTAACTAAATAATTTTATAATTAAAAAATAATAATTTTAAAATAACGAGATAAAATAAATTATAATTTAATCTTCAAATTTATCAGTGAGTCATAAAAAATAGAGAAAAGACTTATATAAAATTTTTTATATCTTTATTATTAAGTTTTTTATTAAAAATAAAATATGTATGAATTTAAAAAAATTAATCATCTAATGATGAATTATAAAAAAATATAAATGACTATTTTTTTTATTTTAGTGTATGATATCACATTTGTGTGTTGAAATGCTCTTATTTTGTGCGTGCCTAAAATGTATATATATATTTACACACATATGCAAATAATATCTCTCTGCTATTATGATCAGAGAGATTGAGGAGTAATTATTTTTTAGAAAAAATTTAACTCAGATTCTTATATTTTTATTATCAAATTTTTTAATTAAAATATGATAAATATATTTTTTAATTAAAATACTATAAATGAATAATTCTTTTTTTAAAATATATATATATATATATATATATATATATATATATATATATATATATATATATATTTAAAATTCTTCGATCTTTTTTTAATTTATACATGTTTTATTTTTAATAAAAAAAATTTCATAACAAACATAAATCTCCCAATTTAAATTTGTACTCATTGCGTAAATAGTACTTCAGTAACAACAAATATTTGTTTTTAATACAATGAGATCATTATAAATTATAATAGCAAATTTCTCGAGATTCCATTGCATAAGCCAACACGTCTGAATATCTGCACTGAGGGGAATCCACTTCTGTCCTCATACTGAATCCTCTAAAGCTTGATCTGAGAGTCTGATCGGCCATGGCTTTGCAAGTGCTACTGAAGAAAACCATCGCAAAATCCAAGTCCAGGTTCGAAATTCGTAAAGGCCTCTCTCTCTGCGGTGCTTTCCCTGCAGTTCCTTCTTCTCCTTTCACTACTTCCGCCGCAGCTTCCGATGTTGCTGGCCTTCCTCAGCTTCCACCATTTGATTACGAGCCTCAGCCATATAAAGGACCATTGGCCGATGAAGTTTTCGCTAAACGGAAGAAGTTCCTGGGTCCTTCTTTATTCCACTACTATCAGAAACCTGTAAGCCTCGACAACAAGACAAACCTTAACAGCTTTTTTTTTTTTTTTCCTTTTTTCCTGCTCATGCTGAAATCCAATAAAAAAAAACAGCAATCAATCAAAATTTTTGCAGCTTCTGTTTGTCTCTGGAATTTTGTGTGTATATACATTTCGTTCGATTTTTTTTTTCACTCATAATTTTCTGATTCATTTCTTGATCTGCATGAGCATGAAGAGTTGCAATTTTCGTTTCATCATGTATATCAGTTTGTTCATATAGTGATTCATTCAATGTGCAAAGCTTTAGTTCTCAATTTCAACCGCATGTAGGTTGTGTTGTTGATATTTCTCCTGAAATTCATGTATCGGTTTTTACCTATCAAATGACTCGTGAGTAGTTGATCGAGCGACCGTACGCATTGGATTGATTAGAGTCAATGCTATTGATTTTCAAGTAAAAAGCTAATCTAACAAGTGGTAACTGATGAAACAGCGAATAAGTCAGGAATTATCAAGGAAACCTTTATAATTTGGGCGCAAGGAGTGGATTAAAAGCAGAGAATTAACTTTCTCCAACAACTTCCCTATTATGAGAAAATTTACAATGTTCTTTTCTTTGTTGGGTGAGGGTATTTGTTGTCCGTTTTCTTTTTTCCATTAGCATTGGAATTTCTTAGCCTGGCTTCATAGGGACCATCAAGGCGAGCTGAGGGAAGGAGCACTAGTAATTTCCCATCATTCACTGCATTTGTATTCAAGAACTTTATGATATATTGGCTTCTGCAATGATTTTTTATCTGCTCCCATTTCCTAGTTTTTTTTTTTCATGATTTCAATGTGGTCTGATCAAAATTTTCTTCCTTTTTGCATGGTGGTTTATCATTATCCCAATTGTTGAGTGAACTCTGCACACTCAGTGTTACTTCTTTCTTTCTTGTCCCTTTTTATAAGCATATATATCTAAGTCAAACTTCAATTATACTTATAGCTCAACATCGTCGAAGGCAAAATGCAATATCTTTTTGATGAGAGTGGCAGGCGTTATCTTGATGCTTTTGCCGGGATAGTTACTGTTTCTTGTGGCCATTGCCACCCTGAAGTTCTTAATGCTATCATGGAGCAGAGTAAACTTCTGCAGCATGCTACAACTATATATCTACACCATGCAATAGCTGATTTTGCCGAGGCTCTGGCTTCAAAAATGCCAGGGAACCTTAAGGTCAACTTTCTATTCATTACTTGTGTTTAATTCCTATTTCTAAATAGTGAAAACTTTCAGTAAAAACAGATTATGACACCAGTTTGATCTCATAATGCGCAACCTTCTTGAAATGTCATGTCTCTAGTACTCACCCCTGATAGAAATGTTAGTACGCTTCCAAAATAGCAACTGTTACTCCATATCGTTAATTTTTTGTTTCATTTCTCCCATCTGGTAAGTTTTTAATGAATGGAAGGAAGGGTGAGGAGGAACTTTTCTCCTAAGGCACTCATTGGTGAAACACAATGTCCAATTTTTTGGCGATCTTGATTATATTCAATGTGAAACATAATTATCAAGTAAACAATTTCAAATTGCAGGTTGTTTACTTTGTAAATTCTGGTTCAGAAGCAAATGAATTAGCAATGCTGATGGCCCGTTTATATACTGGTAATCTTGGTATGATTTCTTTGAGGAATGCATATCATGGGGGCAGTTCTAGTACAATTGGGCTGACTGCTTTGAACACATGGAAATACCCAATACCAGAGGTATGTCTGTATAATAGGTCACAAGATCTCTAATGTTGGCTGGATATAAATACTACTAACCATGGAAGTATAATGTAATTTTTCTCTTTTAACTTCTCTTGTTTCTTGAAGTTTACTGTGTCAAGAGTCCAAGAACCAAATTCACAATGTGCTTATAAAAAAAATCAAGCTGACTTGTATTTTTAATTTTTTTTCTTATTTAGTTTCTAAGGGAACAACAGACCAATAGCGGAAACATATTTTGCAGGACTCCATGCTATTTTAGTTGAAAATACACCTTTGTGAATGCAGTATTCATTTTTATACTAAAGATGGTCATACTCCAATTATTCTCTTCAAGATTTTAAACTTTTTTAGGGCGAAATTCATCATGTTATGAACCCAGATCCATATCGTGGAGTCTTTGGCTCAGAAGCTAAGAGTTATACCAAAGACCTACAAGATCACATTGACTATGGCACATCGGGAAAAGTTGCAGGGTTTATCGCTGAAACAATACAGGTTCATATAATTTGCCACATCTAATGCTTGAATCAATATTGAAGACAGGTCTTTGTTTGATTTTTCTATTTACTTTTTCTTCATGACTTACAGGGAGTTGGAGGTGCCATTGAACTGGCACCCGGATACTTAAAACTAGTATATGACATTATCCACAAGGCAGGTGGTGTCTGCATTGCTGATGAAGTGCAGACAGGGTTTGGTCGAACAGGAAGTCATTATTGGGGATTTGAGACCCAGGGTGTTATTCCTGATATAGTCACCATGGCAAAGGTCTATAACATCATTTCATCCTTTAATAATTTCTAGAAACCTGGACACTTTAATTATTCATTTGAATTGGAACATCTTTTGTCTGTCATGATATTAATTATATGTACTGTCTTGAGCATAATTTCATGTTTTTCCTTATATTGTTTTGGTTTCTCTAGTTTTTTTTTTTTTTTTTGGGTGATATTTTGCATTACATTTTAAGGACTGATTTGTATGAAGTTCCTTGTGCCTTCATATCAAAGTCTTTATATTGTATCTCTTGTTTATATGTATCAGGGTATTGGCAATGGTTTGCCATTAGGAGCTGTAGTTACTACTCCAGAAATAGCAAGTGTGATGGCCCAAAAGATTCAATTTAATACTTTTGGTGGGAACCCCGTATGTTCTGCTGGTGGACTTGCAGTGCTTCAGGTCCTTGATAAAGAGAAGCGTCAATTTCATTGTGATGTTGTTGGTTCTCACTTGCTTGAGCGTTTGAGATGTCTTATGCAAAGACATGAAAGTATGTAGTTTTTTTACTTAACATCCCTATAATATTTCCTTTTTTTGTTTTGTAATATATTTTTCCTTTATGGAACATGTGCACTAGCCATCTATTTTTATTTGTGTTTGGTTGAATAGAGGCTTAAACTTTGTACGAAGGAGCCTTGGTTGCTTGACTTTGGTCTGGGTACTGCTGCCTTAGAGTCAGTACGCAGCTGCATACAATGTGACTTTCTCATGTTAGTGTAATTTTAACTCTCATAATTACATTATTTTGTGCCAGTTATTGGAGATGTGAGGGGAAGAGGTTTGATGGTGGGGATTGAACTTGTTACTGATCGTAAAGAGAAGAACCCCGCAAAGGCTGAAACTGCAGTTCTATTTGAAAGACTAAGAGGTACCAAAACATAAAACCCAACCCAAAATTTTTATTTTATATACGTGAAGCGTTCTCCAAACTGTCTTTCACATGTACTAAATATTTACTAGCTTTTGAACCACAGAGCTTGGTGTTTTAGTTGGCAAAGGAGGACTGCATGGAAATGTTTTTAGGATTAAGCCACCAATGTGTTTCACCAAAGATGACGCAGGTATTGTTCTTTCTGAGCTCCCTTCAATTATTCCTTTGTTGAAGTCTTTTCAGAGCGGAACTTTATTTCATTTAGTGGTTTCCCAATATGCAGATTTTGTTGTGGATGCCTTGGACTATGCCATGTCAAAGTTGTGAGAATCTGCCTGGAGCCGAGACGACTAGGTATCCTATGAAGAACTGGATTATCGAGCCAAATTGCTATATATGGAATGAACACCAGTCCATTCTATTTATTTCAGAGATATAACTTTGGGCAACAATGCAATGCTCAGCCTGTTGCAAAGTGGATTTCTTTCTCGTAGACCGTTAGATTTCTCAATAATGAATATAGACTAGTGTTCATGAGATCCGAAAGCTGCATCAAACCAAGAGTACAAGCAATTCACACAACAAAATCCTGGAAAAGGAAGCACATTTTCTTGTGGAGACTGGTGAATGAGTAACTAAGTAAATTAGTCAAGTGTGTGGGAGAGAACTAGCCTCTCGAAAGTAGTAAGCGTGTCTAAGGAAATTGTAGTTCCTATTGCCTTGTAAGATCTTACTCAAATATCAATAAAACTCTTCTTTTTCAGTCAACCCCCCGTGTAATCCCATTATACACGTACTCAAATTTTCTTTGAAATAATATTTATCGCTGTAAATTTTTCTTTTTTCTGTCAATTGAATTACAGAGCGCATTGTCTAGGAGGAATAGTGACCAGATTAAGTTCACATATTCATTCATATAAAAAATAGCTGCTAACTGAACACGTCATTTTTACAACCTTTGCACTATAAAACGCTACTTGCAGAGCCTTCAACTTCAGAAAAGCATAATGAGCTCTCCATAAGGGACAAGAATACAAGCATCGATCGATGAAAGAAAAATAATAGAAACATGTCCACTTTAAGATAGTTATCGTCTTATTTAAGATAGTTAGTGAATTAAAAATAAATGTATACAAGTCGATTTATTCTCAAAACACACCTTTAAATATACACAGTTACTTCTACATTGCCAATTTCCATATAGACTCATTACATGTTCTAAATGTTTCGTCTAGCCAACAGCATCTTGCTTCCAAAATAAATTTATTTACATAATCCTATTTATATAATGGCCAGTTATATTTACAACTTCTCCATAACACAAGATTGCCGGAAAAATGGGAGCATCCTGGGCAAACATGGCACATTGCTTCATGGTCTTGGAGAAAGACACTTTTAAGTTGCAGGAGGCATTGGCCACATCATCTTTAGATTACAAGTTTGAGCAGTGTTTCTAAGACTAAGCAGGTTCATGAGGACGATTAGCCCAAAGTGAGCTCAAAGCCCGCAAGCGTTGGAAATATTCTCCCAAAGCAAGCATGCATCGAGCTGCCTGACGGGTTGTAAGGATTCGAAACATTTGCTGCAACGTTTCCTGCCTAAGATGATCAGCCTGTTTCACATAAACTTTGGTTAAATTTCGAGTTTAAAAAAAAAATGTATTTAGAAGATAATGACCCTCAAGGATGCCTATAAATGATATATTTTTCATTACGGTTAAAACACCTATGATCCAATTACTACAGCCACCTTCCACGGTCATTCATCCTAAATGTAAAATAATAACATGGATCCTTGGTTAAAACCAAAAGAATGTCAAATAAGAATCTATTTGTGATCAAGTTTCATGATTGAAGGTCTAAAATGCACCAAAAACTTGATCTCAACCACGGATGGATCTCCCTAATGGAGATGTCTCAGAAATGAACGTGTACACACTAATCAATATACAGAAATTCAAGATGTACAACAACTCGTTTAGTCATGAAACTAATTGTAACAGCTCCATGTGAGTTCCAAAACTCTTCCACACTACAATCAAGATGAAGATTTGACAACCATTTTTTTTTCCTGTTAAAAGAATTACCCAAATGATGAGATTGAAGCACGTATAAGGTTTTTCTCCCCAATTTTGAACCTATGGTGAGTGAAGATACAGAAACATAGTCATTGGAGAAAGCAGTTAGAGAGAAAATATAAGAAAATAGCCAATATATCCCTTTAAAGAAGCTTGAACAGACTTTCAAGAGTGTATGGACAGCCTTCAACATATTCTCATGGATGATGTGAGGCAACAAATCATTATTTCTTTTTACTTACAGCTAGGTAGAAACTTTTCTTGGCAAAACATGTACATACAAATTACAAGTATGCTTGGAGCATGACATGCAATGAAAAGGATAAATTTATAAAACTGAAAAGTAATGGCTATATTGGAAGTGGTGTTCATTACCTGGTTCACAAAGCTCACTAGAGCCTCCAGCTTCTCCACTGCAGTAGTCATCTGTGGAATATAAGTTCCATCAACCAGTTGTCCAGCTGCGACAGTTTCAGCAAGTATTTGCTGAAGTTTGTCCCTACCCTGTGAAAGGGCATCTTCTGCTTGCTGGCATGATTGTCCAAGGTTATAAACATCCAATCGTTGTTGCTCTGTCAAGGGTTCAATTAAAGGGACAAGAACCTGCAGTTAAAATAAATTTGTCAACATGAATCATACTTTTACAGGGTTATGCTATTGTAGAATAAGACAACAAAAATTATCCCCAGGGAACAAGGTATCCCTGTACACCTTTAAATTTCAAGTGTGCAGATGCAATTCTTGACAAAAGCATTAAGTCAACACCAGACACTGCTTTCTGGAACTAGTACTAATAGCATTCCAGTAGATCTTGCCAAATGATTATACATTTTTGGGATTTCCTAATAGAAAATGCCAGTAATAATAAATGCAAATGATAATGAGAATCCCTGAAACACAACAATTATCAACTCCTACTACTTGCTGTAGGTAGTCATGATTCAAGTACAGTCAGGCAGTCACTCATTTTGTGCCTCTGATGTATTCAATAGGACAAAGAAAGCAAGAATTTGATGTTTTTTGTTGAACATTGCATGCAAAAGGCAATGTCCATAAGTTCCAACCTGCTAGCAAGGTGTATCATTGCAAGTACCCAAACAGTATCATCAAAAGGACGATCAATGACAAACCCTTGGGTGTACATGATATATGATGCAGTAAACAAAAGATACCATAGAATGCATGCTACAGCCATGCATGATAAGAAAACTTTCAAAAAATGGGTAGGTATTGGAACTAAGTGAGAAACAAATTGCAGAGAGTATTTAATCGTCTATTGGCCATCTGGTACCTCCCCCCCACAACATGTTCTTTAGGAAGGGTGGGGTTGGGGCAGTAGCGGCAAGGGATACTATTTCATGTAGCCAATAACCATTTGAATTGTCATAAATTTATAATTACTTTGTTTACCTACAGAACCCAAATAGATTATGGGAACACATTATAGCTATATGAGAATCAATTAAATCTAGATCCTACAGATCCTATGAATCATTTCTCAACTTCATTCATTTGCTAGATATGAACCATCACCTTCAGAAGCTCAGATGGGCGGAATCCTCCAATCCACAAGAAAAACCGTTCAGCTGTTGTTTTCCACATGCCAAACAAAACGTAGAAAACATCTGCTTTTGCAGCTGCAGATTTCATGCGAAAGAGTTCAGAATAGTGATTCATTATACTATCTACGAGCATCCTGAGCTCCATGTCACCGATATGAGCATTTAAAGCAGTTCTCAGTTCACACATTTGTTTATTTTGCTTTTCAACCCAGTGCCCATACTCCACCTCAAAGGTTGTAATGCCTGCAGAGTTGTTAGAGTCTTTTTAGAATGCAACAATTAGTTGGAAAAATAAAGTGCATAAGGTACTCAAAAAAATCCAAGCCTTGATATATATATATATATATCAACTATAGAGAACAAAGCAAAACTCATAGAACTCTGAAATTTTTCTGAACAATTTAAGGGTTGCACTTAGATTTCCTGAAGCTGCGCATAGTTATTTTCAAGAAGCATTTATGGTATGCTGACGACTTATTCAGCTTATATGCAATTTATGAGTTCAATAACAAGAGTCTTGTACAACATATAAGCAATGAAAGCAGACAAATAAAAGATAAAAGGGGACTCCATAACAACAAAAGTTTAAGGATTCTTGCGCATGAGATCAGAAAATCTAATTTTGAAAGCAGCTATCATTTCAGTTGAAATGATATTGCTCTACCAACTGGCAGAGTGAGCTTTGAACTTGCAGTAATCATCTAGAAATATGAATGAAAAGTGAGTTCAGAACTGAGATAGGATATGATAACAAAGCAATAGGATGCCAATGATTTGAAGAAAACATTCATAAATATTTTGCAAGGGCAGTTGCTAAAACAAGAATTTTGATGTTGGTTTAGCATATAAGTAATTTACCCACAGAACAAAGTTAATTTTTCAAAAATGAGAACATCATCTTAGTTACCAAGATATGGATTATCAACTAGAAACAGAAAAACTCAAGATCAATGACCAATCAATATTTACCAACATAATAACGAACAAACCTGAATTTACAGATCCAGCAAATACCAAATTATCAGAATCCAATCCACTTCCCACAAAAGATCCCTGCAGTTTTGTTGCTTCAAGAGTTAAAAGAGAAAAAGCAGATAATGATCCGCATAAATCAATGCATTGCATAAGTTACAACTGAAGTTCTTCTCTGCACCTGCTGTCTTGCATGCTCTAGCTCTTGCTCTAACTTGATCAGTTTCAAACGACTTGATTCTAATTGTTGAACATAAGCCTATAAGGAAATACCAGAAATCATATTATAATTGATGCAAATATCATAACACTTTGCATTTATCACATATCTTTCAATGCAAAACCTTCCAAACCTTTTTCCGTATACGACTCTTACGAGCAGCCTCCCGGTTTTGTGCAAGACGTCTTTGTATCTGCAAGTTTTATAATGTTATATTGCTATCTCAGTTGCCATAGAAGCATTAAACAGAAATTTTGAAAAGTATGAAATGCATGCTGGACATCCAAAATCTTGGAGCACAGATTCCTTACAGAATCTAAAATAGTAGACCTAGCATGCTTTTGATTGTCGCCCTAAGTTTGTACATAAAGCTAAAAATGAAGCAAAAGAAAAGAAGAAAGAAGCGCCCCCTCCCCTGTTCCAAAACATCACTAGAGATTCTGTTTCTAGTTCAGATGGTTGTTTGAAAAGAAGAAAGAAAAAGAAAGAACTGCATTCAACAACACACTACACAATGAGCTTTGGAACATCAAAATGACTATATACCTGATGCTAGAATTAGTTTCTAAACATATTTCCTAATTCCTAGGCAAAGAAACTTCTTGTGATGCTAAGAAACAAAAATGTGCTATATTGTTCTTTTTTCTTTTTTGGTGAGGGTAGGGAGAGGCAAAGGATTTGCATAACATGCTCTTACCTTTTCAATAGATTTATTAGCTTCTTGGTCATAATTCTTAGGAATTCCCAGCATTCCATGAGAAGCATCCTCTGACTATTAACCACCACAAATTAATTTTCTTGATAAGCAGAATAAGCATTCTCATTTGCCAAAAAATATTAGCATAAATTTTGTAGAGTTGCACCTGATTATCTAACTTCACATCTGCCTCACCAATTAACGGCACAGATGCACTTAAATTACAATTACTTTTGAAGTTTTCTTCCCACATACTAATCTGGTGGATAGGATCATATACACCCATCCTTCTCGTGGAAACAAACTGTGTGGATGGAGAATTCATGCTCTTTGGACTGATTAGTGCAGCAATTCAATCAGCATTTGACACATATATAACAAATGGCTGTTAAGAATACAGAAATTGCATTAAGTTAGGTTCACTTAAAGCACAAAAATAGACATAATTAAAAAGCAAAAAGAAAACAAATAGATAGAAATTTGCCATATAAATTTTTACACTGACATGGCTTGATCATAAAAAATTGATGAACACAAGAAAATCTTTTGATGTCATTACGACAAAAGAATGCAGTAACACATATCTAATGGTAATACAAATAACAAATCATTGGATGAGTCCAGATAAACTAATAGTAATGATCGCAAGGAATAAAACTAAGGACAATGCAAAACAGATCAATTTGGATGTTAAGACTGCTTCAAGTATGTGGTGTATAATATGTTACATGGAGAGGAAAACTCAGAAAATGTCACCCAAAACATGCAGTCAAGTTAAACTAGCATACGTGCACTCTGCAGATTTCCCTAACCAAAATGCTGCTAAGCACTGAAGATGGTATCTAACAAGGATAAGAAGACAAGCTTGGGAGCAAGAGATGATTAAATAGAAGAATTTAATCTTCTTAGATGTTCCAGTTTCAGAATAGGAAGAGGAGTGAAAATTATTGAGTTCCTGAGCTTAGAACCAAGCAGTCTCATCACGCGGTACCATCCTTTAAACTATAGTAGTGGTAGAAGTACTGTGAAAGAGACGGGAGAATATTGAATGAATTCTAGGAGAAGTAGCTTCTACCAATTAACCGTAAACAAAAGAGAAACTTTCATTCCAATACAAATCCAGATACATATATAGGTAAAATACGTATGCATACTTCTTTTGACCAATCCATGCTTCACTTTCTTCCCTTAGACAATGTTCAACAACCACAATAACACTAATACAATAGATTCTAAAAATTTGGAAGCATCATCCAACAACCAAAACACCATTTTTGGTATAGGAAAGGAAATCCAATCCCATGTATATTTCAAAAGACAAACAAAAATTACAACAAGAAGTACCGGTGATCATAAATAGAAAGCACGCAAGCAAGCAACTGCTTCAAGACAAAGCATCTATTTCATATTTCCTTGGCAATTACGTTAGGTTTTGATTCCTATCCATTTCCTCGTATTTTTCAGAATTTAGTTCTTTAATATTTTAGAAATTAGAAGGGAATAAAAACCGTACCTTAAAAAGCTATCTTCAGAAGCTTTTTTTTCCCGCTCAAATCCTGCCAACTTGGTAGCCACCAAAACTAGAACGAAATTCCATGAACCACAACACGAAAGCTATCCCTTACAAAACCCTAAGCTCCGATCCTAATCGATCGAGGAACAACTCGGCTTTAAAGAAAGTAAGCGACCCTCGAACTTTTAATTTAATTCTCCTCGTTGTGTGACATTTCAACAGTTATTATAATATTAAGCTCGCTGTGAGTAATATATTATTGAACATGGAGACTAGTTTTGTTATTGTATCATATTTTATTTTATTTTTTTCTGCGTGTCATTGTGTGATACAGACAGTCAAAGAATTCACAATAAGCTAAGCGAAGCAGTCATCGTCATACTTCCACTACACCTTATATTGCGCACCAGGTAGATGTGGTGAGTGCATAGTTCGCACCCCTATCAGCGATTGGGTGACGTCACATACCGATAGGTCCAGTGGTCGGAGACGTGTGGGTCACCGGCGAGTGGATGAGATGAAGGAAGGACCCAGAAATAGAGTTTTATCTGAAATTGAAGAGGAGAACTTGACGAATACGCGCGAGGATAGCACGTGGAATTTGGAAGATAGTATTAATGAATTACAGGCCATGCCATAGGTTGGGAGTTGCGTGGGAGTTCGTGTCCGCCACGTGGCCTGCCATCTGATTTTCAGAGCGTGTTTTTCACTCCCCTCTCTGGATGTAATTCTTGAGCGTAACCAGAGGTCATGTTTTGGTGGGATCAGGATCCAGAAAACACTTTTTTTAGTCCCAGTTTTACATTTTCAGCAACGAAATCATTGTCAATTATATAACACTTTTTAACAACGATTTTAATGTTATTAAAAGTGTAAAATTGTAACTAAAAAAAGAGTTTTTTGTTCTGCAGAACAAAAAAATTCATTCTATTTTATTATGGGTTAAACAGTGTTATTGAATATTTGATTTTAGCTCTAATATTCTGTTCGGCATACGTGCCGTATTAGAATAGTTTAGGCCCCACATAGGTAAATGAAGTTCATGCTGTGCATGTATCATGTTCTTAACTTGGCATACGTTAAGCAAAGGCCTTCAATCCTTAATTTTGGGCTATAGATTGCTGTTATGGTGAAAATACAAATATATATATATATATATATATATATCTGCAGCCTTTATACTTTTATTATCATATCTTTTAATCAAAATATAATAATTTATACTTTTAAAAAAATGTAAAAATTATACAATTTTTATATAATTAGTTATTTTTAAAAAAATATTACTAATCCAAACATTACATGCTTTGAATTCTAAATTTTAGATTCTTTCTTAGTTTCATTAATAGTATTTCCTACTCGATAAAATGAAAACTAATTTTTTTTTAATTTATTGGCGCAAAGATTTAGTATCTCCAAATTGAACTTTTTAATTTTTATCGTTCTTGCGGCACATTAATCACGTTACGCGGGCAAGGCCTTGCACTTTTCCTAATGTCTACTTTTCTTCCTATCAATTTTATTTTATCAATTTTAATTTCATTACTACTGATGTTCGTCTTTAATGAGACATAATCAAAGACAACATTATGATGGTAAAAGTAGTAGAATAACTGAATAACTTACCTCTTTAATGAGACATTTTCGTATGAGTTTAGTTTAAATATGATTCAGGTTTTTTTTTGTCGAGCATTAAAAAAAAATTGATATTATCAAAAGAGTCAATGGACAAAAAACTAACCAACAAAAATTGAGTTTAGCGAGATAATTTAGTTTTTTACAAGATGGCTAAGTTAATTTTAAATTTTTGTTATGAAAAATATTTATATTTAATGCCTACCAATACAACAAATAGGATTATTTTTAGATGCTTGAAAGAAAGAAAAAATTGTAAAATACTTAGATGCATAAAATAAGTGGTATGTTTCTCTCTTTTTTTTTTTATGTTCTAATTCCATGTCATAGAGAACTTAATATTAGTCTGCAATAACGTATTTGATTATGTCATTGTTATATATAAATATATATATATATATATATATATATATTTAAAACATAATAAAAAATATTGTTAAGGTTATTGTTTTCAAAATCCAACAAACCCAACAAAAGAAACAACAAATTTTGGTGAGATTCAACGTGACTATATCAAATCATATTGTCTCATGTGTGGGTAGGTCAACTGTTTGATCAGTTTTGATCCAACGACTCTCATTTATTTAATATTTTTTTAAAAAATATTATAATTATTATTTTATATTTATTATTATGCTTACAATCGTCATTAAATTAATTGATACTTGTAAAAAAATTTTAAAAAAAATTTGATGAATGAGAATCATTAAATTAAAATCCAACGATTTTAGAAGCCAATCTAAACCCTACCTACGTAAAGTTAATTATCTAAAAGGGTCTCTCTTGCCAAGATAAGGGCGATGCATCATTCTCCACTTTCAATTGTCACAAAAACTTAATCTGAAGTTGGATAGATATTTTTTGTCAAGATTTTAAATGAAAAAAAATACAAATTATGATATCATGTTAATTGTATAACGTTGAGTTATAAAAAGATATAGGGTCATATAATGTTGTCTTTAAGATATATGTCGTCTAATGCGTTAATTTATAGATTCTTTTTTACACCTTAAAATTTGTAATTTGTTATGATGACTTTGGTCTCTTTTATTTGATTGTATAGTGAATTATTAGTTTTTAAAATATAATTTTTATAAATAATTAAATAAATTCAATAAGTAAAGTGTAAGCATTTCTTTTTCTTTATGAACTAAATTATATGTTTATATAATTATTACGATGCAAAGTTATAACAAATATAAAATATCACTTCCAAATTTAGTATTAATATGCAGATATTTTATATTTGCTTGTACATCCATTAAACGGATTCACAAAAAGTCAAACATATTTAGAGTCATGCATAAATAATAAATAATTAAAATGGATCTCAATCCATGCAAAGTCAGGCTTCTGTTGTAGATACAAAAGTAAGCCACTCTTAAGATTTTTATTTTAATATTAAAATTTATTTTTTAATGATTTATAACCAATGGGATTAGCACTGCCCATTTGTTATCTACCTGTCAGGCTGTCACAGTACTTTTCTTTTATTTATTTTTTTATTTTGTTCGTCTTTTGGTTTGATATTTATTTAATTTGTAAATCGTAATCAATCCCGCATGATGCTAAGGATGGCTGAACTCTTGTCATATTAGTGGCCTTTCAGATAATGCTGGGGACGATAATGACGTCAAGCATTTTGATTCCTTTCCTGTGCTCAGGCCCACGTTTAATTATAATTTTATACCCATCGTACTTTCATATTTAGCACAATCATAATAAATTTTAATTCATGAATCAATTTTTTATCCAAAATTTTAATATTATTTATTCATATACATATAAGTTTAAAAATTAAATTAATAAACAATATGATGAATTTTTTATTTTTTATTCTTCTATTAAAATAATCCCTTCAAATAATAAAATAAATATTTTTTTGTTAATTTAATTTTTAACATATACATATATATATGTATATAGAATTTTGGACAAAAATAATAAAAATATTATATCATAAATAAAACTAAAAATAAAAAATTATAACCTTCTAAATTTAAGAAGATTGTTCACATTTTTTGCCCTAAATATGAAATTATCAACGAATGAAAGATTTGAGCTCAACACCAAAAGGAAAAACTAAAACAGGTTCTACAGAGTAAATAAGTAATGGAATAGGGCACTTCCGAAAATTAATGAGATTTTATACAAGGAGGGTATCAACTTACAACAAAAAAAAAAAGAAAAAAGAAAACAGAATAGATATAGTTTAATTAATCTTTATACATAATATATATATATATTAAAAAAAAAGAAATTGTGTACGTAACATCATCAAATGGTAGGTATTCTTTAAAATAGTACAAGTTTGCCGAGATTTATGCAAGTTTGGCTTTGCAACACACTTTACAATTTAGAATGAAGCAAGTTCGATTCCTTTGGAATCGAAATCTGCTTTAGCGCTAGTGTTGCTCTAAACTACATCTTGATAAGACCAAATTGTACAAGTAGGGCAGCCCTATGATTCCCCTACAGAAAATGCACACTTTATATATATATATATTGATTATTTTCCTTTTTTTCACTTATTTATTATCTGAATTTCTCAGTGTTCCTTGCAATAAACGGCACTTCATTCAAGGGGACCCAAAAGGGCATCGTACTGGTGTACTACAGTGTCCATTGTTTTGGTGCTTTCATGTTTATTATCATTGAATAGTCAACACATACAGCTAGGCTTATTAGCAAAAAATAATATTAAAATAAATTAGTAATAAAACATATATAAAATAATTAATAAAATTAAAATTAAAAAATACAAGTATATATTAAATGAAAATTTTAAAACTTAATAAATGAGCATTAATTATTGTTTATTTAATGAAATATTTAACGAAATAGTTATTTTTGCAATAATGATAAAATTTAAAGAGTTATTTATTAAATTTTAAAGTTTAAGAGAAATAAATTATATATAAGATAAAGATTGTGAAAGTAAAATATATTTTTATCTAAAATAAATAATATATCATAATTGTATTAAAGACATGTTATAAAATTTAATTTATTAAGATATATTTTGAGTTATGAAGCACTTAAAAAATAATAAAAACAAACATACTTAAATGGTCTAAAGTGTAAATAAATCATATTCTGACTTTTATTAAGTGCATACAGATGAAGCTTTATAGATTACTTCTGAAGTTTTTTAAATTTTAATTGAAGCCACTTATTCTTACAAATTATTAAACTGCATAATTACGCCTCTCATACATATCTTTTGTTTTTTTTAAATAAATAAATATAGCACACTAGTTTGCTTTTTGGCTTAAGGATTCCGCTAAACATCAATCAAACTCTGCAGCACAAATCGTGAAATTGGAAAGGAGAATCGCTATCAATTAATATTTTAGGTGAAAATGTAATACACTTCTACTAATCTAGAAAATTCTTTTATCTCTTTAACTTTAAACATTGACAATAATCTTAAACTTTTAATTTTATATAATATAATTTTTCGTTGACTTTTTCCTTCCAAATTGTAACACCTCTTATTCTTGCAAGATTAAAAATATTGAATCAGCAAAAGATATATTTGAATTATCATCCCAAGTTATAAAATAACAGCTTATTTTATTATTTTCTTTTATACTTTTTGGTAACATACAACTCTTTTATATATATATATATGTTCGACTTATTTTTGGCTAGTTTAATATTTTTTAATATACATGAAAAATATTATAGATTCTCTACTTTGCTTCAAAGATAAGTAGAATGCATGGCTTAATCTTGTTAATTTTTATAATTAACTGTTCAAATTTTAAAATGTTATTTTTATTTTTATTTAAAAAATTATAAAATCTAGACTGCTAACGAGAATCAGAGTATCCAAACTACATGAAAAAGTGATACATTAGGGTTTGAGGCAAAATATATAGTCTATAAAGGGGTAGATGTACTCGGGACCATAAATAAGGATATAGATGTACTTGGGACCGACAGCTCCAAGTCGAGATTACTTTAAGGTTCGATATTGCGTCACCAATAGCGCAAATCTGATTAATAAAAAAACAACCACCAAGCATACAGGCAGAAATATATATTATATATGAAAATATATTTTATAAGAAACGATAAGTTTAAATAATTATCATAGAATCAGAGGGTTGCGTCAATACTCAACGATATGAATAGAGCAACGCAATGATGGATGGTGGGTGCATGCCATTACTGATTTTGCATTATCATATTAATAATTAAATAGGAAAACGAAATGAAACGTCATTCAAACACTAAAATGCTTTTTCTACTTGTGGTTTTATTCTCGAGTGCACTCTAATGTGGGTTGGCACTAAGAATGGTGGTTGTGGCCTCTGGGTTGAGCCATTTTTAGATTCAGACGCGCTATGGCCAAAAATAAATGAAGTGATGAATGGTGAGAGAGGACACCAATATGACCAATCAATATATATATATATATATATGGTTGTTATATATGTTGTGGATAATAATATATCTGTTCGCGTAATCAAATGAATGTTTTGGGGGTTTCTAAGGATACACGAAGAAAACATAATCAAGAAGAAGAGTTATTTTTTCATGGCTGTGATTCTGTGATGTATTTCTCTTTGCGTCATGGAATCTTCATTTATCGGTCACATCAATCATCCTTGATTCTGAAATGTAAACTTTTATATTCCCATGTAGACGACAATGCAAATAGTCCGGCGAGGAATTACTCGAGAAATATTTTCATTTTTAGAATGGGAAGTGATTAAAATTGTCATTTCGAATTTAAAATAATAAATTATATTCTAGATTCTTATCTTTTTACTCGATTTTTATTTTGGTTACAATTTTGTTTTTAAACCTAAAGTTGTGTAAATTTTTTACAAAAAATATTAATATAATTACTTCTATTATATACAGCAGTATTAACACATCTCATTATGTGTATATTCTTTTGAAATTATCTTCTATTATTTAATAGAATATTTAACCTAAAACATGCATAACTAAATGAGTTGGCAATAATATGTACAATAGAAGTGATCATATTAACGTTTACTGTTGATTAACAATTTAGATAACGTTAATGTCAAAAATAAAATTGAAACTAATTAGGAAGATATATAATAAAATTGACACAAAATATTATAATTGAGTTTAACTATCTAACTCTAAATTACAAAATATTCAGTTTGATAATCTTAAATGAAATAGTTTACAAATTATTTTTTTCAATTCTCCATATTTGATATATTTATTATGGTGAGTTAACAAAACAAGTTTACATTAATTTGATATGTAAGTGGTTAGTTCTATTCACGCTTTACAAATGTCAGGGAGTGAGATTAAATTAATATATCTTCTTCCTATTCCCACTAAATGTTCATATCCCAAGTGCGATGCCTAGTAACAAAGCCATGAACAAATTGCCATCCCACAATAATATTATAATAAAATAAAACCAATATAATCCACATCTCCAACAAATAATCAAAGTGGTTATGAAATGGATATAATCATCTAAATATTAGACGTATAATGAAAAACATAAAGAACACAATGACTAATAAATTAAAATATATGGCATTTCAAAGCCTCACTTTTTTTTTCTTTTTGAATTATCAATGTATGTGCAAAAACTCACCCTACTTTTATTAATTTAATTCGAATTGAGTCAAATTTCTCTTAATATATTTTTTTGTATTTATAAAACTCAAATTCAATATCTTAAGAAAAATGCTGATTTTTTTTTCTAATGCAAAGTGACACTTACACGTAAAGATATTACATTTTTTTTTGTTTCTTTGTGCAAGTTTATTATATTTTCGTAATATTAAAAATTTTGATATTATTTGTATTTATATTTTAACTAAATTTATTTTTATTTAAAATTTAAATTAATTCCGCAATTTTTATAAGAAAAACATAATATATAAAGTGATACGATATAAATAAAAAATATTAAAATTTTCAAAAATACCAAGAACAAACTTGTGAAACCGATGCAACAGGACATTCACTTTCCCAAAAAGCATGTACTATGATTTATGAAGTATTGATCACTGTCAGATCAGTACCACTCATCACCAAAAAAACACGAGCAACTTATCACAAATGGAAACACTGCTTAGAAATTAGGTCGCCTATTATCCATACACCTTACCATATATATAATATAATGAAGAAATTAAGATTCATGAGATTATAATCGAAGGGCAAGAGAGAGAGAGAGAAAAAAAAAAAGGAAATATCTATAGCTGCCAAGTATGCCACCACGAAAGCAACCTCTGTGATGTGTCCCTTAAACCGAATCACGCTTAATTTAGTTTTGAGATGCAGCTCTATAGAATATTTAATTATTTTAAATGGATGGAGACTTTTCAGAAAAGAAATTTATAGGTTGGGGTAGTAATAATATATTCACAATTTTAGAAAAGGAGGCAGAGGTTCAATTTAAAAAGTTGCCTTCAAAGACTTTTTAGTTTTTAAGTAGTTGTATAACTAATCTTTGGATGCCAATTTTCTTTTTCCCCAAAAAGGTTTATCGCCAAGCAAAAGTATTAGTCAGAAGAGAAATTTAAACTTTTGTATATGAAAATATGAAACTTTAATCCAAATCCTTTCAAGTTTCAACTAATTAGTAGCTTGGCATGTATGGAACTGCATGCCAATTTTTTAAAAGTAATTTTGAACAATATTTTAAATATAAAAATAAATTTTAAATTTTTTACTATATTTCAAAATAATAAACAAAGTAAAAATTTATTTGATTTTCCATTACTTCTCACTCTCTCGTATATTGTTTAACCTTTGTTTTTTCTTTTTTACATTATATTTTATTACTATACTGGCATATAGTTTAAAAAACTATTAAGTAGAGATAAAACTTACGTAAAATTCTTTATATTTTTATTATCAATTTTTTTGCTAAAACAGAACATGTATAAAATAATTTTAAAAGCTCAATCACGTGATGTTAAATTGTAAATATATATATATATACACACTTGTTTTTTCAAAGATTATTCATTTGTATTTTGAACTTCTAATTGAAAAATTATACACTTATCATCTTCTAATTAAAAAAATTTAATAATAAAGATATAAGAAGTTATAGTTAATTTTTTTCTTTATTAAGTAAACCTTAAATTTTAATCTTTAAACTTTTGGTGTACGGTTCACACTTTACTGCCTTATCTCCTATTCACTGTTTTCACAACCGGATCCGATCAGACCAGCAACTAGTCCTATGTTCGGTCCGATCGACTAGCACTGGAAATACGGGCCTGTACACATAAAGTCCAGGCCCGCCCATATATGGCTCGCGGGCTCACAGGCCAGCCCGCGGGTCAAACTTTTTTTTAAAAAAAAATTTACAGGATCAGAAATTCATAAAATGTATTTGTTTTCTCTGTAAAGCAAACTCCTACAAAGATATTTTCTTTTTGTTGCCCAAATTTATGTGGCATTGGCATAAAAATTCCTTCATAGTCCATTACTAATTCTTTCTCTTTTATATCAAGAGACTAAACATACAACAATACAAATATAAATTAACATTCAAAGTTCAAATAAGGAAACTCCATAGCTCCAAGTGCCACCATCCTTTCCTTAGTTTGCCGCCCACCAAGAAAAGCCACCTAAACATTAATTTTAGATTACAATTTACAAGTTAATTAGTAATTATAATATTACATGTTAAATTCTTAAAAAAATAAAAAAGATACTAACAAAGGAAAAAAAAATACCTTAATTCATCATTCTTCTTCATCCTCATCAACATCTTCATCTATTGATATGAGATTTGAATTTGATTCAACCATTGAAGTTGGAGGCACATTTTTTTTGTTAGTGACATTAGTAACATTACTAACATCATCTTCATTGAAGTAAAGAAAAACAATTTAGCCAAGAATCTTAATAAACCAAAATATATCATAAAAGCTAAATTATAAATTATACAATTCACACTATTTAAACAATACCTTTAGAAATAAATCATTGCATCCAATTACGTACACAAATTAATGCTTGCACATTTTCAGGAAGGAGACAACTACAATATTTGTTGAGAACCCGTGAACCAATACTAAATTGTGACTGTGAAGTCACTGTAGTTATCGGTATGCTCAATATATCAACTGTCATCTTTGATAACTCTGGAAACTTAACACTCTGGTCCTTCCAAAATTGTAGAACATTTAACTTTGGAAAGTGACGAAAATCAAGCTTTGGTTCCTCCAAATAAATATCCAATTGAGATTTCCCCGTTTGACCCACAATTTGAGAATCCATATCTTGCAAAGCCTTTATAAAAAGGAAAAAAAATCCACAATTCCACAAAACATTAAAACATGTATAAATAAAATAACACAATAAGCCAAAAAAGAAGAAATATAAATATATTAACATACCATTAAAGATGACAATTGTCACGACCCGTTTTCTGGGCACATGACCGGCACAATGATGAATCTCTCATCACTGTAAGCCTTCCGATAAATATATCAAATTTTCTTATCTGAAAATCATAGATTATCAATTTAAAATACATTATTATACTGACATACAAGCCAAATGTCGAACCCCTGAACTAGATGTCCTAGACGATTACA
This sequence comes from Biancaea sappan, assembly GCA_037074585.1. Lineage (NCBI taxonomy): Eukaryota > Viridiplantae > Streptophyta > Magnoliopsida > Fabales > Fabaceae > Biancaea > Biancaea sappan. The sequence goes on along the minus strand of CM073491.1, from coordinate 14,750,227 downwards.
GAGCAACATAATCTATAACAGAAGAGAGGTCTACCCGACAACGGGAAGGTACAAAGTGATCTATTCCTCTAGCAGATATTCTTCGATGGCAACCTGATCTGAACAAAAAGGTTGTACAAACAATGTGAGCTTTTAAACTCAATGAGCGAATCGGCCTCGCATTAATAAAATTCAAATACATTACCAGTCATGCAAGCATATCCAAAGGCTCATACTCAACCAATAGACAGAAGATAAAAATTTATCCAATTCAACAAACGTTACTAGTACTCGTCAATGGCAATATATCCCGGAGAGCGCACACAGGCCGGCTCACCAATTATGTATATTTTCGCCATGACGCACAACATCATCCTCTTACATACAAGATAAAAATTCATCCAATTCAACAAACGTTACTAGTACTCGTCAATGGCAATATATCCCGGAGAGCGCACACAGGCCGGCTCACCAATTATGTATATTTCCGCCATGACGCACAACCTCATCCTCTTAGCTAGGGCGCCTCACGGATTTATCACCAATCCGGGCTATATCCCTACTGAGGGAATCGTTGTCTCCACACTCATTGGTCAAGACACCCTGTCAACCGGGTTTTTCGCCTTGCCGTGAGAGGGGGTACTGTCCCGCTCAATCACAATCAATAGCATTTCATATCATAATCAGAAGCTCAATATAATATTCATCCATATAACAGGTATAGTATATTACTATATTATGGATTTATAAACCACATATCAAGATAACAATTAATCCATTTTTGAAAACATTCAAACTTCACATCATCATAAGATACTTATTTCATTTTATCCATACTTATGGATTAATTATCTCATTTAGATTCGTCATTCTGAATCCAATTTCCCCCTATGAATCTTGGGAGTGTCCTACGACATACTTTTTATCACCAGTAATGCTAAAACTCTATTAAAACGGGGTCGTTTCACTCACCTGGATTCCGTACGAACATCACTTCTCTAAGTCATTACAGACAAGAGTTCTCAGGTGAATTTCGGTGTTCTACTACGGAGATTTTCATGAAAGATTAGAGAAAATACGTCAGGATTGTTTTCGTACAGATACTGTTCATATGTATGGTTACTGTTCATATATACGGTTACTATTCATACGATTACTATTCATACATACAATCACTATTCATACGTACGATCACTATTCATACCAGAAATAGAGAATACAATCTGTAAAAGAGTACACCAGGTAAGTTCCCAGGAAAGAGTGGAGGGTCACACTGGACACACTTAAAAACCAGGTCTTTCCTTAGCCAGAACTTTCCTAGACATGTATTCTTCACAGTTTACATTCTATTTCGGTAATCAAAGAATCAAAATAACATATAAACAGCTAAGGACAGTTTTTCTGATGTGGAAGATCAGCCAAGGCCGCAACCACAGAGCATACTTAAGAAATTAACTTCTAAAATTTGAAAGACATAGAAAGGGCATAGTATCCTTACCTAAGCTGAAAAGGAAAGGCCCAAAATCTCAGAGGCCTAGCTTTGGAGTAAGAGAAACTTAAGCAGAGAAGAAGAGAAGTTGAAGGTGTGAGTTTAGAAGTGAAATGGAAGGGTCTATTTATAGCAAAAGTCAAGGGTACTATTTGATACTATGCGCTAATAAAATATTCAATTTACTATTTATGAAAATGACATTTCTAATAATGCAGTTACTGTGCAAATAGGCCGAAAATATTGAAAAATTAAAGGAAAAAACTATCCTTTTACCTTAAACCTTTAAGTTTCTTTTTCAAATCAGTCCTTTCAATTTAGTCCCTGAGGGTATTTTTACACATAAAACGTCATTTTCTCCTACAAACTTCTTTCTAGTTTTCTCTTATGACCAAACCACATCTAGTACTTGACATTTCGATTGTATAATGAACAGTATCATATACGTAAATAGTATTATACGGATGAATAGTACCGTATACTGAAATAGTAACAGTAGTTTGTAAACAAATATTTATATTTTATTTTTCTTGGGTATTACATTATCACCCCCTTAAGAGAATTCGGTCCCCCGAATTCAAAACTCATCTCAAGACTGAAATAAATGTGATTACTTCGTCCATATCTCATCCTTTGCATCTCTTTCTTCCAAAACCTTATCACACCCTTGGTGAGATTTACAAGAATAGTATACCATTGACTGTGAACTCTAAACCGCATTATCAATAATTTGCATAAGACTTTTGCCTTTTCTAGACAGCAAGTAATCTCTTCCTCATCAGTTTAATCTTCTCCACAACCTTTTGTACCATAAAGTGTCTCATCCTCATAACCTTTACCAAACTCAAACCACCTAATCAGAGACGAACTGTCTCTATGTAAAACCTCAAATAGGTGTCATCTCAAAAGTGGCACGTGGTCTTTCCAGTTCACATTGAATATCAGAATACATGTTTCCACACACATAGCTTATAACTTTTACGAATACAAGCACCCTATCCGAAGGCATCATTTTGGTCATAGGTAATACTCTTGCCCGAAGGCGATCCTTCTACCTTAAGGCAACACTCTCAGCTAAAGGCGTTATATAAAATGAAATCATTACATAATTCTCTAGGAAGAACAATCCCAGAAAATGAGTTAAGTAAATAACATACTCCTCATGCATAATTATAAAATAAATATATATAGAAATTCCTCTCACCTCAATGACTCATATAGAGTCGTATCCCTTCAATGATTAGGGCAAACCCATAGTTCTCTATGTATAGGTTCATAAAATACTTATTTAGCATTCCTCCATAGCTCAGAAGTGCAATGAAATATCATTTTAGTAACTCTGCTCAGTCAAAAAGATATTACTATACTATGCTTTAGAATCAAGTATGAAATATAACAAGTCCAATATCTTCTCATTCCTCAAGTTCTTTCAGTAAAATGAATCACTTCAACAAAGAAGATCTAGATACTAACTTAAATTTCATTTCTAGTACATAGATAATTTTAATACGTGAAGCTTACACCAAATGTAGCTTTAGGTACAAACAAAAGAAAAATAAATTAAGGACGAGGAGGCTTTTGAAATGTAAAAGGTGCTCCAGGTCTAGAAGAGGAAGGTGCTTCAGACCTTAAGGAGGAAGCTAATCGTTGCAGCCTAGAAAGAGTTTCTGGAGGAAGCGCCTGAGAAATTTGGCGAAGAGCATAAGTCACTCCGTTCATACAGTCAATACACCTTGCTTGTTGGTCACGAAAATTTTGAGTTGCAAACATTGAATGTCTATCAACTCGATTAGCCAGTTCCCCGAAACGACGGTTTATCAGTTTCTCTTGGTTTTCAAAGAGACGACTTATTAGTCGCTTCTGGTCCTCTATCTTGTATTCCAGGCTCTCTATCTTACGTTCCAGGAATGCAAGCTTATTTTCTGAGGATGTTGCAGTACTGTCCTCCTCCAATTCTATTACATCCCTCTTTCTCTTCTTTATTTCTGGTGACCTGTCTACAGGTCTCTTCCCTTTGTTGTTTCCGAGACTTAGATTTAAATCAAGCTCTACATTGCCAGTCTCAAAATTCAAGTTGAAAGACTTATTATCGGCCATTGCTCTAGGGATATCAGAAATAACTTCGAATGAGAAAGGAATAGAGATTGAGAAATAGGTATGTAATGAAAAAAGTAGGTTTGCTTGGTGCGATGAGTAGGGTAACGGGCAAACAAGATTTATAGACAACCCGAAGCCCCTGGAGCTAAAGCCACCACAACCTACACGCCGCTTGCTATAAGGTTTACAGATCACATATGTCGCAATGCCAGCAATTAATGTCGGACATGCAGATAAATAGTAAATGCAATTAACATAAGTCAAAGATTTCCTCAAAAAATTTTCGGCTAATCTTGACCTTTCTCAAACTTTTGACTAACTACGCTCTTCAGTCTGAGATTTTCTCCCTCTAACTTGTTTTATCCTGTAATCCCATATCACGATGTCCCTCTATGATCGGGTAGTCTCATATTGGCCGTATCTTAGATTCTAATCGGTGTCTTTACTCTAGACTTACACATAATATATGTATATCAATATATATATTTTAAAACAAAGTTAACTGCTTACGGTCACATGCCTTAAGCATTATCATGATGTAAGGAAATCACTGCCTTTCATTTGCCCACGAGAGCATTATATGTAAGTATATGTAACCATGAAGATATATCATCATCTACACATTTTATTCTATCCAAGTCATTTTGATTTCACATCTCTATGAGTATATGTAGGATCATCACATATTCTCCTTGATCGTAGCCTTCACTCATTATGCATGAATAACATACATAAATGTAATTACAACATGATTCAATCAATTATGTATATTATACTCAACTGAAGGCTCTTAAGAACAACACAATAAAATAGAGAAATGCATTTCAGTTCATCATAAAAGCATCTAAGGCAATCTTTAATGGCTATATCGTCAACTTCTTTGAATTTCGAAAAATGCCAACGGGAGAAATGGGAAAACCAAGTAAAATCGGCCGCAAATCCACCGAATACTGACTTTCGTGGTTTTGGCATTAATGCAACGCGCTATCGGTGTGCACGCCTACCCTAGACTTCTGGCTTCCAGCTTGCAGAAATCCATAGGTTGATCGTGTAGGGGTGCGGTGAAGAGATATCTTCTTTGTCTCTTAGTCCAAATTTTTTCTCTATAAAAACCTTCTCAGCGTTCTCAGTTACCACACCACAAAGAGTAATAATCTCCGAGCCTACAATCCCCCAGTATTCCTCTCGCCTCATACTCTTACAAAAATTTCTAAATTTTTTCAAATCATGTCCGCAAGGAAGTACATTGATCTCACAGTAGAGGCTAAGGAAGAAGAGCTCGACTTAAACTTAAGTCTGGGCAAAGACAAGGGCAAAAGACCTTTTGAGGGGTCTCCAGAGAAACAGAAGGAGAAGAAAATGAAGAAGATCGAGGAAGCTGAGGAGACTAGCACGGGCCATACCTCGGAGGACAAAATCGCCTGTCTAGAGCAGGAGGTGAAAAATCTGAAAAAGATGATAGGAGACCTGGAGAAGTTAACTAAACGCAATCATGCAGAAATGACTTCAAGAATAGACAGGTTCTTCTATTGGTCTACCCAGTGCTTCTGCAATCAACAACAAAGAAGTGTTGATTGTATGAATGGGATTTACACTACCCTCCGCGACATTGCTATGTCCCTTGCTCCAAGGAATGGTCGAGGGGTGATGATACAATACAACCCTCCTAATCCAAGACCACCTCGCTTTTAGATTACTCATGCATGAGTAAACTTCTTCTTTTTTGCAATGTAATCCTTCAGTTTTTTTTGTTTTTAATGTGAGTGGTTTCTTTTATTGGCTGGTATCCTAAAATAATATAGCTACACAAATTTAATCATGAATTCAGCTTATAAAATCCACCATATAAAAATTTGATCCGACAACAACGGAATCAAAACAAGTAATAACCTTTCCTTTACTAAGTTCAAAAGTGTAGCCACATATATCTAAAATTAAACCTGACAACATAATTTCTAAGAAGAGATAAGTCTCGGAGGGAAAGGAAATGAAAACATCCTACAGGACCTTCAGTAGAGCCGTCTCTCTATAGTTGTGCCCGGGTTCACAACGATAGAGGAGGTCCCACTAAGGTTACCTTGCTCTGTAATCACTAGGAGACCTAACAACCATTGCTCTGATACCAACTTTGTCACGACCCGTTTTCTGGGCACATGACCGACACAATGATGAATCTCTCATCACTGTAAGCCTTCCGATAAATATATCAAATTTTCTTATCTGAAAATCATAGATTATCAATTTAAAATACATTATTATACTGACATACAAGCCAAATGTCGAACCCCTGAACTAGATGTCCTAGACGATTACAGAGCAACATAATCTATAACAGAAGAGAGGTCTACCCGACAACGGGAAGGTACAAAGTGATCTATTCCTCTAGCAGATATTCTTCGATGGCAACCTGATCTGAACAAAAAGGTTGTACAAACAATGTGAGCTTTTAAACTCAATGAGCGAATCGGCCTCGCATTAATAAAATTCAAATACATTACCAGTCATGCAAGCATATCCAAAGGCTCATACTCAACCAATAGACAGAAGATAAAAATTTATCCAATTCAACAAACGTTACTAGTACTCGTCAATGGCAATATATCCCGGAGAGCGCACACAGGCCGGCTCACCAATTATGTATATTTCCGCCATGACGCACAACATCATCCTCTTACATACAAGATAAAAATTCATCCAATTCAACAAACGTTACTAGTACTCGTCAATGGCAATATATCCCGGAGAGCGCACACAGGCCGGCTCACCAATTATGTATATTTCCGCCATGACGCACAACCTCATCCTCTTAGCTAGGGCGCCTCACGGATTTATCACCAATCCGGGCTATATCCCTACTGAGGGAATCGTTGTCTCCACACTCATTGGTCAAGACACCCTGTCAACCGGGTTTTTCGCCTTGCCGTGAGAGGGGGTACTGTCCCGCTCAATCACAATCAATAGCATTTCATATCATAATCAGAAGCTCAATATAATATTCATCCATATAACAGGTATAGTATATTACTATATTATGGATTTATAAACCACATATCAAGATAACAATTAATCCATTTTTGAAAACATTCAAACTTCACATCATCATAAGATACTTATTTCATTTTATCCATACTTATGGATTAATTATCTCATTTAGATTCGTCATTCTGAATCCAATTTCCCCCTATGAATCTTGGGAGTGTCCTACGACATACTTTTTATCACCAGTAATGCTAAAACTCTATTAAAACGGGGTCGTTTCACTCACCTGGATTCCGTACGAACATCGCTTCTCTAAGTCATTACAGACAAGAGTTCTCAGGTGAATTTCGGTGTTCTGCTACGGAGATTTTCATGAAAGATTAGAGAAAATACGTCAGGATTGTTTTCGTACAGATACTGTTCATATGTATGGTTACTGTTCATATATACGGTTACTATTCATACGATTACTATTTATACGTACGATCACTATTCATACGTATGATCACTATTCATACCAGAAATAGAGAATACAATCTGTAAAAGAGTACACCAGGTAAGTTCCCAGGAAAGAGTGGAGGGTCACACTGGACACACTTAAAAACCAGGTCTTTCCTTAGCCAGAACTTTCCTAGACATGTATTCTTCACAGTTTACATTCTATTTCGGTAATCAGAGAATCAAAATAACATATAAACAGCTAAGGACAGTTTTTCTGATGTGGAAGATCAGCCAAGGCCGCAACCACAGAGCATACTTAAGAAATTAACTTCTAAAATTTGAAAGACATAGAAAGGGCATAGTATCCTTACCTAAGCTGAAAAGGAAAGGCCCAAAATCTCAGAGGCCTAGCTTTGGAGTAAGAGAAACTTAAGCAGAGAAGAAGAGAAGTTGAAGGTGTGAGTTTAGAAGTGAAATGGAAGGGTCTATTTATAGCAAAAGTCAAGGGTACTATTTGATACTATGCGCTAATAAAATATTCAATTTACTATTCATGAAAATGACATTTCTAATAATGCAGTTACTGTGCAAATAGGCCGAAAATTTTTCTATTATTACTATTGAAAAATTAAAGGAAAAAACTATCCTTTTACCTTAAACCTTTAAGTTTCTTTTTCAAATCAGTCCTTTCAATTTAGTCCCTGAGGGTATTTTTACACATAAAACGTCATTTTCTCCTACAAACTTCTTTCTAGTTTTCTCTTATGACCAAACCACATCTAGTACTTGACATTTCGATTGTATAATGAACAGTATCATATACGTAAATAGTATTATACGGATGAATAGTACCGTATACTGAAATAGTAACAGTAGTTTGTAAACAAATATTTATATTTTATTTTTCTTGGGTATTACAACAATAATCCATCTCCGTTATCCCCTTCATTATGTCTTGGTAAAGATGATATAATTTGACTTGAGGAAGAAGATGGTTGATTGATTGAGGAGTTTGTACTTGAATATGCATCAAAAAGTGCAAACAATTTACATTTTACATGTGCTATTCTTGAATTAGCAATAGTAGGATCAATTTTCATGTAACAACCCTCCAATAATGCAAACTTGATGCGTGGATCAAGAATTGCTCCAAGTGCAAGCACTATACTATACTCACTCCAATATTTATCAAATTTCATCTTCATCCTCATTGACATGCTTCTTATGACCTCATCTTCATTATGTGAGTTTTCAAGCAACATTTTCTCTATTTCCCATACTTGCAAGAAGTATAAATTAGATGTTGGATATGAAGAACCTGACATCAATTTAGTGATCTCAAAAAAAGGCCTCAAAAAGACATGTAGCCTCTCTCTTCTATCCCATTCTTCAGTTGTTGGACAATGCTTATAACATTCATCCTTTAATTGAAAATATCAAATGCACGCTTATACCTTATTGCACTTTCAAGCATCAAATAAGTTGAATTCCACCTAATTACTACATCCAAGCGCAAAGAAATACTCTCTTCAATGCCAATTCCTCGCACACATTCATCAAATTTTTTCTTCCGTCCCTCAGACCCCTTGACATATTTTATACTCTCTCTTATTTTGTGCAAAGCATCATTACAAATTTTTAGACCTTCTTAGACAATCAAATTAAGAATATAGGCACAACATCTCACATGAAAAAATTCACCGTTGCATAGCAAACAATTTTACAAACACAGTTGTGTAATACCCGTTAATTTCAGAATATAATTCGCTTAAGAGTATTTTAGAATTCTACAACGTTACTTTAGTTATTTATTTTGGTCATTTTTAATTTTCATATTTAATTGTTCTCTTTGAATATTATTTATGAAAATTGAGTTAAATGACTGGACTAAATATTTGCACAATGAGGGATATATTCTAAGAATGGTGAAATTCATGGAAAAGTGGTTTCAGAATGGTCAATTAGTCCATTTATTGTAAATTGACTGGATGGGTTTGGATGTTGGGTTATGGATACCCATGGGTTATTGAATAACCCATTAGAAATATTTAATATAAAGTTTCAATAGTACCCCTCATTTTCACTCAGCCGAAGGAAGCAGAAAAGCATTTCTCTCTCAGTTCTTCATTTTCTTCTCAAATCCTTTCCTTGATCTTAAGAATTTTGATTATCTGTTCAGTTCAAAAGCTTTGTAAGGATCAAAGGTAAGCTTTAATCTCGTTACTTTCCTTAAATCTAAGTTTATATGGAAGATTAGAGGAGGTTTTGTTCTTAAAGATTTTGATGATAATTCGTGAATCTCAGTTGTTTTAGAAATTATATTTGAGTTATAATCGGTTAAAAGAGTTGAAATTCTGGTTTTGAAACAAGAAAGGAAAGGATGAATTTGTTAGAAATTTCTGCAAAAACTTCTGCAAAAAAAAACGGGTTACTGTAGCGACCAGAAATTTCGAAACAAAATTTGGAAAATTTTATTCGGGTTACTGTAGCAGTACTGTAGTGTCGGCAGTCAACGGTACTGTAGCAGTCAACGTTACTGTAGCGAAACAGGCACTGTAGCGAAACGTTACTGTAGCGAACCGGTACTGTAGCGAACCGTTACTGTAGCAATCAGAAAATTTTGCGTATTTTGGTGATTTTGTTTCCTTTCTTATGATTCCTTGTAATATATTTTACTAGGAAATTTTCCTACACAAATTCTAGTGTGGAACAAGGTAAACTTGGACAAACATCAAGGTGAGTGAATAACCTTGCTCAGCTAATTTGATGTTACTAGTCAAAGTACAATATAAGTCCCATTTACAATATTATTTGGATAATAAGCAATTAATTTTTCATATGGGAGTATATGATGATCAATAGAAATAAGAGTATGTAGAAATTATTTATTTCATGACAATTGTACTATGTGATGAATTCTCACTATCTTATTAATGAGTAAAGATCTACGGGATCTAATACACGAGTGTGAAAGGGTTAAAGTCCCATACTACTCAGCGTATATCTAAGAAATCTTATACACGAGTTTGAAAGGGTTAAAGTCCCATACTACTCAGTGCATATCTATGAAACCTATACACGAGTTGAAAGGGTTAGAGTCCCATACTACTCGATGTATATCGATGAGATCTTATTCACGAGTTTCAAAGGGTTAGAGTCCCATACTACTCGTTGTATATCTAAGAAATCTTATTCATGAGTTTGAAAGGGTTAGAGTCCCATACTACTCGATGTATAAGACAATTAATTATATGAGTAAATGTGATATTTGTACTTTTGATATTCTATATAGTACAGTTATTTACTTACTGAGTTTTTAAATAAACTCACACTCCCTATGATTATTTTTCAGATACAGAAAACAAAGAAGAAGAGTATCCGTTGGAAGATTAGAAGCTCCTTGGGATTACTCTCTATTTCTGTCTGGTGGGATACCAGTACTTAATAATGTGGATATTAGAAACGCTCTGTACTTTCTATAGGTCTCCTAGGCTTGCGATGAGATAGAAATATCAGACTATGTACGTCTATATTTGCTTATCAGATGAATATAATTCTGTAGTGTGGAATGAATGATTAAGTTTGAATGTAAAACCTTACAGAATATATGTATATAACGTATGTTTGAGAATTATATCAAATGAGTAGTATCTTTTCACATGCTCAATTTTTGGGATGTGACAAATTTGGTATCAGAGGAAAGGTTTTATAGGTCCCCTATAGAGTACAGAGCAAAGTGATCTTTGTGGGCCCTTCCCTATTGTCATGAGCCGCGGCATGACCATAGGATTAGGTTCCATAAAAGACCTTGTAGAGTATAACGTCATTTTATGGATAACTTCTCAGTGGGGCTAGTAAGTGATATTTTGTTTATGTCTGAAAATTGTTTGTTATGTGTGTAGATCCAAGTAAAATTGAAGCAGTTAAACAGTGGCCTAGACCAACAACTGTGTCTGAAGTACGTAGTTTTCTTGGCTTAGCAGGGTATTACCGTCGCTTTGTCAAAGATTTCTCTAAGACGGCTCTCCCATTAAATAAGTTAACCCGAAAGAATGTTAAATACATTTGGGATGATTCATGTGAACAAAGTTTCACCCAATTGAAATAGTGTTTAACTTCTGCACCAGTCTTAATTCTACCATCAGGACCAGGGGGTTACTCTGTATTCTGTGATGCCTCAAAGATAGGCTTAGGGTGTGTGTTGATGCAACATGGTAAAGTCATAGCTTATGGCTCACGTTAGCTTAAAAAGCATGAATTGAATTACCCCACTCATGATTTGGAAATGGCAGCTGTAGTGTTTGCCCTAAAGATATGGAGACATTACTTGTATGGGGAAACTTGTAAAATTTTTACAGATTACAAAAGCCTTAAGTACATTTTTGAGCAGAGAGATCTCAATCTAAGGCAACGAAGGTGGATGGAACTTCTGAAAGATTATGATTGTACCATCCTTTACCATCCAGGTAAAGCAAATGTAGTGGCTGATGCTCTAAGTCGAAAGTCTATGGGAAGTTTAGCTCACATTGCCACTATAAGGAGGTCTCTAATACATGAACTACATGAATTGGAAGCTGATGGAGTATTCTTCGAGATCACTGAGTCAGGTACATTTCTGGCTCATTTAACAGTTAGATCATCCCTTGTTGAAAAAGTAAAAGCAACTTTAGAAAATGACATTGATATGGTCAAAATCAGAGATAAGGCAAGGCAAGGTCTAGCACCAAGTTTCTTGGTAGATGAAGAGGGAGTCTTATGGTTTAATGGGAGACTCTGTGTCCCCAACATTGAATCTTTGAAACATGAAATCTTAATGGAAGCTCATGGTTCACCCTACGTTGTACATCCTGGTGCTGTGAAAATGTATCAGGACTTGAAACAAGTTTACTGGTGGGAGGGCATGAAGCGAGACGTGACTGACTTTGTAGCTCGATGTTTGACTTGTCAGCAAGTTAAAGCTGAACATCGACGACCACCTGGATTGATGCAAAAACTAGATATTCCCGAATGGAAGTGGGAAAGGATCACTATGGATTTTGTAGTAGGTTTACCTCGGTCAACAAAAGGAAATGACTCAATATGGGTCATAGTGGATCGACTTACTAAGTCAGCACATTTTCTTCCTGTTCATACCACTTTCAATGTAGCAAAACTTGCTCGAATTTATGTTAAAGAAATAGTGAAACTTCATGGTGTACCAATATCCATTATATCAGATCGAGGACCTCAGTTTACTTCTCGGTTCTGGAAAGTCTTTCAAGAGGCTTTGGGTACCAAAGTAAATCTTAGCACAGCATTCCATCCTCAGACTGATGGACAGTCCGAAAGGACAATTCAGACTTTAGAGGATATGCTAAGAGCTTGTGTGATGGATTTCAGTGAAAGTTGGGAAGATCATTTGTCTCTTATTGAATTTGCTTATAACAACAGTTACCAAGCCAGTATTCAGATGGCACCTTTTGAGGCTTTGTATGGGAGACGGTGTCGATCTCCTATAGGTTGGTTTGAACTTGGTGAAACCAAAATATTTGGACCTGAGATGATACAGGAAGATATAAATAAAGTTAAACTGATCAGAGAGAAGTTGTTAACTGCTCAGAGTAGACAGAAGTCTTATGCGGACAACCGACGACGTGACCTTGAATTTGCAATACGTGATATGGTTTTCTTACGAATCTCACCTATGAAGGGAGTAATGAGATTCGGGAAGAAAGGCAAGCTTAGTCCGAGGTATGTTGGCCCATATGAGGTTGTAGACAGAGTGGGTAATGTGGCATATCGCCTAGACCTACCTTCCAACCTAGAGGGAGTTCATCCAATATTTCATGTGTCCATGCTACGGAAGTATCTTCCTGATCCTTCTCATGTCATTCAACCCCAAGAAGTTCATTTTGATGAAACTCTCACCTACGAAGAGGTACCAGTAGCTATCCTTGATAGAAAAGTCAAGAAATTGCGTACCAAAGAAATTCCTACTGTCAAAGTTCTTTGGAGAAATCATTCTCGTGAGGAAGCTACATGGGAGGCAGAAGATGAGATGTGGAAAAACTATCCACATTTATTTGAAACTTGAGGTAAGGTTTTAATTCGGAGGACCGAATTCTTTTAAGGGGGGTAGAATGTAATACCCGTTAATTTCAGAATATAATTCGCTTAAGAGTATTTTAGAATTCTACAACGTTACTTTAGTTATTTATTTTAGTCATTTTTAATTTTCATATTTAATTGTTCTCTTTGAATATTATTTATGAAAATTGAGTTAAATGACTGGACTAAATATTTGCACAATGAGGGATATATTCTAAGAATGGTGAAATTCATGGAAAAGTGGTTTCAGAATGGTCAATTAGTCCATTTATTGTAAATTGACTGGATGGGTTTGGATGTTGGGTTATGGATACCCATGGGTTATTGAATAACCCATTAGAAATATTTAATATAAAGTTTCAATAGTACCCCTCATTTTCACTCAGCCGAAGGAAGCAGAAAAGCATTTCTCTCTCAGTTCTTCATTTTCTTCTCAAATCCTTTCCTTGATCTTAAGAATTTTGATTATCTGTTCGGTTCAAAAGCTTTGTAAGGATCAAAGGTAAGCTTTAATCTCGTTATTTTCCTTAAATCTAAGTTTATATGGAAGATTAGAGGAGGTTTTGTTCTTAAAGATTTTGATGATAATTCGTGAATCTCAGTTGTTTTAGAAATTATATTTGAGTTATAATCGGTTAAAAGAGTTGAAATTCTGGTTTTGAAACAAGAAAGGAAAGGATGAATTTGTTAGAAATTTCTGCAAAAACTTCTGCAAAAAAAAACGGGTTACTGTAGCGACCAGAAATTTCGAAACAAAATTTGGAAAATTTTATTCGGGTTACTGTAGCAGTACTGTAGTGTCGGCAGTCAACGGCACTGTAGCAGTCAACGTTACTGTAGCGAAACGTTACTGTAGCGAACCGTTACTGTAGCGAACCGTTACTGTAGCAATCAGAAAATTTTGCGTATTTTGGTGATTTTGTTTCCTTTCTTATGATTCCTTGTAATATATTTTACTAGGAAATTTTCCTACACAAATTCTAGTGTGGAACAAGGTAAACTTGGACAAACATCAAGGTGAGTGAATAACCTTGCTCAGCTAATTTGATGTTACTAGTCAAAGTACAATATAAGTCCCATTTACAATATTATTTGGATAATAAGCAATTAATTTTTCATATGGGAGTATATGATGATCAATAGAAATAAGAGTATGTAGAAATTATTTATTTCATGACAATTGTACTATGTGATGAATTCTCACTATCTTATTAATGAGTAAAGATCTACGGGATCTAATACACGAGTGTGAAAGGGTTAAAGTCCCATACTACTCAGCGTATATCTAAGAAATCTTATACACGAGTTTGAAAGGGTTAAAGTCCCATACTACTCAGTGCATATCTATGAAACCTATACACGAGTTGAAAGGGTTAGAGTCCCATACTACTCGATGTATATCGATGAGATCTTATTCACGAGTTTCAAAGGGTTAGAGTCCCATACTACTCGTTGTATATCTAAGAAATCTTATTCATGAGTTTGAAAGGGTTAGAGTCCCATACTACTCGATGTATAAGACAATTAATTATATGAGTAAATGTGATATTTGTACTTTTGATATTCTATATAGTACAGTTATTTACTTACTGAGTTTTTAAATAAACTCACACTCCCTATGATTATTTTTCAGATACAGAAAACAAAGAAGAAGAGTATCCGTTGGAAGATTAGAAGCTCCTTGCAATTACTCTCTATTTCTGTCTGGTGGGATACCAGTACTTAATAATGTGGATATTAGAAACGCTCTGTACTTTCTATAGGTCTCCTAGGCTTGCGATGAGATAGAAATATCAGACTATGTACGTCTATATTTGCTTATCAGATGAATATAATTCTGTAGTGTGGAATGAATGATTAAGTTTGAATGTAAAACCTTACAGAATATATGTATATAACGTATGTTTGAGAATTATATCAAATGAGTAGTATCTTTTCACATGCTCAATTTTTGGGATGTGACAAGTTGCTCCCTCAACAATTCGTGCATACTATTATTACTTGATGCATTGTCCAAAGTGATAGAAAAAATCTTTTTTTCAATCCCACAATCTTTTATAAGTTCCATTACTTTCTTAGACAATTCATGCCCTGAATGTGGAGGAGGCATATCAGAAAAAGCAAGAATTCTACTCTTCAATGTCCAATTCTCATCAACATAATGAGCAGTCACGCAAATATGTCCTTCAGTTGTGCAAAAAGTTCATACATCAGATGTAAGACAAATCCTACTAGGAATTCTAGTCAATTCTTCCTTCAACATTGCCTTCTTAGACTTATACAATTTTCCTATATCAGAAGCACATGTCTTTCTAGAAACTGATTTGGCATCCAGATGACAATAACTCAACAAATCAATAAAGGAATCATACTCAACAAATGAATAAGGAAGATCATGTTTTGCAACTAGTGTAGCTATTTTCTCACAAATAACTACTTGAGAAATCTTCCTACTTCTAAGTCTTCCAGCTTGATCAACAAGTAGGCTACCGACATCCCTATAGCTGTTTAACTTTGGACACTTAGATAAATGACGGGTCAAACTTGAAGTACCATGAGTGCTACCCCTAGCTATATATTCACACTCACATCTCTTACATTTTGCTCTAGGTTTTCCATCCCCACCCACACCCAAGTTTGTAAAACATGTCCACACATCAGATGTAGTTCTCTTTCTAGATGGAGAAGGAACAGATGTTGCGGAATCAATATTTGCACTTTGAGTTTGAGTTTCACTTTGGGGTGGAAGAATAGAATCTGAATCCATAATCTAAAGAAAACAAATAGAAAAAAAAAACAAAAGTTTTAAAAAAATGAAGAATAAGAGATTTATTTGTCTACTTTTGTGTACTATCTATGGCGATTTTCCTTTGTTGGAGATAAGTAGAAAGTTTACTTCCATGAAACATTCACAGTAATTCAATAATTCAGTACATGCAATTTAGTAAAATTGAGGGGAAAGAACAAGAAAATGAAGAAAATCATGGAAGCTCAATTTCAAGCACCCAAGCCTCATAAAATTGAGGGGAAAATGGAAAAACACAACACCAAACAGAGGAAGAGAGATTTTTCTATTCTCAAGTTTAGTTCAAGCCTCAAAAAATACAACACCCAAGCTCAATTCTTAAGAATGATAAATTCTCAAGTTTAGTTCAAGCCTCAAAAAATATTGTTAAGAATACAAAATTTTCAAGAATTAAACATTTTCACAAATTTATTACTTTTCATTCTCATACAAAAGAATTATACTAGATGCTTAAAATCAAAATAAAAAAAGTAAGTAATAATGTGACATTCCTCATCTTTGAAGACTCCAGAAAGTATCAAAACAATGAAATATTCATAGCAAGTCAGCAATTCAGTAATATACAATTCAATCCAATATACAATTCAATCCATAGATCAGCACAACAACAACAAAGAACAACAAAAAATCAACAGCAAAGAACTAAAAAATGAAGAAATCAATTAATCAAGATTTATTTATCCTTACCCTTGCCGAAATCGGAAACAGCGTCGTGCTCAGTGCTCACAAGTCACAGGCTCACAGTCACAGCTCACTGTCACTGCCGAGTGCTTAGGGACGGCCGAGTGACTGGTCGTGGCCGGACAGCCGAGTGCTCAGGGAGGGGTGCGGGTTACTCTGTCTCTGTCTGTCTCTACTATGATTGCGGGGTGCGGGCTGCGGTGTGGTCGCGTCACGTGGAGGAGGAGGATTGGAGGACTGACCGACCGAGGAGGCGAGGACCTTTGAAGATTGAGGTAGGAAGGGGCAAAGGGCAGGGCAGGGGGCAAGGGGGAGGGCAGAGCCGTAGAGGGCTAGGTTACGAGCACACACACACAACACACCTCTCTCTATCTAACCTCTGTTATTCGGATTTCGGACTTCATTCACACTTCAGTTCAAAGAATTTTTTTTTTAAGTATATGGTTTGGCTTCTCGTCACTCACGCTTCACGGCTTTAGGGCTTCAGGCTTTATGGGCCTTATGTATGTTATGTCCAGAGTCCAGTAGGTAGCACTGATTTTTTTTTTTCCCTAAATCGCGGGCTGGGCCCGTGAGCCCCGCCCCCGTTTGGACCATGGTCCAAACGGGCCTGCCAGTTCAGGCCCGTTTTTAAACGGGCCTATTTTTTGGTGCTCAGACTTGCCCAAATGCGGGTGGACCGGTCTTGGCCCGCAGGCTTTGGCCTGTATTCCTAGTGTTACGATCGACCTTTAAAAATTGGTTAGCTTTTAAACCGGTCAAAAGCCAATTGAACCCGCCAAATCGACATGTTCAATGGTCTGACCGGTTTTTTTTTGTCATTTTGCTTTTTTTTTTGGGTTACTTTAGTCACTTTGTTTTTCTTATTTTATTATTAGATGTTGAAAAAATTGAAGAGCAACTAATGTCAATTGATGAAGTAATGACTGATAAATAATTATTTTGTTGATTAGTTGGTTTATTTTTGTTGTTACTTGTAAATATTTATTTGAATATGTTATATTGTCAAAACACTTTTTGTCTAATTGAATATTAAATATTATTTTTAATTAATTTTACCTTTTCATATATATAAATCATGATATGTTAATATGTAATTATATAGTTATTTCATTATTTTTGTAAATATATTTTATTTTTTTATTTTTTAATTACCACCGATTCGATCATGGTTCGATTGCGGTTCGATCATTGAACTTTGAACAGAAAATCCGTTCAATTCAATAATCGGTCCGATTATAAAAACCTTATTTCTATTAGATGGGTTTGGTCACATTGTTGGGCTGCTGGGTCGACTCTGTAGAGTATGGAACTCATTATCGTTGATTGTAAATGGACCACTCAAAAGCCCAATAAAATGAACATGTTAGGCGGACCTCCCAACATTAGATTCCCTTGCACAAATTTGACCCAAAAATAAAATATTCCTTACACAACGACTTTCGTGTTTAGGCCAGAACCAAAAAAAAAAAAAAAGAGACCTTTATGCAATATGAAACTGTTTTAATTTATACTAGGAATAGGAGAGCAGTTCAACCTAATCAAACGCCAAACGGCCACTAAAGTCAGCACAGAAGTTTGTCGGCAAGAGAATAAGTTCAATGTTAAAGTTATTCTAAAATCTAAATACAGTGGGAGCACAAGTTGAAAAATAGAATATAAAAACATTAACATATACTAACATATGGTTATGGAATTTCTAAACATTAGTTTCTTTTTGAATAAATTAAGATATATTCATATATATATATATATATATTTATATACACACACACAAATAGAAAGTTAAATAACTTCTTTTATTTTTATTTGTTGTTTTTAAATTACAAAAATTACCACAATCTAATTTTATATCAAAATTATTTAAAAATAAATTAAATAAATAATGAATTTAGTACATTACACGTCACAAAGTCAAAGATATGATTATGAGTTTTTTTTAAAAAAAATAAATGGATATCAATTCTATGAAAATAGCACAAAATTAAGGTTATATAAGATAGATTAAGTCTAAAGATCATCAAATATATTACAAGTCTGAACTTATGAGAGAGCAATACATAATTTAAGATAACATATCCTAGAAATCACTATCCTATGCATACACAGAAAAATAATAAGATTAAATAGAGGCAACACACCATTAACCATAAATCTAACTAACTAAAAAGAGGCAACCCACCTCTAACCTTATATTAGAATTAATTTTTTAAAAATCCAAAGAAAAAACATAAGTTAATACATATGCCCAACATCCACAGTGAGAACCACCCAAAAAGCACTAACCATAAGGGAAAAAAAAAAGTTAAATAGGACAGCAATGTTGGAGGATGGCATCGAATACAGCCATAGCATCTCCTTCCACCCACACCGCTGCTGCATCACAACCCTGGGCCAGAGATGCTTCCCTGGCTATCCTTGAAAAAGCTGCCACAGAATCAATGCAACGTCGACATCACCTATCTAAGGTGAAATCATAATCATTGGTAATGGTTGGGCCGGGAAAACAAAAAAGCGTTTGTCTTTCAGAGATTTAGCGCCGACTTGAGGTGCAAAATCCGACGACGTCTTCACTGCCAAACTCCTTCAAAAAAAATTTTCTACCTATGGAGAGAATGGATCTTCTATGATGGAAGTGGCAAAACTCTCATTGGAGGGAGAGAAAACCGGAAAGAGAAGAGAAAAGAAGGTAAGAGAGCTTGAGGGCTACTGCGCATGCAAGTGACAATTAGGTATCAATTTTGCCAAGGCCCATTATCCACTTGACTGGCCCAATAATGGCATTTTTCGAATATTATTATCACTGGGTATGAACATATCCCTCGTCATCCATTAGTATATATTACTTGTCCACATCAAACAGCGTGTGTGTGTGTGTATATAATAATATATTCTGACTGCAAGCGCACGTTACCTTGGAAACTAATTACGCATAAGTTTATTAAATTGCCGATATTTGATGGGCTAAAAAATATTGAAATTTGTTGTGACAATGGAAATCCTGAAAAGCGAATACTATATTTGATTAATGGTTTTCAAATTCCATTCACGATAGCACTAATCTACTATTTTCCGTAGAGGGAAAAATATTCTACAGCAAATTTGCTTGTCATCGGGAATATTCCTGATGCCAGAATTCTTATTCAAAATATATATTTCGTAATATATATTTAATTAAAATGACTTTTCTAAACAAATTTATCGGACCACAAAGCATTCATTTTAAAAAATCCAATAATTTTTTAGAGGAGAAAGCTGCATAAATGGGGACAGAATCCTTGGATTACATTATTTCTTCTTTATTTGTTTTTATTTTGTACGATCTTTAGTTTCAACTATCCCGGTTCATTAACTTATTTAATACTACGAAACAAAGCTTCGCTTCTACTCTTGTTCCATAGTCAACCCTAGTTCGAGTTAAACCAGGGTTGTTTAACCATGGTTAGAAAATAGCTAACCAAACACGTGAGACCTTTTGTAAAAGAGCCTACTCGAAATAAAACGAGATTTGAATTTTTAAGATTTTAAAAATTGACTTTGCGGTGAGACCGGGTAATTTCTAATTAATGAAAAATATTCCAATTAGACTGCGAAATAAATTGAAACAAAATGATTTCACGTTAAGTAAACCCACACTTGTCCTTATCTGCCCTTCGGGCACCTCCTAACACGACCTTTTGCACTGCCTACACTCTGCCCGACCTGCCCGATAACTGGCTGAGAAATTACGGGCATTCGGTCTCCAGCATCTCTCTCCTCCTCTCTCTCACAGCTCGAGTGACCTCTGATATTTCTATATTTTGGTGGTCTGTGTTTCTACGATCAGGATTGGACGGTCCAGAATGAACGGGGCTTCTACTGCTTGTTTCGCGAGGTTTTAGAGCTCGAAACCCTCAGATCCAGCTTATCGGTCCTCAGATCTTCCTTCCTGGTATGCTATTTCCACCTTGTTCTCCTACAGTTCTTGTTAATTCACGGTTTTTACTTCGTTCTTTGCTTTACTTCTAGTCGTTTGAGCTCTATGTTCTCAATTCTTTCCTGATCTCTCAGTTTCTGGGTTGAAATTAATGCTTCTCGACGTTTTTCGTTTCTCGTCTACGAAATCTGCTTAAACTCTGGCATGTCCGGCAGCGCTTTCTGTTCAAGTTTCGCTTTTAAAAGCGTTTCTCCTTTTCAAATTCTTTTCTTGCCTTGATTTTCTGGGAAAATTTATTTTCGAATTCATAGTCTTGTATGAGATAGTATTTAGAAATTAAAACGATTTTTTAGGAAAAAAAAGTTTTAATGTCTTTTCTTTTAGTTTAGAGCTTTGAAAATAAATTCAAAAAATAATTAGCAAAACAGTCTAGGTACTTTCAAAAGCAAGATCAGTGGCTGTCCATGGTTTTAGGACGGATCTGACGGTCATCAGCTCATTTTGTGCTGTGTATTTATATTATTTATTCACTCGATAACATTTCCTAGCTTGGACACAGGACAGTTAACTGTTGGTGGCAGAAAATGGAGGCTAATCACGATTCGATGACGGTTACGCTTAATTACGGCGCGCTAACTTGCGCCGCGGAAGCTTTGGCGACTTTGCTATTCTCAGCTCTCGTCAAAACCCAACTTTTGGCCCCGGTAAGTCACAGTCACTGGCTTCTTCCTCTAAAGAGAAATAGGAAGGAAAGAAAAAAGGAAAAAGAAATTTTCTCAAAGCAAAATTAAGTTAAAGAACGAAAGTCCACGAGCTTCCACCGTAACATGATTTAGTGATTTACTGATATTTTAAGCTATATCTATTCAGGAATTCAAATTTCAAATTAATATTTTGTCATGGTTCTCTCAAATTTTAGAGGTATCCTAGCAGTAGTAGAAGCCTTAGATGCGCTTGATATTTTTATCTCTGCTAACGTGCGCCTCAGGTACCCGTTAGGGGTGGGATTAGGTTTGGGGTTGACCATGGCCGGCTACGGTGCGCGTGCGCCGGTAGCTTGGAGTGTAGTAGTTGCTAACGTGCGCACCTTCGGGGGCAGACCGGAACTGAGTGGGGGGATATGAACTGCGGTTTAGGGATTAGTTTAAGTTCCGTGGCCTGTGGGGCCCGGTTCAGTATATAAATATCTTTTTGTCGTGTGTGAGAAGAAAAAGTCAAAAAGTCTAGGAAAGAAAAGAAGGTGAGAGGAATTGGATTCGATGGAGGATTATTCCCTGGGATATGCTGATGAGCGTAAAGCACGTATACTTAACGCGTGTCCTTTGTGTGTTCAGTGTTGCTGGTTTTGAGAATCTTTCCTCTTGTTTTTTAGTCTATCTAACGGTGAGTGCAGGAGGAAGCCGAGGAGAGGCGAATCTAGTGTGATAGGACGTAGTGATTCGAAGTGGAGTCTTGTTGCCCACTTGTGCAGTACATAATATACGAATAAAATAGTCGAGCTCAAATTACACCCCAAAAAAATAAAATTTATGCTCAGCCCAACTAGGTAGAACCCTGGAAGTATCTTTTGCTGGTCCCCATTTTCAGAAATAAATATAAAATTGGGGTTTTCTGTAATTTTTCGATGACTCCCTGTAGAATCAGTGATACACAGCATGGCAAATTGTTTTTTTATATCTATATTACAAAAACTTTTCTTTAATTTTTTTATTATATCAATTAAATTTTTACACCATATTAGATTGTAAAATATTATTTTTAACATGATAATAAAAATAATAAATTAACGTTAACATTAGTAGGAAATTATAATTTATTTTTGATATGGCAGTAAAAATTATTAAGTAACTTTATTATTAAAAGTAATATATATGTAAAAAAATAAATTTGAATAACAAAATAAATGATAAGAAAGTGAAGTGTAATATTTGAAACTAGAAGGATATTAGTTATAATTTAATCAAATCTCCAAAGGATTAGTGCAATTTAGGCTAAGATCTCATAGATGGTGTTAGTACTTATTATTTTACAGACCAAAAAAGCAATCAGTTTCTCTTACATGCCATAAAAAGTTATTTTATGGTTTTTCTATTTCCTCTTTGTAAACCTCACTACGGGAGAGAAGTACTACTCTTTCAAGAAATTTTTAGGTATCATATGGTACAATATTATTTATACAATAGCCAATAAAATCTGATTTGGACCTCACACCATATGACATTTATTATATAAAAATAAATTACTAAATGATTATCTTAAATTTTGGTTTAGTAACTAATTATTGTGTGGAATAAGTGAAATACAAAGTCAAAACAAATGACTTGATTTTATTGGCGATTGTACAAATGGTGTGCTATAATATATGAGACTAGGGAATTTCTCCTTCTCTAAATCCGTTTGCCAGAGGAAAACGTTCCTTGGAGTAAATTATGTCGACTTCTCTTAACAATTTTTGTCATAATTTAAAAGGAGGCTTTATGTAATTTAAGTAACAAGAATTTCAGGGAAAAGGGAAAAACAAAAAGAAAATCTTAATTTAACCCTGACAATAGAAATACACTTAGACTCGAATCTTTTACTTATTCGTGGATAAATTAATCTCGTCATATTCTTAACGAACTCTTGTTACATCACAAGGACATATCAGGATGTTGTGATTAGTTTGTCTTGAACTTAACATATCGTGTATATATTATTGATGCAACGGGTGCAGGATCTCCGTGAGCTGTTAATGACAAACATGCCTGGAATCAATGGAGAGTGCAACACCCAAAGCCAAGAGAAGCAAGTTGATGCAGAGGAAGAAGACGGCAACGAAGATGATGGTGAGGATGATGATGATGGGGATGGTGGATTTGGAGAGGGTGAAGAGGACTTGTCATCTGAAGATGGAGGTGGATACGGCAACAACTCTAACGATAAGAGCAACCCAAAGAAGGTTCCTGAGAGCGGTGCAGGTGGAGGAGCCGAAGAGAATGGTGAGGATGAAGAAGATGAAGAGGACGGTGATGACCAAGACGACGATGATGACGATGACGACGACGACGACGATGATGAAGAGGATGAGGTTGCCGAGGAAGACGAAGATGAGGTTGTTGAAGAAGAGGAGAATGAAGAGGAAGAAGAAGATGAAGACGAGGAAGCCTTGCAGCCCCCAAAGAAGAGGAAGAAGTAAAGTAGCACGGTCCTGCCTCCTGTTAATTTGTATTGTTCTGTACGAATTTCGGTTCTAACTTCAGACAAGGTTTTATTCAGTTTATAAGGAGGCCTATTTAATTAGGACATGTTTAATTGGGATCTGTGTTTTCCATTGCATAATTAGAGTACTACATAGTTGACATTATTGCGCGGGCAGTGTTTGAGTTCAGAAGAAAATTACAAGTTAAGGTCGTAGTTTTGACCTTTTTATTTTCCTCTATGTTATGTAGCTTTAATAATCTTTTAGATCCTTCGTCTGTGATAAGATACCATGCTCTGAAAATTCCAAGGATATTTTATGAGATGCTAATTAGTTTTTAGATTTTTCTGGGATTAAATTATTTGACAGATTGTTCATTATACAAATAAGAATATTTCATACGTAATTTATATAAGATAGATGATGTAATGCAATCATAGTTATAAAAACACACTCGAATTATGAATTGTTAAGTTAAATTATAAATCGAGAATTGTATTAAATTGTAAGATTTATGATTATAACAAAAAATATTATAGATATAGTTTATAATATATAACATATTTGATTCTAAGAGTTTAAATCATAGAAAAGTTATAAAACAAATATTAATTCACAACAAGCCAATAAATCAAATTAGTTATTATAAGCCATAAGACAATTATATAAGTAATTAATCTAAATTTAAAAGACTAAAAAAATTAATAGTCATTTTATTCTATTCATCAAGAGACTTGAGATCATCAATATCACTATATATGTCTATCATTCAACATGAACATGTAAGCAAGTTATAACGTAATTATAATCACAAAACAATCAAAACTCATGAGCTCACTCAAATGCGAAATTTAGTTAAAAAACATGAATTATTTCTTATGATTATAAATTGATTGTTTATATGATCTTGATAGATAAATTAAAAATAATAATAATAATAGAAAAGAGTGTACCTCGATCCATATTAGTTAATCTCCAAAAGGTTAGGCTCTTTAATATTAGTAAACGTAGTTTTTCACAAATTAAGTTTTGTATGATAGATATTAGGTCACAAATTCATATATTTATTAATGTTCTTAAAATCTAAAAATTAAATCTTTATAACCCTAGGAACCATAACTAATTTATCAAGTCCAATGAGTTGGCTCAACAGGTTGACCCCATATATTAATAACGCTTAATTACCGTTATTAATTTGGGTCATTATCCATACATATTATAATATTAATTCACAAACACCCCAACCCATAGTTATTGGAACCGACCTAGTAATTGATCAGGGTTAACCTCCGGATCATCGAATCACTGGTTCAACCGTCGAGTCATCGAGGTAATTGTTGAATTGGGTAAATAAATTTAAAAATTAAAAATTATATATATACGTATATATTTATAAATAAATTTAAAAACAAGTAAAATAAATAATTAGTATATGTTAGATAATAAATTAGTATATATAATTACATAATAAAACTCATAATAATCTATCCTTATATTTTTATCCTATAATATATATATATATATATATATATATATATATATAAATGTTAAAAATATACAACTTTAATCTAAACGAGGAGAATAAATGTGAGGGTTCCAAATTGATTTGAAATTTGAAGGCAAGTCACATGAGAAAATGTTATATTTATTGCCACCCTTATATTTCCTTTCATTCTTTCCCATCCTTGCATCGCTGTCACTCTACCTTTCCATCTCTCTCTCTCTGTCTCTCTCTCTTTTGTTCCTTTCCCTTCCATTTTCCCATAAGGTTAAATGAGTACTTGTCGGCTGTCGCCTTAACCTTTCCCTTCTATTTCTCTCCCTCTCAATGGCTACATCAATTTTCTTCATCTTCATTCTGTCTCTATAGTGAAGTACAATCCAATTCACAAGAAGATTCTAGTGAGAAGCCATTATCAGAAGCCTTTGTGTGTGAGTGATTGTCTTTTTTTTTTTTAAAGGTAGGTCGAGTCAATCGAGCCGATGGGTCAGCTGCTGGCTAAGACTCTGCTGGGTCGACTGGATCTTAACTTATCTATTTGCAGATCGATTTAAAAGCTGACCCAGATCGGTTCTAGCCCTGAGTTGTTGGATCCCGGGTCAACCCGTTGGGCTTGTCCGGGTCCAATAACTATACTTCAAACTAATTTTAATATATCAAATAGGTCCAACTCAAAATATATTTTATAAAGATAAATAATTTGGACCTAATTATATATATCAACATATATGTTTCAATTTATGTACACATACATAATAATTAATATGTAAGTCCACTTAAATAATTGTTAGCACTTAATATATTTATAAAAATAAATATATACATATATGTACATAAAAAATAAATTAACTCTAACACATCTTTTCCTCTTCTTCCTCTTTAGTATCACCATCATCTCCAAGGTCTTACTCAACATGATCATCTTGTATTTCAATACTCTTTCCTTTATCCTTCTTTTCGGCATTAAGATTCTGAGCACCTAATTTTTGAATATATTATAATGTTAGTAAATTAAAAAAAACAAATTAAAAATTCTAAGAAAATTTTAAAGGTTGTAAATGAATTATACCTCCCTTTCTCTTTTTAGATGATGAACCACCTTCATCAATACCAAAACACTCTTGGATATCCATCCAAGAGTTCCCTTCCATAAGACAAGGCTCTTGTTGTTTAGTGATCCATTCATCATTGGATTCAAGATTTGATAAACAAATAGGATCATAGGTATCCCCTTTAGCCTCCCTTTGTTTTTGTCTAGCATCTAATTGCAAACTGTATTTGACAACTACAAGAGCATTCAATCTTTGTTGCACTACAAGTGAGGCTTAGGATATGAATGACAAGTGATTGTAATGCTTTGGACTCTTCTCCAAAATTATTCCACCACAAAGCTAGAAACAAAACAAAATTAAAACAAACATTTGTTAATTATTCATTCAAATATATGTTTATAAATGAAATGAAGTAATTAATTATTATTTATTTAGCAAGTTTCTTATTATATTTAGCTGCAACCGCTAAGTTATATCCAAAAAGTTTTTTTGCCTTGTCAAATTTTTTCAATTTGAGAATCATTCTTTACTCTTGTCTTAATATCATGGCACATCTTATCCAATATTTTGTACAAAACAATCTTCACCTCAAGATTGCTTTGTCTTCCACCATGAAAATAGATTTGTGTAGGGGGAGCGGTGCTCTAAATGAAGGGAATAGTGATGGATAGAGAGAGAGAGATATAGAGATAGAGATAGAGAGAGAGAGAGAGAGAGAGAGAGAGAGAGAGAGAGAGAGAGAGAGAGAGAGAGAGAGAGAGAGAGAGAGAACCAATAGGCTTATATCACATATCCTAATTGCTCGCATTCATCCTGTCATCAATTCCACCTTATCCGCTAACATTTATGCGATCACTGTCACATCCCAAATTTGGAAACTAGACTGATGGCCCATAGGCCTAACAACACATAACTGGCATATAAAAAAGATATAAAAAATAATTAAATTTCATCATGTAATGATAATCTTCAAATAAACGATTACATTGTTCAAAGAAATATATTTCCTTAGTAATCTTATTCTTTCCAAGAAGTAATTAATATGAACGCAAAATAATTTAGAACAAATACAGTACAATCCAAAAACAAGATCTTTAAGTGTTTTATTTAATTATAGAGCGACTCAACCCACCATTTCCCGTGACAAGCCTACAACCTAAGACCAAAAGGGTTGAAAGCTCAGAGGCTTCGCTGCTCCATGTACGGAGACCCACAAGAAACGTGAAGACCTGTAAGGTTACACAAGAGAGAGTGAGTGCAAAAAAAGTCAATGAGAAAAGATGTATTTAAGAGAAGAATACAAACTGTGCATCGCTTACAAGGATAGGGCCCTAAGAAGGGTTCTATAACCAATCACCATTTCACATTAGACATACCCACACAATATTATATTACCACTGCAACACCACTACCAAGATTTAGACCCTGTTTGGATGAGCTTATTTACAGCTTATTTGGGCTTAACTTATCACATAAGCTCTTATTTGGGTTTAACTTATCACATAAGCACTTTTAGAGGAAAAAATATGTTTGGAAAAGCTTTTTAAAATGGCTTATAAGCCCATTTGAGCTTATTTCAATAAGCTTCATGGAGAAGCTTATTTAAATAAGCTCAAAATAGCTTATGCAGAGCTTACTGACCGGTCATTCAAGTGACAAAACCACCCTTATCAATGTTTGAAAATTCCTCCCCTTACTCTCGTGCTTTCAGTCTCCCAGCCACTCTCCTCGTTCTCTCAGCCTTGTTTCCCAGCCGCTCCATTTCTCCCAGCCGCTTTTCCGTTCTCTTTCATCTCTAAACCATGCCAGATCCAACAAGTCTTCCCTTTTGTCGTCTCTTAGCCTTTATCGGTGAGTTCTCCACTTCTTCATCCTTCTTCTTAATGATTTTAAAACTGGATCGGATCAGACTAGCTAGTCAGATTGGCGACCAGCAAGAGGTCTGGTCCAATTATAGTAAATAACTGTTTTGCCTTCGAACTAGTTCAATCGGTTGGAAGCATTTTACAATGAAATTAAAAAAAAAACTTTAGCTACCATCGTCGGTTACCGGTGGAAGAAGAAGGAGGTCAGTCCTTCTCCGATGGATTACCTTGGTACTCTGTGAAAAAAAGGGACAAAGATGGAGAAGATACAAGATAGAGACGCACAACGAGATGGGGAAGAGGAAGACAGAGACTGAGATGGGGAAGAGGAAGATGAAGACTGAGATGGGGAAACAAAGAGAGAGAGAAGATACAAAGATGTACGACGAGTTAGGGAAGAGAGAGAGGGGGGGTTGGAAGAGAGCATGTGTTTGTGTATGATACTGACCAAGAGTAAATCAGAATATTGATAGTGTGTAATGCTCATGTTTCATTTTCCCATAACTACCCACTCTCCAATAAAAAGCTTCTCCCATACACCTCTCTCTTTCACTTCACCCACTATCTCTTCCACTTAATTATTTTTTTATAATTATAAAAATTATAGATTTTAAAATAAAAAATAAGAGCATAATTTTAAAATATTATAAAAATAAAAAAATATTATTTAGTTAAAATATATAAACATATAAAAAAATGAGTGGATTAATTAAAAAAAGAGAAGAAATGAGTACTTTTTTCTTATAAATTTTGTAATTATGTAAAGTATTTTAATATTTTTAATTATATATTTTATTTTTAAATATTTTTTAATTAACCGCAGTTCGACCACGATCTGATCATTGACCCTTGAATTGCTACCTCGACCGGTTCAATAACCAGTCCAATTTTTAAAACCTCTTATGTCTTTGATATCTAGTGCTCGTCTTCTGGGTATGAACAATTTGAACTAGAAATTTCTAGTTCACTAGAAAAAATTCTAGTTCTAAGGAGTAGTTACGTTAAAGTTTTAAGATGGCAAAAAATTTCATTTGAATATTTCATGCCTGTTGTATATGGGAATTCATCTGTCAAGATTCAAGTAACATAGTATATCTGTGTATTTGGGTTCTTCAATGGCATATAGAATTAAGGCCCCAAATTGCCATGACAGCCCCTAAAATTATATGAAACACAATTTGAGGAAGTAAATTAAAGGACCTAATTGAAAAAGATTATAATTTGATTTTCAAGTATATAAAGTCAGTACTAATGGTTAGATTGGTGACATTCAGTTCATATATATATATCAGTGATTGGCTTATTGTTTTTGATATTGACCTATAGATACTAACTAAACTCTGGTCATATGAAAGGGGTTTGAACTATGAAAGATAAAATAACCAAGAGAAGTATATACACCTTTCTATGGATTCTTATTTTAACATTGGCCAAAATGTAAAGAAAATAAAACTCAGATATGCATATGCAGTACTCAACAAAAAAAACTTGAAGAAATTGAAAACTTTTATTATGGTCTCATTGTTGTCTATTCCTGGAAATGCAAAAAACCATAAACCAGTCAATGCATTTAACTGAACCAAATGTAAAGACAAAAATATAGCTGACAGATATCCATTACTAATGGCAAATATTTCTAAATTCTTGTCCTTTTGCCATTTGAACTAGAGAAACATTGGGGCTTATTTAATTGATGAAAGATAGCTCAAGATTAAAATCTGCTGTGTAGTGGAAATGGTAGGAGCAGCAGCTATAATCAAATATGTATTGTGTTGTAATGTGCAATTGTGTACTGTGTGATGGGTTTATTTGTGGTGCCTATTTCATATCTAAATGAACCTGAATTCCATGAATTGTTAAGCATGGTTGAGGAAGAATCTAGGTATGATCATCCAATTGGTACTCACTTTGCACCGTAATGCATTACCCAAAAGAAGCAGGAAGAGGTTAATCCCAATTACTTGGTCACAAAGGTTTTGACATCATTTTGCTATTTGATGTAATACCGATGGAAAAATAAAATATAAATATGTGTATGTAAACTACGGTTACTATTTCAATAGTGTTTATAAACTACGGTTACTATTTCAATATATGGTACTATTCACCTGTATAACATTGTTCACTGTACTGTTCACATATACAATCGAAATGTTAAGTACTAGATGTGGTTTGGGCATAAGAAGAAACTAGAAAGAAATTCGTAAGAGAAAATGACGTTTTATGTAAGAAAATACGCTCAAGGACTAAAATGAAAGGACTAAATTGAAAAGAAATTTAAAAGTTTAAGGAGAAAGGATAGTTTTCCTTTTAAGTTACCAATAGTAAAGCCGCCTTCCACTTTTCTGTGATTGCACAGTAAACTAAATGATTAATATACACAGTAAATTGAATTATTTTAATAGAAATGTCATTTTTATAAATATTAAATTGAATATTTTATTAGCGCAAAATACCCTTGACTTTTCCTATAAATAGGCACTTCCATTTCACTGCTAAACTCACACCTTCAACTTCTCTTCTTTTCTCTCCTTAAACTTCTCCTGCTCTGGTGCTAGGTGTAATGTCTACACCATTTATGAGCATTTAGGGTAATGTAGTAAAATTTGTAATATAAACAAAAGAGGAAATTAGTCAGTATTATTGTTTTTAACATAAAACGTTTATAAGATGCATGAATATTTGAAATAATGAGCTTTTGATGTAATTGAAAATATAGAATTTCAAATTTGGCATTAAGCGATTAGTCGACTGATTCATGATCAACAGTCGACTGATTGATTGAGAATTTATCTAATTTAAGGCCGAGAGGTATCAGTCGATTGACATAGGTTGATCGTTTGACTGATATGCTTCTAAACTTTATTTTTTAATAAAATAGTAACTCCAAATATGGTAAGATTATCTACTAAAATTTACATATACTCCACAGCAATACTTTAACTTTTATTTGTAGATTCCACTAAAATATCAAGAGTTTAATTACACATACATGGTATGACTTCAAACTTACAAAACATGATATCCCATATACATTACATGACATTTTTCTTTTTCCATATTTTTACTCTAGAAGAGTAACATGGCTAATTCCACAACATATACTTATTTCTTTTCTTTTGTCTTTCTTTCTGTTTCAGCCCCTGAAATGGTAAGTTATCATAACAAGATGAGATACAAAATCCCAGTAGCTAACAATTATAAAACATTTCCACCATTTCAGTCATAAAAGCTATTCTAATAATGTAAACCATTTCCAATAGTGTAATATAATCCTGTGAACACACATACATAATAAAATCATTCTTAATGTAATGCACTGTGCTTGGCTCTTTCTCATTAAAAGCAATCCATATCTCATGGGGAATTTCTGTTATCTCATGGGGAATTTTCTAGTTCTTTCATCTTATAAGGACTTTCAGATCCTATGAGGAATTTCTGGTCATCTTATAATAATTTCTTGTTTCTGTCATCCCATAAGGACTCTTACATCCTATGAGAAATTTCTAGTTCTTTCATCCCATAGAGACCTGTGTTATACTTTTCACAAGAAAGATATGGTCTATGCATTTATAAAGGCTTTAAAATGGTAATCATGTGATATAAGATAACAAAACACAATAAATATATGAAAATACATAGCTTTTATGAAAACTAGCTACATTAATTCCCTTAGAACTGAAATGGAAGTGTTATCTTCTAGCTCCTTCCTTCTTTCTCTTTTCTTTATCCTGAAAATCTCCTTTCTATCATTTTTTCAAGCTCTAGAATTAAGTTAAAATAGAGGAAACAAGCTAAAAGCTTACCTATGATGATTCCTTTGCCAAAAACTTCACTAAGACTTCTTTCTCCCTCCTCTTCTTCCGCTTCATGTTTTTTTTCTCTCTCTCTCTTTTTTCTAAATTTTCAGAATTAACTCTTTTATCTCTCTTCTCTCTTCTAAAAGAGTCTTAAGGGTGCTGTTGGGGTGAAGATTCCCTTTTTAACCCTAATATCTTATTTCTAAGCCTTAATAGTGTACTAGGGGTAATTAAGTAAAAATTCTCCCATTGAATTTTAGTTAAACCGACCTATTTTCGCACTTCAGCATGTAATTAATCAACTGATTTCCTTCTGATAGTCGACTGATTCTATTAGTCGACTGATTTCCTTCTGATAGTCGACTGATTCTATTAGTCGATTGATTCATAATAATTAGTCGACTGATTTCATCAGGACTTAAAATATTGGCTTGACAGAGAATAATCAGTCGACTGATCACTCCTTATCAGTAGACCAATTGCAGATATCAGTAACTTGGTCTAATTTCTAATGCAAATCAGTTGACTATTCTTTGTAATTAGTCGACTAATACCTTCAAAACTCTCTTTTTCCTTTACTCTTAACTCAAATATCCTAATTTTTCATGCCTCTTCTTTATTACTTCATCCTAGGTATCCAAAAACACAAATTTCCCAATTTCTAACATTATTTCCAACTTAAACAAAGAAATTAAAGCATAAATGCAAGAAAATATGGGATATTACATTAGGCTTATGAGATTTTAGGCATTTCCTTTTCAGCTTTGCTTAGAGGTGAGGATACTATGCTCTTTTTATGTCTTTCAAATTTTAAAAGTTATATTTTTAAATATGGTTTATGGTTGCGACTTCGGCTGATCATCCACATTAGAAAAGAACTATCCTTAGTTACTTATATATATTTTGATTCTCTAATTACCAAAATAGAATGTAAACTGTGAAGAATACATGTCCAGAAAAGTTCTGACTAAGGACAAACCTGGTACTTAAGTATATCCATTGCGACCCTCTACTCTTTCCTGGAAACTTATCTAGTGTATTCTTTTATAGATTGTATTCACTATTTCTGGTATGAACAGTAACCGTACGTATGAATAGACATTATAGGTAGTAATCGTAGGTATAAATAGTAACCATACGTATAAATAGTAACCATACGTATGAATAATACGTATGTATGAACAGTACTATATGAAAACAACCCTAACTTGTTTTCTTTAATCTTTCATGTTGTTTTCTTTAACATTTCATGAAGTCTTCGTAACGGAACCTGAAATTCACCTATGTGCTCTTGTCCGTAACATTTTAGAGAAGTAATATTCGTACATAATCTAGGTGAGTGGACGTAATTTTAATAATAGGATCATAGTATGATCCATCACGTTAATGAACTGGGTTGAAATCCCAAGTTTCACTAGTTTAAGTTGACAACAGGATATTAGTGAGAACCCTGACGTTATTATTTTCAATATATACTATTTTTACATATTCAAATTTTAAATTATTATTTGTATTATAATTTTTAACTTTTATGATACTTTAAAGTATGAATATTCATGATATATTGAATCTTTTTTTATTGAGAAAAGTCGTATAGTATGTTTATGATATTTGGTGGTACCCCTCTTTCTGTAATGAGTAAGATCGGTCAGGCATCGAGAAACGTTAGGGGAGACACAGTTCCTATTAATAAAAATAGAACAATGGTGTAGTATCACAAGTTCTTAAGAGGACCAGAGGTTGAGCAGGTAGTTCACTGGGGTGGTTCTGTAAAGTCTACTAGAATTATATTCATTTATATAATTTAGCAAAACTTATATTATGGATTAAAGAAAAATCTGGTTGAGAACATGATACTTTTCTAGAATATTTACAAACTATCCAGTTTCACATAATTAAGTAAAATTCTAAAAAAAATAAAATTTCTGTCTTTGCAGTAAGTGATCGGTCGACTAATCCATAATGATCAGTCGACTGATCGACTGTGAATTTGAATAAGTTTGTAAATCGAAAGGCATCAATCGATTGATGCAGGGTCATCGGTTGACTGACGTACCCTGAACTTCTAATTTTATAAAACTATTAACTGGAATATAGGGTAAAACCATTAAACTCACTTATACTTATAGTTTACAATACCTCTTCAGCTATTTTTGTAAATTCTTTTCTAGAATAGAAATACAATACAAGAGGTTTACATAAAGTTTGCATAAAAAGCTAACTTAACTTCTTCTATGACAAATAACATTTAATAACTCTACTATCTTATTCTTTTTGCTTTCCTTCACCTTTTTATTTCAATTCCTGAAATGGTTAATCATAATATAAAACATGAGATATATAATCTCAGTAGCTAGTTTGTCTAAAAAAAATATTTCATAAACCATTTCAGTCATAAAAACAATTCTTAAAGAATGTGTCACACTTCCATGAACATGAAAGAATTAATATAAAGCAATCTCAATAGTAAACTCATTTCATGAAATATAAACTGATACCTGGACACATAACTGGTGTCATAAACTTCTTTCTTAGCATAGTGCACTATATTTTGGCTACTTTAGCTACTTTCTCAGGAAAAGTACTCAATGTTCCATGAGGAATTCTTAGTTCTGTCATCTTATAAGGAATTTTACGTCTTATAAGGAATTCAGTCATCTCATAAGGAATTTCTCGGGCTCTGTCTTCTCATAAGGGTTTTTACATCCTATGAGGAATTTCTGTTATCTTATGAGGAAGTTCTGGTTCTATCATCCCATGAGGACATAAACTTTACTTTTCAAGAGAAAGTTGATTCTTTATTCTCATATAAAACTTTAAGATATACATATTTGCTAAATCATATAAAAGTATAATAAGTAATTGAAAAACTTGCTTTCTAGCTATCTCATGGAGAGAACTCACTATATCCTATGAGGAATTACTTCATCCCATAAGGAATCAAGTTCTACTTTCATGAGAAAGTATATTCTTAAACATTCATAGAAAGATTTAGCATAAACTGCAGCATATCATATATAAGCATGATAAATAACTGAAAATAAATTACTTTTATGAATAACTAACTACCTTTAATTCTTTCTATAGCTGAACTTGTGGATTCTCTCCTAGTTTCTCTTTAGCTCCTCTTGTTTCCTCAATTTTTAGACTTCTCCTTCTTCTATTTTCTTCCTCTTAGTCTTTGATGATTTTCTTGTTAGAAATCCAACTAGAAGTCCCTTCTCCCTCTTCTTCTTCTCCTTCACGTTTTCTCTCTTTTCTTCTTCTCTAATTTTCAGAAAATGTCATTTCTCTCTCTTCTCTTGTTTTTAAAAGGTCTCAAGAGTCTTCTTACAATGAAGCTCCTTGTTTTACCCCTACTATCTTATTTTTGAGCTTTCTTGGCATGTTAGGGGTATTCCAATTAATTTTTCACTAATTTTTCAGTTAAAATCAACTTACTTTCGCACTCTAGCAGGCGATTAATTGACTGATTGCTCACGATTAGTAGACTAATGTACCATTAGTTGATTGATCCAACCCGATTAGTCGACTGATTACCTCAACACCTAAAATTTCATCCCGACAGAGAGTAATTAGTCGACTGATTTATCCTCATTAGTCGACTGATTGCAGATATCAGCAACCTAGTCCTTTTTTGGATGCTATCAGTTGACTGATTGTTACCATTAGTCGACTAATTCCCTCAGAACTTCATTTTTCTTCTATTCTTAGCTCACTTATCCTAATTTCTCATGCCTTCCCTTGATTACTTGCTCTTAGACATCTACAGGCATGAATAACTTAATTCTA
The DNA here is from genome assembly GCA_037074585.1 of Biancaea sappan. Taxonomy (NCBI): domain Eukaryota; kingdom Viridiplantae; phylum Streptophyta; class Magnoliopsida; order Fabales; family Fabaceae; genus Biancaea; species Biancaea sappan. The sequence goes on along the minus strand of CM073491.1, from coordinate 14,714,564 downwards.
TTATTATTTGAAACTTAGATAAGGAAAATTTGGGATGTTACAGGTTTCACCTTAGTGATGAGTGCCAAAAACCAAGATGTGTACTTGATTGTTTATTTGTTGTAAAATTGCTAATTTTTGTTTATTCCCTACTTGTACTCTTAGTTGATTTTATAGCCTTTGAGTTCATTATCATGATCGATTTTGTATTTTGTTCTTATTATTGAGTTTATCATACATTCACTGAGTTTTTCCCAAAAAATCACCCTCACATTTCCCCTTTCAAATATAGCTTCATAAAGGAACTCCCTCTAGAGGAGTAGCAGAGTGATCTGTAGAATAAAGAATCTTCCCGTTACCGGGTAAGTTCAGTGATCTCGTGTCTATATTAAGAGCTCTGCAGTCATTGAGACTCCTAGGAGATTGTTTTAAGAATTTACATTTTGGATTTTATAATCTTTATGAAAATAGTATTATTATGGCTGTTCATCTATACCTTCATAACTATATTAAGTTATGTATAATATTTTCTAATATGTTAGTAATGACGCCAAATATGTTTTTAATAAAATTTTCATTTATTGTGAATAGATGTGATTTTGAAATAAATTTATAGATCTTACGTTTCCACATAATTGAACTCAACAAAAAGGTAGAGACAATAGGAAGGCTTACAGTAATGAGGGAGATCGTTATTGTGCCGGTCACGGATCTTATAAGCAAGTCATGACATTTGATCTCTTAAGAGACTACATTTTTGAAGTATCTATCTCAAAGGGAATAAAAAATGTACTTTGATCATTTAAAGGGATGGAGAAACAAAAAGCCTTCATTGATTTGTAAGTAACATCTAGCTCTCAAGATTCAAGACATAGTTATATATGTGACATGGATTGAATTGTCGCAAGGAGATTGAATTTTCATAGGAACTATGTGAACTGTGAAGTTTCATATATTATTATATATGAAAAATCTCATTTCTTCACTTAAGTTGGGTATCTTAAAAAAATTGAAAAGTAACAGAGGTTAATTTAATGGTTTTACTTGTTGAATTGAATTGAATTGAAGTGATATTTGATATTTTGTCATAATCTCATTCCTTTATTCTACTAAAATTTTAAGTTAAACTAGTTTTTAAATTCGAACGTATGAATTTTTACCAATGAATAAAACTTGATAAAATATGGAACATATAAAAAAAGTAAGAATGAAAAAATTGACTACTAATGAAACACTGAAAAACTACAGAGAGTGTGAATGATTGTGGAAAGAAGAAAAAAAAAGACAGTGTATTGGGTCAAGAAAGAATGGCAGAGTCAAGAAGATAATAAATAATGAGAGCAAACGAGCAGTTGAAAAGAAAAGGCACAAATTCAAGTAGCTTGCTCTTTATTTGGCAGTTCAAAAAGAAATATGTAAGAAAAGAAGTGACTAAAGGAAAATAAGGGGATTGGAAGTTACTTGGTTGAGGATTTTGAACTATTAATGATTTAAATTAATTAGTTCTTTAGTTTATTTTTAGTTTTCTAAATTTTTAAAAAATTATGTCAAGTACTTATTTATCCAAACACCTTAATTTTATAAGTACTTATGATGGACTTTTCAGTAATTTTAGTTGTTATAAGTGCTTATGTAATAATGCATCCAAACACCCTAAAATACTACATAAATATTTTTCAAATGTTCATCCAAACACAAATAACTTATTGAATGAAACGCTTATGACATAAGCACTTATATTATAAGCAGTTATGATATAATTGTTTAATTAAGCTATTCACCTAAACATAGCCTTAGTCTATCCAATACTAGCATAATACTCTAAGAAAATATATAACCCACACATAGGCTAGCACAATCAGAGTCATCACACAAATATATATATATATATATATAGTGGAAATCTACTTACATACACCATTCTTCACCTCACCATAAAGGTGTTCACACTATTCAACACAAGGGGTTCCATTCTATTATCAATTTTCATAATCATGAGGGCCACACAGGCTTCCTATTATATTCTCATCCTTCATAGTAAAGAGGGCCACACATGCTTCTCACTATGTTATTTCTCTATCGTAGTTGAGAGAGCTACACAGGCTTTTCATTAGGTTCTCATTATCTACTATATGAGCATAGGTCATAATTTAGGAGGGCCCCATCAGCTCTTCATTTCATTCTCACTTACATAGCAGAGAGGGTCATATAGGCTTCTCTTAGTATCGTTAGTCATAGTGCAAGAGAGCCACACTGCTCTTCGTACTACCACTAATCCATTTTCATCAGGAGGGCCAGAAAGACTTCTAGTATAATATTATAAGTTATAGTGCAAGAGAGCTACACGACTCTTTGTACTACCACTACTTTATCTTCATCAGGAAAGCCACAAAGGCTTTTAACATAATATATAATATTCATCCACAACAATTACAAACAATAAGTAATGTCGATACAAGAAAAGATTACAACTCATAAATCCTAAGTAGAACATTCGAAAGCTATATTGTAATAAAGTATTCATTATAGCATGCAACCCCTTACTCATCACATATTGACAAAAGTGAGGAATATCACAATCCTTATGCATAAGCACAATAGTTAATGTACCAAGCCACCACTTCCATAATCGGGGTCACCCATAATATATTACCAAGAAAGTTGCACAAGCTCCTCTTATAGTTCACAATATATACCTGATTCATACTTAAGTAAGAAATCAAGTTTAGTACACAACAATATTGCAATATAACCCAGTCAATGAGAAGTAGGCTTCAATTAAAGAGAACAAATAATAATCTTTCAATTCTCCTAGTCATGGTAAATAAATTCTACAAGCAAGGGAGCACTTGTCACATTTCCACAAACCAACAATTTATTTTTGGCACAATATTGTTGTAAAATCTGGATACCAACACAAAAATAATTTGAGTCGCGTCTATATAGGAGACACTGTCCTTAAAGAATTTATTCCGTGACCACAGAAAGAATCCTGCATCTACAAAACTTCCTCTAGGATTAAACAAATTCTTCTGAGAAAATATCTCTAGCCACAAAACAGTAGAAATTATAAAGTGTAACCCAGAAAGCGAGAGAGAGAAAAGAGAGAAAAGCACAACTGTTTGTTGTGTGAGTGTAAAAAATAAGGGGAATAAGTCCTCTTTTTATAACTGCTGAACCATAATGAGGCAGACATAAATTTTAAATAAAATTATGATACATTTACAAAAATTAAGAGCAATTGATAGGCAGTTACAAAAAAAATTAATGAGTAGTTTCGAAATAATTAAAATAATTTTAAATAATGTAATTAAAACTATATGCTCTTAATTTTCTGATATTAACCCAGGTTAATTTCGTAACAACTAAATTTGCCTCTGTTCAAGTAAAGTAAAAATAAATAAATAGAAAGATATTTTGAAATACAAAGCCTTTGAAAGGTTATTTTCACAACAATCCCCCACATATTTCAAAAGATATTTCTAAAAACTTTTGGGTTACGTAAATGGGTGTAGACGCATAAATCCAGTGTCTCTTTTTAGACTATGAACCAGACCCAGACTAATAAGATTTATCTTACAGAGTAGTCAGTGAAGCATATAGCTTCTATGAACCAACGTACTCTTAGTCGTAAGATAGTGACCTTAAGAGTCGCATCTCACCCCTCACATTTCTGCCATTAACGTTGTTGTACGCGTGCCTGGAATTCATTGTGCTCTAGAGATTTCGCCACTATCTCTTAGGAGCGGCCCTATTCCACACTCATATAGGTGACTTCATCAAGTGTATCTGCAATAAATACACCACCCTCAATGTAGGGTTATGAAGATCATAAAGAGCTTGCGCTCAACCCACAAGTCAATGCATTTAAGCACTTTCACACTTGACACCATAGGAAATGGACTGGGGATATAGTGCTAGCAGAATTAACAGACGACTTGTTATTACCCATATGAACCTTGTTCATGGGATCTCCAATCACAAAGGTTGGGTTCTCGCCACTATTAATTTCATATTAGCTTAAGTCCAATTTCCTTCGATGTGTGAAGGACTAATTTCCTTCCTACATGAATGTTAAGTCAGTGAATTGGCCAAATTCACTTTTAACTTTACATAACTGATCAGTATACTTCAAATTTAATTTTTTAATAATTACTTGATAACGTTGTGTCTCAACACAAGTGTCTTCTCTTACCATTGAAAGTCTTATCCTCTACAATGGCTATTGTTACTTGGCAATGACAAAACACAGACACTGACATCATTAGGCTCTTACCTAACTAAAAAATTTGCTAAGAAGTTTTTCTACTACTTAGTCTTGTTTTCAGCCAACTCTAGAGTACTAAACTCTGATTTTATAGTGAACCTATAAATTTGCATGGCTATTCTCTCCAAAATAATGTCCCACCACCAAAGGTGATGTTTAACCACTAGTGAACCTCTCATCTGAATCAAAGATTCAGTTAACGTCATTGTATTCTTCTACTACTGTAATACCCGTTAATTTCAGAATATAATTCGCTTAAGAGTATTTTAGAATTCTACAACGTTACTTTAGTTATTTATTTTGGTCATTTTTAATTTTCATATTTAATTGTTCTCTTTGAATATTATTTATGAAAATTGAGTTAAATGACTGGACTAAATATTTGCACAATGAGGGATATATTCTAAGAATGGTGAAATTCATGGAAAAGTGGTTTCAGAATGGTCAATTAATCCATTTATTGTAAATTGACTGGATGGGTTTGGATGTTGGGTTATGGATACCCATGGGTTATTGAATAACCCATTAGAAATATTTAATATAAAGTTTCAATAGTAACCCTCATTTTTTTCACTCAGCCGAAGAAAGCAGAAAAGATTTCTCTCTCAGTTCTTCATTTTCTTCTCAAATCCTTTCCTTGATCTTCAGAGTTTCGATTATTTGTTCGGTTCAAAAGCTTTGTAAGGATCAAAGGTAAGCTTTAATCCGATTATTTTCCTTAAATTTCAGTTTATGTAGAAGATCAGAGGAGGTTTTGTTTTGAAGATTTTGATGATAATTCATGAATCTCAGTTGTTTTAGAAGTTATATTTGAGTTATAATCGGTTAAAAGAGTTGAAATTCTGGTTTTGAAACAAGAAGGGAAAGGATGAATTTGTTAGAAATTTCTGCAAAAACTTCTGCAAAAACCGAGTTACTGTAGCGACCAGGGATTTCGAAACAAAATCTGAAAAATTTTCTTCGGTTACTGTAGCAGTACTGTAGTGTCGACAGTCAACGGTACTGTAGCAGTCAACGTTACTGTAGCGAACCGGCACTGTAGCGAACCGATACTGTAGCAAACCGTAATGTAGCAACCCGTTACTGTAGTAGTCAGAAAATTTTACGTATTTTCGTGATTTTGTTTCCTTTCTTATGATTCCTTGTAATATATTTTACTAAGAAATTTTCCTACACAAATTCTAGTGTGGAACAAGGTAAACTTGGACAAACATCAAGGTGAGTGAATAACCTTGCTCAGCTAATTTGATATTACTAGTCAAAGTACAATATAAGTCCCATTTACAATATTATTTGGATAATAAGCAATTAATTTTTCATATGGGAGTATATGATGATCAGTAGAAATAAGAGTATGAAGAAATTATTTATTTCATGACAATTGTACTATGTGATGAATTCTCACTATTTTATTAATGAGTAAAGATCTACGGGATCTAATACACGAGTGTGAAAGGGTTAAAGTCCCATACTACTCGGTGTATATCTAAGAAATCTTATGCACGAGTTGGAAAGGGTTAAAGTCCCATACTACTCAGTGCATATCTATGAAATCTATACACGAGTTGAAAGGGTTAAAGTCCCATACTACTCGGTGTATACCGATGAAATCTTATTCATGAGTTTGAAAGGGTTAGAGTCCCATACTACTCGATGTATAAGACAATTAATTATATGAGTAAATGTGGTATTTGTACTTTTGATATTTTATATAGTACAGTTATTTACTTACTGAGTTTTTAAATAAACTCACACTCCCTATGATTATTTTTCAGATACAGAAAACAAAGAAGAAGAGTATCCGTTGGAAGATTAGAAGCCCCTTGGGATTACACTCTATTTCTGTCTGGTGGGATACCAGTACTTATTAATGTGGACACTAGAAACGCTCTGTACTTTCTATAGGTCTCCTAGGCTTGCGATGAGATAGAAATATCAGACTATGTATGTCTATATTTGCTTATCAGATGAATATAATTCTGTAGTGTGGAATGAATGATTAAGGTTGAATGTAAAACCTTACAGAATATATGTATATAACGTATGTTTGAGAATTATTTCAAATGAGTAGTATCTTTTCACATGCTCAATTTTTGGGATGTGACAAATTTGGTATCAGAGGAAAGGTTTTATAGGTCCCCTATAGAGTACAGAGCAAAGTGATCTTTGTGGGCCCTTCCCTATTGTCATGAGCCGCGGCATGACCATAGGATTAGGTTCCATAAAAGACCTTGTAGAGTATAACGTCATTTTATAGATAACTTCTCAGTGGGGCTAGAAAGTGATATTTTGTTTATGTCTAAAAATTGTTTGTTATGTGTGTAGATCTGTGACAGATCAATGTCAGAAGGATCTTCTAATAATAATGAGCATATGGGTCCAAGGAGGGCCATAAATCCACCAGTACATGTGCAAGATGATCATAACCGTGGTGATAGTTTACATGCTCAAAGTACTGAGGGCGCAACTAGTGAGCAAGCAAGAAGAGTCGAACCTGATGCTCACGTCGGTAATGCAACTATTGCACATGTGATTCATTTGATGAATGAACGATTTGACCGATTTGAGGCTGAAATGAGAGGTCGAGCTGCACAAGCTAACCTGCCAGTGGATCCTCCTATTGTTGAAGCTGAAAATGTACCACCAGCTCCGTTAGCGGAAGGAGTTAATGTAAGAGAGGTAAGAATGTCTGAATTCCAGAAAATGAGGCCTCCTACTTTTTCAGGGGAAGATCCCAAAGAGGACCCACAATGTTTCCTTGAAGATTGTGAAGCAATATGTGATGCTATAGGGTGTTCTCCTACTCAAAAGGTAGAATTCACTTCCTTTCAGTTAAAAGGTAGGGCTGGTAAATGGTGGAGAAACTGGAAGAAAGCTAGAATTCAAGGCGCACCGCCAGTTATGTGGACAGAATTTTACAGATTGGTTATGGATGAATTTCTTTCGGCAAGTGAACGATCATCCAGGGCCAGAGATTTTCTGTATCTACGGCAGGGAACCATGACTGTTGATGAATATTCAGCTCAGTTTGTTAAATTATCTGAATATGCCCCTGAAATCATTCCTTCTGAAAGGAAGAAAATAGAAAAGTTTGTGGAAGGGCTTCGTGATGCCTTATATGATCAAGTGGGTTCTAATATGAATGATTACTCTTCGTACTCAGAAGCTGTTGATGTGGCCCGAAGAATGGAAAGGAGGTCAAAGAATAAAGAAGAATATCGTCAAAAGAAGAAGGCCAGATATAGGAGATCTTTTAATCAAGGGGAAGACTCAGGGACTTTTACTGCACCACAACATGCTCCAGCCACTCCTACTAAGTCATCTTATTCTATAGCCAGTGTGGCTAAGCCTCGTTTAGAGAACAGGGGTGGTTTTAGCTCTTCTAGTAGAGGAGGTACTCATGGTAGAAGGGAAAAACCTCAATGTCCTGAATGTGGAAAGTTTCACTTCGGAGAATGCAGGTTAAACACTGTTGGTACAGGCTGTTTTCACTGTGGACAAAAAGGACATTTTATAAGGGAGTGCCCTCAGCTCATGACAAGTCCAGGTCAAGGGTCTACTTTGCCACCTCGACCACAATCTATTACTCAAACACCAACCCCTTCAACAGGGGGTAGTATGGGAAAAGGTTCTGGAAGAGGCCAAGGTGACCGTGGAAAACAAGCTACTGGCAGAGGAAATGCAAGAGTATATGCTCTAACCCGACAGGATGCTCAAACATCCAATGCTGTAGTTACAGGTATATTATCTGTTAATACTTTTGCTGCACGTATTTTGTTTGACCCCGGTTCTACTCACTCATATGTGTCGCCCCTATTTGCCAAGAGATTTGCATTTGATTCGATTATTCTTAAAGAACCATTCTTGGTTTCCACACCGATGAGAGAGACTTTGATGGTTAAAACATGTTATCGTTCTTGTAAAATAATCGTTGGAGGCATAGAAACTGAGATAGATCTTATGGTTCTCAATATGTTAGATTTTGATGTGATTCTAGGGATGGACTGGCTATCTTCTTGTCATGCTACTATAAATTGTCGTGACAAAGTTATTTCCTTTAATATACCGGGGAGGAGTAATTTTGTGTTTCAAGGAGATCGAAGTGATGTACCTTGCAACATGATATCTATGTTAAGTGCCCAGCGTATGTTGCGAAAGGGATGTCAGGGATTTCTAGCTTTTATCAAAGATTTAGAAAAGAAAGAACATAAGTTAGAAGACATTCATGTGGTTAATGAATTCCCAGATGTGTTCCCAGAAGATTTACCTGGATTACCGCCAGAAAGAGATATTGAGTTCAGTATTGATTTGGTCCCAGACACAAGACCAATTTCTATTCCACCTTATCGTATGGCTCCTGTTGAGCTAAAAGAACTCAAAGAACAATTGGAAGATTTGTTGAACAAAGGGTTCATCCGCCCAAGTTTTTCACCTTGGGGTGCTCCTGTTCTTTTTGTGAAAAAAAAAGATGGTTCTATGAGATTATGTATAGATTATCGTCAACTGAACAAAGTCACAGTGAAGAATAAGTATCCTTTACCAAGGATAGATGATTTGTTTGATCAGCTTCAAGGAGTAAAATACTTCTCAAAGATTGATCTAAGGTCTGGATATCATCAGTTACGAATTAAGAGTGATGATATACCTAAGACTGCTTTTCGTACACGGTATGGACATTATGAGTTTCTTGTGATGTCTTTTGGGTTGACAAATGCACCAGCAGCATTTATGGATTTAATGAACAGAGTGTTTAAATCCTTCCTTGATAAGTTTGTAATTGTATTTATTGATGATATTTTGGTGTATTCAAAGAGTCATGAAGAACATACTGAACATTTGAGAATAGTGCTTCAGACTTTGAAAGAGCATCAGTTGTACGCAAAGCTCTCAAAATGTGAATTCTGGATGAGTCATGTAACATTTTTAGGACATGTTATTTCCCAAGAAGGTATTCATGTAGATCCAAGTAAAATTGAAGCAGTTAAACAGTGGCCTAGACCAACAACTGTGTCTGAAGTACGTAGTTTTCTTGGCTTAGCAGGGTATTACCGTCGCTTTGTCAAAGATTTCTCTAAGACGGCTCTCCCATTAAATAAGTTAACTCGAAAGAATGTTAAATACATTTGGGATGATTTATGTGAACAAAGTTTCACCCAATTGAAAGAGTGTTTAACTTCTGCACCAGTCTTAACCCTACCATCAGGACTAGGGGGTTACTCTGTATTCTGTGATGCCTCAAAGATAGGCTTAGGATGTGTGTTGATGCAACATGGTAAAGTCATAGCTTATGGCTCACGTCAGCTTAAAAAGCATGAATTGAATTACCCCACTCATGATTTGGAAATGGCAGCTGTAGTGTTTGCCCTAAAGATATGGAGACATTACTTGTATGGGGAAACTTGTAAAATTTTTATAGATCACAAAAGACTTAAGTACATTTTTGAGCAGAGAGATCTCAATCTAAGGCAACGAAGGTGGATGGAACTTCTGAAAGATTATGATTGTACCATCCTTTACCATCCAGGTAAAGCAAATGTAGTGGCTGATGCTCTAAGTCGAAAGTCTATGGGAAGTTTAGCTTACATTGCCACTATAAGGAGGTCTCTAATACATGAACTACAAGAATTGGAAGCTGATGGAGTATTCTTCGAGATCACTGATTCAGGTACATTTCTGGCTCATTTAACAGTTAGATCATCCCTTGTTGAAAAAGTAAAAGCAACTTTAGAAAATGACATTGATATGGTCAAAATAAGAGATAAGGCAAGGCAAGGTCTAGCACCAAGTTTCTTGGTAGATGAAGAAGGAGTCTTATGGTTTAATGGGAGACTCTGTGTCCCCAACATTGAATCTTTGAAACATGAAATCTTAATGGAAGCTCATGGTTCACCCTACGTTGTACATCCTGGTGCTGTGAAAATGTATCAGGACTTGAAACAAGTTTACTGGTGGGAGGGCATGAAGCGAGACGTGACTGACTTTGTAGCTCGATGTTTGACATGTCAGCAAGTTAAAGCTGAACATCGACGACCACCTGGATTGATGCAAAAACTAGATATTCCCGAATGGAAGTGGGAAAGGATCACTATGGATTTTGTAGTAGGTTTACCTCGGTCAACAAAAGGAAATGATTCAATATGGGTCATAGTGGATCGACTTACTAAGTCAGCACATTTTCTTCCTGTTCATACCACTTTCAGTGTAGCAAAACTTGCTCGACTTTATGTTAAAGAAATAGTGAAACTTCATGGTGTACCAATATCCATTATATCAGATCGAGGACCTCAGTTTACTTCTCGGTTCTGGAAAGTCTTTCAAGAGGCTTTGGGTACCAAAGTGAATCTTAGCACAGCATTCCATCCTCAGACTGATGGACAGTCCGAAAGGACAATTCAGACTTTAGAGGATATGCTAAGAGCTTATGTGATGGATTTCAGTGGAAGTTGGAAAGATCATTTGTCTCTTATTGAATTTGCTTATAACAACAGTTACCAAGCCAGTATTCAGATGGCACCTTTTGAGGCTTTATATGGGAGACGGTGTCGATCTCCTATAGGTTGGTTTGAACTTGGTGAAACCAAAATATTTGGACATGAGATGATTCAGGAAGATATAAATAAAGTTAAACTGATCAGAGAAAAGTTGTTAACTGCTCAGAGTAGACAGAAGTCTTATGCGGACAACCGACGACGTGACCTTGAATTTGCAATAGGTGATATGGTTTTCTTACGAATCTCACCTATGAAGGGGGTAATGAGATTCGGGAAGAAAGGCAAGCTTAGTCCGAGGTATGTTGGCCCATATGAGGTTGTTGACAGAGTGGGTAATGTGGCATATCGCCTAGACCTACCTTCCAACCTAGAGGGAGTTCATCCAATATTTCATATGTCCATGCTACGAAAGTATCTTCCTGATCCTTCTCATGTCATTCAACCCCAAGAAGTTCATTTTGATGAAACTCTCACCTACGAAGAGGTACCAGTAGCTATCCTTGATAGAAAAGTCAAGAAATTGCGTACCAAAGAAATTCCTACTGTCAAGGTTCTTTGGAGAAATCATTCTCGCAAGGAAGCTACGTGGGAGGCAGAAGATGAGATGTGGAAAAACTATCCATATTTATTTGAAACTTGAGGTAAGATTTTAATTCGGAGGACCGAATTCTTTTGAGGGGGGTAGAATGTAATACCCGTTAATTTCAGAATATAATTCGCTTAAGAGTATTTTAGAATTCTACAACGTTACTTTAGTTATTTATTTTGGTCATTTTTAATTTTCATATTTAATTGTTCTCTTTGAATATTATTTATGAAAATTGAGTTAAATGACTGGACTAAATATTTGCACAATGAGGGATATATTCTAAGAATGGTGAAATTCATGGAAAAATGGTTTCAGAATGGTCAATTAATCTATTTATTGTAAATTGACTGGATGGGTTTGGATGTTGGGTTATGGATACCCATGGGTTATTGAATAACCCATTAGAAATATTTAATATAAAGTTTCAATAGTAACCCTCATTTTTTTTCACTCAGCCAAAGGAAGCAGAAAAGATTTCTCTCTCAGTTCTTCATTTTCTTCTCAAATCCTTTCCTTGATCTTCAGAGTTTCGATTATTTGTTCGGTTCAAAAGCTTTGTAAGGATCAAAGGTAAGCTTTAATCCGATTATTTTCCTTAAATTTCAGTTTATGTAGAAGATCAGAGGAGGTTTTGTTTTGAAGATTTTGATGATAATTCATGAATCTCAGTTGTTTTAGAAGTTATATTTGAGTTATAATCGGTTAAAAGAGTTGAAATTCTGGTTTTGAAACAAGAAGGGAAAGGATGAATTTGTTAGAAATTTCTGCAAAAACTTCTGCAAAAACCGAGTTACTGTAGCGACCAGGGATTTCGAAACAAAATCTGAAAAATTTTCTTCGGTTACTGTAGCAGTACTGTAGTGTCGACAGTCAACGGTACTGTAGCAGTCAACGTTACTGTAGCGAACCGGCACTGTAGCGAACCGATACTGTAGCAAACCGTAATGTAGCAACCCGTTACTGTAGTAGTCAGAAAATTTTACGTATTTTCGTGATTTTGTTTCCTTTCTTATGATTCCTTGTAATATATTTTACTAAGAAATTTTCCTACACAAATTCTAGTGTGGAACAAGGTAAACTTGGACAAACATCAAGGTGAGTGAATAACCTTGCTCAGCTAATTTGATATTACTAGTCAAAGTACAATATAAGTCCCATTTACAATATTATTTGGATAATAAGCAATTAATTTTTCATATGGGAGTATATGATGATCAGTAGAAATAAGAGTATGAAGAAATTATTTATTTCATGACAATTGTACTATGTGATGAATTCTCACTATTTTATTAATGAGTAAAGATCTACGGGATCTAATACACGAGTGTGAAAGGGTTAAAGTCCCATACTACTCGGTGTATATCTAAGAAATCTTATACACGAGTTGGAAAGGGTTAAAGTCCCATACTACTCAGTGCATATCTATGAAATCTATACACGAGTTGAAAGGGTTAAAGTCCCATACTACTCGGTGTATACCGATGAAATCTTATTCATGAGTTTGAAAGGGTTAGAGTCCCATACTACTCGATGTATAAGACAATTAATTATATGAGTAAATGTGGTATTTGTACTTTTGATATTTTATATAGTACAGTTATTTACTTACTGAGTTTTTAAATAAACTCACACTCCCTATGATTATTTTTCAGATACAGAAAACAAAGAAGAAGAGTATCCGTTGGAAGATTAGAAGCCCCTTGGGATTACACTCTATTTCTGTCTGGTGGGATACCAGTACTTATTAATGTGGACACTAGAAACGCTCTGTACTTTCTATAGGTCTCCTAGGCTTGCGATGAGATAGAAATATCAGACTATGTATGTCTATATTTGCTTATCAGATGAATATAATTCTGTAGTGTGGAATGAATGATTAAGGTTGAATGTAAAACCTTACAGAATATATGTATATAACGTATGTTTGAGAATTATATCAAATGAGTAGTATCTTTTCACATGCTCAATTTTTGGGATGTGACAACTACAATGGAAAATCCACTTCAAATGATATCACGATACCTTTCAACTCTTTTATTGGGGTTGTGTACATATAGACGCTTATCTGACACATTACACATGATATGTCAGGTTAGATAAAACTTATTAAATATAACAGAGACTCATCTCTGTTTTTTCTTAACTGAATGATAAAATCATAAGGAGTTTTTCACCAGTTTGTCATCTTGATGATCAAACTTTTAAGACAATTTTGAACATAACATTGTTATGACAGTAAAATACCTTCGTCTTTCCTTATGATTTTAATGCCAAACTCATATTTACTTCACCCATGTCTTTCATGTCAACATTAGATGTAAAGAAATATTTGACTTTATGTAATATCTACATCACATATATACAGACAAATATTCATCATTACCATCTATTACTTCCACATATATCTCCATCTTTAATTAAAAGAGATATTTTCACTAATCATGAAGAGAAAATATTAACAACATAATAACTAAGGTTTTAGAACTAATTTATTTTTCTTATAGTCACGTAACATAAACTCAACAACGTTGTACCTCTTGTACAATTGAAGAGTTTTTATTGATTGACATTAGAAAATGCTAATTCCAATATATATATATATATATATATATATATATATGTAACATATCATTATCTCAACGAGATGATTTCCTTAACTTGGAAATTGACAGTGTATCATCATCTCAAAGAGATTATTTTCTTAATTTTCAAATTGGCCCAAAATTTATATGCCAATATGTTCAAATTTGGTCACAAATCCACAAAAAATTATGTTCCAAAATAAAACTCTCAAAAGCTTAAGATCTATTTTGAATTCTTAAATTAAAACCCTCACATATATGTTTATTTCAAAAATTTCACATAAATAAAATTCTCAAAAAAGAGAAATTTTAATAGTTATGTCAATAGAAATTTATGGGATACACTCGATACTCAAATATATTAAATCCATAATTTCTATTAAACCACAATGTCATTAACTATCGACCATATAACATTTTTACAAAGATTTGTATATTTTTATAGCAACATACTTACATAACACACATCCCCCACTTGTTGTTATAAAAATATTATCCAAAATATATTTTTCTTCTTGCCCCTACTATTAATAAAAATTCTCAAAAAAGAGAAAGTTAAAATAGTGACACATACTTCATGATGTAGGGAGAAGAAATCACCATTGCATAAATTTTTTTCATAAGCAAAATTGATCACTTCATGATCACTCAAAATTAGAGCTAAAAAAAATTTATGAGTTATGCTCATAAAATAATAGCAAATACTAATTTCACCCCATGTATATGATATTTGATAGTGAATCAAATCAATACGCATTTGCTCCATATAAATACAAGTGCCATTTCATATATATATATATATATATATATATATATATATATATATATATATATATATATATGCACAATCTAATTCAAAAGAATTTTTCAAAGCAAGTTAAAAGAACTTGTAAAAATATTATAGATATACAATACAATATATAGTTAAAGCTCAAGTCTTGTAACAATGTACTTCATTATAAGTATTTTATCTAGTGAAAAATTCTTTCTCATCAATAAAATTTCTTCATGAATGTGCCAGCTTCTTAGCAAAACAATTTAAAGCAATTTTTATATCGCAACGTTTATATATATATAAAACAATGCCAACCTTTCCAACGAGAACAATATAAAAAATATTCTTTCATAAACTTCATGCCTTTAGCAAGACAATATATATATATATATATATATATCATATACCAAGACTATACATATATATAATGTTTGCCTTTTAGCTAAAAGATCTGTTGGCCACATGGTATGAGAATAACTCTCATTAAATTAGAGCGAATAACATGAACAACATATATGTATATATAATAAACACACATTGGTCCCACGGTTTATATATATATATATCAATCAATGCTCCCCAACGTCTATAGACATATACATAAAACTAATATAATGACTTTAAAGGCATTATATATAAAACCAACGTTTCAGTAAAATAAAATGCTATATAAATATATATACATTATGTTAACACACTCTTTCACCGAGGCATACACATGTATATATAGTGCTTGTTTCCTTTTCCTGTTGACTACTGAATAATTAGGCGCACACACATATATTTGTACATACGTTGGCTAAGGGAATTAACAAGTCTTTCATTTCACTTGATTGTTCTAACGTACATAACATTAAACAAACTATAAAGTGCAGGTTTAGAAATCAATAGCATAGCTCTAATGCATATACAGTGCAATAACGTGGGAATCAATGTACTGAATGTAATAAAGCACTTTTAATGTATATGAGATGTAAAGTTGCCTATTGGTAGAATAGGAGATAAAGCACTTATTATATTATTTAATAATAATATATTTCCAACATCATATATATATACATATATGTAGCTAGCAAAATGAAAGGTGTCCCTTAAAAAGATAATTAAGGTGCGATTATGGCAGCGTTAGTATCTTAAATTCTTTAAGATTGTTGTAAAATCTGGATACCAACACAAAAATAATCTGAGTCGTGTCTATATAGGAGACACTTTCTTTAAGAAATTTATTCCATAACCACAGAAAAAATCCTACGTTTACGAAACTTCCTCCAGGATTAAACAAATTCTTTTGAGAAAATATCTCTGGTCACAGAACAACAAAAATTATAAAGTGTAACCCAGAAAGCGAGAGAGAGAGAGAGAGAGAGAGAGAGAGAGAGAGAGAGAGAAGAGAGGAAAGCACAACTGTTTGTTGTGTGAGTGTGAAAAATGAGGGAGATAAGTCCTCCTTTTATAGTTGTTGAACCATAATGAGGCAGAATTATGATACAGTTACGAAAACAAAGAGCAATTGATGGGCAGTTATAGAAAAATTAATGAGTAGTTTCAAAATAATTAAATAATTTAAAACAATGTAATTAAAACTATAAGCTCTTAATTTTCTGATATTAACCCAGGTTAATTTCATAACAACTAAATTTGCCTCTATTCAGGTAAGGTAAAAATAATAAATTAGAAAGATATTTTGAAATACAAAGCCTTTGAAAGGTTATTTTCACAACAAATATCACCATTCCAAGATCATGTTTTCTAGTTTGAACAATATAGTATATGCCACTAGTTATGCAACAAGACAAAAGTGAAGGTAGTCCTTCATAATTTAGTTTGGCCTATACTAGTTTCCTTTACTACTTTGTATAATAAACCAATTATTTAACCTCCACATAAATGAGGGAGAACATCTCCAAGCCATTTAGGTTTATTCCTTTCTTAACACAATGGAATCATAAAATTTCATTAACACTTAATTACATGGTTTAAGTTAGTTGGAATCGCATAAATCTCTCACCTTTAATCTGAGCCATGCTTATCTACCTTGGATAGTCCTAATCGATTTGGGAGGTATGTTAAAGGATCAATCCCTATGAGAAAAATCATGTAAAAGACATCAACACCATAAGACAAGGAAATACTTGTCATAGATTCTGTCCTATAGTTACTCTTTTGGTTATAACTCTCAGATGATAAAGAATTTTTAAGTGAACTAGACTCTAATATCTTTTCAACAATACCTCATTGGTGTTTGGGCAGAACACAAAATTTTGTTATTTTTTTATGGTCGTACACCAATTTTTAAATTAAATACCCCAACTAACCAATTTTTAAATTAAATTATGGACCTAACCCAATTTTATTGTCACGACCCATTTTCTAGGCACATGACTGGCACAATGATGAATATCCCATCACTGTAAGCCTTTCGATAAATTCTACCCACAAGTAAAATTATTAGTAATTATCTCTATATTCTCAAAATACCATTCCTTAATAAATACAAAGAAAATACATCAAATTTTCTTAATTAAAAATAATAGATCCTCAATACAAAATATATTATCATACTGAAATACAAGCCAAATACCAATCCCCTGACCTAGATGTCCTAGACGATTACAGAGCACCATAATCTATAACAAAAGAGGGGCCTACCCGACAGCGGGAAGGTCCAAGGTGATTTACTCCTCTAGTGGGTATTCTTCACCGGTAACTTGATCTGAATAAAAAAAATTTCACAAAGAATGTGAGCTTTTAAACTCAATGAGCGAATCGGCTTCGCGTTAATAAAATTCAAATACATCGCCAGTCATGCAAGTATATCGAAAGGCTCAAACTCAACCAATAGACATAGTTAGAAATTACATACAAGAAGATAAAAATTCATTCAATTCAACAAACGTTACTAGTACTCATCAATGACAATATATCTCAGAGAGCGCATATAGGCCAGCTCACTAATTCTGTATATTTCCGCCATGACGCACAACCTCATCCTCTTAGCTAGGGCGCCTCACGGACCTATTATTAATCCGAGCTATATCCCTACTGAGGGAATCGTTGTCTCCACACTCGTTGGTCAAGACACTCTTTTAAACCGGGTTTTTCGCCTTACCGTGAGAGGGGGTACTGTCTCGCTCAATCACAATCAATAGTACAGTATTTCATATCATAATCAGAAGCACAATATAATATCCATCCATATAATAGGTATAGTATATAACTATATTATAGATTTATAAACCACAAATCAAGATAACAATTAATCTGTTTTTGAAAATATTCAAACTTCACATCATCATGAGATACTTATGTCATTTTATCCATACTTCTGGATTAATTATCTCCCCAGATTTGCCACTCTGAATCTAGTTTACCCCTATGAATCTTGGGAGTGTCTTACGACATACTTTTTATCACCAGTAATGCTAAAACCTCATTAAAACGGGGTCGTTCCACTCACCTGGATTCCGTACGAGTATCGCTTCTCTAATTCGTTACGGACAAGAGTACCCAGGTGAATTTCAGTGTTCCGCTACAGAGATTTTCATAAAAGATTAGAGAAAATACGTTAGGATTATTTTCGTATAGATATTGTTCATACATACGTCACTGTTCATACGTATGGTTACTATTCATACGTACAGATACTATTCATACCAGAAATAGAGAATACAATCTGTGAAAGAGTACACTAGGTAAGTTCCCAAGAAAGAGTGAAGGGTTACAATGGACACACTTAAAAACCAGGTCTTTCCTTAGCCAAAACTTTCCTAGACATGTATTCTTCACAGTTTACATCCTATTTCGGTAATCAGAGAATTAAAATAACATATACACAGCCAAGGGCAGTCTTTCTGATGTGGAAGATCAGCCAAAGCCACAACCACAGAGCATACTTAAGAAAATAACTTCTAAAATTTGAAAGACATAGAAAGGGCATAGTATCCTTACCTAAGCTGAAAAGGAAAGGCCCAAAATCTCAGAAGCCTAGCGTCGGAGCAAGAGAAACTTAAGGAGAGAAGAAGAAAAGTTGAAGGTGTGAATTTAGAAGTGAAATGGAAGGGCTTATTTATAGGAAAAGTCAATGGTACTATTTAATACTATGCGCTAATAAAATATTTAATTTACTATTTATGAAAATGACATTTCTAATAATGTAATTCACTGTGCATCTTAATAATTCAACTTACTGTACAATACGCGGAAAGACACGATAGCTTTGAATTTTTGATTACTATTGGAAACTTAAAGGAAAAACTATCCTTTCACCTTAAACCTTTAAGTTTCTTTTCAATTCAGTCCTTTCGCTTTAGTCCCTGAGAGTATTTTTACACATAAAATGTCATTTTTTTCCTACGAACTTCTTTGTAGTTTTCTCTTATGATCAAACCACTTCTAGTACTTGACATTTTAATTGTATAAATGAACAGTACTATATACGTAAATAGTATTATACGGGTGAATAGTACTATATACTGAAATAGTAACAGTAGTTTGTAAACACGCATTTATATTTTATTTTTCATGGGTATTACATTTATTGTAGCAATTAAAACGCAGTTTTAATGGGCGAGTTATGGAAACATAAAGCGCACATAGGAGGTGCATGTTTGTGTGCCACTTAAGGCACACTTCTGAGGTGTGCCTTGTATGCAAAATTTTGCACACAAGTCGCACCTCTTAAGGGGGTGTTGTGTGCAAAATTTTCTTACTATTTAAAATATTTTTTTCCACCATAATTATTTTAATAAGTGTTATTAGACCCAGCATGACCATTGACATGGAGAAGATTTCGTGTCACCGTACTGACCCAGTAGGGTCGACCGGGGACCTAGTGACCTTAGGCTAGGTCAGGTCTGATTCGAGTCATGTTATCGGATCATGTTGCTGTAATACCCGTTAATTTCAGAATATAATTCGCTTAAGAGTATTTTAGAATTCTACAACGTTACTTTAGTTATTTATTTTGGTCATTTTTAATTTTCATATTTAATTGTTCCCTTTGAATATTATTTATGAAAATTGAGTTAAATGACTGGACTAAATATTTGCACAATGAGGGATATATTCTAAGAATGGTGAAATTCATGGAAAAGTGGTTTCAGAATGGTCAATTAATCCATTTATTGTAAATTGACTGGATGGGTTTGGATGTTGGGTTATGGATACCCATGGGTTATTGAATAACTCATTAGAAATATTTAATATAAAGTTTCAATAGTAACCCTCATTTTTTTTCACTCAGCCGAAGGAAGCAGAAAAGATTTCTCTCTCAGTTCTTCATTTTCTTCTCAAATCCTTTACTTGATCTTCAGAGTTTCGATTATTTGTTCGGTTCAAAAGCTTTGTAAGGATCAAAGGTAAGCTTTAATCCGATTATTTTCCTTAAATTTCAGTTTATGTAGAAGATCAGAGGAGGTTTTGTTTTGAAGATTTTGATGATAATTCATGAATCTCAGTTGTTTTAGAAGTTATATTTGAGTTATAATCGGTTAAAAGAGTTGAAATTCTGGTTTTGAAACAAGAAGGGAAAGGATGAATTTGTTAGAAATTTCTGCAAAAACTTCTGCAAAAACCGAGTTACTGTAGCGACCAGGGATTTCGAAACAAAATCTGGAAAAATTTCTTCGGTACTGTAGCAGTACTGTAGTGTCGGCAGTCAACGGTACTGTAGCAGTCAATGTACTGTAGCGAACCGGCACTGTAGCGAACCGTACTGTAGCAACCCGTTACTGTAGCAGTCAGAAAATTTTACGTATTTTCGTGATTTTGTTTCCTTTCTTATGATTCCTTGTAATATATTTTACTAGGAAATTTTCCTACACAAATTCTAGTGTGGAACAAGGTAAACTTGGACAAACATCAAGGTGAGTGAATAACCTTGCTCAGTTAATTTGATATTACTAGTCAAAGTACAATATAAGTCCCATTTACAATATTATTTGGATAATAAGCAATTAATTTTTCATATGGGAGTATATGATGATCAATAGAAATAAGAGTATGTAGAAATTATTTATTTCATGACAATTCTACTATGTGATGAATTCTCACTATCTTATTAATGAGTAAAGATCTACGGGATCTAATACACGAGTGTGAAAGGGTTAAAGTCTCATACTACTCGGCGTATATCTAAGAAATCCTATACACGAGTTTGAAAGGGTTAAAGTCCCATACTACTCAGTGCATATCTATGAAACCTATACACGAGTTGAAAGGGTTAGAGTCCCATACTACTCGGTGTATATCGATGAGATTTTATTCACGAGTTTGAAAGGGTTAGAGTCCCATACTACTCGTTGTATATCTAAGAAATCTTATTCATGAGTTTGAAAGGGTTAGAGTCCCATACTACTCGATGTATAAGACAATTAATTATATGAGTAAATGTGGTATTTGTACTTTTGATATTCTATATAGTACAGTTATTTACTTACTGAGTTTTTAAATAAACTCACACTCCCTATGATTATTTTTCAGATACAGAAAACAAAGAAGAAGAGTATCCGTTGGAAGATTAGAAGCCCCTTGGGATTACTCTCTATTTCTGTCTGGTGGGATACCAGTACTTAATAATGTGGATATTAGAAACGCTCTGTACTTTCTATAGGTCTCCTAGGCTTGCGATGAGATAGAAATATCAGACTATGTATGTCTATATTTGCTTATCAGATGAATATAATTCTGTAGTGTGGAATGAATGATTAAGGTTGAATGTAAAACCTTACAGAATATATGTATATAACGTATGTTTGAGAATTATATCAAATGAGTAGTATCTTTTCACATGCTCAATTTTTGGGATGTGACAAATTTGGTATCAGAGGAAAGGTTTTATAGGTCCCCTATAGAGTACAGAGCAAAGTGATCTTTGTGGGCCCTTCCCTATTGTCATGAGCCGCGGCATGACCATAGGATTAGGTTCCATAAAAGACCTTGTAGAGTATAACGTCATTTTATAGATAACTTCTCAGTGGGGCTAGAAAGTGATATTTTGTTTATGTCTGAAAATTGTTTGTTATGTGTGTAGATCTGTGACAGATCAATGTCAGAAGGATCTTCTGATAATAATGAGCATATGGGTCCAAGGAGGGCCATGAATCCACCAGTACATGTGCAAGATGATCCTAACCGTAGTGATAGTTTACATGCTCAAAGTACTGAGGACGCAACTAGTGAGCAACCAAGAAGAGTCGAACCTGATGCTCACGTCGGTAATGCAACTATTGCACATGTGATTCATTTGATGAATGAACGATTTGACCGATTTGAGGCTGAAATGAGAGGTCGAGCTGCACAAGCTAACCTGCCAGTGGATCCTCCTATTGTTGAAGCTGAAAATGTACCACCAGCTCCGTTAGCTGAAGGAGTTAATGTAAGAGAGGTAAGAATGTCTGAATTCCAGAAAATGAGGCCTCCTACTTTTTCAGGGGAAGATCCCAAAGAGGACCCACAATGTTTCCTTGATGATTGTGAAGCAATATGTGATGCTATAGGGTGTTCTCCTACTCAAAAGGTAGAATTCACTTCCTTTCAGTTAAAAGGTAGGGCTGGTAAATGGTGGAGAAACTGGAAGAAAGCTAGAATTCAAGGCGCACCGCCAGTTATGTGGACAGAATTTTACAGATTGGTTATGGATGAATTTCTTTCGGCAAGTGAACGATCATCCAGGGCCAGAGATTTTCTGTATCTACGGCAGGGAACCATGACTGTTGATGAATATTCAGCTCAGTTTGTTAAATTATCTGAATATGCCCCTGAAATCATTCCTTCTGAAAGGAAGAAAATAGAAAAGTTTGTGGAAGGGCTTCGTGATGCCTTATATGATCAAGTGGGTTCTAATATGAATGATTACTCTTCGTACTCAGAAGCTGTTGATGTGGCCCGAAGAATGGAAAGGAGGTCAAAGAATAAAGAAGAATATCGTCAAAAGAAGAAGGCCAGATATAGGAGATCTTTTAATCAAGGGGAAGACTCAGGGACTTTTACTGCACCACAACATGCTCCAGCCACTCCTACTAAGTCATCTTATTCTATAGCCAGTGTGGCTAAGCCTCGTTTAGAGAACAGGGGTGGTTTTAGCTCTTTTAGTAGAGGAGGTACTCATGGTAGAAGGGAAAAACCTCAATGTCCTGAATGTGGAAAGTTTCACTTCGGAGAATGCAGGTTAAACACTGTTGGTACAGGCTGTTTTCACTGTGGACAAAAAGGACATTTTATAAGGGAGTGCCCTCAGCTCATGACAAGTCCAGGTCAAGGGTCTACTTTGCCACCTCGACCACAATCTATTACTCAAACACCAACCCCTTCAACAGGGGGTAGTATGGGAAGAGGTTCTGGAAGAGGCCAAGGTGACCGTGGAAAACAAGCTGCTGGCAGAGGAAATGCAAGAGTATATGCTCTAACCCGACAGGATGCTCAAACATCCAATGCTGTAGTTACAGGTATATTATCTGTTAATACTTTTGCTGCACGTATTTTGTTTGACCCCGGTTCTACTCACTCATATGTGTCGCCCCTATTTGCCAAGAGATTTGCATTTGATTCGATTATTCTTAAAGAACCATTCTTGGTTTCCACACCGATGAGAGAGACTTTGATGGTTAAAACATGTTATCGTTCTTGTAAAATAATCGTTGGAGGCATGGAAACTGAGATAGATCTTATGGTTCTCAATATGTTAGATTTTGATGTGATTCTAGGGATGGACTGGCTATCTTCTTGTCATGCTACTATAAATTGTCGTGACAAAGTTATTTCCTTTAATATACCGGGGAGTAGTAATTTTGTGTTTCAAGGAGATCGAAGTGATGTACCTTGCAACATGATATCTATGTTAAGTGCCCAACGTATGTTGGGAAAGGGATGTCAGGGATTTCTAGCTTTTATCAAAGATTTAGAAAAGAAAGAACAGAAGTTAGAAGACATTCATGTGGTTAATGAATTCCCAGATGTGTTCCCAGAAGATTTACCTGAATTACCGCCAGAAAGAGATATTGAGTTCAGTATTGATTTGGTCCCAGACACAAGACCAATTTCTATTCCACCTTATCGTATGGCTCCTGTTGAGCTAAAAGAACTCAAAGAACAATTGGAAGATTTGTTAAACAAAGGGTTCATTCGCCCAAGTTTTTCACCTTGGGGTGCTCCTGTTCTTTTTGTGAAAAAGAAAGATGGTTCTATGAGATTATGTATAGATTATCGTCAGCTGAATAAAGTCACAGTGAAGAATAAGTATCCTTTACCAAGGATAGATGATTTGTTTGATCAGCTTCAAGGAGCAAAATACTTCTCAAAGATTGATCTAAGGTCTGGATATCATCAGTTATGAATTAAGAGTGATGATATACCTAAGACTACTTTTCGTACACGGTATGGACATTATGAGTTTCTTGTGATGTCTTTTGGGTTGACAAATGCACCAGCAGCATTTATGGATTTAATGAACAGAGTGTTCAAATCATTCCTTGATAAGTTTGTAATTGTATTTATTGATGATATTTTGGTGTATTCAAAGAGTCATGAAGAACATACTGAACATTTGAGAATAGTGCTTCAGACTTTGAGAGAGCATCAGTTGTACGCAAAGCTCTCAAAATGTGAATTCTGGATGAGTCATGTAACATTTTTGGGACATGTTATTTCCCAAGAAGGTATTCATGTAGATCCAAGTAAAATTGAAGCAGTTAAACAGTGGCCTAGACCAACAACTGTGTCTGAAGTACGTAGTTTTCTTGGCTTAGCAGGGTATTACCGTCGCTTTGTCAAAGATTTCTCTAAGATGGCTCTCCCATTAAATAAGTTAACCCGAAAGAATGTTAAATACATTTGGGATGATTCATGTGAGCAAAGTTTCACCCAATTGAAAGAGTGTTTAACTTCTGCACCAGTCTTAATCCTACCATCAGGACCAGGGGGTTACTCTGTATTCTGTGATGCCTCAAAGATAGGCTTAGGATGTGTGTTGATGCAACATGGTAAAGTCATAGCTTATGGCTCACGTCAGCTTAAAAAGCATGAATTGAATTACCCCACTCATGATTTGGAAATGGCAGCTGTAGTGTTTGCCCTAAAGATATGGAGACATTACTTGTATGGGGAAACTTGTAAAATTTTTACAGATCACAAAAGCCTTAAGTACATTTTTGAGCAGAGAGATCTCAATCTAAGGCAACGAAGGTGGATGGAACTTCTGAAAGATTATGATTGTACCATCCTTTACCATCCAGGTAAAGCAAATGTAGTGGCTGATGCTCTAAGTCGAAAGTCTATGGGAAGTTTAGCTCACATTGCCACTATAAGGAGGTCTCTAATACATGAACTACAAGAATTGGAAGCTGATGGAGTATTCTTCGAGATCATTGAGTCAGGTACATTTCTGGCTCATTTAACAGTTAGATCATCCCTTGTTGAAAAAGTAAAAGCAACTTTAGAAAATGACATTGATATGGTCAAAATAAGAGATAAGGCAAGGCAAGGTCTAGCACCAAGTTTCTTGGTAGATGAAGAAGGAGTCTTATGGTTTAATGGGAGACTCTGTGTCCCCAACATTGAATCTTTGAAACATGAAATCTTAATGGAAGCTCATGGTTCACCCTACGTTGTACATCCTGGTGCTGTGAAAATGTATCAGGACTTGAAACAAGTTTACTGGTGGGAGGGCATGAAGCGAGACGTGACTGACTTTGTAGCTCGATGTTTGACTTGTCAGCAAGTTAAAGCTGAACATCGACGACCACCTGGATTGATGCAAAAACTAGATATTCCTGAATGGAAGTGGGAAAGGATCACTATGGATTTTGTAGTAGGTTTACCTCGGTCAACAAAAGGAAATGATTCAATATGGGTCATAGTGGATCGACTTACTAAGTCAGCACATTTTCTTCCTGTTCATACCACTTTCAGTGTAGCAAAACTTGCTCGACTTTATGTTAAAGAAATAGTGAAACTTCATGGTGTACCAATATCCATTATATCAGATCGAGGACCTCAGTTTACTTCTCGGTTCTGGAAAGTCTTTCAAGAGGCTTTGGGTACCAAAGTGAATCTTAGCACAGCATTCCATCCTCAGACTGATGGACAGTCCGAAAGGACAATTCAGACTTTAGAGGATATGCTAAGAGCTTGTGTGATGGATTTCAGTGGAAGTTGGGAAGATCATTTGTCTCTTATTGAATTTGCTTATAACAACAGTTACCAAGCCAGTATTCAGATGGCACCTTTTGAGGCTTTATATGGGAGACGGTGTCGATCTCCTATAGGTTGGTTTGAACTTGGTGAAACCAAAATATTTGGACCTGAGATGATTCAGGAAGATATAAATAAAGTTAAACTGATCAGAGAAAAGTTGTTAACTGCTCAGAGTAGACAGAAGTCTTATGCGGACAACCGACGACGTGACCTTGAATTTGCAATAGGTGATATGGTTTTCTTACGAATCTCACCTATGAAGGGAGTAATGAGATTCGGGAAGAAAGGCAAGCTTAGTCCGAGGTATGTTGGCCCATATGAGGTTGTAGACAGAGTGGGTAATGTGGCATATCGCCTAGACCTACCTTCCAACCTAGAGGGAGTTCATCCAATATTTCATGTGTCCATGCTACGAAAGTATCTTCCTGATCCTTCTCATGTTATTCAACCCCAAGAAGTTCATTTTGATGAAACTCTCACCTACGAAGAGGTACCAGTAGCTATCCTTGATAGAAAAGTCAAGAAATTGCGTACCAAAGAAATTCCTACTGTTAAGGTTCTTTGGAGAAATCATTCTCGCGAGGAAGCTACGTGGGAGGCAGAAGATGAGATGTGGAAAAACTATCCACATTTATTTGAAACTTGAGGTAAGATTTTAATTCGGAGGACCGAATTCTTTTAAGGGGGGTAGAATGTAATACCCGTTAATTTCAGAATATAATTCGCTTAAGAGTATTTTAGAATTCTACAACGTTACTTTAGTTATTTATTTTGGTCATTTTTAATTTTCATATTTAATTGTTCTCTTTGAATATTATTTATGAAAATTGAGTTAAATGACTGGACTAAATATTTGCACAATGAGGGATATATTCTAAGAATGGTGAAATTCATGGAAAAGTGGTTTCAGAATGGTCAATTAATCCATTTATTGTAAATTGACTGGATGGGTTTGGATGTTGGGTTATGGATACCCATGGGTTATTGAATAACTCATTAGAAATATTTAATATAAAGTTTCAATAGTAACCCTCATTTTTTTTCACTCAGCCGAAGGAAGCAGAAAAGATTTCTCTCTCAGTTCTTCATTTTCTTCTCAAATCCTTTCCTTGATCTTCAGAGTTTCGATTATTTGTTCGGTTCAAAAGCTTTGTAAGGATCAAAGGTAAGCTTTAATCCGATTATTTTCCTTAAATTTCAGTTTATGTAGAAGATCAGAGGAGGTTTTGTTTTGAAGATTTTGATGATAATTCATGAATCTCAGTTGTTTTAGAAGTTATATTTGAGTTATAATCGGTTAAAAGAGTTGAAATTCTGGTTTTGAAACAAGAAGGGAAAGGATGAATTTGTTAGAAATTTCTGCAAAAACTTCTGCAAAAACCGAGTTACTGTAGCGACCAGGGATTTCGAAACAAAATCTGGAAAAATTTCTTCGGTACTGTAGCAGTACTGTAGTGTCGGCAGTCAACGGTACTGTAGCAGTCAATGTACTGTAGCGAACCGGCACTGTAGCGAACCGATTCTGTAGCAAACCGTACTGTAGCAACCCGTTACTGTAGCAGTCAGAAAATTTTACGTATTTTCGTGATTTTGTTTCCTTTCTTATGATTCCTTGTAATATATTTTACTAGGAAATTTTCCTACACAAATTCTAGTGTGGAACAAGGTAAACTTGGACAAACATCAAGGTGAGTGAATAACCTTGCTCAGTTAATTTGATATTACTAGTCAAAGTACAATATAAGTCCCATTTACAATATTATTTGGATAATAAGCAATTAATTTTTCATATGGGAGTATATGATGATCAATAGAAATAAGAGTATGTAGAAATTATTTATTTCATGACAATTGTACTATGTGATGAATTCTCACTATCTTATTAATGAGTAAAGATCTACGGGATCTAATACACGAGTGTGAAAGGGTTAAAGTCCCATACTACTCGGTGTATATCTAAGAAATCTTATACACGAGTTTGAAAGGGTTAAAGTCCCATACTACTCAGTGCATATCTATGAAACCTATACACGAGTTGAAAGGGTTAGAGTCCCATACTACTCGGTGTATATCGATGAGATCTTATTCACGAGTTTGAAAGGGTTAGAGTCCCATACTACTCGTTGTATATCTAAGAAATCTTATTCATGAGTTTGAAAGGGTTAGAGTCCCATACTACTCGATGTATAAGACAATTAATTATATGAGTAAATGTGGTATTTGTACTTTTGATATTCTATATAGTACAGTTATTTACTTACTGAGTTTTTAAATAAACTCACACTCCCTATGATTATTTTTCAGATACAGAAAACAAAGAAGAAGAGTATCCGTTGGAAGATTAGAAGCCCCTTGGGATTACTCTCTATTTCTGTCTGGTGGGATACCAGTACTTAATAATGTGGATATTAGAAACGCTCTGTACTTTCTATAGGTCTCCTAGGCTTGCGATGAGATAGAAATATCAGACTATGTATGTCTATATTTGCTTATCAGATGAATATAATTCTGTAGTGTGGAATGAATGATTAAGGTTGAATGTAAAACCTTACAGAATATATGTATATAACGTATGTTTGAGAATTATATCAAATGAGTAGTATCTTTTCACATGCTCAATTTTTGGGATGTGACAGTTGCAAACGACCCAAACAGGCCTTTATGTCACCGGGTTACTAGTTCAATCGCAGGGTCATCAGATCAATTGTTAACCTAGGTAAATAAATTAAAAAAATTAAATAAATTCAAAAACAAATAAAATAAATAA
This sequence comes from Biancaea sappan, assembly GCA_037074585.1. Taxonomy (NCBI): domain Eukaryota; kingdom Viridiplantae; phylum Streptophyta; class Magnoliopsida; order Fabales; family Fabaceae; genus Biancaea; species Biancaea sappan. Next base: position 14,685,924 of record CM073491.1, on the reverse strand, counting down.
TATATATGCAAATTTCACACTTTAAAGTCTTAAAACTAGTGTTATCAGACTCGTACTAGCTAGACAGGTCGACCTGGTGACCCAAGGCCGAATCCAGTCCAAGTCATTTCACTGAGTCCCTGGTCGACCCTATTGGGTCAGTGCGGTAACACGAAAACTTGTCTGTATCAATGGTTAGGCTGAGTCTGATAACACTAATTAAAATAATTATGGTGGGGTAAAAACATATTTTAAATGTTGAGAAAAGTTTGCACACAACACCCCATTCAGAAGTATGACTTGTGTGCAAAATTTTGCACACAAGGTGCACCTCAGAAGTGCGCCTTAAATGCAACACAAACACGTACCTTTTACATGCACTTTATGTTTCCATAACTCGCCCATCATAAATGCGTTGTAATTGCTACAGTAAAATAGGTTAGTTCCATAATTTAATTAGAAAATTAGTTGATTGGGGTATTTAATTTAAAAGTTGGTGTACGACTGTGAAAAAATCCAAAATTTGCCCTGTTTTGCTTCCAAATCTCATCTTTTCCATACCAAATCACCCAAGCTTCATTCCAAGTGATTTAGGTCACCAAAAACACATTTTCCATCAACTAAAACACTTTAAAACATCAATTACAAGTTGGGTTCAAGATCAAATCCATTTTTCCCAATTTTTCTTATTTTTGTTCAAAACCAAACAAGTGCAGAAATTTCCATGAAAATCAAGTTTCATGCTCAATATAACTTCCAAATCATTGAGAATGAAGGGAAGAATGTTTGGGAGCTTGGAATACGAATTAAGGAGCTTCAAATATCAACAAATTAACTAAAATCTCCTAATTTCTAGGCTAGGGTTTATCCATAACAGAAAATTTCAAAAGAACTCAAAAACTCTAACGCCCATACCTTGAATCCATAGATCTTAGTTTGTTTAATGCTTTGTTGTTGCCAAGAATTTCTCATAGGAGGCTAGGAAAATTGGTGGGTGATGGATTTGATGAAGGAAAGTGTGAGAATGGCGTAGAGGAGAGTGGGAACAGGGGAGAGAGCAAATGGCATGGAACTTTTTGGGCAAAATTATGATGTAGCCCTTTTTTTAGTGTTGTGTAGGTGCCCCAAATGTTAAAGTATCATTCCTTGAGGAACAAAAAGGTTTGTGACACCAAGTCAACATTAAAAAATCACTTCACATTAATTATGTGGGCATTCTAATCACACAACCACTAAAATTTCCACATTGCAACAAATCATACATGCCATCTCCCAACGCATTACTCCCTTGCTCCATTTTCCATTCATTTTGGTCCTTCCCAAGATTCTTACACCCAAACAAGCTTACACAAGTATTTCAAGGGAACAACCCATGTATAAATAAGCCAAACATAAATATACAAGCAATCATATGCCTCACTTCCACAAATATTTATTAATTCACATTTCATTGATTTAGGCAAAGTTCGTGTGTACAAATTCATTCAAACTCATAGAAAAACAATCCGCCAACTCATATGAATAATAGGAAAGGAAAAAAAAAGATGGGTATTATATAATTACAAAATCGTGAAATTTTTCATACGTGCAAAAAGAAAAAAAGAAAAAAAAATTTCTCTCTACCCTCTACATAATACCTCAAGTATTACAATTACCTTCTATGACCATGACAAAATAGATATCACAACTGAAAGTAGATGAATAAGTTCCTTAATTTCATAATACTCAAATACATAACACATGGAAAATAGCTATGTTCAATCATATTTAAACAGTTGCCTCATGAAGATAACATAAATATATATATATATATAGAGAGAGAGAGAGAGAGAGAGGAAAATTAGAAAATTCACATTATTCAATCAAGTAAATCACTCTGGATTCCATTACGTCAGCACATTCAAGTAAGGTAAGTCGTGCAATGTGCATACGCACCCATTTACCTGAACAACACATACATATTCATAACAGAGCATGTAACTTAGTTTATCTTTGTATCCATAGAAACCAACAACTCGCATAAGTGTTCAAAAAATAATCTTATAGAGTAGGTACTTCTTGAACAAGTTCATCCACAACACAGATAAACTATATATGGAACTAAACCTATACCCATGGATTTTCGGTGAACCAATCAGATGGACAGTAATAACATCCATAAACATATCTTTAAAACAAGTCATAAAGGAAGAATAGGGAGATTAGAACCTCAAAGAAACTAGGAGTCAATGTTTCCACACATTTGGGAAGAGTAAATGATTATAAGATCTTTACTCAAAATAATCCTTTTTAGGCTTTATGTGAGAATATTCAAAGATAGCTTTCCATGGTTTTTACATCATCATTCCATAGACATAAATTCAATTTATTCATCTCAATTAGATGAAGTGAGTCAACTTCATGCAATGCAACCGTATAACAAAGTAGGTAACAAATACATTTCAAAAACTTTTCTTTATAAGTCAAACAGGTTGAAAGGAGAAATTAAAAGTAATAGAACCTAGTGGTTAGTATTTCACATAATTAGAAAGAATAAAAAGAGTGTTGAAAATGTTATTACTCTAGTCTCCCTTTCAAACTTTATACTAGAATGTTAAAATTGGTCAAAAGGGACAAAATTCATATATATAAATTTCATTCCTCCCTCAAATCAGTATAAATTTTCCCAAATGAATAAGATGTACCATTCTTTCTTTCTTTATTTATTTTTTAATCAGAATTGCAAAGAGATAAGTTTTTACTTCAGAACAAGAATCATAATTTGAAATTGAGAAGGACAGATTGAGAATGTAAAAACATAGCAAAAACCAAGAAAGTGAGTTTTCTTCATATTTTCATCTTTTTATGGGTAGAATTAGTTAAATACACATAGCCTAAGTTAATTTAAAGCTTAAGGGGTTAAGAAGGGGACCAAACCAGCAAGAAAAAACAGAAAAAATGAAGAACAGAGCAAGAATGTTGTGAATAATCATGAAAGCTTGAAGAAATTCAAAAACTTAATTTTTAATTCATTTTTTGTCTTGCTCTAAGATGGAAATGACTGAAAATGTCCTAAAAAATATAAGATAAAGTTCTGGACTAGTTTGGAAAGCAAAATTGAGAGATAAACGTGATACATGCATGATAGGGACTAAACTAAATAAATCTAAAAGTTTACATGGGTCAATTTAAATTCAAAACAAAATATATTCTGGAATAAGAGACCTAGATAAAATTAAATATAATCTTAAATCATGCAAAAGACAAAAGAAAAAATCTTAGCTAGGACCTAGGTGAATAAATAGAAAAATTCTTGGTAAAAAAATAAAATTTAAGAAAAAATCTGGTTGAAAAGAGAAAAGAATGGAGGATATTTTCGTCATTTTAGAGCATATATGATAAAATTTAAAAGATGAGGAACATAATCAGACAAAAAAAATCTCAAAGATCGAGATAAACGTTTAGGGTATATCGTATCCTTTTATCTATAAATTATAACATATTTACATTATGTCAAATTATTGAACACCTCTATGAAAACTATATTTGCAATGCTATTAGTAGGGTCTCCATTCATGTCAGATGCAAATTCTTTGAGATCAATCCCGCTTTGAATTCTAGAAATTGTGACATAAAATTGGGCATGCCTAAAGATTGAACTTGACAAGTATAGTGTAAGGGAAATTGTTTTCGCCTTAGTCTTGAATCGAAAGGGGGGATAATCGTCCTTAAATTTGTATTTAAATTTTAATTTTATCATAAAAATCTATATTTATCAATTTTTTTCTCATATATTTTTTTTAATTTTAACTTTGTCTTGTAGTCTAATATTATCTAAATCATTAACAATAAATATTAACATAATCACTTCTATTACATACATTAATACTAATTCATTCAACCAAGACCAAATATGTTCATATTAGATATAGATTTAAAATGACAAAATTATCAATCTTTTCATTTTCAATTGCTCGCGTCCTCTCCATTTGAAAGGCTATTTTTTATTTCAAACATATATTTGATATAAATGTATTTAATTGGACGAGTCAGTATTAAAAGATGGTCACATTAATATTTGTCATTAATAATTTAGAGAGCATTAAGTGCAATAATAATATTAGAAGTTGAAATTAATTAAAAGAATTGAAGATAAATTGACACAAATAAAAATTTAGAATAAAATTAAAACTTGGATGTGGGATGAAAATAATAATTTTACTTTATTATTATTATATCTTTGAGCAAGTTTAAACATCATAGTCCAATAGTGTATTTTGACTTATCAGAAGCATATAGTGGCTAGTTTGGGGAATTCACAAGTTCAACCGTTTGATCCTAATTTCTCAGTCTGCTATAACGTTGCAAGTCTTTCGCAGGCTATCAGAGTGGGGGAGGGTATCGATGAGACTGGAGGCAACTGCATCTGCAAAGAAAAAGTGGGAACCAGATATTTGGGTTATGGTACCATGATTTCATGGTTTCAGAATTTCCTCCCACTAAATTCTATTTAACATCTCAGTTCCACCTTGCTTTATTGAGTTCTTCTGTAGTTTAATGGCGGATCACTCAGACCCTTCGCCTCTAATCCCTCCACCACGGATCACTGACCTTAGCGAGATCGACCTTGAGGCCGGTCCCAGCGAACAAATTCAATGCCGGATTTGTCTCGAAACTGATGGTAATTTGGCTTTTGTCTCGTTTTTTTTTTTTTTCATTTCCCGGTTAGGGCAGATAATATTTCAAATTTTGTTGAAGAGTAAAGACTGAGCTTAGGGCCTATCATGAGAATCAAATGAAGAGTTTTTTTTTTCTAAAATTCTATGCATCATGTTGATTTTATTTTGTTGAAGAAGTAATGAAAGTCAATGCCTGTTGTACTGCCAGGTCCTGGCTCATTTTGTTGGAATGTGAAATAACGAATTACTTTGAATTAATCGTTTCTAAATCTGAATTTTCTATTTCTTTTTGGAAGTCTATGCTGAATTTTATTTTAAGACTATTGTATAAAGCAATATTATACAACGAACAGACTTATATGCCTTCAGTTATTTTGATTAACTTAGAGTAAGTCAATGAGTTATTCATACTACTATCATGCTCATTGGATCAGAATTCGAACTTAAAAGTATATGTAAAATTCCACTGTCACTCTTTGCAGTAGCTAGTGGCTATTTTGGTTTATTTTGATCTGTCTTAAGTAATGTGATGTAGCGGATGCCTCATTCATAACTAAGGGATTTAATAGAGCAGATTCTGGGAAGGATAGTGTAGTTATATTCTAGCTTGCTGCAAAAATGTCCATGAGTCACTATTGAGTGCTGCATTAGGTCTATTAGGATATTTCTTATCAATTGTCTTCCTTTTGTGCAGGTAGAGATTTCATAGCTCCTTGCAAGTGCAAAGGCACTTCAAAATATGTACATCGAGAATGTTTGGATCATTGGCGAGCCGTTAAGGCAAGAATGCTGTCTCAAACTCTTGACAATTTTCAATTTAATAATCAAAGCATGCTATGCTTTAGCAATAGCAAGGAACCATATATCTCCAGTGACATTATTGTAGCTATTATGTGGTTCAATATTGATGATTGCTTGCAAGGGTGGTCATCATATTCAATGGCGGATCTACATTAAACGCAGTGGGGGCAATTGCCCCCACAAGAAAAAAATTTTAATTAGTATATATAGTAATTATTTTTTTTATCTCTATAAAAATTTAGATATTGCTCTCACATGATAAATTATAACCACTTATCTAATTAAAAGTACCACACCTAATAAATTTTTTTTAAAAAAATTGAATTTAAAATTTTAAAAATTAAATTTATAATATTTTTTTAGTAAAAATATTTAAAGATTATTTCTTGTCCCTACTAACCAAAATTTCTAGATCCGTCCCTGATCGTATTTATGAAAATGACCAAAGGTCATTTTGTTGACAGTGATATTTTGTCTCCTGCTGGTTGATTAAACAAGAACCTGTGAATTTATTCTCATTTGTTCATCTCATAAAATTTCTCATTGGTTCTGAATCTATGCCTATTAGCTTATTGTTAAATGTATAGGATCTTCTGTGAAAATTTTTCAGAGGAATGAAGTTGATTTTTTCCTTCTGCTAACTCTCTGCTCGCTTGCTGCCTCTTCCCATTATCACTAATGAAGATATTTGACTTGTTTGCCTATTTAATTTTTGGCAATTTATATATACAATTTTAATTTACTCTTTATGCCGACAATCTATTTTCTTTACTTTGCCAAGTTACTTTTTAAGATCTGTAACATATATTCTGTTCTTCTTTGGCTTGTTAGCAAACTTGATTTTGCTCATCCTTGTTATACTATTATGAATCTATGTGAATTTAATGGTTAACTCGAACTCATTTGATGGTACTTGTTACGATAGAAATTGTAAATAGCATGATTATAGGGATAGCTTGATTGTAGGGATTATTTAGGATTTTGATTTGTTTGTATTTATGGTTCTTCTGTATAAATGAGATATCTAAAGAGTTGGTCATTGATAGAGCTCAATGGCGTCGTGCGATCCATGTAGCCGACCCCACTTAGTTGGATAAGGCTATGTTGTTGTTGTTTGTATGGTTCTTCTGTATATATATTTCATCCCTATGAATAAGAAAGACACACTTTTCCAATCAATCTTGTCTAATTAACATGGTATCAGAAGCTGGTTCAAGTGTTTCATTTGTGTGGTTCTTGTTCCGTGAGATTGTGAGTGTACATGAGAAGGGAGCTCCCATCTCCTGTTGTCTTTGACTCTCACCATCCCTTCCACTGCGTTCAGACCTTGCCGGCCGCCAACCTTGAGAGTTCAGTGGCCATCAACGGCGCGTGTATGTTTCACGCACCACTCGAGTTTTTTGCTATAGTGTCCACGCGTAGGCGCGTGGTAGCGCGTGGAGGCACGTTCGATACTCTCTTTGTCTCCGATCAACCCGACGGCGTTTTCGGCCCTTTTCCGGCGTGATCCCGTGGTGTGGTCATTGATTCCCTAAGTTTGAATTTTTTTTTGTTTGGATTTGGTTGTCATAGTATACAGCATTCTTGCACTGTCCGGTGGTGTGGTCGAAGTTTGAATTTTTTGTTTGGATTTGGACTTAGTTATTCACGTAAACAACATGCTTACTCTCTGCGGGCTCGATATATTCTGATCGTCTCTCTTTGGTGGTTGTCATGTGTATTGTTTCACCTATGGCAAAACACGTTGTCTCATCTCTTTATCCTACTCCTACTACTGTGTTTGCTGATACAGGTAAATCTCCTACATGTTTCACCTCTTCGTCCAGATGGGTTATTGATTTTAGTGCTTCAGATCATATGACAGGTAATCCCAACCTTTTTTCTACCTTCCATACCCAGGTCCCTTAATCTCATGTGAGTATAGCTAATGGATCCAGAACCCGTGTCCTTAGTTCTGGCACGGTTAACCTAACCCCATCTTTATCTTTGCCCTCAGTGTTGAGTTTACCTAATTTTTCATTTAATCTGATTTCTGTTAGTAAACTCATTCGTACCTTAAATTGTAGTGTTTCATTCTTTTCTACTTACTGTCTTTTTCAGGATCTTACGACGAATCAGATTATTGGTAGAGGACATGAATCTGGAGGTCTATATATTCTTGACACTAAGGAATCGAGATCCTTGGCATGTTCTAGTTCATCGTCTCCGTTCGAGGTGCACTGTCGTTTGGGACATCCGTCTCTCTCGGTTCTCAAGTAGGTTCAACCCCAGTTCCGTCACTTCTTACCTTGTGAGTTATGTCAATTTGCCAAACACCATCATGTCCCTTTACAATCTAGAGTTAATAAACGGGCTACATCCCTTTTTGAGTTAGTCCATTCTGATGTTTGGGGTCCTTGCGCTATCATCTCTAAGCTTGATTTTAAATATTTTGTTACTTTTGTTAATGATTACTCTCGTGTCACTTGGTTATATTTGATGAAAAGTCTCTTTGAGGTTTTTTCACATTTTCGAGCCTTCTGTGCTGAGATTAAAACGCAATTTAATGTTTCCGTTCAAACTTTGAGAAGCGATAATGTCAAAGAGTACCTATCTGATGCTTTTCAGTCTTATATGCTTCAGCATGGCATTCTTCATCAGTCTTCTTGTGTTGACACACCTGCTTAAAATGGGGTCGCTGAACTTTAGAATAGACACTTACTTGAGATAGCCAGAGCTCTTTTATTTCAAATGCATGTTTCTAAACCTTTTTGGGCTGATGCTATCTCGACAGCTTGTTTTTTAATCAATTGGATGCCATCTTCTGTTCTTGATGGAAAAATACCGTATTCTGTTATGTTCCTATCTAAATTTGTTTTCCCTATCGAATCCCGTATTTTTTGTAGTACTTGTTTTGTTCGGGATACCTAACCCAGGTCACAAAGTTAGATTCTAAGTCCCTTAAATGTGTTTTCCTTGGTTATTCTCATCTCTATAAAGGATATAGGTGTTTCTTCCCTACCCTTCAATGCTATCTTGTCTCTGCAGATGTTACCTTTCAAGAAGACATTCCCTTCTTCTCTCCTTCCTCCGCTTCTCATGATTAGGGGGAGGACGATGATCTGTTAGTTTATAGTGTCCCTTGTTCTTCGCCTCTCCCATCTGCATCTCCTTCAGAGTCTACTCGGCCACCTATTGTCCATGTCTACACTAGACGACAACCTCTCACTGCCAGTTTAGATTCATGCCCTCCATTCTCTGCTTCATCGTCGGATCTTGGTTCAACTACTCTTGACCTCCGTATTGCTCTCTGCAAAGGTAAACGTCTATGTGTTTATCCTATTGCTTTTGTTGTTTCCTATGATCACTTGTCTTTGACTTCTTGTTCATTTTTGGCCAAACTAGACTCTGTGTCTATTCCTAAAACTGTTCGTGAAGCTTTGGCCCATCCAGGGTGGCGTGATGCATGCTAGAAGAGATAAATGCTCTCGATCATAACAACACTTGGACATTAGTGGATTTACCTGTTGGCAAGAAAGCTATTGGGTGCAAGTGGGTATTTACAGTTAAAGTCAATCGTGATGGTTCTGTGGCCCGTTTGAAAGCATAACTTATTGCGAAAGGATATGTTCAGACTTATGGGACTGATTACTTAGACACTTTTTCTCCGGTTGCCAAACTAATAGGGTTGTTGATCTCCTTAGCAGCTACTCATAATTGGCCGTTGCACCAGTTGGATATTAAAAATGCTCTTCTTCATGGTACTCTTCAGGAAGAGGTCTATATGGAGCAACCACCTGGGTTTGTTGCTCAGGAGGAGTATGGGAAAGTATGTCGACTTCGGAAATCATTGTATGGTCTAAAGCAGAGCCCTCGGGCATGGTTTGGCAGGTTTAGCCAAGTTGTTTTGGAATATGGAATGAAGAAAAGCAAGTCTGATCACACAGTGTTTTACAGGCGGTCCAAAGATGGCATTATTATACTTGTGGTATATGTTAATGATATTGTGATTGCTAGGAGTGATAGTTTAGGCATCTCTAGCCTCAAGATCTTCTTGCACTCTCATTTTTAGACAGGATTGGGACCCTTGAAATACTTCCTAGGGGTGAAGTTATGAAAAACAAGATGAGGATCTTCCTGTCTCAAAGGAAGTATGTTCTTGACTTGTTGAAAGAAACAGGAAAGATGGGGGCTAAGCCATCTAGTACTCCTATGATTCCTAACATACAGCTTGCAAAGGACGACAGTGGGCCATTTCATGACCCTGAGAAGTATAGGAGACTCGTGGGGAAATTAAATTATCTTACTGTGGTGCGCCCTGACATCTCATATTTAGTTGGTGTAGTCAGCCGCTTTATGTCTTCTCCTACAATCAACCATTGGGCACTTCTAGAGCAAATCATTTGCTACTTAAAAGGGGCTCCAGGACGTGGATTATTTTATGGATATCATGGACACACTAAGATTGAGGTCTATTCAGATGCAAATTATGTAGGGTGCAAGGATGATAGAAGATCCATTACTGGTTATTGTGTTTTTTTGGGAGGGAATCTAGTTTCATGGAAGAGTAAAATGCAAAATATAGTTTCCCGATTTACTGCAAAATCAGAATATAGAGCTATGGCAAACTCAGTATGTGAAATTGTATGGATATACCAATTATTGAAAGAAGTTGGCTTCGAACTCTAACTACCAGCAAAGCTATGGTGTGACAACCAAGCTGCCCTTCACATTGCTTCTAATCCTGTGTTTCACGAATGAACTAAACATATTGAGATCAATTGTCACTTTATTCGAGAAAAGATCGAAGAAAATTTTATTACTACAGGATATATTAGAACAGATGATCAGTTGGGAGATATTTTCAAAAAAGCCTTAAATGGAGTCTGCATTAACTACATTTGTAACAAGTTAGGCATAATTAATATCTATGATCCAGCTTGAGCTGAAGTGTTACGATAGAAATTGTAAATAGCATGATGATTATAGGGATATGTTACAGTGTGATTATAGGGATAGCTTGATTGTAGAGATTATTTCGTATTTTGATTTGTTTGTATTTATGGTTCTTTTGTATATATATTTCATCCCTATGAATGAGAGAGACACACTTTTCCAATCAATCTTGTCTGATTAACAGTACTCACTGCTGCAATTCACTTATCTTTGGATGAGTTATTGCCTTTACCGAATCATAGAAAGAACTGTAGAGTTTGAGCTAATTGTGATTGTAGCTTACTGCTAGTATTTCCATGCATAGTGCAGTGCGCTCTACAATGCTTTATGTAATGACTATAGATGTTACCTTACATTTTTGCAGGAAGGGTTTGCATTCTCTCACTGTACAACATGCAAGGCTCCTTATCATTTGCGTGTTCATGTTGCTGCTGATAGGAAGTGGCGAACCTTAAAATTTCGATTCTTTGTTACCAGAGACATTTTGTTTATATTTGTGGCTGTCCAGCTTGTAGGTGAATTGTTTCCATTGTCTTAGGCTCTTAGCCAAATAGATGCACATTCCTTTTATAGTTTATGAACTAGATATAGATGTCTGATTCAAAACCTTATTTCCATTTTATGCAGGTTATTGCTTCGCTGGCTTATTTGGTTTATCTAATTGATGATTACCAGCAGTACTGGCTTCGCCTTGTTTGGGGTTTTGATAGTGCACATAGCTTTTACTACATATGTGGTAATTATTAGGAACTGAATTAGTCATTCAAATGCTTATACAAGTCTGGCGATCTTTTTTGGTTCAGAGCTTGATTTTTCCACCTATAAGAAGATGCTTATATTGGTCTTAATTTCATGTTCATATTGTCAAATGTAGGAGCTCTATTGTTTTTTGCTTTGCTTGGCTTATCTGGGTGCTTCGTTACATGTTATGATCGGAGGGTTCGCAATGATTTGGCTCAGCCTTGTCGAGAATTATGTCTTTGTTGCTGTCACCCTGGGTAGTTACTCTACTTCTATTTATTCTTGATAATTTGATATGGTTAGGAACACATGATTATACTCTTAGAATCTATTCGAGACATCATTAAGATGCTTTTTTTTTTCTAATGTTTTTATTGTGCTAGAAACTTTGCTTTCAAAGTAATCTATAAGATTTAATTATTGGAGACCCTCCTTCTCACCAAGGAGAAGAATCTATGATCCAGAATGATAGTTTTTGAGGTTGATAATATTTTGTATGTTGTCATTGCAGAGTCTGTGCAGACTGTCATTTGCCAGGCACTCTTTGTATGTGGACTGATTGCACCACATGCTTTGAGAGTTGTGGAACTATGGCCACTGAATGTGGTGGTTTCTTGGGAGGTGCTGGGGAAGCAGGGCTGCCCTTATTATTTATAATGGCTTTGATTGTTCTGGGACTTTTTACTCTAATAGGGATATTTTACAGCGTATTGGTGGCCACCATGGTAGGACAACGGATATGGCAGCGACATTATCATATTCTTGCAAAAAGGATGCTAACAAAGGTGCTTCTGGTTTACTTTGAGAATTTAGATTAGTTGTCATTAGTAGTTAATACTGATATTGCCATGTACGAAGTTAGTAATGCATGCATGTTGGATGACTACGCGAAACGTCCTTATAATTATTCTGACATCAACTTGATTATCAAACTGTTTTACTTGTCATCATAGGAGTATGTGGTTGAGGATGTTGATGGGGAGATGACTGGGTCTGATTGGTCTCCCCCATCTCTCCCCCCTGAGCATGTTCAGCAGCTGAAAACACTAGGCCTCCTATGAGTTTGAAGGGGTCATCTACTTGTTGACGAGAATGACGTCATTAAGAGATAGTCTGGCCCTGTCTTTTGGTGGGCCGGTTCCTGTTACGGAGATCTTCGGTTATTGGTAAAATGTCACAGCCGCCTTAATTTGGTTGGATAAGTATGTTTTTGCTGATAGACATATATATTGAAAATCTGTTCCGCACTATTAATGTAAGAAACAAGGAAGAGTCCTTTGAATTCTTAAAAGCAGTGATGTAATCGATATTTTCCCGCCACGATATGGTGCTGTTTGGCTAGTTTTATTCTCTCTGCCGCATGTCTCCAGTCTGTTGAATTATGATGTGCCTAAGGAGCACAGGGGGACTGCTTGGCCGTGTGCGCCAAGCGGGGTGCTTGGCGTACGGTGCCAAACAGACACCCCCAACTTGTGCCTGAGTGCCTCTCAGTTATATTTAATTAATTATAAAGTGAGAGGCTATATACGAATTTCAAAAAAGGGCAGACTTACAGGAATTTAAATTCTCCATATGTAGACGAAAGGCCCAAATATCAACCCCACGACTGCCTTATCGCCTGGTTTATAATTAATAGAATCGGTGAAACCCTGGCTGTATTCACAATTTTTTTTTTCTGGAAATTGGTTTTAATCGTTTAAGCATATGCTCTTCTGTATGTGGAAAAAGCAGGAGAAAACCAATGGGAACTAATGAGTTTTTTAAAAGTTTCTGCCCGTGTCTGTACACTGTTTGAAGACAAAATACGATTTTTCTATTTTTAATGGGCTGTCTTAAAAGTTTACTTTAATTTCTAAGATATTATATAAGGGGGCAAAAAAAAAAAAAGAAAATGGATGAGATATTTCATATTTGAGCATTGGGGATGTAAACTGAATTTTGTTTTTTCTATAATTATCTTCTATTAGAGGTATTGTTATTCAAAATATTATTAGATATTAAATGTAAATACTTCTTTTAGCTAAGATTTTAATTTGGATTTATCACTTAAAAATATTTGCTCTTTCTACTAACTACTAAATCTAACCATGGGGGCATGTGGGTATGTAAAATAAATTTTAATATAAAGTAGGCTTCACTCTCCATCTCGAGAATTCCTACATGACAAATATTCGGCGTGCGTATAAAAAGTGTATGAATAACAATTATTTTGTTTTCATTTAATGAACAATTTGCATCCGAAAATAGACAGACGATGAAGAAGACAAAGGAATCGACCGAAAATTACAATAGAAAACTAAATAATCAGATATTTTTGCAGCTCCGAATTTTATCACATGCCCCCGATCAACAAATCACAGATTTACCCACGTGTAAAATGTTCCGATGTTAATATATTACCAACGGCCCTTCAGTCATTCGTAATTATTATATTTTAAGAAAATCTAAGATTGAAACAAATGTTGCGTTTGAAAAAAATTATTTTAAATTTATTTAAATTTATTTTATGATATAAATATTTATGTACGTATTAAAAAGAATTTATATAAATAATTTATGATATATTCATAAGTTATTTTTAATTTATTTTTATAAATTTTTTAAGATAATTTATAAAAATAATTTATATAAAATTTATTTTTAAAAAATTTTTAATTATAAAAATAATTTATATATTATAAACACTTTAATTAAATTATTTATCCACACACATCCAAAAGACTTGTTGAAGGTAAAAAGAGAGGAAGAAAAGAAGGACCACGTCCCCTTCTCCGCGTTGTCGTGTCTTAAAATTGAAAGTGAAAACTGAAAAGAGCAAAGGCCACGCGCTCTGGTCCAGCACGTTGGGTGTTGTCACCATCAGCTTCTTGTGATCTTGTCCTTACATCAAACCTACCGCCCCCTCTTCACTATTTTAAGTTTCATCAAAAAATTTATAAATTATAGTTTTGAATAGCTTTATTTAAAATACTTAAATCATGGACCTATATACAATTAAATATTGAAATATTAAATCATAGGATGCTGTTGAAAATTTTGAAATATATTATTAATTTAATCTCTAAATATTATAATTTTTAATTCAATTAAAATTTTTAATTTAATTTATAAAAAATTATATTTACCTCAATTTAATTGTTTTTATCATTTGTAATTTAAAATTTTTATTGTTTAAAATTACTTTAATAAAATTGAAACGTTTAATAATTGACTCAAACTTTTATCAAATCAAACGGCCATTTGGGTTGTGCCCATTAATGGCTTATGGTATACCTAAGAGGAACAGCCCCACATACCACAACAAGTTCAGAATAAAAAGTGTATGAAAATTAAAAATAAAAGGGTCCATTCTTATCCGAAACGGTTGACTCGGAAACTGAGAGACCCCTTCCTATAAATATCTTCAGATAACAGTTCATCACTCCACATTATCAACGTTAACTCCAACAACACAAATTCCATCCTTTTTCTTCTCGGAGAAATTGAATTAAGGATGTCTGATATTGCTATGTTGGTCGCAGAAGAGTACGCGAGGAGGGTCAGTATAAGAAGGGCAAGAAGTGGTTATAATGGTGTAGCAGAGGCGAAGATCGACGTGTTTTCGGGTGCTTCGGCTTCGGGTCAGATGGTGATGGAGGAGAAGAAAGAGCTTATGAAGTGGGCTTTTGAGCCCAAAACACAATTTGCTGTTGCCGCATCTACTGGCTTCTTCTCTGCTTGATCTCATGTTTCCACTTCTGAAGACACACCAAAGATAGTTCCTTCATTATACTTCCTCCATTACTTCCTTTTTCTAATACTCCTTCCTCCTTGCACATTCATTGTTTACTTCGAATTAAAGGAACTTACTTGTGTGTCTCAGCTTGTTATTAAGTATAATTCCTTCACTAGTCACAACTATCAAATATAGTTTTCTGGGTTAATTGTTCTTCCTTTGTGCCTTGGTCATCGTGTTTGCCCCACATCGCATAAAATCATACATGTCTTTGTTTGGTGGAAGGAAAGGTCGGTTGGTAAAGGGTTTAAAAAATGTACCTCCACTTTAATATTCGGATAAGATTACATTATTGAAGTTAATTAAATAGTTCGTATATAATTTCTTTTACACATATGGCACTATCTATGTCGAGTGGATATAAGATTTTTCATAAAGATAATAATTTATTACACCATCATATATTTTTATTTTGAAATATTCAATCTAATTCCAAACATAAACTTCTGACTAGATCCACGATCATTGAAATAACCAAATGACAAGCTCTCTATCAACATTTTGGGAGAAAAGGGGACTTTATTTGAAAATTTTTTATACATAAACTCATTTTAAATTAAGTTATTTAGCATTTGGATATATATTTAAAGAAATGTTTTTCAATTAAGATTGAAAAATGATGGAGGTGAAATGATTTAATTTTTTATGAAATTTTAAATTATGATTAAGAATATACTTGTTTGTAACAGTGTAAAATAACTTTTCGATCATGTGAATTTGAATTTTCTCATAAGACTTTCCTAAAAAGCTTAAAAAATTAGTTTTATAAAATAAATTAAAAATAAATTTTTAAAAATTAATAAATTACTTATTTAAGTTTATCCAAACACTATTATTTTTACATGAAAGTACTTAAATTAGTAGAGAAACTTTAATAAATTATAAACTATATTATCCAAGTGGGACCTAAAATGAAAAGGGAATACTTCAAGCTTACTTTGTTAAACTGGATCAGGGCCAAGAATAAAAGCAACAGAAATAACAACCCAGACACATATAACAAACTAAACAAGGATAACAGACTAGCCCTAACAAACAAGGATTACACCAATTTACTGCTTGCACAAAAAGCTTTTTTTTCCCTTTAAAAAGAAAATGAACATAGTATTTGGAAATGGAAAATATGACTACTTGAGTATACAACAACGAGAGTTTCTTTTTATCTATTTGTGGCTATGCTATCTAGCAACACTGAATAACGTACTTCAATCAATCTAATTTAATTGTTTTAATTTCAATTAAAACAATCGTGTGTTCTTAATTATTATTACTTTAAAAACAATAGTTCAAAGAGACATCAAACTATAGTAATAATATGTGTTGAGTTTTTTCTTTTTACAAAAGTAACTGTTTAATTATTTTAAAAATGATTATATGGTTTTTTATAAGAAAAATGATTATAGAGTTAATTAATAAATTACACATCCATACTTTGTTTTAGTACTAGAGTCATTTTATTTTCTTTTATCTTTTTATTTTGTTTTAGTACTAGATTCATTTTCCTTCAAGTTTCTTTTTTGGTCATCACATTTACCTTCCAGTTGGTCCTGACTCTAGATTATTTTGTTATTGTCACCAAAAGCCATAGGGCCAGAAAGAGGCCCATTTAAGCCCAAGGTTTCTTTGTTGGGCTTCTGTATAAGAGACATGGACCATATGGATTCAACCAAAAAAGTCCACATGGCAATTCTAATTTCTAATGTGGCCCATTTACCAGTACTAGTAGTTTGACATTTCTTTGACAAATAAAGGCAAACTGGCTAAAATGGGAGAACAGAAACTCAAAAGTATTTTCATGCCTCTACTATACAGAGACGTGAAACCAACACCATCCATAGAATTAAAGGCAGAAATGGAGAATGGATAGAAGGTAATGAGGAGATTATGCAGAATTTCAAGGATTCCTATGATGAACTTTTCAGAGGAAATGACAGTGAGGAAGAGGACTATGCAATCCAGTACATCCCTACTCTCATCACTTCTCAGGACAACTCTTGGTTGCTCAAGGATATTCCAGAGACCTTGGTGCAAACAAAGCCCCTGGTATAGATGATTTAATGATATTTCCTATCAGAAAGCTTGGAAAACAGTAGCATCGGATGTCACAAAAATGGTTCAAGATTTCTTTAGAGAGGGCTCTCTACCAGATAATATCAATGAAACTCACATCACCCTTGTCCCAAAAATTTCAAATTCGGAGGAGAAGAGCCACTATAAGCCTATTAGTTGTTGCAACATTTTAATGAAAATTATCACGAGAATCATGGCTCTTCGAATGAAACCGCTAATGAGCAAAATCATAGCCAAAAATCAAAGTGCTTTTGTTGAAGGGTGCCAAATCCAAGATAATCTTCTTATTGTGCATGAAGCTTTCCATACTCTTTAAGAAGAGGAGAAGAAACAAGGATCATTACATGGCTATCAAACTTGACATGAGCAAGGCATTTGACACAGTTAGATGGCCATTTTTAATGAAAATGTTGCTCAAATTTGGTCTCAGCAGCTCCTGGGTAGATTTAATCCTCAAAACATTAAACACTATCTTCTACAGGCTCAAAATCAATGGGTGTCTAAGTGATGAGATTCTTCCTCACGTGGGAGTAAGGTAAGGAGATCCACTATCCCCTTACCTATTTATTATTATGGCAGAAGCCTTATCCACTTACCTCACAAATGGGCTGTCAACAAAAACCATCTCAGGTATCTCTTTCTCCAAGCACCCTCCTAGTTTTAATCATCTATTCTTTACTAATGACTTCATGCTTTTCACAAAGGCAAGCTGTCAGGAAGCCTACGAAATCAGGACAAAGAATAAATCTCAACAAGTTAGGAATCATCTAGCAAAAATTGTCCTCAACATCTCAAGCATGAAATTACAAATATTCTAGGCATAGAGGAATGGAGTACACCAGGGAAATATCTTGGTCTAGCTGCAGACTGGGGTCACTCTAAAAAGGAAATGCTAAAGGAGATTGGAGAAAAGGTCATAAAGAAAACTAAGGGTTAGAGAGAAAGATTTCTTAGCCAAGCTGAAAAAGAAATTCTTATAAAAACGATACTTCAAGCTATCCCAGCATACTCTATGTCCATCCTTAAATATCCCAATTCTATCTGCAAGATGATTTCAACACACCTCGCAAGATTATGGTGGGCAAGCTCTAAAAAAGATAAAGGAATTCAATGGGTTAAATGGAGTAACATTACCAGTAGCAAAAAATGTGGGGGTATGGGTTTCAAGGATTTTGGGATTATGAACCAAGCCCTCCTTGCAATACAAGCATAAAGATTAACCAATAATCCTAATGCACTTTGGGCCCATATAATCAAAGGGAAACACTTTACAGAACAACGCCTATGATCAACAAAGAAGATTTCAGGATGTTCATGGGCATAGGAGAGTATTCTAGAAGGCAAAGATCTTCTCTTAAAGCATGGTCCATGGCAAGTGGGAGATGGAAGCAACATAAGAATCTTCAGAGACAAATGGATCGACAAAGAGACTTTCTCAAGGTACCATTCTAATTTAGATAGCAATGCTATAGTCAATATTCTCTTGAATCAACACTATAAAGCATGGGATGTCCAGAAAATACTTAGCAATTTTCCTAGGAGTGTAGCTGCTAAAATCATTGCCACACCTCTACTTCCTGAATGTAAGCCAGATACTCTTATATGGCCACATTCAAAGAGTGGCCATTATGACGTCAAATCTGGGTATCATGCTGAAAAGAGCAGAATAATGAAAGAAGATACCTATAACTGCTCTACATCTAACACTGTTGACAATAATTTATGGGAGCATATTTGGAATGCCAAGGTAAGCCCAAAAATTAAAAATTTCATATGGAAAGCTTGCAAAAACGCCATTCTAACAAGATCCAATCTCCAATGGAGAAAACTGGCAGATAATTATCTATATCCAATTTGTCAAGAAGAAAAGGAGGATGTAAAGCATATGTTACTTACCCGTCCCTAGACAAGACCTTTATGGTTTGAATCTTCTCTACAATGGAATCCAGCGGACCAAAATGTTGCAAGACTCGATCTCTAGCTCCATGAAAAATTCAACCAGCTCTCAACCAAAAAGGAAAATTATGAATAAAATGTTGCCATGATGCTTACCTTGTATTGGTATATTTGGAAGGGTAGGAACTTAAAACTCTTTGAAGATCGTGACCCCCAACCAAATCTCACTCTCTCTTTGGCAATTAATTTAGCTACTGCCAACCTTACATAATTGAACAGAAAAACTTCCTTGGCCCCTCAAGATATAAACAAAGTTTACACTGGCTGCAGATCTGTTTGGCGCCCACCTGCTAAAGGGGTCTTGAAGGCCAATTCAGACGCTAGCTATGATAAATACAAGAACTTATGCTCAATTGGAGTAATCCTGAGAGATGATCAAGCCATTGTTCAATCTGGTGCTACTAAAATCTTTCTCGCCTTTTCTCCCCTTCACGCGGAATCCTTAGCCATGAAGGAAGCTCATGTTCTGGCCTCTAATTTGGGAATCAAACCATTATATTTGAATTCCACAATCAAGAATTGATCAACATCTGCCAAAAAAAAAAAAGGACTCCTATTGGAAAATTTCTACAATCACGCAACAGCTCTTTGAACTGAGGTAAAACTTCGACTTGGTGTCATAGTCATGGTGTAATAGAGAAGCTAACGAGGCAGTTGATGAAATCGCTAACTTCTACAACTCCTTTAGTCTCCCTCGACTACGAACCTCCTCTCTTTCAACTTCTCTTCACAGTAAACTGGTTAAGGACAGAGAAGCTCTTGCTATGCTTTTCTAGCTTCTCCCTTGGCGAGTTGCCTGAACTAGTTCTCAACTGCCATTCTGGTGTGCTCCTGCGGTGTGATTCTTCTTTTTTCACTGCCTTGGTGTGTTTTGTCTCTTTCCATTGTCGTTTAGCTCTGTTTCATGGCTACCATCCAAGTGTGTTGCCTGACTAATACCCGTCTCCACCAACTTTGCAGGCTCTGTTCATCTTAGACACCCCTTCATTTCATGTCTATTTTGTTTGCTGGTTTGCTTTGGGCTTTCTGCCCATTTTGTTTCAGCTAGTTTTTGCTAGCAATCCAAAAAAAAAAATACAATAGCTTGACCAAAAATAAGAAGCACCACAGAGGTCGAAGCTCTATTGTAGCCCTATTGTCTATTTATTTATTTATTTTATTGGATTGGAATCACTTATGCTTAAAAAATATAACTAATTTAATTAGAACTAAAATCAAATTACAAATATTAAATTTTTGTTGATGTTAATATATTTTTTAATCATAAGACTCAAACTCAACATCTTATTTAAAAGAAATTAGTCTACAATCATTTAAATCAACTAATACTATACATAATCTCATATATATATATATATATATATATATATATATATATATATATATATATATATATACACGAGTGTGCGCTCGCACACATAAATATACATACATACACAAACGCACAAACGCACACACATATAGGTGTACGTGTATTGTTATTGTCCCCTTTATTTGTTATAAGTCAGGGCACACAAATCTTTTATTGCAAAAAACAAGTGTTTTTTTGTGTATTTTAATGCATTTCGACCCATGTGATTGAATGAAATATTATATTAAATATTTTATATTTAGACTTGTGAACACATAATTTTTTCTTTAGAATAAAATAAAAATAAAAAATAACATGAAAATAGAAATAAAAATAATTTTATATAGAGTATCATAATTCTTGTAATAAACCTATTAAAAATAGTAAATAAATAAAAAGAAAAAAGAAAAAAAAAAGATAAGAACATATCAGTACAGGGAGCGACTATGAATGAGAAACTGATAACCACGAAACTGATATGAAGGTGCTGTGGGAGTTAAGGAACGAATAATCATCCCCAACCCCTTTGGCTCGTGACCACGTCACTGTGAATCATTATAAACAGCAAAGATGGAGAGAGGAAAAGTCTCCTCAATTTTTTTAATATAAAACAGAGAAATCCTTTGGTTAGAAAAGAAGGCAACGCCGAGGAAGAGCAAAAGTAGCATGGCACAAGAGAGGCAGAGGAAAAACAAAAAAAAACCATAGTCGTGAATAGAGAGGCATTAACATGGAGAAAGAAGAGTAAAGCAAGAAAAACAGAGAAAGGAAGCACAGCGACTGATCAGGACATAGAGACGAGAGCGTGAAATGTCCTTCGCAAATTGGCACAGGTTTGAATGTCTGACTTTTGCGTGAACCTATTACAATATGAATGTATTATATTGGCTGTGTGAGTACTTGTCTGTGGCAAAAAGTTTATATATATATATATATATATATATATATATATATATATATATATATATGTTGCTGGTTCTGTATATATATATACACATATGATATATTCATATATATCTGTCTGTGGGTAGGTATATTTAATATATAATATATGTATGTGTTATGTGTATGTTTTACAGACCATAGATATCTATGAATGCCTCTGTGTGGATGTGTATAGTTTATATAGGTGTGTGATTATATATATATATATATATATATATACATATATGTGGGTGTGTGTATTACATATGTACGCATGCTTATATATCAATGCCATGAGAAAAAATATTTAAAAAAATAAATAAATTCAATGAGTTTAAATTTTTAGTGAAGTACTAATAATGCGATTGTATAACAATGCAAGTGAGAAAGAAGTTATCTTAACAAAATAACAATAAATTTATTAATTTTTAAACCCTTTGAAATTTAGACGAAGTACTCATAATGCAATTGTATAATGATGCAAGTGAGGAAAAATTTCTCTTAAAAATAAATTTGTTGAATTTAAATCATTTAAAAATTAGATGAAGTACTCATAACGTGATTGTATAATAATACTTATGAGGAAAAGTCTCCCAAAAGATTGTTTTTTTAAATCTCAAGAATTCAAATATATTCCTTTACAAGAAAATATCTTCTAAATTACGAACTACGTGGACTTTGATCCCAACAGCTGGGTACGTAGGCCTTAGACACTGCCTAGCCAAGTCCGTCTTTGTATATATTTATTTGTTCTTTCTTTTTCTTCTTTTATATATCATGTTATCTCTCTCTTTGTTGATTTATAAGGGTAATTTTGAGGTGACTGTTAAATAATTGTATGCTTTCTAAATCAAATGTATAGGGTGCCTAACACTGTAATACCTGTTAATTTTGGAGTATAATTAGTTTGAGAGTATTTTAGAATTTTACAACGTTACTTCATATTTAATTGTTCTCTTTGAATAATATTTATGAAAACTGAGTTAAATGGCTGGACTGGATATTTGTACCATATAGGGCATATTCTTAAAAATGGTGAAATTCATGGAAAAATAGTTTAAGAATGGTCAATTGGTCAATTAATTGTAATTTGACTTGATGAGTTTGGGTGTTGGGTCATGGATACCTATGGGTTATTCATATAACCCATTAAAAACCTTTAACCTAAAACTTCAATAGTATCATCTCATTTCTCACGCGTCTGAACAAAGGCAGAAGTGAACAGTGAAGTTTTCTCTCAAATTTCTTCATCCTCCTCTCAAATTCTTTCCTTGATCTTTAGAGTTTTGATTATTTGTTCGGTTCAACTGGTTAACAATAATCTAAGGTAAGCTTCAATCTCATTATTTTCCTCAAATTTCAATTTATGTGGAAGATTAGAGGAGATTTTGTTCTTGAAGATTTTGATGATAATTCATAGATTTGAGTTGTTTTGGAGGTTTTTGAGTTAAGATTGAGTTAAAGTAAGTTAGGAGAGATGAAATTTTAGTTTAGAAACAAAAAATTATAAGATGAAAAATTTTGGAAGATTTTCTACAAATTTGAAGTTACTGTAGCAACTGAAAAATCTGAAAATTTTCGAGTTTACTGTAGCAGTTACTGTAGTGTTGGCAGTCAATGGTACTGTAGCGATCAATGTACTGTAGTGAACCGTTATTGTAACTACGTTGACCGTTGATGGTTACTGTAGCAATTAGAAAATATTGCATATTTTCATGATTTCCTTCCCTTTCTTATTTTTCTTTTGTAGAACAAGGTAAATTTGGACAAATATCAAGGTAAGTGAGCTAGTTTGATATTATTAGTCAAAGTACAATATAAGTCTCATTTACAATATTATTTGAATATTACGCAATCAATCTTTCAGATGACAGTATATGATGATGGGTATATGTTTTTTTATAGAAATTCAAAAGAATAAAAGTTTGTATAAATTAATTTATTTCATAGTAATTGTACTATGTGATAAATTCTCACTATTTTGTTGATGAGCAAAGATCTACGGGATCTAATACATAAGTTTAAAAGGGTTAAAGTCTCATACTACTTAGTGTATAACTATAAAAACCTATGCACGAGTTTGAAAGGGTTAGAGTCTCATACTACTTGGTGTATATAGATGAAATCATAAATACGAGTTTAAAAGGGTTAGAGTCTTATACTACTCGGTGTATACCTATGAAATCTTATTCATAAGTTTGAAAGGGTTAGAGTCTCATACTACTCGATGTATAAGATAATTGATTATATGAGTAAATGTGGTATTTATACTTTTAATATTTTATATAGTACAGTTATTTACTTACTGAGTTTTTAAATAAACTCACACTCTCTATGATTATCTTTTCAGATACAGTAAACAAGGAAGAAGAATATCTGATTAAAGATTAGAAGCTCTTGGAGTTATTCTCCATTTCTTTCTGGTGGGATACTAGTACTTATTAATGTGAATACTAAGAACGCTCTGTACTTTCTATAGGCCTCGTAAGCTTGCGATGAAATAAACACATCAAATTATGTATGCCTATATTTGTTATCTGATGATTATATTTCTGTTGTATAGAATAAATGATAAAGGTTGAATGTAAAACTTTACAGAATATATGTGAATAACTTATGTTGAGGTTTTTCCTAGAAATAGTATCTTTTCATATATTCAATTTTTGGGATGTGACAATTTGGTATCAGAGGATAGGTTCTATAGGTCTCCTATAAAGTACAGAGCAAAGTGATCTTTGTGGGCCCTTTCCTATTGTTATGAGCCGCGGCATGACCATAGGATTATGTTCCATAAAAGACCTTGTAAAGTATAATGTCATTTTATAAATAACTTTTCAGTGGGGCTAGTAAGTGATATTTTATTTATGTCTAAAAAATGTTTGTTATATGTGTAGATCTTTGACAATTCAATGTCAAAAGGATCTTCTAATAATAATGAGCATGTTGGTCCAAAGAGGGCCATAATCCTACCAGTACATGTGCAAGACGATCCTAACCATGCTGATAGTTTACATGCTCAAAATATTGAAGGCGCAGCTAGTGGCCAAGCAAGGAGAGTCGAACCTGTCGCTCAGATTGATAATGCGACTATTGCACATATGATTAATTTAATAAATGAACAGTTTGACCGATTTGAGGCTGAAATGAGAGGTCAAGCTGCACAAGCTAACCTGCCAGTGGATCCTCCTATTGTTGAAGCTGAAATTGTACCACCAACTCAGTTAGCTGAAGGGGGTAATGTAAAGAAGGTAAAAATGTCTGAATTTCAGAAAATGAGGCCTCCTACTTTTTCAGGGGAAGATCCCAAAGAGGACCCACAATGTTTCCTTGAAGATTGTGAAGCAATCTGTGATGCTAAAGGGTGTTCTCTTATTCGTAAGGTAGAATTCATTTCCTTTCAGTTGAAGCTGGTAAATGGTGAAGGAACTGGAAGCGAGAATTCAAGGCGCACCACCAGTTATGTGGACAGAGTTTTACAGATTGTTTATGGATGAATTTTTCCTAGCAAGTGTACGATCATCTAGGGCAAGGAATTTTTTGTATCTAAGACAGGGAACTATGACTGTTGATGAATATTTTGCTCAATTTGTTAAATTATCTGAGTATGCCTGTAATACCCGTTAATTTCAGAATATAATTCGCTTAAGAGTATTTTAGAATTCTACAACGTTACTTTAATTATTTATTTTGGTCATTTTTAATTTTCATATTTAATTGTTCTCTTTGAATATTATTTATGAAAATTGAGTTAAATGACTGGACTAAATATTTGCACAATGAGGGATATATTCTAAGAATGGTGAAATTCATGGAAAAGTAGTTTCAGAATGGTCAATTAGTCCATTTATTGTAAATTGACTGGATGGGTTTGGATGTTGGGTTATGGATACCCATGGGTTATTGAATAACCCATTAGAAATATTTAATATAAAGTTTCAATAGTACCCCCTCATTTTTTCTTCACGCAACCGAAACTGATATTCGTTTTCTCTCTCTTTTCTTCATCCTCTTCTCAAATCCTTTCCTTGATCTTCAGAAGTTCGATTATTTGTTCGGTTCAAAAGCTTTGTAAGGATCAAAGGTAAGCTTTAATCCGATTATTTTCCTTAAATTTCAGTTTATGTAGAAGATCAGAGAAGGTTTTGTTCTTGAAGATTTTAATGATAATTCATGAATCTCAGTTGTTTTAGAAGTTATATTTGAGTTATAATCGGTTAAAAGAGTTGAAATTCTGGTTTTGAAACAAGAAAGGAAAGGATGAAATTGTTAGAAATTCTGCAAAACCGAGTTACTGTAGCGACCAGAAATTTCGAAACAAAATCTAGAAAATTTTCTTCGGGTTACTGTAGCAGTACTGTAGTGTCGGCAGTCAACGGTACTGTAGCAGTCAACGTTACTGTAGCGAACCGGCATTGTAGCGAACCGTTACTGTAGCGAACCGACACTGTAGCAAACCATACTGTAGCAACCCGTTACTGTAGCAGTCAGAAAATTTTACGTATTTTCGTGATTTTGTTTCCTTTCTTATGTTTCCTTGTAATATATTTTACTAGGAAATTTTTCTACACAAATTCTAGTGTGGAACAAGGTAAACTTGGACAAACATCAAGGTGAGTGAATAACCTTGCTCAGCTAATTTGATATTACTAGTCAAAGTACAATATAAGTCCCATTTACAATATTATTTGGATAATAAGCAATCAATTTTCATATGGGAGTATATGATAATCAGTAGAAATTATTTATTTCATGACAATTGTACTATGTGATGAATTCTCACTATTTTATTAATGAGTAAAGATCTACGGGATCTAATACACAAGTGTGAAAGGGTTAAAGTCCCATACTACTCAGTGCATATCTATGAAACCTATACACGAGTTGAAAGGGTTAAAGTCCCATACTACTCGGCGTATACTTATGAAATCTTATTCACGAGTTTGAAAGGGTTAGAGTCCCATACTACTCGGTGTATATCTATGAAATCTTATTCATGAGTTTGAAAGGGTTAGAGTCCCATACTACTCGATGTATAAGACAATTAATTATATGAGTAAATGTGGTATTTGTACTTTTGATATTTTATATAGTACAGTTATTTACTTACTGAGTTTTTAAATAAACTCACACTCCCTATGATTTTTTTTTCAGATACAGAAAATAAAGAACAAGAGTATCCATTTGAAGATTAGAAGCCCCTTGGGACTATTCTCTATTTCTGTCTGGTGGGACACCAGTACTTATTAATGTGGATATTAGAAACGCTCTGTACTTTCTATAGGTCTCCTAGGCTTGCGATGAGATAGAAATATCAGACTATGTATGTCTATATTTGCTTATCAGATGAATATAATTCTGTAGTGTGGAATGAATGATTAAGGTTGAATGTAAAACCTTACAGAATATATGTATATAACGTATGTTTGAGAATTATATCAAATGAGTAGTATCTTTTCACATGCTCAATTTTTGGGATGTGATAATGCCTGTCACATCCCAAAACTTACATGTGATATAAACATAAAATACCTAGGGTGTACCTCCGTGGTACCCCATAATCTCTGTGAACATTCTTAATATCCATAATTATGTGAATCATAAATATTCCAAGAAAGATATTTTGTATACATATTCAGAAAATGTTCAACCTTCAAACACTATACAATACTATACAACCTCCCAAGCCTAGGTGGCCTACTAGATTACAGAGCGTTTCCTAATCCTTACCAATTGTTTACCAGACAAAAGTGGAGTATATCCTTAAAGGATATAAATTCTTCTCCTCAACCACTGTATCTGAAAAGATAATCATGGAGAGTGTGAGTTTATCATAACTCAGTGAGTAAACAACTGTACATGAAAATATCATAAGCACAAACACCACATTTACTAATACAATCAATCTATTATTTATTGTAAATAATTATAGTATTACACTTGTCTAAATTTGCGTATGATTTCTTGGGTGATCAATCCCTCAATCACTTTGCATTATATGCCATAGATACTTGCACTGAGTGACTTGGAAATTTAACCCTCAAACTCTTGGTGCATAAGTTTTCACAGTTATACACTGAGTGGTATGGGACTCTAACCCTTTCAAACTCGTGCATAGGTCTTCACATTTATACACCGAGTAGTATGGGACTCTAACCCTTTCAAACTTGTGCATAGGTTTTCACAGTTATACACCGAGTAGTATGAGACTCTAACCCTTTCAAACTCGTACATAGGTTTTCATATTTATACACCGAGTAGTATGAGACTCTAACCCTTTCAAACTCGTGTATTAGATCTCGTAGATCTTTTGCTCATCAATAAAATAGTGACAATTTATCACAATATAATTACTATGAAATAAATGAATTTACACATATTTTTATTTCCTTGAATGTCTATCATCAAACATAACAATCATCACATATTATCAACAGCGAGATTGATTATTTCTCACTTCAATAATGTTATAAACAAGACTTGTTTTGTACCTTATCTAATAAGATCACATTAGTTTAGTAAGGTTATTCACTTACAAAATGTTTCAATTTATTCAAGAAACAATCACATCTAGTTCTTTAGTCAACTAGAGAAATCAATTCTCAAAGGTAATAAAATACCTTCCAATGATATTGTACTTTTTCTCAACCTGAACACACACTGATAATCTTCTCAATTTCACAAATAACGCAAATGAGATTTATATTGTGCTTTGACTAATTTATTAAATTAATTTTGCAAGGTTGCCTACTCACCTGGATTCCACGCTCTCAGCGCTCCCACCTTGCGCCCCAAACATCCCTATTGTAACCAGGTAAAAACCATTAGGGTTACAAAATAGAAAAATTTCCTATCACTACTCTCGACCTTTACTCATATCTTAAGTCATAACTCCTAACCGGTAATGAATTTCTAAATGACATTAATACCATTGGAAACTAGACTCAAAGAACTTTCCAACGATATAAAGTTTGTCCAAAACGGAGTCCGAATGAAGAAGTTATGACTGATTGAAAAATAAACTAAAATTTTTCGGTACACCTGGCGCCTGTGCGCCACCCATACCTGGCGCCTGGGCGCCACCCATGCCTGGCGCCTAGGCGCCACACTTGGCGCCTGGGCACCAATTCCTTCTTCTTCCCATCTCACCTTGGCGCCTAGGCGCCACGATCGCGACCCCTTCGCGATTTCTCTCGGTTTTGGCCCAAATCTGGCCAAATCTTCACCGTTTTTCATGATTTCTTCCATGGGATCTCACCCTTAATGTCTAAGGAGCATTTAGACACCAAAATCACCAATTTTAATCGAGAAACGAAGCCGAAATCTCGATTTTACCTTAAACACTATTAAAACTAGAAAATAGAGAAAAGCTTAAGAAATAGAAATTTCTACCTTGATTCCTTGCTTTCCCTATGTTACTTGGCTCCTAGAGGCTCGCCCTGTAGCCCGAGATCCACCCTCCAAAGCCCGGTTGTAGAGTTGGAGTGTAGAGAGAGAAATTAGAGAGAAGGAGAGGAGAGAAAGTAAAGAGAGAGAGAGGAAAGGAGAAAAATGAATAAAAAAAATAGGTGAGGCCACCTATATACTCGCCCGGGGTGAAATTATCACTTGCTCTGCAATTGATCCTCAGTCAAGACTAGCAAAAGCAAATTCATAAAATCTCACCTCAGGTGTTTCTAAATCCTAGGTGCCCCACAGATTTTCTTATTTCACTTTAGTCCCTCTCAATATCTCAAACTCCACTTTAACCCCAAATCTATCATCCTTTCGGTACCGGACTCATAATTCATTCCCATAAGCTCTATTCTTCTTCTCGGGTTCCTACTTGGTCATTTCTCAAAAATACTCCATACTTTCTTTTCTTTTCATTTTAGTCCTTGAGAATTTGTAAAATGTCCCAAATTAAAATTTTTGAAATTTCTATTTCCAAATTTCCTTCACTAATTCAAAAAGAACATTTCTCATGTAATTAAATTTTTCAATAAACTTCAAATAGACTTTAAATATTCATGAAAATTCTTGGGATATTACAATGCCCCTGAAATCATTCCTTCTGAAAGAAAAAAATAGAAAAGTTTGTGAAAGGACTTTGTGACGCCTTATATGATCAAGTGAGTTCCAATATGAATGATTACCCTTCATACTCAGAAGCTATTCATGTGGCCCGAAGGATGGAAAAGAGGTCAAAGAATAAGGAAGAATATTGACAAAAGAAGAAAGCTAGATATAGGAGATCTTTTGATCAAGGGGAAGGCTAAGGGAATTTGAAACCCTTTACTGTGTCACAGCGTGCTCCAACCACTCCTTCTAAGTCATCTTATTCCACAGCCAGTGTGACTAAGCCTGGTTCAGAGATCACTTTGCTCTGTACTCTATAGGGGACCTATAGAACCTTCCTCTGATACCAAATTTGTCACATCCCAAAAATTGAGCATGTGAAAAGATACTACTCATTTGATAAAATTCTCAAACATACGTTATTTACATATATTCTGTAAGGTATTACATTCAACCTTAATCATTCATTCCACACTACAGAATTATATTCATCTGATAAGCAAATATAGACATACATAGTCTGATATTTCTATCTCATCGCAAGCCTAGGAGACCTATAGAAAGTACAGAGCGTTCCTAGTATCCACATTAATAAGTACTGTACTGGTATCCCACCAGACAGAAACAGATAATAACTCCAAGGGGCTTCTAATCTTCAAACGGATACTCTTCTTCCTTGTTTTCTGTATCTGAAAAGATAATCATAGGGAGTGTGAGTTTATTTAAAAACTCAGTAAGTAAATAATTGTACTATATAAAATATCAAAAGTACAAATACCATATTTACTCATATAATTAATTATCTTATACACTGAGTAGTATGGGACTCCAACCCTTTCAAACTCGTGTATAGGTTTCATAGATATACACTGAGTAGTATGGGACTTTAACCCTTTCACCGAGTAGTATGGGACTCTAACCCTTTCACTGAGTAGTATGGGACTTTAACCCTTTCACCGAGTAGTATGGGACTCTAACCCTTTCAAACTCGTATTTATAATTTCTTCTATTTACACCGAGTATTATGGGACTCTAACCCCTTTCAAACTCGTGTATAGACTTTCATAGTTATGCATTGAGTAGCATGGGACTTTAACCCTTTTAAACTCATGTATTAGATCCCGTAGATCTTTACTCATTAATAAAATAGTGAGAATTCATCACATAGTACAATTGTCATGAAATAAATAATTTCTACTGATCATCATATACTCCCATATGAAAATTGATTGCTTATTATCCAAATAATATTGTAAATGGGACTTATATTGTACTTTGACTAGTAATATCAAATTAGCTGAGCAAGGTTATTCACTCACCTTGATGTTTGTCCAAGTTTACCTTGTTCCACACTAGAATTTGTGTAGAAAAATTTCCTAGTAAAATATATTACAAGGAAACATAAGAAAGGAAACAAAATCACGAAAATACGCAAAATTTTCTGATTGCTACAGTAACAGTTTGCTACAGTGACGGTTCGCTAAAGTAACGTTGACTGCCGATACTACAGTAACTGCTACAGTACCCGAAGAAAATTTTCCAGATTTTTTTCCGAAATTTCTGGTCGCTACAGTAACTCGAAGAAAAATTCCAGATTTTCCAGTTGCTACAGTACTTCGAATTTTGCAGAAAATCTTTCAAAAATTCATCATTTCCTTTATTTTGATTCAAAACCAGAATCTCAACTCTTTTAACCGATTATAACTCAAATATAACTTCTAAAACAACTGAGATTCACGAATTATCATCAAAATCTTCAACAACAAAACCTACTCTAATCTTCTATATAAACTGAAATTTAAGGAAAATAATGAGATTAAAGCTTACCTTTGATCCTTACAAAGCTTTTGAACCGAACAAATAATCAAAACTCTGAAGATCAAGGAAAGGATTTGAGAAGAGGATGAAGAAATGAGAGAAAACGCTTTTCTGCCTTCCTTCGGCTGAGTGAGAAAATGATGGGTACTATTGAAACTTTATATTAAATATTTCTAATGGGTTATTCAATAACCCATGGGTATCCATAACCCAACATCCAAACCCATCCAGTCAATTTACAATAAATGGGCTAATTGACCATTCTGAAACCACTTTTCCATGAATTTCACCATTCTTAGAATATATCCCTCATTGTGTAAATATTTAGTCCAGTCATTTAACTCAATTTTCATAAATAATATTCAAAGAGAACAATTAAATATGAAAATTAAAAATGACCAAAATAAATAACTAAAGTAACGTTGTACAATTCTAAAATACTCTTAAGCGAATTATATTTTGAAATTAACGGGTATTACAGCTACGTGGGAGGAAGAAGATGAAATGTGGATAAAATATCCACATTTGTTTGAAACTTGAGGTAAGATTTTAATTCGAAGGACCGAATTCTTTTAAGAGGGTAGAATGTAATACTCGTTAATTTCAGAGTATAATTCGTTTGAGAGTATTTTAGAATTTTACAACGTTACTTTAGTTATTTATTTTAGTCATTTTTAATTTTCATATTTAATTGTTCTCTTTGAATATTATTTATGAAAATTGAGTTAAATGACTGGACTGGATATTTGTACCATGTGGGGTATATTCTTAAGAATGGTGAAATTCATGAAAAAGTGGTTTAAAAATTGTCAATTAGTCAATTAATTGTAATGTGACTGGATGAGTTTGGGTGTTGGGTCATGGATACCCATGGGTTATTCATATAACCCATTAAAAACCCTTAACCTAAAACTTCAATTAGTATCCTCTCATTTTTCATGCGTCTGAACAAAGGCAGAAGTGAACAGTAAAGTTTTCACTCAAATTTCTTCATCCTCCTCTCAAATCCTTTCCTTAATCTTTAGAGTTTTGATTATTTGTTCGGTTCAACTGGTTAACAATGATCTAAGGTAAGCTTCAATCTCATTATTTTCCTCAAATTTCAGTTTATGTGGAAGATTATAGGAGATTTTGTTCTTGAAGATTTTGATGATAATTCATGATTTGAGTTGTTTTGGAGGTTTTTGAGTTAAGATTGAGTTAAAGTAAGTTAGGAGAGATGAAATTTTGGTTTAAAAACAAAGAATTATAAGATGAAAAATTTTGGAAGATTTTCTGCAAATTCGAAATTACTGTAGCAACTGGAAAATTTGGAAATTTTCGAGTTTATTGTAACAGTTACTGTAGTGTCGGTAGTCAACGGTACTGTAGCGGTCAACGTACTGTAGCAGACCGTCACTATAGTAAACCGTTACTATAGCAGACCATAACTATAGTGAACCGTAACTGTATCAAACTATCACTGTAGTGAACCGTTATTGTAGCTACGTTGACCGTTAACCGTTACTGTAGCAATCAGAAAACATTGCATATTTTCATGATTTCGTTCCCTTTCTTAGGTTTCCTTGTGATATCTTTTATTAGGAAATTTTTCTACACAAATTCTAGTGTGGAACAAGGTAAATTTGGGCAAATATCAAGGTAAGTAAATAACCTTGCTAAGTTAGTTTGATATTATTAGTCAAAATATATTATAAATCTCATTTACAATATTATTTGAATATTAAGCAATCAATCTTTCAGATGACAGTATATGATGATGGGTATATGTTTTTTTAATATAAATTCAAAAGAATAAAAGTATGTATAAATGAATTTATTTCATGATAACTGTACTATGTAATAAATTCTCACTATTTTGTTGATGAGCAAAAATTTACGGAATCTAATACATGAGTTTGAAATGGTTAGAATCTCATACTACTCAGTGTATAACTATGAAAACCTATGCACGAGTTTGAAAGGGTTAGTGTCTCATATTACTCGGTGTATATAGATGAAATCATAAATACGAGTTTAAAGGGTTAGAATCCCATAATACTTGGTGTATACCTATGAAATCTTATTCACGAATTTGAAAGGGTTAGAGTCTCATACTACTCGATATATAAGACAATTGATTATATGAATAAATATGGTATTTATACTTTTAATATTTTATATAGTACAGTTATTTACTTGCTGAGTTTTTAAATAAACTCACACTCCCTATGATTATCTTTTCAAATACAGTAAACAAGGAAGAAGAATATCCAATTAAAGATTATAAGCCCTTGGAGTTATTCTCTATTTTTGTCTGATGGGATACCAATACTTATTAATGTGAATACTAGGAACGCTCTGTACTTTCTATAGGTCTCCTAGCCTTGCAATGAGATAAACACATCAGATTATGTATGCCTATATTTTTGTTATCTGATGATTATAATTCTGTTGTGTGTAATAAATGATAAAGGTTGAATGTAAAACCTTACAGAATATATGTGAATAACTTATGTTTGAGGTTTTCCCAAGAAATAGTTTCTTTTCATATGTTCAATTTTTGGGATGTGACAAACACTTTCCCTATGCGGTTCAATTTCAGAATTCATTTTCTCTTTAAACGCAGACCGTCAAATTTTAAGGTTTTTCTAAAGTTTTTTTTTCCTTAATAAATAAAATTTTGGTGGCAGCTCCAAATAAAATTAGTTTTTAATTTCGAAAGCTAATTTTATACTTAGATTTCTTTTTCTAGAAACGCCAACTGGTCACATTTCGGGTGTGACAAGACTATATAAAATTAAACCCCTCATCTCAATACATATATTAAAATTTTAAAATACATTAAAATTGTTACATCCCAATTTTGGGCATATGAATAATTCTATAAACTAGAGGTTATACCCCTATGGTATCCCATAAAATCTCTGATTAGTACTAATGCATAATATAATTTTTCAGGAAAGATATTTTTACATATATACATATAAAAAGTTCAACATAGTAAAACAGTAAACACAAACCAAATATCATACAATATGATATAATTTTTCAAGCTTAGGTGACCTATAGAGATTACAGAGCATTCCTAAGCTTTTAGATTCATAAACCCTCCAGATAACATGAAATGTATCCTCGAGGAATACTAATTCTCCTGCGGATTTTCTTCATTCACATCCACTGTATCTAAAAAAAATGTTCATAGAGAGTGTGAGTTCATCAAAACTCAATGATTAAATGACTATGCAATAATAAATGCATCACAAGTACAAATACTATAATCATAATCACAATAAGAACAGTTATATTCATATTCAAGGTTTCTATACCTCTGTATTTGATTTATATTCAGGGATTCAGTTTTCATTGTATTTATGTTTATAATCATTACATACATTGGTATCTTAAGAGATTAAACCCTCAACCATTCAATGTGTATAATTTTATACATTGGTATCTTGGGTCAAGCTCTCAACTATTTCATATGTATAATTTTATGCATTGATATCTTAGGGTCAAGCCCTCAACCATTTCATGTATATATTTGCAATTATAATTATCATCAACATAACAATAAATTTGATTATCTAGCTATCATCATTAAATAGGGAATCTAATTACGATGAGGTGGGATTTATATTGTACTTGGAATAAAAGTAAATAAAATCGATTAGTAAGGTCATCCACTCACATAAATTCCGTATCCAAGTCACTTTTCTGAATTGTTACAGAGAAGAGTACGTAGCTGGATTTCAGGTTCCGCTACGGAGATTTTCATGAAGATCAGATATAGAAAGTCATGATTACTTTTGTACCAAAATACTATTTATATGTATGATACTATTCATATGTACAATCACTATTCATACATATAGTTACTATTCATACGTATAGATACTATTCATACATATGATACTATTCATATGTATGGTTACTATTCATACCAGAAATAGCGAATATAAGCCGTAAAAGAGTATACCAAGAAAGTTTTCAGGAAAGAGGGGAGGGTCGCAATAGACACACTTAAGTACTAGGTCTTTCCTTAGCCAGAACTTTTCTAGACATGTATTTTTCATAGTTTGTATTCTATTTTGATAGTTAGAGAATCGAAATAATGTATAGGTAGCTATGGACAGTTTTTCTGATGTAGAAGATCAACTAAAGTCGCAACCACAGAACATACTTAAGAATATAACTTCTACAATAAAAAGGGCATAGTATCCTCACCTTGGATCTAGGCTAAGGAAGAAAGACCTAGAATTTCATAGCCATAACGTCGGAGCAAGAGAAGTTTTTGAGGAGATGAGAGAAGAGAAACTGAAGGTGTGATTTAGAAGCGAAATGGAAGGGCCTATTTATAGGAGAAGTCATGGTACTATGCGCTAATAAAATATTTATTTTACTATACGCTTTAATAATTTAGTTTACTATACACTTTAATAATTTAGTTTACTATATGCTTTAATAATTTAATTTACTATACGCTAATAATTCAGTTTGGTACTATGCATTTTACCGTGCAATCACAAGGCGGCTGAGTTATTTTTTTCTCAGTTTTTTTCAAATTCCTCTTATGCTCAAACCATATTTTATCCAAAGGATAAATTTCATATCATAACATCTATCATATCCCACAATTTATGTAATCTATAAATAAAAATTCGTATTTTTAACAATATGCACAAAAATTAAACAGATAGAAAAATTATTTTTTCCAAAATAAATTTATCGTAACTTTTGAATACTTATAACTTAAAAATATATCGAGTATTACAAAAATAATGAACAACATTTCCATATTACAGCATATGATCGAATCCAGTAAAGGCAGTAACTTGTAAGACATGCCTAGTCAATACCATTTTTGCCCTCCAAAACTAAATAGCCCTCAAATATCAATATATCTGACTTTATTTAGCAAAATTAACTTATAAGTTAATTTTTAACTTATAACTTATATCTGATAGTTTATAATAAAAGTGTTATGTTGAAGTAGCTGAAAAGTGTAAAATGACATAAAAGGACAAATATTTTTTAATTTCAAAATAATATAAATAAATATATCACTTTTTGTTTTTAATTAAATTAATTTAAATTATTATATATATATATATAATTCATTAAAAATATATATTTATATATTTTATATATAATAAAATATATTTACATATTTTATTATATTTATATATAAAAGTATAATGAATATGAAAAATATAATAGATATTTTCATAAAATAACAAGAATAAAAAAAAGAAAGTTATAAACCATTTAAAATAGATTATAAAAATAAATTCGTTTATCAAACATTTTTAACAAATTTATAAACTAATCAAATAAATTATAAACTAATTTATAAATTATAAACTCTCCAGGCGCAGACTACAAGTGTTTTTGTTAACTTTTTGAAGCAGAAGGAAAAGGACAGAGGAGTCTGGTGCCCTTGCAGAGGCCTTTCTTTTTAGCAACGGTTTTAACCGTTGCTAAATTTTTTAGCAACGGTTATAATCGTTGCTAAAATTTCAAAATCGTTGCTAAAATTAAAGTGTCGTGAAACATAACAACTGTTGCTAAAATTAGTCACATTTATATTTTAGCAACGATTTTTTACTTTAATAACAGGTAAAATCGTTGCTAAAAAAATACCTACTTTCTTAGTACAGAGCAGGAGCGCCGGTCTCAGGACAAAGACGATTTGATATCAATGTTTGCTCATTCGCCGTAATATTTGCTTCGACGTTTGATTATAACATTAAAGCTGTCGATACTTTTCTTCATAATTTATGTCACAGTACTCAATGTATTACAATTTATTATGATCTCAGTTATAACCATGATATTGTCTAATTTATTTAAACATTAAAATTATATAACGTAGTACGTATAATATTAAAAAATAATTAAAAATTCAATAATTTTTTTATTAAAATTAAATTTATACGTATAAAATATTATTTTTTTAATATTTTTAAATAACTAATAACTTTAAGTTTCATATTTTTTTTAAAAATTAACTATATTATATTTAAATTTAAAAATTTCATATTTATTTTTAAAAAATTACAAAAATTTTTATATTCAAATTTATTATATTTATTGAATATAATGTTATAAAATATAAAAATATGATAAAGTGAGATTATTTATACTTAAATAATATAATTTAAAAAAAAAAGAGTCGACCAATTTTTAAACAAACTTACTAAACTAACACGCAGGTTATGGGCCAAATTAACAATATTAGATACAAGTGACTTGTATTATATTATATTTAATTAATTAATATAATATATATTGTTTAAGTACTAAAAACAATTAATACCATTTACTTATTTTTATAAATATATATACAATGATTTTTTTTAAATTAATTCACAAAATATGATGATACATATATATTATATATTAGTGATATACACAATGTTTTTTATGTAATTAAAATTATATTCATTGAACCGATAAAACACTTTTGAAATTAAAAAATTATTAATTTATTAATTAATTAATTAATTAATACCTCTCTAAATTAATAAAATTTCATGGTCCTAATATTATTAATTTGGAGAGGTCTTACTGTATAAACTTATAGTTTTAGTTAATGTGTTAGTATTTATTAATTAGTTATGTTCATATATGTTGACATGATAGATAATATTAGTAAACAGAAAAAAAAAAATCCTAAAAGGAGTGTCCCATTTGCAGCCATGGAAGGGAACAAAGCATCCCATTTGGCACGTGACATTGAATTTGGTCATCTACTTCTCTCCTCCTCATTCAATATATATAGTGCCAACATTTTTCCAAACATCAAAACAGGACACACGCGCGCGCACACGCACACAAAGGTGTTAATACGCTATCATTATGATTTTTTTTTGGTGGAATTATTATTTTAATCATTATAATTTTATTCAATTCATAATTGAGTATTTATAATTTAAAAAATTTAGTTTAATTTCTATTACAAAATTTTTGTAATGTTTTATTAAATTTTGTTGACATGATTAATTATGTATATATTGACACTCTAAATGTGCATGACTTATGTAGACAAAAAGAAGATAAAAGTAGATAATTAAATGAAATAAAGTCATATATATATATATGAATATGTAATGCATTTTATGGTAAACATTTTGGATGAATTAGCTTAACTAATATATATTTAAGATGATACATAATGGTCATGTTACCAAAAAGTTAGCACAATATTAATAAGAAATTAATAATTGGGATTAAATTATTTTTTTAAAAAACTATAACAATATAATTTATACTAATTTTTTTACAACAAATTTTTGGATTAATTTTGTCTCATATTTTTTAATTAATTTTAATTTTAAAATGTTAATATGGCTTTGCCCATGTGTGATCATCATCTCTACTTTTGTTTCATTAATTGGACATAGGTCAACCAGATGCGTGAGAAAATTATCATTTTACCCCCTTTTCTCTATGTATTTTTCTCCGATCTCTTTTTCATCTCACATTTTTCTCACTCTTTCTCCCTATGTATAGATCTAAGAAAAAGAAGGAGAAGAAAAGGGAATTTACCAAAGATTTTTAAAAATAAAACCCAACCCTCTCTCTCTCTCTCTCTCTCTCTCTCTCTCTCTCTCTCTCTCTCTCTCTAAAGCATTTAATCACTATTAATGTCTTATTTGCTTTTCTAATATAGTAAAATTTACTCTTAAAATAATCATTTTTAAAATTTTAAAATTTAATAATACATATTAATTACAACTATTTTATTATTTATTATTTTATAATAGTTATAATAGAAACAAAATAAAGCATTATTTTTTAATATCATTATTCTTGTTATATAGTGTATTGATTGAGATCTATTTAAGATATCAAATTTTTAAATCATAAAAATAAAAATCTTAAAATAAACTTAAACAATACAAAAATATTTAGAAGTTAATTTTTAATATTTTAAAATTATTCTTTTGAGATATGCTACGGAGAACAAGGAGCAAAATAATAATTTTTTTTTATTTTTATTACATTATTAAAATGTGTATAATTAGGTCATAAATTGACACTAACTATACAATGGACGAGGTCACAATATAGGCGATAAGAAACACAATAACAAGATTGAAACTAATCAAAAAGTGTGAGACAAAATTGACTAAAATAAGAAGTTTTGAGACGAAATTTAAAATTAAGTCAAATTTTAGAAACAAAAATAGTACGGTTATTATTTTTAAATTATAGAGATATACTAAGAAATTAAATAAAATTATAAAAACTAAAAAGATAATTTATATAAAGAGTAAGAGGATATTTGAAGTTTCTTTCAACGTTAGGAGATACTTTTTTTTTTTTTGGTTGAAACGCTCAGAGATATTTTATTTCACTAGTGTCTTTGCTTGGTATAGATACATGCCATTACATTACCAAAATCAGTCTTAAAGTAAGAAATAATTGCCCCTAATCACCCCCCATATTCTGTAACATTGTTTAGCTGAAAACGTAACATTATTGGCGAGATGGATCCCCAATGTTTACCCATAATTCTCGATGTGAAATGAAGCCAAATCTTCTCCAAACAGAGGGAGAAATCGTGGGGTGTCCCGTGTGACAATTAGGAGATTAACTTAAAAAGAGTAGTTTCCAGAGAAAAGTAACACAGAACAAGGAGCCACTTTATAGAAACTTTGTCTAAATAGGGTCAAACAATGAAGGAAACTCTTAATAATTTTTGTAATATATACAGCTCCTTTTTTTTTTCCACTTGATTGGGCAAAACAGTACCCTATCCTATTATATATATATATATATATATATATATATAGAGAGAGAGAGAGAGAGAGAGAGAGAGAGAGATAAATCATACACACCTAACTCTTGTACTCTTGTCATGAGACTCTCTCGCTTGTTCACATTTAAACAAATTGCTCTCATATTGCTTTAACTTTAAATAAGATGTGTACTTCTTCCCCCATTAAACCGTATATAACTTCTTCACCTACCAAATTATCTGCAAATTTTTTTTTTGTTGTTTTTTTTTTTTTTTTGCAGAATATGAATGTCTGACCAGCTAGCATCTATTCTGCTCCGAGAAAGCAACTCCAAGAAAATCAGAGATATTTTTAATGTTGTCTCTGGACAGCTAAAATCTCTGAGGTTTCGACAGTGTCCCAAGATCCAGCTCATTTCACTACAAAAAACATGAACCAAATGATAATCAGAGTCATGCTAGGAAAATAATGAAAAGTTTGAATTTGTTTCTTTTACCATAACTTCCATACATAAACAGAGCAGATCAGATGGTACATCATAAATCCTCTGAGGAATCGACCCAGAAGGGAAAGAAGATCAATTCCCTCTGTACAACAAAGAGTAAAAACAAGAACTCAAAAGATTAGTCAGCCTTTCAGAGATATCTGAACAAAGTAGCAGCACCACGCAATACATAAAACAATGACATATTTTGGTATTGACCATCATCATGATCAACAACATCCCCCTCATGATTCACCTGATTCCGAAGCTGGCGATACATGGTCACAACATCATCAGGCATCACTTTGGTTCTACAGAGAGGACACGTGGCCAAGTTCTGAAGCAACCACTGGTCCAAGCAATCCTTGTGAAATGTGTGTCTGCATTTCAAGCTCCTAACTTTCTGACCTTCTTCAACCTCAGATAGGCACACCCTGCACTCTAATTCCTCGGCCATGTTCGTCTTCCTGGTATAACAGACCGTGGGGTTCGTCTCTTCGATGAGCTGGAGGTACTGCGAGATGGTGATTGAGGGTGTGCCAGAACTGAGGTTTCCAATGAGGATTACGAGTTCTATTAGCAGGAAAACCAGATGAACTATGGCCCTTGCGTAGAGACCATAGAAGAAATCAGCGACAGCATTCATGGCTTTCACTCACAGGCTAATAAAATTGAATAGTCCTCACTCCTCAATGTGAAATGATATTCATATAACAGTCACTCAATCAGTGTATCCGGAGAAAATGGATTATATGATTTTATGTGGGGAAACCGGGAAAAAATAAGGCTTCTCTCTTTTTAGTTTACAATCTGGCCCCTCTTTTTTTTTTTTGTTAATTTTATAATAACCGATCTAGACTAAAGCAAAAATTTTAAAAAATCAGTCAAATCAAGACTGTTAGTTTTTTTAAAATTTTTTAATGAATAGTTTAGATTAATTTAACTTATTTTTCTATTTTTTTAAAACTAAATCATTGATTGTGAAATAAAAGAAAATAAATAGGTTAAATGATGCAGCCCATTTCCGTAGGTAGAATGCAAGATACAGTGTTTGTTTAGTATCATTAATGCAAAGAAGTAACAATCCTGTGAAGGAGTACGGGAAAATTTTGATGAAAGGGGTCCCATGTGGCCTTATAATGTCAAGCAAGTGAAGAGGACAATTACCGCTTACATATTACTAACAGTAGCTACTTTTTAATTTTCATTCTGTTATTCTCCGTCCTCACGTTAAATGTATGAAGTCCTTGAATCCTTGGGCATGAACAGGTACAGATAAAATTACAAATGAGTGTCATTAAAGCTCCCATATTTTATCATGCTCTGCTTTTTGATTTATATATTGGCAGTCGTGTACTTACGGCCCCTCAGTTTTTCATTC
Organism: Biancaea sappan; assembly: GCA_037074585.1. Classification (NCBI taxonomy): domain Eukaryota; kingdom Viridiplantae; phylum Streptophyta; class Magnoliopsida; order Fabales; family Fabaceae; genus Biancaea; species Biancaea sappan. The sequence continues at coordinate 14,644,270 of CM073491.1, read as the reverse complement.
ATTTTTTTTTTATCTTATGGTAATTTTTTTAAATTAATTTTAATTTATTATTCATTTGATGATAATTTTTTTTAAAAAAAATTTTTTATTATAATTTTTTTTTAAATCTTAATTGTATAATCAATCAGCTAATTTGATAGAATTAGACATATGTATAAAAATCTAAAATTTCAAACTTTTATAAATAAGTCCCTAATAATAGAATTACAAATGAACCATTATCAAGAAAAAATTTTATGAAATTGACTTCACAAATATGTTACTCATGATCCTATTTACATAATCAATCAACCAATTTGATAGAATTAGACCTATGTATAAAAACTTCAAATTTCAAATTTTTACAACAAGGTCCATAACAATGAAATGATAAATTAACCATCATCAAGAAAAAATTTCATAAAATTGACTTCACAAATATGTTACTCATGATTTTAATTACATAATCAATCAACTAATTTGATAGAATTAAACCTACGTACAAAAACGGGTGTACTGGAATCGAATGATAAGAGAGGAAAAGAATGTAAGAGTTTAAAAATTTTTAGGGGTCAAAAATAAAAAAACTAGGGGGGCAAAAATAAAAAATAAAAAAATTTACATGTAAAATTTTAAAACCTGCACCCCCTGAATGCCAAGTGGCTCCGCCACTATATATAGGGTAAATTATACTAATTTTTTTAAGAAGTTTAGTTAAATTATACTTGGATTACTTTGGCTTTCCTCTATTTTTTTTTTTTTTTTGGTTGTTGCTGTCTAACATTTTGTACAATTTCATAGTAAAATTTATCATAACTAAACTCTACTATCATGTTAAAAATAAAATTACAATCTTATTTGTAGTATAAAAAGTTAATTATTTTTTTTTGTTCTTCACAAATATTCTTTATTAGATACAATCTTGCTCGAGGCGTTAAATGTAAGTATTTCTCTTAGTAAAAATTTAAATTTGAGGTTATCACTTTGTGAGAAACTAACTTCTTTTACTAGACTAAATTTTTATTGAAAATTATTAATTAGTTTAACAAAAAGTAAATTGAGAGGATAGTTTTTGCAACATATACCAAAATGTGAGGTGTGTTGAATGTAACATATAAATCAAGAAAGATACCAAATATAATTTAGGTGAACTTATAAAAGAAATTAATGTAATTCACCCTTGTATGTTACATCACAAAATAATATCGCAATCTAATCTAAACAATGTTTGACTTATACTTCTTGGTCAACGCCTGCTTTGTTGCCTTTTTTTTTTTTTAATTTCTGTCTGTTCAATCACTCGACAATATAAGAACATTCGATGTATTTCCTCTTTTATTCAATCTAAATGTCACCCAAAAAATGGTGTAAATACAGGCTGCTATTATATATTTGAAGAGGTTGGTTTGTGGTGCACAGGACAATAAAAATAGAATTTATCATTAATGTAAGAACAGTTTTGTCACAAGAAAGAGCATGCAGTTGCATATTAGATGTCGCCATGTCCAATCTTTCTTATGTCTATTTTATGTGACTGACAAAGACAGAATGAACGTCTCATGAATCACAGCAACAATACCGTTAAGCAAAAGATCGAATTGCTCCTCCAACGTGTTATATTGTTTCTATTATCTGACAAGTCCTAGGATATAATAAGATGTTTGTAAAAGTATTTAATTGATGTTTTTTTTATCAAGTTTAAATTAATTTAATATAGTATACTTAATTGATGTCTCATGTCGGGTTTTTTTTTATAATTAATTAAATATTTTTCATCAATTTATTTAAAAGATGTGTTAATTAAATTTTAAATTATTTTAATAAATATAAAATAATATGTTGGTTAAATTTTAAATTTATTTTAAAATTTGAGCAAATAACACATCTATTAAAAATTAAACGGACACGTATGTTAAAAATTAAACAAATATGTTAGTTGAAAATATAATAAACATATCTGTTAAAAATTAAACAGACATAATTATTTAGACTCTATATATACTCTATTAAAATTTTACAGTGAGTAACTTAATTTCAAAAAGATTTTATTGTATCTTAAAAAAATTTATCTATTTTTTACTAATACATAGATATAAATTTTTTAAAGATAATGCTTACACATCAAAATCATCTTATTTTTTATATTTCTAACTGATGTCGTCATAGGCAAAGGTTCTTTTCTTTTCAACTTTGTGGGGCATAAATGGAAGCAAGATTTTGGTGACTCACTAAAGTGTACAATATCTAAAATATCTGCGAAGCCATGTGCAAAAAACTATACTAAGGGTGAAAAGTCCAATTTCAATTTGTCGCACCGTACTTCATAAATGATGGGCCAAATTATATTTACATTTTTAAAAATTGATTAAAATATATTTCTTTTGTTATTTTAAGAACCGTATTTGATACTTTTTTAGGTCATTTATTGGCATTAAAGTTAATTTTTTTAAAACACAATATACTGTCATCTCAAAAATAGATTTTAGCCATTTTTACTGCCACGTTCACAAATAAATGTCACGATCTTAAATTAAAACTCAACATCAATTCAATTACTTTTACTACCATATCAATAACATAGAAAAGAAGTTTATCTCTCTCTCTCTCTCTCTCTCTCTCTCTCTCTCTCTCTCTCTCTCTCTCTCTCTCTATATATATATATATATATATGTATATATGCATATCAGAGCCAAATGTTTGCTCAAAAAAAGAAGAATGCTATTGTCTGATGTCTTGGTTTGCACTTTTTAGTCCATGTCAATTTGTTTTTTTTTTTTAAATTTGTTTTAGAATAATTTTTATTAAAAATAAATTATAATAGCTTTATTATATTTTTAAAACACTAAAATAAGTATCGAGTGGTTATTTAACCTATCAGTCTCATACTTCTACATGCATTTTTTTTTTGTTTGATATTTTGTATTTTAACATATGTATATATAGGTACTAATGAAAAATATTCTTTAAATCATATATAATAATATAGATAATTTAATTATGGACAAGACTTATAAATTTTTTATATTTTTACTGTCACGTTCACCAATAGAAATAGGACATGCATAAATTTTTTTTAAAAAAAAATCAATCATATAATATTAAGTTAAAAAAAATATAATTATTTTTTAAAAATCATATGTTTATAATTAGAGAACCTAGACTTGTCTTATTTCTGTTAAAGAACTTTATAACAAAAATTTAAAAAGTTGCACTTAAGTTTTTTTCTTTAGTTAGTATATGTTTGGATGTGCATTCGGTTGCATTTAACGCTGATGAATGGTTCAATTGCACGTTTGGACAATAACGAGTCTATTTGGTTTTGCAATTCCTGATTCAGTTATAATCGATTTTATTCCCTAACCCATGTTTGAAGTAAAGCTTCCCAGTGTAGCTTCTACCTACAATCGATTGTGGTTGGTCCTCTACAAACGCTTCATTCCCTTGTATACCCTTCAGTTCTCTTTCTTTTTCTGCATTCATCCATTTGAAATTTCAGGCTCTCCTCTACCGGTAAGTCGCAGCTTGCTTTCCCTATTCTGAATCATTCTCCTCTATTTTGCTTGATTCCTCCATGTTAGGCATTTATTTCTATGTCTTCCTCACTCCCTTGTGCAAGAGTTGGGGTTTTTTAATTCCTTTGCATTCTCCATAATCAAAGCTGAGAGAGATTTGATTCTTGGTCAGCAAAGCAAGAACAAGGATAAGGGATCACGGGAGTGCTTTCGAATATCCTCTTCGAGGCAGGCCTACATCTATGCACATCACAGTCATCCCTCTCCTCTGCCTTATCCTTTGTTTTCTATTTTACTCAGCTCCGACAACATGAGAGAGAGAGAGAGAGAGAGAGAGAGAGAGAGAGAAGGAGATGAAGAAATCAAGAAGAGCATAGCGGTGTTCCTCTTTTTAAGTGAGAGGATTCGAAGTGAGAGGGTCTAGTAAGAGTCAGAGAGTAAGATTGATGAGAAGGGTGTGAGTGACTACTGATGTCACGACCCGTTTTCTGGGCACATAACCGGCACAATGATGAATCTCTCATCACTGTAAGCCTTCCGATAAATATATCAAATTTTCTTATCTGAAAATCATAGATTATCAATTTAAAATACATTATTATACTGACATACAAGCCAAATGTCGAACCCCTGAACTAGATGTCCTAGACGATTACAGAGCAACATAATCTATAACAGAAGAGAGGTCTACCCGACAACGGGAAGGTCCAAAGTGATCTACTCCTCTAGCAGATATTCTTCGATGGCAACCTGATCTGAACAAAAAGGTTGTACAAACAATGTGAGCTTTTAAACTCAATGAGCGAATCGGCCTCGCATTAATAAAATTCAAATACATTACCAGTCATGCAAGCATATCCAAAGGCTCATACTCAACCAATAGACAGAAGATAAAAATTTATCCAATTCAAAAAACGTTACTAGTACTCGTCAATGGCAATATATCCCGGAGAGCGCACACAGGCCGGCTCACCAATTATGTATATTTCCGCCATGACGCACAACATCATCCTCTTACATACAAGATAAAAATTCATCCAATTCAACAAACGTTACTAGTACTCGTCAATGGCAATATATCCCGCAGAGCGCACACAGGCCGGCTCACCAATTATGTATATTTCCGCCATGACGCACAACTTCATCCTCTTAGCTAGGGCGCCTCACGGATTTATCACCAATCGGGGCTATATCCCTACTGAGGGAATCGTTGTCTCCACACTCATTGGTCAAGACACCCTGTCAACCGGGTTTTCCGCCTTGCCGTGAGAGGGGGTACTGTCCCGCTCAATCACAATCAATAGCATTTCATATCATAATCAGAAGCTCAATATAATATTCATCCATATAACAGGTATAGTATATTACTATATTATGGATTTATAAACCACATATCAAGATAACAATTAATCCATTTTTGAAAACATTCAAACTTCACATCATCATAAGATACTTATTTCATTTTATCCATACTTATGGATTAATTATCTCATTTAGATTCGTCATTCTGAATCCAATTTCCCCCTATGAATCTTGGGAGTGTCCTACGACATACTTTTTATCACCAGTAATGCTAAAACTCTATTAAAACGGGGTCGTTTCACTCACCTGGATTCTGTACGAACATCGCTTCTCTAAGTCATTACAGACAAGAGTTCTCAGGTGAATTTCGGTGTTCTGCTACGGAGATTTTCATGAAAGATTAGAGAAAATACGTCAGGATTGTTTTCGTATAGATACTGTTCATATGTACGGTTACTGTTCATATATACGGTTACTATTCATACGGTCACTATTCATACGTACGATCACTATTCATACCAGAAATAGAGAATACAATCTGTAAAAAAGTACACCAGGTAAGTTCCCAGGAAAGAGTGGAGGGTCACACTGGACACACTTAAAAACCAGGTCTTTCCTTAGCCAGAACTTTCCTAGACATGTATTCTTCACAGTTTACATTCTATTTCGGTAATCAGAGAATCAAAATAACATATAAACAGCTAAGGACAATTTTTCTGATGTGGAAGATCAGCCAAGGCCGCAACCACAGAGCATACTTAAGAAATTAATTTCTAAAATTTAAAAGACATAGAAAGGGCATAGTATCCTTACCTAAGCTGAAAAGGAAAGGCCCAAAATCTCAGAGGCCTAGCTTTGGAGTAAGAGAAACTTAAGGAGAGAAGAAGAGAAGTTGAAGGTGTGAGTTTAGAAGTGAAATGGAAGGGCCTATTTATAGCAAAAGTCAAGGGTACTATTTGACACTATGCGCTAATAAAATATTCAATTTACTATTTATGAAAATTACATTTCTAATAATGCAGTTACTGTGCACCTCGTACGATGAAAAATTTTTCTGTTATTACTTGGAAACTTAAAAGAGAAAAATATTCTTTCACCTTAAACCTTTAAGTTTCTTTTCAATTCAGTCCTTTCACTTTAGTCCTTAAGGGTATTTTCACACATAAAACGTCAGTTTCTCCTACGAACTTCTTTCTAGTTTTCTCTTATGACCAAACAACATCTAGTACTTGACATTTCGATTGTATAAATGAACAGTATCATATACGTAAATAGTATTATACAGGTGAATAGTACCGTATACTGAAATAGTAACAGTAGTTTGTAAACAAATATTTATATTTTATTTTTCTTGGGTATTACAACTGAGAAGGCTCTGTTGATGAAATGATTTAGCCTTAGCTATGGCAGCAGTAGCAAGCAAAGGGATTATGTGTGAGTTAAATATAAAATTTTTTAATTTCATTTGATTTGTCTAGACTCAAGGAAATAAATTAATTGATTATAATTTTTGTTTGTGAAAATGAAATTTGAATATTTGAGATTTGATTTAATTTGGTTGAAATTTTTTGATTTGGGAATTGAGAATTTGGAATTAATTGGGGAAAAAAATTGAAACAAAAAATGACGAAAAATTATCATTAGTACCAATAATTAAAAAATTATCATTAAAATATTAATAAATGTATATTTTTAATCAAATATTAGTATTAATAATTAAAAATTACCATTAAAATATTAATATAACTTATTTTTATTATATTTTGATATGAGAGTTAAAGATAAATGAATTAAAAATATGAAATTCATATCTTTTTTAATAATTACACATTCAAAAGTGCTTCTACTAACTAATATCTAAACGAAATTTATTTTTCAAAATCACTTTTTCTAATAACAATTTTCAAGCATAAATCATATTCATGCAAAATCAATTTTACTCATAATCAATTATGAAAATTAATTTTGTCTTTATCCAATGAATTTTCAAACACACAATTAAACTTTAAAAAAGAAACACTAAGATGCATTAAACTTCTCTAAATTTAGCATGTTGTATACTTTACTTCCCTTATATTTAAAACTCAGCAAAATATCCTCTCAAACTTCCAACTATGTGTGGTTCATCCCTTTATTTAATATATCTATTTGTTTAACTACTGGTCAATGTAGACATAAGTATAATCAAGATGTATATGAAAAAAAAAAAATGTCCATTTGATAGCTTAAATGGAAATAATTTTATCATTAATATATTTCAAAAATACATTTTAAGCATAAAAAAATTAAAACAAGAAGACATTTCATTGATGCCTTGGGATTAATTTGCTTGTCCTTTAAACTTTTTTTTTAAAGAATTATTGTTATTTAAAAAAAATCAACTAGGGACCTAACTAAGTATTGGTGACGGAAACCACCTTGTGTCATAGGATTCGCTTAGTTTCCTGAACGAATCGGAGCTTCCTTTTTACTTTGCAAAAGCCCAAAGAGCAGTTTTTTTTCTTTTTCTTTTTTGGGGCATCAAAAGATTGGCAAGCAAATAAGACTAAATCCGTTGGCCACAGGGATCTAAATGTGACATGCAGATTGGAACTGAGCCATTTTGAAATTGATGTTGTCAATGTTGTCCCCGCAGCACCGAGAGCCTTATTTTTTTTTTTTAAATAAATTTCCCTTCCAGAAATTCTAGTCCACCCCTACGGATGAGTTTGCTAAACAGACAGTAGCTACCATCCTGAAGAAGAACACACCCGCATGCTTTTATGGTCATTACTCTTTCATCATGCGATCACGTACCATTTGTCACTCTACTAGAGATGATTTAGTACTAGGAAAAATAAAATCTTACGCCATTTCTTGGTTTTATATAAAGTTTCAAAAATCAGATTAATCATTGACTTAGAAGAAATATTTCTTTAAAATTCATTGATTTAATCACAATTAAATTAATTGTAAATAAATATATATTTTTTATTTTATACATTAAAAACTTTATATAATAAATTAATAAATATTTTTAATTTTAGATTTGTCAAACTTACAAATGACCAAATAAATTAAAACATTTTTATACAGATTTAACAATAATACTTAAAATAATAATATATAAACATAGAACAAAATTTAAAATTAATTATAAAATATTATATCAATATCAATAATAATCATACACATATGGAACAACACATTAATAACATAAAATGTATGAAAAATATTAGAAAATAACGATAAAACTAAAACTGACTCAATCAATAAACTACCCGATTTTATTGAGTTTTTACCAAATTTTTCAATAACCAATTCACTAAACTAAATTGAACTGTTTATGTGATTAATGCACCAATTTTGAATTCCAACAAGCAGATTCAATTCAGTTCTCTAAACAATGGTCTCATCTATACCCAACCTTGTTATGCGTGCAATAGATGCCACCTTGCTTCAGGGTATGTCTTAGCTCTTAAGGGCTTACATTTATATTATGGCAAAAGATAGTGGTTTAATTTTTATTTTACCTATACAATTGTTTTATAATACTTATATAAAGTTATATTAATTTAAACCATTCACACCCGTGTTGTGCAGCGGCTTACTTTTTACTGCTACACTATGAAGTACAAGAATGCCAGGAACCTAAACACAAACCTTGCCTTAAAATCTCATGTACACCGAATCTGAAACATCCTAGTTTTTAACATTGGGGTTTCCCCACAAACCAGTCTAACGAAAACAAAATCTAGTTATACCTGATGGAAATATCTATCAGTAGATTTACATAATCGACTACCACAGCCGAGCCAGACTACCAAGTACAAACTCCGATGTTAGCTGAATTTAAGATGATACAGAATGCTCAACCATCAAAATAAAAGGAATATTAGAGATCTCTGAACAAAAGTTGTGTGGCATTGTCACCGCAGGAAAACTCTCTTACCATCAACTTAATTCCATATTATAATTCCATGGCTGAACTATAACCTAACATCAATCTTATCACCGAAGATGATGTTTCGGAGAAGGCTCACTGGAACTAGTTCAAACAAAAAACGAAACCTATCTACTCAAGGGGCTCTTAGTCTCTGGCGTCCTAGCACTAGATAAATTCAAGTCTCAACCAAACAATAGGAAAAACTATACGTCCCATCGGCAACGACAATTTCTTACTAGGGCAAACACCTGCAGACCTGCCAACATGCATTTATAAAATAGAACCACTCCATTCACTAGCCAATGGCCAAGAATAATAAAGTCAACAAAAACAGCCAGGGAAAAATTATTGGCTAAAGCCTACTGCTTGGTGCTTTTACCCTGTGCTGCAAGTTTTGCTGCAACTTGCTCTTTAGACAAAGGTAGATAGTAGATCCGAGGAGTTGCTCTGGTTTTGCGAAAGAGATCATCAAGAGTGACAAAAGGTGGCTCCACATTCTCTGGAAGGGGTGGTGGGGGTGGAAGCTGTTCTCGTGATGCTGGTGGGATCTTTGACGATGGTGGTGGAGGTGGGAGAGTAGGTTGAACTGGAGGCTGCTCCCTGTGCTGGCGAGGGGAAGGTGCTGACTGTGAGGTAGGTTGTGTAGGAAGATCTGTTGGACTGCTGTTCACAGGAGCAGCTTGAACAGGAGTCTCTAACTTCAATTTTACTTCTTCAGGATCAACATACTCAGCAACAAGGAGGCGCCCACCATTTGGAGGCCATTGGAGGTTATACACGGCATTTCGTGTCTCAATGGCTTCCTCCACTGATTCATACTGCATCACCAGGAAATCACTAAAAAAATTACTTCAAAAGTTAACAAATATGATGAATACAATATCATGGGGGAAGTTCACTGTGGGATGATGAGAGAGAGAGAGAGTTCAATCTTACAGTGACATAGCAATGGGTCTTTATATGGTCCATCCAAAAAGTGATAACTTTCCCAGTTTTACCTAAAAGCTCTTGCACTGCTTTCAGGGTAAAAGGTCGGAGGAAACGGTCAATTCTGAGGGAATTAGTTGGAGACTTTTGCGGCGGTGGAACTGCCAAAGATAAATTATACTCTCTTTAGATTTCAAAAATCAAAGCATTATCCAGAACATAAGGATAGAATACAGCATAGGCAGATATACAATCATTTTAAAGTATACAAGTAGAGAAGTTCAACCAGTAAGTAATTATTCATCTTCAAATAGAAATCTTAATGAAACGTAGATAACAAATAATTAGGATGTGCTTAAAATTTGCTTTACGCAACGTCCAGCAATTAGGAAGTGTCTATCAATGAATTTAATAGTTGCTAATTCAACATTAAAAGTGACAATCAGTTCTTCATACCTTTACGCAGAACAATATAATCAAAATTTAAATACATCAACTTACCAATGCGATCCCTGGGTGCATCATCAGTTGCTGAGGATTCAGACCTAGAGAAGTTGTGTTTCACAGCAGTTGACTCATTCTTGGGTGTAGTAGCAGGTGTAGTATTCAGAGGATCTGGACCTTTAATTCTTTCAGAATTCCACCTGCGTAGCCTTTTTGCTGGCTCGTCCCCAACAGAAGCTTGATCTGTGACACAATGTTCCAAACAATTCATGATATTAAAAATTGCATACAATACACTTATTAGATACTTAATAAAATAACAAAGTATAGATTGAAGCAACTTATATTGCACGTATAATATTTTTCTTGTCCAAGCAAAAGTCTTCCACCTAATAAACCCCCCCCCCCAAAAAAAAAAAAAAGTCTACTTGAGAAGAATTGGAAGCACAGTTCAACACATTAATGCATACAACCTTCTGAATACCTAAAGTCTGTGATCAACATTATTCTCTTCATGAGAAATAAAACTAACTAAATCTGCAACTTGCTGGTTCATTGATCAGCAGCTCCCCCAAAATATATATAAATGAGAGAGGAGTTCAACAAACAATGCATTGTACTACTATCTGAATACCTCAAGCATGTTATTAAACTAACTAAATGTGGAGACTGGTTCATCAATCATCAGCTAGCTAATAATTGGATGAAGTCCACATGTCAAAATTTAAGCCGATTACTAAAGAAAAATAAATAAAATAAAATAAAAAATCTAACTGATTTACATGCATCCAAATATCCATATCCACAATTATTAAAATGCAAAAGGGATCTTCAGAGCAAAGTATAGTAGACCAGGAACAAAAATTATAATTAAAAGTGCAGAGTGAATAATGAAATTAACAATAATATATTAAAAAAAATATAAAGATTACCATGGAATTTTCTTTTCTCAGCTGACACAACAGGAGAAATGTCATTGTCGTGGTGAATATCACTTTTTCCTGCAGAGAGAACATCTCCCACAACTTTAGTACCGATTTCCTCCTTCACAATAGGCATTTCACTATACTTGCTCTTCTCTCTAAGTTCATCATCATTAAACTTAGAATCAAATTGCTTGCTCTCTGGCAAATCCTCTTCCATAGAATCATCACCAGAACTTCTGTCCAAGTTTAACTTTTCTGGATACTCAGCATCTTCACTGCCATTGATCTTTTTCAAGCCCGGGCTTGTATTATTATTGGTATTCTCTTCAACAAATGTCTTTTTCTCATGTAGCTCTCCAACATCCATGGAATGTGATTCACCATAAACGGGGACAAAATTGCTGGGGGATGGTTCCACCACCTCCGGTCTAATAATATTTTGTTCTAATTTGACATTATCAGTAATTATATTATCCTTTAGTTCATTTTTTTCATTAATTGACACACAATCACTAGAAATAGAATCAGATTTTACTTGAGATCCTAATCTATGGTTGACCTCAGATACCTGATTTTTTGGGATAGAAGAGTTGGGCACGATATCCATCTTTGAGTCAGACTCTAGGTGGGGCTTTGGATCCTGGATCTCCAGCCGGGCCTTTGAATCCTCAGTTTCCAGCCGGAACTTTGAATCCTTGGTCTCCAGCTCACTTGCTAGTTCCCCATTGTCCTTCTTAATTTCTGTGCTATAAGTGTCCTGACAACTGACAACTACTTCTGTTACACACTCTGTGACTGCATTATTGGTCTCTACTGGGGAACCATGAACAACCAGCTCTTCTTCCAGACTTGCAGAATTCACACTAACAGGCAAGTTCGTAGGTCCAACTTCTTCAACTGAGGGTGACACACAATTATTAACATCAACCGGGACAGAAACAGCATTCAGCTTGTCACTTTTGGTGCTTTCATTTTCCGCATCCACAGAAATATCTTCCACATTTTCCTTTTCAACTTGTCCACCTATACCAGTATTTTCCTTATCAACATGTTTAACTGAACTAGTATTTTCCATTTCAACTGCTGCTGTTTCAACAGTTTCTGCACTTTCCCTTGCAATTGTATCAACTACTTCAGCAACTACAGTTGATGTCTGTGAATCTTTCAACCCAGCTACAGGTTGAGGATCACAATCCAGATCATTAGCCCCATCCTTCTCATTAGCCTCGTTTGCCTCGTCCTTCTCAAAAGCCTCATTAGCCTCCCTTTCAACACGAAGGGCTTCATCCAATCGCTTGATCAAATCATCCTTTAAACCTTTAGTAGTTAGTTTCCTTCTCTTTAGCTCCTCTTTCAGCGCTGTAACTTTCCATTGATCAATGGGTCGATTGTCAAGAATTGGATATCTTGATGACATTATATCAAAATCAACTCACCCTCTTGTACCTAGAGTCATCAATTAGTTATAATATAGAATCAAGGAACAATCAACACACACACATATAACCAACTATGAGAAGCAGAAGAATAAACCAAGGACAGCATTCATTAAGCTATAATCAATTTGGACAAATTAGGGAAGGACAATTGTCATCCAGTACGTCCAATCAATTGGTCCATGTTTTCCTTTAAATATTTGGAACATAATATATATCTCCTTCCTTAGCTCTTAAATTTGAAAGTAAAATGTACAGTTGGTAATGAATAAATTAAATTCCTCAATTTTATAAAAATAGAGTTACCAAAAAAATATTCTCAAATGAATGCAAAACACACACAAACAAAAACATAGGAAAATAATATCCCCAGACACATCATAACAGAAACACTTGATAAAGTGAAATAGGCATTATTAAAATTGGCAAAATTTTATGAACTTAAAATAATTATGGGCTATCCAGTGCAGCCTGATACCCAAACATAGTTAAACCTTCTACATGCCACATAGATATTGACTTTCCCTTTTCTTGATCATGTTCACAACCCAGACAATGCACAATACATATTAAAAGTGATGTTCCTGTCCATAAAAAACTTACAAGAGATTAAATCTTCCAATAGCAAAATGCACTAAACTTAATATTAAGCAAGCCAATGCCCCCACTTTAAATGTTAAAATTGCAACAGTCCAGAAGAGTTGAAAGATAAAATACGCCATATATTAGGAGTGTTGAACCTGAAATTGCTGAAGACCCAATAGATCCAAACTAACAAACAGTTCAAAGGAAACAAAACTTCAAATGACTAGAGTAACGAGGCAAAGACTCTCACTGCCTACTTTAACCAATGCACATGCAATTTCTAAATAAAAAGAAAAAGTTAATCCCAAAATCAACATTTCTGGAAAAAAAATTTCAAAAAACAAATTCTGGAAAAAGAAGCAGATTTGCTTTTTTTGGGCAACGAAAACCAGACAGGATAAAACATGAAAGCATCTACGCATTTATCAACAGAAGAGAAAAGAAAATCAAACACCAAGATCCCGGAAGGATTGTGCAATTACTCACAATGATAATTTTTCGGGGGCCGAAAACACTGAATAAGGCTCAAACTTTCCTATTGGAGAGCAGAGGGTATATGAAACCCTAATTTCACAAAGCGAAACCCACCATTAGAGGAGAAGAGACAGAGAAGCCACAATGAACCGACGTATAGACACGCCCGACGACAAATGCTCCACTGCGCCCTAACCGACTCGTTTTATTTCCCGAAAGCTGCGAAAGAGAAAGTGTATAATAAGCAACGCACCAAAACCATAACCAACAAGTCAATATTTAAGTTGTCAACATACAATCCATCGAAAAACAGAAAAAAAGCAGCAAATAATAGAAACGACAGAGATAGATATTGGTACAATCTTACAATATGGCTTCCCAAAAAAACAAAAAAATCCTTGTCAAATGTGCACTCTGTTCTGAGAGTTATCGAGGGACGAGAGGGAACCCTGCCTGAGTGGGTCCTCTAAGGCAACGGGGGAAGATTTAGCAATGGATAATGCCTATAATACCCTCCATTACACGTGGCAGTTAGATTATCCCATTTTTGATGTGCGTTTCAGTGGCGGTGCTAGCCTGGACATTGGACCGGAATAAACGTGGCAATGGGTGTGCTCGCTTTTAGTTAGCCAATCGGGGCCTCGGATTGGCGTGGCTCGTCTTTAAGTTTGGCCCAATTCAGACCTGTTTACATTTCGAATGCAATGGTTTGAAATTGCGGAAAAATGGATTTTAGTCCCTTAAATATGATAATAATTATCTAGTCTCTGAAAATTTTAAAATGTCAAATTATTCCTTAGCAATTTATCTGATGCAGCATGTTAATTGCTGAAGTAATACATTGACTATTGGTTAGATATTGACCATAAATTAGAAAAAGTATTTTTAGTCCCTAAAAAATACCTAGATTAATTTTTTAATTTCTGAAAAAGTATAATACACTATTTAGTCCATTAAAAATTTTAAATGTTAACTTATTAGCTCTTTTGCCAATAGCTTTGTCATTCTTTATAGAGCATTTGGTTTATGAAATATTTTGAAGATTCTTGAAAAATGATATATTCCAATGTAGAGAATGTAATATTTTCATAAATTAAAAATTCTCACATAATCTATAATTTTCATTGTTATGGAGGAAAATTAAAAATATATGGTAAATTCTCACGTGACTCGAACTTTTTTTTTTATAAAGTTAAAAGACTATTTTATTCCTACCTTAGACATTTTTCCTTAAAATAAAACTATCAACTAAGAGTGTCATCGTGCTTGACTCATAAACTCAAGTAGACAATAGCTAAATATAGACAAAAAATTTAAGCTTGAATGAAAAATATTCATGTTATTGCTTTAACACCCATAAGATAGGTTCGAGTTGTGCTCTTTCTTAAAAATCCAACCCAGCCCATATTATTTATAAGCGCATTTAAAGAAATTATATAGTCAAAATCAATCTACAAATATTATTAATTTATACAACCATTGAGTTAGTATTTAAAAAACAATGAATATGTAATTTAATCTTTAAAAAATTAAGTTATATTGAGACAGTAATTTATAAAAATTAACTCGCTTTTTATTTAAAATTTAATCTTAAAATCAAATTTTATATTTATTCAACTTAATTTTATCAACCGTACGTTGTTCCCTTTGGTCTTCCATTTATGAAATTGTGTATTGCAGATATTAATTAGTACATGTTAGTAAACTAAATATCTCAATATTAATTGTAGTCATATCCAGTTCGAAATTAGATTAGTTAATATTCATGATTTAGTACTCAAATACTGAATTGTTGTTTACAAAAAAAAAAAAAACTAAAGCGTTAGGTCATGACTTCATGTGAATTAGTCTAAATCGGCTTGCAAATTGATTGATGAGTCAATATAATAAAAGTACTTTTTTCATACTTAACATTTATATAAGTTTTTAATTTTGTTCCAAAAGTTTTTTTTGTCTGATTTTGTTTCTGATGATTCATTTTTATTTCAATTTCATCATTTTGTCTAATAATATTAAAGTGATGGATAAAAAATAATGACGAGGTAGTTTATGTGTGCAACTACATCAAATTGATATTAAGATTTTAATTTTTTCCATCATTTCTTCTTGTTTTCATAACTTATAAAACAAAAAGAAAAGAAAATAAATGTCACGACCCATTTTCTAAGCACATGACCGGCACAATGATGAATATCTCATCACTGTAAGCCTTTCGATAAATTCTTCCCACAAGTAAAATTGTTAGTCACTATCTCTATATTCTCAAAATATCATTCCTTAATAAATACAAAGAAAATACATCATATTTTCTTAATTAATAATAGATCCTCAGTACAAAATAAATTATCATACTGAAATACAAGCCAAATACCAAACCCCTGACCTAGATGTCCTAGACGGTTACAGAGCAACATACTGTATAACAAAAGAAGGGCCTACCCGACAGCGGGAAGGTCCAACGTGATCTACTCCTCTAGCGGATGTACTTCGGCGGCAACCTGATCTGAACAAAAAGTTTGTACAAACAGTGTGAGCTTTTAAACTCAGTAAGCAAATCGGCCTCGCGTTAATAAAATTCAAATACATCACCAGTCATGCAAGCATATCCGAAAACTCAAGCTCAACCAATAGACATAGTTAGAAATTACATACAAGAAAAATTCATCCAATTCAACAAACAATACTAGTACTCGTCAATGGCAATATATCCCGCAGAGCGCACACAGGCCGGCTCACCAATTTTGTATTTTTCCGCCATGACGCACAACCTCATCCTCTTAGCTATGGCGCCTCACGGATTTATCACCAATCCGGGCTATATCCCTACTGAGCGAATCATTGTCTCCACACTCATTGGTCAAGACACCCTTTAACCCGGGTTTTTCGCCTTGCCGTGAGAGGGGGTACTGTACCGCTCAATCACAATCAATAGTACAACAGTTCATATCATAATTAGAAGCACAATATAATACTCATCCATATAATAGGTATAGTATATAACTATATGATTCAAATTTCATATCATCATGAGATACTTGCTTTGTCTTATCTATACTTCTGGATTAATTATCTCATTATATTCGTCATTCTGAATCCAATTTCCCCCTATGAATCTTGGGAGTGTCCTACGACATACTTTTTATCACCAGTAATGCTAAAACTCTATTAAAACAGGGTCGTTTCACTCACCTGGATTACGTACGAGTATCACTTCTCTAAATCGTTACGGACAAGAGTACGCAGGTGAATTTCAGTGTTCCGCTACAGAGATTTTCATGAAAGATTACAGAAAATACGTTAAGATCGTTTTCGTACAGACACTGTTCATACGTACGGGTACTATTCATACGGTCACTATTCATACGTACGGTACTATTCATACCGAAAATACAGAATACAATCTGTAAAAGAGTACACCAGGTAAGTTCCCAGGAAAGAGTGGAGGGTCACACTGGACACACTTAAAAACCATGTCTTTCCTTAGCCAGAACTTTCCTAGACATGTATTCTCCACAGATTATATTCTATTTCGGTAATCAGAGAATCAAAATAACAGCTAACGACAGTTTTTCTGATGTGGAAGATCGGCCAAAGCCGCAACCACAGAGCATACTTAAGAAAATAACTTCTAAAATTTGAAAGACATAGAAAGGGCATAGTATCCTTACCTAAGCAAAAACGGAAAGGCCCAAAATCTCAGAAGCCTGGCGTCGGAGCAAGAGAAACTTAAGGAGGGAAGAAGAGAAGTTGAAGGTGTGAGTTTAGAAGTGAAATGCAAGGGCCTATTTATACTAAAAGTCAAAGGTACTATTTGATACTATGCACTAATAAAATATTTAATTTACTATTTATGAAAATGACATTTCTAATAATGTAGTTACTGTGCACCTTACGAAAATTAACCATTAGAAATTTTAAAGGGAAAACTATCCTTTCACCTTAAACCTTTAAGTTTCTTTTCAATTCAGTCCTTTCAATTTAGTCCCTGAGGGTATTTTTACACATAAAACGTCATTTTCTCCTACAAACTTCTTTCTAGTTTTCTCTTATGACCAAACCACATCTAGTATTTGACATTTTGATTGTATAAATGAACAGTACCATATACGTAAATAGTATTATACGGGTGAATAGTACCGTATACTGAAATAGTAACAGTAGTTTGAAAACACGCATTTATATTTTATTTTTCATGGGTATTACAATAAATCTTCATCTTCTTCAAACTTCTTTTGTTATCTCTTTCGCTCTCATCCCTCTTTCTGTCCTCTCTAAAAAACTATGGATAAAGTAAAATAAAGATAAAAAGAACAACGAAAAATGTGGTGAAATTGGGGATTAAATAAAGGAAGAAGATCGTGTGGCACAAAATGAGAACCCTTAAACACACATAGAGTAACCGCATGACTCATTTCTCTAGTGGACTATTCATCAAAGCTTTATATAAGTATTTGGTTATTCATTCTCAATTGATGCAATAAAAAGGTAGTTGTACAACACTGATGTTTTTGTAACAAAACCAACGACTTGATGACCAAGTTGGTTCAAGTAGATTGTTTGGACCGTTATGCAAACAACCCATCTATGCATTGTTCGACTCAAGCGAGTTATGGCTAAAATTGGTAATTAATAGCTCGTTGTTTGACTCGATTTTGATCTTTCTTATTCGACATCAAACTCACCCAATTGCATACTAACACTGACAACAAGCACCAGTAGCAACCTCCATTGGCAGTGAGAACTAGCAGCAAAAAGACCAGTGATGTCTAACCAATAGTTAAGCAATGTTCGACAAAGAGCAAAAAAAAAAATATATTTCGAAATGGTTGAATGCTAATTTAACTACGAAGAGTGCATCATATTGCAATGTCTTCTCTAGGAGTTACAATGACAATAATCATCTCAAAAATAAACATGGCGGCCTTCGATTTAATCTCTCCCAATTCTATTGACCCATTGACCATTGAATAAAAAAAATTACTTTACTTTAATATGTAGGTCCTCCTCATACATACATACATACATACACACACACACATATTGGACCAACATAATTTTTACTAAAAGACAAAAGTAAGTTGATTAATTTTATGATGTTTTCTTGTATTATAATGGAGATTCATGACCTTGTGATTTTATGTAATGATACATGTACTTTGAAGTTTGCATTTTAATATGCCTAATGAGCATGATTTTAAGACTTAAAGGTGTGAAATTTGCATATAAATAACTTTATTTTACTTATTTGATATTTATTTGTAAACATATATAGGTGTGTGTATATATATATTATTGATTCACCCAATTCAGTAATTAATTCAATAACCCGATTGTCAATATGAGTCAATGATCGGATTGGTTCTAAAAACATTACAACACACCCACCTCATCATCTCTTTCTTCTTATTCTCCCCCTTTTTCCTTGATTCACTTCTTCTACACTGCTTCGCCTGCTTCACTTTAGCTCCTACCACTATGAATGTTGAAACCCTCAATTTTGAAATAGAGAATAGCTTTAACTCATTAATGTCTGTCGCCTTTAACCTTGTTGTTGGTGGCGACGAAACCTCAAGACACAGACTCTGAAAAATCAAAGCAACAAGCAACCAATGTATTGTGGGGATTCACATGCAAAATTGGGGAAATTGGATTTCTAAAATTCAAGAGCCTCACAATAAATCGTGTATATGGCTCGGCACATTCCCTGCCCCTGAAGATGACTACTAAAGTTTGTGACATCACCACCTTAAGCATCAAAGGCAATTCCACCATCCTCAACTTCCCCACCTTTGTTGTCCCTCTCTTTATCTCCTTATGATGTTTAGGCTGCAACTACAAAAGCCGCCCACATGGACAACTTCAAAGAGTCCTTAACATTGTCTCCTCATTGTCCTTGTTGTTATCACTGGTTTTGGCGATGAATTTATGTATTGAGTTTGGTGAATTGAGTGAGATTGTGGAGTTGTTGAGGATAGACCAAAAAACGAGCAATGAGAATCCCAAATTGGTGAAGGAGTTTTGTGTTTATGAACTACAAGTATGAACCATTGTGGTTTAGAGCATGGACGACTATGAAGGATATGTTGGTGATCAACTTTGCAATTATTGAGAGTGAGAGAGAAGAGAAAGAGGGATGAGAGAGAGAGACGACTCTGCAGAAAATGAAGATTCATTATTATTATTATTTTTTTAAGTTAAGAAAGAAGAAGGGAGGACAAAAATTGAATTTTTAAATATTAATATGATGTGATTGTACTTGTGGACCATCTCATTAACAATTTGCATCTATCCATCGTTTTAATAGTAATAGTCAAAATGATGAAATTGAAATAAAAATGAAACATCAAGATCAAATTCAAGCCAAAAAAATTATTGGAATGAAATTAAAATTTTATTTAAATGTTAGAAACGAAAAAAATACTTTTGCCGAAAACTAAATAAAATGACATATAATATTTGACATGGTTATGGCCATCTTCCAAATAAGGCTTAATCAATAAAATCTGGCGATTTGGATCATTATGCAGTATTATTTTGTTTGAATTATAATGTGGAACTATCTTTTCTTTCTTTCTTCTTCTTCTTCTTTTTTTTTTTTTTTGGGTGTAGGGGTCCAATTCTTAGACTTTTCTAAGGATTGCACATGAAGTAACATAACTTCCAAGTTCCAACTAATGAGTACCTTTTAATCATTTAATGCAAAAAATAAAAAAGCTAAAAGAAAGAAAAACGAAGTTGTATGCTCAATGTGATATATCAACTTCTGCGAGATTAAAGAAAGAACAATAAATAAATAATGGAGGCACTTGCGCGGAGAGAGACAGAGCTCATCTAGCTGTGGTCATGCAATTATTATTAGTTACAAGAATAAAAGAACAATTATAATCTCAGTGTTTGGCAACTGGTGCAGTGTCCCAATCATTCCAAGAATAACAGCAGACGCTTGAAGGAAGCCGCATGGCTTGCCAGCTTGTCCTTCACCCCAATAATAATAAGACCTTTTTTTTTATGCTGTATATGTTTTTCTAGTTATTACCATCAATTGATCCTTTGTGCAAATTAAAAATTAAGATAGTTTTATCAGTTATCTGAGAATAATATTGATATATATAATGAATATTACAGATGCTTTAGCCAACTATGAGAGAGACAGAGAGACAGAGACGTATAAAGAGAGAGCGGTCAAAAAACGAATGAGATACTTGGGGTATTATTTTTAATGGTTTTGTGCTTTGTGGCTTGGCTTCAAGCAAGGGTTCGGCGCATCTGAAACTAGTTTTAAACATTGATATTGTATTTGAAATTTTAAATTTACCTATCAAATAGAAATATAGAAAATTGATGTAAAAATTTAAAATGTGAATGCTCAAGACGTATATTAACCATGATAATTTTTTTGATAATCATATTAACCATAATAATTGACAGTACAAATTTATTGATTATCTAAAATTGTACGCACTTCCATGCTTATGCAGTACCGAAATTTCAGTACAGACACTGTAGATAAATAAATGAAAGAAGTTTGTTTCAATTTGGCAAGACATTATCTTTTTGGGGTCAAAGTTTGGCAAGACATTTAAAATTACGCGTTATTACACAACAAAAATAGGCAATATGTTAAACTAGATATTTTTTCCCACAAAATTATATATTTTAACGGAAATTTTAAAGGTAGCATATAAATATAATTTTCCTTCTCTTTCGGTTACAATTTATCCTCTTACAAATTGCATTATTATTATTATTATTTTCAAAATTTCCATTTTATAATTATTAATTTTCTTCTCTGGCGATTGTTGGCAGCGAAGAGGTTAAAGCCGAAGCCTAGCCGCATTGAAAGCTCGAACCTGTCGGTGGTGCTGTGCTGTCCTATGACGTCGAGACTGAAAACACCCAATTCCGAAGTTTCTTCACCACATTGACGCTGGTTATGCTTGAAAATGAAAGCGTAACACTAAATTAAAAAAAGAAAAGCTTAAAAAGAAAAAGAAATGACGCTATCTTTCCTACCAAAAGGCCCTATCTTCGCCATTTCTCTCTTCCTTTGTCTCCTTATTCTCTTCTACGAAACCAGCCAATAGATGCACCACATAGCTTAACCGTTCTCAGTCTCCGAAGGTCAGCCCCTACCTCCATCTCTCCATTTACTTTTCAGTAGTAATTTTGTCATTATGAAAATGGTGAATTCAACTAGCTTCATGTATTCGTCTAACTGATTTGTGCATTGCTCGCATTTCGTTGTAAGCGGTTTGATCTTTCATTGAGTAGGCACTGTGTTTTCGACTTCGATTCCTCGGCAGTTGATCTGTTATCTTTACTCCAAAATTCAGTTGAGTTTTTGTCTAGTGTATTCTAGGGACTCGATTTTTGTACCATTTGGTCGCATTTCTCTCTGATTGCTTACTGGGAGAACTAAGATTGGAACTTGTATAATCGATTTTCATCATTTGTTTACCCCCTTTCCCTCCGTGAGATTCTCAATTTAGCGGTGCACTTTGTAGTACAGCTGGTTGATTAATAGATAAACCATTTCGGGAATGCAGCTTCTGCTGCAACAATTGATCTAATTCAATTTTTAATTTCATTTTCTTTAACAAGGTCTACCGTCCGCAATATAGTGCTTTCGTTAGTTCACTCTTCGTACTCCGTGGGATCCCTTGTATTTGGTGAAAGTACCACTTCGGGATTGGTTGTTGCATTAGAGATTTCAGTTTAACTGTGGTCTAAGATTTATGAGTGATTTCTGATCTACATTCCTTTGTTGAAGCTATCTCTAATTCTGCATATCGGTATTTAGCAGGAGGCTTTGATGCTCTGACTGTCTCTCCAGTCTAGAATATAGATCTGGGGAGAGGCAGGGTCCTGGACTGATTTGCTTGGTAGTTTCAAGTCAAGCGAAGCTGGCGACTACACTGTCTTGGAGGTTGGCTGCCAATAATGGCAGCAGCCTTGCCGCTAATGATGTGGTACTTATTCAAGTATTTTCATTATTTTTGTTCCCCATTTCTGCGGTATCACTCAATTAAATACTCATACACAGTTATAACAAGCCTAAAAGAGTAAAAGTGTGATAAAAAGTTCAGATCAATATAAATTTGCAGTGTTGTTGATCTCATTTCAAATCAGTTTATCTCGATATGTGATGTCAAGTTTAACTGCTTGGCTGAGCCAATGATGTGTTCTTTGTTCTAACTCATTCTAGAAAATATGATTGGGAGTGATGGAGGTCTAGAGAAAATTTGTGATATTTAATTTGTCTTAGCATGTTAAGATTGTCATTTATGCTCTGCTCTGTCTCATGTAAGGCTTTGTCCCTAGAAAGTCATATGTAGCAGTTCTTTAAATTGAGACGTGTACAGTTATATGATACTTCGATGTTGAGAAGAAATGTTTAATTTCATACTGTCTCATCCTAGCATTGAAAGTGTGATGCAAGGAAAAGCTAATGAGAAAAGGGTGGTGTTATTAGTATATTTTGTATATTACGTAATATCCATTAATATTTATTTTCATTGGTTGATAAGATATGCTCTGTAATCTGTTTTGTCGTATAATTTTTACTCCATTTCAGAGTTCCCCTCATTTTTTATCAACTGTAATGGAAGCAACAATTTTATCTGTTTAGAATATTTTTATTTTCTTGAGAGGGAATCTAAGTTGTGATATACCGTGGTTCACTGGTGTCTTGTTTATTCTTTCATTTCTCCTTCTTCTTTCTAATAAAACCTAATGTTCCATCTCTCCTTCGCTTTATGAATAGGGAGAAGAGTAAAT
Organism: Biancaea sappan; assembly: GCA_037074585.1. Taxonomy (NCBI): domain Eukaryota; kingdom Viridiplantae; phylum Streptophyta; class Magnoliopsida; order Fabales; family Fabaceae; genus Biancaea; species Biancaea sappan. The sequence goes on along the minus strand of CM073491.1, from coordinate 14,620,983 downwards.
AGATCACTTGTTCAAAATAACTGATTTGTGCATGCAACATGCAAGTAACCCAATAAAAAGAGAAAAGAAAAAGAAAAAGAAAAAATTATTAATGCATCTAGGCTGACCTATATCTATGTTGTACCTACTATGCTGGTGCCATGTTCTTGTTTATCTTTTAAGTTTCCATTATATTTTTTCAGTTTAGTAATTTGAATACTTATTACTTAGGGATATACAGTTTATACCATTTAACAATTTCTGGTGTTCTTTTAATCACAGGAAAGAAATGGTGAGGGGAAGGCTCATGATTCAGAACCACCAACTCCGCATTCTGTTCTGAAATTGGGATTAAGGTTGGTTCCAACTTCAAATATGCCTGGATATTTGTGATGAAGGAGTAGTTTAGATTTTACAACCTTAAATAATTGAATCAATTGTTTGCTGCAAGAATTTCTTGAGTTCGACAAATTTTGTGCTTTAATATCTATATCCTTAGCCAATACCTATTCTGTGTATTGTGCTAGCATGTCATTGGTGTCAATAAGGCTAAGATATAAGGAAATACATTTTCATAAAAATCTTATGTCATCTATATTTTTGGGTTTTTCTTTTTTCTTTTTGGTTTTTTTTTTTGGGTGGGGGGGGGGGGGAGGGGAGAGGGGTAACTGACAATTTGTATGTAATCTGAAATTCTTAATTATGAACCTTCTGATTGATGCATTAATCTGTGAATTATGGAATATGATGCTTGAGCACTCCATCTTAAACATCTTACAAGGTCAACTGGTTGCAGAGAGCGTAGTAGTAGCATGGAGGATCCAGATGGGACGTTAGCAAGTGTTGCCCAATGCATTGAGAAACTGCGTCAGAGCTCATCCTCTGTGCAAGAGAAAGAGCATTCCTTGAAACAGTTATTGGAGCTTATTGATATGCGTGAAAATGCTTTCAGTGCTGTTGGATCTCACTCTCAAGCAGTTCCAGTACTTGTTTCTCTTCTACGGTCAGGGCCATTGAGTGTGAAGATACAGGCAGCAACTGTATTGGGTTCCCTTTGTAAAGAAAATGAGTTGAGGGTGAAAGTCTTACTTGGAGGATGCATTCCTCCATTGCTTGGTCTGCTCAAGTCCAATTCAGCTGAAGGTCAAGTTGCCGCTGCAAAGACTATTTATGCTGTCTCTCAAGGTGGTGCAAAAGATCATGTTGGATCAAAAATTTTTTCAACTGAAGGGGTTGTACCAGTGCTTTGGGAGAAGCTTCAGAAGGGGCTGAAGACAGGAAATGTAGTTGACAGTTTATTGACTGGAGCTTTAAAAAATCTGTCCAGCAATACTGAGGGGTTCTGGAATTCAACAATACAAGCTGGAGGAGTGGACATATTAATGGAGTTGCTAACAAAAGGACATTCTAGCACTTTAGCCAATGTTTGCTTTTTACTTGCCTGTATGATGATTGAGGATGCATCTGTTTGTTCAAAGGTGTTGACAGCAGATGCGACAAAACAACTCCTCAAACTACTAGGCCCTGGCAATGATGCCCCTATTAGAGCCGAAGCAGCTGGTGCTCTTAAATATCTGTCTGCCCAGTGCAAAGAAGCGAGGCGGGAGATTGCTAATTTTAATGGCATTCCTGTTCTAATCAATGCTACAATAGCTCCTTCAAAAGAATTCATGCAGGGTGAATATGCCCAAGCATTGCAGGAGAATGCTATGTGTGCTCTAGCAAACATCTCTGGTGGTTTATCTTATGTCATCTCCAGCCTTGGTCAAAGCCTTGAATCATGCACCTCACCTACCCAAATTGCTGACACATTAGGGGCTTTGGCTTCAGCTCTTATGATATATGACAACAGGGCTGAATCAACAAGAGCATCCGATCCTTTGGTAGTTGAACAGACATTACTCACGCAATTCAAACCTCGTTTACCCTTCCTTGTGCAAGAAAGAACCATTGAAGCCCTAGCTAGTTTGTATGGCAATCCAATACTCTCAATTAAACTAGCTAATTCTGATGCAAAACGCTTACTTGTTGGTTTAATAACAATGGCTTCCAATGAAGTTCAAGGTGAGCTGATAAAAGCTCTCTTGACACTATGCAATAATGAAGGCAGTCTATGGCAAGCACTTCAAGGCCGTGAAGGAGTTCAGCTGTTGATATCTCTTTTGGGTCTTTCATCAGAACAACAGCAGGAATGTGCAGTGGCTCTGCTATGCCTTCTATCTAATGAAAATGATGAAAGTAAATGGGCCATTACTGCTGCTGGTGGCATACCTCCACTTGTTCAGATATTAGAGACAGGATCTGCTAAAGCAAAGGAAGACTCAGCAACAATCCTAAGGAACCTCTGCAATCATAGTGAAGATATACGGGCTTGTGTTGAAAGCGCTGATGCTGTCCCTGCATTGTTGTGGTTATTGAAGAATGGAAGCCCAAATGGAAAGGAGATAGCAGCAAAGACCCTAAATCACTTAATTCATAAATCTGATACAGCCACTATCAGTCAGCTTACAGCATTATTAACTAGTGATCTACCTGAATCTAAGGTTTATGTTTTGGATGCTTTGAGAAGTATGCTTCTTGTAGCTCCTCTTAGTGACATTCTACGTGAGGGTAGTGCTGCCAGCGATGCAGTTGATACAATGATTAAGATAATGAGCTCTACCAAGGAAGAAACTCAGGCAATGTCTGCATCAGCTCTGGCAGGAATTTTTGAAATGAGAAAAGATGTCCGTGAAAGCAGCATAGCTGTTAAAACTCTTTGGTCAGCCATGAAATTGCTCAATGTTGAATATGACAGCATCCTTATGGAATCCTCACGCTGTATGGCTGCAATATTTCTTTCCATCAAAGAAAACAGGGAAGTAGCTGCTATTGCTAAAGATGCATTATCTCCCCTTGTTGCACTTGCTAACTCTTCAGTTTTGGAAGTAGCAGAGCAGGCAACATGTGCTGTGGCAAATCTTATTTTGGATAGTGAAATTTCAGAGAAAGCTGTTGCAGAAGAAGTAATCTTGCCTGCTACTAGAGTGTTACGTGAAGGCACATTTTCTGGAAAAGCCCTAGCTGCAGCAGCAATTGCTCGCCTCTTACGTTCTCAAAAAGCTGATTATGCTGTAACTGATTGTGTGAATCATGCTGGCACTGTTCTTGCTTTGATTTCTTTCTTAGATTCTGCTATTAATGGATCTATTTCCTCATCAGAGGCTCTAGAGGCCCTTGCTGTCCTTTCCAGGTCAGAAGAGACCAGTGGACATATTAGACCTGCATGGGCTGTTTTGGCTGAATTCCCTAAAAGCATAAGTCCAATAGTCCTGTCTATTGCTGATTCAACACCAATGTTGCAGGATAAAGCTATTGAGATCTTATCCCGATTATGCGGAGATCAGCCTGTTGTTTTAGGAGAAACTGTTGTTGCTGCCTCCGGATGTATATGTTCAATAGCTAAGAGAATAATCAGCTCCAGAAATGTAAAAGTCAAAATTGGGGGAGCTGCACTCCTTATATGTGCTGCAAAAGTAAATCACCAGAGAGTAGTAGAGGATCTCAATCAATCAAACCTGTGTGCTGATCTTGTTCAGTCACTTGTTGGGATGCTTGTTTTAGGACATCCCTCTTTGGATGATCGGGGCGATGATAACAAAGAACTAATCAGTATATGCAGGCATGCTAAAGAAGAGGAGAATGGTGGTCAATCCAATGCTGGAACCAACATCATAAGTGATGCCAACTTAGCCATATGGTTACTGTCTGTTCTTGCTTGTCATGATGAAAAAAGTAAAATTGCAATAATGGAGGCTGGGGCAATTGAGGTTCTCACCGACAGGATCTCAGAATGTTTCTCACAATATACCCAGGTATTTAAGGGCCTTCTTCCACTTTTTTTTTTTCAGTCATTAAGAACGTAATAGACAAGGCATCTGATTCTGATCATAGTAGCTTTCACTTGTTTGCACTTAAAGGCATTTGTAGCTGTCAAATAATGTTCCTCAATAATGCCCCACCTACCTGACATGTACCTGTTTCATGTGAAAACAAATTAGTGTCTGATTATCCTTTATGTGTATCAACCTTTGTTTGATCCTTTATGGTGATCATGCAGATTGACTATAAAGAAGATAGTAGCATGTGGATTTCTGCTTTGCTGTTGGCGATATTATTTCAAGACAGAGATATCATACGCGCACATGCAACCATGAAATCTATACCAGTACTTGCCAATTTAGTGAAGTCAGAGGAATCAGCAAACAGATATTTTGCTGCACAAGCAATAGCTAGCCTAGTTTGTAATGGTAGCAGGGGAACACTACTGTCTGTTGCAAATTCTGGGGCTGCAGGTGGGCTTATCTCCTTGCTTGGCTGTGCTGATATTGACATACAGGACCTTCTGGAATTGTCAGAAGAATTCTCTTTGGTGCATTATCCTGACCAAGTTGCTCTTGAGAGGTTGTTTAGAGTTGATGACATAAGAGTTGGTGCCACTTCTCGGAAGGCAATACCTGCTCTAGTTGATCTGCTCAAGCCAATTCCAGATCGCCCAGGAGCACCATTTTTAGCACTTGGGCTTCTGACTCAGCTTTCTTTAGATTGTCCATCAAATAAGATTGTAATGGTAGAGTCCGGGGCCTTAGAGGCACTTACTAAGTATCTTTCTCTGGGTCCACAAGATGCAACTGAAGAAGCTGCTACTGATCTCTTAGGAATTCTGTTTAGCAGTGCTGAGATACGAAGACATGAATCAGCATTTGGGGCTGTTACACAACTTGTAGCTGTCCTACGTTTAGGAGGAAGAGGTGCAAGGTATAGCGCTGCAAAAGCCTTGGAAAGTTTGTTCTCTGCTGACCATATTAGGAATGCAGAGACTGCTCGACAAGCTGTTCAGCCCTTGGTGGAGATTCTTAATACTGGTTTAGAGAGGGAGCAACATGCCGCAATTGCTGCATTAGTTAGGTTACTAAGTGAAAATCCATCAAAAGCACTTGCTGTTGCTGATGTTGAAATGAATGCAGTAGATGTGCTTTGCAGGGTCCTTTCATCAAATTGTTCAATGGATCTAAAAGGGGATGCTGCTGAATTATGTTGTGCTCTTTTTGGAAATACAAGGATCCGGTCCACGATGGCCGCTGCACGCTGTGTTGAACCTCTAGTTGCTCTCCTTGTGACTGAGTTTAGTCCTGCTCAGCTTTCAGTCGTCCGCGCATTGGATAGGCTTGTTGATGATGAGCAACTAGCAGAATTAGTTGCTGCACATGGTGCAGTTATTCCTCTTGTTGGGCTACTTTACGGTAGGAATTATGTACTTCATGAAGCCACATCTAGAGCTTTGGTCAAGTTAGGAAAAGACAGGCCTGCTTGTAAAATGGAAATGGTGAAAGCTGGAGTTATTGAAAGCATACTTGACATCCTCCATGATGCACCTGATTATCTATGTGCAGCCTTTGCAGAGTTGCTGCGTATATTGACTAATAATGCTAGCATAGCTAAAGGCCCTTCTGCTGCTAAAGTGGTTGAGCCTCTATTTTTGTTGCTGACAAAACAAGAATTTGGACCTGATGGACAGCATAGTGCATTGCAGGTTTTGGTCAATATTTTAGAACATCCACAGTGTCGTGCTGACTATACATTGACTTCTCACCAAGCTATTGAACCACTTGTCCCCTTGCTTGATTCTCCAATATCAGCTGTGCAACAGTTGGCTGCTGAGCTTCTCTCACATCTACTTCTGGAAGAACACCTTCAGAAAGATCCACTGACACAACAAGTAATTGGTCCTCTTATACGAGTTCTTGGTTCTGGTATACACATTTTGCAGCAGAGAGCTGTCAAGGCTCTAGTTAGCCTTGCACCAACATGGCCAAATGAAATTGCAAAAGAGGGTGGTGTTATAGAGATTTCCAAAGTGATATTGCAAGCTGATCCTTCCCTTCCTCATGCATTATGGGAGTCTGCTGCCTCTGTTTTGTCAAGTATACTGCAATTTAGTTCTGAATTTTACTTGGAAGTGCCTGTTGCTGTGTTGGTAAGGTTGCTTAGATCTGGCTCAGAGGGCACAGTTATTGGTGCATTAAATGCTCTTCTGGTGTTGGAAAGTGATGATGGGACTAGTGCAGAAGCAATGGCGGAAAGTGGTGCCATAGAGGCTCTCTTGGAGCTTCTAAGATCTCATCGGTGCGAGGAAACTGCTGCACGGCTCTTAGAAGTATTGCTGAACAATGTAAAGATCAGAGAAACAAAAGCTACTAAATCAGCCATCTTGCCATTATCCCAGTACCTCTTGGATCCACAAACCCAAGCGCAGCAGGCAAGGTTATTGGCAACTTTGGCTCTTGGTGATCTATTTCAGAATGAGAGTCTTGCTCGGACAACTGATGCAGTTTCAGCTTGTCGTGCTTTAGTGAATGTGCTTGAAGACCAACCAACAGAAGAAATGAAAGTTGTAGCCATATGTGCTTTGCAAAACCTTGTAATGTACAGTCGATCAAATAAAAGAGCAGTTGCTGAGGCTGGTGGTGTTCAGGTTGTATTGGATCTGATTGGTTCAAGTGACCCAGAAACTTCTGTTCATGCTGCAATGTTTATTAAACTTCTCTTCTCCAATCATACTATTCAAGAGTATGCTTCGAGTGAAACAGTCCGAGCAATAACTGGTAAGTTTTTCTTGACTTATCATGCCAAGTTTACTGTGAGGCTGACTGAGGGCCTTGTATTTTATTCCAAACAACTGTATAACAAAGTTTCTGTGGTCTTGCAGCTTCTATTGAAAAGGATTTATGGGCCACTGGAACGGTGAATGATGAGTATCTGAAAGCCTTAAATGCTCTTTTCAGCAACTTTCCACGACTGAGAGCAACTGAACCAGCAACACTGAGTATTCCCCATCTTGTTACATCATTGAAGACAGGATCAGAGGCAACTCAGGAAGCTGCCTTGGATGCACTTTTTCTGCTCAGACAAGCTTGGTTGGCATGCCCAGCAGAAGTTTCAAGAGCTCAGTCAATAGCTGCAGCAGATGCTATTCCATTGCTGCAGTACTTAATTCAGTCTGGCCCACCTCGGTTTCAGGAGAAGGCAGAATTTTTATTGCAGTGTTTGCCTGGGACATTAGTTGTGATCATCAAGCGTGGTAACAATATGAAGCAGTCAGTTGGAAACCCGAGTGTTTACTGTAAGCTTACACTTGGAAACACTCCTCCAAAGCAAACCAAGGTAAAGTTTCATACTTACCCGCTATTTCTCCTGTTTTGTGTGAGTGGCAGTGGAAAAAGAGTGGGGGGTGTTAATGGATGTTACTGCCATATGCAGGATTAAAAATCCATATTCAACCCCCCCCCCCCCCCCCCGGTTCCCCTGCCCAGTTTTCATTTTCCATTAAAGTAGTTAGACTTAATTTCCGATTTACTACTTCATGGATAGGGAAGTATCAATAGTTTTCACGTTCTAGTCACTTCCCTAGACTATTTCGAGTTTAAAGATGTACATTCAAGGATTTGTACCCTGAATATGTGACTGTCTGATTAGTAGTTCTTGCAGATTTATATGTATTGCAGTATCCTTTTTTATTTATTTATTTTTTTTGAGAAAGTGAACCTAATGGTAATCATGAAATTATCTTGATTAGGTGGTCTCAACTGGCCCTAATCCAGAGTGGGATGAGAGCTTTTCATGGTCCTTTGAGAGTCCTCCAAAAGGCCAGAAGCTTCACATTTCTTGCAAAAACAAGAGCAAAGTGGGAAAGGTAAGTGGTTAAAAACAAACTTCAAAATAACGCAATATATTGATCTTCCATGTTTCTCCCTCAAAGACTTACACTTGATCTTTCAATTTTGCTCTGATGACAGAGTTCATTTGGGAAAGTGACAATCCAGATTGATCGTGTCGTAATGCTGGGTGCAGTAGCTGGAGAGTACACTCTATTACCGGAAAGTAAAAGTGGTCCTTCAAGGAATTTAGAAATAGAATTTCAATGGTCTAACAAGTGAAACCTACCACTAGTTTAGATTCAGCCTTCAACTTGGGCTACGGGAACATGCTGGGAAGGAGTTTTCTTTTTGGGTTATTTATCGTAGTGTATATAGCTAGTGGTTTTATGATTCTATAGTACCAAAACAGGCTTTTTTTTCTTCTTTTCTTTTCTGATTTTTGGGCCATATGTTTAAATGGATTATTTTGTGATACTATTCTTTGTAACTTGATCCATCATTTCCTAGGATAGGACACGGATCAAGCACGCTCTGTATGATTTCTTGGTGTCAATTTAAAGAGAAATAAGAAGGTTGTTCATGCTTGAGTTTGAATAGCAATGACATAAAAATTGTCATGTTTTATGTTTGTGTTACTTTGGGGAAATAGTTCCAGCATTTACTGAAAAATAAATCGAAATTGATAATTATTTTATAAAAATAAATTCCTGTATTTCATTATTAGAATAAAAAGATTGTACTTATAAAATTTCAAACGAAATAAAAAATTTCCAAAGCTGACCGAAGGAGATTTGAGAACAAGTTTGCAAAACGTCTGTGTCAAAATGTTATGATTCCCCCAACTGAGACTCAGGAAAAGTGTGTGCATTTTTATCATAGATTAAAATAATGATTTAACAGGTAACTTAGTGACGGGATACAGGCTTGTTTTTAATAAGGGAATATGAAGTCGACCTGGTCAGACTCAAACTGTAAGGGTAAGTTTGTCATAATCTCACTGAAACTTTACCATCTGAGTATACCTCATGTCTTGTCTAAAATTCTAATAAAATCACACCAGACAGGCTATGAATTATGAAATTCAATGACTCTCTGATCTAACTTGGTGTGCCTGATACAAAAATTTCTCCGTGACATCCCCTTAACCCCTCGTCTATTCGTGCATTTGTTGGTTCATAACAAATGATTGGATTGTTTGATTGGAAGGAAAATATAATTTTTTTGTTTGGTTTAATTTGAAAGGAAGAGAGGGATCAGGGGAGGAAAAATAATTTTTTTTTGTTTGGTTTGTAAAGGAATGAGAGGGAAAATAAAACAAAATCATTGTTATAATTTTTTGATTGTATGACCAATAAAATAGGATAAATTTATTATCACTTATATTCAAATAAGTTAGTTCATTTGTTATGATTAAATAATTTAACATTTTAGTAAATTTAATTTAATTCAACTAAAAAATATTTTAAATATATAATGTGTTTTAAAAATTATATAAAATTTTAATGTTATTCTTACAGTAATAAAAAAGTTAAAATTTAACTAACTTATTCATTTACTCAGTTTATTTTTAATTTAATTTTTTATTATCTTTTATCATTTAGTTATATATATAATATATTATTTAGTAGAATAATAATAATAAAATTTTTATATGGTTCAAATATGTTATACAAATACGTTAACAATATATTATTTAAGAAACAAAATAAAATAAGTTATGAAATTGTTTGTAAGCAAATAAACAAATATGTTAATGGCTCGGTAGCAAAAAGAGAAGACATAGACAAATTTAACATCATTCATCCAACACAAAATACAAAAAAGAAAAAAAATTCTAGAACATACATCTAAAAAAATATTTAAAAATAAATTTATAAAGTGCATTGAAACTTTGATAAATAACTAAAAAATTCTAAAAAATATTAAAAGAATATTTAAAAATAAATAGTTGGTAGAACATCCAGAATATTCAGAACTTGGATGATTAATTCTACAAAACAAAATTATGAGGTTAACATAATAAGAATGCTTTCTAAGTTTGCACGATGAGAAAGAAATTTTGCTTAAAGAGCAGTTATTTAGCTGCTAAAGAATCAAAGTGAACCTGATAGGGAGTCTTCCATGTAAGGAACTGGCCGCCTTTCTATTTCATATATCCTCATATATGAAGTACTACTAAGAGAAGGGAAATGAAGAATGGTTTGGTAAAGCTGTGTGGGAAAGCTGGAAAAAGACATTAAGGAGTTAGTGGAACCAATCTTCAGGCTTTAGATTAATTGAATGGCCTTGGCTTATTGTATGGGACGGTGGGTAGTGATAAGAATCGGAATGTGCAATGTCTATGCTGTATACGGGGAACCATGAAATATTGGAGGATGAAACAAACGCATAATAGAAACAGAGAAAAACAAAGTGCACAAAAGAGATGAATCTTTTTAAATGATTTTGAGGAATAGGTTAGAGGACAATTTTGATATTGAAAAAAAATTGTTGAGGACAATTATGTCTTTTGATATTATTATAATTTTTTGTTTTTCTAATTTCTTTCACTTTTGGAAGAAAAGAAATTAAGAGGGAGAAAGAGATTTTTCACTTTCATTTTTTCTTCTCTTTTCTCTAACTAATTAAAACAAATAAGAGCAATTTAAAAAAATCCCTTCCCTTCCCTCCCAATGAGTCCAAGTCAAGAGTACTTCATAGAAGATTTGCATTGTGTTGTACATTCACCTAATCACTTTTTTTATGCATGCCAGCTGAAGCCTGAAACTGACAAGTTTTATTTTTCATTTCCTTCGGCTAAAGACCTGCCAGCGGTTGGGACAACCGCAACCCAGGCACAAAACTAACACTAATTTATAGTATTTAATATATAAATTTCTGCATAGTTTTCTGTAATTATTATTCATTTTAATCATGGCAATAAGCGTAGAGGCCATATCTTGATAAACCTACCAGAAGCCATTGTTTGAACATTCTCGCTTCCAAGTACACCAAAATCTCAGCATTGATCTTCAATGTGGAATAAGTATTGCTACCTATTTATTTCTTTTTTAATCATGTATGGCATCAGAAGTTATTTATGATAAAAAAGTATCAGATAAGCTCAAAAAAAAGTTTTATCATACTATTATAAGACCAATAATTTTATATAGAAATGAATGTTAAGCGATAAAAGAACAAAAAAACAAAAAGTTAAAATAGCAGAAATGAAAAATATTACAATAGATGTATGATCATATAAGACAAAATATAATATGTAACGATTGTATATGAAGTAAAATTAGAGTGATACTTATTGAGGAAAAAATAGTAAAAAATCATTTAAGTTAGTTTTGACATGTTCAAACAAAACCGTTAGAGGCGCCAATAAAGAAGATTGAACATATGGTATAAAATCATCTAAAAAAAGACCAAGGAAGACCAAGAAAAATATTTTAAAAAGTTATTTAACGAGATCTTCAAATAAATGAAATACTTAAAAGAGTCGATAATTGATAGAACTCAATAGCATCATGCGATGCATATACCCAACCCTATTTAGTGGGATAAAACTTTATTGTTGTTATTGTATGCTATTTATCAATCAAGTTTGAAAGTCAAATAGAATCATTTTTTTTTAAAAAAATTCAAGTTCATATGTAATACCTTGGGATTCTACGTACTAATAACAAAATATATACACACAAAAAAACCAATTATTACGTCAATTCCCGAAAAAGTTCTATTACATAATAAACCTATCAAATAAACTTTTCTAGCCTTCCTGTATAAACATACGAAAAATACTTAACTATACAACTTTGTTTCGCAACACTTATAATGTATGGCTATATTAATTCAAACAATTCTCGCCCCTGCTTCTTTATTAATATAGAGTCACTTAAGTTAAACTGCAGCAGCATAATAGGTTGTACCATTGTCAAATAAAATGTTAGCCAGCCGCGTTTTACAGTGTCTTAAGTTTCACAATTACTCTATGAAAAACATGGGTGCCAAGAACCTAAACGCATACCATGCCTATTCATGCCTTAATGTCTCTTCCGCCCAATCTGAAACTTGATGCACTTTTTATTAACTTTGGGATTTCCCATTGGCCAGTCTAAAAAAAAAAAGCCAGAAATATACCTGAAAGAAAAAATCAACCAACAGATTTACATAATAGACTACTCCACACACGCAACCGCACAAATATATCAACTGATGCTGGGTGCCACTGTCACGCAGTAAAACTATGTACCATCAACTTGATTTCATATGATAATTCCATGTGCACTGTAACCTAACGTCAATCTCCATCAAGATGAAGATGTTTTGGAGAAGGTTCACTGGAACTAGTTCAAACAAAAAAGGAACCTATCTACTCAAAAGGCTCTTAGTTTGTGGGTGTTCTAACACTAGATAAACAAGTCTCAACCAACAATACAGAAGATCAGATAATTCCCATTGGTTTACGATAATTTCTTCCTAAGGCAAACACCTACAGACCTGCCAGAATGCATTTATAAAATGGAAACACTCCATTAACAAGCCATTGGCCAAGAATAATACAGTCAATAAAATTAGCCAGGGAAGAATTATTGGCTAATGCCTAGTGCTTGGTGCTTTACCCTGCGCTCCAAGTTTTGCTGCAACTTGCTCTTCAGACAACGGTAAATAGTAAATCCGAGGAGTTGCTCTGGTTTTGCGGAAGAGATCATCAAGAGTGACAATTGGTGGGTCGACATTCTCCGGATGGGGTGGTGGGGATGGAAGCCGTTCTCTTGATGCTGGAGGGAGCTTTGACAATGGCGGTGGAGGTGGGAGAGTAGGTTGAACTGGAGGCTGCTCCCTGTGCTGGCGAGGGGAAGGTACTGGCTGTGCACTAGGTTGTGCAGGAGGAACTGCTGGACTACTGCTCACAGGAGCAGCTTGAACAGGAGTCTCTAACTTCATTTTCACTTCTTCAGGATCAATATACTCAGCAACTAGAAGGCGCCCACCATTTGGAGGCCATTGGAGGTTATACACAGCATTTCGTGTCTCAATGGCTTCTTCCACTGATGAGTACTGCATCACCAGAAATCATTAAAAGATTACCTAGAAGTTACAAAAATACGATGAATACAATAACATCATGGGGAACTTCACAAAGGGACGATGTGTGTGTTTGTGAGAGAGAGAGTTCAATCTTACAGTGACATAGCAATGGGTCTTTATATGGTCCATCCAGAAACTGATAACCCTCCCAGTTTTACCTAAAAGCTCTTGCACTGCTTTCAGGGTAAAAGGACGGAGGAAACGATCAATCCTGAGGGAATTAGTAGGGGACTTCTGCGGTGGTGGAACTGCCAAAGATAAATTATACTCTTTAGATTATAAAAGCCAGAAACTGAGGAAACAACACATAGGTCTGAGGACAAACTATTATCTGAAACAGGAGGCTAGAATACAGAATAGACTGTAATATTACTATGTTACAATGTACAAGTGACTATTAATCTTCAAATAGAAATTTTCATGAAATGTGGATAAAAAAGTGTTTATGTTCCTTAAATTTGCTTTCAGCAACATCCAGCAATTTGGAAATGTCTGCCAATAAATTTAATAGTTGCTAATTCAACAATAACAATGTGGCAATCAGTTCTTCATAGCTTTAGCCAGCACAGTACAGTCATAATTTTCATACATCATCAAAATACTTGTGAACTTACCAATGCGATCCCTGGGTGCATCATCAGTTGCTGAGGAATCAGACCTAGAGAGGTTGTGTTTCACAGCAACGGACTCATTCTTGGGTGTAGTAGCAGGTGTAGCGCTTGGTGGATCTGGCCCTTTAATAGTTTCAGAATTCCACCTACGTTGCCTTTTTGCTGGCTCATTCCCACCAGATGCCTGATCTGTGAAAGAATGTTCCAAATAATTCACAATATTAAAAATTAGATTACAATGCGCTTAATAGAGACTTATTCAAATAACAAAGCACAGCTTGAAGAAACATATATGGCCCATATAATATTTTTCTTGTCCAAACAAATGTCTTCCACCTAATACCCCTAAAAGAATAGTCTATTTGAGAAGAACAGGAAGCAGAGCTCAACAAATTCATACATACTACCTTCTGAATACCTAGAATGAAGAGTCTATCATTACATCATTCTCATCATTAAATATAAAAACTAATTAAATGTGCAACTTGATTGTTCATTGATCATCAGCTAGCCTCAAACATGGTCTATATGAGAAGAAGTGAACTTCAACAAATAATGCACGCCACTTTCTGAATACCTCAAGCCTAATCATCAAAGTTATTCTCATTATAAAACATAAAAACTAACTAAATGTGCAGCTTGGTTCATCAATCATCAGCTAGCTAATAATAGCATGAAGTCCACATGTCAACATTTATGCTGATTACAAAAAATAAACTAGTTTACATGCATCCTAATATCTATACACAATTATTAAAATGCAAAATGGATCTTCAGAGGAAAGAATAGTGCAGAGTGAACGATGAAATTAACAGTAATAGATTAAAATAATAAAGGTTACCATGAAATTTTCTTTTCTCAGTGGATAGAATAGGAGAAATGTCATTATCTTCACGAATATCACTTTTTCCTGTAGGGAGAACATCTCCCACAACTTTAGTACCAACTTCCTCCTTCACAATAGGCACATCACTACTCTTGCTCTTCTCTCTAAGTTCATCATCATTAAACTTAGAATCAAATTGCTTGCTCTCTGGCAAATCCTCTTCCATAGAATCATCACCAGAACTCCTGTCCAAGTTTAACTTTTCTGGATACCCAGCATCTTCACTGCTATTGGCCTTTTTCAAGTCTGGGCTTGTAATATTATTGATATTCTCTTCAATGAATGCCTTTTTCTCATGTAGCTCTCCAACATCCATTGAATGTGATTCATCAGAAACGGGGACAAAATTCCTGGGTGATGGTTCCACCACCTCCGGTTTAACAATATCTTGTTCTAATTTGACATTATCAGCAATTATATTACCCTTTAGTTCATTCTTTTCATTAATTGACACAGAATCACTAGAAATAGAATCAGATTTTACTTGAGACTCTAATCTATGGTTGACCTCAGATACCTGGTTTTCTGGGGTAGAAGAGTTGGGCATGAGATCCATCTTTATGTCAGACTCTAGCTGGGGCTTTGAATCCTTGGTCTCCAGGCAGGCCTTTGAATCCTCAGTCTCCAGCTTGGTTGCTACTTCCCCATTGTCCTCCTGTATTTCTGTGCTATAAGAGTCCTGACAATTGACAACTGCTTCTGTTAAACACTCTGTGACTGTAATACTAGTCTCTCCTGTAGAACCACGAACAACCAGCTCCTCTCCCACTCTTGCAGAGTCCACACTAACAGGTAAGTCTGTAGGTCCAACTTCTTCGACAGCGGATGTCGCATGATTATCAACATCAACTGGGACAGGAACAACATCAAGCTTGTCATTTTTGGTGCTTTCATTTTCCACAACCACTGAAATATCTTCCGCATTTTTCCTTTCAACCTTTTCAACTGTACCAGTATTTTCCTCTTCAGCTGCTGCTGTTTCAACAGTTTCTGCACTTTCCCTTGTATTTGTATCAACTCCTTCAGTAACTACAGTCAATGTCTGTGAATCTTTCACCCCAGCAACAGGTTGAGGATCACAATCCAAACCATTAGTCTCATCCTTCTTAGAAGCCTCATTAGCCTCCTTCTCAGAAGCCTCCTCAGCCTCCCTTTCAACACGAAGAGCTTCATTCAAACGCTTGATCAAATCATCCTTCAAACCTTTAGTAGTTAGTTTCCTTCTCTTTAGCTCCTCTTTCAGCTCTGTAACTTTCCATTGATCAATGGGTCGATTGTCAAGAATTGGATATCTTGATGACATTATATCCAAATCAACTCACCTTCACTAACCTGGAGTCAGCAATTAGTTATAATATAGAATCATCTACCAAGGAACAATCAACACACACATGCATAAATAACCAACTATGGGAAGCAGATGACTAGGCCAAGGACATCATTCATTATGCTATAATCAATTCGGGCAAATCAGAGGAAGACAATTATCATCCTGTCTGTCTAATGATATGGTCCCTTTTTTTTTTTTTTTCCCTCTTTCCCCCCTAAATATTTGGATGATATATATATATATATATATATCTCCTTCCTTAGTTATTCAATTTGAAAGTAAAAAATGCAAGAAATTAAATAACTTCCTCAATATTATAAAAACAAAGTCACCAAAATAAAACTCTCAAGTGAATGTTCATAAAAAAAAAAAAACCACAATTCTAACTCTCAGATACATAATAACAGAAACAGTGGACACAATGATTATTAAAATTGAAAGAATTCCATGAACCTAAAATTATTATGGTCAATCCAGTGCAACCAATTACACAACCATAGAAAACCCTTATATGTCCCACAAAGATATAGATTTTCACTTTTCTTGTTCATGTTCACATCCCAGATAATGCACAATACATATAACAAGAGATGCTTTTGTCCCCAAAAAAAAAAAAGAATTAAGAGATTAAATCTTTGACTACAAAATGCACCAAATTTAATATTAAAGGGCCGTTTGGTAGCTTAAGAAACGCTGGAATGTAATGCATTCCATTACTGTTCCATTTTTCTGCTGTTTGGTAGCACATTGGGGCCAGAATGAAGCCTTCCATCATGGAAAAAAAGGGGCGCTTTTCCTGAGTTCCTTTCCTTCACATTTTGGATGGAAAATGCGATTCTCGAATGGAAAGTGATACTTGGAGGATTTTGTCCCTCTTCTCTGCATCGTTCTCTTTGTTCCCTTTTATTGTCTTCTCTTCTTTGTCTTCAAATGGGCTGCCCGACAGTGAGAGAGTCTAAGAGAGGGAGAGATGTAGTGACGGACACAAATGGGGGACAAAAATTTGGGTGGGCATAACCTGCTTAGCCAGTGAAGTGAGCAACGGGAAGAGAGAGTCTGAGAGAGAGAGAGAGAGAGAGAGAGAGAGGAAAGTGGGACAAAGAGACAAATCTTAGATGAAGGGAGAGCCAAGACCAATGAAGCGAAGAGCGGGGAGAGAGAGCTGAGACCAGTGACAGTGAGATAGACAGAAGTGAGGGGCAGGGAGGGAGAGCCTACCAACGATAGGGAGAGACCAGCAACAACGAGATGAGAGGTACGGAGAGAGACGAGGTAGAGATGCGAAGTGAGAGATATGAGATGCACAAAGATGAGAGGATCGAGAGAGATGAGATCTGAGGCAAAGTGAGAGTTTGATAAAAATAAGGGGTGATTTACACATACTCCCTTTTTTCATTCATTCTTTTCCATCTCATACCAAATATGTTTTTTTCCCTTTCTTTTTCCTCTTCTATTCTCTTTTCCTTTCCATTTTTCTACTTCATTTTCATTCTTACTCTTTCCTAGATACTAAACGGTCCCTAAGTGGGCTAATGCACTCAAAATTGATGTTAAGATTGCAACCCTCCACAAAAGTTGAATGATAAATGATAAAGATCAACCACTCGGAGGCCTAAATACAGGAGGTGGCCAAGCCACGCATGTTGGTCAACACAGGTGCAGAATGAGAGCCAAATGCAAGGCTGTGCATCAATTAAACCATAGTAACAGCAGGAATAGAGTCACGAGAATGGCTAGTTAGCTTGGGAATTCTCAAGTTAAGTAATTCTGTCAAGAGAATTCTTTATTTGAAGTCTGAGTAAGGCAGGAGAGAAGGCAACTAGTTAATGAGTCTTTCACAGGAGATTTGGGAATTCTTCCTTGCATACTGCAATATTAATTTATCATTTCTATTCATTTCTTTTCATTTCCCATAATCATCCTTATCAAAAAAATACGTCATATATTAGGAGTGCTGAACCTGAAATTGCTGAAGATCCAATAGATCATACTAACAAACAGTTAAACGAAAACAAAACTTCACAGGACCAGAGTCACGCTGCCATGACTCTCACTGCCCTCTTTATAGCTTCAATGAGCATGCATTTTCTAAATTTAAAAAAATACTTAATCCCAAAATCAGCATTTCTGGAAAACCAGGTAGATTTTTTTTGTTTTTCGGGGCAACGAAAATCAGACAGAATAAAACATGAAAGCATCTACGCATTTATCAACGGAAGAGAGAAGAAATCAAACACCAAGATCCTGAAAGGATTGTGCAATTACTCACAATGATAATATTTCGGGACGCCGAAAACACTGTATAAAGCTCGAGCTTTGCTATTTGAAGAGCAGAAGGTATATGAAACCCTAATTTCACAAAAAGAAACCCAGCATTAGAGGAGAAGAAACACAGAAGCCACAATGAACCGACGTACAGGCAAGCCCAACAACAAATGCCCCACTGCGCCCTAACTGACTCGTTTCATTTCCTGAAAACTGCGAAAGACAACAAGCAACGCATACACACCATAACAGAATGAAAATCAAATAAGTTATCGACAGACGGTTTATCTAAAAACAGAAGATAGCAGATGATAATAGAAACGGTAGAGATAGGCTGTAATCTTAAACTAGGGCTTTCAAAATAAAAAAACACTCCTTGTCACGATTTTGTGCACCCCGTTCTGCGAGTTATCGAGGGACGAGAGGAACCCTGGCTTGAGTGGGTTCTATGTAGCAAAGGTGATATTAAGATTTAGAAAAGTGAAATGCCTAGAATACCCTCCATTACACGTGGCAGTAAGATGATCTCAATTCTTCTTCTCCTTTTTTTTTTTTTTCTGGGTCGAAGATCTCATTTCTTCTGTGCTTAGTGGCTGTCCTCGCTTGGACCTGAACCTGGTCCGGGATTAAACGTGGCAACGGGTGAACTCAAGTTTTTGTATACTTTTCTATTGGATGCTTTTCGGGGCCTCGAATGCACGTGGCCCATCTCTAGTTTGGCCCAAACTTAGAACTGTCTACTTTACCCCAAAAACAACATTAGAACTATGTATGCATTAAAAATGTTAACGCTTTTACGTACATTTTTTTTTATAACATTTTACGTACATTTTTTAGAATCAAGGTAAAAATATAGGGAAAAAAAAACTTATCTTTGTTCCTTATGTACTAATAAATTTTTTTAAGTGAAAATGTAATACGTCAATTAAATGTTATGAAAAAATTACTCGTAGAATTTAAATTATAAAAAGTATTTACTTATTACATTTTTATCAAAAATTGTAACAGGAACTTTAATACTACATCTAAATTCTGTCGAAGTTAATGAGTTAATAAAATGTCACCACTCATTTTTATGAATTTTCATTTGTTTGCCTACCTTCTATTAACTTTAAAAATGCTCTTTCATAAAAAAAAATAAAAAAATATAGAACATTCGTGTTCTATTAAGGGGATAAAAAGATAAAAAAAACCATAGGATGGACTGACCTGTGTAAGCTCGCATGATTTGAAGATCAAACGTGGAAAAAAGAAAGTTCAAACACGAAAAGAACTGATGTGAACAGTTTTATTCTTATTGGCCTAACAGCTCTGGAATGAATTACATATTGTTTCCGTCCAAAATGCTTGCTTGATTTTTGAGTCCTTGACCCACGTCTTTGCAAATACTCAACAGACATAATCAGAAAGCAGGAAAAAGAGAGCAAAATCTAAAATGAAAAACGAAACATACATTCAAAATCCAAAGGAAAGAGTGAAAAAAGACATACATGTCGGTATTACTAGCTAAATCGAGTCATAAATTCATATCTAAACTTCAAGATAATAGCAAAATTAAGAGCGGGGAACCATATGACAAGTGCTATACTAGTATCGTTGCTGGCCAATATCTTTCATGCTGATAGGCATTGCTCACGTGTCGAGACTTCTCCAAGATGGCAGCATGCTGTGAACATTACATTGCAATGGAGATTTAATATATGGTATCCACCTACTCACTCGCTTTCTTCGTCACTTTCGATTATATTCAAATGATTCATGTTCCTTTCAAGAGGTGGAAGACCATCTTCAGCATCAGAAGAGCTTTGAGACTCACTTTCAGGTGTCGCAACTGGCAGAAGCAGAAAACACATAACACCTTAAGCTAAAATTGACGATATTTTTGAAGTATCTACATTCTACAGGTATTTTTTTGAGATAAATAAAATATCAGCACGCTTACTAAACAAATGCACTCGAAGCATATTTATGCCATAATATGCTTCGGAAGAACCCACATATTTTTATAGATAAATAAATATTATGAGAGAAAGGCGAGAGGACATACAACTAGGGATAGGATTTCATCCAAAACAAACAGAAAACACAAAGAAAAATGCCAAAAGCTTACAAATACAATAAAACTAGCCGATCTTTCTGTATGTCAGAATTAGAAACTGTGATAAACAACCACGGACCAAACAAAAAGTGAAGCTATGTACACAACCCGTATTCCATAACCATAATAAAGGGCACATACAAACTCCCATTCAAATGCACATTGACGAGATTTTTGTTATGTAGTAGGCATATAAAGCATAAATTGAGATTACTGACAAAGGAAGAGCAAAAGGACCAGTTTGTTTTCAACTTATCATCAGTAATATCCATTAGTTTCTGATTTTTAGCGACAAAAGCAGAGACGTGGAATATCTTGCTACCACAAGAAAATGCCAAATCCAAGTGAATACTGAATTTCCCAGAACAATAAATTCAAACTCTGTTATGGAGATTATTAGCCATGGTCCCCATGGTGTAAAGAAAAACCACAAGCAAGAAATACCTTCTCTATCTGAAGGAGCCCTTTGAATCTGACTCTGTTGCGACAACCAAGAATTTTGAACAGAAATAATGTCAACACTATTTTTGCATTTGGAGTAGGCCTTCAGCAATTCCCTGCATTGATTAAGAATAAGAATTTCTGGATATAGAAGAGTTTAGGGAAAGATACATGTCACTGAGCATCACATTAATAGGATTTTCATCTATCTTTAGAAACAAAATGATGAAAATTATGTCTCAAATCCAATGGATTATATATACACAGACAGACATAAGCTGTTTATTATTAGGTGCAGAGACAGGTTTCTAGAAGTTTCCATCAGCAAGCCATGCTTATTGCAGCCTTTAACTCAGAAAGGTAGGGAAGTATGTTTTAGAAAGAAGGGATTGGAGGACTTCCTTGTTTTATTGCAGCCTCCTCACTTGTTATGCGATCGTATTCATTATGTGGCTTCCTTGTAGGTTTCGGCCAATGAATTATTCAAAGGGGTGCCCCTTTCTAATGTTTATAGGGACTGGAGGGCTTTGTTGTACTAATCTTTTTTATCTTAGGAAGATCTCTTGTCCTCCCTTTACTGTACTTTTTTCCTTTTCCTTATGTGTATCTCTCTTCTCATTAATAACATTTCTTTTTCTATCAAAAAAAAAAAGTTTTAGAAAGAAGGAAGAGACAGAAGAGGTTGCAGTCAGGAAATCCAGGGTTTGAAAGAATTTCCAAGGAACTGTGTGACCAGCCACCTTCGATTCTCACCTATGGGTATAAGTTTTATGCCTTGCTGGTGTTTCAACTTGCATGCCCTTCATAGAACTCAGAGATTCAGAAGTGAAAATAACAAAATAATACAAACTAGTTAAAGCATACCGGTTCAACGACATAAAAGCATGACCCCATTTGAACTTGCTAAGCAACAGATTTGCTGTCTCTTCTTCTCCACTGTAAAACCATATTAAAGAATTATTAACCATACAAAAGAATTGGAAATGGGAAACTTTTACGTATATATCTATCCAAATCTATAAATATTGATAGGAAAAGAAAGATTTCATTAATAAAAATAAAGTACAAAAGAAAGAAAATATGCATCTAAAAGCGGAGGACAAGTGATCCTCCAGAAAAAGGCAAAACAAAACACTAAACCAGCTTTAAAACTAAATCAACAAAGCCTTCCAGTCCTCTGAATGTCCATTAGGGACACCCCCTCGAAACACCCATAGACCAATACCCACAAAGAAGACATAAAGAGAATCCTCCTATTCCAAAGCAGAAGAGAGTGAGAAGGAAGAAATTGTTGCTCATAAGTTCTAGCAATCCTTTCAAGCCAGACACCACAAAATAGCGAACAGTGTAGAATGCCACAAAGCTTTATTCTCCTTTCTTCTTCCAAAACCCCTAATTTTGACAGCTAAGAAAGCCCTAAGGTTGATTGGGCAAACTCAATTTTCTTCAAAGAGGCCAAATAATTTATGCCAAAGCCAAACATTCCAAGCCACTTCATAAATGTAAGGAGAGATTATTTTTAGTCTCCGAGCTTCTAAAGCACACAACACAAATATCATAAGACAGGGTTTGTTAGGTCTCCTAATTACAAGCAAATAATTTGTATTAATTTTACTGAGCACTTTACCTTAGATGGGACTTCTATTCAAAAAGACCTAATAAAAGGAGTAGAAGTATGTGGGCTTTGAATCAAAAAATTAAAGAAAGTCAAACAAGAATAGGAACCTAAAGAGTCCAAACCCCAAATCCTCCTATCTGGTAAAGAGGAGGCACAAACAAGACTAACATATCCAATGAAGAATAATCCGAGACTATTATTTACCCACTGATCTGAACTTACAAGCTAGGACTACAAGTATAACAACTTACAAGAGCAATCAAGGGAGGAAAATCCTCCTTAACCCTAGGAACTAAAACAAATCAAATCAAATCAAATAATAACCAGATATTTACAAATATGGAAAGATTCTAACTAATCACAATAAATGACTAATTTGCCATAAATATGGAAACCCATAAATCAGGCCATATCAGTGGAATCCCACACTCCCCTGGGAATAAATAATCATTCTTAGCTTGGACACAAGATTGTCAAACTAAGTTTTAGGAATAGCTTTTGTAAGGATATCAGTTGTCTGTTGGAGTGTAAGAGTATGAACTATGTCAATGACCCCTTGATCCAACTTCTCTTTGATGAGGTGGCGATCAATCTTCACATGCTTGGTTCTGTCATGACGGACTAGGGTTTGTTGCAATCTAAATAGCTGCTTGATTGTCACAAAGGAGTTTCATAGAGGTAGTAATGGGGAGTGGAAGCTCTTTTAATACTTTTTTTAGCCATATACCTTTAAAAATCCCATGTGCCATAGTACAAAATTCTGCTTCAACACTACTTCTAGACACCACAAATTGCTTCTTACTCCTCCATGTGCCGAGATTCCCCCACACATAGGTACAATATCCTAAGACAGACCTCCTATCAATCAAAGATCCAACAAAAGCAACATCAAGAAAATTTCAACACTTATGTTAGATCCTTTATTGAAAAATAGGCCCTTTCCTTGTGTCATTTTTGAGTAGTTGAGCACCCAATTAACAGCCTCAAAATGTTCTTCTATAGGATTTTTCATATATTGACTTGCTACACTCATTGCCAAACTGATGTCAGATCTTGTATGAGGGAGATATACGAGTTTTCCCACAAGTCTTTGATGCATCCCTTTCTTGACTAGATATATGAAACAAAAAATCCCTTTACAAGATCGAGCTATCTCCATCCCAAGGAAATATTTTAAAGGACCAAGGTCTTTGATTTCAAATTCCTTGCTTAGGAACTTCTTTAGATGTGTCACCTTATCTTCATTATTCCTAGTAACTACAATGTCATCCACACATACTATGTCATGGTGATTTTCCCCTAAGAGTATGTTTGATAAATAGACTATGATCTGTCTGGCCTTGGATATATCCCAGTCTTTTAATCGCCTTAGAGAATTGCAAACCAACCTCTCAAAGATTGTTTGAGGCCATATAGGGATTTTTGCAGTTTTCACACTTACTAAGAGTTTTTTGGGGTCTTCAATCCAAGAGGTCTCCATGCACACTTCCTCCTCAAGATCCCCATTAAAGAACGCATTCTTGACATCAAGTTGATGAAGCTTCCAATTAAGATTTGCAGCAATAGATAGGAGATCACCACAAGCAAGAGCCCAAACAGAAGAGAAGCAAAGCTGGGCAAGCGGAAACAGTACTAAAAAAGCCTTGAGACTAACAAGGAGGAACACCACTAAAGGCAAGTGGTGCATGTGAAGGCTGCTTAGGCTCTGGTCAGTGGAGCTGTGCTGGCGACAATGATTTGAGACTAACCAAGGTGAGCGTGGGTCAAAACCGAGGTCATGCAAGGAATGGAAAACACTAAGGGGGTTTTTGAAGGGCACAACACGAGAGAGAGAGAGAGAGAGAGAGAGAGAGAGAGAGAGAGAGAGAGAGAGAGAGAGAGAGAGAGAGAGAGAGAGAGAGAGAGAGAGAGAGAGAGAGAGAGAGAGAGAGAGAGAGAGAGAGAGAGAGAGAGAGAGAGAGAGAGAGAGAGTATTCTGGGTGAATGAGAGAGTGGCTCTGATACCATGAAGAATAATCCCAAAATATTATTCACACACTAATTTGAACTTACAAGCTAGGGCTACAAGTATATATAGAACTTACAAGAGCAATCAAGGGAGGAAAATCCTCCTTAACTCTAGGAACTACAACAAATCAAATCAAATAATAATAAGATATTTACAAATATGGAAAGATTATAACTAATCACAATAAATGACTAATTTGCCATAAAGATGGAAACCTATAAATCAGGCCATATCAATGGAATTCCACATCCAACAAGAAGGTGAGATCATCAACTAATCTATTATTAAGGTTTCTACAAAAATGAAAGTCCCAAGAAGACTTGTCTCCATGAGCAATTAGAAAATTATAAATAAAAGCATTATGCAAAGAAGATAGCCGATAAAGATGAGGAAAAAGTTGAAGGAAAGAATCGTCTCCAATCCAATGGTCCTCCCAAAACCAAACACAATTACCATCTCCAATGCACAAAAAAAAGCATTGAAGAGAAAGAAGGATATACTAGAGATGGATTTCTAGAGATTTGCATGAGTAATGCCAATTCCAAAATTTGCATCCTATCCATTCTGTTGAGCCACAAGGAATTATGCTCTAGAGGAAAATGCTACAGCCATTTATCCACTAAAGAGATGTTTTTAGACACAAAATTACCTAGGACCAACCCCCATCCTCCTTTGACCTAGAGCAAATCTCCTGACTTACCAAATGATCCCTCCTATTCTCTCTATCTACTAAGTACTAACCACAAAATATCACGCATAACCGAAATCTTAAACGAAGAAAGGAGGTACAAGGAAATAATAGACAAGGAAGCTTGGATTAAAGTTATGCTCCCACCTAGCCAAAAATAACCCCTTTACAACACACTAATTTCTTCGAAATTGTCTTAACTACTAGATTCCAAAAAGAATCAGTATGTGGGTTACCCCCAGAGGGACACCCAAATTAGTAAAAGGGCACTATAACACACCACAAACCACCAACTCAACTAGCTCAAAAACAAATCTGTCATGAACATTAATCCCATACAAACCACACACGAAAAGGTTCATACATAGCCCAAAAACAACCTTAAAGGTTTGTAACAGAGAGCACGTATTGAAAGTTTTCCTTATTATTAGGGAGGAAGAGAATAGTACCATCTGCAATTGCAGGTGAGGAACTTCTAAACCATCTCCACCACCCAACAAGCCTAGCACAACCCCTCTATTTCAACCCTCTATCTCTTCCTCTCATATGTCTGCTGGAAGTTAAACCTGTCAAGGCTAGTGGATCTTGACTATCCCTCTCAACCCCTAACTGGTTTAAATGAATATGGTGCTCCTCAAGCAAAGGAAGGATGCCACTGCTCGGACTATCACTATTACATGCATCACTTGCCAAAAGTCTAGCAGATATATCAGAATGAGCAATGATAGGTTTTAAAAAAACTTGGGAGGATACATAATAGAGTTTTTGCAAAGGACATGAATTGGGATAAGGTATATTACTCGAACATACAACCAAGCCTTATAGAATAATGGCTCAATATAGATATAAAGCTATATGTGTTGCAAGATGCTAAGTAAATTATATAGCTCTCTGCCATGAGTGAACTAAATTTCTTACTCTAGTGGAGTACAAATGACTCCAGAGTCCAGATGACAATGATCTCAGAAGTTTAAGCTAGAACGTATGATGCATCATGTAACTCCCTTTTTTCCATAAGTATGATGTGTTGAAGCATAATATGTAATGCATCCCTAGCACTGGTAACCTAATAGCAAATACCCTAAATAAAACATTCCTGGCACAAAGTCTGATTATGAAGATATTACCATTTTGAGTGGGGATGTTGAAAATATTAGATACACAATGAAGATATCACCTCACCACTGATTTAACACCCAGCATAAGCAAATCCATTGCACATAAAAGGATAAAAAAAATTAATTATTTTGGTACCATATTACGAGAGCAGCAGATAAGGCCTCTACACAAGATAGTTCGCATGGCCGACCATAATTTACTGGATTTGCTGCCACAAGCCATGGTACTACAATTTCATAAAATATAGTCAGTTATACAAAAAGGATATGAAAAACTAGTTATGACAAAAATCATGCCAATACTGGTTTAGAGGTGATCCCCAAATTGAGCAAAAAGGTCAAACAAGGTGGTGATAGAGGACACTAACTCATGGACTACTATGCCATGAGTCAAGAACTATGTAATCATAAAGGAGAAGTTCATACACAGGCGAGGAGCAGTGCAGCGTAGCTTCACAAAAGGTACATCATCTAAGCGTGCCCATGAGCAATCCACAACAGCCAATCCTTTCTTCTCGATCAAAGGGCAATCCTCTCTCGAGACACATTGCTTTCCAACAGGACTGTCCAAAAACTAGGTAATCAGTAAACACAAAAACTTCTATCATATAGCTGCTCAACAATCACAGTAATTGCATTGATTTTAAAAGTTTAACTAAAAGAATTAACTGATGATTGCTATTAGTGCAGTAACAACATTAATAATGAAAATCCTGTGGGGTCAAGAACCCAAGTACCCAACATTCGACAGTCCAAACACTCCTATATCAGTCTACCAAAATGATTGTATTCATTGATTCATTCATTAAATTTTTTTTTTGATCAAAAAAGAAATATTATAAAGGAAGAGACAAGGATACAAAGAAAAAAGAAAACAAAAAAGCACACAAAAGAAGGACAAGATATAATCCTACAAACAAGAAAAAAAACACAAAACCGACCCAAAAGCCCAAAAACAAGGCTAATACATCAAAGCCCTCCAATCCCTAAAAGCATCTTCAAAGGACAAACCCATTAGTTGAGACCCAAAAAATAGCAACATAGCGGATTCTATCCCACAACAAAAGAGGAGGCAGATGTCGCTGCTTAAAAATTCTGCATTTTTTTCCATCCAAAGGCACCACACGGAAGCAAACAAAGCCGCCTTCCACAAAGCCTTATTATCCTTTCTCAATCCGAAACCTGAAAAACTAATGGTAAAGAAAGCACCAAGATCATACGGACAAATCCAACTCTCCTCAAAGAGGACAAATAACCTATTCCAAATCTCCCAAGCCACCTCACAATGTAAAAACAAGTGACTATTTGTCTCTGAGTTCTTTAAACACATCACACAAATATCAGGAGATAAAGCCGTAGAAGGCCGCTTGATTTAACGCAAATCATTAGTGTTAATTCTATTAAGTACTGCTGTCCAAAGAAAGGCCTTAACCTTAGAAGGCACTTCACTAACAATTTTTTAGAAGGCAACGAACCATGGGGGCTACGAACCAAGAACTTAAAAAACGAAGCACAAGAATAAGAACTTGAGGAGTCCAAAGTCCACAACCTCCTATCAGGGAGAGAAGAGATGCTAAACGAATCCAAAATGTCCAACAACAGAGTAAGCTTGTCCACAGGTCTATCATTCATATTTCCGAAAAAATAAATATTCCAAGAAAATTGGTCCCCTTGCGAACATAAAAAATCAACAATGGGTGCTTTATGCAAAGAAGACAAAGAATAAAGGCAAGGGAACCTTTCCATGAAATAGGAATGACCAATCCAACAATCCTACCAAAAGCGAAAACATGACCCTTCTCTAACACGTAAAAACAACATTTGAGAAAAAAAATGATACACTTGAGAGATTGCCTTCTAGGGACTAGCATATGTAGCAATACCTCCCGAGTTTGCATCTCAACCAATCCAATGTAAGAAAAACTTGGCTTTAATTACCTTATGCCAAAGGGCATTAGGCTCCAAAGGGAAGCGCCATAACCACTTAAGCAAAAGAGAAATATTTTTAGACACCAAATTACCAAGACCCAAACCCCCATCTTCCTTCGATTTACAATACATCTCCTAACTAATTAGATAGTCCCTTTTACTCTTCCCTCCATCTGACCATAAAAAATCCCTCATGATCTTCTCAATCCTACTAGCCAACCTAACCAGCATCTTGAACAAGGACAAAACATATAAAGGCATACTAGATAAGTAGGCCTGGACTAACATAATTCTTCCTCCCAAAGAAAAGTAGGTCCTTTTCCAATTATCAAGCTTCTTACAAATTCTTTGAATCATAGGGTCCCAAAAAGACTCCATATGAGGATTACCGCCTAAAGGAACAACAAGGTAGGTAAGAGGCCAACTCAAAACCTCACAGCCTGCTAACGTAGCTAACTCACACAGGGAGCCATCCTTAATGTTAATACCAGCTAGATCACTCTTACCTAAATTGATACAAAGTCTAGACACCAACTCACAAACCTGTAAGATCGTCAACACATGAAGGAAATTATGCCTATCATCAGGTAGGAAAAGGATAGTATCATCTGCAAATTGCAAATGGGACACATGGCCCCCATCCATCCCAACCAACAGACCATAAACAATCCCTCTATTAGATCCCCAGCTCAACATACAATTTAACACATAAGCCACGAGCGTAAAGAGAAAGGGAGACAAGGGGTCACCTTGTCTTAACCCGCGTTGCCCCTTAAACCACTATTTAAGATGACCATTAACAATATCCAAAAAGGCCACAAAGGAAAGGCAACCCCTAATCCAACACCTCCACCTCTCACCAAACCCCTTTTGACATAAAATCCTGTCCAGAAAACCCCAACTAACCCTATTGTCAAAGTATAGCTTGTATATGTCAAAGTATAGCCTGTATATATGTCAAAGTAGAGTCTGGACTTACCATGTGTACAGCCTGAACAATTTGACTTAGTTTTCATGAGGACTGACTTAGGTATTCGGTGGAGTGATTTCAGGAGAGATTGAGGGTTGTAATCTAGCCTATAAATACTTGTTTTGCTTTGAGTAATAGATAAGAACATTACATTATCAGATTGTTCTCACTTACATGGTATCAAAGCCTCTTGGTTTTTTTGTTATTTCTGGATATCACGTTACTTCTTGGTTGGTCACTTAGAAGTGACTGTTAGTCGACACCGCCGGTCCAGGGAGGTGTGTCGTGGCAAATCCGGCCAGTCACCGAAGTCCGGTGACCTGACTCTAAGCGCGTGAAGCTCACGTGCCGTCGCTACAGTTCGGACCGTCGCCCACGCGTCGGCGCGTGAGGGCGCGTGTGGTGGAATCTCCGGTCACGGCTTGGTTCGACGGCGTCGACTCGCCATTTCCGATCTATCCCCGGCGTCATCTTTGTCATTAGAAGCTTTTTTGGTACTGGGCATCATTCACAGGAGTTGTGCATGCTGAGTTTAAACTGGAAGCTAAGCTAAGTTCAGATTTATATATTCTGAAGTATCAGTTGGCTTAGTGGATATCCACATTCTCAACTCAGTGGCAGTTTGGTGAATATTCAGGTTCAGGTTTATATATTCTGAAATTTCTTAATTCATACATTATTTCTTTGTCTTTATCACAAAGAAAATGTCAGATACTAAGCCATCTATTAATGAGTTAGTACCCACAATGTCAAAAATAACTGAGCATAAGTTAAATGGGTCTAACTATTTAGAATGGAGTAGAACCATTAGAATTTATCTACGGAGTGTTGAAAAAAATGACCACTTGGAAAAAGAACCTCCTACAGGTGAAACTAGACAAATTTGGCTTAGAGATGATGCCCGTTTGTTCCTACAGATTACGAACTCAATTGATAGTGAAGTAATTGGGTTAATTAATCACTGTGAATTTGTCAAGGAATTGATAGAATACTTAGAGTTCTTGTACTCTGGTAAGGGAAATATATCTCGTATATATGATGTCTGTAAAGCTTTTTATCGTACTGAGAAAGAAGGTAAGTCGCTTACAGCTTATTTCATGGAATTCAAGAAGATCTATGAAGAATTGAATGTGCTTTTACCATTTAGTACTGATATCAAGGTACAAAAGTCTCAGAGGGATCAAATGGCAATCATGAGTTTTCTGGCAGGCCTTCCTTCAGAATTTGAGACTGCCAAATCTCAGATTCTTGCCAGTACTGAAATTAACTCACTTCAGGAAGTATTCAGTAGGGTCTTACGTACAGAAAATACTTCATCAACTCAACAACCTAATGCCCTCATTACTAGAGGAGGGAATGTTGAAAGAAGGCTAAACAGAGGAGGAACTTCAGCCACTGGAAAGACTAGTGATATTGTGTGTTATTACTGTAAAGAGCCCGGCCATACAAAGCGTAATTGTAAAAAATTACAGAACCGCAACCAGAGGTATCAAACCACCAATGTTGCTGCTGTTTCTAGTTCCTCTGAGAAGGGTATTACAATTTCAGCTGATGAGTATGCTAAATATCAAGCTTTCTTGAAGGAGTCTACTTCAGTCACTAGTCTTGCTGAACAAGGTAAAACATGCCTTATCTCTTCTTCAAACAAATGGGTTATCGATTCTGGTGCCACAGATCATATGACAGGTAATCCCAATACTCTTTCAAATTTCAAGTCACACAAATCTCCATCCCCGGTTACCATAGCAGATGGGTTTACATATAATATTAACGGTCTAGGAACAGCTAAACCCACTTCTTCTATTACTTTGTCATCTGTTCTGAGTCTACCAAATCTCTCTTTTAACCTAATTTCTGTAAATCGACTCACCAAAGATCTAAATTGTTGTGTCTCATTCTTTCCTGATTACTGTCTTTTTCAGGATCTTATGACGAAGCAGATTGTTGGTAAAGGACATGTATCTAATGGTCTTTACATTCTTGACACTTGGGAACCTCAGTTAGTTGCTTGTGCTAAGGCCACCTCTCCATTTGAAGTACATTGTCAGTTAGGACATCCTTCTCTGCCTACTTTGAAGAAGTTATGCCCTCAATATCATAATGTAACATCAATTGAATGTGAATCTTGTCATTTTGCAAAACATCATCGGGGTACGTTAAGTCCTAGAATAAATAAACGGGCTGCATCAGCCTTTGAATTAGTACATTCAGATATTTGGGGACCATGTCCTGTATTGTCTAAATTTGGTTTTAGATATTTTGTTACATTTGTGGATGATTTTTCTCGAATGACATGGATTTATTTTATGAAGAATCGTTCTGAGGTGTTTTCCCATTTTTCTGCCTTTTCTGCTGAAATTAAGACCCAATTTAATGTTTCTGTACATGTCTTAAGGAGTGATAATGCTAAAGAATATATGTCAGAAACATTTCAAAACTATTTAACCCAACAAGGGATAATTCACCAGACTTCATGTGTTGATACACTGGCTCAAAATGGGGTAGCTGAAAGAAAGAATAGGCATCTTCTTGAGACTGCCCGTGCCTTAATGTTTCATATGAAAGTTCCCAAACAATTCTGGGATAGTGCTGTTTCCACAGCAAGTTTTTTAATTAATCGGATGCCTTCTACAGTCCTTGATGGTGCCACACCTTACAGTATTCTGTTTCCCAATAAGCCACTGTTTCCTGTGGAACCTCGGGTATTTGGAAGTACATGTTATGTTCGCGATGTTCGGCCCCATATTACTAAACTTGATCCCAAAGCCTTGAAGTGTGTATTCTTGGGATATTCTCGTCTTCAGAAGGGTTATCGGTGCTACTCTCCGGATCTAAACAGGCATTTGGTCTCAACTGATGTGGTCTTCTCAGAGAAACAACCTTTCTTCTCCTCACTACCCTTAACACCAAGTCAGGGGGAGGATGAAGAATGGTTAATCTATAATCCCACATCCTCAAATGCCCCTGTCGGTCCATCTGAAGGGAATCCAGTTGAAGAGTACTCATCAGCAGAACAGACGGACACTGATATCCTTCATGCTACAGAAAGACCACCGATTACTCAAGTGTATTCTCGAAGACAAACAACCAGTGATACATGTCCTGCGCCAGCCACTTCGTCATCGGATCCTCCACCAAACGATCATGACCTACCTATCGCTCTCCGCAAAGGTAAACGTCAATGCACCCTCCCTAAGTCCAATTATCCCATTGCTAATTTTATATCCTATAATCATTTATCACCATCATCTAGTGCTTTAATTGCCTCTCTAGACTCTGTTTCTATTCCTAAAACTGTTCAGGAAGCCTTGGCCCATCCAGGATGGCGTGCTGCTATGCTTGACGAAATAGAAGCATTAGATGCCAACCGCACATGGAATCTTGTACACTTACCTGCAGGAAAGAAAGCTGTCGGATGCAAGTGGGTCTTTGCCATTAAATTTAATACAGATGGTTCCATTTCTCGACTTAAAGCTAGATTAGTAGCTAAAAGATATGCCCAGACCTATGGGGTAGATTATTCTGATACATTCTCTCCGGTGGCCAAGCTCACCTCAATCCGTCTGTTCATTTCTCTAGCTGCATCAGAAAATTGGCCATTGTATCAATTGGATATAAAAAATGCTTTCTTGCATGGTGACCTTCACGAAGAAGTATATATGGAGCAACCACCTGGATTTGTTGCTCAGGGGGAGTATGGGAAAGTCTGCCATTTAAAAAAATCATTGTATGGTTTGAAGCAAAGTCCCCGAGCATGGTTTGGTAAGTTCAGCATGGCAGTTCAGGAGTTTGGGTTGAAGAAATGTAAATGTGATCACTCTGTATTCTACAAGCAATCAAGGGATGGTATTATTCTTCTTGTTGTTTATGTTGATGATATTGTCATTACAGGAAATGACTGTGTAGGAATTTCATCCCTCAAATCATTCTTGCACACCAAGTTTCAGACAAAAGACCTGGGCCACCTAAAGTACTTCTTGGGAATTGAAGTAACAAGAAGTAAGAAAGGAATACTTCTGTCCCAAAGAAAGTATGTTCTTGACATGCTTGCAGAAACTGGAAAGCTAGCTGCTAAACCTTGTAGTTCCCCAATGATTCCAAATGCACATCTTGCAAAAGAGGATGCGGATCTCTTCGATGATCCAGAAAAATACAGGCGATTAGTCGGAAAATTGAACTATCTTACTCTAACACGACCAGACATTGCTTTTGCAATAAGTGTCGTTAGTCAATTCATGTCTGCACCTACTGTCAAACACTGGGAGGCTCTAGAACAGATCCTACGCTACCTAAAAGGAACTCCTGGTCTTGGTATATGGTACAGCAACCATGGGCATACCAGAATTGAATGCTTTGCAGATGCTGATTGGGCCGGTTGCAAGATTGACAGGCGATCCATCACTGGATTCTGTGTCTTTATGGGAGGAAACTTAATATCATGGAAAAGTAAGAAACAAGGTGTTGTATCTCGATCAAGTGCTGAATCCGAATATAGAGCTATGGCACAATCCGCTTGTGAGATCTTATGGATATACCATTTGTTAGATGAGGTTGGAATGAAGTGTTCAATGCCAGCAAAAATGTGGTGTGATAATCAAGCTGCTCTTCATATTGCTTCAAATCCAGTTTATCATGAAAGAACTAAACACATTGAGGTTGATTGTCATTTTGTTCGTGAAAAGATTGAAGAGAACTTAATCACTACTGGATATGTGAAGACAGGAGAGAAACTTGCTGATTTATTTACAAAGTCTCTAAATGGGACTCGGATTAATTATTTATGTAACAAGCTGGGCATGATTAACATCTATGCACCAGCTTGAAGGGGAGTGTCAAAGTATAGCTTGTATATGTCAAAGTATAGCCTGTATATATGTCAAAGTAGAGTCTGGACTTACCATGTGTACAGCCTGAACAATTTGACTTAGTTTTCATGAGGACTGACTTAGGTATTCGGTGGAGTGATTTCAGGAGAGATTGAGGGTTGTAATCTAGCCTATAAATACTTGTTTTGCTTTGAGTAATAGATAAGAACATTACATTATCAGATTGTTCTCACTTACACCTATCATAGGCCTTTTCAAAGTTCACCTTGGATACTAGACCCTTAACCTTTCTACGAGTGAGGAATTCATTAGTAACCAAACTAGTATCAAGAATTTGGCAATTTGCAATGAAAGTGCCTTGATTCTCAAAGATAGTAACCCCCAACACCTCACTCAATCTCATTGAGAGCACTTTGGCCATAATTTTATAAACGCTAATGACCAAACTAATAGGCCTAAAATCCCTCACCTTAATCGACTTGTCTTTTTTAGGTACGAGAACAATGAAATTAGAATTCACACTAGTGGATATATGACCATTATTATAGAATTCAACATACACCTTCATCACGTCCTCCTTCACAATAGGCCAACAAGCCTGGAAAAAGGCCATATTAAACCTGTCAGGCCCAGGCGCCTTTTCTTTCTCCATCTTCCAAATGACATCCCTAACTTCTTCTTCCTCAAAGGGTCTATCAAGCCAACTACCTGTCTATAGGCAACCAATTCAAACCCTCAATAAACGCCCTCTCAAGCACCTCTTCCTCATAAAGCTCCTTGTAAAATCTAGACACTTCCTTCGAAATCACTTCGTTGCCCCCCACAACTCTTCCTCCATCCACCTCTAACTCTTTAATAAAACTCCTACGTCTCTTCTTGTTGACAACCTTATGGAAGAAAATAGTGTTCACATCTCCCTAGCCTATTTAATCCTGCTCTTTTGATGCCAACTAAGCTCTTCTTTTTTACTAATATCATCCAAAGCATTTCTAAGAGTCACCTTATGAGCTACAAGACTTTCCTCTAAATCACCCTGACTTTCTCATCCAACTCTTTTAAGAACATCCTTTTTCCGAACTCTTAATATCCCCAAAAACTTCCAAGTTCCAAACTTTCAACCTCTCCTTCACGTGTTTCAATTTCTTCATAAACTTATAACCCTCCCACTCAGGGGCTGAGCACTTAGACCACCAACTCTCCACATTGCTCAAAAAAGAATGATGTTGCAACCACATTGCACAAAAACTAATGATTCATTCATTAATGTCATTCATTTTCTATCTTAGAAAAGCAGAATGAATTAATACTGAACCACAGAACTTTAGGACTGCTGCACCATCAACAAAATTATTCTATTGCAAGAAGAGACAAGTTGACAACCATGCAACGGATTGCAGCAGAAGGCATAAATACTTCTACTTTAAGACTAATCAACTAGATGATAAAAAATCATGAACCTCTTGATATGTAATAACATTAGAATAGTGTGCTCAAGCTAATGTAACATATTCATACAGTGAAATGAAAAAATTATTTTATTGCTAGTACCTTAGAACAATGCCCCCAAAACCATTAGTCACACGTAACTCCTGCATAAAATTGTTCCGTCAGGACAGTGCATAAAAAATCATGTTTAAGTAGTGCAATTAGACCTTCAGATAGTATAATATTGACAAGTGTCATATGTTTTTACGCCCAAAGAAAAAGCAATAATCTAATGACATTTATCATCCAATTAATAAAGAAACACTGCATATATGTAAATTTTATATACATAAATATTCATCCCCTGTGCCTTCATCTATAATACGTGTATATGCACCTAAGCATGGGTAAAAGAAATGAAAGAATGAAGAAAAAGAGAAAAAAATACTTGCTTTTAACAAGCCAAATCTTGAAAGCTTGCGTCCCGTGCACCTTTTGATATCACATTGACCAAAGTCCTGAGTCAAGATCATAATCATCGGTTACATCCAAATTTTAGGGTCACAAACACAAACACAGAACACACAAACATATCTATATATATCAGATCTCAATTCACAGATGACATATATACTATGCATAATTTCTTACTGAAAGAATCAGAGACTGTACATAGAGTCTGAAAGAGAACCTATCTAGACCTACTGCTTAATTCCTTGAAATAAAAAGGGAAAAACAATGCAAACACCGCCCCATGAACTTTAAATCACTATCAAATAGCCCTCTGAACTTAATCACCTTCCTCGAGTTGCCCTCCTCTTTTATCCTACCATATAGATTATACATTTAGAGTTCTTAATTCATTTATCTGCCTGCATTTGAACAAACATCAGATTATTTACTATTTTTCCATATCAAAGTTCAAATGCTTCACACAGTTAAAAACATGCATTTGGCCAGTACCTTTAGTCAGCATCTTTTTTACACCATTAAAAAAAAACAAAGAACAGGTTATAGTTTCAATTCAAAATAGTAATACAAATTATCCATACCCACATTGCAAGCTGTATTTTCGGGCTTGCTGGCTCCTCATCAGATACTGCAGTTAGAAATCACAATCGCTAAGAATCTTTTGTTTAAAACAAAGAACATAACTGAACAAAAAGTAATGAAGCAATTGGCACCTTGTACAGAACTTTGAGATTCGCCATCCCTGAACAAGTTGAAGGTAGAGTAAGACAATAAAACTCACTTAGAATAAAGAAGAAACGTTAAAGGAAAAATAAGGTGTTAATCATGTACTTAATTTAGATTGTGGAAAAGGAATTACAATACGAGTTGCCTATCTCGACTGGACTGACCACGATGGTTGCGATGACCTTTGAATCTCCTGGGTTTGTTATTACCCATTCAGCAAAAGTGGGTGACCAAAAATTGGTGAGAAGGACAATGTATCGGTGTTGTTAATTTTATTGTAGGTTCTCGATTCACGAACGAGGCTCAGCAATCAGGTTTCCCACAAGAAGCGCACTATGCCGCCAGGGCTGTTGATCACATGCAAAAAGTAAATGTTTTTTTTTTAACTTTAATCTATAATAAAGGAAATAATAAGGAACGTTCGAGTATTTTCCTTCTTTTTAATTTTTCCGAGATCCATTTTTTAAGTTAACTCTAATACGCTACTTATTAGTTAATTCAAATATTTTTTGAGAAATAAAAATAATATTAACTAATATTTAATTAACAACTAATATATCACGTTAATCATATAATTATCATAATTTAATTAAAAAATCTGATAGAAAAATTTAAAAACCACAATTGAGTTACGGGCATGAGTTGCAATGTAGCTAAAAGAACCCAACCCAACCCGACTTCATTCGTACGCCATTTTAATTTCCTAAATTTACAGAAACATCCAACGTATTTGATAAATTGCAAAACTGCACCTGAGCCACGCTTTGCAGTTTGCAGAGACTTCGCATTTACAATTTCACATGCTCCTCCTTCTCAGACATCTTCCTCGGACTACGGCACACACATTCGCAGATCATTCCTACCGTCTCGATCCAGCTTCGGCTCCAACGGACCTTTTCCTTTCAAACGACTAGTTTCGGTGTTGAAAACTTAGAAGGGTTAAGAAGATTAGTTCCACTGTCAGCAAGCCTAGAGGCCGTTCAATTCCTTCTTCTGGTGCAGTATTTTCTCCAAAATCCTTGTGGGCAAGCTGTAGCAAGTTTTGGCCTGTAGAGTTTCAATTTTTTGGAGGCCCATAGCTCGCTGCAATGTTGCGGAGGTACCTAAAAAAATTCTTAACACCAAATTCCTATTAAGCATTTTCGTTCCAGCAATTTTCTGGGTTATAACGATGACAAATTCTAGGCATTTTAGTCCGCAGCTCTTACTCAGCCCTGATTCCTTCATCTGAAAGCACCATTGATTGCATTAGTGGTGATGTCATCGCGTCATTGTTAAAACTGATTCCCCGTTGGTTGAATTGCAGGTCGATTTTGGAAATATCATCTCGTCGAACAGTTGGAATAAACCCTAGACATTTTACAAATCGGGTATGTAACTTGTACTGCTATTATTTAATCCCAATATCTTAAATATGTATTCGTATGGCCTTATGGAAACTGATTAATAGATGAATGTACGATATAGGATACTGTAAAACATATTTTATGTGTAGTTCACTTAGCTTTGATGTTAACCCATATCTTTCAATTTTTCACAAGCAAGTTTTGCTTTTTTACTTGAATCATTCAGTCTTCCACTTTAACTTTAACCAAGTTTAGACCTGGGAGGTGCTGCCTCCTGCATATTTGTGAATTGTTGCTTCAAAACTAATTGTTTATCAGCTCAAACAGAAAATTATCTAGCATTTGAACAATGCCGCTCCGAAATTCATACTGATCCAAAATTTGCCTGCTTTTCAAATAATTTTTTGGTGCTTATAAATGCTTGGCAAAGGAATAAGAAGGAAGAAATGAAGAGATATTGTTGGGAAGGAAAACATATTAATTGCAAGTATACCAAAATAATCTTTTTTTTTAATCAGAAAAGAAATATTATTGAAGAGAAAGAAAGAGACAAAGGGTACAAAGAAAAAAGAGAAAAAGAGGACTAGGGATCCTCCTAGAGAAAACAAAAAGCAAACAAAAACAACCTAAGAAGTCCAAAAACAAGGCTTATACAAGGCCCTCCAATCCCGATGAACATCTACCAAAGGGATCTCGTAAAAAAACCCATTAGAAGAGACCCAAAGAGAAGCCAATAGCAAATTCTATCGCACATAAAATGAGGTGGCAGGAAGCAATGCTTGAAAACTCTAACATTTCTTTCCATCCAATGACACTACACAGTTGAAAATAAAGTTGTCTTTCACAAAACCCCGAAGAAGTTAATGGCCAAAAAAATACCAAGATTACCCGAGCAAACCCAATTATTCTCAAAGAGACCAAATAACTTATTCCAAATATCCCAAGCCACTGATAATGTAGAAAAGATGACTATTTATCTCTGAATTCCTCCAACACATCACACAAACATTAGGAGATAAAGCTTTAGAAGGCCGCCTAATCTGGAGCATATCATTAGTATTAATTCTATTAAAAACAGTTGTCTAGACAAAGGCTTTAACCTTTGAAGGCACCTTCACATTTCAAAACGATTTTTTAAAAACGTCGACTCTTGTGGGCCACGGGTCAAAAAAATTATAAAAAAAAGCACAAGTATAAAAGCTAGAGGAATCCAAATTCCGCACCCTCGTATCAAGAGAAGAGGAAATGCGAAATGGATCCAAAATTTCTGACATCAAAGTAAGATTAGCCACAAGTCTATCATTTAAATTTCTAGAGAAATGGAAATTCCAAGAAAATTGGCCCCCATAAAAACATAAGAAATCTGTGATAGGTGCATCATGCAAAGAAGACAAAGAATAAAGACGAGAGAACTTATCCATGAAAGGAATATGACCAATTCGACATTCCTCCCAAAAACAAAAACGGGAACTATCTCCAACACATAGAGAAAACATTGGAGAAAAAGAAAGATATACCTGTGAAATTGCCTTTCAGTGACTTACATGCGTAACGACATCCTCCGAGATAGCATCCCAACCATTTTGATGAATTTTAAATTTGGCATTAATCACCTTATGCTAAAGGGAATTAGGCTCTAGAGGGAAGCGTCATAACCACTTAGCCAAAAGGAAAATATTTTTAGACACCAAATTTTCAAGACTCAACCCCCCATCTTCCTTAGATCTACAACACAACTCCCAACTGATCAAATCATCCCTTTACTCTCCCCTCCATCCGACCACAAAAAATCTCTC
This sequence comes from Biancaea sappan, assembly GCA_037074585.1. NCBI lineage: Eukaryota > Viridiplantae > Streptophyta > Magnoliopsida > Fabales > Fabaceae > Biancaea > Biancaea sappan. The sequence continues at coordinate 14,581,679 of CM073491.1, read as the reverse complement.
ATAGTTTTTTCAATCCTATGTGCCACCCTAACTGGAATCTTGAATAGTGACAAAAAATATAAAGTCATACTAGATAAGGACGCCTTAATTAATGTTATTTTCTCCTCTAAAGAAAAATAAGCCCCTTTTCAAATATCAAGCTTCTTAGAGATTCTTTGAACCACAGGGTCCCAAAAAGACTCAACCCGAGGATTACCACCTAGAGGAACACCTAGGTAAGTAAGAGGAAAACTTAACATTGTACAGCCTGCTAACTTAGCTAACTCATCCAAAAGCCCTCCTGAATGTTAATACCAGCTAAACCACTCTTGCCTGAGCTAACATGAAGCCCCGACACCAATTCAAAGACTTGTAAAAATGATAGCACTTGAAGGAAATTCTCCGTATTATCAGGCAAGAAAAGAATAGTATCATCTGCAAACTGCAAATGAGATACTTGGCACCCATTAACCCCAATCATCGAGCCTTGAACAATGGATCTATCAGAACCCCTTCTCAACATACAACTTAAAATATCAACCACAAGTTTTTTGTACCACTTACATGGAATGTCACTGTTGCCTACTTTAGTGTCAACTGTCCCTATGTTGCATGATGTGTCAAAGCATTGTGAGCCCATAAAGACATATGATCCAGCTGCATGTTTCATGCCTTTATATGATTCCCATAGGGGATTTATAATTTGTAATATTGTTACTAAGTGCTAACTAACAAAGGTGCCGGCAGCAATGCTGTAAATTTATCTGCAGATATCATTTGTTTATAGCACAATGAACAATTTATTTTTGGACTATCAGAGCAGGGTAGGAGAAGTGTCAATATTGAAACTCTTTGTTCTTGCTCTATCAGAATCTAGGGTAGGAGAGATGTCAATGTTAAAACACTTTTTTCTTGCCTACAAGTACAATTGATTCAGCTACAGTGAATCTAAGCTGTATAGAGCTAAAGGAAAACAATTTCTTTCTGATTCCAGTGGACACTCTAATTTTCTTGACATATAAATGTGCTATGAACAAATTGGGTTGTTGATTTAGGTAATATTAATTCCTAGTTTTAACCAAGTTCATTGTTATCCTTATTTTCTCATTTATTACCTTCTTTTCTTCATTGCATAATTTAGGCAATACCTTCATGTCTATCTTCACGAAAGAAATTCTCAACTGCATCTAAACAAGGTGGGGCCTCCACTCCTGGCTCCACAGATAAGCTGCCTGAATCTCAAGGCTCTCTATCAAAGTTTGTCATTGGCAGTGTTGCTGTCGGTGCTGCTTTTCTGGCAGCTTACCAAACTGGGTTTTTGGACCAATATCTTAAGAAAGAAGAACACAGTGTTGCCCAGGAAGCTCAGATTAATGCTACCAGTGGAGATTCAAAAAATCTTCAACACTCAGGGGAGCAGTTGGTATCACCTAGCAGTGAGAAATTTAACAATCAAAATCCGGCCATAGAGCTTGCAGAGGAGAAGGTTGATACCCAGCTTCCTCAGCTTAAAAATGTAACAGAAGATCAAGGTGAAAAGCAGATTCAAATGCAAGACGAATCTGATACTGCTGAGGAAGGTACTATCAATGCCAAGGAAAACCAGTTGCCTGGATTTTCTCAGAGCAATGAAGCATCTAATGATCAAAGTAAGGAGCATCTGATGCCATCAAAAGGGAGTGGTGACATTAAAGATACTGAGACAGACATTGCCCTGGGACTGGAAGAGGGAATTCAACATGCACCCACATCTATACAGACTAGTGCTGGTCCAGATGAAAAAGGGATAGAAAACTCTCAACTACAGCAACAGGCAATGGAGGAAACAAGAGAGGTACCTATGAGTTTGCAATGATTTAATATGCAGGTTAATCATTGATATTTGCTGTAACCTTTCTGGTATTCATGTTGGATTAACTTTTATAATAGAATGTGAGCCTATCAAATGATTCAGTTACTCCTTAGCAATTTTAAGTATTGTATGCTACTGGAGGCTGGTCATTGCAGCGTTAATTCAAGGATGGCAAGGACTGAATCCTTCACCCGTTTCTTTCCTATGCACCTTTGAATCTGCATTTGAAGCTGTTATGTTTTCTGTACATGAGGATTACTGGAAAGTCATTATTGTCTGGAATACATTTTGATGTTTATTGCTTTTATACAAGGCTCATTTCATTGTTACTCCATTGCAGGATACATTAAACAAAGGCATAGAACCGCCACCCCTCCTTGAGGCATATCACTTAAGGAATGAGGCTGAAGAATTACATACACAAGGCTTTACTGGGAATGGCCAATTTTCTGAGGAAAAAGAGGTTATTGTTTGTCTTTCTTTTCTTTTAGTTTATTTATATTTTTGTGGTTTAATTATTTAACATTCATCATGCATGAATACTAATTTATGTCTTTGAAACACCAGGCACTTATTGGTGCAATGGAGGGGCTAAAAAATGGATACATTTCTAAAGATGGGAAACTGGTTCTTGATTTCTTACAAGCCATCCATGCTGCTGAGAAAAGGCAAGCCGCCTTAGATGCACATGTTTTTAACGAAGAGAAGAAGATGTTGAAGGTTTGGCCTATAACTTAAATGACTTGTGTAACTTATTCAACATTGTATGCAACTATGCTCATCATTTGTACTTCTTTTGTTTATTTCTTTGGTATAATGTGATGAGCTTTCTTGTCTTAGTTTGTATAACCTCTTTGTTCATGTTAGGAAAAATATGAAAAAAGATTGAAAGATGCTGCAGCTAGAGAACTTATGCGTGCTGAAGAGGTTGCAATGTTGGACAAGGTTAGGGGACTTTTCTTTTCAACCTCTGTTCATTTTTAATCCGATCTTCACTTGTTGGTTTTTGTTATATGCAAATTGGAATAACATGAGTAGAAGGACTTTAGATGGATGCTATTGCAATCCCTTAAACAGAGAAGAATCCTGTATAAACATTTGCTGTTAACTGTATATGAATTTAACTCAACTATATTTACTTTGTGTTATACTTGAGATCGTTCATATTGAAATTGAACCCGATACTGTTCTACTTGAGGCTGACTCAATAATTTGCTCAAAAATAATCATGATCAAATTGAACATTCAGCCTGTCAGGTGTATTTTTTGAATGTGTTCATTGACATAGCTGAGTGTTTTTCCTACTATGTGCTGCTTTGTGTTGGCTGTTTCAAGATTCCAATTTCCAAATATAAAAGAATATCAGCTCTTTTATTTCTCTTTTAAAAAAAAAAAATTTCAGGAGCTAAAAAGAGAAACAGCAAAAGCAGCCCTAGCCATGAAGACACTTAAAGAAAAGATGGAAGAGAAACTGAAGATGGAACTTGAACAAAAGGTGCATATTTAGTTTTCTTTTGGAAATATAAATGCTGTTTTCCCTTTCTTTCTCCGTCTCTCTCTCTCTATGTTTCTCTTTTCTGCTCTCAGTATATAAATTTGTTAAGTAAAAGCCAATTTTTGTGATTGCAGGAAAGTGAAGCAGAAATGAAGTTGAAAAAAGTTCAGGAACTTGCAAAGGCAGAGTTAAATGCAGCCATTGCAAATGAGAAGGCAGCCCAAATTGAAAAAATGGCTGAAGCAAATGTTAATGTGAGGCTTCTGTTAAAATCAAGAATGGCTGGATACAACTATATCTAGATTAGTCATAGCTTAAAAAGGGTAAAGTTCCACAATTTTAGGAAAAGAGGTATAATTTCAAGAGGTTGCTTATGGAAGAATGAGCACTTCAATAGTTGCTACTTGCTCACTTGGATTATATAAATGAAAAAAATTAATGATATTTTTTTTTCTCTATTAAAATAACTTCTGTCAAAAAGGTCTATAGCTTAGAATTTACCTTTCAAAAGCATGTTAATCAACAACCAGTTATTGCTCTAGCTTTCTTATGCAATGTTATGATGTAACTGCCCACAAAACTTTGCTCAGGAGGTAATTGCTTTACGAATCATAATTTGACAGTTAGTTTCTAAGCACAGAGAAATTCTTCTCCAGAATGATAGATATTTTCGTGCAGTTAATAATCAACTTTCCATCACTCTCAAGGAACACATGCTGCATGTTCATTTGCATGGTTCAACATCAAGGAATTGTTTTAAGGGTCACACAAGGGAAAGAAATGGAGTTTCAGTGTCTGCTGGTGCTACTAGGGTGTTGATTCAATGCTATAGGGATTCTGACAATCAAAATAACAGCCTACTGATTATTATTTCAATTGTCTCCTTTTTTATTGACTCACCTTATTACATCCTAGGGAAATATTGAATAAATAGTCTACAGACAACTTTTATTTCAGATGCATCAAGCCCAGAGGGCTCTGTAAAAGCCGAAAAAGAATTTAAACTCTTAATTACCTAAATATTATGCAGTCCATGGGCCTGGCTTGTTTTTCCATAAGATGAATCACAGCACTCTTAAGTTTACTTGTGACAGTGTTATTGTTTATCCTGAATATGAAGTGGTCACCGTTTTGTTAGCTGGAGCCATTCTTTTTCCATTATCAGCATTTGTTGCCAAAAAAATAGAGCATGACTTGCTGAAGTTGGTGGGAAGTTGTTTTATTATGCAAATATAAGCTTTTAAGCATTAACGAAAGAACATTTGTTGTTGATGAAAAGGATGAAACACTGATTAATTTTGTAAGTTAACACCATACTTTGCTAGAGAGAGTTTCGATTAGTATTTACACTTGTTTAATGGACATACTTGTTGAATTTCTTTCAATAATTTATAACTTTCATTAACCAATAAAAAGTTGTTTGTCTAATTCTAGATGGATGCCTTGCGCATGGTATTTTATGCTCGATCTGAAGAAGCTCGTCAAAGTCATGCTGCACACCATTTTTCTATGGTGAGTTGTTTTCGTATTTGTTTTCATGCTGTTCTTCTCTCTATCTTTTATAGAAAAGCTTCAAGGCTCAACATGAATTATATAGTATTTAATTAATTTTTTTTAAATACTATATAATTCATGTTGAGCCTTTAAGTATTTAATTAATTTTTTTCTTTTGACCTTAAGACACTTAAAGAGGTTATTGAGAGGGATCTTCTGGTAAATGAGATCCCTAAAGAGTTAGTCATTGATAGAGCTCAATAGCGTCGGGCGATCCATGTAGCCGACCCCACCTAGTGGGATAAGGCTGTTGTTGTTGTTGTTAATTAATTTTTGCTATCCTTCCTAGCAGTTTCTTATTACTTGTGCCTGGATCCTGCAGGGAGCACTTGCCCTGGAAGATGCACTGTCAAAAGGATTGCCTATTCATACAGAAGTTGCATCTTTGCAGTCTTATCTTGAAGGTGTGGATAAAGATTCAGTTTTGGATTTGGTGCTAGCATCCCTCCCTGAAGAGACACGAAAACGTGGCACAGAGACGCAACTGCAGTTAAAACAGAAGGCAATTTCTGTTGACCTTTTTTGACATTAATCATTACGTTTCTTGTTTCTGTCAATTGTTATCTTGCAGCCCAGTTAAAGTTGTTTGTCTATAACAAGTAACATTGTTAAATTTGCAACAGTACAACTGGTGGCTGATGTCAGACATGTTCCGTTGCATCCCAACTGATAGGACAATTGTTTTCCAAGATGCCTTATGTTTGTTATACCCTTTTTTGTTTTGTTGGGTAATGATTTGGTCTAGGAATGCTATTGTTGTCATTAAAATAATTAAACTTTTGAACCTAATGTGAGGGGAAATAGCTGCCATAATGTATCTGTTCTTCATTATAATTGTTTAGCTAGATACATATTGATAAAGTTGTTGACCACTTATTACTAAAGATGATAGCAAGCGTCTTGGAATTTGCTTATGTAACTTAGACCTCTATATTTTACATCGTTTGGCATGAAATTTCTGAATAACCAGGTTGTATTATGTCTCCGTCTCATAATTGTCTATCTGGAGTCCTAGTACAGTGTATAACCAGATTTCTAGTAAGAAGTACTCGCATACTATTATATTGATGCAATGATTAAAAATGCGCTAAACACTGATATGTATTTCATCTCCCAGGTTTTGAGTTCCTTTCTCTTGCAAATGTCATAGCCAATCCTTTTCAGAATTCAATGTTCAGAAGTCCTGTGAATCTGATAGAAGGCTCTGTACTGGCTGGAAACTCATAGCACGATTATGATTCCTAATTAATTGACTTCTTTATTTTCCACACCATTGACCAATTTCATACTTAAAGCCTATGGCGTTCTATTACACGCCTAAGTCTGTCTTTTGAAGCTTCTTAAGTGATAAATTTTGGAACAAAACAGTAGGCTCGACTACTGAAGCAATGTCTGGAAATTATATAACAATGTTTGTAGCATACATGTTAGACTTGTCCGTTGAAATGTCAACTCTGGAATGAATAATTTGATTAAAATTTCAATCATGAATTTTTCTAATTTGTTCCTGTCCTACTGCAGTTTGATGCTTTAAAAGGCACAATACGGCACTTCAGCTTCTTTCCACCAGGAGGTGGAGGTATATTGGCACATTCTTTGGCACATATAGCATCCTGGTTGAAGGTATGTGGGTAATCGACGAGATGCCATTTAAGGATGTGCTTGGTAATAGTGAAAATCGAAGGAATTTAGACATTATACTTTCACTTCTGTCAAGCACATCCTAGATCACCTGATATAACTAACTGCTGGAATATTTTTCTTGTTTGCCTCGGACTTGTATTCAGGTTAAGGAAAATGACCAGTCAGGTGATGGGATTGAATCCGTCATAAATAAAGTTGAGAGTTACTTGGCTGAAGGAAAACTTGCTGAAGCAGCAGATGTTCTTGAAGAAAGCGTCAGAGGCACACAAGCTGCAGAAATTGTAGCAGATTGGGCGAGGCAAGCAAGAAACAGGGCTATTTCGGAGCAGGCTCTAACTCTTCTTCAATCTTATGCTTCTTCCATTAGCCTTACATAAATCCCAAATCTTTACAGAACCATTTTGATTTAATACCTAAGCTTGCAGAATTTTCTGGTTCTCCGATCTCCCGATGATGTCAACGGGAATTGCCTTAATTTTCAACCCAAAGTAAAACAAAACCATTCCTTTTATAGCAGCAGAAATTGCTGATTCTTTTTTTCTTTTTCTTTTTCTTTTTTTTTTGGGGGGGGGGGTTTATATATATGTAATTCCAATGGCTGAAGTGATGTCAGGCTCTGTTAAATTCCCCTGTTCTCTCCCTTTTTCCCGGATGACCGAGAATGTTGAACTGCTTGCTACGGCTAAATTCAATAAATACCTGAGGCCTACGGAACAACATGGTTGAATGCCAAATGCTTCATTGTTTTCAATTGAAAGCATATTTCTCACAATTTTTTACTCATAGGAAGTTAATATACTCCAGTAACCACATTGTTAGATCTCAGACTCAATTTCCTTTAAAATTAAACAAGTTTGGAGCTTAGCCAGCCTATGATTATGTGGTGCCAACGTAGCCATATGATTGCTGCATGTTCATGCTTGTCATGATGAAAATTGTAAAATTACAAGGAGAATATGGAGCAACCTGTTCACGCACGCTAAATCTCACTATGATTCTACCGTCTATGATTCTATGACTGTACCCTCATGTCTTGTCTTAAATTCTAATCAGATCACATTAGATAGGCTATGGATTTAATAACTCCTTCATCTACATGGCCACTTACTGATAATTGATATAAAGCAAGGAGAAGATCTTTTTCAATATTGGAGAGTCTAATACTTTTCTACAGTTATTAGATGGCTGTAGATTTCATCTGTTCAATGAAATTTACAATCATCTAATAATTGTGAACAATAAAAGAGAAAAAAATATTAAAAAGAACATATGCATTACAAAGTATTCACGACGCCATTTTCTTAACTCATGTCTATTCATGCATTTGTAGGTTGCAAAACCTAATTATGTGTTGAAGGCAAAAGGATCTTAGAGCGACTTATGGAAGATTTGCTCTGTATTATACACTAACCTAATGTTTTTCTTATGCATGCCAGCTGAAGCCTGAAGTTGACATATTTTATTTTTCTATTTCTTGGCATAAAGACATTCCACTTCTTATTAATACTTAAAGAACAGAACAAATCATTTGAACAACTGCTTTATCACATAAAAGAAAACAAAAAAAAAATCCCTTAAGCCAACTTGAATGCGTAGTTTAATTTAATTGACTAGTGACATTCTCTACTTAACATTCTGGTGGTTGCTAAGGGCCTCTTGACTTCCAAGCTCAGAGGAAGGTATGAAATAATGAAATCCAGAAATTCTGGGTCAAACATTGCAATTAATGTATATTTACTTTTATAAATAATCACTGAGTTGGATGGACAATGTCTACTTATTTATTTGCTAACTAAAGAATGGTTGCAGTTTTTTCTTTTAACATTTTCTACTGTTTGATCCTGCTGGATGTTAACGAGTTAGGTCTTCCTTTATGACATTTTCATTAAACAACCATCAAGATATTAATCTACGTTCATTTCAAACTCTTTAGGTCATGTTTGATTGTTAGAATTGAGGTATGGGAATTGAAATAAAATTTAAAATTGGAATCTCATTCTCATTTACATGTTTGGTTAGGTATAAAAAAATGAAAAAATCATTTTTCTCATTTGGCTGTGAGAATGTATTGGGCGGTAAAGAAATTGTAAGAAAACTATTATAATACCTATGAATGTAAAAAGGTATATAAATATTATATAAAAAACACTGGTAAATATATTCAACAAAGAATTTGAATATAATTTTTTTAATATATTGCAAAACATTTAATATATTTAATATGTTAATAATATTAGATATTGTATATAATAACATATTAAATATATTAAATAGTAACGTATTGATTATATTAAATATTTTATATAAGACATATTGAAAGTCAAATTTGTAGAACTAGTTTATAGTTGTAATTAATAATCAATAGTTCACTAACATTTTTAATAACTGTTTAATATACTACAAAATATATGATATAATTTTTAATAAATTTTGACTATATTGCTAACAATGAACCGTGGTTGTGGTTCGAGTACTCTCAAGTGTGCTAATATAAATGTTACAGATATTTTAGGGCAATTAAGTGAGGTTAATTATAAATTAGGATAAAAGCGCAATTTTGAAAATTTTATAAGGGCATAATAGTCAAAATGTTATATTGAAAACATAAAAAAGTCCATTCCATCACTTAAGGGACTGTTTGGTTCAATGGAGGGAATGAGATGAGAGGGATTTTAATGGAGGGAAAGGGGAGGGGAAATAAAATTTCTTTGTATGATTTAGTTTGAGGGGAGGAGAAAATAAACTTTCTTTTTTTTTTGGTTTACAATGGGGAGACGGAAAATAAAATAAAATGACTATTATAGCTCTTTGATTGTATGACCAATAAAACATAATAAATTTGTTATCACTTATATTCAAATAAGTTAATTCATTTGTTATGGTGAAATAATATAACATTTTAGTAGTTTCAATTTAATTCATCTAAAAAACATCTCAAATATATAATGCGTTTTAAAAATTATATAAAATTTTAATTTTATTCTTACCGTAATAAAAAAAAGTTAAATAATTTTATTATTAGAAGAAACAACAAAAAATAATTAAGTAAAATTTAACTAATTGATTAAAATCTTATTTTGACCCCTCACATATGTCCTTTTTTTAATATGGTCCTTCATAGATTTTTATTCTCAATTTGATCCCTTATAGATTGATATGTTATCAATTCAGTCCCTCAAAAAATTTATATTCTCAATTTAGTCCCTCATAGATTAATATGTTATCAATTTAGTCCCTCACCTATTTTCATTCTCAGTTTGTTCCCTAACAAATTAATATATTATCAATTTAATTCTTTTTTTGCTGGCCATAACTTTTGATAAAGAGACTAAATTGATAACATATAAATTTTTGAGGGACCAAATTAAAAATAAAATGTGAGGGACTAAATTAATAACATATCAACATATTAAGAATGAAATTCTATGAGAGACTAAATTAATAACATATGAATCTATAAATGACCGAACTTGTAATATCCGTTAATTTCGAAATATAATTCGCCTAAGAGTATTTTAGAATTTTACAACGTTACTTTAGTTATTTATTTTGGTCATTTTTAATTTTCATATTTAATTGTTCTGTTTGAATATTATTTATGAAAATTGAGTTAAATGACTGGACTGAATATTTGCACTGTAATACCTAAGAAAAATAAAATATAAATATTTGTTTACAAACTACTGTACTATTTCAGTATACGGTACTATTCACCTGTATAATACTATTTACGTATATGATACTGTTCATTTATACAATCGAAATGTCAAGTACTAGATGTTGTTTGGTAATAAGAGAAAACTAGAAAGAAGTTCGTAGGAGAAACTGACGTTTTATGTGTGAAAATACCCTTAGGGACTAAAGTGAAAGGACTGAATTGAAAAGAAACTTAAAGGTTTAAGGTGAAAGGATATTTTTCCCTTTTAAGTTTAATAACAGAAAAATTTTCCACGTGAGGTGCACAGTAACTGCATTATTAGAAATGTCATTTTCATGAATAGTAAATTGAATATTTTATTAACGCATAGTGTCAAATAGTACCCTTGACTTTTGCTATAAATAGGCTCTTCCATTTCACTTCTAAACTCACACCTTCAACTTCTCTTCTTCTCTCCTTAAGTTTCTCTTACTCCAAAGCTAGGCCTCTGAGATTTTGGGCCTTTCCTTTTCAGCTTAGGTAAGGATACTATGCCCTTTCTATGTCTTTCAAATTTTAGAAGTTAATTTCTTAAGTATGCTCTGTGGTTGCGGCCTTGGCTGATCTTCCACATCAGAAAAACTGTCCTTAGTTGTTTATATGTTATTTTGATTACCGAAATAGAATGTAAACTGTGAAGAATACATGTCTAGGAAAGTTCTGGCTAAGGAAAGACCTGGTTTTTAAGTGTGTCCAGTGTGACCCTCCACTCTTTCCTGGGAACTTACCTGGTGTACTCTTTTACAGATTGTATTCTCTATTTCTGATATGAATAGTGACCGTACGTATGAATAGTGACTGTACGCATGAATAGTGACCGTATGAATAGTGACCGTATATATGAACAGTAACCGTACATATGAACAGTATCTGTACGAAAATAATCCTGACGTATTTTCTCTAATCTTTCATGAAAATCTCCGTAGCAGAACACCGAAATTCACCTGAGAACTCTTGTCTGTAATGACTTAGAGAAGCGATGTTCGTACGGAATCCAGGTGAGTGAAACGACCCCGTTTTAATAGAGTTTTAGCATTACTGGTGATAAAAAGTATGTCGTAGGACACTCCCAAGATTCATAGGGGGAAATTGGATTCAGAATGACGAATCTAAATGAGATAATTAATCCATAAGTATGGATAAAATGAAATAAGTATCTTATGATGATGTGAAGTTTGAATGTTTTCAAAAATGGATTAATTGTTATCTTGATATGTGGTTTATAAATCCATAATATAGTAATATACTATACCTGTTATATGGATGAATATTATATTGAGCTTCTGATTATGATATGAAATGCTATTGATTGTGATTGAGCGGGACAGTACCCCCTCTCACGGCAAGGCGGAAAACCCGGTTGACAGGGTGTCTTGACCAATGAGTATGGAGACAACGATTCCCTCAGTAGGGATATAGCCCGGATTAGTGATAAATCCGTGAGGCGCCCTAGCTAAGAGGATGAGGTTGTGCGTCATGGCGGAAATATACATAATTGGTGAGCCGGCCTGTGTGCGCTCTCCGGGATATATTGCCATTGACGAGTACTAGTAACGTTTGTTGAATTGGATGAATTTTTATCTTCTGTCTATTGGTTGAGTATGAGCCTTTGGATATGCTTGCATGACTGGTAATGTATTTGAATTTTATTAATGCGAGGCCGATTCGCTCATTGAGTTTAAAAGCTCACATTGTTTGTACAACCTTTTTGTTCAGATCAGGTTGCCATCGAAGAATATCTGCTAGAGGAGTAGATCACTTTGGACCTTTCCGTTGTCGGGTAGACCTCTCTTCTGTTATAGATTATGTTGCTCTGTAATCGTCTAGGACATCTAGTTCAGGGGTTCGACATTTGGCTTGTATGTCAGTATAATAATGTATTTTAAATTGATAATCTATGATTTTCAGATAAGAAAATTTGATATATTTATCGGAAGGCTTACAGTGATGAGAGATTCATCATTGTGCCGGTCATGTGCCCAAAAAACGGGTCGTGACATGCACCATGTGGGATATATTCTAAGAATGGTGAAATTCATGGAAAAAGTAGTTTAAGAATGGTCAATTAGTCCATTTATTGTAAATTGACTGGATGGGTTTGGATGTTAGGTTATGGATACCCATGGGTTATTCAATAACCCATTAGAAATATTTAAAATAAAACTTCAATAGTACCCTCTCATTATTCACGCAGAAGCAAAGGCTGAAAATTGAACAGTGGAAGTTTCTCTCATTTCTTCATCCTCTTCTCAAATCCTTTCCTTAATCTTCAGAATTTTGATTATTTGTTCAGTTCAAAAGCTTTGTAAGGATCAAAGGTAAGCTTTAATCTCATTATTTTCCTTAAATCTAAGTTTATATGGAAGATTAGAGGAGGTTTTGTTCTTGAAGATTTTGATGATAATTCATGAATCTTAGTTGTTTTAGAGGTTATATTTGAGTTAGGATTGAGTTATAGTCGGTTAAAAGAGTTGAGATTCTGGTTTTGAATCAAGAAAGGAAAGGATGAAATTTTCTGTGAAAGTTTCTGCAAACTCGAATTTACTGTAGCAACCAGAAAATTTGGAAAAATTTTTCGAGTACTGTAGAGTCGGCAGTCAACGGTACTGTAGCAGTCAATGTTACTGTAGCGAAACGTCACTGTAGCGAACCGTCACTGTAGCGAACCGTTACTGTAGCAATCAGAAAATTTTGCATATTTTCGTGATTTTGTTTCCTTTCTTATATTTCCTTGTAATATATTTTACTAGGAAATTTTTCTACACAAATTCTAGCGTGGAACAAGGTAAACTTGGACAAACATCAAGGTAAGTGAATAACCTTGCTAAGCTAATTTGATATTACTAGTCAAAGTACAATATAAGTCCCATTTACAATATTATTTTGATATTAAGCAATCAATTTTTCATATGAGAGTATATGATGATCGGTATATTTTTTTTACAGAAACTCAAAGGAATAAGAGTATGTAGAAATTATTTTATTTCATGGCAATTGTACTATGTGATAAATTCTCACTATCTTATTAATGAGTAAAGATCTACGGGATCTAATATATGAGTTTGAAAGGGTTAAAGTCTCATACTACTCAGTGCATAACGATGAAAAACTATACACGAGTTTGAAAGGGTTAGAGTCCCATACTACTCGGTGTAAATAGGTGAAATCATAAATACGAGTTTGAAAGGGTTAGAGTCTCATACTACTCGATGTATATTTATGAAATCTTATTCACGAGTTTGAAAGGGTTAAAGTCTCATACTACTCGATGTATATCTATGAAATTTTATTCACGAGTTTTAAAGGGTTAGAGTCTCATACTACTCGATGTACAAGACAATTAATTATATGAGTAAATGTGGTATTTGTACTTTTGATATTTTATATAGTACATTTATTTACTTACTGAGTTTTTAAATAAACTCACACTCCCTATGATTATCTTTTCAGATACAGATAACAAGGAAGAAGAGTATCCGTTTGAAGATTAGAAGCTCATTGGGATTATTCTCTATTTCTGTCTGGTGGGATACCAGTACTTATTAATGTGGATACTAGGAACGCTCTGTACTTTCTATAGGTCTCCTAGGCTTGCGATGAGATAAAAACATCAGATTATGTATGCCTATATTTACTTATCAGATGAATATAATTCTGTCGTGTGGAATGAATGATTAAGGTTGAATGTAAAACCTTACAGAATATATGTAAATAACTTATGTTTGAGAATTTTATCAAATGAGTAGTATCTTTTCACATGTTCAATTTTTGGGATGTGACAGAACTGATAATTAAAAATTGTAAGTGATTAACTATGAGGGACCAAAATGATATTTTGGTCCTTATTAATTTACTCAATTTATTATTATTATAATTATTTTTTTGGTTATCCTTTATTATTTAGTTATACATATAATATATTATTTACTTAGTATAATAATAATAATAATAATAATAATAATAATAATAATAAAAACTTTTATATAGTCAAAATATGTTAATAATATATTATTTAAGAAATAAAATAAAATAAGTTAAGTTAGAAGGCAATTTTAGTATTAAAAGAAATTGTTGAGGGCATTTTATACAGTCAAAATATGTTAATAATATATTATTTAAGAAGCAAAAAAAAATTAGTTAGAAGACAATCTTGATATTAAGAAAAATTATTGAAGGCACTTATGTCTTTTATATTATTATAATTTTCCTTCCTTCCAAATCCTCCACTTCGGAGGAAAAAAAAACAAGAGGAAAGAGAGATTTTTTTACTTACATTTTTCCTCCCATTCCCTCATCTCCAACTAATTAAAACAAATATGGCCAAATTTAAAAAAAAAAACCTCTCCCCTACCCTCCATTTCCCTCCAACTAAACAATACGTTAAGCTTAAGAAGCCGCATTCCCTCACTTGACGAAATGCATATTTCCAAATGAATGAGGATTCCAGCTGTCACGACCCATTTTTTGGGTACATGACCGGCACAATGATGCATCTCTCATCACTGTAAGCCCTTCGATAAATTCTACCCATGAGATTAAATTATCTATGTTATCAAAATAACAATTCCTTAATAAATATGAAAAAAATATATCAAATTTTCTTATCTGAAAATCATATAGATGATTTGTATGTAATAATAAATTATCAATTTAAAATACATTATTATACTGACATACAAGCCAAATGTCAAACCCCTGACCTAGATGTCCTAGACGATTACAGAGCAACATAATCTACAACAATAGAGAGGCCTACCCGACAGCGGGAATGTCCAAAGTGATCTACTCTTCTAACGGATACTCTTCATCGGCAACCTGATCTGAACAAAAAGGTTTCACAGAGAGTGTGAGCTTTTAAGCTCCGTGAGCGAATCGGCCTCGCGTTAATAAAATTCAAATACATTACCAGTCATGCAAGTATATCCGAAGGCTCATACTCAACCAATAGACATAGTTAGAAATTACATACAAGAAGATAAAAATTCATCCAATTCAACAAACGTTACTAGTACTCATCAATGGCAATATATCCCGGAGAGCGCACACAGGTCGGTTCACCAATTTTGTATATTTCCGCCATGATGCACAACCTCATTCTCTTAGCTAGGGCGCCTCACGGATTTATCATCAATCCGGGCTATATCCCTACTGAGGGAATCGTTGTCTCCACACTCATTGGTCAAGACACCCTTTCAACCGGGTTTTCCGCCTTGCAGTGAGAGGGGGTACTGTCCCGCTCAATCACAATTAATAGTACAGTATTTCATATCATAATCAAAAGTACAATGTACTATCATTTATATAACAGGTATAATATATAACTATATCATAGATTTACAAACCACAAATCAAGATAACAATTAAACGATTTTTGAAAAGATTCAAACTTCACATCATCATGAGATACTTGCTTCGTCTTATCCATACTTCTGGATTAATTATCTCATTAGATTTGTCATTCTGAATCCAATTTCCCCCTATGAATCTTGGGAGTGTCCTACGACATACTTTTTATCACCAGTAATGCTAAAACTCTATTAAAACAGGGTCGTTTCACTCACCTGGATTCCGTACGAGTATCACTTCTCTAAGTTGTTAAGAACAAGAGTACACAGATGAATTTCAGTATTCCGCTACAGGAATTTTCATGAAAGACTAAAGAAAACAAGTTAGGATTATTTTCATACAGACATTGTTCATGCATACATTCACTGTTTCATACGTACTGTCACTATTTATACGTATAGTCCCTATTTATACGTATGGATACTATTTATATATACGATCACTATTTATACGTATAGATACTATTTATACGTACATATATTGTTCATACATATAGATACTGTTCATACATATGACACTATTCATATATACGGTCACTATTCATATATATGGAGACTGTTTATACCAGAAATAGAGAATACAATCTGTAAAAGAGTACACCAGGTAAGTTCCCACGAAAGAGTGGAGGGTCACAATGGACACACTTAAAAACCAGGTATTTTCTTAGCCAGAACTTTCCTAGACATGTATTCTTCATAGTTTACATCATATTTCAGTAATCAGAGAATTAAAATAACATATAGACAGCTAAGAACAGTCTTTCTGATGTGGAAGATCAGCCAAAGCCGCAACCACAGAACATACTTAAGAAAATAACTTCTAAAATTTGAAAGACATAGAAAGGGCATAGTATCCTTACCTAAGCTGAAAAAGAAAGGCTCAAAATCTCAGAGGCTTAGCATTGGAGCAAGAGAAACTTAAGGAGAGAAGAAGAGAAGTTGAAGGTGTGAGTTTAGAAGTGAAATGAAAGAGCCTATTTATAGGAAAAGTCAATGGTACTATTTGACACTATACGCTAATAAAATATTTAATTTACTATTCATGAAAATGACATTTCTAATAATGCAATTTACTGTACACCTTAATAATTCGACTTACTATGAAAAATGCTAGAATTTTTTATTACTATTGAAAACTTAAAGGGAAAACTATCCTTTCACCTTAAACCTTTAAGTTTCTTTTCAATTCAGCCCTTTCACTTTAGTATTTGAGAGTATTTTTACACATAAAATGTCATTTTTTTCCTACGAACTTTTTTGTAGTTTTCTCTTATGATCAAACCACTTCTAGTACTTGACATTTCAATGGTATAAGTGAACAGTATCGTATACGTAAATAGTATTATATAGGTGAACAATACCGTATACTAGCATAGTAACCATAGTTTGCAAATACGCATTTATATTTTATTTTTCATGGGTATTACACCAGCAACCAAACATGGGAACATTAACAATTCTCATTTTCATTCCAATTCTTTAGCTCAATTCTAACAACCAAATATAACCTTATTTCTAATACTCTTTTAATACTAAGTAATTGATGTTAGTGTCATTTCTAATTGTCATATAATTTAATTTTTTTAGAAAATTATGTAATTCAATTGTAAATTATGAATAAATTAAATTTATTACAAAATTACAGTACTGACAAATTTAATAATATTGTTAACCATAATAATTACTAATTGTCTAAAAATCGTTTCATTTACAATTTAAAATTAAATTGCATGATTTCTTAAGATATAAATTAAATCATGTAATAAAAAATTTAAAAAAAAATGTTTAGTACTATACAAATAATAAAATAACTTCATTTATAAGTGGTCCTATTTGCGATAGAAATAGTAATGCCAAAACAAACTTAAGTCTGAGATCCAACCCATAGCTGCACATACTTGGATGAGGTTGGGCTTTCGATTTTTAAATTTTTTTTTTGCTAAGAAAAATTTATTTTATATAAATAACTCTACTTTATTATATTTTCATATTTTATAATATTATATTTAATAAATATAAAAGATTTGGGTATGAAACTTTTGTAATTTGTTAAAATGAATATAGAAATGTATATAATATAGTTAATTTAAAAATAAAACATGAAAAATTGAAGTTATTGATAATTTAAAAAATAAAAGAAATAATATTTTACAAGTAGTAAATTATATTTTAATAAAAATTATTAAAGTTTTTTATTAAAAGATTTTAGTATTTTATTATTTAAATTTTAAGAAGTCTTGTTGATTGTGAGTTTGATTCTTTCTACACTCTTTTTATATTTTTTTCTCAAATTGTGTGCCTCTTTTTTAAATAATAATAATAATAATAATAATAATAATAATAATAATAATAATAATAATAATAATAATAATAATAATAATAATAATAATAATAATAAAAGGTAAACGAGTAGCAATTATTGGAATGGAACGAGACGAGAGGGCGTGTTAGGCCTTCGGCTCCACTTTCTCTGATTAGGTTCTTCCCTTTCTAATAAACACAATGAATCTACCATTGTTTAATAAAGAGAGAAAGAAAAGAAGAAAAGGCACTTCCATCTTTTTGTACTTTAAACACGACACAAGCTTCAAAACACAGAAAGTCCATGTGTTTCCACTTCACAAGAGGTTTCTAAAAGCAGCAATTAATATAAGCAACGTAATTCCATCAAATTATCATTTATATTAATATTAACTACGTACAAAGAAATGAGATAGACAGCTTTGTCCTTATATATCCACTATTCACATTGACCTTCTGAAGTACCAATTATTTCAGAAGTGCATGATGCACTTCTGAATCACCTTTTTTTGGAAGAAAAAGAACGATAGTAATTTTATTGTGAATAATATAACAAACGAGTAGTAATTAATATATGCATGGTGTGCATGATTGAATGGAAGGTGATTGGGTTGGTGAAGTAGAGTCTTTGGCATCACATGTAATGACAAATCATTATCATAAAAATACATATATAGCTGTATATACGTGTGTGTGTGTGTATTAACTAATTTTGTGATGGAAAGGATAAATTTTATTAAATAAAATTTCATAGAGGGCTGAACTGTGTAAGGAGCCAACCAAAGAAAAGAAAAAGTAGGTCTATTCTATGTAGTTTTTCATATGTTTCTACGATAAAATTGTCATTTTTAGTTGTTCTAAAAGATGCAAACTCAACAATTCAAAACTAAAGAAACTCTCAATCCGTGGCAAAAAAGTATTTATATTTAGTATTTGATAGTGTCTCAAATAAAATTATTTCTAATAAAAAATATCAGTGGAAAGCTTGAAAAAAATGTCTATTGAGCTGCATTCCACCGTTAAATTAACATGTTTGGTTGGGATTAGGTAATATAATATGAGAGAGAATGAAGTAAAAAGAGAGATGGTGAAAATTTATCCAGATTGCCCTTCTAAAAATCACTAAGGTTTTTTTTTTTTTAAGTTGGGATATTTTAGTAAAATACTTCATTCTTTTTTTATTTTCTTTTTTTTTCTTTTTTGCATCCCAAACATAGTGAGTTTAATTAACACTTTAAATTTCAAGACCTTTATTTTTTTAGAAAAAGGAGCTCCATAATTCCAAATGATCAAAATAAGACCCTGATAATTTAAAAAAATTAATAAAAAAACCTCGAAATTCGAGATGCATCTCTAAAATCAAGGCTCAAATGAGCTAAGTACCATGCTAGATATAGGTCGGGATCTTGTCCTGTTTTTAAAGAGGGTTATGTTTTTAAATTTAAATCATTAATTTTTTAGATTAACAGTCAAAAAAAATTAAAATTTTAAAAGATAGAAATAAAAAAGTGAAATCTGAACCATTAATTTTAAAAATTAATAATCTATATAAAACAAAACCCTCCCATAGTGGACACAATTTTGTTCCGCTAGGCATATAGCAGGGAATCTGCATTTTTTAAAAACTACATCAAACTCTTTTTTAAACTTCAAGAACTATATTAAACCAAAATAAATTTTGTGGGGTAAAAATATATTTTTCCCAAAGACACTTGATATTTCTGCATTTTTGTGTTGGGGATTGGGCGTCAAAGCACATAATTTAATCAAAACAAAGGTTTATAAAATTCAATTAAACCATAAATGAAGTAGTCCTCCTCCTTCGTCTTGAGAAACACGACCTTTGGCTGTC
This sequence comes from Biancaea sappan, assembly GCA_037074585.1. Lineage (NCBI taxonomy): Eukaryota > Viridiplantae > Streptophyta > Magnoliopsida > Fabales > Fabaceae > Biancaea > Biancaea sappan. The sequence continues at coordinate 14,561,960 of CM073491.1, read as the reverse complement.
GTAGGAGCCAAGAAATTTCCAAAACCGTAGCTGGTCTGTGTGGTACTCGTGGTATTGTTGTTAAGATTCTTCAACAAATTTCAAATAACTTAAATTTAAGCACCAGCTCTTCAACAGCTAGCTCCAAGCCTAACGCGTTCGTGTTTTTGGTTACTTAGTAAAAATGCAAGGCCCGCAACCACCTTGCTATTTCTTATTTTGTAAGATCTTTTTGCGAGGAGCCTGACCTTTCAAATTGTTGAATTTTTCACTGTTAAATTATTTTAAAATATATATAAAATATTTTTTATTATCATATATATATATATATATATTTATGCAGGCAGAAGAAGTAAACTTCCCTGCTTAGAAGGCTTTTCCTCGCTGCTGTGGGGGCCTCCCTGTTTTCTCTGTCTAAACTTGGGTAAGATTGACTTTATAAAGTAGGCTGTGAAAACAGTAAAAGATGTCAAACGAGAAAGAAAGGTTGTTTAGAAAGCAGTATTTAAAGCATTTACTATTAATTATTAGAAAGGTGAAGAAGGAATCCGTTTTTTGCGAGTAAGTTCCTTGCAATTTCTGTTGAACCTGGCTTGAGGCTTCCTCTGTTTCCACTGTATAAATTCACCTCAAACACATTCCCATGAACCCGTCTGCTATCAGCTATCTGCTTTCCTTCCTTCCATCACCCTCTTGGGCTCTCATTGACGCCCATTTCATCCTTCTCTACTTCCCTCTTATCTGATTTGCTTGTGGCATTCTCGTAAACTTGTGCTGAGGCCTTGAGCTTTGGCAAGACTTCTCTTTTATAAACCGTTTTGCTTGTGAACACAGAAATGGGAGTTGGAGGCACTCTGGAGTACTTCTCTGATCTAATGGGTGGTGACCACCACCACAAGAAGACGAAGAACAAGAAGAAGCAATTACAGACAGTGGAGTTAAAGGTGAGGATGGACTGTGATGGCTGTGAGCTCAAGGTTAAGAAAGCACTCTCTTCATTAAGTGGTGAGTTACATTATCTTTCTGCTCATCACTTCCTCTGTTTTTTTGTGGGTTTCACTTTCAACCATCACTCAGACCTTAAAATATAAATGGTGGGTGCAGGAGTAAAATCGGTGGAGATCAACAGAAAAGAACAAAAAGTGAGTGTAAGTGGATATGTTGAAGCGAACAAGGTCCTGAAGAAGGCAAAGTCAACAGGGAAGAAGGCTGAGATTTGGCCCTATGTGCCTTACAACTTAGTGGCTCAACCATTCGCTCTTACAGCTTATGACAAGAAGGCTCCTCCTGGTTATGTCAGGAAGGTAGAGAACACAGCCACAGTTGGAACAGTGACAAGTTATGAAGATCCTTACAGCACTATGTTTAGTGATGAAAATCCTAATGCCTGCTCTATTATGTAGATCATTCATGAAAGAGAGAGTGTATTTATCCGCACAGCATTGTAAATTTTTCAAATTTTTAATGTGGGTTCTTTTATGTCCTTGCTTTTTTTCTTTCCAATTTCCCAGTTTTCATTTCCTCGTAGACTTTTCTTGAGTTTTGACTTTAAAAGGAGAAATGATCATTGTTTTGCTGACTTTCTCTTCTAATGTCCTGGTCAGTGGTTCTGCAGTACATAGCTTTGTCCTTGAAATCTCAAATAATTTTGAGGGTAAATTCTACTTTTCCCTTTCCTTTTCCCCCACCCATTTACCAGAAGTTAGAAAACTTTACGTACATGTCATTCGTGCCAGTATGGAGGATTCAACAAAATTATCAATACTATTATCATATACAAAAAGATCTTCAAGTGTGTAACAATAAAGATGCGTGCTTAATTTGTCAATGGCGAAAATATATATACATTAAGGCATATGAGATTTTTATTCTCATTTTCTCGACTAAAATTAATTAACCACAGTTTCTTTTGGCTTTTTCTACCCTTGGGGAAAGTTAAATCCCGCTCTTTTATTGTAAATGATAAGCACAAGGAGATAGGAAAGAATGAGCACGCTACTTACCATACATGTATGCGAAGATTGCAAAGGACCAATACATCATTGGTTTAACCTCCATTTTGGAGCCCCATTTAAAATACATATACATATTAGATTTTAAAAATGCCTGACCTGATAACCTGACAGATCTATTCACAGTGAATAACTATCATCACTAAAATAATAAATTCCAGATCATTTTTGCCCCAAGTGAAACTTCACTTGCAAGCCGCTGTCTATTCAATGTGATTCTGCCTAACAAGTTAGCAGGACTCATAATCACAAAACTGCATTTCATTGTTCTAAGCATCAAGAACCAATGTCATTTCAGGCAAATCCAGAAGAACAGAAGGGAAAAGGACATCAAGCAGGTTGATGGCATTTATCATAAAAAGAATTAATGAATCTATAACAGTACTGAGAATTACTTATACACTTAAGGTACAAAAGTTGCGTCCCAAGTCATGTGTAAAGCTACACCTTACTCGTCAAATCTATATCACCATGATAGATTGCTCTCAAAATGAGTATCCAGATCAATCAAGGCCGACTGCCTAACCATGAACAGTAACTTGAGGTAGCTGGAATGAGTAAGGAGATTCTGCCAAACAAGTTGATCCACACTCACCACCCAAAACGTCCAGTTCATTACTTTAAAACTTTTAGAACCATGCCTATGTTAGATAAACCAGAACAAGGTAGAGAAATCATATCAGCAAGTGTCATGTATATAGTATCAAGGGATTTATCTCTTCAATACCACTCAGCCGTTAAACACTTTAAAACTGATCACGTTTTATTTAATGTTTCTGATATGATAAGAAGATGAATATCAACTGGTTAAATTGCTAAAGTAGGTGATCAATGTTTCATAATGAGGCTTACAGCTGCATGTGCATATAAGCTTCCTGTTTAGCTAGACAAGTCCGGAATCGAACGATAGCTATTTTAATATTTTTGGAAAAAAAAGGGGAAAAAGGAAAAAGAAAAGAACAAAAACAGAAACTAACAAATAGTAGGTGCCAAGCGTACAGAGATCCGGAAAACTCACTTGGTTCATGTGCGCTTCAGGTGCATATATGTGTCTGTTGAGTTTTTGCTTCATTTACTTTGCATTGCCGGAGTAAATACCAACAAATTTAATATCATAAAGAAGAGTAGCATTGCCTGGTATATTGCAGTCACCTATACAACCAGTGACAGGTTTGTCAGTACGCAACAAATAAATTTCACAGTAAGGACTTGCTGCATCGAGTGAAAATAATAGTTCATATAGTATCTTAGGCAGGTTTTCTTAAACCTTGATTATTTAACCAAAAAAGCTTGTCCCTAAAACGGATACTATCAAAATTTAAAAGCACTTCCTAACACAGGATGCCCTGGATTTTATTTAAATCCTTGATCTAATCAGTATCTTTCAAAATAAAGAAATGCCAAAACAGTATGAGAATAGACTTGGAAGGAGCGTATGGCTAAATAATCACATTTTAAATGTTTACCAGATTTAAAAGAGCTTCTCATTGTATTGCTTATATGAACACTACAGTCTAGCAATTTCTGTTCATAAGTGATTAAACAACCTGAAAAGCATCCCGCAGGTTCTGGGCCGTATGCTAACTGTGGAGGAATCCTTAGTTTACGTTTCCCACCTGTGCAAAAACTGTAGATTAACAAAAGTCTTTAAAGGGACTGACGAGTGACATATAGCATGACCTAAGAAATTTACAAGTTTCATATATATTTCATACCTATCCGCATTGGAGGTACTCCTTCACCTCCTAAAATTCCCTGATCCAGTCCCTTGATGACCTGGAGTTAACATACGCAATAAGCGCTGGATTGTCAAAGATATATATAAAAATTAATGATCCCTCTTCAAAATTCAAAGTTCATAGTTATAGTTTTCTCAAAGAGAAAGAACTGGACGAGGGGAGTTCTTGGGCAGAAATGTAAGTCTATAAAGACCAAATATCAAGTTAACACTTCTGATCCTCTGTATGAGGTCAAGTGTAGGCATATATGACATTAAAGACAAACCAAACCTGTTCCAACTGAGAAGAATCAATTTAAAGTTGGTGAACCGTCAGAACAGTTTGATGTACGGATCCTTGAATTAAAAGCCAGGATATTTTTTTGTGGGCTCTTTCTTGGCAAGGATGCCATGGTCCATGCATGATTAAATAAAGGATTAGAGGTCCACAGAGTACTTAAAATACTTTCGGGTGAAGACTACTGGTGCCTTCTTAAACTGTAGGCCAGTAGGCAAGGACAGTATGTTACAATATATCCACTTTAACGTGAGCAAGTAATATTGTACAAACCAATACTTTAACCTGGAGAACAACTTCTTACCTTGCCAACACCAATGCGCATGGTGAGAGGTCTAGCACGTTTATAGCTGCTGTCGAAGACTGTCCCATCAGCGAATCTTGCAGTGTAATGAATCTGTATTACTTTCATCACTTGAGAACTGAGAATTTAAGTGCCTACTAAATAGTAATAAAGCCGATCAAGTGTTATTTAATACTTGCATGATGCATACATCAGAAATTCTTGCTATGAGTAATGCCGTGCTTATAATAATAATAAAAAAAAATTAGAGGGTAGAATCATGCAATTGCGAGCAACAATGGATACTCAAAGTGGAAACTCACATTGATTAGCTCGCCGAGAGGGGCTTCATCCCCAGGCCCTTCTACAATATCGCAATAACCAAGATCAGACTTAGCATAATTAAGCTCACATAAAGGATCTCCCACGGTAGCATAGTATTCAATTCTGGTGGCATCGGCATCCAAGGGCGTGAAAGCTAGTACTGAAGCTGCTAAAACTCCAATACCAATGTCAAGAAATGTCTTCTTAGTAGCAGACGCGGAGGTTGAAGAAAGCTTAGGCTTGGAGCAATGTGGTTTTGAATGGCAAGAGCGAGAACAATACGAAAAAGTGAATTTGGGACTAGAGATTTGAAGGGCATTGGGGTTTGCAGTGGTAATGGCTAGAGCAGAGACTGCCATTTCTTCTCCGATATTAAGCTATCTCGACTCTGAAGCTCCCAGATTTTTGTATGGCGCAGGCTTGCCATTTCGGCGAGGCGCTCAGAGAATAGATATGTTCCGGACCCACGTAAAGCACAGGTCTTCCTCCTCTCGTTCCAAATTATCCTTTCCAGATATTGTTTTATTTTTTCCTTGTAGACTATAGTTCTACAGTGTTTATTAAGACTTATAAAATGTTTTTATTTATTCCTTCAGCATCTCTTGTTCACCAATAAAACATAACTCCTACTATTTAGACACATGGGTTATGCATTATATTGGTCTCTCAAGGGTTTTGTGGGCATCAATTTAGTCATTAATAGTTTTTGTTAATAAAAAAAACCTACAAAGAGCTTGACATCTTGATAGGTTAAATAAAAAAACTCAATTTTTCAGTAGATAAACTCTATATATTTACTATTTTTTTATACAAAACAAGGCATGACAAATTGTAAAAGTGTAATCAACTAAAAGAAGCATCAAAAGACGCAAGGGAGGGTTTCAGATACTAAAAGTGTGTTTGGAAGAACTTATTTTGAGTTTATCTTACTTATCGTATGACATAAACGCTTATATACATGTTTGGAAGAGTTTATATAAATAGTTTATTGTCACGTCCCAAAATTTGAGCACGTGACCGGCACGGAAAGTGAATTTCATTTCACCTCCGTAAGCCTATCTTTCTCTTAAAAAAAAATCATACAATTCTTTTTCATGCAACCAAAACGAGTTCTGTATACATACTACAATTACTCACATTACATCACTGAATGAACCTACCCGATTACAGAGATTTCTAGATTTATACAACTTAGAATAAAACTTAACTATTATACCTTTATCCTGAACAAATGAAAAGGTAATTATGGACTAAGGATCCATAATTCCTTGTTCCGATATTTACCTTCAGCTGTCAACTCTGAAAAAAAATATCAATAAGAGGGGTATGAGCAAACCACGTGCCCAGTGAGTAGATAACACAATACTATGACAAAATAAAAATCATGCATCATAATGATAACATGCAGCAATCATACGTAGATCGATCATCATATGATATAATATTATTCATAATACTTCACAACAATATCCAAGTGAATCAAATGCATTTCAACAAAATTCAAAATTCACAACAGCAATCGATGAAATCAATTTCACACACAATTCCCGTACCAACCGGGTCGTCCAGAATACCTCTGGATCGTTGCCCGCGGCCCCCGCCGCATCCACCCTTATCGCTCCATTTATATTCTCCACCCTTATAGCTTCACATAGATTTCTCCATGGGGTGCACCACCATGCTTTTCCTTTCCAGTCAAACACAATCACAATCACATATAAAAACATCCTCAATCATAATCTTGAGCCACATACACAACTCAGTCATTTACAATTCAAACCACAACATAATCAATGTGGTTCCAGCAACATAGCATGTATATAACATAACCCATAATATAGAACAATTATTCAACAATAACATACTTCAACTATCCGCATATGATTGAACTCAACAATCAGAGTATGATACATTTCAACTCAGTTCACATGCCATTCACAATCCATCATATAACCTCATTCATGAGAAAATAAGAAAATATAATTATATACATCACCTGGCACGTTCCACAATTGTTTGTCTCATCATCCCACATCATTCTCTTCAAATTTGGATATTCAACATATTTTCACTATGATGCAAAAAGTCAATAACAAAGATATTTAATCATAGCAAGTATTAACCCACTCACCTGGATTTCATGCTCTCAGCACTCCCACCTTGCACTTGACCATTCCTATTGTAACCAGATAAAAACCATCAGGGTTACGAAATAGAGAAATTTCCTACCACTACTCTCGACCTTCATCCACTTCTCAAATCATAACTCCTAACTGGTAATGAATATCCAGATGAAACTTATACCATTGGAAACTAGACTCAAAGAGCTTTTCAACGATATTAAAAAAAAACTGATGCTACAGTAACGGTCAACGGTCAACGCAGCTACAGTAACGTTGACCGAGTCAACGCTACAGTAACGAGAAAATCTGGAAAAATTTTCTCGGTGAACAGTAATTCTGGGGAAAATTTTCGATGTTCTTCGTGTTCTTCATCCAAAAATCCAAAAATCATATCTAAAACAACATTTCTTTTGATTTCTTCCATGGGTTTTCATCCTTAATGTCTAAGGAGTGTTTTAACACCAAAACCCCCAATTTCTACCAACAATCCAAGCTCAAATCTCAAATTTTCATCAAGAACACTAACTTTTTCAAATATCCAAATTCTACAAATTTCTCATAGTTTTCTCCAAATTTCTTGTTCTAATAACATCATAAACCACCTAGGAATGTTTTAGATTAACATCCACACTTAAATTCATCCATTAAAATATTCTACAAAAATTTTGCAAAAATAATAACCAAGGATTTGATCTTGTAATAAGAGGAAGAAGAAGAAGAACATCAACTTACCAATCATCCTAACTTTCATAGCTTCCTTCCCAAAGCAAAAATTGCATGAATGATTGATGAAGAAATTCCTTTGCAAGCATAATCGAGAGAGAGAGAAAGTGAAGCTACGGGAGGGAGAATGAGAAAAAGAAAAGAATAAGGAGAAGTGTATATGCGTGGGCCCCACCAATTTCTTTTTCGATAAAATCGCTCATAGCCACCTTAGCTTATAAGATTTGTTCACTTTAATCCCTCTCGATGTCTCAAACTCCACTTTAACCTCGAATCCATCATCTTTTCGGTACCGGACTCATAATTCATTCCCATAAGCTCTATTTTTCTTCTCGGGTTCCTACTTGGTCATTTTTCAAAAGTCCTCTATACTTTCTTTTCTTTTCACTTTAGTCCTTGAGAATTTGTAAAAATTTCCTAAATTAAAAATAAAAATTTCTATTCTCACATTTTCTTCACTAATTCAAAAAGAAAATTTTTCACGTAATTAAATTTTTCACTAAACTTCAAAATAGGCTTTAAATATTCATATAAATTCTTGGGATATTACATTTATGATATGCCCATAAGCTATTTTCAACTTATTTTCATAAGTTATGCAGAATAATTTATAAAAATAAGCTGAAACAACTTATGTAAAATTTGCCTTTATAAACTGTTTAATTGTAAAAATAACTTATAAATAAGCACTTATTCTATAAACACTTAAATAAGTTGTTTACACAAACAATGCCTAAATCCAGTCAAAATACGAGCACTCATCAGAGTATTTACACACTTATTAGTCATTAATAATTTATTAACATGAATGTAGTTCTAATATTTAAAAAATTACATTATTTTAGTTCCAATCCTAACTCAATTAAAATTAATGTTAATAAGTTTTTAAGTTATGACTAATTTAATGACAACAACCTTTTAATTAAGGATTACTTAATGTTGACATAATCATTTAAAAATAAAAAGGTTGTTTGTGAAGAAATATTAATAAGTTAAATTGTATAGCTCAGCAATATAGTTAGCTTTTGTAATTATACAATTGCATTTAGTTTAAAGTTAGCTAATTCAATTTGTTTAGTTTAGAAGTAGTTCAGTTAGGAAGCTAAGATAGACACGTGTGGTATATATATAGCAACAAAGTACATGTACAATTTACTTACTTACTAAATATATTTTGAATGGAAGGTATGGCAAAGGATCCAGATTGATTTACAACACTTTGTTTTCTATTTATCTGATATACTTACCTAATATTTTCACATGGTATCAGAGCCTATGGTAATTTGAGCCAACACTTCGATCAAGTGAGTTCTTCTGAAGGATCAGTTGTAAAGTCTCTTGCGATTCGAGAATGGAGATCCATGGCGGAGTCGATGGTTCAAGTGTAGAGAGAAGGTCAACCTCGAACACAAATCTTGAAGATCCTTTGATGATTCAAAATGCCGATAATCCAGGCATGATCCTTGTAACTGTACCACTCACTGATTCCAATTTCCTGATCTGGAGCTGGTCAATTAGACATGCGTTAGCAGCAAAAAACAAGTTAGGATTTGTGAATGGAAGCATTACTGAACCTACTAATGAAGCCAAATGGGGAAAATGAAAGCGTGTGGATGAATTAGTTGTTTCATGGATAATAAACTCCATGAGGAAAGAAATTGTCAAATCTTTTGTTTATTGCTCTTTGGCGAGGAAACTATAGACTAAATTAGAAGAACAATTTGGCGAGGGAAACGGTCCACAAATTTATCATATACAGAGGCAGATATCCTTCATAGAATAAGGCAACCAATCGATGGCCATGTACTACAATCGGTTGAAGAAGCTTTGGGAGGAATTGAACATTCTTCAACCAATGCCACAGTGTACATGCGAAGCCATGGACAAGTGTGGTTGTGATGTGTCAAGCAAGTTTGCAACCATATTGACACAGACCAAGCTGATTCAGTTCTTTATGGGATTGAATGACAACTACGATGCAATTAGAGGTTAGATTTTAGCATTGGATCTGTTGCCTTCTGTCAACAAGGCATACTCCATGATACAAAGAGTTGAGAAATAGAGAACGGTGCAAGGAGAAATGAATAATATTACAGAAGGTAGTGTGATGTTAGCTAAAGCAGCGCAACATAATGATAAAGCACAAAATTACAAAAGAAATCAAAAAAAGGAAGATAGAAGTTGTTATTATTGTAATGGAATAGGACATGTAAGGGACACGTGCTTCAAATTGTAGGAACTCGGACTAGTTCAAGTAACTAAAGAAGGATAAAGCAGCTAGTAATAGCAAGGGATATGCTCACTTGGCCAGTAATTCATCTGATGAAGGAAATGAGGGCAAAGAGACAGTAGTAACTAAAATGGGGACCAGCAATGGCTGAATACATACAATAGGAAGTAAGTAGAATACTCAAAGGGAAACATGCAAATGAAGTTGAGCATGTAAATTTCATACACATCAGTGACTTTGCTAGTAACATCTCTTGCAACTTACCTTTTTTACCTAGTGGAACTTGTGGTTACTGGATTATAGACATAGGGGTGACTAACCATATTTGTGCGGAAGAAAATTTGTTTACTACCTTAAAACCTTTAACCAAAAGAATTTTAATTCACCTACCAGATGAGACCATGAAGAAGGTAAAATCTTGTGGAAATGTTTCTTTGCATATTGACCTATACCTTCAAAATGTTTTATTCATACCTTCATTCAAACACAACTTGTTGTTAGTGGCCAAATTTAGTAAAAGTAACTCCCTTAAATTTTCATTTTACCTAAATTTCTGTACACTGCAGGACCAGAGGACTGATAAAATCATTATTGTGGGGCACATGAGGCAGCAGTTGTATGTACTTGACACACATTCATTCCAGCCAGAAGCCATAAAACGTGCAAGTCTAATGATGTTAGGGATTGATACAATAGAGAAAATTTCTATAAATCCTGTTTTTTCTTCCAATATTTGGCATAAAAGGATGGGTCATCCATCCAAAGTTGTAATAGAACATTTACCCTTTGTTTGTAATAAAGATTGTGATATCAATTGTGATATATGTAGAATGGCAAAACAAACAAGGTTTTCCTTTTCAAATAGCACTAGCTGTACAAAAGAAGTTTTTGAGCTTGTATATGTGGACATTTGGGGTTCATATAAAATATAAAGTCTGATTGGTGCTAGATATTTGATAACATTGGTTGATGATCACAGTAGGTGTACTTGGGTGTACCTAATAAGGGACAAGGGACAAGTTATTACTTAGGTAAGGAATTTCTTAGCTATGGTTAAGGCACAATATGGGAAACAAGTAAAGGTAGTAAGGTCAGACAATGGTGCAAAGTTCTTGAGCACATCTTGCCAGGGAATGTTCAATGAGCAAGGTATTATTCATTAAAGGAGTTGCCCATATGCTCCACAGCAGAATGGAGTGGTGGAGAGGAAACACAGAACCATTCTACAAGTGGCTAGATCACTGTTGCTGCAATCATCTATGCCAGTAAAGTTTTAGGGTGAGGATGTGTTACATGCAACATACCTCATTAATAGACTTCCTTTCTCTTCAATAGGATGGAAGTGCCTATACCAAATACTGTTAAAAAAAGATATTCTGTATGAAAATATTAAGGTCTTTGGATGCTTGTGTTATATGACTAATACACATTCAAAGAAAGATAAATTTACAGCAAGAGCTATAAGGAATGTTTTTGTTGGTTACTCTTATGGGCAAAAAGGACATAAGGTGTATGATTTGGAAAATGAAGTACTTACAGTGTCAAGAAATGTAACTTTTAATGAAGAAGTGTATCCTTTTCATGAAGGGTCAGGAATACACTATAAAAAAAATTAACTTTAAAGTCTAAAGTCGCCATCAAAGACCCTTTTGGTGGTGACTCTGATGGCAACTAAAGTTGTTGATGAAAGTCTGTGGCTGAAAGTCCTTTGGTAGTGACTAAAGGGGTCGCCACCAAAAGTCACCCTTTAGTGGTGAGTAAAGTCGCTACCAAAAGTCATTTCTTTGCAAAAAAAAAAAATTCGTCCAAAAAGACACTGAAATTCACCTTTAGTAGCGACTTTGAATGTCGCCACAAAAAAGACATTTGGTGGCGACTTTTAGCCGCTACTAAAAATAACTTTTGGTGATGACTCGCCACTATTATTGGACCCGAATTGGCCTGACGGTCGACCCGAGACTTTTTGACCCGTGCTGGTCTTGACCGATCTACTAACCACTGCCTTAAGGTGACTCAATTTTTTTTGTGTAATATTCAAGTTTATTTGAAATTAAACCAAACAAATAAATAACTGAAATTCGAACCTGGGTTCTTTGCTTTCAAACATATGAGTCTAGCCACCTTGTCATCACTTCATTTGTGCTATATAAGGGCAAGATATTATTTATATATATATATATATATATATATATATATATATATATATATATATATATATATATATATATTTAAAATTGACTTTTGGTGGCGACTACCAAAGGTCTAACTTATGTTAATTTCAGAAAAAAAAAATTGACCTCTGATGGCGACTACCATAGTTGCCACTGAAAGTTGGACTTTTAGTGGCGACTATGAGAGTTACCATCAAAGGTCAGAATTATGTTAATTTTTTTAAAAAAAAATTGACCTTTGGTAAAAGTCAGACTTTTGGTAGCAACAGGTCCAATTTATGTTAATTAAAAAAAAATTGACCTTTGATGGTGACTATAGGAGTCACCACCAAAAGTTTGAATTATGTAAATTTTTTTTAAAAAAAATTGACCTTTAGTGTCGACTATGGAAATTGCTATTAAAAGGTCTGACTTATGTTAATTTTTTTTTAAAAAAAAGTAGCCACCAAAGGTCTGGCTTATGTCAATTTTGAAAAAAAAAATTGACTTTTGGTGGCGACTATGGAAGTCGCCACTAAAAGTCTAACTTTTAATGACACATCTCAAAAGTTGCCACAAAAAACAAGACTTTCAAGAGTCACCACCAAAAAGTTGCTACTGAAAGTTAATTTTCTTATACTGATACTTAGTAAAAATAGTAATAGTTCACCACTTCCTCTAATGGTTGCTGATTTAAGTGAAAACGAAGATTACTGTCCTATCTCTTATACACTTGAGATACATTTAAGGCCACCAGTAGTTTTCGACATTATAGTGTAGTAGCAAAGTGAAGAAAATGTTAGCCTTAAGGCATTTATGCCATAAGTTTTGATGATGACAAATATGTGAGAAATGTAGCATTAATATATAAAAAATAATTATCATATATGCTACAAGTATTTAAGCATGATTATATTATTTAATATGTAATATTTTATATATGAATCATACTCTTTACAATATATAGTGATTACATTGTCTAAGAATTGTAGCCTTGATATGTGAGAAGCATATTTCATATATGTCTTTCTTGTGCTACAATTTAAGCATGATCATATTATTTCAAATGAAATAATTTATTATGAATTGAACTAATCATTTGGTTTGCTAGTAAGATATTTTTTATAAGTTGGTTCAAAACAAGAAGAATGAGCATTGGAATGAAGAAAGAAGACAAACAACATCAAGCTTCACTCAAAGAAACAATATGCAAGAATAAAGCTCAAAGAAATAAAGAATTAGAAGATTTGAAGACATGGGAGCTTGGATGCATTAAAATTGTCTATGAGCTTACATTAGGTATATTTTTAATAGGTTAGTAAATTTGTGCAATTCAATGATTTAGATTGCATACATTGGCTCAAGAATTTTGAACAAAAAGATAGTGAGATATAATATTTTATAAAAGTTAATTTTTGACCTTTAGTTACTCTTTTTATTATATCTCATAAATAGAAAATTGGTTTTCCAAGAATCTTAATCTCATTTGATAGTAGACTCAAAGAAATTTCCAATGATACATTATTTATTCAAAACAGAGTTCAAATGAAAAAGATATGACCATTTAAAGTAAACTCTGAAAATCTGAAAGTTAACTTGGCTACACTCAAAAATTATTTTATTTTAACCTTCAGTCAGTGTTTTGATCATATCTCTTAAACGAAAAAGAATCTTTTAGTGAAACTTATTTCATTTGAAACTAGACTCTAAGGGTTTTCTAATGATATATTATTTGTTTAAACGGAATTCAAATGAGGGAGTTATAATTTTTTAAATTAAGCTTAAAAGTTACAAGTCCATAGGATTTTTGTCTATGAGCTAGAAGTCGACTAATTGCCTTCAACCAGTCGACTGTCAACCTAAAAAAAAATACTATATAATGGTTATATTTTTTAGTCTAACAGTCATATTTGAGCTACCAGTTGATTGGTAGCTCCCAGTAGTCGACTGGTGCCACATGGACTACACCTTTTAAGTGAGTAATGGCTTTATAATGGTTAGTTTTGTAAAACCTTGTATATATGACCTTAGATACATGATTTTAAGCTAGAACTAAGTGCTACAATGTCAATGTCATATTAACATGGTCTATCATTTTTGAGAGAAAGAGAATCATTCTTGATCTAAATCTTACATATTTTCAATCATTTGAGTTATTAGAGATTCATATTGTATCATTTATTCTTTGAAGAGAGTTTTCTTATGTTTATCTTATTTCTTCTCAACTTCTAACTGAATTCCCAAAGTGGTTAAAATTCCTTAGAAGAGTAATTGTGTTGGTTAGGTAGTAGAGAAGCACAAATTCATAAATTCTCTGTTGTGGCATACAAGTGCCTGAATCGAACTTGTGATTGTAGTGATTCTCAAGTAGCTGGATCGAACTTGCAATTATAATGGAAATACTCAAGTGGTTTTCTTAAATACTGGATGTAGGTTTGGGATTAGCTGAACTAGTATAAATCTCCAAGTTTGTTTTCTCTATCCCTATACTCTTTACATTTCAAGTTATTTATTCATCTTGATAGAACTATATTTTTCTAGTTTATATTTACTGTTATAAGCTTGGCATATTTGCAAAAAAATATTTTTATCTTCCAAGAAGAGTTTAGTGAAAATTTTATAAAATTCAATTCATCTCCTTTTGAGATCCAACCATTACTATAAGAAAATAATGGAGATATGGGACCCATGGATGTTGTACAATGTGATGAAGATACATAGAACATTGAACAGGAAATTGTTCAACTTAGTCAGACAACAAGAATAAGAAAAAAACCATCTTAGATGAATGATTATGTGTGTCAAGTATAGAGGAAAGCCCACAACAATTTTCTTATTAAAGGGAAAGACAGTAGCAGCAACCTTAATTCAAACAGTAACAGTAACCTTAATTCAAAAAGCCCAATTTTAAATTCCCCTCCTACTTATTCTCCTTCCACATACCCTTTCATTGAACCTAACCATTTCTCTTCTGCACATATATTGTTTGTTGCCAATATGTCTATATTGCAGGAACCAAGGAGTTACATATAGGCAAAAAGTGAGGCAGTATGGGAGGAGGCAATGAACAAGGAGATTGAAGCTCTAGAGAGTAATCAGACTTGGGAGTGATAATATTTGTGTTGATCAAAATCAACAATTACAGAGAAACTCTCTAAAAACAGAGTATATATTACATTGATAAGCTCACAAAGGTATAATCTGCATAAGAGAGAATTTACAGATGATGTTCAGCAATAGGAGTGTTCTCTCCTCTTTTTTGATAGCCCCCAAGGTTGATATATATAGCCCAAGGACGAATAAGACCGTTGGAGACAAATCCAAGATAGTTCCATAATGATGTCAGCAAAAACTAGCCGTTATAGCACATTTTCTGATGTCGGTGGTCTACCAGTGTGGCACGATGGTCGACCAGTGTAGTCCAAAAGTGATTCATCAGTCACGCTGGTCGACCAGTGTAGTCCAGTGCTCAAAGACTTTGCCTCTGGAGCTCGTTGGTCGACCAGTCAGCATGGGGTGGTCGACCAATGCTCAAAGACTTTGCCTCTGGAGTTCGTTGGTCGACCAGTCAGCATGGGGTGGTCGACCAGTACTCAAAGAGTTTGCTTCTGGAGCTCGTTGGTCGACCAGTCAGCATAGGGTGGTCGACCAGTCACTTGTTATCTTCAAATTCTTTGTTTTTAGAGCATGGTGGTTGCTTTCTTGATGCATCCAAGCTTCCAAGACTTCAAATCTTCTAATTCTTCATTTCTCGGAGCTTTGTTGTTACATGTTGTTTTCTTTGAGTAAAACATGATATTGCTTTTCCTTGTTCTTCAATCCAATGCTCACTCTTTCTTGTTTTGAACCAACCTATAAAATATGTCTTACTTGCAAATCCAATGGTTAGTTCAATTTATGATAATAGCATGATTCAATATATGCAACATATATATTAGATAACATAATCATGCTTAAGTACTTGTAGCATATATATGATAATTAACCTTTATATATATCAATGCTACATTTCAAATACATTTGTCATCATCAAAACTTATGGCATAAAGCCTTAGGGTCAACAGGGAGATTACAAATCTACAAAAGGGGAAGAGGCCTATAAGGTGCAAAGGGCTCTCAAAGTGAAGTTAAATGCATATGGCACTGTGGAGAGATACAAAGCAAGATTGGTGGTGAAGGGATACCACTAAGTAGAGGGAGTCAATTTTCATGACAGCTTCTCTTCTATTGTAATACCTTGGTATTATGGTATAGTTAAAAGTACACATATTCGTGAGAATAAAATTTTTTTTTGCAAATTTAGAAGTTTTGATTAGGAAAACGAAGGATCCTAAAGTTTAATAAGACTAAGACTTACCCTTGGTCAGGTAAGATTTCATCGAAAAAAGGAAACATTTGTGGTAAGTGTAAGAAGTACATTCAAAGACTAAGTGAAAAGAAAATAAAATACGAAGTACTCTTAAGAAAAGACCGAATAGGAGCCTGAGAAGGAGAATAGATTAAATGATGACGAAATTATGAGGTTGGTACAGTAAGGATGATGGATTGGAGGCTATAGTGGATTTTGAGGCAATGAGAGGGACTAAAATGAACAAATGCAGGATTTTGATATTTTAATAAAAATAGGATGTGATGGTGTATATTTTATGGAAGTGTATTTGGGTACCTTAGTTATGATCAAATTTTTTCAACTCCCTTGCAAGGTCTTAATTTTTCCAACAGGACCAAATTGAAAGGAAAATTATTGGAGCCCACACATATACTAACTTAAACACTCATCCTCCTATCTTATTATTCATTTTTCTCTCTTCCTCCCGTAGCTCTCTCACTCTCTTTTGGCCAAGCACTACCAAGCATTCTTTTCCACATCTAATACCTCAAGGAAGGAAGTCATGGAAGTCTATGAAGCTTTGTAAGCAAAGAATCGAGGTAGGAATTCTAATTTTTTTCAAACTTTTCCTTATTTTTGGAGATTAGGGTTTAAGATGAAAATTTGATGATTGAAACTTGAATTGTTAGTTTAAATTGGGAGTTTTGGTGTCAAAACAATCCTTAAACATCAAGGATAAAAACCCATGAAAGAAATCAAGAAAAATAATGAAGATTTGACCCCAAATTCATGAAAAACTAAGAGGAAAATTGCGGATTACTGTAGCATTACTGTAGCAATTGCAAAATTTTCAGATTTAGGTTACTGTAGTGAACCGTTATTGTAGTAAATCGTTACTATAGCATCAGTTTTAAAACATTCATAACTCTTTCATCCGAGCTTATTTTTAACAAATGAGATATCATTGGAAAGATCTTTAAGTTTAGTTTCTAATGGTAAAGTTTCATTTGAAAATTATTTATTGTTTGAGAGTTATGTTTATAGGGTAATCAAAGGTTAGGATTTGTAGTAAGAAATTTACTTATTTTGTGACTTTGATATGTTTTTGCATGATTATCATATAGGATTATATTCTTTGATGCATCTTCCACATCTTTTGGGATGTTGTAACTAGATTGGAGTAGAAGGAATTACCTTCCATCATCTTATACATCTTCAAGGAGGGTTCAAGATAAAAATTAGACAAACATCAAGGTGAGTGGACACCCTTGCAAAAATTAATTTACTAAATTAGTCAAAGAACAATGTAAATCTCATTTGCATTATTTGTGAAATTGAGAAGATTACTAGTATACGTTCAAGTAGAGAAAAATCACAATATCATTGAGAAATATTTTATTACCTTATGTGAATTAATTTTTCTAGTTGACTAAATAACTAGATGTAGTAGTTCATTAAATAAATTGGAATATGTTTGTGATTAGATGACCTTACTAAATTAAATTATTACAATTAATCAATGTACAATAAAATTCTTGTTTGCAATATTGTTGGAATGTCGGATATACATTTTTTTAGTTAAAAATAATTTTTAGATTAACTTAACTCTTGAAAGAGATTCAAGAGACATTGATGTATGTTTGCGATGAGGAATGATGTGATAACGACTATATCTTATATTATTTTGTTTTTAAGTAAATATCTCTATTTGTTGTTGCATGGAAGGTTGAGGGTTAAATTTTCAAGAAATCTAACGCAATGTTGTAATTGAATTTTAAGCATTGAAGATTAAGGGCTTGATCTCTCAAGAAATCTGATACTAAGATAAAATCGAATTTTAAGCATGGAATATTGAGGGCTTGATCTCCTAAGGAATTTGATGCTATGATATAATCAAATTTTAAGTATGGAAGATTGAAGACTTGATCTCCCAAGAAATCTTATGCTAGGATATAACCGAATATGACACATAGATAGTTAAGGACTTGATCACTCAAGAAAACCTAATGCAAGTTATAACTTATATAAAGATGAATGATGTACTAAATTAAATTATAGTTTAGTTATATTAGTAATATAGTATTTGCGCTTGTGATATTTTTATACACAGTTGTTTACTCATTGAGTTTTGATGAACTCACACTCTCTATGATTTTTTTTTTCAGATGCAATAGTTGAGGAGGAGGATTAGTAGCCCTTTCGGAGTAATACTCCACTTTTGTTTAGTGGACTCATGTTTATGGATTTGGTGAGGATTAAGAAATGCTCTGTAGTTTGTATAGGTTACCTAGGTTTGCGAGGTTGTATCGTACTAAGTATTGTATGAATGTTGAACAATTCTATATAAGTATACAAAATATCTTTTTAGAAAATTTATGTTTTGCATAGTTGTGAATATTAATAATGTTCAAGGAGATTAAAGGATACCACAGAGGTATACCATATGTGTTATTCGTATAACTCACATGCCTAGTTTATGAGATGTGACACCTTTTCCTGGCAAAGGTAGTGGCTGTAAGAATATTTTTGGCATTAGCATCAGCCAATTCATGGACACTTCATCAACTAGATATCAACAATGCATTCTTGCATGGATATCTAGATGAGGAAGTGTATATGACAGCTCTAGAAGGATATGATAAAGTTAAAAGTAAAGAAGTTTGCAAATTAAAAAGGTTACTATATGGGCTAAAACAGGCATCAAGACAATGGAATGTCGAACTCACTATGAAACTTAAACAATATGGGTTTATTCAATCAACCCATGACCATTGCTTATTCATATATTGTACCTCTTCTTTTTTCTTAGCTCTGTTTGTGTATGTAGATGATATATTGTTAACAAGGAATTCTAAGGAAGAGGTAGCAAATATCAAGAAATTTCTTGATGACACATTTACAATTAAGGACCTAAAGCATGCTAAATACTTCTTAAGGTTTGAGATGACAGGATCAGAAAATGGGATTTGGGAAAACCAAAGCAGTGGCGGAGCCACATTGCCTTCAGGGGGTGCACTTGCACCCCTTGAAATTTTGGTTAAAATTATAGATGTAGGTATAATTTTTATAAATTTATATTTTGACCCCTTAATTTTTTAGGTAAAATTATAGTTTTATGTACAATATTTTAAAAATTTATATTTTAGCTCCAAATTTTAAACTTCTTTTTCACTTTAGCCCCTAACTTTTTGGCTAAAATTACAGTTTTGAGTACAATATTTTGAAAATTTATATTCTAGTCCCAAAATTTTAAACTTCTTTTTTCATTTTAGCCCTTGCAATATTTTGGAAATAAAATTTTACCCCCCTTGACTAAGGGTCCTGGATATGCCACTAAACCAAAGGAACTATGTACTAGACCTATTGTAAGATTCTGGTCTACTAGGGTGCAAGCCAACTAGTTCTCCATTACCAAAAGGTATCAAATTCTGTAGTACAGAAGGTAAACTGACCCGCAGCCCAACAGAAAGATGGTAAGACGACTCTTATATCTGGGATTTACCAGGCTTGACATTTCCCACACAACACAGCAGCTCAGCCAATTTGTTCAATCACCCAAAGATAGCCACTGGGAAGGTGCACTTTATGTTTTGAGATATTTGAAGGGTGGCCCGTCAAAAGGGCTTATTTTTTTTCTTCCAATAATACATTGGAAGTTAGTGCTTATTCAGACGTAAATTAGGGAGCTTGTCTTGAGACTAGGATGTGTTTTACAGGTTATTGTATTATTATGGGATCAGCACTTGTTTCATGAAAGACCAAAAAGCAATCAATTGTTTCGAGATCAATAACAGAAGGAGAATATAGAGCCATGACTACCACACTTTGTGAGTTGCAATGAATATCTTTTATCCTTCGTGACTTTAAACTACCTATTTCAACATCTATTCTTTTTTATTGTGACAACTAAGCTGCTATACACATAGCAGAAAATCTTGTATATCACGAGAGAATGAAGCATATAGATATAGACTGTCATTTTATCTGTGATAAGGTAAAAGACGGGTTCATTTCATCGACACATGAAGAATCCTCACACTACTTGGTAGATTCATTCACAAAAGTTTTTCTGAATATGACTTCCAAGTTAGGCTTGCAAGACTGTTTTCAAGCCACAACTTGAGGGGGGATGAAGAATTATTAGTAAGTTAAATTATACAGCTCAACAATAGTGGACAACTCAGCAATATAGTTAGCTTTTGTAATTATACAATTGCAGTTAGTTTAAAGTTAGCTAATTCAATTTGTTTAGTTCAGACGTAGTTCAGTTAAGAAGCTAAGATAAACACAATGTATATACATAGCAACAGAGTACATATACAATTTACTTACTTACTGAATATATTTTGAATGGAATATATAGGACTCTATTTTTCATTTATCTGATATACTTACCTAATATTTTCACAGTTAGTTCTCATAGTATCATATGCTTAGAACTTTTACAAATTAATTAAAAAAAATTGACGATCACATGCTAACTAATCATGCTTTTATTGCATATTCATCAACTTGTATCTTTATTTTTTATTTGGTTACGTTACTTTCACAACTACATTTTTTTCAGTCTTTTAATATAGACTTGGTTAAATTATTTGTTTAGTTTTTAAAAATTATATTTATTTTAATTTAATTATTAAAAATTATATGTTTTAATTTAATATCTAGAAAATTATATTTTTAATTTATTTTTTTGTTATTAAATTACTAAAGTTATTGTTGTTTAATTTTATTTTATTTTTACTTAAAGTTAATATATAAAATGATAAAATTGAGGCCAATAAATTTTTTATAGGCTAAATTGATACTTTGATATTTTAAGAAATAAAATAAACCACTGATAAATTTTAAATATCGTAATAATTAATTTACTCTATATAATTAATGAATCATAAACTTGATTTTAAATTAAAAATATTTGTATATTTTTTTTGGTCACATGAAAACATTTCCATTAAATGTATAAAGGCAATAAACCTTATACATGAAATGATACAGAAATACAATTGCAGCACAGACCTGAACTCATGAAAATATGTACAAGAAATTAGAAAATAACACATTCTAAAGAGTACCTATGTCGTAAAAGAGTCAACACAACTAAGCTAAAAAGCCTCACCCAACATGCAGACCATAATAGCCCAAAAAAATAATGCAAGTGGGTTGAAAAGGGCCAAGAACCAACCAAAAGCAGAAAAAACAAAAACAAAAAGCTCCTCAAGCCCGTGAAAAAGCCCACAATGCATTAGGGCATACCCTGCGACACAAACAGATAATCCATCTTCTTCCAGAAAACGCTATCGATGGTGGCCTGGGCTGCCTTAGAAGGAGCCGCTACCCTCTCCGTTCAGCATCTTCAGAGATGATGACTGGCAACAACGAAGATAATAGGCTGTCGTCTCCCCCCGTGAGGATTGAAGGGAGGAAAGTCGGATCGAATGGAGGAAAGCTAGATCGAAGGCAGGTTAAGGCATCATCGTTTCGGCAGGTAGAGTTAATTTTCTTTCTCTTTCAAATTTACGGCAGCGAGCGATGGCGATTTCGAACCAACAGGCCAGACGCTGAGAATCTTCTTTCACTCTCATATTCACAGTAGCAAATGTTTGGGAGGGTGGCTGAAAAATATGCAGGAAAAAACCTCCCTTGGCGGTGGCGTCAATGAACTAGCAGGTGGTGAGACTTTTCTTTCTCTCACACAAACACATTGACTGACAGAGATTGGGGAGAGATTGGGAGGAAGGGGCAGAAAAAAGAAAAACTCTTCTAAAAAGAGAGGAAAACTTCTATAAAAGAAAGGGAGACGCTCACATAGAGGAGAGGGGAGGAAGCAGAGGAAGGAGGCGGGTGTGGGCTGCCTGCAGTGCGACGCGGAATGGGAAACCCTATTAGAGCATAGGTTGGGGGTGCTGGATAGGAAGAGGATTGTCCACCTTTAGAGTCTCTAACTTTGTGTGCCGTGTACCAATGAAGCTACGCCATGTATGAGCACTTTAAATAAAATATTGAATACTACTTTTCCAATGAGTTTCGATTCCTGACCTCCAGTAGTCTCTTTTTTTTTTTCCTCTTGTTTGAAACTCCAACCAATAGGTTGATGACAAGTGGCACCGGATGCAAAATTACTCTTCAATCCCTGACCTCAAGAACGTTCAAATCAACCGATCTGCTTCTTTGAACTGCTCTCCCGATGGCGAGATATGCGTCTGCTTCAGCGAACCCGAACTGCTTCTTCTCCGGCGAATCCGAGCTGCTTCTTCTCCGGCAAACCCGAACTGGTTCTTCTCCGATGGCAAATTCGAACTGCTTCTTTTGTTGACCTCCGATGGCGCAGATCTTCTTCATTTTCTGCTAAATGGTGATTATAGAAACTGATTTTCTATTTCTATTTTACTGGATTTTCTTTCCCTATTACTGGAAGATTGAAGATTCGAATTACAAATGGATTAGTTCTAATGTCTTGTTCTCTGACACTATTATGTTGGTTGAATGCCTTTAAGAAATCAGTTTAGATCATCTGATTAAGTGCCCATTGTGATAGTGACAGTGTATATATGAGTTT
The DNA here is from genome assembly GCA_037074585.1 of Biancaea sappan. Classification (NCBI taxonomy): domain Eukaryota; kingdom Viridiplantae; phylum Streptophyta; class Magnoliopsida; order Fabales; family Fabaceae; genus Biancaea; species Biancaea sappan. Next base: position 14,539,232 of record CM073491.1, on the reverse strand, counting down.
GCATCATCTGGTTCAGTGCTCAAATTACCTGATGATTTTGCTATAATTCACAAATATTCCTTTGAAATATATTGCACCTTTGATTCTTTAGTTTGTTAGGATGTTAGATTGCTTCTGTAGTTTCAAAATTTCAATTGCTTATTACTTAGATGTATATACATGAGAAATGATTTTGGGTTTTAGTATGTTAATGTAGGATTTAGCTCAAGTATCCAAAAAATTATTAGCTATTCATATTTAACCCATTGTTTATCCTGATTGTTGTAGAGAATTTAAAATATAAAGAAAAAAGATGTAACTATAACAACTCATTAATGATCTAAACAAAGTTCTCACTGTTTGTCAATAACCACATATGACATGCTGTCTCATAATTTGTCCAGTTCTTATTTTCTGAAGGTCACTAATGGTTAGCTTCATTGTATCATTAAACTTGATCTTCTCATAACTCATTCCATTTCTTCCTGCCCTCATTTTTATTATCAAGAATCATTGAGACTTGTTATCTTTAGTTACTTAGTGTAACTTTTATCATGTTTGAATGTTTACAGTTCCACAATGCTCTTTATGGAGATGCCAATTGTGCAAGATGATTTTTTTTCTTTTCTGTCTTCATGTGTCCCTGGAGTTATGAATCCTCATACTAGAGTTGTACAGCAATGGAACAAGTGCTTTGTCATTTCTTGTGCAGTGGCAATTTTTATGGATCCATTATTTTTCTTATTGCTTTTTGTAGACAAGGTACAATTCTTTTCCTAATTTTAAAATAATTATTGCCAGATGTATTACTAATCTTGACCATTGTTTTATAAGAACTATATAAGTGAGAGGGAAATGCTTAATACCTTAAGAGAATTTTTAAATTGCCACTATTAATTCCTTTCCAGCTCCATGATATATTCTTGGGAAAGTGCTGGAGTGCTTTTTCTCAACTTGTGCTGCTTCTGCTGAATTCAACTTGCTGCCTTTATTCCAGGTTGATAATATAAACTTGTGTGATACAACCTTGAAGAGGCAAAAATGAAAGCTGGACCAGATTTTTTGTGTCACCATAAGTAAGCGGAGTTGACAGAGCATTTGCTGGAAGTCCTATTGTGCTTAGAATATATTGTGTATATAATATAGGATATAGTGATACAACCCTGTAGAGGAAAAAATTGGTAATTTTGCCTATGTATTTTGTTGTAAAAGGGCTGTGTATATAATATAGGTTGTGTATCTGGTAAACTTGAAAAGAGCTATGTATAAAGTCCTGATGTGTCAATTTTCTATGTAAAATTGTAAACTTGGAAGTTGAATGCAAAAGTTACCATTCTCTTTTTCTAATTAGTTCTGTTACCCTGCTCTGTTGCTTACTGAATTTGGAAATTGCTTAATAAATGCAATGCTTCTCTTCTAATATTGCCTACTGTATTCTTTGAAGTGTTGGATTCTTTGAAGTTGGATCCAAACATAAATTCAAAAGCATTAATCTTTCATTTTCTGAATGCCAGTATGTGCTTACAGTATATGGTTACAAAAGTAAACACACATTCAACTTCTTAATTCTCTACATCAATCCTCCAATCCTTCAATGTTACAACTTTGCATCTTTGGATAGCACACCAAGTAGCACTGACTCCATCCCTATAAAAAGAACAAAAAGATTTAACGAATTTTTGATTAATAGGTTAAATAATTTAAATATAATGATTTTAGATGCATATTTAATTAAAACAAACCTCAATTATTTTTGTTAGCATTGGGATCAATTATACAAGATGATGGCGAAGTTATTAGAGATGTGGAACATAGGATACAAGCTGGGTGGTTGAAGTGGAGAATGGCATCAGGGGTTGTTTGTGATCGGAAAGTACCTGATAAACTCAAAGGAAAGTTTTATCGTACTGCTATAAGACCAGCGATTTTATATGGGAGTGAATGTTGGGCAATGAAAGGACAACAAGAACATAAAATTGGAGTGGCGGAGATGAGGATGTTGCGTTGGATGTGTGGTCATACACGAAGAGATAAGATCCGTAATGATCATATACGAGGTAGAGTTGGGGTGGCACCTATTGAGGAAAAAATGGTTGAAAATCGTTTAAGATGGTTTGGGCATGTGCAAAGGAGACCGTTGGAAGCGCCAGTTAGGAGAGTTGAGCAGATAGTTTGGAGCCCTATGAAAAAAGGTCGAGGAAGACCAAAAATGACACTTAGAGAAATTATTGAACGGGATCTTTTAGTAAATGAGATATCTAAAGAGTTGGTCATTGATAGAGCTCAATGGCGTCGTGCGATCCATGTAGCCGACCCCACTTAGTGGGATAAGGCTATGTTGTTGTTGTTGTTGTTGTTGGAAGATTTGGACTAAACTCCATTTCTTCAAGTGACAGTATAGAATCATCAAAGGGTTCCTAATGCATCAAAACCTTGCCATTAATACATTGAATTATAAAACACAATAGCAAATAGAAAAATCACAAATTGTTAAGATATCATAACCTTACCATTAACAATCCGGTGAACCCTAATGCACCAATATGGGAGTGCTGAGCATGCTCATATGGTACATGAGAATGCTGAGCATGCTCATATGATACTGGGGGTGCTGAGCATAACGCCCCTGATAGCATATGATTTTGCACTTCATTCCCCTATAAGATTAATGTAGACATTGTATTAATCAATGTATAACAATATAATCTTGTAATAAAGTATATTAATACTTAAAATAAATGCTAACCGTATTTCTTAGATTGATTATAGTTCTCGAGGATCTTTTTCTCTTATTTCCTTGAAGTTCAAGACAACTCCTAATGCGTCTTCTAGTCCTTACACCAATCTTCTTCTTCAATGCCGCTACAGGAGGAAGACAATGACTTGGTTGGCTCTGTGCAATGTTGTCTGAACCTTTTTCCTTCATAATAAGCTCATTCACCTGCTTCGTCAACTTAGGCAAGACTTTGTCCAAGAAGTCACTTGCCTCAATATGATAAGATGCCTGTGATACTAAATTTATATAATTATACTTTGCATCTTTGGATAGCACACCAAGTCACTTGTCCAAGAAGTCACTTGCCTCCAAGAAGTCACTTGTCATATACTTTTAGAGCATGACAATAAAGTATACCACTACTCTCAAATTTTCTACAGCAACATGTAATGGATTTATCACAAGGGTCAAATGTCACATTGTAATCTCCTTCTTTATTAAACAAAGTGATAACATATTCCCATACAGTCTGACTTTCATTTTTCTCCTTCACCCATGCAGCCACATAGCCATCATATTCCTCTTGGAACAACTCAAAGATGGGGGGAGTATAAATTGTAGAAAGTTGTTGCAACATAGGCGATTGCGCCATTCTCAATCTTGGTATTTTTTCCCTTGCTTCAAATTCTTGTTTCAATTCTTTATGACGCTTGTCATCAACAACCCTCTCAAAGTGCTTGAAGAATCGTATCAAATCTAAGTCGGGCTTCAAAAAGCTCTTAATATCCGAGTTTAAACTCTCGCTCAACTGAGTGCTTCGGACGCCAAGAGTGAAAGCTTTCCGCATATAACACGCCGCCCATTTCTCCTTAATATCATAAGTCGAAGCAAGCCATCGATTGTCTTGGGCATCATATCTTAATAACAATTGACTCCATGCAGCTTCAAATTGCTCCACATCACCATATTCATACATGCACTGCGTGAAATCACTGAGAATACTCCTTCCATCTCGTCTCACATTGCTTAAGTGTTTAGTGGCATTTTGTAGTAAATGCCATGTGCATAGGCCATGTACTGTATCTGGCATTACTTCGTGCAATGCTTTTGCCATTACTGCATCTTGGTCAGTAAACATTGTCAATGGTTTTTTTGTCTATTGGCCTCCAAAAAAGTTTCAAAAAGCCATTTAAACGAGTCTATCGTCTCATCATATAACAATGCAGCTCCAAATACTACCATGCCCCTGAAGTGATTAAACCCACAAAATATTGCAAGCGGTCTATTCTCTTTGTTAGTACAGTAGGTATACATTCGTAATCTGTTCATCCAAATCCATTTGGTATGCATGAAAAAATGAAAGATTTTCCACCAATTGCTTCTGGAAGTATTGGAACAAAGCACTCGCATCCCCATATTGCATATTCCTTTGTCTTCTTTTCTTCAAATAAATTTTCACATCTAACCGAGTATATCCGAGATTTTCTCTCCCCCTCGCATGCATACTCATAAGGTCAAACGATGTTTTCTGTCGAACACCAGAATCCTCCGCCAACTCAAGTTCATAACCTTGAACCTCAGATATTCTTCGTTGTGACGCAAGGAAGTGACTAGTTTCTGGAGTGTGGAGCTCATGATTGTGTTGTTCTACAAATTCAAGCACCTCATACTTCTCATTCACAAGTCTCAATCCAATTCTTGCCATGCAATTAGTTCTAGTTTCAAGACGCAGCTTTTTAGTTTTTTACATCTCTTTTGTCCGGTCGTCGAACACCCTCTTTGAAACAAACAAATCGTGCCGACGTCGTCACTCCCTCTTTTCCTAGATTGGCATACCTCTTCCTCACTCCAAATCCACTTCTTTTACCATATTCTCGCCAAAAGTTCCATGCCGCTTCTATATTTTCAAACACCATACCTATTTTAGGCTTCCAAGTGTTGTTAATTTCCGTTGCCTATGTAAAAAACAAAGAAATAAAAAAAAATTACTCAATTGCAAAATGTAAATTTGTAAAAATTGAATTACACATCTCTTTGACGTTGTATAAAATATATCAAAATGTTCAACTTTAGAATTAATAATGAAATAACTAAAAATTTTCTCTTTGCTATGTAAAAGCATATCGTTTTAATTCTATGTTCGTAGTTGCTTGGATGCAATTACATATTTGGAGGGACCCCAATGTAATAAATAAAAAAATTTCAACTAGCAAATAAAAATATTTCAACAAAATAAAAAAAAAATAGCCAACAATACAATAAATTTAAACAACAAACAATATTCTTACTTGAAACTCCCGGTTTTCCATTTTTTCTTTTATTTCTTTTCCCAATAGTGTAACAATCTGAAAAAGAACAAAAAAAATAAAGAGAGTAGCAACAAAGTCAATAAAAATAGAGACATAGACACAAATAAAATCATTAAAGAGATAAAATAGACTCACATTGTCCCTAGCCAATACACCACCAAAGATGAAGAAAAAATGAAGAAGAATAAAGGTTTCTGCAGCTTCCCTGTGCCTGACCGTGAGTTTCCCGCGTTTTTGGATGGATAGTGGATTTATTTTCAGCCATTGCCATGTGTCATTTTATGATTGGGTGAATTTTGGACCAAAAAAAAGGAGGAGGTGATAAGAGATATAGAGTTCGAACCTCAGTAGAAGCACTTAGAAAAGTTCAATTTATTTTTGCATCCAGTGCCACTTGTCATTCGCCGGTTGGTTGGACTTTCAAAGGAAAAAAAAAAGGACTACTAGAGGTCAGGGATCAAAACTCATTGGAAAAGCAATACTCAATATTTTATTTAAGGTGCTCACACATGGCGTAGCTTCATTGGTGCACGACAGACAAAGTTAGAGGCTCTAAAGGTAGACAATCCTCTTCCTGCTGGATACCTTTGATTTTTTTACAAAAATATTTGTGTATTTAAAGGGTTATATAGATTGGAGTCCCTTCTTATGGGTTAGATGGGCCGGCGCCCACTCGATGTAAACTGGACTCGCGGCCCATATATCAATTGATGGCTTTTTGACTTACGCAGGCACTTTTCATCCCAAAATTAAGATAGAACCCTCTTATTGAGGAGTCACCAGATAGCAACACTATTTCGCTGACGCCGTTGTACTCCGGCGATCCCTTTCCATCGCCTTCGTTATATAGCTTCTCTTCCGGCATAGTTCCTCTCATAGGTTGAGTCACCGCAAGTTATGGATTCGGATTTGTTCGAATCAGCTACCCAGGCGGTGACCTCCGACACAGAAAAGCCATCCCTTTCCCCCACTGATCCGCTGACGAATCAGTTCGTCTCTCTCAACGACATGTGCGTTGAGCTTGCATCTCTTCAAGACCTCGCTGTCCGTGGCTCCTGGCGCTCTGTAATTGACAAGGTTGCTCGAGCAAGAGCCCTCTCTCTCCTCCAAAATCCCCACGACCACCTCACTTATCTCGCATACAACGTCCTCGCCCTCACAAAGCTGCGCCGTTTCAATGAGGCTTCTGCTGAGCTCGATTCCATGGAAGATCTCAACAGTCCTCGCTACAGGTACGAAACATACCCGAAAGTTTATCCGAATCGTTCCGGTTCCATGGTGCCTTTCTGCATCCGGTGGATCCACGCCCTGATCCCGATTAAATTGGGTCAGCGCCAGGAAGGGATAGATCGACTGTACTGTCTTCTTGATTTTGTACGTGAAAAGTTGAAGGAGAAAAAAATGAAAGACCTTGGTGTTTCTCTTGATGTGTGGAGAAAGAGGGAGGTGTTTATAATGAACTTTATAATTGGACACCATTTGAGCAACAAAGAGTTTAGTATAGCTTTGAATTTGACTAAAGATTTGCTCAGTCGTGATCCTTCGGATGCCACGTTAATTTCGAAATTTGGATATATTCAAATGCAAATTGGTGATTTAGAGGGCGCGAAAACTTCATTTAATGAGATCGAGGTTTTGATGAAAGAGGGTAGGAGTAATGGGTCCTTGGGCGAGAATGAGCTTAAGAATCTCGTGAACCGAAATAAAGCCTTAGTATATCTGGTTGGGAAGGATTACGTCTCCGCAGTGAGGGAGTATGAAACGTGCATTGAGAGGGACCACACAGACGTAGTGGCTATAAATAACAAAGCTCTTTGTTTGATGTATCTGAGGGATTTGTCTGATTCTATCAAAGTATTAGAAAATGCGCTTGAAAGAGTTCCTACAGTGGCTCTGAATGAGACGCTTGTTGTGAACTTATGTAGTATGTACGAGTTGGCATATGTCAATCACTCTGATACCAAGAGAACGCTTAGCAATTGGATATCTCGTGTTGCTCCTGACGACTTTGATGCAACTTGTACTCGAACATGAGGTAGTTTCTTCCAATTTGTCTCATTTTCTTTGGAGTTTCCTTATATGGCTGATTCAGGCTGAAATTGATATTCTTGAAATGTATAAATTTGTGTTCGATCTTATTGATATGGTGTTACTTTCTCATTTTCTGCGTTCAAACCTCGGGACAAATTTTCAGTTGTATTGTATGTTTTTTCACTCACTTCTTTGGACTATCTATGTGTCTCAGTACTAAAGTGGAAAATGTGGCTTGAATCTGGTTGTGTGATAGAATAAAACTATTCAAGAATGAAAAAGTGAGGTGAATAGGATTCATTGCATTACCTTTGAACTTGAAACTTATAAAAGTGAACCACAGGTGGAGTGGCGGACCATACAACATGTTAGTTGTTATTCTTATATGGTTCTCATATATTGGCTTTGCTTACTAAACTTGTGCAAAATATCCGAGTGAATAATATGTTGTCTATCGATGTTTATGTATGTAAATTTTGAGTATGTTGAGTTGGTCTTTCAAAGTTTCAGCAGAGATAATAGCTTAAATCAGTGAAGAGACTTGAGTCTACCTCTTAGCTTTATATGGAAAAGGTATCTACTATGAAGGACGGGAACTTTTTGAAGTATGGATTCATTAAGCTAAAATTATGTATTTGGTCCTTCGAGTATTTTGATTCATGCCGCAATTAGGTGGCTTGTGGTGATGATGTATATTGGCTTTCTCATCCAAATTACTGCTTACCTTTCATTGATAATGTCTTACACCAAACCAACTAGGTTCTTGATTTGCCTTACAGAAATAGGCGTCTTGGTTCCTAATTTCAGCTATTGCTTCCTTTTGATTCGGCCATCTTTCCTTTTGGTGGCAATGCCTGTAGTTTGCTTATCGTTTCCGGTGTTGAGATGTATTTGGACTCTCTTTATTTTTCTGGTGTTAGTTGTTCTGACTACTTATAATTTCTTCCCCATGGAATTGAAACTTTAATAGGAGTTCTGGTTTGGGTTTGCCAGTGATACGGAAATATATAGGACTCAATGAAGTGGGATTTTCTTCTTCTAGCAAAATAAGTAAGAGATGAAGCAGGAAGTAGACAAAAATGGACATTCCTCTCTAATCCGTAGCTGGCTAACTGAGAAAGATGCAACATTTTTCTCATACTTTATGACTAGAAAAGTAAAATAAAATCTTTAATAATTGCCTGGGATATTAATAATTTTAAAAAAGCATATGTTTGCAGCATTTGGAACATGTACTTTGCATCTCAATAGTAGTGCTACGCTGCGTTTGAACTTTGAAGAGATGAAAATGAACTCCAGTGCTGTGTCGAACTGGGTGAACATTAGGGATGTTTATAGGTTTGGTTCGGTTCGGTTTTGAGCCTTAATTAAGCCAAACTGAGTTAATTAGTTTTGCAAAATTATGAACTTATTAGGTTTTAATTTTTGGACGATTTAATTTGATTTGATTTTGGTTGGACGGTTTGATTCGATTTTAAACGGTTTTGTTCATAATAATTTGTGATTTTTAATTTCAATGAAAAATATATATAAATATAAAAAAGAGACCAAATTAATTAAAAGAAAGAAATTAAGTTAATTATAAAATATATAAAAAATAATTTTGTTAACATAAAAATATATAAATATAATATTGCATATATATATACAAAATATAAATTCTTTTATATATAAAGTTGGTTCAATTTGATTTTAACTAAATTAATTAAAATTTATATTTTAAAAATTATTTGGATTTTTTAAATTTTAATCGATTTTTAATTGGTTTAGTTTGATTATATATATATATATATATATATATATATATATATATATATAAAAGTAGTCTGTGTTTGCTAAACTCTTTTGAGTATTTTCATTAACATTTGAGAAGTAATTTGTGTTTGACATATTTTTTTTAAAATTTTTTTCAATGTATAGATTTAACCTTACAGTTAATATTATCGAATGAATAAATGGTTTTAAATATTTATTATAGTTCATTTTTTTGGTTTCGTTTTTATTTAGTTAAAATAAAAATAAAATTGCAACAAATATATACAGTAGTTTAATCAAAATATATACATATAATATGAAAATTGAAATAAATATGTAAACAATTTAGGAGGGAAGAGGTTAGGGGGAAAAAATGTAAGGAGTAATCATAGTATGATTATAGGAGTTACTATAGTAATTAAGGATTTTAAGAGAGTTCCCTTTTTTTTTTTTTTTTTAAAAAAAAGAAGAACATACTTTTATAGTTCTACTTTTGCTTTGAAAAATAAGTTTCAATTTTTCTATTTTTCATAATAAATAAATTTTCCTACTACTGTGCCACCATTTAAAAGCGATTTATTCTTTTACCATTTTGGCCAAACACTCCCCCAAAAATAAAAAAATAAATGTTTTTTTTTTTTTTTTCCTGCTGTCCCTCCAAAAGTATAGCCTTAAGTTGCATGAAAGGAAACTTCCATTGCCGGCTCTTCGTGCCGTGTCGCACTGCACTAAACCACTAAAGACAAGAATTGGCCCAGTCCAAACAAGCAGCACCGTCAGCAACATTTATCTCCTCTTGTTTTCTTTTTAATCCGGTTGTGCTTTTTCTTTTTTTTTTGGTTGGGACAATAATCCGGCAGTGCTGAAGCTGGACATTCTACTTGATTTTGTCAGTAAGGCTGAACCCTACACCTTGGAGAAATTTTTTTGGACAAATGAAAGTGTTTTTTATTAATTGTAATAAAGACATTAAAGCCTAAGATACACAATTAAAGATCATACCTGAACTCATGGGGTAAATAATATATAGATTTAAGGTAACATATCCTAAAAAGTATCAAATTTTTAAAAGAGGCAACACACCTTTATACTAGAGAGCTGTCTAAAAACAGCAAATTGAGCTGGAAACAGCCTGTCTTTTGAAATGAGGATTTTCTCTAAATCTTGGAGGATCTGAAGGAAATTTTACCTGTTGGATTATTTTGTTTTTTTTTTTTTTCTGGAAGGGTTTTGTATCTTCCAGAGGAACTCTGGAGGGAAGTCCCTCCGGAGTTAGCCACACCATGTCTTTTGGGCTCAAAACAAGGTTGCCTGGGGGCCCAACGAGAGGGGCAGCAAAACAGAAAAAGAAATACTGGCAATACATGGCAGAAAAAGAACAGGCCTGCAGCTCTGAAGACAGAAACTTACAGTACCAGTGAAAGGCAAACCCTTGAGGCTACAGACTACACACCCATGACCATGACCCAAACCAATACTGACTACTCTCCTAGAAGGGCGAAAGACGGCTCCGGCCCATAATTTGACGAACGTCCTCTCTGTAAGGAATGGATCTTTGACCCCACAGTCTAATTACTTTTGCTCCAGAATTCATGATTGATTACCAATGATAAAGTCTCCATTTTATAACTCTTGATATATATATATATATATATATTCAAAAAAAGAGTGTCTATTTATAACTCTTGCACTGTTTCCCTTGAATTTTAATTTATCTAAAGAAAGAACGGGTCAACATGCATTTTTTTAAGGGTAAAATAATCTACTCTCCCAGAAATATCTACAATCCCTTCCCTCTAACCGTAAAATATATTACACTTTAGTCTAATTCTCCGTTTCCTATTCAGATAGATTTCTTATCGTATATTTTTCAACATTTGATAACTTAATGTCATATATTTTTTAACTAAATTATTTTCTATCAACCTAAAAACATATTTTATGGCAATCTAAGAACAATAACTTATACATATCTATATATTATTTTTTTTGTTGTTAATTTAAAATAAGATGTCATAAGTATTTTATTTTCTTGTAAAGGAAAAAATATTCAATATGTACTTGGGTTAGTAGATAGTATTTTAACAGAGAAAAAAATTGATATTAGGGTGTTACACATCGAAAACTAAATTGTAATGGAACTGAATAGAAAATATAAAGATAGATTAAAGTGTAACAATTTTATTATTATAGAAGAAGAGTGTATATTTTATTATTTTATAAAGAAGAGAAGAGAATAGAGTGTAATTTTAAAAAGTTGCATAGAATAAGAATGTAATTTACTCTTTTTTTTAATTAAATATTGCTACAAGACTTAAATGATATACTGTTGAACATAAGTTTTAAGAAATGTTAACCTACTCAAGTTATATATATATATATTCCAAATTTATACTGGTAACATCTTATGTTTCTTTTGTTAAAAACAAAATTGGACTTAGAAGAACATATTCTATTCGTCTAGTGGAGATTTCGGAATCGATGGAGGGAGAGAAGGGAGCGAGAAACTGGGGAGTGGGTCAGTAATAATACTCCATCACTTAACTCTCTCGATAACATTATCTGATTGGATATGATTTTCATTAAGGTTGGCAAAATTGTACCAGTGATTAAATTAGAAAAAATTAGTGTTGTAACCCCTGCGATACACGAATTATCACAAATGTCATAATTTTTATTTATTAAATAAATAAAAATGATTAAAAAATATATAAAAGAATACATGTACAAAAATAATAAGACATTTATGCCTTATTAAGACACATATAAGATAATTTATTAGATGCAAATATCTTGAAGATTGAATGTGAATAACGTCAAATGAAAAACAAAACAAAAAATAAGGTATTACATAAATTAATTTAGATAAATATATTAATTAATGATGAAAATGAGTTAAAATAAAAGTTACTAAACTATAGGTTTGCTATAATCAAAATCCTTGTCTTCTTTTAACTGTTTCTTCTTCTATTTCTTCAAATATACATTTGGATTAGCAACAATGATAACAACTATAGGTTTATTGAAATTTAAAATATAACTTACATACCCATAAAATCTTAAAACAAAAAAAAAAGAAAATAATTAAGGAAAATATACATCACATCATAACTTTAAAATTTAATACTTTAAATCCTAAATTAGCATTCAATCAATCCGCACACATGTAATTTCAGCATTGCCTGAAGTTTATCTTCATAGGGAAGGCTCTACCCTTTACTCACAGTAAGTTTAAAAAAGATTATTTATTAATCCTATTACATGAGAAAAACTAAAAAAAATTAATTTAAAAATAGTCAAATTATATTATTCAAATACAAGTACATACTTCAATAACATCATTTTTTTCTTTTACCCTTTGATCTTTCTCATGACCTGCTTTCTTTAAGAAAATGTAATGAGAGAAACAGCAAAGCAAAACTGGAATTAGAAAACCAGAACAATGTAGAAATGAAATACAACAGACAGGAATAAAAAATCAGAAGACCAAAAACAAAAACATAGACGAATCAGAAACTCAAAAAATAATAAAGGCGAACGAATACAGAAATGAAGAAAGTAGGAAAAAAACGCAGAGAACAAAAGAGAAACAAAAAATTAAAATTCACAATAGAATGAACAGTAATCGCGAGTGTGAATAGTACGTAAACTGTATAGACCGGAAAAAAATAAATAAAAAGAAAACTGAGCTATGATACCAAATGATGTGAGAGAAATATCACTTTAAAACTTTGATGATAAATCACCATTGTTATCATTTATTCATGTAAGGGAAGAAGAAACAAAATCAAAGAGAAAAAAGAAGAGAAATTGTGTGAGAGAAAGAGATATGCAAATATGGATGAGATCCTCGAAGGAAATATATAAATATCTACATTGATTTTGAATTTTAAAATTTTAATTTTAAAAAACAAAAAAGCCTCAAAATTGGCTAATAATAATTGTCACTTTTTAAAAACTTCTACATGAAGATAGGAAATAGGCCATTGATGATGGTGCAATAAAGAAGTATAGCGTGCTTATATAAAAAAAAGAAAAATGAATGATAATTCATTAGTATAGTTTGATCTAATTGAGGTAATTTAAATTTTATTAGAATTATTTAAAAAGAGAAATAAATAATATGAACACTTGTAAGTTATTTTTATATAACAATTAATTATTTGATTATTTGTATATAATAAATACTAATTTACCAAATAACAACATATTATATTTCAATTGAAAAGTTTACCTAATTTATTAGCTATATAGCAATTATAGCAATTCTATACCAATTATATAGTAATTTACACTAATTTTTTTTAAATTTATTTAATGTGATTATATAGCAATTATATAGTAATATATCCTAATATTTTCAAATTCATTTAATGTGATGTGATTAATTTATTAAATTTATTAATTTACCTAATTTATTCATTTAAATTTATTCTATTATAATAATTTAATTTAATGACTTACTAACAATTAATGCCTTAGAGTAAAATTATTTTAGTCTATATAGATTTACCAAATAACAACATATTACATTTTAATTGAAAAATTTATCTAATTTATCAACTATATAGCAATTACAGCAATTATATAGCAATTTATCCTATTTTTTTTAAATTCATTTAATGTGATTATATAGCAATTATATAGTAATATACCCTAATCTTTTCAAATTCATTTAATGTGATGTGATTAATTTACCAAATTTATTAATTTACTTAATTTATTTATTTAAATTTGTTCTATTATAATAATTTAATTTAATGACCTACTGACAATTAATGCCTTAGAGTGAAATTGTTTTAATATACCCTAATTTTTTCAAATTTATTTAATGTGATGTGATTAATTTATCAAATTTATTAATTTACCTAATTTATTCATTTAAATTTATTCTATTATAATAATTTAATTTAATGACCTACCAACAATTAATCTCTTAGAGTGAAATTGTTTTAGTCTATTATATAGATACTAGTTCAAGGTTACTGATTTGAAAACTGTTAATATATATATATATATATATATATATATAAATTAATATAATAAATAATAAGTTATTTTATGTTTAGATTTGATAACTTACAAATGGTTTAAACAAGTAATTAAGCATTTTGTGCATATTTAACTATAATATTTAATTTGAATAATATATAAACGTAGAACCAAATTTTAAAATTAATTACAATTTTTTTTGAATTGTACTTATATGTAGAATAATACATTGATATTTATAAATATATGAAAAATTAAAAAATAAAAAAATAAAAAATAAAAAATAAAATAAAAATTAATTCAACTATTAAACTGTTCAATTTTACTCTCCTCTTTTTGTTTTGACCCATTTTTTCACTAATTGGTCTATTAAATTAAACTTAATCATTAACATGATTGGGTTATTAATTTTTGATTCGACTCACTAATTCAATCTAATTCTCTAAAGTCTAAACAATGCTTTCATGTTTAAGTGGTCTATCAATAATTTAATTAATTAATTTTCCAAGTCATCTTATTGGTCTATGCAAAATGCTATTTGGTTGAAAGCGAAAGCTCTTAAGATTTAAGAATTTTTTTCCCCTTCCCAAACTTCTAATTTTAGCACCATCCTTAACTGGATTAGATAAAATGCAAGTTCAATTTGGGGACATAATTTCTCAAACTTGAGAAAACACAATAATTGACAAATAAGAGAGAAAATAATGTGTTAATAAACTGTTTAAATGATCATAAAATAATACTCTAATAGTGAATAATAGTTGTCATAGGCTCATAGAGTAATGGAAAAAAATAGATGTAGCTAGTAGGGCTGGGGCTTGCAACTACTCATAAGTTCCAAAATATCTACAAGTTATCCTCATCAAATATATTTTGCAAATTTAGCATCTAGATTTTTGAATTTTATGTTCATTTTGTTCTAACACAACTTAATTTTTTTCTCCCTATAAATATGGCAATCACTCCCCCCTCCCCCAAAAAAATGGATTTGTTGCTCCTCGACTAGAAAGAGCATTTGCTGCTTATTGGTTGTTTTGATTCAACAGCCATGAATGCATTAGTGAAACGCACTATTTTACTAACACTTTTTTTTTCCTCCCAAAACATATGGGCAAATAAGATCGTGCCACGTGGCTAACCTTATGCCTATTCAAATACCTGTGAGCTCCACACACTCGACTCGACCATCGTATTATCTTCCTCGCCAACTGACTAAGATAGTCATCAACATCAATATGCAGCTTTTTCCCCCTTGCACGTTCTCCTTCGTCTTCGATCATCGATAATCTTCTGCATCATCGCTAATGTGTGTGCTTCTACATTCGATTAGTGAATGATTTGTTCTTTCGGTTGGGGACTTAACCATGATGCGTTGTCGCTAGGGCAGAGCATAGGTCGGGTTGGTTAGGGTTGAGAAAAATCTCAACCTGAATCAACCAAGCACTGGTTGGTTGAATTGGGTCGAAGTTCAATATTTTTTAAGTTTGAACCAATCCAAACCGACCCTTGACAGGTTGGTTTGGGTTGAGTTAGGTGTGTTGTTTTATTTTTTTTTTTTCCTATTCTTCTTCCTCTTCTCCTGTTCTCCCTCTCTTCTGAACCTCTCTGCTCCGATTTTTTTTTCCCATTCTTCTTCTTTAGTTGCCTTGCCCTTTGCTTTTTCTTTCTCTAGTTCATATTCTAGTATTCATCTGCAGCATTTTCTCTAGTTTAGAAGACAACAAAAATCAGCGAAGACAACGAGTCTAATATGCAACAGAAGATGGCGAGTCCCATCTATGAGAGATCAGAGACGAGTAAGATGAGATCTAAGAGAGATCACTGAAGCGTCACCGCCAAGAGAAGAGAGACTATGAGATGAGATCTGAGAGAGATAAGCGTCGCCACCGAGAGAGGAGAAACTGTGAGATGAGATTTGACACTAAAGAGCGTTACTGTCGAGAAAGGAGAGACTGTGACATGAGATTCTGAGACTAAAGAAGTGAAAGCTCTAGGAGTAATTTTTTTTAAAAAAATCCCTAAAAAAATATATTATATATACATCAAGTTAGAAGATTGGGTTAGGTTGAGAATTTCTCGACCCACTAATGATCATATTGAGGATTTTGGACCCAACCGAACCGAACCCAAAATGTGTGGGTTGGACGGGTTGGTGCTCACCCTTAGTCATTACTGTCGGTCAATTTGTTGGTTTGCTCTCCCACTTTTCATTTTTTTAATGGTTTGCTGGTTGTTCATTTATGTGTGTATTGATTGGTCTAGTTTGCTCTCCTGCCTATATTTCTAGTTTGTGAGATAGTATGTATAAAACTCAATGTAACAGAACCATTATTTCTTAATACCTGCAAATGGAAAGCAACCAATGGAATAGAACCTATATTTTTATAATACCTGCAAATGAAAAGAAACCAATGAGGAATATCACGTTAGGCCTACACGTTAGGAGTGAAAGGAACCTATATTTCTATATACTTTCAACTATAAATGAAGTAAATCTTATAGGAGTTAAAAGAAATACTTTGAGCTGCAAAATATCTAATTATAACCAGAACCGAGATATTTTAATATGAATGAAGTAAACTGTTTAAAAAAAATGCATACAACAAAATGAAGCATAAGTTTTATTTTAATATGAATGCAACATAATTTTTGTTGCTTCCAAAGTAAAGAAAATGTAAAAACAAAATTGAAGATATAATATTGATGCAGAACAAGAGAAGAGAAAAGGTGAAAAGGGTATATGAAGGAAAAACTCTCATAACTACCTGTCAATCTAAATCTGACGATGAAAGTATTTAAACTTTGCTTATACATAATTTAAGCTGCAATGAAATTCTCATAATTTAAAATTAACTTATATATATATATATATATATATATATATATATATATATATAAATACATACTCAATAAACTTTGTGATATGTTCCCTCAAGATAAGAACTTTCTTATCATTCAAATATAGCCGCAAATTAATTAACTTGGATAGAACTTTAAACCATGATTCTACAACCAGTGTAGAATAGTTTGAGATATTCAGTGTAAGATCTTAAAATATAGCCACAAGTTATGATTTTTAAAATTAAATGAGCATTTCATATCTAATTAAATTACTAGATCAATTTCGAAGTGTAGAATATTTTGAGATACTCAATTTAAGATCTCATATCATAAATAATATGTGTGGTTGAAGTTATTCCTTTTGTTTTGCTTCATTGCATTATATTGACATTGGCATGACTTGCATTTTATTCTCTTGAATGTATCACTTGCATTTCAAAGAACTTTATAAGAACAATGGTGGAGGAAAATTGCAACCCCAATATTGGGATGGAACTTGATAACTTGGAGGGTGCATGGAGATTTTGGGTGACATATAGTAGAAAAACCGGATTTTGAGTGAGGAAGGATTTGTACAAGGAGCAAAAAAAACACTACAATTGTCACGTCAATTGGATATGTATGTTCTAAAGAGAGTTTTTGTAATACCACAATAATTTTTATGAATATTTAAAATCTATTTTGAAGTTTATTGAAAACTTTAATTATGTGAAAAATGTTCTTTTTGAATTAGTGAAGAAAATTTGGGAATAGAAATTTCAATTTTTAATTTAGGAAATTTTTTACAAATTCTCAAGGACCTAAGTGAACAAATTTTGAAGTTAGAGTGGCTATGATCAATTTTATCTAAGAAAATTAGTGGGGCTCACACATACACACTTAAACACTTATTTTTCTCTCTTATTCTTTTCTTTCTCTCATTCTCCAATAGTTCCCTCACTCTCTTTCGGCTATGCATCCCAAGGGAACTTCTTCATCGACCATTCATGCCATTTTTGCTTGGGGAAGGAAGCCAAGGAAGTTAGGAAGATTGGTAAGTTGATGTTCTTCTTCTTCTTCCTCTTCTTACAAGACCAAATCCTTGGTTATCAATTTGAAAAATTTTTGTAGAATGTTTCTATGGATGAATTTAAGTATGAGTATTAATCTAAAATATTCTTGGGTGGTTTATAATGTTATTGGAATAAGAAATTTGGAGAAAATTAGGAGAAATCCTTAGAATTTAAAAATTAACAAAAAGTTAGGGTTCTTGATGAAAATTTGAGATTAGAGCTTGGATTGTTGGTAAAAATTAGGGGTTTTGGTGTCAAAACACTCCTTAGACATTAATGATGAAAACCTATGGAAGAAATCAAAAGAAATGTTGTTTTAGATGTTATTTTTAGATTTTTAGATGAAAAACACGAAAAACGTCACTGTTCATTCTAAAAATTTTTCAAAAAATACTGTTCATCGAGAAATTATTTCTAGATTTTCTCGGCTACTGTAGTATTGACTTGGTCAATGTTACTGTAGCATTGACTCGGTCAACGTTATTGTAGCATTGACTCAGTCAACGATACTGTAGCTGCGTTGACCGTTGACCGTTACTATAGCATCAGTTTTAAAATGTTCATAACTCTTTCATCTGGACTCTATTTTTAGTAAATAAGATACCGTTAGAAATCTATTTTAGTCTAGTTTCTAATAGTATAAGTTTCATTTGAAAATTCTTTATTATTTGAGAGTTATATTCAGAGGAGTGATCAAAGGTCAAATTATAGCAAAGAATTTTCCTATTTTCTGACCTTGATATGTTTTTGGCATGATTATCTTGTAGGGATGAATTCTTTAATGCATCATCCACATATTTTGAAATGTTGTGATTAGTTTGGATGTAGAAGAAATTATATTTCATCATCTTACACATCTTTGAGAAAGTTTCAAGGTACAATTGGGAAAATATCAAGGTGAAAGATCCTACTGTACCTTGTTTGCTTATTTAATGTATATATTAAAAGTGTACTATAAATATATATATATATATATATATATATATATATATATATATATATATATATATATGTGACATGAAATTCATGCATTCATGTTATGCATTGAAATGTGCAAATATGAGACTGTTGTGAACTTTTCTTGAAATGGGATGTATATGGTTGCCTATGATTGTGTAATGTGATTGTGTTTGATTTTGAGAGAAACGAAAATGAAGTTTATGAGATCCCATGGGATGAAATAAGGGTGGAATGAATTCATTATGGCCACGTGATATTGAATATGATATTTGTCCTTTTAAGGACATGGTGAAATAAGATTGGACTACAGATTTGTCCCTTTGAGGACAGGGGTGAAATAAAGGAGGATGCAGTAAGGGCCGTGGGGCAATGGCCACTTATTGTAGATGGAACTCGAAAAATGTCTGGAAACTTGATTTAGAATTGTATGAATTGTTTGAAATGTGATTTGACTTAATCTTAAATGTGTTGTTAATAATTGCAAAATGATTTCAATGTGTATGTCTTGATAAATATCTTGTACACCAAAACTTAGATGATTATATCGTTAGATCAATTATATATATCTGTATGTATATATATACTTATATTGTGTGTGAATATGGTAGGATTCTCTCAAGTAGAAGCTGTCTTCAGTTTCAGGTATGGAGAACTTGCTAATCCGATGACGATCACGCCAAGATTACTTTTTCATTTGTTTAGGGTAAAGGTATAATGTTTAGGTCTTATTCTAATGTATAAATCTAGAAAAGCTCTGCAATCGGGTAGGTTTGTTCAGCGACGTAATGTGTATAATTGTAATGTGTATTAAAAACTCGGTTTAGCCATAATTTCTTATCATTTTGTGAGAAGAGATATAGTTCTTCTTTTTTTTATTTCTTAAATTATGTAATTTAAATTAATTGCATTTAAAAGAATAACCAAAATAAGATTTAGTATTGTGCTTAAGAGAAAGATAGGTTTACGGAGGTGAGGTGAAATTCACTTTTCGTGCCAGTCACGTACTCAGATTTTGGGACGTGACAAAGTTGGTATCAGAGCATTGGGTTTAGGTCTCCTACCGATTACAGAGCAAGGTAACCTTAGTGGGACCTCCTCTATCGTTGTGAACCTGGGTACAACTATAGAGAGACGGCTCTAATGAAGGTCCTGTAGGATGTTTTCATTTCCTTTCCCTCCGAGACTTATCTTTTCTTAGGAATTATGTTTTCAGTTTTAGTTTTGGATAAATGTGACTACACTTTTGAATTTGATAAAGGAAAGGTTGTTATTTGTTTTGATTCCGTTACTGTCGAATCAAATTTTTATGTAGTGGGTTTTATAAGCTAAATTCGTAATTGATTTTGTATGGCTGATTTCCTTTATCTTTCTTTATTTTATTATTATTATTTTTTTAGAGTATCGTCCAGTAAGAGAAACCACTTGCATTAAAAAAAACAAACTGAAGGATTACATTGCAAAAAAAAAGGTTTATTTATTCATGAGTAATCTACAGGCGAGGTGGTCTTAGATTAGGAGGGTTGTATTGTATCATCACCCCTCGACCATTTCTTGGAGCAAGAGACAGAGCAATATCACGGAGGGTAGTGTAAATTCCATTCATACAATCAACACTTCTTTGCTGTTGATTGCAGAAGCAGTGGTAGACCAATAGAAAAACTTATCTATTCTCGAAGTTATTACTGCGTTATTGCGTTTAGTTAACTTCTCCAGATCCTCTATCATCTTTTTCAGATCCTTCACTTGTTGCTCTAGACAAGCGATTTTGTCTTCTGAGGTATGGTCCGTACTAATCTCTTCAGCTTCCTCATTCTTCTTTATCTTCTTCTCCTTCTGCTTCTCTTGAGACCCCTCAAAAGGTCTTTTGCCCTTATCCTTGCCTAAACTTAAGTTTAAGTCGAGTTCTTCTTCCTTGGCCTCCAATGTGAGATCAATGTACTTCCTTGTGGCCATGATTTAGAAAATTTAGAAATTTTTATAGGAGTATGAGGAGAGAGGAATGCTGGGAAGTTGTAGGCTTAGAGATGATTACTCTTTGTGGTGTGGTAACTGAGAACGCTGGGACAATTTTTATAGAGAAAAATTAGGACTTAGAGACAAAGAAGATATCTCTTCGCCGCACCCCTACACCTTCAACCTATGGGTTTTTACAAGCTGGAAGCCAAAAGTCGAGGGTAGGCATGCACACCAACAGCGCGTCGCATTAATGCCAAAACCACAAAAGTCAATTTTAGTGGATTTACAGCTGATTTAATTTGTTTTGATTGAAAATTTTAAGGATTAATAAAATGGTGATAAACAGAACCGTATTTCTTTGCTTTGTGGTGTTGTTCTTGAGAACCTTCAGTTGAGTATAATATACATGATTGATTGAATCATGCTGTGATTACATGTATCTAAGAACATATGTTGTGTATGCTATTCATACATCATGAGCGAAGGCTACGGCCAAGAATAATATGTCATGATTCCACATGTACTCATAGAAAATGAGAAGTCAAAAATTTAAAGTGACTTGAATAAAATGAAATGTGTAGAAGATGATACATCTTCATGGTTACACATACTTACATATAATACTCTCGTGGGCAAATGAAAGGCAATAATTTCCTTGCATCATGATAATGCTTGATGCATACGACCGTAAGCAGTTAACTTTGTTTTAAAATATATATATATATATATATATATATATATATATATATATTATCTGTAAGTCTAGAGTAAAGACACCGATTAGAATATAAGATAAGGCTAATATGAGACTACCTAATCATGGAGTGACGTCGTGATATGGGATTTCAAGATAAGATAATTTTAGAGTGAGAAAATCTTAGACTAAAAGGGGTAATTAGTCAAAACTTTAAGAGATGTCAAGATTAGCTGAAATTTTTGAGCAAATATTTGACTTGTATTAATTATATTAAATTAATTTACTTACATGTTCGACATCAATAGCTAGCATTGCAACGTATGAGATCTATAAACCTCATAGGGAGTGGCGTATAGGTTGTGGTAACTCTAGTTCGAGGGGCTTTATGTTGTCTATAAATCTTGTATGCCTTTATCTCATTCACCACACCAAGAAAACCTACTTCTTTCATTACATATCTATTCCTCAATCTTCATTCCTTTCTCATTTGAACTGATTTCTAAGGTTCCTAGAGTAATGGTCAACAATAAATCTTTCAACTTGAATTTTGAGACTGGCAACATAGAGCTTGATTTAAATCTAAGTCTCGGAAACAACAAAGGGATGAGAACTGTAAATAGGTCCCATAAATTAAGAAGAAAAAGAGGGATGTAATAGAATTGGAGGAGGATAGCACTGCAACATCCTCAGAAGATAAGCTTGCGTTCCTAGAGTGTAAGATAGAAAACCTGGAGCATAAGATAGAGAGCTTAGAATACAAGACAGAGGAAAAGAAGCAATTGATAATCTGTCTCTTTGAAGACCAAGAGAAACTAATAAACCGTCATTTCGGAGAACTAGCTAATTGAGTTGATAGACATTCGATGTTTGCAATACAAAATTTTTGTGACCAACAAGTGAGGTGTGTTGACTGTATGAAAGGAGTGACTTCTGCTCTTCGCCAAATTTCCCAGGCGCTTCCTCCAGAAACCCTTTCTAGGCTGCAACGACTAGCTTCTTCCTTAAGGTCTGAAGCACCTTCCTCTTTTAGACCTAGAGCACCTTCTGCATTTCAAAAGTCTTTTCGTCCTTAATTTACCCTTTCTTTTGTTTATACCTAAAGCTAATATTTGATCTAAGTTTCACGTATTAAATTATCTATTTTGTAAATCAAGTTAAGCTTGTTGTCTATAAGTTATGTACTAGAAATAAAATTTAAGTTAGTATTTAGATCTTCTTATGTTGAAGTAATTCTTTTTACTGAAAGAACTTGAGGAATGATAAGATGTTGGACTTGTTATATTTCGTACTTGATTATGGAAATTCTAAAGCAGAGTATGATAATATCCTTTTGACTGAGCAGAGTTACTAAAATGATATTTCATTGCACTTCTGAACTATGGAAGAGTGCTAAATAAGTATTTTATGAACCTATACATAGAGAACTATGGGTTTGCCCTAATTATTGAAGGGGTACGACTCTATATGAGTCATTGAGGTGAGAGGAATTTCTATATATATTTATTTTATAATTATGCGTGAGAAGTATGTTATTTGCTTATCATATTTTCTAGGATTGTTCTTCCTGGAGATTTATTTAATGATTTTATGTGATTTTGCCTTTTAATATGACGCCTTCAGGTGAGAGTATCGCCTTAAGACAGGAGGATCGCGTTCGGGCAAGAGTATTGCCTATGGCCAAAATGGCGCCTTCGGGTAGGGTGCATGTATTCATAAATGTTATGGGCTATGTGTGTGGTAACATGTGTTCTGATATTCAGTGTGAACTGGAAAGATCACGTGCCACTTTTGAGACGACACCTATTTGAGGTTTTACATGGATACAGAGTTTGTCTCTGATTAGATAGTTTGAGTTTGGTAAGGTTAGGAGGATGAGACACTTTATGGTACAAGAGGTCGTGTAGAAGATCAAACTGATGAGGAAGAGATTGCTTGCTATTTAGAAAAGGCAAAAGTCCGATGCAAACTACCGATAATGCGGTCTAGAGTTCACAGTCGATGGAATGGCGTTCTTGTAAATCTCACCAAGGGTGCGACGAGGTTTGGAAAGAAAGAGATACGAAGGATGAGATATGGATGAAGTAACCACACTTATTTCAGTCTTGAGGTGAGTTTTGAATTCAGGGGACCGAATTCTGTTAAGGGAGGAAGAATATAATACCCCAATAATTTTTATGAATATTTAAAATCTATTTTGAAGTTTATTGAAAAATTTAATTACGTGAAAAATCTTCTTTTTGAATTAGTGAAGAAAATTTGGGAATAGAAATTTCAATTTTTAATTTAGAAAATTTTTTACAAATTCTCAATGACCTAAGTGAACAAATTTTAAAGTAGAGTGGCTATGATCAATTTTATCCAAGAAAATTAGTGGGGCCCACACATACACACTTAAATGCTTATTTTTCTCTCTTATTCTTTTCTTTCTCTCATTCTCCAATAGCTCCCTCACTTTCTTTCCATTATGCATCCCAAGGAAACTTCTTCATCAACCATTCATGCCATTTTTGCTTGGGGAAGGAAGCCATGGAAGTTAGGAGGATTCGTAAGTTGATGTTCTTCTTTTTCTTCTTCTTCTTCTTACAAGACCAAATCCTTGGTTATCAATTTGGAAAATTTTTGTAGAATGTTTCTATGGATGAATTTAAGTATGGGTGTTAATCTAAAACATTCTTGGGTGTTTTATGATGTTATTGGAACATGAAATTTGGAAAAAATTAGGAGAAATCTATAGAATTTCGAAATTAAAAAAAAGTTAGGGTTCTTGATGAAAATTTGATATTAGAGCTTGGATTGTTGGTAAAAATTGGGAGTTTTGGTGTCAAAACACTCCTTAGACATTAATGATGGAAATCCATGGAAGAAATCAAAAGAAATATTGCTTTAGATGTGATTTTAGGATTTTTGGATGAAAAACACGAAGAATGTCACTGTTCATTCTGGAAATTTTCCAGAAAATACTGTTCATCGAGAAATATTTTTCAAATTTTCTCAGCTACTGTAGCATTGACTCGGTCAATATTACTGTAGTATTGACTCGGTCAACGTTACTGTAATACCCCAATAATTTTTATGAATATTTAAAATCTATTTTGAAGTTTATTGAAAAATTTAATTACGTGAAAAATCTTCTTTTTAAATTAGTAAAGAAAATTTGGGAATAGAAATTTCAAATTTTAATTTAGAAAATTTTTTACAAATTCTCAAGGACCTAAGTGAACAAATTTTAAAGTTAGAGTGGCTATGATCAATTTTATCCAAGAAAATTAGTGGGGCCCACACGTACACACTTAAACACTTATTTTTCTCTCTTATTCTTTTCTTTCTCTCATTCTCCCGTAGCTCCCTCACTCTCTTTCGACTATTCATCCCAAGGAAACTTCTTCATCAACCATTCATGCCATTTTTGCTTGGAGAAGGAAGCCATGGAAGTTAGAAGGATTGGTAAGTTGATGTTCTTCTTCTTCTTCCTCTTCTTAGGGGACCAAATCCTTGGTTATCAATTTGGAAAATTTTTGTAGAATGTTTCTATGGATGAATTTAAATATGGGTGTTAATCTAAAACATTCTTGGGTGGTTTATGATGTTATTGGAACAAGAAATTTGGAGAAAATTAGGAGAAATCTATAGAATTTAGAAATTAAAAAAAAAAGTTAGGGTTCTTGATGAAAATTTGAGATTAGAGCTTGGATTGTTGGTAAGAATTAGAGGTTTTGGTGTCAAAACACTCCTTAGACATTAATGATGAAAACCCATGGAAGAAATCAAAAGAAATGTTGTTTTAGATGTGATTTTAGGATTTTTAGATGAAGAACACGAAGAACGTCACTATTCATTCTAAAAATTTTCTAGAAAATACTGTTCATCGAGAAAATTTTTCCAGATTTTCTTGGCTACTGTAGTATTGAATCGGTCAATGTTACTGTAGCATTGATTCAGTCAACGACACTGTAGTTGCATTGACCGTTACTGTAGCATCAGTTTTAAAATGTTCATAACTCTTTCATCCGGACTCTATTTTTAGTAAATAAGATACTGTTTGAAAGTTCTTTGAGTCTAGTTTCTAATAGTATAAGTTTCATTTAAAAATTCTTTATTATTTGAGAGTTATATTCAGAGGAGTGATCAAAGGTCAAATTATAGTAAAGAATTTTCTTATTTTCTGACCTTGATATGTTTTTGGCATGATTATCTTGTAGGGATGAATTCTTTAATGCATCATCCACATATTTTGAAATGTTGTGATTAATTTGGATGTAGAAGAAATTACATTCCATCATCTTACACATCTTCGAGAAAGGTTCAAGGTAAAATTGGGCAAATATCAAGGTGAAAGATCCTACTGTACCTTGTTTGCTTATTTAATATATATATATATTAAAAGTGTACTATAAATATATATATATATATATGTGACATAAAATTCATGCATTCATGTTATGCATTGAAATGTACAAATATGAGACTGTTGTGAACTTTTCCTGAAATGGGATGTATATGGTTGCCTATGATTGTGTAATGTGATTGTGTTTGATCTTGAGAGAAACGGAAATGGAGTTTATGGGATCCCAATGGATAAACTAAGGGTGGAATGAAATCACTATGGCCACGTGATATTGAATATGATATTTGTCCTTTTAAGGACAGGGTGAAATAAGGTTGGACTACATATTTGTCCCTTTGAGGACCGGGGTGAAATAAGGGAGGATGTGTAATGTCTACATTATTTATGAACATTTTGGGTAATATAGTAAAATTTTAATATGAAATACTTATAAAATGTCTAAATATTCGGAAACAAATAAAATTTCAATGTAACTGAAAATATAAAATTTCAAATTTGGCATTAAGTGATCAGTCGACTGATTCTTGACTATCGGTCGACTGATCGATTGAAACTTCATTTTTATTTTGAACCCAAGAAGTATCAGTCGACTAGCATAGATTGATCAGTCAACTGATGTACTACAGACTTTATTTTTCGTTAAATAAAAAGCAACTACAAGCATAGTAAGATTCATCTACAAAAACTTACATATAATCCACAACCATACTTAAACTTTCATTTATAGGTTCTACTAAAATATCAAGAGTTTAACTACATACACATGGTATGTCTTCAACTTACAAAACATGATATCCAATACATTACATGACCCTTTTTCCATATTTCTATTTTAAGGAAGTAATATGGTTAGTCACACGACATATACTTGTTTCTTTTCTTTCCCTTCACTTTCTGCTTCAGCCCCTGAAATGGTAAGTTATCATAAAATAAGGTGAGATATAAAATCTTAATAGCTAACATATTGTAAGGCATTTTCACCATTTCAGTCATAAAAGCTATTCTAATAATGTAAACCATTTCCAAGAAATAAGATGTCATACTTAATTTAATGCACTATGCCTGGTTCTTTCCCATTAAAAGCAATTCATATCTCATGAGGAATTTCTATCATCTCACTGGAAATTCTCTAATTCTTTTATCCCATAAGGACTTTTACATCCTATGAGGAATTTCTGGACATCCCATGAGGGTTTCTTGTTCTATCATCCCATGGAGACATGTGATATACTTTTCATGAGAAAGATGTGTTCTTATGCATTCATGAAGATTTTAAAATAACAATCATGCATTAAAAGCTAATAAAACACAATAAACATATAAAATACATAACTTTTATGAGAATTAGCTACCTTGATTCCCTTAGAATTGAATTTGAAGTATTATCTTCTAGCTTCTTCCTTCTTTCTCTTTTCTCTAACCTGAAAATCTCCTTTCTATGATTTTTCAAGTTCTAGAATTAAGTCAAACTAGAGGAAACAAGCTAGAAGCTTACCTAGGATGATTCCTTTGCCAAAACATTGCCAAAACTTCTTTCTCCTTCCTCTTCACGTTTTTTTCTCTCTCTCTCCTTGCTAAATTTTCAGAATTAGTTTCTTTTTCTCTCTTCTCTCTTCTAAAAGAGTCTCAAGGACTCTATTGGGTTGGAATTTTCCTTTTTAACCCTAATATCTCATTTCTAAGTGTCACGTCCCAAAATCTGAGCACGTGACCGGCACGGAAAATGAATTTCATTTCACCTCCGTAAGCCTATCTTTCTCTTAAGAATCATACCATTCTTTTTCATGCAACCAAACCGAGTTCTCTATACACACTACAGTCATTCACATTACATCACTAAATGAACCTACCCGATTACAGAGATTTCTAGATTTATACAACTTAGAATAAAACCTAACTATTTTACCTTTATGCTGAACAAATGAAAAGGTAATCATGGACTAAGGATCCATAATTCTTTGTACCAATATTTACCTTCAGCTGTTAACTCTGAAAAAAATGTTAATAAGAGGGGTATGAGCAAATCACATGCCCAGTGAGCAGACAACACAACACTATGACAAAAAAATATCATGCATCATAATGATAATATAATTTATAATACTTCACAACAATATCCAAGTAAATCAAATACATTTCAGCATAATTCAAATAATTCACAACAGCAAACAGTGAAATCAATTTCACACATTTCCCGTACCAACCGGGTCGTCCAGAATACCTCTGGATCGTTGCCCGCGGCCCCCGCCGCATCCACCCTTATCACTCCATGTATATTCTCCACCCTTATAGCTTCATGTGGATTTCTCCATGGGGTGCACCACCATGCCTTTCCTTTCTAGTCAAACACAATCACAATCACATCTAAGAACATCCTCAATCATAATCATGAGCCACATACACAACTCACTCATTTACAATTCAAGTCACAACATAATCAATATGGTTCCAGCAACATAGCATGTATACAACATAATAACTCATAATATAGAACAATTGTTCAACAATAACATACTTCAACTATCCGTATATGAATGAACCCAACAATCAGAGTATGATACATTTCAATTCAGTTCATATGTCATTCACAATTCATCATATTACCTCCATTCATGAGAAAATAAGAAAATATAATTATATACATCACCAGGCAAGTTCCACAATTGTTTATGCCTCATTGTCCCACATCATCCACTTCAAACTTGGATATACAACATATTTTCATTATGATGCAAAAAGTCAATAACAAAGATATTTAATCATAGCAAGTATTAACCCACTCACCTGGATTTCACGCTCTCGCCACTCCCACTTTGCACTTTGACCATTCCTATTGTAACCAGATAAAAACCATCAGAGTTACGAATTAGAGAAATTTCCTACCACTACTCTCGACCTTCATCCACTTCTCAAATCATAACTCCTAACTGGTAATGAATATCCAGATGAAACTTATACCATTGGAAATTAGACTCAAAGAGCTTTTCAACGATATTAAAAAAAAATTGATGCTACAGTAACGGTCAACGGTCAACGCAGCTACAGTAATGTTGACTGAGTCAACGCTACAGTAACGAGAAAATCTGGAAAAATTTTCTCGGTGAACAGTAATTTTTGGGGAAAATTTTCGATGTTCTTCGTGTTCTTCATCCAAAAATCCTAAAATCACATCTAAAACAACATTTCTTTTGATTTCTTCCATGGGTTTTCATCCTTAATGTCTAAGGAGTGTTTTAACACCAAAACCCCCAATTTCTACCAACAATCCAAACTCAAATCTTAAATTTTCATCAAGAACACTAACTTTTTTCAAATATCCAAATTCTACGAATTTCTTCTAGTTTTCTCCAAATTTCTTGTTCTAATAACATCATAAACCACCTAGGAATGTTTTAGATTAACATCCACACTTAAATTCATCCATTAAAATATTCTACAAAAATTTTGCAAAATGATAACCAAGGATTTGGTCTTGTAATAAGAGGAAGAAGAAGAAGAAAATCAACTTACCAATCATCCTAACTTTCATAGCTTCCTTCCCCGTGCAAAAATTGCATGAATGGTTGATGAAGAAATTCTCTTGGATGTAATCGAGAGAGAAAGTGAGAAGCTACGGGAGAAATGAGAGAAATGAGAGAAAGAAAAGAAAATGTATACGCGTGGGCCCCACCAATTTCTTTTTCGATAAAATCGCTCATAGCCACCTTAGCTTATAAGATTTGTTCACTTTAATCCCTCTCAATGTCTCAAATACCACTTTAACCTCGAATCCATCATCTTTTCGGTACCGGACTCATAATTCATTTTCATAAGCTCTATTCTTCTTCTCGGGTTCCTACTTGGTCATTTCTCAAAAGTACTCTATATTTTCTTTTCTTTTCACTTTAGCCCTTGAGAATTTGTAAAAATTTCCCAAATTAAAAATTAAAAATTCTATTTCCAAATTTCCTTCACTAAGTCAAAAGAACATTTCTCATGTAATTAAATTTTTCAATAAACTTCAAATAGATTTTAAATATTCATGTAAATTCTTGGGATATTACACTAAGCCTCAATAGTATACTAGGGGTAATTAAGTAAATTTTTTCCCATTAAATTTCAGTTAAACCGACCTATTTTCGTACTTCAGCATGTAATCAGTCGACTGATTTCCTCCCTATAGTCGACTGATCCTATCAGTCGACTGATTCATACTAATTAGTCAACTGATTTCATCAAGACCTAAAATATTTGCTTGACAGAGAAGAATCAGTCGACTGATCACTCCTCATCAGTCGACCGATTGAAGATATCAGCAACTTGATCTAATTTCTAATGCGATCAGTTGACTGTTCATTACAATTAGTCGACTGATGCCTTCAAAACTCTCTTTTTCCTTTATTCTTAACTCAAGTATCCTAATTTCTCATGCCTCTTCTTTGTTACTTCATCCTAAGTATCCAAAAACACCAATTTCCTAATTTCTAACATTATTTCGAATTTAAACAAAGAAAGAATATATAACTTAAATGCAAAGAAATTATGGGATGTTACAATTCTACCTCCCTCAAAAGAATTTTGTCCTCAAAATTTAAGATCTTACCTTAGTCAAACAACTCAGGGTAAGTTTGCTTCATATGGTCCGCCATTTCCCATGTAGCTTCTTCTTGTGTCAACCATTTCCAGACAACTTTTACTAGAGGAATTTGCTTGTTTCTTAATGATTTGATGCGAGTGTCAATTATTCTATCCGATTTCATTTCATATGTCATGTTATCTTGTAAATGCAATTTCTCATATTCAATAATGTGTGTAGAATCTAGGAGATATTTTCTCAATTGGGATACATGAAATACATCATGAATGTTACTTAGATTTGGTGGTAAAGCTAATCTATAAGCTGTGGTACCAAGTTTTTCAAGAATTTAGAATGGTCCCGTATATCTAGGACTAAGTTTCTTTGCTTTTAATACTCTACCTACAGTTGTGACTGAGGTGATTTTGAGAAAAACATGATCACCAATACTAAATTCTAATGCTCTTCTTCTTTTAACTGCATAACTCTTTTGTCTACTTTGAGCAGTTGCAAGACGTTCCCTTATTAACTTTATTTGTTCAGATGTCTGGTCTACTATTTCTAGTCCTATTAGAGCCCTTTCCCCAAGTTCTACCCAACAGATAGGTGACCTACTCTTTCTTCCATACAATGCCTCATAAGGGGCCATCTGAATGCTAGATTGGTAACTATTATTGTATGCAAATTTCGCTAATGATACATAACTATCCCAATTACCCTTGAATTCTATTACACAAGCTCTTAGCATATCCTCTAGTATTTGATTAATTCTTTCAGTTTGTCCATCAGTCTGTGGGTGATAAGCAGAACTGAACCATAATTTCGTTCCCTTAGCTTCTTGTAGAGATCTCCAAAATCTGGAGGTAAATCTAGGATCTCTATCAGATATGATGCTATTTGGTACACCATGAAGTCTGACCATTTCTTTAATATAAATTTGTGCTAATTGATTTAAAGTAGATGCAGATTTGATAGGTAAAAAGTGTGCAGACTTAGTTAATCGGTCTATAATTACCCATATAGCATCATTACTTGAAGATGTCCTAGGTAAACCTACTATAAAATCCATGGAGATACTATCCCATTTCCAAATCGGTATATCTAAAGATTGCAAATTTCCTGGGGGTTTTTGGTGTTCAATCTTAGTCCTTTGACACACAAGGCACTTACTCACAAACTCTACTATGTTTCTCTTCAGTCCAGGCCACCAAAAATTTCTCTTTAAATCTTAGTACATCTTAATAGCTCCAGGATGTATAGTATACTTGCTTTGATGAGCTTCATTAAGGATGTCCTTTCTAAGGGTTCCTACACTTGGAATATATAATCTATTCCTAAATTTCAGTAGCCCATTCTCTGTAAATCTTAACTCATGGGCTCTTCCTTTTCTCTTAAGTTGTTTCGCTTCCTCAATGTAAGGTCACTTGTCATTGCTTCCAAAACTTGCTTTTCCAACTCACTTTCAATCATAAGGGAACTTAATTCAATTTTAGTTGGTTCAAAAGATACCTCAAGTCTCAAATCCCTAAATTCCTCTAAAAGTTGTTCCTCCCTTAACATCATCGTGGCCATATGGATAGATTTTCTACTAAGAGCGTTAGCAACAACATTAGCTTTTCCTATATGATACTTAAGGGAAAACTCATAATCCTTCAGGAATTCCATCCATCTTCTTTGCCTCATGTTCAACTCTTTTTGATCAAACAAGTATTTCAAACTTTTATGATCAGAATAAATTTCAAATTTAGCTCCATAAAGATAATGTCTCCAAATCTTTAAGGCAAACACTATGGCAGCTAATTCTAGGTTATGGGTTAGATAACTTTGCTCATGGGGTCTCAATTGTCTTGTGGCATAAGCTACTACTCTTCTATGTTGCATCAACACACAACCTAAACCTTTCAAGGATGCATCTGTATACACTACAAAAGGCTCATGAAGATCGGGGATAACTAGGATAGGTGTTGAAGTTAACCTAACCTTCAGTTCTTGGAAACTCTCTTCACATTTACTATCCTAAACAAAGGGTTGGTTCTTTCTAGTCAGCCTAGTTAAAGGTAATGCTATTTGTGAAAATCCTCTAATGAATCTTCTATAGTAACCGGCTAGACCTAAGAAACTTTTAACCTCAGTTACCGTCCTTCGTCTTTCCCATTCTAACACAGTGTCTATTTTATGAGGATCAACAGAAACCCCTTCTCCTGAAACCACATGGCCTAAAAATTTTATTTCTCTTAACCAGAATTCATATTTACTCAACTTAGTATACAATTTCTTCTCCCTTAAGGTTTGAAGTACAATCCTTAAGTGTTTCTCATGTTCTTCTGAAGATTTTGAGTAAATCAAGATATCATCAATGAATACTACCACAAATTGATCTAGATAAGGTCTGAATATTCGATTCATATAATCCATGAAAACAGCGGGAGCATTAGTTAAACCAAAAGGCATTACCAAATATTCATAATGACCATATCTAGTTCAAAAAGTGATTTTTGGCACATCTTCTTCTTTTACTTTCAATTGATGATAACCTGATCTCAAATCTATCTTAGAAAACACTGAAGCTCCTATTAATTAATCTAGCAAGTCATTTATTCTCAGAAGGGGATACTTATTCTTGATGGTAATCTTATTCAGTTGCCTATAATCTATGCAAAGCCTTAAAGTTCCACCTTTCTTTTTAACAAATAAAACTGGAGCTCCCCAAGGTGAGACACTAAGCCTAATAAAGCCTTTTTCTAACAATTCCTCAATTTGCCTTTTAAGCTCAGCTAATTCTGTAGGCGACATCCTATAGGGAGGCATAGAGATAGGACTAGAACCAGGTGTTAGATCAATGGAAAATTCCACTTCTCTAACTGGAGGTAAACTAGATACATCTTTTGGAAAAATATCAGGGAAGTCTTTCACTACTGGAATCTGTTCTAGATAATCTTCTATTTTTGTCGTTATGCAAAAAAGAACAAGATAACCTTGACAATTTTCTTTACGGCATTTCACAGCTTGTGTGGCAGACAAAAATGTATTCTCAATCCTAGATAGTTGGGTAATGCATTGATAAATAAAGATATGGTCTTTTTGGAGTAATCAATTAAGGTATTATTTTGGGATAACCAATCCATTCTAATTATAATTTCAATGTCATGCATAGGTATACATATCAAATCTAAAGTGGTTGCTCTGTTGTCAAATTGTATAATACAATTAAGACAAACTTGGGTAGTTCTGACTTGGTTCCCAGTAGGAGTGGAAACAAACAATTCATGGGGTAAAACATGCATTTTTAGTCCCAGATTCTTGACACATGTATAGGAAATAAAAGAATGTGTAGCTCCTGAATCAAATAGTGCATTTACAAGAATATCTCAGATAGAAACCTTACCTCTAATCAAATTTGGAGCTTTTTCAGCCTCATTCTGACTCAAAGCAAATACCCTCCCTTGTGTTGGTTGGTTGAGATTGCATTGTCTTGCCATATGTCCTGGCTTACCACACTTGTAACATATATTTTGCCCCGCCAAACAAGGTTTATTACCATGATTCCTCTTGCATTTGGGACACTGATTTTTGGAGTTTGTTATATGTGAATTGTTCTGACCTTGCATAGCTCTTAATCTTTTCTTATCTCTTCTGCTATCATTCCCACTTGTCTCTCTTTTCTTCTTTTCTTTTATTTCCTCTTCACCACTTACCTCCTTCATGAATCTTTCAACTAGTTTACACTTGTTAACATATTGAGCAAAGCTTCTAATTTCCATAGGTCCCACTTTTTCTCTAATCTTAGCATTTAACCCATTTTCAAAGTGGCGCATCTTCCAAGCTTCATTGTAATGATCTCTCAAATAAGTAGAGAATTTCGCTAATTCCTCAAATTTAATCTTATATTCCCCTATTGACATGTTCCCTTGGCTAACCCTCATGAATTCAGCTTCTCTTTCATTCCTAACATTCTCAGGAAAATACTTTTCATAATAAACTTTTTGAAATTCCTCACAGGTAACTTCTTTCTCATTAGCTTCAATTAACTTTTCTGCCCATAGCCACCAATTCTCTGCATCACCCTCTAACTTGAAAGTGGCTAAATCAACCTTTTGTTCAGGACTACACTTCATGACTTAAAAAATTTTCTCCATTTGGGTCATCCACTCACGAGCCATATTCGGATCATGACTCCCCTTAAAGAATGTGGCTTCATCTTCTGGAATTCAACCAATACCTTTGAAATGGAGTTATTACCGCTAGTTTCTCCTCAATTTTCCTTCTTAGATTCTTCTCCATTTTTATTCATTTCCTCTCTCATAAGCTTGAGGAGTTCTATAGTGGCAATCTGTGTACTAGCCATACTTTCTAATATATCAGCTTGGGATTTTCTAGGTGAAGAGATCTGCAATACACTCATAGTAGATTAACCAATACATGAGTTCACATTCTTACTAATAAAAGTAATTCAAAACTCAATTGAATATTCGAATTCTACCCACAAGTACCATAAATCATGCTCTAATACCAAAAATGTAATGTCTACATTATTTATGAATATTTTGGGTAATATAGTAAAATTTTAATATGAAATACTTATAAAATGTCTGAATATTCAGAAACAAATAAAGCTTCGATGTAACTGAAAATATAAAATTTCAAATTTGGCATTAAGTGATTAGTCGACTGATTCTTGGCTATCAATCGACTGATTGATTGAAACTTTATTTTTATTTTGAACCCAAGAAGTATCAGTCGACTGGCATAGACTTATCAGTCGACTGATGTACTACAGACTTTATTTTTTTAAAATAAAAAGCAACTACAAGCATGGTAAGATTCATCTACAAAAACTTACATATAATCCACAACCATACTTAAACTTTCATTTATAGGTTCTACTAAAATATCAAGAGTTTAACTACACACACATGGTATGTCTTCAACTTACAAAACATGATATCCAATACATTACATGACCCTTTTTCCATATTTCTATTTTAAGGAAGTAATATGGTTAGTCACACGACATATACTTGTTTCTTTTCTTTCCCTTCACTTTTTGCTTCAGCTCCTGAAATGGTAAGTTATCATAAAATAAGGTGAGATATAAAATCTCAGTAGCTAGCATATTGTAAGGCATTTTCACCATTTCAGTCATAAAAGCTATTCTAATAATGTAAACCATTTCCAAGAAATAAGATGTCATACTTAATTTAATGCACTATGCCCGGTTCTTTCCCATTAAAAGCAATTTGTAATACCCATGAAAAATAAAATATAAATATGTATTTGCAAACTATGGTTACTATTTACGTATACGATACTGTTCACTTATACAATCGAAATGTCAAGTATTAGATGTGGTTTGATCATTAGAGAAAACTAGAAAGAAGTTTGTATGAGAAAATGACGTTTTATGTGTGAAAATACCCTCAGGGACTAAAGTGAAAGGACTGAATTGAAAAGAAACTTATAGGTTTAATGTAAAAGGATAGTTTTACCTTTAAGTTTCAATAGTAACCAATAATTCAAGCCGCTTCAATGTAATACCCCAATAATTTGTATGAATATTTAAAGTCTATTTTGAAGTTTAGTGAAAAATTTAATTACGTGGAAAATGTGCTTTTTGAATTAGTGAAGAAAATCTGGGAATATAAATTTTAATTTTTTTAATTTAGGAAATTTTTTCAAATTCTCAAGGACTTAAATGAACAAATTTTAAAGTTAGAGTGGCTATGAGTAATTTTTTCCAAAAGAAAAGTAGTGGGGCCTACACGTATACACTTCTCTCTTATTCTTTTATTTCTCTCATTCTCTTGTAGCTTCCTCACTCTCTCTCTCGGTTATGCGTCGAATTTCTTCATCAACCATTTATGCAATTTTTGCATGGGGAAGGAAGCTATGAAAGTTAGGATGATTGGTAAGTTGATGTTCTTCTTATTCTTCCTCTTATTACCAAATCCTTGGTTATCAATTTGCAAAATTTTTGTAGAATATTTTAATGGATGAATTTAAGTGTGGATGTTAATCTAAAACATTCCTAGGTGGTTTATGATGTTATTAGAATAAGAAATTTGGAGAAAACTAGGAGAAATTCGTAGAATTTGGATATTTAAAAAAAGTTAGTGTTCTTGATGAAAATTTGAGATTTGAGCTTGGATTGTTGCTAAAAATTGGGGGTTTTAGTGTTAAAACACTCCTTAGACATTAAGGATGAAAACCCATGGAAGAAATCAAAAGAAATGTTGTTTTAGATGTGATTTTAGGATTTTTGGATGAAGAACACGAAGAACTCACTGTTCATTTTGAAAATTTTTCAGAAAATACTGTTCACCTAGAAAATTTTTCTAGATTTTCTCGTTACTGTAGCATTGACTCGGTCAACGTTACTGTAGCATTGACACGGTCAATGTTACTGTAGCATTGACTTAGTCAACGACACTGTAGCTGCGTTGACCGTTACTGTAGCATCAGTTTTTTTTATATCGTTGAAAAGCTCTTTGAGTCTAGTTTCCAATGGTATAAGTTTCATCTGGATATTCATTACCAGTTAGGAGTTATGATTTGAGAAGTAAGTGAAGGCCGGGAATAGTGGTAGGAAATTTCTCTATTTCGTAACCCTGATGGTTTTTATCTGGTTACAATAGGAATGGTCAAAGCGCAAGGTGGGAGTGCCGAGAGCGTGAAATCCAGGTGAGTGGGTTAATACTTGCTATGATTAAATATCTTTGTTATTGATTTTTTTGCAATGTACTCCTTCAGTTTTTTTAATGCAAGTGGTTTCTTTTACTAGACGGTACTCTAAAAAAAATAATAATAAAATAAAGAAACATAAAGGAAATCAGCCGTACAAAATCAATCACGAATTTAGCTTATAAAACCTATCACATAAAATTTGATCCGACAGCAACGGAATCAAAACAAATAACAATCTTTCCTTTACCAAGTTCAAAAGTATAGCCATATCTGTCTAAAACTAAAACTAAAAACATAATTCATAAGAAAAGACAAGTCTCGGAGGAAAAGGAAATGAAAACATCCAACAGGACCTTCAGTGGAGCCGTCTCTCTATAGTTGTGCCCGGGTTCACCACGATAGAGGAGATCCCACTAAGGTTACCTTACTCTGTAATTGGTAGGAGACCTAATCCCAAAGCTCTGATACCAATTTTGTCACGTCTCAAAAATCTGAGCACGTGACCGGCACGGAAAGTGAATTTCATTTCACCTCCGTAAGCCTATCTTTCTCTTAAGCATTATACCATTCTTTTAAATACAATTAATCTAAATTACATAATTTAAGAACTAAAATAAGAGAATTATTCACCTTTTCACAAAAGATAAGAAAATACGGCTAAACTGAGTTCTCTATACACACTACAGTTATTCACATTACATCACTGAATGAACCTACCCGATTACAGAGATTTTCTAGATTTATACAACTTAAAATAAGACCTAAACATTATACCTTTACCCTGAACAAATGAAAAGGTAATCATGGGCTAAGGATCCATAACTCTTTGTATAGATATTTACCTTCCATTGTCAACTCTGAAAAAAAAAATGTTAACAAGAGGGATATGAGCAAACCACGTGCCCAGTGAGCAGATAACACAATACTATGACAAAAAAAAAATATCATGCATCATAATGATAACATGCAGCAATCATACGTAATCGATCATAATACAATATAATATAATTCATAATACTTCACAATAATATCCAAGTAAATCAAATACATTTCAACATAATTCAAATAATTCACAACAGCAAACAGTGAAATCAATTTCACACATTTTCCGTACCAACCGGGTTGTCCAGGATACCTGTGGATCGTTGCTCGCGGCCCCCGCCGCATCCACCCTTATCACTCCATTTATAATCTCCACCCTTATAGCTTTACATAGATTTCTCCATGGGGTGCACCGCCATGCCTTTCCTTTCTAGTCAAACACAATCACAATCACAATCACATCTAAGAGCATTCTCAATCATAATCATGAGCCACATACACAACTCAGTCATTTACAATTCAAGTCACAACATAATCAATATGGTTCCAGCAACATAGCATGTATACAACATAACCCATAATATAGAACAATTATTCAACAATAACATACTTCAACTATCCGTGTATGAATGAACTCAACAATCAGAGTATGACACATTTCAACTCAGTTCACATGCCATTCACAATCCATCATATAACCTCCATTCATGAGAAAATAAGAAAATATAATTATATACATCACCAGGCAAGTTCCACAATTTTTTGTCTCATCGTCCCACATCTTCCTTTTCAAACTTGGATATACAACATATTTTCACTATGATGCAAAAAATCAATAACAAAGATATTTAATCATAGCAAGTATTAATCCACTCACCTGGATTTCACACTCTCGGCACTCCCACCTTGCGCTTTGACCATTCCTATTGTAACCAGATAAAAACCATCAGGGTTACGAAATAGAGAAATTTCCTACCACTATTCCCGACCTTCACTTACTTCTCAAATCATAACTCCTAACTGGTAATGAATATCCAGATGAAACTTATACCATTGGAAACTAGACTCAAAGAGCTTTTCAACGATATAAAAAAAAACTGATGCTACAGTAATGGTCAACGCAGCTACAGTGTCGTTGACTAAGTCAATGCTACAGTAACGTTGACCGAGTCAATGCTACAGTAACGAGAAAATCTGGAAAGATTTTCTCGGTGAACAGTATTTTCTGGAAAATTTCCAGAATGAACAGTGAGTTCTTCGTGTTCTTCATCCAAAAATCCTAAAATCATATCTAAAACAACATTTCTTTTGATTTCTTCCATAATCCTTAATGTCTAAGGAGTGTTTTAACACTAAAACCCCCAATTTTTAGCAACAATCCAAGCTCAAATCTCAAATTTTCATCAAGAACACTAACTTTTTTCAAATATCCAAATTCTACGAATTTCTCCTAGTTTTCTCCAAATTTCTTGTTCTAATAACATCATAAACCACCTAGGAATGTTTTAGATTAACATCCACACTTAAATTCATCCATTAAAATATTCTACAAAAATTTTGCAAATTGATAACCAAGGATTTGGTCTTGTAATAAGAGGAAGAAGAAGAAGAACATCAACTTACCAATCATCCTAACTTTCATAGCTTCCTTCCCCATGCAAAAATTACATAAATGGTTGATGAAGAAATTCGACGCATAACCGAGAGAGAGAGTGAGAAAGCTACGGGAGAATGAGAGAAATAAAAGAATAAGAGATAAGTGTATACGTGTAGGCCCCACTACTTTTCTTTTGGAAAAAATTGCTCATAGCCACTCTAACTTTAAAATTTGTTCATTTAAGTCCTTGAGAATTTGAAAAAAATTTCCTAAATTAAAAAAATTAAAATTTCTATTCCCAGATTTTCTTCACTAATTCAAAAAGCACATTTTTCATGTAATTAAATTTTTCACTAAACTTCAAAATAGACTTTAAATATTCATACAAATTATTGGGGTATTACATTCTTCCCCCCTTAACAGAATTCGGTCCCCCGAATTCAAAACTCACCTCAAGACTGAAATAAGTGTGGTTATTTCATCCATATCTCATCCTTTATATCTCTTTCTTCCCAAACCTGGTCACACCCTTGGTGAGACTTATAAGAATATTATATCATCGACTGTGAACTCTAGACAGCATTATCGATAGTTTGTATAGGTTCATAAAATACTTATTTAGCATTCCTCCATAGTTCAAAAGTGCAATGAAATATCATTTTAGTAACTCTGCTCAGTCAAAAGGATATTACCATACTCTGCTTTAGAATTTTTATAATCAAGTATGAAATATAGCAAGTCCAACATCTTCTCATTCCTCAAGTTCTTTCAGTAAAAGGAATCACTTCAACATAAGAAAATCCAAATTTCTAGTACATAACTTACAGACAACAAGCTTAACTTGATTTACAAAATAGATAATTTTAATACGTGAAGCTTAAATCAAATATCAGCTTTAGATACAAATAGTACCGTTGACTTTTCCTATAAATAGGTCATTTCATTTCACTTCTAAACTCACACCTTCAACTTCTCTTCTTTTCTCCTTAAGTTTCTCTTGCTCCAATGTTAGGCCTCTGAGATTTTGGGCCTTTCATTTTCAGCTTAGGTAAGGATACTATGCCCTTTCTATGTCTTTCAAATTTTAGAAGTTATTTTCTTAAGTATACTCTGTGGTTGCGGCTTTGGCTGATCTTCCACATCAGAAAAACTGTCCTTAGCTGCTTACATATTATTTTGATTCTCTGATTACCAAAATAGAATGTAAACTGTGAAGAATACATGTCTAGGAAAGTTCTGGCTAAGGAAAGACCTGGTTTTTAAATGTGTCCATTGCGACCCTCCACTCTTTCTTGGGAACTTACCTGGTGTACTCTTTTACAGATTGTATTCTCTATTTCTGGTATAAACAGTCTCCATATATATGAATAGTGACTGTATATATGAATAGTGTCATATGTATGAACAATATCTGTATGTATGAACAATATCTGTATGTATAAATAGTATTCGTATGTATGAATAGTGACTGTACATATGAATAGTGACTGTATGTATGAACAGTAACTGTATGTATGAACAGTATCTGTATGAAAACAATCCTAACTTGTTTTCTCTAATCTTTCAAGAAAATCCCTGTAGCGGAATACTGAAATTCATCTGTGTACTCTTGTTCGTAACGACTTAGAGAAGTGATAATCGTACGAAATCCAGGTGAGTGAAACGACCCCGTTTTAATAGAGTTTTAGCATTACTGGTGATAAAAAAGTATGTCGTAGGACACTCCCAAGATTCATAGGGGGAAATTGGATTTAGAATGACAAATCTAATGAGATAATTAATCCAGAAGTATGGATAAGACGAAACAAATATTTCATGATGATGTGAAGTTTGAATCTTTTCAAAAACAGATTAATTGTTATCTTGATTTGTAGTTTATAAATCTATAATATAGTTATATACTATACCTGTTATATGGATGAATATTATAGTGTGCTTCTGATTATGATATGAAATACTGTACTATTGATTGTGATTAAGCGGGACAGTACCCCCTCTCACGGCAAGGCAGAAAACCCGGTTGAAAGGGTGTCTTGACCAATGAGTGTAGAGACAACGATTCCTTCAGTAGGGATATAGCCCGGATTGGTGATAAATCCGTGAGGCGCCCTAGCTAAGAGTATGAGGTTGTGCGTCATGGCGGAAATATACATAATTGGTGAGCCGGCCTGTGTGCGCTCTCCGAGATATATTGCCATTGATGAGTACTAGTAACGTTTGTTGAATTGGATGAATTTTTATCTTCTTGTATGTAATTTCTAACTATGTTTATTGGTTGAGTATGAGCCTTCAGATATACTTGCATGACTGGTAATATATTTGAATTTTATTAACGCGAGGCCGATTCGCTCACGGAGTTTAAAAGCTCACACTCTCTATAAAATTTTTTTGTTCAGATCAGGTTGCCAGCAAAGAATATCCGCTAGAGGAGTAGATCACTTTAGACTTTCCCGCTGTCGGGTAGACCCCTCTTTTGTTGTAGACTATGTTGCTCTGTAATCGTCTAGGACATCTAAGTCAGGGGTTTGGCATTTGGCTTGTATGTCAGTATAATAATGTATTTTATATTAATAATCTATTATTACATGCAAATCATCTCTATGATTTTTTAACAAGAAAATTTGATATATTTTCTTCATATTTATTAAGGAATTGTTATTTTGATAACATAGAGATAATAACTAAATAATTTAAACTCGTGGGTAGAATTTATCGAAAGGCTTGCAGTGATGAGAGATTCATCATTGTGCCGGTCATGTACCCAGAAAATGGGTCGTGACACAATTCATATCTCATGAGAAATTTCTATCATCTCACTGGGAATTCTCTAGTTCTTTTATCCCATAAGGACTTTTACATCCTATGAGGAATTTCTGGACATCCCATAAGGGTTTCTTGTTCTATCATCCCATGGAAACATGTGATATACTTTTCATGAGAAAGATGTGTTCTTATGCATTCATGAAGATTTTAAAATAACAATCATGCATTAAAAGCTAATAGAACACAATAAACATATAAAATACATAACTTTTATGAGAACTAGCTACCTTGATTCCCTTAGAATTGAATTTGAAGTATTATCTTCTAGCTTCTTCCTTCTTTCTATTTTCTCTAACCTAAAAATCTCCTTTCTATGATTTTTCAAGTTCTAGAATTAAGTCAAACTAGAGGAAACAAGCTAGAAGCTTACCTAGGATGATTCCTTTGCCAAAACCTTGCTAAAACTTCTTTCTCCTTCCTCTTCACGTTTTTTCTCTCTCTCTCCTTGCTAAATTTTCAGAATTAGTTTTTTTCTCTCTTCTCTCTTCTAAAAGAGTCTTAAGGACTCTATTGGGTTGAAGTTTCCCTTTTTAACCCTAATATCTCATATCTAGCATACTAGCGGTAATTAAGTAAATTTTCTCCCAATAAATTTCAGTTAAACCGACCTATTTTCGCACTTCAGCATATAATCAGTCGACTGATTTCCTCCCGATAGTCGATTGATCCTATCAGTCGACTGATTCATACTAATTAGTTGACTGATTTCATCAGAACCTAAAATATTTGCTTGATAGAGAAGAATCAGTCGACTGATCACTCCTCATCAGTCGACCAATTGCAGATATCAGCAACTTGGTCTAATTTTTAATGCGATCAGTCAACTGTTCATTACAATTAGTCGACTAATGCCTTCAAAACTCTCTTTTTCCTTTATTCTTAACTCAAGTATCCTAATTTCTCATGCCTCTTCTTTGTTACTTCATCCTAAGTATCCAAAAACACTAATTTCCCAATTTCTAACATTATTTCGAATTTAAACAAAGAAAGAATATATAACTTAAATGTAAAGAAATTATGGGATGTTACAGGATGCGGCAGGGGCCGTGAAGCAACGGCCACTTATTATGGACGGGACTTGAAAAATGTCTGGAAACTTGATTAGGAATTGTATGAATTGTTTGAATTGTTTGAAATGTGATTTGGCTTGATCTTAAATGTATTGTTAATAATTACGAGGTGATTTCAATGTGTGTATCTTGATAATATCTTGTACACCAAAACTTAGATGATTATACCGTTAGATCAATTATATATATCTGCATGTATATATATACCTATATTATGTGTGAATGTGGTAGAATTCTCTCAAGTAGAAGTTGTCTTCAGTTTCAAGTATGGAGAACTTTATAGTTTGATGACATTCACGCCAAGATTACCTTTCCATTTGTTCAAGGTAAAGATATAATATTTAGGTCTTATTCTAAATTGTATAAATCTAGAAAATCTCTGTAATCGGGTAGGTTTGTTCAGCGATGTAATGTGTATACTTGTAACATATATGGGAAATTTGGTTTAGCCATAATTTCTTATCATTTTGTGAGAAGAGAAATAGTTCTTTTTTTATTTCTTAAATTGTGTAATTTAAATTAATTGCATTTAAAAGAATAACCAGAATAAAGTTTAGTATTGTGCTTAATGTTAGGCGATTTGGCAAGTGCACCAATCGCTCAAGTAATATAGTAATTTCATAGTAAAAGTATCGTTCCCACGAGGACTAAATGAGTAAGTACCCAAGAAATTTAATTGAATTATTTAGACGAAGCAATTGGATTGAAGATAGCTCTATTGAAGAATTGACAATAAAAGCAAGCATATGACAGTAAATTTTTATAAATTTTCTTTTAATGACAACAAGCAAAGACTCAAACAAATGAAGTTAATGAAATTAAAAGCCTAAGGTTACTAATCTCTCTCCCCTGTCATAGAAATCGTAAAACCCCTCTCACGCATCTGTAACTTAATTAACCAAATAAGTTAATCCTAGATTATTCTAATAACTTAAAGGAATTCTCCCGAATTTCAATTAAGATGCTTAACACCTACGCAATTCCTTGTGTGGGTTAAGCCTAACACAACCAACCTAACTTTAATTAAACGAGATCAGCTAATATCCCTATTAGCTAACAAGTGAAAATACTTAAGTTAAGGTTCGCACACTCGTCTTCCCTACTCAGTGTTCTACTCTCACTTCCCAGTCCCGAGATTGATAAGAGCAACAAGCATATAAATAGACTGATCAATTCCACTATATGCAGCAGTAAAATGAATAAGAAAACATATATTGATTGAATTAAAGTCGCAATTAC
The DNA here is from genome assembly GCA_037074585.1 of Biancaea sappan. Lineage (NCBI taxonomy): Eukaryota > Viridiplantae > Streptophyta > Magnoliopsida > Fabales > Fabaceae > Biancaea > Biancaea sappan. Next base: position 14,494,812 of record CM073491.1, on the reverse strand, counting down.
ATGAGAGGAAACAAAATCTATTCTAGGGTTGAGTTCATAGTGACCCTAGATGGGAAAATTAGCTACTCATGAAAAATAAATAAGAACAATCAGAGATAAGAGTGAAGAAAGTCATGAATCTGGTTTCGGAAGGATGATTTGAGCCTCAAAGCCTTCAAAGTTGAGTTCCCTCTTCTATGCTCGGCAAAGACAGCGTTCCTCCTCCTCTCCGGATCAGCATCCCCAAGAAAAATTCTCCTTCTGCTATTTATATGAAGTCTGAGTGGCTAAACAGTAGCTCCGTCGCTACAGTGGTACGTCCTCACTGCTGCAGCGGTGGAAGACAGAAAATGAAGACACGAAAACTTGCAGCGTAATGCTGTGGCGAGCAGCGGAGGAACTCCCACTGCAGCGGAGAGACTTCACTGCTGCAATGGTGGCTCACAGAAAATCCCTGCTGAAGAATCACTCCAGCGTCAAGCGCTGGGTTGCTGGCGCTGGGCGCTGGGCTCCTACGCTGCAGCGGTGATATACCAGCGCTGCAGCGGGACAAGTTTCCTGGTGTTGGTTTGCTTCATCTTTCTTTACTCCCAAGTGGATTCCTTTATACCCTGCAATGCAATATCAAATGTCATTTACTAGCACGAAATTGAAGATAAAAATATAGATAATTGCAAGAGCTTAAGAAAAATCAAAATCAGCATATCTTGAGGCCAGAAGGTCATAATTCAGTATAAATCAAACAGTAGTGAGGCTCATTTGCCAAGAAAAAGACACATAATTCATGTTAATTTGGCAATTAACACTCCCCCAAACCTGAACACTTGCTTGTCCTCAAGCAAAAATTTCCTATGAGAAAAATTCTGATTAAGATTTGTGCAACCAAGAACATGTGCAACTAGGATGAGTAAAGACATTAAAATATGAGAGTTGAAGCAACTAAGCCTCTTCCAACATTATATCTAAGCTTAACTCAAGAGTCAGCAATCTTAAAGATTCTTAAGACAAATGTTAACCGAACCACAATAAACCTTATAACATTGATTTTCAAAGACATCCAATCCTCTCATCTAAGAACAGTTTAAAGTGCCAAATTCAAAGTTTTCAAAATTGACTTGATTCTTTGTTCTCAAGGGCATCGTTTTATTTCGATTCTCAAAGGCATCACTGTTTTGTTCTCAAGGGTATTGCTACCTTAATTCCTTATTGCATTTTTTTTTATAAAACTCATTTTGAGTTGATTAAAAGAGCCTACCCCTTATTGAAATTTTCAGCTATCCCTTTATTGAACCCTTTTTTTACTAGCCCCTTATTGAACACTTTTTTTTTTGAAAGTTTGAAAATGATCTCTAAACCGTTCACAAGGAGATATTATCACTTCTGTTATCATGAAATGGTTGGGCTCACACTTATACAAGTAGAACTTCAAGATTTGCAAATTCAAGAGCTAAATCTTAAATTATTCAAAAATTTTCAAAAATTTCTCCTCCTAATTACATATATTTGTCTGTACAGCACAGTACTAACCAGAACTTTCTCATTGTCTCATCAAGCAACACCACTCTCTCCCTCAAAACCTAAATCTCACATTGTCCGCAATGGGGAAATTAGGAAAAATAAGGAAAAGCATTCATCACATTTTCAGAATAAGGGACCAAACATCATACAAAACCAAATTTAAAAACAACTTAAATATGAAATTTGCAGCCACGGTGTTCACAATTCATCACATCAACCAACATTCAGGGAACTATTGTAACAATTATCCATAGCCACACCATTCCAAAATAACAGTCAAAACAGTAAAAGATATATCAGAACAAATGCAACCAAAGATAATTAGTCAAATTTTAAACAAATTATCCTTCCATGTCATCATTCCCCTCTTCAGCTTCCTCAGGTCTGTCTAAACTCTGTCACCTAGCAAGATTTGGAAGCTTGGATGCATCCAAGTCCAATTTTACAGCTAGTAAGCCTCCTAAAGCAAAAAGGTAGGCATTGTACTGATGAGACTCAATCTGAAGTCTAGACATAACATTCTGCATTTCAGACCATTCACTCCCCATTCCGGCCATTTCACTTTTAATCTCAATGATCCCCTTTTCAATTCTTATTCCTCTTTCATTTATGCCAGCTAAGCTTGCTTTTTCCTTCCCTTTGCACAATGGCTCTGCAGTGGATGCATCTTTATTGCCTTTAGCTATGTGGCCTCTGATGTATTCTACTGTGATGGGCTCTAGAGGTCTCATAGTTTTTTCTTCTCTCATTGGGACCTCTTGTTTCTTCAGTAGCTGAGTTAGTAGAAACGGGTATCCAATTATACCAGGGTTTACTTAAGCCAACTTCTTTATGTTGTCTGAAATGAGAAGTCCTACATTTATTTGAATTCCTTTCATGATGCAGTAGATCAGTAATGCCTTTGGAACGAAGATGTCTGAAATGTTAGATGATGGCAAGAGTGTGTATCCAATGAAAGTCGACCATACTCTAGCAATTGGGAGCAATGATTTCCTTTCTACATGGTGTGGCGCTCCTCTATTGTCTACCTCCCACCTGGTTCCAGGAGCACAAATGGTGCTCAAAACATCTTCAGGGTCCCATGACCCATCATTCTTCAATGTGTGGTAGCTAAAAGGTTGCTCATTATAGAAATATTCTCTAATTAAGTCCATAATGGCTTTAGCATGGAAGTATACTTTTTTACCTCTCACCCTTGACTCATATTCTTTCACTTCATCATTTGCCACCCGATAGCTGTTGGCATAAAACTCTTGTACCAACCTAAGATATCCATGGGTTGGAGTGGCAACTAACTTCTCCCAGTTCCTTAGGGCAATAATCTCTTGAATTTCTGGGAATTCATCTTCTTTCAAGCTAATCCCCTTTTCTTTTACTGTTCTTCTACTGAAGGTGTTTGTTTCAAATCTCCTCTGATGGGCCGCTAATCTAAAATCACTTGCCTCAAAACTTGAAGAGCCTTCAGTACTTGATTTTCTTTTTGCAGTTAGCTTCTTCCTCTTTTGCTGAGGAGGGGCCATGAGAGTGACAAGTACCAGTAGGAATCCTACAAAAGCAAATTCAACACACATCCAGCATAAACAACCATTGCACTCAACCATTGCACCAAATTCAGTCCCTAAAATGCTACAATGTTGATAGGTAACCTCCCCTAAACCTAATTCCTACTCCAAAAGATACCCAAAAAAAAAAATGCAAAGTCCTAATCTAAGGGCAATTTAAAAACTAATCCTCAGTCTCAAAACCAATTTAACTAAAGAATGACAATCTAAATAACGATAACCTACAATCCCACAAGTCTAAACTAGAAAAGAATAATAGATTATCATATAGAGTCTAAGCAAAAGCACTATCCTAGTACTTACTACAGAACTAAAACAATAGCATATAGAGAAAAGAAAAGAAAAGTCCCAAATAACAATCAACAACACAACAAACCACAAGTCTACGGTTAAAATCCCAATGGAAATCAAACCTTCTAAACACAAACTAAACTACCTACAATCCTAATTATCTAACTAATTCTACAACTGAAGAATGAAATTTAAAAACAAAAGGGAGGAGGAAACTTACCAAACATTGTTGATGAATGAAAGGAAGCACACACAACAAAAGCTCCACTACCCACCGAAATTGAACCGAACACTAGGGCAAATCCAAGAAAACAGAAGGCTGAATAGAAGGTTTGGGGTGAGAAAAAGGTTAAGGAGGCAGGGGCGACGTGGTCGACTATGGAGGTTGCAGCCACAAGGAAGGGAAGCTTCAGAAATTAGGGCAGAAAAGGGTCAAAATTTGGGGGAAACGAATAAATAGGGCCAACCTACTGCATCGGAATTCAGACTTCGCTGCAGCGGCCAATATCTCTTCTTTTTTTTTTTTGAAAATGAAGACCACCTCACTGCAGCAGATTGTTATCCCTGTTGCTGCGTACTAAGACAGGACAAAAACCCTAATTTTCCACTTCTCACCGCTGCAGCAGGATATACCCACTGTTACAGCGTCCTATGGTAGAGAGTTGCCTCCCTGATTCCCCAACTTCTGCTGCAGCGAGAAACACCTACCATTGCAGCATACCTAGACAGAGAAAATAACCCTTCAAACTCATATTTTCACTGCAGTGAGAAACGCATACCACTACAGCGTACCTAGGCAAAGAAAAATGCCACTACAAACCCACATTTGCACTACAACGGTAATAAGCCACCGCTGCAGCATGACAGGACAGAACACATGCTCACTTATGACTCTGTTTTCAAGCTTCAGTACCCCAGAGTACTTCAAAACTCAGTTTCCCAAGCAACCAGATATTCAAGCATAATGGGAGTTCAAAATGGCCAATTTTCAGAAATAACACATTCTCAAAACTACAATCTTAATCAAGCAGACATCCTCAATCATCAACACATCATTCAAACACCCAACATCAAGCATTAATTCAGCTAAACATTAGAACATCAGGGAAGACTTGATCAATCCAAACTAGAATAACAACCAGCAAGGCATATCAATCAAAATTAGCACACCCACCAGTTTAGCACTCAATGAATTTCAGCACAATAGCAAGATCAATCAACTACAGCTAAAAATAAAAAAAAATATGATAAAAATTAAACTACAAAGCAGTAAAGACTTGGGTTGCCTCCCAAGAGTGCTAAGTTTATAGTCTTCAGCCAGACTTTACCAGGACACCTATGCACTTGGTGTAGTGAGGGCAATTGAAATCCCCTCCTTTTCACTCTCGTGTCCCAGATAAAGTTTCAACCTTTGGCCATTTACTTTGAAGCTCAGAATACCATCCAAATCAGCTATCTCCACTGCTCTATTCTCAAATGCCTCTTTGACCACAAAAGGTCCCGACCATCGGGATTTCAGCTTTCCAGGGAATAATTTCAACCTTGAATTATAAAGCAAGACTTTTTGGCCAGTAGCAAAAGATCGGTGGGTAATCTTCTGGTCATGCCATCTTTTAACTCTCTCTTTATATAGACGAGAACTTTCATAAGCTCGGAGACGAAAGTTATCCAGCTCATTCAGTTGTAAAAGTCTCTTTTCCCCAGCCTTTTCACATCAAAATTCAGACACTTCACGGCCCAAAATGCTTTATGTTCAAGGTCAACTAGAAGATGGCATGCCTTGCCATAGACCATCCAGAATGGTGAAGTTCTAATTAGGGTTTTAAAAGCAGTACGGTAAGCCCACAACACATCATCAAGCTTAGTTGCCCAATCCTTCTGTGAGTTGCTAACCATTTTCTCCAAAATTCTTTTCAGTTCCCGATTAAACACCTCCACTTGGCCACTAGTTTGAGGATGGTACGGAGTGGCTATCCGGTGCTTGACTCTATATTTGGCCAAGAGTGTCTCCAAACTCTTATTACAGAAATGTGATCCTCCATCACTTATCAATGCTCTTGGGACTCCAAAGCAAGAGAAGATGTTCTTTTTCAAAAACTTCAGTACCACCTTTGCATCATTGGTGGGTGTAGGAATTACTTCCACCCATTTTGATACATAGTTAACGACCACCAAGATGTATTGGTTAGAGTACGACAGAGGAAATGGTCTTATGAAATCAATTCCCCATATATCAAAAACCTCTATTTCTCGCACAATATTTAGAGGCATTTCGTACTTTCTTGATACATTCCCAATACTTTGGCACTGGTCACACCTCTCTACAAACTTTCTTGCATCTTTGAACAGTGAAGGCCAATAGAATCTACTTTTCAACACTTTTTGCTACAGTCCGGACACTATTATAATGTCCTCCATAGTTCGATCCATGACAATGCCACAAGATATTCTTAATTTCTTCCTCTGGTACGCAGTGCCGGAGGATTTGATCAGCACACATCCTAAAAAGGATTGGTTCATCCCACCAATAAACTTTGACATCATGCAGAAACCTCTTTTTTTGTTGATAAGTGAAGTCAGGTGGCACAATCCCATATACCAAGTAATTTACAATATCAGCATACTATGGTATTTGGGTCTCTTCAACAAAGAACAAAGTTTCATCAGGGAAACTTTCATTGATTTGCAGCTCCACTTTGTCACTCATGTCCGTGTTTATTCGGGATAGACGGTCAGCCACTTGATTTTCAGTACCCTTCCTATCCATAATTTGCAAGTCAAATTCTTGCAATAGTAGAATCCATCGGACTAAACGTGGCTTAGAGTCCTTCTTGCCAATTAAATACTTGATGGCCGAGTGATCATGTAATACCCGTTAATTTCAGAATATAATTCGCTTAAGAGTATTTTAGAATTCTACAACGTTACTTTAGTTATTGATTTTGGTCATTTTTAATTTTCATATTTAATTGTTCTCTTTGAATATTATTTATGAAAATTGAGTTAAATGACTGGACTAAATATTTGCACAATGAGGGATATATTCTAAGAATGGTGAAATTCATGGAAAAGTGGTTTCAGAATGGTCAATTAATCCATTTATTGTAAATTGACTGGATGGGTTTGGATGTTGGGTTATGGATACCCATGGGTTATTGAATAACCCATTAGAAATATTTAATATAAAGTTTCAATAGTAACCCTCATTTTTTCACTCAGCCGAAGGAAGCAGAAAAGATTTCTCTCTCAGTTCTTCATTTTCTTCTCAAATCCTTTCCTTGATCTTCAGAATTTTTGATTATTTGTTCGGTTCAAAAGCTTTGTAAGGATCAAAGGTAAGCTTTAATCCGATTATTTTCCTTAAATTTCAGTTTATATACAAGATCAGAGGAGGTTTTGTTCTTGAAGATTTTGATGATAATTCATGAATCTCAGTTGTTTTAGAAGTTATATTTGAGTTATAATCGGTTAAAAGAGTTGAGATTCTGGTTTTGAATCAAAAGAAAGGAAAGGATGAATTTTTTTGAAAGATTTTCTGCAAAATTCGAAGTACTGTAGCAACTGAAAATCTGAAATTTTTCTTCGAGTTACTGTAGCGACCAGAAATTTCGGGAAAAAAATCTGGAAAATTTTCTTCGGGTACTGTAGCAGTACTGTAGTGTCGGCAGTCAACGGTACTGTAGTAGTCAACGTTACTGTAGCGAACCGTTACTGTAGCAAACCGTACTGTAGCAACCCGTTACTGTAGCAGTCAGAAAATTTTACGTATTTTCGTGATTTTGTTTCCTTTCTTATGATTCCTTGTAATATATTTTACTAGGAAATTTTCCTACACAAATTCTAGTGTGGAACAAGGTAAACTTGGACAAAAATCAAGGTGAGTGAATAACCTTGCTCAGCTACTTTGATATTACTAGTCAAAGTACAATATAAGTCCTATTTACAATATTATTTGGATAATAAGCAATTAATTTTTCATATGGGAGTATATGATGATCAGTAGAAATAAGAGTATGAAGAAATTATTTATCTCATGACAATTGTACTATGTGATGAATTCTCACTATTTTATTAATGAGTAAAGATCTACGGGATCTAATACACGAGTGTGAAAGGGTTAAAGTCCCATACTACTCGGTGTATATCTAAGAAATCTTATATACGAGTTTGAAAGGGTTAAAGTCCCATACTACTCAGTGCATATCTATGAAACCTATACACGAGTTGAAAGGGTTAAAGTCTCATACTACTCGGCGTATACCTATGAGATCTTATTCACGAGTTTGAAAGGGTTAGAGTCCCATACTACTCGGTGTATATCTATGAAATCTTATTCATGAGTTTGAAAGGGTTAGAGTCCCATACTACTCGATGTATAAGATAATTAATTATATGAGTAAATGTGGTATTTGTACTTTTGATATTTTATATAGTACAGTTATTTACTTACTGAGTTTTTAAATAAACTCACACTCCCTATGATTATTTTTTTTCAGATACAGAAATAAAGAACAAGAGTATCCGTTTGAAGATTAGAAGCCCCTTGGGTTTATTCTCTATTTCTGTCTGGTGGGACACCAGTACTTATTAATGTGGATATTAGAAAAGCTCTGTATTTTCTATAGGTCTCCTAGGCTTGCGATGAGATAGAAATATCAGACTATGTATGTCTATATTTGCTTATCAGATGAATATAATTCTGTAGTGTGGAATGAATGATTAAGGTTGAATGTAAAACCTTACAGAATATATGTATATAACGTATGTTTGAGAATTATATCAAATGAGTAGTATCTTTTCACATGCTCAATTTTTGGGATGTGACAGATCAGTGAAAACAATCACCTTATTTCCCACCAAATATAGTCTAAATTTTTCAAACCCAAAAACTACAGCCAATAACTCCTTTTCAGTAGTAGTGTAGTTCAACTATGCATCCGCTAGAGTCCGGCTAGCATAGTAAACAAGATGAAAAATTCTCCCATGCTTTTGACCCAACACCACTCCCATAACATAATCACTGGCATCACACACAAGTTCAAATAATTTGCTCCAATCGGGAGCGACTACCACGGGAGCTGAGATTAATCTCTTCTTCAGGTCCTCAAAAGCCTTCATACATTCCTCATCAAAGTGGAAAGGCATGTCCTTCTCCAGCAATTTGCACAAGGGCTTTGCAATCTTTGAGAAATCTTTAATGAAGCGGCGATAGAAACCTGCATGCCCAAGGAAACTTCTTATACCTTTCACTGAGTTTGGATGTGGCAATTGTTCAATCACAGAAATTTTTGCCTTGTCCACCTCTAAACCTCTTTTCGAAACCTTATGACCGAGCACAATTCCCTCTCGGACCATGAAATGACACTTCTCCCAATTCAGCACAAGATTAGTTTCTTCACATCTTTTAAGCACCAATTCTAGATTTGTCAGGAAAATTTCATATGAAGTTCTAAAAACTGAGAAATCATCCATAAATACCTCCATGGATTTCTCCACCATATCTGAAAATATTGCCATCATGCATCATTGAAAAGTTACTGGTGCATTGCACAGTCCGAAGGGCATACGCCGGAAAGTAAATGTACCATAAGGGCATGTGAATGTAGTCTTTTCTTGGTCACTAAGGGCTATGGCAATCTGATTATACCCCAAATAACCATCCAAGAAACAAAAATAATCTTGCCCTGCCAACCGGTCCAGCATCTAATCAATGAAAGGCAAAGGAAAATGATCCTTCCAAGTGGCACTGTTGAGTTTCCTATAATCCATGCAAACTCTCCACCCAGTTATAGTTGGAATAAGCTCATTCTGGGCGTTAGCCACTACAATCATACCCCCTTCTTAGGGACGCACTAAACCGGGCTCACCCACGAGCTATCTGATATAGGATAAATGATTCCTGCATCCAGCCATTTAATGATCTCCTTTTTCACCACTTCTCTCATAGCAAGATTCAACCTTCTCTGATGCTCAATAGAAGTTTTATGCCCATCCTCCAAGTTAATTTTATGCATGTATATTGACGGGCTGATTCCTCTTATGTCAACTACGGACCATCCAATAGCCTTCTTATATTTTCCCAAGACCTCTACTAAATCCTTCTGTTGCTCCTTTGTCAAGGTAGCAGACACAGTGACTGGTAAGGGGTCATTTTTCTCAAGAAAGACATACTTGAGGTGGGATGGAAGCTTCTTCAAATCCAGTCCAAGAGGTTCTTCTATGGATGGTTTTAAACGAGTTACTTTGCCTTCAGGTCTGTCCAACTTCTCAAAAGATCTACTTGGATTGCAAAATAGCTCTGATGAATTTAGAAATCCAATTACCTCCTTAATCTCATCCTTCTCAATTCCTTCTTCCATTATTAGAGATGTTTCCAAACTATCATTACTCACCAAATGTTTAAAGTGTATTCGTGCACTTTCATCAATCACCCTCACTAGATTGCATTCCTCAGGTTCATCTGGTGCCTTCATTACCTTATTCATATTGAAGGTGACTTCTTGATCATTCACTCTCATAGTGAGCTCTCCTTTGAAGACATCAATCAGAGTTCTTCTAGTTGTAAGGAATGGCCTCCCTAGAATGATGGGGATTTCCTTGTCTTCTTCATAGTCAAGGATGATAAAATTTGCAAGAAAGATTAGCTTATCTACCTTGACCAGCACGTCCTCAATCACTCTATTTGGGTAGCATAGAGATCTATCTGCCAGCTGCAGAGTTACAGTAGTAGGCCTTGCTTCTCCCAAACCCAGCTTTTTGAAAATGGCAAGGGGCATCAGATTAATGCTAGCCCCCAAGTCACAAAAAGATTTACCAGCAAAATTCTTCCTTATATTACAAGGGATAACAAAGCTTTTAGGATCTTGCATCTTAACCGGGAGTTTCCTCTGGAGTATTGCACTACATTCTTGAGTCAGCTTCACAGTTTCAAATTCATTTAGTTGTTTCTTCTTTGAGAGCATATCCTTCATAAATTTCACGTAACTAAGCATTTGCTCTAAAGCTTCTGCGAAGAGAATGTTTATATGCAATTGTTTCAATATCTCCAGAAACTTCTGGTATTACCTATCTATGTTTTGCTTCTTATACCTTTGAGGAAAAAGGATAGGCAGCATAATTCTTGAAGAAGGAGAGGAAGGTACAGATGAGTCCTTCTTCACTTTTTCTTTCACCACTTCTTCTTCCTTTTTATCATTGGCCTCTGGTACTACATGCTTACTTACATTCACCCTTTGTTGTGGATGCTCATTGACTCTCTCTTGATCATCCAGATTATCATCTTTTGTTTAAACATTCGAAGTAGAAGTTTCAAGGAGTTGCTTACCACTTCTCAGAGTTATCACCTTGCACTGTTCCTTGCCATCCTTCCTGGGATTATTTTCTGTGTCACTAGGAAAGTTGCCTTGATAACTTGCACTGTTCCTTGCCATCCTTCCTGGGATTATTTTCTATGTCACTAGGAAAGTTGCCTTGTGACCTACTATTCAGAGCAGTAGCCAATTGCCCCATTTGAATTTCTAAATTTTTAATGGCTACACTCTGGGTTTGGCTTATAGCCTCAGTTCTCTCTATAAACTTTATGAACATTTCTTCCATGGATGACTTCTTTTCCACCTAAGGTGGTAGAGCTCTGTTCTGAGGAAGATAATTACCTTGATTATTAAATCCCGGAGGCTGAGACGGTTTACCAGAAGATGAAATCGAGGGATTAAGGCAGTGATTATTACTCCAGGAGAAATTCGGATGATTCCTTGAGCTCGGATGATAATTATTGGAGTTTTGGTTATTCTGATTCCTTTGCATATTACCCATGTAATTTAACTGTTCCATAGAAGGAAATTCTTCACAACAACCGTTGACGTGAGCCCCTCTACAAAAATCACAATTTGCTTCTGGCATTGTTATTGCATTTACCTTCACCTATTCATTTTGTCTAGAGTAAAGCATTTCAACTTTCTTTGTTAATGCTTCGTTCTGAGCTAACAAAGCATTTAGTGTGTCTAATTCCATAACTCCCTTTCTTGTAACATTCTTGGCTCGACTGGATGTGTTTTGACTTGCCCCCATTGTCTCAATTATTTCTTTTACTCGCACTATGGACTTCGCCATCAAAGCACCGCCTGCTGCGGTGTCCAATTTGTCTCAAGTCTCATATGTGAGACCGCTGTGAAAAATAGTGAGCTGCTGCCACTCTGAGAGACCATGATTAGGACATTTCACCAGTAAGTCTTTAAATCGTTCCCAGGCCTCATATAGGCTTTCGCCTTCATGCTGATAAAATACTGTGATTTCGTTCCTTAGTTTGACTGATCTTGATGGAGGAAAGAACTTACCCAAGAATCTTTTCTGTAGCTCATCCCAAGTTGTTATACTTCCTCTTGGCTGAGCATTCAACCAACTTTTAGCTATATCCCTCAAGGAAAAGGGAAACAAACGTTGATGAATAGCATCATTACTGGCTCCATTAATCTTAACCATATCACAAATATCTAGAAAATTTGTGATATGGTTGTTCGGGTCTTCCATCGGGCTACCCCCAAACTGGTTCTGCTGGACCAATTTCATCATGACTGCCTTTATTTCAAAGTTGTTCAGGCCAAGTGGAGGTTTCACTATGCTGGACGCTTGTCTAGCCTCAGTGGGTGATGCATAATCCCACACAGCTCTATTTTCATCTTGGTGCAAATTTGGTCCTCCATTTCCTCCATTGTTTTCAATACCCCCAAGATTTATATTATCTTCTGCCATTTCTTCTTGAAAACTTTATCCCTCTTGGGTTCTTCTAATTCTAGCTTCTTTTCGAGTTCTCCTTGCAAGTCTCTCAATTTCGGGATCACAAAGAAGATCAGCTTGATTAATAGTACCTCGCATGCACAGGAGGAAGATACCAATTAGCAATGACAGCAAATTCAGTAGCAAAAATCAACACAGCAAAAACTAAAAATGACCCTATAATAAAAAAGAAACAGAAACAAAACAAAACAAGAATAAGCGTCTAAGCTAACACCTTCAAATTTCTTTGAATATTAGCACAAATCTTAGTCCCCGGCAATCGGCGCAAAAAACTTATTAGGCGGTTTGGCAAGTGCATCAATCGCTCAAGTAATATAGTGATTTGAGAGTAAAAGTATCGTTCCCACGAGGACTAAGTGACTAAGTACCCAAGAAATTTAATTGAATTATTTAGACGAACCAATTGGATTGAAGACAGCTCTAAAGAAGAACTGACAATAAAAGCAAGCATATGATAGTAAATTTTTATAAATTTTCTTTTAATGACAACAAGCAAAGACTCAAACAAATGAAGTTAATGAAATTAAAAGCTTAAGGTTACTAATCACTCTCCCCTGTCATAGAAATCGTAAAACCCATCTCACGCATCTGTAACTTAATCAACCAAATAAGTTAATCCTAGGTTATTCTAATAACTTAAAGGAATTCTCCCAAATTTCAATTAAGATGCTTAACACCTACGCAATTCCTTGTGTGGGTTAAGCCTAACACAACCAACCTAGCTTTGATTAAACGAGATCAGCTAATATCCCTATTAGCTAACAAATGAAAACACTTAAGTTAAGGTTCGCACACTCGTCTTCCCTACTCAGTGTTCTACTCTCACCTCCCCCTCCCGAGATTGATAAGAGCAACAAGCATATAAATAGACTGATCAATTCCACTATATGCAGCAGTAAAGTGAATAAGAAAACATATATTGATTGAATTAAAATCGCAATTACATGAGAGGAAACAAAATCTATTCTAAGGTTGAGTTCATAGTGACCTTAGATGGGAAAATTAGCTACTCATGAAAAATAAAGAAAAACAATTAGAGATAAGAGTGAAGAAAGTCATGAATCTGGTTTCGGAAGGATGATTTGAGCCTCAAAGCCTTCAAAGTTGAGTTCCCTCTTCTATGCTCAGCAAAGACGGCCTTCCTCCTCCTCTCCAGATCAGCATCCCCAAGAAAAATTCCCCTTCTGCTATTTATATGAAGTTTGAGTGGCTAAACAGTAGCTCCGCCGCTGCAGCGGTGCGTCCTCACCGCTGCAACTGTGGAAGACAGAAAATGAAGCCACAAGAACTTACAGCATAATGCTGTGGCGAGCAGTAGAGGAACTCCCGCTACAACGATGGCTCACAGAAAATTTCTACTGAAGAATCACTCCAGCGTCAAGTGCTGGGCGCTACGCTACAGCGGGACAAATTTCCTGGTGCTGGTTTACTTCATCTTTCCTTACTCCTAAGTGGATTCCTTTGTACCCTACAATGCGATATCAAATGTCAATTACTAGTATGAAATTGAAGATAAAAATATAGATAATTGCAAGAGCTTAAGAAAAATCAAAATCAGCATATCTGGAGGCCAGAAAGTCATAATTCAGTACAAATCAAACAGTAGTGAGGCTCATTTGCTGAGAAAAAGACACATAATTCATGTTAATTTGGCAATTAACACTTAAGAGAAAGATAAGTTTACGGAGGTGAGGTGAAATTTACTTTTCGTATTGGTCACGTGCTCAGATTTTGGGACGTGATAGTAACTGTAGCATTGACTCAATCAACGACACTGTAGTTGTGTTGACTGTTGACCGTTACTGTAGTATCAATTTTAAAATGTTCATAACTCTTTCATCCGGACTCTATTTTTAGTAAATAAGATACCATCAGAAAGCTCTTTGAGTCTAGTTTCTAATAGTATAAGTTTCACTTGAAAATTCATTATTATTTGAGAGTTATATTTAGAGGAGTGATCAAAGGTCAAATTATAGCAAAGAATTTAACTATTTTATGACCTTGATATGTTTTTGGCATGATTATATTGTAGGGGTGGATTCTTTAATGCATCATCCACATATTTTGAAATGTTTTGATTAGTTTGGATATAAAAGAAATTACATTCCATCATCTTACACATCCTCGAGAAAGGTTCAAGGTAAAATTGGGCAAATATCAAGGTGAGAGATCCTACTTTACCTTGTTTGCTTATTTAATGTATATATTAAAAGTGTACTATAAATATATATATATATATATATATATATATATATGTGTGTGTGTGTGTGTGTGTGTGTGTGTGTGTGACATGAAATTCATGCATTCATGTTATGCATTGAAATGTACAAATATGAGACTGTTGTGAACTTTTCCTGAAATGGGATGTATATGGTTGTCTATAATTGTGTAATGTGATTATGTTTGATCTTGAGAGAAACAGAAATGGAGTTTATGGGATCCCAAGGGATAAAATAAGGGTGGAATGAAATCACTATGGCCACATGATATTGAATATGATATTCGTCCTTTTAAGGACAATGTGAAATAAGGTTGGACTACAGATTTGTCTCTTTGAGGACCAGGGTGAAATAAGGGAGGATGCAGCAGGGGCCGTGGGGCAACGACTACTTATTGTGGACGGGATCCGAAAAATGTCTGGGAACTTGATTTAGAATTGTATAAATTGTTTGAATTGTTTAAAATGTGATTTGGCTTGATCTTAAATATGTTGTTAATAATTGCGAGGTGATTTCAATGTGTGTGTCTTGATAAATATCTTGTACACCAAAACTTAGATGATTATACCGTTAAATCAATTATGTATATCTGTATATATATATATATATATACCTATATTATGTGTGAATGTGGTAGGATTCTCTCAAGTAAAAGCTATCTTCAGTTTCAAGTATGGAGAACTTGTTAATCCGATGACGATCACGCCAAGATTACTTTTTCATTTGTTTAGAGTAAAGGTATAATGTTTAGGTCTTATTCTAATGTATAAATCTAGAAAAGCTCTGTAATTGGGTAGGTTTGTTCAGTGACGTAATGTGTATAATTGTAATGTGTATGAAAAACTCGGTTTAGCCATAATTTCTTATCATTTTGTGAGAAGAGATATAGTTCTTCTTTTTTTATTTCTTAAATTGTGTAATTTAAATTAATTGCATTTAAAAGAATAACCAAAATAAGATTTAGTATTGTGCTTAAGAGAAAGATAGGCTTACGGAGGTAAGGTGAAATTCACTTTCCGTACCGGTTACGTGCTCAGATTTTGGGACGTGACAGTTTTTGCAGGCTAGATAAAAATGGTGCACATACTAAGAATCCTCGTGCAAAGACTAGAACTGGATGTATGGCTAAAATAACAGTGAAGCGTAGGGGCGAGAAGTTAAATTGTATTAGTTTATAGATGCACATAATCATTTCTTGCACACCAAAGAAACAAGTCATATGTTTCCCTCCCAAAGAAAAATTTTCAAAGCACAAGTATACGAGATCAAGTTGGGCAATGACTCTGACCTTAAGCTAAAAGCCTGTTTTGATTTGATGAATATGCAAGCAGGTGGAAAAGCTAGTATTGGATATACATGCGTGGATGTAAAAAACTATTTGCAATATAAAATACAACGAAATATGGTGTATGAGGATGCTTGTGTGCTCTTCCAGTATTTTTAAAAGTAACTATCTGAGAATCCATCATTCTTTTCTACATATCAGAATGACTCAGAGGAACAAATTACTAATATATTCTGGGCAAATGCGATGATGCTTATAGACTATGGGTTGTTTAGAGATGTGGTCACATTTGACACCATATTTGGCACCAATGAGAAGGGCAACCATTATAGAGGAATGGTGATCTTCGGGGTGGCATTATTGTATGATGAGATTGCCGAATCCTTTAAATGATTCTTTCAATCGTTTCTAAAAGCTCGTCAGCACAAATATCCTATCATGATCTTCACCAATCAAGATGCAACAATGACAAGAGTGTTAAAGGAGGTGATTCAGACACTGTACATGAATTATACACATGGTAATGCTACTAAACATTTGGCTCATTTGCCTAGGCGAGAATTGCATATTTTAACAGATTTGTCATTGTAATATCTACCATTTAATTTTTCATTTTAATTTTTATTTTACAAATATTGATTTGAGAAGTTAAATTGTGAGATGATAATGCTTTATTATGTGATTTTGGGCTATAGACTAGCAATATACAATGCTAGGCCATACAGGGACTAAAGTGAAAATCTCAGGGACTAAATTGAAATATTTTTCAAACTTGTGGGGTGTAGCAAAAATTTGTATAAAGTATAGGAATATGTGGAGAAAATTATAGGGAACCTTGATGTGAAATAAGGAATGGAAAATAATTTCTAAATCTTAAGATATTAATTTTTGGAATAAAGAGTATGATTAATTTATGATTAAGTGTGTGTGAACAGTGATGGCGTACAGTTTTCTAGAAATTAAATAAATAATATAAATAAATAAAAATAGTAATAGTAGGTGTTGGATAATGCAAAGGATTAAATAATGTAATCAGTTATTTATCTAACTAACCAAATCCCTTTTAATATTAAAATGAAGGATATTGGTTTCCATTTTCTTTTAGTTAATCTGAAGAGTATCTTAAGGAAATATGATTTAAACATATTATATTTACTTAGGATAATCTAAGATTTGTATAACAAATCTTTTTTGTATTTAAAAAATTAAATTATATAAGTTTATGTTTATTTTTAGTAGAATAATTAGTAAGCAAATCTGAACTTTTTTTCTTTGTTTGTTTTCAAAATCTAGTTTTAAATTCAGATTTTATTTACTGGACTATCTTGTTGGTATTTAGAAATTTCAAAAAAGAAATTTATAGGAGAAGAATTGATTTTAAGTCTTTGATAAAATATAATGATTATATAATAAGAAAACATTATTCATTAGGATAAGTAAAGCCCTGGCACCAAAACAAATAAAAGTATAGATAAGGCAACAAAATAATATAAAAGTAATGACCAGCATACATATACTCAAAACAAAAACAAGCCAAATTGATTTGAGATAATTCAAACCAATTTGAATCCTATCTCTCCCATCCCTCTCTTAACGTCGATCATCTCTATACTTCTCTCTCTTCCATCGTTTCCCACTCTTTCTCCTTTCTAGACCCTAAGCCAACACTCAAAAGATATACTATACACACTCCCCATCGTAGACCATCACGTTTTGCTTTACTAAGAAATAGGAAGGGGATTAAGGTAAGCCATGTTTTTCTTTCTTTTTCGTATTTAAAACAATTCAGGAATACTCCTTAACACCTACACCTTCGCTTGTTTCGAAAACGTCAAACAACATAGAGCATCAAATCTTTTCACATCAAGGAGTTGAGATCAAGTTTGATTGGTAGGATTTGTTGGAATCTAGGTGAATGAATCAACCCTTCTTTAATATTATCTTAAGTGTTAAAGTAATAGGATATAAAGATAGGTAATGATCATGGTGAGAAGAGTGGATCTAGTTAAGATATTCGAGTTTTGAGAGTTTTGTGTAATTCCAAAATTGATGAAATTATTAGTGGTGAATGTTAAGAAAAAAGATATGGTTTGTAAGATGAATACGATAATTGTGATTTGGGATATTTTATGCTTATCCGATGGAAAGTGATATGATGTTTACATTAATGTTTATATTGATGAATATATTAACAAATATATTAATGATTTATTTGGTTGATTATTTGAAATTGGTTGAAACTTGATTGTGTTTGGGTGGAATAGTACCCTCTCTCACATCAAGTGAAAAATTCAGGTGATAGGATGACTTGACCTCTAAGAGTAGAGACAACGATTCCCTTGGTAGGAAGTCAAGCCCTGATTTAATCTGTAAGGCGCCTTGACCATTGATGATGAGGTTATGCATCATAGCGGGTTTGATAAGATTGGTAGAGCGGGCCTACGAGCACTCACGTGTATTTTGCCATTGACGAGTACTAGTTCGGTTAGTTTGAATTATTTGATTGAATTAAAAACTCTCTGGTATGTATTTTTTCTTGTGATTTTTTATTTATGCGTACATTTTTATTTTATTATTTTTTCATAACGAATTTTATTAGGGCGGAGATTGACTTGCTCACTGAGATATTTATCTCACACTCATTGATTTAAATTTTTCAAATCAAGTAGCGGAAGAGAAGTATCCGCAAGAGGACTAGAATTGCCATTGGAGTTTTCTATTGTTGGGTGAGTCCCAAGCACTAGTATTGGTTCATTTAAGATTAGGAAGCTCTGTGGTCAACTATGATATCTAGGGGGTATTGGGTGATTGAACTACTTATTTATTATTTTTTATTTGATTTAAATTCGGAGGATCATATTTTAAAGATTTATGATATGTATTACCGTAGAAATTAAGATTACAATTATGAATTTAATTAAGTTAATATGACTTTGTGAGTAAGTGAAATATTGAATTTTAATTTAAATATTAAAATTGTGATTTGGGAGATTGCGAGAAATTCAGGTAAGTTGTCCTCTTCTCTTGTATGAATGTATGATATATTATTTACATTATAAATTAACATTTATTTTAACTAATATCTGGTAGTTACTTATATTTATTTTAATTAATTATAAATAAATATTAATAAATATCTAAATTAATTAATATTTATTTATATTTAAGTGATATTTTCTAATATTAGTCTTTATTTTACTATACATATATTCACATATAAATATATATATATATATATATATTTCAAACTTCGAGTTGTTTTTAAAATCTAGACAGTTAAGACTATTTAAATTATTTAAAAATAAGGTTGTCTTGTTTGTTTGATTTAGTTCATCTGTTTGTTGAATTCTAAATAATTATGAAAGTTATGTAATTAAATAAATAAATAAAAACGATGCATGTTATAAATATTCATAAATAACAAAAAGGGGTAGAAATTGAGATGTCAATTAGGCTCATGGTGACACGAGATTTGTATCAGTGTGCCGGTCATGTACCCAGGTAGTGAGTCATAACAATCATGGTGTATGTACGAAGCCTTCGATGAAGATAAGTTTGAGATGGTGTGGAGCAAAATGGTGTTAGATCATAATGTTCAAGATAATTCGTGACTATCATCAACATATGAGATAAGAAAAAAATGGGGAGCTTGATTCATGAAAAAAGCTTTGACCCTCGGTATGAGAAGTGCACAACTATATGAAAGTTTAAACTATGACTTGAAATTTTTACTTAACTTAAACGTGGATCTTGTTCTATTCTTCAAACACTTTGGAAGAATAATGAAGGAAAAACGATATAATAAAATAAAGGCTGACTATGAATCTAGAGAAAAAGTTCTACAGGTGAGAAACTTGATGTCACACATGTTGAAGCAACTTTCAACTATTTATACTTCATTTATTTTTGGCTTATTTCATCGAGAATATGATCATGTTGCTAATACATAGGTAAAGACAAAGAATGAAAGTTAGCCTATCCGACAATATGTCATTTCTTTGGTTAACAAGAAGCAAAAATACCTGGTACTGTTTATTACATGTAATTGTCAAAAATTTGAAAGCTTCAGTATTTTGTGTTGTCATGCATTGAAAGTTTATGATATCAATGATATCAAGCTACTCCCAAAGAAGTATATTATACATCAATAAACAAGGGAAGCAAGGGTGGGTGTGATATATGATACGAGGGGGAAGAACATGGTGGATGACCCTAAGCTAGATATTATGCATCGGTTTAGGGATATAGGCTGAGAAGCAATAAGTATTGCGGTCGAAGCCTCTTGGTCAACTGAAGTGTCATTGGTAATGCGTACCTTGATGGCTAAGATGAGGCAGAAAGTTAGTAATGTGCTTCATTCGCCTGCGATTGATATGAATACAGATCTCAATGCCACCGCTATCCTCACACCTCAATGCACATCATAGGCAACAGGTTTCAAGGAGAAAGAAGGCCCAAGAATAAGAAACACTATAAAAGTTGCATTGATGTTCAACAGTTTTGTTTTTCCCTGACTAAATTACTCTGTGAAATGAGTTTATTTTTATTTTTTATTTTTTAATCAGTTCTTTGAAGGAACTGTATTGTTTCTTTATTGGCTGATGATAATTTTATTTCTGTTGTCATACTAAAATTGGAATTTTATTTCTAGTTGGTCAAGCTGGTAGTAGTCATGTTTATAGAGGATGTCTTCTCCAATGTCACTGTCTTACTCGTGTTTTCAGGCAAAGGTAATAAGGAGGATTGTAATGCATTTGATTAGCAAGAGAGGTATAAGGTGGTTGTGCATATTGCTGAGGCACTAGATTTTTTGAATAATGGATGTGTGGAGGCCGTGATCCATAAGGATGTGAAATCTTCGAACATCCTTTTTTTCAGATGATTTTTAGCCTCAGGTGCTGTAGTTATCTTTTCCCCCTTACTTGTTTTGAAATTTCTTTAACTTTATTTCAGCAACTCTTACCTTATAAGCCATGTGTTTTTGGTCAAAAGCTCTTACTTTATTTCAGAAGCTCTTACCTTATTTGTAGCTGAGGCATTGGACTTTCTGCATAATAGCCAATTGGGGTTGTTCTTCATCCTATGTTACTTGTTCTGATGTTGTTGGAACCTCTGGCTGTATCATGCTCCACTACGGTGAAGATTTAAACCATGAATGATAATGTAACTTTGACCTCTAAGTATTGTACTCAGTGTATAATTATTAATTAGCCTGTCAAAACCTCAGCTTCACAATGTTGTATGAGATCAATCCTCTGCAAATGATTTTTT
The DNA here is from genome assembly GCA_037074585.1 of Biancaea sappan. Lineage (NCBI taxonomy): Eukaryota > Viridiplantae > Streptophyta > Magnoliopsida > Fabales > Fabaceae > Biancaea > Biancaea sappan. Next base: position 14,473,894 of record CM073491.1, on the reverse strand, counting down.
TTTAAAACAAAAATGTCTATTGTAATACAATTTTATTCATTACTATATATATATTTTTAAAAATCCAACTAGCTTGAATGCTTATCCAGGCAACACCATTTCCCAGTTTTTAAAGGTCGAGAACCTAAATTTTGACCTCAAATCAGTATTTTTTTCATGTCCTGCATGTTGTAATTCATCTTCATGTCGTCCTCTATTTATGTGGTCTACTGCTGTGTTGTATCATGGCGTGCAGGGAAGAAGATAATCTGGCAGCTAGGTCGGGTGTGTGAAGCTCGCGGATATCCGGATGGGCATGTGGGTCGGCCACGTGGTGCAATATGATTCACATGTGTGTTTTGGAAGGGGAAAAGAAAAGCATTAGTGAAACAATGTGTTTTACTAACGCGTTATAACCGTTAGATCAAAACAATCTTATGGTCATGAAAAGAAGCTCGTATGTGCACACTGAATGTTGGATTAAAACGATCCAATGGCCACACGTGGACAAGTAGCAAATGCTCCAGTCGAAGAGCAGCAAACCCATTTGCCTTTTTTTTTCCCCCTATTTGCCACTGCATATCTTTGAAAGGGCAACTTGGAAGAAAGAGAAGGAAATTATGGCTCAAGTGACGACAGAATACATAACCCAATGAAGAACGTCATATGAATAATACATAAAGAGAAGGACAAGCATCAAATTTAGAGAAAGGGCGTAATATATAATAAAAAAATTTAATTGATAATTTTTTTTTTATAAAAAGTGTGAGAATAATAATGTAATTCACATTTCTGCGTCAACAGCAGAAGGGAATGAAAGTAATCATAGAGAAGTAGCTTTGCATCCACAATCATGGTATGCAGAGGGTGCAGCAGGATATGGGCTCCACGATCTAATAATGAGGCCCAATCAAATACATCTCCAATTATTATGGCCCAACAACGAGGCCCAATGGTTTTCTTTATATACTCTCTAATTTCTTTTCCCAGTCCACTACGTTTCACCAATAACCATCTTCAACCTTTGAAACATCTTTTAATTCGATTGACAGTTGAAGTCCCCCTCTCCTACCTCTCTCCCACCAACTCTCCCTATCCCACCAACCATCCATTGCCTCTTCTGAAGAGTTCAAATTAATATTTTCTTTGTTTACCGTGTTGGCCGACTTTGATTTCCATTCTCAGCGATTTCCCCTCGGCTCTCCCTTCTGTAATTTCCATGGCTAACTCATTGTATCAAGCAACCATCTCCCGAATCGGAGTCCCAGACCAATGCCTCGGTGTTGCTCCGGTTTCTCAGAGTGATTTGAGATCAATTTCCTTCTCGTCGCAGTTTTCGCATCTTTGTCTCAGGTGAGTCGGTTTTGGTTTCTGTTTTGCTCATTCTTTGTGACGCTGATTGCTAACAAAGGATTGTTTGTTTCGGCAGAACTTTGAAAAGTGGGAAACGTGTGGGGCTGAATTATAACGTTGTTCTGGTTAAGGCAAAGAGTAATTTCAATGAAGTGGACATTGATATTTCCCTAAGCCCAAGAGTTAACTCTGTGAAACCTTCGAGGACTATGGCCATAAGTGACCAAGCCACAGCTCTTGTACAAGCAGGCGTTCCCGTTATTCGATTAGCTGCCGGAGAACCTGATTTTGATACACCAGTTGTTGTAGCTGAGGTAGAAGTAGATTCATTGTTTAACGAAATCATCTTCACTTTGCCACTTAATTACTAAAAAAGTCACTTTTTTTTTTCCTGGGTGTGGGTAGGCTGGAATAAATGCAATTCGTGAAGGCTACACGAGATACACCCCAAACGCGGGAACATTAGAACTCCGCCAAGCAATTTGTCATAAGCTAGAAGGTTAGTCAGATGTTCAACGCATTTCTGGTAGACTGACCTAACTCACATCTCATGTTTTTGAATATCTGAGACGGGCATGACACATGACAGTATGTTGTTGCAGAGGAGAACGGACTTACTTATACTGCTGATCAAATTGTGGTCAGTAATGGAGCCAAACAAAGTGTTGCTCAAGCAGTACTTGCAGTTTGTTCTCCGGGAGATGAGGTGAAGGGCTTTATACCCTATTAATAAACATTGGATGCAGTTATGCTATAAAATAATTGGCTGTTATGTCAATTATTAAATTTTAATACCATCTATAGCGTAGAATCTGTCTGCAAGCTGTGTGCACTAACGTTGTTTGCTTAGAAGCTTTCGTTCTAAAAGCCTTTCCTCCATGCTGTACTTAAATGTGTCATTAAATTTGACTAATACGTTTCGGGGTGTTTGTGCTTACCATGCATGGAGTCAAACCAACAAAAAAGTCACTGCACCCTGTGCACATGTCGATTTATAACAATGTTTCTGATGTGGTTTTCGGCAATTAATAATATGTGTTATATCCTTTTGTACTACATTAAGCTGTTTATAATTGACCAAGTTTATGAATGTTCAGGTCATTATTCCAGCTCCGTATTATGTTAGTTACCCAGAAATGGCAAGGTTGGCTGATGCAACACCTGTTATTCTTCCAACAAGCATATCCGATAATTTTCTATTGGATCCAAAACTCCTTGAGTCCAAACTTACTGAAAGATCTAGATTGCTGATTCTTTGTTCACCATCTAACCCAACAGGGTCTGTATACCCTAAGAAACTACTTGAAGAGATAGCCAAGGTCGTGGCAAAGCACCCCAGGCTTCTGGTACAATTACATTCATGATCAATTCTAGTGTGCTTGAATATACTCAACCTAGATGATAGTTGGTATTAAAGTTCTTGGTGGTTGTTTTGCTCAGGTTCTTACTGATGAAATTTACGAGCACATAATTTATGCACCAGCAATTCATACAAGCTTTGCATCTTTACCGGGCATGTGGGATAGGACTCTAACTGTTAATGGATTTTCTAAGGTATGTCTGAAATGTAACATTTGCTGACTGGTGGAGTAGTAACTGCCAGTGCCCAGAGAAATGAGTGATACTTGTTATTATGTGGTATTTTTGCTGTATTCCTTGTCTTCGTGTTGTTAATCCTTTGTTCTTACCTTCTGCACAGTGGCTATTCTGTATTTCTTACAATGATTGTAAATCTTAACATAATCATGAGATGCTGTTACAATTCTCAGGATGGAATTCTTATGTTTTGTAAATGTCTGTAGGCATTTGCAATGACTGGTTGGCGTCTTGGATATATTGCTGGTCCAAAGCATTTTATTACAGCATGTGGAAAGCTTCAGAGTCAGGTATGCTGTATTTTTTATTGGCCACATTGGCTATGTGAAGCTTACATCATATTTCAAGATTTAGTAATTGTACTTAGAATTTTTCTAGCCAACAACCAACAACAAAACCTTATCCCATTAGGTGGGGTCGGCTACATGGATCGCACGATGACATTGAGCTCTATCAATGACTAACTCTTTAGGTATCTCATTTACTAGAAGATCCAGTTCAATAATTTCTCTAATTGTCCTTTTTGGTCTTTTTCGACCTTTTTTCATAGGGCTCCAAACCATCTGCTCAACTCTCCTAATATGTGCTTCCAACGGTCTTCTTTGAACATGTCCAAACCACCTAAACGGTCTTCAACCATTTTTTTTTTCAATAGGTGCCACTCCAACTCTACCTAGTATATGTCCATTACGGATCATATCTCTTCTTGTATGACCACACATCCAACGCAACATCCTCATCTCCGCCACTTAGAATTTTTCTAGCATTCCTTCAAAATTGGTTTGGACTAGTTATTGCTTTGACATTAGTACAGCATATGACATCCTATTTCACATTATTGAATGCAGCTCACTTCAGGGGCAAGTAGCATATCTCAGAAAGCTGCAGTCGCAGCATTAGGACTCGGCAAAGCTGGTGGGGAGGTAGTTGCCACAATGGTGAAAGCATTTAGGGAGCGGCGGGACTACTTGGTTAAAAGTTTTAGTGAAATAGATGGTGTCAAGGTTTCAGAACCCCAGGTTCAAACTCAATTATTACTTGTTTACTGCATAATAATTATCCTCATTGTGTTTCTTTTTTTTTTTTTCTTTTTTGGCCCTCTGCTTTTCTACTTCCATAAGTGGACTTTTTCTTCTCACTTGCAGGGAGCATTTTATCTTTTCCTTGATTTCAGCTCCTTCTATGGAAAAGAAGCTGAAGGCTTTGGCATAATTGAGGATTCTGAGTCACTCTGTCGGTACTTATTGGAGAAGGGCCAGGTATACTCCTCTACCTAACCTTTTTCCCTCAAAATTGTAAGAGTTAGCGAGAAAGTATGAACTCCTAATAGCAAGAAGGACTCTCCCTTCTGCATGGCTCCCTCCATAGCAGCAGTAAAACTTGTATAATGTCTGAGAGTCATGACTCATGACTGGTGTTTTTCTGTTGACTTGCAGGTAGCCTTGGTGCCTGGGAGTGCATTTGGAGACGATACTTGCATCCGCATCTCTTATGCAGAGTCCCTCTCAACCTTACAGGCAGCCGTAGAGAGAATTAAGAAGGCACTTCTCCCTTTATCGTCTGCTGCCCTTGTTTAATCTCATCGATTTCTGTACTGTGTTCTATTTTCTGTATTTTATATTTGGATTGGCAAAGTGTAATGTTATTTCTGATAATAAATATTGGCAGATCCAGCCTCGTGTGAAATTCCAGTTCAACAGTGTTGAAAATATTTTCCCCATTGCTAGTTGAGCTCCTAATTTTTGTAATCTAAAACGAACAAATTTCTTTGTGGATTAGCTTCATTAACTCTATTCAGTAATGCGTGATGTTGGCAATTTACGTATGGTCTGTTCTCCCCGCCCTCCTTGGCCTCTTATGCTGGGCTAAAATACAAACTTTTGTCACATTCTTACCGTCAGTAGTTTCCCACTGCTGTTGAGTTATTAAGTGAGTTTATTTTTATTAAAATTTCAATAAATTTGAATAAATCTTAATAGATCAAATTTTGAGATAAATTAAAAACCATTCAAATCTAATTTAGAGTTTGATGTTGTTTTATCTAAATATTAAAAAGAATTATTGAAAAGGTTTGAACTTGCACTATATTGAATGTAAGAAATTGCTGCAATCAATTAAATCAATTCTTATTATTAATATGAGGGTAAATTTTTATATATAGTATAATAAATTTAAATCATAATATTATTTGTATAAAATAATTTTAAATTATAAAAAAGTAGAAACATTAACAACAAATATCATAATACCATATAATATTAAAGATAATAATTAACAAAAAAATGTTTAATTACTAATTTATTTGAAATTTATTTGAATATAATTTTTAATTTATAACATTAACAATAAATTTTATAGTACCATATAATATTAAAGATAATAGTTAACAAAAAAATGTTCAGTTGCTAATTTATTTTAAAATAATTTGAATATAATTTTTGTATAAGTTATATATATTCACATATTAAAAGAACAGACAATTTTAATTATTCAATATTCAGATTCAAAACTGACATTTTAATAATTAAATGCGTATTTAAAAAAACAAACAATCGGTAACAAACGGCCCTTGGCTATTCAGGAAAAAATTTCAAAATCACATTACCTAACTGCAATAAACGCAGAAAAAATCATCGGAAAAGACATATATAGTATTATGTATGTATTGCTCTGTCAATTTTTTGGTTTATCTTTGAGGGTATTTGAGTATTTCTGCCAAAACAGGTTGAGGGTTAGGTAACACTGTTAGCATGACGTTTTCTTTGTTGTTGTAGCTGTTTTCTTTTCTTTTTTTTTTTTCAGACGCATATTCTTCAATAAAAATGTGCCTCCTCTGTTTTAACAGAGCAGAACAACCCACATGCGAATTAATTACTGTGCTTCACGTAAAGTAAAGAGGACTGTTCACTCAAAATATTAAAAAGAAAATAAATAACAATAATAATGTACAAAATTTTCCCATAAACCGTCACAGAAGTTAGCTACGTCCTGTTGGGGAAGAATGCCCATTGTTGGGGACATGTTGATGGACAAATTAGCACCAGGGTTTGGGATACCTTGTACCTTCAGAATCAATTCCCACATGGGAAATTGCTTGGAATGTCCCAAAATATTTTGCAGATGCCCAACGCTGTGGAGAAAACTTATATAAAGATTCTTATATTTTTATTACAAAGTTTTTTAATAAAAAAATATGATATATGTAAAAAAAATTTTAAAAAACCTATCACATAATGATTAGTTGTAAAAAATATAAATTTATTTTATAAAAATTATATACTTGTCATATTTTAATTGAAGAATTAATTTAAAAAAAAAAAAAAAGGCTTCATTCAAATTGTTTCCTGTCGTAGAGGCAAACAAATTGAAGGAAAAGGAACCAAAAAGTAAACTTGTCTCTTTATGCTAATATTCCCCTCTAACTGCACTTGCTTTATATAGAACGTTACATCCTCAAGAAGCTAAGGACCCCCTTCCCCTTCATGCAAAACCCAACCCGATGACTTGAACTAACAGACAATCAATCTCAACACAGAACAATTGGCTTTCTTCAACCTCCACGTTTCTGTTTCAATGACTCCCTATATATACTCTCTAATTATCATCAAATCCAAGTTAAAGGGAAGGAAGCTAAACCCACAGAAAAAAGAAATCCTCGCGATGGAGGTCTCTCATACATGCAAAGAACACACCCCAGAAATCGTATTCTTTGATCTGGAAACCACAGTACCCCACAAAAGTGGACAACGTTTCTGGGTGTTAGAATTTGGTGCAATTGTGGTTAGCCCCCACAAGCTCGAGGAGCTTGAAAGCTACACGACACTGATAAGACCCACAGATCTATCCGTCGTCGCAATGAAGTCCAGTAGATGCGACGGTATAACACGCGAAGCTGTGAAAGATGCACCATTTTTTGAGGAAGTTGCAGAGAAGATATTCAATATTTTGAATGGAAGGGTGTGGGCTGGCCATAACATTCAAAGATTCGACTGTGTTCGAATCAAAGAGGCTTTTGAAGATATTGGAAGGCCAGCACCGGTGCCAATTGGAATTATTGATTCTTTGGGGGTCCTAACTGAGAAATTTGGGAGAAGAGCTGGCAATATGAAGGTACTTAAGACATAACACAGTACGTTTCTGTTAAGCTAAGCTACAGTTTGATTCCTGACAATCTTAAAATTTTCGTAATACGTAGATGGCAACATTGGCTTCTTATTTTGGCTTGGGACAGCAAAAGCACAGGTATGCATTTATGCATTTCCTCTGATTCTGTGCTTCTACGTAGTCTGGAGTAAACTATGGTTTTCGTCCCTAAAATATAATTAATTTCTCAATTTAATTCTTTGAAATATAACTCTAACGTAGGCCGTCATTATTATTTTTTTTCCCCACTCATTTCCACCTCTCCATTTAATGTCAATTTAATCGGTTACACTTTAAAAGAGAATTTGATTCTCTACATTTCTCATTAGAATTGCATAGTGCAACCGTTAAATTTGGGTCGTTTGTTTCTTATGGTATGGCCACCATTAAAAAAATAAAAAATAAAAATAAAAAGTACTTTCTTTTAATATGTTTGATCAAAAAAGACAATTCAGATTTAAAAACTGCGTTTTATAATTCTAACAAAAACTACAAAGAATCAAAATTCTTAAAAGACCAAATTGAGAAATCGATCATCTCCAAAAAAGATGATTTACCTTGTAGTCGATTAGAATTGGAACATAGTGATTTATGTATAATTTGAAGCAGAAGCCTAGATGATGTTCGCATGAACTTGGAGGTTCTCAAGCACTGTGCGACTGTGCTATTTCTGGTATGGAAACGCAACTTATGGCCACATATTGTGCTTTCTATGTATGAAAAAGAAGATTCAAATCTAAATATATATATATATATATATATATATATATATATGGGTTTTGGGGTGACGACAGGAATCAAGCCTCCCTACCGCATTGAACAGTAAATGGTATGGCACTTCCAGTGTCATGACGAGAAGCAAAACCAACGGGAAATCGCCATGCAAAGAAGAAACAAGCAGGAAGTCACCTCCAACTTCTTTGGGATATCAAAGGGCTGTCCCTTATGCAAGGGGTAGTTTGGGAAAGGTTTTACTTACTGATAGATTTCTTTGTCATGCATTTTGGTTTCATGTTTCATACAGAAGAAGGATCAGCCATTAACAAATGATGATGATGATACTTGTTTAAACGCAGATGACAGAGAGTGTGAAGGGCCTTTTGTGTAAGGCACAGGGACAGCAACCTCTTAACCAACTTCTCAAGCATTCTCATTCATTGCTAAGATGAAACAGAACAGAACAATCAAGATGGACGCTTTTACCCATAAAAGGAGATGACTCTGTTGCATTGACCAAGTCCTTGGGGGAAGAGAAGGCCACAAGTTTTGTTCAAATTGAAGCATACAGAAGTTGAAGTTGTATTTGTGAATATTCAAGACTCTGAACCCCTGAAAAAGAAGGAATGGAGACCCGAATTTGTCTGTCCATATTTCATTTTATTAGTCAATTCAAATTCTTAAAGCGTCTTTTAGATGAGAGATGCTTGAAATGTAAGTGTTTGTTAATAAAATCGAAATAAAATGATGCAAAAGTCGCATGATTCTTCCAACCATGAGGTGCAATTTTTACGTTTTAACAATATTGCAGAAACGAGTGGATGGGGATTTTCTCTTCCATTGAATCCCAAAGATGGCTCATAAACACCAGACTTGCTAGTTCTATCTTTTATGTCAACAACCTACACTTCTTTATCATGGGTAAAAGTGAGTATTTTAGATGAAAAATCAATAAATAAAATAAGGAACTTAAATTTTAAAATTATTTGAAATAATACCATACATGGAAGAAGTAAACATTATTCATGGGACAACAGAAGTATAACCGTGCATGCCCAATATTTTTTTTTTGTTTTTAAATGACAAGGTCTCGAATCTTAATCCTAAACTAATAATACCCTAATTCTTATTATTTAAGTTCTGTGATTATTTTATTTCATTTTTCATTTAATGAAATCCAAGGAATTTGCTTTTTTCCAATAGATTTCAAGAATTTTATATTTTTTCAATTCAAATATTATGAAAAAAAAAATTGAACTTTTTTCAATAAAAAATTATTTATTTGCTAAAATATGAATAATTTTTTTTATTAAATACTACGAAATGATCATAAATATTTCATTAATGACTAGTTTAACGAAAGTTCTAGAAAGAATTCAACAAATAAAAGAATACCTAAAGTTGTAGGTGTCAAAAAAGTCTACGCATGCTTAGATTCACTGATTTGGGTCCGTTTGGATGGAGATTCACTCCAGTGTCTTAAGGGCATTGTGATAAATACCCTGTAATGAATTTCTATATTAGGTTAAAGGGCAATAAGTAATTTCAAAAGGGTGAGTTTGTTATAAATAAATAAAATAGTGTGAATGGGTATGGAAAAAAAATATTATATCTAAAAGTATTATGCTTTGGTAATGGACAGAATATTTTAGTGATTATCCTGTAAGAGCTTAACTCTGGGGGAAGATTATCTTTGTGTAATTTTTCATTTTTATTTTATCTTTGTAGTTTTGTCCTTTAATTTTTATTCTAAAGCCTGTAATTTCAAGATTCAATAGTAAAGACTATATTTCCCACTTGGTTTATTTGTTGGATTCTATCACATTGGAGCATCTAGCTCCAATTATTAGCCATTAGATGGGGATTCAATCCACCGCCTCAATGGTATTGAATTAATCTAATAGCTAATATTTTGGATGTCTTTTTATTTTTTTTTTAAAAAATTACACGATTAATTTTAGACTATATGATTAGAATCAATGATAATTAAATTATCAATAAAAATATTTTTATAAATTAAATTCTATAGTTATTATAATTTTATATAAACATATTCCAAGTTAGATCTGATCACGTAACTTTTTTAAAAAAAAAAAACCAACAAGACATCCCAGTCCAATGGTTGATAATTAGAGTTATTTTCAATATCAAATACAAATGGAAAAACGACAAATGTTTAAAAAAAAAACGGCCCATGAGATTTGGGTTTTAAGGATTTAAGACCAAACCCAATATGATATTTTCTTCTAGACCTTGACGGGCTCTCTAAGAACAACTCCATATTTGGCCCAGCAAAGGCTGTACTTGCGGGGGGTGATATTGGGTTCTACTGGAATCATAGGGCTAGATATCTGAAACGCATAAGCCTATAATTAAAAAAGGTTATATTCTTGAATTAAATCATATGGAGAGTTACAGAGAATCAGCGTCCTTGCCGTTTTTCAACGGTCGTCAAGAGATTTTCCACCAACTTTGTAAGAAGGTCACAATTGCAGAACACTGAGATTGCAGCCAACAACCGGAATCCCTCTCTCTAATTACTAGTAATAATTGCAGATCCCGCACATTCCTCTTCACCATATCCTCAGGGGACCACCATTATTTCCTCATCTATTTGGATGACCCACTAGATCTCTTACGAGGCATGCATTTCCCTTTCACCCCTCCCTTCTCCTTCTCCTTCTCCTCTTCCTCCCCTACCTTGCTCCCGCTCCTGCACATCAATGATCACACTGTTATAATATATATTCTCGAGTGTGCGAATGTGAGTATATGAAAGAGAAATAATTAAATTGGAAGCAGGAAGCAAGACCTTTCTTCGTTGTAGGAATTGGATTTCTTGAGGACAGGGCGGGGGTGGGACGCATCCCAATCGGCCTTCATCGACTCGACGAGGCTGCCGCTGAAATATTCCTTTTCCTCGGACTGGGAGTTACCGAACCTCGGATTCTCCGACATGTAATTGATCATCTCAGCCTCCGAGAGCTTCTCTGCACTCTTACGCACGGCCACTCTCTGCAGAGACTCCTTCTTCCTCGCCACATTGCTCACACACGGTGCGTTTTTTGCCTTCGACACCGCCGAGCTCCCGCACGCTATCAGCTGCAACAGCACCGAGTTACGACTCACCCCTGTCGCTGTCTCTTCTTCGAATCGCTTCGAGTTGTCGTTTGAGGTGGAGGTAACTGTCAACGGCAAGTCGTTAGCAGTTACTTTGGTTGTGTTGTTGTGGGCCACAGCTCCCTCGAGTTCATCGGTGGATACGCCTCTAGAGCAACGAGAGTGTGGTGTGGTGGTGGAGCTCGTGTAGCTTGTTTTCTCTCCGTCTTCGTACTCTTCTTGTTCTTCCTCTTCGTACCCTTCGTAGTCTTCTGCCTCTCTGTTTGGGCTGGGCTGGAATGGCTTACGCTTTAGACTTAAATCAGGCTCCTGCTGATTTGTTTGTCTATTGCTCACCTGAAGCTGTTGAAACCTTTCTGCAACAAAGTTCATATAGGGTCGTACGTGTTGTGCCATGATAATTAATAATGAAGAATCCTGGAGAAGAGACTATGTACCAGTGCAGCCTTGGAGGAGTTCAGATCCTTTGAGCACATATTCTGCTCCATCTGCGGGATGTATGATGTCGTTCCCTCCCAGGTCGTACCACACGTAACCGCTCTTGTAGCTCCTGAAACACACAAAGTTACCTTCTACCCCCAGCAACAACAGCACATGGTGTAGAGTGTAGAACAGAGAGAAGAGGGAAGCAGGAGTTATACCTTTTACAAGACCATGAATATAGGGAAGGCATGCCACTCCCTCTGAGTGCTATGAGCCGATCCAACACATCTTTTGTCATGTACAGATACCAAATGTTAACGTAGTGAACGTCTTCATCCAAGCGATAAAGATAGTGTTGTGTTACTTACGCTTCAAACGAAGAGGTTCATTGGAGGAAAGGGTGACTTCCATGGAATGGGGATGCTCCAGAAGACCATTACGGGCGAGGTAGTAAACAACTTGAACCTTTTTAAGGGACGTGACCTTTCGTTGGTGCACACTGCATATCTTGGCACGATCTGGGCTGCTGTGTCTGACTCTTCTCGAACGAACGTCCATGCTTGCTATTCTTCCGCTGCGTCGTTCCCACTCTGCAGTTGGAAAGGACCCCAGACCCAGATTCCCTCAAGAAAGAAAGGGACTAGAAGAAAGGAGATGGGAAGAGAAGAGAGAGTGGTGGTTCATGAAACATGAATGCATGAGATGAGAGATGAGAGGCAGCGAAGTGCTTGAAAATATGGGGAAAAACAGGAGGGTACATATCATTGGAGGGAAAGATTCTGGTAATGGTAGATTGGGATTGGAGAGGTACAAAGGGTAAAGCAAAAGCGCACCGTATTTGCCTATTCGGAGTTGGAGGGTAGGAGTCACGATCCTAAAGAAAAATAAATAGAATTTGACTTTGGGGATGGGTGTGATCCCCGTTTGGGACAAGGATGATAATGATGGGGTCAGACTTCAGAGAATGCTTTATTAGAGAGTTCTCCGTCAGAGAAAAAGCGACACCATCGTTGACGTTAATTTGCTTTAATAAACAGTGTTGTTAAATGAGAGTGCAGGGTAGTTCATTCTCACCATAGCAATTTCCCCAATAGAAACAGAAAGGATAAAAGGAAAGGAGAGGGTAGGGGAAGGAGAGAGGGCATATTTGGGGGAGGGTGGGTCCCACGGAATGGGTTACTTATCTTGCACTTCAAACCAAAACCCTAAGGTCAGTCGTTACACTCACAAACAAACAAAGAAACAAAAGAAAACAAAGGTCTCGTAGGAATAGGATTGAGAGGCAGAGGCAGAGGCAGAGGCAGAGGCAGAATTAAATGGAAAGTACTTACCCAGAAAAAAAGAAATAATAATAATAAATAAACAAATAACTGAATAAGAATTGAATGGAACATAAATGAAGGCTGTCAGACCTCGTTGAGTGCAACTGATGTTGCATTTCGTAACCCCAGTCTCAGTCTCTGCCTGCTACTGTGCTCCCTGTTCAAACGTTCTCTGTCCTTTTTGTTGCTGTAGAGTTTTACTATTTTTTCCTTAAATTTTATAAATTTGTTAATTAATTTATACAATTTTTTATTCATTTATATAATAGAATAAAATAATTTTATTTTAAGGTATTAATTATATAGATATCATTTAATAACATATAATAAAATTAATAAATAAAAATAAAAATTAAATGAATAAATTATGTAAATAATAAATTCATTTTTATTAATGATACCACATTACATTCATTCTAAACAACTTTTTTGAAATGTATTGTAGGACTCTCCTTTAACTTTTATAAAGATTACAATTGTAATACCCATGAAAAATAAAATATAAATATTTGTTTACAAACTATTGTTACTATTTCAGTATACGGTACTATTCACCAGTATAATACTATTTACGTATATAGTACTGTTCATTTATACAATCAAAATGTCAAGTACTAGATGTGGTTTGGTCATAAGAGAAAACTAGGAAGAAGTTCGTATGAGAAAATGACGTTTTATGGGTGAAAATACCCTCAGGGACTAAAATAAAAGGACTGATTTGAAAAGAAACTAAAGGTTTAAGGTGAAATGATAGTTTTAAGGTGCACAGTAACTACATTATTAGAAATGTCATTTTCATAAATAGTAAATTGAATATTTTATTAGCGCATATTATCAAATAGTACCCTTGACTTTTCCTATAAATAAGCGCTTTCATTTCCACTACAAAAAAAATAACTTTCGGTGGTGATTTTTTGGTGGCGACAAAAAAATTTGTCACTGAATGTCCACTTTCAATGGCGACGCTAAAAGTTGTCACTGAAAATAAGACTTTCGGTGGCGACATTTGTGGTCGCCACTAAAAGTGAGACTTTCAATGGCGACATTTTAAATTCGTCACTGAAAGTCTCACTTTCGGTAACGACCTCAATTGTCGCCACCGAAAGTGAGGCATTCAGTGGCGACTTTTGTCGCTACCAAAAGTCTCACTTTCATTGACAACAAAATCGTCACCGAAAGTCTCATTTTCAGTGGCAACTATTAGTGTCGCCATTGAAAGTGGACATTTTTTAAATAAAAAAAAGTTGATACTTTATCAGTAAAATGCAATATTGAAAGCTCAAACATTGATCATTTTGTTTCAGCTAGTACAAATCTATCATTTTCTTTCTAATTTTTGGGAGTTAAATTTAATTTTTTTTATTAAGTGGACTAAATATTATTTTGAAAAGTTAAAATTTTTAAGCATTTTGTGAAAAATTAGATAATTATATTAAGAACTTTTGAGATACTACAAATTTAAATAAAGAAAATAAATGTAATGAAATTATATTCTTGAGAAGGTGAAAATAAAGTTGATAAAATATGAAGAAGTTAAATAAAAGTTAAATAAATTTTACTTATTAATTTATCAAATAAAATTGTTTATTTACATTTGGTGGCAACGCAAAGTCATCACTGAAAGTAAATAGACAATTTTATTTAATAATTTAAAAATTAAATTTTATTTAACTTCTTAATATTTTATCAAATTAACTTTTACTTTCTCAAGGCTATAATTTCATTGTATTTTTTTTGTTTATTTAAATTATTTGTGTCAAGAGACCTAACACAAATTATCTAATTTCTCACTAAATTCTTAAATATTTTCGCTTTTAAAAATAGTTCTTAGTCCACTTGGGAAAAAATTAAATTTGTTTAGAATTTATTGAGAAATTAGGTAAATTATGTAAGGATTCATGAGATACTATGAATTTAGAAGAAGAGAATAAATCTAATGAAATTATGGCCTTGAGAATTTGAAAATTAATTTGATAAAATATTAAGAAATTAAATAAATTTTAATTTTTAAATTATTAAATAAAATTATCTATTTACTTTTAGTGGCGACATTTGTTGCCACTGAAAGTCCACTTTAAAATTGAAAAATCATTAGCATTGAATATATTCAATTTACTATTTTAAAATTCACGTTATATAAATAAATGGTCATTTTAACTGTCTTGTATTCTTCTTATATTTGTATTAAATATTTTTCTTACATAATTAGTTTCCATTCCGTTAGTGCTTTGCATATGGCTAAATTTAGAGACGTTGCTGATGTTAATGCATCAAGTAATGATTTGAGGATTAAAGTTTGGGTAGTGAAGTTGTAGACAGTTCAATCGTTCAATATGCCTGCGAAGATTTTTAGTCTAGTTCTTAGGTAAATTTTATTTTATTTTTTAATCTTGTGTTTATTTTTTGGCTTCAAAGGGTGATCTCATACATTGTAGTGTGAAAAGATCATATGTGAATAAGTTCAAACATCAAATAATCAAGGGAAGTATTTATGTGATGTTAATGTTTTATGTAGTTAAGTCTAACAATGATTATCGAACAACGAAACATCCATTCATGCTTAAATTTTGATTTTCAACTGATGTCTGATTAGCTGAAGATGATTTGAGTATTCGAAAATCTATTTTCATTGTCACATCTCAAAAATTGAATATGTGAAAAGATACTACTCATTTGATAAAATTCTTAAACATAAATTATTTACATATATTCTGTAAGCTTTTACATTCAACCTTAATCATTCATTCCACACGACAGAATTATATTCATTTGATAAACAAATATAAGCATACATAATCTGATGTGTTTATCTCAACGCAAGCCTAGGAAACCTATAAAAAGTACAGAGTGTTCCTAGTATTCACATTAATAAGTACTGGTATCCCACCAGACAGAAATGGAGAATATTTTCAAGGGGCTTATAATCTTCAATCGGATACTTTTATTCCTTGTTTTCTGTATCTGAAAAGATAATCATAGGGAGTGTGAGTTTATTTAAAACTCAGTAAGTAAATAACTGTACTGTATAAAATATCAAAAGTACAAATACCACATTTACTCACATAATCAATTATCTTATACATCGAGTAGTATGAGACTCTAACTCTTTCAAACTCGTGAATAAGATTTCATAGCTATACACCGAGTAGTATGGGACTCTAACCCTTTCAAACTCATATTTATGATTTCATCAATCTACATCGAGTAGTATGGGACTCTAACCCTTTCATACCCGTGCATAAGTTTTCATAGTTATACACTGAGTAGTATGGGACTTTAACCCTTTCAAACTCATGTATTAGATCCCTTTGATCTTTGCTCATTAATAAAATAGTGAGAATTTATCACATTGTACAAAACTGTCACATCCCAAAAATTGAGCATGTGAAAAGATACTACTCATTTGATATAATTCTCAAACATACGTTATATGCATATATTCTGTAAGGTTTTACATTCAACCTTAATCATTCATTCCACACTACAGAATTATATTCATCTGATAAGCAAATATAGACATACATAGTCTGATATTTCTATCTCATCGCAAGCCTAGGAGACCTATAGAAAATACAGAGCTTTTCTAATATCCACATTAATAAGTACTGGTGTCCCACCAGACAGAAATAGAGAATAAACCCAAGGGGCTTCTAATCTTCAAACGGATACTCTTGTTCTTTATTTTCTGTATCTGAAAAAAAATAATCATAGGGAGTGTGAGTTTATTTAAAAACTCAGTAAGTAAATAACTGTACTATATAAAATATCAAAAGTACAAATACCACATTTAGTCATATAATTAATTATCTTATACATCGAGTAGTATGGGACTCTAACCCTTTCAAACTCATGAATAAGATTTCATAGATATACACCGAGTAGTATGGGACTCTAACCCTTTCAAACTCGTGAATAAGATCTCATAGGTATACGCCGAGTAGTATGGGACTTTAACCCTTTCAACTCGTGTATATGTTTCATAGATATGCACTGAGTAGTATGGGACTTTAACCCTTTCAAACTCGTGTATAAGATTTCTTAGATATACACCGAGTAGTATGGGACTTTAACCCTTTCACAATCGTGTATTAGATCCCGTAGATCTTTACTCATTAATAAAATAGTTAGAATTCATCACATAGTACAATTGTCATGAGATAAATAATTTCTTCATACTCTTATTTCTACTGATCATCATATACTCCCATATGAAAAATTAATTGCTTATTATCCAAATAATATTGTAAATGGGACTTATATTGTACTTTGACTAGTAATATCAAATTAGCTGAGCAAGGTTATTCACTCACCTTGATTTTTGTCCAAGTTTACCTTGTTCCACACTAGAATTTGTGTAGGAAAATTTCCTAGTAAAATATATTACAAGGAATCATAAGAAAGGAAACAAAATCACGAAAATACGTAAAATTTTCTGACTGCTACAGTAACTGGTTGCTACAGTAACGGTTTGCTACAGTGTCGGTTCGCTACAGTGCCGGTTAGCTACAGTAACGTTGACTGCTACAGTACCGTTGACTGCCGACACTACAGTAACTGCTACAGTACCCGAAGAAAATTTTCCAGATTTTTTCCCGAAATTTCTGGTCGCTACAGTAACTCGGTTTTGCAAAATTTCTAACAATTTCATCCTTTCCTTTCTTGTTTCAAAACCGGAATTTCAACTCTTTTAACCGATTATAACTCAAATATAACTTCTAAAACAACTGAGATTCATGAATTATCATTAAAATCTTCAAGAACAAAACCTCCTCTGATCTTCTACATAAACTGAAATTTAAGGAAAATAATCGGATTAAAGCTTACCTTTGATCCTTACAAAGCTTTTGAACCGAACAGATAATCGAAATTCTGAAGATCAAGGAAAGGATTTGAGAAGAAAATGAAGAACTGAGAGAGAAATCTTTTCTGCTTCCTTCGGCTAAGTGAAAAAGTGAGGGTTACTATTGAAACTTTATATTAAATATTTCTAATGGGTTATTCAATAACCCATGGGTATCCATAACCCAACATCCAAACCCATCCAGTCAATTTACAATAAATGGATTAATTGACCATTCTGAAACCACTTTTCCATGAATTTCACCATTCTTAGAATATATCCCTCATTGTGCAAATATTTAGTCCAGTCATTTAACTCAATTTTCATAAATAATATTCAAAGAGAACAATTAAATATGAAAATTAAAAATGACCAAAATAAATAACTAAAGTAACGTTGTAGAATTCTAAAATACTCTTAAGCGAATTATATTCTGAAATTAACGGGTATTACAAAAACCATGAAATAAATTAATTTATACATACTTTTATTCCTTTGAATATCTGTAAAAAAAATATGCCAATCGTCATATACCGTCATCTAAAGATTGATTGCTTAATATCCAAATAATATTGTAAATGAGACTTATATTGTACTTTGACTAATAATATCAAACTAGTCTAGCAAGGTTATTCACTTACCTTAATATTTGTCCAAATTTACCTTGTTCCACATTAGAATTTCTGTAGGAAAATTTCCTAGTAAAAGATATCATAAGAAAAAATAAGAAAGGGAACAAAATCATGAAAATATGCGACATTTTCTGATTGCTACAGTAAAGGTCAACAGTCAACGTAGCTACAGTAACGGTCAATGGTCAACGTAACTACAGTAACGGTTCAAAACAGTTACGGTTTGCTACAGTAACGGTTCACTACAGTGACGGTTTGCTACAGGACGTTGACCGCTACAGTACCGTTGACTGCCAACACTATAGTGACTGCTACAGTAAACTCGAAAATTTCCAGATTTTTCAGTTGCTACAGTACTTCGAATTTTGCAGAAAATCTTTCAAAAAGTTTCATCTTATAATTCCTTGTTTCTAAGCCAAAATTTCATCTTTCCTAACTTACTTAACTCAATCTTAACTCAAAAACTTCCAAAACAACTCAAATCTATGAATTATCATCAAAATTTTCAAGAACCAAAATCTCCTCCAATCTTCAACATAAACTGAAATTTAAGGAAAATAAGGAGATTAAAACTTACCTTTGATCTCTACCAAGCTTTTGAACCGAACAATTCTCAAAAACAACACCATTTTATGGGAGAGTTGAGAGGGGAAGTTTGAAGGTTGAGAGAATTGTGAGAGAGTGAATGAAGAAGATGCGGGAAAGTGAAACTAGAAGGGAGAGAGAGAGCTAAAAACTTGGAGGGGAGTTAGTTGGTTAACCCAATAGGTATCCATACCCATTGTCCAAACTCATTTGACCCAACATACAAAATACCTTAATTAATTCTTCAATTAATTAAATTCAATCATTTTCTCACAAATTCCACTATTCTTAAGAATGTACCCATAAGGTTTAAATATTCAGTCCAGTCATTTAATTCAATTTTCATAAATAATATTCAAATAGAATAATTAAATATGAAAATTAAAAATGACAAAAATAAATAGCTAAAGTAACGTTGTAAAATTCTAAAATACTCTCAAACGAATTATATTCCAAAATTAACGGGTATTACATTCTACCCCCCTTTAAAAGAATTCGGTCCTACGAATTAAAATCTTACCTCAAGTTTCAAACAAATGTGGATATTTTTTCCACATTTCATCTTCTGCCTCCCACGTAGCTTTCTCGCGAGAATGATTTCTCTAAAGAACCTTGACAGTAGAAATTTCCTTAGTGCGCAATTTCTTGACATTTCTATCAAGGATAGCTACTGGTACCTCTTCGTAGGTGAGAGTTTCATCAAAATGAACTTCTTGGGGTTGAATGACATGAGAAGGATCAGGAAGATACTTCCGTAGCATGGATACATGAAATATTGGATGAACTCCCTCTAGGTCTGTAGGTAAGTCTAGGCGGTATGCCACCTTACCCACTCTGTCTACAACCTCATATGGGCCAACATACCTCGGACTAAGCTTGCCTTTCTTCCCGAATCTCATTACTCCCTTCATAGGTGAGATTCGTAAGAAATGTCACCTATTGCAAATTCAAGGTCACGTCGTCGGTTGTCCGCATAAGACTTCTATCTACTATGAGCAGTTAACAACTTCTCTCTGATTAGTTTAACTTTATTTATATGTTCTTGTATCATCTCAGGTCCAAGAATTTTGGTTTCACCAAGTTCAAACCAACCCATAGGAGATCGACACCGTCTCCCATATAAAGCCTCAAAAGGTGCCATCTGGATACTGGCTTGGTAAATGTTATTATAAGCAAATTCAATAAGAGGCAAATGATTTTCCCAACTTCCACTGAAATCCATCACACAAGCTCTTAGCATATCCTTTAAAGTTTGAATTGTCCTTTCAGACTGTCCATCAGTCTGAGGATGGAATGTTGTACTAAGATTCACTTTGGTACCCAAAGCCTCTTGAAAGACTTTCCAGAACCGAGAAGTAAACTGAGGTCCTCGATCTGATATAATGGATACTGGCACACCATGAAGTTTCACTAATTCTTTAACATAAAGTCGAGCAAGTTTTGCTACACTGAAAGTGGTATGAACAGGAAGAAAATGTGCTGACTTAGTAAGTCGATCCACTATGACCCATATTGAGTCATTTCCTTTTGTTGACCGGGGTAAACCTACTACAAAATCTATAGTGATCCTTTCCCACTTCCACTCGGGAATATCTAGTTTTTACATCAAACCAGGTAGTCGTCGATGTTCAGCTTTAACCTGCTGACAAGTCAAACATCGAGCTACAAAGTCAGTCACATCTCGCTTCATGCCCTCCCACCAGTAAACTTGTTTCAAGTCCTGATACATTTTCACAGCACCAGGATGTACAACGTATGGTGAACCATGAGCTTCCATTAAGATTTCATGTTTCAAAGATTCAATGTTGGGGACACAGAGTCTCCCATTAAACCATAAGACTCCTTCTTCATCTACCAAGAAACTTGGTGCTACACCTTGCCTTGCCTTATCTCTGATTTTGACCATATCGATGTCATTTTCTAAAGTTGCTTTTACTTTTTCAACAAAGGATGATCTAACTGTTAAATGAGCCAGAAATGTACCTGACTCAGTGATCTCAAAGAATACTCCATTAGCTTCCAATTCTTGTAGTTCATGTATTAGAGACCTCCTTATAGTGGCAATGTGAGCTAAACTTCCCATAGACTTTCGACTTAGAGCATCAGCCACTACATTTGCTTTACCTGGATGGTAAATGATGGTACAATCATAATCTTTCAGAAGTTCCATCCACCTTCGTTGCCTTAGATTGAAATCTCTCTGCTCAAAAATGTACTTAACGCTTTTGTGATCTGTAAAAATTTTACAAGTCTCCCCATACAAGTAATGTCTCCAAATCTTTAGGGCAAACACTACAGCTGCCATTTCCAAATCATGAGTGGGGTAATTCAATTCATGCTTTTTAAGCTGACGTGAGCCATAAGCTATCACTTTACCATGTTGCATCAACACACACCCTAAGCCTATCTTTGAGGCATTACAGAATACAGAGTAATCCCCTGGTCCTGATGGTAGGATTAAGACTGGTGCAGAAGTTAAACACTCTTTCAATTGGGTGAAACTTTGCTCACATGAATCATCCCAAATGTATTTAACATTCTTTCGAGTTAACTTATTTAATGGGAGAGCCGTCTTAGAGAAATCTTTAACAAAGCGACGGTAATACCCTGCTAAGCCAAGAAAACTACGTACTTCAGACATAGTTGTTGGTCTAGGCCATTGTTTTACTGCTTCAATTTTACTTGGATCTACATGAATACCTTCTTGAGAAATAACATGTCCCAAAAACGTTACATGACTCATCCAGAATTCACATTTTGAGAGCTTTGCGTACAACTGATGCTCTCTCAAGGTCTGAAGCACTATTCTCAAATGTTCAATATGTTCTTCATGACTCTTTAAATATACCAAAATATCATCAATAAATACAATTACAAACTTATCAAGGAATGATTTAAACACTCTGTTCATTAAATCCATAAATGCTGCTGGTGCATTTGTCAACTCAAAAGACATCACAAGAAACTCATAATGTCTATACCGTGTACGAAAAGCTGTCTTAGGTATATCATCGTTCTTAATTCGTAACTGATGATATCCAGACCTTAGATCAATCTTTGAGAAGTATTTTGCTCCTTGAAGCTAATCAAACAAATCATCTATCCTTGGTCAAGAATACTTATTCTTCACTGTGACTTTATTCAGCTGACGATAATCTATACATAATCTCATAGAACCATATTTCTTTTTCACAAAAAGAACAGGAGCACCCCAAGGTAAACAACTTAGGCGAATGAACCCTTTGTTCAACAAATCTTCCAATTGTTCTTTGAGTTCTTTTAGCTCAACAGGAGCCATACGATAAGGTGGAATAGAAATTGGTCGTGTGTCTGGGACCAAATCAATACTGAACTCAATATCTCTTTCTGGCAGTAATCCAGGTAAATCTTCTGGGAACACATATGGGAATTCATTAACCACATATATGTCTTCTAACTTCTGTTCTTTCTTTTCTAAATCTTTGATAAAAGCTAGAAATCCTTGACATTCCTTTCGCAGCATACGTCGGGCACTTAACATAGATATCATGTTGCAAGGTACATCACTTCGATCTCCTTGAAACACAAAATTACTCCTCCCCGGCATATTAAAGGAAATAACTTTGTCACGACAATTTATAGTAGCATGACAAGAAGATAGCCAGTCCATCCCTAAAATCACATCAAAATCTAACATATTGAGAATCATAAGATCTATCTCAGTTTCCATGCCTCCAACAATTATTTTACAAGAACGATAACATGTTTTAACTATCAAAGTCTCTCTCATCGGTGTGGAAACCAAGAATAGTTCTTTAAGAGTAATCGAATCAAATGCAAATCTCTTGGTAAATAGGGGTGACACATATGAGTAAGTAGAATCGGGATCAAACAAAATATGTACAGCAAAAGTATTAACAGATAATATACCTATAACTATAGCATTGGATGTTTGAGCATCCTGTCGGGTTAGAGCATATACTCTTGCGTTTCCTCTGCCAGCAGCTTGTTTTTCATGGTCACCTTGGCCTCTTCCAGAACCTCTTCCTATACTCCCCCTATTGAAGGGGTTGGTGTTCGAGTAATAGAAGCAGAAATAGATTGTGGTCGAGGTGGCAAAGTAGACCCTTGACCTGGTCCTGTCATGAGCTGAGGGCACTCCCTTATAAAATATCCTTTTTGTCCACAGTTAAAACAGCCTGTACCAATAGTGTTTAACCTGCATTCTCCAAAGTGAAACTTTCCACATTCAGGACATTGAGGTTTTTCCCTTCTAGTTTGAGAACCTCCTCTATTAAAAGAGCTGAAACCACCCCTGCTCTCTGAACGAGGCTTAGCCACACTGGCTGTAGAATAAGATGACTTTGTAGGAGTGGCTGGAGCATGTTGTGATGCAGTAAAGGATTTCAAAGTCCCTGAGCCTTCCCCTTGATCAAAAGATCTCCTATATCTAGCTTTCTTCTTTTGTCGATATTCTTCTTTATTCTTTGACATCCTTTCCATCCTTCGGGCCACATCAACAGCTTCTAAGTATGAAGAGTAATCGTTCATATTGGAACCCACTTGATCATATAAGGCGTCACGAAGTCCTTCCACAAACTTCTCTATTTTTTTCCTTTCAGAATGAATGATTTTAGGAGCATATTAGATAATTTAACAAACTGAGCAGAATATTCATCAACAGTCATGGTTCCCTGCCGTAGATACAGAAAATCCCTTGCCCTAGATGACCGTTCACTTGCCGGGAGAAATTCATCCATAACTAATCTGTAAAACTCCGACCACATAACTGGCGGTGCGCCTTGAATTCTAGCTTTCTTCCAGTTCCTCCACCATTTACCAGCCCTACCCTTTAACTGAAAGGAAGTGAATTCTACCTTTTGAGTAGGAGAACACCCTATAGCATCACAGATTGCTTCACAATCTTCAAGGAAACATTGTGTGTCCTCTTTGGGATCTTCCCCTGAAAAAGTAGGAGGCCTCATTTTCTAGAATTCAGACATTTTTACCTCCCTTACATTACCTCCTCCAGCTAACTGAGCTGGTGGTACAATTTCAGCTTCAACAATAGGAGGATCCACTGGCAGGTTAGCTTGTGCAGCTCGACCTCTCATTTCAGCCTCAAATCGGTCAAATCGTTCATTCATTAAATTAATCACATGTGCAATAGTTGCATTATCAATGTGAGCGTCAGGTTCGACTCTCCTTGCTTGATCACTAGTTGCGCCCTCAGTACTTTGAGCATGTAAACTATCACCACGGTTAGGATCATCTTGCACATGTACTGGTGGAATTATGGCCCTCCTTGGACCCATATGCTCATTATTATTAGAAGATCCTTCTGACATTGAACTGTCAAAGATCTACACACATAACAAACAATTTTCAGACATAAACAAAATATTACTTACTAGCCCCACTGAAAAGTTATCTATAAAATGACGTTATACTCTACAAGGTCTTTTATGGAACCTAATCTTATGGTCATGCCGCAGCTCATGACAATAGGGAAGGGCCCACAAAGATCACTTTGCTCTGTACTCTATAGGGGACCTATAAAACCTATCCTCTGATACCAAATTATCACATCCCAAAAATTGAACATGTGAAAAGATACTACTCATTTGATAAAATTCTCAAACATAAGTTATTTACATATATTCTGTAAGCTTTTACATTCAACCTTAATCATTCATTCCACACGACAGAATTATATTCATTTGATAAACAAATATAAGCATACATAATCTGATGTGTTTATCTCAACGCAAGCCTAGGAGACCTATAGAAAGTACAGAGTGTTCCTAGTATTCACATTAATAAGTACTGGTATCCCACCAGACAGAAATGGATACTCTTCTTCTTTGTTTTCTGTATCTGAAAAGATAATCATAGGGAGTGTGAGTTTATTTAAAACTCAGTAAGTAAATAACTGTACTGTATAAAATATCAAAAGTACAAATACCACATTTACTCACATAATCAATTATCTTATACATCGAGTAGTATGGGACTCTAACCCTTTCAAACTCGTGAATAAGATTTCATAGCTATACACCGAGTAGTATGGGACTCTAACCCTTTCAAACTCATATTTATGATTTCATCAATCTACAGCGAGTAGTATGCGACTCTAACCCTTTCATACCCGTGCATAAGTTTTCATAGTTATACACTGAGTAGTATGGAACTTTAACCCTTTCAAACTCATGTATTAGATCCCTTTGATCTTTGCTCATTAATAAAATAGTGAGAATTTATCACATTGTACAAAACCATGAAATAAATTAATTTATACATACTTTTATTCCTTTGAATATCTGTAAAAAAAATATGTCAATCGTCATATACCGTCATCTAAAGATTGATTGCTTAATATCCAAATAATATTGTAAATGAGACTTATATTGTACTTTGACTAATAATATCAAACTAGTCTAGCAAGGTTATTCACTTACCTTAATATTTGTCCAAATTTACCTTGTTCCACACTATAATTTATGTAGGAAAATTTCCTAGTAAAAGATATCATAAGGAAAAATAAGAAAGGGAACAAAATCATGAAAATATGCGACATTTTCTGATTGCTACAGTAAAGGTCAACAGTCAACGGTCAACGTAGCTACAGTAACGGTCAATGGTCAACGTAGATACAGTAACGGTTCAAAACAGTTACGGTTTGCTACAGTGACGGTTTGCTACAGGACGTTGACCGCTACAGTACCGTTGACTGCCAATACTATAGTGACTGCTACAGTACTTCAAATTTTGCAGATTTTCCAGTTGCTACAGTACTTCAAATTTTGCAGAAAATCTTTCAAAAAGTTTCATCTTATAATTCCTTGTTTCTAAGCCAAAATTTCATCTTTCCTAACTTACTTAACTCAATCTTAACTCAAAAACTTCCAAAACAACTCAAATCTATGAATTATCATCAAAATTTTCAAGAACCAAAATCTCCTCCAATCTTCCGCATAAACTGAAATTTAAGGAAAATAAGGAGATTAAAACTTACCTTTGATCTCTACCAAGCTTTTTGTAATACCCGTTAATTTCAGAATATAATTCGCTTAAGAGTATTTTAGAATTTTACAACGTTACTTTAGTTATTTATTTTGGTCATATTTAATTTTCATATTTAATTATTCTCTTTGAATATTATTTATGAAAATTGAGTTAAATGACTGGACTAAATATTTGCACAATGTGGGATATATTCTAAGAATGGTGAAATTCATGGAAAAGTGGTTTCAGAATGGTCAATTAGTCCATTTATTATAAATTGACTGGATGGGTTTGGATGTTGGGTTATGGATACCCATGGGTTATTGAATAACCCATTAGAAATATTTAATATAAAGTTTCAATAGTACCCCCCTTATTTTTTTCTCACGATCGAAGCAGCTGAAGTAAATAGTAAATTCACTTTCTCTCGTTTCTTCACCCTCTTCTCAAATCCTTTCCTTGATCTTCAGAATTTCGATTATCTGTTCGATTCAAAAGCTTTGTAAGGATTAAAGGTAAGCTGTAATCTCATTATTTTCCTTAAATTTCAGTTTATGTAGAAGATCAGAGGAGGTTTTGTTCTTGAAGATTTTGATGATAATTCATGAATCTCAGTAGTTTAAGAAATTATATTTGAGTTATAATCGGTTAAAAGAGTTGAAATTCTGGTTTTGAAACAAGAAAGGAAAGGATGAATTTTTGAAAGATTTTTCTGCAAAAATTCGAGTTACTGTAGCGACCAGAGATTTCAGAAAAATTCTAGAAAATTTTCTTCGACCACTGTAGCAGTACTGTAGTGTCGGCAGTCAACGATACTGTAGCAGTCAACGTTACTGTAGCGAACCGGTACTGTAGCGAACCGTTACTGTAGCAAACCGTCACTGTAGCAAACCGTCATTGTAGCAATCAGAAAATTTTGCGTATTTTCGTGATTTTGTTTCCTTTCTTATGTTTCCTTGTAATATATTTTACTAGGAAATTTTTCTACACAAATTCTAGTGTGGAACAAGGTAAACTTGGACAAACATCAAGGTGAGTGAATAACCTTACTAAGCTAATTTGATATTACTAGTCAAAGTACAATATAAGTCCCATTTACAATATTATTGGGATAATAAGCAATCAATTTTTCATATGAGAGTATAAGATGATCGGTAGAAATAAGAGTATGTAGAAATTATTTTATTTCATGGCAATTGTACTATGTGATAAATTCTCTCTATCTTATTAATGAGTAAAGATCTACGGGATCTAATACATGAGTTTGAAAGGGTTAAAGTCCCATACTACTCACTGTATATCTATGAAACCTATACCCGAGTTGAATAGGTTAGAGTCTCATACTACTCGGCGTATATCTAAGAAATCTTATTCACGAGTTTGAAAGGGTTAGAGTCCCATACTACTCGGTGTATATCTATGAAATCTTATTCATGAGTTTGAAAGGGTTAGAGTCTCATACTACTCGATGTATAAGACAATTAATTATATGAGTAAATGTGGTATTTGTACTTTTGATATTTTATATAGTACAGTTATTTACTTACTGAGTTTTTAAATAAACTCACACTCCCTATGATTATTTTTTTCAGATACAGAAAACAAAGAAGAAGAGAATCCATTTGAAGATTAGAAGCCCCTTGGGATTATTCTCTATTTCTGTCTGGTGGGATACCAGTACTTATTAATGTGAATACTAGAAACGCTCTGTACTTTCTATAGGTCTCTTAGGCTTGCTGTAATATCTCAAGAATTTATATGAATATTTAAAGTCTAATTTGAAATTTAGTGAAAAATTTAATTACGTGATAATGTGCTTTTTGAATTAGTGAAGAAAATCTGGGAATAGAAATTTTAATTTTTAATTTAGGAAATTTTTACAAATTCTCAAGGACTAAAGTGAAAAGAAAAGAAAGTATAGAGGACTTTTGAGAAATGACCAAATAGAAACCTGAGAGGAAGAATAAAGCTTATGAGAATGAATTATGAGTCCGGTACCGAAAAGATGATGGATTCGAGGTTAAAGTGGTATTTGAGACATCGAGAGGGATTAAAGTGAACAAATCTTATAAGCTAAGGTGGCTATGAGCGATTTTATCGAAAAAGAAATTAGTGGGGCCCACACATACAATTATTAGTTTTTCTTCTCCTTCTTCCTCCCGAGGCTTCATGTTCTTCGTTCATTTCCATCTTCCCTTCTTCAATCATTTCTCAAATTTTCATCCGGTGATCTTGTATTTTCTAACCATACTTCCGATTCTCAGGAGTTCTAGAGGTAAAGAGGTAAGTTTTATCTACTCTATTTCTCTTTTTCTCCATTTTCGGACCTATGGAAGAAAATTAAGATTTTGAGTTTTAATGGATGAATTTAAGTGTGGATGTTAATGTAAAACATTCTTAGCTGGTTTATGATGTTATTAAAACAAGAAATTTCGTAGAATTTGGATATTTGAAAAAGTTAGTGTTCTTGATGAAAATTTGAGATTTGAGCTTGGATTGTTGGTAGAAATTGAGGGTTTTGGTGTTAAAACACTCCTTAGACATTAAGGATGAAAACCCATGGAAGAAATCAAAAGAAATGTTGTTTTAGATATGATTTTAGGATTTTTGGATGAAGAACACGAAGAACATTGAAAATTTTCCCCAGAAATTACTGTTCACCGAGAAAATTTTTCCAGATTTTCTCGTTACTGTAGCATTGACTCGGTCAACGTTACTGTAGCTTCGTTGACCGTTGACTATTACTGTAGTATCAGTTTTTTTTTTTAATATCGTTGAAAAGCTCTTTGAGTCTAGTTTCCAATGGTATAAGTGTCATTTAGAAATTCATTACCGGTTAGGAGTTATGACTTAAGATGTGAGTAAAGGTCGAGAGTAGTGATAGGAAATTTCTCTATTTTGTAACCCTAATGGTTTTTACCTGGTTACAATAGGGATGATTGGGGCGCAAGGTGGGAGCGCCGAGAGCGTGGAATCCAGGTGAGTAGGCAACCTTGCAAAATTAATTTAATAAATTAGTCAAAGCACAATATAAATCCCATTTGCGTTATTTGTGAAATTGAGAAGATTATCAGTGTGTGTTCAGGTTGAGAAAAAGTATAATATCATTGGAAGGTATTTTATTACCTTTGAGAATTGATTTCTCTAGTTGACTAAAGAACTAGATGTGATTGTTCCTTGAATAAATTGGAACATTTTGTAAGTAAATAACCTTACTAAACTAATGTGATCTTATTAGATAAGGTACAATACAAGTCTTGTTTATAACATTATTGAAGTGAGAAATAATCAATCTCGCTGTTGATAATATATGATGATTGTTATGGTTGATGATAGACATTCAAGGGAATAAAAATATGTGTAAATTCATTTATTTCATAGTAATTATATTGTGATAAATTCTCACTATTTTATTGATGAGCAAAAGATCTACGAGATCTAATACACGAGTTTGAAAGGGTTAGAGTCCCATACTACTCGGTGTATAAATGTGAAAATCTATGCACGAGTTTGAAAGGGTTAGAGTCCCATACTACTCGGTGTATAAATGTAAAAACCTATGCACGAGTTTGAAAGGGTTAGAGTCCCATACTACTCGGTGTATAACTGTGAAAATCAATACACGAGTTTGAAAGGGGTTAGAGTCCCATATCACTCAGTGTATAAATGTGAAAATCTATGCACGAGTTTGAAAGGGTTAGAGTCCCATACTACTCGGTGTATAAATGTGAAAACCTATGCACAAAGAGTTTGAGGGTTAAATTCCCAAGTCACTCAGTGCAAGTATTTATGGCATATAATACTATAATTATTTAAAATAAATGATAGATTGATTGTATTAGTAAATGTGGTGTTTGTGCTTATGATATTTTCATGTACAGTTGTTTACTCACTGAGTTATGATAAACTCAAACTCTCCATGATTATCTTTTCAGATACAGTGGTTGAGAAGAAGAATTTATAGCCTTTAAGGATATACTCCACTTTTGTCTGGTAAACAATTGGTAAGGATTAGGAAACGCTCTGTAATCTAGTAGGTCACCTAGGCTTGGGAGGTTGTATAGTACTGTATAGTGTTTGAAAGTTGAACATTTTCTGAATATGTATACAAAATATCTTTCTTGGAATATTTATGATTCACATAATTATGGATATTAAGAATGTTCACAGAGATTATGGGGTACCACGGAGGTACACCCTAGGTATTTTATGTTTATATCACATGTAAGTTTTGTGATGTGACACTTGCGATGAGATAGAAATATCAGACTATGTATGTCTATATTTGCTTATCAGATGAATATAATTCTGTCGTGTGGAATGAATGATTAAGGTTGAATGTAAAACCTTACAGAATATGTGTAAACAACGTATGTTTGAGAATTTTATCAAATGAGTAGTATCTTTTCACATGCTCAATTTTTGGGTTGTGACAAATTTGGTATCAGAGGATAGGTTTTATAGGTCCCCTATAGAGTACAGAGCAAAGTGATCTTTGTGGGCCCTTCCCTATTGTCATGAGCTGCGGCATGACCATAAGATTAGGTTCCATAAAAGACCTTGTAGAGTATAACGTCATTTTATAGATAACTTCTTAGTGGGGCTAGTAAGTGATATTTTGTTTATGTCTGAAAATTGTTTGTTATGTGTGTAGATCTGTGACAGATCAATGTCAGAAGGATCTTCTA
Organism: Biancaea sappan; assembly: GCA_037074585.1. Classification (NCBI taxonomy): domain Eukaryota; kingdom Viridiplantae; phylum Streptophyta; class Magnoliopsida; order Fabales; family Fabaceae; genus Biancaea; species Biancaea sappan. The sequence continues at coordinate 14,443,512 of CM073491.1, read as the reverse complement.
ATAATAATGAGCATATGGGTCCAAGGAGGGCCATAAATCCACCAGTACATATGCAAGATGATCCTAACCGTGGTGATAGTTTACATGCTCAAAGTACTGAGGGCGCAACTAGTGAGCAAGCAAGAAGAGTCGAACCTGATGCTCACGTTGGTAATGCAACTATTGCACATGTGATTAATTTGATGAATGAACGATTTGACTGATTTGAGGCTGAAATGAGAGGTCGAGCTGCACAAGCTAACCTGCCAGTGGATCCTCCTATTGTTAAAGCTGAAATTGTACCACCAGCTCCGTTAGCGGGAGGAGTTAATGTAAGAGAGGTAAGAATGTTTGAATTCCAGAAAATGAGGCCTCCTAGTTTTTCAGGGGAAGATCCCAAAGAGGACCCACAATGTTTCCTTGAAGATTGTGAAGTAATATGTGATGCTATAGGGTGTTCTCCTACTCAAAAGGTAGAATTCACTTCCTTTCAGTTAAAGGGTAGGGCTGGTAAATGGTGGAGGAACTGGAAGAAAGCTAGAATTCAAGGCGCACCGCCAGTTATGTGGACAGAATTTTACAGATTAGTTATGGATGAATTTCTTCCGGCAAGTGAACGATCATCTAGGGCCAGGGATTTTCTGTATCTACTACAGGGAACCATGACTGTTGATGAATATTCAGCTCAGTTTGTTAAATTATCTGAATATGCCCCTGAAATCATTCCTTCTGAAAGGAAGAAAATAGAAAAGTTTGTGGAAGGGCTTCGTGATGCCTTATATGATCAAGTGGGTTCTAATATGAATGATTACTCTTCGTACTCAGAAGCTGTTGATGTGGCCCGAAGAATGGAAAGGAGGTCAAAGAATAAAGAAAAAATATCGTCAAAAGAAGAAGGCCAGATATAGGAAATCTTTTGATCAAGGGGAAGACTCAGGGACTTTTACTGCACCACAACATGCTCCAGCCACTCCTACTAAGTCATCTTATTCTACAGCCAGTGTGGCTAAGCCTCGTTCAGAGAACAGGGGTGGTTTTAGCTCTTCTAGTAGATGAGGTACTCAAGGTAGAAGGGAAAAACCTCAATGTCCTGAATGTGGAAAGTTTCACTTCGGAGAATGCAGGTTAAACACTGTTGGTACAGGTTGTTTTCACTGTGGACAAAAAGGACATTTTATAAGGGAGTGCCCTCAGCTCATGACAAGACCAGGTCAAGGGTCTACTTTGCCACCTCGGCCACAGTCTATTTATGCTTCTATTACTCGAACACCAACCCCTTCAATAGGGGGTAGTATGGGAAGAGGTTCTGGAAGAGGCCAAGGTGACCGTGGAAAACAAGTTGCTGGCAGAGGAAATGCAAGAGTATATGCTCTAACCCAACAGGATGCTCAAACATCCAATGCTGTAGTTACAGGTATATTATCTGTTAATACTTTTGCTGCACGTATTTTGTTTGACCCCGGTTCTACTCACTCATATGTGTCACCCCTATTTGCCAAGAGATTTGCAATTGATTCGATTATTCTTAAAGAACCATTCTTAGTTTCCACACCGATGAGAGAGACTTTGATGGTTAAAACATGTTATCGTTCTTGTAAAATAATCGTTGGAGGCATGGAAACTGAGATAGATCTTATGATTCTCAATATGTTAGATTTTGATGTGATTTTAGGAATGGACTGGCTATCTTCTTGTCATGCTACTATAAATTGTCGTGATAAAGTTATTTCCTTTAATATGCCGGGGAGGAGTAATTTTGTGTTTCAAGGAGATCGAAGTGATGTACCTTGCAACATGATATCTATGTTAAGTGCCCAGCGTATGTTGCGAAAGGGATGTCAGGGATTTCTAGCTTTTATCAAAGATTTAGAAAAGAAAGAACAGAAGTTAGAAGACATACATGTGGTTAATGAATTTCCAGATGTGTTCCCAGAAGATTTACCTGGATTACCGCCAGAAAGAGATATTGAGTTCAGTATTGATTTGGTCCCAGACACACGACCAATTTCTATTCCACCTTATCGTATGGCTCCTGTTGAGCTAAAAGAACTCAAAGAACAATTAGAAGATTTGTTAAACAAAGGGTTCATTCGCCCAAGTTTTTCACCTTGGGGTGCTCCTGTTCTTTTTGTGAAAAAGAAAGATGGTTCTATGAGATTATATATAGATTATCGTCAGCTGAATAAAGTCACAGTGAAGAATAAGTATCCTTGACCAAGGATAGATGATTTGTTTGATCAGCTTCAAGGAGCAAAATACTTCTCAAAGATTGATCTAAGGTCTGGATATCATCAGTTACAAATTAAGAATGATGATATACCTAAGACTGCTTTTCGTACACGGTATGGACATTATGAGTTTCTTGTGATGTCTTTTGGGTTGACAAATGCACCAGCAGCATTTATGGATTTAATGAACAGAGTGTTCAAATCATTCCTTGATAAGTTTGTAATTGTATTTATTGATGATATTTTGGTGTATTCAAAGAGTCATGAACAACATACTGAACATTTGAGAATAGTGCTTCAGACCTTGAGAGAGCATCAGTTGTACGCAAAGCTCTCAAAATGTGAATTCTGGATGAGTCATGTAACATTTTTGGGACATGTTATTTCCCAAGAAGGTATTCATGTTGATCCAAGTAAAATTGAAGCAGTAAAACAATGGTCTAGACCAACAACTGTGTATGAAGTACGTAGTTTTCTTGGCTTAGCAGGGTATTACCGTCGCTTTGTCAAAGATTTCTCTAAGACAGCTCTCCCATTAAATAAGTTAACCCGAAAGAATGTTAAATACATTTGTGATGATTCATGTGAGCAAAGTTTCACCCAATTGAAAGAGTGTTTAACTTCTGCACCAGTCTTAATCCTACCATCAGGATCAGGGGGTTACTCTGTATTCTGTGATGCCTCAAAGATAGGCTTAGGATGTGTGTTGATGCAACATGATACAGTCATAGCTTATGGCTCACGTCAGCTTAAAAAGCATGAATTGAATTACCCCACTCATGATTTGGAAATGGCAGCTGTATTGTTTGCCCTAAAGATTTGGAGACATTACTTGTATGGGGAGACTTGTAAAATTTTTACAGATCACAAAAGCCTTAAGTACATTTTTTAGCAGAGAGATCTCAATCTAAGGCAACGAAGGTGGATGGAACTTCTGAAAGATTATGATTGTACCATCCTTTACCATCCAGGTAAAGCAAATGTAGTGGCTGATGCTCTAAGTCGAAAGTCTATGGGAAGTTTAGCTCACATTGCCATTATAAGGAGGTCTCTAATACATGAACTACAAGAATTGGAAGCTGATGGAGTATTCTTCGAGATCACTGAGTCAGATACATTTCTGGCTCATTTAACAGTAAGATCATCCCTTGTTGAAAAAGTAAAAGCAACTTTAGAAAATGACATTGATATGGTCAAAATCATAGATAAGGCAAGGCAAGGTCTAGCACCAAGTTTCTTGGTAGATGAAGAAGGAGTCTTATGGTTTAATGGGAGACTTTGTGTCCCCAACATTGAATCTTTGAAACATGAAATCTTAATGGAAGCTCATGGTTCGCCCTACGTTGTACATCCTGGTGCTGTGAAAATGTATCAGGACTTGAAACAAGTTTACTGGTGGGAGGGCATGAAGCGAGATGTGACTGACTTTGTAGCTCGATGTTTGACTTGTCAGCAAGTTAAAGCTGAACATCGACGACCACCTGGTTTGATGCAAAAATTAGATATTCCCGAGTGGAAGTGGGAAAGGATCACTATGGATTTTGTAGTAGGTTTACCTCGGTCAACAAAAGGAAATGACTCAATATGGGTCATAGTGGATCGACTTACTAAGTCAGCACATTTTCTTCCTATTCATACCACTTTCAGTGTAGCAAAACTTGCTCGACTTTATGTTAAAGAAATAGTGAAACTTCATGGTGTACCAATATCCATTATATCAGACCGAGGACCTCAGTTTACTTCTCGGTTCTGGAAAGTCTTTCAAGAGGCTTTGGGTACCAAAGTGAATCTTAGCACAGCATTCCATCCTCAAACTGATGGACAGTCCGAAAGGACAATTCAGACTTTAGAGGATATACTAAGAGCTTGTGTGATGGATTTCAGTGGAAGTTGGGAAGATCATTTGTCTCTTATTGAATTTGCTTATAACAACAGTTACCAAGCCAGTATTCAGATGGCACCTTTTGAGGCTTTATATGGGAGACGGTATCGATCTCCTATAGGTTGGTTTGAACTTGGTGAAACCAAAATATTTGGACCTGAGATGATACAGGAAGATATAAATAAAGTTAAACTGATCATAGAGAAGTTGTTAACTGCTCAGAGTAGACATAAGTCTTATGCGGACAACCGACGACGTGACCTTGAATTTGCAATAGGTGATATGGTTTTCTTACGAATCTCACCTATGAAGGGAGTAATGAGATTCGGGAAGAAAGGCAAGCTTAGTCCGAGGTATGTTGGCCCATATGAGGTTGTAGACAGAGTGAGTAATGTGGCATATCGCCTAGACCTACCTTCCAACCTAGAGGGAGTTCATCCAATATTTCATGTGTCCATGCTACGGAAGTATCTTCCTGATCCTTCTCATGTCATTCAACCCCAAGAAGTTCATTTTGATGAAACTCTCACCTACGAAGAGGTACCAGTAGCTATCCTTGATAGAAAAGTCAAGAAATTACGTACCAAAGAAATTCCTACTGTCAAGGTTCTTTGGAGAAATCATTCTCGCGAGGAAGCTACGTGGGAGGCAGAAGATGAGATGTGGAAAAACTATCCACATTTATTTGAAACTTGAGGTAAGATTTTAATTCGGAGTACCGAATTCTTTTAAGGGGGTAGAATGTAATACCCGTTAATTTCATAATATAATTCGCTTAAGAGTATTTTAGAATTTTACAACGTTACTTTAGTTATTTATTTTGGTCATATTTAATTTTCATATTTAATTGTTCTCTTTGAATATTATTTATGAAAATTGAGTTAAATGACTGGACTAAATATTTGCACAATGTGGGATATATTCTAAGAATGGTGAAATTCATGGAAAAGTAGTTTCATAATGGTCAATTAGTCCATTTATTGTAAATTGACTGGATGGGTTTGGATGTTGGGTTATGTATACCCATGGGTTATTGAATAACCCATTAGAAATATTTAATATAAAGTTTCAATAGTACCCCCCTTATTTTTTTCTCACGATCGAAGCAGCTGAAGTGAATAGTAATTCACTTTCTCTCGTTTCTTCACCCTCTTCTCAAATCTTTTCCTTGATCTTCAGAATTTCGATTATCTGTTCGGTTCAAAAGCTTTGTAAGGATTAAAGGTGAGTTGTAATCTCATTATTTTCCTTAAATTTCAGTTTATGTAGAAGATCAGAGAAGGTTTTGTTCTTGATGATTTTGATGATAATTCATGAATTTCAGTAGTTTTAGAAGTTATATTTGAGTTATAATCGGTTAAAAGAGTTGAAATTCTGGTTTTGAAACAAGAAAGGAAAGGATGAATTTTTGAAAGATTTTTCTGCAAAAATTCGAGTTACTGTAACGATCAGAGATTTCAGAAAAATTCTGGAAAATTTTCTTCGAGTACTGTAGCAGTACTGTAGTGTCGCAGTCAACGGTACTGTAGCAGTCAACGTTACTGTAGCGAACTGTTACTGTAGCAAACCGTACTGTAGCAAACCGTCACTGTAGCAACTAGAAAATTTTGCGTATTTTCGTGATTTTGTTTCCTTTCTTATGTTTCCTTGTAATATATTTTACTAGGAAATTTTCCTACACAAATTCTAGTGTGGAACAAGGTAAACTTGGACAAACATCAAGGTGAGTGAATAACCTTACTAAGCTAATTTGATATTACTAGTCAAAGTACAATATAAGTCTCATTTACAATATTATTAGGATAATAAGCAATCAATTTTTCATATGGGAGTATAAGATGATCGGTAGAAATAAGAGTATGTAGAAATTATTTTATTTCATGGCAATTGTACTATGTGATAAATTCTCTCTATCTTATTAATGAGTAAAGATCTACGGGATCTAATACATAAGTTTGAAAGGGTTAAAGTCCCATACTACTCAGTGTATATCTATGAAACCTATACCCGAGTTGAAGGTGTTAGAGTCTCATACTACTCGGCGTATATCTAAGAAATCTTATTCACGAGTTTGAAAGGGTTAGAGTCCCATACTACTCGATGTATATCTATGAAATCTTATTCATGAGTTTAAAAGGGTTAGAGTCTCATACTACTCGATGTATAAGACAATTAATTATATGAGTAAATGTGGTATTTGTACTTTTGATATTTTATATAGTACAGTTATTTACTTACTGAGTTTTTAAATAAACTCACACTCCCTATGATTATTTTTTCAGATACAGAAAACAAAGAAGAAGAGAATCCGTTTGAAGATTAGAAACCCCTTGGGATTATTCTCTATTTCTGTCTGGTGGGATACCAGTACTTATTAATGTGAATACTAGAAACGCTCTGTACTTTCTATAGGTCTCCTAGGCTTGCGATGAGATAGAAATATCAGACTATGTATGTCTATATTTGCTTATCAGATGAATATAATTCTGTAGTGTGGAATGAATGATTAAGGTTGAATGTAAAACCTTACAGAATATGTGTAAACAACGTATGTTTGAGAATTTTATCAAATGAGTAGTATCTTTTCACATACTCAATTTTTAAGTTGTGACACTTTTGAACCGAACAATTCTCAAAAACAACACCAAATCTATGGGAGAGTTGAGAGGGGAAGTTTGAAGGTTGAGAGAATTGTGAGAGAGTGAATGAAGAAGATGCGGGAAAGTGAAACTAGAAGGGAGAGAGAGAGCTAAAAACTTGGAGGGGGGGTTAGTTAGATAACCCAATGGGTATTCATACCCATTGTCCAAACCCATTTGACCCAACGTACAAAATATCTTAATTAATTCTTCAATTAATTAAATTCAATCATTTTCTCACAAATTCCACTATTCTTAAGAATGTACCCATAAGGTTTAAATATCCAGTCCAGTCATTTAACTCAATTTTCATAAATAATATTCAAATAGAATAATTAAATATGAAAATTAAAAATGACAAAAATAAATAGCTAAAGTAACGTTGTAAAATTCTAAAATACTCTCAAACAAATTATACTCCAAAATTAACGGGTATTACATTCATGTTTTGTTCATTCAATGATATTTTGATTCATGTTGCAGACGATAAACTATTTAGTATGTTAGTCTTTATCTTATGTTTTGTATATTATGTTTTATTTGTTATTGATTTTAATTTTATACGAATAATATTATTTAGTTTCAAATGTTATTAGGATAGTCAATAAATTTGATCCTATCATAAAGAGCTCAAAGAACGATATCAAGAGCAAGTATATTGAAATTGAGATTAAAGATACAGAATATTATTGTTGTCATTTTTTTCTTTTCTTTTTGTATTTTGATTATTCTATTTTTTTTGTATTTATTACTTTATTCTTATGTGTGTGTGTGTGTTTTTTTTTTTTTAGGTATAACAGAATTATGTTTACATCGTGAAGAGAATTTGCATACGAGCTGAATCAATATTTGTCAATAATCTAGGTCATTCAATTATTATTATTTTATAAGTTACGAAAATTTTTAAATTTATAAATTATCCATGAATCGCACGGTTTACAACACTAGTTATATATTATTTTTTGCACATAGATTAGAAAAACTAAATATTTCCTCTGTTTTTAAGTAAATAAAAAGTTTTCAGTTTTTAATATGCTAAATTTTTCTATAAGACTGATGATTATACTTTCATAATAAAATATGCAAATTAAATAGGATAACACGTATATGCGGCTTTTTTGTATTTTTACTATTAATTTTCTATTAAAAATAAAATATGTAAAAATTTCAAGGTTTTAAAAATCAAACTGATTATTAAACTAGTAGATGTACCAGTTGAATGCTTAGTCAGATCACTTTTGAACTGGTGTATTTCAAAATATTAAATAAATAATACATAATTAAATACTATATATATAAATTTACAAATTCAATCAAAAATAAAATTTGATATCAAATAACACAAAACAACATCCACAATCAAAAGTTCATAACAAAAATTCACCATAAAACAATAAAATATTACTAATTAATATAATATTTATTAATATCAAATTCATAAAATACTAATATATTAGCATCTCCACTAAAATTGACTGATTTATAATATTATTTTTTTCATTGAATATAAAATAAGCAAAATTTAAAAAATAATAATAAGTGGAACGATTCTGGTTTATTTAGCACCGATTTTTTGTTGATTTGATTACTCACTAATTTTAAAAAATTATTCTAAATCGATACTCAATTCAACTGGTCAGTCTAGTTTGATTCTAATAACAGTGAAATTTTTTTTTAAAAGAATCAATTATTCAATGTTGAATTATAAAATTTATATATTTATCATACTTTGATAAGAGAATTATACACTTATAATATTATAATTAAAAGAACTTGATAATAAATATATAAATAATTGTATTTAATTTTTTTTCCATTAATTAAATAGTAAAGTCATTCATGGTTGTGTGAAGGAACATTAGTTTTGGGAAAGGTGATAGATGGTATGCATGGCGAGCAGGTACAAACTGCAAAGCACAGAATGATTCAGATTGCAAGATTGTGATTAGTGGCAAATAACCCTGGAGAGATAGAGGAATGTGTAATAAAGGAGTAGGCTACATGTTATTAGGTCACTCCTGAAACGGCAATCCAAGAATGCGTAGAGAGAGGCCTATCACGTGAGACTGGAGACTTCAATTGTTGCCCCATTATTGGACCACCACGCCTGGCTTTACAAAATCCCTTCATGTGGCCCAGTTCGGTGTCTCTAGGCCCAAACCAAATTTAGTTGGGTCAAGACGGGCCACTTGACCGTCACTTTTTAAATAATTTAATATTCGATTACATTTCGAATAACTTATATATTTTTTTTATTTGTCTAAAATGAAAAAAAAAACTTTTTATTTAATTGTTTAATCTTTAAATTTAACGAGCCATCGGCAAAGCGAGGTTTTTTCTTGGTAGCTCATCGTGACGTGCACAAATGCTATGAGACGCATACGCCCCCATATCAATTGAATATCAAATAATGTCACTTTTTTCCTTTTAGAAAAATGAGATTATAAATTTTTAATAGAAATGATGCTATTTTTCTTTTCTCTTTTTTATGAAAAATAATATTCTAAATTCTAATAATGCTACTTTTCGTCCTTCCTTTCACATTCTTTGTCTCCCATATAAGTTCCAACTTCCAATCCTTTTTGTTTTTGTTTTCCTAATAAATTGCTATATTGTGCAATAGAATAAAATATTCAATGGACTAAAACAACATTTTAACTTAGTGACACTTTTCATCCGTGATACATAAAATATATAAGTAAAAAAAACTTTTAACACGTGGATTAAATACTGAGCAAACTTTATTTGTAAGATTAGAAGTTTGATTCTTAGAATTCCTACTTTAAGCAAGACTTCACTTTATCACTTTTGACTCGAAAGTACGAAAATAATTGCCTCACAATTTTGTTTACCGAAAGGAAAAGCTTTTACCATCCAAATTCAGAGAATACAAAAGTGAAAAACATGGATGTCATCCTCCATGCACTTCAGAGTAAAGCAAAATATTCTGAACCTTATTTTATAGAGTGAATCTATGTAGTATTCAATTTCTTAGGAAGTTAAGCTTTTTTTTTAGTAGATTATTTTGAAATTTGTATAAAATATTCTTTTAGAATAAAACTTAAATAAATTTTTTTATATCTTTGTTATAAAGTTTTCCTATAAAAATATAGCATATGTAAAAAAAAAATTTGAAAAACCAATTATGTAATTATTAGTTGTAAAAAAAATAAAGTTATTTTTTAAATATTATACACTTGTTATGTCATGATTAAAAAACTACACATTGATCATATTCTAATTATAAAACTTGGTAGAAAATATATAAGAAAATACAACTAAATTTTTTTCATTTTTTTATTATCATATACATAGATCTTGAGATGATCTAACAATAAAAAAATTTAATCTCTCAAAAAGTGAAGCTCTTCATAAACTCTCTCAGTTTATATCAGTTGGTTTTAGTGATAATAGTTATTAGAATTTAAAACTAATAATACCTTAATTTTTGAAGAAAATTTAATTTTAACTATTTTAATATTCAATATATTTGAAAAATAGTCTACTATTGTTTTAGATATAAAAAATGTAAAAAAAAAAGTGAAAAGTTGCAGACATGATTTTGCCGACTTTGACTTGTTGCGACAACTCTCACACGTCCACTGTGGGCCAAGAAAGAAAGGCGTTGGTACTGTGTGGTCATCCCCACCGAATGATTTATTACAATTTGATGGCTTCTTTAATCGTAGCCTCACCTTAATTTCTAAGACTTCCGATTTAATCTATTCATTTCATGCTTAATCAAACTTGGAAATTGATTAAGCCGCACTCGATGACAGACGAGTAGCGTTGTAGAGAACTTGCTTTTCATGACCAAGTTGAAATGATACCACAACCGGAATATATGCAGATTGAAGTGTGAATGACACTCTGAGAGCAACGTTTTTGTCTTTCGAAACAATTCTCTTTCTAGAATCAATGTACCGTCATACCACTTGCTTTAATCACTTTGCTTTTTGGCCCCACCCATTATATTCTTACTTGATATATTATTTATATATATGTACTGTATTTGCACTCTTTTTATAATTTTTTACCCAAGGACTTGATTACATGCTGATAGTATTAGTCTATTTACGTTATCAATTTACTGGAAGAGACACGACTAACCACCCTAAGATAATAAATCTTTACTTTTTAAGATGATCATTTACTTTTTTAGATGATCTTCAAAAACAGTTTTTAATATTATCGGCAACTAAAATTCAGTGTTTATATCTTTGTGAAACCATTTTTTTTCATGTACAATTAATTCTACTTCGATGTTTTAGTTATATAGGTATTGTAAATACATCAAATATATGAATCTGGAAATTTCACTGTCAATTTAGAGGTTAAAGAAATCTCCAATACCATGATCAAGTAAGAGTTTCTCTTTCAAGGGTCTATACGTTTATTTGTTGTAATAACTGTTGTGAAAATTAAAATATTTCAAAAAGAATATTTAAATTTTTTGTGAAAATACTTTTAAAATATTTTGAAGAAATATTTCAACTTATATATCTTAGTTATGATTTAATAAGAACCCACTTATATTTTTTAAATAGAAATTATTGTAATTAAATATATTGACTGTTTCCACAACTACTATGATTTCCCAATGAAACTTCTCATTATCCTCATAGTATCACTACTCAATTTGTAAGGTTGTTATTATCCTTTAAAATGGATTAACTCTCTCATTTCTTATGTATACACTATACACATATAATACATAGAGGAATGAGAGAAACCACTACAATTTTTGAAGTTACTTATTTAGTTTTAATTTTTATTATTCTGTTACTTGAGTATCATCTCAAAATGATCTATTTAATTTTAAAAAAAATTTTATTTTTAAATTTATTTGTTGTCGCAAAATATTCTTTAAAGTTTAAATAATTAATTTAGCATAGTTACTTCAACATTATACAACCATAACTACGGTGGTTTAGTGGTCCCGATATTTTGATGGATCAGTCGATGCCATTCTAATTCCAGCCAATAAACAAGTATGAACTAAAAGCAGATATCCTTTGATTATCAGCTTTTTGCCTATTTAATATGATCAAAGTGTCCAATTAGATTACCATTGGATTAAAAGAAGGTTAAGTTAATTATCTTCTTTAGATATGATTAAACTATAATTAACACACATTTAATTTTAAATATTACATTAGATTTTACCACATATTATATATGTATTGCAAAAACTTCTCATCTGATTTTATGACTTTATTTTTAATATGATAGTAAAAATTATTAAATAATTTTATTACTGTTAAAATTTTATATTATGTTAAAAAAATTAATTTCAATAACAATAATAACACTATAAGAGAAATGGGTATAATATTTAAAATTAAAACAACGTTAAATGTAATTATCCCCAAAAAAAAAATTGAGCTCTAGTCCACAACAGCTGAAGAGACAATTTTCTAGAAAAAAGAAATTCCAAATGATTTGAAATCCAGGCTGTGGTGAAAGAAATAGAAAATGGTTTTATTGTGATGGACACGTATGATGTAATAGAGGAAGATGATCAACATCACAGAAAAGTGCCTGGCCAAGAAATACCCCTAACTGAACAGTGATACTCAGATTAAAATATAATTGGGGCATTGCGAAGGATATGGCTGAAATCTGATATGTAACTTCCACTCACCCTCGGTTGCTCCATTTCCCACTGAGATTGTGGAAAAATGGGATACCAATCGATGTTCTTCAAGCTTCTCTTGGGTTTCCACCTCTGTTGTTGTCACTCCTTTGGTGTTGCCCAGGCTCAACAATCCTCTCTGCCTCTGCCATTCAAAGCTGTGAATCTCGGAAACTGGCTCCTCATTGAAGGCTGGATGAAACCTTCTCTCTTCGATGGAATCCCTAACAAAGATCTTTTGGTATATCTTACTCAAATTTTAATACTAGTTTGGTGAATTTTCCGGTTTCATACAGAATTGGTGGCATTTGAAATTGAATCACTTATGGTGATTCCAGGATGGGACTCAAGTGCAATTCTTGTCGACCAAGTTGCGGAGGTACCTCTGCTCTGAAAATGGAGGAGGAACCGTTGTTGTTGCTAACCGCACGGAAGCTTCTGATTGGGAAACTTTCCGGGTAGGTTCCTTAACCTGTTCGAGATTCTTCAAACGTGTTAATGATTTTGTAGTTGAAGGGCTTTAATTTGCTTTCTCACTCTGAATCCAGCTGTGGAGGGTGAATGAGTCAGCTTTCAATTTTAGAGTGTCAAGCAAGCAATTCGTGGGACTGGACTCCGAAAGTGAAGGAAACCAGTTAGTGGCTGATTCAGATTCACCTGGCGACTCGGAAACATTTCAGATCATAAGAAGCGATGAGGACCCCGACTTGGTTCGCATTCGAGCATCCAACGGTCTATTTTTACAGGTACCTTAGAAAATAGAAACAAATCTTATTCAGTTATATGATAGTATGATTCACAGTTGTGGTAAGAGGAGCCATGTTAATTGTTAATTTCAATAATTTGGTTATCAGGCTGCGTCGGGGACTGTAGTAACTGCAGATTATGAAGGGTCGGGGTGGGAGGATAGTGACCCATCTGTCTTCAAGATGAACGTGTTGAAGGACAAGACTATAAAAGGCGAATTCCAGATTACAAATGGGTATGGCCCCGACAAAGCTCCCAAAATCTTGCGGGTGGGTCACATATTCCTCTTCTTTGATAGAACAAAACAGAACCATCTTATAATTATGGTAGATTTCCAGTAAGGGAATTAATTAATGAGTTGACTCACTGGGCATGCAGGATCACTGGAATACGTATATAATAGAGGATGATTTCAGATTCATGTCAGAGAATGGCTTAAATTGTGTCAGAATCCCTGTGGGATGGTGGATAGCCCATGACCCGACACCCCCAGAACCATTCGTAGGAGGGTCCTTGGAAGCATTAGACAATGCCTTCACATGGGCTGAGTAAGTCTAAGAGACTAAGACTAGGCTGTACGTAGTACCTAGTTTTATAAATGAATGCCTCATGAACTGCTGTATATCGTATTTGCAGAAAGTATGGATTGAAGGTAATAGTGGACCTGCACGCAGCTCCAGGTTCTCAAAACGGATACCCTCACAGTGCAACTCGAGATGGATATGCGGAATGGGGAGACCCATATATACCTGACACTCTAGCGGTCATAGATTTCATAGCTGCAAGGTTTTATTTAATTTTAAAACTTTGATTACTTTTAGTGGTTGGAATTAAGTTAAAGAATTAGAATGAAAATGAAAATTACCAATATTCTCATATTTCATTAGTGAAATTCTCATTTTCTTGGTAATTTACTTTCCCTTGGAAATATAGATTCCCATTCTTTCAAGTGAGTGAATGTAAATTCTCAAGTTCTGAAATAGATTTTTTCATGCTTTTAATACAATAATTTAATTATTATACTCTTATAAAATTTTTAAATTATATTTTTATCTTAATTTATAATTAACCTTATTTAGTTACCCTAATATATATGTAACATTTATATTAACACACTTGAGAGGACTAAAATCATTATTATCGATCACTATTAACAGTGTAGTTAAAATTTATTAAAAAATATTTCAAATATTTTGTAATATATTAAAAAGTTATTAAAAATGTTAATAACTTGTTAATTATTAATTATGACTATGAATTAGCTCTACAAATTTAACTTTCAATACCCCTTATAAACAATATTTAATATATTCAATATTTTATTATTTATTATGTTATTATGTAATATTTAATATTGTGTAATATATTAAAAAATTATATTCAATTTCTTTGTTAAATTTATTTACCAGTATTCTTTTATATAATTTTTTTATTCATGAATATTATAGTAACTTTTAACAATTCTTTTATATTCCAACACAAATTCTTACAACCAAACTTGATAAACAAATGATTTTTTTCATTTCTTTTCCTGCCTAATCAAACATAAGAATGAGAATGAGCTTTCAATTTTCATTCCCATTTCAATTATCATACGTCAACTCTAGCAATCAAATGTGGCCTTAGAGGTAAATGTTTTTTTTTTCCCTCATAGACAAAATATTCTCTGCAGATATGGAAAGAGATCAAGTTTAGCAGCAATGGCGCTGATGAATGAGCCACGGGGCGTTAATTTGGAGAGCCTGAAAGGGTATTACCAAGCAGGCTACGATGCTGTACGGAAGCACACTTCGAGTGCTTTTGTGATAATGTCGGGTCCCCTGGATGCAGCTCCAAAAGGGCTTCTCTCCTTTGCCTCAGCTTTCCAAGGAGCCGTCATTGATGTCCATTATTACAATCTCTTTTCGGATTCCTTCTCTAAAATGAACGTCCAACAGAACATCGATTATATTACAAAACACAGAGCTTCTGATCTTGCCTCTTTGACTTCACCCAATGGACCCCTCGTTTTCGTTGGTGAGTTCATCAAACTCATTAACCATGACTTTATGCAACTAATTTGGTGTATTTAAATTTAATTTTGTAATTATCGTGGCAGGGGAATGGAGTGGTGACTGGGATGTACAGAGTGCGTCAAAGCAAGATTATCAGAGATTTGCAGAGGTTCAAGTGGAAGTGTACTCGCGTGCCACTTTTGGATGGGCTTTTTGGGCCTACAAATGTGACTCTAACTACTGGAGCCTAGAGTGGATGATCCACAACAACTACATAAAGCTCTAGCCCTCATTTCTCCAAAAAAAAAAAAACTCTAGCCTCTCTCTTCTACTCCCTTCCGGTTTCACCCTTGATATGATATTCACAATCACTGCTTTCTTCGTGAACAGAAGCAAGCACCAGATTAGCACTATATCAAATTATCAATACCACTTGTTGTAAGTTACAACTTGTAACCGTATTGTAATAACGTACAAGCAATAATTTAAGAAATACCAAGGATATATATATATATGTATGTACATTGTGATTAATGGTTGGGCGAGCCTATGAATCAATTTTATTTTTTAAATGTATTTTTAATTATTTTAATTAAAAATTAAATATTAATTTTATAAAATTCAAAAAAATGGACTAAATTTTTAAAATGATAGACTAACCTTGAATAAATAAATAAAATTATTTTTTTTAAAAAAAATAGTCCAATAATATCAACTAATTCCAACTCACATAAGTCTTATAAATTTTAGTTACCCAAGCAAAAAGTAATCATTAGCCTAACTAATCTTATTTGTATAGCTTGGATATGCTGATCCAAGGAACCAAGCCTGTTTTGACACTCCTAGAAGATCCTACACAGATTTATGATATGCTGAACCAAGCGTACAGTTTTATGATATACTGGAGCTTCAGTCCAAAAAAGAAAATGACATACTATAGCCAAACTAGACGTATATCCTTGTGCTGCTTATGGATGGGCTTATTGGGCCAATTATTCACGGATAGTAACATGAGATAATGGGTGGAGTGGACCAAAGCATCGGTGTGCGATCAATTCTGGGCCCAAGCCCAAAGGATATGGAGTTGGCACTTTCCCTGATTGTTCTTTGTACCTTTCTCAAGTATCAATACTGAAAAAAGTCAAATTATTAATTCATATGTGGACATCAGACATAGAAAAGAAAGGGGTTGGGTAAATGAGCACTTTCTCCTTGACCACGTGTACTGGTGATTGTGGATTCACTGATATCAACTTCTCAGAATGAACCAAAATGAGCATAGGACCAGAAAATGAATACCGGAATGGTGCGTGCGTAAACCCATATTTATAACTGAAACCGACTCTTTTGGGTGTTTTCTGGTGATTTAGGGACAGCTGAAAGCAACTTCTGTAGCTACGTGGTGTCTCTAAAATTCACATAAAGTTCTAAATCTTCATATTATCCAACAAAAAAATTACAAAAAATATATTTAAGAATTGACGTTAATTTTAATCGATTTGCTGGGTAAGGCTTTCAATAATAAAAGATTGCTGCATGATTTCAACTTTCAAGCACCAAGTCACCACTCTTATTGTCACAACACTGCTTCACAAGAAATCTAAGTATGGCTTTCCCATTCCCAGAATCAGCGACAGCGTAGATTCATTCAACCTCGTTTTTGGAAATTAAAGAGAACAAAGAGAAGAAACAAATGAAGAAAAATTGGAGGCATGAAAATGAGATGCTTTCTCAGATGTGGCAAGGAAGAGGATCAATCTTTACTTCAATTTTCAAGAGGCCCACGACAAGATGACTGGTAAACAAACTTAGGGCGCAACATCTGATCTTGCCAATTGGGGGAAACCTGTGGAGACACAACTATGTTTTATACTAATTTCAGCAATTAGATTTTTTTTTGAGATTTAAATAAATTATTATTTGATATTTATTTTATTTAAAATATATATATACATTTGTTTTAAAATTCTGATATATATTACATAAACTGTTCATTCAAATTATTTTTTGTAGAAGAAACTAATTTTCTGCATAATATAATACTGTTATTTTATTCTCATTAATGACAGTAATTTAATTGTTTTAGTCTTTGAAGGAATGCATAACCTGCACAAATTTAATTATTTTGAGATAAAATAAAAGATAAAAGCACAATTTTGGTCTCCAACATATACTGTGAGTTTTAATTTTATCTCTAACAATTTTTTGTATTGACTTCATCCCACATATTTTTTTTTTAATTTTGTCCTTAAAGCTAATACAGTTAACACAGCTAACAGAAAATGCGCGCTGACGTGGACTTGTCAATGTGACACGTCTATTATCAATATGTCATACTAATTGATTTTAGTTTTAATTTTGTCCTAAATATTTGACTAAATTAAATTTCAATTTTACTCCAAATAATATTTTTTTATTTTTCTCTTCCGTCCAATAAATGTTTGATGTGACGCATGAAATAGTCTACATGTCACTTGAATGAGTTCACATTACCTAAGGACAAAATTGAAATTCAAGGAAATTATTAAGGATCAAAACAAAAGAAAAATTTTGCCTAAAATAATAAGAAAGGAGGCAAATTTAGTTTCTGGAGCAAAAGGAATATCAAGAGTAATTTAGTGAAAATGTAGGAGAATGATTAGTGTAATTTACTTTATTAATTTTGTATCCATATGATAGGCGGTCTCCGATCGAATCGTCTACAAGTACTTAGATAACACAAAAATAATAGAATTGTGTAAGAAATAATTAAAATGGAGGTTAGAAAGAGAAATAGAGATTGGAGTATATATCCATATGATAAGCGGTCTGGGAATCATCCAAGCTTTGAGAAAAGGAAAATTTAGATATGGAGATAAGAGGAAGTCATTGTCCTTGTACATCCCATGGGTGTCCTTTCTTCACATGGCCTATTTGTAAAGACAAGGCTACAGAGCCCAAGCAAAAGCAAACTAATTAACTACCCTTGGAAAGCAATGGAAAATTAAAAGGACGTGCACGAGATCATCCGAACCCCATTATGATTTCAGGATCGGTACGGTGCAAAAACTGGTCAAAATTTTGCCTTTTGGTGGGGTTGGCCTGCTCAACACTGAACACTCGTACTGAAACACACAACCATATCCATCATCGTGGTGGTGTTCTCACACCATTGATATTGCTGGTAGGACACCATGCTGGCCTTGCCTTCCCCTATCCTACACTGAATAATGCACCACTAATATTCCACGTGTTATCATGACAGTGATAGGGATAATCTTGTTGGGCAGTGATACCTCGACCCGTCTCTCTTACCAATATACATTAAAATGTGTGGTAGTCAAAATTTTTTTTCTTAAAAGAGACAGACTCATCCAAAATATTGTGAGGAGTAGAAGTCGACATCCTTAAAGATCGACCTCCTCTTATCATATTTCTATTCTTATATTGTTTTAATCATTCACTCTAATACTCCCACTAGCATATATGTTATGTTACTTATATAATTGAGTTTATTGCTACAACATCAGTTCTTGAGCACACAGCAGGACCACTCACCCTCACCGTTTCCTACGTAGTTCATACTTCTGAGTGATAATATATAGAACCTATGGACTTGAAAACTTTCCCTTTTGGATAAGCTTGCTAGGGTTCAAATTAGAATCCTATTGTAATTATTTTTTTATATAGCAACACTGTTTCAGTTTTTCTACTGATCACAATTAGCAGAAGAGGCTTGATTTTCCCAGTTTAAATATTAAGCGAAAGAAAATAATATGCAACTTAGCCATAAAATCATTTAAAACCCTCTTCATCTACTGCTGAAAAAAAAAAAAAGACTGACATCTCAAGTGAGTAAAAGCAAACAGGGGCACACATAATTTAAATAAGAAACTGAACGTTAGAACAATTTATTCAAAAAATATATATAATAATGTTACTATCACAAACCTTCTTAACCTTTGATTCGATGCATAAATAATGTGCTGATTTCTACTTTAAATTTTTACCTTCATAAAAATGTACAGAATACGTGATTTTACGAGGCTACATTACCATAACACATATGATGTGAGTATAATTTACTTTAGCCATATTCTGGTGTAGTATGAAAACTCACCATATTAACGTGATTGTTCATACATTCACGAAAAATGAGTTAGGGATCTATATATATATATATATATAAATAGTATAACAATGTTAAAATGGGTTAGCCTCCCCAGCCCATCATGAGTTGGCCACTAAACAAGAAATATACCAACTAGCTATAAAGCAAATCATAATATAAACAAGAAATTAGTTTTAAAAAGGCACGTCAACGTGATTGAATTCTGCTGATTAAATAACTAAATCTCCTACCAAAATGATAATCAAATTCTCTTTATTCGATATGAATATAATTTAATTCAA
The DNA here is from genome assembly GCA_037074585.1 of Biancaea sappan. Classification (NCBI taxonomy): domain Eukaryota; kingdom Viridiplantae; phylum Streptophyta; class Magnoliopsida; order Fabales; family Fabaceae; genus Biancaea; species Biancaea sappan. The sequence goes on along the minus strand of CM073491.1, from coordinate 14,424,016 downwards.
ATTTGAGATGTGGATTTAACATATCATTAAGAATTTTCTAATACAAAACAGAGAAAATGCCAAAAGGACGGACGTCTCACTTCTTTGCTCACTGTTTCTACTCAACGGAGCCTCGAAGATGCGAAATAAAAATTGAACAGGAAAATGCCAGCCGCCAGATTGTTCATGATGGCTACAATAAAGAAAAGAGCGTTCAGATTGTTCCTTCAAACACTGAATTTAAAAGAAAAATAAAGAAACACTCCAATTAAAGTCTGCACATTATAACAGACTACATAGGATTAGAGGTGTCAAGTGCACGTAGTTTAATAATAATCAAATTGGACTGAACTTAAATAAGTAAATGGGTCAAAAATATGGCTTAGTTCAGTTCTTCAAGAGTCATTGGTTGGACTGGGTCAGTCCATATTTTTTTATTAAAAAAATATTTTTATTTATAATTTAAATATTTATTATAAGTTTAAATGTAATACATGATAAAATAAAAAATGTATTATACATGATATCTTTAATCAATAAAACTCAAACAATGAGAAAAAAATATAGATTAGTGTCAAATATCTAAACAAATAATAATAATAATAATAACAATAATAATAATATTTTTTATGATAAAAATTAACATACCTCTAACTTTAACTATAGTTTAAAGAAATTGTTGCTTATTGGGATCCCACATAATCTCTTGTATTATTATTTAATTTCATTTATTATAATCTCCCCTTAACTGATTGAATTATTGAGTCTATCAATAATATTGTCCTTTCTATATATCTCAAGGATCTTATCCTCTAGCTTTGAATCTCCAATCTTTCTAATCTCTATATCTTTGTACGTTTGAGCAGTGACATTGTTGATATTAATATTGTGTATTTCATTTTTAATTTTAGAAGTCTCTCTTTTAAATTATAACATTAGGTTGAGCCATATATATTGTTTCATCCTTCTTGAGCCAATTTTTATAATTTGAGAGCCTCGGCAACTAATAACTCAATTAACAAAGAACAAAAATTACAAACCTAAAGTATTGATTTTTTAGGGCTGAATCGGACCAAGTCAATGAATTTAACTCTTTGACACCCGTTACAATATATATATATATATAAATAAGATTAAAATATAGAAGTTTTTAAGGTTCCCTCTCCCGAGAAAACAATACAGCTGTTTGGTGAGGCATTGGGTAAGGTGGTTTCATATCAACAAGCGCATGATCCTTCATATATATATATAAATGGTTTTACATAGAGACGAATCTTCAGTCACACGAGGAGTACGTTTACTAGCTGTATTGTGCTAATTCATAATAACATCTAGACACATGGAAAAGCAGCCCGTCCGTAGTTGATACTTCGTTTTGGAAATGCCAGTCTTGAAAGTTGAACCTGCAACTGTTTTTTTGGTAATTTTTTTGAAAAACTTATTAAAATCTAAATTATTAGATCTAAAATCAACAAGCAGCAAACAAGTTAGAAGAATTCATGGGTGAACGCTTAGTGAGGGACGCCTGGAGTGTCCCCACACCGCACCAGAAAGCAGAACTCAACTGCCCAATCCTTACCGCACATTCATCTATCATTATCCATCCATTCATTCAATATTAACAACACACCATAATAATTAAATGATAGAAACCAAACAAATGGAGCGAAAAGATTCTTGGAAAAAAGTGATTTGGAAGTTTACGCACTTTTAGCAACGCATACACACCGTTTGTATTGTATTTGTATCAACTTTACTTTTCACAAGCTAACTGGAGAGGTCCCGGACCCCACCAACTTCCACCAACCTCGACTCCGGATCTTTTGTTTGAAATTTCACCTGCTCAGTTTTTAGCAACGGTTTTTACCGTTGTTAAAAACTTTCAGTAATAGTTTTTTGTTGCTAAACTGTTGCTAAAGATTTTTAGCAACGATAAAAATCGTTGCTAAAAACTGAGTAGTCCTCTACTTATTTTTTTTCAAGTAAAAGTTCTGCGCACACCAACCTCAACCTCTGCACCACCAATTTCTCCATCCCTACTGTTACCTTAAACACTTAGGCTCTGTTCGGCAAAATTAACTTATAAGCTAGCGGATAGCTTATAAGATAGCTGATAGCTTATAAGCTAATTTTTAGCTTAATAGCTCATAACTGATAGCTTATAGCTTATAAGCTAACTTATTTGAATAAGAAGTGTTCGGTAAAAGTAGCTGATTGAGTAGCTGAAAAGTGTAAAATGACATAAAAGGACATATATTTTTTAATTCTAAAATATAAATAAATCTATCATTTTTGTTTTTAATTAAATTAATTTGAATTATTATAAATATAAAATTCATTAAAAATATATATTTATATATGAATAATATATTTTTACAATATAATAATTTTTATATATTATTATATTTTATTATATATAATAAAATATATTTACATATTTTATTATTTTTATATATATTATACATATTTATAATATATTTATGTATTTTTATCATATATATAATATTATATATGTATAATATATTATATATAAATATAATTATAATAAAAGATGAGTAAATATGATATAATAAAGTAATGGACATAATGGGTATTTTGAAAAAATAGTAAGGACAAAATAGGAACAAAAAACTTTAAGTTATAAGCTATAAGCTATAAGCTACTCAAAGTAGCTTATCAGAATAAGCTATAAGCTACTAAAATAAGCTCGTTTACCGAACACTTTTAACGAGCTTTTAAGCTAGTCAAATAAGCTATAAGCTAGCTTATAAGGTATAAACTTGTTTACCGAACACAGCCTTACTCGACCCCACCTTTTTTGCATTATTATATCCATTTTTTCAACGTGTCGTCGTCCTTCTTTGTTTCCATACAAAAATTATGTATTTATTTTTGTAAACTACACTTTCTATCTTTAAATTAGGAAACTTGTTTAGAAATATTATATTATGTTAAGAAAGATGCAAGTTGGATCGAATGACTAAAAGGGCAAAATATGGTATAAGCAATTACTTGTTGGGTCACAAAAGTTTATCGAATATATATAGTAATAAATGTCATGATTTTGATAGTGAATTTTACGACTTACATTTGGCTTCTTTATGCAAAATACGCAGCCGTATAGGATTTCAAAAGGATTTAGAGAACACTTTTGGACACTTGCAGCATACAGCAAGGACCACTGACAAGCACCGTTTCCTTCCATAGTTCCTGTATTGCCGTGACCAAACGTGTGGACCAGAAAACTTGCAGATAACGCTAGAGGTTAAATAAGAATCTGCTGAGGATCTTTGGCTCACGCTACTTCCGAAATTTTCACGTAAATTGAAATTCTACTTACTTCTCAAAGGATTATAGTTTTAAAAAAGCAAAAGAAGATAATCTGGAAGCATGTGCTAAAAACATCGAAAACCTTCATAATATGTTCATCTACTGAGAATACAAAATATTGATTGCCTGCTCTCGAATAAGTAAATAAGGAGGCAGCGAACATGCAAGCTACACAAGAGGGACCCTTGCCACAAGGGAAAAGAAGGGGGGAAAAAAAGGCAGAAAATTACGGTGAAAAACATACACATTTGCCAGATATTACATTTGTAAATTCATCAGCAAACATATTTCTTCACAGAAATGGGGAATCATCAATTTCTATCTTTCAGCCCTCAACTTGTCCCATGACTCCCATCCCTTCCAGTGGAGCCTCGGCTTCACTTGTACTCCAGAATCATGTTGTTCTCAGGAGCCAATCCAACACAAGCCCTCAAGATGTTTTCCATCATAGCCCTCTGCTTTGACAATGCGTTCACCACTGGAGTACCCGGTGGGACCTGTTATTGATGGCCACACAAACACTCATTCATTTGTCCCCCCATAACTTTCAAGGAAATAAACTGAATACAGCTAAATTAGACTCACCAGAGGAGCCTTGGTGAGGTAACTGAGGATGGCAGCAACAGGGTGGAATGAGTGGAACTTGCCCTGCAAAACCCATAATGAACTCTGTATTAGAAATCTGTACATAATAAAAATGCTTGGACACCAACAAATGATAAAAGTTTATAAGGCACACTGACCTCTCCTTCAGCTTTGAACTGAATCCTAGTGCTAAGCTCAGCAAGAAGGACCAAATCCAGGATAATAGGAGCAGCCAATAGGGAATCCTCGCATGTGTTGTGCAGCACGATTGTGTTCCTTCCACCCATGAATATCTCTGAAGTGTACTCATCCATAGCTCTCTTGCTGTCCCCCACGTAAGGCACATACTGCAGAAGCAACAATCCGGAGGCTTACGTGTGACGGCAGACTTATAGAGAGAGACTGAGCGAGAAGAGTGAAGCATATATTACCTTGATAACAACCACATGGTCTGGATGCTCGCCAGGCTCATAGAGGATGGCGTTGCTGTTGACCATGTCATCAACAACGTTGCTCTTGGAGATTTCCTTGGAGCGGAAGGTTTGAGGAGCTGAGAGATTCATTCCATCATTGTTTCCCAGATGGTTGTAGCTCACTATTGAAGTTGGCTGTCACTCATCCCCAACACTTATGATATCAGTACACTTCTTTTCCAGATATATATAAATTAGCATGCTTTGAACAAGCAAACAAAAAATTGGCTGTCTTGAAGGCAGTATCCAGATAAGACATTACTAGTATATGTAACAATGGGAACGCCTATTCAGAAGAAAAATAGAGAAACAACCCGAATATTATTAGTTTACCTTGATACCAGCCCCCACAAGGAAGTCCACCAACACAGATTTCATTTTGGTCTGACCACTCTTGAAGTCATCCCCACCAATCAAACTATTCCTCTTGATGGCCAGGTCAATCAGCCCTGATGAGAACATAAGCAAAGTCCACAAACTTCGTTAAAATTTTGGAAAACTAATCAGGACTTTAGCAAATATAAGTCTGGAATGCATAGGTAATTAACGTACCTGGAACAAAAGTATTCTGTGGGCTTCCATTGATAAAAGGAATATTTTCTAGAACACAAGCCAAGGCATACAAGGTTGAAGGAGAAATCTCTGACTCATTCCTGTCCACGGCAGCCAAGAGGTTTTCCATGGTGTCGTTCAGTCCCACAACCACATTACTGTACCTCTCTGTGTTGGCAGTCCAGAGCACCACCACCTTGTCCACCTTGTTGGCTTCCTTAAACTCCCTTCATATCATAAAAGAAGACCCATTCAGTAAGTTTTTAACTAATATTAAAAAAAAAAAAGGATACTAGAATGTATTAATTAAGCCACCCATGTTATTAAAACGGCATAGGAGTTACTCTATGTCCTTGATGATTTGTTGGACTTGTTCTTTCCTAGTGCCTTTGATGACGTTGTTGGCTCGGTCACCTTGGTTGGCAGCAATGAAATCAGGATCATAGATTCCAGGGAGTGGCACCATGGATTCCATGTAGGGCCTGAGCTGCTTTTGCAGATCAATGTCAAACACCTTACCCCTGGCCATGGCATCAGCCAGGTTCATGTCACTGATATCCCATCCTCCAAACACAATGTCGTCTGGGTTAACCTGCGTATAGATTCCGATGACAGCTCAGATTCATCATACAATGGGCACATAAAAGCGAAGGGGTTATACTCATTTCATAGAAAAGATAGCATACCATAGGAAGGAGGCTTTTGAATGGGGCATAAATTTCTTCGCCATTGTAAGACCCCACTCGGATAGCAGATGCCTGGGTTAGAGAGCCAAAGTAATTGGCTTGTTGAATTTTGTCCTTTGTTGCCCAAGAAATACCCCTATTCATCCAGTGGACCCAGAAATTATCATTATTATTTTACTTTTTTTTTTATATTTCTTGTGAAATTTCAGTATAGCTGAAACCAGAAGGGTGAACGAGATGAAGCTTACTCTCGGTTGGCAATAACACCACCGGTGAGGGTACTGCCGTTGTTTCCACCCCACCCCACAAGCATTACCCTAAAAACCAACAAAACAACGAAATGAGAGAACAAATAAACCCAATTAAAAAACATTGATGGGGACGAACCCAGAAAGCAGCAAAATCACAATCGGCATCACTGAATCAAATCAAATTAACAAAAAGGGGGTGGACAATTTGGGAACTAACCCCAATTTAGGGACATGGGTGTCGGTTACGAAATCGTATTTGACAGTTTTGGGCTTGACAATCCACTGATAAGTGCCATTTCTGTTCTCATGGACAAGCTCAGTGGTTTCGTAGTTGTAGACAGACTGAATCTCACCGTCTGTGTACTTGACATTAGGACTCTCGACCTTAAAACTCTCAATGAACATCTTTCAGGCGGAGTAGAAAGCTTGGAGGCGTTGTGTTACTGATCTCCTTTCGTATTTTTGGGATCGAGGGTGCTCTTCCCCGCTCCTCCCGCTGCCTCAATATATAGAAAAACCGCGAACTGCTGTTGTACACGTGGCCGAACTCGGGTGATCTAGGGCTTTTCACTTCGGGTTCTGTGTGTTTGAAATTATGTATGTTTAATTTTTTATCAATAACTTTCAATTTAACTATTGTTAACTGTTTTTAAAAGTTTTTAACAAAAATAAAAACTATTGTCATTATTTCAAGCAGACTTCTGTTTATATTTTTGGTAAACCTCTCCGACGCTATTGTCATTACATTTCCTCTCTTGCTCGCCTCTCCTCCAACTTCGTTTACCTTTTAACCGGTTGATCCGGTCACCTCATTTACCAAGTGATCCTTTCCTCATTTTAATTTTAAAATCAATAAATAAACTTTTTTATTAATATTTAAATTAGCCTTTAAAAAATATATTTTTATCATCTAATTTTCAAATTTTAGTTGTTAAACAATTTAATTCTTATATATTACTAACTTAGTATAAATTTATTTTTTTTGTAAGATAAATTATGTATTTATTTATTTTTAAAAGACTAATTAAGTAAAAATTTATAATGAATATATGACATTCAAATATTATATGTTTAATATTGAATTTTTAGGGTATATTTGATTTCAAGCTTGAATTTTAAGAAACTAGTTTAAATTCTAAAATGTGATTTTTAGAGCAAATAACTATTTAGTTTGGCCTTCATACTTTCTCTCAAATTACTTTTTTTTTATTTTCAATTGAGAAAAATAATTTTATCTTATTTTGAAGATTAAATTATTAATATACTTATTTTTATTTTGTTTTTTCTCCTCCGTTTCTCTTTTTGTACTTTAGAATTGCTCGTTGGCCAGCACCATATTTAATCATTGTAAACCATTTAATCAAGAGCTAAGCGTGGGCTTTATGTAGAGTTTTGATTGCCTTCTATACGCACAGGAATTAATGAGAGTTGTTAAATTTTAATCTAATAGTTTTCATTTATCTAAAATTTTTTTTTATTTTTTATTTTTTTAAAAAAATTTATAAATACCAAGGAGCTGTTAGATTTTTTTATTTTTCATTATAAATCATTTAATCAAGTGCTAAGCGTGGGCTTTATGTAGAATTTGGATTGGCTCCTGTTAAATGTTGATCCAACAGCTATCATTTAATTAGTGTTTTTTAATTTTAATTTTTAAAAAATTTTATAAATACCAACTAATCAAATAATAATTATAAATATAATAATAAATATAAAATAATAATTTTAAATTAAAAAAACGTTAAATAAATTGATCCAATGAACCTCCTGAGCCTCCACTATATAGGCCTCATCTTGATGGACAATTCCTCCGGATGAATAGTACAATACTAATTAGCATAAAGTCGAACCCTTTTATTGCTGTCAATAATACTGAACTACCGTAGTAAGCAAATATATCACGTGAGGTTTTCACCAGATGAATGACTCATTCATTTTGGAAAGTGAGGATTCAAATAAACGGAGTCATGATGATAAAAGTGAAAATGTCATTGTTTTTATTCAGTGGATGAATTATATTTAACTTCTGAAATACTGTTGTTGGGACGTACAATCTCATATGAAAAGAAATTATTATTACAGACGTACATATGATTAGAAAGACGTGGGATCCTTGTAGGATTCATACGTTTAGAAGTGTGTTGAAAGTTTATCAAATGTACAATATTGGTGGGTCATACATGTCCATATAAACTTTATCAACATCAAAGGCACCCAACATCCTGTTAGGTATAGGTATACGGTGGCTAACAAGGGATCTAAATTCATTAGAAAGGGAAAAAAAATGTTAAATATATACTCAGATCAATGTTCGTAAAGGTGTATATTCTACGGTAATCTTAAAGTTAAAAATCAAATTACCGTGAGAATATTTAAGGGAAGCAAAAAAGAAAAAGAAATAACGCGAAATGCATACTTAATTAAACCACCATTTTTTTTTTCAAGAAAATAGGTTTTATTTTTTGTGGAGGAGGCAATATGTTGGAGGTTATACATCAATTGAAAACTGGAAACAGATGATACGGCAAACAAAGCAAACAAACAGGCCTGTGAAGAAGCACGACCAAGGGATAGAGGTCCAAAGGAGATGAATTGGGCGAGAGTTACACATGTCATCATAGCAAGCGGCCAAGTGTGGGATATGTGGGTCCCGTGACCCAAGGACTAAAGGAAGACACTCAAATGGACGGAAACAAACGGTGTGACGGTGACAGTGACAAGTGAGTGGGTATGTAACACTTAGATCGATGCGTTTTGGATGAGTCAGACCTCACGCCCCTATTTCGGGAGCGTGTGAAAACGTTCAAATTCTGTTGGTCAGTCAAGGAGTGACACCTGTTCCATGCAACGCGTGGCAGGATTGTGGTGAGGGAGTGAGAGTGACTAGGAGAAAAGAACGCGCCATGTAGGATATCCACTGCCTCACGCTTTTTCTTTTTAGTTATAACTGTTCTTCACTCTTTTCCAACACGACTCTTTCTTTTTGTCCTCTAAATTTTTGCATCTTTCTTCTTATTCGGGAATCTAATTGTTCGTCGTTTCTTAATTTAGTAACATCACTCTCTCTAATTTAATCTTCCATAAAAATTAATTATACGAAAAATCCAGAGTGTGGAATACAAAGCCAAAATTAAATTCAACCCAACCAATTAATTTTGGACAAATATTGGCGGACTTTATTTTTTGTCAATTCGTTCGATTTTAGACAATTTGATTTTTTTTGTTAGATAGTTTGATTTTATTTTTTACATTTTTTTTAAAAAACTATCATAAAGTTTTTATATAATATTTGAGACATTTATTATTATGCTAGGAGGAAATTATTTATAATATGTTATTTTATATGCACAATAAATACATATTTTTAACTTTTTTATAACTTCATATATCTCTCTTTATACTACTTATTAATAATTTAAATAATAACTTAATGCATTAGTGTTAATATATAAGTTTGTGACAATATATTTTAATTGACACTCAATGATGATAAGAAATAAAATTGGTGTATTAGTGTATAAGATTTTTTAATATTATATATATATATATGTAAGATTTGGTTTGGGTTGATTAAAATTGAATTGAACCATTTATTTGTCATATTCTAAAAATTAATTTAGACTTTATTTTTAAAATATTGATTTGAACAGTTTAGTTTTATTTGATTTAAGTTAGTTTAATTTAGTTTTGAACACCTTCATATAAACTGTGTGATTTCATGTGAGTTTTTTTAAATTAATTTTTATCAAGTTATTTTAATTTCTTTTTTCAGAAATTAAATATTTTAGAAAATAGTAAATTAAATTTTAAATAAATATTATTTATTTTAAAATGTAAATCATAGTGTTAAATGCTTAAGGGCTACTTCCAACTGTCACATCTCAAAAATTGAACATGTGAAAAGATACTACTCATTAGATAAAATTCTCAAACATACGTTATTTACATATATTCTGTAAGGTTTTACATTCAACCTTAATCATTCATTCCACACTACAGCATTATATTCATCTGATAAGCAAATATAAACATACATAGTCTGATATTTCTATCTCATCGCAAGTCTATGAGACCTATAGAAAGTACAGAGCGTTTATATTATCCACATTAATAAGTACTGGTACCGCACCAGACAGAAATAGAGGATAATTCCAAAAGGCTTATATTCTTCAAACGGATACTCTTGTTCTTTGTTTTCTGTTTCTGAAAAAAATAATCATAGGGAGTGTGAGTTTATTTAAAAACTCAGTAAGTAAATAACTGTACTATATAAAATATCAAAAGTACAAATACCACATTTACTCATATAATTAATTATCTTATACATCGAGTAGTATGGGACTCTAACCCTTTCAAACTCATGAATAAGATTTCATAGATATACACCGAGTAGTATGGGACTCTAACCCTTTCAAACTCGTGAATAAGATTTCTTAGATATACGCCGAGTAGTATGGGACTCTAACCCTTTCAACTCGGGTATAGGTTTCATAGATATACACTGAGTAGTATGGGACTTTAAACCTTTCAAACTCATGTATTAGATCCCGTAGATCTTTACTCATTAATAAGATAGTGAGAATTTATCACATAATACAATTGCCATGAAATAAAATAATTTCTACATACTCTTATTTCTACCGATCATCATATACTCCCATATGAAAAATTGATTGCTTATTATTCCAATAATATTGTAAATGGGACTTATATTGTACTTTGACTAGTAATATCAAATTAGCTTAGCAAGGTTATTCACTCACCTTGATGTTTGTCCAAGTTTACCTTGTTCCACACTAGAATTTGTGTTAGAAAATTTCCTAGTAAAATATATTACAAGGAAACATAAGAAAGGAAACAAAATCACGAAAATACGCAAAATTTTCTGATTGCTACAGTAACGGTTTGCTACAGTAATGGTTTGTTACATTGACGGTTCGCTACAGTAACGGTTCGCTACAGTAACGGTTCGCTACAGTGCCATTTCGCTACAGTACGTTGACTGCCGACACTACAGTAACTGCTACAGTACCCGAAGAAAATTTTTCAGATTTTTTTCGAAATTTCTGGTCGCTACAGTAACTCGAAGATAAATTCCAGATTTCTAGTTGCTACAATACTTCGAATTTTGCAGAAAATCTTTCAAAAAATTCATCATTTCCTTTCTTTTGATTCAAAACCAGAATCTCAACTCTTTTAACCGATTATAACTCAAATATAACTTCTAAAACAACTGAGATTCACGAATTATCATCAAAATCTTCAAGAACAAAACCTTCTCTAATCTTTCATATAAACTTAGATTTAAGGAAAATAACGAGATTAAAACTTACCTTTGATCCTTACAAAGCTTTTGAACCGAACAAATAATCGAACTTTTGAAGATCAAGGAAAGGATTTGAGAAGAAAATGAAGAACTGAGAGAGAAAATGAAGTTACTGTTCCTTTTGCTTCGCTTCAGAATCGAATTATGAGAAGTTACTATTGAAGTTTTATATTAAATATTTCTAATGGGTTATTGAATAACCCATGGGTATCCATAACCCAACATCCAAACTCATCCAGTCAATTTACAATAAATGGATTAATTGACCATTCTTAAACCACTTTTCCATGAATTTCACCATTCTTAGAATATATCTCACGTGGTACAAATATTCAGTCCAGTCATTTAACTCAATTTTCATAAATAATATTCAAACAGAACAATTAAATATGAAAATTAAAAATGACCAAAATAAATAAATAAAGTAACGTTATAAAATTCTAAAATACTCTTAAACGAATTATATTCCGAAATTAACGGGTATTACACCAACAAAAGCAAATTAATTGGAATGGTATAAAATCAATACTAAAAAGGATGTATGCATTGTTCAGTTCACACAATCAGCAGCTGAATGATTCAAAATAACTAGGTGGTAAGTTAGCGGTAAATAAAAAAATAAGTCAAGCAATTAAGCAAAACATCATAAATTGCTTGTTTATATTTTTGTTAAATATATATATATATGCTGAATCATTCACGGTCTCCTTTATTGACGCGTGGGACCAAGCTATACGCAAATCACCAGATCATAGTGGTCGACCATTGCCTAGACTCTAGAGTTTGCTTTCCATGTTAAAATATTTAACGTTGTAATTTATTTTTGTCACATATATATAATTTTAAAAAATTCTATTTATAGATTTTGTATTTTTATCTTAAAAATTGAATAGAGATCTTTTAAATTCTTAATTTATTATAACATAACTCTTTTATTATTATATCTTTAATCTGTCTAAAACTTTAACATTTATTTTCTTATATAAATTCAGAGAGACAAAATTAGCCAAAGAATACACATGACAACATACCATTATAAATAAGTTAAATATAGCTTATATTCATTTGGCTTTTTATAGGTATGATTTATAAGTAGTGTTTGGATTTTTTAACATTACACGAAATTGAAAGTCTAAAGACTTTATAGTTAACTTCTAAAATTGATAGAATAAATTACAGCACACTCTTTTAAAGAATTACATATATTTGAAAACTCATTAAGATATGATATGATTTGAGTTAATAAGATTATAAAAATATAAATCTCTCTTAGTTTTGATTTTTTTTATTTACAATATCTAAACCTCATACCTTATTTAAAAAAAATAAATATCAGATACTTGAATTAATCAACATTAATTAATAATTTCATCACTCTTTAAGTTTAAAGTGTTTTTTACTTGTCTAAAAGCAGCAGCAGCAGCAGCAACAACAACAACAATAATAATAATGATATATTTATTGATCGAATTAATAATAACCATGTTATTATTTTTTACTACTATAAAAATATAATAATTAATCATGCTGCTTAAATTAAAAAAGTGATTTTCAACTGAGTAGTTCACAATTTTCAGTTTATGTATTCTTAGTTGTTGAAAAGAAACTAGTGTAGGCCAGTGGTCTATTAAATATTATCGATAATTATTATTATGTTATATATATATATATATATATAGAGTATTTCAAAAGTTAGTTCTAATTAAAAACTAAAAGTATGACGTTGTTATATAAACAAATTGTTGTGGACAATGGACATCTTACGCTACACTAAATAATTGGCAGATTCGTTCTTTTTCGCCCGACAGTATCAAATTTTGATATGAAAATAACAACGTCTTACTCGTTTTTAGTTTATTGAAACGTCCTGTGCTATTATTGAAGCAAAAAGCAATAACAGAGGGTTTTAAACATCGAATTAGTTATTAGATTGATTAAGGTATTGGTTTAAAAATTAATAGTTAAATTGTAGTTAAATTGTAGTTAAATTAATTTATTTTAAAATATTTAAAAAATAATATATATAATTAAATATTATAAATATAAATTTCAAAAGTTGACAGTAAAAATTAATTAAATAATAAGAAAATATTCTTAATCAAGGTAATATTCAGTCATATACAATTTATAAAATATCAAAATATTGACATCTATATTAAAATTGATTGATTTGTAATATTAATTTTTTATTATCTGATTATAAAATAAGTAAAATTTAAATAAATTAAAAAAATCAAGTGAACTAATTAACTGGTTCATTTAGTACTTATTCATATATGGTATAATCAGTTTTTAACCAATTCAATTATTCATCAATTTTAATAATTATTTTAAATTGACTGCACAATCGGTTCTTGATTTAACTAATTCAATAAACTAACCTGATCCGTTCTCACAACAATAATAAAGAATTGCTTGAAAAGTCCCCCCCCCCAAATCTCGACAAAAGTTGATCCAATAAAGAGTTAAATATAAAATTAAAAAATGTGTAAATTTAAAAATTTGTCAAAGAAAATGGACCGGTTATTTTTCTGTTTTATTTTTTAAGTTGAATTTATGGTTTTATTTGAGTAATAAGGGATCAATGTTGTGATTATATGTGTTAATAGTTTTGTGGTAATCTAACATAAGATAGGGGGATTTATATGGAAATTCAATCCTCTAACATTAACATTAATAAAATTGTATTTTGACCGTTGAATTGCGCAAGATAAATGATATCTTATGTTTTTACATCACTTTTCAAAATACATTGCATATAATGTCATCAATCTTACACGATTTAACGGTCAAAATGTAATATCACAAATATTAGATAAATTTAATGTTAGATGATCCAATTACATATATATAGTCAATAATAATAAACTAATTTTTACATCATTAAGAACTTTAAATTTCTTGCAAAACCTCATTTAGACCACAATTTGCAATTAGTTTTAATAAAGTTTATTACTAAATGAATAGTGACCTAGAATATATTAAAATTTTTACGCAATATATATACAGACGCACATTTGTATGATTTGCATACAGTTTTTCTTAACTATTACTTTTTATGCTTAATTACAAAATCACAATCTACGTGCATAAAAATTTAAGGGATAATTGCACTTTTTCACCGTACTCTGTTCCTCAATTACAGTGTATATCCCACCAAGTTACAAACTTTTAATTATGTAAAATATTAAAAACACTCTGTAGATTATGTGACGTTTCTTTCGCCATCATTTTCGTCTTATCCAAATAGGGGAAGCTAGTTTATGATGGTACTTAAATTGTGACTTCATAGTTTAATCGATTCATCACAGAAACCTACTGCCAAAAAAAAAAAGTATAGAATATGTCGAGAAACCCGAGTAAAATGGGTATAAGTGCCACAAGATTCGACTTAGAGGACATATTAATGGTGTTGAGTTATAGAGAGTATTTTATAGCAACTTGATGACAGAATTTTAGTTTATGAAACATCTTATGCTAGACTCGAATGGTGACTGATGAGGCGAAAAGGAGATGACACAATGAAAATGGTAATTAGGCTTAGGAATTAGCACACCCATGTTATTGGTTGCTCCATTCTATTGCTTTTCTTGTTTTCTCCGTCTGGTCCACACTCCACTCCCTCTGCTCTGCTCATCACATGATCCTCTATTCATGTCATACTGTTTTCTTACAGAAACAATATGGTTTGTTTTTAAAATATTCGAATCCTCAATCAAAAAGATTCACAATTGAGGATCATGCACTTTTTTAGTCCTTTTATTTTATTTAATTGTAGTTTAATCCTGAATTGTCAATTCAAATGAAATACAACTCTTTCTGTTTTCTTAAAAATAAGCGAGGATCTTCTTCCCTGATTCTACCCATATTTTATCACCCAACACACAGACATTATTAATCTTCACTTCCTCTTTCACATATATTAACCCTGAACCCCATTGGCATTTGGCAATATGATATAATTCTTAGAGACACCAATTTGGAGCATGGTCTTATTATTTGTGCTCAATAAATCTAAAAGAAATTAATTTTTCATTTTATTGAGCAAAAAATACTTTTTATAAAGCCAAAAAAAAGATCACAAAATTTAAATTAGAGAGAAAATTTGTGTAACATGTATCAAATTGCAAAAAAAAAAAGCAATTATAATATTTGAAATAAAAAATATGTAATGTAATTTAATCAAATATCAAGAAATAATATTAGTACACTTTTCTTTTCCTAATTTCCTAATAGTTTCTTTGAAGTTTAAAAATTACAGAATTTTGTCAAATTTTTTTAAAATTTGCCTTAATTAGAAGTCAGATATATAGAAGAGTTATATTTATTTGATAAATTAAATATAGAACACTTCTCCCTAATATCCGCATCCGTACACTTGCTCTGAGGTCTAGTCATCTTATATTATATAGTGAAAATTTAAAAATATGCCATATTAATAAATTGTTTGAGACAAAAAGATGAATCAGTTTATGGTAATTCAGGTGAGTTATAAGATGAGGATGTCTATTAATAAAAATTGAGAAGAAGATCGTCTGTTTGATCTCACAGTCGAGTAGAATATTTAATTTAATTTCAGATTTTTTTAAAAAAAATAATATTCTAAAATTTGAACCGTTAATTATGAAATTTAACGATGCAAATTAAGTCAAGTGTTCTATTTGGTTCCAGATAAATTATTCAAATCCTAAAAAATGAATTTAATGACCTGTTTGGTATGCAAGATATGATTGAAAAGAAAAAGAAAAAAAATATGTTTGCTATGAAATAAAAAAAAAGAAAAAGAAAAGAAAAGATGTGTTTAACGTGTAGAACACATTTACTAAAATATCCCGTGTATTAAATTTATTATTTATAACACATTTATTATTATTTTTATCCCTTAACTTTTTTCTTTTTTAATATAAACTTTTTTTTTTCAATATAGTCCATTTAAAACCAAAGCATAAGTCTGGTGGCTCCGAGAGACTTATACAATGACACACTCGAGCATCAACTTCACATCAATATTTTTGGACTCTTTATCATTTAATTGCAAGTCATGCGAGTAGGTTATGGGAGAGAGAGAGAGAGAGAGAGAGAGAGGAGCAAATCAAGAGAAGAAAGAGGGCTGAGGAAGGAGCTTCGTGATTGACACCATGAACTCTATTGTCCCCTGGCTGGAATGCCAATAAACAGAGACGAGGACGTGACAGGGAGACCAGTAGAGTGAGACAAAGAGTCTTCGCATGGGGGCTGTCCTCCACCTTTTTCCCCTCCCTCACCTTCATCCGTGCGAATTAGATGATCGTGAGGGAGGATGAGAGATGGACCGGGGGGGCTTCAAGTGGAGCATGATTGAGAGCTATGAAGGATATTTTCGGAACTCACCTTCGTCTCTCTTCTGATTCTCATATGTCGTGGTCTCTTAGCCCTTTTTAGTCTGAAAAAATTATTGCTTCACTATTAGTCTCTATCCCAGCGACCAGTCTCTCTCACTGTCATCCTCCTCTGCCCTACTGCTCCTCGGTTTTCTCTCAATTCATCTACTCCTGTCTTCCATTGTCTCTCTTCGATGTTGTCATTGTGAAGGACCAGACAAAGAACAGGATTCGACATCGTCTCTCAGTCCCTCTATTGAATCAATCTAAAAAATTTCTGCTTCTCGCTCTCTTGGTCTCTCTCATTGTTGTGCTCTCTCTTTTTTCTTGATTTCACACACGAGGACATTAGACTTTTCAACTTGTTGAAATTAATTAGAAACAACACAATAATACTAAATTTCAAACATGGAAAAGAGGAAATGCCAAAATGATTGACGTTTCATCTGTTATTACAGCTTTTAATCAATGGGGCCTCAGAAACTAAAACAAAATTGAAATGGTTACTGTCAGCCTCCAGATGGTTCCTAATGGCGAATTTTTTTTTAAAAAGAACATTAAAAATAATCAAAAGGAACGTCTAGATTGTTCTTCCCTCCTTGAATTTAAAATTACACATAGAAAATTCCAATCAAACTCAGCATATATTTCTTTTAAAGTTCTAAAATATACAATGTTTGTCTTCGTATCAAGAACCCTCACACTGTCGCACACTTCATGACCTGCAGATTCTTGCTCGACTGTCGAAATGTGCAGCAGTTTCTGCGCCATGCATGGTCGTTTAGTTATTTTTCGTCGTTTTTTTTTATCAATGGTTTTACATATACAGACAAATCTAATGGACCAATTTTAAAGCAGCTTGTTGAGGTTGCTTTATTGAGAATACCAAAAATCTCTGTAACTGATTTGGATCAGTTTCAAATACACTATTTTTTCAGATTTATTTTAAATATTTTTTTCTTATCAGGAGGGAAATCTACTTTGAAAACTGAATTTTAGGTAAATATTTTCTGATTCTGTTGTGACTGACCCATTAATTGAAATCAATGCTGCTACAAAATTAGGAAGCCAATGGAGATACACAAACATATATGAAAAAGCAACAAGAAACTGCAATTTACAAGATGAATTCATGGGTTGTCATCGTTTATACAATAAAGCCACAGCACCAAACAGCAGAACCTCAACTTCCCAATCCTAGCACACATTCATCCGCCTTCCATTAATTGACACTCCACATGAAAACAGAAACATTTTAAAAATAAAAAATAAAAGTAGAAGAAAACAGTTTTTTTGGCGCTACTTTTTTTATTTTTAATAAAAATTTTGAATATAAAATTTTATTTTAAAAAATAAATATCAACAAAAGAAAATTTGTTTGAATAAAGTAATTTGGAAGTTTAGGCACTTCTGGCAACGCCCTAGTGCTTGTTTCGTGAGGCTTCTTGCAAGTCGCAACTTCATATTTCCGACAAACCAGAGGAGAGAGGCCCGTGACCCCACGAACCTCTTCAGTCTTCACCATCAATTTCTCAAACATATGGACCCCACTCATTCTCACATACATTATTATATTGAATTGTCGATTTTCTAGAATCCGGCTCTGCTCCTACCTATGTATTAGCCTCTTATGCGCTTCTATATATAATATTTGAGAGTTTGGGGTTATGGCTCCACCACGTGTTTGGTGAACACTTTACAGCGTGTTTGTTGTTTTATATAATGGAGCCCCATTGCTTCTGGACCTCAAATTCTGAAAAGGCCAACGAGGGGCCTTGTAAAGACAAAAAGTCGCTGCTTTCAGAAATAACGTACAATTGAATGCGGTGGAAATGAATGGAGGTTTCTAGACACAAAGGGAAACCGGGGGACTCTGGTATTTTCTCATTTCAGTTTGTTTGCCATCGTTGTTTTAGAATACCTTTAAGCAAGCCCTACTCCACCTCAGAATTATCGGTTGCCTTTTTCAAGATTCAGTTTCTATATATTGAGATGACCTCAAGCAAATTTTGTCCATTCAAGCCTCCTATTTTTATTGCCTTTTTATTAAGATTAGTCTTTTTTTTTTCTTTTTAAATATTCATGATTAGATTCTTTTTATGAACTATAATGCATACATACATTTTTTTTTTGTTTTTTAAAAGCACCTGACTGACATGTTTAGGTTTTATTGTTTTCACTTATCTTAATGTTTTAGCTAGGGTTTTTCTTCTATGGGGGCCAAGTACAGTGTTTCCTTTAAATGTCTCACAAAGATAATGTAAGGGCCTGGTGGCGAGGCTACTTCTCTGGATAACTTGAAAGATTTCTGACCCGACCCGAAAGGCCCATTTATATTGTTGCCCGTGTACGTGACACATGGATCGCTGTTGGCCCATCACGATGAACAATTTGGAACTTTGAGTTTCGTTTACATCAAATTTGTTCATAAAAATCATAAAAAGAAAATTATAATGGCTTTTTTTAAGTAGTTCAAAAATTGTAGAATATTATTCAGTATTTTAACACACACACACACACACGCATATATAATTATGAGTAAAAATGATAGTCCAACATGCCGATTTCAATGAAAATTGAATATGAGCTTAAAAGTAAAAATCCGCCCAAAATAATTATACATGGGCCGGACTTAGGCTTTTTAAAAGCCCAGCCCATACAGTATTAGTATAATTTCTTAAGTCTATAGTAGCCAACGAGAAGCTTAAACAGTTCAACCTTATTGCGAGTCACATAAATAATAAAAATAAAAGTTCAAATCTATACTCAGTTAAACATTAAAAATTAATTCCTCAAAAGAGAAATCACTTGGCATGTTTTGTTTAATCGGGACATTGAGAAACATGGTTTCTTTGCAGCCAAAAAGTACAGAGTTTATCCAGGTTTATTGTCATCTAAACTCGAGCTAAGCTGCACTATTTTTCACTTTCTAACCGAGTTGAACTTGAATAAACGAGATCAAATTTTGTTCTGGGCTAACATTAAGTCTATATATTAAGAGTATGGATTTTTTTTTTTAAAACAAAGTTCGACATAGAATCAAGTATTCTTTAATATTTTGTAGATTCGAAGTCAGCCCAAATTCATGAATGAGGGTTTAAGATATTAGTCATTGAAATAACTGACGTGCTGGGTTTGAGATCATGTATCTGTTGGGAAAAACACACCTTTCCCCCTTGAAAAATACCTTGGCACAAATAAAACAGAGAAATAACAGGAAACAATACTCACAATCACAACACAAGAAAATAACGTGGAAACTCCAAAATCGGAGAAAAAACCACGACCGTTGTCAAAGACAACCAAAGAAAATACTATGTGTAAATTTTTACAACACACATAAACTTCTCTTAAATACCCGGTACCCAATACTAGATACCAACTGATACTCAAATACACCCACACACTCTCAAGCATGTATTTAACTTACATCTCTCATCACTCTAGAACAAGAGTATAAAGAAAGAAAGAATTAAATACAAACTAATGTGTCTTGTATTGGTACAAATATTACAAAGAGGCAAGGTTTCTATATATAACCTTTATTCCCCTTCTCATTTGGTGTCTTGGGCGATGTGAGACTTCAATCAAACCTTTTTCACATTACAAATTTTCTTCTTGTGGGTCCCACCACTTTCAATCAATTTTTCAACAAATCTCCACCTTAATTGAAAATAACCACATCTACTAATTCATTGTCTATACCGACAATCATAGTTCCAAGAACTACCATACTCCACTATAAAAGAATATATCCACCTAGAATTAACCAATTCTAAGAATTTCACCTCGGCACATGTCGAAAAATTCCTGCTGAAAAATTTATGGTGCAACTTCCAATGTTGGCTCTCTTTGGAAGTTCTTCAGCCATCGACATCATCCCACTACACATTTTGCATCAATGCCAACCAATGCCCATGTACAATTGTGGACCCGCTAGTAGCAACTCATCCTCTTCCATGGCAACGCGGACATGCCATGAGGATACAAACTTCTCACTTTTCTGAGAAATTCCTCCCCCGCAATGAGAGAGACAGAGTTTGCATCTTCCTCGGAGCCTTTTGCCGAACCTGCTCCACCTGGACAATTTCTCTTTACATGCCCAGACTGTCCACATTTCCAGCAAGTCACGTTCTTACCCATATTCTTCTTCCGTTTACTCCCACTTCTAACTACCGCCATTGAGTCTGACGAAGGTATAGAGCGACCCTCACATTTTAACCTTCTTTCCTCATAAATAATTTTACTGGCAACTTTTTCGAAGTTTAGAGTCTCCTTCCCATACGTCAAAATGTGTTTCATGTTCTCATAGGAAGACGGAAGAGACCATATGAGCCTTAACGCTTTATCTTCATTATCAACTTTGACTCCGATAGCCTCTAGTTCAGATACGATACCATTGAGAGCACTGAGATGATATGATATTTTTGTACCTTCTTCCATACGAAGCGTATGAAATTGCTCCTTCAGCAACAATCGATTTGAGATACCCTTCGCCTGATACAACCGTTCGAGCTTCTCCCAGAGTTCTTTGGCTGTTGATATTCCTTGCACATTTGCAAGAACATTCTTGGCCAGGCACAGACGAATTGCACTTGCTGCTCTCAAATCTAGTTCCTCCCAATCTTCATCACTCATACTAGATCCGCTCTTTTCAAAATCCTTACTGGAAACCTTCCCCTTCAATGCCTTGTATAAACCAGATTGTATCACCACGTCCTTGACTTGTACTTGCCACAAGCCAAAATTGATCCTCCCATCAAATTTCTCTATGTCAAATCTCATCGCGTTGGAAAAATTTGACATTGCAACTGTATACTGGAATAGTGAACACAACTGTAAATAGTACACCAGGTAAGTTCTCAGGAAAGAGAGGTTGGTCACAATGGACACCCTTAAGTACCTAGTCTTTCCTTAGCCAGAACTTTCCTAGACATGCACTTTCACAATACCACACTTTGTTCCAGTAACTCAGCAACCAAGAACAATCTTCAAGCAACCGGGAACAATTCTTTTCTGATTGTGGAAGATCAAACAAAGCTGCAACCACAAGAGCATACTAAGAATTTAACATCCCATCGAACCATAGGCTCTGATACCACTTATTGTGAAAAAACACTTTTCCCCCTTGAAAAATACCTTGGCACAAATAAAACAGAGAAATAACAGGAAACAATACTCACAATCACAACACAAGAAAATAACGTGGAAACTCCAAAATCGGAGAAAAAACCACGACCGTTGTCAAAGACAACCAAAGAAAATACTGTGTAAATTTTTACAACACACAGAAACTTCTCTTAAATACCCGGTACCCAATACTAGATACCAACTGATACCCAAATACACCCACACACTCTCAAGCATGTATTTAACTTACATCTCTCATCACTCTAGAATAAGAGTATAAAGAAAGAAAGAATTAAATACAAGCTAATGTGTCTTGTATTGGTACAAATATTACAAAGAGGCAAAGTTTCTATATATAACCTTCATTCCCCTTCTCATTTGGTGTCTTGGGCGATGTGGGACTTCAATCAAACCTTATTCACATTGCAAATTTTCTTCTTGTGGGTCCCACCACTTTCAATCAATTTTTCAACAATATCACCAATTACACTCAAGGATGAGAGCGGAGTACTTCAAAGACAGGAAGACGTTACAGAGAGTATTGAGCATTGAAGAAGTGAGCATTGAAGAAGTGATTGTCTCCATCAGAAGTGAAACCGACCAGATTTGGATTGAGGTTGCTTTGCGTTATATATATGATGAAACAAAGGGTCTTGTTGCAGAAATTAAGATCAACTATATGGGTCTATTTAAACATATGAAGAAGCTAGTAGCGAAATTAACATGCCTCAAAAGGCTATGTAGTTTCTTTATTTAAAATATACCTACTTGCGATATATAAATACATACTACAAGCCTACCAGGATTTGTTTAAATGTATTCAGAAAGCAAACACAGAGTAGTTTCTTGACTTTCTTCAATTGTGTTCGAGTTCTTGGCATGCCAAATCCCAAATAGAGGTTGCTTCTTCGACATGTGACATAAGTTGCTCTGGAGACTGATTCAAATTGACTTGATCATGCAGCAACTCATGTAAGGCATGTAAATCAATATCTACCAGCCTATCCTGCACAATCCCCCACTGTCCTCCCATGATCATGTTGTGGACTCCCATTAGCCTTCTGAAGCTCCATGTTCGTCCACTCTGCAACACTCGTCATCCTCGTTTCATCCGACAGATAATCATGAAACGGAACTTGAAATTGGTCGAGGCGGTATGCACACACGGATTCATGGTCCATCCTCGAGCTCCTGTCTGGGAATCCCAGGCTTAGTTCACTCTTGTGGACACTCTGCATTTTGACATGCATATAAGCTCTGTGTCGCACCATCTTGATCAAACCCAACACGCTTTCGTTTCTCTTTGTTCAACACACCACCAGAAGGTCCCTCACTCTGATTAACCTGATCTCCATCCCCATCACCCTTATCTTCCTTTTCGTCAGATGATGATATGGTGAGGCACTTGTTGGTGAGCACAAGGAGGGCTTCTTCTTGATTCATAACTTTGGACCAAGTGGCACTGTCCTTGGCAGTCATCTTGTCCTGCAAGGACTTGGATTGAGTCACGAGCTTCCTGAGTTTGCTCAAATCAGGGGACATGTGCTTGATGACTGCAGCCAGAACAGAAACCTTCCAAGCCTTCTTGAGGTTATGGGGCTTCTTGTATGGCAGGGGCCCATTCTCTTGGGCCATCACTCCCTGCTCGCCCCACCAGAGCTCCCGCCCAGTGGGCCACCAGAGAGTGGCCAGCCCTCTCTCCAAAGGGAACTTCCTTTGGGGAGGCACACAATGCTGCATCAAAGCGGAAAGTACAGACCCCAACATAGTGTCCTGCAAGTCGTGAAGCATATGCATATACGAAGCTTCATCCATGTCCCCTTTCTCCAAGAGTGGGAGGTACTTGTCGATGGCTTGAGGGGCATGTTGGTCAAAGCGGATTTGGTCCTTCCACCACTCCCGCAGGCTGTCGGATGAACCCGTGACAGGCTTACCCTTCTGGGGGACAATCCCGTAGACAAAACCTTGGGCGTTGTAAACCTCCATGATCTTGACCATGTACTTGAGGATGGAGTCTTGAGCTCTAGAAAGCTTCTTACGCCTGGAGGCTTCTTGTTTAGCTTTGGGGTCAGGCTTCTCGCTTAGACGCTTCTCCTTGAGCTCCTGCAGCAGGAGGCGGTCCTTCCACGTGCGCTCTTGAGCTGCTCATACTCGATCTCTTCGTCTTCGGTCCCTGCATGTGTAGTAGTAGGGTCAATCTCTTTGTGAAGCTTCACCATGATGAGTGGTAGCTATATACGTACAAGTGTGGTTGGGGAGAAGTATAAATAGGGGAAGAAGAAAGAAGAAGGAAGAAGGAAGAAGGAGGGAAATGACGGTGTTAATTAGAAGGTGGGATTTGGAAGAGTGTAGAAGTAAAAGAGAACTAAGAGAAGCACGGAGTGAGACCAGAGGAAATGAAGAAAAGAGAGGCTGTTTGGTTTCGTGAGAGGTGATTCAACATTGCGCTGCAGCTGAGGTCACTAGCTCATGCATGCATTATTTTTTATTTTTTTGGGGCAAACTGAGGAAAGCTCATGCATGATTTTTAATTCTTTGCGGTAACGTCATTAGTCATTGCTCGATGCCCCGGCTAGCCCTCCACTTTCTCCGGAGGAATTGGACTAAAGGTGCACAGTTTTAGTTTTAGCCTTTTAGGCTACCAAACAAAATTAAGGTATACAACTATACAAGAGTAACCATATTCTTTTTTTGGCTTTCTATTTGTGAAAATTTTATTTTTATAATTAACTAAAAGCTTAAAGGTAATTGATTTATAATTATTATTTCCATTCTATGATGATATAAGCACAATTTGTAGAAGGAAACATAATCATTAATTAAAACTTTCTATATATAGTATAGTTATTTTTAAAAATTAATCAATATTTACTTATTTTATTTTTATTAAAACATTTTATATGTAAATAAATAAATTGAGTTTACTTAAATTTTCATTTATGTGAAAAACTGTCAATTCTTTTATATATATATATATATATATATATATATATATAAAAGCCTATGAAATTTCAATTAATTTCACAAATTAATCATTCCTAAATATTATGCTCAATTTGTAATAACTGGCACAATTTTTTTTTAGGTTAAAATATAACTCAAGTCCTTATAGTTTCACTTAATAGAAGATTTGGTCCATATAATTTAAAAACAGAGAATTTGATCCCTATAGTTTTCTAAATTTTTAAAAAGGTTTTCAGTATTAGTCAACCGTCAGTTAATAGTTAGTTTAAGATACATGACACTTACTGGGACGCTTACATCAACATTGAACACTATGTCAGCGCTACGTCAATGTCACATGACAAATTTAAATGCTGATTATATTTTTTTACACGTCATCAGTGTCTATTCTTTTTCTTTTTTCTCTTTCTCTTTTCTCTTTTCTTCCTCTCGTGGCCTAAACCCTTTAAGGATACCGATGATATTGATTCTCGTTCTTTTTCTTTTTTCCACAATCTTCACTGCTATGCCTATCCGTCGCGTGGATCACCGTCTCTTATGGATTTCCTTTTATTTCCATTAAAATACTGAGTGAAGATCACTGTCATCTGTGAAGCTTTGAATCTGTCGTGCTCCTAGGTCCCAACGAAAGACGACGACGAACACACAAATATGTAAATACTAAGTGAAATCGAATTGAAGTTAGAACTGGGTTCAATTTTAATCAAAATTACGTTTTATGTGTTTGTTAAAATTAAGTCCAGAAATTCCAAGAATTGCCATAAATGGTAGCCACTGATTCATAGAAGTTATATATATATATATATATATATATATATATATTGTTCTATACATGCACACAAGTGAAGAATATCATTACTCCTCGAGTTGAATTCTGTCTCCGGAGTACAAAAGAAGCCTGTTCCGATGCGTTTAGACCTTAAATCATTTTCTCCAAAATCTGATAACGAATCTGTTGTTATAGTTTCCTTGACGGTGGTCGGAGTTGGGCACTTCTCGCCAGAGAACTCTGAACAATCAAGAATTCAAAGAGTACACAAATCGCTCCTCATGAACTTTCAGCTTTGGACATAACAGAAAGCCTACTTGGCCTCGGAGCGCCTCCTTTGCAATGCGATGACTGGCGAATCAGCACGGACAAAGCTCTCTTCACCAAATCCCCCTTGAAGCCGCTGATTCTCACCAGCAAGTTTGTCATCGTAGATCTACGTGTGTTGAGCTTGTTCGAAGGGTACGATGCCACCGAGCGAGAGCCAAAGTTCTTGTGAAGGCTACATCAGAACAATCCAGGGTGCATGCGTGAATGAAGTAGTGAACCAGGGAGCACGACAGATTCAAACTACAAGGATATCAGTGATACTGATATCTACGGGAGGAAGAAAAGAGAAAAGAAAAAAGAAAAAAAAGTAGACACTGATGATATGGAAAACAAACACAGTCAACATTTAAATTTGTCATATCACATGGTGTTTAATGTTGATGTAAGTATTGTAGTTAATATCACGTGTGTCAAACTAACCGTTTACTGATGGCTGACTAATACTGGGGGATCATTTTTAATAGTTTTGAAAAATATAAGGACCAAACTCTTTGTTTTTAAACTATAGGGACCAAATCTTCTATTGAGTAAAATTATAGAAACTTGTGTCATATTTTAACCTTTTTTCTAATTAATGTAGCTCTATTAATCGGAAGCCACTCTTCTCCTTAGCACCGATGCTAAAGAGGAAAGCTAGATCTATATTAATTAGTCAAAATGAAAGAAGTTCTACAAAAGGTTAAAATATACTTGAGGTTCCTATAGTTTTATTAAAAAATGATTTTAGTCCATATAGTTTGAAAGTAATGAATTTAGTCCTTATAATTTTCAAAACCATGAAATAAGTTTTTAGGGTTAGTTTTTGGTTAGTCAACCATTAGTTAATGCTGACTGAGATGCTGATGTCAGTATTAAAATTCATGTCAGTGCTGATTGTGTACCACTTATGTTGATATAGATTAGCCACGTGGACTCCCTAAAAAAAGTTTCAATTTATTCACTTAGGTCCTTAGTCAAAATTTTACTTTTGTCTAATTTTTTATAAAAAGTCATTTTCTACTTCGTCTAGGTCCCTAATTTAAGAATATATTTTTTTTTCTTTGTCAAAACCATCCCCAACAAACCTTTCAGTCTGTTCACTTTAGTCCCTATTCTTCACTTTCATGATTTTTTCTCACGATTTTGTCATCCAAATTAGTTCATAATTTCATTTTTAGTCATGATATGACTTAATCTAGCATTTCTACCCAAAAACAATATAAGAAATGAATTAAAATTTAAGTTTCAAAGCTTACCTTTTATTCACTTAGGTCATTAGTCAAAATTTTCCTTTTGTCCAATTTTTGATATAAACTAGTCTTCTACTTCGTATAGGTCCATAATTTAAGAATATATATTTTTTATCAAAATCATCCCCTACAAACTTTTTAATTTGTTCACTTTAGTCCCTATTCTTCACTTTCATTTTTTTTTCTCACGGTTTAATCCTTCAAATTAGTCCATAATTTTTTTTTAGTCATAATATGATCAAATCTATCATTTCTACCCAAAAACAATACAATTGATCATTTATACCCAAGTGAATAAAAAGTAAACTTTGAAACTTGAATTTTAATTCATTTCTTGTATTGTTCTTATGTATAAATGATAGATTAAATCATGTCATAACTAAAAATGAAATTATGGACTGATTTGGAGGACCAAATCGTGAGAAAAAAGCATGAAAGTGAAGAATCAGGATTAAAGTGAACAAATTGAAAAGTTTGTAGGGGATATTTTGACAAAAAATATATTTTTAAACTAGAGAGACAAAATAAAACACTAGTTTAGATCAAAAATTGGACAAAAGGAACATTTTGACTAAGGACCTAAGTGAATAAAATGTAAGCTTTAAAACTTGAATTTTAATTCATTTCTTGTACTGTTTCTAGGTAGAAATGATAGATTAAATCATATTATGACTAAAAATGAAATTATATACTAATTTGGAGGATCAAACTGTGAGAAAAAAGTATGAAAGTGAAGAATAGAGACTAAAGTGAACAAATTGAAAGGTTTATAAGGAATATTTTGACAAATAAAAAAATACATTATTAAACTATGGATCTAGATGAAGTAGAAGACGAGTTTATATAAAAAATTAGACAAAAGTAAAATTTTGACTAAGGACCTAAGTGAATAAATTGAATTTTTTTAGGGAGTCCACATGGCTAGTCCATGTCAGCATAAGTGGTACACAGGTAATGCTGACATGGACTTTAATATTGACATCAACATCCTAGTCAACGTTGACTAACTAAAATTAACTTTGGGAACCTATTTTATGATTTTGAAAAGTACAAAAATTAAATTTATTATTTTCAAACTATAAGGACTAAAGTCATTCTGCAATGAAATTATAGAGATTTTAAATATATTTTAATCTCTACAAAAAGATGATTCTTCAGAAAATTCAGTTATAACTAGCTGCAACGCTTTCTCTGATTAGATTAAAATTTTAAAAATATTTCCTTTATAAGATATATATAAGAATTCTTTGGTGGATAAGTATTAGAAAATTAGAATGACAACAAAGGGAGTCTTGCCATGAGAGTAAGCGTACCAATTGGCGTAATCTCTCTCCTCCTCCCTCCTCTTCAATGCTTTCTTGCTTTCCTTCCTTTCTTTCAAGTAGTGAAGTGATTGATTTCAAGCCTTGAAAGTTGAATTCATCCAGGTAATTCCTTACATAAAACTTGCACAAATTAGGGAAGGCAGTTAATATCGAGTTGCAGAAGTATTTTCTGTTCTCGAATTACAGCCAAACTGATATTCACAAAATTCAAAGAAGAATGCCGCATTTCATTTCATTTCATTTTACGTAGTTTCATAAATTTATCTCCTGTATCTGTGTTGCCTTACCAATCCCACAACACTTTTCTTCCTCGTCGCTTTAGTTGTAGTTGCACAACATGCACCTGCTGCCAAGCTTACGTCGCCGTCAACGTCACCACCATTCATATTATTATACCAAATATATATTTTTTTTATTCCCATTCCATTTGTCATTTGTCATTTTCTTTCCCTTAAAAGTCTTAATATATACTAATTATAGCCCAAGGGTTTTGAAAGAAGTAAGGAGAATATAGCTTTGTGGAAAGCTGCTATTTTTGCAATGCTGGGGTGTCTATGAATTGAAAGGAATACTAGAATTTTTAAAAATCAGTTTGTTCCTTCTACATGCCTAGTTGTTAATTACTTAATTTTTTAAGTTTTAAATTAGAGGATTGATAAAAGTCCATATTAATATAATTAAATAAAAAATATATCACAATATTCTCTTAACGTGTCACATTTATGTTTTGTCTTAGATCACAAATTATATATTTCTGGCTTTTTAAAAAAAAAAATTGGAACTTTTGTGGACTACTTGATGCAAGATACTTGATACAGAAGATGGGCAACCACATTATGATTCTTTTTTATTCTTCTCAAACTTCCTTTTCTCATTAATCAAACTTTTTTTAATTTGATATTATGATCATTTTAAACCCTTATTTTCTTCGATCTTTGAGTTTATTTGCTAACAAAATATTTGTTTTATAAGTCATGAGGGGCAAGTAATTGTACAAGCAAGTTGAATTTTATATTGACATGTACAAGATGTTCGTTGATGATAATTCTTTTTTTCTTCCAGATTCATTGTTTGCATGAATTAGGAGGTAATAATGGCTACGAGGGAAAACATTGTCAGGTCTGACTTAAAAATATAAATTGATTGTTTATATACTGGAAATTAAATTATTGGGTGAACATGTCTGACTTTCAAAATGAGTACTATTTTAATTCTTTTCAATCAATTTGAGATCTTTGAATAAGATAAGGATGATAAGTCGTTTCTGAGCTATAAGAGTTCCCGAAGAAGAGATTCGTGTTCGAAATTTGCGTCAAAGATTGACACCAAGAAGGAGCATTGAATTGCGAAGATGTCTAACGATAAAAAGATGAATAATTTTCTTGAAGTAGCTAAGAAATAAATGAACTAAGGTTAGTTTGTCAATATCTTTTGCCTAATAATTTGTTTATAAAATGTTATTAATATTGGAGTACCAAAAGAAAATTGTGGCTTTAACTATCATTGCATATAATTTGCCTCTAAAATAATTAGTGTTTTATATTATAATTGCAATAAACTAAAGACCAGCGTAGGTGGAATTCGTTCGAAAAAAAAAATTGCGTTCAAAGCCCAACTGTTCAAAAAGTGTATAATCATCAGATTTTGCCTTTTCTTTTTTCTTTTTTCTTTTTTTTTTTGGTTCAGGGTTTTTCTTGTCTATAAAAAATTAACAAATTATTTAGATTGAACAGAACTTGATAATATCAAACAAGACCTGATTATTAATAACTATTTTGAATATTACACTATTCTTTTGATTGGAATAATTTATACTTCCTATATATACGTTGTTTTGACAGAAAATTGTAAATTTGTATGATTATTGGTGGATTAAAATGATTCAAAAATATAATTTATAGTAATGTTTTTTTGGCCCATATTTATAGTAATGTAAATGTAATACCCAAGAAAATTAAAATATAAATATTTGTTTACAAACTACTGTTACTATTTCAGTATACGGTACTATTCACCTGTATAATACTATTTACGTATATGATACTGTTCATTTATACAATCGAAATGTCAAGTACTAGATGTTGTTTGGTCATAAGAGAAAACTAGAAAGAAGTTTGTAGGAGAAAATGACGTTTTATGTGTAAAAATACTCTCAGGGACTAAATTGAAAGGACTGATTTGAAAAGAAACTTAAAGGTTTAAGATGAAAGGATAGTTTTCCCTTTAAGTTTTTAATAGTAATAACAGAAAAATTTTTAGCGGTTGTCGCTATTTGTACAGTAACTGTATTATTAGAAATATCATTTTTATAAATAGTAAATTGAATATTTTATTAGCGTATAGTATCAAATAGTACCCTTGACTTTTGTTATAAATAGGCCCTTCCATTTCACTTCTAAACTCACACCTTCAACTTCTCTTCTTCTCTCCTTAAGTTTCTCTTACTCCAAAGCTAGGCCTCTGAGATTTTGGGCCTTTCCTTTTCAGCTTAGGTAAGGATACTATGCTCTTTCTATGTCTTTCAAATTTTAGAAGTTAATTTCTTAAGTATGCTCTGTGGTTGCGGCCTTGGCTGATCTTCCACATCAGAAAAACTGTCCTTAGCTGTTTATATGTTATTTTGATTCTCTGATTACCGAAATAGAATGTAAACTGTGAAGAATACATGTCTAGGAAAGTTCTGGCTAAGGAAAGACCTGGTTTTTAAGTGTGTCCAGTGTGACCCTCCACTCTTTCCTGGGACTTACCTGGTGTACTCTTTTACAGATTGTATTCTCTATTTCTGGTATGAATAGTACCCGTACGTATGAATAGTAACTGTATGAATAGTAACCGTATATATGAATAGTATCTGTACGTAAAAAATAGTATTTATACGTATGAATAGTGATTATATGTACGAATATTATCTGTATATATAAATAGTATCCGTATATATAAATAGTATCTGTACGTATGAATAGTGACCGTACGTATGAATAGTGACCGTATATATGAACAGTGTCTGTATGAAAACAATCCTAACTTGTTTTCTCTAATCTTTCATGAAAATCTCTGTAGCGGAATACTGAAATTCATCTGTGTACTCTTGTCTGTAACGACTTAGAGAAGCGATGTTCGTACGGAATCCAGGTGAGTGGAACGACCCCGTTTTAATAGAGTTTTAGCATTACTAGTGATAAAAAGTATGTCGTAGGACACTCCCAAGATTCATAGGGGGAAATTGGATTCAGAATGACGAATATAATGAGATAATTAATCCAGAAGTATGGATAAGACGAAGCAAGTATCTCATGATGATGTGAAATTTGAATCATATAGTTATATACTATACCTGTTATATGGATGAATATTATATTTCTGATTATGATATGAAATATTGTACTATTGATTGTGATTGAGCGGGACAGTACCCCCTCTCACGGCAAGGCGGAAAACCCGGTTGACAGGGTGTCTTGACCAATGAGTGTGGAGACAACGATTCCCTCAGTAGGGATATAGCCCGGATTGGTGATAAATCCGTGAGGCGCCCTAGCTAAGAGGATGAGGTTGTGCGTCATGGCGGAAATATACATAATTGGTGAGCCGGCCTGTGTGCGCTCTCCGGGATATATTGCCATTGACGAGTACTAGTAACGTTTGTTGAATTGGATGAATTTTTATCTTCTTGTATGTAAAAGGATGATGTTGTGCGTCATGGCGGAAATATACATAATTGGTGAGCCGGTCTGTGTGCGCTCTCTGGGATATATTGCCATTGACGAGTACTAGTAACATTTGTTGAATTGGATGAATTTTTATCTTCTGTCTATTGGTTGAGTATGAGCCTTCGGATATGCTTGCATGACTGGTAATGTATTTGAATTTTATTAACGCGAGGCCGATTCGCTCATTGAGTTTAAAAGCTCACACTGTTTGTACAACCTTTTTGTTCAGATTAGGTTGTCAGCGAAGAATATCTGCTAGAGGAGTAGATCACTTTGGACCTTCCCGTTGTCGGGTAGACCCCTCTTTTGTTATAGATTATGTTGCTCTGTAATCGTCTAGGACATCTAGTTCAGGGGTTCGACATTTGGCTTGTATGTCAGTATAATAATGTATTTTAAATTGATAATCTATGATTTTCAGATAAGAAAATTTGATATATTTATCGGAAGGCTTACAGTGATGAGAGATTCATCATTGTGCCGGTCATGTGCCCAGAAAACGGGTCGTGACAGTAAATATATCAGGTTTTTTAGATTTAATTTATATGTATGCATGAAAGTTGAAACTGAAAGTCGGATCTGGATTCGCTCATGTGTGCTGGAAAGTCCAGCTCTTTTTAAGTATGATTTTGTAACTTTTAACCACGGTTATAACCATGACTATTTTTACAACACTTTTAACCATAGTTACAAAACTGTTATTAAAAAGAGTTGCGCTCTCTAACTCACAGAAACGGATCCATATCCCTGAAAGTCAGTGCGGGTGACAAGTATTTTGTTGCAATGGCACAGACAAAATTGTGAGTTCCTAATCCACTGACGGAGGTTTCTCAAACAGAAATCAAGTTGAATTGCCCAAGATGTGGATTGATAATTCTACCCCCACAAAAAACATAAAAGAGTAATTATAGAATTAGTTCCTAAAAGATTACAATTTTATCAATTTAGTCCTTAAAAAAATCAAATGTTTCAATTTAATACTTGAACAATTATATTTGTTTAAATTTAATCTTTTTTATTACTAAAATACAAAATTTACTGTTGTGAAATATCAAAATTTTTATTATTAAAAGTCATTATGACAAAAAGAAAGATTAAATTAAAATAAATATATTTTTTCAATAACTAAATTGAAACAATTAATGTTTTGAGAACTAAATTAAGATAAAAATAATCATTTAAAACTAAATTAATAATTTACTCAAACATAAAAGGATAAGGATTAACTAGGCATAATGCCACACTTCTGTGTAAATAATATTGAAAAAGAGAAAAAAAATGCAATTTATTCCCATAAAGTTTAAAACTAAGTAAAAGATAATTATAAACTTTCATATTGTGCTAAAAATCTTTTGCCATCTAGTTGATTATTAGTCAACTAACGGTTAATACTGACATGAACACTAAAGCACCACGTCAACCTTTTCTAAACACTCATGCATCACGTCAACAAATGATTTATGCACAATATCAGCTCTGTTCCTTTCAATCATCGTATCCAATATAATTGTGGCATGAAAAATCAAAGCAACACATGTACTGTAGAATTTAAACTTAGGCTTGCATAGAAGAGGAAAAACCTTTCTACCATCTAGTCATTGATGCATATTCAACATATATATGCGAAATTTAATATATATATATATATATATAAATAAAAACTATTCAAAATTCAAAACAATATACATCAATTAATATATCTTATAAAACAATAACAAATCTTATAATAAAAGAATATGCTATTATTTTACATAACTCATTATAAATTATGTAAAAATTTAAAAATTTTAATAACAAATCTTATAATATAAATTTAATTATAAAAATTGAACTTATATTAAAAAATAATTATAAAAATATACTATGCATATTAAAATTATTTTTTTAATGTAAGATTTGAAATTATAAAATTTAATTACTAAAAATTATAATATCAAATCTTATATTAAAATTTTATATTATAATATCAAATCATTTTAAATTATATTAAAATTTATTTTTTGTTAAAAAATTATAATATCAAATCTTATCTTAAAAAATAATTTTAATATACATAATATATTTTTATAATATTTTTTAATATAAATTTAATTTTTATTAAGTATTTTTTATAATTATAAGATTTGCTATTAAAATTTTTAAATTTTTATATAATTTAAAACAAATTATGTAAAATAATAGCATATTATCTTATTTTAAGATTTGTTATTAATTTATAAGATATAATAATTGGTGTATATTATTTTGAATTTTGAATGCAATAACGGAAGTTCTTATATATATATATATATATATATATTTTTTTTTTTGCATATATATGTTAAATGTACATTAGTAGCTGGATAGTGAAGAGCTCTTTTTTCTTTTATGCAAGCCCAAGTTCGAATCCTGTTGTGCATGTACCACATGTCGCAATTCTATTAAATACGGTGATTGAGGAGAAAATAACTGATGTGGCGCATAAATCATCTGCTGATGTGTCGCTTTTGTATCCATGTCAGCATTAATTGTCAATTGATTAACAATCTGATTTCTCGCTGAGTAGCATTAGCACGTTTTTAGTATTTAACTTCCAGCCACTGACCTACTGTGATGATATAAGAGTATTTTAAAATAAAAATGTAATTTTATTAGTATTTAAAATTTATTTTACTTCAATTTTATTTTATTTTATTTCATTCAAGTTCTTTATTTTTAATTTCATTTTGTTTTAATTTAATTTTTTAACTTATGAAAAAAAATTAGATATTTCTTTTAAAAGCATCAAGATATGAAAATAGATATTCAAATATTCAAAATAATTCTATAAAGAATTATCAGAAAATCGAGTTTAAAATTCGTTAATAGTATAAGTCGTTATACAGTTACACACACACATTTATTTATTTAGAGTAAGGGGGTGTTTGGTATCTTGGAAAAGGTGGGAATGGAAAGGAAGTAGAAAAATGGAATGGAAAAAAGAATGAAAAATGGAAAAGAGGATGGAAAAAAAACATGTTTGGTATACAATAAAAATAGAGTGGAAATAGAATTTTTTATATATTTGGTATGTATTTTTTAAAAAATATAAAAAGAAAAATTAAAATGAAATGACATTTTTACCACTACCATTTGTTTACCTAATTTTGATTCGCAAAACCCAGCTCATGTCGACATCCCACCCTAGCTCCCTTTTATCGACGCTGCCACTGAACTTTATCAACAACGACGTCCTCTGCAACAGAGAGTCATGCTCTTTCCATTCATCTAATATAATTTTTTTTGGACTATATCAGATGAAATTTGTGATGTTTGTGCTTGTGTTGATGTTCTGTGCCTAATTAATTTGTGTTGATGTACGAATGCTATCAACTGTTCATTCTTCACTAATAAATACATTATATGCCTACAGGTTTGATGTGTAAAGTGTTGCGGACGTTCTTTGGTTGTGCACCAGATAAATTTGTCACAACTGTCGATATTGATATGGTTGGGCTTAAGGCTGAAAAAGAGATGTGGCTGTGATAAAATGTGAGATTGAAAAGTGAAGAAGATGCAACTTGATAGCAATAGATTATGTTATTGTAGCATAGTGTAGGGGTGTACAACGGTTCGGTTCGGTTCGGTTTTGGGCTTGAACCGGACCGAACCGAACCTAATCGGTTTTCTAAATTTCAAACCTAATCGGTTTTAATTTTGGGCGGTTTGGTTCGGTTTTTGGGCGGTTCGGTTCGGTTTCCTTTGGGCGGTTCGGTTCGGTTTTGGGCGGTTTGATATTCTAAAGAATTTTTTTTAAAAGAAAAAAAAAAGCTCACTTTTATCTATTTTAACATAACCGGAAGGTATATCATTTTTTTAAAACTATATATATATAATTATATAAATATAATATAATATATATAAATTTTTTTTGGATAGAAATATATATAAATTTTTTTTATAATACATGGTTCGGTTCGGTTCGGTTATAACCGAACCAAACCAAACCGGAACCGACCGACCGAACCAAACCGAAATTTTCATGATTTTTAAAACCGATTTAGACCTTCTTTGATTGGTTTTGGCTCGGTTTTCCTCGGTTCGGTTTGGTTCGGTCAGTTCCGGGCGGTTTGGTTCGGTTTTGTACACCCCTGGCATAGTGTTGATGTTGTTTGTTTGGTATGTTAGTGTAAAAAACCTTTTGTTATATGTGATTAATGAAATCAATAAAATTACTGACTTCAGTGACATCGAATAAGTTAAATTGAATATTAACATATGCTGAATCAACATTTTTAGTGAAATTGAATTAGTAAATTAACACAATACACAAATAATTACAAAAGCTGATATAATTGCAATTGTAAACAAAGTTTTGAGGAATTATAACCATACACAATTTGTAATCCA
Organism: Biancaea sappan; assembly: GCA_037074585.1. Taxonomy (NCBI): domain Eukaryota; kingdom Viridiplantae; phylum Streptophyta; class Magnoliopsida; order Fabales; family Fabaceae; genus Biancaea; species Biancaea sappan. The sequence continues at coordinate 14,387,652 of CM073491.1, read as the reverse complement.
AGGTCACAAAATACAAAACTCATAAAGATCTAATATAATATTATACAATCCCAAATTTCTCCATGTATCATCGAAGTCTTCAATCCTCAGTTATTACTTAAGTTCACGTATCATATCCTTTATTTGTTGAAACTCTAAGGCTGTGTTTATTTCAAAGTTGGTTAGACGAGTGTTTATGGACTCAATCTCTGAGATTGTGTTGACTTGAAAGGAATTTAGTCTAGTGTTCATAGATTCCATAACTCAGCATATGATTAGAATTATCCAACAGATTATTTAGCATACTAGAAGATGTATGAACTGACATAGAAGGACCTGCTGTACTTGCTCCAGTTTCTTGTTCTACCTCAGTATGTTGTTCTCGTCTTTCTCTAGCCCTTTTCATAGTTAAGTTTTCTGGTGCACACATCCATTCATCATCAACCAACTCAAAGTTCATTCTTCTCAGGGAATTGCAATCAATAATGGTGGCAGGTTTCATAACATTGAAGCGATAGTTAATTTTGTAGTGCTTAACAATTTTAGAGACTGTTACAGCATATGGCAAGGGTGACTTTTGTTGAACAGAACAAGTGGACATGCGTTGCATCATAAAATATAGAATGTTGAATTGTCTACCATTTAAAATACATGCCATAATAAAAAAACTCAGCCTTACTGCCCCTAGCCTAATTTCCTGGTTTGTTAACTAAAATATGTGTGATAGTGCTTAGCAGTAATCTATCATTGGCATCCATACTGGCAACTTTGATCCCTTGACCAGAAAACTCATCTTTTCTAGTGATAGTTTTATAAGTTTCCTTTTTACTATAAAGAGTAGAATTCAGTGAGTGATAATTATCAGTGAAGCACATAGCATCCTCATTAGGTGGAGGAACACTAATAATCTCAGCAAATATTTCTTCATTAATAAGGATTTTTGTTCCCCTAACAGTAGCAGTAAAGAGTTTATCCGTGGGTATATACTCAAAAGTAGTGTAAAATGCTCTAATAACCTCATCAGACCAATTACTTGTATACTTCACAAATTTTTTAAGTCCAAATTGTTCCAGACAAGTAATAAATGGCATATTCCTTTTGGCAAAGTAATTCCAATCCAAATACTTACTAGGAATAACTTTTCTATACTGATAATCTCGAGCATACTTGGCTCTTTGTTCTTATTCTAGCAAAAGATCTACTATTGGTGAGGTTTCAACATTTTTTGTTTGTGCTCTCTTTGAGGATGAAGCCATCTAAGAGAGATTAAGGGCCTTGGTGAAACAGAGGAGTGGTTGGTTAAGAAGAGGAGTGGTTGGCACAGAGGAGAGAAGAGGTTGAAAATGAGAATAATAGGTCGATCGCTGTGCTTTGAAACCCTAAATCTACCGCACAGGGGCTTATATAATAGAAAAAAAAAGCCAGTCGACCGGCTGTTCATGTTCATACGCCGGTCGACCGGCTACTGGCTGGTTTAAGGGGGAAATAGCCGGTTGACCAGCTGCCTACAAGTGATCGACCGGATACAAGCAACCAGTCGACTGGCTGATGAAATTGCACTAAAATTTTCGCCAAACTAAGCATGTTTATTCATATTAATTTTGAACATATGTACTATCAAGGAAATATATATATATATATATATTAATTCATGTTAATAATATTATACGTATTTCCTGCCATTTAATATAAAACAGTCTGAGCACATATATATATTAATTCATTATACATATGTCCTGCCATCTAATATAAAACAGTCCTACAAACATTGTCAACATTGTCATCTAATACAAAAAGATCAAAAAGTATCATCCATCCATCAGTGACAACAACTCTGTCACAGGTATATCATATGTTCAAACTTTTACAGCCAACTTTCACTACCCTAGAGAAATATGCTCTTTCATGACACACTAGATGATAGATCTGATCCATGTTGCCTTCAAGTCATCAGGTATAGGGGGTAGTTGAACTAGAAGACATTGCTCTCTTCTAATCACCATGTTAGCTCGAAATATTTCTTCTTCTGTAAAACTATTGACCTTCATCAAGTCTCCAAATAGTCTTTCTCTTCTTTCGAGCATACTCCTCTCCATCAGATTTATTTCACCCATTAGCCTATCAGGGGATGTGGCAATGCTAATGGATGCCGCTTGAATAGAATCACTAAGTTCATTAGTTTCAGAAATTTGATCGTCATTGCTTCTCTTTCGTTTTCTCCTTGAACCATAAGAGGCCTCCGACATTCTGACAGTGTCATCAGGCATGGCAGAGTCATGCAGCAGTTCATCTTCAACTGGAATGGTGTGCTCAACCTCTGCAGCTTGGCTTTCTAGATCTTCTGTGATGTCAGCATGAGTTTGTGCATCTTGGCCGGTTGCATGGTCCTTCCCAAAGACTATGCATAGTCGCTCGTATAGCGGAAAAGACTTGTCCCTCCAAGCTGCTTTACTCTTGTTTGACCGTAGAGGAAAATAAATGCAAAAAGTTATCTAACATACATAGTACAGATTCAAACAAGAAGTAGGTACAAGTAGAGAAGAGTGATCAAATACACTTACAAATAGGCATCCCATACAGCAGGCTCAGTTACAACACACTTTGACACAGGATCCCATCCAAACCCACTAGTGTTAGGTGCATGAAGCAAGTCATACACAGTTTGTCAGCTGTTTTTCAATGTCCTCATCCTGGATAATATGTATGGAGTTCCTAGAAGCCCATGGCCGGGGGCTTTCTCATTAAGTTGCTTCTCTAATTTTTGTAAGTAACCTGACTGGAAGGTCTTTTCACAACGATATAGCTCTCCAGCCTCCTTTAGTTCCACAAGTGCATCCACTAGCATTTCATCCTCCTCAGGTGTCCAATAGTGTGCCATGCTATCAGTCAGCAAATACTTACCAAACTGTACAAATAATTATTTACCAAACTATAAAACTAAGAAGAGGTGATAACTACCAACCCAAAACAATAGCAACTATCAAAATATAAAAAAGGCTTAATGTGTAGTCTTATAATACTACAATACTCGTGCAATGCAATTAATGTCACACTATAGTAGTTAAATTATCAAAACATAATAAGTTCATCTTTACCTATGCCTAAATTCACGATATATCTCATTTGCTAGGCTATCTCTCCACTGACTCCATTCATTGGTAGGCTCAATTACAGTCAGATCATCTTCATCATCAGATAGTTTTGCTAATTCTATTCCTTTTGGGTCTTCAAATGGATCCAATTGGTTATACCGCATTATGAGATTATGGAGCAGGCAATAGGCAATTATAATTTGATTATGTGTTCTGACAGGATAAAATGAGGGGCTTCTAAGTATGGCCCATAATCCTTTCAACAATTCGAAGCACCTCTCGATGACGTTACGGGCCGCTGAGTGTTTCATGTTGAAAAACTCACGAGAATTTGTAGGTTGAGAACCACGTCTCCATTCATTAAGATGATATCTCTATCTTCTATATGGTGCTAGAAACCCCTTAGAATTGGTAAATCCTGCATCCACTAGATAATAACACCCTTCAAAGACAACAATCGACATGTCAGTGCTCATATATGGCTACCAACTTATATTGAAATAGTTTTTTATGCTCACATGATGAAACTCTCAATCCATTTCTCCTTGAAACTGCATTATGTAGAACTCGTCCATCAGCTGCAGATCCTTCCCACCTAAGCAAGACAAAGATGAATTAGCCATCTTGGGAGCAAACGCCTAGTACATTAGTTGTAATCTCACCTTTTCGATTTCTATACAGTGGTTGGTCCTCTATTGGGACTGTAAGTCATATGTGTGTTCCATCGAGGGCACCGACACAATTTTGTAAAAAAATCATATTCATGGCTTAATTTACAATTTATACACAACTTGATCACATAGTAAAATATGAAATAGAGATTACCTTGAACCATTTCCACTTGGGATTTACTGAATCAGCAGGCACCCGATCAGGGAATTTAAAAAGTACTCCTCCTAAATGCATCATTGCATTGAGTACCTTATTAAAATGCCTACTCACACTCTTACCTGATCTCTTAAATTGTTGTTGGATAACCCTATTCTTCACATGATGAGACAAAATATGTGCAAATATTGACACTTGCTCATCTACAAGCATTTTTTTAGTAGGTTTAAGTCCTCATATAGAATCAAGCATCTCACAAAATCTATCTAATGTTGACCTATTCATCCTTGTTAAGTCAAAATAGGCTTTATCACTACTATATATCAAGCTTCTAAAATGAGCTCTATGAGAGTGGAAGTTAATTGTGTAAGGCATCCTAGTGATCTGATGCCTACCAATCCCATTAATGAAGATATAGTATTTCCAAATAGTAATTACCATATGAACCTACCATAACACAACTGAACCAATTGCTTTTGCAATTATCTGCTTTCTTAATCTATCCATAACTGTAACATGGTATCCACAATAAGATAAAGTGTTCACCAAAATGCTTCATACTTCGAAGATGTTTTCTAATATTTTGCTAATGTTAATTCTTCACAAAAACTGTAATGATAGCTTCATTACTGACAAATTGCTGACAGACTCAATATTGGACATGTACAAACAGGGTACTCTTCCTGTTGTTGTTGTTGTTGGCATTAGTACAGATTAATTATAAGAGATTTTAGGCAATGCTTATAATAATTATAATGACAGATGAAAAAAAATATTTGCTCAAAGAAGATTAACAACAAACGCAAAAAAAAATAACTAACACTGTAAAATGGGAGCTTACTGTGAGATGTGAGATAAGGATGTTCAGACAAAGCGTGTGAGGTCATAGATGAAGGGCAAGTGCTAGTGAAGCAATGGAAGCTCTAACGGTGATTACGAATTTTGACAATATCAAGAGTTCACAGCGGTAGCTAGAAGACCTTTTAGGGCATCAGGACATTTTTGGCATTTGAATTGGTAGAGCGAAGACAAATAAGATAATTTACCTTGTTTTCCATGTCAATGACTGGTTTTTCATCCAATATCCGATGGAAGCTAAAATGCCAATTTTGAAGGAAGAGAGATTTCTAGCTTCTGTTTCTAATATATACAGTATGAGCTACCAAACGCTGGAAAAAGGCTACAGTAATGAAAAGCGCCCTTCTCTTCCAGCATCCGGACACCTACCAAACGCCCCCTAAAGTCATAATAAACAGTAAAGTCATAATGACAATATAGGAGCAGATCATAAAGCATATAGTGGGAAGCGTTAAAAGGTAAGTGATTTAAACATCTATTCCATGCACCAAAGCTCCCCTGAGATTTAGAATGCTGGAATAGACGAGATTAAAATTAGGCTATGGCTTAAATTGAAGTCTACATATTAAAAGTATAGATATAAAAAGAAAAGTTCGACATAGAATTAAGTATTGTTTGAAGTCAGCCGAAATTCATGGTCCAATTCATCGATGAGAGCGGCTCAAGTACTGCAAAGAGAGGAAGACATACGTTTCAGAGTGTTGAGCATTGAAGGAATGATTGACCTACCAGATTTGGGTTCTGTGGTTACCTTGAGTTATATATCGTTGTACAAAATAAGATCGGAGATGTGTGTGTACTGAAACAATCATACAAATACATGAAGAAGCTAATATAACTCAAAAAGTTATATAGTTTCTTTATTTATCTTATATATATAAATACATACTACATGCCTACAAAGATTTGTTTAATTATATTCTGAAAGCACAGACATATATAGATCAAGTAGTTTCTTTAATCATCGTCCGGTTCTTGATACACCAATTCCCAAATAGAGGTTGCTTCTTCGGCATGTGACGTGTGCTGCTCTGGAGATAAACTCAAATCCACTTGATCATGCAGCGACTCAAGGAAGGAATGTAAATCGAGATCTTCCATCCCGTGATTTATCTCTCCCATCCCACTTGTATGATCATGTTGTGGAGCCCCATTAGCTTTTTGTAACTCGATGTTCATCTGCTTTGCAACAGTCGTCATCCTCGAATCATTAGACAGATAATCATGAAACGGAACTTGGGATTAGTGGAGGCGGTATGAATACACGGATTCATGGTCCATCCTGGAGCTCCCGTTTGGGAATCCCATGCTTACTACACTTTGTGGACACTGCATTTTGACATGCATATAAGCTCTGTGTCGCACCATCTTGATCAAACCCAACACACTTCCGTTTCTCACTACTTTGATTACTACTATTATTATTAATCCCACATGAGTTCTCACTGTTGAACACACCACTAAAAGGTCCCTCACTCTAATTACCCTCATCTTCCTTTTCTCCTGCTGATGAAATGGTGAGGCACTTGTCCGTGAGCATGACGAGGGTTTCTTCTTGATTCATGACTTTGGAACAAGTGGCACTGTCCTTGGCAGTCATCTTGTCCTGCAAGGACTTGGACTGAGTCACAAGCTTCCTGAGTTTGTTCAAATCATAGGACATGTGCTTGATGACTGTAGCCAGAACAGAGACCTTCTAGGCCTTTTTGAGATCATGGGGCTTATTGTATGGCAGGGGTCCATGCTCTTGGGCCGACAAGCCCTGCTCGCCCCACCAGAGCTCCCGCCCAGTGGGCCACCAGGGAGGGGCCAGCCCTCTCTCCAAAGGGGACTTCCTTTGGGGAGGCACACAGTGCTGCATCAAAGCGGAAAGCAGAGACCCCAACATAGTGTCCTGCAAGTTGTGAAGCATATGCATATACGAAGCTTCATCCATATCCCCTTTCTCCATGAGTGGGAGGTACTTACTGATGGCTTGAGGGGCATTTTGGTCAAAGTGCACTTGGTCCTTCCACTACTCTTGTAGGCTATCGGAGGAACCAGTGACAGGCTTCCCCTTGTGGGGGACAATCCCGTAGACAAAACCTTTGGCATTACAAACCTCCATGATCTTGACCATGTACCTGAGGATGGAGTCTTGAGCTCTAGAAAGCTTCTTACTCTTAGAGGCTTCTTCTTTAGCCTTGGGGTAAGGCTCCTCGCTTAGACACTTCTCCTTGAGCTTCTAAAGCAGAAGGCAGTCCTTCCACATGTGCTTCTTGAGTTGCTCATATTCGATCTCTTCACTTTCGGAGGACTCTGCATGAGAATTAGGGTCAAACTCTTTGTGAATCTCCACAAAGTGCTAGGTAGGTAGGTAGGTAGGTGCGATGGAAGGGAGTATGGTCGGGGAGAAGTATAAATAAAGAGAAGGGAATGACGTTGATAGAAAGGTGGGATTTGGAATTGGAAGGGTGTAGAAGTAGAAGAAAATAAAGAGAAGCATGGCTTGGAGTGAGACCCCACGTCATTACTCAGAACTCCAGCCCTCCGCTACGTGAGGAGGAATTGGACTTTTTAAACAAACTAAAAGCCACGTATTGTTTTAGGCTATCTATCTAAAAAAATATGCATCTAACATTTTTTTTTAATTTTTAAAATTATATTAAACATTGATTAATTTAATGATTGTGATTAAAATTCGATGATCAGTAAATTTTTTAAAAAATATAAAAAATAAACTTTTAAATGTGACGTATCCAAATGTATATATTAAAATAAGAGTCTCTTATACTTTTTAACCGTATAAAAAAATCCATTTCCACAAAATTAAGGTATATAAGAGTAGCCAACATACACCATCACACGCGGACACGCATAATATACACTGAAATAATAACCACTAACCGTATTGTGTTTTGGCTTTCTTTGTGATAAAAATTTAATTTTTTTAATAACTAAAAGCTTAAAGGTAAATAATTTATAATTATTATTTCCATTCTATGATAATATAAGCATATTTTAATAATTTATAGAAGGAAACATAATCATTAATTAAAACTTTCTATAAAATATTATTTTAAAATGAATCAATCTTTACTATTTCTATTTTTAATAAAACATTTCAATAAAATTGATTTTACTTAAATTTTGATTCACGCTTGAAACGGTGAATTCTTATATATATATAAACCTATGAAATTTAAATTAATTCTTCAAATTTATCATTCCTAAATATTATGCTCAATTTGTAATAACTAGCACGATTTTTGTTTCTAATTTATATAGCTACATTTATCGATAAAATGTTTCATTTTTTTAAGTCAAAATGAAAGAAGTTCTACAAAAAGATGATTCTTCTGAAAATTAAATAATAACTAGCTGGAATGCTTACTTTGATTATATTAAAATTTTAAAAATACTTCCTTCATAAGAAATCTCTCTCTCTCTCTCTCTCTCTCTCTCTCTCTCTCTCTCTGTCACATCCCAAAAATTGAGCATGTGAAAAGATACTACTCATTTGATATAATTCTCAAACATACGTTATATACATATATTCTGTAAGGTTTTACATTCAACCTTAATCATTCATTCCACACTACAGAATTATATTCATCTGATAAGCAAATATAGACATACATAGTCTGATATTTCTACCTCATCGCAAGCCTAGGAGACCTATAGAAAGTACAGAGCGTTTCTAATATCCACATTAATAAGTACTGGTGTCCCACCAGACAGAAATAGAGAATAATCTCAAGGGGCTTCTAATCTTCAAACGAATACTCTTGTTCTTTATTTTCTGTATCTGAAAAAAAATAATCATAGGGAGTGTGAGTTTATTTAAAAACTCAGTAAGTAAATAACTGTACTATATAAAATATCAAAAGTACAAATACCACATTTACTCATATAATTAATTGTCTTATACATCGAGTAGTATGAGACTCTAACCCTTTCAAACTCATGAATAAGATTTCATAGATATACACCGAGTAGTATGGGACTCTAACCCTTTCAAACTCGTGAATAAGATCTCATAGGTATACGCCGAGTAGTATGGGACTTTAACCCTTTCAACTCGTGTATAGGTTTCATAGATATGCACTGAGTAGTATGGGACTTTAACCCTTTCAAACTCGTGTATAAGATTTCTTAGATATACACCGAGTAGTATGAGACTTTAACCCTTTCACACTCGTGTATTAGATCCCGTAGATCTTTACTAATTAATAAAATAGTGAGAATTCATCACACAGTACAATTGTCATGAAATAAATAATTTCTTCATACTCTTATTTCTACTGATCATCATATACTCCCATATGAAAAATTAATTGCTTATTATCCAAATAATATTGTAAATGGGACTTATATTGTACTTTGACTAGTAATATCAAATTAGCTGAGCAAGGTTATTCACTCACCTTGATGTTTGTCCAAGTTTACCTTGTTCCACACTAGAATTTGTGTAGGAAAATTTTCTAGTAAAATATATTACAAGGAATCATAAGAAAGGAAACAAAATCACGAAAATACGTAAAATTTTCTGACTGCTACAGTAACGGGTTGCTACAGTACGGTTTGCTATAGTGTCGGTTTGCTACAGTAACGTTGACTGCTACAGTACCGTTGACTGAGGACACTACAGTACTGCTACAGTACCCCGAAGAAAATTTTCCAGATTTTGTTTCGAAATCCCTGGTCGCTACAGTAACTCGGTTTTTGCAGAAATTTCTAACAATTTCATCCTTTCCCTTTCTTGTTTCAAAACCAGAATTTCAACTCTTTTAACCGATTATAACTCAAATATAACTTATAAAACAACTGAGATTCATGAATTATCATCAAAATCTTCAAGAACAAAACCTCCTCTGATCTTCTACATGAACTGAAATTTAAGGAAAATAATCGGATTAAAGCTTACCTTTGATCCTTACAAAGCTTTTGAACCGAACAAATAATCGAACTTCTGAAGATCAAGGAAAGGATTTGAGAAGAAACTGAAGAACTGAGAGAGAAATGCTTTCTGCCTTCCTTCGGCTGAGTGAAAAAAAATGAGGGGTACTATTGAAACTTTATATTAAATATTTCTAATGGGTTATTCAATAACCCATGGGTATCCATAACCCAACATCCAAACCCATCCAGTCAATTTACAATAAATGGACTAATGGACCATTCTGAAACCACTTTTACATGAATTTCACCATTCTTAGAATATATCCCTCATTGTGCAAATATTTAGTCCAGTCATTTAACTCAATTTTCATAAATAATATTCAAAGAGAACAATTAAATATGAAAATTAAAAATGACCAAAATAAATAACTAAAATAACGTTGTAGAATTCTAAAATACTCTTAAGCGAATTATATTCTGAAATTAACGGGTATTACACACACACACTCTCTCTCTATATATATATATAAGAATTTCTTAGTGGATAAGTATTATAAATTTAGAAAGACAACAAAGAGAGTCGTGCCAGGAATGAAATGCGAATATGTGTACAGATTCGATTTGGGTTCTCTGCATTACTAAAAGTAATGCAGAGTGCAATACTATTTTTAGCAGCAAAAAAAATTGTTACTGAAACTTTTAGCAACAGAAAAAACTATTGCTAAAAGTCTAGGCAGGAAAATGCAATGTAGACAACCCAAATCCGTACAAATTGGCGTAATCTCTCTCTTCGTCTTTAATGCATTTTTTTTCTCTTCCTTTTTTTTGGGCTAAAATGCACTTTACCCCCCTAAATTTTACTCTATGTGCAAAAAAGCCCCCTAAACTTTTAAACTCAACAAAAAAACTCCCTTCAACTTTCATCTTGTGCAAAAAACCCCCTGGCGTTAGTTGACCGTCAGTTGACCGTTAATTAAATGCCACGTCATCAGTATACTGGACACCTCAAATGCCATATCAGGTATTTTTTACAGCTCACCTGCCACATAGGCTGCCACATCAGCATGTTAATATAACCCTAAATACCAAATCCCTTTCCTAGCAATTTGAAACAATGCTGTCCCCGACACTCAAACCTAGTCACCGAGAAAAAAATCCTGTCCAGAGGAAGACGAAGACAAAGACAGATGAAGCTAAATGAAGACGAAAAATAGGGAGGAAGCTTGAATAGAAGATCCTCTGTTGATTTCTCATTCATGCTGACGCAGGTGAGACACAGAAAGGCAACAATTTCTCTTCGCTCACTCTAAAATTTGTCTTCATTCATTCACAGAGGACCCACCACAAATAAATTAGTTTGTATTGATGTTAGTTGACGTCTTTATTCATGGTAGTTGACCCCTTTATTCATGGTCTTTATTAGCCATTTCCTTCACTCTTTCTTCGTGCAAAAGCTAGTGGTCCCCACGCCATTTGTATTACATTAAGTAATTATATTAAGTCATATGTATACTTTATTAATTTAAGTGATCCTCAATATAATAAAATGTGTATTTTGTTGAATTTAGTGGTCACTGTAAAATTGTTTCATGTAAATTTGAAATTGAAATTATACCTATAATGCGTATTTTTTTATTCTGCATTTTATATTCTATTTATCTATGTTTTAATTGCTTTACTATATTTGGTTTTTTAGGTGCCAAGCTACCATGAAAAATATAACATTCGAAGTGTACTATAGAGGGAAAATTGTATTATCTCCATCTGTGTGTTATGTTGGGGGGAGAAAGGAAGTGACTAAGAACCATGAACCTGATTGTATCACAGTCACTGACATCATATCCTTTGTAAAAGAAAACGGTTATGATATTGATGTTGAAATGTGGTACAAGTTTGGTAACCAAGATATGAGCATTATTGCCCTATTTAAAAATAATGGAGATGTTGTTCGAATTTTAGAGGAACTTAAGGCAAAAGACTTCACGGTGTTACAGGTGTATGTGAACCAAAAGTTTGGGGAATCATCATTACCTAGTGATCAAAATGAAGAAGAAAGAAGGGTTGACGAACCTGATGACACTACATGTGAGGGTGCCCAATCTGATGATGAGGAGGTAGACTTGACTGGTTGTGACTTTTCAGATAGCAAGATTGACCAACCTAACTTGTTCATTGACCACCTTGGTGTTGGGGTTGAGAACAAAGTAGATGAATGGATGTCACACACAGTGGCGTATCCAGGACCCCCGGGTCAGGGGGCAAAATATTTTTAAAAAAATTTATAATAATTAAAAGCCATACATATAAAAATAAAGACATAAATGTTAAAATCGTAAAATTTTAATATATCTAATCAAATAAATTACATACTTTATAATTGTCCTCTACGTGATTTCATATTCTGAAATCGTTGAATAATTAGCTCATTGTCAATATTATTGAAGACATCTCTCTCAATATAAGTCACTAGACAATCATTCATCCACACATCTCCCATTCGATTACGTAATCTATTCTTCACAATCTTTATAGCAGAAAAGGCTCTTTCTACAGTTGCCGTGGCAACATGCAAAATCATTGCTAACTTCAGAAGAAGAAAAACTAATGGATAAACAATATGTCTTCCAGTTTCAACCAATTTCCCTGAAAGATCACTGATTCCTTTCAAAGATGCAAATTCAACATTCATACGCATATCAATGATATAAGTCTCAAGTTGATTATCAAGCATTACTAAGTCAGTTGAAGAAAATTCAGATGGATAAAACTTTGCAAATTCAATCAACTTTGACTTATCAAAAGCAGAGAACAAATTGGCTGGATTCAAACAAGCCATGCAAAGAAGCAACCGAGTATTTGTCTTACTGAAACGATCATTAAGTTCCTGAAGCTGCATGTCCACAACAGTATAAAATAATTCAACACGATAATGATGCTCTATTGTGATAGCTTGAGTTTTGCCTCCACTTCGTGATCTTCCCTGAGAAAAAAATATATCCTCCATATTAGGGATGTTAATAGCATGCATATTGCAAAATAAAGTTACTTCTTGCAATAAAGACTCACATCCATTATCCCTCATAGTTTGTAATCGTTGCTTTGTGATGTTAACCAAGTTCATAGCATTGATGATGTCTTGATCTTTCCTTTGTAATGCTTGTGACAATTCATTCGAAATACCCAAGACAATTTTCATCAAATGCAATGTGAATGCAAAATCAAAATCCTCTAACAAATATAAAAGACCATTGGCTTTGGCTCTTTAATCTGCATTTGATCCATCTTTTTTTATAATTTCAAGAACATCAATTACAATAGAATACATCAATATCAAATTGATCAAAGTTGCATAATGCTCTTTGTAAATATGATGAGTAGGTTGGCATGGTCCTCTTTGTAAATATGCTCTTCGTATCTTATCTCGATCATTAGGATGATACGATGAAATTTTCATTCGCTTTTCTGGATCTGATGGCAACTCATCTAAATTAATTTCAATTTGTTGCTCATTTGATGGTGATTTCCTCTTGAAAAATCTTTCCATTACAAAATTCTCTCCTTTTCTAAATCCTAAAAGCATAATCAATTAACAAATTTGATAGAATTAGACTTATGTACAAAAACCCTAAATTTTACATAGATGTCTCTAACAATGAAATGAAAAATGAACTAAAAGATTTCATAAAATTAACTTCACAAATATGTTAGTCATCATCCTAAATGTATAATCAATCACCTAATTTGATACATTTATATCTATGTACAAAAACCCCCAAATTTTACAAAGAGGTCATTCAGAATGAAAAATTAATTATTATCAAGAAAAAATTTCATAAAATTAACTTCACAAATATGTTAGTCATCATCCTAAATGTATAATCAATCACCTAATTTGATACATTTATATCTATGTACAAAAACTCCCAAATTTTACAAAGAGGTCCTTTAGAATGAAAAATTAATTATCATCAAGAAAAAATTTTATAAAATTAACTTCACAAATATATTAATCATCATCCTAATTGCATAATCAAATATCTAATTTAATAAAATTACATCAATTTATAAAAACCCCCAAATTTGACATAAGGGTTTTCAATTTCATCACTGGGAAGTGCCGAAGTGGGAAGGAAGAGGCTTACTTGGTTGGAGTGGCGGTCAGTGGTGGTGGACTGGTGGTGGTCGAAGGCTGGTGGCAGTGGTTGGTGGCTGGTGACGAACTTGAGAGGGAGAACGCGGAGGTACGGGTCCTGCAGTCTTAGCACCGTCGTCGACTGAGACTCGAGAAAGAGGAGAGCAAGCCGAGGTGGACTGGTGCCTGGTGGTCGAGGCGTCGAGCTCGAAGGCCGGTGGGGCTTGCTGGCGTGGGCAGTGGCTGATGGAGTACTGGTCGAAGCCTCGAAGGCGTGGCTGGCGCAGTCTGGTCTCGGTCTCTGGAGTGGAGGGGCGCCTCACGCATGGTGTGACTTGTAAGGGAGTAGTTAGGATGAAAAAAATGAAGATGGGGGTAAAAAAAAAGGGGGGGTCAAAATTAAAAAAAAAATTAATGGTATTATTGTAATTTCAGGGGGTGCAGGTGCACTCCCTGAGAGACAAGTGGCTCCGCCACTGGTCACACACTATGGGTCCAATATCAACCACTATGGGCACCGAGGCGATACCTATTGTTGATGGTGTTAAGCGGGATGGTGATGCTGAATCAGAGTATGCTGATAGTGAGGAGTTAGTAAGCTTGGATGGGTCTTTTGATGATGACCAAGTTAAGAGGTCTAAATACCAAACTTTCAATGAGAAGGTTAACTTCAGTAGGCCTATATATCTTTATGTTGGCTTAAAGTTTGGGAACTTTAAAATCTATAGAGAAGCACTTAAACAGTATGCAATTGAAAATGGGATCGATTTCAAGTACACAAAGAATGAATCAAAGAGGATTACAGTTGTTTGCAAACAAGAATGTGGTTGGAAGATCCATGCTTCCCGAACACAGGATGGTGAAGCTTTTCAAATTAAATCATTTTATGAAAAAGACCATAATTGTGGATGGGTTAGGCGAATAAGAAAGTGACCTTGAAATGGTTAGCAAATAAATATATCGAGAATGTCAGGGATCAACCAGATTGGAGAGTGGCAGCGTTTGCTAACCAAGTACAGAGGGACCATAATGTATTAGTGTCAAGGTTTCAAACCTATCGAGCAAAAAGAAAGGCTATTGCACTAATTGAGGGTGGTCATGACATGCAATTTGCTAAATTATGGGATTATTGTGAGGTCGTTAGACAATATAACACTTAAGGTCCAGCGAGAAGGATCTTGATTTTAGAGACTGTATGTCTGTCTAGATGCATGCAAGAAGGGGTTCCTTGCAGCATATCGGCCAATCATATGTATAGATGGATGCTTCCTCAAGGGAAGCTTTGGTAGACAACTTCTAAGTGCCATTGGGAAGGATGCCAATGAGAATATGTACCCTATAGCATATGCCATAGTTGAGGTGGAATGCACTAGTAGTTGAGAATGGTTTCTTAACTTACTCTTTGACGACATTGGGTGGCCAACCGAAAAAGGATGGGTAATTATGTCTGATATACAAAAGGTATGTGTATTATTTGTTGTCTTTTTTCCTTTTAGTGATAGTCTCTTTTCTATTTTTTAGTCTTTTTTTTACTAAGATTGCACACTTATCCCAAATTTTGTGTTGAAGGGATTGCTAAATGTGTTGAACTCCATTGGGTGTGATCATCGATTTTGTGTACGCCATTTGTATGCAAACTTCAAGAAGAAATTTGGGGGCCAAAGTTTGAAGAATGAATTGTGGAATGCTTGTCGAGCGACCACAAGAAGCGAGTTTGATCACTACATGAATTTGTTGAAGGCACTTGACAGTAAAGCATATGATTGGCTTATTAAATATGATCCTAAATTATGGAGTAAACATGCATTCAACACTAATGTTAAGTGTGACATTGTGCAAAATAATATTGCGGAGACATTCAATTCATTTATACTTGAGGCTAGGGATAAGCCAATAATCACTATGTGTGAGGTCATTCGAAAGATGTTCATGAAGCGGTATACCACAAAGATCGAAGGCATGGAGAAGTATAAGGGTCAAACATGCCCAAGGATCCAAACTAAGTTAGAGCGTGCCAAGGATCAATCACGAAGCTTCATATGTTATATGGTTGGAGATGGAAGGTTTGAGGCTGAAAGTTCTTGGAAACGAGAAATTGTCAACTTGTACTAGAGAACTTGCACATGCAATTGTTGGGAATTAACTGGCATACCTTGTGGACACGCAGTTACAACCATTTACAGGAAGAGAGATATTCCCGAGAACTATGTCCACCATTGGTATAATAAAGATACTTTCTTGCACGCATACTCCAACGTGATAGGTCCTGTACCGAGTGATGTGTACTGGCCGAAAATAAGCTATGATTATATTTTGCCTCCCCAATACAAGAAAACCCCTGGTAAGCCCAAAAAAGTGAGGAGGAAAGCGACAGATGAGCCACAAAACCCCTTCTTGATCAGAAGAGATGGTGCTACAATGAAGTGTGGTAATTGTGGTTTTATTGGTCACAATGCACGTGGATACAAGGGTCTAATAAATCCCAATAGGAAGACATATAAGAAGAATCCGAAGAAGGTGAGCCAAGCCTCTGTTGCCCCACTTACGGTTAGTAGTTATGCAAATTGTAGTGAATAAATCATATTTAAGGTAATTGAAGTTATTAACGTGTTACTATTTGTGTACGCAAGCCAACCATCACCTACGCAGAGCACTCAAGCATCTACGCAAGGAGATCGTAGTCACATCGTATGATTTTGGGTTTCGAGAGTGCGAGAGGGGTCCTTTTTGTTATAATTAGTAATTTTGAAGCCCTTTTTGTTAACTTGTAACTTTGATGCACATTTGGTTTTAATTAGTAGTGTTGGGATCCTTTTTGGTGTGATTAGAGATTTTGGGGCCCTTTTTGTTAACTTGTAACTGCTACATCTTATTTATTAATAGTGAAAAGAAGCCAACTTATTCACAGAAAAAGAAAACAAAGCAACCAGTAAAATAGAACCCAAGCTAAAGCAATTACCACTTGTTCATTACATAATCACAATACTATATCAACTTGTTCATTACAGGTTCCTTGTCACATCCCAAAAATTGAACATGTGAAAAGATACTACTCATTAAATAAAATTCTCAAACATACGTCATTTACATATATTCTGTAAGGTTTTACATTCAACCTTAATCATTCATTCCATACTACAGAATTATATTCATCTGATAAGCAAATATAGACATACATAGTCTGATATTTCTATCTCATCGCAAGCCTAAGAGACCTATAGAAAGTACAGAGCGTTTCTAGTATCCACATTAATAAGTACTGGTATCCCACCAGACAGAAATAGAGAATAATCCCAAGGGGCTTCTAATCTTCAAACGGATTCTCTTCTTCTTTGTTTTCTGTATCTGAAAAAATAATCATAGGGAGTGTGAGTTTATTTAAAAACTCAGTAAGTAAATAACTGTACTATATAAAATATCAAAAGTACAAATACCACATTTACTCATATAATTAATTGTCTTATACATCGAGTAGTATGAGACTTTAACCCTTTCAAACTCATGAATAAGATTTCATAGATATACACCGAGTAGTATGGGACTCTAACCCTTTCAAACTCGTGAATAAGATTTCTTAGATATACGCCGAGTAGTATGGAACTCTAACCCCTTCAACTCGGGTATAGGTTTCATAGATATACACTGAGTAGTATGGGACTTTAACCCTTTCAAACTCATGTATTAGATCACGTAGATCTTTACTCATTAATAAGATAGAGAGAATTTATCACATAGTACAATTGCCATGAAATAAAATAATTTCTACATACTCTTATTTCTACCGATCATCTTATACTCCCATATGAAAAATTGATTGCTTATTATCCCAATAATATTGTAAATGGGACTTATATTGTACTTTGACTAGTAATATCAAATTAGCTTAGTAAGGTTATTCACTCACCTTGATGTTTGTCCAAGTTTACCTTGTTCCACACTAGAATTTGTGTAGGAAAATTTCCTAGTAAAATATATTACAAGGAAACATAAGAAAGGAAACAAAATCACGAAAATACACAAAATTTTCTGATTGCTACAGTGACGGTTTGCTACAGTAACGGTTTGCTACAGTACCGGTTCGCTACAGTACCGTTGACTGCCGACACTACAGTACTGCTACAGTACTCGAAGAAAATTTTCCAGAATTTTTCTGAAATCTCTGGTCACTACAGTAACTCGAATTTTTGCAGAAAAATCTTTCAAAAATTCATCCTTTCCTTTCTTGTTTCAAAACCAGAATTTCAACTCTTTTAACCGATTATAACTCAAATATAACTTCTAAAACTACTGAGATTCATGAATTATCATCAAAATCTTCAAGAACAAAACCTCCTCTGATCTTCTACATAAACTGAAATTTAAGGAAAATAATGAGATTAAAGCTTACCTTTAATCCTTACAAAGCTTTTGAACCGAACAGATAATCGAAATTTTGAAGATCAAGGAAAGGATTTGAGAAGAGGGTGAAGAAACGAGAGAAAGTGAATTTACTATTCACTTCAGCTGCTTCGATCGTGAGAAAAAAATAAGGGGGGTACTATTGAAACTTTATATTAAATATTTCTAATGGGTTATTCAATAACCCATGGGTATCCATAACCCAACATCCAAACCTATCCAGTCAATTTACAATAAATGGACTAATTGACCATTCTGAAACCACTTTTCCATGAATTTCACCATTCTTAGAATATATCCCACATTGTGCAAATATTTAGTCCAGTCATTTAACTCAATTTTCATAAATAATATTCAAAGAGAACAATTAAATATGAAAATTAAATATGACCAAAATAATAACTAAAGTAACGTTGTAAAATTCTAAAATACTCTTAAGCGAATTATATTCTGAAATTAACGGGTATTACATTCCTACTACTACATCAACCCGTACATTACAAAAACATAATACTACATCAATAGGTTCATTACAAAAGCCTAAGACTACATCAGCAGGTTCATTACAAAGCCCTACTACTACATCAGCTTGTTCATTACAAAGCCCTACTACTACATCAGCTTGTTCACTACATTCACTTGTTCACAATCTGGAGCAGCATTGTAATCCCTGATATAAGCAAATTGATTACAATAAATAATTTCATCTCTTGTACAGTGTCATTCACTCTAGTCAGTTCATGCTTAAGATATGTAAGATCAGCATGTCGGTCAATTATGTCTTGTACAGTCGAGGTAGACTGGACATCTTTTGTATCAAACGTATTCTCATCAGTCTCTAGTCGCCTTAACCAATCAAAGAAATTACAACGTTGATCCTCACATGTGTAATACAATCTATTTGGATTCTTTGGGGTCTCGAAGATTCTAATACATGCCTTTCTTTTGCAAAATCATCGCTTGTTTCGCACTCTCATAGCACCTTGACCTTTGCTTTCACCGGTACTAGAGGTAGCCATCCTAGTAAAAATCAGCATAAATAGAAGCAAAAAATAGAACCAGAAAAACATTAACCAGTAAAAAATAAAACAGAAAAACAGAACCAGAACACCTAGTATATTCAGTAAAACATTAACCTGTAACCAGTAAAAAACACAACCAGTAAAAAGATGCAGTGAACTAGTAAAAACAATTTATTACTATAAAACCAATAAAAAACATAAACCAGTAAGCAGTAAAAAAACACGACCAATAAAAATATGCAGTGAACCAGTAAAAACAATTGATTACTATAAAACCAGTAAAAAAACACAACCAGTAAAAAGATGCAGTGAACCAGTAAAAACACTTGATTACTATAAAACCAGTAAAAAACATAAACAAAAAAATAGAACCAGAAAAACGTTAACTAGTAAAAAATAAAACAGAAAAACAGAACCAGAATACCCAGTATATTCAATAAAACATTAACCTGTAAAAAGGGAAACCAGTAAAACCAGAAAAAAAAAAAGAAAAATTAGAACCAAAACACCCAATATATTTAGCCACTAGCCACTCAACCAGTAACAATAAACCAATAACCAGTAAAAAACATAAACCAGTAAAAAGTGAACCAGTAAAAACAATTGATTACTATAAAACCAGTAAAAAACATAACCAGTAAAAACAAAAGGTTCGGATGAGCTTTATTGTAAAAGAGAAGGGGGAAACAATATTTCATATTCATGTGAGCATTTCATTCATACATAATACTGATCTTTAAATTCAATAGGACACACACACAAATGTATGTGTGTGTATATGTTGTTGTTCATATTTGGCTTATCTGCTTAAAAAATTGATGATTTTACCTAATTTATTTTCTCTCATCTCTCTGCCTATTATTGCAAAGCCCATTTCTCTGCATGCTATAATTGACATACATATATTATACACACACACAAAATGATTACATATCAAGGGAGAGTTGAGACAACTCGAAAATAGCAGCACTGAGACAACTCGAAATGCTATAATTGACATACATATATTATACACACACGCAATTCACTTAGAAAATAGCAGCACTGAGATAACTTGAAAAGGAAAGAAAATGAAAATGAGGAAAAACTGACATCATAGTCATACCGCCATCGCAGCACTAAGACCATTGGGCTGCCATAGCCATACCTTCATGACCATTGGGCCGAGGTTCAATGAAGAAGAAGAAAGAAAAAATTAAAAGAGAAGAACGGGATGTATGAGATGCCCCCAGTAGTAGAAGAAACCATGGAGCAACCGAACTGAAATTCATTCCCGGAGAAACGAGTTGCCCCTAGTAGCAGAAGAAACCATGGAGCAACCTAAGCGAAATTCATCCTAGAAAAACCAAATTTCGAACCATGCCACGAAATAGAGAAGAATGCGAACCCTAAATCACAAAATATAGTGATTGTAAGTTAGATTCGAACTCACCTGAGGAATTTCCCACAGAAATCACTGTCGTCTTCCTCCTTGGGTGCTGCATGGTCTTTCTCGGTCTTCCTCCTTGTGTGCAACGTTTGCTTGGCTGGATTTCTGCAGTAGAAGGTCAGGTAGGGCAATATAAGGGTGATGTGGCAAGTGACTAAGGACGCTGAGTTGTAAAAAATGCTGACATAGTAGGAGCTTCAGTCCACATCAGCATTTAGTTAACGGTCAACTAATGCCAGGGGGTTTTTTGCACAAGATGAACGTTGAAAGGAGTTTTTTTTGTTGAGTTTAAAAGTTTAGGGGGATTTTTTGCACATGGAGTAAAGTTTAAGGGGGTAAAGTGCATTTTAGCCTTTTCTCAAGTAGTGAGGTGACTGATTTCAAACTTTGAAATTTGAATTCACCAGCGTAATTCCTTACATAAAACTTGCACAAATTAGGGAAGCCAATTGATATGGAGTTGCAGAAGCATTTTCAGTTCTCATGTTACAGCCAAATTGATATTCACGAACTCCAAGCACCATCAATTTCAAAGAAGAATGCCGCATTTCATTTCATTTTTTGTCATTTCATAAATTTATCACCTAATTTGGGTAGACTTTCAGCGGTTGCTATCAAAATTGCTAGGTCTAATTTTTAAAATTTGATGGTTTATTTTGAGTCAAATAACTACAATTGAAAGAATATGTATTTTTTTTGTTTGTTTTTTTTTCAATCATGATTATTTGATTCAAAATGAACACCTATGATTTGACACAAACCATAAAGAATCCATATTTAATTGTGTAATGTGCTTTAAAATTATAAAGTCCAGCTAATAGTCATCTTTTTTTACATTGTGAAGTGGCTTGGGTAATTTAGAACAAATTATTTAGCTTTTTATTTTTATTTTTTTATGAGAGTTAGGTGAGCTAGGTTGGTCTATCTCCATATCCATTTAAATTGAAGAGTTCGTTGGTATTCATTAAAGGAAGTGAAATTCCAATTTTATTTCATCAGCCTCTTTGGTAGATACTTTTCATAAAAAAAGGGGAATAAAATGGAAAGCATATTGGAATTCATGGAGTACAGACTATTTGCATCCATAAACTAATGAGATGAGATTCCATTTCATTAAACCTAATGTGAAAAGACACAAATGTCTCGACAAATAAATTTGTGTGACAGAAATGCCCTTATATTTGTATTACCCTACCAGTCTCACAACACTTCTCTTCCTCTCCGCGTCTATCATTGTTGCACAACTCGCATCTGTTGTTGAGCTTCTGCCGTCGTCAATGTCACAACCAATGAGTTAGGGCTTACAATAAGTAGCTTCGATGTGGACGACCACTACAGTGTTGAGCTCCAACAATTTTAACGGCAACGACAACAACAACAACAACAACGGTTGAACACAGGTAAAAGAGGGTGCGGTATCTGACTTTTTTTTTTTCATATTATAATAATCACTTTTTTTTTTCATTTCTCATTCACAGTCATATTCTCTTTTTTTTTAATTTAACTTTAATGTATACTAAACGTAGCCTAAATGTTTTGAAAGAAAAAAATATATATATATATATATACACCTTTGTGGAAATTAAGCTGCAATATTTTTAATGGTGTGGTGTCAATCAGTTGAAAGGAATACTCAAGTTTTTTTAAAAAATCAGTTTGTTCCTTTTACGTGCTTAGTTGTTAATTTTGTAAGTTTTAAATTAGGGGGTTGAAAAAAGTATAAATTAATATAATTAAATAAAATATATCACAATATTTTCTTAACATGTCACATTTATGCTTTTCTTTTTCTTAAATCACAAATTGTATATTTCTGGCATTTATTTTTTAAATTTGGAACTTTTGTGGACTACTTGGTGCAAGATACTCGCTGCAGAAGATAGGCTACCTCATTATGATTCTTTTTATTCTTCTCAAACTCCCTTTTCTGATTAATCAAATTAAACTTTTTTATTTGATATTATTATCACTTAAATCCTTATTTTCTTCAATCTCTTAGTTTATTTGTTAACAAAAGATTTGTTTTAAAAGCCATCAGGGGAAACTAATTGTACAAGCGATTGATTTTTATATTGACATATAAAAGAAGTTTGTTATATATATATATATATATTTTTTTTTTCTTCAAGATTTGTTGTTTGCATGAGTTAGGAGCTGGTAATAATGGCACTGAGGGAAAACATTGTCGCGGTATATGATTTAAAAATATAAATTGATTTTTAATATAGTGGAAATTAAATTATTGGGTGAACATGTCTGACTTTCAAAATGAGTATTATTTTAATTTTGTTTTCAATCATTTTGAGATCTTTGAATAAGATAAGGATGATAACTCTTTTCTCGTGAGCTATAAGAGTTCCTGAAGAAAAGATTTGTGTTAAAAATTTGCGTCAAAGATCGACACCAAGAAGGAGCATTGAATTGCGAAGATGTCTGATGATTAAGAACATAAATAATTTTCTTGAAGTAGCTAAGAAATAAATAAGTTAAGGTTGGTTTGTCAATATCTTTTACCTAATAATTTGTTTATAAAACGTTATTATTGAAGTACCAAAAGAAAATTGTGGCTTTCACTATCATTGCATATAATTTGCCACTAAAATATTTAGTGTTTTATAATATAATTGCAAGAAACTAAAGACCAAGATGTGGATTTGCACTTCTGCCCCTCACAAAGAGCATAAAAGAGTAAACTAGAGATTTAGTCCCTAAAAGATTACAATTTTTGTCAATTTCTTTAAAAGATTAAATATTTCAATTTAATTTTTAAAAAATTATATTTATTTTAATTTAATTCTTTTTTGTTGCTAAATTACACAATTTACTATTGTTAAATTTTAAAATTTTTATTGTTAAAAATTATTATAACAAAAAGAGAGACTAAATAAAATCAAATACAATCTCTTAGAAATTAAATTGAGATATTTAATATTTTAATAATTAAATTGAGATAATAATAATTTTTTAAAACCAAATTAGTAATTTTCTCAAACATAAAAAGATAAGGATTAACTAGGCCAGGTGTCACAAGTCATTTGCATCCTTGCTGCACTATTTTTCTTGTCATTAAATCACATCAAAATCAATGCAAATAATATAAAAAATATATTTTAGAGAAGTCTTAAAATAATCAAAAGAAAAAAAACTCTGTTAAAAAATTGAGCACTCTATAATTTTTTTTTCTTTTCTGGTTAACTTCTCATTGAACACCGTTAGCATGTTTTTGGTATTTGCTGGAAGTAGATTTTCTTTTTGAAAAATATAGAAGACTCCTACTTTAACATAGATTATTGAGTATTTTAAAATAAAAATATACTTTTATTAATATTTAAAGTGTATTTTATTACAATTTTATTTTATTAGTTTCATTCAAGTTCTTGGTATTTAATTTAATTAATTTTTAACTTATAAAAAAATCCAATATTTCTTTCCTTTAAAAGCATCAAGATAAAAAGAATTCTATAAAGAAAGATTTGAAAATTGAGTTTAAAATTCGTTAAGGATAAGTTCTTACGCTTGTTACACACGCACACGCTTATTTATTTAGAGTAATACCGTATTCATATTTCATCTATCATCGCCCCTATTTACTTAAACATATTTTTTGATAAAATTTCGTAAGAAATATTATAAATGATAAGTACTTTCCATTTGGCAAAATTATGTTATAAACTTCTTTTTTTATTATTGACGTCTAAAAGAAAGTACTTTTGGCTGTTAAATTACCAAAAAGAAATGAATTTGATTTTGGCTTGGCAAATAATATTATTTGAATAGATATATAATTTTAAATATATATTAAGGTTAACTGTAATTAAAATTATTAATTTTTAACTAATGAAGTTACTAAAATAAAATAAAATTGAACATATTAAATATTTTAATCAAAATAAATACGTAAAATATATAAAATTAAGATTAATATATCAAGATATTGAAAATTCATCTATATATGAGGATGGTTTTCAATAATTTCATCTCTAATTTTATTATGAGTAAAGAAGAAAGAGAACATATATAGAGAAACGGAGCAAAAATGACAGTGAAAATAAAAGTTTTAAGGGTTAAGTAAAAATAGTTAGATACAATTATGGTACTTAATAATTTTGTGCAAGTATTTGCATCTGAAAATAAAAAATTGTTTCTGCTTCTACATTCCTTGGCAATTTCAATTTTTTTGCTTTACGTCACCATTCAAAAGCAGCTTCATTTATTTTTCATTGAATTTTAAATTACTGGTCCGGATACAAACAAATACCAAAATATACACATTTTTCAAAAATAAATGGCTTTTCTTTGGAAAAGCTTGAACAAATAAGTCTAAGGATGACAATTTAATAGGAGATTTTGGACATATGATAGTATCCGTTTTAAAAAATATTCAATAGATGTCGAATAGGGTATGAGTAATAAAAATCTATTATCAAATTATGGTATTATCATCAGATATTTTATATTCGTCTAAAATAAATGGATAGATAGTATATCTAATATCCATCCAATAAAATATAATATTATATACACACACTAATACTTAATATAAATATATAATAATTTAATACATATTAGATTAATGTCATTTGTGTGACTTATGCCATTTATGTCATTTAAATTTAAGTTATTTGTTTTTGTATTTTATTTATTTTTTTTTAAATTTGATGAATTTGATATTATTTTTAACTGGTGTTGTGACCCGTGCAATGCATGGATAATTTATAAATTTAAAAAATTTCATAACTTATAAAATAATAATAATTGAATGACGTAGATTATTAATAAATGTTGATTCAGCTCGTATGAAAATTGTCTTCACAATGTACACATAATTCTGTTATACCTTAAAAAAAAAAAAACACACACACACACACGCATAAAAATAAAGTAATAAATACAAAAAATAGAATAATCAAAATATAAAAAAATGACAACAACAATATTCTGTATCTTCAATTTCAATTTTTATACGCTTACTCTTGATATCGTTTTTTTGAGCTCTTTATTATATGATCAAATTTATTGACTATCCTAATAACATCTGAAACAAAATAATATTATTCGTATAAAGAAATCAATAACAAATAAAACATAATATACAAAACATAAGATAAAGACTAACCTACTAAACAATTTCTCGTATGCACCATGAATCAAAATATCACTGAATGAACAAAACATGAAAATAGATTTTGAAATACTCAAATCATCTTCAGCTAGTCGAACATTAGTTGAAAATCAAAACTCAAGCATGAATGGATGTTTCGTTGTTCGATAATCACTGTTAGACTTAACTACACCAAACATGAATATCACATAAATATTTTTCTTGATTATTTGACACTTGAACTTATTCACATATAATCTCTTTACACGACCATGTATGCGATCACCATTGGAAGCCAAAAAATAAACACAAGATAAAAAATAAAATTAAATTTACTTAAGAACCAGACTAAAAATCTTCTCATGTATATTGAACGATGGAACTGTCTACAACTTCACTATCCAAACTTTAATTCTCAAATCATTCTTTGATGCATTAATATCAGTAATGTTGCTAAATTTAGCCATATGCAAAGCACTAACGGAATGAAAACTAATTCTGTAAGAAAAATATTCAATACAAACAAGAGAGGAATATAAGACAGTTAGAATGACCCTTTATTTATATAACGTGAATTTTGAAATAGTAAATTGAATATATTCAATGCTAATGATGTAATTATTAATTATTAAATTATTAATAAATTTTACGATAAAATTTATAACAATTCACAATTTTAAAATGGATGTTTGAATTAATTTGCATTTCAAATTTTTCAAATTCATTTGAATGCAATCTATATAATCAATCACACCAATTTGTATTTAATATTTTGTAATTATTAAATTATATTAAATTATTAATAAAATTTACGATGATTCACAATTTTAAAATGGATGGTTTGAATTCATTTGAATGTAAATTTTTTGAATTCATTTGAATGCAATTATAGAATCAATCACACTAATTTGCATTTAATATTTTGTAATTATTAAATTATTAATAAAATTTATGATGATTCACACTTTTAAAAGAGATTATTTGAATTCATTTGAATGCAAATTTTTTAAATTTATTTGAATGTAATTATAAAATCAATCACATCAATCTGCATTTAATATATTGTAATTATTTAATTATTAATTAAATTTACAACAATTCACAGTTTTAAAAAGAGATGATTTGAATTCATTTTAATGCAAATTTTTCAAATTCATTTAAATGCATCATATATTCAATCACACCAATTTACATTTAATATATTATAATCTTCATAAAAGTTAAAAGAGAGTCCTACAATACATCTCAAAAAAGTTGTTTAGAATGAATTTAATGTGATGTTATTAATAAGAATGAATTTATTCATTTGCATAATTTATTTATTTATTTTTATTTTAATATGTTATTAAATGACATTCATATAATTAATATATTAGAGAGAAATTATTTTAGTCTATTATATATAAATAAGTGGATATTGGCCTATTGGGTATCACATAGTGAGTACTCAATATCTCAAGGTATCTATTATCCACCATCAGCCGTAGCCAAGTATTTCGTATAGTTTCGAATATCGGGTGAATTCAAATTCCGGTATTTCATAGGTTAATTTTTTCAAATATGGAATGTGGTTAGAATACAAGATATTACAATCACATTCCCGGATATTCTCCTATTGCCATTCCTACCTCAGGTTTGCAAGCGGCTGAAATGTTCAGTCCTTTCATCTACATTATATATCTGTAATCTGTAGCCCCCATTTTAAAACTACTGAGCAAGGTAATGTCCATTTTTACATTTTAATACCCAAGGAAAATAAACAGTACACAGTAAAAGCAATACCAGTGCATTGGTTTCTTTACAAGTAAACAATGACGACTGCTAATATAGCACTAAACTTTCATGTTTCTCTATCTGCAAACAACATTAAAAAAGAATCTCTTAAAACGCCAATTTCTCCAAATGCACCTCAACTCTCGAGCTTCATTAGTGGCTGTATTAGAATCCCACATATTGTGTGTACTCCGAGTAAGCTGATTGCATGGCAATAGGGGCCCTTGTAACATGATCTGGGAGATCAAATGCATCCACAAGTTCCCTTGCAATATTCCTCACTTGGAAACTCAGATACTCCGTGAGTTTGTGGATTGCCTACGAAAAGGAAATACTTAGCAAGGTCCAACCATATCCATTCTTAGATAAGTCTCTCATAACCTCACTGCCGTTTTATTGCGGTTTTCTTTAAGGTTTGAAAGTGAACGCTGACAAAAAAGAGTCTTTGAAAGGGAAACTCATGCTCAATACATTTTAGGGAGAAAAATTAGTGGTCCGTGAGCCTAAATTCATTATAAGTTTTAGATCACTCTCACTAATGGCAACAATCTTCGAATTTCTTTGAGTCATTTTAAAAACTCTGAACTGCAGTGGTTTTTGACACCAGATATTACAACTTGGGAATAGTATAATGAAGAAAGGTGTTCATATACCTTGGCTTTGTTGGGTGCCACATAATCAACATTCCGGTAGGTTCCTATGTCTTTCCAAATTCGATCCAGGGCATAAAGATCACAAACGAGCTTAAGGGCTGCTCTAGAACTTGGATCAGGACAGCTGATGCAGAAATAAAACCAAGTTAAACAATGAACAGTGAAGTCATAATGACAATATAGGAGCAGAACATAAAGCATATAGTGGGAAGCACCTCTGCACAGATTCAATAAATTTAGCGAGGATGACTGACTCAATATGTGATTCTGCAAGTGTCAAAAGGTGATTTAAGCATCTATTCCATGCACCAAAGCTCCCCAGAGATTTAGAATGCTTGCGAAGTCGCACAGCAACACTTTGAAGCAATCTTGACGTGCGGTACTGCAATGTGAAAAATAACATTAATCTGATCTATTTCACTCAGCATATAGTATATCGTTGACAGGGAATGAAGATAACACTCACTCTGAAAGCATCCAACTGGAACTTAGGATCTCGTAAATGATCTTCACCTTCCCACCGGGCAGTTACTGGGTTTGGCTGAGAGAGATATGTGTTCATAGATTCTCTCAGGTAGTTCCACGTGACTGCAAAAGTCCCACCTCTGAACTTTTGTTTGTATTGTTTCAGTAGATCACCTGCAACCTTCATTTGCAATTAAAAAAAAAAAAGTTCAGAACTATCACATACATCTTCAAAGACGCGTTTTCCGAGCAAAGCAGAAAAGACAGCCTATAAAGCAGCAAATTTCCATTAACCAGACGAAGAACATGATTTCCTATGCTTGCATGTGATTAAATATGAAAATGAAGATGTAAAAATAAAGAAAGCACAGCAATCAAACCATTAAAAAAATTGATTTAACAAAATAGTTGGCTTTCATTATTGGGCTTTTTGGAGACTACCAAAAGCATGATGCATTATTACTGAACCACAGAAGAATGCAAATAACAAAAGCAACCCCCACTCTCTGGCTGACAGGAGATAACAACTAAGAAAAGCACACTAGATCAAGGTTAAAGAGATATTTTGAAAGTTTACTTCATAAGAATCTTCATAACAAGTGATATAATTAGGCCTAGCCTGTACCTGTTGAAGAAGAACTGTGTTGTCCCCTTCAAATGTCTGAAAAATGTCATGATCATTCCTCAAGCTACCAAACCGGTTCACAGCAGCATAACCATGGCCTCCACAGGCTTCCCTGCAGGTGCTCAGTGACCTTGCAGTATATGCTGTAACATAAGCCTTAAGACCTGCTGAAAGAGCATGGACATCTCCAACTAATTCCTCATCATGGAACTTCTTCATTTCTGAATATTTCTCTACTAAATATACAGTGGCAAAATGAAAAGCATAAGTTGAAGCCAGCATTGGCATAAGTTTGTGCTGTTGAGACTGGTAATCAAGAATACTAACTTCAGGTTGGTCTGGAGGGCCAAATTGCTGACGGAGTAGAGAATATCGGATGGCAATTGTGGCAGCGATCTTCAAGACACTAACTGAAGAATATGCAAGCCCCACCCTACCACCTACAAGCTCCCCTAGTGTTGCAGCAAACCGTTTATTGACAGTAGTAAGGCTACTTGTGTACTTCCCATCACGAGAGACATCTCCAAAACGGTTTAAGAGATTATCTCGAGGTATTCTTACAGAACAAAACCTTAATGCTCCATTATCCACACCATTTAATCCAATTTTATGACCACAATCATGTATCTCAATTCCTGGCAGTGTTTTATGGGTCTTCATATCCCTTATAGGAACTATAAAGGCATGGACACCCATATCAGAAGAACCTTTTGAATCATAAGTTGGTAATATCAGCCGGGCAAAGACAGTGGCAAATTTTCCGTGAACTGCGGCGTTACCAATCCACCATTTGATGGCACCATCGTTAGGGGTGTTGATGATGAATTCATCTGTGATTGGATCAAAAGTGGCAATTGTTTGGAGGCCCTGCACATTTGAGCCTATTAAGCACAGAAATAAGCAGTTTAGAAAATTTTCTTACGGTGCCATATAATAAAACGTTATAAAACTATAAACTTACAGAAAGAGCCTAATACCCTCATAATGTCTTCCGTATGGAAACAAAAGACAATCTTATAACAGAAGGAGAACAAAAATAGAACTACAAGGACGAAGTCACTACGAATTTAACAATATCCAACTAGCCATCTTTTCAACTATTCAATACGAGAAAGCAAATAGTAGAACTTGAAGTCTTTAGTTAGATGCATACAAGCAAGCCACAAAATCCCATCTAAAACCACATTAAGAAGAAACTTAGGTAGTGATATTTCAGGATATGTGTTGGAGATATGCATTAATTATCCAGAATGCCCGATGTGAAAAATACATTGAAATTTTACCAGTGGGTTGTACTAATGCAGTGCCTTGATTGAGGGAAAAACTTTTGGAAGTTTAAATTTCCTTTGTTTGGAATTGGATCAAAGGAAAAGTAAATGATAAATTTCGGTTATCTCATTTTCTCTACATTGCCCACTATCCAAAAGTAATAGTGTGGCACAAGATGGAGCAGTTAGAAGCGACATATGGAGGGCAAAGAAACAAAGGGCAAAGAAAGCATCAAAATTTACCGTGATGTAATTCAGTCATAGCGAAACAACCTGGATAGTCCAAATTATCAATACCGTCAAAGTACTTATCCTTATGCTTCTTAGTTCCCAAATTGAGAACAGAGCCTCCCCAAAGACTGCAAGTGCAAAGCAGATTATGTAGTTCAGAACAGAATGTATAGGGCATACATAATGAAAATATTTGGTCCACACATGGTAACTCTTCAATTTTCAGAGGCCACAGAATAAACGATCAGAAATTCAATCAATGTTAAAAAGAAACTTAAGGTTATTGAACAAATCAAAGAGGATAAAAGACATAGAGGTAAAAGCAAATCACCTATACTGCACGCCCATCTTAATCCCTAGAGACATGTCGACACTACCGACAGCTTCGACAACGGCGAAGTACTTAGAGGGGTCTTCAGCCACGTATCTAAAGGGCCTGATTCCAGCCTCCCTGACCAGGCCAAGAAGCTGCCTCATGCAGAGCTCACGATGGTCGTCTTTAGAAATCTCCACAGGGGTCTGGAGTTCGGGCCTAGAATGGAAGTATTCAAATACCTTCTCCTGGATATCTCTGTGCTTACCCCTCATGTAATCAGAGAGAGAAGCGGTATCGACGTTAAGCTTCGCCCTAGCGCACGGCTGAATCTGCAGGTGGTGTTGGGGATTAGAGAGGGGTCGAGGCACTGGGGTTAGATGCAGAGATAGCCTAAGGATTCGCCTCGAAAGCGTATGAGATTCATCATCGGTCTGCATTTTTGCCGCTGATGACAAAGCGGTTCCTACAACGATATTTTGTTTTAGATTCAGAAGGATGAAGAAGGATAGCAGAAGAGGAAGAAGAAGAAGAAGAATTAGGAGGAAGATTGATATGATGTGACCGAGAATGGGCTTTACTTTCGTTACGGGGATTGAGCTTAGTTTATACGGCACGATTGATGACGTAGCCTTCTGGTGATCACGAACGTGGCGGCCAAAGGCAATGATCAAAGCTTGGCAGTTAAACTTTCTTGGCGCGCCTTCTAACGTCTTGGCAATTGGATTTGCAGTGTTTGTAGTCTGTTAATTTTTCTCGATTTGGAATTTTGGATCAGAGGACGGAGATTTCCCTCTTGTGAAAAGAAATAGGGTTGAGATTGAGAGAGGTGAGCTCTCTAAAACTCCACCTCTACTCATGTGTGGGTTGTTTCTTTAATTTTAATATTAAAAATTAAAAATTAAAAATTATTTTTCTAATAATCTTAACCAACGAGAGCTTGAGCTTAAAAAGCTCGACCTCCCTGTAACAATGTCCAAAGAAATTTACAATATAAAATTATAAAGTCGAAGGACAGTACATAAATAAAATAGATTTGATTTATTCAAATCTTATCTAGACTCTTACTTTTCTCTAATTATATTTTGTGAAATACTTTTTGAAAAATTCCAACAGCCTCCTCATAAACTCCTCCACATAAATGGATATTTATGATTGGAGTCTAAAATTATAAGAGAAATAAAAACAGTGTATATGATCAAATTGATCTCACATACCCCTAAAAATTCCCTTCCTCACTCATCCTCAATGGTCAATGCTCATGTGTCTCAACTCTAGGATCAGCAGAATAACTGTGCAGATTCCTTAGCTAAAGAAGGAAGGATCTCCAGGCCTAATCTGACCACATATGATGAACCTCCAGACAAGCTTCTCCACCTCTATCATGATTCATAAAGATAAACTCCACGCTCTCCATGTCACCCCAACCTTCTGAAGCATTTTTGAAGTTCAACCTTTACCACAGTTATGCTTGCAGGACAAAGAATTCTTACAGACGGCTTATGTATTCCTTAATGCCTATCTTTTTTAGCTTGCTCAGCTTTGTTATATGTTCTCGACTGCCTCTTATTGCTGTAAGTTTTTCCTTCCTTGTGTTCTTGTATCCCCTCTCCCTGTTATCTGTTTTGCCTCTCGAAGGCCTTGTCTTTTTCTTCTGATGTAATCCTAACTAATATATTTCCTTTCTACCAAAAAAATTATATATATATATATATATATATATTTAATGATTCATATTGGCCTCCATTTTTTAACAGCTTTTTTTGACGACGAAATTGAGCAAATAATAATTAAAAAATGCGGCTTTCTTTGCTCGATTATCGAGAACAGGATAACTGCATAAGAACCCCAATATTATACGGCGAGTACAACATAGTCAGCATTGGGCACCACTTTGCCCTTTAATTATTCAAGAAATTGAGTGCAAGAATAAAATACCTGTTTTGGTGAGCGTGGAAGTCTGGAAGAGTAATGTAAACTTGTGTGGAGATGGCCCTTTGGGTTTGAATGGGCCGAATTAGGGTTGTATGGGTTCAGTTGATAGGTATTTTTGGCCCAACAAATGTTCGGTGCCTTAACCCCAAAAAAAGGGAGTAAAAGTATTACCATGGCGCGTGCCAGTTTCAGGAATGGATGATTCATAATTCAAAGTGGGAAACGCGGTCATTGAGTATGTGTTTCCTCTTTTTCCCGCTTACCAAAAAATCAAGCGACATTGAGTCGGCGCTGTTGTTTGGAGTTTGGATCAACGAGAATGAACAACTCTTGTTGCCATTGATGCTTCTTCTACTTCATTCACCTCCACCGCTTCTCCATAGCGAGGTCCCTTTTTCTTCACTCTTCCCCGCTGGGTTTGGATGTCCTTGTTCCTTTTTGATAACTTACATAGGTTTCTTCTGCTCTATAGGTGTATCCGCACATAGCGTTTGTCTTTGGGAAATTTCAAACCACGATGGCTTACCGATTTCATTGATTTGGTTTGAACACTCAGCGTCGATTTGCTCATATAACCCTTCTCAAAGTGAACTCATGGTGAGTGCAGATAATTTCAGTGATGGGAGTGTTGAAACCCGTCCTGCACTGGCCGATACCACGAATCGGCTCCAGAAGAGGCCGTTTTCTATGATTTCGGGTGATGCGCCTCTCAAATCTGGAGATGGGTTTCGTACGGATGATGCCAAAGATGGGGATTTACATTTCGCTAAGCAATTTTGCTTCGGGTTAGATAATTCAAAGTGCAAATCAAAACTTGATTTGGACCGCGATGGTAAGGTTTTATCCTTCCGAAAGGACAAACAGCCATGTGTTCGGAAGTCTTTTGGCGGCGGTGCTGTGAGTTCAATATTACCGAATGTAAATACAAAAGAAAATAATTTTTTCTTTTTCTGTTGCATTCAGTTAATTAGTTGTATCTGTTAGTTACAATCTACCTGCATATATATGGCTTTTATCCCATTCAGGTAATCAATAAAAAATCTTTCGATTCACTCTTTTATCACTCAATGCAGAATGTTTCGTCTGATGAATATGATCACTCGGGCCGGCCAACTGATCCAACAGAGAAGTACTTGGATCGCAGTCTTCGAGTTAGAAAAGGCAACACAAGAAATGTGATGGTGGGTAGTGATATAGCAAGAGATAGTTGCACGTCCAGTCATTTGATGCCTGCAAGTCCAAGGACATCGAGAGAAAATTCTTTTGGGTTTGGAGAGAGAGGTCGACGCGATGAAGGCAGGCTCACTGCTGGGGTTTCACAAGATAGACCCACAGATGATGCTTCTGAAAATGATGACAGGGACCAAGGTCTTGTCAACTTGGGATCATCGAAATGTGGGACAATGGAATGGCCAACCATATCTGGCTCACAGGGTTCTAAATTTCCTGGGTTGGAAAGATGTGCGGGACTTAAGGGCAATGGCGGTGAAACTTCAACTGGGGACCAGGATATTCTTAAAAATTGCTCTTGTTCTTTCTGCTCCACAGGTAGTTTCAATTCCTTTGTATGGTTTGTGATCTTCTCAAATTTTTTTTTTTTGAGTACCTAAAATGGGTGTTATTTATTAATCAATAGCTGCTTATATGTGGTCGGATCTCCATTACCAGGATATCAAGGGCAGACTAAGCGGTAAGTGCTTATGGAATTTGTAACTAGTGTCTAGGCGACTTGCTCTGCCACATTAATATATCATCTTAACCTTTTCCAGTATGACATAGTTTCCTTAATTTTTTTTTTTTTAAAAAAAAATTTGGCTAGCTCTAAAGAAAAGTCAGAAGGAAGCAGGAACGCTCGTTAAGAAAATTTCTGGAGCAAAGGACAATGCGATACAAGGACAGGGAAATTCTGCCGAGTTATCAAATTTAGAATTAAGCCTAATGGATCAGTGGAGGTCACTATTTGCTCATATGGAGAATACCCTGGGCCAAGAAAGTAGCCATCTTGTAAGTTTCGATAGCCCGAACTGAGCTTTGTGTGATTTACAGTGGTCAATTTTTATTCTGGAGAGTGCACACTCCCTTCTTGAGTTCTCTATGCTTCAAGAAAGTATTGAAATCATTTCTTGTCTATAGATAATAAACCATATGTCAAATGACGCCTGCGTCTGCCCAACTCATTATCTACTTTTTAAATCAACAGATTTGGCTGATAATTTTATCTTCATAGCCCTTGTTATTCTGCTATGTTTAAATTTGACTTCTATTAACCCTATGACAATTTATGAATTTCAATTTTTCCCCTAATGCTGAGTGAATATCACTATGGCTTTCAGGAGTCCAGCTTTGAAAAACTTAAAGATCTGAGAGAGAGCTGCAAGAATGATCTAGAGATGATCCACAAGAAGCGTCTTGGCAACAGTTAGTGTTCTAATCTAAGGCTTCTTATTTTTGTATGATTGCTTTAGCTGTCAGTTGGTTAGTTTCCATTGGTTTGCATCCACCCACCAATGTTTATGAGGCTAGTGTTATGGATTTGGCATTTGTAGAGTACATGGAAAATTATACATGACCAGTTTCCATTGATTCTAACATGAAAAGAATGCGCCTCTCTTGTAAAAGTAACTTCTTTTCAATCCCATGTCCTCATAGGAACTGGAGGATGATTAATCGTTGTGCTTCCAGTTTGACATGTTTGATGCTTTTTGGTCAATCTCTTGTTTGGTGTGTAGCATTTGTGAGCGACTCACTTTAATGATGTACTGGGTGTAGTTAAGAGGTTTAAGGGGAAGAGTAATGTGAAAGAAATTCTCCCCTTGAGAATGCCATGGTCTTTCAAAATTCTAATGTGTTGTTTTTGGGGAAAAAATTGTGATAATTATTATTATTATTTTGACTAGAATGTGATAAAAGTTACTTTGGATTGCATGAGTTATTATGCTAATTGGTAGAACAGATTTAAAATATGTAGAATTACAAAATAAATTGATACAATTTAATATTAAAAAATGAAATCAATCATTAATATATTATGACTTACAAATGGCTATTAGGGGGTTATGAAAGTCACAAAGAGATTTTTTCTTTGGCATATAAAGACAAGCACTTTGTATGGTAAATTGTGGGTCGTTCGATTTGTCTATCAATGGTCATAAATACGAGGCAGATGAGAAGTGTGTTTAAATTATGATTGATCCAATGGCCCATAATAGTGGTGAAGTAAAACGCACTTTCACTTATACGTGCTTTTTTTTAATTTCCAATATGATGGACCTTTCTAAAGGAAAATATTGTAGAATGACTCCATTTACTAAAATTTCTTTTAGAAAAGCCCCATTTGGATTAAAACTAAATCCACCACCCCAGTTAACATGGAGATGCCGGAGATTGAAAGGAAAACAAAGCATAAGATTTTTCATCTTAAAAAGCACACAAAAGTATCAGTTTTTTCATCTTAAACATAACTGATTGATCAGATTTTTTCTCCAATATAGAATATTACATAGTAGAACTAAAGTGTCTGGTATTCAGATGTTTGCCTTGTCATTATTTCTTAGAAAACAAGGATGCAATTTGTTTGTGGTCATGTTTCCTTGTGTCCCTCATTATCTGAATACCAGCAATATTCTCCCCTTTATTGAACATATATGATAATATTCTAATGGCCACCCATTGCATCCCAGGGGTAGAGTCACCATATTGTTCCCACCAAAGCCTTGCAACGAATAAGCAATGACTTTGACGATTATAGAACATTTACTGAAAGACTTGTAAATCAACCTGCTTGCCACATGTGGATGACAATTGCGATGGCCTAAAAATCAAAGCAGGGTTCAACATTGACAAAAAGAAGGCAATTAGCGATTTGCGTGTTATTGTTTTCTAAGAAATAATGACAAGGCAAACATCTGAATACCAGACAGTTTAGCTCTGGTATGGTATGTAATGATATTGGAGAAAAAAATCTGATCAATCAGTTAGGTTTAAGATGAAAAATATGATACTTTTGTGTGCTTTTTAATATGAAAAATCCGATACTCAGTTTTCCTTTCAATCTTTGGCGCTCCACGTTAATAGGGGGTGGTGGGTTTAGTTTTAATCCAAATGAGGGGCTTTTTTTAAAAAAAGTTTAGTGGCTGGGGTCATTATGTGATTTTCTCTTTCAAAAAGATACCTGGATAAAGATTAAGATAAAAGAATGCTTGCATAAGTGAAATAGTGGGTTTTACTTCATTGTTATTCTGGGCCATTGGATCAATTGCGATCCAATGACATATATGTCTCTTATCTATCTTGCATCTGTAGTTGTTGATATACAAATCAAACGGCTTACAATTTATCAAGTAAAGTGTATGTCTTTATACTCTGAAGTAGAAAATTTCTTCACATGAAACTCATGGGTGATTAGCTAGAAAGGAAGTGACTGTTATGTGAAGTTGTTTAGGAATTATTTATAATGATCAATTATGAAATTGTCTAATAAATATTATTTTGTTATTAATATTCAATTATGGAAACAATGTTCAAGTACTCGAGAGAGCGCACCCCTTATTCTCCCGAAAATTGTGACATTCTGGTTCAAGTTTACTTCCCCAGTTCCCCGGCCCAAAAATTATAAGTAGGCTTAAATTTTAAGAACCACAATAAGTATGAGGCCTTTCGCCAAATCGGGCTTGTACTTACTGTGTTCAACATAATTGGGAGTGCTTGACTCAATTCATCAAATCCGAAGGAATAATATATGAACATCATTTTAAAACCCCACATGGCGGCACATGGATCAAAAGATGCCACTTGACTATGGCATTATTAAAATGCACTAAGAATAAAGTATGAGTTTAGATTAGTTTAGGTAAGGTTTTGTTGCCTTGGCGTGGCAGAGACACCGTCTCTCTTCCTCGAACCACTTCCGTCCTTGTCCTTTTGTTTCTTTATTTTTGTATTATCGTTAATGGGATGGCCGAATATTTCCAAGAAATGAGTTGATGTAACACCCCCATGTGATTGAGTCCAACGTTAGCATAGCTTATCATTAGGAGCTAATGGAGAATTTGAGCCACTCAATAGCACATAATGATGGCTGTAAGGGTTGACATTTGCAAGCCCTTCCACATAGATAACTCACTAACGTGATTACTTTTTTGTGATCTGGAATATGATTCAACCATTGGCGTTGAGAAAATTAAAAGAATAATTATCTCAGTTCCAATACAAGTTTGAGTGGGCATGGTAGTAAATAATTTTTTTAGTTTCTATTTTGCACTTGAAATAATTCTACTTGAGATACTATTAATCATTAAATGTAGACATGCTTCTAATAAAAATTTAAATATCAATTCCTCACCTGGTGAAAAAATTAGCCATTTATGCTAGCACGCACCAATAATATATAAATGAAGCAATACTCGATTATGGAATGTGAATTATGAAATAGGGAATAGTGAGAGTATAATGATATGCCAATAGAGTTGAGGGGGGGAAGAGAGAGGGGGCATTGGGATTGGTTTGCGTCATTGCGTGGCTTGAAAGTGATGCCAAGGTCCCACTTTGGGTTGAGGGGAGGAATCTCTCCAATTGATGCATACTCATTCTTCTTTAGGCATCTTTGGTGCCACGCATGCTTTTTGTCAACCTTTTGACCTTGCATTATCTCTTAATAAAAATATATTAAATTAATATTTTTTTCACCATCAAATATTATATGACTTATTTTTATTAAGAAAAACTATTATGAATACTAGTAAAATTTTAGTTTAGGTGTTGTCCAAATCTTGATTTGCTGTGGTTTTGTTGTTTTGGGGATGGGGATGGCCTCATGAGATCATGGATAGAGGTCTCAGTTTGAGCAATTTTAAAATCTTTTATTTTAATTTCAAGAAACGTCAAACCATTTTGTTTGATGTTATGCGTAAAATCAAACCAGACCATATCGTAATATATTTGGTCCGGATGATTTGGACCTATATTCAAGTTTTGATTTTGTATCCTAAATTATCTTTTTTTTAACTGTTCACAATTATTTATTGATATAATTCATTAAGAAAAATCTTACTCAAATTTAAATAAATCATGATAACAATGTCAACCTAAGTTTAAATTAACAACACTGTATATAGGTAGTGTATTATTAGAACATTCAACTATTATATATATATATATATATATTAGAGTATTTTTTATTTATAATATATATACATATAATATGATTGATTAGCGATTTGATCCAAACTACACATTGATAAGTTTTGATCAATTTTTAAATCGGTTTTGATAAGTTTTAACAGCAAAAAATAGCGGGTGGTGAGTCCTAGTGTCAGCATGTTGACCTCACGCTTCCACCTACACCAAACTTGTTTTTGAGCTATATAATAATATGCGGCTATATGCCTATATTTATCAATGAATAATAAGTGCAAAAGGATAAAAAGTATTCGCTCATTAATTTTCCTTCCACTAATATTTCAGATGTCACCCTCTTTAAAGGTCCATTCCGCTATTAATAGATTTGCCTCATTATCTACCCTCTGCCCATTCGCCCATCCCTAGGGTGCTATGCTTTTGTGTGTGTGTGTGTGTGCACTCAACTGAACTTAGGATTTTAAAAAAGCCTATGCTTGTGTGTGTATGCATTCAACTGAACTTAGGATTTAAAAATAAATAAATTCAGGAGTCAAATTTGATATAACCACTTGTCATTTATTAACTCAAATTGTGAGTTCTCTTAACTGTGGTTAGACTATTTATCCCCATTTTACCCCTCCATCTCTCTTATATCTCCATTTTATCCTTCCTCTTGCGTGTGCCTCATTCTCTCTCCCTTCTGCTAATTTCTTATCAGATCTATGTGTGCCTCATTTTCTCTTGAATTTGAATCATTTCCTTAACTTTTGGGCTAAGAAGAGTCTTTAACTACTTACAGCTTTTGGATGACTGTGCACTTCACACCTAAGAGAGAATTTGCATCTATTTCCTCTCATTTACTCAGATTGATATTATCTCTCTCCTTCCTTCTCGTTAGTTCTCTCATATTGTCCATCTTCTTTCCTTTTCTCTTTTTTTCATCATATTTGTCGGTTCTCTTTCTCTCACCATCGTCGATGCAATTGTTGTCAATCAATGATCATGAAAATGTCAAACTATCAACAATAAACTCTTGGATTTTCAAAAACAAGGCTACACAAGACTACTAAATAAGAGAAGCCCAAGTAATTAGCTTCTTGCAGATACCTAGCCAAAATATTTGGCCAAAACTTATATTTTTTTTTATTCTACCTCTATTTTGTCATTATTTTCGCAAGATTGTCAAACTTAAGAGTTTATCTAAATTCAGAAAGGGAGATAAATTCGAAACGTAAACTAGTAAGAATTTACATAACATAAATCCTAACCCTAAACCTTAAACTTATAAGAGTTTATATATACATTTCTTTTCAATAAGCTACCAAATAAATATATATATATATATATATATATATATATATATATATATATATATATATATGTTCTAACACAACAAAACTAGAATAACAGAAAGAATATATTAGATTTATAGTTCCTAAACAAATTTTAA
This sequence comes from Biancaea sappan, assembly GCA_037074585.1. Classification (NCBI taxonomy): domain Eukaryota; kingdom Viridiplantae; phylum Streptophyta; class Magnoliopsida; order Fabales; family Fabaceae; genus Biancaea; species Biancaea sappan. The sequence goes on along the minus strand of CM073491.1, from coordinate 14,347,102 downwards.
AAATTATATCATTAGTTATCAGCATGCTCTTTCTCCTAAAAAATGAAATGATTGAGAATAACCATTGATTCAATATATATACAGACAATAAAACCCAAAGAACTAGACATTAAGAGTTATCAATAATCGATTAGTATTTTAGTCCTTGTATATGTAAAATTAAATTTACTTAAAATAAAGTTTAAATGATAGTTTTGAATGTTTAAATTAAATTTGAAAATTGTACGTCGATAAGTAGTACTCAAAAGTCTATTGCTTCTGAATTTTGATAATTTTTTTGGTGATATCTCATAAACGGTAAATAAATTTTTAATGAAACTTATTTCAATTGAAACTAGACTCAAAAATCCTTATAACGATATATTATTTGTTTAAAATTGAGTTTAAATGAGAAAGTTATGATTGTTTAAAGTAAAATTGAAAAATACAAAAAAATTGATTATTTTTAACCTTTGGTCACTCTTTTGATTATATCGCTTAAACCATAAAGAGTTTTTTAACGAAACTTCTTTCTTTTGAAACTAGACTCAGAGATTTTTTCAACGGTATGTTATTTGTTAAAAATAGAGTCTAAATAAAAAATTATGTGTTTTTAATTAAGTTGTTAGTACTCAAACTCAGTTGACTCGATCAAATTTTGACCAAGTTTAAAACTAAGTTAACTCAATTTTAAGACCTAATATTGTGAACTCTTGATAATTGGCGACTTTGATAAGTATAAATGAAACTAATCAAATATCAAATATCATATAGATATGTTATCATCTTCATAGGGTAATGCACAAGTGTTGATGCTTATTTATTTATATATATGCTACCTAAATCAATTATCAATATTGTTAATAAATAATATGCCAAAAAAATTCTTGTGCATTGCACGGGTACAAAGCTTGTAGTTGTAAAAATTAGACTTTTCGTAGTCTGTTGAGATGGGATGTTGACAATTGACATAACTTTGTTTATTTTGAAAAAAAAATAAAGAGCCTTGTGCTTCAAATTAAACAGAAACTCATAATTTGCATGTAACAAATGTAGAATCAGTTTCCCATCTCAGCAATCATCATGCCTTCTGGATCATTCATTTAGTCGTAGAGAGGCATGAGTGGGCCCCAATCAATATTGAAGGTAAGCCATTCCCATTTATGGTTAAAGTACCCAAATCACATGGATCCTCCATCGCTTCCTCTCATGTGTGTGCTGTGGACTTCCTCTTAGGCTTTTGTTGTCCCCTCCTATTCTCCCACCATCTTAGCCAATCATAGTGATAAATAGCCTAACAATTAATAACTCACTACCGTCAACTGAATTTTCTGTGTACAGTGCTGAGCAACCTAAAATCGTTTGATATTGATTGTTTAAGATGAGATTCATGTAGATTTTATTTATCTACATCCAGCAAACAATGCTGAAATGACCGATACCTATTCTATACTGTAAGAGATTCATTTATTCGTCAAATACTTTCACTTTCTCAGAATTGGTTATGCAAAAAATAAATTATTTGTAAATAACTCTCTAAACTTTCAAAATTGATAATTAGATCCATAACTTTTTATATTCAGTCAAATGAGTCATTTTATTTATTTATTTATTTTAATTGTAACTTATTTTTCATCTCAAATTATGTTATAATGGTCTTACAGATAGTAAATAAGTGACAAATAAATTAGCAGGGATCAAAAAAGAAATCAGACCAAAAGATTATGTTTGCTTAAAGTAAAATATTAAAGTTTGAGACTAAATTGTCAATTTTAAGAACCTAAAATTGAAAACCTTAAAGGAGCAAGGCAGGAATCGCACGCAACAAATGGCGTCAGCAGCATTTGAACCAATTGAACAGCAACGCGTGTAACCCAGGACTTAGAGACAGGCACCTGCCGGTTACCACGTGGGAAGAGCACACGCGGCATTTTTCCATTAGCGACGCATCATCGCATAAAAGGATCGTTGAAGTTGACGAGGCAATATATTTATTTTAATAAAAGAAGAAATAAGCCGATGAGATTGAGGAACCTCGAGGCTTACTGAAGAAGGTGTCTAAAATCGATCAAATTTAATTTAATTGATTAGAATAAAAAAAAGGTTTAAATTAATTTTTAAAATATAAATTTTAATTATTTTAAATTAACTATTAGTTTAACTTAGTTTAGTTTTATTAAAATCAAACTAAATTAAATTAATTTTATATAAAAAATATTGTTTATATATATATAATATTATATTTATATATTTTTATGTCAATTAAATTATTTTTATATATTTTATAATTAATTTAATCTCTTTATTTTAATTAATTTAATTTTTTATATTTATATATATTTTATTAAAATTAAAAATTACAAATTATTATAAATAAAATTATTTAAAATCAATTAAACTGTACAAACAAAATCAAATTAAATAATTTAAAATTTAAAATTAAATAAATTTATAATTTTACAAAACCAATTAAACCAATTTAATTTGGGTAAGGCTCAAATCAGCTACCCTATCAACACATAGTAGACTCGTGAAAGTCGAAACCCTTGAGCGACAGACTATATAAATTGACGAAGCCTCACCATGAAAATGCAAGAGCAAGTGAGGCCACCAAAATACACAAAGAGCGACAATATTCCTCTCTGATCCTCTTCTTCCTTCTCTCACACTTACGCCCCGCTTCTTGGAATCCCTCTGTCATCGTCTGTCTTCCAAAGTAAAACTTCAAGTTTGAATTTCAGATTTTTGTGAATGAAAAGAATCATTTTGAAAGTCAGGCGATTCAGGTAGAGATCCAGGTTTCCTGTTTATATCTTCAATTTCGGGAAGTTTTAATTTTTCTTTTCTTTTTTTAAAACACGGGATCAGTTTACTGTCCCTCAATCTTGTAGCTTTCTTCTTCCACCTGTTCTCTGGTTTTGGAATTGAGACAGGTCGTCTTCATCATACATTACTAGGCTTCAGTTTTCTTTTATCCTCTTCAATTTCTCGTCTTTTTTTGGCTTTATTTTGTCTGTCTTGTATAGCATGGCGGCAGCTATAGGTATGTATAATAGTAGCAGCATGGGACCAGATCTTCTAGATCAAGATCCGTGTAGTGAAGAGCTGATGAAAGCACTTGAACCTTTTATGAAAAGTGATTCATCTTCCCCTTCCTTAACATCTTCACCTCCTTCTTTTTCACCTTCTTGGTCTTCTTCCTCTTCCTCACCATCCTGCTCTTACACTTCATCTCCCACTAGCTTCCCCACTTTTCACCCCACGGCATGGAGGTCCCACTTGCTTTCCCAGGGATTCTCGAGCCATGACCAAAAGGGTGTATTCCAGACCAGCACCATAGGCCTGAACCAACTCACCCCATCCCAAATTCTTCAGATTCAAACTCAGTTCCAGATCCGACAGCAACAGCAACAACAAGCCCTCAACTTCCTTAGCCCCAAACCTGTCCCCATGAAACATGTCCGAAATGCCCAGAAACCCACGAAACTGTACAGAGGAGTGAGACAGAGGCATTGGGGGAAATGGGTGGCTGAGATCAGACTCCCAAGGAATCGAACCCGTCTCTGGCTTGGCACTTTCGACACTGCCGAGGAAGCTGCCTTGGCTTATGACAACGCTGCGTTTAAGCTCAGGGGAGACTCTGCTCGCCTCAACTTCCCTCATCTCCGTCACCAAGGAGCTCATGTGGTTAGCGAATTTGGCTATTACAAACCCCTTCATTCCTCAGTCGACGCCAAGCTCCAAGCTATCTGTGAGAGCTTGGCCAATTCCAAGAAACAGGGGAATACAGAGGAGGCTTCCTCTGTCGCCGATTCAAAGCCCAAGGTGGTGGTGTTCGATGAGGCAGAAACGGAATCCAAAAACGAATTGGAGGAATGTAAGGTGGAGAACACAACATCGTCGCCCTCGTCGGATGAGTCCTGGGCTGGTTCGTCTTCCCCTGAATCCGACATCACTTTCCTGGATTTCTCGGATTCCAAGGACGAAACTGAAAACTTTGGGCTGGAGAAGTTCCCTTCTGTGGAGATTGATTGGTCGGCTATTTAAAATGCCATCCATTTCTCTCCCTTGTTTGAGTATGTATTTGCATTTTGTAGTTTTTGTGTCTGGATCAGCAATCTGCAATGGAATTTTTGACAGCTGCAGATGTTTTGCTGAGACAGTTTAGAAATTTAAGGTACAAAATAAGGAAGCTCCACTTCCTTGGTTTAATGGTGTTTTTTAGTCCACGCATGACCAAGGGAGCTTCCACTTACGCCTTATAGTTGTACTTGTCGTTGAATCAATGTAATTAAAGCACCTTCCTACGTCTTAATGTAAAAAGGCTTTGAGCATATCGGTATTGTGTTTGCTTCTATTCTCCAGTATCATGTCTAGCTTTACTTTTTCATCTTCAGCGGCAGTTTCTCTTTTGCGAGTCCCAGAAAAATAATTAGAATGTTTCGTTCCATTGCTTAGTTCTAAAAATGGAAACAGTCAATTCAGATTAATCTTGAGATTGAGAGGCTGTATTACTCGGAGTTTGTTCGCAAAATCGATGGACAAATGTAATTTAAGTAAATTATGGTTTGTAAAATATGATTTGAGTAAATTTAAATTTTGAAGAATATAATTTATATTTAAAAAATAATTAAATAAATATAATTTGTAACAGACTATAAATATAATTTATGTTTAAATATTAATTTGTAAATAAAATTTTAAATATATAATTATAAGAAAGCATATGAAATTTATAGTTAATTTTTTAATGATGAATTATACCCACTCCCCCCCCTCCCCCCACTCCACACACTAGCTCAACTTGAATTGGCATACCACTTAAGGACTAAAGTGAATTTTAAAGAATTAGAGCGGGTGATAATTTAAATTTTTAAAGTATTGAAGTAATAAATTAAAAAAGTAATGAAAAAGGTAATTTAAATTTTTAAAGAATTGAAGTGATAAATTATAAAAGTAATTAAAAAGGAGAATCAAGGAAAGAGGGAATAGAAATTTTCAATTTTTATTTGGGACAAAGAAGAAAATTTTTAAAATTTTTATGGACTTATATAAAAAGAAAAGAAATTTAATTGTGCTTTCCATTATTTTAGCTAAAGGTCATTTCAATGAAACCGAAGATGAAAGTGGCGTTAGGTTTTTAGATACAGCACTTATACACACCACAAATACAATTTACTAGTTATACAGGCAGTGAGTCACCTATGTAATATTCTTCTTTTCCAGAAAAGGAAAACTGACAATTCTAATTTCCATTTTTAAAAAATTCCAAGAATCCCAATCTCTCTTAGTCTCTTTATCAGATAAACATTTAAAAAGAAATATATGAATATATGTAGAAATATTTAATATACAGATTTCAGTATTGCTTTCATTCTTATTTTGATATAAGCACCCTTGATTAGAATTTAAAATTTAACCTAATCATCATTTAAAATTAGAGCCATGTCTCTCAACAAAAACCATAATAACAAACTATGAATAACAGCAGTACTAAATTTTAGTTCAAGCAATATAGTTGACACTTAAACAACATAAATGCAATTAAGCCACACGGATGGTAGTTTGATTAAACAATGTAAAGTGAAAATAGTATAGAACAGAGAAGAAAATAGATTGAAAAACACATAAAAAAAACATATGGATTTAACATAATTTCATTAATATAATCTACGTTTATGGATAGAGAGAATTTCATGATATTCATTAACAAAAATATTGACATTATATAATGAAAATTGAAATACATAAATCAGAAAAATACATAACTACTCAGACCATAAAATGGGTCGTGAGTTGTCTCAATGAATCGCTCTATATTGCGGAGTGATTCGGGTCACACTTTCAAAATATCAAATTGAATCATAATTTGATTTATCATATAATTCAAATCACTCAATAAAGAGATAGATCTCATCTTATCTTGATGGGGTTATGATAAGGAATTGGAAGGCCTGATTTGGTCCTGTTCCTCTGTAGACGATAATATAAAGTATAAACGGAATAAGGAGGATCGTAATGGATTCAATAAATTCTTATTCTTTACTCAGAGGATGAGCACCCCCACAGAAGAATCTCTTCCAAGTTAAGATAACCGCTCACTGCATCCTTCGTACAAATTTTCCTTTTCTTCAAAAAATAGATGAGTCATTGCATCTAAAATAATTTGAGTCAAAAAGGAATGTGAACGAAATGGGAAGTTGCAAAAAAGGGGGGGTTGCAGTTGTAGAGGGAATAAAAAGCTCGTGATTCGTGATCCAAGTTGCCCAATTACTTTACAGATTCTGATGATGTGGCCACACAGTCATCCTCACAATTCTTATATACAAAGTTAAGAATCCTATAGATATATGGCATAAACATATACTTGTGAGGTGGTGAAGAAGCCGTTGGAAAGGGAAGGCAGGCGTGCGAAGAGGGTGTGAAAAGATGAGATGTTTAATATCTTAGCAAAAAGGAACAAAGGAGAGGGACTTAAAGGGTGTGTGTGTGTGATGCGTTGATGCGTTGATGCGAATGTGAAGGCACAACACAATCGCAAACCTGTCATCAGAATCAATACCTTCAACAAACTCTATGTCTTCTGTCTTGTCCTTTTGTGTGGCCACAAGCTCAGATTCAACCAACAATAACTTGATCTTGTCCATTCTTATAATTTAATATCTCAAAGGTAAAGCTTCTCAATTTAGTTCTTTAGTTATTAAAAGATTGCATTTGTTTTTGTTAGCGCAATTATACACAAGAAGGGGGTGAATTGAGTGTATTAATAATTTTTAACTTGTTTTGAAAATCCTATTTATCTTGTTCAAGAAGATGAATATTAAGAAAATCAAAATTTAGTAAACTGTAAAGAGAGTAGAGAGATTTCATATAAAAAGATATAAAGAGATCGGATTCTATTTACTTGGATCCTATGTCCTTTTTCCAGTGCACAAATGCAAAGGAGATTTCTATAAAATAACCAGATTGAGAATTATAAAAAAATCCTTTCAAAGACCAGCCTCTTGGCTTTTACATAAGAACCCTTTCAAGGACAAGCCTCTTGATTTTTATACTCTAAACTCAAAATACAAACCAAACAAAACATAGGGAATTACAACCTTACAACAAGGCTCAGCTCTAAACAACCTTTACAACCCTTTTATACAAAGAGGAAGATGAATAGATAAAGAAAAGGAACTAATGAACGAAGCCTTATTAACCTTTTTCTCTTTCTCTCAAGATATCAATGAAGGATTTAAGTGAATTAAATCGAAGAACTTGATCGGTTTTAGATACAAGATCATAGCATATTAATTGACATGTAAATAGAAGAATAGATCAAGGATGTGTACCTGGTATGATACCGCAATCTAGCGACAAATATTGAAGGTATCAATATTGAAACACCTATAGTGAGAGAATAACTGCTCTCTATCTAATAAGTTTTCTATACAGTAGTTAAACTGCTTAATGAGGAATCAGTTTATTAATTATCGTATAAGAATAGAGATCTCTCAATAGGCTATCTAATGAATAGCCCAACTCATAACGGGCCATTCACAACAAAAGCCCATTAACTATATTCATAAGTTGACCTAGTACTATATTATAAATAATAATTGATATAATAATGATTTTAAATAATATTTTAATTATTGATCAATGCTAATCCACATAGGATAAATATTTAAATAAAAATTCAACAATTCTCCCACTTGAATAGTAATAATCAAACATTAAAAATACAAGAATCATTAAGACTAGAATATCAACTATGGTCAAATTACATGTCAACCAACAGTCTAAGAAACATAAGTTTCAACTCTGCAGAAATAGTATTCGATAGGAAAATAGATCATACATATTAAATGCTCATATTTTATATAAAGAATAATAAATATGAAAAAATATAATTAATTAACAGAAATATGCAATCCAAGAATGGTCCAAGCATCTAAAAATACTATAAGAGATATGATAATAAAAATGACGTTGTCTCAAACATATCTCATAAGAATAACATTAAATGAATATAAAATTTCATACTCCCACTAACCCAAAACATCAAAAGACTTAACTAAACCCATATGAGCTACATGATTCTGAAAAGCTCTAATAGTTAAGCGTTTAGTTAGTGGATCTTCGAACATGTTCTCTGTAGCAAGATGCTCAACATGAGTCTAAAACTGTAGAATTTTCTCTCTAACAAATATATATTTAATATCAAAGTTTTTTTTAGCGAGGAGAGCTTCTATTGCTTTGAGAAAAATGCATAGCAGCAGTATTGTCACAATATATCACAAGTGGCTTAGGAATGCTTTCAACAATATCATAGTCAAAGATTAAGATTTTCAGCCACATGGCTTGACAAGTAGCATCATAGTAAGTGACATACTATGCCTCTATGGTAGAAGTAGTTATAAGAGTCTGTTTAACACTCTTTCAAGAGATAGCTATTCTTGTCATCATAAAAAGTAGAGCCGAAAGTAGACTTTCGATCGTCAAAGCAATCATGCCAAATAAGAATCAGAATAATCAATGACCTAAAGTTGATCAGACTTCCTATAAGTCAACACATGATCATTAGTTCCCTGCAAATATCTTATGACCCTTTTCTTGGCTTTCAAATGACCTAAACTTGGGTTACTCAAGTATATCCCTAAAGTATTAATAGCAAAAGCAATATCAGGATGAGTACAAACTTGAGCATACATTAATCAACAGAAGCATATGCGACCTTTTTGCTCTCTGGAATGCTTTGTCTAATTGACTTATCCATAGTGTATTTTATTACTATGAGACACACTCTGTTTGAATGTTCATATTTTTTTACGGGAAACCTTTTCAGCAGCAGTGGACAAGGCATTAAGAGCAATAGGCTCTTCTTTTCTCAACGCCAAGTCCATATTAGTGATAGCCAAATAGAGATCTAGAGATTATATCAAGTCCTGAAAATTGGTCTTATTCAAAATCTTGACAGAAGTCAAGCATAGACAAAAAGGCTAGTATGATAACAACAAAAGAAAATATTTAATATGCATGATATCATCATACGATAAGAGAATTAAATGGTTCCGTATGCACAGCCAATCATGCCCTTTAGAAAAATTTCTCACTTACTGTAGTTCCACCTAAGGGTCCTGAATCATAATAAAAAAGAAATGTAATAATTACAATTTACAAATATTATATCACCCAAATTTCTAATACCAATAGGGTATTCGAAAGATAGTTGACATAAGCATAAAACGAACAATGCATTGTAGAACAAATTACATTAATGATAACACACCGATAGGGTATAATTATTATTAATGTAATAAAATAATAATAAAAGAAAAAAAAATTAATCATTCAACTCACAAAATTTGTATAATTGTACCCACGATAAATGAGTTTACAGTTATACAAATCATCAGCAATTGTATTCAAAAATTACAATAAATACATATTATATCTGATGAAATTATTCAATTCACATATAGACCAAAAATTAATTTCTTGACAATGACACATCAATAGGGAGAGTATGATATACCAAGATGCCATTAGCAAAGTAAGGAATACTCATTAAATTTTAGGCCGAAAAAATGAGAGTACAACATTTAAAATCACAAACTTATTCCCACTAGTCATCATATAAAAAACAATTATGTGACACATTCTCCTTGAAACTGATCAAAGTGACAACATGGTAAAATTTTATGTACCATTGCCTCAAGACCTATTTCAAACTGTATATGAATCTCTTTAATTTGGATACTGGATGCTTTTGACCATATTTCTAAAAAAATATAATGTTGATCCATGTACACATCATTTAAAAAATTACTGTTTAAGAATGTTGTCTAAATATCTATTTGGTGAAGCTCTAAGTCAAAAGAGCCACCAATAATTAAGAGAAACATAAACCAACTTAGATTCAACCCAAATACAAAAATGTAATACCTAAAAGGGAAAAAATTATTTCCCACAAGAAACACACATTAATATCACTATGATAGGGAGTGTACACTAATGATATTTCAAGACAAATTATTTATTGTCACCATAATTGCTATTTTTTCCTTTTTCTCAAGCCATAATTATTTTGAAAAAAATAAAGATATATATATATATATATCATTTGCAAAAATAACACCAAAGATTGGATCCGCGATAGGCGAGCTCACAACCTCACAGAATTATCCAAACAATATCTTTGGATATTAAAACAATTTGACAGATCATTTAGAAACAATTTACAACAAAACAATATAATTTAAGTAATCAAATAATTACAAATTGTCTCTAAAATAATTTAAATACATAACGATGCTACCAGGGAAAGAGTGTGAGGGATATTTATGTTGGTATGAAATGCTATTGGCAAGTATACCGAGTCAACAAGTAATATAGAAAATGAGTAGAGTATCGATCCCACGAGGATTATAGTAGTCAAGTACCGATTTCGCTATTTCTACACTATCTAGACGATCGAATTTTAATGTGATTAAACTAAACTAGCCTAAATTAATTTTCTAAAATAAACTAAATTACTAATGATTAACGGAAAGTCACACAACTAAACTAAGGAAAGTATGCAAATTATTAGGGAGTTAGGGATTCGATTTCACTAACATATCCAACTAGAGTTTCCCTTTTAATCTAAGTCTTTAATTTCTATATTGATGGTAGAATTCTCAATTTTAATTAAAACTCAATTCCTTAGCAAATCAATACTCTGAACCTAATCAAATTCTCTAATTCATTAGACCAACCAAATTAGGCACAGGCAATAAGTATAAGTGAATTCTATCAAAATTACACAAGTAATCTGTCTATTCCTAGATCAAATCTACTTATGGCAATTAATTCAATATGTGTATTCAATACATGAATTTTCCAATTCTCTGTATGAACTCTAAATCAATTTTCAAGTAATCAGTTTGAAAAAGTAGTAGGCACAGAAATAATTACTCAATAAAAGAATTAAATAAACTCATATTACTTGAAAACTTAATTCATAATATTCAAGACATCTTCCCCCTAACAAGAGGAATTTAGCTACTCATGATACATAAAACATCCACAATAATATCCATGAGTTCTCTCATTAAAACTAAAAGAACAGAAAAAGGAGAAAAGATGAAGAATAGATGAAGAATGATGATTCCAATCTCCAAAGCTTTTTTCACTTCGTGTACAGTGCGGCACATTCATCCTTCTCCAAATCCTAATTCAAAAATGAAAGATATTCAATCAAATAATAATAATAAAATATAAAGATAACTTTTTTTCAAATCCTAATCTTAATTTAAATTCTAAAAGAAACTAACCAAAATAAATTCTAATAAAAGTTAACTTAAATATCCTAACTAACTTAAACTAAATAACCACAATAATTAATAAATCTTAAGATAAATCCTAAAGAAAAATTAATTCCCTATAAAATTAAGTTAATCAATTAAAAATACTAAATAAATCAGAAAAAGACTTAAAACTATTTATTTTACTCAATTCATTAATAAAAATATAGGTTAAATAACTCTATAAAATAGAGTTATCACACCCTCAAACTTAAGATTTTGCTTGCCCTCGAGCAAAAGTAATGCTCCACAAAAATGTAAGTTGACCACTCTCTGTAATTCATCCTAAAAGCCAAACATCAATCCTCAATAATTACATAGAATAAAATGATAAACAATAAGGTAAAACAATTCTAGCAAGTTTCGAAATTCGAAATATAATAATCCATTTTCTCAGACCCTTGAAGTGTGTGTGTGAGTAGCTAACAACATTTTCATGCAAATATTTAAAATCAATTCTATATTTATTAAACTATATAACCAAACCTCAACTTTAGAACTTCATATGCTTAATCTTATATCCTCCCTTCACTAATATAAGCAACATAGAAATAAAGATCAATAGGTCTTTATCCGCTTGTAATAGGGCCAATGGTTAAGGTAAAAGAAGAAAAGTGATAAGGGATATACAAAGTACAAGAGAATAAGTAATACATAGTGTAAAGTATAACTCTCCTACTTCTCTACTTTTTAGTTCAACTTTCCTTCTTTCTCCTTTTTCTATTTTTCTTTTTTTTTTCAATGTCAACTCCCCTAAACTTAAATCATTTTAATCCACTTTTTTTTTCATTTTTCTTTTTCTGGGGGGTTGAGCATTTTTAGCTTCATTCATCTTTATTTTCATCATTTTCTTTTTTCGGCCTCTTTTCCTTCAGGATTTTTCTATGTACCACTTACTCTCTTGAAATGGTAGATAATTTCTTTTTGGGCTTAAGGTTATAACTTTATGGGTACCAAAAAGAAAATTCAATTTTCAATTATTTCCACAATAAAAAGGCTCAAAATGGGTACTAGTGGTAAATAACTGAAAGATGAAAAAAATATAGTCAAAGGCTCAAAATTAATCAAACAATGCCTAAATCATATCTCTATCTACATGCTACTTAGGATTTTGCCTTGGGAGAATATAAAATCAAGTTCTAGAGTTCTAAAATTGAGGTAAAGTATATAATTCAATAAATATAAAACTTTCTTTTAAAGATCTGCACTTCAAATTTTACTGGCTACAGTGCTCAATAATTTTTTAAGAGTTAAGAAAATAAAACCATTATCAAGCAATCTTCTCCATTGCTAAAATTATCTTTGATTTCCTGTAAATCATCTTCCTATATCAATTAATTTTCATCATAGGTAATTGACTTTTCATAGGAAAAGCTACAAAAGCAATCAACAATTTTCACTTAATTTTTAGAAAAGTTTCCAAGGGCAAGCAAAATTTAAGTTATACCATTTGAAAGCACAAATTGAATGACTAAAAAGTTCTCCAATCCAAAACTAAATTCACTGTCACATCCCAAAAATTGAACATGTGAAAAGATACTACTCATTAAATAAAATTCTCAAACATACGTCATTTACATATATTCTGTAAGGTTTTACATTCAACCTTAATCATTCATTCCACACTACAGAATTATATTCATCTGATAAGCAAATATAGACATACATAGTCTGATATTTCTATCTCATCGCAAGCCTAGGAGACCTATAGAAAGTACAGAGCGTTTCTAGTATTCACATTAATAAGTACTGGTATCCCACCAGACAGAAATAGAGAATAATCCCAAGGGGCTTCTAATCTTCAAACGGATTCTTTTCTTCTTTGTTTTCTGTATCTGAAAAAAATAATCATAGGGAGTGTGAGTTTATTTAAAAACTCAGTAAGTAAATAACTGTACTATAGAAAATATCAAAAGTACAAATACCACATTTACTCATATAATTAATTGTCTTATACATCGAGTAGTATGGGACTCTAACCCTTTCAAACTCATGAATAAGATTTCATAGATATACACCGAGTAGTATGAGACTCTAACCCTTTCAAACTCGTGAATAAGATTTCTTAGATATACGCCGAGTAGTATGGGACTCTAACCCCTTCAACTCGGGTATAGGTTTCATAGATATACACTGAGTAGTATGGGACTTTAACCCTTTCAAACTCATGTATTAGATCTCGTAGATCTTTACTCATTGATAAGATAGAGAGAATTTATCACATAGTACAATTGCCATGAAATAAAATAATTTCTACATACTCTTATTTCTACCGATCATCTTATACTCCCATATGAAAAATACGCAAAATTTTCTGATTGCTACAGTGACGGTTTACTACAGTACGGTTGCTACATTAACGGTTCGCTACAGTGCCGGTTCGCTATAGTGTCGGTTCGCTACAGTAACGTTGACTGCTACAGCACCGTTGACTGCCGACACTACAGTACTGCTACAGTAACTCGAAGAAAATTTTCCAGAATTTTTTCGAAATCTCTGGTCGCTACAGTAACTCGAATTTTTGCAGAAAAATCTTTCAAAAATTCATCCTTTCCTTTCTTGTTTCAAAACCAGAATTTCAACTCTTTTAACCGATTATAACTCAAATATAACTTCTAAAACTACTAAGATTTATGAATTATCATCAAAATCTTCAAGAACAAAACCTCTTTTGATCTTCTACATAAACTGAAATTTAAGGAAAATAATGAGATTAAAGCTTACCTTTAATCCTTACAAAGCTTTTGAACCGAACAGATAATCGAAATTCTGAAGATCAAGGAAAGGATTTGAGAAGAGGGTGAAGAAACGAGAGAAAGTGAATTTACTATTCACTTCAGCTGCTTCGATCGTGAGAAAAAAAATAAGGGGGGTACTATTGAAACTTTATATTAAATATTTCTAATGGGTTATTTAATAACCCATGGGTATCCATAACCCAACATCCAAACCCATCCAGTCAATTTACAATAAATGGACTAATTGACCATTCTGAAACCACTTTTCTATGAATTTCACCATTCTTAGAATATATCCCACATTGTGCAAATATTTAGTCCAGTCATTTAACTCAATTTTCATAAATAATATTCAAAGAGAACAATTAAATATGAACATTAAATATGACCAAAATAAATAACTAAAGTAACGTTGTAAAATTCTAAAATACTCTTAAGCGAATTATATTATGAAATTAACGGGTATTACATTCTACCCCCCTTAAAAGAATTCGGTCATCCGAATTAAAATCTTACCTCAAGTTTCAAATAAATGTGGATAGTTTTTCCACATCTCATCTTCTGCCTCCCACGTAGCTTCCTCGCGAGAATGATTTCTCCAAAGAACCTTGACAGTAGGAATTTCTTTGGTACGCAATTTCTTGACTTTTCTATCAAGGATAGCTACTGGTACCTCTTCGTAGGTGAGAGTTTCATCAAAATAAACTTCTTGGGGTTGAATGACATGAGAAGGATCAGGAAGATACTTTCGTAGCATGGACACATGAAATATTTGATGAACTCTCTCTAGGTTGGAAGGTAGGTCTAGGCGATATGCCACATTACCCACTCTGTCTACAACCTCATATGGGCCAACATACCTCGGACTAAGCTTGCCTTTTTTCCCGAATCTCATTACTCCCTTCATAGGTGAGATTCGTAAGAAAACCATATCACCTATTGCAAATTCAAGGTCACGTCGTCGGTTGTCCGCATAAGACTTCTGTCTACTCTAAACAGTTAACAACTTCTCTCTGATCAGTTTAACTTTATTTATATCTTCCTGTATCATCTCAGGTCCAAATATTTTGGTTTCACCAAGTTCAAACCAACCTATAGGAGATCGACATCGTCTCCCATATAAAGCCTCAAAGGGTGCCATTTGAATATTGGCTTGGTAACTGTTGTTATAAGCAAATTCAATAAGAGACAAATGATCTTCCCAACTTCCACTGAAATCCATCACACAAGCTCTTAGCATATCCTCTAAAGTCTGAATTGTCCTTTCGGACTGTCCATCAGTCTGAGGATGGAATGCTGTGCTAAGATTCACTTTGGTACCCAAAGCCTCTTGAAAGACTTTCCAGAACTGAGAAGTAAACTGAGGTCCTCGGTCTTATATAATGGATATTGGTACACCATGAAGTTTCACTATTTCTTTAACATAAAGTCGAGCAAGTTTTGCTACACTGAAAGTGGTATGAATAGGAAGAAAATGTGCTGACTTAGTAAGTCGATCCACTATGACCCATATTGAGTCATTTCTTTTTGTTGACCGAGGTAAACCTACTACAAAATCTATAGTGATCCTTTACCACTTCCACTCGGGAATATCTAATTTTTGCATCAAACCTGGTGGTCGTCGATGTTCAGCTTTAACTTGCTGACAAGTCAAACATCGAGCTACAAAGTCAGTCACATCTCGCTTCATGCCCTCCCACCAGTAAACTTGTTTCAAGTCCTGATACATTTTCACAGCACCAGGATGTACAATGTAGGGCGAACCATGAGCTTCCATTAAGATTTCATGTTTCAAAGATTCAATGTTGGGGACACAAAGTCTCCCATTAAACCATAAGACTCCTTCTTCATCTACCAAGAAACTTGGTGCTAGACCTTGCCTTGCCTTATCTCTGATTTTGACCATATCAATGTCATTTTCTAAAGTTGCTTTTACTTTTTCAACAAGGGATGATCTTACTGTTAAATGAGCCAGAAATATACCTGACTCAGTGATCTCGAAGAATACTCCATCAGCTTCCAATTCTTGTAGTTCATGTATTAGAGACCTCCTTATAATGGCAATGTGAGCTAAACTTCCCATAGACTTTCGACTTAGAGCATCAGCCACTACATTTGCTTTACCTGGATGGTAAAGGATGGTACAATCATAATCTTTCAGAAGTTCCATCCACCTTCGTTGCCTTAGATTGAGATCTCTCTGCTCAAAAATGTACTTAAGGCTTTTGTGATCTGTAAAAATTTGACAAGTCTCCCCATACAAGTAATGTCTCCAAATCTTTAGGGCAAACACTACAGCTGCCATTTCCAAATCATGAGTGGGATAATTCAATTCATGCTTTTTAAGCTGACGTGAGCCATAAGCTATGACTTTACCATGTTGCATCAACACACATCCTAAGCCTATCTTTGAGGCATCACAGAATACAGAGTAACCCCCTGGTCCTGATGGTAGGATTAAGACTGGTACAAAAGTTAAACACTCTTTCAATTGGGTGAAACTTTGCTCACATGAATCATCCCAAACGTATTTAACATTCTTTCGAGTTAACTTATTTAATGGGAGAGCTGTCTTAGAGAAATCTTTGATAAAGCGACGGTAATACCCTGCTAAGCCAAGAAAACTACGTACTTCAGACACAGTTGTTGGTCTAGGCCATTATTTTACTGCTTCAATTTTACTTGGATCTACATGAATACCTTCTTGGGAAATAACATGTCCCAAAAATGTTACATGACTCATCCAGAATTCACATTTTGAGAGCTTTGCGTACAACTGATGCTCTCTCAAGGTCTGAAGCACTATTCTCAAATGTTCAGTATGTTCTTCATGACTCTTTGAATACACCAAAATATCATCAATAAATACAATTACAAACTTATCAAGGAATGATTTGAACACTCTGTTCATTAAATCCATAAATGCTGCTGGTGCATTTGTTAACCTAAAAGACATCACAAGAAACTCATAATGTCCATACCGTGTACGAAAAGCAGTCTTAGGTATATCATCACTCTTAATTCGTAACTGATGATATCCAGACCTTAGATCAATCTTTGAGAAGTATTTTGCTCCTTGAAGCTGATCAAACAAATCATCTATCCTTGGTAAAGGATACTTATTCTTCACTGTGACTTTATTCAGCTGACGATAATCTATACATAATCTCATAGAACCATCTTTCTTTTTCACAAAAAGAACAGGAGCACCCCAAGGTGAAAAACTTGGGCGAATGAACCCTTTGTTTAACAAATCTTCCAATTGTTCTTTGAGTTCTTTTAGCTCAACAGGAGCCATACGATAAGGTGGAATAGAAATTGGTCGTGTGTCTGGGACCAAATCAATACTGAACTCAATATCTCTTTCTGGCGGTAATCCAGGTAAATCTTCTGGGAACACATCTGGAAATTCATTAACCACATGTATGTCTTCTAACTTCTATTCTTTCTTTTCTAAATCTTTAATAAAAGCTAGAAATCCCTGACATCCCTTTCGCAACATACGCCGGGCACTTAACATAGATATCATGTTGCAAGGTACATCACTTCGATCTCCTTGAAACACAAAATTACTCCTCCCCGGCATATTAAAGGAAATAACTTTATCACGACAATTTATAGTAGCATGACAAGAAGATAGCCAGTCCATTCCTAAAATCACATCAAAATCTAACATATTGAGAATCATAAGATCTATCTCAGTTTCCATGCCTCCAACGATTATTTTACAAGAACGATAACATGTTTTAACCATCAAAGTCTCTCTCATCGGTGTGGAAACCAAGAATGGTTTTTTAAGAATAATCGAATCAATTGCAAATCTCTTGGCAAATAGGGGTGACACATATGAGTGAGTAGAACCGGGGTCAAACAAAATATGTGCAGCAAAAGTATTAATAGATAATATACCTGTAACTACAGCATTGGATGTTTGAGCATCCTGTCGGGTTAGAGCATATACTCTTGCATTTCCTCTGCCAGCAGCTTGTTTTCCACGGTCACCTTGGCCTCTTCCAGAACCTCTTCCCATACTACCCCCTATTGAAGGGGTTGGTGTTCGAGTAATAGAAGCAGAAATAGACTGTGGCCGAGGTGGCAAAGTAGACCCTTGACCTGGTCTTGTCATGAGCTGAGGGCACTCCCTTATAAAATGTCCTTTTTGTTCACAGTGAAAACAGCCTGTACCAACAGTGTTTAACCTGCATTCTCCGAAGTGAAACTTTCCACATTCAGGACATTGAGATTTTTCCCTTCTACCTTGAGTACCTCCTCTACTAGAAGAGCTAAAACCACCCCTGTTCTCTGAACGAGGCTTAGCCACACTGGCTGTAGAATAAGATGACTTAGTAGGAGTGGCTGGAGCATGTTGTGATGCAGTAAAAGTCCCTGAGTCTTCCCCTTGATCAAAAGATCTCCTATATCTGGCCTTCTTCTTTTGACGATATTCTTCTTTATTCTTTGACCTCCTTTCTATTCTTCGGGCCACATCAACAGCTTCTGAGTACGAAGAGTAATCATTCATATTAGAACCCACTTGATCATATAAGGCATCACGAAGCCCTTCCACAAACTTTTCTATTTTCTTCCTTTCAGAAGGAATGATTTCAGGGGCATATTCAGATAATTTAACAAACTGAGCTGAATATTCATCAACAGTCATGGTTCCCTGTCGTAGATACAGAAAATCCCTGGCCCTAGATGATCGTTCACTTGCCGGAAGAAATTCATCCATAACCAATCTGTAAAATTCTGTCCATATAACTGGCAGTGCGCCTTGAATTCTAGCTTTCTTCCAGTTCCTCCACCATTTACCAGCCCTACCCTTTAACTGAAAGGAAGTGAATTCTACCTTTTGAGTAGGAGAACACCCTATAGCATCACATATTGCTTCACAATCTTCAAGGAAACATTGTGGGTCCTCTTTGGGATCTTCCCCTGAAAAAGTAGGAGGCCTCATTTTCTGGAATTCAGACATTCTTACCTCTCTTACATTAACTCCTCTCGCTAACGGAGCTGGTGGTACAATTTCAGCTTCAACAATAGGAGGATCCACTGGCAGGTTAGCTTGTGCAGCTCGACCTCTCATTTCAGCCTCAAATCGGTCAAATCGTTCATTCATCAAATTAATCACATGTGCAATAGTTGCATTACCAACGTGAGCATCAGGTTCGACTCTTCTTGCTTGCTCACTAGTTGCGCCCTCAGTACTTTGAGCATGTAAACTATCACCACGGTTAGGATCATCTTGCACATGTACTGGTGGATTTATGGCCCTCCTTGGACCCATATGCTCATTATTATTAGAAGATCCTTCTGACATTGATCTGTCACAGATCTACACACATAACAAACAATTTTCAGACATAAACAAAATATCACTTACTAGCCCCACTGAGAAGTTATCTATAAAATGACGTTATACTCTACAAGGTCTTTTATGGAACCTAATCCTATGGTCATGCCGCGGCTCATGACAATAGGGAAGGGCCCACAAAGATCACTTTGCTCTGTACTCTATAGGGGACCTATAAAACCTATCCTCTGATACCAAATTTGTCACATCCCAAAAATTGAACATGTGAAAAGATACTACTCATTAAATAAAATTCTCAAACATACGTCATTTACATATATTCTGTAAGGTTTTACATTCAACCTTAATCATTCATTCCACACTACAGAATTATATTCATCTGATAAGCAAATATAAACATACATAGTCTGATATTTCTATCTCATCGCAAGCCTAGGAGACCTATAGAAAGTACAGAGTGTTTCTAGTATTCACATTAATAAGTACTGGTATCCCACCAGACAGAAATAGAGAATAATCCCAAGGGGCTTCTAATCTTCAAACGGATTCTCTTCTTCTTTGTTTTCTGTATCTGAAAAAAATAATCATAGGGAGTGTGAGTTTATTTAAAAACTCAGTAAGTAAATAACTGTACTATAGAAAATATCAAAAGTACAAATACCACATTTACTCATATAATTAATTGTCTTATATTCAAAGAGAACAATTAAATATGAAAATTAAAAATGACCAAAATAAATAACTAAAGTAACGTTGTAGAATTCTAAAATACTCTTAAGCGAATTATATTCCGAAATTAACGGGTATTACATTCTACCCCCCTTAAAAGAATTCGGTCCTCCGAATTAAAATCTTACCTCAAGTTTCAAACAAATGTGGATATTTTTTCCACATTTCATTTTCTGCCTCCCACGTAGCTTCCTCGCGAGAATGATTTCTCCAAAGAACCTTAACAGTAGGAATTTCTTTAGTACGCAATTTCTTGACTTTTCTATCAAGAATAGCTACTGGTACCTCTTCGTATGTGGCATATCGCCTAGACCTACCTTCCAACCTAGAGGGAGTTCATCCAATATTTCATGTGTCCATGCTACAGAAGTATCTTCCTGATCCTTCTCATGTCATTCAACCCCAAGAAGTTCATTTTGATGAAACTCTCACATACGAAGAGGTACCAGTAGCTATTCTTGATATTAAAGTCAAGAAATTGCGTACTAAAGAAATTCCTACTGTTAAGGTTCTTTGGAGAAATCATTCTCGCGAGGAAGCTACGTGGGAGGCAGAAAATGAAATGTGGAAAAAATATCCACATTTGTTTGAAACTTGAGGTAAGATTTTAATTCGGAGGACCGAATTATTTTAAGGGGGGTAGAATGTAATACCCGTTAATTTCGGAATATAATTCGCTTAAGAGTATTTTAGAATTCTACAACGTTACTTTAGTTATTTATTTTGGTCATTTTTAATTTTCATATTTAATTGTTCTCTTTGAATATTATTTATGAAAATTGAGTTAAATGACTGGACTGAATATTTGCACCATGTGGGATATATTCTAAGAATGGTGAAATTCATGGAAAAGTGGTTTAAGAATGGTCAATTAGTCCATTTATTGTAAATTGACTGGATGGGTTTGGATGTTGGGTTATGGATACCCATGGGTTATTCAATAACCCATTAGAAATATTTAAAATAAAACTTCAATAGTAACTTCTCATAATTCGCGTCTGAAGCAAAAGGTTGGAAGGAACAGTAACTTCAGTTTCTCTCGTTTCTTCATCTTCTTCTCAAATCCTTTCCTTGATCTTCAGAGTTTTGATTATTTGTTCGGTTCAAAAGCTTTGTAAGGATCAAAGGTAAACTTTAATCTCATTATTTTCCTTAAATTTCAGTTTATATGGAAGATTAGAGGAGGTTATGTTCTTGAAGATTTTGATGATAATTCGTGAATCTCAGTTGTTTTAGAAGTTATATTTGAGTTATAATCGGTTAAAAGAGTTGAGATTCTGGTTTTGAATCAAAAGAAAGGAAAGGATGAATTTTTTAAAGATTTTCTGCAAAATTCGAAGTACTGTAGCAACTGGAAATCTGGAATTTTTCTTCGAGTTACTGTAGCGACCAGAAATTTCAGAAAAAATCTGAAAAATTTTCTTCGGGTACTGTAGTAGTTACTGTAGTGTCGGCTGTCAACGGTACTGTAGCAGTCAACGTTACTATAGCGAATCGTCACTGTAGCGAACCGTTACTATAGCAAACAGAAAATTTTACGTATTTTCGTGATTTTGTTTCTTTTCTTATGTTTCCTTGTAATATATTTTACTAGAAAATTTTCCTACACAAATTCTAGTGTGGAACAAGGTAAACTTGGACAAACATCAAGGTGAGTGAATAACCTTGCTCAACTAATTTGATATTACTAGTCAAAGTACAATATAAGTCCCATTTACAATATTATTTGGATAATAAGCAATTAATTTTTCATATGGGAGTATATGATGATCAGTAGAAATAAGAGTATGTAGAAATTATTTATTTCATGACAATTATACTATGTGATGAATTCTCACTATCTTATTAATGAGTAAAGATCTACGGGATCTAATACACGAGTGTGAAAGGGTTAAAGTCCCATACTACTCGGTGTATATCTAAGAAATCTTATACACGAGTTTGAAAGGGTTAAAGTCCCATACTACTCAGTGCATATCTATGAAACCTATACATGAGTTGAAAGGGTTAAAGTCCCATACTACTCGGTGTATACCTATGAGATCTTATTCACGAGTTTGAAAGGGTTAGAGTCCCATACTACTTGGTGTATATCTATGAAATCTTATTCATGAGTTTGAAAGGGTTAGAGTCCCATACTACTCGATGTATAAGACAATTAATTATATGAGTAAATGTGGTATTTGTACTTTTGATATTTTATATAGTACAGTTATTTACTTACTGAGTTTTTAAATAAACTCATACTCCCTATGATTATTTTTTTCAGAAACAGAAAACAAAGAACAAGAGTATCCGTTTGAAGAATAGAAGCCTCTTGGAATTATCCTCTATTTCTGTCTGGTGGGGTACCAGTACTTATTAATGTGGATACTAGGAACGCTCTGTACTTTCTATAGGTCTCCTAGACTTGCGATGAGATAGAAATATCAGACTATGTATGTCTATATTTGCTTATCAGATGAATATAATTCTGTAGTGTGGAATGAATGATTAAGGTTGAATGCAAAACCTTACAGAATATATGTAAATAACGTATGTTTGAGAATTTTATCAAATGAGTAGTATCTCTTCACATGTTCAATTTTTGGGATGTGACAGCTTAAGTGCAAATAAGAAAAATATTATGATTCTTAGCACAAATTCAATAAGAATTTAGGTGGAATAGGATGAAGGAAGTCAAACTATCAAAATAAAAATAAATAAATAAGATTAAAATAAAAAATAAAGAAAATAAATAAAAGAAAAAAATTTATTTTTTTTGAACAAAATTTTGGATGCCAAGGCATCCAAAATGAATGCCTTGGCATTGGATCTCTGGAATTTCTCAAGTTCATGCTATAGTGTTTTTTTTTACGTGAACGAATAATTGGATGCCAGGCATCCAAAATGAATGCCTTGTTCTCTGATTTTACTGCAGAATTTTTTTTTTTTAAAATGAATCAATGCCAAGGCATCAGATATGGATGCTTTAGCATTCAAATTCTAATATCTTTATACTCCAATATCCACACTTAGTTCCCAAACTCCATGAATTGCACCCAAAATATAGACTTACCTTATCTTCCTTTTTAATTTTTTTGCTATTTTCTTCTTGCAAAATAGGTCTCCAAACACTTGTGAATGTGCCAAACTCCATTTTTATCAATTAAACTCATCAATGATCTTTTCAATTACCTGCAAAATAGTTCAAGTCTTTAGAAAAATAAGGAAAAAAATTGCAATAAACTTAAAAAGAAAATCAAACACTGCAAAACCAAAAACAAAATAAATCTAAAAGCTAAATATTAAAAATTGGGTTGCCTCCCAACAAGCGCTTAGTTATAGTCTTTAGCTTGACTCTTCCAGTGTCTTCATGTTGGATCAATAAGATTCGGGGAGAGCTTCTCCCTGTTGACCTCTCCCATAGGATAATACTTTACCAAAGCTAGTACTTTCCTATTCTTCAATATCACATCTTTCAATGTAAAATTAAATTTCTATTGAGGTTGGACCATCAAATTACAATCGTCTTCCATGAATATTCTGCAACTCGTTGGACGCATCCCTTTCATGTCATTTATGGCTTCACTTATCTTTGATTTGTGCTTCGTCAAAACTCTTAAAAGTTTTTCTTTTTCTATCTGTGTTAGTTCAACACTTATAATAACAGAAAACATGTTATTTCCACCAAGAAAAGAATATTTAAGATGAAGAGGAAGATGTTTTAAATCAAGTTTTGGATCTTTACTTACCTCCTCTTTTTTCAAATTTTCAACGTAACTTTCTTGGCCAAGCGATTCATAAGGCAAGCCCTCTAATAGTTCAATACAACTCCTAATCTTGGACTCATTCTCAAGTTGTTCATCAATATTAATTTTAATTGAATTTTTTAAAACAGATTCAAAAGATGGTTTAGGAACAAACCTGTAGCATTCCTTGGTAGCAAAGGAGTCAGTGTGGTCAATTATGCGGCATTGTCCATCGTCTTCTACAGGATGGTTCATGAGTTCAAACACATTGAACGTCACCTTTTCATCATTTATCCTGAGCATAAGCTCTCTTTTTTACACATCTATCAATACTCGACTCGTTGCCAAAAAGGGTCTTCTCAAAATAAGCGGGATATTCTTATCTTCCTCCATGTCTATCACAACAAAGTCAATGGGAAATATAAATTTATCAACTTTCACAAGCACGTCCTCCACGATACCATAAAGATGCTTAATTGACCGATCTGCCAACTGTAGTGATATCATCGTGGGCTTAACTTCCCCAATCCCGAGCCGACGAAATATGGAAAGTGGCATCAAGTTGATGCTAGCTCCTAGATCACAAAGAGCTTTTTCAACAATTAAATTTCCCATTTTGCAAGGTATGTGAAAGCTACTTGGATTCTTAAGCTTCGAGGGCAACTTTTTCTAAAGTATGGCATTGCACTCTTCATTTAACATGATTGTCTCATCCTTAGAAAGCTTCCTCTTCTTAGATAGGATATCTTTCAAAAATTTAGCATAAACTGGCATATGCTCAATCGCCTCAGCAAATGGAATGTTGATCTGCAACTTCTTGAAGATATCGAGGAATCGTAAAAATTGCCTATCTTGAGTCTGTTTCTTCAAACACTGAGGATAAGGAGCATTTCGATACGGTGAAGGCTCATATGGCTTATCCCAATCTGGTTCCTTCTTCTTTCTCCTTCCCCTAGAAGATTTCTCCTCAGATTGCTCTGTTTTCTGTTCACCCTTACTCAAATCATTATCATTGGGATCGTGGGCCTCAACAGTGTTTTCAGGTGGAAGTTCAGCTACTGGTTCAATTTTATCCTCCTTAGGAAGTGGCTGAAGTGTTTTACCACTTCTCAAGGATATTGCATTACAATG
The DNA here is from genome assembly GCA_037074585.1 of Biancaea sappan. Classification (NCBI taxonomy): domain Eukaryota; kingdom Viridiplantae; phylum Streptophyta; class Magnoliopsida; order Fabales; family Fabaceae; genus Biancaea; species Biancaea sappan. The sequence continues at coordinate 14,322,150 of CM073491.1, read as the reverse complement.
CTCCCTGGGATTTGTCTCTGTGTTACCCGGTAAAAGTCCATAGGGCTTTTCAGCTAAGTGCTTAGCTATTTGTCCCACCAGATTTTCTAGACTCTTTATTGCAACATCCTGATTTTTTAAATTTGCCCTTGTCTCTGTCATAAAATCTGTAGTGTGTTGGGTTAGCTTCTCAATAGCTTGTTCATATCCAGAAGATTTCTCAAAATCCCTCTGAACATGAAGAGGCTGGATGGTGGCATTGACAGTCTAGGTGCCCCCTATTGATTCCATGAGAAGTTGGGATGATTACGCTACCCTGTATTGTATGTGTTGGAATATGGATTATGCTGAGGTCGTTGGGGCTGGCCCATGTAATTAACTTGCTCTGTGTGTGCATTGGCCTCACATGCCCCACTCAAATGGTTACCTCCACAGAAGTCACATAAAAGATGCAATGTATTCACGGCTCCTATCTGCATAGTATCAAACTTCTGTGTCAATGCAGCCATTTGCTGAGATAATGTCTTCACAGCATCTAAAGTATCCTCTTCCAACACTTGTCTCCTTGGAATAGCTCTATCTCTCGTGGTAGGATAAATATCTATTACCATTGTCTCAATCAACTGAAATACTTCATCAGGGGTCTTACCTCTCAATGAACCTCCTGCAGCTGCATTGATCATAACTCGTGATGATTCGTCTAATCCACTATAGAAGGTATGTATCTGCATCCAATCTGGAATGGAATGATGTAGGCAACTCTTCAACAGATCTTTAAACCGTTCCCATGCATCATACAGAGATTCTCCACCGAATTGATAGAATGAGGTAATATCACTTCTCACTTTAGCAGACTTTGATGGCAGAAAGTATTTAGTAAGGAACTGGTTTTTCAATTCCGCTCATGTAGTAATACTACCTTAAGGTTGCGAAATGTACCTAGCTCTTGGCTTTGTCCCTTAGTGAGAATAGGAAAAGCCTCAGTCGAATAGCAATATCACTGGCTCCGTTTATTTTAGTTGTATCCCACAATTGGAGGAAGTGATTGACATTGACATTGGGATCCTCTAATGGGCTTCTTCCAAACTGCTCCTGTTGAACTAATTGCAGAAGTGCTGGCTTGATCTTAAAATTATTAGCCTGAATAGGAGGTCTGACAATGCTCGTAAGACACCCATCAGTCATAGGTACAAGATATTCTCCTATGGTCCGCCTAACAACACCTCCATGATTCGCAGCATTACCCTGATTGGCCATATTATCAGGTATTCTATGGTTTTCCTCAGCCATTGTTAATGGTTGAGTTTCTGTGGCTATCTGAGTTCTTTTTTTCTCCCTTGCTTGCTTCCGATTTAAGCGTGTTGTTTTTTCTATTTCTAAGTCAAACAAAAGTGACTTTGGATCAGTGGTACCTCGCATAAATCAGAAAGAAAGAAAAAGTTAAAAAAAAAATAAATGAATAACCAAAATAACTAAATTACTAAATAAAAGAAAAATACTAAAAATTAAAAAAAATGAAAAAAATAAACTAAAATAAAGAAAAAAAACAAAGAAGGTGTCTAAATTAGTATAGCTATAGGTACTCCAGATATTGACTAACACTAATAATCCCCGGCAACGGCACCAAAAACTTGTTGGTATAAAATGTTATCGGCAAGTGTACCAAATCAACAAGTAATATAGAAAATGAGTAAAGTGTCGATCCCACGAGGATTATAGTAGTCAAGTACCGATTTCGTTATTTCTACACTATCTAGACGATCAAATTTTAATGTGATTAAACTAAACTGACCTAAATTAATTTTCTAAAATAAACTAAATTACTAATGATTAACGAAAAGTCACACAACTAAACTAGGGAAAGTATGCAAATTATCAAGGCGTTAGGGATCCGATTTCACTAACCTATCCAACTATGAATGAGTTTCCCTTTTAATCTAAGTCTTTAATTTCTATATTGATGGTAGACTTCTCAATTTTAATTAAAACTCAATTCCTTGGCGAATCAATACTCTGAACCTAATCAAATTCTCTAATTTCTTAAACCAACCAAATTAGGCATAGGCAATAAGTATAAGTGAATTCTATCAAAACCATACAAGTAATCTGTCTATTCCTAGATCAAATCTACTTATGGCAATTAATTCAATAGGCGTATTCAATACATGAATTTTTTAATTCTTTGTATGAACTCTAAATCAATTTTCAAGTGATAATTTTGAAAAAGTAGTAAGCAAAGAAATAATTACTCAATAAGAGAATTAAATAAACTCATATTAATTGAAAACTCAATTCATAATATTCAAGAGAAGCTACATCTTCCCCCTAACAAGAGGAATTTAGCTACTCATGATACATAAAACATCCACAATAATATCTATGAGTTCTCTCATTAAAACTAAATGAAAAGAAAAAGGAGAAAAATGAAGAATAGATGAAAAATGATGATTCCAATCTCCAAAGCTTTTCTTACTTCGTGTACAGTGCGGCACCTTCCTCCTTCTCCAAATCCTAATTCAAAAATAAAAGATATCCAATCAAATAATAATAATAATAATAATAATAATAATAATAATAATAATAATAATAATAATAATAAAATATAAAGATTATTTTTTTCAAATCCTAATCTTAATTTAAATTCTAGAAGAAACTAACCAAAATAAATTCTAATAAAAGTTAACTTAATAATCCTAACTAACTTAAACTAAATAACTACAATAATCAATAAATCTTAAGATAAATCCTAAAGAAAAACTAATTCCCTATAAAATTAAGTTAATCAATTAAAAAGACTAAATAAATCAGAAAAGACTTAAAACTATTTATTTTACTTAATTTATCAATAAAAATGTAGGTTAAATAACTCTATAAAATAGAGTTATCAATTTAACAGACAATAATATCCAAAATCCCTATAAAATTTTTAGGCCAAATTTAAAGAAAAAAAATACAATATATTTCAATCGTGATAAGAAGTTTTGTGATCATATATATTAATTCAATTTTCATTCTCGATCTCCTTATCTTAATCACAACAATTTATACTAAAAAAAATTACCAATTAAATTGAAAATATAATCATGATTACCAAAACATATATATATATATATATATATATATATATATATATATATATATATATATCACCAAGAAAGTAATTGGCAAAAGCGCAGTCATCACAGAATGATGAAAAAACAATCATCATATATTCACGATCACTAAAAGTATATTAAAACATGTATATTAATTTGGGAGTAATTTACGTTACATACTGATTTGATATATTCCAAATATGCTTTAATTCACAATAATAATGAATACATATCACAACTCAATTGAAGAAAAATTGACGTCGATTTATATATATATATATATATATATATATATATAAGAGTCCCAAAGAAGGAGAAGAGGACGTCATATATATATATATATATATATATATATATATATAAGAGTCCCAAAGAAGGAGAAGAGGACGTCTTTGATCAATGGATTCAATCGATTATATATGCAATCATCATAGCTACATTCAATTGGAATTACATGGATTACGTTGATGGAAAATACATCCTCGAGGTGTTTCGAAATCATAAGTATTCGGAAATCGAATTAAGAGTCCATCTGACGTAATTTAATGAAATTGAAATCATGAATTTATCAAATTTTGGATTAATCAGTCAAAAATTCTAAAATTTCTCTCAATTAGAAACAAAACACAAATTTATAATCACAAATTTGGGCAGAATTTTTAGAGAGTACAATATCCAAAGTAAGATTCTTAACAAATTCAGTCCTAAATTTACTAGAAAACTCAAAAAATTTGATCAATACACTCATGATCAAAATTATTTAAATATACATATAAAATTGAGATAAACATACATATACAAATTGAATCCCAAATATATATATATATATATATATACACACACACACACATGTATATGCATATATACGATTGACTGCAATCCCAAATTACCTATATATACATAATTCCAAAATGGCACTTGATGATTATCTATATATACGTAATCTATCGATTTCACCAATTGAATTGATTTCACCAATTGAATTAATTCTATATAAATTTATCCATTCATTCAAATAGAAACTTGGATAAAAGGTGAGGCTTTCATAATGACATGATTAAGTTATTCTTAAAGGCGAGGCTTTCAAATTTTAGGCCTTTAAATCAAAATCATATAAGCCTCAATCACGTCGATATAGAAAACATATATACAGATAATTTTGATTCAATTATGTTTAAACATATATACAGATAATGTCGATCACATTTAAACAATTGGGATTGAAAATTTAGGGTTCTATATAGAAACTTTTTTATGAACTTAATTCAAATTATACAGCCATAGAACAATCTCAGATTAAATAAAATAAAATATATATAGGTGTCCAAAAATTTTCAAAAAATTATCAAAAAAAAGTAGAAATATTAAATAATTAATTTTGAAAAACAATTTGAAAATTTTTGGGCCCTAGAAGTGGTCCCACGCGCCTCTATGTGCCTAGACCTGCTAGTGGGCATCGTTAGGAGACACCATCCCCTTCACCTGGTTTGCAAAACACGGGTTATGCGACTCGCGATTTCAACCCGGTTCGTTCTCTCTATTATGGCAACAGAAAGCACGAAAATTAAGGGCTTTTGGTCGTGATGTTACCACAAAGAGGAGCCCTCAACAAATTTCGAAGATCATTGGCTTAGTTGGAAGAAATTGGGTTCGAAAAAAAAGGGGAAAATCGAAGAGAACCGGATCTAAAAAAAGCTTTGATCCCTCAAAACCTTTGATGAAAAAATTTGATTTTTTGGGTATGTGATTCGTATAATAATATTAAAGAGAAATCCCAAATCAATTTTAAGATTAATCGAGCAAAGATTGCTAAAAATGCTTACATGAGTTTAATTTGACAGAAACGGAAAATTTCAGATTTAGGATTTATGGATTGCGAATGTTCATATCTATTATGAAAAATTAATAGCTATAATTTGTATCAATTTGCCTCTAATACTAATTGAAGGATTTAAGTGAATTAAATCAAAGAACTTAATCGGTTTTAGATAAAAGATCATAACATATTAATTGAAATGTAAATAGAAGAATAGATCAAGGATGTGTACCTGGCATGACATCGCAATCCATCAACGAATATTGAAGGTATCAATATTGAAACACTTATAGTGAGAGAATAATTGTTATTTATCTGATAAGTTTTCTGTACATTAGTTAAACTGCTCAATGGGGAATCAGTTTATTAATTATCAAATGAGAGTAGGGACCTCTCAACAAGCTATTTAATGAACAGCCCAACCCATCACGGGACATTCACAACAAAAGCTCAGTAAATATATTCATAAGTTGACCTAGTACTATATTATAAATAATAATTTTATAATTGATATAATAATGATTTTAAATAATCTTTTAATTATTGATTAATGCTAATCCATATGGGATAAATATTTAAATAAAAATTCAACAATCAACCCACACATAGCACTTTAAATGTAACAGTAGTATAGAGAACAAGGTAGATGAAGATTCTTTTTTGTGTAATAACTCAGCACTTGGTTGTGGAGAGACTTCAGCCTTAAATAAGAGAGAAAGAGAAGCTAGCCGTTGAAGAGATTTAAAAGCTTATAAGCTAGATGAAAGTTTATAAACTATTTTTTAGCTGAAAACTAAAAGCTTATAAGCTAGCTTATTAAATTAAAAATATTTGGTAAAAGTAGCCGTTGAAAAAGCTAAAAAATGTAAAATGACATAAAGGGCATATATTTTATAATTTCAAAATAATACAAATAAACATATTATTTTTTGTTTTTAATTAAAATAATTTAAAATAATATATATATATATATATATATATATATATATATATAATTAAATATCTATATATTTTATTACTTATATATATAAATATATTATATATATAATATAATGTGTATATATATATTATAAATATAAATATATATTACATAATTATATTTATATAAGGGTATAATGAATATGACAAAAACGATATAATAAGTATCTTCATAAAATAATAAGAGTAAAAAGGAAACAAAAGTACAGAAACTATAAACTATAAGTTATTCAAAATATCATTTCAACATAATTATAAGCTACTGAAATAAGCTCATTTACCAAACACTTCTAACGAGTTTATAAACTAATCAAATAAATTATAAGTTAATTAAATAAACTATAAATTCATTTTTGTAACAAACCGAACACACCATAAATGCAGCATTCATCTTCCTCAATCTCCATTAAGATGCAACAAAAAGGGGGGCAGGCATAAAGAAGAAAATGGCCTTTAGTTGTACAAGTTATGTTTTCCAAGTTCTGCCACAAATCTCTTTCCTTTTTGCAAAGTTGACAAAGCTCCGGCACATAGTCACCTAGTACACATAAAAAGTAGAGATAGAAGTTAGACTTGGATAAGACAAAAGGAAGGAAGTGAGGGAACAGTTACGTGAGGCAGATAGGAAAGAATGTATGGGATGATCAGAAGATTTAATTGGGCCCAAACAAAGTGTGTTTATTATAAAAAATAACATTGGGCTTTCAGGCTTTGTAAAAGAACAATTCTACCCCAACAATTTCAAATCTATACCTCTGAGTATTAAAATAAATTTTGGCCATAAAAAAATTTAAAATTTAACAATGATATATTTTTAAATTTTAAAACAAAAATAGTTAAATTAAAATAAAATATAATCTTTTAAATATCGAGTTACACTTAATCTTTTAAAAATTAAATTGAAATAACTCAATCTTTTAAAAACTAAACTAATAATTTATCCTTTTTTTAATTGAAACATTTGTTGACAATTTCATTTCAATTATGTGAATTAGTAATAATCATATTGTTAATAATTTATTTTACACAATATTTGATATTACTATTTTATGTTTATAAAACACATTTAAATTAATCTTGTTAAGAGAATCAATCTCTGATGAGAAAAATTTATTCAAGCTTAATATGAATTGAGGGTCTAACTTACAACTCAATTTGATATCAATAGGTCTATCACATCAATTAAGAGGTATTTTATGATATTTAATTATATTTTAAAATTATTATTATTATTATTATTATTATTATTATTATTATTATTATTATTATATCTAAGATGGTAATCTATAAAACCATTTGACCTTTTGAAGTAAACATCAATATGAAAGAGACTTTTTTGAATTGTAACTTCTCTCCATTTAAAAACTCTTTTATACTGTACTTTAGAATTCTATTACAGATTTCATTGTTTTACAATGAATTTGGGCAAGTTTACAGGTGTATTTTGTTTTTACTTCTTATCTCCCACAAATAATCTTGCATCATTATATAAATGCATCTACTTGGACCTTTTTTTTTTTTAAGTGAAGCTAGTTTTCATTTTTATTTTACTCTTTTTTTATTTGTCAGTTAATTTTATCTGCTGAGCTCTAATTATGTATATTTAAGGGTTTTTTTTTTCAATCGATACCAGAAAAGACTAATCTCTTAGTGACATAAATGATAGAATTTTTTTTTCCAAGTTGATGTCACTATATATGAAATTATTACTATTTTTAGAGTTCAAACAATTTATTATTATTTTGACCAATCAAAATTAGGTGTACCAATGATGCTTTAACTTCCAATTAATTTCTAACTATAACTCACTTGTTAATCTTATTACTCTTATCGCACATTTGGAATATTACAAAGTATATAATTGATTTTATTTGCCGGCCCAACTGAAAATCTAGTTAACGTTAACATGATATTCCTGCTTGCAAGTCACAACATTTGAATTCTATACTAATGATATGTCAAGAAGCTTTTCAATGTAAACCTTTTGAATACCAATTTGATTATAAACGATAATTTGAAGGTTTTTCATAAGTGTTTTTAAATCTCGTGGTCATCATATTTAATTAAGGAAAAACGTTTTTTATTTTATATGATTATAAGAAACAAATTTGCTCTTATGCGTAGAGTATATGAAAAAATTCAACAGCTTTCATTCATTTACTATTTTTTGTTTTTTTAAAAAAATTATAAATATTAATTAATTTAATAATAATTATAAATATAATAATAAATATGAAATTTTAATTTTAATTTTTTAAAAAAATATTAAATAAATCAATTTTAATCCAATGGTTCTCCTGCGAGGCAAATTGTTTCCAAGATTATAATCACCAATGTTAGTGCTTTCTCTTTTTTGGACATTCAATCGTCAGTCAATCAAACTCATGAGTTTTTTTTTTCAATTTCCGTTGGGTCCACAGAAAATAGAGAATACTGTGTTTGGGCTTGCGAATTTTTGGGTCAATGTTTGGGCTTATTTCAGAAGTTCGGAAAATTGTTTGAAGGGCCCGATATTTCTCTCTGGTCTTCACCGTGAAAGTATAAGACTCAGAGGCCCAGCCCATATTGTTCATGAAAGTAAATCACATATGCTGATGGGTTACACATTTTCTTCAACCCATTACAGGCCCATTCACTGGTGGACCCTACTGAGATAGTTGAAATACCATTTATTTCACCAACATAACTGGGAAACATGAATATAAAAATGTAGACAATTATACACATACGTAATGTACATGCCATAGGAGAAATTGGGCATTCGTTAATTGCAATAAATTTTGAACTAATTCATTCGAAGATGAATAGACATTTGAATTTGTTTCCAAATAAAATATATTAGATTTGTCAAAATACCTGAAATGTTTGATAATGTTGAAGAAAAAAGGAAAAAAACGCACAAAACTCCCTCCAATAGTTGAAAAGCTTGAATTACCTAAATAAACCGGTTTTCTCAATCATTATGTTTGTTTACTTTTCAGAAAGTTTTTGACCAAGCAATATTTGGATCAGCTGCACATCATGTGGTGAATCTTAACCTTTCGCCATCCAAATATCTCTGCAACAAAGGCCAAAAAAAAAAAATCACTAAGAATCTGACATTAATTTCTTCGATACACTATATATAGTATTTTTTTTCAATTATAACTCTATTGAATTGGTGCATATAAAATTTACATACGAATTTAATTTGAGCTTTAATTGTAGAAGCACTTTATGATCCCAAAAATCAGTCCAAGCTCACACTCACCGCATTAATGATAGATAAGGTTATTCATCATTATCGAAAAAACTTCTTCATCTTTCAAGTAGCAGCGATAATGCTTTTTAATTTCTTCCCCCTATTTAAAATATTCCGGAATAATTTCCCGAAGAGCATGGTGTAAACAACAATCAATATATAGTATATATGGAGAATAAAGGATGTGTAATTAATGCCAAAAGTTCGTGAATATATATCTCATTATAACGATAAGATTTTATGCCCTGAAGAGTGATGAAGATCCCCTATATATACACCTGAAAAAGCGAAAAAGAAAAAAATCGATGCAAAAACGATGAGGAATAATTTTCTAGAAAGGCATATATGGATGGAGAATCCTGGGAATCCTCATGGCGTTCATATAAACAAAGATTGCGATAATAAATCAAGTTCAACAGAGACGGAAGTGGAGCAAATTAAGAATTAGAATCAGCGTCGTGTGTAATGTATTTAATATTACTGACCTACGAAACAAACGACGAATCCTTGCTCTCTAACTTTCAACATCATCAAATCGTGCAAACAGTGAATATATATATATATATATATATATATATATATATATATATATATATATTCATAGTCGCAATCTTTTTTAGCACGCGGATTCGACAATGTGTCGTGTATATATAAGATATTATCTTAATTTCACAAACTGGCATTATTTATGAATCATTTTCGTAGCAGATTGTGGGTTATTCGGAAAGAATATAAATCGGGCCAAACTTGGACTCTGTAGAAATGCAGTGAACCTACTTAGCTTTCATGAACAAGTGTTTCCTTAAAAAATGAATAAATAAATAAATAAATCAAAGGTGGCAAGATTTGTTTGGGTAAGGTGGTAAGCGCACGTGGGATAGTAGTTCTTCACACGGAGAAGCATCCTGAGTTTGGTCAAACTAATGTTAGATGCAATAATGCTGCGAATGTAGTCAATGAAATGTCTTTGAAAAGTACCGTAGGAGTAGGCTTTTAACTGGTGATGTGAGAGAAAATAAATTCAATCAACTTTTTCAACGAGTTTGAGAAATTGATTAATTATAGATGTTTGGAGACTCTAATTTTTAGTTAATTACAGTTAAAATTGTAATTAAATTAAATTATAATTAAAATTTATATTTATTATAGTTAAAGAAATAAAATTGTAATTAACTAAAAATTAAAGCCTCTAAATATTTGTAGTTAATTCTTATTCGACTATTTGGTGACGTGAGAGACAATTTTAGGGCACAATTTTTATTCCAGGGCAAGACATGCGTTACTCGAGAATTAATGTGGAATGGATTTGATTCGGGATATGAGGAAAATTCCCCATTTTATCAAAGACAAATTAACCGCCTTGAAAAAGTAATGTAAATGTCCAGATTACACAAATTATCAACACAGATTTGGGGCATCCTATTTGGAGATGGAATAATCTGGAAAGCAAGCAAATTGGGTAATACTAGACTTTTTGAAATCAATGGAATAGTGGCCATCACGCCCCTAGTATAAATTATGAGAGAGGTATGCGAAAAGATTCTCTATTTAATTTTGAAGTTAAGTAAGGTGTTTAATTTATTCTAGTTGTTGAATGTAAAAATTAACGATTCAGATTTTATAATTTTTTTTAAAAATAAAATAAAATAAAATTAGTATCCTAAATTCTAAATAAAAATTTGGCATGAAAAAAAAGTTGAACACTAATGGGCCACTAGATAATTAGTAAATAGCAAAGTGGCCTTGGTCGGTTGCTTCTTAGTTCCAAGTTTGAAAGTTAAAATTGAGAGATGATGGTACATTTTTTTTTTTTATTTTACAAATAAGGTTAGTTAAAGTTGGGTCTCAACGACTGCTACGGTGACAAGTGACGACAAAATAAAGATATATAATAATGAAAGCAGAAATTGAAGAGAAGGAATGTGTGGTGATTTGTGGATGATAGTTCACCAATTCACTCTGCCTTCCTTTATGGAATAATAATATTTCGCCCACATGAAAGCTTTAACTACTTATTCCATTTTGAGAGAGACTGAGGCTCTATTTTTGGCCTCTAAATTTACTGTTGGAACAAGTACTATATTTATCTCAGTTAATCACAGTTAAAATTATAATTAAAAAATATTTGTTTAAGTACTTTCAACAATAATTTGAATTGTTATTAAAAGTCTTAATAATAGTTTAAATTGTTACTAAAATTTTTAGTTACGATTAAAATCATAATTAAAAAAAAATGTCGTGCTTCCACTCTCCTTTTTTGCTCGTGTTTTTGTATTTTTGTTTTGTAGAATAGTTTTGGAAACTCATTTTGATAGTAAAAAATAAAAGTTGCAGTTGGATAATTTATTTTGAAAATAACTTTTAAACTTAAGAAAAACAAGAAGATCAACATTGTTGTCATTACATGAATGCCATTGATGAATTTAGTTATTTACGATAATGCCTTCGCCTTTTTTTTTTCAGAATACTATTTTCAAAAACATGTAAAATATGTTTTGTTTTTTAAAACAGACTTCTTAAAAATAATACACCAGACAAGTTTTTCTCTTTGAAAACAATAATCAAACGGGGCCCTGAATTTTTCTCCATATGATTTTTCAAAAATGTATGGAGATCAGTATATGTTTTTCACTATAAGATTTTCTAAAAATGTAAAAAAAAAATTAGTATAAGAGATTTCTTATATAAATCTCCATGTATTAATTATCATTACTAGTTGATTTTATAAGTAGTTCAATTTAGTATTTGTTTTCTTTAAGTAAAATTTTGAATTTGAGTCCTGTGAGTTAAAAAAATTAGATTGACAGAGATTTATATCTATGTAATTCAATTCACCTCAAACTAGATTAATTGGAACATAATAGATTTATCAAATATTGATAATTGAAAAAAAAAATCCCCATGCATTGTTAAAGAGTTCAACTTCCCTCCATAGTCTTGCTTTTATTTTATTTCCATATTCTTTTCGGTACGTGAATGTATAGGTACATCGAATAATGAGATATAGTCCAATTAAAAAAACACTGTTTTCATTTTCATATTAAAAAATTATAGTTGGGGCATAAAATATAGTAATTAAAATTAGCTATATATCCTTATATGTAACGAATATTATTTTTTAATTACAATTTTTAAAATTGACTAACATGCAGTGGATATTGAATCAATATTAGTCACACATGTCTAAAGTCATACTGTTTTAATTAATAATAATAATATTATCTTCGGGAGTATTTTAATCAGAGCTTATCGTGATGATAGTTCGCAAAGACACCTTAGAATTATTTCTATTATATAAATTAATTATACGGTTATTAGACATTCAATTCCAATTCCATTTGAACGTAATGAATTGTACATAAGTAAATGGATAGCTACCATCTTTTAATTTCCTCCAAAAAAAAATTATTGAATATTGATTTAAATGATTAATATATAACTATAAGGGGCGGGATAGAGTCATTTTTTGTATATCAAAGTATCAATTCATCTCTTTCCTGTAATTATATGTTTTTTAATTGTTGTAAACTTACCGAATTGGTGTCCTCAAGCAGAATAAAATAAAAGTAAGACCCAATAAAACAATGACGAAATTTTTCTTCCTTTCTTTCTTTTGGTTTTTTTTTTAATTTTTACATAAATGAAATGAAATGAAGTGCATAGTTTGGAAATCATATCATGATTTTAGCTTTATAAATTATAACCCACTAAGCCTCATTCCTTTTACATCGAGATAAAGCGTTTTGATTAGAAGTTAATTTTTGAATTATTTTTTTTAGGAAAAGGAAATATGAATGCCTCCCATTGGCATATTTTAAATTTTTAATGCTGACAAAGATTTTAGCCACGTTGAACTCCATCATACCCACCTGGCCCCTCCTTAGAAGGCCCCATCCCATCACATCCCCAACTGTTTCAGTTACAAAACAGTTTTAAAAAATGATTAGACATATATATATATATATGTAAATTATACTCATAAATGTTAACATATCTTGAATTTAAGTCTGTACCTAATTTTATACTTTTGCAATCTAATTTGATTTAAATCAATTTAATTAAGTTGAACCAAGTAAATTCTCTGATATTGATGTTCTAACCAAAAAGATAAAAAAGCATAGACCAAAGCAACAAAGCTATAAAGGGAGAAAAAGAGGGATTAAAGTAGGGGTTTTCATCTCTTATTCAACCTCATCCATTCTCTTGGTCACTAAAGCCTATAAACTAAAACGAAGATAAAAAAGAAGAGAGATCGAGCAAAAAGAACACAAAGAGAAAACGAATTTCTTAACCCATAGAACACTCAACTAGAATCCAAAGTTGCATGCGTTTCCATCAACGGCCTTGACACTATAACTTATGGTTCTGTAAGTAATGAGGACATATTTGGACTTATCTGCCGACTTTTCTTTTAATGGTTTGTTTTTTAAGATAAGGTAGATCCATGTTAATGATGAACTCCATGTCCTATCAATTTGGCTATGAATGCTGTAATAACATGTAAAAGGGGGATAAGATCTGAGGTTTAATTACGATTATTAATTTTTTTTAAAAAAAGATGAGGATATGTACATCGATATATGTCGACCAAGCTATATCCTTCTAAGTGAATCGATATAGATTCGTGATCAATTCATGCAAGTGTTATCCCATTGAATACTATACTTTGTGGGTCAGAATTAAGTTAGAAGCAACTTGGGTCCATGTGATAACAAAACCACTCTTTTGGATTCAAATCTCATCGATGCCATTCCTTTCCAAGCAAAAAAGGGTTTCAGTTCACTCACCAAAAATTCCCCTTTCTTAATCTCAACTACCATTAAATTAAAGGTGGCATTTTGTTTTCCACCCCATTCTGTCAGACTCATCAATCATCTTATTATCTTCTCCCTTATGCCTTTAATTTCAAATCATGGCACGCATCCAGAAGGATCCTCTCTCAACTAACCTAAAATTTAGTTTTAAAATATGAAACTCTTAACATTAGTTAGTCACAATAATAATCAATGTCCTAATCTTATACAAAGAGAGATACAAAGTATGAGAAAGGGAAAAGTAAGATTATAATATTTTCACGCCTCTTGTGTTTTACACCCACTTTAAAAAGGACGATGAAAAGTGGAGTAAACAGATGATAGCGTTGTACTTGATATTATGTTAATAGCGTGATTCCACGATATTTCCCAATCATTAAAGCCTTGAAAAGGAGATTTGAACGATAAAAACCTACAAAACCAAAAGAGTATGAAGACAAAAGGGTGGGTACACATCAATGTGACTAGCGCCACATTACAAACAGCACCAAAACTATATATAATTAGGACTAATGCTACGGATAAAGAATGATCCATAACATTCTATACACAAGAAAGAGAGAATTGTAAATAAAAAAATATTATACATATATATATATATATATTACCGTCATTCAGTTTCATACTTGTTATATAATCATATTTTATAATAAACATTCTTTGATTAATACAAAAATCCGTACTTATATTTGTTTCTATAATTGAAATTTGAATAGTGAGGTATAAAGGTGGTGCCCATCGAGATAATGCTAAACAGCGATTTGAAGAGAAGAGAGAGAGAGATTGACACTCATAATCAAAATCTTGTCAACTAAATATGAACTTTTCGTGAGAACTTGCTTGTCTTCTATCAAAACATTGGATCCATTTCGCTTAATTTTGGAACAGAACATTCGTCCTTGACTGCACAAAATTTTTATTTTTCTCATTTAATCTTTGACAACGACTTCCATCAGCAACCTGTCCATATCTAATTAGCACACAGATTAAATAATGAAAATATGTTCTTTTCTAACAGACAAAATACTATTAGTCTTCTTTAATTTTAACTTTTTAATTATAATTTAAATTTTTATTTTGTATCAATTATAATTTATATATTTTAAATTTGTCTCACTTATTCTCACAATGTTATTCAAATATTTTAACAGTGGACAGTGATATAATATTTTATTTTACATATATTAATACTTATTAATTTACTCTAACTTTATCACGTGGGATTGAAATTGATAATATCTAAAAATAATATAAAGTAAAATAACCAGATATAATGTAAGAAAAATTATTTTGATTATTATAAGTTCTAATCTGACGTGACAATACTAAAGTGAATTAGTAGATGTTAACATAAGCAAGATAAGATATTACATTAGCGTCTGACGTTAAATATTTAATTTGAACGACGTTAGACTCAAAGAAATAATTGAATCTAATTGAAAACATATGAGTCATAATTGACATGAAATAAAGTACTAGGTTAGATGAAACATGAGTTATAAAGTTCAGGAATATAAATAATATTTTTACATTCTCCAGTATTCAAGATCAGTAATCAACTCGTTTATAATAATTTTTTTCTGTTGAAATTTTTAAAATTAACATCTTTTGGTGTTTGTTTTTCCTAAAGAAATTTTTTATAATATAATGTTTTCTCCATATTTAAAAGAAAATTTTATCAGAAAGACCTAAAACTTATTTCTAATATTTGTTCCCACCCGTTACTGTCTTACCACCGGTTATTGTACTTATGATAAGTTAACATTGCTACAAAGTTTAACTATTTAAGTGCATATTTGGATTAATGTTTGAATACTTGAGTTGCGAGAACGTGAATTTGCAGTGCTAGTACCTTGTGATTTTTTTTTTTTTTACATTTGATTGTTAAACTCCGTTTGTCTTAAAATTTTGTTTGGGCCTAAAGTATTTTTTACTGACATTAATTCTTTAAAATTACTTTTTATATAAGAATTTTTAAACATGAATCACAATTACACAAATTTATTTTTAATTAAAACCAAGTTTAAAAATCATATTAATTCAAAATGAATTCTAACCCAAACACATAGACTGTAATTGATGAAATAGGTAAAGTCTATGTGAATAGTGTCTCTTATTCTTAGTCCCACATTGAGTGGATTAGTGAAGTGGGGAGCTTCCTTTGGCTATAAAAGGGAAGCTCTCCTATGTGTTTCCACACCCCAAAACTAAAGCCTAATATCTCTTCTAAGGCTTAGTTTTCTCTTCTCTCTCTCTTATAAATATATTTTGGTAGTGTCCGAGGACGTAGGCAAAATTAGCCGAACCTCGTTAATTTCTGGTGTTCTCATTATTTAATTTCTGCTCTTTATTTATCTGCTTTATATTTGCCTCCTATATGGTAGGCTATTTTGTCGGGTATTGTTAATTTTATTATTGGTGGAAAATAGCCCGAATTTCCACAACAATTGGTATCAGAGCCTTGGTTGCGACAACTCTTGAAATTTTAGTATGCTCTTGTGGTTGCAGTTTTAACTGATCTTCCACAATCAGAAAAATTTTTTTGAGAATTCATTTGAAATTTTTTTTGGAGAAATTATTAGTAATATATTGTCTAATTGAAGTGCATGTCTAGGAAAGGTCTGGCTAAGAAAAGACTTGGTTTTTAAGTGTGTCCGTTGTGACCCTCCTCTCTTTCCTGGGAACTTTCCTGGTGCATTTTTTTTGGACTAGAGTATTACTAGTAATTTTCATATTTGGAAGTTAAAATGACAGATAATAAGGAGCAGAGAACCATTGTTTCCACCACAACGTCGGCAGCTTCTTCGTCGTCATTTTTGACGAGAATTGCTGCGCCAAATCCAAGATTAGCGGTGGAGATTTTTGACGGTACAGGTCATTTCGGCATGTGGCAAGGTGAAGTTCTAGACGCTCTTTTCCAGCAAGGTCTAGATATTGCTATTGAAGAGGAGAAACCAGATGAGATTGATGAAAAAGAATGGAAGACCATCAACCGGTTAGCATGTGGTACTGTTCGATCATGTCTTTCCAGAGAGCAGAAGTATTCGTTCGCAAAGGAAACTTCTGCTAGTACGTTGTGGAAGGCATTGGAGGACAAATTCCTGAAGAAGAGCGGCCACAACAAGCTCTATATGAAGAAGAAATTGTTCCGGTTTAGTTATAAACCCGGTACCACCATGAACGATCATATTACTGCTTTTAATAAGGCAGTAGCTGATTTGATGAATGTTGATGAGACTTTCAAAGATGAGGATCTGGCCCTGATGTTGCTGTTTTCTCTTCCTGACGAGTATGCATTTATAGAAGCTATGTTACTTCATGGGAAAGAGAAAGTTTCCCTCAGTGAAGTGTGCAGTACTCTATACAGTCATGAATTGAGAAAGAAGGATCGAGAGGAAAGCAAGCAAGCAGAGGTGGTTGCAGAA
Organism: Biancaea sappan; assembly: GCA_037074585.1. Lineage (NCBI taxonomy): Eukaryota > Viridiplantae > Streptophyta > Magnoliopsida > Fabales > Fabaceae > Biancaea > Biancaea sappan. The sequence goes on along the minus strand of CM073491.1, from coordinate 14,304,802 downwards.
GCGCTAGTGGCAAGAGGCAGACCACAAGGCCAGATGAAAGGAAGGAGAGGGAGATCGAAGTCAAAAGGCAGACCAAGCAAAGACGAATGTGCCTTTTGTAGAGAGAAGGGGCATTGGAAGAAGGATTGTCCAAAATTGAAAAATAAGGGCAAAGATGATAAAAGAAAACCTCCATCAGAAGCAAATGTGGCTGAGTTTAGTGATGAAGATTCAGATCTTTCACTAGTTGCTACAACATCAACAAGGCGATCTGACAAATGGATGTTTGACTCAGCTTGTAACCAACATATTTGTCATATTCGGGAATGGTTCACTGAATTTGAAGAAGTAGCTGGTGGTGTTATTTACATGGGAAATGACACATATTGCGAATCAACTGGTATTGGTTCAATCTACTTACAGAACCATGATGGATCGACTAAAGTTCTAACAGAAGTTAGATATGTACCAGACATGAAGAGGAACCTCATCTCTTTGGGAGTCTTGGAATCTAAAGGATTAGCAGTGACGATGCGAGATGGAGTTCTAAAAGTCATTTCTGGAGCTTTAGTGATGTTGAAAGGTACCCGAAAGAATAGGTTGTATTACTACGACGGTAATACAATTGTTGGGACAGCTGCAGTTGCTACTCTCGATGATGATGGGTCAGATGCAACTAGGTTGTGGCACATGCGGTTAGGGCATGCAGGTGAAAAATCCTTACAAATTTTGGCGAAACAAGGATTGTTGAAAGGTGCAAAAACCTGTAAGATGGATTTCTGCGAACATTGCGTGATGGGGAAACAGAAGAGAGTGAAATTTGGCACCGCAATCCATGATGCCGAGGGTATTTTGGATTATGTTCACTCTGATGTATGGGGACCTTCCAAGACAGCTTCTTTGGGAGGTAAACATTATTATGTTACTTTTGTTGACGACTTCTCTCGACGAGTGTGGGTGTACACTATGAAGTCAAAGGATGAAGTGTTAGATTGTTTCCTTAAGTGGAAAAAGATGATAGAAACTCAGACTGGCAAAAAGATCAAACGACTCAGAACAGACAACGGTGGTGAATACCGGAGTGATCCGTTTGACAAGGTTTGTCAGAATGAAGGCATTGTTCGACACTTCACAGTAAGAAATACACCACAGCAGAACGGGGTGGCCGAACGCATGAACCGAACATTGCTGGAGAAAGTTCGGTGTATGCTGTCCAATGCTGGGTTGGGCAGACAATATTGGGCTGAGGCAGTGAGATATGCAAGTCACCTTGTTAATCGTTTGCCATCAACTGCTATTGGTGGCAAAACACATCTGGAGGCTTGGTCTGGAAAACCTGTTACTGACTATGATTCGTTACGTGTGTTTGGTTCCGCTGCATACTATCACGTTAAAGAATCAAAATTGGATCCGAGAGCAAAGAAGGCGCTCTTTATGGAGATCACTACTGGTGTGAAAGGATACCGTCTATGGTGTCTAGAAACACAGAAGATAATCTTTAGCAGGGATGTTACCTTTGATGAATCTGCCATGTTGAAAAAGGTAACAAAATATGATAGTCAACAGATCAATGGTGCACCACAACAGGTGGAGGAAACTCCAAAGCAGGTGGAGTTTGAAAGTAGAATAATTAACCCAGCAATCAGTAATGAAGGTGATGAAACTCCTATGGCAGAAGAGGGGTTAGAAGAAGAGGAGGTTCCAACCCAAGAACCTCCACAGCAACAAGAACCAATTGCATTACAAAGGCCACAACGAGTAAGATATAAGCCTGCTCGATTCGATGATATGGTGGCTTATGCATCTATAATTGTCAATGATGAAATTCCTACCACCTACCAAGAAGCAGTACAAAGTTCAGAAGATGAAAGGTGGAGGAATGCTATGATTGAAGAAATGCAGTCTCTTCAGAAGAATCAGACATGGAAGCTAGCAAGTCTACCGAAGGGAAAGAAGGCAATTGGATGCAAATGGGTATATGCAAAGAAAGATGGATTTCCTGACAAGAATAACACTCGTTACAAGGCGAGATTGGTGGCTAAAGGCTACGCTCAGATGGAGGAAATTGATTATAATGAAGTTTTTTCTCCAGTGGTGAAACATTCCTCCATTAGAATCTTATTGGCCTTGGTAGCTCAGTTAGATTTGGAACTAGTTCAACTTGATGTAAAAACTGCGTTTTTGCATGGAGACTTGGAGGAGGAAATCTATATGACTCAGCCAGAAGGGTTTAAGGTTGCTGGTAAGGAAAATTTGGTTTGTAAACTTGAAAAATCCTTGTATGGATTGAAGCAATCACCAAGACAGTGGTACAAGCGATTTGACAAGTTTATGTTGAGGCAAAAGTACACAAGGAGCAAATACGACCATTGTGTGTATTTGCGCAAGCTACAAGATGGATCGTTTATCTATCTTCTCCTATATGTTGATGATATGCTTATAGCTTCAAGAAATCAAGGAGAGATTGAGAAGTTAAAGGCACAATTGAAGCAAGAGTTTGAAATGAAAGATCTAGGAGAAGCTAAGAAGATTCTCGGCATGGAGATAAGCAGAAACAGAAAATTGGGGCAACTTTGTCTGACTCAGAAACAATATCTGAGAAAGGTACTGAAACGTTTTGGCATGGATGATAAGACAAAACCTGTAAGTACCCCGCTTGCTCCTCATTTGAAGCTTAGTGCTAATTTATCTCCAAAGAATGATGCTGAACGAGAATATATGTCGAAAGTTCCGTATGCAAATGCGGTTGGTAGCTTGATGTATGCTATGGTATGTACAAGGCCTGACATTTCACAGGCAGTTGGGGTTGTGAGCAGGTACATGCATGATCCTGGAAAAGGACATTGGCAAGCTGTCAAATGGATTCTGCGGTATATTCTGAACACCGTGGATGTTGGTTTAATGTTTGAGCGGGATGTAAAAGCGGGTCATTGCGTAGTTGGATATTGTGATTCTGACTATGCTGGTGATTTGGACAAACGTCGATCAACTACCGGTTATGTGTTTACCCTTGCAAAGGCACCGGTCAGTTGGAAGTCTACTTTACAGTCAACAGTTGCTTTGTCTACCACAGAGGCAGAGTATATGGCAGTTACAGAGGCTGTTAAAGAGGCTATTTGGCTTCAAGGTTTGCTGAAAGATTTGGGTGTTGGTCAGAAGCACATCAAAGTGCATTGTGACAGTCAGAGTGCTATTTGTTTAGCAAAGAATCAAGTCTATCATGCTCGAACGAAGCATATAGATGTCCGATATCATTTTGTAAGGGAAATTCTTGAAGAAGGAGAATTACTACTTCAGAAGATCCACACAGCTGAAAATCCTGCAGACATGATGACTAAAGTTGTGACATCAATCAAGTTTCAACATTGCTTGGACTTGATTAATATTGTGAAGATTTGAAGATGAATAGCGCCTTAGGTGCATTTGAAGACACTACTTTTTTGAAAATTTTTAAGCGAGAGTTTTTGTATTGGGACTTGAAATTCGGCAAGGTGGAGATTTGTGAATAGTGCCTCCTATTCTTAGTCCCACATTGAGTGGATTAGTGAAGTGGGGAGCTTCCTTTGGCTATAAAAGGGAAGCTCTCCTATGTGTTTCCACACCCCAAAACTAAAGCCTAATATCTCTTCTAAGGCTTAGTTTTCTCTTCTCTCTCTCTTATAAATATATTTTGGTAGTGTCCGAGGACGTAGGCAAAATTAGCCGAACCTCGTTAATTTCTAGTGTTCTCATTATTTAATTTCTGCTCTTTATTTATCTGCTTTATATTTGCCTCCTATATGATAGGCTATTTTGTCGGGTATTGTTAATTTTATTATTGGTGAAAAATAGCCCGAATTTCCACAACAGTCTAATGAGAAACAACTGGAAGAGCTGGTGAATTTGACTTTCATTTTAAGATTTATATAATATAATTTGTCATAAATGTTAAAATGGCGATTCAACTTTTAAAATCACCAAAGAGTGAACAACGAAAACTTGAGCGAGATCGTACTCTTAATAACAAAAGTCATAGCCTTAAGCTAAAGAAATGATGGCATGCTGTTACTTAAATACACGTGTAATTTGACTCTCAAACTGAGGTACACGGTCCTTGATCCACCTTTTTAACCGAAAGTGTAAATTTCAGTTGGTGTGGTAGTTACTATATATTGTTCTGATCTGATCTGATGCCGCTGCATCAATTTATTGGTGGATACATATCAAAGTAAAGAATGCCTCCAGAAAAAAGTGAATCATGTTCAACAAATAATTCCACGTCATTCGATTTGATTCTAAATATCAACTTCGTCAAATTTCGTAAATTACCCAAATTTTGACAGGTGTATAATAATCCAATAAAAAAAAAAAAAAGGAAAGGTTGTTCAAGCGACAATCACACGACTAAGGGGATAACCGACAATATGGGTAAATCTTGAACTTATCTGTAATTAATGAATATGCTCGAATTAATGAACTTCGATCAATATTGCAATATTAGCAATTGTGTCACAAGAAATATAATTATAATCTTTTAATCTTTAGATATTTATTATTAAGTGTTAATTTTAATAAACATGAAATAATCAATATATAATGTTCTTATTAAAAAAACGTAATAGCAAACATCTAAAATTTGTCGTAAGCATGAGCGGCAGGTTTGGGGTATGTCTGTGGTACAATGGTTCATATAGTGAGGTTCCCAAGGTTTTTTTTTTTTTTTCAGATAATTATAGAAAGGTCAAAGACAAATCATATTAAAAAAATTGGTAGACTGTATTTGTCAGATACAATAAATGTCCCAAAAGAAAATTTGAAACAAAAAACAAAAAAAAAGCTGTCAAAAATTCTTTAAAACCTATCAAGGAATCTAAAGAAAAAAAAAATACATTGGCTTAGTATTTGTACGTTTTGACCAATAATGAGCTCCGTTTCTCCAAAATCACTCTTAGTCTTGAAACTTCCTTAAAAAATTGAAAGTCAAACAACACACTGGAAAGAGAAAAAAACACAAATGTGATAGGAAATCATCACCCGAGAGAAAAACTACTCGGAGGAGACAAAAGTAAACTACTATCTAAGAGAAAAAAACTATTCGAAATGGACGAAAGAAAACCACGACCCAAAAGAGATCTAATAAGGGGAACTAAAAGAGGATAAAGAGGGGCGGTAGCTAGCTACCTCCTGGCACGTCACCATCGAAAAAATCAAAGGCAAGAGCAATCTCAGATCTGGGTGAGGAAGAAAAGGGAGCGCATATATTCTCAGTAACCGTTTTAGAGCATTAAGCAACTGCTTATTCAAGCCTATGTGATTTTATAATTATTTAAAGTAATGCATATATTTTGACCACAATAATAATAATAATAATAATTATTATTATTATTGTTGTTATTATTATTATTATTATTGTTGCATGAGTTATGGCATGGAGGCTTAGGTGGTGGTTAAGTTATAATTAACTTGTGGCATTGGACTGTTACGGTTAAATAGAAAAAGTTACGCTCTGACTTTTAACTATAACTTTTGATCAAGATCTAATAATAATAATAACAATAATAATTATCACTTAAAGATATTACTGTTAAGATTTGAGTTTGCTAATCAGGCAAATCCAGGTATCTCGATACCTTCTGTATAGGAGTCAAAGTACGGTCAATCTTAAACTTCATTTAATGAAAGCTTATTATATATATATATATATATATATATATATATGAGAGGTAGAGAGATTTAATTAACATTACTGTCAATCAAACTTAATCATACTCTATTGAATAATTATTTTGTACAAAATTAATTGTTGGATCAATATTTTTTATTATGAAGATCATAACGATCACTAATTTTAACGTGAAGTTCAAATTATTTTCTATCTTGTTATTCAATGTAAGATATAACGTGCGATTCATATTTTAAATATAAAAAAATTTTTTATTTGACTATATACATGAATTTACACGTTTTGACTAATAATGAGTTCAAAAGTAAACTATCACCTGAAAGAGAAACTACTCGCAGGGGACAAAAGTAAACTACTACTTGAGAGAAAAAACTACTCGGATAGGATAAAAAAACCACCACCTAAAAAAAATCTACTGAGGGGAACTAAAAGAGGATGAAGAGGAGTGATTACTAGTCACCTACTGGCTGTCAACATTGAAAAGACTAAGGGTAAAGGTGATCTTAGATTTAGGTAAGAAAAAAAGTGAACGCACCTTTTTTCGATAACCGCCTTAGAGCATTAAGCAACCATTTATTCAAGCCTATGTGATTTTATAATTATTCAAAGTAATGCATATATTTTGACCACAATAATAATAATAATAATAATAATAATAATAATAATAATAATTCAAAGTAATGCTTATATTTTGACCACAATATGTGTCCAATCTTGAAAGGGGAAGCAAAAGAAAGAAAGAATTAAAAAAAAAAAAAGGTAATAGAGTAATAGAGTTGAAGGATGGATGATGCGCCAAAACACGTGTGGGGGAATAGAATATTTGGTAGCGAGGTGGTAGGGGACACAGCTTGCCACCTACTCGCAAGATTACGAGAGTCGTAGAATTTTGATTTAAAAATTTTGATTTATTTAATTTTTTAATTTAATTTTAAAAATTTATAATTATTATTAAATTAGTTAATATTTATAAAATAATAAATAAATAAAAATTATTGGATTAAATAATTTATGAATTATCTATTGCACAAAAAAAAAAAAAGAAAGGACTCCAATTTCAGGTGAAAGGAGGCAATCTTAATTAGTCCAACAACTGTATAGCGACAAATAACAAGCTACTTTGTTATGGTCATATATTTATATAAGTAGTAACTGGCGTTTGGCTGTCAAGCAATATATATATATATGTAGGACTGGTACTGGGTTATCTTAGGGACATGATTTTTGATAATGAAATTGTAAATTAAATATTTTTATTATTAAATTATTTTAAATTTTATGTATATAATAATAAAAAATAATTTATATAAATTTTAAAATAAATTGAAGTTGAACTTTGTGTAAATTTAAATATAGCAGTTTAGAGAGATGGCGCTAGGTTGGGACGATATAGACCCCACTCTCACTTTCACTTCGTCGTGTTTGTTTGTTTGTTTGGGTTCGGCTGCATTTTGAACTCTGCACTAAAATTGGCCCCCACTTTGAGCCCTTTCATCCTGACATGCCCCCCTCTGGACCCACATCCCTCATCCTAATTTATAATTATATATTTCCACTCTTATAATTTTTTTAATATATCTCAGTGTATGTGTTAAAATAAGAAATTGGTTACGAAAACAGGTAGGCTGTGATCCCAGAACAACAAGTCTTTCTTTGTTTATTAAGACGGATGGAATCATTCTTATAAATTTATATAATTTAATTCTTTATTTCAACATATACATTGAAATATATTAAAATGTACTAACAGGACCTTTCTATTACAGGACAGAGTCTTTGTGCATTATATACCAACTTAGACTCTTTTTTCTTTTTTTAAAAATTACACATTTATAAAGTAAAATAGATTTATATACAATACTTTATATTTTTGTCATTCAATTTTTTACTATGAAAAAAATATACATAAAAAAATTGAAGGAACCAATAATATAATATTGAGTTATAAAAATTATATTAAATTTTTTGAAGACTATATATTTAGTTTATTATGATTCGAAAACTTGATGATAAAAATAAAAATTAAATGTCCACTTAAGTTTTCTCCACAATATAGTCTAATTTTATGTTATCCACATCCAGAGCTTTATTGCTGGCAAGTTTTGATATTGGTAACTTAATGCCTTATTTTGTTTTTAATCAAAGTACCCTTCATTAATTTAAGTACATAATGAGTGCTCTTTTGACAAGGAAATACAATATTCGATCATGACATCTTATTCTGAATCATTTGTGAAGCCTTTTATGTTATTGTTAATCATCTTTATCTCAATATATTTCAGTTAATATGCATAAAAAAGTTATCAAACATCAAAATATAAATAGTAATCAACCTTCTGCACTGAAAACATATAAATGAACTAATTAATTTCAAGTATATATATATATATATATTTTATAAAAGTGAAAGAAATAGCAAATTTTGAAAACTCGCAAGGGAAACGAGCATAACTTTCTCTTAAGATTAGTCTTTTTATAAAATATTTTCAAAAAGAATTGTATTGAAATTTTTTTATTAAAAAGAAAATCTGAGAATAAGTTTAGTCTTTACTCTTTAGGTTATTTTCACTCGCGTGGGCCGCCACACTCATCGAAGATCGTGCTATTCCAGTTGTAACCAAAATTCCAAACCCTAACCCCACCCCCACTTCTCTTCAATCATTTGTGGTTTGTGCCCCTTTTCCTACTCATCAGTCATCCTCATGCCTTCACCCTCCACTCCTACATAATTATTACTCCCCATTTTCATCACGCATCACAATTCAATTACACTCTCGTCCCCCCCTTCTCTTTTCTCATTATTGATTGGGTCCGAAGAAAAATATACAATGCACAAGTCAAACACGTAACAAAGCATGGATCCATCTGTTGTTTTAATTCCCACATTCTCACGTGAACATATAATTTATGTTACCCACTTCACTTCACATGGTTAAGACTCAATCCAGAGTTATTCATCGAACAGGATACTTGTATGTATGATATTTGTCGCCATCAGGTAAAAGAGCAAAGTCTTCATTATTGGCGTCCATATAAATATAAATATGTATATATTCCATGCACGCTGTTGCAAATGAGATAACATAGTTGGGTATAGCTGCTCCGTTAATTATATAAATACAGAATGTCCAAGAAAAGTCAATTTACAAGTAGATATGACTAGAAGTTGTGTCAACAAAAGCCAAACTAGATAGATGCTTTTTTGGTATTCGTTCATGGAAAAGAGTAAAAGGGAGAGGGAAAAAAAAAGAAAAGAAAATTAAAGAAAAGGAGAGGAAACAAAACAGGTTAGTTTTGTCAAGCACACAGGAATAGACGGTGGCTTTTAGAAAAGATGAGATAGGCCTTTTTTTGGTTTTGTTTTGTGGCGTAGACACATAATGGAGTCCCATGCAGGTTCGAGTCATGTGCTAAGAAAAGAATCAAATGCTTGTTGGGGGGGAAAGGAAAGGAAAAGACTCGTAATATGTGGAACTCATAGATATACTACTCGGAGCTAGCTTTAGTATTTGGAGGGGGCACCACTCAAAATAAAATCCAAGAACAACTAATTAAATTAAAATGAAACAATAATTTGTGCATTAGGAATAGGAATATATCGAACCAAAAATCAAACATAAACATGAGGAGGGAACATGGGTGGTCTGGTAGGGTGTCCAATTATATAGTGAAAGTCCACGTCAAGCTCAAGCATCATGTGAAGTTGGGGTTCATATTTATTCACCTAACACAAACAGAATCCGCATTCGCCGACCACCAAACTCTCCCTCCATATATAGGCCTTTTATTTAATTTCTTCTTCGGTATCTTTAATTGGTGGTAACTGATCAATAATACCAATGTGCATGTTTGATTATTAATTTTCATTGATTAATTTTAATTAGCAGAAAAATTAACAAAAGAGAAAGAGACGTGGCATATATAGACACACGTATTCTGTCTGGGATTAGGCACAACAACGTGCGTGGGTATTGTCCCTAATAAGTTAAAGCAATAGAGGCATATATATAGCCTATAGCTTCTCATGGACTAATTAAGAGATCCCTGGATCGATGTTTCTTGTTGGGTAGGCCCCTACCACCCTAACTCTTTATGTTCCTATTTCTTTCTACACACACACACACACACACACACACATATATATATATATATATATTTATTGTCAGGTGAAATATATATATCTAATTAGAGATTTGGAAACACCGAAAGTAGCACTCGACAGTCGTTAAATATGTGGAAATATGATTGTTAACTCTCAAAATTATATAACCAAGTCTCGACTTTAGCAACTTGGCGGTTTGGCTTTCTAGTCAAATCTATATACATAGCAATGTATATATATATATATATAAAAGCACTTTTGTGTAGGCTGCTAATTAACAGCCTAACACTGTTCCTGCTTGATATGTAGCTTCTGCACTTGACAGGCTACTGGTGATGGAATAATATTTAGTAACGGTGAAAAGTTGTACAGAACAGTGAATGAATTACAATGGGAAGAGCCCCTACTTTGTATCTAGACGGTTATTTGGATATGTCAATATCGCTTTTCTTTGTCCTTGTCGGGAATTTAATTTGACTTTTTAAAAGGTTGACTGTTTATTCACTATTGATAAATTTTCATTTCAACCTTTGAGTTTCTTTTATCAAAAAGGAAATTTAAATAAGAATTAGTGCGTGAGTGTGTGTGTGTTAAAATACTTAACCTTTTGAGAGAAGAAGCTAAAAACTTTTTGTAAATTTTTTAAGAAATTAAGATCTCTATAAAATTATACCTGTTAAGCAATGGTGAATTTATTAAGTGCATTGACAAATGAATCTGATATATAATTTTGGATACTCCGAAGTTGTTAACACCTTCATGCATTTCATTGAATTATCGCCCTAATTAGCTCTAGATTTATAACTTTGTCAATCAGGTGGGTGCGTAGGTATTTTTCTTGATGAACTGTGTGTTGCATATGTCCATTTCAAGGTCCTTAATTCTTTTATTCTTGGTTTGCTGGTTTTGCACAAGCAAATTGAAACATTTAATAAAGAGACTTCGATGCCTAATATTCAAAAGAGTTGATTTAATTAATCAAGGAAAGTGGACTCACTTTTGGACTAAGAAAGGGTATCTCCTAATCTGTTTGGTATTATTACATATTTAATAATATAGTATTTACTAAAGTGAAAAAAAAAAATGCCACTCAGGCACTACAAGAAAATCAGATATTAGAGATGAAATTTTTCGTCTCAAATTAAGTAAAAATCCATCCCTAATTTATCAGAGATGAAAAATATTCTGTCTAAAATAACTTCGATCTCAAAATTAAAGACAAAATTTTTCTGTTTTAAATCAAGAACAACTTTTTTCGTCTCAAATTCTTTGAATATGTAAGAAAAAAATTAGTTAGTAGATTGTTGAATCGGTCAAATTTGACCACAAAAAAAAAGTCATATTAAAAAATATTAAATTAGAAGACACATTCATTCATGGCTTTCTTAAGATAAAAGTGTTAATTGAAGCAATGTATGAAAAGTTGGGAGGCAGCACTATATATAGACAAAAAGTGGGAGGCTTATTTTTTGAGTTGGCGGATGTAGGACTAACAAAATTTAAGACAGAATTTGATATGAAATTTATTCTGTCTCAGATTTTCAGATTAGATTTTAAAATGAATTTCTAATATTTCAGAGATGAAATTTATTTCGTCTCTAATTTTCACCTCTAATTCTGTCTCTAACAAAAAATAAACTTGAATAATATATTAGATATTGAAATTAAAAACGAAATAAATTCTGTCTCAAAATTCGTCTCAAATTTTTAAATTAAATTTTGAAACGATTTTTAACATTTCAAAGAAGAAATTTGAAGCGAAATTTATTTCGTCTCTAAGATTCATCTCTAATTTTACTTTTTCTTGTAGTGAGGGGTTATTTTCTCTGGAGAAGAAGGAAAGTTTGTATGTTGAACTTCCTACGTAATAAAAGCAAGCATGGTGATTCTTTTGAATCAATTTTTTTAACAGTCTGTTACTTATGGTTTCACCTTTAGATCTTTACGCACAAACTTTTACTTTGATTGGTGCTTTTTCAATATTTTTATTGCCCCTTGTTCATCGACATGATTTTTTCTTTAAATTAAAAAAAAGGATTGGAATTATATATATAGCGCAGAGCATGATATATATATATATATATCGAAGTCCGAGGCCTCCTGCATTAATTGACTAGTAAATTATTGGGGCGAAAGATCACCAACACATGCATGAGAATGTAATAGTCAATAGCCAAAAGAATCCTAAAAGAATGGGAAGATGCCCAGAAAGCATATACCAACACAGTTAAAAAATACAAAAGAGAAAGCCGAACCTGCGCGCATGTGAAATAATCTGAACCAGACGACGACCATCTAGTAACAGAATCTCGTGCTTTCATATAATTGACCAGATTTAAATCTTTAATTGCCCTGCTCAGCCTCAACCCACTTAAACTATACATCACATAACGCCTCCCCCCTCCTGATTAACGATTAATATTTTCAATATTCAGAAACTTGGGATGCAAGTTAGTCCCATTGGTCAACAAATGCCCTAGGTTTTAGCACGCAACTGCCTTTAATTAATTTCTAGTACCTTCTCTTCTTAATTATATTCGTTGTCTTCCTGACTCTTTTGGTCCTCCTCGCATTTAATTCTATGACAAAGATGCGCTAAACAAATTATATAATATTGAGTTGCTTTTTGACGAAACAAGAATGCCAACGACTTAAGAGAAAAAAAAAAAAAGACAAAATCACAAAAATATGAACTTACATTTATGTTTTAATTATAATAAAAAATTTTATTTTATCTCAATTATAACTCATATTTTTTATTAATTTAATTTAATTATATTTCTTAACTTAATTTTGTTAAAATATTTAATGAAAATATTTTAAATTGATATATATTATCTAACATGACATATTTAAAATGAATTATTTGGTGTTGATGTGAGTAAAAAAAATGTTACGTTCATGTTTATTATTAAATATTTAAATAATATTAGACTCATGAGTATAATTAAAAAGATTATAATTAAAATATAAGATCAAAATTTAAAAATATGAATAACATTTATGTTTAAAAAAAGAAGAAAAGAAAGAAGCGTGGTGGAAAACCATTTGGAGGGGAATAGTTTGGATGGCCAGGTACAGAGAAGGGAACCGAAGTGCAAAGACTGGAAGAGGAGTAATCGTCGTCCTTTTACGATTGAATATAAGTTACGAATAATAGGTGTAATTTGTTGAACCGCATTGCGGGGTGATACTGGGGAGAGAGGACCAATCCAATCACAGAAGGATACTACTAGCAAACCAAAGCGTGCCTTCGTATTATGAGTCTCACTGACTCATATTACTAGGCCTTCTTTATATATTTCCAAGCATTCAATAATGAGGGTGTACAGACCAAGTCCCAGGCCAGGTGGCTCCTGCCTATTCCATTTGACTCTGCTATCTCCAACAGCCCCGTACACCCATTCACTTGATTCCATGACACCTGTCACTTCCTTTTTTCTTCACTCTCTTATTGGTCTCTTTTCTTTTTGCCTTTCTTAAAAAGCCATGTACCGCGTACCGCGCAGTAGAAGAACATCAATGTTGCTACTCGTTAGACATGAGAGAAAATATGTGTTATTTGTCCAGACTTCCGTACATTGCCCTAATGATTTCCACAATGTTTTAGAGAATTAATGGAAGGGGGAAATAAGAAGGAGCATAGTGGATGTAGTACTTTATAAAACAAGACTTTTCTGTTAATTTCGATGGAGTTTAGCCATACCTCCAGAATAGAAACGGTTTGGTTCATATTCTCCCGAAAACAAAGATTTTTTTTTCTTTTTTTACAATTTGAAATGTCTGTTTTTTCTCTTTATAACAATCAGTTTAAATTACTACAACAATAACAACAAAACTTTATTTCACTAAGTAAAATCGATTACATGAAACATACGATGCTGTTGAGCTCTAATGACTAACAGTTTAAATTAAAAGAATAAAATTTTAAAAAAATTAAATAAATCAATCTGAAATGCGGGGCTGGTGGAATTGACTACTGATTATTGCAACCATACCACCGATCCCTGCTTCTCTTAACAATGCACGTCTTCGCTTCCTCTGATTTAAGATACCAAACAAATTATAAGGAGCAGAAGAACTATAGAGTGTGTAGTATATATCATGTTACCAACCGCATAAATTCAGTGAAATATAATTGAATAATTTTTTATATAACAACAACAACAACAACAACAAAACCTTATCCTATTAGGTGAAGTCGGCTACATGGATCGCATGATGCCATTGAACTCTATCAATGACTAACTTTTTAGGTATCTCATTTACCAGAAGATCCCGTTCAATAACTTCTCTAAATGTCTTTCTTGATCTTCCTCAACATTTTTTCACAGGACTCCAAACCATATTGAATTTTTTATAAAGTGATGAATTTAAATTTAAATTTTTATTGAGCGAGATGTTTATATTTAGTGTTTAACAATTTTTAGAATAAAATTAACTCCAATAAAAAATATCTTTATAGAAAAAATATGACATATTTATTTATTTTTACTGAAGTTCTAAAAAAAATTTTGTTTGGTAGCATTATTTTTTTTTTATATTGTTATTCCAATTGCACATTAATTAGTGGAGACTTGAGAAGAGACAGAATATTACTGTAATGTGAGAAAACTCACGGCCACAAGAATGCTATCTGCATGCCCCACCAGCTAAACTTTCGAGGGAATTCCATTTTTAGTATACTGAATAATTTAATATTTTTTATTCGCATTATATTACGCAACTTATTCTTATTTTTATAACAGTTATAATGCAATCTAATTTTTAAATTATAATTGCGTTGAATTTTAAATCTTAAGTGAAAATTACTTATGAAATTATGAATGGACTCCTTCCAAGAATGTCTTGGCGGGTAGATATAATTAAGTATGTAGAATAGTATTTAATATTCGAACATTATGGTATTTTTCTTCTCCATTTATATAAACTCTTAAGTATATTTATCAAAAGAAAAAAAAATCCGAGAGTAACACGAGATATTAAAAAAAATATTATATTAATTTTGGTATTATGTACTTGCTTACCCAACACAAATTGTAAAAAAATTTATTTCAAAAATTCATAATCAATTGGTAAAATTCGACCTTGCAGAAAGAAAACGTCTAATTAATGCCTTTCACATTGAACATTGAACTTTAAAACCCCAAAAACGAACATGTACTTCTGAGTAAATGTTATTCAAATAAAACGCAGTGAAGTTATTTTGATATATATATATATATATGTGTGTGTGTGTGTGTGTGTGTGTGTGTGTGTGTGTGTATGTGTGTGTGTGCGTGTGAATACAAAACAATGACCTTAAATAAAATGCAGTAAAGATTGGTTTAAGAGACGAAAGAAGGAGATGCTTGGTTTGCGCATGACGAAAATTTCAGCCGGCGTGGAGCATGGATACCGTGTACATCAATTCGACACATATTAAAGGCCTATATTGGTATTGGAGCCCAAATGAAGTCCAATTATGGAAATACGGTTTCATTACATATAGCACAAATTATTATTATTCTAAGGTTATAAATTAGTAAAATAACATCTACATGAAAGAAAAGAAAGAAAAATTAAAAAAAAAAAAAGAAAGAAAAGAAAAGGTGGTGATTAATGAAGAGTGAAGAGTGAGTTGACGAGGTAGCGCGAGGGACATATGAAAGGGTCGACTAAGGGATGTCGGCCACGGCCCACGTGGAGAGATGGTTTATTAAGCGTTAAGTTATGATGAGTCAGCGGCTGAGAGGGGACGATTTTCGGAGGGCTTTTGATCTGCCAGTGGATCAGCGACTATTCAGAACTAATTTTGTGTAATTGTCTAATATAAGATTGTTAGAAGATTAGTTTTATTTTAGAGTTTAGAGATGTGTTATCTCATTTTAATTTGTTTGATTTAAGATTGAAGAGTGTATTGTTTAATTTTTTAATGTTATTATATATGTTCTAATATTAATTTTTAAAATATATTATTTTAAATTATATACACTCCCCCATAAATTCAAATTTATAAAATATTTGATAATCTTTAAATTCTGATTAATCTCATATATAATCCTCCTCATTCGGTGTTGTCTTCAACATCTACATTCTCATGTGTTCCATAAGCAGGACCATGACTGTCACCGCGAAGTGGTGTGGTGGTGGGACCCACAGGATATCGGGGACGGACTACCTTGTGGGACCCACCAAGGGGGGCCCCTCCAATGGAGGTTTTTCTCCTCCCTCTCTACTCTACTATAAATCCAACCTCTTCTTTCCCTCTTCAATCCCACACCCCACGACAACAATCTCCTTCTTCTTCGCCGTCGCCTTCGTCTTCCTCTTCCTTCTTTCCTCATTCTCCATTCTCCCTTTTGCATTCCTTGCAAATCCCTTTAAACCCTTCCAGGTATTTACTATCTTGTATACCCCCACCTAACATTCTTAAATTCCTTGCTCTGCTTTTAATTTCCTGATATATATATATTATACCATACATAATACTCTGTCTCCAGCGTATAAGAGAGTTGGATTGGGTTTGTGTGTGCAGTGAGTGACGATGACGCAGGAGAATGTGATTGTTACGGATGCAAATTCTGGATTCGACATGGCTATCACTGTGGCCGTATCGAACTCCTCCATTTTCCCGACGGCGGCGCAGAAACCGCCGGCCCCACCTGCAGGGTATATTTCCATTCCTAGGAGGAAAGTGTTGAAGAACCTTGAGATCAATGGAGAAGCCAGAATTAATGCCTGGGTTGACTCCATGAGAGCCTCTTCTCCCACCCATGTCAAATCCACTCCTTCTCTCGCCGAAGACCACAGCTCCTGGATTGTGAGCCTCTTCTCTTTACCCTTCTTATTTAAAACTTTAACGCTGAATTCTTATGTACCGTTGATTCTCTATGAAACAGCTTAGCCACCCATCGGCATTAGACATGTTTGAGCAAATCATCGATGCCTCAAAAGGCAAGCAAATCGTTATGTTTCTGGACTACGATGGTACTCTCTCGCCTATCGTCGATGACCCTGACCGTGCCGTCATGCCCGATGCTGTAAGTTCTTATCTCAATACTATATATGTGTCTCTCCGTTTTTCCTCCCCTCTGCTGAATTGGCTGCTAATATAAGATTCTATGATATATCAGATGAGAAAAACGGTGAGAAAACTCGCAAGGTGTTTTCCCACTGCCATAGTAAGCGGCAGATGCAGAGACAAGGTACAATTAGAGCTCTGATAAGAACTGATGTGTTGAGTGCTGAATCTCTTTCTTATGTGGGATTAACTTTCTTTTACAACTATAGGTATACAGCTTTGTTCGGTTGGCAGAGCTGTATTATGCTGGAAGCCATGGCATGGATATCAAAGGCCCAACAAAA
Organism: Biancaea sappan; assembly: GCA_037074585.1. Classification (NCBI taxonomy): domain Eukaryota; kingdom Viridiplantae; phylum Streptophyta; class Magnoliopsida; order Fabales; family Fabaceae; genus Biancaea; species Biancaea sappan. The sequence continues at coordinate 14,287,712 of CM073491.1, read as the reverse complement.
TCCTCCAAATACAATAAAGTTAGCATTCTATAATACTGTACAACATTGCTTCATAGTTCTCTAAGACAAATTATAATTTACTTTGATTATACTATACAGGACAGCAAAGCAGAGGCGGTTCTTTTTCAACCTGCTAGTGAGTTTCTTCCCATGATTGATGAGGTTCGTCCTTTTCTTTTTACCTTCCCATTTATTGTACTTGGGTTCTATGTTAATTTAGAAAGTTGGTGAGTAATTTTTATTTTTTTTTGGGGGGTACCGATTTTCAGGTGTACCAAGTGTTGGTTGAGAAAACCAAATCAACTCCAGGAGCTAAGGTGGAAAACAACAAGTTCTGCGTCTCTGTTCATTATCGCTGTGTTGAGGAGAAGGTACAAATATAATGATTAAGAAACCCATCGGCGTGTAATTTTGAAAAGAGTATTGCTCTGTTCTAGAAAAAGTCTAAACTTGAATGCACGATAAACAGAAATGGAGTGAACTAGCACACCAAGTGAAATCGGTGCTGAAGGAGTACCCGAAGCTTCGTCTTACCCAAGGAAGGAAGGTGGGGCCATAGTTCTGTTCTCTTGTTTTACTCCTCTACATTTTGCGGCGTATTTATTTCATTAAGAAGAGAGATGTCTCACTTTCATTATTATTATTTTTTTTAATACAGGTATTTGAGATTCGTCCCACCATTAAATGGGACAAAGGGAGAGCCCTGGAATTTTTGTTAGAGTCACTTGGTGAGTTCAACATTACTTGCACCAATGAGCTTCACAACACATACTAACTCGTTGTACAGTTTTGAGCATTCATCTAAATAATGAATTCTTTTGAACAGGATTTGCCAATTGCGCTGATGTCTTTCCTGTCTATATTGGCGATGACCGAACCGACGAAGATGCATTTAAGGTATCCATTGCTTCTAATTTGTTTCTTCAGATAATTAATGTCTACAAAAGAATTCCAAGTATTCCCTTAATTTTGGATAATTCACTCTAAATATGTCGTTAATGTTGACCAGAAATTGAGAGACAGAGGACAAGGTTTCGGCATTCTTGTGTCAAAATTTCCAAAAGACACTAGTGCATCTTACTCTTTGCAGGAACCCGATGAGGCAAGTACAACTTAATAATAATTTTTTACTTGATATAATATATATATATATATGTATAGATATATCGTAGGCCCTCGTAAAACGCAGTTGGTTTTTTTATTGAGATTTATTAATATGCATGCAGGTGAAGGACTTTCTTCGACGTCTTGTGGAGTGGAAGCAAGTAACTCTGCGGTCACGCTCTCGGGTGTAATGTAATGCGTAGTGAAATGACTTGTACATCTCTACCCTGCCATTATATTTTGTGTAGGGGGGATATATATAAATATAATTTATATATATAGGACTTTTTGTAATTTTTGTTCAGTTTAGAAGAAAAAACAAAAGTGTAAGGAAAAAGAAAGACAAAAGTGTCTTTCTTAGTTCAGGCACGTCTGCATTGATGTAACCAGTCGACTACAGGCAAAAGTTCTGTAGCTTCTCAAATATTGCATGTAAATGCATTAGTTCAACTAGTAACGTTATTTTCTCTGTTATAACTAATTGCAGATCATTTTATTAGTAGTAACCACATAGTTTTTGAGAGGCCCCAACTAAACTACAAATTTATTATTTTATACTGCATAATTGAATATATTTGTCGACCCAAGTTGCACATAATAATTATTTAGTTTTGAAAGCGCAGGGGCTAGAAATATATATGAGTTCAAAATAATGTAGTTGACTGTTGACACCATTGCTTCATGAACTTCTTGAAGTGTGGAGCAACTTAGAGTTCAGCCTAGGCTGCTGTTTGTAACCGTAGGTTAAATTTCAATTATTGGTTTTTTTATTATAGTTGGTTCTATCAGTGCTTATTCTTCTTAGATAAAGTTTTAAATTAAAAATTTGAGAATAAAGAAAATTAAAGCTTCAAGAGTTTTATATATCTATAACTCAATTTAGTTTGAATTGACTTAATTAAAGTCTAATGGGTCTCTAAATACTAGTAGCTCTTAAATTAAAAAAAAAGTCAATTATTGGTTACTTTTTATGACATATTTTATGTGTCTTGGTGGGGTTAGACAAGTGTAAATCAATGGACATTATTTAATTAAAAAAGTAATTAAGAAAACACGATGTCGAGTCACTGACACGGAAAAGTATAACAGTTTAATCACACTTTAGTCATGGATTCAAAATTTATTTTAATAGATATACTGAATACACCATTAATTCTTGTATGGAAACCACGTTTGCTTCTCTATTGGGTACAACGCAGAAGCAGGTCCAATATATAGAAAGCTTGTAATCACTGCTCAGGACCACTGTTAAGTGATGACACGTGCATTATTAGCAAGAGGTTAATAAAATGGAATATAAATAGCAGGTGAAATTAGAGTTTCCCAGCTGAGTAAGACATCCTTAATCAATTAAGGCGAAGATAAGATAATTATAAGCACTGATTAATGATTGGATATTCAGGTAATAAGAAGGGCCCTTATCAACTTATGTCTTATAAGGTTTCTATGGCTGCATCTGTAGCTGACTCAAAAAGTAGTTGTGACTTGTGAGCAAGACTTTGGTGCTCAAACATTAATGGTGTCCTATATGCTACATTATTCAACGTTTCAATTATTGTTCCTTTGTCACTGCCTTGGCTTTTCCTCCCTATGCAGTAGTGCCTTTCTTTCCCATTCTCCTTTTGGTCTTGAATTGCATCTCAATTGGATTCATATAATGCACATCTGATATAGCAGAAGCTGCTTGGTTCTAGATAGGTAGAACAATAATTGGTGCACAAAGGAAGAATATTTAAGTAATGATATGGTCTGGCACACCATTTCAAGCCTTTCTCTTTCCATAAAATATCAGTAGTCAACATGACAGCTCCTTTTGTCTGTTATTTTTATTCAGCATATAAGGCATTGTTGAATTATATTTAGAGATACTAAGTTGTGTATGTAGGATCTGTAATCACATGCAGCTAGGTTGGCCATAAATTAGGAATAAGAAATTTCCATATCTCATTTAAAAGGTGGTTCATTTTACATGTTATATAAAAGATATATATAGCCGTGCATGTACTCTTTCTTTGGGAAAAACAGTAGGTTGGGGGGGATCTATAACTACATTATAGATATATATACTTTGGTGTCAGACTTCCATACGAATCAAAGGCGTGCTTTTATTTGTTTAGGTAGAAGGCTGAGTTGGCACCATAAATAAAAACAGAGATAGGTGAGACGAATAGAAAACATTTTAATGATCACGGTTCACGGATATATAATTTGAATTGACTACACCTATTCGACACATGCTGAAAGATGTGCCCATGTTCTTGAAACAAGAAACATCTATGCACAAAATTAATCTACATTGATACCTTTGGAGGGTGGTAAGTAATGGAAACTATACAAGTCCCAAGCCATAGTAAGACCGTGAGATTAGGCATTAGATACTTTATGATATGCAAATAGGTTAATTGTTTTTCTTTTAAAAAAAAAAAAAGAAAAGAGAGAGAGAATCAGAGAAATAGATAGAGCTATCCAGTTGGGTACTTAAGAGCGAAGGAATTGATAAGGGAATGTGCTAGAATGGGAAGAGTTGTTGATAGATTGATGAGTTTGTAAGAATATGGGAGGGAAGGGTTGGTGAAAGTGAAACGGAAGGAGTGAGGGGAATCTATGGTTGAAAGAGGAGTTGGAATCCACTTAAGAGGAGATGTTTGGTGAGAAGAGTAAAGAACACAACATAGATATTTGGAGTAGACACTTCGAAAGATCCAACCTTTGACAACCCCCTCTCTTGTTTTTGTGTCGGACGTGGAAAGATGGAGTCCACTAGATTCATCTCCATCATTGATGCCTGTGTTGAATAAACTAACTCTTTTTGAGTTTCAATTATTGGCCAGCTCAATCAAATGTAGAATCCATTTCTCTTTCTCTCACTTCTTTTTTATTCCTTTTTGGGAAGCGGGGGTATCACTACCCTTGTAATTAATATCCAGGTTCTTCCCTCTTAGTTGATCACCTCAAGACAAAAGAGTTTACCCACATTCATATGGCATTGGCGCATTTCTATTGCTCTCACCAAACCCAACCTCGGGATTAAAAGAATTAATAGTTAATTTACGAAATTAATAATAATAATATAGGCTTAGGGTATATTGGCCATGGGGTGTGTGTTATGGAATATAAAGGAATTGAGCATATGAATAGGATGGGAAGGAAGGCAAATGGGTGTGTGGGATTGGGAATGCCAGCAATGGTCCATAAAGTACACGTGTCGAAGTGTAAGAAAACAAAGAGATACAGGAATCGGACACGTAGCCGTTGATAAAGGGAATCGGTCCCCGCATTGAGGGTCGAGCCCATGAACACTGATTTGTCTTCTAAATACCATAAATGCATACCCACACACATAGAATAATAGTGGAATTAAATGCCTTAACGGGTAGGTTGTGTCAAGGCTTCACTCGAGCCAGGCTGCACCATGCGACACCAAGACTGAGCCCAAGTGGCTGGTGGTCAGGTCACATGCACGCCCATGTGACCTCCCGATGCCGTCCTTATGGGGAGCAATACCAATTGCAAACCACTTTGGGGCCTTTTTTTCTTCTTCGAGTTCACTGGTTATAAATTGCACGTCATCAGAACTCAGAACTCAAAACTATAATACGTATACATGATTGGGTTGTGTTGCTTCCTCATTGGTCCTCCACCCCCTACTTTTGTTCTCTCTGCATTCTCTCTCTTGATAGGTGTTGATGGCCTATCACGCATATTTATATTCTTTCCACTTTTCTCACAAAAAGAAAATATCGATAATAATAATAATTTAAGCACTGTACAGAAGAAAGCATAAAAAAACAGACCTTTTTTTTTCTCCTGCAAGTATATTGGGAACTGATTATGATGTAAAGTGGTATAAGCTCACTAAAATAAAGAATGAGGCATCCAACTTGAGTTGTATCTTTCGGTGGTCGATGCAGAAGTTTTGCAGTTAATTGTAATCAATGTATGATGTGTATATATATAATACTTAACCAGCTATAATTAATGCACCCGGAAATTAGAAATCAATTAACGAAGAACACTGAAGCAGTTAATTATAATTTATAAGGCATATCAAATCAAGTATGTATTATGTACAAGTAGCGAGAGAGAGTGACAGGGACATGCATGAATATTGAAGCCCAAAAAGAGGGTGTAAAAAAAAAAAGGAATAAAACAATGTTTCTAGTAGGTTTCCCGTTCAAATGACTTGTCCAATTAAGTAACCATAAAGAGAAAAAGAGGAAGGGCGAACCAAGCATGTGCAAGCTACAGAGGTAGGTGGGAGCAGAAGAAGAGAACTGGGAAGCCCCAGAAAACCCAGCTTTTGCCTACAAGAAAGAAAAGTGGGTCTCTTTTAGAGTTTCAATTCTGTCCAACACTCCAACTCCAACCTCTTCTAAAATAAATACCACCAATTTAAAGCCTCCTCCTTCAATCCAAAGTTCCAAACATTATTTTCCGGTGCTCCTGCCCTCTCTTAAAGCATGCACATCCTTTTTTTGTTTTAACCTTTGGCCCTTTACTTTTTCACATATATATATATATATATATATATATATATATACACATTATTTATATCCAAGAACGATATACATGTAGTAGTTTTTATCATACTTTTGTTGGATATATGTACACATTAATATTAATTAATTGATTTAAGTAGTTTAACACTTGTTTATCTTAAATAAAGTTTCAAATTCTACTGTTCTAAATAAAAAAAACTTAGTATACTGAAAATTTTACATCTTTGTGCTTCAATAAAATTTTTAGTACTAATGGTCAAAACCAAGGTACATGATGAAGGTGTACAAAAATAAACATGTATTTGACTTTTTGTGTGAGTGTATATGTATATGAATTCGTATAACGAATGATAATGTTGATAGCTAGAAATTATATATAAATTATAATTGTCTATAAAATGTTGTAATTAATTGATTACTATATATATATATATATATCTCTATCGGCAATCTTCAATGTTCATCCCATGCAATATTGGTTTTCCCCTTTCGAACATGTCATTTAAGAAATTATTATCACAATTATTTGAAGTTAGAATCACATGTCAAATTCTTAGCCTACGCGTGAATGTATAGTAGCATTTGATAATGGAATCTAAATTAGTTGGTTCAACGTGCTGTGTTCAAGGTTTTTCTAAAGTCTAATGCGTTGTGGAGAGGTTTGTTTTGGTTGAAATAGACGTGGTTAATATATATTGAAAAGTTGCATTAGAGAGGCAAATAAATTAGTCGCTAACAAACTTTGTGAAAGCTAAATTAAGAAGAAAAGCAATTTTTAGATAATAAAGAAAGCATTTAATTTGGATATTGAACTTTCGGTACGATGCAGAAAAGACATTGATTATTTACCAATTAATGGAGACAGTTGGCTTCCCATCAATTTCGCGACCAAGTGCTTTGAAACACTTTAAGTAACGAAGAGATTGTCCTGTTTGACAAGTACATTTGATTAAGAATAGGCTCCGAAAAGCATCAGATTTGCTTTCTGTCATTTTACACAACATATATAATTAACAAAGATAGAGTCTCTTATTCACACTTGTAAAGATTATATGAAGTGCTAGTAGTTAACAAAATTGGGGGGGACTCAGATATAGACTAGTGATATGTTAATTTGAATAGGGACAATTACAAAGGCGTTTGATTAAATTAAGAAATTGGTAGATCTAACTTTTGATGATTTGGATTATTGTTGAGAAGGGACAAAATTTGCCAGATCAGATAGTGTTCAAAGCCTATGGGCATGTTGGCCCATCTTTATTAAAATTGTTTAAAGTCAACCTCAGTCATATATTTCTTGACAGCTATGTTGTATCCTAAGCAATATTTGGACAAACAATATTAGTCTGGGACAAACAGGCGTACGTACGTGTTTAGTTTTCTGAGGACTAAGGACTAATCAAAATAATCAGTTTAAAGTGGGTCAATTTACAAGTTCTAATTTTTATCCAACATTGTAGAATGTTCGTCAAACAAGACAGTCTTTTTCTCATTCTCGGCGCGAAATTAAACCTAAGCAGTTTTTCTGAGGCTATAAATAAATTGAAGTAAATAAACATGTTACTTATTCGTCTCCAATTTCTTAATGATGGCACGTGGGAAAAAAAATATAATGGAAACTCTCGGCCAAAAAAGAGAGTAAATTTTTTATTAGTTTTTAAAAAATTATAATTTTTTAATTTGGTTATTGAAAATTATTGGTGTCAAAATCGACAAGTATATCGAATTGTTAAACTTTGAGATTAGTTAAGATCCAATGTCTTAGTAAATTAGCTTTCTTTTACCTATTTTAATTTCCTATAATTAATTCCTTAGATTAATTAAAGAAGGCAAATGCATTAATCACACATGAATTCTCAAAACAACGGCACAAGTAATTTATGTCTATTTATAGAGAAAATTCACTCATGGCAATTATTCTTATAGGCAATAATTCACATCTGAATTTTTTAATTTTATACATGAACTCAAATTCAATCTTTAAGTAACTCATAAATAATTGTTTAAACAAAAAGAGAACTTAAATTGAATTAAAATTCAATCACATAGTCTTTAAAGAGAGCTATATCATCTTCCTAACTATAGGATTTTAGTAATTCATGGTATAAGATGCAATCAAACTAACGAAAACTAGTAAATCCAACACCAAAATGCAAAAATTAGACTAAGAAAAGAAGGGGGGGGAAAAAAATGAGGAATCACGTTTTGCAGCTCCTCCACGACTTCCTATGTCTTCTGCCGCGTTTTTCTATCCTCCAATAACCTAATAAGAAGCTTTTTATTATGTCCAAATTAGCTCAATTACGGAACTGCCCTTCTGCTGTAAATTGCTTAAGCGCTGTAAATTGCATCATCTTTCAGCGCTTCAGTCCCAAATCTTTTGCTTAGGCTTCGACTTCTTTTTTATGACTTTTGCCTAATTTCTTTAATTTTAGTCCCTATAAAAATAGGCCATTAAACACGTGAAATAAAAATTGAATTAAAAAATCTAAAAACCACTATTAACTAAAAGCCTTAAACTAATCCAAATAAAGAAACTAATCACCACAAAAATACGTTAAAATTCATTAATTTTACTCAATTTTTATTCCAGCATTTGAGATTAAATAACTCTATGAAGTAGAGTTATCAATTATTTATCTTAATTTAGTTTCTAAAAAACAGTATTTATCTCATACTAAATTTCAAATTTTTTTGTTGTTAAAAATTATTTTGGCAAACATAGAAACCAAATTAAAATAAACATAAATTTTTAATGACTAAAATAATATTTTTAAGAAATCAAATCAAGACAATTGCAATATTTTGAAAAAATATCTCAATAATTTTTTTTAAAAGGAATCCCTGCGGTAATTTGGCATCTGATTATATAAATATATGTAAGAATAGAAATTAATGTCCAAGCATGGACTTTTTGATTAATCAACAATGGCGCACCACTGAAGCCGGTGTGGTGGAGCAGTGGCCATATCTCAAGAAAGAAAGAAAGAAAGAAAGAATAAATAAATAAAGTGAATAAGCAAATTAAAGTTTAAGAAATATTGGAAGCGACATGTGTGTAAATTTGTGTAACTCAATGTTACTTTGGGATTGAAGAGGGAATGTGCTGTAGGATTATACCCCATCCCTGATCTTACATATTGTAAAGCCATTAAAAGTTTTGTCATTGTGCTGGTTAAGATCATGTACGCTACGTGTCATGATCTCAATAATAATAATCACTAATCTCTTTTAATAATAATACATATAATCTATTATCTATGCCAAGTCTCCGCGCCTCTCATCACAATATATTGACATAAAGTACTCCTTCCTTCATTAACTTCACGTACCTTAAAATAATTTATTAAGCATATATATATATATATATATATATATTACTCAGCGTATCTTATTTTTACTCATTGAAATTTAAGTTTCGAATAAATAATCTCTATAAATCATATACTTATTACGATTGTATCTTTTAGTAAAACCAAATTATATGTTTATTTATTTAATTTTAGAAACCGGCTCAATAATAATGTATACCAAATTGTATAGAGTTTAATTTTTTGAGATTAAACAGTTTATTCGTATACTTTTTATAGTGGGTAATTAAATTATTAAAATTTTAATATATTAAATCAAGCAAGGATTGGTGTAGGGTGATGCAAACTGGGTCATTAAACAACGAGGGATAGTAAATAAAGAGACGAAGGGGATAGTCAATCAAACCTGAAGGGTGGGTTATTGGGCCACTCACCAAAGAGATGACAAGGCCCACTTTGATTCACATGTCAATTAATACAGGAAGGGTCTCTCTTTTTTGTTTTTGGTCAAACAATATCGATCACTGACAATATGTGGTATAATACTGTAACCGCCATTATAATTTTGGGCTTTTAGCCGTAATTCTTCTTGATGGATCCGTCATTCTTTGTGCTCTTCTAAAAATTTCCCCTGGGTCATTCGACAAAAAATGCTTGTACGCCCAAGGCAAGGCAATATAAAAACTCAAAATAAACAAATCTAGTTGAATTTATATCGCTTTTTAAACTCATATATCAATTGTTAATGTGAGCAAATTGCCTTAATTTCATCAAACGGTTTGATATTTATTTAATATCGAGTTTAAATTTTGTGAGTGAAAAAAATTAGTGTTGAAAAAATTTTATTATTTTTTTACTTTGAAAATTAAACCTGAAAAGCGTGTCCCTTCATAATACCTGTGGCGAAGCTCAAATGAATCAGTGAGAAAAAGAAAAAGCAAGATGAGGAGACAGATTTCATTGAATGGCTACTAATTAATTGCCATGTATCCAACCAATTTTACATGACTAGCTATAGAGGAATCAAAGGGAATTACAATTTTGGGACAAGAGTACGTATATCTTCTCCGAATGAGCTGACCTTAAATTGCCATGGCTTAACATTTTTTACTTTGACAAAATAAAATAATTGTGTTAATTAACATAAAATCCAACTGTGAATATTGAACTAAATGAAGATAGGACAAAATATATTGGACAGTGATTGAGGGTAGGGATTGATGAGAATGGAGCCAGTGAGTCAACACAGGCAATCATGATTTGTCTGTTATACGCGCCCTGCTTTAACTTTCTCTCTCCCTCTTTATTTCTTTTTAAATAAAAATTCCTTTTAAAATTTAGATGGATCTTTCTTTGCAATCTCTGGAATATGTTGTGGCCTGTGTGTGTGGGGTCAGTGATAAGTCATAGAAAGTCACTAAATAATGCCACTATATTTGGAATTTTTGGTTCTCTTATAGCCATGTTTGCCTTCCTTTTGCACTCGTTATCTTTGTTTTCGTATAATTTTCGTGTGCTTGTTAGTGTTCGTATTTTCTTGTTTTTCTGCCCCTTTTATTGCCTTTTTAATTTATTTTATTTATTGTCTTCTGTAGGTGCATTTGTGGGGAGAAAACAAGATAAAGCATGAAATTCCAGTGGCCTGGCGCCCAGGCGCCAGGCGTGTGAAGACCAAGGGCCCTCTGCCCAGTTGGCGCCCAGGCGCCAGACGTGGTGCCTAGGCGCCCAACCCCACGAACTGACATTGAAGCTTCCAACCTTGGCGCCCAGGCGCCAAGTCACGGACTAGCAGCTTAAATACTCCTTTTAGAGCATTTTGACCTAATCTTGGACTTGGGAGATTTTGGGGAGCTTAGAGGCGGCTAGGGCTTACTCTACAGAGCTGGTTAGGGGGGAAAAGGGCCTTCCTTCAATGAATTGGTCTTCCTTCCCCCATCTCTTCTCTTTTCTCTTCATTTTCTTCTCTTTTCATGTTGTATTTTCTTGTATTATGTAGTGGTAGGTAGTATGTAACTCAAGGGTTGTTATGAGCCCGATTTTAAATTAGATTTTGTGTAATTTCTTGAACTCTTGTAGTTATTGCTTGGTTAATGCATGCTTATTTATTCCAATCTTAATGCTTTCTTTTAAATTGGCCATTTATTGGGATGATTGGGTGTTTTTACCAAACTTAGGAAGGGGAGGTAGAAACTAGACCAAAGGAATAAGTTGTATGAGTTCTTGAACCTTAAAGGAGAGGGGATTGATTTGCTAATATCATAGGAATATAGTTATTAGCCTCATATAGTCAAATTAGGGTTTGTTCATTTAATGAACTTGATTTTCACATAAGGAATTATGGAGAATTGGGTTTTATCTTAGTTGAGGTTTGGAAAAATCCTTCTAGGAATATTCGTGCCCTAGACTAGCATGTACAAGTGGTAAAAGCAAGAGTAAGAGGATGATAATGGAATCTATGAAGAATGATGGGCTTGGTGGTTGATGTAATTTAATTTCTTATGAGGTTTTGTTATTGAATGATTCTTCTCAATTGCATTTCGTATTTTGTTGGAGTGGATTTACAGGATTGAATTGCTCTAAAAATGATTGATCACTACTTTTATGAGTTTGGGGGTTTTTATCTATGCTAGGGATAGCTAGGTATTAACTAGCCCATTGTAACTTCCACCATAAATCGGATTAATCTAGGGATGGATAATCTTATTTATGTGGTTTTTATGAGTTCCTAAACTTAATCACCTACTTGAATGATTGGATTAAGGAATTAAACAATCATTGGGTATAGGTAGGTTTGTTTTTCCAAGGGATTGGGTTCAAACACTTGTGAGAGCTTGACCAACTCCAAAAGGATTTGCAATTTGATTGAATCAGTCTTTAACAACTCAAAGACTCATTTGTCTATGAATTAGTCAGATTAAGAATTAAATGAAGTCAATCTCATCAATCCTAGGTTATTGTCATTAGGAGTAGCTTAGTTTTAGGTTTTAGATATAGTTTAGTTTATTTTGTAACATTATATTTATATTTTCGTTCAATGATTCGTCTAGATAGCATTTAACTTTAGCTTCGCGGGTACTTGGTACCTCAATTCTCGTGGGAACGATACTCTACTCACTCTGTATTACTTGTACGATTGGTGCACTTGCCAAATCGACTAACAAGTTTTTGGCGCCGTTACCGGGGATTGATGGTTGTGCCAATATTCAATGAAGCCGAAGTGGTGCTACTTTAGACACCTTTGTTGTACATTCTCTTGTGTCTTTGCAAATTTTCATTTCTTCTGGTGTTGTGTTTTATTTTTGTGGTCTTGTTCTTACGGTGTTCTTCTTTGGTTGTGCATGGAATCTGGTTTATCTTCCTTGCTGGAAAACGTTGATGATGAGAACAGAGCACTGATGACCAAGGAAGGAGACATTATCTAGCGAAGGACACCGGTAAAGTCTGGCTAAGGGCTATAAACGTAGCGCTCTTGGGAGGCACCCCAAGTTTCTTGACCTTTCCGTCATATTAATTTGTGCTTGGTTTTGTTCTGTAATTTTAATTCTGTGATTGTTGGTGTTTATTTTTGTGATTGATTGTTGTTTTAGTTGATTTTGTTCAATGTTGAATTTGAATGTTTCTTCTGTGTGTATGTGTTGTTTGGATGTGTTTTTATGGATCACAAACCTCAATTTCCGTGGATTATCTTCTGCTGAGGGCTGAATGCTGCTGCTGCTAAAAAAATTTCGCTTCTGTCAAGATGGCGCCCAGGCGCCACTAAGCTGATGTTCAAGTGCTCTCTGTCTCGCTGGCGCCCAGGCGCCAGCTGTCTGTTTGTTGAAGGTTTGTGACGTTGGCACCCAGGTGCCATACCTGGCGCCCAGGCGCCAACGTCGAATTTAACTTGCTGCAGAAAATTTTTCTGCATTTCCTCTTTTCCCAAACCCTAGCAGCCGGCTCCCTCACTTCTCTCCTTCTCCGGCGTCTCTTCCTCCCAAAACCTCCATTTTCACCGATTAGAAGCCCTTCCTTCACCATTCCTTTCATTTTCGCACACTTTCTCCCACTTTTCTTTCCATTTCATCACTTTCCTCCCACTTTTCCTCCATTTCTTCATCTTCTTCACGGTTTGGGGCTGATTTTCGAAGATTAGAGGTCTTCCTCGCCACTTTTTCTGCACATTTTGGTAAGTTTCCTCTTCCCCACTCCATTTTCTTTGAATTTTTTTTTAAAAAAAAAATAGGGTTTTCTGAAATTTGAAATTTAAATTTTCAGTTTTATTTAATTTATGATTTTAGGATATTTCTAATCCTTATTTTCTTCTGAAATATATATATATATATATATATATATATATTTTTTTTTTTCAGATTTGGGAATTTTTGGATTTAGGGTACTGTTTTGATTTATTTTGAAATTTCTGAAACTTTTAAAATTGAAATTTTAGGAACTTAGAATGTTTATTTTATTTTCTGAAATTTTAAGAATTTTTAAATTTGGTTTTTATTATTTTTCAAAATTTTTCTTTTATTGAATAATCCAATTTTAGAGTTTTTGAAATTAAATTTTTGCTTTTTGAATGTTTAGGATTGTCTATTGCATAAATAATGTCTCACAAACGTTCAAGAAAGCAAAAGGATGCTGAATCCTCCTCTAGTAGAGACTTTGATGCCTCTAGGTTTAGGAATTTTGAGTGTAAAATGAAATTTGATGAGCTTGAACCTAGAGAGTTTATTAAAGAGAGAGGGTTTCATCTGAGGGCCAATCAGTACCCCGAAATTCAAGATAGAATAAGAGAGTGGAGGTGGGAAACACTTTGTAGGCCAGCTACGAGATACTGCCCCGAGGTTGTAAAGGAATTCTACGCAAATGCATTTAGGGGGAGCAATGATAGTGTTGCGGACAGAAATACGTCTTTTGTTAGGGAGAAAACAATTTATTTTACATCAAACAATATCAATAATCTGTTTGGTCTGAGATATGGTCCTGATACTGATAATGAATATGCTGATTGGATGAGGTTTAGGTATATGAGATCAAATACACTTATTGATATTCTCTGTAAAGAGGGAGCGAGATGGGAGTTTGACGCTCAGGGGAAAGAAACACATTTTAAAAAATTTGATATGAAACAAATCCCCAAAGCATGGTGCACTTTCGTCCAATCCAATCTCCTCCCCACTTCGAACCGTTCTGAAGTAACAATAGAAAGAGCGGTGGTCATCTATATGATTATTACAGGGAGTGTCTTTAATGTTGGATCTCTGTTATCCCAAAATCTAGATAAACTGATTCAAAAACAAGGAAAAAGATTGGGATATCTTTGCCTTATTACTAACCTCTGTCAAAAGGATGAGGTGCCTATGCTTAATAATATTTTTCGTGATCCCGAGGGCCCTATCACTGCACAAGTGATAGATTATATGGCACCACGTGATAGAGCTCACGCGGATTACCATCAGGCACCCATTCTGATTCCTCAGGCACCATCCAGACCACGTGCTGCACCTGCACCTCAGGGACCTCATATGTCGCAGCGGATTATTGATATTGAAAACTCCCTAAATGATTTAAGAACGTCCCACAACGCTTTTGTTGCCTCCCATGATGCATTTGTAGGAACACAGAATGAGCACAATAGGGGCGTAACTCAGGCTCTGTATGCCATGGCTAGACATTGGGGAGTGAGCACTAAGGGTTGGACCTTGCAGGATCCTTCTTACGATCCAACAGACGACATCAATTTCGATCCTGCAGTCAACAGTGGAGTAGCTGGCGGAGATGAAGAGATGGGCGAAGAAGACGACGCTGATGACACGGATTGAGGCGTTGTGATTCAGTGTTTTGTTGTTTTTATTTCTTTTGTTATTGATTCTTGTACTGTACTTCTCAATTGAGAACTTTATGTTATGTTATTTTATGTCTTTATTGGATTTTATTGATGTTTTGATTTTTGTGATGGAATGGTTAAGACTCTTGTTATTGTCATTTTGTTATTTTGATTCTTGTTTAGTAATCGTTGTGTATTTTAATTCTGTTTTGTTGTTGTTGATGGTTTGTTTTTAGCATTCATTGCCATTCTGTCCCCTTTTTGTTGATTGTCCCCTTTTGGATGCTCAAACCTTATTTGTGTGCTTGGTTTGACATTGAGGACAATGTCTGGTTTAGGTTTGGGGGAGTAGATTGTTGTTTAATAAGAATGCATTTCCTTTTGTTGAACCATCACGTTTTAGGATTTCTCTTGATATTTTGGAAACTGTTGAACAGGTGTTATGTTATGTCAACGTTGGTTGAATTTATGTCGTCATCTTATTTAAAATCGAGCTAAGTTATGGATTTTTAGAATTTATTGATTAAAATTGGAAATTTTCAAAAATTCTTAAATAAACGTTGTAGGTATTTTTAATTTTCTTTATATACTCCTCAAATTTTTAAAACTTTTTACTCTTAGTTGTGATGTATATTTGCTCAATAAGGGAATTTAAAAAAAAAACAAAAAAAAAATAAGTGTGATTTAAGTTGAGGAAGTGTTGTGTGGATTAGGCGCACAATACTTTCTCCAACCAATGAATCATATTTCAATAAATAAAGGCGATGAACAAGGCATTGTTGTGTGGATTAGGCGCACTGATAATTCTTTGTTTCCTTGCCTATTTGCGGGTATTACCTTGATTGAGGGGAAGATGTGTGGTTAGGCGCACGGTCTTCATTTCGATCATAAATAAATTGGAATTCCCTTTGCTGAAATGCATTTTGACAGAGCCAAGAAAAATCCTCACAATGGAATAAATTCTTTTAAACTTTTGATGGAGTAATTAGAGAAAATTAATGGCATCTATGATCTTAATTTTAAGGTTAATGAACTTTTCCAGTTTGTCTCTAATTTCAAGAAATTCATTGCCTAGCTTTGCTTTATTTAGATGAATGCATGACTTTAACTTACTTTGCCATAATCTTTTAAGTTGTTCAACACTTCCTTTTTATCAAGAAATATCCTTTTGTTATGTTCGTTTAGTGTGTTTAGTCGTGTTAGGTAATTGTTTGCTTGAGGACAAGCAAAGATCTAGGTTTGGGGGAGTTGATAAGTCCTAGAAAGTCACTAAATAATGCCACAATATTTGGGATTTTTGGTCCTCTTATAGCCATGTTTGCCTTCCTTTTGCACTCGTTATCTTTGTTTTCGTATAATTTTCGTGTGCTTGTTAGTGTTCGTATTTTCTTGTTTTTCTGCCCCTTTTATTGCCTTTTTAATTTATTTTATTTATTGTCTTCTGTAGGTGCATTTGTGGGGAGAAAACAAGAGAAAGCATGAAATTCCAGTGGCCTGGCGCCCAGGCGCCAGGCATGTGAAGACCAAGGGCCCTCTGCCCAGTTGGCGCCCAGGCGCCAAGCGTGGCGCCTAGGCGCCCAACCCCACGAACTGACATTGAAGCTTCCAACCTTGGCGCCCAGGCGCCAAGTCACGGACCAGCAGCTTAAATACTCCTTTTAGAGCATTTTGACCTAATCCTGGACTTGGGAGATTTTGGGGAGCTTGGAGGCGGCTAGGGCTTACTCTACAGAGCTGGTTAGGGGGGAAAAGGGCCTTCCTTCAATGGATTGGTCTTCCTTCCCCCATCTCTTCTCTTTTCTCTTCATTTTCTTCTCTTTTCATGTTGTATTTTCTTGTATTATGTAGTGGTAGGTAGTATGTAACTCAAGGGTTGTTATGAGCCCGATTTTAGATTAGGTTTTGTGTAATTTCTTGAACTCTTGTAGTTATTGCTTGGTTAATGCATGCTTATTTATTCCAATCTTAATGCTTTCCTTTAAATTGGCCATTTATTGGGATGATTGGGTGTTTTTACCAAACTTGGGAAGGGGAGGTAGAAAATAGACCAAAGGAATAAGTTGTATGAGTTCTTGAACCTTAAAGGAGAGGGGATTGATTTGCTAATATCATAGGAATATAGTTATTAGCCTCATATAGTCAAATTAGGGTTTGTTCATTTAATGAACTTGATTTTCACATAAGGAATTATGGAGAATTGGGTTTTATCTTAGTTGAGGTTTGGAAAAATCCTTCTAGGAATATTCGTGCCCTAGAATAGCATGTACAAGTGGTAAAAGCAAGAGTAAGAGGATGATAATGGAATCTATGAAGAATGATGGGCTTGGTGGTTGATGTAATTTAATTTCTTATGAGGTTTTGTTATTGAATGATTCTTCTCAATTGCATTTCGTATTTTGTTGGAGTGGATTTACCGGATTGATTTGCTCTAAAAATGATTGATCACTACTTTTATGAGTTTGGGGGTTTTTATCTATGCTAGGGATAGCTAGGTATTAACTAGCCCATTGTAACTTCCACCATAAATCGGATTAATCTAGGGATGGATAATCTTATTTATGTGGTTTTTATGAGTTCCTAAACTTAATCACCTACTTGAATGATTGGATTAAGGAATTAAACAATCATTGGGTATAGGTAGGTTTGTTTCTCCAAGGGATTGGGTTCAAATTGTGAGAGCTTGACTAACTCCAAAAGGATTTGCAATTTGATTGAATCAGTCTTTAACAACTCAAAGACTCATTTGTCTATGAATTAGTCGGATTAAGAATTAAATGAAGTCAATCCCATCAATCCTAGGTTATTGTCATTAGGAGTAGCTTAGTTTTAGGTTTTAGATAGAGTTTAGTTTATTTTGTAACATTAGATTTATATTTTCGTTCAATGATTCGTCTAGATAGCATTTAACTTTAGTTTCGCGGGTACTTGGTACCTCAATTCTCGTGGGAACGATACTCTACTCACTCTGTATTACTTGTACTATTGGTGCACTTGCCAAATCGACTAACAGTTAGTCAGAATAAGAGCTGCCAGATTTAATGTTTTAATCATTTTAATTTGTGGGGAATATTATTATAACAGCCATGACGTCGCACACAGTTTATCAGAATAAAGAAGAGACGGCCAAAAATTATTATGATAATATGGCAAATGAAATTTTCACACCCAACACCCAAGAGTCAATAACTCCACCTCCTAATACTCAAGGACTTGATGTAACCACAAATTTATGGCCTGTGGTGTCCCACTATTTGTAGTTTTATACACCTGATAATTATATCCAACCGTTTAATAATTTTTAAAAGAGTTTTTTTTTCTAATCATCATTACTGTTGATTCAGTATGTCAAATGTTCATAGTTTAATTCATTTAAATATATTAACTAGTGTCGCTGCAATTCTCAAGTGATGTATACATTTGACTTCGTTGGGAGATGCTGAAGTGCATTCAGACAGGGAAGTCCCGTTAAGAAGCCATGCCCTTTCTCCTTGATCTCTCCACGTGTCCATTTCAAATTGCTTAGACTCCCATTAATCATTTGATTAATAAAATCCAAAAAGTATAATGGTGTAAAGTGTCACTCTAAATGAAGAGTTTAGATCGATTGTCATCATGTCACAACAACATGAATCTTTAACCGTTCGATTGTGTAAAATAGATGATATTTTACTTGTTTACATCTGTGATTTTTTTGATTGTTTAATTATGCGTAAGTACGTCTATATTTGTGACTTTTTTCAACTATCAGATCTAAAAGATTAACGGTTGAAAATCTACATATATTGACATAACGCAGCTCAGGCCAAAATGGTATATATAGGCCATGAGCATTTTGCCTGTGCAGTTTTGGGTCGTATTGATTAAACCAATGCTTCTCAAAATCCTCTGCTTCTCTCTACTTCTCCCTCTCCACTTCGCCCCTACCACAAGATCCGTAAGACACGCCCACTTTTTTTTTTTTTTTTTGGTTTTTAATTTAGCTTTTTTAAGTTAAAAATTGGGTATGCAGGAAGAGGCGTGTGTGTACACAGTATACATCAGAACGGGGTCGATCTTCAAGGGGGGTACGGACTCCAACATAGGCCTCAAACTATACGACTCGTATGGATACGGAATACACATACGGAACCTGAGGGATTGGGGAGGGTTAATGGGGGGAAGTCACGACTACTTCGAGAGGGGCAATTTGGACATTTTCAGTGGAAGGGGTCCGTGCCTGAAGGGTGGGGTGTGCGAAGCGAACCTGACATCGGACGGGGAGGGGGAGCACCATGGGTGGTACTGCAACTACGTGGAGGTCACTTCTACTGGGGCCCACCTACCCTGCTCGCAGCAACTCTTCACGGTGGAGCAGTGGTTGGCTCTGGATGCCTAGCCCTACACTCTCTGGGCTCACACCAACTTCTGCCCCAAACTCCCTCATAATGCCATGGCTACCTCTGGCTTGCCTCTTTAGTCGTCATCTTTGAAGTCTGATTCACTCCCTGTATGTACCATTCTGTTGGGATTTTTATTTACTGCTTTTGCTGCTGTATGGTGTATCTTTCATGGTGATTCATTGCTCGTTCCACCATGTGTTTGTGGGGATGTTAATATTGAGATGTAAAAATAATATTTTAGTCCTTTATTCTTTATTTTTTAAAATTTTTATTTTAATCTTCTATCTTTAAAATTATTTCGTTTTGGTTTTTTATTAACTCAACTAACAGATGACATGTCTATCTTTTAAAATTGCTTTGTTTTGGTCCTTTATTTTGATCCTCTATCTTTATCATTATTTTAGGTTCCATTTTTCTTCTTTATCTTTCAAAAGGTTTAATTTTGATTATTTATGTTTTAAAGTAGTTTTACTTTGACTTGTTTAACGAAAATTACAAATCGTCCACCATATGAGTGAGTAATCACTAAATTAATAAGCCAATGTATAAAATTAAAAAATGCAACTAATGAGCAAATTTTGAAATTTTAAAGGTCTTGATAGTTGGGAATTGGATCTTTCTCACTCACATGATGGATGATGTGTATTTTTTGTTATATATGTAAGTTAAAAACTTTGATGGTAGTGGATCAAAATAAAATTAAAATGAAACCTAAAATAAAGTTAAATGACCAAAGCAGCTCTGAGGTGTCATTTTGTTAATTATGTTAGCATTCATATAATGTCTAATGTATCATTCTGTCTATTAAGGTAATGGCTCTAACAGTACAATAATCAAAACAAAATAATCTTGAAAGATAAATAATTAAAATAATTTTTTTAAAAGATAGAGAACTAACTTAAAATTTATAAGATTAAAACAAAGATAATTGATGGAAATACTATTTTTTTTTCATATTAAAATCTGTTTTGAAAAGATACAAGTACAATAATTACCCGAGCACCCATGCAAAAACAAAATGATTAACTCAATAAAGAAGTTGTTGGGTTCGGAAAGCATCTCTTCTGTACTTTTTTTTTTCTAATCTTTTTGCCCTTTACTTTTGTGGGATCACGGGAATGTGTTGTACGTTTACATTTTACAGGATTGAAGAGGTAAGAAAATTTGTGTAAATTTGTGTACTATTGTTTTTAATTATGTTTTTAGTTACATAGAATTTAATAGAAAATAATATGTTATGTTCGTTAACTATTATTAAAAAAACAGTACATATAAATTAAAATTAACAGCTGAAAATTATATAATTATACCTATTTAATAAGAAAAGTAATTTAATGAGAGAAAGGAAAATAAAAGATAATTATTGTTAAATCAAAACTTAAAAAGTTCTGATACAAAATCTATTAACACAAATCAATATCATTTTTATTTGATGTTGCATAAATAAATTTTGTATCAATTTCTTGTAATCTAACAATGATTATTTTTTCTCTTTATCTTTCACATTAAACTTTTTCTTTCAATAAATATAACATATATATATATATACTCTCTTTTTCAAAGGAAAATATCTTCTTTTGTTGATAGTATCACATAACAGCCACATAAATTTTATAAGAAAATTTTAATTTTTATAAATATATTTATTTTTTATAATATAAAAATAAAATAAAATATTTTAAAATTTATATGATTAAATTATAAGTCAAACTAGTTATATATAATTTCTATAAAAAAATGTTATACAGTAATTAAATAAAAAATGTCACGCTAGGAACGGCTTTGTATCATTTGATTCAAGACTTGTACAGAGAAATTATTCATTAATATATAAACTAATCTAAGAAAATCAAAAAATAAGTATAGAGAAGGTAAACATTAATGATTTGTCCTGTTAGAGCGACTCATAAATATTATTCCCGTCAGCACAAATCTGGAATCATCACCGTCCACCACGTGCCGCTCTATACTATAAAGCCGTCTGGTTTCTTCACTACTGACTCTCACCACCACACGAAAAATGGCACACAGAGTACTCTTTCCTTCTCTTCTCTTCCTGCTCTCACTCAGCTTCATCGCAGCCGTTAGATCCGTAAGCTGCTCTCTCTTTCTGATCTCTCGCTCAACCCTCACCTACATCTTTGCTTCCATTTCTTCTGAATTTTTTTTTTGTTTGGTAATTCTACATAGCTGTGTGGTAATTGAAATGGAATTAACGAAATGCAGGAGGAATATGAATGCGTGTATACGGTATACGTTAGGACCGGATCGATCTTCAAGGGAGGAACCGACTCCAATATCGGCCTCAAACTATACGACTCTTCCGGCTATGGCATATACATTAGGGACCTGGAGAGATGGGGCGGGTTAATGGGTCCGGATTACAACTACTTCGAGCGGGGAAACCTCGACATCTTCAGCGGCAGGGGTCCTTGCCTCGATTCGCCGGTGTGCGCCGTGAACGTGACTTCGGACGGGTCGGGTCCTCATCACGGGTGGTACTGCAACTACGTGGAGGTCACCACCACTGGGCCCCACGTCAGCTGCGCCCAGCGGCAGTTCACGGTGGAACAGTGGCTTGCTCTGGACACATCGCCGTATGAGCTGTGGGCCGCCAGGGACTACTGCCCCGGAACTCGAGATCAGGCCTCTCCGAAGACCATCGCCGTTGATGGCATCAGATCTGGGTTCTCTATTCTCAGCTCCACCCTCACCACTGTATGATTACTTGGCAGATTAGTTATTAGTAATTGGTGTTTGTTGGTGTTGTCGAATGTGTTCTGTATGATGATTCTGCGGCTTTTGAAGGGGTGTTTGGGAACGTGTTGTAACGTTGCTTAAGTGAAGTTGTGCCTTTTTTATCCTATGATCTATACTCGTGTAGATCATACTGCGCTATCGGCCACCGCGATGTGTCCTTCGAATAATAATGGGCATGATCTATTAGTGGATATTCTATAAATATTGAGAAAATGTAATGACAGAAGAACTTCAATTGTCCGGAGATTTCCTCTATTCTGGATAACAATGCCCTTAATCATTATGGCACCGGACCTACTAATGGGCCTACAATTATGAACGAGAACGAGAATCACGAATGCTACAAAACAAAAGAAAATGCAACATTCCTCATATCTGATATTTAAAGATTTTAGTCCAAAAAAAAGATTTTTCCTTGAATTTTTATCAAAAACTGATTTTTTTTTTACCAAACATCTTTTCCTTGAATTTCATTCTCTTACCTTTTCTTACGAATTTATGAACATTCAAGTTACTTAACACAATATTAATGAAGCATCCTAATCTCTTATTCCCTGACTATCGAAACCATAAGTAACCAGAAAGAGAGGGCGGAGCGGAAGCAACATTTTGAGTGAAAGGATGACTTGATAGGGCATTCTCTATCTCCTGCTTTAGTCATATTCACCCAATTGTAATTATCGCAAGACCTTTTTTTCTTTTTCAGAAAACGAAGGACTATTGTCAATCTGATTCTCGATAGAAAAACTGTCATGGAACCTAATCATTGAAGTGTAATAATACCTTCCGAAATCAGTGAGTACTGAGCTATAGCTGCCTCACTTCCTATGGACTATTCGTTCTTAACTGCTTCACTTCCTACGATCGCGTCTATTTAAATTAACATTTATTTACATTAATAATTTATATACCTTTGCCACATCGAGGAATTAAAAACTCACAATTAATATTATCTAATGTTTTAAAAATTAAACTAGTCAATAAAGACACTAATTTAAAATTCAATGATCAAAACATAATAAAACTGCAATCGAATTGACAATTCTTAAAAAATATTTAAAAAATAAAATACATATTTAAAAATATTAAAATACTTTATATAAATATAAAATTTGTGAGAAAAATATATACTTAAATATAAAATTTGTGAGAAAAAAATATTCTTACTTTTTTAATTAATCTTATCCACTCATTTTCTATATATTAGTATAAAAAAATTAACTACAAAATTATTAATTTTTTTAATCCTAGTCTCATTTTTTTTTTTACATTTTTGTTTCAAAATATGCTCGCCTAGTACTCTAACCCTGAGTAATCGGATCAGGATTTGCTGCTTATCAAAATCGCTGATGATGCTGCTTTTCACTTTCAGCAACGGTTTTTACCGTTGCTGAAAGTTTTGGCAACAAAAAACTGCTACCATAACTTTTAACAACGGTAAAAACCGTTGCTAAAAGTGAAAAGCAACCAAATGATCAACAACAAATCGGGATCCCTGAGTAATCAGTTCTGCAAACTTACTGCAACACACTACCTCACATCTCTCCCTTCCATTTCTCTCTCTTCTTCCCATTTGCTCGCATGTGAGGTCTAAGATGCTTTTTCTTCTTCCTTTGACGACAGCATGCTCGTCTCCTTGTTCTTCTTCTATGGCTCCTCTTTTTCCTTCTTTGACGGCAATGACGACAGTTCCTCCTCCTCTTCCTTCTTTGACGACGATAGGTCTTCATTTTTTCTTTCCCAGTCTGAACCAGTTCGACAATCACCGATCCGAAACAAAAACTGCCAGTCACCCGATTTTTGACCAAATTTGACTAGTTCTCCAACCCACCAATTTTTTAGTGTGTCTAGACCGGACGAAAATCCGGTCCGGTCCAATTTTAACATCAATGGTATTATCTAAACATTGACAGGACGAGACAGAATGGAAGGTAGGGCCTTCCCGAAATGAAGTGAACGCCATCTTTCCAGATCAGAGAACCATACTCTAAAAACCCACACTACTATTCTATTACCTTTGAATTTTCAGCCAATTACTTTAACCTACTTGACAGCCGCAACAAGATAAAAATGAACCACGGTGTCACAAACGCAGTCTTCTCTCTCCGTAATCAGGATAGACAAATACAACAACAACAACAACAACAAAGCCTTATCCCACTAAGTGGGGTCGGCTACATGGATCGCACGACGCCATTGAGCTCTATCAATGACCAACTCTTTAGATATCTCATTTACTAAAAGGTCCCGTTCAATAATTTCTCTAAGTGTCTTTAATCAGGATAGACAAATGCATGAAAGAAAATCTGGGAATATCAATTCGATTGGAAGAGATGGAAGAACAAATCCCGGAATCAAAAAGGAATTGGTGTCATCGCTAATCCTCAACCCGGAAGGCATCAAGACGTGTTTCTGTTCAGTTCTTTCAATATTTCTTCTGACAACTCATCCGCATTATACTCGACCCCAAAGCATCTCACAACCTCCATTTCAGGGTTCAACAAATACCTGATTGTTTTTATAGTTAATGTCTATGTCAAGTCTAAACATATAAACTTACAAAAGAATAAAAGGGTAGAACGCGGACTTACATGTTGTGGGAAGAGTCAACAAGATAATCATCACCCTCCTCTTCTACCTTCTTAAAATAAACACGGTACTCTTGTGCCATCTGCCTGATAGCTGCAGCAGGTCCAGTTAACCCAATGATTCTTGAGTCAAACTCTGCAGTTTGCGAGAGAGAGAGAGAGAGAGAGGAAAGCTTAGTAACAGCAGAATAGATTTCAGAAATTAAATACTATGAAAATTCAGGGCGTCAGGTAATCTAACCTTTAAGGTATTCACGAAGTTGTGAGGGAGTATCACGTTGAGGATCAATGCTAACAAATACTGGTAGAATCTTACGATTCTGTTTTGATTCTTCACCCAAATAGAGTACATTACATTGGAGTTAATCAAGAAAAACAACTTATACTACAATAAGACGAGATAGAAGTGCCGAACCTAATATATCAATTGCCTTGGCTATAATTTTAACTTGGTCTGGTCCAAGATCAGGGGACGAGGTATAGCCGAAGTATAGAAGAACCCAATTCCCAAGAAAATTACGTTCTGTAACCGTTCGTCTCTGTGTGTCAATTAAAGTAAAAGGACCTCCGATTATGGGTCCACCGACACTATTTCTAGGACGGCCATCAACCTGACCTGATCCAACAAATAGAGCAATTAAGACAATGGCAATAGAATTTCCTTTCATATGAAGTTTGGGAACTCACTTTTGACAATAGTGTAGTGTCTAATCCAATTAATGACGTGTCACTAAGCTTTGATGCCTCAAAAATAGAACATGAGGACTTCAGGATGAAAACAATGTACTTTCATTGCACCAAAAAATCAATAGTGATTCAAAAAATAGGCAAAATTATCAACAAAACAACAAAATTGAGTAGATTGTTAGTTTCCTAGTTCTTAACAATCTTGTCCTCCCAACTACCAAATTTCCATTTGCAGATAATGAAATCTTGATGCAACAGTCCCAAACTCCCAATCAAATCTGAAATCAACGGAACTCAGACCTATCCCTAGCTCCAGACTCAGCCAGTCTAGAGTGCCTATGTCATAAAACATTCAACCAATAAAAGGTTATTATACAAATTCTTAAAAAGAAAATTACTTGAGGAACAAGCAGATCAAGATATATCATAGAAAAGCATAGTCAAAGTATATATCTAATTATATTGCAGCCCGTAATCTTAGGAATCAAATAGCAACATTTATGACGTACATCTACGTTGTACATTATCGATTTGTTTTTTATGTGGATATTATCATGAAATCCAGTCTAACTCGCTAATAAACGGCTGACACATATGAAGAACAAATACAAAAGCTTTAGCTTTAATATCCTAATTTATAGTTTGAATAATTGTAAGAAATCAAGCTGGATTTAACTAGAAAGAAATCCATATATCTAGAATTCGAATGCCTAGTGAATTAGCAAAAAGCCTGCACGAAGCTTGAAGTAGTCAGGCTTGTTTCAGTAATCATTTAATGGCACTAGAAATGACATTGATGAAACTTACAGATACTCTTTCTTCCAGATTTGCTAGTAAGAAGATTCAAAATTTACTGTATATTACATAAGTTAGCCTAAAACAGAGGAAAAAAGTATGTAGTCCAAAATTCAAGGCACTTATTCACTACTGTCACTCAAGGTTTGTCATTCAAATGATATGATAATCAAATTTCGATGTCTATAACAAACTAGCAACTGGATTAAAAGGTTGTATCTTTTACCTTTGTGCCAATAACTTTTTTATGGAATGCCATTATCTTTGT
The DNA here is from genome assembly GCA_037074585.1 of Biancaea sappan. NCBI lineage: Eukaryota > Viridiplantae > Streptophyta > Magnoliopsida > Fabales > Fabaceae > Biancaea > Biancaea sappan. The sequence continues at coordinate 14,261,512 of CM073491.1, read as the reverse complement.
GGGGATCTTCTTTCAGTTTTTATAAAAATGCAGCTTGTAGGCTATTATTCGCTGCGCATCCAGAGGTATTAGAGAAATTCAGTGGCTCTGAAGCATTGCTTCTACGAGTACAATTGATAGGAAGAGAAGACTTAACATTCTTTGAATGTTGAATTTTCAGAACACTGCTTTCTCAATTCTACAACATACAACAACAACAACAACACCAACAACAACATAGCCTTATCCCACTAAGTGGGGTCGGTTACATGGATCGCACGACGCCATTGAGCTCTATCAATGACCAACTCTTTAGATATCTCATTTATTAAAAGGTCCCGATCAATAATTTCTCTAAGTGTCCTTTTTGGTCTTCCTCGACCTTTTTTCACAGGGCTCCAAACCATCTGCTCAACTCTCCTAACTGGCGCTTCCAACGGTCTTCTTTGCACATGCCCAAACTATCTTAAACGGTTTTCAACCATTTTTTCCTCAATAGGTGCCACCCCAACTCTACCTCGTATATAATCATTACGGATCCTATCTCTTCTTGTATGACTACACATCCAACGCAACATCCTCATCTCCGTCACTCCAATTTTATGTTCTTGCTGTCCTTTCATTGCCCAACATTCACTTCTATATAAAATCGCTGATCTTATAGCAGTACGATAAAACTTTCCTTTGAAATCATATAAAGAATTGTTCAAAATTAAGTTCAAGTATCATATTATATGCAACTAACAAGCTCAATGAAACCCTCTTAATCTTCTTTTCCATTGCCATTGTTAGAATCAAAAGTTTGACACATTTACCCTTATGTGCATGTGGAAGGATTCTGAAGTTTGCCACGTTAGTGGGGATCTACATGGATGAATTTTGAATTTATGTGTAGTTGAAGCAAAATATATACTATCTTTTTAAATTCAGCATTGTGTTTATTTTCACTGGTTTATGATACAGGAAAAGAATCGAATCTAACTTTGCAATGAGGAGGATGGCAAAACAGTTTCAACAGGCTATGGAGAAAAATAAACACCTCTCACTAAAAATTTGTACTTCAAACTCTTTAGAAAAGATTAACTAAGAATACTTGACAACAAAAGTACCTTTAGGAACAGCTCTCCTCTCATCATTATAATGGATAAATGCAGCTATCCCTGCAAATCCTAGTATGGCGGCTGGCTGCAGAAAATCAAATGTGTGAATACACAAAAATCTAATTAACTTGAAAGAATATAGACAATCATGCAATCCAAGTTTTGCATGAGAAGAGTGATTCATTGAAACAAATGGTGCATAACAATGAAGGGAACTGGGCAACATACAATAATATAAGTACCCGGTGTGCCAGAAGCCTGTGATCCTACAGACAATACAGGACGTGCATCCGGCTTTCCTTTACTGTGTCCTGATGAATTTGTATAGCTAAAAGATTGAGCTCTCTTTGAGGGGCTAGACCTAAAATAGATGCATAAAAGATCAGAATAAAAATAAGTGCTCGAGAACCAGTGCGTGCATAGCAACAACTATATTGATTGTTTCAGGATAGCAATTTAGATTATGATTTACATGGGAAACAACAAAATTAAGCTTTTGTTCGAGTCATTATAATCAATCACACCACATATTAACCAGGATTCGAAATGCCTGTTATACGTGAAAGTTGAGGAACCTCAGATTATCCGAGACTCTGGAGTTCGAGGTAATTTAAAAACTAAACACCAATCTACATGTGTCAAGTAAGAAAGTAATCTGTAATCTTGTAAAGATTTAAAACCAATCCAAATGTCAAAAGCAACTCATACTTGTTCATTCAAATTTATTCCGCAAATGAATAAAGAATTGGAAGTTCAAATACCAAAGCATGAAGTGCGTAAGTGAGAAGAAAGAAGGGATATAGAAAATGACCTTGGAAGAAGACGCAGAACCTCCCGAGTGCAGCGACGTTTGGATGAAAAGAAAATAAACCTAGAAACAAGCATGGTTTGGGAGTCTGGGTTTCTAGATCCTACGAAACTAATATCAATTGGTTTTGGTGAGTCTGAATTGATTGCTTCCCCGAACAGCAACAATCGGAGTCCATTTGTTCTTCAACTCACCGTTGATGCCTCCCAAATTCTGCAGTGCTCTCCAAGCTATGACCTCGCCAATCTCCCAAACCCGGTACCCATCAGTTTCTTTTTTTTATTTTTTAATATTCTTGGGTCTTTTCTTCAATAGTTTCAGTGTGAATAACCTGATCTTACAGAACCTGAGGTTTCCTTAGGTTGTCCACCCTCAAATAATCTTGTAGACCTAAGCCCACAGATCCTAAAACTAAGAGGTAATGACACCACCGTCCGAAATGCTAGCGGCCCACTAAGGGAACCCTATTCCGGCCCAAATTAATTTAAATTATACTTTTTATTAAAAATATTACACTTAAACTTTCGTCAAAATTATTTTTTGTTATTAAAATTGATTTTATACACAATACGAATTCCTTTTAATTATAAAATTACTTAACAATCTTTACTATTATATTAAAAATAAAAATTACAATTTCATGTTAGAATTTAATATCAATTTAACTATTTTTCCGGTCATAATAAAAATAAAGTTTCAATTTCATTGTATACAAAAAAGTTAACTTATTTAATACGAAGTAAATTAAAGGCGAAATTCTTATAATACATATCAAAATGTTTTTTAAAAAGAGGTAATACTTCAAATAAAAAGATTTTAAGTTTCATTTAACCAGAATTTATAGAAAGTTAAGTGTAATTTATCCTAAAATAAATGACAAATTCATTATCAAACATGCTATACCAGTACCGCTAATTTTATAAGGCAATACTTTATGCCAACGATAAGTACTATATCAAGCTATATGGTTTAACAACGATACAATCATATTAATCATATGTCACTAAAATGTGAGGAGGAAATGGCACCGCATTGTCGTGAACAGTAGTTTGTGAATGCTAACAGTGAAATTTTTTTTTTTACAAATTGATATCAATTTTATTATATTAGTATTAAACTAAAATTATAAAAATAAATCAGACCTAAAAATCATCGAATATATTATAAATTTAAAATTTATAAAAAAATTAATACATGATTTAAGATAATAAATTGAAAGTGGAGCAAAATGCCGTATTTTCGGGTTTCGCCGTATTCTTATGCTATGGCCGAAGGTTTGCAGATAGTTTTTGGGCTTTCTGTTGTTTGGACTTAGAGCTTGATTCCTTATTAATTTTTTCTGGATTTGTTCAAAACCTTAACACAGTTTTGGATAATAGTAAAATAAACACGCTAATGTTTGTGTGTATATTTGGTATGAGATAATATTTTAATTTATTTTTACTAAAATATCTTGACCTAATAAAAAATAAAAAAATATTTTTAAGAAGATAATTTAGGCAATTAAGATTAATAGGTAGTAGACATATTTTTGAAGTAGACAAGTCAATGGTCAAATTCCACAGCAACCCTTTGGCGTCTTTGTACGGAGACCACCATGTGCCCCGTAACCTCAACCACTACGTAGACTTCGTTATATTTCTTGGCTTTCCACTCTTTCCTACTCCCTTCGCCACCTCTAACCTCTTTCAAAAATTTCTAAGTATAATAGCGATGAAAAAAAAAAAGAAATTCTTTTGAGGACTAGTGTTTCCCATTTCTCAATCCATGTAAGATTAGGAGAACTTTTACTTTCGATATATTATCTTAGTTTGCTTTTTGTTAGTACGTTTGTCACCATAATTTAGCGAAAACCATAGAGAGCTCATATTCTAACCTGCCGAAGAAGAAATGACTGGAAATGTAAACGAAAAAAGTAAAAATATTTTTCAATTAAAAGGGAAAAAAAGAAGAAGAAAAAGAAGGAATTGTTGGAAGTGTTAGGTAGCATTAGACTTGTCAAAATGACGACTTGAATCTACTATTTGAAATATGGGTCATATTAGATTCCGACTTGAAAACTATGTCTGTCTATTCACATCACCATCTCCAAATCAAATCCATGGATCAATCTCAAATAAGGTTCAAGCGATGTTGCCTCCTAATCCTATCCTATCTAATCTCTCCTATCCTACCCCCATCCCAGGAGCCACACCAAAACCTTAATTCATTGGCATTACCATACATTTCCGTCTCTCTTTTCAAAAAATAATAAGCATTGTTTAACAAATTATACTTGCTACTTGGTTAAAAGACCATGTATCTTCTACCTCTCTACCTCAAAATTACTTTGGAAGTACACGGTACGTTTTGGACGATTTGTGCTAGTTTTTTTAAATTTTAAATAAACATTGTGTTGTATAATTGCAACTGAGATCGTAGTTAATTGTCTTGAATTTAATTTGTATAATTTGAATCGTGAGAGAATTCATCTCATTATAAGACTATTATAAGCTAGTGGGAGATTCTTATAATTTAAATATTATTTTATATTTTTTTAAGTAAAACAATGTAAAATTGTATCAATGCATGTGTCAGAGAAATTCAGTGGCCCAGGAGAAAGACTAGCATTCTTGAACGTTGAATATTCAATACACTGATTTTTCAATTCAAAAACAGAAACCCGTTCCGTTAAAAATGATTAATTTTCTACATATTCCACATTTCACTCAAGTATATATGTCTGTTAAAAAATAACAGCAATGCATTTCATAACCCAAAATCCGTTAATTTCAAAGGGAACAAAAAATTGTCAAGGTGCTCCACATGTATCTTTTGTTTATTTTATAAGAGCCATCCTATGACTCTGAAATTTTATTTCTATTTCGAGATTTGCAAAAGTGTTGACACTTCGCTTGACCTCCGTGATTTCGTTTTAATAAACTTAATTTGATAATGCAACCTGTGAACCTACAACTTGTTTGACCTAAATAGAATAATGTTATAGAGTTAATTATTTGGTATGTAATTGATTTTTTACTCGGAAAATAATGATAAACTATTAATTAGTGGTGTCTAATCATTCGTTTAAGAATCAATTTATAACTTCAAATTGCTGGCGTGGTTAGGTAAAAGCATCATTAAGAAAATTCAGCCTGATCCCCGCGAGTCGTCTCTTTCCGTCCTATAATACAATGCACATCGGCCTACATAAAATATCCTTTCGGGCTGGAAATTAGGATTTTTTTTTAAAAAAAAGAGACAAATAAATGACTATATTCCAAAAATGTAAATTATATATATTAAATACTAATAGAAGCTTCCAATAACTTATGGACTGGTGTGCCTTGGTAGATCCTTTTGCAATTTCTGCACCCTTCCAAATATTATAGGAACTCTACTTGACTCTAGCGTTACAGCTTGATCCCACCCCCCAGACATCCGAGGAAAACAATAAAATTATCATATATATATATATATATATATATATATATATATATATATATATATATATATATATATATATTGATTAATTTAAATAGTTTAAAATTTATTTTTGTTCATTGAGATTGAGTTTGACTTTTGTAGCAAACACATGCACAAACAAAAAATAATATAGAGTACAAAATAGAGAATATACAAAAGTGTACATCAGTGTAAGATTTATATTTATAGGTAGATAATAAAATTTATATTTTTTCTAGCAAAATATATAAGAGTACAATACAATATAATAAAAAATAAGCACATACATAAAATACATAATCGTCAGAAATATAACACAAAAGGAGTCGCTCTAAATTTTTTTTATTTCAAGTCATGCTTTTAAATAAACTAAGATGGATCATAAACCAAATCGCTATATATAAAATTCCAATCACTCAACAACTTTTGTTAATAAAAAGAAAAAATCATCACTCAAAAAAAAATTGTATACCTCTATAATCTGTCTAATTCAAATTAAATTAATCAAAATCTAATAAATTTTTAAATATTGGTGGTTGTTCAAAAAAAAAAAGGTGTTCATATGTACATGTATTTATTTCTGTTTGTTCGGTGGTCTATCTAGTCTTGCCCATCTATTATTATTATTTTTCCAAGCTAGCGGTATCCATCTTTTTAGTTGTGTTTGATTCTCGATGGATGGTGCAGAATAATAGCAGAGGGAAAACCACCCAGAAAGATAAATTAAAAAGACAAAACCAGAAATATTCGTATAAGTGGTGCTAAATACTGGAGAGGCTTTTCGATTTGGAGAATATATTGGGGGAATTGGAATGTATTTTGCCCCCCCTTTAATCCCTTCTCAATTCATTATTATACCATTAATATATATATATATATATATACATATGTATGTATTTAAGCCTTATCAATATATATATATAAAGTACTTTTAGCACCGACTAGAGAAAAAACAAGCATATGATTCTTTTTTATCTTGGGTAAGTGTAGGAACTTGAAAGTTTGTGGAATCACCAGATAATAGAGAAAGAAAAACCAGTGTTGATAATTAAATGGATAAAGACTCTATATGTACCGTAATACATTCGTATAATTATATTACTCTTCCTTCTTTTTCCGTATCTTCTATATTCTTAATATTTTATTTTAGGTGACAGAAACTTTGTCCATCCATCTGAATGGAAGATCCATTTTGGATGAGAATTTTCTAAATGTCACTTTCCCATTCCATTATGTTTTATTTTTTTTATCCGCTGTCAAAATTTAAATTATTGAATATATGATCTAAGGTAAAATCGGACAAAACGGCTCCTTTCTGCTACATGTCTATAAAATTAAGAATTATAACTTGATTCCATTATTTAATTATGGTTGTATGAGTCAATAATTAATCTGGCTTCTTCTTTTATTTGTCCCTTCTGCTTCTGTGGTTCATGTCGTATGATAAAAACCTTCTGTCCGTATATAACTCTCTCTCTCTCTCTCTCTCTCTCTGAAACAGAAAAGGTAAATGTTTAAAAAAATAATAATAATCAACGAACCATTTACGTGACATGCAGGTTACCTCCTTTTCCCACACTCTGCGCCGTTAATAAAATAATTTAATAAATGTCTGCTATTTGTGACATAATTAATTATAATTAAGTACTTCCCATCCAATATCATCTGAAAATAAAATACAAAAGTTCTGCGCTCCGCACTAATTTACAATATTGCACAGCTTCTTATCCATTTTGTTTAATCACGTGTTTTTCAAATTTATTTTTATTTTTTTTATTTTTAAATTTTACTAGTACCCTCACCCTATAAGATAAAACACTAGTTTTTTTTTTTAGTTTATATTGAATGTAAAAGATAAAGTCCTCGAATTGTTACAATAAAAAATATATCTTTTCACCATTTCTAAAGTTTAAACATCTATGATCACTGCAAATAATTAACATTGGATTTATTTTGGTTGATGATGATGATATGATGAATCAGTAAATAAAATCGGACGGTCGGCATCATGACCCGTGAGTAGGCAACAAAAAACAATGGTGTTAATGACAAATAACTGTGTTGCGTTGTACAATTAGAGGTCCCATCATCATTTCCTAATCGTGGATATATATCGACATATATATATATATATATATATACGCGCACACACACACATATCTTTTTAGGTGGCGGGGAGTTGAACACATCCTCCTCATACTTGTTAAACTAGTTCTACTTGTCCAAGTAACTTCATTGACACATTATTAGTTCAACAGTTTTGGTTACATTAACTCTCCCCCACGTGTCTTTATTGCTATAGTTCACTTCTGAAGCAATGTCCCTTTGGCCTTCGCACCTTTTGCCCACTACATGCATCAATTAGCTAGGGATCCTTTTTTCAAATTAATATATACTTACCCTATCGTGATAATAATATATTTTCATATTTTTAAAAATAAAAAAGACAGGTCAATAAATGAAGACATCTTTGGAAATAATAATAATGTTTATGAGGCGATAGAAAACTATAATATAACAAAAAATCTTAGCATACATGTTGTTAAATATAGTTTTTTTTAATATTAATTTTTTATTGTGAATTTGTCATCGTATTACCAAGACTAAATTATCCGTGAGTCTTGACCGGACTGGGATATCTCCAATTTAATTTGGCTATTATTTCATATTGACTCCGACTTTTGTGCAGGTATAGGGTTTACATCCTACTTCTAAGTGCGTTAATTTGTAGTACTGATTAAAATGAAAGAGTGTTCAAAGAATTTAAAATACATTACTTAATTAAAAAGATAAGGAGAGAGTTTAGAATTCAGTAAATTTAAGGATAATTTGAGGACCATGGTTGTCCAGTGGTTAGAGTGCAGGAGGGTTAAAATAGTTTTAAGGGGAATCAATTGTATATGATATATATTACTTGTACACTTTGAAGACCTAAAAATGGTTGGCGCAAATACGTACAAATCCATATTAAAACGGCAAAAATAATTTAAATAATCTTATAATAATATTGGTAAAAATAATAAGGAACGTTATATATATATATATATATTTTTTTTTTTTGAATATTATAAAGATTATTAAATAAGGTTTATTACCAGGATGGGAAATCCCAAATCAGAAAAGGGTTTTGGTTCCTTTCGGTTTCGATGGTTGCAGCGAACTCAGATATGTTGTTGAACGGATTCATCTGTCTTACAAGGCAGTACTCAGCAATAGAATTGAACTCTTATATTCATTCCCTTTAATTTCTTCTATTATTATCCGATGAACATTATTATATAAACACAGAATAGAAGTGGCAGGAAAAATATCAGCTAACAGTGGAAAATTACATCAATCAAGCTTACATGATGTAAATATCATGATTTTCCTTCTTCATCTTCTGCAAAGGGACACTGAAAGATTCTCTGAGCTTCCATAAACCCCCGTCTATAAGAAATTTTTAATTTTTTTTTCTAGAGATAATTTTATCATCAATTCTGACTGGGTCAAAGATATTGGAAAAGAAAGGTCGTGCATTTCTACATTTTTGTTTTGTATATCCAGAGTAATATTTAATTTGTTGGGTTAGCTCTTAAAATACTATTTTGTTGTCTTAATATATATATATATATATATATATATATATTATTTTTATTTTATAATTATGTTGGTATTAATTTCTATTGAGCGAATTGGAAAGTAATGGACTAATGGTGCTTCTCTTAACTTTATGCAATTCAACAACCATGGCTCTGATTTGGTTGCTTGCCCACCTCATTATTCCGAAAAATCTAACACAGACCCAAAATAATAATATTTTAATGAATTCTATATTCTCTGATATACAGCTTCCCATAATAAGCTCATATTTTTCCTCCAATTCACATAGCAAATCAAAACCACAACTCCCTCATACTTTGACCATCATCTAACCTTCCATCGCCACCTCTCTCTCTCTCTCTCTCCCATGGCTACCCCACTCTCGTATTTTCTGGGTGAACCCGCAAGCAAGCACAGGCAGCCTTCCCTCTAAGACAGAAAAAAAGTCAAGAGAAGCATCTCTTTCTTCCTCCTTCTCTCACTTGAAACCCTAACACAGGTGCAAGAGATCGACACTGCTCAGAAAGTGAGGCGTATAGGGGAGTATGGGAGTAATAAATTGATGATCCGTGGGGTGTTTAATCATTCGTGTCTCTGTGGGCGTAGGCGTAATATATATCCTTTTGCTCAAAGACAAAGTAAAAGGTAAAAGGGAAGTAGAGAAGGAGCACTGTTGCGGTTGCAGATCAGAGGCTTAAAGACGTGGGTACTTTTTCTGAATGCTTTTCCTTCCATTTCCAGAAATATGTCGCTCTTTTTTAACTCCACCCCCATACCTTATTCTGTACCCCTCCTCTTAAATGGGTATGTGTAAGTAACTCACCAAATCTCTCTGCACCCACTCTCCCCCCTTTACGTCTTTCCATTTTCTGCTCTCTCTCTTCCTCTGTGTCTCATGGATTCGGGTAACAGTGGGAGTATGCAATCCTCCAGCGGCGGCGACGATGAATACGACTCACGCGCCGAATCCATCTCCGCCTTCTTGAACCACCCACCCCCCCACCATCACCATGTACCTCCCTTCAATCAACCCCCCCATACCCATACCCATGCCCATGTCTTCGACCCTCTGTCTAATTACTTCGATCCCAATATTCCCATCCAAAGACCCTCTCTCCCCACCCCAAATCCCCTTCTCAACCTAGACATGGTCTGGTCCAAACCCGGTCGATCCGAGCCGAATCCCGCCGATCTCGGCGCCTTCATGCCGTCTTCCTCCTCCGGTCAGAACCAAGCTTTTCTCTCGGGTCAGACTCAGAGCAGAGGCGGTGCTTTTCACGCCCTTCCTCCAGAAAGGTCTTCACGAGGATTACTTTCGGTGTCAGCCGCCAACGATCAAGCCCACCACAACACCAACAGCGCCAGCACTAATAGCAACGTGGTTCGAAACCCGAAGAAGAGGTCCAGAGCTTCTAGGCGTGCACCTACCACTGTGCTCACTACGGACACCACAAATTTCCGAGCCATGGTTCAGGAGTTCACTGGGATCCCGGCACCCCCCTTCACTTCCTCTCCCTTCCCGAGAGCCCGATTGGATCTCTTCGCTTCTGCTCCTCCTCCTTCCTTGAGATCTGCCCATTTGGACCCTCCATTGCCTCCTTATCTCCTCCGACCTTTTGCCCAGAAGCTTCAGCCTCCGAACCCCTTTCTGTCTTCTCCCAGCTCCACTACCACCTCCTCCACGGCTTCTTCAATGCCGTCATTCCCGACATCCTCCACAATGGTCGACACCTTAGCTTGTAATTCCACCACTAATTCCTCAACCTCCATTAACTACCAACTCTCTTCTGATTTAGGCCTTCTCAAGCAGTCTCTCAACGTCAACAACATGCACAACCCGATTCTCAACTTCCAGTCCATCCTTCAACCCCCACCGAAATACCCTCCTCCCAATACTTCTTCTCCTTCCATTAATCTTGCCCCGAAATCTCAGGGCTCCTTGGAAATTCCGCCCGGTGCTTCTGATTCACATCTCAAAGTTGGGGTGCTGGAGGAATTGGGATTAAACCACAATGCGCATGTTAACGCCAACGTCAGTGGACTCCATCATAACATGGTTTCGTCATCATCGGACGGAGCAATGACGAGGAGAGACAACAACATGGGTACGACCAACGTCGACGGAGATCATGGCTCATTCGTGAGGTCTCTCGGCGGCGCCAACTACAGTAACACAGAGCGAGTCACCAGTAACAATGGGATAGTGACGGCTGCGCCGAGAAGCGAAGGTATGGTGGAATCATGGATTAATTGTTCATCTGATTAACAATCTCCACCGAAAGAGAAAAAAACGAATAAGAAAAAGGAGATACTAAATATCTCATCAATTCTGGCTAATGCATGAAAGAGGGAATCTCCGTATTCTCATCTTAACCATGACCATCGACTTAATTAAACACTGTTTTTTAAATCTTTTTTCTTTTTGGTCCTTTGGGTCCCTTCACATTATGTGTAAATAATAGCTAGCGGCTAGCCTTTTCCTTCTTTCTCCTTTTCTTCCTTTCTCTTAATTTTCAATTCTATATGCTTTTGATCATATTTATATATACATCCATATATATATATATATACACACTAAATGATCATGGTGGTTGCATTGTTTATTCCTGGATTTGTGACTCTGGTATTTGACTTGTGTGTGAATAAGAGAATGTACATTTGCTGCATTGTTTGAACAAACCCATATCGTCTCTTTTCCTGGTTCGCTTTCTATACTGATTTTGTCTGTTTCCTTCTACCTCTCTCTTCCTCCTTTTACTTCTTCCTTTGTCTTTTTTTTTTTAAGTTTATATAAAAATGTAGTTTTTAAAGAATTGTGTGTTCCAGGAGCAATTGGTGGCGAGATTTGGGGAATCGTTAGCCGCCGCAATCTTGTTTTATTGAAATCAAAGATATCTTCCATGTGTTTGTTTTACATTTTTTAAAATTGTACCCATATATAAAAACACATGGACATGTATGCATGTATGGGTCCATGCATTCACGCCTTAAATTAATTAGGTTTTTTTAAAAAAATATTTAAAAATCATCAACAACAACAGCATTTGACGCAAACATGTCATGCTTGTACATTCACTGATCCACGACAAAACACATTTTTTTTCATATTTTTCAGAGATTTTCCCGTTTTTCAAATTCTTGGAATATTAGAAGCATATATAGTACATGCTAATGACTCCAAAACGAGCGTACATGAGCGCATACCCTATATACCGGGGAATATGTAGGCTTCTTCTGCCGTACGAATTTTCCGACGTGATCCCTTGGGTGAATTCTACTTTCAGGTATTTTTTTTAAATCGTTTCAAGGTGAAAAATAAAAATAGGAAAAAAAAAGCATCAAAATGCAAAGAATTACCTAACTTCAATAATGTAAATAACCATTTATTATTATTTTCTTTCTATAAAAGAACGCTGACGCTATTTTTTATGTAAGTTGAAAAAGTCAAATTTTAGTAAAACAAAAAATGCATTCAATTTATCATTTTTACAAGACTTTCAACAAAAAGAAAAATGACAAAAAGTCATTGCCTTGCTTACAGCTTAGAATAATATATTGAATGTTTTTATTTTTACTTTTCAGTTGTGTTTGCTTCTTTCAACTTATATATAGACAATTTAACAAAAAAATTACGTTGTACAAGATTAAAAATCAAAAAATATTTGGTCAACTATATAAAATTGAATGTAATATCTTCTACAATTCCCAAAGTAGATTTGTTTGTATTTAAAAAAAATGGTCCATTGAATTAGCCATCTCTCTCTCCCTCTCCCTCTTTCTTTCTTTCATTTTTTCAATCCTCTGCGCCTTGTGTTTATTTCAAAAAAGAGGGAAAAATAAAAGATATAATAGGCATATCCTATGCCCCACAAATCCCTTGTTCTTCAAAAAATAGCAATTGTGGAGCTTCCTAACATAAATAGATTTTATTTAAGGTGACACTCATATAGATCTCGTTTGTAACCATTAATTAGAGTTAGACAAGTAGAAAAGACGAATTCATTGAATTGCAGTCATGAATGAGACTATTAACCTATGGCTTATAAAAAGTGGGTAATGAGGCGGATAAATTAAAAGTGGGAATGGGAGAACCAAATCACCATGAATGAAAGGAGAAGCCAATATAATGGACACTTCGCTAGTTCCTTCCTATAATGAATGGCTGAATCCCATAGCATCGTTACTTTGGAAAATAGCAAAAGGATTCAAATTTGCTTCTCGACTCCCCATAAATATTACTTATAAAAACGAGTAATTAATTTGAAGAATATCGTATAAAGGCCTTCTGAATATTAAATTTAACGTAAAATTAAATTATATTTTGAATACAGTGTAGCCTAGTGATCTATGACGAGTGCTTAATTAGCTTGTGACTATTTTGTTGTTCTCATCGCAAAAGAGATGTCCAATTAATCTATTAGAGAGATTACGGGGAAGCTTAGGGCCATGATTCCTATAGCATGATTGTTTCAGTTGAAGCAGCAGCTCTACATACCCACTGCATCATTGTCTAATAACTCTTTGCGTGTCTCACCTTTTTTTTTTGCGAGGTTTAACTTTAAAACAGTCCATATATAATAGCGACAAACTCCGATAGGTTATATATCTGGAGAGGATCCATAAAAATAAATATAAAAAAGGTCCAGATTTAATCTTTTTGTGGAACATCATTGCGAGGAAACAAAGCCATTAGTATGCCCTCACATGACAGCCATATGTATATTTATATATAAAACGCTTCAAAAATTCAATTTTGCTAAGCACTTTGCCCAAAAAGAGAGAGGGAAAGAAAAGGAGGGTCTGTCAAGCATGCACTCCTCCTCTGGAGCCGTTATAATTGTGAAATGGGCTTTGTCTTTGCATGAATCCGGGATGTATAATCTATATATCCAAAAGTTAGTGATCTTTTTCATTTCATTGATTGATAGATCATGATCTTTTTCACTTCCATCCCACATCGATCTTTCACCTTTGGTTTTAAATTTAGAATGATGAGAGAGGGGTGGGGGCGGGACATGGATGGCCTTACTAATATTTTTTGAAAATATATCCTTTTTATATTGTTAAAGGTAAGACAGGAGAGAATCATTGAAAGCCTTAAAAATTTGGGGTACTTTCACAAAAGTGATCGATACACTTTTTTACAAACTAGTTAGAGATGTGTGCACCTCAAGATTTAAAGAGTAAATTATTAGTGAGATAAAGATCCCCCAAACAACATTAATTATTTGGGAAACCGCGTGTTTGTACAATTTAAAAGCTTAAATATTTAGAATTTGATTAGTTATCTTAAAATAAAATGATTAGCGATGAGATTTTGAGAGATTTGTGAGGGTCCAGGGCACTGTGAGGGAAATGGATGCCTTGATCTTTGACAATACTTGTAGCATTTAGCAATTAGCTAGCATGATGGTGGCCCATCCCAGTATGTAAACAAGCCTTTTCCATACTTCGCTCTGTTAGCAATCATGGTGGGATTATTCTCTCTCACTCCATCAAGGTATTAACAAATTAAAGTTCCTTTTTTTTTTTCACAAATATCTTCCACTGAAGTAATCATTTTTGAGGCATTATTGTTACTAAATATAAATACTTTTCTCAACCGAAATTTGAACCTGAGTTTATCAGGACTGGCCACTATTTCTATTTGACTTAATTTCTATTGGTAAAGTTCAAGCTTTTTAAATTTGAGTTGTTTTCTGTTAGCCTTTCTAAATATAAATTACATTGATTATTGATTTGGTCAGATATTGAAATGTTGCACGTGTCTTAATTTGAATTTTCCTGTTGCTAATTTGCCAAACTTATTATTACTAAATTTTAGTGTTAGAAGAGTTTTACATTTTTGTTATCTAACCTAAGATTACTTGAAGTCTAGTAAATCTCCATATATTACTGGTTTCAAACCAGAAAACAAAACATAAATTTATTGTTGCTAAAAGTTATTTTAACAAATTGAGAAAATTGAGACAAATTAATATAATTTTTTAAAAATTTGAGATATTTGATGTTTGAAAAACTAAATTGAAATAACTAGTAATTCACTTTTAATTTTTAAATATAAGTAATAAAAAATTATGCTACAAAAATTAAAAAAAAACAAATTAACAGAGCTAAATCTAGTGTTTTGTGTGTGATATTATCTATTGTTAAAGCCTATTATCTATTGTTAAAGCCTCAAACAGGAGGCAAAACGGGCCCCTTCTCTCTCTCTCTCTCTCTCTCTCTCTCTCTCTCACAGAGTGCCCTACAAATTTGAGCCTAAACTCAAAAAGAAGAACGACTTTTGGGCATCGTCAAGGAAAAAGGCTGCAGCGTTTCCCTCTTCAGTTGAATCCATTCCCTCACACTGAAAAAAGCACCAATTCAAGTACCTGATGCCACATGAAGACAAATTAAAGCTGTATATATATAATATATGCACACATGATATGATAATGAGATAATTTAAATTATAATATATGCATCCTATATTCCTACGAAATCTTATTTTAGAGATTGTGTTACTCATGATTCCATGCCATGAATTAAGCAATTTACGCCTTTTGATCCGATCCACCCCGTGAATTAACGTGGAATATGCGCTTAACTGTTCTACATCTTATATATGATGCACCTGTGCCGTCCATTTTTATATTCTTCTTCCAGTACTACGCTTTCTAGCTAGCGATTCTTGTATAAAGCATAACATCATGACATTTTTCGCTTATTTATTTTCATTTCTGCGTCACTTTTCCTGCTTCCCTTCACACAGATAGCATGAGTCCAGCCTTCCAAGTTTATATATAGAATTAATTGATGTTATCGTATAATATTCGGTTATTCACTTTCAGAAACTTATTGAGTGTATTTGTTACATGTTTCTAATGATCACTTCGGAAACTCAGAAAGGCTTAGAAAGGTATAATATGAATGAGAATATACAGTTGGAGTTGTTAATTACCTGATCGATGGAGGATTGCTGGATATTTTTCACATTATACATTTCCTGTGTGTTAGTGGGTCAGATGTGATTTTCATGAACCCTACTTCAGTACCTTGTCTGCCACTAGCGCTATTTCCTGTAACCCTAGCCGTCCAAATTACTGTGTTCCAAACCAAACCAATGGCCACAAAATATCTTAAAAGGTATTATGCGTATTGGGCTACGACTCTGCGTTACTTGTGCATATTATGATTTCCCCCTCAAATACACGTAAAATCCACACCACCATACATTTTTTTCAGTTTTAAACCCATTCTGCATTCTTACCTTGTTCTCTCTGTTTGATTATATATATATATATATATAGTATACTAGGTTGGGTGAATTTAATGTTGATGTTCAGTGTCTATCCCATTCTGCACTGTCATAGTATTGATGCCAATAAAATCGAGAATTAATATTTTAAAAAAAGACGACTAAACTATTTTTCGTGTGGATAGAACATAGCAGCCCGGAGTCCCACTACAATTAATGGTTCCAAAGAAAGCTGACAAATAAAAAAATCACAATGGCATTTCAAAGCCCCAAATTAACAAATAAGTACGTAGCTGTATTATTCGAAATTTCGAATCCATATTTTTTGTAATTCCGTCAAAATTGCACAGCTCAATTACGTTCGTTTTAAATTGAACCTTCCAAATTAAACAAAAAATAAAAAAAAATAAAATGTATCTTCCTTTGATCAAGGCATCAAATCAAATCGGGATTGCTTGCTTAGCGTAAAATGTCAAGCATATTGCTTAGCAAGTGATGACTATTGGATCTGGGTAACCAATGAAAGAAAATTGTACATAAACAAAGGCCAAATAATCTAAAATTATGGAAACACAAATGCATAAAATTTTCAAATTATAATTCTACTATTTGTAGATCTTGATAAGCAATAAAAACATGATAATGATATAGAATAAACATTGATCTATCGTAACTTAGAGATCAAAGTTATGGGTAGGCTTTTCTGAGAGATTATGAGGGGCTCTCTCTTACACTTTTGGTCTAATAAAACACAAATGATAACAACTCACATTATTACTAAAAGTAAGCCTCCATCATATAACACAAGGAACTACTACCTAGTCCATCATACTCATAAGTGGACCTATTTCTAATAATACTTTGTCACTATTATTATTTAATTAGAGTCAGACATTTATATATAAAATTATTTTCACTAACACTCTAAACCATTTATAAAATATATCAAATAAGTCATTCAACACAAACTTTATGAATATCTTATAATAGACTTAATTAAATATAACACTTTATATATGTCCCAAAATTATGTACAGACATACAATGTTTAATATGTTAATCTACTCAAATAATTGTCCGCGTTAAATATTTATATATATAATTAATAACGCTAACAATCAACTATTATTGTGCGTTCACGCTGTATGCTTTCTCTTTACACGATCCAACAGTTCAACCCGCTCGATATCTCTTTGTACAATGATAGTTAATCACACCAATCCAATGGCTATTAACCGCCAAGCAAGAGATTTAGAGTCAATGAAATCTTCTGATTGAATTTCATATAAAACTGCAGAAAATTCAAATTCGTATTATTCACTAACCAAAATGATGAACCTTAAAATAAATAAAAAGAAAAAGATAGGCGAATGAGAAAGAGAAGGGTATGAGGAAAGATAAAGAGGGGTTTGACATTGAGATGTGATAGAAAGAAAAAGAGGGGGAGGCTGTGAGTGGGGCATACCCAACAGCCCACCGTCCTTTTCTTCATTATGTTCCCTCCTTCCTCATCATGCCCACTCCCTCGGGCCTCAGGCCTCCCCCCATTTTAACGTACATCATAACCCCCTCACTCTCCCCCGGCCCCACTATATCTCTTCCCTTTATTTACCCCCCCCCCCTTCCCTCCCTCCTTTCTTTCACTGCCTTTTCAAATTTCCATCTCGCATTATTCTTACATGATAGCCCCCACTTTGTTCATCCATAATTCATTTTCAACCCCCTCTAAGTACTGTGAATTTTATTCTCTTTTTATGCATCTTCAAAGTAAAATATACAGTTATATACTCTTTCCTGCTAGATAAAATACTAAATAGTGACCATAAACGGACGAGGTGGGTTAGCCCACAAAAATTGGGTTCCAACTTCGACAGAGTATCTTACTGTCCTACGTACCGTATGCTGCCACAACTCTAGGACGACGTCAACCACCATTAACAACGTCACCAGGGCGAGAGTGAGACTGGGATATTGTAAATTTGTAATTATATAAGAGAAGGAATGGATTCGTTTTTCAAATTTACTGTAATCTTGTACGACCGCATGAAGTTAAAAAGATTGTCGCTATTTGAATTTTAGAAACTATAATTATTTTATTTTTAGATATATTAATTTTAAAATAATATAAATATGGTTGCAGTGAGTTTTGAATTTGACGGTATCTATGTACCAAGTATATATTACTGTTTACTGCATGCGTACTATTGCTGTGCACCCCCATATTGCATTGGACCAATCAATGTTACATTAATAAGTAGGCTTCGCAAACTTTTGACGCAATAAGATAATAGTACATGTGATGAAATGAATAAAAGAATCAGAAAAATAACAAAAAAAAAGTGTTCAAATTATTCTCTTAAAAATATTAATTTTTTTTAAGTTAAGATATTTTATTTTATTCTTTTTTTTTCTTTTTTCATACTAAACATCCTAGATATTTTAGTGAGTAAAATTTGATTTATATACGTTGTTGATTGGTAAGTGAGGTAATTTCACCCTCACGCTTACGTCAAAACCTGAGAATTTAGTTTGATGCAATTAATTATTCACGTTAAAAATTGGAGGAGTATTTGCAAAGGAAATAAAAATAAAAGAGAGAGAGAGAGAGAGAGGGGACCCACCGAGGAAAAAGAGAATGATGATGATGGCAATGGAATTGGCATGGGTGTCCATGACCATAGTGGAAAACTGTCGTACCTCATCTTCATCTGTACGGACATCAGCCTCCATCAGCCCTCACATGCCTCTTCGTAAACAAGGAATACAATTCTCTCTTATAACAAAAGAACGGAGAATCTTATTTGTATATTTCAATATATTTCAGTATATATATATATATATATATATATAATTGAAAATAAAGAGTTAAATTTCATATAATTTTATTCTTCATTCTATCACATACACTGAAATTCATAAATAAGATCTTCAGGAAAAAATCTCTGCGCCATAAACAATGCCCTACAATGTTACGTACGGGTCAGTCAGTCAGTCTCGTTAAGGAACAAAATTTGAATTACAAATTTATTGATATGTACTAATTTGTTTGATGCAAGTTAATCATAGTCATAACTCATAAACACGTAAAGGACAGGCAAAGGGATGAAGAAGCTGAAGGCGTGGAGGGAGGGGGACCCTGCTGTGTTAATTTAAGTCAGACTCGTGCCTACTTCGTCGTACTTACAGCATCTTCTGTTGCCTCTCAACTCTCTAATTTAAAGCACAACATCAATACCTTTTCCAAACAATTTTATCACAATATTCCTGCAGTTTATGGAGGGGGGAAAAAAAGTAATCAAATACTCACATTAAAATTAAATGAGAAATTTGTCAGGAGAAAAAAATGAAAATAGAATATATGGGCTATATATTAGGCCTGGGGACCTCACGATCTGGCATCAACAAAACGGGCCATCCTTACTTTGGACCTCCCAGGAACAATTTTTTCAATGGGCCTTCAAGACTACAACCTAGGCTGCCCCGTCCAGCCGGTACCAATGGTCCAGTACCATCTGCAACTCATCAGGGTTTCCATTATTGAGGATTTAATTATAATGAATTATGTGGACCAAAAACAGAAATCTTAAGATTGGGGGGGAAAAAAAAAGAGCCCTTTTCAAAATAATATATATATATATATATGTACATTTTCTTCTTTTTACTGGAGAGAAAGAGAATTAGAAAACCCGAAACTTTTAAGATTCGTTTGATATGAATTAGAAGAAATGAAAAGAAGATAAAAATAAAAAAAAATATTTGGTATGGAATGAAAAGAAATAATAAAAAATATGTATTATTTTGTTTGGTATGTATGTTTTAAGAGAATGGAAAGGAATACATCTCTCTCACCTGAACCATTTTTTTTCTTCTTTTCTTCTCTTTTCTCCGCCATTGAGATCTCCCAAATTTCTCTTGGCATCTCATCTCTCTTGCTTCTCGTCTTTGCATCTTAAGCCTTAGCAACTCTATGCCTCTCATCTCTCCCAACTCTCAATCTCTGCCTCGTCTCTCTCTCTCCAATTTTTCGAGGACGGTGTTCTTGAAATTGAACATTTCAGGGGGCACGAGGCTGGAGGACCAAAGCAAGGATCCGTCACGGTGGTATATGGCGGTGGTGGAGAACGCAACGAAGGTGGGGATCAGTGGCGACATAGTGGTGAGTGCGAGGAAGAGTTAGAACAAGAGACATTTTCAAAATTGAGAAAGAGACACAGGGGTATTTCGAAGTTTTACTTGGTTTTCCATCTCTTCCCTCTTCCCTCTTCTCTGAATGTGTTTTCCATGGTCAACTGTGTGGAAAAAAAATCGATGAAGGAATGGAATGTATCCCGAGAATGCACTGTGCTTTTGGACAACTAAACACGTGACAGGTTGGCCATACGCGAATGGACTTGTTCCATTTTCACTATTTTGAGCTACCAAATAGTACCTTAGAATTTATTTAGTTTGGACATTTTCTGTTTTTATTTTTACTAAAAATAAAAATAAACTTAAAAATATGTTTGGTTGAGTTTAATAAATTTTTAAAATAGATCCAAATTTAAAAATATTAAAAATATTTTCAATGTTTCAAAAAATAAAAATAAAAACTATTTTCTCCAAGAAAAAATATTCTTAAACGTGTTCACGAGTTGCGAGAAATGATTGCGATAAGTGATTGGATTAGAAGTCATGATACCCTGTTTTCGTGTTCCACCCTATCCACTGTGGATGTATCTTCTTCACAGACATGGTCATCCACATTAGTGTCTCGGTGTGTCTGTAACATTGTCGTTGGAAGATAAAATCAAAAAGACAGTGAAATTAATATAAGTAGGAAAAAGGAAGTTTCATTAGCTTTGGGCTAAAGAGGCTTTTTAACCCCTCAGCAATTGGATGTCTGTGGACCACACTTTGGTGGATGGGGCCCACAGCCATACAGTGGTTGTGAGAAGCCAAAAAATCTCATTAGTTCCCTTCCAAGTTCGTATAAGTGGCTTTTAATAAAGACTCTACACTTTTCAAAACTAAATATTAAATTTTACTTGTCTTTTTGTCTGAAATGAAACGGTGCGCTTCATGAAAGAAGCCAAATCTATTATAGCGATTCCATCATTGTGGCACAGGGAGATTCTGGATCATTCTCCCATGTGAAAACGGGATTGCTTTCGACACTATTGAAGCACAGACCAGAGGAGTATAATTGCAGTATTGCTTTGTTCATGCCTCAGAATCAAAGGAGCTGCATGATACAGAGAGTAGCAAGTTTGAGTATGTTTATCCCATTGAAGAGAGCATCGACTTGGGTATTAATAAATGACGACAAATCTTGGCTGTGCCACAGTCAACATTATCTAATCTAGGCAAATAGATTAGAGAATATTGGGGATCAAGTGTAATATGAAAACAAAACAAAAAGGTCGATCTTTTACACAGAGAGCAGAGCAATTAAGCTATACCACGATCCAAAGAATAACCTTGTTTCGCTATTCTTTGACAAAATGATGCAGGATTCTAGCTCGTATCTTAAGTTGTCCACTGCAAAGCAATTCAGTATAAAGAAATTTCCTATTTGTAGAATTGGCAGGGAGATATAAAAGCGTATGTGATGAATGATTAATCTGGTTCCCATAAATAAGGAAAGAAAATTAACAAGTAGAGGTCAAACTGTTAGGACTCGATCAGGTTCATACCAAAATGTTACTTTAATTAAGGGGATGTTTACTACCAAAAAAAAAATAAATTTAAATTTACCGTAAAGAATTATTTATTCAAATAATTTAATTTTAAAAATTACATGTCTTGGTAATCTATTATAAACTGTGTTTAGAATAAATGTAAAACAAAATTAAAACTTAAAAAATTATATAAATATATTTTAGAATAAGTTACCCAGATTTTATATATATATAAAAAAACTAAATATCATTTTCAAGTGAAACTAAAAATTTTCAGTAAATTAAATTAAGAAACACATAGCAAACATGATATGCTCCATTTTTAAAGACGCAACCCTGGTGGCAAAAATTATAAGAAGCAATACGTTTGACTAGGTTTTAAGGCGTAATAATACACAATTACATTATTATTTTTGTAGAGATAGTTTGTAGAAGTTATTTTCTGGTTTTGTTTTTTGTGCATTCCCTGTAGATACAATAGCTTTGTAATTAGTCAGAGAGAAAGTAGCTTATGAAAGCTCACTTTTTTAAATTTTTTATTATTAAATTGTTTTGAGATTTGTGCTATAATAATAAAAAAATAAATTTATAAAAAATTTAACTTTTAAAAAAATTGAGATTTTTACTGTTAAATTACATTAAAATAATCTAATGGTATCTCTTAAAAAATTGAGCTCTCAATAATTTTTTTTTATAAAAAATATTTTATACAAATTTTAAAAAAAATCTACTAATCGAAAAACTTAACTTCTTAAAAATTGAACTATTTATAAAAGTATAAACTCATCTTTTTGATTTTATTTTAGAGAAGTTTGTTAGAAGCATGTGAGCTGACTTGTCCCCAGTGGGTTAGTACTCGACAGAAACAGCTAGCATACTGTATATTGTAAATAACAGAAACAATATAGAAGAGAATTATTTTTTGTCTTATTCATGTCCTTTCTACTTGGCTTCATATATAGTTTCTTATCTTCTAAAATTATATGTTGTCATCTGCAATCTATTTTCGAATTATCTAATCATTTTTTTCCCCAAAAAAAATGGTATCTTTCATCTATTTTTATTGCCCAGCTTTACTAAATGAGAGGGCCCATATTTTCGAGGCCTTGGGGAGCCCACGGTTAGCTACTTTCTGTGACCCAAGAAAAAGAACTACAGAGAAATCAAAATGCAAGTCTCCTGAAATATCAATTATCATCATCTGTGACTCCACTCATTGCTTCAGTACCATCAGCTCGTTCCCAATCTAATGTGTAAATAAATTAAGTTAACCCCACACACACATACACATTAAATATGGTGGATCAATTATTGGGCTATGGGATATTTGGGATCATGTAATCAAGCGATAGACAATTTGATAAATAGACCCTAAACTAATAGCCTTCCTAGTTCCTACACCAAGCGTTCTCTGTACTCTTTTTATCTTGAGAGGGAATTCATAGACAAAGACCCGCAAATATCTCACTTTAATTTCAGCTTTACCAGCTGCATTAAATTAAAGTAATACAAACCGCGAATAGAATTATTGCAGGTTAATGTCATTGTTTACCGAACAAACTAGGAGACGAATCATCGCATTTAACCCACTCTTTTCATTTGTCCCCTCCATATGAAATGAAGGGAATCTCAAGACTTCGGACGCTTTTGAGTTTTCATTCCACACTCTGCTTTACAATTGCTTTGTCTTTTAATATGGTGCTTCGCAGCCCGGCAGCCTACATTTTACACTCATGAAAATTAATAATAAATATGAATTCGGTCAGATTAGGTCAGATTTTTTATAATTTATAATTAAAAATTTTTGTCCATATTCCAATATATCATAGCTATGGATTGATTTGATTCTATAAATTTATTTATTTTATTAAAAAAATATATTTTTAATTATTTTAATAATAAAAATTATATATTGCAATAATCAAATTTTAAAAAATTAAATTAAACTTCTAAAAAAATAATACATGTCATTTTTTTAAATGTAATTTTAATTATTTTGAATGACAAAAATTAAATATTAGAACTATGAAATTTTAAAAAATAGAATTAAACTTCTAAAAAAATATACTAAAACTTAAAATATAAAAAAATAATAATAAAAAAAGCTCACAAGAGTTAATTTATCCCAACCAGTGGCGGATCTAGGACCCCTTGGTCAGGGGGCAAAATATAAATTTTAAAATATTGTAAAGGCTAAAATTTAAAAAAAGTTTAAAATTTAGGGCTAAAATATAAATTTTTAAAATATTATATTTAAAATTGTAATTTTAGCCAAAAAAATAGGGGCTAAAGTGAAAAGGAGGTTTAAAATTTAGGATTAAAATCTAAATATTTAAAATATTATACTTATAAATATAACTTTTACAAAAACTTAGATTGCACAACATGGGTCCTCCCTAAAAATATAAGGTTCAAAAAATTTTGGAGGTCAAAAATAAAAATTAAGGGGGGGCAAAAAGTTAAAAAAATAAATTTTTGTATAAAGGTTTTGAAATTTCAAGGAGTGCATCTCTAAAACGTGGCTCCACCACTGACCTCAACCCTTCTAAGTCTAAAGGCTTTGACAGATTAAACTAAAAGTTATTCTTCAAAATCAACTATTAAATTATTGGCTCATCATATTTTGAAGTTAACTAATTCATTAGATAAAACTCGTTTTGAGAGTTCTAAATAGGAACCATTCCAATCCATTATGATTCACAGTTTAATTATGTAGCTGGAGTACAATTTTATAAATGACATAATGTTAGGTTTTAGACAGGGAACGGATGTATATTTCGGGAACACAGTGGACCATGGCCATCCAGAAAATGGCGATTTTTTTTAATATTTATGTTAATTTATTTAATTAAAGTCTACGGTTTGTGGACTCGTTTCACATATCGCATCATAGATTGAATTATTGAAATGAGGGCGGAAAAATAAAGCAAAGGAAGAACCTGTACCCAATGCTTAGATTATGTATGTTTCTATATGTTACGTTTTCTATCTCGGTGCTTAACTTCAAATCTATCTCATAACATTAGGATTTCTAAAATTTGAATATGGCTTGTGTCTTTTTAAGTAAGGTATTGTAATGGAGAGGCAAAGCCGATTACCAAAACCGAGTGACAGAGCCATTTCTGTTACAACTAGGCATTTTTTCTTCTACTTCTTTTCTTCTAGAAGTTAGTTCAGAAATACAAGATGATTCACCAGTCTCTTTCACTCACTCACTCACTCACAGACCTTATAGTAGATCTCAAAACGAGAGTGGGTCCCAATACCTTTTGATCTGCTTTTGTTTGGGTCATCTCACTTTTGACTTTACTGAGTACCCTCTTCAAGTCGTGTTATTAACTTATTATGTACGCACTCAGGAATGCCCTTGATTTTTGGATTACTATATTTGTTACCCTTTTTTTCTAAATAAGAAATTCCATATTGAATATCATAATTATTTACATTAAATAAAAGCATTCATACATTCGTACCGTTCTCTCTCATTCCTGGATTCATATATAACATTGGATCCTCAATTAGGTCCCGCGTCGTTCTCCATTACGTGGTCTTTTGCAAGAATTTCCGTGTCTCTGGGTTCCCTTTATTATTTTAAAAAAACAAAAAAAAAGCAAAAGCATTAGAATATTTTAGCGTAAGTTCCAAAACCTTTTTTTTTTAAAGAACAGAACACTGAACAGAAAAGTACTGGAGTTAAATATTTCATCTCCTGATGTCTGTTCTTCTGGGCCATCATGTTCGATCATATATCTCACGAGACTTCCATATTCCGATCGAATCTCCGGCAACTAAAAGTCCATGCTCAACCATTGATTCCTACTTCTAAATATCTATTTAAAGATGCTTTCCATAACTGTAATGAAAGCCACGAAGAAGGAGACACTTGCCGGATTTACAATACATAGATCGTAGTGAGTTATTCTCGTTAACGTGAGTGCAGGAGGAATTAGTTGTTATATAGTTGTAATATTAAAATAAAAATAAAATTTGGAGAAAATAAGATATTTGTAAAAATATTTAATTGATGTTTTTTATAAAGTTTAAATTAATATTAATATAATATATCAATGAATATTAATATATATGGTTGGGACTTGGGGTTTGGAGATGAATCTTTCTTTATAATTAATTAATATTTTTATTAATTTATTTAAATGTGTCAATTAAATATTAAATTATTGTAATAAATTTGAACAGACATATTGATTAAATTTAAATAGACGTATCTATTGAAAGTTTGATAAACACTGTTGAAAATTGAACAAACATAGTTGTTCATACTATTAAAATTATACAATGAAAAATTTGGATAGAAAATATTTAGATAAAGGTTCCAAAAATGTTTTGTTATATCATGAAAAAATTTACATATAATTTTTTAATACAGAAACATAAATTCTTTAAAGACAATATCTTTAATGTCTCAAAGTCATTTCATTCTCTTTATTTTTAACATTAATCTACTATAATGTTAAGACAGTTGAGTTGGTCCTTATCTTCACGATAGCATTGAAGCACGACAATAGTAATCTAATTTATATAATAGACTAAAACAGTTTCACTTTAAATCATTAATTACCAGGTCATTAAATTATACATAATAGAATAAATTTAAATGAATAATCTATATAATAGGCTAAAAAAATTTCACTCTTGGACATTAATTAAGGTATGTCAATAAATTAAGAATAATAAAATAAATTTAAATGAATAAATTAGAAAAATTAATAAATTTGATAAATTAATGACATCACATTACATGAATTTTGGTGGAATAGTGGAATTAAATTGAATTGAATTGAATTGATTGAATTGATTTGAATTGAAATTCAATAATATTAATTGCTATATAATTATTATTATATTCAATTTATTATATGCAATATTTAATAACCATGAATTGTTCATATTTCTTACTCCTGTTATCTAAATAAAGGATCATTCTAACAGTCATATATTACTCTCGTATTTGTATTGTTTATTCTTCCTGTAGAATTAGTTTTCATTATGTATGTGTTGTTGTCGTTGTTGTCTCTCACATAGTTACAAAACATAATTGGTTCTATAATTCTTCCAAAAAGTACTCAAAGAAAGTAATGCCAGATGAAAGTCGATTTTACTGTAAAAAGTGTAATGATTACACTTCTTCTATAGTTTCAAGGTTTGTAATTTTTTTTAAATATTTATTAGATGTTGTTTCTCAATACCTATAATTATTATTTATCAATCTCATATCTGTTACGAAATTGTAGGTTCAAGTTGAAATAAAGGTCGTCGATGATAGATGTGATGCTTCATTCGTTGTTTTTGACCGAGAGGTGTAACATTTTTGCAGTGTAGTGCAAAAAAGTTTCTGGACTTTATTTATTTGGTTAGTAGTGACTCTTTCATTATTAATTATTTTTTTAATTTTTTGATCTTTTACAAATTTGATTTTAAAGTGCTTTTTTTTTGGTGCTGTGTAGAAGTCTAATGATATTATTAGATCCCCAAAAAATTAGATATGTTTGTTGGAAATAGGTTTTTATATATAAAATAATAATATAAATAATTAAGAATATAATTAAATATAATTAATTAATTAATAGGCAAAATGGTACTATATATCCCTAACGTTTACCTCAATTTTCATTTATACCATTGAATTTTTTTTTTGCTTGAATATACCCCTCTTTTTTATACTTTTATCATTTATACCCTTTTCCGTTATCTCCATCCATTTGTTAACAGAGACTATTGAGTAAGATGCTAGGTGGCTCTTATGTTTGTCCACCTCAGATGCCACGTGGATCACAACTCACAAAATGCCAAAGTTGCCCCTGATTCATCTTTAGTCCGTCCATCGTAAATATCATTATGAGATGTTTGATTCTTCATATCTTTAGATGACGTCGCTTTTGATGCTCAGGTAACAGTCGGCTTGGATTGGGTGTTTTGTGCTTCGAGACGGTGCTGGAGAAGGACGCGCTAATGAAGTGTTGCTCTGAACCTCAGTTAAGGTATTTTCTTCGTTTGCTTGGCCTTATTTCTCCCATATCAATTTGAGTCTTCCATTTTGAAGTGTTTAAACCCTAATCTCAATCTTTACTTCACTTTTGTTTTATTTTCCTTAATCTAAAATTGGAGTCGTGTTTGTTTTGTATGGGCAGTAGAGAAGCCTTCTGGAA
This sequence comes from Biancaea sappan, assembly GCA_037074585.1. Classification (NCBI taxonomy): domain Eukaryota; kingdom Viridiplantae; phylum Streptophyta; class Magnoliopsida; order Fabales; family Fabaceae; genus Biancaea; species Biancaea sappan. The sequence continues at coordinate 14,233,535 of CM073491.1, read as the reverse complement.
ATTTGGTTTAGGGTTCATGTACTGCTTTTGTTGATTCGAAGCCTTTTTTCCTTTTTTTTAAAGTGTGCTTTGGAAATAAGGGGTGTGATGTAAAGATGGATGGTGAAATTGTAGATGGAAACTTTAATTCCAAATGCTTCTACTGACTGACATGTCTTTATCCCTCTCATATCTTATTCATAATCATCAAACATAGATAATAGATAGCTTACCAAGGTTCAGGTCATGTGAGACATTAAATTACAGTACTCCTATATGTTCTTCTGATCATGGGATATTTTTCAAAGTGAATAAATCCAACAACTGTTAACGATTTTTTTTTCAATTTTAATTACCATTTCATGTAATTTAGTACCAATGGCGTCCGAAGGTTCTAGGAACAATGGCATGAAGGGAAGGTATACTTGTGATTGCGGCGAGTATGCTCGATTGGCGACCTCACACACCGAAGACAATCCAAGTCAAAGGTTCTGGGGATGCAAAAATTATGCTGTATGATATATATGTCATTTGAAAAAGTGAATTTAACATGAGTTAATAACGACATTTACATTATTGTAGGAAAAAGGAGGCTGTGATTTCTTCGTTTGGTTAGATCCTCCATTTGAGGATAATGCATTGCCTATATACCGTCTCAGAAAGAAGATTAGCACTCTTCACGATGAATTGAAGCAAGAAAAGAGAATGAAGAAGTGGCTAATTTGTTTCTTGATATTGTCACTGATCCTCAATTTATTGTGTCTAAAGTGACTAATGATGTTTGGAGGATGTATTGTAAGAAATGCAAGACAAATTAGTTATTAGGGATGAATTATGGATTATGTATTAGTAGGATATATTATGTAATGCAAGACAAATTAGTAGGATATATTATGTACTATTGAACTGTGGATGATATATTATCAATTTATCAACTCATAGTTTCCAGCTAAGTTTGTTCCTTATATGTTATGTATAATCCCCTCAATTTATCAAGTCATGGTTTCCAACTAAGTTTGTTCCTCATATGTTATGTATTATCCCCATATCAACGTAACGATTAGTAACTGTCATTTACACATGCCCTAAACCCCATATATACTTGCAGCACTCTCGAAGGATAAACATGACACCCCGAATAAACGTAAAAGATATAATTGAAAATATTTTTAAACTTAAAGGATATACTTAATGGATCTTCTAAACTTAAAGGACATAAATGATAATGTATTGAAACATGAAGGATATATATGACAATTAACGTAAATCTGAATAATGATCTTTATAAACAAAGTAAAACTAAACTACATTTATAGTCAAATACCAACAGAGATATTAATTACATTTATAGGACCAAAATATACCAACAAAGTACATAATTCATGATCTGGATACATATTACAAAATAATGGTCAAATACAAAGGTGCCAAATACTAAATTAGAGGTCAAGTACCAAAAGGGTGGCATATACAAAAAGTGCCAAGAACTACACACAAAGTGTATATTGCACTGAGTTCAGGTTAAGGTGCCAATAGTTTGAGACACAATACATGAAATACAAAACGCATAGAGCACTGTCCAATGAGAGTTGGATTCCACCACCTAGATTCCTTCTTGTCGCGGTCTTGTACCTTGTCCTAGAGCTAGGTGAACTACTATGTGGACTTTGACAAGTCTGCAAATAAATGTGCAAATGATTAGAATATGTTATCTGCAACTGAATTATCAAAAAATGCAATTACACGTGAAAACTATGGAACTAAATTAGACGAATGCAGATGTTACTAAATTTTAGGCATACCTGTTCTTGAGACTAGGATCGAGTCAACAACTGAGAGGTAGACGGAGGTATCATTGTAGTAGGATGAATCGAAGTGGATGACTGTGAGCCATGACTTCGGACTGTTAAAGATGGAGCCCCTTCCTGTAGGTAGACAATTACAAAAACCAATTAAGTGAAGTATGTGAGACATATGTTACTAAATTAAAGGTATACCTGCTATTGAGTCTAGGATTGAGTCAACGGCTGAGAGGTAGATAAAGGCATCATTATAGTAGGACGAATAGAAGTGGATGGTTGTGAGCCATGACTTCGGACTGTTGAAGATGAAGCCCCTTGCTGCAGTTAGACAATTACAAAAAACAATTAAGTGAAGTATGTAAGACATATGTTACTAAATTAAAGGTATACCTGCTGTTGAGCCTGAGACCGAGTCAACGGTTGAGAGGTAGTAGGATGAATCGAAGTTGATGACTGTGAGCCATGCTTTTGGTCTCTTGAAGGTAGAGCCCCTTACTGTAGTTACCCAATTACATAACATCAATGATGTTAAGTATTTAGTGTAAATAAAGTGAATGATAAACAATTTCCAAAGATGCAATATGTGGCGGTTGAGCCTGAGTAGTTGCAAGTCTAATCGGCATCTTTTCCCTTCGTGGGCGCTGCAAGTGTAAAAAAGGTAAATGGTATCACTGTAATTATTAATATATAAAAATCATTACAACATGTATAAAAGGCAAAAGTAGGTACATATGACTCAGGTTGTGTTGCTTGGACATGAGAAGATGTTGGCTTTTGACACTTCCTTTTATTGTAGCTAAAGTCTCCACAATTTTCACAATGCTGTAACGTCCCCATATGAGATAACCCCTTACAAGACAACCACTTGCGCTCTGAGATTCCTCAACAACATCCTTTCTTCTCTTCTTCTTTGATCGTCCAATAGGTTTCCTATAAAGAGGAGGGAGGACATCATTATATGGGGTAGATGGCCATATATTTGGGCCATTTGTCAGATGCACCATGTATCGAAAGCATGTGTGGTAATGCTCCTTCCTGAAGTATGATGGGATATACTCTTCAAGTCTCTATCCCATATGGTTTCTGCAATTAATCGCATAAGGGCAAGGAATGCATGTCAGTGACCAGTGCCTACATGTGTAGGAATTTAATTCTAGATTTACTATAAACTTTTCATTTGGACCCATCACCTTATACTTCTTTTGCTCGGCCTATGTTGGCAGCCATTTGCTGCTTTCTTTGTAATTCATACCAAGTATTGCTTTGATTCTTGGTAGCACTGTCCCATCAGGAAGTTTTTCAATGTCTTTCCTATTTCTAGCCCATCACTCCATCATCCACAATCTGATTTCCTCTATCATGGACACTATGGGCTTCTCCCTAACATCTAGAATCACAGAGTTAAATGTTTAACACATATTGTTTAGAAGTACATCACACCTTGGTTCGGACCTAAAGTATGCCTTACTCCAAAACCCTAGAGAAGTCTTGATCAAATGTAAATATGCATCGCTGTTGTGTTTCTTCATTTCAAGCATGGTTTTCTCCCAGGCTTAAGGATAGGTAGCCCTTGCGGCTCTCCACACAAGTTTCTTTAAATGGGCTCCAGGAACCTCTTTCTAAAATTATTGTATAAGCGACGTACACATAACCGACGGTCAACGCCTGGTATCAGTGTATCTAGGGCAATTTCCAACCCATGTGCACATCCACCAAAAAAAAAATATGACAGTATTAATAAAAGTATATGATATGCAATCACAGTAATATCAAAGTGACCCCATCCCAGTCGTGTAATGTCCACAATAATACAAATGGATGGATGTTCTATTCACGTACATAGAGATGCAGACTATAAATTGCATACATGCATGCATTTCCAACTTGCAGCATGCTCGAAGGACATACATGACAACTCGTATGAACTAAATGTATATAAATGAAAATTAGATAAAACTTAAAGGACATATATGGCAACTTATTGAAACTTAAAGGATATACTTGAAAATTAGATAAAACTTAAAGGACATATATGACATCGTATTGAAACTTAAAAGGATATATAATTGAACTAGTTAAGCAGAAAAAAAAAGTCAAAAACACATAGACATATGGAGTTTAGTGCATTCAAAACTATCTCTCAACTGATTTTAAAGGACATTGACACTTAAAGGCTATATTTAAAACACAGAAGAAAGGTCATATATAATTGAGAGCCAAAACTAAACAATCTTAAAACATGGAAGAAAGAAATGTGAGAAAAGAACCTTCTGCTGATCAGAAATGAATGTGACGAACTTGCTATATTGTATCCCAATGTTCTCAACCAAGAGCTGTAGCAACCATGTCCAAGTCTCAATCGTCTCGGCCTCTACAATAGCAAATGCAATGGGCAAGAGTTGGTCATTTGGATCCCTGTCAATTGCAGTCAGCACCTGTCCCCCATATGGTGTTTTTATAAAGCACCCATCTATAGCAATGATAGGCCGACATAATAGAAAACTCCGACAACAAGCATCCAAGCAGAAATATAGCCTCCCAAAGGTTGGTAGCATCAAACTAGAATCTCTACCAATTGTAATGGTGTCATCCTCATACCTAGGTGGCCTATTCATAGGCATCTTCACTGTGAACCCAGGGTTAGAGTTCCTAAGCTCTTCATAGTAGTCATACAATCTTAAGAATTATTCTCTAAAGGAGCCACACACCACTTCTTGTGCATCCCTTCTAGCTCTACTGGCTTTGGTCATTGAACAACCCATATTCCATTTCTATTTAGCCTTTCTAATAGTGTCTTTCAGCCATAATTTTGGGTTATCCTTCAATTTTTTTTTACATTATCTTGCCAAGCCACTTTGACATCATGAGGCATACATTAAAGCACCTTGCGCACGTATGCTCATTATTCACTTTCTCAACTGCTATGTGGCCTCTTTTGCCAACTTTGCACAATATGTTTCCCAAGGACACTCACCCTTGCACCTCACTCTTGCTTTACTTTTATCTAGCTTGTCACAATACAAATTTCTCCTAGCATGTACAGTGTACATGACAACAGTATTTTGAAACTCCTCACGAGTTTGGTAAAGAGTCTCAACATCCTACTTGTACCCAGACATATCCTTCAACATCTTGTGGAGTGGAAACTTCGACTTTCGAGGCATTTCTTCATCATCATCACTGTCAATGCTATTTAAAAAGTATGAGTTGTATTCCTCATCATCACTAAGGCCCCTCACACTTGTTGACTGCTTATCTTGTGTCACAAGCTATCTAAAAGGCAGTGCTACTTGTGTGAACACATTGGCACTACTACATGCATGCACCTCGATCTCCTCAGAATCAAACAACCCGTCAGCATAATCTTCATCTTCACTATCAGTTAACCTTACCTTCGTCGCACTATCATCGGTCTCGTACCTACCTCCAATAATGTCATTATGGCTGACAATTTCTTCATCTTCAAACTCAAGAGTTGCAACTTTTTTTGTCTTTCATCCCTTACATACAATAGGTTGTGTAATATCCCAAGAATTTATATGAATATTTAAAGCCTATTTTGAAGTTTAGTGAAAAATTTAATTACGTGAAAAATTTTCTTTTTGAATTAGTGAAGAAAATGTGAGAATAGAAATTTTTATTTTTAATTTAGGAAATTTTTACAAATTCTCAAGGACTAAAGTGAAAAGAAAAGAAAGTATAGAGGACTTTTGAAAAATGACCAAGTAGGAACCCGAGAAGAAAAATAGAGCTTATGGGAATGAATTATGAGTCCGGTACCGAAAAGATGATGGATTCGAGGTTAAAGTGGAGTTTGAGACATCGAGAGGGATTAAAGTGAACAAATCTTATAAGCTAAGGTGGCTATGAGCGATTTTATCGAAAAAGAAATTGGTGGGGCCCACGCGTATACACTTCTCCTTATTCTTTTCTTTTTCTCATTCTCCCTCCCGTAGCTTCACTTTCTCTCTCTCTCGATTATGCTTGCAAAGGAATTTCTTCATCAATCATTCATGCAATTTTTGCTTTGGGAAGGAAGCTATGAAAGTTAGGATGATTGGTAAGTTGATGTTTTTCTTCTTCTTCCTCTTATTACAAGATCAAATCCTTGGTTATTATTTTTGCAAAATTTTTGTAGAATATTTTAATGGATGAATTTAAGTGTGGATGTTAATCTAAAACATTCCTAGGTGGTTTATGATGTTATTAGAACAAGAAATTTGGAGAAAACTATGAGAAATTCGTAGAATTTGGATATTTGAAAAAGTTAGTGTTCTTGATGAAAATTTGAGATTTGAGCTTGGATTGTTGGTAGAAATTGGGGGTTTTGGTGTTAAAACACTCCTTAGACATTAAGGATGAAAACCCATGGAAGAAATCAAAAGAAATGTTGTTTTAGATATGATTTTTGGATTTTTGGATGAAGAACATGAAGAACATCGAAAATTTTCCCCAGAATTATTGTTCACCGAGAAAATTTTTCCAGATTTTCTCGTTACTGTAGCGTTGACTCGGTCAACGTTACTGTAGCGTTGACTCTGTCAACGTTACTGTAGCTGCGTTGACCGTTGACCGTTACTGTAGCATCAGTTTTTTTTTTTAATATCGTTGAAAAGCTCTTTGAGTCTAGTTTCCAATGGTATAAGTTTCATCTGGATATTCATTACCAGTTAGGAGTTATGATTTGAGAAGTGGATGAAGGTCGAGAGTAGTGGTAGGAAATTTCTCTATTTCGTAACCCTGATGGTTTTTATCTGGTTACAATAGGAATGGTCAAGTGCAAGGTGGGAGTGCTGAGAGCATGAAATCCAGGTGAGTGGGTTAATACTTGCTATGATTAAATATCTGTTATTGACTTTTTGCATCATAGTGGAAATATGTTGTATATCCAAGTTTGAAGAGGATGATGTGGAACGATGAGGCATAAACAATTGTGGAACGTGTCTGGTAATGTATATAATTATATTTTCTTATTTTTCCATGAATGGAGGTTATATGATGGATTGTGAATGGCATGTGAACTGAGTTGAATAATTGTTCTATTTTATGGGTTATGTTATATACATGCTATGTTGCTAGAACCACATTGATTATGTTGTGGCTTGAATTGTAAATGACTGAGTTGTGTATGTGGCTCAAGATTATGATTGAGGATGTTTTTATATGTGATTGTGATTGTGTTTGACTGGAAATGAAAGGCATGGTGGTGCACCCCATGGAAAAATCTATGTGAAGCTATAAGGGTGGAGAATATAAATGGAGCGATAAGGGTGGATGCGGCGGGGGCCGCGGGCAACGATCCAGAGGTATTCTGGACGACCCGGTTGGTACGGGAATTGTGTGTGAAATTGATTTCATCGATTGCTGTTGTGAATTTTGAATTTTGTTGAAATGCATTTGATTCACTTGGATATTGTTGTGAAGTATTATGAATAATATTATATCATATGATGATCGATCTACGTATGATTGCTGCATGTTATCATTATGATGCATGATTTTTATTTTGTCATAGTATTGTGTTATCTACTCACTGGGCACGTGGTTTGCTCATACCCCTCTTATTGATATTTTTTTTTCAGAGTTGACAGCTGAAGGTAAATATCGGAACAAGGAATTATGGATCCTTAGTCCATAATTACCTTTTCATTTGTTCAGGATAAAGGTATAATAGTTAAGTTTTATTCTAAGTTGTATAAATCTAGAAATCTCTGTAATCGGGTAGGTTCATTCAGTGATGTAATGTGAGTAATTGTAGTATGTATACAGAACTCGTTTTGGTTGCATGAAAAAGAATTGTATGATTTTTTTTTAAGAGAAAGATAGGCTTACGGAGGTGAAATGAAATTCACTTTCCGTGCCGGTCACGTGCTCAAATTTTGGGACGTGACAGGTTGCTTGCCCTACAATTTGACAAACACAAAAAAAAATACCAACAGAACAACTTTATTCAAGATTAATATAGATTTTTACTAATAGAACCTAAATAAAATAATAGATTTTTACAATTTACAAATTAAAACTAACGTAAATATAGAATCTTTTGTATACTTTACAATTTAAAACTACATATACAACTTAAAAGTCAAACTTGTTTACAAATATAGAATTAATTTTGAATCAAACTTGTTTACAAAACCCGATACCTTTGTTTTCCTCCTACGTTTTTGGCTAGGATGTGGGGAAGCATCTGCATAGGGTAGAGATTGGTCAACATCTAGGTTGACATTTGTGTCGAGATGTCAGTCAATGGATACCAAATGTCCATCCAACTTCAAGATGACATACATTTGAACCAAACCTTCCTTGGTAGCAATGCCTACCGTTTCCAATGCTCCATTATCATTTGTCAGCATCTTCAACCCACCATCGAATGATTCTCTAGGACCCTTGTACCACATACTCTCAACATTCTCATACTCATAGTCTTCTTTGAGTAAGTCCAAGATCTTGAAGTAACTCCATCTATCAGAGTCAGACGACTCCTATATAAGTCTATTTTCCCACCAACGTATACTCCTCCTAAAATTCTGCCACCTGGTGAACTTCAACGACGAATATATCCATGCACGACAACAATCAAAGCTTCATAATAAAAAAAATTTGTTATATAAATATATCCTTTCAAAAGATATGCAAGTTATGCACTTTAATCACATCAACAATAATAATGGAAAATTGTGAAGGTTTTTCTTTTCCATGTCACAAAAAAGTAAACTTCTTAAATTTTTTGAGCAATCTTCATTCAGTTCTTGCTAACAAGTAACATGTACATTAATTTCTTCCTAACAAAAAAAAACTTTTGACAAGTACAGGATAAGGTTCCTCTCTTTACTGACATTTATTAAGATCCTCAATAGTGACAAAACTTTAACAAATGCAATATTTTAACAAAACTTCAACAAAAAAGGTTGTTAAACTTAGTTTGTGACTATGCACCTCAATTTAAACTTAGTCTTCTTGGGCACCTTCATTTAACAAAAAAGGTTTTTTAAAACTTAGTCTTCTTTAACAAGAAGTTCCTCACAAGTTATAATTTTATCTTTACTTTCTCAAAACCTCTTATGCACCTTCATTTAAACTTAATCTTCTTTATTGAGACTTTATACCCAAATTAAATTGTTTATGCTAAAAACTGTTAACAAAAACAACATGGTCCCACATAATAAAAAATGTTAAGAAGGAGGCTATGCTATTGGTGGGCCCCCCTAAATAAAGGACATTACAAAAATAGTATTACAATAAATAGCTTGGAACAGCCATAACAGTATTCTTCCTGCATTACAATAAATATTCCAAATCACATCTTTTTTGCTGCATTACAAAAGCTGCAACAGCTAGAATATCGATTTGCAGTACAAATGCATACTCCAATGTACATCTATATAATTACAATCATCCTAATCTCACTCAAACATAGACAAACATAATCTAAGGGATATAATTACAATCATCCACTATCAAATTACAATTGCCAAAAAAAAATTTCAATTGTGTGGGGTTGAAATCAAATTACAATCATTCAATGTTAAATTACCCTAAATTACACAAGCAAATTCAACAGTACAAAGACAATGGAACTTGAAAATCCATGGGAGAGGGAAAATACCTAGTTCACCAGAAACCTAATCGCCATCCTCATCCTCGACCTAGTCCATCAGAACCCTAGACAACAACGACGTCGTCACAATGACTATCCTTCACTTTCAGAACGTGATTTCGTCTATGCACAAAGAGGTATGGGGCCAGTTTCATATTAGGCGAAAAGGGGGAAAGAATTGAGGGTGCCAGAAAATACCTAATCGTTGCCGCAGTCATGAACCTCATTCGTCAAAACCCTAACAACATCGTTTGTGATTGTCCCACACATTTGACTTACTGATTTGCTTGCCTCACTCTTGTCTCACGCGGGAACCCTAGTTTTTTTGTCTCAACCATTTGTCCCTTGTGTTATATAATAAAAGGGTAAATTTGTAATTCTCCCATGCATGACCACGTGGCATCTGAGGTGGACAAACATAAGAGCCACCTAGCATCCTACTCAGTAGTCTCCGTTAACCAAATTGACGGAGATAACGGAAAAGAGTATATATGATAAAAGTATAAAAAAGAGGGGTATATTCGGGCAAAAAAAACTTCAAGAGTATAAATAAAAATCGAGGTAAACGTTAAGGGCATATAGTACCTTTTTGCCTAATTAATATAATTTGAAACATCATTTGTTAATTAATTAAATTTCCTTAGTTACTTTTTCCTAAAATTACCTTTTCCCTAAATCACGATATTTTGACTTTGTCTCTTTCAATATATATTTGATATATATATATTTGACTATCTATCTCATAATATATAAATTTTATAAATATAAATGATATAAATTGTTATAAATCGTTACTACATAATTTTAGTATTTACTTTTATAATATTTTTTTTCACTATAAAGTATAATATTATAATAACATATATAATTGATATACTTGTATTTTAACTTATTATAATGCATTATAATTATAATTTAAATTTTAAAATGAAAAATCTACTTAAATTAACATCTTTATCTACTTATTAACATAATAATTTTTTTATTGTTTTCAAATATTATTAATTTCAAATTGCAATTTAAAATATATTGAATTGAATTATAATTGAAATTTAACAACATTAAATTAATCATATTACATTAAATGCATCAAATGAATTTTGGTAATTAAATAAATAATAATATAAATTAATAATATATTTAATTAATTTAATTAATTAATATAATCTAAAATATCATTTATTGGTTTTTGGAGTCTTATATCAATCAATACGATATTCTTTAATTATATATTCTCATTGGTTCAAAATAAAATAATTTAATTTAATTATAATTATTGTTAATATTTATGTGGACAAGCTTTAATTAAATATATAATAATATAAATAAATGGTATAAATATATTTTATCGGATTATAATACATTTGATATGTATCATACATTTGATATTCTTATTCCACTGATCCACCGAAATACATTTGATATGTATAATACAATTAAGAGTATATTACGATTGATAGATCAATAATATATTTTTTTGGTCTATTGACTTAAATGATAAATAATGAATATATTTTCTATGGAAATGTGAGTAATCTTGTCAAATCAACTTCAGTGAATATATGAGAGAATTAGGGAAATAATTACTATGCTTTATAGTTTTGAGAAAAATTAAATATTATTCCTATTTTGATAGCTAAGTAATTTGATCTAACATTTAAGATATAAATTTAAATACAATTAAAAATTAAACTAAGTAAACTTGTATAAAAAATCGTAATAAATCTATATAATAAAATATATATAAAAAAATCGTTCTAAATGTTAGCTCACAAATAGTGATTATAGTTTTTTATAGAAACGTTGGTAATCTTTTATCATCAATTTTAGTGAATATATGAGAGAATTAAGAAAATATTTACTATGCTTTATAGTTTTAAGAAAAATTTAATATAATCTCTTTTTGATAGGTAAATAATTTAATCTAACATTTAAGATATAAATTCAAGTACAATTTAAAAATTAAACTAAGAAAATTTTTATAAAAAAAATCATAATAAATCTATATGAAAAAAAATATAAACAAAAAAAATTCTAAATGTTAGCTAAAAAATCATAATAAAATACACTCTTTAATTATGTATTTAATATATTTTTCTATAATTATTTATCAATTCAATATATTTGAAATTTTATATTTGAAATTCAATATATTTGAAAACAATAAAAATTATTATGTTAATAAGTAAATAAAAATGTTAATTTAATTAGATTTTTCGTTTTAAATTTTAAATTATAATATAATGTATTATAATTTGATAAAATATAATTATATCATATATTTAAATTATTTAATATTTAATTAGATATATTATTACAATATTATACTTTATATTATAAAAAATATATTATAAAATTTGTTTTTTATTATAAAATTACCGACCTTCAAATTTTCTTTTTTATTTCACATTATTTATTAGATAATTTGGTCTTTTTCAATCACATTTGCTGTAAATATTTTAAAATATTTGTCTCTTCTACCAACTATTATATGTTTTTTATCAATCAATTATTCTTATTTTTATAAATTACAAAAAATTTTAGAGTTGTGAATTACCGGTGTGAAACACTAGTTTTATATATATTTTCATCGAAATACATACTTCTACTCCACCCCATATGCCATATTCTCCATTTATGAAGCATTTTTTAGATTGCATTCGTCGATAGTTTTATTAATTGATTTTTTGTTGCTTTTAATAGCCACATTAATATCTGCAGTTTTTTTGGTAAAAAAGGGAAATTAGCACTATCAAAAAAGCCCATATTAAAGATAGAAATTAGAGGCGGAATTCATCCATCTCAGCTTTTGTCCCTAATCTGTTTCAAATTCCATCCCTAATTTGAATTTGGGAAAAAAGAAATTAGAGACGAAGTTTGTTCATCTCTAACTGAATGTCCGTCCTAATTTTAGAGACGAATTATGGCATTTCAAAAATATGTCCCTAAAGTTTTTTAATATTTTTGTAAAATAAAAAATATTAGAGACGAAATAATTTTGTGCCTAATATCTGTCTCAAAAATATTTAAGTTAAATGACGTTGTATTAATGGTTTGAGACGGAAATTTTCGTCTAAAAAATTCATCCCTAATAATTTGACCTAAATCCCCAATTTCCCTTCCTCACTTATTCAACTCTAAAAGCCCTCTCTGTCTCAACTCCTCTCTCCGGCACTCTCTCTCTCTCTCGCAAGCTCTCTCAGGCATCATATTTACCACCACCTCCAGTACTCTCTCTCTCTCTCTCTCCCGTTCATGTTCTTCTGCTGCACGCACACTTTACTATTTGAAATTTTCTGTGCATTTCAATTGTGTTTCAACCGTTTGTTTTGCACGTCCTGTTAGTTCTCTGATTTGCACGTCTAGTTGGCTGACAAAGGTAAGGTATTTGATCTCTGATTTCTCCCTTCTGCTTGCTGAATTTTTGTTTTTGTTTCTGGTATCTGTTTTCTTCTTTGTTTCTGGAATCCGAAGAAGGTAAGGTTTTTGCCTCTAATTGCAATTGTTCCGAAGATCTGAAAAATTATTGTAGATCCTTGAGGTATTTTTCTTACTGCAGATTTGCAATAAACACTTTATGATCTAACTTTTAAAATTTTAACTATGCAAAACTACTAAAAAATATTTCCTAATATTTAATACCTCTTTTACTGTACTCCTCATCTCTCCCAACCAATCTAATTATCCATCAACCTTAGATTTAATCATTCATCACACCCATGACTTATTGTGCTAACTTCTATCATTCTGGGTTTGTTATAGGGTTCTCAAGAGAAAAAAAATTTACAGTTTATCTCCAAAACAATGTACAGTTTTATATCAGTTGGAATACATCATTACAAGCTCTTAGTTTTGCAAAATTTTAATGGACTATTAAAATCTATTGGACCGAGTCTTAAGCTGCCCTTCTTTATGCGAACTCATCTTCACCAATTCCTTAGATTTTATGATAATCACTTGACACAGAAGGAAAGAGTTCAACTTCTCTCCCTCCTGTAGAATATGTACCAAACAAAAATAAATTAAATTAAAACAAAACAATTAGTAAAAAAATTAAAGAAACTAGAAATTATTCATAATTCAATTTTAGACTGGAAGTGTTTGTTTTTTCAATGCGTTTGATTATAATTATTTTATTAGCCAATAAAAATTTCATAAGTATATCTTATACTTGTATAAAGGTGTCTGTTAAGTATTTTTTTACAAAAACGACCTATTTCCATGTGTACTATAGTACATGATTTATTATACAAATTGTATACATGATGACTATTTAAAAGAAATATTAAATTGCAGAGGTTATCTATGCATTTATTACTTAAAGTAGTAAAATATAGGCTAAATTATACTAATCTACTGAGGTTTGACTAATTAGCACATATCACCCTTCTTGCAATTCTCCTTTAATTTATGTACTTATATTTTTTGTTATTAAAATTAACTTTTTGTACAATTAACATGTCTTTCTCGTAATAAAATTATTTAACAAATTAATGTAATTTAATCAAATTCCAAAGATTTACGGTCAATGTAATTTACTCCAAATAAAACCTAATTTTATGCTTGTATAAAGTTAACTTTTTTGACCAAAAGTTAATTCAAAGGGAAGTTTTGGCAATTTATATATATCAAACGTAAAGAAGTTTAAAAAATACTTTCAAAATTAAAGAATGACATAAATCTCAAATGAGAAGATATTAATTTATTAGACAAACCAAAAACAAGCGTAAGCCAAAATTTAGGTAGAGAATTAAAATGTAACTATTGGAGCATTAAAATTTGCGGATTTAACCTTAGAGTGTCCTAAAATCTTAGGTAGAGAACACGGATATGCCACAAAATCGTCAGTGGATGTACAACAGGGTGAGCCCTAATAGTGTTGGGTTTACAACTGAGTTTTTGGAGAGGGTAGAGACATTTATTAGTTATGCCGAAAAATTACAGGTTTATTTGATGGAAAGGACGATAAGTTATCCTTGTGTAAGGTGCAAGTGTAGGGATCTTCTAGAACCCAATGATGTGAGGTTGCCCGTCTACCAGAAGGGTTTCCAAACGGACTACTATTATTGGACATCCAATGGGGAACAATTGTCATGAATGGGTGAATCATCATTGGTGGGAAATCCTTTTATAGTTGACCAAACTTCCAACCTTGGACAGTCTAAGGCACTAGAGGGTCGGTATGAAGAAATAGTATGTGATGCAGCCAGGCATACGATTGGTGAAGAGCTTGCCCAAACATTAGATGAGCCCCTCAACCCAACTGCCCATGTCTTTTATGATTTGTTACAGTCTGCCCAAGCTCCTTTATGGGAAGGGTGCAGTAAACATTCTAAGTTGTCAGTGGCTATACAACCATTGAGCATCAAGTCATATTATAACATGGTCAAGGGGAACTCTAATGAGTTCATGCAATTCATGGGTGAGGCCATGCCATCTGGATATCGCCTACCCAATAACTGTTACCAAACAAAGAAATTGGCTGCTAGGTTGGGACTTGGGTAAACAAAAATCAACTGCTGTGAGAATGGTTGCATGCTCTACTACAAGGACGATGTAGACGCAACCGTATGTAAGTTCTATGGTTGCAGGATAATCATAGTAGCATACCTGTAATGCTAGATCCGACAAACTCGGTTCAAGATCTAATGATGAAAAGCATTGCATGAGGCCCGGTGAGAAAAGTCAAGACATGACCCATGTATTTCATCAACGACTATAAGTTTCACACCAAACAGTTTAACCTTCATTAACGCACATATAACTGTGGTATGTACATAAAAGGGTCGAAATACAAGGACGTCGAGTGTGACTACTATGGTGTACTCTAAGAGGTGGTTGAGTTGGTGTTTATAGGGTCACCGCCAAAATGTCTGGTATTGTTTAGTGTAAGTGGTTCGATCTAACCATCAGACATGGCACAAGAATGGACCAAGAATTAGGAATTACTAAGGTTCACAGGTCTCGGAGGCTAACCACGTATGACCTATTTGTGTTTACACAATAAGCATTACAGGTATGCTACTGCAATAAGGTTGATTGGCTGGCAATGATTAAGGTTAAGGCTCGGAGAACTATTGACA
Organism: Biancaea sappan; assembly: GCA_037074585.1. Classification (NCBI taxonomy): domain Eukaryota; kingdom Viridiplantae; phylum Streptophyta; class Magnoliopsida; order Fabales; family Fabaceae; genus Biancaea; species Biancaea sappan. The sequence goes on along the minus strand of CM073491.1, from coordinate 14,218,071 downwards.
CACAAAGTACTAACGTTGCTAGTAATGCATTTCAAGAAGAAGAAATGAGTCCGATAATGCCTGCTGTGGTGGAAAACAATAGTGACCTTCAAGCCTTATGTGATGATGGGCAATATGATGAGATTGTTAGGGACGTGAATGATCAAGTGTTCATCAATGATGAAAAGGAAGAGAATGAAGACGAGAAAGATGACTCTGAAGAAGATAAAGGTGACATAGTGTCTGAAGAAGAGAATGAAGAGGATGTCAATATGGAAGAAGAAGACTCTTCAAATTAATTCAGAAACTTATATTGTGGTATAAATTAATTACTTGTAGAATATACAATTATCTAACTTAAAGTTTTGGACTAGCATATTGTAGCCATGTATGAGATTTCCTATTAGTTTAATTAACTATTTGATACAGATGTTAAGTAGTCACAGAGGACGAGGTGGAGGGAATGGAAGAGACCGTCTCACGATATGCCTACCTTGTCCCTCATTCCTACCATTTATGTCAGCAGCACCTACCTCGTCCCTTCCTCTATTTTCCAGGTAATTGAGCACTGACTTTGAGCAGAAAAGGTCTACAGAGGTCCCCTTGACTTTTCCTAGGTCAGGTGATGGCGAGCAAAGCCCAGTTAGTGTCCAGTCTACCACGCACCCCATCAGGACTGATTCGGTTGACGGCAGACCTTGGATACGATGGCTGGAGATACATAAGTTATATTTTTATGATTTATTTGTCTTTTAAATTTATAGTATAATAATATGCTTTGTGATTACTAATGAAAAACATATTCAAACCCCTTAGTTTCTTTCTGATCGTTCGTGCCGTCAAAGAGATTTCCCTCATCATAAAGGGGAATTTCGAGGCTCTGGCATTCAACTGTTCCACCATTCCTAATGCCCTGTGGGATTTATAGTTTGAAGAATAGGCTGAGTTATTCTATGATTCTTTTTCATTTTTTTCGTACTTTACTATTTGAAAGTTAATAGTTGACTTATTGCAGAAACACAACAAATGGTTGCCTGAACATGCACTTCACGTCAAAAGGAACTGGGATATGAAGTAAGACCATGTCTTACACCGCATAATGGATCATGTCCAGGTCACATGGTTTAAGAAGGAATAGAAGCCTAAGTGGATCAGCGAGGATTTAATGCAACAGCTAGCTCATAAATGGAGCATTGAAGAGTAAAAGAAAAAGTACAACTAGATACAACAAAACAAAGCCTCCATTACTGGGGGAACACTTCACACTGACGGCAACATTCCGGCCTCCGGGCACATGTGTCGCTAGTAATTAAGCACACTTGACTCGATTCTTTTCTTTTGATATTTTTTAAATGTATGGTCATTTAAGATAAATTATTATTTTCTTTCATGATCTTGTTTTTAAATGCAGGAGGCTAAAATCAGGCGGAAGCCTAGGTTGTTGGATTTATTCATTAAGAAGAAGAGCACATGTGAGTTTGTGGACGATCGGTCGCTGAAAGTTTTTGTGAGTTATACTGAGCTGTCATTTCTCACTAATAATCTTTTATCAGTGTTTTTGGGATTAAACTTACATGTTTATGATGTCCAAATGTATGGATGTTTACCAGAAGGAGTACACACGGTTGAGATCATCGCATGCATCCGTGACCAGTGCAAGTGCTGAAGTTGGGGATGACAAAACCAATGGCATTGCCTTATGGCTACAGGCGGTGGGACGGAAGAACAAGAAGGGCTGCATCTTAGGCACGAAGTCTAAGGCCCATCAAATCACTTCATTAAGTCGCCTCTCTGGTGATCTTTTCGGTCTCCATCCTGACTTTGAGGATAAGTTACAGCACTGCATAAAGCCTATGTTAGAGCAGCTTAAGACCCAGTAGGATCACTTCAGCAATATTGAGGACAAACTTACCACGACGACTCAACGATTAGAGCAGTCAACACTGATACAGGCTCAGACATCAATGCTCGATCGGTATATGCACATGATGGATCGCTTCGTAGAGTCTATGGACAGAAATGTGGGTCCTTTGACTGATGATGATGAGACCCAACCCCCTTCCCATCCCTTAGACTAGGGTTTCATGGAGTGAGAACTTATGTATTTATTCATTTATTTGCTACAGTATAATCGCAGTTGTAAATGAATATTTCATTTTTTCTATAAATGAGTAGACAGTTCATTTTATATCACTTACTGGTTTGCTGGATTACTGGTTTTTAATTCACAGGTTTGAAAATGGTTTTTGTTTTTTGATATTAAAAAAAACTGCTCCCAAATTAGAGGCAGAATTTTGGGAGGAACCAATCCGTCTCTAATTAGGGACAAATAAATCACTCTTTAATTAGGGATGGAATATCCATCACTGAATCCATCCCAAAAAGGAGACAAAATTTTTTGTCTTAGAATAAAAATGGATTCAGGGATGAAAATTTCATCCTCAATTTGAGATGAAGACTTATCCGTCTCAGATACCCGAAATTTTATCTGAGATGGATTTATTATTCTCAGACGGAAATACTTCGTCCCAGAAATCTGAGATGAAACATGTGGACATCTCAAAATTCTGATATGCCAGATTTAGACACGGAATGAAATTCGTATATGATTTTGCCTCTAATATATCGGAGAAGGAATTGTGCTGTGTTAGAGACAAATTTTTTCATCTCTAATTTCCCTTTTTCTTAGTGTAGTTTAAACTAAATAAAGTAAGTAGTTCCATACAAAGAGTTTCTAAGTGGCTTCTATTGATGACCAGTTACAAACCATAGGAATAACAAATGCACATAGGAAGAAACGAGCAAAAACCATAGTCTTATACATCCGTAGCAACAAGGAAATGAAGATTTACGACAATGAAAAAAGGAGTAGCGTGGCAACATTCTAGTTGTCTGGTGGAATAAGTGAAATGTCCTTGGAGTAGTAGTGAAAACTAAGGGGGGCATCATATATTTGAGAAGGGTCTTATTCCTTCTGCCATTTTTTTGCCAAAGAGTCTACGCATCTGTTTTGACTACTTGCCACTTTGGTGATTTGACAATCAACAAGCTCAGAAATAATCTCAATAATTGTTAATAAGGTATGAAAAAAATTGAACATGAGTGAATAAGTTTGATTGCTTCTATGGAATATGTCTCAATTTCTATTTTTGAGGCATGAGGTATATTGGAGACTAGTTGGAGGCCAAGAAATATGGCCCAGAGTTCAGCTTGAGTCACATCTCCCCTACTTATGAATTTGTTGAAACCAAGAAGCCAATGACTATTTTCATCTTTGAAGCAACCCCCAACTCCTAGTAGAGATTTTGACATGGAGTCGTCGCAATTAAGTTTTACCCAAGAGGTAATAGAAGGTTTCTGAGGAAATGTGGAAGGGGTGATTTAGGGAATTTCAAACTTGTTAGTGCAGAGAGTAGATGGTTTTTCAATATTAAAGTGGAATTCTACAGTCTTCCTTAAGGCGAAATGAGCTGCTGAAGTACGGTTAAAAGGAATTTTTTTTGAAAATGAAATTATTCCTAGCTAGCTAGATGGATCTCAGCATATACAGAAAAATAGAATTCCAGTGTAAAATAAGTTTATATGGGAAGAGGGAGGTGGCGTTTGTTTGGATCCAATTTTTTAAGTTATCAATGTAGAAAAATTATGCAGTTTGATGATTCTGTCATGTTTGGGAAGTAAAGGGGCAATCACAGAGGACATGTTTAGAAGTTTCAATTGCATTTCTACAAAGTGGACAAATTAGTGAGGGGATAATTCTCCTTTTAAAGAATGATAGACATGCTGGGAGGCCGAGGTAAAAAGCTTTTCATACAAAAAATTGTTCTCTAGTATTACAATTTTCTTTCCAAATCCATAGTTGATTGTTGTTTGCTTGAAAGGTGTTTTTTGAGAAAGAGTAATAGGTTGATTTTAAATAAAAGGAATCATTTGGTGTAGGATTCTAGAAGATTTTATCATTCTTATTTTGGTAAGGCAGGGGTAATGTTGAAGGTGAGGGCGTTTAGGTTCCAAGAAAGATTGCCATTTGAGAGAGAATGATTGAAGAAACAATTCTTGTTTCTTCATTAAGGGGGAGGGGCTTGATAAGTTGGTAGTAAATGGGTTTGTTATTAATCTAGTTATCAAAACCAAAGACTAGTGTCATTTCCATTCATGATGATGTGCGATGTGCCGTTTTTAAAGATTTTTTTATCTTTGAAAATGCTTCCAAAGCAAAATGAAGAGTTTGAGGTTTTAGGTGGTGGGCCAGAGCTTTCATTATCACATCCCTCAACTGGGATATGGCCGGCACGGTGGGAGAGACTCGCCCTCTTCACCATAAGCCTCGACTCAGACCATGCATACATTACATAGACACGCTCATGTACAATATAATAACATAAATCTCAAATCAACAACAATTCAGGAATTTTCATTAATGTCGACTAAAAAAAAGATAAGTATCTATTTGTTCACATTCTAGTTGCCATCAACATCGAGAATATTACAAATATATCTTTACAAGAAAACAAATCCATATACAAGATATTGCGATTCAAGGAATTCCCATCCCAAAACCTCATCTACCCAATTACAAGGCATATCTAGAGTAGTGCAAAAGAATTTAGTGAGGAAGGACAAAATACACAATACCCCAAAGCAAGTGGTGAGAAGACTCAGATCATGGCTCTACGTGGGCGTTTTCTTCAACAACTTCTGGATCTGAAATGTTAGAAGGTGTGAGTATTAACTCAATGAGGATAACATCTACTACAACAAAATAACAAAAGGAAATATGAGAGATAAATTCAAAGATAACTACATACAATGGGCCAATTGATAACTCTATTTTATATAGTTATTTAACCTATATTTTTATTAATAAATTGAAGAAAATTAGTGATTTCAAGTCTTTTTTTGAATTTATGTAGTCTTTTTAATTGTTTATTTTTAATTTTATAGAGAGTTAGTTTTTCTTTAGGATTTATGTTAAGCTTTATATTTTATTGTGTTTATTTAATTTAGTTTAAGATTTATCATTTAACTTATATTAGGATTTATTTTTATTAGTTTCTTTTATGATTTAATTTAGGATTAGGATATGTTAAAGTGATTTTTATATTTTTTTGAATTTATTTTGATTGATTATTTTTGTTTTCAGGAATTTAAAAGAAAAGACGAAGATGGAAAAGCCTAAGAAAATCTAATTTAAAAATCAACAAGCGGATGCCAAAGCATTCAAAACAGATGTTGTAGCATCAAAAATTAAAGAAAGGGTAGAATTGTCATTTTAAAAAAATCTACATCATTGATATACTAAAATCAAATTCGAAAAGGGGGATTCTGTCGCTGAACACAAGTAAGGAGGCTACTGGAGTTCTTCATTTTTGTTTTTCATTCTTCTTCATCATTTCTTCTATTTTTCCTTTGGATTTGATGGCAAAGTTCATGTCTTTTGATATTATGGATGTTTTATTTGCCATGAGTGGCTAGATTCTCTTTTGTTAGGGGGAAGATGTAGCTTCCATTAAATTCTATGGTTTGAATTTTCTTATGATAATCTAAGTTTATTTTCTTATTAAGCAATTATTTCTGTGTCTACTGTTTTTTCAAATTTGGCCACTTGATAATTAAATTATGGTTCATGTAGAGAATTGAAAAATTCATATATAAACATGCCTATTGAAATAATTGCCACAAATTAATTTGATCTAGGAATAGATAAATTATTTGTGTGGTTGTGATTGAATTCATTTGCTCTTATTGTCTTTTTCCAATTAAATTGGTCTAAGGAATTAGGAAATTTAATTAGGTTAAAAGAGTTAATTTGCCAAAGGATTGGATTTTAACTAAAATTAAGAATTCAACCATCAACGTAAAAATTGAGAACTTAGATTAAAATAAAATTTCATGCCATAGTTAGATAGGTTAGTGAAATTTGATCCCTAATGCTTTGATAATTATCAATTTCTTAATAATTCTTTAGTTTATTTGTGTTAATTTTTGCCTATTATCAGTATTTTAGTTAATTGTCAGTTATTTAAATTAATCTCACACATTTAAAATTGGTTGTCTAGATAGTTTAAGAATAGTAAAATTGGTAATTGACTCCCATAATCCTCGCAGGATTGATACTCTACTTACTTCTATATTATTTGTTAACTCTGTATATTTGCCGAGAGTTTTTTCAACCAATAGTAAAATTAGGATATTAACAATAACCAAAGCTTTGATTTTTCATAGTTAATTTCCATTCCACTAGCTGAATAGAAATCTTGTAAAACAAGTTTGATGGAGGTGATTGATTGGTCATCAGCTTTTGCGAAGAGCATAACATCATCGGCAAAGAGCAGATGCGAGGTTTTAAAAATGGAGTTGTTGAGTTTGAAAGGCTTCCAAAAGTTCTGATCAACATGTGCAGAGATGAGAGTAGAGAGGTACCCCATAGCCAGGATGAAGAGATAGGGGGATAGAGGGATAGGGGATCTCCTTGTCTTATTCCCCTTTAAGGTTTGAAAGGGTCAAGTTTAGTGCCATTTAAGGTTGGGGTGTAGTGTGTATTAGAGAGGCAAGAATTGATGAGAGAAATCCATTGGGAAGGGATGTTGAATGCTTTTAAGATTCTTAAGATAAAGGTCCAAGAGATGGAGTCGAAAGCTTTCATGATGTCAAGCTTTAGGACAAGCCAACCAATTTTTCTTTTTTAATTTGTTCATCGAAGTGAAGGGTTTCTTAGGCAAGTAGGAACAAATCAGCAGAGTCTCTTCTTTTTAGAAAGGATCCCTGGAGGGGAGAAATAAGGTTTTGTAGATGGGGATGGAGCTGGCTGAGTAAGATTTTTGCCAGGATTTTGTAGTGGGTTGTATATAAAACTATAGGCCTGTAATGGTTTAAGGAGAAAGGATTTTCAAATTTTGGAATGAGGGTGATTAATGTTTTACACCAGAAGTTTGGTATGATTCAAAGTGAAAAGATTTCTTGAAATTCAAATAGAAGTTTTTTCTTGAGTTAGGTCCCAGTTTATTTGGTAGAAAGCGACATGAAGGCCATTTTCACCCAGAGTCTTAAAAGGGTAAATATTCTAAAGAGCTGTTTTTATTTCAAGTGTATCAAGGGAAGAAGTGAGAAGAAGGTGGTCGTTATCGAAAAATTTGGGTAAAAGGTTTAGGATGTCATTGCCAGGAGAAAGAGGTGTGTCAGAGATAGAGAAAGTTGATTGGAGAGAGATGGTAATTGCAAGACCAATTTCTTTTGGGTCATTTAGCCAGACGTTAACAGAGACTTGGAGTTGTGAGATATTGTTCTTCCTTTTCTAAACGGAAGAAAAGCAATAAAGGTAAGGCACATCATTATTTGAGTATGTTTAAGAAAGGGACAAAATCTAGTTACACATACTTTAATTAATCCATTAGCTTCGCGAGTATAATTTTTTTGCAACCAATTTTGATTATAGTTTTCATATGGCTTATATTTGGCAAAATAATAATGGATCATATGGTAGAAACTAGAAATTAAATGGAATAGGAGTTTTCCTGTCGAAAGTGTCGAGGTATACGTTTATACGTTTTTCGTCTTTTGGGCACCAACCGGACTGAAATTATCAACATACGATTACGAGGTCCTTGTCTACCAATCACAACAATTTTCGGAGTATAAATTGGATGCTCACCGACAACCAAACAAGGAAATAAGTTTTTTTTTTTGTTTAATTTGACCTTTTTGACTTCTTCTTTTTTTCCAGATTCCTATAATTTTTATATGCTTAAATTTTAAAATAATTAAAGGTCCCAAGAAATCAATGGGCATCAAAATGGTTATACTTAAAAGAATGCAAACGAAGCAGCGACCCAGCAAGCGACAGGAGGATGACCCTGTTAAATTGTTATGTGCTCTTTAGTTTAATGAATGATGGGGAAGGGATTGAAATTAAGAATAAGAATTACGCAAAATATATAATTGGTTCTTCGGATTCTCATTCTTTTAGAATTTAGAATGTTTACTTTTTATTTTACGAGAATTTAAATTTTTAAATGCATCTGAGCGAATATTTTTATTTTTTGAGAATGAGAATTCTTGTTTACTATAGTGTTCTAAGAAAGTTTAGAAAATTACAATGGCATTCCATTTATGTAATATTATGAAAATTTATATCATAATTATATATATGTTAAAATAAAAAATTATGTAATTTCCACTGTATCTAAAAATATACTTATTTTTTATTTATGTTATGTTTTTATATCTAACACCAAGTAATTTTTATCATATTTTGGGCGAAAATTATTATTCAACTGTTTTTCATTATATATATATATATATATATATATAGCAATCATTTTCATACCTTCGCAAATAAAATTTTAGACCACAAAGTTTTATTTCATATTTCATCGAGAATTATTTTTATTTTTATCCTCATTTTGGTTCGTATATAATGTCCGACACCCTCTTAATTTAAGGTTTAGGACTTTAGGATATAAGGTTTAGTGCTCATTTTAATCAACAATCAATTGAACCATTTTTTACATTAATTTTTAAGTCTAGTGGTCAATTTAACGAAAGAAGTGATTTACACATTTTTTTTAAGTCTTAAAGAATTATTTTAATAAGTTTGAAAAATGATAAAAATAAAGTGCATAATACTAAAAAATTTTAGCATTTTGACCTAAAATTTTCGCCCAAGTCAAAAGGCAACTTAAAGCACGTAAGAATAGAAAGCTACGCAGTGTGTCACTCTCTGCTTGTGCCATCAGCATGTGACAGGTCTCCTGTAGCTAGTTATGTGAATTTGGCCATCTATAGTTCAGCTCGAGATTGTCTGTAAATAGGTGGTTATGGGTTAAAAAAATAGGCTTGTTTATAAACGGGCTAAGACTGTAGGGTCAGTCCTTTTTTTAAATTTTTTTATCAAAAAAATATTATTTAGTATAAATAATCTCCTTTTATTATATTTTAATATTTTATAATCTTCTATTTAATATATATAGTAAATTTAGATGTGAAAACTTTTGTTTTTTAAAAATAAATATAGAATTTTTAAATTTAAATATAATTTTGTTAATTTTAAAAGAAAATATAAAAAATTAAAGTTATTGACTGTTTAAAAATATTAAAGAAATAATGTTTTATATGTATACATTATATTTTAATAAAAAATATTGAACTTTTTTACTAAAAAATTTTAAAATTATATTATTTAAAAAAATGGCTCAAAAACCAAGACAAACAATTTTAGTCTTTGTGAAGAGGTTTGTGAGCCTAAACGAACCTGTTCGTTTAAGTCCGTTTAGCACTTACTTCCAACAAACGGGATATGCTGCTTGTCTATAAAGGATAAGCATCGTACTTGTCCCATTCCTAACTTGTCTGTAAGGTATTAAATATATTGATTGGACGGCCATGAATGATGGGTAATGTCGTGACCCAACTCCGATTGACACAATGACGAATCCCTACGTCACTGTAAGCCTAAACTATTCACCTAAAAAACTGTGGTTTCCCTACTCATTATGAAAATATTTTATGAGTTGAACATAACTTTATTTATCTTGATTTAAATTGTTATTTGTCCTATTTATTCATTAGATTTGGATCTTCCTTATCTTATTATTACTATTATTTATCTTTATTATCTATCTCATTGATATTTGATCCATTGTCTTTGTTTATTATATATTTTATTATTATCATGTTGGATATACTTATTATGAACGCCACACGAATAAATGTGTATATGTAGTGTTTTCTTCTTCAATATATGTGTATATTTAGTGTTTTCTTCTTCATATTCTCAATTACGATTATTTTAATATGATATGTAATTTATTTAATTGTTCTTATTATCTTATCTCCTTCTTCATATCTCCTTTTGCTTACTGTTATTATGATTACTATCCATCTATCTTATTTAGATCTTATTTTAAAAATAACTCTTTAAGAGGTTAATCTAGAAATCTAATATTGTTACCTACTTATTTAAAAACTATTTTCTTTATTTAATATCCTCTTCTTATCTTGTATTTATATGATTATTAATATGTCCCCTCCTGTTACTTATTTATATATATATATATATATATACAATTTCTATTACAATTAAGTTAATCCTTAATTGCATTTACCCCTAATTTAATTATGCTCTTGTCTTTTTAATTTACATTATCCTTTATGATGTCTTAGGTTTGATTAATTATCTTAGTTAGATTTAATTTACTCTTTCATTTAATCTACTCTAACGGTAGAATGTTTATCTAAAAGGATTCAATCTAGCTATATTTTTATTTCCATTATGCTTCATATTATTATTATTAGGGAAATATGAAATTTACTTCCATAAAGTTTGCTTTATGTGCAAAAAATTTTCATAAAGTTTAAAATTAAACAAAAGACCCATGTGAACTTTTATATTGTGCCAAAAACCACATCCTGACTACTTGACCCATTAGTCAAATGATAGTCAATACTAACATGAACACTAAAGCGTCATGTTAACTTTTTTTAAACATTCATATACCACGTCAACAAATGATTCATACGTCATATCAGCTCTCTTCTCCCTCAATCATCGTATCAATATAATTGCGATACGTGACATATGCTTAGTTTTGAAGAAAAAACAAAGTAACACATACACAGCTAGATTAGAACTTGAGCTTGTATAAAAAAGAGAAGAGCACTCTATCATCTAGCCATTGATGCACATTCAATGTATAAATGCCAAATTTAATATATATATATATATATATATATATATATAAGAATTTATGTTATTGTATTCAAAATTTAAAATAATATACACCAATTATCATATCTTATAAAACAATAACATATCTTATAATAAGAGAATATGCTATTATTTTACATAATTCATTTTAAATTATATAAAAATTTAAAAATTTTAATAATAAAATCTTATAATATAAATTTAATTATTATTTATACTTAATAAAAATAAAATTTATATTAAAAATAATTATAAAAATATACTATGCATATTAAAATTATTAGTGATAATTAAATTTTATAATATCAAATCTTATATTAAAATTTCATATTATAATATCAAATCATTTTAAATTATATTAAAATTTAATTATTATTAAAAAATTTATAATATCAAATCTTATATTAAAAAATAATTTTAATATGTATAGTATATTTTTATAATTATTTTTAATATAAAATTTATTTTTATTAAGTATAAATAATAATTAAATTTATATTATAATTTTTTTATTAAAATTTTTAAATTTATATATAATTTAAAATGAAATATCTAAAATAATAGCATATTCTCTTATTATAAGATTTGTTATTGTTTTATAAGATATAATAATTGGTGTATATTGTTTTAAATTTTAAACACAATAATAGAAGTTCCTATATATATATATATATAATTTTGCATATATATGTTGAATATTCATTATTGGTTGGATGGTAGAGAGTTTTTCCTTCTTCTATGTAAACCCAGGTTCCAGTCCTATTTTATTAACATCATACGTTTTACTTTATTAAACATCCTTGAAGTATAGACATATTAACAGGGAAATAAAAATAACATTGATTCATAAACTCTTTTATATAAAAATCAATTAACACCAACAAAATATAATATTTCAAACGGATCACTTAGGTGACCTATGACACTACAGAGCATCCAACAATAAAAAGAAGTAAAGACATAGAATAAAAATAGAGTCCATCCCTACAACAAGAAGAACAATAATGCTCTTCGTTACTCCTCGGACGGGAGCTCCTCAGTAAACAAATGATCTGTATAAAAAAATGTGTACGGAGAGTATGAGTTTTAAAAACTCAGTGAGCGGCATAATGAAACTATAGCCAAACCCAAATACATCGCAAGTCAAACAACATGCCCAAAGGTCATAGTTTATATAAGACAGACATAGCATGACAATCATCACATAATCAATATTTTTGAATCTCAATCATTATCATAAACACACGGGGTACTCATCTAGTGGTGGGGTGTTCCTCGAGAGCCCTACCTAACCCAGGCCTCCTCCTCCTACCTACTATTGATGTATAAATTCATCTCAACAGTAAGGTGACCCTCGAGGGCCTTGCTCAACCTGGTCCCATCCATAATATCATAAGATATGTCCGTCACTCTTACTTCGTCAAGGTGACCCTTGGGTGCCCTTCTCAACCCAATTCGATCTCTGCTCCTTGTTGTTTCAAGGGAAGATACCATTATCACAATTCAACATTATTGTAATACCCGTTAATTTTGGAATATAATTCGCCTAAGAGTATTTTAGAATTTTACAATGTTACTTTAGTTATTTATTTTGGTCATTTTTTATTTTCATATTTAATTGTTCTCTTTGAATATTATTTATGAAAATTTAGTTAAATGACTGGACTGAATATTTGCACCATGTGGGATATATTCTAAGAATGGTGAAATTCATGGAAAAGTGGTTTAAGAATGGTCAATTAGTCCATTTATTATAAATTGACTGGATGGGTTTGGATGTTGGATTATGGATACCCATGGGTTATTCAATAACCCATTAAAAATATTTAATATAAAGCTTCAATAGTACCCCCTCATTTTCTCACGCATCGAAGCAAGCTGAAGTGAATAGTAAATTCACTTTCTCTCATTTCTTCACCCTCTTCTCAAATCCTTTCCTTGATCTTCAGAATTTCGATTATTTGTTCGGTTCAAAAGCTTTGTAAGGATCAAAGGTAAGCTTTAATCTCATTATTTTCCTTAAATCTAAATTTATATGGAAGATTAGAGGAGGTTTTGTTCTTGAAGATTTTGATGATAATTCATGAATCTCAGTTGTTTTAGAAGTTATATTTGAGTTATAATCGGTTAAAAGAGTTGAGATTCTGGTTTTGAATCAAAAAAAAAAGGGAAAGGATGGAAATTTTCTGGGAAGCGTTTGCAAACACGAATTCACTGTAGCAACCAGAAAATTTCAGAAAATTTTTCGAGTTACTGTAGCGAACCGTCACTGTAGCAAACCGTTACTGTAGCGAAACGTACTGTAGCAAACCGTTACTGTAGCAATCAGAAAATTTTACATCTTTTCGTGATTTTGTTTCCTTTCTTATGTTTGCTTGTAATATATTTTACTAGAAAATTTTCTTACACAAATTCTAGTGTGGAACAAGGTAAACTTGGACAAACATCAAGGTGAGTGAATAACCTTGCTAAGCTAATTTGATATTACTAGTCAAAGTACAATATAAGTCCCATTTACAATATTATTGGATATTAATCAATCAATTTTTCATATGACAGTATATGATGATTGATATATTTTTTTTTACAGAAATTCAAAGGAATAAGAGTATGTAGAAATTATTTTATTTCATGGCAATTGTACTATGTGATAAATTCTCACTATCTTATTAATGAGTAAAGATCTACGGGATCTAATACATGAGTTTGAAAGGGTTAAAGTCCCATACTACTCAGTGCATAACGATGAAAAACTATACACGAGTTTGAAAGGGTTAGAGTCTCATACTACTCGGTGTATATCTATGAGAACTTATTCACGAGTTTGAAAGGGTTAGAGTCTCATACTACTCGGTGTATATCTATGAGAACTTATTCACGAGTTTGAAAGGGTTAGAGTCCCATACTACTCGGTGTATATCTATGAAATCTTATTCACGAGTTTGAAAGGGTTAGAGTCTCATACTACTCGATGTATAAGACAATTAATTATATAAGTAAATGTGGTATTTGTACTTTTGATATTTTATATAGTACAGTTATTTACTTACTGAGTTTTTAAATAAACTCACACTCCCTATGATTATATTTTCAGATACAGGAAACAAGGAAGAAGAGTATCCGTTTGAAGATTAAAAGCCCCTTGGAGTTATTATCTGTTTCTGTCTAGTGGGATATCAGTACAGTACTTATTAATGTGAATACTAGGAACGCTCTGTACTTGCTATAGGTCTCCTAGGCTTGCGATGAGATAGAAACATCAGATTATGTATGTCTATATTTGCTTATCAGATGAATATAATTCTGTAGTGTGGAATGAATGATTAAGGTTGAATGCAAAACCTTACAGAATATATGTAAATAACGTATGTTTGAAAATTTTATCAAATTAGTAGTATCTTTTCACATGTTTAATTTTTGGGATGTGACAATTATACAACCAATAAAAATGCAATCATGATGCATGCAAGTCCCCTTGATGGAAATATCATACTTGGAATCCTCACCAACCCCAATAGATAATCATGATGCAATGCAATAACATATCATGTTCGTGACATCACATACATCCATAACCATATGATCTCAAGTCAAACGTATGTGCCTACATTGTCACTATGTTCTCAATCAACTTAATCTAACCTCATGTTATCTAACCTACGAGGCTAGGGGATCATCAAACCATTCACCGGATTCCTCGCTAAATTTTTGTCGTATTCCAGCAAGATTATTGAAGTTGTAGTTAGTTTTGGTAATAATTAGTTTTTTGTTATAGTTAATTTTCTATAAATACTCTTGTTGAATTGCATTCAATATTCAAGAATAATGAGAATAATATCTTTATTCTCTAAAATCTTCTCTCATCTCTTCTTGAAATTACTCTCTCTTTAATTTATTTTTTTCTAATTTCTATATGGTATCAGACGCTGCCGGTTTTCCAATTCCCAAATTGCATTCTTTATTGCCTCGCTATGCTCTTTCCCTGCACCCACGATTCAGTTGAACTAGAACTTCTGCATCCCGTTCAACGACTTCTTTATGCACAACGGATTCTCCTCCATTTTTTCCGGCGTGATTACGGAGGACTTGCTTTTTAATTTGTGGCCTTTTCTGGCTTTCTACCGTCGCAGGTTCTTCTGGTTTCTTCTGTCGCAGGTTTCTGTCTTTTTCCTAGTCTTGGTCACGATTTCTTCATGTGTGTTTCCGTCACGATGTTCGATTGGCCTCTTATGGGTTCTTGCTGTCGCTGATTCTTAGCTTCTGGTTTTTTTTTTCTATAAGGATTTGTGTCTTCCTTTGTTTCTAGACAGCGAATGAAGATTCTTGACGCCGGTGTGGTTTTCTTGTAGCTTTCGCTTGTGCGTTCTCGAACCCAAACTTGCCTTGAATTTGATGGCAGTTACCGTCCCCACGAAATGGGGGATGTTCAGACTCGCAAAGCGATCATCGTCTTTGTTTTCTGTTCTTAGTTCTGCTGCTCGTGTCTTTGGCCCTGTTCGGTGCTTTCAATAAGGAGCCAAGTTGGTTGCAGTATATGAGAGAGTGGGGTCCTGCCATAGTGCATGATTCATATTCTGAAGTTAATTGATATACTTCCGCTATTAGATTCTCACTAGAGAACATACTGGAGTTATTTCTAACAAAGCTTTATGGTGAGAAGGGACTAATTGGTCCAACGGATAAGGATAATTGGGAAGAAGATGTGCTAGTGGCCACCTCACTTCGCCATCTTCTTTCCTATGTTACTACTGTAGCAACTAGGAATGCCTTGTGAAGAAACATAACATTCATAGGTCCTGTGCAGGTGGTCAGGTTATTGACTGGGGAGGTGTGCCTCGCAAAAATGGCTAGCTGGTTATTACACTGGCTATTGTTGATATTAATACTCAATTGGTTATATCACAGTATTGTTCATATGTACCTGACTCTGTGTTGGGTTTGAAGAATTTTAAGTTTTGGTTGGTGCAAGATTGGTCTTGTTTCAACAGATTGATTCTTGGATGATGTTACAATTTTTACTGTAATTGATAGGCTGTTATATATGGCACAATTAATTAAGTTACTTTACCTATTTGTGACTGTTGTCTGACACATGATTATCACGCTGAGTTATAATGTAGTTTTACCTTGTACCAATTTTGGTATTTTACTTTCTTATGAAAATTTTGTATTTTTTGTTATTCTGATTTTCAAGTTGGACTTGTTTCAGTTTACCATAACTCCAACTTGAGAGGAAAGTATTGAAGTTATATTTAGTTTTGATAATTAGTTTTTTGTTATAGTTAATTTTCTATAAATACTCTTATTGAATTGTATTCAGTATTCAGGAATAATGAGAATAATATCTTTATCCTCTAAAATCTTCTCTCATCTCTTCTTGAGATTACTCTCTCTTTAATTTATTTTTTATATTTTCTATAAAGATCCTTCGATGACGAATATTATGATCATCTTGTTGTTTTAAGAATTCAAGGGTAGGAGTATGGTTAAAATAAGTTTTAGTCTTACTTTGAAATTTAATCAAAAGAGTTTTTATTTATCTTGTTGTCTTTTTTTTTGTGGGTCCTCTTTCTATCCATTTTTTCTTGTGAATGTCATATGTGGGTTTGACTTATTTGGAATTAAGTGATGATTATTAAATGAAGAGGTGTGGATTGCAGATTGATAATTGATTTGACGTGATTAAAGAGGATCGAGATCCTCTACTCTACGGAGTAAAAAACTTTTTCTTTTAACTGTTACTAAAAATACAATACTTTTTAACAATAACTTTAACTGTTACTAAAATTATAAAATCATGGCTAAAAGGAAGAGCTCTTTGTCCCACACTGCAGAAGATTCACACTCAATTGAAGATAGTGTGTAATTGGAGATGGTGGCTGAAGGTAGGGAGTTCTTTGATGGCTAAAGGAGTGGCAGCCAACTAGAGGGGGATTTCTTGGGTGGCGTGAATGTGTTGCATCCGTGGAGGTGGGTCAGGTTCAAAAGATTAGGGATTGGTCATAAGATTGTGTTTGGTCAACTGTATGGTAAGTTGATTGTACAATTATGGAGAGAGAGAGAGAGAGAGAGAGGTGGCAGTGGTGCTTTATTGTTTGCTTTTGGCCGAATGTGTAGTTAGTGTAGGTTTGATTCAATAGGTAAGCTAGTTAGATTAGGATAGCAATCTATTTAATTTCAGTTATTTGTTTATTAATTGGTTATCCCTTGGTGTTAGTTTGGTTTAAATTTTAAAAGGGTCAAGAGCAAAGTATAAATTAATATGCATTATTTATTCATTATATATTAATCCTAATTTTAAAAATTGTAGAGAGAGAGTCGACTACTTAGGCAGAATAAATTTTATTTGCATTTGATTTAATTACTTTTGAATCTAATTAATTAGTTAGATCTTACTTATTCAATCTTTGTTTAGATTTTATTTCAAAACAATTTTAGGGGATTTATCTAGAACCTAATCTTTTACATTGTTTGTTACTATTAATTCATATTGTGTTGTTTATTATTGTTAGTCAATATTTTATATTTTACTATTATCATTTAATTATTATTTTTATCTATCTTATTATGCATATAAATAATATTATTATCTTTATCTTACTATTATTTTATTGTTATTCAATAACATATATTTTTTTATAATTTCACTAGGTGTGTGCCGTATATATATATGTATATATATTTACTTTATTATATTTGTAGTTACTATTATCTTAATATGTAGTTTATTATTTAATTATCCAAGTCTTGTTTAAATTCAACTTGTCAATCTACAAAGATCCTAATCTAATTTGATTATTACTAGGTTTTGCTTATCCTAATATTTAATTATTATGGCCTATCCCTTATCTTACCATTATCACTACTTATTTATTAGCCTCATATTAATTTCGGCACCCATGTATATATAATTATTATTTATTTTATTTACTTGATTATTTTTATTATTTACTATTATACTAAATATCCTCTTGAACCTATTCCTAGTTGGGCTTCTCTTATTATTATTATTATTATTTTGCAACTAAGGTTCATTATGCTTTTCTTTCTCCCTTTTGGGCCTCACGCCCCACAATACTGAGAGCGAAATTGAAGCAAACTAACTCAAACAACAAAACAAAACAAAGATAAGCAAAAATAAAATTTGAAAAATTTTCCCATGCGGGTATTACAAGCAAACACAAGATCATGGCAGTTAGATTGAAGCGATCCAACAGTCACGATCAGTTATGTATTTTTTTTCTGTTTCACATACTCCTTCAATTAGATCCCGCCACGTGGCCTACCCATCACCCATTTACCTTCCTGCCACGTGGCCTACCTACTCGACATAGCTACTCTTCTACTTCTTTGCTCTTCTTCTTCTCTAACGGCTCTTCTACTTCTTTGCTCTTCTTCTTCTCTAACGGCTCTTCTACTTCTTCGCTCTTCTTCTTCTCTAACGACTCTTCTACTTCTTCGCTCTTCTTCTTCTCTAATGACCCTTCACTCTTCTTATTCTCTGACAGCCCATCCAGAAGCAAGTATAAGGTAAAGTAAATTGAATGTATGACACATTGCAGTCGAAATTAAAATTGAAGAATAATCAGATCTAATGCCCGTAGAGACAAGTGACACAAATTCAACAGCATTATTAATTGGGACAAAAGTAGCCCTGAGATCATGAATGGTAGTGAGAAAGATGAAATGAGGGAGAAGAAAGCAGGGTATAAGAGGAGTGAGAATGACAAGCAGAGGACTAACCATGGATGCCTTGAGGTAGGAGGCTGCATGTTTGAACATAGCAATGGAGGTTTAAAACCAAGAATGCTTGAAACCCTAGGTTGTCAGGAGTAGAGATAGTTGATTCTGTTAGGCTGAATAAAGACCAAAGTTGAGAAGGGCCGTTAGAGAAGACGAAGAGCGAAGAAACAAAAAAGCTGTCAAAGAAGAGCGAAGGGCTACCGGAGAAGAAGAGCATACGGGTTGAGTGGGTAGGCCATGTAGTGGGCAGGTGGATGGGTTGATGGGTAAGTCATGCTGAGATATCTGATTGGAGGAGTAAGTGAAAAAAAATATAGATTTGATTATGGCCGTTCAATCGCTTTGATCTAACGGCCACGATCTTGTGCTTGCCCATCATTCCTATTCATCCGATTCAAAATCGGACGACCCGAAATAAGACAAGCACGCAGATCTTGTCGCCTCCTCTGACACTTGACTCTCCATTTCTTCACTACTATCTTATATGATATTCCAAAAACAAGTAAAAGTTGTTCGATGGACAATTTGGCTCAATACTATATTTTTGGAAAAAATATAATCAAAATGTTATGTTTTTTAAAAGAAAAAAAATCTACATGCTATAGATTCAATCATATAAAACCATAGTTTGCAGAACCAGACCGGACCAACCGGTCTGACTGGTCTAAACTGGAATCGGTGGGGGCGTCGGTCAGGTTCAAACCGGGCACTAGTCAGATCGGGAGCGAACTGGCTGAACCGGTGCTGAATTGGGCAAACCGGATAGAACCGGGGTCAGCTAGTCAAACTGGTCTGGACTTTTTTTTTTGGTTATTATTATTATTATTATTATTATTATTATTATTATTATTATTTTGGTTTCTTAAAAGGTAGGCGAAAAAAACACGGTGGTCCAATTTTGCAACTAGCAAATATGCCGTTGTCCAAATAACCAAATTTAAAAAAAAAAAAAAGAATTGAAGAGAAGAAAAAACAAGCTCAGTGCTCTTTATCACATGCGCAGGGGGGAATTGGACAATTTGCATTGTATTGGCCCGAAATTGTGAGCACGTGAGTCCACCACTTCTCTTAACCTTTTATAAGTCTATTAACATATATTAGTATGTAAAGCTTTTTTCCCTCTTTATTCTAAGCAATATGGGAACTTACTCACTCTTTTACAAGGCTATTTTCACAACTAAAACTTAGTTTGAAATTGTGGATATTATGAGTTGTGATGAATTATCAATTATGGATTAATTTCTTTTTTATTTTCTTAACTTATTGTTATAAATTATCAATTATATTAAGTATTTTAATATTTTAAATTATATATTTTTTTAATATTTTAAATTATGTATATTTTTAATATTTTTTAATTACCACCAGTTTGACTACGGTTTGACCATGGTCCGACCATTGAACTTGAACCGGTGGCTTCACCGGTTCAATGATCAGTCCAATTTTTAAAACACTGTATAAAACATATTGTCGAGATCTAACTTGTTTTTATTCTTTTTAACAATATGAAGCTCGACCTTTGATCGGTCAAGCACCATTTTTTTTGGTTAAATAAGAAACTCGGCCTCTTTGAGGTTGAGCTTCTTTAAAAATAAATAAATAATTAAGGTTGCCAAAAAAATGTAGCATGGATAGGACTATAGTGTGTATTTATGCCATTTGCCATTAATTTCAATTTGTTTTGAGTTCTTTTTTTCATTTTGGTCCCTATCTTTTCTATATATAAACCTTCCCACCCATTTCACAAATACACACATATGGAGAGCTTCCTACTTACAAAGTAAAAATTAGAAGACTTATAAGAGATTAAGTAGTAGCATCATTGTTAAACTCTTGAGTTAACACTTAAACTTGTCCAAGTTTGTGAGTTTAGATCTTCAAATTAAGTAAACTTGGTCATAGAATCAAAACTTGGTCAAACTCGCCAAGTTTACACCAAGTTGACTTAGCAATAGTCCTTTTTTTGGGTATTTTATGGTATTTAGTTAAATGTAGAACTAGGGTTTGTATTAAGATTTGAAAATGTTAGATAATTACACAATATGAATTAAAACATTAATTATTGTTTATGTTACTTATGAATTAAAATATTAATATATGTTAATATAATAATTTTAATAATTTATTAAAAGAGGATGGACATATGTAAACCCTTACGAGTTTACATTTCGAGTTTACCCTTTTATCTGAGTTAATGCAAACTCTCGAGTTTTATAACTTTGGGTACAATGGCGTATCTAAGACCCTGAGTTAGAGGGAAAAATCTTATTTTCAAAATATTGTAAGGGCCAAAATGAAAAAAAAAGTTTAAAATTTAGGGCCAAAATATAAATTTTGAAAATATTATACTTAAAATTGTAATTTTAGCCAAAAAGTTAAGGGCAAAAGTGAAAAAGAAGTTTAAATTTAGGGTCAAAATTTAAATTTTCAAAATATTATACATAAAATTGTAATTTTAGCTAAAAATAAGGGGTCAAAATGAAAAAAAATCAAAATTTAAGGTCAAAATATACATTTACAAAATATTATACTTACATTTGTAATTTTAACCAAAAATTCAGGAGGTGCAAGAACATAACGTGGCTCTGCCACTGCTTGGGTAGTAGAGTTGTAGTGCAGATCAGATTAAGAAGAGAAGAAAAAGATTGTTGAGTTTTGTAGATTCAAGGTTAGATTAGTACGTTTTAATTATAAACTAGATTCGTATAAGTAAATAATTTATGGTTAGATGATTTATGGTATTGTATTTTTATAATATTAGTGTAGCTAAGCATGTTTACATTCTGAATAATCATATTTGTAGTTTTTTAAATAATTTTATGTGTTGTTATCTTCCATAGGCAGTTAAGATGATTTTTGGAATTGATGTACGTATTTATATCAACAAAAGGAGTTATATAGGTCACATGGGTGAACAAAAAGAACTTATGCTTCCTCACCCAATTCTACCTGATTAGCATTTGCTTGTTGCAATTATTCCAGAGGCAAAGCTAGACAAGCGATCTCGAGGCCTTGTCGTGGCAAAGGAATCTATTTTATATGATGCATGGTATGCCCCAGATGCATCGTGTCGTACGAGAGTCTAACAACTTCAACCAACTGTCAGAGTCAACCTAATGTAAGTTACACTGACGTTGATCCCTCTTTTACACACATTGGAGGCTCTAGTTATTCAAACTATGTGCTTGTGCTATTGTAGTTCATTTTTTCACCATCAGGTGCTAACTATTTTACATTAATGTTAGCACAAGGCCATTTTGATTTTTCATCATTCTTTACTAATCATCCACCATAAACTGCGAACTTCGGCATGCAGTTCCTCACACCATATCTCCTTATCCCACCATTTCAATCACCGGTGTTATATTTAAATACTTCACTTACTGTGCCCCACATAGAAGGAGAAGAACAAGAAGAAGAATCAGGAGAAGAAGAAGAAGAATGATGAGGAGGAGGAGGAGGATCTCCTGGTCCCATTATTTCAGTCGCCGGTGTTGGATTTGAATACTTCACTTACTATGCCCCACATAGAAGGAGAAGAACAAGAAGAAGAATCCAAAGAAGAAAAAGAAGAAGCAGAAAGAGGAAGACGAAGAGAAAGAATTCAAATCACATCGACGGTTAAAACGAGCAATTATATATAGGCGTTATAGGATTCAATCATTTTTTTAAGTTTTTTTTATCATCTATTATATATTTTAATGTTATTCAACATGATTTACTTTCTATCATTTAAATATTTTTGTTACTACATTATCTATTTCTTCATATATTAATTTTTATTTAACTAATCAAATATAAATTAAATATTTTTTTGTAATTATATAAAAATAAAGTAATTCTAACTATACAATCAATTATCTAAAATTAACTACTTCTAATTAAAAATAATTAATCATATAAATTTAATAAAATATATGAACTAATCTATATATATAAATAGCTAATTATCTAAAATTAACTACTTCTAATTAAAAATAATTAATCATATAAACTTAATAAAATATATGAACTAATCTATATATAAATAACTATTTATGTCTTTAAAATAAATTAACTAATTATAATTATATATATATAATTACTTATAGAAAATAAAATATTTAATTACATATATAAATAAATTTAATTATATATTAACTTATTTAATTTAATTATATATAAACTAATTAATAAATAAATTATAGATAAATTATTTACATAAATTTAATTATATATTAACTAATCTAATTTAATTAGATATAAATTAATTAAATAATTATTGTTTTCTTGTTTTAGGGAGCTGTTAAAAAATATAGCATTTGACGTTTTCTTTTTTTTGCAAAAATATACGAACAAGCAAAAATTGTCTTATTCAATCCTTCACTATTACATCTTTCTCTCTCTCCCCATTCTCATATAAATTGGGGTGCAGGTCAAGGCTACAATCCTGTTTTGTAAGCCCCTGTAGATCTTGAACCAGTAACAGTAAGGTATACTTCGCAAATGGCTCCACCTCCACTCTCGTACTATGGTTCCACTTCCAGTAAGATACTTCTTCTCTCTGTTCTCCTGTTACTCTTTGTTTCTGTCTGTTTCAGTGGCTGTTCAGAGCCTCAACTTCAGAGTAAGCAGTTGTCCGGTAGAAGAAGATCGCTGAGAGCAGACAATGAAGATCTGCCATTGAAAAAAAAAGGCACCCCACACAGCAAATCCTCCAAAAACCAGACCAAGCTAATCAAGCCTAAGCTTTCCTTCAAAAACCAAACCAAGACCATCCAATCCACTAATCTTTCCTCCAAAAATCAAACCAAAAAGGCCATTCAATCCACTAATCTGTCCTCTAAAAATCAAACCAAAAAAGCTATTCAATTGACTAATCTTTCCACCAAAAACCAAACCAACCTCGCCGACACTCGCCTCAAGAAGCTCAATTCCACCTACAAGTTCAAGAAGCTCAATTCCACATCCAAAGCTCTTAACTGCACCAAAACCAAATCCCCTCCAATCCCAAGCAAGAAATCCTTGGATCTCCCCAAATCAAGCGGTGCCAAGAACAAGACGATAAAACCCATCGCCAATAAAGAAACCAAAATCAAGCCCAGTGATCTCAAATCCACCAAGCCAGATAAGAATCAGGTCAGCCAAAAGAAACTCAAGAAACAAACATTACCAAGTTGGATCGAATCGGAAGACGACGACGATTTCGTTTCAGAGTTGAGAGATCTGCCTTCCAAGTTCCAGCAGACTCTAATTCCAGACCTCGAGAGAATCTCCTCCACCTCCAGAGCTTACATTAGCAAAGCAAACAAAGAAATCACAAAAGGATTCAAACCCTACGTCGGCAACAAATACGCACCCACCATTGCCACCATTCTTTCCTGTGCTTTCGCCTTGGTCCCTCTGCTCTTAGTGTCCCTCATCATCAATAAAATAAAAGCTTATTTCTCTCTCCAGAAGCTCTTAATCTTCGTCCAGATTTATCTCTCCATCTACTTCTGCATTCTCTGCCTCTCCTCTCTCATCACTGGCCTCGAGCCCCTCAAGTTTTTCTACGCTACGTCGCAGTCCACATATGTGTGTCTACAGGTGCTTCAGACTCTGGGCTATGTATTTTACCTGTTGCTGCTTCTGATGCATATGGTCCTGGTATTCTCAACTGATAGCGGGATGGGCTCGAAGTTTCTGGGCCTGGCCCAAACGGTGCTGGGCTTCGCCTTCGGATTGCATTACTACGTAACAGTGTTTCACAGGGTTGTGTTGCGGCAACCACCCCGGACGAATTGGAAGATTCACGGGATTTATGCCACGTGTTTTCTCCTGATTTGCGTGTTTGCCGTTGCTGATCGAAGGAAGAAGGCATACATGGAAGATGGCGGCGAAGAAGGCAAGAAGAATTAATCATATATATATATGTATTTCATTAATTATATTAGCCGAAAGTATCACAAATTTTAAGGCGCTTCATGTAATACGCCGTAAGGCCTTATAGCTTATGGTCTTAACCACACCAGTTTGCATTATTCAGATTCGTTCCATAACACAAGGGACACAGTTGGTGGCAATATTGGTTTGTATTTATTCTTCATAGTTCATACTTCAACGTCAATCAGCCCCAGTTTTGCCTGAATGCCTGTTTATGACCCCACCACTTGCTTTCAGAGTCAGACCCAACGGTGTTAAATGAAAGATGAAAGTGTCTAACGGTCATTATTAATTTATATATATTTTATTTTTTTAAATTACAAAAAATTTAATATTGTATTATTTTTATTTTTTAAAATTAATTATATAATTTTAAAAAATATATAAATTATCGATGATCGTTAAATAAAATTTTTAACGAATTTAACGTTAAAAAAAATTTGTAATCTCATTTTTCTTCGTTTTCTCTCTCTTCGGCTGCCTAATTTATTTGTACTTTTTTAGCAAGTGAAACTGATTCACTGTTCCTTAAGGAAATTAATTTTGCCCCTTCAAGGCATTAACAAAATGAGGCAACTTTATTATGTGCATCTTAACATAAAATGGGAGCATTATACACAGTGAATAACCATAAGGATGGTTTATATCTACTAAATATTTTTATTTACTTTCTATGTTATATTAAGAAAATTCCTAAACTCTGTCCCTCTCTCTTTCTAATGAGAATCTGCAAACAATAGTTTTACTCTTCGTCTGATGGAAACTGTTTGAGTTTGTAAGTACGATGTGTTACTTCCTTATGGAGAATGAAGGAATGGGACCAAAAATCGAACCTCAAAATACCTACCTTTTTCATCTTTTAAATCTAAAATTAAATTTAATATATATGTTTGTTTCTTATTATCTTTTTTTATTGACAATGTTGTTTAAATTAACAGTAAATAGTTTGCTAGTTAAATATATAGCCCCTAAAAAAATTTAAACATAAACATGATACCTAATATTTTATTTAACAGAGACTAGATTTAGAGAATATTATTATATATTTACATCTGTATTATATAAAGAACATATATTTTATTCATAAACTAATTTCGTCGTTAATTTTAATGATTATGAATTAAAAAGACATAGAGAGTTTTGTTATAAATATATAAAACCAAATTGTTTAAAAAAATGATATTGAAATGAACTTCAAATTTGAAGAACCAAAAAAAAAATATTTCCTATAAAAAATAAAGCAGTTTATAGTTTTTCTTAATTACGTTATACGTTGAATCTGAGCAGACAATACTCAAAGTTGAATTTGACTCCTTTTAATTTTTATTTAAAATTGACACAACTAACTTTCAAAAACAAAATAAACACAAAACTCGTAGGATTTATGGTTTCAAATAATTATTATTACTTTTGAGGAGGAATAGTGAGAATCTAAAAGATACAGCGGGGAGGGAAGGACCGAAAGGCACAGGAACTGAGGGCATTTTAGTAATTCTGATCTTCCACCGACGGTTTCCTCCTTTCTTTCTCAATGTCGGTGCTATATTCAATGACTAACGATAATGAGTGCACAAGTGGCGTTGGGGGCATGGCACCTGTAGGTTGTACAGCTCTTCCTGCTTTATTTTGCAACTAATATTTGGATCTGTGATGCTACAATATTAATCATCAATAAATTAAAGAAATTTAACCATATTTAAAAGTTAATATTTTTTAATACATATATAAAATATTTATTATTAATTAAAATATTATATATTATTAAAAATTTATTTATACACTACATTTTATAGTAATATTTAAACATTTTTTTCTTCTTATCAAGAACTAGTATCTATAACCTTCTTCTATTTCAAATTTTAAAAATATAAATATATAATTGTCCTTAAGAGAATATTGGGTCGCATTGCAATGTCCATTTTTTTTTTCTTTCTGTTTTCCCATTCTTGGTCATCAAAATTTGTATGCGTGGTATCTTTTTCGGTATTATCAATTGTTGGGACTATTTTGAGAATCCTACTTAATCAAAAAAAAAATTAATGAATTGGTTATACAATTTATTTGGGTTAATTCAGTAAATCAACCATTAAAAATGTAAAAAATAATAAAACTTATAAAATTAGGCGATTCAATAGTTAAACTAATTTTTTGATCTTTTTTTTTATACATTTTTTAGGTTATTACAATTTATGACTACTTATGTGTTATTATATATATTGGAAATATTGAAATATTTTTTCATAACTAATTTTAAATTTTGTTTCACATTCATATATTATTTATGTTAGATATTATTATTAAATGCGTGCATAAATATTTAATACTTTGTCTAAATCCTATTTAAGTTTATAAATCTAAATATTTATTAATTTAATATATTAAAATTTTAATATATAAAATTAAAAAAATATTTAGTTTCCATCATTTCAAGCAAAGGCGGACCAATGAACCTTGCTTGTTAGAATTCACAGAATTCTTTCTGTTATTATTAGACTCTGGATCCCGTTTTAGTTAATTTCTTGCTTTAGTTTTTATGTTCTTGTTTACCAAAAAAAAAAAGAATAATGAGACAAATTTTAAATTCCTTTACTAAGACAGTAATTCTAATCAGTTAAACTAACCAGCCTGACTTATCATAAGAACACTGCTGAAAACACACTAATTATAATAGTCCCATGATTCATGTCACATGGCCTCCTCAAAATCACGGAATGAGCATTATTCAAAACAAAATAATAATTGCGAAAAGAGGAAGATAAATGGCAATAATTAAACTGCCAAGTAAAATGCGCATACAGTTGTCTGAGAAGCGAAAATCCTGAAGAACGCATTCGAATTAATCATTGATTATAGTCTGTAACTACCTGAATGGTTATCCAGTATAATCATCCCTAATATTATAGGGAACTCAACTTATGCCTGCAACATGGAGGGAAAACTGATAATTTAAGATTGAAGCTTACGGCAATTACACGATAACCCTTTCCACAACAGCAAACTACCCCATACATGCCACTTATGTTTTATCGGTAGGGTAATTTTACGAAAGGTTGGATTTCTTAAAAAAAATAGAATTTTTTATTATTAAATTAATTTAAATTTTGTGTAAAATATTTTTGTACTATTATACACACAAATTTTAAAATAATTTAATAATGAAAAAACTCATTTGACCATTCGATTGGATTCTAATCGCTTACGATAAAATGAGTGTCTGTAGAGCATAGCAACAAAGTTCTCACAGTCTATTTCACTCACATTAACAAGATTCTCACGCATTCCAATTCACCACACTGATCTATTCTATATTAATCTGTAATCCGTTCCAAGCGTCACGCTCTTTAAAACGGGTTGTGATCTTTTCTAATATTTAAGAGTATTTGAGAGTTCTACACTTTTATTTTGGTCATTGAAGCATAGACGGTTCAAATCATATAAGATGGTTAACAGGGATTTAGATGAAGTTAAATCAAGTAAAATCACCTTGGATCAAGTAAAATCAAGTAAGATACTTGCATCAACATCGTGTCTCTGTGCGGTCTCTTCTCTTCAACAAGAGCACTTTGGATGAACCCCTGTGTTCCGAACAAACTTAGTAAGCTCAGATCCAGGCTTGTACGTGTATCCTATTGTCTAAATATTTGTTGGGCCAGGCCCAGAACCATTGAATCCCATCTCTCGTGGTGTTACGTATAAAGCGTGCAATAGCCAACCAATATATGGTTTTGAAGATCTGCTCTTAGGCACAATATAGTTCCTTTCTGGAGGGAACAAAGACAGAGAAAATCACCTTGGCATTGTGGTGGTTATGCTTATGTCGCTATCCAGTATCCAGATTCCAGACAGTGGTTTCAATTATTGAAAGGCAGGGGTGGGCTAAGGAACCAAGTACTAGACCCGTGTATCTTTTGGACAATTCATACTCTGTTCTTATTTCACTACACATGCACTTGCCCATCTCTAGTGATATCATTTTACGAGGACATCAAATTCCGAATTAATCTCATTAATTGCTTACGCGGAAACTCGACATGGAGTTGATTATTCATGTTCATTTTGCTTTAATTATGGTTTATACAGTAAAAGGGAATACGAGTTAAATTTAGAAAGCTTACCTTTCCATTGGTCTACTAACTAACTCATTTAGCTTAATTCTGTAATTAAATATATTGCACATCGAGTCCGAGGTATTGAACTTGCCTGCACATGACATGTAGATGTATCTGTCTCTAGCTGAAGCTCTGCTAAGGTTTTAGCATATTAGAAGACCAAATGCCACACCTGGTGAGAGACAGCTCTCACCTCCCCTCATGCTCTCTTCCCTTTCTTGTTTTGTTTTTTATGCTTTTCTCCTCCATTTAATGAGAGTTTGGGCTCTTTTTATATGGAAGTTTCCTCCTCTCTTATGGTAGAGGATATGTTTTTGAAGGATCTCTAACAATGAGAAGCTGTGGGTAGATCTATGGAGTTCTACACCTTCAGCGTTTACCAACCACTCTCCTTCCTCCTCGTCCCTTTCTTTTCTCGAAAATATAGTCATTGTTGTCACCACTCTAACACTAGATCCCTCAACCCCGACGAAATCTCCTCTTCAGTGGTATTCCATGCTCCATAACAAACTTTCGGGTTGTTTCCCCTCCATCGCCGTCACGCTCACTCTGTTCATATTCGACATTGGCTTTGAGGACCTATCTCTAGCAAGCCCCATAGGCCTCTATGTTTTTGCTAACCAAATCCATTATCTAATAAAAAAAATTATTTTCCTGGTCTGTTTTAGGTTGGCTTCTGGGCTTTTGTCACATTTTCAACAGTGAGTCCGATTCACATTATCTCTAAGTTAAAAACATCATCAAGGTCTTAACTTCCGTACAATGAAACCATACATAATATTCATATTTACACATAGTCCGTTCAAAAAAGAAAATCCTAAGAGGCTTATGTGACCACAGAGCTACTTCTAGAGCTTACAAGATATAGAATACAAAGGAACCAACCGAAAATACAAGAGGGTTGGTTTAAGATAAACTCGCTATTCTCCTGGAAAATCCCCAGCGTCAGCCACAGATTCTGAAATGTTGTAAAATAATAGGATGAGTAATGAAATACTCAGTAAATGGATAACATTATCAATCAAAAGTAATTTAGCAAATAGTATCATAAAGATATCATTGAATTAAACTCACATCAGTTACCAATGATATACACAGTATAAATTACTCAGTGCCAACACAAATCCCGTACCAACCGGGTCGTCCACAGTACCAGTGGATCGTTGCCCGCGGCCCCCTGGCCGCATCCACCCTTATCTCTCCATGAAAGATATATCTCCACCCTTATAACTCCTGTAATTTCTCCCGTGGGGTGCACCACCACGAAAATATTATAACAACGTCATACCATAACGCAAGTATTCACACAACCTCAACATAATAACGGTAATATCAACATTAACTTTACATATTTTATAAGAATTAACATTTAATTAAACAAGAGGTTTGAAATCCACAATACCTTTAAATACAAGGAATACAAGTCCTTGATAAATAAATACACAACATACCGTTTAAGTCCACCTTCTCAATTTTCTTTATGATACTTGATGACAATACTTTTCAAGAAATATAGATGAGATAAGGTTATCACACTCACCTCGAATGTGGCCCTAACTACCTTTCCTTTTGCAGTTAAATTATGAGGTGTTAGGAAATAACTCTCAAAGATTTCCTAAAATGTAAATAAGATGAAAAATAAAGAATACATTAGAATTTTCAAGTGAAACTTGTACTATTAGAAACTAGACTCAAAAAGCTTTCTAACAGTATCTTAGTCCGGAACGTAGCTACAGTAACGTTGACCGAGTCATGTTACAGTAAAGTTGACTAAAGTCAATGCTACAGTAACGTTGACCGAGTCAATGCTACAGTAAAGTTGACTAAAGTCAATGTTACAGTAACCGAGAAAATCTGGAAAAAATTTTCTCGGTGAACAGTATTTTCTGGGGAAAATTTTCGAATGTTCTTCGTGTTTTTCATCCAAAAATCCTAAAATCATATCTAAAACAATATTTTTTTTATTTCTTCCATGGGTTTTGTTTCTCAATGTCTAATGAGTATTTTAACACCAAAACCCCTAATTTTTACCAACAATCCAAGCTCAAATCTCAAATTTTCATCAAGAACACTAACTTTTTCAAATATCCAAATTCTACGAAATTCCTTGTTCTAATAACATCCTAAACTACCTAAGAATGTTTTACATTAACATCCACACTTAAATTCATCCATTAAAACTCAAAATCTTAATTTTCTTCCACAGGTCTGAAAATGGAGAAAAAGAGAAATAGAGCAGATAAAACTTACCTCTTTACCTCTATAACTCCTAAGAATCGAAAGTATGGTTAGAAAATATCAGATTACCTGAAGAACTTAAAGAAATGATTGGAGAGGAAGATGAAAATGAAACGAAGAAATGGTGAATGAAGCCTCGGGAGGAAGAAGGAGAAGAGAAACTAATAATTGTACGTGTGGGCCCCACCAATTTCTTTTTCGATAAAATTGCGCATAGCCACCTTAGCTTTTAAGATTTGTTCACTTAGGTCCTTGAAAATTATAAAAAATTTCCTAAATTAAAAATTGAAATTTCTATTCCCAAATTTTCTTTACTAATTCAAAGAAAGAAAACATATTTCACGCAATTAAATTTTTCACTAAACTTCATAATAGATTTCAAATATTCATACAAATTATTGGAGTATTACAGCTTTACTAACCCTCTTAGGGCCAGTTTGTTGCGCATATATCAACTTGTATTTTATTTGGGTTATTAGAATATTAGCTCTAATCTAGGGTTAGGATTGTGTTACCCCCTCTTAGTCCGCTAGATTTAGGGTCAGTGGTGTGTTGTCTCTGTGTAGTCTCATAGTTCTACTGTATATGCCTGGTATTATTTTTATGATAGGTTATTATCTTAAATTATGTACCGTTCTCCCATAAGTTTCAGACTTGTAATATATTTGACGATTATTAGGTCTTGATCTATTTTATGTAACCCTGACTTGGTGTTATTATAATGAAATGAATACCCATTTGTCCCAAAAAAAAAAAAGACATGCAAATGTACCAAGGTTTTCATAACTGAACTGGTCATTGAACCGGAGGGGGTACCACTTCAATGTTCATGGTCGGACCGCGGTTTTATCGGTGGTAACTAAAAAAATAAAAATAATAAAATATATACATAAAAATAGTGAAATAATTATATAATTACATATCAACATATCACAATTCATATATATGAAAAGGAAAAATTAATTAAAAATAATATTTAATATTCAATTACACAAAATAGTGTTTTGACAAGATAATATATTCAAATAAATATTTACAAGTAACAACAAAAATAAATCAACTAACCAAAAAAATAATTATTTAGCAGTCATTACTTTATCAATTGACTATATAATTAGTTAGTCTTCAATTTTTTCAACACTTAATAATAAAATAAGAAAAGCAAAGTGATTAAAGTGACCCAAAAAAAAAGCAAAGTGACTAAAAAAAAAAACAAGGAACCAGTCAAACCATTGAACCAGTTCAAAACCAGTTCAACTGATTTTTGATCGGTTCAAATGCTAACTAATTTTTAAGGGTCGACCGGACCAGACATAGGACCGGTTCCCGATCCAACTAGTCAAACCTACCAGTCCGGTCTGATCATGAAAACAGTGAGATGTACAGTCTCCACAAATTACCACGCTTTTGATTTTACTTTCCCTTGTTTCTTTTTCGTTTCTCTTTCCTTTTTGTTCAAAAATGACTGTGGTCTATGGATGGAGGTTGAAATGTGTAAGGGGTGTTTGAAAAACATTTTTGTAAACTTAATTTTTGAGTATAATTAATTTTTAGAATTGATTTTGAATAAATTTATATTTGTATGAATGTTATTTGTGTTTATAAATTTTCATTAAAAAAGTGATTTTGAAAAATAAATTTTATTTTTTGATATTGATTAACATAATCACTTTTAAATGGTAATTACTAGAAAATGTATGAATTTTATATTGTTTTATTTTATTTATTTTTATTTAATTTTACTCATTATTAAATGTAATAAAATATATTCTATTATTGTTTTAATAATAAAAAATTATATTAATATTTTAATAATAAAATAAATAAATTTTTAATAATAAGTTATATTAATGTTTTAAATGTCTTCGTCTTTCTCATCTTTCATCTTCATTTCTCCCTGTCTTTTTATTATGTCGCCGACCTTCATCTCTCTCCTTTCTTCCTCATCTCCTCTTCTAAGTATATCTCCAATAGTGTCTTTAGCAATATCTCCCACTTTTTCTCCTAGTTGCTCCCTCTCTCTCTCATAAGCTCTCTTTATGCAGCAGACTAAAGAAGATGACACGAGATGGAATAAGGGGTAGAAAGGAGAAAGATGTAGTTGCAAAAATTGATTCCAATGCATAAGCAAGTAGAACTTGTGTTGATACAAATATAGATTTCCATCCAAAATCGATTGTCCAAAAGGTTTTTCAACGCTTAGCCAAACATACAAGTTTTCAACGAAAACTTGGGTTTGGGTCATTGAACGCGCGTTTGAGGAAGTTCAATGCGAAACCAAACAAACTCTAAGTAAGTGAATGTTTGGTTCTGTGTCAGCTCATGGTAAACGCATGTGGACTACTTATAATCCCCGATAGCATGAAAATGATATTTTTTGGTTATGCAGCAAAACAAAAGCAAATTGATTCTCCCCCAACAAAAACCTAGGTTTTGTCCAGTCCTTCAATGAGTAGTTTCTTTCCCACATAATTGATTCTCACCTTGATATCTTCCAAGTTTTTCTTGCGATACCCTTCTTCGCATGTGTTTGCGTCTCTGTGTAATGTGCATCTTGAGCCAAAACCCTGAAATCTCACACAAGAAAAACAAGTGTATTATCACTTTTGGAGCCAAAACCATGAAATACACTTGTTTTTGCCACTTCAAAAGTAATAAAACCTGTACGTTTCTCTTTTTGCCTTGAGCCTCCAACACCATGAAATCTCACATGAGAAAAACAGTTCAACTTCTTCATGGTTTTTGCCTTAAGGTCTTTTTTTTTTTTTTCCCTCTCACAACGAAGAAGACTCACTAAAGCATCATTTGTTTCCTTACTATAAAACAGAATGAACATACATGACAGTGCATAACAAGAACCAAAGTAAATAAATTGAAAAGTTTATAGGGGTTGATTTTGACAAAGAACAAAATATATTCTCAAACTTAGGACCTAAATGAAGTAACAAAAGAGTTTATGTCAAGAAAATAATAAAAGAAAATTTTAAGATAGGGACCGAAGTGAAAAAATTGAAAAGCTTATAGGGATTATTTTAACAAAGAAAACAAAAATATATTCTCAAACTAGGAACTTAGACAAAATAAAAGAATAGTTTATATCAAGCAAAGGACAAAAAAATTTTAACTAGGGACCTAAATGAATAAACAAATTTTTTTTGGATAAATAGTGAAATTAAAATAAAATCTAATTTAAATTATTAATTCATTTTGTTTTAAATAATGGATAGTTTATTTTGTATAAACTTAATTATAATAGATATTTAGTTCATTTTAATTATAATGGACACTTAGTTCATTTTGTTTAAAACTTAATTATTAATTAAAAATTAATCAATAATTCATTTTGTAATTAGTTATTTTGGGCCCACTTGTAGTCTACATATTGAGGAAAAAAAAAGCAAATTATCTAATTATTGAAGTAATTACATAATTTAAATTTATATATATATATATATATATTATGACATTTATTTTTTAATTACTTTTTTTGATATTTAACTTTATATGAGAAATTAAATAAGGATAAATAAAATAAAATAATATAATATTTATACCATTTTTTGGTAATTACACATTTAAAAGTACTTCTGTTAACTAATATCCAAACAAAATTCATTTTCTAAAATAACTCTTCTGATAATAATTTTCAAACATAAATCATATTCATACAAATATAATTTTGTTCAAAATTAATTTTAAAAATTAATTATACTCAAACCTAAGTTTACCCAATAAATTTATAAATATTTCCTAAATTGTACATGCATTTCAAGGTACGTGAAATTTATCAAAATGGGGGATTTGATAAAAAACATATGCATTGATAAAAAATTATGTATTTTAACATATGTATTGAAATAAAAAACTAAATTTTATATAATTTAAATTTAAGTCATTTAATTTAATCTCTTATTTTAACATATATAATAAAATATATTAAAATACACAAACAGTATTCTATTGTTAGGACTGGATATTTGTGTGCAGAAATGGGAGGCAATGCAGTAAGTTGTGGCTGTCGTGGTTGGGTCCCATCCTTCATTTTAGTTATTGGGGTCGAATTCAACAAGGTTAAATTACTTAACTTTGCTTCTGCAATTTCACTTTCAAACGAGGCATTAATCCAATTTCCAAATAAGGTAAAAAAAATGCGATATGAGGGAACAACAGAATACTAGTAATTATGTATTTGATCTTCTTTTTTAAAAAAAAAATGCATGATATAAACCTTACAACAGGCAAGAATTCATTTAATTTCTAATTTTGATTAAAATATGGATTCTGAGTCTTACCTCCAGTACTACCGTTGAACTAAAATCTTGATATTTATATAATAAGACGCAATAATTTTAACCATCATGAAGATGACAAATAATTATAGGTAAAAATATATTTTTAGTTCGTAATTTTTACATCGAGTTTCAATGTTATTTATAATTAGTATTATGATCCGTGCGATACATGAGTAATTCACGACTCTAAAAATTTTTATAACTTACAAATATTTATTCACTTGCAATTATTTATTTTAATTTAATTCTAATAGCAAATATTTATTCACTTATAAATACTTTTATTGATTCTCCATTGAAATAGTAAATATTTTTATGGAATTAAGTTATTAATTTAATATAAATTATTAAACTTAATTATGGAATTGACTTGTAAATATCATTAAGTAAATACTTTTATAAAAATCAATTATCAGAAATAATCAATGAAAATTTTGTACGAAAATTGCTTTGTGAAAAAAGTATATCTATTGATTCGGAAATCAAAATTAATTCAAAAAAATAAGTTTTTTAATTCACATATCAATTTTAAAATTAAATTTATTTTACCTGTTAAATTTTTTTTTAAGACATTACAATGGTTAAAATATAATAATAACTCTGATTATAAAATTGATTTTATTTACCTACTAAGAAATAGTAAATACTTATATTGGTTAACTTATTCTTTAATGTTAGATAAGAGCTCCATTTATATAAATAATAAATACTTTGGGTTCATAAATAATATTTCAACAGATATTAAGTTTTAATTTTATGGAACTTTTATTCACTTACAAATACTTTTATTGATTATCAGTTGAAATAGTAAATGCTTTTATGGAATTAAGTTATTAATTTAATAGAAATTATTAAATTTAATTATAAAATTGATTTGTAAATGTTATTAGGTAAATACTTTTATAAAAATCAATTATCAGAGATAATCAATTAGTGAAAATTTTGTACGAAAATTGATTTGTAAGAAATTAATTCTATTGATTAGGAAATCAAAATTAATTCAAAAAATAAGTTTTTTAATTCACATATCAATTCCATAATTAAATTTTTTTTACTTACTTAGAAAATCTTCTAATACTTTTGTGGAATTAAATTACTAATTTAATAGAAATCACTAAATTAATTATGGAATTGATTGGAAAATGTCATTAGGTAAATACTTTTATAGAAATCAATTACTAAGGACAATCAATCAATGAAAATTTTATATGAAAAATAATTTGTAAGAAAATAAGTATATTGATCAAGAAATCAAAATTAATTCACAAAAAATAAGTTTTTTAATTGTTCCCACAATGTACACATAATTTTGTTACACCTACAAAACACATACACACACATGTTAAACATAAGAAAAAAAAAGAACACTAACAGAAAGATATAATAAATATGTAACTAAATAAAGTAATAAATACACAAAATAAAATAATCAAAATACTAAATAAAAAGAAAAAAAAACAATAACAACAATACCGTATATTTTCGATCTCAATTTTCATACGCATTCTCTTGTTATCTTTCTTAGAGTTCTTTATAATAGGACCAAATTTATTCACCAACCCCGATAACATCTGAAATACAACAATATTATTTCGAAGAAAGTTGTAATTAATAACAAATAAAACATCGTGAGCAACACGATTTAAAATATCAATGAATAGACAAAACTTGAAGACATGTTTTGGAATATTCAAATATTCTTCACTTAGTCAAACATCAGTTGAAAAACCAAACTCAATTATGAATAGATGTTTTGTTGTACGATACTCACTGTTATACTTAATTATACCAAACATAAACATCACATAAATATTTCTCTCAGTTATTTGACGTTTAAACTTATTCACAAATGATACCTTTATATGACCGTATATGCGATCACCCTTAGAAAGCAAAAAATAAACACAACATAAGCATAATGAACAAAATAATAAATATAAAACAATTGAATATAATGAATTTAAATTCACCTAAGAATTTTACAAAACTATCTCTAGACTAAAAATCTCCTCAGGCATATTAAACAATGGAACTGTCCACATCCTTACTACATAAACCTTAATCCTCCAATTATCATTTGATGCATTAATATCAATAATGTCAC
Organism: Biancaea sappan; assembly: GCA_037074585.1. NCBI lineage: Eukaryota > Viridiplantae > Streptophyta > Magnoliopsida > Fabales > Fabaceae > Biancaea > Biancaea sappan. The sequence continues at coordinate 14,180,997 of CM073491.1, read as the reverse complement.
TAAATTTAGCCTTATGTGAAGCATTAATGAAATGAAAAATAATTCTGCAAGAAGAATAAACAATACAAATACGTGAGCAATAGATGATAATTAGAATGACTCTATATATATAAAATAAATATTGAACATAATAAATCGAATATAATAAATAATAATAATGTAGTGAAATAAATTAGCAATAAATTAGGGAAATAATAGATTAGTGATAATAAGTAAATCATAAATAATATAATCAATTATATAACAGGAAATTCAAATTATGTGAATCGGAAATATATAATAAATGCTATAATTTAGTGAAATAAATTCATAGCAATAAATTTATTGCAATTAATACCATAAAAAAGGGATTACTGAAGACATTAATTGAGAATATATACCTCAATTATATAGCAATAAATTCATATTATATATATTAATGCGTAAATTTTATACATATAGTCTATAGCAATATTCTTAATTTATATTATAAATTTATTAATTTATTTAATTTATTCATTTACCAAAGGATAATATATTATATTTCAATCAAAAAGTTTGCTTAATTTATTAATTATATAACAATTTATTCTAATTATTTCAAATTCATTTAATGTGATGTGATTAAATTCCTAAATTTATTTATTTACCTAATTTATTCATTTAGATTTATTTGATTATACATAAATTAATGATCTACTGATAATTAATGCCCTAAAGTATAATTGTTTTAGTCTATTATATAGATTCTTTTTGTGTCAATTTTATTATACATTTTTTTAAGATTTTGTTTCTAGAGTTATTGTCCTTAATAAAATTGACGAAAAATGCTAATGTGAGCTCCTCTGAATGACACGTAAACTCTTCTAAATAATATGTAGGCTTTTCTACTTGATACATCAAACATTTAACTATTAGTTTAAAATGAATGAGAAAAAAAACTATTTGAGACGAAATTGAATCTTAATCAAATATTTGAGATAAAAGTAAAATTAAAATCAATAAGTATAACACATTAGTAGTAAACGGGTTATTATATTAACAATGTTAATATTAAGAACAAAATCAAAACAGAAAATAAACATAAAGAACGAAATGGCACAAAAAAATGTTATGAACGAAAAAAGTATTTTTGCATAATTATATTAGGACAATAATCAAATTCATGATTATTATAATTAAGATTTAAGTGTAATTTTTCTATATTTACTAATAATTCCTCTAATAAAAATATAGTCAATGTATATCATTCTCGTGGGTTTACAGTAAATGTATATCATTTATGCATGTCAAGTTTTTATTGACAAATGTAATAAAAAAAAATTATACCCAAGCTAATCATCGGGCTGCCATCACGAAATATAAAGCATTTTCAGTGACTGTTCTTAAAGGATTTTTAAAAATAAGAACTCATTCTTAATGAGTTTTACTATTGAAGTACACTAACATGATTATCACATATAAAAATATTTTTATATAAGAACTAATTCTTACAACAAAAGTAGTGAAGTGTTGTAAGACCCATTATTAAAGTATAAAGACGTGAGATAATTTGTGGAACCCATTTGTGAATTATTTAAAGTTACACCATTAGAATATAGAGTTGATTGAAGTAAAAAGTAGTGATGTGACATTGTAGGATATAAATAAGTAATTTATTAAAGTTACACTATTTGTGATGCTTTAAAATATTTGAATAGTGCAAGTTATTGTGGGTTTTACTATGCTATATAATCACTTTTGGCTTTAAACAACTATCTATTCTAATAGTACAATTCTTTAAGAATTCACAAATAAGTCCTATAAGTAATTGTCCACTACTTTAATTAATGCAAGATAATTAATATAAATATATTTAATGTGTATTTTTTAATTTTTTTTTAATTTTTTATTAAGATCCGATTCTTACATAAGAACGATTTTTATGTACAATAGTTATACTAACGAACTCTAATGATAAAGTTCAATAAAAACCTATTCTTATTTTTAAAAATCCTTAAAAAATTTCTCCTGAAGATGCTCTAACAGACGCAATATAAAGATGGTGTAATAAACATTGAAAAAATATAAATCTTTATGTCTATTTTTAATTTTGTTTTGGTGTAATCTCTACTTTAGTTTGGCCTTCTAGTTGATTCTACTAATCAAAATTCAAAACTTTCGCCTCAGACAGGCGTGTAACAGGATGAGACCCACCGCCGAACCCCCAAAAGAAAGGGGAAAATGGGAAAAAAGAGGAAGAGAGCAACGAGATAATTCATATGTGGTAACCTGCAATAATGGTTACTCGAATCAAATTACACAAAAACAGAAAGGAAAAAAAGAGAAAAAACTAAAAAGAGCAACGAGATAATTCATACCGGTACTGTTCCAGCAATAATGTTAACTCGAAACAAATTATAAGTGTGTGGCCCATTCAAGCCCTTTACTTTCTAATTTCTCGGCAACCATTTCCCCCACGCCCGGGTCCAAACTCACGCGCCCAGCAATTCAAAATTCTGAAGAAGTGCACCTGTTACGGTGGGCCACAGCTTACCTGACCAGGTTACGGCGTGACGCAGCGCGTGCAGGACCTAACCGGTTTAATCTTCCAATTACGGGGAAAAAGAAATGAAATATTTGGTACTTGGTGGTATTATTACATTAAAACAGTGCGTTTTTATTGGAGATCTTCTCGGCTGTCAGAATTAAAACCACGAAAAGCTCCGTCGTGTTGCCTTGAAGCTCACTCCGCAACACTCTTCTCTTCTCCGTTATATGCCGCTTCTGTCACGTCCCTTCACTAGGAGGTGCAGCAGAAAACGCAGGAATCGGAAAAAGTAATACCCCGCTTTTGGGCCACTCTAGGCCGAGATTCAAACAAACAAGAAAAGAGGTTTCTTTTTTGTTTTGCTCAAGGATTATTTGTTGCTCTCTGTCTTCGCTCCGCACCAACCGGGTTTATCCGAGGTATCTGCTTTTCATTTCCTCTGTTTTTACAAATTTACCTTTTATTTTCGGCTTTCTGGCTTTGTATTCTTCGATAGGAAGTGCGTCTACAATTTGGCCATCTTAAATCTTTCTTCACTTTTTTTTTTTGGTTTTTTTTTTCCGGGTTTCTCTCCTATAGCCTTTCGTGTCTGAAATCGAATTTTGACTAAGTGACTAGGATCCGGGAAATGTTTCCTGTACTCATTCATAGCTGATTACATTGGATCTGAGTGATTCTAGAAGGTGACTTAGTTGTATGAGAATTGTCCGTACTGGTTGATTTAGCTAGCTGGTCAATCTAATTCTCCATCTCTGTCATACTATTTATTTGTATCTATTTGTCATCGACTTTTTTTTCAAAATTATCCAAGTTCGTTATTATTTACAGTCGTTTTCGATATTGACTGAAACAGCTGACAAAAACTTCTGCATTTTGTTTCGGCAACCCTGATTTCTTAACCTATACTCTTTGAACTGACCATAAATGTGTAAAACTAAAGAGTATGAAGGAAGATGTTGTTGCTATTACTACATTTTGATGATGTGAGTTTCTTTTTCTGTCATTGAAATTAGATATCAGCTTTCTATTTGTTTTGGAAAGATTTTGACTTTATATCCTCGTAGACGTCCCATGATGTAATGTATGAATTGTCTGGTTTAATGAAATTGATATATTAACAGGGACGTGGTCCTAGGTATAACCACTTTTGTCAAACTTTGGAATTATTTTCAAGCGATCCAGTAAATTGGGATCTGTTGTTGAAAGCATTTATTAGAAAAAAGCTTGTAAACTGAATAGCTTGCATTTTCTTCATGATATTTAGGAAATTACAGACAAGTTGTTACGGATCCTTTGGAATTTCATAACAGGCACATATCAAATGTACTTATCATGTGTGCACCTTGTGTATTTGAAATACACATGTTTAATAAATGTATCTCTCTCTCTCTCTCTCTCTCTCTCTCTGTGTATCTGCTTATCTATACCTCATGTTACTTCTTTGCAGTTTTGAAGTAGTTTACTTGCTGCAGCCACCTGATGAAGAATTGACTTGTTGATTTATGAGATTTTTGTTATAATTTACTGAACATGGAGAAAGTATCATCTGATTGCCCATACCCAGGATGCTTCTTTTGTGTCATGAAGGAGGGGAATCCAAGCAAACGCAGAGCAAGTATACTCAAATTCTTTAGAGAACTTCCATCGCAAGATGATGATGGTCAGGTTCTTCCCATTAGTGGCCTTTGGAACACAGCAATGGCACATCCAAATGACCCTGAATTCATAGAGCTGGGAATATTTGAATGCATGGCTGCATTGATTTGGAAGGGACTGAAGAATAGACGTTGGCTTTCTCATGACCAAAATTTATACATTCCTTATTATGCAGCTCACATTATTGGTTCCTACACAATGAACATGGAAGAATTTGCAGAAACTGCTGTGCATGCAGGTGTGATTCCTCCTTTAGTTGAACTTTTAAGAGGTAGATTAACTTGGGTTGAGCAGAGGGTAGCAGTTCGAGCTTTAGGGCATTTATCTACTTATACGAGCACTTTTCTTGCTGTAGCAAGTCATGGTGAAATTCTTGAACTCTCCATCCAATTAGCAATGAGTTCTCTTGAAATAGTCTATTCACACTTCTATCAATTTGTTGATAGAAGGCTGAGTTATCACTGTGATCTGCTTACCCGTGGCATGGGTGGTGTTGAAATGGAATCCAGGAAAGCTGAGGAATGGGCTAGTCAGTTGCAATGTTGGTCTCTTCAGCTCATTAATTGCTTTGCTTTTAAACCTGAATTTCTTCCCACCATATGTAAACCTGAATTTCTTATTAAACTACCTGGCATGTGGGGTGGACTTGTTAATGAAAACTCACCAGCTGGTATTGGTTTATTAAGAACTATTTGTCATCACAAGCTTGGTAGGGGACCTGTTGCTAACTGCCCAGGTATCATCGAAGCATTATGTAACATTGCTCGGTCATCGGATGATTGGCAGTATATGGCTATTGATTGTCTTCTGTGGCTGCTTCAAGATCCCAATACATGCCACAAGGTAAAAGCTTTCACTTCTTTGCATGGGAACTTAGTTGTGACACTTAAATTACATTTGTCTGGGTCCTTTGTAATGTTGAAACACCTATGAAATGCTGATTGCCTTGGAAAGAATTCTTGACTAGCATATGAATGAAGATTGATACTTGTGCCTGGAAACTATCTTAAATTCAGTTGACAAAAAAGAAACAAGAATAAAAAGAGTCAAGGCAGGGACATTTATGATGCCTGTACCTTAAACTTGAGATCTTCCACAATGCCTGAATCTTATATTTTTTTAGTTTTTATCAAGTAATTTCAACCTTAAGCTTAGATGGAAGGTTGAGTGAAAGCTACTGATTAAGAATGCTTCTGAATTTTGAAATGAAGTGCTAAGAGAGAATTAATAATGAAAGCTCTAATTGCTAAGTATTGTTTTGCATAAAACTATGTTGTTGAACATCTGATGGCATTGCTTAAGGCATTAGTCTTTCAAGCCTGTGGCAAAGTGTCACCGAGTAGGAGTGTCCATGATCTTGTTATGCTGCCTCCCATGAATTTTTTAAACTAGATGCATAATGATAACATCTTGTCTTCATACTTTAGAAGATCCTTAAGTTCTACAATATCTTGTCAATTGCTTTATTCTTGCACCACCAAATTTTAGACTCTAGAGGTTCTAAGTGTATGTCATTTCAGTGCATCAGCCTATAGCACTTAAGGCTTTGGCTTGTGTTATATGTAGGTGATTGATAAAGTGGTACCTGCATTGGTAGACCTAGCGGAGATTACGACCTTGGGTGATCACAAAAAGCTTGGCGACTCCATTGTTAATGTTCTTCAGGATTGCATTGAGTCACAAGGGTCTGGAAGAAGCTCAATTAGTAGTCGCACTAAAGAACAAATTGAGGAACTACTAAATTCAAAGCAGAGATTAAAATGGGAAAAAAATATGCCCAAGGAAGATCTACATATTAAGCAGGCTGCAGCACTGGTGGTCAAGCTTGAAGGAAATTCCCTGTTTTCGTCAGGAAATATAGCTGGAGCTGCATCGAAATACTCAGAAGCATTGTCATTGTGTCCAATGAGATCCAAAAAGGAGAGAGTTGTTCTGTATAGTAACCGAGCTCAATGTCATCTTTTGCTTCAGCAACCCTTGGCTGCCATAAGTGATGCTACCCGTGCACTTTGTCTCCACAACCCTGTCAATCGTCATGCCAAAAGCCTATGGAGAAGAGCACAGGCTTATGACATGCTTGGGTTAGCAAAAGAGAGTTTATTAGATGCCATTCTATTTATAAATGAGTGCTCACAGTCAAACGATCCGGACCTCTCACTGAGGCAAAATAAAGTTCCTGATTACGCCGAGCGTTTAGTGAAGAAGCAGATGCGTGCTGCTTGGTTATTTAGAGAAGCAGCCATCAAGCATGGCGGTGTCCATAGTCAAGGTGATGGAGGTGACCTTTATGGCCCAGAGACTGATGATTCTGAATGGGAGACCGCAAGTGAAAGTGATATGGAAAATGGTGGAAGGGATGATATTGGTGATGATGATGATGACGGTGATGATTGGAAGGATGATGATGAGAGGAAAGATAAATATGATAAACCTTCAATATAAGGTATATTCACTAGATCATATCCTGTTAATATTGTATCACTGTCATATTACTGATTATGCATCTTTTATGGGTATGTTGTGGGCTAATACGCCAGAAGTTATGGATCCTCTAAACAGAAAGCAAGAAAAATCTGAGTTATTTGTAGAGTATTATGTAAGATGTCACCATCTGAATTTCTCTGCATGTCAAATTGTTGAAGTAATGATTTTTCTTGTGCGATGTGGGCAATTTTGAGTAAAATATTTGTCATCAATCTGAGAAAAAAGATGTCTCTAGATTCTTATGCATGACGTCATCACTACCTAAAGTAGCACTAACTGTCTGCTAGGTTAGACAGCAGTGACAATTCTTATCATGAGGTTGTTGAGATATATTTCAGGGCAATATGTAGATAAAGTAGCATCATTTAGCCACCTTGCTCCCTATACTTCCTTTGCTGCTAGTATGATAGACCATTAAGCGGCTCATTGATCTTGGTCATGCCAGATGATAATTTATGATGTCAGAAAAAACTGATTACTTTTACAGCAACAGCTATTTGATAGGAAATGTTAATTTTATAGTTTACTAATAAAACTACGATGCCCCCACTGTCGTGTATACATATCAGGTTAGTGCTTAATAACACGTTCTCTCTCCGGGATACACCAGCCAAAAAGAAAAAGTTACGGTTATGGTGGTCTGATGGTAAATGTAATCTGCAGTATACATGATACATTTGAGTCTGCGATGACCCTTATTCTTTCATGTTTGGTTCTATGTTGTCTTGAAGGCTTCTGCCCATGTATTCTAATATTTACATTTTTAGTTAAGTTGTAATGCCATTGTTTTGAAACTCTGGTTTCTCCAGATACATAGCATGGAAACAATGTGCAACTTGCAGAAGAAGAACATGTCCATGGCTTCCATTTATTACAAATGATGCTCTAGCATGAATTAATCAGAGCTGGCTCTTGTGATTTGTTTTAACTCCGCTTGCTTTGTGGGCTTTAAAATGCAATTGTATGTTGCCCATCCTCGTAAGTAGCGGGTTGGAAATGATGAAAGTTTTTGGTCTATTGTCTATTTGTTCTGCCCTTTTTCTTTTTCCCTTGTTGATTCAAGTGTAAAAATTGAAAGTTTCAAGTTTGGACTTGTAGAAATACATAGCATTTGGATGCCGTGAAATGTTTAGATTATCGAGAGATTTGTGTATATAAACCTTTTGTGCTTAAATTTTGTCGATTGATATTTTTACACCATTATTCTCATTGCAGCTTATCTAGTTAGCGGTAAGATGAGCTTTATCATCTCACCAATCATTCAGCAACGTGATGCCTAGCACGCAAATGACCATGCTATTTTGTAGACATCAACTAGTTAATACTTTTTGGCTTTGCCAAAAATTCCATTGCACAGATTGATTCTAATGGACGACTTTTTCTGGCAAGGCGCACAAAAAGGGAAATTTTTTCTCCCCATTATTGATTTTAATTGTGAGATAACTGCCCATACTGTCGTTCCTTTAACCGCACGACTTGAAATGAGTTACAAATATGTCTAATCAGATACATATAAGATTGTTATCAAGACTCGAGAATAAAAGAAAACAAAAATTCATGTAGCGTAATTTGACGTTTATTTATTTTACTAATTCTTTGAATCCTACTATTTATCGCTTGTGCTGATTCTTTTCCTCTCTTTTCTGCTAGGGTTCAAGGGTTTGGGGAAATAGTTTGTAAACTTTGTAGCCTTCTAGGGACTCGCAGTTTTTTTTTCTGGCGTCGCTTAAGGTATTTTGAAATGTTGGTCATTGTTGTCGTGTTGTTCAAGTTTTCATCACTCTTCTTTACCAACGATTTAATTTTAAAAATATCAATTTGAGTAGGATTTTACTTTTTCCACTCAATAAGTTTTTTTTAAAAAATGATTTATTATTCAATTAAAAAGAGCCGTACTCTTGATAAAACCAAAATAAAATTCAATGGATGTAATCTAATTAAGATTGTTATATTCGTAGAAAAAAAGAAGATGGTTACAGAAATGGAGGGAAAAAACGATGGATGTCAAACAAGTGAAATCTCTTGGTTCTGAGAAATGCCCTATAATATTTTATTAAGGTTTGGGTTGGGGTCTAAACTACCTTTGCTCCATGAAGATTCCTAGAAATAATGCTCCCCTAGGGCTATTAAATTAGAACTAGACTTGTTTTGTTCTTCCAATTCTCTTCGGGTTTTTTTGGATCTGTTAGTTTTGTGAACTGATGCATTTCGGAAATCCCTTTTTTCTTTGTCTTGTTTGGGATTGATTCCCATTGCAAAAGTTGTACATTGGAGGTTTCCTCTCTTTTCATTTGGTTGTAAATCTATTAATTTAAATCAATGTTTGGATAAACTTAAAAAAAAAAAAACAAAGCATTAAAATTTTTTTAAAAATTCCAGTTTTCTCTTGAGCCTAAATTTGTAGCTGCAAAAAAAAAAGTGCATGCAGGGGAAAAAATGACAACAATCAAGGCTGTGTCAATAGTTTTTAGCCAAAAAAATCCGTTGTGAAATTTGGTATTTCCAACTCTTGTCCCCTCCAACCCCTTCCCATAACTTACCTTTTATTATCTTTGTGTCTCTCTTATCTTATTCTAAGTTGGACTTTTTTGAGTGTTCACCTGTTTTAAATCTTTTGGAATTGGGGATTTTACAAGGCTGTAAGAGTGACAATATCATTTTTTTTAGGACATATCACATATAAACGTTCTTTTATATTATACATGCATCACCATCACCATGATTCATGAGTAACCGTAACCCAGAAGGAAAAAAAAAGTTATTATACTTGTTTTGACATTTCTACAAAATTCAAACAGGAGTTTAGAAACTGGCATAATCATTGACTGGGAGAGAAGTTTGGGTTACCAGGTCACTGTTTTTATCGTTAAATTATTGTGTCAATTACTGAATCGAGCGAATAAATAAATAAATAAATAACTATGTATATATATACTTGTTCACAAATAAATATTGAAGTGAGTAAAATAAATAATTTATATGTTAATTTCACAATTAAAATATCTTTAAAAATGTATCTTAAAATAATTTAGTGCACAAATCTTATATTTGATAAATATATATAATCTTTCATAATTAAATTAATAAATTATAAAAAAATTAAAAAAGTAATTTATTTTAGAATATTTGATTGTTATTTTTAATATTATATGAAGTTATAAATTTTTTTTGCTAACACTGTTCAACTTTCATAATTTAAAATTATTTTACATAAAACAATAATATAATTTGCATAACATAATAATATTTTATGTTTTATAATAATAGTGTCATGAATTTTATTTTTTTCTAAGACTTATTTTTCTTTCTCTTCCACATCTATATAATAGACTAAAACAATTCCACTCTAACGCATTAATTACATGGATGTCATTAAATAACATATAATAACATTAATAAATTAAAATGAATAAATTATGTAAATAAATAAATTCATTCCTATTACTAACACCATATTAAATTCATTCTAAGCAACTCTTTTAAGATGTACTATAAAGCTTTCCTTTAAATTCTGTGAAGATTACAATATATTAAATACAAATTGGTGTGATTGATTCTATAATGCATTCAAATGAATTTGAAAAATTTGCATTTAAATTAATTCAAATCATTCCTTTAAAAACTATGAATTGTTGTAAATTTAATTAATAATTAAATAATTAAATAATTGCAGTATATTAAATGTAAATTAGTGTGATCGATTCTATAATTGCATTCAAATAAATTTAAAAAATTTGTATTCAAATTAATTCAAACTATCCCTTTTAAAATTGTGAATTATCGTAAAATTTTGAGTGTTTGGAGTTCGATCTAAAGCTAGAATAATTCTATATTTGGAAAGTTTATATTAGTTACCTTTGTGCTGATCTGAACCTCGACCTCAAGCTAATATAATGCATTTCAAGCTTCATGAATAACCGAATGTTGAGTTTCATGCGTCAAATTGAGAAGCTGCAATAGAGGAATGATTAGATGGCTCGCGTATAAATTTCAAAATGGATTTTCCACCATCGACTATAGAGAAACATCTTACCCAGGGCCGTGTCTAGAGAATTTGGGGCCTTAGACAAATTATTAGAAAAAATTAATATAATATAAATAATTAATCTTTATATTATTTTTCTAGTCTTTTTAGCTGCAAAATCATTTATCAAAGTTTTATAATCAAGTAATTCTAGCATTTCACTCTCAATAGATAATATAGCTAACTCATTCAATCTATCTTGTAACATTGTTGATCTAAGATAGGATTTAAGCAATTTTAATTTTGAAAAACTTCTTTCAGCAGTAGCAACTGTTACAGGTATTGTTAATAATATTCTATAAGTAATGCGTATATTTGGAAAAGAATCTAATCTTTTGATATAACTTAATATTTCAATTGGAGTATTAATTTCCTTTGTTAACACTTCTCTCAAAACTTTTAATTCTGAAAATAAATCAAAGCTGTAATACCCGTTAATTTCAGAATATAATTCGCTTAAGAGTATTTTAGAATTCTACAACGTTACTTTAGTTATTTATTTTGGTCATTTTTAATTTTCATATTTAATTGTTCTATTTGAATATTATTTATGAAAATTGAGTTAAATGACTGGACTAAATATTTGCACAATGAGGGATATATTCTAAGAATGGTGAAATTCATGGAAAAGTGGTTTCAGAATGGTCAATTAGTCCATTTATTGTAAATTAACTGGATGGGTTTGGATGTTGGGTTATGAATACCCATGGGTTATTGAATAACCCATTAGAAATATTTAATATAAAGTTTCAATAGTACCTCCTCATTTTTCACTCAGCCGAAGGAAGGTAGAAAAGCATTTCTCTCTCAGTTCTTCATTTTCTTCTCAAATCCTTTCCTTGATCTTCAGAATTTCGATTATTTGTTCGGTTCAAAAGCTTTGTAAGGATCAAAGGTAAGCTTTAATCTCGTTATTTTCCTTAAATCTAAGTTTATATGGAAGATTAGAGGAGGTTTTGTTCTTGAAGATTTTGATTATAATTCGTGAATCTCATTTGTTTTAGAAGTTATATTTGAGTTATAATCGGTTAAAAAAGTTGAAATTTTGGTTTTGAAACAAGAAAGGAAAGGATGAATTTGTTAGAAATTTATGCAAAAACTTATGCAAAAACGAGTTACTGTAGCGACCAGAAATTTCGAAAAAAATCTGAAAAATTTTCTTCGGGTACTGTAGCAGTTACTGTAGTGTCGGCAGTCAACGATACTGTAGCAGTCAACGTTACTGTAGCGAACCGTCACTGTAGCAAACCATGACTGTAGCAATCAGAAAATTTTGCGTCTTTTCGTGATTTTGTTTCCTTTCTTATGTTTTCTTGTAATATATTTTACTAAGAAATTTTCCTACACAAATTCTAGTGTGGAACAAGGTAAACTTGGACAAACATCAATGTGAGTGAATAACCTTGCTCAGCTAATTTGATATTACTAGTCAAAGTACAATATAAGTCCCATTTACAATATTATTTGGATAATAAGCAATTAATTTTTCATATGGGAGTATATGATGATCAGTAGAAATAAGAGTATGTAGAAATTATTTATTTCATGACAATTGTACTATGTGATGAATTCTCACTATCTTATTAATGAGTAAAGATCTACGGGATCTAATACACGAGTGTGAAAGGGTTAAAGTCCCATACTACTCGGTGTATATCTAAGAAATCTTATACACGAGTTTGAAAGGGTTAAAGTCCCATACTACTCAGTGCATATCTATAAAATCTATACACGAGTTGAAAGGGTTAAAGTCCCATACTACTCGGTGTATACCTATGAGATCTTATTCACGAGTTTGAAAGGGTTAGAGTCCCATACTACTCGGTGTATATCTATGAAATCTTATTCATGAGTTTGAAAGGGTTAGAGTCCCATACTACTCGATGTATAAGACAATTAATTATATGAGTAAATGTGGTATTTATACTTTTGATATTTTATATAGTACAGTTATTTACTTACTGAGTTTTTAAATAAACTCACACTCCCTATGATTATTTTTTTTCAGATACAGAAAACAAAGAACAAGAGTATCCGTTTGAAGATTAGAAGCCCCTTGGGATTATTCTCTATTTCTGTCTGGTGGGATACCAGTACTTATTAATGTGGATACTAGAAACGCTCTGTACTTTCTATAGGTCTCCTAGGCTTGCGATGAGATAGAAATATCAGACTATGTATGTCTATATTTGCTTATCAGATGAATATAATGCTGTAGTGTGGAATGAATGATTAAGGTTGAATGTAAAACCTTACAGAATATATGTATATAACGTATGTTTGAGAATTTTATCAAAGGAGTAGTATCTTTTCACATGCTCAATTTTTGGGATGTGACAAATTTGGTATCAGAGGAAAGGTTTTATAGGTCCCCTATAGAGTACAGAGCAAAGTGATCTTTGTGGGCCCTTCCCTATTGTCATGAGCCGCGGCATGACCATAGGATTAGGTTCCATAAAAGACCTTATAGAGTATAACGTCATTTTATAGATAACTTCTCAGTGGGACTAGTAAGTGATATTTTGTTTATGTTTGAAAATTGTTTGTTATGTGTGTAGATCTGTGACGGTACAATGTCAGAAGGATCTTCTAATAATAATGAGCATATGGGTCCAAGGAGGGCCATAAATCCACCAGTACATGTGCAAGATGATCCTAACCGTGGTGATAGTTTACATGCTCAAAGTACTGAGGGCGCAACTAGTGAGCAAGCAAGGAGAGTCGAACCTGATGCTCACGTTGGCAATGCAACTATTGCACATGTGATTAATTTGATGAATGAACGATTTGACCGATTTGAGGCTGAAATGAGAGGTCGAGCTGCACAAGCTAACCTGCTAGTGGATCCTCCTATTGTTGAAGCTGAAATTGTACCACCAGCTCAGTTAGCTGGAGGAGATAACGTAAGGGAGGTAAGAATGTCTGAATTCCAGAAAATGAGGCCTCCTACTTTTTCAGGGGAAGATCCCAAAGAGGACCCACAATGTTTCCTTGAAGATTGTGAAGCAATCTGTGATGCTATAGGGTGTTCTCCTACTCAAAAGGTAGAATTCACTTCCTTTCAGTTAAAAGGTAGGGCTGGTAAATGGTGGAGGAACTGGAAGAAAGCTAGAATTCAAGGCGCACCGCCAGTTATGTGGACAGAATTTTACAGATTGGTTATGGATGAATTTCTTCCTGCAAGTGAACGATCATCCAGGGCCAGAGATTTTCTGTATCTACGGCAGGGAACCTTGACTGTTGACGAGTATTCAGCTCAGTTTGTTAAATTATCTGAATATGCCCCTGAAATCATTCCTTCTGAAAGGAAGAAAATAGAAAAGTTTGTGGAAGGGCTTCGTGATGCCTTATATGATCAAGTGGGTTCCAATATGAACGATTACTCTTCGTACTCAGAGGCTGTTGATATGGCCCGAAGAATGGAAAAGAGGTCAAAGAATAAAGAAGAATATCATCAAAAGAAGAAAGCTAGATATAGAAGATCTTTTGATCAAGGGGAAGACTCAGGGACTTTGAAACCCTTTACTGCATCACAACATGCTCCAGCCACTCCTACTAAGTCATCTTATTCTACAGCCAGTGTGGCTAAGCCTCGTTTAGAGACCAGGGGTGGTTTTAGCTCTTCTAGTAGAGGAGGTACTCAAGGTAGAAGGGAAAAACCTCAATGTCCTGAGTATGGAAAGTTTCACTTCGGGGAATGCAGGTTAAACACTGTTGGTACAGGTTGTTTTAATTGTGGACAAAAAGGACATTTTATAAGGGAGTGCACTCAGCTCATGACAAGACCAGGTCAAGGGTCTACTTTGCCACCTCGACCACAATCTATTACTCAAACACCAACCCCTTCAACAGGGGGTAGTATGGGAAGAGGTTCTGGAAGAGGCCAAGGTGACCGTGGAAAACAAGCTGCTGGCAGAGGAAATACAAGAGTATATGCTCTAACCCGACAGGATGCTCAAACATCCAATGCTGTAGTTACAGGTATATTATCTGTTAATACTTTTGCTGCACGTATTTTGTTTGACCCCGGTTCTACTCACTCATATGTGTCGCCTCTATTTGCCAAGAGATTTGCATTTGATTCGATTATTCTTAAAGAACCATTCTTGGTTTCCACACCGATGAGAGATACTTTGATGGTTAAAACATGTTATCGTTCTTGTAAAATAATCGTTGGAGGCATGGAAACTGAGATACATCTTATGGTTCTCAATATGTTAGATTTTGATGTGATTCTAGGGATGGACTGGCTATCTTCTTGTCATGCTACTATAAATTGTCGTGACAAAGTTATTTCCTTTAATATACCGGGGAGGAGTAATTTTGTGTTTCAAGGAGATCGAAGTGATGTACCTTGCAACATGATATCTATGTTAAGTGCCCGGCGTATGTTGCGAAAGGGATGTCAGGGATTTCTAGCTTTTATCAAAGATTTAGAAAAGAAAGAACAGAAGTTAGAAGACATACATGTGGTTAATGAATTCCCAGATGTGTTCCCAGAAGATTTACCTGGATTACCGCCAGAAAGAGATATTGAGTTCAGTATTGATTTGGTCCCAGACACAAGACCAATTTCTATTCCACCTTATCGTATGGCTCCTGTTGAGCTAAAAGAACTCAAAGAACAATTGGAAGATTTGTTGAACAAAGGGTTCATTCGCCCAAGTTTTTCACCTTGGGGTGCTCCTGTTCTTTTTGTGAAAAAGAAATATGGTTCTATGAGATTATGTATAGATTATCGTCAGCTGAATAAAGTCATAGTGAAGAATAAGTATCTTTTACCAAGGATAGATGATTTGTTTGATCAGCTTCAAGGAGCAAAATACTTCTCAAAGATTGATATAAGGTCTGGATATCATCAGTTACGAATTAAGAATGATGATATACCTAAGACTGCTTTTCGTACACGGTATGTACATTATGAGTTTCTTGTGATGTCTTTTGGGTTGACAAATGCACCAGCAGCATTTATGGATTTAATGAACAGAGTGTTTAAATCCTTCCTTGATAAGTTTGTAATTGTATTTATTGATGATATTTTGGTGTATTCAAAGAGTCATAAATAACATAGTGAGCATTTGAGAATAGTGCTTCAAACCTTGAGAGAGCATCAGTTGTACGCAAAGCTCTCAAAATGTGAATTCTGGATAAGTCATGTAACGTTTTTGGGACATGTTATTTCCCAAGAAGGTATTCATGTAGATCCAAGTAAAATTGAAGCAGTTAAACAGTGGCCTAGACCAACAACTGTGTCAGAAGTACGTAGTTTTCTTGGCTTAGCAGGGTATTACTGTCGCTTTGTCAAAGATTTCTCTAAGACGGCTCTCCTATTAAATAAGTTAACCCGAAAGAATGTTAAATACATTTGGGATGATTCATGTGAACAAAGTTTCACCCAATTGAAAGAGTGTTTAACTTCTGCACCAGTCTTAATCCTACCATCAGGACCAGGGGGTTACTCTGTATTCTGTGATGCCTCAAAGATAGGCTTAGGATGTGTGTTGATGCAACATGGTAAAGTCATAGCTTATGGCTCACGTCAGCTTAAAAAGCATGAATTGAATTACCCCACTCATGATTTGGAAATGGCAGCTGTAGTGTTTGCCCTAAAGATGTGGAGACATTACTTGTATGGGGAGACGTGTAAAATTTTTACATATCACAAAAGCCTTAAGTACATTTTTGAGCAGAGAGATCTCAATCTAAGGCAACGAAGGTGGATGAAACTTTTGAAAGATTATGATTGTACCATCCTTTACCATCCAGGTAAAGTAAATGTAGTGGCTGATGCTCTAAGTCGAAAGTCTATGGGAAGTCTAGCTCACATTGCCACTATAAGGAGATCTCTAATACATGAACTACAAGAATTGGAAGCTGATGGAGTATTCTTCGAGATCACTGAGTCAGGTACATTTCTGGCTCATTTAACAGTTAGATCATCCCTTGTTGAAAAAGTAAAAGCAACTTTAGAAGGTGACATTGATATGGTCAAAGTCAGAGATAAGGCAAGGCAAGGTCTAGCACCAAGTTTCTTGGTAGATGAAGAAGGAGTCTTATGGTTTAATGGGAGACTCTGTGTCCCCAACATTGAATCTTTGAAACATGAAATCTTAATGGAAGCTCATGGTTCACCCTACGTTGTACATCCTGGTGCTGTGAAAATGTATCAGGACTTGAAACAAGTTTACTGGTGGGAGGGCATGAAGTGAGACGTGACTGACTTTGTAGCTCGATGTTTGACTTGTCAGCAAGTTAAAGCTGAACATCGATTACCACCTGGTTTGATGCAAAAACTAGATATTCCCGAGTGGAAGTGGGAAAGGATCACTATGGATTTTGTAGTAGGTTTACCTCAATCAACAAAAGGAAATGACTCAATATGGGTCATAGTGGATCGACTTACTAAGTCAGCACATTTTCTTCTTGTTCATACCACTTTCAGTGTAGCAAAACTTGCTCGACTTTATGTTAAAGAAATAGTGAAACTTCATGGTGTACCAATATCCATTATATCAGACCGAGGACCTCAGTTTACTTCTCGGTTTTGGAAAGTCTTTCAAGAGGCTTTGGGTACCAAAGTGAATCTTAGCACAGCATTCCATCCTCAGACTGATGGACAGTCTGAAAGGACAATTCAGACTTTAGAGGATATGCTAAGAGCTTGTGTGATGGATTTCAGTGGAAGTTGGGAAGATCATTTGTCTCTTATTGAATTTGCTTATAACAACAGTTACCAAGCCAGTATTTAGATGGCACCTTTTGAGGCTTTGTATGGGAGACGGTGTCGATCTCCTATAGGTTGGTTTGAACTTGGTGAAACCAAAATATTTGGACCTGAGATGATACAGGAAGATATAAATAAAGTTAAACTGATCAGAGAGAAGTTGTTAACTGCTCAGAGTAGACAGAAGTCTTATGCGGACAACCGACGACGTGACCTTGAATTTGCAATAGGTGATATGGTTTTCTTACGAATCTCACCTATGAAGGGAGTAATGAGATTCGGGAAGAAAGGCAAGCTTAGTCCGAGGAATGTTGGCCCATATGAGGTTGTAGACATAGTGGGTAATGTGGCATATCGCCTAGACCTACCTTCCAACCTAGAGGGAGTTCATCCAATATTTCATGTGTCCATGCTACGGAAGTATCTTCCTGATCCTTCTCATGTCATTCAACCCCAAGAAGTTCATTTTGATGAAACTCTCACCTACGAAGAGGTACCAGTAGCTATCCTTGATAGAAAAGTCAAGAAATTGCGCACTAAAGAAATTCCTACTGTCAAGGTTCTTTGGAGAAATCATTCTCGCGAGGAAGCTACGTGGGAGGCAGAAGATGAAATGTGGAAAAACTATCCACATTTATTTGAAACTTGAGGTAAGATTTTAATTCGGAGGACCGAATTCTTTTAAGGGGGGTAGAATGTAATACCCGTTAATTTCAGAATATAATTCGCTTAAGAGTATTTTAGAATTCTACAACGTTACTTTAGTTATTTATTTTGGTCATTTTTAATTTTCATATTTAATTGTTCTCTTTGAATATTATTTATGAAAATTGAGTTAAATGACTGGACTAAATATTTGCACAATGAGGGATATATTCTAAGAATGGTGAAATTCATGGAAAAGTGGTTTCAGAATGGTCAATTAGTCCATTTATTGTAAATTGACTGGATGAGTTTGGATGTTGGGTTATGGATACCCATGGGTTATTGAATAACCCATTAGAAATATTTAATATAAAGTTTCAATAGTACCTCCTCATTTTTCACTCAGCCGAAGGAAGGTAGAAAAGCATTTCTCTCTCAGTTATTCATTTTCTTCTCAAATCCTTTCCTTGATCTTCAGAAGTTCGATTATTTGTTCGGTTCAAAAGCTTTGTAAGGATCAAAGGTAAGCTTTAATCTCGTTATTTTCCTTAAATCTAAGTTTATATGGAAGATTAGAGGAGGTTTTGTTCTTGAAGATTTTGATGATAATTCGTGAATCTCAGTTATTTTAAAAGTTATATTTGAGTTATAATCGGTTAAAAAAGTTGAAATTCTGGTTTTGAAACAAGAATGGAAATGATGAATTTGTTAGAAATTTCTGCAAAAACTTCTGCAAAAACCGAGTTACTGTAGCGACCAGAAATTTCGGAAAAAATCTGGAAAATTTTCTTCGGGTACTGTAGCAGTTACTGTAGTGTCGGCAGTCAACGATACTGTAGCAGTCAACGTTACTGTAGCGAACCGTCACTGTAGCAAACCATGACTGTAGCAATCAGAAAATTTTGCGTCTTTTCGTGATTTTGTTTCCTTTCTTATGTTTCCTTGTAATATATTTTACTAGGAAATTTTCCTACACAAATTCTAGTGTGGAACAAGGTAAACTTAGACAAACATCAAGGTGAGTGAATAACCTTGCTCAGCTAATTTGATATTACTAGTCAAAGTACAATATAAGTCCCATTTACAATATTATTTGGATAATAAGCAATTAATTTTTCATATGGGAGTATATGATGATCAGTAGAAATAAGAGTATGTAGAAATTATTTATTTCATGACAATTGTACTATGTGATGAATTCTCACTATCTTATTAATGAGTAAAGATCTACGGGATCTAATACACGAGTGTGAAAGGGTTAAAGTCCCATACTACTCGGTGTATATCTAAGAAATCTTATACACGAGTTTGAAAGGGTTAAAGTCCCATACTACTCAGTGCATATCTATAAAATCTATACACGAGTTGAAAGGGTTAAAGTCTCATACTACTCGGTGTATACCTATGAGATCTTATTCACGAGTTTGAAAGGGTTAGAGTCCCATACTACTCGGTGTATATCTATGAAATCTTATTCATGAGTTTGAAAGGGTTAGAGTCCCATACTACTCGATGTATAAGACAATTAATTATATGAGTAAATGTGGTATTTGTACTTTTGATATTTTATATAGTACAGTTATTTACTTACTGAGTTTTTAAATAAACTCACACTCCCTATGATTATTTTTTTTCAGATACAGAAAACAAAGAACAAGAGTATCCGTTTGAAGATTAGAAGCCCCTTGGGATTATTCTCTATTTCTGTCTGGTGGGATACCAGTACTTATTAATGTGGATACTAGAAACGCTCTGTACTTTCTATAGGTCTCCTAGGCTTGCGATGAGATAGAAATATCAGACTATGTATGTCTATATTTGCTTATCAGATGAATATAATGCTGTAGTGTGGAATGAATGATTAAGGTTGAATGTAAAACCTTACAGAATATATGTATATAACGTATGTTTGAGAATTTTATCAAAGGAGTAGTATCTTTTCACATGCTCAATTTTTGGGATGTGACAAAAGCCGTCAATATCAGAATGTTCACTAAATTTTAAAAAAATTTCAAGGTTAATACAATTTTTTTGTAATTCATCCTCATTTAAAGTTTTAAAATTTTTGGATTCAAATAAAAAACCAAAAATGGTTTCATAGTGTAAAAATTGTTCAAATCGATTCTCAATAGAAGAAATAGATTGATCTAATATGTATAGAAAATATTCAATACGAAAAGAATCTTTAGCTGAATATGTGATCTCATCATTAACACTTTCATCAAAATGTTTTTTTCTATGGATTATACGTTTTTCACGAAATTTAGGTTCTATGTCCATTTCAATGGCCAACTTTTTTGTGGAGTCCAAGGCTAATGCAAAACCATTTTCCCTATAACTTTTCAAATAAGTAATAAGACCTCTTAAATGATCGATAGCAACATCTATATGCATATCTTTAGATTGTAAAATCTTACTAACAGAATTAACAGCAAACAAAATATCATACCAAATATTTATTCCTAATAAAAATTCAAAATTCCCAATCTCATAAGTTGCTAAACACATGGCTTCACTTTTTAATTTAGGATCTTCACAATGTTTGGATAATTCAATCAAAGCATCTCTTATCTTTGGTGCTTGAAACTTTATTGCTTTAACACTTTCAATTCTACTTTCCCATCGAGTTTGAGACAATGACTTAACATAAATACATACATTATCTTTCAAAATTTTCCATCGCTTGGTGGATGAAGCAAATAAAGAATAAATACGTTGTAGAACTCCAAAAAAAGAAATAGCTCTAGCAGATGAATTAGCCATATCACATAAAACTAAATTCAAATTATGACATCCACATGACATATAAAATGCTCTAGGATTTATGTCCAACAATCTTTTTTGCACTCCTTGATTTTTACCTTTCATGTTGGATCCGTTATCATAACCCTGTCCCCTTATATTATCAATATCAAGGTCATATTTTTTCAATACATTAATAAGTTCATTAAAAAGACCTTTTCCCGATGTATCATCAACTTTTAAAAATTCCAGAAAGTACTCCTCTATTTTTATTGGAGAATTCGAAGTATTAACGCATCTCAAAATAAGAGTCATTTGTTCTTGATGATTTGCATTAGGAGTACAATGAAGAATGACAAAATAATATTTTGCATCTTTTATTTTCTTTATTATTATATTTTTTATTTTAAAAGCTAATAATTCTATAAGTTCATTTTGTATAGTATTACTCAAGTAATGAGCACGAATTTCACTATTTTTTATGCGCCTAACATGCTCTTGCATAATTGGATCAAATTCTGCAAGCATCTCAATCAAACTCAAAAAGTTACCATTATTTTTTTCATATATCTTCTCATTTGTTCCACGAAAAGCAATATTATTTTTAGAAAGATATTTGACAATAGCTATAATTCTAAGTAAAACCTTTTCCCAATGTTCCTTTTCTTTATTAATTTGCTCTTGTAAATTTTTATCAATTGTCTTTTTAACTTTCAACCTTTTTTCAAGTTCAGTCCATTTGGCCATATTAGTGATATGTTCGTGACTTGTTTCATGACTTTTGAGCTTGGAACCAATATTTTTCCAATCTCTAGTCCCTTCATTTACTAGGTTACTAACACTTTTTTTTGAACAAAATAACTTACAACAAAAACAATACACTTTATCTAAATCTCTTGAATAAACTAGCCATTTTCTATCATATTTTTCTCCATTTGGCAATATTCGTTGGTAAAAAGATGAAGAAAAATGTCTATTATTTTCATCTCTTGGAAACTGCAAATTATCATGTCTAATTGGACCTTTTACTATCATTAAATCTCTAAATTTTTCATCAATATTTTTTCATTTTCCTGGATCATAAATATTTTCAGAAAGTTCACTCGATGTATTATTAAGCTCAACATCTATTTCTAATAAATTATCTTTATTTAAATTTTTATCACTTTCTTGTTCTTGATTGGAATTAAGCTCAACACCTATTTCTAATAAATTATCTTCATTTAAATTTTTATCACTTTCTTGTTGTTGATTAAAATTAAGCTCAACATCTATTTCTAATGAATTATCTTCATTTAAATTTTTATCACTTTCTTGTTCTTTATTGGAATTAAGATTATTAGTGTTTTCGACATTATCTATTTCTTTAGGTGATTGTTCAATCACATTTTCATCAATTGAACTTGTAGCATCTTTTTTATGAATAGTAACAAATTTATCAAGAGCATCACGTTGAGATTTAATTAAATTTTCAATTTTTCTTTTTTTCTTTAATTTTTCAAAACCAGACTCATACTTTCTATTTGACGTTTACTATTGCTACAAATTATAAAAAAATAAAAAAAAGAAACAATAAAATATATAAATAAAATATATTGTACAATGTAAATAGAAAAGTAATGGAATGATAAAACCTGGAGACAAAGAATTGCATGTTGATATTATGTAGTACTGCAACAATTTTGAGTCAGCTATCTGTCTTTCTCTCTTGAGAATTCAGTCATAAATGAAGAAAGAAAAAGATGAGGAAGAAGAGGTGTAGTTGATGTTGATGGAGGAAAAAAATTTTGTGAATTGTAAAAGTAGTAGGGCTTGTATTATAACTTAATTAGATAGACTTTTACTTACAATTCCTATTATATACATGCTTTTTTTTTCTAACCGTTGGGCATTCATGGGTGATGATTTCTATTAGGCTATATGCACCTTTTCCAAGTCAAACCGTTGGCCAATAACAATTAGATGGACATTAAAGTATAAACCAATGGCCAATTAGATTCAATAGGCATTAAAATAGAAACTACTACTAATTCTGAACGTTGGGACATTAAAGAAGAACTGTTGGATATTATTAGGGGGTCTAATACATCATTTGAGGCCTAAGGCAAGTGCCTTGACTGCCTTGCCTATTACACGGCCTTGATCTTACCTCTGTCTCTGTTCTATTTTCATTCAAACTGAGTATAATCTTCTCGACGGCCACCATGCAGGTTGCTACTTACTTTTTTGAGAAACAACTTGAATTCAAGTTTGTTCCTATTAACATGAAAGAGACTGAACACAAAAAGAACCTTTCATTCTCTTAATGTAAGTGTTAGATCAATTCATGGATTGCTTGTCTATGAGTTTTAGTTCAACTAACTTTTTCTTTTTTTGATGCAGATATTCGGTCAAGTTCCAGCCTTTGAAGACGAAGATCTAAAGCTATTCGATAAGTACTAAGTATACATCTCCAACAAGCACACTTAGAAATCGTTAAATTAGTATTTGTAAAAAATTACTTATCAAAACCATTTCAATACACATAATCAAGAGCAATCACGCAATATATCGCCTACGAGTATGCTGAAAAGGGACCCAACTAATAAGCAGAGTCCAAGAAGATGGCGATTATAGGGGAAAGGTAAACGCCTCGAATCCAGTGTTTTTTCCTTTTTTAATTTGTTTGTTCTTTGATTTAATAGAGTTTTTTTTGTTTAAATTCACTTTACATCTTGGAGTCAATCAAAATTTAGGAGTTTTTTATTTTTCATTTTATCTTTGATGTTGTAGGGCCCCGAGATTCGGACTAAATTTCTGAAGGATAGTAATCCTATTAAATTGAAACAAGGTCAAGAAATAACCATATCAACTGATTATAGCACAAAGGAAGATAAGAATACAATCTATATGAGCTATAAAAAGTTGGTTAAGGATGTGCCTGGTAATGTAATACTGTGCTCAGATGGACCTATCTCATTTACGGTCTTATCATGTGACAAAAAATTGAGTTTGGTTTGATGTTGTTATGAGAACTCTACAGTTTTTGGCGAGAGAAAGAATGTTAATATTCTTAGAGTGATAGTGGATCTCCCCACACTAACAGAGAAAGATAAGGAATATATCTTGAAATTGAGAGTTTCCAACAAATTGACATGATTACTCTTTCTTTATTCGAAAAGGTTTAGACTTGGTGGAAGTTTAGAAACTGTTGGGATAGCATGCAAAGAACATTCTTCTCATGTCAAAAGTATGATATTTCTTCATAATATAATGTGGCTGTTTATTATCATAAATTTTTTATTAAAATTTATAATTTATATCAAAATATTTATGTTTAAAAAATTTATGTCATAACTCATAAGTCTTACAAATTTCACAATTTATAAATTATAGTATTATTATCAGAATATATTATGTGGATTCTAATGTATTTAATGTATTATATAAGTAATTGTTAAATTAAATAGAAAAATATATTTTTATCAGAATATATTATCATAATTATTAATTAGTGTAATTAGTGAAATTAATAATTAGTGAATTTTATTATTTTATTTGATTTGAATTGATTTGAATGAATAAATTAGGTAAATTAATAATTTGATAAATTTGGTAAATTAATGACATCATATAATATTAATTATTTGATTTGAATTGATTTAAATGATTTGAATTGAAATTCAAAAACAATTATATTTATATTTGACCATTGTAGGATAATTAATGATATTACATTAAATGAATTATTTGATTTGAATTGAAATTCAAAAACAATTACCTTTATTATTTGATTTGAATTAATTTTAATTGAAATATATAGATAATAAATTTTTGAAATATAAATATACGAGGATCAAGATATATTGAAATTAATTATTGATCATATGTATAAAATTTCTTTATAGTTGATTATCCTATATTCCATATGAACATTTTTAATTTGATTATTATTTTTTATAAAGAATTTTAAATTAAAAACTTTTTATTGATTACAATTTACACATACATCTTATTATTTTATTTCATTTAATGACTTATTCTACATCATAATATAATGTGGTCATTTATTATCATAAATTTTTATTAAAATTTATAATTTATATTTGTATAAATAATCAAAATTTATATCAGAATATTTATGTTTATAACTCATAAGTCTCATACATTTTATAAGTTTCACAAATTTATAAATTATAGTATTATTATTAGAATATATTATGTAGGTCCTTGTGTATTTAATATATTATGTGTGTTATTGTTAAAGTGAATAACAAAATATATTTTTATTAGAATATATTATTGCAATTATTAATAAGTGAAATTAATAATTGGTGAATTTTTTATTTTATTTAATTTGAATTGATTTGAATGAATAAATAAATTAGGTAAATTAATAAATTTGATAAATTAATGACATCATGTAATATTAATTATTTGATTTGAATTGATTTAAATGATTTGAATTGAAATTAAAAATAATAATTACTTATATATTATTTGACCACTGTAGTGTTTTAGAGAATTTTTTAGTAGGTAAAATAAATTTAATTATGAAATTGATATGTGAATTAAAAAATTTTCTTTATTTGACTTTATTTTGATTTCTTTTCAAAATAGTTCTTAATTTAATAGAAATCAAAATTTGAGATATGAATTTTTAAATTATTATCTCTTGACTTAATAAAGTGATAAAAATTAAATTCTTGAAAGACGAAATCTGAGGCCTAAAGATTCAGTCCAAATTTAGCAGCAATCTTCAATATTTTTCTTCTATGAATCCGATTGAAACAAAAAAAATGCATTCAAAAGTAAATTTGAAATCAATGTTTAATCAATTACTAATCTTTGCAACAAATAATTTATAACAAAAAACAAATAATTTGCAAATTAAAAAATAATTAATTTATCTATTTTATTCATTTAAATTTATTCTATTAAATAAATAAATAAATAAATTTAAATCAAAGTTGAAGTAAGTAATATAAATTTGATTATATAATTAATAAATCAATACAAAATATTTAATTATTTACGTTTAAAAAGTATATGTTATAACTCATAAGTTTTATATAAATAAATTGTAATTATTATTTTTATAAGTTATGAAAAATTTTAGGAGTTATAATTTAACCGTGCATTGCACGGGTCATAACACTAGTTACATGTTAAAGTAAAAAAAAATTGTTTAAAAGATCAAGTTACTTTGCAACTTAACTTGATTGAGTGATCCGTACCAAGTGGTAAGTAGATTCCAAATCAACTCACCTAGGCCAATCTTGGTTAAAAAACAATGGTTTACTAACAAAATTTTGAACAAACTATTCCATTAACCTTAAAGCTGTGATTTTAACAATTTTGGGATTACATAGTTATGATATTTCATAAACAGCATGGAATTTAAGTTATATAGATACATAGTTACACAGAAGATAAAATCAGGCTTGGATCTGCTGCTTGTCCCATGCTCCTTACTTTTAGCAACAATAAAAAATATTACTAAAAGGAAGAGTATGGATGAGGACGAGTAGCAAATCTGCAGGCGATAAAATCTAGTTAAGTGAAAAAGTACGTGGCCCGGATAGAGAGAAAGTGGATATGAAGCAAATAACATCTAACTGTACTTTTTTTTAACTATTATAACCTGAGTTATAATATATTCCCCTCCCCCTCCCCCCAAAAATGGATGTATTTTACTAGAAGTTTACATATGATCTTCATCTTGCACTGTGAACTTTGATATTTGTACAACACTTGTTAAAAGTGTTTTTTTTTTGGTTTTATATTGCCAAGAATGACTTATATGTAATATGTTATTTGTATATGTCATTAAATAAGCTTTAATAGTTTGCAAATCAAGGTGAATGTTAGTTAAAATTTAGAGTTTAATTTCTTATGACTTTGACCCATTTTATTGTTCACAATTACAATAGAGTTTAGGATTTAGGGTTGAAGAAAATTTGAGTCGCCTATTTAGAATTGAATAATTATAATTGAAGAGGAAAAATATTTTATAAGATAAAAAAAATACTTCAATCTCAACGCTAGCATTGAAGCAAGCAAAAGTTGATAAATTATGCTCTACAGTTACTGCAAACAATCCATTAACGTTACAGTAAAATAATGAACTCTAAAGATGTAAGCTGTTTCAAATACTGTGTACTAAAATTGTGGTGAACAAAAGAGTGAGAGAATTTTCCCCCCTTTCAATTGTTTGGTTTGCTCTTTGGTGAGGGAAAAGGAAATCTGCAAACCAAATGTTATGATCATTTTGCCCCCATATGCCTAGTTCTTTGACACCCACAAGACAATTGCTATTATGCGTCTCCCATGGCACTTCACCCCATATCTAGAGCACAACATCCTACCTCAATTCGAGCTTGACCATCATGGTAGTTTATCCCAATCCTTCATCTTTGTTGTTTGAACAATCCATCTTTGAGTTTGTGCTTGTTTGGTTACACATTTGGAGGAGCACATTCAACATTGAGCACCCTAAACCACACTAGCCTTTGAAATTTGATATGTTTAACCCTATATTGTGTCATTATTGTAACCACATTTTCATTTCCAAATCCCGCTTAAACCCATTGCATGTTTGTGAATCTTCTTTGGTGGATAAACCATGTAGGAGCACTGGATTTCTTTGCTACCCTTCGCATTACATTATTTGAGAGAGCACGAATGACACAAAGTAAGAACTCGCGATATACACACCGAGCCAAGCATCTCTATTTCATGATGGAAAATTTTAGCACTATAAGCCACATTCCATGTTGTAGCTCACCATACCTTGTTCCTCTTTGTCACATCATTTCACACACAAATACTTAAATCGCAATGAAACATCCCAATTTTCCAATTATGAAACAAAACCCGAGAGAGAGAGAGAGAGAGAGAGAGAGAGAGAGAGAGAGAGAGAGAGAGGGCCCAAATAGGGGATGAGAAAGGAAGAGAAAGAGATGTGAGATGGATGGTGTCTTCTTTGTTTCACCATTACGAAACAGGGGAGCATCTTGCCAAAGGGGAAAAACGTAAACAGCTAAGGCAAAAATTGAGTTGCATGAAGCGAACCATAGTTTAAAACTTAGGTTGAAAACTACATTTTAGCCTTGGGAAAAATCAATAATTTGATCCTCTTTTATTGAAATTGTACTATGGCCCAATAATGTTTTCCATCTTTTTCATTTATCCCTACTTTTCTTTCACTTGGGTCCCTATGTTATTTGTAGTAAAGTCCCTTGTGCATCCTTCCTCTTTTCAATTGTTGCCCTAGTATGTTGAGTGTATTGCTTTAATATTGTGTTTAACTTCTTTTTTACTTTTTGCGTTCTAGTCCCTTTAACTATGCCTTGTAGTTTTAATATGTTTTTATTAAAACATTGATATAATTAATTATTGAAAAACTAATTATAAATTTTATATCATTTATTGTATTTACACATTCAAAACTCTATTTGCAAACTAATATTCAAACATAAATCACATTTATAGTCTGCTCAAACTATGTTTGTCAAACTATTTTTCAAACATAAATTACGTTAACCAAACCTAAATTTACCCAAACTATATTCTACAAATTATGGTTTGTCCAAATCATATTTGTCCAACGATTTTTCAAACATATAATTTATCAAAGAGAAAGCTTCGATTTTTTTGTAAGAAAGCTGCAATTTTCTTGTAAGAAAGCTTTGCTTTGAAATTAGACAATGGCAAGAGATGTTTGAGACAATTGCCAAAAGCTTCACCTCTATCGGAACTAGAAAGGAGACCTAGTGTTAGAGTTTCTTTCCAATGCACGAACCATGATGAAGAGAGAGAAAAAGATAAGGCCAGTAGATTACTTCTCAACTTCTCAGTATGTGTTTGAAAAACAGTTGAGGAAATTTAGGTTTGAACAAATTATAATTTACAAAATTGATTTTGGAGAAATCAAAGTTAACAAACCATGTTTTGCAAAAATAACAAGCATAAGTTTTCACTAAAATTATGCTTTGAGGACAAAATCACATTAATATAAAAACTCCTATATATATATATATTATTTTGCACTAAAATCACGTTAATATATTCCAAACCATGGTTTTCATAAACACAACTTAAAATCAAACACACACTCAATTTGATGGCTTCTCATCTCTTTTTCTTTAATTTCTTTCTTTATTGGTTTTATTATAATTTCTTATTAAAAGTAATTTGGTAAAATGACAATACAACTTTTTCTTCCTTCAACAATCCACGTTTCTTCATCATCGTAACTCATTTCTGTTTCATTTTTGCATACCAAACATGTAATACCCGTTAATTTCAGAATATAATTCGCTTAAGAGTATTTTAGAATTCTACAACGTTATTTTAGTTATTTATTTTGGTCATATTTAATTTTCATATTTAATTGTTCTCTTTGAATATTATTTATGAAAATTGAGTTAATGGACTAAATATTTGCACAATGTGGGATATATTCTAAGAATAGTGAAATTCATGGAAAAGTGGTTTCAGAATGGTCCATTAGTCCATTTATTGTAAATTGACTGGATGGGTTTGGATGTTGGGTTATGGATACCCATGGGTTATTGAATAACCCATTAGAAATATTTAATATAAAGTTTCAATAGTACCCCCCTCATTTCTCACGCAGAAGGAAAAGCTGAAAACTGAACAGTGGAAGTTTTCTCTCCTTTCTTCATTCTCTTCTCAAATCATTTCCTTGATCTTCAGAGTTTCGATTATTTGTTCGGTTCAAAAGCTTTGTAAGGATCAAAGGTAAGCTTTAATCCGATTATTTTCCTTAAATTTCAGTTTATGTAGAAGATCAGAGGAGGTTTTGTTCTTGAAGATTTTGATGATAATTCATGAATCTCAGTTGTTTTAGAAGTTATATTTGAGTTATAATCGGTTAAAAGAGTTGAAATTCTGGTTTTGAAACAAGAAAGGAAAGGATGAAATTGTTAGAAATTTCTGCAAAAACCGAGTTACTGTAGCGACCAGAAATTTCAGAAAAAAAAATCTGGAAAATTTTCTTCGGGTACTGTAGCAGTACTGTAGTGTCGGCAGTCAACGGTACTGTAGCAGTCAACGGCACTGTAGCGAACCGACACTGTAGCAGTCAGAAAATTTTGCGTATTTTCATGATTTTGTTTCCTTTCTTATGTTTCCTTGTAATATATTTTACTAGGAAATTTTCCTACACAAATTCTAGTGTGGAACAAGGTAAACTTGGACAAACATCAAGGTGAGTGAATAACCTTGCTCAGCTAATTTGATATTACTAGTCAAAGTACAATATAAGTCCCATTTACAATATTATTTGATAATAAGCAATCAATTTTCATATGGGAGTATATGATGATCGGTAGAAATAAGAGTATGTAGAAATTATTTTATTTCATGACAATTGTATTATGTGATAAATTTTCACTATCTTGTCAATGAGTAAAGATCTACGGGATCTAATACACGAGTTGAAAGGGTTAAAGTCCCATACTACTCGGTGTATATTTAAGAAAGCTCATACACGAGTTTGAAAGGGTTAAAGTCCCATACTACTCAATGCATATCTATGAAACCTATACACGAGTTGAAAGGGTTAGAGTCTCATACTACTCGGTGTATATCTATGAAATCTTATTCATGAGTTTGAAAGGGTTAGAGTCCCATACTACTCGATGTATAAGACAATTAAATATATGAGTAAATGTGGTATTTGTACTTTTGATATTTTATATAGTACAGTTATTTACTTACTGAGTTTTTAAATAAACTCACACTCCCTATGATTATTTTTTTCAGATACAGAAAACAAAGAACAAAAGTATCCGTTTGAAGAATAGAAGCCCCTTGGAATTATCCTCTATTCCTGTCTGGTGGGATACCAGTACTTATTAATGTGGATACTAGGAACGCTCTGTACTTACTATAGATCTCATAGGCTTGCGATGAGAAAGAAATATCAGACTATGTATGTCTATATTTACTTATCAGATGAGTATAATTCTGTAGTATGGAATGAATGATTAAGGTTGAATGTAAAACCTTACAGAATATATGTAAATAACGTATGTTTGGGAATTTTATCAAATGAGTAGTATCTTTTCACATGCTCAATTTTTGGGATGTGACAAAACATATTTTAATTTGTCGAGTTAAAATACCGTATATACAGATTCCATAATGATAATATAAAGCATGTTCTAATCAAGATAGAGATTAAGAGTCAACTGAAAGAGTTTTAACAATATTCTCATACCATACAATCATAAACTATGAATTCTCAGTAAATTACTATCCATTCATCATACACATTAGTTGACCTATGAGTTGATCACTTTTATAATAATGTCCTATTATTATTATTATTATTATTATTTAGAATCAAGTATCTACACATATAAATATTTTCACTAACACCCCATTCTAACTTTCAAATATATCAAATAAGTCTCTCAAATATAAATTTTATGAAGATCTTAGTTCGGACTTAATTAACATATAATAATATATGTATGTCCTAACATATATACATATATACAATAATTAATATATAAGTCTACTCAAATAATTGTTAGCATTTAATTTAATCGTGAAATAGTTATATATATACATAAAATAATTAACGCTAACATCAACTCAATAATATATTAGATAAATAACAAATAGAAGAACGAATTATTTTTATAGATCAAATATAGCGTGATTGCATTAATAGAATTTGAAAAAATATTATGAATAATAATTTTATGCTTGTTTGTTATATGTATGTATGTATTATCATCCGTACTTCATATCTAATGTTTGCTTTATTCTAAGACGATTTTATATCTTGATTAAAAAAAAATAATCTTTTTCATCTTTGTTTTGTAAATTTTAAAATTATATTTTATATGTTCAAATGAGCGTCTGTTAAACTTAAAATATCTTTGATGATCCATATTCATAAAAGTAAATTATGTTAATTTTACTTAAAGTTTAGCTAAATTATATATATTGACTATTTCAAATATTATATTTGGCTATATTGTTACGTTTTTTATATGGTAAGTTAATTTTTTTAATATAATATTAAATTGTAATTTTTTAATATAATAACAAGGATAGTTAAACTGATACCAATTCCTAACATAAAATTTAATTTTTTTTTAGCTGACAATAAAGATTATTAAATAATTTTTTATTTTTTATTTATAAGGAACCATATTGTGTAAAAAGTTAACTTTAATAACAGAAAATAAACTAAGATCTAAGTGTAATTTTGAAAATAAAATGGAGGAACAAGTACATTTTGACCAAATTTAAAAGAGAGAAGCATATTTACTTTTTTTTTCCCATAAAATTATTATTTAAAAATACTTTTATAATTTTGCATCTAAACAATTTTCTTAACTCAAAATTGCTGTTGCAGTACAATATTAAATGTAAAACAACATGTGTGTCCATTAAAAATTCTCTGACAAACATTCTATAAATAAATACTTATTTTTTTATCAGTATCACTTATCGATGTTGGTTGTAAGAGATCAAATAAAAAAAAAAGGAAGGAAAATCTATCTATCATTCCAAATGACAAAATGATTTTATTTTGTATTTCTTTTAACATTTTAATAACATAATTGTCTTTTAAGATGACAAGTAAGATACATATTTCCTAGTTTGTTTTGTTTAACATGCATAGATAATTAATATAAAAATTAAGAAAAATTGACAAAGAAAAGTTAAAAATTAAGAAAGTAAATGGTAGCAATCTCTAAATTAAGTAGATCTATTTTTATAATAACTTTTGTAGTTTGCAAGCCCATGCAAACGGCCTTATTTTAATGTTATAAATAAACTTCCGAAACCTATGCAATTATCTTTCGTTTTAATTTGCTCCAGTTTGAATAGTCCCCAAGATTTTCAGGGAAGGCAGGTGCAACTGATTGCTCATTTCAAGTATTTACTCGTACGTCACTCCATCAGTAAGACAATAGCGACACACCAAGTTTGCCTACGTGGCTATCGATTCAGAATTCCTGGTTTCTTTATTACGCAGTAATTCGCACACCTGCATCCTTCAATGCCCGTACTACCCATCCCTTGAAACGGGTTGACCATTGGCGCCGTGCAGTTCTCCTTTCTAATAGCCAATAGGCTTACCAAGTAGAAATCCGAGCACCGCAAAACCCGACCCGATCACTGCCTTAACTCATCCTCTTCCCTCGAGGATTATCTCTCGGTTCCCTTCCTCTTGTCTCTCTCACTCATCGCCACCTTCTCTCTCTAGCTTGCCGCCGCAATCATCAAATCTCCATCGCTGCTCATCTCTCAGACGCGACACCAGGTATTCATTTTTTGTACGGTAGTGGTTATTCGCTACTATGCTGTGCCACGTGCTTCGTATGCTCCTTTCCAATTGCAGTGTTCGTTTAGAAACTTTTTAATTTTTTGCGCTTTCCACTTTTCACATCTTTATCGGTGCCAGGAACACATCAATATCCTGTGAGTTCGCAGAGTCAATTTGTCAGTGGCTGCTGTGCTTTTTTTTTTTTTAGCGTCAGTGAATGAGGATCGCTTCCTATTAGGTATGCGGTATGCCCTACCTTGTCTTGTTCGATATGAATTGCTTCTCTAATGTTATGCTGCTATCGTAACTGATATGCTGTCGAGACTCAGTTGTTTATGTCGGATGATATTATTGCAGACTCGTCATTCTGATCGGTGCCTTGGATTACTTATGAAAACAACCATCAATTTCTACAATTATTTGTCGGTACTGAGCTAAAATATTCTATTTTATAGGATTATGCTTTCTTACCAAGCTTTAGACATGATGGGGCATGGTTAACATTGTCGCCCTTGGAAGGTTAGCCATGTCTCTTGCGTTCATTCTACGATAATGCTGTGGATTAACGTCTTCCGTCGTTACATGCTTTACACATTGGGATCTACAATGGATCCTAGTATAATAGGCCGTTTGATGGAATCATTTCTATTTTTATTTTTGTGTTGCCTCTTAAATATTTACCGAGGTTTAGCCTTACCTTGATCGACTATTGGTTGTTGTCGCCAGTTGTATACTCAATCCTTAGATGGGTTCCGACTTCTGGAAAGTAGGCACCAACTGGAGGATATTGTCGGCCGTTTGAGAAAATGTGCTGAACTCATGGCTATTAGATTTGCATCCTTATGTCCTCAAAGTATTTATTTTTTCCCTTTTAATTTCTTGATGATATTATTTTCGGTATTTACTGTTTGGATATTTTTCTCTACTTGTCTTATCAATGGCTCATCTTAAAATACAAATGGTCAAAGAGAAGATAAAAGGGAAGAGGACTTTCTTAATGCAAATTTGGAAGGTGGTCAATACACTTGGCGTATTATATGGCTTTATAGTGTTCGCTGAAATATAGAGGATCATGTAAACTTTGTAAAGTGGAATGTTCATTGACAAACAAACTGAGTGGTTACCACCAAGGAAAAACAGGGTGGGGAAAGGGGACTGAAGATAAACAATAAATTATTTTTGTATTTCATAAAATTTTAAGTCTTGTTTCTTGGGGACCTGTGATGCATGTATGTCTTCTTGTACATTTGTATCTATGTTAAATTCTTCTTGAATGTGGCTTTAAACGTGATCTCCTGGTGCTATCTAATTTCACAAATTAACTCTTGCAACACTTTTTAATTCAATTGAGTTCATCATTTGGCTCCCTGAGACCATCATACTTCCAAGCGTTCACACATAAATTTTGTTTTGACATTTATGTGGGACCTTTATTAACGTGAGTGAGGAGCATGCTGCTCTTAAATCATTGCAGAGTACATCTCTGTCTAATCTGTCTATATAGTTGTTTTGTCACTTTGCCATGAATTTTGTAATTCTTGCATGATGCTGATCTATTGTTTTTGTGTCATTTTTATTGTTACTAGATTTTTTTGCCCCTGAAAGTAAGATGTGCAATCACAACAAGAATTAAGAAGAGGTTGATCTTCTGCTATGTATTCCCTTCAACTTTTGCAACTAACTCAGCATGGCCGGAGTTTTCTGGCTTCAAGAAGGTATTGACTGTTGCACTTTTTGTTTCTGGTGACAACTAATAATATCTCATCATCTCTGACATTGACTTTTTTTTTTGGGGGGGGGGGAGGGTATTCTATCTGACATTGACTTTGGCTTACCATTTTAGTGAATGCATTTGCCTATTTTGTTTGTGACGTTTTCATGGGGGGTGGGGAGGGAATTCTCACTGACATTGACTTTGACTTGCCATTTTACTAAATTCATTTGCCTATTTTGTTTATGACATTTTCATCTTTTTTGTTTATAATATCAATATGTCACCAAAACTATTTTTGTTATATGCCTAGATAAATTCTGAAAGGTGCATGGTGCCTACGCAGTTGTTGAACATTTAATCAGATTCTTGTAATCAGGAATAAAATACAATATGCTCAAAGCATTGATTTTTAACCTATAAAAGAATCACACTAGTACTAATATGAAATGTGTGGGTTTTGAAAAAAGTTTCTAGTGTACAAAATCCCTGTGCTACTACATCAAAATTTCTAATTCTATGTGATTTAAAATTCTTTAGGAACTGGTAATTGTCAAGGAGTGTCATTAAAATAAATCAATTGACCGTAAAACTTATATTCTTGGGAAAGATTTGCTTATAATATAGAAAGGGACCAGAAAAATGACATAACCTGTCATATTAGAAGCCTTTGTAAGAAGGTTTTTATTGATATTAAATATTCTCTCTCAAAGGTGCTGCTTCTTCCTAATAGTAACACATTGTGTGGATTGATGTTGCATGAAATATTATTCTGTTCTTGAGTTTGATATTATTATATTTAAATCTGAAATATATATTTTCACTTGATTGTGGTCTTGTTTGCTCATGTCAGTATTTTTGTTCCTCTCATGATACACCATATAAATTTGGCCGCTGAGTGGAATTATGTCATTAGATTGTGGAAGTAATTCTTCATGTCTATTTTAATTTTGTTGATACATTATTCTTGGGGTTGATCATACAGAAGAACATTACTGCTTGCAACTGGTATCCTAGTTGCTGGCGGAACTGCTGCATATGTGCAATCAAGGTATAGAGTTAATAAACACAGTTTCTTAGACGATTGCAATGGACACAGTAATGATAAAGAAATCACAAAGAGGGAGGCCGTGAAGAGTGCTACTGCACCAAAAAATAAGCAAAAGAAAGGAGGTTTGAAATCACTTCAAGTCCTTGCAGCAATTCTTTTATCTCAGATGGGTCATCTAGGTGCAAGGGACCTTTTAGCTTTAGTTGGCATTGTGGTAAGCCTATTTTGTTCTGGATGAGTATGCTTTGTTATGATGATATTTGACTGATATCTTTGAGATTATGTAATCAATGCATGATATTGTGAAGTATTCTCATCTGCAAACTAAATATATTTTCAAGCCCATTTTCTATTTTTAGTGAAAATAGAAATGAGAAATGTCCAAACCAAACAAGTCCTTATAATTTATCCTTGCTATTCAAATTAGATGTTGATCAAAGTCAGACCTGTGATTGTTTGTTTGGACAAATGTGGTTTCTACTGGGTGTTATTATGCATATGTAGTTTGCGTAGATATGATGTGATACTTAGGCACCCTATAACACATTGGTCCCTATCAAAGGTCTATGTACTTT
This sequence comes from Biancaea sappan, assembly GCA_037074585.1. Classification (NCBI taxonomy): domain Eukaryota; kingdom Viridiplantae; phylum Streptophyta; class Magnoliopsida; order Fabales; family Fabaceae; genus Biancaea; species Biancaea sappan. Next base: position 14,144,578 of record CM073491.1, on the reverse strand, counting down.
TTACCTTTATATAGCTTGATAAGTGTATTTTTTAATATGTGTGACAGATTATAATAAAATGATTCCTAAATCTCACAATTTAGGCATGTTGAGCCTTCACTTAATAGCTTAGCCATAGTAGAGATAATAATATATATATTTATCAATGGGTCTTTACTTAAAAAGTTAGACCTGTGATTGTTTGTTTGGACAAATGTGGTTTCTACTGGTTCTTATGCATATGTAGTTTGCGTAGATATGATGTGGGACTTAGACACCCCATGATACCCTGGTCCCTATCAAGGTCTATGTACTTTTTACCTTTCTAGAGCTTGATAAGTGTATTTTTTAATATGTGTGACAGATTATACCAAATCTCACAATTTAGGCATGTTATAGATTATAATAAACAATTCAGGAGCCTTCACTGAATAGCTTAGCCATAGTAGAGATAATAATATATATTTATCCATGGGTCTTTACTTGAAAACTTAAGTTTGTGTGTTGGAGTTTGTTCTAAAAAATATTGAAATGTGGTTGAGTTCCCAGAAAGAGAGAAATTAAGAAGAAATTGAAACGGCTACTTAAGCGGTAGTACTTGCCTGCCTTGAGGAATGCTTATACTTACAACAACAATATGTGACAAAGGCATATGATTGTGCAAGTAATCAAAATTGAAAAATATAAACAAAGCATTCTATGAGTGTTAGAAATTACTGATCAGATTTATTTGAAAGCAAAGGATATGAATAATAAGACAAGCTGCTGTATTAGTTTATTCCCTAAGGATAAAGCAGTTGAATCAATGATATCTGCATGAGAAAAAGGGTTTCTCTAGATCTCAGGATCATGTTTTGTTTACTTGTTTCCAGGTGCTTCGAACTGCTTTAGGCAACAGGCTAGCAAAAGTGCAAGGGTTCCTATTTCGTGCTGCTTTTCTTCGACGTGTGCCTTTGTTTCTTCGGCTAATTTCTGAAAATATTCTTTTGTGTTTCCTCTTATCAACCATGCATTCTACGTCAAAGTACATAACAGGCACCTTGAGTCTGCGTTTCAGAAAAATATTGACAAAACTTATCCATTCTCACTATTTTGAGGTAGATACTTTGAAATTATATGTGAAGGATTGTATGTGTCTTAGATTATGTATATTGAACTTGTGATCCATATATATATATATATATTTACTTACTGTCATGTGAAGTATCTGTATCTAGTTGTTAACTTGGATTTTTACTGAGTTGAAGTCAATTGGCTTTCTTATGTTTTAGTTATTTTTTTCCTGTACATACATAAAGCTTGTTTCTTGTCTTTCTGCAATCTTTGTAGGTTTGCTTTGCAATCATTTTTTAATTTGGCTAACAGTTTCCACATCAATTGCTTTCTTCTGTATTTAAGGAATATGGATAGAGATTGATGTCACAGTCTCTAATCTGCTGACTGTCTTTGACTAGTCAATGGAATAAATAACAAAAAAGTGTGAAAAGGGAAAAGGGGATTTGGTTCCACGAACATTCCTGATGTTTTTCTACATCTTGCATGAATTGGGAGTTACTTCTATAGATCTGTCAGGAAATATATCAAGTTATCTTTACAGTTGCTTTGGACAACTATTGTAATTGCTTTCTATATTAGAGTAGCTAGGCAATATTTTTTTTTTAATAATTGAGGTAATTCCATGCCAGTACATATCTATCTGGTTCTTGTTATTTGTTTGTAGAGTTGCCCTATAAATGCGTTACGTGGTTAGCTTTTTATCAAAGGCTTTCTGTTTATGAACTATTTTGCTTTCAGAACATGGTGTATTACAAAGTATCACACGTTGATGGTCGGATAACTAACCCAGAGCAAAGAATTGCTAGTGATGTACCGAGGTTCTGTTCCGAGTTGAGTGAAATTGTACAGGATGATCTAACAGCAGTGGCTGATGGGGTGCTATACACTTGGCGGCTGTGTTCATATGCGAGCCCAAAATATGTCTTCTGGATATTGGTAACTCTATAATTGAACTGTACTACTACATGGCCGCTTTTTTATCAGCCCAAAATATTGTTTTTGTCTTAACATATTGTTGTTGCCTTTCCAGGCCTATGTGCTTGGAGCTGGTGCTGCAATCAGAAACTTCTCTCCTTCTTTCGGGAAACTTATGTCTGTAGAGCAGCAATTGGAAGGGGAGTATCGGCAGCTTCACTCACGATTAAGGACTAACTCTGAGAGTATAGCATTTTATGGCGGAGAAAAGAGAGAAGAAGCTCATATTCAGCATAAGTTTAAGAATTTGGTTAGGCACATGAATACTGTCCTACATGACCATTGGTGGTTTGGCATGATTCAGGACTTTTTGTTGAAGTACCTTGGTGCTACTTTTGCTGTTATTCTGATCATTGAACCATTCTTTGCTGGCCATCTAAGGCCAGACAGTTCAACTTTAGGGCGTGCAGAGATGTTAAGCAATATTAGATATCATACTAGTGTCATAATTTCACTATTTCAGTCTTTAGGAACTCTTTCTATCAGTGCAAGACGTCTTAATCGTCTCAGGTATATTTATTCTGGCATTTCAGAAGTTGTTATTAGAGGATATTTTGGTCTCTGTGCATGCATAACAATGCAATTCCTTGGTGAGATTCATTTTGCGTGTCTGCATTTCCTGATCTATCCTTATGTTTTACAGTGGTTATGCTGATCGCATTCATGAGCTAATGGCCATATCAAGGGAGCTGAGCCTGGTGAATGAGAAATCTTCACTTCAAAGAATAGGAAGTAGAAATTGCATTAGTGAAGCAAACTACATTGAATTTTCTGGTGTCAAGGCAAGCAATATCTGCTGATTTATCATTCATATTGTTTTAATTGTTTATGTCATGCTTTAATATTGATAGTGCACTCAAAATCCAGGTTGTGACTCCTACTGGTAATGTCTTAGTGGATGATCTGACTCTTAGGGTTGAGTCAGGTTCTAATCTTTTGATTACAGGTAGCCATCTAACTTCTCTTTCTAAATTTATTTTATTTCTTTGCTTTTCGAGCAGTATTAGATTCTCCTGATCTTCTATTCATATTATTACTGATATTTTACTATCAATTGATATTCCCTATCTTCATTGAGAATGGTGGGACTGGTGGAATAAAGCGAATGTTGTAGAGATCAATTTTTTTGCGTCCATTCATAGTGTTAACTAAGTTTGTACATGCATGCTTTTCTGTGTACATGGAAGTTTGCATGCATTTACATTGCTGGAAATACAATTGAGATTTGAGCACAGTTGACTTCAAATTGGATAATGTATATTCTGCGTCTGGGGCTGATGTTGATTTTCAAGCTATATTTGCTTCATGAGTACTTCTGTATTTTCCTTTGTGGTTTGATAGTTAAATGAACATAAATTTTGATTAATTGAAAAGAGCTATTTAAATTAAGTTCAAGCTTACACTTGTATTCTACCATCCCCTTTTACTTTTAGGCTCGCCTATTCTTCAGTGGTGACCAGCCATTCTCACCAGTCACTATTTGCCAGTCACCATCTTGTGATCTTCTTTCAGGAGGTCATTATTGATAATTGATCACTGATAGATTGCTAGATTTTCCTAAGGGTATGTTTGACAGTTAATTGGGAGGGAAAAGTAATGGAAGGAAAGGAAATGACTATTGTATGCTGATTTTCTTTCCCTTTGTTTAGAAGTATAAAATAAACATGGGAAAAGAAGTGGAAGTTTAAATGAAAGAATGTGAGAAATCATAATACAATATTACAAATTTCTCGTTTGTGATTTTGCTGTTTCTTGACATTGAAGTTTCAGAAAATAATAAAGGGCATGATAATATGTTAATATCTTCTCCAGAATCTTCCAGATGGGGGGAATTCAAGATGAATTTTTAAGGGTTTCATAGGATTTTGGAGGTTTAGTTATTAATTCCTCATTTCCCTCCTCTTCTCATATAAAAAATTTCAAGGGAATGGTTTCAATGATCTCTATGGAAACATACTTCAAAAGTTGTCTTCTGAACATTGATTAACACAGCATTTCTGCATGGCAATCATTGAAGTGAATACAGGGAAAATAGCATGAATTATTCCTTTTTTTTCTTGAATTCTTAGAAGGGCAATTTTTGTTTCTTTCTTCATGTTTGTTTCTTCTCTCCCAAACATGTCCTAACCATGTTACTTCAAAGGGAGTTGTCTTCAGGAAGCGCTGTTTTTATTCTGCTTAACACAAATAAAGGGCGTGGATGAGATAAATGATGCAATATTTTGGAAGTTGAATATGAAAAAAGGAGTTGATATGATACCTGTCTGTTTGATCTTTATTTCACAGTCTGAAAGCATTTACCTCTCCTGTTTGGATGGATTGAAAAAAATATGATTATTCATATGGTTAGTTATTCTGACAAGTTATTGATGATTCTTTACACGAAGGTCCAAATGGCAGTGGAAAAAGCTCTCTATTCCGGGTCCTGGGAGGTCTTTGGCCCCTGGTCTCTGGGCATATTGTGAAACCTGGCATTGGCTCTGATCTTAATAAGGAGATTTTCTATGTGCCACAAAGACCATACACTGCCGTAGGAACACTCCGTGACCAGCTAATATATCCTCTTACTGCAGATCAAGAGTTTGAACCACTCACAGATAGTGGGATGGTAGAGCTATTAAAAAATGTATATAGTTAACATTTAATCCTCTGTTTCTCTCAATTTCACATAGATTCATAATAAATGTTTAGTCTTATTTTTTAAATTTTCTTGACATAATTATTATGGAAAATTGCATGTTCTTATATTCAAGGTTGATCTTGAGTATCTGTTAGACCGATACCCACCTGAAAAAGAGGTAAACTGGGGTGATGAACTTTCTTTGGGGGAGCAGCAGAGACTGGGCATGGCTAGACTTTTCTATCATAAACCTAAATTTGCAATTCTTGATGAATGCACAAGTGCTGTGACAACTGATATGGAAGAACGATTTTGTGCTAAAGTTCGAGCCATGGGAACATCGTGCATTACCATATCACATCGTCCGGCCTTAGTTGCCTTCCATGACGTTGTTCTGTCCTTAGATGGTGAGGGAGGCTGGACTGTTTATAGAAGGTTGGAATTTAACTGTGCTGCTTATCAGTGTTTTATAATAGGACTGTGTTATTGTTTATAAGACCCATTTAAACTCCAGGGATGACTCTTCTGAACTGGGGATTGGCACAATGAAGGCATCTGAGACAGAACGACAGAGTGATGCAAAGGCTGTTCAACGAGCATTTGCCATGAATAAAAAGGTTCAGATTTTGTCTTATTTTGGTTCTTGTGACGCCTTCGTTGTTCCCTTGTTTACATTTATAATGAAGAATACCCTCTTCCCTCTGGTTTTCCTAGGATTCTGCATTCTCGAGTTCAAAGGCACAATCTTATATTACAGAGGTGATATCATCATCTCCATCAATGGATGATACTGTTTCACCATCTTCTGTTCTACAACTTCGGGGTAATACAAGAGTATTGCCATTGAGAGTAGCTGCAATGTGCAAAGTATTGGTGAGTGCCTTCTGTTGATTTGCCCTTACAGGATGCTGGTTTTTTATCCCATTCAAGTTGGATAGTTTTCCCCCCATATTGATTCATTCTGGATGCATTTTAGTTTGTTGTTCTTGAGGGTGTTGTTATTTGGCTCTTCCGCAACTTTAAGCCTAAGCATTAGAGTCCTTACATCTCTTTTGTCATTTTTGATGATTTTAATAGAAAAGTAATACTTTTTATTTTCTGTACCATGTTTATTCCATGAATGGTCCAAATATAAGTAAAGGAAAGGAGGCCACAATCCAGCCACTCAATCCTTAAAAAACTGGGAAATAAAAAAAATAAATCAAATCTTATCCTAGTCCTATTAGGATTGGAAGAAATAATTAATAGTATAAGGCTAACTAATCTAATCTAATCTAATCCTAATCTAATTGTGATTGAAATAACTTAACAAGATAAATCAAAAAAAGTTGACAGAATAAATTTAAACAAATAAAAATTAGATAAGGATAAATACTAAAAACTATATGGATAACAACACTCCCCCTCAAGCTGGGAAGTAGCTACTTATCATGCCCAGCTTGGATATCAACTCTTCAAACTTGACCCTTGCAATAGATTTAGTTCATACATTTGCTACTTGTGATCCTGAGGGAACATAATTCAACTCAATTATACCATCCTCAATTTTGTCTTTAGAAAGTGCCTATCAATTTCAACATGCTTTGCTCAATCATGATGGATTGGATTCTTGGCTATTCTAATGGCAACCATATTATCACAGTAGGCTTCTATGGGCATGGTGGTGCTTAAGTCAAGTTCTTTTACAAGATGACTTAACCAAATTCCTTTACAAATACTAAGTGCCAAAGCATGAAATTTGCTTCAGCACTACTTCTAGAAACAACTGGTTGCTTCTTGCTCTTCCAAGTAACTAAATTTCGCCGTACAAAAGTAATTGGTTACTTTTAAGGCTTTATCTCCTAATGTTTGCGTGATGTATATGAGGAACTCTGAGACTAATAACCATCTGTTCTTACATTGCGAGGTGGTTTGGGATATTTGGAACAGGTTATTTGGTCTCTTTGATGACTATTGGGTTTGCCCCGGTGACTTTGGTACTCTTCTTGTGACTAATTTTAGTGGCATTGGTTATAGGAAGGGGAACAAAATTTTGTGGAAAGCAGCTATGTTTGCGATTGTGTGGTGTATCTGGATGGAAAGAAATGCCAGAGTTTTTAATGAGCAGTCTTTGCCTCCTCACTTACTGTGGGAACGTATTCGCTTTGTTGCTTCCCTTTGGGTTTCAACTAACGGGATGTTTAAAGGGATGCCTTTCTGTGATGTCTATAGGGATTGGAGGGTTTTGTTGTATTAGCCTTGTTTTTGGGGCTTTGAGGGGAGGTTTTTTGTTTCGGCTATTTTTTCTTTGGATGACCTCTTGTCCTCCTTTTCTTTTTTTTGTTTATCTTTTTTCTTTTGTATCTCTCTCTTCTCAGTAATAATACTTCTTTTTCTATGAAAAAAAAAAAGTAGATCTTCTATCAACCACAGACGCAGCCCAATCTGCATCTGTGCATACTTGCACACCCTTGTGGGCAATTTTTTGAAAAAAAAACCCTTGCCAGTGGTCATTTTTAGATATCTTAAGATTTTTTACACTGCTTCTAGATGTTCTTCATTTGGCTGATTCATAAACTGACTCACTACTGACAGATAACTAATATCTGGATGAGTATGAGATAGATAAACTTGCCAACAAGTCTTTGATATTGTCCAGTGTCAACTGGGGGTTTTTCTTCCTTGAGACCCATCTTATAGTTGGCTTCCATTGGCGTTTCTGTAGGCTTGCACCCCAATATACCAGTTTCCTCAAGTAGATCTAGGGAATAATTTCTTTGAGATATGCAAATACCAGCATTTGTTCTTGCTACTTCCATACCAAGAAAGTATCTCAAGCTTCTGATTTTTTTTCACCTTGAATTCAGATGCAAGACAGTTGATCAACCTGTCAACTTCATCAGAATAGTCTCTTGTGACAACGATGTCATCTACATAGACGTTTAGAATAGCGAATTTTCCATTAGAACCTTTCTTAACAAACAAGGTATGGTCAGTTTGACACTGAATGTATCCCTGCCTTTTTACAATTGCTGTAAACTTTTCAAACCAGGCTTTAGGGGACTGTTTGAGTCCATATAAGGATTTATACACACCTTGTTAGAATCAAATTTTGGTTTAAGGCTGGGTAGTACCTCCATGTACACTTCCTCCTCAAGGTCTCCATTTAGAAAGACATTTTTCACATCTAATTGATGGAGTGACCAATCTAAATTTGTAGCAAGAGATAGAAGAACTTTGATTGTATTAAACTTTGCAACTGGGGCAAACGTCTCTTGGTAGTCAATACTGTGGGTTTGGGTGAGCCCTTTGGCTACAAGCCTTGCTTTGTGACGTTTAATACTACCATCTGCATTATATTTAACCGTAAATTTGAATTTTGATGGAAGGGAATTCCCTCTCTGATTTATAATGAAACTAAAACCTAATATTTATACAGAGAAGTTCTCACTAAACTAGGAGAAAAAATAAATGGGAGAATCCCTCTTAAATAAGAAATCCTCACTAAGCTAGGAAAGCAAATAATTAGTAAATAACTTATCCTTATCTATTAGGAAAGTATATCCTAATCTATCAGATTAAAAAAAAAAAGGGATTGGCTTCTTTATACACCTTCCCTCAAGCTGGGTTGTATATGTTATACAATCCTAGCACGTAGTTGATTTAGTTGAAACTTGTCCTTGGAAGAGCTTTGATGACAATATCAGCAAGTAGAGACCGCCACAACTTAGCATTGCCAATCACCTTCCTCGTATCAGCTGCCTTGATGTGCAAACATGCTAGTATGTTGTTCAACAGTGGATGATGATCATTGAGAGGGAATGGAGATATGATCAAGTATCTTTTGTAGTGCCTCAATCTGCTCTCTCATGAATGGATTCATTTTTGTATTTTTGTTGTCGGATGTAGTGGCATCATTTGTACAGTTGTCTTGATCACTTCGTGCATGACTAGGCTTCCAATCCGCAGGCTTCCCGTGTATTTTCCAACCTGCTTCTTTAGTGTGACCAGGCTTCTTGCAATGTTCACACCATGGCCTCCTCTTTTTCTATTTATTATCTTGAGACAAGTTGTGTGTGCGCAAGGTCGAGCCTTTAGCAGTTGGAGTGCCCAAATTTTTTGTCATCATAAATTTCCTCATGCTTTCTTCCCTAAGAACTTCAGAAAAGGCCTTTTGAATGGAAGGCAGGGGCTTGGTTCCCATGATTCTCCCCCTTACTTCGTCCAGATCTTTGTTGAGACTAAGGAGAAATTTGAACGTTCTCTTTTGGTCAACAATGTGATGGAACCCTCTTTGGTGCTTCTTTGTACATGATGTTTGAATGAATGAAGAGAGGTTGAAGATGTAGGGAAGAAGGAATAAAGAAAATACTGATACTGAATATATTAAATCTTAGTCCTTATGGAGTGGACAAGCCTCCCAAGTACAATTAATGCCAAATATTCAACCTCCCCTTCTATTGTTAATGTGCGTAAATATATAGACTCCTACTGATAACTATAAAAGTAGATATGCTAATAACTAATTAGATAATGCTAACTGCCTTAATATTTAAATGATAAAAAGATAAGGCTGAGTTAAATAATAATAACTTAAATGACTGACTCAACATTAATAATAAATAAAACAAATCAGATAATCTTCTGTTGGTACTGTATCAGTATATCCCTCCTAGAAATTGACCTTGTTCTCGAGGCTAAATAATGAAAATTGCTCCGCTTGCTAATCATTGAAATCCATCTGTATTGGCATGGTGATAGCCCAAAAATATGCATGTTGTGGCTGTCTAGAAAGAGAAGTTGCCCCTTTATTTTTGTGTCCCTAATTATAAGTTGCTGTTCAAGGTCTGCAATCTTCGTCTCTCCTGGGCTGAAAGGGTGCAGCGGTGGGGGTCTGGTGGTTTAGGTTCCGATTGTAGAAACCACGACAGAGCTTGTCCTCTTAGATGATACAAAGCTAGACTCACTTTTGAATGAACGACAGCACCATTGCTAGCCACCCTTGCTCGCTGTGTGTGTGCTTGTCGAGGACTGGGTTCACTATGGATGCCTCTGGCATCGTTTTCTCTGGATATGCAAAAAATCTCCTTTCCCTTAGCCATGCGAATCCTTCTGTCATTTCTACTTGATGAACTTTGAATTCCTCCATTGTCATCGTCTGTGTGAATTTCCTTGTGACCACTAAGGGTGTTCTAATATGTCCATTGTCGTGCTCTGTGGATGTATGGTCGTCCCTGTTTGAGTGATTCCCTATATCACGTGTCTTTATGCAAAGAACCTACTCGCAGTTCTCCACTGCGTGCCATGCCGTCTCCATAGCCATCGTGGGTTGAACCATCGCCGGGTGATGCGGTCATTGTCGCGCTCATGGAAGAGGTCCTTCTCGCGCTTCTGTCGCTCTTCGTCTCAAAGTTCCCTGTTGCTGTTGCACGAGTCTTCATCCTGGTCTCCGTAGTGTGCATTGCGGCCTTCGTCGCTACCCTCCTCACATGGGACGTCCTCCAAAGGCCTTCTCTCCATTGGCCGCTTCTATGACTATACGAGAAACTAGGTTTCTGGCAAGTGCTTCAACCATATGCTGTAATAGGGCAATTTTGCGTTGAATTTGATCCAACTCAATAATCTAGCTCTGATACCAAAATGATGGAACCCCCTTTGGTGCTTCTCTGTACGTGATGTTCTAATGAATGAAGAGAGGTTGAAGATGTAGGGAAGAAGGAATAAAGAAAATACTAATAGTGAATATATTAAATCTTAGTCCTTATGGAGTGGACAAGCCTCCTAAGTACAATCAATGCCAAATATTCAGCCTCCCCTTCTATTGCTATTGTGCGTAAATATATAGACTCCTACTAATAACTATAAAAGTAGATATGCTAATAACTAATTAGATAATGCTGACTGACTTAATATTTAAATGATAAAAAGATAAGGCTAAGTTAAATAATAATAACTTAAATAACTGACTCAACAACAACAACAACAACAACAACAACAACAACATAGCCTTATCCCACTAAGTGGGGTCGGCTACATGGATCGCACGACGCCATTGAGCTCTATCAATGACCAACTCTTTAGATATTTCATTTACTAAAAGGTCCCGTTCAATAATTTCTCTAAGTGTCCTTTTTGGTCTTCCTCGACCTTTTTTCACAGGGCTCCAAACCATTTGCTCAACTCTCCTAACTGGCGCTTCCAACGGTCTTCTTTGCACATGCCCAAACCATCTTAAACGGTTTTCAACCATTTTTTTCTCAATAGGTGCCACCCCAACTCTACCTCGTATATGATCATTATGGATCCTATCTTTTCTTGTATGACCACACATCCAACGCAACATCCTCATCTCCGTCACTCCAATTTTATGTTCTTGTTGTCCTTTCATTGCTCAACATTCACTCCCATATAAAATCGCTGGTCTTATAGAAGTACGATAAAACTTTCCTTTGAGTTTATCAGGTACTTTCCGATCACAAACAACCCCTGATGCCATTCTCCACTTCAACCACCCAGCTTGTATCCTATGTTCCACATCTCTAATAATTTTACCGTCATCTTGTATAATTGATCCCAAATACCTAAACTTTGACACTTGTGATACGACCTGATCACCAAGTTTAACCTCCATCTCGTTCCTAGCTTGTCGCTTTTTAAACTTACAATGCATATATTCGGTCTTACTCCTGCTCAGACGAAAACCCTTCGATTCCAAAATAGCTCTCCATAACTCAAGTTTAAAATTAATCTCTTCCCTTGTCTCTGCTATGAGAACAACGTCATCTGCAAAAAGCATGCACTTAGGGATTTCTTCTTGGATGTGTTTCGTCAGAATATCTAAAACCAGGTCAAATAAATAAGGGCTTAAGGATGATCCCTGATGTAGGCCAATTTTAATAGGAAAGTCTCTAGTCTCCCCTCCAGACGTTCTCACACTAGTCGTAGCCCCCTCGTACATATCTGTTGTTGGTACTGTATCACAATCTTTTTGTACATAGCAGCATCATCAGGGCATTTTTAGGGGTAGATCTCGAACATGTCAAGTTGTTGCCAATACTGCGTAATGGTGTTGAAATATTGAGTAGCGTTCAACTCCCCTTGTCGCAGGTCATGAAGTTTGGTTTCAATTTCAAATAGATCAGAGGTATTTTCGGAACTAGAGCTGGTTTCATGTGCTGCATCCCAAATCTCGTTGGCTGTTTTGTAAAGGAGAAAATTCTCTCCAACCTCTGTGGTCATGGAATTTATTAACCATGACATGACCATGTATTTTTTGTCGTCCAAGTTCGATCCTTGGGGTCTGTTGCTTCAAGAATGGGAACCTCACTAATGAGATAATCATCCATTCCTTTGCCTAAAACATACCCGAGGACGGATTGTGACCCCTGAAGGAAATTGTGGTCATTGAGTTTGTGGCTAGTGATAAGGAGAGGCGATTTTTCGATGATATTGATTGGGGAATTATTGATTGAGGAATTCTACTTGCGTCTGGAATTGACTTTTGAGGACATGGTTTGTGTATTCATGCTGAATTTGGTCATGGTGATGATCAAGAGCCCAACTGAAGAAGATAAATACTTGGCTGGACTCTACAGTGGCCAGTGACATGTAGTGGCCGGTGACACACTGATTGATAGGGAAACACCGGTGATGACGAATTGAGGTGAACCCTGGGAAGATTGGGTTATAGTTGAAGCTGTGCAGAGGTGAAAAACTAGTTCTCCAGAGGCACAGCTGAGAGAGGGAGAGAGAGGTTAGGAACCTTGTTCTGATACCATGTGAATTTTGATGAAAGGGAATTCTCTCTTAAACTAGGTCAAAGAAGTTCTCACTAAACTAGGAGAAAAAATAAGTAGGAGAATCCCTCTTAAATAAGGAATTCCCACTAAACTAGGAAAGTAAATAATTAGTGAATAACTTGTCCTTATCTATTAGGAAAGTATATTGTTGGGTATCCAATTAAATTACAGTATTACAAGAGGAAGGAGACTAAGGAAGATAATGGGCCAAAAGAGTCTCCTCAAGTGGATTTTGAGGTTTATTCCAAGAAAGACAAAAAAGGGTGAGGTGGTGAGAGAAATCACTTAACAACCTACAGCTGAGCATTGTGTTGGGGGGGGGGGGGAGAGGTTTATTAGTGGAGTGTGGAAAGGGAATGTCATAAAACAACTGAGGAACTTGGAGGGAGAGTGCTAGCCTCTCGAAAGCAAGCTGGTTATGTGTCTATTGCTCTGTTTTGGTGTTCTGGTTATTGTATGAGAGTGGAGTCATTGTTTGAGAGTCTATTTAGTGTGCTGTGTTGTTATTTCCATTGATTGTGAGTCTTTGTTTGTAAGAACTTACTTCTACCTTGCTGGTAGGCGACTCAATCAATATATTTACCATTCTGTGAGTTGTTTCTTAAGGATCAGGCAGTTGGTTTCCATCATATATCCTAATCTTCAGGCAGTTGGTTTCCATCATATATCCTAATCTATCAGATTATCAAGAGCTCTTAATTCTTCTTGGGCAGCAGCCAACCATTCCGGTTTCTTCATTGTCTCATAGATATTTGTTGAATTTTTCTCACTAGAAACATTATACACCAACACATGTAACTTGGGAGACAATTTATATGATATGAAGTTACTAATTGGGTGTTTATGCAAGATCTTGCCCCTTTCGTCAAGGCTATTGGTAAATCCAACTCTTCTTGATCCTCAGAACTTGGAGAAGAAGCATTGGATTGACATTGCTCAAGAAGTGTGATGGACTCTATTGGCTTGAAGGACTCACAGAAACCAGTGCTGGTTTATCTCGTGTTATGATAGTTGAATCTGAAAAAGATATCTTGTTATGGCACTATAGGCTTGGCCATCCAAAATTCCATTACATGAAAAAATTGTGCCCTCATTTGATTAATAAAAATTCTTCTTCTGTTCTATGTGAAATTTGTCAATTATCCAAACACACCAAATCTGTTTATCCATCCCATACTCATCAACCTTCAAAACCGTTAGTGATGTTTGGGAGAATTATGAGGGATTTTTTTTGGTCTGATGGAGGGGAGAAAAAGAAGGACCACTTGGTTAGCTGGGAGGTGTGTTGCAAATCTAAGGAAGATGGGGGCTTGGGTCTTGGTAATCTGGTGTCTAAAAACATATCTCTTTTGACTATGTGGTTATGGAGATTCCCTTTAGAGCCTAACTTCTTATGGCATAAGGTGATTCAAGCAAAGTATGGGCTTCATCGGAATGGATGGGACGTTGACTTGGGAGGTGTCATTCCCTTTAGAGCCTAACTTCTTATGGCATAAGGTGATTAAAGCAAAGTATGGGCTTCATCAGAATGGATGGGACGTTGACTTGGGAGGTGTCGTTACGCATACAAGTCCTTGGAAAGCGATTTCCCAGGTATACCACCGTTTCTTCCCTTCGTTGTCTTTCATTGTTGGTGATGGTTCCCTTTTTCGATTGTGGGAGGACTGCTGGATTGGTCCTATCCCCTTTAAAGAAAGATTCTCGCGTTTCTTTTCTTTCTCTTTTGCATGATGCCCCTATTGCTGATTTCTTTTGCTTGCAAGGGGACCAACCTGGTTGGAATCTCCATTTCGCTAGAAATGTAAATGGTAGACTATTGCTTGATCTTTCCTTGATGCTGGACATTCTGGATCCAATACGCCTTTCCTCTGATCCTGATAAGAGAATGTGGAAGCTGGATTCCTCAGGCTCGTACACTTATGCCTCCTTTCTCAATCATCTCGTCCGTAACCCCGTTGTTTCTTTGCATTTTCAAAGGTCTTATTGGAAAGTTAAGGCGCCTTTAAAGGTTGAGGTCTTTTTGTGGTCTGCAGTGCTCAATAGAATTAATACAAACGATGTGTCAAATCAGATAGTCTCTTATGGCTTTATCCCCTGATGTTTACGTGATGTGCTTGAGACATTCAGAGACAAACAATCATCTGTTCCTACACTGTGATGTGGCTTGGAGCATTTGGAACAGGCTTTTTGGTCTCTTTGATAAGAATTGGGTTTGCCCAATAGACCTTGGTGCACTCCTTGTGACAAATTTTACTGGTTTTGGTTTTAGGAAGGAGAATAAAATTCTTTGGAAAACAGCTATGTTCGCAACCATGTGGTGCATTTGGATGGAAAGAAATGCTAGAGTCTTTAATGATCAGGGTCTTCCTCCTCACTTATTATGGGATCGCATTCGTTATGTGGCTGCCTTGTAGGTTTCGGCCAATGGGTTTTTCGAGGGGGTGTCTCTTTATGATGTTTATAGGGATTGGAGGGCGTTGTTGTACTAATTTTTTTTAGGGGTCTTATGGGGCGCCTTTTGGTTTTAGATTTCACTCTTTTTAGTTTTGTCTTAGGTGGATCCTTTGTCCTCCTTATTTTTTTTCTTTTTCCTTTTGTTTCTCTCTCTTCTCATTAATAATATTTTTTTTATCTATCAAAAAAAAATGTTTGGGGCCCATCTAACATTAAGAGCATCAATGGTGCTAAATGGTTTGTTACATTCGTTGACGATTGTACTCTTCTTACTTGGATGATCTCCTTAAAAGAAATTTGAAGTAGCCCAAATTTTTCAAAAATTTCATAAACTTAGTCAAAATCAGTTTCAAACTCAAATTTGAATATTTAGAACTGATAATGGTAGGGAATTCTTTAACTCTAAACTTGACTCCTACCTCAATATCATGGAATTATTCACCAAAGCTTTTGTGTGAATACACCCCAACAAAATGGGGTTACTTAGAGAAAAAATAGGCATTTATTAGATGTTGCTAGGTCTCGTCTTACCTCTAATACTCCCAAAGAACCTGAGACTTGCCCAAGTGCAATATAGGAAAAAGAAGTAATTGTCTACACCAAGAAGAAAAGGAATGTGACTCAGAATCAAGAAAACACACTTCTTGAGCAATGTCAATCCAATGCTCCTACTCCAAATCCTGAATGAAGCATCCATATGTATCAAAGTTAGTAGTGCATTTTTATTCCTTGGTCAACTTACTAACTGATAACAAGTTGAACTTCAATGTTGGCACAAAGAGGACGTTTTTAATAATCAATTGTTCGAAGATATGTATGACGCCAGTGCCTTGATTTTCAGCTGAAGTTCCATCGGCAATTTTAACAAAAAACTATGTGTTTTGGGAATAAAATGATGTAGAAGAGAAAAATTACCTGTCATGTGGTCAGTAGCACCTGAATCAACAATCCATGGATTGGTTTGCTTGATAGGAGCATATAAGAATTACCTTTTTGAGCCATAATACTGGTACCAACTACTGGGGTAGAAGATTGACCTTGGGTGGATAATATTTTCTTAAAGATGTCTAGTAGTTCATTGTTACTGGGATTAGCGGTAGCAGTCTCAAAGGAAGGAGACCCAGAAGAGTTTTGAGGCAAATGGGTCAAGGAGTTAGATAATGAGTCTGGACTAGAGGTTTAAAAGGCTCTCATGGAGCCAAACTTCATCATTGGCTTGAATTTTAGGTTCTTCAAGGCTCTTATACCATGATGATTTTCATAGAAAAATTAATACTTTTTATTCTATGTACCATGTTTATTCCATGAATGGTCCAAATATAAATAAGGAAAAGAAGGCCACTGATAGAATTAAAGAGATGAAAGACTTAGCTATATTTAATCACAGCAGTAAAACCAAGTCCAGGAATACAAGGAAGAACCAGGATATTCTCCAGAGCAAAAGCTCCTCAGAATCATGGACGATTCTGCCACAAAGCCAATACTCCCAAAAACTGCCCTCCTTCCACTCATTCTCTCTCCTTAATACAGTGCTACTAACTAACTCCCCACCACGTCAGCCATCTCTCTCCTCTCCCCCTCAATCCGGTGCTTGCCCCTCCTAGAATAGACCCTCCATACTTTGGGCCTAGAGTCTGGCCCCAACAGTTGCTCACTCTTCTCATATTAAGGTTCCTATCAATATCTCCCCCTGAAAATTCAGCCTTGTCCTCAAGGCTAAATTGAGGAAATTGACTCCGCATCACATACTCCACTTCCCATTTGGCTTCATGCTCAGCTAAACCAAGCCACTATACTAAATATTCAACCACTTGCTGCCCTTTGTGCCATTTGACCCGAGAACCCAGAATTTTGCTTGGTGTCACTGCATCATCACTGGCTAAATTAGTAGGTAAAGTGGACAGCACCGGATAATTCCCAATAGCCTTCTTCAACAGAGAAATATGGAACACATGATGAATTTTTGAAGATGGAGGTAATTGCAATTTGTAAGCCACAGTTCCAACTCTTTGCAAGATTTGAAAAGGACCATAAAACCTTGGAGAAAGTTTGGAATAAATTTGTTGAGTTGCAAAAATTTGACGGTGAGGCTGCAACTTAAGGAAAACCCATTCACCCATCTCAAACTCTTTATGCTGCCTCCCTTTATTAGCATACTTGCACATTTGCTGTTGGGCTTTAGTTAAATTAAACTTTAATTGCTTCAAGGATTCATCCCTGTCTAGCAACTCTCTTGCCACCGCCTCAGCTTTTGTTTCACTAGCCATAAAACGGACTACAGTAGGAGCCTTGTGCCATATACTACCTTAAAAGGTGTGGTACTAGTAGAGCTATGAAAGGTGGAGTTTTACCAACACTCTGCCCAAGGCACCCAAATTGACTGACTTTTGGGCTGTTCAAATTCAAAACAGTGCAAATGCACTTCGAGACAGCGGTTAACAACTTCTGTTTGACCGTTGGTCTCTGGGTGGTAAGTCGAGCTCATTTCAAGAGTAGTGCCACAGAGTTTAAACAACTCACGCCAAAAGATACTCACAAAAATTGGGTCCCTGTCACTCAAGATGGAGTTAGGAATACCATGAAGCCTTATGACCTCTTTAACAAAAATGGTAGCCACACATTTTGCAGAGTAGGGATGCTTCAAAAGAATAAGGTGTGCATATTTAGAAAGGCGATCAACTATAACAAAGATTGCTTTATACCCTTTAGACTTTGGCAACCCAGTAGTGAAGTCAATTGAAATATCTTCCCAAACCAGATTTGGAATTGGCAGTGGCTGAAGGAGGCTGTAAGGTGTAGTTGCAGAATACTTTTGCCGTTGACAAGTGTCACATTCGCTCACAAACTCTAGAATTTGCTTCTTCATGCCAAACCAAAAAAGGTTATTTGCTAAATGCCGATAAGTACGAAGAAAACCTAAATGTCCACTTGATGTTGAAGTATGAAATTCATGAGCAAAGTTGGAATAAAATTTGATTTGGAGGACAGCACCAACCTATTCTTGTACATCAACAACCCTTTGTGTAATGAAAACCCATGATGAGTCGGTTGTTGTTGTTTTAAAGCAGCAATTATGTTTTGTAATTCCACATCATTAGCAATCTCCTGTTGTAGATCATCACTCTGTAACCAAATAGGAGATGAGACTATGGTTGCACACTGTCCAGCAGCATCATACTCACGTCCAGGCTTATAAATCACATCAAATTGAAATCCTAGCAACTTATATACCCAATCTTGCTATCTTGCTGTAATTACTGGTTGCTGTAAAAGATGTTTCAGACTTTTTTGTTCAGAAAAAACCACAAATTTCCTTCCTATGAAGTACTGTCACCAATGTTGAATGGCCAAAGCAACATCCATTAATTCTTTTTCATAAATTGACTTCAGCAAATTACTATGAGATAAAGCTTTGCTGTAAAACGCCAATGGTCTCCCTTTTGCATTAACACCGCACCCGATCCTCTACCGGATGCATCACACTCAACCTCAAACTCTTGCGAAAAGTCTGGTAAAGTGAGCACTAGGGCTGTTGTAATTGCCCATTTTAATGTCTCAAACGGAGCTGTAGCTTCTTCACTTCAATGGAACCCTTCTTTCTTAGTTAAGTCAGTAAGGGGCTTGGCTATCTTCCCATACCCTTGAATAAATTTTCTGTAATATCTCGTCAATCCTAGAAAACCTTGTACGCCCTTAACATTATGGGGTAAAGGCCAATTAACAATGCTAGACACCTTACTAGGATTCAACAGACACCTTTTTTTGAGAAATAACTTGACCGAGATACTCTACTCGAGATTTACCAAAACTGCACTTATTTTGGTTAACAACAAATGGTGCAGTACTCAGAACATTCATTACACATTCAAGATGACCCAAATGTGTATCCCAATCACGACTATAAATCAAGATGTCATCGAAAAAAACCAAAACGAACCTTCGTAAATAAGGCCGAAAGAGGTGATTCATGGCTGCCTGGAAGGTTGCAGGAGCATTCATCATTCCAAAGGGCATTACCAAATATTCGTAATGACGGGCTCCATGTAATTCGTCTAACAACTCATCCACCAATGGAATTGGAAATTTATCTTGAATGGTAACCTTATTCAAGGCCCGGTAGTCCATACACATACACCATGAGTTATCCTTCTTCTTTACCAAAAATCAAGGCCCGGTAGTCCACACACATACACCATGAGTTATCCTTCTTCTTTACCAAAAATAACCGGGCTTGAGAAAGGACTCGAGCTATGGCGTATAATACCGTGTTGAAGCATCTCATTAACTTGCTTCTCAATTTCTAATTTATGGTGGTGTTGGTATTGGTAAGGACAAACACTGATGGGTGCTGTCAATATTACGATGTCGAGGCAATCCCAGAACCTCTTGGAACACTTTGGGAAATTTATTCACCACTTAGGTCAACTCCTTAAACTGTGTTGGCAGTCAATCACCCTCCTGTTCAGTGATGGCAGATACTTCAGTATTCTACAGCCATCCTTCTATTTCCTTGACAGAATTTTCCTTCAGCTCTTGTAATGACAAGGCATGTAATTCATGAATATTACTCTGCCCCATCTTGCTTCTTATGCCACGTAATGTTAGTGGTTTGTCTAAGAAATTAAATGACAGTCATTTCTTTGTAATCCATGATAATTTTCCACAGATAGTGCAACCAGGATACTCCTAGTATAATATCAATCCCACCAAGCTCCAGTACATAAGCATCAAAAAACATGTCCATTTTCCCCAATTGCAACAACACTTTAGAGCATTTTCCCACTGTAAATACTCTATTTCCATCCCCAAGTTTAACAGAAAGTTTTTGGGAATAATCCACATCCAAAAGCAGAGATGAAACCAATTGGGGGATGACAAAATTGTGGCTGGTGCCACTGTCAATCAATACTAACACAGATGCTCCATTGATGCTGGCTTCCAAATGCATAGTTTTACAATCATTAATTTCCTCAGCTTCCAGACCCATTAGCTCCATAATTCGACACTCCATCCCTTCTTTATCCTTTTCGGGTTCAATCTCCAGGTACGCTACCCCTGGTTCCTCTTCTCCTGCTTCATTCCCCTCATCATTGGCTAAAAATCTCAGTGAACGGCCGGTGCATTGGTGCAGTGGGTCGTATCGCTTCCCACAACAAAGGCACAACCCATAGGAGAGGTGCTTCACTCCTCGAGTCTTCTTCGTGTTCACAGCATGACTGGAGTCTCCACCTTGGAAAGTAGTAGTGGACGTTTTCAAAGCTCCCAGCGCATTTGGACTTGAACCCACAGAAGTGGTGCTATGGGTTGGGCCGTTGGTATTCGGCCCGTACACTGTGTTACATTTATTAGGTTGCAAGGCCCAACTCGAACCCGAGAATGCCTGCTCCATCTCCTTGCGTAAACTTGACCCGGTCGAGTTTTGGGTGAAAGTGCCTCCAACCTTCCTAGATGAGAAGTTACTAATAGTTCAACCTGCATTCAAGCTTCCCAGACCACGGCTGACGACTTTTGTCTCTGCCTCTATGTCTCTCGCAATCTGCATAACCTGCCACCTTATTAGCAGCCAGAGAGTGTGCACTCTTTGTCGAATCTCAGTCTTCAACCCTCCCATAAAAGAACCTACATATTGTTGCTCAATAATTTTAGGCACTTGTGCAGAAACGAACTCAAACATTTCAATGTATTCATCCACTGTCCTTGTCTGATGTAAAACCTTCAGTGCCTCAAATGGATTCTCATAGCGCGTTCCCCCATAACGTAGCATCAACGCATTCTTCAAGCTGTTCCAAGAAGGATTCTCCAGGTAAACCAGTGATTAGTACTCCCTTCCATGCATAGCCGAGTAAGCTTAATCTTCATTGTATCATCAGTGTTATGCACATCGAAGTAGATCTCAGCTCGTAAAATCCAGCTCGCAGGGTCAACACTGGAGAACCCAGGTAACTCTACTTTCTTCAGAGACAACTTGAATTCATCTAAACTCTCCTTCATCGGATCTAAGGGAGGCCTGGGTGGAAACCCAGGAGGTCCATCAAAAGAAGATGCAGTATTATGTGGTTGTACCCCTTCCTCTCGCTCTTCCTTGAGTCTCTTCCCATTAATCCAGCCATTCAATCCTTAAAAAACTTGAAAATTAAAAATAAATCAAATCTTGTCCTAATACGATTAGGATTGGAAGAAATAATTAATAGGATAAGGCTAATTAACTAATCTAATCCTAATCTAATTATGATTGAAATAACATAACAAGATAATCCAAAAAAATTGACGGAATAAATTCGAATAAGTAAAAAATAGATAAGGATAAATACTATATGGATAACAACAATTTTAAAGTACTTAAGTTCTATACCCCTGCAACCTTTAGGGTCTTTATTGTGACCATTAATATTGGCTCTGTTTAGTAGGTTTGCTTATTTTCTGTTTTTTTAAATAAAGTGGAAACTCATTAGAGAGAAAAGAGTGAAAGTACATCTCAGGATAATTAATTAAGATGTTTAGGCCCAAAAGTACAACTAAGCTAACCAATTTTACATATTGGAAAGGATAAATTACTGTTTTGTCCCATGTGGTTTGGCTAAAAATCAATTTTCCCCTTTGTGAATTGAAGTGTGTCACTGTCATGTAACACCCTTGTGGTTTGTGCAATTACCACTTTAACCATCCTGTGGTGTTTTTTACAAGCAAATTTTTGACAAAAATAATTTGCACTTGAGTTCCAAACCAATCACATGGCCATTCCTATCATGATTGCCTTTTTCCTTCATGGCCTCTCATGCTTCTAATTTAAGTAATAACATTCTGTGAATGTATTGGAAGAACTGCAAAATGTTTATTATTTTTATGGAGCTGTCGAAACTTGATGAAAGTTTTGATCTTTGTGTGGCTTGCTGACATCTTGGGGTACTTTGTTTGATGAAGAAGATAAATAATTGAGATTTTTAAGCATGATCTGGGTCATAGGCTGGGTTGATAATGGTTGGAACGTGTGTGGATCAAAGTTTTCTGTAGTGTATAGGTAGATTCAAGCATGTGCAAGAATCAGTTAAGAGTCTTGAATGAAATCATTGAAACCATATGGGTGAACTTTCTGATTGTGTGAGCAAGCCAACAAGGATTTTGATTCTTGTTCTAGTTTTACAATCATCAAGGCTTCCCCATATTTGCTAAACCACTGGACTTAAACGCTAAATTGCAATTTAATAATATCTGGACAACATAAATCCAATGCCATATACAGTGGTACCTGCGAATGTTAAAGTATGTAATTGCTGTAAAAATGACTAAAATCCCCATAAAACTAATGTAAACTGAATTTGAATTCTTGTCTGCTAATAACACATTATTGAGAGTTACCTAGAAATTTTTAAATTAGCTTACTTGAAGAGTTATAACAGGAGCTATTTAAGTAAGATCTCATAAGATCATTTTACTCTTAGGCTTTTCTTTGGGTGATGAATCTGCATTCTGTGTTCCTAACTTGGTGAAATGATTGCTATTAAATTTTCATTTCTTTTATTCTTTCTATATTCACTTTATGTTAGCCTAACATCCCTCTTAAAAGCATGTGCTGTTTAGGTGTAATAGTTAATCTATAATCTGCAACTCCTATATTTTAGTTGCATCTTTCGAATGTGTACTGTGTTCAGGTACCAACACTATTTGATAAACAAGGAGCACAACTGCTTGCTGTTGCTTTTCTTGTCATATCAAGAACATGGGTCTCAGATCGTATTGCATCACTGAATGGTATTTTCTATTCACGTGTTTGACCTCTCATTGTTCTAGAAGACCATGTGCATCTTATTAAAGAAGGCGATGTTTTCTCAGGTACCACTGTGAAGTTTGTTTTGGAACAGGATAAAGCTTCCTTTATTCGGCTAATCGGTATAAGTGTTCTTCAAAGCAGTGCATCTTCTTTTATTGCACCTTCTATAAGGTAATTTAGCATCCACAATGGGGGGAAAAACCTTAATTGCAAACCCAAATCATGTTTGGACTAGTGTTTTAATTTTTGTTCTAGGAGATAACTATTTTTTTTTTTTGGTGAGATTAAGTAGTTATTAATCTCTATAACAAGAAGTTTCCATATTATCCTTTGAATCACTGGATCTCTGGTTACTGCTACAATTACATTTTTCATTGTAAGAGAACAAAATCACGATTCGACAATTAGTACATGTATTTCTTGAACAAGTGACCTGATATCCTTGTTAAGGTTTCTATGTCTTATTGTATCTGAACTGAATCAGATATTTACTTATATGTTTTCATTTGTTGATATTATTCAGTACAATTTTTTTTAATCATAATGCTGGGGATGCTGCTCTACTATGCCTTCTTGTGTTTAATTACATCCCACTAATACCTACTGTATTGTGTTTTCTGTAGTATTGATGTAACTTGAGTTGTATGAATCAACCACCCTAGGTGCACTGCATTAGTCATTAGTCATAGATAGTTGCTTTTAAGTGGTTGCCACCAAACCCCTGGTCCTGGAGGTCTCTAAATGGCCTACCTATTGGTTGACTATTTGAGTCTTGCTGATTTAATTGTAACCTCGTTTTGGGTAGTGGTGATAACTTATCCCCTTATTTTTGTTTAATTTCTTATGATTACTCCTTGAGTCAATGTGCCATTCCACTAAAATGGAGATTTGCCTCATTATGTATATCTCTAACAAAGCTAAACAATGTGTTTTTTGCTTTGCACCATATATATATATATATTTTGGTTCGTTAGCTTAGACTTCCCTTTTAAGACTATTGATTAGTTTTGAAAGCCTTGATAGCTTAGTGAATGTCAATTTTTTTGTTTATAATGCTAAACTTTGAAATTACCAGTTGGCGTGCTAAAAATAATTAGAGTATTTTCTTCATCTTTGTAAATCAGATAAGATTGATGGAAGAAAGTGTGTTTTTCTCATTCATAGAGCTATGATATATATACAAAGGGAATCATAAATACAAACAAATCATAATCCTAGATAATCCCTATAATTATGTCTATAATCAAGCTATCCTTATAATCATGCTATTTAGTATATATAATTTGTAATGTAACACTCTCCCTCAAGCTGGATCATAGATGTTAATCATGCCTAGCTTGCTACAAATGTAATTAATGCGGGCTCCATTTAAGGCTTTTGTAAAGATATCTCCCAACTGGTCCTCTGTTTTAACATATCCTATAATAATAAATTTTTCTTCAATCTTTTCACGAGTAAAGTGACAGTCGATCTCAATATGTTTAGTTCGTTCATGAAACACAAGATTAGAAGCAATGTGAAGAGCAGCTTGATTGTCATACCATAGCTTTGCTGGTAGTGGGACCTCAAAGCCTACTTCTTTCAACAATTGGTATATCTATACAATTTCACATATTAAGTTTACCATAGCTCTGTATTCTTATTCTGCAGTAGAGTGGGAAACTACATTTTGCTTCTTACTCTTCCATGAAACTAGGTTCCCTCCCACAAAAACACAATAACCAGTAGTGGATCTCTTATCATCCTTGCACCCTGCATAGTTTGCATTAGAATAAACTTCAACCTTAGTGTGTCCATGATACCCATAAAATAATTCCTGTCCCAGGGCTCCTTTTAAGTAGCAAAGGATTTGCTCTAGAAGTGCCCAATGGTTGATAGTTGGAGAGGACATAAAGCGGCTTACCACACTAACTAAATACGAGATGTCAGGGCGAGTCACACTAAGATAATTCAATTTTCCTAAAAGTCTCCTATACCTTTCAGGATCATGAAATGGCTTACTATCGTTTTTTGCAAGCTGTAAGTTAGGGGTCATTGGAGTACTAGATGGTTTAGCTCTTATTTTTCCTGTTTCTTTCAACAAGTCAAGAACATACTTCCTTTGAGATAGGAAGATCCCCTTCTTATTTCTCATAACTTCAACCCCTAGAAAGTATTTCAAGGGTCCCAAATCTTTTGTCTGAAAATGGGAATGCAAGAAAGTCTTGAAACTAGAGATGCTGAACTGTCACTCTCAGTAATCACAATATCATCAATGTATACCACAAGTAGAATAATGCTATTCTTAGACTGCCTGTAAAACACAGTGTGATCAGACTTGCTTTTCTTCATTCCATATTCCAAAACAACTTGGCTAAACCTGCCAAACCATGCCCAAGGGCTCTGCTTTAGGCCATGCAACCATTTTTGAAGTCGACATACTTTCCCATACTCCCCTGAGCGACAAACCCAGGTGGTTGCTCCATATAGACCTCTTCCTGAAGAGTACTATGAAGAAAAGCATTTTTAACATCTATTGGTGCATCGACTAATTATGAGTGGCTGCCAAGGAACTGAGGTAAGTTTGGCAACTGGAGAGAAAGTATTTTAGTAATCAATACCATAGGTCTGAGCATAGCCTTTTGCAACAAGACGGGGCTTTCAAACAGGTCACAGATACATCAAGATTGACTTTAATTGTAAATACCCACTTGCATCCAATGGCTTTCTTGCCAACAGGTAAATCCACTAATGTCCAAGTGTCGTTATGATCAAGAGCATTTATCTCTTCTAGCATGGCATCATGCCACCCTGGATAGGCCAAAGCTTCAGGAATAGTTTTAGGAATAGACACAGAATCTAGTTTGGCCCAAAATGAACAAGAAGGCGAAGACAAGTGATCATAGGAAACAACAAAAGCAATAGGATAAGCACATAGACATTTACCTTTGCAAAGAGCAATGGGGAGGTCAGGAGTAGTTGAACCAGGGTCCGACGACAAAGCAGATGGTGGAGGGCATGAATTTGAACTTGCAGTGAGAGGTTGTCGTCAAGTGTATAGATGGACAATAGGTGGCCGGGTAGACTCTGGAGGCGATGCAGCTATGAAAGGTGGAGAACAAGTGACAGTATAGACTAATGAGAAGAAGGGAATGTCTTCTTGAAAGGTAACATCTGCAAAGACGAGGTAACGCTGAAGGGTAGGGGAAAAACACCTAATCCTTTAAGGGACTTAGGGTCTAACTTTGTGACCTGGGGTCAGGTATCCTGAACAAAACAAGTATTACAAAAGATACGGGGTTTAATAGGAAAAACAGGTTTAGGTGGGAACAAAACAGAATAGGGACTTTTCCCATACAGAAGATAGCACCCGATTGATTAAGAAACAAGCTGTCAAGACAGCATTAGCCCAAAAAGGTTTAGGAACATTCATTTGAAATAAGAGAGCTCTAGCAACCTCAAGTAAGTGTCTATTCTTTCATTCAGCGACCCTATTTTGAGCGGGTGTGTCAAAACAAGAGGATTGATGAAGAATGCCATGCTGAAGCATATAAGACTAAAAAGAATCAGATAGGTACTCATTGGCATTATCTTTTTTCAAGGTTTGAACGGAAACATTAAATTGCGTTTTAATCAAAGCACTAAGGTACGAAAATGTGAAAAAATCTCAGAGCGATTTTTCATCAAATGTAACCAAGTGACACGAGAGTAATCATCAAGAAAAGTAACAAAATATTTAAAACTTGGCTTTGATAGCATGTAAATCAGATAAGATTGATGGAAGAAAGTGTGTTTTTCTCATTCATAGAGCGATGATATATACACAAAGGGAATCATAAATACAAACAAATCATAATCCTAAATAATTGCTACAATTATGTCTATAATCAAGCTATCCCTATAATCATGCTATTTAGTATATATAATTTGTAACGTAACAATCTTCAATAGATATGTATATCTTCTACATTAAGTTAACTATTTGTTATTTATTGTTATGAAATATGATTCATAGAATTGGCCTTCTGATTCACAATGCGTATCTTGATTTGTGATGACTATGAATTACTAGAGTAAATGAGTACTAGACTATATATATTATATTATATTATGGTTTTATATTTTGGAAGGAAATTAGAAAACCATGTGAGTTTCAAGATGTAATAGATGTTAATCCTTCTGTTTTAGATTATAATAAAACTATTCATGGTCTTATACTTAATAGCTTGAGTTTTTTGAGTTGACCTAGTATTTGATTTGATATTAAAGCCTTTATGAGTCAATCATGTGGTCTAGAGCTCAATCCTTGGTGCTACTTCCCATTCTTTTAATTGAAATTAAGTTCCAACATAAGATATGGTGGGCTTTTTGTCACACTTTGAACCCAAAAGGGTTTTCATGTGAAGGGGTGTGTTAAAGATTAAAAACTATTCATGAGACTTCATTGAGTAGCTTAAGTCCTTAATACTTTCCGGTTTCTTTTTGCTTTACAGCCCAGTCCTACCACTGTGCCTTCTTCAGTTAGATTTTCTGTTTGGGATCTTTATGATTTTGAAAGTTTTATTTTATGTTACTGTTACAGACATAACTCTGATTTCCTATGCCTATAAGGATAGTTTAACATTTCTGACATATGTTATAAGCACACTATGCCCCTGGAATGTGCTTAGGTTCTATCATACTCCATGATCTGATAATGCTATGCCTCATAAGGTTTATTTTGAAAATTTTGATTATATCTGTCCTATTTTAACAGAATGTCCAAATAAAAGTTTATTGTTTAGGAGGACCTGTTGTTCTCCTATTTCTTGTTTTTTTTTCTTTCTTCCCTTTGTAATATTCTCTCTTATTTAATAATATTTTCTTTTTCTGTTAAAAAAAGTTTATTGTTTAGGTTTCAGAATATTATAAATGATAATATATTGTTATCCTTGTCATGGGAACTTTTTTCTGTAACATATTAATAATTGGAACGACTAAATAGTTGAAAGCATGGGGAACAAAATAATAAAAGAGTGAGCTAGTTGATCTACCAATTGTCTATCGCATTGCAAATGGTAAATATGAGTGAGCTATGGCTTGTTCTACAGGCACTTGACTGCCAGGCTGGCTCTTGGCTGGAGGATTCGTTTGACACAACATTTGCTCAAGAACTATTTGAAAAACAATGCTTTCTACAAGGTAATTTAATATATATTTACTAAATTCATTGTCTATTTGAGCTTAGCATGATTTGTATTTACTAAATTCTTTCTACAAGGTAATTTAATGTATATTTACTAAATTCATATACTAGGAACAACCAGAATTAGAATTTTATATTTTGAGTAGCAGCTTCCTTGCTCTCTTGCCTTAGAAGGTTACAATAGAAATGGTGATGAAAGAGAAAGGCAATTTTAATGGAAAAGAATGGTTGATGTTTTCAAGAGAGATACAAAGAGGACTTCTATTTACCTGTGAATTTGGATAAAAAAAGGAATTCTCATTCTAATTCATAATGATAGGAGAAAAATAAGTAGGAGAATCCTTCTTAAATAAGGAATCCTCACTACAATAAGAAAGCAAATAATTAGTAAATAACTTATTTTTATCT
Organism: Biancaea sappan; assembly: GCA_037074585.1. Classification (NCBI taxonomy): domain Eukaryota; kingdom Viridiplantae; phylum Streptophyta; class Magnoliopsida; order Fabales; family Fabaceae; genus Biancaea; species Biancaea sappan. Next base: position 14,116,376 of record CM073491.1, on the reverse strand, counting down.
ACTAGGAAAGTATATCCTAATCTATCAAATTAAAAAAAAAAAAAATAAGGATTGGCTTCCGTCTACACGCTCCCTTAAGCTAGGTTGTATATGTTATACAATCCTAGCTTGGAGTTGATTTCGTCAAAGCTTGTCCTTGGAAGAGCTTTGGTGATAATGTCAGCAAGTTGAGTGAACTTGTTTAGGTAGAGGAGGACTTTCTTTGAACAAGTAGAGACCACCGCGCAACTTAGCACTACCAATCACCTTCCACGTATCTGCTGTCTTGATGTGCAAACGTGCTAGTATGTTGTTCAACAGTGGATGATGATGATTGAGAGGGAATGGAGATATGATCAAGTAGCTTTTGTAGTGCCTCATTCTATTTCCTAGTGAATGGTCTGATCTCTATATTTTTTTTTTGTTGTCGGATGTAGTGGCATCATTTGTACAGTTGTCCCGATCACTCCATGCATGACTAGGCTTCCAATCCGCAGGCTTCTCGTGTATTTTCCAACCTGTTTCTTTAGTGTGACCAGGCTTCTTTCAATGTTCACACCATGGCTTCCCTTTTTTTGTTTAATATCTTGAGATGAGTTGTGTGTGTACAAGGCCGAGCCTTCAGTAGTTGGAGTGCCCAAAGTTTCTATCATCATAAATTTCCTCCTGCTTTCTTCCCTAAGAACTTCAGAAAAGACCTCTTGAATGGAAGGCAAGGGCTTGGTTCACATGATTCTCCCCCTGACTTTGTCCAGATCCTTGTTGAGACCAAGGAGGAATTTGAACATTCTCTTGTGGTCAACAACCTTTTTGTATAGAGCAACGTCATCAGGGAATTTCCATGGGTAGATATCGAACATGTCAAGGTGTTGCTAATACCGTGTAATAGTGTTGAAATATTGAGTAACATTCAACCCCTTTGTCGTAGATCATGAAGTCTGGTTTCAATTTCAAATAGTTTAGAGATATTTTCGGCATTAGAGTAGGTTTCATGTGCTGCATCCCAAATCTTCTTGCCTGTTTTGTAAAGGAGAAAATTCTCTTCAATCTCCGTGGTCATGAAATTTACTTACCATGACATGACCATGTGAGTTTTTGTCTTCCAAGTTCGATACTTGGGTTTTGTTGCTTCAGGAACGGGAACCTTACCAATGAGATAATCATTCATTCCTCTGCTAGAAACATACATGAGGACGGATTGTGACCATTGAAGGAAGTTGTGGCCACTGATTTTGTGGCTGGTGATAAGGAGAGGCGAATTGTCAATGATATTGACTGAGGAATTATTGATGGAGGAATTTTGCTTGGGTCTGGAATTGACTTTCGAGGACATGGATTGTGTATTCATGATGACGATAAGGAGCCCAACTAAGAAAGATAAGGATTTGGCTTGACTCTATGGTGGCCGGCAACCAGGCCAGTCCAAGCTGGTACTAGATCGGCGGTGTCACACGCCTTCAATCGCCGACACATGAGAAGACGTAGTAAAAGAATAGGGCGGCGTGGTGGCACGTACAGCAGTTGGAGAAGCTTGGGTCAACGGGGATGGGCTGCCGATGACCTCTTGAGGCGAACTTGGGGGTGGTTCAGCCAATACAGTGGGAGAGGGAGGAAGAGAGTATATAATTAGTAAGTAACTTGTCCTTATCTACTAGGAAAGTATATCCTAATTTATCAAATTAAAAAATAAATTAAAAAAAAAAAAAGGATTAGCTTCCTTCTACAACCTGAAAACCCAAGGATAGTTCAAACTCTCCATGACTGAGGGGCTCTAAATTTGGCCAGAGGTGGCTAGGGTTATTTCAGAGGCATGGAGAAAGAGTGCCGAAGATAGGGGAAGGTTAAGGTGATGAGCAGTGGTTAACATAGTGTTATTTTACATTATTCTATTCATTCATTCCCATAGGATTATTAGACAAAAACCTTCTAGGGAGGAATATTATTTCTAAACAGTGGTAAACTTTATTGCACGGTAACAAAGTTTTTAAGAATAAAATGCTTTGACCTCCCCTGAATTTAGCAGTAAAGACACAGGCCTTTCCTGTACTTTGAAAATTGTATACGGCTGCTTTATATTTTAAAATTATACTATCATTTAGTGCATTTTAAAGTTGTGCTTAATATTAATATTTAAGTAAGACATTAGAAGGCAATTGAAACATCAAACTCATTGGTCAAATGACTAAAACACACTTTTGTTGTTTTTAATCTCTTTAGTGGGTGAGCCCAGCTGGTCCTGAGGCCTTTCTTTCAACTAAATTCAGGGGTTCTGAAAGGATTACCAAAATTTATGGCAATGTGCTATGTTTGCGGTCCTGTGGTGAATTTGGTTAGAGAGAAATGCTGGGGCTTTTAAACAGCAATTCATTCCATCGCACCTTCTTTGGGAAAGGTTTAGTTTTATGGCTTCGCTATGGGTTTCAGCAAATGGTTTCTTCAAAGGGATGTCCATAGTGGATATTCAAAGGGGACTGGAGAGCTCTGTTGGTTTAAATTCTGTTTATTTTTCTATCTTCTTTCTGTCTCTTACCTAGATTTTGGACTGGGAGAATCTCTTGTCCTTTGGTGGTTTTTGCTTTTCTCTTTCCTGACTGTTTAATAAAGTTTTCTTTTTCTATATATATCTTAAAAAAATATTTGGGTACATTTTTGGGAATGAGTGCAAAATTCATGTTACGTGCATATCTATGTAGGTCTTCCACATGGCAAACAAAAATATTGATGCAGATCAGAGGATAACTCATGACTTGGAAAAACTAACGACAGACTTATCAGGACTGGTCACTGGGATGGTAAAGCCGACTGTGGATATTTTGTGGTGAGTACTTCATTTATGTAACATCGAGGTGTATTATTACTAGGGTTTTAATCTAAAAGTACTCAGAATTAATGTATATGTTTCTTGTATTGATTTAACTTTGTTTTTCTTTCGTCCTTTAGGTTCACCTGGAGAATGAAGCTATTAACCGGTCAGAGGGGAGTTGCTATACTGTATGCTTACATGTTACTTGGTCTGGGATTTTTAAGAACCGTTACTCCTGATTTTGGTGACTTGGCAAGTCAAGAACAACAGCTTGAAGGAACCTTCAGGTTAGCTTATTTTAGTTCCTGTTGCCTCTTTCACTGTTTCTAACTATATTGCTCTATAAATCATTCTGACCTTCACCCACTTGTTGCTTCCATTAGGTTCATGCATGAAAGACTGCGTACTCATGCTGAATCTGTTGCTTTCTTTGGAGGTGGTGCTCGAGAAAAAGCTGTGAGCTTCCTAACTAAACAATATTTTATAGTTTGTTTTTTATTTTTGAAATACCCAGTTGGTGCATGCTTTTGTGTTGTATAAATATCAATACTATATATGTTTGAGGTTAATATAAAGAAATCTAATCAGGTTGCTAACAGGTTTGACTGGAAAGAACCAGTGTACAGTTGGTTTTAGCTTATTCTTTATGCATTATGATTCTGGTTGGCTAGAATACTTTTGTTAGGAATTAGATTAAGACAGTATATTGTCATTTCATAACTTCTACACTTTAACATTAAGCAGATGGTTGAGTCAAGATTTAAAGAGCTTCTCAGCCACTCCAAGTTCCTTTTGAAGAAGAAGTGGCTGTTTGGTATACTGGATGATTTTATCACAAAGCAGCTCCCACATAATGTGACTTGGGGCTTGAGCTTGTTGTATGCCATGGAACACAAGGGAGACAGAGCATCAGTATCTGTGCAGGGTAAGATTATTTTGATTGCTTACAGTCATTCTCTGTCTCTTTTCGTGATCTCCTTTCACAATATTTTACTTACAGGTGAGCTGGCACATGCTTTGAGGTTCTTAGCATCTGTTGTTTCTCAAAGCTTTTTAGCTTTTGGTGACATTCTTGAACTGAATAGAAAGTTTGTCGAGCTCTCTGGTGGTATTAATCGGATTTTTGAGCTTGAGGAGCTTCTGGATGCAGCACGGTCTGGTATGTCTTCTCTTTTCTCACTTCCATAAAGAAAGTTACTGAAAAATGTCTGGCTGTTTATGCAGCAGTAATTATTGTTTAAGAGTCATTGTATTCTAATACGATCCTTAATCATACAGGGGATTTTATGAGTGGCGCTATAGCTCCTACAAAAGTGAGGGATGTTACTTCCACAGATGTCATTTCCATTTCTAAGGTTGACATTATCACCCCTTCTCAAAAGATGTTGGCCAGGGAGTTGACATGTAACATAGTGCACAGAGGAAGCCTGCTTGTTACGGGTTGGCATAGCTATTATTTTGATTTGTTTCCTTTTATTAGATGAACCTCTCTTGGAACTGATTATTAAATCTTGCGTGTATCATATTAAAAAGGTCCAAATGGAAGTGGAAAAAGTTCCATTTTCAGAGTACTTAGAGGACTTTGGCCTATTGCTAGTGGAAAACTTGCCAAACCATCTGAAGACGTGGATGAAGAGGCTGAATCAGGTTGTGGCATCTTCTATGTTCCTCAGCGACCCTATACATGCTTGGGAACACTAAGGGATCAAATAATATACCCCCTATCCCGTGAGGAAGCAGAGCTTAGAGCACTGAAGATGTATGGAAAAGGTAATTTTGTTAGCAGGAAGAAATAAGATGCTCAGAAATACCTTTTGCATTAACAATGGAGTTTCTGACCCTACACAACCTTAGTAACTGATTTGATTCAACTAATCCTTAAATTGACGCTACTGCTTTATGTTGATTAATTACTGCCATCTGAGATTGAATTAACTTGTGACGTATTACTTGTGTTGATAGTGATGAACATTTATCTTTTTCACAAGTTTATTTAGAGAAAATGCCTCAATATAGCTTGGGATCTTCTTTTTACAGTGAACCAATAATTATTTCTGATTCTCATCTAATTGCTTTTATGGGTGCATTAATTTTATTTTGTTTTGCTATAATTAGTTCTGATCAAAGTACCCTGGCATATTCAGGTAACAATTATGGTGACTCTAGAAATGTGTTGGACACACGCTTGAAAGTTATCCTAGAGAATGTTCGGTTGAATTATCTTCTAGAAAGGGAGAAAGGTGGTTGGGATGCTAATTTAAACTGGGAAGATGTTCTCTCTCTTGGAGAACAGCAGAGGCTAGGCATGGTATGTAAATATAGTCCCTAGTAATTTGAAATTGAACATGTTGAATTTCTTGAATATTTTATTTTTTCAACTTAATATAGGCCTTAAAGTAAAGGAAGAGATTTTAATCTTTTAGAATGAACTTTTAGTTTGGATTTTTAACATTTCTTCTCTTTTGTAAGGCACGCTTGTTCTTTCATAAACCTAAATTTGGCATCCTCGACGAGTGCACCAAGTATGTATGATGATTACTGTCATCATTCTCTCTCCAAAGATTCATCTTATACATTGTTAATCCTGATTTTTACTGTCTATTAAAAAAAAAAATTATTGCAGTGCCACTAGTGTTGATGTTGAAGAACACTTGTATGGGCTAGCAAAGGATATGGGAATTACATTTGTCACATCCTCGCAAGTAAGTATGAATGTAAATTATAGTAGCACAACAAAGAAAATACAAAACTTCAACATGGTTAATTTATGGAGTAAAGAGCAGTTCATTAGTTGGTTTTTGGATACCAATTACCATTTATTAGTTTTTTGTGGTTTTCCATATGTCCCTTGTTCTGTAGGAATTTTTAATGTGACTTTTATATGTAATACACTGTTTCATTGGGTACATGACACATGTATGTTTTATTTACTCCCTGCTACTTAAGTGTAATAATATTTCTAATTTTAAACATGCGTACTAGCCATCCCAATCTGATCAAACTAAATATCTTTACTTCTGCCCCAGCGTCCTGCTTTAATTCCTTATCATTCCATGGAATTACGACTGATTGATGGTGAGGGTAATTGGGAGCTTCGTTTGATCAAGCAATGAGTTCATCGAGGGAGATTGCCGTTGCAGAACTTCCCAGTGTACTATTAAGATTTTACCAAATCTTGCACGCACATATTGGCTGGTGGAAAATTGGATATTAAGTTTGCCAATGAAGGTCATATATTTTCTTTTATTTTGGTTTTACCTTATTCAAGCTTCATTATTTTTCCCCCAGACTTGTGTGGGGACCATCGAGGCTTAACATCAGCAGAAATAGCCAATATTATGAAGTTCTCGCAAACAACCTTTTGGTGATCTCTGCAATATAAAGATATCAATCATGTACAGTTTTTTTTTTTTTTTTCCTTTCATAGGTAGTTGATATTGATTCATATGTTGTAACTGTAGGATGTAATGATTAAACTATATTATTCTACCAATAAGGCGGGAAAGTAAAGGAATTTGCTTATTCCCGCTGATTTGTGTAAGCGGTTCTTTTTTGCGTCGTTGACTCCTATACCAGCCGAATTGCTTTTTTTCATCTCTTGCTCTTAGTTCTCACGAGGCAATGTTACTGGAGGAATTTACGTTGTGATATAAAGTGGAGATCCAATTCTTGTGACGTGTAGAGATGCACCATACAATTGTTAACTGGATAACTTCGGAGAACGATGAATAGTTGATCCTAAGGACTTTACGTTGTCTTTAAGATTTTAGCATTATTATTATTTTTTTTGTACTGTAATAGAGTGGTTCATAAAAATTTTTTATCGAAGGTTAATTGTGCAATGATAAAGTATACATGGATTATAATATGATCTTGTAATTATCCATAAGCACATGCGTTGGTATGACGTGTGGACCACGATCCTTATTCATCATCGGTTCAAAATACGTTTTTAATTAACTAGAGTCTGATGGTGAGATCTCGCGTTCTTCTGTCAGTGAACGCCACCTGTAAAGATTAGGGTGGCATCTTTCAAGATTGTCCAGTTATCAATAAAAAGCCAATCATAAATCAGATTACCTGAGCGATTTTGATCCACAGGAAGACAAATATATGGACAATCTTATTACTTCATTGATAAAAATACACTCAAAGTTTTTATAGTTTTATCCAACAATAAATTTAGTTTTTTATATTTTAAAAATAATAAATTTAATCACTGTAATTTTAAAATTATGAAATTGATTCATGTAAGTCAACAGTTATTTATGCTATGTTATGTCCATGTTAATTTAAATAATCTATTGACATGGCAAATTAACAGTAGATGTGGCAACAAAGTTGTTAATTATTATTATTATTATTATTGTTGTTATTTTCTCTTCCTTCTTAGGACGCTCGATTATAGTAGTTGAATCTTGTCTTTGTCAAAGCTTCAATCTCCATTAGAAGTTGGATGTCCTGCATTCAAGTAAGAAGTTTGATTGTAAAGAAATCAACACCGCAACGAATTGAAATCATCCTTCCATTCAACATCATTGCCGTTGCAGATTTAAAGGTATCCTAGTTTCGAAGTTTGCATCTTTCTTCCTCTACGGTTGGAATTTTTGTGAAATTCCTTTGTGCAAATTGGAGATGGTGGACTTTTGTGCAAATTCCTTTCTAAAATTCATTTGTTGCATCAACTATACTTTCTTGTTCTGTCATTCTTACTTCCCGAATTTCTACTTTGCCTCCTGACTAAAATTGTCAAAAAAGCTATTTCTTTTTGTTACTTAATTGGTTCGTGGTTAAGGTAAGAAAGTGAATGGCATCTTTTCACTAGCAATGGGATTGGAGAGTAGAGCTTTTGAGAGTATGGAGGATGATGAGGAATTAGTGAAATTAAAATAATTAAATAAATAAATGGTTTTGAAGTGTGGGGATGGATGGATGAGGATGATAAAGTGGGAGCATAATAAGGGGATGTATTTTTATTAATAATATAGAATTGTGGGGATTAGTGGAAATGAAAGCCAGTGAAAGTGGTAGCTTTATGTACGTTAAATTATTCTACTATGAATGATGATTTCCCTTGCTGCTAGCTGTTGGAAACAAAGAGAGGAATGCAATTAAAGCATCCAAAATGATTGATCTTAACAAGATACATATTAAACAGGAAATAAAGGTGCATGTAGAGTATTAGAAACAGAGCGTGGGTTTCAAAATATGTACTAATTAATGTCATTGTTTCCTTGTTTCTTTGTTATTGATCTTCATCTGCTCAAATTTGATGTTTAAATGGGGCCATGTTGTTATTCCAACTACTTTTCTCTGATAGAAAGTTCAGATTTGCTACCTCTTGAGTGTTCTCAATAACATTAACGCAATCTATTGTAAGCTCAAAGTTTCTTTCTCCAGTCACAATTGCTCATAATTTTCTGTAGTTAGTTTGAAAATGTAGTGGTGCCAAAGTTGATAAATTCTATAGTTAGTTTGAAAATGCTCATATTTTTCTATATTACTTGGAAATAGAGACTTGTATTCTGATATCATTCACCACTTTCTAATGCCACTCACTACCTATCAGAACTCTATAACTCGGAAACCCAAAATATTATTCACTAGAAAATCTGATGCACGAGATGAGATTCTTGAATGGGTTCAACAAGGGACGAGGTGCTCGAACGGGTTCATTGGACAAATCGAACGGGTTCACACCATGAAGAGACGAGGTGCTCTGTGTTTGAATGCTATATTTGAAGGCTTCAAACTCTGTATTCAAATTCTTTATTCACACGATTCTTTCTTAGGTTTCAAATTTTTACTAAGAATTGAAGAGTGAAAGTTTAAAAAAAAAATACTTTAATGATGTGACATTAAGTCAAAAGATGACTTTATTATCACGTCCTTATCATATCAATGGTTGACTTACTATTACAACAGATAACTTGTTATGTTAGTGGATAACTTGTTATATCAGCGGATGCCTTAGAATAACATGTGATATAGCATAAACAATCGTTAACTAACTTTAAGGACTAAATTTATTGTTAGTTGAAATTATAAAGACTTCAAATATATTTTTACCTACTTTGTTTATTATTGTAAAAAAAGAAGAGAGTATGACATGATTGCACACATTCAAGACACCATTTAATGCAATTGATATATTCTTTGACTTCTCTTTTTCTCATCCCGGGCCACCGGCTGACTGATGAATTGTAACCCAACACTGTTGCAACTTGCAAGGGTCGTTTTAGAAATTCTAGCCCTTCGAAAATCTAAAGGATCTATTTTCACTCCATTTCAACTAAAAAAATAAAAAGGTTTTTTTTTAAATCTTCGGCTCAATCTCGTGTGCGTGATTTAATTGGGCACTACTAATATCATACTATGAATTATTGTAAGTTAGTGGTCGGCTAGATTATGTGTTTTAAAGTAAGATCAGCTTCCCAGAAAGCATTGCCGACTTCTTCCAGTGTGCACACAGTATATATGCCATAGCCTTCCTCGTTCAATACTCCACAAAACAATAACTCAAACCTCTTTGCTTCCTTCTTCGCCTATACATTGCACTCCTCTTTTTCAATGGGTCTGTCCCAGAATTCTCCTTCCTTCGGCTGTGAACTGAGAATAATCCAAGCTCAAAACGTTGAGTTCAATTCCACGGGAAAGGGAAACTTATTTACCAGGTTTTATCTTCCCGCAGGAACCAACAAAAGAATTCAATTGAACACCCGAAAGATTTCCCCCAAACTTGTCCCCTTTTGGGATGAACCCTTCTGTTTAGATTGTTCGTGTACCCCAGAATTCTTGGAGACCCTAAAGCAGGAAAGCCTAGTGTTGGAGCTCAGACAGAGCAACGTAGCCCCTGTTCTTGGGAAAATCATGGGGTCACGTGTCCTAGGGAGGGCTGAGATTCCATGGAAAGCAATCCTTGAATCCCCAAACACAGAGTTGAAAGAATGGGTTAAGATGGATCTGATGAGTGGAAGTGGCGTTAAGCCACTGAAGTTGCAAGTGGAGATAAAAATTCGGGTGCCTTCAGGGGCAGAGATGGCCAATAAGAGAAGCAGGAAGACGAGGTTGACGATGAAGTGGGATGACTGCGGATGCAAAGAAGGACATGACCATGGGTGCAGCTGTCACGATTATGACATATTTGCAATAGCCGCTGCTTTAGAGGCCTTCTAGGCAAAGCAATTCATTAATTGACACATCATGATCATAATCTCGTACGCCTTGGATTTATCTGTTTTCCACTCAAAATAACTTTTGAAGTGGGCGTTATTCATTGTTTATTTCGACGCTTATGTATATGATTTGTTAGAGTTGCATACCTTTCGCAATTAAATTATTCACTCTTCGTCCGCCAACCTGTGGTACGCTTCTTACTGGGCATACATACATACATACATACATACATACATATATATACATACATACATACATACATACATATATATATATAATAAATGATGCGACGGCATAATAATTGTGTTAACACAAAGGAACTACTTCACATCTCACACCAAGAAATTAAAGAATTCCAAGGCAATTAAGTGCTATTTCCACTTCCCATGCAATCTTGAGAGTGGAGACCATAATATAAGCTTTCTAAGTATTCAGATTTCACATACTAGGCTTTTAAAGGGATCCGTTAATGGGCTTGATACTTTCTGTTTCTCTGCATCGTGAACGCCAAGAACGGCACGCCCATAAACGTAAGGTTGTGTTTCTTGTAGTCCTTATTGTATGCCTGTAATATGTTTCATCATGTTTACAGTTTACGTTATAGTAAGGTACCCAAAAAAGGACCAAAATGAAAATAAAAGGAGAAATTGTCCAACTAAAGTAGAAAAATCCATCTTTGTAGAGTACTTCTCTAAAGCTTTTCCCTGGTGATAATATGCTTCATTAGTGGTAGGAGTGTTTTCAGAGTGAACAAAGCTTGCATGCATTAAAATATGGTCTATCTCTATCACCTGCCCAGTTATCAAGAGAAAAGACAAGCAAGATTCTTCAAACCGATCATTGTGGAATTCAACATCAGACGTAAGATGCCTACTCGTTTGTTGGTATGATCCTTCAATCGTACCTACTTCTAAATCTTCCAATATCAGGCCTTATTTGTGGAATTTAACATATAATTAATCCATCATATAATTAAATAAAATCAATACGTTTAATTTTTTATGTCCATAAAATCAGTTGTATGCTAAGAAAGTTCAGAAACTGTCCATCGACCCACTTCTGGCAGCAGTTATTATAGGGTAAATTATTGTGTTCAAATTTCACAACTTTTTCTTTCGAAACCTCTCTTAAAATTAATAAAACGACCAAAATAGTGAAAAAGGATAATATTGGTTTATTTTATAACATAATCTAGTGTTGTGACCCGTGCGATATACAAGTAAATCACAATTCTAAAATTTTTCGTAATTTATAAAAATAATAATAATTATAATTCACAATTCTATAATTGATATACCTCGAAAAGTTTAAAAGGACTGCCTCAACGATAGACACCACTTTTTTTACTATTGCTAACTGAAAAACACCTATATTTGATATATATGGGAAAATAAGTTTAGATTTTGAGATAAGAATTACTACGATTTGGAAGAAGATAGATGTTAGTCTCTGAGAATATCGAAGCCTATGCAAATGTGGGAAAAAAAGTTCATAAAGTAATGATACATGTTAAAAATATAAATTTTACAGAATGTGTAAGAGAAATGATAATATGCTTATAACACAAATGAAAAGAACTTACCAATATGAAAATTATAGAAAGGTTAATGCCTTTGAGCTTCTTCTTGTAGGAAAATTTGCACATCTTAGAAGAAACAAATTGTTGCAGTAATAGGCATAAAGATTGAGCAGATAGTCTACCAGAGCTACGGAGGAACACGGTGCCAGGGAAATAGTGTTAGTTTATTGGACTATGATATTCTTATTTGATTCAAAAAAATGGTGGCAGGAAAATAGTACCAATCCATTGTATCATGATTTTCTTCTTTGAGAGAGAGATATATTGTAATACCCGTTAATTTCAGAATATAATTCGCTTAAGAGTATTTTAGAATTCTACAACGTTACTTTAGTTATTTATTTTGGTCATTTTTAATTTTCATATTTAATTGTTCTCTTTGAATATTATCTATGAAAATTGAGTTAAATGACTGGACTAAATATTTGCACAATGAGGGATATATTCTAAGAATGGTGAAATTCATGGAAAAGTGGTTTCAGAATGGTCAATTAATCCATTTATTGTAAATTGACTGGATGGGTTTGGATGTTGGGTTATGGATACCCATGGGTTATTGAATAACCCATTAGAAATATTTAATATAAAGTTTCAATAGTAACCTCATATTTTTCACTCAGCCGAAGGAAGCAGAAAAGATTCTTTCTCAGTTCTTCATGTTCTTCTCAAATCCTTTCCTTGATCTTCAGAAGTTCGATTATTTGTTCGGTTCAAAAGCTTTGTAAGGATCAAAGGTAAGCTTTAATCCGATTATTTTCCTTAAATTTCAGTTTATGTAGAAGATCAGAGGAGGTTTTGTTCTTGAAGATTTTGATAATAATTCAGGAATCTCAGTAGTTTTAGAAGTTATATTTGAGTTATAATCGGTTAAAAGAGTTGAAATTCTGGTTTTGAAACAAGAAGGGAAATGATGAATTTGTTAGAAATTTCTGCAAAAACTTCTGCAAAAACCGAGTTACTGTAGCGACCAGGGATTTCGAAACAAAATCTGGAAAATTTTCTTCGGTTACTGTAGCAGTACTGTAGTGTCGGCAGTCAACGGTACTGTAGCAGTCAACGTTACTGTAGCGAACCGGCACTGTAGCGAACCGATACTGTAGCAAACCGTTACTGTAGCAACCAGTTACTGTAGCAGTCAGAAAATTTTACGTATTTTCGTGATTTTGTTTCCTTTCTTATGATTCCTTGTAATATATTTTACTAGGAAATTTTCCTACACAAATTCTAGTGTTGAACAAGGTAAACTTGGACAAACATCAAGGTGAGTGAATAACCTTGCTCAGCTAATTTGATATTACTAGTCAAAGTACAATATAAGTCCCATTTACAATATTATTTGGATAATATATGTATATAACGTATGTTTGAGAATTATATCAAATGAGTAGTATCTTTTCACATGCTCAATTTTTGGGATGTGACATATATATATATATATATATATATATATATGGACAAAAAAAATAATTGAAGAAATGTACCTAAAGGGAAAAAAAGGCTGGAGCCTTAAGAAGCTATATCACCAGGTGTTTATTGAGTTCTCGATCTATATGAGGAGGTGATCAAATGGCAAAATATGAATAGCAAGAGCTAGGTTGGGGGAGAGAGAGTTATCGAATTGTAACAGTGGATTCAGAGAAGGCAAATGATAGGCATGATGGAGAATAAGACTCTGTAGTTTATCGCTTCTGAAAATATATATATATATATATATATATAGCAATTAATTATTCAATTATTTGTATATAATAAATGTTAATTTATCAAAGGACAATATATTATATTTCAATCTAAAAGTTTACTTGATTTATTAATTATAGCAATTATATACTAATTATATAGCAATTTACCCTAATTTCTTTAAATTCATTTAATGTGATATGATTAATTTACCAAATTTATTCATTAATTAATTTATTTAAATTTATTCTATTATACATAATTTAATGATTTATTGACAACTAGTGTCTTAGAGTGGAATTGTTTTAGTCTATTTTTCTTCAAATTCATTTAATGTGATGTGATTAATTTACCAAATTTATTCATTTAAATTATTCTATTATACATAATTTAATGACTTATTGACAATTAATGCCTTAGAGTGGAATTGTTTTAATCTATTATATAGATTAGTTACTAAAAAATATATTTCATTCTAAACTCATCTATTTTGTAGTGATAAACATAAATTTAATTTATTTTAAAATTTTAATAAAATTAGAATAATACTTATTTTTATTGATATATATATATATATATATATATATATATATCTTTCATTCCTATTTTACTGTTAAAATTAAATATTATTTTTTATTACCGTTTAATTAATTAATTTTGAAATTATTTTATATTAAATTAAACTGAATACATATTTAATATTTACTAAGTTATATAAGTAATATATATTTTTTTTTTGTACCAAAAAATAAGGAAATTACACCTCAAAAAAACAGCTGATGGGCTTGTTCATCCTAGCCCAGTGTAACTGAATCCGAAATGAAGAAAAATGGTCTCATGCAAAGTAGGCTTCTTGTAGAATGCAAAGAACAGAGGCTCCTTCTGGTCTTGCGATACGATATTGGAGGCTAAGCAGGGTTTAACCACCAAAAGCCGCCGAGAGGAAATCAAAGACTGGAAGGACAAAAATCATGGGAAGCCGATTGGGAGGGAGGGTCATACACTTTGCAAATCTACCCATCAAGCTCCTCATGCCAAGTTCCTTCACCAACATCAAAGAAATTGCGCTCAAGACCATCCCTTCAGCTTCCAAGATCGAAATCAAGCGTGTTCTTGAATCCCTATACGGATTCGAGGTCGAAAAGGTACGAACTCTGAACATGGAGGGCAAAAAGAAAAAGCGCGGTGGTTTGTTGATCGCAAAACCCGACTATAAAAAAGCCTATATCACCCTGAGGAACCCGCTTTCGATCTCTCCGGATCTTTACCCGCTTCGCATAATCGAGGAGGAGAAGAAGCGGATGAACAAACAGACCAAGTCCAGCGTTGTTGAGGAAGGCGGAACCAAGAGGCATTGGCTCGATGAGAAGCAGAAGGAGAAGTTGAAGCTCGAGAAGGCTTCAAACGATAGAAGGGGGAGTCGTGGACATGGTGGTGGTGTTCGTGGTGATCGGGCTGATAGCGTTGCTAAGTTTCCGTGGAGCAGCATGAGGTCTGCTAGTGCAAGGTAGTTTAGGGCAAATGTGCTTTTGAAATTTGAATACCAAAATGTTGCTTCTAAATGCAAGTGTCGATCTTTTTGTATTTCAATTGAGCATGAAAACGTAGGATGGTTGGTTTTCTGAAGTTCATAGTCTAAGAATATGATTATGCTTTTCTCTGATGAATAAAATTTTGACAGTGTTCCATTCGAGCAGCAAAACGCACACAACACAGGCTATCTATTGTAGAATAAAAGCTATGCTTATTTACTATATAGCATAAAGAATGCCATATAAACTATCAGTAATTCTGCAGACTGTTCTTATTCTAAGAAGAAAGAAAAGTTTATCTTCATTTATCAACTTGTTGCCTTGTTCTAGCGCCCAAGTATTAGCCCATATAAAGTTGAAATTTGATTATGTGTTCCTTTTAAAATAAATTGTTACAGAAACCCTGCCTCAGTATGGTGCAAGGTCAGTGATTTATTTGCCTTTTATCTCCATTTTCTACGGTTCATTGCTAAACTTAGAAGATAATATGTTATCACCAGTGTCATCTTTGAGTCCATGCAGTTGCATCAATAAGTTTGGACCAAAAATAATAATTCGATTTTGCTCCTGAATATCTATAACCATTTGCAGCTTTTGACTGCATATGGAAGCTACAAGGAACTCCTCTGTCTTTAGAGTCTCTTGAAAATTGAATTAGATTTAGAATATAAACCATCAACTTCAAATTAAAATTGGCTAGATGTGGCGTTTTTGCTGCATGGTTTTCGAAATTGAAATACTTTTAGGACATGGAGAGCCTTCTAGAACTAATTCTGCATTTAATGGAATATAGCGACTCTGGTTTGTTCTGCCTATCGCCATCTGATTTTGCATGAAAAGAGTTGTTAATCTTCCTCCAACTTGAACTCCACCTGATGAGTTCTCTGTCTTGATGCTCTACATTTTTACTCTCATTGCAACTCGGAGGAATCACTTTACTTTCTCTGAAAATAGTACCTAGTCTTATATACTTTGTTCTGGTCATCTGGTGAGAACCACGGGGCTGAATCAACATAAAATGGTCACACTGGTCATTCCAGTAATGCAAAGTCATTGAGTTTATAACTATACACTGGTTACATCTATTCTCACGGCTGCTCCACACCTTTTTCATATCTCTTTTCCCGAATTATTGCTCAGACCCATAAACACTTGTCTGATGTAAGATCGCTGGCAAAGTCCCTGTTATATTCAACTGAACTTCTGTATTGCATTTACCTTAAAAGAGCATCTAGTTATGGTTTAAGTCAAGTGGGGGGAAAAAACATTAGTCAAGCAAAAGAGATGTAGCTTCAAGTTTCACGGGAAGTTACCAATTGGTTGGCAAATTGGGAATTAGATTCTCTAACATTGAATTTCTGTAACATTAGTAACATTGCATTTTAGCCTTTGTATCGTGTAGTATATTCTGGAGGATAAGAGATGTCGTCAATTCTGTGTGTGATCGAAATTTAATGTTACCAATATTACAAAAATTCAATGTTAGAGGATCCAATTTTGACAAATTGGTTTCCCAATTATGAAAGCATATTCATCTGTTGGTCAGGGATTGGCTCTTTCCCACTTATTATCCATCAAATATTGATTGATCCGAGGAAGAAAGGAAGGGGTCTGGTTTGCAAGCGTGAGGATCCCTTGCTTGAGGTAAATCCAAGCAGAAGCCTACCTGGGACAATAGCAACAGTTAAAATTATTGTTAAAAACTTTTAGCGACAACAGTTAAAATTGTTGTTAAAAACTTCTAACAACAGTTAAATTGTTGTTGAAAGTTTTAACAGTAGAAACTGTTGCTAAAAATTCAAGCACACATAAATCCAAGCAAACAATCTGAACCCAGTTTGTTTGCAATGGGTAACGGACTTGATCATGAGAATTCTTTTTCTTAATAATTTCTCTTTAGTGAATCACGCAACTCTTTATTGTATTATACTCAATCTTTTATTCATCTTTCATTCAAGAACTTGCATAAATGCATAATGGGCATCGGGTGTCAGATCCAGGCTGCTCCTTTTATAATCAAACTTTCTATGATCATGTTATACCGGAACGCCACCCTGAGCTGTAATCTTTCTCCGAGTCATGTTCTTCCTCTGTAAAGGTCGCATCTTGCAAAAGGAACTGGAAAAGCCATCTTTTTATGAATATTTCCATATATGATACCAAATAAAAAAGGGTTAGGCTTCAAAGATGGGACCGGGTTTTTCTCCCTGGGCACTTGGGAGAGTCTCTGGCTGCTCACAACCCGACAGCGGTGGACCGCAATGGAGAGAACCCAGTACCTCAAAGATGGAGGGGCATGTAGATGTTGTAAACCTGTCCCCGCTTTTATTTTTACAAACATCTATTGATTATAATTTGATTCAAAATTGTAAGTTTAAATAGGACTCTACAACATAAAGTGTAAAAATTATTTTTAATTTATACATTAAGAATAGCAATTACATCTATGCTTGATGGGTCACTAATTTTAATTAAGCCAGCCAAATAATTTGATTTTTACTCAATTCCTAGTGTTTTCTTCCTGATGCGGCAGAGCACTAATAGCTCATTATTGCATTCAGAAATTCTGGTTCTATTTATGAATCGTAATCGCTGCATCAGTGGAAGGCACGGTCGAAAAATTTCATCTGAATAAACCGAGGGAATAAAATTAAGTATAATTTTCAATATGTATTATTAAATTTTTAATAAAATTGTAAATTTTTGTTTAAAGCTTAATTTTATATGATTATATCTTAGAAAATTTTACTAATAAATAAAATACATGCACGTCAGCACATTGGGACGTGATGAGTCACTGTCGTGAAATTGGTCATGGAGAAGTTTATAGCGTTGGCTGTTGCCGTCCACGTCGTGGTTAGCGGTTTCTCCTCCCTATATAAATATATTGCACTCCACATTGCCTAAAGTTATTGTTTTTGTCCATTTCTCGATTCGCACTCTCTGTTCTTCTGAGAATTTGGGAGATTCAGATCTAAACCTTATTTGCGTTACATAAACAATTACCGGATTTTCCGTACCGTAACTACCACTATTGATGTCGTCGGTATCCCCTCTCGCCAAATACAAGCTCGTTTTCTTGGGCGATCAATCGGCTGGGAAAACCAGCATTATTACTCGTTTCATGTATGACAAATTCGACACCACCTACCAGGTCATTCCCGATCCTTCCTCATCGATTTCTTTCTCAATCTGATTTCATGAAGTTAGCTTCTCTTCTCTCTTCATATTATCAGACAAAGCATTTTTGATATATGATACAAATATATATACCCGCATTTAAAATTAAGCGGATCAATCCGAAATAAAACATATTCTTACATTCTTGTATGTTTTAAGAACGTAATATTGTTTTGGTTATTTTGGCCTGGTCATATTTGTGTATTTGTCTGTTTGGCGGCAAGATGGTGATTAAGTGGGAAAGAACATCTGATTGATCAGTGATTAAATGTATTTACATTGGTAACGAAGACAACTTGTAGTGTCTTTGCTGTAATTATTTAAGACGTACGTGCTTATGATTTAGAGGAGCAGGAGTGGATAAATAAATTGGTACTAGATAACTCGGGATGGTAACTTGTTTTCCTTTAAGCCCCTCGGTCCCCCCTCTCCCCAAAAATTGTGTTCGCTCTTTTTTTTTTTTTCTGGCTTTCTTGCTGCTAGGTTCTTTACAAATTTGTTGTTTCATATAAATTTCAGGCTACAATTGGAATTGACTTTCTGTCAAAAACAATGTACCTTGAGGACCGAACTGTTCGTTTGCAGCTTTGGTAGGCTGTATTCCTCCTCGTGTTGTTTATAAGCTCAGTCTATTTATTTGTTTTTCTTTATTTATGGAAAAGCTATATAAGAATAACCGTTACTGACATTGTATTCTTAGAATCAGTGCACACGATGAAGAAGATATCACAAGAAAGAACATAACATGTGACTAGATTGGGGAATAGGAAGTGGAAAAGAAAATTTAGAGCAATGAATTATTGGCTGTGCAGTAACTATCTTAGGTGGTCCTCTATTATGTTGAAAACAGAGTTTGTGCAGGCGCTTTATGTACAGCTTTTGTTTATTGAGAAAGCTATACGTTTTTTCTTTTTATTTTCTCATTGTTCACTTCAGTTCAGAAACAATTTTTATCATTCCACTTTATGATTCCGCATTAGCTCCTCCCACCCTCTATCAACCTTGTCAAGAATAATGGGCTGTCTGGTCTCTGAATTGATCTTAAATCTTTAGTGGTGTCATTAATATATTATGGTCTACATGGTGTATGTATTTGTTTTTACTTTATCTGTTCTTTTCATGTTTTCTTAGTCTAGAGTGTTTTAACTTCACAGGGATACTGCAGGACAGGAAAGGTTTAGAAGTCTCATTCCAAGCTACATAAGAGATTCTTCTGTTGCAGTCATTGTATATGATGTAGCAAGTGAGTAGTGAATTCTTTCATTTATTGCCTCTATTTTCATCTAATGAAAGGCTTTCATTATTTTTTGAAAGAGCATTATGTAGTTATGAATGAAAGCACACGTACTCTTATTCACTGTGTGTCTGCCCGTTTGTTCTTTTGTGTTATGTGTTTGCGCGAGGACATGGATTTGCTTTGCAGTTCATTTTTCAGTAATTATAAGACTAAAAATCTGTTAACATTTACTACAGTTGTTTAAATTCCTTAGCAATCTGTTCTGATGCAGACAGGCAATCATTTCTGAACACCAACAAGTGGATCGAGGAGGTACGTACAGAACGGGGCACTGATGTTATTATTGTCTTAGTTGGAAACAAAACTGATCTTGTTGAGAAAAGGTGAGTAATGAGTTACCAAATATGGTCAATTAGAATTCCTTGCATAAAGTATGTTAGGACACATAACTTGTGCCTCTCATGTTGCAGTATAAGAACCTATGTTTATTGCTTCTCAACCAGATTGGTTAATCTTGTTAAAATTGGTTAGAATTGGTTTAGCAATAAATAGATTAAACAGCTCTTCTAAATTTGGATGGGCTTATGAATTTATTATAGCTGAAGTTGTTATTAGACCAGAAACAATTTGCAGTTTAAATTCACATCCAATAGCTTCTGTTCAATATCACCGTACAACTGCTAAAATATTGTCGACTAAACAGTGTTTTAGAAGATCAGATTTGGTTATATCACTAGTTACAGATAGTTGATTATGTAGTTAAATACTTAATTTTAATTACCAGGTAGGATGCAGTTTATGTTTTTGGTTCTGGTATTTTCTTTTTCTTTTCTTTTCTTTTTTTTTTTTTCAAAAAAGAAAATTTGCTTTGCAAAAGTAGTTATTCTTATAATGCTTCTGTACTTAAATAGGCAAGTTTCAACAGAAGAAGGAGATGCCAAGTCTCGTGAGCTTGGGGTCATGTTTATAGAAACCAGTGCGAAGGCAGGCTTCAATATCAAGGTGAAATTTAATGAATTCTTCAATTAACATCAATTTTTGGCTTATTAGGGCATGTGATGTAGAACAGAAAGAGGGAGAAGGGAGAACAGCAAGAAATGAGGGAGAATTAGAGAGAAAGGAGGGAGATGCAGAGAGGGGAAAGATAGAGAAATATTTGATTCAATACATTCAATCCAAATCTGCTTTGCAATACATGAGAGACCCCTTTATATAGGGAGTCTAGGTACAAGAGCATTTAATGCAAGTAGTTGAGCATGCAAAGTAGTCAAAAGGGAAATAAATGCATGAGTTGAAATACTACAACATGAGTTGGCCCTAGACATAGGGTGGCCCTAGGCATAGGGTGGCCATAGGCATAGGGTGGCCCTAGACATAGGCTAGCTTCAAGAAAATAAATACAACATACATAAAACAAAATACAATAAAATAAAATACTAGTTTCTATGACTTTTATTTCTCCTAGAGTAGGTCTTTAATGGTGGTTTTCCTTCATTTGACAATATCATCTTAATTACACTTTTCTCATTCTCCATCATTCTCCCCTTGTTGGAAAAAACTCGTTCTCGAGTTTTGAAATGCGACAGGAGTAGAAAAGTCCAACTGGAAGCTTTAGGCAAGACAAAAGGAAGGGATGGAAGAAAGGATGACAAAAATAATTTTAGGGACACATCTTCTTGAATAACAAATTCAATGTGGCATAACTCATTAATTGGCTGAAATTGAGCTTTTACCACTTGGAATTTGTTTTGCCCATTCTTATCATCTTTAAGAAAAATCTCCAATTGTTCTTTGGAGTCTTCATGTTCTTCACATTTTCCCAAATGATCTTCAAAGTCTATGATGTTACCATCATCATCAATATCAGATGGGCAATCTAGGGGTTCAACAATGATATCAATTGGCTCTTCTTTGTCAACTTCTATTGCCCCATAATTTTGACAACATTTTTCTTGTTCAACATAGGGAGGGGCTTGAGCTTCTTCTTGGAATTTTGTGCAAGAGTAATGAGGAAAATCTTCCACATTTTCACCATTAATTTGCCTTGATATTGAGTGAATAGCATTTAGGACTTCATCAAAACGACGGTTTACTCTATCACAAATTTTGTCCAATCTAGTATAAAAATCTGGGATGCTTGGTTCCATGGCTGTCTTGGCATTCCAAGTTTTCAAAGAGAGTTTTAAATTCCTTACCTCAACAATTATAAGCTAAAATAAGTGTAAATATTACCCCCAGTTGTTCCTTGATGGTTGTGGATGCAGTCAGAGTTGAGAAGAGTGAAAGCTGGCTGGAAAAATGGCAGAAAATTCGAAATTTACAAGTTGGCGCGTGCAGGCGCGTGAGGCGCGTGAAGACCACGCGCAGGGAGCTCCGGCGGCGGGACTTATGGGATCGGCCGGTTTTCGGTTTCCGGAGGAGCTGGTGGTGGTAGTTCTTCGGTTTGGTGGCTGGAAGTGGGCGGATATGGATGAACAGTGACGAAAACAGAGTTACTCGAGGTGTTTGTGAGACAGTGACGGAAATAGAGTCTTTCCTGGTGATTTTGAGGTGTTTTGTATTAGTAGGTTGGCAGCAAGGAATGTGGGTGGATGGGAAAACCAGCTCTGATACCAAATTGATGTAGAACAGAAAGAGGGAGAAGAGAGAACAGCAAGAAATGAGGGAGAATTAGAGAGAAAGGAGGGAGATGCAGAGAGGGGAAAGATAGAGAAATATTTGATTCAATACATTCAATCCAAATCTGCTTTGCAATACATGAGAGACCCCTTTATATAGGGAGTCTAGGTACAAGAGCATTTAATGCAAGTAGTTGAGCATGCAAAGTAGTCAAAAGGGAAATAAATGCATGAGTTGAAATACTACAACATGAGTTGGCCCTAGACATAGGGTGGCCATAGGCATAGGATGGCCCTAGACATAGGCTAGCTTCAAGAAAATAAATACAACATACATAAAACAAAATACAATAAAATAAAATACTAGTTTCTATAACTTTTATTTCTCCTAGAGTAGGTCTTTAATGGTGGTTTTCCTTCATTTGACAATATCATCTTAATTACACTTTTCTCATTCTCCATCAGCATGCTTCTTAATTCTGACGTCTATAATTTTATCATATTAATCTGCGAAACCTGGCATGATTCCATGTTTTTATATAGAATGCATCCTATCTAGGAAATTCCAATTCTTGATCAACTTTGTTAAGTTTATCATCTTTCACATGTTTGCTTTCCTTAATGTCTTCTATTACATTGCAGCCTCTGTTTCGTAAGATTGCTGCTGCCTTGCCAGGGATGGAAACTCTATCCGCAAAACAGGACGATATGGTTGATGTAAATCTAAAAACCACTGCCAACTCATCTCAGACAGAGCAAGAAGGAGGAGGTTGCGCATGCTAGTAAAAGGTAATTTCCCATAGAGTCTTATAAATGTCTGTTCAGCGAACAAAACTCGAGAATTGGCTACTTTTATAGAAAGATGAGATTGCAGAAAACCTTCTCATTCGCACCAATGCTCCTTACGGTCACTTGATGAGGGGAACCATGGCAGTGGTGGTTTGATGTAAGATAAGAGATTGTTAGTCATTATTCTTTAATTATTATTTAGACCCTCGATGTAAGAATAATGTAATAAGCTAATATTAGAACATTTTCATTAGTAGACATGAAGGTGGCATGATCAGTTTCTGATGTGGATTAAGACATTTATAAGAAAGCTTCAAATCTCAATGCAACGCAGGAATTTGGCGTGCGATGGTATGTGGCGGTGGTAAAGTCTTGTCTTTGGGCCCTTGTTTTTGTCGTGCCATCTATCCAAATAATCATTAAGGACCTCTTGAATATAGAAAATTAGATGTCTGGTGGTTAGACAATTTATTTTACCATATAATTTTATTTGTAAGGTACATGAAAATTTTAAGATTTATGTATTTCATATATAATAATAATAATAATAATAATAATAATAATAATAATTTTTTCATATATTTCAAATACAATTTTTTAGCAAATAAATTTTTTAATTATGTAAAATGTAGAATATTCATTCATCAACCATCTAAACAAATTGATTGCGAAAAAAATATTTGTTATCTTTTATATTTAGAATTAATTTTATCTCTATCGTAAGTTTTTAATTCGCGTCTTTTTTGAAAATTCCTGAATCAACACCATCTAATTCTGTTATTGACATAAATGGTAAGAAAAAGTTAGGCTTTCTATATTAATAAGAGCCCCATTGACATTGAAACAAATCCAGACAATTGCAAAGAAATCCAAATTAGACACGAATTTGTTCGATTTCATATACTAACTGTTCTCCATCTCTCGATAATACCCATGCGATACAACTGCGATGCGCAGATTGAAGCAAGAAAAGGAACACCGAACCTATACAGAAAACGGAAACCGGACAGTATCAGGCTGTCCATAAGCTGTACCTTGAGTCTGAAAGATGAAGTAAACTGACGCCTTAACCATTTCATAACGATTTCTTTTGTGCCTTTCTAGACTCTGGCGCGATCAGAGTACGCCAGAAACCATTTTCATAGTCAGGAAAAGTTTGTCCTAACACATGATTTGCATGATTTTTTAAATAAAAATAAGAGGTTTTAGGAATATGTAAATGTCAAATAAAACGCCAACAAGCATTTCACATATATTACAATCAACATCATATAGAGCCCTATTTTACATGTCAAGGGGCAGGTTCGAATTAAGCAAGAAGTCTATAACAAAGAAAAATATGTCCACACGTGAATACTAAGCAGCAAAGATTGGATCTTCAAATAAGAACAAAACCATCGCTTCTCTGCCTCACTCTCAACGTTAGATATATCAACACCAGAGTTCCCAAACTTGACCTGCAGAGAAATCAATCAATAGCGTGAATGAATTGTATGGAATGAATCAAAAAAGTCAGATGGACAAAGAAATTTAAGAAGCTAATAGAATTAATGCTGGCTTGGTGATGGGAGCAATGGTAATGTCAAGTTGCAATGTTCAATCTGCTTGGCAACTAGAACGTACAATACTGAAAACAGAAGAGCAACTTTTCTGGAATCCAATGACGCAGTACGCTTATATCTTCTCCATCTGATATTCGGTATATCATGTACCTTGTCAGTGACTAATTTATCTGTTAATTTACAAAATATGACAGTTAAGTAGGTTTTGATGGAAAAGAAGAGTGAGCAGTAGATAAAGCAAAACAGAAGGGGTCTATGACAAGAAACAAGGAAAAATCATAAAACACACTGGATTATGAAGGCATCTCAATTTGTTTAACCATGGAAAACTAGAGAATTCCGATCAGACGGTTAGACTGCATGATATACTTACTATTTTTTAATCACCAAGTTCAGGTCAATATTCTTAGCTACATTTCTTAGTATGTCTTTCATGTGCATAGGGCAATGGTTGGACATCTATGACTTGTGTTCTACACGCTTTGCTTTTGAAATAGCATGCAAATGCGAAGTCTTGTAATTGATCTAGAGGACTAGTCAGAATGATCCAACAACAACAACAACAAAGCTTTATCCCACTAGGTGGAGTCGGCTACATAGATCGCATGACACTAATGAACTCTATCAATGACCAACTTTTTAAGTATCTCATTTACCAGAAGATCCCGTTCAATAACTTCTCTAAGTGTCCTTTTTGGTATTTTTAGACCTTTTTTTACAGGACTTCAAACAATCTGCTCAACTTTCTTTACTGGCGCTTCCAACAGTCTTCTTTAAACATTTCCAATCCACCTTAAACGGTTTTTAACCATTTTTTTCTTCAATAAGTGCCACACCAGCTCTACTGCATATACGATCATTATGGATTATATCTCTTTTTGTATGACCACACATCTATCGCAACATCCTCATCTCCGCTACCCCAATTTTTTATTCTTATTGTCCTTTCATCGCCCAACATTCATCATCCATTCATCATCCAACAGTCAGAATGATCCAACTGGCTAAAAAGATAAGTTTCAATTTTCTCCGGAATTAGAATGACAGACAGCAATTTTAAAACTCATTATGTGAAATCAGTTCCATATCATTTAATGATTTCCCAAAAAAAAAAGAGAAAAAAAAACTGCGTAAAGTTCTATTAATTATAAAATATTATTCCACCAGAGAACAGCAGAGTAAAGATTTAGATATACCCCTTGAACCGGTGAGGCTCATCAGAATTTGCGCGAGTCTTCCACCTATTTTTAAACTTGCTTGTCTCCACAATACCCCCTGCAATGTCGTGATATGTCAACTCTTGTATTAGAATAGGAAAAAAAAAAAAAAAACAGAAGCCCATGGCCACTCTTCCTGTTTTTTCTAGATAACATCAAACAGAAAAGTCATGGAAGGTCAAATGGTCGCTGCCCAGATCATACAATACTGTCTGCAGTTAATCAAGGCTATCTCTTGTATGCTATCTTAAGAACCACAAAGTATAGAAGATGAGATCACGAGACTTACAGTCAGAAAATTCCTGGTTTTAAAACTTTCAACTCCCTCTTCAAAAGATTCAGGCGAAGTTGAATTTCCATTCTCAGTAGGCATATCGACTGTGCATGAAGAACACATCTCTTCGCTCTTCATTTGGAGATCAATGCAACTCGGGCAATTTATGTGAGCATCTAAACTCATCAGACTTTTAGATTGATTAGGGACTTCTAAGATGCTTAAGAAAGCCAGTGGTGAAGCACAATCCACCTTGTCACCTTCTTCAGGCAATACTGAAATGCTAAACAAATCTTTACCCTGCAGCAAAGGAAGTGCATCTGTTCAGTTTGGTTCTTGAGAAAAATGAATTTTCGCAGTTATTGAGCAATTTCTCTGTAGCCATATATGGCTAGAAGTTTATCAACCAGTACAAATAAGAAAGGCCAGTAATTGATTGAAACAACACTTAAGAAGTCAATGCCAATTGCCTCATCTGACACCTCTCAAGAATTAGAAACCTCTTCCCATTATGCACAAGGAAAGGGAAAACCAAAAAATACCAAATTTTGTATATCGTTTCAGTTTCTTGGCAACTTCATCCCATGATAGAAAGCCATCTGTGACTCGCTTCCCTCGAATTTTGTTCCCATTTCCACTTTCACCAGCCAGATAAAAGTGCACAAAAGTAAAATAATAAAGAAAAAGGTTAGACCACTTTATAAGAAAAAGAACTTACAATTTTACTGTGTAAGGGTTGATATAGTTGTGCTGGAAGTGAAGTCTCTTCAAAAAGAACTGACGGAATATCTGAAACGGAACGGAATATCAAAGCAACCATTAGAGCCCTTTCTGCTCTTCCAACATGAAAGTAATCTAACCAATACTATTACCTAGAGGAAACTGTTGGTTAACGTCATTGAGATTTTGTTTAAGTGACTTCAAACACGAACAAGTGACTGGTAGGCTGCCATTCCCATCCAGAAATTCCCGAATTTGAGGTCCTCCCTGCAAATAATCAAAATCTCAAAGTTATGCCCAAATTTGCAAGATGAATGACAAATATATGAAGCTCTGTAAATGAGATCAAACGGCTTAACATTAAATAATGTCATCACTAAAAAGTGTTTAACAGCTTGAAGAGTGTCTCTTTAACACCTTAGATTTTTCATCCTAATGTGATCTCAACGAAGTTGTACGGAATCAGCTTGATCAGTCAACTTCTATGGTTCGAGTGCCAAGCATTAAAGAAAAAAAGTAAAATGACATCGTTTCACACAAGACTCTCGCTGAGATTTCTTTCAATCTCCATCAATAGGTGGAAAGTACTTAACAAACTTAGCATGTTACATGAGTTTTTTTATTTCTTCTCGCGCTGCAACTTGTTAGCAAGTAGCAACAAAGCAAGTGGCAAATGTGACTGAACTCCAGATTCGGATCAAGGTCATGTCAGACAACTAAATTTCAAATGCAGCTTACAATCAAAGAAGTAAATGGGAAATTAGATTAAAAATCAGTTTGCTTTTAAGAAGGAAGATAAAGATTGTAACCTCGCAGGACGAATCAATGGCCATGGTGATGTAAAGTAGAACAGCACTGGAAATAGCCAAGAGCTTCGCACATGAAATGGTTTTATAAAGAAACAATGCGACAGAAAAGCCCGTGAATATGAACGTTACATCAAAAGACAAGAGAAGTGAAGAGGAAACACTTTCTATTATACCCTGCTTCACCGGGATTTGCCAGAAATCGTCCACAATAACGACAAATTGCTTTTATTTTCTTCTCGTCAGTATTTTCACGATAATAGCCCTCGCTTTTGGGCTTTTCTTCGTCAAAATGAAAATCAAGAATTAGAATATACCACTTTTTTTAAAATGCCCAAAAAACTCAAAACTTAAAAATTTGAGAGTAGAGGAGAGAAACGAGGTAATGATGAAACTCATTTTTTTTTAAAAAAAAAGTCTTAAAGTGGGCACTCCTATTCAAGTGTCCTCTCAGTGAAAACTGAAATTTTTTGAAAATATTTTGAAAAAATTAAGAATAAATTAATTATTTAATCTTTAAAATATTATAATTATTTTAGTTTAATTATTAAAAATTTAAGCATTTTAAATTAATTATTAAAATATTACATTTATCTCAATTGAATTTATTGTTATAAATAACTAAATCTGTCGATATTAAATTAAAAAAATTTGTTAAAATTTTTAAAGAAATTGAAACGTTTTATTTTTTATACATTGATTTAAAACAATTATAACTTTTAAAAAATTAAATTAATAATTCTTTCAAAATTCAAAATAAAAGTTCTCACCTTAATTTATAAAAAAAAAATTAATTGAGAAATGTTCCCTTTAATTTAATAACACTCGATGCATTAAAAGTAAATAAAGGGTTGGAATAAATAAGATTAATGAAAAGGGTAGAGTTAGGAAATAATGGACAAGGGAAAGGGCAAAATTGAATGATAAGGAGGAAATGAATCTCGATTCTCCGGACGAGATCAGAGGATAGTACGTGCACGAATTTGTCTATGATTTCCACCAAAAAAAAAAATTGTCTATGATGTTGTTGAGAACGGCTGCATGTGAAGGACAAAACATGGGTTCTGCAGACAACGACACAACGGTCAGTGAAAGAGAGAATCACGGGTTAGTTAACTATTCCAGTCCCTTGACTCTTGTCCCGCCTCTTCGCCGTCAAGCTTTCTCACTCTGGACCTACCTGATAAATAATATTGGTTGGGCTTTGTTTCCGCCCAAACTTGTTTAGCTCTCTTTGTTGCCACATGTAGGTCCAGTCCATATGCATTTCAACTCAAGGAAATGGGCCGATTCCAACTTACCAAGGAACTTATGACCAAAGAAAAAACTTACCAGCGAACTCGTTGATGCATACGACAGTACAAGAGAACAATCCAGAGTGGCAAAAATGGCATGCAATCAAAGTTTGAGAAAGTTTTGACTTTGAGCAATCCTTCAGGACCCTTCAGCGCCTTTTGAGGGTCATTGGATTTTGTATCTAACAGTTTATGATGTTTTTGTATTTCTTATCTTTAAAAAAAAATATTACATAGCATCTAACGATCCTTAGGAAGCACTAGAGAGTCTTGGAATAAAGGATGAACAATATAAAATCCAAGAATATCTAGAAATTTTATACTCATTTTATTATATGTTAAACATATACAATGACAGAACTGATATATATACACAATAAGAAAAAACAAAAAGAACTAACTACTCTAACGGTTAACAACCACCAACGGTAAAATAATAATGATTAAATTAAAATTAAAAATAAGTAATAAACTTATTCTAACGCATAACTTAACAACTCATACACCCCTTCCTCAAGCTGGCAACTAGTGAATGTCACATAATTCTAGCTTGGACAGCAAATTATGAAATTGAGGAAAAGCCAAATATTTCGTGAAAACATCTGTCACTTGGAAGTGTGAAGAAATGTAACGAGGCATGATCAGGCCCTTTTGATATTTTTCATGGACAACGTCATAGTCTATCTCCACGTGCTTAGTACATTCATGAAATATGGGGTTTGCTGTGATATACAAAGCAATTGTGTTATCACACCATAGGTCAATAGGTTTGTGAAACTCCACATGCAAATCCTAAAGAAGATAAGTAAGCCACTGGATTTCACATGTCATTGAAGTCATACTACGATATTCGGATTCTGTAGATGATCTCGAAACTGTGCTATACTTTTTAGTTCACTAACTGACTGGTACAACACCCAATAACACACAAAACCCTATAAGAGAATGCCTTGTATTTGGACACGCAGCCTATCCTGCATCACAAAAGGCAACCGGTTGTAAGGTATTTACTGCAGGAAAATAAAGCCCTTTAAATGGGCACCCTTTAAGATAACGTAAAATATGCAATGCAACATCCCAATGTGCCAAGGTTGGTGATCCAACAAATTGGATGAGTTGTTGCACAACATAGGTGATGTCAGGCCTTGTAAGATTTAAATACAACAATCTCCCAATAAGTCATCTATATCTATTTGCATTTGTCAAGGGAGTACTCTGTTCAGGGGAGAATTTGTGTCCTTTAGGCAGGGGCATAGCTATTGGTTTAGAACCCAGTAATCCAGTATCAGCAAGTATGTCTAAAACATATTTGCATTGGTTAATGTACATTCCACTAGGCCCTCGAGCTATTTCAAGACCAAGGAAATACCGAGCATCACCCGGATCTTTGATAGTCAAAACCTTATTTAAAAATTTCTTGACATCAACTATTTCCTTCTCACGAGTACCTGAAATCAGAACATCATCAACATATACCAATAAACCACTAAAAGCATCAGGAGAATTTTTAACAAACAGATAATTATCAGCTTTGGACAAAGTAAAACCATAATCCAATAGTTTACAACAAAATTCAATATTCCATTGTCTCCTTGCCTGCTTCGAACTGTACAAGGATCATATTAGCTTACAAACTTGCCCGGATTTAGCCTTAGAATATCCTTGTGGTGGCATCATGTAGACTTCTTTATTAAAATACCCTTGAAGAAAAGCATTGTTTATGTCAATATGATGATGAGGCCATTGTTTGGCAGTAGCAACAACAAGAAGAACTATGACAGTCACATGTTTAGCCACCGGCTAAAAGGACTCAGTATAATCTATCCCTTCTATTTGATGGAAACCCTTACCTACTAATCGAGCTTGGTAACAGTCTATTTTTCCATCAGGGTTACGTTTGATTTTGTAAATCCACCTACAACCAATAGCAGTCTTCCTAGGAGGCAAGTCAGTGATGATCCACGTTCCATTTTTCTCCAGGGCTTTTTTCTCATCATCCATCGCAATAACTCACTGATCATTATCTCTAGCTTACTCATAAGAATAAGGTTCGCTGAGACAAGAAATATTAGTAAGGAAATTCACATAATCAGCTTTAAGATGTTGAGAAACAGTATAAGGGTAAGTATGAGGTGTGTAATCTGTGGGTTCTTTTGGGGTACTAAGCATATTTGCAGTAGGTAAATTCTCTGCAACTGTGTTATTTAACACAAAATCCTCCATCCAAGATGGTGGTTTTCTCTGTCTACTGCTATGTCTTTGCTTGGGTAATAAAATAGGCATATTATTTTCCTTCTCATGAGCATCACTGGCAATCGTGGCAATAGGTAAAGGTAACATGATATCAGAAGAATGTGTATCTTCAGTGAAATCTGCTACATCAGGTACACTAGAAAAATCACTAGCCATAGGTAAAGGTAAAGTATTTTTACTACTCTGCTTATCAACAGAAAAGGGAAAATTATCCTCATAGAAAATTACATCTCTAGAAATGAAAATTTGTTCAGTATCAAGATTATAAAGCTTGTAACCCTTTTGTCCAAGTGAAAAACAGAGAAAAATGAATTTGTGTGCTCTAGTTTCAAATTTATGTTTATCTGGCTTGAAATTAGTGGCAAAACTCAGGCATCCAAAAACTTTTAAAGTAGAGTAATCTGGTTTTTTCTTAAAGAGAATTTCATATGGTGTTTTCCATTTAAGAATAGGAGTAGGCAATCTATTTACAATATGAGTACCCATAAGAAGGGAAAAAGGGCAAAAATACTTAGTGAGAGAAGCTTGCAACATGAGAGATCTAGCTAATTGGAGAAGGAGTCTATGTTTGTGTTCCACGACATCGTTTTGCTAGGGAGTGTAAACATATGTCTTCTGCTTAAAATACTTTGAAAATTCATACTAAGGAACTCACTGCCATTGTTAGTTCTTACATTTTTTATTTTGGCATCGAACTGGGTATGAACCATATTTATAAATGATTCAAAGATAGATGAAGTTTGGGACTTATGTTGCAGTAAATAAGTCCATACTACTCAGTTAAAGTCATCTACAATGGTTATCATAGAGTTGGCAGCAACAAGTGAGGGCTATGTGTAAGGGCCCCAAATATCAACATGAACAAGCTCAAAAACAATAGAAATATTACTGGTGTGAGTTGGGAAAGGTAATCTGGTTTGTTTGGCTCTGTGACAGATTTCACAAGCCTTTAAATCACAATTATCATTATCTCTCACAATCATAGGGATATCAAAAGAATCAATGTGACGTAAAACATTATGAGGAGCATGAGCCAACCTTTTATGCCAAATACTAGGATTAGTTTCAATCTTGAATGAGGCAATGTGCAAATATTTCATATTATCTTTATTCATCATATTACAAGATCTATCAAAAACATTACAATAGGAAATAGGGACATTATCAGAGTTTATAGTGTCATCAATACAGTTTTTGGAATTACAACGTATATCAGTACAATTAGCAAAATTACAACTCAGAATATAATTCACTCGTTTATTGGTAATGGAGAAATTATCCAAAATATACAGGTAGTCAATAACCTTTCCCTTGGCAATAATTTCCTCAATCCTGAGGTCCTGCAATATGCAATGCTACAAATAAAAAACAAATTTTATGTGAGCATTAGTAGACAATTTGCTAACAGAAATGAGATTGAATTTGAAGTAAGGGGTATAAAGGGCCTCTTCCAAAGCAAATCTAGAATTAAAAATGACAAACCCAGTTTGTGTGACTGATCAAATACTACCATCAAGTAATTTTACAAATATAGGTTGGACAGTGGCAAAGATATTAGTTAATTGATTGAGATTGGTGCACACCAGTTTCTATAACCCAAGAACCAGGTTCAAGATTTTCAAGAATGTTTAAGGTAGCATGTGATGTGATTATAGCAGAATGAAGGCTAAAAGCAGTACCTGCGAATTGACTACCTGCGAAGTTATCAACCTATGTAAGGTTGGCCGCATGACTGTCACCTTGTACTTTGCCCTTTATCTTGTTGAGTTCTTGTTGCAGATTGTTGAAGATGCTTGACACATAACCCTATTTAGGTCTAGAGTCATTAACAAAACAAAGGGGAGTTTTGTTCGTTTCAGGTTTAGCCAAGTTAGCACTTTCTTTATTGTCTTTGTATTGCTGGTACCAATCTAGGTACCCATTAAGTTGGAAACAATTATCTCTCATATGACCAGGGGTATTACAATAATCACAGTACCTCATGCCCTTGTCAGTACCTCATCTTCTTCCTCTGCCGGGCTTGGTAGTCAGGTTGGCCTTGCTGTGATCTTGCAAAGAGAGCACTATTGTCTCGTGTATTGGTATACGTAAGATTGACTTCCCTCTATTTTTCAACATGAAGAATCATTGAGTAAGCCTTATTAGTGATGGATAAAGGTTCCATTAAGAGGATTTGGCCTCTAATGGAGTCATAAATATTGTTGAGGCCCATTAAAAATGGAATAAGCATGTTAGAATCGATTGAGTCAGCGACAAATCTAGCGGCGCCACAGGTGCACTCAGGAACAGGGATGAGGCATGCTAGCTCATCCCAATATTTCTTAAGTTTCGTACTGGGCTATCGTCAAGTTTCCTTGATTGATGGTGGATATTTCCCTTTGTATCTGGTAAAGCAACGGTTCGTTGCACTCGTCGAATCTTTCCTTCAATTCATCCCAAAGTTCCTTCGCAGTACTCACATATAGGAAAGCTTCAACAATTTCTTTCGAAATGGAGTTTAATAGCCAAGATTAGACTATATAGTCGACCTTGATCCATAGTTCATACTTACTATCGTTCTCATCAGGTTTCTCGCATTTCCCTTTGATAAAACCGAGTTTGGTTTGCCCTTAAGGCGATTTTGATCGAGTGGCTCCTGTTAGCCGTAATGTATTATGCTATAAGTTTTGATGATGACAAATATGTGGAAATTATAGTATGATTTAATCTTCTTGGCCCAAATAAATGATTTAATCTTCTTGGTCCAAATGAATGATTTAATCTTCTTAGCTCAATGTATGATTTAATCTTTCTTAGCCCAAATAGTATGATTTAATCTTCTTGACCCAAATGAATGATTTAATCTTCTTGGCCCAAATGCATGATTCAATTTTTCTTGGCCCAAATATATTTAATGCTTTATATATTTATATATAGTAATATAAATTGATTTTTGATAAAATTTATTGGTTGTTTTAATATAATTTGAAAAAGAATGCTTTTTATTGTAACACTTTTAAAAAAGAAATTTGATTGTTGAAAAAGTATGACAAAGTTTATTGGTTGTTGAAAAAGTATGATAAAGTTTATTGGGTGTTGTAATATAATTTGAAAAAGAATATCTTTTACTGTAGCACTTTTGAAAAAGAAATTTGATTGTTGAAAAAGTATGATAAAGTTTATTAGTTGTTGAAAAAGTATGATAAAATTTATTGGTTGTTGTAATAAACTTTGAAAAAGAATACTTTTTACTGTAGCAAATTTGAAAAAGAATATTGATTGTTGAAAAATGTTGATAAAGTTTTTTGGTTGTTGTAGAAAGGTTGAAAAATGATGATGAAGCTTACTGTAGCAATTCTGACTAAAGCAGTCACTGTAGCAGCAAGGTTTCACTATATAAAGGGGACTTCACAACACCATTTGCAAATCAAGCTTCAATTGTTCATTTCTCATATTATCTTGAGTTTCATTCTCTCTAAATTGCTAGAGAAATATTCTGAGCTTAATTTCTGCGTTATCTACACTTTGAGAGTGTCTACCATTATTTTTCTTAAGCCTTTAAATTTAGTTGCTCAAGGATTGGTTCCTTGAGTTAGTGTTTGAGAGAAAACACGTTGTAAAGGGAGAGACACCCTTGAGGGAGAAAAGATCTATGTTGTAGTGGTTTGCAAGTACCCGGATTAAACTTGCAATTATAGTGGAAATACTCAAGTGGTCTCTTGAGGACTGGATGTAGGCTTGGGATTAGCCGAACCAGTATAAATCTCCAAGTTTGCTTTCTCTAACCCTACTCTATTTATATTTGAAGTTAATTAATTAATGCTTTGCGTTTATATTTGATTTCTATCTCAAGTATTAATTAATTTGTGTAGATTTATATTTGCTCCTTAATTCCTTGCACTATAAAATTATTCATCTTGATAAACACTTTGATTTTCTGAATTAAATTATTATCTTTAGCATTGTTCAATTTCAGAAAATCATTTTAACTTCCAATTAAGTTTTGTGAAAATTTTTATAAAACCCAATTCACCCCCCCTCTTGGGATCCAACCATTTCTTTCAGCTCCATGTAAGATAGTTGTTATCAATAAGAAGGGAAGTGGCGAGGTTCATTCCAGGATGGTTGGAGTTGTGTAGCGATAGGGGGTCATCTTTTGTATTGACACTAGCGTCTCTGCTGGCCATTATGTCTGTTGAACTTATACGTACAAAAAGAAAGAAGAATCACAAATTGCAGACTCTGATACCATGAACAATATAAAATCCAAGAATATTTAGAAATTTTACACTCTTATTTTATTCTATGTTAAACATATACAATGACAGAACTGATATATATACACAGTAAGGAAAAACAAAAAGAACTAACTACTCTAACGGTTAACAACCACCAACGGTAAAATAATAATGATTAAATTAAAATTAAAAATAAGTAATAAACTTATTCTAATGCATAACTTAACAACTCGTACAAAGGATCATGGAGGGGAGCCGAGCTTAACTTTTGAGGGAGAGGGAGGAACTTACATATTACTATGAACTTACATATTACTATATAGTTGGGTTTCTCATGAAGCTAAACGAGTGGTCGTTTGTTGGCAAAAATTTGCATTTCTTAACTGTTCGTCCTCGAAATTGAATTTCTCATCCTCCAACAAATTTAAAGTAATGTTTTCTTCAAAATTAGAAGAGTATAATATAATCTAGGTTTCATTCCATATCAATTTGTGTTTTTGGGTGTCTCGGCCCTTTTTCCTCTCTCTCTCTCTCTCTCTCTCTCTCTCTCTCTCTCTCTCTCTCTCTCTCTCTCTCTCTCTCTCTCTCTCTCTCTCTCTCTCTCTCTCTCTCTCTCTCTCTCTCGTTTTCTATTTCTGTCAAGAAAAATATACTCATCTCATAACCATAAATAAATCATTATTTAGATAGAGTTGTTTATATTTTTGGTATTAATTTTTTAAACGTGTAAAAAAAATATTTAAATAAATCATTTATCCAATGATAATATATATATATATATATATAATGGTTCTTTTTTACCTAACGAAGCAAAAATTTAAATTTATGACTATATGTTAAATTATTTATCAATATTTATCATAATTCATTAGTATGATTGTAGTAAAATCGGTAATAATTAAATATATATTTTTAACTATATATATAATTAAAAATATATAATCTAATAAATCAATAAACATTTTTATACTTAATCTTAATAAACTTATATTATTATTATTATTATTATATGTGTGTAATTGCTCATCTATTTTTTTTCTTAATTATTTTTGTGGGAAAAATAATATTAATATAAAAAATAATTGAGAAGAAAAAAGAATAATATATGATAAAAAATAAAAAATAAAAAAAATTTGTTAAATCCTATATAGTGTGAGAAATAATTGTATTTTGTAAATAACGATTTTTTTTTTCAAAAACTAATTCAACCGATTTATCGATTCATCGATTTTATCAGTTTTCACCAATTTTTTATCAATTTTTTGGATCAATTGGACTGAAACAGTGATTGATTCTTAGTTGAAGTCAGTCCGGTTCTGTAATCTATGCAATTTATCACTGTAACATTATTTAGTAGCTTATATATATAACTGTTTCTAAAATTATATATTTCATGATTTGATGGGTAAATTACTTTTAAAAAAGGTCTTATGATTTTAGCTTGTTTTTGAATTAATATTTTAAAAACTGACATTAGAGTATTTTTGAATTTTAAACTATTAGCATGTAATTATCATGAGTATTCTTTTCGTTAAATCTTGATGAGAAATACAAATGACCGACTAAAAATCTCTAATTTTCCCAATCTGCACCAAAATTTCGCTGTTCCCAAATTTCTCCTGTGCAACTGCAATGCAAATTGACATCCAAATCTTGCAATAGATTGTCATGTGTGCATTCAAGAAAAGTTCGTGACTGCACTAGAAGATTCTATACCAAGACAAATAAGTATAACTAGATGCAAATGTGGTGAGTACATTGTTGTACTGATGACAAAGAAGGCTAGGAGTTTTGGGATTTACCTGTCTAAGATTATAGGTAGGCGCATTTGTAATTAAAAATTTGGGCATTTAGAATTTAAAATTGGGCAACTAGATTATTAAATTGCAAATAGATAAGGAAACAAAACAGTGTTTGTCTGGAAAAGAGTTAGATAGAATTTATTTTTAAACCTAATTTTAATTAAAAGTGAATTTAAAATATAATTATGTTTAGAAACTGTTATTAAAAAATTAATTTTTAAAAAATTGATTATGTTCAGTTATTGTTCATTAAAATCAGTAATTATTAAAAATATAAATTTTATATTAACTTGTTTCATTTTCTTTTATTTGAGGTATTTAAAAAAAAAAATCAAGATTCCCAGAATCCCAACTCTTCATCCAAGTCACATATTCCTTCTTCACTTGGTCTGTTTCAGGATTCCCAAGGTCCAAACTCATAAGTCATAATATGCTTCTCTATCAAATTGAAGATGAATTGAAATTCAAACAAAGCACCTATAGTTTTTACTTCTTTTTTTTTTTTGGTAAATCAGAAAAGAAACAAAAACAAAGAACAAGATGTTAGATAACCATTTAAGTTGTGAATGGTTTATAAAATAGTCATTAAAAATATAGATTTGCAAAAACTCCTAAATTGTAACAGTTTTTCTTAATCCATTAATTAATTAAAATAAATAAAATGGCCAAAGGTAACCATTGTAATACTGTTCTTAATAAGCGAATAGTTATATAATGTTTGGTGTGGGTTAATTGTCCTTAAGTGAAACTTTTGAGTGTTTAAAAGTATCATAATTCAATGCGTAATTCAAGACTGATAATGATTAAAGGTAACTCTTGATCTTTTGTTTTCGTTGCCTTTTTTATATTTTTATGGTTCAGCATGTTTTAAATTATTAAAAATCATTTAATCAGAGCTTGATTTTTGCCTTTGTCTTGTTGGTTTTAAATATCTGAAAATTTTTCCACCAATACCGTATATATATGCGGTTAATTTTTGAATCCCTATTTAAAATCTTTCACTGTAAAATGATGTTACGGGATCATGAAGAAATCATTTTTCTAGGAGTTCCATGGTTTGAAACATTATTTTTGATGTGTAAAAGAGTAAAATCTGGACGGGTGTTAAATTGGGTACAAAACAGGTCATAAAAAACCCATCAGAAGGTTGAAGACGATGACTTAAATACTAAGCAAATAATCACGAGGAAACTGTGATGGTTGTTTAATAATAACTTATTATAATATTGTCAATGGTTCTCTTACGTACTGTATGGCGTATGGGTGGTTCATTCGCTTACTGCCATATATGGGAATCATGGCAAACCTAGCATAGCAGATGCAGCCTTGTGACTTGTGAATATTTGGTGTTTTGATAATAAATTATTTTATTATTTTCACATGGATCTGGATACAATTTTGTCTTTTGTGAATATATGAAATTTGTGAGATTAATTTTTTTCCCCTTTGTATTTATAATTTTATTTCTTTTATACATATAATTTTTGGAAAAATATTTAATTACATTAAAATTGATTTTTTAGTCATTTGCATACCGTATTTTGCAATTAAATTTGAATAAAAATTTTGAAATTAATAATTAGTGATCTTTATAATTTTATTTAATTAAAGAGTAACCACATCATTTTTAATTAAATAAAATTATGTTTATGATCACATAAAGAAATTATAAATTGTGTAATGGATTAGCAATCTTATTAATATACAGTTTTGATATCTAGTGATTCATAAAATCTTATTTAATTAGAGATTAGCCACAACATCTTTGATTAAATAAAATTATGTATTGTGTTTAGAATCACATAAGGAAATTATAGATATTGAATGCGATTAATTATGCACAATATAACATATTATATCCCATAGGAATTTTATTTGCATAATTAATTAGGATAAAATATTAAATAATTTTTCATAATTTACCCACAGGAATTATGGATTATAATTTAATAGTTTTATCATAAAGATAGAATGTCAAATTATTTTAGGTATAAAGTTTGATAATTCTATCATAAAGTAAGAATCTAGTTGAATTAAAAATTTAGCCCACATGTAATTTTTATGTCATTAGATTTGATTTTTATATGATTTACATTGGTAAATTATGATATTTGTCTATTTGCCTCAAATTGATGTTAAGCATGTATTTATTAATATTTGTAGTTATACAACCTACAAATTTCTCTGATATTAACTGTGATATTCCTAAACTGAATGGTGGAAACTATAAGATTTGGAAGGAGAGGATTCTTCTTTATTTAGGGTGCATGGACATTGATTATGCTGTTAGGAAAGACAAACCAATTATTATTGAAATCAGCACTCTAATTAAACTTGCTCTTTATGATCGGTGGGAGAAATCTTACCCACTTAGCGTTATGCTAATTAAAACCAAGATTTCTGCTGGTATTCATGGTTCTGTCGAGAAGCATAATGATATTAGGGCATTGTTAAAGGCTATTGACGGACAGTTTAAGATTTTAGATAAGGCACTTGCTAGCACCCTAATCATAAAGTTTTCATCCTTAAGGCTCACTACTGTCAACGGTGTGCGTGAGCACATTATGAAAATGAGAGACATTGCGGCTCAGCTTAAAAGACTTGAAGTTGAGATGTCTGATTGTCACGTACCAAAGTCTGAGCACGTGACCGGCACGGAAAGTGAATTTCATTTCACCTCCGTAAGCCTATCTTTCTCTTAAGTATCATACCACTCTTTTAAATACAATTAATCTAAATTACATAATTTAAGAATTAAAATAAGAGAATTATTCATTTTTTCACAAAAGATAAGAAAATACGGCTAAACCGAGTTCTCTATACACACTACAGTTATTCACATTACATCACTGAATGAACCTACCCGATTACAGAGATTTTCTAGATTTATACAACTTAGAATAAGACCTAAACATTATACCTTTACCCTGAACAAATGAAAAGGTAATCATGGGCTAAGGATCCATAACTCTTTGTATAGATATTTACTTTCAACTGTCAACTCTGAAAAAAATGTTAATAAGAGAGGTATGAGCAAACCACGTGCCCAGTGAGCAGACAACACAACACTATGACAAAAAAAAATATTATGCATCATAATGATAACATGCAGCAATCATACGTAATCGATCATAATATAATATAATATAATTCATAATACTTCACAACAATATCCAAGTAAATAAAATACATTTCAACATAATTCAAATAATTCACAATAGCAAACAGTGAAATGAATTTCACATATTTCCCGTACCAACCGGGTCGTCCAGGGTACCTCTGGATCGTTGCCCGCGGCCCCCGCCGCATCCACCCTTATCGCTCCATTTATATTCTCCACCCTTATAGATTCACATAGATTTCTCCACGGGGTGCACCGTCATGCCTTTCCTTTCTAGTCAAACACAATCACAATCACATCTAAGAGAATTTTCAATCATAATCATGAGCCACATACACAACTCAGTCATTTACAATTCAAGTCACAACATAATCAATATGGTTCCAGCAACATAGCATGTATACAACATAATAACCCATAAAATAGAACAATTATTCAACAATAACATACTTCAACTATCCGTATATAAATGAACTCAACAATCAGAGTATGACACATTTCAACTCAGTTCACATGTCATTCACAATCCATCATATAACCTCCATTCATGAGAAAATAAGAAAATATAATTATATACATCACCAGGCAAGTTCCACAATTGTTTATGCCTCATTGTCCCACATCATCCTCTTCAAACTTGGATATACAACATATTTTCACTATGATGCAAAAATTCAATAACAAAGATATTTAATCATAGCAAGTATTAACCCACTCACCTGGATTTCATGCTCTCGGCACTCCCACCTTGTGCCTTGACCATTCTTATTGTAACCAGATAAAAACCATCAAGGCTACAAAATAGAGGAATTTCCTACCACTATTCCCGACCTTCACTCACTTCTCAAATCATAACTCATAACTGGTAATGAATATCCATATGAAACTTATACCATTGGAAACTAGACTCAAAGATCTTTTCAACGATATAAATTTCACTCAAAACGGAGTCCGGATGAAAGAGTTATGAACATGCTACAGTAACGGTCAACGGTTAACACAGCTACAGTGTCGTTGACTAAGTCAATACTACAGT
Organism: Biancaea sappan; assembly: GCA_037074585.1. Lineage (NCBI taxonomy): Eukaryota > Viridiplantae > Streptophyta > Magnoliopsida > Fabales > Fabaceae > Biancaea > Biancaea sappan. The sequence continues at coordinate 14,075,500 of CM073491.1, read as the reverse complement.
AACGTTAACTGAGTCAATGCTACAGTAACATTGACCGAGTCAATGCTACAGTAACAAGAAAAATCTGAAAAAATTTTCTCGGTGAACAGTATTTTCTGGAAAATTTTCAGAATGAACAGTGACGTTTTTCGTGTTCTTCATTCAAAAATCCTAAAATCACATCTAAAACAACATTTCTTTTGATTTCTTCCATGGGTTTTCATCCTTAATGTCTAAGGAGTGTTTTAATACCAAAACCTCCAATTTTTACCAACAATCCTTAATGTCTAAGGAGTGTTTCTTAATTTTCTTCCATAGGTCCGAAAATGGAGAAAATGAGAAATAGAGCAGATAAAACTTACATCTTTGTCTCTAGAACTCCTAAGAATCGGAAGTATGGTTAGAAAATATCAGATCACCGGAAAAACTTAAAGAAATGATTGAAGGAGATGGAAATGATTGATGAAGAAGAAATGGAGTCTCGGGAGGAAGAAGGAGAAGAGAAACTAATAATTGTACGTGTGAACCCCACCAATTTCTTTTTCTATAAAATCGCTCATAGCCACCTTAGCTTATAAGATTTGTTCACTTAAGTCCTTGAGAATTTGTAAAAATTTTCTAAATTAAAAATTAAAATTTCTATTCCCAGATTTTCTTCACTAATTCAAAAAACACATTTTTCACATAATTAAATTTTTCACTAAACTTCAAAATAGATTTTAAATATTCATACAAATTATTGGGGTATTACACTGATTCTTTCCTATATATTATATACTGAACACTCTCCCACAGCAATATGGACCCTTCAAAATCTCTTACAACACATATAAGGATAAGTGATCAATTAATAAACTTTTGACTATAGTGGTAGTAGATATTTTATTACTTTTATAAACGATTTCTTTAAATATACTTATGTTTACTTAATGAAACAACATTCAAATTCCTCTTTTTTTGTGTTTATTTGTATTTTACAAGTGCTGCTCCAACAATTTTAAGGTAATTTTCTCATGTTGAATCTCATGAAAGCAGTAAATGGAAAATAAGAAAGGTGAATGACAGTTTTGAATAATATATATATATATATATATATATATATATATATATATATATATATATTGATGAGATTTTCTCAATTGTGAAATTTCTTTAATAATTAAATTCCGTGATTCACAATTTGAGTAAATCAATGAAAATATTTTTGGTTTTTCACCATTTGGAATTGTGAATTTATTTCACAAGAAATTACATAAATATTTTTGGTGGAATATTTATCCTTTTAAAATAACTCATAAATTTTTTATGAGTTTTGGAATCCGAGTATATGGTATATTTTTGACACCTTATTTAAGGTGACAAAAAAAATTGATTTCCCATATATGTATATTTTTCCCTTGACATATGTGGCCTTTAGTGGTTTGCACGTTAGAAACTCTTTTATTTTATTTTTGGCTAGTAATTGACCAATTTTTTTATTAATCATTTTTACATATAATGGTTGTTAATGAGTAGTCGAAAGATTTTCCAACAAATAGAAATATATTTCTGTGATGAATTTTTCTCAATTGTAAATTTTCTCTATGAAGGAAATCTTTGTGATTCTTAACTAAATAAATTTATGAAATTTTATGGGCTTATAAATATTATTAATTTTTATTTGGTTGTTGCTCACAAAAAGAAATTTAATTTATGGGAAAGAATTTTTCATTATATTAGATACCCATGATGAGATACATTGCTACAAGACTTTAGCTTTGGGTATATATTATCTTGTATATCTATCTTGTTTTTACAAGTTCTTTTAACTTGTTTGAAAAATTCTTTTAAAGTAGATTTGTATATATATATATATATATAAGGGCAAATGTTATATGTGTAATACCCAAGAAAAATAAAATATAAATATTTGTTTACAAACTACTGTTACTATTTCAGTATACGGTACTATTCACCCGTATAATACTATTTACATATACGATACTGTTCATTATACAATCGAAATGTCAAGTACTAGATGTGGTTTGGTCATAAGAGAAAACTAGAAAGAAGTTCGTAGGAGAAACTGACGTTTTATGTGTAAAAATACCCTCAGGGACTAAATTGAAAGGACTGATTTGAAAAAGAAACTTAAAGGTTTAAGGTAAAAGGATAGTTTTTTCCTTTAAGTTTTCAATAGTAATAATAGAAAAATTTTCCCGTTGCCGCTATTTGCACAGTAACTGCATTATTAGAAATGTCATTTTCATGAATAGTAAATTGAATATTTTATTAGCGCATAGTGTCAAATAGTACCCTTGACTTTTGTTATAAATAGGCCCTTCCATTTCACTTCTAAACTCACACCTTCAACTTCTCTTCTTCTCTGCTTAAGTTTCTCTTACTCCAAAGCTAGGCCTCTGAGATTTTGGGCCTTTCCTTTTCAGCTTAGGTAAGGATACTATGCCCTTTCTATGTCTTTCAAATTTTAGAAGTTAATTTCTTAAGTATGCTCTGTGGTTGCGGCCTTGGCTGATCTTCCACATCAGAAAAACTGTCCTTAGCTGTTTATATGTTATTTTGATTCTCTGATTACCGAAATAGAATGTAAACTGTGAAGAATACATGTCTAGGAAAGTTCTGGCTAAGGAAAGACCTGGTTTTTAAGTGTGTCCAGTGTGACCCTCCACTCTTTCCTGGGAACTTACCTGGTGTACTCTTTTACAGATTGTATTCTCTATTTCTGGTATAAATAGTGACCGTACGTATGAATAGTAATCGTACGTATGAATAGTGACCGTATGAATAGTAACCGTATATATGAACAGTAACCATACATATGAACAGTATCTGTACGAAAACAATCCTGACGTATTTTCTCTAATCTTTCATGAAAATCTCCGTAGCAGAACACCGAAATTCACCTGAGAACTCTTGTCTGTAATGACTTAGAGAAGCGATGTTCGTACGGAATCCAGGTGAGTGAAACGACCCCGTTTTAATAAAGTTTTAGCATTACTGGTGATAAAAAGTATGTCGTAGGACACTCCCAAGATTCATAGGGGGAAATTGGATTCAGAATGACGAATATAATGAGATAATTAATCCAGAAGTATGGATAAGAAAAAGTAAGTATCTCATGATGATGTGAAGATTGAATCTCTTGAATTGTGGTTTATAAAGCTATAATATAGTTATATACTATACCTGTTATATGGATGAATATTATATTAAGCTTCTGATTATGATATGAAATGCTATTGATTGTGATTGAGCGGGACAGTACCCCCTCTCACGGCAAGGCGGAAAACCCGGTTGACAGGGTGTCTTGACCAATGAGTGTGGAGACAACGATTCCCTCAGTAGGGATATAGCCCGGATTGGTGATAAATCCGTGAGGCGCCCTAGCTAAGAAGATGAGGTTGTGCGTCATGGCGGAAATATACATAATTGGTGAGTCGGCCTGTGTGCGCTCTCCGGGATATATTGCCATTGACGAGTACTAGTAACGTTTGTTGAATTGGATGAATTTTTATCTTGTATGTAAGAGGATGATGTTGTGCGTCATGGCGGAAATATACATAATTGGTGAGCCGGCCTGTGTGCGCTCTCCGGGATATATTGCCATTGACGAGTACTAGTAACGTTTGTTGAATTGGATAAATTTTTATCTTCTGTTTATTGGTTGAGTATGAGCCTTTGGATATGCTTGCATGACTGGTAATGTATTTGAATTTTATTAATGCGAGGCCGATTCGCTCATTGAGTTTAAAAGCTCACATTGTTTGTACAACCTTTTTGTTCAGATCAGGTTGCCATCGAAGAATATCTGCTAGAGGAGTAGATCACTTTGTACCTTCCCGTTGTCGGGTAGACCTCTCTTCTGTTATAGATTATGTTGCTCTGTAATCGTCTATGACATCTAGTTCAGGGGTTCGACATTTGGCTTGTATGTCAGTATAATAATGTATTTTAAATTGATAATCTATGATTTTCAGATAAGAAAATTTGATATATTTATCGGAAGGCTTACAGTGATGAGAGATTCATCATTGTGCCGGTCATGTGCCCAGAAAACGGGTCGTGACAATATGAGAAATAGCATATTCATTATGTGGAAACTATGAGTTTTAATCTTATAGTGAATATTTGATTTTTGCTCCAAAGGTAATTTAATGGTGTTTTCTTCTCCCTACATCTTGAGATATGTGTCACTATTTTAATCTTTTTTTTTGAGAATTTTGATTAATAGTGGGGGTAAGAAAAACGATATTTTTGGGTACTATTTTATAACAACAAGTGGGAGATGTGAGTATGTTATTATAAAAATATACAAATTTTGGTAACGTGTTTTATGGTCAACAGTTAATATTTTAATAGAAATATTATGAATTTAATATTTGAGTATTGAGTATATCTTATAAATTTTTATTGATATAACTATTGATGATATGAAAAAACTTTTTTAAAGCTTATATGTAAACAAGTATTCAACATTTTAGTGTTGAAAATTGTGTTTGTGGAATTCTTTAAAATTCTACAATAAAGTGTACTTTGTGGAATTTTTAATTCTACTATTGTGGGTTTTATAAAGCCATATGAAAAATTATACTTTGTGAAAAATATTAATTTGTGAAAAATACTTATATATAGTTATGAGATATTTGATGGTATGTTTGCAAACAAAAAAGAAATTGTGAATTTTTTGAAAATTCCCTCTTTATATATAAATTGTGATTTCACATATGTGATGTTTTTATAGTGCCACAAGAATATTATATTTTTGGTGAATAACAAAAAGTTTGTGAAATTCTTCTGAAAAAGGCACAATATCCATCAATAGTGGGGGCAATAATTTTGTGGATATCCAAAAATGAGTTCACCAATTAGACAGTAATTTTTATTGCTATATATGCAATATTGTGAATTGCACATATCATTTTAGAACAAATTTTATTGTGAATATGTAATCATATATTTTGTGGTTTCTTGGCATATATATTTTGATTAAGGATACTATGTAATTTCTGCTAAAATAATACTAATTTTATATAATTTAAGAAAATTATAGTGAAGATCTTGTAAAACTTATGGTTAAAACCATAAGTCTTTTCTAGAAAGCTTGGAAAAATATCTGATTGTATAAAAATAGGGCAACTTTGAAACCTTTTTTCAAATTATAATTTTAAACTGGCAGAGGAAGATCGGTCAACTGATCTGAGGCTATCGGTCGACTGATAGTCTTCAAAGTTGCATATATCTAAAATCGAGAGGTATCAATCGACTGGTTCATGGACATCAGTCGACTGATGTGCCTTGAACATCATATTTCAGAAGATATTAACTTGAAAACATGATAAAATCAACTAGTTTCATTATGCATATAATTTACAACACTTTTTCAACTTTTCTTTGCAATTTCTCTTCTAGAATGAAGCTAAAGTACAATGAGCTTACATATAACTCATACCTCCATGCATACACACAAGTTGTGCATAGGTTTCTAAAGGTTTACATAAGAAGTTAAGTTTATATTCTTTTTCTATGTATAACTACCTAGCAACTATGCTAGCTTGTTCCTTGCTATCTTTTGCTTCTTCAAATCTTGAAATGGTTAGTTAAAACATAAAACATGAGATATATAATCTTAGTAGCTAGTTTATCTAAAGAAATCATTTCGAGAACCATTTCAGTCATAAAAGCAATTCTTAGTAACTAATTCACACTTCCATAAACATAAAAGAACTATAACTAACATACTAGCACATAACTTGTATCTTAGTTTCTTTCTCAATATAGTACATTATTCTTTGTCTACTTTTGCTACTTTAACTATTCCAGCTACTCTAGCTACTCTAGTTATTTTAACTACTCTAGTTACTTTCTCAGGAAAAGTACTCAATGTCCCATAAGGAATTTCTGTCATGCCATGAGAAATTTCTAGGGCTCTGTCTTCCCATAAGGATTTTTTCATCCTATGAGGTATTTTTGTCATCTCATGAGGAATTTCTGGTTCTGTCATCCCATAAGGACATAATCTCTACTTTTCAAGAGAGAGTTAATTCTATGTTCTCATGGAGAACTTCCACATATCTATAATGTCACATCCCAAAAATTGAGCATGTGAAAAGATACTACTCATTTGATAAAATTCTCAAACATACGTTGTTTACATATATTCTGTAAGGTTTTATATTCAACCTTAATCATTCATTCCACACTACAGAATTATATTCATCTGATAAGCAAATATAGACATACATAGTATGATATTTCTATCTCATCGCAAGCCTAGGAGACCTATAGAAAGTACAGAGCGTTTCTAGTATCCACATTAATAAGTACTGGTATCCCACCAGACAGAAATAGAGTGTAATACCAAGGGGCTTCTAATCTTCCAACGGATACTCTTCTTCTTTGTTTTCTGTATCTGAAAAATAATCATAGGGAGTGTGAGTTTATTTAAAAACTCAGTAAGTAAATAACTGTACTATATAGAATATCAAAAGTACAAATACCACATTTACTCATATAAGTAATTGTCTTATACATCGAGTAGTATGGGACTCTAACCCTTTCAAACTCATGAATAAGATTTCTTAGATATACAACAAGTAGTATGGGACTCTAACCCTTTCAAACTCGTGAATAAGATCTCATCGGTATACACCGAGTAGTATGGGACTCTAACCCTTTCAACTCGTGTATAAGCTTTCTTAGATATACACCGAGTAGTATGGGACTTTAACCCTTTCAACTCGTGTATGGGTTTCATAGATATGCACTGAGTAGTATGGGAATTTAACCCTTTCAAACTCGTGTATTAGATCCCGTAGATCTTTACTCATTGACAAGATAGTGAGAATTTATCACATAGCATAATTGTCATGAAATAAAATAATTTCTACATACTCTTATTTCTACCGATCATCATATACTCCCATATGAAAATTGATTGCTTATTACCCAAATAATATTGTAAATGGGACTTATATTGTACTTTGACTAGTAATATCAAATTAGCTGAGCAAGGTTATTCACTCACCTTGATGTTTGTCCAAGTTTACCTTGTTCCACACTAGAATTTGTGTAGAAAAATTTCCTAGTAAAATATATTACAAGGAAACATAAGAAAGGAAACAAAATCACGAAAATACGCAAAATTTTCTGATTGCTACAGTAACGGTTTGCTACAGTGCCGGTTCGCTACAGTACGTTGAATGCTACAGTACCGTTGACTGCCGACACTACAGTGCTGCTACAGTACCCGAAGAAAATTTTCCAGATTTTTTTTCGAAATTTCTGGTCGCTACAGTAACTCGAAGAAAAATTCCAGATTTTCAGTTGCTACAGTACTTCGAATTTTGCAGAAAATCTTTCAAAAAATTCATCCTTTCCTTTCTTTTGATTCAAAACCAGAATCTCAACTCTTTTAACCGATTATAACTCAAATATAACTTCTAAAACAACTGAAATTCACGAATTATCATCAAAATCTTCAAGAACAAAACCTCTTCTAATCTTACATATAAACTTAGATTTAAGGAAAATAATGAGATTAAAGCTTACCTTTGATCCTTACAAAGCTTTTGAACCGAACAAACAATCAAAACTCTGAAGATCAAGGAAAGGATTTGAAAAGAGGATGAAGAAAGGAGAGAAAACTTCTACTGTTCAGTTTTCAGCTTTTCCTTCTGCGTGAGAAATGAGGGGGGTACTATTGAAACTTTATATTAAATATTTCTAATGGGTTATTCAATAACCCATGGGTATCCATAACCCAACATTCAAACCCATCCAGTCAATTTACAATAAATGGACTAATTGACCATTCTAAAACCACTTTTCCATGAATTTCACCATTCTTAGAATATATCCCACATTGTGCAAATATTTAGTCCAGTCATTTAACTCAATTTTCATAAATAATATTCAAAGAGAACAATTAAATATGAAAATTAAATATGACCAAAATAAATAACTAAAGTAACGTTGTAAAATTCTAAAATACTCTTAAGCGAGTTATATTCCGAAATTAACGGGTATTACATATAATTGCTAAATCATGTACAATATGATAAATAACTAAATTATCTTGCTTTCTAGCCCTCTTATGAAGAGAATTCTTCATCCTATGAGGAATTACTACATCCCATGAGGAGTCAAGTCCCATATTCATAAGAAAACATGTTCTCAAATATTCATGGATAGCTATACCATAAACAATAACATATCACACGCAAGCATGATAAATAACTGAAATTAAAATGATTTTATGAATAACTAGCTACCTTGGATTCTTCCTAATAGCTGAACTTGTGGATTCTCTCTAAGTTTCTCTTTAGCTCCATTTACTTCCTCAACTTTCAGACTTCCCTTTCCTTTATTTTCTTCTTAGTCTGAAAACGGCTATTCTATGAATCCTTACTCACTAGAATTCATCTAAACTAGAGAAATCAAGTTAGGAAGCTTACCTTTGGTGATTCTCTTGTTAGAAACCCCACTAGGAGTCCTTTCTCTCTTCTCTTCTTCTTCCCCACGTTTCTCTCTTTCTCTCCTCTCTAAAATTTCAGAAAACTCATTTTTCTCTCTCTCTTGTGCTTTAAAAAGAGTCTAAGGAGTCTTCTTGCTATGGAAAACCCTCTTTTACCCCTATTCTCATGTTTCTAAGCTTCATTGACATATTAGGGGCATTCTAGTCAATTTTCTACTGATTTTTCAGTTGAAACCGACTTACTTTCACACTCCAGCAAGCGATCAGTTGACTGATTTCTCATGATTAGTCGACTGATTCAACCCGATTAGTCGACTAATTGCCACAGGTTCCAAAATTTCAGTATGACAGATAATCATCAGTCAACTAATTGTAGATATCAGTAACCTAATCCGTTTCTAATGCTATCAGTCGACTGATTTATTATATTAGTCGATTGATTCTCTCAAAACTTCATTTTTCTTCTATTCTTAGCTCATTTATCCTAATTTCTCGTGTTTTTTCTTAATGACTGAATTCTAGGCATTCAAAATCATACTTTGCTAAGTTCTAACATCATTTCTAGCTAAAATAAAGAAAATATAATTTCAATAGAGGAAAATATGGGATGTTACATACTAACTCATTGAAAATTTGAGATGATGATATATGCCATAGATAAATTTTTGAGGAAGCATATTTTATACTATTATATGAGAATACTCCTATTGTACAATGAGGTACAATAATTGTCACATTCCAAAACTTACATGTGATATAAACATAAAATACCTAGGGTGTACCTCCGTGGTACCCCATAATCTCTGTGAACATTCTTAATATCCATAATTATGTGAATCATAAATATTCCAAGAAAGATATTTTGTATACATATTCAGAAAATGTTCAACCTTCAAACATTATACAGTACTATACAACCTCCCAAGCCTAGGTGACCTACTAGATTACAGAGCGTTTCCTAATCCTTACCAATTCTTTACCAGACAAAAGTGGAGTATATCCTTAAAGGCTATAAATTCTTCTCCTCAACCACTGTATCTGAAAAGATAATCATGGAGAGTGTGAGTTTATCATAACTCAGTGAGTAAACAACTGTACATGAAAATATCATAAGCACAAACACCATATTTACTAATACAATCAATCTATCATTTATTGTAAATAATTATAGTATTACACTTGTCTGAATTTGCGTATGATTTCTTGGGTGATCAATCCCTTAATCACTTTGCATTATATGCCATAGATACTTGCACTGAGTGACTTGGGAATTTAACCCTTAAACTCTTGGTGCATAAGTTTCACAGTTATACACTGAGTGGTATGGGACTCTAACCCTTTCAAACTCGTGCATAGGTCTTCACATTTATACACCGAGTAGTATGGGACTCTAACCCTTTCAAACTCATGCATAGGTCTTCACATTTATACACCGAGTAGTATGGGACTCTAACCCTTTCAAACTCGTGCATAGGTTTTCACAGTTATACACCGAGTAGTATGGGACTCTAACCCTTTCAAACTCGTGCATAAGTTTTCATATTTATGCACCGAGTAGTATGAGACTCTAACCCTTTCAAACTCGTGCATAGGTTTTCACAGTTATACACCGAGTAGTATGGGACTCTAACCCTTTCAAACTTGTGCATAAGTTTTCACATTTATACACCGAGTAGTATGAGACTCTAACCCTTTCAAACTCGTGTATTAGATCTCGTAGATCTTTTGCTCATCAATAAAATAGTGACAATTTATCACAATATAATTACTATGAAATAAATGAACTTACACATACTTTTATTCCCTTGAATGTCTATCATAAACCATAACAATCATCATATATTATCAACAGCGAGACTGATTATTTCTCACTTCAATAATGTTATAAACAAGACTTGTATTGTATTTTATCTAATAAGATCACATTAATTTAGTAAGGCTATTCACTTACAAAATGTTCCAATTTATTCAAGGAACAATCACATCTAGTTCTTTAGTCAACTAGAGAAATCAATTCTCAAAGGTAATAAAATACCTTCCAATGATATTTTACTTTTTCTCAACCTGAACACACACTGATAAACTTCTCAATTTCACAAATAACGCAAATGAGATTTATATTGTGCTTTGACTAATTTATTAAATTAATTTTGTAAGGTTGCCTACTCACCTGGATTCCACGCTCTCAGCGCTCCCACCTTGCCCCCCCAAACATCCCTATTGTAACCAGGTAAAAACCATTAGGGTTACAAAATAGAGAAATTTCCTATCACTACTCTCGACTTTTACTCACATCTTAAGTCATAACTCCTAACCGGTAATGAATTTCTAAATGAAATTTATACCATTGGAAACTAGACTCAAAGAGCTTTCCAACGATATAAAGTTTGCCCAAAACGGAGTCCGGATGAAGAAGTTATGACTGATTGAAAAATAAACTAAAATTTCCCGGTACACCTGGCGCCTGGGCGCCACCCATGCCTGGCGCGTAGGTGCCACACATGGCGCCTGGGCGCCAATTCCTTTTTCGTCCCATCTCACCTTGGCGCCTGGGCGCCACGATCGCGACCCCTTCGCGATTTCTCTCGGTTTTGGCCCAAATCTGGCCAAATCTTCACCGTTTTTCATGATTTCTTCCATGGGATCTCACCCTTAATGTCTAAGGAGCATTTAGACACCAAAATCACCAATTTTAATCGAGAAACGAAGCCGGAATCTCGATTTTACCTCAAACACTCTTAAAACTAAAAAATAGAGAAAAGCTTAAGAAATAGAAATTTCTACCTCGATTCCTTGCTTTCCCTATGTTACTTGGCTCCTAGAGGCTCGCCCCGTAGCCCGAGATCCACCCTCCAAAGCCCGGTTGTAGAGTTGGAGTGTAGAGAGAGAAATTAGAGAGAAGGAAGAGAGAAGGAGAGGAGAGAAAGTGAAGAGAGAGAGAGGAAAGGAGAAAAATGAATAAAAAAAATAGGTGAGGCCACCTATATACTCGCCCGGGGTGAAATTATCACTTGCTCTGCAATTGACCCTCAGTCAAGACTAGCAAAAGCAAATTCATAAAATCTCACCTCAGGTGTTTCTAAATCCTAGGTGCCCCACAGATTTTCTTATTTCACTTTAGTCCCTCTCAATATCTCAAACTCCACTTTAACCCCAAATCTATCATCCTTTCGGTACCGGACTCATAATTCATTCTCATAAGCTCTATTCTTCTTCTCGGGTTCCAACTTGGTCATTTCTCAAAAGTACTCCATACTTTCTTTTCTTTTCATTTTAGTCCTTGAGAATTTGTAAAATGTCCCAAATTAAAATTTTTGAAATTTCTATTTCCAAATTTCCTTCACTAATTCAAAAAGAACATTTCTCATGTAATTAAATTTTTCAATAAACTTCAAATAGACTTTAAATATTCATGAAAATTCTTGGGATATTACAATAATATTGAGAACTTTGGTCACAAAATTAAATTTAGGGAAGTTTCTTAAATGATTATGTGTTCATAGATAAAAATATCATATGATGGATGAATAAATATTTGAATATATTTTATGTGATTGTATACCCACCTATAATAATTATGAGATCACTTATTGTGATAAATATCGTCTAACCTAGATTTTTTGAATTATGAGATTTTCTAAAACTATAGTTTAGTCAAATAATCTAGAGACATCGAAGAAGATGAATATTTAGCCCATAGGATTACAATAGCCTGTGATGATACCCTACCTTATGACTAGAGATCCTAAGAACTTGATTCAAAGAAAAAAATAAATCATAGGATTACTTGATGAATGCACATTTTTATAAGAGTTTAAACTCTTAAATTTATCTCTACGGTGTCAGTGCATTTTCTTGCAGTGAATATGTGAGGTTGAGTTTTTAAAACTCTTAATGAAATCTGTAGCTCCATAAGAGTGGGGTGTCTAAACTGTAGGAACACTCATGACAGAATTCACCTATTTGAATGTGGCGAAGTGGGGCCACTCCTATATGAGAATATATAGGGCGTATTCTCAGAACACATTCAAGAAACAAGATATGGCACAAGGTTGCATAACCGTGCCAGCTAGGGTTCATGATTTGCACCTGGGTTGTTATGTGCAAGATATAGATCTTGTCTCCCTTAAGCAGTTCATAGTTCAAGGCGAATACCACTATGGCTCTAGATTAGGAAATATATTTTTTTCTAAGTATAGGTTCAAGGAAAATTAAGCTACCCATATTATGCATAATAATCCACCTCTACCAAAAGTGTATATATTATTGTATGATATTTTATAATAATAAGTGGGAGATTTTTGGATATTATTATAAAATAAATAAAATATTAAATCTTTTGATTGCTTTACGTCAGCATCTTTTATGCTGATTAAAGTAGGTAGCTTAAATGTGTATATATATCCATTGGGCACTTATGTTACAATCTTAATGATTGTTTATTGTTGAAAATGGTTACATACAATTAAGTTGATTAAAAGATTTAATATCCATGTAATGGTGCCAACGTATAGTAGCCAATTGGAAGAATTCGGGAAGCCAACTAATCACTATATATATGTGTATCTTGTATTGAAATGGGGCTAGAAGAGAAGGACAAAATATAGATAAGAGATTGAGAATATATATTATATTTGTGTGATATTTTGGTTAAAGAAAGTGTGAGAGAAAGTGAGTTCAGTTTACTTCTTATATGTAGAGGTGGTAAACAAACAAGCGAGTCCTATGCTATTGTATCTTGGAGGTAATACGGCTGTGTACCCCTGCATCAAGTAATATAGCAAAGTTAACTCGTGGGAGACATGAAAATTATCTTAAAGAAAGTTGAGATACTCAGACCTTAGCCCAGTACCATGCAAATTATATTTTTACTCTAACCTTCAAATTCCTTTTTTTTTTTGTGTTTATTCTTATTTTTCAGGTGCTGTTCCAACATTTATGGCAACATAAGAAAAGAAGAAGTATCAAGCCAAACAAAAGGGGAAGGGCAAACTAGCTCTCCAAGTTGACATAAAGAAGGAATCCAAGTGTTTCTTCTGTAAAAAGATGGGACACATGAAGAAGGATTGCATCAAATTTCAAAAATGGCTTGAGAAGAAAGGTAATTCAATCTCATTTGTTTGTTATGAATCTAATATGGTAGATGTTAAACATAACACATGGTGGATTGATTCTGAATTAACAATCCATATTTCAAATTCCTTGCAGGGCTTACAAGATCTAAGGAAGTCGGTGGGAACTAAACAAAGTATCTATTCAGGAGACAAGATGCGTTCGGCTGTAGAGACCATAGGGACATGCAGTCTAGTTTTGAGTAGTGGTTTCATTTTGAAATTAGAAAAGACATTTTATATTCCTAGTTTATCTTGGAATTTAATTTCTATTTCAAGACTTGTACCTTTTGGTTATTCATTTAATTTTTTAGACACTACTTTTAATTTATATTTTAAATCTGAACTTGTAATACATTATCTGATGATCTTTTATCTCTTAATTTAGAAAATAATATTACTAATAATGTCATGCATGTACAAGTTGGCACCAAACGATGTGTTATGAATGAGGATTCCTCTAGTTTGTGGCACCATAGATTAGGACACATTTCCATGGATAGGATTAAAAAATTAGTAAATGAAGGAGTACTTAATGCTTTGGATTTTATTGATTTTGATACTTGTGTGCACTACATTAAGGGTAAGCAGACCAACAAGTCAAAGAAAGAGGAGTTCTAACATATTAGAAATCATATATTCAGATATTTGCTGTCCAAACATGGACACATATGGTTAGAAATACTTTATCACCTCTATAGATGACCACTCATGTTATATGTATCTCTATATGCTTTATAATAAGAGCGAAGCATTAAATGCCTTTAAAGTTTTTATGGCAGAAGTATAGAAACAATGTGGAAACAAATTAAGATCGTGAGAATTGATAGAGGTGGAGAGTATTATGGTAGATACACTAAGAATGGACAAGCGGCCGGTCCATTTGCAAAGTTTCTTCAAGAAAATGAAATAGTTTCCCAATACATTATACTTGGTTCTCCAGACCAAAATGGTGTAGCAAAAAGAAGAAATCGAACTCTAATGGACATAGTACGCATTATGCTTAGTAGCTCTAAGCTACCTAAATCCTTGTGGATTGAAGCTCTTAAAACAGCAGTGTATACATTAAACTAAGTTCCAACTTAGGTTGTCCTAAAGACAACTTTTGAGTTATTCAAAGGTTGGAAATTGAGTTTGCAATATATACGTGTATGGGAGTGTTCATCTGAAGTAAGAGTTTACAACCCATAAGAAAAGAAATTGGACCCAACGACTATTAGTGGTATTTTATTGGATATATTGAAAGGTCTAAAAGGTTTACCATTCATCTCACAACATTAGGATTGTGGAATCAAGAAATACAAAATTTCTTGAGAATGACTTAATCAATAGAAGCGATTAATTTCAGAACATAGTTTCTGTGAGAGATTAGCCTTCAACTTCAAGAGATAGATTAGTTATCATTCACAACACCCCTCAAGTTGAAACATGTGTTGAGCAACCAATTGTTGAAGTTCCACAAGATAATGACAATATTCCAGTAAATCAAGTTGTTTAAGAAATTCCAAAAATTATTGAACAATCAGTTGAACATCATGATTCTCAAGAAATTGTTAGTTCAACATTAAGAAGGTCTACTAGAGAAAGAAAGTCAGTAATCCCTAATGATTAATATGATGTATCAACAAGAATCTGACTACAACATTGGAGTTGAGAATGATCCTGAATCCTTTTCACAAGTCATGAGTTGTCAAGAGTCAGAATTTTGGTACAATGCTATGAAGGATGAGATGAATTCTATGAAAAGCAATGAGGTATGGGATCTTGTTGAGTTGCCTGATGGTGTAAAAGTCATTGGATGTAAATGGGTCTCTAAAACAAAGAAAGACTCATTAGGAAACATTGAGAGATACAAGGCAAGACTTATTGCTAAAAGATTCACTCAAAAGCAAGGAATTGACTACATAGAAACCTTTTCTCCTGTGTCTAAGAAAGATTCCTTGCCCATTATGTTGGCATTAGTAGCCCATTTTGACTTTGAATTACAACAAATGAATGTAAAGACAACTTTTCTCAATAGTGATCTAGAGGAAGAGGTCTATATGAAACAGCTAGAATGATTCACACCTAGTAATGATGAGTAATTGGTTTGCAAACTAAAGAAGTCCATATATGGATTGAAACAAGCCTCCCGTCAATAGTATTTAAAATTTCATGGTGTTATCTCTTCATTTGATTTTGTTAAGAATATTATGGATCAATGTATATACCAAAAGGTTAGTAGGAGTAAAATTTGTTTCCTTATCCTATATGTAGATAATATTTTACTTGCAAGTAATGATAAGGGAATGCTATATAAGGTGAAACAATTTCTCTTTAAAAATTTTGATATGAATGATATGGTTGATGCATCTTATGTTATTGGCATTAAGATTTATAGAGCAGACATTGAGGTATATTAGGTCTATCTCAAGAAACTTAGATCAATAAAATTTTAGAGAGGTTTCATATAGAGGATTGTTCACCAAGTATAGCTCCTATTGTGAAGGGTGATAGGTTCAATTTGAACCAATGCCCAAAGAATGATTTTGAGAGGGAACAAATGAAGAATATTCTATATGCTTCTATTGTTGGGAGTTTGATGTATGCTCAAGTTTGTACAAGACCTAACATATCATTTGTTATTGGAATGTTAGGAAGATATCAGAGTAATCCAGGCATTGACCACTAGAGAGCTACAAAGAAAGTCTTGAGATATCTTCAAGGGACCAAGGTTTACATGCTGATGTATAGACGAACTGATAATTTAGAAGTAATTGGCTACTCTGATTCAGACTTCGCTGGTTGTGTTGATTTGAGGAAATCAACAACATGATACATTTTTATATTTTCCTGTGGAGCTATATCTTGGAGGAGCAACGAGCAGACCTTGGTTGCTACTTCCACTATGGAGGCTTAGTTCATTTCCTATTTTGAGGTTACCACATATGGAGTATGGTTAAATAGTTTCATTTTTGGGCTTAGAATTGTTAATTCAGTTTCTAGGCCATTGAAGATATATTGTGACAATTTAGTTACTATCTTTTTGGCTAACAACAACAAAAGTGGTAGTCGAAGTAATCACATTGACATCAAGTATTTAACCATTAGAGAACGTGTTAAAGATAAGAAAGTGGTCATTGAACACGTTAGTACTAAATTGATGATAGTTAATCCTTTAACTAAAGGCATGCCACTATTTAAATTGAAGGATAATGTGGTTAGAATAGGTATTGGATCTACTATGTAATTTTCATTATTATAACAAATTATTTTAAGGAAATTCTGTTTGTTTGTGATGTTTCTCATATTTGTCTTTTGTGTATACATTTCTTGATTTTGAGAAATATCATTAAAGTATAGACTTAGAATAAACATTAGGTTTATTCATTATATAATTTAGACTAGTGTTTAAGAGACATGATGACTATAACACATGGAAGATATTACTTGTTTTCAAAGGATTTATCACCATGATTCATGTATTATGTTTCGTTTCAAGCATTAGTAATTATGGATTGAGAACATTATAATTTAAGGACCAACTGGGAGAATGTTAGATAACCGTTCAAGTTTTGAATGGTTTATAAAATGGCCCTTAAAAATATAGATTTGCAAAAACTCCCAAATTGTAACTATTCTACTTAATCCATTAATTAATTAAAATAAATAAAATGCCCAAAGGTAACCGTTGAAATACTATTCTTGATGGGAGAACAATTGTATAATGTTTGATGTGGGTTAAGGGTCTTTAAACACAAAATTTACTCAGACCAAACCATCTAAGTGAGACTTTTGAATGCTTAAAAGTACCTTAATCTAGTGCGTAATTCACGACTGATAATGGTTGGAGGTAACTCTTGATCTTTTGTTTTTGCTGCCTTTTTCATGCTTTATGGTTAAGCATGTTTCAGATTATTAAAAATTATTTATACAAGAACACTAACAGAGGAGACTCAAACCCAACTTGTCTCTAAGCAAAAAGGAGCCTATCAAAGGAGGGGGTCCTTCCAAAGCTTCTAGCCTGCACAATGAGAGGAACCAAACTTCACCAAAAAATTTGCACAAGTATTCACCTCTCTATACATATGAGAGATCTTCACCAACCATTGCCTCTTCAGGAGATTCCTAATATCATCAAGAACAAGCCCATACCTATGAAAATTATGGCAGACACCATCTTGCAGGAGAGAGGCCACCTTTAAAGAGTCAATCTTACACTGAATCCTTCTATGACCCTTATTCTAAGCAAATTTAAAGCCATTTTTAATAACCAAGAGCTTAGCTTGCAACACATCACCATGGACAACATAGTTTGAAAAACCATCTATCTAATCACTGTTAGTCATCCTTAGAAAACCCTCAATGCCTATAGAAGTTGTTGCAGTGATGAAGCTACCATCTACGTTAAGCTTAACATCACCCACAAGTGGGGGTAGCCATCATATGATCAAAAAATCATTTTAATCAGTTTTGGTTCTTTTATCAATGTAAATAATGAACTCTTCTGTAAAGTAAAGGGTTTTTTTTAAGAACCAACTCCACATTCCAATTTTCATCCTCAAAGATCACCTAAAGTCTCCAGTGCCATATCCACTAGAGATTGACAAGAAAGAGGCATTCCAAGGTGCTAGAAATATTCTCCCTGATCCATAGTGTAATACCCATGATTTTTTTTGTTTTATTTAAATTTCTTATCTTCTATGTGGTATTTTTTATTTTGTTTCGTTTGAGAAAATTCTTTTTCTTGTTGTAGTGGAAAGAATTTATGATGCAAATGTGAGATGATTAATTAAATTAATTGTCCTGGATGAGGAACTTATTTGTCATAATTTAAGATTTCAAGGTGGTGAAATCAAATGATAAGTCTCATGTGTTGTATTAAAATTTTTAATTAATGTGAGGAATTGTAGAGGGGGACAAGGTGGGGATAAAGTGAAACTTTTAGTCTTAGAGAAAACTAGAGTAATGAGTTCCATAAGATTTCAAAACCCCTTTTTCCCCTTTTTCCTTTCTCTTCAGCCGTGAGTGTGGGCATGTTTGGGTTGCATCTCCACTTTCTCCTTCCTCTTGTACATCTTGGTGGTGTGGACAGAGGGAGTGGCTTTGGGGAGCGAAATTCTATTGTGGTTGAGCTTGAAGAAAAGTGCTGAATCTTTCTTTTCCTTTTTCTCCTTCTATTTTCAGATGTGTAGAACCTTAGGTTAGAAAATCCTCTTCCCTAAAGACTTTAGTGCTTCATTGTGTTCTTAAATGCTTCCCACGGTGTGTTTTCTGTGAATAAAGACTTTTATTGTGCATTTGGGTAGTTGGGTAGCATTTATGATCAAGGAAGAAAGAGTTGTAAGCATGGAGTCCCATTAATGTCTTATGGGTGAAAATGTGGGGATTCTAATGCTCCCAACCCTCTTCTTGGCTTGATGTTGAATCAAAACTTGTTCTCTTTGTGCCTAAATGGTCAAATACATCTGAAATGTGACTATAGAAGCATAGGAACACAAGAGGTTAGGTTTTGGTAGAGTTGGGGGTGATTTTCATTTTCTGTTAAGCTCCCAGGCGTGGGTGCCTACGAGAAAGAGATGGACCCCAGGAGAAGGTGGATAGAACCTAGGGCGCCAGTTAGCTAAAGGGAACTCGAGAGTTTGGTAGGTGGCACCTTAGGCCCCATTTTAGGCACCCAACGCGCTCGTGGCTAGGTGTTGAAGAAAGTTTCATGGGAGTCGTGGCACCCAGGTGCATGGTCTGGAGCCTCCTATTGTGAATTTTAGTTCTTAACTTGATGTTGTCCTTAGGATCCCTTTGTTGATCACTTGTATGCCGAATCAAGTCTCTTGCTTTTCGTCTTTCTTTGTTCTCCTACTCTCAGGTGAGGGAATTATAGAAATCAATTCTCATATTATTATTGGGATAGTTATTATTCAAGTATTGTAATTCCTTTTGTTGATGTTTCTAGTTACTAATTATGCTGGAATTGTGTTAAACTTAAACTTGTTCATGAGTAATGAAATATGTCTACTGACTAGGAATAAGCCGTATGCTTTACTTGCTACGTTACTTCAGTATAGGGGATCGAAATGTTATGATAATGGAAATAATCTTCTATAGATATCATCTTATGCATGAACCTATACGGTGTTGGGTGAAAATAATGTGAAGGAATACTGTCACTCCACTTACCTAGGGGTGGGTAGGTAAAGGGAGGAGTCTTGTGATGGTGGACTTATAAAATTATGGATGAATAATCCTTTGACCCTTGAGAATGCCATCTAAGAGGAGGATAGACAATATTAATAAATGAATTATAATTGGTTACAAGTATCTTGTGAAGGTGATACTTTAGGGGAAGGAATTCAAACTGTATAAGTATATCGGTCGCGGTGACCCTTTTGAATTTCTTTTCCTCAGTGTTGAACTGGAATATTTGAGTATTTTACTCCTATTGTGACTATATGGGGAGCCTTGTTTAATTTAACGCACTTGGTTGGTTTTTAATTATTATTCAATATTTTTAGTTGGCTTTAGAAGGAGACGTATTATCATCAGTCCTTTTCCTAGAAGAGGCATATGGTAGGTTTTTTTCTTACGGTTAACTCATTGAGTAAATTACTCATTCCTATTTGTGTATGCCTCTTGTAGATTTTTTGTAGCTGACGAGTCTCCGCGAGAGGAGTAGCAAAGTCTCATATCACCGTGTCTTGTTGATTGTTGGTGATTACCCTTTTGATTCGTTTGGGGAAGTAGTCTACTCTGTAGTTGTTAAGACTCCTAGGTC
Organism: Biancaea sappan; assembly: GCA_037074585.1. Classification (NCBI taxonomy): domain Eukaryota; kingdom Viridiplantae; phylum Streptophyta; class Magnoliopsida; order Fabales; family Fabaceae; genus Biancaea; species Biancaea sappan. The sequence goes on along the minus strand of CM073491.1, from coordinate 14,055,186 downwards.
TTAGTGGGTATTATGTTGTGATGGAAATTCTTTTGTATCTATTGCTCATAGTCAGACTATGTTTTAAAGCTTTCCTTGACTTTATGTTGTGATGGAAAGGGAAAGCTTAAAACATAATCCTCCTCTTATAACATTATAATGCTTATGAAATGGACATAGTATCAAATATGAAAAGTTTATGCGTGTGCGACTGTAATTCACTGTTACTGTAAATTACGTTATGCGTTGTTGTGGTTTTAAAGGCTTATGGTGTTGGTCTAGGTCCTACACCGTGCCGATCACGAGGCAGATTTTGGGGGGTGTGACACATAAAATAACATCATCATGAGTAAAAAAGGTTGGTTGTTGGCATAAGCTAGTTCTCATCCAAACTTCCCTTGAGTAAGGACAGTCCCTCAGATAGTGCAACAAAGTCTCAATATTACCTAAGCAATGTTGGCAAAGAGGAGACATTGCCAGACCCCTTTTATGTCTCATCTCATTAGTTGGAAAGACATGGTGGAAGGTCAACCAGATCAAAAATTGAACTTTAGCCGAAGCACTACATTCCTAAACCCACTTCCAATCTATAGTATTGTTCCAGTTACAAACTCAATTAAGAAGGCAACGATAACCAGAGGACGCCTTGAAGATACCTTCATTATTTCCTTTCCAAGCCCAACAATTCAGATGATCAGGGGAGATAGTGTGAGGCACACTGATGGTAAACATCAAGTTTATCACATGTTCAGGAATAGGAGTAGCCAACCTATTAAGCCTCCAAATACCATTCTCCCAAACATCTTTAAGGCAAAGATCAGTATCAGATATGTGAACATAGTCCACCATATTATATAAGGGACCTTTACCCATCCAATTTGTGTGCCAAAGGGAAGACTTATCAAAACTAAGTCTCAAATCAAAGCCATCCCTCAAAGTTATTACCACTATCACAATGCTTTTCCAAGTGCTCGAAGTTGTACCTTAGAGGTTGGTGTTCCAAATTGAATTATGACCCAGGTATTTATGAGATAGGACTTGTACCCAAAGTTTGTCTCTCTCATGTAGCATACTCCAAACGAGTTTGCCTAATAAAGCGACATTCATGAGTCTAGTGTCTTGGATTCTGAGACCACCAAAATTCTTCGGATTCATAACCATCTCCCAGTTCACCAAACTCTAACTACGTTACCTGATATCTCGCCCCTAAATAAATCTTCTCGTAAGAGAGTCAATATGATGATAAACTTTTTTAGGAAATAAATTTATTTGCATAGTGTAAATAGGCATAAAATACGTAGTAGACTTTGCAAGGCATAATTTCCCTACATTATTTAGCAGTTGCCCCTTCCATGAAGTTGTCCTCTTCTAAATTTTTTCAATCATAATATTATACTGATTTATGTTAGCCTTGCCTTTCATAAGAGGAAAGACTAAGTAGGTCCCAAGATCATCTACGAAGCAAATGGACGAAAGTCTAGACAAATCACCTTGACGTTGTTTAGGCACTTTGGAAGAGCCTATAGCTTTAGACTTCTCCAAATTAATTTTCAGTCCACTAGCTTCAAAGAACTCCTGCAACATGTTCATAACAATGTTGCCATGAGAAGAGTTAGCATGACAAAACAATAACACGTCATCTCATAATAATATATGAGAAATCCAAGGCCCCTATGCGAAATATGGATAGGTTTCCAATCCTCAGTAGAGACTTTTTTTTTTTGGATACTGAGGGCCAATCTTCCATACAGAGGACAAAGAGGTATGGAGATAAAGGATCTCCCTAGTAAAGAGCACGAGATGGTTTAAAAGAATCTAACTTCTCCCCCATTAGATTTAATATTAAAAAAATTTGACTTTGTTGACTTCTTGAGCAGAGAATATTTTCTCTAAAGAGGTCAAGATGAGAAGAGGAAGGACGGATATAATAGAACAGAGGGCCAGGTGTGAAATGTTACTTGTACATTCTAGGTTAAAATATACTTGAGGTTCCTATAGTTTCACTCAAAAATGATTTTGGTCCCTATACTTTAAAAGCAATGAATTTAGTCTCTATAGTTTCAAAAATCCTGAAATTAGTCCCTGAGGTTAGTCTTAGATTAGTCAACTGTTAGTCAACATTTTGACCAGTACACATGGCAATGACTAGGCTGCCACGTGGTAAAAAGCATCTACCACGTGGACTCCTTAAAAAAATAAGAAAGGCTTCAGTTTAGGGAGTCCTTGTACTTTAAAAGCAATAAATTTAGTTTCTATAGTTTAAAAATCATGAAATTAGTCCCTGAGATTAGTCTTAGGTTAGTCAATCGTTAGTCAATATTTTGACCAGTACACATGGCAATTACTAGGCTACCACGTGGTAAAAAGTAGCGTGGACTCTCTAAAAAAGAAGCTTCAGTTTATTCATTTAAATCCTTGGTCAAAATTTTCCTTTCGTTCAATTTTTTATATAAACTCATTTTCTACTTCGTCTAGGTCTATAATTTAAGAATATTTTTTTATTTGTCAAAATCATCTCCTACAAAATTTTCAATTTGTTCACTTTAGTCCTTGTTCTTCACTTTCATATTTTTTTCTCACGGCTTGGTCCTCTAAATCAGTCTATAATTTCATTTTTAGTCATTGTATGATTTAATCTATCATTTCTACTCAAAAATAATACAAGAAATGAATTTCAATGCTTACCTTTTATTCACTTAGGTCCTTGGTAAAAAATTTTCTTTTGTCCAATTTTTGATATAAACTCATTTTCTACTTTGTCTAGGTCCCTAACTTAAGAATATATTTTTTATTTGTCAAAATATCGCCTACAAACTTTTTAATTTGTTCACTTTAGTCCCTATTCTTCACTTTCATACTTTTTTCTTATGGTTTGGTCCTCCAAATCAGTCCATAATTTCATTTTCAATCATGATATGATTCAATCTATCATTTATACGAAGAACAATACAAGAAATGAATTAAAATTTAAGTTTCAAAGTTTACTTTTTATTCACTTAGGTAAACAAAACTTTACAAAATATAATTATGGCCCATATATAATAAAATATGCAAGTTTGTTGCACCAATATCACTAATTGTTGGATTGTATTTGAGTTTCAATGGTTAGATTATCATATATTTTATTTTTTTTTTCAAAGTCATATATATTGATATATGAATATGCATTTGGGAGTTTTGGTTTCACTTAGATAAGTTTTGAAACTTAAATTTTAATTTATTTCTTGTATTGTTCTTAGGTATAAATGATAAATTGAATCATATCATGATTAAAAATGAAATTATAGACTGATTTGGAGGACCAAACCGTGAGAAAAAAAAGTATGAAAGTGAAGAATAAGGACTAAAGTGAATAAATAGAAAAGTTTATAGGGGATATTTTGGCAAAGAAAAATAAATTCTTAAACTAGGAACCTAGACAAAATAGAAAACAAGTTTATATCAAAAATTGGACAGAAAGAAAATTTTGACTAAGGACCTAAGTGAATAAAAGGTAAGCCTTAAAACTTGTAGTTTAATTCATTTCTTGTATTGTTTTTAGGTAAAAATGATAGATTAAATTGTATTATGATTAAAAATGAAATTATAGAATGATTTGGAGGACTAAACCATGAGGAAAAAAATGAAAGTAAAGAATAAGGACTACAGTGAATAAATTGAAAAGTTTGTAGGAGATAATTTTGACAAAGAAAAATATATATTCTTAAACTACGGACCTAGATGAAGTAGAAAACGAGTTTATATATAAAAAAATTGGATAAAAGGAAAATTTTAATCAAAGACTTAAGTGAATAAACTAAAACTTTTTTTTTAGAGAATTTCCGTGATAGATATTTTTTGCCACGTGACAGCCTAATCAACGCCACGTGCATTGGTCAAAATGTTGATTAACGATTGACTAACCTAACACTAATCCTAAGGCCCATTTTTATATTTTTTAAAATTATAAGGACTAAATTCATTACTTTTAAAATATAGGGATCAAAATTATTTTTGGGTGAAACTATAGGGATTTAAAATAAATTTTAACCTATATTCTATTTACGCATGTTCTGATATCTCTCTGTCCTAAGCAAAAATAGAAGTTCGAATTGTGCAGTTTTCCCTGTGATAAAGAAAAGAGGGAAGGATTTTACTTCAACTAAAAGGGTTTTCCATTTCATGGAGTAATAAAATGAGGTAAAGTAGGTGGTTTCAATGAAATCAGTCATAACGAAAGCATGAGCCAATAGGTTGCTTTTATGAGCTTCTCTCCTACAATCAGCAAAACATCAGCATTATTAATCCCATTTAATTGACTGAGTTAGATGGAGGTTAATTTTTTAAATATAAGGACCTTTTTTATAAGAGAATAATTTGTCTGAAACTAAACTGGGACAAATTTTTTTTTTTCAAAAATCAATTTAGGAAAAATTGAATTTTTCAAAGATCAAACCGTTGAGTTACTTTTCTTTTTAATATTATAAAAATCTAAATCCGACCGAATTAAAAAAAAATCCAAATAAATAAGGTTGCGCGTCCCACGTTGTTAAATTTCGCTTCTTCCGTACAGTCTTCAGAATCCATACCCCTCCGCGTCAAATAATACATTGCGAGTTATTCGAAAGCTCTGTTTCCAACATTGACGCTCGCGGATTGACTGGATGAACGTATAGCTCAACTCTGCTTCGGTTCTTCCTATTTATAACCAAAACCAATTCTCGGATCAAATTCTTCTGAATTCCGTCTACGGAACGACCAGAACCTTGAGCTACTAAATCACAGTGAGCAACGAAGAACCAGTTCATGGCTGAAAGCAAGCGCTATGGTCTTGAAAACCAATTGGGTAACATGTTCCTCAATTTCAGTTTTCTTAATTTTCTGTAGATATATGTTTTACGTGAACTATTTTTTTTCTTGATGTGAAGTGTCAACATCTTTATGTTGGGTTTAAATTTCCCCTTTTTCTATAATGGATTTTGCATCTGTTCAGTGAGATGCAGGCTAGCTTATGGTCTTTCGCTTTGTCGGGCGAAACCTCGGTTGTAATTCTTAAAACAAGTGCGTTTGAAAAGCCAAATGGCGTCAGAATCCTTTGTTAAGGATGGCATTTTACTGAACACCAATGGAACTAGTGATATTAATTATCGGAAACTTTTACTTACTGGCCTCAGCGTTCAGCGGCCAAGAACATGTGCTCAGGAGCGCTTTTTCTGGGTCTATTTCTATGTGATGTTGGAATTAGGCAGTCAACGATGTGTCAAATTGGATTGAAAATAAGGTCTCTGCCAGAATCATGAGATTCCTAAGCTCAAACTTTACGAAGCATTATTTTCAAAACCAAAGATACTTCAAAATAATTTTCTTTTCAAGACAAATGGATGTTCTTGTCCCGTCATAGACATCTCCACCTTCATAGGCATGTCTTTTTGTTGATTTATCAAGTCACTGGTAATCAGTATTTGAGCTTAATGCATACTGTTTTCCTCATGGAGTGTCCTTTGGCACCTTTATAGGCAGGTTGATTTATTTTATAAACCCCGAAAGAAAACAAGTATCCTACCGTGCTACAGCCTTTAGTTAAAGTCCATCCGCGTTTGGAGTATGAGCTTACAGAGAAAATCCTTGTAGCCTGGCCCTAAATAATTGATAAAAGTAGACTTTGAATTTATAAGGTCATGAGAACTAATTTGAATTGCTGTTGCCTTCAGCTATTCTTATGCTTGGGTTGAAATAAATGCATTCCTTTTATGTTTAAGTTCAGTTGGTATTCCACAGTTCATTGTCAATTCTTTTATATCTGGGCTGAAGATTTCTGTTCCTCCCCCCCCCCCTTTTTCATTGGCCTAGGTTCGGTAAGCAGTAATTTATTGTTGAAATCACACTGTTGTTGACTTTGTCTTAAAATGTCCCGAAGGTTGATTGGTAAGTATTATGTTAAGTCATCTGTTTAAATATCTAATGGTTGGGTTTGATGGAACATGCAGGCATTGAGCATATACTCTTGGAAGCACACCATCGATGGCTACGTCCAGCTGAAATTTGTGAAATTCTTCGTAATTTTAAGAAGTTTCATATTTCTCCAGAACCTGCAAATATGCCACCAAGTGATCTTCACTTCAATCAGTTTTAATTTATTTATCATGCCCAATAGCTTCTAATAGTCGCTTCTGCTTCAGTTGTTTAAAAAGCTTTCCTTTTGTAGAAAAAGATCTAGAAAAATATTTTTATTGTCTTTTTTTCCCCTTCTTCTCTTGCAAGCTATGAATCTTGTGAAGGCTGAGACCTGCAGGATTCCACGCATTTATGCATGTGTCTAATTGCAAGATAGTCACTATCAGCTCTTAGATCTTTTTTTTTTTGCTTCTTGACATATAGGTGGTTCACTTTTCCTATTTGATCGGAAGGTCCTGAGATACTTCAGAAAAGATGGCCACAACTGGAGGAAGAAAAAAGATGGAAAAACAGTGAAGGAAGCTCATGAAAGACTTAAGGTGAAATTCTGGTACCTAAGTTACAATATTAAGTAATTTTGCATCTTTCTTGGCACCAAAATGAAAAAGAAAGCTGCTATGAGCTTTATATACTTCATTAAAATTAATTCTGTTTTAGGGAGTGAAATGTATTGAGAGCATCGTCTGTATAAACAATTGCAATGGTTAAGTATGTATACTTTCAGGATGGAAGTGTGGATGTGTTGCACTGCTACTATGCCCATGGAGAAGAAAATGGAAACTTACAAAGACGCAGTTACTGGATGCTAGAAGAGTAAGTGTTTCTGTTTGATTATCAGGTCTCATTTTTTTAAAAAAATAAATTATTGTATCTTCTTTTTCCTTGTTATGCTCTTTGTCTTCTTTCTTGCCTTTCTGCCCTCCTGCGGTCTCACACACCAATGTGCTAAAGTCTATAGAGAAACAATGAAGAAGACCCATGCTTTACTATTATCTTTTGTGTTTCCTTCATGCTTAAGGATGGTACACTTTACCAGGTACTGGTGAGTTAGATCCAGGGACTGTAGATGACATCCTATTGGTTTGAAATTCAATATACTTGCTTCAAGCAAATTCTAGTTTGTTTCTGATGGTTCCTAATTTTGGAATGACTTGATGCTGGGGCTTCTATTCTCACTCTTTTCATTCAAAATTATTGCAGGGAGCTCTCACACATTGTTCTTGTCCACTATCTGGAAGTGAAGGTAGCATCTTATTAATATGCAATGCTAGTTCTTCTTGGTTTTTGCCTAACTGTTATCTGATGAATTACCTTTAAGACTGTTGCTTTCTTTACGCATCCTGGACAACTTAGAACAATTAACTGATATGATATAATTGTATCACAGTTTTTATGTGTTAATAATAAAGTGAAATTTGGAAATTATGAATTATACTTTATATCTGGAAAGATGATGCTTATAGAGACACTTTTATCTTTATACATTCTGGCCTACTTGTAAAATTCCCTCTAATCTCGGTTTCCATGTTAGACATCTGAAATCTTGTCCTTTTCTACCTAAGTTATGTTGCATAGCATTGAACTTGCTGAAATTATGTCTTTAGGCATTAATTATCCTTGCTTTTTTTTTTTTTTTTAATTTTGGGTTGGGGCCCCCCCGGGGGGGGGGGGGGGTTTACAAAGGGGGTCCTTGAGACTTGTGTAATAGTGAAAAATGGATTTGGTGCTTGTCCTTATCTGAAATTGAAATCTGGAGATCCAACGGTCCAGATAAGGACAAGCACCAAATCCATGTTCGTAATGGTGAGGGGAAGAAATCCAACCCATCAATTAAGACTAAGATCAATTGAATGAAAGCTATTTGCTCATTGTATCCTCACCATTCATTAATTTCTCTCTTTAGTGACCTAGTTTGCAGTCTATGCTAATTTTATATATGACAACCATCGTTGGTTCTTAATATCTTTGCAGTTCCTTTAAGTATTCAATCACCTATTTTTGCATGTTTCAAAATCTTGGGAAGAAGAATCTTCTCAAATTTTCCAGAGCTAACTATTTTTCCTCTTTTTCTGTTCTTTTTTTTTGTGCGCGCTTTTTCTTTTTTTTTTTTTGGGGGGGGGGGGGGGCTTATTGGCTTCATACTTTAGTCATAATTCCATGTTGGTTCCAGAGCTATTTTTAGTATTTTAACTGTTCAGTACAGAATGCTTATGTTCCTGTTCTTCTGTTCTTTTTTTTTTTGTGCGCTTTTTTTTTGGTTTTTTTTGGGGGGGGGGGGGGTTGGGGTGGTTATTGGCTTTATACTATGTCATAATTCCATGTTAGGTCTTTATTACTATTTCTTTTTGCTCTTGCTCAATGTGGATGAAATCAAAGTTATTTTATTTTATTTTATTGTTTAATAGGGATTTTATAAGTTATTGTGTTTGAATAGATTAGTTAGATATGTCTTATCCTATTATCTATTTATTAATCCTAATCAAATTAGAATTAGGTTTGATTTATTAGATTAGGATAAAGTTTGCTTTAGTTTTTTAATTTCCTAGTTTGATAAGGATTGAGTGGCTAGATTGTGGCTTTCTTTCTCTATTTATATCTAGCTTCTGTCAGAGAGTAAATACAACAACAACAACAACAACAACAACAATAACAACAACAAAGCCTTATCCCACTACGTGGTGTCAGTTACATGAATCGCACGATATCATTGAGCTCTATTAATGATCAACTATTTAGGAATTTCATTCATCAAAAGATCTTGTTCAATGACTTCTCTAAGTGTCCTTCTTGGTCTTCATCGGCCTTTTTTCATAGGACTCCATACCATCTGCTCAACTCTCTTTATTGGCGCTTCTAACTGTCTTTTTTGAATATGACCATATCACCTTAAACGATTTTCTATCATTTTCTCTTCAATAGGTGCCACTCCAACTCTACTTAGTATACAATCATTATGGATCATATATCGTCTTGTATGATCACACCTCCATCTCAATATCCTCATCTTTGCTACCCCAATTTTGTATTCTTATTGCCCTTTCACTGTCCAACATTCACTCCCATATAATATTGCTGGTCTTATAGCCGTATGATAAAACTTCCATTTGAGCTTATTAGGTACTTTTCAGTCACACAACTCCTGATGCTTTTCTCTATTTTATCCATTCAGCTTGTATCCTATGTGTAACATTCCCATTAATGTCACCGTCATTTTATATAACTGATCCCAAATACCTGAACTTTGAGACTTGCGGTATAATCTGGTATCCAATTTTAACGTTCAACTCATTTCTAAGTTGCCGCTTGTTAAACTTGCATTGCATATATTCTGTCTTACTTCTGTTCAAATAGAAACCCTTCGATTCCAAAATACACCTCCATAACTCAAGTTTAGAGTTAATCTCTGTCAGAGAGTAAATACACAGCAATTATTCATTCCATCTATTCTTTCTTCTTCAATTATTTGTTCTATATTCCACTTTTTCACATGGTATTAGAGCCTAAGGATTAGTTGTCTTCCATGGCTGCGAGAGACATTGACACCTCATCTGGTGACAATACTAGGTCGCCATGTTTGGTCAATTCGTAATTGAGACCAATTCTATTCCAATCACTTCTTTTTTCGAGAGTGATACATCTCTTCATATTAACCGACCTCACCTAATGAGATAAGGTTTTGTTGTTGTTGTTGTTGATACATCTCTTCAAATTACCTCTCATAAATTAAATGGCAGAAACTAGTTGCAATGGGCATAGTCCATAAAGATTGTAAGTTGCGGACGTGGAAAACTGGGCCACTCACTGGTGAGCTCCCTGCTCGTAGGACAACTAACTCATGATACAAAACATGGCTTTCCAAGAACTCTATTGTACTTGCATGGCTCTTCAACTCAATGGAACCGCAAATTAGTCGACGTTATCTTTGGTTCAAAATAGCTAAAGAAGTATGGGATGCGGCTCGTCGGATGTATTCTAATATAGGGAATGCTTCCCAAATTTTTGAGATTTGTTCAAAATTGAAGGAGAAGAATCAGGGTTCGAAATTCATAACCCAATATTTTTATGATCTCCAAGATCTTTGGCAAGAATTGGATTTGCTTTTGGAGGAGGATTCATTTTGTGCTGAATGCAGTTGTAAGCAAAGGAGAAATATGGAAACAGAAAGAGCATTTGATTTTCTTACTGGTCTTAATCGAGATCTGGACGAGGTATGAGGTTGAGTGGCAACTCAAGATCCTTTCCCTTCTACTTAAGAAGCATTCGCAGAAGTACGGCATGAGGAAGCTCGGCAAAAGGGGATGCTCTCAGATGACAAAATGGTAACACCACCCACACCAAAAGGATCTGCCTTGATAACAAATAAAGCCCATTCATCTGGTTAGCAACATTCTAAGCATCATTCAAACAAGCGACCGTGGTTTGATCATTGCAATCGACCTAGACATACTCAGGAGAAATGTTGGGAAATCTGTGGAAAACCAGCAAATTGGCAACCTCAAAAAAGGAAAGAAGGACGTGCATATAATATCCAGCCAAATCAGGGCCACTCTGACACTTATCTTCCATTCAGCAAAGAACAAATTGACCAACTATGCAAACTCTTAAATCAGTCCTCAGTCAGTATTCCTCAAATTAGTTCATCCAATACCACCAATGGATCATGTTCTATTGCACAATCTGGTAAACTCTACTCAACCTTAAATTCTCAATCTATTATTTGATCTACAGATTCTTGGATAATAGAGTTCGGAGCCTTGGATCACATGACAAGATGTTCTAACCTTTTTCCATCTTATGTCCCTTGTTCTAAACATATCACTTTAAGATTGCTGGTGGATCTTTGACATTTGTTGCTGGAATTGGTGACATAAAGTTATCTCAAAACCTAATTCTCAAATCTGTCTTTCATGTTCCTGCCCTAAAATGCAATCTGATTTCTGTCAGCAAAATCACACATGACAATCATTGTGTTGCTAACTTCTTTTCTTCATCTTGTCATTTTCAAGACCTATTATCAAGGAAGACGATTGGCAATGCTAGAATTCATGATGGTCTTTATTACTTTGATCTAGAAAATCAGCCAACTCTTCTGTCTAGTGTTGCTTCTACTTCTTTTTCTAATACTAGTGAAATAATGTTGTGGCACCACAGGTTTGGTCATCCAAGTTTCTCATATCTGAAGAGTTTGTTCCCATATTTTTTTAATAAAAAAAATTCTATTACCTTTGAGTGTGAAATTTGCCAGTTAGCTAAACATACTCACATGTCTGTTTCTCCAAAAATTTGTTCTCCCTCCACACCATTCTCTTTGATTCACAGTGACATATGGGGGCTGTCAAAAGTCTCTACTTGTCATGGAAAAAGATGGTTTTTAACATTTATTGACAATCACACACAAGTTACTTGGGTTTACTTAGTACATCATAAATCTAAAACCAGTCACATATTTAAAATCTTTCACAAGATGATTCAAACTCAATTTCAAACCCAAATCCATGTTCTAAGAACTGACAATGGAAAAAAATATTTTAGTTCCATTCTTGGGGAGTATTTATTAGAAAATGGGATTCAACATCAAACCTCTTGTGTTGATACTGCTCAACAAAATGGGATATCAGAAAGAAAAAATCGTCATTTATTAGAAGTAGCTCGAGCTCTCATGTTTACAATGAATGTTCCAAAATTCTTGTGGGGGGGATGCCATCCTGACTGCTAACCTACCTCATAAATCGTTTACCAAGTTATCCTATCAATTTTGAAACCCTTTTTTCTATTCTCTAAAAAACATATCCCCAGGTTTCTAAAACCAATACACTTCTTGTAGAATTTAAAATAGAGAGAGAAAGAGAAGGAAGAGAGATAGAGAAGAGCTAATGAACTTAAGGGACTACATTGCATTAATGTTGTTGTTCACACTCAAACCTCTTATATGTTGTTAATTTTGGTAAAGTGCAGTAACAATGGAGGGGAAGAGAAAAATGGGAGAAGGAGAAAACATAGTAGGTGATTTTGAGATAAATGAATAATTTCGATGATCTTTATTTTGAGGAGGAGCTAAGAATAAATAGAGCATGGAGGCCACAAAGATAGCCACTTAATCCTTCTCAAATAAGGAAAAAATAAAATAAACTTTATCCTAATCTAGAAAATTAAATCTGGTCCTAATTAAATTAAGATTAGTAAACAAAAAAGACTTATTTAAACTAAATTAAAATAAAAGAATAACTTCTAAAATATAAGTATTTACTCCTTTCAACTCAACACTTCCATTAAGGATTTTTGGATGCATAGCTTTGTCCATATTCACGACCTTAATAGGAGTAAACTTGACCCTTGGGCAATCAAAACTATTTTTATAGGTTATTCTCCTACTCAAAAAGCATATCGGTATTATTGTCCAAAAACCAGAAAAATATATGTTTCTTGTGATGTCACATTCTTTGGAAATTCACCATATTTTTCTTCAACATCGCTTCAGGGGGAGAAATGGGATGAAGCTTGTTGTTCATGGGATACTACTGACCAATCCTCCATACTTGATGATAATCTGGATGATACTAATATTAGTCTTCCTGTAGTTGATTCTATTTCACTAGTATGGGAAACAGGGGGAGAATCAACATCTTTGATTCCCAAACAAGAGTTGAATGTTTATTCTAGAAGGAAAAGATCTTACGTCATGAATCCTACTGACACTACTCAAGACGACCCGATGGTAGAGTCTCGCTCACCAAACAAATAAGGTAAATCCAATCCTATTCTTGATTTAGGTATGCCAATAGCACTTAGAAAGAGTGTTAGGTCTTGGATCACCTCATTTCCAATTTCATATCCTATTCGAATTTATCTCCTTCATTTCGTGCTTTTACCTTGAGTTTGTCTAGTGTTACAATGATAGAACCCAAGAAAAACACACTAATAATAGTAATAGAAAACTAAAGGATTACAAAGAATAATCCCACCCCAGAGCTACTGCTCCTACAGAAAACCTTACAAGGAATTCTGCCCTAAACTCTAGAGCAAATGCTCTAGCCACAACTTCTGACAAAATACTCTCTTCCTCCCACCCACACTCCCTCTCCTTTATTTATAGCAACCTCACCCTTCTACAATTTACCTAATTACCCCTTAACAGACCCTCTACAACACTTTAATAAAATGCTCCTACAGCAGTACCTATCATTACCCCACCCTAAATACAGCCTTGACCTCAAGGCTAAACCAACAGAGACACGTCAGTCATCAGCCCACTCCTCTCTTTCCTCCATCTTCACGCTGCTCCACCTCTAATGCCAAAATCTCTGATTGTCCTTCTTCTCCATCATCCCCTATAATAACCAGATTCAATGCCTTCACAGAACACTGATGTAGAGGGTGATACCTCTCTCCACAGCAAAAACAGAGACCTTTGGTTCGGCAGTCCAATGGCTCCTGATATGAAAGGTGCCTCATCCCTCTCACCCTCTCCGTCGATGATCGCCTGTCATGCTCCCCTGTCCGAGTTGAGGCAATCCAGTTCGACGCCATAAGGTTCTTCGCAACAGAGAACGATGAAGACGCTGCAGTATTTGTGGCAAATGAAGGAGACGATGCGGAAGCTGTATTTGAGCATTGCGACGTCGTTCCATTTGAGGCCCCGGTGTTGGGCTTATTTGGGTAGAGAGGTTTGAAACTTCAGTAGGTTTATGGGTAAAGCCCAACCCGCCCGTTCGACCCACCCCAGACTGTGCCATTTTCGCCTGAAAAGCAGTAACCTCAACCGTCTATACCACTCCTTCAACCTCATGTTCCATGTCGTGTGCCACTTGCATTGCTTGCCAACAATTCTCCGGGTGGAATGATTGCACCCTCTATCTGATATCTAGACATATAAAATACCCCATATATTGATGTTCTGTAAGACGAGGAACTTGTGCCGAGATGAATTCAAATGTTTCTATAAATTCCTCCACTGACCTAGACTAATGAAGAACATATAACTCTTCAAATGGGTTATCATAAATCGTTCCACCATAGCGCAGCAAAAGAGCTTGTTTGAATTTCTTCCATGTTGGCTGTACCTCGTTTTCTTGTAGCAGTGTGAACCAATGGATGGAGTTTCCTTCCATACAGAGAAGGGATAGCTTCACCTTCAAATCTTCCGGAGTGTTATGGACGTCGAAGTATTCTTTTGCCCTCTAATCCAGCCTCATAGGGTCTAACCATTGAAAGTTAGGGAGTTCAACCTTCTTGACTGACATTCGATATTCGTCCAAACCTTCTTGCACCCATCCCATTATAGGAGGTCTCGCATTTTCCGTTGTTGGCCGCTTAGATGAAGATGACGACCCATCAATGGGAATGGTACTCCCCTGTTCTCCATCAGTTATATTTCCTCCTTGTTTGTTCATTTCTTTCAATATAGCTTGTTGTTCCATCATTAATTTCTGCATTTCTTGCTAAGACTTCTGCATCTCTAGTTGTGATTTCTGCATATCCATTAAGGCTGCTCTAAACTCACTCATGGACCCTTCCAAACCTTGAAGCTATGGACCCATGGCCTCCATATTAGCCATACGTGCCTCCATTTCTTCCCCCTTGTCTAGTGGTTTCGGTGGCATCTATTCGGCAGGTCGGACAAATTGATAGAACCCAAGAAAAACACACTAATAATATTAATAGAAAACTGAAGGATTACAAAGAATAATCTCACCTCAGAGCTACCGCTCCTACAGAAAACCTTACAAGGAATCCTGCCCCAAAATCTAGAGCAAATGCTCTAGCCACAACTTCTGACAAAATACTCTCTTCCTTCCACTCACACTTCCTCTCCTTTATTTATAGCAACCCCAACCTTCTATAATTTACCTAATTACCCCTTAACAGACCCACTACAGCACTTTAATAAAATGCCCCTACAGTAGTACCTATCATACTATTCCTAGATCCATTGAAGAAGCCCTATCTATCCCTAAATGGAAGGCTACTGTTCTTAAAGAACTGCATGCCCTTAAACAAAATAATACATGGAATCTAGTAGAGTTGCCACAAGGAAAAAATACAGTGAGTTGTAAGTGGGTAGTCACTATCAAGTATAAGGCCGATGGTTCAATTGAGAGATACAAGGCCTGTCTAGTGGCCAAAGCTTTACTCAAACATATGAGATTGATTACACTGAAACCTATGCGCCCATTGCCAAACTCAACACTATCTGAATCCTTCTATCTTCAGCTGCAAATTTTGATTGGCCTTTACATCAACTTGATATAAAAAATGCTTTTCTAAATGGGGAACTTAAGGAGGAAGTTTACATGTGTCAACCTCCAGGATTTGAAGAAATAGGCAGCCACACTGTGTGTAAACTCAACAAATCCCTCTATGGTTTGAAGCAGTCTCCACGAGTGTGGCTCGACAGATTTTCCAAAGTTATCAAGAAGATTGACTATATCCAGGGACAAGCTATCAGACATTGTTTGTTAAGCATGCTGAAAATGAAAAAATTACTATTCTTATGGTATATGTTGATGATATTATTATCACTGGAAATGATAGCAGAGAAATAGGAAGAGTCAAGCAGATGATGGCAAAGGAATTTGAAATTAAAGACCTAGGAGCACTGAGGTACTTTCTTGGAATGAAAATTGCGAGAAGTAAGAAAGGGATTTCCGTTTCTTAAAGAAAATATATCTTAGATTTGTTGGAAGAAATTGGGATGCTAGGCTGCAAGCTGAGTAAGACTCCAGTTGAACTTGGAAACAAAGGGAAATTACTTGAAGGAGAACTAGTCAATAAAGAACAGTATCAACGCCTAGTTGGAAAATTGATCTATCTCTCACATACAAGCCCAGATATTGCTTTTGCAGTAAGCTTATTAAGTCAGTATAGATGCACACACCATGTCAAGGTCATCTAAATGCAGTATATAGAATTCTAAGATACTTGAAGCAAATATCTGGAAATGGCTTGTTTTTTTGCAAAAACCAATGATTGAAAAGTAGAAGCCTTCACAGATGTTGATTGGACCGGGTCAATTGATGATCGCAAATCAACTTCTAGTTATTGCACGTTGCTGTGGGGAAATCTAGTAACTCGGCGTAACAAAAAAAAATCAGTAGTTGCTAGAAGTAGTGCAAAAGTCGAGTTTAGAGCTATGGCTCAAGGAGTTTGTGAACTAATCTGGAATAGAAGAGTGCTGGATGATTTAAAAATTAGATGTGAAGAACCTATGCTACTCTACTATGATAATAAGTCAGCAATCTATATAGCTCACAATCCTGTTCATCATGACAGGACTAAACACGTAGAGGTTGATCAGCACTTTATTAAAGAAAAGCTTGATGGAAATATTATCAAGATTGAATATATACTTACATCTTACCAATTGGCTGATCTACTCACAAAAGGACTCAGAACAGAATTATAAATTTCTAGAAGGCAAGCTTGGTCTCAGCAATATATATAGCCAAACTTGAGGGGGAGTGTGGACGAAATCAAAGTTATTTTATTTTATTGTTTAATAGGGATTCTAGAAGTTATTGTGTTTTAATAGATTAGTTAGATAAGTCTTATCCTATTATCTATTTATTAATCCTAGTCAAATTAGGATTAGGTTTGATTTATTAGATTTGGATAAAGTTTGATTTAGTTTTTTAATTTCCTAGTTTGATAAGGATTGAGTGGCTATATTCTGGCCTCCTTTCTCTATTTATATCTAGCTTCTGTCACAAGAGTAAATACACAGCAATTATTCATTCCATCTATTCTTTCTTCTTCAATTATTTGTTCTATATTCCACTTTTTCACACTTAATTATCAGGGTACTAGGGCAAATTTCAAATATGCGAAAGACAATGAAGAAGCTCTTCCTTATGCCCAACAAAATGATGAAACTACTATGCCCAGCTCAGAGATGGACGCTTCTATGCAGTCTAGCCATCATCCAAATAGTTACCAGGTTCCTTCACAAACTATGGATACAGCAAGCTTTAGCAGTGCTCAGGCATCAGAATATGAAGAAGCTGAATCTGGTATCTCTTCTGCTTGTAGCATCATTTTGTTAATTATATGTATATGAGTGGTTTTTATGCTTTTATTCTTCAGTATTACTGTTTCTTGTATCTATAATTTATTCTTGTCAATTGACATGATGTTTACAGCATTCAATAACCATGCAACTTCTCAGTTCTACTCTTTCTTCGAGCTGCAACAGCCCATTGTTGAAAAGACTAATGTTAAACTCCCTGATCCTCATCATCCTCTGCCAACTTTAAGTACATTTCTTCATTTAAATATTCTGTTGTATTATCTTTTTTTCCATTGAATCTGGCCTTTTGATTAGGCCTATTCTTACTTGTCATGGCATTGTAATCTTATTATTAATCTTAATACTAAAATTATAACAGATGATCAAGGGAAGTTGTCAGGCTTTCCTGGGGTAGATTATATCTCACTTGACCAAGCTAATAAAACCAAAGACATTGATGCTGCCTCCTTAATGTATGAACCCCAAAAAAGCCTTGGCCTTTCGTCATGGGAAGATATCTTAACAAATAATGCTGGAAGTCAACCAGTAACTTTTCATCACAGATTGCCTAAAATACAACCGAATACAATGGGAATCAATAGTAATTCATCTCAAGGAGATGAGCTAATGCGGCAACCTTTTATGAGCAGAACAGCTAAACAGTATGAGAATTGGAATCTCATACAAGCTCAAGAAAATTGGCAGGTATGAGTGATTTATATAGTGTGACATTAATATCAGACCTGTTACATTCTTCCAAGTTATTCAAGGATCTGTTTTGTAGAGGCTTTTTTTTCCAAAATTGTAGTTTGACTGACCAAGTCATCTTAAATTTTAATTCTTAAGCATTTCGCTGATGCCTGCAATAGATTGGAAATTCATCTTATGTTTTCCATTGACACGTGGTGACACTGTATTTTATCTATCTGTGTCAAAACCAGTGTATCAGTGCAAAATGATGTTAATTTGTCGCTGTTATTTATCACAGATTGATCACTTGACTGCTTGTTTCCTTGAATATGAAAAGGAAAGAAGATTAAAATTAAAAAAATCATTTTCCCTTGAGTAAATTTTTAACATTCTCCTTACTTTTTCTATATTGTGCTGGATCTTAAAGGAGGGATACTTGCCTTGAAACGTATTTAATTTCACACAAGTTTAAATTTTCCTTGTTGACAGGCTTCTGGTTGCAATTCTTCATGCTTACCCAGTTGGCCTGCAGATAGTGTGCACCCAGGCTCAGTCTCTGAGGTTAGTTCTAGGCACCATGATCAAGACTTTCAAAAGTCCTTGGAGAAGCACCTTGTACATCCAGACAAGCAAAACAGGTGTCTTGGGAAAAATGATCCACAAGATAAGCTTTTGAGTGAAAAAGACAACAATAAAGTCAAATCAGATCTACAGACAAGTATGAGTCTGGATGAAATAGATGACAACACTTATTTCACTTTAAAGCAAACTCTCCTAGATGGACCTGCTACAGAAGAGGGTCTGAAAAAGCTTGACAGTTTCAACCAATGGATGAGTAAAGAACTTGGAGATGTAGATGAACTAAATATACAATCTACTTCTGGTGCATACTGGGATACGGTTGAAAGCCAAAATGGGGTTGACAGTCCAAACTTTTCTCCCCATGTGCACTTGGGCACCGATCATCTGGACCCATCTATTTCCCATTGTCAACTTTTTAGCATTGTTGACTATTCACCTAGCTGGACATATGAAAACTTAAAAACTAAGGTACTCTGTTTTTATTTTCTGCACTTGCTATTGGTTATGATAACTGGAATGATAGTTTGTTACTTATTAGAGAACTTTCTTTCTGAAGGATGTTATTCTGTTTATCGGCTTATTTTTTTTCTTTATTGAAAAAAAAAACACTTGTACAGGTCCTTATTTCTGGAAAATTCTTAAGGAGTCCACAAGAAGCAGAAAATTGTAAATGGTCATGTATGTTTGGTAAGGTAGAAGTACCTGCAGAGATCATCAGCCATGGCGTTCTTCGTTGTCATACTCCTCTGCACAAGGTTGGGAGGGTTCCTTTCTATGTAACATGTTCTAATAGGTTAGCATGTAGTGAAGTGCGAGAATTTGATTTCCGAGTCAACCATATTCAAGAAGTCAAAACTGCAGATAAGAGCAGAGGCAGCATTTTTGAAGTACTTAATAAGCGATTTGGAGAATTATTGTCTTTGGGGTCTTCCTCTAAACATTTAGAATCCATTAGTGTAAGTGAGAAATTTCAGCTGGGAAGTAAAATCAGTTCTTTGCTGAGAGAGGAGAATGACAAATGGGACAAATTACTGAAACTTACTTCAGAGAGAGATTTTTCTCTAGAAGATGTACATGAGCAGCTACTTCAAAAGCTTCTGAAAGAAAAGTTGCTGGCTTGGCTCCTTCAGAAAATCACTGAAGATGGGAAAGGTCCTAATGTATTAGATGAAGGCGGCCAAGGTGTGCTTCATCTTGCAGCTGCTCTTGGCTATGATTGGGCCCTTCAACCAACGATAGTTTCAGGTGTGAACATTAACTTTCGTGACGTAAATGGATTGACTGCTCTTCATTGGGCAGCATTTTGTGGCAGGTAAGCACCTTAGTGTTTTGTGGCACGAAATGCACTTTGTTGAAACTTTTCTTAACAATCTATCATACTAACCTGCCTGCTGGCTAAGCCACTACATAATAGGGGCTGGTCAATGATGTTAATTGCAGCTTTGCAGAGTGATGATACCGTGTGGAAATTTTTATTAATAGGAAGAGAAAAATGACTAGTGGACCTAGAAGCAGTTACAAGAATTTAATTTATCATAGAGGATAATATAATGGAGCAAAGTGTTGTTTATGAAGAATTTATGATAACAAATTACTAAAAAAGCTTATGATGCTATTGTGAGAAGCATTTCAATTTTTGTATGACTATATAAGATAAAAATTAATTAAAGGAACCTGCAACAGCTAGTTAGGATTTCTTCTTATATACTTTGCATACTTGACATCATCCTTGTGTATGTTCTTTCTTAAATTTACTTTATCAGGGAGCGTACAGTTGCTTCCCTCATCTCTCTTGGTGCTGCCCCTGGAGCCCTGACTGATCCATGCCCGAAATATCCTACTGGTAGAACCCCTGCTGACCTAGCTTCTGCAAATGGACACAAAGGGATTGCTGGGTATCTTGCAGAATCAGCCCTGAGTGCGCACCTAAGATCTCTTAATTTGAGTAGGGAAGGTGGTGCTAAAGAAAATTTTGGGGCGAGAGAAGTACAAAGAATTGGAGAGCAAAATAAAAATACAGTTAATGATGGAGACATATCATGTGAACTGTCATTGAAAAATTCACTGGCTGCGGTTTGTAATGCCACCCAAGCTGCTGCCCGTATTCATCAAGTTTACAGAGTGCAGTCATTCCAGAGAAAACAATTGAAAGAATATGGTGATGATAAATTTGGATTATCCAATGAACAAGCTCTTTCACTTATAACAGTCAAATCACACAAGGCTGGACAGCATGATGATCCTGTCCATGCTGCTGCAATACAAATCCAGAAGAAGTTCCGTAGTTGGAAGGGCAGAAAAGATTTTTTGATAATTCGGCAGCGAATAGTGAAAATTCAGGTGCCCTTCCATTCTTTTTCATGAAAATGGTTTTTTGGTTCTTGTTTGTGTTTTTTCCCCATTGTCCTCCTAGCTTCTTCTAATTGTACAAACTCATTTTCCTTTACAGGCTCATGTAAGAGGTCATCAGGTTAGGAAAAACCATAGAAAAATAATATGGTCTGTTGGAATTGTGGAGAAGGTTATTTTACGTTGGCGTCGAAAAGGCAGTGGTTTACGTGGATTTAAATCAGAAGCCATTAGTGACGGCAGTATGGTACAAGATATGCCTTTCAAGGAGGATGACTATGATTTCCTTAAAGAAGGCAGGAAGCAAACAGAGGAAAGGATGCAGAAAGCGCTAGCCAGGGTGAAGTCAATGGTTCAGTATCCAGAGGCAAGAGATCAATACCATAGGCTGTTGAATGTTGTAAATGAGGTTCATGAAACTCAGGTATTTGACTCCTCTTTTACCTTATTTTTTAAAAATTGAAAAATGTTTTTTTTATAAAAAAAAAAATCAATTATCCGCTTTAAACAGTATGTCACCATAACAGTAGCTTCCATCCCATATATGTATTCTATATACCATGAGAGAGTTCTAACTTCTGACCACCTTTGTTTTTGACTCTGGAATCAACTTGCTTTTAATGATTAGTGAATAAAGCTGTGCATATTTTAATGATTAGTGAATAAAGCTGTGCATATTGGACGGGCTAAATTGAGGTTCTTTGGGAAAATTTTAAATATTTTCTTTTCTTGAAGAATAAGGTAGTGCCGATCCCTAACTTCCAAATTGCAAACCTAAAATCCCAAATTACAATCATAAATTATCCAAATGGCACAATTAGCATACCTCCATACTACATCATGAACTTTATCACTTTATATATTCAGAAGGGGACAAAACAAGGACATCAATATTGTAAAATTTCTCGGCATCTCTTTCTTTTCCCTCATCTCCTTCGTGTTTCCACCTGTGTCCATAAAGCAAATAGCCGAAAGGTCTCGTAGATCTTAAAACGTGAGCATTAGCAGTTTGTTGTGGTTAGAAGTGTTTCCACCTATGTTTATTCCTTTTGCAGGTAAAATATGATAGGAGTTTAAACAATTCAGAAGAAACAATCGAATGTGCCCTCATTGATCATGAAGCTTTGTTGGATGAAAATGTATATATGCCTGCAGCTTAAAAATCTCCGTTTTATGTTTATTGTATGGCATTGTAGAAGCGTTAGGTAATGTTCGGTAGTTAAACTTTAATTCCTATTGTCTTGTGTGAATGAAACTGAATGATCTGCTTGACAGCTTACAGAAGAAAAAAATATTGAGATTTAAGCTGCACTTTTTAAAGTGCAATATAACAGCTTCAGACACTTTGTAGATGCAGCAAATGCGCAGATTTATAGGATCATCTCAATACCAATTTTTTTTTCTTTCGAATTGTACACATTTTTCTATTTACATTTTCTTAGGGGTTACATTTGAACTTGTAGAAATGATATTTCTTCAACTGAAGAAGAGAAATAAAAAGAACAAAAACAAAGAGAAACGGGGAAAGGTACAGGTTAAAAAATATATTGCTTTCTACATTCCCCTCCTCAACCAAAAACAGCGATAAAAAGCATTATACTTGCGATGATATCAAGGTTTTCACCACACTATAATTGGGGACAACCAGTCAACTGAACAAAATTACGAGCAATTTCAATTGCATTGTGTTTCTAATGTTGATTGACATTGTTGGTGAAATTTCACACCATATATACTGCTCTTTCTTATTGTGAAAAGGAAAAGGACAGTGTGCATCCACCATCCACTGTACATGACCACCTATGTATACATTTTCACAACCTGTATCTTCTCAAGGATGTACAACAGCTCCTCCCACAGGTTGAACAAGGTAAAAAGGGTAAAAAAAAAAATTAAAATATAATAAACATAGAAAATAGATGAAAAAGGCAAGTCCAAATGATTCAAGTATCTAAAGTATGGAGCTCCTCTGTCTAGTTCCTGTTACCAGAGCCAATGCTCTCATAAAACAAAATGTACCCGTGGTCTGTATTACTGGAATATTCTTGTGCCGACCCAAAGAATGTCTGCACAGCAGATTCATCAATCATCTCAACATTTTCATCGTCAAAAAATAACCAGTGGTTATGGCTTTTCACTAGGCTGACGTAGTGACCATGGTTGGGTCCACTCCCAACATGGACAACTACCGCAAATAGAGAATACTCAATATCTGCATCTTCAACAGTGTTACTCAACTTCAGCTCAAGGGGGAAGACAACCCGGTAAGACAGCTTTTTGTAGCGGCCCAGCTGTTCAATGTACTTAAACCGTTTGAGATGGATGACCAAGATATGAGGCGGCTTCTTGATCTTCATCCTCTTCTGAGCTTCTTGCAAGCTAATATCATAAGAAAATTCACATACTGATTATCAGACTGGAAAGTGGTCATGAAAAATGAAGCTGATTTTTTTTTTTAAAAAAAAAGGTGTACATGTATTTTTATATACACACTATACACTGACATGGCAATCTAATCCCTTTCAGAAAACATTTAAGGAATGCCAATCATCAATTCATTATGAACCAATCATGGTTTGCTTCTTCAATAAAAATTAGGTCAAATCCATATATCAGGAAACACTAATCTTTTTTTTTTTGATCAAAAAAGAAATATTATTAAAGAGAGAGAAAGATAAAAAGTAAAGAAAAGGAACAGAAGCAAAGAGGAGAACAAGAAATCCTCCTAAAGAAGACAACAAACAAAAAGAAACCAAAAAAACCAAAAACAGGGCTAATTCAACAAGGCCTTTCAATTCCGATGAACATGTAACAAAAGCACCCTCTTAAAAAACCTGTTGGCTAAGACCCAAAGAGAAGCAACGTAGCGAATTCTATCCCACAACAGATGAGGAGACAGGAACTGTTGCTTAAAAACTCTATCATTTTTTTCCATCCTCAAGCACTACACAATTACAAACATAGCCGCCTTTCACAAGACATTGTTCTCTTTTCTCATCTTGAAACCGATGAAGCTAGTGGCAAAGAAAACACCAATGTAACCTGGACAAACCTATCTTTCTTCAAAGAGGCCAAATAACTAGTTTCAAATATCTCAAGGTACTTTACAATGCAAGAATAAATGGTTATTTGTCTCCACATTTCTCCAACACATCACAAACATTAGGGGATAAAGCTTTAGAAAGCTTCCTGGTCTAAAGCAAATAATTTCTCTTAACTCTATTGAGAACAACTGTCCAAACAAAAGCCTTAATCTTTAAGGGCAATTTCACTTTCCAAAACGACTTTTTAAAAGCAACGACTCTTGTAGGCGACAAATCAAAAAATTATAAAAGGAAGTACAAGTATAAGAGCCCGAGGAATCCAAATTACATAGCCTCATATCAGGGAAAGAAGAGATGCAGAACGAAGCTAAAATGTCCAACATCAAAATTAGATCACCCACAAGTTGATCATTTAAGTTTCTGGAAAAGTGAAAATTCCAAAAAAAATTGATCCCTTTGAACACATAAAAAATCAGCAATGGAGGCATTAGGCAAAGACAAGGAAAAAGGATGAGGGAACCTATCTTTGAAAGGAGAATGAGCAATCCAACAATCCTCCTGTTAGTGTACCAAGAATATACCAACGGTATACTAATGGTAAATATAAGTAGACTATTTGTGATGTGTTGAACAGTTGTGTGGATAGTTACTTTTATTATTGTGTTGTGTTATATTTTATTTTATGTTATTTAATATTTATTTATGGGTGGTTGGTGGTTAAAGTGGAGAATGGCATCAGGAGTTGTTTGTGATCGGAAAGTACCGGATAAGCTCAAAGGAAAATTTTATCGTACTGCTATAAGACCTGCAATTTTATATGAGAGCGAATGTTGGGCGATGAAAGGACAACAAGAGCATAAAATTGGAGTAGCGGAGATGAGGATGTTGCGTTGGATGTGTGGTCATACAAAAAGAGATATGATCCGTAATAATCGTATACGAGGGAGAATTTGAGTGCCACCTATTGAGGAAAAAATGACTGAAAACCGTTTAAAGTGGTTTGGACATGTTCAAAGAAGACCATTAGAAGCGCCAGTAAGAAGAGTTGAGCAGATGGTTTGAAGTCCTGTGAAAAAAGGTCGATTAAAACCAAGAAGGACACTTAAAGAGGTTATTGAGAGGGATCTTCTGGTAAATAAGATCCCTAAAGAGTTAGTCATTGATAGAGCTCAATGGCGTCGGGCGATCCATGTAGCCGACCCCACCTAGTGGGATAAGGCTGTTGTTGTTGTTGGGTGGTTGTTCTGTCAGTTATACTTATGTGTGTTGTATGGAGTTACTATTCATGTGGGTGGTTTTTAGTAGTTATCGTGTCTGTACTGTTTATGTGCTTTGGAAATGAATGAAGAAATTATTCTGGAGTATTATCATTATCCTGGTGAGTTTACACTAATAGAATGTTGGTTCTCTCTCTAATTTGAGCCAACACAATAGGTAGAAAGAACAAAAAGAATTCATTCTCTTCTCTTTCCTTGTTTGACTTCTCTATAGCAAGACCTATAACACGATCCAGGACTCGAGACGCTAACAAATTAGTATTAGAGCCTCCTGTTATGGGTGACCCAGTTTAGGATCAGCTTTCTACTCTGTTGCAGATTGTCCAAGAGGAAAGGGCCGAACGAGACAAAATGCATTGGCGTTGGAACATTGCGACAAGCCAGAACATGTT
Source organism: Biancaea sappan (assembly GCA_037074585.1). NCBI lineage: Eukaryota > Viridiplantae > Streptophyta > Magnoliopsida > Fabales > Fabaceae > Biancaea > Biancaea sappan. Next base: position 14,029,937 of record CM073491.1, on the reverse strand, counting down.
GTCTCAGTGAGTCATAGTCGCGCCACACTAGTGCGTCCCAGTTCGCACCACTCGAGTCCACGGGTAGTGATCAGGCCATTGTCTCCAATGCTATTCCCAAATTCGCGAAGCTGGATTTTTCGAGGTTCAAGGGTGACGAAGACCCCTTGGGTGGCTCAATCGTTGTGAGCATTTCTTCAGGCACCAGAATAACCCAATGATGAGAAGGTAGTTCTGGCTTCTTACCATCTTGAGAGTCACGCACAGACTTGGCTTCTTCAGTTGGAGGCCGATTTTCCTCCCTTGAGTTGGCATGAGTTTAAGTATCACTGGAATTTGCGTTTTGGACCTCCCTCCGCAATAAGAAGCTTGGGGAATTGTCGAAGCTTCAGCAAATCGAATTGGTGGCCTCATACCAGGAACAGTTTGAGCAGTTGGTGTCACAGGCTGGTCAGTTGAGTTAGTCTCAGAAGGTGGAACTATACATTAGTGGTTTACAGGATTACATATCTATTGAGGTGGAACTCCATGATCCGCAAGACCTGGCGTCTGCCATGAGCCTTTTCCGATTGTTTAAGCATTGTAGTTCATCTTTACGCACCATTGACAGTGCGTGATTTTGGCCACCGAATCCATCTCCTTCTAAATTCCGTTCTATCAACCAACTGCCCCATTCTGAAATGGAAGAACGTCGTTTGAAAGGACTTTGTTTCAATTGTGATAAGCCATTTGTCATAGGGCATCGTTGTAAGCAATTATTTTTTCTTGACCTCTTGGATGATGAATCTGAGCCAATGGAAACTCCGTCTGACCAAAATGATGATCCCCTTGAGATCTCCCTTAATGCTATTATTGGGCTTTCTTCTATGCAAAACATGTTGGTTAATGGTTCCATACAAGGGCTTCAGGTTCACGCTCTCGTGGATTGCGATGGTACACATAATTTCTTGAATGAGAAGTTGTTCCATCATTTACAATTTCCTCCTTTTGTTACTGACAATGTTTGGGCATGTGCAAAGAAGACCGTTGGAAGCGCCAGTTAGGAGAGTTGAACAGATGGTTTGGAGCCCTATGAAAAAAGGTCGAGGAAGACCAAAAAGGACACTTAGAGAAATTATTGAACGGGACCTTTTAGTAAATGGGATATCTAAAGAGTTGGTCATTGATAGAGCTCAATGGCGTCGTGCGATCCATGTAGCTGACCTCACTTAGTGGGATAAGGCTATGTTGTTGTTGTTGTTGTTGTATATCTTGGTTTTCAATTATACTTGGGTTGAGCATCTCCACCATTTAAGGGTGGTCTTCCAACTCTTGCACAAGCATCAGTTGTTTCTGAAGCAGTTGAAATGCTCCTTTGCTCAAACTACAGTTTCTTATTTAGGGCATATGGTAACGGCTAATCGGGTTTCTGTTGACCCTAGTAAGGTTTCTGCTATGCTGGATTGGCCGTTACCTACCACTTTGAAGGGCTTACGTAGGTATCTTGGTCTTACGGGGTATTATTGAAAGTTTGTCCACAATTATGGTGTCATTGCTGCTCCTTTGACAGCCATGTTGTGGAAGAATGCTTTTGTTTGGATTGAAGAATCAAGGGAGGCCTTTCGGTTGTTGAAGCAAGTGGTTTTTTCTACCCCTGTTTTGGCTCTTCCTGATTTCACCCAATCTTTTATAGTTGAGTGTGATGCTTCTGACTCCGGCATTAGGGCTGTTTTGCAACAACATGGTACGCCCATCGCATTTTTTGGTCGTCCACTTCCTCTCCGTTATAAAGGGAAGCCAGCTTATGAGAAAGAGTTGATTGGATTGGTGAAAGCTATTCGACATTAGCAAGCATATTTATAGGGTCAAAATTTCCTTGTTAAAACATATCACTACAGTCTCAAGTTTCTTCTTGAGCAACTTGCGCTTTCTCTTCCCCCAACAGAATTGGTTGTCCAAGATTATGGTTTTTACTTCCTCTATTGAGTATGGATCGGGCCGTTGTAATATAATGGCGGATCCATTATCACGAAAGAGTGCAAACGACCCTTCTCTTATGGCTCTTTCGCTACCTCATTTGGGTTTATTCGATGAGATTCGCCAGTAACAGTAGGCATCCTCCTTTATTTCGGATATTATTCAACAATTTTATAATGAGGCGATCTACCGAATTGGGTCTTCAAGAATGGATTGTTATTTTATAAAAATAGGGTGTTTTTGGAGGCCGATTTCACTTCTGTTCAGGCCATTATTTCTACCTTACACAGTCAAGGTCATGAGGGTTATCTTAAAACTGTTTTTCAAATTACTCAGGATTTTTATTGGAGAGGAATGAAGAAGCACATCCATGATTTTGTGCATGCTTGTAGGGTTTGTCAGCATCATAAAACAGAGAAACTTCAGCCCGCTAGTCTTTTGCAACCATTGTCGATGCCCGATCAGATTTGGACTGATATAAGTTTGGAATTTGTGGAGGGTTTGCCGATTTCTTCTTGTAAGAATGTGCTTTTGGTGGTTGTTGATCGTTTTTCCAAATATTGCCATTTGGTGCCTACATCTCATCCTCACAATCAAGGTTTTAAATTGCAGTTGCTGTTGCGGTTGCGGTTGCGTTAGAGCTTGCTGTGATTGCTGGTGTTGCGGACATTGCGATGCGGTTGCAGTTATTATGACCGTGAATTTTTTTTTCGAGTTGCACAAATTATAAAAAAAATTAAAAAATGTATATAATTGTTATATCTCTTAATTTTAATTATATTATATTTAATATCTAAATTAATTTAGTAAATATACTCTATATAAATATATTAAGGACACCTATGAAATTTATTTTAAAAATATCTAATTAATATATTAATAAGTCTCATAGTTTTTTTATCTCAATCATTTTTTTAATTTTTTTTCAACTTCTAAATTTTTTCCTTCTTTTTTTTGCAAATTTTCCCTTTTAATTTTTTTAATGTCCCTCTTTCAAAATTTTTCAAACATTTCCCACCAAAATTTACCACTTATTCTCCTCTATCCTAAATTAATTGTTATTTGTGTTTATTTTTTAATTAAATTTTACTTAATTTTATTTTCCCAAATCTACCAATCATCTCATGCCACAATGACCATCTTCACAGTCACACCCTCACGTTTCAGAACTCAAATCATATCAGATTAGAGTCAGATGGACCCTTCTCATTCACGCCTCTGTCTCATCTTCTCAGTCTGATCTCATAGAAGCCTCTTGATTGATCTCGAAGGCCAAAGAAGCAAAGCGCCCCAAGCCAAGCCATACAGAGGGTCTCGGTGAGCTCACTCATAGAGTCAGCCACGGAGCACGACCAAAAGCAGCAGAGGGAGGCCAAGATCGAAGCCGTGAGTGCGATGAGAGATCGATATCGAAGACAAAGGCATGAACCAGTGGAGATCAAAGACGAAGGCACAAGATCGAAGATAGGAGGAAGGATTCGAGAGGAGGAGAGGCACGAAACAAACCATGAAGGACAACAAGATGGAGGAAAACAGAGAAAATGAGGTTTGCGAACGAACAATAGCAACCTTTGATGGATGATAGCAACAACAATCTTCAACGGCAAGTTAGGTAAATGGTTTCTCTCTTCTCTGGACTAGATCTAGCTCTGAAATCTTCATAAAATGGCTGAAAATTGAGATCGATGCTCCACTGCTCTGTTCATCATTTTTCTTTTTATAAGAAAATGCAGTGGAACGCCATTGCAGCCGCAACATCGTTCCATTGTGTCGCAACCGTGTGTTTTTTAATCACCCCGTAATTGTGGAGTGATGCGGATGCGACGGTGGCCGCATTATTGAAACCATGCTTACAATGCAATGAGCATTGCTCGTTTTAAGCTTCATGGGTTGCCAATGTCAATTGTGATTGACTGGGATGTGACCTTTACTAGTTCTTTTTGGAAGGAGTTGTTTCATCTTTGTGGTACTCAATTGTGCTTTAGTTCATTGTATCATCCCCAATCCGATGGACAAACGGAAGTTGTGAGTCGCACAATTGAGATATACCTCTGGTGTTTCACTAGTTGTCATCCAAAGGAGTGGATGGAGTGGATCTCTTGGGCTGAATACTGTTATAATACCAATTTTCACTCTTCACTTCTCTGCACTCCCTTTTAGATTGTCTATGGCCGTCCACCCCCTGGGTTGCTTGACTATTGTTCGAGAATGTCGAAGCTAGATGTTACTGATGTGGCTTTGAAAACTCGGGACGAGATGCTGGTGGAGTTCCATCAGAATTTGGATCGTGCCCAGCAGAAGATGAAATCATATTATGATACTCATCATTAGTCTATGGAATTCCAAGTCGAGGACAAGGTTTTATTGAAGTTGCAACCTTATGGCCAACTTAGCATGGACGGTTGACGAAACCAGTAGTTATTGCCCCACTTTATGGGTCGTTTACTGTAATCCGGAGGATTGGGACCATGGCCTACCAGTTGGACCTCCCTACAATTGCTCGTTTACATTCCGTTTTCCATGTTTCTATTTGAAACCTTTTATAGAAGATGGTTCTGTTGCTGTCCAAACTATTCCTGATCATTTGTGTGTTGAGGCTCTTCCTCAGCCCCAAGCAATCATCAACTATCGTACCAGATCCAATGTCCCAAAAGTCCTAGTTCACTGGCAGCATACTTCGCCCGCTGAGGTGACTTGGGAGACCGTTTACTACATGCAGCTGCATTTTCCTAATTTTTTGCTTGAGGACAAGCGAATTGTCGAGGAGGGGAGTAATGTTAGTATACCAACAATACTCATGGTAAATATAAGTAGACTATCTGTGATGTGTTGAACAGTTGTGTGGATAGTTACTTTTATTATTGTGCTGTGTTATATTTTATTTTATGTCATTTTATATTTATTTATGGGTGGTTGTAGTTATACTTATGTGTGTTGTATGGGAGTTACTGTTCATGTGGGTGGTTTTTAGCAGTTAATGTGTGTACTGTTTATGTGCTTTGGAAATGAATGAAGAAATTATTCTGGAGTATTATCAGTACACTTGGTGAGTTTACACTGAGATTGTTGGTTCTCTCTCTAATTTGAGCTAGCATAATAGGTAAAAAGAAGAATAAGAATTCATTCTATTCTCTTTCCTTGTCTGACTTCTCTGTAGCAAGACCCATAACACGATCCATGTCTCGGGACGCTAGCACCTCCCAAAACCCCATCACCAACACATAAAGTTAGCATTGGCCAAAAAGAGTGGTCTACATGAGAAATCGCCTTCTAGGGACTTGCATGCGTCATGGCACCCCCGAATTCACATCCCAACCATTCTGATGTAAACCAAATTTGGATTTAATTATTTTATGCCAAAGGGAATTAGGCTCTGGAGAAAAGCGCCAAAGCCACTTAGTCAAAAGGAAAATGTTTTTGGACACCAAGTTACCAAGACCTAATCCCCCATCTTCCTTAAGACCTACAACATACCTCCCAACTAACCAAAAGGTCCCTTCTACAAACCCCTCTGTTCGACCACAGAAAATCCCTCATAATCTTCTCAATCCTGTGAGCCACTTCAACTGGAATCTTAAACAAGGACAGAAGATACAACAACATACTAGATAAAGAGGCTTGAACTAAGGTAATTCTCCCCCCAAAGAAAAATAAGCCCCTTTCCAAGCATTAAGCTTCTTAGAAATTCTTTGAACCAGAGAATCCCAAAAGAACTCCAGCCAAGGATTGCCACCTTGCGGAACACCTAGGTAAGTAAGAGGCTAACTCAACACCTCACATCCTACTAACTCAACTAGGTCGACCAAAAAACCCTCTTGCACATTAATACCAACTAAATCACTCTTGCCTAGGTTAACGCAAAGCCCCGACACCAATTCAAAAACCTATAAGAGGGAAAGCACATGAAGAAAATTTTCCCTATCATCAGGAAGAAAAGGATAGTATCATCTGCAAATTGCAAATGAGACACTTCACACTCATTGGCCCCTACCATCAAGCCTCGAAACACCTTCTCAGGAAACAGTAATCATTATAATATTAATAAAATATCAATCTATCTACCAGTAGAAGAGATAGAAATTGCCATAAACTATAGTCAGGATACTGGAGCCATTCCACATCTCGGCAATTGTGCTTTGTCATCCTAGAAAATTCATTTCACAATCTAAAGATAAGCACATAGATAAACAAATGGTTGAACTACGTCTTTACCTCTTCCAAAGTACCAAATGAACAAAGCAACAGCTGATGCCATAAAAATATTACACAGGTCATTAAAGAAACAAAATTTATACCAAGAACTGATGTTATATACCTGCAGCACTTGTCACAAAAAAATTTGTCTTCAGCATTCAGTGTCTCAGTGGAACTAAAGTTCTTCAAACAGCTAGTAATAGAACTGTTTTGCTCAATATCAAGGCTCAAGTCAAAAAATGTTTCGTCCCTAGCTGTGACTGTTTCACACCTCAAGCACCTTGTCTCATTGGTAAGTATTCCCTGATTAGAGAAATTTGTAATAACTGAATTCCTCAATAATAATAACAATAATAATACAATAATCTCATTAAGTATGGTTAGAAAAGTCATTAAAACATAATTAAAAGAAACCAAAAAATGTATTATTTCTGTAATACGGCCAGTCAAAGCCAATATTAGTCATATAAATAGATCATCCTTAAAACGTAAAGAACAAAAAAAGGTAAATAGCAAGATGTGCACACATTTGATTTCCTGATTAGTCAAAAAAATATGTGAACACTGAAGAGATTAATTTGCTTGAACAGACAGAGAGTTAAACTTATGCCATCCCTGAGTTTGCCACAACCAAAACAATAAAAAACATAAAACTGGCAGAAAAAAATGCACCTGAAAATTTTTGTGCACCCAAGTAACTAAAGGCTCTTTTTGAGCGCCATTAGCTAGACCATTCTTATGGCCATTTGCAGTCTTTTCAGGTGACGAGATCTCTTGATCAGTCTTTGCACCCTGGGCCTCTTTCTCCAGAATATCAACAAGTTCATTCAACAAAAAGTTCAAGAATTCATGAGCATCCTACCAAACAAAAAGGAGAAAGTGAAGATCTAATGACAACATGATTTCAACTAGGAAAGTAGACATAAAGAGACATTATCTAGCCAGCAGTAGATTGAGGTCAATACAGTACTAACAAGGAATGTGGGTGACAGCAATGGGGAGGATATGTCTAGTAATTAGTAAACAGTAGAAGATACAAATTCCCCAGGAAGTAACACCCATAATACAATCTCACTTAAAAAAAAATTATTTCTGCTAAATGAACATCCAGCATCAGTTACCCAATTATGCCCTGACAAGAAAAGAACAAGAAAATCAGTAATCCAAGTCAATATTTTGTTACCAGTTTAAGCATGAGCAGACCTCCAAAAACAATGGCCTTAAGGAGTATTTGCCATATGGAAACACAAATTTTAAAAAGATTATATTTCCCATAGACTGGTCACTCAAAGGTCAAGAAAAAATGATCATGCAAAAGTCCTAGTTCAGATAGATGTGCTAGTTCTACTTATTTATATAGAAAGGCCCAAATATGTACAAACAACATGATCATTACACTTGGTTCTTATCTTATTGGCCATGGCATGAAGTTCATAAGCACTTTCTATTTATCGGACTCCTTCAAATTTTGTCCAACCTATCTAGATAAACATTACCCTCACCATGCCCTCCAGAATAGTCCAACCCTTACATAGCCTCCATTGTAAATCAGAGCAAAATCCTGAGTTTTGCTATATTCTCTGAATCATTCTGCTCTTAGGATTGACCCTATAAAAGCAACATCTTCCAACTAATGAACACGTGCAACTTACTTTGCAACTATAAGTCTATGATTGCAGCTTTAATAAGGATAATAGAGTCTACTGCTGGTATTCATATTTAGAAACAGCCACAGCTTAGAAGCAAGGAAATGAGCACAACATGCCTCTAGGCATAAATCCTTCCATAAACATGGAGAGACACCCAAACATACTCAAACAGTGTGTGTATGACCTAATCTCCTATGCTATTAAATAATCATCACTGTCAAAAGAAACTTAAAAATTTATAAATTAATCAAATTTTCTAAAGAACATTCTTGACAACTTAAACGCATACCTGGTGCATGTAGCTACGAAAAAGTTCATTCTGTTTTTTCAACCTCTGTACAAATCGCTTGGGAGCAATGACACCTGTTTTCTTCTTCTGGGAACTTATCTGCACAGAGAAATAACCTGTGTTAACTTAAACAACCATAAAAGATATAAATAGACATGTGTTATCATGTAGACCTTTAAGGGAATTAATTGGATGACAATGTTAAACATGCACAGAAGGGAGATACTTACAAAATGCACACCGCAAAAAGCATGATGCAATTTCTCAGGTGCAAGCAATACCATATGTATAATCAAGAATACAACAATCGGCAATCATGCAATGGACATCAACAATTTCTTATATCTCCAAGAAGGAGAGCACAGGGAAGAGATACAAATGCTAACGGAAATAAAAAATATTGACTAAGGAAAAAATTTGGGCATGATAAGTAGCTAATGGCACTTAATCAACACAATAAACCGCACAGTATGCTTTGCAAGGAAGAGGTAAAGCATTAAACACATTCAACATGCCAACACGCAGATCTCAAGCTTACACATGGATGTGTGTTCCAACATGCAAAAGAAATTTTTCATTGTCATAAATAAATAAGTAAACCTGGTAGAAAAAAATTCACACAGATAGTTAAATCTGCATAAAAACCAACATAACTCTTATAAACTTTAGCTAAAGCATAGCTAGAACTTCCAAGTTACAAGGTCCTTACTTCCTGATATTTAATATAGAGATAAAAATAAATCCATAAATGCATTGGCAGGGGCAAAAAACATGCTTTCATATGATCATAATGGCAGAAGAATCAAGTAAAACTAGGAAACCACCAGCTTCCTTTGGCAAGAGGAGGCATGTAGCTAGCCATATACGAAAAATACAATTAGTGGGGACAATACAAACTATCCAAGGGTAGATCAAGCATGTGTACCAGGAAATTTCTAAATATCAGATTCATTACCTGTGAAAATAAGTCAGCTAAGCAAGTTAAAAGATTTTCTTCTGCATCCCCTATGCCTTTGTTATTTCCATAATACTCTAGCAATTGTTCACGAAATGGAACACAAAAGTATAGTGCCTGCAGAAATGGGTAAAGAGAGTAACTTGTTAGTGAAGAACCACAAAAGTTGGTTGTCAAGCTCAAGCATACTAAACACAATGTACAGTCAGCAAAGACACCTAATGCAACTATCGAAGTTATCAGGGAGGGTAAATGCTTGCCCTCTACAAACAAAACTAAATTGAAATATGCCCCGGAAGGAATTACAAATTTAGGAACTACGTATTATTATCAAAGGACCATAACTAGAGATATTTTGACATAACGGTATTGAATGTCAACAAGACGATATTTTGGAACAATTGAAATTTTAATAGAAGTAACAAACAATTTAACTAGGACAAGATAATATTTTAAAGGTATTCATGCAAGGTTTAATGACAATCCATTCAAAGTTAAAATCTTAGACCAATTCAGTGACTGTCTAGGTATGTTGAATTCATGACAACACTGTTATACTAATCTTCTCTCAGACAGCTAAGCCTGAAAGCTAGTTTAGCCATTTGTTGAGGGGGAAGGGAATAGGCAACTGCATTTTTGCATCGCGGAATTCTAAATTGGTCGATAAATTCAGGGCTCAAAGATTTCACACGAGTATGCAGCTGCAACAATTTTTCCGTGGAATTCCACGACACAGATGACTTATCAACAATCTATCAGCGTCGCCGAACGAAAGACAGTCACTGTCTGGCTACAGAAAATCAACGCTTTCTGTTTACGACAATCGAATGCCGATCAGAAACAAGAAACTAAATACGATGAAAAATAAACGCATCCATTCTCAACTGCTTACCTGCAAAACGCTATTGCAGTAACACGTATTACCGAAATTCTCGAGGCCAAAGTATCTCTCGCCTTCAGGGAATTGATCACCAAGAGCCTTCTCGAGCTTGGAGCCCGCAGCACCCATCAGCCTCTAAACCAATCACCGAAACTCAGATCGGGTTCAACTCAACGGCTCGCTCTCCTTCAAGCTTCAATGACGATTTCCGCCTCCCACGTACTTCCAATCGTTAGGGTTTGTTGCCGAGTGAACCTATCGTTCTCTTGTTTTCACTTTTAATTAGCAAGGATCAGGGAACTATAAGGGTTTCGTTCGAGGGATTGGATGTTTGGAACAGAGACGGAAGAAGAAATGAAGGAAAACTCTCAACTAAATGAAGAACGGTCTTAAAATTGAAGACCTAAATGGAAAAGGCATAAAATAATCAGTTTGGTTAATTGACCCCAGAATTTATTTATTTATGTTTTTTTTTAAAAAAACGAAGTCAGTTTATCCTCTATTTTACTATTTATTAACTCAGCGAGCTCCAAATCTTGCGTGGCAACATGTAAAACGGTTCTATATTTGTATGCATTAGTCGTATTTTAATAAAACTAGAGTTTGAGAAAAAAAAAAGTTTGAGAAGTTAGATAAATAACAAATTAAACAACTGCTTATGCCTGACCAAAATAAGATAATCAATTCAAATTTTTAAAGATTAAATCATATACTTTTACAACAATAAAATTTAGATGCAATTTTTTTATTAGGTGGGAAAAAAATTAAAAAATAAAAAACTAACAGCTAACTGCTATGGTCCATGAAAACACAGATAGCATCATCCAATACTAATTTACCACATCCTGCAGATTCCATAAAGAGGACATGTGTCTATCCTTAGGCATCACTACCGTTAGCCGAACAAAACCATTATCAAGTATGAAATAAGAAATTTAAACGAAACAATTTTTCACCTTTTTCAAACAAGAGTTATTTATCATTTGTGTAGAGCAATTGAGCATATACAAAAAGAATATTTCTATTCGCTGACAATAAAACACTTCACCGAAATATAAACAAATACGGCTTCAAAATACATAGAGACAGTCAATCGGTGTTATCATACACAACATCCTTACAATGTCTTACTTGACTATAAGGCACTATTGCTAGATTTCTCATGGAAGAAGGATTACATCAAAATGACTTCCAAAGCAAGTAGGGGGAGAGGTTGGATCCTCTACTCTACTTGGTGGGACTTCTTCTTATATTTGGGGTCTGTTTGGTACGCAGTATTACTAAAAAAAGAATAAAAAAAAGGAAAGATGAAAAAGAAAAAAAAAATGAATACGAAAAAAAAATGTATTTAGTATATGATAAAAAAAATTAAAATAAAAAAGAAAATATATATTTGGGATGTATATCTTTTAAGGACAAAAAGTAGATAATGTATTAGGCAATTACTGAAATACCCTTGTTTAGTAAGATGTTGACTTAACTATTATTTTTTGCCCCTTAAATTTTTTTCTTTTCAATATAGTCCCTTTTTTCTTTCAATATAGTCCATTTAATTTGCAATTTGTGTCATATCTGTCCTTATCCATTTTTTCAATATAATCCCTTAATTTTTTTCCTTTCAATATAGTCCCTTTTCTTTTTTTTCTTTATATATGTAATTGCATACTAAAATGAGTTCAGGAAAGAGGAAGAATCCATGTTAATAACTAAATCTTAAATTTAACAAATAATATTACATGTGAATAATTAATTCTTTAATGTATGATGGATCAAGCTTCTGATTTTGGAAATTCAAGAAGTAACTGGTATAACATATGAGGAACCTCATATCCTATTGCACATTTATTACTGTCAGACAAATCCAACATTAATCCAGCCACAAATCGAGGAATAGAATCTGCTATCATCTGAAATCAACTCAATCATGCATTAACAAGCATATATGTGTTTAATGAATAGATTTAAATTGCAAAAGGAAAGGATTGGTCAACATTTAATCTGGAATAAATATCTACCAATCTCATAGTTATTTATTTCCATATTCGGCATAAGGTACCAGTGAAGAAAGACAAACCCAGCTTAAATCAAGTTGCAAATCAAGGAACGAATTTGCTATCATCCGAAGTCAACTATATCACGCATTAAACAAGCAAATCCATATTGAATGAAGGAATTAAAGCGCAAAAGGAAAGGATCATCCACCATTTAAACTGCAATAAAAGTGTATCAATTTTGTAGCTACTTATTTCCATATCCGGCATGAGGTTCCAATTTCGGAAGCATTAATGCAGTGTCACAGCCATAAAGAATCTTGTGCACTCATCAAAGACAAATTGAGCATAATTCAAGCCACCAATTAAGGAACACATAAGAAAGGTTCTTACCATTGAATGAAATGATTTCATTATGCATTGATCTGGGAATCCATAAAGATGAAAGGGAATAAATTCACAAAAGGAAATATCATCTGTCATAAATGCAATCAAGATTTAGCTATTTCTTTCCATATTTGATACGAAGTACCAGTTAAGGAAGCAAGTGATGATTTCAATCAGATTTATTCTCACAATTAATGAGGTGCGTCTTCCACCAATAACTATCTTTTGGAAAGGTATAAAAGGAAGAAAAATAACAACATTGTAATTCTAAAGTGGACAAAGAGAATTTTATTCTATTGATTTTTCTATTCTCAAGTTTCTCTTTGTATTCTGTCAAAGAGAGTTCTCATATTGTTCATATCCTCTAAGTGAGAAATCTTTCTATCTTGAGTTCTGTGTGAACTGAAAAATTACTTGTATTTTTGTTCTTATCCCTAAGGGGTTGGTAGTAGGTACCTGGTGAGGTATCTCGTTGTTTAGGAGTAAAAGTTGTTGAGCTGCATCTTCTTGCAGAGAAAGTTTTCTGGTGTATATTTGCTAGGAACGTGTGAAGGCCTAGTGGCTAAAGTGCAAAAGCAGGGTATTGCTAATCTAGACTAAAGGTTGCGACTAGGTAGCATAAAAGTTGGAGGATGAGCCTTAGTTTGATTACTTTGTATTTGATGATCTTGTTTTTCTTAATAAAATACTCATAACTGTGTGATATGAGGAGTGGATGTACATGAATTTTTGTGATTCTTCCGAACCACTATAAATTACGATGTCATCTCTCTTCCCTTCTCTCTACATTATTATTATTGTTATTTGTTGAAAAAGTTTCTTAACAAGACCCTGCTAATATAAGTTGACCTTAATAAGTTTTTAAGAATAAAGTTTTTATTTCACGAGGAAATTGTATATACTTAATTTACCCCCTCTAGAGTATATTGTTGCACTAACAATGTAAATACTAAATAATAGCAAATGTGTATAATTAATAGATGTAAGTTCTAGAAGCCTCCAACATATGCAAAAAGAGACAAGTACAGAGTTAAACCAGAGAAGCCTCCAATATAGTCCATATTCGTCTCTCTTTTTGCAATATAGCCCTCTTCGTCTCTCTTTCTGCAATCTCTCACCATCGTTCCATCATCTCATTCTTCCTCTCTAGAGCCTTCAACTCTGGCCAGATCAAAGTCAGACTAGAGAAGCACAAGACTCCAACTTGTCTCTCAACGTCGTCTCTTTCTTTTCTCTCACCATCATCTCATTGTTCCTCACTGTCGTATCATTCTTCCTCTTCAGAACCTTCGACTCCGGCCAGATCAAAGTCAGACCAGAGAAGCACGAGACTCTAGCCATGGTGCTTCAACTCAGACTAGAGAAGCACGAGATGAACATGGGATTAAGAAGGGCAAATCTAGAATTTTAGCCTCTTTTCCTGATTCCTGACCGGTTTTCCATCAGAATTTTGATGGAAAATTTCAATGAAAAAAATTGCCTTTGATTCCTAACCGATTTTCCATCAAGAGCTCTCCCTTAACTGTACAAATGAGGGAAATAGGAAAAACAAGGAATTATGTCTCTTTCTTTGCTATGGTAATGCTACCAAACATGCCCTTGGTGATTTGAAAAGGGGGAAGAGAAAAATATGAGTATGAAAACTCAATGAGGGGAGAACCTACTCTAACAAGAGTTGTAGATTAGAATATAACAAACAATATAATAGGTACTTAACAACTCTCAAAAAATTTACATGAACAAAATTACAATTCAAACAAAAATAAGGTCAAGTTTCCCAAACATTTTTCGAGTATCATCCATGATATTATGTTCATTACCTCACGGCCCTATTTCACCTAGCAATAGTGCATCCATTGGAGGTGGCCTTCAACCTTTGAATTTCACTCTCCTCTCACTCCAAAGTTACTCCACTCATCTACCACCATTAATGTAATCAATAAGTTTCATAAATACATCCAACAATCTTCTAATTCATGGATAATCAATAATTAACATCAACATTGAGCCAAAAATGCATCAATGATCTCAATTTCCCAAAGTCTCCAATTTCACACAATCTAGGTCAAACCCAATATAAAGAAGCTTAAGGGGTCTTTTTTACACCATACCCCAAGCCAAATGGCCAAGGCCCCATGTTTTCCATGCGATGGCTTGAGGAAGAATGAAAATGAGAGAAGGGAAGAAAGAGGAGAATGATTCTTACTTGGTTGATGCCTCAAAGAAGGATGGAATCCATCAGAAGTGAATAAGTTGCTAGAAAAGTGTAGAAGGATGAAGTGGTTAAAGGCAAAAGTTGGGAGGAGGAGAAGGAAGTGTTGGAGAGGGTGTGAAAATGGTTAAGTTCTCTAAGGGGTGGGGTTTATATAAAGGTGAGGGGCCAAAAGGAAATTTTCGCATACAACATAATATAGATCACATAGTTGTGAAATTATCAAAAATCATATTTGTTCATTATAGCATACACAAATTTAAAGTTCTTCACAATCTACCACTAACTCTTCAGTTCTTTCAAATTAGTTCCTCTGAACATCATATATGTGCAAATTTTCAACTAATGTTAGGAATATTGTAAGAATTCAATTTCCGATGTAATAGAATGCTTGATTTGTATGTTAAATGTGTTCTTCTGTATGTTTGAAATTAGAAAGAGTAACTTAGATTTGTATTATTAGGATCAATGAAATGGAAATTTACACTGCTATTAGGAATGCTATTGGACTTCAACATCATAAGCATGTTCTTTATTTTTGTAGTTTCCTACATGTTTTGTGTGAATCATTATTCTCGTAGGCATGATATGTTATATATATTATAGACCTTTTAGTGCGGCTCGTGTAAACATTAAAGAACCTTTTAGTGTTTTGTAGAATATTTCGAGTAGTTTTAAAATCTTTCATAGCCTAATAAGTAAAATTTTAAAATCTTTTAGAGACCCATTAGTCAATTTTGGCCCACATATATGGAACAACACGTGATATGTCATGTGGCATGTGTCATGCCATGTTAGCACTTAGCAAGAAAAGTAGGTACATAACATATCATGTCAACCGACAAAACGGCATAAATGTATGTAAGGATTTAATGAGTATAACCTTTTAATCTTTCAGAAACTAATAAGTATAGTGCGAAATTTTCAAAGACTAAACAATTAACAAAAGTATCTTTTAGGGACCAAAAAATGAGTTTAGTCATTTAGTTTAATTCCAATCATTTCCACAAATAGCACTAGCCTTAGTTTCCTGCTCATTAATAGATTGAATATATATATCAACATCTCAGGAGGAGAAAAGTAGAGTGCTCCAGCCATTTGTCCCGCTAGAAATTAGTTTTATTGCCATTCTATTGCCTAAACACCACAAAGATACCTTCTCTACTTCCATCCAAGATTTATTTATACACCATTGTTCACAAATTAGAGTAGCTTGCATGCTTTTTAATTTCAGGAATAGTATCCAAGCTGCATCTATATTTTGATCTTAAAACATAAGCTCAAAGGCAATCCTTTTGCTTTCCTAAACCATAACCAATCTCCACGGGACAGACTTTATTTATTCAATTCTTTTAAATTCCTTTGCCCAAGTCCTCCATACCTCTTTGCTTACAATGTTGACAAAACCAATTAATTAAGTGTAGCTCTTCCAACAAAAGAGAAAGCTTGCTTAACTTCCTAGCTACTAAGTCTTTGCTACACCTTGTCAATAACAAATTGGGGGACAAAAAAAAAAGGTGCGGGTTAGGCTAGTCCGACCCATTTCAAGACCAACCTGACTTGGCCCGTTTTGACAGTTGTACCTTTAACAGTTGAAGATGAAGAAATTTATCATATGCGATGATAATGCGGGCATTGGAAGAAGAGGTCGGGGAGTCCTTAATGCTAGTTTTGAAAAGAAACAAATTGATTTAGCTAGTATCTATATAATAGACTGAAACAATTTTACTTTGGGACATTAATTACTAGTAGGTCATTAAATTATGTATAATAGAATAAATTTAAATGAATAAATCTATATTACTAGTGTAAAACAATTCCACTCTATGGCATTAATGGTGGTAGGTCATTAAATTATATATAATAGAATAACTTTAAATGAATAAATTAGGTAAATAAATAAATTTAAAAAATTAATTACATCACATTAAATGAATTTGAAAAAATTAGGGTAAATTGATATATAATTGCTATAATTGATATATAATTGGTAAAATAAGTAAACTTTTTGATTGAAATATAATATGTTGTCTTTTGATAAATTAGGATTTATTATATAATAGAATAAATTAAAATAAATAATCTATAGAAAAAATTAAAAGAATTATACTCTTGGGTATTAATTACAGATAGGTCATTAAATTAAAAATAATAGAATAAATTTAAATGAATACATTAGGTAAATTAATGACATCACATTAAATGAATTATTTGATCTGAATTGATTTTAATTGAAATTCAATAACAATTATTTTTATTATTAGATTTGAATTGAAATTCAATAACATTAACTGCTATATAATTATTATTATATTCAATTTAAATTAAATTACTTTGAAAATAAATAAATTTGATTTGAATGAATAAATTTAGTAAATTAATAACACATCACATTAAATGAATTATTTGATTTGAATTCAAATTCAATAACAATTAGCTTTATTATTTGATTTGAATTGAAATTCAATAAAATTAATTACTATATAATTATTATTATTATATTCAATTTATTATGTTTAATATTTAATAACCATGAATTATTCATATTTCTTACTCATGTTATATAAATAAAAGATTATTCTAATTGTCATGTATTGCTGCATGTGCTTGTATTGTTTATTCTTCCTACAGAGTTAGTTTTCATTTTACAGAATTAGTTTACGTCGATTTTTTTTAATGTTCTTATTTAGCTGATAGGAATTTGTATGTGTTGTTGTCGCTACCGTCTCTCACACAATTACAGAACATGATTGGTTTTATAATTCTTGCAAGAAGTTTTCGAAGAAAGTAATGTCAGATGGAAAGTCGATTTTACTATGAAAAATCTAATGATTACGCTTCTTATATAGTTCCAAAGTTTGTAATTTTTTAAAATATTTATCAGGTGCTACTTCTCAATACCTATAATTATCATTTATCAATCTCCTATCTGTTAAAAAATTGTAAGCTCAAAGTTAAAATGAAGGTCGTCGATGATACAAGTAATGCTTCATTTGTTGTTTGTGACCAAGAGGTGTGCAAATTTTTGCAGTGTAGTGCAAAAGAGCTTATAAACTTTGTTTATTTAATAGTAGTGACTTTTTCATTATTAATTATCTTTTTTGAAATTTTTTATCTTTTGGTTAGTAGTAAATGATGACTATCAATAACTTTTCCAATTGATGTAGTATTATTTTTTGTTATCTATTATTAACATTTTTAGAAAGTTAAATTAACATTTAAAATTTAAAATGAAAAATCTTATTAAAATGAAAAATCTAACATATTAACATAAATGAAAAATCTACTTAAAATGTAAAATTAACATTTTTATAACAATCTAACGTATTAAATGATGACTGTCAATTGAAAAAATTTAAAATGAAAAATCTACTTAAATTAACATTTTTATCTACTTATTAATATAATAATTTTTTATTGTTTTCAAATATATTGAATATCGAATTTTAAATTGCACTTTTAAATACATTGAATTGAATTACAATTGAAATTCAACAACGATAAATTAATTACATTACATTAAACCCATCAAATAAATTTTGGTAATTAAATAAATAATAATATAAATTAATAATATATTTAATTTATCAATATAATTTGAAACATCATTTGTTGGTTTGTGGAGTCTTATATCAATTAATACAATACTTTTTAATATTGTATTCTCATTGGTTTTTTTCCTAAATTACTTTTTTTCCTAAAATTTCTCCTAAAATTATTTTTTTCTAAATTATGGTGCTTTGACTTTGTCTCTTTCAATTCATATCTAGGTAAATTTTCTAATGTGTCTAATATTATTTCAGTTAATACTCTTTAATTCTATATCTGTTAATATTCTTTAATGTTAATTATATATCCACTTTTTCTCAGATTCATTCAATTCGTTAAAATACTATAAGTAATTAATAATATAAAATATAAAATTAATAATATAAATTATAAACAATATAATTAATTAATATAATTAATTAATATAATTTGAAACATCATTTGTTAATTAATTACATTTCCTTAATTACTTTTTTCCTAAAATTACCTTTTTCCTAAATTACAGTACTTTGACTTTGTCTCTTTCAATGCATATTTGGATAAATTTGCTAATGTGTCTAATATTGTATATGTGTATTAATAAATACAGTTGACTATTTAACTCATAATATAAATTTTATAAATATAAATTATATAAATTGTTATAAATAGTTACTACATAATCTTAGAATATAATTTTATAATATATTTTTTACAATGTAAAGTATAATATTGTAATAACATATTTAATTGGTATACTTGTATTTTATCGAATTATAATATATTATAATTGTAATTTAAATTTTAAAATGAAAAATCTACTTAAATTAACATTTTTATCTACTTATTAACATAATAATTTTTTTATTATTTTCAAATATATTTAATTTGAAATTGCACTTTTAAATACATTGAATTGAATTACAATAGAAATTCAACAACATTAAATTAATCACATCACATTAAACATTTTAGAATACATTTATATCTATTTATTAACATAATAATTTTTTTTTTGGTTTTCAATGACATTGAATTCCAAACTTGTTTTGACATTGAACTGGCTTATTAGGTTAAATGTATTTTGACAACTCTATGCATAGTAGTGAAAATTTTTTGTTTCTTCTTTCCTTTGAGGACCTTAGGAAATGAAAGCCATTAAACTAAAAGGAAATCAGACGAATTTGCAAGACAAATCTAAATACTGGTTCCAGAATAATTGAGGACATTTTGGAACATATTATGTGATATGTCCTCATTTTCAAATCAACTAATAATCAATCAAGCCTTAATAAGATTTCTCAATTTTATGTCTATATATTAAATAAGGTATTCAATCAAGTTTATAACCTTAATTTAAAAGTTGACCTCATTCTCAATCCAATGCAAGAATCAATGACATTCTCTATTGGAAATGATTTCATATCAATATAAATTGAGGTTTTCAGCAGTTAAACCTCGCAATCAATACCACAGAGATCGAGGAGAAAAGAAACTAATGGCAGGAAGTAAGACGATGAAGAAAGTGACAATGGCGATGATGATGATGATGATGATGATGATGATGATGCTTGTCATGGTTGATTTAGCACGTGCACAACATGAGCCTTCATTAATTTAAAACGTGCACAACATGAGTCTTCATGAATAAATTTCTTGATGTGTCTAATACTATTTTAGTTAATACTCTTTAATATTAATTCTATATTCATTTTTTTCTAGATTCATTCAATTCATTAAAATACTATAAATAACTAATATAATATAAAATTAATAATATAATTAATGATATAAATTAATTAATTAATATAATCTGAAACATCATTTGTTATCAATTAATATGATACTCTTTAACTTTACCTAAATTAAGGTGCTATGACTTTGTCTCTTTCAATGTATATCTGGATAAATTTGCTAATATATCTAATACTATCTATGTGTATTAATATAAACAGTCGACTATTTATAATATAATTTTAAAATATATTTTTCATAATATAAAGTATAATATTATAATAATATATCTAATTAAATAATATAATTATATTTTCTTTCAAATTATAATACATTATATTATAATCTAAAATGAAAAAAAATGAAAAATTGACTTAAAAATAAATTTATATCTATTCATAAACATAATAATTTTCTTTTGTTTTCAAAGACATTGATTTTCAATACTTTGAATTAGAATTGATGATTGTCATTTTTTGTCCCAAATGACAGAGTACTATTTTTTTTAATTATCTATTACTAACTCATTCTAATTAATGCTGATTCTATATGCACTAATACTCTTTAATGTTAATTCTATATTCACTTTTTTCTAGATTCATTCAATTTGTTAAAGTACTATAAATAACTAATAATATAATTGCTTTTTTTAACTAATATATATTGTTAATGTTGTAGTCCAATTGGTTTTTTCCTAAAATTTTTCATAAAATTACTTTTTTTCCCTAAATTAAGGTGCTTTGACTTTATCTCTTTCAATTCATATCTGAGTAAATGTAATACCCCAATAATTTGTATGAATATTTAAAATCTATTTTGAAGTTTAGTGAAAAATTTAATTATGTGTAAAATGTGCTTTTTGAATTAGTGAAGAAAATCTGGGAATAGAAATTTTAATTTTTAATTTAGGAAATTTTTACAAATTCTCAAGGACTTAAGTGAACAAATCTTATAAGCTAAGGTGGCTATGAGCGATTTTATCGAAAAAGAAATTGGTGGGGCTCACACGTACAATTATTAGTTTCTCTTCTCCTTCTTCCTCCCGAGACTCCACTTCTTCTTCATCTATCATTTCCATCTCCTTCAATCCTTTCTTTAAGTTTTTCCGGTGATCTGATATTTTCTAACCATACTTCCGATTCTTAGGAGTTCTAGAGACAAAGAGGTAAGTTTTATCTGCTTTATTTCTCTTTTTCTCCATTTTCGGACCTATGGAAGAAAATTAAGATTTTGAGTTTTAATGGATGAATTTAAGTGTGGATGTTAATCTAAAACATTCCTAGGTGGTTTATGATGTTATTAGAACAAGAAATTTGGAGAAAACTAGGAGAAATTCGTAGAATTTGGATATTTGAAAAAAGTTAATGTTCTTGATGAAAATTTGAGATTTGAGCTTGGATTGTTGGTAAAAATTGGGGGTTTTAGATGTGATTTTAGGATTTTTGGATGAAGAACACGAAGAACGTCATTGTTCATTCTGGAAATTTTCCAGAAATTTTTCAGAAAATAATGTTCACCGAGAAAATTTTTTCAGATTTTCTCGTTATTGTAGCATTGACTCGGTCAACGTTACTGTAGCATTGACTCGGTCAATGTTACTGTAGCATTGACTTAGTCAATAACACTGTAGCTGCATTGACCGTTGACCGTTACTGTAGTATCAGTTTTTTTTATATCATTGAAAAAATATTTGAGTCTAGTTTCCAATGGTATAAGTTTCATCTGGATATTCATTACCAGTTAGGAGTTATGATTTGAGAAATGAGTGAAGGTCGGGAATATTGGTAGGAAATTTCTCTATTTCGTAACCCTGATGGTTTTTATCTGGTTACAATAGGAATGGTCAAAACGCAAGGTGGGAGTGCCGAGAGCGTGAAATCCAGGTGAGTGGGTTAATACTTGCTATGATTAAATATCTTTGTTATTGACTTTTTGCATCATAGTGAAAATATGTTGTATATCCAAGTTTGAAGAGGATGATGTGGGACGATGAGACATAAACAATTGTGGAACTTACCTGGTGATGTATATAATTATATTTTCTTATTTTCTCATGAATGGAGGTTATATGATGGATTGTGAATGGCATGTGAACTGAGTTGAAATGTGTCATACTCTGATTGTTGAGTTCATTCATACGCGGATAGTTGAAGTATGTTATTGTTGAATAATTGTTCTATATTATGGGTTATGTTGTATACATGTTATGTTGCTGGAACCATATTGATTATGTTGTGACTTGAATTGTAAATGACTGAGTTGTGTATGTGGCTCATGATTATGATTGAGAATGCTCTTAGATGTGATTGTGATTGTGTTTGACTAGAAAGAAAGGCATGGCGGCGCACCCTATGGAGAAATCTATGTGAAGCTATAAGGGTGGAGAATATAAATGGAGCGATAATGGTGGATGTGACGGGGGTCGCGAGCAACGATCCAGAGGTACCCTGGACGACCCGGTTGGTACGAGAAATGTATGAAATTGATTTCACTGTTTGTTGTTGTGAATTATTTGAATTATGTTAAAATGTATTTGATTTACTTGGATATTGTTTTGAAGTATTATGAATTATATTATATTATATTATATTATGATCTATTACGTATGATTGCTGCATGTTATCATTATGATGCATGATATTTTTTTTTGTCACAGTGTTGTGTTGTCTGCTCACTGGGCACGTGGTTTGCTCATATCCCTCTTATTAACATTTTTTTTTCAGAGTTGACAGTTGAAGGTAAATATCTATACAAAGAGTTATGGATCCTTAGCCCATGATTACTTTTTCATTTGTTCAGGGTAAATGTATAATGTTTAGGTGTTATTCTAAGTTGTATAAATCTAAAAAATCTCTGTAATCGGGTAGGTTCATTCAGCGATGTAATGTGAATAACTGTAGTGTGTATAGAGAACTCGATTTAGCCGTATTTTCTTATCTTTTGTGAAAAGATGAATAATTCTCTTATTTTAATTCTTAAATTATGTAATTTAGATTAATTGTATTTAAAAGAATGGTATGATGCTTAAGAGAAAGATAAGCTTACGGAGATGAAATGAAATTCACTTTTCGTGCCGGTCACGTGCTCAGATTTTGGGACGTGACAGTAAATTACCTAATGTGCCTAATAATATACCGGTTAATACTCTTTAATGTTAATTCTATATTCATTTTTCCTAGATTCATTCAATTCGTCATTCATTCTATAATTAATAATATATAATATAAAATTAATAATATAATAATAATATAAATTAATTAATTAATTAATTAATTAATATAATTTGAAACATCATTTGTTAACAATTAATACGATACTCTTTAATTTTGCCTAAATTACGGTGCTTTAACTTTGTCTCTTATACCAACTACTGTATGTTTGCTATTAATTAATTATTAATATTTTATAAGTTACAAAAATTTTAAAGTTGTAAATTATTCGTGTATCGCACGGATTATAACACTAGTTAAATAAATAAATTAGGTAAATGAATAAATTTAGAAAATTAATCACATCTCATAAATGAATTGGAAAAAATTAGGGTAAATTGCTATAATTGATAAAATAGGTAAACTTTTTGATTAAAATATAATATATTGTCCTTTGGTAAATTAATATTTATTGTATATAATAGAATAAATTTAAATGAATAATCTATATAATAGACTAAAAGAATTCCACTTTTGGGATTAATTGTAGGTATGCCATTAAATTAAGAATAATAGAATAAATTTAAATAAATAAATTAGGTAAATTAATAAATTTGATAAATTATTGACATCACATTAAATGAATTAATTGATTTTAATTAAAATTCAATAACAATTACCTTTATTATTTGATTTGAATTGAAATTCAATAACATTAATTACTATATAATTATTATTACATTCAATTTAAATTAAATTGCAGTGAAAATGAATAAATTTGATTTGAATGAATAAATTAGATAAATTAATAACATCATATTAAATAAATTATTTGATTTGAATTGAAATTCAATAACATTAATTACTATATAATTATTATTATATTCAATATTCAATGACCATGAATTGTTCATATTCCTTAACCCTGTTATATAAATAAAAGGTTATTCTAATTGTCATATATTGCTCTCGTGCTTATATTATTTATTCTTCTTGTAGAATTAGCTTTCATTATGCATAATTAGTTTGTATCAATTTTCTTAATTTTGTTTTGCTGATAATAATTTGTATATGTTGTTGTTGCTACCATATCTAACACAATTCTAGAACATGGTTGGTTCTATAATTTTTACAAGAAGTGTTCGAAGAAAGTAATATCAGATCGAAGTCGATTTCATTGTAAAAAGTGTAATGATTACGTTTCTTTTATAGTTCTAAAGTTTGTAATTTCTTTAAATGTTTATCAAATGCTACTTCTCGATACCTATAATTATCATTTTATCAATGTCCTATCTATTATTATAGGTTCAAGGTTGAAATGAAGGTCACCGATGATACATGTAAACCTTGGTATTACGATATAGTTAAAAATATATAAATTGGTCAAAGTGAAAAGTTTTCGCTAACTTAGGAGTTTCACTTAGAGGGACAAGGGTTCCAAAAGTTTAATAAGGACTAAGACTTGCTCTTGATTAGGTAAGATTGCATCAGGAAAAGGAAACATGTGTTTTGAGTGTTGGAATTACATTCAATAACTGAACTGAAAAGAAAAGAAAATATAGAGTACTCTTGAGAAAAGGTCGAATATGAGCCCGAGAAGAAGAATGGATTAAATGAGGATGAAATTATGAGGTTGGTACCTTAAGG
Organism: Biancaea sappan; assembly: GCA_037074585.1. NCBI lineage: Eukaryota > Viridiplantae > Streptophyta > Magnoliopsida > Fabales > Fabaceae > Biancaea > Biancaea sappan. Next base: position 14,005,387 of record CM073491.1, on the reverse strand, counting down.
ATGATGGATTGGAGGCTAGAGTGGATTTTGAGGCAACGAGAGAGACTAAAGTGAATAAATGTAGGATTTTGGTATTTTAATAAAAATAGGATATGATGGTGTGTATTTTATGGAAGTGTATTTGTGTGCCTTATTTACGATCAAGTTTTTCTAATTCCCTTGCAAGGTCCTAATTTTTACCAAAGGGACCAAATTGAAAGGAAAATTAGTAAGACCCACACATATACTTACTTAAACACTCATCCTCCTATCTTCCTATTCATTTCTTCTCTTTCCTTCCATAGCTCTCTCCATCTCCTTCGTAGTCACTCTCACGCCATCTCCTTCATCATCCATTCATGCCATTGTGGAAGGAAGCTACGTAAGCTAGGATGATTGGTAAGTAGATGTTCTTCTTTTTCTTCCTCCTATTACAAGAACAAATCCTAGGTTATCAACTTGAGAAATCTTTGTATAATGTTTCTATGGATGAATTTAAGTATAGATGTTAGTTTAAAACATTTCTACATGTTGGATAATAATTATAAAAAAAGAAATTTGGAGAAAACTAGGAGAAATTCATAGAATTTGGATATTTGAAAAAGTTAATATTTTTTATGAAAATTTGATGATTGATGCTCAGAGTGTTGGTTTAAATTGGAGTTTTTGGTCTCAAAACAATCCTTAAACATCAAAAATCAAAACTTATAGAAGAAATCAAGAGAAATGATTAAGGGTTGATCCCAAATTCATAAAAAACTAAAAGGGAAATCATGAGTTACTATTCATGTACTGTAGCATCTGCATTTTTTTTTTCTCCAGATTTTTTGAGTTACTGTAGCAACGATGTTATTGTCGACAGGCACCGTAGTAACGATCAACATTATTGTTTTAAAGGTCAATAGTCAATTGTCAACTATTACTGTAGCGTCATTGACTGTTGACTGTTACTATAGCACGTTGACTATTGACCATTACCATAGTATCATTTTTCAAGTGATCATAACTCTTTCATTCAGATTTCGTTTTTAGGAAACTTTATATTATTGGATAGATCTTTGAGTCTAGTTTTTAATAGTACAAGTTTCATTTAAAAATTCTTTACTGTTTGAGAGTTATGTTCAGAGGAGTGATCAAATGTTAGAATTATAGTAAGAAATTTTTCCTATTTTGCAACATTGACTTTTTTTTTCATAATTATCTTATACGGATTAATTCTTTGATGTATCTTTCACATCTTTTGAGATGTTGTCACTAGATTGGAATAGAATGAATTATCTTCCATCATCTTACACATCTTTGATGATAGCTCAAGGCAAAATTGGGTAAATATCAAGGTGAGTGGACAACCTTACAAAACTAATTTATTAAATTAGTCAAAGCACAATATAAATCTCATTTGCATTATTTATGAAAATTAAGAAGATTACTAGTGTATGTTTAAGTTGAGAAAAAAATACAATATTATTGAGAATTATTTTATTACCTTATGTGAATAATTTCTCTAGTTGATTAAATAACTAGATGTGATAGTTCCTTGAATAAATTGAAATATGTTTGTGAGAATATGATTATATGTCATGATTGTGTTGTGTTTGACACATGGATGGTTGACGGTTAATCACCCAAGAAATCTTATGCAAATTGCATGGAAGGTTGAGGGTTGATCACCTAAGAAATCTAATGCAATATTGTAATTAAATTTTTAAGCATGGAAGATTAAGAGCTTGATCTCCCAAGAAATCTGATACAAGGTTGTAATTGAATTTTTAAGCATGGAAGATTGAGAGCTTGATCAACCAAGAAATCTGATGCAAGGTTGTAATTGAATTTTTAAGCATAGAAGATTGAAAGCTTGATCTCCAAAAAAATCTGATGCAAAGTTGTAATTGAATTTTTAAGCATGGAAGATTGAGAGCTTGATCTCCAAAGAAATTTGATGCTACGAAATAATCGAATATGACGCATGGATGGTTAAGGGCTTGATCACCCAAGAAACCTGATGCAAGTTATAGCTTATATGAAGATGAATAATGTATTAAATTAAGTTATGATTTAGCTATATTAACAAATGAGGTTTTTGTGCTTAAGATATTTTATATTGCACAGTCATTTACTTACTGAGTTTTTAAATCAACTCACACTTTCTATGATTGTCTTTTTTAGATGCAATGGTTAAGGAGGATGATTAGTAGCCCTTTGGAGTTATACTCCACTTTTGTCTGGTGGGCTCTTGGATCTAATTTTTGGTAAAGAATTAGGAAATACTCTGTAATATAATAGGTCACCTAGGCTTGTGATATTCCATTGTACTATGTAATGTATGAAGGTTGAACATTTTCATATATGTATGCAAATATTTTTCTTAGAAAATTTATGAATTGCATAATTGGAAATATTAGGAATGTTCAAGGAGATTAAGGAATACCACGGACGTATACCCTAGGTGTTATATGTATAACTCACATGCCCTAGTTCTGGGATGTGAGAATAAATGTAGTGATTCATTCTTTTTTTTTTTACTGAGATGTGTGCAATTTTTTGTAGTATAGTTCAAAAGAGCTTCTAGACTTTATTTATTTGATTAATAGTGACTCCTTCATTATTGATTATCTTTTTTGAAATTTTTGATCTTTTGGTTAGTAGTGACTCCTTCATTATTAAATGATAACTGTCAATCATTTTTCAGAATAACGTAGTACTTTTTTTATTATCTATTATTAACATTTTTAGAAAGTTAAATAACATTTAAAATGAAAAATCTTATTAAAATGAAAAATTTGACGTATTAACATAAATTGAAAATCTACTTAAAATGTAAAATTAATATTTTTATAACAATCTGACATATTAAATAATGATTGTCAATTGAAAAAATTTAAAATGAAAAATCTACTTAAATTAACATTTTTATTTACTTATCAACATAATAATTTTTTATTGTTTTCAAATATATTGAATTTCAAATTTCAAATTGTACTTTCAAATATATTGAATTGATTACAATTGAAATTCAACAACATTAAATTAATCACATCACATTAAACACATCAAATGAATTTTGGTAATTAAATAAATAATAATATTAAATAATAATATAATTAATTAATTAATATAATCTAAAACATCATTTGTTGATTTGTGGAGTCTTATATCAATTAATACAATACTCTTTAATATGATACTGAAATAGTATGCTAAAATTTCTCTTAATATTATTTTTTCCCTAATTTACGGTGTTTTGACTTTGTTTTTTTAATTTATATCTAGGGAAATTTCTTAATGTGTCTAATATTATTTCAGTTAATACTCTTTAATTTTATATCTAATAATACTCTTTAATATTAATTCTATATCCGCTTTTTTCTCACATTCATTCAATTCGTTAAAATATTATAAATAAGTATAAATAATTAATAATATAAAATATAAAATTAATAATATAAATACTTATATAAATAATAATATAAATTATTAACAATATAATTAAATATAATTAATTAATATAATATGAAGCATCATTTGTTAATAATTAATTAAATTTCCTTAATTATTTTTTCCCTAAAATTACCTGCTTTAACTTTGTCTCTTTCAATACATATTTGGATAAATTTGCTAATGTGTCTAATACTGTATATATGTATTAATATATACAATTGACTATTTAGCTTATAATATAAATTCTATAAATATAAATTATACAAATTGTTATAAATAGTTACCGTATAATTTTAGAATATAATTTTAGAATATATTTTTTACAATATAAAATATAAAATTGTAATAACATCTCTAATTGGCATACTTGTATTTTATCGAATTATAATATTTTATAATTATAATTTAAATTTTAAAATAAAAAATCTACTTAAATTAACATTTTTATCTACTTAGTAACATAAATTTTTTTTATTATTTTCAAATATATTTAATTTCAAATTGCACTTTCAAATACACTAAATTGAATTACAATAGAAATTCAACAACATTAAATTAATCACATCACATTAAACATTTTAGAATACATTTATATCTATTTATTAACATAATAAATTTTTTTGTTTTGAATGACATTGACTTTCAAACTCATTTTGACACTGGGTTGGCCCATTAAGTCAAACTCATTTTGACAGCTCTATATAAAGTGGTGAAAACTTTATGTTCCTTTTTTCCTTTGAGCACTTGAAAAAGGAAAGCCATTAAACTAAAAATAAATCAGAAGAATTTGCAAAACAAACTCAAATACTGATTCTAGAATAATGGAAGACATTTTGGAACATATTATGTGATATGTCCTTATTTACAAATCAGCTAATAATCAATCAAGCCTTAATAAGATCTCTCAATTTTCTGTCTATATATTAAATAAGGTATCCAATCATGTTTATAACCTTAATTAAAATAGTTGACCTTACTCTCAATCACATGCAAGAATCAATGACATTCCCCATTGAAAATGGTTCCATGTCAATATAAATTAAGGTCTTCAGCAATTGAATTTCATATCCATATACCACAAAGATCGAGGAGAAAAGAAACTAACAGCAGAAAGTAAGACGATGAATAGAGTGATAATGATGATAATGATGATGATGATGCTTGTCATGGTTGATTTAGCACATGTACAACAAGAGCCCTCATTGATTTAGGATGTGCACAACATGAGCCCTTATAGGTAAATTTTCTAATGTGTATAATACTATTTTAGTTAATACTCTTTAATTTTATATGAATTAATACTCTTTAATGTTAATTCTATATTCATTTTTTTTTTCCAAATTCATTCAATTCATTAAAATACTATAAATAATTAATAATATATATTATAAAATTAATAATTTAAATAATAATATAATTAAGATATTAATTAATTAATTAATATAATGTGAAACAACATTTGTTATCAATTAATACGATACTCTTTAACTTTTCTAAATTACGGTACTATGACTTTGTCTCTTTCAATGCATATTTGAGTAAATTTGCTAATGTGTCTAATACTATCTATGTATATTAATATATACGGTTAACTATTCATAATATAATTTTAAAATATGTTTTTTAAAATATAAAGTATAATATTGTAATAATATATCTAATTAAATAATATAATTATATTTTATTTGAAATTATAATACACTATATTATAATCAAAAATGAAAAAATAACTTAAAAATACATTTATATCTATTTATTAATATAATAATTTTTTGTTGTTGTCAAAGATATTGAATTTCAAATACTTTGAATTACAATTAATGACTGTCAATTTTTTTGTCCAAATGACGGAGTACTATTTTTTTATTATCTATTATTAACTAATAATAATTAATGTTAATTCTATATGTATTAATATTATTTAATGTTAATTCTATATATATTCTTTTTTTCCTGGATTCATTCAATTCGTTAAAGTGTTATAGATAATTAATAATATAGTTACTTTTTTAATTAATATATACCGTTAATGTTGTATTTTCATTGATTTTTTCCTAAAACTTTTCATAAAATTATTTTTTTTCTAAATTACAATGCTTTGACTTTATCTCTTTCAATTTACATTTGGATAAATTTTCTAATGTGTTTAATACTATACTAGTTAAAACTTTTTAATGTTAATTCTATATTCATTTTTCTCAAATTCATTCAATTCGTTAAAGTATTATAAATAATTAATAATATAATATAAAATTAATAATATAAATAATAATATAATTCATGATATAAATTAATGATATAATTAATTAATTAATATAATCTAAAACATCATTTGTTATCAATTAATATGATACTCTTTAACTTTGCTTAAATTATTATGCTTTGACTTTATCTCTTATGCTAATCATTATATGTTTACTGTTAATCAACTATTATTATTTTTATAAATTATAAAAGTTTTTAAAGTTATAAATTATCTGTGCATCGCACGGGTCACAACACTAGTTCTACTTTAATATATGTATTATAATTTTATTACTAAAGAACTAATTGTGAATTATGACTAGAGGTTGTTTACTTCTTAGTAATGGATGAATCTCATATAACATGAGACTATTGAGTATGTCCTTGCAGCTTGCTGTTGAAGTGGATGTGCTCCTATTCATAAAAGAACAAGAGTCTCTAGTTAGGACTAAAATGAAAATCAAATAAAGCATTTGGGGTCAAAACATAATTTTAAAAATATGGGGTTTAAATCTATAATTTTAACAAGTCAAAAATTGTAATTTTTCCAAATGATCCACTTCCATTTTTGGATTGTATCTTTCTTTTTTTTTCTTTTCATTTACATAGGGACTAAAATGAAAATAAAATAGCACCTATCACATACATTCCCTCTTTTGATCAGAAACTAATACAGGGAGTTATAGAATAGAGAAAGTGATAGAAATGAGAGAGGAAGCTAGAGTGAGAACAGAGAATTGTACAAAGAAAGAGAGAGCTTGAAAAGAGGGAAAGAGAAGAGAAGAAAATGAGAGAAATGAAGAAGAAAAAGCCAAGAACCAATATCGAGAACTCAAATAGTCCAAAATGGAAATGGGTCATTTGGGAAAATTATAGTTTTTCACTTGTTAAAATTATAGATTTAAGCCTCATATTTTTTAAAATTACATTTTGACCTAAAATATTTTATTTGATTTTCATTTTAATCCTAACAGAGGAACAGGATCGGATCTGCTTCCTTGTTAATCTGGTTGGCTTTATTAATTGGCTAAGCTTAGCCTCTCTTTTAGTATTCTTGGGCCTAACATTCCTATCCGTGTGTTTATAATAGCTGCATTCCCTCATGCCTAATGTAACTTTGAGAAATTATAAGGAAACAAAATTGCATATTTATTAACAGCTCGAATTTATGGTACAAATCTTAAAAAGATAAGCTGCAATACATCAATACCTTTACCTTTTTGTTTTATTCTGTTCTGAGATCAGTTTAATGATTTCTACTTAAAATACTATCAACTCTCGTTTCAAAGCAACCTTATTTTTTGGATTCAGTTGAAGTTAGAGGTATGTATAATTAACTATGCTCCCTCTTTGGAGTCTGCCAGATTAATATATATATATATATTATATAAAAGCTAACACAAAAATACGCATATTATAAAGTTTCACGATCAAAATTGTTGTTGTTTTGGTGGATAGTATTATCTCTTATATGAGAATTATATTATATATTTTGAATAAATTAATAACTTCACCTAAACTCTAAGTTCTAAAACAAATAAGACCGCTGTGATATTTGATGCCTATTATAAAATCTTTTTTATTCTTTACTTTTTCGTCAATGAATTTAACTTTTTGAACGCTTTGCATTTTTTTTAAAAAATGAAATTATTTAACCAATGTTATTATCATTTTAAAAATAAAAATACAATCTCATATTGTTGTTACACAATTATTTAAAAAAAATATATAATCGTCAATAAAAGTTATGTTGTTTGGCTGACAAGTAGTTGTCTTTGATAGTGCAACAAAATTGTGTAGATTGTAGAAGTGTCAAACTAGTAATCTAGCACAGAGACTCAATAGAAACTAGCAATTTACTTTCTCCATTTTACTTTTACCGTTTTTATTTAACTTTTTTTTACAAAAAAGCGTTTTTCCAACATCACGTTCTTTCGTGCAGTTACTTTAAAGATACTTGCATTCGACACATTTTTCATTAAAAATGAGATTACTGCGTAATTTTGAAACCACATCATTTTCGATTCTTTTATTTGTTGTCGGATTTGGCTTTAACCAAAAATCACCGTTAACAAATTGGCACACTTGGTGGGACGAGTTTAAGTAAATCGTTGAATGTATGCATTTGAGAAGTGGTAAACACATACCCGCTCACAACTATGAAATCATGAGTAATGCAAATGATATTAATCAAGTGACAATTTCATTAAATGCATCTTCAACTACCATAACCATGGTAAACGTGCCAGCAGGTCTAACAACTGCTAATCCTATAGATTTTGTACCAAACGTGTCTCTCTCGGAAAGTCTCATATTAGAACAAATAGTGTCTGGATCGACACCAATATCACCAAATCTAGTGGGTCATTAAACGACAAGGTTTGTACTATAATATGGATTACCTCAAGGGTATGTCCCTCTTGTAATGACCCAACTCGGGGTTGGAAATCAGTTAGTCAATCCCACATGTCAAACGATTCAAAGCCAAGCTATAAATTCTGCATTAACAAATATGACAGGGATAAGTACTCCCACTATGTTTTGATAGGAAAGATTGAATTTGGGACCTATCTTCTCAAATATGTCAAGAGATATGCCAAGTAATGTCGCCACATCTACTGTAAGTTAATTGGCTAACATTCGATAGTAAATGGACGAAAGTAATCATGATATGATGAGCATGCTAACACAAAAAATGGATGTTGTACTAAAACCTTTAATGGACAAATACTAATAACGCATGTAATATGTTAGCCTTACAAATGGATAGACTTAGTCAGGCCTTAGGTATTGTTGTGCCTGAGAATGTCTAACTAGAATAGGTGATTATGGCATAAGATCAAGGCCAAAATCTATAAAATAACGTAGTGCAAAGGCAAGACTTACTTCAACCTGAATTGAGATATGGTCAAGTACAAATTTTACGTCAGAATGAACTGCAAGTAGTCGAGAACAATGCTATAAGAGCATTCTGACAAAACCTTACAGGAAACCAAATAGAATGAAATGTGAATCAAGTAGTTAAACAAGTTCTTAATAGGTTTGGTTTCAACGTGGGTTATACTAATCAACCATATTTTGCCTCGCATTTCCAGATTGGGTTTAGCAGGCAGAATTGCCAAGAGGAATCGTTAAGGTTCCTTAACTTCCTAAGTTCAGTAGAGAAAGTGATGCTTTGACCATCAAACATATCACTCAGTACACCATTGAAATGGGAGATCTAGCGACAGATGAAGGACTCAAAATGAAATTTTTTCTAAGTTCGCTCACAAAAAATACTTTTTTTTGGTTCTCGACATTAAGACCAAATTCTATTCATTAGTGGGCATAAATGAGAAGCTTTTATGACCAAATTTTCAGGGGAGATGTGACAGTTGATTTGACAGATTTGTTTAACATTAAGAGATTGTATAACAATTCTGTCAAAGACTACTTGGTAAGATTTAAGCAGATGAGGAGTAGATGTTTTACTCCTATTCCCGAAGTAGAGATTGTAAAGATGGCTATGGGGGCCTAGATTATTACATTAAGAAATGGGTTGTCAACCAACATTTAGTTGACCTTGCCCAATTAGGAGGCAAAGTTAGACAAATAGAACAGTTGAAAGCTAAAAAATGCAAAAACAAAAGAAGTTTCTAAAAAGAGAAAAAAGTAAATTACGTTGGAATAGAAGATTCTGATGAGGAGGAAGAAGATGCTGATTATGATATTAATCTTGCCAAATTAAAAAATGGACCTTCTTATACTTGTCAGGCTATAAAGCCTATGAGGACTAAAGAAAAAATGACTTATATTAATAGGAAAGTGTACACATTTGATATTACAAAAGTCGAACAAATTTTTGATATTTTATTAAAAGAAAAACAAATAAAATTGTCAAGTAATCATAGGCTTTTAAAGCATGATAAGATAAAAGACCAAAATTATTGTAAATTTTATAATGTATCTGGTCACGTTACTAATGAATATGTACATTTTAGGGATTTAGTTCAACAGGCCTTGACAGAGGGAAGATTGAAATTCGCAGATAAGCAAAAGATGGATATAAAGGTTGATACCGATCCTTTTTAGACTAGTGTTGCAAATATTGACAGCTAAATTTCTTTGAATATTGGCATGGTTGATGTGAAAGGAAAAAGGGAAGAGCATGTCAAAATAAACAAAAATAAGTTGCATGTGAATGCTGACCTTATGACAGACACTTTGACATGTATCAGAAACCTTGGGAAACTTATAGAGTTTTTGTCAATAAAGAAAGGTTCAGTGGTGACTAAGCTATATCCAAGATATGTTGAGTTGTATGATCTGGAAGCCACAAAGGCACATCAGAAGGCAATGGCTAATTCTCAATCATTATAGATTCAGAAGAAAGAAAAATTCCATAGGAGGAATTCTCAGCCAAAACCATTCTACACACCAAGGTATCAGCCACAACATTCAGTTAGGCCAAATTCTAATGGTCAGTTCGTTGAAAACTCGAATGAGTCAGTTGGGAGTAATTAATTTCTCAAAACCATTTTCGACACATCAGAACTGGGGTGCCACCTGCAAACGTAAAGGTTGACCAGTGGGTGAAGAATTTCACAATGGTAAATAAGGACAAAGCCAGAAGGATTAAATTCCAAAAGGATCAGCCTTTTTAGAATAAAGATTATCGTTATGGCAAAGTAATGCCATTCGGTAAAAGTAAGCCTGAAGCTTCCTATCGGCCGCTATTGAAGAGTAAAAAATGAAGGTTACAAAGATAGATGCACTTTTGATTAAAGAAGAACCTTCAGGGTCACAGAAGGTGTTTGGTAGTCGAAACCAAACCAATACTTGAGAAAGCTCAGGTAATTCGACAAGATATTTCCAAACCACAAGAAGTAAGTGTACAGTCATAGCTAAATCTTTTAAGTGTATGGCTTGAGGAAGAAATTGCAAAGACACAAAAATTGATGCAACTGATGCCTTTGAAAACAGAGCCTGATAGAAGTATACTTCAGCAGCTAAGTCAGAAAGATCCTAAGAAAAGCTAGCTTGTTGGGCTTGTAGAAGCTGAGAGACTCACTTGTGATAAAAGAAAGCAAGTAGCTATGATAAAAGTAGAAAATTATGAAGATTGGACTAATAAAGAAGTCAAGACAATCTTAGTAGATCCTACAACCAATGTTGAGCAAAAGAGGGAGACCTTTGCCAAAGTGAAACAAGAGGGTAACTTGTCGAATTCAAACTCGAATGTCATGTAACTGACATGGATTTGTCAGCCGACGAGATTATAGAAGCCCTCAATGATCCCAAAGACCCTCTAGGTTTTAACCACAAAGAAGAGTTTCACATGGACTTTGATATAGAAAGAGATTTGGATGATGTGATTATAGTCATAAGGTCTACTTTCTCAGAACCAGGGTCCGATGATGGACCAGTGGATAGAGATTATCTTCGACTTAGGCCATTCATGGATGAATAGGATACAATTGAGGAAGCTTTAGAAAATGTTGAGGGAAAGGATAATTTCAAAAAGAATAAAGATACAGATAAGTATCCTGTAAACATGAATCTCAATCTCATTTCCGTGATACCATCAGAGTATGAAACTCATTATAAGTTTTATGTAAGAGAAAATGAAGACTTAAAAAATTTGTCAGAAGATTAGCTGTTTCTAAAAGGTGGTTTAACTTTTGGATTCGACAGTCTAGAAGCCGACTTAGTTTCAAAATCTGACAACTTAGCCAAGTTTTAAAAACCAATTGATATGCAAAAGGCACATCTGCAACCTTTACATATCAAGGTTTTATTAGAGGGAAAACCCACTAACAAAGTTTTGGTGGATGGTAGAGTTGCCATTCATTTGATACCAAGAACGATGTTCAAAAGGCTAAGGAAGAATGAATCTAACTTGATCCAAACAGACATGGTTGTCATTGCTTTTAGTGGCAAATCTTCTCTATCTGACGGGGTAGTAATGTTAAATATTCACGTCGGATCAGTTGAAAGGTCAACCTTTTTTATGGTAATTCCCACAAAGTCCAACTATAACATACCATTGGGAAGAGATTGGATTCATGCTGTCGGAGCCATTCTATCAACTGTGCATCAAAAATTAGTCTTATAGAATGGCGAAGGTCAAGTGGAAGTTGTAGAAGCGAAAGACAGTCCTTGTTACTTACAACAACTCCATGTTGATTTCAGAATCTACGCTCTGAACGTTAGACCAGTTGCCACAAAAAATGGAATGATCAATAAGGAGGCCTTGGAGGTTTAACTAATGGATCAATTTAGCGTCAAATTAGTGGATAAGGCCGATGAAAATCGGCCAAGTGCTAGCCATAAGTCTTAAGACTCCAATGAACAAGTTGTCGGCCTATGTGGTTGACAAGATAGTCAATACCTCGGAAGGTATTTTGTTGGATTGCACTATAGATGATGACCTTTGGGTTTTGAAAGAAGGCCCGATGAGAAATTGAATGTTGAACTAGAAGATCCTTTTGAAGAAGTAAACTTAGAAATGAAGTAAATAAAAGACCCATTTTTATAAGTGTATTTCTCCCAAAGGAATTTAAAGAAGAACTTATCATGTTGATCAAAGAATACAAAGATTGCTTTTCCTGGGATAACAATGAAATGCGTGTTTTAGGTAGAGACCTTTTTGAACACAAATTATTACTCAAGAAGGGTACAGAGCTGTCAAACAGGCAAATAAAAGATTTGCTCCTGAAGTGGTGCTAAAAATCAAAGAGGAGGTCGAATGTTTACTTAAAGCTAAGTTCATCATTACCACCAGGTATGTCGAATGACCCTCTAATGTAGTCCCAGTTGTTAAGAAAAATGGTAAGTTAAGGGTATGCATAGACTTTAGGAATTTAAATTTGGCTACTCCTAAGGATAAATATCCTATGCCCATAGCGGATATGTTAGTAGATGCTACATCTGAGCATGAAATTCTAAGTTGTATGGATGGTCATACAAGTTATAATCATATTTTAATAGCCAAGGAGGACGTGTCAAAAACCGCTTTCAAATGTCCATGAGCTATTGGGACATATGAGTGGGTAGTCATGCCTTTCGGTTTGAAGAATGCATGGGCCACCTATCAAAGGGCAATGAACACCATCTTCCATGATGTCATAGAGAAGTTTATGGAGGTTTACATTGACAATGTCATTGTCAAGTCAAAAGATAAGTAAAATCATCGACACATTTAAGGCAAGCTTTTGAAAGAATGAGGAAGCACATCCTTAAAATAAATCTAGAGAAGTGTGCTTTTAGAGTGTCAGCTGCCAAATTTTTAGGACTCTTAGTCCATAAAAAAGGTATTAAAGTGGACAAGAATAAGACTAAAGCAGTTTTGGAAGCTACCATACCAATAAAAAAGAAGGAATTACAATTTTTCTTAAGGAAAGTACATTTTTTAAGGAGGTTCATATCTAATTTATTGGGTAGGACCAGAGTCTTATCATCTTTGGTCAAGCTGAAAGCTGAACAAGATTTTGTCCGAGAGCCTCGTCATCAAGAGGCTTTTGATTAGATCAAGCAATATCTGACGAATCCTCTAGTCATGATGCCAGCAGTGTCATGTCAACCTTTGAAATTGTATATTTCAGCTTCTAAAGAGACTATAGGATATTTACTGGCTCAAGATGACGAGAAAGATATCAAAAGAGCCGTTTATTACTTTAGTCGAGTTCTAAATGATGCAGAAACAAGATATAGTGCAATTGAAAAATTATGTTTGTCATTGTATTTTCCTTGTACTAAGCTAAAATACTATATAATGCTTTGTAATGTATTTGTTATCTCAAAGACATACATAATAAAGTGTATGTTATTTAAACCTGTTCTCAATGCATGTATTGATTAATGGACAATTGTGTTGTCGAAATTTTCTTTACAATATGTCCCAGCAAAAGCTACCAAAAGCCTAGCATTGGCTGACTTCCTAGTTAACCATCTTAGTTTGGATATAGATAACAATATAAATTTTGTCAGATTGAGACCATGGCATCTTTATTTCGACGAGTCAAGGTATAAAAAAGGAAGTAGTGTAGAGATTTTAATAATTTTCCCTCAAGGAACTCTAACCAAATTTATGTTTGAACTAAAGTATTCTTGTTCTAACTATGAGGCCGAATACGAGGCTTTAGTTGTCAAATTAAAAAAACTTTGTCAAATGAAAGCACAGAGAGTGCATATATTTGGAGATTCACAGTTAGTTGTCAAATACTCAGGAATATAAATGCGTTAATCAAAAGTTGATTAAGTATTATGCTGTAGCGAGTAAGTTAATGAAGAAATTTGACGAAGTTATTGTCCAACATATTCCTAGGGAGTCAAAATGAAGAAGCTAATAACTTAGCACAAATAGCTTATGGGTATAAGCTTTCTCAAAAAGTTATGTTAGATTTAATAAAATTTAGAGAACTTTTATATCCCTTGGAAGAAAGAGACATATTACAAAATGACGTTTAAACAAGTAATGATTGGATGAAAGCAATCATCGATTATTTAGAGAATCTGAGTTCTGATGCAAAACAGAAACTCAAATATAGAGTGTTAAAATTTGTAGTGTCGGGTGGACAATTGTATAGAAAAACTGTCGATGGATAGTTTGAAGAATGCTTAAGTGAGTTGGAGTCATACATTGCCTTGTCAGAAGTCCATGAAGGTATTTGTGGAGCTCACTAAGCAGTAAAAAAAATAAAATGGATCCTTCAACAGTGAAGATATTACTGGCCGACGCTAGTTAAGGATTGTATAATATTTACCAAGTCTTGTAAAGAATGTCAAAGACATAGTCATATACAAAACATCTCAGCTAATGAATTACATTCAATTATTAAACCTTGACCGTTTAGACGATGGGCTTTGGATTTGATAGGCCAAATACATCATCCTTCGTTGGAAGGACATAAATATATTTTGGTCGGAGTTGATTATTTCACCAAATGGGTTGAAGTAATTGCTCTAAAAGATGTGACCCAACAAGATGTGATCAATTTTATTGAAAATCACATTATTTGCAGGTTTGGAATACCTCAAACTTTGACAACCGATCAAGGTACCATTTTCACTGGACAGAGAGTCACAGAAAATGCTAATACTAGGAAAATAAAGCTAATAACGTCGACACCATATTATGCACAAGCAAATGGCCAAGTAAAGGCCATAAACAAAATATTTATAAGCTTGATCAAAAAGCATATTGGTTAACAACCTAGAAATTGACATAATTCTCTTGATCAGATTTTGTGGGCATATAGAAATTCGTCAAGGAATCGACAGGTACTTTACCATATAAACTAGTTTATGGTCATGATGCCATATTACCTGTTGAAATTAATCTTCAATCAATTCGTATTCAAAGACAAGATGAATTACCAGTTGAAAGTTATTAGGATTTAATGTTTGACGAATTAAATGAATTAGACGATGAAAGACTAATTGCTTTAGAAAATTTAATTCGACAAAAAGAAAAAATTGATAAATTTTACGATAGTCGAGTTAAATACAAATCTTTTAACTTAGGTGATTTCATATGGAAGGTAATTTTGCCCATTGAGAAATATTGTCGAGAATACCAAAATAGGAAGAACTATTTATAATTATTCAAGTATTTTTTGGTAATGCTTACACTCTCAATGAATTTAATTTTGGATCAAAAGTGAAATCAATCAATGGCATGCACCTAAAGCAATATAAGCCATCAATGTGTGAAGTAAAAAATTGAATAGAGATGTTGTCGAAAAGGAATATTTCATTGCATCAAAGTTAGGTATATAATGATAATGAACTTCACATAAGAATTTGTCGAATGCTATACAAATGTATTAAAAATAAATAAAGGATTAAACTTGTCAGATAAAGTTGATTGACAGGGACAATTGATAAAGATTACATTTGTCGCAATCGTTCTCATACAACTACCAATGTGTCCTTCTCTGCGCAAGCCATTAGATAGCTGGTCTCCAATGACTTCATCTTTTTGGCAATAGATTGAGCTTTAACCTCGATGGATTTGGTGTTTTGTTTAATTTTTTTCTCGTTTTACAAAGCGGTTGGTCATAACTTGGCCAAGCCTGTCTTGTACCTCAATTGTCGTCAATTTTTCTTTGGTTTTTCTGATTTTCTCTTCTAACTCTTCTAGGTTTCCTCTTAACTAGTCGATATTGGCATCAATGCATTATCCTCATTCCCTCCCTTTGACGATTAAATCATCCTGTCGATCTCTGTTAGCCTTCAAATCTTATAATTGACCTAAGATGATTTCTTTTTCCGATATCTCCCTTTCGTAGGAAGAAATGACTTAATTGAAAGAAGGTGCTTTATCAGATAAATAGTCAATAAAATCTATGAAGGTCGATACAGGCTTCGACAGATAGAGAGTTGTAATTTGACTGGTTCAAGTTCACCCAAGATAACTTAAATTCTAGTTCTCAAAGACTAATTAGAAGCAATAACCTCAAAATAATAATTGAGGAAAGTCTTCAATTCTTTTAAAAGCTCTTCGACCTTCGGGTCTATTGAAGGTTCCTCTGGAACCAAAGAAGAAATTGTTGAAGTATGGCCACCCAATAATAGGTTGATCAGATTGTCCAAATCCATGTTTTTAGTGCTTGAATCTTTAAGGGATTCGACTTGGACCGTCGGATAAGTTGGACTGGGGATAGGAGAAACATTGGCATTAAAGCCTCTATGTCTATATCATCCTTGATCTCAAATGGCAAACAAATAGAGGAATGGCTTTATAAAGGTAGGTCCATATAGGAGTGACTTTGGTCGAACCGATGGAAACTAGAAGGCACGAGCTCTTATCCTTGCTCTTCATGTGATGAAGACTGTCAAGTGGGAGATTGAGCAGCTACTGATTTCTCGACAAGAAAAGCTTTAGCCACTTCAATGGCAAACCCTTTATAACTGGGTTCGACAATTTGTTCTAGACCAAGCAATGTTGTTGAAGCCTCAATCTGAAGGACTCCGACAGTTGCTTCACCAATAGGACTCAACATTTCTTGGTTTAAGCCCTAAGACAAAAATTTCATATTAGCCTCTTTATTAAAATAAAAAATAAATAATACAAAATCTGTTTCGAAGCATTATAACCTTGACTGAGTTTACAGATCTGGCTCATTGGATGCATGAGCTGAGGTTGAATGCTCAAGAATCAATTCCTTTTCTTGACAATAAAAAAGATGGATGAGTATGTACAATATTCAACTAAATCTATTCAACAAATCATATCATTTGACAGTTAACAAAAACTACCATGGACTAAATAGCCAGGTTAGAGACTACTAGGCTTTCATGTGCTTTAGATTTCTTAGAGGCACGTTCGACATCAGAAAAACTATTTTTCTTTTTGTTGGAACCTTTTCTTTTTTTATCTTAGTTGCCTTTTTGGATTTAGCAGATTTTGGAGACGCAGCAGCTGGTCGGTCATTAGTTTTGGTCGTTGGTCAGTCACTTGCTTTGACCGTCATCCTTTTCCTTTAAAAAGGTTGACTATCTTCCTTTTCCTCATCATATTCGACAAATTTCTTTACTAGCCACTTGTAGGTTAAAGTCTCCTTTAAAGGGCAAGGTGGAGATGATACAAAAAAAAAGTGAGTTGTCGAAAATGACTTCTATCTTGGAATCGACAGGATCATATACCTTGAGGAAATTTGGTAGCAATCATCATAGCATCAAATTGTTTAAAAAGAAGGGCAAATCGATGGGCAAAAGTAACTCCTTCATCTCTTGTTTGAAAAAGGTTCGTGACGGATAGACACCTTTCGACAAATTTGAAGTTACTAACCCTCATAAGATCCCCAGGGAATACGTCAGCCAAACCACAAGGCAATGGGATCGAATCCTAAAAAGGAATCTTTTTAATTAACTTCAGTCAAATATCAGGGTATTATAAATATTTAAAACCATGTTGGGCATTGTGCTATTATTTTAGTTTGGCTACGATTTCTTCCACGCTTTGAACTATCCAATGGGGACACCGAGGATCCCATTTTATCTTGTAAAATCTTTCGAATGCGCGAATTTCTTCCAAATGCTCACCTTTAGTCTTCGATGTTGAGTTTTGTTCCTATACAGGAGAATCGACAAGAATGTTAGAACACGTCTTGATACTTTAATGATATGATTGGTAGTACTTTAACCACCAATCAACAAAGCAGTTTGATACTTCTTGTGAAACTTTGAAAGGTATGAGCTCGAAGGGTAGCTTGTGTATGTTATTCTCCTTCATCAGCTCCTTAATATCCTCTTCCTTAGAGATATAAGCATTGACAAAATAGTCGCTTGGTGAGGATGAATAAGGTGTTGGAATTGATTGGTAGAGGCTCATTTGTTGAGCGACCGTATTGGGCAGATAAATATAGAAACTGGAGTCTTCCGTGTCGGGAGTACATGCAAAAAATGATCTATCAACAAAGAAAATTTAACCAGATCGAAACACCCTCTTTGTCGGATGCTATTGGTTGAGTGAACCATTTAAGACCCTTCCGTCGCTCAGCAAATAGGATGAGGTTTATTTTGGTGGAGTCATAAGTAATAGAATGAAAAATCTTGAAAAAATGAAAAAAATTACTTTTCCCATCCTATGTAAGAGAATTGCATGTCAAATAACAAAGCTTTGGCCTACACGAGCCAAACATGTAATAGTCAATTTGTCTCTTAAAGGTTTGATAGTCAGACTCTACTCCAAAATACCATTTAACAATAACTGAAGCAGCCAAATAGGGCCTCTAACATCTTCTTTTCTTGACTGAGCCCTAATGTTGTTGACCATTTGGCTTATGAAATGGAAAAGGTTGGCTAAGAGCCATTGGCTTAAAGCTAGTTAGGTACCCTCGTGAATAAGGTTGGCTAAAGGTTGAAAGGATTTGACTATATTTATAGATTTAGACCCAAAGGCATAAGCCAACAACTAAAGAAGGATAAAAGCGACGTGCTCTTCATCCAACACAACAGATGAACTTTTACGATAAAGGTTTACAAAAGAAGAAAACGAAATGTGTTTGGGTGAGTACACCTCTATGGTTTGGCGAGGTCAAAGGAATTGGTGAATACATTTTCTATCAGGTCAAAGGCCCGTAATGGTTGATACATCAAAAAGCATCAGACCCATCATGCTATAAAAAAATGGAAGTTGTTAGTGGTCTTATTCTAGAAAAAGACCGATGCCCCGACCATGGTAGGATCAACTCTAATGGTGTGTCGAGAGAATTGAATAAGGTAAAAAATGTCCATCTTTTTCCAAACTTCGCCTTTTTGTTCATGTACCTTATCAAGCCAAGCATGGTATCCATCGATTCTGGAAGGAGACATTCTAAACATCCTTCTAGATTTTTGAAAGTAATAGATGGGTATCAATAAACCTGAAGCAAGAATAGCTTCTCCAAGAGTTTTGCAAGGAAACACCAGACAAAGATTTTCTAGGAAAGTTTCTGGCGATAATAAGGGTCCCAGAAATGCAGGATAAGGAGTAGAAGAAGAGTCATTAATGAGGATTATTACCTTTGATCTTTGCCATAGCTCTAATCGATCCAAAATTGGGTCATGGATTATGTTTTTGGCATTGGTGGATTGCTTGGCAAAAGAAGAAACTCTGACATTAGAGGATGCCATTACTGGTAATAACTTAAAGGGGAAGGTATTCAGAGGTATTTGGAAAAGGAGTGGTGTAAGAGAGAACAAAAGAAAGAACAATATAAAAATGATAAAGTAAGTGTACAACTAACTAAGGTTTAGGGTTTTAAAGGAAATGAAACGTCAGAAAGGCGATAATAGGTCACGTACTGAGATAAAGTTGTCATATTAGAGATAATCATGATCTTGAGTCAAATCCCTAGAAATTCGGTGTCAATTATGAGGCTATTTAAAATTTAGTTCTCTCCCTGTTCCGTCGAGAATAAAATTTTGGGGGATTTGTTAGACGATTATTTTAAAAATATATATAATCATCAATAAAAGTTATGTTGCTTGGTTGACAAGTAGTCATCTTTGATAGTGCAATAAAATGGTGTCGATTGTAGAAGTGCTAAACTAGTAACTTGGCACAAAGACTCGACAGAAACCAACGACTTGACTTTCAACAAAAGAGAATATGGAATAGAAAAAACAGCTCGAAATAAATCTGGACAAGTTCATCAAGTATAAGTCTGTCAAAGTAAAATCATTGAAAGCATACTATTCAATAAATAAGTTCAAAGAGACGTTGTCAAAAAATGAGTTCAAGAGATTAGTTGTCCAATGTCGACAGTATGGCCAAGTTGTTCAACGTCAAAGACAACATAGGTAGAAATTATCAAAAAGAAGTCGTCGAAGGCAGTTACTTCCATCATCAAATGATCAAGGTAGTTGTGTCGAACAATGTAAACTATTACTTACATGGTGATTAAGTAGATAGGTAGTTATTTCCATCATTTGCCTATAAATAATAAGTGTTCTACTGTAAACGAGATTGACATCTCTTGTTTAAAAATCCTAACATCTCACACAAGCAGATTAACAAATTAACATCAAAGTATGCTTTCTCCTTTAACATTCTAGTCAATTTAATTTGAAGTCCTTATCATTTCTTGCAATTTCATTCTAGTTGTTTATCGCTTTATCTTACTTCCTACATTTTAATCACTTTCATTTAACTTCCTACATTTTAATGCTTTCATTTAACTTTCTGCACTTTAATCACTTTCATTTAAACTTTCTGCACTTTAACTTTCAGCAATTTACTTTCCAGAAATCTATTTTCAACAATTTACTTTCTGCAATCTACTTTCTACATTTTACTTTTACCATTTTTATTTAACTTTTTTGCAAAAAGTGTTTTTCAGCATCATGTTCTTTCGTGCAATTACTTTCAAGATACTTGCATTCGACACAATTTTCATAAAAAACGAGATTAACGCATAACTTTGAAACCACATCGTTCTCGATTCTTTTATTTGTTGTCGGATTTGGATTAAACCAAAAATCACCGTTAACAATTGTACAATAAAGCAAATAATTAAAAAAAGTTTCCGTAACATATATTAAATTAATGTCATCAAAATTGAGTGACATTTTTTAAATAAGAGGAAAATAGTTATGTATAGTTTAGATAAATCTCATTAGAATTGGTAATATAATTTATTCTATTCTCTTGTAGGGTAGTTTAATCGATGGCTCTTATCGCAATAAGGTTCTATTAGGTATTTATTTATTTAATTTCTGAAGAATAAAACTAGGGAATTCTTTAATTTGGTATACCAAAATCTGGTCATAGACAAGGGAATTCTTTAATTTGGTATACCAAAATCTGGTCATAGACAAGGGAATTCTTTAACTTGGTATACCAAAATCTGGTCATATTCGGTTTATAATATGATCATTTGAAATTTTGGAGGCATATGATTTCGTTAAATTATGCATATTTCAAAATTTTCAAATAAAAGGCTCTGTAATTCTTTTTATGGATTGTCAAGTGTGTTATTTTTTATGATAAATTCTAATTATTATAGCAACCTAAGCATTAAAAATATCTAATGTATCAAATCATCTTAGAATGAAGAGCAAATTGACATATTGATAGACATTTTTATAGATTGGCAATCCATTTTGGCATTTCCATGGTTCAACAAGCTGCTCTCCATCATTTTCTTATCTTCATAGCTCTAAATTAAATACAGCATATCCACATGTTTTTTCCAATCTGATTCAATGTATCCGAAGGTGCTTGCTCTCAAGCCTAATAAATATACAAAAACTTTATGAGCTCATAAAAATTGCTATAGAATATATTTGAAGGAGGTTGAAGGTTTTGGAAAGAATAAGAAAATTCTGTCTCTGATGTTTCAGAGACAGAATCATAAACAAATTTATTTCTGTTTTTGAGACGTTAAAATTTTCATCTCAAATAGATTCTTGGTATCTAAGATAAATAAATGTTCATCCCTAATTTAAGACGGAAATTCCATTCTTGATTCCGTCTCTAGTCAGGGACGAAATGTTTCCAGCTCAGATCAGGTACGGAAGATTCTGTCTTTGACTTCGTCTCTCAAGGGACGGAAATTCCGTCCCTAAATTCTACCTCTAATGTTCAGGTTTAGTAAAATAAAAATGATGCATGTACAATCAAATAATTTAAATATGTTATTATACCATGCAACTTTTTTAAAAAATATTTAGCGAATAAGAATAGGATTGCAAGCATTATAATTAGTGAGAAGACTAGCTCAAATGCTTGCAATCCCATTATTGTTCACTAAATATTTTCTTGAGAAGTTGCATGGTATAATAACATATTTAAACCACTTGATTATACATGCATCATTTTTATTTATTAAACAAACAAATTAAATTAATATCTTAATTTTAAATGATGTACACAAATCTTCCTCCTCCTCCTAGATATCTATTTAAATTGCTAACGTGTGTTAAAATGCGCATAAAATGAGCTTCAGCCAAGTGGAAGAGAATAGCTATAGTCAGTGACATAACTAATAATAATACAAATTCTTAATATTATTCACTAATTACAACCATCCCCCTTCCCTTGATGAAGCCTGTGTTATGTGTGCAGTTCAACACAAATGAACAATTTAAATGAGTACTAACAATCAGGTGTAGAAAGTGATACTCTCATTATAAGTCAATAATTATTCCATCATGGACTCAAAATTCTTTCTTCTTGTAAGTGAATTAAGTCATGAACTCAACAAAGTGTTAGACGATTATTTTCAATACATAATTGTCGATAGGAGTTTGTGTTTTTGACAAGATATTTTTCCTAACTGACAAGTGATTGTCGTTTACAAGTTCAACTAAGTAGTGCCAATTGTAAAGATGTCAGACTTGCAATCTGGCATGTAGGAATTCGGCAGAGCAGAATAAGTTGAATGGACAGAAGAATTAGCTTGAAGTAGTTCACGACAACACTGTCAAATGCATTGGTGATAAGATTGTCGAAGTAAAGTTGTCGGATGCATACACAATTTGACAAACAAGTTCGAGACAATTTATCAACAAAAGAAATTCGCTTACGTTTCAAGTATACGTGTCAAATATAGATAGATAGACAGTTATAAATATAGAAGCCTATAAATACCAGGCCTCTCAATGTAATTGAGGTTGGCATTTCTTGATTAAAACATCCAAACATCTCACTTAAAAGATTAATGGATTGACATCGAGTATGCTTTCCTTTTAAACATTTCAGTCAATTTTAATTCAAAGGTCTTTTTAAATTCTGCTTTCATCTTTACTTCTATCTTCTTGTGTTGCGTTATTGTCCTTAAATTTACTGCATTTATCTTCTGATTTGTTTAAATTCTAGTTATTTATCTTTGCACTCTAATTTCTCAGTTTTTACTGCTTTCATTTAAACTTTCTGCATTTTACTTTCAAATTAGTTTCAGCCTTTTTTTCTTTATTTTATGCAGTTGTATGTTTCAAGTTACATTCACTAAACGTTTGATGTATTTTATAGTCTACTAAAACAATATTACCGCATAACTCTAAACCCATATGTCGTTCTTGAGTTTCTTTAAGTATTTGTTGTTAGATTTTGGCTACGACCAAAAATCACCGTAAACACAAAGCAAGACCCTTTTCAATTCAAATCACTCATGCCTTTACAGACAACAATAAAGGAATCCCAAAATAATACCAAAGCCATCAACGGAAGACTAAATTTATTTAACTATAATTTTTCAAAAATTAGATCAATTTTTTACTCAACTAAATTAGCAGCACTTGATTCTAGACAACAATAAAGGAATCCCAAAATAACACCATGTCTCATATTAAACCATATGTTATTTATCTTTGTTCTCATGATGTGCACAATGCTTATTTTGTAAGTTAAAAAACTAAGTCAAAAAAAAATCAAGAATACCTTAACTTTGTCCAATAAACTTAATTATTTTGAGCAATTTATCTAATCTCTACTTTCATTCTAACTTGCATACAACTTTACAAGTTACTTTTTAGGCTAGCACTACAATATTGTCCTAGTTTGCTTTTTGACTATATCATAGTTTGTCAAATATTGTTTTGTTTCTAGCCATTGAACAAATATCATACACCCAAAATTTGCCTTCTCTCAATTTCATCATGGATTTATTTACAAGAAAATTGTAACAAGATAAAATGTGACAAACTGTGGTAATATGGTCAGAAAACTATCCTAATTAATCCTATATA
This sequence comes from Biancaea sappan, assembly GCA_037074585.1. Classification (NCBI taxonomy): domain Eukaryota; kingdom Viridiplantae; phylum Streptophyta; class Magnoliopsida; order Fabales; family Fabaceae; genus Biancaea; species Biancaea sappan. Next base: position 13,981,570 of record CM073491.1, on the reverse strand, counting down.
ACATAAATTTTGTCATATAGCTTCTCATATAACATAATTTGAGGCCAATGAAACGAAATCATACAGATCATACAAAAATAGAGTTTTTTCAAAACAAATTTTTTTCTGCCTTTTCTTTGCCAAATCATACAACCCTAAAACCACTTATTTTTTTTACCAAATCACTAAATCATCATACCATCTTTAATTTAACAATAGAGGGAAAAGAAAGAGAGAGAGTACCACGAGAGTGAGACAAAGGTAATGACAATGGTTGAGGACGGACTGTGATATCCCAAATTTAATTACCTTAGAAAATGAGGCTAAATAAATAAATGAGCAAGTAAATAAGGATAAAATAGTTATTAAAAAATTTTTGAGAGACATAAATAGAATTTTATCATTGATTAGGGACCTAATTGAATAGAATAAAAAGATTTGAGGTCTTTCATTAGTTTTAGCCAAAGAAAAAGTGAGAAAGTGATGTGTGTATATGTGGATGAAGGAGAGCAAAAAGAGGGAGAGATAATGATGAAAAAAGAAAGTGAGGTAATGACGAAAAATTGAATGATAAAATATTTATATATATGTTTGTAGGAGTGTGTGAAGTGAGTGCACGGTGGGAAGAAGAAAGAAAGAAAAAAGAAGAGAGAAAGAAAGAGAAGAGAGAGAGAAAGAGAAAAGATAGAGGAAGAGACGAAATACAAAAGAAGAAGAAGAGAGAAGACTATGAGAAATATCAGAGGAAGAAGAGATTTAGATCCATATTTAAGGCTCGTTCTTCATAAAATAGTTAGTCTTCCATAAAAGTACAATTATTTATGATTTATGATATCTATGTGCACAATCAGTTTTTACAGAATTTTATTTATAAATCTTGTTTTATATAGTGAACAAGAGAAATTTAATTATTATCAGTGTGATATTATATTTTTATGGCTGAAATGATCTGTTCATGTATTTATATGTTTTTAATAAAGTGACTAGCTACTGAGATATTTTATATCTCACTTTTAGAAAATTGATCATTTCAGGAAAAATGGCAAAAAGAAAGGCTTTGGTGATATTAATGATGAGATTGAAGTGTAGAAATATATTTTATGGTAGTTTATGATACAAAGATGTAAACCGATTTAGAGAAGTTTTATTATTTTTAACGAAAAAAAATGCGGGATGTTACAAAATAGTATCAAAGGAAAGGTCTTGCCATCTTATGGAAAGGAAAATACTTACATGTAATTGTTTGATTTGTTAAAAATATTATTTTTATTATGTTTGTGTTTAAGTTACTATGAATGTTTACTGTGATTAAGTGAGATTTAGAAAAATATCGAAGTAAAAATAAGTCATATAGAGAATTGATTAAAGATAAATAAAGACATACCAGGTATCTTTTGATAAATAAAGAAATAATGGAGTCTTATTTGTACTGTATGCCTGGCCAGTATATTTTACATATAAGAAATCATTATAGCCTAAATTCATGAAAAAGAAATGTATGCCGAAGTTGAATTAGAATTCACTTTGAGTGTGATAATCTAGATAAACATATTAGAGATATTTATCTCTATAAAAATTAACTACCTAGTGAAGTGTACATTGAATTATAAATAAAGCTTATATTTCCTATGATTATATGAATTATCCATGTGTTTGTTCTCTCTTTAAAAGTATTCTTGAAAATGAAAATTCACAAAAGTGATATGGAATTCTTATTCCATGCCATATTTATGATTATATATGTTATTAGTATAAACATATCTATGTTTATGTAATAACTCTTAATTCTATAGAAAGGATTTGAGTTAAAAGAAAGTATGTATGATTATGATGTATTATGAAACAAGTAAAGATATGTTTCATAATAGAACTTACATTTTATAAGAAAATAAAATTAGAACTAAAAAAAAAAAGAGATTGTCTTGGATGTTTTTGTGATGCATTTTCCATTATCTTACACATTTTCAAGGATGGTTTAAGGTAAAATTAGGCAAAAGTCAAAGTAAGTGAGTAACCTTGCTAAGCTAGTTTGATGTTATTAGTCAAATTATAATATAAGTTCTATTTATAATATTATTTGGCTATTAAGCAATCAATCTTTCAGATAACAGTATATGATGATTGGTATATTTTTATAGAAATTCAAAGGAATAAAAGTATGTATAAATTAATTTAGTTCATGGTAATTGTACTATGTGATAAATTCTCACTATTTTATTGATAAGCAAAGATCTACGAGATCTATTACATGAGTTTGAAAGGGTTAGAGTCTCATAGTACTCAGTGTATAACTATGAAAACCTATATATAAGTTTGAAAGGGTTAGAGTCTCATACTACTCAATGTATAACTATGAAACCTATGTACAAAGAGTTTGAGGGTTAAATTTCCAAGTCACTCGGTGCAAGTATCTACGGCACATAATGTAAAGTGATTGAGGGATTGATCACTTAAGAAATCATACGCAAATCTACGGTACAAATATAAAGTGATTGAGGGTTTGATCAACTAAGAAATTATACGCAAATTCAAACAAATATAATACTATAGTTGTGTAAAATGAAGGATAGATTGACTATGTTAGTAAGTGTGGTGTTTGTACTTGTGATATTTTTGTGCAAGTCGTGGTTACAATTGCCATGTGTGTATATATGTATTAACTTGAATTTTGGGGACAAAATTCATTTTAAGGGGGGGAAGAATGTGATATCCCAAATTTAATTACCTTAGAAAATGAGGCTAAATAAATAAATGAATAAGTAAATAAGGATAAAATAGTTATTAAGAAATTTTTGAGAGACATAAATAGAATTTTATCATTGATTAGGGACCTAATTGAATAGAATAAAAAGATTTGAGGTCTTTTATTAGTTTTAGCCAAAAAAAAAGTAAGAAAGTGATGTGTGTGTATATATGGATGGAGGAAAGCAAAAAAGGGAGAGATAATGATGAAAAAAAAATGTGGGGTAATGACGAAAAATTAAATGATAAAATATTTATATATATGTTTATAGAAATGTGTGAAGTGAATGCACGGTGGGAAGAAGAAAAAAAGAGAAAAGAAGAAAGAAAGAAAGAGAAGATAGAGAGAAAGAGAAAAGAGAGAGGAAGAGACAAAATACAAAAGAAGAAGAAGAGTGAAGACTATAGGAAATATCAGAGGAAGAAGAGATTTAGATCCATATTTAAGGTTCATTCTTCATAAGGTAGCTATTCTTCCATAAAAGTATGATTACTTATGATTTATGATATCTATGTGCACAATCAGTTTTTACAGAATTTTATTTATAAATCTTGTTTTACATAGTGAACAAGAGAAATTTAATTATTATCAGTGTGATATTATACTTTTATGGCTGAAATGATCTATTCATGTATTTACATATTTTTAATAAAGTGACTAGCTACTAAGATATTTTATATCTCACTTTTAGAAAATTGATCATTTCAGAAAAATGACAAAAGGGAAGGCTTTGATGATATTAATGATGAGATTGAAGTCTAAAAATATATTTATGGTAGTTTATGATACAAAGATGTAAATCGATTTAGAGAAGTTTTATTATTTTTAAAGGAAAAAAAATGCAGGATGTTACATTGACACAGGAAAGTAGTGACGTGGGAGAGTGGAAAAGCAAAGAGGACGATGCAGGAGAACAGAGAGAGAGCTACGGTGGAGAGGGGAAATGGGAAGAAAGGGATTGAGATTAGGTTAAAACTAAAATTCTGGCGTCATTTGCATCAAAGACAGAATTCTGGCATGGAACAATCCGTCTTTACGCCAGGACGTCATTTTGCATACACTATATTTGGGACAAAATTTTGAAATAGACCAAATTCGTCCCTAATATTTTAAACATTTGAAAAAATATTGGGGATCAATTTCTGACATGATAAAATATGTCTCTAATATTAGGGATGAAATTTAAATAAAAAACGAAAAGTTTTCTTTCCAAAATTTGTATATGATTAGTTTGAAATTAGAGATGTAATTTGCAACAGATAAGAGATGAAATATGAGATAGACAAATTTAGTCTCTAAATTTCATATTTGATTCTGAATTTTTTTTTTGTAGTGATAGCTATATATAGTGTAGCCGGTTTCTTCGTTGAATATATAGTAAAAGGGAAATGCTTATAGTTTGTAGTTTTTTTTTTGTTTCCGGGCAATAGAAATTATAATATTGTAACCAGTTAATTCTATTTCCCATGGCTCTAGGAGATTGGGGGTGCCTGCTCTTCAGGTACGAAGAGCAGGCTGCTTTTTTACTTGTAGCAACGGTAAAAACCGTTGCTACAAGTTGCAGCAACAGTAAAACATTGCTATAAATATTAATTGTGATATTTTTTTTTATAAAACTTATAGCAACGGTTTTTAAACTGTTACTGAAACTTGTTTATCAATGTTGGCCACGGTTTTTACCGTGGCCAACAGGCAAAGCAGCCTGCTCTTCGGGTACAAAGAGCAGGCACCCCCAATCCGGCCCTAGAAAACTTCACCCACTCGACGCTTGCATCTGTACGTATAATAATTAAATAATATAAGCGCTAAAGGACATCGTTACAAATTTTTAATTATTATTATGATTTAGGTGAATATCGTCTAATTTGTGCATGAAAATGGAAAAGAACAAATTAGCATACGTGGCAGGGAGAAGCTAGCGTAGAAAGTCTGAGTGTAGATGCAACAGGTAGAAACTTAAGCGAGCAAGTAAGTCAGTTGTTTATCCGACATTAGAAGTTCGATTTTTCTTACGATCAAAACAACACTATTAACAGTGACATCAGTAACGTCCATAAAGTTAAACCTGCTTCTTTCTTTTGTTATAAGAAGGTGGTCCACCCGACAACGAATCCCATCAATAATGAACAGGCAATCTCTCTCTCTCTCCTCTCTCTCTAAATTATCATAACTGGCCATCTGGTCTTTGTACTAATTTACGCAAAAAAGTCTTTGAATCAGTTTTCGTGAAGGCGGATGAAGTGTTCATAAAGGGATGTTGTCTAAATCCTTAATTAACCAAAGTTTTAGCTACTAGATATGTACAAGGGAAGCAGCTTCCTTTTACACTTAAAAAGTATAGAAAATTTTTATTCTAACGTGAATTGTTAGATATAAATTTAATGATTTATTTTTTTTATTTTTAATTTTTTAATTTTTAAAATTATATTAAACGTTAATTAATTTGATGATCGTTGATGAAGATTGAATAATTAGTAAATTTAAAAAAAATAAAAAAAATATAAAAAAATATAAATTATTAAATATGACACATTTTTACGTTGAAGTAGAAATTTCTTATACTTTTTTAAGCATAAAAGAGAATCAACTTAGGGGGTTTTGTTTACAAGTAAACTATGCAGGACCGTAATATTATATTGCTATTCCGGAGTGGAAGCAATCTAATTTAGTTAAGAGGATTTTAGTTACTTCTAGCAAGCTAGTCCTTTTAATTTTGACTAGCCGTGGTTCTCTAATACCGTATGAAACCTTTAGCTCAAGAATTTTTTTTTTCTTGAAAAAAAAACTGTCACGAACCCAACTCCTCTGTTGATTCTTTGTAAGCTTGTAGCAACAAGCTAATATATAAAGATTAAATCCCATCCATTTATAGTCACCGTGAGATTTAAGAATCTGCCTTGAAATACTTCTGTACTCCCAACGTATTTTAAATACAGACAGAAGATCAAATGTTATCATCAAGATAACTAATTTATTATGTATGAGAACACTTAAACCTCAGACGCACGTACTCGCAGGCCACAGCTTAATGGTGATCATATCTTACTCTTACCAAGCACAAGCGATTTCTGAAAGATACATATATATTTTATAGAATATATTTAATAAGAAAAGTTTTAACATATATTTGACGACCGTTCTTGCGATGTACGTACAATGTACATTGAATATTTTTAGTCTTATTCGAACGTATTCCTCTAGGGTACGCAGAAGAATAAATGGTGAAGTCTAACGTCTATGTCCCTCATTGAATAATTAAGGACATGTGACGTATATCAAACTAAAAACCAATTAATTAACGGCTTCCCAACATCAACAATATATAAAGAAATTTAGGAAGTTTGCCACACCAACCTCCCGTCTAACAAGCTCCCTGGAAGGTCAATGAGTATCTTAATCTTAAGTTTCGAGATAAACAACCAAGATTGTTCATGATATCAGTTCATTTTTTCAGTCACTATATATATATTTTCAATTTTGATCACCATTCACCAACATTTAATTAACATGATCGAAAAATGAGCAGCTGAATGCACTTTTCTGGCTAATAATGCGCATTTTTCTGTTTCATTTTTGTTTTAGGTTTCTAGCTAGTTTACTAAATTTATCAATGTATTCTTATAAGAAAACCAAACTAGGAAGAGATATGCTAATTGAATATGTTATTAAACAGTTACAAACGTACAATGTAAAAATATGGTTATGCCCGAGTCTGGTTTCTCTACATTTTCAACCGGCAAATTCACCCTATATTTTGCACGTGAGCTGTCGATACCTTCTCACTCAGTTGCCAGATCGTGCCTCATAGTGCGTTTAGCTTGCTGGTTCTGTTTGGGACAAATATGCACCGTTTCATTTTTAATAAAAAGGTGCATTTTGAGTTAAATGGAGGCAGATGACACGAGGCACGATCTGGCAACTGGGTGAGAGGGGATGAACGGCTCACGTGCAAAATGTTGAGTGAATTTGCCTCTTGAAAATGTGGAGAAGCCAGACTTGTTATGTCCTATATATGAATGTTTATATATATATATATATATATATATTTCCTCTTTTAACCTTTCATGAGACAGTAAAAACGAAATCATTTAGAGTTGCCCTATTCATCCTCGTTAAGTTGTGGCAAGCTGCGTCGCTGCTATAGACTAGACTCCTAAAATGGGCCCTATGACTATGAAAATCAACATGGTAAGGTCTCCTACTGATTCGATGTCGACAAAGAACCACTCCGACAACAGAAACATAATAGCTACATATGGCAAGAATCATGTTGAACCACCAACTCATAACAGCAGCAACAATTCTTGTTTTTAAGTCATCCATAGCTAAATATGATTGCCTGAAATGATTACTTACATTAGACTACATTATCATTAATCATGATATTCTTCAATTGGTTATAATTAATCAACATAAAGCCAGCGAGCACTTTGTTCTTTCTTTATAGTCAATAAATAAAATAAAAATAAATTAAATAAATGAAAGTAATGACAATATTATGAACAAACTACAATATAGACTAGATGAAAATTTTCATCCCTCCCTAATTTTCACTTTAGACTTTAAAACACCACCTAAGATTATGAGGTAAGAGAAAACTGACAAGACTGTTGGTGTTGTTACTATTATTATGCTTGCAAGTAGTGGTGTAATATGAATAATAATGAAATGGCAGCATGATTACCAAGGGGCATGAGTTTGTTCATTGTCTCAAATTTTTTCAAGTGCAATTTGACAAGGAATTCTGGATTTAAGGCTGATTTCGTACAAATAACATTAGTTTTTTTTCTCAGGTTCATATTAATTCAATTTTACGGTCAACAAAACAAGGTGTTCATAAAGCTTATCCTTATGAGCATCCTTATGCACGCCTAATTCTTTCATGAAGCTTAATTATGATATTGAAGTTTAATGTAATTTCACTCTATATTGAAGCTACTAGGAAAGATTAAAAGTTTGATTACATATGAGACTATGAGAATAACTATGCCTAATATTCTTTTATAATGAATTAGCAGCATAAACTGCATAAAAATCTTGTTTGATACACTAATTGGGGCCAGTGCTTGAGATTTGATGCATTAAATCTCACTTAGGAGCATATTCAAGTAAAAGATATGAAAATAAAACCACACTTAGGGAGGTTCTGAGTTGTAATATTGGGTGAAATAAATAGTTGATCACTTGATCTATGGAGCTCTATTAAAATGCACTCAATTGATGCCACAAGATGCTCAATGAATCTTCTCTAGTTATTTGAGGTTTTTAGCAACTCCCATTCACTGAATTCTTCTCTCCCCTTATTTAACCAACCCTTTTATTTAACCTCCCTAACCATCCTCATTGTGCCTGTTGTCTTAACCTTCATATCACCTTCTGCTAAATTTTGAACAAGGTAATGCAGGAATCAAAATAAGTAGCATTCATTTCACTGACAAAGTTAACAGTTAATAACTTTATTTGTGCTATAATACATTAATCAAAAATGGGTCTTAAACTCATTTCAAAGTCATCTATATACCCCTATCGTTGCTGTCATACACTTCATACTGCCATTTTTGTGATTAATTAATTTCTCCTCGCAATTTTTCTTTATGCCAGATGCCATTACTATATCTGTGCAGCGAATGATTACTTCAGAGATAACCAAAATAGGGGAAGCTTCCATAAGCATGTATATAGCATATCTTCCTACCATTGCTTTAATAGTATTTCATCTACTGCATATATCATATCAAATTACCATTGCTGAGAACATAGAACAGAAATCATATAACAATAAAACAGATGAGTTCTAATCCACAGAAATTTTTACAGTAATGAACAATATCAGAGACTGCGTAATCAACAGAAAGAAATTTTTACAGTAATGAACACATACCAGAGACTGCGTAATCGACAGAAGGAGTAGGATGTGCGATGACAGCAGCGCCACCGAATGGGACACACAGAGTATGACCTACTGAGCGTGAGAATAGAAGACGACCTATAAAGCGAGCGTGCGAAAGGGCTTGTGCGAGGATTCAATCTGAAAAAACGCAATTGGAATGGGTATGAATGTCATTGCACAAATTCTTCCAGGCAGAAACGCGGGACTCCGGATGATATCACCAGGAAAAATCCGTACGTTTAATGACGGAAAACAGTGCGAGGCGGAAAGGAAACACTCCTGGACACACTGCGAACCAAACACCCGAAGCGACACTGTAGCAAGGATATCATTTTCTGTTTTCCGCGTAGCAGGTCGAAGCAAACGTGCCGTTGATGATGGAAAGGAGGGTGAAGTCCGAGGGGCTTATCTGTCTTTTCATACAAGAGAAGCATAGTTGTTTTACTAGCAAATAGAAAGATAGCACGTCATTTATGGAAATGTTCTTGTGTGCATCAGTCTACAACTCAGATTGTGGACCAGCCAATTATAGCATGACACATGAGATCATATATGACGTGTCAGGCCATGATTTGGTGCTCCACATTCCGACGTTGTGGAGCTGGTCCACACAAGAATTACAACTCAGTTACTTCTGATTGGGAGTTGTTACATAAGCAATGGTTGTTTATAAATAGCACAGAAGCTTCAGTTGAAGGTCAGATGTGCAAGAGGCAGCCCAATTTCTTGGGATAGTTTGGATTAATTTAAGGAAGCAACTAGCTTCTTCCTTAAGAAAGGAAAAAGGAACAAAAGCAAAAAGGAGGAGAAGAAAAAGAAAGGTAAATAATGGGAAGGTCTCCTTGCTGTGATGAGATTGGTATAAAGAAAGGTCCTTGGACCCCTGAAGAAGATCAGAAGCTTGTTAGCTACATTCAAAATCATGGTCATGGAAGCTGGAGGGCTCTTCCAAAACTATCTGGTACACTATGTAGCAATTAATACTATGCAGAAAGTCGTCGTGGCCTCACGGAACTCAGAATCTTTACGTCGAGGCTGATTAATTTTACGTGTGTATTTTTTGCAGGCCTCAACAGATGTGGCAAAAGTTGCAGGCTAAGATGGACGAACTACTTGAGGCCTGACATAAAGAGAGGGAAGTTTTCCCAAGAAGAGCAACAAACAATACTGAATCTTCATGCTATCCTGGGAAACAAGTAATTCCAGCACTACTTATGTGCATTTTGTTACATATAATTAAGCTATTTGCTTACTAAATTGAGATAATTACTTTCGCCAGATGGTCAACAATTGCGAGCCATCTACCAGGACGGACAGATAACGAGATCAAGAATTACTGGAACACCCATCTGAAGAAGAAGCTGATTCAAATGGGCTATGATCCGATGACACACCAGCCTCGAACTGATTTTTTCTCAAGCTTGCCTCACCTCTTAGCACTGGCTAATCTCAAAGGACTTTTGGACCATCAGTCCTGGGAACAAAGTGTTGCGAGATTACAAGCAGAGGCCGTTCAATTGGCCAGGCTTCAGTGCCTTCAACATCTCCTGCACCCTCAACCTCAAGCTTCTACTACCTTCACGGATATGGATACCATTAATACTGATCTTTTAAACTCTCTATGTTTGACGAACGACTCCGTTTTAAGTTCACCCCACTTGGAAAACACTATAAATAATCCATCTCCTGGAGGTGGAACCAGCAATCTCCAATTGGGTCAAGACTTTTTTTCTCACATGCCCAGCTTAAAATCGCCTTGTGACTATCAACCATCAGCGACTTTGAGTCAGAGAGAAAGTTCTCCTAATTCTCCATGCCTTCTTTCGTGCTCACTAAGCAGTATTCAGAGAGAAAGTTCTCCTTCCCCTGTTTCAGAGATTTCAATGAAAAATAATGCTAAATACGGGGATGTGGGTGCTTCTATGTGGCCTGAATTCTTGCTCGAGGACCCTTTGTTCCATGAGATTGCCTAATGCTTCGCTAGCTAGTATTAGATTTCTGTAAAATGAATAATACGTATATTAGCTACTGCATATCTCTGTATTCTTGTGCTGATGATCTTGCATGTATATAGTGTCTGTTCTATCTGTGCTTGCTTTGTCACTGGACGTGTAAACTGTAAAGTATGCTACTCTCCGGTAATTTCATTCCCCACGATAAGCAAAACAGTTCTCTAGCCACGTTTTTCAAATTGAGTACAAGCACGTAAATCTGCATGTAATTTTCTCAATTCGTTCATTATTTTCTTGCACTTTAATTTTCTGCATCACGAGCTAGTCGTTCAATCTAACACCGATGAATTTTACAATTAAAGTCTATAATTTTGGGGCAATATATATATATATATAGATAATTGGCGTTCTTGTTTATCACCAAGGAAATATACTCAATGTGAGGTCTGATCATCAATGACAAAAATTTCAGCTTTTTCTGGCCAACTTTGAGTTGGTATTAATATAATACAGGTTAAAATAATATATTCTGAGCGAGCAAGTGAGATCTTTCAACCTGCACCAGCTAGTACCAACCCAACCACTCTGGACAGAGGGAGGGATCGACTTTGGAGGAAGAACTTACGAATCACTCTCAAATGTATATATGACTAGCTTAGTGAAGAAAAATCAAATCATATGAGATTTACGAGGGTTGATAGCTCCAGCAGCAACGGTCTGTACTCCCAAAGAGAGAGAGTTGACCAAGCCATAAATGTCAATAGAGTGACGTAAAAGGCTTCGCAATGATGAGAGAGGGCCCCAGTAGTTGGGAAAATAGGACAAGGTTCTTAGAATTTTCTAATGATCATCAGTATGGTTGTCACATTTGATGACATTCAATATTCATCTATGTTCCCACGTCAGAATGCATAATCTCGTAGCGAATTTTATTATATTGGACAGCTATGGACATCATCGAAACCTGAGTTATCAGACCGCAGATTTTATTGCATAATTTGTTTTATACCATATAAAGATGTAGTTAGGAAAAAAAATACTTCAACAACTTGATTCAATTTTTCTTAATTTTTAGGTACTACTGGAGACTGGAGAGGTATAGCTGAATGCCTAATAGTCAATTTAGATTTTTAACATTGATGATTATATTGGAACCAAGAATATTATGCAGTTGACGGCCAAATCGTTGGAGATCATATGGTACTTGAAAATTAAGATGCACTTGGAATAAACACATATTAAGCAAAATAATCATGTTTTAGTCCTATTCTGCATTTTGTCGGGAAAAAGAAAAGCCGATTTAAGCAAGAGCTAGGTTTTATGGTATTGTGGCATATATTTCTAATAGTGTTTTGAAAAAAAAAAATGGAATATATTTGCTTTGTTAACTACGCACTCGCTCATCGTCCAAACATGCATGACACAGTACTATCGTGTGGAGAGTGATTGGTGCAAGTGGTAATAACTAAAATGGGAGTATGATTAGATAAATCTACCTCTTCAACTATTCATATACATGTTAAAATTTATATTATTTGTTTGGTCTTGGTTTCAGTCAAATCTTGCAAAAACCACCACTTAATTGCCTCTACTTCTAGTGATAATATTGTAATATTATTATTTTTTAGTCAGTTAATACATTTTTTATAGCTGTCAAAATGAACTTGATTCAATAGGTTAGCCCACCCCAACTCTGTAAATGAGATGGGGTGAATTAATAATTTAATAGCCTATTTTAAAGAAATGCTTTTAACCAAGGTCATCTAAACCCTTAGAGATTAGGTTAATTGGAGTGAGCTGGCCCTTGTAAGTATTTTATTTTATTTATTTATTATATTTTAAATTTTAGTTTATATTTTTTAGAAATTTAGATCTATTTTTTGAAATTTCATAATTTTAATATCTAAATTCTTTTATTCAATATAATTATAATTACATTTTAAAAAAATTTATCTATTTTAATGTTTAATATATTTTTGTAGAAGTTTAATTTAATTTTTTTAAATTTAATTATTTCAATATTTAGTTGTTATCATTCAAATAATTAAAATTATATTTTTTTAAATAAAATCAATAATGGCCAATCCATGACCCATGATGATTTGATGGGGTTACATTTTTGGCATTTTCTCATTGAACAAGAAGTTAGAAAGGTAACTATCAGCTTTCAACGTTCGATCTGTTAAAGTTTTGAAATAAAACAATGCATGCAATGACAGCATGGCTTCAAGCAATGGAAACTCAAACCAATACATGCTACATACATTTCCTTTGAGTAGGTAGATATTACTGTTCCTTTTCTACAAAGGATTGGCAGTATTCTTCTGATTAACTACACCCATAATTGATCACAATAGTCAAAAGCCATTTTCAATCGTATATCCAATGTGAAAGGAGCGGCTTCCAGGTCTTATCCTAGTAATTAATTAATCCATACTTAATCTTATAAAGGCAAGAATTAAGACATGATTGTCAAAGCAACAGGGAATAATATCCTTGTTAAATATAAATGTTAAAACATGATTTGAAAGAGATGCCAAAACTTCAGAACCTAATCCCACAGTTGAATGATCAATTTCCTTCGTGCAATCTCCCATCGTCACGTTCTGTTTTATTTTTCCATTATTTATTGTATTCTATATTTGAATTACCACATAGCGTTAACGGAGACCCATGTGATTTATATATCTTTTTCTACTTCGTTACTCATTAGGTCCCCACACATTTTCAAATAATCTTCCAACACTATCTTGGAATAATATTTTTCAGGTAGCAGTCAGCACCCTAAAGTCCTATAAAGCTAAAGTAATATTCCTGGCCATTAGGTCAGCCATGAATGCACGTTATTTGATCTCTAAAAAAATAGTTATATAGTCGCTTTAAGGGTGAATCGTTTTGAGCATAGTCAAAGATGTTAAAATCAAACAAGATAATATAGTATATGGTGGGTCGACCTAGAACCCAATGGGGTGAAAAAAATGGGAAATTTCCAAATCAATGTACTGAAATCCTGTTTGGTTAGCATAATTATTCATTGTGAAATGAATTTGAATATTATTTTGCAATGTTGAATATTACTGCCAATTAAGCAGTGCGGTGGTGCATTATGACTACCAAAAATTTTGGTAAAAGACTAAAGACCTATTTAGTTAAGATATTTTCTATTTTTATTTTTATTGAAAACAGAAAATTGGCTTAAAAATGTGTTTTATTGAGTTAATTGAAAATATTTTTTTAAAAATATTTCTTAAAATAAAATTAATTTGAAAACACTAAAAAGATATTTTTAATGTTTCAAGAAATAAAAATTAAAAATAAAAACATAAAATATTTTCACAAACCAAATATATCTTAATTTACTTGTAGGAAACAAGGATGGTGGAAATTATAGAGAACAGAAAGGCATTGATATCAACTCCGTAATTGGCCAAGGTCAAGAAATTTCCAAATGAAATACTGTGGAATAAAAATTTCTTTTATTTGTGAACTTATCAAGCTCATGGTTTAGTTATTTATGGTTTTCGTTGAAATTAAGCCCATAATTATCTACAATATCTTAATGGGAGCGGTACAGCTGTAACATCAAATAAAGTTACAGATGGAGTCAAACGTATTCCGATTGGAATTTGGGACTTAATCACTACTTTTGCATAGTCTCAAATTAACTAATAAACCACCTTTTATATAATTATAATGATAAAAAACTGGACCTTGAATATGTTTGTCTACTAACAGTTAGCATCAGTGGCAGTATCTTGTCCATTATACGGCACCATAGTCCTTGTTTGGCTGCTGCTGGGAGTGTCGAGAGAGGCAGGGAGTCTATTATATATATATATATATATATAGCGTCCTCGCACAAGCATGCACCATGCATGCAGACGCTGACGACAGAAAAGTATTAGCAAGAACCCAAAAGCAGTTTTGATTGGCCAAAGTAAAAGGGAGCTGGCAGGAATAGCGTTGTTCATATATATAATATTAGGTTAAAGCATACTGTACGTCCCTATAGTTTCACTAGGAGTGAATTTAGTCTCTATATTTTGAAAGTAATGATTTTGATTTTTATAGTTTCAAAAGTCATTATTTTAGTTCCTGGGATTACTAGGAAGTTAATCAACCATCACTATAAAAAAAAAAAAAAGATTTTTGGTGGCGACAAAAGTGTAAAAGTCGCCATCAAAAGTCTTTGGTGGTAGTTAAAATTGTTGACGTAAGTTCTTAGCTGATTGTCTTTTAGTGGCGACTCTCAAAAATCACCATCAAAAGTCATCCTTTAGTGACGACTATAGTCATTACCAAAAGTCATCTTTATTGTCCAAAAAAAAAATTTCGTGAGAAAAAGTGACTTTTGTTGGCAATTTTAGTTACCATTAAAGGTCACTTTTAATGACAACTTTCAAAGTGACAACCAAAAAGATTTTTGTTGGCGACTAAAAGTTGACGCCAAAAATAACTTTTGGTGGTGACTTTGTCACTCGCCATCTTTTTGGATCCGAATTGACTCGACGGGTCGACCAGAGACCCATTCGACTCGTGTAGGTCTTGGTCGATCCAATAACTCGTTGTCCTGTGGTGACTCAATTTTTTTTGTGCAATATTCAAGTTTATTTGAACTTAAACCAAACATATGCATACCTGATATTCGAACCTGGGTTCCTTGCTTGCAACCATGTATGTCTTGCCATCTTATCACCACTTCATTTGTGTTATATAAGGGCAAAATATTATATATATATATATATATATATATAATCTGTTAAAATTATTCTAAGTCAAAAATATTACAAAATAGAAATAAAACAATATTTAATTTAACAAAAAACAAATATATTATTACTATGGAAGCCACCACAAAAAGTCCGACTTCGACTAATTTTATTAAAGAAAAAAATCGACTTTGGTTAAAAAAATCAAACTTTGGGTGCACCAAAAATCTGATTTTTTGAAAAAAAAATTAAAAAATTCAAAATTTTTTAAAGAAAATTAAAAAAATAAATAAATTGATTTTTTTTAAATAAAATTAAAAGAATTCAATTTTTTTAAATAAAATAAAAAATGACTTTTTTTAATTTTTTTTAAAAATTTGACTTTTGGTGGCGACTACTATGAGAGTCGCCACAAACAGTCTGAATTTTTATTTAATTTTATTTAAAAATCTAAATTTTTTATTTTTTAAAAAAATTTGACTTTGCCACCAAAAATTTGATTTTTTTAATTTTATTTAAAAAAATTTGACTTTTTTTTATTTTTTTAAAAATTTGATTTTCTAGAGTCACCACTAAAATTCTATTTTTTTTAAATTTTATTTTTAAAAAATTCAAATTTTTTTTTAAATTCGACTTTTCGTGGAGTCACCACCAAAAATCTAATTTTTTATTTTTTTTAAATTTGACTTTTAAATTTTTTTTTAAAAATGACTTTTGGTGGCGACTATGAAAGTCGTCATCAAAAGTCTAATTTTTTTTCAATTTTATTTTTAAAAAAATCTAACTTTTGAGAATCGCCACCAAAAGTCAACTTTTAGTGGCCACTAAAAAATCGCCACTAAAAGTCAATTTTCTTGTAGTGCGTTAGTCAACCCTTTGACCTTGACACGTGCCGCCAACCAGGATGATGAAGTCAGGAAAAAATCCACCTAAGCTAATGACATGTCAGCAAGGAGAGCCACGTCAACTATATTTTCTTGACTCAGCAATTTTTTCCCCTTTCTTTTATTCCATTCTGATATTCAGCACTATACTATCAACTCGACTCTTTTCTTTCATTCTTCCATCTCGCTTCGGGTTCTCGGATCTATCCCCCTCCGGCTTAGTCTCCGTCTGGTTGAGTCTCCCTCCGACATTATCTCCATTTGGCCTTGTCTCCTCCTGCGTGCATGATGTCCTCGAAGAAAACCCCGCTGGCATCATCTCCCATCGCCCTCATCTCTTCTACCATTCGCATCTCCACCGAAACATATCCTCCATTGTTCGCTTCTCCTCCACCATTCGTGTCTCCACCGAAGCAAATCCCCCACCATTTGCGTCAGTGAGTTTTGATAATGCACTTGTAATTCATTAACCTAATTTTCATTTTCACTACATCTTCTTCCCAATTAATTTTGATCCTGCCAATTAATTTTGAAATGTCCTGAGTTTTGATCCTACCAATTAATTTATGTATGGTCTAATGCTGATTATGCTAATTTTTGTATGGTCTATTGCTGAAATATGAATTGTGATGGTTTATTGCTGAATTTGTGTATGGACTGTGATTATTTTGAATTCGTGTAAGGGGCGTTGAATTAGAGAAAGGGGCGTTGCAATGGAGGAAGAAGAGAACAAAAAAAAAGAGAAGGATTTTTTGCTGAGTTAGGAAAATATAGGTGACATGGCTCTCCTTGCTAACGTGTCATTAGCCTACGTGAATTTTTCGCTAATGTCATCGTCTTAGTTGGCACTATATGTCAACATAAAAGGGTTGACTAACAGTTGACTAACTTCCTAGTAACCTGGGGACTAAAATCATGACTTTTGAAACTATAGGGACCAAAATCATTGCTTCAAAGTGTAGGACTAAATTCACTCTTTGGTGAAATCATAGGGACATGCAATATATTTTAACCTATAATATTATCAATAATATATATAGTACGAGGCATCTCAAGTTATAAAAGTGATCAAGCTAGTTGGTCCTAGTTAAACATCAAAGAAATTGACACAAACAACTGCTTAGACTCTTCATGGCATGTGTTATACAAGAGTTTTATACACACCAAATACTTGAAGATCATGTTTATTCTTTGGAAAAATACAAAGAATGGGACATATATATATATATATATATATATATATATAAGAGAAATTAAGAATTAATGTGTATTAATTAAGAAAATCGCCATTCAATGGTTAGGAAAACATTAGTAGTTAAGCAAAATTGATTAGACTCCAATGGTGCCAATCACAAAACATATGAGAAATTGATCGTTGCGCAGGTATATTTATAAAAAAGAATAAATCAATTAGTTATCATTGATATTATCAATTGGCCGGCCAGCTATAACTTCTTTCCTAAATCTTGGGTAGCTAGAAGCTCTTAATGGCTCTAAAGTCTAAATTACTATAGTAGCATCTCAGAAAATGGTTCATTTTGACTTCTGAATTCTGATGTTGTTTGTGTCCTTTCTTAGGTAGTATTTTTTTTTAGACAAATAGATATCAATTCCATTAAATTGACACCAAGCCAGGGTTACATAAGATAAACCAGGCATAAAAATCATTAGATACATTACAAGCCTAAACTTATGAGAGAATAAGACATGATTTAGGATATCATGCCCTAAAAATTAGTACCAGATATATACAACATAACTATGAGACTAAACAGAGGCAACACATCTATGACCCTAAATTCAACGGACTAAAAAGAGATAACATACCACTAACTCTATATTAGAGCTAGTCTTCTAATAATCCCAAAAAAAAAGATATAATTTGTCACATATGCCCATCAAGCTGAACCAAAGTAGTAGGTCAACTAGCTTTTTTATTTTTAAATAAAAAATTGGATTTGAAGATGGACACCGTCAGTCCAAATCCAAAACTTCCAGCTCCTTCTCACTTCTCTCTCTATGCCCTTTGATGCTCTGATATTGCCTCTAGTTCGAAAAGATGGATGCAACCAAAAACCATGAGCTTGTCAGGCAAAGCTTTCTAGACAGCATCAGGAATAAAGATGCAAGCATCGATAGTGAGAAGAAAATGTTGAATGTTGATTTAAATATATATATCCTATTTGGATTAGCATTAATCAATTATTAAAATATTATTTAATATCATTAATATATCAACTATATTGTTTGTATTTTATAGTATAGTCTTTAATAAATTTAATAAATATTATAATTGAGTTTTTTGGTTGTGAGTGGCCCGTGATGGGTTGGGCTGTTCATTAGACTACTTGTTGAAAAGTCCCTACTCTCATATGATAATAAATAAACTGACTCCCCATCAAGTAGTTTAACCAGTATAGAAAACTTATCAGATAGAGAGCAGTAATTCTCTCACAAATTAATTTCTCTACTTCGATGTTCATGATGGATTCCGCAATAATGCCAGGTACACATTCTTAATTCATCTCTCTTTTACATTTACTCTTTAATATGCTGTAATTTGTATCTACATCTAATCTAGGCTTTTAGATTGGATTAATTTAAATCCTTCAATTGGTATCAGAGCATGGTTTAGATACATATTATGGCTATTAATTCTTCTCTTTTTCCATAATTAAATCTGATTATTGCAAAATTAAATCTGATTTTCGCAATCTATAAACCCTAAAATTTTGAAAGTTTTCTTTGTCCAATTTTGTCCAATCAATCTTGAAATTGTTTTAGGGTTTCGATTTAACACATATACGCGAATGACATATCCAAAATTCAGAGAGTTTGAACAAATATTTTGGGAGATCAAAGAGGTTTTCGTTTTTGATTTTTCCTTATTGATTTTTGAATTCGATTCCTTCCAAAATCAACTAATATTTTCCAAAATTGATTTGGGGGTTCTCTTTAATACTGTTACACGAGTAACATACCCAAAAATCAAAATTTTTGGGAGATCGAGGCACTTTTCAAGTATGGTTTCAGACCTCATATTTTCTAACTCGTTTTGGCCATCTTCAAACTACGATTCACAAAATTAGTTGAGGGGTTCTTCTTGTCATGCCAATACAACCTCATCCTCGTAAAAATCACTACGTTTCATAGCCTGAATCAAGAGATAAAGTCAGGTCACATCACGAGTCATGGAAACCCGTTTTGTAAAAATCAGGTAAGGAAGATGAAGCTTTTCCTGGCCTCTGACAAAGCCTACTTGAGGGCCTAGGTGCATATGGGTGCGTGGGACTTCTAAGGCCCTAAAATTTTTTATTTTCTCTCTAAAATTAATTATTTAACATTTATGCTATTTTGGTATTTTTGGAGACCCCTAAATTTTTTATTTTATTTTATCCGAGATTGTTTTGTTGCTTTAATTATTGTACTCTCAGATTTTGGGATTGAAATTTTTTGTGATTATTCCTGACTCTGCTTGTGAAACCTAAGTATATTATACTTTCTCCAGTGATGTATCATAGTCATGGAATTAATTGCAATTTATATGTGAATTAAATATTTACATAATATGAATTATTATATTTTGTTGAGTATAATTACTAAATATTTGTATAATTGTAAGCTCACCTATCGTGGGTACATTTATACAATTGTTTTTTGAGTTGAATGATTAAAATTTATTTTATTTCATTTTTAATCATTATTATTATTATTTTATTTTATTGCATTAATAATAATTATACCCTATCGGTGTATTTTATTAATGTAATTTATTATACAATGCATTAGTAGTTTTATGCTTATGTCAACTATTTTGAATACCCTATCGGTATTAAAAATTTTGATGATATGATATTTGAGCATTGTATTATTATATTTCTTATTTATTATAGTTCGGGACCCTTAGGCGGGACCAAATAAGTAAGAAATTTTCTTTAAAAGGCATAGCTGGCTGCGCATATGGAAACATTTAATTATCTTATAACATAATAACATTATGCATATTAAATATTTTTTTTGTTTTAATGCCAGCCTTTTTGCCTATGCAATTGACTTCTGTTAAGGCTCTGAATAGGACCAATTTTGAGGACTGGAAAGAATCTCTGGATCTCTATTTGGCTATTACTAATATGGACTTGGCTTTGAGAGAAGAAGAGCCTCCAGCTCTTACTGCTGAGTCCACTATTGCTGAAAAGGCTTCTCGTAAAAAATGAGAGCACTCAAACAGGGTGTGGCTCATGGTGATGAAATACACTATGAAGAAGTCTATTAGACAAAGTATTCCAAAGAGCAAAAATGCTAAGGATTTTCTAAAGTCTGTTGGTGAGAAATTCACTACTTTTGATAAAGCTTAGAAGGGTCAGTATCTTTCTTTAATTGAGAAGACTAAATATGATGGTGCTAATGGAGTTCGTGAGCACATCATGAAATTAGTCCACTATTTTAATAAGCTGAAGTCTCTTAAGGTTGACCTCAGTGAGAGTTATCTAATTTGGCAGGTTTTTGAATCACTCCCTTCTCAATTTAATGTTCTAAAGACTTCTTATAACACTCAGAAAATTGAATAGACAATTGATGAAATGATTGCCATTATTTCTCAAGAAGAGGATTCTATAAAGAAAGGGAAATCATACAGTGTTCAGTTTGCTACTTCTTCTTTTGATGCTAAATCTGAGAAAAAGAAAGGTCATAAAGGCAAGTTTCAAGATGATAAGAAGAAAGGAGGGAAAGTTTCTCAACACTTAGAGCCTAAGAAGAATTTTTTCAAGGAAAACAGCTAGTATTACAAGAAGTATGGCCATAAAGTAGATGATTGTTACACTCTCAATAGGAAACTTAAGAAGCAAGGTACATTCCTAGCTTTGGCTTGTTATGAATCAAATATGATTGATGTTACTCCAATACTTGGTGGTTTGACTCAGGTGCAACCATTTATGTTGTGAATTCTTTACAGGGGTTCACAAGCCTAAGGAAACCAAGTGATGCTAAATCCAATATTATTGTGGGAGATAGAGCTAAAGTATTAGTGGAAGAAAAAGGAGTAGTTACATTGCTTTTACCTTCTGGACATACTTTATTGTTAAAAGATATTGTTTATGTACCTTCTATGAGAAGGAATTTTATTTCAATTTCAGCTTTGGATAGATGTAGCTACACTTTTGAATTCAGTAATAGAAAACTTGTTGTTTATTTTAATTCAATTACTGTTGGTTCAGGAGTTTTATATGATGGGCTTTATATGCTGAATTTGAATAATATGGCTGTTAACTCTATCATTGGAAATAAGCGTGATAGGACTGATGAAAGTTCTTCTATACTATGGCATAGACACTTGTGGCACATCTCTAGGCCCCGGATTGAAAGACTGATTAAGGAAGGTATTCTTCATGATCTTAACTTCTCTGATTTTGACACTTGTGTTGATTGTATTAAAGGCAAGTTCACTGCCAAAACTAAGAAGAAAGGAGCAAAAAGGTGTGATGATGTATTACAATTGATTCACACAGACATGTGTAGACCTATTACACCAATTGCCATGGTTGGATATAGGTATTTTATTACCTTCATAGATGACTTCTTCAGATTTAGTTAGATAGATCTTCTCCAAGAAAAATCTGGTTCTTTGGATGCATTCAAATCCTTCAAGGCTGCGATTGAATTGAAGACAGGTAAGAAGATTAAAAATGTAAGGTCTGACAGAGGATGTGAGTATTACGGAAGATATGATGAAACTGGAAGAAATCCAAGACCGTTCGCCAGATTTCTCAATGAATGTGGAATTGAAGCTCAATACACTATGCCTGGTACTTCCGAGCAGAATGGAGTTGCAGAGAGACGTAATCGTACACTCATGGATATGGTGAGATGCATGATGAGTCATTCATCATTATCAATTTTTCTTTGGGGAGATACTTTAAAGACTGCTGTGTACATTCTTAATCAAGTGCCCAGCAAGTCTGTACCAAAAACTCCCTATGAACTAATGAGTGGAAGGAAGCCAAGTTTGAAACACTTTCATGTGTGGGGTTGTAAAGCAGAGGTTAGACCTTATAATCCTTAACAGAAGAAACTTGATCTTAAAACTGTTAGTGGTTTCTTTATCGGCTACTGCGTGGGCTTTAGATGCTATAGATTTTATTGTCCTTCTCATTCTATGGAAGTCATCGAGTCTGACCAAGCGATTTTCTTTGAGGATGATTTGGATAATGGGAGCCATATACCACGAACAATCACTTTTAAAGAAGATCGCACCGTAGTTCCTATACCGACTGTTTCACTTCCTACGGATATCATGGTTCCAATCACTCATAATGATGATTAGATTCTTCAAAAAGAAGGTGATGTAGTGGCACCACCAGCTGATGAAGGATGACATTGCTAAAGGACCCTTATTAAGACGATCTCAAAAAGTACACAGGCTTACTATACCAAATGACTATGTAGTGTATCTTCAAGAGCATGAGTTTGATCTCCATGATGATGATGATCTTATCATTTTCCAGGAGGCTATCTCTAATTCTCATGTTTCTGATTGGCTAAATGCTATGCATGATGAATTAGCTTCCATGTCTCATAATGGTGTTTTGGATCTTGTAGAATTACCAGTTGGTTACAAACCAGTTGGGTGCAAATGGGTCCTTAAGACCAAGTGTAGTCCAGGTGGTAAAGTTGAGAGGTACAAAGCTAGACTAGTAGCAAAAGGTTATAGTCAAAAAGAAGGCATCGATTATAAGGAGACCTTCTTACCGGTTTCTATGAAAGATGCATTTCGCGTTGTTATGGCTTTGGTAGCTCACTTTGATTTAGAACTTCACCAGATAGACATGAAGACAGCCTTTCTGAATAGAGATCTAGCTGAGGATGTCTACATGGTTTAGGCTGATGGTTTCGTTGAAATAGGTAAGGAGAATTTTGTTTGCAAACTTAAAAAAACCATTTATAGACTAAAACAAGCATCCAAGCAATGGTATTTGAAATTTGATCAGGTTGTCACTTCTTTTAGCTTCAAGGAAAATGCTTCAGATCAGTGCATTTACTTGAAGACTAGTGGGAGCAATTTTATAATTCTAGTCTTATACGTCAACGATATTCTTCCTGCTAGCAGTTGTGTTAACCTTTTGACTGAGACAAAATTGATGTTAAATAGCCACTTTGATATGAAGGACCTTGATGATGCTTCAATTGTTCTAGGCGTCCAAATTTACCGTGATAGATTACGTGGCATTCTTGGATTGTCTCGGAAAGGATATACTGAAAAGATCCTCAAGTAGTTTAACATGCATTCTTGCTTTCCATGTGCTGTACCTGTTCAAAAGGGTGATAAACTCTCTAAATCTCTATGTCCTCAAAATGATTCAGAGATAGCTGAAATGAAAAAGGTCCCATATGCTTTCACTGTTGGCAGTTTAATATATGCTCAAGTTTATACTCATCTCGATATCGCTTTTGCTGTTAATGCTTTAGGGAGATACTTGAGCAATTTAGGTTTAGGTCATTGGAAAGTCATGAAAAAGGTCTTGAGATATTTGCAGGGAACCAAAGATTATATGTTGACTTATAAAAAGTCTGATCAACTTCAGGTCATTGATTATTCTGATTCTGATTTCACAAGTTGCCCTGACAACTGAAAGTCTACTTTCGGCTCCATTTTTTTTATGGCAAAAAGAGCTATCTCTTAGAAGAGTATTAAACAGACTCTTACAGCTACTTCTACCATGGAAGAAGAGTATGTCACTTGCTATGAGGCTACTTGTCAAGCCATGTGGCTAAAAAAACTTAATCTCTGGCTTTTACATTGTTGAAAGCATTTCTAGGCTACCTGTGATATATTGCGACAATACGGTTGCTGTGCATTTCTCTCAAAACAACAGAAGCTCTTCTCAATCAAAGCATTTTGATATCAAATATCTGTTTATTAGAGAGAAAATTCTGGAGTTTCAGACTCGTATTAAACATCTTGCTACAGAAAACATGTTAGTAGATCCATTAACTAAAGGCTTAACTGTTAAAGCTTTTCAGAATCATGTAGCTCATATGGGTTTAGTTAAGTCTTTTGATGTTTTGGGTTAGTGGGAGTCTAAAATTTTACATTTACTTAATTGTCATTCTTATGAAATATGTTTGAGATGACGTTAATTTTATTATCATATCTCTTATAGCATTTTCAGATACTTGGACCATTTTTGGATTGCATATTTCTCTTAATTAATTATGTTTTTCCATATTCATTATTTTTTATATGAAATAAAATCTTTTAACATGTATGATCTACTTCCCTATCGGATATTATTTTTGCATCGTTAAAACTTATGTTTCTTGACATGTGGTATAACTATAGTTAGTATTTTAGTCTTAATGATTATTGTATTTTAATGATTGACTATTGCTATCTAAGTGGGAGAATTGTTGAATTTTAATTTAAATATATATATATATATATCCTATTTGGATTAGCATTAATCAATTATTAAAATATTATTTAATATCATTAATATATCAACTATATTGTTTGTATTTTATAGTATAACCTTTAATAAATTTAATGAATATTATAATTGAGCTTTTTTGTTGTGAGTGGTCCGTGATGGATTGGGCTGTTCATTAGATAGCGTGTTGAGAGGTCCCTACTTTTATCTGATAATAAATAAACTGACTCCTCATTAAGCAGTTTAACCAGTACAGAAAACTTATTAGATAGAGAGCAGTAATTCTCTCACAAATTAATTTCTCTACTTCGATGTTCATGATGGATTTTGCAATAATGCCAGGTACACATTCTTAATTCATCTCTCTTTTAAATTTGCACTTTAATATGTTGTAATTTGTATCTACATCTGATCTAGGCTTTTAGATTGGATTAATTTATATCCTTTAAAAGAAAACAAAACAACATCGAAGGTGGCGCCGATGTGAGGTATAGAAGATCAGAAGAAATCTTCCCCGATGTCGTCTCACCTCTTACCAAAACTTTTGGGGCTGCTGGAAGAGACAAAATTGCCGAAGCTCCTACAAAAGTCCTCTACCTATGGAGAGGGGGGGTCTTCCATGTAGGAAGAGACTAAACTCCTATTAAAGAGAGGAGAAAAGCAGATAAAAGAAAGGAAGGAAGGAAAGAGAGGAAGTGAGGGCTGCTTGAAAGAGAAAAGGGGTAGTAACTTTTTTTTTTGGACAAATGGATATTAATTCTATTAAATTGGCATCGCGCTAAGGTTACATAAGATAGATTAGGACCCAAAAATCGTCAAATACATTACAAGCCTGGAACTTAAAGGAGAATGATAAGTGATTTAAGATAACATATCCTAAAAATTAGTACTAGGCATATACAGTAGAAATATGAGACTATACAGAGGCAACACACCCTTGACTCTAAAACTACCGGACTAAAAAGAGACAACATACCTCTAACCCTAGATTAGAGCTAATCTTCTAACAACTCCAAAAAAGTATAAGTTGATACATGCCCAACAAGTTAACCCTAAGTGGGCTAGTAAGGTCTAGAAACCAACCAAAGACAAACAGGGAAAATAAAAAAGAAACCCTCCTTAGGCACATGAAAGTGAGCCCACATTGCTTTTGGGTTTTCCCACTACTCCAAGCAAGATAGCTGCTGCCACTCTTCATTCATGATCTGCCATCAATGGTGGCCAAAGCTGCCATAGCAAATCCGCAGTCTCCCTCCGATTTAGCAGCATCATAGATGAAAAATAGCAGATTATGCTCTTCAGCAAGGGTGAAGGTTTTCGGCTATGATCTCCAGCCACACTCACATCTTCCTCCACCATCTCGTTCACAAGTGGTTCTTACTGCTGTAAGATCTATACGGAGGGAGGCCAAGTCGTGAGCAGAAGAATAAAAACCTTCATTGGCAATGTCGTCTTCGATATAACATACACAACGACTGGCAATGTGTGGGAAAGGTTTAGGAGATAAGGAGGAGAGATCCGAAAAAATTAAAAACTCTTATAAAAAGAGAGGAAGACTTCTATAAAAAAAGAGGAAATCTCTCACAGAGAAAAGGAGAGAAGAAGAAGAAGAAGAAGAAGAAGAAGAAGAAGAAGAAGAAGAAGAAGAAGAAGAAGAAGAAGAAGAAGAAGAAGGTAGGGGGTAGGTGAGAACTGCCTGAGGCATTGGAGTTGAAGAGGTAGGAGATGAAGAGAGTGCTCTACTAGGGATTTGAGTTCAATGCGATTAAGTTTAAATATTGTAGATTGGGGGGGTTGTAATTTTGAAAGAATTGGATTTGGTTGGAAAGTGGCTAACGGGCCGTTAGGTGTGAGGCCCAAGCATAACCATGCTTGACAACGGACCATCAACATTATGGACCAACCCATTAAGCATTATCTCATCTCGTGATCTTGACATTTTTTGTGTGGGAAAAGGGGTATCTCATCCTGAATTAACTATTTTTTTTTTGCAAAAAAAGTATATTTTTAAATTATAAAATAACATTTTATAAATCTAGTTGGACCATCCCAATTCAAATAATAATTAGAAAAATAGCTCAAGGTCATACTTTTGAAATAATATATACAAAAACTCATCTGTTTTCTAAAGAGTCTACCCATCATGAGATCTTCACGTCCAAATTCATCAACTCGGCAGCTTTTGTTGCTAAAGACCATGAAGGGGACCCCGAAGAGACTTTTAGTCAATTTCATAAAGAAGTTTGTTTGGTACCTATTCACCAAAAAAAAAGTTTGTTTGGTACTTCATTTTATTTAAAACTACTACCTCTTTATATTGTGTAATGTGTGGCATGAATACCACCTCTGACAAAAATATATGATCCATCAAAATTTCTACTTATCTAATTAGTTTCTCAGCTCTTAACCGGGCTCACTTGTGCTGTAGAGAGAGAGAGAGAGTTGTAGAGTACTGCTAAGTTTTGTTCTCTCGCAGAGACGTGCAAATTTGTTCTTGTATACAGGAACCTTTTGTGTGGATATCGATTGTTAGATTGAGATCGTGTGACTAATATTGATCCATGTTTTCAAATTAAAAAAAAAATTAACGTCAGCTACACATGAAGGAATTAAAGGGATTAATTTTTAATCCTAGACCGGTGTAGATACAAACTACAGCATATTAAATAACAGAATATAAAAGAGATTAACAGAATGTGTACCTGGCATCATCGCAGTATCCATCTCGAACAATAGAACAGAGGGAATTTTGAGTTATGTGAGAGTGGTACTACTCTCTGTCTGATAAGTATTCTGTCTGGGGTTAGACTGATTAATGGAAAGCCAGTCTATTTATTATCAGATGAGAGCAGAGACTTCTCAACAGGTTATGTGATTGGCCCAACCTATCACGGGCCACTCACAATATAAAAGCCCAATTATAATATTCATATATTAAAGGCTATATATTAGAATAATATAGTTAATATGTTAATGATTTTTAATAATTGATTAATGCATATCCAAAATAGGATATATATATATTATATTAAAATTCAACAATTCTCCCACTTGGATAACAATAGTCAATTATTAAAATGCAACAATCATTAAGGCTAAAATACCAACTATATTTATAGCACATGTCAAGAAACATAAACTTTAACGATGCAGAAATAGTATCCGATAGGGAAGTAGATCATACATAGTAAAAGCCCATATTTCATATAAAGAATAATGAATATGGATAAACATAATTAATTAAAAGAAATATGCAATCCAAGAATAGTCCAATCATCTGAAAATGCTACAAGAGATATGATAACAAAAGTGACGTCATCTCATACATATCTCATAAGAATAACAATCAACTAAATGTAAAATTTCAGACTCCCACTAACTCAAAACATCAAAAGACTTAACTAATCCCATATGGGTTACATGATTCTGAAAAGCCTTAACAGTTAAGCCTTTAGTTAGTGGATCCGCTAACATGTTCTCTGTAGCAAGATGTTCAATACGAGTCTGAAACTCCAGAATTTTCTCTCTAACAAACAGATATTTGATATCAAAGTTCTTTGATCGAGAAGAGCTTCTGTTGTTTTGAGAGAAATGAACAGCAGCAGTGTTGTCGCAGTATATCACAAGTGGCCTAGAAATGCTTTCAACAATGTGAAAACCAGAGATTAAGTTTTTCAGCCACATGGCTTGAGAAGTAGCCTCATAGCAAGCGACATACTCTGCCTCCATGGTAGAAGTAGCTGTAAGAGTCTGTTTAACACTCTTCCAAGAGATAGCTCCTTCTGCCATCATAAAAATAGAGCCGGAAGTAGACTTTCGGTCGTCAGGGCAACCTACAAAATCAGAATCAGAATAACCAATGATCTGAAGTTGATCAGACTTCTTATAGGTCAACATGTAATCATTGGTTCCCTGCAAATATCTCATGACCTTCTTCACGGCTTTTCAATGACCCAAACTTGGGTTGCTCAAGTATCTCCCTAAAGCATTAACAGCAAAAGCGATATCGGGACGAGTACAAACTTGAGCATACATTAAACTACCAACAGCGGAAGCATATGAGACCTTTCTCATTTCAGATATCTCTAAATCATTTTGAGGACATAGAGATTTAGATAGTTTGTCACCTTTTTGAACAGGTGCAGCACATGGGGAGCAAGAATGCATGTTAAACTGCTAGAAGATCTTTTCAATATATCCTTTCTGAGACAATCCAAGAATGCCACGTGACCTATCACGGTAAATCTGGATGGCTAGAATAACTGAAGCATCACCAAGGTCTTTCATATCAAAGTGGCTATTTAACATCAATTTTGTCTCAGTCAAAAGGTTAACACAACTACTTGCAAGCAGAATATCGTCGACATATAAAACAAGAATTATAAAATTGCTCCCACTAGTCTTCAAATAAATGCACTGATCTGAAGCATTCTCCTTGAAGCCAAAAGAAGTGACAACACGATCAAATTTCAAGTACCATTGCCTGGATGCCTGCTTTAGTCCATAAATGGACTTTTTAAGTTTGCAAACAAAATGCTCTTTACCTGGTTCAATGAAACCATCAGCCTGAACCATGTAGACATCCTCGGCTAGATCTCCATTTAGAAAAGCTTTCTTTACGTCCATCTGGTGAAGTTCTAAATCAAAGTGAGCTACTAAAACCATAACAACCGGAAATGCATCTTTCGTAGAAACTGGTGAGAATGTCTCCTTATAATCGATGCCTTCCTTTTGACTATAGCCTTTCGCTACTAGCCTAGCTTTATACCTCTCAACTTTTCCATCTGGACTACGCTTGGTCTTAAAGACCCATTTGCACCCAATCGGTTTGCAACCATCTGACAATTCTACAAGATCCCAAACACCATTATGAGACATAGAAGCTAATTCATCATGCATGGCATTCAGCCAATCAGAAGCATGAGAGCTAGAGATAGCCTCTTGGAAAGTGATAGGATCGTCATCAGTATGGAGATCAAACTCATGCTCCTGAAGATACACCACATAATCAACTGGTATAGAAGGCTTGCGTACTCTCTGAGATCTTCTCAATAAAGGTGCTTCTGCAATGTCATTTGGCGGTGCCACTACATCTTGCGGTGCCATTACACCTGTTTCAGCAGTATCATCAGTTTCCTGTTCAATAACTGGTGGTGCCACTACATCATGTCCTCCTTGAAGTGTCTGATCATCATCATGAACGACTGGAACCACAATATTCATGGGAAGTAAAACGGGCGATGCAGGAGCTGTAGTCCGGTCTTCCTTGAGAGTGATTGGTCGTGGTGTATGACTCCCACTATCCAAATCATCCTCAAAGAATATCGCTCTTTCAGACTCAATGACTCGCGTAGAATGAGAAGGGCAATAGAATCTACAACCTCTAGAGCCCACGTAGTAGCTGATGAAGAAGCCACTAACAGTTTTAAGATCAAGCTTCTTCAATTGAGGATTATAGGGTCTAACCTCTGCTTTACATCCCCATACATGAAAGTGTTTCAAACTTGGCTTCCTTCCACTCATCAGTTCGTAGGGAGTTTTTGGCACAGATTTGCTAGGTACCTGATTAAGGATGTACACGGCTGTCTTTAAGGCATCTCCCCAAAGAAAAACTGGTAACGATGTATGACTCATCATACATCTTACCATATCCATGAGTGTCCGATTACGTCTCTCTGCAACTCCATTCTGCTCAGGAGTACCAGGCATAGTGTATTGAGCTTCAATCCCACATTCATCGAGAAATTTGGCAAATGGTCCTGGATTTCTCCCAGTCTCACTGTATCTGCCATAATACTAACCTCCTTTGTCGGACCTCACACATTTAATCTTCTTTCCAGTCTTTAATTCAATAGCAGCCTTGAAGGATCTGAAGGCATCCAAGGAACTAGATTTTTCTTGGAGGAAATCTATCCAACCAAATCTTGAGAAGTCATCTATGAAGGTAATGAAATACCTATATCCACCCATAGCAGTGGGTGTAATAGGTCCACATATGTCCGTGTGAATCAACTGCAACACATCATCACATCTATTTGCTCCTTTCTTCCTAGTTTTGGCAGTGAGCTTTCCTTTAATGCATTCGACGCAAGTGTCGAAATCAGAGAAATTGAGATCATGAAGAATACCTTCCTTAATCAGTCTTTCAATCCGGGGCCTAGAAATGTGCCCCAAGCGTCTATGCCACAGCATAGAAGAACTTTCATCAGTCCTATTACGCTTATTTCCAACAACAGAGTTAACAGACATATCATTCAAATTCAACATGTAAAGCCCATCACATAATACTCCTGAACCGACAGTAACAGAATTAAAATGAATAACAACTTTTCCATTACTAAATTCAAAAGTGTAGCCATATTTATCCAAAGCTGAAATTGAAATCAAATTCCTTCTCATAGAAGGTACATAAACAGCGTCTTTTAACAATAAAGTATGTCCAGAAGGTAAAAGCAATGTAACTACTCCTATTTCTTCCACCGATACTCTAGCTCCATCTCCCACAATGATATTGGATTCAGCATCACTTGGCTTCCTCAGGCTTGTGAACCCCTATAAAGAATTCACAACATGAATGGTTGCACCTGAGTCAAACCACCAAGTATTGGGAGCAACATCAATCATATTTGATTCATAACAAGCCAAAGCTAGGAGTGTACCTTGCTTCTCAAGTTTCCTCTTGAGAGTATAACAGTCATCCACCTTGTGGCCATACTTTTTGCAATACTTGCAGTTTCCTTTGAAAAAATTCTTCTTTGGCTCTAAGTGTTGAGAAACTTTTCCCCCTTTCTTCTTGTCACGTTGAAACTTTCCTTTGTGACCTTTCCTTTTCTCAGACTTAGTACCAGAAGAAGAAGCAGCAGCAAACTAAACATTGTGTGCTTTCCCTTTCTTTATGGAATCCTCTTCTTGAGAGACAATCATTTCATCAATCGTACATTCAGTTTTCTGAGTATTATAGGAGGTATTCAGAACGTCAAACTGAGAAGGGAGTGACTCCAGTACTTGCCAGATTAGATAGCTCTCACCAAGATCAACCTTAAGAGACTTCAATTTACTAAAATAGTGGACTAACTTCATGATGTGCTCACGAACTCCACTAACACCATCATATTTAGTCTTCTCAATCAGAGAGAGATACCGGCCCTTCTGAGCTTTATCAAAAGTGGTGAATTTCTCATTAACGGACTTCAGAAAATCCTTAACATTCTTGCTCTCTGGAATACTCTGTCTAATAGACTTCTCCATAGTGTATTTCATCACCATGAGACACACCCTGTTGGAGTGCTCCCATTTTTCATGAGAAGCCCTTTCAGCAACAGTGGACTCAGCAGTAAGAGCTGGGGGCTCTTCCTCTCTCAAGGCCAAGTCCATATTAGTGATGGCTAAATACAAATTGAGAGATTATTTCCAGTCCTGAAAATTGGTCCCATTTAGTGTTTTGACAGAAGTTAATTGCATAGGCAAGGAAGCTGGCATTAAAACAACAAAAGAAAACATTTAATATGCATAATGTCATTATGCTATAAGAGAATTAAATGTTTCTATATGCACAACCAATCAAGCCTGTCAAAGAGAATTTCTTATCTACCTGGTCCCGCCTAAGGGTCCCGAACCAAAATAAACAAGAAATATAATAATACAATACTTTAGACCTCATATCATCAAACAAATTTTGAATGCCGATAGGGTATTTAAAATAATTGATAGAGGTATTGATTAACATGGTATTGTATAAAAAATTACATTAATAATAATATACCGATAGGATATAATTATTATTAATGCAATAAATTAGACTAATAATAATGATTAAAAAAAGAATAAAATAAATAAAATTTTAATCATTTAAATCGAAGATTTTGCATAACTGTGCCCACGATAAGTGAGTTCACAATCATACAAAACAAAAAGCAATTATATTCGGCAGAATAAATAATTATTAATGAGGGAAAAAAGGTAAATAAATAAATAACAGAAAAATCAAAAAAAATAATAAAAGGAAATAATTTACATATGGACTGAAATTAATTCCATCACTAGGATATCTTACTGGGGAGAGTACAACATACCTGGATGTTGTTAATAGAGTGAGGAACTACCACAAAAAATTTCAGTCCAAAAATCCGAGAGTACGATAGTTAAAACAACAAAATAGTCTCGGATTAAATGAAATAAAATACTTAGGGGTCCCAAAAAATTTTCAAAAAATTACCAAAAATACTATTATTTAATTATTTAATTTTCCATAAAAATTAAAAAAAATTGGGGCCTGGAAGTGGGCCCATGCACCTGGCCCGCGCGTGGGCTTCGCCATGGGTGGTCTTCTTCTTCACCCGACTCCTTGTAACCGGGTCGCGCGACCCGCGAGCGTGACTCGGTTCGTTCTCCCTCATCCGGCCATGAAAACCACTGATATTTTAGGGCTTTTGTTTGAAATCTTATGGAGAATGGAAGCCCTCAATCAATTTTGTGAAATAAGGTCAGGATTTGGAGAGGGCATGATCGAAAACTTGGGGAAAAACGATTTTAAAACAAAGT
Source organism: Biancaea sappan (assembly GCA_037074585.1). Taxonomy (NCBI): domain Eukaryota; kingdom Viridiplantae; phylum Streptophyta; class Magnoliopsida; order Fabales; family Fabaceae; genus Biancaea; species Biancaea sappan. The sequence continues at coordinate 13,948,446 of CM073491.1, read as the reverse complement.
TTTCGATCTCTCAAAAACGCCAATGAAAAACCCTCATTTTTGGATATGTTATTCGGATAACAGCACCAGATAGAAACCCCAAATCAATTTCGAAAGATATAAGTTGGTTTTGAGAGAAATCGAAATCGAAAAAGCTTAGGGAAAACAAAAACCGAAAATTGTTTGATCTCCCTCAACCGTTGTTCAAACCCTCTGATTTTCACTTATATGATTCGTATAAATGTTTTGAATCAAAGCCCTAAAACAATTTTAAAATTAACCTAACAAACTAGGGCAAACGAAATTTGTTTTAAAATTAGGGTTTAGGGAATTTCGAAAATCAGAAAAAATAGTTAATTAATAGCCATAGTATGTACTACAACCAGGCTCTGATACCATTGAAGGAATTAAATGGATTAATTTTTAATCCTAGACCGGTATAGATACAAACTACAGCATATTAAATAACAGAATATAAAAGAGATGAACAGAATGTGTACCTGGCATCATCGCAGTATCCATATCGAACAATAGAACAAAGGGAATTTTGAGTTATGTGAGAGTGGTACTACTCTCTATCTGATAAGTATTATGTCTGGGGTTAGACTGATTAATGGGAAGCCAGTCTATTTATTATCAGATGAGAGCAGAGACTTCTCAACAGACTATGTGATTGGCCCAATCCATCATGGGCCACTCACAATATAAAAGCTCAATTATAATATTCATATATTAAAGGCTATATATTAGAATAATATAGTTAATATGTTAATAATTTTTAATAATTAATTAATGTATATTCAAAATAAAATATATATATTATATTAAAATTCAACAACACAATCTCGATTGATGATTGAAATTTGCACAAAAAGTTCCTGTACACAAAAGTAAATTGCGCTTGTGTACAGAGTTTTTTCTATTGTTAATCAAGTGTCTTTTGGAAAAAAAATTAAAAAAAGAAGGGAGAATTATGTGGTCCTTGTAGTTCTTACTTTTTTCAGAAAGGTCCGACTCTGCCATTATGTATATGCCTGAAAAAATAAGGGCAAAAAGAAACCCACTTGCCTAGTGCTCTTGAGAGAGTCATCAAGTATTTTGCAGTACAAAAAAAAAATAATAGAAAAGAATCTATCCAAAAAATAAATAAATAAATAAATAACAACAACAAAAACTGTTGTCTGTTGCAGAAGCAGTAAAGATATCTTCAATTTGCTTCTGGTAGCAACCATTCCAGTCTCAGATGAGATAAAATGAGACATTGTCAAATTTTTGTGCCGAATTTGTTAATGTCAAAACTGCCCACGCCTATTATGGTCAAGAAAGTGACCCCATCAATTTTATATTTTCACAATGTCAAGGCCGGTGCCTTTTAATATATTTATTTCACCCTGACTCTTTGTAATTGATATTAAAATTGTAAAGTTCCATCATTTAATTGAGGTCGTCTATTTTAAATTAAGTGGTTATTATTGAAAAAAAATCAATTGCGATCTGCAATCATCCAATCCTACAATTAAAGGTATTTTTCGGAGAATCTAGCCGAACTAGTTAATATAATTAAAAAATTGGTGAATTAATACCAATAAATCAATAAATATTTAAATCAGTAAAAAAATAGTTAAACCAATCTTAAACTAATAGATTCAACCAGTTCAATTAGTTTAATTTTTTTAAATTTTTACTAAATATTATTATGTATTTTTAAAAAATTTCAAAAAATTTAAGTTATTAAGAAAAAATCTAATATTAGTATAAATATATATTTGTAACATATTTAAAATATTTTAATATTTTTATTATATATTATAATATTTTAATATATGTAACATATTCATTAAATATATATTTTAATATCTTATTATATTTTAAGTACTATTTATCCGGCTGGCATTTGATTACCATGACTATTGACTTTTAAATTAATATCTTGACAAGTTTAATGACTATCCAATTTCCTAAAGGGTAATTAAAGGATTAAATTCTGCAATCTTAATGCCAACACCAGAAAATCGGCATCCTAATCTAAATGAGTCCATTACAGCCACGGAACGGCCGTCACTGGTCAAACCTTACTCGAACCCGGAGCGTTGGAGTTAAACTCACACGTGCCTTCACAAATTCACCTTGGACTACTATTTCAATGGTTCTTGCATTTTTTTGAACTCTCTGATCCAGAAGTCGAAATCTTCTTTCTGAGCTCGCCGTTGAATAGATAAAAATATGCAGAGCTGTAACTTGTCTTTTCAAATGGACCATGATCAGGGTTCGAATACGATTTCGGATCCTGGGGTTCCCCTTCAGAATCTCTCGACGATCAGAACGAGAATGGATTCTATGCAACGCTTCCTATCCGAATCCATAAACACCAACACTCTGGTCGGTGCAAATCAGATGAACATGATCTCCAACGAGCTCGTCTCAGCCATCCACCAGATAATCCTAAACGGTGCCGTTCTGGTCTCGTACTCACAGAATTTGACGGCGACTGCGGCATCTGTAAGCTTACCCGAACCACAGGATACGGTACCTTGTAACAAGTCAGAATCTAACTGTTCCGGTAACGACAAGGGTAAACAGGTAATTAACTTGAAAGTTGAGGAATCAGAGAAGGGTGAGGTGAAAGACGAGGGTGAAGATTGCGAAATCGTGGAGATTGACGCCGTGGAATTGCTGGCAGAGCACGTTCATTTCTGCGAAATCTGCGGGAAAGGATTTAGACGCGACGCGAACTTGCGAATGCACATGCGTGCACATGGGAATCGATTCAAGACCCCTGAAGCGTTGGCGAAGCCCGGCTCTGAGAAATTGGAGGACGCGAGCCGTCGAGCGACGACGCGGTTCTCTTGTCCGTTTGGAGGCTGCAATCGGAACAAGTCGCACAAGAAATTCCGGGCGTTGAAATCGATTGTATGCGTGAAGAACCATTTCAAGAGAAGCCACTGTCCGAAAACGTATCCGTGCAATCGGTGTCACAAGAAGAATTTCTCGGTGCTCTCGGATTTGAGGAGCCACATGAAGCATTGCGGGGAGTCAAAGTGGAAGTGCTCGTGTGGAACCACATTTTCCAGAAAGGATAAATTGTTTGGGCACATATCGCTGTTTGAAGGGCATTCACCTGCTCTTGCTGTGGATGAAGAGGGCAAAAAGAAGCAAGCAGAAGGGGAAAGGAGAGTTGGGGTAAATGATTTGGATCATGGGTTACCGGAAGGGTTCTTTGACGATTTAGAGGGTTTCTTTGGTATGTAACCACTGATATCAGAAATTCAATGGGTTTCTTTCACCATTTTACAGGAGGGACTGGGTTTTTATTAATAATCGATCTTATGTAGGGCTTTCTTAAATTTCTAATAGGTTTATTATACGGAGGATTTGACTTGTTGCTGGTTGAGTTTTTTATAAATGTATTTTTTAAAAAAATTATGTAAAATAATTTTATATTTTATATGTAGGCTCTGTTGGGCAAAATTAACTTATAAGGTAGCAGATAGCTTATAAGCTAATTTTTAATTTATAGCTTATAAGCTAGCTTATTGGAATAAGAAGTGTTCAGTAAAAATAGCAGTTGAAATAGTTAAAAAGTGTAAAATGATACAAAAAGACATATATTTTTTAATTTCAAAATAATATGAATAAATATATTATTTTTATTTTTAATTAAATTAATTTAAATTATTGTAAATTTAAAATTCATTAAAAATGTATATTTATATATTTTATATATGAATAATATATTTTCACATATATAATATATTTATATATTTTTATCATATATATATATAATATTATATATGTATAATATATTATATATAAATATAAATATAATAAAAGATGAGTAAATAGGATATAATAAAGTAATGAGCATAATGAGTATTTTGAAAAAATAATAAGGGTAAAATAAGAACAAAAAATTTTAACCTATAAACTATAAGCTACTCAAAATAGTTTATCAAAATAAGTTATAAGCTACTAAAATAAGTTCATTTATCGAACATTTTTAACGAGTTTATAAGCTAGTCAAATAAGCTATAAGCTAGTCAAATAAGTTGTAAGCTAGCTTATAAGCTATAAGCTTATTTGCTGAACACAGTCATGTATTGTTTTTATTATTACAAGAAATCTTAAACCAGTGTCCTTTGACCTACAAACTTATACCCCATGTCATTGGGCTACAAACATAATAGTTATTATATATATAGATTTTGAGATTATTTGAATAATATTTTTCAAAAGTGTTATAGTTGCACACGTTCCTTAACATTAAGGCTATTAAATGGGAATGTGGATCTCTTCTAAAATTTGGAGGGATTAGAAAGGATCTTATTTATTAGATTTAATGATCCAAAGGATAAAAAGAAGTGATTTTTTTTAATTTTTTATTAAGAAAACTTTGTGTCTTATGGAGGAAAATTTGGAGAAAAAAATCTGCGGGAGGTCTAACTTCATTAAATGGATAGGGCAGAGGCAAGTAAAGAATATACTGAGTTAGATCAAATTTTATATAACTTAGGGGCTTAAAATCCTAGCGTGGCCATCAAAGGCCGAGTTTAATTAAGTCAATCAATGGGTTAATTTATTTTTTTAAAAATATATTTTAATTTTTTAAATGATAAAAATTAAATATTGAGATTATAAAATTTTAAAAAATTACTAAACTTTTAAAAAAAGTATATTAAGTCATAAAATAAGTCAATTTTTTTAAATGTAAATTTCTAAAATAGGCCTTTTTTAAAAAAATGTAAATTTTTAAAAAAAAAGTAGACAAAAGTTAAAAAAATTATTTTTTTTTAAAAAAAACCAATAGGAACATTTTACCATATTGTATGTAAGTCCCAAGAATTTAGAAATGTCAGGTTAAAAGTCTTTTTTAAAAATGAACTATTAAATAATGAAAAAATGTATTTTACTACCATGAAATTTATTATATGTGCAGAAAATTTTTATAAAGTTTAAAATTAAACAAAAAATTTCTATAAACTTTTATATTGTGCCAAAATCTCCTTACCGTTTAGTTGATTAATAGTCAACTAATAGTAAATGCTGACATAGACATTGAAGTATCACGTCAGTAAATAATTCATGCGTCATACTTTCCATCAATCACCGTATCTAATAGAATTGTAACGCATGACATATGCTTAGCTTTGAAGAAAAATCAAAGTAAGGCATGTAGAACAACAAGATTTAAACTTGGACTTGCATAGAAAAGGAAAGAGCTCTCTACCATTTAGTCACTAATACACATTCAATAAATATATGCGTTAATATATATGTATAGGAACTTCTGCTATTTTATTCAAATTTCAAAACAATATACACTAATTATTATATCTTATAAAATAATAACAAATTTTATAATAAGATAATATACTATTATTTTACATAACTCATTTTAAATTATATAAAAATTTAAAAAATTTAATAAAAAATCTTATAATATAAATATAATTATTATTTATACTTAATAAAAATTATATTTATATTAAAAAATAATTATAAAAATATATTATGCATATTAAAATTATATTTTAATATAAGATTTGATATTATAATTTTTTTTAATAAAAATATAACGGGAATTACTACAATCCCTGAAAGGTGGATTAACTAACGAAAGGAAGATAGAACCAGATAAATTCTTAAATGAACAAGCCTTAACTTACATATGATTAAAAAAATGAAGCGCAGCATAAAAAATAATTTGATTAATCATATACTAATCCGACTCCTTTTTCTTACTACTCATACTTTTGACTTTGACTTTTCTTTACTCCTTTTCTGAAAGCCTTTTTTGATTTTGTATATTAAAATTATATTAAAATTTTATATTATAATATCAAATCATTTTAAATTATATTAAAATTTAACAATTATTGAAAAATAATTTTAATATGCATGGTATGTTTATATAATTATTTTTTAATATAAATATATTTTTATTAAATGTAAATAATAATTAAATTTATATTATAAGATTTGTTATTAAAACTTTTAAATTTTTATATAATTTAAAATGAGTTATGTAAAATAATAGTATTTTCTCTTATCATAAGATTTGTTATTGTTTTATAAGATATAATAATTGATGTATATTGTTTTGCATTTTGAATATAATAACAGAAGTTTCTATATATATATATTGAATGTGCATCGATAGTTAAATGGTGGAGAGTTCTTTCCTCTTCTATGCAAGCCTAAGTTCGAATCCTATTGTGCATACATTACTTTGATTTTTCTTTAAAGCGAACCATCTGCCACGTGTCACAATTCTATTGGATACGATAATTAAGGGAAAGAGGGCTGATCCATATCAGCACTTATCGTCAGTTGATTAACGATCAACTAGGCGGCAAGGGTTTTTTCACATAATATGAAAGTTCATAAAAGTCTTTGGTTTAGTTTTAAACTTTATGAGAGTTTTCTGCATATAGAGCAAACTTCATGGGGGTAAAGTACATTTTTTCCTTAAATAATTAGTCCACCCTACTCTACTTATAAGGTTAGGATGACTAATCCATTGGGTTGAGACTATTTTTGACAATCTTTCTTAACATGTTTTGTGGAAAGCCATGGATATAGAAAAAGCTTATGATCGAGTACCAAGAGAAGTTTTATGGAAAGTCATGGAAAAGAAAGGTGTACGTGTTGCTTATATTAGAATTATAAAAGATATATATGAGGGGGCAACAACTAGTGTAAGAACGTCTGGAGGAGAGACTAGAGACTTTCTTATGAAGATTGTCCTGCATCAGGGATCATCTTTGAGCCCTTATTTGTTTGTTTTGGTTTTAGACGTTTTGACAGAACCCATTCAAGAAGAAATCCCCAAATGCATGCTTTTTGCAGATGATATAGTCCTTTTGGCGGAGTCAAGAAAAGAGATTAACTCTAAACTTGTGTTATAGAGGTGTACTCTGAAATCGAAAGGTTTCCGTCTGAGTAAGAGTAAGACAGAATATATGTATTGCAAGTTTAACAAGCAACAAGTTAGAAATGAGTTAGAGGTTAAAATTGGAGACCAAGTTATACCACAAGTATCAAAGTTCAGGTATCTGGGATCAGTTATACAAGATGACGGTGAAATTAATGGGGATGTTACACATAGGATATAAGCTAAGTGGGTGAAATAAAGAAAAGTATCAAGAGTTGTTTGTGACCGGAAAGTACCTAATAAGCTCAAAGGGAAGTTCTATCGTACGGCTATAATACCAACAATATTATATGGGAGTGAATGTAGGACAATGAAAAGATAACAAGAACACAAAATTGGAGCAGCAGAGATAAGGATGTTGGGATGGATGAGTAGTCATACAAGACAAGATATGATCCGTAATGATTATATAAGGAGTAGAGTCAGAGTGGCACCTATTGAGGAGAAAACGATAGAAAATTATTTAAGGTGATATGGTCATGTTCAAAAAAGGCAGTTGAAGATGCCAGTAAAGAAGGTTGAGCAGATGATATGGAGTCTTATAAAAAAAAGTCGATAAAGACCAAGAAGGACACTTGAAGAAGTCATTAAATGAGATCTTTTGATAAATAAGATATCTGAAGAGTGGATCATTGATAGAGCTCAATAGCGTCATGCGATTCATGTAACTGACCACACCTAATAGAATAAATCTTTGTTGTTGTTGTTGTTGTTGTTTCTTAACATGTTCGTTCAGTCTCCATTTTCAAATTCCTTCCTAACATGTGTTCTTGAAATTATATTGTTAATATTAATCTCAGTTGTCGCATCAAGTCATACTGAAACTAAAATGGTCATTTAATTTGTCATTGTAAAATTTTAAATTATGTTCTAAATCTCAAATAATGTTCTTGGGGATTAATATTTAATAGCAAAAGTATTATTTATGTCACGAATTTCGACTATTGTTTTAATTATAATTTAAAATTTTATTTTGTATCATTTGTAACTTATATGTTTTTAATTAATTTTGATTATGCCCTGAGTTTAACACTGTCCAAATATATGCTGACATAACATCTCATCTTGTACACGTCAGTACTTACTAGTCCACCCTAACTTTGTCATGTAAGATTAGAACTAATATTGACCAAAATGATCATCATTTTACTTTATATCAAATTATTTTACTTCATATTTATCTGATTTATTTGGTCATTATCAATTATAATCCAATGTAGCATGTAAGATTAATATGTACTAACGTGTGCAATATAGGATACTACACTAACGTCAACCATTAAATATTTGAATAATGTTAGGTTTAGGTATGTAATTAAAACTAATGGAAAAGATATGGGATTAAGAGTTATAATTAAAATGTGTCAAACTATAAATAGTAATTTAGCCTTAATTAATTAATTGATCCTAATTTATAGTTTTAGTTTCAACTATAATACGCGCTTTTGGTCAATGAATTCTTCTATACCACATCTGGCTATCAGTTAATTGCGTTGAGAACTCAGCTTAATTAAGGCCGAAGCCCTTTAACTATTTCAACATTCAAGTAATTAGTGGAAGTTCAAATATCAAGCATAATAAAAGAGAAAGTAAAACATTTAAAGTGATTGTGGAGTTTTATAAAACTAAAGGTAAGAAACATAAAAGTATATATGAGATAGACAGCAATAAATAGTAAGTTATAATATTAGTGCACTCGAGTGGAGGGAAATATATTAGGTTAGGGAAGGGAAGTCAGAATAAAAAATATATATAATGTATAATTTTTTTAGGAGGGTTAATAAATTTTTTTACATATATTACAAGAATTTAATTTCAAAATTTGGGGGGCCGAGATTAGAACTTCACCAAGTTCTCCCTTCACTTCATCCTGAATTTGGATTTTCTCTTCTTTTACACGCAAAAAGGAGAGTTCATTGCAGCATTTTAGTTGTCTATTCCGATTTTAGAGTCACATGTTGTTAAATTTGTTTAAATATTTGCAATATGTAAAATTCTTTTCATATTTGTGCATTTTATATATGATCTCTCTAAATAATAATTTTTTGGCAAAAGTAATTTTTTCGTCTCAAACGTTTATCTTAAATTTTAATTTCATCACTAATATTTTTTTAACTAATTTCATCATACATTTTTTTTGTTTTAATTTTGTCTCTAGAGTTAACATTGTTAACAAATTAAAATTGACAAAAAATGCTAATGTGCACTCTTTTAAGTGATATATAAACTTCTTCAAATGACATATAAACTCTTTCGTATAACACATCAAACGTTTAATCGTTAATTTTGAACAAATGAAAAATATGAAAAATATATCATTTGGGACAAAATTAAAACTTAGTCAAATATTTAAAACAAAATTAAAACTAAAATTAATTATGACACGTTGGTAGTAGACAGGTCATATGAGAAAATTCACGTCAATATTTTCTATCAATTATATTCACAATGTTAGTCTTAAGGACAAAATTGAAACAAAAAAAATATGTATAACGAAATCAATACAAAAAAAATTTATGAATAAAATTGAAACTCAAAGTAAACATTAGAGACAAAAAAAAAAGTTTTTATCTAATTTTTTTAACAATATTGATCATAGGATTTAATAACTGCTAGAGCTCAACTTTTCAGCGTTGTTACACTTTTTGAGCCAATTAATGAGATTTATCACGCCAAAAATTTGATCAAATTAATATTTGACCAGTATGAACAGAGTCCTTGACACCCCTATCTTGACGCCCCTATTTACAGTTAATAGGTAACATTAACTTTGAAGAGTAATATTTGAATGTCTAGTCAATTATTTGACTTGGCCGCACTTCCCTCGTATACCAAGCAGGAGGGGTTGTCATCTTTCCAATTTATAGCCCATGAATCACATTCACATTCTCATCTACGCAACTGCGTCACACAGGATTTTTGGGTCGTACAACATCCATCTTCAGGTATTTTTTTATGATTACGTATTTCCGTACATCATGTTAAGGGATGAGGCCATTTAGCTCGAGAGAGAGGCTTTTTACATGAGAAGCCCGTGTTCACTCAACTTAGCAGTCTAAATATTATATATATATATATATATATATATATATATATAGGGGTGGGCACAAGTCGAGTTAAGTGAAAGTGAATCTTAACCTAAACTGACTTCATGAATTGTGTCGGGTTTAGTTTTTTTTTTTTAAAAAAAAAAAGTTTAACTCAAACCAACTCAACCCGCCAACGAGTTAGTTTGAGTTGAGTTTTTTTTTTTTTTGCTTTCTTTTCTTTCTCTCTTGATTTATCTGATCTAATGTTTATAAATCAGACAAATATGGTGGTTTGAAAAGGTGGAATAAAAATAAAATGGCATGTATATAGCAGTCTGGTTAGCAGAGCAATCAAAATAATTCCTTAGTAAGCATATAGGGAAAATAATTCCTAAGTAAGCTTATAATCAAAGTCAAATCTGGAACACAAAATAATTCCTCAGTAAGCATTCAATCAACTCAGATCTAAAATTGCCAATAAATTGTTAAACAAGCAAAAGGAACTCAGATCTAGAAACCTTCATTCTGATCGTTCTCAATGAACTTGTGCTCCAGAGCTTGATCAATCATGTTGGCAAAGCTGCCTTCCCTTGGTCGAGACAGAGAGACATTAGACTCGGTTACTGATGGAGCCTTCGAAGATCTCCCAGATCTCTCTCCAAGAAGAAGAAATTCGAAGAAGCTCTATTAGGCATATAGTTATACACACTAGAAAATTAAGGCATAATTTCACAGATCTCCCAGATCTCTCTCCGAGAATTTTGCAGATCTCCTCGCCATGGAGAAGAGATGGAGTCACAAAGCCGAGGAGAGATGGAGTCACTGAGAAGAAATAGAGTTAGACTCACCACCACTGATAGAGTAGAGAAGGATTGGAGAAAATTCTGAGAGAAGAGAAGTCGAGAAGTAAGAAGGGAGAAGACAAATCTGATTATTGAAGGACTAAAAACTTTTAAAAAAATATTATTAATGGGGGTTCGGGTTGACGGATTGGGTTGGGTTGAGAAATTCCCAACCCGCTCAATCCAACCCAAACTAACTCAACCCCTATATATATTTTATGCTCTTCGTGTTTGGCTTAAAAAAGCATTCAACAATATTTCGAGCTCTAAGAACATACGTGTGTATGTATACACATTTCTGGCTACCAAAGGGCAATGGCTGGTGTCGATCACATGATAGGTAAAATCAATCTTGAGGCGTTGGATGAGAGCTTCAGACAGCCACAATCACACTTACTGGCTGAACCACAAGAGGTCACTGAGCAAAATTCTAGTGTTCAGTTTGACAATATTCACAGTGCTAGTTTGAGTTTAAACATTGGGAAGGAGTGGGGGAAAATCAAGCTTCGCGAATGGGCTAAAGCTGTTGCTTTAAGCAATGACAGGAAAGCTGATCTCATACTCGAAGAGATATCTCTTCTTATGGATAATCTTGTAATGCCAGCAAAATGATGGATTTCTGCTCTCCATACATGTGATTCTAATCGTCCCCTTCCTCCATTTAGCCTTTATATATATTGTATATATGATTCATTAATGATTTACTTAAATTGATGAAGGCAGATGCAGGAAATTGATTTTGAGTACGGAAATGCATGATGGAAGAGATTATTAATTTTATTGTTGTACAATTTTATTAATTAGGTAGACATTATTTGAATTTTTTAATTAAATGAAGATTTTCCTTTATCATTGAGATGACTGCTAGGATCAGATCATACATTCATATATATATACATATATGTGTGTGTGTGTGTGTTTGTAGGCCCTGGCCAGTGGAAATATCAAGCAGTGAAGGCCTTGCGTGGTGGAGTTTAGCTGTGAGGTTTAAACTACGCGAACAATTAGTTTATTCACTTTAAATTATTATCATAATTTTTCTTTACAAGGAGATAGAAAACGAAGATACAAAAGTAAATCTGAAAAACATTTTTCTATTTAGGGTCCGGCTACCATATCGTCTATATCATTTAAATTGAACTTTTACCGAAATAATTATCTTTAGTAAAGAAGTTCAAATCATATTCATTGGTTCAAATCTAAACAAGGATGCACATATATATTAATTTTGGAACTGGGCTCTTTTAGTGATATTCTTTCTTTTTGTGCATGAACATTATGCGTAAAAATTTGAAGAAAAATAGTGAGATCAAATTAATTACTGATATGAATTTCGTCTAATATTTAAAATTCCAAGAAGCATCACTAGATAAAGGTCTAATTATAATTGTTAGAGCGCTATGAGGTAGAATTTTGAAAACAAAATTTGTGAGTGTCAAACTATTAGTATTTATAATATTTAAAATTGATAGAAGCCGCCTGTGGGAACGGATCTCCTCAATTTGAGAGGAAACTGTACACTATCAATTTTATCCAATCTCATCCATTCATCGCCCAAATAATTCCACCAAGCAAGTACAACTTGTGTTGAACTAGAGCAATTTTTTTTTTTTTTGATAATCTGTGTTGAACTAAAGCAATTGTCAGTACATTTAAATTAAACATGAATCAACTGGGATGAATCGTCAAATTTTGAAGTTTAACTGCAGTGACATAGCAATTATTCCTCTCCCTATGTGAGAAATTATTACTTTTTTCACCAAAAATAATTATAATTAAAACTGAAATTAAAGCATTGCAATTAAATCTGATTACAATGTAATTAGTTTCAAATAAATTAAAATATATACTACATTTGTAATTAAAATAATTGGTACATATACATATGTTTCGAAATCTAATTAAAAGAATCACCAAAAATAATTGTAATTAAAATGAAATTAAATTTGGTGATTGAAATTATATTCCACCATCACTGTCGACCCTTCTCCCTACTCTACTATCATTGCCACAGCTTCACACACTGAAGTAGCAAATGAGAAGGTGTACCTCCTGAATTAAAATTTTCGTCTTCAACCCTTGCATTCTAAAATTTTTGTCCTCCATCTGCTCAAACCATTTTTTTCTCTTGACTTCAGCTCATTATCCATCTCGGAGCCATTGTCCTCTACATGTTGATGATTTCTCTTCAAGATGGTGGTCAAGTGGTAGCTAGCAGTGGATCACGGTGGCAGGAAACGAAGCATATCCAGTAATTAAGAGAGAGACATTTTTCTGTTTCAAGAAAATTCCTCCATTTTCCTCCTTCTGTGCACATGTGTGTGTGTTCGATCGTGAGAATGAAAAGATTTCTCATTCAATCAGAGATTTTTGGGCTAGAAAGAAGTCAAAAAGGAGCTGGGAGATGGAATAGTTGATGGATTGAACTGGCTCGAGAGCTAGAAGAATAACAAAGCAAAAGACAATGAGTGAGACAAAGTTGAAGGAGGGCCACATAGTCTAGTTTTTCTTTTCAATCAAAAGTAGATATTTTTCATTGTCAAATTGAAGGAAAAGACCATACAATTAATGAAGGAAAAATGCATGACCGATTTTCCATCAACGATATTCCATCGCTCTTCTTTACTGCAACCAAAAGTAGGAAGAAGGAGGAGGCGACGAAATTCCGTCTTCTATGATGGAAAAGCTAGCTACCAAACATACTCTGCATTTGTTTCGTCATGGGATTATTTGGGCCGTTTAATGAGATGGGATGAAATTGACGGTGTGTAGTTTTCTCTCAAATTGAGAAGACGCATTCCCGTCACATGCAATTGATCTTTGTTATAGCATATTTAACTCATAGGATCACTACATAAATAGTTTTGAAGCCAAATATATATTCTCTTATGTTAGTATGTCATCCAAGTCAAGATTATCAAGATCGAGATTTTACATAAGATCAAAATGACTATAAGAAAGATCGAATCATAAAATTGAATCGAGCATTGTAAGATCCTATAAAATTTCATAAACAAATATAAAATATATATATATATATATATATAAATATATGTATATATATATATATATATATATATATATGTGTGTGTGTGTTAACATTGCAAAAATATCAAGAAATCACCCATAAAAACATATCATATATTGCATATATTGCAAAAATAATAAGAGTTTACCTACAAATTATGTCTAAAAGCAACCAAAAGGTATGGCACTTGTGTAAAAATCAACCAATTTGTCTATATATGCTTCTTCTCATATATCCATTTCAACATTTGGTTTATAACATAATTTTTTAATAAATAAATTAAAAAATTTCAATGATAAAAAAAAATAAAAATTTTTTTTAAACAATTAATAGTTGTTTCTAATTATATATGATATTATACAATTTATTGCTAATCTTTTTCAATTTTTGTATTATTTAAAATTGTTTTACACAAAATAATAATATAAATAAACATATTGGTTCTATTTATAATACATTTTAACATATATTGTTAAATCAGCATGGTGGCACATCAATAAGCAATGTTTCTTTTTCCTTTCAGGGCAGGGTTCGAGTCTAGGATACTTCATTTTGCTTAAAAAAACCAAGACTCAGGATTTTGTTATCCTACTATTATGATTTAAATCCTGATCAAAATAGATCCTACATAAAATCTAACATTGTTTTAACCCACAAGATCTAGATCTTATATGATCTTACGATCAAGATCTAGATCTTGATAACTTTAATCCAAATCTAATGCACCCCCTGTGTCAAATATTTTGAACCATAAAATAGGTTGCGCATGGTCCTACTTTTTGTTGTGAAAATTACAATATTGTAGAAAGAATATTTAAAATTGTTTTGAAAATATTTTTAAAGAATATTTTAAACTTAAATTGGTTAATTATGATTTGATAACAATATATTTATAATTTTTAATTAGAAATTATTTTAAACGAACTATTTTCATAACTACTATTAATTTCCTAAAAATTCTAGTGTAACCTCTCATGATCCCCATAATATCTCTAGTCAGTTATCAAGGTTTTTACTATCTTTTAAAACAGATTTACCCCCTCATTCTTATATACACATATATACATTTTAGCAAAAGAATGAGAAAGAGACTACTATAATTTTCCGAGTTACTTATTCAATTCTAGTTCCTATTGTTCTAATACTTGAGTTTCATTCCAGAAGGGTCTATTTAATTTTGGAAGAAATTTTTCTTTGAAACTTTAATTGGTGTCACAAAATATTCTTTAAGGACAATATTTTCAACACGACTTAGACTCACTACAAAAAAATCAGAGATCAAAGACGAAAAATTCCATCTTTGATAAAGTAAAAATCCGTTTCTGATTGCTTGAAGATGGATTCATAGACGAAAAATATTTCGTCTCTAATCCTAGCATTGCAAAAAAATTGAGATGGAAAATAAATTTCATCTCAAAATTAGAGACAAAATTTTCAGAGATATAATTAAAGACAAATTTTTCTGACTTAATTCTGTTTCAAATTCACAAACATGTCTAAGAACTAGTGGATTGTTTAAGGGTCAAATTTGGCCATCCAAAAAATTTAGCCACATTAAATAATACTAAATTGGAAGGCACATTCATTGATTAGTCTACTCAAGACAAGAGTGTCCATCGAAGCACTTTATATAGGAAAATGTAGGAGGCAACACTATATATAGGAAAAGGTGGGAGGCTCATTTTCTTGTCTAGCTGATGTGAGACTTATTAATCTGAGATGAAATTTATTCCGTCTCTAATTTTCATCTTTAATTCTGTCTCTAATTAAAAACAAACCTGAATTAATATATTAGAGACGAAATAAATTTCGTCTTAGATTCCGTCTTAGATTTTTAGACTAGATTTTGTGACGAATTTTCAACATTTCAGAGACAAAATCTGAGATGAAATTTATTCAATTTCTAATTTATGTCTCTAATTTCGTCTCTAATTAAAAACAAACATGAATAATATATTAAAGACGAAATATATTCCATCTCAGATTTTCAAACTAGATTTTGAGATGAATTTCCAATATTTCAGAAACGGAATTTGAGATGAAATTTCTTCCTTCTCTAATTTTGTCTTTTCTAGTAGTGACTAAATTATTTACCATAATTGCATTTTTCATACCCAAAAATTTGGGCACGTAAGATAATATAAATCCTAGGGTGTACCTCCGAGGTACTTCACAAATTTCTTGAACAGTTCTAAAATCTACAACTACACAATGTCGTAAATTTTTAAGAAAGAAAATTTCGTGTATATGCATTTATACAAATCATATTTGTTTACCACCTCCCAAAACAACGAGAACATAAAAATCAAGGTACAACAGTAAATTACAACCAAATAAACATAATTCCCTGACACATTCGAGCTTAGGTGGCCTATAGGATTATAGAACATTTTCTAGGCATATAGCCCAAAAATTGGTTCCAAAAACCCACCGATAAAAAATGGAGAATATCTCCAGCTGCTACACCTCCAGCAAGTACCCTTCCTCCTTAGCTCCTATATCTAAAAACTGATAACTATAGAGGGTGTGAGTTCATCAAAACTCAGTAAATAAATGATTGTGCCATAAATTAATATATGACACAAGTACAAATACTATAATCACTATCACAATCAGAATAAATATCTCTATCACGTATAGGCACAAATAAATACACACATACAAAGCATACTATATCTTGTTTTTCTGTGAGTCTACATTCTCACAAATACCACATTGAGTTGCAGCTCAATGGAACAATGCTAAGGGTCTACGTTTCTCTAGTCTTAAATTCCTGAGGTTCATCCATAAAGATTTACCCGTCCTAGGATTTACTACTTGGTTTGTACCATGGGGTCTACGTTCCCATCACAATTCCTCGTTCCTAAGCAAACCATATAAAATCACAACACAATACACGACTCCATAATTCGCATTTCTCAAATATAAACGTCTCAACCTAACTCTTCTCAATCACACAAGAAATTTCATCATTAGTTATTACCTCAGACTAGAGAATTTAAACCAACTAATTCCAATTATGATGTGAGTGGAATTTATATTGTACTTGAACAATTGAATAAAAACTAATTTAGCAAGGTCACCTAATCACCTTGATGCCAATTAGGATTTATCGTTAAAGGACCTCGAGAAATGTAACCAACGGATCTCCCGAAACCACCTAAAAACCAATCTAATGAAACTTAACAATTAAAATAACCTCATTTTCCCTTAAAAAATAACACAACCTTTTACTACCCAGACTAAAGCGCTTGGGCACCCAAAAATTTTACAAAGAGGCCGAGCCTCTGCCACTTGGTACCTGGTGCCAAGAACCTTGAAGCACACTACTCCAAAGGCGTTTGGGCACCTGAGTTTTGTAACCTCCCCTAGACCCTGGTGCCTCTTCACAATTTTTCAGTCCAAAAATCGCAAAACTTCCATCTATTTCCCTCCTTGCTTCCTTCTTTGGTTCTTGCTTTAAAATAAGGTTCAAGAAGTTATTAGAGTCATGAAAACTCCCCCAACCCAAGGAAAGATTGATCTCATATATTTTCTTGAAATTTCTCAAAATCTCTCAAAAACACTTTCCTCATTTTAATCCATGAAATCAACCTTGTTTCTCCTCCATAATTTTGGTTCGACCATTTCCAGTAAAAACCCAAAAGAGAAAAGCAAAAGAAGTAAAGTTCCAGCTCAATCAACCAAAAATTTCAATTTTCTTCTTTAGGGAACAATAAACCCAAAAATGGAGAAAAGAAGGACAAGAGAAGATGAAACTTACCTCTTTGCCTTTAGAACTCCTATGAATCGGAAGGAAATCAGAAAACTAAGAATCATCGAAAAAAATGGATGGAGGAGTTGAGAGAAAATCAATTTTCTCTTCTTGCTCCAAATGCTCTTCAATGTGAAAATGAAGAGAGAGAAGAAGAAGAAGAAGAGACTTTAAAGGCCAAATGGGTCATTCTGTGACCCACGTGTACCCATACCCAGTTGCCCCAAACCCAGAGGTCTATCTATAATTATTCTTTAATAATTATATTATTTCCATTATATTTCCTCTTTTTTCCTATTTTTCATAAATCACAGAAAATACAGCACAATGATAAAATATCTAGTACATTCATTTATCTCAATTTCCACAATTATCATTCAAATAGAATAGATAATTATGGAAAATAAAATGACTAATTAAAAAATAATAAATAATGGTACTTTAACACTATAAAATATTGTAATACCACTAATCACATGACCCCAGAATTGGCGGATATTACATTCTTCCCCCTTAAAAGAATTCGATCGCACGAATTTAAAAACTTACCTTAAGATTTAGACCAATATGAAGATTTCATTCATACCTCATCCCCTACTTTCCATATAGCTTCCCTGTTAGAACAGTTCCTCTACTGAGGGAATTTCCTTGGTGCGAAGCTCCTTGACCTACCTATAGAGATTGGTTACCAACACCTCATAGGTGAGAATCTCATCGAACTGCACTTCCTCGAACTAAACATCCCCCTTCTTCCCTAATTTCATCAATCCCTTTATCAATGAGATTCGCAAATATACTGTGTTTCCAAAGGAACACTCTAGATCATACCATTGGTTATCCTCATGGAACTTTTGCTTGCTCTGAGCTGTAAGTAACCTCTCCCTTATAAGCCTAATCTTATACATAGTTTCCTATACCAGCTCGGGTCCCAGTACCCTAGCTTTTTCCCAAACTCGAACTAACCGACTAGAGACTAACACCATCTCCCATACCAAACCTCCATAGGCGTCATCTCAATGCTAGCCTAGTAGTTGTTACCATAAGCGAACTTAATGAGCGGCAAATGGTGTGTGTGTATATATATATATATATATATATATCACGCATAAGTTCTTTTATCTCTCAAACTAGTCTAAACACAATCCAAGAGCACCTATGGTGTGGTATATGCTTGTCGACCCTCAGAGAGCGTACTCTTGATATCACAATGTAGCATACCCCCTTGTAGGCCTTCCTAGTGTCACATCCTCAACAGTGAGTCCAATTTAAGTTATCTCTAAGTTATTCATATTTACACATAGTCCGTCCACAAAATCCTAGGAGGCTTATGTGACCACAGAGCTACTTTTAGAGCTTACAAGATAATAGAATACAAAGGAACCAACCGAAAATACAAGAGGGTTGGTTTAAGATAAACTCGTTATTCCCCTGGACAATCCCCAGCGTCAGCCACAGATTCTGAAATGTTATAAAATAACAGGATGAGTAATGAAATACTCAGTGAATGGATAACATTATCAATCAAAAGTAAATTTAGCAATTAGTATCATAAAGATATCATTGAATTAAACTCACATTAGTTACCAATGATATACACAGTATAAATTATTCAGTGCCAAACACAAATCCCGTACTAACCGGGTCGTCCACGGTACCAGTGGATCGTTGCCCGCGGCCCCCTGGTCGTATCCACCCTTATCTCTCCATGAAAGATATATCTCCACATTTATAACTCCTGTAACTTCTCCCGTGAGGTGCACCACCACGAAAATATTATAACAATGTCATACCATAATGCAAGTATTCACACAACCTCAACATAATAACGGCAATATCAACATTAACTTTACATATTTTATAAGAATTAACATTCAATCAAACAAGAGGTTTGAAATCCACAATACATTTAAATACAAGGAATACGAGTCCTTGTTAATGAATACACAACATACCGTTTAAGTCCACCTTCTCAATTTTCTTTATGATACTTGATGAAAATACTTTTGAAGAAATATAGATGAGATAAGGTTATCACACTCACCTCGAATGTGGCCCTAACTACCTTTATTTTTGCAGCTAAATTATGAGAGGTGTTAAGAAATAACTCTCAAAGATTTCCTAAAATGCAAATAAGATGAAAAAAAATAAAGAACAAATTAGAATTTTCAAGTGAAACTTTCTAACAGTATCGTATTTACAAAAAATAAAGTCCGGATGTGAGAGTTATGAACATGTTAAAACAAATGCTACAGTGACGGTCAACGGTCAACGCAGCTACAATATCGTTGACTAAGTCAATGCTACAGTAATGTTGACCGAGTCCATGCTACAGTAACGTTGACCGAGTCAATGCTACAGTAGCCGAGAAAATCTGAAAAAATTTTCCCGATGAACAGTATTTCTGGAAATTTTTCAGAATGAACAGTGATGTTCTTCGTGTTATTCATCCAAAAATCCTAAAATCATATCTAAAACAACATTTCTTTTGATTTCTTCCATGGGTTTTGTTTTTCAATGTCTAATGAGTATTTTAACACCAAAACCCCCAATTTTTACCAACAATCCAAGCTCAAATCTCAAATTTTCATCAAGAACACTAACTTTTTTCAAATATCCAAATTTTACGAATTTCTCCTAGTTTTCTCCAAATTTGTTGTTCTAATAACATCATAAATCACCTAAGAATGTTTTAGATTAACATCCACACTTAAATTCATCCATTAAAACTCAAAATCTTAATTTTCTCCATAGGTCCGAAAATGGAGAAAAAGAGAAATAAAGTAGATAAAACTTACCTCTTTATCTCTAGAATTCCTGAGAATCGAAGTATGGTTAGAAAATACAAGATTGCTGGATGAAAATTTGAGAAATGATTGAAGAAGGGAAGAGTGGTAGATGAAGAGAAGATAGAGATGTCTCGGGGAGGAAAGAAGGAAGAGAGGAGATAAGTCTAATAATTGTACGTGTGGGCCCCACCAATTTCTTTTTCAATAAAATTGCGCATAACCACCTTAGCTTTTAAGATTTGTTCACTTAGGTACTTGAGAATTTATAAAAATTTCCTAAATTAAAAATTGAAATTTCTATTCCCAAATTTTCTTTACTAAATCAAAGAAATAAAACATTTTTCACGTAATTAAATTTATCGATAAACTTCAAAATAGATTTTTAATATTCATACACATTAATGGGGCATTACACCTAGTCATCCACATCACACATATGCATACCCCAAACATTAACCCACATACATATATCACATAATCAACCCTCTTTATGGGTCGACGCTCTCATAGAATCCCTACTCAAGAGCTTTATCGATGTGGGTCTGCGTTTTCACAAATTTACCTCTCATTTCTCACGAACTAAATATCCCCACAGGGATTTCTTTGTATAGGAATACATTCCCATATTTCTGTTTCACAAGCTCTCTAGCTCCTAGGTGCATCCTTCTTGGTTCTGGCCTGTATGCCTCGCATCAACAACCACCGATCTTTGACCTCAGGAGTACACCATACGACTCCCACATTACTAACCAATAATCACACCCCCAATACAAGCCATTCTAAAGGCCAATCTTTAATATCTCAAGAATTTATATGAATATTTAAAGTCTAATTTGAAGTTTAGTGAAAAATTTAATTACGTGGAAAATTTGCTTTTTGAATTAGTGAAGAAAATGTGGGAATAGAAATTTTAATTTTTAATTGAGGAAATTTTTACAGATTCTCAAGGACTAAAGTGAAAAGAAAAGAAAGTATAGAGGACTTTTGAGAAATGACCAAGTAGGAACCCGAGAAGAAGAATAGAGCTTATGGGAATGAATTATGAGTCCGGTACCGAAAAGATGATGGATTCGAGGTTAAAGTGGAGTTTGAGATATTGAGAGGGACTAAAGTGAAATAAGGAAATCTGTGGGGCACCTAGGATTTAGAAACACCTGAGGTGAGATTTTATGAATTTGCTTTTGCTAATCTTGACTGAGGGTCAATTGCAGAGCAAGTGATAATTTCACTCCGGGCGAGTATATAGGTGGCCTCACCTATTTTTTTATTCATTTTTCTCCTTTCCTCTCTCTCTCTTCACTTTCTCTCCTCTCTTTCTCTCTTCCTTCTCTCTAATTTCTCTCTCTACACTCCAACTCTACAACCGGGCTTTGGAGGGTGGATCTCGGGCTATCGGGCGAGCCTCTAGGAGCCAAGCAACATAGGGAAAGCAAGGAATCGAGGTAGAAATTTCTATTTCTTAAGCTTTTCTCTATTTTCTAGTTTTAAGAGTGTTTGAGGTAAAATCGAGATTCCGGCTTCGTTTCTCGATTAAAATTGGTGATTTTGGTGTCTAAATGCTCCTTAGACATTAAGGGTGAGATCCTATGGAAGAAATCATGAAAAACGGTGAAGATTTGGCCAGATTCGGGCCAAAACCGAGAGAAAGTCGCGAAGGGTCGCGATCGTGGCGCCCAGGCGCCATGTGTGGCGCCTAGGCGCCAAGGACATGAGGGGAAGAGAAAGGCATGGCGCCCAGGCGCCGGGCATGGGTGGCGCCCAGGCGCCATAGGTGGCGCCCAGGCGCCAGGTGTGCCGGAAAACCTTAGCTCATTTTCAATCGGCCATAACTTCTTCATCCGGACTCCGTTTTGGGCAAACTTTATATCGTTGGAAAGCTCTTTGAGTCTAGTTTCCAATGGTATAAGTTTAATTTAGATATTCATTACCAGTTAGGAGTTATGATTCGAGAAGTAAGTGAAGGTCGAGAGTAGTGGTAGGAAATTTCTCTATTTCGTAACTCTGATGGTTTTTGTCTGGTTACAATAGGAATGGTCAAAGTGCAAAGTGGGAGTGCCGAGAGCGTGAAATCCAGGTGAGTGGGTTAATACTTGCTATGATTAAATATCTGTTATTGACTTTTTGCATCATAGTGGAAATATGTTGTATATCCAAGTTTGAAGAGGATGATGTGGAACGATGAGGCATAAACAAATGTGGAACGTGTCTGGTAATGTATATAATTATATTTTCTTATTTTCCCATGAATGGAGGTTATATGATGGATTGTGAATGGCATGTAAACCGAGTTGAATAATTGTTCTATATTATGAGTTGTGTTATATACATGCTATGTTGCTGGAACCACATTGATTATGTTGTGGCTTGAATTGTAAATGACTGAGTTGTGTATGTGGCTCAAGATTATGATTGAGGATGTTTTTATATGTGATTGTGATTGTGTTTGATTGGAAAGGAAAGGCATGGTGGTGCACCCCATGGAGAAATCTATGTGAAGCTATAAGGGTGGAGAATATAAATGGAGCGATAAGGGTGGATGCGGCGGGGGCCGCGGGCAACGATCCAGAGGTATTCTGGACGACCCGGTTGGTACGGGAATTGTGTGTGAAATTGATTTCATCGATTGCTGTTGTGAATTTTGAATTTTGTTGAAATGCATTTGATTCACTTGGATATTGTTGTGAAGTATTATGAATAATATTATATCATATGATGATCGATCTACGTATGATTGCTGCATGTTATCATTATGATGCATGATTTTTATTTTGTCATAGTATTGTGTTATCTACTCACTGGGCACGTGGTTTGCTCATACCCCTCTTATTGATATTTTTTTTCAGAATTGACAGCTAAAGGTAAATATCAGAACAAGGAATTATGGATCCTTAGTCCATAATTACCTTTTCATTTGTTCAGGATAAAGGTATAATAGTTAAGTTTTATTCTAAGTTGTATAAATCTAGAAATCTCTGTAATCGGGTAGGTTCATTTAGTGATGTAATGTGAGTAATTGTAGTATGTATAGAGAACTCGTTTTGGTTGCATGAAAAAGAATTATATGATTTTTAAGAGAAAGATAGGCTTACGGAGGTGAAATGAAATTCACTTTCCGTGCCGGTCACGTGCTTAAATTTTGGGACGTGACACAATCCCAGATTTCCATCCATTCCTGGACATTAGCCATTGAGTTTCCATAACACCTATAGAACCTTTAACTGACCTTCACCACTATGGTCATGCCGCGGTTCATAACGATAGAGGGAAGCCCAATCAAAGTTACCTTGATCTGTGATCCATAAGAGACCTAAGAATTGGCTTTGATACTATTTTGTCACATCCTCAATAGTGAGTCCAATTCAAGTTATCTCTAAGTTATTCATATTTACACATAGTCCGTCTACAAAATCCTAGGAGGCTTATGTGACCACAGAGCTACTTCTAGAGCTTACAAGATAATAGAATACAAAGGAACCAACCGAAAATACAAGAGGGTTGGTTTAAGATAAATTCGTTATTCCCCTGGACAATCCCCAGCGTCAGCCACAGATTCTGAAATGTTGTAAAATAACAGGATGAGTAATGAAATACTCAGTGAATGGATAACATTATCAATCAAAAGTAAATTTAGCAATTAATATCATAAAGATATCATTGAATTAAACTCACATCAGTTACCAATGATATACACAGTATAAATTATTCAGTGCCAAACACAAATCCCGTACCAACCGGGTCGTCCACGGTACCAGTGGATTGTTGCCCTCGGCCCCCTGGCCGCATCCACCCTTATCTCTTCATGAAAGATATATCTCCACCCTTATAACTCCTGTAACTTCTCCCGTGGGGTGCACCACCACGAAAATATTATAACAATGTCATACCATAATGCAAGTATTCACACAACCTCAACATAATAACGGCAATATCAACATTAACTTTACATATTTTATAAGAATTAACATTTAATCAAACAAGAGGTTTGAAATCCACAATACCTTTAAATACAAGGAATACAAGTCCTTGTTAATTAATACACAACATACCGTTTAAGTCCACCTTCTCAATTTTCTTTATGATACTTGATGACAATACTTTTGAAGAAATATAGATGAGATAAGGTTATCACACTCACCTCGAATGTGGCCTTAACTACCTTTATTTTTGCAGCTAAATTATGAAAGGTGTTAAGAAATAACTCTCAAAGATTTCCTAAAATGCAAATAAGATGAAAAAAAATAAAGAATACATTAGAATTTTCAAGTGAAACTTTCTAACAGTATCGTATTTACAAAAAATAAAGTCCGGATGTAAGAGTTATAAACATGTTAAAACTAATGCTACAGTGACGGTCAACGGTCAACGCAGCTATAGTATCATTGACTGAGTCAATGCTACAGTAACGTTGACCGAGTCAATGCTACAGTAGCCGAGAAATCTGAAAAAAAATTTTCCCGATGAACAGTATTTCTGGAAAATTTCCAGAATGAACAGTGATGTTCTTCGTATTTTTCATCCAAAAATCCTAAAATCATATCTAAAACAACATTTCTTTTGATTTCTTCCATGGGTTTTGTTTCTCAATGTCTAATGAGTATTTTAACACCAAAACCCCCAATTTTTACTAACAATTCAAGCTCAAATCTCAAATTTTCATCAAGAACACTAACTTTTTTCAAATATCTAAATTGTACGAATTTCTCCTAATTTTCTCCAAATTTCTTGTTCTAATAACATCATAAACCACCTAAGAATGTTTTAGATTAACATCCACACTTAAATTCATCCATTAAAAGTCAAAATCTTAATTTTCTTCCATAGGTCCGAAAATGGAGAAAAAGAGAAATAGAGTAGATAAAACTTACCTCTTTACCTCTAGAACTTCAGAGAATCAGAAGTATGGTTAGAAAATACAAGATCGCGGGATGAAAATTTGAGAAATGATTGAAGAAGGGAAGAGTGGTAGATGAAGAGAAGATAGAGATGTCTCGGGAAGGAAAAAAGGAAGAAAGGAGATGAGTTTAATAATTGTACGTGTGGGCCCCATCAATTTCTTTTTCAATAAAATTGCGCATAGCTACCTTAGCTTTTAAGATTTGTTCACTTATGTCCTTGAGAATTTATAAAATGTTTCTAAATTAAAAATTGAAATTTCTATTCCCAAATTTTCTTTACTAAATCAAAGAAAGAAAACATTTTTCACGTAATTAAATTTATCGATAAACTTCAAAATAGATTTTTAATATTCATACACATTATTGGGGCATTACATTCTTCCCCCCTTAAGAAATTTGGTCCCCAAATTTCATTACCTCATGTTATAAAGAGATGAGGGTACGTAGATTTCATCTTTTTTTCCAATTCCCATATCGCTTCCTCTTGGGTATGATTTCGCCATAAAACTTTCACGGATGGTACTTCTTTAGACCTCAACTTTTTTATTTGTCTATCTAAGATTGCTACTGGAATCTCTTCATAAGATAAATCTTCTTTTAATTGGACTTCCTGTGTTTGAAGAACATGGGAAGGATCATAAAGATATTTTCTTAACATAGAGACATGAAACACTGGGTGGACTCCTTCCAAATCTGGGGGTAACGCTAACTTGTAAGCCACATTGCCAATTCTCTCCAATATTTCAAAAGGTCCAATATACCTTGGACTAAGTTTTCCTTTTAGCCCAAACCTTAAACTACCCTTCATGGGAGATACCTTTAAAAAGACCATATCACCTACTGCAAACTGAAGGTCTCGTCTCCGATGGTTAGCATATGCTTTTTGCCTACTGTGAGCTGTAAAGAGTCTTTCCCGAATAAGTTTGACTTTTTCCAATGCATCTTGCACTAAATCAGGCCCAATTAATTTATTTTCTCCTTCTTCAAACCAGCCAATAGGGGATCTACATCGTCTTCCATAAAGTGCTTCAAAGGGTGCCATTTTAATACTTGCTTGATAACTATTATTATATACAAATTCAATTAGAGGTAAATGTGCATCTCAACTACCTCTGAAATCTATCACACAAGACCTTAATATGTCTTCCAAAATTTGTATAACACGTTCAGACTGGCCATCCGTCTGAGGATGAAAGACTGTACTTAAATTTACCTGCGTGCCTAAGGCTTCTTGAAAAGTCTTCCAAAAATGAGATGTAAATTGTGTGCCTCTATCAGAAATAATAGAGATAAGTACTCCATGCAATTTAACTATTTCATCAATATACAACTGAGCATATTTATCAGCACCAAATGTTGTCTTTACTGGTAGAAAGTGTGCCACTTTTGTTAAACGATCTACTATTACCCATACAGAATCATATCCTTTCTGAGAACGAGGTAGCCCCACTACAAAATCCATTGTAATACTTTCCCATTTCCACTCTGGAATATCTATTTGCTGAAGTAATCTAGGAGTTCTACGATGTTCTGCCTTGACTTGTTGACAAGTTAAGCAATGAGAAACATAATCAACAATGTCTCTCTTCATCCCGTCCCACCAATACAATGATTTCAAATCCTGGTACATCTTATTAATACCAGGGTGTACAGTATAAACTGTTCGATGTGCTTCTTCCATGATTCGTCTCTGTATAGATTCTACATTTGGCACACATAATCGACCTTTAGATCTAATTATTCCATGTTGGTCAAGAGAAAACCCCTTATCTTCGCCCTCATTTACTTCACTCTTTAACTTTCTAAACATTGGATCTTCCTTCTGGGATAACTTCACATCTTCAATTAAAGATGATCGGGCTGGTATATGTGCCAAGAATGCGCTTGACTCCAAAATTTTATACCACACTCCACTAGCTTCTAGCTCATGTAACTCACGAATCAATGGCCTTCTACATAAGGTAATATGCGCTAAACTCCCCATAGACTTGTGACTAAGAGCATCTGCAACAACATTAGCCTTTCCAGGATGATAAAGAATTGTACAATCATAATCCTTGAGAAGTTCTATCCATCTTCTTTGCCTTAAATTTAAATCCCTCTGTTGAAAAATATATTTCAAACTCTTATGATCCGTGTACACTTCGCAAGTTTCCCCGTATAGATAATGGCGCCAGATTTTTAAAGCAAATACTACGGCCGCCATTTCCAAATCATGAGTAGGATAATTCTGTTCATGTCTTTTAAGCTGTCGGGATGCATAAGCTATTACCTTACCATGCTGCATTAAAACACATCCTAATCCCATTCGAGAAGCATCACAATATACAGCGAAACCGCCTGAACCCGAAGGTAAAACAAGTACGGGGGCAGATGTTAAGCTTTCCTTAAGCTTGGTGAAACTCTTCTCACAAGCCTCAGTCCAATCAAATCGAACATTTTTTTGAGTTAATCTTGTAAGAGGGGCAGCTATTCTTAAAAAATTCTTTACAAAGCGGCGATAGTATCCAGCTAACCCCAAGAAACTCTGAATTTCTGTCACCGTCGTGGGTCGAGGCCACTTTTGTACTGCTTCAATTTTGTTGGGATCGACATGTATCCCTTCCCTTGAGACTATATGTCCCAAGAAAGCTATTTGGTCCAACCAAAATTCACACTTTGAAAATTTCGCATAAAGCTGGTGCTTCCTTAAAGTTTGTAATACCATTCTTAAATGTTGTTCATGCTCTTCAAAATTTTTCGAATATACCAGAATATCATCAATAAAAACAATGACAAATTTATCCAGAAACGGTTTAAAAACTTGATTCATTAGATCCATAAAGGCTGCTGGAGCATTTGTTAACCCAAATGACATCACCAAGAATTCATAATGTCCATAACGAGTACGAAAGGCTGTCTTAGGTACATCTTCAGTTTTAATTTTTAATTGATGATATACAGAGCTCAAATCAATCTTAGAAAAGCATTGAGCTCCCTGAAACTGGTCAAACAAATCATCAATCCTGGGAAGGGGATAGTTATTTCGTATTGTCACCTTGTTTAATTACCGATAATCAATGCATAGTCTTAAGGATCCATCCTTCTTCCTTACAAATAATACTGGTGCACCCCAAGGTGAAGAATTGGGCCGAATAAAACCTTTATCTAAAAGGTCCTGTAATTACTCCTTAAGTTCTCTAAGTTCTGCAGCGGCCATACGGTAGGGAGGTATGGAAATAGGCTGAGTGCCTGGGATTACCTCAATATTAAATTCTATCTCACGATTAGGAGGTAATCCAGGTAATTCTTCAGGAAAAACATCCGAATACTCTCTCACAACCGATACATGATCAAGATTCACCCTGTCTTCTTCAACTGACGATAATCTATATATAATCTCATAGAACCATCTTTCTTTTTCACAAAAAGAACAGGAGCACCCCAAGGTGAAAAACTTGGGTGAATGAACCCTTTGTTCAACAAATCTTCCAATTGTTCTTTGAGTTCTTTTAGCTCAACAGGAGCCATACGATAAGGTGGAATAGAAATTGGTCGTGTGTCTGGGACCAAATCAATACTGAACTCAATATCTCTTTCTGGCGGTAATCCAGGTAAATCTTCTGGGAACACATATGGGAATTCATTAACCACATGAATGTCTTCTAACTTCTGTTCTTTCTTTTCTAAATCTTTGATAAAAGCTAGAAATCCCTGACATCCCTTTCGCAACATACGCTGGGCACTTAACATAGATATCATGTTGCAAGGTACATCACTTCGATCTCCTTGAAACACAAAATTACTCCTCCCCGGCATATTAAAGGAAATAACTTTGTCACAATAATTTATAGTAGCATGACAAGAAGATAGCCAGTCCATCCCTAAAATCACATCAAAATCTAACATATTGAGAATCATAAGATCTATCTCAGTTTCCATGCCCCCAACAATTATTTTCCAAGAACGATAACATGTTTTAACTATCCAAGTCTCTCTCATCGGTGTGGAAACTAAGAATGGTTCCTTAAGAGTAATCGAATCAAATGCAAATCTCTTGGCAAATAGGGGTGACACATATGAGTAAGTAAAACCAGGATCAAACAAAATATGTGCAATAAAAGTATTGACAGATAATATACCTGTAACTATAGCATTGGATATTTGAGCATCCTGTCGGGTTAGAGCATATACTCTTGCATTTCCTCTGCCAGTAGCTTGTTTTCCACGGTCACCTTGGCCTCTTCCAGAACCTCTTCCCATACTACCCCCTATTGAAGGGGTTGGTGTTCGAGTAATAGATTGTGGTCGAGGTGACAAAGTAGACCCTTAACCTGGTCCTGTCATGAGCTGAGGGCACTCCCTTATAAAATGTCCTTTTTGTCCACAGTTAAAACAACCTGTACCAACAGTGTTTAACCTGCATTCTCCGAAGTGAAACTTTCCACATTTAGGACACTGAGGTTTCTTCCTTCTAGCTTGAGTACCTCCTCTACTAGAAGAACTAAAACCACCCCTGCTCTCTGAACGAGGCTTAGCCACACTAGCTGTAGAATAAAATGACTTAGTAGGAGTGGCTGGAGCATGTTGTGATGCAGTAAAGGGTTTCAAAGTCCCTGAGTCTTCCCTTTGATCAAAAGATCTCCTATATCTAGCTTTCTTCTTTTGTCGATATTCTTCTTTATTCTTTGACCTCCTTTCCATAACCAATCTGTAAAACTCCGTCCACATAACTGGCGGTGTGCCTTGAATTCTAGCTTTCTTCCAGTTCTTCCACCATTTACCAGCCCTACCCTTTAACTGAAAAGAAGTGAATTCTACCTTTTGAGTAGGAGAACACCCTATAGCATCACAGATTGCTTCACAATCTTCAAGCAAACATTGTGGGTCCTCTTTGGGATCTTCCCCTGAAAAAGTAGGAGGCATCATTTTCTGGAATTCAGACATTCTTACCTCCCTTACGTTATCTCCTCCAGCTAACTGAGCTGGTGGTACAATTTCAGCTTCAACAATAGGAGGATCCACTGGCAGGTTAGCTTGTGTAGCTCGACCTCTCATTTCAGCCTCAAATCGGTCAAATCGTTCATTCATCAAATTAATCACATGTGCAATAGTTACATTGCCAACGTGAGCATCAGGTTCGACTCTCCTTGCTTGCTCACTAGTTGTGTCCTCAGTACTTTGAGCTTGTAAACTATCACTACGGTTAGGATCATCTTGCACATGTACTGGTGGATTTATGGCCCTCCTTGGACCCATATGCTCATTATTATTAGAAGATCCTTCTGACATTGATCTGTCACAGATCTACACACATAACAAACAATTTTCAGACATAAACAAAATATCACTTACTAGCCCCACTGAAAATTATCTATAAAATGACGTTATACTCTACAAGGTCTTTTATGGAACCTAATCCTATGGTCATGCCGCGGCTCATGACAATAGGTAAGGGCCCACAAAGATCACTTTGCTCTGTACTCTATAGGGGACCTATAAAACCTATCCTCTGATACCAAATTGTCACATCCCAAAAATTGAGCATGTGAAAAGATACTACTCATTTGATAAAATTCTCAAACATACGTTATTTACATATATTCTGTAAGGTTTTACATTCAACCTTAATCATTCATTTCACACTACAGAATTATATTCATCTGATAAGCAAATATAGACATACATAGTCTGATATTTCTATCTCATCGCAAGCCTAGAAGACCTATAGAAAGTACAGAGCGTTCCTAGTATCCACATTAATAAGTACTGGTATCCCACCAGACAGAAATAGAGGATAATTCCAAGGGGCTTCTATTCTTCAAACGGATACTCTTATTCTTTGTTTTCTGTATCTGAAAAAAATAATCATAGGGAGTGTGAGTTTATTTAAAAACTCAGTAAGTAAATAACTGTACTATATAAAATATCAAAAGTACAAATACCACATTTACTCATATAATTAATTGTCTTATACATCGAGTAGTATGAGACTCTAACCCTTTCAAACTCATGAATAAGATCTCATCGATATACACCGAGTAGTATGGGACTCTAACCCTTTCAACTCGTGTATAGGTTTCATAGATATGCACTGAGTAGTATGGGACTTTAACCCTTTCAAACTCGTGTATGAGCTTTCTTAGATATACACCGAGTAGTATGGAACTTTAACCCTTTCAACTCATGTATAGGTTTCATAGATATGCACTGAGTAGTATGGGACTTTAACCCTTTCAAACTCGTGTATGAGCTTTCTTAGATATACACCGAATAGTATGGGACTTTAACCCTTTCCAACTCGTGTATTAGATCCCGTAGATCTTTACTCATTGACAAGATAGTGAGAATTTATCACATAATACAATTGTCATGAAATAAAACAATTTCTACATACTCTTATTTCTACCGATCATCATATACTCCCATATGAAAAATTGATTGCTTATTATCCAAATAATATTGTAAATGGGACTTATATTGTACTTTGACTAGTAATATCAAATTAGCTGAGCAAGGTTATTCACTCACCTTGATGTTTGTCCAAGTTTACCTTGTTCCACACTAGAATTTGTGTAGGAAAATTTCCTAGTAAAATATATTACAAGGAAACATAAGAAAGGAAACAAAATCACGAAAATACGCAAAATTTTCTGATTGCTACAGTACGGTTTGCTACAGTAACGGTTCGCTACAGTGCCGTTTCGCTACAGTAACGTTGACTGCTACAGTACCGTTGACTGCCGACACTACAGTAACTGCTGCAGTACTCGAAGAAAATTTCCCGAAATCTGGTCGCTACAGTAACTCAAGTTTTGCAGAAGTTTTTGCAGAAATTTCTCACAAATTCATCCTTTCCTTTCTTGTTTCAAAACCAGAATTTCAACTCTTTTAACCGATTATAACTCAAATATAACTTCTAAAACAACTGAGATTCACGAATTATCATCAAAATCTTCAAGAACAAAACCTCCTCTAATCTTCCATATAAACTTAGATTTAAGGAAAATAACGAGATTAAAGCTTACCTTTGATCATTACAAAGCTTTTGATCCGAACAAATAATCGAACTTCTGAAGATCAAGGAAAGGATTTGAGAAGAAAATGAAGAACTGAGAGAGAAAATGAAGTTACTGTTCCTTTTGCTTCGCTTCAGAATCGAATTATGAGAAGTTACTATTGAAGTTTTATATTAAATATTTCTAATGGGTTATTGAATAACCCATGGGTATCCATAACCCAACATCCAAACCCATCCAGTCAATTTACAATAAATGGATTAATTGACCATTCTTAAACCACTTTTCCATGAATTTCACCATTCTTAGAATATATCCCACGTGGTGCAAATATTCAGTTCAGTCATTTAACTCAATTTTCATAAATAATATTCAAAGAGAACAATTAAATATGAAAATTAAAAATGACCAAAATAAATAACTAAAGTAACGTTGTGAAATTCTAAAATACTCTTAAGCGAATTATATTCTGAAATTAACGGGTATTACAGTCCTCCTTGTCCTCTACCTTCTCCTCTCCCTAAGCTACTTCGTCCAATAGAAGAGGAAGAAGCTCTGTTAACTGATGCTGTCTTTTGTTGTACTTGAGGTATATATGTAGATCCTTGCCTTGAGACCTCTACTTGTTGAGGACAATCTCTTCTTATATGACCCACCTGTCCGCAATGAAAACAAATTGGGCCTGCCCCATAACACACACCAGTATGAAATCGCCCACACTCTGAACATTTAGGCTTGTCTCATCCCTGTTGAGATAACACCTAACCGACTGATGAAGAACCTCCCTTATGGTCTGGTCGAGGCCTAGAGACACTACCTGAAGATGCTGCTGGGTGGAACGATACCATAGAAGTAGATTGACCTCTACCTTGAGACCTGACAGTCCCTGATAATCCACCATGCCTTGAGGGCCTTCCCTCATTTTCTCGTTTCCTCTTCCTCTTGAAGTCTTCATTTTCATCCTTTTCATTCATTTCAGATGTTCTGGCTGCATCTACCGTAGCCACATAAGAAAGATATAAGTCCATCTGCATACTTACAAACTGATGCAACCGAAGGCGAAGACCAAGAACAAATCGACGAATCTTCTCTTGTTCATCTGGGATCATATGGGGTGCATACCTAGAAGGTCATGTAAACTTTATATCATATTCATCAACTGTCATTGAACCCTGTTTAAGGAATTCAAATTCTCTAGCCCTTGTAGTTCTTACACTCCTTGGCATGAATCTTTCAACAAAAACTTGACAAAATTCATCATAACTCACTGAAGTGGCATCCGGAGTTTAACTACTCTGCCAAGTAACCCACCATTTATGAGACCTACCTTGAAACTGATAGGTAGCATAATCTACCCAGAATCGAGGATCACATTTCAAGGCTTTACATGCTTTTTCTATTCCATCAAGGAATTGTTGTGGATCCTCATTTGGGTCTTCTCTAGTGAAAACAGGGGGTTTAAGCTTTAAAAAATCTGTCAACGATACATCCCGTACTACTTCGACTTTATCAGGAAGAGATGGGGGAATTACTGAACGTGCCGGAGGAACTATAGTAGGAGTAGGAGCAACATGAGCATTTGCAGCAACCACCTGTCTCTCTAGCAATGTAGTCAGATTAACCAAACTTCCTTGTAATGCGGTCTGACCCTCTAGCAACGCAGTCAAACTAGTTAATAAAGTAGTTGGATCAATTTGTGGTTGTGCCCCATGTCCTCAAGGTAAGCCTCGTTCATCCTATCCTTGCTCACTCTCACCATGTTCTTCCTGTTCTCGTTCATGAGTAGGATAAGCAGGTCGCGATAAGACTCCTTCAGAGCCTGTACGCTCCACTGCTTCCCGAGATCCTCCAGGTTGCATCGTGATCTATTAACAATACCACACAATTTAGTCCCGGAAAGATCAACATTAACCACAAGGAAAGGAACGTAAAAAGAAAAATAAACAACACCTATAGAACCTTTAACTGACCTTTACCTCTATGGTCATGCCTCAGTTCATAACGATAGAGGGAAGCCCAGTCAAGGTTACCTTGCTCTGTGATCCATAAGAGACCTAAGAATTGGCTTTGATACCATTTGTCACATCCTCAATAGTGAGTCCAATTCAAGTTATCTCTAAGTTATTCATATTTACACATAGTCCGTCCACAAAATCCTAGGAGGCTTATGTGACCACAGAGCTACTTCTAGAGCTTACAAGATAATAGAATACAAAGGAATCAACCGAAAATACAAGAGGGTTGGTTTAAGATAAACTCGTTATTCCCCTGGACAATCCCCAGCGTCAGCCACAGATTCTGAAATGTTGTAAAATAACAATATGAGTAATAAATACTCAGTGAATGGATAACATTATCAATCAAAAGTAAATTTAGCAATTAGTATCATAAAGATATCATTGAATTAAACTCACATTAGTTACCAATGATATACACAGTATAAATTATTCAGTGCCAAACACAAATCCCGTACCAACCGGATCGTCCACGGTACCAGTGGATCGTTGCCCTCGGCCCCCAGGCCGCATCCACCCTTATCTCTCCATGAAAGATATATCTCCACCCTTATAACTATTGTAACTTCTCCCGTGGGGTGCACCACCACGAAAATATTATAACAATGTCATACCATAATGCAAGTATTCACACAACCTCAACATAATAACGGCAATATCAACATTAACTTTACATATTTTATAAGAATTAACATTTAATCAAACAAGAGGTTTGAAATTCACAATACCTTTAAATACAAGGAATACAAGTCCTTGTTAATGAATACACAACATACCGTTTAAGTCCACCTTCTCAATTTTCTTTATGATACTTGATGACAATACTTTTGAAGAAATATAGATGAGATAAGGTTATCACACTCACCTCGAATGTGGCCCTAACTACCTTTATTTTTGGGGCTAAATTATGAGAGGTGTCAGGAAATAACTCTCAAATATTTCCTAAAATGCAAATAAGATGAAAAAAAAATAAAGAATACATTAGAATTTTCAAGTGAAACTTTCTAACAGTATCGTATATACAAAAAATAAAGTCCGGATGTAAGAGTTATGAACATGTTAAAACTGATGCTACAGTGACGGTCAACGGTCAACGCAGCTACAGTATCATTGACTAAGTCAATGCTACAATAACATTGACCGAGTCAATGCTACAGTAGCCGAGAAAATCTTAAAAAAAAAAAATTCCTGATGAACAGTAATTTCTGGAAATTTCTGGAAAATTTCCAGAATGAACAGTGATGTTCTTCGTGTTCTTCATCCAAAAATCATATCTAAAACAACATTTCTTTTGATTTCTTCCATAGGTTTTGTTTCTCAATGTCTAATGAGTATTTTAACACCAAAACCCCCAATTTTTACCAACAATCCAAGCTCAAATCTCAAATTTTCATCAAGAACACTAACTTTTTTCAAATACCCAAATTCTACGAATTTCTCCTAGTTTTCTCCAAATTTGTTGTTCTAATAACATCATAAACCACCTAAGAATGTTTTAGATTAACATCCACACTTAAATTCATCCATTAAAACTCAAAATCTTAATTTTCTTCCATAGGTCCGAAAATGGAGAAAAAGAGAAAAAGAGTAGATAAAACTTACCTCTTTACCTCTAGAACTCCTGAGAATCGGAAGTATGGTTAGAAAATACAAGATCGCCGGATGAAAATTTGAGAAATGATTGAAGAAGGGAAGAGTGGTAGATGAAGAGAAGATAGAGATGTCTCGGGGAGGAAAGAAGGAAGAAAGGAGATAAGTCTAATAATTGTTCGTGTGGGCCCCACTAATTTCTTTTTCGATAAAATTGCGCATAGCCACCTTAGCTTTTAAGATTTGTTCACTTAGGTCCTTGAGAATTTATAAAAATTTCCTAAATTAAAAATTGAAATTTCTATTCCCAAATTTTCTTTACTAAATCAAAGAAATAAAACATTTTTCACGTAATTAAATTTATCGATAAACTTCAAAATAGATTTTTAATATTCATACACATTAATGGGGCATTACACCTAGTCATCCACATCACACAATGCATACCCCAAACATTAACCCACATACATATATCACATAATCAACCCTCTTTATGGGTCGACGCTCTCATAGAATCCCTACTCAAGAGCTTTATCGATGTGGGTCTGTGTTTTCACAAATTTACCTCTCATTTCTCACGAACTAAATATCCCCACAGGGATTTCTTTGTATAGGAATACATTCCCATATTTCTGTTTCTCAAGCTCTCTTGCTCCTAGGTGCATCCTTCTTGGGTCTGGCCTGTACGCCTCGCATCAGCAACCATCGATCTTTGACCTCAGGAGTACACCATACGACTCCCACATTACTAACCAATAATCACACCCCCCAATACAAGCCATTCTAAAGGCCAATCCCAGATTTCCATCCATTCCTGGACATTAGCCCTTGAGTTTCCACAACGTCAATTGGCTATAGCCATCGAAAAGCCTATCCTAAGAACCCAGCTCATGAGACGAACCTTTCAACTTGCTTTCCTAGTGCAAACCCCCCTTCTGAGTCTCACCAAACCCTAACAGCCCGTTTAGTTCAAAATACAGAGTAGGAATGGAAAGGAAACTAGAAAATGGAATTGACTGTAGAATAGAAAAAGAAAAAAGGAAAGGGGAAAAAATTATTTAGTATGGAATAGGAAAATGAGTAGGAAAAGAAAAATTAATATTTTAGTATGTATTTTTTTAATTATAGGATTTTACCAAAATGTCCCTCACTTAAATTTTATTTTGATAGATTCAAAACCCATCCACCTCTTGATTATTGTAGGAGATGGTGCTCTCAAGGAAGTTTCCATTAGTGTTCTATGGCGCTAGTTATGGGGGAAGTCATCATCTCATCCTCGACGACGACGTCCTATGCTTGATGAATAAAGCGAGGTCGGGGTCGGAGTGAACGAAGGATCCAAATTTAGAGCGGTAGAAAGTGGGTTTTTCCACTATCATGGTGGCAATAGCATTACCCGTGTCATTTGTTATCCAAATGCAAAAGATTGAAACCGAAATTGTCTCAGAGAGAAAGAGAGATGGAGAGGGAAAAGAGAGACAATGAATTTTTTTAGAGATTTCGGTGTTTCTTTTTTGAAGGTTTTTGTTTGTGGCATTGGAGAAAGTTGAGAGGGAAGATGGCAGGTTGGTGATCCTTCGTGCATATGACCAGTAGGGTATCTTTGAAGGACCCTCGGTGGAATTGAGCAGAACAATCGAGGGCAACAACACCATTTCCACCATTTTCCACATTTGAAAAGGCACTTTCCAGTGGTTGATCGATGGAGGCTTTCGTACAGTTAAAAATGGAAATGAACTCAACAATGGAAAATCGGCTTCTGCTTCAAAGTACCATCCAAATGGACGAAGGTGCATTCTTAATGGGAAGAGAATGTTCCTTTTAAGATGAAATGCCTATCCAAAACGTGCCCTAAGGGTGCACTAAACCTGTCCTGGATCTAGGTCTATTAGATGTCTGTAACTAGTAACAGGTCACTAGGATCATGCCCTCAACCACAAACATAATAACCTATTGGCCAAGGCCTTATCCCTAGTCCATGCAACCAATACCAAACCCACTAAAACCCACTTCATACTTTCCCATCAGCACGCTTACACTAACTACTAGTTCCAATTGAATTCCATCCTTCAAGACTATATACCCCAAGAAAGTCATCCTGCCCAAATAAACTCACATTAAGGGTCTTTTACACATATACACACACTTCATATATATTCATATGTGAGCTCAGGTTTAACCTAAACTCATCCCAAACCATATTCGTGGCACCCTTCCTTTACTTTCAACATGAAACACCTTTGATGCCCACACAACTAATTGACATCATCGACCTCACTCGGTCATATGTAATCACCCAAGCGTATTATATATCTACTAATATGTACACACTATTGAATTATTACCATTGTACATCACATTTTAACAACTACAGATGCACACATGCCATCAGCCCACCTACAGCATACTTAAACCACTCTAAGGTCATAAAATTCCCACACTCTTCCCCGTGATAGGTATTCTCAGAAACCATCATTCACTTCATCTGGTTTCCTCGGTTTAAGAGCTTCAAGCATCATCACATTCCACGTATATTGTATCTTTACTCAAATTGCTACCGAGGACTTGTCTCGCAAGTCCTTACCTCCCTTAATCAACCCCTTTTTCTTAACTACTAACAAACCTCAATCGAACGAGTGTAACATAAACAACTTGTGCCTAGAAGATTAATAGCTAACTCCAATATCTCTTACTTCAAGTTCTATCTCACCATGGTGTTTCCTTTAGGAGAATTACATAGTCCACATTGGTTTCCTCAACTAAGTCCTACATTGCTATCTTCATCCTGAATGCAAGATTGAGTACACACTCAAACTCTAACCAACATAATCACCTATGCATTCGACCCTCATGATGAAACCTACATCCTCATCGTCAACCCATCTCACATGAACACTCTCCTATCTCGAATACATGTCTACGCACAGCCTACCTAGGATGCCACCAACACTAAAGGAAATGGATTATACACTAATCCACACAAGTGCAGGTTCCCAGGCACCCTTACTCGTCAGTACATGCGATCGACATTGGCCGAAGCCATAAATGAATTATTCATACTCCCAGTGAATATGCATTTCTACTCAACAACAAGACACATTACAATACGTATGTACATGTAAAGTATTTAGATTATTTCCTTACTATAACCATTCCCTAATTTTTTTCCTAACATTCCAATTTCCACAATTCATTAAAATATATTAATGAAAGTTTATGTACACAGGCACCCCTCAAAGAAACCCCAACAAATTTTCCCAACTAGCAATTATATAAATATATACATAACTACTATGCATCGATAAAAAAAAAACCAATAATACCCTTCTGGTTTACTAACTAATACCTTAGTTCCACACTTACCATACGCAACCCAAATTTAGATCACAACATACAAAATCAGAAATAAACTACCACACATCATACAACATAAATAATTGCATGACGTCATATGAAAAACCCATATTTCCACGATACATGTCTAAACACGCACCCACATCTTTATCTAAACAATCCATAACCACCCTAGTGGTAATGTAACAGGGCTACATCTGAGCTCACGAGCTCCCTGTGCTCTGAGGATTTCTCTTTCATCAAAGAGCTAAAATCTACACATAAGAATAAACACTTCTCAAATTTATAAAATTACTTCGATTAACTCCACCAAGGAGTAAGTCACAAAAAGATACTCAATACTCTACAAGGCCTTTTATGGAATCTAAACCCATGGTCGTGTCGGGGCTCACAACAATGGGGAAGTGCCCACAAACAACACTTAGCTTTGTAATCTATACGAGACCTAAAAACTTGCCTCTAATACCACTTTGTCACACCCCAGAAATTTGGGCACGTGAGATAATATAAATCATAGGGTGTACTTTTAAGGTACTCCACAAATTCCCTAAACAGTCCTAAAATCTACAACTATGCAACATCGAAAGGAAATTTTGTACATATGCATTTATACAAATTATATTTGTTTGCCACCTTCTAAAACAACGGGAACATAAACATCAAGGTACATCAGTAGATTACAACCAAATAAACATGATTCCCTAACACATCCTAGCCTAGGTGGTTTATAAGATTACATAGTATTTTCTAGGCATATAGCCCAAAAATTGGTTCCAAGAACCCACCGATCAAAAATGAAAAATATCTCCAAAAGCCGCTACACCTCCAGTGGGTACCCTTCCTCTTTAGTTCCTATATCTGAAAAATGATAACGATAGAGGATGTGAGTTCATCAAAACTCAGTGAATAAATGACTATGAAATAAATTAATATATGGCACAAGTACAAATACCATAATCATTATCATAATCAGAACAAATATCTCTATCACGTATAGGCACAAATAAATAAACACATACAAAGCATACCGTATCCCGCAACAATGGCGTGTTATTTCACCCGCAAGCCTACATTCTCGCAACAAGCCATTTTTCTGTGAGTCTACATTCTCACAAATACCATATTGAGTTACAACTCAATAGAACATTGCTAAGGGTCCACGTTCCCCTAGTCTTAAATTTCCAAGGTTAGTCCATAAGGATTTACTCATCCTAGGACTTACTACTTGGTTTGTACCATGGGGTCTACATCCCATCACAATTCCTCGTTCCCAAGCAAACCATATACAATCACAACACAACACACGATTCCATAATTCATATTTCCTAAATATAAATATCTCAACCTAACTCTTCTAAATCATACAAGAAATTTCATCATCTAGTTATTACCTCAAACTAGAGAATTTAAACCAGCTAATTCCAATTATGATGTGAGTAAGATTTATATTGTACTTGAACAATTAAATAAAAATAAATTTAGCAAGATCACTCACTCACCTTGATGCCAATTAGGATTTATCATAAAAAAACCCTGAGAACCATAGCCAACAGATCTCCCAAAGCCACCTGAAAACCAATCCAATGAAACTTAGCAATTAAAAAAAATCCCATTTTTCCTAAGAAATAACATAACACTTTACTGCCCAGACTAGGGCTACTGGGCGTCCCAGAATTTTACAAAGAGGCCGAGCCTCTGCCACTTGGCCCCCAGGGTGCCAAGAACCCTGAAGCACACTACTCCAAAGGCACCTGGGCACCTGAGTTCTGTAACCTCCCTTATACCCTGGTGCTTGGGCGCCTCGAGTCTGGGTTCCTCTATTCTTCACGATTTTTCAGTCCAAAAATCCCAAAACTTCCATCCCTTTCCCTCCTTACTTCCTTCTTTGGTTCTTTCTTTAAAATAAGGTTTAAGAAGTAATTTAGGGTTATTAAAACTCCTCCAACCCAAGGAAAGATTGATTTCATGGATTTTCTTGAAATTTCTCAAAATCTGCCAAAAACACTTTCCTCATTTTAATCCATGAAATCATCCTTGTTTCTCCTCCATAATTTGGGTTCAACCATTCACAACAGAAAACCAAAAGAAAGAAGCAAAAAAAGTAAAGTTCCAGCTCAATCAACCAAAAATTCCAT
Organism: Biancaea sappan; assembly: GCA_037074585.1. NCBI lineage: Eukaryota > Viridiplantae > Streptophyta > Magnoliopsida > Fabales > Fabaceae > Biancaea > Biancaea sappan. The sequence continues at coordinate 13,907,110 of CM073491.1, read as the reverse complement.
TTTTCATCCTTAGGGCACAATAAACCTAAAAATGGAGAAAAGAAGGAAAAGAGAAGATGAAATTTACCTCTTTGCCTTTAGAACTCCAGTGAACTAGAAGGAAATCGAAAAACCAAGAATCATCGAAAGAAATTGGAAGAAATGGATGGAAGAGTTGAGAGAAAATCAATTTTCTCCTCTTACTCCAAATGCTCTTCAACAAAATGGAGAAAGAGAAAGGGAAGAAGAGACTTTAAAGGCCAAATAGGTCATTTGGTGACTTACGGGTACCCATACCCAGTTGCCCAAAACCCAGAGATCCAACTATAATTATTCTTCAATAATTATATTATTTCCACTAAATTTCCTCTTTTTTCCTATTTTTCATAAATCACAAAATACAACACAACGATAAAATATCTAGTCCAGTCATTTACCTCAATTTTCACAATTATCATTCAAATAGAATAAATAATTATGGAAAATAAAATGACTAATTAAAACTAAAAATAAATAATGATACTTTAATGCTGTAAAATACTATAATACTCCCAATCATGTGACTCTAGAATTGACGGGTATTATATTCAATTGATACAACAATCTTAACGATACGATGCCAATACTTCCCACGCGGCCTCGCATTGTCTTTTTGTGTCTCTTTGAGGTTTGCTATATATAGATCATCTTGTTTTACTACTTGATTACTATAGACTTTTTCTCGATTAGTTCCCTGTTGCCAAGTAGGTTCGTGAATCATTTGTTTCTCCATGATTATCACTTAGTTTTGCTTAATGATCTATGTTTTAGTTCAATTATATGTACCATCTGAAAAGCATAATTAATTTTTTGCTATCTATTTTTGATGTTTTATGAGTCATCTAAATTCTCATTTTGCTTACAACATGTATTTTCACAATATGTATTGATACGGATTTTTTCCTATTCAAAAATTACAATGGCTACCTTATAATGATGGTCTTATGATTAGATGGATAATTGAGTTTCATTTGGATTTACTGATCTGTCAATTACTTATTCGAATTTTGATCCATACTATCCATTTTTTATGAAATACATACATAATGATTTGATTTGTAAATTATATACACATACCAAAAACGAGAGACAAGTATTCTGTGTGATGTTGGAAAATATATACCAACGGATTTCTATCTAAGGAAAAATTTTAGGATCCCTGTGTGTATATATATATATATATGATTTTGGTTTTTTTTAGTGAGAAAATTGATATATAAAATTGTGTGAGAATATATGTTACTATTTGAGATTGTGAAGTATATGTTAATAAAGAATTTATATCTTGATGTGTTTGATTCATAAATCTTTTCTGAGCCTTTGATTTTAAGCTAATGGTAAGTCAATTGATGCTCACAAGGAAAACTTATCGAAATGTAGTTTCTTGTCTCTATGTTATAGTTATGTGTTACTACTTTTATTTTTCTCATTATATGAGAATTTTGTTAGTGGTAGGGGCCAAAAAAACAAGTTGGATATTATTTTTATAACAACAAAGTGGTATCAAAGCCAATGATTTGTTTGATATTCTTATCAGAAAAATTAGAATTGTTCTTTATAGCTCGATTGTTTTCTTTGGTTACTTGGTTACTGGAAAAATGTGTGATAATATGAGAGTGCATATCTAGGAATAGTTTTAGCTAGGAAATACTTGGTATTTAAATGTATTCATTGTGACTCACCTCTCTTTCCTAAGAATCTATTTGGTACACTGATTACAAATTATTTTCATTATTCTAGTAATCAAGTGAGAGGTGTCAGTGTATTGTTATAAAATATAAAAATTTGGATCAAATATTTTTGTGTTCAATAGTCAACATGTTTGTGGCTTAATAGAAATTTTTATGGATTTAATATTTAAGTTTAATAGTATGGTAAGATCCCATAAAACTCTATCCAAGTTCATATGTAAGAAAATCAAGGTTTAGAAAATTGGACAGGTCATTAAACCGATCAAGACACTAGTTCAAGGGTTAATGGTTAGACTGTAGTCGAATCGCGGTCGAATTAATGATATTTAAAATATATTAAAATATCAAAATATATAATTAAAGACTATAAATATAATTCAATTAAAAATTAAATTTAAATTTTACAAATTCAATTAAAAATAAAATTTAATGTCAAATTATACAAAATAACATTCACAATAAAAAATTTATAAAAAAAATTGACCAAAGAACAAAAAAATATTATTAATCAAGATAATATTAACTCATATCAAATTTATAAAATATCAAAATATTAGCATGTCCACCAAAAAATAACAGTTTTTACAAATTAATTTTATTTTAATTTTATACTTTAAAAAATATTTTTATATTTAAATTGTTACAAGCAATTACACCTATGGTTACCTAATGTTCACTGCCCAAGAAGATGTGCACTGCCCATGATGAAAAAGAAGACCAAATGCTGACTCTCTTATTGGCTTTGGGAAAAATAAGACAAATAAATTAAGGAAGATGAACACTCTAGAGACTCCAGTTCGTGATTCAGCGGTATTCGTGTCGACCGTTCGTGACTTGCTTGCGTGCCGGTCGTTTGTGACTCAGCAGCATTCTCGACTCATTTTATTAACGGTTGTTCGTGACTCAATCTTCTTCTTCTCCTTCTCCGGCCACCGTGGCTCTTCTTTGTCTGAACCAATCAACTGTGGCAACTGGTTGGTTTTTTCAATTTTTCTAGTTTTTGACCGATTTTTCTCCTCTCCAATTTTTACACGTGTTCGGGACCAAACGATTGGCCAGTTCATGGTTTTTTGGTCTACTCTGCTGGTCCGGTCTAGTTTTCTTAACTATGGATAAAATATTTAGCATTAAAATTGCTGGAAAATATGATTGTGGAATTTTTAAAATTCTACATTAAAATTTTTATAGCTATGTGAAATATAATTTATTCTATGGGAAGATGCCCATATATAGTTGGGGAAAATATGAGGGCATATATACATACAACAAAATTTGTGGATTTTTGAGAAATTTTACATGTGATATTTTAAAGAGTCTCACAAGAATATTATATTTTAAGTAAAAAAAATTGTGAAGTTCTCAAAAATGGCACAATAACTATCATTTATGGGGTATAAAATTTTATGAATTCAAAATGTTTCACCTTAATTATCAATAGCATTATTATTGCTAAACAATATTGTAAATTACAGTTGTTCATAATTGTCAAGATCTCGATCTAAATCTTAAGATGTTACAATCTTATGATTTCAAATAACTTGAATAATTTTGATCTTACGTAAGATCTAAATCTACTAAGATCATAGTAGGATCTCAATTTAAATCTTAAAATATGACAATTTTATGATTTTATCGATCCTATAATATTTTAATTTTTTGTCATTTTTTTATTTGTTGATATGTTTTTAACCTATTAGATCAATTGGAATGAAAAAAGTCATTAAACTAACTTAAGTCTTTACTAATACTATATAATTACAGTCTTCTCACTCATAGTTTATTTAATTTTTAATTTAGTTTAGTGAAAGCTTACAATGAGATATAGTATTATAAGTTTTGAAGAAGAAAATATTTATTTGGTAAGAAAAAAGAGGTTTCTAAATACAATAGAAAGTGAAGGCTGCTCTCTAACTTTTTACTTTACTAATTGTATGATATTTGAGCTTGTTTTATTGAAATATAATGAGACTTTAATAGTTTTGTATTATTTACAAAATTTATATCATATATATATTTTTATATATATTATTTTATATTTTTTTATAGAATCTTACGATCCTCTATTCGATCATATGATTCGATTTATTCTTTGTCCCTTTTGATCTTGCATAAGATCTCGATCATAATAACCATGAACTTGTCATTTTGGAACCAAAAATTATTGTAGATAGGTGGCTAAATATTTTGTTGATATTGACATATAAGTTTTTGATTAATTTGTAATTTGAGAGTATCATTTTATCGAGATGATGATACGTGATATTTGAAAATTGAAGTAAATATTTTTCTAATGTTGGTTTATGAGAACACTCCTATTGTACAAGGAAAAATGTACAATGTTGTTCAGTTATTGGTCACAAAAATGAAATTGAAAAGTTCCTTAGATAATTTTGTGTAATTATATTTTTAAATAATGTTATTATATGGGATGAATATATATTATATGCATATATATTATGTGTTTGGATACTCACATATAAATATTTTGAAATTTTATATGAGCTAATTATATGCTAAATTAAAGTACATATAAGTTGGACTATCATATTCTTACAAGCTTAAATAAAATTCAAAAATAAAATTCCTTTTAAAAAACTAATAAGACGCCATATGAATTGCAGAAATGTTATATACCTAATTTAAAATATTTAAAATTTTGCGGTGTCTTTCTAAGTTTGTAATGCCTAACAGAAAAAAAAAATTCTAAAACTTTAATTGTGTTCATTATTATGTTGTGTACAAATTTTATGCCTTGATTAGTGACAATTTCTCTTTTAATGTGGATTGATGTGTGTATATAGAATTAATAGACGATAAGTATGTGATTATTTGTCTATATATGTAGACATGCTTATTTTTTATACTAGTATAAATGTTATACATAAGACAAATATTTCATTGCATCTAATTTGATACAAAAGGCATGGGTGAAGTAAATATGATTTTGAGATTAAAATCATAAGAAAATGTGACAGTATTTCATTGTCTCATAACATTATATTCAAAAGCATTTTAAATGATTTGATTATTTTGATGACAAACTAGTGAATAATCCTTATAATTCTAACTTTTAATTAAAGAAAAATAAAGGTGAGATCTGACTATATGCAGATAATTAGAAGTATACTGCATTTAATGTGTGACACCCACCATTTTTAGGTGTTAATATTATTAGACTTATTTAAGTAATTGGAATACGAGGAAAATTACTTAATAAAGGAATGTAAGATTAAGAAATGGCAAGATGTATGAAATAATGAGTGACAGAGGATTGAGGAGTGTACAAGTGGCACTGAGGGAGCTAGCGATTACTAAATCCAAGGAAGGACTAAAATGTAATAAGAAAATTATGTAGCACCAAGAGTATGAGAAATACCCAAGTTGGAGAAATTACAGATTTGTCATCACTAACGTAGACTGGAGATTAATCAGGGGCAAATTAATAATTTCACCATGGAGGGGTATCTGTAGGTTTCTCCACCTATTCTCCTTATTTCCTTTCTCTTCCCTCAAACCCTCCTTCTCATTTCTCTCCACTCCTCTCAACTCTCTTCAATCAAGCTCGCCACCCAAACTTCTGGCAACCATTCTCTAGCAACAGTTCAAGTCTCCGGCGATCAACCACCACCAGAAAGCAAGAAAATGAGGTAGACAACTCACTTTTCCAATTTTCTCTTCATTTTTGCTCATTTTCGAATTTAGAGCATTTTGGTTGATTTGGGGCTCTAGTGGATGAATTTAAGTGTGGATGTTGATTTAAAACATTTCTATATGTTTGATAATAACAATGGAGCAAGAAATTTGGAGAAAACTAGGAGGAATTCATGGTTTTAAGGCTGATGAACATAAAATTCAAAAAATAAGAAAATTTAGGGTTTTAGATGAAAATTTGACGATTGGGACTTGGATTGTTGGAAATAATTGGGGGTTTTAGTGTCAGAACACACCTTAAACATCAAGGATAAAAACTCATGGAAAGAATTAGGCTAAATGGTGAAGATTTGACTCAAATACATCAAAAAAATTGAGAGAGAGGCGAAATTTGCAAAAACGGGGTGGCTTGCTGTCACCCATCGCTACAATGATGCAGCCATGCAAAAGAAAGGGTTGGGCTTGTTGAGCCCAGTGGTCAATGCTAGCCTTTGGGTGCTCAATGCTGGGGCTCTAGCGTGAAATTTTTTAGATTTCAAACTGTCATAACTCTCTCATGTGAACTCTATTTTAAACAAATGAGGTATCGTTGAAAATCGCTTTGAGTCCAGTTTCTAATGAGATATATTTCATTTTAAAATTCATTTCCGTTTGGGAGTTATAACTAAAATAGTGATCAAAGGTTAGAACTAGTTACAGAGATTTCTTTATTTTTGTAACATTGACATGTTTTTACATGGTTACCTTATAGGGATGGATTCTTTGATGCATATTCCACCTTTTTTGAGATGGAATAGCTAGTTTGGAGTTGAGTTAAGGAATCTAGCTCCTCTCTAAATTTTTTATATACATATTTAATTTATAGCTCCTCTCTAAATTTTTATATACATATTTAATTTATGATTATTTTCATAAATGTAATTTAATTAAATTTTTGTGTTTGGAAAATAATATGTCTGGTGCACATATTATAAACCCATTGGAAATCATGGGCACAAATGGAAATGGTATAAGTGTTACCATTCTCCATTAAGTGTCAAATGTAATTGGTTCACGCCACTACGATGCCAAATCGCCCAGAATTGAATTTGTGGCAATTTGCAGTATAGTGATCCCCAGGTCGTATTCACTCAAGGAGCCTCACTTCTTGATACTAATTAATCGTTCTAAACACCTAAACACCAATTAAGAGTATATAAACGTGGGGGGGGGTTTTGTAGCAATACTAACTAACTAAATAAAACAGAACAGCAATTAAACACTACAACAGCAGCAAAATATGCAGCAACAGCAGTAACAGCAGAAATTGCAAGAAATTGACAGTAAAGAGACTATGTAATCAGCCACTAGGATTCATGGGAGTGTAACTATCATTACCTAACTCATTGATTCAGTTTTGTTCTCATTCCATTGTTTGGTTCTTTATGAAAATGTTTCTAGAATAACATCTAGAATTTAATGCTACTAATTACAGTCAAGAACATCTCTCTACTATAACTAGATGCATTCAGTGGAAAATCTCAACCAAACCAAGTTAAATATATCATTTAACTAGTCATTTCGCCTTCCTCACTTTCCTAATCAGTCAAGCAAGGTTATGTCTTATATATAAGTCAGTTTATGTTACAACTCAAGCTCTAATCAGAATTTGACAGCAAAATAAACATGACAGCAAAACAGAAACGAAATGAGATGAAAATGGAGAACAAAACACTTAACTTGCATTCTTAGTTCAAGCTACAACATCCCAGTGGTCTAGTGACTAATTACAATGAAAACTTAGCCCTCCATAAGAGCAAAACAGCCAATAACAGAAGCAAAAACAGAGGGGAAGAGAGAGCTGCGAATTTTCTAAGTCTGCCTGCCTAAAATGAATGTATTCTTATTTCTAAAACTGATGCCCCTTCAATGCCTTAGAATATTCTACCCTAGATGCTTCCTCCATGATGTAGCAGCACTTTGACAGCAAAACATCAGTATAATTAATGTTTCTGCAGCAGAAAGTAGGCATGGCAGCAGCAGATTTAATATTTCTGCAGCAGAAAGTAGGAAACAGCAGCAGAACATAGGTATGGCAGCAGCAGAACAGCATGGAAGAATTGATATTTCAGCCTTGCTTTCTGACCTACGAAATTTAATATTCATGCCCTCAAATTCTGACTACATGGCATTCAATAAGAGTTCAAGTGGGCCCCACATCCAGCATATCCTAGTCAGCATCTGCATCATCCAAAAAGTGCCACATTAGCATCCAAATCATCATCTTTGTCCATGTCAGCATTTTTCTCTCTAAAATTAAAATTTGTAGGAATTAAATTGAGCATTTTACAATTCAAGTTCTAAAAATATAAAATTGAAACACATTCAATCCATAAATAGTTTATACCCAATAAATTCCAAAACATAATAAAATTAGAGAATTGGCAACATTGGAATAGCCATAGGACTAAGATAGGGACTAAAAAGTATATAAAAATACCCGATATCAAATCCCCCACACTTGGCCTTTTGCACTCCTGGGCAAAATAATATTCGGAACACCAAAAAGACACCAAAGAAAAAATGTGGAAAGCATGCTAGAATAGAATAATCAAAATTTTGAAAAGATTTAGCACTCGAAGGAATTAATCTTAAATTTCTTAGATTCCAAGCATCATGGCAATTTAATTTGATACGAATGAATTCAAGTAATTAGCCTCCTCACCAGGAATGTGTTTACTCTCTATTCTCTCAAGTGTCTAGGGTAAATCACTCGAAATTCAACTTATCACAGAATTCACTACCATAAGCTTGTCAAGAATCTAAATCTCCACTACTTGAATCCAATACATACTTGAATCAAAAGGACTTTACGAGGTTGTAACGTGGGTAAGAAAAGTAGTGGGAAACAAATGGAAAGATTGAACAATGAAACAAAATATGGTAACAACTCAAGAAAATGAAGAGTATTTACAAGTGAAATATAAGAGACTGAGTATAAATAAATTTGGGTCTCAATGTTCTATATGTTCCTCTTTTTCATTATTTTCTCTCTTTTTTTTTTCAAATTTTTTTTTTTAATTCTTTCTTTCTTTCTTTCTCTTTTTTTTTTTCTTGAGTGGCCAGTCTTTTTCTTTTGCTTGAGAGGAAGTAGAAGAAATATAGTTCAAAACTCCCCAAAGTTCACAGGATTTTTTTTCAGCATATCGATCTCTTAAAAGAATTTAAAATACTCCTCACATCTTAAGTTGAAAGAGAAAAATGTTGTTTGTAGGCAGAAAAAGTGGTGGAAGGACGCAAGAAAGAAAATGGATAAGGCACAAAATGACATACAATGGAAACAATGATAATGGATGGCTATTTGGCTAAAAGTGGTTACAAGAAACAAATGCCTAAATCATTTCCAAGCATGTACAAGATATGTAGCCTCAATCAAAGATTCAAGACAAGTTCTAGAGTGACAATCCATGATAGAGAACACGCAACAAGAAGAATAGCATTTTTCACTTAGGCTCAAATCCTCACAGCTAAAAGACTATTACTACAAATTCATTAAAGTCAACGTCATTGCCATTTAACTTGAATTCCTTAGAGAAATAAGGCTAAATTCTCTTCATGCTAAGTCAATCTACACTTTAACTATTTCATCATGCATAATTCCACACCAAAACTCCATCAATTTTTTTTTTTTCAAAAATAAAACATCAAATTCGGGCAAAACAGAGTAGCAAAATTCTGCACTGCAGAAATTCTGGCGACTCAGCTTTACTGACACAAAACTACACCAAAACAAATGCGAAAGACACCAAATAAAATTCTACAGCTAGAAGACATATAAGGCTTTAAAAACATGTAAAGAAACTAGCAAAATTCGTAGCCAATCAGTACAGAAAATTCATGCAAGACAGCTCAAAAATTCTGGACAGAAACAGAGAAAACAGAGGAGAAAGCAGAAATTTTTTTTTTTTTTTTTTTGAATAAACTCAAATTCTCTCCCCCCACACTTAAACATTGCATTGTCCTCGATGCAAATTATTACCAAACATCAAAAAAAATGAGGAGGACATAAATTGAAAGGAGGGAAAGAGTACGGCCTTATCATGGAGCCGGAACGTTGTAGAGTTTGATTTCCTCTACAGTTTCTTCTTTGAAGCCCTCGTAGAACTTCTTCAACATTTGCCCATTTACCATGAACTGCTTGTTGGTGGCCTCATTTTGAATTTCTACTGCACCAAAAGGAAAGACATTAGTAATAACAAAAGGGCCAACCCATCTAGAGCGAAGCTTACCGGGCATTAGCTTGAGGCGAGAATTATAGAGAAGGACTTTGTCTCCCACTTGAAATTCTTTTTTCTCAATTTTCTGATCATGTAAAGCTTTTGTCCTCTCTTTATAGATGCGCGCATTCTCATAAGCCCCTAGCCTTAGTTCTTCCAGTTCTTGAAGTTGCAACTTTCTTTCTTTACCGGCTAGGGTCATGTCCATATTGCATTGTTTAACGGCCCAATATGCCTTATGTGCAATCTCCACCGGCAAGTGACATGCTTTACCAAATACCAAGCGGTATGGAGACATGCCGATGGGAGTCTTGAAAGCGGTTCTATAGGCCCAAAGCGCATCGTCAAGCCTCTTACTCCAATCTTTTCTGTTGGGTTGCACAGTTTTCTCTAATATTTGCTTTATCTCTCGGTTGGAGACTTCTGCTTGCCCATTGGTTTGGGGGTGGTAAGGTGTAGAGGTTTTGTGCACCACCCCATATTTCTTCAATAGCCCTTGCATGTTTCTATTACAAAAGTGTGATCCTTGATCACTGATTATGGCCTTGGGGACACCGAATCTGCAGAAAATATGTGAACGAAGGAAATCTACAACAACAATAGAATCATCAGTTCGGGTGGCTTTAGCTTCCACCCACTTCGACACATAATCCACAGCAACTAAGATATACATGAAGCCAAAAGAAACAGGAAAAGGACCCATAAAGTCAATACCCCAAACATCAAAAACATCACAAAAAAGAAGAGGTTGTTGAGGCATTTCATTTCTTTTAGACACATTTCCAGTTCTTTGACATCTGGAACAATTTTTGCAAAAATCAAAGGCATCCCTAAATAAAGTAGGCCAATATAAACCAGAATCTAACACTTTTCTAGCTGTTCTTTGGGGACCAAAGTGTCCACCACATGCAAGAGTATGACAAAAATTCAGCACAGATGCAAATTCATGATTTGGAACACATCTCCTAATAATTTGGTCACTACAAATTTTCCACAAATAAGGGTCATCCCACACATAGTACCTAGCCTCGCTTCTTAATTTATTCAATTGATGTCTATTTTGGTATGCAGGCAATTCAGATGCAACAAGATAATTCACCAAATCAGCATACCAAGGCTCACCAGTACCATGCAAAAGGAGGAAACACTCATCTGGAAAATTGTCTCTTACAGGGAGATGTTCCAATGGAAGATCAGAAAGCCTACTCAAGTGATCTGCTACTACATTCTCTGCCCCACTCTTATCCTTGATTTCCACATCAAATTCTTGGAGGAGCAGCATCCATCTAAGCAATCTTGGCTTTGCATCTGGCTTCTTCAACAAATATTTCAGTGCTGCATGGTCAGAAAACACAGTTACTTTGGAGGCAAGCAAATATGATCTAAATTTTTCTAAAGCAAAAACAATTGCTAAAAACTCCTTCTCTGTGGTTGTGTAATTTGATTGAGCTGAATCAAGGGTACGGGACGCATAGGCTATGACATGCAACTTCCTCTCTACTCTTTGTGAAAGTACTGCTCCTACAGCAAAATTTGAGGCATCGCACATGAGCTCAAAGGGAAGCTCCCACTGTGGAGGTTGGATGATAGGAGGGGAGGTAAGTTGCTTCTTCAACTCATCAAAAGCTGACCTGCAAGCATCATTAAAAACGAAATCAGTTTCTTTTTGGAGGAGTTTAGATAGGGGTAGAGCGATCTTACTGAAGTCCTTGATGAATCTCCTATAAAATCCTGCATGGCCAAGAAAAGAGCGAACTTCCCGCACAGAAGCGGGGTAAGGCAAAGAAGAGATAACATCAACTTTGGCTTTATCTACTTCTATGCCACGTGGTGACACTATGTGGCCTAGGACTATTCCTTGCTCTACCATGAAATGACATTTTTCATAATTCAAGACCAAATTTTTCTCTATGCATCTCTCAAGTACTCTCTCCAAATTTTTCAGACATGCATCAAATGAGTCTCCATAAACAGAAAAATCATCCATGAACACTTCCATGCAATCCTCTAACAAATCAGAAAATATGCTCAACATGCATCTTTGAAAAGTGCCAGGTGCATTACAGAGACCAAAAGGCATGCGTCTATATGCAAAAGTACCAAAAGGACAGGTGAAGGTAGTCTTCTCCTGATCTTCAGGTGCAATGTGAATTTGAAAATACCCAGAAAAACCATCAAGGAAACAGTAATGAGACTTGCCAGCAAGTCTCTCAAGCATTTGATCAATAAAAGGAAGAGGAAAATGATCTTTTCTAGTTGCTTGGTTCAACTTCCTATAATCAATGCAAACACGCCAACTGTTTTGAACTCTAGTGGGCACTAACTCATTATTTTCATTTGCTATAACAGTTACCCCGGTTTTCTTTGGCACTACTTGTACCGGACTCACCCACTTACTATCAGAGATAGGATAAATAATACCAGCTTGGAGGAGCTTACTTACCTCCTTCTTGACCACATCAAGAATCATGGGGTTGAGTCTTCTTTGGGGTTGCCTCACTGGTTTTGTCTCTTCTTCAAGGAGAATTCGGTGCATGCACACTGAAGGACTAATTCCAGGAATGTCTGCTAGAGTCCACCCAATCGCCTTCTTATTCTTTTTCAGCAAACTGATCAATTTTTCTTCTTGATTGGGGTTCAAGTTGTTGGCCACAATGATTGGAAGTTTGTCTCCTACTTCCAAGAAGGCATACTTGAGGTTTTCTGGTAAAGCCTTCAACTCCAATGCAGGTGGTTGGATGGAGGATGGAATTAGTTTTTGTGGAATCACATCCAAGGAAGCACCTACAAATTCAGTTTGCTCAAAGATAGAATCCTTGGCTAAAGAGGAGGAAGGGTTAGCAGCAAAAGAGGAAAGAGATGAAGAATGTGCAACATTACAATTTAAATCACTACACCTACAACTACCTAAAATAGAAACAGAATCTAAGTATAAGCTAGAGAAATTTACAGAATCAGGATGCACATCAGAATCCAAATCACTATGCAAATCAGAATGCAACTCAGAATTGTCAGCATTTAGAGAGTTTTCAATTTCAGTGCAAGCATGACAAAATTCAGAACCAGCACAGTTGCATTCAAAGGCATCTACCAAATCAGAGAATTCAGGAAAATCAGAAATTAATTCATTTTGGAAATCTTCACATGCCTCATCAACTAAGTAATCCAAAAAGTTAACTACATGCACATTGGAATGATTTTCTATAGGATGTTTCATGGCATCCAAAATGTTAAAATCAATTTTATTACCAGCAAACTCCATTGACAAAGTCCCTTCATGCACATTAATGATGGTTTTTGCAGTTTTCAGAAAAGGTCTACCAAGTATTAATGGTGCATGGCCAGGAGTATTATCATTTTCCATATCAAGCACATAAAAATCAGCAGGAAAAATGAGATCTTTAACTCTTACCAGAACATCTTCTAAAACTCCTGCTGGATGTGCTGTGCTCCTATTGGTAAGTTGGACAATCACTCCAGTTGGTGAAAGAACACCAATCTTGAGGCTCGAGTACACTGATTTGGGCATAACATTGATTGAGGCTCCCAAATCCAGCATAGCGTTGGAGAACTCCATGTTGCCTATTGTGCATGGTATTGTGAAAGTTCCAGGATCTTTGCACTTGGGTGGCATGGGTGGTTGGATGAGTGCAGACACATTTCTTCCCAAATTGACTCTCTCATTACCCCTTAAACGCCTCTTATGAGTGCACAACTCTTTGAGGAACTTGGCATACTTGGGGATTTGCTTAATTGCTTCCAAAAGTGGGATATTGACCTCTATTTTCCTGAAGGTCTCCATGATCTCCTTATCCATGTCAGATTCAGAAGCTTTCCTTGATTGAGTCTGCCTATTAGGGAAAGGAAGAGGAATTTTCTGAACCACTTCTTCATCCTTTTTGTTTTGCTCACTGGTTGAAGATGAAGGAACACTTTGCTGGACATTTGATTTTTCTGGTTCAGATTCAGAAGCTGGACTGTCTACTTGTTTGCCACTCCTCAAGATGATGGCACTCACATTGCCTCTTGGGTTGATCACTGGTTGGGATGGCAAACTCCCTGAACCTTGGCTTTTCAGCTCATTGACTGTTGTGGCTAACTGGCCAATCTTAGTTTCCAAATTCTGCATATTTGTTTCTGTCCTTTGCTGGAACTGAAGAGTATTGGCAGTCAGTTGCTTCATTAGATCCTCAAGACTAGGCTCAGGTTTCTTGGGTGCTGGAGGAGGTGTATGGCTAGCTTCAGGTTGATTGTATCTTACATGGGGTGGCTGGTAAGGGGGGTTAGATGTATTCCCATACTTGAAAGCTGGATGATCACGCCACCCAGGATTGTAGGTGGAGGAATATGGGTCATATCTCTGTTGTTGTGGCTGCATGGGTCTACCAGGGAATATACCAGCACATGACTCAGTTGAGGTCTCTTGCAGCTGAGGGCATTGATCAGTATGGTGGGTATTCAGGGAACAAATACCACAGGTTGAAGGAGGAGGGGCTTGTTGTTGTGTTCTCTGATTTAATGCCAATTGCCTCACCATTGAAGCTAATTCCTCCAATTTATTTTCTATCCTTTGCTGCTCCATGGGAGGTGTCCTCACCTCATTGACAGTAACTGTTGGATCACTCAATCTGGTGCCAAATTGCTGAGCATTTTGGGCCATCTTGGCCAACAATTCATTTGCTGCAGTAGGAGTCTTATCCACCAATGCCCCACCAGCAGCTGCATCAACTATATATCTGTCCATAGGCAGTAATCCCTCATAGAAATACTGGATGAGAAGCTGCTCTGAAATCTGATGGTTTGGACAGCATGAGCAAAGCTTCTTAAACCTCTCCCAATATTCATGCAGAGATTCACCATTCAACTGTCTAATCCCACTGATATCTTTCCTGATTGCTGCTGTTCTGGAGGCTGGAAAGAATTTTTCTAAGAACAACTTCTTCAGCTCATCCCATCTTGTTATCAAGGCAGTGGGTAGATAGTAAAGCCAATCCTTGGCTGCCCCATCCAGAGAGAAAGGAAATGCTATTAATTTGATCTGTTCTTCTCCAACTCCATGTGGTCTCATGGTAGAGCAGACAACATGGAACTCCTTTAAGTGCTTGTGCGGATCTTCTCCTGCAAGACCATGAAACTTAGGCAACAAATGGATTAGACCAGATTTTAGTTCAAAGTTAGCATCCAACTCAGGATAATTTATGCACAATGGTTGATAATGCACATCAGGTGCAATCAACTCTTTAATTGATTGTTCTTGCCTATTTTGAGGCATTTGTGCATTTTGATTATCCATCCCAGTTATCCCAGCTGACTCAGAATCTGTAGACTCCAACACAATATCAGATTCAGAATCTGATTCAACTTCTACACTATCAACAGCTAACTCAACAATTTCAGCAAGAATTTCAGAAACTATACTAGTCCTAATGCTATTACTTCTCACTAGCCTATGGAAGGTCCTATCAATTTCTGGATCAAAAGGTGGTAAGTCCACGTGACCAGACCTTCTCATATACTAGAAAGGGCACAAATTCACGAGAAAACAACAAAAAGAACAAAAAGAGCAAAATAAGCACAAAATGGTCCAACCAAGGAAAATGACCAAAAATGAAGTATCTCAGAAAAATCTGATTTTTCTTGGAAAAATCCTTCACCAATTTGAGGCACAAAATCAAAAAACAGAACTCAAAAATAAGATCTACAAAAATCAAACCAAAAATCACAATTAATTAGAAGAATGGCTAAAATCATTGTAAAATGGAAAAAGTGGTCTAAACGTTGGAATTTAGCCGAGATAGGGCGGTGCTCCTCACAACAAAGTCGTAAGGAGTTTTTCCCGAAAGGGTCGTGTTTAGTGGACTACCAATTTTTCAAGTCAATCCGATTTAGTTTTTTAAGCTGATGAATAGTGACTGAAATATACTAGGAAACTTGAAAAGTTGACTTGAAAAATTTGTAATCACTTCCAACAATACCAAGCCACAAAAAATCAAACAAGAACACGATAGAACAACTAATTAACACTTCGAAATGAATTGGCTCCCCGGCAACGGCGCCAAAATTCTGGTTCACGCCACTACGATGCCAAATCGCCCAGAATTGAATTTGTGGCAATTTGCAGTATAGTGATCCCCAGGTCGTATTCACTCAAGGAGCCTCACTTCTTGATACTAATTAATCGTTCTAAACACCTAAACACCAATTAAGAGTATATAAACGTGGGGGGGGTTTTGTAGCAATACTAACTAACTAAATAAAACAGAACAGCAATTAAACACTACAACAGCAGCAAAATATGCAGCAACAGCAGTAACAGCAGAAATTGCAAGAAATTGACAGTAAAGAGACTATGTAATCAGCCACTAGGATTCATGGGAGTGTAACTATCATTACCTAACTCATTGATTCAGTTTTGTTCTCATTCCATTGTTTGGTTCTTTATGAAAATGTTTCTAGAATAACATCTAGAATTTAATGCTACTAATTACAGTCAAGAACATCTCTCTACTATAACTAGATGCATTCAGTGGAAAATCTCAACCAAACCAAGTTAAATATATCATTTAACTAGTCATTTCGCCTTCCTCACTTTCCTAATCAGTCAAGCAAGGTTATGTCTTATATATAAGTCAGTTTATGTTACAACTCAAGCTCTAATCAGAATTTGACAGCAAAATAAACATGACAGCAAAACAGAAACGAAATGAGATGAAAATGGAGAACAAAACACTTAACTTGCATTCTTAGTTCAAGCTACAACATCCCAGTGGTCTAGTGACTAATTACAATGAAAACTTAGCCCTCCATAAGAGCAAAACAGCCAATAACAGAAGCAAAAACAGAGGGGAAGAGAGAGCTGCGAATTTTCTAAGTCTGCCTGCCTAAAATGAATGTATTCTTATTTCTAAAACTGATGCCCCTTCAATGCCTTAGAATATTCTACCCTAGATGCTTCCTCCATGATGTAGCAGCACTTTGACAGCAAAACATCAGTATAATTAATGTTTCTGCAGCAGAAAGTAGGCATGGCAGCAGCAGATTTAATATTTCTGCAGCAGAAAGTAGGAAACAGCAGCAGAACATAGGTATGGCAGCAGCAGAACAGCATGGAAGAATTGATATTTCAGCCTTGCTTTCTGACCTACGAAATTTAATATTCATGCCCTCAAATTCTGACTACATGGCATTCAATAAGAGTTCAAGTGGGCCCCACATCCAGCATATCCTAGTCAGCATCTGCATCATCCAAAAAGTGCCACATTAGCATCCAAATCATCATCTTTGTCCATGTCAGCATTTTTCTCTCTAAAATTAAAATTTGTAGGAATTAAATTGAGCATTTTACAATTCAAGTTCTAAAAATATAAAATTGAAACACATTCAATCCATAAATAGTTTATACCCAATAAATTCCAAAACATAATAAAATTAGAGAATTGGCAACATTGGAATAGCCATAGGACTAAGATAGGGACTAAAAAGTATATAAAAATACCCGATATCAGTAATGTTGATACATATTATAATATGTATTTATGCAAAGGAAATAGTAAGAATTAGCACAAAGGAGTTGAAATTGTTTTTATTTGTGCACTGAGTTATATATGTTGAATTATGATGTGTTTGACATGCATAATGTGAAAAGATCCTTCTGTAGGAAGGTAGACCCACGTTGATGAAGCCTTGAGAAATGGAGGTATGGAGAAGCATACCTATATAATGAGGTATTTGAGCAGAACGTTCGGAGGAACACAGACCCACAACAATGTAGCTCATGAAATGCAAAAAATGAGTCCATGGGAACACAAACTGACATGATAGGACTCTTATGTGATAATCTATTGGAACACAAACTCACGTTGATGAAGCTTGAGGAGTGAACTTATGGAAACGTGGACCCATGGGGTATGATGTGCTATGATATGTGTGTGTGTGTGTGGTGTTCGGAATTTACCATAAGAACGCAGACTCATGGCAAGACTTGGTTCATGGACAGGTAGATCCTTGTCAATGTGACTCGAGGATCAAATTTAAGGGAATGTAGACCCCTAATTTAGACTTCTTAAGCGACATCCACTAGCGAGAGTAAGTCCTGTAATTAAAGCCCAATGAGGTATTCATGAGAACGTAAACACACGAGAGGAGAACATGTGTTTGTTTATACATGTCACACTACGTACATATTTATATTGCATGTTTGTGTAGAGTAGGGCTAGTTTGGGTGAGTCTGAGGATTAGACTTACCCTCTCACAATTGCAAGTATAGAAGGATGTTCAGACCAATGACAAGCAGATCGAGGATGCCTCCGCATTACTCAGGGTAAGGTAATTTTATTTATTTTTAAGCTAATTATTATAGTATACTTTGTAATTAGATAGGTCACCTAGGATTTAGTGTTAGTGGTAATTATAATTGGAAAAGATCTAGGCTTGCGGCGGTGCGAGTGACTCATTGTTTGCGCTGATCATGGCCTCAGATCTAATAGTGGTAGTAACACTGGCAAAATGGGCTTTGGCCTGTGGGCCATGCCCGACCAGCCTGTATTTAGGCGAGCCTAGACATCTAGATTTAGGCTCGTTTGAAAAACGGGTCGGCCCGCTTTTTTTAAAAAAAAAATAATACAGTTATATAATTAAATTATATTATTGTATATAATTATATATTTGAGAAAGAGATTATGAATGATGTACTTAATATATTCTTATTTCTTAGGGCCTGTACCATTGTCTTTCTCATACTCATGAATATTTTATTGTCAACCAGCAAGTAGTGCATGGATAAATTGAAAGGCAAAAAAATTGCACAATGCATCTGTTAATTAGTGTATGATGTCCAAGCATTGAATATGGCCATATTGGGAAAGCTTGCCTTACAGATATGGGGGGAAGGCATGCCTGACTCTTGTAAATTGCAATTGAAGCATATAATACAATATCTATTTATAAATAATATATTTGTTCAATTATTTTGTATAAAAAATAATTTAAAAAAAAACCTAGCCCATGAGTCTGCCCGTGAGCCCGTAGGCTTAGACTTCGAAGTCCTGGCCCATTTAAAAACGATCCGGCCCACGCCTGTTTTGCCAATGCTAAGTGTCAAAACTCCTAATCCCTGATTTCGGATCATGACATAATGAGTTTCACCCAACCTAACATAGCATATGATGTGTCTTAGTTGAGTATATATACACACAATCCTAACAAAGATCATTGGGGTGCTTTGGTCAAGCTAATGAAATAATTGAGAAGTATCATGAATTATAATATCATATAAAGTGGATTCTTCATCATATTAGAAGAACACAATGATGCTAACTAGATTTATGATTTAGATAAAACAACATTCATTAATTGTTATGTGTTCAACCTTAGTGGTGGTGTAGTATCTTGGAGATCAGTCAAACAAACTATTATTATTAGATCCATTGTGGAATCAGATTTTTTTTGCTTTGGAATTGGTTGGTAATGAGACTAAGTAGTTGAGAAACTTCTTAACAATTTTTTTTCATTGGGTATGCATCAATGTCATCTGTGTCTATGCAATGTAATTACTAAGTAGCATAGCCATTGAAAAGAACAAAACTTTCAACGGTAAGAGTAGACACTTGCATTTGAGGTACAAAGTTATTAAGCAGATACTAGAAAGATAAAAATATAATTATATCAATCAATTATATGAATTTAAAAGATAATTTGGTCAATCATTTGACTAAACATGCATGTAAGAAGGAAATTAATCCTTGATACATTAAGGAGAAGTGGATTTATGCTAACGGAAATTAACAGTGATGGTAACCCAACCTTTGTGATTGGAGATCCCATAAAGAAGGTTCATAGAGTAATAATAAGTCATCTATTAGTTCTGTCAGCACTATTATTTCAATCCCTTTCCTATGGTGTAAGTGTGAAAGTGCTAAAACGCATTTGATAAAGAGACTAAGCGAAGCTCTTAAAGATTTTTAGGGCCTAAGCGAAGCTCTTAAAGATTTTTAGGGCCCTTATAGGCAGTGTATTCATTGCAAATACACTTAATAATATCACTTGTATGAGTGTAGAGTGAGGCCACTCCTATGAGATTGTGACAATTTCTAGAACACTCATGAATACCAGGCACTTGCACAGTCGAAAACGCACACAACAGTGTCAATAGCAAGAACTGTGAGGGTGTGATATGATTGGTAAAACCTCTAACTTACAATAAGAATTCGCTAGTTCATAAAAGTTATATGTTTTACCACTAACTTTATAGGTTATGTTTTATTTGTCTAGATCTTGCTTATAGTCTTTGACACCAGACTCAAAGCATTTACACTCATGTGTGTAACTTAGAACATTGTTTCATTTAAATTTTTTTTTTGAGATACGTGAGAGATTGTTGTGAAAATTATAGTATTTCAAAAGGAATATTTAAAATTGTTGTGAAAATATTTTAAAATATTTTTGAAGAAATATTTTAAACTTAAATCTAGTAGTCATGATTTGTAACAACTCATTTATAATTTTTAATTAGAAATTATTTTAAAGACTATTTCCATAACTACCATGATTTCCTAAAAGCCCTGGTGTAACATTCTATTATCCCTATAATATCTCTACTCTCTAGTCAGTTTTTAAAATTGTTTATTATGCTTTAAAATTGATTAACACATCATTCTTATATATACACATATATACATTTTAGCAAGGAATGAGAAAGAAACTACTATAATTTTCTGGGTTACTTATTCAATTTTTGTTTTTGTTATTCTAGTACCAGGATTTCATTCTAGAAAGATTTGCTTAATCTTAGAAAAATTTTCATTTTGTAAAATATTCCTTAGAAACATAATTCTTCAATATGACTCAAGATGAATTATTTACACAATTGCTTCAATTCATACAAAACTTTCAAGTCGATCACAGACAATAATTAGGACCTGAAACTCAAACCTAGTTGCTTGTTGAGTTTATGTTCTCGATGTCCACAAAGGTGCATTCAGTTCAAAGAGGGTGACACATAAAAAATGTGAATGTTGAAATCTTATAAAATTCTCTCAAAATAAAAGGCATGACGTAATTGTTGACGTAAGTTTTACTGATGATCCCTGGTCATCAAGAACATATCACCACGTGACTACAAATCCAAAACTAGAGGGAGGGATCACAGGTTTCACGATATAAACTTCCCACATACATTATCCGTGACTCGGTTTCACGGGCCTAAGGATAAATCTTGGTTTGTTTATCCGTATAAACAGCGAAGCAGCATCGTCACAAGCTTGCCATCGAGAATCATCATCGTTCATGAGTATTTTTTAACTCTTGAACAAAAAAAGGAGAAGCAATGTCTATTGAGGCTATGGCGATGGCAGGCTTGGATTATAGAGAATGTGGCGTTAATTTTGAAGAGTGGGATCGCCATTTCCACGAGCAGCCTCCTCTGTACTTGCAGATTGAGCAAAGTCTGTGCGGGGAAATGGAGAACAAGAACAAAGTCCATGTTGAATCGATGAAGGAGAAGCTCCGAGAATGGGCAAAGGCTGTTTCCTCCGAGCAACAGTCTGTTTTTCATATCATAAATAAGAAATGTACTGTAGTTAGCTAGTATATCTCAGGAACAATCATGAGTCTATGAAGGATTCAAGCATATGAACTAGTTAAGAAATGTACTGTAAACGCTGGCATATTTCAGGAACAATCGAATCTACGAAGGATTCATGCATATGAACTAGTGTGTTTGCCCCATTACTTGAAGTAGATGGATCCCATACATATTGAGTAAATTATTTAGTTAGATTATAATTTTTTTTATTAAATCTTAAAAAAATTAAGTGTTTCAATTTAATATTTAAAAAATTATATTTGTTTCAATTTAATTATTTTCGTGTTAAATCTCAATTTTTTTATTGTCATAAATTACTTTGACAAACAAAAAAATTAAATTAAAATAAATAAAGTCTTTTTAGGACTAAAGTGAAACAATTAATTTTTTAAAAACTAAATACAAATAAATAAATTGTAATCGGCTGAGAGCTAAGTAAATTAATCTAGATTAAGCTTTGTCTCCTTGTCCCCAACATCAAAGAATGATTTCAAATTTTCAACGGAGCTAGAGTGCATCAGCAACGCCCCATAATTGCAAAAAAAAAAAAAACCCTTCTCCGGAAAAGAAATACTGTAAAAATTACCCCCAACAGAAGAAAAAAAAAAGAAAAGATTTTGCATGAGTTCTGCATGTTCTCTCTGACACTCAGCTTCAGATAGTAAAATATCTGCACATTTCAACCGAGTTTCATGTATTCTCAAAACTGTTGGTTAAAAATTATATACAAGATAACGAACAAAGACAAATATCTCGACAAACATCAGTTGCAGAAACATCAAAGATTACAATGGTATTTCCTTCTTGCTTACAGTTGGAATACAATAACCTTTGCATCTCTCACCAAGCTAACCTGACAAAAAATATATTTAAGATACACCATACAAATATGACCCGTTCAAATTTCTGGATCATCACCTCCCACCAGACAACTCAATTGCATCTTGGTTATTAACTGAATCTTCTCCCCAGTCAAATCTTCTTTGGAGTCTCTCATATTCTTGCCTCCGAGTGACCTCCACGTGTTGCCATTCCTCCCACCTTTCAGCTAGTCCTTCCCCTTCTAGCATTCTAACAACCTCTGACATTGCTGGACGGTCCTCCGGTGAAGCTTGGGTGCAGAGCAGTGCAACTTTTATCATCATTTCAACCTCTTGTATGTTGTAATTTTTGTTTAAGTTGCTGTCAACAATAGCATCTAGACGTTTTTCCCGTTCTAGTTTCTTAACCTATGAAGCACATAAAAGTAGAGAAAAGGTAACAATAAGTGAAAACTGAAGTGAAAGTGATACATAGCTATGTTTTTAACATGATAAAGATAAACACAAGAACCATGAAGTGTTGAAGACAAAAGTGAAAACTGAAGTGAAAATGATACATAGCTATGTTTTTAACATGATAAACAAGTGTTGAAGACAAAGGATAGAACACCTCTTTACACAAGCCTACAGACATTTTTTTCAAATTTTTTACCATATCAAGTTGAAAAGACAATTGGAAGCATATGGCTTATTTTATAAAGTGTATAAAGTACCGTGAAACAACATTATAACTTAGTTCCAGGTTCCCAAGCATGCAGGGGTCAATTTATAACAATCCCTATTAATGAAATGTGAGTGGTCTTATTAAGCTTTATAACATGGCAAGAGAAGCAACAACACTATATTTCAACAGACAATGAAAGAGGTTGATGACACGTTATTGTTAAAAATGAGCAACCAGTTATGTTGCACATTTCTATTTCCAAACACATGCACGTTTGCGCAGGCAAGTACCCATTTGAAAATACATTAAAGTGGGCAACAAATCTGGACTCTATCGGCCTCACCAGTCATTACTTCCTCTATATCAGACAAATACCAAACTGGACACCACCAAAGCACCCAAGGCATGCAGAAGTACAAAGCATGTTAAATAGATAAGACATAAACGGAGGTGCAAACAAGGAGAACAAGATATTAAAATTCTCACATGGTCAAGCAATAACACGTCATCTTCCTCTTCCAAACGTGAAAAGTCAATTGCCCGTTGACCTGTAACAAGCTCCAAAAGCATAATCCCATAACCAAAAACATCGGTCCTTTCAGAAGATTTTCCAGTGGATAAGTATTCAGGAGCTATGTGGCCCATTGTCCCACGAACTTGAGTTGTCACACTTGTTTTTCGAACATCAACTAACTTTGCCAAACCAAAGTCGCCAACAACTGCTTCAAAATCTTCATCTAGTAATACGTTAGCGGCCTTCACATCCCGGTGAATAATCTTAGGATTGCAATGCTCATGAAGATATTCTAGGCCACGGGCTGTGCCCAAAGCCACTCGTTTTCTTGTTGGCCAGTCCAAAACAGGTTCCCAAGGCTTCAGTTCTGCACCAATATTCATGTTGTCAAATCTAGCTCGAAAAATGACTTATAAAACAAGCTACTTATATATAATCTAAAGCCTACCAGATACAAACACATGATTTATAGGCTTACATGGCATAAATCAATAATACCTTATGCTTTTGAAATGTAAAAACAGAAAGAAGCTGAACATTTCAAATGGTACAGGCTTGCATGATGGCCATGCCAATGACAAAACAACATTTATCCATCCACCACATTCTTGTTTCATTCCCCAAATGTCTGATATTAATATAAAGATAATTTATGACAATAAATCTAAAGCTTTGAACAAATCTTAAAATTGGTAGGCAGTGATTAGTGTTGCAGTAAATCATAAATTATTCTGCCCGCACCCAGCAGACAAGCAACGCCCGCTAAGTATTATAACTATATACCTCGTAGACGATAGGCAACACTTAAGTTCTGCATGAAGGGATAAACTAAGAGGCGCTCAGTTGGAGTAGTACAAAACCCAATCAGCCGTAACAGGTTCCGATGGACAGCTACACTTATCATCTCAACTTCCCGCTGGAAAGCGGCATCTCCCCCAGGACTTTCATAATCAGTTAACCTTTTGACAGCAACTTTTGTGTTATCACCTAGAACACCTTTATAGACCTTTCCAAAGCCTCCCTGTCCTAGAACATTTTTCTCACTGAAGTTGTCTGTAGCCATCTGTAGTTCTCTCCAGGCAAATCTTTTTAGTTGACCAAATGCAATTCGGCGATCAACTTCACCTGACCAAAATATTTTTAAAAATAAAAATTACCGCAGAGTTTCACAGAAAAACTGAAGTTCACATCAATCTAGAATGTTTTTATATTTAACCTAGTTTTTGATACCAAAGAAAGTATATTTTACCCAGTTTTCACAATTAAAAGCATGACCACAACAGGTTCATCTTATAGATTCTCCAGTCATCCCACAAAAACATGGGATCATAAGAGTAGCAGTTGAATATGGGGTTTAAAGGAATAGAGGAGGGTACATTCCAATGAGTACCAGTAAATCCAGTGGACCACAAGGGAAAGGATGACTAAAACGCATTGACAATATGGAGAGCAAGGCACTGAAAGAACTAAGCCTTATTATCAATTGAAAATTACATTATTGAACCACATGCCACAAACAACATCCTCAAATTTAGAATGGCAAATTTTTACTGCAGCCGAATCCCATTGAATGTCAAGGCCAATATGAGAACCTAACTAGCCAGAATGGTGCAATGCCAATGAATTGATATACATAATGAGTTAGCAATATACCACAAATAAATTATTCTAGTATGTGGATAATAATATCTTCTACTGTAATAACTCTCAATGAATTTACAGCATAGATTGTCTTGAATTGAATGCATAGATAGGATTATGAGGACTGACTTTGAATACTACAAAGATGTTTACATTAATGCCCATGTTTCAATTAAAGGAGCCAAACACAATTACAGAGCACACACTAACAGGGAACTCAAACCTGCAACATCAACAAAAACATCGCGTTTGTAGCCTTTGCGTCTACCCTTGCACCAGAAGAACAGAAGACCACCAAGAAAAATGACAACTACTAACCCAACAATAATTCCAACTATAAGGCCAATTTTTGGCTTATGTGATGACCCTGCCAAATGTA
The DNA here is from genome assembly GCA_037074585.1 of Biancaea sappan. Taxonomy (NCBI): domain Eukaryota; kingdom Viridiplantae; phylum Streptophyta; class Magnoliopsida; order Fabales; family Fabaceae; genus Biancaea; species Biancaea sappan. The sequence goes on along the minus strand of CM073491.1, from coordinate 13,881,894 downwards.
GAAAAATTAACATTCGGCTTTTCACCAGCAAGAGGAATAGATAACAATATCTCACAAATCAAACCAACAAAATCTTTTAATCAAATAACCTTGATCTGCACTATCAGATGCACAAGAGTGAGGGTAAGTTGTGCCACAATTCAACATATTTCCAGTGAAACTGCAATAAGTAGTACAGTTAATAAAAGTGGAGAGCAATGAATAAAAAATTGTGTTGCCAACAAAAAGAGGGCGGGGGATATCAAGCATCCTAAACCCAAATATTCTATCCAAAAAAGCCCATAAAATACAGCACAGAAGTCACACCAGATAGAAGGACAAAAGGATTTCAAATTGCTTTTAACCCTTGAAACTTTTGTTTCTCCATATCACTTTTAAGCGTTAGATAGGAACATACGGTCCTTAGGGTCAAGGATAGACATACATCTTTCAATGGTGCTTTAAATATTTAACAATACTAATTTACCACCCGTACTTGTATTTAGGAATTTTAAATAACTGCTCAGGAATTTGACCATTGAGATTATTTGAATCCAGCAAACTGCAAAAAGGCGTTTGAAAAATCCATCAGATACAAAAGAATGAGACATACATAGAAGTTACTTCCAAAATTTTCAGAAACCATTCTTTTAAATATAATTTAAGTAATAAGGGAACAACTATTTCTGCATCAAAAAATTATTTCACATACACGTTGATCAAGCTTGGGAGACTACCAAATGATTCAGGAATATTCCCACTGAGATTGTTCTGACTCAAAGTCCTGGTTGTAGGATCAAACACAGACACTGTTAAAACATTACAAATTGACAACAGATACAGTCTTATCATTTATATATCTATATATATATATATACATATATTATTAATATATATATATACACATATATATATATATATGTGTGTATATATATATATATATATAGGAGATAGAGAGCATACTTACAAGAATTGAAGCTTTTTAAGATTACCAAGGGAAGATGGTATTTCACCAGTTAATCTGTTGTTTTCCAAATCCAGCCTGGTCAAGCTTGTCAGGTTTCCTAATTCTTTTGGTATCTCACCAGTGACGCCATTCCCTTGCAAGGAACTGCAATATAATTGCATGATATACACCATGATTACACAGAAAAATCTTGCTTGCTTCTTTTTGAACAGTTATATATAATATAAAAAGGGAAAGAGAGAAATTTCCACAAAATATAACAGAAGCCAAAGTGTGAAATATCATAATGCCAAGATAAGCATCTACCCACCAAATCCACTATCGATGCCACCAAAAACAAACAAAAGCATTTCCAATATAATCAAGAAAATAAACTCATTAAGAAATTATGAGACAAATCACAAGATTCACTGAAGAGCTGAAAAGATTATTGCATAAGAACCAATGATAAAAAAAATAAATAAAAAAAAATAAACAATCAAAATTTTCATAAACTGTAAAAGATATACATTTTACACTTTCAGTTTCTCAAATATATGACTAGAAAGCACATGCATCCTAACTGCTACATTTGATCTAATACATAGAAGATGGAATGTGCACATCTAACAAAGCTTAAATCTTGAAATAAGCTATGAAAAATATCACAAATATGCATGCAATATGATTTTACATCAGATCGCTATAACTCAAAGTAACAAGAATGCTGAGAGTAACTACTTAAAACAGTAAAGGACAAGGAAAATAGGGATCAGAGATGCAGACCATTATAATGACTCAACTACCAAGGAACAGTTTTTGATTTATTGTCGATTAACAAGCTGATGTGATCAAATAAGTTCAGGTTGTTTAAAATTGAGTGGAATTAGAAAAGTAATATAGCATTACATATGTGTGACCCAGATTGTGTGTATAGTATATATTATAGATACTTACAGAGTTGTTAGACTTTTTAGTACTCCGATTCTTGGGGTCAAGATTCCAGTAAATCCCATCAATGCCAATGAACTGTAACAAAGCAAGTTATACGATCACACAGCAAGCTTGAAGTTAAGATAAACAGGAGGGGAATATGTAACCTAGCAGGGACCATCAAGGTGATGACTGTCAACATCTTCAGCTTATCAAATATTAAAAAGAAAATCATCAATGGAGAACTGCATAAGAATATCTTACACTTGTACAACATTGTAATTCTGGTCACAGTAAACACGGGACCAAGTACAAGGGTTTACTTGATTTTGGTTCCAGTCAGTAAGCTGATTAGCTGAAGCATTCAATGATATCTTTAATGCAAATAGTGCGTCTCCTGAAATGAACAAGAACGTCATCAAGCAGCTAGAGCTAAGAGCCCAACATCACTACACCATTCAGAAAACCAGACTATCAGATAAATTTAAAAAGCAAAGGAATTAATTAATAGTTGGGACAAAGGAGAGATTCTTTAAGAAGATTTTTAGCAAGGTGCAGGCACAAAGATGCAAGTGTTATTAAATGATTACATAATTTGAAAACCACATAGAAAGGAAAATATTCTGAACGTCAATTCCTTTTACTTGATTATAATCCTTCCCAGATTTTACAAGATCCAAATTTTTCATTGACTTCCAACTCAAAAAAATTTTCTCCTGTATTTGCCAAAATGAAAATTCATATTAAGCATATATTTAAATAATGATTTGGAAAAACACACTGATTGATTCTACTAGAAGAAGTGTGGGATTCATAGGCTCAAAAGAGTCATCTAATCTTATTGGTAAAGGGATGTATCATCGTCTTGTGGGAAAACTCATATACTTCTCTCATACTAGACCTGACATCAGTTTTGTAGTAAGTGTAATAAGTCAGTATATGAATAATCCTAATGAAGAACATCTTGAGGCTGTTAATCAGATACTTCGATACTTGAAAATGACACCAGAAAAGGGTCTATTTTTCATAAAAGAGCTCAACAAAAGTATTGAAGTCTTCTTAGATACTGATTGGGCTGGTTTGATAGGAGGTCTACTTCTAGATATTGTACCTATGTGTGAGAAAATCTTGTCACTTGGAGAAGTAAAAAATAGTCTGTGGTGTCTAGAAGTAGTGCTAGCACATGGAATCTGTGAAGTAATATGGTTGAGAAGAGTGATGGAAGAGCTTCGGCTTCCAATCACTACCTCCATGAAAATCCATTGTGACAATCAAACAGCAATTCAGATTAATCGTTACAAAACCAAGCAGGCAAAGATCGATCGTCATTTCATCAAAGAGAAGTTGGAGCAAGAGGTCATTGAGATAATTTATACTCCTATGCTCCAATAGACGGCTGATATCCTTACCAAGGCTATTCCCAAAACACAGTTTGATAATCTTTTATCCAAATTGGGAATGATTGACATTTACTTCCCAGCTTGAAGGGGAACGGGGCATTCTATCTTTATTCTAATTCTATCATGATTGATTTGTTTCCTTTTTCATTAGTATGATTGATTAGAATTAATTTGTATTTATTAGAGTTGATTATTTTCCTTTTTTATTGCCCTAACTAGGTGTATATAAACCCTAGACTCCTCCTCGTAAGAATCAGATTTTGAGTAAATAAAATACTTCAATTTCCTACAAGAAGAAAGAGCAAGGAATTAAAAAAAAAAAAAAAAGGGTTAAAGCACCACCTAGTCAACCTTACAGGCAAAGGAAAATGAGAAACTTTTTTGTATTAAGTTAACTTGTGTGCTAAAAAGCTTTACTAATAAGAAAGGATAATCAAATATACAACACAGACAACTTCCTAAAAGCAAAAGAGCAGATTTTGATGCCAAGATTTTTAAGGACAGAGAAAGAACAATAATTGAGGAGATTCTGTGACTCGCTAGAAACAAATGAACTATATAAAATAAAATAAAAACTGCAGATAAGCATTACATAGCCTACTGCTTTATGAACAAGTTGAGTACCCGAAAAATAGAATTTTGTACCTTGTACATCAGGCGATACAAAAGAGCATAAGCAGGCCAATAGCAAAAGTAAAATTAGGAAGTCCATTTCCACTGGCATCAGCCACAAACACAATATGTATAATAATCAATTATCAGAGCACCACCAATCTCTGCAGAGATATCAAACCATTAAGCTGTAAACATTGAATAACAACAGTAAACACCATATAAGGATAAGAATTTTTTGTGATATGAGAAATTTAATGATCAACATATATTTGCCAAGATAAACAATACTAAGCAAGATACCAGAGTGATACCAAGAAAATTACCGTGATATGAGAATTGTAATGATCAACCATATATTTGAGTCTAAGGAAATATGATGCCTTATGTTTATGCATGTACGTAAATGTCAAATTGCATCTTCTTCACTTCACTTATTGCATAAAAGAGAGGACCATATTGCAATTCCAAGACGCCCATCACAATTGGGAACTGTGTAGTGCTAGAAAACAAATGCTAAAGTTTGCTTCACTCACTCATTTACCTCTCCCACTGAAAAAGAGAAGTGTGAGCAAGGTTCTGAATTCCCCCTATGGGATGAAAATGCTAAAGCCAATATCCTTATAACATTCTATAGCCTATAACTGCTGCTTAGTTTTAAATGAAAAAGGACAGTAGTAAGGTAATGGAAGCAGTCTCAAGACAACCAATTGCATGAATTTTGCTTTTCTAGCGATAAAAGATACAGAAATCATTGTTATCACCAATATCTTGAGAAAACATTAAGCATTACCGAGTCCCATTCACAGACTCGTGTAGATTTACTAATAATATAATTGGAGTTGAGGGGTAGGAAAGGCTTTTTCACATACACTTAAATCTGGTGAATTAGCCTCTATAACAAATGAACAATTAAGGACGGAAGTTTCATAGTTGTAGACGCCACGGGAACATACGATAAAACAATAACCAAATACATCTTCAAAAAAATCAAATTTTTTCAATGAGAATTGAGCAAAAACCGTCGCCAGCTCCCGTAGTTCCATTAGGTATCAACAAAAAGTGGGGATAAGTGGGGAAATCAAATCAAATAGCTGCAGTTCGTTCGATCACAATTTTTTTTTGTTATGTGGCGAAAGCGAAGTGAAGGAGAAAGAAAGAGAAAAGTATACGAGTTTCAGCCCAAACGTTGGTAAAAAAAATGCTTAATATAATACTGACAAACACGATCCCATCCAAAAAACAAACGAAAGTAAAAAGGACCTAGAATCGGAATCATGTAGAAGAACAGTCTCCAGACGACCGATAAAGAGAAGACAAAATTAGAAGAGTATGGAATACCTAAAGCTTGTTACTTTCCTCTATAAACAAAAAAAATGAAGGGAAATAGTTGGAAGTATCAGAATAGGTACCTGCTCATGTTAAAAATCTGAAGAGGGAAACACATACAATATGTTGAAAGAAAAGCCGCGAGTAAAGTGAGGAGGGGCTGCGAAGAGGCAAGCGAAGGAGCTCACGGAGTCACAGCCTGGCTGAGTCCCCCAAACAAATGCTATGACAGCAAATCTGAGACCGAAATTTCTGTCCCCTCCTTTCCTCTTTTTCTTTCTTTTCTTATTCTAAAAATTTAAAATCATACCGATAGATTATTTTCCACTGCCAGTGGAAGCTTAGTATTATAAAGTCTAAAAGGAATCAAAAGAGGCTATTCCTATTGGCCGGGTCGCACTGCGTGGACTCTGGTCTGAATTGGAATACTCTGTGTGTCGTTGCGTCTGCCGGGTCTTCTCTTCTCTACCCTTCTACTTTTGTTGCGAACATCCACTGCTATAGATGGGTGGGGTTTGAATTTTTGTCAGTCTTCCCTAACTCGACCTGGATAGATCCAAAATCCAAATGAAACCCAACAAAAATAAATAAAAAGAAAAAGAAAAAAGAGAAAACCGAGACTTTTATAAAATATTATGGGAATAATTATTTTTTAAGTGGAAGTAAATTAACCGGTTTGGTCAAATGGCACCTTCAATTCTTTTGCTTAAAATAATATAATATGCTTCTCTTGACATTTAATATATATATATATATATTAAAAAAATCTATTTTGTATAAAAAAATAAAACATTATATACAATTCTTCAAAAATTGTTTAATTAATATTATTTTTCTATCAAAAGTAAAATTATATTATACTTTTAAAATTAAAATCAATTTTTGTTTCCATATTAAAAATAAAATTGTAGTCCTTACTGTTAAAAAAATATCACATTGTTAATAAACTCGTAGTATTAGACGAAATTTTAAAATTAAAAAAAAAAAAGTAGCGTCACATTTTTTTAATTTTATTTTTTACTATAATACTAAGAGAAAGTGAGGCAATGTTAAATGATTGTGTCTGGAGCACCGCAAATATAATTCCTGTTTTGTACTATTTTGATTATAAAGTTATCTTCCATGTTCTAACCAAAAAAAGAAAGTAACTAGCGACAGAGAAACATAATTGCAACTTTAATAGCAAAAAATAATCCTATCTTTTCAATGAAGTAAAAAATGTTTAAAAAATTATTTATATTGTTATGTATAATTTTACAATTTTTTATCATTCTTCTAAAAACTATATATTAGTGGGAAAATATAAAATATAATATAAAAAAGTTCAATTGTTTGTGAGAAAATATAAAATTAAATCATTTTCTAGTTTTTAATCATTTTAAAGTACAATACAAGTTTTGTATTTATTTTAATATTTAAAAATTATTTTAAACAAATTTAAAATGAGTAATTATTATGCAAATTCATACCAAGATATTTTCTGCCGGGTTAAAACAAGTATAGCTCTTCAAACGATTTTTTTTTTTGGTAAACAGAAGAAGGTTAAATTAGCATAAAGAGAAGTTCAGATACATGCCAGATGGAGAGTGCCACTGAGCCATTTTAGAGCTAGTCGGCCAGTAACCCAAAGAATCAAAGCAGAAATAAGAGAAGTTAACAACAGTTCTAGAAACAAGTTCATCGAAGGATAAAACATAGCCACAAAGATACAGAAAAAAATTAGTAAAGCCGCTGGTGGAGCTGGTGAGGCAAGGCAGCCATCAGGTCAGGTGCTAGGAGATGCAAAATTGCTTGAAGTGGACGGAATTTGCTGATCTGTCAGTGTCAAGTAGATGAAGTCTGGAACGTGATCGAAGATTGTTAAATTGAGTTTCTTGAGTCTTCCCTCCTTTGCAAGCTTGTCTGCACACCTATTCTGATTTCGACTCACCTTCGCGATTTTGTGGTCTTCAAGATTAGAAGGAAGGGGCCTGCAATTCTCAATAATATTCTCCAAGGGATGAAAATCAGTAGAGGTCTTCAGAATAAGGTCAGCTGGAAGTGATGAATCAGTTTCAATTAGTCTTTTTGACATGAGGTATCTGAGAAGCAAGATTTAACCCCAAGTGAATGGCCAGCATTTCTGCACGAAGAGCATCGCCTATGCCCGAGAAGGAAGAGAAACCCAAGATCCAGTTGCCAGAATCATCTCCTATACCCATGTGTGAATTTACCATAGAACCACCACGATTAAGTTTATACCAACAAGGTTTTTTTTTTTTTTTGGCCGGGGGGGGTGGTGGGTGGTGGTTCCAATTTGAGTGGTAAACATTGATATTTTGGCGGGTTGGGTGGAGAAAGAGGAACCAGGAGGGAAATAGTTTGCCTCTTTTGTAAAGTAAATTAAGAGTTGTTGGATCAATTATTTAGTGTTTTTTAATATTTTTAAAAAAGTAAATTAAAAAAATTTATATTTATAATTTTATATTTATTATTGTAATTATAATTATTATTAAATTAGTTACTATTTATAAATTTTTTATTTAAAAAAATTAAATAAATAAGACTATTGGATCTTCGCCTCTACGCACAAGAGCCTCCTGCTTCCTACTGGAAGGATGATCTTAGCTTTGGGTGTTTCTGGTGAGCTTTGTAACTAGAGGAGAGCAAGAGGACCAAAATTCTGCTGGGTTTTCAATTGCACGCTTGGCAGTTTGGGTGGAATTTAGAGGCTCATTTCCAAAGAGCACATTGTTTCTTGCTAGCCAAATTAACCGTAAGGTGAACAAAAAGATTGTACTACAGGGGATATTAAGAGTATTTTGAGAGTGATTCGTGGCGTTATAGCATAGCCATTCTTTTAAATTGTTATTATAAAAGTTTTGCGGGGGCTTGAGTTTGGACCAAGTATTTTGAGAGAAAGGGCAGTTACAAAGAGAATGTTTTGTGGTTTCAACTGAGGAGTTGCACAGAGTGCAGATAGGGGACGGAATAATATTTCTTTTGTGGAGGGAGAAAGAAGTTGGGATTCCATAGTTAAAAACCTTCCAAGTGAAAATTTTTTCTCTAGTATTACAGTAACATTTCCATATCCACAGCTGATTTTGAGTACCATTTCTTTTGCAATTGCAAATAACGGACCTATAGGCTGATTTAATAGGAAAAATGTCATTCTGGTTGAGGTTCCAGGAGTTAAGAGTCTTGCGAACATTGAAGGAGGAGAGGAAGAACAATGTTATGGATTTGTTGCGCTAGATTATGAGGAACTGGAAAAGGAATGAAATCAATATTCCAGGGGAGAGTGCCGTTTGAAAAGGAGATGATGGTAGAAACTATTTTCCCGTATTCTTCGTGTGGTAGGGAGTCAATTTGATGAGATTGAAGTGAGTCTTGTTGATCCAAGAGTCAAACCAAAAATTTGTGTTTAGACCGTTTTTTATAATGTAAGAAGTGTTGTATTTAAAAACATTTTTATCTTTAAATAAGCTTTTATAGATATAAGAACAGTTGTTACGCTTTTTGTAGTGGTTAATAAGGTCAAAACGAAAATATTAGACCTAACTCAAGCACTATTGAAAATGCATGGACGGTTTAATTTTTCAACTTATGCTTTAGAAGTTACGTCAACTTTCATCAATTAATGATGTCCATAAAATTATACTTTATCCTTTTCAAGACCTCTTGATGTTGGGGTACAGGTAAAGAAAAGTAAGCCCGAAAATTGATGGAACGTTATCAACTTTTGTCTTCTTGTCTCGTATTCATTCCATCGAATAACTATGCTGCCGTTTGGGACTGTTCGAGCACGAGATGTGTCCAATTGACTCTCATTCATGCTTGAGCATGCTGAGTCATTATATTATATTAGTTTTTTTAGTTGAAATTACCGATATTTAAGAATTTACTATATTCTATTTAATTTAGTTAAAATTGTCAAATTACATAAATATAAATTCTATCAATATTAATTTTATTTGAAAAAATTAAGTATCAAACCACATATGTCGACAAGTGTTTGAAAAAATATTTTGCTAAACTCAAGTTAAACAGTTAAGAATTATAGAAACGTAAATGTAAAAAATTCTTAAATCTATTATTTTATTGTTTGTCAATTTTTTATAAGTAATAAAAACACGTATCAACGAAATAATGAGAGCATACATTGATCCATCGCAACTCGAACATAGAATCAAAATAGGTAGGCTCTTCTAATATGATATGAATGGATCTCTCTCACTTTTATCTTGTAGAATAATGGAATACAAATAACAACAATAATTTGACCAAAAGCAAATTGTTCTCATATAATCCAAGGAACCAATATTCTATCTATTATATTTATGGGTCGACCTATTTTATAATAACATTTCATCACTATTATTATTTAAAGTCAGACATCTACATATAAAATATTTTTTACTAACACTCCAAATCAAAACAAATATATATCAAACAGGTCCCTGAATCCAAAACTAATAAAGATCTTATAACAAAAATAATTAAAGATAACATTTTATATATATGTTCAAAAAATATGTAGATATATACAATATCTAAATATGTCAGTCCACACATATAATTGTCAACATTAAACTATTAATAATATATATATATATATATATATAACACTGTTGTTATATTGGTTTGATTAGAGTAATGAGAGCACAAAATTTAAAATTAATTCGAACATTATCAATATTACAATTAAAACATGTTTAAGACATTACATTTGTCATTAGTTGCTATTTTTGCATTCATATACTAAATTCAGTTAACACTCTGCACATGAAAATTGTATTAAATAAAATTATATTCCTTTTCCTAGTAAAATTTTAAGATTATATAATACTCCATTATATTTTAAAATATACTTTTTTCTTCTTTTACAGCTCGTTCTAGTCCGTTCATTTGAATAATTATTCATTTTTGGAGTTGCTACAAAAAGAAAAAAAAAAGAACAAATACTATGTAATTAAGTTAACAAATAATCATCTAATGAAAAAAAAATAGGCATTCAAGTTTTCAAGTATAAGAGAAATGAATTGTAACGAGTTTTTAAAACAAATAAATATAAATTTTTTTAATCAAAGTGAATGTGTCTTATAATTACAAAAGAGACAAATATGTAATGAGATATATATATATATATAGAGAGAGAGAGAGAGAGAGAGAAAGTCATGTGATTTTTAATAAAAGGACATTGAGTCCGAAGAGTAAGCAAGAGGGAAGAAGTAATAGCTTGAAAATATGTAGAGATTTATGGCATCCAACTAGACTGACTGTGCATTTGCAAATTTGTCATGGTGGTTTCCCCAACCGACATGAGTGGCCATCGTCATCGAGATTTATTGACTTAAAAAAAAAATGGCCAAATTGAGATTGATTGACTTAAGAGTGCCTAGGAGCTTAATCGCTTCCAGCAGGCAGACAGGAGGTTGGAAATTTTGGCAGAATAGGAATCCTGTATCTTTCGTCTCTTCACTACTCTGTGTATGTTTCATGTTTGTTAATGTCTGTGAGAATAAAATTCAAGGTGAGGAGAAATTGGGTGAGAAATTGTTTAATTTATCATCTTTAAAATCATTAAACTTTCCATTCTCTCCTTTTTAAAATTATAATATTTTAAAAAATATTTCATTTTTATTATTTTTTTTCTTTTTCTTTTTTCCTGTTGTGTAACAAATACATTGTCGGTCTTACTCTTCCGTTAAAATTGCCCTTAAACACAGCTATAATAAATTATATAAATGTCATTTTCTCTTTTGAATCTAGACACCTCACAAATTATCAAGGTGCGAGCCCATAAATCTTATCTTTTGTGTTTCGGATGAGTTTTTAGGGTGTATATGGTAGAATTCATTTTAAGCTTATTTGATTTATTTTATGGTATAAGTACTTATATACGTGTTTGGAAGAATTTATAAAAATAGTTTATAATATGCCTATTAGTTGTTTGCAATTTATGAAAATAGTTTATGTGAAGTTTGCCCTCATAAACTCTTAATTATAGAAATAACTTATATATAAGTGCTTATATGATAAGTACTTAAGTCCTATTTGGGTAAATAGCTTATTTAAGTACTTATAGAGTAAGGGTTTATCATATAAGCCCTTATATATAAATTATTTCTATAATTGAAGAGTTTATGAAAACAAACTTTACATAAGAGATAGCTTATGAAAATAAGTTGAAAACAACTTATAAGTATTGTCATAAGCTATTTCTATAAACTCTCCCAAACATGTACATAAGAGTTTACGCTATAAGATAAGTCAGATAAGCCTAAAATAAGTTCTTTTAAACGCGCCTTATTCTATAAGCGCTTAAATAAGTTATTTATCCAAAAAGAGCTCATAACTCATTTGATTTTAATATTATTATATATGACTATATATATATATATATATATAATTTGAAACTCTTTTTAGTCGTAAATAATTTCAATTGTTCTAATGTAGTCTTAAAAAAATCAATCATGTCAATTTAATTTTTGGAATATTGTACTTATTTCAATTTAACTTTCCTGTTTATGGAATTAATTTTTAGAAATTAAACATTAGCTAATTATATGGTAACAAGTGTTTAAACTCTGAATAACACCAACAAAGATTACATCTAGTGGAAGGAGTCTTTCAAAAAGTAGTGAATTCAGGTTTAAAGCTTTGTTGAGAGAACTGATTACATTTAGTGTTTAACAGTATCTCGAGCAATATTATATGCAATAGATGATACCTGTATTTAAAAAAAACTATGAAAACAATAGTTGTATTTATAGAGATGTCGAATTGGATAGGATTTAACCCTTTGCTTTTATTAAGTTCATAAGAGATTAGACCTGCAATCTATCGTTGGAGAAATATCATTGATAAAACCAAATAGAAAAATTGGTTTTTGAATATGACATATTATGAATTTAGCAACAATAAACTACTAAATTTAAAGATTTAACAATGAAAATAATTAAATTTGAAAAAAATACAATATCTAGACAATGAAATTGAAAAAAGTATCTTTTAAGGACCGAAGAGAGAAATGTAATCTTTTTTAGATTAAACCAATAATTCACTTTATGAAAACCATAATGTAAATATTGTCTTGGCTTAGGGGCCGTTTGGTAGGTCCGTTGTTGCTGGAAAAGAATGCTCCTTTCCAGTACTGTATATTTTTTCATGTGTTTGGTATGTTGAATTATACACTATGGCGATGGAAGTGGGATTCTCTCTTCAGTCGAGTTAGCCTTTTTTTTTCCCTCGCCTCATCAATAGAAAACCGGTCATCCAATGGAATGGATGTACATCTTTACTCATTTGCCCTTATCTATTCATTGTAATATCCAGATTGCCCTTTGCTTGCCCTAATTAAGTCGCCGGTCTGCTGGTTCGTAGGTGGGTTTTGTATTGTGGTGGACACTGACAAATGTGCATTCACATCACCATCTGAGGTTGTCTAGCGCCGGTGAAATCCTTGACTGTTTGTTGTGTCTTATTTGTGCATGCCAGTCACTGTTTTGTCGAATTCATCTTTATCTATCAGTAAGTTTTCTTTTTCTTCTTAGCTCTCTTGCCAATTGACTATTGTGGTCTAAGGAAATTGGTTTTCTGTGTACTCTATGTACAGATTCTCCTCATAAGAAAGTGCTCTTAGTCATCTAATAAAAATCTCCAATAGTCCAACCCATATAACTGTCAAAGATACAATTTAACCACAATGATGTCCGCATGATAGAATAAATATTTAATAATATTTACATACCCAAATTTGCAAGCCTTGTTATGTTCGTTTCATTAGTCATACTACAAAAAAGACACTGTCATATACTGTGGTGAATTTTGTATCTTGAATATTTTGTTGTTTATTTTTGAATTTATCACGAACATATAATATATTGATGACTATTTTGAGTTGAAACCGTATGGATTAGAATTTGTCTTATGATTACAAAAAAACATGTTACAGTTATGGATGACTTAAGAAGGAAGATAATTGCAAAAATTGTTGGTTTAGTTGTATCTTGGTGGGTTTATATGATACTCATTGTTTGTAAATATTACTCTGTTCAAGCTATTGGTAGGTAGCAAATTGGTAGAAATCCATACACTATTGACTTCCACGTACATAGAGCTCACTTTAGGGGCCTGATCTATAGTAGTGATGTAGCTTACTTTAGCTTAACTAGGATGACTAGGTCAACACTAGATAGGCTGTGCTTAATGCTTGATGTTGTTGGAGGTCTGAAGCCCACGAAAAATATGCTAGTAGATGAACAAGTGTCCATATTTGCACATATCTTGTCTCATCATGTAAAGAATAGAGTCATCCAACAATAATTTAAAAGATAAAGTGAGATTGTTAGTAGGCATTTCAATAGGGTGCTTACTTCGATGATGCATTTAGGCAGAGTTCTGTTCAAGACCCTTGAGATAGTGCCTGCAAATTCAATAGATCCCAGATGGAAATTGTTCAAGGTACTTGTCTATTTTGAGTTTTTTTTCACGATCACTTTATATGTCATTGTAAGTTAGTCATCGTGATGATTATGCATAATTGCGTTCGTGCCCTTGATGGGACACATAAGATTACAAGTTCCAGTGGAGGACCAACCACAATATAGAAATTGGAAGGGGATCTTACAACTAATGTTCTAGGCATTTACTTTCAAGATGGTCAATTCATATTTTTCTTACCTGTGTAGGAGGGGTCTGCAGCTGATAGTCGAGTTTTGTGTAACATGGAATCCCAACCACATAAACTTTGAGTTCCATCAGGTGAGTATTAGAATTTGAGTGAAAATAATATTCTCACCATATTTAAGGACTAACTTGTGGAATGTTGCTTGTGTAGGATGTTATTATCTGGTTGACTCGAGATACACCAATTGCAAAGGTTTTTTAGCACCTTACCGAGGGCAGAGATATCACCTAAGTGAGTAGAGACAGGGCGCTTAACTCGCAAATCTCACGAGTTCTTTAACATGAAACACTTATCTGCACGTAACGTGATCGAGAGGTGTTTTGGTTTGTTGAAATGGCGGTGGGCCATACTTAGGAGCCCTTCTTTTTATCCAATTTGAATGCATAACTGGATTATAATTGCTCACTGCTTACTCCACAATCTCATAATGCAGGAGAATAGCATGGATCCATTTGAAGACCCAAAAGGAATAGAAGTAGAAGAAACAAAAGAAGAGGCCAATGAAGAGGAACTGAGTATAATTGAGCCAACAGATGCATAGAGTTAGTGGAAAGATGACTTAGCAAATGACATGCATCTCCAGTTTAGGAATAGGCGTAGATGAGAACCTTCATAGTTTTGAGAATTTAATCATTGTAGTTTAACATTGCAGTGTTGTGATCTTATTGTATGGACACATTTAATGTTTAATATATCTAGACGTTTGCTAGTTTATTAGTTGGATTAAGTAGCTTGATAATTATTATTTGCATATATGTCACGTCCCAAAATCTGAGCACGTGACTGGCACGGAAAGTGAATTTCATTTCACCTCCGTAAGCCTATCTTTCTCTTAAGTATCATATCATTCTTTTAATACAATTAATCTAAATTACATAATTTAAGAATTAAAATAAGAGCATTATTCATCTTTTCACAAAAGATAAGAAAATACGGTTAAACCGAGTTCTCTATACATAATACAGTCATTCACATTACATCACTGAATGAACCTACCCGATTACAGAGATTTTCTAGATTTATACAACTTAGAATAAGACCTAAACATTATACCTTTACCCTGAACAAATAAAAATGTAATCATAGGCTAAGGATCCATAACTCTTTGTATAGATATTTACCTTCAACTGTCAGCTCTGAAAAAAAATGTTAATAAGAGGGATATGAGCAAACCACGTGCCTAGTGAGCAGACAACACAACACTATGATAAAAAAAAATACCATGCATTATAATGATAACATGCAGTAATCATACGTAATCGATCATAATATAATATAACATAATTCATAATACTTCACAACAATATCCAAGTAAATCAAATACATTTCAACATAATTCAAATAATTCACAACAGCAAACAGTGAAATCAATTTCACACATTTCCCGTACCAACCGGGTCGTCCAGGGTACCTCTGGATCGTTACCCGCGGCCCCCGCCGCATCCACCCTTATCACTTCATTTATATTCTCCACCCTTATAGCTTCACATAGATTTCTCCATGGGGTGCACCGCCATGCCTTTCCTTTCTAGTCAAATACAATCACAATCACATCTAAGAGCATTCTCAATCATAATCATGAGCCACATACACAACTCAGTCATTTATAATTCAAGTCACAACATAATCAATATAGTTCCAGCAACATAGCATGTATACAACATAATAACTCATAATATAGAACAATTATTCAACAATAACATACTTCAACTATTCGTATATGAATGAACTCAACAATCAGAGTATGACACATTTTAACTCAGTTCACATGCCATTCACAATCCATCATATAACCTCCATTCATGAGAAAATAAGAAAATATAATTATATACATCACCAGGCAAGTTCCACAATTGTTTATGTCTCATCGTCCCACATCATCCTCTTCAAACTTGGATATACAACATATTTTCACTATGATGCAAAAGGTCAATAACAAAGATATTTAATCATAGCAAGTATTAACCCACTCACCTCAGATCTGAGTAATGTTCCCACACTCCAAACTAAAGGAAGGTACCCAAGATCTCAAGGAGGCCTAGAAAATAAGCCAAGAAGGAAATAACAGTAATTTAGAACTTAGGTTACCAAGCATCTAACATTGTTCCATTTTTTTTTTGCTAGTTTCAAAGCCAAACTTTACAAAATTTCTGGTATTAATCCGTAGCTCCAAAAATCATGAAACTTAGTATAGAATCTTCTTTATATGTTAACATGATGTGGTAAAAATTTCAGCTTAAAACTCCCTCATTTGACCCCTATACCAACCTCATTAGTGACCCTAAGTCAAAGCTATCAGATTTTTGCATAAGTGCTGTTTTATGTTTTCTAGACCCAGCTAATTGTGTCCAATAGCTATGAAATTTTGTAGTCCCTTAATTTCACGTTTTAACTAGGTGCCATAAAAATTTTCAGATCAAAATGAGATATCTAACTACCAAAACGCACTCAGTTTCCTAAACTGCCCAGATTTGTTTCTGCAGAGAGTTCAAATTATATTTATAGATAGTTTACAAATTTAACCTTCTCAAAATGCCATAAAACTTTGTAGATCTGATTATCACACTATAAAGAATCTCTCCACAAAGTTTCATAAATTTAGGAGTTCATTTGGTCATCCAATAAAACTAGAAACATGATAGATTAGTCCTGTTCTGTTTTTTTTTTTACAATTTTTTTGTTGTTGTTCTAAGGACTTTTAGGGGTGCCAAATTAGCCCAGAAAATTTTGAAATAATTAAGGCATGCTCTTAGACACTATATTTAACTACATACCAAATTTCATGACCATTGGAGTTCATTTCATACCTCAAATAATCCAAAATGGTCACAGCAGCAAATGACAAGCAGAAGAATTCTGCAGAATGTTCCCAGCTCTGTTTTTCTTTTTTTTTTTTTCTTCGCCTCCCTGTCATTTCCTTTGGTTTCAAGAGTACAAGATCATACTTAGCTTTGAATTTTAAGTTACTAATTCATACTCTTGCAACTATATCTTCTTTTAAACAAAAGTCAAGAATAAACAAATACTAAAATTCATTTCATCTTTCCTTTCTTTCTAAAATCAATATACTTTGCACTATTAAAATTTCATAATCCAATCTATAATTTAAACCAGATTTTCTCCCCTTAAAAGTGTTCTAAACTGTCTTAGAATTAAAATAAATAGATTAGTACCTAAATTTTCATCAAAAACCAAAGCCCTTTTTCAATTTTTCTCTCTAGGGTTCCAACCAACATGAAATAGGGAGGAGAAGAGGAAAACAAAAACAAAGGAAGAAGAAGTTTAATCTCACCTCAAGAAGGAGATGAACTCGCTAGAGATGATGGTGGTGGCCACCGGTAGCCACCACAGCTTCCTCTTCCCCTCTCCTTCTAGCTCTCGTCTTTCTCTTTCTCTCAAGTATGAAAATGTGTGTGGGTTATTTGTGTGAAGGAAAATAAAGTCTGAATATGTGTGTATATATTGTCTAGAAGCCTCTAAATGTTATGATGGAAGGTTATTACACGTGACTTCACCTCCACATGCCACATCTACTTGTTTTAATTCAAATTTTATCAAACAACTCTTCGTTAAATGAGTTTTCAATTAGGTCCTTAAAAATTTTTAAAAAGAAAAATTCTAACCTTACTCAATATTCAAAATTATTCTTGACCATTCCTTCTTTTACTCTTCTCACTAAAAATTAATTCTCCTAGCAAAATTTGAAAATTTTCAAATAAGTCTTCAAGAGTCTTTTATTGCAAATTAATCCTCATTGTATGTTCAAAATAAAAAATAATTTTTCAATAAACTTCAAATAGATTTTAAATATTCATATAAATTCTTGGGATATTACAATATAATTACTCATAATGTTATGTTATCTCTTGACTAATAGCATGGCACATCACTGGACATCTGAGGAGGATAAATGTTGGTCGACTGACTTGTGGAGCTCAAGCTGGCTGGAGAGTTGTATCATTGTGAGAAAACTTTTCAAGCAGGTTACTTACAAAAGTTGGAGAAAAAACTTAATGAAAAGGCCCCCGGCCACGGCTTTCAGGGTAACCCCCATATACTATCACGAATAAAGACACTGAAGGCTAACTAGCAAGTTGTCTGTGATATGCTTCATGCACCAAACACAAGTGGATTTGGATGGGATCCTGTGACAAAGTGCGTTATAACTGAGCCATCTGTATGGAATGCCTATCTACAGGTGTGTTTCCTCATGCCTATGCTTTTGTACCTAATTGTTATGTGAAGCTGCAAAGTGTATGCTTTATAATTATTTACATTTGTTTCTTATGCAGTCAAATAAGAGCAAGGCACCTTATAGGAACAAATCTTTTCCGTTATACAAGCGATTGTGCACCGTCTTTGTAAGAGCAAGGCCACCACTAGCATAGTCACATTGTAACATCCCAAATTTTCTCCTATTAAAGTGATATCTTCTTTATTTAAGTTAGAAATGATGTTAGAACTTAGCAAAGTATGTTTTTGAACACCTAGAAACAAGTAATCAAGAAAAGACATAAGAAACTAGGATAAATGAGCTAAGAATAGAAGAAAAATAAATTTCTGAGGGAATTAGTCGACTAATGATAACAATCAGTCGACTGATAGCATCATAAATAGACTAGGTTGCTAATATCTACAATCAGTCGACTAATGAGAAGAGATCAGTTGACTGATTACTCTCTGTCATGCTAAAAATTTGGGTCCTGTAGCAATCAGTCGACTAATCGTGTTGAATCAGTCGACTAATGGCATATCAGTCGACTAATGGCATATCAGTCGACTAATCGTGAGAAATCAGTCGACTAATCCCTTGCTGGAGTGCGAAAATAAGTCGGTTCCAACTGAAAAATCAATGGAAAATTGACTAGAATATGCCTAACATGCCTACAAAGCTCTGAAACAAGAAAGTAGGGGTAAAAGAAGGTTTTCCATGGTAAGAAGACTCTTGAGACATTTTAAAAACAAGAAATGAGAGAGAAATGACATTTTTCTGAAAATTAGAGAAGAGAGAGAGAAAAAAAACGTGAAGGAGAAGAAGAAGAGAAAGAAGGGACTTCTAGTTGGGTTTCTAACAAGAAAACCATCAAAGGTAAGCTTCTTAACTTGATTTCCCTAGTTTAGATGGATTCTAGTGAGTAAGAATTCATATAATAAAAATTTTCAGACTAAAAGAAAGAGAGAAGGGGAAGAAGTGATTTGGAATTTGAGAAGCAAATGGAACTAGAGAGAAACTATAAGAGAACTCACAAGTTTAAGCTATAAGAAGAATCCAAGGTAGCTAGTTATTCATAAAAACAATTTATTTTCAGTTATCTATCATGCTTGTGCATAATACGCTATAGTCTTATAATAAAGCTATCCATGAATGTTTGAGAACATGTTTTCTTATGAAAATATAACTTGACTCCTCATGGGATGTAGTAATTCCTTATAGGATGAAAATTTCTCTTCATAAAAAAGTTAGAAAGCAAGTTAATTTAGTTACTTACCATATTCTTCATGATTCAGTAAGTATAGATATGTTGAAGTTCTCTATGAGAACATAGAACTAACTTTCTCTTGAAAAGTAGAGATTACGTCTTTTTGGGATGACAGAACCAGAAATTTCTCATGAGATGACAGAAATACCTCATAAGATGTAAAAATCCTTATAGGAAGACAGAACCCCAGAAATTTCTCATGGGACATTGAGTGATTTTCCTGAGAAAGTAGCCAAAGTAGCTAAAATAGTCAAAGTAGCTAAAATAGCCAAAGAATAGTGCATTATATTGAGAAAGAAGTTAAGACACAAGTTATGTGTTAGTATATCAATTTATACTTCATGGAATGAGTTTTCTATTGAAAATTACTTTTATGACTGAAATGGTTCTTGAAATGATTTTTTTTTTAATAAACTAGCTACTGAGATTATATATCTCATGTTTTATGTTATAACTAACCATTTCAGGAGTTGAAGTAGAGAAGCAAGAGGTAGCAAGAAACAAGCTAGCATAGTTGCTAGATAGTTACACATAGAAAAGGAATGTAATGTTAATTTCCTATGTAAACCTTTAGAGATCTATGCATAATTTGTGTATATGCATAGAAATATGGGTTACATGTAAGTCCCTTGTATTATAGCTTCATTCTAGAAGAGAATTTGCAAAGAAAAGTTGAAGAGATTATGTACATAATGAAACTAGATAATTTTATCATATTTTCAAGTTAACTTTTTCTGAAATTTGAAGCTCAGAGTGCATCAGTTGATCGATGTCCCTGCATTAGTCAACTGAAATCTCTCGTTTTTATATACATATAACTTTGAAAACTATCAATCGACTGATAGCCCAAGATCAGTCGACCGATCGTCCTCTACAGTTTAAAATTGTAAATCGCAAAAGGTTCCAAAGTTGCCCTATTTTTATACAATCAGATATTTTGCTAGGCTTTCCAGAAAAGTTTCATGGTTTTAACCATAATTTTCACAAGATCTTTATTACAATTTTCTTAATTTGTACAAAATTAGTATAATTTTAACAGACATTACACACATCACTTGATAAGTTGACTGGTGATCTAAATGTGATAGAAAGGAATATACTGGAAAGAAAAGCAAGCCTATGTGGGGATTTGGTGAATGTCAATGGGCTCACTGAAGCATAAATACTTCAAGCCAATATAGTGATAGGAAGGGATCCCTGTTTGTTGGTTCAGCTACCATCCATACCGGATGAACTAAAAACTTCATGGATTAGAAATATCATCTAGTTGTGTTACCAAGGAACATGTGTTATATAAGATTTGATTGTTTTTTTTTTTGTGGAACACATGTGATATAACTAATGAATGATACTTTTAGATATTTTTGTATTAAGGGACAGTGTTGGTAAAACATATGTAAAATATTATTGATATGAATTAATATGCATATTTGCTGAAGATGCTACTATTGCCTGAACAACTTTTTGTATAGTTGTAAACAATGTATTTTATTTTCTGGAATTGGGCTTGCGTGCAGCAGGTTGACCGGTTACATGTAAGCGGTCAACTTACTGCAATCGGTCGACCGTTAGTGTCTAATCAGTCGACTACTTGCATGTACGTGGTTGACCTATTAAAAGGTGTTAGTCGACTTGCATTAACTGGTCGATCGATTATTGTTAGCCGGTCTACCCGCTGCTATTTTCCTAAGCAGCCAGTTGACCGTCACATGTTGGTCGCCTATATAAGGCTTTTTACAATAGAGTTTCAAAATGACATCCTTTAACTTCATGGTTGACTTGTTAGGGTTCCTTCCTAATTCTTCAAGCTCTTGTCTTCAATCCTCTTCTTCAAGAATCCTAGAGGCTCTAGGTTCCTTATAAGCCCTTAATATCTTCTATGACTTGATCTTCAAAGTGAGCATGGACTAAAAACTTCGATACCCTACCAATGGGAGATCTTCTGCAAGATGAAGTACATAGAGACAGGTATGCTCAACATTTCTAGTCTAGAAAAGTCATTCCTAGTAAATATCTGGATTAGAATTATTTTGCCAAGAGAGATATGTCTTTTATTAGTTGTTTGGAAAATTTGGGGCTGAAAAAATTTGTGAAGTATCCAGGAAATTGGTCTGATGCAGTTGTGAAAGCATTTTACACCACTTTGAGTATATACCTAAAGATAAACTCTTTACTACTACTGTCAGGGGAACAAAAATTCTTATTAACAAAGATAAATTTACTGAGATTATTGGTATTCCTCTACCTGATGAGGATGCTCTGTGTTTCACTGACAATTATTACTCCCTGAATTCTACTATTTACAACAAAGAGGAAACTTATAAGACTATCAATAGGGAAGATGAGTTTTCTGGTCAAGGCATTAAAGTTGGCAGTATGAATGCCAATGATAAATTGTTGCTAAGTACTATCACACATATTTTGGTTAACAAACCAAGAAATTGGTTAGGAGCAGTGAACCTGAGTCCTTCATGATGGCTTGTATTTTAAATGGTAGACAATTTAACATTTCATATTTTATTATGCAATGCATAGCCACCTGTTATGTAAATGAAAAGTCACCCTTACCCTACGCTACAATCGTCTCTAAAGTTGTTAAGCACTGTAAAATCAATTATCGTTTTAGTGTCATGAAACCCGCCACTATTATTGATTGCAATTCCCTGAGACGGATGAACTTTGAGTTGGTTGATAACGAATGGATTCGTGCACCAAAAAATTTAACTATGAAAAGGGCTCGGGAAAGACAACAACAAGATACTGGGGCAGACAATGTTGAAGAGGCACAAGAAAAAGCTAAAGTGGTAGCTGGTACTTCTACATCAGTTGATCCACAATCTTGTATGCTCAATGATGTGTTAGATAATTCAAACCATATGTTGACTTTGATGGAGTCCATGAACACTGGACTAATTTCCTTTGAAATGAACACAGTCTCAGAGATAGAGTCCATGAACACTAGACTAACCTCCTTCGAAATCAACACAGCCTCAGAGATTCAGCAACTCAAAGATATGATAAGTAGCCTTAATCACTATGACTGACTGAATAACCGAGCATTGAAGACCTCCTTTTGGTTGATGACAAAGGGGCTTTATGATACTGTTATTTTGTAATTGAATCTTTATGTGCTTTATATTATGTAACCTTGGCTTATAATTGGCTGAATATATAGCTATGACTGATTATCTGCTATAAATTACTTTCATATATTTTTGTGACTGCTTTAATATATTTTGTTGTCATATTGAGAATAGTATGTCATGGTTAAGGTGTGAATTGTGAATGATCAATGCAATTTTAACGGGAGTATTCAGAACATGGAAACAAACATAAGGCTTAAACAGTTGATCAAAAAGAATAAAATGGAACAAAAAAGTATGTCATTTGCTTACATATTAATCCAAAATTTCCATTAACATATGAGTTTTAAGTTTTTAGCTTAACTAGTAACCACACAATACATTACAGTTTTAGGCTTTAACATACAACAGTGACAACAACAACATAACTACTGTGACAATCACTACTATCCTATTCTTATTCCTATTAGCTTGCATCTTATCACTTTTCATTCCAACCATATCACTTTTTAGTTCGGCTATATAACTTTTTAGTCAAAACACATCATTTTCACGACTTATGATCTAGTCATCAATGCATCTTGGGACAACTTCATCACAGTTGCTAATCTCATCAACCTCCATTTAAAGAATCGACAATGTCCTCTTGAACACTTGAAGTACACTCGATTTGGGTTATCATCAGAGTGGGATATTCAGAGGATTGCATCTTTCCCACACTTGCAATTTTTGAAGCTCAATCGAAGACCACGCTTGCCAATGCTATCCCCAATGCTTGAACACACCATTCCAAACCTACAATCATAATAGCACATGCAGTATCACTTGATTTCTAAATATTGACTCCTCAATACTGCTTAAAATACATAACGACAAATAACTTTATCAAATTTCATTGTCCCAAATATAGCTGTATCAACATTATTTCATCTGTATTTAAGTATTCAGAAGCAAGCTTGTAATATGGACTCAAGCGATTCCCAATGACACAGAAATTCATGAATTAGATGGTCTGGACCTACGCACTGTAAATTTCTAATGGCAGAACAAGCCATGACCTACTCCCTGTACAGAACAGAAGAAAAGGAACATAATAAAAGGTATCAAACTAGACAAACCTCAGCTGGGAAAGTGTTGAAGGAGGCGATAACATTCAAGCTCACTGGGGTTTATTGTTGAAGGTGGGTTTGTCGTTGCGTACCTGATGGCATCGTTGAGATGGAGAAAGACAAAATTAGATGGGTCTGTTATTTTTTTTTGGGTTAAGTAAAAAATTTATAGTTAAGGGCAAATCAGTAAATTATTTTTATATTTATTTTTATTATTTTTAAAAAATTATAATAATCCTATTTTCATCATTTCTTTCCCACCCCCTACCAAACAAGTTTTTTTTCCTTTTTCCTTCTCCTTTTCCATTCTCCTTTTTTTTTATTTTCTTATTTCCTTTCCATTCCTACTCTTTCCTGAATACTAAACAGCTCCTTAGTAGTTGTGCAATTTACCCATTAAACTTCAAAAATTGATAATAAATATCTCTAAATTTTTAATTTTGTGTAATCTAACTTTATCTGTTGAATTTTTCATCTAAAACCCATATACTATTTGTTTATAAAAGACTGAAAAATAAAAAAATATTACAAAAAAAATCCATTAGCCCATCATTTACGAGACTTTTTTTGTTAGAAAATGTAAAGAAAATCACAAAAAAAAAGTTGTCATTTGTTTTTTTTTTTTAAATTAGCCTTTTCCGGCTTAAATGGACAAAAGATGTTCTGGTTTTGGACAAATAAATTGATAATAGTGTTACGCGCAAAATAAAAAATTTTTAAAAAAATTATTAAGGTGATACGATAGTTGTATAAGATTCTTTACAGTTTGGCAATATATATATATATATATATATATATATATATATAAGTAAAAGAATGAAAATTTATTAACTTTTCTTTATTTATTTTTATCATATTTAAAATATAAATGTTACTATAATTTTTTCACTATAAAGTATTTAAAATTATACTTAATCAATATACACTTTAGTTCATGTCAAGCTATTAGTATTAAAATGTTTACTTTTGTTGAAAATTAGATCAATTATCCGCATTAATATATATATATATATATATATATATATATATATATATATTGTGAATTTGTGATTCTTAAAATTTAATATTATACTAGTGGTTTGACACGTAGTATTGTCACGACCCGTTTTCTGGGCACATGACCGGCACAATGATGAATCATTGTAAGCCTTCCGATAAATATATCAAATTTTCTTATTTGAAAATCATAGAGATGATTTGCATGTAATAATATATTATCAACTTAAAATACATTATTATACTGACATACAAGCCAAATGTCGAACCCCTGACCTAGATGTCCTAGACGATTACAGAACAACATAATCTATAACAAAAGAGGGGTCTACCCGACAACGGGAAGGTCCAAAGTGATCTACTCCTCTAGCAGATATTCTTCGCTGGCAACCTGATCTGAACAAAAAGGTTGTACAAACAATGTGAGCTTTTAAACTCAATGAGCGAATCGGCCTCGCGTTAATAAAATTCAAATACATTACTAGTCATGCAAGCATATCCAAAGGCTCATACTCAACCAATAGACAGAAGATAAAAATTCATCCAATTCAACAAACGTTATTAGTACTCGTCAATGGCAATATATCCCAGAGAGCGCACACAGGCCGGCTCACCAATTATGTATATTTCTGTCATGACGCATAACATCATCCTTACATACAAGAAGATAAAAATTCATCCAATTCAACAAACGTTACTAGTACTCGTCAATGGCAATATATCCCGGAGAGCGCACACAGGCCGGCTCACCAATTATGTATATTTCCGCCATGACGCACAACCTCATCCTCTTAGCTAGGGCACCTCACGGATTTATCACCAATCCGGGCTATATCCCTACTGAGGGAATCGTTGTCTCCACACTCATTGGTCAAGACACCCTATCAACCGGGTTTTCCGCCTTGCCGTGAGAGGGGGTACTGTCCCGCTCAATCACAATCAATAACATTTCATATCATAATCAGAAGCTCAATATAATATTCATCCATATAACAGGTATAATTTATAACTATATTATAGCTTTATAAACCACAATTCAAGAGATTCAATCTTCACATCATCATGAGATACTTGTTTTTTTCTTATCCATACTTCTGGATTAATTATCTCATTATATTCGCCATTCTGAATCCAATTTCCCCCTATGAATCTTGGGAGTGTCCTACGACATACTTTTTATCACCAGTAATGCTAAAACTCTATTAAAACGGGGTCGTTTCACTCACCTGGATTCCGTACGAGTATCACTTCTCTAAGTCATTACAGACAAGAGTGCTCAGGTGAATTTCAGTGTTCTGCTACGGAGATTTTCATGAAAGATTAGAGAAAATATGTTAGGATTGTTTTCGTATAGATACTGTTCATATGTACGGTTACTATTCATACATACAGTCACAATTCATACGTACGGTTACTATTCATACGTACGATTACTATTCATATCAGAAATAGAGAATACAATCTGTAAAAGAGTACACCAGGTAAGTTCCCAGGAAAGAGTGGAGGGTCACACTGGACACACTTAAAAACCAGGTCTTTCCTTAGCCAGAACTTTCCTAGACATGTATTCTTCACAGTTTACATTCTATTTCGGTAATCAGAGAATCAAAATAACATATAAACAGCTAAGGACAGTTTTTCTGATGTGGAAGATCAGCCAAGGCCGCAACCACAGAGCATACTTAAGAAAATAACTTCTAAAATTTGAAAGACATAGAAAGGACATAGTATCCTTACCTAAGCTGAAAAGGAAAGGCCCAAAATCTCAGAAGCCTAGCTTTGGAGTAAGAAACTTAAGGAGAGAAGAAGAGAAGTTGAAAGTGTGAGTTTAGAAGTGAAATGAAAGGGCCTATTTATAGCAAAAGTCAATGGTACTATTTAATACTATACGCTAATAAAATATTCAATTTACTATTCATAAAAATGATATTTCTAATAATGCAGTTACTGTGCACCTCACGCGTACGATGGAAAATTTTTCTGTTATTACTATTAGAAACTTAAAAGGAAAACTATCCTTTCACCTTAAACCTTTAAGTTTCTTTTCAATTCAGTCCTTTCACTTTAGTCCCTGAGGGTATTTTCACTCATAAAACATCATTTTCTCCTACGAACTTCTTTCTAGTTTTCTCTTATGACCAAACCACATCTAGTACTTGACATTTCGATTGTATAAATGAACAGTATCGTATATGTAAATAGTATTATATGGGTGAATAGTACTGTATACTGAAATAGTAACAGTAGTTTGTAAACAAATATTTATATTTTATTTTTCTTGGATATTACAAGTATAATGTATAACAATTCATGCTTTGATTTGTTAAAATTTTTTAAAGTATTAAAATTAATTATAATGAATTTTATAAAGTTTTTAATATAATATAAAAATGGAAATATATTTTATTTTGTTTATTAGCTAACATATTATTTGAGACGAATTACTAAGATAGTTTATATAAGAAATAGAGATTAAAATGCATGCAAATTAATGCAAAAATTAAACAACTTTTTATTTTTATTTTCAAAGTATAAATATTATCATAATTTAATTTCACATTTGAAAATTTACTTTATATATATATATATATTGTTATTGAAACTTAATATATATTTTAATGCATCCGAGTTAAATTTTTAGGCCCCGTTTGGTACTCACTAAAGGAGAAGAATTCAGTTTCTATTGTAATGTTCAAACATGTTTGATATTTATGGAGATGAAATCTGATTTCATGTATTTTTGGCATCTAAAATGCAAAGGTAAAGTAATGAAAAATGGAATCCAATTGCTACAATTTATTTCCATTCAAAAATAGATGGAAAGAAATTATATTTCATTGAAGCTATTGAATTCATTTTCTATCAAAATTAACTTTTCATACTAAATATGGTCTTAAAACTTTAAGTAGCTTTATTATTTTATGTATTCGATAGCATGAGTTTTTATTGTAAGAGTAAATTTTGAAATGATTCACAATGAATAACTTGACCTCCCAGCAAAATCCTATACCAGAGGAGTATGTCAATGCGTTTGAGATGTTTAATATTTGTCTACCAAAAAGAAAAAAAAAGATGTTTAATATTTCTACTCTCAAACGTATCTTTGGCCTTTGGGGGGGGGGGTGTTTAGTAAGAAAAAAAATTTAAGTCCTATTTGGTTTGAGCATTTTTTATTTTTATTTTTACTAAAAATAAAAAATAGGATTGAAAATGCATTGGGTTTAATTGACTGAAAATATTTTATTGAAAATATTTTTTAAAATAGACCCAAATCTGAAAACACCAAAAATATATTTTCAATGTTTTAGGAAATGAACACTGAAAATAAAAATAAAAAATATTTTCACAAACCAAACAGACCCTTACATTTTAAAAAATATGAATATGTTTTAGAATATGATTAATAACAATGTGATTTTTAGAAATGTGTCAATTTCATGTTTGATTTGTTATAAACATTTTTGTAAATATTTTATCATATTATCAGGAATTTAATGCCTCTATGTTTGATTAATGTCAACATTTTTTGAGATATTTGGCAATTTTTCAAAATTAGTTTGTTGGTTAGGTGGATTCCAAGAACTTGTAATAAGACGGCACATGGACTTGTCTCTACTGTAAAGGCAGAGTGGGTTGCTGTGTTTAGTAAGATACGAATCCCATTTATATTGACATTGTTATAGCTTCTTAATCATAAATAAAATCTTGACAAAAATATAATTCATGTCTTTAACACTTACACTAATTTTTATTTATATTCATGAAGTTTGATTTTGGTAAAAAATATCATACATGCTTTAGTTTTTGTCAAATATGCCCTTTTTTAATACCGTCAAAATTGATAATGAAAAATGTTATCTGGGTTATCACGTATCAAAAATCATTCGTCATGTCATTTGTTATGTGTATTTATAATCTAAAATTATAAAAAAATACTCTTAATAATAATTTTAAAAAATATCTCTCTCTCCGCCCCGTCTGCTCTGTCTCTCTCCTTACTCTGATTCAACTTTTTTAATGGCAAGTCAGGGTTTGAGATAACACTCAAATTTTCCCTTTGTGAAGCATCGATGAACATTTCGAAGCGAACAACGAGCTCAAGTTGAAGCACATAGTTTGTCTTGTGGCTAGAATAATCTTTGTGCAGCAAAGAGAATTTTGATAATTTTATATGACAATATTTGATTAAATTTTGGTGTGGTCTTTGATGCTCTTCATGGCTCCTACTCAGAGGGCAGACAGAGATCCCTTCAGGTTTATCTCATACAATTGGAACAATTCTTAAAAGAGAGAGGGAGGTGAGCTCACGGCTATAGAAAAAAAAAATGGAATTTAATTTACTTTGTGAGGTCACAATTTTTTACTTGACTAAACTGGGATTCGATCTATTGTAAATAGACAAGCTTGAATATACTAAAACTTGGGTTGATTCAAGTTGATTATATATGTATTCTCAACCCTCCTTTACACTTGAAAATCAAAATCAATCTATTTTATATAAACAAATTTGAGTATTTTAAAACTTGGCTCAATTGGATTATACCTTTATTCTGTGTTGGGATCCTCTGAACTTTTATAAGAAATTTACAGTGTAAAATTTTCAACATCAAAGTCATTCAATGTAATGGACGGTAAAAATTTAATCAAATACTGATATATAAAATTATCAAAATTCTCTTTGTTGCACAAAGATTATTCTAGCCACAAGACAAACTATGTGTGTTGGGGTAAATATATTTAAATCCTATTGGTTTAAATATATTTAAGCCCACATTAATATTTTTGATAATTATTGATTGGGCTATCTTGCTTAAACAAATAACAAAAGCCCATTCTATTCACATAAAATTTTTGTTTGACTTCTGATATTATATAATGTTCTGATAGCTTTTTTGTTTGTCTTTTGTTCTGCAAAAAAAGAGGTGTACATAATATAAAGCTGATCAGTCCTTCATATAAAGCATGCTGTCAGAAAACAAAAAGAGCTAAGTGCAGTATGTGCTCTAGAAATTTAGTTTGCCATCTCCATATTACAGAGAAGTTCAGAAAGCAATAATGAAAGAGACGTTGGGGGCCAATGGACATATTCCAAAAGATTATTTAAGGGTGTTGATGCTGCAATTTGAATTCAATGAAGCTGAGCTGAAATTAATATTGTATTCACTCTCATCATCTACCTTTCTCTCTGAAATTCTATTCTTGTGCTTTGTGTGAGCTTGTTCTTTAAGTTTGTTTTATTGTTGAGAGAGAGAATATATTTCATTTACTTTATTCTATCCTGATTGTTTGTTTACTTTAAAGAATGTTGTAAAAGCTTGTGAGCTGATTCTTAAAAAGGTTGTAATTCATCTTCCCTAGATAAAGCATTTCTGGTCTGTTGCTTTAGGAAGTAAAACCTTTAGAAAGCTTGTACATTGTGAAGTTTTCTTGTAAAGTTCATGACCTTTAATTTATAGAAAAACCCCTTTGCTTGTATTCATTGGAATGATAACGTATGATCCAAGTGGTTGCGATCCAAACATCTTTAAAATTTTTGTGTAAACTTTCTCTCACTAACTATTGTTTATCAAAATATTTTATTTGAACACTGTTAGGAAGATAGACTACTTCTTGAGAAAAATTTAACGTAAGATTTTAAACACAATTCAACTCCCTTCTTGTGTCTAACAATGTGTTTTGATTTGAGCTCATTGTTCTCTTCGAAATACTCATTGGTGCTTCGCAAAGGGAAATTTTGAGTGTTATTCCAAACCTTAACTTGCCATTAAAAAATGTTTGAATCAGACTAGGGAGAGAGATAGAGAGACGAGAGGAGAGGGAGAGCATTAGTATCGAAGAAAAATACTATGGCCGGTGGGCTAGAGCAGGACTGTCTATAAATGGGCGATCTTGGACTGACCAATTTAGGCCCGTTTAAAAATGGGTTAGCTCACTGGCCTAAACGGGCTTTCCTTCTTTTTTTTAAAAAAAAATTATTTTTTTAAAATACATTATTTAGTATAAATAATCTCACTTTATAACATTTCTATATTTTTTAACATTATATTCAATAAATATAATAAATTTGGATATAAAAACTTTTGTAATTTTTTAAAAATGAATATAAAATTTTTAAATTTAAATATAATATAGTTAACTTTGAAAGAAAATATGAAAAACTAAGGTTATTAGTTATTTAAAATATTAAATAATTAATATTTTACATGTATAAATTATATTTTAAAAAATATTATTGATTTTTCACTAAATAAATTTTAAAATCATATTATTTTAATATGAATAAATTATAAAAAAAAGCAAAAAAAAAAAGTGGCCCGCAGGCCAGCGGGCGATTTTGAGTTAGGTGTTGAAGACCGCGATCCTAAACGGACCGGTTTGTTGAGGACCGTTTAGCCTTAGCCCGTCATGGGCCGACCCGTTTAACAGTACTAAAGAGCATAAGGGCGATGAGAGAGAGAGAGAGAGCGGATAGACAGAAATAACTTTATTATTATTAGGGTATTTTTGTAATTTTAGATTATAAGTACACGTAACAAGTAACGTAGCAGATGATTTTTGCCACTGGCCCAATCAGCATATTCTGTTCACAAATTTGATGGCATTAAAAAAAACATATTTAACAATTAAAACATATAAAATATATTTGATTAAAAATAAACTTTAGGGTATAAATAAAAATCAGAATAAATATTAAAAAATTTGATGTTTTATCCAAAACAAATCATGTGCTACATATAGGAATGTAATATTCTTACAAAATATTTTCACAAATAATTTATTATTTCCCGGTGTCAAACCGTTTTTTAATGTAAAATTATTCATCGTTATAAGGGAGTAATATCTTAAAATGTAATTCCATTAAACATTATCTCCAAATTCAACTACCAACAAAATTGTAACTTTATTTTTATTATATAACGTAAAATATCCGCATTATTTTAAAAACAAAATTTATATGTAATTTTATAAATATTTTTGTTGTTAAATTTTTTACTAAAAATACAATAAGTGTAATTTTTTTAAAAAATAAATCATACAATATTATGTCATAAAAATATGCAATTTTATTAAATATCATTCACTTGTTTTCCAAATTTAAATACTAATAATTAAGACGGTATGATTTTTAATTTTTTTATGTATTAAATCAATGTTAATAATATATATATATATATATATATATATATATATATATAATAACTAATGTTAGAAAATTTTTAGATTTCTCATGAAATTTAATTTAATAAAATACGCTTGGAGTTATTATATATTTAACTAGTGTTGTGACCCGTGCGATGCACGGATTAATACAAAATATTACAATTTTTGTTTATCAAATAAAAATAAGACATTTAAGCTATGTTAACACATATATAAGATGATTCATTGGATACAAATGCCTTGAAAATTGAATGTGAATAATGTCAAATGAAAATAAGAATAAAAAATAACGTATTACATGAATTAATTTAGATAAATATATTAATTGATGATAAAAATGAGTTGAAATAAAAGTTACTGACCTAATAGGTCTGCTAGGATCAAAATCTTTATCTTCCTTTGACTGTTTCTTCTATTACTGCAAATATACATTTGGATTAGCAACAATAAGTTTATTGAAATTTAAAACATAAGTTACATACTCACAAAATCTTAAAACAACAAAAAGAAGATAAACAATAGAGGAAATATTTATCACATCCTACCTTTAAAATTTAATGCTTTAAATCCTAAATTAGCATTTAATCAATCCGCACACATGTAATCTTGGCATTGTCTGAAGTTTCTCTTTATAGGGAGGGCTCTACCCTTTGCTCATATTAACCCTAAAAAAGATTATTCATTAATCCTATTAGATGAGAAAATCAGAAAACAAAAATTAATTTAAAAATAGTCAAATTATATTATTCAAACACAAGTAATTACCTTAATGACATTATTTTTTTTTTAGGCTTTGAACTTTCTCATGATCTGTTTTCCTCAAGAAAATGTAATGACAGAAACAGCAAAGCAAAACTGGAATTAGAAAACTAGAACAATGTAAAAATGAAATACAATAGACAAGAATAAAAAATGAGAAGACCAAAAACAGAAATATAGATGAACCAGAAACACGAAAAACAATAACGGAGAACGAATACAAAAACAAAGAAAGTAGAAAAAAAACACAGTAATGAAAGAGAAACAGAAAATCAAAAATTACAATCGAATAAACTGTAATAGCCAATGTGAACAGTACATGAACTATATAGATTAGAAAAATAAATAAAAAGAAAAATGAACTATGATACCAAATGACGTGAGAGAAACATTACTATAAAACTTTGATAATAAATTGTCATTGTTATCCTTATCCATGTAAGGGAAGAAGAAGCAAAATTGAAAAGAAAAAGAAGGAAAATTGTGTGAGAGAAATAGATATGCAAATATGGATGAGATTTTCAAAAGAAATATATAAATATCTACATTGGTTTTGAATTTTAAAATTTTAATTTTGAAAAACGAAAAAGCCTTCAAATTGGTCAATAGTGATAGTAACTGTCACATCCCAAAAATTGAGCATGTGAAAAGATACTACTCATTTGATAAAATTCTCAAACATACGTTATTTACATATATTCTGTAAGGTTTTACATTCAACCTTAATCATTCATTCCACACTACAGAATTATATTCATCTGATAAGCAAATATAGACATACATAGTCTGATATTTCTATCTCATCGCAAGCCTAGGAGACCTATAGAAAGTACAGAGCGTTCCTAGTATCCACATCAATAAGTACTGGTATCCCACCAGACAGAAATAGAGGATAATTCCAAGGGGCTTCTATTCTTCAAACGGATACTCTTCTTCTTTGTTTTCTGTATCTGAAAAGATAATCATAGGGAGCGTGAGTTTATTTAAAAACTCAGTAAGTAAATAACTGTACTATATAAAATATCAAAAGTACAAATACCACATTTACTCATATATTTAATTGTTTTATACATTGAGTAGTATGGGACTCAAACCCTTTTAATCTCGTGAATAAGATTTCATAAATATACACCGAGTAGTATGAGACTCTAACCCTTTCAAACTCGTGAATAAGTTCTCATAGATATACACCGAGTAGTATGAGACTCTAACCCTTTCAAACTCGTGAATAAGTTCTCATAGATATACATCGAGTAGTATGAGACTCTAACCCTTTCAAACTCGTGAATAAGTTCTCATAGATATACACCGAGTAGTATGGGACTCTAACCCTTTCAAACTCGTATTTACAATTTCATCTATTTACACCGAGTAATATGGGACTCTAACCCTTTCAAACTCATGTATAGTTTTTCATCATTATGTACTGAGTAGTATGAGACTTTAACCCTTTCAAACTCATGTATTAGATCCCGTAGATCTTTACTCATTAATAAGATAGTGAGAACTTCTCACATAGTACAATTTTCATGAAATAAAATCATTTATACATACTCTTATTTCTTTGAATTTCTGTAAAAAAAATATATCAATCATCATATACTGTCATATGAAAAATTGATCAATTAATATCCAAATAATATTGTAAATGGGACTTATATTGTACTTTGACTAGTAGTGTCAAATTAGCTTCGCAAGGTTATTCACTCACCTTGATGTTTGTCCAAGTTTACCTTGTTCCACACTAGAATTTGTGTAGGAAAATTTTCTAGTAAAATATATTACAAGGAAACATAAGAAAGGAAACAAAATCACGAAAATACGTAAAATTTTCTGACTGCTACAGTAACGGTTTGCTACAGTAACGGTTCGCTACAGTACGTTGACTGCTATAGTGCCGTTGACTGCTGACACTACAGTACTGATACAGTAACCCGAAGAAAATTTTCCAGATTTTTTCTGAAATTTCTGGTCGCTACAGTAACTCGGTTTTTGCAGCAGTTTTTGCAGAAATTTCTAACAATTTCATCATTTCCTTTCTTGTTTCAAAACCAGAATTTCAACTCTTTTAACCGATTATAACTCAAATATAACTTCTAAAACAACTGAGATTCATGAATTATCATCAAAATCTTCAAGAACAAAACCTCCTCTGATCTTCTACATAAACTGAAATTTGAGGAAAATAATGAGATTAAAGCTTACCTTTGATCCTTACAAAGCTTTTGAACCGAACAAATAATCAAAACTCTGAAGATCAAGGAAAGGATTTGAGAAGAGGATGAAGAAATGAGAGAAAACGCTTTTCTGCCTTCCTTCGGCTGAGTGAGAAAATGAGGGGGTACTATTGAAACTTTATATTAAATATTTCTAATGGGTTATTCAATAACCCATGGGTATCCATAACCCAACATCCAAACCCATCCAGTCAATTTACAATAAATGGACTAATTGACCATTTTTAAACCATTTTTTCATGAATTTCACCATTCTTAGAATATATCCCACATGGTGCAAATATTTAGTCCAGTCATTTAACTCAATTTTCATAAATAATATTCAAAGAGAACAATTAAATATGAAAATTAAAAATGACCAAAATAAATAACTAAAGTAACGTTGTACATTCTACAATACTCTTAAGCGAATTATATTCCGAAATTAACGGGTATTACAGTAACTTTTTAAAAACCTCTGCATAAAGATAGGAGATTAGCCATTGATGATAGTGCAATAAAGAAGTCTAGCGTGCTTGTATGAAAAAAGAAAAGAAAAATGAGTAATAATTTATTATTATATTTTGAGCTGATTGAGGTAATTTTAAATTTTATTATAATTATTTAAAAAGAGAAATAAATAATATGAGCACTTGTAAATTAGTTTTTATATAGCAATTAATTATTTAATTATTTGTATATAATAAATGCTAATTTATTAAATAATAGCATATTATGTTTCAATTGAAAATTTTACTTAATTTATCAATTATATAGTAATTATAGCAATAACATATCAATTATATAGCAATTTATCATAATTTTTTTAATGTGATTATATAGAAATTATATCAATTATAAACCAATTATATAGTAATATACCATAATTTTTTAAAATTCATTTAATGTGATGTGATTAATTTATCAAATTTATTCATTAAATTTGTTTTATTATAATAATTTAATAACTTATTAACAATTAATACTCTATAGTAAAATTATTTTAGTCTATTATACAGATTAAAATAAATAAATAAATAAATATATATATATATATATCTAGTCGTTTAAAATGTGAATGTAAAGAAATGACAGCATTATTCATTGCTTTTATTTAGGTGGTCAAGGAATCTGACGGCGGGAAATCACCTAGAGGAATTGCCCATTTAGGGTTCTAGAAACAGCGAATTCCTCAGCGTTTTGAAAAAAACAAAAAAGGCTGTGTTTGGAAAAGAAAACTCGACCACCAAGTTATGTTATCATCCTCTTGCTGCATCTGAGAGTATCCAACACTGGCCTCATCCTCGAACTATTACGGCGCAGCACTTGGTCCAAAATACTGAAGACTATCCCTCTCTATTTCTTTCTTTCTTCTCTCGCCCTCCATTCCTGTTTGTTCTCCCTCTCTCTGTCCCTCTTTCTCCAATATCAGATAGAGCGAAGGGAAAGTCAGGCACCAACAGGTTTGTCTTTCATTTCCAATGTTTCTACTCCGGCAAATTGTTCATAGCTGTATAAGATAGAGTGAATTTTAGTTTCTTTCCATCTCTCCGCTGCCTAGATTCTAGAATTATCTTTTGTGGTCATTATGTTATTGTTTGCGTTCATATAGGTCAGTAACTGCTTCCTATCCTCCTTTAATTATAAGTAAATGGATTTTTTTTTGGTACGTGCTTTTCCTTGTTTCTTTGGTTCAGGGTATATGAAAATTGAGCTAGCTTCAAATTCATTGTTGGTTCCGTTTGCAATTCCGAAGGGTATTGCAGTTACTGCTTGGGAAGCTTTGCTTGTTCCTGCTTTACTTCCTTCCATTCTGTATCTCAAATGCCCTATATATATATATATATATATATTTTTCCTGACAGCCGTCCCCTCCCCCTACCTTCCCCCCCTCCCAACACCTGTATACGTTTCCCCTATTCTGTTTGCTTAGTGCTCTTGTTAATCAGTCAAGCAAGCTCGTTGATTTTTCTTTTTCTTTTTTTATTTATTGTTTTCTCTTTCAATTTTTGTATTAATGTGGCGGCGATATCTTAAGCTGTAACGTGTAATATGATGACTTTCAATTCCCTTATCTAATGAGGCATCTCATTTTGGTCTCTTACAAGAGAAAGAGAGAATGGGGCAGGGCTACAGAAGGCATGCTATTCTTTAGTTTATATTTATGGACCCATTTTCTAGTTTTTTATGCAAAGTTTAGGTTTGAGGTGATAACTTTTTATTGTATTTATTGCTATTTGAGAATGCCTGAATCTTGCATTATAAATGTAAGAGAAGGTTATTTAGAATAAGTTGGTTATTGCTCAATAACAGCATATAATTTAGGAGAATAGTTCATTCCATAGGGGCCCTTTTCAAATTTCATAGAACGTAGATATACCATATTTGAGTAGTGGAGTTTTACCCACATATTTCTTGGTTACATGCATGATTTGTGAAATCTTATGATTCAATGTAGAGATTTTTCATTGTTTAGGGGAAACAAAATTTTCTTTTTAACAGTCTTGTTTCCTGCTCATTGTTTTGTTTCATCTCCTCCTGAATTTGTGAACTGAATCTATTTTCTTATTTAGTTGTTTACACTTTACATCTATTCATGTATTTTCTGACCCTGTGTGGCACATGATTAGTATTAGAGCCGGTAGAAGTTCATTAACGATATACACATTAATTACAATATTCTCTTGCTGAAGATATATTGAATGGCCATTACACCTTTTGGAAGTACATCCATTGCACAATGGGGAATTCGTCCTCAGTTTTTTGTGAGATCCTGTATGGCAGGCAAGATCACATCATCAGGCTACAGGTGAGTCCTATAGTAAAGACATTTCTCTGTGGAATGGAAACCGGTATTATGAACTTTCTGACACACTTTACATGTAATAATAGGTGAGTTATTTAGTTCCTATTCATGATCAAATATGACCTCTGATGCTTTTGTATTAAACTATCGAGAAAGTTTTACATTGTTTTCTCTATCATATTATCAATAGGGACGTAACCATTAGCTGGGGTTTATTCTGATTTATTTGAAGTAATTATCAGCAATAGTAGTTGCCTTATTGTTTGGGTAGGGACTTGGGAACAAAGGAGTGTTGTCAATCCTCTTTTTTCAGCATAATTCATTGTCATGCTGAGTGTAATTTCATAAATCATCTCACTTGCAGTGTTCCAAGTAGAGTAAGCTTTATGGCTGCCCCAAATTCAGGCTTTTTTTCTCGTGATTCCTTGCCTGCACTGTATGACATGGGTTCGTCTCGAACTTCTCATCGTCGCAAGGGATCGAGGTTGATAGTTAGAGCAGAGACAGTAAGTTTGACTACTCATACACTTAAATACCAACACAATAATGAGCTCCTTCATAGTTTTCCTATATGTTTGTAATGTTTGGAGGCATATCTCTCATTTTAATTTGTATAAATAATAGGTTAGACTGAATATCTATAACTGTTATGTTTCAATGTGCAGGATTACTATTCTGTCCTTGGGGTGTCAAGAAATGCTAGCAAATCTGAAATTAAGAGTGGTATTATACTTTGGCCTCTTCCTTTCTGGCTAAATGATCATAGATCATATATCCATCATGATCAATTAATAGTATTTATGTTTCCAAAGTTGGCTCTTTTGTTTGCAAATAGATGATTGTCATGTTTTATATGACTCTTGCTGCTACCTTTGACCTTGAGAAGTAAAAATATATTTTTTGGGTATACGAAATACAAATATCTTACCTTAAAAGTGCTCCTAATATATTTTTGAATAATGCAAGAGAAGTACTGAAAAAGAATCTCCAAACTTAAAACTTTCAGAGATCTTCTAACCCTTAGAAGGATACTGAAGTTATTCTATTGATAAGATGGGTAGGTTTTATCTCCACATGATATAACACCAAGGTTTAGCTTAAATTTAAACTAATTGCACTATTGAGTATTGACAACTTCAATTTCTGCTTTGGTATTGTATGATATAGTTTTAATATAGAATAGACATAAACAATAAATTAAAATCCATTTGAGTAATTTTAATTATAATGTAGGATGAATTTAAAGAGAATGTTTGAATTAAGTGGATGAGAAACAACAATGATCAAGGCTTTTTTTTTTTTGGGGGGGAATGACCATGATCAATAAATCATTTTTAACCAGAATCTACTTATCATTTGCTTGATTAAGTAGTTGCCTGTTGCTAACTGCCATTTTTCATTCAAATGTCATGTGTCTCTACTTTTGACATATCAGCTTATCGGAAGCTTGCCCGAAATTATCATCCAGATGTGAACAAGTGAGTTATTCTTCTCTTTTGTGTTTTACTCTCTTTTTAATGCTCCTCCTTTGCATTGTCCCCTCCTGTGATTGATATCTGGAATTAATATAGAAATATGAACTGGATTGGATATTTTATGGTGGGAATTTAATACTAGCACATTTATTAAAAGGATTGAAGCTCTGGCCAAGCAGCACTTCAAACTTCAAAGTTCTTGTCAGTAATTCTGATTTCTGAAATGATTTTTTTTATTATTTAGAAAAAGTTCTATGTGAATGCTTTTGAAAGCTGTATGGCCTGAAATGAACAGAGTTCTGTAGACTGGTACTGTTATTTGTCTTAGTAACTTGCATACACAGTGTAAATATCAGTGATAAATTATTAATTTTATAAAATCCTTTAGAGGTTGCCCTTATGTTGAGAAGCTGAGGAATTTTAAGTAGTGAAGTAGGGAGATAATTTTGATCTGCTCTCATTTTTAAGAAATTTGCACTATCTGTGAACTGTATGATACATTCCATTAAAGAGATAGTATAATTTTTTTTTACTGAAAGTGATATAATGTAATTACTCTAATGATGTGACACTTTCTTGTCTACTGACTGTCAATGGATCTAATTTAAATGTATTGTCCTTGGATACTTCCGAGATGTGGAACATAGGATACAAGCTGGATGGTTGAAGTGGAGAATGGCATCAGGGGTTGTTTGTGATCGGAAAGTACCTGATAAACTCAAAGGAAAGTTTTATCGTACTGCTATAAGACCAGCGATTTTATATGGGAGTGAATGTTGGGCAATGAAAGGACAACAAGAACATAAAATTGGAGTGGCGGAGATGAGGATGTTGCATTGGATGTGTGGTCATACAAGAAGAGATAGGATCCGTAATGATCATATACGAGGTAGAGTTGGGGTGGCACCTATTGAGGAAAAAATGGTTGAAAACTGTTTAAGATGGTTTGGGCATGTGCAAAGAAGACCGTTGGAAGCGCCAGTTAGGAGAGTTGAGCAGATGGTTTGGAGCCCTATGAAAAAAGGTCGAGGAAGACCAAAAAGGACACTTAGAGAAATTATTGAACGGGACCTTTTAGTAAATGAGATATCTAAAGAGTTGGTCATTGATAGAGCTCAATGGCGTCGTGCAATCCATGTAGCCGACCCCACTTAGTGGGATAAGACTATGTTGTTGTTGTTGTCCTTGGATACTTCCATGCAAATGCTAATTCTGGAAAAGTGTATCCTTGGTAAGTACAGCTCTAATAAGATTTTGGCCTGTGAGTGATAGCATCTCTTCCACAATGATTGGCCTTCTTTGCTCAGATATGTCACCAGCAATACCATTCAAGGGCAGATCAAAGTGTGTCCTTGGTAATGACAGCTCTGAAAATATTTTGGTTTGCGACTGATAGCACCTATTCCATAATGATTGGCCTTCTTAGCTTAGATATGTCACCAGCATAATACCATTCAAGGGTAGGTCAAAGTAATAGCCTGATTAAAATGCCTTGAGAAATGGATGCTTTAGTTGCCACAATCATAATCTGAATTGGGCTTGATGTGAATGTCAGTTTTTGCAATTTGCATAAAATCTCTTGTCATCACATACATTTGATTGGCGTCAATATGGGTTTCTGCCAAAGGTTGTTCTGAGAGATGTCTCATGGATCTTCAAAGAGATTGGAAGGCCTTATTGTCTTAGTTTCTTTGCCGTTTTTTAGTGATTTATGTGTTTTTGTATTTTAGGTAGATCACTTGTCCATTTAATGCTGCTTATTGTTAATCTATTGTGTATTTTCACATTTGTGCTGCAGAGATCCTGGCGCAGAAGCGAAGTTTAAGGAAATTAGCAATGCATATGAAGTAAAACTTCGTGTCTTGTTGATTGAAGTGTGCTTGTCTTTATGCATTTCTTATAGTAATTGTTCTTGATTTTGTTTGGCAGGTATTATCAGATGATGAGAAGCGATCTATATATGACAGATATGGAGAGGCTGGACTTAAAGGTTCTGGAATGGGCATGGGGGTAGGTTACCTTGTGGCGATGATGGAGAATTTTCTTTGTTTTTCACATGTTCTGCTGCTCAAAAAACGATTATCTTTGTTATGTCAGGATTTCAGTAATCCATTTGACCTATTTGAGACACTGTTTGAGGGCATGAATCGTGGCACAAGCAGCAGAGGTTCTTGGAATGGTGCAATTGATGGTGAAGATGAGTATTATAGTCTTATCTTGAACTTTAAGGAAGCAGTTTTTGGAGTAGAAAAAGAGATAGAGATAAGCCGACTAGAGAGCTGTGGAACTTGCAATGGTTCAGGGGCTAAACCAGGAACTAAGCCAACCAGATGTAGCGCTTGTGGGGGTCAAGGTAGGGTTGTCTCATCAACAAGGACACCATTAGGTATTTTCCAGCAGTCAATGACATGCTCTTCATGCAATGGGACTGGAGAAATTTTGACACCTTGCAACACGTGTTCTGGGGATGGTCGAGTGAGGCGAACCAAGCGGATAAGTCTGAAAGTCCCAGCAGGTGTGGACTATGGTAGCCGCTTAAGGGTCCGAAATGAAGGGAATGCTGGAAGGCGAGGTGGTTCTCCTGGTGACCTCTTTGTTGTTATTGAAGTTATCCCTGATCCTGTTCTTAAACGTGATGACACCAACATTTTATACACTTGTAAGGTGTCCTACATAGACGCAATTTTGGGGACCACAATCAAGGTCCCTACTGTAGATGGCATGGTGGATTTAAAAATCCCTGCTGGGACCCAACCGAATACAACACTTGTTATGGCTAGAAAAGGTGTTCCCCTGCTGAATAAGAGCAATATGAGGGGTGATCAGTTGGTTCGGGTACAAGTTGAAATCCCCAAAAGATTGAGCAGCGATGAGAGGAAGCTTATTGAAGAACTTGCTGATTTAAGCAAAGGCAAGACTGCAACCAGTAAGAGATAATATTTTGTGGGACCCCCTTTGTCTATCTAATGTACTTCTAATCCCATGAGTCTTATTCTCCTTTCTTGGATGCATCTTTCTTGACCATGAAACTTAGTGAGGAGAACTCGGCAGTTCTTGATATTTGAACCGTGGGAGGAGTGCAAATGTGGTATAGTTGTAGGATATTACTTGTCCTTGGAAGCAAAGGTGGAGGGGAAGGCGGAAGAAATTAGAGATCTCTTGTTTCATTGGATCTTATCCGCCGTATATTTTTGGATCAAATTATCTTTGAGGTGCTATGTCACCTCCATTTCCATAGTTGTCATGCTTAGACATACAATAATTATTACATACATTTATCCAAAAAAAAAAAGGAAATTATTTTTTCGTTACAATATTTTGCACGTCCCAATTACATTTTTTCTGATATTAATTACTGTGCTAGCAGCATCGACACATGCCATTTGGTGGTTGGGACGTATAAGTGGCTGTTCAATCATGTAATCTGTTGTAAGAGAAACCGAATGATCCCAACTGCAGGCAAGCGCTTTGGATTTTAAATATCTAATTGCTGATGCCTCTAACCCATTGTATGGCTCAGCTTAGCATTCTGCAACATGTTTTTTATGCATCACACCAAAGCAATGCGCAACTGGATAATGATGATTATAATTTAGACGAGGCTCAGCCCCACCCAACTATTGGTCTGAACAGTGAGTCAGTGACTATCAACTTGATCTTTGACTCAGATGAGTTGTTAAGGATGTGGATCACCTCCAGCACCGTTAGAGGCTCCGGCTCTGTAGGGGCTGTGTTAAGATAATAGTACAGTGATTCCAAATCTCAGATGGTTATGTTTGTGCAGCTTCTGCACATTTGGCAGTTCCCTTGTCTGCAGTTCCTAGAAATTATATTTAATAGATTGGGAAGGAGGAGAAGGAGAAGGATCTTCTCGATTATGATATATTGTATTCTAAAGAAGCCATCCATGATCACATGGTCCAACTTCAGAGTTTGAAGCTGATCTAGATGGATCCCACATAACTAGCTAGTTTAATACAGATACCCTAATGTGCAAGTGTATCAATACCCTTAACCCAATAGATAGACATAACCTCTATAAAAACTCAGCCGAAGCCTCTAGCGCCCTTTGGACGTTGGAGGTGATCCGCAACTATAACTCTCGTAGGGATTAACTTGGTTTCTATTAACCTAAAAATTACCTATACCGCTATACAGTTTAACATTAATGTGGCATATTTAGAAAATTCGGATGTTGGATACTAATGTTGAAAATACAAAATATACATAATGTGATGACCGCATGGAAGGCATTAATGGCTTCGCAAAAGGTAAATCGTAGACCTCAAAACAAGGGAAATAAAGAATTTTAACCATATGAGTACTACCCTTACTCTGAGACCAATTTAATTAGCCATAATTCTCTACGCGTGACGATCGAGAGTTAGAAAGCCAATCTTAATTTAACTAAGGATTCAGAATATATCCCAACTTTGTTATGCTGAACCTCGAGAACCGGTAAAAAGAATCATCGTCTAGTTTTCCAATTTAATAAAATGAAACGTACAAGAGAAGATCA
This sequence comes from Biancaea sappan, assembly GCA_037074585.1. Classification (NCBI taxonomy): domain Eukaryota; kingdom Viridiplantae; phylum Streptophyta; class Magnoliopsida; order Fabales; family Fabaceae; genus Biancaea; species Biancaea sappan. The sequence goes on along the minus strand of CM073491.1, from coordinate 13,838,420 downwards.
TGAGAATTTTTAAATTTTGAATTGAATTTTTCTCATATCATATGTTACATGCATCAGTGTGCTATCAATAGGAGCAGAAAATAAAAGAAATGTGTATGTAGACAAGATCTTGAGCTTGTGGGTATCTGATGTCCTACCCTTCTGACTGAAACCATTCTAAGGTTCTACGGCAGCTGAAACCATATGAAGCAAATCTATTTGGTAGCAACTAAATTTTCTAGGAGCGATTCCAAATCTTTCAATCTGCATGTGAAGCAAGCAAGTTATAGTAGCAGATGCTGAATTAAGAAAACTTAATCCTGTAACAACTTTAGTGGTCCACAATGCACTATACCTTACGTTACTCAAGTCAGGGTAGACTGCTATTGCATCACTAAAATCCTACTTAGATTCAAACAGAATCCAGGTCAGTCAAGATGCAGCCATTATCAATGGGTAACAATTGCGCCCAATTTTAACTATACATTGGTTTGTACAATTGTACTGTCTTGTTTAATTTGATCAAACGGCAAATGCCTCACCTGTTCAGCTGTTGAAGATGTGTAGGTAACCACACATGACATCCCAGCTTTTGCTGCTGCCTGTAGAATTTACTTTAGCTAATAAGACTACAAGAATTGTTTAACCCTCTTTGGTAAGACAGTCCAAGCATTGTAGTTTGTTAATTAAATGCACATAATGAAATAAGAAATAACTGTAGATTGATACTGAATATATTAACGTTGATACATAAATTGACAGATTAATAAATTTCCTTGTCCTCTTATTTTTTAGATTTAACCTAAAAGAGCCAGATTTGTTTAAACTGAAGAAACAAAATTATGTGAGAAGATCTACCTGTAAGCCAATAACACTGTCCTCCACCACCAAGCAGTCTTTTGCTGACACATCAAGCTTCTACAATGCACAACGTGTAAATATGGCCATTCTGTCAGCACAAATGAGAAGCCTTATATTTTTACTTCTAAATTATTGTTCATATTAATCTACTCAAACCTTAGAAGCTGCCAAATATATTGACGGGTCGGGCTTCTTTTCCTTAACATCATCTCCTGAAACAGAATTGAACTCTCAAGTGTCAAACAAAGAAACCGTTAAAATCAAACAGGTGGAGTGAATTTTATCAATAAGACTATGACCAATAATATCCTCATTGGCACGGCAAGCTTGGCATGACCTAAGTTTAATAGAGACGGAGAAATAAACTATCCCAGGAGTCGGGCGCATTTTCATTAAGTTGTATACCGAAGGGACGGAAAATTATTTGAGTTCACGTCATTATTGTTGGTCCACTACTCTGCATGTACACAACATGTGCCTCCATGTTACGTGATCAATCTAAAGAGATATAAAACTGGGGTAAATATACCTGCAAGGAAGCAGTCAAGGCTCTGAAAGCGCTCCTAAAATACCAAAAATTAAAGGTTAAATATATGTTGAAAAATGCATTTCCACTGCCAATGGTGAGAATTAGATGAGAAACTGGGCTCACAATTCCAATAAGGTTCTCAAGACAGAGAATAACTGAACTTTTAGTCGCCGCAGAGCAGACAGCCAGTTTTTTCCCCTACAACAGCAAATGAGGGAAGGAAAAAACTGTCATATAAGCATATGCCCCTGACCAAAAGAGCAATCAAATGGAACAAAGTGATCAAAACAGAACAGCCCAGCGAATGAACAGATTCTCCCGAGACATAGAAGCAAGATATTGTTAGGCAATGCATTGATAAGAAGAGATCGACATACTGTTAGAATATGCTTAAATGGCAAAACATTATCTTACCGCATCCTTGGCCTCATCCATCAATCTCAGAACTCCAGGTCTAGGTTTTACCTGGTCCAAAATGTATTTGTATTCAACGGTGACTTATCAACAAGATAAGTAGGGTCTTCACAGTTCAAGCAAACAGAAATGTTGAAGTCTACTTACAGATCCAGACTTGATTATTTCTTTGTACCTCTCAGTTTTCCAATCCTACACCAAGAAATGGAAAAATAATTACAGCAGATTGCAGATGAGATGCAACCTCCAGTGATTAAAATTCGAAAGTAATACGTTTTTCATGCTCTACGTATATACAAAGTAATCTTGGTAAGCTAATTAAGTGTTTCCTTCTTTGTTCCCAAGTCCCTAAACAATGCAGGCCATGGTAAGTTAATTCTCTAGCTTGCAAGCGATACACACACTGTTTCTTATAGTCCCCAAACGAAGACGAAGAGAAGCATTGCGGATCATCAAAAGTAAGCATACATCAATTACGCGAAGAAATCACCTGAAGAGTGTCAATTAACTTGGTTCGATCTTCATCATTGCTCGGAGGCGTCTCAAATAACGTGGAAGACGGCCACCCATGCTCCTTGAAGTACCTTGCAATCCCCAATTACCAACAGAACAAAATAATATATTAGCAAAATCCAACAAACAGGAGAGAAAATATGCACAGCGAAGGGAAAGAGATGGAAAAACCATCGCATTTTGGGCTTGCCTCCACCAATGCGATTCTGTAGCTCATCGTAGAATTCGATGCCCCAACTGAGAGGCTGCGGAGAGGAAGAAGGGCAGCGAATTTTGAAGTGAGTAAATGCATCGTTGTATGCCTGGCGATGCAAGTGCTCGGACTCGAGGATGACACCATCGCAGTCGAATATGAGAGCTTGAAGAGGAGAAGACGAAGCTGAAGCGAAGACTGAGAATACACGCCGTTTGGAGGCGAATAACTTAATTCGGGGATTCAGAAACCGGTGTTTGGCAAGGATAGGGGTGGTGAGGGAGAGAGAGTTAAGGGGACGGAGATAGGAGGAGGTGGTTGAGAGATTTGGAGGAGAAGGAGGGGTCAGACTAGACGCCATGAGAGTTGAGAAGAAGAAGATCGATGGGTCTCTCCAATTCGTGTGGCTGAGGTGTTGGTCCCTTCTTTCTAATTTCTTTCAACGAAAGGATTTCACGGCAGTTATGAGCGTTATTAACCTTTGCTTTTGCTAGATGCTAATGTATTCTAGTTTTACTTTTCCACATTGCATTACTTCAGGATTTGTATATATAATGATAAAAATTTAAATATTCAAAATTTTAGAAATTTTAATAGTGAGCGAGAATTTTTTGTAGCATTAACCAATATTATATAGAACTATAATAAAAAAAGAATTTATTTTAAATATTCATATAGTATTCAACATTTAGTATGATCATTATTTACATTTAAGTTGATTTTATATTTTTAAGAAAAAATTTATTTATTATTGAAATAAAAATGACAATAGCATAATTATTTTATATTACAAGAATATAATAAATATATTTTGATGTAACACAATAACATATATGTAAGTACATAAATATATTTTCTGATCACCATTGGTTAAATAACAAATTTTGTCTTTCCATTTTTCTCTAGTATTTATTTTTAATACTGATTGTATTAATATTGCTCAAAAATTGTAATATAAAACTCCATTATTTTTCCAAAATATTTAAGTAGATAAACAAATTGTGGTGAACATAATATAGTTTTTCTTTTGTTGAAAATGTAAGCGCAAATATATATATATATATATATATATATATTTAACAATTTTATGTGGGTGAATTTACATATTAATTACTGTATATGTGTACATATATTGAGATATATATTGTTGCTATATATAATTAGGTCCAAATTATTAATCTTTATAAAGTATATTTTGGGTTAGACCTATTTAATATATTAAAGTTAGTTTGAAGTGTTTGTAAATTAATATTATAATATGTGTAAATACCTAACCCAAATTAATAATAGTAATGATGCTTTATTAATAAATAGAGTTAACAATTGGGCTTGACAAGTTGGTTATGGTTCCAAAGGTTATAAGGATTTGATTCTTAAGTTTTGAGAACATTTATAAAATGTAAATGTTTGATCTAATATCCATTACATAAAACTTAATTTGTGATAAATCACCTATACTAACTTTGAAGAGTTTAGCCATTTAAAGATTAATTACTATAGATCAAAATACCTTTTTTAATATGATTCTTTAAGTTAATAATATTATTATTATTAATTTGTCTATTAAAATCCTTTAAAAAAATCAAATCATGATTACATGGACTTGGGTTTTCTCTTTGTTATTGATCTTTCTCAACTTTTTTGATTCGTCATGTAATACCCATGAAAAATAAAATATAAATGCGTGTTTTCAAACTACTGTTACTATTTACGTATATGGTACTGTTCATTTATACAATCAAAATGTCAAGTACTAGATGTGGTTTGGTTATAAGAGAAAACTAGAAAGAAGTTTGTAGGAGAAAATGACGTTTTATGTGTAAAAATACCCTCAGGGACTAAATTGAAAGGACTGAATTGAAAAGAAACTTAAAGGTTTAAGGTGAAAGGATAGTTTTCCCTTTAAAGTTTCATTTTCCATTAAGATGCACAGTAACTGCATTATTAGAAATGTTGTTTTCATGAATAGTAAATTGAATATTTTATTAGTGCATAGTATTAAATAGTACCCTTGACTTTTGCTATAAATAGGCCCTTCCATTTCACTTCTAAACTCACACCTTCAACTTCTCTTCTTCTCTCCTTAAGTTTCTCTTGCTCCGACGCTAGGCTTCTGAGATTTTGGGCCTTTCCGTTTTTGCTTAGGTAAGGATACTATGCCCCTTCTATGTCTTTTAAATTTTAGAAGTTATTTTCTTAAGTATGCTCTGTGGTTGCGGCTTTGGCCGATCTTCCACATCAGAAAAACTGTCGTTAGCTGTTATTTTGATTCTTTGATTACCGAAATAGAATATAATATGTGGAGAATACATGTCTAGGAAAGTTCTGGCTAAGGAAAGACCTGGTTTTTAAGTGTGTCCAGTTCCACTCTTTCCTGGGAACTTACCTGGTGTACTCTTTTACAGATTGTATTCTGTATTTCCGGTATGAATAGTACCCGTACGTATGAATAGTACCGTACGTATGAATAGTGACCGTATGAATAGTACCCATACGTATGAACAGTATCTATACGAAAACGATCTTAACGTATTTTCTGTAATCTTTCATGAAAATCTCTGTAGCGGAACACTGAAATTCACCTGCGTACTCTTGTCCGTAACGATTTAGAGAAGTGATACTCGTACGGAATCCAGGTGAGTGAAACGACCCTGTTTTAATAGAGTTTTAGCATTACTGGTGATAAAAAGTATGTCGTAGGACACTCCCAAGATTCATAGGGAGAAATTGGATTCAGAATGACGAATATAATGAGATAATTAATCCAGAAGTATGGATAAGACAAAGCAAGTATCTCATGATGATATGAAATTTGAATCATATAGTTATATACTATACCTGTTATATGGATGAGTATTATATTGTGCTTCTGATTATGATATGAACTATTGTACTATTGATTGTGATTGAGCGGTACAGTACCCCCTCTCACGGCAAGGCGGAAAACCCGGGTTAAAGGGTGTCTTGACCAATGAGTGTGGAGACAATGATTCCCTCAGTAGGGATATAGCCCGGATTGGTGATAAATCCGTGAGGCGCCCTAGCTAAGAGGATGAGGATATTCATCATTGTGCCGGTCATGTGCCTAGAAAATGGGTCGTGACAAAGTTGGTATCAGAGCCTGGTTGTTAGGTCTCCTAGTGATTACAGAGTAAGGTGTCTTTAGTGGGCCTTCCCCTATTGTCGTGACTGCAGCACGACCATAGGATGAAGATCCACCAAAAGCCCTGTAGAGTTTAAAATCCCTTTCTTTCGTGTCTTTACTTGAAGCATAATAGTGACGATATATATTATTCTTAATTGTAGAATAAGTTTAGATGGCACCAAGAAAATCAAACGCTTCTGGAATCCGCACAAGATCTGGCAGGGCCTTGGTCCCTCCAGCTGCTCAATCAGCAAATGCAAGACTGGAGATGCCTAACCATGCGGAAGATAACCATGCACAAAACAGAGAAATATCCACTGAAAACCCTAGAAGAAATGCTGGAGAACCATCACAAATCGACGCGACTGTAGTGATGGAAGCATTAGCTGCAATGCAGAACGAGGTGAATGGGCTAAAGGAACTTCTGATGGGACAATCATCTGAAGATGGCTCACAGGCATCAGTACATGCTGCAAAAGTACAAGAGACAGACCAGATGCCACCTCCACCCCCTCCTCAGGATTGGGTAGGGACAGAGGTCAAGATTTCAGAATTTATGAAGCTGAATCCGCCAACCTTTGCAAGAGATGTTAATGAAGACCCACAACGTTTTCTAGATGACTGTGAGAAAATCCTTGACACGTTAGAATGTCCTGAACCTCGAAAAGTAACCCTTGTTGCCTTTCAGTTAAGAGGTAAGGCCGACCGCTGGTGGCGAACATGGAAGAAGGGCATGGCCAGAAATGCCCCACCCGTTAAATGGAATGATTTTAAAAGAATTTTTCGAGAACAATTTATTTCGGAGAGTATACGAGAAGCAAAGATGAATGAGTTTGAGGCACTCCGGCAAGGATCACGAACCGTCGATGAATACGATAATCTGTTTATAGAGTTGTCTGAATATGCTACTCACATGGTCCTAACTGAGAAAGAAAAGATCCGACGGTTTATTAAAGGCCTTCGAGAGTCTTTATTTGACAGGGTGGGATCGAAAATACGAGATTTTTCATTTTATACAGAAGCCGTCGACATTGCCCGTATGATGGAAGAAAGAGATATGCAAAAAGAAAAATGGAATAACAAAAGAAAGAGGAAACAAGATGAGAAATCACGCTACCACGGAGAGAGTTCTGGACGTGCAGCCTCTACCGCTAGTGCACCACAGCGTCAACAAAGTGGTACAGGGGGTCAACAAAGGCCCTGGTGCTCTAAATGTGAAAGAAATCACTTCGGAGCTTGTTTTGTCAACAACAACACTAGGGTCTGTTACCAATGTGGTCAACAGGGCCACATCAAAAGAGATTGCCCCCAACTGTACACGAGATCTGGCCAAGGGTCAGTACGCCCTAATCAATCAGAGGCTACTGTTGCCAACAGATCCCCTGTAACTGTAGGAGGCAATGGAATCGGAAGAGGTGCTGGCAGAGGACAAGGTGGTCGAGGGCAGGCTTCAGCAGGCCGAGGGAACGCTCGAGTATTCGCTTTAACCCGTCAAGATGCTCAGGCGTCTAATACGGTGGTAGCAGGTACTCTTCTGATTGAATCAAATTTTGCACATGTTTTGTTTGACTCTGGCTCTACGCATTCCTATGTGTCACCATTCTTTGCTAAGAACTTTAAGCAAAAAGTTGTTAGATTAGAATGTCCGTTTTTAGTAACTACGCCTACTGGAGGCACCTTACTAATAGAACGAGGCTATCGAGCTTGCAAGGTAAGAGTCGGAGAAATAAATACAACAGTAGACCTAATGCTGTTAGATATGACAGACTTTGATGTCATCTTGGGCATGGATTGGCTGGCATCTTGTCATGCCACCCTGGATTGCTATAATAAGATAGTTAAGTTCAATATTCCCTGGGAGCCTTCTTTCGTATTTCATGGTGAACGGAGTGAAATTTCTGGGAATCTTATATCTTTAATGTGTGCCCAACGTTTATTGCGAAAGGGCTGTCAAGGATACTTGGCATTTGTTAAAGATATTAAGAAAGAAGAACTAAAAGTAGAGGACGTTCCAGTAGTTCAGGAGTTTGTAGATGTCTTCCCAGATGATCTACCAGGTATACCCCCAGATCGAGAGATTGAGTTCCAGATAGAGTTAGCACCAGATACTCGCCCAATCTCCATACCCCCTTATAGAATGGCACCAACAGAATTAAAAGAGTTAAAAACTCAGTTACAGGACTTGCTAGACAAAGGCTTTATAAGGCCAAGTTATTCACCTTGGGGAGCTCCTGTTCTGTTCGTGAAAAAGAAGGACGGATCGATGAGACTATGCATAGATTACAGGCAACTGAATAAGGTAACTATCAAAAATAAATACCCGTTGCCTTGCATCGACGACCTTTTCGATCAACTTCAAGGAGCCAAGTGTTTTTCAAAGATTGACTTGAGGTCTGGTTATCACCAACTCAAGATCAAGGAGGAGGATGTGTCTAAAACAGCCTTCCGTACCAGATATGGGCACTACGAGTTCTTGGTGATGTCATTTGGATTAACGAATGCACCAGCTGCTTTCATGGATTTAATGAATAGGATTTTTAAATCCTTTTTAGACAAATTTGTCATTGTCTTCATAGACGACATTCTGGTGTATTCAAAGACTTCAGAAGAGCACGAACAACACCTTCGTGTTGTATTGCAGACATTGAGGGATCATCAATTGTACGCCAAATTCTCTAAATGCGAGTTTTGGATTGATCGTGTAACTTTCTTGGGACATGTGATCTCCAAAGATGGCATCCAAGCAGACCCAAGCAAAGTAGAAGCGGTCAAAATGTGGCCTAGACCTACCTCCGTCACGGAGATTCGCAGCTTCTTGGGATTGGCAGGATATTATCGTCGTTTCATCCAAAATTTTTCCCAGTTAGCCGCCCCTCTCACACGACTGACTAGGAAAGGGGTAAAGTACCAATGGGATGACGCTTGTGAAGAAAGCTTCCAAGAACTCAAGAAAAGGTTAATCTCCGCACCTGTATTGGTCTTACCCTCAGGATCAGGAGGTTTTACAGTATACTGCGATGCATCAAGAGTAGGGTTGGGATGTGTTCTCATGCAGCATGGCCAGGTAGTGGCATATGCATCGAGACAACTTAAGAAACATGAACAAAACTACCCCACCCACGATCTGGAAATGGCAGCAGTAGTTTTCGCTTTAAAGATATGGCGACATTATCTATACGGAGAAACTTACGAAATCTACACTGACCATAAAAGTCTAAAATATATTTTCGACCAAAAGGACTTAAACTTGAGGCAGAGGAGATGGGTAGAATTACTAAAAGATTATGATTGCAATATTCTTTACCACCCAGGCAAAGCGAACGTGGTAGCATATGCCTTGAGTTGAAAATCTATGGGTAGTCTGGCCCATATAGCAGTAACAAAAAGACCCTTGATCCAAGAACTACAAGAGCTGAGAGCAAAAGGTGCTACTCTTGAGGTTACAAGGACAGGATCATTCTTAGCCCATATCAGGGCTAGATCTTCCCTTGTAGACCAGATACGGATATCCCAAATGGAGGATCCTGAGCTTGTCCAAATTATGGAAAAGGTGAAGATTGGTGAAGTGAATAGTTTCACACTCGACGATACAGGAGTCTTACATTTTGAACAACGGTTGTGTGTACCACATGTTGGAACTCTTAGACGAGACATCATGAAAGAAGGCCATCGTGCTGCATATGCTGTACATCCAGGAGCCACCAAGATGTATCAGGATCTGAAACAGATCTACTGGTGGAAAGGAATGAAACAAGACATAGCAGAATTTGTGTCTCGTTGTTTAACCTGTCAACAGGTTAAGGCTGAGCATCTAAAGCCAGGAGGCTCGTTACAACGATTAGAGATTCCTGAATGGAAATGGGAACGAGTGACGATGGACTTTGTTGTTGGTCTACCTCGTTCCACAGGAGGTTATGACTCAGTTTGGGTCATCGTTGACCGACTAACCAAATCAGCACACTTCATTCCAGTCAAAACCACTTATGGTGTAGTAACGTTGGCACAATTGTATATTAAAGAAATAGTAAAGTTGCATGGAGTACCTATATCTATCATTTCTGATAGAGGTCCTCAATTTACCTCTCGTTTCTGGAGAAGTTTTCAGGAGGCATTAGGTACTCGAGTGGACCTTAGTACCGCTTTTCACCCACAGACAGACGGACAGTCAGAGCGGACGATTCAGACGTTAGAGGATATGTTACGAGCTTGTATTCTAGATTTCAGTGGTAGCTGGGAAAAGCATTTGTATCTTGTAGAGTTCGCATATAACAACAGCTACCAGACCACTATTGGGATGGCACCCTTTGAGGCCTTGTATGGGAGACGTTGCAGATCTCCGATCGGTTGGTTCGAGGTAGGTGAAGCGAAAGCATTAGGACCTGACTTGGCCCAGGATGCCCTAACCAAGGTTAAGACAATACAAGATAGGATGCGAGCAGCTCAAAGTAGACAAAAGGCATACGCTGACCACAGACGACGTGATTTGGAGTTCTCAGTCGGCGATATGGTATTCCTTAAGGTCTCTCCAATGAAAGGTGTGTTGAGATTTGGAAGGAAAGGAAAGTTGAGTACTAGATACATCGGGCCTTATGAGATTCTAGAACGAGTGGGAAAAGTGGCTTATCGGCTTGCCCTACCTATGGATCTGGAAGGGATTCACCCTGTTTTTCACGTATCCATGTTAAGGAAGTACCTTCATGACCCTTCTCACATACTTCACCCTTCTCAGAATGATTCTATCCTAGTAGATGAAAACTTGTCATACGAGGAGATACCGGTGGCTATCCTCGATAGTCAAGTAAAGAAACTCCGATCTAAGGAGATTCCATCCGTCAAGGTTTTGTGGAGGAATCAAACTCACGAAGAAGCCACATGGGAAGCCGAGGCCGACATGCGTTCTAGATATCCGCATCTTTTTACGACTTGAGGTAATTTAAATTCGGAGGACCGAATTTCTTAAAGGGGGTGATAATGTAATACCTATGAAAAATAAAATATAAATGCGTGTTTTCAAACTACTGTTACTATTTACGTATATGGTACTGTTCATTTATACAATCAAAATGTCAAGTACTAGATGTGGTTTGGTTATAAGAGAAAACTAGAAAGAAGTTTGTAGGAGAAAATGACGTTTTATGTGTAAAAATACCCTCAGGGACTAAATTGAAAGGACTGAATTAAAAAGAAACTTAAAGGTTTAAGGTGAAAGGATAGTTTTCCCTTTAAAGTTTCTAATAGTAAATAAATTTTCGTAAGGTGCACAGTAACTGCATTATTAGAAATATCGTTTTCATGAATAGTAAATTGAATATTTTATTAGCGCATAGTATCAAATAGTACCCTTGACTTTTGCTATAAATAGGCCCTTCCATTTCACTTCTAAACTCACACCTTCAACTTCTCTTCTTCTCTCCTTAAGTTTCTCTTGCTCCGACGCTAGGCTTCTGAGATTTTGGGCCTTTCCGTTTTTGCTTAGGTAAGGATACTATGCCCCTTCTATGTCTTTCAAATTTTAGAAGTTATTTTCTTAAGTATGCTCTGTGGTTGCGGCTTTGGCCGATCTTCCACATCAGAAAAACTGTCGTTAGCTGTTATTTTGATTCTTTGATTACCGAAATAGAATATAATCTGTGGAGAATACATGTCTAGGAAAGTTCTGGCTAAGGAAAGACCTGGTTTTTAAGTGTGTCTAGTTCCACTCTTTCCTGGGAACTTACCTGGTGTACTCTTTTACAGATTGTATTCTGTATTTCCGGTATGAATAGTACTCGTACGTATGAATAGTGACCGTATGAATAGTACCGTACGTATGAATAGTGACCGTATGAATAGTACCCATACGTATGAACAGTATCTATACGAAAACGATCTTAACGTATTTTCTGTAATCTTTCATGAAAATCTCTGTAGCGGAACACTGAAATTCACCTGCGTACTCTTGTCCGTAACGATTTAGAGAAGTGATACTCGTACGGAATCCAGGTGAGTGAAACGACCCTGTTTTAATAGAGTTTTAGCATTACTGGTGATAAAAAGTATGTCGTAGGACACTCCCAAGATTCATAGGGAGAAATTGGATTCAGAATGACGAATATAATGAGATAATTAATCCAGAAGTATGGATAAGACAAAGCAAGTATCTCATGATGATATGAAATTTGAATCATATAGTTATATACTATACCTGTTATATGGATGAGTATTATATTGTGCTTCTGATTATGATATGAACTGTTGTACTATTGATTGTGATTGAGCGGTACAGTACCCCCTCTCACGGCAAGGCGGAAAACCCGGGTTAAAGGGTGTCTTGACCAATGAGTGTGGAGACAATGATTCCCTCAGTAGGGATATAGCCCGGATTGGTGATAAATCCATGAGGCGCCCTAACTAAGAGGATGAGGTTGTGCGTCATGGCGAAAAAATACAAAATTGGTGAGCCGGCCTGTGTGCGCTCTCCGGGATATATTGCCATTGACGAGTACTAGTATCGTTTGTTGAATTGGATGAATTTTATCTTCTTGTATGTAATTTCTAACTATGTCTATTGGTTGAGCTTGAGCCTTCGGATATGCTTTCATGACTGGTGATGTATTTGAATTTTATTAACGCGAGGCCGATTTGCTCACTGAGTTTAAAAGCTCACACTGTTTGTACAAACTTTTTGTTCAGATCAGGTTGCCGCCGAAGTACATCCGCTAGAGGAGTAGATCACGTTGGACCTTTCCGCTGTCGGGTAGGCCCTTCTTTTGTTATACAGTATGTTGCTCTGTAACCGTCTAGGACATCTAGGTCAGGGGTTTGATATTTAGCTTGTATTTCAGTATGATAATGTGTTTTGTACTGAGGATCTATTATTAATTAAGAAAATCTGATGTATTTTCTTTTTACTTATTAAGGAATGATATTTTGAGAATATAGGGATAATGACTAACAATTTTACTTGTGGGAAGAATTTATCGAAAGGCTTACAGTGATGGGATATTCATCATTGTGCCGGTCATGTGCCTAGAAAATGAGTCGTGACACGTCATATGACTGTAGACCTCATATAGATTATAAAGTTTATAACTATTTAATGATTAAAAAAAACAACGAGAAAATTCTCTCTCCATTCGTATATGAGATTTTTTTTTTTGGAAAACTTGCACTATTTTATTAATCAATCAAGTACCTGTACGCTTTAGGACAATGTTCAACCTAGAATTAGGGAAGGGCCCAATCCATTCTGTCATTTCTTGACTACAAAAACCTTTGGCGAGACTTTGGGTAGCCACGTTGCTTGACCTATGAGCAAAATTCAAAGAAAAAGCTTTTATCATTTCTGTTTGAGCTTTCACATCTTCCATGATAAGACCAGAGGCCATAAGACATTTGGGTTGCTCTTTCACATATGAGATTGATCATAAGTAATTGAATGTTTATGATTATAATTTACGATATAACATGTTTATCCAAAAGGAGAATGAATCCATACCGTAATTAACTAATTATGAAGTTTCATATGATTGGAAATTAGATCGCAACAATTTAGTTCCCTGCAGAAATTTATCTCTTCAGTAAAAAAATGGTTTCGACTTTCGAGTGCCGGCAAAGCGTCTGAACTCTGAAGTTGGCATAAAGCCTTTCTGATTTGACTAAAGTGAGTAAAATGGATGTATCCCTACTTTGAACCCTGCAGTCCCAAAATCCAATTTGGATCTTCTTCCGTAAGATGGGACTGGTGATTCTAAATAAGCTAAATTAAGCTCCATTTTGTTTCATAATCCATCTTTATTATTCAATTTCTTAATTAAACATAGATATTTATTATCTTTATTATTTTTGTAACATACACAAAATAAAAGAGAAAAGAAACTTATTCAATTTCTTAAGTAAAACATAGATATTTATTCCATAATTTTCATTCTATTTTTTCAATTACTATTCCATCATCAACGATAATATAGATGTGTTTGATACATATGAAAAATTTTAAAAAAAAAGGAAAAAAGAAGGGAAAAAAATTTGTTTAAGATAACATAAAAAGAAATAAAATAAAAAGAGTTATTATTTTATTTGATATGAATTTTTTAAGATAAATGAAAAGAAATATGTACTCCTAAATTAAAATTGTTAAAAATAAAGTCATTTGAAGCATTGCTTTCGATTGGTCACGATTTTTCTGTCTCCTTTGATTTCATCTTTTTCTTAGTCTCTGTTTTCGTTCTCGATCTCTCGGTCTCTTCTCACTTTGATTTTGCTCATGTTCTCCCTTTTTCTCTGTTTTGCATTATCTCTTATGACCTATGCTTCTCTTTTCTTTCTCGATTTCTCTCTATCTCTTTCTTTCTCTCCCTCCTCCTATCTATATCATGATCTCTCTGTCTCTCTTAGCCTCATCTCCTGACATAGCTTTGTGTGATTGAATGGAGGTGGTAAGTGAGCTTCAACTGAAGAGAATGATAGAATTTTCGCTCCCTCTTGCTTTTTCATTTGTCCAACGATAAAAAATGTCAATACGATTATAATAGAAATGAAAAATTGATTTTCCATCGCGTGACTTATGTCGACCTCCATTCTCAGCTGCCAAACGCTGAAAAGCATTGAAGGCGATGAAATTAAACATTTGCTAGCTACCAAATGTGCTCTATAATTATTAACAAATACTAGTTCTTTCATTACACCTTATACTATAGATTGTGGCTAAAATACAATAATTAAGAAAAAATTCACTAGCCTGCATTAATTTTTGCTTCTACCTATAATGTCTTCTAATCTAAAAAATCACAATTAACTTCTTAATTTATTAGTTTCCTTGTACTAAATCTAAATTTAAAAATTTAACTATACAAAATTACCAAAACACCCTTCTTATTACATGATTAATATCTCTTTTTAACTTTCTTACATATTCCCAATGCATCGTGTATTCATGGCTTTCAATTTCAAATCTGAGGGCGCTGCATCGTGGGCATTCTGCTAAATTAATACAGTTCTTGTCGTTTAATGTTTACCACATCTGGACTAGTACGTGTAACCAAAGCACCAGAACAGAAATGTCCAAGTCCAATCCATGCCAAATATTTAATGCAATCGCAAATTTGTTTTTTAATATAGATTGATGAGATTTATTGCTATAGAATTAATAAACTGGAGAGTCGATTATGATTCTTTTAGATTAAACAACATATTACGATTCAGGCAAGTACAATTTTCTTCGGTAAAAGAGTAACTATTCATTATTATAGACGGGATGAGACAGGTTTTAGTCCAACAGACATAACGGAATGTTGCTGTTCAAACAATCATTAGTTGTAACACATATTATTGAGATTTTATTAGCCTTAAATCTTTCGGGTCTTTCCCCCCAACAAGGACTATGACCTCGAACTGGGTTTGACGTCACCTAGTTAGATCCCAATAATTTTCTGCCTAAACCAAACACTTTCAGACCCACAGAGAGAGAGAGAGATATGCCGTAGATTTGGACTCACAATAATAGGTCATGTGAATGCTGTAGATTTGGGTTAATAATAGGTCACGATGGATGGCTGAGAGCACCAGCAAAAACGAGAAGAAAGAGAGAAGGATTTTGCTAACAGCACTCGATCTCCTCCCTCACCATATGCATTGGAATACGTGCTGATTATTATTTTTTTTTTTTACCCGGAATGGACCATGGAATGTGAGAGGGGGAGGTCGAGCATAGCATTTCCCAAAGAGAAAGGTCATTGAAGTATCGCAATCCCTTTTGTTCTGATCACCGAAATAACAAGGTTTGTAGAAGATCATGAGAAATCTGAAATCCCCCCGTGTAACCACTGGCAAAAAAAAAAACTGGGGGGGGGGGGGGGGAACAAATGCGAGACTTGCTCAAAATTTGGAGTCAGAAACCAGATAAATGCAGGCAAGGAACAAACTCTGTACAAGTTTATCAACCTTCAATGGATACAATTAATGCTCACACCCGTGAGTAGTGACGCATATCCGTAAACCCTACCCTCCAATCAAGCACCAGAGTAACAACTCAAATACAAGAACAGGGGAAGTTTGAATTTCCATTTTACAAATCAAGATGAGAACAATAATCTCCATCTAGGTAAAAGGTAATTGTTCCTTTACAACAATTTTCTAAGGGTTGAAAAAATGGTCACCACAATGGCATTTCCAACCCAATGGCTTGTAATTAGAGTACCTGCTGTTACCCTGGTATGTCGGGCCAAAAAAACCCATAGGAGTGGTTCGGGTATGACCCGGCTGGAGCCGCTGGTGGCTAGGCAAGGTTGGAACTTGAACCGCCATGCATGGATGGCACTCGTTGCATTTGTTGTGGCAGCTAGGAGGAATCGAACCTAGCCTACTTTTCTCCTCGAAGAGCAGGTCCTGCATATACCCAATTAGAACCTTATTATAAAAAGCGACAAGAATGGACACACCACCATATATAAAAAGCCTACCCGACGAGAAACCGAAGGCTGAGGCTGATTGAAGCAAAAAACAGGACACAAGAGATGATGCAGAACTATAATGAGCAAGGTAGCGATGGTGGAGAAGTGCTGATATGGGTTAAGTGAAGCAGCCATGAATGCCTTTCATGTCACCTTGTAGTCATTACTCATCCCCCAACTAAACCACAAGAGAGTAATTGGCAAAATTAAATGTAAGTTAAGTGAGATCCGAATGCCCCAGAGAGAGCGAGAGAGAGAGAAGGGGTTGTGAAGGAGGAGGGACTGTTTGGGGATGATGAGTGCATAAATTGGAGGGATGTGGTGGCAGCCTCAAGCCTGCAAGTTTTAGAGAGAGATAGTGGAGAGTGAGAGAATGGGGTACAGACTGCAGCAGAAAAGTGATAGTAACGATTCAAGAAAGGTAAACAAATTGGGAGTATCTACATCAGTATCAAGGACCCTTTGGCCAGTATTCTATTAGTAGTTTGAGGCTGGTTATTACTGGCTACATGGAAAGCGAAAGCAATTGTGTGTGTCTCAGTGGGCAAAAAGCAAAGGCGGGCTGGGCTGCGAGTTAAATTCGGCATTTATTATGCTTAGCTAATTTTCGTCTCGGTTTTCAGAGTATGGATTTATGGACTTTGACTCATATTGACTTAATTTTTTTACAATGAACAGTCTCCGCCTCGCACCTGATTACTTATGTCTAAATCTTGTACTGTGGGAAAAAGCAATCAACTTTCTGGCCAAAAGGGCGGATTCTGCCCGTAAAAAGAGCTCAACTTATGCGTTAAGGATCAAATCATTAATTCTTGGAGTAATTTGAATTGTACGGTGATTCAAATTAAGATCTAACTTAATTTTTTTGAAAGTGACTTAAAAGAGAAAAATTTAGGGATTAATAGAGTAACTTGCATTCTCTTTTATGATATGAACTGTTATGTATTTTACTAATGTATGCATTTTGATTATTATCATGTACTGCATTGTATCAAATACTTTTTCTTAAAGATTTAGAATATTTTTTTTCTATCTATAAATATAAATCACATTGATCAAATCATGTTAATTTTATGTGTTCGCTGAATTTTTCATTGTTTTTTCTTCTCTATTCTGTGAGATTTTTCTTGACAATTTCAATTTAATTTTTAAAATATCAACTATTTCAATTTAATCTTTATTGTTAAAGTAACTTTTAATAATAATAAATTTTGTTATTTAACAAAAAAATTAAATTAAAAAATATAATATTTTAAAAACTAAATTAAAATATTTAATTTTTCAACTATCAAATTAAAAAAAATTATAGTCCTTCACAGAATAAATTAGTAATTTAAAAAACTAAGGGGTCATTTGGTATTTAGGAAAGAGTATGAATGAAAATGAAGTAAGAAAATGGAAAAGAATAGAGAATGGAAAAGGGAAAAGGAAGAGGGAAAAAATTATGTGTAATATCTCAAGAATTTATATGAATATTTAAAGTCTAATTTGAAATTTAGTGAAAAATTTAATTACGTGAAAATGTGCTTTTTGAATTAGTGAAGAAAATCTAGGAATAGAAATTTTAATTTTTAATTTAGGAAATTTTTACAAATTCTCAAGGACTAAAGTGAAAAGAAAAGAAAGTATAGAGGACTTTTGAGAAATGACCAAATAGAAACCTGAAAGGAAGAATAAAGCTTATGAGAATGAATTATGAGTGCGGTACCGAAAAGATGATGGATTCGAGGTTAAAGTGGTATTTGAGACATCGAGAGGGATTAAAGTGAACAAATCTTATAAGCTAAGGTGGCTATGAGCGATTTTATCGAAAAAGAAATTAGTGGGGCCCACACATACAATTATTAGTTTTTCTTCTCCTTCTTCCTCCCGAGGCTTCATGTTCTTCGTTCATTTCCATCTTCCCTTCTTCAATCATTTCTCAAATTTTCATCCGGCGATCTTGTATTTTCTAACCATACTTCCGATTCTCAGGAGTTCTAGAGGTAAAGAGGTAAGTTTTATCTACTCTATTTCTCTTTTTTTCCATTTTCGGACCTATGGAAGAAAATTAAGATTTTGAGTTTTAATGGATGAATTTAAGTGTGGATGTTAATGTAAAACATTCTTAGGTGGTTTATGATGTTATTAGAACAAGAAATTTCGTAGAATTTGGATATTTGAAAAAGTTAGTTTTCTTGATAAAAATTTGAGATTTGAGCTTGGATTGTTGGTAGAAATTGGGAGTTTTGGTGTTAAAACACTCCTTAGACATTAAGGATGAAAACCCATGGAAGAAATCAAAAGAAATGTTGTTTTAGATATGATTTTAGGATTTTTGGATAAAGAACACGAAGAACATCGAAAATTTTCCCCAGAAATTACTGTTCACCGAGAAAATTTTTCCAGATTTTCTCGTTACTGTAGCGTTGACTCGGTCAACATTACTGTAGCATTGACTCGGTCAACGTTACTGTAGCTGCGTTGACCGTTGACTATTACTGTAGCATCAGTTTTTTTTTTTAATATCGTTGAAAAGCTATTTGAGTCTAGTTTCCAATGGTATAAGTGTCATTTAGAAATTCATTACCGGTTAGGAGTTATGACTTAAGATGTGAGTAAAGGTCGAGAGTAGTGATAGGAAATTTCTCTATTTTGTAACCCTAATGGTTTTTACCTGATTACAATAGGGATGATTGGGGCGCAAGGTGGGAGCGCCGAGAGCGTGGAATCCAGGTGAGTAGGCAACCTTGCAAAATTAATTTAATAAATTAGTCAAAGCACAATATAAATCCCATTTGCGTTATTTGTGAAATTGAGAAGATTATCAGTGTATGTTCAGGTTGAGAAAAAGTATAATATCATTGGAAGGTATTTTATTACCTTTGAGAATTGATTTCTCTAGTTGACTAAAGAACTAGATGTGATTGTTCCTTGAATAAATTGGAACATTTTGTAAGTGAATAACCTTACTAAACTAATGTGATCTTATTAGATAAGGTACAATACAAGTCTTGTTTATAACATTATTGAAGTGAAAAATAATCAATCTCGCTGTTGATAATATATGATGATTGTTATGGTTGATGATAGACATTTAAGGGAATAAAAATATGTGTAAATTCATTTATTTCATAGTAATTATATTGTGATAAATTCTCACTATTTTATTGATGAGCAAAAGATCTACGAGATCTAATACCCGAGTTTGAAAGGGTTAGAGTCCCATATTACTCGGTGTATAAATGTGAAAATCTATGCACGAGTTTGAAAGGGTTAGAGTCTCATACTACTCGGTGTATAAATGTGAAAACCTATGCACGAGTTTGAAAGGGTTAGAGTCCCATACTACTCGGTGTATAACTGTGAAAATCAATACACGAGTTTGAAAGGGGTTAGAGTCCCATATCACTCAGTGTATAAATGTGAAAATCTATGCACGAGTTTGAAAGGGTTATAGTCCCATACTACTCGGTGTATAAATGTGAAAACCTATGCACAAAGAGTTTGAGGGTTAAATTCCCAAGTCACTCAGTGCAAGTATTTATGGCATATAATACTATAATTATTTAAAATAAATGATAGATTGATTGTATTAGTAAATGTGGTGTTTGTGCTTATGATATTTTCATGTACAGTTGTTTACTCACTGAGTTATGATAAACTCACACTCTCCATGATTATCTTTTCAGATACAGTGGTTGAGGAGAAGAATTTATAGCCTTTAAGGATATACTCCACTTTTGTCTGGTAAACAATTGGTAAGGATTAGGAAACGCTCTGTAATCTAGTAGGTCACCTAGGCTTGGGAGGTTGTATAGTACTGTATAGTGTTTGAAAGTTGAACATTTTCTGAATATGTATACAAAATATCTTTCTTGGAATATTTATGATTCACATAATTATGGATATTAAGAATGTTCACAGAGATTATGGGGTACCACGGAGGTACACCCTAGGTATTTTATGTTTATATCACATGTAAGTTTTGGGATGTGACATTATGTTTGGTATGAGATGGAAAATGGAACAGAAATAAATGTTTACTATGTTTGGTATGCATTTTTTTAAAAGAGAAGAAAGAAAGATTAAAAAGAAATGACTAAATTATCCCGTGAACCTCCCACCCACCAAGTCGACTTGTTGAATGTAATCAGTATATTGATTGAATGTAATCATTATATTGATTGAATGCAATCAATTGACTGGTACATTCTAGAGAGGAACCAGGTTGGCATCAAGCAGTCGATTGCCCTCTTCCCCATATTTATTTGGTCGTCATCTGGTCTCTCTCTGGTTTGATCTATCGCCACTCATTCTCATCTCTCTATGCCTCTCGATCTTTGTCTCTCTCTTTGCCTCTCATTCTCTCTCTCTCATAAACATTTCTAGAAAGAGCGACGGTGATATACTGTGATAACGCAAGACCACAACGATAGTGGGAGATAGGGCAATTCCGAAATAATAGCTACTGAAGAAGAAAGACAACAAGGGCAAATTAGTGAGAGGTCGAAGCGTGCGCACATGGTTACCAGTGCGACATCGAATGGGTGAAGAGTGTTGCAGTATTGTAGTTGCAGAGATATGCGTGAATTAGTGAATGTGTGTGCGAGTGCGTGACGGTTGAACAAAGTGTGAATTAAAAGTGTGAAATGGAAGGTGCAGGAGGACTAGAACGAATAAATTCGATATTTCTCCTTCTTTTCCCTTTCCATGACCAATTTTTTATTGATGAAGTGAAGGAAACAAATATCAAAAAAATGAGAGAAGTGGGAGTTCCGGGTTCAATGTTCATAATCTACAATTGAGCCTACTAAATACAAAAAAATTTAAATAGGACTAAAAGTTACTTTCCATTTTAATGACTTTTGAGCTATGAAACGGCCCTAAAACAAAAACGGAAGGAGTATACAGAAGTGGTACGTGTGCCTCATGGGATATTCAATATTTTGATCATGTCATAATCCTCTCAGCTTGGCAAGGAAAATATCAGAAAGGAAAAGGAAAAAGGAAATTTCACTGACAATTTTATTCTCTTTCATTAGCAAGTAAGAAGCACTTAGATTTTAAGAATAGGCTTGAGGCGTAGCCTCTACAAAGATAACATACTAAATTGGTTTAGCACGCTTCAATAAGCTTCTTAGGTCTTACACAATACAAGTTTAAGGGTATTTGGAACTTTCCTTGTCGTTCAGTTTCTATTTCGAGGTTTTCTGATTCCTCGCTCTGAATCTACAGCTTGCAATGAGTCAAAGCTGCTAATAGATCATTGACATTGCACTAAGAAGAGAGTGAGAGAGAAGGGATTGTGATAGCGAGTGACCAGACGTACGTCTCTCTTTCCACCGAGAAAGAAAAAAGATCTGCCTGCAATTGCAAAGCATGTTAATATTTCCAGTTTGTATAGATTATGGGGTTCTTTTTAGATCTTAGAGAAGAGATGTCGATGATGGTCGAAGTAAGTAAAGTAAGCCTTGCCTGCCTGGCTTTTTTCTGAGTTTTCCAATCAGAGATTCAATTATTTACCATTCAGAGTAAAAGGGTGGCGCAAAAGACAAGGCAGTACTCTCACCTGCTCTTTGTACGTTTCTTGCTCGGGAATAATAAAATTAATAGTACTATGTGAAAGGATGTTACAATTATAAATACAAACAATTCAATACAAATGATTTCACTCATACATAAAATTTAATTAAAAATATAAATTATTTTTTATGATCATAAATTAATTATTTATAATATCTTAATAGATAAATTAGAGTATATTTTGATTTATAGTAATTAATCTTAAGAAAAGTTAAGTTTTTTAAAATTAGTATGAGTAATTTTTCACAAATTAAATTTTATGTGATACATATTAAGTTACACACTCACATATATTTATCGGTGTTCTCAAAACTTAAACACTATATCTATATAATTCTGAGAAATATAACTCACTTACTCAATGGGTTGATCCCATTTATTAATAACATCAATTATTAATTTGAGTTGGGTATTTGCATATATTATAATATTAATTTATAAACATTCAAACTAACTTTAATATATCAAAAAGATCAGTCTAAAATATATTTTATAAAGATTATTAATTTAAACTTAATTATAAATAACAATATATATGTCTTAATATATATAATAATTAATATGTAAGTATACCAAATTAAATTGTTAGTAATTCATATATATATATATATATATATGAAAATACACAAATAATTATAAGATTAAAATTGCGCTAAGTCTATGTCTTTTTTTTTTTTTTGGGGGGGGGGGGGGGTTTAAAAATGTCTTAACACTTAAAATGTAGACATGTTTAAATTACAACCACAACCCGTTTGGATTTTGATCCTTATTGGTGGCTGTGGGAGGTTCGGGGATCAAATGGTACCGTGGGTCACAAGTGAATCGATGGGGCAGATGATTTGACGATTGTGACTGCAAACAGAAAATGGATAGTTCCACCCATAGTGTTACTTAGAGACATTAATGCTGTGCTGTGCATTAAACAAATTTATTGTACAAGCACTAAAGTGTATTCAGATTTTTTAAAAAAAAATCAGAAAGCCTGTTTTATAATGCATTTAAAATCAAGACGACAATTGTTATGAACCCAAAAATAATAGAAAAAAAATTCAAAATGGAAAGACAGAGAATGAAATAAGATAGATGATGATGTATCTATTCCTAGTGGATACAAAAATATAACTAGAAAAATCTCCCTTTCGGGTAGAAAGTAACCCCAAACAATAATTGCCAATACAATTCTTTATATATTTTCTCTCCCTCTCACTGCCTACTTATATCTTCTCCTAAATGAGGAGCATAAACACAGATGCAATTAAGGAACGTGACCCGCAGCCCAATATTCTAACAGACTCGATTATAACAGACACAGTGACCCATCAGTGGTCCCGCCCTTTTTGCAACTTCCTTTGCGCCATATAGTAGCCATTCCCCTCCTCTGCTTCTGTGTGCTCCATCCATGATAGGTTTGCTTCACTACATGTCATGACCCGTTACTTGAGCACATAATTAGTATAATAATAAATTTTTTATTACTGTAAATTTTTTTATAAATTCTACCAATGAGTTAAATTATTAGTAATTATCTTCATATTATCAAAATAAATATTCCTTATAAATATGAAGAAAACATATCAAATATCTTTATTTGAATATACAGAAATGACTTACATATAATAATATATCTTCGTTATGAAATATATTATTATACTGAAATATAAGCTAAATATGTCAAACAACTTATTTAGATGTTCTATACGATTACAAAGCAACATAATCTATAATAAAGCAGGGCCTACCCGACAGCTGAAAGGTCCGAAGTGTTTTACTCTTCTAGCAGATATTCTTCGTCAATAATTTGATTTGAACAAAAAAATTTCACAAAGAGTGTGAGTTTTAAAATTCAGTAAGTAAATCATCCTTGTGTTAATAAAATTCAAATACATCATCAGTCATGCAAGTATATCCGAAGGCTCAAACTCAACCAATAAACATAGTTAGAAATTACATACTATAAGATATAAAGTCATCTAATTCATCAAATGATATTAGTACTCATCAATGACAATATCTCTCAAAGAGCGCACATAGACTGACTCACCAAATTTGTTTATTTTCACCATGACGCGCAACCTCATTCTCTTAGCTAGGGTGCTTCACAAATCTATTACCGACCCGGGCTATATCCCTACCAAGGAAATCATTGTCTCCACACTATTGGTCAAAACACCATTTAAACCGGATTTTTTGTCTTGCTATGAGAAGAGATACTATCCTACTCAATCATAATCAATAGTACAGTATTTCATTTCATAATCAGAAATACAATGTAATATTCATTCATATAACATGTATCGTATATAACTATATTATAAGTTTATAAACCACAAATCAAGATAACAATTACGTTGTCTTTGAAAAGATTCAAACTTCATATCACCTTGAAATACTTGTTTCGTCTTATCTATACTTCTGGATTAATTTGAATTATCTCTCTAGATTCGCCACTCTGAATTCAGTTTACCCCTATGAATCTTGGGAGTGTCCTACGATATACTTTTTATCACCAATGATGCTAAAACCCTATTAAAACGAAGTCGTTTTACTCACTTGGATTCCGTACGAATATCACTTCTCTAAATCGTTACGGACATGAGCACACAGGTAAATTTCAGTGTTCTGCTACGAAGATTTTCATAAAAGATTAGAGAAAACAAGTTAAAGTTATTTTCGTACAGACATTATTTACACATACGGTTATTATTCATATATACGGTCACTATTCATACCAGAAATAGATATATTTAAGTACCAAGTCTTTTCATAGCTAGAACTTTTCTAGACATGTATTCTTCACAGTTTACATTCTATTTTGGTAATTAGAAAATCAAAATAACATATAGGCAGCTAAGGACAGTTTTTCTGTTGTAGAGAATCAGCCAAAGTCACAACCACAAAGCATATTTAAGAAAATAACTTCTAAAATTTGAAAGGCATAAAAATAATATAGTATCCTCATCTCTGATTTAAGCTAAAAAAGAAAGGCCCAAAATCTCACAAGCCTAGCGTCGAAGCAAGAGAAACTTGAAGAGAAAGAAGAAGAGAAATTGAAGATGTGAGTTTAGAAATGAAATAGAATGACCTATTTATAGGAAAAGTCAATAGTACTATTTGAAACTATGCGTTAATAAAATATTTAATTTACTATTTATGAAAATGATATTTTTAATAAAATAATTTAATTTACTGTACGCTTTAATAATTTAAATTACTGTACAAATCGCTGAATTATTGGTTACTATTAAAAACTTAAAGGAAAAACTATCCTTTCACCTTAAACCTTTAAGTTTTTCTTTTAATTTGGTCCTTTCATTTTAGTTCTTGAGAGTATTTTTCCACATAAAATATCATTTTCTCTTACAAACTTCTTTCTAATTTTCTCTTATGATCAAACCACATCTAATATTTGACATTTCGATTGTATATGTAAATAGTACCGTTTATATGAATAGTATTATATAGGTGAATAGTGCCGTATACTGAAATAGTAACTATAGGTCACAAACATATATTTATATTTTATTTTTCACAAGTCTTATATTATATCTTCTAATTAAGATCTAATTCATATCATAAGACCCTTCCCATGGAGTGGACGACGAATTTGAACTTTTTTATTTTTAAAAGTAAACTACACTTAGTTTTCTTGTTCTAAAAATTACGGTCTATTTTCTTTTAATTCAGTTTTTGCCATAATATATATTTCTTTAAAAAATAAAATCACTTATTAATCTTTAATGTTATATTAAAAATAAAATATAATCTCATGTTCAAATTTAACATTAACTCAATTATCTTTTTTGTGATACTAAAAATAAAATTACATAATTTGACAGAAAGTAAAATGAATGAGATATTTCCACCAAAATGTCAAGGAAACCAAATATAATTTTTAACTAAACTTTGAAGAAAAAAGAGTACTCTTTTTTCTTTTCTGTTCAATGCAAAATTGATACTATATAGTGTACTCGTACGCACACATTAACTTTAAAAAAAAATACTCTAGAAAAAAGGAAAATAAAGACAACCCCAAACTTTATCGGAGATTAATTAATCTATTTAAATTATTTATATTGCTTCTTATTTCCACTTATGGTGTATTAAAAACTGTTCAACTATCAAACTCTTTTATTCAAAATTAACAAAACTACAGCTTTTTGACTTCAAGAACAATCCACCATGGTTCATCAGTGACAGTTGTGTTCATTTATCTACTTCAGTTTAGTACAAGTAATAAAACAGAACCACGAAAGGGAAGGAAAATGTAAACCTACCGTTCATTTATTAACGTTGCTTTATGTAAGACTGAGTAAGACCCATAATTGCAGCACAAGCACAAACATCCAAGCGATAGAATTCCAAACCCACTTACACCCCCAACAACATGGTCAAGAAAACTATTTGTACTAAACTTGAGAAACTGTAATGTACTCAACTATAGTATTGATAAGAAACATTAACACACCCACTTAGCCATATTATTGTATTTTAAGCACAAATATGGTGTCCAAATATTTTTGCTTTCCCTCTATCCATAACAAATTTGAGAAACTCTGAAATTTACAAGTAACCATGGTTAACATTATTTTGTCTAGATGTGAGACTAAAGTCCAAGGCAACTTGTTAATATATATGGACTGAATTTTCTTTGCTTTTAAGAGATGTAAAACTCAAAGTGTCTCCCTTTTCTGAAATTCACTTACACACCCAACGAAATGGTCAAGGAAACTATTATATTTAAGCAATAATTAGCTCAGAGCATATACATGAAAACTAAAGGGAGCAGATAGAAAACATACTTTGAAAGTCTACTAATATATTATGCATCTTCAAGAAAAATGTAGTAGTCCCGGAAATCTAGAACCTTTGACATCGAAACTTCCATGATACATATCACCAAAATGAGCCCAAGAACTTAACCTGCATTGCCAGGTAAACCTTCTGAATTTGACCAAGCTCCTTCTCCAAAAAGTCTGATTGCACTGTTAATTTGGAACACTGATTAATTTCAGTATTAAAACTATCGATGTCCATCGCTAATTATACAATCGTTGATCAAATGATTGTTAGTTAATGACTTGTCAATCATTCAATTACAATTAAAATTAGTATTATAGTAAAACCAACCGATGCAAACTAATTTGTCACGTCAAAAAAAGAGACGCTTCAAACATTTCCTCTCGTGCATATGACCAATGATTATCTTAACATGATGCCAAATACTTTGTAACTCTTTCCAAGTGTAGTGGCGTTTTGAAATTCGTTATATTTTGGATCCTATAGAAGGAGCATTGACTAGCATCAAGGCACATTGAATCGACGTTGTGATAACTATGAAGTTTGAACTTAAGCAGAGACTGAGAGTAAACTGAGTACATAAGTACAAGATGTTCAAATCATTATTGCACCTGTACGCAAGCTGGAAGAGCTTACATTAATGATTAGAAGTTTGAAATGTGTTATTATATATATTCCTTATTTCACGGCTTGCTTTTCTTTTATAAACTTTCTTTATAATACTGTTTTAGTAGAAACTTACAGATTGTGTATCACCAAACGAGAAGTTGTTTTTTATTAATAAAAAAAGAAATGAAACGTGTATATTTATTTGACCTAACTATTTAAAAAGAATAATTCTAAATGTAGCAAAAAGGATTTTTTTTACTACATAAGATATATAAAAAAATGAAATAAAATTTCTTCCTTGAAACAAAAGCAGAAGTAAGATTATTAGTTAGCCAAAGGTCTATTTTTTGCCTTTAGTACCCTAAAAGAAATTAACTCCTGCGATCAACGCGGGATACTCCTTGCGGATGCAGAAAAAAAAGTTATTTTAAAAAAACAAAAATACTTTTACTCAAAATCATTAATTACTTTGTTGTACATAATCATTTTTACCCAACGTTTTTAATAATCACTTTTATATATTTATTTGAAAAAATTACACCGAATTCCTCCTAAACTTAAATGTATGTGCACTAGTACTGTCAAATGAGTCGCCTATAAATGAGTCTGGCCCGTTTCTTAAAATGGATTGCTTTTCAATGTCCAAACCCGTGGGCTTCTTTTTTTATTTTTAAAATAATATAATATTAAATTTTTTTCAATGACAAAATTCAATAATTTTTTTATTAAAATACAATTTATACATAGAGAACATTACTTCTTTAATATTTTTAAATATTTGATAATTTTAACTTTTCATATTTTCTTTTAAAATTAACTATATTATATTTAAAATTTAAAATTTTATATTTATTTTTAAAAAATTACAAAAGTTTTTATATTCAAATTTACTATATTTATTGAATATAATGTTATAAAATTAAAAATATGATAAAGTAGAGTTATTTATACTAAATAATATAGTTTTTGTAAAAATAAAATAAAAAAGGGCCTAATTTTCTAGACTAAAATTCGCTTTTTTACAAGCTAGCTTGCGGGCCACGAGTCATTTTGACACTACTAATATGCACTTTACCTCCTTTAATTTTAAAACTTACTATAAAACATCACTCAGATCTCATTTTTGTTAACTTTTTCTCTGCTAGGATTTTCTATTTTGGTGTGTCGTTGGTGGTGAGGGTTGCCTCAGGCAGCCCTCAGCCCTTCCTTTCCTTTTGTTTTTTCCCTCTTTATTATGAGATATTTCCTCTTCTTTCTTGTAGAAGCTTCCCTTCTTTTGGGGAATTTTTTCGCTTTCGTTTTTGTTTTTGCGCCCTTGTTGAAGGATCTTTGATGGAGAAATTGCCTGCTCTCCTAGTAGCTTCCACCAACTCGATCGGCTCCTTCTAAGAAGCCGACCGACACTAAGCCTACTGAAGCTCTGTCTAAGCTAAGTGCCAAGATGGCAACCAAGCCTCAGCCTAAGGCCTCTGCAAAAGCGAAGGTAGCCGCTAAGCAAAAAACTTCCACCAAATCTAAGACTGTTGCAGGAAGTACTAAAGCGACATTGGGGCCAGCAAAGGTGGCTCGTGATTGGAGGCAACAGCACAATGACAGTCGATCTGTAGCTTCGAGCTGCACTTGTCACGTCCCAAAATCTGAGCACGTGACCGGCACGGAAAGTGAATTTCATTTCACCTCCGTAAGCCTATTTTTTTTTCTCTTAAGCATCATACCATTCTTTTTCATGCAACCAAACCGAGTTCTCTATACAAACTACAATTATTCACATTACATCACTGAATGAACCTACCCGATTACAGAGATTTCTAGATTTATACAACTTAGAATAAGACTTAACTATTATACCTTTATCCTGAACAAATGAAAAGGTAATCATGGACTAAGGATCCATAATTCCTTGTTCCGATATTTACCTTCAGCTATCAACTTTGAAAAAAAAATATCAATAAGAGGGGTATGAGCAAACCACGTGCCCAGTGAGTAGATAACACAACACTATGACAAAAAAATATCATGCATCATAATGATAACATGCAGCAATCATACGTAAATCGATCATCATATGATATAATATTATTCATAATACTTCACAACAATATCCAAGTAAATCAAATACATTTTAACATAATTCAAAATTCACAACAGCAATCGGTGAAATCAATTTCACACACATTTCCCGTACCAACCGGGTCGTCCAGAATACCTCTGGATCGTTGCCCGCGGCTCCCGCCGCATCCACCCTTATCGCTCCATTTATAATCTCCACCCTTATAACTTCACATAAATTTCTCCATGGGGTGCACCACCATGCATTTCTTTTCCAGTCAAACACAATCACAATCACATATAAAAACATCCTCAATCATAATCTTGAGCCACAACATAATCAATGTGGTTCCAGCAACATAGCATGTATACAACATAACCCATAATATAGAACAATTATTCAACAATAACATACTTTAACTATCCGCATATGAATGAACTCAACAATCAAAGTATGATACATTTCAACTCAGTTTACATGCCATTCACAATCCATCATATAACCTTAATTCATGAGAAAATAAGAAAATATAATTATATACATCACCTGGCACGTTCCACAATTGTTTATGTCTCATCATCCCACATCATTCTCTTCAAACTTGGATATTCAACATATTTTCACTATGATGCAAAAAGTCAATAACAAAGATATTTAATCATAGCAAGTATTAACCCACTCACCTGGATTTCATGCTCTCAGCACTCCCACCTTGCACTTGACCATTCCTATTGTAACCAGATAAAAACCATCAGGGTTACGAAATAGAGAAATTTCCTACCACTACTCTCGACCTTCATCCACTTCTCAAATCATAACTCCTAACTGGTAATGAATATCCAGATGAAACTTATACCATTGGAAACTAGACTCAAAGAGCTTTTCAACGATATTAAAAAAAAAACTGATGCTACAGTAACGGTCAACGGTCAACGCAGCTACAGTAACGTTGACTGAGTCAATGCTACAGTAACGAGAAAATCTGGAAAAATTTTCTCTGTGAACAGTAATTCTGGGGAAAATTTTCGATGTTCTTCGTGTTCTTCATCCAAAAATCATATCTAAAACAACATTTCTTTTGATTTCTTCCATGGGTTTTCATTCTTAATGTCTAAGGAGTGTTTTAACACCAAAACCCCTAATTTCTACCAACAATCCAAGCTCAAATCTCAAATTTTCATCAAGAACACTAACTTTTTTCAAATATCCAAATTCTACGAATTTCTCCTAGTTTTCTCCAAATTTCTTGTTCTAATAACATCATAAACCACCTAGGAATGTTTTAGATTAACATCCACACTTAAATTCATCCATTAAAATATTCTACAAAAATTTTGCAAAAATGATAACCAAGGATTTGATATTGTAATAAGAGGAAGAAGAAGAAGAACATCAACTTACCAATTATCCTAACTTTCATAGCTTCCTTCCCAAAGCAAAAATTGCATGAATGATTGATGAAGAAATTCCTTTGCAAGCATAATCGAGAGAGAGAGAGAAAGTGAAGCTACGGGAGGGAGAATGAGAAAAAGAAAAGAATAAGGAGAAGTGTATACGCGTGGGCCCCACCAATTTCTTTTTCGATAAAATCGCTCATAGCCACCTTAGCTTATAAGATTTGTTCACTTTAATCCCTCTCGATGTCTCAAATACCACTTTAACCTCGAATCAATCATCTCTTCGGTACCGGACTCATAATTCATTCTCATAAGCTTTATTCTTCCTCTCAAGTTCCTATTTGGTCATTTCTCAAAAGTAATCCATATTTTCTTTTCTTTTCACTTTAGTCCTTGAGAATTTGTAAAAATTTCCTAAATTAAAAATTAAAATTTCTATTCCCAGATTTTCTTCACTAATTCAAAAAGCAAATTTTCCACGTAATTAAATTTTTCACTAAACTTCAAAATAGGCTTTAAATATTCATATAAATTCTTGGGATATTACATGCACTTTGCTCCACGGTCCACTTTTTAGGAGCACAGGGGAAGAATATAGTCTGCATTGGGAGGAACGAGCTTTCTTTCCAGCAGACACCCCAACCCCGTCGCTTTCTTCTCTGCTGCTAAAGCCTCCTCCTCCCTGATGCTGTTCGACACTTGCTCGAGATGTTCCAAAAATCTACCTAACGCGTGCTCCTTCGTTCGTTACTCCAGTCACCGACTGACCTCCCTTCGCTCCAAAAGGCATGTAGGAGGGACAGACAGGTGATGCCTCAAGGCTTCAGTTGGGTGATGAGTCCGAGTTCTCGGATCATCCATTTTCAAAACTAGTTTTATTTTCTAAAAAAGAAAAGAAAACAGCCCTATCTCTCAGTCTAAAAGTGTGTTGTCTCTATTAAGACTTAGATGCTTTTTAGGATGTGTTGCTCTAAATTTATATACTTGTTATCTTATGAGTCTATGTTTGAACTATAATTGTTTATCTTGAGATCCGATCTTATCTCATGTATCTAGACTTTATGCTTTAATGCATTTAATGAGAAATATTTCTATTAGTCTAAAAACTTTTTTTTAAAAACTCACTAAAAGACCCCTTCCAACTTTCAGTTTGTTGTAAAATATCATTTTTATTAGTTAAATTGTTAACTCTTTTAGTAGTGAAATGCCACCTTAGCAAGAAGATAAAATGTCAGCAAAAAGATTGCCACGTAGAATCCTACATGGGCAGGGATACTTTGTAAAAACACGACACATGTTCTCTTCTTCTCCATGAACGACTACACCTTACCTTCCCCTTCTCTTGTATCTCCTCCTCTTTTTTTAAATTAGCTCCAAAAATAACACACAAAAAAACAACACAGTGAACAAGAAGAAACCATCGGAAACTAACTTTATTTCAACTTTCTGAGACATTCATTTTCTATTGGAAAGAGAACCTCTTTCCCCCTCTCTGTGTCTCTATTCACAAAAAAAGAAAAAAAATGCTGGCAAAATCCCAACGTCACACACAACCCAGCAAAAATAGCATAGGGCTTCATTCCTAACCCCTCTCTCTAACTCACACTCATTAGATATGAGTTCTAAGCCAAAATCACGCTTGGTTTCATGCCCCTTTCTTGTTCGATCCCTTTGGATTTCTTTCTCACGCACTCACTGGATACAGCGCACTAGTAGCGCTGCTGATCCATCCCAAACAGCATTGGTTTTTCTGCAGATGTATTTACGAAGATACAATTCCATTATGAGCTAATTTCGAAAGATAGGAGATAAAAATTAGAAAGAAGTGTACAACTTCACGGAGAAGTAGAAAACAAGTGTTTTTATAAAAATATCCTTTCTCACATGGCATTTTATGTGGCAATTTTTTTTTTGGTCTGACTTTACATCTTTTTGCTAAAGTGGCAATTGATTATTAAAAAAAAGTTAACAATTTGATTAACATATTTCCAATGAGGTATTTTGATGTGTTTTAAAATTGAAGGATAAAATACACATAATTTTAAGTTCAGGAAAAATTTGGTACAATTTGATCTTTTCATTTTAGTTTTCTAATTGTATCTATTTTTGTTAAATCATTTCATATAATAATTAAATTCCGCCTACGTTTTATAGCCGGTCCCAAGTCCGGATAAAGGAGGAGGGTTGTGTTAGGCCCTCGGCAGCCAACGTAAAACTGTGTCGAATATCTCATGAACATGGATCAACGACAATAATTTGTTAATGCTAGGATGTTTCCCGGAAGCAACGCACTGTATGGCTCGAGTACAGTGACAAGTGAGCTAGAGCCGCTGCATTGGCACCCGGATGTAGTGTTAAATGAGCAAGGGTCCACTAATACTAGGTCGTTGCCCGGAAGCAACGTGCTGTATGGCTCGAGTATAGTGTCAAATGAGCTAGAGCCACTGCATCGTCGATCGATTGTAGTGTCACAAGAGCTTGTTCCTGGAAGGTTGAGGGTAAAGAAGCTAGTCGAGGAGAACAAAATCAGGATTGCTAAGTGAAATGTTGGAACCATGACAGGGAAATCTATGGAGGTTGTGGATACTATGAAGAGGAGAAAAATTAACATCTTGTGTCTTCAAGAGACTAAATGGGTTGGAGAAAATGCTAAGAAATTTGACTGTTCAGGCTTTAAGTTCTGGTACACTGGAAAAGTAAGGACAAAGAATGGTGTAAGTATTATGGTTGACAAGGAATGGACACCGAGTGTGGTGGAGGTAAAAAGGATTGGGGATATGATTCTATGCTTAAGGATGATTATCGTAAGAGATACTATCCACATCATAAATGCCTATGCACCACAGGTAGGACAGATTCATATCTTAAAGAAAAGTTTTGGGAAGATTTGGAGGGATTGGTTAGAAACATACCTTTAGAAGAGAAGATTTTCATCGGGGGGGGGGGGACCTTAATGGTCATGTTGGGAAAGAAGCAGGACAGTATGAGAGGGTCCATGGTGGCTTTGGTTTTGGGGAGCTTAACGAGGAAAGACAGTCTATATTGGATTTCTCAATGGTTTATAATTTCAAGGTTGTCAATACCTGCTTCAAGAAGCGAGAGGAACATTTAATCATATACAAGAGTGGAACTTCAAGGTCACAAATTGACTTCTTTCTGGTAAGGAATCCAGATACAAAAATCTGTTAAAATTGTAAAGTTATTCCTGGGGAACCCATGACAACTCAACATAGGGTTTTGGTCCTTGACGTGGTTTTTAAGGGTCGGAAACAAAAGCATCGTCAGGCGATGAACCCTAGGATCAAGTGGTGGCAGCTAAAGGGGGAGAATCAACAGACTTTCAAGAGAAGATTGTTGGAGGAAGGATCTTGGGAGTTACGAGAAGATGTTAACACCATGTGGGAGGAGATGGCCAAGAAAGTTAGAAAAGTAGCTAAAGCACTTTTAGGAGAATCAAAAGGTTTTGGACAAAGAGATAAGGAATCTTGGTGGTGGAATGAGGCTGTTCAAGAGAAGATCAAATTTAAAAGAGAATTCTTTAAAGCTATCCATCTGTGCAATAACTCAGAAAATTGGGAAAGGTATCGGAAGGCTAATAAGGAGACAAAAAAAGCAGTAAGTGAAGCACGATCTAAAGCGTTTAAAGAGTTTTACAA
The DNA here is from genome assembly GCA_037074585.1 of Biancaea sappan. Lineage (NCBI taxonomy): Eukaryota > Viridiplantae > Streptophyta > Magnoliopsida > Fabales > Fabaceae > Biancaea > Biancaea sappan. The sequence continues at coordinate 13,804,282 of CM073491.1, read as the reverse complement.
AGATTTAGGAACGAAAAAAAGGGAACAAAAGATTTACAAGATTGCAAAGGCTAGAGAGAGGAAATCTAGAGATTTGGATCAAGTAAGATGTGTTAAGGATGAAGAAGGAAAAATTTTGGTTACAGATAGAGATATTAAAAACAGATGGCAGGGTTATTTTCATAAGCTCTTTAATGACGGAACGGAGTCGACTTGTGATGTGAAAAATCTAATAACCTTGGAGAGAGAACAAAATTTGGCATATTATCGCAGGATTAAGGTTGATGAGGTCAAGGAAGCTCTTAGAAAAATGGATAATGGTAAAGCTGTTGGTCCCGAGGGTATTCCTATTGAAGTTTGGAAGTGTTTAGGAGAGGAGGGTACTATCTGGCTAACTAAGCTCTTTAATGAGATTTTTAAGGTCTAAGAAAATGCCTGAGGAATGGAGAAGAAGCACTTTAGTGCCTATTTACAAAAACAAAGGAGACATTCAGAATTGCGCAAACTACCACGGGATTAAGCTTATGAGTCACACTCTAAAATTATGGGAAAGAGTGATTGAACGTAGGTTAAGAATCGAGACGAGTATTTCTAAAAATCAATTTGGATTCATGCCAAGAAAGTCTACTATGGAAGCTATATATCTTCTAAGGGGTTGATGGAAAGGTATCGGAGTAAACAAAAAGACCTGCATATAACATTTATTGACTTGAAAAAAGCCTATGATCGACTACCAAAAGAGGTGTTGTGGAAAGCCTTGGAACAGAAAGGTGTACGGGTTGCGTTTATCAGAGCTATAAAAGATATGTACAAGGGGGCTACGACTAGTGTGAGAAAGTCTGGAGGGGAGACTAGAGACTTTCCTATTAAAATTGGTCTACATCAGGGATCATCTTTAAGCCCTTATTTGTTTGACATAGTTTTAGATGTTTTGACGAAACACATCCAAGAAGAAATCCCTAATTGCATGCTTTTTGTAGATGACGTTGTTCTCATAGCAGAGACAAGGAAAGAGATTAATTTTAAACTTGAGTTATTGAGAGCTATTTTGGAATCGAAAGGTTTTCGTCTGAGCAGGAGTAAGACCGAATATATGCATTGTAAGTTTAACAAGCGACAAGCTAGGAACGAAATGGAGGTTAAACTTGGTGATCAGGTCGTATCACAAGTGTCAAAGTTTAGGTATTTGAGATCAATTATACAAGATGACGGCGAAATTATTAGAGATGTAGAACATAAGATACAAGCTGGGTGGTTGAAGTGGAGAATGACATCAGAGGTTGTTTGTGATCGGAAAGTACCTGATAAACTCAAAAGAAAGTTTTATCGTACTGCTATAAGACCAGCGATTTTATATGGGAGTGAATGTTGGGCAATGAAAGGACAACAATAATATAAAATTGGAGTGGCGGAGATGAGGATGTTGCGTTGGATGTGTGGTCATACAAGAAGAGATAAGATCCGTAATGATCATATACGAGGTAGAGTTGGGGTGGCACTTATTGAGGAAAAAATGGTTGAAAACCGTTTAAGATGGTTTGGGCATGTGCAAAGAAGACTGTTGGAAGCGCCAGTTAGGAGAGTTGAGCAGATGGTTTGGAACATTGTGAAAAAAGGTCAAGGAAGACCAAAAAAGACACTTAGAGAAATTATTGAACGTGACCTTTTAATAAATAAAATATCTAAAGAGTTGGTCATTGATAGAGCTCAATGGCGTCGTGCGATCCATGTAACCAACCCTACTTAGTGGGATAAAACTATGTTGTTGTTGTATTTCATATAATAATTAGAATTCTTAATTAAATAAAATTATAACTAGCCATAATAACTATTCAAAATCATTTTTCTACGTAATTAAAATTAAATTTGAAAAAATATATAATTTCCTTTTAATATTTCGACAGTATAAATTTTTAAAGATTTATAAAATAATATTGATAAGAAACATTTACCTTATTCCTTTCTATGTTACTCTTTATAAAATTCCAATTTAAAAATTTAATGTAAACAAAAATACATAACAATCCCAAACCTATCCTTAGTCCTAAATTCCTAGCGGGTGATAGTAGACTGGGAAGCTATTCGTGGTCGATGTTTGATATCCCAATAAGTATAAGAAATGAAATGCAATTGCAAGCTACAGTAGCAAATGGAAGTATTTGGTATACTTGAAAGGCTCAACAACTGGAATCCCACTCCCTCACATAGTTGTACAGACTATTACATCAGGTAGGCCATGTAATTGCATTCCCTTCTATTGAAATCTCAATTTTATCCATCCCATCATCCCAAATTTTTTAGGTTTCTTCTCTCATCCAACGGTCCAATTGTGCCGTTAGCCACTACTCGTCCCTATCCGCCATCGCTCATCGTCATCCGACAACAATGGAAGAAAGCAACAAAGAGAGAAGAAAATAGAGAAAGATGGAGAGCAGATGGAAAAAGAAAGAGGAAGAGGTTCTACAAAGAAAAAAGACAGAGAGACGAGGAAAAGACGAGACAACGAAGAGAGAAGACAAAAAGACTACAGCAGAGATAATGGGGAGAGAGAGAGAGAGATGTTCTGCAGAGGAAGAGACTCGAGAGAGAACAGAGGCATCAGAGAGGTCTTTTTTTTTTTAAGGTTTTAAGACAAATTAATAAATTTATACCTAATTTATTCCATTCCCTTTCTTTAAAATATTATACAAACATACTAACTTGTTTCCATTTCATATCAAACATAATTTTTTCATTCCTAATTTCATACCCTTTCCCTTTCACTTTCCCATTCCCACCTAGATTTATACCAAACACACCTGTGGGGTTTTGCGTCTATCTTTAGGCAGAGTGACAACCACTGTGGTTTAACCCTGCATCCCCTTGGGATGTCATAGCTTGTTTTTGACCAAGTCATTGATCCTTTTTATGCCAGGATTGTACGTGCAAACATAGTAAGTTAATAATATTGATATGATATCCGGTAGAAACTCTATATTATATGGCCAAGAACTAAGCATGAAACATGCAGGACCAGAAGAAATCCTAACTTTTACCCAAAAAAAAAAAAAAAACAAAGCCTAACGACATCTAGAAGAAAAAAAAGTCCTGAATTCCATATAGTACACAAAGTGGATGTAATTCAGCACCACTAAATGCTCTTAGATGGCAATAATAATAATTGTTCCAGAATCCACCCATTATCGTCTCTTGAACATATTGCTCATTATCATCTAATAGTAAGGCGTGTACCGACCTGGCCTTCGAAACCTAGGGAACTTCCTGCAGTACGTATGACAAAAAATGAACAGAAGCAGAAAACATCAACCAACAGAACTTAGCATAACACACCTAGATGTAAATCAAAGGCAGGAAAGCAGCATACCCATATCCATAAGGGGAGTAAAAGTAAGGAGGAGGATATGGCCTCCTGAAGCGGTATGCCAGGTGAGGACTGAAACGCCTAGGACGATACTGTTTCATTCCGGGAACATTGGTCCTCTTAGGCAAAACCTGGAAATAAACAAATCCAAATCATTACATAATTTAAAAGTCAGGCTTGCCTGAACTTCTTTCACAAGTTATGAAAACAGCATACCTTCAGCTGACGGCCATGCAGTTCAGACTCATTCAAGAGAAGTGCCTCTTGAACAGCTTCGTTTTCAAGGAATTCCACATAAGCAAAACCCTTAGGTTGGCCATACTTGTCTGTCAATATAGTGACCCTGTTCACCGTACCACATGACTGAAAGTGTTGCTGCACTTCTTCTGGGGTGCATGCGTAATCAACCTGCATAAAACAAATTAATTCCAAGGGATTTTGACGGCATCAACGAACAAGATAGTAGTATAGAAAGTCCTGACATCTACATCAGTTTATTACAAAAAGAACAACTTATTACAGCTTCAAAAGTACACCATGATAGGCCACAGATTGATATGGACAACTTATATTCATGACTCATGTTACAGCTAGTATCAATTCATCGTATCATCCCAATGTTACAACCCTTTTAAATGCAAGCTCTATAAGCTTAAACATAATTATGCACTATTGCTGTATTAATGGGGAATTGCAAAAATGAATAAGAATAATCTATATATAATTACACAGCTCAACTTCTTGTTTCCCAGCTTTTGTCTCTGATCTTTAAAAAAGGGGTGGGGGGTGGGGAACCCAGATAGAACCATATATATATATATATATATATATATATATTTAATATACAAGCAGTGCATAATCCTTCTTCCCTATAAATCCCAATACCTCCGCTTTTCAACATCAAGGTGGATGTCAGGTGCCCTACTAGCATTAAGAACAAACTTAACCAAAATCCACATTTTTCCAAGTTCAAGAAAAGCATCATAATAAATCCACCACTTCTGACTCCATAAACCATATACTCAGACCAATTGATGGAATTCCAAATGCATGACCAGACCAAGCCAGGGTCCATTAACAAAGTGCTCCTAGTATAATTTGAAAGCTTATTATATTTTTACCAGTTTCCTGCCTCTTCAGTCTCCAAAAAGACCTTCTCATCCGTTCTACTAAAAAGTTTCTTCTCATTGCAAAATTTACGACAGCACCAACTTCTTCTGGACAACAAATTACCACAACAATGAGGAAATTTGTGATGCATATAACTCCTCCCCACCCCCTCCCCCCTCCCCCCCCGCAAAAAAAAAAAACGTTTTATCAATAACAGAGGCTTAGATAAATTGGCCATGACTCCACAGCCCTTTATGTAAAAATTGTAGTATGAGAATTTTTATTGGCATGATTAAAGAATGGAAAAGAGATAAAGGGGAAATGTTGTAAACCATCATATGCAAATGTAATAACTTAAATTCAGCAAAATGACTTGAAATGAGGGAGAAGAAGCCTCAACAAAGAAGATATCAGAAAATCTTATTCAGAGGCAAAAACAAACAATTATGTGACAAAGACCATAGGGAGCAGCTGCTGCATACCCCTTGCCACGTCTGCTAAGTAACACTCAACACAGGCACCATAGGCCCCATTACAGTCAGCAACAGGCGCCATGGCTAAGATTGTGTGCCCAACACTTACAGAATGCTTCTGCTAAGAACAACAAGCTGTCTCCTTGAGTACTGAAGTTGAAGAATCACATTCTACCTCCAGCCGTTCCAGTTTCAGCCATACCCATGAGATGATGTCATTCACAGTTTCACCAAACATACATTTATCCCTTAACAGCACTCATTTTACTACAAACATTGGATAGCACTTCACTTCTTCTCATTGCTTTTTCATATTTCATATCTTTCTTTGTTTCTCAAATTGATTTCATTTTTTCCCTCTTTTTTTTCCCCATTTTTCCTTCTGTAAATCTTTTTTCATTCATTTTCCATTTTTCCCAGGAACTTCCAAGTCTTTTCCACCTCATTCTCTTTTGACTTTTTATCTTCTCTCTTTTGATATATTGTTAAATTTCAGAAGAATAATATGAATTCTCTTTCTTCTCTAGTACAAGCCTACAGAAAACCATATTTACATTGGCCCACCCCCAAAATACAATGTAAGCATCTCTGTCTAATTATAGAACTTGAGTAATAAGATTGACCCTGCGATCATAGTGAGACATAAAGTCAAACCCAGTCTCCGAGATGAACAGTATTCTCTCCATAAAAGGAGAAAAAAAAAAAAGAATAAGTACATACTCAAATCTTATTGATTAATTAAAAAAAAAATACTATATGAAACTAGTGAGTTTAGGTTGAAATACATCAACTAAATATTTTTTGACACCAACTAGTAGAATTATTGCATACTTCAAAACCAGACCAAAGCTGTAGACAATGAAGCAAATCCAAAGAAAAGATAGACACGCTGAAAGATATCGGCACTCAGTGATAAACAAGTGTAGAAAATTTAGGGATTACCTAAATTCAAAAAAGTCAGATGCAGAGAAAATAATATTCCCATATTCAATAGAGATATTTTTCAAGAATATTAAAAGGAAAGTTATATTTTAAAAATTCAAGTACTGCAAATTAGACAAGAAAAAATATAACAGATTTAAAGCTCAAGCTCCATAACGATAATTGCAAGTACAATTCAAACTCCTCCTTTGGCAGAAATCTATGTTTCTTGAAATAGCATTACAACCAATCTCTGCATTTGAACATGAAGTACTTGGACCAAAAACAATTTACACGTTTCTCCTTCTATCAGAAAACAAATTCAGGATTAAAATGGAACTTTGAACCAAGTCTGTTCAATCATCCACTTGCCAAGGCCCTGGGTTGAATAATCTATATTACAAAAAAAAAAAAAAGGATGCTTATACATACCCTCCTAGATCATATGAAAGATCTCTTCTTCCCTATATAATAGACTGATTGAATATATCAACAGTGAGAGGAGACATTAAAAAAACTGTAAAAGCATTCTATGACTTTCTAAAATATCCATTTATTTGGCATTGCCGCAGACATAGTCCCCAACATATAAAAAAAAAAAAAAAATCTCATCCTAACAATCAATTAGTAAATTCAAGTTTGGACCAAGAGGTATATTACAAAGCAAAAGCTAAGCTGCCACAGCCAACTACGAGCATTTATGATTGAGATTATACATTTTGTTAACCAGAACCTACCAAGAATGTCCAGAGTACTATATTGCATTGGATAACACATGAGTAATTAATATATGATTTAACAGAAGCTAAATCAGATATAATTTTATCCAACTATTTCATTTTTCTTTTTTGGGTGCATAGTCCATATTGTAAAAAAAACTGTCAATGAAGCCAGACAGGATAATTCATACATTGCCAACAAAAACAGATCGAGCATCTGCCTCCTCCTTGTTTGCCTGAGAAGCAGCTGCACTAGCAGGATCTACAAAGCAAATTCAATCAAGACGTTAAAGAATGGTTAGAAACAAATGCAACTAAATAAAGCATGAACCACAAGTCTTTACTTTCGAATATCAGTGAGAAGTCTTGTATGACAATAGACTCTGTTAGTAGGAAAGTTTTCTATCTGAGAAAACAAATGGCAGCTATTGTTGAAAACACACCTAAACTAAATATAAGATATGCTTTCTGCCAAAATTTTCAACTCTGATATGAACCCAGAAAACACTAGCAGGAGTTATAGGCTGCCCACTCGTTATATAAAAACAGAGATGCAGAAATAATAGTAAGTGCAGAATAGCCTCAAGTTACTAGAAGATCAGCATCAAGTATTTGTTATAGTGTCTGGAAACATTTAACTTTGAAAGCTGATTACGTTATTTTGGTCCAATCAACTTTTTACTCATCTCAAACTCAGACATGAAGTCTGGCGGAGTGTATTTTTGACAGAGAGAAGGGGGAAGATATCCAAACTTTACCCTGCCAATGCTTATAATGATGCACAGAAAAGGCAATACTTATCCAGGATATTAGAACATTGTATTTCATTTAAGACATGCCACAACTTGGCACGCCATAGTCTCAAGCCAGGACCAGTCAGGTGGGGTGCAACTTCAATGCTTGGGGAAAACACGGCACTTCTAATGCTAAAAATTTTGGGGATAACGAATTAATTAAACATAAATAATATAAGTCACAAATAAGCGGGGCAGGCAACTATTTATTGTAGTATTTCTACTAAACCATCCAGTCAAACACAACAGAGATACAGAAAACCCGATAATACGATAACATTGAATAATACAGATTATTCGAAAAGATAACAAGTTATAGCTTGAATTTCATGTTGGAATCAAATACCAATGGATCCTCTGCTTGGCTTAAAAGCCATGCAGGGTGTTTGGTCCATCGGGCTGATGATGCTATTTTATTTTTTATTTTTATAAAATATAACTATTAATTATATAGGCCGTTGATTATGAAAAACAACTGTCCATATGAGCCAAATAGCTTTCTTGACTTTCTAAGCCAAGCAGGGATGAATCAAATATCGCTTGACACCATAGCTCAAGCATCATAATCAGCATTTTCCAAACCAATAAATAAAAGAAACAAAGAAGATTCTTCAGTACCATCTGAATTCGGAAGTATAATTCTAAACAAAGAAATCATAATCAGATAGAAAGAAAGAGGAAAGGAGAAAAAGAAAACCTTGAACAGCGCCCATTTCCTTCTCGACCTTGGCCTGCATCTCACGGAGAGCTGCAGCCTCCTCTTCCATCTCCTTCAATCGCTTCTTCATCTCGTCCAGCTCCTGAATAACGAATGAAAAATTGCAACATCACAAATACTCTTCGAAAGTTAGAACTAACTAGAAATTCAGGTTACCGTTTTGTTCAAATCAGATACCATCTGATAATCCAGACCCAGTAGGACGCTAGAAATATACTCGTATGCAATACGCAGCATCATAAACTGAATCCGAGGAAAAACACAAAATAAAGGGAACAAAAATGTAAAGGAGAAGGAATAAGACCTTCACGGCTTCATCGTCGGCAGCTGACATGTCGACGTCGGCATTGTGAGGGTCCATGTCCCCTTCCATCTCGCCAACATCTGGGATCTCACCTCCGTACACCTCGTGCTCTTCCTCCTCCATCCCCGTTTCAGTTCGGACTCTATCTATCTACGACTACGGGGTAAAGGACTCTTGTCGCAGTGCTATGCAGGGTAAAATAGGGCTGAGCCACTGAAGATCACAGAGGGTTCTTTCTCTGTGTCTTTTTTGGTTTTTGGGACTTCCAAAAGTTCTTTCTCTATTTTTTTGGACAGATGAAATATCATTCGAGAGTTCTTTCTCAATGGAAAGTAGGATCAGCCATTGAGGCTTCAAATTGTTTGGGGTAGCCCAAACTTGACCTCTCCTTCGCAAAAACGGTTCTCAAACTTGTCAAAGCGGCCCAATATGAATAACATTAGTAACGTTGTGATCAGTGAGGTTTTATATATTTCCCTCGCTGGGGTTTTATATGTATTAGTAACGTTTCTCAACTAGGGTTTTCAGGGAAGCCCCCTTTCCTTCACTTGAGCAGGAGGCAGCTCTCACCTCCTCTTCATGTTTTCTTGCCCGTCTTTTTTTGTTATGTCATTTTTTTTATTATGAGTATTTTGCCTTTTCTTTTATAAAAAACTTCTTCTCTTTCTTAGAAAGAATTTTTTTTATGGATCCATGGCAGATAGAACATGCTGGGAAAGGAGTGTTGTCGAAAATAGAAGTCCAATCACTGTCAATTTCTATCTCATTCTTATCGCCGCCAACACTTTCCTCCTTCTTCCCGATGTTGTCCCGCAATAAGTGAGGAGCTTCAAAAGGCTCTGTCTGATGCTTGCCTCCTTCCCGATGCTGTCTTCTTCCTGTCGTCGACACTTGCTGCCTTACTATACTAGTTGCATCCAACTTCAGAGCATCAAAGGCTGTGGAGGAGCTAGACAAATCGGGCCTGGGCCAATGCTACCCCTATCTCTAAATTCATATTTTTTTAAAAAAATTTATTAGATTTTACCAGGCCAATTTGAATCAACTTGTTGGACATATGTAATAGCTTATATCTTTTCTTTGGATTATTAGAAGATTAGCTTTAATCTAGGGTTATGGGTGTGTTCCTCTTTTTAATTCCCTAGGTTTAGGGTCAGGGGTATATTGCTTCTGTTTAGGCTTATAGTGCTGCTGTATATGCCTTGTCACGACCCGTTACTTAGACACACGACCAGCGCAATAATGAATCTTCTATCACTGTAAGCCTTTTCATAAATTCTACCATCGAGTTAAATTATTAGTAATTATCTCCATGTCATCAAAATAATCATTCTTTATCAAATAAATACGAGGAAAACTGACCAAATTTTCTTATTTGAAATACACAGAGATGTCTTGCATTTAATAATAGATCTTGATTATGAAATACATTATTATGCTGAAATACAATCCAAATATACCAAACCCCTGACCTAGATGTCTTAGACGATTACAGAGCAACATAATCTATAACAAAAAAGGGGGCCTACCTGATAGCGGGAAGGTTCGAAGTGATCTATTATTCTAGCAGGTATTTTTCACCGGCAACCTAATTGATGTGATTTTCGGAGGGAAAACACTTAATCAATTTTCTGGATAGGTTGAAAGAAACAAACAAAGAAAACCAAATCACTCAATTGATAAGCCAAAGGGCGCCACAACTAAGAGAAATGGGTTGATCTCGTCACACTCAAGAAAGAAGAACGTGAGTGATAAGAAATCTAGTTACTCTCGTCACTAACCCAAGTTAGATAAGAGAAAGAACTCAAGAATCCTCTTGAAAGTAAAATGTCAATATCTCATATATGATTCAAGGATGGTTTACAACATATGGCAAGGACCCTTTTTATACAAGGTCTCCAAAACAAAAAGACAAAAGACTCCAACTAATGCATTAAATACATCAACTAAAAGTCAAGTAGTGTAGGCTAAATGTCAAAGACAATAAATGCATAGGTAGCTAAATTTCAAAGACAATAAATGCATAGGTAATAGACTACAACTATATTCAACAAATGTAACTATCCCACATGCAATCTTTTTCACACTTCTTCCACTTTCAACAATGTGGTTAAGCCCAATCCAAGCCCTTTAGCCCTTGAACGAGTTAGAGGCCCAATTGAAATGTTCTCCCTTTCTTGGGCTGCAATTAGTCTAAGCTCTTTAACCCTTGAACGAGTTAGAGGCCCAATTGAAGTGTTTTCCCTTTCTTGGGCTGCAATGGGGTTATCCTTGATTACATCATCCTCCCCTGGTTGAAATGGATTTGTCCTCAAATCCAAGTCCTCTTTATCTTCTAAGTACGGGGAAAGATCCCTCACATTGAAAGTAGTAGAAACAGCATAGTCTTTAGGCAAATCAATTTTGTATGCATTATCATTTACCTTGTCTATGATACGGAAAGGACCATCTGCCCTTGGTATTAATTTAGACTTCCTTTAGTTTGGAAATCTTTCTTTTTGAAGATGAACCCACACTAAATCTCCAGGACTGAATTGAACAAATTTTCTTCTCTTGTTGGCAGTCTTCTTATAGATGGAGTTCTTCTTCTCAATTTGCTGTTTAATGTTTTCATGTAACTTCTTTATCATGTCAGCCTTCATTTTTCCATCTATGCATTCTCGAGCTTCAAGTGGTAATGGTACTAAATCAAGTGGGCTCAATGGATTAAATCCATAAACTACTTCAAAAGGAGAGTGTTTAGTAGTACCATGTACACTTCTATTGTAAGCAAATTCAGCATAGGCCAAGCATTCATCTCAATTTTTCAAGTTTTTGCCAATAATAGTTCTTAGCAAAGTAGAAAGCGTTCGGTTCACCACTTCAGTTTGCCCATCAGTTTGTGGGTGACAGGCAGTACTAAAGAGCAACTTTGTTCCCAACTTCCTCCATAAAGTCTTCCAAAAGTAGCTAAGAAATTTGGCATCACGATCCGACACGATACTCTTTGGAATGCCATGAAGTCTCACAATTTCTTTGAAAAATAAATTGGCAATGTGCACAGCATCATCGGTCTTATGGCATGGAATAAAATGAGACATTTTTGAAAAACGATCAACAACAACCATGACGAATCTTTACCTCTTTGTGTCCTTGGTAAGCCTAATACGAAATCCATGCTAACATCAGTCCAAGGTTGATCTGGAACAGGTAGAGGTGTATAAAGTCCATGGGCTGCTTCCTTGCTCTTGGCTTTTTTGTAAATAATACATCTTTCAATCACATGATGCACATCTCTAATCATGTTAGGCCAATAAAAATGCTCTTTCATCATCTCCAATGTCTTGGTTTCACCGAAATGCCCAACCAATCCTCCTCCGTGAGCTTCTCGTGTAAGTAATTCCCTTATAGAACATTTTGGAATTACAAGCCTCCCCAAGCGAAATAAAAAACCTTCAGATCTATAAAATCCCTTATATGCCATTTACTCACAAGCGAGATAAATTTCTGCAAGTGTCGAATCTTCCATGTAATGATCTTTAATAGATTCAAATCCCAACAATTTAACATTCATCATGGAAATTAAGGCATATCTCCTTGATAAGGCATCTGCAACAATGTTGGTTTCTCCCTTCTTATACTTCAACACATAAGGAAAAGCTTCAAGAAATTCCACCCACTTTGCATGTCTTCTGTTCAGCTTGCTCTGACCTTTCAAGTGTTTGAGTGATTCATGGTCTATGTGAATTACAAATTCTTTTGGTAACAAGTAGTGCTGCCATGTCTCAAGAGCTCTAATTAAAGAGTAGAACTCTTTATCATAGGTAGAGTAGTTAAGACTGACTCCATTCAACTTCTCACTAAAATAAGCTATAGGACGCTTTTCTTGAAGAAGTATGTCACGACCCGTTTTCTGGGCACATGACCGGCACAATGATGAATCTCTCATCACTGTAAGCCTTCCGATAAATATATCAAATTTTCTTATCTGAAAATCATAGAGATGATTTGCATGTAATCATAGATTATCAATTTAAAATATATTATTATACTGACATACAAGCCAAATGTCGAACCCCTGAACTAGATGTCCTAGACGATTACAGAGCAACATAATCTATAACAGAAGAGAGGTCTACCCGACAACGGGAAGGTCCAAAGTGATCTACTCCTCTAGCAGATATTCTTCGATGGTAACCTGATCTGAACAAAAAGGTTGTACAAACAATGTGAGCTTTTAAACTCAATGAGCGAATCGGCCTCGCATTAATAAAATTCAAATACATTACCAGTCATGCAAGCATATCCAAAGGCTCATACTCAACCAATAGACAAAAGATAAAAATTTATCCAATTCAACAAACGTTACTAGTACTCGTCAATGGCAATATATCCCGGAGAGCGCACACAGGCCGGCTCACCAATTATGTATATTTCCGCCATGACGCACAAGATCATCCTCTTACATACAAGATAAAAATTCATCCAATTCAACAAACGTTACTAGTACTCGTCAATGGCAATATATCCCGGAGAGCGCACACAGGCCGGCTCACCAATTATGTATATTTCCGCCATGACGCACAACCTCATCCTCTTAGCTAGGGCGCCTCACGGATTTATCACCAATCCGGGCTATATCCCTACTGAGGGAATCGTTGTCTCCACACTCATTGGTCAAGACACCCTGTCAACCGGGTTTTCCGCCTTGCCGTGAGAGGGGGTACTGTCCCGCTCAATCACAATCAATAGCATTTCATATCATAATCAGAAGCTCAATATAATATTCATCCATATAACAGGTATAGTATATTACTATATTATGGATTTATAAACCACATATCAAGATAACAATTAATCCATTTTTGAAAACATTCAAACTTCACATCATCATAAGATACTTATTTCATTTTATCCATACTTATGGATTAATTATCTCATTTAGATTCGTCATTCTGAATCCAATTTCCCCCTATGAATCTTGGGAGTGTCCTACGACATACTTTTTATCACCAGTAATGCTAAAACTCTATTAAAACGGGGTCGTTTCACTCACCTGGATTCCGTACGAATATCGCTTCTCTAAGTCGTTACAGACAAGAGTTCTCAGGTGAATTTCGGTGTTCTGCTACGGAGATTTTCATGAAAGATTAGAGAAAATATGTCAGGATTGTTTTCGTATAGATACTGTTCATATGTACGGTTACTGTTCATATATACAGTACTATTCATACGGTCACTATTCATACGTACGGTCACTATTCATACGTACGATCACTATTCATACTAGAAATAGAGAATACAATCTGTAAAAGAGTACACTAGGTAAGTTCCCAGGAAAGAGTGGAGGGTCACACTGGACACACTTAAAAACCAGGTCTTTCCTTAGCCAGAACTTTCCTAGACATGTATTCTTCACAGTTTACATTCTATTTCGGTAATCAGAGAATCAAAATAACATATAAACAGCTAAGGACAGTTTTTCTGATGTGGAAGATCAGCCAAGGCCGCAACCACAGAGCATACTTAAGAAATTAACTTCTAAAATTTGAAAGACATAGAAAGGGCATAGTATCCTTACCTAAGCTGAAAAGGAAAGGCCCAAAATCTCAGAGGCCTAGCATTGAAGTAAGAGGAACTTAAGGAGAGAAGAAGAGAAGTTGAAGGTGTGAGTTTATAAGTGAAATGGAAAGGCCTATTTATAGTAAAAGTCAAGGGTACTATTTGATACTATGCATTAATAAAATATTCAATTTACTATTCATGAAAATGACATTTCTAATAATGCAGTTACTGTACACCTCACGCGTACGATGCAAAATTTTTCTGTTATTACTATTGAAAACTTAAAAGGGAAAAATATCCTTTCACCTTAAACCTTTAAGTTTCTTTTCAATTCAGTCCTTTCACTTTAGTCCCTGAGGGTATTTTCACACATAAAACGTCAGTTTTTCCTACGAACTTCTTTCTAGTTTTCTCTTATGACCAAACAACATCTAGTACTTGACATTTCGATTGTATAAATGAACAGTATCGTATACGTAAATAGTATTATATAGGTGAATAGTACCGTATACTGAAATAGTAACAGTAGTTTGTAAACAAATATTTATATTTTATTTTTCTTGGGTATTACATTATCACCCCCTTAAGAGAATTCGGTCCCCCGAATTCAAAACTCATCTCAAGAATGAAATAAATGTGATTACTTCGTCCATATCTCATCCTTTGCATCTCTTTCTTCCAAAACCTCATCACACCCTTGGTGAGATTTACAAGAACATTATACCATTGACTGTGAACTCTAAACCGCATTATCAATAATTTGCATAAGACTTTTGCCTTTTCTAGACAGCAAGTAATCTCTTCCTCATCAGTTTAATCTTCTCCACAACCTTTTGTACCATAAAGTGTCTCATTCTCATAACCTTTACCAAACTCAAACCACCTAATTAGAGACGGACTCTGTCTCTATGTAAAACCTCAAATAGGTGTCATCTCAAAAGTGGCACGTGGTCTTTCCAGTTCACATTGAATATCAGAACACATGATACTACACACATAGCTTATAACTTTTATGATTACAAGCACCTCACCCGAAAGCATCATTTTGGCCATAGGCAATACTCTTGCCCGAAGGCAATCCTTCTACCTTAAGGCGATACTCTCAGCTGAAGACGTCATATAAAAGGCAAAATCACATGAAATCATTACATAAATCTCTAGGAAGAACAATCCTAGAAAATATGATAAGTAAATAACATACTTCTTACACATAATTATATATATATGAAAATTCCTCTCACCTCAATGACTCATATAGAGTCGCATCCTTTCAATGATTGAGGCAAACCCATAGTTCTATAGGTTCATAAAATACTTATTCAGCATTCCTCCATAGCTCAGAAGTGCAATGAAATATCATTTTAGTAACTCTGCTCAGTCAAAAAGATATTACTATACTATGCTTTAGAATCAAGTATGAAATATAACAAGTCCAATATCTTCTCATTCCTCAAGTTCTTTCAGTAAAATGAATCACTTCAACAAAGAAGATCTAGATACTAACTTAAATTTTATTTCTAGTACATAGATAATTTTAATACATGAAGCTTAGACCAAATATAACTTTAGGTACAAACAAAAGAAAGAATAAATTAAGGACGAGTAGGCTTTTGAAATGTAGAAGGTGCTCCAGGTCTAGAAGAGGAAGGTGCTTCAGACCTTAAGGAGAAAGCTAATCGTTGTAGCCTAGAAAGAGTTTCTGGAGGAAGCGCCTGAGAAATTTGGCGAAGAGCATAAGTCACTCCGTTCATACAGTCAATACACCTTGCTTGTTGGTCACGAAAATTTTGAGTTGCAAACATTGAATGTCTATCAACTCGATTAGCCAGTTCCCCGAAACGACGGTTTATCAGTTTCTCTTGGTTTTCAAAGAGACGACTTATTAGTCGCTTCTGGTCCTCTATCTTGTATTCCAGGCTCTCTATCTTACGTTCCAGGAATGCAAGCTTATTTTCTGAGGATGTTGCAGTACTGTCCTCCTCCAACTCTATTACATCTCTCTTTCTCTTCTTAATTTCTGGTGACCTGTCTACAGGTCTCTTCCCTTTGTTGTTTCCGAGACTTAGATTTAAATCAAGCTCTACATTGCCAGTCTCAAAATTCAAGTTGAAAGACTTATTATCGGCCATTGCTCTAGGGATCTCAGAAATAACTTCGAATGAGAAAGGAATGAAGATTGAGAAATAGGTATGTAATGAAAGAAGTAGGTTTGCTTGGTGCGATGAGTAGGGTAACGGGCATACAAGATTTATAGACAACCCGAAGCCCCTGGAGCTAAAGCCACCACAACCTACACGCCGCTCGCTATAAGGTTTACAGATCACATACGTCGCAATGCCAGCAATTAATGTCGGACATGCAAGTAAATAGTAAATATAATTTAATGCAATTAACATAAGTCAAAGATTTCCTCAAAAAAATTTTCGGCTAATCTTGACATTTCTCAAAATTTTCGACTAATCGCCGTTTCAATATATAATTTCCTCACTCTATACTTGTCTTATAGTGTAATCTCAGATCACGATATCACTCTATGATCGGGTAGTCTCATATTGGCCGTATCTTAGATTCTAATCGGTGTCTTTACTCTGGACTTACACATAATATATGTAAATATATATATTTTAAAACAAAGTTAACTGCTTACGGTCGCATGCCTTAAGCATTATCATGATGTAAGGAAATCACTGCCTTTCATTTGCCCATGAGAGCATTATATGTAAGTATGTGTAACCATGAAGATATATCATCATCTACACATTTCATTCTATCCAAGTCATTTTGATTTCACATCTCTATGAGTATATGTAGGATCATCACATATTCTCCTTGATCATAGCCTTCACTCATTATGCATGAATAACATACATACATGTAATTACAACATGATTCAATCAGTTATGTATATTATACTCAACTGAAGGCTCTCAAGAACAACACAATAAAACAGAGAAATGCATTTCAGTTCATCATAAAAGCATCTAAGGCAATCTTTAATGGCTATATCGTCAACTTCTTTGAATTTCGAAAAATGCCAACGGGAGAAATGGGAAAACCAAGTAAAATCGGCCGCAAATCCACCGAATACTGACTTTCGTGGTTTTGGCATTAATGCAACGCGCTATCGGTGTGCACGCCTACCCTAGACTTCTGGCTTCCAGGTTGCAGAAATCCATAAGTTGATCGTGTAGGGGTGCGGTGAAGAGATATCTTCTTTGTCTCTTAGTCCAAATTTTTTCTCTATAAAAACCTTCTCAGCGTTCTCAGTTACCACACCACAAAGAGTAATAATCTCCGAGCCTACAATCCCCCAGTATTCCTCTCGCCTCATACTCTTACAAAAATTTCTAAATTTTTCCAAATCATGTCCGCAAGGAAGTACATTGATCTCACAGTAGAGGCTAAGGAAGAAGAGCTCGACTTAAACTTAAGTCTGGGCAAAGACAAGGGCAAAAGACCTTTTGAGGGGTCTCCAGAGAAACAGAAGGAGAAGAAAATGAAGAAGATCGAGGAAGCTGAGGAGACTAGCACGGGCCATACCTCGGAGGACAAAATCGCCTGTCTAGAGCAGGAGGTGAAAAATCTGAAAAAGATGATAGGAGACCTGGAGAAGTTAACTAAACGCAATCATGCAGAAATGACTTCAAGAATAGACAGGTTCTTCTATTGGTCTACCCAGTGCTTCTGCAATCAACAACAAAGAAGTGTTGATTGTATGAATGGGATTTACACTACCCTCCGCGACATTGCTATGTCCCTTGCTCCAAGGAATGGTCGAGGGGTGATGATACAATACAACCTTCCTAATCCAAGACCACCTCGCTTTTAGATTACTCATGCATGAGTAAACTTCTTCTTTTTTGCAATGTAATCCTTCAGTTTTTTTTGTTTTTAATGCGAGTGGTTTCTTTTATTGGCTGGTACCCTAAAATAATATAGCTACACAAATTCAATCATGAATTCAGCTTATAAAATCTACCATATAAAAATTTGATCCAACAACAACGGAATCAAAACAAGTAATAACCTTTCCTTTACTAAGTTCAAAAGTGTGGCCACATCTGTCTAAAACTAAAACTGAGAACATAATTCCTAAGAAGAGATAAGTCTCGGAGGGAAAGGAAATGGAAACATCCTACAGGACCTTCAGTAGAGCCGTCTCTCTATAATTGTGCCCGGGTTCACAACGATAGAGGAGGTCCCACTAAGGTTACCTTGCTCTGTAATCACTAGGAGACCTAACAACCATTGCTCTGATACCAACTTTGTCACGACCCGTTTTCTGGGCACATGACAGGCACAATGATGAATCTCTCATCACTGTAAGCCTTCCGATAAATATATCAAATTTTCTTATCTCAAAATCATAGAGATGATTTGCATGTAATCATAGATTATCAATTTAAAATATATTATTATACTGACATACAAGCCAAATGTCGAACCCCTGAACTAGATGTTCTAGACGATTACAGAGCAACATAATCTATAACAGAAGAGAGGTCTACCCGACAACGGGAAGGTCCAAAGTGATCTACTCCTCTAGCAGATATTCTTCGATGGCAACCTGATCTGAACAAAAAGGTTGTACAAACAATGTGAGCTTTTAAACTCAATGAGCGAATCGGCCTCGCATTAATAAAATTCAAATACATTACCAGTCATGCAAGCATATCCAAAGGCTCATACTCAACCAATAGACAGAAGATAAAAATTTATCCAATTCAACAAACGTTACTAGTACTCGTCAATGGCAATATATCCCGGAGAGCGCACACAGGCCGGCTCACCAATTATGTATATTTCCGCCATGACGCACAAGATCATCCTCTTACATACAAGATAAAAATTCATCCAATTCAACAAACGTTACTAGTACTCGTCAATGGCAATATATCCCGGAGAGCGCACACAGGCCGGCTCACCAATTATGTATATTTCCGCCATGACGCACAACCTCATCCTCTTAGCTAGGGCGCCTCACAGATTTATCACCAATCCGGGCTATATCCCTACTGAGGGAATCGTTGTCTCCACACTCATTGGTCAAGACACCCTGTCAACCGGGTTTTTCGCCTTGCCGTGAGAGGGGGTACTGTCCCGCTCAATCACAATCAATAGCATTTCATATCATAATCAGAAGCTCAATATAATATTCATCCATATAACAGGTATAGTATATTACTATATTATGGATTTATAAACCACATATCAAGATAACAATTAATCCATTTTTGAAAACATTCAAACTTCACATCATCATAAGATACTTATTTCATTTTATCCATACTTATGGATTAATTATCTCATTTAGATTCGTCATTCTGAATCCAATTTCCCCCTATGAATCTTGGGAGTGTCCTACGACATACTTTTTATCACCAGTAATGCTAAAACTCTATTAAAACGGGGTCGTTTCACTCACCTGGATTCCGTACGAATATCGCTTCTCTAAGTCGTTACAGACAAGAGTTCTCAGGTGAATTTCGGTGTTCTGCTACGGAGATTTTCATGAAAGATTAGAGAAAATACGTCAGGATTGTTTTCGTATAGATACTGTTCATATGTACGGTTACTGTTCATATATACAGTACTATTCATACGGTCACTATTCATACGTACGGTCACTATTCATACGTACGATCACTATTCATACTAGAAATAGAGAATACAATCTGTAAAAGAGTACACCAGGTAAGTTCCCAGGAAAGAGTGGAGGGTCACACTGGACACACTTAAAAACCAGGTCTTTCCTTAGCCAGAACTTTCCTAGACATGTATTCTTCACAGTTTACATTCTATTTCGGTAATCAGAGAATCAAAATAACATATAAACAGCTAAGGACAGTTTTTCTGATGTGGAAGATCAGCCAAGGCCGCAACCACAGAGCATACTTAAGAAATTAACTTCTAAAATTTGAAAGACATAGAAAGGGCATAGTATCCTTACCTAAGCTGAAAAGGAAAGGCCCAAAATCTCAGAGGCCTAGCATTGAAGTAAGAGGAACTTAAGGAGAGAAGAAGAGAAGTTGAAGGTGTGAGTTTATAAGTGAAATGGAAAGGCCTATTTATAGTAAAAGTCAAGGGTACTATTTGATACTATGCATTAATAAAATATTCAATTTACTATTCATGAAAATGACATTTCTAATAATGCAGTTACTGTACACCTCACGCGTACGATGCAAAATTTTTCTGTTATTACTATTGAAAACTTAAAAGGGAAAAATATCCTTTCACCTTAAACCTTTAAGTTTCTTTTCAATTCAGTCCTTTCACTTTAGTCCCTGAGGGTATTTTCACACATAAAACGTCAGTTTTTCCTACGAACTTCTTTCTAGTTTTCTCTTATGACCAAACAACATCTAGTACTTGACATTTCGATTGTATAAATGAACAGTATCGTATACGTAAATAGTATTATATAGGTGAATAGTACCGTATACTGAAATAGTAACAGTAGTTTGTAAACAAATATTTATATTTTATTTTTCTTGGGTATTACAAAGTACAGCTCCAATTCCCACTCCACTAGCATCACATTCAATCTCAAAAGTCTTAGAAAAATTAGGCAAAGCCAATATGGGTGCATTGCACAATTTTTCTTTGACAAGCTCAAAACTTCGTTGGGCTGCATCACTCCATTTGAACTCCTTTCCTCCCTTAATACATTCAGTTATGGGTGCTAAAATGGTGCTGAAATCCCTTACAAATCTTCTATAGAAAGAGGCAAGCCCGTGAAAACTTCTTACTTCAGATATGTTTCTTGAAACGGGCCATTCTTTGATAGCTTTCACATTTTCTTCATCAACTCCCACTCCTTGCTGAGGTACTACAAAGCCAAGAAAAATCACATAGTCTTGACAAAAGTAGCATTTTTTTAGATTAGCATAGAGTTTCTCCTTTCGCAACACTTGCAAGACTTCCTTCAAATGTTGCACATGCTCCCCATAACTTTGACTGTAGATCAAAATATCATCTAAATATACAACAACAAATTTTCCAATAAAAGATCTAAGCACATGATTCATCAGTCGCATAAATGTGCTAAGGGCATTAGATAGCCCAAATGGCATTACCATCCATTTGTAAAGTTCATGCTTTGTCTTGAAGGCTGTCTTCCACTCGTCTCCCTCTTTCATTCGGATTTGGTGATAGCCGCTCTTCAAGTCAATTTTTGAAAACACCTTGGAACCATTCAACTCATCCAACATGTCATCCAATCTTGGAATTGGATAGCGGTATTTGATGGTAATCTTATTTATAGCACGACTGTCCACACACATTCTCATAGAGCCATCTTTTTTAGGGACTAATAATGTAAGCACAGAACAAGGGCTCATGGATTCCCTTACATAACCCTTTTCAATCAACTCATCAACTTGCCTTTTTAGCTCCTTAGCCTTCTCTGGATTCATTCTATATGCTAGCTTATTTGGTAAGGCAGCACTGGGCACCAAATCAATTTGATGCTCAATTCCTCTTAAGGGTTTCAATCCCTTAGGTAGCTCATTCGGAAAGACATGTAAATTCTTCTATCAACTCCCTCACAAGCTTAGGAAGCTTTTCTGCAAGTTCTAGATTTAGCTCCTTGAGAATTAGCAATAATACAAAGTTTTCCCTTTTTATTGCCTTCTTTAACTCATTCTTAGAAGCAAAACAACTAGGCTTCTTCTCCTCGATTACATCCTCCTTCGGCTGTACTTGTATTGGCTTTAAGGGTGCCAACACAATCTTCTTTCTATCCTTCTCGAAAGCGTAAGTGTTTTTGAAGCCATCATGTAATGCTCTTCTATCAAATTGCCAGGGCCTCCCAAGTAGAAGATGACTAGCATCCATAGGGACTATGTCACACAATACCTCATCTTTGTAATTCTTCCCTATAGAGAATGGTACCTTTACTTATTTGGTGACCTTCATCTCGCCATGATTATTCAACCATTGCAGCTTGTATGGACGGGGATGATTGATGATAGGTAGCTTCAATTTGCCAACCAAGGTAGTTGAAGAAACGTTAGTGCAGCTCCCACTATCAATTATCACGTTACAAACTTTGCCTCTGATAGTGCACCTTGTTTGAAAAATATTCTCCCTCTGTTCTTCTTCTACTTTGGCTTGGATATTCAAGGCACGTCTAATGACCAAGGCAGCACCTTCATCAGCATATTCAACAACTTCTTCTTCGTCAAAATATTCTTCCTCTTCACATTCCTCCACAATATCTTCATCTTCACTCTCTATTTCCCCTTGTTTCTCCTTCAAGATCATCACTCTTCTATTAGGACATTCGGATGCTATATGGCCATGACCTAAGCACTTAATGTCTCTGCTTCTTTTAAAGGGTTGGTTGTCTTCTCTCTTCTCCTTCCCCTTAGAACGTTCAGTTTTGTTTGGCTCCTTATTACTCCCTTTGGTAGTGTTTGAGGTTTGGGAAAGTGTTTGGAAAGGTTTACTCCCCAATGGTTTAGACACTCCATTGTTTTTTCCATAAACTCTTTTTTTCTGTCTCTCCACCTTAATTGCCAATTTAATTACATCTTCTAAGAAGACATAATTCTGCAACTCTACTAAGTCAGCAACTTCTCTATTCAAACCACCAAGAAATCGAGCTATGGTTTGCTCTTGGGGTTCATTCAGCTCGCACCGAATCATCAAAGTTTCAAATTCTTTGACATAATCTTCAACACACATACCTCCTTGCCTCAAGCTTTGAAGCTTAAAATAAAGCTCTTGCTTGTAGTAATCAGGTACAAAATGCCTCTGCATGAGCCTTTTCATCAATCTCCAATTTCGAACTTCCTCCTCTCCATCTCTTCTTCGTTGATTCTTCAAATTTTCCCACCATAGATTTACATAATCAGTGAATTCAAGGGCTACAAGTCGGCATTTGGTAGCTTCTGAATATTCTTGATATTCAAAAATCTTCTCTACTCGTTGCACTCACTCCAAGTATTCTTCAGGAGAACTTGTTCCCTTAAATGGAGGAATCTTCATTTTGATGTTGGCATCATGTTCCCTCTGCTGCCTTCTTTGCCTAGGTTGTTCACCTTCTTCAGCTTCAGATTCTTCTCCATGGTGTTCAACATAAGCTCCTCTTCTTGGTTGTTGTTGTTGTAGCTCCATAAATCTAGCCATTTGAGTGGTTAGTTGAGCTATTTGTTCCATCATTTCTTCTTGACCTCTTTATAAGCCAACAATTTGAGCTTGTTGTAGGCTAAGCCCAAAAGGAACTTTAGAACTATTTTCTCCTGTCATAGTGATTTGTAATTTGTTGGTTTGAGTTTGGTGAAGGGTAGGTTCGCTCTCTAAGTGTTTACACTCGGATTAACAATGAACAGTAACAATGAACAATGAACAATAACGATGAATTTTTTTTTAATAAAAAAGCTGGAATAAAATAGAACAACACAAGAATAGAAATAAAAATAAAGATGAACATACCAGAAAATTAGCCTTCCATGTAGGTGGCAGATTACAAAATAAGGAAAACTAAGCCTTCCATATAGGTGGCAGAATACAAAATAAGGAAAACTAAGCCTTCCATGTAGGTGGCAAAACACATAATAAAATGCAATAAAATTAAGCTTTCCACGAAGGGGCAAAACATAAAACAAATAATAGAACCTGAATTGAAGTGGCTCTGATACCAATATGATGTGATTTTCGGAGGGAAAACACTTAATCGATTTTCTGGATAGGTTGAAAGAAACAAACAAAGAAAACCAAATCACTCAATTGATAAGCCAAAGGGCGCCACAACTAAAAGAAATGGGTTGATTTTGCTACACTCAATAAAGAAGAACGTGAGTGATAAGAAATCTAGTTGCTCTCGCCACTAACCCAAGTTAGATAAGAGAAAGAACTCAAGAATCCTCTTGAAAGTAAAATGCCAATATCTCATATATGATTTAAGGATGGTTTACAACATATGGCAAGTACCCTTTTTATAGAGGGTCTCCAAAACAAAAAGACAAAAGACTCCAACTAATGCATTAAATGCATCAACTAAAAGTCAAGTAGTGTAGGCTAAATGTCAAAGACAATATATGCATAGGTAGCTAAATGTCAAAGACAATAAATGCATAGGTAATAGACTACAACTATATTCAACAAATGTAACTATCCCACATGCAATCTTTTTCACACTTCTTCCACTTTCAACAATGTGGTTAAGCCCAATCCAAGCCCTTTAGCCCTTGAACGAGTTAGAGGCCCAATTGAAGTGTTCTCCCTTTCTTGGGCTGCAATTAGTCCAAGCTCTTTAACCCTTGAACGAGTTAGAGGCCCAATTGAAGTGTTCTCCCTTTCTTGGGCTGCAATGGGGTTATCCTTGATTACATCACTAATCTGAACAAAAGATTTTATAGAGAGTGTGAGCTTTAAAACTTAGTGAGCGAATAGGCTTCTAGTTATAAGTTACACACTAGAAGATATAAAGTCATCAAATTCAACCAACAGTACTAGTACTCATCAATGGCAATATATTCCAGAGAGCGCACATGGGCTGCCTCACCAAATTTGTTTATTTCTTCCATGACGCATAACCTTATCTTCTCAGCTAGGGCGCCTCACGGATCTGTTACTGACCCGGACTATATCCTTACTGAGAAAATCGTTATCTCCATACTCGCTGGTCAAAACACTCTTTATATCGGGCTTTCCGCCTTGCCGTGAGAGGGGGTACTGTTCTGCTCAATCACAATCAATAGTACAGTATTTCATATCATAATCAGAAGTACAATGTAATATTCAGTCATACAACATGTATCGTATATAACTATATTATAAGTTCATAAACCACAAATCAAGATAACAATTAAGTTTTTTTTGGAAAAATTCAAACTTCACATCACCATGAAATACTTGTTTCGTCTTATCCATACTTGTGGATTAATTTTGAATTATCTCTCTAGATTCGTCACTCGAAATCTAGTTTACCCTTATGAATCTTGGAAGTGTCCTACGACATACTTTTTATCACCAATAATACTAAAACCCTATTAAAATAGGGTCGTTTCACTCACCTGAATTTCGTACGAGTATCACTTCTCTAAGTCGTTATGGACAAGAGTACATAGGTGAATTTCAGTGTTTTACTACGAAGATTTTCATGAAAAATTAGAGAAAATAAGTTATGGTTGTTTTCGTATAGATATTGTTTATACATACAGTTACTATCGGACATTATTCATACCAGAAATAGAGAATACAATCTGTAAAGAGTACATCAGGTAAGTTTCCAGGAAAAAGTGAAGGGTCGCAATGGACACACAGGTCTTTCCTTAGTCAGAACTTTCCTAGACATGTATTCTTCACAGTTTACATTCTATTTTGGTAATCAGAAAATTAAAATAACATATAGGTAGCTAAGGATAGTTTTTCTGATGTGAAAAATCAGCTAAAGTCACAACCACAGAACATACTTAAGAAAATAGCTTCTAAAATTTAAAAGACATTGAAAGGGCATAGTATCATCACCTAAGCTGAAAAGAAAAAGCCAAAAATATCAAAAGCCTAACGTTGGAGCAAGAAAACTTAAGGAGAGAAGAAGAGAAGTTGAATGTGTGAGTTTAGAAGTGAAATTGAATGACCTATTTATAGAAAATGTCAATGGTATTATTTAATACTATGCGTTAATAAAATATTCGATTTACTATTCATGAAAATGATACTTCTAATAATTCAATTTACTGTGCACTTTAATAATTTAGCTTACTGTGCATCGTATAAAGATGAAGGCGGTTGAATTATTGGTTACTATTAGAAACTTAAAGGGAAAACTATCGTTTCACCTTAAATCTTTAAATTTCTTTTCAATTCAATCCTTTCATTTTAGTCCCTGAGGGTATTTTTTTCACATAAAACTTCATTTTCTCCTATGATTTTTTTTTCTAGTTTTCTCTTATGACCAAACCATATCTAATATTCGACATTTTGATTGTATATGTGAACAATATCGTATATGTAAATAGTATTATATAGGTGAATAGTACTGTATACTGGAATAGTAACTGTAGTTCGCAAACACACATTTATATTTTATTTTTCATAAGTATTATATTATTACCTCATTTAAGAAATTCGGTCCTCCAAATTTAAATTACCTCTTGTTGTGAAAAGATACAGATATCTAGAACGTATGTCGGCCTCAGCTTCCCATGTGGCTTCTTCGTGAGTTTGATTCCGTCACAACACCTTGACCAATGAAATTTCCTTAGATCGGAGTTTCTTTACTTGACTATCGATGATGGCCATCGGTATTTCCTCGTATGACAAGTTCTCATCCATTAGGATGGAATCATTGTGAGAAAAGGTGAAGTATATGAGAATGATTAGGAAGGTACTTCCTCAATATGGATACGTGAAAGACAGGGTGAATCCTTTCCAGTTCCATAGGTAAGGCGAGCCGATAAGCCACTTTTCCTACTCGCTCTAAAATCTCATAAAGCCTGATTTACCTAAGACTTAACTTTCCCTTCCTTCCGAATCTCAACACATCTTTCATGGGAGAGACTTTTAGGAAAACTATATCTCTGACTGAGAACTCCAAATCACGTCGTCAGTGGTCGGTGTATGCTTTTTGTCTACTCTGAGCTGCTCGCATCCTATCCTTGATTATCTTAACTTTGGTTAGGGCATCCTTGGCCAAGTTGAGTCCTAACGCTTTCACTTCACCTACCTCAAACCAATAGATCAGAGATCTGCAACGTCTCCCATACAAGGCTTCATATGGTGCCATCCTAATAGTGGCCTGATAGCTGTTGTTATATGCGAACTCTACGAGATACAAATGCTTCTCCCAGCTACCACTGAAATCTAGGATACAAGCTCATAACATGTCCTCTAGCGTTTGAATTGTCCGCTCTGACTGTTTGTCTGTCTGTGGATGAAAAGTAGTACTGAGGTCCACTCGAGTACCTAATGCCTCTTGAAAACTCCTTCAGAAGCGAGAGGTAAATTAGGGTCCTCTATCAGAAATGATAGATATGGGTGCTCCATGCAGCTTCACTATTTCCTTAATGTATAATTGTGCCAACGTCGCCACACCATAAGTGATTTTGACTGGAATAAAGTGTGCTGACTTAATTAGTCGGTTAATAATGACCCATACTGAGTCATAACTTCCTGTGGAACGAGATAGACCAACGACAAAGTCCATCGTCACTTGTTCCCATTTCCACTCAGGAATCTCTAACTGTTGTAACGAGCCTCCCAGTTTTATATGCTCGGCCTTAACTTGTTGACAGGTTAAACTACGAGATACAAACTCTACTACGTCTCGTTTCATTCCTTTCCACTAGTAGATCTGTTTTAGATCCTGATACATCTTGGTGGCACCTGGATATATGGCATATGTGGCACTATGGCCTTCTTCCATGATGTCCCGTCTAAGAGTTCTAACATTTGGTACACATAACCGTTGTTCAAAACGCAAGGCTCTTGCATCGTCGAGTGTGAAACTGTTCACTTCACCACCCTTCACTTTTTCTATAATTTGGACAAACTTAGGATCCTCCATCTGTGATATCTATATCTGGTCTACAAGGGAAGATCTAACCCTGATATGGGCTAAGAATGATCCTGTCCTTGTAACCTCAAGAGTAGCACCATTTGTTCTCAGCTCCTGTAGTTTTTGGATCAATGATCTTTTTGTCACTGTTATATGGGCTAGACTACCCATAGATTTTCAACTCAAAGCATCTGCCACTATGTTCGCTTTGCCTGGGTGGTAAAGAATGTTGCAATCATAATCTTTTAGTAATTCTACCCATCTCTTCTGCCTTAGGTTCAGATCCTTTTGGTCAAAAATATATTTCAGATTCTTATGGTCAGTGTAGATTTGCAGGTTTCTCCGTATAGATAATGTCGCTATATCTTTAAGGCGAAAACTACTGCTGCCATCTCCAAATCATTGATGGGGTAGTTTTGTTCATATTTCTTAAGCTGTCTCGATGCATATGTCACTACCTGGCCATGCTACATGAGGACACATTTTAACCTCACTTTCGATACATCACAGTATACTGTAAAACCTTCAGGTCATGAGGGTAATACCAATACAGGTGTAGAGATTAACCTTTTTCTTGAGTTCTTGGAAGCTTTCTTCACAAGCGTCATCCCACAGGTACTTTGCTCCTTTCCTTGTTAGTCGTGTGAGATGGGGCGGCTAACTAGGAAAAATTTTGGATAAAATGACGATAATATCCTGTTAATCCCAAGAAACTGCGAATCTCCGTGACAGAGGTAGGTTTAGGCCACATTTTGACCGCTTCTACTTTACTTAGGTCTGCTTGGATGTCATCCTTGGAGATCATATGTCACAAGAAAGTCAAGCGATCAATCCAAAACTCGCATTTAGAGAATTTGGCATACAATTAATGATCTCTCAATGTTTGCAACGCAACACGAAGGTGTTGTTCATGCTCTTCTAAATTCTTTGAGTACATGAGGATATCGTCTATGAAGACAATAACGAATTTGTCCAAGAAGTGTTTAAAAATCCTATTCATTAAATCCATAAAAGCAGCTGGTGCATTTGTTAGTCTGAACGACATTACTATAAACTCATAGTGTCCATATCTGGTACGAAAGGTTGTCTTAGGCACATCCTCCTCCT
The DNA here is from genome assembly GCA_037074585.1 of Biancaea sappan. Lineage (NCBI taxonomy): Eukaryota > Viridiplantae > Streptophyta > Magnoliopsida > Fabales > Fabaceae > Biancaea > Biancaea sappan. Next base: position 13,775,742 of record CM073491.1, on the reverse strand, counting down.
TGATCTTGAGTTGGTGATAACCAGACCTCAAGTTAATCTTTGAAAAATACTTGGCTCTTTGAAGTTGATCGAAGAAGTCGTCAATGCGAGGCAATGGGTATTTGTTTTTTATAGTTACTTTGTTCAGTTGCCTGTAATCTATGCATAGTCTCATCGATCAGTTTTTCTTTTTCATGAACAGAATAGGAGCTCCCCAAGGTGAATAACTTGGCCTTATAAAGTATTTGTCTAGCAGGTCCTGCAACTGAGCCTTTAGCTCTTTTAGTTCTGTTGGCGCCATCCTATAAGGGGGTATAGAGATTGAGCGAGTCTCTGGAGCTAACTCTATCTGGAACTCAATCTCTCGATCTGGGGATACACTTGATAGATTATTCGGAAAGACGTCTACAAATTCTTGGATCACTGGAACGTGCTTCACTTTTAGTTCTTCCTTCTTGATATTCTTAACAAATGCCAAGTATCCTTGATAGCCCTTTCGCAATAAACATCGGGCACACATTAAGGATATAAAGTTTTCAAGAATTTCACTTTGTTCACCTTGAAAAACGAAGGAGGGTTCCCCCGAAATATTGAACTTCACTATCTTATTATAGCAATCGTGAGTGGCATAACAAGATGCCAGTCAATCTATGCCTAAGATAATGTCGAAGTTTGTCATATCCAACAGCATTAGGTCTGCCATTGTATTTACTTATCTAACTTTAACCTTATAAGTTTGGTAGCCTCGTTCTATTAGAAGGGTGCCCCCTAGGCATGATTACTAAGAATGAATATTCTAATCTAACAATTTTTTACGTAAAGTTCTTAGCAAAAAATGGTGACACATAAGAATGCGTAGAGCTAGAGTCAAACAAAATACGTGTAAAGTTTGATTCAATCAAAAGGGTACCTGCTTCCACTGTATTAGATGCCTGAGCATCCTGACGGGTTAAGGCGAATACTCAAGCGGTCCTTTGACCTGCTGAATCTTGACCTCGACCACCTTGTCCTCCGCCAGCGCCTCTTCCAATTCTGTTACCTCCTACAGTTACAGGGACTTTATTGACAATGGTGGTCTCCGATTGATTAGGACGTACTGATCCTTTCACATTATACTAAAAAAAATACTTTCTTGAAATGTTTATAAATAGTATTTTTATTTTTTAATTGTAATTATATTTAATTTATTCTATTTAAATTTGAAATGACAATTAAAAAATTAATCATAAATTATATTGATTGGTTCCTTTATTTATAACACAGAATTCCTTTATTAGAAATCCTTTTAGATTCCCATAATTGGGAATAGTACGCTATTTATTGCTTGAACAAAATATGATGAATAAAACGACGACCTAGAAGTCACTCTTTTTCGCTTCACTCAATCTTTATCGGATATCATTAGATAGAAATTTTATTTTTTAAAGAACTACCATAATTATAAACGAGTATTATTTTCTTCCAAAATTAAAACTAAAAATAAATTATTTCGTTAATTGGAACTTACAATTATATTTCATCAACTTACTGGGTTCAATATTTGTTTGATAGTGTTCACGAATTAAATCAATTAAGAAAAAAATTATTTTTCATATTCAAAAATCAATTAATATCTTTACTTTAAGTGTGAATCTAATTTTAAATATTCTTATTTCATATCGCTAAATTTCTTGGAGAAATAAAATAAACAAATAAATGTTGAATTTATTATTAGTGAAAATACAACACTGGGTCTAATTTTTTTTTTAAAGTGATGTTAAAGGTCTGAATGAAAAAATAGCACTACTTTGTTACAATCCTGTAAAGTAAATATAAGTATTTATATTCGCATTTGCTAAATTAATATATTTAATACATTTTAAAATAATATTGGTGTGCTTTTTTATTTATATCAATGATTGTTTAAGAGATTTTATTTTATATTACATTTTTTTTATAAATCGATTTTACATGAACATTCTTAATTTTAAAAAGTATTTATTTAAAATCTTTGTAAAGAAATCGTTTCAAATATAAAGTCTATCAATTCAATTAAAAAAGAAGAAATTTTAACTACTAAAGAAAGTCTCTAAATGTTACCTTAATCTTTATTTTTTAGTTGAAAAATATCAGTGAAAAATATATAAAAAATTTTAAGTTTAGACAAACTATAATTTATAAAAATAAAATTTTACTGAAATTATAATTTGAAAATAAAATTATATTAATACAAAAATTTTCAACTATTTTACTTTAAAACGCTTTTTCACGTGTGATCACTGCAAAGCTGTTCCCAACTCCTAATCTTTCCCTTATTACAAGAATGCGCCTCGACTCATTATAATCAGGTTTACGCCAATGAGAAACCAATAGGATTTCGCCATCTGTCACACATCCGGAAGGCATTTCTGTTAGCGTGGGGACATATCATTGGTGAATGATATCCTTTTGAATCTGACTGAAAAGGGCATGTGGTATCTGTCTCACATTATCACTGCCTTCCAAAATAAATCCATTAATTAATTTGACGAAATAGAGATACGAAAAATTAGAGTTCATTTAACAAAGCCAAAGAGCTTCACCTTTTCTGAAAGTTGGTTTTTGGTTTTGATTTCGGAAGCTGAGGGAGACACTCTTTTGCAGAAGCAGGAAGTGTAGAAGCAAAGATCTACTAGCGATCGCCGATCTCTTTGTTAGTCAGTGAAGAAGAGGAGCTTTGGAAATGGCGAGTGGAGGCTATGGAGATGCTAACCAGAAGATAGACTACGTGTTCAAGGTGGTGCTAATAGGCGACTCTGCGGTGGGGAAGTCGCAGATACTAGCTCGGTTTGCAAGAAATGAGTTCAACTTGGACTCCAAGGCTACGATCGGCGTCGAATTCCAGACTCGGACTTTGGTCATCCAGCACAAGAGCGTCAAGGCTCAGATCTGGGACACTGCTGGCCAAGAACGGTATGCTTCAAATTTCCATTCCAGTTCAGTGCCACTCTGTCTCTTTTTTATTGATACTTTGTGTTGCTTAAATTGTTCGTAGTATCTAGCTCTTTATTTTAGTTCAAACTTGATATCGTTTCGCTGGTTGTCTTCGCCGATGCCTGTTGATCTCGCCGTCCAAATCTGCGTTTATGTATTTTGAATCAGCGTTTATGTATTTTGAATTAGCGTTCATTGACGAGTGAACTTTCTCTTCCTGGTACTTTACCTTTGAAGTGTTCTGGTCGCGGGAGAGGATCGTGCGGTTTAATCAATGGCGGAGGCAATAATTTATGCTCCATTTTTTTAACATAAATACGTAAATATGATTAGTAAAATTAAAATATATCATCACTGTATGTACTTATAGTATCTTTGCATGTAATGATAAAAATCTAATCACAACACTTTTTATAGCTAATTGAATTATAATTACAAGATATTAACGAAATCTTATTTAAAATTATTGGATAATGAGTTTATTATCCATGCTATTAGTTACACCACCTATCTCAAAGTAAGTAACTAAATTCGGCCCCATATATATATATATATATATATATATATATAAATTGAATCCATGCATTTCTCATTCAATTACATGGTTTATTGTCAAGCTGTCTCATATTCAGTTTCTTCCATACCTATGCATATTAATAAGGTGACACGCATTGACAAATTTCATATTTCCTTTATTGTGGATTATGTAACGTTGCAGACGTAATAAGATTGTCATATTTGGCCACTGCACCTATGTTTTTAACATTTATTTGACGGACAGAATTTGGCTAGGTTTTTTTCTCTTCCTCCTTTCTTTCGGAAATTTATTCTTGATTATGGAGACAAAAATTATCATTCTCTCCTAGACGAGAGGAAATACTGATAGTGGGAAACAAGGAATGTAATGATGCTTTAGTTATGATCTGTTCCATGCCAATTCCATATACCAAACCCAAAAAAAAAAAAAAATCAGATGGAATGCAATGTAAACTTGAGGATATGAATATTAAATCAATTCTAAGCCATTCCATTTCGATTCATATTCTGGTTCCACAGAAAACAAGATTTTGTCACAAAAGTTGTTCATGATGCAATACACGATATAGTGCTTTGTCTATTTGCTAACGAGTTTGTAGAATTCAATTGTTGAATCTACGTCTCTTGTATATAAATTGCTCAGCTGTAGTAGTCTATGTTACCGTTAATTCTTTGGAAAATTGATTGGCTTTATGGGATTTGATTAATGATTTGTCACCAATTTGTTGACTTACTTTTGCTCTATACTTCTATCTGTTTTTAACAATGAATATTAAAAAGAAAAGAAAAACAAAAATGAAGTGTGTTTTGTGTAATTTTTTGTATTTCTTGGGGAGGAGGATGCTAATAGATGGCTACGCATGCGTATGTTAGTTTGTTTACTGTAGTCTATGATGTCATGCTTCACAAGAGTGATGATTTTTTTTTTTTTTTAAATATCTACTTTAGATATCGTCATTCTCCATTGGGTTGAGCTTTTGGAGTAATTTGTTTTCCTATATAGTAGTATGACAGAAGTCTTTTGAAACTTAAATGCACCTCGAGATTCATTACAATGTACAAACCGACCAATTTGACAGACCATACATGGAAGTGCTACAAGGGAAAACCTTTATTGACTGGGTTATAACATGTATTTCAAATCTTGGGAATGTTGGTTAGGCATCTTTCCGCATGAGGCCTTAGTCTAATCGTATCGGTCTTTGACTTAACGAATGCTAGATGATATGAATTTCATATTTTGTTCTGGTTAATATATCTTCTAACATAGAAAGTATGGATGCTTTTCCCTTTATCAAAGTTATTTAATCTTCTGTGTTCTTTCCCCCGGGGGGGTTATTCATTTTGAAATTTGAATGGAGAGTATGCCTAGTTAATTCTATAGTTACGATGATTTCCAGTTACACATGCTGTGGATGTTTTAACTTCCAAGTGCCTGAAATGCTGAATTGCCGTTCGTCCTGATTATGGTTTATTGTACAGATACAGAGCAGTTACAAGTGCATACTACAGGGGTGCTGTTGGGGCAATGTTGGTTTACGACATAACTAAACGTCAGACCTTTGATCACATACCTCGATGGCTGGAAGAATTACGGAACCATGCTGACAAGAATATTGTTATCATCCTTATAGGAAACAAATGTGATCTTGAGAACCAGCGTGCAGTACCCACTGAAGATGCAAAAGAATTTGCCGAGAAAGAAGGCTTGTTTTTCTTAGAGACATCGGCACTGGAAGCAACTAATGTTGAAACAGCCTTCATGACTGTGTTGACAGAAATTTTCAATATTGTCAACAAAAACAACCTAACTGCTGATGAAAATCATGGTAACTCTGCATCTCTCTTAGGCAAGAAGATTATTGTTCCAGGTCCTGCTCAGGAAATTCCAGCCAAGTCGAGGCCGTGTTGTCAGTCATCCTGAATCAAAATTTGGTTTCAGTCTACCAGATACATGGTTTGGTGTTCCTATTACGAAATTTTGAAGGTTTGGTGCATTTTCTTTGTACATTTACATGACTTCAAGAGTTTATTTTGCTTTAGCTGGTGAGTACAGAACTAAGGATTTAAGTAATTGCGAATTGCATGGCATAGGTTGGTTGGAACTGTATTGAAGCCTGAAGGTATGTTTCAAATTATTGGGTGTCCAGGCGTCTGCTATTATTATTTTTTTGAAGAGAATATGTCAAACGAATAATTTTTAATTATTTGGCACGCCGCATGTATAACCCCAAAACACATTTATTTCTCAAATTATGTTTTTATTGAAAAACTAAAATTTTACTTAAATATTGTCCGTCTCCAAGGCTGTGTAAAAGGGGCTCACATGCTCACAACCTCACATGGCATGATTTATATCATGCATTTTTGGGCTGGTTCGGCCTTACGTCTTTCATTGCCTCAGCCAAGCATAATCATACGTCTTTCATACGCCAATATAGAAATATAGCCTAGGCGAGTTTCACTCAAATAAGTTCCACATCAGACGTACGCAGTGGCAATACGAAGATACTCTTAGAACGAGCTTACGAAATACAAACGTCATATGGATTTGGACCATAATGCGGTAAAGTGGGAGCCATCTTCCATGTTGGACAGCTGATATATATAGCAGTCCCTCAGAAATTGAATATTGATCACCTTTCAAAGCTGTATAATATTAATACAAATGTGAAGCACTGCTTGTAACTTTGTTCTAAAGAACATGATGAAGTTAGCAAAAGCAACAACTTAAATTTCTAGATGAATAGAAAACTGCCATTTCTATATAATGCAGCTTAAGAGAAGGATGAAAGCCATAAGTAAACCTCCTTCAAACAAGACTTGGTCGAAGATTCTCTAAGTTATCAGATTTTCCGATAAAAATATAACCTGTGAATTTTTTTTATAACTTAGTAACACAATTGACTCTTTTTTTTAAAAAAAAAAAATCCTTCACATGTTATAATTCTATCAAAGAATTTAATAACAAAACACAGAGAATTGCACCTAAACCTTTTACCCATTAACTCCCATTAGCTTCGACACAGTTAACTTTGCCGTTCAAGTCTCCTACATTATTGGAGTGTTTGTCTACAAGCACAGACGAGCCATGTTCTGTGTCTAAACGTATTAGAAGCCTTTCAAGTAGTTCTTGGCAATCGATTGCAGTGACCATCACTGTCAAACTAGCCCTGCCCTTCCAGCATCCAATGGCTATGGTTGACTCATCCACTTGGAAGGACTCCATGTCAGCTGTGTTCCCTGCAGCAGAAGAAAAAAATGCCACATAAAAAGACATCTTAATTCATTCACCTTCTCAACAGCATGGGCCAATAGCATGGAGTATACCTTTACCAAGAACTACCACGCAACATCCAGTTCTTAGGTTTGCTGCCTCTTCACCAAATTCAGCATCAACAAAATCGGCAAATCTTACAGCTTTATTCTGCAGAAGACGCTTGAAGTCTACAAGGGATGCACGTAGAATCTGTTTGGTAATGTATGGGAGAATAACAGGCAATCCTTCTGACGATATCCGGAAGGAACATGGTACAGGACTACCTTCTCGTGATGTTTGTCTTTCCTATATGATGGGAGCCAGAGTATTTCACTTAGATAATTCACAAGAAATAATCAAACAAACGTCTCAGAAAGCCTAGCGCTATCCAATACCTATGAAGCATCGTCACTTGACAAGTTGCGATGCTATAAAATATTACCCAACACAACATATACATATATTTTCTAAAAAATAGTTACTAGATCAAAAGTTGTTAAGCTTTATTATCCAAATTGTTCATGTATAACCAAAAAAATTACATCTTCGATTATCTCATCACAATGGATTTTCTAGAATCTCATTATACTTTCTTTTAATCTTCCCTCTTTTTGTGGAATCATTTATATCCAATCCATACCCAATGCAAGTCCGCGCCTTCTTTTATTTAGACACGTCCATGCATAGGTTAGACGCATGTCATGCCAGTGTCTAAAACATCTAACTGCATATTTCTAAATGTGTGCTGAATGAAGTATTTGAATATGATAGTACAGTATGATCAATATGAATTATCATATGTAAAAATTAAATGACAGAGTAAACTATGCTACTTATTCAATAGAATTTAACAGACATTTCAAAATAAAGTTAACAAAACCAGAGATAGAAAAGATTCACTACTCAAACGTATAAAACAAGTCAAAGTATGCTCTATCTAATGGTATATGAAGCCATAACCAATTTTATTTTTCGAATCTTCCATGCCATGAAGTCAAAGGCACCTACTTTATTAATATGAGTGTTGAAGGCTTCACACCCTACATTTACCAATCAAAATCTGTTTGACTAAAATTGTCTCATGTATCTACACGTGTCTTTCCCTGCTGCTATCTGAGGCCTTTTCTACATAAATCTTATACTAATAACAATAGCAATAAATTACCACTTGATGAAGAATAAAGTATACTTACAAACATCTTCAGACCAATGGATGCAATTTTAAGCTGCTGCCCAACAGAGAAATTAAGTTCAAGAACATCCTTGACTGATTTGGAGACATAGTAAATTCTTTTCACGTGGTTTGGATCGCTGTTTCTTGAAATTAGGTGACCATTGAACGGAAACTGCTTATCAATGCCATAAAATGCCTTTATGCTGTTAATAATGACTTCATCTTTGAAGAAGATAACAGGGTCAACGCCTCTCCAATTGCCTTGAATCTGCAGCATTCTTTTTCCTTGAGACATGTATACTATGCTTTCTGCATTAAAAGGCTCTTGGGCTTCCTTTGAATTGTCTTCATGTGCAACAGAAGGACTAATTTCCATATCTACAGTATTGGGTTCATTTTCATTTACATCAGCCTCTGAAACTGCTTCCAAAACTCCCTCACATGTACTTTCTAATGAATCATCCTGCAATACTTGTTTATCCTCAATATCCTCGTTTGGCTGATTTACATGTTTCTTGGCACTACCTTTTTTAGGTTTTTCCTGAATTGCTGCAAAAGGAAGACAATTGCACTTCTATGATGGCAAGAAAAAATTCAAGAGGAAGACAAGGAAAACATTACTATTTAGCAGATGAGAAATTAGCTTTTATTAACCATATCTCGACTATATTTGACAGAATTGGAAAGACAAAAAGAGAGAGAAAAACAAGTCAACTGATCGGATGTAAAATTACCTGGCAGAGGGGAAACTTTTTGCAGCACAGCAATAAAGAAGGCTCCAGTGTTTTGATCATGAGGCACTATCCTCATGCAACGCTCTAGAGGGAAGCTAGAAACTTCCTCCGAAGATTCGTGTGTCAACTTATTAACTGCTTGCATACCATCTTCAGAATTTCCATTAACACTATTATTTATATCATTTTGCATGTCCACATTATGATTACTGTCAACAATATCCTGAAAGCTTCTGCCAGAAGGAAACATGCTGGGATGAACTACACTTCTGCGAAACTTGGGAACATCTTTGTAAGAGACAAACCACATGCCCTTGTCATGTACCTGCATCTCCAAATTCATATACCTTCAGAAGTGTTTGAATGAAGACTGCTGCATAACTATCACATAAAGAATCGAAATGCTTCTACTGGAAACACATTACAAGTTGGGTAAACATAAAAACTCTGTTCAGAAAGTTTGAAACTAGACATTTTTCATGTACATCAACGATGACATAACTTGATTGACATTAGAAACCAAGGCAAGGTCCATATTTGAGATAGCCATGAACAATTACCAAACATGGATTCAAAGAATATACAAGCAAAAGGAATGAACCCCTACGGTAACCACGTTTAAGAAAAATATCTACTTTAATCATAGTTATCGAAATTAGACAATACGTGATTCGTATCGTGCCATTCGATATGAGTTAGCCCGCCGGTGATACATATCATAGGGTGTATCGCAAATGAGCCAGAATCGCATGATATAGTCACCAAAATTGTGAGATTCGAGCTGAAACCATCGAATTGCAAGGTCCTGGCAATTCAGCAGCCATCGTTCATCGGGTCACGCCATGGGTCTATGGTGTTTCATTCGTGACCCGAGGAGATGAAGCTGCGAAGAAGATGAAGACGTGTCCCTTTTTTTTTTTTGGTCTTGCTTGTGACCTGATGAGAGACATAAGTCCTACCGCAGCGTTTCATTTACAATTATATTGGGCTGGGCTGGGCTACAGTGTTTCATTTATTCACTTCATATAGACTATGAGGCTTGTTTCATTTAGATGAAGATCTCAGGTGGGATACTCACGCAAGCTACTAGGAGGAAGATGAAAAAGGCAGAGAAGGCAACAAATATTAGATAATCAAAAATATGGAAATAAAGTGAAAAATGATTGAAATAAATTAATAAAATTTGATTGATTACTTATATACTCTATTTATGAATTAAACTTATGGAATCTATTATGTTATTTATGTTATAGAACGTATCTATAGTATTTTCTATCGTAATCATGAATCTTACAATTCGATACGATTCATGATTTATAATTCGAATATCGATTTGATAACTATGCTTTAATGCATAAATATTCTATGAAGAGGGCAATTCTCCTCCTAAAGTCTAGAAAGATGATATCCATGCTTATCGTTGCATGTGATGGCAATCATGCATTTCTTAATATTTGTTGTATTATGATTAAAATTTGACAACCCAAGGAAATAATCAGCCACAGAAAAACACATACCTTCCATCTCTTGAGACCTGGCCGGCGAGTAAGTTGAGGGAGTTCATGAGAGACATCAACAAGTTCAACAGACCCTCCACACCTACGCAAAATCTGCAATACACGAGAAAAGTAGGAAAATTGAATTACCCTTAACAGAGCTCACTGTACAAAAACTAAAAGCACCACAAGCAATGTTACTATTAATACATCAAGGGTTTTAAATGTCAGGAATAGATAAAACAATTTGGTTTGTAAAATTACAATGAAAATGTTATATTCCATAAATCTAAGCAAAAACCAATTGATCCAGGACGCCTAAAGTTGGTAAGGGCCAAAAACAACAGTATAAACATATTAGTTGATCTTAGGTAATGGAAAGCACTTAATGTAAGAGGTCCACAAACCATCCAGACTACATAAAATTGCTGCACCAAAAACAAGTTCAAAGCATTCAGAGCTAATCACCTCTGCAACCACAGCCTCATTCTCTATAGGGTTCATTGAGCAGGTTGAATAAACCATTCTTCCATGAACTTTAAGTAAAGATAGACCTGAGAAATTCAGTAAAGTTCATAAATTTGCCAAAAAAATGTAACACTCAGCAACATTCAATTATTTTTGTTCAAATAAGACAATAACCAGTAGTTTAACCCCACTAATCCATCAGGAAAAAAAAATGAATAAAACCTGGGCAACAAGAAGTAGTCAGTCCCACTATAAACTACATAATAAAAGGTATTTTTTTTAATGTAAATAATATTGACCATCTTCAGAAGACAAACAACAAATGGAACACATTAATGAATTACTAGTCCAGTGCCTCAGGTTAAAAAAAAAAAAGTGATTTTTCAAATTCTCATTCAACGATTCAAGAAAGATATGAAGCTCTAGCAAGTACACACAAAAATTGTCATAAAGTACCCCGCATAGCAATTAGAACTTGTAGTCCATGAAGTCCATGGCCCATCCCTGTGTTCCTGCATAAATGCAAAACAGTTCTTGTCCAAATAAAAAACAATATAAAAAGAATATAGTGGTTTTTTTTTTTTGGGGGGGGGGGGGGGTTGGGGGATGGGGGTCTGAAGCTGGAAGGAAATACTACCATTTCCTCCAAAGATCAGGTGCCTTACGAAGGGTACCATCTCCACTACAAGGGACATCACACAAAACACGATCAAATAAAAGTTGGCTAATATGCTGATCCGATTCCGTTGTATCCTGATTTCTTTTTAAACGGCATCCTGGGAAGTGCTGAGCTTCGTGATTGGTAACAATTAGGTTGGCTGTGCACATTCGTTTTGTTTGGTGGATGAGAAGGTTACATCTTTGGACATCAAGATCATTTGCCATTACCTAATTAAGGAAAAAAAAAAAAGACAAACAAATTTTGCATATACAGCCAGCACAGTGCAATCAAGATGTTTCAAGCCTATACATTATAAAAACTGAATGGGAAAAGGGTGCAAAGAGACAGAGAGTACGCCAGTGTGAGATTGAAACCACACAAACCATTCCATCAGGTAATGACCCTGCTTTACATGATTGGTGTATAATCTCAAGCAATTGGAATGTTTTTGAACCTGGTGCAGCACACACTGAATCGAAGTAAAACAGTCAGAAGTACTAAAATTTGCATTCCAAATTAAGCAAATAGGATCAGAGATGATAAAAATAACAATCATTACTTCATGCACCATGAGTTGCTTGGTACTTACTATCAAGTACAAAATGATTTGAATGGACATTCAAGAAGAGAGGAGGCACCTGTGTTGCAACCAACCATTCAAGTGAAATAAGTTTAATCCTTGCAAAGTAAGTGCTTTAAGTAAACTACATGTAACAAACCACTCAGCTTTCTAAAATAAAATAAAATTGTAAGCATAATCGTTTAATCTTGAAGAGTGACAAACAGTATGTAAATAGGCCCACCATGCTGACAGCTTCCTGTCTCGTAATATTTCCAATTTCATTTTCTAGCTTTAAGAATTCATGGAACCTGAGAGATTAATAAAACCAGAAGTAAGAATTGACATGTTAATAATAAAACTACCTTATACGAGTGATTCATTGGAATTAAATAATTAACAGCATCATGCATGCAGATACATAACTGTACAACTGATTGAACTGAAAGCAGTTAAATATACTTTTAGTTCAGAAACATGTATTGGTTTGTCTCCTTTCGGAAATTAAAAAAAATTGCATAACACAAGGATTGTATATGTAGTGTTGCATCATTGTACAAGTTAATGCATATCTAAATTAATACTATTAGGATTCTTATCATCTAATTTTCAGACAAAGACATGCATGAAAACATGTATTGTATTGTTGTGAAAAAAATAGCATATCTGAGTTTGTGAACTTCTATATCCAGAGATCTGTACAGAATACATTGTTTACAATGCAAAGAATGAGATAACACGGTCAAATTCTCTATCTAATATAATCTTCTAACCAAGTATTAAACTATTATCATCAACTGATCAAGAAGTACATCAATATCCCTTTTGGTAGTGATTGGCCTTCAATTTGAAGAAACAAATTAGTGACATTCTATGAATTCATCACTATATCATATAAACAACACATAATTCATCTGAATACCTATCTTTTATGAATATAGATAAATTTGACTTGCTAAGAAAAGTCGAATATAAACAGATGTGGCACAGGGAGACAAGGGACAAAAGGAAATGGAAAATAATTATCATTTCTCTCTTATGCTGCCAGAATGTAATTAAGACCAACTTGCATTAGGATTTAACTTAGAACTACATATACACCACCAGCAGGTATGAACTCTATTGGTTCTATTTATGCTGTACCCTCAGATAAAAACGCAAATAAGAATTTATTTACCTCTCAAGTGTTTGGTTCTTCCTCAACTGCATACGTGAAAAATTTGTATGCCAAGCAAGATTTCGAGGGTACCACAACAGAGGTCTAATAGCCTCTGTCTCACCACCTTCAACAACCTATAAGAAATAATTAACAACCAACACACACAGACTTTACACATAAAGAACCATAGTTGAAGCATGATGACAAAGGTATAGAAGTTGACTTACCTCAGCCTGAAGGGATTGCACAAACTCATTCTCCAATTGTGACAGAATGTCTGCAGAAAATTGGCTACTGCAATAACCAAACAAAAGGAAATATGAAACTGAAACTGAGCACCAAAAGAAACTTGAAGAATCAATCTCGATTCAAATAGTTTAGAAATTTGAATATTCAATCAGATTTAAAAGCAATACAATGCTCTCTCTGCAAGTGATGACCTAGATCCTATTAATTTAAACTAGAAAGTCGACGTTGATGACAAAAGCCACTCAATATAGTAGGAAATTAACAAATCACTAAATACCTGGAGTTGATTCGAAAGGTAGCCGGCAATGGAGTTCTGAGAACTTCCACAAATGTTTCCCACTCTTCAGAGGCCACTATGCTTTGCTCCTGCAAACCAAAGCGAAAACTATATTCATAAGAGATAACCGCAACAGAACAACAGTTTACTAGACAAATGACTAAAATCATAGGGAAAACGCAACTAATATCCAGGAGAACAGCCTGATCGACTAAAGTAAGCACTTCATAAGAAATGCACCTTGTAATATTCATCAAAGGCAGGATTCTGAGTGGTGAAAGGCGTCCAAGTAGGATTATCATCTCTGTTTTGGGAAGAAGGATCGGGTTTTTTATGCTTCCAGACATTCTCTCTGCTCTGCTGGAAATGCTTTCTTTGAGTGCGAGACCTGCCTCCTCTTCCTCCTCCTCCTCTCCCGCCCCAGCCCATGCTGCCGTTTAACTGTCTGTTCAAATCTACACCGTGCTTTTGCAGCGCAGGTGACAAAGAGTAGCCAGATCCGGGTTAGGGTCGAATCTTTAACCAGGCGGGACGGACTTCGGATCTTGGCTAGGGTTTCGTAAATCCGCTATGCACATTGGGCCGCTGTGTCCTTAATCAGTAACTTTTATCTCAAGCCCTAAAGTTTGACCCCAAAAAAAGTGTCCAGCCCTGACAGGCTGACACCATCCCAAAAATTAAAAAAAAAATTATTTTGTTAAATTATACTTATTACTCTTTTTGTTTTAAAAATTACATTTGGATTCTTTGATATTTGATATATATATTACAAAAAACCTCCCTTCCAATTTACTAGATAACAGCATAAAACTTTTGTTATAACAATTATGATGGTTAAATTGATGTTAAACACTAATATAAAAATGTTATTGTATTCTAAACATGAAAGTTAAGTAATTTTATTTTTAAAAAACGAATATTTCAAGGGAAAAAAAGTTAAATTTATTGATAAAAATTAATTTGGAAACAATTTTTAAAACTTACATCAAATATCAAGGAAGCTAAGTATATATACTTTTTTAAATAAAAAATTTTAGATATAATTTAGGTAATGAGACTAGTGAAATCTACTTTTTATAAATATCTCAAGCTCAAATCAACTCTAATTGTCGATTGTCTATTTGCATTACTCAACATAGCTCTCTCCCCCCCCCCCCCCCCCTTTTTTTTTTTAAGCTAAGGGGCAAAGCTCAGATTACTCAAAAACAACACAAGTCATAAAAAATCCACAAAGACCTTTAAAAAGTAACGAGTCACAGCTCTCAAGAGATTGCAAGATTTCAAGTTCTCCAACTTTATTATTGATATTTTTTTTCCCCAAGTTCTCCAAGCTTTTGAAAGTGAACAAAGTTAACAAGCCAATTTGCAGATCGATTTGCGTCAGGATAGTAGCGGTTGATATGAGTATTTCAATTCCTATTTAGCAATTTATGAGCAATTTCAACTAAGGATAAATAAAGATGTTTCCTAGCTAGAGCAAAAGTTCTTTAATAAGATTCACCTCCAATTAGGAATCAGCTTCCATTGGCACTTAATTTGTATATAGGACTCTAATCAAGCAACATACTCCCAATAATGCCCTAAATCTCAACACAAGTGATTGGGCAATCAACGTGATGATAGGGAAAACAATCTATTAAATTGAATTTCTTAACTACTGCATTTTTAAAGAACATCCGTTTCAAAATTGTCAGATGTGTAGAACTGTTCTTGCATTAAAGAAAAGGAAATTAGAATTACAGTATATTATTGATATATATACATATTTTATTTCTGAATTAATTTCTCAGATAGATTATACTCGGATTATTAAAATAACACATGATTTGTTTTCTTATCAATTAAATTAACATTTTTTAGTGACATCTGAAAGTTATATTCTTCCAATCTTTCCCATCCAAGAAAATAAATCCTTCTAATCTTAAACATTAGGAAACTTGATATCAGGGAGACCATCATCATCATTATCTTTCATCTTAAAAACACAAAGCTAACATTTATAGTAACATTTGCTGATAAATTTTTTTACCATTCATTGATTGTAAATATGGAAAAGCATAATTCAATCCCTAAAATTTTTTACCACTCGTTAATCAAGATCATTTTAAAAAAAAAAAAAAAGACAGATGGACACATATATACCCTTAGGATTAACCAAATAAATAAATAAAAATTGCAGGAATTAAATTATATATTTTTTATATTTAAATATTAAATAATTGAGACATACATTTTTAAAAAGATAAAAAGGTTCTATTTATTTACGGAGACAATTTATAGACGGAACTAAAGATTTCTCCTAACAAGGCGCTAATCATTGGATAAGAAAGAAAGGCTGTAAGGTTAGCATCACATCACACTTAATGAATAAAAGATATTTATAAGTTTCCTCGTGCAACATATGATGCCATAATTCACATCAGATCCAAGTTGTTTTCTTTTATGCGTTGCTGACATATTGACTCTGATACATCACTTGTTTATAGTCTCATTTTTCGCCATCACATATTCAAAAGAACGCAGGTGACGACGAGTCTCGACAAAAATTATTATTATTTAAAAAAAAAAAAGGAACACCGTGTTAACAGAGATCGTATTGGAATATAATATTTGGAAAGTAACATGAAAGTAAAATCATTCTCTTATTCCCACTTTATGCAGAGATGAGGACAAGCGAAAGCATTCCCTTCCAATCACTTGAAGATCAGGATTCAGATTTCGGAAACCCAGTTGAAGAAAGAAACTCTTTCGATTCCCTATCTCAAAGTGCATGCTTGCTTTTGATAATACAAAGTGAAGGATTTCACTACAGAGAACTCGAGTTTTAAGGCTCGAGCTCTGAGCCTGAAGAAACTGAAAGTGAAGAAGGAAGCAGCACTCGCAATTAATCACAAAGCACAGACAAAATCGCCACTTGTTTCAATGTCATCAATGTCAGCATCTGCATCAATGTCATCAAGATCCATGCTTCCCATCCCAAAGCCAAGTTTTGGGGCGTGATCGCCTGCTTTTCTGGCGTCTTGAATTATGCTCAGTATTTCTTCGATGCTCTGCCTCTCGCTCGAGTCATTCGCTTCGTCGTCTCCTTTCAACCCACCTTCTCTCCCTCCCTCCGTGAATTCCAGTGGCAAGTTCTGAAGGAACCACGGCTGCGTTTTAATTTCTGGGATCGTGATTCTCTGCATAAATCCATAAACGACTTGTCGTCCAAGGAGCAAGTATATAAAAATAAGAGTAAATTAGTGGTTTGGTTCCCAACTGATCATGTATCTCAATTTAGTCCCAAAAAAATTATATTTATCTCAATTTGATCCATTTGTTTGCTAAAGTGAGTTTTGATAACTACAAAGTTGACCATAAATTTTATGAATTAGCAAAGAAAAAGCCTAAAATAAGATAAATATTATCTTTCAAGTACAAAATTGATATAATTGATTTTTTAAGAACCAAATTAAAATAATTGTAATAGTTTAAATACTAAATCAACAATTTATGTCTAAAAATATTTATGGGGAAAAGTAATTTAAACTCTCTATAATTATAAGATTCAGTTACACTTTTATTTAATTTTATATTTTTTTAAAAAGTACATTACAGTTTTTTTTTAATGTTTGATAATCTAATGTTATGATTTTTTATTAAAACTAATTGAAATATAAATAGATAAAAATAATTAATATATTCTATTTTATTTAAAAGAAAAAGCATCAAATATGTATTTGATTAATAAAAGATAATTTAATAAAAAATATATATAGCATTAAGTTATAACAAATCTCTGTATGTGTATAATATAAAAATGAACTCAAGTATAACATTTCTTATAATTATATGAAAGAAATTTTTTTTTTAAAAGTACACGATGTAATTTTGAAAACTCCAGAAAAAGGGCGTGAAATTTACTGTTATTCAAATAAACTTATAAACACAAACATACCTTCTCCGGATTGGCCACAAATATTCGAGACAGAAGATGTTTACACTCTTTTGAAATACGAACATAATCTGGAACAGAATAGTGGACACTGAGAATTCGCTGTCAGAAATATCCAAACAGGGAGTGATTAGTTTTGTTACACTCGGTCAGTGAAGCAATATATAACGGGGAACTCAATTCAATTATTGGGTGGTCCAAACTAGCCTGAAGTGTTTTTCTGAAGTTTCTAGGATCTTCTGGATCTTCAAAAGGATAAGCGCCAACCAGCATCACATATAAGGTCACTCCACAAGACCAAACATCTGCAACCTAATTATCCTCCCATGTTTCAGTATGTTAGGTGCCAAAATCTTGCTCCAAACTCAGTAATACCCACTAATTTGCTGGTGGGTAAAAATAAATCACTTTCATCGTTAAACTTTGAGAGGTGTCAAATAAATAGGTTAAATTATATTTAAATAAGATGAAAAAATACATAAGTCAAAAGCCATATATAAATCATTTAAAAGTTTTATATGAGTCATTGGTCGACCTATAACTCATTTTTTATTATCAACCGAACTCAACTATTAACTCATTATTTTTTTGAAAATAAATTGTTTAAATTATTTTAATTTTAAATTAAAATATCCAAAAATAATTTAATCCATTTTCATCTCTATATAAAAAAAATTCAATTTTAATTCTAGAAATATTTTAATCAGAACTAATACTTCCTTTAGGTCAAACAAAGTGAATATATAAAGAAATATATACGTATACATACACACACACACATATATATATATATAAATATAATACACACACACACCTACAAACACAAATATAACACTTAGACCAGTAGCTTGGTATTGAATTTGGATCATTATGTTATTAGTTTAACCGTTGAATCATTGAGATATTAGTTAAATTGGAATAATTACACATCTATATACTCACAAACCCAGGTAATATTTTATACTAAGTTTTAACAAAATAGGTGTCAAAATATGTATAAAAAAATTAAAGAATTCTAAACTTGGTTTTCCCAAAATAAAAAAAATTAAACTTGTGAATATATATACACACACATATATGTGTGCGTGCTGCGTTCATGTGTGCATGGGTATATTTGTACTTGTGCACGTGTGTATGTATGTGTTTGTGTGCCGTGTGTGTGTATGCGGGAGTGTATGTGCATGTGTGTTTACTCAAACAAATTTATATTAGATTTTGTATTGAATAATCATAATCATTATTCGAGATTTTGAGTACACAAAAGCTAGGGGTGGGCATCAATCATCCCAACCTACTTAATTCGACCTAACCCACACATTGGGTTGGGTTTGGTTCATTTTTTTCAACCCGCAAAGTGGCGGGTTAGGAAATTCCCATCCCAACCTGTCAACCCGATAGATATATATAATTTTTTTTTTGGTTTTCAGTTCCAGGCTTCTAACTCTCTATCTATAACTCATGTAATTCAACTCTTTGACTCGCCGCTTGCCATCTCCATCTCACCAACTCATCTCCTTCGACTCCCTAGCTCGCCATCACCGGATCTCACCATCTCTGTACTGTCTCTCATCTCCAGATCTTGCCTTCTGGTCTCTGACTCAGTGACTCCTCGTCCTCGGCCTTGCCATCTCCTTGCTTTCACCAGAGACTCTGTAGTTTGTACTGTCTCCTCTTCTCAACTCCTCAGCCTTGCCTCTCCTCACCATCAACAGATCTGGTTCATTTTTAACTTTCAAATTTGGTCCATCATTATCTCCTTGCTATCACCAAATTTTTGATTTGGGAATGAGGCCTGCCAAGGTCGAGCCATCGAGGCATTTCAAAAGTTGTGAAAGTGGGAAGAGAGGGATTTGAGGGAGAGACTGAGAGAGAAGTTGTTGCGACTCTGCGAGAGAGAACGAGAATTGAGCATAGGGAACATGGAAGAAGGGATCGGCGATGGCGAGACTCAGGCCATAAGAGAGAGATAGGAAAAAAAGAAATAGGAAGAAGAAGAACTGAAATGAAAAAAAAAAAAAAAACCCCAACCAAGCTCAACCCAACTTGTCCCAGTACGGGTTAGGTTGGTTCGAGTTTAGCCTTCAAAATTACAAAACTCGACCTAGTCCAACCCGATGACTTTTGGTTAGTTTAGGTTGAGATTTTTTTCCAACCCGACCTATGCCCACCCCTAACAAAGCTAAGAATCACTACAATAGTTTGAAACAATTCAAATGATTCTATGCTTGAACCTCCAACGATGCTCTAGTCTCTGATGCGTGTGTAAATGAGTTAAGTGGCTACCTATAGGTCAATTCACTTTTGACCCATAAACAAATGGATCATATTGTGACTCAACTCATTTATGACTCGTGTCAAAATTGGGTGGATTGAATTAAAGTTAAAGAGTGGATGAGTTAGGTTAAGTAAATGATTTTGGATCAATTTTTGTCATGGATTTAAAAATCGAATTGGACCGGTTCGACCGATCAGACTGGGAACCGGCCACTAATTTGGTCCGATTAGCCCTTTAGACCAGTAAACTTGAAAACCAATAAGAAAATGGTTAAATCGTTGAAACCAGCCGGTTAATCAGTTCCTCATTTTCTTGCTTGAATATTGTGAACTTGAGAATAAGAGAAGAAGAAAACGATGACGCAGCAATAAACTTGAAAATTCCTTTGATGTGTAGCATAAACTGGGAAATAGGAAAGAAGAGAGAGAGAGAGCCATGGGGTGTAGATAGATCCACAAAGATGGAAGGAGAGGAAAGGAGAGAGAAAGTCAAGGGTGTAGCACATGTTGCCGACGAGGAACAGAGAGATGGTGCGACGGTCACTTTTTCTTCAGATGGAGTCATGACTTGATATCTTGCTTGGAATCTTGGAGATGACAGAGAGATATGGAGAGAAAATGAGAAAGCCACACTGAGGAAAGTAAAAGAATTGAGATATGTTGAATCTCGCCTGTGTGGATCTCTGATGCTCCTCTCACGTCAACCTACAAACTCTACCTTCTTGAGCAATGCACCAAGTGTCCAAGTGGATAAAACCAAATCAAAAGTTAGGGTGGAATTGATTATTATAATATTTATTTATTTATTTTTAAATAGTATATAATTTTTTTATATATAAAATTAAAAATATTAATATTTAATATCTTTTAATTATATATTTTATTTTTTAATATTTTTTAAGTATTACCGGTTCGACCACGTTTCGACAATTGACTCTTGAACACCAACTTTTATCTGTTCAATAATCAATCCGATTTTGAAAACATTGATTTTTATGCCCCTAATTTTAATTATGTTCTAAAACTTTATTTTAGGTTGATTTTGTTTTACATTTTTTTAACTAGTTTCAATTCTGTCATTAAATTCAATATTATCTAAATTGTTTATTAGTGTTGGCCAATCTAGTTATGCATGTCAACATTAAATATACATTTGTAATCATAAAATTGCATGCCCACCTCACATATTCATTTAGAAGGACAAAACGAATAATAGAGGATAATTTTATCATTACTAATATATATCTAATATATATACATGCTTAGTTGAATAAGTTAACACTAACGTGTCTAATAGAGATAATCACAACATCATTTATCATTAATAATTAAATAATATTAAACTTAAAGATAAAATTAAAATTAATTAAAAAAATGTGAAATAAAAATCACACAAATAAAGTCCAATTTTGACTGTGAAAATGATATGAATAGAAGATAAAATTGGAAGCAAATTGAGTCACCTTTCCATCATATTCTCTTCTTGACAAGACCTCTGGTGCAATATAGGCAGGGGTTCCCACAGTGGATTTGGGCTGAGAGTGAAGAACAGATGACTGTAAAAAAAAAAAAAAGCATTACATTCAATAACAATTTGTGATTTGAGTGTGAAATATATTTAATTAATTTAAGTGACAAGTTCTTGCCTTTGAGTAGCCAAAGTCGCAAACTTTGAGTCGTGGTGCTGAGCTTCCATCTAAGAGTGTGTTTTCCAGCTTAAGATCTCTGTGGCAAATTTCCTGCGTCAAAGGATAGTATGGCTCAAAATGAAACGTTCTCTAAAAGCTAAACCTTTTTAGGTTCAGATTGGATTAGAATAGTACCATTGAGTGGCAATAGCTGACTCCAGAGATCAATTGCTGAAAGAAATATCTTGCCTATGCACGCAAAGGAAGAATTTAGATGGAATTTACCGTTCAGAGGTATATAAAATATGAAATACAATATAAATGCGGTAATGATTGTTCTTGTTTGATTTTATTTTTTTAGTATTAAAAAGCACTATCTATGACGTTCAAAATTCGACATTGTCGAATGCAAAGAGGGAAGTTTTTAAGACTAAAATATGTGCAATTATGGAAGCTAACCTAAGCCAACAGGCCCACCACTTGCCCTGTAAAATGTCAATAAGTAATTTTTTTTATTTGCTTAAGCAGAAAAAGATTATACAGTGGAAGCAATCTTTATTACAAACTTGGAATTAAGAAATTGCAAAGCTAATCTAATGGCCTCTTTGACAAAAGCACTAGCATAAAAGTTATAGAAGCTTTCTTTTTTGAATTATCAGAAATAATATACCTCGTCTTCGCTGAATCTACCAGCATTGCATATTCTTTCAAAGAGTTCTCCTCCAGCAGCATATTCCATCACTATGGCAAGATGAGTGGGTGTAAGCAACACCTGCGATAATGGCCACTTCATCTTAATCACCTTATATATTACTTATTAGTCTAAAAGCCAATCGGAATTAAATAATCGTGTTCGTGAGCAGAGGAGTTTAAAAAACTCAAGTTCGTTTTCAAAGAACCATACCCCAAAAAGCAAAAAAAAAAAAAAAAAAAAGAGAACAGTGACAGAAAAAATGGCAGCCAAAATGAAATACATATGGATGTAGTACTGGATTGCATGGAAAGTGTAGGAATGAAAATAGTCTATCTTCAAAAATTTCTTTGGAGAGAAGTAGCCAGAGAAAGGAAAGAAAACAATGAGTTTCTATAGTAGTTTGATGTTTGGTGATAGGAGTACCAGTTTCAGAAAACCTGTTAGCTCTTCTAAGACACAAGGCATGTGTATAACTAAAGCCACACCTGTACTCAAATGGGTCTTACCTCTTTAAATCTGATGATATTGGGATGCTTCAAAGACCTATGGTTTATAATCTCCCTTTGCACATGCTCATCGATCTGCAAAATTCCAGAAGAAAGCCATTACACCCAAAAGACAGTAAAACAATAGGAGTTTCACAAAGACAGAGAATCATGAAGTTTAAGAATAGAACCTTTAGACCTCTCTCAATGAACTTGATAGCATACAAGTCACCTCTTCGTTTCTCCCTCACCAGCTTGGCCACCCCAAAGTTCCCAGACCCGATATCTCTGATTATATCATAACGTTCCATTGTTGTATTCGCAAGCTCCAGAAGTCTAGCAGATTGAGACCGTCTCTCTGTGTGTCTCTTATTTCTTCTCCTACTTGTTTCAGTGGGGCATCTTCATCATTTTCGAGGCCTTCAGATTCGAAAAAGGTTGTGAAAGATAATTGCTTGGGGTTTGGGTTTGGGTTTGGGCAGGACGATAAAATTGGAGTGTCAATATGCCCTCAGATATAGGACTCACAGAATGGAAGTTTGGGACAGAACAGAAATGACAAGAACGACCGAAGCCACACGTGGCTTCCGTTTACTGGTTAGAAGTAGCAGCAAGCCAAAAAACAAGTTGATCCGAGGTGGTGGTTGATTGGACCATTGTTTGGTGCAAGCAAGTAAGGAATCAATTAAGGATAGAGACCAATACTCTCTCTTCCATTAATTCCATGAATGAACGTGTTCGATTCAGAATTTCAATTTGTGTTATTCAGCAATTTAAGTATTACCAACGGCAAATGCTCAGAGAGTGTGCTACCCAGTGCAACATGTCTGAAAATATGTTTGGTATAGGAATTATTAAGAACATATTAATAAAAATTTCATGTTTTAATAAAATAAAATATACCAAAAGAATTAACTGATGTTATGTCGTTTGATTACTTTAACAGCGCCTTCAAAGTAAAGTCCCACAGGGATGATGGTATCCTACATCTAAGAAAATTTCATCCAAGTAATTTTTTTTACTTGAATAAAAGTATTTAAAAAAGGAGTATGTTATATAATTTTTTTTTTTGAGATTTACAAAATTACACTGGATATTTATTTAGTGTTATATATTATATTCATCTCTCTTTGAGTACACAAAATTGTACAAACCTCCTTTCTAATTTATATTTTGTCAAATAAGTTAACTTCTTAGAGAATACAAAACTGGAATATTATTCTTAAGTACAAGTAATTAAATTGATGCTGAGCTCTAATATAAAACTATAATTTTATTATTAATTTAAGAATAAATATCGATAGATACTGATGAGCTCTAACAAAAATGTTAACTTCAATGCCAGAAAAAAGAACTTAGGATCAAGTGTAATTTTTAAAATAAAAAATTATTAAATATAATTCAGTTAGAATTGGATTTTCTCTCTATTTCTTAAAAATGTTGACATGGTGTAATTAATTTTAAAAAAAATTGAACCCTGTACACTACTCTTTATGTGATGTAGATGGGTTTCACAAATAACAAGTTATACCCTCTTTTTTTTTATTAAAAAAATAAAAATCCTCCATAACTGATGAGAAAATAATAATATTTAAAAAATTTACTATTTGAATTGAATTATCTGTAATTAACTACATATAGCGAGTAAGAGAATGAACTGTAAATCCTATATACATCAACAGGAGATCGAGCAGTGTATTGGCACACCCCTCTTGCATTACAATTTTTAAAAAAATAAAAAATTAAGAGGATCCAACTCCAATAATATTGATGCCTTCCTTCACAAATTTGAAATTTAAAATTTCACGAAAAAAGAATTAAGTGTCAAGCCTTTTTTTTTTTTTGGGTTTTGCACACATATTATTCATTAGAGGCAGTCTTGCTTTAAGATGATCAAACAATAAATATAAACATTTTTTTTAAAGAAGTTTTAAAGCCGGATTCATTATTTTATGAGAGATTATTTCTTTGGATTCATTATTTTATGAGAGATTATTTCTTTACGTTAGATCCAACCATAGTATTTTTTTTTTGTTTTTTTTATGTACCATAAGTATTCTTCACTTAAAATAACTCTACTCGAAATATTATTAAATATTAAATATAAACACTTCTTCTAATAAAAATTTAAATTTAAAATTTATCATAAGAAATTAACCTTTTTCATTATACACAATTCTATTGATTAAGTATAAAAGAACTTGAAGCAACAAAATAGATTAGAGAAATGTAAGGTAATGTGTAGTAAAGAACTAAAGCAAAGAACATAGAAGAGTTACAAGGAGAGGAGAGAAGAAATGAAGAAGAGAGAGTAAAACGAGGAGTATGAGGTGGACGGTGGAGAAAAACAGTGTGCGTAAGGGCGGTGAGGTGGTGGGACCACCACGTCTGGGACTGGGAGGGGAAAGGGATGGTCCTTCCTTTCTATCGTCTTTCCTCCAACAAACAAACTGAAGCAAAAGCGATCGTGCAGTTCGATGTCATAAATAAATATTTTATTTATTATTTTGTATTTGATTTTTATTATATTTCTACAAATTATAATTTAAATTATATTATATAAAATAATATATTTGAGAATCTTTATATTAATGTAATTTTATCTTAAAATAAAAGCTCTCCAAGTTATTATGTTATAAATCATGATTTGTTTAAATTTATATTTTTTTAAAATAAATTCTACAAGAAAAATTTATTGCATTATTTTCCAACCACGCACTATAAATTCGAACTCCATTCCATCCAATTCAATTTAATTCCATCCACAGTAACAGAGTGCCGAGTGGGAAGGGAAAGACAGAGCAAGTGGGTACTTTTTCTTGATCTGCGGCTAGGGGGACACACGCACTGCACTCTCTTTTGTCTTTTCCCTTTCATTCATTTCCGTCTCTCACCTTAACTTGATTTCGGTTAACTCTTATCCCCACACCTAACCCTTATCCCATTTTCCCTTTTCTTTTCTTTTAAATCAAAAATTGGGGAAAAAATAGATATATGCGTCTGTTTGGATCACTGTCATCAAGATTGGACTAAGCCAACTAATTCTACCGACAAGTATTCTTAAAATTATTGAATTATTAAATTGATCAAAAATTAATTAAATTAGTTAAAAATAAGTGTTAAATGAATTAGTTTACTTAATTTTTTTTAATTGTACTTATTCTATAATTAAATAAGAAAAAATTTAATATTACAAATTAACTAATTTTAGTAGAGATACCAATATATTGATATTTTATAGATTTGATATTAATAAATATTATATTAATTAATAATATTTCTTTATTATTTAGTTAATTTTTGCTATGAATTACTTTTTATTGTGGATGTTATTTTGTGTAATTTGATATCAAATTTTATATTCATTAAATTTGTAAATTTATATTTATAGTCTTTAATTATGTATATTATTTTTTAATATTTTAAAATAAATTGATTCAACCATAACTCGACAATTAACTCTTAAATCAATGTCAGTTTAATGACTAGTTCAGTTTTTATAATCTTATTTTAGACCCTAAACTTGATTTTTAAACTTAATTCTAGTTAAAAGTAATTTTGTACTATCATAACTCAAATTTAAAAATTCTTATTTGAAAAGTAATTTTAAAAAAATAACAACATAAAAATAAATAAAAATTATTTCAGTCTATAAGAGATTTTAAGGACAAACTATTGGATATTATTATGAAATATACTTTATAAATAAATAAATAAATATTTTTTAATAGATATAAAGGTTGCTTGCATTAAAGTTGCTTCATATTGATTTGATTCATGCGGACGATGGCATATGCGGATATGCCATCAAAGCTGCGTAATATATTTTTAATGACTATTTATTCTGAATGTTGGAGAGTGCGTTATCTTCTAAATAGAGGCAATTCTTTAATTTTATAATTGATTGTGGCAACGGGAAGAATATGGAGAGTTAGCTAAACCCATATATATATATATATATATATATATATATATAATGTGTTTTGGTAATTGGGTGTATATAAAATGAAATGAGAATATATATATATATATATATTATTTGTGTAATATTTAAAAAAAATATGAGTATATTAGAGTCTTGTTTATTTTCTTTATACTTGTTAACTAAATAAACGAATGTTAAACTATTACATTCTAGAAATAACATGTATTTGTATTGATATAACCAAATTAATTAGTGAAAAGATAAAAATTATCTTTAAAAAAAATAAAATATTGTGTCTTAGTATCACACATTTTATATTTTGTTGATAACTTTTAATTTCTCCTTTTTTTTTCAAGTTACTGCTCAAATAAAAACATAATTTGATATTTAAGTGCAAACATTAAACCAAATAAATTGATGTAAATTGATATTTTGAGTTTGACAACTGAATATACTTTCTAGATATTCAAAGAGACCCATTTTCTTCGGATTAAGATTCCTTTCTTTTTATAATGCATTAAATTTAATGGGCATGATTTGAAAGAAATCGTATTTTAATTCCAACAAGGACATCTTCTTTTCGTAGTGGACCATTACTTCACTGTCAACGTGAACGAGATTAATTTGGTTGAATGAAAGGATCGAAATGAGCTATTATCTTAGGATATACCTACATTTTAATATTTGAGTTTGAGAAAATGTTTTTCAGTTACGAATAGTATTGGGACCTAATATGTGTGAATCCACTGCTTGGCGTTTAGCGATTGTGAGTTGTACGATAAGTGTGGGCTTCATACCTGTTGTGCAGCCTACAATTGCTAAACACGCTGTCTAGCGTCCGGTGTTATGCAACAAATTCGAGTTCGAGACCTAATTTAACAACTTGCTGCACCACACAAGTGTGAGTGGATAATGTACTTTGGAACAGTGCCCCTGCGCATTCAGTGAAGTATGACATTTTCACCATGGAAGATAAGGTGAAGCTATCTTTCAGATTATGACCTTTCCTAGTGATCTAGAAATAACTTTGTTTTTAATTTTATCATATAATAATTTTATTAGTGAGGCTTATAGTCTAACAAAAAGTTAGGGAAAAAAAGTTACAAATTAACCAACCCCGCAGGACAAATTTGGATTTAGCTAAAGACACAATGATTAAGGTCACGTGTGTGACAATGTTAATATCTTCGAACGACGCCTTGAAAAACACAATCCGAGGGCCAATCATTGCTCTCTCCCTTTTTTTTCTTTTTTGCTGAAATTCGATTTGCTCTTTCTCATTGGCTAAAAAGTTTCAAGGTCTATTCTAGACTTCTAGTTGACAAGATCCTTAACATTTTCTATTACTAGGGTCGAGTCATTATTAACAAACTAGAGTTTGCTATCAGACTGTCCATTACTTGCGTACCAATTTAGATGAGGGATGATAACTATAAAGCTAAAGTAATTGTATAGCTGAGGGCCGTGTTTAAAAACGGGCTGACTTTGATTAAAAACGAATTGGTTTTTAAAATAGTAAAATGAGTTTGATTTTTTGAAAACGGACTAAGTTTTTTATTCGAACTTATATTTTTACATATTTGTTTTAAAATTTAGAAAAATATCTTATTTTTGTATAGAATAAAAAACCCTAATAATAATGTTATATAATTATAACATAACATATATGATAATCAATTAAATGTCAAATTAAATATGAAAATTATTTATGTATTATATATTAATAAAAAGTAAAAGATATATGTTATATAAGTTAGATATTTTAATATTATATATGTATATTAAATATTTTAAATACTATAATATAGATTTTACATCATATATATATATATATATATATATATATATATATAATTTTATTATTTAAATATGTACTTTATTAATTTAAAAAATATATAAATAATTAATTCAGAGCTATCAAGCTTAGACTTTTTTACTCGAGTTCTTTTTACTTTTTTTGAACTAAGCTTATTGAGTTGGGTGGGCTTTTCAGCACATGATCAGGTATACTTCTTCCTATATAACAAATGTGTTTGATGGACACTTTCCCTGATACATTACTTGAAAAACTTGGTTACAAAGCAAACCTCTGATTCTACATAATGTCCATATTTGTTTCTTAAGGAATGCCTAATTGAGCTTATAATTTCGCAGGCCAAGGTTTTCATCTTGTTTTGGTTTCTAAATCTTACGCCAAACAATCACGTGGGGATGTTATAATATAGTTCTCAACATTGCGTCATTTAATAGAATCACATTTCCCTCTTACATAAGCAAGAAAAAAAATGATTTATGGTATGAAAAAATTGGATAGACTTTAAATATTACTCTTACTATTTGTAAAGGAATTGAATATTCTACTGTACAACAGGGTGCTGAGTACATAAGTGTTGTCTAATGTTAACCATCTAAGGTGAATCTCACATCAAACGACGCTTATGTGTCCAACATCCTTGTTCTACATCAAGGGATAAGATTGCATTTGTGACAAGAGGTTAAATTTTCACCCTATAATCCCTTTGGTTAAGGATTTTAGTTCAAGAATTCCATCTATTTGACAAAAATAATAAAAGGGCAATTAAACAATTTTTCTGAAGATTTGGGGCTAAAATTTAAATAAATTTATTTGCAGTAGTACTTGGTTACAAAATAATAATGTGGATAAGTTAGCTTAGAGAAAATAAATAAATGCATCAAACTGAACTAAAAAAAAAAATTGAATTCAATTCCATTTCCCTCAAACATGATTGTTTGAAAATATCATCCTTTTATTAGCAAAATATAGCCTCTTGTACCAATAATATTGCAGCAACACCTAAACAAGGGAAAGTCCAATTCTTTAAACGATAGAACATAAATCAACATTTAGTTTGGTAGTGACAGCATGTACTTAAAATTGGCAAAAGAAAACAAGACATAGAACCGAATTGAGCCTAATTTATAGGGAACAAGGGAATTAAAAATTTATATATGTACCCACTTGAAACTAATTTCGTTCTATTTTCTTTCTCATCTATTTGGTCCTTCTTTTGAAGAAGCAACGTGAATTGGACAACCCTGGTCCCCCCTATCTAAAATTATCTCCTTATCCTCTCTAATCTCTACCAGTACCACCAATCATTCTGTTCTTTATGGAGATTCGTTGAAGCATATCATTTAATTGGTGGTTTTTTTGGTATTCTGTTTAGTTAGTTCAACTTCTCATCAAGCTGTGGATTAATAAAATCGAGTTATTTTTCAAGTCAGTTTTAATTGAAATAAAAAAATAAAAATCATCAACAATGATTTATTTAAATAGTTCAACATTTATTTTCTTTAAATAAGAATTTGAGTTTGAGTTTTATAATTTTTTTTATAAAAACTATCCACTCTTTACTCCTTCTTGATTCAACCAAATTCAAATTAAATTAGTTAAAGTCTAGTGAATTTTCAAATATTAATATTTCTAAAACACTGTGGATGTCAACTCTATATACATACATACATACATATATATATATATATATATATACACACATATATATATATATATATAATGAGAATTGATGTGGCCAGTTATCTATTTTAGAGATACAAAATTGATTCCAAATAAAGATATTCTGTGCAATTCTCTAACTATATCAACAATATAATGGTTTGTTTAAATAGTTCAACGTTAATTTTCTTTAAATAAAAGATTGAGTTTGAGGCTTGTAAATAATTAAAAAAAAATAGTATTGAGCTCTCAAACCTTCTTGATACATCTCGATTTAAATTAGATTAATCATAGTGAATTTTTAAATATTAGTATTTCTAAAACATTGTGGATGTCAACTATATATATATAATGAGAATTGATGCGGCCAGTTATGAGTTATCTATTTTAGAGACATAAAATTGATTCCACATAAAGATATTCTGTGCTGTTCTCTGACTATATATCACCAAGCTACAAGATGCCAAGCCACTTTTGCTGGTTAGGGCAGATGGATCTGATGATGCTGGTAAGTTGGTAGATATGGTGGTTATGGATATGATTCTCTTGAACTGAACATTTTAACTTTTTTTGGGAGATGAGGATTCTTTAATGCCGAAATATAATACATGTAATATTAAATAGAAAATAAATGCTAATTTAGGCTATATAAATTTTTAGTAATAAGTAAATAAACAATACAGTTCATAATATATTTAATAAAGAATTAATGGACAAATGCTTAGTATAAATCAAAATGCATATGTGAAGTGAATAAATGATATCAACTTAGCTTATAGGTGTTAGAAATATAAAAAATAAAATATCTTTGAGACTTGACAGAAATTATCTTTGAAGAGTTTATTTTTGTATATTTGGAGAATCACAGATAGACTATTTAATTTCAAGATACAACAAAACTTTTTTAGAACTTTTATCTGCATATTTTCTATCCAAGTTACTCATTGTATAATTTTAATAAGATATATATGGAGTATAAACAATTATATCTTTTTAATTTGTAACATGTGTCTGTTTAAATTTAATCAACATGTTTGTTCGAATTTTAAAATAAATTTAAATTTTAACTAACACATTATTTCAAATTTATTAAAATAATTCAAAATTTAATTAATACATCATTTGAGATAATTAACTGTAAAGGAAGATTCAACCAGAAACTCCAAGTTCAAGTTTTATATATATATATATATATATATATATAAAATAACATTTGTATATTAATATTCATTAATATATTATATGAAATTAATTTATATTTAATAGAATATCGTTCAAATACTTTTACAAATATTTTATTTTATTTGATGTGATATTTAATTCTATGTTTATATTACAAACTATATAACAGTAAGAAGTGACGGACGCCATGCAGCCCAACTTTGCTGTAGTTTTATATATACAAATGTATTTTTATATTATAACCTCATAAATAAAATGTAAATTTTCATTTGGCCCATTTAATAGATAAAGATAAATTTTAAGGCTGTTAGATTATTACAAAATTTAACTTAATAAAAAAATTAAAAGATCAGAAAGTTAAATAAGAAAATATAATGGACTATAATTAATGATGAATGATGGAAATATTTAAGTAATATATATATAACAATTAATTAAATATATGTTTTAGTACAAAATTTTCTTTAATGCATCAAATATCATAATAATCTTAGCCCCCTTATTTTAAAATTCTAGCTCTACCCCTGTTGGTAGGTTATAAATGAACGAGGCCAGTTACTCTTATTGGTCTAGTAGATTAGGCCAATTCGCTTCAGGCCACATTGAGAGGAGAACAGATCTGCTGTGCATCCCTAAGGATGTGCCGCTACGCAGCGGTTTAACACCGGTTTTAACCGCTGCTAAATCGACGAAACCGTTACTAAAACCGTTGTTGAAAATAGTTTCAACAACTGTTTCGGCGATTTAGCAACGGTTAGAACTGTTGCTAAACCGCTGCGTACCTGCGCATCCTCAGGGATGCGCAACGAATCCGTTCACCATCGAGAGAGAGTGGGGTTCGAACAAATGTGCCGTTTTTTATTTTTATTTTTTTGTTAGAATAAAAATTATTTCATTAATATGACACCATGTTAGAAATATATAAGATTTTACAAGGTATAAAAATAAATTATTTAAGACAACACACCATAACAAGAAAATTTAAAATTACACAATCACCATAAACTAATAAGACTAAAATGTGAAGATAATATACCTCATTTCTTCTACTCTTGTCTAGAGAGACAAGATCAACACATGTCTTCCAGACACTATTTGAAGAAGAAATTTTTGTAGATATGAAAAAGTGAGTTGTTAAGTTTTAAGAATCCAAAAATCATTTATCAAAGAGAAACCTCTTCCATGGAAGAGGAGAAAAACTTCCACAATAAAAATGAAACTCTTGTTCAAGAAGGGGAAAACTCCCACAAAAAAGAGAGGAGAAACAAACAAGGAAAAAAAATTAGTAAATGGGCAGCCTTTACCTTTGAACTCATTGTGGCGAAGCGTTTTTCCTCAAACTCTATCAGAGCTCCCTTGTTGCTATCTGTCTCCTTTGTGTTGTCGTTGTTGATTTTTGATCATGGTCGTGTTAATTTAAAAATGGGTTAGGGTTTTGTATATTAAATGAGTCGATTGGTTTTAAAAAATGAGTTGAATTTTGTGAAAACGGATTGGGCTTCTTATTCTCACTCATATATGTTTGCTTTTAAGATTTATATAAATAATCTTACTTTTGTGTGAAATAAAGGACTTTGATAATAGTGTTATATAATTATGACATGAAATACATAGTAAACAACTTAATATCAAGTTAAATATGAAAATTACATATATGTTATATATTGCACATTAATAACAAGTAAGGGATGTATTATATAAATTATACATTTTAATATGACACATGAATATAAGATATTTTAGATTTTATAATATATATTTTAAATCATATATATAATATTTTATTACTTAAATATTAGAGGTATACATAGTCTTGACTCGATTCGATTTTGAACATGAACCGATCCGACCTAGTTGATTTTTTTAAAATTTGAATCTATTCATTTTTATTTTTTGGACGATTTAATCCGATTTTTGTTAGACGGTTTAGTTCGATTTTGTTAAGTACCAAATTAATTTATATATATAGCAATGTTTAAAAAATCAGACAGGTTATTAAACTAGTGAAGGTATCGGTTTAAAGTTTAATGGTAAGATCGTTTTGAACTATGATCAAACCGGTCTATTTTAAAATATTAAAAATATAATATATATATATATATATAAAATTAAAACTATATATATATATTAATTTTATATTAATATAACGAGACTTAATTTTTATTTTTAATAATATATATTAAAAAAATTTAAAACATAATAGTATAACATTTATTAACAATTCTTACGCCACTTATTAGTAACAGAATAACACTTTAATAATTAAATTTTATTTTTAATAATGTTTTGTAAATAAAAATTATTATTATTTGTTTATTTTCCATCATTTTCATTTCTTAATACTAGTCTAGTTAGGCTACTCCTCCATTAATTATCACACTGCCAACTTCTCCATTAATTATCACTGCCACATGCATACATTACACCGTCCAATACTAGTCTAATGGTCCTTTATGAAATAGAAAATAGAAATACTCCCTTTTCTTCTTTTCCATTCCCCCGGCAGTTTTGGCTTTCTGCTGCAATCTAGTTCTTCCCTCAATGTTCGTTTTTGGCTTTTTGCTGCATCTATTTTTGGCTTTCTACTGCATTCCACTTCTTCTTCTTCTCTCAAAAGACAAACACTCTTGATGAAAGAGGATGATCAGTGGACTTTGACATATAACCAGCGGTGGCGACAAACGATTGACGATGACTTTGACAGATGACGGCTTCGACGGTCACAGATGACTCATAGTAGCTTAAGATTTGAGAATACGGCGTCATCAGACAATGAAGCTTCCATCTTCTTCTCCTTCCTTTTTTTTTTAAAGGAATTTGTGAAATCATAGAACCGGCCAGTTTTATTGGTTTGATCAGTTCGATCGATTTTTCATCAGTTCGAATACTAGTTGTTTTTTAGACTCATCCGGACCAGACCATCGACCAGTTTATCAATTTTCTGATCCAATTTTTTTATCCATGATATATAGTATATATATATAAAACTATTCTACAAGAATACAGTTGAAATTGAGAGGATGAAGAATTCTGAAAACAAATAAACAAATCAAGAACCAACATGATAAATCAAGAACACGATTGAGAGGATGAGGAAGACAGACAATATCAAAATGAACAGTCAAAGATGATGACACGAGACGGAGATGACCGAGAGGATTGTAGAACTTTATGATTTCGAGAGACTGAGTTACTGCAAACTGATGGGTCACGATGTCACAATTTCAAGGGAGATTGGGTGAGACTGGGAATAGGAATACTTCCTTCATGACATCAAGGAAGCTTTATAGTGTCACAATGAGAAATGCAAATATTGCTAGGGTTTAACACAAAAGGGAAAGTGAGATTGGGAGGGAAGCTGATTTGGGAGAGAGTGAAAAAAGAGAGATAATATTAGTTTTTTAGTTTATTTATATAATTATATAATATAATATTATATATATATATAATTTTTTTTAATTATGGATGGTTCAGTTTGGTTCAGTTTTAACCGAATCAAACTAAACCAGAATTAAAAAACTGAATCGAATTGAAAGAATTTAGATTTTGAAAATTAATCTGGACCTTATTTGTTCGATTTTCTCGATTTAGTTTGATTTAGTTGATTTAGATTGATTTTGAATACCCTTATTAAATATATACTTTATTATTTTTTTAAAAAAATATATAATTAATTTAGACTTATTAAGCTCAAATTGAGCTTAAAAAAAAAAACCTAAGTAAAGCCTGTGTTTTTTTTTCAAACTTCCTAATTCAGGCTTTTTTTTTTCAAATTTTTTGGGACGGGCGGGTTTTTTCAATCCACGACCAGATACAAGTTCACTTTCTTTTTCTAAGGAGCTGGTCAAGTCAACATTTTTTTTTGGGGTCATGAGTGCTTATTTTTTATGGATCATAAAACTTAATTCAATATTCGTTTTAATTGATCTATTACTTCACAAAAATATTATTCACATTTTATAATACTTTTCCATGTTAAAACATGACATACTGAAAAATAAATAAATAAAATTCTTACACAGATTTCTGTTGTAACTTATCTAAAATTTGACTAAAAAGGAAAGAGAAATTCTCAATTAAAAGGGCCAATGAGCAAGATGGAATAGAAGAAACTAGAGATGGCGTGACCTTGAGATAGGTAGGATGTTCTTGTGACGAATGGACTATGCCATCGCCTTATTACTAACCAATGAAAAGAGGTGTGACCCTACAAGAGGGGAATAGTCAGTTAGTGAATGTGCATGATGGACCAAAAAAAAAAAAAGAAAAAGAGAAAGAAAATTTGTATGAACTGTCCAGGGTAAAAGAAAGAAAGAGAGTAGCCATAGTATTAGGGGGTATGTAGTCCCTTCTTTTTCCTTAAGAAAAACAAGCTGTTTTAAAATAATAGTAGTTAGATTTATAAATGTAACGATTTTTATCAATTATTATTATTATTTTATTTTAAATATATTTTTTGATTTAAAAAATTTTTAGGTAAGTTCTAATGTTTTTTAATCTCCGTGTCTACTTTCATGGACTTATTTCAATTATTTTTTTATTTTAAATATATTTTTTGATTTTCAAATTTTTTTGATAAGTTCTAAGATTTTTTAATCTTCGTGTCTATTTTTATGAACTTATCTTCATGAACTTATTTGAAATAAGTCTATGAAAGTAGACATAAATAAAAAAATATTAGAATTTATCTAAAATTTTTTAAAACCAAAAAATATATTTAAAATAAAAAAAATAAAAACTGATGCACTGCTTTTCCCTTAGGAAAAGCATCATGTTTTTCCTAAGGGAAAAGTAAGGGCTCCACACTAAATTTTAGGATCGATTTGTTATTAGGTTTTGGATCAGGTTATTGATTTAAAAGTTAGGTAAAGGGATTAATTGTTAAACTGATTTATATATGTATGTATGTATGTATACTCATAAATAAATATTAAAATAAGTAAAATAAATAATTTATATATAAATATCACAATTAAAAAATCTTAAAAAATTATTTGAAAATAATTTTAACACATAAATATAATATTTAATAAATAAATATAGTCTTTTATAATTATATTAATAAATTGTAAAAATAAAATAAAAGTAATTTATTTTTAAATATTTGATAGTTATTTAGTTATTTTTTAATTTTATTTGATATTATAATTAAAAATAATTAAAAATAATATAATAATATAATATGCATAAATTAATAATATTTTATGTTTCAAAATATCATTATCATTCTTATATATATTTTTTGACACACTTATATGATAATTATAAATCTTATTTTATTTATATGTGTTTTTATTAAAATCTCAAAAAAAAAAAACATTAAACTCGAGTATCTGAGTTGTTAGTTTGTCAAAACTCAACTAGATAAACCGAATTTTGACAAAATTGATTGCAATAGGATCTAATGACCACCAGTTCCCGGGTCAAGTGGACCAGATCCGAAAACACTTGGAATGCGCACGAATCCAATAGCTTATGGACAAGGAGCGGAGAGTCTACCCGAAGATGCACGAGTATAGAGAAAGAAACGAATGTGCAGATTTTCTAGCCAAATAGAGTTTGCTTTGGTTATTTACAGAAGCCGCCCTACTGAGACTGCGCTTGCTGGAAAAAGATATGTAGAACCTGCTAATGCTGTAGACAGGGTTTTCTATTCTTAAAGAGAGAACTAGAACCCTTTTTGATCCTTGTGTTGTCAAGTTTCACCATGAACTTGTCCCTATTGCCTGTCCATTCAAAACTGCAAAACTTACTTCCCAAAGATGTTACCAGATGATTTAATTAAAAGGAGGTCTCCATACACGCATTATGATTGCATTCATATCCGTGGCACTGTATTGATATCTACAAGCCAGGATTTTCACAGGTTACATTGTTGTTGTATCTGTATCACTATCATCTACAGTTCGTAGCCTGGGAACCTGGAGTTGTTAGGAGCAAGCAGATCAAAAAGAAGGCATGCTGTCCCAGCGAGGCCTTGGAAAAGAGAGTATGCATTGCTGCCTCCTCCAGTTTGGCCCTCTGCACCCCCAGTTTTTGCATGATCGTACAAGAAGCAGCCAAACACTTTTGCTCTCTCTTCATATATACTCTCTCCGGTTAGTCTGTAGAGGGAAAGGAAGGCGTATGCATTTCCAGATACACCATCAGCAAGTCCCACCTTCTTCACCAATCCCCTCTTCCACACAACTTCCGCTGCTTCTATTGCTGCATCTCGGAATTCTTTGTCATTTGAAAATACCTGCAACACACACACAACCTTGTTCATGTCATAATACATCTGACAGCAGAATTTGAGCTTGGGCAAATTACTTCAACTTTTCTATTAAAGTACTTCATCCCTCTCCCCTTTTCTTTTTCTTCATTTTTTTTTATCACATTCAAAATTAGAAACTCAAACTCCCACTTACATCCAGCCTCGGGATTCTTTCATAAACATTTTAGCAGGCTCAGTTGGGAGTATTTTTAGAATAAAGTTTGGCTGCCAATTATCTCAATTTAATCATTGAATGATCATATGCTTCAACTTTTACTTTGACAAATAAAAAAAAAATTGAGACAAATATAATTTTTTAGAGATTAATTTAACACGCTTAATTTTTTAAAAACTAAATTAAGACAGCTATGATATTTCAAGTATCGAATCAATAATCAATGCTTTAACTAAAAAAAAGAAAAAAGAAAAGAAATCATATAATAATTAGTCTTAAATAGTTTACCTGTGCTGCCTTGCACAAGGTGATGCCAATGCCGGTAGCACCATGAGACCACTGCACCAATTTATCCCTAGGATTCCCTTCGCTTGAGGGGTAATTTCCACTGTGAGGGAAGCGCTTACTCATAAGGTATCTTAAAGTTCCCTTGACATCCTCAGCGTCCTCTCGAGGAAGTGGAAAATGAAGTAGAACCTGCAAGATACCAGCAAGGCCGTTGGCTGCACCCAGGTACCTAGTCCCGTGCCATCTGTACATCAATGGACAGTCTGTGTTATCAGATGCTCCTGCCCTACCCCCAGCCAACACAGCATCTATTATAGGCATCAGAATATCAGAGGGCACAGCGTCTTCTCCAAGATGCTTCTTTATGAATAAAGCAGCCCATAGGAATCCAGCTCGCCCGTACAGAAGATCATATGACATTCCAAAACCACCTTCCTCAGGCCCAACGGGCAAGGCTCTCTCTCTTGCTACCTATACATCAAGCGTCATTGATCGACAAGTATTAAAAGAATATCATTGAATGTGAGACAGACGAATTGTCCAGATTCTTATAGCACGATCCCAAAGAACAATGAAAGCTTTGTTGTAAAAAGTCACAAGTCCCTTCAGGAAGACTAGTAGTAATCTTATAATACGTCACAGCGACTATGATCTTCTATTGTGTTCCATAAAATGCAAAATCTTCACACTTTTCGATTTTGGTGTCTTTCAACAGTCTCTGATTTATATAGTCAATAAAATCAAGAAATCCTACTATCTATGAATTAACCATCCTGAGCTTTTCTCCACTCTTTCTTTCCTAGAAACTTCAAATCAACTTTTGAAGACCTAAGATTCTATGTTAATTCCTTTCTTGCTATAATTGTTGTATTTTTTTTTTCTTGGGAGCCATGAAAAGAGAATATTTGACAATTTTAAGGTAGCAAGGAGAACAGAATTCCCTCCTTTGTGGATATCAATAGACTTAAACTCTAAATCCTAAATTATAGACATGATTAAATAAATATTTTTTAAAAAAATAATGAAATTTTTTTTAAAAAAAACCATCATCTTGGAAATCAATGACTCTCAAGAAAAGGAAATAGGAGGGAATCCTTCAACGTAGCAAGCACAGGACTTCCTACCATTGGCTCGCCTAACCTTTAAGATTCCTAGAGATAAAAAGGCTTTCTTCCACATAACGCTGAAGTCAAGTTGCAGGACCACAACTCGCTAAATAACAAGCAACAAATTGCATCCATGCAAAGGAAGTACAAGTGAAGCCACATGACTCGTCTGGTTGGAATAAAGGAGTCTGGCGCCTCTGTTGTGGGGCGCGCAAACTACACTCTATAATTTGTACACTCACTGTCTGATCCGCTGCAATCTGATCATCAACAACAAATTACGTGTCGCAACGTTTGTCAAAGTTGTTTTTTTAAGTGAAACAGTGCATTTTAGGTATTTTTTTTTTTGTTTTTTGTTTCTTTTAATCCCGCATGTGAAATCGGCAGAAAATAGAAAGAAGAAAGAAGGGAGTTGACCCAGTTTTCATGAACAAAGAAGAAAGGGAGGGCACGTGGCGATTAATGTACAGAGCGATGAAAATAGAGATAAACGGCCAGGATCTCACACACAAGATAAAACAAAAAAAAAAAAACTCGAATACGTAAAACAATGCATTTTAGACAGAAAAACTTTGACAAAGGTTGTGACACGTAACGTGTTATTGACAGTCAGATTGCAACAAATTAAACAGTAGGCACGCAAACTACATACTGTAATTCACAGCCCCAGAGATGCCAAACTCGAAAGGAAGACCTATTAAACTACATAAGGAAACAGTATACAAGAGTTGGTATTTAGGATTTGAAGAGTTTATTTTAAATTTATTTTATAGTATAAATACATATATAGATATTTAAAAGAACTTATACAAATAACTTATAACGTGTCAATAAGTTATTTTTAATTTATTTTTATAAAATTTTGTAGAATAGTTAACAAAAATAAATTAAAAAAAATTATGTAAAATTTGTGTTCATAAACTATTCAACCATAAAAATAACTTATATATAAATATTTAAATAAATTATTTATCAACATTAGTTAAAGATATAATGTAAAACAAATGATCCAGCGCATATTTTCCTTTTCCGCACGATGCCATAAAAAATTTATCTTACCTCACTGAATAAATCCAAAAACAGGTCTCGCTTTTGGCAGTTCCCCATGTAATTAGCCACCACAGCACCAACCGCGTAAACGCCTCCTCTCCCACATAAAAATGTCACGTGCCTACAACACGTGATATCCTTCCCAGTCAGAAGTGACAAGACGCGAGTGAAGAGATAGCTAACAATTCATAGGCCTTGATAATTTGATGGAATTAATACCAAATTGACGCATATGATTTGCAAATAAAACCAGATTACCAACAACCAAAATTTACGAGTGTTTGCAATATGTTTACACGCATAAGGAAAATGCTGTGTGTAAAATATATATATATATATTTTAAAATCCTTATGGGCTAAATGACAAAATGAAATATCATTTACAAAATAAGTTAACTAATGCAGGAGGATATTTTGTATTTGTGTCAATAGGATAAACGACTTCAGTCAATATTACCCTCAGAAAATGACGTGAAAATATCTGTAAATGCACGGAAGAGAAAGGAAAATGCTATTTGGATTCTGGAATACTGACATTAAACCAACAAAAGAAACCGTACACAGATAATCAAAACAGTAATTCTGAATAAAAAAACGGGGTTGCAGAAATTATCAACAGAGTCGAATTAGCATAGCAGTAGTCTCGCCCAAATATTAAATTTTCATACATGCGATCGAACAGAGAATACTGTGGGCATATGTTGTGGGCTTTTGACCAGTCAGCACTCCACAGAAAATGTCCTTAGTTGAGATTAGAAGGCTTTTAATTTATTGTTTAGATACATAAAATATTATTATCATAAACTCTTAAAACAACCACTGAGAATTTAAAATAATCCATCAATGAAGGACCGGAGCACCAGAACTATCCACAAAATCGAGATTTAAATTATTATTTTACAGCAACCTCACTTCAAGCGGATTTGGGAGTTATGTTATTTAAATTATTTTTTATCTATATCAATTATCAAATCGAATGGTCTATATAAAAAAAAATGTTTCATAAAATCTAATTTTATTTTTTTAATTTTTATTTAAATTATTTAATCTAAAATAAAATCATCAAAATTTAAAAGACTATGATTCTCATATTTACGCAGAGCCCTAGGATCCTGCCTGCCTCTTCTAGACTGCGTCCACAGAATGTTCCCCCAAACTGACAATGACATAAGAATGACTGCGTTCTCTTTCTCAGCGCCCACACATTCGTGTGGCCTGCGGATCCTCTGCTTAAAATAAAACAAGTAGGTGTCTGCTTTGAATTTTAACAACGATTTTAACTGTTGCAACAAATTTAAATTTTAGCAACGGTTTCAACTGTTGCTAAAAACTCAAAACAGAAGATCTGAACCCTTTCGTATGAGGCTCGTAATCATCCAAAGACTAGGTATACTACACAACTAAAGACTCTTTTTTGCCAAAGAAGCAACACCCAGAAGAGTGCGCCCACAGAATCATCAAATTGTGAATTGGTTTGAAATTTCACCTAAGGGAGGCACGTGCAATGGCGGTGGCACACGTGTCAACGATCTCCGCGCACAGTAGCAAGTCGATCTCGTGACCGATGACTTCGTAGGACCTCAAGCAAGTGAAAGCCGTGCCAAGCAGACCCGTGTACACCGTCGGGTCGACCACCAATTTCGTACGGTCGCCTCCTCTTGGAGCTTCTCTCCAAGTAACCTCCACCACCTGTACGGCCCCAGAATTTCACACACACATACACACACACACGAGTATAAAGCAGCAAGAAGAAATGAAAGATCGAGCACGTATGAGTCACCTGATCCTTGAGGGAAATTGCAGCCCTGAGAAAACTCTCGTTGGGAAGCGACAGATCTGTAGGCATCGGACTCACGTTTTCAGCGGTGAAATCGAACGGTTCATGCTTGCCGTCGTCG
Source organism: Biancaea sappan (assembly GCA_037074585.1). Lineage (NCBI taxonomy): Eukaryota > Viridiplantae > Streptophyta > Magnoliopsida > Fabales > Fabaceae > Biancaea > Biancaea sappan. Next base: position 13,733,868 of record CM073491.1, on the reverse strand, counting down.
TGTCCATCCTCAGACTGGAACTCCAAAACGGACGATGTCATTGTTCGCTCTGATATTCTAATCGTGAAGCAGAGACGGTATGACCCCAAACCCTTGCTTCCAAGTTACAATACAACCATATATTATATACTCTCTCTGGTTCAACAGTGTCAGGCAATACCGCTGCAGCAGGCTAACATATCGATTTAGATTTTCGAATATGTCGAGCTGTGGTTCTATGGAATGGCGGTGCATAGGAGATGCAACGATCCGTGCCACGTGGACAACTTTGGTGAGGAGAAAATGTAACCGTTGGATGCACGTGAATCTCAGCGATTTCCGTACAGATAAGAAAGTGTAGTTTGGTGTGGGGTCAAAGACGTTGATAAGAAAAGAATGTTTCGAGTAGGGGTGAGCACGGTCGAGTTTGAAAAAAATTTTAACTCAATCTAATTAAATTTGATCGGGTTGGGTTGGGTCGGATTGTTAATTTTTTTATGATGAACCCAAACCAACCTAACCCACACCTTGGCGGGTTGGGTTGGATCGGGTTGACGGGTTGTCTTTTTTTTTTTTCAAAAATTTTAAATTTTAAATTTTTATTTATTTATTTATTTTTGTTTTGCTTTCTTTATTCACACTACATAAAAAGACAAATAAATTAATAAAGGCACACATTATTCTTTATTCCATCTAAAAAGATAATAATAGTCAACAATAGGCTATAATGCTATAGACAAATTAATTCAATTCAAATTTCAATATATATAATCCAAATTTTAATAAATACATAACACATAAATATTTACTTATAAATAATGAGTATAACAAAAAATTCTAAGTGGCTAAGTCCCTAAAATTTTTTTTTAAAATATATATATATATATTGGGCGGGTTGGTGGGTTGGGTTGGGTTGAGAAATTCTCAACCCGCCACCCGACCCGCTACTTGGCGGGTTGGGAATTTTCCAACCCAACCCAATCCAACCCAAATGTGCAGGTTGGTTTGGGTTGGGCGGGTTGGACGAATTTTTGCTCACCCCTAGTTTCGGGACCATGTTTTGCGAAAAATGCTAAAGCGGCGTTAAATTTTTAAAAATAATAAAAAGTGGATAATATTAAATAATTAATCAACTTTGTGAACTAATTATTATTAATATCTTATTTACTTTCTTTGATAAGAAAAAATTATTTTAAAATAATGATTTTAAAATTATAAATGATTTTAAAATTATAAAAAATAACTCTTAAATTTTTTATTGTTTAGAGTTTAATTTAATACTATTACTTTTTTCAGGATTTTAACTTTTAAAATTTAAAATTTTGATATCTTAAATTTAATGTCAATCAATACACTACATAATATGTATGATAATATTCAAAAGTAATACGATATTTATTTTCTATATTTTTTAAAATTATTATTTTATGGATAAAATTATCATGTTTAAAAAATAGATAAAATATTAATGATGATTAATTTAAAAAATTGACTTAACATTTAATATTCTACATCTTTCATTATTTTTATGAGTATTTAATTCACATAATCAATGTGCTGAGCAGATGGATTTATCAAGACCCAATGTTTTTAAGTATGACAAACGGAGCAATCATGATCGGAAGGACTACCAAAACGTGAAATTCATGTGTAATTTGTTGAATTTCTGATTTGACCTTTGCTGTTGTTTGTGCCATCTTATCTGTCGATTCCTTCCTGAATTGTTTAAATCATTCATTTGGAGGTGTGGACCATAATGGAAAGCTTATTAATGTGCTAATAGGATGATAATAATAGCTTTTTTAAGGATTGGGCTCCTTTATTTTGTTTTTGGTCAAAGAGATTTTATGGCATATTTATTGTTCTGTAGACATATCATGTAACTAAGGAGTTTCATTAGCTAAGAAGGGACTTCAAATCTACTCTTTTATCTTAACTTCCTAACCATCAATGTTTTGTCTTGTACACACTTTCAATTTCCAACAGAACACGATGCTGGTGCATGCCACGAAAATGGTGTTTAGATGTACAAAATTATAATTAATTTAAATTAAAAGAATCAAAGAACCAATAAATAAACGAACTAACCTGATCCACTGAGAAGGTGGAAAATTCTTCCTAATGCTATGGTGCCTGTTTAGAGATTTCACATGATAAACACACAAAGGTTGGACATATAAAAAATGTTCACATTATTGCTCAGAGAATTGTAGTTTCCAAAAAGGTTCTCATTATTGCTCAGAAAATTGAAGTTTCCTCCTCAATTAACATTGCTTCTTCTCATTTAACTTCTGTCGTGTCGTGTACGTTTAGGGAGCTTAAAATTGTAGAGGTAAATCACACAAAATGCTTTCAAAGTTTGGTTAAATAATATTTAATATTTTTTAGTTTCAAATATTACATCCGACTCTTTATTAATATTTTTATTATGACAAAAATAGTATTTTGGTCCTTATATTTATTTTAGGTTTCAATTGGGTCCTCTATCTTTCAAAATTATTTTACCGCCAAAGTCGTTAATTCACTTAACAGAATGACACGTCACACACCACTTGAATGCTGACTAGATTAATGAATTTTATATAAATAGTATTTTGGTCCTTTATTTTTTTTGGTTTCATTTTGATCCTATATCTTTCAAAAGTTTCATTTTAGTCCTTTATATTTTAAAGTAGTTCTATTTTGGTCCTCTACCATCAAAACCTTTAACTTGTTTAACGAAAATTACAAGTCATCTGTCATGTAGGTGATGACTAGATTAATAAGCCCATATGTAAAATTAAAATTCCCAAAATATGGGTGTCCTAATTCCCAAATGCTTGCAAACCTTAGTTTCTAATAGAAGAAGAAGGTGTGAGTGAAAAATGTGATTGTCAATGAAAGTATGAGGTGTCAAAGCAAAGACGATTTTTGATTTGTACCTTCACCTCCCCCACCTCTGTATATTTTCTCCACCTCTTCTGAAAGCATCAAAACACATTTTGTTTACCAGTTGTTTTATTTCTTCCTTATGTTCGTCTATTTTATGCCAAGTTACATCAATTTCAAATTTCAATCCTTAGTCCAAAAATCTTGCTGTAAACAACAATCAGGGAGGGAACTCCAATAGTGGTTTGGTCTTCATTAGTTGCTCTCATTATCTACCCTAGGATAAAATGCATAGGAGTAAAACACATAAAGACCAAAACACAATAACGGAGTTAGGCACCCAATATTTGAAAATAAAAACAAGGGGGGAGCAAATTAAAAGAGCAATTTGGGAATTTTATTTTACACATGGACTCATTAATCAAGTCAGGATGACGTGTAATATCCGTTAGGCAAATTAATGGTTTTGATAGTAGATGGCCAAAGTAAAACCACTTTGAAAACATAAAGAACCAAAATATAACTTTTGAAAGACTGAGGATCAAAATGAAACCTAAAATAAAGATAAATGACCAAAATGGAACTTTTGAAAGATAGAGAACCAAAATGCAATCTAAAATAAAGATAAATGACTAAAATGGAACTTTTGAAAGATAGAAGACCAAAATGCAATCTAAAATAAAAATAAAGGATCAAAATACTATTAACATAAAAATCATTAATCTAGTCAGCATCCACATGACATGTGATGTGTCATTCTGTCAGGTGAATTAACAGTTCTAATGGTAAAGGACAAAAAAAAAACAATTTTAAGAGATAAATGACAAAATTAAAAATTTTGAAAGATAAGGACCAAATTGAAACCTAAGATACAGATAAGAGACCAAAAGACTATTTTTGCCTTTTGTTTCACGTATGTTAACTCTTGATTCAAGCAGTTTGTGTGTTTTTTCGGACTCTTGCTCTAGCTTAGTGTTAAACGATTATTTTTAATACATAATTGTCGACCGAAGTTATTTTGCTTGACTGACAAGTAATTGTCATTGATAGGTGCAATGAAGAAGTGCCGAACTAGCAATATGGCATATAGGAATTTAACAGAAACTAGCAATCTGACACGTAGGAGTTCGACAGAGCAGAACAAGTCAAATAGACAAGAGTCAGCTTAAAGCAGTTCACGTCAACACTCTCAAAGCAGTTTATGTCAACACTAGATATTAGGGATAAGATTGTCGAAGTAAAATTGTCGGAAGCACACCATTCAAGAAACAAGGTCGAGACAGTTTATTAACAAAAGAAACTGTTGCTTATGTGTCAATTATATGTGTCAAGTAGATAGATAAGCGATTATAAGTATAGAAGCCTGTAAATACCAAGCCTTTCGATGTAATTGAGGTTGGCATTTCTTGAATTAAACATCCTAACATCTCACTTAGAAGATTAATGGATTGATATCAAGTATGCTTTCCTTAAATACCAAGCCTTTCGATGTAATTGAGGTTGGCATTTCTTGAATTAAACATCCTAACATCTCTTAGAAGATTAATGGATTGATATCAAGTATGCTTTCCTTCTAACATTTCAGTCAATTTTAATTTGAAGTTCATTTTTAAACATATTTGTTCTTACTTCTTTTTACTACACTGTTGTTCAAGTTACTTATCGCCTTTTATTTCTGTTTTCTCTTATTGTTCTTCAATTTATTGTGTTTTTATTAACTTTTCTGCAATTTACTTTTTGCAATTTACTTCTAATTTACTTTATTCGTTCTTACTGCTTTCATTATTTCTGCAAATTTATGTTAAACCGTATTTTCAGCCTTCTCTTCTTTATGTTTACGTAGTTACATGTTTCAAGTTAAATTCATTACACTTTCGACATATTTTCTAATTTTTAACAAGATTAATGCATAACTTTGACATCTACATATCATTTCAGATTTTATTCAAGTATTTGTTGTCAGATTTAGCTAAAACCAAAAATCATTGTAAACAAATTGACATGCCTGGTGGGACGAGTTAAGAGTAACTCGTTGATTGTATGTGTTTGAGAAGTGGTAGGTTCATACCTTCTTGTTCTCACAACTCTAAAATTATGAGTAACACAAATAGTGCTAGTATTAGTCAAGTGTCAAGTGCACCAAGTGCACAGTCGACTACTGTAACCGCAGCAAATATGCCAATAGTTACAATAACTGCTAATCTTGTAGATTTTGTGCCAAACGTATCCCTTCCGAAAAATCCCATATCAGAACAAATAGTGTCTGGGTCGACATCATTATCACCAAATCTAGTAAGTCACCAACTGTAATACCCCAATAATTTTTACAAATATTCAAAATCTATTTTGAAGTTTATTGAAAAATTTAATTACATGGAAAATATTCTTTTGAATTAGTGAAGGAAATTTGGGAATAGAAATTTTAAATTTTAAATTTAGGAATTTTTTACAAATTCTCAAGGATGTAAGCGAACAAATCTTATAAGTTAGAATGGCAATGAGGAAATTTATCCAAGAAAATTAGTAAGGCTGGTTACTATTCCAATATACAGTACTATTTACCTGTATAATACTATTTATGTATACGGTACTGTTCACATATACTATCGAAATGTCAAATACCAAATGTGGTTTGATCATAAGAGAAAACTAGAAAGAAACTGGGAGAAAAATGACATTTTATATGAGAGAATTCCCTAAGGGACTAAATTGAAAGGAAACTAAATTAGAAAATTGATTATACTAGTAGATGAGATTTGTAAGTGAAGTTGGTAGGTGAGACTAGTAAGTAAAATTAGTAGGTGAGACAGGGTAGGTAAAACTGGTAGGTGAGACGGGGTAGATGGAATAGTACCCTTAAATTTTCTTATAAATAGGCCCTTCCATTTCACTTTTAAAATCACACTTTCAACTTCTCTTCTTCTCTCTTTAAGATTTCTTGGTCCAACACTAGATCTCTGAGATTTTGGACCTTTCCTTTTCAACTTAGGTAAGTATACTATACCCTTTCTATGTCTTACAAATTATAGAAGTTATTTTCTTAAGTATGCTCTGTGGTTGCAGTTTTGGCTGATCTTCCACATCAGAAAAACTGTCCTTAGCTGCTTATATATTATTTTGAATCCCTGATTACCAAAATAGAATATAAACTGTGAAGAATACATGTCTAGGAAAGTTCTGGCTAAGGAAAGACCTGATTTTTAAGTGTGTCCATTGCGACCCTCCACTCTTTCATGGGAACTTACCTGGTGTACTCTTTTACAAATTGTATTCTCTATTTCTGGTATGAATAGTATCTATACGTATGAATAGTAACCGTACGTATGAATAGTGACCGTACATATAAATAGTAACCGTACATATGAACAGTGTCTGTATAAAAACAATCCTAACTTGTTTTCTATAATCTTTCATGAAAATCTTCGTAGCGGAACATTGAAATTCACCTGAGTACTATTGTCTGTAACAATTTAAAGAAGTGATACTCGTACGGAATCCAGGTGAGTGAAACGACCCCGTTTTAATAGAGTTTTAGCATTACTGGTGATAAAAAGTATGTCGTAGGACACTCCCAAGATTCATAAGGGGAAATTGGATTCAGAATGACGAATCTAATGAGATAATTAATCTAGAAGTATGGATAAGAAGAAGCAAGTATCTCATGATGATGTGAAGTTTGAATCTTTTCAAAAATCGTTTAATTGTTATCTTGATTTGTAGTTTATAAATCTATAATATAGTTATATATTATACTTGTTATATAAATGAATATTACATTGTACTTCTAATTATGATATGAAATGCTGTACTATTGATTGTGATTGAGCGGGACAGTACCCCCTTTCACGGCAAGGCGGAAAACCCGGTTGAAAGGGTGTCTTGACCAGTAAGTGTGGAGACAACGATTCCGTCAGTAGGGATATAGCCCGGATTGGTGATAAATCCGTGAGGCGCCCTAGCTATGAGGATGAGGTTGTGCGTCATGGCAGAAATATACAAAATTGGTGAGCCGGCCTGTGTGCGCTCTCCGGGATATATTGCCATTGATGAGTACTAGTAACGTTTGTTGAATTGGATGAATTTTTATCTTCTTGTATGTAGTTTCTAACTATGTCTATTGGTTGAGTATGAGCCTTCGGATATACTTGCATGACTGGTAATGTATTTGAATTTTATTAACGCGAGGCCGATTCGCTCACGGAGTTTTAAAGCTCACACTCTCTATGAAACCTTTTTTTTATAGATCAGGTTACCGGTGAAGAATATCTGCTAGAAGAGTAGATCACTTTGGACCTTCCCGCTGTCGGGTAGGCCCCTCTTTTGTTGTAGATTATGTCGCTCTGTAATCGTCTAGGACATCTAGGTTAGGGGTTTGGCATTTGGCTTGTATGTCAGTATAATAATGTATTTTAAATTGATAATTTATTATTACATACAAATCATCTCTAAGATTTTCAGATAAGAAAATTTGATATATTTTCTTCATATTTATTAAGGAATTGTTATTTTGATAACATAGATAATTTAATCTCACGGGTAGAATTTATCAAAGGGCTTACAGTGATGAGAGATTCATCATTGTGCCGATTATGTGTCCAGAAAACGGGTCGTGACACCAACAAGTCATCAGACGACAAGATTTGTACCACAATATGGATTACCCTAGGGGTATGTCCCTTCTGTGATGACTCATCTCGGGATTGGAAACCAATTAGCCAATCCTACGTGTCAAATGGTTCAAGGCCAATCAGTAAATTCTGCATTGACAAACATGAATACGGCAGGGACAAGTACTCCCACTGTGTTTTGATAGGAGAGGTTGAATTTGGGACTTATTTTTCTAAGTATGTCAGAGACATGCCAAGTAATGTTGCCACGTCTACTGTAAGTTCATTGGTTAATATTCGATACCAAATGGACGAAAGTAATCACGATATAGTGAACCTGTTAACACAACAAATTAGTGTTGTACTGAAACCCTTAATAGAGAATACTAATAATGCATGTAATATGCTAGCCTTGTAAATAGATAGGCTTTAGATATTGTTGTACCTAATAATACTAGAATAGGCAGTTGTGGCTCAAGACCAAGGTCAAAATTTTAAAAAAAAACTTAGTTCAGGGTCAAGACCAACTTCAACCTCAATTAGGGGATGGTCAAGTGCAAATCCTGCATCAGAATAAACCACAAGTAATAAAAAATAATGCTGTAAGAGCATTTCAAAAAAACCTCATAGGAAACCAAGTAGAACAAAAAGTGAATCAAGTAGTTAAACAAGTTCTTAATAGGTTTGGTTTCAATGTGGGTTATAACAACCAGCCTTATTTTGCCTTAACATTTCCAAATTGGGTTCAATAGACAGAATTGCCAAGGAGAATGGTTAAAGTTCCTAGACTTTCTAAGTTTAATGGAGAAAGTTATGAGTTGACCATTGAGCATATTGCACGATATACCATTAAAATGGGAGATTTAGCAACAAATGAAATGCTTAAGATGAGATTTTTTCCCAATTCACTCATAAAGAACGCTTTCTCTTGGTTCTCAACATTGAGACCCAATTCTGTTCATTCATGGACATAGATGGAGAGAAGTTGTCATGACCAATTTTTCAGGGGAGGTCTGAAAGTTGGTCTGACAAACTTGTTAACATTAAAAGATTGTATAACGATCTTGTCGAAAATTTCTTGGCAAGATTTAGGCAAATGAGGAATAGATGTTTCACTTCTATTCTCAAAGTGAGATTATGAAGATGACTATTAGGGGTTTAGATTATTACATTAGGAAAAAACTTGTTAACCAACATTTAGTTGACGTTGCTCAATTAAAAGGTAAAGTTAGACAAATAGAATAGTTAAAAGCTGAAAAAATACAGAAACAAAAGAAGTTTCTTAAAAGAGAGAAAGTAAATTTCGTCGGAATAGAAGAATCCGACGAGGAGGAAGGAAATACTGAATATGATGTTAGGAAAGTATACACATTTGAAAGAAAAAATGAGTTATGTCAATAGGAAAGTATACACATTTGACATTCAATATTACAAAAGCTAAACAAATTTTTGATGTTTTATTGAAAGATAAATAAATAAAATTGTCAGATAATCATAGATTGTTAAACCCTGATGAGATAAAAGATCGGAAATATTGTAAGAATCATAATGTGTTTGGCCATGTTACTAATGATTGTGTGCATTTCAGGGATTTAATTCAAAAGGCGCTGATGAAGGGAAGACTAAAACTCACAGATAAGCAAAATGTGGGCATGAAAGTGGATACTAATCCTCTTCAAGTTAGTGTCAAACATCAACAGCCAAATTTATTTGAATATTGGCATGATTGATATGAAAGGGAAGGGGAAGAAGCATGTCAAAGTAAATGCAAATGAGTTCTATGTAGATGCTGACCCAATGACAGACCCTTACGACACGTATCAAAAAATCTTGGGAGACTTACAAAGAGTTTTTGTCAAGCAAGAAAGGCAAAGTAACGATCAAGTTGTGTCTGAGATGTGTCGAGTTATATGATTTGGAAGCCATAGAGGCACGTCAAAAGGCAATGGCCAACTCTCAATGGCTAGAGATTCAAAAAAAGGAATGGCTTTTTCGTAAGAAGAATTTTCAGCCAAAACCGTTTTATACACCAAGATCTCTGCCACAATATCCAGTTAGGCCGAATTCTAATGATTGGTTAGTTGAGAACTCAAAGGAGTCAGTTGGGAGTAATCAAAATTTCTAAAACCATATCCGACACATCAGAACTTGGGTACCATCTGCAAATGTGAAGGTTAGCAGTGGGTAAAGAATTTCGCAATGGCAATTTTTCCTGATTCACACGACAGGGATAATGTCAGGAGGATTAGATTCTAAAAAGATCAGCCTTTCTGGAATGAAGATTATATTCACGGCATAGTAATGTTGCAAAATTGATTGGGTCAAAATAAACTTGAGGCATTTGGTTGGCCACTATTAAAGAGCCAAAAACGAAGGTTGCAAAGGTATAGTCAAGTGCAAAAGAGAAAAACCTTGACAGACGCACTTCTAATTAAAGAAGAGCTTCAAGGTCAGACAAAGGGTGTTTAGTAATCGAAACCAAACCAATACTTGAGACTGTTAAAATGTAATGCCCCAATAATTTTTATGAATATTTAAAATTTATTTTGAAGTTTATTGAAAAATTTAATTACGTGAAAAATATTTTTTTCTTTTCTTTGAATTAGTAAAGAAAATTTGGGAATAAAATTTTCAATTTTTTTAATTTAAGAAATTTTTACAAATTCTCAAGGACCTAAGTGAAAAAATCTTACAAGTTAGAGTGGCTATAAGCAATTTTATCTAAAAAAAAGAAAATTGGTGGGGCCCACACATACAATTATTAGATACATCTTCCTCTCTTCTTTGCTCCCCGAGACTCTCCATCTTCTTCTTCATCTACCATTCTTCAATCTCTTTCAATCCTTTCTCTAATTTCTTCCGGTGATCTTGTATTTTCTAACCATACTTCCGATTCTTAGGAGTTCTAAAGGCAAAGAGGTAAGTTTTATCTTCTTTATTTCTCTTTTTCTCTATTTTTGGACCTATGGAAGAGAATTAAGATTTTGAGTTTTAATAGATGAATTTAAGTATGGATGTTAATCTAAAACATTCCTAGGTGGTTTATGATGTTATTGGAACAAGAAATTTGGAGAAAACTAGGAGAAATTCGTAGAATTTGGATATTTGAAAAAAGTTAATGTTTTTGATGAAAATTTGAGATCTGAGCTTGGGTTATTGGTAAAAATTGAGGGTTTTGGTGTTAAAATACTCCTTAGACATTAAGAAACAAAACCCAAGGAAGAAATCAAAAGAAATATTGTTTTAGATGTGATTTTAGGATTTTTGAATGAAAAACACGAAGAACATCACTGTTTATTCTGGAAATTTTCCAGAAAATACTGTTCATTAAGAAAAATTTTCCAGATTTTCTTAGTTACTGTAGCATTGACTCGGTCAATGTCACTGTAGCATTGACTCGGTCAACGTCACTATAGCATTGACTCGGTCAACATCACTATAGCATTGACTCGGTCAATGTCACTGTAGCATTGACTTAGTCAACGATACTGTAGCTATGTTGACCGTTAACCGTTACTGTAGCATCAGTTTTAATATGTTCATAACTCTTTCATCCGGACTCTATTTTTAGTAAATAAGATATTGTTAGAAAACTCTTTGAGTCTAGTTTCTAATAGTACAAGTTTCACTCAAAAATTCTAATGTATTCTTTATTTTTCATCTTATTTACATTTTAGGAAATCTTTGAGAGTTATTTTCTTACTCCTCCCATAATTTAGCTGCAAAAATAAAGGTAGTTAGGCCACATTCGAGGTGAGTGTGATAATCTTATCTCATCAATATTTCTTTAAAAGTATTGTCATCAAGTATCATAAAGAAAAATTGAGAAGGTGGACTTAAATGGTATGTTGTGTATTCATTTTCAAGGACTTGTATTCCTTGTATTTAAAGGTATTATGGATTTCAAGCTTCATGTTTGATTAAATGATAATTCTTATAAAATATGTAAAGTTAATATTGATATTGTTGTTATTATGTTGAGATTGTGTGAATGTTTGTGTTATGGTAGAACATTGTTATAATATTTTCGTGGTAGTGCACCCCACGGGAGAAGTTTGAGGAGTTATAAAGGTGGAGATATACATTTCATGGAGAGATAAGTGTGGATACGGCCAGGGGGTCGTGGGCAACGATCCACTGGTACTGTGGACGACTCGGTTGGTACGGGATTTTGTGTATGGCACAATATGATTTATATTGCGTATATCATTTGTAACTGATGTGAATTTTAAATTCGATAATATCTTTATGATACTAATTGTTAAATTTATTTTCGATTGATAATGTTATACATTCACTGAGTATTCCATTACTCATCTTATTATTTTACAACATTTTAGAATCTGTGGCTGACGCTGGGGATTGTCTAGGGAAATAGCAAGTATCTTAAACTAACCCTCTTGTATTTTTGGTTAGTTCCTTTGCATTCTATTATCTTGAAAGCTGTAGAAGTAGCTCTGTGGTCACATAAGCCTCCTAGGATTTTATGGATGGACTGTGTAAATATGAATATTCCTTATGGTTTCATTGTAAGAAAGTTAAGACCTTGACGATGTTTTAACTTGGAGATAACTTGAATCAATTATACTGTTGAGGATGTGACATAAAAATACGAGGGCAGTTCGATAGGAAGTTGCGAAACCACAAGAAGTAAGTGTGGTACAGCCATAGCCAACATTCTTGAGTGCATGGCTTGAGAAAGAAATTACAGAGGCACAAAAATTGACACAACCAATACCTTTAGGTGCAAGGTCTGATAGAAATATACAGCAGAAGCCGTTTAGTGAGGGTCCATTTCTGAAACCCAATTAAAGGGATCCTAATAATAGTTGGCCTATTAGACTAGTGGAAGCGAAAAAAGCCGCTCGTGACAAAGGAAAGCAAGTGGCTATGGTAGAACTGAAAGGAAAAGATCATGAGGATTGGACCAATAAAGAGGTTAAGACAATTTTAGAAAATCTTATGACCAACATTGAACAGAAGAGGGAGACCCTTGCCAAAGAAAAGCAAAGGGGCAACTTGTCGAATTTAAACCTAAGTGTCATTTGATTGACATGGATCTGTTGGCCAATGAAATTACAGAAGCCCTTAATGACTCTGAAGATCCTTTATGTTTTGACAACAAAGAGGATTTTGACATAGATGGAGATTTAGATGTTGTAATTATGGTAATGGGAAACACTTTGTCAGAAGCAGGGTCAGATGACAGACTGGTGGATAGAGATTATTGTAGGCTTGGGCCATTCCTGGATGATTGCAATGTGATTAATCTAGAGAAAGAAGATATAGAAGACGTCGAAAAGAATAAAGACTTAGAAGAGCTTCCTGTGAATATGAATCTCAATTTGATTTTTGTGATACCACTAGAGTATGAAGCGCATTATGAGTTTGAGTACGTAAGAGAAAATGAAAAAGATTTAGAAGACTTGTCAGAAGATTAGTTATTCTTGAAAGATGACTTGACTTCAGGATTCAATGGTCTAGAAGATAACTTAATCTCAGGAATTGATAACCTAGCCAGGTTTGAGAAACTGACTAATGAGCAAAAGGCACATTTGTGGCCTTTGCATATCAAGGCCTTACTAGAAGGAAAACTCAGCAACATAGTGTTAGTGGATAGAGAAGCTGCTATAAATTTGATCTCAAGAGCTATGTTCAAAAGGTTAGGGAAGAATGAGTCTGACTTAATTCAGACAGATATGGTGGTCATTGATTTTAGTGGCAAGACTTCTCCATCTAACAAAGTTATGATATTAAACATTCAGGTCGAATCAGTGGAAAGGTTAACCCTTTTTTGTAGTGATTCCTACAAAATCCAGCTACAACATACTATTGGGAAGAGACTGAATTCATGTTGTCGGGCCCATTCCATCTATTGTATATCAGAAACTAATCTTATAGAATAACGAAGGCTAAATAGAGATTATTGAGGCAAATGATAGTCTTTGTTATTTACAACAACTCCATGTTGATTTCAAAATATATGCCCCGAATGTAAGGCCAGTTGTACGGAGGACGGAGTAATCAATAAAGAAGCATTAGAGGTTTATTTGATGGACTAATTTGGGGTTAAATTAGTAAACAAGGCCGACGAAAATTGGCCAAGTGTCATCCATAAATCTTGAAACTCGGATGGAAAGGCTATCGGCCTATATGGCTGACAAAGCAGTCAATACCTCAGAGGGTATTTTGTCGGACTGCATCATAGATGATAGCCCTTTAGGATTTGAGAAAGAGCTCGATGAGAGATTGAATGTTGAAGTAGAAGACCCTTTGGAAGAAGTGAACTTGGGTACTGAAGAAAATAAATGAACCATTTTTATAAGTGCATTTTTGCCGAAGGAATTTAAGAGAGAACTTATCATGCTAATTATGGAGTATAAATATTCCTTCGCATGAGATTACAGTGAAATGCCTGGTTTAAGTAGAGAGCTCATTGAACACAGATGACCACTCAAGGAAGGATGTAGACCTGTCAAAGAGGCAAATAAGAGATTTGCTCCTGAAGTGGTGTTTAAAATCAAAGAGGAGGTCAAACATCTACTTAAAGCTAAGTTCACCAGAACCAATAAGTATGTCGAATGGCTTTCTAATATAGTCCTTGTTATTAAGAAAAATGGTAAGTTAAAAGTATGCATAGATTTTAGGAATTTAAATTTTGCTACTCTTAAAGATGAATAACCAATGCCCATAGCAGATATGTTAGTAGATGCTGTGTCTGGGTATGAAATTCTAAGTTATAGCCAAGAAAAATGTGTCAAAAACCGATTTCAGATGTCCAGGAGTTATTGGGACATATAAGTAGGTAGTCATGTCTTTCGGTTTGAAGAATGCAAGGGCCACCTATCGCATTCCACAATGTCATAGGGAAATTCATAGAGGTATACATCGACGATGTCATCACCAAGTTAGAAAACAAGCAAAATCATCTGACACATTTAAGGCAGGCTTTTGAAAGAATGTGAAAGTATAGCTTTAAAATGAATCTGGAGAAATGTACTTTTGGAGTATCGGCTGCCAAATTTCTGGGATTCTTAGTGCATAAAAAAGGTATTGAAATGGACAGAATAAAACTAAAGTAGTTTTGGAAGCTGCCGCACCGACAAATAAGAAAGAATTACAATCTTTCTTAGGGAAAGTAAATTTTTTAAGAAGATTCATATTCAATTTGTAGGGTAGAACCAGAGTCTTTGCATCTTTGGTGAAGCTGAAAGCTGAACAAGATTTTGTTTGGAAGCCTTGCCATCAAGAGGCTTTTGAAGCAGTATCTGACAAATCTTCCAATTATGATGCTGCCAGTGCTACATCAACCTTTGAAATTTTATATTTCAGCTTCTGAAGAGACCATATGATGTTTATTGGCTCAAGAAGAGGATAATAACATCGAAAGAGCTGTTTATTACATTAGTCGAGTTTTAAATGATGCAGAAACAAGATATAGTGCAATTGAAAATTTATATTTGTCATTATATTTTTCTTGTACAAATCTGAAATATTATATGATGCCTTGTAATGTATTTGTTGTCTCAAAGATAGATATAATAAAATATATGTTATCTAAACCTGCTCTTAATGGACGTATTGGCAAATGAACAATTTCATTGTCAGAATTTTCTTTACAATATGTTCCAGTAAAAGCTGTCAAAGGCCAAATATTGGTTGACTTTCCAGTCAACCATCCTAGTTTAGACGTAGATAACGATATAAATTTTGTCAGATTGAAACCATGACATCTTTATTTCGACAGATCAAGGTATCAAAAAGGAAGTGGCGCATGAACTTTGATAATATCCCCTCTAGGAACTCCAACTAAATTTATGTTTGAACTAAAATATTATTGTTCTAACAATAAGGCTGAATACGAGGCTTTAATTGTTGGATTAGAAATGCTTTGTCAAATGAAAGCACAAAGAGTGCATATACTTAGAGATTTTTAGTTAGTTGTCAAGCAATTTACTCAAGTATACAAATATGTTAGTGAATTGGAGAATTAATAGAAATTAGAGAATTGAATAAAGAAGTTAATGACTTAGCTTAAATAGCTTCTGGGTATAAGGTCTCTTAAAAAGTTTTGTTATATTTAATAGACATTAGAGAACTTTTATATCCCTTAGAGGAAAGAGATGTATTAAAAAATGATGTTCAAACAAGCTATGATTAGAGGAAAACAATTATAGATTATTTGGAGAATTTGAGTTCAGACGCAGAACAGAGACTTAAATATAGAGCATCAAAATTTGTAATGTCGAGAGGACAATTGTATAGAAGAAGAGTTAGAGGCATATGAAGGAATTTCCGAAGCTCACTAAGCAAGAGAAAAAATGAAATAGGTCATTCGACAACAAAGATATTATTGGCCAACCCTAGTTAAGGACTGTATAATGTTTACCAAGTCTTGTGAAAAGTGTCAAAGACATGGTCATATACAAAATATCTTAGCTAGTGAATTACATTCAATTATCTAACCATGGCCGTACACGGGATGGGCTTTGGGCTTAATAGGCTACCTTTGTTGAAAAGACATAAATATATTTTGATTGGAGTTAATTATTTCACCAAATAGGTTGAAGCAATCACTATAAAAGATGTGACCTAGCAAGATGTGATCAATTTTATTGAAAATCACATCATTTGTAGGTTTGGAATACCATAAACTTTGACAACTGATCAAGGTATAGTTTTCACTAGACAAAAAGTCATAGAATATGCCAATACTAGGAAAATAAAGTTAATTACGTTGACACGATATTATGCACAGGAAAATGGTTAGGTAGAGGCTATAAACAAAATACTGGTAAGCTTGATTAAAAAGCATATCAATTGACAACCTAGAAATTGACAAAATACTCTTGATCAGGTTTTATGGGCATATAGGAATTTGCCAAGAGAATCAACATGCACATTACTAGATAAACTAGTCTATGGTCATGATGCCATGTTGCCTGTTGAGATTAATCTCTAGTCAATTCATATTAAAAAAAAGACAAATTACTAATCGCAGATTATTGGAATTCATTGTTTGACAAATTAAATGAATTAGACGATGATAAATTAATTGCTCTAAAAAATTTAATTTGGCAAAAAGAGAGATTTGTTAGATTTTGCGACTGTCGAGTTAAATACAAATATTTTAAATTAGGTGATTTAGTATGGAAGGTAATTTTTCTCATTGAAAAACATTGTCAAAAATATGGTAAATGGTTACCGAAGTGGGAGGGACCATTTGTAGTTATTCAAGTATTTTCTGGTAATGCTTATGTGCTCGACAAAATTAATTCTGGATTAAGAGTGAAATCAATCAATGACAAATACCTAAAGCAATATAAGCCATCAATATGTGAAGTAAAAATTGAATAAAGAGATGATGTTGAAAAGAAAAAATATTGCATTTCATTAAGATGTACTTTACACAAGAATTTGTCGAACAAATTTAACTGATAGTAACAATTAACAATTATTTAAATATGGCGCAGCTATTCCCACATGGTTGCTAAGGATTCTTTCTCCGCATAAGCCATCAGATAGTCGGTCTCCCAAGACTTCATCTTGTCGGCTATGGCTTGGGCTCTAACTGCAATGGCTTTGGTATTTTGCTTGATTTGTTGTTGGTTTGCCAAACTGTTGGTCATAGCCTTACCAAGTCTATCTTTTTGCTCCTTAGCATTCTTCAGCTCCTCTTTGGTTTTCCTAAGTTCCTCTTCTATCCTTCTAAGGTTCCCTTCTAACTTGTCGATATCGTCGTCAATAGGTTTTTCTTTCTTTTTCCCTTTGACGAAGAGTTCATGTTGTCAATCTCTGTCATATTTCAAATCCCGTAGTTGTCCCAAAATGACTTTTTTTTTTCAATACTTCCTTTTTGTAAGAAGAGATGACTTTGTTAAACGAAGGTGATTTGTGTAACATCCCATATTTTCTTTATCTAAGTTTTAAATAATGATAGAATTAAATTATTTATGTCTTTAGATGCCTAAAAGCAAGTAATCAAGAAAAGACATAAATAACTAGGATAAGTGAGCTAAGTGTAGAAGAAAAATGAAATTCTAAGTGAAACAGTCAACTGACTATAGCAATCAGTCGACTGCTGAGGGCCTAATAGTCGACTGATTACTTTTTGTCAAGTTAAAATTTTAGGTTCAATAGCTATTAGTTGACTAATGAGAAGCTATCAATCAACTAATAACTTATCAGTCGACTATCGGGGAGCTATTAGTCGACTGATGGACTACTAGCAAAAATAAGTCGGTTTAAACTAAAAAATCAGTGAAAAATTGACTAAAATACCCTCAACATGCTAATAAAGCTTATAAATAAGAAAGTAGGGGTAAAAAAGGAATTTCTACAATAAAGAAGCTCCATGGACAATTTTAGAAACAAAAAGAGAGAGAGAAAGACCATTTTTAGAAGAATAGAGAGAAGAGAGAGAGAGGAAAAACGTGAAGGAGAAGAAAGAAGAGAGAAGAGAGTTCTAGTTGAAGATTTAGCAAGAAAACTACAAAAGGTAAATTTCCTAGCTTGATTCCTCTAGTTTAGATAAATTCTAGAGTTAGGGAATTCATAAAATAGCAATTTTTAGAATAAAAGAAAAAGGAAAGAAGGAAAAGTGGTCTAAACTTTGAGAAACTAGAGAGAAACTTGAAGAGAACTTACAACTTCAGCTGTAGGAGAATCAAAGGTTGCTAGTTTTTCCATAAAAACTTGTATTTTCAGAATATTTCATCATCCTTGTGTTATGTTCTTCATAAGTTTATTCTTAAAGTTGAGATTCTGAAAGAGTAATATGGAATTTCTATTCTATGTCAAGTTTTATATATAAAGATCTTGCTATTATGAATATGTTATATGTTATGAAAGATTTGTGTTCATTAGAGAAACTTAGAAGAAGAAGGCTATATATATTCCTAATAGTAGCCTCTAGTGCTCTATAAATAGAGTAAGAGCTAAAAGAAGATTTATGCAAGATTCTATTCCATAGTAAAGAATAGAAATAATTAGAAAGAACTAGTTTCAAAAAAGAAGACATTATTCACAATTTTCTAGAGATAGAATTAAATAGCAAGTTCTTAGCAAGAACTAGTTTTATATAAGAAGATATGATAAGAAAGAAGTAACCCAAATCTATTTCATAGAAGAAAATAGAAAAGGCTAGAAGAGACTTGTCTCCTAGAAGAAGACAAGAAGAATAGCATATTCTAATTCCATAGAAAAGAATAAGAAGAAAGAAATTTGTTTCACAGTAGAAAATAAGTAGAGAACTTTGTATCATAGTAGAGTATAAGGTAAGACTCTTATTCCATAGTAGAGAATAAGAGAAGAGCAAACTTTATTCCACGCTCATATAGGTAATTTCATCAAGTGTATCTACAATGAATACACCACTCTCAACATAGGGCTATGAAAGTCATTAAGAGCTTACGCTCAACCTATTAATCAATGCATTCTAGTACTTTCACACTTAACACCATAGGAAATGGACTGATAAAATAGTGCTAACAGAATTAACAGATAACTTGTTATTACCCATATGAATCTTCTTCAAGGGATCTCCAATCACAAAGGTTGGGTTACCGTTATTGTTAATTTTCTATTGGCTTAAGTCTAACTCACCACGATGTCTTATTAATTAAATTTCTACCCGAGTGTTACCTCACATAATCGATCGATATTATTTTATTCTTCAGCAATTGTTTAACCAAATCGTGTCTCAAACTAATGTGTTTATTCTTTCTATTATAAATTTTATTCTTTACCATGGCAATTGCCGCTTGGTAATCACAATATAAAGACATAGATGATGCTAGTTTCATACCTAATGGTATGCATTTCAAGAAGATTCTCAACCACTCAGCCTCACTATTAGCCAACTCTAGATCTATAAACTCTGACTCCATAGTGAATTTAGCTATAAAGGTTTGTTTAGCTGATCTCCATGACACTGCTTCACCACCAAGGGTGAACACATATCCACTAGTAGATTTTGTCTCATCTGAATCTGAGATCCATTTAGCATCACTATATCCTTCTAATCTAATGGGAAATCCACTATACTCGATACCATGACTTATGGTACCCCTAAGATATCTCATGAGTTTCATGAGAGCACCCCAATGATCTTTACTGGGATTGTGTGTATTCTTGTTCAACCTATACACAGCATATGCTATATCAGAGTGGGTAAAGTTCGTCAGATGCAATAGATTCCCAATGAGCCATGCATATTCTAATTGAGCAACAGGCTCATCTAAGTTTTTCCTCAGTTTGGTGGTAGAATCATAAGGAGCTATAACTGGTTTATTATCAAAATGACCAAACCTTTTGAGTAGTTTTTGAACATAGTGTACTTATGACAGTAAGATACTATCATCTTTCCTTATGATTTTAACTCCCAAAATTACACTTGCTTCACCTAAGTCCTTCATATCAAAAATTGATGCCAGAAAATCTTTTGCCTTATATATTATATTCATGCTAGTACCAAAAATTAGCATGTCATCCATATATAGATTGATAACCATACAATCAACATCAATTATTTTTGTATACACATATCTATCTACTTCAGTAGAAGTAAAGCCATCATAAATCAACACATGATTTAATTTTCGTGCCATTGTTCAGGTACTTGTTTTAATCTATATAACGACTTAAAAAGTTTGCAAACTTTTCTCTCTTTACCAAGAAGAATACAACCTTCAGGTTGTACCGTGTAAATTACTTCCTCTAAGTCACCATTTAAAAAATGTTATTTTGACATTCATTTGATGAGCATAGAGTTTATATACTGAGGCTAAAGTAATTAAAACTCTTATAGATGATATTTTAGTAATAGGAGCAAAAGTATCAATGTTTTGTTTTTGTGTAAAACCTTTGGATACTAATTTAGCTTTAAATTTATCAATATACCCGTCTGGGTTATATTTTTTTTTTAAAATCCATTTACAGCCAATGGTTTTTGCTCACTAACTCCTAAGTTTTATTTTTTATAATTGAATATATTTCAATTTTAATTGCTTCTTTCCGCATAAGGAGATGCAACATCCTCGGAAAAAGTTCTAGGTTCATCATCAATAACAAATGTATAAAAAGGATCTCCAAAGGAAGTTGCCTTCCTTTGTCGTTTGCTTCTTCTTAAATCATCATGGACATTCTTATATGAACTTAAATTTTCATATTCAACTTCATTTTCAAAGTTTAGCATAGATGTACTTGGTAAATTCCTATTTTTTCAAAGGAAAAACATGTTCAAAAAATTCTGCATTTTTTGTTTTAACAATAGTATTATAATCAAGCACATTACTTTTCAAAACAAAAAATCTATAAGCAGTGCTATGTTCAACATATCCAATAAACATGCAATCAGGTATTTTAGAGCCTAACTTTCTTTTCTTTGGGTCATGCGACATAACTTTTGCTAGACACGCCCACATTTTCTAATATTTCAGATTGGGCTTATAGCTTTTTAACAATTCATAGGGTGTAATACTAGTCTATTATAGAGAATCCTATTTTGTATATGACAAGCTGATAGTAAAGCCACACCCCATAGATTTTCTGGTGCAAAAAAACTAACTAGTATAGAGTATAGCATTCATCATTTCTTTTAAAGTTCTATTTTTCCTTTCTGCTACCCCATTAGACTCAGGGGAATAGGGAGGAGTAATCTCATAAATTATTCCTTAATTCTCACAATAATCATTAAAGATTATATATTCATCTCCTCTATCTGATCTAATGCTTTTGATCATTCTATTTAACTGATTTTCTACTTCAATTTTATAAATGAGGAAAGAATCAAAAGTTTCATCTTTACTCTTAAGAAGATATATCTTAATGTATTTAGAAAAGTCATCTATAAAGGTCACATAATACTTTTTACCTCCTTTAGTTATAGTTTGTTTCAATTCTCCTAGGTCCATATGAGTAAGACTTAATAGCTCTATTTCTCTATATATACTATGAAAAGGTTTCCTAGTTAACTTTGATTCAACACAAGTTTCACACTTATTTGTGCTCATGTTGTTAAAACCATAAATCAAATTAGTTTCAAGTATTTTCTTAATATATAAAACATTAACATGTCTTAGTCTACCATGCCATAATTCAACAGAGTCAATCAAGTAAGTAGAAAATCCAATCTTTTTATTGGCAACATTCAATACAAAGAGTCCTTGATTACAGTAGTCTTTCCCCACAAAAATATTGTTTTTTGTCATTATGATCTTGTTAGACTCAAATGACACTTTAACCCCCAACTTTTCCTAACAGAGCTATATAAATTAAATTAGCTCTAATGTTAGGCACATGTAGGACATCATTTAGTGCCAAAGTCTTGCCATATGTGAATTTAAGAAGGGTTTATTCTTTCCCAAGAACATTAGTGGTGCTAGAATCACCAAGACAAACATATTCTTCTCCATCCTTGACTAGAGTGTAGGATGTAAAGACACCATTATTTGCACAAATATGGCTGATAGCCCCAAAATCTACTACCCATTCTTTCACATTGGCAACCAGAAGAGCATCAGAAATGACCGCAGCAATAATATCATCTCCTTCAACCAAGTTTGCACTTGACCTAGGAGGATTGTCATTTCTTGTTCTTCTTCTACATTGCGCTCTATGTTGTCCCTGTTTTCCATACACAAAGTGTCACGCCCTGTAAATTTAACACATTATTAAAGCATGATAATCCCAATGTCACAATTAGCAATCCTAGTTATCCATAACTAGCAACAAACAACCCAGTCATGCTTATAGTGGTAATAATTATACATTCACATATGTATACAAATTCCCACAACATGAGAATACAGCAAAGTCAAGTACAAAAATAAATTACAGTCAAACTTATAATGTAAAATTCTACACCCCAAGCCTAAGTGGCCTAATAGACTATAGAGTAATTTCCTATGTTTGCCAAAATTTGGTTCCAAGAACTCACCAACACAAAAGAGGAGTACAACTCCAAAAGAGCCGTTAAACCTTTAATGGAAGCTCCTCCTCCTCAGCCTTTGTATCTAAAAAAGAACAATCACAGAGGATGTGAGTTTATCAAAACTCAGTGAGTAAACGATTGTGCAGAAAAATAATTATAGTGCACAAGTACAAATACCAAAACTCCCTATCACAAACAAAAAATAACCGAACGCATATATAAGCATAAATAATTATACACGGATTATAAATATGCAGACAACTACATGTTATATTTTTCCACATCTTTCCACACTTACCACATTGAGACCTAGTCCAGAATTTCCCATCAGACTGTTATTTCTCAATTGGTTTACTTCAGAGGTCCACCCTTCTGTTTCTCATTTCTCGACGTTCTTCTCAAGAAAAACTACATCATTGGATTTACTAGCTGGTTCCCTCTCGTGGGTCTACACTCCCACATTTTAATGTCAAACATTATAAATGTATGCAATAACTCTCTTACATAACACAACACATTACAACAGCAATGAGTATTCCATACACAATCCCACTTTCTAATTAATATAATGAATTAGAAACGTATTTAATTTACTTTTCATAAATGAGACAGAATGTATTTATATTGTACTTGAAATAAAAATAGGTTTGGCAAGGTCACCCAGTCACCTTAGCGTCTACAAGGTTTTTATCATGTACTTGATCTTGAAACGGAGCCAAGGAATCCCCCCAAAGCACCTAAAAGAAGTCCCAATAACTTAGCATAAAAAATCACTAACATTCTCCCTTGAAAATACTCCCAAAATCTTACTGCCTTGAGGGCGCTGGGCTCCATAGTATTTTTGAAGGGTTAAATATATTGCCCATAGGGCGCTTGGGGTGCCAAGTCCGAATTCTTGAAAGGTTTACGCCTCAACTCCTTAGTGCCTGGGCGCCAAGCCCAAATTTGTCACAGAGATCCTAGTGCCCAGGGGTTCTTTGTTCTTCCCGGTTCTTCACGGATTATAGGGAAGAATTCTTCAAAAATCCATCCCTTGCACTGTTTTTCTTCTTTCTTGGGTTTTCAAAGTCAAAACAATGTTCATGAGGCAATTTAGAGCAATTAAAACTAAAAAAAAAATTACTTTCATGAATTTCTTCAAATTTTCTAGAACTTCTTCAAGAACATGTTCTTGAGTTTTAATCCATGAAACTAACTTGTTTTGCCATCATGAATTAGGTTCTGTCAAAACTAACAAGACAAGCCCAAGAAAGAAGCCAAAGAGACAGTTTCATGAAAAAAATCTTCCTAGGGCATGGATTAATTCCAAAAATGGAGGAGATTAGTGAGATGTAATCTTACCTTTAGTCCTAGAAATGCCCAAAGTATCAGAAAGAAATCGGAAACTCAAGATCAATCGTAAGAAACCAAAGTTGGATGATGAGAGAGAAGAGAGAAAAGGACCACCACTTGCTTCATGAAATTTTTCTAAGTGTTAAAGTGAAGAAGAAAAATGAAGGTGACCTTTTTTAGTAGTGGTCGGTCATGGGTTGACCCATGGGTCCCATGTCCAATCCACATGACCCATTTCAAGAAAATCCTAATTAATTTACATTAATTCCATTTAATCCCTCTTTCACATATTTCCCACACATCACAGAAAAATACCACAACACAATAAAATATCTAATCCAATCAAATCATATCAAATCCATAGATTAATTACCCAAAAGAATTTCCCAATTCATGAAAATTAAATGACTGGAAATAATAGCATAAAAATAACGCTATTCAATATTGCATTAAAAATAATGTCATTAAAATAACGCTATAAAATAATGTTATTATAATAACGTCATTACCATAATGGCACATAAATACCGTAATAATGTCAATTATAAACTTATAAAATTGGTGAGTATTACACAAAACAGTTACCTTTTTTCTTCAAAGTAGGGTTAGATTCTCTAGATTTGTAATCAATTTTCTTATTTTTATTTTTTTTATTACTAGATATACCTTGTACCATGTTAGCTTTTGTTGTCAACTCCTTACCACTCACCATTTTTGGACTCTTTTCTGTTGGTGTCCTCAATGATGATGTGCTTAATCAGTTCTCAGAGAGGCAACTATTTATGTTTATGTTTGATTTGTTGCTTATAGTCTTTCCAACTTTTAGGCAGTTTCTCGATCAAGACTCCAGCAACAAACTCATCAAGTAGTTTGATCTTTTTGGCATGGAGGTCCTCCAATAGCTTATGGTATTCATTTATTTGGACCTTGATTTCCTTGTTGTCTGTTATTTTCCATTGGTAAAAGTGACTGATGACAAATTTCTGTTTACTGACATCTTCCGCAGTATATTTGAGAATCATAGATTCCAAAATTTTATTTTATAATATCAAATCTTATATTAAAATTTTATATTATAATGTCAAATCATTTTAAATTATATTAAAAATTAATGGGAAAAGTATATTCTATATCCATAACATTTACATGCGTTTTCTTTCATATCCTTGAACTTTTTTTTTGGTTAAATATGTCCTATTTTTTTCAAATATATCCTTTTTTATTAACACCATCAGTGGGTTAATGCCGTTGATAACGTGACACATGACGTGGCTAAAATATTTGCTAAATCAAAATAGTATAGTTTTGGCTTAGTCCTTATTCTTCATACAAATTTTCAGCCACTTCCTTCCACTACCAAAGCCATACATCCCAAATTCCCTTGCTTAAATATATAATTAAACTTTCTTAATCTTCTTCCCACATTTTTTTTTCCTTAGTCTTTGAAGGCTTATAGTAGAATTCCATGCTCAATACACATATATTCATGGTTTAAGACACACACGCGCGCGCACGCACGCACGCACGCACACATAATTTCATCTCTTTCTATCCAATTCCAGCACAAGAATAATACAATAGAGAGTTTAAATCAGAAATATTAACAGAAGAAAATTCAAAGGATTGGTTTGATTTCTCCTTACCTCTTAATTTGCATTTTCTATCTTAGTCTGAGTAAGGAAGCCAGGGCTCACCAAGATTTTCCCAAATCAAATTCTAAATTCACCAAAGCAAAAAGAAATTTGGAGAAATTAAGTCCCAAATATAGTTTAAGAGGTAAGGCTTCATAGGTACATTGGATTTAGGTGATTATGCTGAAAATAGAGGAAAAAGGGGTTATCGGAAGGCTTATCTTCTACCATCTCATGGTGGCTAGTAAAGGGGCTGATTGCCAGCGGTAAACGGCCAGACCATGCCGGACGAACAAGCAATAGTGGTGGAAGGACCCTTTGCAACTCATCCACTCGTCTCTTTCTCATATTGCTCTTCTTTGCCTTGAACCGTAAAGGAGATGAAAGAAAAGAAGAAAAGAGGTAGAGGGAAGGAAGAGGAAACGACCACTGACGAGATTTCGGTCGGAGAATGGCAGCATTCATGGTGGTTTCCATCTCTGCCTTCTCCCTTCTCTCTCTTGGCTACCACTCATGAAGAAGGTCACATTTTTTGGCTTCCAACAAAAAGATTGAGGCTTTATTTTGATTAAAAGAAAGTGCACACATATGTGGCACTCCTTGCACCACTTGTCCACTCTCTTAGCTATAATTGCATGGAACCACTCGTTCCCAAATTTCTTATTCACTAAGGTCCTTAGTATTTTCAAATAAATTCCCAAATTAAGCTCAAGGTTCAAATTCATTTTTATTTCTCTATTACCATACTTTCCCAAATAAATTCAAGAGCTCTACTTTGCCCAACGATTTAAAACAAGTCCCAAAAATTATTACCATTATTTTCAGTTAAGTCCTCTGTTGAGGATTTATGTGAAAATTTCTCACAACGAAAAATATAGATGTTTCAAGATTTTTGCGGTTCCATTAAATTTCAAATTGGTCCCAAAATTTCACATATAAGCATATAATAGGATTAATACATTCGCCAAGTGAATTTAAAATTCATGGCTATTACAGATTGCGTTGATCCAACGACCCATTATTTCCCAGAACCATTTGATCTCGTCTGTTGAAGCTTTTCATCGGACGACCCAAAATGAGAAGAGTTGAGTGCTCTTTTAAGATGAAAGAACAAAGGTGCCAAATCCATAATTAACATGATTATATAATTTAATTTTAGAATATAAAATTTAAATTATTATTATTTTAATAGTTACTGTAATAAGGCACAACATTTGCTATGTTTCAATATCTAATTTTAAACTATTATTTGCTATGTTTCATTGTATGCAAGGAAATTTTGCAATATTTATTATTAATAACAATTATTGCTGAAGTTTTTGTTGAAGTTAATTCCAATTTTGATAATCAATCCTTTAACTGAGTCAAAAAGGATATAATAGAGCTATAGTCATGCTTGAAGAGTTGAAATTAGAACATACTTTCATCAATCTCCTTTTAGTTTGGAATATGTTGGTGATGCACGTTCTTGAGTCTGTGTGTATTTCCATCAATAATTGCTTATTGGAAGTTCTTCTACTAAATATAAGGACCATGGACTGAGTCTCTCTAATTTGATCAAGTTTTAAGATTGTGAATATTGTAATATTCAAGTAGTGGAGAATATGTTCCATATTCTCTGTCATGCCCCAAAAATGAGCACGTGATTGGCACAGAAGTTGAATTCCACCTTACCTCTGTAAGCTTGACTTGACCATCTATTCCCATAAACATAATGATTTTATATATTTAAAATTATTTTATGCGCATAAAATACAGCGCTTCGGAAAATAAAGGAAAAAAAATTATATTTCAATCATTTTAAATAAATATTTAAGAACATTCATCAAAGATGTTTGCTCAAACATCCTTGAGGTATCACATACACATATCCAAATACATCATCCTAGTATTGCCTACTCGATTACAGAGCATCTAGACAACCTAATCAATAATTTACAAATCATCATATCCTGAATGATGGGATGAAGATCTATGATGCTTTTTGGCACGTTATTCTTTGTAGAGATTGTGGTTGCTAAGATTCAAACCTTATACATGTAACTGAATATTTACTTGAGAGAATTCTACCACAATCACACACGACACAAGTATACATATATATATATATATATATATGTAGATGTACATATTTGATATAGTTATCTATATTTTAGTGTACATGATATTTAGCATGACATACACTTTGGAATCACATTAAAATCATTAATAAATGCATTCAAAATCAAGCCAAATCACGTTTTAAACAAGTTATGATTATGCACAACAAGTTACTATGTGTATGAAGGATCAAAGAAGGTACTCAATCACAATGTCAATACGGCACAAGCATGAAGTTGCACAAGTACATAATCATTATCATCCTTTTCCTCTTTCCCAGACCCTTCCTTGTTTAACCCAGTCCACAATATGCGTCTGTATTGGGACTAAAATAATCCATCCTTATTTCACCCGTGTCTTCAAAGGGACAAATATGTAATTCACCCTTATTTTATCCCTATCCTCAAAAGGACAAATATGTAATTCACCCTTATTTTCACCCATATCCTCAAAGGGACAAATATATAATTCACCCTTATTTCACCCCTGTCCTCAAATGGACAAATCTGTAATTCACCCTTATTTCATCCTATGGAATCCTATAAACTCTATTTTCATTTCTTTCAAGATCAAACACAATCACATTATATAAACATAGGCAACCATATGCATCTTATTTCAAAAAAAGTTCACAATAGTCTCACACTTATACATTTCAATGCATATGAATGCATTAATTTCATGTCTCACACACACACACACACACACACACACACACATATATATATATATATATATATTTATAGTACACTTTTAATATATACATAAAATAAGCAAACAAGGTAAGGTAGGATTTCTCACCTCGATTCCAAGCTAAAATTCTACACTTCAAATCAGAGGATAAATGCCAAGGAACTCATCAAAGGCCTAATGAACAAGCCAAGCAAAGAGATAACACAAATTCAGAACATAGGATATTAATCATTTAACTTTATTATATTTTGAGGCTAAATTCGGATATAAACTTTAGAAAAATTCTGGTATTAATCCATAGCTCAAAAAATTCTGAAATTTAGTACATAGACTTATTAGTATGTTGATATATTATGATAAAAATTTCAGATTAAAACTCCCTCTTCTAATCCATCTAAAGACCCTATAAATGACCAAAGGTTAGAACTGTCTGAATTTGCATCAGTCCTATCTTTCAATTTAATAAACCTATCAAACCTTAGCCAAATGCTATGAAATTTGGTAGACAATTAGTATGAGATCCTGTCTAAGTGCCATAAAATTTTCAAGTCAAAATAAATTTTTTTAGTTATTATGTAAAATCCAAAATTCACACTTGTTTAAAATGCCTCTGCACTAAATAAAGTATTGTTTCCATGTTTATTTGACTAAGCAGACTAATTTTAATGAGATTGAACCTTTTGAAATTATATTAACATAATATAAAGAATCTCTCACAAAAGTTTCATGATTTTAGGAATTAATTTGGTCATCCAAAACTCACAAAAACAACATGTTATAACAGTATCATTTTCATATTCTTCAAATTTCAGCTATTGTCTTTGGTGCATTAGGGGTACTGAACCAACCCAGAAAATTCTAAATTAATTAAGACATATACTTGGACACCATTTCTTATTACATACCAAAATTCAGATCAGTTGGAGTCCATTTAGTGCCTCAAACAATCCCAAAATTTCAGTAGCAACAAAAGACAACTATAACATTGAGCAAATTTAATTCTACTATCCTTTCCTAAATTTCTTTATTCAAACTTTTACTTCTATTTCCTTTACTTGATTCAAGCTCATATTTCACTTTATATAGGTTCATATATTAATAATATATTTTTTCTAAATTTAAATAAGCCCCAGTAAACTTTTCATTATTTTCAATTTAGTCCCTACAGTATATTGTCATGCTTTTTCTCTACCATTTCTGATTTCTAGCTACAATCTTAACCATAAATTTCTAAATTCAGCCCAGAATTTCAGTTTGAAAGAAAGAAATGTCATTTTTCTCAGATTAAGCCCACGCACATGAAAAGAGAGAAGAGACTGGAAGCCAAGCTAATATTCTACCTTTCAACTTGTAATTGTGAGGAAATAATGATGCTAGATGGTTTTTTAAATCCTCAAATCCATGAATCTCAGCCGAGGGGGAGCTTTGTTGCCAGAGGAAACTTGATGGAGGCTTGAGGAATCTGTGGGTGCTTGGATTTGGTGAAGGAGAAAGTGAGAATGACGTAAAAAAGGTGATTCACAAGAGAGAGATGTGCTGTTGTGTGTGAAGCTTCTCAATTATGCCAGGGGATAGTAGAACACGTGGATGCCACTAATGACCCTTTGGCTGAAATGTTAAAAGGCTCCTTTTCATTTCTTTATTTTTCAATATGATCCCTGACCTGTTAAATAAAATTCTATCCATACCCCTAAAAATTATTTTGTCATTCATTTCTCCTTATTTATCTTTTCCATAAAAGATAATGTCAACATGCATCTTTATAAAACTTTAAATAGGTCATTTAGAAAAAAAAAATTAATTCCCTAAATTGTTAAATTTCACACTCTGGGAATTATCTCAAAAATCTCTTGTATTACATTCTTTGAATTATAAACTTTGAGTTGTCATGTCCTCTCTTATGAAATATAGAAAATTTGCAAATGAGGCAAAGATTTCTAAATTTAATTTAGTAAATTACATTCAGTTGGAATATATTGTTGAATAAGCATGTATTCCTTTTACATTGAGTGGTTTAATATAGTGAGTAAATTATCATTGAATTAGTTTAATATTTGTTTAAGCACTACTCCTTTCGACATCTGCCTCCTGTGCGCACAGAAGACAACAGGAGTAGTTGGATTTTGATCCAACGGTTTCATTTTTTTTTTCAATATTTTTTTTTAAAATTAATAATTATTATTTTATATTTATTATTATGTTTAAATTATCGTTATATTAATTAATATTTGTAAAAAAGATTTTAAAAGATACTAAATGAATAAAAGTCGTTATATTGAATTGATCCAATGAGTCCTGAATTATTTTCTACACGCATGAGACAATCCAATCTCCTTATATAGAGTTTTTTTTTGGGTCCCATTTCTTTACCTTATGCGTCTTCACCATTTCTGTTCTCTTTTTTAAATTGATCATTTTTCTTGATTTGAAATCAAATCTCAAGGAGATTTTTTGAGAAATAAAAAATCATCATAGTATAGCATGTCATCCTTAATTCCTATGTCTCATTGTAGCTTTTTAATGACAACTAAGACTTCTCTTAATAGTAACATGACATGTGATGTGAAATAACGTGACTTTGAGATGTGAAGAGTGGTTAAGTGTAAGCTAAAGTGACGTGTTCACTTTTCAAGATGTGATGTGATTTGACGTAAATATCAAACAACAATATTACTTATTAATGTAATCTCTCTTATATCTATTTATAAAACACACGGTAAGTAAACACAAGTTTGGTTACGTAAAAAATATCTCGTGTATAGATAAGTGTTTGTAAGTAAAAGCTAAAAATTCACATTTTATTCACAACTAGAGATAGAAAGATTGAATTTTCTAAAGAGAGTAATAATGTGATATGTTGATTATATTTTTTCCTCTCTTTTTTCCGTGCTTGGTATTTTAAATTTCTCTGTTTGCAATATATGCGTAAACTAGGTTAATCATTTATTGTTGTGATATTTATTATTGTGATATGCCTTGTGCTGCATTTGACCCGAGTAGTCCGAAAGCAAGTTGAGCATAGCATGTGGTTTGAAGAAGTTGAGAGCCCAATTGGTATTAACACCACTAGGGTCCAAAACCTAAAAGTAACATAAGATAAATGTACTTAATTAATTTAACTAGCCCAAACCAACATAAGGAAGTATGGCCCATTAACACAAAAAAAAATGAAAAAGGAAACGATTAAAACTAAATTAATTTGTAATATATAAGGATAAGAAGAAATTAAGTGAATTAGTTAGTAAAGAATTAATTAGGTTAACTTGACTAGCTTGAGATAGGCGTGTAGACTCCTGGAAAGTAGGAATAAGAAAATCTATAAGCAAAAGGAAAAAGGAAAGCTTAACAACTTTGTTTGTTACAATAAGCCTTGGTGAGATTTGGATAAGTTAAACTTATGATTTAAATAATTAGTTATTTAAATTAAATTGATGGAAATTAAATTCAACAAGAGATAAGAATAGCTAAATAAGGGAAGGTTGCATTAGGAGTATGATAAGATTAAAATATAGTAAATATAAAATAAGAAGATTAAGTATAAAATAATATGATAAGACAAGATTAGGATAGCCTTCAATATAAAATAAATTTAAGTAGATAATGAATAAAATTTAGAAGTAATAAAATAGGATTAGAATAGGATGGCAATTCAAATATTAAAAATATCAATAAAACAAGGAAAATAAGATTGGCCTAAGCTTAGGACACTTAGGCGTGTAAGCGGAAAAATTAATTTAAAAATTAATTAAGATATGGTTAGATTTTAAAAAATATAAATAAGCTACAGATAAGGTGAGTTAGTTTAAACATAAGGATAAAATCAAGTTAAAAGATGTAGAGAGTTTTGGTTTCAAATTAAAATGATTCCAATGGAAATTAGTTAGAATAAGAAAATCAAATCCAGGAGATATCATTAGATGAGGAACTCCAACCAATTTAAATAAAATAAAAACGAAGTAATGTCGGCGTGTGAAGCTAAGGAAGTAATTTGATTAATAAAAGATGATGATATTTAAATTAAATTAAATATAACAGTAATAAAACAAATAAAATGTTTAAAATATCACATCTATATTTTCATATTAAATATAAAATCATATTATATTAAATATTATAGATATAAATTAATTTAAATTAAAATATTAAAAGAAAACAAATAAAATAAATCAAACTCTTAAAACGGAAAAAGAAAAAAGTCATCAACGTGATGAGTTAGAAATTAGTCAATATACTATTAGGTTAGCAAATTCAAACATAGGTAGTATTTACTCAGCTTGGTGTCCCTGCTTTTCGGTAACACCGTTGCTAAAAATATTAGCAACGATTAACACCGTTGCTAAAAGTAAAGCGTGGTTAATTTTTCAACTATTTTTACCTTTCGCAACGCTTTTACTTTTAACAACAATCTTAACCTTTGCTAATCCAAAAAGCACCCTGCTTTTACCGAACTCGTGTTTATCCGCCACCTCTTCAAAGTGTTGTCCTATATCTTCATCTCTCCACTGAATCATACACACACACACACCTTTGTGCTGCCACACCTAGCCTCATTCCCACCTTTATTCCCATCTTCAATCCTCCATCGTGTACACACAATCGCACACGATATCAACACCAACACACCTCACCGTCCCTCACGTCGTACACCATATTGACACACTATTACACTTCAATTCCAAATTTTCCACTTAGTCCAAATGCACAAATCTGAGAAGCAACAATCAAGGGAAAAAAAGAAAAGAAGTTAAAGTCTTTCACACAAAATTTTACAACTCTTCTTTAGGTAAGATAATTTTCGTTAATAAGAACAAGAGAAACTAAAAACCCTAATCACATCCTTGTTCTTTTCTTTTTCAAAAAGAACGTCCATAGCTAGTTGGAATCCACATATGCTTTTCTCCATAGCAACTCAGAAAAATAGTTCTCATATTGAATCTAGGTGAGTGGACAAATCTTTAAATAACAGGATCATAGTGTAGTGTATTATGATGTTTGAACAGGGTCGATATCCTGAAGTTCACCGTTAAAAAAGAAAAAGCTTTTTATCATGAATAAATTTTGCTTGTTAAAATATAGAAAATTCTGAATATAAGGAGAAAATAAGTAATCCTAAACAATAATATGAAAATTGATTATTATTATTATGATTATGTGAATTTAAAGTGAATATGTTCATGCTATGTTGAATTTTTGTGATTGAGAAAGTCGTATGGCATGTTTGATTTATCGAGTGGTATCTCTTTCTGCGGAATGAGTTATATCGGTAATGAAACTCAGTTGATAGAGGAAACACTTTCTCACAATATGAGTATTTAGCTCGAGTAATTGAGAAACTCGTAAGGCGCCCTATCTATGATGATGTTAAGTGTGAGGGTCATTAAGGATCTTAAGAGGGTTTAATGGTGACTCCGCCCAAGTGATGAGTACTAACTCGATAGATGTGTGTTTGATGATTGATTGTGGAATTCGGCTATATTATGGTATGTTTTTTTGACTGTGTTCTGAATGGTATTTTATCCCGTGTGTTCACTTTATAATTTACTCCATATTTTGTTTTTATTATTGAGCGTTCGTACACTCACTGAATTATCCCATAACTCACTCTCATGTTTTCCCACTACAAAAAAAAAGGGAAATTAGAGACGAATTTTAGGAATAGAATATGTCCGTCCCAAATTCCATCCTTGATCCACCCCTAATTTCAAAGTTAAAAAGCGAGAATCAGAAGGACATAAATTATCCGTCTCTAATTTAATTTTAGTCCCTAATATTAGGGAGAGATTTTGTCTGTGTCAAAACCCGTCTCTAAAATTTTTCTCAAATTTTTAAATCACTTAAAAATTAAAGACGGATAATTTATGTTTTTGATTGTCATTTCTAATTATTTTTAATTTTTTTTACATATATTTAAAATTTATGGATGGAATATTTCGTCCCAAGATGTCCATCGGCAAGCAAGTTAATTTAAAATGACGCCGTATTGATTCTGAGATGGATATTTCCTTCCCAGAATTTCATGTCTAAATGCCAATCTTTTAAACGACATCGTTATTGCATCATCTTTAACCCGTGCCCTAATTCCCCCATTTCCTATTCTTGCCGTCATACCCCGTCCCAAAATCCTCTCCCCCTTCCTTTTTTATTTTTTCGATAATCACCTTAAGCTCTTTGTCTCGCTGTTGTCCGTGTAAGCGTTGGTCTCTCTTTGTTCCAGGTATGTTTCTTCGAATTCGACTGTGACATTTTTTGGGTTTTGTTTTCTTCTGTGCTATCTCATTCTGTTAACTCACGCTTCGACTCCTTCATTGTCGCCATCGTCTTTGTCCTCACAACCATTGTCGAGTGTTGCCGTGGTGGCTGAAGTCCTCTCTCCTCCATTGTTGAACTTCAAGTTAGCTTCCTTTTCCTTTTTTTTTTCTAATTTGTTGATTCTTTATTTTTTTTCTACTGTGTTGGTGCTGCTATTGATTGTATAAATTTTTCTGATGTTTGAAGTATATTCTTTTGAAATTTCATAAATTTCATAAATTACTAGACCAAAAGGTAAGAATGTTCATCAGGTTCATCAGGTATTGATGTGTTGGTGTTGCTACTGTCCTTTTTTTTAATTATAAAGGAAGAATAATAGTTGGAAAAAAAAATAATTTGCATAGAATTCCCGTGAAATTTGAGATTTTTCCAATTTATTCTCATAAACTTCTAAATCTAGCAAAATAATGGGAGATAGCAACATTAAAATCAAGGGACAGATGAGAGGTTTGTGGGTGAGAAACAGTCTGGATTTTGGAATTAATGTAGTGATTAACATAGCATCACACTCTTTGTAACCAAACAGTAATTCAAATCACTTTGCTGTTGTGGAAGTATTATAATGGTTTGTACATATATCTGCCATTTAAATTAGAGTAAATTACTGATTTAGTCCCTCAAAAAATACAATTTTTTTAATTTAGTTCTTGAAAAATCAAGTGTTTTAATTTAGTACCTGAAAATTTGCATTTATTCAACTTGGTTATTTTTGTTGTTAAATCACAAAATTTTCATTGTTAAGAGTTACTTTGACAAAGAGAGATTAAATTGAAATAAATATAATCTTTTAAAAACTAAATTAAAAAACTTAATTTTTCAATAATTAAATTAAAACAGTTATATTCGGACTAAATTACCAAATTACTGTTTAAATAAATAGAGAAAAGTGAGGATAATTGGCTTCCTGTCATCTCAACAAATTACTCTAAATTCAATACAATTTACTATTAAAAGGGAAAATAAAAATTAAGAAACCAAAAAAAAAGAAAAAAAAGAACAAATGTATTGGCACTTTCATTCATTTTCAATTCTTAGGTATATTTCACGCTTGGAAAAAAAGATGTAGAATATGAAAGTTCAGGCATACCAACCAAAGTGAGAGTGGGACAATGTAACGTCTACTAGATTTATACAATTTAATAAAAATTATAAGATAGATCTTGTGAAAATCATGGTGAAACCAAGAGATTTTTTTAAAAATCCTTATAAAATACCTAATTTGCATAAAAAAAATAAGGAAAACTTGAAACAATTCTTCAATATAAAATCTATTATTGGGTAGAGGACGATCGGTTGATTGATATGAGATTATCGGTCGACTAATTGTCTTTAAGTTTGCACATGTCTAAAACCGAGGGGCATCAGTCGACTGATGAAGGAGAATTGGTCCTTACAAAATAACAACATGAAAACATGGTAAAATCATTTAGTTTCAAAATACATGTAATTTACAGCATTTCTTCAACCTTTCTTGCAATTACTTCTAGAATGAAGCTACAATACATGAGGTTTATACACAACTCGCCTATTTCTATACATATACAAAGGTGCATAAATCTCTAAAAGTTTACACAACATCTTCTTCACTAAATAACTACTTAACAAGTCTACTAA
The DNA here is from genome assembly GCA_037074585.1 of Biancaea sappan. Lineage (NCBI taxonomy): Eukaryota > Viridiplantae > Streptophyta > Magnoliopsida > Fabales > Fabaceae > Biancaea > Biancaea sappan. The sequence goes on along the minus strand of CM073491.1, from coordinate 13,697,803 downwards.
CTTGTTCTTTATGCTTTCTCTCACATTTCTTACTTCAATTCCTAAAATGGTTAGTCATAATATAAAATCATGATATATATAATCTCAGTAGCTAGTTTATCTAAAGAAAACATTTCATAAACCATTCCAGCCACAAAAGCAGTTATCAGTGAATATGTCTCACTTCCATGAACATAGAAGAATTGACATAAGCAATCTCAATAGCAAACTCATTTTATGAAACATAAACTGATTTCTGGACACATAACTGGTGTCATAATTTCTTTCTTAGCATAGTGCACTATACTTTAGCTACTTTAGCTACTTTCTCAGGAAAAGTACTCAATGTCCCATGAGTAATTCTTAGTTCTGTCATCTCATAAGGAATTTTACATCTTATGAGGAATTCTATCATCTCATGAGGAATTTTTGGGATTTTGTCTTCTCATAAGGATTTTTACATCCTATGAGGTATTTTTATCATCTCATGAGGAATTTTTGGTTCTGTCATCTCATGAGGACATAAACTTTACTTTTCAAGAGAAAGTTGATTCTTTATTCTCATAGAAAACTTCAAGATATATATACTTGCTAAATCATATAAAAGTATGATAAATAACTGAAAAACTTGCTTTCTAACTATCTCATGGAAAGAACTCACTATATCCTATGAGGAATTACTTCATCCCATGAGGAATCAAGTTTCACTTTCATGAGAAAGCATATTCTTAAACATTCATGGAAAGATTTAGCATAAACTATAGCATATCATACACAAGCATGATAAATAACTGAAAATAAATTGCTTTTATGAATAACTAGCTACCTTTAATTCTTTCTATAGTTGAACTTGTGGATTCTCTCCTAGTTTCTCTCTAACTCCTCTTGTTTCCTCAATTTCAGACTTCCTCTTCTTCTATTTTCTTCCTCTTAGTCTGAAAATTACTATTCTATGAATTCTCAAGCACTAAAATCCATCTAAACTAGGGAAATTAAGTTAGGAAGCTTACCTTTGATAATTTTCTTGTTAGAAACCTAACTAGAATTCCTTCTTTTCCTTCTTCTTCTTCTCCATGTTTCTCTCTTTCCCTATTTTCTAAAATTTCAAAATTCTCTCTTTCTTTCTCTCTACTTGCTTCTAAAAGGTTTAAAGAGTCTTTTTAGCATGGAAATTCCTCTTTTACCCCTATTTTCTTATTTCTGAGCTTCCTTGACATGTTAAGGGCATCCTAGTCAAATTTTCACTAATTTTTTGGTTAAAATTGACTTACTTTACACTCCAGTAGGCAATTAGTTGACTGATTGCTCACGATTAGTCGACTGATGTGCCATTAGTCGATCGATCCAACCCGATTAGTCGATTGATTACTTCAGCACCTAAAATTTCATCCTAACAGAGAGTAATTAGTCGACTGATCTCTCCTCATTAGTCAACTGATTGCATATATCAGCAACCTGACTTGATTTATGATGCTATTAGTCAACTAATTGTTACCATTAGTTTACTAATTCCCTCAGAACTTCATTTTTTTCTTCTATTCTTAGCTCATTTATCCTAATTTCTTATGCCTTTTCTTGATGACTTGCTTCTAGGCATCCCAAAAGTATATTTTAATAATTTCTAACATTGTTTCCAACTTAATAAAGAAAATATAACTTTAATAGAGGAAAATATAGGATGTTAAAACAACACAAACATGGGGGGTCAGACTCATAAATGAGTTGTCAACAAGAGAGACCACACCTTTTTATAAACTCAAAATCAATTTACATAGAACAAATAATCTGTAGGTTTCTTTTTTTACTTTTTTTTTTCATCTATTCTTGTACCCTTATATACTTATTTATATCAATAAAGGATTTTTTCCCGATTCAAAGCTTGTTGGTTAATATCTCTGGCCATGTGTGGACTTGCATAATTTTCTGGAGTCCAGGTTGGTAGGCCTCAAATTATTCCTATTGTTTCCATTTCTTGTGCTGGGCTTTGGTGTAGATAGAAATCAAATTTAGTGTTTTTGCAAGTAATTTATCTATTTAGTTGTTTCTTATTTTTTTTGTTGGTTAGCAATTGTGTGTGTGCTGAAGTGCTAACCATTGGGCTATTTTCTTTTAATTATAGCATCAAGAATTTTTTGTTGATTTGTCAAAATTTGATAATTGGTTTCATTAGGTTTCTTTTAAATTTGAATGTGTTACTTTAAGGGGAAACTCTGCCAAAATTTTCATTGACTTATAATCTACTTTAAATTTAGTGTTTTTAATGTGTTTATAATCTATTTTAGTATCATAATTCATAACCATCTTTAGAAATTAGTTTCATGCTTGCACCTAATGAGCTTTTTTAATATAATAGTTTATGCCAGATTGTAGATTGGATACGAATTTTATGATTTTTTTTTGTTGGTCAACACTTGTGTGTGTGTTGAAGTGCTGACCATTGGGCTAATTATAAGGAGAAATATGAAAGAGATAAATCTCAACCATTAAGATACTATAGGGAGAAGATAAAAGACATAAATCTCAATCATTAAGATATTGATTTATTTAAATTTATGTAGTTAATCTTAGAATGTCTTGGCCTCTTAGTGGAGAACATGGATATGTCACAAAATGGTCAGTGGATGTACAACATGGTGGGACCTAATAATGTTGGGTTTACAAATGAGTTTATGGAAGGGATAGAGACATTTATTAGTCATGTCGCGAAATTACGAGTTTACTTGATGGAAGGACGATAAGGTGTCCTTGTGTAAAGTGCAAGTGTAGGAATCTTATAGAACCCAATGATGTTAGGTTGTACCTCTATTAGAAGGGTTTCCAACCTAATTACTATCATTGGATAGTCTGAGGCACCAGAGGGTCAGTATGAAGAAATGGTATGTGGTGCAACTAGGCATATTGTAATACTTGCCATTTAAATTTCTTTTTTTTATTGTTAAATTTTATTTCATAAATATTGGCTTGCAAATTGTGTGCAATATGTGTCTGTGATGTTGTGTTGTGATGTGGTAATGCTTTAATATGTGATTTTGGGCTATAGACTAGTAATGCAAGATGCTAGGTCACATAAGGACTAAAGTGAAAATTTCAAGGACTAAAATGAAAATTTTGGAATCTTGTCGAGTGTAGCAGAAATGTGTATAAGTATATGAATAAACAGAGAAAATTATAAGGAACCTTGATGTGAAATAAGGAATGGAAAATAATTTCTAAACCTCAAGATATTAATTTTGAAATTAGGAGTGTGATTAATTTATTAAATGGCTTTTAGGAATAAAAGAAAATCTTAAAATAAAAAAATAGTGAACAGTGAGTGCATAGTTTTCTGGAAACTAAATAAATAAAAATAGTAATACTAGGTGTTGGATAATGCAAAGGATTAAATAATGTAATTGGTTATTTATCCAACTAACCAAATCCCTTTTAATATTAAAATTAAGGACTTTGTTTTCTTTTTCTTTTATTAAATAAGAAGAGTATCTTAAAGAAGTGTGATTTAAATATATTATATTTGCTTAAGATAATCTAAGATTTATATAACAAATCTTTTTGAGTTTTAAACAATTAAATTATATAGGTTATGCATTATTGTAGAACAATTAGTAAATAAATCTAAAATTATGTTTTCAAAATCTATTCAAATTCAGATTTTATTTACCGAACTATCCTATTGGTATTTTTGAAAACTTCAAGAAAAGAAATCAATAGGAAGATTTACCCTTAGCAAATAATTGATAGTTTATATATTAAAATAATGAAATCCTCATCTAACAACTCTAGTTTTTTAAATTTATTTCTTTTATGACAATATGATATAAGGGATGTTATATTAAAAATAAACTTTTAGCAAGCTATCCTCTGCACTTTCAAACTTGAGTTTATATATTGTGTTGTCACCTTCTCTCATTCTCTCCCTCGAATTTATTCGCGTGCAGATTTGCTACTCCTTTCTACGGAGGAGCAGCGTGCTCTTCCCTTTTAGCAATGATAAAAATAGTTGTTAAAGGAAGAGCACACTGCTAAGAGGAGTAGTGGATCCGCACACAATTTATTCGATTCTTCCAGTACATATAATTCCAATACACAAAGCACACACCACTTGGCAACACATTGTGTACATCCTTCCCCCCCCCCCCCCTAAACACCCATTTCTCTCTCACATATCCACCTCTTCACCAAGTAAGCACACCACATTCATAAATTATCATCACCGCCACATTCAATCACCAACACTCAACAAAATTACAATTTTGGGTAGTCCAATCGGATTTAATATTCAAGGAGCAAAAAAAAAAGATTTAAGGTAAGTCGTGGCTTTTACTATTCTTTAATTTATATTGGTTTAAACAAATACAAACACACCGTAACACCTTCTATATTTCTTCCTCTTATATTTGAAAACCATCAACATCATAGAATAAAATTCCTATTCGCATCAAGAAAGTTTTGATCGGTGAGAATTCGTTAGAATCTAGGTGACTAAACCAAATATTCTTTAAGGGATTCAAGTTTTGAGAGTTTTGTGTAATTCAAGTTTGATGAGATTGATAACGGGAATCATTAGGGAAAAAGAGATGGTTTGTGAGACAAATATGATTAATTGTATTATGGGATACCTTGTAGTTATCCGGTAGAAATTGATATGGTGATTTATTGATAATTATATTGTTGAATATATTGATGTACATATTGGTGTTTTATTTAAGTGATTATTTGAAATTGGTTGAACCATGTTTATGTTTGGTTGGGATAGTACTCTCTCTCACATCAAGAGAGAATTCCAAGTGTCAGGATGACTTGACATCTGAGAGTAGAGGCAATAATTCCCTTGATAGGAAGTTAAACCCGGATTTAATCCGTGAGGCACCTTGAGCATAAAGAATAAGGTTGTGCAACATGGCAAGTTGTGATCAGATTGGCTATTTAATGAGATTGATTGAGCGGGCCTACAGGCACTCCCAGATATTTTTACTATTGACGAGTACTAGTTATGTTGGTTTAAATTGTTTGATTGAATTGCAACTCTCTGGTAGGTACTTTCCTTGTAATTTGTGATTCAAGCTTTTGCTTTTATTTTATTGCTTTACATAGCGGATTTTATTAGAGCGGGGATTGGCTTGCTCACTTAGATATTTATCTCACACTCGTTAATTGAGAGCATGTTTTGAAATCCGGTGGCTTGCTACAAACGGGCTTATATTACCCAAAACCAAGGTTTTGAAAATTTTAGAGATGTTTGGCTGCATACAAATGGATGATTTCAAAATTTCTTATGGCCACTGAACCTAGTTTTATGCCAACTTGAATTGTTGAAACTTCTATTATTATTTTGTGTGAGTTTGTTGATCTTATTTTTGTACAATTTATTGAAAAACTAATACATGTATATTTTTAATCAAATATTTTTTCCAACAGTTAAAAAAATTATTATTAAAACATTCATATAATTATTTTAAAAACATAGATAAAATAAATAAATTCATTTCATTACAACATTCATAAATGTATATTTTAAATCAAATATTAGTACTAATAGTTAAAAAAAATATCATTAAAACATTAATATAATTTATTTTATTACATTTTCATATGAGAAAAATTAAAGAAAGATAAATGAAATAAAACAACATAATATTAATACCTTTTCTGGTAATTACACATTTAAAAGTGCTTCTACTAATCAATACCCAAAAGAAATCTATTTTCTAAAATCATTTTTCTAATAACAGTTTATAAACATAAATCACGTTCATACAAAATTAATTCTAGTCAAAATCAATTCTACTCAAACTTAGGTTTACCTAACGAGTTTCCAAACACCCACTTACCCTTTTTTAGCTTAAGCAGTGAAAAAGGAGTTTCTATAAGAAGGCTAAATTCGTTGTTGGACTATCTCATTGTTGGGTGTGTCTCAAGTTGTTACTTTTCATTTTATTAAGCTTAGAAAGCTCTATGGTCAATTAGGACATCTAGGGTATTTCGGACTATTAAACTACTTATTTATTGTATTTAATTTTACTAAATTTGAAGGATTATATTTTTGAGAATTTATGACATGGAATATGGTAGAAATTGCTATGAAAATTATAGATTGAATTACATGATATGATTTTATGAATAAATGGGATTTTGAACTATTTTATTTTAAATATTAAAACTATAAATTTGGGAGATTGCAAGGAATTCGGGTAAGTTTTTATTTTTCTTTGTGTGTATATAGCATACGGTCATAAAAATTTATATCATTTACATTATAAATTAATATTTATTTTAACTAATGTTTATTTATATTTAATTAATAGTTCCAAATTTTAGTCTTTATTTTATTATGTATATTCATATATATATATATATATATATATATATATATATATATCTTTTTTTTTTCAAATTCTGAATTATTTTTGAAATCTAAGTTGTTTGTTGTAGGGCTTCTACATGATGCATGATTAAGACATGTTTTAGATATGTTGAGTTAATACATGAACTTCTAATTATATTACGTATGTTTAATGATAAGAAACAATGATATTAGGAAAAAGGAATTAGATATAACAATACTAGATAGGCTTACGGTAGCACAGGTTTGTGCTATCGTGTCAGTCAAGTGCCTGGTTTTGGGGCGTGACATATATGATCGGTGAAGAGCTTCCCCAAACATTATATGAGCCCCCCAACCTAATTACCTAAACCTTTTATGGTTTGTTACAGTTTGCCCAAGCCCTTTTATGGGAAGGGTGAAGTAAACATTCTGAGTTGTCAGCGGCTGTATGACTATTGAGCATCAAGTCAAATTATAACATGGCCAAGGGGAACTTCAATATGTTCATGTAATTCATGGGTGAGGCCATGCCATTTGTACATTGCCTACCTGATAACTTTCACCAGACAAGAAATTGGCTGCTGGGTTGGGATTTAGGTACATAAAATTGACTGCTGTGAGAATAGTTGCATGCTTTACTACAAGAACGATGTAGACGTAACAGAGTGTAAGTTCTGTGATTGTGCCAGGTATACCACTAGAAGGAACTGTTGTGGTACTCGAAAAAGAGTGGCAAATAAGTATCTAAGGTACCTTCCTCTGATCCTCAGACTTCAAAGGTTGTTCACTTCCAAGGTGGTGGCAAAGCAAATGAGGTGGCAGCATGAAAATTGTCGTGAGGATGAAGTGTTATCCCACCTATCTGATGGAGTTGCGTGGAAAAAGTTTAACTAAACACACGCAGATTTTGCCTCAGATCCTTGAAATGTAACGCTCGGGTTATGTGTTGATGGGTTCACGCCATTTGGTCAGTGAAAAAGTGTATTCATGTTGGCCCATCATTGTTACACCTTATAACTTGCCTCCTAGAAGGTGTTGTGACAGAAATATATGTTCTTGACATTAATTATTCCTGGGCCAAGCAATCTGAAGGCTAAGATAGATGTTTATTTACAACTCCTAATCAATGAGTCGATGAGTTGAAGCAGTTATGGATTGAAGGTATTCTACACATGATGCTTCGCTGAAGTAGAATTTTAATGTGCGTATAGTACTTATATGGACCATAAATGATTTACCAGCTTTTGGAATGATGTCTGGCTAGATGACAGTTGGAAAGTTATCTTTTCCTATTTGCATGAAATGTTCAAAGGCGTTTATGCTGAAACATGGCCAAAAAACATCATTTTTCGATTATCACTGACAATTTCTACCAATAGACTATCTATACCGGAGAAACAAGACTGCTTTCATGAGGAACTGGGAGGAGAAGTCATCACAACCTTCTCGGCTAGATAGGATAGTGGTCAAGCTGCCAACTTTCAGGGGTATAGAGTGACACACAATTAGACTAAGAAAAGTATTTTATGGGAACTCCTGTACTGAAAGATAAATCTTGTATGGCATAACTTAGATGTGATGCACATTGAGAAGAATGTATTTGACAACGTTTTCAATACTGTAATGGATGTCAAAAGACAATGCGAAAGCCAAGATGGGTATCAAATAATATTTCCGTCGTAAGGACTTGGAGCTAAGGGTCTGAGGTGACAAGCAACTGAAACCAAAGACACACTACTCCCTCAATTTAGAGCAAAGACATGATGTGTGTCAGTGTGTTAAGAAGCTCGGCTTTCCTGATGGGTATGCCTCGAATCTAGCGCGATGTGTTGACTTAAAGGAAGTTAAGCTCCATGCCATGAAAAGTCATAACTGTCATATCTTTTTAGAGCGATTTCTCCCATTGCATTCATAGAGCTTTTAGAGGTTGTGTGGAGATCGCTAGCAGAACTCAGTCGGTTCTTGAGGGACATTTGCTCCACCACACTGATGATGGAAAGGTTAACAAAGTTAGAAGAAAACATTCTAGTGATATTATGCAAGTTGGAAAAGACATTTCCTCCTGGATTCTTTGACTCAATAGAGCACATTTTGGTGCACCTTTCATATGATCGAAGGTTGGCGGCCTAGTACAATATCGCTGGATGTATCCTTTCTAGAGGTAAACACTAATCCAATCTAATATGTCTCTTGCAATTAACGTATCATATCATATAACATTTTATATTTTGTGCTTTGATCATGAACTTAATATAGATTTCTTCACACATTAAAATGAAAAGTGAAGAATAAAGCTAGAGTGGAAGGGTCCATTTGTGAGGCATACATCACTGAACGGACAGCTACATTTTGTTCCCATTATTTTGAGCAGACTATTGTCACTGGAACAACTAAGGTCCCCAAAAATGATAATGGGGGGAACCCTCTAACCGATGCTCCATCTTCAATTATCATGGGTGTACGAGTGGTGATTGCATCACACGTTTCTTAACCAATCAAGAGGTCAAGGTTGCCACAAAGTACATTTTAATAAATTGTGACGAAGTGCGGCCTTATCTTGAGTAAATTCACTCATCAAATATATTATTATAAGTTACCTATCTATTTGATGGTTTCTTAAATCGATCTCTTTCATCAATATAGTTTGTTTCTTGAGAACCTCCAGGCCTCAATGCCTAACATTTCCAATGACGAGGTACACAAGTACATAGTCTTACAATTTTTGAATTGGTTTTGTGCATATGTAAGTATGCAATTCTACTCTGAAATACATTGTATCTGTGTCTTTTAAAAAATGTAATGTTTATTCCTCTTGTGATATGATGTATCTGTGTCTTTGTCCCAATAGGTGCTAGATCTGACAAAATTGGTTCAAGATCTAGTGATGAAAAACATTGCACGGGGCTCGGTGAGAAAAATCAAGACATGGCCGATGTAATTCATCCATTGTTCTGAAAATAAGACCGGATCGGTTGGTTCAACAGGTCGGACCAAGAATTGGCACTAGGTTTGGTCCAGAAGTAACCATTAAACCAGTGAGGGAATGAAACGGTGTAAAACTGGTCTGATAGGCGTTGAACCGGAAAAACCGGTCAAATCGGTTGGTTTTAAGGGTTGACCGATTCAATGACTATTTTAAAAAAAAAAGCTTCAGCACGGCAGTGACAGTGGCAGTGACAGAAGAACAAGAATAATTTCTTTTTTCGATTTTTCCAGAGAGAGAGAAAGAGAGAATGGCCTCTCTAGTGTCTAGTCAACTGAAACCACACCGTCACCATCTCTGTCACTATCGTCTGTAGCTTAGTCTGTTTAACACCACAAACGTCATCGTCTGTCTTTGTTTTCTACTACTACAGATGATGATGAACTCAAAGGGAGGAAGAAAGCATTGAAAAGAGAAAAAATAAACTGAAGAAGGAAGCACAGAAACGTCAAAAGACAAAAGCCTGTGTCTGTGATAATAGGTTCCTCATGACCCTATATTATAGCCTCTAGTCCATATCCATACTTTATAGTGTAAATGATAAAACAAACAAAAGTGTTGATTCCACTTTTCCAAATTCATAATCTCATTTTCATATATAATATAATCATGCCACTTTTATATATATGTTATATAATATTTTTTATTTTATATATATATATATTCATGTATGTTATATAATATTTTTTTATTTTATATATATATATATATATATTCATATATGTTATATAATATTTTTTATTATATATATATATATTTAAAAAAATATTACCGGTTCAGTCACGATTCAATTCAGTCCGACCTTTAACCCTTGAATCAGTGTTTCTACCAGTTCAAAGACCGGTCCGGTTCTCAGAACATTGACTTCATCAAAGGCTATAAGTTTTACACCAAACAGTTTAACCTTCATAAACTCACATATAATTGTGGTGTGTGTATCAAGGGGTCTAACTACAAGGACATTGAGTGTAACTACTACAATGTACTCCAAAACGTGTTTGAGTTGGTGTTCATAGGGTCACCACCAAAATATATGATATTTTGTAAGTACGAGTGGTTCAATCTAACTATCAGACATGGCATAAGAAAAGACCGAGAACTAGGAATTCTTAAGGTTCACAGGTCTCAGAGGCTAACTACATATGACCCATTCATGTTTACCCAACAAGCATTACAGGTATGCTACTGTGATTATCCTGTAAACCACAATAAGGCTAACTACCTGGCAGTGATTAAGGTCAAGTTTAGGAGAACTATTGACACAAAGTTTTTACATCAGTACCGATGCATTTCAAGAAGAAGAAATAAGTCTGATAATGCCTGCCGCGGTAGAAAATAATAGTGACCTTCAAGTCTTCCGCAATGATGGGTAATATAAGGAGGTTGCTGGGGACGTGAATGATCAAGTATTCATCAATGACGAAGAAGAGGAGGATGGAGATAAGGAAGATGACTCTGAAAAAGATGAAGGAGATACATTGTCTGAAAGGGAGAATGAAGAGGAAGTCAATGTGGAAAAAGAAGACTCCTCTAATTAATTCAAATACTTATATTATGGTATAAAATAATTACCTGTAGAATATACAATTATCTAACTTAAAGTTTTGGACTAGCATGTTGTAGCCATGTATAAGGTTTCCTATTAGTTTATTTAACTATTTGATACAGATGTCAAGTAGTCACACAGGTCGAAGTGGAAGGTGTGGAGGAGGCTGTTTCACGATACGCCTACATTGTCCCTCCTCTCTACCATCTACGTCAACACCACCTGATTTGTCCCCTCCTCTATTCTCCAAGATGCTGAGCACTGACTCTGAGCAAATAGGGTCTGCAGAGGTCCCCTCGACTTTTCCTAAGTCAGGCAATGGAGAGTAGACCCCAGTTAATGTTTAGTCCATCGTGCACCCCATCGGGACCAATCTAGTCAACGGCAAACATTTAATATGACCGATTGAAGATACATAAGTTATATTTTTGTGATTTGTTAGTTTTTTAAATGCATAGTATAATAATATGCTTTGTGATTACTAATTAAAAACATATTCAAACTACTTATTTTCTTTACATTCGTTCGTGCCATCTGAGAGATTTCCCCCATCATAAAAGGGAAGTTCGAGGCTCTGGCATACAACCGTTCCACCACTCTTAATGTCCTGTGGGATTTATGGTTTGAAAAATGGGCGGTGAGTTATTTTGTGACTCTTTTTCATTTTTTTTCTGTACTTTACTATTTGAAAGTTAATAGCTGACTTGTTACAGAAACACAACAAATGGTTTCCTAAACATGCACTTCACGTCAGAAGGAACTAGGACGTGAAGTGTGGCCAGGTCTTGCGCCACATGATAGGCCATGTTTGGGTCAAATGGTTTAAGAAGGAACAGAAGCCTAAGTGGATCAACAATGATTTAATGCAATAGCTGGTCCATAAATGGAACACTGAAGAGTACAAGAAAAAGTGTAACTAGGCACGACATAATAGGGCCTCCATTGCCAAGGGAACACTTCACAATGGCGACAGTATACTAGCCTCCGAGCACATGTGTCGCCTAGTAATTAAGCACACTTGACTCGCTTCTTTCCTTTTGATTATTTTTTAAATGTATGTTAGTTAAGATAAATTATTATTTTCTTTCATGATCTTGTTTTTAAATGCAGGAGGCTAAAATCGGGAGGAAGCCCAGGTTGTTGAACTTACTCATGCACACTCATAAGAAGAGGAGCACATGCAAGTTTATGGACGATCAGTCATGGGAAGTTGTCGTGAGTTACTAAGCTGTCATTTCTCACTAATGATCTTTTACTAGTGTTTTTGGGATTAAACTTACATGTTTATGATGCTCTAATATATGGATGTTTTCCAGGAGAAGTACACGTGGTTGAGATCATTTCAGGCATCCGCGATCGATGCAAATGCTGAAGTTAGGGCTAATGAGGTTGATGACACCACCTTGTGGCTACAAGTGGTGGGAGGGAAGAACAAGAAGGGCCTTATCTTCTACACGAGGTCTGAGGCCCGTCAAATCACTTTATCAGGTTGCTTCTTTGGTGATCCTTCTAGTCTCCATCCTGACTTGGAAGATGAGTTACAGTGCCACATGGAGCTTGTGTTGGAGCAGCTCAAGACCCAGTAGGATCACCTTTACAATACTGAGAATAAACTTACCACGGCGACTTAGTGGTTGGAGGAGCAATTGACACTGATACAGACTCAAGCATCGATGTTGAATCAGTACATATGCATGATGGACCGCTTCATGGAGTCCATGGACAGAAATTTGGGTCATTTAATTGATGATGATGAGACCCAGCCCCATTCTCATCCTTTAGACTAAGTTTTAATGGACTAAGAACTTATGTATTTATTTATTTATTTATTTTGCTACAGTACATTCTCGGTTGTAAATGAATATTTCATTTTTTTTCTATAAATGAGTAGATAGTTCATTTCATATCACTTATTAGTTTGCTGGATTACGAGTTTTAATTCACAGGTTTGAAAATGGTTTTTGTTTTTGAATATTAAAAAAAATGCTCCCAAATTAGAGATGGAATTTTAGGAGGGATCAATCTGTCTCTAATTTGGGACGAATAAATTCGTCTCTAATTAAGGACGAAATATTCGTCCCTGAGTCTACCCCAAAAAGGAGACAGAATTTTTTGTCTCAGAATAGAAACAGATTCAAGGAATGAAATTATGTCCCCGATTTGAGTAACACTATCAAAACGGGCCACCTAGCACGGCCCGTAACAGGCTTAACCAAAAAACAGGCCGGGCCGAGTCGGGCCATTTTTGGGTGGGCCTAGATTCTCATGTCCAAACCCGGCCATGCTAACCCGCGGGCCAAACGAGCCAGCCTGTGGGCTAAGCTTTTTTGAAAAATAATTTTAATAATATAATATAAAATTAATTTAGTTGGTTTTTTAGGTAAAAAATAGAAAATATATTAAGCAAAAAACAAAAAAAAAGTTAATATATTCCAAAATTGTATGTTTTCTGAAATTTTGGAATTTATCCATTCCAAAATTGTATGTTAACTCATCCAAATCAATTATTTAGGATAAATTCCAAAATGAATTGATGAGTTAAGCAAAAAAAATAAGTTGAAAATGGATGGATAAATTCCAAAATTGTAGGTTAAACAAAAAAATTTAGGATAAATTCCAAAATTGTACAATATAAAACTATGAATTTATCCTAATATATTTTTTTTCAAAAAATACGGGCCGGCCCGCAGGCCCCGCCCATTTGGCCCACTGGCTAAACGAACCAGCCCGTTTTTAAACTAGCATATTTTTTAATCACAAGCCCACCCAAATGCGGGTAGGCCGGGCTTAGCTCGCGGGCCAAAGCCCGTTTTGCCAGTGCTAGATTTGAGATAGAGACTTATCCGTCTTAGATACTCGGAGTTTTATCTAAGACAGATTTATTGTTCTAAGACAGAAATATTTCATCCCAAAAATCTAAAACGAAACGTATGGATGTCTTAGAAATCTGAGATGCCAAATTTAGAGACAGAATAAAATTCGTCTCTAATTCCACCTCTGATATATCAGAGACATAATTTTGTTATTTTAGAGACGGATTTTTCCGTCTCTGATTTCCCTTTTTTTTGTATTGTCCCTACTTTCAAATCCAGTTGCAGGCAAGGAACCCCTTCTAGAGGAGTAGTAGAGTGTTCCAATTCATGAGGACATCCTGTTGCTGGGTAGGTCTATGTGATTCTGACATTGAGTCTAGGGCTTTATGATCACCAGGACTCCTATGATGATATTTTGGGAAATTTTCAAGTTTTTATTCGAATTTAGTGTCAAAGGATTTTATGTGGATTATATCATTAAAATTTTTTGATATAATATTTAAATGTTATCATTAATTTGTAGACTTTATAAATAAGTTCATACATGGGCAAACATTATTATGAAATTAATTATTTGATTTTACATTAACATTATTATGAGGTTTGTAGTCTTATATGTTTTCGTTATGAATGAAGATTGCTTGATTGAGATTAGAGCATCTACAGTGGTGAAACTCAATTGGGTTTTTTATTGTGGGCCCAACAGTGTTACATCAACTTAAGTAACTTTCCACACTTTAAGTAACTCTCTACTCTAGTGATAAACTTCTTAAGAACCCACAAATGGGTCCCACAATTAACTCTCTACTACTTTAATATTTATTACTCTCCACTAACTCTACTAATATTACTAACATTTATTATGAGTTAATTATTTTCCTATTACTTTTTGTATAAGAACTGTTTTTAAACGTGGCAGCTAACATGACGAACTATAGTGGTGAACTAAAATAAGAACCGATTCTTAAATTTAAGAACCCCTTAAAAACTACTATTGTAGATACTCTTATGTTAACTTATGCTGCATATATGGCAAACTATTAGAACTAAATGTGATGTTACTTTATCTATAGTAGTTTTGAACTTCTCTATTTATTAGAAAAAGATTCACCAACTAGATATTTTCATTTTAGGAATATTTTAAATGGCCACCATTGAAATAATTAATATTAATACTAAGGTAGATATTTACAATATTTTCTCGGTAATTACTCTTGAATTAATTAGCTTATAGATAATTAGTAAAAAAGAATTAGTATTTGGATATATCTAAGTATAATTGAAATAAAATATAACTAGGATAAATCATGTTGGATAAACCTTTTAGCAATAGTTTAAAATAATAATCCAAATAAAATATTTGTATAATTGAATGATAGAACAATAAATATATTAAATAAATATATATTACATAAAATGACGCCTAATTACACTTAAAAGAAAAATGAAATAAGAGTAATACAACAACAAATAATAATAGATACAATAACAAATAAATAAATACAAAAACACGATAATAGGTGATTATATGGTGATGATAAATAGATAAGATAAATCACACTACGGGATAAAAGGCTAGTCTGAATTATCTTTAAGAGGTTGTACTACCTTAGTCGATATGTTGTATGATTTATCTGTCTATAATTGTATAAATGGAGCAGCGAGAAAATTAGGAATGTCCTCAACTAAAACTAATTGAGTGTGAGTATTTATGCGCTTTCATGGATCATATATATTTCATGAATAAATACATGTGTGATATAAGTACAAAGATAGAGATGTCAAGTATGTCCCTACTCTTTGTGTTAATATGACTAGCATTAAAAATTTGAAACTTAAACTTATACGCTCCACATAATTAAAATAAAGGGTTACAGGTAGTGATAATTGAAAGGCTTATAGCAGACTGGATAGTGAGTCGTGACACATATTATTAAATTCTCACTATATCATTGTAGACAATTTTGTGGTGTGCTTGGATAATTTGATTTATCAACAACCACCATTGGTTGTGCACAATATTTGCAAGGACAAAATGATATTTTTATCTATTTCATAGCATGCATTCAAGCAAGAATGACAATTTGTAAGTTATAAGGATGGAACGAAAATCATATTCTATGAACAATTTCACCAACAAGTACCTAAACTTGAACTATTAACATGTAATATCAATCAATGTAACTTAGAGTCTTAGAATATGGTATTTTGTACTAATAATCTCTCACATGGATTTGAGCCAATGTTGTAGTTTTCATATAATAGTATTTTGACTGTTCAATCTTTGTATGATGACTTTCAGAATGACAAAAACTAGACTATTCACTTATTGTACACATTCAACATTTAAAGAAGGCAATGGTATCTGACAAATCAACTATCTATTGTGAGAGATTTTTATTTCATTCATTCCCACTTATTTTCTGGCACATTATTTAAATTAATGTGAGGAACATCTTATTATTACACGTACGATGTAAATTTTCAGCATTTTCCTGTTGTTATGTTTTCTAGAGCTTATAACTACATGATTATTTACTAATGTCGTGTAAATTACATTTATCAATATCATTTAGTATTTGCTAAATTATCCTGTGCGTTGCACGGTTATATAACTAATAATTAATTAGATTAAAAGAATCCAAAGAACCGTTAAATATACGAACTAACCTGATCCACTGAGAAGGTGGAAAATTCTTCCTATTGCGAGGGTTCCTGTTTAGAGATTTCACATGATACACACACAAAGGTTGAACATATAAAAAAGGTTCACATTATTGCTCAGAAAATTGAAATTTCCTCCTCAATTAACATTGCTTCTTCTCAATTAATTTCTGCGTGTACGTTTGCAGAGCTTAAAGTTATAGGGAATGGATTCCCTGGCATTGGAGGGACATGTTCCCTCCAGCATTTAACGACTATTGTTAATTTATATTTTTTTTAAATTATATAATTAATTTTAACAAGTCTAATTTTGTGTTTTTTATTTTTTAAAATTAATCATATAATTTAAAAAAATATAAAATTAATGATAATGTTGGATAAGATTATGGCCAAGATCCAACGTTGGAAAGAGACAGTTCTCTTTCCATTCCCAAAATTGTAGGGGTAAATCACACAAAATGCTTTCAAAGTTTGGTTAAATTATATTTAATATCTTTTAATTTCAAATATTACACCCAATTTTTTTAATATTTTTGTTATTAAAATTAAATTTTTATACAACATAGATTCTTTTTAATGATAAAATTACAGAACAATATATTTTATATTAAAAATAAAGTCATAGTTTCATATTAGATATTAACATAAAATTAATTATCTAAAAAATAAAATTGCAAGCTTATGTAATATAAAAAATTAGTCAGTTTGATGGAAATTAATAAATTGAAAGGAAAGTTTTTGCGACATATATTAAAATGTTATGAGAATTGAGTGCAATATTTAAATATAGAGTTGCAAAAAATAATAGGCAAAAGTATACTTTATATCATAATATTTACACTGATTTTCATTTATACCCCTTAAGTTTTTTTGGGTCAAATATGTCTCACATTTTTTTTAATTATGTCTTTTTTTTAATACCGTCAATGATACTAACGGAAAATGTTGATTGAGCAGTCCACGTAAATACATACCCTAAAATTACAAAAATACCCTTCATCTCTCTCTCTCTTCTCTCCCCCCCTCCCCTCCCCTTCTGTTATGGTGGAAGAACACAGAGATATGAGAGAGAGGTTGTGCAGGGAAGAGAGAAAGAGCTTGAGGAAACAAAAAGGGAAACACACACACAGAGGGTATTTTTGTAATTTTAGAGTATGTATCCACGTGGCAAATGGCGTGACTGATAATATGTGTCACGTGAACTATTCAATTAATATTTTTCATTAATATCATTGATGGTATTAAAAAAAGGCATATTTAAAAAAAATAATAAAACATGTGGGACATATCTCACTAAAAAAAAATTTGAGGGGCGCAAATAAAAATTGATGTAAACGTTAAGGATATAAAGTATATTTTTGCCAAAATAATATAACCAAACATTAAGAGAGATTATTGTAATTTATCAAATTGCTATGTGTAATGTTGAAGTATAAAATAACATAGATTTATCCTATTTTTCATTCGAAAACCTGGTGACACAAAAATTTAAAAATTACACAAAAATTTTGTTTTATTTTTAATTGATCTTGCTAAAAGAATCACTCAAACAAAATGAGAATTCTACAGGCAGCATAACAAATGCCTAAGGATTGAAATCCTCTCTAATACCTCAAAAGTATTTGACTCTTCAATACTTTTATCATCTGATTAAAGTCATCGACGACCCATATCAGATAAGAAAGATAAAATTGGAGAGTCTCAATCCCTCTACGTAGGCCTTACCTCAATCAAACAGTGCCTACTAACTCAAAACGGTGTTGGCCAGAGGGCAAGACAGCCCATGTAACAAACATGATTTATGTAAAATACAAGTGTTGGAAATTATATGAAAGTTTAAATTGTGGAAGCAAGTGTGCTATCAGAAATGTTAACAAATTAAGAATGGAGTGGAGTAAAATTGGCTATGCGTTCATCATTGGAAAGGGAAGCTTCTTTTTTATGAGTCCCTCTTCTCTTTATAAGATCTCCAAATCTTCGAAGCAAAGCCTTTCTTTTTCTCGAGTTATTCTCGGGATCATCAAGCTGCGATTCATCTATCTCATCTGAACTAACTATATCTCCATCCATACTATGGGGTCCTGAATCTGACGCACCCACTGCGTCAAATATTGAACCCTTCATATCATCATCGTGTTCTTTGATGGCCTCTTCGTTCCCTTCTTTGTGTGGTTTATGTGGAGCTATCATATCTTTTAGGTGAAAACTGATCGCTTTGTTCAGATGCTTACCTTCTTTGTGACTGTGCTCCTTCTCTGCTTCTTTATGCGCCTTCGCTTTCTTATCCTCCTTACTCGCTTCCTTCGCTGACGGTTTCTCTTTCTCTTTCTCCTCACTTTTCAACTCTCTTATGGGTGCTTCTGCCAGCTTCTGCTTCAACTCCTTGACGTTCTTATCTGCTTGTGCCTCATGAACCTTGAGCGTTTCATTCTCTTCTGTAAGCATCCTGATCGCTTCGTCCCTCACTCCGAGCATGTCCTTCAGTCGAGAAATCTCGGACTCAGCAATCGTAGAAGCTTCTTTTGCAACGTTGGCTTCACTCACTGCCTGCTTAAGGATGTCACGTAGCTTCTGAATTTCTTCCCTCGAAGCCTGTGCCTTCTCCTCTGTTTCCTTTAGCATCTCCCGCAGTCTAGTGCTTTCTTCTTGTGCAGCTGCTCTTTCCTCTTCATATCTTTTGATGCAGTTCACGAACTCTTTCGTTTCCGTGTTCCATGCCAGAAGCGACTCTTCAGCTTCCAACCTCAATCTATCAGCTTCGTTCTTGTTTCGATCAGCTTCTCTTCTCGTGTCTTCTATAACCCGTTTGTATGTATCCTCTGCCTTATGTAACAGTCCTCTCAAATGCTCTGCTTCCTTTCTGCTTTCTTGTAGCTCCTCTTCGCGCAGTTTTACTCTCTCGTTAGCCTGATGAGCCTCTGTTGCTACTTCTTTCAATGCTAATGCCAAATCGTCCATTGCCTTCTTGCTATTCTCCTCTGCCTCCATCGCTAGCTTGAGCTCATTCTTGAGGAAGGTCAATTCCTCGAGCAGAGTCCTGGCCTTACTGTCATTCACCTCCTCTATATCTGACTTCAATTCAGGATCTATGAAGCTCATTTGGTCAAGCTGAGATCTCACCTTCTTGGGGTCGTGTTTCTCACCTTCTCCACGATCGGCCCTCAATTCCTCTGTTTCCTCCACTGAAAGTGAAGATTTGGTGGACGCAGATACCTGAAGCTTCTCTAATGTCTCCGTAAGAGAAGCAATCTCGAGCTTTTGCTTCACCAACGAATCAAGCAGAGTTTGTTCTGTTTCTTTTCTTTTGTCGAGCTCCTCCTCCAATTCATGAGTCCTCCTTTTATAGTCCCAAAGCAAGGCCATTGCGTCCGCCTCAAACGCCCTAGCATCTTCCATCTCCTTCTGCATTTCGTCCAATGAAGCTTGCTTCTCCACCAAAAGAACTTCATACTCTTTCGACAACCTCTCGTTCCCTTTTCTATCTTCCTGTTCATCCGTCGGTAGAGGATTCGATTCTGTTGTTGGCTTTGGAACGGCGTCGTCTGGGATTGGTATATCAACCCTCGAAGAAGCCTCCCCGGTCGTTTCTTTAACTCCATTCGACGCTTCATCTTTGGCTGAAGAATTCGACTCTGCATCAACCCTCGAATTGGCCTCCTCGTCCGATTTTCTCACTCCATTCGACACTGTCGGCGAATTCAACCCTGTTTGTGGCCTACGGGATGAAGCCACATCGATTCTTGGTGTAGTCTGGCCAGGCATCTTTCTCACTTCATTGAGCTCCTGCAAGGCAAGGCCTCTCTCTTCCTCGGCTTTACACATTTCATCCTCTGTCTGATCCAACTTATCCTCTTGATTCTCCCCATTATCCTGTTGCATCCTGCAGTCTGATCCACCAAGACCGTTTAGAAATAAACCTCGTCAGCTTTGAGCAAACACAGGGACTCAGGCGAAGTCCAAACTTGAGGCAAGCCCAAAAGGCATCAAAGAACAAAATGAGAAACGCGATGTTAGAATTCATAAATAAAAAGGCAGAGTCGAAGGAAACAGCAAAACTACCTGGATTACGCAGATTAAAGGTTCGATCTATGATGAATCTTCGTTCAGGAATTTTCATAGCAATTACGGGAAAATCGCAGGCTAATAAGAGCCGGGAGATAGAGGTCAAATTTATGAGAATTGCGAATTTGGCGGGTTTCCAACGGGGAACCTATGGCATCGAAGTTTAGAGATGTTAGATATAGAAATTTGATTATAAAATGGAATAAGTATAACACTCATGATACAATAATACGCTAAGTAGATTGATCAAAATCTTAAAACAATTTATTATATAGTTATTATTACGTCAGTGTTTGAACCGACCTCTGGCCTTCATTGGAAGTATATTATATTGTTGTTTTCAGACAGAAGAGAAGTCACAAGGCGGAAACGTCTCAATGTTATACTTATCACTTTCTTAAATGGCAAGTCAGCCGGCTTACATAGTCCAAGTCGTCGGAGACGGATCTTACAAGGAAAAGTATGTAACTCGTGGGATAACAATTACAATAAGAAAAATCAATTTTCGATTTGCTTTGGGACTGGCCGATATTTTGTAGCTTTCTATTATCAATATTATTTATCCAACTCAATGTCCTCATTTCTACCCTTTTTCTCAAAAAGAATGTTTAGCTATTCATTAATGACAATAGGTTGCATATATAGAAGCCAACCCTTTATATTGATATGCAATGGCAATTTTTGTGGGGGGAAAAAAGGAAATGGTGAAAGCACTACTTTGTTTTTTTCTTCCTTGAGAGGGAAAACTGGGATTCTGGGAAGGGGGAAGGAACAAGCGCGTTTAAATTTCAAGGTTTACAATTGATAAACCATGGATATATAAATTAGTCTTATCATAATATTAGTATTAATAAATTGGTCCATAGAAATTTATAAGTTCTCATACATTTTCATTAAATTAATCTCTTAAAAAAGAGTAATTTGATCTAAACAACTAATGTGCTTACTCTTCTGACATTTAACTTCAAAAATTAAATAACTACATATATAAATATAGATAGATAGATAGACTAAGCGCAAGGTAGCTTCACATGTAAGATACGAACAGGCATATAAGGTCCCAGAGTTCAACGTAAACGAAGGGCAGAGAAAATCAGGACGCGACGTTAGCGAATTAGGAAGAAACGGATTCGTCCTAAGTAAAGAGTCTCCTATATAGCATAAATTATTAGACGTCTCATATTAAATGGTCTTTTTTTTGTATTTTTTGTATTTTTTAAAAATAAATTTCACTCATCATTGACATTGGTTAACAATCATTAAATTAATCGACGTCTAATATAATTTTAAAAATTAAAAAAAGTAAAAAACAGAAAGGAAAATAAGGATCATTAGATGTATATCCAACTGTCTACATTAGAGTAAGAACCTTCTATGCTGTTCAAGTATGGGGAATCCACTTCCGAATTAGTGGGCATTTAGAAATTTGTTAGATAAACTTAAATTTAAACAAAATTGATTTTCAACATAATTGATTTTGCATGAATATAATTTATATTTGAAAACTATTATAAGAAAAGTGATTTTGGAAAATAAATTTTGTTTGGATATTGATTAGAAGAAAATATGAATATTATTTTATTTTATTTCATTTATCCTTACTTAATTTATCATATCAAGTTAAATACAGAAAAAAAAATTAAAAAATAGATGTTATAAATTTTTTTTAATTTAAGCTATGTAATTACATTAATGATTAAATAATTTGCTTTTTTTTGTTCAATGTGTAAAGTACAAGTGAACTAAGTATATTTTTTAATTATATCAATGATTAAATAATTTTTTTTGCTCAATTTAAACTATGTAAGTTTTAAACAAAATGAACTAAGTATCAATTATAATTAAATTTTATAAAATATGAATTAATAACTTAAACAAAATGAAGTATCTATTATTTAAAACATTATGAATTAATAATCTAAAGTATATTTTGTTTCAATTACACCATTTATCCAAAAAAATTTTATTTATTCAATTAGGTCCCTAACTAATATTTTTTTTTGTCCTTTGCTTAATATAAACTCTTATGTTACTTCATCTAAGTCCATAGTTTGAAAGTATATTTTGTTCTTTGTTAAAATTAATGCCTATAAACTTTTCAATTTATTCACTTTGGTCTCTAGATAAAAT
Source organism: Biancaea sappan (assembly GCA_037074585.1). Lineage (NCBI taxonomy): Eukaryota > Viridiplantae > Streptophyta > Magnoliopsida > Fabales > Fabaceae > Biancaea > Biancaea sappan. Next base: position 13,675,304 of record CM073491.1, on the reverse strand, counting down.
TTTTCTTTTATCCTTTGATCAAATAAACTCTTCTGTTTTCATCTAAGTCCTTAGTTTTAGAATATATTTTATTTTTTGTTAAAATCAACCCCTATGAATTTTTTAATTTATTCACTTTGATCCCTATTCCACATTGTCTCTTTTTTTTTTCTCTCATGATACTTTGTTTCACTTTGTCTCTTCTCTCTCTCTCTCTCATGAGACTCTGGGCCCGTTTGGATCGCAGTACAGGATATGAATGGAAAGGAAAGGAAATGAGAATGAAAAAGGGAAAAGGAAAAAAGAAAAAAAGTTGTTTGGTTCGCAATAGAAAATTGAATAGAAAAGAGAAATTTACCCTCTCTTTTTTTGTTACAGTAAGACCCAACCCATCTATTCTACCCCATTTTGCCCAAATCCTTCTACACAACTCTCATCCTCATTGTGTTCATCCAGGACCTTCAATGCAATGGCTATACTCCACAAATGCGCTAGCAACCTGCTATACTCCACAAATGCGCTAGCAACCTTTCTTCGAAGGAAAGCATGAAACCCAAGATCTATCTTGGGTCTCCTTGTTAGAACGTTCTGGCAAGTGCACCCATCGCATAAGTAATATAGTGAAAATAAGTAAAGAGTGTCGTACCCATGAGGACTAACATGCTAAGTATCCCAAAAATTTAATTGCATTAGTTGGGCAAACCAAATTGGATTAAAGGTAGCTCTAATTGAAAACTAAGAAATAACTTCGAATGAAAATTAATTCAATTAAAAGACCTAGGGCTATTAATCCCTTTTTCTCGTCCTAAGAATTGCTAACTCTCCCTAACACTTGTGATTCTAACCGATTATACACTTTAATCTTAGGTTTTCTAATGGCTTAAAGTGATTCTCCCGAACTTAAATTAAGCTACTCAACTCTAACAGAATCCCTTATATGAGTTTAAGCTAAGTAAACGCAAACCTAATTTGATTAAACGAGGTTAATTAATATCCCTATTAATTAACAAGTAAAACCCCTAAGTTCTATCACCCGCCCTAATCACTCAGTGTTCTACCAACATCTTACTCTCCCGAGTTCGATGAAAGCAACAGACAAATCATAAAATGGTCAGTTTTACAACAAGTATATAAAATATATGAATGATAGGAATGCATTAATTGTATATAAATCACAATGTTAGAGAGAAAATAATTCCTAATCAAAGATTAGGTTCATAGCAACCCTAGTATAGAAAATTAGCCATTTATGGCTCTAAAACTATGGAAAGCAATAAAATATAAAGAAAACTCCATGAATCTTAGGTTGGGTTGACGGAAATCGGGCTTGATAGGCTTCGAGAATGGATTCCTCCTTCTCTTCTAGCAGAAATCGACGCCTCCCCTCTGTCTCTAACTCAGAATGACCTAAAAAAAAGTGTTCTGGCGCTATTTAAATCAGTGCAGAATCACGAACCACCACTATAACGATGAATTCTCACCACTATAGCGATGGAAGGCAGAGAAGAAAGCTTAAAAACATGGTTTTCCAGGTTCCACCGCTATAGCGGTGGTTGGTAGAGAATATAGCTCCAAAATATTTTTTTCAGCATTCCACCGTTATAGTTGTAGATTCCACTGCTATAGAAATGGGAATTTAGTAATCACTCCAGCATCTTGAGAATTGCAGCTTTCACATTCCATCTTCTAACACAAATTTCTCACCAGCTCAACCTACAACAAAAACAACAAATAACACCATTAAACAACATATCTAAAACATGAAATCACTTCACTTATTAAAAGATCAAAAAAAACTAAAATTAATCTAAACTACTCAAAACATGGGTTAAAAATCACAAGCCAACAAGAAAAAGACTAAGAAGAGATGGGATTTAGTACCAAAATGGTACTAAATTAAGAACTCAACACTCCCCCAAACTTGAACCTTTGCTTGTTCTCAAGAAAAAACTTTCAATGAGAAAAATATGTACAACCAGGAATATGTGCAACTAGGAGGAGTAAAGATCTAAAAATGTGAATAAAAGCAAGCCAAGCTCATCAAACCATTACTCATAAGATTTAACTCAAGAGATTGCAATCTTAAGGATTCAATAACAAGTGTTAACCAAACCACAAGAAAAATTGAAATCAAAGCTTCACCTCTTGGAACAATTTATAAAATCAAATTCACAAAAATTCCAAGACTAAAGTACTAATTTGTTCTCAAGGGCATTGTTTTATTTCGATTTTCAAAGGCTTCGTTGTTTTGTTCTCAATGATATAGCTTCCTTACTTTCCTTATTTTCTTTAGAAATTTTTGCAAATTTTCTCATTTTATTTTAATTATAAGAGCCTACCCCTTATTGAAACTTTCAGTTATCCTCTTATTGAATCCTTTTTTCACTAGCCCCTTATTGAACTTATATATATATATATATATATATATATATATATATGAATATGATCTAAAAACTATTCAAAGAGATAAGAACATGACTCCTGTTATTTTGAAGTGATAAGGCTAACACTCATAAAAATATATAAAACTTAAGATTTGCAAACTCAAGAGGTGAATCTTATATATATATATATATATATATATATATATAACAAGATTTGACTTACCAAAGAATTCCAAACTTTCAGATTTCAAAATTTTCAAAAATTTTCCTCCTATAACACATGTTTATGGACAACACAAAATTAACTAAAATTTTCTCAAAGAAGAAACCCATCAACATGTTAAACCTCTCCCCTAAACTTAAATTTGATAATGTTCTTACTATCCCAAATCAACACAACAAAGGAAAAGAAGTAAACAAGCAGCACAACAACAAGAACAAGAAAAACTACAGACAAAATAATCAAAGCCAAAACAAAACAATAAAAACTAAAAAGCAATAAAACTTGGATTGCCTCCCAAGAGTGCTAAGTTTATAGTCTTCAGCCAAACTTTATCAAGACGCTTATGCTCAAGGTGGATCTTCTAATTTCTTCTGCTTCTTAAATGCTTTCAGCTGAGTGACAACATTGTTTGCAATGTCAGGAGGTTTGAATTTCTAGGGATCGTCACTAAACTTTTCATGAACCTCTGAACTTCCTAGAATTCTCTTTGTTCTTTTCTCCATATTCTCAATATACTTCAAACAATATTTACTCATCCCATCATGATAGTGCCCGTGAGGTTCTTTATCAATTATCTTCACCATGTAGCACTTCTCTGGGTCATCAGAAGTTTTCATTGCCTTGTTCATATTAAAGGTGACTTCTTGATCATTAACCCTCATAGTTAACTCACCTTTATGAACATCAATTAATGTTTTCCCATTTGCAAGAAAATGTCTTTCCAAAATGATCGGGATTTCCTTGTCTTCCTCATAGTCCATGATAATGAAGTCAGCTGAAAAAATCAACTTATCTACCTTGACAAGTACATCCTCAATAATTCCATTTGGATAGCACATCGAATGATCAGCTAGCTGAAGAGTCACTGTGGTAGGCCGAACATTTCCCAAACCCAGTTTCTTGAAGATAGACAGTGGCATCAGATTAACACTGGCTCCCAGATCGCACAGTGCCTTTCCAGAAAAATTATTCCCAATGTTGCAAGGGATCACAAAGCTACCCGGATCTTTTATTTTGCTAGGCAACTTCTTTTGGAGAATGGCGCTGCATTCTTGAATCATAGCAACAGTTTCAAACTCACCCAAGCGCCTTTTTCTTGACAGAATATCCTTCATAAACTTTACATAATTGGGCATTTGTTCCAATGCCTCTAAGAATGGAATGTTGATATGAAGTTGTTTCAAGATCTCCAAAAACTTCTTATATTGCCACTCCAAATTAAACTTTTTATGCCTTAGAGGATAGGGCATTGGTGGAATAAACTTTTCAGCTCTCAAGTCTTGACTAGTATTTACACCTTTTCCTTTAGCACCCGAAGCATCTACATTCTCAGTTGCCCTTTTTTAGGGCTTGACAACTTTTTCATTCTCTTCTTCAATGGTCACCCCTTTCTTCTGATCATGTGATTTTACAGCATCAAGGAGCTCTTTACCACTCCTTAAGGTAATGGCATTACAATGCTCTCTCCCCTCCCTTCTTGGGTTGTTTTCAGTATCACTAGGGATATTACTTTGTGGCCTATTGTTCAAAGCAAAAGCCAGCTATCCTATTTAAGTATCTAGATTCTTAACAGCCACATTTTGAGTCTGAAACATTGACTCACTTTTCTCCATGAATTTCATAAAAATCTCCTCCATCGAAGGTTTCTTCTCCACTTAAGGTGGTGAAACTCTATTTTGAGGAGAGTAATTGTTATGACTACTAAAACCAGGAGGATGAGAAGGCTTACCAGAAGATGATGAAGCTGGAGGATTTAGACAATGATTGTTACTCCAAGAAAAATTTGGGTGATTCCTATTTCTTGGATGATATAAGTTGGAATAGGAATTTTGTTGATTTCTTTGAGTATTACCCATGTAGTTTAGTTGTTCCATCACAGTCGACTCATCACAACACCCATTATTGTGTGCACCTCCACAAAAATCACAGTTAGCCTCAGAGTGGCTATTGCATTCACTTTAGCTGTGTCTTGTTGTCTTGAACACAACATGTTGACTTTCTTGGTTAATGCTTCATTCTGTGCCAACAGAGCGTTGAGGGTATCCAACTCTATAATCCCTTTCTTCGAATTGCTCCTAGCTCTAATGGAAGCATTCTGACTAGCCCCTATAGTTTCAATTATTTCTCGAGCTTGTTCAATTGATTTAAACATCAAAGCACCGCCAGTTGTGGTGTCTAATTTATCTTGAGTCTCATATGTGAGACCACTATGAAAAATAGTTAGCTGCTGCCACTCTTGAAGACCATGGTTTGGACATTTCATCAGTAAATTCTTGAACTATTCTCAAGCCTCATATAAACCTTCACCTTCATGTTGATAAAAGGCTGTGATCTCATTCCTTAATTTGATTGACCTTGAGGGAGAAAAGAATTTATCTAAAAACCTCTTCTGAAGTTCATCCCAAGTTGTGATGCTCCCTCTCAGTTGAGCGTTCAACCAACTCTTAGCCATATCCCTCAAGAAAAAAGGAAACAGACAGAGACGTATGGCATCGTCGCTTACTCTATTAAGTTTAACCATATCACAAATATCCAAAAAATTTGTGATATGGTTATTCCGGTCTTCTATGGGACTTCCCCCAAACTTATTCTGTTGGACCAAGTTCATCAAGACAACTTTAATTTCGAAGTTGTTCGTGCCAAGCAGAGGTTTTACTATACTGGAGGCATGTCCAACATTGTTAGGTGAGGCATAGTCCCACACTACTCTATTTTCATCTTGTTGCAAGTTTGCAACTCTATTTCCTCCATTGTTTTCTATGCCACCCAGATTTACATTATCCTCTGCTATTTCTTCTTGAGAACTTTGCCCCTCTTGAAATTTTCTTGCCTTAGCTTCTCTTCGACTTCTCCTTACAAGCCTTTTGATTTCAGGATCAAAGAGTGTAATACCCGTTAATTTCAGAATATAATTCGCTTAAGAGTATTTTAGAATTTTACAACGTTACTTTAGTTATTTATTTTGGTCATATTTAATTTTCATATTTAATTGTTCTCTTTGAATATTATTTATGAAAATTGAGTTAAATGACTGGACTAAATAATTGCACAATGAGGGATATATTCTAAGAATGGTGAAATTCATCAAAAAGTGGTTTCAGAATGGTCAATTAGTCCATTTATTGTAAATTGACTGGATGGATTTGGATGTTGGGTTATGGATACCCATGGGTTATTGAATAACCCATTAGAAATATTTAATATAAAGTTTCAATAGTACCCCCTTATTTTCTTCTCACGATCGAAGCAGCTGAAGTGAATAGTGAATTCACTTTCTCTCGTTTCTTCACCCTCTTCTCAAATCCTTTCCTTGATCTTCAGAATTTCGATTATCTGTTCGGTTCAAAAGCTTTGTAAGGATCAAAGGTAAGCTTTAATCCGATTATTTTTCTTAAATTTCAGTTTATGTAGAAGATCAGAGGAGGTTTTGTTCTTGAAGATTTTGATGATAATTCATGAATCTTAGTAGTTTTAGAAGTTATATTTGAGTTATAATCGGTTAAAAGAGTTGAAATTCTGGTTTTGAAACAAGAAAGGAAAGGATGAATTTTTGAAAGATTTTTCTGCAAAAATTCGAGTTACTGTAGCGACCAGAGATTTCGAAAAAATTCTGAAAAATTTTCTTCGAGTTACTGTAGCATTACTGTAGTGCCGGCAGTCAACGGTACTGTAGCAGTCAACGTTACTGTAGCAATCAACGTTACTGTAACGAACCGTTACTGTAGCGAACCGACACTATAGCAAACCGTACTGTAGCAACCCGTTACTGTAGCAGTCAACGTTACTGTAGCAGTCAACGTTACTGTAGCGAACCGTTACTGTAGCGAACCGACACTATAGCAAACTGTACTGTAGCAACCCGTTACTGTAGCAGTCAGAAAATTTTACGTATTTTCGTGATTTTGTTTCCTTTCTTATGATTCCTTGTAATATATTTTACTAGGAAATTTTCCTACACAAATTCTAGTGTGGAACAAGGTAAACTTGGACAAACATCAAGGTGAGTGAATAACCTTGCTCAGCTAATTTGATATTACTAGTCAAAGTACAATATAAGTCCCATTTACAATATTATTTGGGTAATGAGCAATCAATTTTCATATGGGAGTATATGATGATCGGTAGAAATAACAGTATGTAGAAATTATTTTATTTCATGACAATTGTGCTATGTGATAAATTCTCACTATCTTGTCAATGAGTAGAGATCTACGGGATCTAATACACGAGTTTGAAAGGGTTAAAGTCCCATACTACTCAGTGCATATCTATGAAACCCATACACGAGTTGAAAGGGTTAAAGTCCCATACTACTCGCTGTATATCTAAGAAAGCTTATACACGAGTTGAAAGGGTTAGAGTCCCATACTACTCGGTGTATACCGATGAGATCTTATTCACGAGTTTGAAAGGGTTAGAGTCCCATACTACTCGTTGTATATCTAAGAAATCTTATTCATGAGTTTGAAAGGGTTAGAGTCCCATACTACTCGATGTATAAGACAATTAATTATATGAGTAAATGTGGTACTTGTACTTTTGATATTCTATATAGTACAGTTATTTACTTACTGAGTTTTTAAATAAACTCACACTCCCTATGATTATTTTTTTCAGATACAGAAAACAAAGAACAAGAGTATCCGTTTGAAGATTAGAAGCCTCTTGGGATTATTCTCTATTTCTGTCTGGTGGGATACCAGTACTTATTAATGTGGATATTAGAAACGCTCTGTACTTTCTATAGGTCTCCTAGGCTTGCGATGAGATAGAAATATCAGACTATGTATGTCTATATTTGCTTATCAGATGAATATAATTCTGTAGTGTGGAATGAATGATTAAGGTTAAATGTAAAACCTTACAGAATATATGTATATAACGTATGTTTGAGAATTTTATCAAAGGAGTAGTATCTTTTCACATGCTCAATTTTTGGGATGTGACAAATTTGGTATCAGAGGAAAAGTTTTATAGGTCCCCTATAAAGTACAGAGCAAAGTGATATTTGTGGGCCCTTCCCTATTGTCATGAGCCGCGGCATGACCATAGGATTAGGTTCCATAAAAGATCTTGTAGAGTATAACGTCATTTTATAGATAACTTCTCAGTGGGGTTAGTAAGTGATATTTTGTTTATGTCTGAAAATTGTTTGTTATGTGTGTAGATCTGTGACAGATCAATGTCAGAAGGATCTTCTAATAATAATGAGCATATGGGTCCAAGGAGGGCCATAAATCCACCAGTACATGTGCAAGATGATCCTAACCGTGGTGATAGTTTACATGCTCAAAGTACTGAGGGCGCAACTAGTGAGCAAGCAAGAAGAGTCGAACCTGATGCTCACGTCGGTAATGCAACTATTGCACATGTGATTCATTTGATGAATGAACGATTTGACCGATTTGAGGCTGAAATGAGAGGTCGAGCTGCACAAGCTAACCTGCCAGTGGATCCTCCTATTGTTGAAGCTGAAAATGTACCACCAGCTCCGTTAGCGGGAGGAGTTAATGTAAGAGAGGTAAGAATGTCTGAATTCCAAAAAATGAGGCCTCCTACTTTTTCAGGGGAAGATCCCAAAGAGGACCCACAATGTTTCCTTGAAGATTGTGAAGCAATCTGCGATGCTATAGGGTGTTCTCCTACTCAAAAGGTAGAATTCACTTCCTTTCAGTTAAAAGGTAGGGCTGGTAAATGGTGGAGGAACTGGAAGAAAGCTAGAATTCAAGGCGCACCGCCAGTTATGTGGATAGAATTTTACAGATTGGTTATGGATGAATTTCTTCCGGTAAGTGAACGATCATCTAGGGCCAGGGATTTTCTGTATCTACGACAGGGAACCATGACTGTTGATGAATATTCAGCTCAGTTTGTTAAATTATCTGAATATGCCCCTGAAATCATTCCTTCTGAAAGGAAGAAAATAGAAAAGTTTGTGGAAGGGTGTCACGTCCCAAAATTTGAGCACGTGACCGGCACGGAAAGTGAATTTCATTTCACCTCCGTAAGCCTATCTTTCTCTTAAAAATCATACAATTCTTTTTCATGCAACCAAAACGAGTTCTTTATACATACTACAATTACTCACATTACATCAGTGAATGAACCTACCCGATTACAGAGATTTCTAGATTTATACAACTTAGAATAAAACTTAACTATTATATCTTTATCCTGAACAAATGAAAAGGTAATCATGGACTAAGGATCCATAATTCCTTGTTCCGATATTTACCTTCAGCTGTCAACTCTGAAAAAAAATATCAATAAGAGGGGTATGAGCAAACCACATGCCCAGTGAGTAGATAACACAACATTATGACAAAAAAATATCATACATCATAATGATAACATGCAGCAATCATACGTAAATCGATCATCATATGATATGATATTATTCGTAGTACTTCACGACAATATCCAAATAAATCAAATACATTTCAACATAATTCAAAAGTTCACAACAACAATCGGTGAAATCAATTTCACACAAATTTCCCGTACCAACCGGGTCGTCCAGAATACCTCTGGATCGTTGCCCGCGGCCCCTGCCGCATCCACCCTTATCGCTCCATTTATAATCTCCACCCTTATAACTTCACATAAATTTCTCCATGGGGTGCACCACCATGCCTTTCCTTTCCAGTCAAACACAATCACAATCATATATAAAAACATCCTCAATCATAATCTTGAGCCACATACACAACTCAGTCATTTACAATTCAAGCCACAACATAATAAATGTGGTTCCAGCAACATAGCATGTATACAACATAACCCATAATATAGAACAATTATTCAACTCAGTTCACATGCCATTCACAATCCATTATATAACCTCCATTCATGGGAAAATAAGAAAATATAATTATATACATTACCAGACACGTTCCACAATTGTTTATGCCTCATCGTTCCACATCATCCTCTTCAAACTTGGATATACAACATATTTCCACTATGATGCAAAAAGTCAATAACAGATATTTAATCATAGCAAGTATTAACCCACTCACCTGGATTTCACGCTCTCGGCACTCCCACTTTGCACCTTGACCATTCCTATTGTAACCAGACAAAAACATTAGGGTTACGAAATAGAGAAATTTCCTACCACTACTCTCGACCTTTACTCACATCTTAAGTCATAACTCCTAATCGGTAATGAATATCTAAATGAAACTTATACCATTGGAAACTAGACTCAAAGAACTTTCCAACGATATAAAGTTTGCCCAAAACGGAGTCCGTATGAAGAAGTTATGGCCGATTGAAAATGAGCTAAGGTTTTCCGACACACCTGGCGCCTGGGCGCCATGCCTTTCTCTTCCCCACATGTCCTTGAGAATTTGTAAAAATTTCCTAAATTAAAAATAAAAATTTCTATTTCCACATTTTCTTCACTAATTCAAAAAGAAAATTTTCCACATAATTAAATTTTTCACTAAACTTCAAATCAGACTTTAAATATTCATAAAAATTCTTGGGATATTACATTCTTCCCCCCTTAAAAGAATTCGGTCCTCCGAATTCAAAACTTACCTCAAGATTGAAGCAAATGCCAATATTTTGTTTATATCTCATTCTCTCTCTTAGAATTTTCACAATCAAGTACAAAATATAACAAGTTCAACATATTTTTATTTCTAATACATAAGTTACAGGCAACAAGCTGAACTTGATTTACAAAACAGATAATTTTAATACTTAAACATTAGATCAAACATCAGCTTTAGGTACAAACAAAAGAAAAGATAAATTAAGAACGAGGAGGCTTTTGAAATGCAGAAGATGCTCCAGGTCTAGAAGAAGAAGGTGCTTCAGACCTTAAGGAGGAAGTTAATCGTTGCAGCCTAGAAAGAGTTTCTGGAGGAAACGTCTGGGAAATTTGGCGAAGTGCAGAAGTCACTCCATTCATACAGTCAATACATCTCGCTTGTTGGTCACGAAAATTTTGAGTTGCAAACATCGAATGTCTATCAACTCTATTCGCCAATTCCCTAAAATGACGGTTCAAAAGCTTCTCTTGTTCTGTAAAGAGACGATTTATCAATCTCCCCTGGTCCTCAAAGTGGCGGTTTATCAGTCTTTCCAAGTCCTCCATCTTTTGTCTCATAAGCGCAAGCTCATTATTAGAAGATGTTTTTGTGCTAACATCCTCTAACTCTACTACATCCCTTTTTCTTTTCTTAGCCTCTGGTGACTCTTCCATGGATCTCTTATTCTTATAATTCTCCAGGCTAAGATTTAGATCCAGCTCTACCTTGCCAGCCTCAAAATTTAAATTGAAAGATTTATTGCCGGCCATATTTTTCTGAGCTATAAAGGTTGTACAGAAGGAGAAGTTTGATGCTAAAAAGCTTATAGATATAAACTTTTAGTGTAGTGAGCAGCGTAATGGGGCATCCATTATATATAGACGAAATTTAGGGCTACAAAACCTTTACATCATACTCTAAAGATGACCTACAGACCTTATCCGACGCAATGCCAACGGTCTCAGATAAGCATGCCAGAAAATAACAAAATATAATCTAATACAAAAGATTTCCTCAAAAATTTCGGCTAACTTTTGACTCTTGCTCAAATTATTAAACTAATCGCCGCTTCAATTTATGGCTTCTTAACTCTGTATTTGTCTTATCCAATAATTCTAAATCGAGATATTACTCCATGAACGGGTAGCTTCATACTAGCCTTATCTAGGTTTCTAATCCGTGGCTTTGCCCTAAGCTTACACATTTTCAAACATACATATTAAAATAAAAACTTCTCACATCTACACATCAAGCGTTCCATAAAGTGAGAGAAAAATTTTACCTTTCACTTGCCTCTACGAGCATATATGTATATATGTATAAACATAGAGATACATCATTATCTATATATATTTTCATCTATTCAAGTTCTTTTAAATTTCAGACTTCTCATTCTCTGAATGTATGTAGAATCATTACATATTATTCCTGGCCATAACAAATAACCTTCACTCTCTATGCATGAATAACATACATACATATCATATGTATTTAGATACATATAATCACAGTATAATTCAATCAATCATGTATATTATACTTAACTGAAGGCTTTCAAGAACAATACAAGAAAGCATAGAAATACATTTTAGTTCATCGTGAAAACATCCAAGACACTCTGTAATGGCTACATTGTCGACTTCCTTCAATTTCAGAAAATGCCAACGAGAGAAATGGAAAAACCAAGTGTAAATCGGCCGCAAATCCACCGAATATTGACTTTCGTGGTTTTGCCATTAATGCGACGCGTTGTTGGTGTGCATGCCTACCCTAGACTCCTAGCTTCCAGCTTGCAGAAATCCATAGGTTAAGCGTATAGGGTGCGGCGAAGAGATATCTTCTTTGTCTCTGAGTTCAAATTTTTCCTCTATAAGAACTATCCCAACGTTCTCAGTTACCACACCACAAAGAGTAATCATCTCTAAGCCTACAACTTCTCAGCATTCCTCTCTTCTCATACTTCGACATAAATTTCTAAATTTTCCAAATCATGGCCACAAGGAAGTACATTGATCTCACAGTGGATGCCAGGAGAGAAGAGCTCGACTTAAACTTAAGTCTGGGCAAAGACAAGGGCAAAAGACCTTTTGAGGGGTCTCCAGAGAAGCAGAAGGAGAAGAAAATGAAGAAGATCGAGGAAGCTGAGGAGACTAGCACGGGCCATACCTCGGAGGACAAAATCGCCTGTCTAGAGCAGGAGGTCAAAAATCTGAAAAAGATGATAGAAAACCTAGAGAAGTTAACTAAACGCAATCATGCAGAAATGACTTCAAGAATAGACAGGTTCTTCTATTGGTCTACCCAGTGCTTCTGCAATCAACAACAAAGAAGTGTTGATTGTATGAATGGGATTTACACTACCCTCCGCGATATTGCTCTGTCTCTCGCTCCAAGGAATGGTCGAGGGGTGATGATACAGTACAACCCTCCTAATCCGAGACCACCTCGCTTTTAGATTACTCATGCATGAGTAATTATTTTTTTTTTTTGCAATGTAATCCTTCTGCTTTTAATGCCAGTGGTTTCTTTTATGGGATGGTACTCCAAAAATAGTAATAATAAAATTAAGAAAGATAAAATAAATCAGTCACACAAAATCAATCATGAATTTAACATATAAAGCCCCATACATACAATTTGATCCGACAGCAACGGAATCAAAACAAATAATAACCTTTCCCTTACCGAGTTCAAAAGTATAGCCATAACTCTCTAAAACTAAAACTAAAAACATAATTCATAAGAAAAGACAAGTCTTGGAGGAAAAGGAAATGAAAACATCCTACAGGACCTTCAGTGGAGCCATCTCTCTATAGTCGTGCCCGGGTTCACCACGATAGAGGAGATCCCACTAAGGTTACCTTACTCTGTAATCGGTAGGAGACCTAATCCCAAAGCTCTGATACCAACTTGTCACGTCCCAAAATTTGAGCACGTGACCGGCACGGAAAGTGAATTTCATTTCACCTCCGTAAGCCTATCTTTCTCTTAAAAATCATACAATTCTTTTTCATGCAACCAAAACGAGTTCTTTATACATACTACAATTACTCACATTACATCAGTGAATGAACCTACCCGATTACAGAGATTTCTAGATTTATACAACTTAGAATAAAACTTAACTATTATATCTTTATCCTGAACAAATGAAAAGGTAATCATGGACTAAGGATCCATAATTCCTTGTTCCGATATTTACCTTCAGCTGTCAACTCTGAAAAAAAATATCAATAAGAGGGGTATGAGCAAACCACATGCCCAGTGAGTAGATAACACAACATTATGACAAAAAAATATCATACATCATAATGATAACATGCAGCAATCATACGTAAATCGATCATCATATGATATGATATTATTCGTAGTACTTCACGACAATATCCAAATAAATCAAATACATTTCAACATAATTCAAAAGTTCACAACAACAATCGGTGAAATCAATTTCACACAAATTTCCCGTACCAACCGGGTCGTCCAGAATACCTCTGGATCGTTGCCCGCGGCCCCTGCCGCATCCACCCTTATCGCTCCATTTATAATCTCCACCCTTATAACTTCACATAAATTTCTCCATGGGGTGCACCACCATGCCTTTCCTTTCCAGTCAAACACAATCACAATCATATATAAAAACATCCTCAATCATAATCTTGAGCCACATACACAACTCAGTCATTTACAATTCAAGCCACAACATAATAAATGTGGTTCCAGCAACATAGCATGTATACAACATAACCCATAATATAGAACAATTATTCAACTCAGTTCACATGCCATTCACAATCCATTATATAACCTCCATTCATGGGAAAATAAGAAAATATAATTATATACATTACCAGACACGTTCCACAATTGTTTATGCCTCATCGTTCCACATCATCCTCTTCAAACTTGGATATACAACATATTTCCACTATGATGCAAAAAGTCAATAACAGATATTTAATCATAGCAAGTATTAACCCACTCACCTGGATTTCACGCTCTCGGCACTCCCACTTTGCACCTTGACCATTCCTATTGTAACCAGACAAAAACATTAGGGTTACGAAATAGAGAAATTTCCTACCACTACTCTCGACCTTTACTCACATCTTAAGTCATAACTCCTAATCGGTAATGAATATCTAAATGAAACTTATACCATTGGAAACTAGACTCAAAGAACTTTCCAACGATATAAAGTTTGCCCAAAACGGAGTCCGTATGAAGAAGTTATGGCCGATTGAAAATGAGCTAAGGTTTTCCGACACACCTGGCGCCTGGGCGCCATGCCTTTCTCTTCCCCACATGTCCTTGAGAATTTGTAAAAATTTCCTAAATTAAAAATAAAAATTTCTATTTCCACATTTTCTTCACTAATTCAAAAAGAAAATTTTCCACATAATTAAATTTTTCACTAAACTTCAAATCAGACTTTAAATATTCATAAAAATTCTTGGGATATTACAAAGGGCTTCGTGATGCCTTATATGATCAAGTGGGTTCTAATATGAACGATTACTCTTCGTACTCAGAGGCTGTTGATGTGGCCCGAAGAATGGAAAAGAGGTCAAAGAATAAAGAAGAATATCGTCAAAAGAAGAAAGCTAGATATAGAAGATCTTTTGATCAAGGAGAAGACTCAGGGACTTTGAAACCCTTTACTGCGTCACAAAATGCTTCAGCCACTCCTACTAAGTCAACTTATTCTACAGCCAGTGTGGCTAAGCCTCGTTCAGAGAACAGGTGTGGTTTTAGCTCTTCTAGTAGAGGAGGTACTCAAGGTAGAAGGGAAAAACCTCAATGTCCTGAGTGTGGAAAGTTTCACTTCGGGGAATGTAGGTTAAACACTGTTGGTACAGGTTGTTTTAACTGTGGATAAAAAGGACATTTTATAAGGGAGTGCCCTCAGCTCATGACAAGACCAGGTCAAGGGTCTACTTTGCCACCTCGACCACAATCTATTACTCAAACACCAACCCATTCAACAGGGGGTAGTATGGGAAGAGGTTCTGGAAGAGGCCAAGGTGACCGTGGAAAACAAGCTGCTGGCAGAGGAAATGCAAGAGTATATGCTCTAACCCGACAGGATGCTCAAACATCCAATGCTGTAGTTACAGGTATATTATCTGTTAATACTTTTGCTGCACGTATTTTGTTTGACCCCGGTTCTACTCACTCATATGTGTCGCCCCTATTTGCCAAGAGATTTGCATTTGATTCGATTATTCTTAAAGAACCATTCTTGGTTTCTACACCGATGAGAGAGACTTTGATGGTTAAAACATGTTATCGTTCTTGTAAAATAATCGTTGGAGGCACGGAAACTAAGATAGATCTTATGGTTCTCAATATGTTAGATTTTGATGTGATTTTAGGGATGGACTAGCTATCTTCTTGTCATGCTACTATAAATTGTCGTGACAAAGTTATTTCCTTTAATATGCCGGGGAGGAGTAATTTTGTGTTTCAAGGAGATCGAGGTGATGTACCTTGCAACATGATATCTATGTTAAGTGCCCAGCGTATGTTGCGAAAGGGATGTCAGGGATTTCTAGCTTTTATCAAAGATTTAGAAAAGAAAGAACAGAAGTTAGAAGACATTCATGTGGTTAATGAAATTCCCAGATGTGTTCCCAGAAGATTTACCTGGATTACCGCCAGAAAGAGATATTGAGTTCAGTATTGATTTGGTCCCAGACACAAGACCAATTTCTATTCCACCTTATCGTATGGCTCCTGTTGAGCTAAAAGAACTCAAAGAACAATTGGAAGATTTGTTAAACAAAGGGTTCATTCGCCCAAGTTTTTCACCTTGGGGTGCTCCTGTTCTTTTTGTGAAAAAGAAAGATGGTTCTATGAGATTATGTATAGATTATCGTCAGCTGAATAAAGTCACAGTGAAGAATAAGTATCCTTTACCAAGGATAGATGATTTGTTTGATCAGCTTCAAGGAGCAAAATACTTCTCAAAGATTGATCTAAGGTCTGGATATCATCAGTTACGAATTAAGAGTGATGATATACCTAAGACTGCTTTTCGTACATGGTATGGACATTATGAGTTTCTTGTGATGTCTTTTGGGTTGACAAATGCACCAGCAGCATTTATGGATTTAATGAACAAAGTGTTCAAATCATTCCTTGATAAGTTTGTAATTGTATTTATTGATGATATTTTGGTATATTCAAAGAGTCATGAAGAACATACTGAACATTTGGGAATAGTGCTTCAGACCTTGAGAGAGCATCAGTTGTACGCAAAGCTTTCAAAATGTGAATTCTGGATGAGTCATGTAACGTTTTTGGGACATGTTATTTCCCAAGAAGGTATTCATGTAGATCCAAGTAAAATTGAAGCAGTAAAACAATGGCCTCGACCAACAACTGTGTCTGAAGTACGTAGTTTTCTTGGCTTAGCAGGGTATTACCGTCGCTTTATCAAAGATTTCTCTAAGACAGCTCTCCCATTAAATAAGTTAACCCGAAAGAATGTTAAATACATTTGGGATGATTCATGTGAACAAAGTTTCACCCAATTGAAAGAGTGTTTAACTTCTGCACCAGTCTTAATCCTACCATCAGGACCAGGGGGTTACTCTGTATTCTGTGATGCCTCAAAGATAGGCTTAGGATGTGTGTTGATGCAACATGGTAAAGTCATAGCTTATGGCTCACGTCAGCTTAAAAAGCATGAATTGAATTACCCCACTCATGATTTGGAAATGGCAGCTGTAGTGTTTGCCCTAAAGATTTGGAGACATTACTTGTATGGGGAGACTTGTCAAATTTTTACAGATCACAAAAGCCTTAAGTACATTTTTGAGCAGAGAGATCTCAATCTAAGGCAACGAAGGTGGATGGAACTTTTGAAAGATTATGATTGTACCATCCTTTACCATCCAGGTAAAGCAAATGTAGTGGCTGATGCTCTAAGTCGAAAGTCTATGGGAAGTTTAGCTCACATTGCCATTATAAGGAGGTCTCTAATACATGAACTACAAGAATTGGAAGCTGATGGAGTATTCTTTGAGATCACTGAGTCAGATACATTTCTAGCTCATTTAACAGTAAGATCATCCCTTGTTGAAAAAGTAAAAGCAACTTTAGAAAATGACATTGATATGGTCAAAATCAGAGATAAGGCAAGGCAAGGTCTAGCACCAAGTTTCTTGGTAGATGAAGAAGGAATCTTATGGTTTAATGGGAGACTCTGTGTCCCCAACATTGAATCTTTGAAACATGAAATCTTAATGGAAGCTCATGGTTCGCCCTACGTTGTACATCCTGGTGCTGTGAAAATGTATCAGGACTTGAAACAAGTTTACTGGTGGGAGGGCATGAAGCGAGACGTGACTGACTTTGTAGCTCGATTTTTGACTTGTCAGCAAGTTAAAGCTGAACATCGACGACCATCTGGATTGATGCAAAAACTAGATATTCCCGAATGGAAGTGGGAAAGGATCACTATGGATTTTGTGGTAGGTTTACCTCGGTCAACAAAAGGAAATGACTCAATATGGGTCATAGTGGATCGACTTACTAAGTCAGCACATTTTCTTCCTGTTCATACCACTTTCAGTGTAGCAAAACTTGCTCGAATTTATGTTAAAGAAATAGTGAAACTTCATGGTGTACCAATATCCATTATATCAGATCGAGGACCTCAGTTTACTTCTCGGTTCTGGAAAGTCTTTCAAGAGGCTTTGGGTACCAAAGTGAATCTTAGCACAGCATTCCATCCTCAGACTGATGGACAGTCCGAAAGGACAATTCAGACTTTAGAGGATATGCTAAGAGCTTGTGTGATGGATTTCAGTAGAAGTTGGGAAGATCATTTGTCTCTTATTGAATTTGCTTATAACAACAGTTACCAAGCCAGTATTCAGATGGCACCTTTTGAGGCTTTATATGAGAGACGGTGTCGATCTTCTATAGGTTGGTTTGAACTTGGTGAAACCAAAATATTTGGACCTGAGATGATACAGGAAGATATAAATAAAGTTAAACTGATCAGAGAGAAGTTGTTAACTTCTCAGAGTAGACAGAAGTCTTATGCGGACAACCGACGACGTGATCTTGAATTTGCAATAGGTGATATGGTTTTCTTACGAATCTCACCTATGAAGGGAGTAATGAGATTCGGGAAGAAAGGCAAGCTTAGTCCGAGGTATGTTGGCCCATATGAGGTTGTAGACAGAGTGGGTAATGTGGCATATCGCCTAGACCTACCTTCCGACCTAGAGGGAGTTCATCCAATATTTCATGTGTCCATGCTACGGAAATATCTTCCTGATCCTTCTCATGTCATTCAACCCCAAGAAGTTCATTTTGATGAAACTCTCACCTACGAAGAGGTACCAGTAGCTATCCTTGATAGAAAAGTCAAAAAATTGCGTACCAAAGAAATTCCTACTGTCAAGGTTCTTTGGAGAAATCATTCTCGCGAGGAAGCTACGTGGGAAGCAGAAGATGAGATGTGGAAAAACTATCCACATTTATTTGAAACTTGAGGTAAAATTTTAATTCGGAGGACCGAATTCTTTTAAGGGGGGTAGAATGTAATACCCGTTAATTTCAGAATATAATTCGCTTAAGAGTATTTTAGAATTTTACAACGTTACTTTAGTTATTTATTTTGGTCATATTTAATTTTCATATTTAATTGTTCTCTTTGAATATTATTTATGAAAATTGAGTTAAATGACTGGACTAAATATTTGCACAATGAGGGATATATTCTAAGAATGGTGAAATTCATCAAAAAGTGGTTTCAGAATGGTCAATTAGTCCATTTATTGTAAATTGACTGGATGGGTTTGGATTTTGGGTTATGGATACCCATGGGTTATTGAATAACCCATTAGAAATATTTAATATAAAGTTTCAATAGTACCCCCCTTATTTTCTTCTCACGATCGAAGCAGCTGAAGTGAATAGTGAATTCACTTTCTCTCGTTTCTTCACCCTCTTCTCAAATCCTTTCCTTGATCTTCAGAATTTCGATTATCTGTTCGGTTCAAAAGCTTTGTAAGGATCAAAGGTAAGCTTTAATCCGATTATTTTCCTTAAATTTCAGTTTATGTAGAAGATCAGATGAGGTTTTGTTCTTGAAGATTTTGATGATAATTCATGAATCTTAGTAGTTTTAGAAGTTATATTTGAGTTATAATCGGTTAAAAGAGTTGAAATTCTGGTTTTGAAACAAGAAAGGAAAGGATGAATTTTTGAAAGATTTTTCTGCAAAAATTCGAGTTACTGTAGCGACCAGAGATTTCGAAAAAATTCTGAAAAATTTTCTTCGAGTTACTGTAGCATTACTGTAGTGCCGGCAGTCAACGGTACTGTAGCAGTCAACGTTACTGTAGCAATCAACGTTACTGTAACGAACCGTTACTGTAGCGAACCGACACTATAGCAAACCGTACTGTAGCAACTCGTTACTGTAGCAGTCAACGTTACTGTAGCAGTCAACGTTACTGTAGCGAACCGTTACTGTAGCGAACCGACACTATAGCAAACTGTACTGTAGCAACCCGTTACTGTAGCAGTCAGAAAATTTTACGTATTTTCGTGATTTTGTTTCCTTTCTTATGATTCCTTGTAATATATTTTACTAGGAAATTTTCCTACACAAATTCTAGTGTGGAACAAGGTAAACTTGGACAAACATCAAGGTGAGTGAATAACCTTGCTCAGCTAATTTGATATTACTAGTCAAAGTACAATATAAGTCCCATTTACAATATTATTTGGGTAATGAGCAATCAATTTTCATATGGGAGTATATGATGATCGGTAGAAATAACAGTATGTAGAAATTATTTTATTTCATGACAATTGTGCTATGTGATAAATTCTCACTATCTTGTCAATGAGTAGAGATCTACGGGATCTAATACACGAGTTTGAAAGGGTTAAAGTCCCATACTACTCAGTGCATATCTATGAAACCCATACACGAGTTGAAAGGGTTAAAGTCCCATACTACTCGCTGTATATCTAAGAAAGCTTATACACGAGTTGAAAGGGTTAGAGTCCCATACTACTCGGTGTATACCGATGAGATCTTATTCACGAGTTTGAAAGGGTTAGAGTCCCATACTACTCGTTGTATATCTAAGAAATCTTATTCATGAGTTTGAAAGGGTTAGAGTCCCATACTACTCGATGTATAAGACAATTAATTATATGAGTAAATGTGGTACTTGTACTTTTGATATTCTATATAGTACAGTTATTTACTTACTGAGTTTTTAAATAAACTCACACTCCCTATGATTATTTTTTTCAGATACAGAAAACAAAGAACAAGAGTATCCGTTTGAAGATTAGAAGCCTCTTGGGATTATTCTCTATTTCTGTCTGGTGGGATACCAGTACTTATTAATGTGGATATTAGAAACGCTCTGTACTTTCTATAGGTCTCCTAGGCTTGCGATGAGATAGAAATATCAGACTATGTATGTCTATATTTGCTTATCAGATGAATATAATTCTGTAGTGTGGAATGAATGATTAAGGTTAAATGTAAAACCTTACAGAATATATGTATATAACGTATGTTTGAGAATTTTATCAAAGGAGTAGTATCTTTTCACATGCTCAATTTTTGGGATGTGACAAAGAGGAGATCAGAAGTGTGAGTGGTACCTCACATACACAGTAGGAAATTACTAGTCAGAAGCGACAAAAAGGAAATCAGAAAAATAACTCTAAAAGCAAAAATGACTATTTAAACAAAAAAACAAACAAAATAAGAAAATAAAGAAAAATAAAAAGACAAAAAAATGCCTTTAAATTTCTGAGAATATTAGCTAAAAACTGTTAGTCCCTGGCAACGACGCCAAAAACTTGTTGGAATGTTCTGGCAAGTGCACCAGTCGCACAAGTAATATAGTGAAAATGAGTAAAAAGTGTCATACCCACGAGAACTAACGTGCTAAGTGATGTGATTTCCGGAGGGAAAACACTTGATCGATTTTCTGGATAGGTTGAAAGAAACAAACAAATGAAACCAAATCACTCAATTGATAAGCCAAAGGGCGCCACAACTAAGAGAAATGGGTTGATCTCGCCACACTCAAGAAAGAAGAACGTGAGTGATAAGAAATCTAGCCACTCTCGCCACTAACACAAGTTAGATAAGAGAAAGAACTCAAGAATCCTCTTGAAAGCAAAATGCCAATATCTCATATATGATTCAAAGATGGTTTACAACAAATGGCAAGGACCCTTTTTATAGAGGGTCTCCAAAACAAAAAGACAAAAGACTCCAACTAATGCATTAAATGCATCAACTAAAAGTCAAGTAGTGTAGGCTAAATGTCAAAGACAATAAATGCATAGGTAGCTAAATGTCAAAGACAATAAATGCATAGGTAATAGACTACAACTATATTCAACAAATGCAACTATCTCACATGCAATCTTTTTCACACTTCTTCCACTTTCAACAAAGTGGTTAAGCCCAATCCAAGCCCTTTAGCCCTTAAACGAGTTAGAGGCCCAATTGAAGTGTTCTCCCTTTCTTGGGCTGCAATTAGTCCAAGCTCTTTAACCCTTGAACGAGTTAGAGGCCCAATTGAAGTGTTCTCCTTTTCTTGGGCTGCAATGGGGTTATCCTTGATTACATCATCCTCCCCTGGTTGAAATGGATTTGTCCTCAAATCCAAGTCCTCTTTATCTTCTAAGTACAGGGAAAGATCCCTCACATTGAAAGCAGTAGAAACAGCATAGTCTTCAGGCAAATCAATTTTGTATGCATTATCATTTACCTTGTCTATGATACGGAAAGGACCATCTGCCCTTGGCATTAATTTGGACTTCCTTTGGTTTGAAAATCTTTCTTTTCGAAGATGAACCCACACTAAATCTCCTAGACTGAATTGAACAAATTTTTTTCTCTTGTTGGCAGTCTTCTCATAGATGGAGTTCTTCTTCTGAATTTGCTGTTTAATATTTTCATGTAACTTCTTTATCATGTCAGCCTTCATTTTTCCATCTATGCATTCTCGAGCTTCAAGTGGTAATGGTACTAAATCAAGTGGGCTCAATGGATTAAATCCATAAACTACTTCAAAAGGAGAGTGTTTAGTAGTACCATGTACACTTCTATTGTAAGCAAATTCAGCATAGGCCAAGCATTCATCCCAACTTTTCAAGTTTTTGCCAATGATAGTTCTTAGCAAAGTAGAAAGCGTTTGGTTCACCACTTCAGTTTGCCCATCAGTTTGTGGGTGACAGACAGTACTAAAGAGTAACTTTGTTCCCAGCTTTCTCCATAAAGTCTTCCAAAAGTAGCTAAGAAATTTGGCATCACGATCTGACACGATACTCTTTGGAATGCCATGAAGTCTCACAATTTCTTTGAAAAATAAATTGGCGATGTGCACAGCATCGTCGGTCTTATGGCATGGAATAAAATGAGACATTTTTGAAAAACGATCAACAACAACCATGACCGAATCTTTACCTCTTTGTGTCCTTGGTAAGCCTAGCACGAAATCCATACTAACATCAGTCCAAGGTTGATCTGGAACAGGTAGAGGTGTATAAAGTCCATGGGCTGCTTCCTTGCTCTTGGCTTTTTTGCAAACAATACACCTTTCAATCACATGATGCACATCTCTAATCATGTTAGGCCAATAAAAATGCTCTTTCAGCATCTCCAATGTCTTGGTTTCACCGAAATGCCCAGCCAATCCTCCTCCGTGAGCTTCTTGTGTAAGTAATTCCCTTATAGAACAGTTTGGAATTACAAGTCTCCCCAAGCGAAATAAAAAAACTTCAGATCTATAAAATCCCTTATATGCCATTTTCTCACAAGCGAGATAAATAGAAGCAAGTGTCGAATCTTCCATATAATGGTCTTTAAGAGATTCAAACCCCAACAATTTAGCATTCATCATGGAAATTAAAGCATATCTCCTTGATAAGGCATCTGCAACAATGTTGGTTTCTCCCTTCTTATACTTCAACACATAAGAAAAAGCTTCAAGAAATTCCACCCACTTTACATGTCTTCTATTCAGCTTGCTCTGACCTTTCAAGTGTTTGAGTGATTCATGGTCTGTGTGAATTACAAATTCTTTTGGTAACAAGTAGTGCTGCCATGTCTCAAGAGCTCTAATTAAAGAGTAGAACTCCTTATCATAGGTAGAGTAGTTAAGACTGGCTCCATTCAACTTCTCACTAAAATAAGCTATAGGACGCTTTTCTTGAAGAAGTACTGCTCTAATTCCCACTCCACTAGCATCACATTCAATCTCAAAAGTCTTAGAAAAATTAGGCAAAGCCAATATGGGTGCATTGCACAATTTTTCTTTGACAAGCTCAAAACTTTGTTGGGCTGCATCACTCCATTTGAACTCCTTTCCTCCCTTAATACATTCAGTTATGGGTGCTAAGATGGTGCTGAAATCCCTTACAAATCTTCTATAGAAAGAGGCAAGCCCATGAAAACTTCTTACTTCAGATATAGTTCTTGGAACGGGCCATTCTTTGATAGCTTTCACCTTTTCTTCATCAACTCCCACTCCTTGCTGAGATACTACAAAGCCAAGAAAAATCACATGGTCTTGACAAAAGTAGCATTTTTTTAGATTAGCATAGAGTTTCTCCTTTCGCAACACTTCCAAGACTTCCTTCAAATGTTGCACATGCTCCTCATAACTTTGACTGTAGATCAAAATATCATCGAAATATACCACAACGAATTTTCCAATGAAAGATCTAAGCACATGATTCATCAATCGCATAAATGTGCTAGGGGCATTAGATAGCCCAAATGGCATTACCATCCATTCGTAAAGTCCATGCTTTGTCTTGAAGGCTGTCTTCCACTCGTCTCCCTCTTTCATTCGGATTTGGTGATAGCCACTCTTCAAGTCAATTTTTGAAAACACCTTGGAACCATTCAGCTCATCCAACATGTCATCCAATCTTGGAATTGGGTAGCGGTATTTGATGGTGATCTTATTTATAGCACGGCTGTCCACACACATTCTCATAGAGCCATCCTTTTTAGGGACTAATAATGTAGGCACAGAACAAGGGCTCATGGATTCCCTTACATAACCCTTTTCAATCAACTCTTCAACTTGCCTTTTTAGCTCCTTAGCCTTCTCTGGATTCATTCTATATGCTAGCTTATTTGGTAAGGCAGCACTGGGCACCAAATCAATTTGATGCTCAATTCCTCTTAAGGGTGGCAATCCCTTAGGTAGCTCATTCGGAAAGACATCCGCAAATTCTTCTATCAACTCCCTCACAAGCTTAGGAAGCTTTTCTGCAATTTCTGGATTTAGCTCCTTGAGAATTAGCAATAATACAAAGTTTTCCCTTTTTATTGCCTTCTTTAACTCATTCTTAGAAGCAAAACAACTAGGCTTCTTCTCCTCGATTACATCCTCCTTCGGCTGTACTTGTATTGGCTTTAAGGGTGCCAACACAATCTTCTTTCCATCCTTCTCAAAAGCGTAGGTTTTTTGAAGCCATCATGTAGTGCTCTTCTATCAAATTGCCACGGCCTCCCAAGTAGAAGATGACTAGCATCCATAGGGACTATGTCACACAATACCTCATCTTTGTAATTCTTCCCTATAGAGAAAGGTACCTTTACTTGTTTGGTGACCTTCATCTCGCCATGATTATTTAGCCATTGCAGCTTATATGGACGGGGATGATTGATGATAGGTAGCTTCAATTTTCCAACCAAGGTGGTTGAAGCAACGTTAGTGCAGCTCCCACTATCAATTATCACGTTACAAACTTTGCCTCCGATAGTGCACCTTGTTTGAAAAATATTCTCCCTCTGTTCTTCTTCTACCTTGGCTTGGATATTCAAGGCACGTCTAATAACCAAGGCAGCACCTTCATCAGCATACGCAACAACTTCTTCTTCGTCAAAATATTCTTCCTCTTTACATTCCTCCACAATATCTTCATCTTCACTCTCTATTTCCCCTTGTTTCTCCTTCAAGATCATCATTCTTCTATTAGGACATTCGGATGCTATATGGCCATGACCCAAGCACTTGAAGCACTTAATGTCTCGGCTTCTTTTAGAGGGCTGGTTGTCTTCTCTCTTATCCTTCCCCTTAGAACTTTCAGATTTGTTCGGCTCTTTCTTCCATATCTCCTTATTACTCCCTTTGGTAGTGTTTGAGGTTTGGGAAAGTGTTTGGAAAGGTTTACTCCCCAATGGTTTAGACACTCCATTGGTTCTTCCATAAACTCTCTTTTTCTGTCTCTCCACCTTAATTGCCAATTTAATTACATCTTCTAAGAAGACATAATTCTGCAACTCTACTAAGTCAGCAACTTCTCTGTTCAAACCACCAAGAAATCGAGCTATGGTTTGTTCTTGAGGTTCATTCAGCTCGCAACGAATCATCAAAGTTTCAAATTCTTTGACATAATCTTCAACACACATACCTCCTTGCCTCAAGCTTTGAAGCTTAAAATAAAGCTCTTGCTTGTAGTAATCAGGTACAAAACGCCTCTGCATGAGCCTTTTCATCAATCTCCAATTTCGAACTTCCTCCTCTCCATCTCTTCTTCGTTGATTCTTCAAATTTTCCCACCATAGATTTGCATAATCAGTGAATTCAAGGGCTGCAAGTCGGCATTTGGTAGCTTCTGAATATTCTTGATATTCAAAAATCTTCTCTACTCGTTGCACCCACTCCAAGTATTCTTCAGGAGAACTTGTTCCCTTAAATGGAGGAATCTTCATTTTGATGTTGGCATCACGTTCCCTCTGCTGCCTTCTTTGCCTAGGTTGATCACCTTCTTCAGCTTCAGATTCTTCTCTATGGTGTTCAACATAAGCTCCTCTTCTTGGTTGTTGTTGTTGTAGCTCCATAAATCTAGCCATTTGAGTGGTTAGTTGAGCTATTTGTTCCATCATTTCTTCTTGACCTCTTTGTAGGCCAATAATTTGAGCTTGTTGTAGGCTAAGCCCAAAAAGAACTTCAGAACTATTTTCTCCTGTCATAGTGATTTGTAATTTGTTGGTTTGAGTTTGGTGAAGGGTAGGTTCACTCTCTAAGTGTTTACACTCGGATTAACAATGAACAGTAACGATGAACAATGAACAGTAAAGATGAATTTTTTTTAAATAAAAAAGTTAGAATAAAATAGAACAACACAAGAATAGAAATAAAGATAAAGATGAACAGACTAGAAAATTAGCCTTCCATGTAGGTGACAGATTACAAAACAAGGAAAACTAAGCCTTCCATATAGGTGGCAAAATACAAAATAAGGAAAACTAAGCCTTCCATGTAGGTGGCAAAACACAGAATAAAATGCAATAAAATTAAGCTTTCCACGAAGGGGCAAAACACAAAACAAATAATAGAACCTGAATTGAAGTGGCTCTGATACCAATATGATGTGATTTCCGGAGGGAAAACACTTGATCGATTTTCTGGATAGGTTGAAAGAAACAAACAAATGAGACCAAATCACTCAATTGATAAGCCAAAGGGCGCCACAACTAAGAGAAATGGGTTGATCTCGCCACACTCAAGAAAGAAGAACGTGAGTGATAAGAAATCTAGCCACTCTCGTCACTAACACAAGTTAGATAAGAGAAAGAACTCAAGAATCCTCTTGAAAGCAAAATGCCAATATCTCATATATGATTCAAAGATGGTTTACAACAAATGGCAAGGACCCTTTTTATAGAGGGTCTCCAAAACAAAAAGACAAAAGACTCCAACTAATGCATTAAATGCATCAACTAAAAGTCAAGTAGTGTAGGCTAAATGTCAAAGACAATAAATGCATAGGTAGCTAAATGTCAAAGACAATAAATGCATAGGTAATAGACTACAACTATATTCAACAAATGCAACTATCTCACATGCAATCTTTTTCACACTTCTTCCACTTTCAACAAAGTGGTTAAGCCCAATCCAAGCCCTTTAGCCCTTAAACGAGTTAGAGGCCCAATTGAAGTGTTCTCCCTTTCTTGGACTGCAATTAGTCCAAGCTCTTTAACCCTTGAACGAGTTAGAGGCCCAATTGAAGTGTTCTCCTTTTCTTGGGCTGCAATGGGGTTATCCTTGATTACATCACTAAGTACCCTAGAAATTTAATTGCATTAGTTAGGCAAACCAAATTGAATTAAAGATAGCTCTAATTGAAAACTAAAAAATAACTTCGAATGAAAATTAATTCAATTAAAAGACGTAGAGCTACTAATCCCCTTTTCTCGTCCTAAGAATTGCTAACCCTCCCTAACACTTGTGATTCTAACTAATTATACACTTTAATCTTAAGTTTTCTAATGGCTTAAAGCGATTCTCCTGAACCTAAATTAAGCTACTCAACTCTAACATAATCCCTTATGTGAGTTTAAGCCGAGTAAACGCAAACCTAATTTGATTAAATGAGGTTAATTAATATCCCTATTAATTAACAAGTAAAACCCCTAAGTTCTATCACCCGCCCTAATCACTCATTGTTCTACTAGCATCTCCCTCTTCCGAGTTTGTTGAAAGCAACAGACAAATCATAAAATGGCCAGTATTACAACAAGTATGTAAAATATATGAATGATAAGAATGCATTAATTGTATAGAAATTACAATGTTAGAGAGAAAACAATTCCTAATTAGAGATTAGGTTCATAACAACCCTAGTACAGAAAATCAGCCACTCATGGCTCTAAAACTACGAAAAGCAGTAAAATATAAAGCAAACTCCATGAATCTGAGGTTGGGTTGACGGAAATCGGGCTTGATAGGCTTCGGAAATGGATTCCTCCTTCTCCTCTAGCAGAAATCTATGCCTCCCCTCTGTCTCCAACTTAGAATGACTTTAAAAAAAGTGTTCTGGCGCTATTTAAATTAGTGCAGAATCGTGAACCACTGCTATAGCAGTGGAATGCAGAGAAGAAGGCTTAAAAACATGTTTTTTCAAGTTCCACCGTTATAGCGGTGGCTAGCAGAGAAGATGGCTCCCAAATATTTTTTTTTCAGCATTCCACCGCTATAGCTGTAGATTCCACCGCTATAACGGTGGGAATTCAGCAATCACTCCAACATCTTGAAAATTTCAGCTCTTACATTCCATCTTCTAACATGAACTTCTCACCAACTCAATCTACAACAAAAACAATAAATAATACCATTAAACAACAGATCTAAAACATGAAATCACTTCATTTATTAAAAGATCAAAGAAAATTAAAACTAATCTAAACTACTCAAAACATGGGTTAATAATCACAAGCCAACAAGAAAAAGACCAAGAAGAGATAGGATTTAGTGCTAAAATGGTACTAAATTGAGAACTTAACACTCTTTCGACGGTGGACGAAAATTGGCAAGGTCTCCAACTATGAGTCTCCCTCAACTGTGAACGAGGATAAAATCGTTCAACACTTGATTTTCCAAGAGGACATGCGCTTTTCCATTCGGTTTGATGTGGAAAATTTGAATGAAAAAAAAAAAAAACACTTTTTTTCCAGCATGGAAATGTTCCTTTCTTTCTAGACTGCCAACCAAACACAAAATATTATATTGTAACACAATTCCTTTCCACCTTCCTAATAAGATTGCGAAGCAAACAAGACCTCTATTTCACTCTATTTTCGATACCAAAAAATAGGAAACTTCAACGTTGGTTTTTCAAACACTTTTTTCTTCCTTTCTTCTCTTCTCTTCTTCCCCTCTTCTTTTTATCTCCTTTTTCTAGTACGTGTGTGTGTGCGCACACAATCTACACAAAAGGGCAATGTTGGTTTTTCAAGCACAAAAAGGAAAAAAGCCATGACAGAATCAATTTTGAGGGAGAGAGATACTTGTGATCATGTTGGCTCAAAATTGATTTTAAAGATAGAATTAATTTTACTGAAACTTTCAACCGCAGATCAAACACATTGAAACCAAACACAAACGCATATTAGTCCTCATAACCGCGTGTTCCTTTCCCACCGCAAATCTAAACATTCACCTAGTGTACTCTGTCAAAACACGAGAATCATTTCGTGTCACAATGTCGTATGTACTGGTTTTTCAAACGGGACCTCTATTTCCCTCTGTTTTCTATACTAAAAAATAAGAAGCTTCAGCGTTAGTTTTTCAGACACTTTGTTCTCCCTTTCTTCTCTTATATTCTTCCTCACCTCTCCTCTTTTTATCTCCTTTTCCTAGTGTGCGAGCCCACACACCACAAAAAACGGCCACATCGGTCAAAAAAACCATGACAAAATCAATTTCGAGGGAGAGAGAAATTACTTGTGATCATGTTAACCCAGAATTAATTTTGAAGATAGAATTGACTTAATTGAAACTTCCAACCGCATATCAAAACACATTGAAATCAAACATGACAAAATCAATTTTGAGGGAGAGAAGCTACTTGTGATTTTTACCGAAACTTCCAACAGCATATCGAAACACATTGAAATCATTTAAGTCCTCATAACCGCGTGTTCCCTTCCCACCACAAATCCAAACATCCACTCTACACCGTCAAAACACGAGAATCATTTCGTGTCACGATGTCGTATGTACTGGTAGAGAGCTAGCAATTAGAATTGGGATTTAAAAAATCGTGTCGGGAAAAACTATAATTTATAAATGGTAATATTACCTGTAAATCCACGTCCATAAGAAATAATGAAGTATAGACGAGGGCAACAAGCCGCTAGATTACATGGAAACAAAAAAAGATGTCCAATACAATTCAGGTGTGGCTGCAAACATTAGGAACCAGAAATTTCAACATAACCAAAAATCGAAATTAATACACGTCCAACTTCTAAAAACATATCTAACCTCTTAAACCCTTTTAACAGTATTAATCTATCACCATTAGTCTAACAGTAAACACCTATCATCCTAAGATCCTAATAGAGTAATTTTTTTCCAATGAAAGAGCTAGGAATAATAACACTATCTGCAGCCATCCAACCTTCCCAATGAGCAGGCCACTTCAAGCACGCTCCCCACGGATTCTTCTAGCCAGCTGAATATCCTTGGGCATAATGGTGACACGCTTGGCGTGGATAGCACACAGGTTAGTATCCTCAAAGAGACCAACTAGGTATGCCTCAGCCGCTTCTTGAAGGGCAAGAACAGCATGGCTCTGGAAACGGAGGTCCGTCTGCCACCACAATCCAATTTAAATCAACAGAGAGTCTAAAAAACAACCGAAACGACGGAAAGAAAACCGGCATACCTTGAAGTCTTGAGCAATTTCACGAACAAGCCTCTGGAATGGGAGTTTCCTAATCAGCAGCTCGGTACTCTTCTGGTATTTCCTAATCTCACTGTTCACGAACATAAACCATTGTCAAAAACCACGGGAAATCACTTCGATAAGCAATAAAGATAGAAACAAGCTAACTACGTCGCCTGATAGAAAATTACACCACACTCACCGAAGAGCAACAGTTCCAGGACGATAACGATGGGGCTTCTTCACACCCCCAGTTGTTGGTGCAGACTTACGTGCAGCCTGAATTATTAGAACGTGGCACAGAAACTGTTAGCGACAATTTCAAATAACTAAACTAAAAAAGAGCATCACTATAAGACGGATCCAAGACAGACCTTGGTAGCAAGCTGCTTCCTAGGAGCCTTTCCACCGGTCGATTTACGAGCAGTTTGCTTTGTACGGGCCATCTGTGAAAAATCCTAAGAAGTTTAGGAAAACTATTGTCCTTCTCCGTTAAGCAGGAGATATCAATACACACGACGGTGCCCAATCACTGAAGGCAAATAGAAATCCTCAACCGCGTAAACTTAAGAATTAACGCTTCAAACGACAGAGAAAGAATTCTCGCACAACGAAATTCACATTGATGTATCGCAAACTCATCTACATCATCAGAATACGCTCAAAACAATCAAGACTCCAAGTATACATGAACTCACATCTTTACACACAATTGCGGAATACAAATTATTTACTACATCTCATTATCGACAATATGACCAGGAAAATCCCTAACCGTATTATTCGAAATTTTAGAACGAAAGCCAACACCGCAAAAAGAAAGTCAAGAGATAAGGGAAAATCAAACAACAAAGGGAACAATTGGAGAGGAGCAATTGAACCACTGTACCTAACCAACGCAAGATCCACCATCCTCATTCAATACTATTTCAGATTCAACCGATTTTCAAATTTTTCTTTGGAAAAAAAATTTTTCAAATTCAGACTAACGATTACAGAACCAACAAAAACCATTGCCAAATGAAATACAATGCCCTAACCCTAGTATACTGACCTCACGCAACTTCCTCCTCTTCCTCGCGACCCCGTTCGCTGAATCTCAGTTTGAAAACTTGAAGAATCTAAACCTTCGAACGGTAAGGAGGTCAAGGTCTATAAATAATTAAATATCGTATAAACGGAGTCGTTTGAAAATTATCGGACGGATAGAATTCTCTATCCGTGTGTTTTTCTGCTATGAATCGGACGGTCTCCTGATGCCTTAGTTGTGTTTTCTCAAGTTAAATAGACGGTTTAGATGCCATTGAGGAATCGAGACACGGATCGTTAAGTCCACTTGTCCGCTACCTATTGGCTACCTACATTGACCCTTACAAAACAGGTGTAACTCTTTAATTTTTTCTCTCTTCCATTTGCTCCACGTTGGAAAATGAATAACTGTTTGAGCTTATGTGTGATTTCTCTAACGGAAAAGGAAAAAGAAAAACGATGTATTCAATGACGTCCTTTAATTTTTGGGCCTTATTGCCTACCAAAGCTATAACGTTAGATCCTTCTTTTATTTAGTCCAAAAACAAAATCCTTCTTTTAATTTTCCGACACAAAATAAATTTATATCCATGAGTTAAAAGCTTCAAACGCTTAGAGTCGCATCCTTTAACTTTTTCCTTTGATTCTTTTCTCTTTTTCATTTTTAAAGTGAGAAATATTTCAGATGATAAAACTCTTAGAATTTACACAAAAAAATTATAAATCGTGATTTTCCTACACTTTGAAGTAATTAAAAGGAGCTGTTCAGTTTAGAAAAGGTATTTGTCTCAAACCTTTTCTAAACTAAGTAATAGGCTTATTATCAAGGTATTATTAAAAGTAAATGTATGAATTTTCTCAAAATTAAGTAATAGGCTTCATTTGGTGTTTCTGCATGTAAATTTCCAGAGCTGTGATTTTGAAGGAAATTGTACTTCTCTAAAATAAATACACCCTCATAAGAAGGGAAACTTCAGCCCTGGCTTTACAAAAGCATAAATACACCTACTTTGAAACTACAAGTTCTACAAGTTAGCTTGCCACGGCAATCACATGAAACTCATTAGGCACCACACCAACCAATGACCTAACCATGGCAAAAAGCAAACTACCAAGTACAGCATGGACCAATGAAGCAGTTGGGACTTTGGATGAAGCCGGGCAGCCGAACAAGCAGAGACTCATTTGAATGGAGATTTCCTTAACGCCCAAACTCAATTGTTGCTTGTAGCATGATAATTCTCAATTCTACGCATCATTAGAAGTTAAAAAGGTCAGCAATTTCAAAGTGCAGAGCAAGTTGCACGACGGCGGAACGCACAGATTCAGACGTAGGAGCAACAGAAGCGGGTAGATGAGGTAAGCAAAGCGGCAAATACTGTTCGCTTTCCTCCGGTAGACAGAAAAATGAAATCACAGATCGGCAGAATATAAACCTGTAGATAAACCAACTTCCTTCAGTTTGCCGATACTAATCTATTGTTATAATGACATTCTCCATTAACCAATCACCGATTAAAGTACATTAAAGATGTAAGCTGGCAAAAGGCTAATTAGTGGTTAAAGAGCAAATACCTTAAAATAAGCCGTCGTAAAAATGGATCAGTTAAAACTTGTGCCCACACTAAATCCATGCTAGTTGATGAGCAAAGAATCACCTCCCACTCAGTAAAGGAGTCAGCGAGTATGTTCTCGGCTTCATTGTAGACATCCTAAAGTTGGTTTAATTTTAACAATTAGAAAATCAAGAATTGAACTCATTTGAGAAAGTTGAACGCATGTTCATCGGGACTTACCGCATCAGCCTCAGTGGGGGACAGGCCAACCATTTGGCAAAATGCTGACAAAGGAGCAGTCAAGAAAAAGGTAAACTGGCTTCCATTATGTGAATTTATATCAGGTG
The DNA here is from genome assembly GCA_037074585.1 of Biancaea sappan. Taxonomy (NCBI): domain Eukaryota; kingdom Viridiplantae; phylum Streptophyta; class Magnoliopsida; order Fabales; family Fabaceae; genus Biancaea; species Biancaea sappan. The sequence goes on along the minus strand of CM073491.1, from coordinate 13,642,049 downwards.
GGTTCTTGAAAGCCGGCTTTAAAGGCGAAAGAAATAGAGCAGCTGTCTCCCCCCTTTCAGCACCGTCTAAAACCTGCAATCAGATTTTGCAAAACAACCAATCAATCAGGACCTGACTATTTTCAAATTCCAATTTCCAAGATATGAATAGCTTCAAATTTATGATCTCATCTTATCAATTCACATTTATATTTAACATAAGAAACTTTAAAGTTAATATTCCAATGGACAAGCTCTTCCAAGAGGATTATCTGAAAATCATCACTAACACAGACAGATGCTGCATTTCTCATTCTCGTAGGTTAGATGACATCACTTGACAATAATGTTCAGTCTCTGCCAACCATCCCACTCTCTAGTCTCTCTTAGGAGGAAGTTTTAAGGATTAAACTTCCAAAGCAAACCTTCAAATGGAAGTACAGGTGCAAAACTATTACAAATTTCTTCATGCTATTAGTATTAAGAAGTATTACCATTTCTAAGGAATATAGAAAACAGATCAATCAACAAAGCTTCCACATGACATACACAACTTTTGACAAACCTGCCTTGAATGCTTGGCTGTTATCACTATCAATAATCAAAAAGAGGGGTTTCCGAGTGAAAGCAATAAGATCGCCAGGGTAGAGATTGTTCAAACCTAATAATTCAAATAGGAACATATGTAAGGACAGCAGAAACTGAGGTACTACGCCGAAAAAATGACTGATTATAGTAGCATCTGTCGGAACAAATTAATCTAAACATAAATGTGACAGAGAATAGACTAGTTGCAGATCTGCAGATACCTACCACTATTTCCCTTGGGACCAAACCACAGATAATTGCTATAACACCGGCTTAGGTCTCTTTTGCCATTACTTAGAATTTCAGAAGTATCACTATTCTGTTCTAGGTTACTCTGACAATGGACTGCATGTCTTGAATAGTCCGATGATCCTCCCGAATTTTCCATCTGAGAAAAATTATTATGACCGACCTTCCCTGTGAAGCTACCACCAAGGTAATAAACTGAACCAATAATGACATAACAAGCCAAAACACCTGATTATAAATACATGAAAAATAGAATAAACGTTAACCTGAGGCTGACAGATACACTAGCACAATGCCATCTGATGGCAACTCCTCACAAATTGTTGCCATAACCTGTTCAACATCATGAAGCTCAATATCATAATTAATGCATTATATATTCAACAGCCTTGCGTTTCAGTAAGATGTAAAGCCCTACATATCCAGTGGAAATTTTAGTAATGATTCATAAACCAGACCCTCCTATGGGGAGGACAAAACCTCAGAGTCATGTTAAGCTAACCACACAAAATATCACAGAATTAAGGACAAGCGCAATTAGCAGATGAGAATATACATGTTATGTGAAAGGAAACCATTAAAACACCAAAGAAAGATAATTTGAAATCTGCCAGTCCTAGTAATTAGAAGAATCTAAAATTGTTTAGCAAATTGGCATTGAAGCGTGTGACAACTCCCCCAATTCCTGAAGGAGATATACTATTTTATTGAACCCTACAAAAATGAAAAATTAGCTGCAACAGTTATCTTGAGGGATTGAAAACTCACAGCTAATAAATGTGTCACTGATGGACGATAAAGAACAGCCTTTCTCGGGTTAGAAGGCACAGTTTGATCAATCAAATCTGCAGTTAAATTCATATCTATAAACCCAGAAGTTCCTGAATGATCAACTGGGTCGCCACTGTCAAATGATCTAACTGTGCGCTTTTGGTATAATGATTCATTAGGCTCCCATTCTAAACACTGTATCATTCTATAGGTGTCCAAAGTAAGTTCAGCAAATTTCACCTGCGAGTAAGAATTTATGAAGATTCAAAAGCTTAAGCGACATCAGCCATCGTAAGTATGTTATCCAAATTATAGTGTAAGTTAAAATGAAGCAGAATTAACCTCGTTTCGATGATAGCTTGCCAACAGTGCAGCCTTCAATTTTAAAACCCTCTTTGCATGAAAACGAGCCACGTAAGGAATAGAAGCACGATGATTATCGATTGTGGCACAATAACGCAAGGGCCTGACAGTAAAACCCTCATCTACTTTCGTGAAGCGGACAATTTCTTGCACCAGTTGCCTCCATTCCTTAAAGTGAGTTTCCTGAAAATAAATTGTTCATAATCATCACATCAAACCAGCTATTCAGAGATTTTTCCTTCGTTCGATGAATGCAAAGCATCAGTTAACTAAATTGTTAATAAAAGTATTACTGGATCTTTTATCTAAATTCTAAATGTAGAGGACTAAAAGTATAAAGGACTAAAGAAGCACGAATAAGGAAATAAAAATTATAATAAAAAAACTTATAAATCACAGGCGGAAAGATAAGTGGAAGTAAATTCAATTTAAAATCATAATTCTCTAAAACATGTTGCGGTTCAGCTCCAATTAGAGCAAGAAATGAATTACCCGGAAACTACCGTAGAAATCTTCAACCAAAGCCATGAACCGGTCCATAAGATGCTTCACCATCTCCGCCCGGCTTAAAATCACGGAAACCAACAAAAACCGAGCATAAAACCTCAATTCCTTACACCTTACTCCCAAATCTTTGGGTGAAGCTTCGGATTCTTCGAAATACCTTCTGCTAAGTATGGCCTCATAGAAAACATAGGCTTCAACCAAGAACCTGCAGTCACTAGTCCTCATGTACTGCCCGAAGTAGAGCTGGCCGATTCGGCTAGCCACTTCGCCGATTTCCCAACGCTTTAGACCGCATTGAACCAGCTTCGCGCGGTTTTCCTGCTGATATTTCCAGAGGCGCATGTACGCCTCGAAAGCCTTGTGAAATAAGTGGTTCTGGCTGACACCCCCGTAAACCGGCGCGTCGCGAACCCTAGCGAACTTGTGGTCCGCGCTATCGACCAGAGCGCGGAAGGTTTGCAAGATGATGTCGTTCTCGGACATGCCAGAAGGAAGGCGTCACCTCTCCTTCCAGGCTTTGCTATACATCGCCGGCGGCCATTGAAAGTGCAAGGGAAAAAAATCAATCTGCAACAGAAATGAAGGAATGCCTGAGAAGTAAGAAGTGAGTAACACTCACAAGAGCATTGGAAGACAGTTTAGAGACGTGGAGTTTCACTACTTGACTGCAGTTTTACTTGAGTTTTTCTAATTTGATTTAGCCTTGTGCAATTCTGGCTTGACGCCTCCATAAACCGTCTAATTATTGAGTTTTCCCTTTTCCACTTTTGCTTTTTCCAAATGAAGTTTTTCTAATTTGATTTTGATGTCACTGAATTGTAGTGGCGGCAATTTCGATTGAGTACAGTTAACGCCAACAGCAAGGCAGAGACGCTTGACGGAAATTAAAGGACTTTTTGACTCTGACCCACTTTTGCTACTTAAATTTCAGATGTAATGTATTTTTTTTAATTTACAAAAATAACTTAATTTTAGGAAAAGGATGCTCTGACGTTTTGCCTTCTACCTTGTCTAATTTTGCCAATTAAATTGTGACAAATGGCATTCTTTTTTGAAATTAATGAAAACAAACCTCTCGGTAACTATGATGCGGAGGAAGGATATAAGAGCTTCTGCTATCAGACCAAGCACTTGCTTCTAACATTTATGGTCAAAATTTTATCTATAAAAGATTTTATTATTATATACAAAATTCAAAATATTTATCATATATTATAAAACAATAGTAAATATTATAATAAAAGGATATGTCATTATTTTATATTATTTTTTTAAATTAAATAAAAGTTTAAAGCTTTTAATAAAAAATATTATAATATAAATTTAACTATTATTTAAAATATATTATACATATTAAAACTATTTTTATAATATTTTAATTTAAATGTGATATTTTAATATTTTAAGATCTTATTAAATAATATTATTTAAATAAATAAATTATTTTATTTTATATAATTTTAAAATTCTAAATATTTTTATTATCTATTTTATTATTTATTTTTTAATTAATATTAATTATATTAATCTATTTTTAAAGAAACTCACGATTTTATAAGATTCTAAAAAATAGAAAGTAGAGGGTTAAAATATAAATTGTGTATAACATATGTATATAAATTAAGTTATTATTCTAAAAGTCTAAGTGTCTCTTGTTAAATTTAAATGATGAAATCTTAAAATATTAAAATATAAGACCATAGTCAAACTAGTTAATTTAAAATATTATAAAAATATTTTTAATATGCATAATATATTTTAAATAATAATTAAATTTATATATTAAAGTTTTTTAATTAAAATTCTTAAAATTTTATGTAATTTAAAAAGAGTTATGTAAAATGATGATATATTTGTTATTGTTTATAATATATGATAAATATTTTGAGTTTTGTACATAATAATAAAATGCGTTATATGTGAAATGTAAATGGTAAGAGCAAATTTGGTCTGATGTAGGGGTGTACAAAGCCGATTAGAACCGATCAAACCGAACTGAACAGCCTAAAAATCGAAGAAAATTGAAAAAAGTAGGCTTAGATCTGTTTTTAAATTTTCATTTTTTTTCGATTCTTCGGTGTTCGGTTGGTTTTGTTCAGTTACAACCAACCGAATTGAACCCTATATTAAAAAAATAATTTTTACATATTACATTTTTATATATATTAAAAAAATATTAAGCTATCAATGCTCATGGATAAAAAATGTATCCATGTAAAAGTTCTCATACATCTACTTTTTGCATACTTAATTTGCACAAAACATAATAATCAAATTAAATGCATAATTATGATGTAATATAATAACATAATTTATTTAAATAACATAATAAAAATTTAGCACTAAAAAAGTGTTATCTAATCTAATTATGTTAAAAATTAGCTAACATTAAAGATATCAAAGTCGAATATGCATCTCTTAAAAATAGATAAGAACGAGAGTATTTTCTTTTTTAATTAACATAAACCTCTAAATATTTTTTAAATTTTTGACATAAACCGAACCAAACCGCCCGCCCACAAACCAAACCGAATCGAACCGCCCTTCTTTTAAAACCGAATATGTCCCATTTTTTTTGTGAACCGATTTGGTCGGTTCAGTTTGGTTCATGCTCAAAACCGGAACCGACCTGATGTACACCCCTAGTCTAATGGCAGAAGTTCTTATTTCATACCGCTACGTCAGTGTTCGAATATGCTCCGATAGGTTTGTTTTATTAATTACAAAAAAAAAAAAGAGTGCCACTTGGCACAATTTAATTGGCAAAGTTAGACAAGGTATAAAGCAAAAAGTTAGAGGATCCTTTTCCCTATTTTTATTATTTTGCTGTTGTGTCACCCTTTGACAAATGCACATAAATCGTCTTTCTGTTAGTCATCCTGTCAAAGGATGACCTGTGTGTAAATTATAAATTCTCAAAATATGACAAAAATATTGTATTGCACATTAGTCATCTCTTAGAAAAACAACTTATGTACATTTGAATTTTTTAAAAATTTTAATTATATTTTTTATTTTTTCTATTTTATTTTATTTTATTATTAATTGTAATTTATCTTAATTCATATCATCTTAATTATATTATATTATATTTATTATTGTTAATTGTTAATAATAATAATGGAGCTGGCCTGCCCCAATCTATTTCTTGCCAAACTCGAGACAGGTCAACCCGTCCCATTTTAACAATTCTAGTATCGTTTGTGCTTAACGGTCATCTGTCATAAAATTTTGGAGAATGACTTATTTGTAAACTCCAACTCCTGTAACAGTGACCATTAGTATTGTTAAAATATATAAATGTAATAAAGTGATATTATTTATATTAAATTATCCAGATCTATTTTAAATTAATAATAAAATCTATTTTAAATCAAATAATAATTTTATTTTATTATTAATTGTAATTTATCTTAATTTATATTTTATTATAAATTTTTTAATTATATTTCTATTTTTATTAGTTATTTTTATTAGTATTAGTAATCTTAATTCATATTATAATTATTATATATATCATCTTAATTTTATTATATTATATTCATTACTATTAATTGTTAATAAAATATGTAGATGTGATAAAGTGATATTATTTATACTAAATTATCTAGATCTATTTTCAATTAATAATAAAATCTATTTTAAATCAAATAATAATTTTATTTTATTATTACTTGTAATTTATCTTAATTCATATTTTATTATAAATTTTTTAATTATATTTCTATTTTTATTAGTTATTATTAATAATCTTAATTAATATTATAATTATTATATACATCATTTTAATTTTATTATATTATATTATATTTATTAGTATTAATTATTAATGATAATATTGAGCTAGCTCGACTCGACCAACTATTACAATAAAAGAAAACAAAAGATTAGATAAAAACTGACAATATTAATAGTACTAATGGTCATCTATTACAAGAGATGAAGTTTACACATAAGCCACTCTTTAAAATTTTGGGACAGATAACTATTAAGCACGCACGTTACTATAATTGTTAAAATGAGAAGGACTGACCAGTTTCAAATTTGGCAAAAAATAGGTCTAGTCAGCCAAGCTCGTTATTATTATTAGTAATTAATAATAATAATTTAATATAATATAATTAAAATGATGTATTTATAATATGAATTAAAATAAATTACAATTAATAATAAAATTAAATTAAATAGAAAAATAAAAAGATATAATTCAAAAAATCAAAAAATTTGAATGCACATAAGTCGCCCTTCGTGCAACACAATATTTTTGTCACATTTCGAAAATTTAAAATTTGCACGTGTGTCACCTTCTGATAGGCCGACTCACAACTATATATAAATTACTTATCAAAATAGCAACTTACAAGCATTTGAGTCACCATGTCAAAAGGTGACACAATTGCAAAACAATGAAATTGGATTTTGGATTACTTTTGTAAATTAAAAAAAAAAAAAGTAAGCCACATCTAAAATTTAAATAAAAAAATGGTCGCATGAGTCAAAAAGTCAAATTTAAAGGGCCCTTTGACATACGTAAAATGTTTTTATGACAAAGAAATGATTGGAAAAAAAAAAGAGTAATGAACCCAAAAAAAAACGCCACATTAATGCGCTCCAACCAGTAGATTTGAATTTCCCTTTTCATATATAACACATATATTAAGAAATATTTTGTAATAAAATGATAAGATATTGAAAAAAACACTTAGAACACTAGAATTTAACATTGATTCTTTTTTTTTCAAATAATTTTGTTTAGTTGTTTTTTAAAAAATAGATTTTTAGAACAAAAAAAAATCTGTTTAAATAAATTGTTTTAAAGATAATTTTAAAGACAATAAAATAGAATAATTTATTTAAAAATTTTGTTTTGAAAGCAAGTTCAAAAAAAAAAAGAAAATTGTTTGAATCACTTTTCTTTCGAAAATTTTCAATTATGTAATTATTGTTGACACACATTGTTACAATAATTTTAAAATGAAATCGAATCATAAAATGCAAGTTGAAAAAACAAAAGTAAAAGAAGAATATTTTTGGATTATCTTGAAAATAAAATTACAAAGAGAATACTTCTATAATTTTTAGAATAATTTAAAATTGAAATCGCAAGAAATGTTTTTTGAAATAATTTTAAATTAAAATTGAAATGAAACATTTTTAAGTTTTTGAAATTATTTTGAAAATGAAATTATAAGAAATATTTTTTAAATATTTGTATTTTTTAAATTGGAATTATTAGAATTTTTTTTATTTTTTTGAATAATGCTTGAGAATAAATAAAAATAATTATTAATTTTCAATATTAAAAAAATGGGGGTCAAACAATAATTTTAGCCAACCTAAAATGAAAAGGATTAAACTAAAAAATAAATAAAAATAAAAGGGCAAAAAAGTAATTGCATGGAAATCAAAGTTAAAAGAAACATTAAAGAATAACGTCAAAGAAATCATGTGGGTTTAAAAGCATAATTTTAGCTGGGAAAAACATGCAATTTTCCAAAAACCCCAACCTCCAATTTTGAGGTTCCAAAGCTTGATTTGGTTGCATCCATCTTCGTGCGTTTCCTTGCAATTCTTCTCTTAGTGTGTTTGGTATGTAGGAAAGGAATGGAAAAGAATAAAAGAAAATAGATTATATATTGGGTAATTTTACTAAATTGCCATTTTGCTTTCAAATCATTATTTGGGGAAAAAAAAAAGAGAAGTATACCATTTAGAGGCAAAACAAATTTTCTGGCTAAATTTCTCTCTCTATTTCCTCCCATTTTCAATTCTTGTCTTTTGGGTTTCCAGGTAGAGAGAGATTCTGAAACTCTCCTTTCCCTCCATTCCTTTTCTTCCTTCTTCTTCCTCTGTCTTCGTCACCATCCTCAATGCAATCTAATCTCAATTGCTTCCTTCGATGTATCACCCCTGTTTATCAAAGACAGAGACTTGAAACAGAGACAAATGGAGAGGCTGGAGAGACAAAGACAGATGGAGATATACAGAGAGGCCGACATCTCCCTCTGCAACAAATTTTGGCGAACCAGTGACTGAGACAGATGAACAGTACATAGGAAGGTTGAAGACGAACCAGTGAACCACCATGGAATAGAGGGAGGACAACACGAGACAAGGGCAAAATTGTATTTCAAATTCATTTTTCCCTTCCTTCCGCACTTTCCATAACTTCACTGATGGAAGACGCCCGTACAAAAAAAAAATGGGAGAGTGGATATGAATTTGGGAAAGCTATTTATTGTACAAATTGAATACCAAATGAAGGAGAGGAGCACATTGACAGAAAATAGTGCAAGATTCCGTGAAAATGAATTATGTAACGCGTACCAAATGGGTCCTTATTTTCTCCTCCTCCTCTTTCTCCTTCTCTCCCCTTTTCTTCTATTTTTTCTCTCTTTCTCATGCACTTAATCATTCTCCTTCTCTCGAATTCTCTGTTCTCATATTGTTTCTCTTCCTCACTCTTACTCGCCCTCCCCTCACTTTTCTAGTTGTATGCTCTCTTCCAACGTGTGAGTAGGCTGTGAAGGTAAGAAATGGAGCTATACTTGTGTGAGTATATAAAGGGGGGAAAATGATGACTTTGTTGAAAAATTACCAAATTGCCATTAATGAAAACAATTATCAGCTTGATTTGAGGAATTGAGGATCACAACATTGAAAGATGTTTTAGTTTTCATTTTTTTTAAAAAAAATACCTTTTTCCCCTCAAAACAATAAAACAAAATACTATTTTGAAAGAATATAATCAAACATATCCAAGAACAGTATAACATTATTTGTTTTACCCAACTTAATATTGTATTCAACTTAATAAAACGAAACTTAATGCCTAAAGTCATAAGGCTTAATTCCAACATCTCAAAAATATTCTTAATGTTCCATTGACATATCTTATTGAGTTGCCTCTCTAAACTATATAAGAAGAGTTGGGTTCTCAAAAAATTTGTGCAAAATTAAACTCTCATGGCTAGAGCTATTAATATGAGTCAACTTAAATCACGTGGAGTGGCCCTCATAGCCAAAGAAGATGAAGAAGATGCATTTTTACTGAAGTTCAGCTTTGGTGCCTTTGATGCTGAAGTCACTGAATATATATATGTCGAAATACACAATGCTAATTGTGATGGTATTACAAATGGCCCTAGATCCTGAATGGAAGGAATTAGTTATACAAAATAACAAAAGAATAAAAGAATAGTGAGTGCTGATGACTAAAACGTGATGAAAGAATAAAGTTTGTTATCCAACTCATTAGAAGGTAATGCATTCTTCAAATGTGATTTGCTTCTGCTGTATTATCTTCAACATTCCCTCTTAAACAAAGGGGGTGATTCAATTACAACTCCGAGTTTGTCCCTCAACTAAGGAAACCTAGAATGAGATTAATATGTCTGCTGTCTGCTCACTTGAAGGAACGTACCTCACATTGACCTTTTTAGCCTGTATTTTGTCTCTGATAAAATGCACATCTAGTTCGATGTGTTTAGTACATGCATGGAAGATAGGATTGTAGGCTAATGATCCAGCTCCTATATTGTCACACTACATAACAGTAAGGGTATAGAAAGGAAATTTAATCTTTGCCAAAAGATACTTGATCCATGTTATCTCACCTACCAAATTAGATAGGGAGATATACTCAGACTTTGTGCTTGATGTTGCCACATCATTTTGCTTTCGGGATGACAATGATACAAGACTATCACCAAGGTACATACAGTACCTCCAACTAACTTTCTATCATCGTGTGAAGCTGCCCAATCCGTATATGAAAATCTAGTAAAAGGAAGTAGCATTTTAGAAGGACTGGAAACATGTAGGACTGAGCTTGCTTTGATGAAGAGGCCAGTAGTTAATGTGCCCTTGAGATAGCAAAATACATGTTAGAGTGCCTTCTAATGTAAATCAGTTGGATGCTGCAGATACTGGCTAAGCTTGTTAACAGTAAAGCTGAGGTTAAGTCTGGTATAGGTGAGATACTGTAGTGCTCTTATTGCACTCTTGAAATCAATAGGATTATAAAGAGGTTCCCTCCTCTGTGGCAATCAAGCACAAATTCACAACGATGGGTATTGGATAAGAATTTACTTGAGTCATGGAAAATCTTGCCAGTAAATCCTGAGCATATCAAGCTTGAGTTAAAAAGACCTCACTGTTGGTCCCAGTGACCTGGATGCCATGGAAAAAATGGAGTGGACCAAGATCTTTTAGACAAAAAGATGATGTAATTCTTGAGTAAACTCTGTCAGAAAATATTTTTTTATTAGCTGTGATGATTATATCATTCACATAGATGAGGATTAATATAATTTTGGAAGAAAAGAAAAAGTATAAGAGAAGGATCGACTTTGCTATGATTGAACCTCCAATTCAGTAGAGTCTCTCTGAGTTTATGAAACCACGCTATAAGGGCTTACTTGAGCCCATAGAGAGCTTTGTCGCGTTTACACACATATAGTGGCTTGTTTTTGTCTTCAAACCCTTATGGCTGCCTCATTTACACTGATTCCTGTAGAGTGCCAATAAAGAAGGTGTTATTGACATCAATTTGATGCACTGGCTAGTTGTGAGTGAGAAGACTATTCTAACAATGGCTAGTTTTATAACTAGGCTAAAAGTGTCAAAGAAATCCATTCCCGTAGTCTAGGTAAATCCCTAGGCCGCCAATCGGGCTTTATATCTTTCTACTGAACTATCTGGATTATACTTGATCTTAAAGATCCACTTAGAGCCAACTATATTCATGTCATTAGTTGCAAGAACTAAGGACCAAGTGTTGTTCCTTTGGAGAGCTACAAATTCTGTTGTCATAGCTTAATGCCATATTAGATCTGCTAGAGCATTGGCAATATTGGTATGTGTAGAGTTAGTCGTACTATTTGTTGTGAGTGATCCTGCAAAGGGGGTTTTGGCTTTGAAAATTCCTTGTTTCCCCCTAGTGACCATGGGGTGTTCATTCACTGCAACATTTGAGGGAACACGTTGTTGAGTGGTCTCTAAATTTTCAAGTTAAAGAGAATTCATGGGCAACATGTATCTAATGGAAGAGGATTCTTGTCACATCCCCAAAACACATACAAAAGGTCCTAGGCAACCTTCGTAGTCACAAAGCGACATCTAGAGATCTAAATGAATTGTCAATACTTAAAAGCAAGGACCAACCTAAGGATGCAAAAGAGGGTTGGCAATCTCGAGAGCTCATTACTCTTCGAACGTGTCACTTGCCTCGGCTACATACTTTAAAAATATGCAAGAGTAAAAAAGTGTGAGTAATCAATTACTTCGTGAGTAATAACATAAAGTACAAGAGTATACAATAGTATGAAACAACTCACGATACTTTCTGAATTCACTATTATTTACATACCGATAACTCTATTTTATAGAGTTATTTTCCCTATATTTTTATTAATAAATTGAGTAAAATAAATGGTTTTAAGTCTTTTTCTGAATTTATTTAGTCTTTTTAATTGGTTAGTTTACTTTTATAGGGAATTAGTTTTTCTTTAGGATTTATCTTATGCTTTATAATTTATTGTGTTTATTTAGTTTAATTCAATTTAGGATATTTAATTTAAATTTAACTTTATATTTATTTTGGTTATTTTCTTGTAGGATTTAATAAAAAATGATTTTTATATTTTTATGTTTTTCTTTTTTGATTTAATTTTGAATTTTGATGTCTATTATTTTTGAATTTAGATTTCAAAGAGATTGAAAAGAGATTTTTTTACGCTGAAGAGAGAAAAACATAGAAGAATGGGACGCAGAAGAAAAAAAGGAAGCTTTGGAGAAATTGGGATTCATTCATATCTTATTCATCTTCATCTTTTCTTCTTTTTATTCTTTCTTTTAGTTTAATGGCAAAACTCATGGATTTGGTTATTGTTGATATTCTATTTGCCACGAGTAGCTAAATTCCTTTTGTTAGGGGGAAGATGTAGCTTCCCTTTAATACTATGAATTGAGTTTTCAATTAATCTAAGTTTATTTAATTCTCTTGTTAAGGAATTATTTCTGTGTTTACTGATTTTTCAAACTGATCACTTAAAAATTGATTTAGGGTTTATATAGGGAATTGGAAATTCATATATTGAATGTGCCTATTGAAATAATTGCCATAAATAGATTTGATCTAGGAATAGATGGATTTCTTGTGTGGTTTTGATAGAATTCACCTATACCTATTGTCTGTGCCTAACTTGATTAGTTTAAGGAATTAGAGAATTTGATTTGGTTTAGAGTATTGATTCGCTAAGAAATTGAGTTTTAATTAGAATTGAGAATTCTACCATTAATATAGAAATTGAAGATTTAGATTAAATTAGAAACTCGTTCATAGTTGGATAAGTTAGTAAAATCGGATTCTTAACGTTTTGATAATTTGCATATTCTAAATACTTCTCTTAGTTTAATTGTGTGACTTTTTCATTAATCATTAGTAATTTAGTTTATTTTAGATAACTTAATTTAGGCTGGTTTAGTTTAATCTCTCATTAAAAATCGATCATTTAGATAGTGTAGAAATAGTGAAATCGATACTTAACTACTATAATCCTTGTGGGATCGACACTCTATTCACCTTCTATATTACTTGTTTACTTGATAAATTACCGATAGCATTTCAGAACAACAAGTTTTTGGAGCCGTTGTCGGGGATTATCGGTGTTAGTCAATATCTGGAGTACCTATAACTATACTAATTTAGACACTTTCTTTGTTTTCTTTTTTATTTTACTTTATTTTGTTTTATTTTATTTTAATTATTTTTGTTTTAATTTTCAGTATTTTCCTTTTATTTAGTAATTTGTTTATTTTAATTTTTTTCCTCTCTAATGTTTTCTTTCTCTCTGGTTTATGCGAGGTACCATTGATCCATAGTTGCTTCTTTTTTACTTAGAAATAGAAAAAAAAACAGCACGCTTAAATCGAAAGCAAGTAAGGGAAAGAAAAAGAACTCAAATAGCCGCAGAAAGTCAACCATTAACAATGACTCTGAAAAACCATAGAGTACCTAATAATGTGGCTAATCAGGGTAATGCTGCGAATCATGGAGATTTTGTTAAACGAATAATAGGAGAATATCTTGCATCTATGACTGATGGATGCCCCATGAGCATTGTCAGACCTCCAATTCAGGCTAATAATTTTGAGATCAAGCCAACACTTCTGCAATTGGTTCAACAGGAGTAGTTTGAAGGAAGCCCACTAAAGGATCCTAACGTCCATCAATCACTTCCTCTAATTGTGTGATACAATTAAAGTAAACAGAGTTAGTGATGATGCTATTTGACTGAGGCTTTTCCCATTCTAATTGAGGGATAAAGCCAAGTGCTGGATACATTCGCAACCTCAAGGTAGTATTACTATATGGGCCGAACTGAAAAACAAGTTCCTTACTAAATATTTTCCGCCGTCAAAGTTGGCTAAAGTGAGGAGTGATATCATCTCTTTCTATCAATTTGATGGAGAATCTTTGTATGTTGTATGGGAACGGTTCAAAGATCTATTGAGGAGTTGTCCACATCATTCCATCCCAGATTGGATGCAGATACATACCTTCTATAGTGGATTAAACGAATCATCATGAGTTATGATCAAAGTTGCTGCAGAAGGTTCACTAAGAGGCAAGACCCCAAACGAAGCATTTTAGTTTATTGAGACGATGGTAATAAATATTTATCCCATCTCTAGAGATAGAGTTGTTCCAAGGAGACTAGTGTTGGAAGTAGATACTTTTGACGCTGTGAAGGCATTATCTCAACAAATGGTTTTAATGACACAGAGGTTTGATACTATGCTGATAGGAGCCATGAATACTACACATCTTCTATGTGACTTCTATGGAGGAAATCATGTGAATGGGGCATGTAAAGCCAATACATACACAAAGAAGATTAATTACATGGGCTAGCCCCAACGACCCCATCATAATCCATATTTAAATACATATAACCAAGGGTGGTAGAATTACCCCAACTTCTGATAGAGAGAACAAGAAGCGCCTAGACCATTAGTACCACCATATCAGCCTCCTCATGTTCAAAAAGCTTCTGAGAAATCTTATGGATATGATCAAGCTATTGAGAAGCTAGCCCAATACACAACAGATTTTATAACAGAGACCAAGGCGAACTTCAAAAACCAGGATGCTGCAATAAGGAGTCTAGAGAACCAGATGAGTCATTTATCTAAGCAATTAGCTGAGAAGCCTTTTGGAAGTTTACCGAGGAATACAAAGACGAATCCAAAGGAGCATTGCAAGGTAATTACCTTGACAAGCAGAAAGACACTTAAACCACTTCCCAATGAGGACAAAGCAAAACCGGTAGTTAAACTTCCACCTGAAAATATTGTTCAAGCACATAATCATGTGGATAAAGATTTGAGTAAGAATGAACAGAAAATAGATCAATTTGATGAGAATTCTCCTAGAAGAAGAAGAAAGAAGAAGGAACCAGATTGGGATATGTACCAAAAAGTTCATTATCCTCAATGTTTGAAGAAATAGACCTAAGAAAGACAATTTTCACGGTTCCTTGACATCTTCAAAAAGCTGCAGATAAACATTCCATTTGCGGAGGTAATTGAGCAAATGTCAGCTTATGCAAAAATTTTGAAGGAAATTCTATCTAAGAAGACAAAGCCTCTAGAGGATGAAATAGTCATGTTAACTAAAGAATCCAGTGCAATACTTCAGAAAAAGTTACCTTCGAAGCTCAAGGATCCAGGTAGCTTCCATATTTCGTGCTCTATGGGAAATTTGACATTTGGAAAGGCTCTATGTGATTTAGAAGCCAACATCAATTTAATGCCACTTTTTATTTTCTGTCGACTTAGGATCGGAGAGGTTAAACTGACCATGATATCACTTCAATTGGCTGACCATTCAATCAAGCACCCGTATGGCATCATAGAAGATGTACTAGTGAAGGTCGACAAATTTATCTTCTCCATTGACTTCATCGTACTAGATATGGAGAAGGATAGGGATATTCCACTCATTTTGAGAAGACCTTTTTTAGCAACTAGTCGAGCCTTAATAGATGTCTAACAAGGTGAACTCATGCTCTAAGTTAATGATGAGAAGGTGAACTTTAATGTGTTCGAAGCTATGAAATTTCCTATAGAGAACGATGATTAATGCCTCAGAATAGATGCCATAGACTTATGTGTCACTGAGGTATTTCCCAGGTACACTTCTAAACTTCCTCTTGAATCTATGTTATGCAATTCAATTGAACTTAATATTAATGAGAAGCTTGAGAACAATAACAAGCTTAGGAGTTATGCTGAATTGTTAGAGGCCTTACCTTGTGTATCGCTTGGCCAAGAAAGTAACTCTAAAATAGAAAAAAAAAAGGAGGTAAATGTGGAACCTCCAAAACATGAGCTAAAACCTCTTCGCACTCATTTGAAATATGTTTTTCTTAATGATGATAACCATTTTCCTATGATTTTGAGTGTTGATTTGACACAAGTTGAGGAAGAGAAGTTGTTGAGAGTCTTGAAGGAACACAAGTCAGCATTGGGTTGGACCATTGATGATATAAAAGGCATAAACCCCATGATTTGTATGCATAAAATTTAATGAAAGAAAACTATAAATCAGTAGTCCAACCATAATGACGACTAAATCTCATTATGAAAGAGGTGGTGATAAAAGAGGTAATCAAACTTGTTGATGCTGGGATTATTTATCTGATTTTTGATAGCTCATGGGTAAGTCCTGTGCAAGTTATGCCGAAGAAAGGTGGGATGACTGTAGTGACAAACGAGAGCAATGAGCTAATGCCCACAACAATGGTCACAGGATGGCGTATATGCATTGACTACTGAAGACTTAATAAAGAGACAAGGAAAGATGACTTTCCTCTTTCCTTTATAGACCAAATGTTGGAGAGGTTAGCTAGTCACACATATTATTGTTTCTTAGACTGATACTCCGACTACAATCAAATCATGGTAGCACCAGAAGATCAAGAGAAGATCACATTCATGTGTCCATACGGAGTATTTGTTTACCGACGTATGCCTTCTGGGTTATATAATGCTCCTACAACCTTTCAAAGGTGTATGCTCTCCATATTTTTTTGATATGATTGATAATTTCATTGAAATATTCATGGATGATTTTTTGGTTTTCAGACCTTCTTTTGATCAATGCTTAATTAACCTTTCTTTGGTTTTGAAAAGATGTCAGAAAATGAACCTAGTTCTGAATTAAGGAAAATGTCATTTTATGGTTAAGAAGGGGATTGTCCTTGGCTATAAAGTGTCAGCACAAGGTATTAAGGTTGATATAGCAAAGGTAGAGTTAATTGAGAAACTTCCACTACCTACAAATGTGAAAGGGGTGCGAAGTTTCCTCAGCATGCTGGATTTTACAGGAGGTTTATAAAAGACTTTTCAAAAATTTCAAAACCTCTATGTAATTTACTTATTAAGGATACATCTTTTGAGTTTGATGATAAGTGCTTACATGCTTTTAATGTTCTGAAAGAAAATTTGATTATAGCACTTATTATTTCTGCCCATGATTGGACAATACAATTTGAGTTGATGTGTGATGCTAATGATTATGCTTTAGGTATAGTTCTAGGTCAAAGGAAAGAAAATAGGTTGCATGTGATTTATTATGATAGTAAAGTGTTAAATGAAGCACAGATGAATTATGCAATAATTGAGAAGGAACTCTTAGCTATAGTTTTTGCATTTGACAAGTTTCGGTCTTACTTGGTTGGTTCAAAGGTAATTGTGTATACTGATCATTTTGCATTGAAATATCTATTCTCTAAACATGAGGCAAAGCCTAGACTATCAGATGGATTATATTGCTATAGGAATTTGATCTAGTGATTAAGGATAAAAAGGGCATAGAAAATGTGGTGGCAGTCCACCTATCTAGACTACTCCCCTTAGAAGAACAAGATGGTGAGTGTTGCCCTATCAAGGAAGAATTTCCTGACAAATATTTGTTTGCTATGCAGGTGATGCCATGGTTCGCTAACTTTGCAAATTATAAAAGTGCCAAGATTCTTCCCAATAACTTGACCTGGCAACAAAGAAAGAAGTTTTTATATGATGCTAAATTCTTCATTTGGGATCAACCTTGCCTTTTCAAGAGATATGCTGATGGGATTTTAAGAAGCATCCCTGAAGAAGAATTTTTAGTATTTTATGGTATTGCCATGGATCAAGTTATGAGGGACATTTCAGTGGATACAGGACAGTAGGTAAAGTACTTTAGTCTGGTTTTTATTGGCCTATGTTGTTTAAGGATGATAAATTGCTTGTGGAGCAATGTGACAGGTGCCAAAGAGCTAGAAATATATCAAGAAAGCAAGAAATGCCTCTGAATAGTATTCTAGAAGTAGAAATTTTCGATGTTTGGGGCATTGATTTCATGGGACCTTCCCATCATCATTCTCGAATCACTATATTTTGGTTACTGTGGACTATATGTCCAAATGGGTGGAAACTATATTCTCGAATTCACTATTATTTACATAACCATCAATTCATGGCACGAGAGATGAAAACAATATAAACACTCAAGTGCCACACCACGGCATGATTTAGTCATGACATGTACCACACCTCAGTGCAATGCAACAAGATAAGTGCCACACCTTGGCACAATACACATTCATCTAAGAAATTACTATATAACCATATTACTAAAATTATCAGAATACACATCCATGCTTAATCCTATGTTTCTATTGGAAACCACAATTAAATAAATCAAGTAGCAAATATACCAGCCCATTGAATAATTTATACTTTTAAATCTCATTAGGATAATATACATGACTTTTTGACTAAAGAAGTAAAGTTGTTCCATTCACCTCGATTCCAAGCTATACTTTATCATAAGATGCAATGACTTAGAACGTAAAGAAGTCCCAAGATATTAGGGTCGCAACCTATTAATTAAGTGCATGGAAAAGAAGGAATTAATTAGCATTCCAAAATACTTCCAAAGTAGCAACCGGTCGACTTTCTTCTACTTGGCAGTCGACTAGCTCAACTTAGCCAATCTAGACAGTGAGCAACAGGTTAACTACCCTTTACCTGGAGGTCGACTAGTTAGACTCAACCAATCCTGACAGAGAGCAACCGATTTAATGATTAACCCTTACCAGTCGATCGATATTTCTAAATAAAATAAGGCAGCCAAATAGAGAGTAATCGGTTGACTAAGAGCCACTTATTTATTGACCAATACGTCTTTACCAATCTTGGACAATGCACCAGAGGCAGCTATTCAATCGGTCTCCCCATGATGGTCAACTGGTTACAACAGACTTCGAAAATCAGTTTTCCAAAACTCGTTAAACCCATCCCAAATCATTCTAACTCAAATCCCTGCTCAAACATAATGCATACTCAACCCAAGTTTCACTAAACAACCGTAAAAACACACCCAAGCTAGAGAGAATCACCACACATGAATTAATAACTAAGAATTCCTAAAAACTTCCCAATTTTTCTAATTTGTAAAAGAGTTCACCCAAAAACATGATTCTCCAACAATTACCCTTATAAAAACATTCTTCAAGGTTTAAATAACAACAAGGGAAGAATTTAAAGATATACCCTAACTCCCATTTTTAAAAAATCCCACACTTCCCACCTAGGGTTCAAGTGTTACAAAAATGATAGGAGAAAAAAATGGAAGAACACTCACCAATCTTAAAGCTTCATTTAAGAAAAGAGGAAGACCACCACCCATAAGCCTAAAAGGGAAGGAGATGGAAAGCTGCTGGGAGAAAGGAGAGAGGGAATTTCAGTGAAAGAAAAAGATGAGAATGAAGAAGGAGAATGAATAAGTGGGAGATTAGTGCATTAGGAGGGATATAAGCTTATAAGGAAAATTTTAAAAATTTCCTCTATATCCCCTTGACTCTTATTCCAAAAGTCAACAATTTCAACACTTAGCCACATTTGGATTAAAACACCACACATCACAATATTTCTGAACATTCAAGCACACACCATAATTTAATAACCATAAATTCAGAAATCTCGATATCATAAGAATCACACAAAAGTACACATAAAAATCATATACTCATAGAACCCAAATTTCTGAAGAAGGGCTCATATTTGAGTGTTGTTGCAAAATATTAGGTTCAATAACTAACATGTATTTGGTAGAGGAAATGGCATCATTGTCTTCAAAAGTTGATAGATGTGAGTTATTTTGAACTAAATCATATACACATAAGCCAGAGATAGACTGACCTATTGCATTCAAAGGTAAGAAAGGACTGGTACTTGCATAAGTTAAGTATTGAGAATTTTGAAAAAATGGCAAAGTGACATGAGTGTTTTGCAGAGAATAAGATGAGTCAGTAGTAATTTCAAGAAAAGGAAATTCTTTGTGGTTAAATGTGACATGTCTTGATAAATAAATTCTACCATTTGGAGAAAGGCATTTAAATCATTTGTGATTGTTACAGTAACCAATGAACACATATGTTTTGGAGTGAAATTGAAATTTCTGGTTATTGTAAGAAGTCAAGCATAGGAAGGCAACACACCCAAAAGGATGTAAAGTACTATAATCTAGTTTTCTTTTTAGTAAAACTTCCACTGGTGATTTATTTTACAGAGGAGAAGATGAAGATGATTTATGTTAAAAAATAGATGTGTGAAAAGCCTCCCACCAAAAATTAAGTGGCATTTTTGCTTGAGCCAAAAGAGTAAGGCCATATTCCACTATTTTCTATTTTGAAGTGTGAAGGCAAGTGAAAAGATGAGTGATTCCTTGTTCTTTTAGGAAATGTGTGAAGGCAACGAATTCTCCACCTGAGTTAGTGTGAAGAGTTTTAATGGAGGTTTCAAATTGTTTTTCAACTAGAAGCTTGAATTGCTTGAAAACTTGAAATGACTCATTTTTATTTTTGAGAGGATAAATCCAACTTTAGTGACTATAGTCATCAAGAAAATTTATATAATATTTAAAGCCTTGTCTTGAAAGAATAGGAGCAGACCCTCATAAGTTTGTATGGATTAATTCAAGAGGTTTGGTTGCACGAGAATTAGAATGATTAAAAGGTAGTTTATGGGCTTTGCCATATGGATAGCTTGAATAAAAAAAGGTATTTTCATTACTGCCAACATTGAGATTACAAGATTTTAAAGCTTAAACAATAACTTTAAATGAAAGGTGACCGATTTTGTTATGCCAATCAAAAAGATCAACATTATTGATGTATTTATTGGTGAGATTAACTTTTGGATGTCTGATGCAATGACTATTTGGATTAATGTGGTATAGACCATTCTTAGCCTTCCCTTTGCAACAACCTTGTTAGTTTGCAAGTATACTCTAGAATGGGTGAATAGAGTATGTATAAAAATTTTGTGAATTGAAACTTTGTTCTTATAAAAAGTTTTTAGAGTCCTCTTTAAGTTATTAGGGTCCTATTAAAAGTTTTCTTCAGCAAAAGACAACAATAATTATGCAAAGATAAGGGAAGAGAGAAAGCATCGTAAGTTATAGTGGTTCGAAAAAATCACAATGATTCACCTATAACCACTCTTCACAACACAAGTTATGAGTATTTTATTAAGGGAAAAAGATCACTAATACAAAGAAACTAAACTAAGGCTTAGCCTCTAACTTTTTCGCTACCAGGTAGCAATTTTCAGTTTGGGAGCGTGATCCTACTTTTATACTTAACCAGCTAGGACTTCTCACGTCCCTAGCAAACATTCTCGAGAAACCTTCTACACCTAGATAGGTTCAACTCAGTAGCTTTTATTCCACAATAGCTAGATATCCTACTAGGTACCTACTACAAGTCCTCACTCAGATGAGGAACACAAATTATAGAAGAATTCCTTTTAGTTCACTTAGAACAGAAGATGGAGGAAAACTTACCAAGAGAAAATATGAAACAATACAATTCCCTCGCACACAGGATACAAAGAGTTACACAGATAATATGATCACACTGGAACACTCTTTGGAAGCTTTGATAGAATAATGTTGTTGTAGCTTTACCCATTTATACTTTTGCAAATACTAGCCATTGGCACTTGGACACTCTTCATTTAATGTTAGAATTAATTTCGATTTGATTTAGTGTTTGCTTCCTTGACTGGTACCTCATGCCGAATATGAAAATAATCAGCTACAATATTAAAGGACTTTAATTACATTTTATTTTATTTGACTGAAATACTTTCCTTCTGCACTGAGAAACTCTTCAAATCATGTGAATTAACTTGTTTAATGCTTGATATAGTTGACTTCCGTGATTACTAGATTCTTCCTTTGATTTACACCTTGATACATGAAATGTTTATCTGACAGTATTCAATAGGCATTAGGTAACCAAGGTCCTCATAGATTCTAGTAAGTACAACTAGGATTCCAGAATCAGAAACTTGATCCATCAAGTTCCTTCTTTGTTACCTTGTCATTCACAACAAAGGAATTTGAGTCAAATTTCATAGATAAATTATTGTGAGCTGTGAGTTGAGAAACATTGATAAGATTTCTTGATATATAAGGTGAGTGAATCACATTTTTTAGAAAAATAGGTCTATTACCATTGGTTTTAGTCACAGTAGTACCAAAATTGTGTAGGTATAGAGGTCTCATTACCTATTATAAGTTTGGTGTTACCATGATATTTATTACTCTGATTTAGCTGATTAAGGTCATTAGTCACATGGTGACTAGCACCTAAATCAAGGCGCCATGCTTTATCAGACACTATTTCAAGGTAGCTATGTATGCTAAATAAGGTCTAGATTGAGTTGTAGATTGCTTGTTGGAATCTAGTACTCCTCCCATGTAGGTGAACTTTGTTCTATAATAACATATAAAGATCGGACGCCCAGTTTTTCCACAAATTTGGCATACTGGTCTGGAATTTTATTGCCTTCCTTTGCCTTTATTTCTTCCTCTTCCTGAACCTCTCCATGAACCTCTAATGTTGTTGTTATTCTTTTGTTTCTGAACATTGTTAATAGTGATAGTTACATCGAGAGTTAAATTTTGCAAGGCATTCAATTGATCAATTCTGCTTTCAAAGGTTAGCAAAGCAGAAGAGAACTCAATCCAAGAGATATCATTCATATAAGTCAATTGAGTCACAATGGGATTGTACTCAGAGTCTAATCTAGACAAAACATGAGCAAATAAATCTTTTAAGGAAAGAGGACTCCATGCTAGTTGCAGATTATTTGCCAAAGATTTCATTTTAGACAAATACTCCTCATTTTTTAGAGAACCTTTTATGGTCCACTACAATTCACCTTTGATCAAGAGTTATTTTGCTTTGGTTGAAGCCCCTGCCATCTCCTCTGTATTGCACCATAATTTCCTATTGGTTTTGCAGTTAATTAGTTGCGTAGCAATTTCAATGCTGATGAAGCTATAAATGTAAGATTTTAGCTGAATATTAAGAGTAATAGCTAAAATCAAAGTGACCCGATTCAAATAAATTGAATTCCTATTTTCGAGGAGATTAATATTCCATTTATGAATTAATAATCAACTTAAGGTAATTGAATTGGAAATTCAATTATTTACTTTAATAGCAATTAAAGTATGACTGTTCATTTTTCTATGTGACTTTGTCTATTCGTTTCCTTCGGTTGCTTGATGGACGCATTAGATTTAATGTTGGTTGCATATAAATTGGTCCTCTCTCTGCCTATTAGAGTTACATATACATACACACTACAATTTAAGTTTCCATCATAAGAGTTTGTGTAACTAAGGAAGGTCAAGAGGGAGAAAATAATTTATCGTAGTTGTTCTCCTTCAACAATCTATAATGGTCAACCCCATTTCTGCATCAGGTAATTATCGTAATTGTTTGTGAAGATCATATTATTCTAAAAATTCTAGGCAATTCTTGTTTATATAACATAAAGGTTTTATTTACAAAATTATGGAAAATAATTTTACATGTGGTATCAAAGCCAGGTTGAAGAATACATATGATTTTCCATTAAAATACCTTATGTTATTTTGTATCTATTGATAATGTTGTCTCAAATTGATAATGTGGAAGAACATTATATGATATTTTTTATAATATTCATGACACTATTTGATATATATTTATATATTTTTAGTGTTCTACGTATATGGATATTTAAAGTTCTTATTCTCTAAAGTCAAATATTTATTTAATTTGATGTCTATATAATATGTAATTTGTTAATGACCAAAGTGGCTAAATTAGAAAGATAGTAGATGTCAAATTAAATAATTTGTATGTAAAATTGTCAATATCCATGCTATTAACGAAATGGTTATAATGAAAAATGGATATTTGACTCTCACTACTCATTAGAACTTCAGGATTTGCCCAAAGATAAATCATTTATTCTATGAATAGTGAGAATTATGGAGACAAATTAATATTTTTGTCAAATATATTTGATTGTCCAAAGACAATTTGTATATTTGATGAAAGTTATTTATTTTTCTATTAAGCTTAGTAGCATTTAATTTATGATAGTATATTATAGTATCTACCCAAATGAGAGCTACGATATGCTTGGTTGTTTGATTATCTGGATTCATAAAGTAAATCTAATATTTTGAGCACCTATGTACATTATTTTGCAACTATTTCTCTTCATTCGCATGCTTCGTTTGTTGTTATATTTAATGGGATAAACTTCTCTAAATGGTGCGAACAAGTTAAGTTCCACTTAGGTGTTTTGGATCTTAACTTGGCACTATTAGCAGATAATCTTGCTGCTATTATCGACTTAAGCAGTGAGGAAGAGAAGTTATACTACAAACAATGGGACCGATCAAACAGATTGAGCCTTATATTCTTATGAATGACTATTGCTAACAACATTAAGACTACAATTTCACAAACTGAAAGTGCAAAAGAATATCTTAACCTTGTGGAAGAACGCTTCCGTTCTATGGATAAATCACTCATTGGTACTCTAATGGCACAACTCATGACTATAAAGTTTGATGGGTCTAGGGGAATTGAAGAGCATATCATTGAGATGACTAACATTGCAGCAAGGCTAAAGACCTTGGGGATGATAGTGGATGACTCTTTCTTAGTGCAGTTCATTTTGAACTCACTACCTTTGAATTATGGGCCATTTCAATTTAACTACAATACTATTAAAGATAAATGGGATATTAATGAATTGGCTAGTAAGCTTGTTCAGGAGGAAGCAAGAATAAAGAGTCATGGAAATCATTCCATCAATCTTGTGGGTCAAGGAGCTAACAAAGGATTTAAGGAAAGAACCAATAAGTTTAAAAAGAAGAAAAATATGCCTACTAAAGTTTCTCATAATGAGAAAAAGGAACGAATGGCAGATAAGTGTCATTTTTGTAAAAAAGTGGGACACTATCAGAAAGATTGCCAGAAATGTAAAGCTTGGTTTGAAAAGAAAGGTAACTTTTATGTTTCTGTTTGTTTCGAATCAAACTTAGTCGAAGTTCCTAATAATACTTGGCGGTTTGATTTTGGTGTTACTACTCATGTATCCAACATATGGAGGGATTCCTTTCGATTTAAACCACAAACCCAAATGAAGATTTCCTATATATGAGGAATTGTATGAAGGCTCCAATTGAAGGCATAGGGACTTATCATTTGGTCTTGGATACTAATTATCACTTAGATCTATTTCAGACTCTATGTACCTTCTATTTCTAAGAACCTTATTGCTATTTCAAAACTTGATGTTTCTGGTTTTAATGTTAAGTTTGGACATAGTTGTTTCAGTTTATTCAAGAATAATGTTATTCTTAGTTCTGGAATTCTTATTGATGGTTTATATAAACTGAAACTAGATAATGTTTTTGCTGAATCCTTACTAGTTGTTCATAATAATGTTGGAATTAAACGTAGTATGCTAAATGAAA
Organism: Biancaea sappan; assembly: GCA_037074585.1. NCBI lineage: Eukaryota > Viridiplantae > Streptophyta > Magnoliopsida > Fabales > Fabaceae > Biancaea > Biancaea sappan. The sequence goes on along the minus strand of CM073491.1, from coordinate 13,616,704 downwards.
ATTTTACTTACTTGTGGCATAAACGTTTAGATTATATATCCAAAGAAAGGCTAGAAAGGTAAAAGAAGGAATCTTACCAAACATAGATTTTATTGATCTTGGTATATGTGTAGTTTGCATCAAGGGAAAGCAAACTAAACATAGTAAGAAAGGTGCCACAAGAAGTAGCCAACTTCTTGAAATAATTCACACCGATATATGTGGACCTTTTAATGCTCCATCCTTTAATGGACAAAAATATTTCATCACCTTTATTGATATTTTTCACGTTATGGATACATCTATTTGCTTAATGAAAAATCTCAATCAATAAATGTTCTTGAGATATTTGTTAATGACGTTGAAAGGCAATTAGATAAAAAGGTAAAAATAGTGAGATCAGATAGAGGTGGTGAATACTATGGGAAATAGACTGAATCAAGACAATGTCTAGGTCCATTTGCAAAATTTCTCGAAAGTCGTGGCATATGTGCACAGTATACTATGCCAGGCACACCTCAACAAAACGGTGTAGTAGAAAGGTGTAATTGGACCTTAATGGATATGGTTATGGGTATGATGAGTAACTCCTCATTACCTATGTCCTTATGGATGCATGTACTTAAAACCATTGTATATCTATTGAACAGGGTTCCTAACAAGGCAGTCTCTAAAATTCCTTTTGAGTTATGCACTGGAAGAAAACCTAGTTTAAGGCACCTACATGTTTAGGGTTGTTAGGTAGAAGTATGAATATATAATCCATATGAAAGGAAATTAGATTCTCATACAATAAGTGGATACTTTATCAATTATTCATAGAAATCTAAGGGATATAGTTTTTATGTTCCAAACCATAGTCTGAGAATTGTTGAAACTGGTAATGCTAGATTCCTTGAAAATAGTGATGTTAGTGGAAGTGTTTCAAAACAAAATGTGATATACAGGAAATTAAAGTAAATTTTCCTGCATCTATCAAAGTTCCTTTATCCACTAACACCTCAAGTGTTGTTCCAGCAATTAATGAAAATTCAAATAATGTTGTACAACACTTAAATGATGAAGCACCTTTAGAAGAAACTAACTCACAAAGATCTGATGAAAATGAACCACAAATAATACCATTAAGAAGGTCTCAAAGAGAGAGAAAATCGGCTATTCTTAATGATTATATGGTTTATCTTCAAGAATCAAATTTTGACATTGGACTAAATAAAGATCTAGTTTTGTTTTCACAAGCCATTGATAGTGCTGAGTCTAACAAATGGATCAATGCCATGAAAGATGAGTTGAAATCTATGGAACAAAATAAAGTTTGGGATCTTGTCGAATTACCAGAAGGGTCAAAATGCGTTAGGGATAAATGGGTATTTAAAACCAAACATAACTTAAATGGTAATGTCAAACGATATAAAGCTAGACTTATTGCCAAAAGTTATACTTAGGAAGAAGGTATTGATCATAAAGAGACTTTTTCACCAGTCTCTTAAAAAGACTCCTTAAGAATTATTATGGTATTGGTGACTCATTATGATTTAGAGTTACACCAAATGGACGTGAAAACAACCTTTCAATTGAAAGGAAAGGTCATATGGTGTGCAAACTAAGAAAAGTCAATATATGGACTTAAACAAGCTTCACAACAATGGTACATTAAGTTCAATAATACCATAAGATCTTTTGGTTTCTAAGAAAACACTGTTGATCTATGTATATATCAAAAGATCAATGGGAACAAATTTATTTTCTTAGTTTTATATGTTGATGATATCTTACTTGCTACTAATGATTTGGGTATATCGCATGAAACAAAAGTTTTTCTCTCAGAGAACTTTGAAATGAAAGATATAGGAGAGGCATCCTATGTGATAGGAATTGAAAATTCCGTGATAGATCACAAGGATTGTTAGGATTGTCTCAGAAAAACTATATCGCAAGAGTTCTAGAGAAATTTAATATGCATAATTGTTTAGCAAGAATCATTCCTATATAGAAAGGGGACAAATTTACTCTCACGATATGTTCAAAGAATGATGTAGAATGAAAATAAATGGAATCAATTCCTTATGCTTCTGTTACAGGCAGTTTGATGTACATCCAAACTTGCATAAGACTTGATATTAGCTTTGTAGTTGGGATGCTTGGAAGATATCAAAATAATACTGGAATTGATTATTGGAAAGTTGCAAAGAAAGTTTTACGATACCTACAAGGGACGAAGAATTACATGCTCATGTATAAAAGATCTAATCAATTAAAGGTGATTGGGTACTCGAATTCAGATTTTACTAGTTGTCTTGACAGTAGAAAGTCCACTTTTGGCTACTTATTTTTGCTTGCTGAAGGAGTCATATCATAGAAAAGTGCTAAACAGTCTATCATTGCCTCTTTCACTATGATGTTTTGAGGCCCTAGTTCATGCATTATGGTTGCGAAATTTTATTTTAGAACTTGGGATAGTTGACACCATTACTAAGTTGATGAAAATATTTTATGATAATTCTGCAGCAATATTTTTCTCCAAGAATGACAAATATTCTAAAGGTGCAAAACACATGGAGTTAAAATATTATGCTGCTAAGGAAGAAGTTCAAAAACAAAGAGTGTCAATAGAGCACATAAGAACTGATCATATGGTTGCAGATCCGTTAACTAAAGGTCTACAACCAAAGACATTTACAGAACATGTGCATATAATGGGTCTTGGTTGTACTGATGAATGATATTTTATGTGATAATTTGACACTCCCAGTTCAATCAATGTGTTTTGACATAAATTTAATGTATTTCTTGTTTCTCATGATGGTGTACACATAATTTATTTTTGAAATAATTTATAACAGGAAAGTCCTCGTGGGACATTATTGTTGACCATAACGTTATATCTGCATCACTTAAGGCCTATTATACTAGGTTGTTGATGTTGTAGTACATGGAAAGGAAGTATGTGACTCAAGCAATATACGACCGCCATGACTTTCATTTACAATTCATTATAATCAGGTAATCATGATGAATGTTATTAAAAAAAGGAGATTTATTATGCACGCTTTATAGTTCTACTATTAAAGTCTACATTAATCGGGCTAAGTGGGAGAATATAAGATTTTAGCTTAATATTAAGAGTTATAGCTAAAATCAAAGTGACCCAATTCAAAGAAATTGAATTCCTATTTACAAGGAGATTAATTGTCACATCCCAATTTTGGACACGTGAATAATTCTATAAACTCGAGGGTATACCTCTATGGTATCCCATAAAATCTCTAATCAGTATTAATGTATAACATAATTTTTCAGGAAAGAGATTTTTTTGCATATATACATATAAAAAGTTTAATATAGTGAAATATTAAACACAAGCCAGATATCATACAGTATGATACAATTTTTCAAGCCTAGGTAACCTATAGAGATTACAAAGCATTTCCTAAGCTTTGAGGTTCAAACCCTCCAGACAACATGAAAAGTATCCTCAAGAAATACTAATCCTCCTGTGGATTCCCTTCTTTCTTATCCACTGTATCTAAAAAAAATGTTCATAGAGAGTGTGAGTTCATCAAAACTCAGTGACTAAATATAATATTTTTGCCCTTTAGAATATAATATTTTTGCATTGTGTTAACTGTTGAAATTGTAATATTTCCATGTGTGAATTTCCATGCTTTCATAGTCAGATTAAAACAGCTTAATTTAAGATTCTTGTGACTGAGTTATTACCATCTGGGTCAAATAGTTGTACAGGATTGTGTTAGGACCTAAAGTAATTTTTAGGGAAGCAAATTGAGGCGCCAGCACCTTAACTCTCGGCTTGGCATCAAATGGTTGGCGCTCCCAAACTCTCTGTCTGAATTTTGAACGTGGCGCCCTAGGCGCCAGGTTGCGAAAAGCCTATAAATACCAAAATTGGACATGTTCTTCTCAATTTTCTTCTGGTTTTCTTCTTCCCTGTTCATGTTGGGTGCTTCCCTCCTTTTGGCAACTGAAGATTCATCTAAGTTTCTTCTAATTTTAGTAGAAGACACAAGGAAAGTAAGCTTGAGCTAATTAAAATTCATCTTCCTTCCCTTCAATTCTTCTTCTCCTTAGCTAAAACCCTAGGCAAGAAGATGTAAAAAAAATTCTGGTTTAGTATGCTATAATTCTTGAATTATGAGGTTTTTAGAAGTTTTTCTTCTAGAAAGGATGGAGAAGAAGAAGAGAAAGAGTTTTAGGTTAACTTACTTTTGAGATATATATACTATGTCTTGAACTATTGTATTTTCCGCACTTCAGAGCAGTAATGTTGGGTTGTATACCGATTGAATAATTCTGTAAAACAACTAACAGTTTGGATAGTAAACAAAGTAAGGTCTATAGAATTTGCTGCTATTTAATGGCTAAACACCAAAAAGAAATTCTGTAGAACCCCTATAGTAAAACTTCCTTATTAGGATTATCTATACGCTCTGTTCTTCTTACTGTAAGTTTCAACTCTAATATGCTCTTTAATTGTCATCTTATTTGTATACTAGGAAATCTTTGGAAGTTATTTTCTAGCAACCCTATAAATTAGCTGCAAAGAACTAAGGTAGTTAATACCAGAATCGAGGTGAGTGCGATAATATTATCTTATCTACTTTTTGTAATATCACAGATATCATGAGGAAATTGTGAATGAGTCTAAGCTATGTGCGATGTGTTCATTTTAAGAAATCTATGTTCCTTGTATTTGAGAATAACGTTATTGCTGATGTTGTTTTATTGAAATTCTGTAAATGCCTGTGTAACAATTGAGTGTTATTATGATGTTTTCTTGGCGGTGCACCCATGGGAGAATTAGAGGAGTTATAAGGGTGGAGGTATTTTTTTATGGAGAAATAAGGGTGGATGCGGCCAGGGGGCCGCGAGCAACGATCCACTAGTACCGTGGATGACTCGGTTGGTACGGGACTTATATTACGCACTGCATGCATTACATTCTGCTTATCATTTGTAATGGATGTAATTATAAATTTGTTGATATCCTTATGGAATTAAATGGTGATTTATTGTAATAAATAATGTTATCCATTCACTGATATTCTATTACTCATCCTTTTTTTTTTAAACCTTCAGAGTCGGTAGCTGAAGCAGAGGACTCTCCAGGACAGTAGCGAGTCCATCTCCTCCGTTTCCCCTGTATTTTTTTTGGTTGGTCCTTGTATTGTATCTGTTTTATAAACTTTAGAAGTTGCTCTATGATCACATAAGCCTTCTAGGATATTGTGGATGAGTTATATGGAATATGACATTGTAATATACCGCTCGCGGGTTTTGTTGTAAAGAAACTAAAATCATAATACTATTTGAATTTGGAAATATCACAGTATATTTATGCATGCTAACGCAATGAAAATTTATTTTTAGCATTAGAACCAGCATAAACATAAATATGGAAATGTCTAATGCTAAAATCTATCGTATTATATGCCTTTTAATTCACGATAAAAGGGAAACCCACTAACATACCGGTCATACCTTTTTGGGATGTGACAAAATGGTATCAGAGAAAGTTCTTAGGTCTCTTATGGATCATAAAGCAAGGTAACCTTGACTGACCATTCCTCTATAGTTGTGAATCGCGGCATGACCATAGGGGAGAAGGTCAATTAAAGGTCCTATAGGTGTTGTTATATTTTTCTTTTTATACCTGTCCTTGTAGTAAATATTAATCTCTTTTGGGACTAAATTATGTGGTGTTGTTGATAGATTTTGATGTAATCTGAGTGATCTCGAGAGGCAGTGGAGTGTACAGGTTCTGAAGGAGCCTCGTCGTGACCGGTCCTGCCTGCACATGATCGAGATTAGGAGGAATATGGTGAAAGTGAGCAAGGGCAAGATGAGCGAGGCTCATCTTGAGAATGTGGGGCGCAACCACAAATTGATCCAGCTACTTTACTAACTAGTTTGACCGCTTTGTTAGAGGGTTAGACTGCATTACAGGGAAGTTTGGTTAATCCGACCACACTATTAGAGAGACAGGTGACTGCTGCAAGTGCCCCTGTTGCTCCTACTCCTACTGCAGTTCCTCCAGCACGTTCGGTAATTCCCCCATCTTTTCTTGTTAATGATGAGGTAGTAAGGGATGTATCTTTGACAAATTTTCTGAAGCTTAAGCCCCCTATCTTTATCGGAGAAGACCCAAATGAGGATCCACAACGATTCCTTAAAGGAATAGAGAAGGCATGTAGGGATTTGAAATATGATCCTCGATTATGGGTAGATTATGCTACTTATCAGTTTCAAGGAATGTCTCATGAATGGTGGGTTGCTTGGCAGAGCAGTTGAACTTCGGATGTTCTTCCAGTCAGTTATGATGAGTTTCGTTGAGTTTTTGTTGAAATATTTATGCTAAGAAGCTTGAGAATTGCAAGGGCTAGAGAATTTGAATTCCTTAAATAGGGTTCAATGATAGTTGATGAATATGATATAAAATTTACACGACTTTCTAGGTATGCACCCTATATGATCCCTGATGAATAAGAGAAAATTTGTCGATTTATTCTTGGCCTTCATCTTCGGCTACGTCAGTTTGTTAGTATGTAGATGGAATTGTATCCTTCGTATGTAGCTGCTGCAGATACAGCCAGAACAGCTGAAATGAATGAAAAAGATGAAAGTGATGACTTCAAGAGGAAAAGAAAATGAGAAAACGAAGGAGATCCTCTGGGCATGGTGGATTGTCAGGGACTTCTAGGTCTCAAGGTAGGGGTCCATCCGCTCCTACAGTATCGTCCCCTCCAGCGGTGTCTTTAGGTAATGTTTCTAGGTCTAGATTAGACTATAAAGGAGGTTCTTCATCGGTTGACCAACTGTCATCTCAGTAAGGACGAGACAAGCCTAAATGTTCAGAGTGTGGGTGATTTCATACTGGTGTATGCTATGGAGCAGGCCCAATTTGTTTCCGTTGTGGGAAAGTGGGTCATATAAAAGAGATTGCCCTCAGCAGGTAGATATTTCAAAGCAAGGATCTACATATTTACCTCAAGCACAACAGGTGACAATATCAATTAATAGGACTCTTTCCTCCTCTGCTGGAAGGAGTGGTTCAGGGAGAGGAGGGGGCAGAGGACAAGGAGGACGAAGTCAACCAGCAGTTGGGTGCGACTAAGCCAAGTTGTATGCTTTCACTCGCTAGGATGCATAAGCTTCGAATGCAGTTGTAACATGTATTCTTCTAGTATGCTTATTTGATGCTCGTGTATTATTTGACCTGGGATCTACTCATTCATATGTGTCTCTAATTTTTGCAAAATGGTTTATTCAAAACCCTGTTAAAATTGATAGACCATTTCTTGTCACTACTCCTATGGGTGAAACTTTACTAGTATATTCGGGTTATTATGGTTGTCATGTCTCAGTGGGTAGGATGAGCACTGAGGCAAATTTAATACTATTAAATATGATAGATTTTGATATTATTCTTGGGATGGACTGGTTGGCTTTATATCACGTAACTGTTGATTGCTATAACAAGGTGGTGAAGTTTAATATTCCGGGTGAACCTACTTTTTCTCTTCAAGGGGACAGGAGTGATGTACCTAATAACATCATTTCCGTGATCCAAGCTAGGCATATGTTAAGAAAAGGATGTTCAGGTTTCTTGGCCTTTGTTAGGAATATTGAACAAGATATGGTGAATCTTAATCATGTACCGGTTGTAAAAGAATATCCGGATATTTTTCCTGAAGAATTACCTGGATTACCTCCTGATCGTGAGATAGAGTTTAATATCAAAGTAATCCCAAGTACTCAACCTATTTCAGTACCTCTCTATCGTATGGCCCTGCAGAACTTAGAGAGCTCAAGGAGCAGTTACAGGACCTTTTAGATAAAGGTTTTATTCGGCCCAGTTCTTCACCTTGGGGTGTACTGGTACTGTTTGTAAAGAAAAAAGATGGGTCATTAAGATTATGTATTGGTTACCGGCAACTAAACAAGGTAACAATACAAAATAAGTATCCCTTCCCCAGGATTGATGATTTATTTGATCAGTTGCAAAGAGCTCAGTGTTTTTCTAAGATTAATTTAAGGTCGGGGTATCACCAGTTAAAAATCAAAACGGAAGACGTACCCAAGACAGAATTTCGTACGTGCTATGGGCATTATGAATTCTTGATAATGTCATTTAGGTTAACAAATGCTCCAGCAGCCTTTATGGATCTTATGAATTGAGTTTTTAAACCATTTCTGGATAAGTTTGTCATTGTTTTTATTGATGATATTCTGGTATATTCGAAAAGTACTGAAGAGCATACTTTGAGGAAGCACCAACTTTATGCTAAATTCTCGAAGTGTGTATTTTGGCTGGAACAAGTAGCTTTCTTGGGACATGTAGTTTCAAAAGGAATCCATGTTGATCCCAGCAAAATCGAATCAGTGCAGAAATGGCCTCGACCCAGTACCATGACAGAAATTCGAAGCTTCTTTGGGTTAACTGGCTATTATCACCATTTTGTGAAGAATTTTTCAAAAATAGCTACCATTCTTACAAAATTAACTCAAAAGAACGTTCAGTTTGATCAGACCGAAGCTTATGAGAAGATTTTTATTAGGCTTAAGGAATGTTTAACATGAGCCCCAATACTTGCCTTACCTTCGGGTTCAAACGGTTTTTCTGCATATTGTGATACTTCCCCGAATGGGGTTAGGGTGCGTTTTGATGCAACACGGTAAAGTAATAGCTTACGTGTCCAGACAGCTTAAAAGGCATGAACAAAATTATCCTACTCATAATTTAGAGATGACAGCTGTTGTGTTTGCCTTAAAAATTTGGCACCATTATCTTTACGTTGAAACTTGTGAGGTGTATACAGATCATAAAAGTCTAAAGTACATTTTTCAACAGAAAGATTTGAATTTGAGGTAGAGAAGGTGGATGGAACTTCTTAAAGATTATGATTGTACAATTCTTTATCATCCTGAGAAGGCCAATGTTGTTGCAGATGCTTTAAGTCGTAAGTCTATGGGAAGTTTGGCACATATTATCGTGTATAAAAGGCCATTGATTCACGAGTTACACGAGCTGGAGGCTACGGAGTGTGGTTTGAAATTTCAGAGTCGGGTGCATTCTTAGCACATATTCCAGCTCAATCATCCTTAATTGAGGATGTGAAAATAGCTCAAAAGGATGACCCAATGCTTGGTAAGTTAAAAGATGAAGTTGGTGGAGGTAAAGATAAAGGGTTTTCTCTTGATCAATATGGGGTAATTCGGTTCGAATGACGGTTATATGTACCAAATGTAGAATCTTTATGGAGTCAAATCATGGAAGAGGCACACCGAACAACGTATACTATACACCTCGATATTAATAAGATGTATCAGGATTTAAAGCCATTATACTGGTGGGATGGGATGAAGAGAGACATTGTTGATTATGTTTCTCATTGCTTAACCTGTCAACAAGTTAAAGCAGAACATCGTAGAACTCCCGAATTACTTCAGCAAATGGAAATCCCAGAGTGGAAATGAGAAATTATTACAATGGACTTTGTGGTGGGGTTACCTTGTTCTCAAAAGGGATATGATTATGTGTGGGTAATAGTAGATCGTTTGACAAATGTGGCACACTTCTTACCAGTAAAGACCACCTTTGGTACTGCTAAGTATGCTCAGTTATATATTGACGAAATAGTCAGGTTGCATGGAGTACCTACCTCTATTATTTCTGATAGAGGCATACAATTTACATCTCGCTTTTGGAAGACTTTTCAAGAAGCCTTAGGTACGTAGGTAAATTTAAGTACAGCCTTTCATCCCCAAATGGATGGCCAGTCTAAACGCACTATTTAGATCTTGGAAGATATGTTGAGATCTTGTGTAATGGATTTTGGAGGTAATTGGGATGCACATTTACCTTTGATTGAATTTGCATATAATAATAGTTATCAAACAAGTATTAAAATGGCACCTTTCGAAGCACTTTATGGAAGACGGTGCAGGTCCCCTATTGGTTGGTTTGAAGTAGGAGAAAGTAAATTAATTGGACACGATCTAGTACAAGACACTTTGGAGAAGGTAAAGCTTATTCGAGAAAGACTCCTTACAGCTCATAGTAGGCAAAAGGCATATGCTGACCATCAAAGACGGGACCATCAGTTTGCAGTAGGTGATATGGTCTTTTTAAAGGTATCCCCCATGAAGGGTAACTTAAGGTTTGGGTTGAAAGGAAAACTTAGTCCAAGATATATTGGACCCTTTGAAGTACTAGAGAAGATTGGCAATGTAACTTACAAGTTGGCCTTACCACCTGATTTAAGGGGGTCCATCCAGTGTTCCACGTCTCCATGCTGAGAAAATATCTTTATGATCCTTCCCACGTTCTTCAGACATAAGACATTCAATTAAAAGAAGATCTATCTTATGAAGAAATTCCATTGGCAATTTTGGATAGACAAATAAAGAAGTTGAGGTCAAAAGAGCTACCGTCTGTAAAAGTTTTATGGCGAAATCATACTCAGGAGGAAGCGACATGGGAATCAGAAGAGAAAATGAAATCTACTTACCCACAACTCTTCATGTGAGGTAATGAAATTTGGGGACCAAATTTCTTAAGAGGAGGAGTTTTGTAATATTTTTGCCCTTTAGAGTATAATATTTTTGTATTATGTTAACTGTTGAAATTGTAATATTTCTATGTCTGAATTTTCATGCTTTCATAATCAGATTAAAACAGCTTAATTTAACATTCTTATGACTGAGTTATTACCATATGGATCAAATAGTTCTACAGGATTGTGTTAGGACCCAAAGTAATTCTTAGGAAAGCAAATCAGGTGGTTGGCGCCCAAGCGCCAGCACCTTAACTCTCGGCTTGGTACTAAATGGTTGGCGCCTCAGGCGCCATGTAGAGCGCCCCAGGCGCCAACCCCTAAACTCTTTTTCTGAATTTTGAACGTGGCGCCCCAGGCGCCAGGTCGCAAAATGCCTATAAATACCAAAATTGGACATGTTCTTCTCAATTTTCTTCTGGTTTTCTTCTTCCCTGTTCATGCTGGGTGCTTCCCTCTTTTTGGCAACTGAAGATTCATCTAAGTTTCTTCTAATTTTAGTAGAAGACACAAGGAAAGTAAGCTTGAGCTAATTAAAATTCATCTTCCTTCCCTTCAATTCTTCTTTTCCTTAGCTAAAACCCTAGACAAGAAGATGTAAAAAAATTCTGGTTTAGTATGCTATAATTCTTGTATTATGAGGTTTTTAAGTCTTTCTTCATAGAAAGAATGGAGAGGAAGAAGAGAAAGAGTTTTAGGTTAAATTACTTTTGAGATAGATATACTATGTCTTGAACTATTGTATTTTCTGCACTTTAGAGCAGTAATGTTGGGCTGTATACCGATTGAATAATTCTGTAAAACGGCTAGTAGTTTGGATAGTAAACAAAGTAAGGTCTATAGAATTTGTTGCTATTTAATGGCTAAACACCATAAAGAAATTCTGTAGAACCACTATAGTAAAACTTCCTTATTAGGATGATCTATACGTTCTGTTCTTCTTACTATAAGTTTCAACTCTAATATGCTCTTTAATTGTCATCTTATTTGTATACTAGGAAATCTTTGGAAGTTATTTTCTAGCAACCCTATAAATTAGCTACAAAGAACTAAGGTAGTTAATACCAGAATCGAGGTGAGTGCGGTAACATTATCTTATCTACTTTTTATAATATCACAGATATCATGAGGAAATTGTGAATGAGTCTAAGCTATGTGCGATGTGTTCGTTTTAAGAAATCTATGTTCCTTGTATTTGAGGATGATGTTATTGCTGATGTTGTTTTATTGAAATTCTGTAAATGCCTGTGTAACAATTGAGTGTTATTATGATGTTTTCTTGGTAGTGCACCCATAGGAGAATTAGAGGAGTTATAAGGGTGGAGATATTTTTTTATAGAGAAATAAGGGTGGATGCGGCCAGGGGGCCTCGGGCAACAATCCACTGGTACCGTGGACGCCCCGGTTGGTACGGGACTTGTATTACGCACTGCATGCATTACATTCTGCTTATCATTTATAATGGATGTAATTATAAATTCGTTGACATCCTTATGGAATTAAATGGTGATTTATTGTGATAAATAATGTTATCCATTCACTGAGTATTCTATTACTCATCCTGTTTTTTTTAAACCTTCAGAGTCGGTAGCTGAAGCAGAGGATTCTTTAGGACAGTAGCGAGTCCATGTCCTCCGTTTTCCCTGTATTTTTTTTTTGGTTGGTCCTTGTATTGTATCTGTTTTGTAAACTTTAGAAGTTGCTCTGTGATCACATAAGCCTCCTAGGATATTGTGGATGAGCTATGTGGAATATGATATTATAATATACCGCTCGCGATTTTTGTTGTAAAGAAACTAAAATCATAATACTGTTTGAATTTGGAAATATTACAGTATATTTATGCACACTAACGCAATAAGAATTTAGTTTTAGCATTAGAACCAGCATAAACATAAATCTAGAAATGTATGATGCTAAAATCTATCGTATTATGTGCCTTTTGATTCACGATAGAAGGAAAACCCACTAACATACCGGTCACACCTTTCTAGGATGTGACACTAAATGACTGTACAATAATAAATGTATCACAAGTACACATACCATAATCATTATCACAATAAAAACAATTATATTCACATTCAGGGTTTCTATACTTCTGTATTTAGTTTATATTTAGGGATTCAGTTCCCGTTGTATTTATGTTCACAACCATTACATGCATTGGTATCTTAGAGGATCAAACCCTCAATCATTCCATGTGTATAATTTTATGCATTTGTATCTTAGGGGATTAAGCTCTTAACCATTCCATGTGTATAATTTTATGCATTGGTATCTTGGAGGATCAAGCCCTCAATCATTCCATGTGTATAATTTCATACATTGGTATCTTGGGTCAAGCGCTCAACTATTTCATGTATATATTTGCATGCATTGGTATCTTGGGTTATGCCCTCAACATTCCATGTGTATATTTTAAATCATAATTTTCATTAACATAACAATAGATTTAATTGACTAGCTATCATCATTAAATATGAAATCTAATTGCTATATGAGGTGGGATTTATATTGTACTTGGAATAAAAGTAAATAAAATCAGTTAGCAAGGTCATCTACTCATATAGATTTCGTATCCAAATCACTTTGCCACGTTGCTACAGAGAAGGATAAGTAGTTGGATTTCAGGTTCCGCTACAGAGATTTTCATAAAGATCAGATATAGAAAGTCAGGGTTGCTTTTTGTACCAAAATACTATTCATACGTACGATCACTATTTACATGTACGGATACTATTCATATGTACGGATATTATTCATACGTATGGATACTATTCATATGTATAAATACTATTTATACGTATGGTTACTATTATACATATGGTTATTATTCATACCGAAAATAGCGAACATACGCCGTAAGAGTATACTAGGAAAGTTCCCAGTAAAGAGTGGAGGGTCACAATGGACACGCTTAAATACCATGTTTTTCCTTAGCCAGAACCTTCTTAGACATGTATTCTTCACAATTTATATTCTATTTTGTTAATCAAAGAATCAAAATAACGTATAGATAGCTAAGGACAGTTTTTCTGATGTGGAAGATCAGTTAAAGCTGCAACCACAGAGCATACTTAAGAATATAACTTCTAAAATTTGAAAGACATAAAAATGGCATAGTATCCTCGCCTTGGATCTAGGCTAAGGAAGAAAGACCTAGAATTTCAGAGCCCTAACATTGGAGTAAGAGAAGTTTTTGAGGAGAGGAGAGAAGAGAAACTGAAGGTATGAGTTTAGAAGTGAAATAAAAGGACCTATTTATAGGAGAAGTCAGGGTATTATACGCTAATAAAATATTCATTTTATTATGCGCTTTAATAATTTAGTTTACTCTGCACTTTAATAATTTAGTTTACTATACGCTCTAATAATTCAGTTTACTATGCGTTAATAATTCAGTTTGGCACTATGCATTTTACTGTCCAATCACGAGGCGGCTGAGTTATTTTTCTTACAGTTTCTTTCAGATTCCTCTTATGCTCAAGCCATATTTTATCCAAGAGATAAATTCCATATTATCCATTATATCCCACAATTTATGCAATCTATAAATGAAAATCTGTATTTTCAACAATACGCACAAATAAGCACACAAAAATTAAACAGATAGAGAAATTATTTTCTCTAAAATAAATTTATTGTAATTCTTAAATACTTATAACTTTAAAATATAGCGTGTATTACATTAATATTCCATTTATGAATTAATAACTCACTTAAGGTAATTGAATTGGAAATTCAATTATTTACTTTAATAGAAATTAAAGTATGACTATTCACTTTTCTATTTGACTTTGTTTATTCGTTTCCTTCAGTTCCTTAATGGATGCACCTAATTTAATGTTGGTTGCATATAAGTTGGTCCTCTCTACGCCTATTAGAGTTACATATACATACACACTAAAGTTTAAGTTTCCATCATAACAGCTTGTGGGAGAAACTAATTTGTCATAGCAGTTCTTCTTCAACAATCTCCAATGGCCGACCCCGTTTTCGCATCAGATAATTATGATAATTGTTTGTGAAGATCATATTATTCTAAATATTCTAGGCAATTCTTGTTTATATAACATAAAGGTTTTATTTACATAATTATGGAAAATAATTTTACAATAAAGCCATCCTAGAAGTTTGGATTTGGTTCTGATCCGATCAAGTTGGTGATTATTTCTAGAGGGCACAAATTCTTACCATTGATAAAATCTTCTAAGCTATTACCTCTAATAACATGTAATACAGTGGACTTCTACAGAAGGAAATTGTTCCTATCCAACTTGATAGGAGTAACAAGGTTAAAGGAGTTTGAGGTGTTTTGAGAAAATTTCATTCCTAAGCCAGAACCAGAGGTATTCATAGAGACTTATGGTGAGCTGGAATCCATGGGAAGTGTTTAGCATAGCTGAGCTCTGATACCAAGCTAAAGAAAATGGAGATGAATTTTTACTAGGTTTAACTCAAGTGCCTCTAATGCTGAAGTCACAGAATATATAGATATGCTAAAATACACAATGCTAATTGTGATGGTATTACAGATTGCGCTAGATCCTGAATGGAAGGAATTAGTTATACCAAATAACAAAAGAATAAAATAATAGTGAGTGTTGATGATTAAAACGTGATAAAAGAATAAAGTCTGTTATCTAACTCATTAAAAGGCAATGCATTCTTCAAACATGATTTGCTTCTACTGTATTATGAATTAAGTGGGTCAAGTTATTTTGACATGTATTTATAAAGGTAAAAAAAATTCATATTAGCTCATTGGAGAGGAGAAAAAAAGGAGACTTTTATTTTATTATCATTTGTTAAGCTCATTCAACCCATTTGTCTTTGTCCTTTTGTTACAGTGTCCATGCTAGGGTGCCAAATTTGAAAAACAACCAAACCATAACCGATTTTGGAGATAACCTTGTACTTCTTGTTAGATATTTGGCAATCGCTTTGTGTCGTTTACTAGTGCCTGATGGTCGTTGACTCATTTGTAGACAAACACTACGGGCTCGTTTGGTATACTATATAGGAATGGAAAGGAAAAGGAAAAAGGAAAGGGAAAAAGGGAAAAATATGTTTGGTATGGGATGAGAAAAGAATAACAGAAAAGGGAAAAAATGTGTTTGGTATGTATTTTTTTAATGGAAAGAAAAAGGAGTATGTGGGGTTAATTTACTAAATTAGCCCTTATTTTTTGTGTCAAACTCTCTCTCTCTGCCTCTCTACATTTCATTTCTCTTGCCTTTCATCTCTACATCTTAGCTGCTCTCTGCCTCCCATCTATCCCAACTCTCGATCTCTACCTCGTCTCTTTCTCTACCTCTCATCTTACCATCATCCAATTTTTTGGCGACGATGTTCCTAAAATCAGACGTTTCAGGGGGCATGAGCTTCCTTCACAGTAGAGTTTCTCTCTCTTCCCTCTCTGTTTCTCTCTCTCTCTCTCGCTCGCTCACCAAAGGAATATAACAACCCACCTTTTCTCTGACCAAAATCTTAAAACCTATCGTTGTCCCTCTTCTCTCTTCAATCGTCACCCGTCATGCCTCCATCTTCCTACAGGACAATTCCCATTTGACTTTTAGGTGAGATTTAGTTTTTGGTTTCTGGGGTTCTCCATAAACATGGTAATTTTTGTGGCGCCAACAAGGAAGTCGATAACGGAGAAGGTGTTTCAGAGGGCAAGAGGATACTACCATAGGAGTCACAAGTCAGAGGAGTTGTGCCAATAAGATGCAGAGCTTCCTTCACGACGACGATAAGACAATGAGCAGAGACAAGCTTTAGGGCATTTCTAGCATCAATGCACGTTTTTTCGCCTTTACCGTACCGCTTTCCTTTTCCTGCTGAAGTTTTTCGTCCTCCCTGGCATGGAAAAAATGGCTGGACAAAAAAAAGGGATACTGGAAAGGAATGAATTCACGCATTTCATTGTGCAAAACTGCTACCAAACGCCTGATTATTGAATAGTATAGGAATGGAATGATTTCTTTGCCAGCCCAAAGTGTTACCAAATGGGCCCTACATGAACGCAAAAATGTTGTTGACTTCCTGCATATGCTTGGTCCTTCCTTAAAGGTTGGAGCTTGGTGTTGTAGGAGAATTGGAGAATAGAGGTGGAGATGTGCTGTAATAGTATTGAGGAAATAGGTGGATTAGGGATTTTAGACAATAGTCATTCATTTCTTTTTAACTCATTATTTCTTCTTTTTATTCTTTTTCCCCAGGGTGGGACTTGGTGTGGGTTGATGTGGGTCAAGGGTGACAAGTTATATTTGGGTTGGGCCATTTGGGCATTCAGAAGGAAAAAGGAAAAAAAAAAGCCAATTCGTGAGTTTTATGTCAATTAGTATAACACGTAAGTTAAAGAAATCAGAGTAATAAAATCATATATAGTTATACAGGTCAAAAAAACTAAAACCTAACCCATCACTCTAATGTGTTAAATGGACCAATCCATAAGATTCAACTCAAATTTAACAACTTTACCCCAACCTTCTTGCCAAAGCAATTGTCACTGCATCATGATCAACATAATGACACGCATTGGCCCATGACTGAAACCATTAATTACAAGTAGAGATTTCTTCTATAAAATTATAAATAGTCATTTTCAATGTTTGACAAGGTATGAATATTGAATGTACAAAAAAGATATCCTTCCTTGTGAGTTCCTGTAACTCAATATCCAAATTTTACTGACAAAATCTAATAAATTATTTCATTAAATATCTTTACGACCATGATATATATTGGATTTTCCCTTTTAACATCAGTAAAATGTAGTGGCAGCAATTTTTTTTTCTTTGCAATGTTATTGAGAATTTTTTTTTGAAAGTGTTTTTTTTTCTTCATATTTCTGAATTGAGGTTAAATTCCTCAATATCGCACTTGAACATGTTTTTTGTAATATCATATTTATATCTATTTTATTGCCCATATATAAATCAATGACAGATAGATATACTTGTAACTCATAAATGAGTTCTTTCAAGTACTCTTTCTCTTTATAGATTAGAAGATCACAATAAACACTTGGATTTCAAAACAAGTAAATAGGAAATCTTGAGTTTTTTAGTCGATAAAGACTGGCCTTTTCACCTTATATAAACCTGCCTCTCATTGACGGCTCAAAAGCCTTGTTTGCTATGTTACTGATGTTCTATTGGAATGTTGAGCGTTATGGAATGTTACTGGCGCAATCAACGCATTTTTCAATGGGGTGACTTTAACAACATATATATCTTGAGTTCATGAATCATTGACGAGCCATTAAGTGGACGCAACAAAAGTTAATTTACCTTCTTTTGTCTCCCTATCGCAATGATTGGATCTCTTTTATCTAGTCACATATAATTGCACTTTATAAAGGTTTTCTATTTGCGTACACTTTTAATTGTAGTGAGGTCTTCTCGTAGGATATTTAAAGATATAAAAGGCATGAAAAAGAACGAGAGACAGCAATTTGTGAAGGCAAACTAAACGTAGCTTATTAATCTAATGTACCAAAAAGAAAATAAAAGAATGTAGCTTTTTTTTTTTTTGGATATAGCTTATTAATCATAGAATCGTAATATAGATAATCTGGGCTATTTCAATTTCAGTTCCAATTTCCAAGAATCAGGCATTCCGTCAGCTTGGCCATTTTGAAATGCCGTAAAAGTATATTTTTTATTTTTAAGTTTTAATTTTATTTCTAATATTTTTGTGTGTTGATTTTGTCTTATATTTTTTTTGTTTTGATTTTGTTTATAAAATTAATGTCATTAATATAATTTGTAAAATTTATGTGAACTTTTTCATGTGAATTAATTTATTATCAACATGTCATATTAATTGATTTTAGTTTTAATTTTATCATAAATATTTGACTAAACTTTAATTCCGTCCTGAATTTTTATTTCTATCATTCATTTTAAATTAACAGTTAAATATTTTGATATGTTACATAAAAGAATTTATATGTTATTTGGAGAAGTTTATGTGTTAGTTAAAGGAGTTCACATATACATTTTTTGTCAATTTTATTAATGATATTAATGGATAAAATTGAAATTAAAAAAATGTAAAACAAAATTGACACAAAAAATATTAAAAACAAAATTAAAATTTAAAATAAATATTAAGAATTAAAAAAATAATTTTCCCCTAGGTCAAATTCAGTACCAATTTCCAGGAATCAGGCGTTGCCTTAGTTTGGCCCATTTTGAAATGCATATAAGGGTCAAATTCGAAGGCTCCGGCTTTTTCGCTAAATTAATCCAGCGCATTTTCGACTTTGAGGATTTTTTACAACCCTGACGACATTAAAACTTTATTTGAAAAAAAAAGATTTATTCCCTCTAATTTTAATTTGATTCCTCAAATAAATTTTTTAATTTAATTATATAAACATTATTTAATCAAAGTAATATCTTTTTTAGACAAAAGCAAAATGTCAATTAACCATTAATTAATCATATATCAATTTATTTATGTGTGTTTAATTTTTAAAATGAAGCGCCACAAATGAGTACTAGAGAAATCATTCTTATATGATTGCATCTCGATTATCGGATGCTCTCTAAATTTTTATATGTTTACATTTTAAATGATTTTTCAAGTTTTAAGTTAATAGGCTTTTAATACAATATTATTTTGCTAAGTCATTTATATTTTATGGAATTTGTTGCCGCAACTATGTGAATTTTATTAATAAAAAAGTATACAAATAAATTTAAATATAAACATATAATAATATAAAAATATTTGTTAATTTTTATAAGAAAAAATATTTGTAAATGTGTCATATTTGGAATGAAACGAGATATTCGTTTTTCTTTTTTTTTTTAATTTTATTTTAAACGATTTTACTTTTCTTTTTGGACATGATTACTAATTGCTTGGAAGATTACTAATTGCTTGGAAAGCCGAGATTGAGGGGAATATGTTTGTTTGTTTTTTGTTTTCTAAATTAAGAGGTTTGAATTTAACACATATATAAATATTAAAATATTATTCATAGATTTATATCTTAAATAATTAAATTATTTTTAATATTGCTATGCATTAAATATATATTAATAAAAATATTTAAATCAATTAATGTTTAAAAATATTTTAAATTTTATATAAAATTTGATTAAATACAACGTATTTAAAATTATTAAATGTTTAAAAATTTTAAAAATAAATGTACTTAATAATTTAAAATTTAAATGAATTAAATTTAGCTATGAATACAGACAAACTGCGATAATAAGTTTACACAATAAATCATACTTACGATTTTTTTTTTGGGTTGCATAATTCATCTTACATTGCCCGCGTTTTAAACCGTAAATTAAGATAGTTTTTAAAATTTGTAATCTTATTCATTAATAATTATTATTTTATTTAAAAACAGATAAAAGCATAAAAGTAAATTATGGTGATGTAATTGGAGGTTGCTTGCTTTCGAAGGACTGTAGTTGAGGGTGATTCACATTTCACAGGCATTGGTTTCTACTTTGTCCAGCTCTGGTTCAGAGGAAAATGCACATAATCAAGACGATTATAGTTTGGCTACTTAGGAATAGGAAGAGAAGTTCCGTTTCATTTGCAAGAAAGGAAATTGCGTGAAGATTGGTGAGTAAATCGGTCTTGTAATAGAAGAAGGATGTCATGAGTTGCTTTCGTTCCTCTTGAGCTCTTTTCGATCCCTAAGGTGGTCTTTGTTACTTTTGTTTTCTGTTCGGTGACGGCCCCGCGTTGACGTGTTCTCACCAGAAAAAGAAAGGAGAAACGTCAGATTTTCACACTACCTCGTAACAAAATTACAGTAATTGTTGTTTTTACTTTTCATCTTCTACAGCGCAAAAGGACCTAAAGAGGAGAATCATTTAATTGGGAAACCATCATTCGTAAGCATTGGGGGGGCCCCAGGAGCCCAGCCAACTCCGTGTATTCTAATCGAAGGTTTATTTCTTGCCGGAGACGATTGGGTTGCAGATCGACATAACGACTGTCTCCCACGGTGTGGCGCGCGGGCTCAGCCGAGAGGGGCGGCTGCTGAAATTGGCCGGAGATCACTGCGATCTATCCCTCTGATCCGCTTCGCTGAGGCGGCTTCCCTCTTGGATTCTCTTACAGTAAATCCGCTGAGTGCTGATTTCGGAGAGGGAGAAAGAGGGGGGTAGAAAGATGTGGGTGTTTTACCTAATCTCATTGCCTCTAACACTGGGCATGGTGCTATTCACACTGAGGTACTTCGCTGGCCCGGACGTCCCTCGCTACGTGCTTTTCACCGTAGGATATACCTGGTTTTGTTCGCTCTCCATCATCATCCTCGTTCCTGCTGACATTTGGGTGGTACAATTTCGTTTCTCAATCTATCTTCTCCATTATGCTCATTTTCACCAAGCAGTTTCTGGCTTCAAACGATATGTCTGATTCGTTCGTTTTGTGGATTCCGAATGTAGTTTCAGTTAACTCCTATTGACGAATTTCATCTTTTTTTTTTTGGGGGGGGGGGAGGTGGTGGTGGTGGTTCTATTTTATTTTATTCTTTAATTTGCTTTCTTATTGGATGAAGTTGGTCATGATGCAGTTGTTGTGGCTGGGCGTTAGATGGGTGATTGATATTAAATGTACAAAGTTGTTATGCAGATTTGATTAAAAGAAAAAGAAGTTATTATGAAATGTTTAGTGGTTAATTGAAGAAATACGTACTTCGATTTCATTAGTATAATGATGCTTCTTTGGTACATACAGACGTTATCTTCTCACCATGAGAATGGAGGCATTTCTTTCTTCTGGAGCTGGTCATATTGGAGTACATTTTTGCTTACTTGGTATGCTTCGTGAAAAGTTGTTATCGCCGTCTTTCTGCACCTTTTTCACTTCCTTGTATGCACTTCAATGAGTTATCCTGCTGAGAAAGGTCAACTTGGCGTACCGCTCCAAAACTGCATGAGTTTTGAGCATAATTTTTTTTTTTAATCATGCGACTGTTGATTTTACCTGTCATGTATCTCTTGTGGATTGGAATCAAGCTGTAGTTACTATTTGATGTGAATGTCTATAATCTTCATCAACACACAACTGAGTAAAGTGAGTTATTTTCATTTGGTTGGCAATATCTCATGGTTCCTCTATTTCTGTCATACATAATGCATGCCTGCATGTTGACATTTTTTATATCAACAACAACAACAACAACATAGTCTTATCCCACTAAGTGGGGTCGGCGGCTACATGGATCGCACGACGTTGACCATTTTTATATCATGGAAGAAAATTTGAGCTTTACTGGAAGTAGTCCTGAATAAATCATCATAAGAAAGTTGAAATGTACATTGGCAAAGTTCAGTTTATTTTGTACGTATGCTATTTTGCTATTTACTTTTATGACTACTATTTGTCTTTTTAGATCTTTGCCTACATACTTAGCATAACTGTTGCATGAAAATCTTTTTAAATGGTATTTACAGATCATAAATGGAAATTTCCTCATATATTTAAATTATGTCATCCTAAGCAGGGCTGTGGTGCCCCTTATTCAGGGTTTTGAAGATGCTGGGGACTTTACTGTTTCAGAAAGACTGAAGACTAGTATACATGTTAACTTGGTCTTCTATGCAATTGTGGGATCCATTGGCCTTTTTGGATTTGTTCTTCTCTTAACAATGCACAAGCAATGGTTTGTTCGCAACCTCCTAACTTTGGTTTGTTTTGATGTAAATTAGAGTTTTCCTTGCTTATTTTATCTCTTAAGTTATTATGTTGTGAAATTTTCTTATTATTTCTATATTCTTATTTTCGCTTGAAGAGTTCAAGGTTTCCTCAAAGTTATCAGACATCATGACTACTTTTTCTTAATTAGTTCCATAATTGAACAATGATGTTTGGCTGCATGCTTGGCTATACCGATTTTGTCTTGTGCATGCCTAATTTGTCTCTTTTGTTTTGGTGTGATTCCTGTAAACCACTATTTAAGGGGCTTCCTTAATACTCTATCTGTGACTGTGATGGCTGCCCTTTGGAAATTCAGATTTTAATCCAAAACATGCAGTCTTTGGAGTTGAATTCCCAGCTCTTTTGGCTGCCAATGTTAATTTGTGTGATTTATTAGCCAATCTTTAGAGAGCACAGGTGCAAGCTGAATCACTAGAATATTCTAAAAGATAGCGGTAAAAGATAATAAGCAGGACTAAACTCTTATAATTCTATTTCCTTGCAGACGAAAAATTATGACCCTTATTAATTATTCATAAGATTGATCAAATATAGGGACTCTGTTTATATGATGTAATATGGGGCTCTCTAACAAATAATTTTTTTTAGTGTAAGAATGTTTGAACATTTTACTTAGTTCCATATATAGCCTTCAAAAGTTAAAATGTGTAGATTAATTGTTGCCTTAGTTGCTTTTTTGCTGATATTCTTCTAGTTTAGTGTTTTGTTGCCATGAAGGGGGGTTAATAATGGTTTATCTTTTTGAAAAGCATTTATCTACCAAATTTTTGGAAGTTTTAGACTCCGGTAAAGAAGATGGTGATACCTCTTATATCCAATTGTTAATTGCTTATCCTCTTGGTAGAGCATAAAGTGGACAGCAAAAGCTTAAAACTCTTACAAGTAACACCACATGTAGAAAAAACTTGATGGCATAGACTTGAAACTTTTTCTAGAGCATTGACACTCACACTGTCTGCATCAATCTGTTCCCCCGCCCCCCACAAAATTCTCAAGATGATTATAAATATAAAAATAGAATTAATATTTAAAAGGTGCAAAAGAAAGAAGTAATTAAGACTTTTCAGGGATTTTCAGGAATGAGATATTGCTGAAACCTTTTATGGCTGCTTTAGAAATATACAGGAAAGCCAGAGATTATAATTGAGACTTTTCAGTGATTTTAGCAAATATCTCTACAAATCTGAATATATATATATATATATATATATATATTAATTCACTATCAATTAGACCCCCAGAAGTTAACACATCAGATTTATTGTCTGTATGGATTTTCATGGAAACAGAAATTTGACACTGTAAAAAGATGCTGGTTTACAATAATGTAGATTAATCACAGGTTGAGGTAACAAATTTTGTTTGTCTAGCTTTAAGCACATCTGAAGTCACTGGTTTATAGCAGTACAAATATGTTATAGGTATATGTTGAATAAAAAGCTTGTATAGAATTCAAAACCATGGATGCATAATCACCTTTGCGCTGCCAAATTATTTGTATATTTTCTAGTCATGATAGTCATGGCTAGACAAATTAAAACACTATTTATGCTTATTTCATTTGTCTTTGCCTTTTCAGTTTCAACTGTAGCCTCCCTTCTCTTTCGTAATTTCTACTTGCTTGACACTTTTATATACAGGAATGGAGGTCTTTTGGGGTTTGCCATGGCTTGCTCGAATACTTTTGGACTTGTTACTGGTGCATTCCTTCTTGGCTTTGGTTTAAGTGAAATTCCTAAAAGCATTTGGAGAAATGCTGACTGGACTAACCGCCAGAAAGTTCTTTCCCACAAAATTGCTAAATTGGCTGTCAAACTTGATGATGCTCACCAAGAACTTTCAAATGCTATTGTTGTAAGTTGTTCTTTGAAGTTGTCAGTAAATTGGAAGACTTCTGATTTTTGCCCCTTTGTTTTCCCAGTCTACATGTACTAGTGTCTATTATTTTACTTCCATGAAAAGCAGAATTGATGTTTCTTGTTTCTGACTATGTGTCTGATATGAAATTTATGATAGCATCCCTCCTCATAAGTTGTCTTTCGTCAATTCCCCCATGTTAAGTGTCTGGCACATTTGCATTTGAGATGCAGTGATTTTGGTGTCTGATATCTTGCTCCTACCCTTCTCTTGGTATATCTTGTCTCTTACTAAGGCTATTAATAAATCATTTATGATTTGGTTTGATAAGTCTCTTAGGGAGAATATTCCAATTTCTAATCAGGTGACTCCATCACTCCATGAATTGATTCAGTTTTTAGATGACTTGACCATTTTAAGGAAGGTGTTACTTTGCAGCAGCGTTTTATCAGTTTTGTCGTTCTGTTCGGTCAGGAACTACTTTCTGAGGTTTGAATTGTCTTATTGTCCCCAACAACTACAGAATTATGGATTTGATATGTTTTTCTCTTCATGGAAGATCCCATCTGCATATTGTCTTTTATGTTTGTTCTGTGGGTTGGGAGCATGGTAATCAATATTGAGATCTTCATCGTAAGATCACAATCTTATGGTTACTTTTCTTGCAGGATCATAAGGAAGATTTCAATGTGATTAGGATTGAATAGGATTGTGATGAAACACCCCCCCCCCCCAAAAAAAAAAAACACACACACACACTCGGAGGAATAAAACACACAGAAAGATTGAATAGTGAATATGGATTATTGACTGAACAGTAAGATGTACACAACTCCTAGCTTTTGAGAGGGTAGGACTCTCCCCGAGATTAACCAAAATTCTCCTCCCTTAGCACTCAGCCATCACCACCTTATAAAGGCCCTTCGGTCCCATAGTTAGTTATAACTGTAATGTTAATTACAACTATTAACCCAACATCCATAAGTGTCCCTCACTTTCTTTCTAATTCCCCTATTATAATCCTCAATGACCCATTTATATCAGTCCCAGCATTACCGCCCCCTTAAGAGGCACTTTGTCCTCAAGGTGAAAGTGAGGGAATTCCTTTCCTGTTGTAGCACAAAATTTCCAAGTGCTTCCAAAGTCTGATAGTCTTTTCCATTTTATTAAAGCTTCCTCTTGGCCACTGGTCAGTCCCCTGCATTTGATGACGTCTTTTGGTTCAGTTAGCAGCTCCCTTTCCTCAATTAAACATGGAGCACAACAACCACGAATTTGGATAACATCATAAAATTCCCAGCAATAACCCACTTTAACAACCATAAAATTTGACAACAGCTTCTGCATCTTATAAAACTGATTTTTTATTGCTGATCCCTCAACAATATGTCCTTGCCTTTGGAGTAACACGTATACATCTCTCTTGGCACATACTCTTAGTAATTGTAAGAAAGAACCCAGAGCACTGCTTCCTGTTCTTCTTTCTGCTGCTGGACATGTCTCTTGATTTGTTTCCTTGGCAATGGGTTTTGCGTTGCAAACCCAAAAGAATTCGCCTTTTTTCCAATAATT
This sequence comes from Biancaea sappan, assembly GCA_037074585.1. NCBI lineage: Eukaryota > Viridiplantae > Streptophyta > Magnoliopsida > Fabales > Fabaceae > Biancaea > Biancaea sappan. The sequence continues at coordinate 13,591,010 of CM073491.1, read as the reverse complement.
ATAAATAACTCGTTAGTTAAAGTCATAGGCCTCAGTTGCCCAGAATCCACTCTGTTTACCTGTGTTCGAATCTTCATCCTGGTTGTTTCTCCTTTTCTTTCTTCATCTATCATGGTAAGTAGTTGAAGATGGGGGATATCGCTTGCTTGAAATAGGTATGCAGAATCGGAATCAAACCCTAATTGCATTTTACTGGTTTTCTTGATATTGGAGATGCCACATTCATCCTCTGGTTTGCTCAATGTTGTGACAGGAAAATATGCAAGTTATTTGCCATGAGCTGAAGAAGAAACTGATCATTCTTGCCCTTTAGATAGTGCTCGAAACCCCTTACTATGACAGAAAACAATTTTGATCTTGCTCCTTCTTGCTTTGTAGTGGAACATGGCATAATTTGACGCTGCTGTTGTAAGCAAGTACAGCTTCTTTTCAATTCCAGTGGAAAGTTGCGTTTTGGCTTGTATTCCCATATAGGCTTCTCCGGTTAGGTGGGTTTTTACTGGGTCAGGGACTTGGCCAACCCTAGAGTTGTGATTGGGTTTAGGTAGAATAATGTAGATGAAATATTGGGCCAAACCACCTTCACTTATTCTGGAATAAAGCCCATAATGCTTCCCTTCCCAAATTTGAGACAAGGTGCTTTTATTTGTTCTAAAGCAAGGCCCATTTGGTTTGCCATCCCAAAATCTTATTGGGCTTCTTCCTCAATGGGTCTTTTTGACCCGATCCAGGACCCATATACTTTGCTCCTTGCCATCACCTTCTGCCACGAAAGAACGCCTCCCCTCTGAGTCATCTCCTTCCTACTACGACCGTATCTCTAGCCACTCCGTGTTGTTGTTTCTGTAATGGAAAAGTAAAAAATACCTACTAGCCGGCAACACTTTTCTCCCTGTCATTGTCAATAGGACTCAGTTCTTGGTGACATTGTGATTCTGTTCTCATATCTTTTGGTGTGTAGGGCAAGTTTTGAATTTCTGATTCGTTAACAGTTGCTGCTGTGATGGAATCAGGCCTTTTCTTCATTCCAAACTCTTCTTTTTTTTCCCTCCTCGACATCTTTGGCCACCAAGATTCTTGTTCTTGAGTTTTCATTTTGTCTGCATCTTCTGAGAATGATATAGACTTCTGTGTTTGCTCTTCTTGAAGGAAAGTCTTTGTTAATTTGTCCCTTCTTCCCTTGCTTGCCCAAGGCTCACTTAGCTTGAGAACCATTTTCTTTACAGTAAGTACTTTTTCTTTAAGACCCGCAACATTGCCCTTGAGTTCTGCCAAATCATTTTCAAGGTTATCAACTCTCTCCTCCATTATTGTTTCTGCAATCCCTTGATCGAAAACTGCTCTGATACCACTGATGAACCCCCCCCCCCCCCAAAAAAAAAAAACAGTAAACAGGAATAAAACACAAAGAAAGATTGAATAATGAATATGGATTATTGAGTGGACAGTAAGATGTACACAACTCCTAGCTTTCGAGAGGCTGGGACTCTCCCCAAGACTGACCAAAATTCTCTTCCCCTAGCACTAAGCCATCACCACCTTATAAAGGCCCTTTAGTCCCATAGTTAGTTATAACTGTAATGTTAGTTACAACTATCAACCCAACAACCATAGGTGTCTCTCCCTTTCTAATTCCCCTATTATAATCCTCAATGACCCATTTATATCAGTCCCATCAGATCACGATCTTGATTGTAAGATTATAAGATTGTGCAATCCTAGTGATTTAGTTTACATTGGAAGTTTTTTATTTTTTTAAAGTAAAAGTTGTGCATTGAAGCTACAAAATCCTTGCCCCTATCTCATTTCACTATGTGCTTTGACTTTAAATATCATTCTTCGCATTCTACTCTACTTTTTCGATAATTTTTCTATGACGGCAAGTGCTCTAGTTCGCTTGTGTTCATGTTGTAATGTTGTGTCATTTCTTCACTCTTCTAGTTTAGTTACTACTGTGTCTTCACCAATGGTTTGAGCTGCTACTAGGTTCGAGCAAGTGGGTGTGATTGTTGTTGAGTTCAAGCTTTGTGTACGATATGGTTGTGTGAAATTGTGAATGTTAGATTTGGGCTTTTCCAGGTTTAGTTGAATTTTATTTTTGTGTGATAGTGCTGATAGCTTTTATTAGTAATTTCACATTTGACTTGGATGTGGTTGGGAGTGCTAAGTTATTCTAAAAAAATATTAATATGTACAAATGTTTGAATTTTGAAGATACCTACCACATAATTTTGTTCCAAAGGAATATGATATATGTATTTGCTGAAATTATTATATAATTTTCTGTTCAATCTTTGAAATGGCTTATGGAAGTATGTTGAAATTTGGATAAGTTTGTACTTGATTAAGAAATTTAGTAACCTATATAATTCTTTTATATTTATTTACGAAAATTAATAGGATCTGTCTAATTTTACGATTTAATCTATCTTATGCCTTTTTCGATCTTATACAAGATCTCGATATTAATTATCATGGTTGGGAGAATACAAAATAAGAATCGTTCTGTGAAGTTTATTTAAATCTTGCAGTAGTCTTGTAATGATTTTCTTTTTCTTTTTCTTTTTCTATAGGTTGCTCAAGCAACATCCAACCAGATGTCCAAGCGTGATCCTCTGAGACCATATATGGATGTCATTGATAACATGTTAACTCAGATGGTAATAAGCCTTCATTCTTGATTTAACATCTTAATCACAACCTGGGTTGCTTTCTTTGTAATAACTTAGGTGTGACCTTTGAATTTACAGTTCAGGGAAGACCCATCCTTCAAACCACAAGGTGGACGATTAGGGGAAAATGATATGGATTATGATACTGATGAGAAGTCAATGGCAATGCTAAGGTGTCATCTTCGGGGAGCTCGTGAAGAGTACTACAGGTATAAAAGGTAAGCAAATGATGGTTTTGTAGGTAGTTTCTCTGCTCAAAATACTTATTTTGATTCTTTTATGGCAGTTGTGATTGGTAAACTGAATGTTCATATTCTTTTTGGTTGGATTTATTTCTAATATAGAGATATTTATCACTTTTTTTTTTTTGGTTTGGTCTTGATGTTAATAATAAACAGCTTACTCTTTTCCTATACGGCATATTTCCTGTACATTGCTGCATTAGGCTTTTTCTTTCAAGTTATACAAAGAAACTGTTTTGCATACTGTAATATCTTGTGTTCATACCCCATAAATGCTACAAATACGTGAATATTTAAATCAAATTCTTTTCATTGTTGTCCCCCCATGGTCCTGTTACATTCTGGTTACTAAATTTATATGGCAGCTCGATTATTTAGTTATAGCTCTTACATTTGTTACATTGCTACAACTAAGGTCTAAAAATTTCCTTCAGCCAAAAGCACACATTATTTGATCTATTTTTGCTTTTGCAGTGAGTACATGGCTTGTGTACTGGAAGCACTTCAACTGGAAGATACAATAAAGAATTATGAACGCCGCAGTTCAACAGGATGGTATGCTTCAAATGATATTTTTCCTCTGCTTCAATATTCTTTTATTGGTCAAATTTATTTTGATTCTAAAGGCTAATAGTATATTTAATATTTCACATGGTCCTAAATTTATTTTTAATTCAAATAAACTCGTAAGTTTTGAAAACAATCCAAATAAATCCTAGAGGCTGATTTAGTTAGCCCCCTGCTGTTAAGTTTGACGTGGCATGCTGACTGGGCAATTTTTAATTTTTCTCTCTCCTCCAACTCATTTTCTTGTTCCTCCCTCATTCTTTGTTCAGAAATAGTACACTATCTGCAGCAGCAATTCCATTTCCTCTGCAACAACAAATCCATCATGCATAACTCCCATTTCCTTGGAAATCATCATGTGTAGAAGAAATACATTTCTGAAACTAAAAAACCTGCAATTTCTCAAAAAACAAAAAAGGTTCTCTTTGCATTAAATACCTAAAGATTATGACCTTGAAAGTGTAGATTATCGCTGGAACAGTGATCTTTAAGTGTTTAATACCGTGGTTCAAAATCAGAGAAACCTAAACACTCAGGTGATTAGTCTTTGAATTCAGGAACTCCATACCATCAATATTGTTGTTGTCAGATCTGGGTTTGGAACTTTAAAGCTTCAAAACTCCCAAATTGTTGAGTGATTATTAAGTTCATGCTGAAAGTTTGGAGAGAGAGAGAGAAACCAGATGAGCAAAAAACAAAACAAAAGACCGGATAAATAAAACCCAGTTTAAGAGTATATTGTTCTAAACCAAGTTTCAGATTTGAGTGAAATAGAAATCCAGTTTAACAGTATATTGTTTAGTTCTTTTTCTACTTGAGTAAGGCTCAGAGCAAAGCATTCTTGCTGATGTTCACTGGAAATATCAGATTGGAATTGCTGCTGCTGTCTTGCTGGTTTTCGCCAGAACAAAAAGAAAAAGAAAAAAAAGAAACTATAAGGACCAATATTAAATATCAAATATACTTTATAGGAGCAAAATAGTGTTTTGACCTTTATATATAGTACAGATTTTTCAACAATGTTTCGTGCTATCTTTTTAGGAAATATATTTCAAGCATTAGACCTGCTCGGACTGGCAGATTGGGGTCACTTCTTGATACTTTAGGTAATTATCATAAATTTTAGCCCATATTTTCGTAAGTTTGATTATTCTTTTTGCTGCATCTGGAATTTTATTTGTTGTATGCTACTTTTATAACTTAGTTTTACATCTGCATTTACCCATTCTGTATATAAAGATATCATTACAAGATAATCCTCCCTATCTTACTTGCTCAGTTGCTTCCTATGTAAATGATGTCTGTATGATAATTGTATATAGCCTTTCTGGTTTTCCAGTGCATAATATATACATGTATAGCTATGTTTGTATTTATTCTGCATTAAATATTGCATTATTTTATCATGCATGGCTACATCATATTATCTTCCCTTCTATGCATATGGAATACTATAATTAGACTTATTTGGCTTGTGGTTCTTAATAAATGATGGTTCTATGCAGAATTTTTCTGGCGATGCATTTTAAGGAAGCTAGCTGAGAAAGGCTTGGCTGTTATGCTTGGCATAATTTCTGTTGCAATTCTTTTAGCAGAGGCAACTCTGCTACCCAGTGTTGATCTATCACTTTTCTCAATTCTAATTAAATCTGTTGGAATGCAGGAGGTGCTTGTGCAGGTAGAAAATGTTTCTGAGGGATCCAGTGTTTGTATTATTTGTTGAAATTGAGATGCTTCACTTTTTAAAATCTTCCTTCACCTTGTCAAAAGGAAGTCTTCAATGAAGATTTCATTTTTGAATCTTGAAATTTGAAAAGCATTGAACAGTTTAAAGAAAATTGAAATTATTCTAAAAGGCTTTTTTCATTATGTCTCATGAACTTCTTTGAATTTGAGTAATATGAGATTTTTCTTTACATACTGGCTTACTGCATATGTGCTTTATTTTTTTAAAAGATTGGTCCTATCTCCTATAGCAAATGGTACTTAGACCCCGAGGTTTAAGGTTGTAATCACCACTTGTAAAATTCTGTCACTAAGTTATAAATGAAATACATGCTAACTGATTACTTTTGGAATTTTAGATTATGTGTCTTGGATGAAATACAGGGATTCAGTATAACCATATCTTGTTAAAATGAAGACAAGTCTTTTTTTAGTCTCACCTTACTGTTGTGATAATCTGTTCTTCTAGCATCGAAAGACAAAGCTACTGCATACACTTGTAACTTGAACCAGAGATTGTTAATGTTATAGGTTCAACAGGGGTGCTAATTTTACTGCCTCAACACCCCTTTTTCTTTTGGATAGGAGAGTGAAGCTTTATTTTACATTTTAACATGTCTTCAATTTCTTATCCAGGTGTTTGCTCTTATTCCTCTCCTGTATATGTGCATCTGCACATACTATTCGTTGTTCAAAATTGGAATGTTGATGTTTTACTCATTGACACCCAGACAGACCAGCGCAGTTAACTTGCTTATGATATGCTCGTAAGTTTCCTTTTTTCTGCTTTTTGAATCATTAATGCGTGGAAAGAAATTACATTCTATACTCACTTTTTCCCAGGATGGTTGCTCGATATGCTCCTCCTATCTCATACAACTTTCTCAATCTCATTCGTCTTGGTCCTCATGAAACTATATTTGAAAAGGTAACTCTCTCTTCCATCTCATGGGGACTCTTGAATAGATGCGCAGCACATTCAATTGACAATTTCCATTGTGCGGTGCACAAACTAAACTGTATGCCATGTCTACCCAAGAACCATCCTATCTCATGAATAATAGATTGTCAATTCTCTTGATAGAGCTATTTCTCTTCCGAACTTAATGTTAGCAAGAACCCCATTACTGTACAGATTTTATATTTATCAAAACGCTTCCTCATAATTCTGGAAAATGACATTTGCACCACCATAATGACTGTGCAAGACATATTGAAATAAAAATAAAAATGCAGGCAACTATTTAGCTTTACTTTCTTTAATTCTATTTCTTTTATTGTCCTAGATTAAAGATATTATTAAATCCTCTTATGGTCTTCTTGTCTTGTATATACATGCCTCAAATTTATTTAGTTTATGATAAATTTTCTCATTAGTTATTCCAGGGTGCTTGACAAAGCTAGCAACTACCACTATTAGATTGTATGAAGTTTTGCATGAGAACATTTTTGCTTCAATTTATTTTGTTTGTGTTTCATATTTTGGTGTATTATGCCTTTGATTGCAGCGAATGGGGAACATTGATAAAGCTGTCCCTTTCTTTGGTAATAAGTTTAACAAGATCTATCCACTTATCATGGTTGTATACACTGCTTTGGTTGCAAGCAACTTTTTTGACCGAGTTTTTGATTTTCTGGGGAGCTGGAAGAGATATATCTTCAAAACTGAAGCTGAAGATTTAGATGGTTTTGATCCTTCAGGATTAATTATCTTACAAAAAGGTAAACAAGCCAATACTTTGAGTGTTGTTATTGCTATGATAAAATTAGTTGCACTGCATCACACCTGAAGGCGTGGTCATCAATTTGTGTGCGCCTTCCATATATTCTCTTTTGATATCTATGCTCCATGATGAATTCTATTACTGTAGAGCGGTCTTGGCTTGAACAAGGGCACAAAGTAGGCGAGCAGGTTGTTCCGCTGGCGAGGAATTTCAACAACATAGATATAGAATCTGGTGACAATTTCATGGTATGTGGACATAACACCCAAAATAAAAATAGAGAAGCATACTCTCTTGCGTCTCTCATCTTCTATGTTTCAATTTTTTTTTGCGTTCCAGACAGCTGCAATATCTAGCATCAGCAACTATTACTTTATCTTTTAGGGGGAGGGTGGGTGGTAAATACACTTTACTCATAACTTACATTGTTCAGGAGAGGAATGGTGCTGAAATGAAGGCCAAGTCCAGTGTAATTAAGGAGGAAGTGAATGGAAGTCTGTCCAAAACGCAGAAGGAAGATACAAGGATATCGCACAGGGAGGCTATCAGCAGCAAGTATGCCGCTATAAGAGACCAGAGTGGACAAGCATCTAAATCAAAGCCGGAGGAGAAAAGCATAACCTCCACGAAGATTTCCTTACTTGATGGAGGGAAAACACAGTCCAGTAATACGGCTGGACTGCCGCCTTCAGGTTTGGCTTCGACATGGCAAACGATGAAAACAGGATTTCAAACTTTCAAGACCAACATCGGGGCCAAAAGGTTCATTCCCTTGCGGCAAGCAGAGGAAAATAAGATATCTCGTGCTTCTTCATCTGAGTCTCTTGATGAGATATTTCAAAGACTAAAACGGCCTTCTTTGGATCATGATATTTACCATGATGGTGATTATGAAATGGATGCCGATATTTCTGGTCCTTCCAGAAGATGATATCCATCTTCAAGGCAAGAAATTTGCAAGTCCATAAAATCATGTACAGGAATGGGATAGTCTGATTCTGTGCCTGGGAAAATTTTGGTAGTCAATCCCCTAATGAAATACAACTATACGTTACAAACCAATGAAAATACAAAGGGTAGATATTGCATAGGAAATATACTGAAATTTTGAGCAGCGGAAGAAAGCGTTGCAGATGTTGTGCTTGCCATGGATTCATAATTTCATTCCGCCAGTGATCCGTTTAGCATGCGCTTTTATGTTTTGCTCGTGACATTCTTTTTTTTGTCACATTTAAACGTCCAGTAGATATAAAATGAGAAGTTATTGAGGGGCCCATTCTTTGGATTTGCTTAGCAGATTTATGCAGCCATCGCATGTTCACGTTTTATAAATTATTCTAATCTCTCCTGACGTGTGATTACATTACAGTTGCTATATATTTTTAAATATTACATTTGATTTGCTCAAAATTTGATGCATAATGTAATAACTCATTATTCTATTTATTAGGCTTGGATTTTTAGATTATCTAGTTTTACGAAAGCGAATGTAGTTACTTAGAGCTGACAACTCGTAATTACTTGAATCCGACCATTGAATGCTTAATTCGCAGCAGTTTACGCAGTTAAGAGCCCAAGAACGACCTAGCGAGTGACTGGGGACTAAATTCTCTTCGAAGTAGAGAGAATTCGAAGAGGCCAGCCTGTAATTCTTAGCTATACATCGTGCATAAAATTTGCGCAGATCAAGTTAACAAGTAATAGGCGCTCGTAGCTTTTAATTCTTAAATAACCCCCATTTCTAATATCTGGTCTGAAAAGTTTTTGACGCTACTACGAATCTGCATTTTTCATAATGAGCATTATTCATACCACAAAAAAAAAAAAAAAACTACTAACCCCGTCCCTCTCTGAAGGTCCTGGAATGCATCGAGACATTCTTGGTGCCGTTTGTCGTCAATTTGAGTAACTTGGACCAAAGTCCATCTTTCTTCCTTCTCCAACTCCCACTCACTCCGTTTCTTGAAGCAAAGGCAATCGATCTACTCTTGTTCAATCCATAATCGAAACTAAGCATCGACGACGCTGAATCCATCACATCCGAAGCATTCCGACGATGAGGGGCCGGCAGAGGCGCGTAACTTGACGACGCCGGAGAATCAGAAATTAGAGATGGATTCCAAGGAGAAATCGGTTTATGGTCAGGATGAAGGTCAAGCTGCGATAGTCTGTCTCTCAAGCAAGAAGAGCAAACACCTGGTAATTTCTTGTTATTTGGATGCTCCCTGCATTCTTCTGACCACATTTCTCACTCCTCCTTCGCTAATTTGACTTAGATACTTCCTCCTCCTGTCCTCTTATTTATAGATCGATACGAATAGGGCCCGAATGCATAGAGACAGATGCACGAGGACGTCTCCATTTCCACGAAGCTTCTTTGTTTTTCTAATCTCCACGACGTAGACTCGGTCCAATCCCAATCCTGCTTCTTCCTATTTTATTTTCCAATCCGATTTCTGACGCAACCCAATCTACGAAATTAACTACAACAAGCAACTCCAAACGCCAAATAGTATATTCAAAATATCGCTTTCACTTTGAGCGTTTTTCATGATCGAGATGAGCTTACATTTTTTGAAGATTTTGTTTATTATTTGCATTCATTTACTTACCAACAACATGAAAGCAAAATAATTTGTATTCATATTGTTTTCAAACAAATTTGGATTTCCCTAAATACATATATTTATCATTGATTTTAATATAGATGAGGTTTATATACAGTTTTTTACATATTTGTTATTGGATTCTCTACTAAAAAAATAATCATGTAGTATTGAGTTGTAAAAAATATATGTTATATTTTAATTAAAAAAATTTAATAATAAAATTATAAGGAAGTTTAGCTAAATTTTCTCGTTTTGATACGAACGCCATAGAAATTTCTGAAGTCAATAGAGAAAATTGGAGTTGGGAGTTGGAACATTTGGGCGCACGTGAGAAGAATATAGAAATGGTCATACGGGGCCTAAATAGGACCCAGGGAAGTGGGAGAAAACGGAGAAGTGGGGGCAGACGAAAGTCAAGGGTAGGCCTCGTGGGTGTGGTGGCAATGGCATAGTCTAAAGAATTATAAATGTGATGGAGGACAGGACGAGGATGTATGTTGGTTGATGATCACGCATGCACGTGGGGCTGGCATACGCGGCTTGCTGGGATCGATGATGTTGAATGAATGGTTCTCACATTCTTTGTTATTAATTGCTCTAACGCTTCGAAAAGGCCATTGGGAAAGCCCATTTAGACGATCGAAGCAGTGAACCCCGCCAAGGGATTCCCCATAACTCGTACATACACACAAGTGGTTCAACAAATCCCCCCAAGTACTGAATCAACACAAATGAATGACTATAGATCCCTTAGCAAGGCCAATTTTGTTTTCTTTTGTTGTTTATAAAATGTTCCCTTTTGTTCCCTTGGTCAATTTAAGGAGAGAAAGAAGTAATGGCAATATTACCTCAAACTGCCCCGACCCCATCCTTTACGATTGGGCTTGACGTGCAGTTTTGCTGGTTTTTTATAAGTATCTTGAAGCCCATATTATTTCAAGCACGATTGAATATTAAATGTCAATAATTTTCTTAACAATATTTAAACTTTAGCTTACCACATTATAGAAAAGTAGTCTTTTTTTATTAGATCTAATCCTCATTAGTTGTGAGCAGGAACGGATTTTAAAATATTAGTTAATGGGAGCAAGAAATAGCTTATAAATATTTTTGTGGGGACAAAAAAAAATACCACATATATTCATTAAAAAAAAATTATTGTGGGGGCAATTGCCCCTACACTCTTTCAAGTAGATCTGCGCCACTAGTTGTGAGCGGTAGTTTGTGAATGCATTAATAAGTAAAAATTGAGATTCAAAAAATTGGATCGGTAATTGATTCAATTGAAGTATCAGTTCAGGGTTTAAAGGCCAATGGTTAAACCGATGATACTTAAAATATATTAAAATATTAAAATATATAATTAATGTATATATTACATATTAAAACATATAATATTAAAATATTCAAAGTATGTTGCAGATATATATTTATAGTAGTCATAAATCTTCTCCTAATAGTTTAAATTTTTGAAAATTTCTTAAAAATTCAACCAATTATATTGGTTTTATCGGTTCGATTGATTTTGTATCAGTTTAAATATTCATCAGTTCCTAGATCTAAATTAGACCAAAGATCTAACTAGTTCACTGATTTTACGATCGAACCATAATAATAATTATAGGGATGGCGCAACATGATCGAACGAAAGCATAAAGATCTTTTCTTTTTAACTCTATCACTTGTCTAGGGCCCCTTTGATTTGGGGATTTCATATTTTCGTTTTCACTAAAAATAGAAAATAAATTTGTAAATGTGTTTGGTTGAGTTTAATAAAAAAATTTTAAAATCATTTCTTAAATAGGTTCAAATCTAAAAACATTAAAAAAATATTTTCAATATTTCAAAAAATATATTTCAAGAAATGAAGGTTGAAAATGAAAATAAAAAATATTTTCTTAATTCTATTTCTTTCTTATCTTGACGGACAGACTTTAAAAAAAATTAATTTCATGAAAATGCAAAAATTGTTAATATATGAAAATTTATGTATATTTAAAAAATTAAGGAAAATATATTATTTGAATAATTTCATTATAATTTAATCTTGAAAAACTATAACTCTTAATATTTTATATTTAAAATTATAAAAATTTCTAAGTATCTCCTTAAATAATTTAGTGGAAAATGCGTAATAAATGAACTTCCTTGCAATTCTTTTAAATGCTTATTGTGATATTTTTAATAATAGTATGACAGAAAAAATTTTACAACTCAAAAAATGATTATATCATTTTAAAAATTTCAACCGTATGTTTTGACAGCAAAACTTTAACCTAAAATTGTGGTCCTCTTAATTTTACTTTTGTTTTTATTTTTATTCCTTAACTTTATTTTGTTCTCATTTGATTCATTAATCTTGTCTCAGGTTTTTCCTTCTGTCTTTAAATTTATATTATTCTAGTTTGACCCCTTAACATGGCCTTTGATTAAAGTTTTACTTTAGCCATTTAATTTTATTCCGTTTTAATCTAAGGATGCATTTGGTATGTAAAAAAGATTGTTGAGGAAAAAAAAAAGGGAAAGTGAAAGGAAAATGAAAAGTAAAAAAAAAATTTGGTATGATATAAGAAATAATAAAAAATTTTATCTTCATTTTATTTGGTATGGAGATTAAAATAAAATAAAATTATTTTAATATAATTTTACTAAACTACCGTTATAATAAAATATGATAAAAGACATTAAAATAAAAATAAAAAAACGACAACAACAACAACACAATGACTTCTTTTTTCCTTCGTTTTGTCATCATTGATGGATGCTGGAGTTACTATCAAGATAATGGATGGACGAAGATGAAGGAGTGTGCAACATAGTCAACATTCTTATTTTCCATGGAAATCACACGTTTTCCTTCAATTTTGAGAAGGGAAATCCGTACAATTAAAGAGGAAAAAAATGAAAAACCGGTTTCCATTGAAGCTTCATTTTCCTCTCATCTTTCATTTTCCCAAGTATCAAACAAGCGAAAAACAGTTTTTCCTCAATCTTTCCCTTTTCCTCAAGCATTTTTTTTTTTGGTTTTCATACCAAACAAGCTCTAACATTTTGGTATATAAAATTTACTGCTCAAATGTTTCAATTTTTTGACACCACAAGATGCTTACAGAAAAGGTTTTATATAACTGTTAGCGTTTTACATTTGATAATTTCTTGTCAACTTCAATTTGACATGTCACTAGGAGTGAACACGGGTCGGATTGGATTAGATTGAAAAAAAATTTCAATCCAATCTAATCAAATTTAATTAGGTTGAGTCTGATCGAATTATTAATTTTTTTGATGATGAACCCGAACCAACCCAACCCGCACTTTGGCGAGTTGGGTTGGTGGGTGGTCTATTTTTTTAATTTTTATTTATTTATTTTTGTTTTGCTTTCTTCTTCTTCTTCTCTCTTTTTTTTTTCTTTATTCACAATACATAGAAGATAAATAAATTAGTAAAGGTACACATTATTATTTATTCCATCTAACAAGATAATAATAGTCAACAGTAGGTTATAATGCTATAGGTAAATTAATTCAATCCAAAATTCAATATTATATAATTCAAATTTTAATAAATACATAACACATAAATATTTATTTATAAATGATGAGTATAACAAAAAATCTTAACTGGCTAAGTTCCTAAAAAAATCTTTAATATATATATATATATATATATATATAGGGCGGGTTGGCGGGTTGGGTTAAGTTGAAAAATTTTCAATCCGTCACCCGATCTACTACTTGATGGGTTAAAAAATTTTAACCCAACGCAACATGCCAACACAACACAATCTAATCCAAACATATGAATTAGGTCGAGTTAAGCAGGTTAAATAGGTTGGGCGGGATGGTATTCACCTCTACACGTCACAATATCATTCTACATCACTACTCAAATGTCGCGTTTTGCCAGAAACTTTCCAGCAGAACTTTACTTTAATTTGGGTAAAATATAAGGGTGAATTGTTATTTGTCAATTTTCAATCCAAATTAGTGTATATTTGGAAAACGGTTAAAAATTTTAAGTTTGAACAAATTATTGTTTAAAATTGATTTTGGGAAAGCATGATCTATTTAGTTTAAGTATTTTCTATTTCTATTTTTAGTAAAAATAGAAAATAAGTTTAAAAATGTATTTGATTAAATTTAATAAAAATATTTTTTTAAAATAAAATAAATCTGAAAAATACCAAAAAAATATTTCAGTATTTCAAAAAATAAAAATAAAAAATATTTTCACAACCTAAAAAGACTCTCAGTTTGAACAAATTATAATTTATAAAAGTAACAATTCAAAATTTTCACTAAAATTATAATTTGAGTAATACAAAAAATTTTAAATATATTATTTTATACTAAAATTATATGAATGAAATGTAAATCATAGTTTATAAAAATTGAAACGAAAAAAAAAAAAATGAAAGACAGACTACGACTTGACTTGGGTGAGCATTGACGGTGGCATTAAATGGATGTTGCAGAAATGACAAAGGAGACAAAGACGGTGGTAGATTGGCGTGGAAGACAGGGAGGGTGAGGCAGTGAGCTCCCTCCTCCCACCGGCCACTAGCACCCATCTAGCAAGCACCAATTAAGAGTACGACATAATATGTTGTACCATCATTAATGTTACTAGACAGCTTTTTTCGTAATTCATCGTAGGAGGAGGAGGGTAGCTCCATTGTCCTTTCACCTAATTACGCAACTTCATCTCTCGTTTGTCCGTTTCCGCCTCGCTGTCCTTTTGAACGTGTTGCTTGCATCAGCCCCATCGCTCTTTGAACAGGGTGCTCGTTTTATAAGAATAAATATGATCTTTATTTTTATTTAAATTATTAAATTTTAGATCTAATTATCTAAGGATAAACATTATATCTGAATCCATCACACCTTTCAAATTCCGTCACACACACTGTCTTCCATTGCTCTGCCATCTAAACCTAATGCCTTCGTCCCGTGTCACATCCCTGGCCAATCAAATCGTCCTTTACAAATTTCAACCACTCCCGTGCTTTATTTCATATGACATATGCGTATAAAACAAAAATGAGAATGACTACAACGAAGCCCACGTGAGGGGCCGAGCGTGATGCTCGCGCATTTACCTTATTATGGTTCAGAAAATAAAGTTTTGTATCGACTAAAAATTACCTTGCAGTAAATGTTTGAACCAAAATTATGAATTTGATTCTGGATTGAGCAATTGTTGAGAAAGGGATTGTTGGCTAAGCTATAATAATAATAATAATTACTAATTATGTCATGATAAAAATTACCTGGTTTGCTTTATTATACATTAAAGAAAGAGAGTAGTACTTTTGATTAAAAATTATAACTTTTGATCTAGTATCACTTCATCCTAACATGTATCTCAGGAGTATTCAAATCATAACAGCAACCATAAATTGAAGTAAATTATTTCGACCGTTGGAACTACATAAATTGCATTACTCATTGAACTGTTATTCTATATATGTATTCAAAGAAAACTGTTATTCTAATTTCATGTTTTTAAAAGAATGCATCTTTTGTTTTTTGTGTATAGTTTTCTTTGATATTTTGGTAATACTTTGCTATCAATTTGATTTATTTTGATTTAATTAGAAATATTTTTTAATCGGAACCAAACTATTTTGTTTAAATAATTTAAAAATCAAATTAAACTGACTACTTATAATTTTATTTGATTTTTAATTAGTTTGAATCGGCTTAATTTCCCGTATTCAGACTGACTTGATTTTGTACAACCTTTCCAGAAGTAAAGAATTTAGAAAATAGAAGTGAGATGAGAAATTGAGAATCAGTATCACTGATTCGAAGTTCCAACTTTCCAAGCGAGTTTAACACTTATAACTCTACGGCGGTTGGTGTACGCGCTGCTATTCGCGAGTGTGAAGCAAGGCAGCATCTGTGAAGGCGAAAAGTAGGCAAGCTAGCGGTGGCTTTCAAGGGGCCGTTGGGGCCCATTTCCTGAGGTCCCTTTCATTATGGGCCCACTTACTAGCTGAGTTTTCGGTCGTATGGGCCTGGCCCACTCCCCAGAATCCTACAGTCTCTTTCAACTCAACCACGTCACCATGCAGGCACGACTGCCAATACCCAATCCAACCACACACTATTCCTTTCACGTGCTCTACATAAGGCAATTGAAAATGCCACTTGGGTGGGGTCTGCTCTCTGGATTTGTAAAAGTTTTTCGACTATAAAATTTTATTCAATCGTGTATTCAGAAAACAAAAATACAGAATATTGTTACCACATTTTTCTTTTATCCCCATTTTTTTTGATTGATAAAAAATTACTCATTACAGATTGTCGCCTGTAATGAAAATTAAAGAGAATCTTCTGTTAGCAACTCTGATGAGTGATGACTAAGTTAGCCTAAGAACCAAAGTGCAAAGAGAGTAATAGTTGTGTAAGTTATTTATAAATGTACCGATGGATAGGCCTTGCTATGGTGACATATTAATCTGTTGGACAAATCATGAGATGGTGGTAGTTAATGTTTTTGCAAAGACCCGTGATGATTGACTTTTGTATTTAGTTGAGCTTGATCTTTTTTAATTTTTTCGGGGTAGAGTTATCGTTGGTGAAAAATATTTAGTGTTATCAAAAATATTTTCTTAGAATTTAAAAGAAATACCAAACAAATTTGGATTTTTTGTTAGTTTACAAAAGAGGTATGAAATCTGAAAGAATTGAAGTAGAAAAGAATCATAGAAGGAATTCAACTCTTAACCATTAAAACCTCTTGAAATTTATGTACAGAAAAAGGAACACATGAGGTAATTATAACGCACTTGGACAGAAAAATTGGACTTTATTGCTACTTAAGTGGTAAATTATGTTTGATCATATCAGAGCACAATATAACGTAGGGTATAGTTTTCTAGAGGCTGAAGAGTCACATTCGGCAAATAGTGTATATATTTTCCAGAAAATGAACCTATTAAAATTAGTGAAACCAGCGCAGATGCTTAGGTATTACATTAATATCTAAATAATAAAAATGATTTTATATTGTAATGAGAATAAAACACGAGATTTTATGCTTTCTGAACAGATCTTCTCCCATTGTTTTTTTCTAGCATTTAATTAGTAACACCTAAAAATACGTATATATAGTTGTTAGCAAGTAGAATCCAAAATGAGACAAGGAATGAATATTATGGTATATGAATGTATTTGGAGGGTGGAGGAAGGTGCCGACATATAGGAATGGGAGCACATGTAGAATTAGAAAAGGTGGCAACAAAAAGAAAGGAAGGTGAAGCGAAACACAAGGGCTTGTGCCATGCATCACTCAAATGTCGGCTCCAAATGTTGAGACTTGAAAGGACATATTTGGGGAAGCATGCATGTAACTAACAGCTATAGGGTCATGTAATTCCCTATTGTCAATAAAAGTGTTTAATTTAATTGCGGCCTTCAATCTTCTCTCCTTTTTGTCTTTTCTTTGTCAGTCTCCCTTTCCCAATTCTTAATTTGTTTCAGCTTTTAATTGGGTTTGACATCTTTGATAGTCAAATAAAATATTTGACATATCTTAATTTTTCTATCAAGATAATCAGTAGTTACAATTTAATTCAGAGTTGAAGCTTTTGGTCGTTTGATCGTGTTCAAATGATCCAATGACCTACATTGCATGACAAATACTTAAGTGAAACACTACATTTTACTCAACTTTTTTTAATACTTCGCAGCTCAACAATTGGTTCTTGTTTCAAACCTCCACTTGACCCGATTTTGTAAGAGGAGATACATGGCATGCATAGGGTTTTTAATTTGTTTCAGCCTTCAGTTGATGAGTCCAACTTCTTTGTATCGCCAAATATCATGTTGGGCCAAGCAGATTATCTGATCGATAAAGACAAATATGATCTATGTAGGCCTCATTTTGAATAGTCAGAATCTAACAATGATAAAAAGTTCATTAGTCTATTATTCTTTGAATAACAACAAAGGATCTTGATCCACTCAATTAATAGCCAACTAACATTAATTTGTACTTCTTCTTTTTTCATAGATATTTATTATTAGAAGTAATCTTACTTAAGACACATTAAATATAAGTATCTCATCTAACATAAATTTAAATATACATTTACTATTCTGTGAAAGACTAACTTCTTCCTCAAATCCAATCCTTATCAATAATTTGTGCTTTAGACACATGTTATTGTCCCCTATCTTAATTCCATAGTTCACGCGTATATATGTGCAGGACTGAAACTAAACATTAAGAGCATATTTTGTTTTCAGATGAATCTGACTCATAAACTACATTTACCAGTACGGATTGAGTCAAATTAAATTCAATATGTATCTAATATATTCATTTATTGTCTGCAAAATCCACTGTTTTAGACGCCCACCAACACACACACACACACAAGTAAGTATCCACATGCATATGTCAGTATGTATATACAAATTAAATGCATGTTTCAATGATTTTTATTTTATTGAGAATAAATCAATTAATCAAAAGTGTTACTTTAATTACAAACGGACGTATATTTTGAAAATAAAAATGTCAAGCATACATTTAAACTTATTATTATTATTATTATTATTATTAAATTTCACATTTTAATGTAATATTTAAATAATAGGAATCTGAATATGGGGTAAACAAATATATGGATAATCATTTGCAAAATAGGCAATGAATATCATATATATATATATTGGGGGTTAAACTTATACGATGAATAAATTTGGATCATCAAAAAAGCTTTTTACTTATTTTAATTAAACGGGTGAAGGAGTCAAATTTGACCCCTACATTAAACCCATTTCCGCCTAATCGTCCCATTTGCTACCCTAATTTCCAGGACGTGATTGTCTTGATTTAACAGATAATTCTATATTTAGCCTTTTTCATTAATTCCTTATAAGTAATTTATACGATGCAAGTGCAACACAAAATTTACGTTCAAAATCATATCTCATGAAAAAACAAATGCCGTTTTTGGATAATTCGCTTTGTGCAAATGTTCATCAAGTGGCTTGCTAGCTAGCTAGCTCTTGGTATCTTTCACGAGTAACACTAACACTAGAAGAATATATTGGAATATGCTCTCATATATATCATATACAGTACGTAAATGACATCATTAATTAATAATTATAGTATATGGTAGTGTTGAATCTGCAGTGAAGCCAGCCACAATTTTGAAAGCGGCTTAATGAATCAGCCGAGTCATAATTATATTAAGCAAAAATTATAGTAATGGTTGAGAGTGAGACGGCGATATATATGAATTAGATGGGGACGTAAGTGATATAAAAAATGGTGATTAATTAAGGTTCCAAATGAAGGGTCATCTCTGTGTCATATTTGGGGGTTTGCTTTTTCAACGTCTCGTCCCCACTCCTCCCCATATAAGACACATACCAAACCCCATTTTTCAAACTCAACTTCTAAATGCCTGTCCTCATCACTCATTTTTCCCTGTTTCACATTTCCTGCATCCATATCCACATATATATACTTCTCATTTAATTCCAACATTATACATATATATATAATGTATGTATGTTTGTATTTATGTATGTACAAAATTAAATACTCTTGTTTTATTGTAAGTTTTTAATTAAGATGAATAGTTAATTACAGGTCCAGCTCAATTTGGAGTTACACCATTCACACATATTTATAAAGTTATAAAGAAGGAAAAGCTTAGGTTTAGTTTTTTATATATTTGTTATCAAGTTGTCTAACTAAAATATATGACAAGTGTGTGATTTTTTAATTATAGTACCTGACAAATGTATAGTCTCTAAAAAATAAATTTTTGTTTTTTAAAACTTATCATTATATAATTAGTTTTTCAAGAAAATTTTTTACACACATATTTTTATTAGAGAATTTAAGAGCAAATATACAAGGAACTTTATATAAGTTTTCTCCTATAAATAATTACAATAAATATATTATTTTTGATATTTCTATATCATGATATCAACAAATTTTAATAATTTATTTCATTTATTGTTGCATTAATTGTCCAGGTTAACTCCTTTTATCGAGCAATTTTAATGTTATACTCATCTATTGATTTATAATACATTTAAAATTTTTCTCTAAAAGTAAATGTTAGATAAATTCAATCCATTTTTTTTCATTGTGGGCACCAGTTGATTCTAGGTTTTTATAATTAAAAGTTATATAAATAAGAATTGGTGTTAGCGTGTGATGGCATTGAATAGTGATGTGTAAGTATAATATAATATATAATTTATATACTTAGGTAAATACGACTAGTTGCTGACCTTATAAGTGAAAGTAAAAATGTATAGTCAATTTTCACGAAAGTAAGAAAATTAAGTACCATAGCACAACCATATATATATATATATATATATATATAGGGACGACAAAATTATATTTACTAAACTAAAACCGTATGCCTCGCGTCAACGATCTTTACGATGAAAAGGAAATATTCTATAACCACGATTTGATATGAACAAATTATTGTTCATCTAAAAAAATTCTATATATTTTCAATTTATTTGAATGCTCAGATCGTCAATTTACTAAATTGTCGACATATAGAGTAGATACTAGATATAAGTACACTTCATATTATATATATATATATATATGTATTTGTTTATGGTCTGCATTTTCGACTTATCGTCATCAAATTTTACTTCTGGAAGGTATGGCGTCAAAATATTATGGCGCCGAAAGAAATTTTATTGGATTGTCATCAAGTCACATCATGTTGAACATCTTAACTCACATTAAAGTATAACATTTATTTATGAATTTTTTTTATTTTAATTTATGTAATGTTCATGAAATGAACATGAAACTTAAATTACATCTTTAGCATCGCCACAATACACTTGAATTACGTGGTTTTTCTATCTCGCATTGACATTAATTAACATATTTGTAAATGACAAATAAGATTTTGAACTACTCCAATAATCACTGATTATCTGTCACGGGTAGTAACTGAACAATTTTGTAATGAAGAACTATATTGCATTAATCTGGAAAGGAAAACTTGTCCATTACAGGAGAATGAGGGCCCTATATATAATGCGCATCACAATACTGATTAACGGTTTTAACATAAAGTAAACTAACACAGGGTATAAACGACAAGTAAAAATAACTATACAACGAAGTACATATAAAACGCACTTCATTCACCCCCTCCTCAAGCTAAAGTTTGGTGAACATCACTCAAACCTAACTTGGACACCAAATGTTGAAACTGCAGTTTAGCCAGTGACTTTGTAAACACATCAGCCAATTGAGAATGAGAGGGGACATACATTGGCTGGATCAACCCCTTTAGATACTTCTCACGAACCACGTGGCAGTCTATTTCCAAATGCTTCGTGCGTTCATGGAAGACGAGGTTCACCATAATGTGTAAAGCCACACTGTTATCACACCAAAGGTTGATAGGCTGTCTAAACTTCACACCAAAGTCTTGAAGAAGGTCTGTTAACCACTGTATTTCACAAGTGGTAGACACCATGCTCCTATATTCCGCTTCTGCTGATGAGCGAGAGACAGTGCTTTGCTTTTTAGTTCTCCAGCTCGCTAATGCTGGTCCCAAAGAGATGTAAAATCTCATGATTGACCGTCTGCTATTCACGCATGATGCCCATCTTGCATCACAATAAGCCACTGATTGTAAGTGGTTTAACACGGGAAAGAACAAACCTTTTCAGGGCATCCTTTAAGATATCTCAGAATATGCAATGCTGCGTTCCAGTGCTGAAGACACAGTGCCCCCACAAATTGGCTCAGTTGTTGTACCCCACGTTATGTCTGGTCACGTAAAACAACCTTCCAATAAGCCTTCTAAATTTGTCTGGATCAGGTAATAAGTCGCCTAGATTTGCAACAAGTCTCAAGTCTTTAGGTAGTGGTGTATATATTGGTTTACATCCCAATAGACCTGTATCAATTAAAATTCGAGTGTGTATTTCCTTTGATTTACATGCATTCCTTTTTCACCACGCATGATATCCAATCCTAAGAAATACCACGCCTCACCCAAATCTTTAATTGAAAAGGTTTCGTGTAGGTATTCTTTGATCGATTTTATCTCATTTTCATCATTCCTTGTAATCAAAAGGTCATCAACATAAACAAGTAAGGAAATATATTTTTCAAAATTATTTTTAAAGAAAAAACAATGGTCTGTAGCTGATTGTGAAAAACCAAAAGCCTGGAGTTTTTTACTTAGTTCTAGATTTCATTGTCTGCCTGCCTGTTTCAGTCCATATAGGGAACGAAGTAATCTGCACATTTGTCCTGGTTTAGCGTTGTTATATCCTTGTGGGGGAATCATGAACACTTCTTCGTTTAATGTTCCATGGAGATATGCATTGTTTATGTCAATTTGGTGAACAATCCAGTGTCTTACGGTAGCTATTGAGAGCATCATACATACAGTGACATGTTTTGCTACTTGTGAGAAGGATTCTGTGTAGTCAACTCCTTCTACTTGGTGGTATCCTTTTGCCATGAGTCTTGCCTTATAGCGGTCAATGCTCCTATCTGCCTTGTGTTTGATCTTATAAATCCATTGACTTCCTATTACTTTACATCCAAGTGGAAGATCTGTTATTTTCCACGTCCCATTGTGTTCGAGTGCATCTAATTCTTGCCTTATAGCTTGTTGTCATTCAACACTTAGTTCTGCTTAATCATAAGAACGAGGTTCCTTAACAAATGATATTTTTGCAAGAAAACTCAAGTGAGAGTTATTCAAGCAATTTGAAGCAATATAAGGGAAGGTGTGTGGTGTATGGTTGTGATTTATGGAGATTATGTCGTCACCAATAGAAGTGTTGGTTACAAAATATTTTAACCAACTGACCTTCCTTCTTTGCCTCACGCTTTGTCTTTGATTAGTTTCTTTTGGTTCTTGGGTTTGATTCTCACTTAACTCGATGGGTGTATCTGTAATATCCCAGATTTTCTTCTATTAGAATTATATTTTCTTTATTAAGTTGGAAATGATGTTAAAAATTAGTAGAATGTCTAGAAACAAGTTATCAAGAAAAAGCATGAGAAACTAGGATAAATGAGCTAAGAATAGAAGAAAAATGAAGTTTTGAGGGAATTAGTCGACTAATGTAGTAAATCAGTCGACTGATAACACTAGAAAAGGACTAGGTTGCTGATATCTGCAATCAGTCGACTGATTAGGAGAGATCAGTCGACTGATGATTCCCTGTCATGGTGAAATTTTGGGTCTTGTGGCAATCAGTTGACTAATCTGGTTGAATCAGTTGACTAATTTCAAATCAGTCGACTAATCATGAGAAATCAGTTGACTGATCGCCTGCTGGAGTGCGAAAGTAAGTTGGTTTCAACTGAAAAACCAATGAAAAATTGACTAGAATGCCCCTAATATGCCAATGAAGCTCAGAAACATGGGATTAGGGGTAAAAGAGGGTTTTCCATGGCAAGAAGATTCCTTAGACTCTTTTAAAAGCACAAGAGAGAGAGAAAAATGAGTTTTCTGAAATTTTAGAGAGAAGAGAGAGAGAAACGTGGGGAAGAAGAAGAAGAGAGAGAAGGGACTCCTAGTTGGGTCTCTAACAAGGAAATCGCCAAAGATAAGCTTTCTAACTTAATTTCTCTAGTTTAAATGGATTCTAGTGAGTAAGAATTCATAGAATAGCCATTTTCAGACAAAAAGGAAGAAAATAAAAGAAGGGGAAGTCTGAAAGTTGAGGAAATAAATGGAGCTAAAGAGAAACTAGGAGAGAATCCATAAGTTTAGTTATTAGGAAGAATCCAAGGTAGCTAGTTACTCATAGAAGCAATTTATTTGCAGTTATTTATCATGCTTGTATATGATATGCTATAATTTTATGATAAAACTATCCATGAATGTTTGAGAAACATGTTCTCTTATGAATATGGGATTTGACCCCTCATGGGATGCAGTAATTCCTCATAGGATAAGAGTTCTCTTCATAAAAAGGCTAGAAAGCAAGATAATTTAGTTATTTATCATATTGTCCATGATTAAGCAATTATAGATATATGGAAGTTCTCCACGAGAATATAGAGTTAACTCTCTCTTGAAAAGTAGAGATTATGTCCTTATGAGATGAAAGAACCAGAAATTCCTCATGAGATGACAGAAATACCTCATAGGATGTAAAAATCTTTAGGAGAAGACAGAACCCTAGAAATTCCTCGTGGGATGACAGAAATTTCTCATGGGACATGGAGTACTTTTCCTAAGAAAGTAACTAGAATAGTTAAAGTAACCAGAGTAGCTGAGGTAGCTAAAGAATAATGTACTATATTGAGAAAGAAGTTAAGACACAAGTTATGTGCTAGTATGTTAGTCTATATTTTATACAATGAGTTTTCTATTGAGATTGCTTTTATGATAGTTCTTTCATATTCATGGAAGTGTGAATTAGTTATTAAGAATTACTTTTATGACTGAAATGGTTCTTGAATTATCTTCTCTAAATGAACTAGCTATTGAGATTATATATCTCATGTTTTATGTTTTAACTAACCATTTCAGAAATTGAGGTAAAGAAGCAAGAAGTAGCAAGAAACAAGCTAACATAGTTGCTAGGTAGTTACACATAGAAAAGGAATGTGATGTAAACTCCCTATGTAAACCTTTAGAAACCTATGCACCATTGGTGTATATGCATGGAGGTATGAGTTATATGTAAGCTCCTTGTATTTTAGATTCATTCTAGGAGCGAAATTGTAAAGGAAAGTTGAAGAAGTGTTGTGAATTATATGCATAATGAAACTAGTTGGTTTTACCATGTTTTTAAGTCAATATCTTTTGAAATCTGATGTTCAAAGCACATCAGTCGACCGATGTCCATGAATCAGTCGACTGATACCTCTCGATTTTAGATATATGCAACTTTGAAAATTATCAGTTGACCGATAGCCTCAGATTAGTCGACCGATCGTCCTCTGCCAGTTTAAAATTATAAATTGAAAAAGGTTTCAAAATTACCCTATTTTTATAAAATCAGATATTTTTCCAAGCTTTCTAGAAAAGTCTTATGGTTTTAACCATAAGTTTCACAAGATCTTTACTACAATTTTCTTAAATTGTATAAATTAGTATTATTTTAGCAGACGTTACATTTTGGTATCAGAGTATGGTCTTAGGCACTCTGTGGGTCAAGATTGGGTACAAAGCAGAGAAAATATGATGGATAACCTTAGAATTATGCATATAAGACTAGGATAATATGCATTAGTATGCCCAAGTACCCCAAGAATCCCTAATAGGTATCACTGACCCTTTCTTTTATGTCAGTGAGATAGATGCTATGGTTTTAATTGTGGGATAGCCGTCCAGCAAAGAGGAGTTCTAGAAGAACTTATGAAAAGTATAGATATCCTAGGAATCCAGTTAAAAAGACAAGCAAACCAACGGGCAACTGAATTGAATATCTTCACCTCTAGTTTGGAAGAGATAAGAGGTTTAAGAAAGGATATTCATGAGAGGAATGAACAAAGATAAGAGAAATAAAAGAAAGAAAAAGTAGAATGTCTGTAAATCCATGAAAATGGAAAGTAAGGGACAGAATAAGAGATCCAAATATAAAGCCTGAACCCTTAGGAGGTAAGGTTTCTTGTATTCAAGGAATATATGTTGATGATATTGGATCCTTAAGAAGACCTGTTGATTTTGACAACCAAAAAAGTAAACGTTAGTCTATTTGACGTTAGTTTAAAAACATAGAATTTATGGACATGTACAGGAAGTAACTCTTCCAAGATATTGATTACACAAAGATGCATTATAGAAATTTTGACTATGCATGATGTATTCTAGTATGAGTACGAGTATTGTTTATGCTCTATATGTTGTGTAATCCATTTCTTGATAGCGCTCTTCCTTGAGGAGTAGATGATGATAGAATAACATGAAATTTCGAAAGACTAATATAGAATAACATGAAATTTCAAAAGACTAATTGTATGCACAAGAGTGACTAGTATGAAAAAAAAAAAAAAGGAAAGCTGTTTTGTGCATAATGAGAATGAACTTAGTGGATTAAGGATTCACAATGAGTTAGTAATCAAGAAATTTAATGAGCCAAGAAACCTTATTGGGTGAAAAAGGATTCATAGAACTTGAAAGAAGTATTTTATGAGTAAGGTGAATTTCAGATAAATTTCTCATGTATAATATGCAATGAATTGTTTAACATGTGAAATTTCCTTGTATGATTCTTGCTTATATTCTATGACAAATGTATGTTTGAGATCGAGATGAATGATTACATGTCAACAAATTATGAGTAGTCTGAGGGCATGTGATAGTTATCTCAACTTAGAAAGGTGGTCATATGATTGAGAAAGATTAGAAATTAAATTATATGAATATCTATGACCAAAGGATTTGAATGTAAGTTTAAAATATGATATAATAATTAAGTAGTCCTATCTATGTTAAGGATTCAAGGTTAGGACTTATTGATAACATTCAGAAGAACATAAATGAAATTAGATAGAAGCAAACCAGACACCTTTGAAGAATGAGGAGGTAGTAGAGTCTTATTTGTAATGTATACCTGGTCAGTATATTCTACAGATAGGAACCCATTATAATCCAAATTCATAAAGGGGAGATATGGTATAGTTTCGTAAAAAGTTAAGTAGAGAAGTCTCTTTCAATCAAGCAAAGAAGATGGAGGTGATTATCTCAAAAAGAAAAATATATATAAAGAATTTCAAAATAATTAGAGCTGGATTCTACAAGAAGAATAAAGAAAAGATTAGAAAGAATTGTTTCATATTATGACTCATATGACTAAAATTATGATAAATCTTCCATGAATATATGAGTAAGTATTTTTATGAAATCAGAACAAGAACTTATAGTGCACTATAACAGAACAGAAACCCCATGAGATGACAAAATTCCTCATAAGACGTAGAATTCCTTATGAGAAGATAGAACTCCAAAATTTCCTTATGGGATACAGATAAATTCCCCATAGGATGAAAACTTAGAATTTTTTTTCGCATGGGATGTAGAATATTTTTCTTGAGAAATAACTAGAAGTTATAGAGAACTATAAGAAAGAATGAGAATGTTTATGACAACCTATATATTCATGGAAGTAGCTATGATGATTGAGATTGAGGGACAGACTCTTATTCCAAAAGAAGACCAAGAGAAGAAAGACTTGTTCCATAAAAGAGAATAAGAAGTTAAGACTTGTTCTTTTATGTAAAAGAACAAGGAGACAATCATAACTAAATTAGAAAAACAAGAGCATGTTATGATAAGTTAGATAGAAAGGAACAGTAACCCTAGAGAGGGTAAGAGTATATTCATTCCATAAGTAGATGAGTAGAATACACATTAGTTTCATAAGAAATAAGGCTTATATAAGTATGGTTTTTACAGAATAGACCATAAGTCTTACAACATAATAAAGTAAGAAAAGTTGTATGTATTATAACAAGTAGATACAATAGAAGGATTCATTCTCAGTATAAGAATATCAAGTATGTTGTTCTCTACTTGTCAAGTGATGAAAGAAATTCATGATTCACTCTAGCTTTATGTTTTATTGTGTAAGAATACACTTTCGACATGAAGCTTAAGGATTTGTCTTCATGAAGTTTGAAAGTTTATCCTTTATGATTTTACATCCCTTTAGCTTGAAGAAGATTTTCTCTTTAAGACGATTTAAGACTTGCTTCCATAGAACTTAGAAAACTTGCCTTCCATAGTATTATGTATAATGATGAATGATGCAAGTATTCCAGCTAATTTGCCAAGTAATTAAAAGAAAAGATACATGTAATGCTTTTACTATTAGGCAAGCGATGTTATTCATAAGCATGAAGCAAGCAAAAGTTGATATGCTCAGTATATGAGTCTTAGTTCTTATGAGAATAGAATTAAGGCTCAAAAGCTAAATGAAGTATTAAACCTTATGTAAGAAGACATATGGAATAAATAGAATTTCATTCTGAAGGTAGAAATAGTTGTGAGACCTTAGCAAGGATATATTTCATAGAGAGAAATAGAGACTGGTTAAGGTAAAAATCAAAAGACAATGCCTTTAGCAAGATTTATGATGGAAACATAAAAGCTAACTAGAGGTAGATATGATTAGTAAGACCCTTAGCAAGAGATTAATTATAAGGGGCTTCTTCATGAACATGTGATGTATTATAGATCTATAGCGTTAGATAGACTTACAATACATTAGACTCCAAGAGAAAAGTAGCTTTATGACAATACATTACAAACCTCTCAATAAATGAAGTTATAGTAACTTTATGACAAGTTATGACAAATCTTCCATGAGTATAAGAGAAAGTGTTTGATCAAAGTGGTGCATCATAAACTCAAATTTTGAGAAAACTCATAGTACATTAAGAACCCTTACAATAAGTAAACTCTTTGTGCATTATGAATCCATAAGTAGGGTAAATTCATGGTGCAATGCAAGCCTTGTAGCGAATAGACTTATATTGCATTGTGAAACCTTATGAATTAAATAGATTTATAGTGCATCAATGATATAAGTTTATATCCATCTTTATACTTATGGAAGTGGTTATAATAATTGAGAGTGTTTTACTTTATAATAGAATCCTTTTCTAAAAGAGGGAAAGAATAATTCTTCCAGATAATGGGATGAAGCCCATTTTATAATCATGTGTTTCTATGTTAGAGTATATGCTAGCTCAAATTTTGAGGACAAAATTTCTTTAAGGAGGGGAGAATTGTAACATCCCAGATTTTCTTCTATTAGAATTATATTTTCTTTATTAAGTTGGAAATGATGTTAAAAATTAGTAGAATATACTTTTAGAATGTCTAGAAACAAGTTATCAAGAAAAGGCATGAGAAATTAGGATAAATGAGCTAAGAATAGAAGAAAAATAAGGGTCTGTTTGGTTTGTGAAAACATTTCCTGTTTTCATTTTCAATCTTCATTTCCTGAAATGCATTTCTTAAAACACTGAAAACATCTTTTTTGTGTTTTCAGATTTAGGCTTATTTT
The DNA here is from genome assembly GCA_037074585.1 of Biancaea sappan. NCBI lineage: Eukaryota > Viridiplantae > Streptophyta > Magnoliopsida > Fabales > Fabaceae > Biancaea > Biancaea sappan. The sequence goes on along the minus strand of CM073491.1, from coordinate 13,562,454 downwards.
AAGAAATGTTTTCAAGAAAACGTTTTCAGTTAACTCAACCAAACGCATTTTCAAGTTCATTTTCTATTTTCAATGAAAATGAAAACAGGAAATGCCAAAACCAAACAGGCCCTAAAGTTTTGAGGGAATTAATCGACTAATGTAATAAATCAGTCGACTGATAACACCTGAAAAGGACTAGATTACTGATATCTGCAATCAGTCGACTGATTAGGAGAGATCAGTCGACTGATGATTCTCTGTCAGGGTGAAATTTTGGGTCTTGTGGCAATCAGTCGACTAATCTGGTTGAATCAGTCGACTGATTGCCTATTGGAGCGTGAAAGTAAGTCGGTTTCAACTGAAAAATCAATGAAAAATTGACTAGAATGCCCCTAATATGCCAATGAAGCTTAGAAACATGGGATTAGGGATAAAAGAGGGTTTTCCATGGCAAGAAGACTCCTTAGACTCTTTTTAAAGCACAAGAGAGAGAGAGAGAGAGAGAGAGAGAGAGAAATGAGTTTTTTGAAATTTTAGAGAGAAGAGAGAGAGAAACGTGGGGAAGAAGAAGAAGAGAGAGAAGGGACTCCTAGTTGGGTCTCTAACAAGGAAATCGCCAAAGGTAAGCTTTCTAACTTAATTTCTCTAGTTTAAATGGATTCTAGTGAGTAAGAATTCATAGAATAGCCATTTTCAGACTAAGAGGAAGAAAATAAAAGAAGGGGAAGTCTGAAAGTTGAGGAAATAAATGGAGCTAAAGAGAAACTAGGAGAGAATCCATAAGTTTAGTTATTACGAAGAATCCAAGGTAGCTAGTTACTCATAGAAGCAATTTATTTTCAGTTATTTATCATGCTTGTGTATGATATGCTATAGTTTTATGATAAAACTATCCATGAATGTTTGAGAAACATGTTCTCTTATGAATATGGGATTTGACCCCTCATGCGATGTAGTAATTCCTCATAAGATAAGAGTTCTCTTCATAAGAGGACTAGAAAGCAAGATAATTTAGTTATTTATCATATTGTCCATGATTCAGCAATTATAGATATATGAAAGTTCTCCATGAGAATATAGAGTTAACTCTCTCTTGAAAAGTAGAGATTATGTCCTTATGGGATGAAAAAATCAAAAATTCCTCATGAGATGACAGAAATACCTCATAGGATGTAAAAATCCTTAGGGGAAAACAGAACCCTAGAAATTCCTCGTGGGATGACAGAAATTCCTCATGGGACATAAAGTACTTTTCCTGAGAAAGTAACTAGAGTAGCAAGAGTAGCTGAGGTAGCGAAAGAATAGTGTACTATATTGAGAAAGAAGTTAAGACACAAGCTATGTGCTAGTATGTTAGTCTATATTTTATGGAATGAGTTTCCTATTGAGATTGCTTTTATGATAGTTCTTTCATATTCATGGAAGTGTGAATTAGTTATTAAGAATTGCTTTTATGACTAAAATGGTTCTTGAATTATCTTCTCTAAATGAACTAGCTACTGAGATTATATATCTCATGTTTTATGTTTTAACTAACCATTTCAGGAATTGAGGTAAAGAAGCAAGAGGTAGCAAGAAACAAGCTAACATAGTTGCTAGGTAGTTACACATAGAAAAGGAATGTGATGTAAACTCCCTATGTAAACTTTTAGAAACCTATGCACTATTGGTGTATATGCATGGAGTTATGAGTTATATGTAAGCTCCTTGTATTTTAGATTCATTCTAGGAGCGAAATTGCAAAGGAAACTTGAAGAAGTGTTGTAAATTATATGCATAATGAAACTAGTTGATTTTACCATGTTTTCAAGTCAATATCTTTTGAAATCTGATGTTCAGAGCACATCAGTCGACCAATGTCCATGAATCAGTCAACTAATACCTTTCGATTTTAGATATATGCAACTTTGAAGACTATCAGTTGACCGATAGCCTCACATCAGTCGACCGATCGTCCTCTGCTAGTTTAAAATTATAAATTGAAAAAGGTTTCAAAGTTGCCCTATGTTTATAAAATCAGATATTTTGCCAAGCTTTCTAGAAAAGTCTTATAGTTTTAACCATAAGTTTCACAAGATATTTACTACAATTTTCTTAAATTGTATAAAATTAGTATAATTTTAGCAGACGTTACAGTATCAGTGTCAATCTGGTCTGTAGGGGTGACAAAAACTTGTTTTGTGTCTATGTTATAGAGTTTATAACCCTTCTGTCCTATGAGAATCCAAGTAAGGCACATTTGTATGCTATGTTTTCGAATTTCCCTTTGTGAGGTTTGGTGTTTGTGGCATATGCTAAACATCCAAAAAATTTTAGGTTTGAGTAATCTGGTTGTCTTCCATGTAAGACTTCGTAAGGCGTTTTCCATTTTAGTACTGATGAAGGCAATCTGTTGACTATGTGTGTAGCCATAAGCAGTGAATACACCTAGAACTAATCAGGCATTAATGCTTATGTCATAAGGGATCTAGCAAGCTAGAGTAAATGGTGATGTTTGCACTTTACTACCCCACTTTACTGTAGGGTGTATGGGGTAGTTTTCTGATGACTTATCCTGTGATTATTAAGGAGAATCTGAAAGTTTACGCTGACAAATTCTCCACCATTATCGGTCCTTACACATTTGATCTTTGTTTCAAATTGTGTTTGTACCATCTTTACAAAGGTGGAAAAATAGATGTTGTCTGTGATTTGTGATTTAGTAGGTATGTCCATGTTGCCCAACTATAGTCATCGACGAGAGTAAGCATGTAATTTGTCCCTGTTAAGGAATTTTGAGAATATGGCCCCTACACGTCTATGTGAACTATTTCAAAGATTGTAGATGCATTGTTAGTTCTAGTAGTGAATGGCAGTCTTGTTTGTTTTGCCTTATGACACGCCTTACATGATTGTAGCTTTATTCTTTCATCCTCAGATACAGTCGAGGAGATTTTAAGAGAGTTGATACGCTGCAAAATAGAGAGTGGCACATGTGCAAGCCTCATGTTCCAGGTGTGTATATGTGACAAACCAGGATTTAAAGAAGAGAGTTTTCCAGTGCATGTTATCACAGACGAGTCTTTAACACATGGGTGACCAACATATGAATTTTTGACATTGGTATTATTAGAAAGATCCCTTCGACGTATATCAGAAGCAGTTTCATTACAAGTATTCACATTATTCATACATTCTTTATGATTCTGCCCAATACAATCTTTACAAGCAGAAGTAGTATTCTTTCTAGTTACAGTAACATGGGTGTTATGAAAGACATATAAGTTTCCTTTAGCTTTGCCTTTTAACATGATTCCCTCAATCTTCGGGTCCTGTAGCATGCAATAAGTTGGGTGAAAGATGAATTTTGTCTAAGTAGCAGTAGTGAGTTTATTCATAGATATGAGGTTGAATTTAAAACTCGGTATGCAAAGCACATTTTGCAAGGTTAAGTTCGAATTCAAGTTAACAGTACCTTCGTGGGTAACTTGTTTAATGGTGCCATCAGGCAATTTTACAGAAACAAGATAAGAGATTTGAATAAGATCAGAGAGTAAGTTTGGATTAGCACATATATGTGTAGTAGCTCCAGTATCCAATATCCAAGAATCAGATCAAGTTTATCTATTTTGTCAGTAGTGGCGTGAAGTGCTGTGTTTGAAAAATATAAGTTTTGAGTAATACCTGCATAATCGTTAACTTAAGCAAAGTTAACCGTGTGAGTTTCATTTTCTATCTTTCCTTTTGTTTTGTCTATTTCCTGTTGCAGAACTTGGAGTAAGATGGTGATTGAGTCTTGTTGAGTTGTTGAGTCATTTGAGATATCAAAGGGAGTTGCCTTGCTAGTTTCAGTCATGACTGAGTTTGCGTTCTCTTTTTGCATTTTATGTTGCCACCATTCTGGATACCCCATTCAGGTGAAAACATGTTTCACGTGTATATCTCTGCATATTATAGTAATCATAGAATTTTTGCGCTTTATCAGCATTTCTCCCTCTGCCTTTGTTAGAGCTGCGTCCACGGCCTTGACCATTGCCGCCCCCTCTGTTTCTTGTATTTGTTCCTTGTTGAATCTTGGTTAAGAACGCGTTGTTTTCTTGATTGCCCAGATAAACTTGATTTACTTCACACTGTTTTTCCACTCGTAGTACCATGGCGTAGGCTTTTTTTACGTTGGGTAATGGTTCCTGTGATATCCCAAATTTAATTACCTTAGAAAATTAGGCTAAATAAATAAATGAGCAAGTAAATAATGATAAAATAGTTATTAAGAAATTTTTTTAGAAACATAAAGAGAATTTTATCATTGATTAGGGACCTAATTGAATAGAATAAAAAGATTTGAGGTCTTTTATTAGTTTTAGCTAAAGAAAAAGTGAGAAAGTGATGTGTGTGTATATGTGGACAGAATAAAGCAAAAGAGGAAAAGTTAATGATAAAATATTTATATATATTTTTGTAGGAATGTGTGAAGTGAGTGCATGGTAGGGAAGAAGAAAGAAAGAGAAAAGAAGAGAGAAAGAAAGAGAAGAGAGAGAGAAAGAGAAAAGAGAGAGGAAGAGACGAAATAGAAAACAAAAAGAAGAAGAAGAGAGAAGACTATGGGAAATATCAGAGGAAGAATGGATTTAGATCCATATTTAAAACTCGTTCTTCATAAGGTAGTTAGTCTTCCATAAAAGTATGATTATTTGTGATTTATGATATCTGTGTACACAATTAGTTTTTACAAAATTTTATTTATAAATCTTGTTCTACATAGTGAACAAGAGAAATTTAATTATTATCAGTATAATGTTATGTTTTTATGGCTGAAATGATCTTTTCATATTTACATGTTTTTAATAAAGTGACTAGCTACTGACATATTTTATATATCACTTTTAAAAAATTGATCATTTCAGGAAAAATGGCGAAAAGAAAGGCTTTGATGATATTAATGATGAGATTGAAGTGTAGAGATATATTTTGTGGTACGTAGTTCATGATTCAAAGATGTAAAGAGAATATCAAAAATTATGTAAATTATTATTTTTTTTTGTATATATTCAAATTCAGATATAATTAGTGAGAATCCTGTTAATTTTTCTGCGATATTACTATTTACATGAATAGTAAAATTCGTGAATAATAACATCTATAATTATTTGAAAGGAAATTATTCAAAAAATTATTTAGTAAACTGATTTAGAGAAAAAATATTATTTTTAAAAAAAATAAAAAGTTGGGATGTTACAGTTCCATGAGCAAGATTTGTCAACGGATTGAGTCGTATGCATCATTGAGACCCATGAGGAACTGGATCAATCTATTTGAATCGAAGGTTTCTGTCGTGGTTTTAGCTGCGCCACAGGTACACGTTGAGACAGGAGTCAAATAGGTTAATTCATCCCAGGATTTTTTGAGTTTTGTATAGTACTGTTCGATTGTCATACTCCCCTGTGTTACTGTTGAGATTTCCCGTTGGATTTGGTAAAGTAAGGGTCCATTACATTCGTCGAATCGTCCATGTAATTCTTCCCAGAGTTCTTGCGCAATGTTTACATACAAGAATGCTTCCACAATGCCTTTGGCAATGGAGTTTAATATCCATGAGTGTACCATGCAATTGACCCGGAGCCATTGTTCGTATCGTGGGTCGTTTGTGTTGGGCTTTTCACACTTGCCGTCGAGGAAACCAAGCTTGGTTTTAGCTCTTAAGGCAATCTTTACTGATCTGCTCCATGTAAGATAATTCTTCCCAGTGAGTGAAGCAGTAATTAGAGTCATCCCTGGGTGATAAGAGTTTTGTAAGGACATGGGGTCATCTCTGCCACCATCGGTTAAATCTTTATTGGTTGGTTGAGAATCTCGACTGGTCATTTCGTGGAAAGAAAAAAGGAAAGAAGAAATCAGAAAAGTAAGAAAAGGGTAATGGATCGTGTTCACAGGCTTTGATACCATGAACAATTTTGTAATGAAGAACTATATTGCATTAATCTGTAAAGGAAAACTTGTCCATTACAGCGGAATAAGGCCCCTATATATAATACGCATCACAATACTGATTAACGGTTTTAACATAAAGTAAACTGACACAGGGTATAAACAACAAGTAAAAATAATTATACAACGAAGTACATATAAAACGCACTTCGTTCAGTAACTTCGTCTATTTTACAAGAACCGCAAGAAAGAAAAAAAAATCTACATTGTTAGAAAATTAATAGGCAAAAAATATTATATGATATGTGATATATGTCAGCAGATAATTATATCAAAATAGTTTAAAAGTAGTTTAACCAAAATTACATTGAAAAATCAAGTTAATTCAAAGTCAACTGTGTTTAACTCCAATACAAATTACACACATTAGAGAGTCCGACGTCAAAGGGAAATGAATAAAACCTGGTTGAATCTAGTTTCTCAATGCTGAATCAATCAATGTTAATTTATACTGCATTTTTTAATTAATAGTAATTTTAAAATTTTCTTTCACCTTTTTCTTTATTTTGTTTCGTTGCGAATTATACATTAACACAACTATATATTATTTTACAGAAGACTATTCGAAGATGTAAGTTATCTGCATGGCTAAGTTTTGAAACTTAAAAATAAGTTAGAGAGCCAGAATTAGGTTTTGATGGTTCGTCTTCTACAGCACCTACTACACCCTACAGTGTTATATATATATATATATATATATATATATATACACACACTTGTCTAATGAAAATAATGATTTTTGGTGCGAGATGAGCATAATTTTTCGGAATTAAATTTGATCTAGCTAGCCAAAATTAAAATACTTATTAAATATTCAATTCATGGCCAGTATTCACAGTTCTTGCGGGTTTAGAATCTGATCTAGGCTTTTAGTTTTTTTTTAAATTATTATAATATTAGTTAGAGTAAATTACTAAATTAATCTACCAAAGATCAAAGTTATCTTAAATTAGTCAATGAAAGATCAAGTGTATTAATTTAATTATTGAAAGATTGTGCTCATTTCAATTTAGTTTCTCTTTTAATCAAAATAACTTTTAGCAATAAAAATGTTAATATTTAGTAACGATAGATTTTACGATTTTGCAACGAAAAATGATTAAATTAAAACAAATGCAATCATTCACAAATTAAATTAAAATATTTAATCTTTTAAAGATCAAATTGAGAAAAATATAATCTTTTAAAAATTAAACAATAAATTACAATTTATTTAAATAATAAAGCGTGGTCCTTTAGTTAGAAGTTATATTATTCAATGATATTAGGGTGCAATTTAATATTTAAAGATATAAGGTTTAATTTTGCCTATTAGATTTGATTAGGGGTTAAGAAATGTTTTAGTTATGATAATATCAATTAAATAATAAAGTGTGACATATATATTAGTAGGAAGTTATATTTAATAATATAAGGTGTAGTTTAATGATTAATAAGTGTTTTAATTTTGGCCAACAGATCAAATTTAATGACCAAGATTTGTTTCTCTCATCTCTCACCATAGACCACTCCTCTCACTAGATATGGTCCCATGAGAATTTATAAAAATTTTATTATATTAAAAGATTAAACTTTTTTTATTATTGAATCATTTCAAAATTTATATATATAATAAAAATATTTTACATAAATGAACATAATATAATGATACAAAAAATTTCACATTGTAATGAACTGAGATCATTTACTATTATCAAAACTAGATCGAACCAATTGATTTAACCAATTAAATTGGGAATCAATCAAGAATAACCTTTAAAATTGGTAAGTGATCAAATAGGTCAAAAATCAGTCAAACTAGATAAAATCCAGTGCTAAATGAATCAGTTAAACTGATCACTTGAATTTTTTTATTTTTAATTTTTTTGAGAAGAAAAAGAAATATTATTGAATTAAATCAGGCTTTGCTACATCTTTCTTAGCTAAATCAGAAACAAGACCATGGAAAAATTCCTTCCACACCATGGTTTCATCGGAACTAAAGTTTCTAGCAAGGTTATGTGCCACCTCATTACAAGACCTAGGGGAAAAGGATAACCCAAAAGCATCCATCTTTACAACCATTCCTCTCACATCCTCCAGCAAGCCAAACAGTGATGACAGAGGTTCAGATTACTGTATTCCTTCACTGCCTAAAGACAATCAAACTCTAGCATGACTTGTCGGTGTTCTATCTCTCTAATAAGCTCCATCACCCACCTCAGAGCAAGGCACTTCGCCATCGCTGGTGAGTCAATCATTGTAACATCCCATATTTTCTTGTATTTAAGCTATATTTTTCTTTGTTTAAATTAGAAATGGTGTTAGAAATTGAGAAATTTATGTTTTTGGACAATTAGAATGAAGTGACAAAGAAGAGGCATTAGAAATTAGGATACTTGTGTTAAGAATAAAGGAAAAAGAGAGTTTTGGTGGTATCAATCGACTAATTGAGAAGAACAGTCAACTAATCGCATTCAAAATTGGACCAGGTTGCTGATATCTGCAATCGATCGACTGATGAAGAATGATCAATTAACTGATTCTTCTCTGTCAAGCTAATATTTCAGCTCCAAATGAAATCGGTCGACTAATCTATATAAATCAGTCGAATGATGGGATCAGTCGACTATCAGAAGGAAATCAGTCGACTGATTACATGCTGAGGTGCGAAAATAGGTCGGTTTAACTGAAATTTAATGAGGGAAAATTTACTTAGTTACCCTTAGTATGCTAGTGAGACTTAGAAATGAGATATTAGGGTTAAAAAGGGAATTTACAACCCAATAGAGCCCTTAAGACCCTTTTAGAAGAGAGAAGAGAGAAAAAGGAACTAATTCTGAAAATTTAGCCAAGAGAGAGAGAAAAAAACGTGAAGAGAAAAAAAAAAGGAAGGAGAAGAAGTTTTAATAAGGTTCTTAGGCAAAAGAATCATCATAGGTAAGTTTCTAGCTTATTTCCTTTAATTTAACTTAATTCTAGAGCTTGAAAGGTGATAGAAAGGAGATTTTCAGGATAAAGGGAAGGAAAGAAGGAAGAAGCTAGAAGATAATACTTCTATCTCAATTCTAAGGAAATCAAGGTAGCTAGTTCTCATAAAAGCTATATGTGTTAGATATTTATTGTTATATTGGTTCTTAATGCATGATTGTTGTTTTAGAGTCTTCATGAATGCATAGAACACATCTTTCTCATGAAAAGGATATCATATGTCTACATGGGATGATAGAATAAGAAATCCTCATGGGATGCCCAGAAATTCCTTATAGGATGTAAAAGTCCTTATGGGATGAAAGAACCAGAGAATTTCCCGTGAGATGATAGAAATTCCTCATGAGACATGAATTTCTTTTAATGAGAAAGAGTCAAGCATAGTATATCAAGTTAAGTATAACTCATTCTGCATATGTATTCATATGATATCATCTCATTTTTGGAAGTGGTTTATATTATTAGAATAGCTTTTATGACTAAAATAGTGGGAATATATTACAATATGCTAGCTACTGAGATTTTACATCTCACCTTGTTTTATGATAATTTACCATTTCATGAGCTGAAGCAGAAAAAGAGGGGAAAGAAAAGAAATAAGTATATGTTGTGTAACTAACCATGTTACTTTCTTAAGTAGAAATATGGAAAAAGGGTCATGTAATGTATGGAATATCATGTTTTATAGATTGAGGTCATATTGTGTATTTGTAATTAAACTTTTGATATTCTAGTGGAATCTACAAATGAAGGTTTAAATGTGGTTGTGGATTTTATGTAGATTTCAGTAAATGAATCCACCATACTTGGAGTTGCTTTTACTGAAAATTAAAGTTTGTAGTACACCAGTCGACTGATCATCCTACATCAGTCAACTGATACTTCTCGGTTTCAACTTTAATTAAATCTTTAATCAATCAGTCGACTGATAGTCAAAAATTGGTCGACTAATTGTTTATTGCCAAATCTAAAATTTTGTATTTTTAGTTATATTAAAAGCCAATTATTTCGAAAACTCGGACATTTATAAGCATATTATTTCAAAATTTATCACTTCACACAACAGATTTATATATATAGTGTAGACATTACAATCATAATCATCATTTTCATCATTGCTAGAATCAGCTCACCTTTCTAGTCTCTAACAGCTACCCCGAAGCTCCAATAATGGCTTCCAAGCTTTGCTGCATTTGTATTGACCTTCATATGATTGATTGGGGGAATCCATCCTTGTAACTCTTTTAGTGAGCTTATTATTTGTAAATCTACTCTATTTTAGAGAATTGTTTCTATTCACCTCAATCTTTCGATTGTATTAATCAAGGAAGGGTTCTTTCAAGCTGTGGTTGAAAGTAATCATTGTGTGAGGGGGGGGGGAGACACTCCTGAGAAACAAAGTTCTATACTATAGTGGCTCACAAGTGTCCATCTTTCACAAACTTATGGTTATTAGTTAAACACTCAAGAAGTTGTCTTGAGGACTGGATATAGGCTTGATTTAAGTTAAACTAATATAAATACTTGTGTTTAATTCTTTTCTCTCATCTCTTTAATTGTTTATTACTTTATTTTTTTATCATTTGCACTCTCACTTATTCATCTTGTCTTTGCTCTGTTATTTTACTGTTAGAAATATTTGGCTTTGGTTTCAAAACCTCTTGAACTTCCAAGAAGATTTTAGGATAATTTTTATAAACCCAATTCACCCCCCTTGGGAATTAGCCATTTCTATCACAAATTGTCACTAAAATTATATAAATTCTTATACCTAACCCCCTATCTATCTTTGCCTTACAAATGGTGTCCTATGCTATCCAGTATGTTTTTTTTTTTTTGCAATCTTCTCCACTCCCTCACCAAAAAGTTTTTATCATTTTCTCCATCTCCAAACAACATCCTGTAGGAATTTTGAAGTAGCTCATCCCATAGTTTAGGATTGTTTGGGCAACCAATTTAATAAGAACATCTCTTCCCTCTTGTGATAAACACCTCTCTTTCCAACCTTTAATTTTTTTCCAAAGCCTGTCCTGTATACCTGCAAAAATAGATTTCTTAGATTTTCCTATAATAATAGGAAGACATAAGTATTTTTCATGACTCTCCACAGTTTTAACACTCATTCTCTCTTGGATCAAAATTTTTACTTCTTCCTGCACGTTCTTGCTAAAAGAGAATTTTGTTTTTGTCAGGTTGACTTGCTAACCCAAAGCCCCCTCATATGCCTGAATAATTTTCATAACTGAGTCAGCAGCATTAAGATTCACCTTTGAAAAAATTATATTGTCATTTGCGAAGAATAAATAGGCAATCGTTGGGGCATTCATTGCTATCTTTATTCCTTTAATGAAACACATTTCTTCAACTTTCTCTAAAAGACACAAAAAAATTTATGCACACATAATAAAGATATAAGGGGATAATGGATTTTCCTACCTAAGACCTCTTTGAGGAGTAAAAATAGGGCCCTGCTTGCCATTAATAAGAACATAAAAAGAAACAGAGGATATGCAGTTTCTAATCAACTGAAAGAAATTTTTTGGGAAATTCATATTTTTCATAACCTCCATAACAAAATTTCATTGCATTTCACCATAAGATTTTGTCTTATCTAACTTTAAAGCAAAATGACCCTTTTTCCGCCTTTCTCTCTCTTTTTTTTTTCAAGTGATGGAAAATTTTGAATGCAATAATTGCATTATATGTGATCAACCTCTGCGGCACAAATGCGCTTTGATTTTCATTGATAAGATCTGATAGCACCAACTTTAGTCTATTTGCCATTATTTTGGTCACAATTTCCATTGTGACTTTGCATAGGCTAATGGGACGGAACTGCGAAAACTCCTCAAGATGCTTTTTTTTTTGGAATCAATATAATGAACGTGTGATTGAGGAAGCTGGGGTCTCTCCTATTATTTAGTACATCAAGCGCCATGTCATAAATTTCCTTACCAACCAAATTCCAATTTTTGGTAAAAGAGGGTTGGAAGACCATCACTCCCTAGTGCTTGCAAAGGTCCCATATGCTTCAAGGCTCCTTTAACTTCTGTGGTCGTGAATAATTTTGAAAGAATAGCTGCTTAAACTGCATCTAGCTTTCTTTTCACATAAGAACACATGTCTTCTATGTTTTTAGTGTTGATGGCTGTATACATGTCTGAAAAAATTCCTTTGCCCTCTCTACTATTATTTTTGGGTTTTGAATCCAATTCTCATCTTTGTCTTTATTCCTCCTGATATTATTTCTTTTGTTTCTATGGTTTGCTTTGTAGTGGAAGAATTTAGTGTTCTTATCTCTCTCCTTCAACCATATTGCATGTGACCTCTGTCTCCAGTAAAGTTCATCTTTAACCATCAACATCTCTATGTCCTCAAACATTTTACTTTAGGTTGTTAGCATATCTCCTGTGGGATCCAACTGCTATATTCTGGAGAGATTATTTTTAAGCTCATTCAACTTATTCCAAGAGCCTTTCAAGTTAAATAGGTTAGCTATCATCAGCTTCTTCTTTGTATTTTTTATATTTTTCAAAATATTGCCATTCTACTTTCATACTGCTTCCACTATTTTATCACAGTCTGGTTTTTTTGTTCAAGCTTCTTCAAATATGAATTTTTCATTTTTTCTATTTATTTCTCCCAAGCACTCTCTGCTTAATTCCACCATTACTGGATTATGGTTAGAAAAAGTTTTTGCTTCATATGTTACTTTTGAGCTAGGATAAATATTGCTCTAACTATTAGTAGTTAGGAACCTATCAAGCCTTTCCTGTATGTTCTCCTCCCCTTCTCTTCCAATTGTCCATGTAAAGGGATACCCCATAAAGCCCAAGTCCAGTAGATTACATAGCTTAATTGTACTTTCGAATAACTGAATTAATTGATTTCTTCTCTCAACCTCACCTTTTTTTTTTAGCTTCCATAAGTATTTTGTTGAAGTCTCATCCACATAACCATGGTAAATCATCTAGATCCTTCAGATTTGACAGTAACTTCCAAGAGAGGTGTTTATTATTTTCCTCTGAGTACCCATAAAAAATCGTGAATCTTCAGACCATGTTTTCAATCACGTCCTCAACATGTACATCAATACGGTTTTGGGAAAATGACATTAAATCATCTTTAGTTCCTCATTCCATAAAAGATCTAATCTCCCAGCTCTTTTTTTCCTTTCCCCTTTACAATCCACCCATATAGCATTTCTAAACCCTAATTTATTTCTTAGTTTTTTTTGCTTCATTTGATTTTAGCCTTATCTCCATGAGAAACACCAAATTTGGGTGCTGTCTTTTGACCATTTTTTGGCAAGCTAGAACTGACCATAGGGCACCCAAACCACGATAGTTCCAAATTAGGGTCTTCATGGTGATTGGTAGGGTTGCTTTACAGCCACCGCCTAGTCTATGCCCATTTTAGCATCATTTAAGTTTCTTTTTTTGCCATCCCCCTTCATTGCCTTATTATGTTCTGCACATCTTTCTTTGTAAGGGCTCATGAAACAACTTTCTTTTTTCTCCTCATTATTTTCCCCTCTTATTTCTCTTTTCCACTTTCTTCCTTTTTTAACCAAAATCGAGTCATTCTCACAGATTTCAGAATTTTGGCACTCCTCAGTTGAAGGGTGAACTCCCTCTGGTTCATGAACTGACGCCGCCTCTCCTTTCCCCAGGAGGCCCTCTGCTATAATGTGTAATGCCCCAATAATGTGTATGAATATTTAATATTATTTTGAAGTTTATTGAAAAATTTAATTACGTGAAAAATATTTTTTTTCTTTTCTTTGGATTAGTAAAGAAAATTTGGGAATAGAAAGTTCAAATTTTAATTTAGGAAATTTTTACAAATAATCAAGGACCTAAGTGAACAAATCTTACAAGTTAGAGTGGCTATGAGCAATTTTAATCAAAAAGAAATTAGTGAGGCTCACACGTACAATTATTAGACTCATCTCCTCTCTTCCTTCTTTCCTCCCCGAGACATCTCTATCTTCTCTTCATCTACCACTCTTCCCTTCTTCAATCATTTCTCAAATTTTCATCCGGCGATCTTGTATTTTCTAACCATACTTCCGATTCTCAGGAGTTCTAGAGGTAAAGAGGTAAGTTTTATCTATTCTATTTCTCTTTTTCTCCATTTTCGGACCTATGGAAGAAAATTAAGATTTTGAGTTTTAATGGATGAATTTAAGTGTGGATGTTAATCTAAAACATTCTTAGGTGGTTTATGATGTTATTAGAACAAGAAATTTGGAGAAAACTAGAAGAAATTCATAGAATTTGGATATTTGAAAAAAGTTAGTGTTCTTGATGAAAATTTGAGATTTGAGCTTGATTTGTTGGTAAAAATTGGGGGGTTTTAGTGTTAAAATACTCATTAGACATTGAGAAACAAAACCCATGGAAGAAATCAAAAGAAATATTGTTTTAGATATGATTTTAGGATTTTTGGATGAAGAACACGAAGAACATCACTGTTCATTCTGGAAATTTTCCAGAAAATTTCTAGAAAATACTGTTCATCAGAAAAATTTTTTCAGATTTGCTCGGCTACTGTAGCATTGACTCGGTCAACGTTACTGTAGAATTGACTTAGTCAACGATACTGTAGCTGCGTTGACCGTTGACCATTTGTAATACCCATGAAAAATAAAATATAAATGCGTGTTTTCAAACTACTGTTACTATTTACGTATATGGTACTGTTCATTTATACAATCAAAATGTCAAATACTAGATGTGGTTTGGTTATAAGAGAAAACTAGAAAGAAGTTTGTAGGAGAAAATGACGTTTTATGTGTAAACATACCCTCAGGGACTAAATTGAAAGGACTGAATTGAAAAGAAACTTAAAGGTTTAAGGTGAAAGGATAGTTTTCCCTTTAAAGTTTCTAATAGTAAATAAACGAAAATTTTCCATCGTACGCGTAAGGTGTACAGTAACTGCATTATTAGAAATGTCATTTTCATGAATAGTAAATTGAATATTTTATTAACGCATAGTGTCAAATAGTACCCTTGACTTTTGCTATAAATAGGCCCTTCCATTTCACTTCTAAACTCACACCTTCAACTTCTCTTCTTTCCTCCTTAAGTTTCTCTTGCTCCGACGCTAGGCTTCTGAGATTTTGGGCCTTTCCGTTTTTGCTTAGGTAAGGATACTATGCCCTTTCTATGTCTTTCAAATTTTAGAAGTTATTTTCTTAAGTATGCTCTGTGGTTGCGGCTTTGGCCGATCTTCCACATCAGAAAAACTGTCGTTAGCTGTTATTTTGATTCTCTGATTACCGAAATAGAATATAATCTGTGGAGAATACATGTCTAGGAAAGTTCTGGCTAAGCAAAGACCTGGTTTTTAAGTGTGTCCAGTGTGACCCTCCACTCTTTCCTGGGAACTTACCTGGTGTACTCTTTTACAGATTGTATTCTGTATTTCCGGTATGAATAGTACCCGTACGTATGAATAGTGACCGTATGAATAGTACCGTACGTATGAATAGTGACCGTATGAATAGTACCCGTATGTATGAACAGTATCTGTACGAAAATGATCTTAACGTACTTTCTGTAATCTTTCATGAAAATCTCTGTAGCGGAACACTGAAATTCACCTGCGTACTCTTGTCCGTAACGATTTAGAGAAGTGATACTCGTACGGAATCCAGGTGAGTGAAACGACCCTGTTTTAATAGAGTTTTAGCATTACTGGTGATAAAAAGTATGTCGTAGGACACTCCCAAGATTCATAGGGAGAAATTGGATTCAGAATGACGAATATAATGAGATAATTAATCCAGAAGTATGGATAAGACAAAGCAAGTATCTCATGATGATATGAAATTTGAATCATATAGTTATATACTATACCTGTTATATGGATGAGTATTATATTGTGCTTCTGATTATGATATGAACTGTTGTACTATTGATTGTGATTGAGCGGTGCAGTACCCCCTCTCACGGCAAGGCGGAAAACCCGGGTTAAAGGGTGTCTTGACCAATGAGTGTGGAGACAACGATTCCCTCAGTAGGGATATAGCCCGGATTGGTGATAAATCCGTGAGGCACCCTAGCTAAGAGGATGAGGTTGTGCGTCATGGCGGAAAAATACAAAATTGGTGAGCCGACCTGTGTGCGCTCTCCGGGATATATTGCCATTGACGAGTACTAGTATCGTTTGTTGAATTGGATGAATTTTTCTTGTATGTAATTTCTAACTATGTCTATTGGTTGAGCTTGAGCCTTCGGATATGCTTGCATGACTGGTGATGTATTTGAATTTTATTAACGCAAGGCCGATTTGCTCACTGAGTTTAAAAGCTCACACTGTTTGTACAAACTTTTTGTTCAGATCAGGTTGCCGCCGAAGTACATCCGCTAGAAGAGTAGATCACGTTGGACCTTCCCGCTGTCGGGTAGGCCCTTCTTTTGTTATACAGTATGTTGCTCTGTAACCGTCTAGGACATCTAGGTCAGGGGTTTGGTATTTGGCTTGTATTTCAGTATGATAATGTATTTCGTACTGAGGATCTATTAAGAAAATCTGATGTATTTTCTTTGTATTTATTAAGGAATGGTATTTTGAGAATATAGAGATAATGACTAACGATTTTACTTGTGGGAAGAATTTATCGAAAGGCTTACAGTGATGGGATATTCATCATTGTGCCGGTCATGTGCCTAGAAAATGGGTCGTGACAAAGTTGGTATCAGAGCATAGGTTGTTAGGTCTCCTAGTGATTACAGAGCAAGGTGTCTTTAGTGGGCCTTCCCCTATTGTCGTGACTGCAGCACGACCATAGGATGAAGATCCACCAAAAGCCCTGTAGAGATTAAAATCCATTTCTTTCGTGTCTTTACTTGAAGCATAATAGTGACGATATATATTATTCTTAATTGTAGAATAAGTTTAGATGGCACCAAGAAAATCAAACGCTTCTGGAATCCGCACAAGATCTGGCAGGGCCTTGGTCCCTCCAGCTGCTCAGTCAGCAAATGCAAGACTGGAGATGCCTAATCGTGCAGAAGATAATCATGCACAAAACAGAGAAATATCCACTGAAAACCCTGGAAGAAATGCTGGAGAACCATCACAAATTGACGCGACTGTAGTGATGGAAGCATTAGCTGCAATGCAGAACGAGGTGAATGGGCTAAAGGAACTTTTGATAGGACAATCATCTGAAGATGGCTCACAGGCATCAGTACATGCTGCAAAAGTACAAGAGACAGACCAGATGCCACCTCCACCCCCTCCTCAGGATTGGGTAGGTACAGAGGTCAAAATCTCGGAATTTATGAAGCTGAATCCGCCAACCTTTGCAGGAGATGTTAATGAAGACCCACAACGTTTTCTAGATGACTGTGAGAAAATCCTTGACACGTTAGAATGCCCTGAACCTCGAAAAGTAACCCTTGTTACCTTTCAGTTAAGAGGTAAGGCCGACCGCTGGTGGCGAACATGGAAGAAGGGCATGGCCAGAAATGCCCCACCCATTAAATGGAATGACTTTAAAAGAATTTTTCGAGAACAATTTATTCCGAAGAGTATACGAGAAGCAAAGATGAATGAGTTTGAGGCACTCCGGCAAGGATCACGAACCGTCGATGAATACGACAATCTGTTTATAGAGTTGTCTGAATATGCTACTCACATGGTCCTAACTGAGAAAGAAAAGATCCGACGATTTATTAAAGGCCTTCGAGAGTCTTTATTTGACAGGGTGGGATCGAAAATACGAGATTTTTCATTTTACACAGAAGCCGTCGACATCGCCCGTATGATGGAAGAAAGAGATATGCAAAAAGAAAAATGGAATAACAAAAGAAAGAGGAAGCAAGATGAGAAATCACGCTACCACGGAGAGAGTTTTGGACGTGCAGCCTCTACTGCTAGTGCACCACAGCGTCAACAAAGTGGTACAGGGGGTCAACAAAGGCCCTGGTGCTCTAAATGTGAAAGAAATCACTTCGGAGCTTGTTTTGTCAACAACAACACTAGGGTCTGTTACCAATGTGGTCAACAGGGCCACATCAAAAGAGATTGCCCCCAACTCTACACGAGATCTGGCCAAGGGTCAGTACGCCCTAATCAATCAGAGGCTACTGTTGCCAACAGATCCCCTGTAACTGTAGGAGGCAATGGAATCGGAAGAGGTGCTGGCAGAGGACAAGGTGGTCGAGGGCAGGCTTCAGCAGGCCGAGGGAACGCTCGAGTATTCGCTTTAACCCGTCAAGATGCTCAGGCGTCTAATACGGTGGTAGCAGGTACTCTTCTGATTGAATCAAATTTTGCACATGTTTTGTTTGACTCTGGCTCTACGCATTCCTATGCGTCACCATTCTTTGCTAAGAACTTTAAGCAAAAAGTTGTTAGATTAGAATGTCCGTTTTTAGTAACTACGCCTACTGGAGGCACCTTACTAATAGAACGAGGCTATCGAGCTTGCAAGGTAAGAGTCGGGGAAATAAATACAACAGTAGACCTAATGCTGTTAGATATGACAGACTTTGATGTCATCTTGGGCATGGATTGGCTGGCATCTTGTCATGCCACCCTGGATTGCTATAATAAGATAGTTAAATTTAATATTCCGGGGGAGCCTTCTTTCGTATTTCATGGTGAACGGAGTGAAATTTTTGGGAATCTTATATCTTTAATGTGTGCCCAACGTTTATTGCGAAAGGGCTGTAAAGGATACTTGGCATTCGTTAAAGATATTAAGAAAGAAGAACTAAAAGTAGAAGACGTTCCAGTAGTCCAGGAGTTTGTAGATGTCTTCCCAGATGATCTACCAGGTATACCCCCAGATCGAGAGATTGAGTTCTAGATAGAGTTAGCACCAGATACTCGCCCAATCTCCATACCCCCTTATAGAATGGCACCAACAGAATTAAAAGAGTTAAAAACTCAGTTACAGGACTTGCTAGACAAAGGCTTTATAAGGCCAAGTTATTCACCTTGGGGAGCTCCTGTTCTGTTCGTGAAAAAGAAGGACGGATCGATGAGACTATGCATAGATTACAGGCAACTGAATAAGGTAACTATCAAAAATAAATACCCGTTGCCTCGCATCGACGACCTTTTCGATCAACTTCAAGGAGCCAAGTGTTTTTCAAAGATTGACTTGAGGTCTGGTTATCACCAACTCAAGATCAAGGAGGAGGATGTGTCTAAAACAGCCTTCCGTACCAGATATGGGCACTACGAGTTCTTGGTGATGTCATTTGGATTAACGAATGCACCAGCTGCTTTCATGGATTTAATGAATAGGATTTTTAAATCCTTTTTAGACAAATTTGTCATTGTCTTCATAGACGACATTCTGGTGTACTCAAAGACTTCAGAAGAGCACGAACAACACCTTCGTGTTGTGTTGCAGACATTGAGGGATCATCAATTGTACGCCAAATTCTCTAAATGCGAGTTTTGGATTGATCGTGTAACTTTCTTGGGACATGTAATCTCCAAAGATGGCATCCAAGCAGACCCAAGCAAAGTAGAAGCGGTCAAAATGTGGCCTAGACCTACCTCCGTCACGGAGATTCGCAGCTTCTTGGGATTGGCAGGATATTATCGTCGTTTCATCCAAAATTTTTCCCAGTTAGCCGCCCCTCTCACACGACTGACTAGGAAAGGGGTAAAGTACCAATGGGATGACGCTTGTGAAGAAAGCTTCCAAGAACTCAAGAAAAGGTTAATCTCCGCACCTGTATTGGTCTTACCCTCAGGACCAGGAGGTTTTACAGTATACTGCGATGCATCAAGAGTAGGGTTGGGATGTGTTCTCATGCAGCATGGCCAGGTAGTGGCATATGCATCGAGACAACTTAAGAAACATGAACAAAACTACCCCACCCACGATCTGGAAATGGCAGCAGTAGTTTTCGCTTTAAAGATATGGCGACATTATCTATACGGAGAAACTTGCGAAATCTACACTGACCATAAAAGTCTAAAATATATTTTCGACCAAAAGGACTTAAACTTGAGGCAGAGGAGATGGGTAGAATTACTAAAAGATTATGATTGCAATATTCTTTACCACCCAGGCAAAGCGAACGTGGTAGCAGATGCCTTGAGTCGAAAATCTATGGGTAGTCTGGCCCATATAGCAGTAACAAAAAGACCCTTGATCCAAGAACTACAAGAGATGAGAGCAAAAGGTGCTACTCTTGAGGTTACAAGGACAGGATCATTCTTAGCCCATATCAGGGCTAGATCTTCCCTTGTTGACCAGATACGGATATCTCAAATGGAGGATCCTGAGCTTGTCCAAATTATGGAAAAGGTGAAGATTGGTGAAGTGAATAGTTTCACACTCGACGATACAGGAGTCTTACATTTTAAACAACGGTTGTGTGTACCACATGTTAGAACTCTTAGACGAGACATCATGGAAGAAGGCCATCGTGCTGCATATGCTGTACATCCAGGAGCCACCAAGATGTATCAGGATCTGAAACAGATCTACTGGTGGAAAGGAATGAAACAAGACATAGCAGAATTTGTGTCTCGTTGTTTAACCTGTCAACAGGTTAAAGCTGAGCATCTAAAGCCAGGAGGCTCGTTACAACAATTAGAGATTCCTGAATGGAAATGGGAACGAGTGACGATGGACTTTGTTGTTGGTCTACCTCGTTCCACAGGAGGTTATGACTCAGTTTGGGTCATTGTTGACCGACTAACCAAATCAGCACACTTCATTCCAGTCAAAACCACTTATGGTGTAGTAACGTTGGCACAATTGTATATTAAAGAAATAGTAAAGTTGCATGGAGTACCTATATCTATCATTTCTGATAGAGGTCCTCAATTTACCTCTCGTTTCTGGAGAAGTTTTCAGGAGGCATTAGGTACTCGAGTGGACCTTAGTACCGCTTTTCACCCACAGTCAGAGCGGACGATTCAGACGCTAGAGGATATGTTACGAGCTTGTATTCTAGATTTCAGTGGTAGCTGGGAAAAGCATTTGTATCTTGTAGAGTTCGCATATAACAACAGCTACCAGGCCACTATTGGGATGGCACCCTTTGAGGCCTTGTATGGGAGACGTTGCAGATCTCCGATCGGTTGGTTCGAGGTAGGTGAAGCGAAAGCATTAGGACCTGACTTGGCCCAGGATGCCCTAACCAAGGTTAAGACAATACAAGATAGGATGCGAGCAGCTCAAAGTAGACAAAAGGCATACGCTGACCACAGACGACGTGATTTGGAGTTCTCAGTCGGCGATATGGTATTCCTTAAGGTCTCTCCAATGAAAGGTGTGTTGAGATTTGGAAGAAAAGGAAAGTTGAGTCCTAGATACATCGGGCCTTATGAGATTCTAGAACGAGTGGGAAAAGTGGCTTATCGGCTTGCCCTACCTATGGATCTGGAAGGGATTCACCCTGTTTTTCACGTATCCATGTTAAGGAAGTACCTTCATGACCCTTCTCACATACTTCACCCTTCTCAGAATGATTCTATCCTAGTAGATGAAAACTTGTCATACGAGGAGATACCGGTAGCTATCCTCGATAGTCAAGTAAAGAAACTCCGATCTAAGGAGATTCCATCCGTCAAGGTTTTGTGGAGGAATCAAACTCACGAAGAAGCCACATGGGAAGCCGAGGCCGACATGCGTTCTAGATATCCCCATCTTTTTACGACTTGAGGTAATTTAAATTCGGAGGACCGAATTTCTTAAAGGGGGTGATAATGTAATACCCATGAAAAATAAAATATAAATGCGTGTTTTCAAACTACTGTTACTATTTACGTATATGGTACTGTTCATTTATACAATCAAAATGTCAAATACTAGATGTGGTTTGGTTATAAGAGAAAACTAGAAAGAAGTTTGTAGGAGAAAATAACGTTTTATGTGTAAACATACCCTCAGGGACTAAATTGAAAGGACTGAATTGAAAAGAAACTTAAAGGTTTAAGGTGAAAGGATAGTTTTCCCTTTAAAGTTTCTAATAGTAAATAAACGAAAATTTTCCATCGTACGCGTAAGGTGCACAGTAACTGCATTATTAGAAATGTCATTTTCATGAATAGTAAATTGAATATTTTATTAGCGCATAGTGTCAAATAGTACCCTTGACTTTTGCTATAAATAGGCCCTTCCATTTCACTTCTAAACTCACACCTTCAACTTCTCTTCTTTCCTCCTTAAGTTTCTCTTGCTCCGACGCTAGGCTTCTGAGATTTTGGGCCTTTCCGTTTTTGCTTAGGTAAGGATACTATGCCCTTTCTATGTCTTTCAAATTTTAGAAGTTATTTTCTTAAGTATGCTCTGTGGTTGCGGCTTTGGCCGATCTTCCACATCAGAAAAACTGTCGTTAGCTGTTATTTTGATTCTCTGATTACCGAAATAGAATATAATCTGTGGAGAATACATGTCTAGGAAAGTTCTGGCTAAGCAAAGACCTGGTTTTTAAGTGTGTCCAGTGTGACCCTCCACTCTTTCCTGGGAACTTACCTGGTGTACTCTTTTACAGATTGTATTCTGTATTTCCGGTATGAATAGTACCCGTACGTATGAATAGTGACCGTATGAATAGTACCGTACGTATGAATAGTACCGTACGTATGAATAGTACCCGTATGTATGAACAGTATCTGTACGAAAATGATCTTAACGTACTTTCTGTAATCTTTCATGAAAATCTCTGTAGCGGAACACTGAAATTCACCTGCGTACTCTTGTCCGTAACGATTTAGAGAAGTGATACTCGTACGGAATCCAGGTGAGTGAAACGACCCTGTTTTAATAGAGTTTTAGCATTACTGGTGATAAAAAGTATGTCGTATGACACTCCCAAGATTCATAGGGAGAAATTGGATTCAGAATGACGAATATAATGAGATAATTAATCCAGAAGTATGGATAAGACAAAGCAAGTATCTCATGATGATATGAAATTTGAATCATATAGTTATATACTATACCTGTTATATGGATGAGTATTATATTGTGCTTCTGATTATGATATGAACTGTTGTACTATTGATTGTGATTGAGCGGTGCAGTACCCCCTCTCACGGCAAGGCGGAAAACCCGGGTTAAAGGGTGTCTTGACCAATGAGTGTGGAGACAACGATTCCCTCAGTAGGGATATAGCCCGGATTGGTGATAAATCCGTGAGGCACCCTAGCTAAGAGGATGAGGTTGTGCGTCATGGCGGAAAAATACAAAATTGGTGAGCCGGCCTGTGTGCGCTCTCCGGGATATATTGCCATTGACGAGTACTAGTATCGTTTGTTGAATTGGATGAATTTTTCTTGTATGTAATTTCTAACTATGTCTATTGGTTGAGCTTGAGCCTTCGGATATGCTTGCATGACTGGTGATGTATTTGAATTTTATTAACGCAAGGCCGATTTGCTCACTGAGTTTAAAAGCTCACACTGTTTGTACAAACTTTTTGTTCAGATCAGGTTGCCGCCGAAGTACATCCGCTAGAAGAGTAGATCACGTTGGACCTTCCCGCTGTCGGGTAGGCCCTTCTTTTGTTATACAGTATGTTGCTCTGTAACCGTCTAGGACATCTAGGTCAGGGGTTTGGTATTTGGCTTGTATTTCAGTATGATAATGTATTTCGTACTGAGGATCTATTAAGAAAATCTGATGTATTTTCTTTGTATTTATTAAGGAATGGTATTTTGAGAATATAGAGATAATGACTAACGATTTTACTTGTGGGAAGAATTTATCGAAAGGCTTACAGTGATGGGATATTCATCATTGTGCCGGTCATGTGCCTAGAAAATGGGTCGTGACACCATTACTGTAGCATCAGTTTTAAAATGTTCATAACTCTTACATCCGGACTTTATTTTTTGTAAATACGATACTGTTAGAAAGTTTTACTTAAAAATTCTAATGTATTCTTTATTTTTTTCATCTTATTTGCATTTTAGGAAATCTTTGAGAGTTATTTCCTAACACCTCTCATAATTTAGCTGCAAAAATAAAGGTAGTTAGGGCCACATTCGAGGTGAGTGTGATAACATTATCTCATCTATATTTCTTCAAAAGTATTGTCATCAAGTATCATAAAGAAAATTGAGAATGTGGACTTAAACGGTATGTTGTGTATTCATTATCAAGGACTTGTATTCCTTGTATTTAAAGGTATTGTAGATTTCAAACCTCTTGTTTGATTAAATGTTAATTCTTATAAAAATATGTAAAGTTAATGTTGATATTGCCGTTATTATGTTGAGGTTGTGTGAATACTTGCGTTATGGTATGACATTATTATAATATTTTCGTGGTGGTGTACCCCACGGGAGAAGTTACAGGAGTTATAAGGGTGGAGATATATCTTTCATGGAGAGATAAGGGTGGATGCGGCCAGGGGGCCGCGGGCAACGATCCACTAGTACAATGAACGACCCGGTTGGTACGAGATTTGTGTTTGGCACTGAATAATTTATACTATATATATCATTGGTAACTGATGTGAGTTTAATTCAATTATATCTTTATGATACTAATTGCTAAATTTACTTTTGATTGATAATGTTATCCATTCACTGAGTATTTCATTACTCATCCTGTTATTTTACAACATTTCAGAATCTGTAGTTGACGCTGGTGATTGTCCAGGGGAATAACGAATTTATCTTAAACCAACCCTCTTGTATTTTCGGTTGGTTCCTTTATATTCTATTATCTTGTAAGCTCTAGAAGTAGCTCTGTGGTCACATAAGCCTCCTAAGATTTTGTGGACGGACTATGTGTAAATATGAATATTACTTAAGGTTTCTTTGTATAAGACCTTGACGATATTTTTAACTTAGAGATAACTTGAATCGGACTCACTGTTGAGAATGTGACATAATGGGGCAAATATCCTCTTATGAGTATGTTTTCACCAAACTATGTTGGCATATTAGTATTCACTGGTGATAGCTCCTTTTCATGGCTTTTAGGGGTGATATTCTATCCTGATAGTGATTCCAGAATAGTGCTTAAGGGATTTTCTTGCTCTTTGCTTAATCTTGATTCCTTTAGTATTGATTTTGTTGAGGACCATTCCCAAGCTTCCTTTCTGTTCTCCTTATATTTCTCTATAGTTAGCAATTTTTCCCTCTCATATCTATAGACTTCAGCATTTTGATTAACCTTTACCTCATTGTTCTTCGACTTAAAGATCATATTTTCCTTCTTGTTATTCCCATCCTCTCATCCAGTTGGAAGTCTTGCTCTAATTAGGCTGGCTCTCAACCACTGCCCAAAGCTCCAAGAAGTGTTTTCCCCATTCTTTTCATGTTCTTTTTCACTGCAGTCCTTTAGCAGATGTCCCAACTTCCCACAACTATAGCAGAAGTCAAATAAGCATTCATATTTGAAAAAGAATTTGAAGAATGCGCCCTTTTGTTTTTTAAAGTAATTCCCCTCTTCAGAGGATTTTCCAGATCCACCAAGACTCTTATTCTTAAGTATCTACCTCATTTTTCTTCACC
Organism: Biancaea sappan; assembly: GCA_037074585.1. NCBI lineage: Eukaryota > Viridiplantae > Streptophyta > Magnoliopsida > Fabales > Fabaceae > Biancaea > Biancaea sappan. Next base: position 13,537,077 of record CM073491.1, on the reverse strand, counting down.
TTTATTTTCTTATTCTATGAATTCTCCTATGCTACTTCCAATATGAAATATCACCATCTCAGATCTTAAATTAAAAGGAATATCATATAACATGACCCAAAAAATGTGCTTTATGTGGCTTGAGGGCTGATGGTTGTTCTTCACCATTCACTTCACATAGAACCAAGTTTTTTTTTTTATCAAACCACCATGGTTCCCCTTGGATAACTCTCTCTTTATCTTTCTAGTTGAAGAACTGAAAAGAAAAGATTTCCTCCAATAATTCTAATTTCAACACCATCTTTGACATTCCAGATTTGCTTAATTGTTGATTGCAGGGCACTCGAACTGTGAGACAAATCGGACCATAATCTCCCAATAAGGCACATACTAAATCTTCTGATTTCCTTTGCTTTTAATTCATCCTCTGCCTCTACTACAATGACGTTATCCTCCTCCTCATAAGACTTTGCAGAACCCTCCATGCTTCTTTCCAAGAAACATGAATTACAGCACCAGGTGGCAGATGATCAAGAGAACACCTTCGACTTGATCAGGAAAAATAATATAGATCATGGGAATGATCTTTACAAAATCTGAACCACCCCGATCGTTCTTCAACTATACACCCCCTTTACTGGACCAGAGCCAGCATACTCAATCAAAACTTCGTCCAATACAACACCAACATTCAACCTGGACTTCAAGAAGGTGGCGACAACGTCGACTTTGAACACTACCACAATTCTTGGAGAAAACCAATCACCAGATGGACTCTACATTATTCCAATGTGCTAAGACATTGATGAAGAGTTTTTAATCAGAAAAAATTAATATTATAGATTAACAAATTTTGGTAGAAATGTCAATATATTAATATTTTATAAATTTGATATTAATAAATATTATATTAATTAATAATATTTCTTTGTCATTTGAATAATTTTTATTGTAAATTTTTAATTGTAAATACTATTTTGTGTAATTTAATATCAAATTTTATTTTTTATTAAATTTTTAAATTTACATTTAAAAAATTTAATTATATATATATATATATATATTTTAATATTTAAAAATAAATCAATTCAATCACTATTTAATTATTAATTATTGAATTGATTTCTCTACGCATTGAATGCCACTTTCACCAGGATGAAATTTACCATATATCCCCCCATATACATGCATCAGCATCAGTGGCTGCGTGCGAATGTGACTGTGTGAGATAAGACAAATTAAGGAGGGGGATATTCATGTGTGTGGGTGTAGCGTCACTTTCTGTTGCCTCCACTAATCATATAATTTGATACTCATAAGATCCCAAATTTAGGCGATGGCAACGGAATAATCACTAATCAGTCTTCTTAAACCCATCTTAGAATGGTAATTATAAAATGGATTAACCTTGGCATTATGTGTGTGGCTGTAGTGCTAAGAATATGACTCATCCATCCATGTTTGTAGGCTATATAGAGAGGCATTTGATGTAGAAGCCCCCACATAGAGATAAAAGTGCATTAATTAAAGTGCACATCTACAACCACTCCCTAGGCCCCACATCCACAGCGACATTTCATACGTGACGCACCATCGCTAACCACCTTTCTCTATCAGTTTTCAGTATTTTATCCATTTTTTTATTAATTATCTAATCACTTAGTAATGAAATTTTAAAAAAAAAAACTGACTGTCAATCATTGACCTGTCTAACGAAAGAAACAATAGTGTAAGAGTTAATTTGATCCTCTATTCATCCCTCATATCATTCATATTCATGTGTTTATTTTTTATAAAATGTCAATTACCGAATATATGTTGCGTAATATTAACATATATTAGATTATTTTGATAAATTAATTTAAATTATGTATATTAAAAATGTGAATATTACATGGCATTAATAAAATTAAAATACAGACGAAAACTTAACAGTAAGAATAATTAAATTAAAATGTCTAGAACTATGATATTTTTTAATAATAGGAACAATACAATACCTCAATAAAATTGACTTTCTTTCTTATGGCTGATACCATTGCGATTCCAAATCCAGAGTCCTCCCTCCTCGTCCGAAAGTGCGGCGTTTTGGTCGCAGTCCAACGTTATAGTTGAAACTTCTTTGGTAACAAAAACAGTTATAACTTTTTCGATTAATTTTCAAGGTGTAATTATTATAAAATTTCTTGAAATATATAACTCGTGAGAAATAATGGAAGGCTCGGGTCGATCGAGAGTCGGAGAGGAATAGGAATTAATAGGATAGGAATAGGATATAGGGAAGTGGTGGACACACGAAAACCAGTGTTTGGCAATCATTTTCTTATCCGTTGTTGTCCTCATAAAGTCCAAAAACCCTCCCAAGGCCTAATCATAGCTTCAGCTTCCCATCCATAACAATTAAATGTCTTTGTAATAATATGCCCTGCATCAAATTCACAGCTGTCTCCTATATTCTCGGATTTTAATTCATTCATTCCATGTTTACATTTAATCAAGCTAGATTACATTTTTTATTAATTATCAATTAACATAACTTCTCGTCAAAAAAATCATTTTTAAATAAATTATATTGACCTTATCTACAAAATTCCAGAATACTAATGTTTACTGTTTATATAATATAATAATATTAAATAAGTATTTGATCATATAAAATTAGTCTCTTTTTACAAATATAATTAATTCAATTTATAATTTCCACATATGTTTTTAATAAAATTAACTCATAATTAGTAATGGGAGCATTTCGGATATATTTTGGCTTGGGAAATTCATTTTTATATATTTTTATAATGAAGGATATGACAATCTAATTCTAGCATTTTCCAAGGGATGGAGAGTTATATTTGTAATAGTCATCACAAACATTAATATGTTTGTAGTTTTAGGAGGTGTTTGACATACTGTTATTTTCTATATCATGTACAAATTTGTATGCTATGGTGTGAAATATATATCTAATTGATGGTATCTTACAACTCATTATTGTCAAATGTAAATGTTCAGTTGCACATTTCAGATATACCCTTTTAAAGTTGTATACTATTTTTTACAATTTGTGAATGAAAATATAATTCAAAAAGGTTTTAAAAATTTGGACAGTTTATGTGTTGTCATCTACTTAATATAAAAAATTAAATTAAATTGATTTTCTTATATATGTATATATATATATATATATAATATTTTACATGCTTGCTAATTTATGCAAATACATTTTATTGTGAAGTAATAATCAAATATTATCGTTCAATCATGAGATCTAAAATACTACATATGGTAAATTAATGAAATGAATGAGTCAATAACTCAACATAACAATATGTCAAAAAGGCTTTTCTATAGCAATGATGTGATTCTAATTAAATGAGTGACTTAGACTAATCAAATTAAAACGCTAACATAATTAATTTTAAGATGCCCTTTTCTGAAAAAGAAATTTTTATAGAGGTGTTGCTTTAATCACTCAATTTGTTCATTTTATATGAAAGATGAAGGAACTAGGCTTATTATATAGAAAGAGCATAAAAGGAAAGATTAAAATTTGAAAAAAAAAAAAAAAACTCAATCATAGGATTTGCTTTTAAAGAAACGAGAGACGCAACATAAGATGTGCTTTGGACCTTTGGTTATATACATAAAGAATTTAAAGGCAGAACCATGGTATTCGTTGCGACAACAAAGTGGAGCATGTTACCTTTGGTGTAGGCTTGCCTGAAAAACCCAAAATAAAGAGGAACATAAAAGCAATACAAACTAATAATGGTGATATAATAATTAATTAAGGTAATTGAGAGGTTTTCAAAAGTGGGGGATTAATATAATTAAAACCAAAAAGAAGAGGAGGACCTGAAAATAAACAAACCCAACGTGAGGCACCTGAAGTGGGAAAGAAAGAGGGGCGTTAGACAACGATGTGCTGCCAATACCAATATTTAAACTTCGGGGAAGCAGATCCTCTACAGTACGCTTCCATGCAACCCACATTTCTGAACGAAAACTATTGGTCGATCAAGTACAATCTGAATCATACGTGGCAATTCACGAGTGGCGGATTCACGGAAATGAGGTATCTCTGACTCTTTGGACCTGTGGATCCACTTGACGAGTCTTTTTGGGGTGTTGATGACACCCATCGCGGCGATCGACGAAGAAAGTGTGCGAATTCTGGCCGTTAGATTCGCAGATATGATGCAATTTCTACGTGACGGTGACCAGGTTGATTGACAGTGACATGTTCGATGAACTGTGGGACCCACGTCACATGGCTCTACCAAAGCGAATAGAGTAGAGGTCCCACATCGATCGACGTAGGGGACCATCAGTTTTTAACTCGCAAGTGCTCCTTTGAATTTGCTTAACAAGCTAAAGTGCTTTTAAATTTTTTAACATCTCAAGTGTGTGTATATATATATATTTTTTTCTTTTTAATAAAATAAAATAAACCAAACGCACTACATGGAAAAATGGAATCCCGTGTTTTTCTTTTTCTACATCAAATATAATATAATCGAACGGTAAAAAACAAAATCTAAACGTGGAATGAAAAGCCGACTGTGAGAGCTGGTGGGTCGGTCGCTGAGCTCACAACGTGAATAATGGGAAAATTCTGAGAAAACCTTTGTGTCGCTAAAATCGCCACAACAATGTTAATTAATTTTGTCGGGAAATAAAAAATTGGTGGGTGAGAGTTATAATGTTTTCATGAAGTAGTAACTAAACTGAAGAGGGTTGATGAAAAGAAGAGGTTATGACTAAATGAGTTATGAGGGCTGAGGAGGGACCGCAAATATCCCGCTGGGGAAGGTGTCCCATCACCGTCCACGTGTAGAATAATAGGTTCAGTAAACACGTAGTCGCACGCACGATCGCAAGGGCCAACAGCAGAATATCACAGACAGAGAGATGGGAGCCATGTGCGACTCTGCAATTCATATCGCGGGAAAGCGGGCTTTTCGGGTGGATGCTGAAAGCCGTACTCCATAAATAAAAAAAAAAGAAGCTATTTTATTTATTCATATTTATAAAGGGAAAGACGATATGCTTTTGCAGGAAGCAAATGCAGCAGTGCCACGTGGCGGGCTGCATCCTGTAGGCCCTTTTATTACAGAATTATTATTTTTTAGTAGTTAAAGAAAGGAAATTTACGATGGGATCCTAATTAGAGATGGTGTCGTGCGTCATTGAAAATAGGGAAATTTGTCGTGGGATGAAATAGGGGTTAGATTTATAAAGGAGAAAAAGTTAAGGATGTTAGAAAGAGAGAAAGCAAAAAAGGGTGCGGCCGGGGAGGGGCACGTAATTTTGGGATCCAATCATGGAGCACATCTTTTAAGGGAAGCGCTTTAATCATATTTTGGGATTTCTTTTAATTTTGCTTTGTTCGTAGCGTCGGATTTAGTTAAAGCGAAGGTCACTGGATGTATGTAACACAGAGTGACAGATCTGGTGTGTGCGTTGGGAAAAACTACTTGTCCTGTTCTTTTTATTTGGACAAACTCTCTCCGAAATTCATGTGCGCCGTGAAACATTACACTCTTTTAAGTACAACAGCATTGGAGTGAACCAATATTCTTCCAGATGTCTCATTTCGTCCCAATGTAACTAAGAAATTAACACTAATTATTTTTCCAAACCCTTACTATTACATGCATTGCCAGCATCCATATATACCCAGTTATATATTACTGATAATATTACTAGTATTTACCTCTTTAATTTTTTTATTTATTTTATCCTAAATTTCATATTGCAGCCTTTTTTTTTTTGCCTTCATATTTCATTATTTTATTACTGTTACAAATTATGACGTGTATATGTGTGTGTATATATATATATATCATCAGAAGGTCTAATATTGCTGATGGCAGTGGTAAAGATTGTTTAAATTTCAAGAGTGACAAAAATACCACTGAGACTAGTGAAACTTAATCACTCAGATCCATTTATTTTTTAATAAACCTGTGATCAAATTCATTATCTTAATTAATTAATGATATTGCTATTTTGGAAATTAAAGAGTCTATATATAAAAGAATATTTTCAATAAAAATGGACGAAAAATAGAAACGCGGACATATAAATATATAATAATTTCAGTGTCTTCTTAAGAAAAGAAAGATAAGACAAGTTATTTGGTACATAAGAATGAAGATACGAGAAATTCTACAAGTAAATTATATAAAATCACTCAGAATTCAAAATTTAGGTAATTATGCATTTATTTAGAAGACGACTTGGCTCTGAACCTAGGGAGAAGACTCGGATTCTTCAGCATATCTAGTGTGAATATAAACAACATCTGGAGTCTTTAGTTTGAATTTGAGTTGGTCTCTTTCAAGTTTTAAAAGCATCGATGTGAAAAAAAGAAAAAAGAAAGTGTATGGAGTACCGCTTAAGGTTTTAAATTCCATTCTAAGTATGAATTGAGAAAAGTTACTGCATCTCCTTGATCCCTAGAAATGTTACTCATAATATTTATTAATCCATCAGAAGAGTTCGAAAGATTTTTACAGCATATATGTCATAGGAGATTTTCATTACGACCTAATGATTATTCATTATTTCATATTACCCCCACCCGCACGGCTTGGAGACTCATAATTAACCCCTATCGTCATCCCTACCCCACCCCAACACCACCTCCAATCCCTTCTCTTCCCTCTTCCTTCTCCAAATGTCACAACTTTCTCAACCTCACGGACTGCATCACCCTCTCCCATTCCATTTTTTTACAAAACCCTCGAGCTCTCTCTTTGGTGAAATAGAATTACGAGGAGGTTTCCCATTTTTGTCCTTCCTTTAGTATCAATTTAACTCCAGTACCACTGGAGAGTCGGTGCCTGTTCGTCCGAGAAGAAATTGCAGGCCTCGTCTGTGCTGAAGAAATTATGCTCCTCCATTTTAACGTATTGAGTTTGAAACGACGACATCGCGAGCTGGTGACTTTGAAGCGATGAAACGGCGCCCTTTGGGCTGTTATTGTCTTCGTTCAAGATCGCGCTCGAGTCGCTGTCTGAAGCGCCGTCTCTGTTGAAGTCTGCAGGGAACAGCGACGCGCCTCCCACGACGTCGTTTCTATTAAGGCACTCGTAATTTAAGTCCTCCGACTCTGCTCCGGGAATGGCGGTCTCCGGAGGCGCCGTCACGCCCACCACTCCCATCACTACTTTCTCCTCCAACGGGTCAGGCTGCGTTATTTCTTCCTTCACTGATACAACAACATCTTCGCTATTCTCTTCTTGTAATCTCGATTTCAATTCCTTAATCTGCAACAAATTAATTGTACCCTAATAACTATTTCCAATCTAGTTATATATATATAGTAATATACTTTAATAGAGTAATTGTAACTGGAATTGTACCTCTTTGAGCAAAGCTTCGTTGTCTTGTTGGAGGGAATCGAAATTGAGTTTGAGAGAGTCGTAATTGGCTTTAAGAACGCCGTAATCTCTCTCCAATTGCTTGGTTTTCCATCTAGCGCGACGGTTTTGGAACCAGACGGCGACTTGACGGGGCTGCAATCCGAGTTCTTGAGCGAGCTTGACCTTCCTCTCGGGCTCGAGCTTGTTTTCCACCTCGAAATTCTTCTCTAAGGCCTTGACCTGATCCACGCTTAGACGGCGTTTCTTCTCGGCGGGATGGCCTAATTCCTCGACGCAACCTTCCTCATCGAGTCCGTCCAACATGGATTGGAACTCCCGACCATACACGCGATTGCTGTTCCTCGGACTGTGTTCCTCTGAATCAATGCAAATGTACACGCAAAAGTTAGCAGAGCAGCGATTGTCTCTTAGCGCTACAGAAAAGAATGCCCGGAAAAGGAAAGAAGCGTATATAATTCAACATCACAATTCACCACAAGCTCTTATTTTCGTAATTAATAATGAATTTGAATAATGATTAATAAAAGGGGTTCGATCTCGGAAAAGTCGAGACAAGAAAAAAAAAACACATGGGGGTGTCTGAATTATGCATAAAGCAGAGCACTTAATAAAGAAGTTTCATTAAATTTAAACCTGTGGAGGGACAGATGGTCATGAGACCACCCAGGGAATCTGAGCTGCCGAGTCCCTTCATGAGTGGATGAGGAGTATACTACTCTCTGCACAGATCTTATTCAAATCTCAGGGTGTTTGTGAATTGGTTAAAGTATTAAGTGGATCTTTGAGATCTCAAAGAAAAGCTAAGGACAAGAGTTGGGGCGGTTTTTCACTTAAAAGGAGCCATTGAAAAGGAAATCTCTTGTCTTAAGCAGCACCAATTTGTACAGTACTGTAGAGTGTATACATCTATATAAGCACCCGTCATCTGCTTGGACTTCCAGCTGTTGCTTCCTTGCCACTACTAGTCCATCTCCCTCTTCACCCATCAAAACAAGAAAAGAAAATAACAGATATATGTTTGAATTGTTGGAAGCCCAAACCCACAAGACAAGTTACATATCATTACACAAACAGTCAAACACAATACAGTGCGTGGAGAGAGGAAGAAGACGAGGAGGGAAGAGGGTGGGTTATGGAAAGAGATGGGGTGCGTGGAGGGTGAAGCAGTTTTCACAATCAAGCTGCGCTCTCAGTTTCTGCTGTCCTTAAATAAAGGAAGAAGTGAGAGTGAGATGAGGAGAGTAGGGTTAGAATCTGACTGGGGTTAGAAGGAGCGTGGTTGGCTGGCTATGAAATGAACCCAAATGCAACACAAATGCAACTTTTTGTGTGTATACCGCTGACTGCTTACAGCCCGTGGGCTTCCGGTTTTTTTTGGACCGTTTCGTGAAACTAAAGATATTCCCAGGGAACTCCCAAACTTACACGTAAATTCGGAAACGGCTCGGCTTTGCACGCCTCCCTTCCACTTGAGCTGACTCAACGTTTGGATTATGAGATGTGGGTTGTCTCTTTTTTAGCGTCCAAGAGATAATTGTAATTTGTGATCTACATTCTTTATTGTCATTTTAGAGTCACGTGGCAGTATTTTATGTGTGGGTAGAACAGACAGTAAAGATTAAAAGAAAGGAATATGAAAAAATCAACAAGAACAGTTCAGTTCATATTGCGAACTGTAATCTTCTTTTTGCATGTTAAAATGAGACAATTCCACTAGCATTGTATTACATATTTGGATTATCTCAAAGAAATTGATATGGTATAATAAGAGAGAGATAGAGAGATGGGTGTGCCAATGTGGGTTTCGTACTCCAGTCGATTTCTTACTTGATAGGAATTTTAGTTTATTTAAATTATTAATTTTTATAATCAAAGGTCTAAATTTTATAATATTATTTTTTTTCAAAAATAACCATAAATTGTGAAGATTCATTTTCACAAATAATAATCTAGATGAGCTAAACTAGAAGTTCATTCTTGTTCTTTACACCAACCTCCTATGAAATCTAATATAGAATCTAAATCATTTGTAGCTAGATTTAGCAGGTACTGCGAAATCTAATTCTCAAATTTTGATAATCTATTCTAAATAAGATGATATATATTAAAAGCAAAAATTAAAAAGGAAAATTACACATCAAGTTTTTTTTTTATTTGAATTGTCTAATTTAGAATTGATAGTCAAAATTTAACCACTAGACTTTATTGCTCCCGCTAGAACTACAAAGGTTTCAAAAAAAAAAAAGCACCTTTTGATTTACCACAACAAACAAAGGGCCAGTTTAATTTAGATATTTCATGTTTCTATTTTTACTTTAAATAAAAAAAATGAGTTTGAAAATGCGTTTGATTGAATTTAATAAAAATATTTTTTTAAAAATATTTCTTAAAATAATATCAAAAAATATTTTCAATGTTTCAAGAAATATATTTGTTTACAGTGATTTTTGATCAAATCAGAATCCGATAACAAATTTCTCGTGTATCAATTTGTCAATGGAGATTTTTGGTCAAAACCAAGTTCGACAACAAATATTTGATTCTATCGAGAACGACTATATTTTCAAAGTTATGCGGTAATCTCGTTTAAAAGACAAACGAGTCGAATGCAAGTGATTCAACAAGTATTGCATGAAAGAGCGTGATACCTGAAAATAAACTTTTTTTCAGAAGTTAAATAAAAACGATAAAATTGTAGAAAGTAAATTGCAAAACGTAAAGTGCACAAAAAAAGGTAACTACAGAAGGTAAACGACAGAAAGTAAATGACAGAATGTAAAGTGCAGAAAGGTAAACTGCAAAAAGTAAAAAGTAGAAAGTAATCGGCAGGATTTAAATAGCAAAAAATAAATTGCAGAAAGTGTAAATGCAGAAGGTTTAAAATAAAACGATTAAATTACTGGAAAATAAATGAAAACATTTAAAAGACTGGGATGATAAAAAAAACTTTGAATTAAATAAACTGGAATGTAAGGTGGAAAGCATATTTCGATGTTGATTATTTAATCTACTCGTGTGAGATGCTAGAATTCTTAATCAAGAGTTGCCAACCCTTTTTACAACAACTAACATAATATTTATAAGCAAATGACTGAAGTAATTGCCTACCTATCTAATCGTCATATATATGACGATTTACGTTTACATTGCATTGATATAACTATCTAAACCTCACGTAGATGACAGTTTACATGGTCCGACACAATTATCTTAGCCATCTGATGGTAGAGTAATTGTCTTTGATAGCTTCAATTTGACAATTTTCCTGCCTTCAATGTTCGACAACCAAGTTATGTCCAATTAATATATCCTCATCTTTCAACAACTATAGTCTTGACCTGTTCGTCGACCATTTGAATTTACTTGTTGAATGACGTGCTTTCGACAAGTTTACTTTGACAGACGTACATAAATGTTTTCGCGAGACATCCATCGTTCTTGCTCCATTATGTCGAATTCGTCTCTATCAAACAGTTGATCTTTATTAAATTTCTGTGCCGGATCACTTATTTTGACACTTAAGCAATTGGTACTACTTTGTTATACTACTGAGAACGATTACTTGTCAACTAAACAGTTCACTTTTGTTATCAAATATTTATATTTTTATTTTAAAAATAATCATCCAACAGTATTTCAAAAAATTAAGATTAAAATAAAAATAAAAATTGTTTTCAACTCAGAGTTGTTATCATATATATATAACTACGGGGACTGGCCACAAACTAAGATAATGACGGGAATGCGATTATAGGTAGATCATTTGGAAAGGTGGTTGAAAATAATAATATTTAATTTATGTATATATTCTTTGTCGAATATCCATATGTTTTTGTGGACTGAACTGAAATATAATAGATGACAAGTCTAATGAAAGGAACAATACCTTAACTGCCTTGTCAGGAATGCTTCTTATTTAACAAGACGGATAAGATTTTGTACAGTAAGGTGTTGAATAATTTTAAAGGGCTGTTTGGTATTTAAAAAAGAGTAAGAATGAAAAGGAAATAACAAAATAGAAAGGAAGAGAGAATGAAAAAAAGATAAGGAAAATGAAAAAAAAAACTTATTTGGTATGTATTAAAAAAGAAAATAAAAAAATAAGATTATTATATTTTTTTAAAGATAATAAAAATAAATATAAAAATAATTTACTATTTTACCCTTAACTAAACCCGAAGAGCCCTTAGTAGAGCCGATCAAACTGCCATGGCCTGGCAAGGCCGGTCGACTAGCTGCCAGTGCTTGGCATGGCCGGTCGACCGGCTCCTAGTGCCTAGCATGGCCAGTCGACCAGCTACCAATGCTTGGTAAGGTCCGTCGACCTGCTGCCAGTGCTTTGCAAGGCCGGTCAATCGGCTGTCAGGCGCCTGACCCCTCTGGTTCGTCTTGCTTCTCTCATATGCTCTCTCTCCCTCTCTCATTATTTACTGGCTCTTTTTCTTGATCTCCTCTCTCGCTAGTTCTCTCTCCTGATCTCATCTCTGTGATTCTCTGTTTTTCTCTTACCATCAGTGTCTCAACTCCCCCCCTCAGTCCATTAGCGTCTCTGAAGAGACGAGAACTACGCGCGGCATGAAGATCTGGATTTTTTAGCAGAAAGATTTCAAAAATGAAATCAAAGGAAATGGTTCAGTGCATTTATTAATTTGGTTAATGTTTCTCTGCATTTGGAAGCTTTCAACTTCTTTCATACCTTCACCGACAAAGCAGAAGCAAAGCAAGGTCGGGAATAAGGTGCACAAACCAGAAGATAGAAAGAAAATTGCAGATGCACAAAAAAGGGCAATTTCGAAAGTCACGTGTTCTTTCCTTTTTCGGATGCACTTTTCTATTGCTAAATTGATAGAAAGCGTTCCTTACAAAAATAATGGAAGAGAGAATTTCCAGTTACATCTTCCAGTAGCTACAGTAAACATATCAAACGATGAAAAAACGTTATAGTATAGGAAAGACGCTTAGATGAATGATGACATCAAACAATTTAAGACCATCCAATACTCTTACTTTACAACAAAAGAACCTCGTGTGTTTCACGAGACGTTGGCAAAATTCGCTTATATATAAAAAACTAAAAAGGCATTACTGTTGCATATAATTGAATTTGCTCGTACAAATACATTTTCAAAAAACAAATTTATTAGGTACTTTATTATATTTCTTTACTGGTGATTCCGACTCGGCAAATATTTCATTATGTATATTACTTTATTCCTGTAATATTAAAAACTTATAGCGCTGGAATTAATTATTTTATTAATTACATGCCAAAAATCTTTTCTTGTTGTTCATAGATAGAACTGACAGGTGACTAGTAAACAAAAAAATTGGTGCAATTTTTATATTTTTGTAATCACATTCTTTCGTTAATAAAATATGATAAATATATAATTTTTAAAAATAATTTAATATTTTTTATAACTTAATATTTCATGATTAATTCTTTTAATTTTTAACAAAAAAAGTTAATAACAAAAATACTTTTTAAAAAAATTGCATATAATTTTACTGTTGACTTATTTGGTTTTAGTTGTACATTCTCTATCGACTGGTCTATGGGCAAGATTCCGTCCATCCTACATGATCTAATAGCCTAAATGCAATGTCATCAATGTTAGAAAAATTTAATATTAGAAGATCTAATTCTAGTCTAATATACAAATTCAGTTTGTCAATTCAGTAATCCTCAAAACAAAAAGGCCCAATTTTGAAGATCAGATTTCAAATTGTAAAACTCATTGCAGTTATATATCTGTGATCATTAAGAAGACAAAAATGTTTGATTATGATCCTAAAATGAATTAATGAATGATCGATTAAACTTTTAGATCTTTCGGCTTGCTCTCTTCTTGTTAAGACGAGAATGATATATCACTGCCAAAATAGCCAGAGCTTTTACTACAAATATCACAAGAGCAACAAGATGGATAACGTTTCATCAAAGTAAGAATATTTTGCTGTACAATAGAGGTGTTAGACGACTCTGAACCATCAGATAAGTAATATTATTGGACAATTTAAGACCGTCTAACACCCTTACTATACAGGTAAAAAAGCTCATGTGTTTCACAGGACGCTAGCAAAACTTGCTTATATATGAAAAACTAAAAAGGCATTACTTTTACATATAATTGAATTTGCTCATACAAATACATTTTCAAGAAACAAATTTATTAGGTACTTTACTATATTTCTTTACTGGTATTCCGGCTCGGTTAATATTTCATTGTATATTACTTTATTCCTGTAATATTAAATGCATATAGTGTTATAAAAAAATGCATATAGTGCTGGAATTAATTATTTTATTACATTCCAAAAAATCTTTTCTTGTTGTTCAAACTTCAAAGATAGAATTGCCAGGTGAATAGTAAAAAAAAGATCAATTTTTTATATTTTTGTAATCACATTCTTCCGTTAATGAAATGAGACAAATATATAATTTTTAAAAATAATTAAATATTTTTTGACTCAATATTTCATGATTAATTCGTTTAAATTTTAATAAAAAATTTAATAACAAAAAAAAACTGCATATAATTTTACTATTGATTTATTTGGTTTTAGTTGTACATTATCTACCGATTGGTCTAATATATACAAATTCAATTTGTCAATTTAGTAATCCTCAAAACAAAAAGACCCAGTTTTGAAGACCCGATTTCAGATTGTAAAACTCATTGCAATTATATATCTGTGATCATTAAGAAGACAAAAATGTTTGATTATGATCCTAAAATGGGAATTAATGAATGAGCGATCAAACTTTTAGATCTCATGGTTTGCTCTCAACTTGTCAAGACGAGAATGATATATCACCGCCAAAATAGCCAGAGCTTTTACTACAAATTTCATGGTTGATGTTGCAGCACGCCAAAAAATCCAAATCATTAATTGCTCAAAATTAGTTTTTTTTTTCAAGAATAAATATACAACACCGTATATATACTCCTCAGAAATACTATACTCTGTTTTGGCTTTAATTAATGTGAATTATTTCTGTTGGACGAAACCAGGAGCGATTCTGTTAAATTAAATATACAAACCAATTAAAATTCTAAATGGTTGATGTTATTGAAGTCATAATAGCAACTTAAGGGGGCAAGAAGCATTATTCTCTCATACTATTAATTATTTTTGTATACTCGAGATAATATTTAATATTAATAACTTAATTAGCTAAAATGTTCCATGAACCTTAGACTGGACACTTGTCACGAGACATGAAGAAAAAAGTGTTTAGGGATACAATTTTAATGTAATGGAAGCCGCCCAACACCTCAACATGCCGCTAAAAATGGTACCAATTATTTTATAATGGGGGAATCATAAAATATGGTAATTATTAAACACACTCAATCTATATTATAATTATATTACCCACTCTTTTGACCTATATATTGGTCTTGGAATGCTGAAAAAAAAAAGTCACTTTCATATGATAAAAATATACTTTAGCTGAATTTATTTGATATAACCGGACTCCAACTTATGAAAAATATTAGAGTAATTTACTGATTTATTCATTAAAGAAATTATAATTATTTTTATTTAGTCTTTAAAAAATTATATTTATTTTAATTTAATCTTTTTTGTTACTGAATTACAAAGTCTCAAGATTTTCATTCTTAAATTACTTTAACAAACAATAATGTTAAATTGAAACAACTACAATTGTTTATGAACTAAATTAAAATACTTAATATTTCAATAACTAAATTAAAACAAGTGTAATTTTTAAAAACCAAATAATTAATTCACTCAAAATCTTTTTAATTAGTCGTCGTTGCTTCTAATAGAAAAATTGATGAAGAATTTTGGATCTTTAGCATTTTTCTTTCAGGTAAACAGGTATTCAAACATAAAATCATAGATGTCGACTAATCCAAATTCGAATTGAGTAGGATCACAATAGACGATAAAATTCTCTATACCAAATTTTAACCTAATAACATAATTATTATTGTTCCTTTTAGATAAGATAGCCACAGTAAAAAAATAAAAATAAAACTGTAATAGCCAAATCCCATAGGGTCAAAATCTTTTATTTTTAATTGTCACTTTTCATTTCAAAATAAATAATCATAATTACACAGTGAAATGAAACTTTATAATTTTGACGCGACAGGTAAAAAACCTGGGTCGGTGAGCAAGGCTCTGTTTTAGGCATTAGCCGTCTGCCCGTGTCCATTTGTTTAAAGAAAGCACGCCATGGACTTTCCTGGTTTTATGAAACAGAGAAGAGAAACGCAAGATAGTGGCTATGACGAACTTCAAATATCATAATAATAATTAAGTTGAATTCGCCGAAACAGAGTAGTACAAATAAATATCTACATTGGATGTGTAGGTGAGGGAGTTACTAGATATTCTGAAAATGGCATCATTTCCAAAGCAAAGAGAAACATAACTGTTTTATTGGGAACGCAGTGAGTGAGGCGAGGTGGTGACTGGTGACAACAAAAATGCGAAATGAGACACAGCCAAAACAAAACCCCTTTTGGTGGGTGGTTTGAAGTTTAAGCTTTTTGGTGCGAGTTTCACGTTGTGATGGTCAGTTATATTGTACCCAGCAGTGCTCGCTCCTACGCAAATCGTGGGCTTTTTCAAAAAGACGAGAGACACCCCACTGCCATGGACAAAACAAAATCAATAAAAGCAAAGAGCGTGTGCTTTTCGGTCCAGTGACAACAACACGTGTCCTGTGGGTCTCCATTTACCCATAACCCACACGGAAAGGCCAATTCGTGAGTTGGGAATTTGGGATGACATCATGTTCTTCTCCCACTCTTATACTCTCACACCTAGACCTTCTAGCTATACCGACACGTTATGGATAAAAAATAAATGAATCCCAAATTAAATGTTTGTAAGTTATTTTTTATATTTAAATAATATAATTTTTAAATTTTTAATAAAAATTTATTAATTTTTTTATCAAAACAATTTATATATGTAAAGTATTATTTTTTAAATATTTTTAAATAAATAATAATTTTATTTTTTAAAAACTAACTATATTATATTTTTAATTTGAAAATTTTATTTCTATTTTTTAAAAATTAAAAAAAAATTTATATTTAAATTTACTATATTTATTAAATATAATGTAATAAAATATAAAAATATGACAAAAATAAAATAAAATTATTTATACTAAATAATATAATTTTATAAAAAAATAAACGGGTAAGCCCGCAGACTGCGAATTATTTTGACACTACTACACACAACTCATGTATCAATATTATGTTATGTTAAGTGAATTCACTAATTATATTTTTTATTCCATATAATAGATATAAAATATAATTTTCGACCTAAGTTTTAATTTTGTTTCTAAATTTTACTTATTGTTAATTTTACCTCACATATTTTTAAATAATTTTGGTTTTATCTTTAAACTTAACATTATCTTAATTATTAACAACAAATGTAACTATTTTTATTATATACGTAAATGCTAATTCGTTTAATTATACATGTTCACTTTTTAGTCATAAGGCTTGTGGCGCTGGCAAACAAAAAAGCCTTCTAATATTGACAAACCATAACCTATTCAACCATCAACAGATCAACTTGACCAGCAGCAAAGGAAGTCATTATTCACTTTACCTTAATGTGGATACTTGACACAACGGAGAACAATTTTGTTATTTTAAATTTATATATGACATGAACATGCTTAATTGGACTAATAGATGGTGATATATGCAATATAAGTTGTTACACATGCATCAATAATAAAAAATTAAAATTAATTTAAAAAATGTGAAATAAAATCAATACAAAATAAAATTTTCCGACAAAATTAAAACTCATGTAAATGGGGCGAGAATAATAGTTTTGCCTTTATATTATATGTTATGTATTTCAGTTTGCATGAATACTTTTGAAGACTTATGGTGTGTAGACCTATGATTTGATAAGCTTCAGAAACACATCTTCTACATGTCCTATATATATTGGTTGCGGAGAAGTGATGAACAAGCCCTGCATGGCCATGGGACATACTTATCATTACTGTCGCTGACTTGCTCTATTGCATCTGCATATATAGCGCCTAGTTTATCAAACTCTAATCATTTTTGAATTGATACATCCCCCACGATTCCAGCTTCTAAAGCAACTAAACAATTGAAACATAAATGTACACACAAATGGAGGTTTTATTTGCAGCAAAGCAAGCTAATCATTGCACTAAGACTGATTTGAGAGGTGACCAACTCTGGAAAAGGCGATTCAGCAAGTTTGATTTTTTCACTACCAATGAAGTATCTAAATCAGAATATTATTTATTTTTATCTGACAAGCACTGTTGCATCTTCTCAATGTGAAAGGGTAGCAAAATCTGCCTTGAAGTTTCAACAGAGCCAAATCTACTGCCACATGAGTTTCAACATTTGCTGCAGCTAACGTAGGACCTCACAACCTCGTAACACATTCACAAACCACAAGGCAGTGCCTCCTGAGAGCAAGCATATGAATACAGAAAACACAGAAGCAGCGAAAACACAACGGGAAAGGATAGAGGTAATGGGTTTGGCATAGCCTTCAACTCCATGCATTGATGGAAAGAGAATACACGTTTGAGCTTGTTAGCAAGTCCATGTTCATGCATGAATCCGAAGGCTAAAAACACAATTGACGACAAACATAGCATGTGTTATGTTAAATGGAGTTCACTGTCTAAGGAACGATTTCACGACGGCAAAATTTTTGATATCCAGAACAAAATTGGCTCTTCTGTAAAACTTAGAAAGCAAAACAACAAAAAGAAAAAGAGGAGTAATCCAGTGTTTTATGAAAGAGTCCGGAAAAGAACCAAGGACCAAAAACCGTAGAGGATTTAAGGAGTCTAGAAGTATAAAAATATCTTTAATGGTTAATTACAAATATTAATGGTCAGTTACAACATACAAATATATTTAAATTGATTTAAATAATGACCAACACAATTAAATTAATTTAAAAACTCATTAAATGAATTTGAAATAGTTAAAAGATTTTTGAAACTAACAAAGTTAAGCTGTAATTGATGTAATTCTATTATGTTTAGATAAGTACGAAAATAATTAAATTAAAAATTTTTTTTTTAAAAAAAAAAATTAGGCCCACTCACTATGTCTTGGCACAAGAGGACAAATCACCAATTTGCATTGAATTAGTTCGGGAATGGTTTGCCTCCTACACATAGGAGGTTTCGATGCACGAGGCAAATTGGGAGCTGTTGGATCAATTTAATCTAATGGCTCATATCCATCCAGTATTTTTTCTTTTTTTAAATAAGAATTTTACAGGTATCAATTCATTCAATAATAATTATAAACACAATAATAAATATAAAATGATAATTATAAATTTTTTAAACTTTTTTCAAAAAAAATATTATAAAAACACTAAATAATTTAGAGTCATTTGATCTTGTGCATAGGAGCAGTGGCAGACCTAAAACCCTTTAGTTTGTGGGACAACTCAAAAATTTTGATAGTAAAAGATTCAAAATTAAAAAAAAAAAGGCAAAATCTAAAATTTTATAAGTATTATAAAGTTTGCTCCAATATAAAAATCTCTTAGATAAGCCAATTTTAACTAGTTCAATAATGTGAATATGTCACGTCACATCACTTTTTTTTTCTTACTCACTTAAATTACATAAATTACTCTTAAAATTCACAAATTTTATACACGTTTTACAATATGACTTTCACTCGGCTTATTTTTTCTTTGGCATAGAAAGTAGGAAAGAGAGACGACTTTTTGTTTAATCGAAGACTGACACAAAAGAAAGTAAAAGGAAAATGAGAGAAAGTAGCAGATGAAGAAAAGAATTGAAGAGGAGTGTAGGTTTGTCTGACAGCGCATACCCCATAGT
This sequence comes from Biancaea sappan, assembly GCA_037074585.1. Taxonomy (NCBI): domain Eukaryota; kingdom Viridiplantae; phylum Streptophyta; class Magnoliopsida; order Fabales; family Fabaceae; genus Biancaea; species Biancaea sappan. Next base: position 13,517,835 of record CM073491.1, on the reverse strand, counting down.
GGTAGGCAACTTTCTTTTCTTTCTCTTTTTTGTTCTCTTTTTCTAATTTCTGAGTGCTGTCCAAAGACTAAAATAAAGTTATGGGGAAACAGAATCTTTTTTAGGACTTCGTTTTCTATCTTTATTAAATCCCACTAGTAACGTTCTTTTTTCTTTCTTCTTTCCCCATCACACTATAAGCAGGGAATGTCTCCTTGATAAACGGTTCAATTTGGATCCTGGTTTACATCTTTTAGCAAGTAATGCTGCATAACATTCGTATTCAGAGTATGCTGCTCTAATACTATTGGTTAGGTACTAGTGACATGTTGTGTGCGAATGGAGAGAGTGTGATGGTAGAACATGGGTTTTCTTGGATCCGATTTGCAGTGTTTTTCTTTTTAGTACCGATTTTTATCATTATTAAATTTTTTGACAATAAAAAAAATTGTTGCTGAAAATATTTTTAACTTTGACAATAAAAAAAATTGTTGCTAAAAGTATTTTTAATGTTAAAAATATTTTCAGCAACAATTTTTGTCGTTGCTAAAAGGAAAAGCATGGTACCCTTAATGGCAACAAATCTGGATCCAGTTTTCTTTTGAAAAATACTTGGTTACAGTTTTTATATTTTTGTTATTAATTTTTAATTAAAATATGACAAATGTATAATTTTAGAAAAATAATTTTATATTTTCATAATTCATCACTACATAATTGATTTTTTAAGAAATTTTTTTTAGTAAAAAATTTGATCGCAAAAATAGAAGAAATTGTATAAAAAGTCTTTTCCTTTTATTTTTTCTACTTGGGGTGCTAATTTGTTTGGAAAGAGAGAATTAGCAATCTTTTACGGAGTTAGTTCACTGTAAAGAAAGAACTAAAATCTCTTGATATAACTTTTGATATATTCCATATACTCAAAATTTTCCTAATATTAATATACAACCTAAGAGGCATAACTTTCCCCTAAAACTAAGTGGCAGTAAATTGTAAATTATGCATAACTAGTGTTGTGACCCGTGTAATGTACGGATTAACACAAATGTTATAATTTTTTTTATCAAATAAATAAAAATAATTAAAAAATATATAAAAGAATACATGTATAAAAATAATAAGACATTCAAGTCATGTTAAAACATATATAAGATGATTCATTAGATACAAATGCTTTGAAGATTGAATGTGAATAACGTCAAATGAAAATAAGAACAAAAATAAGGTATTACACTAATTAATTTAAATAAATATATTAATTAATGATGAAAATGAGTTGAAATAAAAGTCACTAACCTAATAGGTCTGATAGGATCAAAATCATTGTCTTCCTTTGACTTTTTTTTCTATTTCTGAAAATATATATTTGGATTAGCAACAATAGGTTTATTGAAATTTAAAACATAACTTACATACCTACAAAATCTTAAAACAACAAAAATAAGATAATCAAGAAAGGAAATATACATCACATCCCAACTTTAAAATTTAATACTTTAAATCCTAAATTAACATTCATTCAATCTGCACACATGTAATCTCGGCATTACATGAAGTTTCTCTTCATAGGGAGGGCTCTACCCTTTGCTCACAATAAGCCTAAATGAGATTATTCATTAATCATATTAGATAAAAAAAAATTAGAAAAAAAAATTAATTTAAAAATAGTCAAATTATATTATTCAAACACAAGTAATTACCTCAATGACATCATTTTTTTAAAGCTTTGATCTTTCTAATAATCTGCTTTCTTCAAAAAAAACGTAATGACAGAAATAGTAAGGCAAAAATGAAATTAGAAAACAAGAACAATGTAAAAATAAAATCCAATAGACATGAATAAAAAATCAGAAGATCAAAAATAGAAACATAGATGAACGAAAAACACAAAAAACAACAACGGAAAATAAATACAAAAATGAATAAAGTAGAAAAGTGCAAGAACTAAAGAGAAACAGAAAATCAAAAATCACAATTGAATGAACAATAATCACGAATGTGAATATTACGTAAACTGTATAGACCAAAAAAATAAATAAAAAAAAAACTGAGCTATGATACCAAATAATGGGAGAGAAACATCATTTTAAAGCTTTGATGATAAATCGTCATTGTTGTCCTTGATCCATGTAAGAGAAGAAGAAGCAAAATAGAAGAAAAAAAGGAAGGAAATTGTGTGAGAAAAATAGATATGCAAATATGGATAAGATCTTTGAAAGAAATATATAAATATCTACATTGATTTTGAATTTTAAAATTTTAATTTTGAAAAATGAAAAAGCTTCCAAATTGGCCAATAATGATGGTTACTTTTTAAAAACCTCTAAATAAATATAGGAGATTGGTCATTGATGATAGTGCAATAAATAAGTATAGCATTATTGTACTAAAAAAAATGAGTGATAATTTATTATTATAGTTTGAGCTAATGAAGGTAATTTTAAATTTTATTATAGTTATTTAAGAAGAGAAATAAATAATATGAGCACTTATAAGTTAGTTTTTATATAGCAATTAATTATTTAATTATTTGTATATAATAAATGATAATTTACCAAATAACAACATATTATATTTCAATTAAAAATTTACCTGATTTATCAATTATATACCAATTATATAGTAATTTATCTTAATTTTTTAAAATTCATTTAATGTGATTATATAACAATTATATCAATTATAAACCAATTATATAGTAATTATATAGCAATATACCATAATTTTTTCAAATTCATTTAATGATACCAAATTTATTTATTAAATTTATTCATTTAAATTTATTTTATTATAATTATTTAATAAGGAAAGAGCAATAGACCGGACCAACCTACAAAAACGAAACGGTCCCTCCGTAACCAGTCATCCATAATATCAAATAAATCATTTTCATCTTTGGTAAATTTACCAAGAGCTATAGTCATAGTGATCCTCCTATTCACCTACTGATAATTAATGTCCTAGAGTGAAATTGTTTTAGTTTATTATATAGATAATTGCCTATTTAAAATGAAATACATTAAAATTTAAAAACATAAGAAAGTTTGAAATTACAAGAAAAAAAAATGAAAATAACGCTATAGCAGCCAAGAAGGTTGCAATTTGGTGCCTAATGTCACGAGATTAAAGATTCGACACTAAGTTCAGCACGTGCGGCACCCCTACCTTACTGTCACTCGGTAGGAGTTCAGCCGTTTTGCCCATATAAATGGAGGTTCATTGGTTTCGTCCTGTCATGGACTCATCAGGGAAGTGGCTCCAACTCCCAACCAGTGAGGTGCCTAGGGAACAAACTCGCAAGGCACGCACAACAATACATCCGTTTGAGCCACAACCAATAGATTGCAGTTAAAAACCAAGTGAACCTATACAATATCGTACATGTTGCGCAAGCCCAATCTTCAAAATATCTGGGCCGTGACATTCTCCCACCACAATTTCATGCACGTTCCCGTGCATGGCTGAATTCACACAACGCCACGCCCTATAACATCAAAGCAGCCCGCATACAACCATCTTGGCTTTCGTCAGGGGAAATAAGGGACGCCCATTCCCTGCCTACTCGTACTCGGCGTGCAGCGACCAAGCCATTCACTCTTAATCGGCTGGCCCATTACTCTCTCCGACGAACAAGCGCTTGGAGAATCTCACTCGGTTGAGATCACCACGATCATGTCACACCGCGTGACACCCTTGGGAGAACACAACTCCCACCACAAAGACACTGCCAACATTTTATCCTCGTGCGGACTAATTATGCGCAACATTCCCATGGGCCGAAACCCACTCTGATACCACTTGTCACGAGCTTAAAGATTCGACACTAAGTTCAGCCCGTGCGGCACCCCCACTTTATTGTCACTCGGTAGGAGTTTAGCCGTTTTGCCCATATAAATGGAGGTTTACTAGTTTCGTCCAGCCATGGACTCATCAGGGAGTGGCTCCAATTCCCAACCAGTGAGGTGCCTAGGGGACAAACTCGCAAGGCACGCACAACAATACATCCGTTGGAGCCACAACTAATATATTGCAGTTAAAAATCAAGTGAACCTATATAATATCGTACATATTGTGCAAACTCAATCTTCAAAATATATAGGCCGTGATACTAAGCTCCAAATCTTGGGTCAAATTGCCCAAACTCCCTAAAAATTACCCAAATTTAAAAATAACATTTAAACATCCATTTAAAGATAAAAAAAACATTTAAGGCTTAGACTAATCTAAGACTAAGGCTGCTAATAGTTATTTTAGTGTAAAGACAAGACCTATTAAGGGACAACCAAAAACTTTGGGTAAAAGATTTGGTACTCACGTATCTCTTTGAGAAGGATTGACTACTGACGAGCTTATAATATTATCAGAATTATAATCCATTAACGTGAGTGATTGTGAAACTTTTATTGGATCCCTTTTATCAAGTGATCTTATTTGTGCTCCCATAAATAATATATTTTCTAGGCAAATTTTTTTTTTATGCTAACATTTACAACAAATTTGGATTTTGTCTATAATAATATTTTTAGTTCAATTTTATCTCACATGTTTCATTTTATTTTAATTGTCATTTTGCCTAATAAGATTAATCTAGTAGACAAAAATAGTAACGGCAACCTTTTAATGACACATTACAACCGACCTGTCACAATGTGTAATATACTTAAACTATGTCAGTGAAATGACAATTTTATCCTCAATCTTCATCTTCAGAGACCTCTGATCTCTCATCTCTCATCTTCTTTCTCTCTCTCTTTATGGTATTGACGATGGTTACTCACCATCATCAAAGCCTTCTCCTTCAATCGACTCATCAATCGCCGTTTGAACTCTGGCAAGGACTTCTTCTCTCCAATGAGCCCACAAGCAACTTCAACCTCTCTTCTTATCTCCTCCTTCACATTCTGATCATCATCTTCTTCTTCACTTCCTTCAAACATGCACCTCATCTCCATCGTCACCCCTACGCGCCTTCCCTTCTCCTTCTTCACCACCCCTCTCGTTCTTCTTCATGAACAACTTTACTAGATCTGACAAGTTGGTGTCTAAGTGTTGAAAAAATTGAAGAAATTAACAGTAAAATTTAGCATAAGTTGTGTTTTGATTGACACTGTCATTGAAAAAAAAATTTGTGAATTTCCTTTCAGGATAAAATAAGTTTTTTTAGAATAAAACTCAGGACATAAGACAGAAAATAAAGAAAAATTGTATAATCCAATATCAAAAATGTTAAGTTAAGGTTTTCAAAACTAGAAGTAAGAGATGGAGAATAAATATCTCAAAAAAAAAAAATAATTAATTTATAATTAAATTTACTCATAAAATAGTGAAGATAGTAGAATATAGTTAATTATAAAGATAAGATTATAATTAAATTCAAAATAAATAAATAATTATATATAACAAACATAATTTTTATTGTATTAGATAAATATGAAAATAATTAATTTTTTTTTTAAATTATTTCTACAACTTTAAAATATTCTTTTTAGAATATTATATTTTTTACCACATAAATGTCTCTGACGACGGCTTGCTGCCGCTACTCTCTCACACCCTCACGTGCGCTGCCACCACCCACCCGAACCTCACCGAAATCCTTGCCATCGTCATCATTATATATAACATAAAAATTGAATCTTTTTTTTCTTCTCTCAGAGATCAATAGGAGTAAGAGTGCGTACATAGATCGAAACTTTTTGTGATTTTCTCGAGAAGGAAGAGAAAATGTTTCACGTGGCTATTTCATTGAAACTTTGTTATTTTATTATATATAACATAACATGTTTTTGTTATCTGTCTGCACAAAGAGAGGGAGAGAGATAGTGGAGAGAAAAAAAGGATGAGAGAGATATGTGAGGAAAAAATGAAATTATGTGTCATTTTACTCATGATATATTATATAAAAGAGTCTATATTAATATTTTTATCTGTCATGTGAAATGAAATGAATAAAAAAATATTATGATCGAAATTAAAATTTAATGTAAAAGTTAAGTATGAAAATATACTTTTTTTTTCATTTTATATATATACAATTTCACAAGTTTACTATTTAATATTTACATGAAAATGCAAACAGAACCATCTTGTCAGAGAGAGAGTTGGGGGGGGGGGGGAATTCATTTACAAGATTATACAGATTAAAAAGCGCTAGCACAGATTTTCTTTTTAAGTTACCAATGAGATAAATTGCATTATCAAGATTTGTGCTCCACCTACACAAAATTATTACACTCTGGTCCTTGCTTCTAATACTTCCCAAGAAAACTGTGTATAGTTTAATTCTCCATTTCAAGGATCATGTATATGATGCTTGAGCTGCATATGAAATCTGCCAACAAGAACAAACTGGACAGAAAAACTATGATTACTTTTTATGTTTCAGCATCGCCCGTGTACCCACTCGTTGTCTTTAGAATTATAGCATGTTTGTGTATTCCTACTCAAAAAAAAAAATTTTTTCCCCTCATACCTCAAAGGAGTGGCTGCAATCAAATCAATGAAAGAAATAATGGACGAGAACAAACAAAATAAGACAAGAAGATGGAAAAGCCTTGCAATAAAGTGCACAATTCACATGCCTGGATATCTATCACAGTTTTTAGTAGTTTTCAGCTATCATATTCTCAACAACACTATCATTGCCTATGCTATGGAATTACCAGTCTAAAAAGCATTAAAAATTCTATATGGAAAGTTAGCCAAAACCTAAAACGTAGGCTCAGTCTAATGAGGTTCACCACTCAGGACAAAATTTTAAGAATAATGCATCTTCATTTCATGATCACCTCAAGCCAAAACATCAAGACTATCCCTTGTGGGGGCGAAGGAAAGTTGAAATTTCTAAAGGAAAAAAAAAAAGTTTGAAGATAAATAGGCGATGATCAGATTGCTGTAGCTTCTGGCTAGGGAAAGAATATGGACAGAACAATAAACCAGAGAGAGCTTCATTGATTTCCATGAATAACAAATCGTATTATTTATTCAACTAGGAAATAAAATTATATTTCTTTTTCCAGGAAATCAGAAAATATTAGTGTAGAGCTCGAAACGCTACCGTTTGAATACGTTCCCATGCAATGCGCCGTTTTGATTGGAGGAACGAGGGGTTCTCGTTTGCTCGCTTTATCTTCATCTTTACCAGACATTCTGTGTTTTTGTTTGATGAGGTTGGCACAAAAACAGAGGACGCTGACACAACCCACGTCCCTTAATGTTCAGTGCAAGCCAGCTATCGGGAATGGCTTCCCTTCATTGCTCTTTCCTGCCTCTACCTTCCTCTTCAAAGTGAGCTTTCATCGCAATTATTTTTCATACTTCTCAAGTATCAAGAGTTCGTATCCAATAATTTATGACTTATTATTGTGAAATATGAATCCTGTATTATCAACTTATAGATGCTCATGGAATCTGTAAAAATAGTTGGGGAGAATTACAGTGCGTCTTATGTGAATGACTACTTGACAAATTAAATATTCATGTCAAATAAAAGAATTTTCGGAATGTGAAGGAGGATTACACAAGTTGAATATATTCCAAATCTAGGTTTAAAACTGAGAAATGGACTTCAAAATTTTCTTTTAGTTAAGAATGTGGCCTTCATTCATGACCATTGCTATTAAGCATGTAATTGGAGGTTGTTTTTCTTCTCTTTTAGGCACAGTGTTGTACGTTTCGTGCCTTCACTCGTTGGAAATGGATTCATGGGAAGACTGGGCTTGGGTTTCAAGGTTGAGGATAAAGTGAGAGCTGTGATATCTGGGGAAGGAGATCTGCTCTCTCGTCCTGAGAGCCCTGCATGTTCACGAAAAGATCCTTTGGTTTTGGATACAATTGCTTTTGGAAAACTCTCTCCACAAATAATTCCTAAAATCAATGGACATGATATCAACGAACATGATCTGGATCGTCCAACACAAGGCTTTTCTTCCATCGCAGAGGCCATTGAAGATATTCGTCAGGGAAAGGTTAATCCTAAAATTCACGGTTCTGTTCATTACCATCCCTTTCCTTCTCTATCTGAAAATTGACTGATTTAGGGCAAATTTGCAGTTAGTTATTGTGGTAGATGATGAAGATAGAGAAAATGAGGGGGATCTAATAATGGCAGCATCAATGGTAACGCCAGAAGCAATGACATTCATTGTCAAGCATGGAACTGGTATAGTGTGTGTGAGCATGAAGGGAGAAGACTTAGAGAGGTTGCAACTCCCATTGATGGTGACACACAAAGAAAATGAAGAAAAACTCTGCACTGCCTTCACTGTGACAGTGGTACATAATTGTAACTATCTTCATTGTAACTATCATAAATAATTGGTCTTCTTAGATGAAAAGTTTCTTCATTTCTTCATATAGATCAGATTATGTGTTTTTCAAGTTTAATGTTGATTTCCTATTTGATACTAATAATATTAGGATGCAAAGAAGGGTACTACAACAGGAGTTTCTGCTCATGACAGGGCAGCAACAGTGTTGGCTCTTGCATTAAAAAATTCAAAAGCTGAAGATTTCAATCGGCCTGGACATGTCTTTCCATTGAAGTGCAGGGAGGGAGGGGTTCTTAAAAGAGCTGGACACACTGAAGCTTCTGTTGATCTTGCTGTTCTGGCTGGTTTAGAACCTGTTGCAATTTTATGTGAGATAGTAGACGATGATGGGTCAATGGCTAGGTTGCCAAAGCTTCGACAATTTTCGGGGGAACATAACTTGAAGATCATATCCATTGCTGATTTAATCAGGTAATAAGAAATGATCACCCTTTTCAATTAAGAATTTCTTATAGATGCAACTCATCAGGTTCCAATTTGGAACTGTCCCATGATGTATAATATTTGCATGGTTTAAACTAGCAGATACAGAAGAAAAAGAGATAAGTTGGTGGAGTGTGCTTCGGCTGCATTGATACCTACTGTGTGGGGACCTTTCAAAGCTTATTGTTACCGATCACGTCTGGATGGGATTGAGCATATTGCCATGGTCAAAGTAAGCAGTTCACCTAAACTCGAGTTCTCATTGAAACTGTATTACTTTATGTTAGGAGAATTCAATATCATACATGTGTTTTGGATTTTCATGCCACAGATATTGATAGTAGGATTTCTTCTTGTAGCTCTGCCTTAGGGCGAAAGTTTCTAAGGTTGACCAAAGTTCTTCTGTTAGTAACCACAACATACTCTTCATATTAACAGGGTGAGATAGGGAATGGTCATAATATACTTGTAAGGGTACATTCTGAGTGCCTGATTGGTGATATATTTGGGTCAGAGAGATGTGACTGTGGAAACAAATTAGCACTTGCAATGAAGCAAATTGAAGAAGCTGGTAGGGGTGTTCTGGTGTACCTTCGCGGACAAGAGGGTAGCGGTATCGGCTTGGACCACAAGCTCCATTCCTACGGCTTACAAGAAAACGAGATTGAGGAAGCTGAAACCAGTGAAGAGCTGCAGTTACCTGTTCATTCCCTTGAGTATGGTATAGGAGCACAGGTACTACTTTCTTTAGTGTCCTTTTATCCTCACTAAATTGTATGTACCAATTTATTTTCAGGTACCAATTTATTGTTTGATTCTGGGGCTATGAACCTTATTATTTAGTTGACAGCATGATGCAATCTACTGCAGATACTAAGAGATCTAGGTGTTCATACAATGAAGTTAATGACAAACAATCCTGCTGACTACGTTGGGCTCAAAGGTTATGGCCTGGAAATTGCTGAGAAGGTCCCTCTTTTGACACCGCTTATTAGAGAAACTAGACACGTAAAGTTGAGGGATGTCATCGGTATGAATTTCAATGAGCAGCATTATGAGCCATAATAGTGGTCAACTGCATATATCTCATACATTGAATGTTAGTAGATCCATTTTAGTGTAATGTATGGTATAGCTCAGTTTATCAAAATAAGACAGCGGTATGTCATTGATGTTGTGAAATGTATATAATTCAGGAACGAGCATAGCAATACATATATTTCTTCCTATATTCTGACAATTGTCGCCTTCCCCACTGTTCTTATCATCAACAGAAACCCCAATTCCTGATTTCAATTTTGTCAGTAATTATATATGTTGAATGGATAAAAAGTGAGAATTCGTATATGCAAAGCGATTTTGATGGATGAACACAGAGCCAATTCACAAAAAGTATCTACAGGCAATTGCGGTACCCACTCCAATTCCCCAAGAAAGAGCCAAAGCCAGAATCCATACCAGACTCACCCTTTCTTCTACGTCGTCGTCTTCCCTGTTGGATCCTTCATCTCCCTCCGGCGTGGCAAATCCACGTAACGTTTTTCGTCGCAGATTCGAAACTTGAAGCTCAAGCAATCTCACCTGCTGGCGATAGGCATATAATTGCATCGCCTCCTCCATCAAAGCATTGGAAAGACAATCCCGCTCTCTGATCAGAGTCGCAGCTTTCCCTTCCGCCTCTCTGGCCCGCGTCTGCGATGATCGCAACGCCTTCAGAATCTCCAATACATCGCAAGTACCATCGCCGTCATTTCGGTAATTGACGAATTCATCGGTGAATTCGTGTTTTCCCAAAACGCTAGAGACCCAATTGGTCGAGGAAAGCATAACCATCTTATCTGAGCCCTTAAAGACCCTGGAAGGAGGGGGAAGATCGCAGTTCTGCATGAGGTCGAAGCCTGCGCTTGCAGGCTTCTGAGAAACCGTAAGACCCATCATCGTGGTCGCCGATGTTGCTCGCTCTGTGATGAGTTCTCTGCGTCAAGTGTGGAGATTAATTATTTTGGGAAGCAAGAGGGTTGTTGGGAAGTCAGGACCTGGAGGGAGGGAGGTTAGGAGGAGAGGGAAAACGTGTAAGTGTCGTAATTCTCATTTGAATTGCTCTTCAAGATGCTGTTGCTTATAATTTTATTATTCATTGTTTCCAAATATTCTTTGCTTGCGTGTCTGAGCCAATTTAAAATCCGTCCCGTAGATCCTTACCTCACTACTCACAGTTTTTTTATTCATTTATTTTCTTTTTTGTATTCAAATTAATGCTTGAGTATCGTCATAAAAGTTGGTAACTGTTCCTGAAATTTTATTTGGTATTAGAATACTCAAAACTCAACAGAAGTTTATAACAAGTTTCATGGATTTCCTCAATAACAAAGCACATAAACCGAGTCAACAGTCATTACTTGTCCATTGAAATCCAACCTAATAAAGTTTTTACTCGTTAATTAGTTTTAGTGATTCCGCATTTATAAGTTTTGTTAAAAAAAATAGTGCTGTGGTAATTTTATATATTTTTACAGTCTAACTTAATTTAAATAAGATTAACAGAAACACAATAATTTTTTAGATGATGGTGGATAAAAAAAACTAACAATTTTTTTTTATAGATGGTAAATTACAATATTTCTAGTTGAACAACAGGCAAGACTTGAGACGGTAACTATTGTGGAGATGCTTTGTATCAAACTTGAGGCGCTAGGAGCTGCATAATTTGTTTCTACGTACAGAAAAGGTTCACCTCTTTCTTTACAGCTGGAAAGTGGAAAGGAATGAGATTGTATGAGATGCTTTCAACTCCAAAATGGAGGTATTGTTAAATAAAAAGTGTTGAAATGCATGTTTTTGTCTATGATATTTAAGACGGTGGAAAGTCTTTAAAGCAATAAATGAGAAAAAAAATAGTGACAAACGTTAACTTTGGTAGATATGAAAAATCCTAACATTTAATGTAAAGGTGCATTTATTGCAACGTAGTCTTACCTTTAACATTAGAAAAGAATTGTCTTTGATTGCAATGACAAACGTTAACGTAGTCTTACCTTTAACATTCTGTGAGATTTGATACAAAGTAATTTGATGAAATGATTAATTTTGGTTTGTGGCAAATTCAAGTTGAGGATATGTTAACACAATTGGGATTACACAAGAAGCTAAAAGGAGAGAGTTTTCAACAAAAAAATTTAAAAAGAGCAGGTTTAGTATGAGTGATGAAAATATGAAAGAACTATATTTGAGAGCCACAAGTGCAATTCATTTGTATTTGGCTAAAAATGTTTTTGTGAATGTGCAAGGAATATCAATAACTAAATAACTCTAAGAAAAGTTCAAAGAGTTTTATCAGACATTAGGCATCGCAAATCGATTGGTATTAAAGAAGCGATTTCATGTTCTTTGTATGGATGACGTATAAAGTCTCATATCATCTCAGTGCTCTAATGATATCTTTTATGAACCAGAGGTTGTTGGAGTTAAAATTAATTATAAAGATAAAACGTTAATGCTCATATAGTCTCTTATGTCTTCCTATGAATACAGGAAACCCATTTTTATGTATGGGAAGGAGGCTCTGATTTTTGTAGAAGTTGTGAGTAAAATCATTTATGAGGAAAGAAGGTTGAAGTACGAGGGTCACACTACAACAAACTCATTAAAGGTAGCTAGAAATGAGAGTAGTGGGAAGAAGAATTTTGGAGAAAATGTAACCTATTGGAAATAAGAAAAGTTTGGGCATGTAAAAAAAAAGTGTCCAAGTCGAGCAAGTTTGGCAAAAAGTTTTGAGTCAGATGCTAGCTCTTCTAGCTCATTACGGAGAAGATGATGTTATTTAAAAATTTGAGAAGTATATATGTATTGTCATGGAAGAGGATGAGTTGCTAGCAAATCCATAATTACACATCGGCATTGGTTGGCACTAATGCAAGGTGTGTGGTGTACTTATGCCAATGGTTGAAAAGCTTCCAAGGAAAGCTATCATGGAAGTTGCAGTATAAATTTTCATCAAAGGGTTTTTGACAGGTGCCAAGGTGAAATTCTTGAAATTGGTTAATTCTAAGTAAATATACTCTTTTATGGTGAAATATGGTATTTCTTTGGATTAAGAATTATGATTATCGGTGTAGACTATAAAACTAAATAATGTATTCATTTTCAATCAGTGGATATTTGTTAAGTTTGATTGAAATAAGTGTTGAAATGCATGCTTTTGCCTATCATATTTAGGATGGTAGAAAGTCTTCAAAGCAATAAATGGAAAGAAGAAAATGGTGGCAAATATTAATTAATTTTCATAGATATGGAAACTCCTAGTATTTACTGTAAAGGTGCATGGGTTCTTCTATGTGTATCATTTCATCAAATGATTTTGGAAAGCAAGTGGTGAACCTTAGAATTTTGTTTCAAATAACACCAGTTAAAAGCATTTTTGTAATATCCCAAGAATTTTTATGAATATTTAAAGTCTAATTTGAAGTTTAGTGAAAAATTTAATTACGTGGAAAATTTGCTTTTTAAATTAGTGAAGAAAATGTGGGAATAGAAATTTTAATTTTTAATTGAGGAAATTTTTACAGATTCTCAAGGACTAAAGTGAAAAGAAAAGAAAGTATAGAGGACTTTTGAGAAATGACCAAGTAGGAACCCGAGAAGAAGAATAGAGCTTATGGGAATGAATTATGAGTCCGGTACCGAAATGATGATGAATTTGAGGTTAAAGTGAAGTTTGAGACATTGAGAGGGACTAAAGTGAAATAAGGAAATTTGTGGGGCACCGAGGATTTAGAAACACCTGAGGTGAGATTTTATGAATTTGCTTTTGCTAGTCTTGACTGAGGGTCAATTGCAGAGCAAGTGATAATTTCACCCCGGACGAGTATATAGGTGGCCTCACCTATTTTTTATTCATTTTTCTCCTTTCCTCTCTCTCTCTTCACTTTCTCTCCTCTCCTTCTCTCTTCCTTCTCTCTAATTTCTCTCTCTACACTCCAACTCTACAACCGCCTTTGGAGGGTGGATCTCGGGCTACGGGGCGAGCCTCTAGGAGCCAAGCAACATAGGGAAAGCAAGGAATCAAGGTAGAAATTTCTATTTCTTAAGCTTTTCTCTATTTTCTAGTTTTAAGAGTGTTTGAGGTAAAATCGAGATTCCGACTTCGTTTCTCGATTAAAATTGGTGATTTTGGTGTCTAAATGCTCCTTAGACATTAAGGATGAGATCCCATGGAAGAAATCATGAAAAACGGTGAAGATTTGGCCAGATTCGGGCCAAAACCGAGAGAAAGTCGCGAAGGGTCGCGATCGTGGCGCCCAGGCGCCATGTGTGGCACCTAGGTGCCAAGGACATGTGGGGAAGAGAAAGGCATGGCGCCCAGGCGCCACGTGGGGCGCCTAGGCGCCGGGCATGGGTGGCGCCTAGGCGCCATAGGTGGCGCCCAGGCGCCAGGTGTGCCGGAAAACCTTAGCTTATTTTCAATCGGCCATAACTTCTTCATCCGGACTCCTTTTTGGGCAAACTTTATATCGTTGGAAAGCTCTTTGAGTCTAGTTTCCAATGGTATAAGTTTCATTTAGATATTCATTACCAATTAGGAGTTATGACTTAAGATGTGAGTAAAGGTCGAGAGTAGTGGTAGAAAATTTCTCTATTTCGTAACCCTGATGGTTTTTGTCTGGTTACAATAGGAATGGTCAAGGTGCAAAGTGGGAGTGTCGAGAGCGTGAAATCCAGGTGAGTGGGTTAATACTTGCTATGATTAAATATCTGTTATTGACTTTTTGCATCATAGTGGAAATATGTTGTATATCCAAGTTTGAAGAGGATGATGTGGAACGATGAGGCATAAACAAATATGGAACGTGTCTGGTAATGTATATAATTATATTTTCTTATTTTCCCATGAATGGAGGTTATATGATGGATTGTGAATGGCATGTGAACCGAGTTGAATAATTGTTCTATATTATGGGTTATGTTACATACATGCTATGTTGCTGGAACCACATTGATTATGTTGTGGCTTGAATTGTAAATGACTGAGTTGTGTATGTGGCTCAAGATTATGATTGAGGATGTTTTTATATGTGATTGTGATTGTGTTTGACTGAAAAGGAAAGGCATGGTGGTGCACCCCATGGAGAAATCTATGTGAAGCTATAAGGGTGGAGAATATAAATGGAGCGATAAGGGTGGATGCGGCGGGGGCCGCGGGCAACGATCCAGAGGTATTCTGGACGACCCGGTTGGTACGGGAATTGTGTGTGAAATTGATTTCATCGATTGCTGTTGTGAATTTTGAATTTTGTTGAAATGCATTTGATTCACTTGGATATTGTTGTGAAGTATTATGAATAATATTATATCATATGATGATCGATCTACGTATGATTGCTGCATGTTATCATTATGATGCATGATTTTTATTTTGTCATAGTATTGTGTTATCTACTCACTGGGCACGTGGTTTGCTCATACCCCTCTTATTGATATTTTTTTTTCAGAATTCACAGCTGAAGGTAAATATCGGAACAAGGAATTATGGATCCTTAGTCCATAATTACATTTTCATTTGTTCAGGATAAAGGTATAATAGTTAAGTTTTATTCTAAGTTGTATAAATCTAGAAATCTCTGTAATCGGGTAGGTTCATTCAGTGATGTAATGTGAGTAATTGTAGTATGTATAGAGAACTCGTTTTGGTTGCATGAAAAAGAATTGTATGATTTTTAAGAGAAAGATAGGCTTACGGAGGTGAAATGAAATTCACTTTCCGTGCCGGTCACGTGCTCAAATTTTGGGACGTGACAATTTTAAACTCGTATATGACTTTTTCAATTTTTCTAAATTCCTTTTTTGTTATCTTTTTTTGGAGTGTTAAGAGATGTAAGTTTGATTTTTGTTTTGAAAAATGTTATTTTGGAGTGTGGAGTACTTGAGATAAATTTTTATGTATTGTAAAAATTTTCATATAATGTTTTCTTTAGTTGTTTATTGACAATGTTTATGATTTTTTTTGATTTTAGAGTTTTTCTATGTTAATTCTTGTGTTATGATTGTGTTTTATTTTATTTAGGTAATAATTTCCAAGGAAGAAATGACATT
The DNA here is from genome assembly GCA_037074585.1 of Biancaea sappan. NCBI lineage: Eukaryota > Viridiplantae > Streptophyta > Magnoliopsida > Fabales > Fabaceae > Biancaea > Biancaea sappan. The sequence continues at coordinate 13,502,014 of CM073491.1, read as the reverse complement.
TTTCCCGACATGCATAATAATAATATGCATGTCATATTAATATATGACCTCAAAAAAAAGAAGAAGCATAAGTGTATTTGATCAACAATAACCATCATCACTAAGAATATTTATTAAAAAAAAAAGAAGCATCCTTAGTTCCTCACTTGTACTTGATTTGCAAACATACATATCGAACCAATGACATATTCAGGACCCCTCGATTAGGGGACAAAATTTTTATTTGTTTTTCTGTATCTAATGACAATTCTTTTAAATTAATTTTAATTTATTACTCGTTTGATGGTAATTTTTTCTTAAAAAATATTTCATTACAAAAAAATCTTTCTTTTTCTTAATTCTAATTGCATAATCAATCAATCAATTTGATAAAATTAGACCTATGTACAAAAACTCCAAATTTTAACCTTTTACAAAGAGGTCCCTAATAATGGAATGAGAAATTAACTATTATCAAGAAAAAATTTCATGAAATTGACTTCAAAAAAATGTTACTCATGATACTAATTGTATAATTAATCAACTAATTTGATAGAATTAGACCTATGTACAAAAACTTTAAACTTCAGTCTTTTACAAAGATGTCTCTAACAATGAAATGAGAAATTAACTGTCATCCAGAAAAAATTTCATGAAATTGACTTCACAAATATGTTACTCATGATCTTAATTGAAAGAAATGATTGGATCCCAAGAGGGGGGTGAATTGGGTTTTATAAAAATTTTCACAAAACTTAATTGGAAGTTAAAATAATTTTCTGAAATTGGACAATGTTAAAGATCATAATTTAATTCAGAAAATCAAAGTGTTTATCAAGATGAATAATTTTATAGTGCAAGGAATTAAAGAACAAATATAAATCTACACAAATTAATTAATACTTGAGGTAGAAATCAAATATAAATGCAAAACATTAATTAATTAACTTCAAATGTAAATAGAGTAGGGATAGAGAAAGCAAACTTGGAGATTTATACTGGTTCGGCTAATCCCAAGCCTACATCCAGTTCTCAATAAACCACTTGAGTATTTCCACTATAATTGCAAGTTTAATCCGGGTACTTGCAAACCACTACAACATACTTTTCTCCCTCAAGGGTGTCTCTCCCCCTTACAACATGTTTTCTCTCAAACACTAACTCAAGGAACCAATCCTTGAGAAACTAAATTTAAAGGCTTAAGGAAAATAATGGTAGACACTCTCAAAGTGTAGATAACGCAAAAATTAAGTTCAGAATATTTCTCTAGCAATTTAGAGAGAATGAACTCAAGATAATATGAGAAATGAACAATTGAATCTTGATGTAAATGGTGTTGTGAAGTCCCCTTTATATAGTGAAACCTTGCTGTTACAGTGACTGTTTTAGTCAAAATTGCTACAGTAAGCTTTATCATCATTTTTCAACCTTTCTACAACAACCAAAAAACTTTATCAATCTTTTTCAACAATCAATATTCTTTTTCAAATTTGCTACAGTAAAAAGTATTCTTTTTCAAAGTTTATTACAACAACCAATAAACTTTATCATACTTTTTCAACAATCAAAATTCTTTTTCAAAAGTGCTACAGTAAAAGATATTCTTTTTCAAATTATATTACAACACCCAATAAACTTTATCATACTTTTTCAACAATCAAATTTCTTTTTCAAAAGTGCTACAGTAAAAGATATTGTTTTTCAAATTATATTACAACACCCAATAAACTATATCGTACTTTTTCAACAATCAAATTTCTTTTTCAAAAGTGCTACAGTAAAAGATATTCTTTTTCAAATTATATTACAACACCCAATAAACTATATCATACTTTTTTAACAATCAAATTTCTTTTTCAAAAGTGCTACAGTAAAAGATATTCTTTTTCAAATTATATTACAACACCCAATAAACTTTATCAAAAATCAATTTATATTACTATATATAAATATATAAAGCATTAAATATATTTGGGCCAAGAAAAATTGAATCATGCATTTGGGCCAATAAGATTAAATCATACATTTGGGCCAAGAAAATTAAATCATACTATTTGGGCTAAGAAAGATTAAATCATACATTGGGCCAAGAAGATTAAATCATTCATTTGGGCTAAGAAGTTAAATCATTCATTTGGGTCAAGAAGATTAAGTCATACTATAATTCCCACATATTTGTCATCATCAAAACTTATAGCATAATACATTAGGGCAAACAATCTCCCCCTTTTTGATGATGACAAATCACCAAAGAAAAATATGTTACAATGTAATAATCATTATACAATATACACATATTTTTCTTTCCATATTCTTCTCCCCCTATTTGACATCAACAAAAAGGTATAAGGAAGGCAATATATAAAGGCTAAAGCGTATTCCTTCTTTAAGCAAGAATATCATATGACGTCATAGGGTAAAATTTCATCAAAACTTATCATTGATATGCCAAAAATATATAGTTAAGGAAACATTGCATCTCATATAAAGTGACCCTAAAAATATAGAGCATTTAAGTATAGATTAGGCTCCCCCTCAATCAATGCATATTAAACAAATGTAATTTTCAAGATGTATTCATATATGTATCTTGAGGATGAGTACCTACAAAAATTTTGACAACCACTCCGATGCTTAAGTTAGTAAAGTAAATCAAGGATTAAAGGCAAAATTAACTGCTTACGGTCGCATGCATCAAGCATTATCATAATGCAAGGAAATCATTGCCTTTCATTTGCCCACAAAAGCATTATATGTAAGTATGTGTAACTATGAAGATGTATTATCCTCTACACATTTCATTTTATTTAAAAAAATTTTTTTTTGACTTCTCATTTTCTATGAGTGCATGTGGAATCATGACATATTATTCATAGCCTTCGCTCATGATGCATGAATAGCATACACAACATATGTTCTTAGATACATGTAATCATAGCATGATGCAATCAATCATGTATATTGTACTGAAAGCTCTCAAGAACAACACAACAAAGCAGAGAAATACGGTTCTGTTTATCACCATTTTATTAATCCTTAAAATTTTTAATCAAAACAAATTAAATCAGCCGCAAATCCACCGAAAATTGACTTTCGTGGTTTTGCCATTAATACGACGCGTTGTTGGTGTGCATGCGTACCCTAGAGTTCTGGCTTCCAGCTTGCAAAATCCGTAGGATGAACGTGTAGGGGTGCGGCGAAGAGATATTTTCGTTGGCTCTAAGTCATAATTTTCTCTCTATAAAGACTGCCCCAAAGTTCTCAATTACCACACCACAAAGAGTATTTATCTCTAAGCCTACAACTTCCTGACATTCCTCTCTCTTTATACTCCTACAAAAATTTCTAAAAATTTCAAACCATGGCAGCAAGAAAGTTCATTGATCTCACAGTAGAGGCCAGGGAGGAAGAGCTCGACTTAAACTTGAGTCTAGGTAAGGACAAAGGCAAAAGACCTTTAGAAGGATCTCAAGAGAACCGAAAGAAGAAGATGAAGATCGAAGAAGCTGAGGAGATTAGTATAGGCCATACGTCAGAAGACAAAATTGCTTGTCTGGAGCAGGAGGTGAAGAAACTCAAGAAGATGATAGAGGACCAAGAGAAGTTAGCTAAACGCAACAATGCGGCACTGACTTCAAGAATAGATAGGTTCTTCTATTGGTCTACCCAATGCTTCTGCAATCAACAACAAAGAAGTGTTGATTGTATGAATGAGATTTACACTACCCTCCGTGACATTGCTCAGTCTCTTGCTCCAAGGAATGGCCGAGGGGTGATGATACAATACGGGCCTCCTAATCCAAGACCACCTCGCCTGTAGATTGCTCATGCATGAGCAAACCTTCCTTTTTTTTTTTTGCAATGTAATCCTTCAGTTTGTTTTTTAATGCAAGTGGTTTATTTTATTGGACGATACAAAAAAATAATAATAAAGAAAGATAAAAGAAATCAGCTACACAAATTCAGCATAGTATATATATATTGAAAAATATATATCCATTTTAAAGATGGAAAGAATTTTCTGACATGGACATATATATATCATCATTTCAAAGCAAAAGCAAGTTACATACTTATCAAGATAAAACATATTATAACCTGAGTATGTAGTACAATAATTGAGGTAATATGGATTAATAAGATATAATCAGATATAAATTATAATCCATAAACAATCGTTCATAAGCTATATCTTATACAAAGGATATGACATGTATAATGCTCAAACCATGATGAATGGTATAAAGACAATATCTTTATATACAATGATATGATCAAATATGTAAGATATTAGAGAACAATATATCATTGCAATGAAAGTGTGTCAGTAAAAAAATTGCCAACATAGCCAATTATGATCAATGAGTATCACTTAATTAAATAGTAAAGTGGTAAAGAATAGAGATACTCATCAATTTTGGCAAACTCTTATTACTTCTTGAAGTTTCTCCTCAAGATTTTGATATCCTTGTTTTGCTCATTGCTCTTCTTTTGATTCTATCTTCTTGCAATTTTAATAAACTTAATTGATTGATTATTTGCAAGATCCTCTTGAAAACAATCTCTTATAAGATCACTGTCAAGCATTGGTCGACAATTAGGAATGAGCTTAGAGGATAGATTTGAGGACTAACTCCTGCAAAACACTTTTGGTGGAGCACTTTGATGTTCAAATCAGTAATGTTCAAATAAATCTCAAGTACTAGGAGCAACATTATGTTCAAGATATGCCATATTAATAAAAGTGCTATGCTTTCATGAAATGCAATTTTACAAAATATTTGATTTCATTGAAAATATTTAAATAAGATTATAGCAAGGATAAATACTATAGGTAGGAGGAATCTTATTGTTGTGAAGACAAGAAAAATGTGCTTGTAATGGAAGCAAGTTTTCATGATGCGGTAAAAAGGATAGTTTGAGCAAAATTTGGAAGAAAGATTTTAGCTCAAAACAAAATTTGAATCTATAATCTGCATACCTAACAATTGTTTTCAGATATAGCATGCATGAGTATCAAGGATAGATGTAAGGCATATTAGAGAACAGACAAAAGCATTAGAGAGCAGTAAACATATCAGTCAAATTTCTTACAATGCATTCCACCTTATATGTTTACTTATCCATTGCCTCCTTTTGATGCAAGGAAGTGGAGTTTAAATGATGTAGCCATTAAAATGTCATTTCCGCTCCTTGCTTCGAGGTGAATCTGCAAATTAATCTTTTGTTTTTGGTACCCAAATTTCTTTGGGTCCGCCTGGGTCATGAGTTCCTTTTTGAACTCATTTCATTTTTACTCCATGAACAAGATTTTTCTTATAAAAGCATGAGTAAGATTTGTGTCCTTTCAGTCCACAATAAAAACAAGTGCAAGTTGGACTATTGGACATCTTTACAGAAACAAAGAAGTTTTTAGAATGTTTTTGGTTTGATTTCCTTTTAGAAACAAGACCAACTTTGTTAAACCTTCTTCTTTGTTTCAAAACTGAGGTATTTAAAATTTCTCTACCTTGAGAAAATTTTACAAGTGTATTTTTAAGATTATTATTTTCCTTTTTCAAGGAATCACACTTGGTACAAAAGCAATTTTTGTTGGTAGAGATATTTGCTTTTAAAATCAAATTCTCTTCTTGCAAAGTTTTGTTTTGATTTTCAAAAATAAAATTCTCTTCCTTGGAAATAGAAAATTCGTTTTTTAATGTTTCCAACTCATTTTCAAGAGAAGAGTTTTTCTGTTTTGAAACATTTAGTTTCTTTACAAGTATTAGAGATTTTTCATGTAAATCATCAAAGGCATCTTGTAATTCTTCAAAAGAGTAGTCAAATGAATATACCTCATCTTTATCTCTGGCCACAAGACAAGTGTTGGCTTCTTCATTTGTGTTCTCCTCATCAGAATTGCTATTTTCCCAAATGGAAGATAGGTAAGCTTTCTTTGATGATTCAGCTTTTGGTTGTGGTTTCTCTTTTTCTCCTTTTTCTTTTTCTTCTCTCTCCTTAGTGATTTGAGATTTTCCTGTAAGTTCAACACCAAGAGCTTGCAATTGATTAAGCACAAGTTGTATCTCATTAATGATTTTGCAATTGTTCATTTGAGCAATTTCAAGTTCATTAATGAAACTTCTATACCTTAATTCCTCAGCAATAAGATCTTCCTCATGTGCAACTTCAAGAATTTCCCACATTTCTTTTGCAGTTGCACAGTTGGAGATTTTGAAAAATTCATCTTGACTCAATGCACAAGAAATAATCAATTTTGCCTTAGCATTGAGTTGCATTAAACTTCTTTCAGTATCATTCCATTCACTCTTGGGTTTTGGAATGCATTTTCCTTGTTCTTCCTTGACAGGCATATCAAAACCATTTTCTATAACTTCCCAGAGTTTATGGTCTACTGAAATTAAAAACATTTTCATTTCATACTTCCAATATTGAAAATGATTAGCATAAAAAACTGGAGGTTCTGTGAAAGAACAATTTTCAGAAATAAACCACTCGCTAGATCCAACCATGTTTACTTTTAGACGGTTAAGTCTCAAATTAAGAGCCCAAGCTCTGATACCAATTGAAAGAAATGATTGGATCCCAAGAGGGGGGGTGAATTGGGTTTTATAAAAATTTTCACAAAACTTAATTGGAAGTTAAAATAATTTTCTGAAATTGGACAATGTTAAAGATCATAATTTAATTCAGAAAATCAAAGTGTTTATCAAGATGAATAATTTTATAGTGCAAGGAATTAAAGAGCAAATATAAATCTACACAAATTAATTAATACTTGAGGTAGAAATCAAATATAAATGCAAAGCATTAATTAATTAACTTCAAATGTAAATAGAGTAGGGATAGAGAAAGCAAACTCGGAGATTTATACTGGTTCGGCTAATCCCAAGCCTACATCCAGTCCTCAAGAAACCACTTGAGTATTTCCACTATAATTGCAAGTTTAATCCGGGTACTTGCAAACTACTACAACATACTTTTCTCCCTCAAGGGTGTCTCTCCCCCTTACAACATGTTTTCTCTCAAACACTAACTCAAGGAACCAATCCTTGAGAAACTAAATTTAAAGGCTTAAGGAAAATAATGGTAGACACTCTCAAAGTGTAGATAACGCAAAAATTAAGCTCAGAATATTTCTCTAGCAATTTAGAGAGAATGAACTCAAGATAATATGAGAAATGAACAATTGAATCTTGATGTAAATGGTGTTGTGAAGTCCCCTTTATATAGTGAAACCTTGCTGTTACAGTGACTGTTTTAGTCAAAATTGCTACAGTAAGCTTTATCATCATTTTTCAACCTTTCTACAACAACCAAAAAACTTTATCAATCTTTTTCAACAATCAATATTCTTTTTCAAATTTGCTACAGTAAAAAGTATTCTTTTTCAAAGTTTATTACAACAACCAATAAACTTTATCATACTTTTTCAACAATCAAAATTCTTTTTCAAAAGTGCTACAGTAAAAGATATTCTTTTTCAAATTATATTACAACACCCAATAAACTTTATCATACTTTTTCAACAATCAAATTTCTTTTTCAAAAGTGTTACAGTAAAAGATATTGTTTTTCAAATTATATTACAACACCCAATAAACTATATCATACTTTTTCAACAATCAAATTTCTTTTTCAAAAGTGCTACAGTAAAAGATATTCTTTTTCAAATTATATTACAACACCCAATAAACTATATCATACTTTTTCAACAATCAAATTTCTTTTTCAAAAGTGCTACAGTAAAAGATATTCTTTTTCAAATTATATTACAACACCCAATAAACTTTATCAAAAATCAATTTATATTACTATATATAAATATATAAAGCATTAAATATATTTGGGCCAAGAAAAATTGAATCATGCATTTGGGCCAATAAGATTAAATCATACATTTGGGCCAAGAAAATTAAATCATACTATTTGGGCTAAGAAAGATTAAATCATACATTGGGCCAAGAAGATTAAATCATTCATTTGGGCCAAGAAGATTAAATCATTCATTTGGGCTAAGAAGTTAAATCATTCATTTGGGTCAAGAAGATTAAGTCATACTATAATTCCCACATATTTGTCATCATCAAAACTTATAGCATAATACATTAGGGCAAACATTAATTACATAATCAATCAACTAATTTGATAGAATTAGACCTATGTACAAAAATTTCAAATTTCAAGCTTGTATAAAAAGGTCCCTAACAATAGAATGAGAAATTAACCATCATCAAGAAAAAATTTTGTAACTTTGGGAAGTTGGGGTCTTGTGACTATGAGCAGTAGAGAGGGATTGAGTCACTGAAGGGGGTTCAAAAAAATATTAAGAGGATTCAAAAAAAAAAGAGGGGGTAAAATGAAAAAAAATTTACATGCAAATTTGTAAAATTCCTACATCCCCTCAACTACATGTAGCTCTGCCACTGAGTGGGGGTCTTATGATTGTGAGCAGCAGAGAGAAACTAAGTCACTGAAGGGGGTTCAAAAAAATATTAAGAGGGTTCAAAAAAAAAGATATGGCAAAATGAAAAAAAAATTTACATGAAAATTTGTAAAATTCAGGGGGTGCAACTACACCCCTCTAGATATATGTGGTTCCGCCACTGTATCAAACCCTTCTTCGGACAAGGAAAAGTTATTACCCTAGACCTAAATATACTCACTCAAAAAGTCACTAAATGGTGGACTAGTAGTTAAAAAAAAAGAGTAAGTTATCAAAAGATCATAAACTCAAACTTTTGCTGTAATATCCCGAGGATTTATTAAAAACAAAAAAGAAATAGTTAGAAATTTATTGGAAAAATTTATTACGTGAATTTTTTTTTAAAAAGAGAGAATTAAAAAAAATGGAAATGTGAGGAATTATTTAAATTATATATATATATATATATATATATATATAACATAAAGATATGGTTAGCAATAATTTGGAGGTATAAATACAATTTTACCAATTTGACTATAGACCTTATTGAAAAAGCAAAAAGTTTGGGGAGGGTATTCTAACATTTCAACCAAATGAAATATTAGTGGCAGACAAACATATGTATCCCACTCCTTATTGTTATCCCTTGTCGTGAGTCTAGCCAAAGAAAAAGAAGAAAATGAGAGATGGAGAGATTGAAAGTAAGAGAGAGACCATACTGTCAACAACTAATCTTCCTCCTTCCCTATCCTTCTCTAATTCTCTCCCCTGTTTCACGACGCAAGAACAAAGAAGCTGATTGTGGTGTGTTTCGTCTATTCCTTCTGCAATCCGTCTCTCCTATGAGGATCTATGGCAGCTGAGAGCTTCATATGGTGATCTGGTCTCCCTCATGGCTTTGCCATCATTTGCATATGTATGACCCTCCTCCAACATGGTTGGTCAGTGAAAAATCAAGGGATTACGACTGAGCTGTGGAGATAGATAAGGAAAAGCTATGTTAGCAAAATAGACCAATTAAAGGGTAAGGAACTAATTTGATATCTTTTATTCTGTATAATTTTCTTCATCTGTGAATGAAGAAATGGACTTAAGGGTGGAGTTGAGCTGTTTGGTTGTTCGAGTGTACTTTGGTTGGTCAGAATTATACTAGAACTGAACACAAATTGGAAACCATAAGATACAACCAATTAAGTTTAGATTATTTGCTACTATTGAAGTTTTGGGACTGTTTGAGGCATTAAATGAGCTCCAATAGTCATGAATTTTGGTATATGACTAGAAATGGTGTCCAAGAATATACTTAAATTATTTCAGAATTTTCTGGGTTGGTTTGGTACCCCTAATATACCTAAAACTGTGACTAAAATTTGTAAAAGGCAGAATAAGACTGATCTGTTATGCTACTGGTTTTATGTGGTTTTGGATGACCAAATTAATTTCTAAAATCATGAATTTTTTATGGGGAACTCCTAACATGTTATTAATCTTATCTGGAAAGTTTCAAGCTCATCAAAATTGGTTTGATTGGTCAAATAAACATGAAAACAATACTTTGTTCAGTGCAAAGCAAATCTGGCCAGTTTCAGAAATTAGTTCGGTTTTAACAGCTAAAGACCTCTTTTTAATCTGAAATTTTTATGGAACTTAGATAAGACATGAATCTAAGGATCTATAAAATTTCACGGCGTTTGGACATGATTATCCAAGTCTATAATGCACAACACCGTATCTATTCAAAATTTAGACAGCTCTGACCTTTAGTCACTAATAAGGTCTTTAATAGGGTCTAACGATAGAGTTAAATTCTGAAATTTTTATCCTAGTATGTTAACATACTAATAACGATTTGTACCAAATTTCATAATTTTTGGAGCTATAGTTTATTCCCAGAAATTTCTTAAAGATTAGTTCTGATTTTAACCTCAAAACATAATAAAGCTAAATGAATGATAGCCTATGTTCTAATTAAGTGTTATCTCTTTGCTTGGCTTGATCTTTAGGCCTTTGATGAGTTCCTTGGCATTTATCCTCTGATTTGAAGTGTAGAATTTTAGCTTGGAATCGAGGTGAGAGATCCTACCTTACCTTGTTTACTTATTTAATGTATATATTAAAAGTATACTCTATATATATATATGTGACATGAAATTCATGCATTCATGTTAAACATTGAAATGTGTAAATATGATTCTGTTGTGAACTTTTCCTGAAATGAGATGCATATGGTTGCCTATGATTGTGTAATGTGATTGTGTAATGTGATTGTGTAATGTGATTGTGTTTGATCTTGAGAGAAACAGAAATAAAGTTTATGGGATCCCATGGGATGAAATAAGGGTGGAACGAGATCACTATGGCTACGTGATATTGAATATGATATTCGTCCTTTAAGGACAGGGTGAAATAAGGTTGGATTACAGATTGGTCCCTTTGAGGACAGGGGTGAAATAAGGGAGGATACGGCAGGGGCCGTGGGGCAACGGCCACTTATTGTGGACGGGACCCGAAAAATGTCTGGGAACTTGATTTGGAATTGTATGAATTGTTTGAATTGTTTGAAATGTGATTTGGTTTGATCTTAAATATGTTGTTAATAATTGCGAGGTGATTTCAATGTGTGTGTCTTGATAAATATCTTGTACACCAAAACTTAGATGATTATACCGTTAGATCAATTATATATATCTGCATGTATATATGTATACTTATATTGTGTGTGAATGTGGTAGAATTCTCTCAAGTAGAAGCTGTTTTCAGTTTCAGGTATGGAGAACTTCCTAATCTGACGACGTTCACGCCAAGATTACTTTTTTCCATTTGTTTAGGATAAAGGTATAATGTTTAGGACTTATTCTAATATATAAATCTAGAAAAGCTCTGTAATCGGGTAGGTTTGTTCAGCGGCGTAATGTGTATAATTGTAACGTGTATGAGAAACTCAGTTTAGCCATAATTTCTTATTATTTTGTAAGAAGAGAAATAGTTTTTTTTTATTTCTTAAATTATGTAATTTAAATTAATTGTATTTAAAAGAATAACCAAAATAAGGTTTAGTATTGTGCTTAAGAGAAAGATAGGCTTACGCAGGTGAGGTGAAATTCACTTTCCGTGCCGGTCACGTGCTCAGATTTTGGGACGTGACACTTGCTCCATGGAGGTAAAAAAAAAAAACTTACTCAAATGTTCATTATTTAAATTAATTTATTTATTTTTCAAGACGTTCAAGGCATGCAGTGTCAAGCTGTGAAAACTCTCTACTTATTATACTTTTCTTAAAAAAACATGATAACAAACACAAAAATCACTTACTTTACATTTTACTTATTTTATATTCTAGTGTTAACGGTGGTTTTTGGTCTAAACTAAATCCAACAACAAATATTTGAAGAAAATCGAAAGCGATATATAGATTTCAAAGTTATGCAGTAATCTTGTTAATAAGTAAAAAATATGTCGAAAGCTTAGTAATTTGAAACATATAATGGAGTGAAATAAAGAAAAGAAGGCTGAAAATACGCTTTTGCAAAAAATTTAAATAAAAGCAGTAAGAACAAGAAAGTAAATTAGAAGTAAATGACAGGACATAAAAGATAAATTGTAGAAAGTAAAAGGTTAATAAAAGTGCAGTAAATTTTTAGAACCATTAAAGAAAGCGATAAATAACTTGAATAAAACTGCAGAAAAAGATAAAAAAAGTAAAAACGAATAAGTTTAAAAGACGAACTTTGAATTAAAATTGATTGGAATGTTTAAGAGGAAAACATACTTTGATGTTAATTCGTTAATATTCTAAGTGAGATGTTAGGATGTTTAATTAAGAGATGTCAACCTTGATTACATTGAAAAGCTTGGTATTTATAGGCTTTGAAACTTATAACTACCTATCTATCTATTTGACACATATACTTGACACATAAGTGACAGTTTCTTTTGTATAACTGTCTCGAACACACTTGTCGAATAGTGTGCTTCTGACCATTTTACTTCGACAGTCTTATCCACAATATACTTGATAGTGTTATAGCGAACTACTTCAAATTGACTTGTCTATTTTATTTGTTCTTCTCTGTCAAATTCCTACGTGCTCGATTTTTGGATTCGACAATCGCGAATTGCTTCAAGCTGATTTTTGTCCATACGACTTATTTTGCTCTTGTCAAATTCCTATGTGTCAGATTGCTAGTTTGACTCTATAATCGGCACTACTTCATTGCACCTATTGACAACAATTACTTGTTAGCCAAACAACATAACTTCTGTCGATAATTATATATTTAAAAATAATCGTCTAATATCTAGCCATGTAGATTGTATACTCTTTGTTAATATCCAATAAGTCCACACATTGGCAAAATAATTATAATTGAACCCCATTTACAAAAGCTATAGGTTGCGCCCTCAAGTAAAAAAACCCATAGTCTACTTCACTCAATCTGATATGAATTTACTTAAAAAAAAAAGTAAATTTGTGCAAGCTGACAGCCTGTTTTGTCTGTCTATCCATATATAAAAGGGCCGGATCGACTATTTTTTTGGCCTATTCCAAGACGGGCCACTCCAACCCACCCCACTTTTATTGAAATTCGAGACAAGCTGACTTGTTTTGAAAATTTGATAGAAAGGAAAATGAAAAGAAAAAAAGAGAAGGAAAATAGAAAAAAATAATTTTTAGTACGTGATGAAAAAATGAACGAAAATAGATATTATTTTGTTTGGTATACATTTTTAAATAAAAATGAAAGAAAAAATATAGGATAATTCTACTAAATTATTCTTAATTTAAAATTGTTAAAAAAGAAAAGAAAAGCAAAGTTATCTTCATTGTACTGTCTTATTCACGCCTTTTAGCTACCTTCATTATGCTATGTTAATTTAATAACTAAATTATAAATTTAACAAATAATAACAAATGTCCAAAATTAATATAACTTCTTTTTATGCATAATAAAACAAGTTCTAGAAGCCTCTCTGTAGAAGACACAAATCCTCTTTCTGCAATCTCTTGTTGATGTCTCTAGAACTTTAATCGTCGAAGGTCATCGTCGCGTCCTTGCAATCTCTCGTCAGTGTCTTTATTCCCATCATCCTTGAAGGTCATCGTCACGTCCTTGCAATCTCTTGTCGATGTCTCCGTTCGTGTCTCTTTCTCTATTCGCTCGGCAAATATTGACGGAAGCTTCACTGGTGCCGATGGCTGTTCACATGATTCAGAAAACTAAATTAGGCATTAAATCGATAAAAATAATGATTAAAAGATCAATAGTTAGATTAGAATGAATCATAATTGAACTGGTAATAATTAAAAAATATTAAAATATATAATTAAAATAACAAAATACTTCACAAAGTTAAAAAAATTGTGAGAAAAACATATTTCTTATTTTTTTATTAAATTTATCCATCTATTTTTTTATCAACTTTTTAAAACTAGGATAAATACACATTAAAAAATAAAAATAATAAAAGTTTGATTAAAATTTAATTTCTACTTTCCTCATTCAATTATTGTTTGTACTTTTCTGCCTTTTCATATTCTTATATCTTTTACAGTTGCACACGTTACTCTTTTATAACTGCCTTTTTTATTTTTAAGATTGGAAGTCATTCTACTTATTGCAAAAAGTTGCCTTCTCTCTCTCTATTTTGAATTTTCTACTTTGTTATGTACTTAAGTTCAAGTATTCAATAACTACTATCCAGTTCAGTCACTTCACTCTCGTAGCATGCCTCCATCTTGTGCCATAACTAACCGTCTCGTCTTGTGTTGTTTTTGGCCGTCTTGTCTTGTGCTATCTCTATCTTCGTCTTATGCCATCTTGTTTTCTTCTTCTTCTTCTTCTTCTTCTTCTTCTTCTATTCTGATATTGTGATGAAAGCTGACGATTTTTTTTAATATTTCTTAAACTGGTGTAATCAGAGAATTAGCCAGTTTTCACCGGATTGGCCTGTTTGAGACTGGTTCAATGACTCTCCAGTTTTATGGGCTAACTCGGATTAGACAGCTGGCCGGTTCATCGATTTTTCAGTTCGACTGGTTAATCTGATTCGATTTTCAGATCATTGGTTCACAACAATCTCTTCCTTCGACGATGACCTTCTTTCACAGTGATCTATTCTATTTCCATCGGTGATTCTAAAGGAAAGAATCTGCTTAGTTTCAATTTTTGTCAGAAAGAATTTGAAGGAGAAACTTGTGAAAAGGTTCACTTTCCTTCTCCATCTACTTGGTTTCAATTTTTGGTTCCTTGTTGAAGATTGTCGGTTCATTGTTTAATGGGCGAAGGAGGAGAGGGCAGAAGAGTCCAATTTTTTCCTTTCCATTGAAAGCTTCGGATTTCCATCCAAATTTTGCAGAAAAATGCCGTAGTAAAATGAAAAGACAGTTTTCCATTGACGAAAATGCTTCATAGAAAATGAAACATATACCAAATGTGGAAAAAATGAGACTTCAACAAATTTTCGTTGACGAGAATGCCCATACCAAATGACACCTTAGTTTCTATTATTTATTGTGGCTATACAAATATATTTTTTAAAATATTGACTTATTGGTTAACTGGATCCAATTTGAGTTACGCTAAACTAGCCTAACACATTTTGGTGTTTAGGTTTTAAACATAGACATTCAAAATAATGAAACATCCCACGTACCCATAAAATAATTCACAACAAAGATGATGACCCATATTAGACTTTATTCACATGCAAACAAATCCAATGTTCAACCCACCATAATGCAAAATCTATGAAGAGCTACAAAACAAGGAGGTGACGTGGGAAAAGTTAGCATCACCGTCAGCAACATAGGACATTGTGGGGACCCCCTAGCATAAGATTTTAGCATATTTATATGCAGCTTTTATTTAAGAATTAATGAGAAAAATTATGCTATATATGTAATAATTAAATCTCACACTTAATTTCTTTAATAAAATATGCAATTAAAGTTAAGCATGAAATTTAAATATTTTTTATATAATTTAATATACATATAATTAGTTATTAAAATTTTTTTTAATATTATTTTATTATTGAAACATCTAATAATAAGTTTATGAGAGAAAAAGACATCTTGTATATATTGTTATAATTTTATATGTTAAATAGTTTGTTTTATAAATATATAAAAATTTAAACTCTTAATCATTAAGTACATAAGTTAACTAATAAAAAATTAATTTATTTTAATCAATAATCTTAAGTTTAATTTTTTTAAAATATAATTACGTTAAAATTTAGATAAAAAATCTTTATCATCTATTATAATCTTTATTAATTGAAATTTAAATTAGTTAACGTTATAACGTTGAATGCCTGATAGTGTAAAAGAAAAAAAAAAAACTCTTGCGATCATTGTATGCTTTCAAAAGTGGGTCCATAATAGATTCCATTTGTATGGAATAATCAAGAGGTATGTAATTTGGGGGAAGAACACAAGAGAATAGAAAGATAGACAAAGACAAGTGCTTGTTGATTTCCAGCTCAGATGCGCTATTGCTTTGCTTGCTCGTGACTCAATTTCAAAGATTTTCAACTTTATGCATTTTTTCTTCTTCGTATGTGTGTTGTTTTTTGTTTTTTTATAATTATAATTTAAAATTTATTAATATAATTTTGGTATAAAATAATATGTTTAAAAATTTTTACATTAATGTAATTTTATCCTTAAACAATAATTTTGATGAAAAGTCTCTAAATTATTATTTTTATAAATTATGATTTGTCTAAACTTAAATTTTTTTAAAATTAATTATGTAAATAATGATTTATCCAAACTTAAATTTTTTCAACTATTTTTTGAACATTCACTTATTCTTCTTCTTTTTTCTCCGTTTTTCATCACTTCCTCTGGATTAGGATGTATCATAGTCTTTGATTCATGATGATGCTTTGGTTTGAAATCAGGCATATGTACTTTTTAAAAAAAATATATATATATATTTCTAAATAATATATTTTTTATTAAAATAAACTAATATTTTAATATTTTAATAATTATCTAATTTAATAAATTATGTAACTTTTTACTTATATTTTAACGTTTAGCATTTCTTTTATATTTTATGCTGTTTTATATATTTATTAACATCTGACTATATAAAGTAATAACTAACAAATTTTAATGTTAAATATATTTATATAAATAACTTGCAATAATACATCTGGCAGTTCCTTTTCTAAATATATTTATATAAAAAACTCATAGGTTTTTATCATTTGAAGAAGGAAAAGTTTATTAAAAGTAAGATTTTCAAGAGATTAATTTTTTTTATTAAATTGTCTCAAATTTATATGTATGATAATACAAAAATATTTTATATAAATCTCAAAATAATTTAACTACTATAAAGCTTGATCTTTTGAAAAAATTAAACTCATTCTATAAACTTATCATTTGTAGAAACCATGTAGCATGGTCCATTTCTCGCATGTCGACATCGATGTAGCCACAAATGTAAGTAGAGGAAACACAACTGCATCAACCCAGGGAGTCACGCAACCCCTGCAATCAGACGGCCGCACTAAATGTCTTTTGAAAAAAATACACCATCAACCATTTGATCATCCATCCAATCGTGATCAAATAATTATCAATAAATACTTTGAAAAAATACATTGTCATTCATTTGATATTGATTCTATGTGCCTAAAAAGACTGTTGGAAGAAAACCGTTTTTGTCAAATATCTTAAGTATAAACTTTATAATTTAAAATAATTCACACTTCATTTATTGAATTGAGTCTAACAAAAAAGACTAATTTACAATCATGTTTGAATTCATAATACTTCAAACAAATTGTCTCTAAAAAAAAAATAAAAAAAAATAATTCATCATTTCAGAATAATTAAAAAAATTTAGATATTTAAAATAACTGAAAAATTGTATAAAAGAAAAACTAAATTAGAAACTTGGAAAAAATTGTAGGAACCAAGAGGGAAAAAGAAATGCTTTGATTTCTAGGCACAAAATAGAGGGAGACGCCAAAAGAAAGGACCTTTGTCGTCCGCCGCAGCCGGAACCTCCAGTCTCCCAGCACAGCTCTCGAACTTCGTTCTTCAGTTTCATCATCCTCTATATATATATATATCAACACCCTTCAAAAAGGGACAAAAGAATAAGTTACAGCGAAACAGAAATGGGTCGGCGTAGTTACAGAGGAAGAAATGGACAAGCAAGTTCAAAGCCTATTATGGCTTTTATAAACAGCAAATTCGCGCTCTCTGGAAGGCAGAGTAATTAGAAGCTGAGGAGGCTGATCAATCCATCAAAGCAGTAATAAAGATGTGGATAAGGTGTTGAGCCAATAATGCTTACAATTCTTCTATTTTGCTTGCTGCTTTCGAACTTGTACGCTTTCGAAATGTACCTTTTGCTATGTAACCGACTTCATCCTACCGTTCCAACACCGTTTGACCCTTTTTCGTAGACATCATAAAACATTTTTTTTTTTGAAAAAAATTGCAGTGCCTACGAGCACATCTAAATCTCCAAGTAAAGTTTCCTATTTTTTCCCTTTCTCTTTTCAAGCTTACATGGGAGCGCTTTTGCTAGCCTTTTTTATTCTTTCACACTCTGCTAGATTATTCTTTTCTTCTTCTCTTTCTTTAATGGGCTCGGTTTTTTCCGGACTATGAATGCTGTTCGAACAAAATATATATTAACTAAGGAATTGAGAGAAGCTATCCCAAAACCCAATGATCGTTTTACGCTTGTTTGCATAGTTGAATTTGGTATTAACTGATTGATAAGGAAGGAATTAGCAAGATTCATCCAAGTAGGACATTCGGTGGTTTTAATAACCTTCCGTACTTAATTGGGGATTTTTCCTTTCGTTTTAAGGATTTTGCATTTTCGCTTTCTGGATGATTTTGTGGCCCGCATTCTTGATGGAACTTGTTTTCACCAAATGGGCATGCGCATTTCTACTCTGTTGTTGGCTCATCACTTCTGGAGTATATTCAGGTAAGTTTTGTTACTTGAATTCTTTTGCGTTATCTTGTATTTATCTTCCTATTTCATCGTTAATGTTCGAACACAATGCCATTAATCGAACATCTGCCTTGTTTCTCTCATTCAAGTGGAGGGATTGCGTGGGGATTCCAAAGTGAGAGGAGTGAACTTAGGAGGGTGGCTGGTCATTGAAGGTTGGATTAAGCCTTCATTGTTTGATGGCATCGCCAATGGAGACATGCTTGTGAGCTACTGCTTCACATTGTGTATTTTTATTTTTCTTTTCTGTAATTGATTTTCTTTCGGGATTTTACTAACTGATCTGGCTGAACCGCAAGTTGATATTGGAAATGTAGGATGGAACAGAGGTACAATTTAAGTCAGTGACATTGCAGAAGTATGTATCTGCTGAGAATGGAGGTGGGATGAATGTTACAGTTGACAGAGATGTCCCATCTTCATGGGAAACCTTCACGGTAAGATGCTAATTGCTTTCTTCGAATTTAAATTTCTATGCATGTGTTATATGTGAGCTTGCCTCTGATTTTGATGTGTAATACTAATATCATAATATGTCAATGATCAATCCAATGATACAATCTGCGGTTATTGTCAGGTTAATATAGTCTTTCTTGTACAAAAACACCAGTATGTTATTGTCAATGCTTGTGATTTTCCCTATCTTTGTTTTCTCAGGTTTCATGCAGAGCCCGAAAAATATTTCGGGTTGCAATATCTCATTGTTACTTGTGAGCATTTGGTGTTGATCATGCATTTTAAATTGGCATGCTGGTCCTTATCATGAATATTGTGTAATTTGTGTTCATATCATAGATCTGCATTTACATTGTAATTCCATTTAAAGCCACATTTGATTTAGTCTTTATTTGTCCAGTTGCACAATGCACCATCTTTTGAATTTGTAAACTAGAATATCGTTGAAAGTATTTTGTTGTGGCTTGTGCTAATCATAGTGTCCTATTGAACTTAACTAGGGTGACTATGAATAATTACTAATGCTATTAGTAATATGATTTCAAAGCTATACCAAGATAGTTTTGGTTGAACAACATATGCTTTCATATACCTAGAATTGTCCTGAAGAATAAATTTCAGATGTTGAAATGTGGAAACAAGCATTAGTTTCTCCATATGATCTGTTGTAAGCTATTTATACTAGTGACATTCTTAGTCAGAATACATGATAAACAAATACTTATTTGTGTAGTGGAAAAGAAAAAAGAAAAAGAAAAAGAAAAAGAAAAAAGACCTCCCTGGAAGAGGCTACTTTTCCATTCAAAACAACCAACAAATCCTTGTCATGGAAGATGAAGTTTACTCTATCATCTGGAACATTTGAGACTCATTTTTTAATTGCTACATGGCTATCAGTGGTTGGTGGTTTTGGTGCATTAGACATAAAGTAGTATAATAAAAAATGGGGATTGGATTAAACATTCTCTTACCTTATTTGCTTTCTTAATTTTATATTCAGTTACTTTTAGGATTCAAGACTGGGAAGGGCACTGATTGGCTCACCGTTCCCAGGCACTATCGTGATATTTTTGTTGGAAGAAATTGGAATTGCAGGATTTTTTTTTTTTTTGTAGTTGAGTGTGGAATTAATTTTAAGTTATTGTTCAATCCTAATAGAGGATATTTGTATGATGGTACCTGTTATTTTGATTTGGTCTTATTTTAACTAGTTTTTCATATGCTATTATCTGTGCTGTTCCATGGATAATTGAATATAAATGATAGGCATAAGCAATCTTAGCAGGACTTCAAACATAATGAAATATTGTAAATGATGAAGTTGTGTTACAGTGGAGTGTGGGAATAAGTTTAGTCCAACAATTTCATCTTTTCTTGTTGCAGTTATGGAGATTGTCGGAATCAGAATTTCAATTCCGTACCTCCGAAGGCCAATTTTTCACATGTGATGGTGATGGGTGCACTGTCTCTGCAACAGTAAAATCACCTTCAACATCAGAGTCATTTTACATTGAACGGAAAGAGAAGAATAAAATTCATATTAAAACTAACAAAGGGGCTTATCTCCAGGTATTCATCCCCTTGCATTTCTGCTTAAAGATATAGTGAAAAGTAGCCATTTGGTTGCATGGTGTATTACCATAGCATTCTTCTGTAAATATGTTGAGCAGAAGAATAAAAAGTAAGATAGTATAGTATTCATGTTTGCAATAGTACCCAATGTGTCTTCAACTGAAATCCACCATGAGAATTTAGTCTCTCTATTAATCATTTATGAACTTTTTCTTTCCAGGCTCTGAAAACTACAAGGATTTTTCAAAAGCTTTGAATATTGCAGTTGTTTTTCATTTCTAATCAAACCACTCAGCAACTTATTTTGTTAATTTAGATCTGGTGCAAACGTTGAGATTCAGATTTCCTCGAATGCAGACTTCAATGATGTAATCCATAATGCAATCTCTATGATACGTTAGGCTGCTTGTAGTTATGGATTTCGTGATTTTTACCTTCCACTGGGTCCTGATATATTATTGAAACCTATAGTGTCGCCTATATGCACCAATACTATATTTAGGAGAACTGAAAGGGCATGTGAAATTAATTTATCTTGTAATCCATCGTATTGATATCAAACTTCAAACAAATTCTCCTGATTGTATTTATGCTATATCTATAGGCTACAACAGGTGGTCAGCTTACAGCAGACTATCCAGATGTGCCAGTATGGGATAATAACTCTGCCACATTTGAAATGACAATTGTAGTAAATAACTTACATGGAGATTACCAGCTAGCAAATGGATATGGCCATGATCGTGCAAAAGAGGTTCTTAAGGTAAAACCATATTTAGAAGATGTTTTCTTTACCGATCTGTGTCATTAATCTAGGGCCAAATATACCTCTGATGCACCTGCATTTCTACAAGTATCCTTTGGGATCAGCAATTGTGAAGTGTGTTAAACATTCTACTGCTTGCAATAACGATTTTTTTTTTTTGCACTGAGAAAAATTTTTAAACTTTAAAGCAACCAACTGTTTTATTATAAATCTGACAATCTCTTAAAAACTTTCCCTCATCCCATTTATTTAGCAAATTAAGTGAGCTGCTTTGTAAATTGTTGCATTTATTTGCATTCTTATTATAAGTATATTGAGCAAATAAAGTCAGCTTTGTTTATAAGGACTGTAGCATAGCTCCTAAAAGTTACTTGTTTGGTTTTGCATTTCAAGTAGGCTTCCAGTATGTTCCCCTATTTCCTGCTTTGTGGTATATATAGACTTCCAAATTCAGAAAGATGAAACAGCAGACTTTGTTCCTATTTGATCCTTTGGTTTTCTGTAACTGCAGAGACATAGAAATAGCTTTATCACTGTAGACGATTTCAATTTTCTGTATAGACATGGAATCAATACAGTGAGGATACCAGTTGGTTGGTGGATTGCTTTTGATCCTGATCCTCCAGCTCCATTTATTGGAGGAAGTCTTGAAGCTCTAGATAATGCATTTTCATGGGCACAGTAGGTCTTTCTTCCACTGTATTTTCTAAACATTGTCGGCACCTTTGGAACTTCATGTTTCTTTGTAACAATTTGCATTATTATTATGTTGCAGAGAATATGACATAAAATGCATAATTGACCTGCATGCTGCCCCTGGCTCTCAAAACGGGATGGAACATAGTGCAAGCAGAGATGGAGTCACTGGCTGGCCCACAAATCCAGACTACATTACAGAGACCTTGCATGTTATAGATTTTTTAGCTTCCAGGTATGTTCTGGGTGTGTGAATGGATTTTGAGATATGATTTTTTTTTTTTTTTTTTAGAACTGTAACTTCCATGTTCTTTAGAATATTGATTGGAGGTCATCTATATCTCATGCTTGCCATGAATCTGTCTGCTAAATATGCTCCTTGTGAGGAGGGATTATATACTGGACACTATGCATGCCTTCTACCAATTTGTTGAAAATTTGATAGGCCCGGTCCAAGTCTAAATTTGGAGTGCTGGTCCAAATTGATTGTTGGACTTGATCAAGTGTGATGGCTTGCCCTTCTGTCCAAAATGCCTAGAGCAAATTTGGCTTTGGCTTGTTCACACACATATACCTCTATTTTTCTTCTTATCCCACCAATGTGGGACTTCATTCCAACGCAAGTAACTGTATTGGTAAAAGAAACTAATATTTTTTATAACTTAACATGAAATTTTATTAGCATATGGATGCTGACCTAGTAGTGTCTTCCTTCAAAATTAGAACTTTCGTTCGGTTAAACCATCGTATAGCAGTTGCTAGTTATCTCATTGAAACCATCATATAGAAGTTGGTTGCTGATATTTTTCTGAGACTGTGAACTATTACCCCTAAATGCAATAGCCTTCTTTTTTGGATGGTGAAGCTATTATTTTTGGGTTACATGACAGTGCAGCTTTTATTGCTAAGGAAATGCTGGGTGAACCCTTGTGCTAACAATACTGACAGATTCTCTTTTACAGATATGCAAAACATCCAGCGTTGCTGGGAATTGAGCTTTTAAACGAACCGTCAGTTGCCACTGTTCCATTAGATACTTTAGTTTCATACTACAAGCAAGGCTACCAAATTGTCCGGAAATATTCATCATCAGCTTACGTAATAGTTTGCCAGAGAATTGGCAATGCAGATCCTTTGGAGCTTTATCAGGCTGGCATAGGCTCTGAGAACGTAGTTGTAGATTTACATTTCTACAATCTGTTTGACAATATCTTCGTTAACATGAGCACTGCAGAAAACATACAATTCTTATACAAAAGCAGAGAAGCTCAGCTGAAGGCCTTGGACAGTGGAAATGGTCCACTTGTTTTCATCGGTAAGTCTACTTTTGTCGGTAGTAAATGTTGTTTTTACACTCTTGAAGGAGGAACCGTGACCTGAAAGTACCGATCTCAGGGGAATGGGTAAATGAGTGGAACGTTTCAAGCGGATCTCAGGTGGATTATCAGAACTTTGGAAAGGCACAGTTAGAAGTCTATAGTGCAGCTTCCTTTGGATGGTCTTATTGGACGCTGAAAAATGACAGGGAGCACTGGGATTTTGAATGGAACATTAAGAAGCACTATCTTCAATTTGGTAAAGAATTCAGATTCATATGTTCACGTTTTGAGAAGCAACAACATTGATATCTGATAGGGTGGTGCTTAATTCAAGTTTTTAATGCGTATGTTATTGATTCATGCAGGTAACTCCCCCAGCAAACATAGTTTCAACAGCTTAGGATTTTTAGGATTGGCATGTGCCTGGTTTTGTCTCGTTCGTTTTCTATGAAAGGTCATGCTCTAGTTCTGCATAATCTATATTTCTTGGCCCTTTTTATTTTATTTTTTAAATTCATGTCGCCATCACATTGTTTTGCTAATTGTAGAGCGCATTAGTGTTGTATATGTATCGATGATATAGTCTGAACAACAACCGAAAGGCAAATTTTCTATCTAAATAGCAGCCACTTCATGCAAAGATAACTTGTGTGCTATTATGAATTAAACTGAAAACTATCCCAGAAAAGGAACCCAAAAAAAAAAAAGAATTATGAGGGATGAATATTGAACTCCAGTAGCAGAAATCACCAGAGTAGAACCAATCACTGGTCAAGAATCAACTTGGCCTTCCTCTCCAAATCAACTTGGACCAGATAAAGACAGCTCTAAAATCCAAGTCAGTTTGGTCCCTCCCATGAGAGTAACATTGAAGATAGTGGAGCAACTGGACAAAGACATAAATGGAAGGGCGTAGATGTTCAATTAATTTAAGTATGTGTTAGAATTAATTAGTCTAATTATAAATTTAGTTAAGCAACGGGTTTTGCCCAACATTGAATTCAGAATAGATTAGGTCTTGGTTAATGGTGAATATTGTGATACGTTGAATTACTTACAAATCTATTTGAGGGAAGGCTCAACTTATAACTCGTTTGTAGTCAATTGATTTTTCATCATATTATTAACTAAATTAAAAAAGAGAATTATTATTTGGTGATTTTAATTAAATTAAAATTATAGCTGTAAGAGCTAAAAAGTTATTACTGTTGTTTTAACTACAGTTAAAAGGGAGAGGTTATTTTTTTTTTCTTTTAGAAGAAT
This sequence comes from Biancaea sappan, assembly GCA_037074585.1. Taxonomy (NCBI): domain Eukaryota; kingdom Viridiplantae; phylum Streptophyta; class Magnoliopsida; order Fabales; family Fabaceae; genus Biancaea; species Biancaea sappan. Next base: position 13,477,540 of record CM073491.1, on the reverse strand, counting down.
TTAATTTGTTATCTATCTAATTTTACTCTCTCCAGTAATTGTAATTTCTCTTTACACTCCAAAACTCCCCCCTTTATAATTAATTCTTTAGACTCATGAACAAGTATAATTATTAGGGATTAATTGTTGTTTTAAAATCTCCGCTCAATTGCCATTGTAACAGAAAGTCATAATGTGATATCATTAACTCGATTGCCTATTGAACATGAAGTGATACCATTAATTTGATTTGATAATATGGTGTTCAAGTTAAAGATAAAATATTAAAACCAATAAAATATTGCTTTCAATCAGATGATGATGAGTCAGGTGGGAATGGAAGATTACATTCAAATAAAATCCAAAATTCCAGGGCTTCGTGTCTCTTTCCGAATGAAGCGACATAAGGAATCAGAAACAACTCATACAATTGATATTAAATGTACAAATTAACGACTTCGTTTTTATATAATATATCGCTCACGGTCACTTTAGCACCCATTTATGATATCATCCTTCAAAAAATGAAGCTCTAAAAGGATACCCAATTATGTTATCTCCTTTGCTTTTTGCTTGCATTTTTTTTTTTTATAAATTTTATGCTATTTTGGGTGAACTTTCGAAGGGATAAAATAGTCTTTCCAACTGTAGTACATTGATCCATCATCGGCAATTAATTAGCAGAAAGAACTATGAATAGTATGTCTTCAAATTTTAAAAAATGTCAATAATAGTGAGTATAACAAAATAATTTAATAAACAATAAAAGAGCTCTCCTTATTTTTCTCCCACTCCTTTTTTTTTTCACTCTAGACTTCTTACTTGTTTTTTAATTCTCGTCTTCACTCCTTTTCGAGATGCCAATAGTATTGTTTTAAAAGTTATTTACATTAATTTAGTTTTTAAATAGAAGCGATAATGCTGTGTGCGTGCGTACAATTTCTGGAAGATTACTTTTGTGCAAAAATAGTAGAATACGGAGAATATCATGAGCTGTCAGGCATTCCAAATAAACAAAATTAAGCAAAACTAAAACATGTGGGGAATGTTATGTCAAAAAGTAAATTCCCAGTTAATTATAATATGAGATTAGAGTAATAGGATTAATTACTTGATGAAAATAAGTATTGGTTATGATATTGTAATTGTATGCAGTTAGATCACTTCTTGTGATAGTGGTACGAACAATAAAATTATATATTATCGAATTCATATATATATATATATATATATAATTATATATACACACCAAGAAAGATTGTACCAAGACCTACAACATCGAGATGTGGTGTAGTAGGTTAGAGTATTTATAATGATAATTTTTAAAAGGTTTTTAAATTTAAGAATTAATTTTTATTTTAATTTACCAATATTGTTCATCATATTGATTGTCATGTATAATAACAGTTCTTATATAAAAAAGATAATAAAATAATTAACTCATAATAAATGTTAGTGAAATTAGTTGAGAGTAATAAATAGTAAAGTAGTGAACAGTTAATTATAGGGTCTATTTGTGAGTTTTTAAAATATTCACTACTGAAGTGAAGAATTGTTTAAAGTGGTGGAGAATTATTTAAGTCGATGTGACACTGTATGATATATAATAAGAATCCAATTGAAATTCACTACTTTAAATACTTTTAACTTCAAATATATTGGCCAATCATTTTTTCAACTAATTATGACTTTGTTATTACGAATGCTTTTGGGTATCCAGCGCATCTTAACAAAATTAAAATTAAAATAAAAATAAAAGTATTTTTTATTTTTTTAATATTTACACTAAATTTTAATTTTACCCTCAACTTTTTTTTACGTCGATTATGTCTTATATGTTTTTTTTTTTAATTTATTTTTTTTATTAACCGCTCAGTCAGTATTTTTCATTAATAGAATAAACAACATTAGTAAAAATAATAAATTTGAAACAAATATAAAACATGTATGACATAATTAATGCAAAGAAAAGTATTATGGACGAAATTAAAACTTAATATAAATGTTGGGGACGTAAAAAATACTTTTGTCAAAATTAAATTATCTATTTTTTTCTTTAAAATATTATAGTTTTCTTAATTTAGTTTTTAAAAGATAAATATCTTAATTTAATCCTCAAAAATTAAATTTATCTCAATTTTATAATTCTATTTATCAAAGTAAGTTTTAAGAACAAAAAATTTAATATTTGATGATGGTAAATTTCAAATTTATCAATGATATCAAATTGGGATAAATATATTTTTTAAGAACTAAATTGAGGCTCTAAATTTGTGAAATATGGTTATAGGACCCAGACCGGCCCGCCTAAGTCGACCCAAAAATTGGTGACTTGGAGTCTAACCTTATCCGAGTCAAGTAAATGGACCGAGTTGCAATCGACTTGATTTTTTTCCCCCCAGTTTGCTTTGCTTCACAATTCGGTGTCTACTTTCCCAGATTGTTCCTGTAGCGGACCCATGGAAATCTACCACACCACTGATAAACTCAAAGGATCATATTAGTGAAAAAGTAGATTAGTTGATTATACAAGAATCACACAAGAATACAACATATAGTGTAAAAGGCTAAAAACATTCTTGATGCATAATATATTATTATGTTTAAATAATTTTATTTATGACTTTATAAATTATTATAAATATTTATAACTTTATGTTTGAATTATTATAGATGTTTATGAATTATTATGAATGTTTATGAGAGTGAAATTTGTATATAAATTATTTATTTTACTTGTTTATGAATTTATTTGTAAATATATATATATATATATATATATATATATATATTAATTTTTTAATTATTTACTCGACTCAACAATTAACCTAGTAATCAAGCGATTGAACTAATAACTTAGTGATTCGAAGGCCTGCTCATATTAATAATCGGGTCGAGCCCTATAACATTGTTGTGAAGAATCAAATTAAGAAAAGTTTAATATTTCAAAAACTAAATTAATAATTTACACGGGTAAGATACTAATATCATGGCAAAAGGAGAAATACATGTATGATTCACTCTGACCAAACACTAGAAAGTACAGACTGCACAACAAGTATTCTGAAAATGGCCGAGAACAAAAATGTACATTAATAATTTCGATAGGAAGAGTAGAAGTAAAAAAGCCAGCATGGGCTAAACATTCGCTTCCAGTTTGTGAAACCTGATCATAATTGAACTCAACATGAACCCTTTTTTATGTTTCTAAGGTAAGGAAATTTAATTTAAAGCCATGCTATATAATGATGCAGAGCTCAAAAAAGGGGTTAAATTGAAATGGGAAATTAATTAGAGGGGTCACCTAGAGCGAAAAAAGAAAATGCTAAGCTCTTGACCGATGCTTCCTTCTGGATCAATCAAATGGAAAGATTCAGAGTTAAAGGAACCACGAACTCTGCGAAACTTGGCTCTGAGGTACATGAGTTCGTCTTCCTTGTTAAGTTCATTGTCGTTTACGATGCCAGCGCCCTCAACGACAAAGCGCATCACAGTCAGGGCTTCCAAATCGCTACTCGAGGGCGTGCGTTTTACGGCGTACCCCATCTTCCTCCCATTGCAGTGCATACTCCAGAGCGGCGTCGACAGAAGATTGGAAGATGCTGAAGTAGAATTGCTGGCGCTTTCTAAGGCCATTCTGAGAGTTCCTCCTCGCATTTCTTTGGCTAAGATTGTGGTTGGGACGGGTAATTCGAGGAGGAGAATCGGATTTGGGGATTTAGGGTTAGGTTGGATGCAGAATTTGACCTTTCCCCTGCGATATCCGAAGATGGTGCCGGTGATGGTGGAGGTGGTGAGGTGGCATTGTGGGGATTTGAAGGTGGAATTGCAGGTGGGGATTAGGAGGTGGATGAGGGAGCGGAGGAGCCGCCATGATCGGACTTGCTTGTGGCAGTCCACGGTGGTGATGGTGGCGGCGGCACCGATGTTGGTGCTCAACGCCATCTTACAGTACTTGATGATGATATTATGGGGAGGCTTTCAAGTTGATTTATATACTGGACGGACCTATTATTCTTATCTTTTTTCTTTTATTATTTTTCTCTTTATTATTATTGTTTGATGGCTGAGCTGACCCCATCTCAGTGCACTTTTTCAGCAAAGTTCCACACGCTCATGGATGCTCCTATGGATCATAAAGGCATCTCACTCACTTTGGAATAATGTTTAATTTATTAACCCCAATGCTTTGGGGTCAGGTGCCTTTTTCTTTTTCCTTTTTTAACATCTTTTTGAAATTTATATATATATATATATATGTATATAAAAGTTAAAATGTAAAAAATTCTTGTAGGTCAAAAATTAGTGTAATTTATCCTATCAGCTTTCAGAACATAAGAACTTTTCTTAAATTTTTAATTTTGTGCAACATATCATTTTGTGAAATTCTTTGTTTAAATTACTAATGTCGCTTGTTAATGACATTTTTGGTTTTTCTTATATTTTTTGTAAAAAATTTCTTAAAATGATAAATTAGATGTATTTTTTTTAATAATTTGACATTCTTTTAATTTACATGAATAAATAGTTTAAGATTTTTGAACAAGGAATTCAACAATGCACAAAATTAAAAAAATTAAACAAATTTATTGTTGACATTTATAACTAGAGGATAAATTACATAATTGGTTAAATTGAGAGAGTGGTGTCCATTTTATGGTATAAAATAAAATAGAAATTTATCTCTTTTTATTTAGAAACTTCGTCTCTTAGAAAATAAAAACTTTCGGCAACAAATAAATTAGTGTTGGAATCTGAGCCTAAAGAAAAAGCCGCCAAGCGCGGCCACTATATTTATGAGAAAAGACTGAAGTCGCGCATCTGTTATATTTGCGTTACTAATTTAAGTTAGCCAGAAATTATTCATATATATTCACTTAATTTTCTAATGCTTACTCGTAATCAATTTTCGCATTCTATATATAAATATATAGACTGCACCGATGACCCATCTCATCCTTCGTATTTTCTGACCAAAGGCGTCAAAGACAACGATCATTATCTGTAAAATTTGCTTATACCTTTTCATTATTCTGTTTTTTCTTTTTTAGTTTTTTTTCACTACTATCTTGTTTGTGGACACAAGTGGATAAAGTAAGATGGAACAGCCATGGCTGAAAATTATATGCAAATAATGAGGGTGTGTGATTAAGTTTTTCTTTTTTGTTTAAAGTATCAGTTAATTCACTAGGTTTCAATTAATTTGACTCAAGTTAAACTAAACGACTAAATGTTGAATCTATTAAAAATAATATTTAAATCTAACTTACTCAAAAAACAAACTCAAAAAAATAAGGATGTCTAAATTTATATAAGAACCCTTATTACATTTTTTATGATGTGGAACTTTAACATAATTATCACACATCTAGAACAAAACTAAGTGTGAAACTATGTAAATAACAATGAATAGCTTATTATGACCAACTTACCAATAAGAGATCAACTCATCTCTTATAATTTGTTAAGAATAATATTCAAGTTTAATTTATTTCAAAGACTAACTCAAGAGAAGAGAAGTATCCAAGTTCTCTAATATAGAACTTGAACAAAACTACTTAAACTAACTAATATTAGTTGTTAATAAGTTTTATTTTGGGTCCATAACAAAAAAAAAGGAAGGAATTAAAAAAAAAAAAGAATTGGGAATGAGAGTTCCGTACCAACACAACTTAATTCCCCACCATCTGATGATTAGCCCATTAGATTTTGCACCACAAAACTCCAAATGTACACCTGTTCGACTTCCTTTTAATTATGCACAACAAATATAAATATTTGGGAGCATATTGAGGCCCATTTTCTCAATTATAAGACCCCACCTCTCCCCATTTTTTTAAATATCGAAGAGAAAATTAAAGGGAAAAGTGGGAGAATTGAAAGGAGAGAAGAGCCACGAAGGCAGCACTAAAATTTGGCGTCTTATATTGTAAGTGGCATGTGAAAGTGAAAGGGACTCTGAAGGACAGAAGGAGGAAAGCGTGGTGTGTGAATGAAGCCAGAAAAAATGTGGTTGCCTTTAGCTTTATAGCCTGGTTGCTCCAATCTTGTCCTCTGTTTAGGGGGTGTTTAGAAAACAATTAGATAAACTTAAATTTTGAGTAAAACTAATTTTAGGAATATGATTTATATTTAGAAATTGTTATTAGAAAAGTGATTTTAAAAAAAAATTATTTGGATATTGGCTAATAAGAACATTTTTAAATGTGTAATTACTATGAATGGTATAAATTTTATATGTCTTATTTCATTTACCCTTATTTAATTTCAAATTAATTTTACTATTTTTATTAATTTTAATATATTAATCAAATTAGTATTCTACAAAGAAATTAATTTCACCATTTTTACCTTTTATTAATTTTTATGACCCTTTTTCTGCTCCTTTTTTTTTTTCCAATACAACATGGATCAAAATAGTGTTTCAATGTGATTACCAATCCAAAATTAAAGGACTAAATTGAAAAACAAAGTAAAAATATTGGGTTAAAAAGTAATTACATATGGACCAAAATGAAAAATAAACAAATAGGACTTGGGTTCAAATGCAAATTTTTTTAAAAAATAGGGCAAATAATGTAATTTTCACCAAAAACAAAAACCTCCATTGCATCACTCTTTAAGCTAACTTCCTTTTTTTCTTCATTTTCTTTCCTTTTTGTTCTCTTTTCCTCTTTCTCTTTTCTTTTCCTCTTTCGAGAGAAAGAACCATCGAATACAGCAGAGCAAGAAAACAGGACTAAAACAAAACACAACAAAGCAAGAAAAGAGGGCAAAACAAATGTGCATAGAGGAAACGAGAGATTTCAAAACAAAACAAACACACAGAAAGAGAAGGTAATAGAAGAAAATAATGGTCGCAGAAGGATTGGGCAAAAATCCATCCTGATCCACAACATCTGTTGTTGAACCAAATATGCTAAAATGGTGATGAACACAATTATAGAGGGAGGAGAAGCGCATTCATGTCATCTGCCACTCAACCAAACACCCTCTTACTTGGCTATTTTCATAAAATTACACTGCTATTACATTAAGCCAAAATCCTCTATTATACTGTAAGATGTTAGACTTTTTTGCATCGTTGGATGGATGGTGGGGCCCACATTGACTCCATTTGTCAGGGTTATTGACGGTACTGGGAAGTCTAATGCCATGTTGTTCATTTGAAGAACAACAGATGATCCCGACTCCATTACATTATTTCCTTCTTAATTTATATATATCCCTTTTTGAACAACCAAGTGACCAATTCTATTTCCTCCTTCAATTAAAATTTAAAACACAGAGTCCCAAAGTTAACACTTGAGTTTGGATCGTTGAGACGGGAATATTGAAAACTGAATTCAAATGTAGTTTTTTTTAAAAGAAAATTTTAGGATTTGTATAAATTTAACTTTGAATAAGATAAACGTTCGCTTCGATTATGACCTGTATTTATAGAACTAGCAGATAATCATTTTCAGTTGTGAACATCTCCTGAACTACATATAATATAGCAATAATATCCTTTACTTTATGTACGTTTGGAATTTAAATCTATTTATCTACTTTTGTGTTAACGAAGTTGATAAAATTTTCACGTCAGACTCAGTACATAACCCAAAAGAATTTTGTTGGTTTGGAAACAATACATAGATATTTTTTTTTTCTAAAAAAGAAGAGAAAAAAAATCCGACTTTATGGAAGCGCAAGTTGCAATTTAGAAGAAAAAGCAATTAAGTTTTTTAAATAATTATCCAAGTTTTGTTCCCAAGTTAAGATTGTACTAGATTATATATTAGTAGAGTGTGACATATTGATAATCCTCTCAACTTAGAAGTAGACATATTAATTTAAACACAAACATATAAAATTAAAAGGGTATTATTGCCACTGTCTATAGTTCAAGAGGTATTTGCAAATGAGTCATAAGAGTACTCTTAGGGTTTGTTTAGTTTATTAAAATATTTTTTATTTTTATTTTTATTTTTATTTTCATTCTTTATTTCTTGAAATACATTTTTTAAAACACTGAAAATATCTTTTTGGTGTTTTTAGATTTAGGTATATTTTAAAAAATGTTTTCAAGAAAACATTTTCAATTAACTCAACCAAACGCATTTTCAAGTTTATTTTCTGTTTCAGTGAAAATGAAAATAAAAAATGCTCAAATCAAATATGCCCTTAGTTTTCATAATTCAGTGCGTATTTACAATTACAAATATAACATAATTGAATAGAGTTATTTCTCAATTTTTATATACGAATGAATCGTAATTGAATGAAGTATTTGCATTTTTCTTTATAATTTTGTGCAACTCAGTGTGTGTTTTGAAAATAATTGTGAAAATCTAAATTTGAACAAATCATAATTTAGGGTTTAAGATTTTTAGTTTGCAGAATTAATTTTTAAAAAAATTTAAATTTGGGCAAACCAAAGATTTCAAAAGTAACAACTTGAATTTTTTATCGAAATAATGATTTGATGTCAAAATTATATTAATATAAAAATTCATAGAAATATTATTTTACATCAAATTCATGTTAAAACAATTTAAATTATTGTTTGTAAAAACGTAATAGAAAACCTAATACGGTCTCAAACTTTTTATTTTTCTCAAATCTATTGGAGCTACTAAATTATAGCATGCACTTGACCCCTTCCCTAAAAATATTCCTTTTTTTTTAAATGTATAAAGACACAAAGCACCGATATTTCTTGTCAAACTTGAATCATTTCAAATCATTGAAAAATTTTAAATATTGAGTTCATCTCCATAAAATTTTGCATGAATTGAAGTCCACAAATTAACACGAGGGAGTCCCTTATGTGTGGGAAAAGGAAAACACAAGATTGAATATGATAGTGTAAATTCGGTGGACAAGATAGCTTTTTGATTCCGCATCATTGGGTAAAAGAAAGAGTCCCACGTTGATTGGCAATTGGTGGAAATTCCTGGGAAGCATGACATGGTTTTTGAGAGGCATTCAAGGTATGGACGAGACAATACCAGGTGTGCCGACTCACTGTCTGTCTCTTACTATTCCACTTTTTCAGCATCTTTGGCGCCACAGTAAAACATGTTCTATTTCTTGTCACACACTTTCTCTTTCTTAGTCTTCACTTTCATGGTATAAATGGGGTTATGTAGACTTGCCCACACTCATGATGATATCAACTACACGGTTCGAAAAAGATGCATAATATCCCAATCATACGCGACACCACAGGCCACAGCCTACTCGATTGGACTACAATGTTGGAATTTGTCAACTTGCACCATAATACCACTCACACTTGCTCCCACTTTCTTCTTTTCTTTATTGTTTATTTTTCGTTTATGGATATAAAACGTGACTTTTTTCGTTTGGTCAACCACTTTGGTCAACTACTTTTTTTTTTGGAATAAATAGAATAATTTTCATTAAAAAAATATCAAATTAGGGATACATAAGATTTAACAGGACTTAAAGAGAATTATTAAAATATAAGTCTAAAATTATAAGATAAAATATACATAATTTAGGACAATATCCTAAAAAAAGTACCTAGATCTAAAAAACAATACTAGAAGACTAAAAATAGACAATACATCTCATCTCAACACTCTTATCTAGAGAGAGAAATCAGTTTTTTTTTTAGAAATAGAGTATGTGGGTTGAGGTTCTAGAGATCTGGGCTGAATATCACGGGCTGTTGCTTCGGCGGCAGGAGAATGAAGCAGACTCCTGTTAAAGCAACGAGGAGGAGAAGAGATTTGGGAGGAGAAGGTGCTCATCTTCGAATCAGCCTAAAGGCCTTTCTCGGTGTGAGGTGCAGAAGATCATGAGCGGAGGACTCTTCTCGGCGTTGTCTTACCTCTCCCTAAAACTTCCCAGTGCCAGGGCTTCACACAGTCGTGGATCCATAAAAAAGTCTTCTTCCTAGGTAAAGAAGGAAACTTCCATATAAGAAGAGACAAAACTCCCATGAAGGGGGAGGGGGGAAGCAGATAAAGCAAGGGAGGAAGGGAAGAGAGCATGAGGGGGGTGAGGGTTGCCTGAGCAGATGCGGCAGTCTTCCTTTGAAAACCCTAACTGAGCAGCGGCTGTCTTCGAATGGTTTATATTGTTCAGGATTACTTTTTTTGTGGTCAAACACTCAAACGTGATGTTTTGATCAAAAACTTGTGACCGGGTCCTATTGTTTGTGCCTGCTTAAAATATAGGTCTAGCCCACTTTGTATCTGTATTGAGTCCAACACTCAAGAGTTAAAACTCAACCAGTAAAAGATATTGACCATGTTTCAAAGAATCAGACTGAACCAACCAATTTGACTGTAAAATCGGTGAACAAGCGAGGTCTTCGATATGGTTTAAACTCGGAAACCAGTGAATGTTTAACCTGGTAAAAAACTGATCAATTCAACACCAAATCTTTTTTTTTAATTTTTTAATTTTTGAAATTTTATTGAATATTATGTATTTTTAAGAAATTTCAAAAAATTTGAACTATTAGAAGAAGATCTATGATTGATATAAATATATATTGTTGAAATATATAATGTTAGTTTAGTTCACTAATGTACTGTGTTACTAAAGAACTTTGTTACCTTACTGTCAGTTAGTTGGTTAGAAATAGACAAGCTTATTTGATTGTATATAAGAACCACTTCTTAAATGGTGTATATGATGCATATTTGTACTCTTTTAGCTTTTTATCTCTGTTCACCACATGGTATCAGAGCCACTAGGATTTGTATCTTGTTTCCTTATTCGCTGACTGTCTCACTGGCAATCGTTCTATTCTCATGCTGCTGGAGATTCTGTTTTGAGTCGTTCATCTTTTTCACGGTTCATTCAATTTCTACAAATCACCTCACATCATCAATTGTTGTTCGTGATTCACGGTTCTGGTTTTTGGATGGGTTTTGTGCGTTGTCATCATCTTGCATCCTTGGTTCTCCACTCAGTTTCAAGGCATCCCGAATTTGTTGATTTGTTGATCCATCATCTTCACTGCTTAGGCGTAAAGGTACACACGCATAAGATTTTCAAGTTGTAGTCTTCTTTTGGTTCTTTAATCAAATCATCAGTCATGGATACTACCTCAGGTCTTGTTGCGGTGAATTCATCTTCCTCTCAGTCCATTGCAATGGATTTTAATCATCCACTGTATCTTCATCCATCAAATACTCAGGGTATAGTTCTTGTGTCTCATTTGTTAATAGGATCTGACAACTATGCTGTTTAGAGTTAAGCTATGAGAATAGCTCTCTTTGTAAAGAATAAAATTGGATTTATTGATGGTACGTGTCTCAAAGAAAATCAAGATCAGTTGTTACAAAATCAATGGGAAAGATGCAATGCAGTAATATTATCTTGGATACTTAATTCAGTCTCAAAAGAACTATTCTCCGGTATTGTACATTCTTCAAGTTCTTTTGTTGTTTAGGAAGATCTTAAAGAAAAATTTGACAAGATGAATGCCTCAAAGGTCTATTTTTTGCACAGGGAGATCAATTCACTTGTCCATGGAAGCCTTACAGTTTCAGCATATTACACAAAACTCAAGGAATTGTGGGAAGAGTACTCAACAATGGTCATTTTACCAACTTGTAGATGCTTAACTTCAAAAAAAAAATATGTGGAATAGGAGCAGCAATGAAGACTTTTTCAATTTTTACTTGGGCTTAATGAATCATTTCAACATCCTAGGAGCCAAATTTTGTTGATGGATCCTTTACCTACTGTTAATCATGCTTACTTGATGATTCTCCAAGATAAGTCGCAAAAGATGGTTGTTAATTCAAATTATATTATCAACTCAGAAAGCACAGTTATACTTAGTAACAATAATAGTTTTAAAGGACAAAAGCAGAAGTTTAATGGAACTTGCAATCACTGTTATATTAAGGCAAATAAGAAAGAGAATTGCTACAGACTTATAGGATTTCCTCCAGATTTCAAATTTAGCAAACAAAAGAGGCAAGATAGTCATGTAAATCAAGTAATTTCTGAAACAACAACTGTCAAAACAAGTCAGGAAGTGCAGAGTTCATTGCCCACTTTCACTCAAGAACAATGTGAGAAAATTCTTCAACTCCTCCAGAAAGAACCAATAGAAGTGATGGCTAATACAACAGGTATTATTTCATGCTCATCACATCATAATCACCAAGCTGGCTGGATTTTGGACACGGGCAACAAGTTACATGGTTTCAAATATCAAAGAGATAAATAATTTTCAAGCTTGCCTCACATCTACAGAATTCGTTACTTTACCAAATGGTAATAAAGTTCAAGTTACCCATAAAGGAGCAATTAAACTCTCACCTCAAATTACACTCAAACATGTCTTATACATCCCAGAGTTTCATTTTAACCTTGTTTCAATTTCAAAACTTATTAAAGACCATAATTGTTTTGTGTCTTTTTTTTTCCTCTTTTATTTGTTTCAAGGGCATGTTCCTGGAAGGTTGAGGGTAAAGAAGCTAGCCCAGGAAAGCAAAATCAGGATCGGTACGTGGAATATCGGGACTATGATAGGGAAATTCATGGAGGTTGTAGACACTATGAAGAGGAGGAAAATTAACATCTTGTGCCTTCAAGAGACTAAATGGGTTGGAGAAAAGGCTAAGATGTTTGATGGTTCAGGCTTCAAGTTCTGGTACACGGGAAAAGTAAGGACAAAGAATGGTGTAGGTATCATGGTTGACAAGGATTGGACGCCGAGTGTGGTGGAGGTAAAAAGGATTGGGGATAGGATTTTATGCTTAAGAATGATTGTTGGAAGAGATACTATCCATATCATTAGTGCCTATGCACCCCAAGTTGGGGCGGATGCATATCTTAAGGAAAAGTTTTGGGAAGATTTGGAGGGATTGGTCAGAAGCATACCCTTAGAAGAGAAGATTTTCATCGCGGGGGGGGGGGGGGGAGGGGGACCTTAATGGCCACGTTGGGAAAGAAGCAGGACAGTATGAGAGAGTTCATGGTGGCTTTGGTTTTGGGGAGCTTAACGAGGAAGGACAGTCTATACTCGATTTCTCAATGGCTTATAATTTTAAGGTTGTCAACACCTGCTTCAAGAAGCAAGAGGAGCATTTAATCACATACAAGAGTGGAGCTTCAAGGTCACAGATTGACTTCTTTTTGGTAAGGAATCCAGATAGGAAAATTTGTCAAAATTGTAAAGTTATTCCTGGAGAACTCGTGACAACTCAACATAGGGTCTTGGTCCTTGACGTGAGTATTAAGGGTCAGAAACAAAAGCATCGACAAGTGATGAACCCTAGGACAAAGTGGTGGCAGCTAAAGGGGGAGAATCTACAGACTTTCAAGAAAAGACTATTGGAGGAAGGGTCTTGGGAGTTACAAGAAAATGCTAACATCATGTGGGAGGAGATGGCTAACAGGGTTAGAAAGATAGCTAAAGCACTCTTAGGAGAATCTAAAGGTTTTGGACAAAGAGATAAGGAATCTTGGTGGTGGAATGAAACCGTTCAAGAGAAGATCAAATTTAAAAAAGATTGCTTTAAAGCTATCCATTTGAGCAATAACTCAGAAAATTGGGAAAGGTATCAAAAGGCTAATAAGGAGGCTAAAAAAGCAGTTAGTGAAGCACAATCTAAAGCGTTTGAAGAGTTTTACAAGGACTTAGGAACGAAAAAAGGGGAACAAAAGATTTACAAGATTGCGAAGACTAGAGAAAGGAAATCTAGAGATTTGGATCAAGTAAGATGTGTTAAGGATGAAGAAAGAAAAGTTTTGGTTACAGATGGAGATATTAAAAACAGATGGCAAGGTTACTTTCACAAGCTCTTTAATGACGGAGCAGGGTCGACCTGTAATAGGAAAGATTTAACAACCTTGGAGAGAGAATAAAATTTGACATATTATCGCAGGATTAAGGTTGATGATGTCAAGGAAGCTCTAAGAAGAGTGGATAATGGTAAAGCCGTTGGTCCTGATGGTATTCCTATTGAAGTTTAGAAGTGTTTAGGGAATGAGGGTACTATCTGGCTAACTAAGCTCTTTAATGAGATTTTAAGGTCCAAGAAAATGCCGGAGGAATGGAGAAGAAGTACTTTAGTGCCTATATACAAAAACAAAGGAGACATCCAGAACTGCGCAAACTGCCGAGGGATTAAACTTATGAGTCACACTCTAAAATTATGGGAAAGAGTGATTGAACGTAGGTTAAGAATGGAGACGAGTATTTCAGAAAATCAATTTGGATTTATGCCAGAGCGATCAACTATGGAAGCTATTTATCTGCTTAGAGGGTTGATGGAAAGGTATCGGAGCAAACAAAAAGACTTGCATATAGCGTTTATTGATTTGAAAAAAAACTTATGATCGAGTACCAAGAGAGGTGCTTTGGAAAGCCTTGGAACAGAAAGGTGTACGGGTTGCGTATATTAGAGTTATAAAAGATATATATGAGGAGGCTACAATTAGTGTGAGAACGTCTTGAGGGGAGACTAGAGACTTCCCTATTAAGATTGGCCTATATCAGGGATCGTTATTGAGCCCTTATTTGTTTGACTTGGTTTTAGATGTTCTGACAAAATATATTCAAGAAGAAATTCCTAAATGCATGTTTTTTTGCTGATGATGTTGTTCTTATAGCAGAGCCAAGGGAAGAGATTAATGTTAAACTTGAGTTATGGAGAGCTACTTTGGAATTGAAGGGTTTTCGTCTGAGCAGAGTAAGACAGAGTATATGCATTGTAAGTTTAACAAGCGACAAGCTAGAAACGAGTTGGAAGTTAAAATTGGAGATAATGTTGTATCACAAGTGTCAAAGTTTAGGTATCTGGGATCTGTTATACAAGATGACGGTGAAATTATTAGTGATGTGACACATAGGATACAAGCTCGGTGGTTAAAGTGGAGAATGGCATCAGGAGTTGTTTGTGATCGGAAAGTACCAGATAAGCTCAAAGGAAAGTTTTATCGTACTGCTATAAGACCTGCGATTTTATATGGGAGCGAATGTTGGGTGATGAAAGGACAATAAGAGCATAAAATTGGAGTAGCGGAGATGAGGATGTTGCGTTGGATGTGTGGTCATACAAGAAGAGATATGATCCGTAATAATCGTATACGAGGGAGAATTGGAGTGGCACCTATTGAGAAAAAATTGACTGAAAACCGTTTAAGGTGGTTTGGACATGTTCAAAGAAGACCATTAGAAGCGCCAGTAAGGAGAGTTGAGCAGATGGTTTGGAACCCTGTGAAAAAAGGTCAAGGAAGACCAAGAAGGACACTTAAAGAGGTTATTGAGAGGGATCTTCTGATAAATGAGATCCCTAAAGAGTTAGTCATTGATAAAGCTCAATGGCGTCGGGCGATCCATGTAGCCAACCCCACCTAGTGGGATAAGGCTGTTATTGTTGTTGTTGTTGTTATTGTTATTTGTTTCAAGATCTTTGGAGTGGAATAGTCAAGGGGATTGGTAAGCTCAAAGATGGATTATACTACTTTCATAATGCAGGAAGGATTGCCATAAATGTTCATGCTGCAAATAGTAATGTCTTTTGTGATTCAAAACTTTTAAATTTGTCTTGTATGTTTAATTCTCTTTCCTTATGGCACCAAAGACTTGGTCACATTCCTTGTAAAAAATTACAGTATATTGAATCAATAAAGCCGTCAATTGATTTCAAGACAGATTTTCATTGTACCATTTGCCTATTAGCCAAACAAACCAAGTTACCCTTTCATAGCAGCAATACTTCTTCAAAGAAGTGTTTTCAACTTGTTCATATGGATGTTTGGGGGCCATATCATATTGCAACACGAACGCAGTACATTTTTCTTGACAATTATGGATGATTACTCAAGAGCAACTTAGATTTTCATTTTAAAACATAAAGGAGATGTTGCAGAACATGTAAAGAAGTTTTTTATTTATGTCAAAAATCAATTTGAGGAAAGGATCTTAACTATAAGATTTGTATATGGGTCAAAATTTTTTAATCAAAATCTTAATAGTATTTTGACAAATGAAGGAATTGTGTATTAAAGTTCATATGTCTACACACCACAACAAAATGGGGTGGTGGAAAGGAAGCATAGACATCTATTAGAAGTGGCAAGAGCTTTTTTGATTCAAGCCAGTATCCCTATAAGATTTTGGGGAAAGTGTGTGAAGACCATTGCCTATCTTATCAGTAGAACAACTACTTTATTTTTACAAGGATGTTCACCATTTTAGAAATTATATAGGAGGCAACTTGATCTAAGTCACCTCAGTTTATTATATCATCATCTATAGAATGTCCAAACAGTCCAATAATGCACATATACTAGATTTAACTACTGAAATACCTACACCTAATCTTGATTTAAATGACATACAAGCATCAAACATTAATGAATCATAAAATGTAAATATTTCAACAATAGTAACTTTAAGGTAGTCAAGCAGAATTCTGAACCCCCATGTTAGGCCAAAGATTTTGAGTGTCCTACTATATCCCAAAGGCTATCCACTTCAAGTCATCCTTCTTCTTCTTTTATAGGTATTTCTAATCCTTCATATTCTATTTCAAATTTTATCAGTTATTCTCACCTTCCTTCTCCATATCAATGTTTCTTTTCATCAATTTCTGATATTAAAGAACCTAAGACCCATAATGAGGTAGCTCAACATCTTGAATGGATAGAAGTTATGAAAGCTGAAATCCAAGCTCTAGAGCCTAACAAAACTTGGACTATGGTGCACCTACCTTCATGAAAAACCCAATTGGATGCAAATGTGTTTATAAAGTTAATCATAAAAGCAAATGACAGTATTGAGAGGTATAAAGCTCAGTTGGTGGCTAAAGGATATAGTCAGAAAGAAGGTGTAGATTACCATGAAACATTTTCTCCAGTGGTTAAAATGGCCACTGTAAGGGTTGTAATTGCTTTAGCATCAGTGAAGTAATGGCCCTTGTTTCAAATAGATGTCTACAACGCTTTTTTACAAAGGGATCTTCATGAAGAGGTTTATATACAGTTGCCACAAGGATTTAACAATCAGGGGGAGAATATGGTGTGTAGATTGCTTAAATCATTATATGGTTTAAAGTAAGCTTTAAGGCAATGGAATCACAAACTCACTTCAGCACTAATTCAAGCAGGTTTTCAGCAAAGTAAGTATGATTATTCTTTGTTCATTAAAAGGGAAGGGGCATAATTAACAATTATTCTTATATATGTGGATGGCTTGTTGATTACTAGAAAAAGCAAAAAAGCAATTCAGGAGACAAAAAGTTTCTTACATAGTCAATTCAAGATCAAAGACTTGGGAGAGCTCAAATATTTTCTTGGTATAGAAATAGCAAGATCTAAGGGTGGAATTGTTATGAATCAAAGAAAGTATGTGTTAGATTTGATAGATGAGGTTGGTTTGAATGATGCTAAACTAGGGTGAGTGCCTATGGATCCAAACATAAATACAACAAAAAGAATAATTAGTGCAGAAAAAAGACCAGTGATAATGGAGTACTAATGCAGCAAGATAATGGCAAATTTCAAAGGTTGATAATGACCAGACCAGACATTGCATATGTTGTGCAGCATTTGAGTCAGTTAATGAATTCTCCTACTAAATTTCACATGGAAGCAACTGTGAAGATGGTGAGGTATTTGAAACAGAATCCAAGCCTTGGCTTGTTGATGACTTCGAGTAGTAAAAAAAAGCTGAGTTGTTTTTGTGATTCAAATTGGGTAGCTTGTCCAATATCAAGAAGACCAGTAAGTGGGTATATAGTGAAATTGGTGACTCTTTGATATCCTGTAAGTCAAAGAAATAGTGTACAGTATCAAAATCTTCAGCACAGGCAAAATATAGAGCCATGGGAGCAACAATTTCAAAGGTTGTATGGTTAATTGGTTTGTTTAAAGAAATAGAAGTTGAAGGGTTGGAATCTGAGTTTGAAGTGTGATAGTAAAGCAGCATTATACATTGTCGCAAATCCGGTTATCCATGAGAGAACTAAGCATATAAAGATAGATTGTCATTTTGTGAGAGAGAAGCTACAAAAAGAATTATTAGAACTGATTATGTGAAGTCTAAAGATCAACTTGTAGATATTTTAACAAAATCCTTAGAAAAACAATAGCATGAATATTTGTTATCCAAGTTAGGTGTTATTGACATCTATAAACCTAACTTAAGGGGGAGTGTTGAAATATAGAAAGTTAGTTTAGTTCACTAAAGTACTCTATTACTAAAGAATTCTGTTAGTGTCACATCCCAAAAATTGAGCATGTGAAAAGATACTACTCATTTGATATAATTCTCAAACATACGTTATATGCATATATTCTGTAAGGTTTTACATTCAACCTTAATCATTCATTCCACACTACAGAATTATATTCATCTGATAAGCAAATATAGACATACATAGTCTGATATTTCTATCTCATCGCAAGCCTAGGAGACCTATAGAAAATACAGAGCTTTTCTAATATCCACATTAATAAGTACTGGTGTCCCACCAGACAGAAATAGAGAATAATCCCAAGGGGCTTCTAATCTTCAAACGGATACTCTTGTTCTTTATTTTCTGTATCTGAAAAAAATAATCATAGGGAGTGTGAGTTTATTTAAAAACTCAGTAAGTAAATAACTGTACTATATAAAATATCAAAAGTACAAATACCACATTTACTCATATAATTAATTATCTTATACATCGAGTAGTATGGGACTCTAACCCTTTCAAACTCATGAATAAGATTTCATAAATATACACCGAGTAGTATGGGACTCTAACCCTTTCAAACTCGTGAATAAGATCTCATAGGTATACGCCGAGTAGTATGGGACTTTAACCCTTTCAACTCGTGTATATGTTTCATAGATATGCACTGAGTAGTATGGGACTTTAACCCTTTCAAACTCGTGTATAAGATTTCTTAGATATACACCGAGTAGTATGGGACTTTAACCCTTTCACACTCGTGTATTAGATCCCGTAGATCTTTACTCATTAATAAAATAGTTAGAATTCATCACATAGTACAATTGTCATGAGATAAATAATTTCTTCATACTCTTATTTCTACTGATCATCATATACTCCCATATGAAAAATTAATTGCTTATTATCCAAATAATATTGTAAATGGGACTTATATTGTACTTTGACTAGTAATATCAAATTAGCTGAGCAAGGTTATTCACTCACCTTGATGTTTGTCCAACTTTACCTTGTTCCACACTAGAATTTGTGTAGGAAAATTTCCTTTGATCCTTACAAAGCTTTTGAACCGAACAAATAATCGAACTTCTGAAGATCAAGGAAAGGATTTGAGAAGAAAATGAAGAACTGAGAAAGAATCTTTTCTGCTTCCTTCGGCTGAGTGAAAAATATGAGGTTACTATTGAAACTTTATATTAAATATTTCTAATGGGTTATTCAATAACCCATGGGTATCCATAACCCAACATCCAAACCCATCCAGTCAATTTACAATAAATTGATTAATTGACCATTCTGCAACCACTTTTCCATGAATTTCACCATTCTTAGGATATATCCCTCATTGTGCAAATATTTAGTCCAGTCATTTAACTCAATTTTCATAAATAATATTCAAAGAGAACAATTAAATATGAAAATTAAAAATGACCAAAATAAATAACTAAAGTAACGTTGTAGAATTCTAAAATACTCTTAAGCGAATTATATTCTGAAATTAACGGGTATTACATTCTACCCCCCTTAAAAGAATTCGGTCCTCCGAATTAAAATCTTACCTCAAGTTTCAAATAAATGTGGATAGTTTTTCCACATCTCATCTTCTGCCTCCCACGTAGCTTCCTCGCGAGAATGATTTCTCCAAAGAACCTTGACAGTAGGAATTTCTTTGGTACGCAATTTCTTGACTTTTCTATCAAGGATAGCTACTGGTACCTCTTCGTAGGTGAGAGTTTCATCAAAATGAACTTCTTGGGGTTGAATGACATGAGAAGGATCAGGAAGATACTTCCGTAGCATGGACACATGAAATATTGGATGAACTCCCTCTAGGTTGGAAGGTAGGTCTAGGCGATATGCCACATTACCCACTCTGTCTACAACCTCATATGGGCCAACATACCTCGGACTAAGCTTGCCTTTCTTCCCGAATCTCATTACTCCTTTCATAGGTGAGATTCGTAAGAAAACCATATCACCTATTGCAATTTCAAGGTCACGTCGTCGGTTGTCCGCATAAGACTTCTGTCTACTCTGAGCAGTTAACAACTTCTCTCTGATCAGTTTAACTTTATTTATATCTTCCTGTATCATCTCAGGTCCAAATATTTTGGTTTCACCAAGTTCAAACCAACCTATAGGAGATCGACACCGTCTCCCATACAAAGCCTCAAAAGGTGCCATCTGAATACTGGCTTGGTAACTGTTATTATAAGCAAATTCAATAAGAGACAAATGATCTTCCCAACTTCCACTGAAATCCATCACACAAGCTCTTAGCATATCCTCTAAAGTCTGAATTGTCCTTTCGGACTGTCCATCAGTCTGAGGATGGAATGCTGTGCTAAGATTCACTTTGGTACCCAAAGCCTCTTGAAAGACTTTCCAGAACCGAGAAGTAAACTGAGGTCCTCGGTCTGATATAATGGATATTGGTACACCATGAAGTTTCACTATTTCTTTAACATAAATTCGAGCAAGTTTTGCTACACTGAAAGTGGTATGAACAGGAAGAAAATGTGCTGACTTAGTAAGTCGATCCACTATGACCTATATTGAGTCATTTCCTTTTGTTGACCGAGGTAAACCTACTACAAAATCCATAGTGATCCTTTCCCACTTCCATTCGGGAATATCTAGTTTTTGCATCAATCCAGATGGTCGTCGATGTTCAGCTTTAACTTGCTGACAAGTCAAACATCGAGCTACAAAGTCAGTCACGTCTCGCTTCATGCCCTCCCACCAGTAAACTTGTTTCAAGTCCTGATACATTTTCACAGCACCAGGATGTACAACGTAGGGCGAACCATGAGCTTCCATTAAGATTTCATGTTTCAAAGATTCAATGTTGGGGACACAGAGTCTCCCATTAAACCATAAGACTCCTTCTTCATCTACCAAGAAACTTGGTGCTAGACCTTGCCTTGCCTTATCTCTGATTTTGACCATATCAATGTCATTTTCTAAAGTTGCTTTTACTTTTTCTACAAGGGATGATCTAACTGTTAAATGAGCCAGAAATGTACCTGACTCAGTGATCTCGAAGAATACTCCATCAGCTTCCAACTCTTGTAGTTCATGTATTAGAGACCTCCTTATAGTGGCAATGTGAGCTAAACTTCCCATAGACTTTCGACTTAGAGCATCAGCCACTACATTTGCTTTACCTGGATGGTAAAGGATGGTACAATCATAATCTTTCAGAAGTTCCATCCACCTTCGTTGCCTTAGATTGAGATCTCTCTGCTCAAAAATGTACTTAAGGCTTTTGTGATCTGTAAAAATTTTACAAGTTTCCCCATACAAGTAATGTCTCCATATCTTTAGGGCAAACACTACAGCTGCCATTTCCAAATCATGAGTGGGGTAATTCAATTCATGCTTTTTAAGCTGACGTGAGCCATAAGCTATGACTTTACCATGTTGCATCAACACACATCCTAAGCCTATCTTTGAGGCATCACAGAATACAGAGTAACCCCCTGGTCCTGATGGTAGGATTAAGACTGGTGCAGAAGTTAAACACTCTTTCAATTGGGTGAAACTTTGCTCACATGAATCATCCCAAATGTATTTAACATTCTTTCGGGTTAACTTATTTAATGGGAGAGCCGTCTTAGAGAAATCTTTGACAAAGCGACGGTAATACCCTGCTAAGCCAAGAAAACTACGTACTTCAGACACAGTTGTTGGTCTAGGCCACTGTTTAACTGCTTCAATTTTACTTGGATCTACATGAATACCTTCTTGGGAAATAACATGTCCCAAAAATGTTACATGACTCATCCAGAATTCACATTTTGAGAGCTTTGCGTACAACTGATGCTCTCTCAAAGTCTGAAGCACTATTCTCAAATGTTCAGTATGTTCTTCATGACTCTTTGAATACACCAAAATATCATCAATAAATACAATTACAAACTTATCAAGGAATGATTTGAACACTCTGTTCATTAAATCCATAAATGCTGCTGGTGCATTTGTCAACCCAAAAGACATCACAAGAAACTCATAATGTCCATACCGTGTACGAAAAGCAGTCTTAGGTATATCATCACTCTTAATTCGTAACTGATGATATCCAGACCTTAGATCAATCTTTGAGAAGTATTTTGCTCCTTGAAGCTGATCAAACAAATCATCTATCCTTGGTAAAGGATACTTATTCTTCACTGTGACTTTATTCAGTTGACGATAATCTATACATAATCTCATAGAACCATCTTTCTTTTTCACAAAAAGAACAGGAGCACCCCAAGGTGAAAAACTTGGGCGAATGAACCCTTTGTTTAACAAATCTTCCAATTGTTCTTTAAGTTCTTTTAGCTCAACAGGAGCCATACGATAAGGTGGAATAGAAATTGGTCTTGTGTCTGGGACCAAATCAATACTGAACTCAATATCTCTTTCTGGCGGTAATCCAGGTAAATCTTCTGGGAACACATCTGGGAATTCATTAACCACATGAATGTCTTCTAACTTCTGTTCTTTCTTTTCTAAATCTTTGATAAAAGCTAGAAATCCCTGACATCCCTTTCGCAACATACGCTGGGCACTTAACATAGATATCATGTTGCAAGGTACATCACTTCGATCTCCTTGAAACACAAAATTACTCCTCCCCGGTATATTAAAGGAAATAACTTTGTCACGACAATTTATAGTAGCATGACAAGAAGATAGTCAGTCCATCCCTAGAATCACATCAAAATCTAACATATTGAGAACCATAAGATCTATCTCAGTTTCCATGCCTCCAACGATTATTTTACAAGAACGATAACATGTTTTAACCATCAAAGTCTCTCTCATCGGTGTGGAAACCAAGAATGGTTCTTTAAGAATAATCGAATCAAATGCAAATCTCTTGGCAAATAGGGGCGACACATATGAGTGAGTAGAACCGGGGTCAAACAAAATACGTGCAGCAAAAGTATTAACAGATAATATACATGTAACTACAGCATTGGATGTTTGAGCATCCTGTCGGGTTAGAGCATATACTCTTGCATTTCCTCTGCCAGCAGCTTGTTTTCCACGGTCACCTTGGCCTCTTCCAGAACCTCTTCCCATACTACCCCCTATTGAAGGGGTTGGTGTTTGAGTAATAGATTGTGGTCGAGATGGCAAAGTAGACCCTTGACCTGGTCTTGTCATGAGCTGAGGGCACTCCCTTATAAAATGTCCTTTTTGTCTACAGTGAAAACAGCCTGTACCAACAGTGTTTAACCTGCATTCTCCGAAGTGAAACTTTCCACATTCAGGACATTGGGGTTTTTCCCTTCTACCTTGAGTACCTCCTCTACTAGAAGAGCTAAAACCACCCCTGTTCTCTGAACGAGGCTTAGCCACACTGGCTGTAGAATAAGTTGACTTAGTAGGAGTGGCTGGAGCATTTTGTGACGCAGTAAAGGGTTTCAAAGTTCCTGAGTCTTCCCCTTGATCAAAAGATCTTCTATATCTAGCTTTCTTCTTTTGACGATATTCTTCTTTATTCTTTGACCTCTTTTCCATTCTTCGGGCCACATCGACAGCCTCTGAGTACGAAGAGTAATCGTTCATATTAGAACCCACTTGATCATATAAGGCATCACGAAGCCCTTCCACAAACTTTTCTATTTTCTTCCTTTCAGAAGGAATGATTTCAGGGGCATATTCAGATAATTTAACAAACTGAGCTGAATATTCATCAACAGTCATGGTTCCCTGCCGTAGATACAGAAAATCTCTGGCCCTGGATGATCGTTCACTTGTCGGAAGAAATTCATCCATAACCAATCTGTAAAATTCTGTCCACATAACTGGCGGTGCGCCTTGAATTCTAGCTTTCTTCCAGTTCCTCCACCATTTGCCAGCCCTACCTTTTAACTGAAAGGAAGTGAATTCTACCTTTTGAGTAGGAGAACACCCTATAGCATCACAGATTGCTTCACAATCTTCAAGAAAACATTGTGGGTCCTCTTTGGGATCTTCCCCTGAAAAAGTAGGAGGCCTCATTTTCTGGAATTCAGACATTCTTACCTCTCTTACATTAACTCCTCCCGCTAACGGAGCTGGTGGTACATTTTCAGCTTCAACAATAGGAGGATCCACTGGCAGGTTAGCTTGTGCAGCTCGACCTCTCATTTCAGCCTCAAATCGGTCAAATCGCTCATTCATCAAATGAATCACATGTGCAATGGTTGCATTACCGACGTGAGCATCAGGTTCGACTCTTCTTGCTTGCTCACTAGTTGCGCCCTCAGTACTTTGAGCATGTAAACTATCACCACGGTTAGAATCATCTTGCACATGTACTGGTGGATTTATGGCCCTCCTTGGACCCATATGCTCATTATTATTAGAAGATCCTTCTGACATTGATCTGTCACAGATCTACACACATAACAAACAATTTTCAGACATAAACAAAATATCACTTACTAGCCCCACTGAGAAGTTATCTATAAAATGACGTTATACTCTACAAGGTCTTTTATGGAACTTAATCCTATGGTCATGCCGCGGCTCACGACAATAGGGAAGGGCCCACAAAGATCACTTTGCTCTGTACTCTATAGGGGACCTATAAAACCTTTCCTCTGATACCAAATTTGTCACATCCCAAAAATTGAGCATGTGAAAAGATACTACTCATTTGATATAATTCTCAAACATACGTTATATGCATATATTCTGTAAGGTTTTACATTCAACCTTAATCATTCATTCCACACTACAGAATTATATTCATCTGATAAGCAAATATAGACATACATAGTCTGATATTTCTATCTCATCGCAAGCCTAGGAGACCTATAGAAAATACAGAGCTTTTCTAATATCCACATTAATAAGTACTGGTGTCCCACCAGACAGAAATAGAGAATAATCCCAAGGGGCTTCTAATCTTCAAACGGATACTCTTGTTCTTTATTTTCTGTATCTGAAAAAAATAATCATAGGGAGTGTGAGTTTATTTAAAAACTCAGTAAGTAAATAACTGTACTATATAAAATATCAAAAGTACAAATACCACATTTACTCATATAATTAATTATCTTATACATCGAGTAGTATGGGACTCTAACCCTTTCAAACTCATGAATAAGATTTCATAAATATACACCGAGTAGTATGGGACTCTAACCCTTTCAAACTCGTGAATAAGATCTCATAGGTATACGCCGAGTAGTATGGGACTTTAACCCTTTCAACTCGTGTATATGTTTCATAGATATGCACTGAGTAGTATGGGACTTTAACCCTTTCAAACTCGTGTATAAGATTTCTTAGATATACACCGAGTAGTATGGGACTTTAACCCTTTCACACTCGTGTATTAGATCCCGTAGATCTTTACTCATTAATAAAATAGTTAGAATTCATCACATAGTACAATTGTCATGAGATAAATAATTTCTTCATACTCTTATTTCTACTGATCATCATATACTCCCATATGAAAAATTAATTGCTTATTATCCAAATAATATTGTAAATGGGACTTATATTGTACTTTGACTAGTAATATCAAATTAGCTGAGCAAGGTTATTCACTCACCTTGATGTTTGTCCAACTTTACCTTGTTCCACACTAGAATTTGTGTAGGAAAATTTCCTTTGATCCTTACAAAGCTTTTGAACCGAACAAATAATCGAACTTCTGAAGATCAAGGAAAGGATTTGAGAAGAAAATGAAGAACTGAGAAAGAATCTTTTCTGCTTCCTTCGGCTGAGTGAAAAATATGAGGTTACTATTGAAACTTTATATTAAATATTTCTAATGGGTTATTCAATAACCCATGGGTATCCATAACCCAACATCCAAACCCATCCAGTCAATTTACAATAAATTGATTAATTGACCATTCTGCAACCACTTTTCCATGAATTTCACCATTCTTAGGATATATCCCTCATTGTGCAAATATTTAGTCCAGTCATTTAACTCAATTTTCATAAATAATATTCAAAGAGAACAATTAAATATGAAAATTAAAAATGACCAAAATAAATAACTAAAGTAACGTTGTAGAATTCTAAAATACTCTTAAGCGAATTATATTCTGAAATTAACGGGTATTACAGTTAGCTTACTGTTAGTTAGTTGGATAGAAAGAGACAAGCTTATCTGAATATATATAAGAACCATATCTACTACTAGAATAAATGATGTGTATGATGCATATATTCAATCTTGTACTCCTTTAGCTTTTAATCTCTGTTCACCACATATATATGTAACATGCCTTGAATATTTTAATATTATATATTATATATTTTAATATTTGTAACATATATATTAATTATATATTTCAAGTACCACCGGTTTGACTGCGGTTCAACCATAGTCTTACCCTAAACCCTTGAACCAATATCTTGACCAATTCAATTTTTTAAACCTTGACATTAACATCTTAGTGATAAATTATGTAAATCTTTTTTATTCAGTTGGCTCAGGCTTAACGGTCTGATTTATGCAGGCTATACAGTTAGGTTGTTAGTTGTTATTAGCTTCACGGGCCTATATTTATTTCAGTCACATTGTTTTGTTTTAATCGTCAGTTGTATCAGATTACTCTTTAATGTGAATATAAGAGAGTGTATCAGAGCAGGTATAAGATCCGACTCTAGCCTTTCTTTCTTGCTCGTGGCTTCAGACTACAAAATAGGTATCTCCACTTATAGAGAACCTTACATTTCTCCCTTCTTTGATCGTTTCTGCCACTAATCAATAACCTCTATCAGGATCTTTCTAATATTCCTTCCTTTTCTGACGTTCTTAAAAATCGGCCTCTAACTTCCTTTGTCAATCATCATTCTTTCCCTTTTTTTTGTGCCTTAGGGCGATGGTTACTTAAGAGGGAGCAGTGGTGCCAAGGACGAAGTCAGCGAAGGGTTCCACCATGAATTTTGACAACCCTTTGACGCTTTAGAACTTTGACAACCTTGGGATGGCTCTAGTAACAGTGTCATTAACGGCTGTAACACCCCAAAAAATAAGTACATGACTTAACATATAAATTAGGGTGTACCTTAGTGGTAGCCCATAATTTCCCTGAACAGCCCAAATATCCACAACGATGCAAATTATAAATTATATAATTTACAAAGCAAATTCTAGCCAAATTAACAAAATTCCTAAAACATCGCAGGACCAAGGTGGCCTATAGGATTACAGAGCATTTCTATTACCATATAACCTAAGAGTTAGTTCATAAAGAACCCTCTACAAAATTGAAGTATATCTCCAAGCCACTAAACTCCAGCAGTTTTCCAACCTCCTCAACTATTAAATTTGAAAAAGATAACAATAGAGAGTGTGAGTTTATCAAAATCTTAGTGAGCAAATGATTGTGCAATAAAATAAAGCACAAGTACAAATACCAAAATCAAAACCACAATTTAAATAAATACCTCTAGCCCATGCTGGTACTCAAACGTACCGTTATTCCTTTGCGAGTCCACATTCTCACAATCCACATCAACTACATCAAAAACACATATAAGCATAAATAATCATACAAGAATTATAAATATACAGGCAACCACATGTTATGTTTTCCCACAATTTTCCACGCATACCCCGTTGAGACACAGTCCGAAATTTTCCCTTGGACAATATTTACTCAATGAATTTATCTCAGAGGTCCATTCTTCTGTTTCCAATTTTCAACATTCTTTCCAGGAATATCCACATCCTTGAGTTACTAGCCGATTCCCTCTCATAATATAGACATGCCAATGCAATATGCAATTTTTTCCCGTTCTTTCCCACACATACCATATTGAAGTACACCCCTCAATGGGTTCATTTCAGAGGTCTACCCTTATGTCCTCTCTCATAATGTGAATATGCAAATGAAATATACAATGCACAATATGTAATGTTTTTCTGGCACTTTTCCCACACATACCTCATTGAGACTCAGTCTAGATTTTTTTCCTTGAACTATTATTGCTCCATGGGTTTATCTCAAAGGTCCACCCCTCTATTTCCTCTCATTCCCACACAATTCCTTTTTATATGCAATACATTAATATGATAAAATGTAATTCATATAACAACCAACAATACACTCATCATTCACAAACACATTCACAAAACATTTCCCAAATCCAAATACAATTTAACTTATACACATTCCACATAACAACCTCACAAATCACCACCAATATTCCATAAATTAGTTAATACAACTAATTTAGGGAATTTGATAAATATAAATCTAATTATGGTGTGAATGTGATTTATATTGTACTTGAGCAATTTTTAATAAAAATAGGTAGCAAGATCACCCACTCACCTTGATACTAACAAGGTTTACCATATAAGAGTCTCGAAAAATGAAGCCAATGAAGTTTCAAGTCACCTGGAATCAACCAAAATCAATAAATAAATAAATCAAGAAAAATCCTCACCACAAACTCTAACCTTTGGTCACTCATTTGGTCATAACTCTTATTTGGTAATTAATTTCAAAAATCAAACTTAACCATTGGAAACTAGACTCAAAGATCTTTTCAACGATATAAAGTTTGTTATAATCGGAGTCCAGATGAAAAAGTTATGACCATTTGAAAATAGGCCAAGAAAGTAGTCTGACATCAGCATGCTAGGCGCCACACACACCTGGTGCCTGAGGCTCCACACACACCTGGTGCCTGAGGCGCCATAGCTTACTCTTTCTCTCTAAAGTGTGGTGCCTGAGGTACCATAATTTTGACTCACGATTTAGCCTCCATTTTGGGTTAGATCTGGCCAGATCTTTACCATGTTTCATGATTTCTTCTATGAGTTCTCATTTTTTGTATCTAAGGAGCATTTAGACACCAAAACTCCCAATTTTAACCGAGAAATGAAGCGACAAACTCAATTTTACCCCAAATATTCTTAATACTAGAAAATAAAGAAAAGTTCAAAAAATTGAAATTCCTACCTTGATTCCTTATTTTTCTTACGTTGCTTGGCCATCGATGACTCGCCTTACCACTGAAGAACAACTCACTGGAGCTCGTTGGAAGATTTAGAATGGAGAAGGGTAGAGAGAAGGAAGAGAGAGTAAGGAGAGAGAGTGAGAGAGAAAAAAGTGAAAAATGAAGAAAAAGGAATGGGTCCACCTATATATACCCGTCTATAATGAAATTACTATTTTGTCCTCAAGCAACTCTTAGTTAACCTCAGTAATGGCAAATCCGTAATTTCTTCAATTTGGTTATTTGTCAAACTCTAGGTGCCACCATTGTTTCTCATTTCACTTTAGTCCCTCTCTAGACCCCATATATACTTGGCTCTCTCTATGCTCCATGATTGCTTTCTCTCAATTCCCCATCCCTTGACACTATTCCCATGAAATTTTCTTTTCCTCTAGTCTTTCCTCAAATTTCTAAAAAATTATCAGCAATAAAATATCTGGTCCGGTTATTTATCTCTATTTCCATAAATAATATTCAAAAAGAACAAATTAAATATAGAAAAATTAAAAATGACCAAATATTTCCATTAAGATAATGGAAATTTTCATTATAAAAATCGTAATATCGCCAATCACGTGATCCCAAAATTAGCGGGTGTTAAATTCACCACATGACTCAAAAGATGCCATGTCAATTAATGAGAAGCGGCATACCCCAACTTCCATCAAAAATCGAAGCATATACACTGCCACTCATAAAACCCCGCGTTCCCCAGAACCAAAGTGAGAACTAAGATTCCCAGTTGTTATACAGCTCGAGTATATCGTAGAGCTTTATAACTTTCCTCACTTAGGGATGTGTATAAATTGCCCCAATGATCAAAGCCCAAAATATAGAGCCCCTCATATAAAGCCTCGAAAGGCATCATATCTGTGCTGTTCTGGTAACTATTACCATAAACAAACTTAAGGAACTTAGGGTGGCTTAAATACCTACCACACATAAGTTTCTCTACCACTCAACCCTAAAAGAACCCACATACATATGCATAAATATAAAGATGCCCTCGAGATAATTATCCCGCACGATATCTAGTCGCCTTAGAAGTATATACATAATATGGTATCTCGCTTACGGTTCTCATAAAGCATAACCTTGATACCATTATATGCTATATCTCACTCATTAACCTTTCAAATTACATACTTTGTATACCACAAACATAAACCTACACACAAATACAAACCCACACACTTATATTCACAAATAATAGAATATATGCACCTCGCCCGAAAGTGTTATCCTACTCGTAAATGATATCTCGGCCCAAAGGCTATATCCCCGCCTGTAGGCATATTGTCCCTCTAGTACGACTCTCATCTTGAGCTCCGGCTTATGTCAAACCATGGAAACTGCCATCTTAACCCTAAGAGTATACTATGAGACCTCATCCCATTCTCCATGGGTCTACGCTCCCATGAGAAATCTAACTATGTGTCCGGCCTCTTGGGTCATATCCATAACAATAACATGTATCTAGCCTTTCGGGTCGTATCTATAACCATAACATATGTTTGGCTTCTCGGGTAGTACCCTAAGCCATAACATGCATCTAGTCTCTTAGATTATACCCTCAACCATAACATGTATCCTATACACAAAACATACAAAGTAACACAAGTAAACACAATCCCTCCTCATATTCCCATTTCCTAAGCCTTCTAGCTCTTAGGTGCATCCCTCTTGATCCCAAACTATGTGCCCTACACTAGCAATCACCAGTTTCGGATCTTAGGAGTACATCACCCTATTTTAACATTTGTATCCACTAATCACTCGATCAGCTTAAGTACTACTATAGGCTAGTCCTGAACTCCCTCTCTTTTCCAAATAATAGCTTTTAAGTCCTAATGACATCAGTTGGCTACAATCACTAGGAAGCCTATTCTAGGGACTCAGTTCATAAGATGAACCTCCTGATTAGCTTTCCTAATGCAAACCCCTGTTTTGAGTCTTACCAGACTCATAGGTGCACTAAGCCTGTCCCAACTCTCTATCCATTGGGTCATATCCGTAATCAATAACAGGTCAATAGGAACATGCCCGCAACTGCAACATAAAACCTATAGGCCAAGGCCTTTATCCTTAACCATGAAACTAATATCAAGCCCATTAAAGCTCACCTTATACTTCCCTATCAATACTCTTTCTCTAACTACTAGTTCTAATAGGATATCTTCCTTCAAGACTATAAGCCCTAAAGGAATCATCATCCTCCAAATAAACTTATATTTAGGGTCTTTACGTAACTACATATATATACTCACTCCATGCATGTTCATATGTGAGTCACCATATTTCCACACATACCCCAACACATATCCTATCAAACTAATGCACATACTCCTAAAGCACTGACTCTAACATCAATGAGCTTAGGTTTAATTGATAAGTCTTTAATATTCATACTTTTTCATAGTATTTTTTGGGTGAAATTGCAGAACTTTCATTGCATTTTAGACCAATTATAAGTTTAATGTGTGAATTATTGCAAATGTGTGTTCATAGCCTTGTATTGCAAATTCTAACACAAATTGTAATAATTGTCTAATCTTTTGTATTTTGGCAGATCTAGTTGGAAAGAAAATCAAAATAGTATTGAAATGTGAGAAATCTAAAGCCAAGAACAAGAAAGAACCTTAAGGGACCTTGGTGAAAAAGATCAGAGCAAAAGGGCTCAAAATGAAGATTTGAAGCTTTCCATCATACATTTAAGCAGACTTACACACGTTTAAGCGGTTCTGTGCAAACTTTGAAGGGTCTATTTTGTCCACCGCAGGTTTAAGCAGGAAAACCTTAGGCTTAAGCGAGAAATTATTAAGCTTAAGCGGGAAAACCTCAGGCTTAAGCGGATTTCTGTGCTAAAAAATGTTTCGATTCTGGTTGAATTGCGCTTAAGCAGTAAAATAGTGCGCTTAAGTGCATGACCCATTTTTCTGCACTTGTTTACTCATTCTAATCTTAATGTTTTCCTTTAATTTGGCCAATTCTTGGATTGTTGTGGTATTTTTACAGACCTTGGGAAAGGGAAGTGAAAACTAGACCTATGAGATGAGTAGTATGAGTTCTTGAACCTTAAAGGAGAAGGGATTGATTTGTTAATATCATAGAAATATAGTCATTAGCCTCATATAGTCAAATTAGGGCTTGTTTATCAATTTAACTTGATTTTCACATAAGGAATTATGGAGAATTAGGTTATTATCTTAGTTAAAGTTTAGGAAAATCCTTCGGAGAACATTTGTGCCCTAGACTAGCATGTACAATTGGTGAAAGCAAGAGTGAGAGGATGATAATGGAACCTATGAGAAATGAAAGGTTTAGTGGTTGATGTAGTTTGATTTTTATGAAGTTTTGTTGTTGAATGATTCTTTCCAATTGTATTTCGTATTTTGTTGGAGTGGATTTTACTGATTTGAGTTGCTCTAAAAATATTTGATCACCATTTTTATGAGTTTGGAGTTTTTATCTATGCTAGGGATAGCTAGAAATTAACTTTTCCCTTTGTAACTTTCGCCATAAATCAGATTAATCTAATAATAGATGATCTTATTTATGTGGTTTTCTTATAACCAACATCAAAAGGATCTATAATTGAAGTGAATCATTCTTTAGCAACTCAAAGACTAATTTGTCTATGAATTAGTCGGATTAAGAATTAAGTGAAGTCAATCCCATCAACCCTAGGGTCTTGTCATTAGGAGTAGCTTAGTTTTACGTTTTAGTTAGTAGTTTTAGTTTAAATTGTTAGCCTTTAGATTTATATTTCTGTTTAAGTCTTTCCTTTAATTTTCAACCATTTAATGATTTATCTAGATAGCATTTAACTTTAGCTTCACGAGTACTTGGCACCTCAATCCTCATGGAACGATACTTTACTCACTCTGTATTACTTGTGCAACTGGTATACTTGCCAATTCGCTAACATTAATCTAAACTCATCCCAAGTCATATTCATGGCACTATTCCTTTATTCTCTATATGAAGCACCCTCGATGCCCACTCCACTAACTTACATCCTCTACCTTACCTGGTTATACACAAACACCTAGGCATCTTACATATCCACTGATTGTGTATACCTTATAGACTCATAGGCCCTTTTATCATAGAAAAGTGGGCCAAACCTTCAATTAACCTCTGATACTACACTTTCACCACTACACTTACTCAACCCATATGGCACCCATGCCAAAAGTCTACCCATAATACACTTAGACCATTTCAAGGTCATGAGGTTTCCATACTCTCACTATGGTAGAAACTCTCGTAAACCACCTTGTATCTCGTCCGACTTTCTTGGTGTAAGGACTTTATGCATCTTCACAACCCACGTCTATTGTATCTTCACTTAATGACTACCAAGAACTTAACTCATGAGTATTTTCTTCTTTCCAAGACTAATCTCGCCTACCTAAGCACACTTACCACACAGCATCACCACCTATGAACTCTCAACCAAATGGGTGGAACTTAATCAAGTTGCCTCAAAAGATTTATTACTCACTCCACCCTTCCTTGTGCCACTTTTTACCCCACTATGGTGTCCTTCATAGTTTAGGTCATTCTTCCTCAACTGAGTCTCACCTCACTAGTTTTCTAGGGCTCATGCTCATGTATACATCCTCACCCTGACTAACATAACCACCTCAGCGTCTAACCCCCACGATGTAACTTACATCCTAGCCCTCAAGCCACCTCACGTGAGCATTCTTTGTTCTTCTATCCCTTCTTCTTCCTAGGTTCTTTTATTCTCTTTGTCCCCTCTATCTAATTTCAACTCAAGATAACTTAGTTGAAATATATGCCTACACACAACCACCTAAAATTCCATCAATACTTATGGAAATGAACTATACCCAAATCCATAGAAATGTCGATTCCCAAACACCTACACCCATCATTCCATGTAACCAATAGCGGTCGAAGCCACAGTAGGTTAACCACACACCCTGTGAAACCATTTCCTGCTCTTAGCAAAAGTGCATAACAATATATGCAAGCCAACAAAATTTTTAGGTTATTCTCATGACATACCATTTTTCCTAATCCTTTCCTAACAAACCAGTTTCGTAATTCATTAAAATATATTAATAAAAATTTGTGCAAAATATATACACAAGCACCTACCACAAGAAATCCCAGCAAGTTTTCTTTGACTTGCAAATATACAAAATATATTCATAAAACCACCACGCATTGACAAGACAAGTCTTATCCCCTTCTGAATTAGTAACCAATACCTCAGTTCCCCACTTACCGTTTATAACCCAAAGTTTGTTCATTACAAATCAAATATAGATGTAATATCCCAAGAATTTATATGAATATTTAAAGCCTATTTTGAAATTTAGTGAAAAATTTAATTACGTGAAAAATTTTCTTTTTGAATTAGTGAAGAAAATGTGGGAATAGAAATTTTTATTTTTAATTTAGGAAATTTTTACAAATTCTCAAGGACTAAAGTGAAAAGAAAAGAAAGTATAGAGGACTTTTGAGAAATGACCAAGTAGGAACCCGAGAAGAAAAATAGAGCTTATGGGAATGAATTATGAGTCCGGTACCGAAAAGATGATGGATTCGAGGATAAAGTGGAGTTTGAGACATCGAGAGGGATTAAAGTGAACAAATCTTATAAGCTAAGGTGGCTATGAGCGATTTTATCTAAAAAGGAATTGGTGGGGCCCACGCGTATACACTTCTCCTTATTCTTTTCTTTTTCTCATTCTCCCTCCCGTAGCTTCACTTTCTCTCTCTCTCGATTATGCTTGCAAAGGAATTTCTTCATCAATCATTCATGCAATTTTTGCTTTGGGAAGGAAGCTATGAAAGTTAGGATGATTGGTAAGTTGATGTTCTTCTTCTTCTTCCTCTTATTACAAGATCAAATCCTTGGTTATTATTTTTGCAAAATTTTTGTAGAATATTTTAATGGATGAATTTAAGTGTGGATGTTAATCTAAAACATTCCTAGGTGGTTTATGATGTTATTAGAACAAGAGATTTGGAGAAAACTAGGAGAAATTCGTAGAATTTGGATATTTGAAAAAGTTAGTGTTCTTGATGAAAATTTGAGATTTGAGCTTGGATTGTTGGTAGAAATTGGGGGTTTTGGTGTTAAAACACTCCTTAGACATTAAGGATGAAAACCCATGGAAGAAATCAAAAGAAATGTTGTTTTAGATATGATTTTTGGATTTTTGGATGAAGAACACGAAGAACATTGAAAATTTTCCCCAGAATTACTGTTCACCGAGAAAATTTTTCCAGATTTTCTCGTTACTGTAGCGTTGACTCGGTCAACGTTACTGTAGCTGCGTTGACCGTTGACTGTTACTGTAGCATCAGTTTTTTTTTTTAATATCGTTGAAAAGCTCTTTGAGTCTAGTTTCCAATGGTATAAGTTTCATCTGGATATTCATTACCAGTTAGGAGTTATGATTTGAGAAGTGGATAAAGGTCGAGAGTAGTGGTAGGAAATTTCTCTATTTCGTAACCCTGATGGTTTTTATCTGGTTACAATAGGAATGGTCAAGTGCAAGGTGGGAGTGCTGAGAGCATGAAATCCAGGTGAGTGGGTTAATACTTGCTATGATTAAATATCTTTGTTATTGACTTTTTGCATCATAGTGAAAATATGTTGAATATCCAAATTTGAAGAGAATGATGTGGGATGATGAGACATAAACAATTGTGGAACGTGCCAGGTGATGTATATAATTATATTTTCTTATTTTCTCATGAATTGAGGTTATATGATGGATTGTGAATGGCATGTGAACTGAGTTGAAATGTATCATACTCTGATTGTTGAGTTCAATCATATGCGGATAGTTAAGTATGTTATTGTTGAATAATTGTTCTATATTATGGGTTATGTTATATACATGCTATGTTGCTGGAACCACATTGATTATGTTGTGGCTTGAATTGTAAATGACTGAGTTGTGTATGTGGCTCAAGATTATGATTGAGGATGTTTTTATATGTGATTGTGATTGTGTTTGACTGGAAAGGAAAGGCATGGTGGTGCACCCCATGGAGAAATCTATGTGAAGCTATAAGGGTGGAGAATATAAATGGAGCGATAAGGGTGGATGCGGCGGGGGCCGCGGGCAACGATCCAGAGGTATTCTGGACGACCCGGTTGGTACGGGAATTGTGTGTGAAATTGATTTCATCGATTGCTATTGTGAATTTTGAATTTTGTTGAAATGCATTTGATTCACTTGGATATTGTTGTGAAGTATTATGAATAATATTATATCATATGATGATCGATCTACGTATGATTGCTGCATGTTATCATTATGATGCATGATTTTTATTTTGTCATAGTATTGTGTTATCTACTCACTGGGCACGTGGTTTGCTCATACCCCTCTTATTGATATTTTTTTTCAGAGTTGATAGCTGAAGGTAAATATCGGAACAAGGAATTATGGATCCTTAGTCCATAATTACCTTTTCATTTGTTCAGGATAAAGGTATAATAGTTAAGTTTTATTCTAAGTTGTATAAATCTAGAAATCTCTGTAATCGGGTAGGTTCATTCAGTGATGTAATGTGAGTAATTGTAGTATGTATAGAGAACTCGTTTTGGTTGCATGAAAAAGAATTGTATGATTTTTAAGAGAAAGATAGGCTTACGGAGGTGAAATGAAATTCACTTTCCGTGCCGGTCACGTGCTCAAATTTTGGGACGTGACAATAGATATATATATGAATGCATACATATATTCCAGTAAATAATTAAGTTTACATACTACAACATACCAAATCAAAAATAAATTATCACAGATAATTACACATCACATGGAAAAACTCATGTTTCTATAATACATAACTACATCTACATCCCTTTCCAAATAATTTACAACCACCTTGGTGGTAATGTAGTATAGCTACATCTGAGCGAGCTCGTGAACTCTTAATGCTCCGAGGATTTCTCCTCCATCCAGAGCCAAAAACCTGCACATAAGGACAAACACTTCTTATGTTATTAAAATTATTTCCGACTCACTCCACCGAAGAGTAAGTCACAAAAGAAAAACTCAACGTTCTATAATGTCTTTTATGGAACCTAAACCTATAGTCATGTTGCGTCATTCATCACAATGGGAAAAGATCCATAAAGAATACTTTGTTCTGTAATCTATAGGAGACATAAACACAAACTTTCTCTCTGATACCATTCTATAATGCCACAAAAAATAGGTTCATGACGTAACATAGAAATTAAGGTGTACCTCAGTGGTAGCCTAAAATTTCTCTGAACAGCCCTAATATCCACAACTATGCAAAATGTAAATTACATAATTTACAAAGTAAATTACATAATTGACAAAGTAAATTACAGTCAAATTAACAAAATTCCTAAAACATCGTAGGACCTAGGTGGCCTATAGGATTACATAGCATTCCTATCAATACATAACCTAAGAGTTGGTTCATAAAGAACCCTCTACAAAATTGGAGTATATCTCCAAGCCCCTAAAATCCAGTGGTTTTCCAACCTCCTCAACTGTTAAATCTGAAAAAGATAACAACAGAGAATGTGAGTTTATCAAAAATTTAGTGAGTAAATAACTGTGCAATAAAATAAGGCACAAGTACAAATACTAGAATCACAACCATAATTTAAATAAATACCTCTAGCCCATATTGGTACTCAAATGTACATGCTATTCCCTTGCAAGTCCACACTCTTGTAATCCACATCCAAAACATGTATAAGCATAAATAACCATACGTGGATTATAAATATGCAGGCAACTACATGTTATGTTTTCCCACACTTTTTCATGCATATCTCGTTAAGACAGTCTGAAATTCCCTTCGGACAATATTTACTCAACGGGTTTATCTCAGAGGTTCATTCCTCTATTCCTAATTTTTGACGTTCTTCCCAAGAATATCCACATCTTTAGGTTACTAGTCGGTTCCCTCTCATAATATAGACATGAAAATGCAATATGTAATTTTTTCTTGTTCTTTCCCACACTTACCATATTGAAATCCACCCCTCAATGTATTTCAGAGGTCCACCCCTCAATGGGTTTATTTCAGAGGTCCACCTCTATATTCTCTCTCGTAATGTGAATATGCAAATGAAATATGCAATGCACAATATGTAATGTTTTTCCCGTACTTTTCCCACGCATACCTCATTGAGACTGAGTAAAAAATTTTTCTCTTGGACTATTATTGCTCAATGGGTTTATCTTAGAGGTCTACCCCTCTGTTTCCTCTCATTCCCACCCAATTCCTTTTTATATGCAATACATTAATATGATAAAATGTAATGCATATAACAACCAACAATACACTCATCATTCATAAACACATTCACAAAACATTTCCCAAATCCAAATACAATTTAACCTATATACATTTTGTAACACCCGTGAAAAATAAAATATAAATGTATGTTTACAAACTACGGTTACTATTCCAATATACTGTATTATTCACCTGTATAATACTATTCACATATACGATACTGTTCACATATACAATCAAAATACTAGATGTGGTTTGGTCATAAGAGAAAACTAGAAAGAAGTTTGTAGAAAAAAAATGATGTATTATGTGAGAAAATACCCTTATGGACTAAAATGAAAAGACTAAATTGAAAAAAAAAACTTAAAGGTTTAAGGTGAAAGGATAGTTTTCTCTTAAGTTCTCAATAGTAAAGCCGTCTTCGACTTTCTGTGATTGCACAGTAAACTAAATGATTAACATGCACAGTAAATTGAATTATTTTATTAGAAATATCATTTTCATAAATAATAAATTGAATATTTTATTAGCGCATAGTATCAAATAGTACCCTTGACTTTTTCTATAAATAAGTCCTTCCATTTCACTTCTAAACTCACATCTTCAACTTCTCTTCTTCTCTCCTTAAGTTTTCTTGCTCCGACGCTAGGCCTATGACATTTTGGGCTTTTTTAGCTTAAGTGAGGATACTATGCCCTTTTTATGTCTTTTAAATTTTAGAAGTTATTTTCTTAGGTATGCTCTGTGATTACAGCTTTGGCTGATCTTCCACATTAGAAAAACTGTCCTTAGCTACCTATATGTTATTTTAATTCTCTGATTACCAATATAGAATGTAAACTATGAAGAATATATGTCTAAGAAAGTTATGGCTAAGGAAAGACCTGGTATTTAAGTGTGTCTATTGCGACCCTCCATTCTTTCCTGGGAACTTACTTGGTGTACTCTTTTACAAATTGTATTCTCTATTTTTGGTATGAATAGTGCCCGTACGTATGAATAGTAACTGTATGTATGAACAGTACCTTTGCAAAAATAACCCTAACTTGTTTTCTCTAATCTTTCATGAAAATCTCCGTAGCGAAACGCTGAAATTCACTTGTGTACTCTTATCTGTAACGACTTAGAGAAGTAATACTTGTATGGAATCCAGGTGAGTGGAACAATCCCATTTTAATAGGATTTTAGCATTACTGGTGATATACTCTCAAGATTCATAGGGGTAAACTAGATTCAGAATGGTGAATCTAGGGAGATAATTAATCCAAAGTATGGATAAAACGAAATAAGTATTTCATGATGATGTGAAGTTTGAATCTTTCCAAAAACAGTTTATTTGTTATCTTGATTTGTGGTTTATAAACCTATAATATAGTTATATTTGATACCTATTATATGAATGAAAATTACATTGTCCTTCTAATTATGATATGAAATACTGTACTATTGATTATGATTGAGTGAGACAGTACCCCCTCTCACGGCAAGGTAAAAAACCCAGTATAAAGGGTATCTTGACTAACAAGTGTGGAGACAACAATTCCTTTAGTAAGGATATAGCTCGGGTCGGTAACAGATCCGTAAAGTGCCCTAGCTGAGAGGATGAGATTATGAATCATGGTGAAAATAAACAAATTTGGTGAGTGAGCCCATGTACACTCTCTGGGATATATTGCCATTGATGAGTACTAGTACCGTTGGTTGAATTAGATGAATTTATATCTTCTACTATGTAATTTCTAACTATGTCTATTGGTTGAATTTGAGCCTTTGGGTATACTTGCATGACTGATAATGTATTTGAATTTTATTAACGCGAGGTCAAATTGCTCATTGAGTTTTAAAGCTCACACTCTGTGTGAAATCTTTTTGTTCAGATCAGGTTACCGGCAAAGAATATCTGCTAGAGGAGTAGATCACTTCAAACATTTCCGCTATCGAGTAGGCCCCTCTTTTGTTATAGATTATATTGCTCTGTAATCGTCTAAGATATCTAGGTCAGGAGTTTGGTATATTTTGCTTGTATTTTAGTATAATAATGTATTTCATAAGAAGGATCTATCATTATATACAAATCATCTCTATGTATTTCAAATAAGAAAATTTGATATATTTTCTTCGTATTTATTAAAGAATGATTATTTTGATAACATAGAGATAATAACTAATAATTTAACTCGTGGGTAAAATTTATCAAAAGGCTTATAGTGATGGGATATTCATCATTGTGCCGGTCACGTGCCTAGAAAACGGTTCGTGACAAAGTTGGTATCAGAGCAAAAGTTGTTAGGTCTCCTAGTGATTACAAAGCAAGGTGCCTTTAGTGAGCCCCCTATTGTCGTGATTGCAGCACGACCATAGGACAAAGATCCACCAAAAGCTTTATAGAGTTTAAATCTTTTTCTTTTATGCCTTACCCTTGAAGCATAATAGTGACGATACATATTATTTTTAATTATAGAATAAGTTTAGATGTCACGAGGAAAATCAAATGCTTTCGGAATCTGTATAAGATCTGGTAGGGCCTTGATCCCTCCAATTGCTCAGTCAACAGGTGCAAGGTTAGAGATGTCTAACTGTGCAGAAGGTAACCATGAACAAAACAGAGAGATACCCATTGTAAACCCTGAGATAAGAGGTGGAGTACCACCACAAATCGACACAATTGTGGTAATGGAAGCATTAGCCACAATGCAGAACAAGGTAAATGGGTTGAAGGAACTTCTGATGGGACAATCATCTGAAGATGGCTCACAGGCATCAGTATATGCTACAAGAGTGCAAGAGACAGACCAGATGCCACCCCCACCCCTTCCTCAAGATTGGGTAAGGATAGAGGTCAAGATCTCAGAATTTATAAAGCTGAATCTGCCAACCTTCACAGGAGATGCTAATGAAGACCTATTGTATTTTTTAGACGACTGTAAGAAGATCCTTGATACGTTGAAATGCCCTGAACCCCGAAAAATGACCCTTGTTACCTTTCAATTAAGAGGTAAGGCGGACTGTTGGTGGCGAACATGAAAGAAGGGCATGGCCAGAAACGCCCCACCCCTCAAATGGAAGGACTTTAAGAGAATTTTTAGAGAATAATTTATTCTGGAAATCATACGAGAAGTGAATATGAACGAGTTTGAGACACTCCGATAAGGATGCGAACCATCGATGAATACGACAATCTATTTGTAGAGTTGTCTAAATATGCTACTCACATAGTTCTAGATAAAAAATAAATGATCTGACATTTCGTTACAGGCCTTCGAGATTCCCTATTTTTTAGGGTAGAATCACGGATATGAGACTTTTCATCTTACATAGAGGCCGTCGATATCGCCCATATAATGAAAGAAAGAGATATGCGTAATAAAAAATGGAATAATAAAAGAAAAAGGAAACAAGATGAGAAGTCACACAGTTGCGGAGGAAATTCTACACCCACTAATACCGCTGGACATGTACCTTCTACTGCCAGTGCACCACAGCGTCAACAAAGTAGTACAAGGGATCAGCAAAGGCTCTAGTGCTCCAAGTGTGAAAGAAACCACTTCAGAGCTTGTCTTGCCAATAACAACACTAAGGTCTGTTTCTAATATGGTCAACAGGGCTACTTCAAAACAGATTACCCCCAACTCTACATAAGATCCAGCCAAGGATCAGTATGCCCTAATCAATCAGAAGTCATCGTTGCCAATAAAGCCCCTGCAACTGTAGAAGGCAACAGAATAGGAAGAGGCACTGGTAGAGGATAAGATGGTCGAGGTTAAGCTTTAGTAAGCCGAGGGGCCGTTCGAGTATTCACCTTAACCTGTCAGGATGCTCAGGCGTCTAATACGGTGGTAGCAGGTACGCTTCTAATTGAATCAAACTTTGCACATGTTTTGTTTGACTCTGGCTCTACGCATTCCTATATATCACCATTCTTTGCTAAGAATTTTATGCAAAAAGTTGTTAGATTAGAATGTCTATTTTTAGTAACTACGCCTACCGAAGGCACCCTACTAATAGAACGAGGCTACCAGGCTTGCAAGGTGAAAGTCGAAGAAGTAAATACAACGGCAAACCTAATATTGTTGGATATGACAAACTTTGATGTCATCTTAAGTATGGATTGGCTGGCATCTTGTCATGCCACCCTAGATTGCTATAATAAGATAGTTAAGTTCAATATTTCAAGGAAACCCTCCTTCATATTTCAAGGTGAATAAAGTGAGATTCCTAGAAATCTTATATCCTTAATGTGTGCCCGACTTTTATTGCGAAAGGGCTGTCAAGGATACTTGACATTTGTTAAGGATATCAAGAAAGAATAACTAAAAGTGGAGGACATTCCAGTGGTCTAGGAGTTTGTAGACGTCTTCTCGGATGATCTACCAGGTGTACCCTTAGATTAAGAGATTGAGTTCTGGATAGAGTTAGCTCCGGAGACTCGCCTAATCTCCATACCCCCTTATAGGATAGCGCTAACAAAACTAAAAGAGCTAAAGGCTCAATTACAGGACCTGCTAGACAAAGGCTTTATAAGGCCAAGTTATTCACCTTAGGGAGCTCCTGTTCTATTCGTGAAAAAGAAGGACGGATCGATGAGACTATGCATAGATTACAAGCAATTGAACAAAGTAACTACAAAAAACAAATACTCGTTGCCTTGCATTGACGATCTCTTCGATCAACTTCAAGGTGCCAAGTATTTTTCAAAGAT
Organism: Biancaea sappan; assembly: GCA_037074585.1. Taxonomy (NCBI): domain Eukaryota; kingdom Viridiplantae; phylum Streptophyta; class Magnoliopsida; order Fabales; family Fabaceae; genus Biancaea; species Biancaea sappan. Next base: position 13,434,454 of record CM073491.1, on the reverse strand, counting down.
TGACTTGAGGTCTGGTTATCACCAACTCAAGATCAAGGAGAAGGATGTGCCCAAGACAGCCTTCCGTACCATATATGGATACTATGAGTTCCTGGTAATGTTGTTCGGACTAACAAACGCACCAGCTGCTTTCATGGATTTAATGAATAGGATTTTTAAACCCTTCTTAGATAAATTTGTTATTGTCTTCATAGACGACATCCTCGTGTGCTCGAAGAATTCAAAAGAGCATAAACAACACCTTCATGTTGTTTACAGACATTGAGGGATTATCAATTATACGCTAAATTCTCTAAATGCGAGTTTTGGATTGATCACGTGACTTTCTTAGAACATGTGATCTCCAAATATGGCATCTAAGCAGACCCAAACAAAGTAAAAGCGATCAAAATGTGGCCTAGACCTACCTCCGTCATGGAGATTCGCAGCTTCTTGGGATTGGCAAGATATTATCATCGTTTCATCCAAGATTTTTCCCAGTTAATCGCTCCTCTTACACGACTAACTAGGAAAGGAGTAAAGTACCAGTGGGATGACGCCTATGAAGAAAGCTTCCAAGAGCTCAAGAAGAGATTAATCTTCGCACCTGTATTGGTCTTAGCCTCAGGACCTGAAGGTTTTACAGTATACTGTGATGCATTGAGAGTGGAATTAGGATGTGTCCTCATGTAGCATGGCCAAGTAGTGGTATATGTATCGAGACAGCTTAAGAAACATGAAAAAAACTACCCACCCATGATCTGGAAGTGGCAGCAATAGTTTTTGCCCTAAAGATATGGCGACATTATCTATACGGAGAAACTTGTGAAATCTACACTAACCATAAGAGTCTAAAATATATTTTTGACCAAAAGGACCTGAATCTGAGGCAAAGAAGATGGGTAGAATTACTAAAAGATTATGATTGCAACATTCTTTATCACCTAGGCAAAGCGAACGTAGTGGCAAATGCTTTGAGTAGAAAATCTATGGGTAGTTTGGCCCATATAGCAGTGACAGGAAGATCATTGATCCAAGAACTATAGGAGCTGAGAACAAAAGGTGTTACTTTAGAGATTACAAAGACAAGATCATTTTTAGCTCATATCAAGGCTAGATCTTCCCTTGTAGACCAAATACAGATATCCCAGATAGAGGATCTTGAGTTTGTCCAAATTATGAAAAAGGTGAAAGTTGGTGAAGTGAATAGTTTCACACTCGACGATACAGGAGCCTTGCCTTTTGAACAACGGTTGTGCGTACTAGATGTTGGAACTCTTAGACGAGACATCATGGAGGAAGGGCATAGTGCTGCATATGCTGTACATCTAGGAGCCACCAAGATGTATCAGGACCTGAAATAGATCTATTGGTGGAAAGAAATGAAACGAGACGTAGCAAAGTTTGTATCTCGTTGTTTAACTTGTCAACAGGTTAAGGCTAAGAATCTAAAGCTGGGAGGGTCGTTACAATAGTTAGATATTCCTGAGTGAAAATAAGAACGAGTGACAATGGACTTTGTCGTTGGTCTACCTCGTTCCACAGGAGGTTATGACTTAGTATGGGTCATTGTTGACCTACTAACCAAGTCAGCACATTTCATTCCAGTCAAAACCATTTATGGTGTGGTCACGTTGGCACAATTATACATTAAGGAAATAGTGAAGCTGCATGGAGTACCCTTATCTATCATTTCTGATAGAGGTCCTCAATTTACTTCCTGTTTCTGGAGGAGTTTTCAAGAGGCATTAGGTACTCGAGTGGACCTTAGTACCACTTTTCATCCACAGATAATCAGAGCAGATGATTCAGACACTAGAGGATGTATTACGAGCTTGTATCTTAGATTTCGGTGGTAGCTGGGTGAAGCATTTGTATCTCGTAGAGTTCGCATATAACAACAGCTACCAGGCCACTATTAGGATGGCACCCTATAAGGCCTTGTACGGGAAACGTTGCAGATCTCCGATCTGTTAGTTTGAGGTAGGTGAAGCAAAAGCGTTAGGACCCGACTTGGTCCAAGATGCCCTAACCAAGGTTAAGACAATTCAGGATAGAATGCGAGTAGCTTAAAGTAGACAAAAAGCATACGCCGAACACAAACGACATAATTTGGAGTTTTCAATCGGCGATATGATATTCTTAAAAGTCTCTCTAATGAAAGGTGTGCTGAGATTTGGAAGGAAGGAAAAGTTGAGTCCTAAGTATATCGGGTCTTATGAAATTTTCGAGCGAGTGGGAAAAGTGGCTTATCGACTCGCCCTACCTATGGAACTGGAAGGGATTCACCCTATTTTTCACATATCCATGTTGAGGAAGTACCTTCCTGATCCTTCTCATATACTTCACCCTTCTCGGTAATGACAAATCCTTAATTTCTCCAATTTGGGTATTTCTCACACTCTATGTGCCACCCTAGTTTCTCATTTTACTTTAGTTTCTATCTAGACCCCGTAGGTACTCGACTCCCTCTATGTCCCATGATTGCTTTTTCTCAATTCCCCATCCCCTGACATTATTTTCATGAAATTTTCTCTTCCTCTAGCCTTTCCTCAAATTTTTAAAAATATTATCCGCAATCCATCAATAATATTCAAAAAGAATAAATTAAAAATAACCAACTATTTCGATTAAGATAATGAAAATTTTTATTATAAAAATCGTAATACCGCTAATCAAGTGATTTCAAAATTGGTAGGTATTATAGGACAATAATTACCTGGTGCGAAATTATCATTCTGACTAGCTTTATCGACCAAGAACAAATTGGGGTTCATTAATGAAACCCTACCAGAGCCAACATCCGAGACTGAGCATGGCACATAGAGAAAGGTAGATGAGATGCTCTCCTCTTGGATCACAAATTCTATATCCAAAGAGATCACTAAGACTTTTGTATATTCAACATCGGCAAGAAAACTGTGGCTTGATCTTAAAGAGCAGTTCAGAGATAGCAATGGGCCACAGATATATCAACTTCAACTAAAAATTTCCTCTAAAAATCAAGGTAATATATCTGTATTCATGTACTTTGAAAATTTAAAAAAGCTCTAGGAAGAGCTCAATGTCCTGCAATAGGTGCCGCAATGTTCGTGCATAACCCTAAAGAGTTGCAGCTGTGATGTACAAGGTAATATGCTTAACATTGTCAATTAGACCAAATTAATCCAATTTCTAATGGGTCTGAATGACGTTTATGAATATGTTAAAAACCAAATTCTTGCTTTAGAGCCTTTACCCTATGTTAATAGGGCTTATTCCATGATCTTTAAGGTTGAAAAACAAAAAAAAATATTCAAAACAATTATTCTGAAAATTTAGACAATAGTGTCATGATGCTTAAAACTGGCACGGGAGGATATGGTCGTGGAAACAAAAAAAGGGATTCAAATAAGAGGAAGGATAGGTCATGTGATTACTGTAAAGGGGTATGGCACACTAGGGAAAATTGTTTCAAAATTCATGGATACCTAGAGTGGTATAAACAAATGAAGAAAGAAAATAACAGTTCTTCTAAAGTTTAGGTAAATATGGTAAATGATCGTATAGAAGAAGAGCAAGTTTTTGGGAAAAAAAAAGGAGCAAATGTGTCAAAATTATCTCTTGCCTTCTCTAACCTTTTCCAACTTGAAGATAGAAAAATTTTGAAAGAGGAGTAGACTGAGAATATCAACTTTGCCCATATTCTTGAATCTGCAGGTAACTTTTGTCTTGATTTTAATACTGGTTTGAACATGTCTAGCAATTATTGGGTCATTGACACAAGAGCAAAATGTCATATGTCTTATTATGATTGTTTTAAAATCATTAGAAACTTGGAAAAAGAAATTAGTATACATATGTTTGATGGCAACACTAAAACAACAAACAAATATGGTGATATATATTTGAATGATTATTTGGTCTTGAAAAATGTTTTATATGTTCCCACTTTTAAGTTTAATTTACTGTCCGTAGGGGAAATGGTTAAAAGTGGTGATTTTGGATGTCATTTTTATGATGATTTTTACCTTTTTTAGGACCAGAAGACTAATAAAGTAGTTGCTTTGGGAAGACTAAATGGAAGTCTATACACCCTTGACTCCAATTCCTTAAAATTGGACAATAGGTTGCATTTCAATAGTCTTTCTAATGACATGTTATTTTCCACTAAGTGTGCTAATGTTAAAAATTCCATATGGCATTCCCATTTAGGACCTGTAGACTAATTTATAAACATGTTGATCCTTTAAAGGATAAAATTCTTGATGATCTTGTATGTGAATTTTGTCCTACGTCAAAGCAAACTAGACTACCTTTTACTATAATGTTAATGTCTCTTCTGAATGTTTTGATCTTTTACATGCTGATCTTTTACATGCTGATATATGGCGGCCATATATACAGCCCAGTTTGACGGTGTATCATATTTTCTTACTCTTGTCAATTATTATAGTAGGTCTACATGGACTTCTTTTTTTATGAAAGTTAAATCCCAAACTATTCATATTTTGAAAGATTTCTTTGTTATGACTCAAAATTAGTTCAAGAAAACTATAAAAACTCTTAGGACTGATAATGGGGCCAAATTTTTAAGCAATAATTGTAAAAGGTTATTAAGTGATTTTGGGATTTTTCATCAGACTACTTGTGCATATTCCCCTCAACAAAATGGGAAAGTTGAGAGAAGACATAGGACTATAGTGTAAATTGCTAGAGCTTTATGTTTGGGTTTAATTTATCAGTTAAATATTGGGGGGAGGTTATCTTGCTTGCTACTTACTTGATGAATAGATGGCCTAGCGTATGAGCTTTTATTTGGAAAACCTATTGATTGTCATATTTTAAAAAAAAAATTTGTTGTTTATGTTACTACACTATTATTGGTCCTGGAAAGGACAAGTTTACCCCTAGAGTTGTAAAATGTATTTTTTTGGGTTATGCTTCGAGAAAGAAGGGATATAAATTATATGATTATTGTAATAATAAAATTATTGTTTCTAGGGATGTCGTTTTTTATGAGCAGAATTCCCCTTTTTGGATAAAGACCAAAGTAACGTTAAGGAAGATGTTGTGGTTGTCGCTTTTTCCTGTTGTTCCCATTGATACTGAAATGGTTATTGAAAATGAGAAAAAAGTAGAATCTGAGTCTTCCAGCTATGAACAAAACCATGAGACCCGTACTAGGTATGGTATGAGAGAAAGGAAAAAAAATCGGCTTGGATGAAAAAAAAAATTTGTGAAGTTAATTTTGTTGCCTATAAAAGTATTTTTAGTAAAAATATTGATTATACACCCAATACCTACCCTTTTGTCTCCCCCATATATTTCTCCCCTAGCCATATAAGTTTTGTTGCTAATGTATCTTGAATATAGTACCTAAAACATATTTAGAGTCTACGAACATTCCTAAATGGTTGAAAGCCATAAGAGAGGAGATTTGGGCTCTTGAGTTGAACAATACTTAGGAAATTTGTAAATTACCTAAAGGAAAAAAACCCATAAGATGTAGGTAGATCTTCAAAATTAAAATTAAATCAGATGGGACCATAGACATATTCAAAACAAGGCTTGTAGTGAAGGGATATAATCAATTAGAAGGGGTAGACTTTCATGATAGTTTTGCCCCTGTTGCTAAGGTTGTTACTATATGGATTGTTTTGGCCTTAGTAGTTGCCAAGTCTTGGGTCTTGTGTCATTTGGACATAAGTAATGCTTTTATAAATGGGGATTTAGATGAAGAAGTTTACATGTTACCTCCTAAGGGTTATGAGAAGAGCAAAAATAGTCAGGTTTGTAAACTTAAAAAATCTTTGTATGGGCATAAGCAAGCCTTAAGACAATGGAACATCCAATTTACTAGTCAGCTTCTTAATTATAGGTTCATTCAATCTACTCATGATAATTGTCTTTTCACTCTAACCAAAAATAATTGTTTTTTAATTTTATTAGTTTACGTTGATGATATTCTCATTATTGGTAGTTCTGAGGATGAAATTGGTCAGGCTAAAAGGTACTTGAACCAAAAATTCAACATTAAGGATTTAAGACTTGCTAAGTATTTTTTGGGATTGGAAATAATTAGATCCAATAATGGAATATTAATAAATCAAAGGAAATATTCTTTGGATTTACTTCAAGATGTAGGTATGATAGGATGCAAGCCTTCTTTTACTCCTTTTCCCAAAAATTGTAAGCTTAGTGATGAAGATGGTGAGGTTTTGGAAGATCCTTAGATTTATAGATGTCTTGTAGGGGTTATAATATCTTGGCTTTACTAGAACTGACTTGACTTATGCTACACAGGAGTTGTAATGCTCCAATAATTTGTATGAATATTTAAAATCTATTATGAAGTTTAGTGAAAAATTTAATTGCGTGAAATATGTTTTCTTTCTTTGAATTAGTAAAGAAAATTTGGGAATAGAATTTTCAATTTTTAATTTAGGAAATTTTTATAATTTTCAAGGACATAAGTGAACAAATCTTAAAAGCTAAGGTGGCTATGCGCAATTTTATCGAAAAAGAAATTGGTGGGGCCCACACGTATAATTATTAGTTTCTCTTCTCCTTCTTCCTCCCGAGGCTTCATTCACCATTTCTTCGTTTCATTTTCATCTTCCTCTCCAATCATTTCTTTAAGTTCTTCCGGTGATCTGATATTTTCTAACCATACTTCCGATTCTTAAGAGTTCTAGAGGCAAAGAGGTAAGTTTTATCTGCTCTATTTCTCTTTTTCTCCGTTTTCGGACCTATGGAAGAAAATTAAGATTTTGAGTTTTAATCGATGAATTTAAGTGTGGATGTTAATGTAAAACATTCTTAGGTGGTTTAGGATGATATTAGAACAAGAAATTTCGTAGAATTTGGATATTTGAAAAAGTTAGTGTTCTTAATGAAAATTTGAGATTTGAGCTTAGATTGTTGGTAAAAATTAGGGGTTTTGGTGTTAAAATACTCATTAGACATTGAGAAACAAAACCCATGGAAGAAATCAAAAGAAATGTTGTTTTAGATATGCTTTTAGGATTTTTGGATAAAGAACACGAAGAACATTCGAAAATTTTCCCCAGAAAATACTGTTCACCGAGAAAAAATTTTCAGATTTTCTCGGTTACTGTAGCATTGACTTTAGTCAACTTTACTGTATCATTGACTTTAGTCAACTTTACTGTAGCATTGACTCGGTCAACGTTACTGTAGCTGCGTTCCGGACTAAGATACTGTTAGAAAGCTTTTTGAGTCTAGTTTCTAATAGTACAAGTTTCACTTGAAAATTCTAATGTATTTTTTATTTTTCATCTTATTTACATTTTAGGAAATCTTTGAGAGTTATTTCCTAACACCTCATAATTTAGCTGCAAAAGGAAAGGTAGTTAGGGCCACATTCGAGGTGAGTGTGATAACCTTATCTCATCTATATTTCTTTAAGAGTATTGTCATCAAGTATCATAAAGAAAATTGAGAAGGTGGACTTAAACGGTATATTGTGTATTTATTTATCAAGGACTTGTATTCCTTGTATTTAAAGGTATTGTGGATTTCAAACCTCTTGTTGGATTAAATGTTAATTCTTATAAAATATGTAAAGTTAATGTTGATATTACCGTTATTATGTTGAGGTTGTGTAAATACTTGCGTTATGGTATGACGTTGTTATAATATTTTCGTGGTGGTGCACCCCACGGGAGAAGTTACAAGAGTTATAAGGGTGGAGATATATCTTTCATGGAGAGATAAGGGTAGATGCGGCCAGGGGGCCGCGGGCAACGATCCACTGGTACTGTGGACGACCCGGTTGGTACGGGATTTGTGTTGGCACTGAGTAATTTATACTGTGTATATTATTGGTAACTGATGTGAGTTTAATTCAATGATATCTTTATGATACTATTTGCTAAATTACTTTTGATTGATAATGTTATCCATTCAATGAGTATTTCATTACTCATCCTATTATTTTACAACATTTCAGAATCTGTGGCTGACGCTGGGGATTTTTCAGGGGAATAGCGAGTTTATCTTAAACCAACCCTCTTGTATTTTCAGTTGGTTCCTTTGTATTCTATATCTTGTAAGCTCTAGAAGTAGCTCTATGGTCACATAAGCCTCCTAGGATTTTCTTTTTTTGGACGGACTATGTGTAAATATGAATATTATGTATGGTTTCATTGTACGGAAGTTAAGACCTTGATGATGTTTTTAACTTAGAGATAATGTGAATCGGACTCACTGTTGAGGATGTGACAGGAGTTAAGTCAGTTTGTTCAAAGGCCAAGGAGTACGCATCTTCAAGTTACCCTACATGTATTGAAATATATTAAAAGTGCTCCTTTGTTAGGTTTTTTTTTCCTATTGCTAATTCTTTTCTAGTTAAGGCTTATTATGATGTAGATTGGGGTTCCTGGATGGATACTTGGAAAACGTTGACTGGTTATTGTATCTTACTTAGCATAATTCCTATATATTGGAAGACAAAGAAACAACCTATAATGTCTAAGTCATCTGCTGAAGCAGAATATCAGGTGATGGCAGCCATCGTATATGAGTTGCAATGGATTAACTTTATCTTGTATGACTTAAGAGTTTGTAATTCAAGTGCCATCCCTCTCCACTATGATAATAAGGCGACTTTGCACATTACTGCAAATCCTGTCTTTCACAAATGGACAAAGCACTTGGACATTGATTGCCACATTGTCTAGAACCTATACAAACAAGGGTTTATCGCTCTTCATCATATTTCTTCTTTGGATCAAATGGCAAACTACTTCATAAAAGCTCTTAGTGCTCCCATTTTCCATAAGTTAATTTTCAAGTTGGGCGTGCTGGATTATTGTCAGGCCTCAACTTGAAGGGGGTGATAAATTATGTAAATGTTTTTTTTTATTCAGTTGGCTTAAGCTCAACGTCCGATTTATTTGAGCTATGCAGTTGGGCCATTAGTTGTTATTAGCTTTATGGGCCTATATTTATTTCAGTCAAATTGTTTTGTTTTAATCATCAGTTGTATCATATTGCTCTTTACTATGAATAAGAGAAAGTGTATTGTTTTCGGGTATTGACCCATCTTGTATTGTTTTTCAAGTATTGACCCATCTTGTTGAATACTTAGAGCTTGTTTGGTATGCTAGAAACTTGAGAATGGAAAGGAAAGAAACTTTTTCATTATTTGGTATGACAGAAAGGAAGGCATATGAGGGAAAATCAGTATTCCTTTTTCCATTGTTAACTATACAGTCTTTTCCATTGAAAATTGGATGGAAAACTGGTTTTTCCACGTCTTGCCCTTCTTCTTCCCTACATGACTGAACAAATCTCAACCAAAGACATTGACAGAAAGAGAACAGAACAAAAGATGGACAGAGCAGGAGAGAGAGAGAGATAAATAAATTGCAAAGAGAAAGAGAGATGAAGATGAACAGAGCAGAAGATCGACAAAGCAGAACAAGACGAACAGAGCATAAGTAAATGGCAAAGACAAAGAATAGAGACACTGAGAAAGTGAGAGACGAGAGAGAGAGAGAGAGAGAGAGACAAAGAAATTACAGAGACAAAGATGAACAGAGCCAAAAAGATGGACAGAGCAGAAGAATATGAATAAAGCATAAGCAAATGGCGAAGATGGACGGAGCAGAAGCAAATGGTGAAGATGGATAAAGTAGAAGACAAATGGTGATTGATGGCTTTTTTTTTAATTTTTTAAACAATTTTAAATTAGCGGTAATTTAGTAAAATTACCCCATATCTTTCCTTTATTTTTTATCTCATACAAAACATGTAATACCCGCCAATTTTATATGTATATAATTGACAGTATTATAATATTTGTATGCCATTATGGTAAGATGTTATTATAATAGCATTATTTTATAGCGTTATTTTAATGACGTTATTTTTAATGCAATATTTAATAGCGTTTTTTTTATTCTATTATTTCCAAGCACTTAGTTTTCATGAATTGGGGAAGTCTTTTAGGTGATTAATTTATGGATTTGGTATGATATAATTGGATTGGATATTTTTTTGTGCTGTGATATTTTTCAATGTGGAAGATAGATTAAATAGAATTAATGTAATTAATTGGGATTTTGTTGAAATAGGTCAAGTGTGTTGGGCATAGGACTATGGGTCAACCCATGACCCACCACCACTAAAAGGGACCACCACCATCTCCCTTCTTTACTTTTCACACTTAGAAATTTTAGGGCAAGCAAAGTGGTCTTTTTCTCTTTTCTCTCTCTTCTCTCTCATCATCCAACTATGGTTTCTTCCGGTTAATCTTGAGTTTCCAATTGCTTTCCTCTACTTTGGGCATTTCTAAGACTAAAGGTAAGATTACATCTCACTAATCTCCTTAATTTTTTAAATTAATCCAAGCCCTAGTAAGATTTGACTTTTAGGAGATTTTTCATGAAATTTTGTCTCTTTGGCTTCTTTCTTGGGCTTTTCTTGTTAGTTTTCATACAATCTAATTCATGATGGCAAAATAAGCTAGTTTCATGGATTAAAACTCAAGAACATGTTCTTGAAGAATTTCTAGAGAATTTGAAGAAATTCATGAAAGTAGTTTGTTTTGAGTTTTAATTGCTCTAAATAGCCTCATAAACATTGTTTTAACTTTGAAAACCAAAGAAAGAAGAAAAAGAGTGCAAAGGATGGACTTTTAGAGAATTCTTCCCCATAATCCGTGAAGACCAGGGAAGAACAGAGAACCCATAATCTGGCACCTAGGCGCCAGGATCTTTATGAAGAATTTGGGCTTGGCCCCCCAGGCGCCAAGGAGTTTAGGCATGAACCCTTTCAGAGTTTGGACTTGGTGCCCAATTGCCAAGGTTGGCACTCAGGCACCCTTTGGACAGTAAGCTCTAACCTTCAGGAGATACTATGGCGCCCTTGAGGTAGTAAGGTTTTAGGGGATAAATTTATGGAAGAATGTTGGGGATTTTTTATGCTAAGTTATTGGGACTTCTTTTAGGTGCTTTTGGGGGATTCCTTGGCTCCGTTTCGAGATCAAGTACACAGTAAAAACCTTGTCGGTGCTAAGGTGAGTGGGTGACCTTGCCAAACTTATTTTTATTTCAAGTACAATATAAATCCATCCTTCCTCATTTTATGGAAAGTGAATTAAATGCATATCTAATTAATTATATTAATTAGAAAGTGGAATTATGTGTGGGATACTCATTGCTGTTGTGATGTGATGTGTTATGTAAGAGAGTTATTGCATACATTCATAATGTTTGGCATAAAAATGTAGGAGTGTGGACCCACAAGAGGGAACCAGTTAGTAAACCCAAGGATGTGGTTATTCTTGGGAAAAACATTGAGAAATGGGAAACATAAGGGGTGAACCTCTGGATAAACCCATTGAGAATTAATAGTTCGAGGGGAAAATTCTAGACTAGGTAGCAATGTGGTAAGTGTGGGAGGATGTGAAAAAATATAACATGTGGTTGTATGCTATATAATTTGTGTATGATTATTTATACTTGTACATACGTTCAGTTATTTTTCGTTTGTGATGGTGAATTCCGGTATTTGTACTTGTACATTATAACTATTTTTCTGCATAGTCATTTGCTCACTAAATTTTGATAAACTCACATTCTCTATGATTATTTTTTTCTTTCAAATACGGAGGCCGAGGAGGAGGAGTTTCCGCTGTTTTAGCAACTCTTTTGGAGTTGTACTCCTCTTTTATGTTAGTGGGTTCTTGGAACCAAATTTTGGCAAGCATAGAAAATCGCTCTGTAGTCTATTAGGCTACCTAGGCTTGAGGGAATTGTACATTATAAATTCGACTGTAATTTATTTTTATTCTTGGCTTTGTTGTATTCTCGTATTGTGGGAATTTATATTCATATGTGAATGTATAATTATTACTTCTTTAAGCATGACTGGGTTGTTGCTACTAGTTGTGGATAACTAGGATTGTTAGCTGTGGCATTGGGAATATCACACTTTAATAATGTGTTAAATTTTTGAAGCATGACAAAACAAATATTTTTCCTTTTTTCTTTTTCCTTTTTACTTCACTTTTTCTTTTTATTAAAAAATTTTTCTGCATACCAACCACACCCTTAAATTTAAGTTTTATGAATGAAAAAAAATTAATGTTACGACAATTTTACACATTTGTTATCTTACTCGTCTTGTATAAAATTAGACAATATTCAATAAATATTTTGATGATTCTAACAAAAGATGACTCTCAAAAGCAGCAAAAGTTATTATGAACATTGAAGAAGATACTTTGTTTAATAGGTGTTATTTTTTTATAAAATGATGGTGGTTAAGCATCTTAACTTGTAAGTTCTAACAGCGAATAAAGATTAAGCTTGTTGATCACTCGCATTCGCTTGCATTTTGGCACGCTTAAGTGTGCAAAAAATAAAAGACAGGAAAGGCAAGCGGACCAAAGTGGTGATATTTATAATTGTTTACATAAAAATGGAGTAAGAAGATGGAATTAAAGTTGTAAAAATTGGATTGATTATTGAATTGATAAAGGCACCAATTTAATTGTCAATGATCAAATTATAGTTGAATTGTTGTTAACATGTTTATTTTAAAATATTAAAAAAATAATATACATAATTAAAAATTATAAATATAAATTTACAAATTCAATTAAAAATAAAATTTGATGACCAAATTACACAAAATAACATTCACAATAAAATTGACCAAATAACAAATAAATATTATTAGTCAAGATAATGTTCACTCATATTAAATTATTAAAATATCAAGATATTAACATCTTCACGAAAATTAGCCCATATGTAATATTAATTTATTTAGTACTTAATTATAGAATAAATACAATTTAAAAAATCTAAAAAAAAACACATAAAAAAATTCAAGTGAATCAGTTTAAACGATTTATTTAACATAAATTTTTATCCGATTCAATTGGTTTAAATACTAACAAATTTTAAAAATTATTTTAAACCAATTTTCTAATCATTTTCCGTTTCAACCGATTAATTAGCCAGTCTAATCCATTTTTTACAACAATGGTTAAAAGGATAAGAACAAGATATGATGTTAAAGTGCGGGTTGAAGAGGCGTCTTGATTTTCTCCATGTATGAATGTGTGATCGTTTTAGTAATTAATGAGAAATTGTTGTATGCTGGCCCCCAGATGACCAACTTCCTAGCTTAATTTAATTTAATTCATTATTAATAGGCTGTTCATCGAATTAGTGACTGACTTGACCTACTGTTGTTAAAAATAGCTGGGCCTATTATTCATCAGCATATTCTAGACATTGTGTTTACCATTCAAAGATCAGTCTAACAAGAAACTGCTAGTCCATAATTCTACATTTATTTATAAACAAGCATAGGACTAATTTGAATATCTACTAAATACTATATAATATTGTGTTTCGAACTTCAAAATTAGTAAGTCTAAGCTGTTTGTTTTTTTTCTGTTGTTTTATATTATATTATTTTATTTTATTTTATTACTAGAATGTGTAATCACTAAAAAGCATGGCTAGGGCCTAGGGGAGTTAATTTTAGATGTCTAGCCATTTATTGTTGGTCCGTTGGACAGTTGTTGGTGACGTGGGCGCAATGCAACTGTCACTGTGATGATGATCACTTAGCTCCGGGGAGTTATTGGTTTTTGTTCAATTAATTGGTGCTGAAAATTACGTGAATAATTTTTAATTAAACGCTAACTAATGGAATATTTCTATCTCTAATTTATGAAACAAGAAGTTTTGAAAGTTTGGTTTACACATAAACCCTGACTTGATCACAAAATCAAAGTGATCAAAAAAAGAATTCCTTTTTTACATTTGACTTTTCGATCGAATCAGGTGAAGGAGAAGTATTGATGATGATGAACCCCACGAAGTCAGCCAATTTCTCTGCTCTTTAACGTTCTTTCGATCTTCAGACCCATCATTGCAGTTTGTGCGAAGAAGAGAAGAGCACGTATGGCGAAGCTGAGAGACTTCATAGGCGTGATGAAGGACAAGGCCTCGCGGGGCAAAGCAGCCTTACTCTCCAAACGCGCCACCCTCTCCCTCCTACGCGCCACCAGCCACGACTCCTTCACCCCACCCACCCATAAACAGCTCTCCACGCTTCTCTCCTTCGGCGACGGCTCACGCGCAGCCGCCGCCGCCGCCATCGAAGTCCTCATGGACCGCCTCCAGAGCACCCACAGCTCCGCCGTCGCCCTCAAATGCCTCATCGCCATCCACCACATCATCAAGCACGGCACCTTCATCCTCCAGGACCAGCTCTCCGTCTACCCCGCCGCCGGCGGCCGTAACTACCTCAAACTCTCCGATTTCCGCGACAACAGCGATCCCGCCTCCTGGGAGCTATCCTCCTGGGTCCGATGGTACGCGCAATACATCGAACAGCTTCTCTGCACTTCCAGAGCCCTGGGTTTCTTCCTCGGATCAATATCAAACTCCTCATCTGAATTGCAAGAAGAAAGAGTGTCGGGCCTCATTAACGCCGATTTGTTGTCAGAGACGGACTCTCTGATGGCATTGATTGAGGAAATCGGAAGAAAACCAGAGTCCGAATCCACAATCGGGAACAAATTAATGAACGAGATAGTGAAATTGGTGGGGGAGGATTGGGATTCGATAAGGAAAGCGGTATGGGTGAGAGTGAATGAGTTCAGAGAGAGATTGGGGTGCCTGAGATTCGGAGAAGCAATGGAACTGGTGTTTGAGTTGAAGAGGATGGAGGCGAACAAGGAGATGAGCAGGATGGTGGTGGAAGAGAGGTTCTGGGAGGTGGTGAGAGAGGTGAAGGAGAAGGCTGATAAGACGGTTCACAAGGAAGAAGAAGAGAGGAAGGTGTATAAAGGTGAGAGGAGACACAAGGCCAGTGAGTCAGATCGGTTTCCGAAGCCACTTCTGGATTCTGCAGATTTTCTGAGGTTTCCATCTGGGAGGTTCTTGTTGTGATGTGTTGATTGTAAGTAGGAAATGTGAATTACTGAATTCTGAAACTGTTTTGCAGTTGCTTATAGTTTCCAATGATAATGTTCTTGGGAGATATTCATATTTGTTTTGCATATTCCTTGTCGGATTTATTTGTCTGATTCGTGCATAAACTGGATGATACCAACCATGTACATTAATAGAAGATTAAAAAAGAAGAAGAGAGGAGATGATAAACTACCAGATCACCATCATGCTATGATGCTAGAGACTGTGGTACGGGAGAATCTGCTTGTCTCTATTTATGATCGATTTGTGTGTATTTTCGAAACAAACGAAAAAAGGAGGATTGTTTAATTGAGTGTTTGGAGAGGAGAGTTTGAAGTATCTAGTTTTTTACTCTTGTTCCTTTTGAAAAATAAAAAAAGAGTATGATGAATACGTTAATTGGAGAAGCAAAATAAATTGTGATTTGATTACAATCGATGACGATTGGACTCCTCTTTCCTCAACATAATGTTTACTTTGTTTGTGTTGTGTTATCCCTACTTCAAGCTTACTTTAATTTACTGACAACTAAAGCCAAATAATAGCGATCTTTCATTCAATAATAATAGCAATATTTGTGATATATGTGTCTCAGTTGCTTCTTGAATTCAGGCTTCTTGTATTAAAAACAAAAAATTTTAGAGTTGCAGATGCAAGTATTAAATTTCACTATTATTCTGTTGGCAACCTAAAAGTATAAAATTTTGTGATAAATATCGAACTTATCACATCCTACCTAACTCGTTCAAAGGCCTAATAACTAATAATTAGTTGGTAAGAACTACATAGACTTGATTTGATTCGATTTTTAGCATGAACAAAACTAAACTGAAACAAAAATTTAAACCTATTCAATTTTAATTTTTTAGCAATTTAATTTAATTGTGTGATTTCATTCAGCTTTTATCTTTCAACAGCTGACATTGTAGAAATGAGTATCGACGATAAAGAGTACGAAAGAGTCAGAGATGAAAAGAGATTGACCGAGAGTGAGAGGCAAATTCATGAAGGTTGAGAGGTAAGTACTTGTCAATTGTTGCAAGAACCTGAGGACAAAGATTGAGTGAGAAGTCAAACTTTCAAAACCAAAAGCAGAGGCAAAAGCATAGGGTTAAGGGAAATAAGAAGTCTGGAATATGTATATATATATATATATATATGAACTTTGAGTATATAAATATATAAATATAATTTTAAATATGATTGATTTGATTCAATTCAATTTGATTTTAACTCGTCTAACTTAAATTTAAAATCAAATCTAATCAAATCAAATAAAATTCATATCTTAAAAATTGATTTAGATTTTCTTTTTATATTTTGATTATTTTTTATTTAGCTTAATTGATTTGGTTTGATCTTAAATATTTAAATTTATATAAAATCATGAAGCTCCTATATGAATGCATCCACGGTAACACACTTTTTATAGACCATTAACGACTCATCATGTGTCACTATCTGTGTTGGCTGATGATTTTATCATTACATCTCATTGATTATATAAGCCACTCAATGCTTTCCAAATATGTTTACACACTATTAATTATACTCTTTCCCAAACAAAAAGCCGACATTTTTCGCCTCATTCTCCTTCAACTACGACATACTCTATGTATGCTGCTCTCTTTATTTGTTAAAATCCTCATATTCTGATTTTTTTCTTTTTGTCAACATATTACATATTCCAAACATAATCAAGCATATTGCTCGGGCGATGCTAAACAAAAAATAATCAAGCATCTCATATTCATAAGCATGGGCTCAGGCCCAAAATTCATAAAATGGGCCGGAGCATGTCCTTAATGCTCACTCACTGTCTGATGATAGGTTCGTGTATTTAAATTGGCTCCAAGGGTCAAGGCAAAGAAAGCCCAAATAACTTAACTGTCCATTTTCCCTGTAGGACCCAACTTTTTTGGGTCACCGCTTACAATTGTGTGTGTTAGAATTCAATCCCAAATCCTCCTGTGCGACTTCATTAAAGGCTTCGTTATTGTGTTGCTTTAGATAGAGTTAAACTCTGTTCAGCAAATTATTTAAGTTAATTTATAATTTATTTAATTAGTTTATAAGTTTGTTAAAAGTGTTCGATAAACAAATTTATTTAAATAGCTTATAGCGTAACACCTGCTAGATTTATATGCATCTTATGCAATTAAGAAAAAAATCTTAATATAGACCAATTGATATCTGATCAAAACATAATGTTTTTCTAAAAATTCTTATAAAATGTCCAAATTCATAAAAATAAGTAAATTTTGAAATATCTTAAAATATAAAAATTTGTACTTGACAGAAGACGATCAATTGACTGATCTGTGATTATCGGTCGACTGATTGTCTTCAAACTTACATATATCCAAAACCGAAAGGTATCAGTCGAATGATGCAAGATAATCGATAGACTGATATGTCCTAAACTTTAAATTTCAGAAAATATTAACTGGATGTAAAACATCTAATTTCAATATACATAATATCTACAATACTTCTTCAACTTTTTCTTGTAAATTCTCTTCTAGAATAGAGCTACAATACAAGAGATTTACATAAAACTCATATATTTTTATACATACACACAAAATGTGTATAAGTCTCTAAAGGTTTACATAGGAAGTTGATACACATCCTCTTTGCTATGTAACTACTTAACTACTCTACTAGCTTATTCTTTTGCTTTCTTTTGCTTTTCTACTTTAATCCCTGAAATTGTTAGTCATAACATAAAACATGAGATATATAATATCAGTAGCTAGTTTATTTAAAGAAATTATTTCACAAATTATTTTAGTCATAATAGCAATTCTCAATAAATAATTACACTTCTATGAACATAAAAGAACTATCATATAAACATATAACTGTGATACGATTTTTTTCTTTCAATATAGTGCACTCTACTTTAACTACTTTCTCAAGAAAAGTACTCAATGTCTCATGAGGAATTTATGTCATCCCATAAGAAATTTATGGGGTTTTGTCATCCCATAAAGACTTTTACATCTTATGAAGAATTTCTGTCATCTCATGAGAATATAAACTTGACTTTTCAAGAAAAAAGTTGGTTCTACATACTCATAGAAAGCTTTAAGATGTACATACTTGCTAAATCATACAAAGAACATGATAAATAACTGAAATAACTTACTTTCTAGTTATCTCATAAAGAAAACTCTACATCATATGAGGAATTTTCTACATCTCATAAGGAGTCAAGTTCTACTTTCATGAGAAAACATATTCTTAAAACATTCATGGAAAAATTTATCATAAACTATATTATATCATACACAAGCATGATAATACTATAGATAACTTGCTTTTATGAAAAACTAATTACTTTTGATTTTTCTTATAGTTGAAACTTGTGAGTTATTTCATAGTTTCTCTCTAGCTCTTTTTTTTTTTTTCAAATTTCAGACCTCTACTTCTTCTATTCTCTTCCCTTTAGTCTAAAAATTGTTATTCTATAAATTCTCAAGCATTAGAATCCATCTAAACTGGGGAAATCAAGTTAAGAAACTTACCTTTGATGATTTTCTTGTTATAAACCCAATTAGAACTCCCTTTTCTGCCTTATTCTTCTCCTTCACATTTTGTTCTCTCTCTCTCTTCTCTAATTTTCAGAAAATGATATTTCTCTCTCTTTTCTTGCTTCTAAAAGGGTCTAAATAGCCCCTTTAGTGTGGAAATCCCTTTTTTACCCCTACTTTCTTATTTTTGAGCTTCATTGGCATGTTATGGGTATTTTAGCCAATTTCCCAACTGAATTTTTAGTTATAACCAACTTATTTTCATACTCTAACAGCGCGATAAGTTGACTGATTGCTTCCTGATAGTTGACTGATTTGCAATTAGTCAACTGATTTCTTCTAATTAGTCGACTGGTTGCTTCAGAACCCAAAATTTTAGTCTGACAGAAAATAATTAGTTGACTGATATCTCCTCATCAGTCGACCGATTGTAGATATCAACAACCTGGTATGATCTTTGATGTTATCAGTCAACTGATTAACACAGTTAGTCGAATGTTTCACTCAAAACTTCATTTTTCTTATACTTTTAGCTTATTTATCATAATTTCTCATGTCTTTTTTTGATTACTTGATATTTTACTAATTTATAACATCATTCTTGACTTAAGTAAAGAAAATTAAATAAAAGAACATATGGGATGTTACATATAGCTTGTTTCTGATATGCTATTTTTAGTAGCTTATAACTTTTATATTTTCTTTTCTTTTTAACTTTATTATTTTATGAAATACTCATTATACTCTTATCTCACATACATTATATATATAATAAAATATATATAAATATATAATAAAATATAAATAAATATTATATATAACATATATATATAATAAAAAAATTTATTGAATTATATATATATATAATAATTTAAATTAATTTAATTTAAAAAATTAATATTTTTATTTTGTATTATTTTAAAATTATAAAATAGATGTCTTTTTATGTAATTTTATATTTTTCAACTATTTCAACAATTACTTTTATTAAATACTTCTAATTTAATAAATTAACTTATAAATTTTTAATTTTTATCTATAAATTATTAATTAAAAATTAAATTATAAATTTTTAATTAAAAATTAACTTATAAACTTCTCACTAATTTTATTGAATAAAATCTTAAAGGTGTTGCCTAATGTCTTTTCGCAGGGTCTTTTCTCTGCTTATTGCCAGATTGCAGACTCTGATACGTGCTTTCTGCTGGTCTGTTTGGGCCTCTGTAGCCCAATTTGTATTCTCTGCTAGTTCAACTAGCAGTTCAAAAAACAAAACATATTTGAAGTTGCAGTCATGATTGAGAACTGAAAGTGCATCCATTTGTATGTTGAATATTAGATTTGCTTTTTCTTTGTAAGGAAATATCTGGTAGATATTTTTGTTTTTGTTTTTGTTTTTGGTAGCTGTCGTTCAATGTTGACGAGACTAGTGAAGAGAATGTAAAGCACATGAATATGTCGTTCAATGTTTTTGGTAGATATTTTTCTTTGACGCTGTATTCTTTTACAGGACGTGACATTAAACCTCTTTTAGCTCAAAACGACTTTCGCGGATAACCTTTTTTTTCTTTTTTTGTGTTGGATGTTTTTAAATGATCACGCATTCTATACTAATGGTTTTCAATGTCTTTGTGAACTGGCAACCAATAATGCGCCTAATTCTTTTGCATAACTCCTGTTAGATTACCAACTTTTTTCTATTAAAAAAAATACAATTTGTAAATTTTAATGTTATACTTTTTTTATTTGCCTTTATGGTATGAATCATTTAGTTTAATTGATTTTAATCTTCTATATATATATATATATATATATGCTTAAAGTGATTTTTTTAAAACTATTTGTCAATTTCAAATGCTTATGAATTAGACTGAAAAATAAAAAGAAAGAAAGAAAGAAGAGTAGCATGAATTTGACACTGCATTTTAGAAAATTTTTTAAATGAATAAGTTGGACAAAAATAACATAAACAATATCATTATCATGATAGGAATAGGAGTATAGCAAAGATGATAGTTAATTATAAAAAACAAAAAAAAACTATAAGAAGAGGGAGGTAATTAAATTGGTAAATGAAGGGAACATGGAGTTGACGCGTGAGTCCCACTTTAGAAATTTCCTACACTGAAAAAGTCAAGGTCTTCCAACATTGCACCCATCAACTGGTCTTCCTCTTCCAGTCTCCCTGCCTTGTCTCTCAACAACTTCTCCTCTTCTTTCAACTTTTCTTCTATTTTACTTCATTATATGTCATTTTTTCCAAAAACAAAATAATATAAGGATGAATTCTCATATTTTTTATAATATAATTAAACTAATAAAATATAGAGAAATTTCCTATTCTTCTATTATCACATATATTTTAATTTAAATTACACTTGTTTCTATTGTATTTTTAAAATAATAAAAAAGTATGAAGTCAATTATCTTTTTGCAAATTTTACGTGTAAGTTTAATAGTTAAATTAATGTAAAGTTCTAACATAGAACTATAATTTTATCCTATGGAAACACATATTATTAAGTAATTTTAAAATTATATTGTGCAAGAAATTAATTTCAATAGTAGAAAATATATTTGAGTGTAACTAATTATAAAATTCAAAAAAAAAAAGAATTTAATTAGATACAAGAGAAATAAAAACAATTTCTAAAAAATCCTTAATGTAGACTGCTTATGTAGTCCATGATTGACGTTGTCCTATTCCTTGTGCCATAATTTCAGTTTACTCGTCCTTGTAACTTTTGCAGGAATACCCAGTAACTGACCAGACTCTTTCTTCATCAAAGACTTTTCTTCACATCAAATTTGGATTAAGCCACGTTTCGCTTAATCGGTCTTCCTCCACATCACTACGTATCACAACAATAACTTATCAAAAAATATGTTACATATCACATTTATCCGTCAAAGCTTAAACATGAGTGATCACAAGTTGTTCATGTGTGAAATTTCTGTACTTTTTCTTCCTCCCAATTCTCTAAATTTGCGCTGTGCGAAAAGCTATGAACTGAAATGATATATCTTTTCTTCCTTACTAGTCTAAAATGGGGGAGTTGAGGAATGTGGAAAAATGTGGAATGATTCCAAGTTTGCAATCTGCAGCTTGCGATGGAAAGGGTCAAGCTATATTATTTAAGAAATGATTGGGAGTGAGTGACAATTGCACTAATACATACAAAAGGGATAGGATTATGAGTGTTTAAAATACAGGCGGAAAAATTTAAGTTTAAATAAATTATGATTTGTAGGAGTAATAATTTAAAATTTTTACCAAAATCTTGGTTTAAAGACAAAATCACTTTAATGTAAATATTGTCAAATATATTATTTTATATTAAAATTATGTTAATACAATCTAAAATATACTGAATTCAACGTAAAATTAAAGACACGTGAATAAAAGTATTAGTGATGTGTGAACGGATTGATTTGCCTAAACCCGTCTAACCATCACAAGCATGCCATTAAATGGGTCGTGGAAGTGGGTTAATTTGTTTAAGTCTTGTAAATGGAGCAAATTTTACATGTACAAATTTGTTCAAATAACATGCTAAATGGATCAAGCCAGTCTCTGATGCATTTGACAACACTAATATAGATTAACAATTAGTTTTATTAGTAATAAATTAACAGAAGAACATTATTAGTAACAACATAATTCATGTGGGATCAAACTAAAAATTATTATGTTTTTGAGGGACCAAATTAAAAAGATAATTTTATAAAAAAAATTAAATTAAAAAATAATATGTTTATGGGATTATAATAAAAAGACTAACTCTATAAAAAATTGAAAGTAAGAAATAGTTTATCAATGGGACACCGGAATAAGGTTTTATTCCTAAAAAATAAATTGGGAGGGAGTAGAATTTCGAAGGGAGAGGAGTGGAAGTTGGCATGGCAACGTGTAGTGTAGGTTGGGGCTGAATGCTTTGGGCTTTTAGAGACGTTACACAGAACCCATAAGGGATGGCCCACCCAAATCCAACGGACAAAAAAGTAGACAGCCTCGTGGTGGGGGCCCACGTCACCACACCTTCGACCTCACTCACAGATGTGGGGCCCATAATCGCCAAGCGTCGTACTACTGTTGGACCATTCCAACGCTCTCCCTAATGCTGCCAAAACCGATTTATGTCCATTCCGGCACTTAAACGACGACGTCTCGTGACCCCGTGATCAACTAACTGCGGCCACGTGTCGAGGTTGCGTTCGAAAATAATGGAAAATCCCGAAAGGAATAATTGCCTTGCGGGTTTTGTTTGCCTAGTCGACTTGATTTTAATTTTTGGTTTGGTCCAAAAAAAAAAACTCTTGGTTAAGCAAATCAGTTATTGTGAACCAGTCAATGGAGCGCGTGGGGACTCAGTACATCAGATATTGTGTTTGAATGACGAATATGCCCCTGTGTTTCCCATAATTGCAGTTACAGTGGGTGTCGAATTCTAAAAGAAGCGTGTCCTTTTCCGTAAAAGGAGGTGGTATGAATTTTTGTTCAAAAGCATATTTATATTAAGTGGGGGTGTATTAACCGGTGGAAGCATAACGAAGAATCAATCAAGGCGAAGAGGGGAAAGAAAGAAAGGTTCGGTTCTGTGTTTGTGCCTGTGCAAGCCTGTTCGAACTGCCCACTATTACCAGAAAGACTACGCCTTTCCCTTTATCCTTCCGTTGTTATAGTTCTGTTTCCTTTTCGTTTAGTCTTATCTTGATTTCTTTTGTCCCGCGGAAACAACACGTTCCCTCTCTTGT
The DNA here is from genome assembly GCA_037074585.1 of Biancaea sappan. Classification (NCBI taxonomy): domain Eukaryota; kingdom Viridiplantae; phylum Streptophyta; class Magnoliopsida; order Fabales; family Fabaceae; genus Biancaea; species Biancaea sappan. Next base: position 13,411,233 of record CM073491.1, on the reverse strand, counting down.
AAGGATTTCCGTTCGTGTCGCATTCCGCGACTCAGCAGCGATCCCTAGGTACTCTTTTTTTATTTTTAATAGTCTTTGGAGAAGGGTTCTACTTCTGTATTTGGAGAAGCTCACCGGATCGAATCTGGGCAGGCGATTGCGTTTTCGGTTACGGAGTAATAATCGAACGTTCTGGAGATTTTCGGCTGAGGATCGATCTTCTCTGATTCAGTTTCTCCGGTTGGTTCTGGATCGTGCAGAGCATTGGACTCTGCCTAATAGACTAAATCGAAAAATGTGGTGGATGATGGGAGAATCTGGAGGCCAATACTGCCCTAAGAAGACCGATGATTTGTGCGGCGATGTTTGTGGCCAGGTATCTTTCTCTTTTTGTGTTACTTTCTCAGTTTGTGTGCTTTCCGTATATACAGAACAAAGATTTTTCTACTGTGCCACCGATCCCCCCCCCTCCCAAAAAAAAAATGATTTGGTTATGTTATTCTGAGTATCTTTGGTTTCTGGGGAATTACCAAAGTTGAATGGATATCTGAATCTTTTAGCATTTTGCTACGCTACTTCAATCCGCACTTCGCAGAAAGTATAGGTCTGTTCTGGAATTGAATTTCAGCTCTAGACAGTTCGATATCGAGTTAGATAAATCAAGGCCATATCATCCAAGATTTGTCTCTTTTTTCTGTGTGTATGTGGATGGGGGTATTTGTGATCTGAAATTGGCCGTTAGAACCGGGATGCGTTTCAGTTTTTTTTTTTTTTTGACGTCTGGCTGATCTATTTTTGGCACTCTGCTTGACTATTTCGTAGGGAATGTGGTAAACGGCAACAAACACACACAACACCCATTCCTACTTTAGTTTTTGTTTTTCTGCCCTTCGTTGAGGGGGAGGCGGAGATGTTTGATTGCTAATGGGATAAGAGTCCCCGCAAAATAAGGATCTATCTTCACATTTTCAAGCTGAATTTTGGGAGCTTTTGCATGTCTCGAATCTCTTCATGATGCAGTTTAGGCTTTATGATTAAAATATTCTTATTTCTCCTATGGTCTTCAGGAAATTTCTGGGTTATACCAAATAGCATTTGAAAAGTTAAGTTAATGGGTGCAAAAACAATTAGCCATTTTTATTATAAATTAATGTATTTGCAGAATTGAATGAAGCAGAATGGGCAAGTTATTTTCATTGTCTCTCATTTTTGAAGGTACATATGTAGCGATTTCTTAAATGTTTGTTCTTTCCATATGCAGGGATCAAGTCAATCATCAGGCATGTCCAGGATCCGCTGCATTTTGCGTGGCTTGGATGTAAAAACCTGGATATTCCTTTTCGCTATTGTCCCTATGTGCGTCTTGGGAATCTATATCCATGGACAGAAAATCTCTTACTTTCTGCGGCCGCTATGGGAAAAACCACCCAAGCCTTTTGAAGTCATCCCACATTACTATAATGACAATGTGACAATGGAGAGTCTCTGCAGACTTCATGGCTGGGGGATCCGCGAATACCCAAGACGTGTTTATGATGCTGTGTTGTTCAGTAATGAGGTTGAATTACTCACATTAAGGTGGAGGGAATTGTACCCTTACATATCAGAATTTGTTCTCCTCGAATCAAATTCTACATTCACTGGATTCCCTAAGCCTCTGGTTTTTGGTAGCAATAGAGAGAAGTTTAAATTTGTGGAGCCTCGGTTAACTTATGGCACTGTTGGTGGGAGATTTAAGAAAGGAGAAAACCCATTTGTTGAGGAGGCTTTTCAGCGGGTAGCATTGGACCAGCTCCTTAAAATAGCTGGAATTTCAGATGATGACTTGTTAATTATGTCTGATGTTGATGAGATACCAAGTGCTCACACTATCAATCTCTTGAGGTGGTGTGATGACATACCTCAAATTCTTCATCTTCAGTTGAAGAACTATCTTTATTCTTTTGAGTTCCGTGTGGACGATAACAGCTGGAGAGCTTCAGTTCACAGGTACCAGACTGGCAAGACGAGGTATGCACATTATCGGCAGTCTGATATCCTATTGGCAGATGCTGGTTGGCATTGTAGCTTTTGCTTCCGTCGAATTAGTGATTTCATTTTTAAGATGAAGGCTTACAGCCATTATGATAGAGTCAGGTTCGCTCATTATTTGAATCCGAAAAGAATTCAGGAAGTAATCTGTAAGGGCACCGATTTGTTTGACATGCTTCCGGAGGAGTACACTTTCAAGGAAATCATTAGTAAAATGGGACCAATACCCCACTCCTATTCTGCTGTTCATCTCCCTGCTTATCTTCTGGAGAATGCAGACAAGTATAAATTTCTTCTACCTGGAAATTGCTTAAGAGAGAATCGTTGATGCTGGAAAGGAATCTGTAACACACCTGCTTCTTGTGAAGCTGCTCGTGCAGCTCGAGGGAGTCTTCATGCAGGTTTTAACTGATGACTTGGTGTTACTGGTGATTTTTTTTTTTTGGGGGAGTTCGTTGAGAATTCTGACAAATTCTTTGGTTCTGGGGTGGGGACTCTGTACATAATTTAGAGTGGGGGAGCAGTATTGTGTTTTACTATGTATTGCGTGTGGCTGATCCCCGGGATATACAGATAGAATAGCTTTAAGTTCAGCACTTTTTCCCCATTTGGGAGGTTTTGCTTCGGAGACAGATTTATTTATTTATTAATTTTTTTTTCTCAACTGCTGCTGTATGATTGCTTTGCTTTTGCTTGGTTTATATTCAGAAGTCTTAACTATGGCGACTGTGTTCTCCGCAACATAGCTATGTGCGTTGGGATGTCTCCTTTTTCTATTGGGGTCGCTTAACGAAATGTCGTCCTTGGTGGTCCATTCTTTTTTTTTTTTTTGATACAACAAAAAACCGAAAATGATAATTTACAGGTACAGGTCTTAAAAGCTAAAGAGCGTAAAAGTTTCCCTGCTATAGGGATTTGAGGTCGATGTCCATAGTTGAACCACCTGATTAATATCCTCGATAAGTTGTCTTCTGCGCCTGAGGACGGTTAATGGTCTGATCTGTCAGTGTCCCCAAGAACAGATATGAAAGGGAATTGGAATCATTTGCAATTGCCCAGATCATTAATAATTGTTTAACAAACTTGACACTCCAGCAAAGAGGCCATTGGAGTAGAATTTAACTTCATCTCCTGTCTGCCATATTCCTTCTAAAACACACTGTAAATTTATATTAATAATTGATATAGCTCTTCCTCATTTGCTGCCCACTGAAAGAATCGGTAATCCAACCAACAAAGGGTGGACTTTCGAGACATAAGCCACGGTTTAATTAACAGCAAATCAGATAAAATGATCTAAGTTTTCAGTTTCTTGTGAGCAAAGAACTGGTGCTCTTGCTTGAGCAACTTATGAACACCTCGGTAACACGAGGTTGCTTGTTGGACAGCTTCGTACATATGAACAGAAAGCCTTGAGTGTTTAGAGGTTGAGTTGGTTCGACCTAAACACGTTTTTTTTTTCAACTCATAAAATTAAATGATAGTAAATTGAATTGGGTTTTAAAAATTGTCATTTAAACTGAATCAACACAATCCATACTTGAGTGGATTGAATTATAGCGTTAGTCTTTTCTTAATAATAATAAAAATGATCACATTACTAATATTTTGAAGTTGTTAAAATTTAATATCAAAATATGAGCTCAATTTAACTATCAAAAAGTAAATTGTTTTTATAATTTAATAAAACTTAAAGTGTTTATCTTAACTAAGTATTTGGTTAAAGGGGATTGGAGAGGAGGGGAGAGATTTCTTTAAAATAATCTTGTTTGTGTCAATCAATTGGAGTGGAGTGGAGGAGAGGTGAAAAATCTCTCCCTCTCTTTTATTTCCTTTCTCTTCGAAAATAAGAGAATCTGAAGGGAACGAAAAATTATAACGAATCATGTAAAAAGACAGAAGTGTTTTCAATAAGTTTTTCTAACTCACTTAACTCTCAGTAAATTTAAGTGTAGTTTATTGTTTTAGTCTACAAAATATTAGTTTATTATTAATTTAGTTCTTAAAATAATTATTTATATCAATTTAATCCTTAAAAAATTTACTTCTAATCAATTTGATCACTTTAGTGTAATCAATTTGGTTCAAAACCCGAAAGCATGGTGAAGGAACCGTTGTAATATATGTAAAACAGCGCATGATTGAAAATTGTAATTTCTTCCTTCAAAATCTCTAGCTTTCTCGGCCAAGAACTCTCCTCCTTCACTACCTCGTTTCTTTCCAATCAAAGCTTCCCTCTTTGCTCCTTTTACCTTGTCTCAACTCAGCGTGTGCTGCTTGTGATGCAACCAAGAGGTTCTTCTACTTCTCCTTGTATTTTCTCTCAAAAACTCTTCCTCTCTTTCTCGGTCAAGCCTTACTCTTCCTCTCTGAGAGGTTGTTTTACTTTATTTTGATGTATGTTTGTCTAAAATCAAAGAGATGTGTTGGGTTTGACTTGAATTTTGTGGGTGACTCGGTTTGTAACCTGACCCACGACCCACGACCCATTTGTCTCTATATATATGAGTGTGAGGGAATTCATTGTAAGAGTGGTTGATGTAATTTCTCTCTGTATAGCCTCCGTCAGAAAATAATACAGATATTCTCTCTGTCCGTGGACGTAGGTTGCATTGACCGAACCACGTAATTTCTTTGTGTGTTCTTCTCTATCCTTCTCCTTGATTAATTGCATTTCAGTAACCTAACAAGATGTAATAATCATTTTGTTTTATTTTCTCTCTCTTCCCTTTACAAACCAAACAAAAGAAAAATTATTTTCTCTCTCCTTCTTTCTCCTCTGTTGAACCAAACAGACCCACGGCATCATATAGAAAAAAAGAAAAAAAAAAGAGAGAGAGAGAAAGTAATGGGTTGAATTTGTTCATGTCTATATAAGTTAACTTATAACTAATGACGGATTAAAAAAAACTTGAATCAATCCGGTAATTCAATTTATGTTGAATGAGATAGCAAGTTAACTCAACCTAATAAATACACCTCCTCCTGCCTGTGGTTAGAGTTTCTCTACATCAGAGGATCGGGGTCCGATTTACATATAGGTGGGTATTGTGCTGTGAGTAGGCTTGTCAACCCCTCAAGTCTCCGCATCTCAATTTATGCCAGCTTCACGGTGAATGTGTTGCGCGAAGAAAGGATCTTTTATTTTCTCATCCTCTTACTTCTAAAACAATGAAATCCTTATCATACTTTCATATTCACTCTCCCTTCAAATTCTTCTTTAACAAAATTACATGTTAAATCAGTCCAATATATAGATGATCAATAACATGCAAAGCAGAGATTATGTATGTTTCTTTTTACTGTGAATCTAAGCTCTTAGGGCCACGAATGAATGAGCAGAGTTCGGGTATAGGTGCTTACTGCATAGAGTCAGAGCTTCTGGTTCGTAGTGGAGGAATGTGAATCACACATTGTGGGACACATCATAAGGAATGGGATGCCTCCACTTTAATAAATTTGAACAACTAATATTTGAAAACTCCCTCAGCTTTAACTAATCTAATTAGAACTGAGTCAAATCACACATCACAAAAATGTAAAACTCTTCTAAAATGTTAATTTTTTTTCATTAACAAAATTCAAACTTGAGATCTAACAGAAACAAAAGCCAAACTATTTAAACCAACTAACGTCAATGCAAAGTGATCATTTAATAATGGCCTCTGGCCACAAATTGCCACAAATTCGAACCCTAAATTCAGCGAGTTAATTAGACATGAGGAGTTCAATCATTGCATTTAATATTAAGGCCAAAGGGAATAATAATCGATCATCTGGTGTCCATTCATGATATATAATAAACAAATACAGCATTCAAGTGGAAATATATGCCAAAAATTCTGATGTAAGGTGCTCCCATTGCATCTATGGCGATCCACGCCTATAAAAGGCACCCCACTTTGCAGAAACTCAACATCCCCACTCAACAGAGAGTACACTTGATTAACAAGATGGGTTTTCAAAAGCCTCAATGCTATGGCAGTGAGTCTCATCAGCAGGCCTACGCTGTTCACGAGGACATATGGAGCTCCAAAAACAACCATCACAACCATCACAACCACATGATGCAGGGCATGCCCATGAATAACAATGGTCCTTTCGTTGATTCTCATGAATTCCCAAAGCACCATGGCGAGTTTGGGGGACGCCACGGCATGCCCCGGGACGGCCCTTACGGTGGCCATAACAGCTTCAGGCACGGCTATCACGGTCCCTCCGGCTTCCATGGCTATCCCTCCGGTGGCCCAAATTACCCCCTCCACGGCGGCTCTGGGTTTCCAAGCGGGTCAAATTTTCCCGGACAAGGACACTTCACGGAGGAGACTGAGTACGAGAAACACAAGGAGATGCAAAATGGTGCAGGGAAGGTAAAGTTGGATGAAGTGAGATACGAGCGCCACAACTATGGTGGTGGTGATGGCTTCTATGCTAACCCACACAACAGGACCATGGTGAACAAGACTTACGTTCAGTGGGGACTCAAGGGTGTCTAAGATCTGCGTCACTGTCACCGTCGTCCATCCAATTCTAATAAATTGTGTGCTTGCTCCGTTTTAGAATGAAATAATAATAATAAACTTCCACTTGATGGGGCTTTGTGTGACGCTGTCCTTGTAGTATCTATTATATCCTACTTATCAACATGAAGCTGTACTGCAATGGTGCTTCTCATAATAACAACTTTCATTATCTGCTTCTTAATCACCTCAACTATATATACAAATCAATACTTGGCACGCTGCTATTTTCTAGAATTGAGAGTTACAGACAGATTGAGTCTTAATCTTGAACTAACCAATCACACAATATGCCTATTTTTACTGGTCTAATCACTAGTTATTTTTTTATTTGAGCTATTAGTATCTAAAAATTCATTAAATTTTAATTATTCTGGTTCGAGCTGAAATAGACTACAAAAATATAAATTTTTTGTAATATTTGAACATAAGATCTTACTTGGTTTAGAATTACTTAAACCAATCAGCATTGGCAAGTTACATTGAATTGGGCTGATTCCAAATTGAAAAGACATTGTTCAACCTGCTGTTGGAAAGGCCTACTTCTTTTGAATAGAATATTAGGTAAACCAAAGAGATTGTTCAATCTGTGGTCATTTTGAATTTCTAGACATTCTGAGATCTCTCTGTTTATCACTCACACAGACTAGTCGTATTTTCTAGATTGTATATATTTAACCAAGATTGGTCCTTGTGTTAATTTCAGAGATTCGACTTTCCAATAAAGCACGTTTTAATCAGGAGAAAAGGGGCGTCGTTATACATATTCCCCAAAAAGGAAAGAAAGCAAGACGAATCGAAATTTATTTGTATCCATTTTCAACAAAGGTGGTGGCTTTGGAATCATTTTCCAGCGAAAATTAGGACGCAACTATTTTTGGATATATAATTAATATTCCACTTGGAGGCCATGCATGCTTCTCTCATTTTTAGCCTAATAAGTGAGGTATTGGATTCTGATTCACTCTTATCATTATGGAATATATTCTTAAAAAAAAAAAAAAACCATCGCGTCTAAACTATAAACTATATATAATAATGAGACATCACAATCCTCTACCATCTAAGCACTCGAGAGTCACAGAAAAATGGCGTATCATCATCACCATCATCTTGGTCGTGGATATGAATATGGGTGGAGCCCGTATAAGGAGTACGAACTGTATGAGAATGGAGGCATGACAGAACCTCCAATACGAAGGCATTTTGACGGCCCTCCACACCCAAATGGTCGTCATGTGAGACCCAGAAGCAAGGAGGAGGAGGAGGAAGACTTTGCTGACGCAGGAACACAGAGTTTGGCAGAGACAGAGGGGGCTCTTGAGAGTCTAAGGCACAGACATCGTAAGGACGTGAATGAAGAGGCTGATGCTTTTATAAAGCTGGAGCACAGGAGGATCCAACTGACCAAGCTCATGTCTATGAGGGCTATCTGAGCTTCTTCCATATGTAGTGTGTGGCATGTACTATATATATATATATACCTAGCTATAGCTAATGGGTCTTCGTGTGAAGGACGACGGAGTCTGATTATCAGCTACGTTATCCCCATCAAATAACGCATCAAATCCTCACTCATTGTCATGTAGTGTGTGTTGATTGAAACGTCCATGTTTGGTTTATTGATATCATTAATTGCAGTATTGCTTGCCTTCGAATATCCCTTGCTTTCCTTTCATTTCCTTTGATGCTCTTCATCACAATCCTCTAGAATTTTCATGACGTGCTCAAAAAGTGAGACACCATGCTAAAAGGTTTTAGGCCAATTAACTAGTGTAGTGACTACTTTCAAAGAAAATATGGTATGGTAAGCGTAACTCGACTACAAAACTTGCGCATAAATTTAATAATTTTAATCATCTGCATTAGTTTTGAATGCATGACCAGCACACGTAAGAGAAAGTGAAGAGGATAGAGATATATAAAATAGATTGTTGGGCACTTTGTGGGAACCACCTTCCTTGACATACGTATTTATTTTATATTTTATGATTTATTGTTGAATAAAGATTTGTATCAATTTTATTCAGAAAAAGTCTCGTGCAACGTGTTTGATAACAGTAGGAATAAGAATACTACTGAATTTGTAGTTTAAATGACATAAAACAAGATATTAAGGGTTCAAGGATCAAAGTTTAAGTCCTTTATAGGAAAAAAAAAAGGTAGAACAAAGAAAATATGATAGGAGACAAAGTAGTGTATAAAATAAATTTTTGTTGAACCCTATACTATGAATCAAGCAAATCACTATTTCTTTGAGTTATTGCTGCAGGAGCCGGCGGACCGGAAACTTAAAATTGGTGAGTGATTGAACTGATTAAGAATCGGATGAATTGATGATAAATGAACTGGTTCATTTATTTTTTTTTAAAATTTTACTTATTTTATAATTAAGTAATGAAGAAATTAATGTTACATATTAGTCAATTTTAATAAAAATGTCAATATTTTGATATTTTATAGAATTGAATGAGTGAATATTATCATGATTAATAATATTTTCTTGTTATCTAGTCAATTTTTGTTATGAACTGTAGATTATAAATATTATTATGTGTAATTTGATACCAAATTTTATTTTTAATTGAATTTATAAATTAATATTTATAATCTTTAATTATGTATATATATATTTTTTTAATATTTTAAAATATATTAATTTAACTACAATCTAACTATTAATTCTTGAATCGATATTTCTGTCGGTTCAATAATCAGTTTAATTTTTAAAATCTTATTATTCACCATTAAATTGTACCATGCAGAATAGAACACTCGTGTCCCTAAGGAGTCAAATTCGAAGTATCATCCATCCATCATTATATCAAAGCCAAATGTTAAACACAGTTTAACAGTTGCAGAAAATAATGCCACTAAGCTATCCTTCGTAGAGAAAATGGAAAAATGGATGGAAATATTGTTTTGATTTTACTCCTTTGATCCTTAAATGGTTGTAGAGAGATTAAAACAATAAGAAGTACAGAAAATTTGATATTGGTATTTGATAAAAAGAAGGAAGGGGTTGTGAAACATTTGTGTGTGTACTAATAATTTTACAAAATAATTGTTCCGTCGATTTTTAAAAAAGAAGAAAAAAGTTGTGGGATGAGAGTTAGTGACGTTTCATTTCAATTTTCAACCATATGATATGATCCCAAAGTGTTCCAAAAAGAGTTTATATCGTGGAAGTCACATTGTCTAAAAATACATTGAACAAAGCAAGAAAGGGAGGTTTTGTTGTTAAAGTGATAGCCAATGAAAGCTGAGCCATCTCTGACAGCGTACTGCCGTCACAGGTGGGAGTCTATGAGGAAGACGTTGCACAACTGCCTACTTTATTATTTAATTTATCTCAACTATTTCATGCTGAATAATATAATGGTAATGAATGATGTTATGACAAAAAGTTTAAATTTAATAATATTAAATTATAATCAAAACGTGACACTATACTCAAATTTAGTTTATCACAATAATATAAAACAATTGTTTAGACTTTAAGAATAATAATGATTTTATTTTATTTTAAGTAGAATTTTACGGTCGGTAAACTAATAATAAACTAATTTTTTTTTATCATATTCAATGAGAAGAGATTTTTTTTATGACACTTTAATAGAGAATGGCTACGCAAAAGAATTAAAAAAAACACCACATAAAACAAAACAAAAGAAAAAATAGTGAGTTATGATTTTTTTAATCTAATAATAATAAATACAGCCCTTGCTTCTCGCAATGTCCTTAAAAATTTGAACATTCACTTGTGGAATATGTTTTACAATTATAAAATGTGTAAAAATTAAAAGATCAATTATTTAATATGTTTTAAAAAAATATATTATATATCTCAATTTAAAAATAAAATTTCATCTTCTTTCTACATAAAATTTGTTTTGATAAAAATATAATATAACATTGAATAATAATGGTTTCTTTATGTGTAGTATCGAATATACATCAGTCTCAGTTTTTAGTTTTATAAATAATAATAATAATAATAATATTGAAAGAAGTTTTATACTTTTATAATTTAATTCCAATGTATGATTCTCTTAGGATGGGAAGAAGTTTTTCTATTATCATGTTATCCCTTAGAATTCCTTGTAACAATATCAAGGGTGAGAATTGGAAAAAAAAAAAAAATCCACACATGATTCAAAGAAAACGTAACTTGCATTTCAATTTTTGTCTTTCCTCACAGAACTTTGCAAGGGAAATATTTTTACCTTTTTATAAGAAGATTCTTTATTCATTTTTTGGAAGAATTAAACATCGTCATTTGCATAGAATATTTAGCCTGCTCTGATGAGAGAAAACTAGCAAGTTTTATATTAAACATCTTGTTAAATTATAACTAGCTCCCGTAAGCCACTTGAATGGTTGGGAAAATCCTTCAGAAAATATCATCACGCTCATGTTTACAAACTCCGCATTTTTAGTATTCACTAGGAGCAGTTTCTTTTCTCATTTCTTTTCCTAATTCTGTTCCTTTTCTGTCTAAAACATTAAAAGTAGCTCGGAAAAGTACAATATGGATTTCGAGGGTATATTACGACTGTATAACAATGAAAACATACAAATAACATATATCCTTATAACAATTTTGTTTCAAAATTACAAGTCTACTTCATTTAATAGACTGTCAATTGAATTTGAAGACAGTAAACACAAATACAGAGTAGCATTATGTTTAAACGTTACAAGGATTTCTAGTCGTTTTACAGTGATAATGCTTAATCTAATAACACCAAAAGATGAGACTAACCGGGGATGTTATGGTAAACTAGAAACTAGGAAGTTTAACTAAAGAACAGTGCAAATATTTACACCTCGCTATGATTCGCATCTAACACAGAATCATCGAGTGCTGAAACAAGGGTTTCACATCGCGGAAACACATAGGAAGCAAAGGCAAAGTGCAAAATGATGGGAACTTTCTCTGTTTTGGTTCAAAAACTGAGACGAAACTCAGAGAAAGGAAAAAGGAATTGGAGAAAGAACGGAAAGATGAGCATAAAGGGTCCACAAAAGGAAACACGGAAAGAGGAGGTATCATCGGTATGCTATTCGCGAAGTAAAAGCAATAGGTTGAAGAAGAGACAAAAATCAAATCAAAATCTAATCCGCGGAACGACAGAGAGGGCAAGTAGGGTGTCTGTTGTGAAACCACTTATCCAAGCAAGCCTTGTGGAAGAAATGCTTGCACGACAACTCGCTCACCTCCTCACTCCCTTGGAAGCCGCACAGACAAACGCAACACTCCACCATCTCCCACCCTCTCCGACTCATCGACCTGTACTGCGTCACAGAGACCCTCCTTCTCCCAATCGAACTGATTTCATCATCGGAGTCCGCCTCCACGATTGAGTTCGACGAATACGCGGAAGCGGAAGTAGAATTGGAAATGGCACCACCCAATTGAAGAATCGATCTAAAGATGTTCTTCAACAGAGCCACGGACATCACGGTGTTCATCACCAGCACCGGAAGCACTCCCTCCGCCGCACTCGGGAAGTTCGACAAGCCCATTGTTTTCGCGCTAATTCCTTCTTTGACCGATTCACTGAGAATTGAGAAAACGAAGAAGAATTGGGATTTGTTTCAGGCCAAGGCCAATGAAGGCAAACAGAAGTGAAGGCAATCAGAAGTGGAGATGGAGGGTGGCTCATAAATACGCGAAGGCTCAACCCGGAGACTAACCGTGGTTGGAAGGAGTAACCATGGTGGGATCACGATTTACACGTGGCGACACGTGTGGGGATGTGGAAGTACATATCAGTGTATGGCGTCGTCACGTGTCCGCGGATCTCAGGGGTGGCCACAGCGCGTGTGCCACGCGACGTCCATCTGAACCTTTCACTCTCTGCCTCTCCAATTTGGAACTTTCTTGATCTCTTCATGCAGGCCCCCTTCATTGGGCTAATTACTTTCTCGCCTTCATTAATTACAGTTAACGTTGGACCTTCTTGGATTACTCTTTTTAGGTGGGTTATTATAATATTGTTATTTATCCAATTAATACAAAAGACGGGCACAAATGATTTTCATAATGGGCTTTAAAAGTAAACTTTTTAAGAATTAAATTAAAAAGTATTAGTTTTAAATGACTAACGTATTGTTTTAATCTCTTAAAAAAATAAATAAAAACCAACAGAGAGAATATTGTATAAACGGCAAGACAATGAGGGAGTGGTCTGGTTATTTTGTTATTAAATATTTTAAACTAGTTTTTTTAAAATTAAAATACGAACAGTCCTCCCGAAACATCAAAATCTGCTGTGTAGGGCTTCACAAATGGGTTGTGATTTGTGATCGTGAAGACTGAGATGATAATCACATTAATTATGTTTTATCAATAATTTTTAAATATTGTGACAGATATGTATAACTAAATAATAATACAATAATTAAAAATCGGTGTAATAACTTTTTTATATTAGCAAAATATCAAACTTTCGATATCAAGATGGAAATACACGGTAGTCTCTATACATTCGTTTTCCTCTACTTTTTGTACACTTTGATGTTATTACCTCATTTTAGATGGGATGGACGTAACGGTTTCTTACTCAAATAGAACAAGAATCGTAAATTTAGAGGCAGATGAAATATTTCCATTGGCTCAAATGTAATTACAGATTAGTGACGATTAAATCAATTCCGCTGGTTTATCCTTCCCGTCATCACTGAAAGTTTAAGGTACGAAGCTAATTACAATCTTTTATTTAAACATAAATGCAGTTCCCGCTTTGAAGGACTCTAGAAAGTTCTCAAGAGTCAACACATGTGAGGAACAGATATCACGCATGAAAGATAATTGAAAATGTAGAAAAATTATCAACGCTGAGCTTTGAAAACGACTGAGGTTATCTTTCATCTTTATAGGTTCCTTCTAATGAAATTACAATAAGGGCATGACACATCTTTTTTAGTTATCAATTGAAGGTTGAGCCACATGCACCCACCATCATCTCTGTATATACTTTCCCATCACACCAAATGAATTGACATACCATCATCCTTGATCGTTCACTCTTTGTATTTTTAAATCTGCAATTTAAGCCTTGCTACTCCCTCAGCTACTTTACCGTGTTCCAAAAAAGGCTGTTATAATCGTGATTATATTATTTATGTTCACCCATTTTACGCAACGTCAGCGTAAGCACTGAAATTCTACATTGAATTATAAATTTGTCGTGACTAGGGCTCTGATTTTTGATTGCAGATAACTAATATAACAAACTTAAAACAATTATGAGGACGGTTTGTAAAAAAAAAAAAAAATACATGTCACGTAACAATCTAAGCACAACAGGTGGTGAAGTCGTGTACAACGTCAACTTTGGTCGTTGTCCTTAATGAGCTGTTGAATTAGATATATCGACTCCCATTGCTTTGTAATACGCGTTTTCTGCACTATTCAACCGACTCTGGAACATTGTCCACTCCTTCCTACATCTCTCCCGTACCTGCCAACACAACCATGGATGATAGAAGCTTTAGTATTTTTTATAACTAAGTCCATACAATCACAACTTACATTGTAAACACAGCTTCTTGATTAATTGTAATAAATTTCTATCTATCTTGCAAAATGAAGGTACTCAATAATAATAAACCAGAATTTGCGAAACATACCCCTTGCCAGGGTGCTTTCCCAGTTTCTGATTCTCCCTGCCAAGCACACGAAACTTTATAAGCATCTTACTGCTCTATTATAGTCAATACTAATAGATTAATCTCACGAAAAAAAAAAAAGATTCATGGCAAACAGATTACCTGATTCCCCAGAGAGGGAACACTTTGGTGAATAATCCACTGAGAATCAACCACACCGATCTTCTCATGGGCAGGCTACATCAGAAAAAGAGGGTATTAGTTTTTGAGTTCCAACGCCAGTCACAATTCACAAATGACAGTTGCAACCTCGTTTCTTTTTTTCCCCCTTTTGTGGGATACGCCTCTCCTTGGGCCACTTTCACAATCAAGAAATTAGAGAAAGAAATGACAGAATGGATTTGCTCACCTCAACACATTTTCTAAGAGCAAAATCCAGACCCCATCCATGGACCAAATCATTCTGCAATATCCAGCATAGGCCAATCATTATTTATTCTAAGAAACAACTGAGTGCTTGTGATAAAATCTATTGTAATAGACGACGAGTGCTTAAAAAAAAGTTAAACAACTAATCAATTAATATTTTATCTAAATGATAGAAAGATTTTGAGTAACTATTGAAACCTGAATCATATGCCACACACATCGCCATGCATCTCGTGAAAACACAGGAGCCATAATCTCAACAAACCTGCATTAACATGACACAGTGAGATACAGCACGTAAAACCAAATAACAAAACAATAATAATGCATCAGTTAATTACGCTGCACAAGGAGGCAGATGAGGGTCAGTGCACCATCCTGGTTTCTCCTCTGTTACTCTATTAAGAAAAAAATAATAATAATAAAATAAAAGAAATAGTTAATATACATTGTGTTACATAACATGCACCACAAGCAAAATATTACAGAATTGCAATCATTCTTACTTGTGAACTTCACGATCACCTCTTCTCTTTGTCATCTGCCATGTTAACCCTTTATTAGGTTCCAAACCTGGCTGTGAAATCTCCAAGCCATGCTTCCTTACCAGTTTTAAGTATCTGCAATTGAATCAGAGCAACATAGAAAACATCAATAAACCAAAATGTAAAACCCTGAGAAAAATAAAACCATTTCATATCAAATACGCACTTCTCTGCATTGAAATGTTCAACCCCCAAGTCTTCATCCCATATAAATATGTAGTCATATGGTGCAACTATATCAGGATGCAGAAACCGCTTGGCATACCACCTAGGAGTAATAAAAAAAAATCAATTGTCAATATCATAACATTATTGAAATAATAAACCACTTTCAGTAATAGTACACAATATTAACTGCAAAAGTCATGAGCAAGTATCCCCTTACCATTTGGTCTGTTTGCGAACACTCACATGAATAGCCCGCTTTGACCACTCAAACTCATCCCATTCAGTAGTTCGGCCATCATAATGAAATAGAAGGATTGTGAAATTATCTGAAAACTGTTCAAGTAATATATCTAATTACAAAAAACAAACAAGTGTTTGCAACAAGAGAGCAGAAGATACTAATTTGATGCAGATTTAGGAGTCTGAAAGAACAAAACTTGTCTGGAACTTCGGATATCATTAAGTGAAGTGTCAAAGTACCAAAAGTATGTAAAATAATTAACAATTCACAATAAGGACATTATGCAAATACGCTATATTGGGAAGTTTAAAATTGACATTGGAAAGTACAAGCACCATTTCTTCACTTCTGATCTTGAACTCCATAATCAATTTTCACTTTTTTTTTTTAATAAAAACATGGCATTCTGATCATGCCTTCTAAGAAAATGCAAGAATTGATTAAAAAGCCTCCAAAATTAAAACCAGACATGCAATAAGAGAGAGACCTTTTTCACTGCGGTGTCAATATTCTTTTTCTGTTCATAGCCAACTGTGAAGGTCACAAGGTACTTTGGCTTGGAGGTCAAATCCTGCACAAGGCATCTCAATTAAATGCTCTGAATTTAGAATACTTCCCAAAACAAAAGCATCAGATGATCAGTGGCCCCTCTTGTCTAAGGATTATTCAAACTATAAACAACAGCAGAAAATAAATCTACAAGGAAAATACACATTGGGCAAGCTACATGAGTTTTCTTTATTGCTATAATTCCTCAAGTCGTTTTCAATTTTGGAAATAGTAGGTTTTCTTCATAGAAGCAAGTGATGACCCAAAAATATTGTCAAACAAATGTAAGATCTACTTTACAAGTTTAACTAATTAATCAACAGATTTACGGGATCTTAATGTCTTTAGTAGTAGACATGCTTTCTGTTACAACAGCTCCTAAAGAATAAAGTAATAGTTTTTCTTATGACACATCGAAGCGACATTGAGCATATAAACTGTTTTAGTATACACACCTCACTGGGCTTACCCCACAATCTACGCAAGTAAAGATCTGACTCAGCTTCGATAATTCCAGGAGGTAATCTTTCTGCACCTCTTGGATTTGATGGGACCCAGATCTGCAGACAAACATGAAAACAAAGAATTGTTGTGACAGATCGCTTAGAAAAAGGAATGGAAGGGAAGCAAAGGAAAAGAGAGGCTTTTTGATTCTCATATTGCTGTATCCTGTTTTCTTTTTTCTCTTTTGTCACATAACAAACATGTGCCTGTAATATAATATTCTCTTCTTCAAATTAGAATCATCATTTGAGAGAGTAAAAATTTACATTCATAAGCGATTAAAAAAATCAAATAATGAACATATCAGAGAAGTTGAGACAAATGTTTAATAATTAGCCCAAAAGTTAGGATCAGCAGTTGGTTGCGTGACTATGATGAAGATCTAGGCTTGAGGAAAAAACCATCCAGTTACTCATTTAGTTCTACTGACTACACGGGGCGATAGATTTTTGGCCCATAAGGTGGGGAATGACAAGTTTACGACTGTAAATTCTTCTAAGAAAAGGAAGTTAACTGCAGAGAGCAGCAACAAAACAATGTAGAGAAACCTACCCCTCTTTCTACACATCATTTGCTCAGTGAATTTTTTCAAGTTTCCCTCCACTTAATCTGGAGAACCTATCTGCTAAGCTAAGACTTGAAAAGCACTATGCTCAAAGCCTTAAGGATATAGCTTAACTTCAATTGATTCTTTCATTCTTCTTGTCAACTTAAATTTACTGTCTTCTGTATATTCTTAATCCAATAAATAGTTTCCATGAATTTTGGAGTTGGATGAAATTATGGACCTAGTTCCAATTCAAATCTCTTTTTCGTCCTTCTCAATCAAAAAACATGTATAGTTACTAACTCCTGGAACCCCTGAAAAGCCAGTAACATTCTATGTCCTTAATAACGCTGACAAGATAAGTTATGTACCTTTAATGTACCATTTAAATATTGATCTTGTGATGCACGGCTTATATTCTTCTTCGTAATTGACCAAGGAGAGGCACCTGGATATTTTTCTTCAATGTAAGAGAGATCAATGGAGGGAAGCAGGCCGGATGGTAGATTAAACTGTAAAATGTTGAACACTGTTAGAATTTCATATTATGTTTTCTAATATCAAATCATAAATAAATAACCACTCAAGTAAAAAGTACACCGATGAATAGGAAGAAAAAACTCAGCCTGCACCTTTGTTATTGACAATGTTGGAAATGATACTCCTATAAAGAAGCCGAAAATTACTCCAATAAAAGTTGTTACAATAAGCCTCATACTTTCACTTGGTTTTCTATTAGTCAAACAGCAGACAACAAGATGCTATTGTCAGTTGATTGGCGTTGCTAACATTAACTAGCAAATATAAAATTTCTCATAACAAAGCAAATAAAAAAGTTAGCTTCTCCAATGATTAAACCTGCGAGTAGCTGGCCCCATTTCATCCAAACTTTCTAAATGTATGTTTGCAAAAATATTCACAGGAGCAATTCTTCACCACTTAGCGAGTGGTATGTAAGTTCCATTTACGGAATAAATATGCTCGTCAGAAGAATAGAGGAGAGCCTGCTTAAGTTACAGAAGAGAAAGAAATAAAATATGTTAAGTTAAAACCAGATAATGTTTCCAAAAAAATTGAAGAAACAGTGGGAAGAATACAGCAGAATAGAACATTTTTGGAGAGGAAAAGTGCATATTCTGTGGAAAATCCCCCAAAAGTTCCCCAATGTTCCAATGAAATTCATAACTCAGAAAAGTTTCCCATAGTAAATGTGTCCCTCAAACCAAGTCGTGTGGTAACATTTCAACATGGCACAACTTTCAAATTTTACCAACATATCAAATGAAAATTATGGGAGCAAGGATACATCTAGATGGCACGGCTTATAAATGTTCTAAAAGCAATAGCAAAGTAACTAAGATTAGCAATCATTAATCTTTCAAAGTACGTGATTGAATTGAAAGCAAGAAATGCATGTGCTCTACAGGGCAAACAACTCATATGATCTATTTGACAATAATGAAATGCAAGGCAATTAGATAATATTCCCAACTTTGTACGTCCAAAATTACACAACAAAGCGGAAGTTTCTAATTCTACCTTAATACTGTAAACCAGTAAAAATATTCGGAAAAGGAAAAGCTTAGTTGTCCAGCAGTCTAGTAGGACAATATAATTCTCCCTGATAACTTCGAAAACCCACAGCAAAACCAGCCCAATAGAATGCACCCGCCAAAGTCGAATAATATGAAAAACTCCCTGTAAATTGCGTTTACAGAAACGTGTTGCCAACACCTAGCAACTTGACACAAGGAATCTCAAATTGCTAATAGACGAGCCGAAAGGCGATGAAAGATTGTTTGCACCTTGCAGTTGCTGTATCTCCAACTCAAAGATGAAGGTCTATGATTTAAACTCTCCAAACAAAGATCGTAACCTTTAAAAATAAATAAATAAAATCCGAATTATATTGGGCCTAGTTGAACGGATGACTGTTTTGGTCTGGGGATTCAAACGACGGAAAACCCCATTCCAGTATTTGTTGTACTTTGCGCAGTTATACTTTGTGAGCGTAGCCTATCAAAAACCGTAAGTAGCAGTAAGTTAATGATCAGCGAAGGTGAAACGTACCTGTAATAGCCCTAAAAACCCGAGCAAGATCTGACAACAAAGGGAGATTCTGGCGTGAAGCTGAGAATCAGGGCAAAAGAAAAACACTAGGGTGCGAACTGAAATCTGAGGCGCGAGGAGTTGGTGATCAAGAGAAAAAGACGACGCATAGACGAGGAATTTACCAGCGATAACCAAACAAACGCATGACAAAATGGAATAATGCCTGAAGTTTGGGTTTATAGCACCGGCAAGCGAGATCTTGAGCTTTGACTACCAAAGGAAAACAACGGAGAGTTGTGCTCGTTTTTGGTTTGAAATTCCCTTCTTCTTCTTCTTCTTCTTCAAAAATAGGAAAGAAATCGAGCTTTAATTGAATTAAATTTAAGAGACGAGCAACATCTTTTCTCTTTTTTTTTTTTTGAATTTTTCGACCAACGAAAAATCGGTGTATGATTTGTCTGTGCAGGAATTTAGGTGGATTAAGGTTCACTATATTTAGGTGACTTTTCAACCCTAGTCACTGTTAGTATTTATCTGTTCGTTTTCTTTTATTTCACCAACATTCTGTTTAGTCTAATATGATAGTTTAATAGAGACTATCAAATAAAATTTATTTGAATAGATAATTTTATTTAACTAAACAAAATACTAATCAAATAAAAGAGTCGAACTCTAAGTTATTTTTTCTACCATTTTTCTTGTTAGTTGTCAACAAAGATGTAACTATTTTTTATTTTTTATCTTTTAAATAAAATTTATTTTAATTTAATTCGTGATAAAATTACAGCTTTTAAGTTAATCATTTATAAATACCATTATTATCAATAAAGTTATTAGCTTATTATTGATAAAATTAATAGTTAGCTTATTATTTATTTACATATCATATAATGATAACTAAATATTAATTTTAAAATATATATTAAACAGAGTCATATCTGTTAATTTATTTCAAAAATATTATTACATTAATTCTAATTATAAATAATTAGTATGGTAACCCGTGTAATGTATAAATAAATTATAATTCTAAAAATTTTTATAACTTATAAAAATAATAATTATTATAATTAATTTAAACGAAACTTATGAGTTATGATAAATATTTTTTAAATCTAAATATTTTAAATTAATTTATTAATTCTATAATTAAATATATTTTACCCACTCAAACTTTGATTTGAATTGATTTGTTTATTTAATATAATAAATTTAAATGAATAAAATATGTAAATTAATTAATTTGTTAATTTGTGGATTATTTGTTATTTGTTATAAATTATTCATTACATAGATCGGTGATTGATTGAATATTAATTTTATCAATTCAAATTAATTAACAAATAACTCATAACTAAAAAGAAAACACTAATGATTGCTGCTACGTTTGGACTGGATCTCCAGATCTCATATTTCGTCTTTCAATCATTTGATTTTCATCTCTTTATTTAGTCAATAGATTATAATTTAAAGATTTATATCTCAAACTTTGATTTCTATTAAATCAAGAATTATTTTAGAAAAAAATCAAAATAAAGTCAAATAAAATAAATTTTTTATTTCACATATTAATTCCATAATCAAATTTATTTTACCTACTAAAAAATCCTTAAAACACTATATTGGTCAAGTAATAAAGGTAATTATTTTTTTAATTTCAATTTAAATCAAATAATTAATATTGTGTGATATTATTAATTTATCAAATTTATTAATTCACTTAATTTATTTATTTATTCAAATCAAATAAAATAACGAAATTAACTAATTATTAATTTCACTAATTAATAATTATGATAATATATTCTGATAAAAATATATTATGCAATTCACTTTAACGATAACTCACATAATATATTAAATACATTAGGACCTACATAATATATTTTGATAATAATACTATGATTTATAAATTTGTTAACATAAATAACTAATGATATAAATTGTGACAAAAACATAAATATATATACATTACTTCGAAATGAAAATAAGATATTTAGGGACTTCATGATTAATAAATAACTTCGAAACATAAAGAGAGTTGGAAATCCTGACAGAACCTGAACAAATAGATATCAATGTTAACTCAAAAATAAATATGACAATGAATATTGCACTAAATATATCAACTGAGCAAGCGACAGACAATGTACTAGAGAATTATCAAATCTTGCACTAGAAAATAACAGCAACAATTGGACGACCTTAGTTGTTGATAAAATATTGATTCAGCTTGTTTGTGAATTGTTCCCACAATATACACATAATTTTATGACACCTACAAAACACACACACATACATTCACAAAAACTATATATATACATGTTAAAAATAAGAAGGAAAAAAAATAAAACACTAATAGAAAGATATAATAAATATACAATTAAATAAATGATAATAATATAGTAATTAATCTAAAAACAAAACAAAAAAGAAAAAATGACAGCAACAATACTCTGTATCTTCAATTTTAATTTCCATAGATATGTTATTGTTATCGTTCTTAGAGCTATTTATAATAGAACCAAATTTATTTATCAGCCCGATAACATCTAAAACGTAACAATATTATTGGTAAAAAAAGTTAAAATTAACAACAAATAAAACATAATCTACAAAATAAAAGATAATAATTAACTTACTAAATAGTTATTGTCAGTAACATGATTCAAAATATTACTGAATGGACAAAACTTGAAGACAAATTTTAGAATATTCAAATCATCTTTAACTAGTCGGACATCAGTTAAAAAGTGAATCTCAAGCATGAATGAATGTTTCGTTATACAATATTTATTGCTATACTTAACTAATCAAACATAAATATCACATAAACATTTTCCTCGATTATTTGATGCTTAAACTTACTTATAAATGATTTTTTCACATGATCGTGTATGTAATCACTTTTATAAGGCAAAAAATAAACACAATATAAGCATAATGAACAAAATAATACATATAAAAATTTTGAATTTAATGAAGTTAAATTCACTTGAGAACCTTACAAAATCATTTTCAGATTAAAAATCTCCTTAGGCATATTGAACATTGGAACTATCTACAACCTCATTTTACAAACTTTAATCATCCAATCATCCCTTGATGTATTAATATTAGCAATGTTACTAAATTTAGTCATATACGAAACACAAACAGAATGAAAACTAATTATACAGGAAGATGAGAGCAATACACGACATTTAGAATGCCAATTTATTATATAACATGAATATTAAAAATAATAAAATGAACTTAATAAATAATAATAATGATAGTAATATAGTAATTAATAGTATAGAAGATAAAGCAAATTTATTAATTTTATTAATTTTATTAATTTTATTAATTATTAATATGTCTAATAAAAGATGTATAAATAAATGTATAACAAGCATATATGAACACTTCATGACAGTAGGTTAGTTTTTAAATAGAAAATATATAGTAATTAATTATTTAATTATTTGTATATAATAAATGATAATTTACCAAATGACAATATATATTAATTGAAAAGTTTACATAATTTACCTATTATATAGCAATTTACCATAATTTTTTCAAATTCATTTAATGTGATTATATAGTAATTATATAGCAATTTATCATAATTTTCTCAAATTTATTTAATGTGATATGATTAATTTACCAAATTTAATAATTTATTTAATTTATTTATTTAAATTTATTCTATTATACATAATTTAATGACTTACCGATAATTAATACTATAGAGTAAAATTATTTTAGTCTATTATATAGATTAAATTAAAAAAATATCATATGTGATGAATTGAATTGAAAAAATAATTTTATAATAGATTAAATAAAAAAATGCACAATTTAATGCTTCTCCTTTTGAGTGCTTTCGAGGATCATAATCATCCCCACCTTTTTTTTATCAGAAATTTTAAAAATCAGTCACGGATTTTCTTTCTAATGATCCTAAGAATTGGTCATTAGGTTTTCTAATAACTTTCACAACCAGATTAGTAGATTATCATATGATTTCCATTTGTAACTTTCTTTTTCGGTTTAAATAAAAAACAAATGGATATATATGAATTCAAATATTTTAAGTTATGTTCAGTTTCATGTTTAAATTATTTAAAAAGTTGTTTAGATTTTAAAAAACAATTTTGGTACAAAATTAATTATTTAATTTAGTCTTTATTTCTCTCTCTCTCTCTCTCTATATATATATATATATTGGAACTTCTATTTTCCGTAAAATAGCTCTTGACTTACTTTTACATTGATCTAAAATAGATTTAACTAACACTTAAAATTGAAAGAGAGATTGCAGTAGGATTAAACAAAAACTATATATATATATATACCACATAAAGTATGCCGACAACGAAAAAGAGTGATACTCTAAAACTAAGCTAGAACAATAGGGAAAATTGAAATTAAGATATTCTGTTAAATATTTAAAGTACTTAAATAATTAATTATGATAAGTATTTGGGGCGAAAAAGAATCGAGCAGGAGATAGTAGCAAGAAGCCAAGAACCTGCAATTGTCCTCTTTTTTTTTTTTCTTTAATGAAGCTATTTCTGAGGTCTCCACCAGTTGATAAGAAAAATTTTCTCCCGACTTTCATACAAATTAGCAAAGAATGAATTAGTTTCAGTATTAAAGTCATCAATTTTTTATGTCAGTAATCCAATCGTAATTGGACAGTTAGCATTGAAATTTATTTTTTAAATAATTTATTGTCAAATTAGATTACTAACATTAAAAACGAATAATTTTAGTACTAAAACCAACCAAGTTTACATCCATTTTTCTCTTACCAATAGCATGAATTGTTGGATTAGGAAAGATAAAGTTTGAAAGGGAAGGGCTAAGCCCAAGAGGTATCACAATCTTTACATGCTATGCTCCTAGCTAAGATGAATGAGTAGGTACTACCAGAAGCACCCACACACCATGCGTTTAATAACTAATAAACATTCATAATTCTCTCAGCTATGACTCATAAAGGTAGTTTCTTTTATCTTTCGATTTTAATGTTAATTTCAATTTTACCTTACATGTTTTCCTTTTTATGTTAATTTTATCCTACATATTTATAAAAAAAATTACAATGTCATTATAACTATTGATATTTTACAAATTGGCATCCGTTTGTAAAGTAGTTAACAAATTATGTAGTGATTAGCAACATTCCAAATACAGTCTGATAAAAATAATTAATGTTGCAGCCGGTGGAGGGAGAGTAAGTAAAGGGAAAGAATAGAATTATGAAAAGCTTATTGTTTGTTATATAAAATAATTATTTATATAAATTATTTACAAAAAAAGAGAATACATATAACTATAATGAATTATAGTTTAATTTACCTAAACTTTATAATATAAGATTTTACCGTTAGCTTATTATCAGATTTGAGCTTGTTACATATTACTTCAAACAAACAAATAAGAGAATGTGTAATTTATTAAAAAGAAAAAGCCAAGTCAGATATTATGAAAAGGAAAAAAAAAAGATTAAATATTTGAGTTATAAAATACCAGGACTAATTATGTATCTTTATAGACCTTAATTTTGATTAATGTGTGATGATTTTTATTTTTATGATTATTTAATGAATAAAATATCATATTTTCTTTTTTTATTAAGTTATATTTAAAAATTTAAAGCTTGAAAATTTAATTATGATATAATTCAAAATAATTATGTATAATTTTAACCCAAAAAAAATTGATCTCTTACCTATCCTAATCAAAATCTAGAAGGAAGGTATTAAAGAATTAACAGAAGAAAAATTCTTAGGTATTATATATGGGACCAAGATTTCCGCCAAATATTTTGACTAGTCGCTAGATTTTGTATCAATAGTTATGATTGACACTTTTTTATTTTTGTTTTTATTTTTATTTTTTTCATTTTCAACCAACTCACATATCTTTTTGATAGATTAAAGAGTATAAATGCCCCAACCTATTCTATTTTCTTTCAAAAACATCCCTAGCCCCCTTAGATTTCTTTAGATTTCTTTTAAATTTTAAAAACGCCCCAATCCCTCTCTTTTATTTCAAAAATGTCCCCAAAAAGAGCACCTAAAAGAGAGAGAGAGAGAGGTCTTGACAGTGGGAGAGAGACGAATATTATCTTAAAAAGCGTAAAAATAAAAGGTCTACTAGTCGTATTCATTCGGCTTCACTTTCTCCTAAAAAACAAACAACGCAAACAGTATTGAGGTTTCCCAAAGCTCAAATGCACTAGCAAAAGTAAAAATAAAAAGACGAGAGAGAGAGTGAAAATGTTACTATGTTACAACGTCGTTCGGTGTCAATGACAAGAACGAAGGTGATGATGTAGTGGGAGACGATAATGGTCATATTTGGAACGGAAAGAAAAGAGAGGGATTGGTGGATTTTTGAAATTTAAAAAAAAAATGTAAGTGAGCTGGGTACTTTTTTGCCCTCCAAGTAGAGAAACTGATAAAATCAAGCCACTTATTTTGATTTTTACATTTCACCTAAATTTCACACAATATGACATTTATTATATGAAAGTAAATGAATGGTCACCTTAAATTTATTTGGCTTAATAGTTACTTATTTGTGAAATTTAAGTGAAATACAAAATGAAAAACAAGTGGGCTGATTTTATTATTATTATTATTATATAAATGACGTGGTACCATATATAACATCTGATAATTTGTCTTGATCAAATTAAAAGTTTCGTTGAATTAATTCATTTGGCCCAATTCTGAATTTTATTACCGTTTTGACTACTGTTAAAAGCCTATTCATTCATTACTGAAGCATGGAACGATGAAAACCCCGTTTCATTACCAAGGCATGAACAATTGAACATATTTTCATCCATTGCGAAACTTTAATTCCTTCAATATTATGAATTTGATGGAATGAAACTGAAAGATATATGAATGTAATTTCTTTTCCTGTAAGTAAAATGAACACAACTTAAGATTGTTCATAAATTATTCAAATTATTTATCATTGTAAATTGCTCTTATTGACTTACCAGTTACCACAATCTCACTCTATGCTGACGTCACATTACCCCCCGCACTTTTTAGTTTCCACGTGGCGATATCCTATTAGCAGGAGCTTCAACCACCAATTAAATTACGCCACTTAATCAAAGATGATTACAGAATCACTTTTTTTTTTATTGAAAAGTGTTGTAAATACCGGTACATATTTTATATGTTATAAAACAAGGGGTGAGATCTTCTATATTTCCCTGTTAAGTTTATAAAGAATTAAAAGAAGATATGAATTTCTGTGTTCATATAGGCTAGTTTAGTGTAAATAAATAATTTGTAAAATATTTTTTTAAAGATAATGATTAACACGCTTCAGGATACCTTTTGTCAATTTTATACAAAAAAAAGTTCAACAAATTTGATCCCTCTCCAAAATTATATTAGAATTTATTTCTATTCACTCTTACTAGTAGTGAAGCACCATAATGCTGCTAAATTACACATTTTTCCTTCATTTGCTTTTTTGTTCAATGTTGAGGTTAAAATTTAAGAAAAAATATGTTTGGTAGCCAAAAAGAGAAAAAGAAAAAAAAGACAATAAGGATAAAAATGAAATATTTTTTATTAAAATACTTAGAAGAAAAATAATTTAATGTTTTTAAATAAGATAATTTAGGCAATTTTTAACTATTCTTTCTATTACTTTCTCCACTACCTCACATTAATCTATCGACCAAACATGCTGCTAAAATTCTCGTGAATCGTTTAATATGACGAAATAAAATATAGTTTTCTATTATACATTATTTTTTTTTTTGTGTAAAAGGATTATACATCATTACCAATAGTTAGTTGCATGTGCCTATTAAAAAAAAAAAAAGTAACATGCACATTCGTTTTTCATTTATTATACATAGAAAATCATTTACGGACAACAGTTTTAATCATCCATAAAATTCAACCCGTAATTGCTTCGTGATAATCTCATTGTTTATTATGATGAAATAAAATATAGTTTTCTATTATACATCATTTCCAATAGTTGCATGTGCCTATATATAAAAAAAATAATGTTTTTTATTTATTATACATAGAAAATCATTTACGGACAACAGTTTTAATTATCCATAAAATTCAGCCCGTAATTGCTTCGTGATAATTCTCATGTTTTAATATGATAAAATAAAATATAGTTTTCTAGTATACATCATTTTCAATAGTTGCATGTGCCTATAAAAAAAAAAAGTAACATGCACATTTGTTTTCATTTTTTTTAATAGAATTTGTGTTTCATTTATTATACATAGAAAACCATTTACGGACAACAGTTTTAATTGTCCATAAAATTCAACCCATAACTGCTTCGTGATAATTCTCATGGTTTAATATGATGAAATAAAATATAGTTATCTATTATACATCATTTTCAATAGTTGCATGTGCCTAACCAAAAAAGTAACACACGCATTTGTTTTTCATTTATTATACATAGAAAACCATTTATGAACAACGGTTTTAATTATCCATAAAATTCAACCCGTAATTGCTTTGTAATAATCTCATGGCTTGTATTTTCAATATGTTTTGACTTTGAGATAAAATAGAACAATTAAGTTTTAATGCGATCTGAATAAGCTTAGGCTGAGACCCATGGGCCATCATAATGCCTATATGAATCCATCTTTTTAAATTATTAACATGGGTTTTTTTTTGTGTTTTTACAATTTTGTTACTTTGATTATTTTAGTTTATATTTAGTGGTTAGAACTTAGATGGTGTTTGAGCCTTTCAGTCGTGTAAACATGTCTTCCACTTTCATCGTTGTTTCATTGTCACTCTCCAATAAAGTTGCCGTGTTATGTTCTTGTCCCTTAAATCTTGATTCTATTAGTTTTAGGTAATTTTTTAAATATCGAATCAATAATTAAATTGTTAAAATATTGATTCAAAAATTAATAATTAAATTATAGTTAAATCACATTCAAATTGATGATATTTAAAAAACAAAATATATAACTATAAAATATTAAAATATTATAAAACATTAAAAACAAAATAACCCTCACTCATTCTCTTTCCATTTTCCTATAATCACATTAACTTTCCTCACTCCTTCCCACACGTTATCCCTTCAGTCACTCCTCCTCTTTCTATTTTCCCATAATCACGCCTTTGTCTCTCCATTTTCTTCTTCTTCCACCGGCCTCCTCTTCTTCTTCTTCTTACGGTGGTGATGAAAAAATAACGCTTGAAGGATGAGTTTCTTTTTTTAATAAATTATTGAACCGCCAACCATAAAATTAATCAGTTTGACCGATTTTATATTAGTTTGAGCCAAAACAAGTTTTTAAGCTAGTTTGGACCAAATCCTAAGCCAGCTCCCGATTTTGTCAATCTAGTCCAGTTTTTAAAATTAGGATTTTAGGTAATTAGTTACTTCACTTTATCAACAAATGCAGAACGATTTTACTCTTATATATATATATATATATATATATATACACACACACACACACACACATACATTTATATATGTAGAATATAACATTTTAAAAATCAGATCAGATATTAAAATAATTGATGTATTAGTTTACAATTTATTAGTTTGACTGCAATCAAATTATGATCGAACATGTGATAATTATATATGTATATATAATTTTATACATTAAAAATATATAATATAGTAAATTAATAAAAAAAATTCATACTTAATAAACTTATTGTATATGTGTGTGTGTGTAATTGCTTTATTTTTTCTTGTTTTCTTATATGTTTTTGTGGCAAAAATAATATTAATATGAAAAAATAATTAAGAAGAAAAAAAAGATATAACATGATAGAAAATAGTAAAAAATTATAGAAAAATAAAAAGTTTGCTAAATCTTATATAGTGTGAAAAATAATTGTATTTTATAAATAATAATTTTTTTACATTACAAAAATTAATTTAAACAGTTTATTGGTTTTTACTAGTTTTTGACCTTTTTTAATCTAATCTATTTTTTGAATTAATTAAACCAAATTAGTGACTAATTTTCAATTGAATTAGTGGGTCCAATTCTTAATCTATGTGTCACGTCCCAAAAATCTGAGTACGTGACCGGCACGGAAAGTGAATTTCATTTCACCTCCATAAGCCTATCTTTCTGTTAAGCATCATATCATTCTTTTAAATACAATTAATCTAAATTACATAATTTAAGAACTAAAATAAGAGAATTATTTACCTTTTCACAAAAGATAAGAAAATACGGCTAAACCGAGTTCTCTATACACACTACAGTTATTCACATTACATCACTGAATGAACCTACCCGATTACAGAGATTTTCTAGATTTATACAACTTAAAATAAGACCTAAACATTATACTTTTATACTGAACAAATGAAAAGGTAATCATGCACTAAAGATCCATAACTCTTTGTATAGATATTTACCTTCAATTGTCAACTCTGAAAAAAATGTTAACAAGAGGGGTATGAGCAAACCACGTGCCCAGTGAGCAGACAACACAACACTATGATAAAAAAAATATCATGCATCATAATGATAACATGCAGCAATCATACGTAATCGATCATAATACAATATAATATAATTCATAATACTTCACAACAATATCCAAGTAAATTAAATACATTTCAACATAATTCAAATAATTCACAACAGCAAACAGTGAAATCAATTTCACATATTTCCCGTACCAACCGGGTCGTCCATGGTACCTTTGGATCGTTGCCCGCGGCCCCCGCCGCATCCATCCTTATCGCTCCATTTATATTCTCCACCCTTATAGCTTCACATAGATTTCTCCATGGGATGCACCGCCATGCCTTTCCTTTCTAGTCAAACACAATCACAATCACATCTAAGAGCATTATCAATCATAATCATGAGCCACATACACAACTCAGTCATTTACAATTCAAGTCACAACATAATCAATACGGTTCCAGCAACATAGCATGTATACAACATAACCCATAATATAGAACAATTATTCAACAATAACATACTTCTACTATCCGCGTATGAATGAATTCAACAATCAGAGTATGACATATTTCAACTCAGTTCACATGCCATTCACAATCCATCATATAACCTCCATTCATGAGAAAATAAGAAAATATAATTATATACATCACCAGGCAAGTTTCACAATTGTTTATGTCTCATCGTCCCACATCATCCTCTTCAAACTTGGATATACAACATATTTTTACTATGATAGAAAAAGTCAATAACAAAGATATTTAATCATAGCAAGTATTAACCCACTCACCTAGATTTCACGCTCTCGGCACTCCCACCTTGCGCTTTGACCATTCCTATTGTAACCAGATAAAAACTATCAGGGTTACGAAATAGAGAAATTTCCTACCACTATTCCCGACCTTCACTTACTTCTCAAATCATAATTCCTAACTGGTAATGAATATCCAGATGAAACTTATACCATTGGAAATTAGACTCAAAGAGCTTTTCAACGATATAAAAAAAAACTGATGCTACAGTAACGGTCAACGGTTAACGCAGCTACAGTGTAGTTGACTAAGTCAATGATACAGTAACGTTGACCGAGTCAATGCTACAGTAACGAGAAAATCTGAAAAAATTTTCTCGGTGAACAGTATTTTCTGAAAAATTTCTGGAAAATTTCCAGAATGAACAGTGAGTTCTTCGTGTTATTCATCCAAAAATCCTAAAATCACATCTAAAACAACATTTCTTTTGATTTCTTCCATGGGTTTTCATCCTTAATGTCTAAGGAGTGTTTTAACACTAAAACCCCCAATTTTTAGCAACAATCCAAGCTCAAATCTCAAATTTTCATCAAGAACACTAACTTTTTTCAAATATCTAAATTCTACGAATTTCTCCTAGTTTTCTCCAAATTTCTTGTTCTAATAACATCATAAACTACCTAGTAATGTTTTACATTAACATCCACACTTAAATTCATCCATTAAAATATTCTACAAAAATTTTACAAATTGATAACCAAGGATTTGGTCTTGTAATAAGAGGAAGAAGAAGAAGAACATCAACTTACCAATCATCCTAACTTTCATAGCTTCCTTCCCCATGCAAAAATTGCATAAATGGTTGATGAAGAGATTCGACGCATAACCGAGAGAGAGAGTGAGGAAGTTACGGGAGAATGAGAGAAAAAAAAAAAGAGAGAAGTGTATACGTGTGGGCCCTACTACTTTTCTTTTGGAAAAATTGCTAATACCCACTCTAACTTTAAAATTTGTTCATTTAAGTACTTGAGAATTTGAAAAAAATTTCCTAAATTAAAAAAATTAAAATTTATATTCCCAAATTTTGTTCACTAATTCAAAAAGCACATTTTTCACGTAATTAAATTTTTCACTAAACTTCAAAATAGACTTTAAATATTCATACAAATTATTGGGGTATTACACTATGACAGGATATAAAGACCATAATTTTTTCTTAATACATCAAGGGTATTTAGGCAGACAAAAGGCTCTTTAAGCTTCGTGACATTTGAGATTCAAATCAATTTTCAAATTTAAAAGTTAGGCCCTTCGACTTTTTATATTTTAAGAAATAGGATTTTCTATTTATTTTATTTCTAATAGTATTATATTTATTGTCATGTCAAATCCTTATATATCAAATGCCACGATTCAAGAGTTCATGGTTTTGATAAATTTGAACCTAGTATCAATTTCTCTATCTTACTCTTATACCCCAAGTGGTATGACTATGAAATTCACCATTATTTATTTTTTTAACTAATATTATTGATTCAAATCATGGGATATGAAACAAGATTTGCTATAAAATAGAACCACAACTTTAGAACATTCCATTCCAACAATCCAAGGCTAGTCATTACCTCTACACTGTGAAGAAAGCGCAGTGAGATGTAATGTAATTCTAATTGCATGTTTGGTACATTACTAAGAAATAGGAAAAAGAAATGTCAAATTATCTAAATTGTATAAATTGCTTTTTTAAAAGTACTATTTTTTTTAATTGAGATATTTTGATAAAATTATATTACAATATCATATTCTTATTCCTTTTTCTATTTTCTTTGTGCATATCAAACTTATCATAAATTATTCATTTGGTATAACACGAAGGCAAGGCTTACAACTGAATTGTCTTTAATCTGATGAGCTAATGGGGCCGACCCATGCCCATGACGACCCAACCAAAAAATGAGTCGTTGGTTTCAATTTTTGGATAAAAAAGTGATTATTCAATATATGTATATATATAAAATTCTTTGACATATTCAATTTTGTGGTGCTAATTTCTAAACAATAAAAATGATACACTTCTTATATTTTTATTGAAAAAAAATAAATAACGAAAATATTAAGTTATACCTGAAACTTCTCAAAACAACTCAAAAGAATGATCATCAAATTTGTCCAGTTTGTCTGACTTTTGAAATATTCAAAATTCCATTGACTCAATCCCATCGATTTATATATTTAAAATTATGATTAAAACTTAAAAGATTATAAGAATGAGCCCTGGCGATGAAAAGACCTTTTCTACGAGAAACGTGGGGACGAGGGGGAATATGATCAAAACAGTTGGCGAAAATTGAGTTTAAATTTTATTTTTGGTGCATAAAACAAATAATATTGCATCGTACTCTCACAGAAGTTGACTGCAAAATGCTTTTAGTTGTTTGAAATTTATATTTACGGAATTATCCCAACTCTGGATTTTGATTTTTCAACATCTGAAATTCCCAATTAATTATGCATTTTGACTTTTTGTGTTGTAAAATTAAAAGAGATGGTAAACGAAGCCTATTTTAGGCAACGGACTAATCTTCAACCAAAAAAACAAACTGCTTGACCAATTACCCTAACGGCTCCGAGAGAAAAGGAATGAATGAATCATTTTTTCCTGTTTTTATTTTTTATTTATTTTTTTAAATTTTGTTGACTCCTACAAACCCTAACTGCCTTCCAATATATCCTTTGACTGAACACTCGAACTTCGCAGACTCACTCTCGCGTTTGTTTATAGCCGTTAGAGCCTATTTTCATCTGATCTCTCCCTTCCTGCTTCCTGCTTCCTGCTTCCTGCTTCCTGCTTCCTTCTTCCTTCTTCCTTCTTCCTTCTTCCTTCACCAACGCAGCTATGGCGACCCATTCTTTACTCTTACCTGATAACAAAGACGGCATTGTGGGCTTGAGATTTCCCCTTACGTCTTCGCATTCTGCAGATTCTTCCTCTTTGAAGCGGAAGAGACCTCCCAGAATCGAGATCCCAAACGTTTTGCGAGAAATCCACTCAGACAAGCTCAATGAATCCAAGGCATCGAAGGAAAATGATACCTTTAGTGGAGTTGGTTTCGGGGTTTCTTCTGTAAAAGGCAAGAAGTTGTGCATGGAAGATGCCCACAAGATTGTTTCTCCCTTCGAGAGCAACCCGAAGAAAGTTAGTCATGCGGATAATGTTCTCCAGTTTCTTTGATTTTTCTTTTTCTTCTTGTTTTGTTAGCTTATGTTGGTAATGGTAGGGATTCTTTGGCGTCTACGATGGGCATGGTGGCAAGAAGGCCGCAGAGTTTGTAGCTGAGAACTTGCACAACAACATTCTCAAAATGATGAAGAATTGTGAAGAGTCTAAGGATAAGGAGGAGGCTGTTAAAGCTGGCTATCTGAAGACAGACGAGGATTTCTTGAAGCAGGCAAGTGCTTTCCTAATCCTCAGGTGTTTGTATGATTCGTGGACCAATTGAATTCCCACGTTCATTATATTTATTGGGGTGTTAATCCTCTCAGCCATTCACTGAAGGGATAATAACATTCGACTGTTGAATTTTTATAGTACTGGTTTTCTCAATCTTAACCATATGATTAATCTTTTCTTGAATACTGCGTTTCTTGTAATTATGTCAAGAAAGTAAGCTTAA
This sequence comes from Biancaea sappan, assembly GCA_037074585.1. Classification (NCBI taxonomy): domain Eukaryota; kingdom Viridiplantae; phylum Streptophyta; class Magnoliopsida; order Fabales; family Fabaceae; genus Biancaea; species Biancaea sappan. Next base: position 13,377,151 of record CM073491.1, on the reverse strand, counting down.
AGATAACTATCATGAATAAATCTGGAAAATGTCGAACATTGTTTCCCAGAATCTCACTCTTCATTGCGTAATACAGGGCATAGGAAGTGGTGCCTGTTGTGTCACAGCGTTGATCGAAGGGGAGGAGATAATTGTCTCAAACGTGGGAGATTGCAGGGCTGTTCTTTGTAGAGGTGGAGTGGCGGAGGTTCTCACAAGAGACCACAGAGCGGAACTGGAGGATGAACGGAGAAGAATTGAGGATAAGGTACTTAATTCAAAACTTTTTAAGAAAAGAAAATGATGTATATTTAAGAGAAGATTAACATATTCGTGGTATATTTTTGATATCTGAAGGGAGGGTATGTGGAGATTCATCGAGGAGCATGGAGAGTCCATGGGATACTCTCTGTTTCCAGAAGCATTGGAGATGCTCATCTAAAGGACTGGGTGGTGGCTGAGCCTGATACAAAAATTTTACGGTTGACTTCAGATATGGAGTTTCTTGTCTTGGCTTCTGATGGACTGTGGGAAGAGGTGAGATACAATCAAGTCATGTAGTTATTAACATTATTATGTTAGATCTTATTATAAGATTTGAATCTAGAATTTCCTCACATTGCAGGTTGATAACCAAGAAGCTGTTGATACTGTGACACGTTTATGTCGGAATGAAGAGAAGCCAGGTTCCTCTGGAGATCTACAGATTGATATCGATGATGATTTTGGTTGTGTGAATGTAAGTCCTTCATCAAAGTTGCGGAGAGTTTCACTTGTAAAGCAGCCAAGAGGCTGTAAAAAGACATTGAATAGCTGGAAGGAGGCTGCTGAAGATGACTTTGCGTGTGAAAACGAAAGCCCTCCGTCGAAATCGCGAAGAATTTCATTGGTAAAGCGAGTGAATATGAAAAAAGAGACACCCATCAAAGAAAACATGGGCAAGAAGAGTGCACCTGGAATTCTGGCTGCCTGCAAGGAGCTTGTGAATCTAGCAGTGAAAAGGGGGACTTTGGATGACATCACTGTGATGATAATTGATCTAAGGCAATTTAGATGCAATAGCTGATCTGCTCCACTAACTTGACCTTTAAGCAATCCCTAGTAAGAACCTAGAAGTTCATACTTTCTGTACACATCTGAAACTTTTGCAGTTGCATAGGTTGTATGAAATAGAAACAATTGCAGAAGCCATCCTTATTGTTGGGTATACATGCGATTCAGTGTCAGTAATCAATAAATCTACATACATTTGTAACAGATGCACCAATTTCCACATGTTCTGTTCTCCTGAAGTACATGCGCTGAGTTTCTCAGTTTTCAATAAGCAATTGGATCAATTCAGTTATTCTAAAATCAAACGAATCTGCTATTGTTGAAAGCAAAAGAGAAATAACTGCTGATAACATAGACAACCAGAATTATCAGCTACAATATACTATCATTTCAATTATGACCAGAAATATCATAGCTATTTACTGAATCATGCTGCTATGGTAAGGACTTCTTTCCGTGTGTGGCAAACGAATTATATTAACATTTGACACAATAGCACACGCTCATGCATCATATGATACAGCAAACTTGGCAAGAACCTTCAAAGAAGGCAGCAGTGTTAGCCAAGGAGTGGGAGCAATTTTTTTTAAAAATAAAAAAGAAACATTATTACTGAAGAGAGAGATATATATATGAAAGAAAGAGTAGAACACAAAGAGAAAATGAGGACAAGAAATCCTTCTAAAAAAATAAAACTGAAAACAAAAATCACCTGCAAAGCCCCCAAACAAGGCCCACCAATCCCTATAAATATCTATAAAAGGCACCCCTTAAACAATTTAATGGCCGAAACCCAAGGAGTAGCAACATAGCAAATTCTATCAACTTTATCATTTCTTTTCATCTAAATACACCGCACAATTAGGAACGTAGTGGCTTTCCACAAAATCTTGTTTTTCTTCCTAGTATCAAAAAGGGTAAAGTTAGTCACAAAGAAAGCACCAAATTCAATAGGGCAAAACCAACTCTCATCAAGGAGTGAGAGCAATTGTCTCATGGAGAAGGTCTAGGTAAAAAGCCAAGTCATACTTGAATTATGGTGTTTGGGCATTTGCTCTATCTTGGGTTAAGGAAACAGAGTTACACACTCAATAACAACCACAACTTTTAACCTAGTGATAATTAGGGTATGTTTGTTTATGCATTACGTTGGCCTTTTCTGCGTTTATTGTAGCAAACTAATGTGGTTTCACAATTTCAAGATGTTTGGTAGATGCTACCCACGTTAGGTTTGCAATCGAGTTTGGTAGCATTAAACCTCGTTATCTTTACAATGCCAATGTCTAGCCTAACGTGGTTGGTTTGTAATATTTATCAGTATATCAATTCTACCCCTTGTCTATATTGTGTGTGTGGTTGCTCTTCCGCTGTGCTATGTGTGCGCCATTCCTGCAAGTGTGCTTCTTTCATCCATGGTGTATGCTTGTCTGTTCCATCACCTTTGCCGTCATTTTCTATTCATTTCCAGCTGGTTTCCATCAACAGGTAAGCCTTCTCCCTCCTTTGGTTGCCTACCATGACTGTTGTACTGCTTAGTGGTTTGCTGAGGTGTGGTCTGTGCTTTGTGTGTGTTGTTTGTAATTGAAATCCACCGGGAATGTGGCAACACCGATGAACGGCGTGGGAAGGCGCTCACCGAAAGCCCCAAATGGCGGGAATAAGCGAGTAGGAAAATCGGGTCATCGTGACTCAGTTTCCTCCATGTCGGGCGAAGAAGGAGATGTGTGTGTATGTGTGTGTGTGTGTTTTTATTTTTTTATTTTTTTCTGAAACTAGTTTAGGCTGAAGCTTAGTGGGCCACCTTTTTTCCTGGTATGGCTTAATATATAGTTTGTTAATCCTGACAAAAAAAAAATAGTTAGCTAATATGAACATTGTCCCACAAAAAAAGCTAACCTGAAAAAAGAAAATTACTTATCTAATATCACCATTCCATAATTCTAATTACCCTAGACACAATTAATTAATCATAATTAATATAATTCATTTACTTACTTAATTAACATTAATTTTTGAAGAAACAAACAAAAAATTTATACTAATATATTGTGTTAGAAAAATATGTATTGGAGATCTTTAATTTATTTTGAAATTTAATTAGTGATTAATTAAATTTTTAATTAATAATTACAAAAATAAAAAATTAGTTTATTAATTAAAAATGATTCATTAGTGATTAATTTGTAACATTAGACAAATTAGCAAAAAATTTGTTTCCTTTAAATAAATGACACTAAATAAAAATATTACATCAAAAAATTAAATAAGAAAACTATGCCCTTTTTGGTAATTATACTAATATCAAAACAACATGTTTTTCACCAAATCACGTTTGTTTAAATGTCTCATAAACATAAATTACGTTCATCTAAACTTAGTTTTCTCCAACCACGTTTAATCAAACCTAATTTTCTCTAACCACGTTTAACTCACCGGACTCTCAAACACATACTTAGTAAGCACTTGACATTGACATGAGGTAGCAGCAACACAATACTTGTCAAAAAGCAAGCTACATTGAAACAAGAAGCAGGAAGAGAGTCTAGAGATTTGGAAATCTCATTTTACTATATCCCCAACCAAGGACACAGTAGAAACAGAGAGGGGTATACAGAGAATTCATAAACTATAAAAATTGAAGACTTGGACTTAGAAAGTATAACCACCCTCCATCCTCAGAAACATGGCCCCAACCAAGGACATAGTAGATAGTTATGTATAATTATTCCATCATATGTAAAGCTTACTTCACAACATAACTTCCAGACTATGCACATGGGCTTCTTTTTCTCAGGAGGGCGTAGAAATACATGTGAGGCATGGTCTCAGCACCACCAAGAGGTTACTGGAGAAAAAAATCCCCTTTTGAAGAAAAGGAATATTATATGATCAGCGGTGACAGTCAGAGAAGGAAAAAGCTTGTAGGGCTGGTTTTTCATCCATCTCCATAACCAAAGCCTTAGTAGCTTTCTGCATGGTGAACAACACATTTTGCCATGTATTCATTCTTGACTGTGCCTTCATATGCGACCCCACATTGATATCTGCCAAATCCTCTGTTTCCACCGTCAACACTGTAGTTTCTTTGGCTTCTTCAAAGTCCCACATCAGTGAGGTGAAGGAGGATGGTGGGCTCTTAATGCTATAAAAAGGGAGTTCCACCCTTTGTAAAAGTACACCAAAACAAAAGCCTAATATCCCTTCTAAGGGCTTAGTTTTCTCCTTTCTCTCTTATAGAAAAATATTTTGGTGGTGTCCGAGGATGTAGGCATAAATTGGCCGAAACTCGTTAAATTTCTGGTGTTCTTTATTTAATTTGTGCTCTTTATTTATATTGCTTTATGTTTTTGCCTCCTACATGGTAGGCTAATTGTCGAGCATTATTGAATTTATTATTGGTGAAAAATAGCTCGAATTTCTACAACAATTGGTATTAGAGCTCTTGGTTGCGAAAACTCTTGAAATTTTAGTATGCTCTTGTGGTTGTTGTAACATCTGCTAAAATTATACTAATTTTATACAATTTAAGAAAATTGTAATAAAGATCTTGTGAAACTTATGGTTAAAACTATGAAACTTTTCTGAAAAATTTTGCAAAATATCTGATTGTATAAAAATAGGACAACTTTGGAACCTTTTTCAATTTATAATTTTAAACTGGCAGAAGATGATCGGTCGACTGATTTGGGGCTATTGGTCAACTGATAGCCTTCAAAGTTGTATATATCTAAGATCGAGGGGTATCAGTCGACTAATTTATGGACATCGATCGACTGATGTCCCCTGAGCTTCAGATTTCAGAAAAGTTAACTTAAAAACATGGTAAAATTATCTAGTTTCATTATGCAGATAATCTACAATACTTCTTCAACTCTTCTTTGCAAATCCTTTTCTAGAATGAAGCTACAATACAAGGAACTTACATATAACTCATACTTCTATGTATATACACAAATTTTGCAAAAGTCTCAAAAGGTTTACATAGGAAATTAACATTATATTCCTTTTCTATGTGTAACTACCTAGCAACTATGCTAGCTTGTTCCTTGCTACTTCTTGCTTCTTTACCTCAACTCCTGAAATGGTTAGTTATAACATAAAACATAAGATATATAATCTCAGTAGCTAGTTTATTTAAAGAAATCATTTCAAGAACCATTTCGGTCATAAAAGCAATTTTCAATAACTAGTTCATACTTCCATGAATATAAAAGAACTATCATAAAAGCAATCTTAATAGGAAACTCACTCCATGAAATATAAACTAACATACTAGCACATAACTTGTGTCTTAACTTCTTTCTCAATATAGTGCACTATTCTTTGACTACTTTTGCTACTTTAGCCACTTTGGCTACTTTGACTATTTTAGCTACTTTAACTACTTTGGCTATTTTAGCTACTTTAACTACTTTGGCTACTTTCTTAGGAAAAGTACTTAATGTTTCATGAGGAATTCTTAGTTCTGTCATCCCATAAGGACATAATCTCTACTTTTCAAGAGAAAGTTAATTCTATATTCTCATGGAGAACTTCAACATATCTATACTTGCTGAATCATGAAGAATATGATAAATAACTAATTTAACTTGCTTTCTAGCTTTCTTATGAAGAGAACTCTTCATCCTATGAGGAATTACTACATCCCATTAGGAGTCAAGTTCCATATTCATAAGAAAATATGTTCTCAAACATTCATGGATAGCTTTATCATAAAACTATAGCATATCATACACAAACATGATAAATAACTGAAAATAAATTGCTTTTATGAATAACTAGCTACATTGAATTCTTTCTATATCTGAACTTGTGGATTCTCTCATAGTTTATCTCTAGCTCCATTTGCTTCCTCAATTTTCAGACTTTCCTTTCTTCTATTTTCTTCCTCTTAGTCTGAAAATGGCTATTCTATGAATTTTCAAGCATTAGAATCTATTTAAACTAGGGAAATTAAGTTAGGAAGCTTACCTTTGGTGATTTCCTTGTTAGAAATCCAACTAGGAGTCCTTTCTCTCTCTTCTTCTTCTTCTCCACGTTTTTTTTCTCTCTCTCTCTCTTTTCTAAAATTTCAGAAAATCTCATTTCTCTATCTCTTCTTGCTTCTAAAGGGTTTAAAGAGTCCATTTAGTATGGAAATCCCCTTTTACCTCTATTTTCTTGTTTCTAAGCTTCCTTGGCTTATTAGGGGCATTTTAGTCAATTTTTCAGTTGAAACTGACTTATTTTTGTACTCCAGTAAGCGATTAGTTGAATGATTTGAAATTAGTCGACTGATTCAACCAGATTAGTCGACTGATTGCAACAGGACCCAAAATTTCAGCATGACAGAGAATCATCAATCGACTGATCTCTCATAATTAGTCGATTGATTGCAGATATCAACAACCTAGTCCTTTTCTGATGCTATCAGTCGACTGATTGTTACCATTAGTCAATTAATTCTTTCATAACTTCATTTTTCTTCTATTCTTAGCTCATTTATCCTAATTTTTCATGCCTTTTCTTGATGACTTGTTTCTAGGCATTCAGAAAGTATATTTTACTATTTTCTAACATCATTTCTAATTTAAATAAAAAAGATATAACTTCAATAGGAGAAAATTTGGGATGTTACAGTTGCAGTTTTAACTGATCTTCCACAATCAAAAAAATTTCTTGAGAATTTATTTGAAATTTTTTGGTGAAATTATTAGTAATATATTGTCTAATTAAAGTGCATGTCTAGGAAATGTCTGGCTAAGGAAAGACCTAGTTCTTAAGTGTGTCTGTTGTAACCCTCCACTCTTTCTTGAGAACTTTCCTGGTGTATTTTTTTTTACTAGAGTAGTACTAGTAATTTTCATATTTGGGAGCTAAAATGGCAGATGATAAGGAGCAGAGAACCATTGTTTCCACCACAATGTCGACATCTTCTTTGTCGTCATTTTTGACAAGAATTGCTGCGCTAAATCTGAGATTAACGGTGGAGATTTTTGACGGCATAGGTCATTTTGGCATGTGGCAAGGTGAAGTTCTAGATGCACTTTTTTGACAAGGTCTAGATATTGCTATTGAAGAGGAAAAACTAGATAGAATTGATGAAGAAGATTGGAAGACCATCAATCGGTTGGCGTGTGGTACTATTTGATCATATCTTTTCAGAGAACAAAAATATTCATTCGCAAAGGAAACTTCTGCAAGTAAGTTGTGGAAGGCATTGAAGGACAAATTCCTGAAGAAGAGGGGCCACAACAAGCTCTATGTGAAGAAGAAATTGTTTTAGTTTAGTTATAAACCCGGTATCACTATGAACGATCATATTACTACTTTTAATAAGGTAGTAGCTGATTTAATGAATGTTGATGAGACTTTCAAAGATGAAGATTTGGCCCTGATGTTGCTGTTGTCCTTGCCTGATGAGTATGCACTTATAGAAGCCATATTACTTCATGGGAAAGAAAAAGTTTCCCTCAGTAAAGTGTGTAATACTCTATGCAGCCATAAATTGAAGAAAAAGGATCGAGAGAAAAGTATGCAAGTAGAGGTGGTAGCAGAAGCACTAGTGGTTAGAGGCAGACCACAAGGCTAGAAGAAAGGAAGAAGAGGGAGATCTAAGTCAAAAGGCAGGCCGAGCAAAGACTAATGTGCCTTTTGTAGAGAGAAGGGGCATTGGAAGAAAGATTGCCCAAAATTGAAAAATAAGGGCAAAGATGATAAAAGCAAAGCTCTGGCAGAATCAAATGTAGCTGAGTTCAGTGATGAAGATTTAGATCTTTCACTAGTTGCTACAACATTAACAAGGCGATCTGACAAATGGATGTTTGACTCAGCTTGTAACCAATATATTTGTCATATTCAAGAATGGTTCACTAAATTTGAAGAAGTAGCTAGTGGTGTTATTTACATGGGAAATGATACATATTGCGAATCAACTAGTATTGGTTCAATCTGCTTAAAGAACCATGATGGATTGACTAAAGTTTTAACAGAAGTTAGATATGTACCAGACATGAAGAGGAATCTCATCTCTTTGGGTGTCTTGGAATCAAAAGGATTAGCAGTGACAATATGAGATGGAGTTCTAAAAGTCATCTTTGGAGCCCTAGTGATGTTGAAAGGTACCCGAAGAATAGTTTGTATTATTACAATGGTAATATAATTGTTGGGATAGCTGCAGTTGCTACTCTTGATGATGATGGGTCAGATGCAACTAGATTATGGCATATACGGTTAAGGCATGCAGGTAAAAAATCCTTACAAATTTTGGCAAAGCGAGGATTATTGAAAGGTGCACAAACTTGTAAGATGGATTTTTGCGAGCATTGTGTGATGGGAAAGTAGAAGAGAGTGAAATTCGATACCGCAATCCATGATACTAAGGATATTTTGGATTACATTCACTCTGATATATGGGGACCTTCCAAGACAGCTTCTTTGGGAGGTAAACATTATTATGTTACCTTGGTTGATGACTTCTCTCGAAGAGTGTGGGTGTACACTATGAAGTTAAAGGATGAAGTGTTAGATTGTTTCCTTAAGTGGAAAAAGATGATAGAGACTCAGACTGGCAAAAAGATCAAACGACTCAGAACAGACAATGGATGTGAATACCGAAGTGATTCGTTTGATAAAGTTTGTCAAGATGAAGGTATTATTCGACACTTCACAATTAGAAATACACCATAACAAAACGGGGTGGCAGAACGCATAAACCGAACATTGCTAGAGAAAGTTTGGTGTATGTTGTCCAATGCTGGGTTGGGCAGACAATTTTGAGCTGAGACAGTAAGATATGCGAGTCATCTTGCAAATCGTTTGCCATCATCTGCTATTGGTGGCAAAACACCTCTGGAGGCTTGGTCTAGAAAACCTGTTACTGACTATAATTCTTTATATGTGTTTGGTTCCGCTGCATACTATCATGTTAAGGAATCAAAATTGGATCCGAGAGCAAAGAAGGCACTCTTCATAGAGATCACTACTGGTGTGAAAGGATATTGTCTATAGTGTCTAGAAACACGAAAGATAATCTTTAGCAGGGATGTTACCTTTGATGAATCTGCCATGTTGAAGAAGGTAACAAAAGACAATATTTAACATATCAATAGTGCTCCGCAGCAGGTAGAGAAAACTCCAAATCAGGTGGAGTTTGAAAGAAGTATTGTCTCAGTAATCGATGAAGAAAATAAAGAAACTCCTATGACAAAAGAGGAGTCTGAAGAAGAGGAGGTTTTAACCCAAGAACCTCTACAGCAACAAGAACCAATTGCATTATAAAAGCGGCAACGAGTAAGACAGAAACTTGCTCGATTCGATGATATAGTGGTTTATGCATCTATAATTGTCAATGATGAAATTCCTACCACTTACCAAGAAGTAGTTCAACATTCAGAAGATGATAGGTGGAAGAATGCTATGAATAAAGAAATGCAATTTCTTCAGAAGAATCAGACATGCAAACTAGCAAGTCTACCGAAAGGAAAGAAGGCAATTGGATGCAATTGAATATATGCAAAAAAAGAAAGATTTCTTGACAAGAAAAGTATTTGCTACAAGGCAATGTTGGTGGCTAAGGGCTACGCTCAGACGGAAGGAATTGACTATAATAAGTTTTTTCTCCTGTGGTGAAACATTCCTCCATTAGAATCTTATTGGCCTTGGTAGCTCATATGAATTTGGAACTAGTTCAACTTGATCTGAAAACTGTGTTTTTACATGGAGACTTGGAGGAAGAAATCTATATGACTCATCCAGAAGGGTTCAAGGTTGCTGGAAAAGAAAATTTGGTATGCAAACTTAAAAAATCATTGTACGGCCTAAAGCAATCACCGAGGCAGTGGTACAAGAGATTTTACAAGTTTATGTTAGGGCAGAAGTACACAAGGAGCAAATACGACCATTGTGTGTATTTGCGCAAGCTACAAGATGGATCATTTATCTATCTTCTCCTATATGTTGATGATATGCTGATAGCTTCAAGAAATCAAGGAGAGATTGAAAAGTTAAAAGCACAGTTGAAGCAAGAGTTTGAAATGAAAGATCTAGGAGAATCTAAGAAAATTCTCGGTATGGAGATTAACGAGATCAAAAATTGGGGCAGCTTTGTCTGACTGAGAAATAATATTTAAAAAATGTGCTACAACGTTTTGGCATGGATGACAAGACAAAAGCTGTAAGTACTCCATTTGCTCCTCATATGAAACTTAGTGCTGATTTATCTCCGAAGAATGATGCTGAACGAGAATATATGTCGAAAGTTCCATATACAAATGTTGTTGGTAACTTAATGTATGCTATGGTGTGTACAAGACCTGATATTTCTCAAGCAGTTGGGGTTATGAGCAGGAATATGCATGATCCTGGTAAAGGACATTGGCAAGCTGTTAAATGGATTCTACGGTATATGCTGAGCACCGTGGATATTGGTTTAATGTTTGAGCAGGATGAAAAGGGTGGTTGATTTATAGTTGGATATTGTGATTCTGACTATGCTGGTGATTTGGACAAACTTCGATCAACTATCGGTTATGTGTTTACTCTTGCAAAGACACTGGTCAGTTGGAAGTCTACTTTACCATATGGCAGTTACAGAGGCTATTTGGCTTCAAGGATTGCTTAAAGACTTAGGAATTGGTCAGAAGCATGTCAAAGTGCATTGTGCCAGTCAGAGTGCTATTTGTTTAGCAAAGAACCAAGCCTATCATGCACGAATAAAGCACATAGATGTCTAATATCATTTTGTAAGGGAAATTCTTGAAAAAGGTGAAATACGACTTCAGAAGATCCACACAGCTAAAAATCCCACAGATATGATGACCAAAGTGGTGACGTCAATCAAGTTCCAACATTGTTTGGACTTGATTAATATTGTAAAGATATGAAGATAGATGGCACCATAGGCGCATTTGAAGACACTTCTTATATAGTTTTCTTGTGAGAGAGATTTTGTAATTTGCATGGGATTTGAAAGTCGCCAAGGTAGAGATTTGTAGTTTCTTTGGCTCCTTCAAAGTCCCACATCGGTGAGGTGAAGGAGGATGGTGGGCTCCTAATGCTATAAAAGGGGAGTTCTACCCTTTGTAAAAGTATACCAAAACAAAAGCCTAATATCCCTTTTAAAAGCTTAGTTTTCTCCTTTCTCTCTTATAGAAATATATTTTGGTGGTGTCCGAGGATGTAGGCATAAATTGGCCGAACTTCGTTAAATTTATGGTATTCTCTATTTAATTTGTGCTCTTTATTTATACTGCTTTATGTTTTTGTGTCACATCCCAATTTAGGGCATGTGAGTAACTCTATAAACTCAAGGGTATACCTTTATGTGAACTATCTACATGGTCAGAAGGGTTGTCCTGCGTATTAACTGGTGGAATTAAAGTCCTCCCTGAGCCTACATGCTCGTTATGATTTGAGGATCCCTCTGACATTGTAGAGTCAAAAGTCTACACAAAGAACAAATACTTCTCAGATCAAACAAGATTACCTCATATTAATCCACCAAGGAATAAGTTATAAAAATAAAAGACACTATACTCTATAAGGTCTTTTATAGAACCTAATCCCATAGTCATGCCACGGCTCACGATAATGGGGAAGGGCCCACAAAGAACACTTTGCTCTGTAATCTATAAGAGACCTAAAAACTGACCTCTGATACCAAAACTGTCACATCCCAATTTAGGACATGTGAGTAACTCTATAAACTCAAGGATATACCTTTATGGTATCCCATAAAATCTCTGATTAGTACTAATACATAACATAATTTTTCAGGAAAGATATTTTTACATATATACATATAAAAAAGTTCAACATAATGAAACAGTAAACACAAGCCAAATATCATACAGTATGATACAATTTTTCAAGCCTAGGTGACCTATAGAGATTACAGAGCATTCCTAAGCTTTTGAATTTATAAGCCCTCCATATAACGTGGAAAGTATCATCATAGAATACTATTTCTCCTACGGATTTCCTTTGTTCTCATCCACTGTATCTAAAAAAAATGTTCATAGAGAGTGTGAGTTCATCAAAACTCGGTGACTAAATGACTGTGCAATAATAAATATGTCACAAGTACAAATACCATAATCATAATCACAATAAGAACAGTTATTTTCATATTCAGGGTTTCTATACCTATGTATTTTATGTTCAGGCATTTAGTTTTCATTGTATTTATATTTTCAATCATTACATGCATTGGTATCTTGGGAGATCAAGTCCTCAACCATTCCATGTGTATAATTTCATGCATTGGTATCTTAAGAAATCAAGCCCTCAACCATTCCATGTGTATAATTTCATGCATTGGTATCTTGAGTCAAGCTCTCAATCATTCCATGTGTATTATATACTCAATCATAATTCTCATCAATATAATCTTAAATCAAACAATACATTTCATTATCTGGCAATCATCATTAAATATAGAATTTAATTGCGATATGAGTTCCACTATGGCGATTTTTATGAAGATCAGATATAGAAAGTCAGGGTTGCTTTTGTACCAAAATACTATTCATACGTATGATCACTATTCATATATACAGATACTATTTATATGTATAATCACAATTCATACGTACAATCACTATTCATATGTATGGATACTATTTATATGCACGGTTACGATTTATACGTATAGATACTATTCAAATGTATAGTTACTATTCATACATATACTATTCACACATATGGTTACTATTCATACCAGAAATAGAGAATACAATCTGTAAAAGAGTATACCAGGTAAGTTCTCAGGAAAGAGTAGAGAGTCGCAATGGACACACTTAAGAACCAAATCTTTCATTAGTCAGAAGTTTCCTAGACATGTATTCTTCACAGTTTACATTCTATTTCGGTAATCGGAGAATCAAAATAACATATAGGTAGTTAAGAACAATTTTTCTGATGTGGAAGATTAGCCAATGCCATAACCACAGAGCATACTTAAGAAAATAACTTCTAAAATCTGAAAGACATAAAAAAGCGCTAAGGAAGAAAGACCTAGAATTTCAGAACCTTAACGTCAGAGCAAGAGAAGTTTTGAGAAGATGAGAGAAGAAAAACTGAAGGTGTGAGTTTAGAAGTGAAATGTAAGGGCCTATTTATAAGAGAAGTCAGGGTACTATACGCTAATAAAATATTTATTTTACTATACGCTTTAATAATTTAGTTTACTATGCACTTTAATAATTTAGTTTACTATACACTTTAATAATTCAATTTAATATGTACTTTAATAATTCAGTTTGACATTATGCATTTTACCGTGCAATCACGAGGCGGGTGAATTATTTTTCTCCCAATTTCTTTCAGATTCCACTTATGCTCAAGCCATATTTTATCCAAGGGATAAATTTCATATCATAACATCCATCATATCTCACAATTTATGCAATCTATAAATGAAAATCCGTATTTTCAACAATATGTATAAACAAGTATACAAAAATTAAATAGATAGGAAAATTATTTTCTCCAAAATAAATTTGTCGTAGTTCTTGAATACTTATAACTTAAAAATATAGCGGGTATTACATTTTGCTTCCTACATGGTAGGCTAATTGTCGAGCATTATTAAATTTATTATTGGTGAAAAATAGCTCGAATTTCCACAACAAGCACCTCCTATAGCTCCGCACCATTTAGCATCCAAATCAAGCACCAACAGAACCCTATCCATATCTCTGAATCGCTAGTCATCTTTGAATCTCAATCTCCCACAACTGTCCATTTTCGTAACCACCCGAACTGGAGGAGGCAGGAGCGCCATGTAATGCAGTAGCTTCTTCACTCGATTGATTGGCTCCGAAAGAGACCGAAATTTCGATGCGAGCAGGTCAAGCTTATTGGCGAATCTTCAAATGCCACGAAGCTTTGAACATTCAATTTAGTCATGGTATTAGAAGAGAACAGAGGGAAACACATTGAAGGATGTGTTTTTCTTCGTTCTTATTGATCCAAGGTTTGAATGGGAATTTGTGTTCAGAGCAGTTTGGGAAGATAGAGGAATGTGAGAAAGAAGGGATGGCTAATAATGAGGTTGGAGTTGCAGAGAACATTGGCTTATAATGAGGTTGGAGTTGTAGAGAACATTGTTTAGCATTATAATTAAGACTTTGGATTGAAACGATGAAGCAAAGTAGAAAATGGGAGTGATAGAGGGAAGGAATCAAATGGAACAGAGAGGGGGAAAACCAAAGCAAAACATGGAAAAATGAATCAAGTGAAATGGGATCCATGAAAACCCCAATACAGTGACTCTACCGGATTTGGGGACTCTCCAATTCTATGAAAGTATCGCACCTTAATATTTTTATTTGAACTGTGAGATTGAAATCATAAATGACTCAAATTGTGCAAAATATATTAAAACGTCTAAGTCGTCAGATCTACACAATTTAATGGTCTATATTGCATTCAGCTAATACTTTTTGCGTGATCTAAATCGTTCTTGACTTTAATTTAATGTCCAAATAAAAGTATTGAAGAAGTTCCAAATCCCTCTCGGCCTAGTTGCCTAAGTTTTTCGATCGCATAATTGGATAATTACTTATCTATATGTTCCATAGCATAATTGGACAACTGATAATAAAGTTTTATTTTAAAGACTAACTATAAGCTGTCCACGAGAAAATCAATGACTCAATGATGTGTCCTCCAATCTTGAAAAGATTATATAATAGTACACATCCAAATATTAGTCTTTATTATTAAGTGTTTTATAGTTTTAATGTTTTAAATTTATAGCTCGTTAATTCAATATAAATTAATTTTTTATAAGACCAAAATATTATTTACTTTTGAGAATTAACTAAATAATAATATTTATTGAGTTTATAATAGTTAAAGATTAAATTGTATAAAATTAAATTTTTTATACTAAATAATTGACCTTAAATTCTCAGTATAGTGGTTTATGACTTTATGTTTATTTATTACCATTAGACATTGGTGTTTGAAAATGAGAGATTTTGAATTTTTAATCTTATGGTAGTAAAAGTTTTTGTACCAAAATGAGAGGAATCGTTATCTTTTATACCAAAACATTCTATAATAAATATTATATTAATGAATTATTTTTTAGAATAAATTATTAATTTAGTCTTTAAAAAATTATGATTGACTCAATTCAGTCCCTAAAAAATCAAACATGTTAATTTAGTTTTTGAAAAATTTGTGTTTGTTTCTATTTAACTTTTTTTTTTTGTAAAAATGATTTTTAGTAATAAAAATTTTGAAATTTAATAATGATAAATGTTGACATTTAATATAGTAGATTTTATAATTTAACAACAAAAATGAACAAATTAAAAAAAAAATATAATTTTTTAAAAATTAAATTAAAAATTTTATTTTTCAAAGATCAAATTATAAAAATTGCAGCTTCTAGTAACTAAATCAATAATTTAATGTCCCGTGTTTCTTTGTCAGGGATCCCTATAGAGTGCTTATCAATAGTCGGATGCTGGTGAGACCCACATGATGCCCAACAGGGGATTTCACGCCAAAAGAAAGAGAAGCTACTTTCAGTAAGTTTCCCACACTCGAGACTACGGAGCTAGGCTATGGAGCAAAAAGAGATAGAATAGCAGAACAGTTATTACCAATAAATTTAGCACAACAAGATACAAATTACAGTTCACCAGTTGGGAAATGCAATGTATTGCATTTACATTTAAATTGATGCACCTCAATTTGGAGAAGTGGGGTACTACAAATTAATAATCAGCATTAAGCAATGAAATTATTTTATCTGGGTACACTACACTGGATCTGGATCCTCTGCAATATTGCAAAGGTCTGCACTACTAAAAGTATTGCGCTGAAGATCCAGGCCCCACTACACTAGGCTAGCTGCAGTTCAGGACAAATAGTGCAGATCCATGCTTTTCCACTTCCAGTGATATTGTCCCTTCAACTATTTCTGTGTCTTTACCACTCCAAACTTCCTTGCACTTGCAGGAACCGAAGTCTCTGCCAGGAAGCACTTTAGCCAGGTCTGAAGTCTCCGCAGACATCACTGTCTTCTCTTCATTTAGATTGAAGAAAGCAACATACACTTCTCCTGCACAAACATGTAGCAGTGTGAGTTATTGTGGCATGTAAGTAAAGAAAACAGGGAAACTCTTGAGCTTTATCTCGAGTGTTTGATAGTGTCGGACCTTTTCTTCCTGTAGCAATCCACGAACGAAGCCCCCCGTTTTGAACTGCTATGCATAAATGGTCAGCTTGAATTTTGAATAGTAAATAAAAAGGAGAAAACATGATAACTTCCAGAAACTATTTGAGTCATTACTAGAAATTGGTAAATAATTACTGTCTCACCTCTGACGGTTTCTAATGTTGCACAAAGGCCAGAATAACTGTTTACTAGAGTCCCATTGGGTTTCAACTCCCATATCTGTTAAGAGATAGATCAGCTTATAATAGAATCCACAAATATAAAGAAAATGCAAGTCTTATGGTTATTGGATAAAAAGAAATTAGCAAAGGTACATGTTATCTCCATAGATGTGGATATATTGGTATGCAAAGACAAGGTTTATCTTTGAATATTTTTCAATATCCAGTTAATCCCCCTTTTACATGAAATGCAGACTGCAACATACCTGATTTGCATCTCCCAGTCTGCAAGGAGAAAATGAACCTATCTTGAATTCTTTAGAAGTAAGCTTTCTTTTTGGAGAAGCATTCAAGCAAAATTCTATTCTGTGGGCTGCAACTAAATGAAGTTTCCCTCGATAGCCCTCTTGGTACATGGTGTCGTCATCCCTATGTCAGCATCAATACAACAATTTCTGTTAACAACACAAACAATTAACAAAAAGTGAAACAAGATCAAAGAAAGATAGTGCAGTATTACGATGTGAAGTGAAGCTCTCTCTTGCGTACGCAGAATGGTCTTTGTCGCTTGTTTCCTGAATTGCTTTTCCAACAGATTCTTTCAAGATCTTGGTTGAGACTTTCAATAGACCAACTGCTTGCCTTTGACTCAGTACAGCCCGTCAGACCTAATGCACGTGTATATGAAGTTTGTCTATCTCTCTTAGATCTCATTTTCCCAGCAAGATCCGAGGCTTCATTTTTGAAGTTTCTTTGACTTTTTATATAAGAAAACTGACAATGCAGCAGCAGTGAAATAATAGTTATCTTCGTCTATATATATATATATGAAAAACTTATTATTCTCCCCAAAAAAATGATAGATGGTTCACACACCTCCATATTATTTGAGCTGAAAAAGTTAATCTCCAGCAAAGTAGGATTTGTGATGAGCTCATATGTGGTCTCGTCAAGCTTCCGCACATCCCCTCCATACATAAGGGGAGACTTTGCCATGGACCACAAAGTCATCTGTAAGATAAGAATGCTTGGAATCATTGAAAATGGATGTGCAAACAGGAGCATAGGTACAGAAAAGCAACTCGACTGTGCTTCTATGCCTACCTGTGTTTTTTGCTCATCTACACTGAGGTGAGAAGATCTGTGTGGACCTTCATTTGAACCTATAAAAAACAGGGAAAAGAGGCATTTTATAATCCTATTCCAAAAAGTCTTAAAATTTAAACTAGCTCATAGTAATTATCCAAACAACTCTTAATTTTTCTAATGCTTCATAAAAAAATTTAGTGCATCAGCAATGTCCTGGAGCAGCGACGGATCTTGAATTTTTTTTTTTTTTTGAGGGGGCTAATAGAAGAAAATTAAATTGATAAATATTTTTTTAAGAAAATTAATTAAGAAAAAAAATTTTTGGAGGGGAGGGTCATCATGAAGATCCGCCAGTGTCCTGGAGTTAATAGAATTAGTGATCTTCAGAGAATGCCTCCACACTGCAAGAAGATCTTGATTCACTCATCCCCAACCAATTCACAATATGGTCATGGTTTCTTTCTTGGGGGCAGGGGGCAGGAAGTAGCAGTGCGGCTTTAAAACCTGCTTCAGTTAGCCATCCAAATGGTAGCATGTCCAAATCAGGCCAAGAATTTCCATTTAGACCTTTTGCTCCTATCATATCGGCAGTGGAGAAATCCCTGATTCAGAATTTAAAAATGAACTGAAGTTCTAATAATATGGTAACAACAGAAGATAGATGGAGTGGGAACATAATGTCAAGTTACTCTGGAGACTATGATACAGTACATTGAATTGAAAATCTAATCACCTTGTCACATCAAAGTGTGCTTCGACATCTTCCCAGTGATCCCAATCATCTCCTGTTATACGATACATGTTGACTAGTCCATTGACATCCTTAGCCATGGCTGGTGTCACACTGGTTCCAGGAGACAGAGAATATACAATGGGATGATCAAGTTCCTTGAGAATCTGGCATCCCATTTTACATGTAAGTTTTCTTATAAATCTCTGCCAAATTATCACTGATTTAATCATTGATAAGAAAAAGAGGTAGGAGAGGGACCAAGTGCAAGAAGAAACTGCATAATACCTCTGATACAAGGCCTATTTCATTTAGATCCAAGTCATCACCAAACACACAGTCATGTTTCACTGCATAGAAAGCAATATCTATCAGAGTTCCAGGAAAAATATAGGAAAAGCTGCTTATGTTGTCATATCTAATACCACAAGTCTACAGTTAAAAGTCCATTGTGTACATGTTTCTGGCATCCATATAAATTATTATCTATATTTTACAGATAGGCATTTTTAGAAGACTGGAAGGGATGATTTATTATTATTATTATAATATTAAAAAAAAAAAACTCTAGTTGAAGAGGTTCTGAAGCATGGCCTAAGAAGTGAACCAGGTTAGTTTGATCTGAAGTTCTGAACATTCATGGAAAGTGGAAACAGAAGCTCCCACAACGATAGAACATAAAATGAAGTTAAAGGGAACATACCAACTGCATCTTACAAAGTCCTCGGAATCATCTTTATGAAATAGACAGTAAAAATGCTTCACTTATGCAGATTTAGGCGAAATGATATCCGAAATGCTATAAACATTTTTTTTAAAAAATATTATTATTAATGCGTGTAACTTAAATGTTATGATATGATAAGTAGAATATGTTTTAGCTGTCCAAGTACCCAAATCAACCCCCCATGCAGCATACTGCTCATAAAGGGACCTCAAAAAGGCTCTTCCAGCTCCTGACTTCGTATTTATACTCATGAAACCATGAGGCATCCATGCACAAGCCCTTTCTGGGATTGCTATGTCTTTTGCATGCCACACTCGACTAGATTCCTGGTAAGAGCCTCCCTAGCAAATTGCAAGAGGGTGAAATCAATAGTCAACAAGAACTTTAGTTTGAGGCACAATAATATCTCCATAGAGCCATTTTCTAATTAGAGGAACAAAAATCAACAGAAAGCTTCACTTCTATCCTCTGTGCAAAATAAAATTTATTATTCAAGGAATCTATTACTATGGATATTGAATATTACTAGAAAAAAGTCACTAAAGTCTTAGCAGAAATAAGGTGCAATACCTTTGTTATATCCAAGATAGGGGTATTTGCATTGACAGCTTGTGTGCTAATCCCACTCATAACATGAATCCCAAACTTCAAACCCATGCTATGTACTTTATTAGCTACTTCACTGAATCCCTTTCCACCTTTGGAAGAAGGCCACCTTCCTGGGTCGGGCATCATCCTCCCCCATTCATCGATCACATCGAATCCAAGAGAGTCAGAATAAGCACCCTTGACTTTCTTTCTATACCACAGGTAATCCACCACAACATACTACAAGGGTTTGAAGTAAAGAAATCATATCTATATCTAGCAAAATACTACTACTATATACAAATTCATCATATTATCTGCAATATTTATACCTCATATCCATGATTCCTGAGACGCTTAGAAATAATGTCAGCACTCTCTAAGAATTCTTCTTCAGAAATTGTCCAGCTAAAGGAATCAAAGGAATTCCAACCTCTTGGTGGGACACTTGCTTGCTGTTGGTCACTCTTAGTTATAATCTCACATGACACACTGAAATGAACAGTCAATTTTCACTAATGTTACTCATTCCTTATGTTTAATGATTTCATTGAAGAATTAAGTCTAACCAGATGTTTCAATAATCAATAAGAAAATTGCAATCATGATTTTTTTTTTGTTAACCAACAACAGAACAGTATCCAAAAAATAAGGCTCCCCTGGGTTGCACTTGGATATCACGGAAAAGATAAGGGTTAATATATATATATATATATTGTCTGCCTTTTAGGGTAAAATTAAGCCTACAATATCATAGCTATTCCTTCCACAGACAGAAATTCAAGTTTTACCTTGTTTATAACATTTCAAATGAATACTCATGATAATCAACATAAATGTTGGCATGCTCCTGATCCCTTCAATTTATTTATACTAATAGTTCTGATTCCGCATGTTCATTAATCAAAGTGAAACAGGACTACTGGAGTTGACTTCATGTAATAACTGAACCTAAGGCAAAACTGACATCATGGTATTGATTTTAAAGTTGAAGATAGGTGATTATCGTCAACCATTTTCAAAGCAGCTGTAGCTACCGGATATCATTAAAAAAAAAAAGCTTTTTCAAAGCAATTTCTTGTTGCGGCTTTTGAAATGCACCCAGCAAAACGAGAAGCATTTTTAGTTTCGTTTAATTTTGGGGCCAAAAGACAGTAGCGTTTTAAGTTGCAAAGGAAAATCTTTTTTCATCAATTTTGAGAGCAAAAGCAAACATACAAGTAAAACTTGCTTTCAAGAGTGCGTAACTATTCGTCGAAATCGGCTGACTCGGAATAAATAAATAAAAATTACAATAATGGGGTATTATCAAACTAGTCGACAGCAGCAGTTCAGCAATACTTTCAATTCTAGTTCCAGAAAGCTGTGGAAGTTTAGATACTCATGAAACAACCTAAATTGTCCGTTTTCAGGGCATATAAATTCTCACTAAAATGATGAAACTGATATACATTACCTTTTACCATTCTTCAGTGGAAGGCAATGGTAATGGAAGTATAAAACTTCATGGGTTTTGGCTTCAATCGATCAACTAACCACAAACAATCAGTCAAAGCCGTGAAAAAGAAACATGCAGAGTTCACATACCTCAGAATGCATAGACCAATGAGAAAGCAGACAGAATTCACAGAGAAACACTTCATGGTTGCTGGGACGGTCGTTCCAGCGAGCAGCTCTTGACAGCTAAATACTAAATTTCAAACTTTTAAGAATAATATTGGACCCAAAAAAAAAAATCAACAAAGATGAGTTGTAAACCATACGTATGACAGTGACGTATTTACCGTTAGTTTAATGCTGTTGCGTTCGTCGTCGGGTTGCATTTACTCAATTTCCTTGCCGCTACTTGGTTAACCCATGCTACTTCATCACGCAATATCCCAACACAGCACTTCACTCGGTTTTCTTGGAAGATTGATGCCAAAACGAAAGAGGAAAATTCAATCATGTGATTTTCTCCATTTCGAATTCGGTAAACTCAACTTGAATTGCCATGAATTACTTGTTCCATACTTTGAGAGAAATCTTTTTCAGATGATTTTCCATAAGTGGAGAAGAAGAACAAAAGTCTTACGAGTGTTCTGCGAGAGGTCGATTTCACGCATGCCGTCTGGTTCAAGACCTTGATGATTGACATCAGGCTTGATTGCAGGTGATGTCTAGTCTAGAGGAATGCAAAGGCAAGCGCGTGTGCGTAGAATCCTCGTCCAAATATAACATACTGAGGACGACCTCCCACTTGGATCTCAATCGTTCATTGCTTCAATATATTATAATTAAATTTTGGATTAACTATAATTTAAAAGATATAGTAATTAATTCATTTTCATAACATGTCACTTTCGTTTTTTGTTTTTGGGCAACGAATATGTCACTTTCGTTAATCATCGCATATTCGGACTTGCGTCATCAGTCAGTTATTTTCTATTTAACAAATAACATCACCCCACAATGTGGGGCTCGTGTCGCGCCTTATAATTAGGAGGCAACCTCATCCAACAAATAACTTTGAGATAAATCACACTTCATTATCTTGGAAATTTTTTAAGACTATACGTATCTTCTTAGTAGACACGGGTGGGTCGGGTTGAAAAAAAAAATTACAATCTAAACTGATCAAATATAGGTAAAAGTGGGGTTCAATAATTTTGTAAGTTAAACATAAATTAACCCAAACCGACCTTAAATGGTTGGTTTGGGTAGAGTTGGTCTTTTTTTTTTTAGTAAAATGGTACTTTATGTTCTTAACGTTTATCTCAATTTTTACTTATGTTTTTAAATTTTTTTATTGATTATGTCCCTTGTGTTTTATTTTTTATTATATATGTTCCAAAATAACAAAAATGTGCTTCATCCTCCCTCTTCTTTCTCTGTTCTTTCTCTTTTCTCACTAAAACTTATTTATTTATTTATCTAAGTCTCTAGTTAAGCCATTTTTTTGTCTTTTGCATGATTTAAAACTATATTTAACTTCATTTAGATCCCTTGTTTTAGAATATATATTGTTTTGAATTTAAATCGATCATTGTAAACTTTTAAGTTTATTCAATTTAGTCCCTATTATGCATGTATCACGTCCATCTCTCGGTTTTGCTTTCCAAACCAGTCCAGAACTTAATCTTAGATGTTTTTAGGACATTTTTTTATTCCAAAGTAAGCAAAATATGAATCAAAATCAAGTTTTGGAATTATTCATCAAATTTACGTGAAAACGGGGGGATCTTTCCATCCTTGGAGTGCAGTCAAGAGGTAGATTAAACAGTGAGAGTGCTCAAAAAATTTTGGGCATTTGAGGAGCATAAATTTGTGGTTGAAAGCATGGAGTTTCAGCAGAACCACAACTTGAACCGAGAGGGAGAAAGAGAGTCCAAAAACAAAGCAAAGCCAAGGAGGTAAGTTACTCATCATACCTTAGTCTTTTTCATGGGTATAATTAATTCAATAGACATAGCTTAAGTTAATTCAAAGCATGGAGGATAAGAAGACGACCAAATCAACAGGAAAAACCAGGAAAGAAAAAGGAATAGAAGCAAGGCAACGTGATGTTCATCGTATGAGTGAGAATATTTCTAAAACTTGTTTTTGATTCATATTTTGCCTTGCTCTTGGATGAAAATGACCAAAAATGTCCTAAAAACATCTAAGATGAAGTTATGGATTGGTTTGGAAAGCAAAACAAAGAGATGGATATGATACATGCATGATAGGGACTAAGCTGAATAAACTTAAAAGTTTACAGGGGTCATTTTAAATTCAAAATAAAATATATTCTGAAACAAGAGACCTAGATGAAATTAAATATAGTCTTAAATCATGCAAAAGATAAAAGGAAAAAAGCTTAGCAAGGGATCTAGGTGAATAAATAAAAAAGTTTTAGTGAGAAGAGAGAGAGGACAAAGAGAGAGGGATGAAGGGCATTTTTGTCATTTTGGGACATATACGATAAAAAAAGAAACATAAGGGTCATAATCGATCAAAAAAAACTTCAAGGGCATAAATGAAAATCGAGGTAAACGTTAAGGATATGAAGTATCATTTTGCCTTTTCCCCCCTCTTCTTCTTTCCTGCTAATACTGTTTTCCTCTCTGCAAGTCTTGCTAATATCGTCTTCCTCTTCTTCCTTGCTAATATTCTTCACATTCTGATTATTGTGATTGTCGTCATCTTCGTGTTCTCTATTGTTAGAGTTTATTATTATAAAATATTAATTTATATTAATTTCCAATAGAAAACATTAGCCTTCCCCTATATTCATGTGGCTTTATGTATATTAAAAGGTGCATAATTGCTTTATACGTTGGCATGCTTTTATATTACTTTTAAAGCTATTGGTTGGCTATTGAATTGAAGTTAATAGTTTTTATTCTCAATTTGGTGGCCAATGATTTTCTCCCAACGGAAATATAAAGAAGCCATCAACAACTATATATACATATATGCTACGTGGAGTTGAGTAGAAAAAAGTAGTATGTAATATAAAGTATGATACATATACACACACATATGTACTTGTGTGATACTTTGGGTAGAGAAGGTGCGGGAGAAAGTGAGTCTAGTTTACTTCCTACGTGCAGAGGTAGTAAATAAACAGGCGAGTCCTTGACTGTTGTATCTTGGAGGTAACATGTCTGTGTATCCCTGCACCGGGCAATATAGCAAAATTAACCAGTGGGAGACGTGAAAATTACCTTAAAGAAAGACGAGCTACTCGGACCTCAGCCTAGTAACACGCAATTTTTATTTTCACTCTAACTTTCAAATTCCTCTATTTTGTGTTTATTCTTATTTTTCAGGTGCTACTCCAACAATTTTAAGGTAAATTTTTCTCATGTTGAATCCCACAAAAGCAGCAAATGAAAAATAAGAGTGAGAAGGAAGGCTTTTAAAAAATCATATTTTGATGAGATTTTCTCAATTATGAAATTTCTTTAAAAAGAAATTTTGTAATTCACAATTTGAGTAAATCAATAAAAATATTTTTGTTTTTTCTATTTAGAGTTGTGAATTTATTTCACAAAAAATTGCATAAATATTTTGGTGGAATATTTATCTTTTTATAATAACTCATAAATTTTTTATGAGCTTTGAGTTTCAAATATATGATATTGGGATATTATATAAATAAATAAATAAATTTGTTTTAACGTTGATTAATATGGACGTTAGCTTTCCTTGCTTCATGATGGTCCATTATGTATCTTTAATGTTGGCTATCATTGGAATTAATTATATGAAAATAAAAGCATATTTATATACATATTCAATTGGCTTTTAAGTTGGTAGACATTTGGAATGATTTTTACACTATCAATTATATTGAATGCAATTATATTGCATTATGTCTCATAATGCTACCAACGTACAAGTTATATTGAGGGTGGAATGTGTCTTTATGTTGTTTTATGTGTGTATCCATTGGTGCCTTATTAATTAGTGTTATGTGGCCAACATATGATACACTCGTGGGAAAACGTAACTATATATTCAAATGTGTATGATTTTGGGTGTGGGTACATACAGTAGGTAAATTCCAAATTTTATTTAATATGGAGAATGGAAGGACGCCCTTTTACCATATAAATATATATATAAGGGCAAATCTATATGATAGCATTTGTATTATGTGGAGTAAATTTATATTGATTTGATAACAAAATATCATTACATGGGTGAAATTATTATCTGATATTTTTTATGAGCACAACTCATAATTTTTGAGTTCTAATTTTAAGCCCATGAAGCAAACTTATGCAGTGTTGATTTCTTCTCCATATATCATGATGTATGTGTCACTATTTTATTCTTTCTCTATTTTGAGAATTTTTATAAATAGTGGGGGCAAGAAGAAATTTTTCTTGTATTATTTTTGTAACAACAAGTGGGGGATGTAAATGTGTTGTTATAAAAAATTTACAAATTTTCGTAAAAATGTTTTATGGTCAATAGTTAATGATATTGTGGTTTAATAGAAATTATGAGTTTATTATATTTGTGTATTGAGTATATCTTATAAATTTCTATTGACATAACTATTGATAATATGAAAATGCTTTCTTAAAGCTTATATGTGAATAAGTATTTGACATTTTGAAGTTGAAAATTGTGTTTATGGAATCTTTTGAAATATTATAATATAAATTTTTATGGCCATATTATTGTGAGCTTTTTAAAGCTATGTGAAATATGATTTTTCACTTTGAAAATTTGTTTTTAATTCTACATTTCAATTTTTGGCCAATGGTCAAGAAAATTAAAAATAAAATGTGTTGGTAGAATTTTGTTTTTTAATTCTACTATTGTAGGTTTTATAAAGCCATGTGACAGATTATAATTTATGAAAAATATTTTGAAAAAATGCCTATATCTATTTCATGAGATATTTAATGGCATGTGTGCACATAAAAAGAAAGTTGTGATTGTGAATTTTTTTGATAAAATTCACTTTTATATAAATTGTGATTGTGAATTTTGAAAAAAAAAATCACTATATATATATTGTGATTTCACATATGTGATTTTTTATAGTGTCACAAGAATATTATATTTTTGGTGACCAACAAAAAGTGTGAAATTCTTGTGAAAAGGCACAATACCCATCAATAGTGGAGGTACATAATTTTGTGGATATCCAAAAATGAGTTCACCAATTAGGCGGTAATTTTTATTATTATATATTATATGCAATATTGTAAATTTCACATATCATTTTGGAACTAATTTTATTGTGAATTTGTGACCATATATTTTGTGATTTTTTGGCATATATATTTTTAATTATGGATACCATCTCATTAAAATTTGAGATGATGATATATGCCATAGATAAATTTTTGGGAAAGCATATTTTTATGCTATTATATGAGAATACTCATATTGTACAGTAAGGTATAATAGTGTTGAGAATTTTGGTCACAAAGTTGAATTTGGGAAAGTTTCCTAAATGATTGTGTGCTCATGGATTAAATTATTATTTGGTGGAAGAATAAATATTTAAATATATATTATGTGATTGTATACCCACCTATAATAATTATGAGATCACTTATTGTGATAAACACCGTCTTACTTAGATTCTTTGAATTATGAAATTTTCTAAAACTATAGCTATAGTCAATGAATCTAGAAGCATCGAGGGGGATGAATATCTAGCCTATTGGATTAAAAGTAACCTATGAGCATACCCTACTTTGTGACTAGAGATCCTAAAAACTTGGTTCAAAGGAAAAAACGAATCATAGGGTTACTTGTTGAATGCACATTTTTATAAGAGTTTAAACTCTTAAATTCATCCCTATGGTGTCAATGCATTTTCCTGCAGTGAATATGTGAGGTTGAATTTTTAAAAAACTCTTAATTAAATATGTAGCTCTATAAGAGTGGGGTGTCTAAACTGTAGGAACACTCTTGACAGAATTTACCTATTTGACTGTGGCGGAGTGGGGCCGCTCCTACATGAGAATATATAGGGCGCATTCTCAGAACACATTCAATAAACAGGATACGGCACAAGGCCGCATAACCGTGCCAGTTAGGGCTCATGATTTGCACCTAGGTTGTTATGTGCAAGATATAGATCTTGTTTTCCCTAAGCAGTTCATAGTTCAAGGCGAATACCACTATGGCTCTGAATTAAGAAATATATTTTTTGCTAAGTATAGATTCAAGGAAAATTAAGCTACCTATATTATGCATAATAATCCACCTCTACCCAAAGAGTATATATTATATTGTGCTATTTTATAATAATAAGTGGGGGATTGTTAGAGTTTATTATTATAAAATATCAATTTATATTAATTTCCAATAGAAAACATTAGCCTTCCCCTATATTCATGTGGCTTTATGTATATTAAAAGGTGCATAATTGCTTTATACGTTGGCATGCTTTTATATTACTTTTAAAGCTATTGGTTGGCTATTGAATTGAAGTTAATAGTTTTTATTCTCAATTTGGTGGCCAATGATTTTCTCCCAACGGAAATATAAAGAAGCCATCAACAACTATATATACATATATGCTACGTGGAGTTGAGTAGAAAAAAGTAGTATGTAATATAAAGTATGATACATATACATACACACATATGCACTTGTGTGATACTTTGGGTAGAGAAGGTGCGGGAGAAAGCGAGTCCAGTTTATTTCCTACGTGCAGAGGTAATAAATAAACATGCGAGTACTGGGCTGTTGTATCTGGAGGTAACATGTCTGTGTACCCATGCATCGGGCAATATAGCAAAATTAACCCGTGGGTGACGTGAAAATTACCTTAAAGAAAGACGAGCTACTCGAACCTCAGCCCAGTACCACGCAATTTTTATTTTCACTCTAACTTTCAAATTCCTCTATTTTGTATTTATTCTTATTTTTCAGGCGCTACTCCAACATCTATTGTCTTTGAGTGTTCTTTGTCTTCTTCGTGCTCTATTTTTTCTCTTCGCCCAAGTCTCTCTGCCTCTCTCAGATTGGAGACGATTGGACCACGAAGTGAAGACGATTGATGATTCACAAAGTCACGAACAAAAGATGATGGAGAAGGAGAACACCGGCAAGAGTCGAGGGATGATGGAGAGGAGAAGGCGAAGGCAAAGAGAGACTGAACAACCCTAACAAAGATAAAAAATGAAGAGGGAGATTGATAGATTGAGACGCACAAGCACAAATGACACACAACAGCACAAGGAAGCTAGGAAGGAATTTGCATACTACACAACCCTAGATAGAAAACTAGAAAATTTTTAATATATATATATATATACACATTGAGATTGGCGAGTTGCATTGGATTGAAAAATTTTTAACTGTCACTCGACCCATCAGACATCGAGTTGAAATCTTTTGACTTAACCCAACTCAAATGTGCAATTTGAATCAGATTAGATGAGCTGGTGCTCACCTGTTCTAACTTTATAATATACACTTTTTTGCTTATAGTTATAAAAAACACTATACATGTCATAATGCACATGTATTTTAACTAAAACATTTTCTATTAATTTAAAAGAGGAGTATGTATTTTAAAAAGTAAACAGAAATAATATGTAATTTTAAAAAATATATATAGAGTGCAATTTATCACATAATTATCATTACCAAGGAACAAACTAAATTTACTTACGAGAGATGAGTTTAATATGAAACTAAAATTTAATTGCTTTACTGGACTTATCCTTTGAACTGGGTCTTCAGCTTGAATATAATGCGTTTGCTGAGATTTTTTTTCTTCTTTTTTTTAGTACTCATATAATACTAAATGCTTTGGTCTTTATGCTTTTTATTAGCCTTTTTGGTTTCTATAGTTTTAAGATTCAAATTTTGGTTCTTATAATTTATATAATTATAAAAAATAATTTTTTTAATTATTAGTCTTTGTTAATGTGACGTTAAGAGCATCTACAATGGTGATTCTTAAATTCAAGAATCGATTCTTATTTCAATTTATCATTGTAATTCACCATGTTGGCTGTCATACGTAAGAATGGTTCTTATATATGAATTGGTTCTTATACAAAAAGTGATAATAAAATAAATAACTCACAATAAATGTTAGTAGAGTTAGTGGAGAGTAAAAAATGCTAAAGTAATGGAGAGTTGATTGTGAGACTCATTTATAGCTTTTTAAGAGGTTCACCATTAGAATGGAGAGTTACTTAAAGTAGTAGGTGGTTATTTAAACTGATGTGGTACTATTAGACCCACAATAAAAATTAAAATGAAATTTACCACTGTAGATATTCTGATTCGACATTTAATTTTACACATCATCATTATGTGAATTTCCTTGTCGCATCATCATACTAGTCATTTTTTTATGTTTATTCTATTTCTTAAGTTTTCTATAATTTAAATTAATAGAAAGGAAAATGTATAACATTGTTGGACGTTGAGAAATTGAGGAATTTCCATTGAAACACAACCTTTTCAGATAACAAAATACTTGGTGATCTCATCATTTAGAAGAAGGATGGTCCATTCCTTCAAGGAATAATTGATGTGAAGGAGTACATAAGTGACATATTCATGGGTGAGGTTTCCTCCTATATATAAGAGGTTTTTATAGAGAGTAGTTAAATCTTGATTCAACAATTTTTTTTTAGTGTTTTTTAATATTTTTTTAAAAAATAAGTTAAAAAAATTTATAATTATTATTTTATATTTATTATTATACTTACAATTATTATTAGATCAATTGGTATTTGTAAAATATTTATTTAAAAAATACTAAATAAATGAGAACTGTTAAATCAAACTAATAAAATAGTTCCCAACTTCCCTCTTACACATAAGAGACTCTTATGCGTACGAGGTAAGCTTCATCCACATATATCCACGTACTATGCATTGATATTGTTATGGAAATTTACATAAATTGGATAAGATAAATAATGTAAAATTTAAAGAAAATATACAAAAATTTACGTGATTTAATTAGTATGATTTACATTTACAAACACTGACTTACATCTACAGGCACATCCACCACCAATAGAGAGAAAATAATGTATTATTTTTGACAAAAATATTTGATGATACAGAACACAATAAAAAAAAAACCAAATATGAATATGTACACAAAATATATATATATATATATATATATATATATATATATATATATATATAATTGATCCTGAACCAAGTCGCTGCATGAGTTCACAATTTTATCTTCAGGGTGGTGCTACCCAAATAAATCGAACATATAATTTAAAGTCAATCAACAGATGCCATTATCATTCTATCCTCTTGCAGTCATGGCTTCCATCTACTGTTTCTCTACGTCAAGCTCGTCGTCTCTTATCTTACTCGATAATTCTGGTTAAGACCCGTTGCATTAATAATTCCCAAGTCTGCAAAACCCCCAATAGACCTGGGCTTGTTGTGTCTCGATTTGCGATTTGCGATTTGATTCCCAATCTACCAATTTCATCCCACTCCCACAACCCATTGATCTCGATCTCATCTCCACTGCACCATTACAGCCTCCACCTTTATTGCTTTCATTCTTATTCTCGTTTCAAACTCTACACCAGAAATAGTAGTGCGTCAATTGCGGGAGATAGCAGAGGAGGAATTTCACAACGGAGAGGATCACGCATCGAACTCTCGGTCAGAAAAAGCATATGAAGAGTGCTTGAGAGATCTGAAACGGAGTAAGCCTTCGTTAATCAAAGCCTTTGGCAAACAGAGGTAAATGCGAGTTTGAAGTTCGATTAACGAAGCTTCACTTACAATCCATCAGTATGAAGTTCAACTCTATTCGTTTGAATCTTGGACTAGGACTCACTGATTTCTCCTCTCTCCTTCCCACGCTTGAGGGAGATAACAGGGTAGGGATTTCACTTCTAAAAAAAAAAACAGAAGTACATTTTTCATCAAAGTGTCCTATGTTAAGGTGGATTCAATTTTATTCCTAAAATCTTTTTTATTAATTTTATTTTACATGTTTTATTTTTATTTTGATTGTATCTTTAAAGTTAACATATATCAACAAAAAATATTAATGTTACAAAATCAAAATGATATTTAGATTCTTTTATGTGACACGTTACTATTAATGTGTTATAAGTTTTAACTTTATTTCAAATTAGACCTCTCTCTTTTTTATTAATTTTATTTTACATGTTTCATTTTTATTTTGATTGTATCTTTAAAGTTAACATACATTAACAAAAAATATTAATGTTATAAAATCAAAATGATATTTAAATTCTTTTATGTGACACGTTACTATTAATGTGTTATAAGTTTTAACTTTATTTCAAATTAGACCTCTCTCTCTCTCTCTCTCTCTCTCTCTCTCTCTCTCTCTCTCTCTCTCTCTCTCTCTCTCTCTCTCTCTCTCTCTCTCTCTCTCTCTCTCTCTCTCTCTCTCTCTCTCTCTCTCTCTCTCTCTCTCTCTCTCTCTCTCTCTCTCTCTCTCTCTCTCTCTCTCTCTCTCACACACACACACACACACACACACACACACAATGCAATAGCAGCAGAAGTAGAAGAAGAGGAAAAAGAAGGTGATGAATTCATCTTCTTCCTCTTCCTCTTATTCTCGTTTCTCTCTCCTCTCTCCTCTCTCGCTCTATACAAAAGAAATATGGGAGGGAGAAGAAAGTTTCTTAGAGAGAGATTTAGAACGAAATTGAAACTAAAATCAATTAATATAACATATTAACAGTGATGTGATAAATGAAGGAGTTCATATGTCATTTTGATTGTCATGTCAGCGTTTTAGAGAGAGAGATGAAAAAACTAACTAAATATTTGGGGCAAAATTAAAACTAAAATTAATTAGTATAACATGTTGGAAGTGATGTGATAAATGAAGGAGTCCATATGTCACTTTGATTTTGCCATGTCAACATTTTAGAGAGAGAGAGAGAGAGGACGAAATTGAAACTAAAATAAATTAATATAACATGTTGACATTAATATGTTAAATGAAAGAGTTCATATGTCACTTTGATTTTGTCATGTCAGCGTTTTTCGTTAACCATGTTAATTATGTTAACTCTAGAGACAAAATTGAAAAAAAAAAGTGAAACATATAAAACAAAATCGTCACAAAAAAAATTAAGCACGAAATTAAAACTTGAGACAAATATAATAATGAAAAAGATAATCTTACTTAAAAATTAATAAAATATAAAATAAAAAATTGTTGACTTGTATGATGACATAGTAAGTGATGTCCGCATAGATAATGACATAGAAAATATAACGTATTGTTTGGTTGGAGGGAAATGGAAGGGAGGGGAGGGATTTTTTTAATTTAGCCTTGTTTGTTTTGATTAGTTAGAGGAGAGGGGAGAGAAAATGTAAGTGAAAAATCCCTCATCTGTTCTTGTTTTCTTTCCCTCCGAAAGTGAGGGAATTTGGAGGGAAGAAAAATTGTAATAATATAAAAGACATAAGTGCCTTCAATAATTTTTTTTAATACCAAAATTGACTTCTAACTTCTTTTATTTTGCTTCTTAAATAATATATTACTAACATATTTTGACTATACAAAAATTTTATTATTATTATTATTATTATTATTATTATTATTATTATTATTATATGTAAATAATATATTATATGTATAACTAAATAATAAAGGATAACAAAAAAAATCCTAATAATAATAAACTGAGTAAATTAATAAGGATCAAAATATCATTTTGGTCCCTCACAGATGTCTTTTTTCTCAAGTTAGTCACTTATAAATTTTTAGTATCAATTTGATCCCTTATAGATTGATATATTATCAATTTAGTCCCTCATAGATTTTCATTCTCAATATGTTGATATGTTATTAATTTAGTTCCTCACATATTTTTATTTTCAATTTGGTCCCTCATAAATTTATATGTTATCAATTTAGTCCCCTCATCAAAAGTTGTTACCATCAAAAGTTATGGTCAGCAAAAAAAAGAATTAAATTGATACTATATCAATTTATTAGGAATAAAACTAAGAATAAAAATAAGTGAGGGACTAAACTTATAACATATTAATTTATGATGGACCAAATTGAGAATATAATTTTTTTTGAGAGACTAAATTGATAACATATCAATCTGTAAGGGACCAAATTGAGAATGAAAATCTATAAAGGACTAGATTAAAAAAAAGGACATATGTGAGAGACCAAAATAGAATTTTAATCAGTTAGTTAAATTACATTTAATTATTTTTTTGTTTCTTCTAACAATAAAATTATTTAGCTTCTTTTCTTATTACAGTAATAATAAAATTAAAATTTTATATGATTTTTAAAACACATTATATATTTGAAATGCTTTTTAGATGAATTAAATTGAAACTGTTAAAATGTTATATTATTTCACTATAACAAATGAACTAACTTATTTGAATATAAGTAATAACAAATTTGTCATGTTCTGTTGGTCATACAATTAAAGGGTTATAATAGTCATTTTATTTTATTTTCCCTCCTCTCCCCTTGCAAACCAAACAAAATAAAGTTTATTTTGTCTCCCCTTCCCTCTCCTCAAACTAAACAAAACAAAGAAATTTTATTTTCTCTTCCCTCCTCTCCCCTTCTCTCCCTTCCGTTGAACCAAACAGTTTCTAAGTGATGTCCACATGGAAAATGACATAGAAAACTAATGTTGAATGAGACACTTAGATAGCATCGCAAAGACTAATGATTGACTAATTAGAGTTGACGACATGGACTATTTTCCATGACTTTAAATAAAAGAGGGATCAAATTTTAACTTTTAAAATTATAAGAACCAAAATCAAATTTTAATAAAAATATATAAGGACCAAATTACAACTTAAATCCATAATCTATTACAATTTTTTTTAAGAAATATTTAATTTAATTTCAAATAACGATTAATTTAAATTTTTAACAATAATTTATTTGTCAAAATATAAAGAAAATGAGTACTGAATTTTTTATTACTACCAGCGTAAATATCTTTCATTTGACAAACGCAAGTTACACACTAATAAATGCATATTTACGTAGACAGAATTACATACTTGCAACCCTTGAATCTTTCATAATCACCTTAAATGTGCCAGCATCATTTCGCAACATGATTCTTCAACAAAAGAAATTTTGAAGTCACGTTCTTGCAAAGTAAGGACTCGTTAAAACCGACAAAGGAAACCTAATAACTTTTGTATTCACTAATAAATTCCACAATTTTCTTAGTACAAAAAATATATCAGTTTCTTTTCAGGAGGAAGAACAAACCAAATTGCTACATGTTAGATGTAGAGACGAAATACAGCTGGCGTCTCCACAAAGAGAACGCAATGCTTCATGGCATGGGGGAAAAGAATAACTTACGGTCAAGTCTCACTTCTGCAGGCCATTTTTTTCCTATCCACATTTGCGGTGACGATACCTAAACACTTGCATTAGCTGCAGCTCAAATTCCCAAGTTTACCCAGTGGATACAACACCTAAATTTTAAGGGTGCACATTTCTTGGAGACACATGGACCAAGTTCAAGCGCAAAACTTCCACCAGTAAAATTGCTTTAATCAAGCTTTACACATGCAAGGAGTAAGAGGATTCTCCCAGAGGTCATAGTTAGGGAAAGTCTGCTCTGGCAATCCAGTTCTTGTCTGGTGGGTAACAACAACATCTTCTACAAAAGTAGCCCAACCCATATATGGATCCCCGAAAGACTTGGACATTAGTCCTTTGTCAGGTTTAATTGATTTGAGCCGGTGACCCATGTATCTGCGGGCCCCAATGATCAGTTTAGCAAAGTTGCCTCCGTGGGTCATCACAAATACGTCAGACTTTAAGCATACTAAGAAGTCCAGGGCTGCAAGGCTCGTCACATGCTTTCTAAAAGGATCCAACTCCTCTTTAGTCGTCAACTCTTCCTTTGTAACCTGTTATTCAAAGTGAAACAATCAATCATAGGATCAAAAGAATCTATTGTGAATTTATAGTTGAACAAAATAAAATATTAAGTTATTTATATCAAAATTATAACAGAAAAATATTCATGCAGAGCATTGCATCATAGTGCCTCCACTGAGATACTAGAATCTCGTGTTACAACATCACTATTCAGTATCCACTACATGACACTGATAAGAAGGGTACTCTTAAAGAGAAAAAAGGTTCAAAATTATTCAGGACTCACGAAGCAGTACCATTGTTCAATTTCAATGATTTACATGAAGTAGACAGGCCTTACCAGATTTGGGAACATATTCCTCAGTGGTGCCATCCGATTTTGTCCACCGTACACTTGTCCAGAAGCAACATAAATTTGAGTTTCTTTTGGATAGCCCATAGCCCGAAGAATGACAGCTACTTCTCCAGGCTCCAGAGGACATCGTCCTTCCTTTCTCTTCTGCAGGGCCAATTGCCACAGGTGGGAACCATTCTGCATTTTGAAAAAAGATAACGTGAACAAGTGTTCCAACCAAAGCTTCTTAGGCTTCCTACTAACAATTTAACTCTACAGTACCTTATACCGTCGAGGCCACTCCTTTTTTCTGTACTCTGCCATTTTAACTTTCTCTTCTCTTGTCCCGACAAAATCACAGAATGATAGGCCCACCATTCCTTTCTCAAACCTAAGATGCAGAGCCCTATTCATAGAAAAACTGTTAAATCACTGGCACTAAAAAAATGAGACCCAGGTTCAGCTTCAGCAAGATCTTGACCACAGATGTTACGTACATATATGGATTTGAACTGCCAGTTCGGTTTCTCATTCTTGATGCTAATAAATCAGCCATTTGCTCTATATCAGGAAGAAATTTCAGAGCATGATAATTGACCCTACATCTCAGCCTGTTGATTTCTGGAGGAACATTGTCATATCTGAAACAAGAAATGTCGTATTAAGAACATAAACAACAAATAGGGTAAATAGTAGTGGATAACATATAAATCATCCTTCACCTACCCCAGCCTATCAACAAAAGGTTTCAAAGCCATAACCTTCTTCTCCTTGATCCGGGGCAGAACATTGTCAATGTAAAATTGTGCCGGTGCATATTTTGGAATGTTTTTGACAGTTCGTCTGAAAAACATGACATATGTGCTGGGTGAATCAAGCTGGTCGGAAAACTCAAAAAGCATTATAATCCAACACCGAGTTTATCTAGGCTGACAGAGAAAAAGTAATAGAGATGGCATAGTTTGGGAACATATAAAGTCCAATTTGCTAATCCCATCCAATCATTTGCCCAATTTACCTCCCTAACTATAATGTATAGAGTCCCACGTCAGGGAGGTCTCCTTGAAAAATAAGCTTGAGGAGTTCTACCCTAACAGGCTAGTTTTTCAGATGGGTTCCCTCCAAAGGCTTATGCTCTATCAGTGGTATCAGAGCAGTTGTGTTTTGGAGAATGGTAAATATTCGCATGCAGGGAAGAGTTGAGAATTTAGAGTCACAGATTGGGAATGTGGAGCAGGGCATAGGTCGCTTGGGTCACGAGTTTAATGACAACGAAATGTCCTGTAAATGTTCAAGCAAATAATTAATGCTAAACAAATACTTGTCTAGAGATCTCTTTGACAGCCTTTCCACTCCATTGATAGCTTTATGAGATAACTAATTCATTATTTGGCTATTAGAAGTTTCAAGAAGAAAAATACTTCTTCCCCTTTCTCTATCCTTAGGCAATCCCCCTCATCATAATTTAAGGACATGCCAGTTACAACTTATTATCCTGCTATTCACAGGATCCAGAAACTCAATTGCAACCTGACACAAATCAGTCACAGATGGAACAGAATATCCACACAATACTCGCTGGTCATGGAACAAGAAAGCTATCAAACCTTATACTTGTAAATAGCTCTGTTTTATCAGTAAACCATGCAGGAATATCACGGACAATGCGGACATCATCCTTTAGGTAGTCAATGAAGTGGTCGACATCAAAAATGTCTTCAAATTTCCTGCAAACAATGTAATATATCATCAAGACCAGCAAGGCAAACCATCACTTGAATCTTTTAGATAAGACAATATTCAGCAAGGAAAAACATTTCACACAATATATGATAATTCCAATAACATTCAAATATGCTGTAGTGAGTTAAAAGCCCTAGTAGAGTAGTAGTGATGCATAGTGTAAATTGCCAAGAAAGTCATGGAGGATAATCAGAAGCAGCAATTTGTCTACTGTCTAGTAGGAAGAGGTACGTGAGCATCTTCTTCTTGAACTGAGTTCAAAGTAATATGCTTGATCTGTTGTTTGATGGTGCTTATTACAATGATTGGAGTATTGCAGTCAAATGTGAAACAAGTACCTAGGCACTAAAGGAGGCCGCTAGATGCATGCCACAGCGCCTTCCAAACAGCAAGGTGAGTCACGCAGAATTAGAATTAGTTTTTGGCCTCATAAAAGTTAAACTGCCTTAGTTGGCACAAGCTTATAAAGTCAAACTTATGGTTGTTACACTGTAGAAATTAGAAAGCCCTAGGGCTAGGTACTAAGGAATCTTGTTGTTACACTGTAGAAATTAGAAAGCCCTAGGGCTAGGTACTAAGGAATCTAATTTATTCCAAACAATTACACTGGAATGGACTTGAAGCTAGTGACAGAAATTGTCGCATCATTAAGTAAAGAGGCTTTTTGTATTACGGTCTGGTATCAATAGCATCTCTCTTAGATAAAATGCATGGTAAGGGATTGGAAAACAGGCAGACAGTAGCTCGACTAAGGAACCATAGATTAATTGGCTTGCAAACTGTTGAAACACCAAGAGATATTAAAGAAGAGAAGTGGGCAGAACCTGTTGATTATCTCTATATTTTAATCAAAATTTAAGAAGTGAAAAAGACTACAGCATGCAGATGATTGATTAGTAATTTAAAAAAAAATATATGATCTATTCTAGAATTCTGGATTATGTTATATTTCATGCATATGCTTTGCACATTGGAAATAGCAGTAAACTTATCAAACACAAAGATGAGAAAATTATTGGATGAGATAACTCACGTTTGGTCCTTCCAAATCTGGTCCTGCTTCAACACGGGCAAAATAAGAGTGGCATTCATTATTTTTGCCACAGCCACAGCATTGCATATCTGCATTTGGAAATGTGAGGCAAATTAAATAATCAACAATCAGATGTTATACAACAAACTCCGCCTATGTTTTATAGCCGGTCCCAAGCCCGGAGAAAGGAGGAGGGTTGTGTTAGGCCTTCGACAGCCAACGTAAAACTGTGTCGAATCTCTCATGAACATGGATCAACGACAATATTTTGTTAATGCTAGGACGTTGCCCGGAAGCAACGCACTGTATGGCTCGAGTACAGTGACAAGTGAGCTAGAGCCGCTGCATCGGCACCCGGATGTAGTGTTAAATGAGCAAGGGTCCACTAATACTAGGTCGTTGCCCGGAAGCAACGCGCTGTATGGCTCGAGTACAGTGTCAAATGAGCTAGAGCCAATGCATCGTCGATCGATTGTAGTGTCACAAGAACATGTTCCTGGAAGGTTGAGGGTAAAGAAGCTAGTCGAGGAGAACAAAATCAGGATTGCTACGTGGAATGTTGGAACCATGACAGGGAAATCCATGGAGGTTGTGGACACTATGAAGAGGAGGAAAATTAACATCTTGTGCCTTCAAGAGACTAAATGGGTTGGAGAAAAGGCTAAGAAATTTGACTGTTCAGGATTCAAGTTCTGGTACACTGGAAAAGTAAGGACAAAGAATGGCGTAGGTATTATGGTGGACAAGGAATGGACACCAAGTGTGGTGGAGGTAAAAAGGATTGGGGATAGGATTCTATGCTTAAAGATGATTATCGTAAGAGATACTATCCACATCATAAGTGCCTATGCACCACAGGTAGGGACAGATGCATATCTTAAAGAAAAGTTTTGGGAAGATTTGGAGGGATTGGTTAGAAACATACCTTTAGAAGAGAAGATTTTCATCGGGGGGGACCTTAATGGGCATGTTGGGAAAGAAGAAGGACAGTATGAGACGGTCCATGGTGGCTTTGGTTTTGGGGAGCTTAACGAGGAAGGACAGTCTATATTGGATTTCTCTATGGCTTATAATTTCAGGGTTGTCAATACCTGCTTCAAGAAGCGAGAGGAACATTTAATCACATACAAGAGTGGAGCTTCAAGGTCACAGATTGACTTCTTTCTGGTAAGGAATCCAGATAGAAAAATCTGTCTAAATTGTAAAGTTATTCCTGGAGAACCCGTGGCAACTCAACATAGGGTTTTGGTCCTTGACGTGGTTATTAAGGGTCGGAAACAAAAGCATCGTCAGGCGATGAACCCTAGGATCAAGTGGTGGCAGCTAAAGGGGGAGAATCAACTGACTTTCAAAAGAAGATTGTTGGAGGAAGGATCTTGGGAGTTACGAGAAGATGCTAACACCATGTGGGAGGAGATGGCCAAGAAGGTTAGAAAAGTAGTTAAAGCATTCTTAGGAGAATCAAAAGGTTTTAGACAAAGAGATAAGGAATCTTGGTGGTGGAATGAGGCTGTTCAAGAAAAGATCAAATTTAAAAAAGACTGCTTTAAAGCTATCCATCTGTGCAATAACTCGGAAAATTGGGAAAGGTATCGGAAGGCTAATAAGGAGACAAAAAAAGCAGTAAGTGAAGCACGATC
This sequence comes from Biancaea sappan, assembly GCA_037074585.1. Lineage (NCBI taxonomy): Eukaryota > Viridiplantae > Streptophyta > Magnoliopsida > Fabales > Fabaceae > Biancaea > Biancaea sappan. The sequence continues at coordinate 13,337,568 of CM073491.1, read as the reverse complement.
TAAAGCGTTTGAAGAGTTTTACAAGGATTTAGGAACGAAAAAAGGGGAACAAAAGATTTACAAGATTGCGAAGGCTAGAGAAAGGAAATCTAGAGATTTGGATCAAGTAAGATGTATTAAGGATGAAGAAGGAAAAGTTTTGGGTACAGACAAAGATATTAAAAATAGATGGCAGGGTTATTTTCATAAGCTCTTTAATGACGGAACGGAGTCGACTTGCGATATGGAAGATCTAACAACCTTGGAGAGAGAACAAAATTTGGCATATTATCGCAGGATCAAGGTTGATGAGGTCAAGGAAGCTCTTAGAAAAATGGATAATGGTAAAGCTGTTGGTCCCGATGGTATTCCTATAGAAGTTTGGAAGTGTTTGGGAGAGGAGGGTACTATCTGGCTAACTAAGCTCTTTAATGAAATTTTAAGGTCTAAGAAAATGCCTGAGGAATGGAGAAGAAGCACTTTAGTGCCTATTTACAAAAACAAAGGAGACATTCAGAATTGCGCAAACTATCGTGGGATTAAGCTTATGAGTCACACTCTAAAATTATGGGAAAGAGTGATTGAACGTAGGTTAAGAATCGAGACGAGTATTTCTGAAAATCAATTTGGATTCATGCCAGGACGGTCTACAATGGAAGCTATATATCTTCTAAGGGGGTTGATGGAAAGGTATCGGAGTAAACAAAGAGACCTTCATATAGCATTTATTGACTTGGAAAAAGCTTATGATCGAGTACCAAGAGAGGTGCTGTGGAAAGCCTTGGAACAGAAAGGTGTACGGGTTGCGTATATTAGAGCCATAAAAGATATGTACGAGGGGGCTACGACTAGTGTGAGAACGTCTGGAGGGGAGACTAGAGACTTTCCTATTAAAATTGGCCTACATCAGGGATCATCCTTAAGCCCTTATTTGTTTGACTTGGTTTTAGATGTTCTGACGAAACACATCCAAGAAGATATTCCTAAGTGCATGCTTTTTGCAGATGACGTTGTTCTCATAGCAGAGACAAGGGAAGAGATTAATTCTAAACTTGAGTTATGGAGAGCTACTTTGGAATCGAAGGGTTTTCGTCTGAGCAGGAGTAAGACCGAATATATGCATTGTAAGTTTAACAAGCGACAAGCTAGGAACGAGCTGGAGGTTAAACTTGGTGATCAGGTCGTATCACAAGTGTCAACGTTTAGGTATTTGGGATCAATTATACAAGATGATGGCGAAGTTATTAGAGATGTGGAACATAGGATACAAGCTGGGTGGTTGAAGTGGAGAATGGCATCAGGGGTTGTTTGTGATCGGAAAATACCTGATAAACTCAAAGGAAAGTTTTATCGTACTGCTATAAGACCAGCGATTTTATATAGGAGTGAATGTTGGGCAATGAAAGGACAACAAGAACATAAAATTGGAGTAGCGGAGATGAGGATGTTGCGTTGGATGTGTGGTCATACACGAAGAGATAAGATCCGTAATGATCATATACGAGGTAGAGTTGGTGTGGCACCTATTGAGGAAAAAATGGTTGAAAATCGTTTAAGATGGTTTGGGCATGTGCAAAGGAGACCGTTGGAAGCGCCAGTTAGGAGAGTTGAGCAGATAGTTTGGAGCCCTATGAAAAAAGGTCGAGGAAGACCAAAAAGGACACTTAGAGAAATTATTGAACGGGATCTTTTAGTAAATGAGATATCTAAAGAGTTGGTCATTGATAGAGCTCAATGGCGTCGTGCGATCCATGTAGCCGACCCCACTTAGTGGGATAAGGCTATGTTGTTGTTGTTGTTGTAGATGTTATACAACAGTTGTCATAGCCACTGCCATGCATATTAGTATCATGAATTAAATGCAATAACAGTACTTGCACCAGAACCAACTTTAAAAGTTAATTTTAACTGTTCTGCTGGGGTATGACATTGGATATATTGCAGTATTGAATCAAAGCCCATAATTGGGAAAAGAAAGCGGAGGCTCCTCAAAAATGTTACTTGGCCATCACACACACACACACACACACACACACACACACACACACATTTTAGACCAGTATCTTCAATGGATTAAAAAAAAACATGTTTGTAACATAAAAATGGACCATATGCAAAACTCTACTAAGATTATTGTTTTTTTCTTATTATATCAGACTATTTAAGGCACATCAACTCCAAATATTTAATAAGACAATAATTTCTTTAACATAAGTGCTTAAGAGAACAATGACACTGCAATGCATGGATAAGACCAAAATAAACATATAAATATTGAGACAATAAATTCCAGTATAGGAAAACATCCTAGAGGTTATTGAATTGAGAGGAGTTAACTCATACCGCAATTCTTTGCTGATTTAGGCCACCTTCAGCATGGATGAAAATGTAGCCATTTGTTTCATTTTCAGGAGGAAGTTCTACATGGAGGAACAAGAATATTAAAAATGATAGCAAAAGTAGTATATAGGGCATATTAATATATTCCATAACAACATGAATGTGCAGATCAAATAAGAGACAAATAAAAAAATTGAAGAAAAATGAAAAAGAACTATTTGCAGATTAGTTCATAAAGTCCGTTATAGATGCATAGAACTCTTTCTTATTGTATGCATTAATGTGATGGAGAGGGGAAAGGCTGACACCATAACAAAAAGTTAGTGGATCCATCCACTTCATTAACAAAGACAGCATCAATGATTATCAAAAAGTACCATCATAGATTGAAAGTACATGCATCTTTCTCCAGATTCCAACTAAAACCATGAATTGACAGTTTGTTGATGTTTCGGCTGAGAGCAAAACAGGTTAAAATGTCCTGAACAACAAGGTTCGTATTACTTTAATTGATTATATCCCTGCTAGTGTGGTTGGCACTTGGCAATGTTGATAGGATGATAAGGTAAAAACACATTAAGGAGCAGAAAAAGACCCAAGGAAACCTGAAATAACATCATCCCGGCGCTCAGCGCAAGGCTTCCAAGATGTTGTGGCTGAGTAAGGGTTTTCCCAAAGAGATGGTGATTCTTTGACCTATAAAAGGTAAACACAGTGTTGATTTAAAAAAACTATTAAACAAGATACAAGGAGCAAATGGATAGCTAATGGGATAGTCCTTGATAACTTACATGTGGGCAGTGAAGAACAATCCCATCTTTTTTACACAAATAAGGGGCACTCTACAATAAATTGAAGGCGAGATTAGTAGTGAATTTCAAGAGAGAAGAATACTTTTGACTACATCAGCTAAACTTTTTATCTATCGCAACAATTCCATTAATTACGTTGGCAGTTACTCAGGGAAGGAAAGGCTAAGAATAGAAACAATTATATAATACACAGTACATAGCAATGCAATCTAGTGACCTTTTGTTTTCCATAAATTTTACTCAGTAACCATGGAAACGGCACAATCAAAAGCAAAAGTTGCAGGTAAGTATATCAACTGAAAATGTAGAGAGCAGCAGAAGCGGAGGACTCACCAATTTATTCACGACTGAAAATATTGAGATCAAACCAACGAAAACTAAAAGAAGGATCAAGAATAGAGAGATCCTGGAGTTGTGCGGAGGAACCCTAGCATCATCATTAAAGAAGGGACACAGATGCTGGAAATGAGACAGGAAGGAACGGACACGATCCTTAGAAGAGTCACGATCACGCTCGTCGTCGTTGTCAAGCTGATTATCGGGTACAAGAGGCGATAAATCGCCGTCGCGCTTCAACGGAGAAGAAGAGGCTCGGCTTCCGAGTGAGCTGGAGTGTCTCAACTCAGCCATGGCCCTCTTCGGACTGTACTTCGCACCTTCTGGTTTTCCGATCTGCTCTACTTCATTTCCGCGGGTGGGATGCATCATGATTTATGAACGTTCTTCTCAGTCCATGAGAATTCAGATCCACTTGTGAAACTTATTTTAACTTTTTTAATTATTTTACGCACTGGTAAATCTGTTCTTTCCTTGGTATCTAGTACTACGAACAATAATTAAAAATAAATAAAAATTTCCTTTTATGGAAGGCCAAGTATGGAATTAGCAATTACAATTATACTTTTGAGTTTGAGGGCACTTTGCAGTCATTGCATGAGTGACACTCTCCTTCCTCTCCAGATCCGTGGATTGATCACTTGTCTCATTATTTGGCAATTAACAATCAAACCAAATAAAAAAATTGTACAATTAAAAAATTCTATTTGAATTTTTAACAGTTCTTAATTTTGTTATAAAGTTTCATTGTAATAAAATATTCATATTTGAAAAAAATTATTTCTAAATTTTAGTATTCAATAAATTTTATCACCGAATCAAAATTTAAATTTTTATTTAAAAAATATTCATATTTAATATCAATAATATTTTAAATAAAAGTACATTTAACAAATTGTGAAAAAAATTCTTCAACTATGATAAATTTTTTAAAATTTAGCTGAATTATATGAATATTTTTTATTTAAAAAATATAGTGGGTTGTTTTAGTATATAGTTGCATTGTACACATTATTTTAAAAATAAGATATTTTATTATCCAAAAACAAAGTTATAATTTTATGTTAAAATTTAATACTAATTTAACCTTTTTATGTTAAAATAATACTCGCCAGGCTCAGTAGGCAGAAGGCTATTAATGGAAGTTCAATCTCGACTTTGTTAGCTGAGCTCGCGCGTCAGCTTATTTACAAGCTTGGCGAGGGTTTAAGAAGCCGAGGAGAGCATCGCGAAGCAGCTGTCGCTGCGTGAATGATCATGACGGAAACGGTGAGGCTTCGTCTGGTGTTTGATGACCGGCAGATGCTGAGCAAGTCAAAGAAGAAGGAAGAGCTGCAGCGAAGTTGGGTTCTGCTAAAACCCCAAACCAGCACCATCTCCGATGTAGCCTCTCATATTTTCGACACTTTCCGCCTGCATAGGACTTGCCCCAATGGCATCATCCTCTCAGTATGCTCTGTACCTTTCGGATCGTAGTGTCCATCTCAAACAATTGAAACATGTGGATATTAAATTGATTGAAAAAGGAAAAGAATGTGTTGGCGGTGATTTTAGAAAATATTCAGGAACATTTGGGTCGGACCGTAAATTGATGGATTATATTTCGAGTTATATTTTTAATTTGGTATTTACTACTGGAATGCCAACTGTGGTTAGCTTTCAATGGGCTTGGTGTAACTAATCTGTTGAAATTTTGAGAAAATAAAGCTTCTAGGGCATAATGCCAACACAATCTAGATATTAAACCTAACATTCTACAAGATTGTTTGAAGCCAGTAACTGGAGTCGTTGAGCTTCAGTCATATATCCGTACTTTCTATATCCGTACTTTCATGATTGAAAATGTTCTTGACTATTGTTCTACTTGTAATTTTTACTGCAGATGGATGGCTTCGTTTTACCGCCTTTTGAGTCACGTTCTATTTTGAAGGAAAAAGACATTGTCTGGTGTGTTTATGGTTGACCATTTGTCCAACACTCAATACTTTGTCATTTTAGTTTTTTCTTACATTTACATATGACAGTGTGAAAAGAAAAGGAAGCATATCAACTGCTTCTAAAGCTGCAATGCTGACATCTGCATCCCATGGGGATCAATGTATAGAGCTTCCCATGCTTCTTGCAAATGAGAAGTTTCAAGAGGAGGCTGGAGGATATGAAACTGTGTCCGAGGAGGATAACATCGACCAATTTGAAGATAAACTTTATGTTGAATCTCAATCACCAAAGAATGCAGTCTCAAAGAAAAGAAAAGCATCAAAGAAGCTCAAGGATCCGAGGTTTATTTTATAACCCCATGAACGTTCTAAAACTTAATATTAGGTTCCTAAACTTTCACATTTCAAGAAATAGGTTCTTCGATCTAATTTTCTCTGAGGTGCCAATTCATTTGCCACCTTGGATTCCCATCATGTCATGATGGATATATTTGAATTGCACTTTTTAATGCAACAGTCTTATAGCAGGCATACAAGGAGTCTACGGTAACAAATGAATTATCATCATCAGGAGGAAATTAGATAGGAGGACCTATTTCTTGAAGTGCAAGAGTTTTAAGGACCTTCTTTTTTTTTTATATAATTTTGAAAGTTGGAGGACTATTAATGAGTGACCCAAAATTCAAACGGGGCCTTTTGCATTTTTTTCCTAGTTATTAGTATATGGCTGCAGTATTTTGGGGGTTTCAGCACTACTAAATGGAGTCTTCAAACTTCTTAGTTCTATTAAACTTGTCTTGACAGCTAGAACATGAAGTTTCTGTGAAAGTGTAAAATTTCCAAATGGATCCCCCTTTTCTATTCAAAACATTTTTCTCCATTGGAACTTTGGAGTTTGGGAGCATTTATTGGGAAATTTAAGAAGTGTTTGTGTTATTAGCTTTATCTCATTATTATTTTTTTTTTCAATTCAGGCAGAAGAAGATTAAGTTGTCCTCTACTGAAAAGTTGGCAATCACTCCTGAGGAACCTGTGGAGAAATATGGAAGCTTACAAGGCTGTGGTATTCATCATGAACTGAGTCTTGTCAATAAGGACAGTGGCAAGTCGTCCGATTCATCCAGTCAATCAGATAAGTCAAAAACTGTTGATAACAAAAAACAGAGTAATGAAATCAGTGGGCCTATCTCTGATGAAACAAGGTACATTTTTATTACATTGTGATAGGTACCTGGTAGTGGGAGTGGAGGTAATGAGTGATTCTGTTATTTTGTTACAGGGGTAGGGAGGTAATTTTAAAAGGTCAGAATCTGTTATATAGGAAGGGGAGGGAGAGAGAAGGTCAGGCTGTTAGTTACGATCTTGTGTTTTGGGCAGATTATTCCTTTTGGAATTTCTGTAGGAGCCTTAGGCTCTGGACAGGTTTTCTTAACCTGGTTATCTTGCTTTTTTCCTGAATAAAATTCATATTCTGATCTGTGTTCCATCACACTGTGAGTATATTATTATAAATTTTGGTGAGTTACATACTTTTCTAATTGTGCATTGCATTATATTGTTTGCTACTCTTTGGGCAGGATTATTAGCTGATAAAATGTCACATATGATTGTGATGTTCCTGTTTGGTGGTATTTTATTTGTTTGTTTCTAATTCTGGCTGATTGGTCTATATTTGTAGACTGAAAAATGTGCTTCAATAAAGTATGACAACTATACATTGGGTTTAGAGTATTGATTGTTTGATTCCTAGATCCTTCCTGTTGAATCCATGCTCTGGTTCAAATTTTAAGCCCTCATTCCCCCATGAAACAATGCTTGTGCCCACTGTATTGTAAGTAGAAAATATTTTCTTGATTTTTCTTTTAATATTGTATAGGTTCTGTCAGCCTAAAGATGATGGCAAAGGCAATGTTGATATGTCCAATTCACTGAGTGGAACTAAAAAGGTGACAATGAGCTTCCACTATTTGAAATAGAAATGTAATTCCTGTTTCTGCTGAATTATACAAGACTGACAAATTGGTATATCATTATGATAATTCTTGCACATTTTTACTTGTTCTAAAAGGGGAACAATATATCATATGTGTACACTTGGTCTTATTGATTTTAATTTTTGACCAGTTACCTAGCAGAAGTGCTCGACGGAAGAAAGCTAAGAGACAATGGTTGAAGGAAAAGTTAAAATTAGAGAAGGAAAAGGTAATTCGGTTTCATAATGCCACTGCAGATGTGATTTAGCTTTTATTTGGATGTGGGGATATAATTTAGTATTAATTCCTTATATGAATGGGAACTTACTTTTTGCTTACGGTGTTAGTATGATATACCCCATCTAGTGGGATAAAGCTTAGTTGTTGTTGTTGTTGTTGTTGTGTTAGTATGATATAATCTAATCAATAAGATGCCCACTACCTATGTGTGAGGATTAAAATCATAGATTAGTTTCCTTAGAGACCACTAATCTCAATTTATGATCATTCTTTTAGAAGATCATCTTGTTTCCTCGGATTTTGCAGCTCCATCGGAATCCAATGCCTGAAAAGGATGGGCAACATTTACCTTTCAAAGTTTCTGATGTACATCAAGAACCAGTTGAACAAAGTGATGCAGAGGATGACATTGTTCCTGTGGAAATAAGGCCAGGTCACATTCGCTTCGAGCCCCTTGGTAAAGGTTTACTTCTCTCTCTCTTCCAGCTTTTAAAGTTTGTCAAGCAGCAGTATGGTATTGGTATGTTGTTTTAGAATGAGTTCATGTGCTGATGTATGTTCATGGTCTATTTGATGCAGATCAGGCAGTGCCACAAAATCAACTCCCAGTGGTTTGTTTCATTCATCTCCACTAAGCTTACCTTTCTGCACTCTGTTTTATTCACCTTCTTGTAGAGTCAATGTAAAATCTGATATGATAATTATTGTTAATTTTGCACATAATTATGCAATACAAGATGTTTATCTTATGTTGGGCTGGGCTGATGGGCAATGGAGAGAGGTGGGCAGGAGCTAACAGATCTATTTAGGAGTATTCTTGAATAATCAAAACTGTTCAAGAAATTCATTTTTGACCTAGTGATATCTTTCCTTCTGATTGTCCTACTCTCCTAATAATTTAACCTTTGACCTTTGACAGTTCATGTGTTCAATCCTAACTGAAGTGCTCGGATTTTTTCAAACTTCAAAGTTGTATAACTGACTACTTAGTTTGAGATTCCTTATGCAAGAAGTTTTACTATCAGGAGATATGCTGTCATTTGATTACTTCTTTGATGTGTACATGCCACCTGGATGCTTTAGGAAACATTCAGTTGGAATGGAATTACCAACAAGAAGAAGGGTCAGAAATGGGGTATAGAGAAGAACGCATTCCATAAAGGGGATGACTATAAATATTCCAATCAAGAGTACTCGGGCATTCAGGATGCCGAAGAGAAACAGGCACAAATGCCCATAGACTTTGATAAGCTTAAATCTTATACAAACTTGCCTAAGGTTTGTTCTTTCAACTCTGTAGTGCCCTTGAGGTTATTTATCATACTTCTAAGCACTAGAGGAAGTTAATGAACTGTTGGAATTGTATTACAAGTCTTTTAATCTGTTTTTGGTTGGCAAACTTTCTAGCTGCATTTTATTTTACCATCTTATTCTTTGGTATCAAGCAATAACTTATGTTACATTATATTTTTATGGTGCTAATTAATCACTTTTTTGGACTGCAGGAAGGTGATGTAATAGCATATCGGTTGCTTGAATTATCATCATCATGGTCACCCGAGATTTCCTCCTTCAGAGTACAATACTATGTTTGCTTTTTATTTAGTACACAAATTTTTCTCCGTAAGAAGTTTTTATTTACTACCTTCATGTTCCTGTAGGTTGGGAAGATATCATGGTATGATTCTGAATCAAATAGGATTAGGCTGGAACCAGTTTTAGAATATCCATTTGAATTCAAGAAGAAAATAGATGAGGAGGTATCTACCCTGGAGTCGGATTCGTCTCCTTATGGGGAAGATGGTTCTTTAGAGGTATTCTATTATTGCAACTTTTACTTTCATTTTGGCATTAACTCACGCAGTAGCTATTCAAGTTCTTGCCTGTGTGGCACATCAAACTGAACCTTGTGTCCTGCATTTTTATTTGAATTTATGCACCTCCAATTGTGTTACTGTCACACTCACCATCTATAAGATTGTCTGTGGTGGGACATATCTCATAGCATTCTAGAGAATATCTAGACCAGCTTTATCAAATTGGTATGTGAACCATTATGTAGTTACAAATGCTCTGTACAAATCATAAAAGCTGATCAGATCTTTGTACGATGGTTAACCACATATATACGTGTCTGACCTGGGTAGAACATCTAACATCTTCAGCTAATTATATATTTTTATTTATTTATCAGTCTTTCATGTGGCAAATTATAAAAAAAATATAATGTTGAGGTTGTCCCATGGGGCGTTGATGTCCCTACCCCTAGAATAATATATTGCAAATGAATGTGCTTTCTAACATACAAAAAACCATGCTGCTGATTGTTTGCATGAATGTGATCAAGTATAATCTTGCACAGATTGATTATTCATCTCTTGTTGATGTGCGAATGGTTAAGCATGGAAACTCAGAGTTAGCAAGTGTAGTTGCTTATAGCAATGGTTTGATTGATCGAACAAAAGCAACTAGAAGGTCTAATGACCTTGCGGGTGATCAGACTGCCTGGCAAAGTTGCAAGCCATACAATGAATGTGAAGGTCATACCCCAGCTAAAGGTAATGTCCGGTACAGAATTCATGTTTTATGTAGATATTTGGGATATTTGGAGTGTATGGCAACATATAAATAATTTAATGCTCTAAACTTCCGTCATTTGTGGCTCCATTTGCAGGAAATGGAGAGGTAAACGTGTGGGATGAAATTAATGAGGCATTAACTGCAAAGAAGGCCAAGCTGTCTCTGGAGAATGGATGGAGTAGAGAGGAGAGTTCAGCCACGCGGTCATGGTCCCACAGAGCTTTGAGATGCAGTGCACTGGGTCCGACAATGGCACTTTTAAGGGCGCAAAATGGAGAAACAAGCCAACAATAGGCCATGTTCGTATCGAATTTCCTTTAGTGCGATTGGATGTGTTTTGCTATACATATATGTATACACATAGAAACTTACCATCTGCAATGGATAGATACTGTGTCCTTTTTCCAACATTAGTGGGATAGACATTTGGAGGCATATTAGTTATAATCCATCTGAACGAGACAGAGTAGCCAACAGCTGTTAGCCAGGAATATCCAGCGCTCTATATGATAAAAGATCAAATCCTACTATTAACTAAGAATACAGGTTTATATACGATATCTGCTGGCCAGTGTACCAGCCAATTCGTGATTCTGGTCTTTGTTAATATTTCATCATGCTAGCTAATTGGTAAACCGTATGGCGTTTCTAGTCGTGAATTTATTTTTTTATGTCTCGCACATAAATGCAGGTGGCATTAAAGCTATAGTTGCAACTTAGAAGAAATTATCGCGATATTTAGTTAAGTTCTTGGTGAGTTGATTGATAATCTTAATCAACAGGAAATGGAGAGCGATCCGAAAAAGAAGAGAAGGATAAACTCTATATTCACTTAATTAAATCATTGTTACAGACTAGAAATGCTATAAACGAGGGCCTACATGCCATCTGTATAGTTATTATAGCTCAGGCTACGATAAATTTTTGCATCCACAGAGAGATATGCAGACTGCCTGAGCGCAAATTCACCTCCAAAAAAACAGTCTATCAAGGCTGAACCATGCGCAGACATGATGAAGATGAATTGTTTGTTGTAGTCCCTCTGGTTTCTCCTCTACCTCAAGCTTCACCATTATATCACATAACACAGTACCATGTGATCCTCGTTGTCGTCATTATTCTTACCCTGCGACTCACCACCTGAACTGATGTTAGCATCTTGTAATAGCCCTTTTGCATTGTTTTCATGACCGGATTGCGTGCAAGTAAAATCCTCCATCATGTTATCATCTAAGTCAGGTAGAGAAAATGACTGTGATCTTACCAGGTTGGTGTGGTCGTGAGGTGATTCGTTGACAGAGGGTAGCACCATACGAGGTGGAGGATTACTCCCTCTGCGCTCTGCAATGGAGGGGGAAGACCCTTTACATGGCAAATTGCGATTAGCAGAATATGCCTCTTCCTTAGGCGAAGAAACATCTTCTTTGTGAAGTAAAGGGGAGTTTTCTGAGAAAGATAGATCTTTGACATAAAAAGGTTCAGTTGGTTCCAGGCTAGAAGGTGATGGCTGCCTAGAAGATACTAATGACAAGTCAGACCAATTTGTAGACGAAGGTGAAAATGTAAATGAACTGGCATAATCAGAACTGGAAGGTGAGAGTGTTGGAGACTTTGAACTGAATTTTGGGCTGCTTCTCATAAAACAGGAAAAAGAATCTGATGTGACTGCCATATCCTTTGCCCTGTCTGAGCTGTTATCTGGAAAACATTCAAAAGAGTCAGGTGAACCACAGGGATGGATTGATGATGATGGTGACAAATTAGGATCAACCACAGAATCTTGGTTTTCTTCTTCCATCATTACACTCGGTTCATCCATAGATTTGGTGGTGGTAGCTTCAGAGTTCCATTTAGAGGACGATGTGAACAACCCTTTCATGATACCACTAGCAAGCTTCCTCCTCAGTCTTCCCCAACCGTTTTCTCTAGCAGGCAAACAAGTTTCTGATTCTGCACTAGAAACTGAAAAGGGAGGAACAACTCCACCAGCACGAGCTTTGTGGAAAATTTCAAAATCCAAATCATAATCACTAACTTTTCTCCCACCAATCTCCACACTACCTGATTCAGTAACCTCCATGCTTGCATCACCTGATAAGAGCTGCTCGTTGGCAAGAGCAATCCAAAACTCCAAAGGCTCTTCACCTTCATTAATGCTGAAAATCGGACCTTTTGCCCCCTCATAGCGGATCACCTGATCTGCTGCTTCCCTTGCATTACGTGACATAATTGAACTACAATTTTTTCCAGTCCACACATATATAGCAGAAGGAACATGTATAACGAAAGCCCCACGAGAATCAAGAGCTCGCGCACCTGGTTGGTCTATCATTTTGGGGACCAAGTGAAGAGGATCATAAGGGGAATGAGGGGCCATTCGATACATCCTACGAATGGAATTAGGACTCGCAGGCATAGCATGTACACGTTTCTGACACTGCAGAAGTTGACAAGCAAAACCCATGTTTGGGTTCGTGACTCCTCTTGCAGTCTTCACATACTGAAACGCATCTTCGAAGCTTTGACCTTCCCTCCACATGAGATATGCAATGACCAGAGAGGATGATCGAGAAACCCCCTGACAACAATGCACGAGGACACGCCCACCTTGCTCCCGAACATCCTCAAAGTAATCGAAGACATCGTAGAGAATACTGGTGATATCCTCGGTGGGGCTGTCCTGTAACCAGAGTGTCTTGTACACAAAGTCGCTTTTGAAATACTCAGCGCAAACAAACCCAACACAGTTGAGCACATGAGTGATCCCATTTTGCCTCAAAAGCTCGTGATTTTTCGCCACTGTATCACTTCCCAAATATATATGCTCCGCGATTCTGGAACACTCCTTGTCAAAGAAGGCTAATTTATCCCTCTTGAACTGAAATTCTTTCGCGGGTTGACCCGAATCAGAGCTCTCCAGGGCTTTGATCGACCCTCTTGGGGTTTGCGGAAGAGGCCAAATTCCAAGATCATCAGATCCCGCACTAGGCCACTCCTCAGCACTGCGTTTTGTGATGGAGAGAGGCTGAAGAGGAGGCAGTAATGGACGAGGCTTACTGTTTGTGGGTGGCCTGCGGTTTGGGCTAGTCTTCGACGGAGACCGATCAGTCCAAGAAACAGAACGTGAATACGTTCTCCGGCCGCCGCCGGCGGGCCGGTCCTTACCCTCTTCTCCCCACATCGATATATGAGAAAGGAAGTATGAGTAAATTAATCGACACCCATGAAGAGATTATTCCTCTTGAGAAAGGGAAAGAGATGAGCAAATGGGTTTCAATATTCAAACCGTAAATGGTAGATATTGCAATTTCAGTCTACTATCTCTTTCCGTATTCTCACCTAAAGCCCTTGACCCCCTCTCTCTCTTCTTTCTCTCTCTTTGACTCTTTCTTTGTACAGTGATGGAGGAGGAAAAATCAAATACGAATATGCCAGCGGCTTATAGAAACAGAGCGATCGATCTCTGGCCGTCCTGGGGTGGGGGAGAAGGAAGAAGGAGTAGGAGAGAAGATGAAGCAAAAATAGAAACTTTCAGAGATTCCCTTTGAAGGAATCCACCTCCTCCATTATACTCTATCAGATGAATGAGAAATGCGACTCTTTCGACGTTTTCTTTCTTGGACGAAGAAGAGTTTGCTAAGTTACTGTGTGCCTGCCTGCGTTGCTTCTCTCTGGTCATGGTCTTACACCCTGCGGAGAATGCGTCAAACTGCCACGTCACGTTTGGAAACTCTCTCTTCTTTTAAAACTTTGAATGCATTTGATCATTTAAAACGGTGTTAATTTTTAAATAAGGAGGATTTTTTTCTTTAATTATAAATTAGTTTTTAAATTTTTAATTAATTATTTGCTAATCCTCCATTGTCCGTTTGTGTAAAGAAAGAAAAAATGAAATAAATGTACATGTTCCACAAACTGATTAATATATTTTGATAATAAATTAAATATATTTTTATTATTTATATTTAATTCATTCAAATCGTGTCTAAGAAATATTAACTCAGTCAAATATTAAATTTGGAAAGTAATAATTAATATATATGGGGAATAAATAATAAATATATAATACATGAGGCATGCATGTCAATGAAGCTATATTAAATTATTAAAATTGGCCACTCGAGCCCACATATTCCCTGCAAATTCTGATGAGTATTAATTATCAAATCTACTTCATTGTGGCCAACTTGGAATGCAGAAAAAGCTGAATTCGAAGCACATGTTCGTATAATAATTAATCAAATGGCCTTGATTCAGGAAAAGAAATTAATGAAATTGCATGAATTAATATTCTAGATTGAAAAATGAATGACTCAGTTTCTGTATTGAAATGGTTTTGAAACAAGAGTTTATTTTTTCTTTTTCTTTTTTCAATTCATACACGTAAAAAAGTTTAAGGTCATTCTGACTTCTTTTTTTTAAATATGATTTGGTTTGAATTTTATTAACCATTATATTAAAAAAAAGTTTAAGGTTGTTAATATAGGTTTGCCACTAAATTTTAATTTGATAAATTTTTGTTAATCTTTGAGCTTATCTTCATTCTTCAATATAATTTGTGAATTTAATTAAATCTTTTAATTTACTGGCTTCAAATTATGATGCGAATATATAAACAAGTTCAATTTAGATGAAAGAGCAATATTAGTTCCAAGAAAATTCGTTAATTAACAAAAACAAATGGTCTAACTAATAATTAAAAAAAATTGGATCAAATTTTGTCGATTTTGTCGAAAAAACCTAGCAGACAAATTGATCATTCAATTCAACATAACTCACAAATCAGTTTTAACATGAACTAGTTAAATTGGCCAATATATGATAAAACTGACTTGAGTCATACCCGCCCTATGATTTTTTTTTTTTATATTTTAATTTGCTCTCACCATTTTTATTGAGGTTTTTTTTTAAATTTAAAGTATGTATTTAATAATTGCTTTAAATTTTTGGCTTCAAATGACAATGCCAACATGCAGGAACATCAATTTAGATCGACCCCTAAAAAAAAAAAAAGTCCAACCACTAAGTGAAAAATTGAATCACATTTGTTGGTTTCACCGAAAAATTAACAAGTTGATTGACTATTCAATCCCATATAACTCAAAGTGATTTCAACATTAACTAGTTACTAGCTAATTTAGTCAATAAATTAAAAGGACCTAGGTCAATAGTTGCACCTCTTCTATATTTCTTTTGTTTTTTTCACACATTTCTTTTTTTGTTTTTATTTTAATTATAAAATATGCATTTAATAATTCTTTTAATTTACTAGCTTCATATTAGTTACAATGTCAACATATAGACAAAATCAATTTAGATGAGAGCATTATTAATTCCAACTAAATTTGTGAATCAATAAGGGGAAAAAAAGAGTTTAACCACTGATTAAAAATTTGAATTAAATTTGTTGGTTTCATCTAAGGATTGGTGACGTAATTGACTATTAAGTCTAGTATAATTTAAAAATTAATTTTAACATGAACTAGCTACTCATTAATTTGGTCAATATCTGATAAAATTGACCCAGGTTAATAAGTGTACATGTTCTATCAAACGTGTAGACAATCAATTTAGATGAGAATACCATTAATTTCAAAAAAAATCTTGAATCAACAAAAGAAAAAAGGTCCCATCACTAACTAGAAAAATGAATCAAATTTGTAGGTTTCACTGGCAAATTAACTGTATATTGAGTCTAGCATAACCCGTTAAACCAATTTCAATATAAACTAGTTACCATCTAATCTGATTAGTGGTTGGTAAAACTAACTAGGGTCATTAGTTGTACTCGTTCTATTTTTTTATTTATTTGCTCGCACATTTCTTATTTTGTTTTTATTTTGAATATAAACCGTGCATTTAATAATTCTTTTAATTTACTAGCTTTAAATTACGATGTCAACAAATAAACAAAATCAGTTTCATGAGAGCAATATTAATTCTAACAAAATTGGTGAATCAACAAGAAAAAAATAATCCAATCACTAATTGAAAAATTGAATCAGATTGGTTAGGTACATCAAAAAAAAAAAACTAGTGAGCCAATTGACTATTCAATCTAATATAACTTAAAAATTAATTTCAAGATGAACTAGGTACTAGCTAATTTGGTCAATAACAAATAAAACTTATCCAAGTCAATAGTTGTACTCGTTCTATCACACATATAAACGACCAATTTAGATGAGAGTACCATTAATTTCAAGAAAATTCTTGAATCAACCAAAAAAAAAAACAGTTCAATCACTAATTAGAAAATTGAATCAAATTTGTTGGTTTTACCAAAAAACTAGGAAACTGAGTAATTGACTAACTATTCATTCTAACATAACTCAAAAATCAATTTCAATATAAACTAAGTACCAGTTAATTTGATGAGTAATTGGTAAAACTAACGCTAATTGTAGTCCCTTTTTTTTTCCTCACACATTTCTTATTTCTTTTTTTTTTATTTTGAATACAAAGTGTGCATTTAATAATTCTTTTAATTTACTAGCTTCAAATTACGATGTCAACACCTAAATAAAATCAATTTAGATGAGAGCAATATTAATTCCAACAAAAGTCGTGACTCAACAAGGAAAATAAATGATCCAACCACTAATTAAAAAATTGAATCAAATTTGTTGATTTTACCCAAAAAAAAAATAATGAACCGATTGACTATTTAATCTACTATAACTCCAAAATTGATTTCAACGTAAACTAGCTACTAGCTAATTTGGTATATGGCAAAACTGACCCAAGTCAATAGTTATTTCTTATTTAATTTTTACATAAAGGGCACATTTAATAATTCTTTTAAATTACCGGCTTCAAATTACGATGCCAACGTAAAAACAAAACCAAATAATATGAAAGTAACATTAATTCCAACAAAAGTCTTGAATTAAAAAAAGGTCCAATTAGTATTTAAAAAAATTGAATCAAATTGGTTCGTTTCATTGAAAAAATTAGCAAACTAATTGATTATTCCTCTGTCAGAGCTGAAGTTGTCATTGCCTTTGCTCTTATCAGTAGTGACAACTAGGAGGAAGCTACCCCTCTTTATCCTTATTTAGTCTCCCAAGTAGATTTCTCTCGAGTGGTGATTTTCTTTCATCTCCTCTGAGTATTTTCTCTCTCAGTTAATGGTTTCTTATCTCCTCTGTGTTTTTTTCCCTTTCAGGTGTATTGTTTAGCTTTTAATCCTTTAAAGGAGTTTTGGGGTTAAGAATGATTTTAGAGAAAATAGAACTTATTATTAGTCAAAACGTATAAACACTTGTCAACATGATTTGAAGAATAATAGATGAAATGACTTCAGATGTTCCAGCAGTATACCTTGTTTTACCTTATTTGGTTGGTAAGTTAATGTATGCTTTTTTCTCTAGATCTCTTGATAAGTTTCAGAGTTTTTTTGAAGGTTTTTTTTTCGTTTTCTATTTCAGTTTTTCTTTTGGGGCCTCAATGGCATCTGGCTAATGCAGTCTACTGATTTTTTTTCTTAATATGATTTGTCTTAGGCATTTTAGCCATTATCAAAAAAATCCAACAAAATTAAAAAAATTGATTTTAACATAAATTAGCTACTAACTAATTTAGTTAGTAATTGGTAAAACTAAACTGGGTCAATAGTTGTTCCCAGTTCTATATTTCTTTTATTTTTATTTTTTTGATTTGCTTACACATTTCTTATTTTGTTTTTATTTTGATATAAAGCGTGCATTTAATAATTATTTTATTTTACTAGCTTCAAATTTTGATGTCAACATCTAGACAAAATCAATTTAGATGAGAGCAATATTAATTCCAAAAAAATTCAATAAATGAACGAGGGAAAAAAAAGGTTGTTCAACCACTAATTAAAAAATTGAACCAGATTTGTTGGTCTATTTAATCCGTTATATCTTAAAAATAGATTTCAACATAAAACTAATAACTGGCTAATTTGGTCAATAGTTGAACCGTTCTCCTTTTTTTTTTTTAAACATTTTGATTTTCTCACACATTCCTCTTGTTGTATGTTTTTAATTTGGATATAAATTGTGCATTTAATGATTCTTTTAATTTGCTACCTTCAAATTAGGATGTCAATATAAGGACAAAAAACAATTTAGATGAAAAAACAACGTTAATTCCAACAGAATTCGTGAATCAACTAATACCAAAAAATCCAACCGCTAATTAAAATTGAATCAAGTTTGATAGTCTCACTAAAAATAATAAAAAATAAACTGATTGTCTATTTAATTTAGTATAACTCAAAAAATTTGGTTTCAACATAAATCAATTAAATTGGTCCTGATAAAATTCACTCGCGTAAATGGTTGTACTTGATACATGATTTTGTTTTTGTTTTCTGATTTTTTTCACACATTTCTTATTTTAATACACTTTATATAGGTTAATGTGCTATTTCATGCGTTGATGCTATCTATATAATAGATTAAAACAATCTTATTATAGGACATTAATTGTCAGTAGGTTATTAAATTATTATAATAAAATAAATTTAAATAAATAAATTTAATGAATAAATTTGATAAATTAATCACATCGTATTAAATGAATTTGAAAAAATTAGGGTATATTACTATATAATTGCTATACAATTTGTTTTCAATTGATATAATTGGTTTTTAATTGATATAATTGCTATATAATCACATTAAATGAATTTAAAAAATTAGGATAAATTGCTATATAATTGGTATGTAATTGCTATATAATTGATAAATTAGATAAATTTTTTAATTGAAATATAATATATTGTTATTTGATAAATTAGCATTTATTACATACAAATAATCAAATAATTAATTGCTATGTAAAAACTAACATACAAGTGCTCATATTATTTATTTCTCTTCTTAAATAATTATAATAAAATTTAAAATTACCTCAATCAGCTCAAACTATAATAATAAATTATTACTCATTTTTTTATACAAACACGCTAGATTTCTTTATTGCACCATCATCAATGGCCAATTTCATATCTTCATGTATAGGTTTTTAAATAGTGATCATCACTATTGGCCAATTTGGAGGCTTTTTCATTTTTCAAAATTAAAATTTTAAAATTCAAAATCAATATAGATATTTATATATTTCTTTCGAATATCTCATACATATTTGCATATTTATTTCTCTCACATAATTTTCCTTCTTTTTTCTTTTCGATTTGCTTTTTCTTCTCTTACATGGATAAATGACAACAATGACAATTTATCATCAAAGCTTTAAAGTGATGTTTCTCTCATATCATTTAGTATTATAGCTCAGTTTTCTTCTTATTTATTTATTTTTGTTTATATAGTTTACGTATTGTTCACATTCGTGATTACTGTTCATATGATTGTGATTTTTGATTTTCTGTTTCTCTTTCATTCTTGTGTGTTTTTTTTCTGCTTTCTTCATTTATGTATTCGTTCTCCGTTGTTGTTTTTTGTGTTTCTGGTTCATTTATGTTTCTGTTTTTGGTTTTTTGGTTTTTATTCCTATCTGTTGTATTTCATTTATACATTGTTCTGATTTTCTAATTCTAGTTTCGCTTTGCTGTTTTTGTCATTACGTTTTCTTGAGGAAAGCAGACAATAAGAAAGATCAAAGCCTAAAAAAAATGATGTCATTGAGGTAATTACTTATGCTTGAATAATGTAATTTGATTATTTTTAAATTAATTTTTTTTAGTTTTCTCATTTAATAGGATTAATGAATAATCCCTTTTAAGTTTACTGTGAGCAAAGGGTAAAGCCCTCCATATAAAGAGAAACTTCAGGCAATGCTAAGATTAAATGTGTGCTGTAATACCCAAGAAAAAATAAAATATAAATATTTGTTTACAAACTACTGTTACTATTTCAGTATACGGTACTATTCACCTGTATAATACTATTTACGTATATGATACTGTTCATTTATACAATCGAAATGTCAAGTATTAGATGTGGTTTGGTCATAAGAGAAAACTAGAAAGAAGTTCGTGGGAGAAAATAACGTTTTATGTGTAAAAATACGCTCAGGGACTAAATTGAAAGGACTGATTTGAAAAGAAACTTAAAGATTTAAGAGAAAGGATAGTTTTCTCTTTAAGTTTCCAACAGAAAAAATTTGCACAGTAACTGCATTATTAGAAATATCATTTTCATGAATAGTAAATTGAATATTTTATTAGTGCATAGTGTCAAATAGTACCCTTGACTTTTGCTATAAATAGGCCCTTCTATTTCACTTATAAACTCACACCTTCAACTTCTCTTCTTCTCTCCTTAAGTTTCTCTTACTCCAATGTTAGACTTATGAGATTTTTTGGCCTTTACTTTTCAGCTTTGGTAATGATACTATGCCCTTTCTATGTCTTTCAAATTTTAGAAGTTAATTTCTTAAGTATGCTCTGTGGTTGCGGTTTTGGCCGATCTTCCACATCAGAAAAACTGTCCTTAGCTGTTTATATGTTATTTTGATTCTCTGATTACCGAAATAGAATGTAAACTGTGAAGAATACATGTGTAGGAAAGTTCTGGCTAAGGAAAGACCTGGTTTTTAAGTGTGTCCAGTGTAACCCTCCACTCTTTCCTGGGAACTTACCTGGTGTACTCTTTTACAGATTGTATTCTCTATTTCTGGTATGAATAGTACCCGTACATATAAATAGTAATCGTATGAATAGTAACTATACATATGAATAGTATCTGTACATAAAAATAGTATTCATACATATGAATAGTGACCGTATATATGAATAGTACCGTATGTATGAACAGTATCTGTATGAAAACAATCCTAACTTGTTTTCTCTAATCTTTCATGAAAATCTCCGTAGCGGAATATTGAAATTCATCTGTGTACTCTTGTCTGTAACGACTTAGAGAAGCGATATTCGTACGGAATCCAGGTGAGTGAAACGACCCCGTTTTAATAGAGTTTTAGCATTACTGGTGATAAAAAGTATGTCGTAGGACACTCCCAAGATTCATAGGGGGAAATTGAATTCAGAATGGCGAATATAATGAGATAATTAATCCAGAAGTATGGATAAGAAAAAGCAAGTATCTCATGATGATGTGAAGATTGAATCTCTTGAATTGTGGTTTATAAAGCTATAATATAGTTATATACTATACCTGTTATATGGATGAATATTATATTAAGCTTCTGATTATGATATGAAATGCTATTGATTGTGATTGAGCGGGACAGTACCCCCTCTCACGGCAAGGCGGAAAACCCGGTTGACAGGGTGTCTTGACCAATGAGTGTGGAGACAACGATTCCCTTAGTAGGGATATAGCCCGGATTGGTGATAAATCCGTGAGGCGCCCTAGCTAAGAGGATGAGGTTGTGCGTCATGGCGGAAATATACATAATTAGTGAGCCGGCCTGTGTGCGCTCTCCGGGATATATTGCCATTGACGAGTACTAGTAACGTTTGTTGAATTGGATGAATTTTTATCTTCTTGTATGTAAGAGGATGATGTTGTGCGTCATGGCGGAAATATACATAATTGGTGAGCCGGCCTGTGTGCGCTCTCTGAGATATATTGCCATTGACGAGTACTAGTAACGTTTGTTGAATTGGATGAATTTTTATCTTCTGTCTATTGGTTGAGTATGAGCCTTTGGATATGCTTGCATGACTGGTAATGTATTTGAATTTTATTAACGCGAGGCCGATTCGCTCATTGAGTTTAAAAGCTCACACTGTTTGTACAACCTTTTTGTTCAGATCAGGTTGCCAGCGAAGAATATCTGCTAGAGGAGTAGATCACCTTGGACCTTCCCGTTGTCGGGTAGACCCCTCTTTTGTTATAAATTATGTTGCTCTGTAATCGTCTAGGACATCTAGGTCAGGGGTTTGGTATTTGGCTTGTATTTCAGTACAATAAGGTATTTTATGTTGAGGATCTATTATTATATGCAAATAATCTCTATAAATTTCAAATAAGAAAATTTGATATATTTTCTTAAGGAATGGTTATTTTGATAATATAGAGATAATGACTATACTCATGGGTAGAATTTATCGAAAGGCTTACAGTGATGGGATATTCATCATTGTGCCGGTCATGTGCCCAGAAAACGGGTCGTGACAAAGTTGGTATCAGAGCAATGGTTGTTAGGTCTCCTAGTGATTACAGAGCAAGGTAACCTTAGTGGGACCTCCTCTATCATTGTGAACCCGGGCACAACTATAGAGAGACGGCTCTACTGAAGGTCCTGTAGAATGTTTTCATTTCCTTTCCCTCCGAGACTTATCTCTTCTTAGGAATTATGTTCTCAGTTTTAGTTTTAGACAGATGTGGCTACACTTTTGAACTTAGTCAAGGAAAAGTTGTTATTTGTTTTGATTCCATTGCTGTCGGATCAAATTTTTATATGGTGGATTTTATAAGCTGAATTTATGATTGAATTTGTGTAGCTATATTATTTTAAGGTACCAGCCAATAAAAGAAACCACTCGCATTAAAAACAAAAAAACTGAAGGATTACATTGCAAAAAAAGAAGAAGTTTACTCATGCATGAGTAATCTAAAAGCGAGGTGGTCTCGGATTAGGAGGGTTGTATTGTATCATTACCCCTCGACCATTTCTTGGAGCAAGAGACATAGCAATGTCGCGGAGGGTAGTGTAAATTCCATTCATACAATCAACACTTCTTTGCTGTTGATTGCAGAAGCACTGGGTGGACCAATAGAAGAATCTATCTATTCTCGAAGTCATTGCCGCGTTATTACGTTTGGTTAACTTCTCCAGGTCCTCTATCATCTTCTTGAGAATCTTCACCTCCTGCTCTAAATAGGCGATTTTGTCCTCCGAGCTATGACCTGTACTAATCTCCTCGGCCTCCTCAATCTTCTTCATCTTCTTCTCCTTTTGATTTTCTTGAGATCCCTCGAGAGGTCTTTTGCCCTTGTCCCTGTATAAACTTAAGTTTAAGTCAAGTTCTTCTTCCTTAGCCTCTACTGTGAGATCAATGTACTTCCTTGAGGCCATGATTTGGAAAAATTTAGAAATTTTTGTAAGAGTATGAGGCGAGAAGAATACTGGGGGATTGTAGGCTCAGAGATTATTACTCTTTGTGGTGTGGTAACTGAGAACGCTGAGAAGGTTTTTATAGAAAAAAATTTGGACTAAGAGACAAAGAAGATATCTCTTCACCGCACCTCTACACGATCAACCTATGGATTTCTGCAAGCTGGAAGCCAGAAGTCTAAGGTAGGCGTGCACACCGATAGCGAGTTGCATTAATGCCAAAACCACGAAAGTCAGTATTCGGTGGATTTGCGGCCGATTTTACTTGGTTTTCCCATTTCTCCCGTTGGCATTTTTCGAAATTCAAAGAAGTTGACGATAGAGCCATTAAAGATTGCCTTGGATGCTTTTATGATGAACTGAAATGCATTTCTCTGTTTTATTGTGTTGTTCTTAAGAGCCTTCAGTTGAGTATAATATACATAATAGATTGAATCATGTTGTAATTACATGTATGTATGTTATTCATGCATAATGAGTGAAGGCTACGATCAAGGAGAATATGTGATGATCCTACATATACTCATAGAGAATGAGAAATCAAAATGACTTGGATAGAATGAAATGTGTAGAGAATAATACATCTTCATGGTTACACATACTTACATATAATGCTCTCGTGGGCAAATGAAAGGCAATGTTTCCTTGCATCATGATAATACTTGATACATGTGCCGTAAGCAGTTAACTTTGTTTTAAAATATATATATTTACATATATATTATGTGTAAGTCCAGAGTAAAGACACCGATTAGAATCTAAGATACGGCCAATATGAGACTACCCGATCATAGAGTGATATCGTGATCTGAGATTACACTATAAGACAAGTATAGAGTGAGGAAATCATAGATTGAAACGGCGATTAGTCGAAAATTTTGAGAAAGGTCAAGATTAGCCGAAAATTTTTTTGAGAAAATATTTGACTTATGTTAATTGCATTTACTATTTATCTGCATGTCCGACATTAATTGCTGGCATTGCGACGTATATGATATGTAAACCTCCTAGCGAGCGGCGTATAGGTTGTGGTGGCTTTAGCTCCAGGGGCTTCGGGTTGTCTATAAATCTTGTACGCCCGTTACCCCACTCATCACACCAAGCGAACTTCTTTCATTACATACCTATTTCTCAATCTCTATTCCTTTCTCATTCAAAGTTATTTCTGAGATCCCTAGAGAAATGGCCGATAATAAGTCTTTCAACTTGAATTTTGAGACTGGCAATGTAGAGTTTGATTTAAATCTAAGTATCGGAGACAACAAAGGGAAGAGACCTGTAGACAGGTCACCAGAAATTAAGAAAAGAAAGAGGGATGTAATAAAGTTGGAGGAGGACAGTACTGCAACATCCTCAGAAAATAAGCTTGCGTTCCTGAAGCGTAAGATCGAAAATCTGGAGCGTAAGATAGAGAGCCTGGAATACAAGACAGAGGACCAAAAGCGACTAATAAATCGTCTCTTTGAAAACCAAGAGAAACTGATAAATCGTCGTTTCGAGGAACTGGCTAATCGAGTTGATAGACATTCAATGTTTGCAACTCAAAATTTTCGTGACCAACAAGCAAGGTGTATTGACTGTATGAACGGAGTAACTTCTGCTCTTCGCCAAATTTCTCAGGCACTTCCTTCAGAAACTCTTTCTAGGCTACAACGATTAGCTTCCTCCTTAAGGTCTGAAGCACCTTCCTCTTCTAGACCTGGAGCACCTTTTACATTTCAAAAGCCTCCTCGTCCTTAATTTATTTTTTCTTTTGTTTGTACCTAAAGCTATATTTGGTCTAAGCTTCACGTAGTAAAATTATCTATGTACTAGAAATAAAATTTAAGTCAGTATTTAGATCTCCTATGTTGAAGTGATTTCTTAAAGAACTTGAGGAATGAGAAGATGTTGGACTTATATTTCGTACTTGATTATGGAAATTCTAAAGTAGAGTATGGTAATATCCTTTTGACTGAGAAGAGTTACTAAAATGATATTTCATTGCATTTCTAAGCTATGGAGGAGTGCTAAATAAGTATTTTATGAACCTATACATAGAGAACTATGGGTTTGCCCTAATCATTGAAGGGATACAACTCTATATGAGTCATTGAGGTGAGAGGAATTTCTATATATATTTATTTTATAATTATGCGTGAGGAGTATGTTATTTACTTAACACATTTTCTAGAATTGTTCTTTTTAGAGATTTATGTAATGATTTCATTTTATATGACACCTTCAGCTGAGAGTGTCGCCTTAAGGTAGAAGGATCGCCTTTGGGCAAGAGTATTACCTATGGCCAAAATGATGCCTTCAGGTGGAGTATTTGTATTCGTAAAAGTTATAAGTTATGTGTGTGATAACTTGTGTCCTGATATTCAGTATAAACTGGAAAGACCACGTGTCACTTTTGAGAAGACACCTATTTGAGGTTTTACATAGAGACAGAGTTCGTCTCTGATCAGATGGTTTAAGTTTGGTAAAGGTTACGAGGATGAGACACTTTATGGTACAAAAGGTTGTGGAGAAGATCAAACTGATGAAGAAGAGATTACTTGCTGTTTAGAAAAGGAAAACAATTCCTATGAAAATTATTGATAATGCGGTCTAGAGTTCACAGTTGATGCTATAGTGTTCTTGTAAATCTTACCAGGGATGTGAAGAGGTTTGGAAAGAAAGAGATACAAAGAATGAGATATAGACGAAATAATCACACTTATTTCAGTCTTGAAATGAGTTTTGAATTCGGGGGACCGAATTCTCTTAAGGGGGTGATAATGTAATACCCAAGAAAAAATAAAATATAAATATTTGTTTACAAACTACTGTTACTATTTCAGTATATGGTACTATTCACCCATATAATACTATTTACGTATATGATACTGTTCATTTATACAATCGAAATGTCAAGTATTAGATGTGGTTTGGTCATAAGAGAAAACTAGAAAGAAGTTCGTGGGAGAAAATGACGTTTTATGTGTAAAAATACGCTCAGGGACTAAATTGAAAGGACTGATTTGAAAAGAAACTTAAAGATTTAAGAGAAAGGATAGTTTTCTCTTTAAGTTTCCAATAGTAAATAAAAGAAAAAATTTTCAGCCGCGCGATTTGCACAGTAACTGCATTATTAGAAATATCATTTTCATGAATAGTAAATTGAATATTTTATTAGTGCATAGTTTCAAATAGTACCCTTGACTTTTGCTATAAATAGGCCCTTACATTTCACTTCTAAACTCACACCTTCAACTTCTCTTCTTCTCTCCTTAAGTTTCTCTTACTCCAATGTTAGACTTATGAGATTTTTGGGCCTTTCCTTTTCAGCTTTGGTAAGGATACTATGCCCTTTCTATGTCTTTCAAATTTTAAAAGTTAATTTCTTAAGTATGCTCTGTGGTTGCGGTTTTGGCCGATCTTCCACATCAGAAAAACTGTTCTTAGTTGTTTATATGTTATTTTGATTCTCTGATTACCGAAATAGAATGTAAACTGTGAAGAATACATGTGTAGGAAAGTTCTGGCTAAGGAAAGACCTGGTTTTTAAGTGTGTCCAGTGTAACCCTCCACTCTTTCCTGGGAACTTACCTGGTGTACTCTTTTACAGATTGTATTCTCTATTTCTGGTATGAATAGTACCCGTACATATAAATAGTAATCGTATGAATAGTAACTATACATATGAATAGTATCTGTACATAAAAATAGTATTCATACATATGAATAGTGACCGTATATATGAATAGTACCGTATGTATGAACAGTATCTGTATGAAAACAATCCTAACTTGTTTTCTCTAATCTTTCATGAAAATCTCCGTAGCGGAATATTGAAATTCATCTGTGTACTCTTGTCTGTAACGACTTAGAGAAGCGATATTCGTACGGAATCCAGGTGAGTGAAACGACCCCGTTTTAATAGAGTTTTAGCATTACTGGTGATAAAAAGTATGTCGTAGGACACTCCCAAGATTCATAGGGGGAAATTGAATTCAGAATGGCGAATATAATGAGATAATTAATCCAGAAGTATGGATAAGAAAAAGCAAGTATCTCATGATGATGTGAAGATTGAATCTCTTGAATTGTGGTTTATAAAGCTATAATATAGTTATATACTATACCTGTTATATGGATGAATATTATATTAAGCTTCTGATTATGATATGAAATGCTATTGATTGTGATTGAGCGGGACAGTACCCCCTCTCACGGCAAGGCGGAAAACCCGGTTGACAGGGTGTCTTGACCAATGAGTGTGGAGACAACGATTCCCTTAGTAGGGATATAGCCCGGATTGGTGATAAATCCGTGAGGCGCCCTAGCTAAGAGGATGAGGTTGTGCGTCATGGCGGAAATATACATAATTGGTGAGCCGGCCTGTGTGTGCTCTCCGGGATATATTGCCATTGACGAGTACTAGTAACGTTTGTTGAATTGGATGAATTTTTATCTTCTTGTATGTAAGAGGATGATGTTGTGCGTCATGGCGGAAATATACATAATTGGTGAGCCGGCCTGTGTGCGCTCTCTGGGATATATTGCCATTGACGAGTACTAGTAACGTTTGTTGAATTGGATGAATTTTTATCTTCTGTCTATTGGTTGAGTATGAGCCTTTGGATATGCTTGCATGACTGGTAATGTATTTGAATTTTATTAACGCGAGGCCGATTCGCTCATTGAGTTTAAAAGCTCACACTGTTTGTACAACCTTTTTGTTCAGATCAGGTTGCCAGCGAAGAATATCTGCTAGAGGAGTAGATCACCTTGGACCTTCCCGTTGTCGGGTAGACCCCTCTTTTGTTATAAATTATGTTGCTCTGTAATCGTCTAGGACATCTAGGTCAGGGGTTTGGTATTTGGCTTGTATTTCAGTACAATAAGGTATTTTATGTTGAGGATCTATTATTATATGCAAATAATCTCTATAAATTTCAAATAAGAAAATTTGATATATTTTCTTAAGGAATGGTTATTTTGATAATATAGAGATAATGACTATACTCATGGGTAGAATTTATCGAAAGGCTTACAGTGATGGGATATTCATCATTGTGCCGGTCATGTGCCCAGAAAACGGGTCGTGACATGTGCTGTTTGATTGAATGATAATTTAGAATTTAAAGTATTAAATTTTGAAGTCGAGATGTGATGTATATTTTCTCCCTTGATTATCTTCTTTTTACTATTTTAAGATTTTTTAGGTGTATAAGTTATGTTTTAAATTTTCAATAAATCTATTGTTGCTAATCCAAATGTATATTTGCAGAAATAGAATAAACAGTCAAAAGAAGACAAGGATTTTGATCATAGCAGACCTATTAGATTAGTAACTTTTATTTTAACTCTTTTTATCATTAATTAATATATTTATCTAAATTAATTCATGTAATACCTTATTTTTTGTTCTTATTTTCGTTTGACATTATTTATATTCAATCTTTAAGACATTTGTATCCAATGAATTATTTTATATGTGTATTAACATAACTTGAATGTCTTATTATTTTTGTAATGTATTCTTTTATATATTTTTAAATTATTTTTTTATTTGATAAACAAAAATTGTAACATTTGTGTTAATCCGTGCATCGCACGAGTCACAATACTAGTTATTTCTAAATTATATCCCACATCGAATACTATAATTCAATATATTCAAAATTATTTAATAATTTATCTAAACATCTAAGTATGTTAAATAAAAATATAAAAAAAAGTATGCTTTATCATACTAGAGTTTCAATATTTAAAATTATAAAAGATATATTTAATTATTATCAAATTGTCTATGGTTGATTTGCAATCAAACTAACAAATTTCAGACTACTGCTCCTACATTAATTTAATAGTGGATTGAATTTTTAAAACATTGAATGTAATAATCAAGGTTTTAAAAATTGAATAAGTCATTGAATTAGTCAAGAGATCAGTTTAAGAGTCAATAGTTAAACTGTGATTAAACTGGTATATTTTAAAATATTTAAAAAATAATATACATAATTAAAGAATATAAATATAAATTTATAAATTCAATTAAAAATAAGATTTGATGTCAAATTACATAAAAAAAACTCGCAATCAAAGGTTTACAGTAAAAATTGACTAAATAACAAGAAAATAAATTGTTAAGTGAACTAGTTTAACCGGTTTACTGACTAAATAACTCGATTTGTTTACTGATTCAATCACTCACTGATTTTAAAAGTTATTCTAGATCAATTTTCTGACCAATTCTCGATCCATCGATTGAACCAGTCAATATATTTTGTTCTTACAACAACAATAATAATAATTATTAATTCAAGTAACAAGTAAACTAGAATAAAGAAAAAAAATGTGATAAACTTGTACGAGAAAGAGATATTAAATGGTCCAAAAAGCAACACATATAATTCACAGGTTTTGCATTGCGTAGCGTATGTCCTATTGCATCATCCATAGATCAAGTTGCTTCCTTCATCAACAAGTAAAAGCCTCCACCTCCGTCAACTTGTTGCGGTCTTTGACTCGACACTCTCCATTTGCGACTCCCAAATTTGTATTTTGTGGTACTGAATAAATCAAAACCGATCAACACGTGAACCCTAATTTGGAAATATCATCAAATTATTTGAAAAAATCGACACTAATTGGTTTCAATGGTTTCAACAGTTGTTTCTCTTAAATAAAATCTCATGTTTAAGTTTTGTAAATGAAAAAAAATTAGTACTGAGAGAGCTTTACACATTTATAATCTAACTTGACTCAAACTAAATAAATCGGAGTTTAGTAAATTTTTAGATGCTGGTGATTGAAACTAAAAAAAAAATCTTAAAAAAAAGAAGACAAAAGTATATTTTTCGTCCTTAATATTTGAGTTTAAATTTCGTCCATAATTTTTTTTGTCAATTTCATTTCACATTTTTTGTTTCAATTTTGTTTCTAAAGTTAACGTCATTAACATAATTGATGAAAAATATTGACGCAAACTTTTCCATATAACCCGTCCACTACCAAAATATCATACAAATTAATTTTAGTTTTAATTTTGTCTCAAATATTTGACTAAACTATAATTTTTTTTCAAATAATACTTTTTTTCAATACTCTCATTTGTCATAAATTAATAGTTAAACGTTTAATGTATTACATAAAGGAATTTACATGTTATTTAGAAGACTTTACGTGTCATTTAAAAAAATTCACACTAACATTTTTCGTCAAATTTATTAATAATATTAATCTTAGAGATATAATTAAAATAAAAAAATAAAATATGTAAGATAAAATTAATATAAAAAATTATTACAAACGAAATTTAAACCCAAGGCAAATGTTAACCACGAGAAATGTACTTTCGTCAGAAAAAAAAAAAAAGAGTTCGTTGGTAGTTGGCCGGTGAGGCAATGGAGACACGGTTGGTCAGTTGTGTCGCAACTAGGAAAGTTTCAACAAATGTAAAAGATGTGTGGCCATTACTGTGCTGGTCAATAATGGCAAAATTTTTCTTAAATAAGAAAGACGATAAGTGCAGATAATATGTGACAAATATTTCTAAAATAGAGGTCAAAAAAGGTGGCGTTGCAGGACCATCGGGATGGATGAGTTGCGTTGTTCTACTTTTCTGGTCCACCACAAGACTCGTCCAAACCCTTTGTTGGAATTATATTACTAATAGACGTCATTATGTGGAAGTGAAACATACCATTTCATTTATCTATACAAGCTTAGCTTAGGTACCTACAACTACAACAACCCTTGTTTTGTCCAATAACGGCGTAAAGTTATTTTTGTGAGTTTGATGAATTCCACTTCGTGTCGTGACTCTCTCTCTCTCTCTCTCTAAGACGAGCTACCTTCTTGATCTTAATAAACCCAATTACAGCCAGAGGCAGAGGGTTGTGTAGAGAGACTGGCTTGGTGCAAGAAAGAAGTGGCACGTGGAACATGTAGAAATGCAAGAGAAATTTAGGATTTTGTTTTGTACAAAGTTCGTTGAAAAAGCGGAAGGGATAAAGTGAAAAAGAAAATAAATTCATGTCACATCACACATCAAACCGCTCTTAATTCTATTCAGAAGCGACGACATGATGTGGTGAGTTAAATTCTGGTTGCAACGGCAAATGTGATTTTCGTTTACAGTGCTTCAAACTGGTAAACGATCCAAAATTGGTACAAATGTGGTTGAAAAGCAACGCACCAAAGAGCCAAACACACGAATATATTATGAAAACATGTGGTGAAAATTAACGATAATCAGTTTATTTATATAGTATTGGGTTCATCTGTGATAAAAATACAAACAAACGAATGACTCTTTAAGTTTTCTTTTTTCTTTCATGTATTCGCTAATCGAGGTCAACATCAGAAGTATCAAAAAAAAATTCTTGTTTCAAAATGCCTTGTTTTTTTTTTTGGATTGGATTTGGGATTTTTGTTTGTCAATTATGAGTTATGACTTCGCAGAGCCCGATATGTGCTGATCCAACCCAGTATAGAATATCGGTTGGGTCTGATTATGAAAGTTTAGTGGATCATTTCGTACACAAATCAATTTTCATGGACACTTTTTCCCTCAACGATGCAGGCCTGTCCAAACAGCCCGGTGAAAATTAAAAAAGCTAATTGAGGGTTTAACTTTTGTGAAAACCAAGTTCTTTTACTGGTAAATATTTTCAAAATTTGTGTAAAATAATTTTCTATCATTCTATTCATAAATTCTGGATTAATTTAATAATGAAAAAGTTGACCTTTCAAAAAAGTCGATATTAGAATCGCAACTGCTATTGAACTCATTGACACAAATAAGTTCAATGACTAAAAATTTCAAATTAAGCCACTAAAATACGGCCAAATGGGTGGGCCTAAAAATTATATAAATGGCACTAATGTAAACGAAGGGAGCGTAAAAGGGTTAACTTACCTTGGGTTATGAGCTTACAGTTAGAGTCAATGAAAGTAGTGTTGCATGTGATGTGTGGGATCTCACTTGTTAAGTAAAGTGCATGTTTGTCTTCCTCTAGCACCATTAGGTACTCTAAAGCTCTTATGCGATGAATTGGTAAGTTTGTAGTTGAATACACTATACTCTCTGGTTAATTAATGTCGAAAAAGTGAAAGGAAATGAGAACAATAGGACAGTATAGCTTGCCCCACCTTCTTAGCTTTTGTTTGATTCTTTGCCTTTCCATTAATCATCCCTGAAGTTCTTCACAAGTCATCCTCATTCCCTTTATATCTTTTAATTTTGTTTTTCTTTTTCGTTGCTCGGCTTTGGCTTTGGCTTCTCTAGATAGCATCTTATTCTTACCTCATAGTATTGCCCTTCTTGTCTTCGTCTTCTGCTATGCATTTCTCATAAACGCCATGTCTCATCGAGAAACCAACCCTCACTTCTCAAGGCCATTGCGACCTCAGCATGGAGATCGAATGCAGCCACCGCAGCCACCTGTTTCAGGGGTGCCATCAACACTGCCACAACCGCCACAACCATCACCGGGCCTCTCCCAAGACACATTTCCATCTTACCGGCCATATAGGCCGCGACGGAGCAAAACTGATAAGCCGCCACCAGCAGTAAAACTGATGGGCACAACTGATGAGCCACCCCCTAAGACACGTCCCACTCCTCCTCCGCCACTGCCATCACCACAAAGTGATGAACGTCTGCCTGGGCCTACTCTACAGCCAGCTCCACAGCGAGCTCCAAATCTGTACCGCCATGATCGCCGAGGTCAACCTCGTGCTGGGCTCATTTTACCAGAACAGAAGAGAACCAAACCACATACGTGGTTATTCGCCGTCTTCTGTGTGATATTTTGGCTTGTCATAATCATAGGAGGCTTAATAGTGCTCATAGTGTATCTTGTTTTTCGTCCCCAGAGTCCCCATTTCGAAGTGTCAAGTGCCACCCTTAATGCAGCCTACCTGGATGTGGGGTATCTACTCAATGCTGATGTTACAGTGCTTGCAAACTTCACAAATCCCAACAAGAAGGTACACGTGGACTTCAGCTCCGTGACCATCTATCTCTACTATGGAAGCACCGTTATTGCTGCTCAATATGTCGAACCGTTCTCCGCAGCGAAGAAGCAGTCTAGGTTCGCAAATATCCATATGGTGACTAGTCAAGTTCAGCTTCCAATGGTAGAGACCCAACGCCTGATCAAACAGATGGAAAGCAACGGAGTTATATTGGATGTGAAGGGAGTATTCAGGGCAAGATCCAAATTGGGAAGCATCTTAAGGTATTCTTATAATCTATACGGTTATTGCAGCATCATGCTGGCACGGCCTCCCGGAGGGGTTTTGATCAAAAGAAAATGCAGAACGAAACGCTGAAGCAGCGAAGATAGTAGCACCAGACATTGTGAAATTATTATTCTTCTTTTTTTCTGGTCCTCTGGGAATTG
Organism: Biancaea sappan; assembly: GCA_037074585.1. Classification (NCBI taxonomy): domain Eukaryota; kingdom Viridiplantae; phylum Streptophyta; class Magnoliopsida; order Fabales; family Fabaceae; genus Biancaea; species Biancaea sappan. Next base: position 13,303,972 of record CM073491.1, on the reverse strand, counting down.
GGGATTTGATTTTGCTAATTGTTACGTTTCTCTTTTGAATAACACCTATAGTGGGTTAACCTTGCTAATCTACGAACCACCAGTTTTTCTTCAAATACCAATTGATCCTCATTTTGATCGCGTTTAATAGACAATCATCTCAAATTCAAAAGGTCTGAAGGATTATTTGATGCAACATGTCTGACCAATGGCTAGAATGAATATTGTGAATCAACCCCTTAGTGCCATAAACAGCAGGCCAGCTGGTAAAAAGAAGACTTCTCCAAAAAGTGGATTGCTTATAAAATACATTTTGGTCATACAAAATTGGACAAGGAGAAAGATTCTCCAGACAATGATTTTATGTACAAAAGCTTGACTGATCATAAGGGAAATACCCTTGAATTTGCACCAAACCAAGAAAGAAGGAAGCACCAATAGGAACACTATAACACACATCATCACTCGACTATAACCAAATACAACACACATAAGCAAACATCAAACCAAACCACGTGTGATGATACCTGAAATGCAGAAGGGGAGGGGGGGAAGTTATCTCAAAATCTTTGGTAATGCTTCTTGGTAAAGAAGGGATGCCTGAGTGCTTCATGAGCTGTCAGTCTAATAGAAGGGTCAAAACGAAGTAGACCTTGCAAGAGATCAATAAGATCACCTGCAGAGTGATCCACGTGCTGCATCACCAGATTCTGTGAAAACAAGAAACAAATTTAGATAACAGGACTAGAAAAAGGTGAACAAAAGAAGACATTAAGTAGGACAAATAAAATATTTTACAGACAGGAAGACGAGGTAGCTTCAAGACAGCCTTGATGCTTTCTCGAGAGACTGCACCATCTGGCCAGTCCAGTCTACCCCTTCTGACAAACTTCTCTGCATGCCGGCTATGCAATATAACAAGAAACAAAATCCATTAATAACTAGTAACATAACATCGAGAAGATTATAAGAACATTAAAATAAAACCCAAAAATTAAATTCTTCAAAAGGTTACACACTCCGCTCTTTTCAACATGCTCATAGGTATGGGGCCTAAAACCCTCTCCATCATGGCTAGGTGCTCTAAATTCTCATGCGTCTGAAACAAAGCCTCTCCCTGCAAACATTTTGTAGTTCTTAACATCATTCATCTAATAAAATGCGGACCACTCATCAAGCTTACAGACCGTTTCACTATTAAGTTTGATAACATACCGAGCATAACTCAACTAAGATGCAACCAACACTCCATATGTCACAAGGGTAACTCCACCCAAGTCCTTGAAAATGAGAAATAAACTACATTTACTTTTGAACCATATAGCAAGAACAAAAGCTTAAAATGAGGCAACCATAAAAATGGCAGGTGCATAGCAGAAGTATCAACATACCAAGAATAACCTCAGGTGCCCGATAATGCCTAGTAGAGACAATGTAGTTGTGATCTTGGTGCTCATAGGCTGTGCTACCAAAATCAATTACCTTGATAGCACTTGACTTTGGCAGTCTCTTATAAAAGGTTGCCTCTTTTGGTGATCGGGATGTGACCTGCAAATAAACAGAGGAAAGAGTGTATAAAATTTATAATTATAATAATTGCATCACAAACATCTATTTATGGAAAAAAATAATAAAATATAATCTCAGAAACAAATACTATGAAAGCACAAAATACCTTGTAGTCAGGTACTTTAACATATTCTGGGGAAACAAAAAGTATGTTCTCAGGTTTCAAGTCGGTGTGGATGAGATGCAAATCATGCATAACTGCAAGTTCAAAAACAGTCAACATAATCATTATGACATTGCACACCTCCCTCCCTCCCTCTCTTCCCACTCCCTCGTTGAGGAGAGATCACTCTATCCCTCCACAACAATTATAATGGCTCAACATCATAATATCAGGAGAGAGATACAAAAGCCTTCTTGGGGAAAAAGAAGTTAACAATAGAAGAAAACTTCAATAAATAAATGCATTAGAAACCATCACAAATTCCCTAAGAAAGAGAAAAGAATGGAACTTATATGACTTTGGTCACCAAGTTTGGAAAGAATAGGAACAGTGGAAGCTACTATCACACACATGCTACACATTCCAACAGTTGTCTGCCTAGCTCACGGACAAGATCAACTGGAAATGGGCGATAATTGTTCTTCCTTAGAAAATCAAATAAGCTTGGTCCAAGCATCTCAAATACCTGTCAAGACCATTTAAATTTCACTGACAAGTCTTAACCCCAGAATTATTTATTAACTTTGGAAATTATATTACTGTATGTCAACTGGATACTCACAATACAGATATGGTTACGATAGTCAAACCAGTTCTGCATTTGAACACAGCTGCAAAGGATAAAATGACTCAGCAACTGAAACAAACTTCATTTGATAACTAGTAGTAAAGTAAATAGAGAATAGTACCAAAGAAAATATGCTTACCGACTACCACTCCTGTCATACTTCCCCAGTAACTGGAGAACATCAACTTCTACCATTGCTGCTTCACGGTATTTCTTAATACTTCGTACAACTTTTATGGCAACCAGCACCCTCATTTCCCTATCCCAACATTCAAGGACCTGACCAAAAGTACCTGCAAAATGAGAACATCAAGTGTAAGGGAAGTTACAACTAAAATTTCATCATAAGAAAGAAAAAATAATAATAAATAAAAGAAGTAAACATGACAATGATGATAATAACCTTCACCAATTTTTCTGAGGATCTTATCTGCAAGGACAAAAAACAAGGGTATGTGAGGATTACAAGGAAGACATCAAAACAAAGCCATTACTTGCTAAGTTTCAGATTTTTTTTTTTTGTGTGCTCACAAAGATATATATTGTACTCCATCAATTGACCTTGAGATTGACACAGTATACTATTTACAAATAAGAAAATATAAACTATTTAGTTACTTGATTATTATTGTCTATTTGGCATCCAAGATAGATGTTATAATTACTTAGGATTCAACAATTGGATTAATGAAAATCATATTTTGTAACATGATATTGTCTGGTGTAGTTATGTCAAGTGTACACTGATGTCAATGGATCATATGCATATAGAGAGAAATCTCAAACCACATACAGATAGGACAGACCTACCAAGCTTTTCTCTTACTCCTGAGGGAAAGTTTAATAAATGCATGAGATAAAAATGCTTTGAGGCATTAGTTGGATCTAGATTCTAGAGCAGATAGAATAATCATGAAACCTAGTAAAATTTTGGATAAACAGTGTCTACAAATATGAGTAGTGATCACTACTTAAAAAATTAAAAGAAAATCTTACAAAGTAAAGAGTGCATGTTATAAAGATGCTAATAAATAGTAATCGCACCATTCCTACAAAGAATTGGTTAAGTTTATCACGTTCTAACTTTGTATGGCATTTAGAATATGGGCAAAACATAGGTAAAATATTTTAGATATTAGCCATAAGGTTCATTAAGAAAAACATGACAAGTGGAGTTTTTTACAGCTCAGCATTTTGGATTTTTCAAAAAAGTTCCTCCATACGTCATGTCTTTATTAGGGAACCTAATAGCAAACACCAAAGGAATTTTACCAAAGTCGTGTCCTTAAAATATTCAGCAAGTAGCACAAGCAAGTCTAATAATTAGAGAAAGAGGAGAAAAGCCCTTCAATGGTGGTTAGATGTATTTACATCGAGGAGTTAAATTGTCACCAAGTGCAAACATGTAATGTCCATCTTTGTCATCATCCCGCCATGGGGGAGAACCTTTTTCAGCCAACCCCTTGACAAATAGGCCAGCATGGTCAGGGAGTATCCTTGATGTTCCAAAGCTTGTCATATTTGCGACCTCTTGTCCATAATACATCCCCGAATGAGCCTACACACAGCCACTTACTCATACTTCACTATATAAACAGCAATTCATTACTTATTTCCCCCCTTAAACTATATGACTTTCCAAAAATTGATAAAATGTCTACAATCATTCAAATGGGCATCTATCCGCAGAATAGCATAAAAACAAAAGAATGTACATTATAAATCACTACTACATAATCAGTATCAATTTGTGATAGTGACATGAAAATAATGGAGAAGACACAGCAAAAGTCCAGGTTTTATAAAAAAAACTGTAATGCAATATCCTATTGCTGTTTCTGGCAGGCATAAAGGAACAGGACAATAAAATAATAACGTATCAGCGAAAAGTTTTTTTAAGTGTATAACACACAGCAAATCAGCATGTCCAAAAGCTGAAACTCTGATGGTAGGATAGAATTTTGAAAGCTGAACAGTTTACTCAGTCTCTTATTGGACATTCTCAAATTGGCAAATTCTATACACAAAATGTAACTAACATAGGCTCAGAGAAACTGCATTAAAAACTCATAATCCATATTCCGTATCACGTTTACTAATCATTTTCAGCAAATCTCACATGTCAATCGTAAAGACTCGAACGCAGATATGGTAACATGTCAGACAGAATTAATTGCCGAATTTCTCAGACAAAATATGTCGTTTTCAGCTAATTACTTACATATTCATCAATCTGTGACACTAAAATAATAATAATAATAACAATAACAGCAACAGCAACATTACGGCTTCAATTATACCAACTTATTTTCCCCAAAAGAATTGTAAGATGAACACTTCCTCAAACTTCATAGCATAAACAATATGTAATATCCGCCCATCCATATTAATTTTTTTCTTTTAACTATAATTTACAAAGACTTCGAATTTAAATATCCGCCCATCACAGATTGCGTAAAATTTCTTGAAAACTCATCGATTTTCCAAATTCCTACAGAAACAAAGTAAGAAATATAGAAGATTCCTATCTTTGCATCAACAATCTTCATTAAAAGGAGCAGATCCATGAGGAATTTTTAAATCGAGCTGGAAAGTTTTCCCAAGTAAAAGAAGGAAATGTCTAAAGACCTTAAATAGATAAATACTAGAAAAAAAGAAGAGCTTTTTTCTACCAAAAAAGAAAAAGAAGAACCTTTTTACCTTGGAGTGGGTTTGTGGAAATTCCCAAGCTAATTTAGCCCTTTTCCTGGGACGCCGATCCATGTGAGAGTGAGGAAACTCTGTCATGTAGTCCATCTCCATCCGCTAAGTAACCCTAATCGCAGGTTGATTATTGATCGATTCTTAAGAAAGAAAGGATTGGATTCAACTTGCTCTGAGAAGAGCCAGGTTCAGGCTACGCCATCCCCATTTCCTGATGGCTCGTTCTCCAGTTCTTCGGTTTTCCGTTGATGTTTAATCTAGACCGTTCGTTTCTTTACGCACAAATCTCACCAGTAGGCTTCGCGTGGGCTTATCAAAAGAAGAGTCATCCGGATTTTAAATTAAATTTTTGCATAAATTTAAAATGTTATCATTGTTTAAATCTTATTCATTTTTCTCGGGTATTTAAATAATTTAATTAACTGCAATAATTACTTTTATGAATTCATTGAAATGTTTGTATATTGATTGAGATCTTTTAATAAATAAAATATTTAAAAAATTGATTATTGATAGAGTTTAATGGTATCATACGATCTATGTAGTCAATATCACTTAATGTGATAAGACTTTGTTGATATATTTAAATGCTTGTATGATGAATAGCCTATGAGCATTCTATCAATCCCTTCCATCAGCACCCTAAAAATGGACTATACTAACTATATCAGAGGTTAATACCTTCGTTGAAGTCCAGACTTAAGTCGAAAAGAAAAGCGATATTGATGCCTCCATCACGTCTAATTTTACTTACAATACCAACAACCTATGAGTGACACCCGAGAAGAATCAAAGTTAAGAAGGCACAACTCCTTCAAGAATTAGTAGAATTAAGAGTACCATTATTTTGAATCCATAATTGAATATGTCACTCCGTTGGCATTTAAATCAAAATCAAATATATTTTAAACTCCATTAACATGCAATATTTACTAAAACAAAATCGTCTCTAGACTTTTTCAGTTGACTATAGGATGATAATAACGGTTATCAATTGCCTCAACGAAAGGATCACACGGCACTTCCTATCAACACCAATATTGTTGCATTAATAGATCGTTGTTCATGTTGATGCTATAAGCTGCAATTTCGAGCCATATAAAAATGAAGAAATATAATTAATACACAAAAAGAAAGAATTTAAAAGTTACAACTATAAAAGAGGTTCGGAAAGCTCCATTTCGTTAGAATTCTGTTGTTCTGTATCAGGCCGTTGAAATCCTACAAAGTCCATTCCAAGCCACTTCCATGGCCAGCACATATATCTAGGCCTACTTCGGCCCCTTGAGTCTTCTCTGTTCTCAAATTCTTCAAGCTGATGGGTAAGCTCCTCCACTCTGTCCCTTAGCCTAGATGCCCTCAAGTCTGCCAACTTCAAGGATTTCTCAGCTGCATCTCTGGCTGCCATGGCTGCAGCTGTGGTCTCTTCTTTGAACTTTAGTTTATTCTCTGATTCGACCATAGACTGTTTTGCATCTTCAAGTTCCTGCTTAAGTGCTGACAGCTGCAGATATACAACCAGCAGTTATGAATATGAATATTAAATGAATACTGACAATATTTACTGAACAGGAGTATATAAAATATGTGATGTGGGTTTCTGTGATCTTTATGTTAAATATCAGCCTGCCGTAATTACAGTAATAAACTAGTTCAGCATGACCATAATATTAGTGTTTAAAAGGAGGGAGCATCAGACTTTGATAAACTAAAAGTTGATGATAGGATGGAATCTACGGAGAAAAATTGTCCTCAGCAATTAACATATATATATTTGGTTATCCATAACTAGCGAATTCCTCATTTCACAACTGCACGACCAAAGCAGGCCTTAATGCCATAAAAATAAAGTCATTTGAAAACTACATGTAAATGAATTTAACTCTAGAATTAGACAAGAAAAAAAAAAAAAAGAACAGAAATATGTTGTCGCCCATCCCACCAAAATATCACCAATAAAGGGAGTTTACCTGTGCAACAAATTCTTGCTCGACAGCTCTGCCAGCAGCAGCTTCTTGCTCTGCTGCTAATTTCCATCTATTAATTTCTTCTTCAGCAGCAGCAATGTCCATCATCAGACCCTCAACCTATATCATAAACAGGTCAAGTTCATAGTTAGTGGCAGAGAAGTATTAACAAGCAAATCTTGTCATCCGACAACCGACTGACAACTGTGAGGCTACACAGCATAATCTACAATTTACAATATACAGATATCAGATCAAACCAGCGACACTTGGGGAACCAGAAAGAAAACATAAGCTTACACTTTCATTAGCCACTCTCTCCTTATCTTCAAGTTCCTCTATCCGACGCATTCTGAGATTAAGCTCTTTGGCCTGAGCTTCAACGTGCTGCTTAAGTAAACTCAACTCTGCCCTTAATGCAGTTAAGCAATACGCAAAGCCAAAAGAAATATCAGGTCAGCAAAACTAGAAACTACAATTGTACACATTCTTTAGTGAGTACAAGTAAAGGTTTTCTTTCATTATAGCCAATGTTAAGTTCTTAACCCCAAAAAAAAAAAAAAGTAGCCAACTTTAAGTTAGGCGCACAGCAAACATATATTTATTTGACTTCAATGTAAAGTACCTTAATTCGTCCACAGTATGCTGCAGCTCAATGATCTCAAGCTGAGAAGCCTTGACAACATTTTCCAAAGCACTAGCCTGTATACAATAGATGCATAAATAATTTCTTCACAACGCATGCTGAAATTAGGATAAAAAATCTTTTTAAGCACTTACCAAAGAGTAAATTTCATCCTCCTCTTTTTCCGTTATGCCCAACTTATCATTTGAAGCTGCATCTTGTCCATCTCCTAGAAGCTTACTAAATTTGAAATCCAGCCCAGCTTCCCTTAAACCTTTTTCTGCAGCTTGAAACAAGTCATTCCTTTTAGAAGAAGGATCAGCGGTTATCCTCTTAGATAAAGCACTCCTAAGTAGAGAACCAATTTGATCTTTCTCCCGAACTAATTGAGTCGCTGTTTCATCTAATGCCCGTATTTCACGATTCTTCCCCTCAACCACATCCCTTGCTTTTTCAACAACAGTTCTAGTCAACTCATATATGGATTCCATCCCTGCCAAAGAGGCACGTATATTCTCTTCAATGTCTGTTTCTTGAGGGACAAACAAGGATTCAGACAGTTCCGAGTTATTTGCATCAATTATCTTCATAACATTGTAAATCTGGTTATGAATTTTTGACACAAAACTCAACTGATCAATTAGTAAAGGCCTCTGTGATTCCATCTTGGATTCTAACTTAATCAACTTGTCATCATACTCACTAACTAACTGTTTCAACTCCAAAACTTCATTTTGTTCGCTGCTTAGTTTCTTTGACATCTCTTGTTCTACCTCATGTAATTTTTCATCCTTTTCATTGAGAGTTCTCTCCAAATTCTCAAAAACAGAATTTTTCTTCGCCACCTCTTCCCTCAACTCACTAATTGTTGCTTCCAGCTGAGAAACCTCAATGGCAATCTCATAATTCCTCTGCTCCATCTGCTCTCTGGTCTCATTCCTAGATTTAGTAGTTGCATCCATCTGTTTAACAAGCTCTTCAACAATCTCATTAGCTCTCTTGATTACGCCATAAGCTACAGCTGCCAGACCCGTGTATTTCAGTGATTTGGGTAACCCATTCGCAGCAAAATTTTTAAAATTACTCACCTTGCCAGATATCTTTTCAATCCCAGTCACTAACATATGGGTGGAATTTCCAATTTCTAATCGGAGGTCATCTCTCTCCTTCACCACCTCATCGAATTGTTTGGCAATCTCATCCTTCTGCCTTGATAGCTCATCATTGGCTTTATTGATCTCAGCTAATTCGGCCAAAACCTCGTCATATGATTTCAAAGCCTCTTCTTTCTCTCGCACGGCATCATCCCTCTGCCTCCCGAATTCATCCCGTTTCTTAATCGCCTCATGAGCAAGCGCCTTCAACCGATTGAATGAGATTTGCAATTCGGATTTAGAGTTCTCAGCTGCCTGGCGAGCTTGGCGCTCACGATCGAGCTCGGCGAGAAGCTCCCTAACTTTGTCAATGGAGACATCTTCCGCTGCCGGATTCTTGATCATAACCGGAGCCGGTTCGTCACCCTCGTCCACATCGCTAAGGACCGCATCGGCATCCTCGTTCGCCGCGCTCTCCATTTAAATATCACATATGCAAAAGCTACGGCAAAATGATGTTGACGATCAATGAAGCAAACCTTCAACCACACTTGAACCGAATCACAAGTGCAGGTATTTGCCTCTGCGGGCACGACAAGTGAGGTAGACAATATCTAAAAAGCAAAACAAGGCTGAAGATGAATCGAAAACCCTAGAAATTGGAGGAAAGGATGACGACGAAAGGAGATCTAATCAATATTGATCAGTAGGTTCTAAGAAGCTGAAAAATGAAGGAACACCGATAGGACTGTGATCAGATGTAATTAAAATTAACCTCACTGGAATTAAATTCAAATTGTTGATTATAATGACGAATTGAGAAGAGAGTATGAACTTGTAAGAGGGACGATTGAACCTGGATTCCGAGAGAGACCGCTAGATACTCTACCAACCAGTCTCCTTTCTCAACCTGTTTTTAATTGAACCGATGATAGGGTACCAAAAAAATAAATAAATAAAGTAAACTGATGATAGGAATAGGATTCATATTCTTTTTATTATATAATTTGGCTTCAATTTTGTTTACAATCACAATATAATTACTCCAGTCAACTTAGATTGTTTTACATTATTTATATTGTTATATATGATTTTATAATTTTATAATTTTTATGTATTTATATTATATATAAATAAAGAAAACTGAAATATATGTGTGAGTGAGAGAATGAAAAATTAAATAAATTTCAGTATTTTTGTTATTTTAAAATGTAATAAAAATTATGACATTTTTTTGTATATTAAATAATAATTTAAAAATATTAACTTCTACTTTATTGTATGTGAAACTAATATTTATACTGCTTTTATTAATAATTGTTATTTATTTTCTTATTAAAATATCAAATTATGTAACAAGAAGTGAGATAAACAAATTTTCAAAAAACTAAACAAATTAGGAGAGGACAATTAAATACTACACTTTAGTTTATTTTTATAAAATATACTATATTTTAATTTAATTTTATACTTTTTATCCAAAAAGATATATTATAATATGTTTTTAAATGTTCAGTAATTTAAATGTAAATGTTTTTATTGAGATATTTTTTATTAATATGAAAACGTCATATTTTACATTGAAATAAATATGTCAAAATAGGATAGACTTATTAGGCCAACCACGCCCAACTATGCAAATGGAGTGGGGTTGGTTTTGTTACTTTTTTAAAAATATTTTATTTATTTCTTATGTCTAGTTTATTTTCCTAAAAATTTGATATAATTTTTTAAAATTTTATAGTTTTAATACTTAGTTTTAATATCAAATTTCTATAATTTTGTTCATCTAGTTTCTATATTCAAAGTAACAAAAAATGTTTTTTTTATAAAAGACAAATTAGTCTATAAATTAACCCATTTCATTTTAAAACCCTTGACAAATTGAGTAAAATTAGAATTCATTTTGACAGCTTTAATTATATTAACATTTAGACCAATCCAATTCATTTTGATAGCCTTAATTGTTATAATCCAATTCACTGTTAGATCAATCTAATTTATTTTGACAACCCTAATTATGATAACATTTTCTGTTGTAAATCTAGAATAAGATGTTACAATTATTCTATTTCCTCGTTAAAATAATATTTTAGTCAAAAATTATGTAACACTAGGTTAGCAAATGTAGAAAAATAGGTTGCAACATATTTTTTTTAAGACAACAAATATAAAATTAGAATAAATTATAGCAGTTTTATAATTATAAAAAAAAAGGAATGTATATATTTCAAGAGTAGAGTAGAGATATATAATTTTAAATACTGACAACATCATTTTAAAAATTGTTAATTAAGTGAAATTTTAATCTATTAAAACGTAAACTTCTCTATAGTAAAATTTGTAAACAGAATATATTATATTTAATCTATAACTTTTTGAAAATTTTAATCATTTAGTGTTAAAATAGATAAATATTTGTTACTCTATTATAAAAATTAACAACATATAGCTAAAATTATTAAATAATTTTTCTATTTCAAACCTTATATATTATATTATAGCTTTACTATCTATATATATATAGATTTGAGCTTAGTCGAACTCTATCATTAAAGAATAAAGTGGGGCCAAATTATATAATTCTACAAATTTTGGTTTTGCTATCAAATAGTTATTTATTCTTTTTCCAAAGGTAAAATTGTTATTTTAGTCACTTAAATTTACATTAAGTTTTATTGTAGTCTTTAATCTCATTCTTTTTTTCCTCTAGTGATAGTTCTCAACTATTTAAATATAGCATAGTTAGTTCTCTTACTTACATTGTAAGATGTAAGTCTCACTAATTGATCACTTTCCATCCAGTGATCTAAAACCATGCTGCCCAAAAGTAAAAGCATATTGAGATATTTAATCTAGTACATAATTTTTTTTTTGAGATAACAAATATAAAATTAGAATAATCTAGTACATAATTAACATGAACAAGGAGCAATTAATCGTATCAATTGGCAATTTACAAAACTATGCGAGGAAGCTAATACTATCCAGAAAAATCAGACTTTTAACCAAGGAATTGTGGTTATCGTAATCTACTGCCCTGAAAAGTTTTTAAATAGTTAATTTATTTTTAAATTCGTAGGCATGATTATATTTGGAGGGCCATGCTATAGCTGCATGATTGTGTAAAGAAGGTCATTGTATCTTGGAGATAATCATGTTTAAGAAAATGTCATGTACTAAATGTAAACATTTTATTTAATGGAGATTCAAATTTAAATTCATTATCTTGTAAGAGACTAACCCATTTCATTAAAACCAAATCTTATTGGTAAAATGGTTGAGATTCACCAATTTATACAATTGCAACAAACACCATTTATCCTTTGTAGTTAAATTGAATTCTAAAATGTTAATTTTGTTGTGTATAACAATTGACACATCAAAGATTTATCATTCACCAGTATGGGGGAGGTTTTTTTTTGAAGAGCCTCATCTTTAAAAAGGTTAAGTTTTTGTATTGTTAGATTATTTTAAGAGTAATACAAAATATTTTTTTGATTAATCTTGAAGTGATTCAACGGAAAAAAAAAAATTAACCTCTTTGACAATTAAACATTTTTAAGTTGCCAAAGAAAATTTACAAATACCTAAAATGTTGATATTGAGTATTGGCAATCCATTGCAAGCAAATCCATCCCAATGCCAACCAAACAAATTATTTCTCTTTATGTAACAGAGTTGCTTCCGTCTGCCAAAAATAATGGCCAAGTGTGTGTTTGGTTTTACATTAAATTTTTATAAATTATAGTTTAAATTGCATTAACATGATTTTGGTGTAAAATAACATATTTAAGAGTTTTTACATTAATGTGATTTTACCCTCAAACCGTGGTTTCAGTGAAAGTTTCTGGTTGTTGCTTCTGCAAATTAGGTGTCAGATTAGACCAAATATCCTATTTGGCTTTGGGGCCAAATAAGGGATCTAAATTCATGATTTATCCAAATATAAGTTTCTCTAAAATTAATTCTACAAATCATGGTTACCCAAAGCTATTTCTCTAACTATTTTTCAAACATACACTAAAGGTGTGTTTGGTAACTTGGTAAGCAAAAGTGAGTGAAACAAACTAAGTTTGATTGAATGTGGTTGAAAAAAACTTAGATTTAGATGAACGTAATTCATGTTTAAGAGACATTTAAATAAACGTAGTTTAGTACAGAATATAATGTTTGGATGTTGGTGTGCCAATTTGAAATGTGTAATTACTAGAAAGGTGCCAATTTTGATATATCATTATTATTTATTGTCATTTATTTAAAACTAACTTAATGAATTATATAAATATTTATATAATCTAATATATATAAGGTATAAGATATAAATTATATATATATATATATATATATGAATATTTACATAATATAGACATATAATATAAGATAAGTATACATAATATAGATAAAAATATAATAGATAATCATATATAATTAATATAATTAAAATAAATTAGTTTTCACTTGGTATGCTAGTTTTAAATTAAAGTTCAGTTCAGTCATTCTTTTTCCAATATGTAAATTTAATTTAAACTAAATTTTGTTTTAATTTCAACATTTACCAAAAATCTTTCTGTTTATTCACTTAGGTTCTTGGTCAAAATTTTCTTTTTATCTTTTATATGATTTAAGATCATATTTAATTTCATATATTTCCATAGATCCAGAATATATTTTTCTAAAAAATTAAATCAACCCCTGCACTTTTTATTTCTTTCATTTTAGTCCCTATCATGTAAGTTGCGTTCTTTTCTCATGCTTTTGATTTTCTTGCCCAAAACTTATTCTTAGATGTTTTTAAGATATGTTTGATTATTTCCAACCAAAATCAAGGCAAAACATGAATTAAAATGAAGTTTTTCGAATTTCACAAATTTACACTACTATTCATGTTGTTCTCATTTTTTTTTTTTCTGATTTTTCTTGTTGTTTGGTTCAGTTTTGATTTCCATCTGAAGTTGGGCTACATATTTTTGGTTTAGGGTGATTTCTTGAGTGGATTTCTATCACGACTCGTTTTTTGGGCACATGACCGGCACAATGATGAATATTCCATCACTGTAAGCATTTCGATAAATTCTACCCACGAGTTAAATTATTAGTCATTATCTCTATATTATCAAAATAACAATTCTTGAAGAAAATATATCAAATTTTCTTGTTTGAAATTCATAGAGATAATTTGCATATAGTAATAGATCCTCAATATAAAATATATTATTGTACTGAAATACAAGCCAAATACCAAACCTTGACCTAGATGTCCTAGATGATTACAGAGCAACATAATTTACATCAAAAGAGGGGCCTACCCGACAGCGGGAAGGTCTAAGGTGATCTACTCCTCTAGCGGATATTTTTCGCCGGTAACCTGATCTGAACAAAAAGATTTTACAGAGAGTGTGAGCTTTTAAACTCAATGAGCGAATCGGCCTCGCGTTAATAAAATTCAAATACATCACCAGTCATGCAAGTAAACCTGAAGGCTCAAACTCAACCAATAGACATAGTTAGAAAATACATACTAGAAGATAAAAATTCATCCAATTCAACAAATGTTACTAGTACTCATCAATGGCAATATATCCCGGAGAGCGTACATAGGCCGGCTCACCAATTTTGTATATTTCCGCCATGACGCACAACCTCATCCTCTTAGTTAGGGCGCCTCACGGATCTGTCACCGATCCAGGCTATATCCCTATTGAGGGAATCATTGTCTCCACACTCGTTGGTCAAGACACCCTTTAAACCGGGTTTTTCGCCTTGCTATGAGAGGGGGTACTGTCCCGCTCAATCACAATCAATAGTACAGTATTTCATATCATAATCAGATGTACAGTGTAATATTCATTCATATAACAAGTATAGTATATAACTATATTATAGGTTTATAAACTACAAATTAAGATAACAATTAAACTATTTTTGAAATGATTCAAACTTCACATCATCATGAAATACTTGTTTCGTTTTATCTATACTTCTGGATTAATTATCTCTTTAGATTCGTCATTCTGAATCCAATTTACTCCTATGAATCTTGGGAATGTCCTACTACATACTTTTTATCACCAATAATGCTAAAACCCTATCAAAACGGGGTCGTTCCACTCACCTGGATTCCGTACGAGTATCGCTTCTTTAAGTCGTTACGGACAAGAGTACTGAGGTGAATTTCAGTGTTCCGCTACAGAGATTTTCAAGAAAGATTAGAGAAAAAAAGTTAGGATATTTTCGTACAGATACTGTTTATACATATGGTTACTATTTATATGTATGGTTACTGTTCATACATATAGTTACTATTCATATGTATGGTCACTATTCATACATATGGTTACTGTTTATATATATAATTACTGTTCATACGTACGGGTACTGTTCATACCAGAAATAAAGAATACAATATGTAAAAGAGTACACCAGGTAAGTTCTCAGGAAAGAGTGGAGGGTCACAATGGACACACTTAAAAATCAGGTCTTTCCTTAGCCAAAACTTTCCTAGACATGTATTATTCACAGTTTACATTCTATTTCGGTAATCAGAGAATCAAAATAACATATAGACAGCTAAGGACAATTTTTTTGATGTAGAAGATCAGCCAAAGCCGCAACCACAGAGTATACTTAAAAAAATAACTTCTAAAATTTGAAAGACATATAAATGGCATAGTATCATTACCTAAACTGAAAAGGAAAGGCCCAAAATCTCAGATGCCTAGCGTCGGAGCAAGAGAAACTTAAGGAAAGAAGAAGAGAAGTTGAAGGTGTGAGTTTAGAAGTGAAATGGAAAGGCCTATTTATAGGAAAAGTCAAGGATACTATTTGACGCTATGCGCTAATAAAATATTCAATTTACTATTTATAAAAATGACATTTTTAATAATACAATTTACTGTGCACTTTAATAATTTAACTTAATGTGCAATGCGAAAAGACCATGGCGGCTTTGAATTATTGGTTACTATTAGAAATTTAAAGGGAAAACATCCTTTCACCTTAAACCTTTAAGTTTCTTTTCAAATCAGTCCTTTCATTTTAGTCCCTGAGGGTATTTTTACACATAAAACGTCATTTTCTCATACGAATTTCTTTCTAGTTTTCTCTTATGACTAAACCACATCTAGTTCTTGGCATTTTGATTGTATAAGTAAATAATACCATATACGTAAATAGTATTATATGGGTGAATAGTACTGTATACTGAAATAGTAACAGTAGTTTGTAAATATATATTTATATTTTATTTTTCATGGGTATTACATTATCACCCCCTTTAAGAAATTCGGTCCTCCGAATTTAAATTACCTCAAGTCGTAAAAAGATGCGGATATCTAGAACGCGTGTCGGCCTCGGCTTCCCATGTGGCTTCTTCGTAAGTCTGATTCCTCCACAACACCTTGACCGATGGAATCTCTATAGATTGGAGTTTCTTTACTTTCCTATCGAGGATAGCCACCGGTATCTCCTCGTATGACAAGTTTTCATCTACTAGGATAGAATCATTGTGAGAAAGGTGAAGTATGTGAGAAGAATCAGGAACGTACTTCCTCAACATAGATACGTGGAAAACAGGGTGAATCCCTTCCAGTTCCATAGGTAGGGCGAGTCGATAAGCCACTTTTCGTACTCGCTCTAAAATCTCATAAGGCCCGATGTACCTAGGACTCAACTTTCCTTTCTTTCCAAATCTCAACACACCTTTCATTGGAGAGACCTTTAGGAATACCATATCGCCGACTGAGAACTCCAAATCACGTCGTCTGTGGTCGGCATATGCTTTTTGTCTTCTTTGAGCTGCTCGCATCCTATCCTGGATTATCTTAACTTTAGTTAGGGCATCCTGGGCCAAGTCGAGTCCTAACGCTTTCGCTTCACGTACCTCGAACCAACCGATTAGAGATCTGCAACGTCTCCCATACAAGGCCTCATATGGTGCCATCCCAATAGTGGCTTGGTAGCTGTTGTTATATGAAAACTCCACGAGATACAAATGTTTCTCCCAACTACCACTGAAATTTAGGATACAAGCTCGTAACATGTCCTCTAGCATCTGAATTATCCGCTCTGACTGCTCGTCTGTTTGTGGGTGAAAAGCGGTACTGAGGTCCACTCGAGTACCTAATTCCTCTTGAAAACTCCTCCAGAAACCAGAAGTAAATTGAGGACCTATATCAGAAATGATAGACATAGGTACTCTATGCAGCTTCACTATTTTTTTAATGTATAATTGTGCCAACGTTGCCACACCATAAGTGGTTTTGACTGGAATAAAGTATGCTGACTTGGTTAGTCAGTCAACAATAACCCATACTGAGTCATAACCTCCTATGGAACGAGGTAGACCAACAACAAAATCCATCGTCACTCGTTCCCATTTTCACTCAGGAATCTCCAACTGTTGTAACGAGCCTCCTGGCTTTAGATGCTCAGCCTTAACCTGTTGACAGGTTAAACAACGAGATACAAACTCTGCTATGTCTTGTTTCATTCCTTTCCACCAGTAGATCTATTTTAGGTCCTGATACATCTTGGTGGCTCCTGGATGTACAGCATATGCAGCATTATGGCCTTTCTCCATGATGTCTCGTCTAAGAGTTCCAACATCTGGTACGCACAACCGTTGTTCAAAATGCAAGACTCCTGTATCGTCGAGTGTGAAACTATTCATTTCACCAATCTTCACCTTTTCCATAATTTGGACAAGCTCAAGATCCTCTATTTGAGATATCCGTATCTGGTCTACAAAGGAAGATCTAGCCCTGATATGGGCTAAGAATGATCCTGTCCTTGTAACCTCGAGAGTGGCACCTTTTGCTCTCAGCTCTTGTAATTCTTAGATCAATGGTCTTCTTGTCACTGCTATATGAGCTAGACTACCCATAGATTTTCGACTCAAAGCATCCGCCACTACGTTCGCTTTGCTTGGGTGGTAAAGAATATTGCAATCATAATCTTTTAGTAATTTCACTCATCTCCTCTGCCTCAAGTTTAGATCCTTTTGGTCGAAAATATATTTTAGACTCTTATGGTCAGTGTAGATTTTGCAAGTTTCTCCGTATAGATAGTGTCGCCATATCTTTAGGGTGAAAATTACTGCTGCCATCTCCAGATCATGGGTGGGGTAGTTTTGTTCATGTTTCTTAATCTGTCTCGATGCATATGCCACTACCTGGTCATGCTGCATGAGAACGCGTCCCAACCCTACTCTTGATACATCGCAGTACATTGTAAAACTGCTAGGTCCTGAGGGTAAGACCAATACAGGTACGGAGATTAACCTTTTCTTGAGTTCTTGGAAACTTTCTTCACAAGCGTCATCCCATTGGTACTTTACTCCTTTCCTAGGCAGCCGTGTGAGAGGGGTGGCTAACTGGGAAAAATTTTGGATGAAACGACAATAATATCTTACCAATCCTAGGAAGCTGTAAATCTCCATGACGGAGGTGGGTCTAGGCCATATTTTGACCGGTTTTACTTTGCTTGGGTCTGCTTAGATGCCATCCTTGGAGATCACATGTCCCAAGAAAGTCATGCGATCAATCCAAAACTCGCATTTAGAGAATTTGGTGTATAATTGATAATCCCTCAATGACTGCAACTGGAGTATACCAGAATGTCGTCTATGAAGACAATAACGAATTTGTCTAAGAACGGTTTAAAAATCCTATTCATTAAATCTATGAAAGCAACTGGTGCATTTGTTAGTCCAAATGACATTACCAAGAACTCGTAGTGCCTATATCTGGTACGAAAGGCTGTTTTAGGCACATCCTCCTCCTTGATCTTGAGTTGGTAATAACCAGACCTCAAGTCAATATTTGAAAAACACTTGGCTCTTTGAAGTTGATCGAAAAGGTCGTCAATGCGAGGCAACGGGTATTTATTTTTGATAGTTACTTTATTCAGTTGCCTGTAATCTATGCATAGTCTCATCGATCCATCCTTCTTTTTCACGAACAGAACAAGAGCTCTCCAAGGTGAATAACTTGGCCTTATAAAGCCTTTGTCTAGCAAGTCCTGTAATTGAGTCTTTAACTCTTTTAATTCTGTTAGTGCCATTCTATAAGGGGGTATGGAGACTGGGCGTGTATCTGGAGCTAACTCTATTTGGAACTCAATCTCTTGATTTGGGGGTACACCTGGTAGATCATCTGGGAGGACGTCTACAAACTCCTGGACTACTGGAACATCCTCTACTTTTAGTTCTTCTTTCTTAATATCTTTAACAAATGCCAAGTATCCTTGATAGCCCTTTCGCAATAAACGTTGGGCACACATTAAGGATATAAGATTTTCAGAAATCTCACTCCGTTCACCATGAAATACAAAGGAGGGCTCCCCTGGAATATTCAATTTAACTATCTTATTATAGTAATCCAGGGTGGCATGACAAGATGCCAGCCAATCTATGCCTAAGATGACATCGAAGTCGGTCATATCTAACAGCATTAGGTCTACTGTTGTATTTATTTCTCCGACTCTTATCTTGCAAGCCCGGTAGCCTCGTTCTATTAGTAGGGTGCCTCGAGTAGACGTAGTTACTAAGAACGGATATTCTAATCTAACAACATTTTGCTTAAAGTTCTTAGCAAAGAATGGTGACATATAGGAATGCATAGAGCCAGAGTCAAACAAAACATGTGCAAAGTTTGATTCAATTAGAAGGGTACATGTTACCACCATATTAGACACCTGAGCATCTTGTTGGGTTAAGGCGAATACTCGAGCGGTCCCTTGGCCTGCCAAAGCTTGACCTCGACCACCTTATCCTCTGCCAACACCTCTTCCGATTCCATTGCCTCCTATAGTTACAGAGGCTCTGTTGGCAACAGTGGCCTCTAATTGATTAGGGCGTACTGATCCTTGGCCAGATCTCGTGTAGAGTTAGGGGCAATCTCTTTTGATGTGGCCCTGTTGACCACATTGGTAACAGACCTTAATGTTGCTGTTGGCAAAACAAGCTCCGAAGTGGTTTCTTTCACACTTAGAGCACCAGTGTCACATCCCAAAAATTGAGTATGTGAAAAGATACTACTCATTTGATATAATTCTCAAACATACGTTATATACATATATTCTGTAAGGTTTTACATTCAACCTTAATCATTCATTCCACACTACAGAATTATATTCATCTGATAAGCAAATATAGACATACATAGTCTGATATTTCTATCTCATCGCAAGCTTAGGAGACCTATAGAAAGTACAGAGCGTTTCTAATATCCACATTAATAAGTACTGGTGTCCCACCAGACAGAAATAGAGAATAATCTCAATGGGCTTCTAATTTTCAAACGGATACTCTTGTTCTTTATTTTCTGTATCTGAAAAAAAATAATCATAGGGAGTGTGAGTTTATTTAAAAACTCAGTAAGTAAATAACTGTACTATATAAAATATCAAAAGTACAAATACCACATTTACTCATATAATTAATTGTCTTATACATCGAGTAGTATGGGACTCTAACCCTTTCAAACTCATGAATAAGATTTCATAGATATACACCGAGTAGTATGGGACTCTAACCCTTTCAAACTCGTGAATAAGATCTCATAGGTATACGCCGAGTAGTATGGGACTTTAACCCTTTCAACTCGTGTATAGGTTTCATAGATATGCACTGAGTAGTATGGGACTTTAACCCTTTCAAACTCGTGTATAAGATTTCTTAGATATACACCGAGTAGTATGGGACTTTAACCCTTTCAAAATCGTGTATAAGATTTCTTAGATATACACCGAGTAGTATGGGACTTTAACCCTTTCAAACTCGTGTATTAGATCCCGTAGATCTTTACTCATTAATAAAATAGTGAGAATTCATCACACAGTACAATTGTCATGAAATAAATAATTTCTTCATACTCTTATTTCTACTGATCATCATATACTCCCATATGAAAAATTAATTGCTTATTATCCAAATAATATTGTAAATGGGACTTATATTGTACTTTGACTAGTAATATCAAATTAGCTGAGCAAGGTTATTCACTCACCTTGATGTTTGTCCAAGTTTACCTTGTTCCACACTAGAATTTGTGTAGGAAAATTTCCTAGTAAAATATATTACAAGGAATCATAAGAAAGGAAACAAAATCACGAAAATACGTAAAATTTTCTGACTGCTACAGTAACGGGTTGCTACAGTACGGTTTGCTACAGTGTCGGTTCGCTACAGTAACGGTTCGCTACAGTAACGTTGACTGCTACAGTACCGTTGACTGCCGACACTACAGTACTGCTACAGTAACCCGAAGAAAATTTTCCAGATTTTGTTTCGAAATTCCTGGTCGCTACAGTAACTCGGTTTTGCAGAAAAATCTTTCAAAAATTCATCCTTTCCTTTCTTGTTTCAAAACCAGAATTTCAACTCTTTTAACCGATTATAACTCAAATATAACTTCTAAAACAACTGAGATTCATGAATTATCATCAAAATCTTCAAGAACAAAACCTCCTCTGATCTTCTACATAAACTGAAATTTAAGGAAAATAATCGGATTAAAGCTTACCTTTGATCCTTACAAAGCTTTTGAACCGAACAAATAATCGAACTTCTGAAGATCAAGGAAAGGATTTGAGAAGAAAATGAAGAACTGAGAAAGAATCTTTTCTGCTTCCTTCGGCTGAGTGAAAAATATGAGGTTACTATTGAAACTTTATATTAAATATTTCTAATGGGTTATTCAATAACCCATGGGTATCCATAACCCAACATCCAAACCCATCCAGTCAATTTACAATAAATGGATTAATTGACCATTCTGCAACCACTTTTCCATGAATTTCACCATTCTTAGAATATATCCCTCATTGTGCAAATATTTAGTCCAGTCATTTAACTCAATTTTCATAAATAATATTCAAAGAGAACAATTAAATATGAAAATTAAAAATGACCAAAATAAATAACTAAAGTAACGTTGTAGAATTCTAAAATACTCTTAAGCGAATTATATTCTGAAATTAACGGGTATTACATTCTACCCCCCTTAAAAGAATTCGGTCCTCCGAATTAAAATCTTACCTCAAGTTTCAAATAAATGTGGATAGTTTTTCCACATCTCATCTTCTGCCTCCCACGTAGCTTCCTCGCGAGAATGATTTCTCCAAAGAACCTTGACAGTAGGAATTTCTTTGGTACGCAATTTCTTGACTTTTCTATCAAGGATAGCTACTGGTACCTCTTCGTAGGTGAGAGTTTCATCAAAATGAACTTCTTGGGGTTGAATGACATGAGAAGGATCAGGAAGATACTTCCGTAGCATGGACACATGAAATATTGGATGAACTCCCTCTAGGTTGGAAGGTAGGTCTAGGCGATATGCCACATTACCCACTCTGTCTACAACCTCATATGGGCCAACATACCTCGGACTAAGCTTGCCTTTCTTCCCGAATCTCATTACTCCTTTCATAGGTGAGATTCGTAAGAAAACCATATCACCTATTACAAATTCAAGGTCACGTCGTCGGTTGTCCGCATAAGACTTCTGTCTACTCTGAGCAGTTAACAACTTCTCTCTGATCAGTTTAACTTTATTTATATCTTCCTGTATCATCTCAGGTCCAAATATTTTGGTTTCACCAAGTTCAAACCAACCTATAGGAGATCGACACCGTCTCCCATACAAAGCCTCAAAAGGTGCCATCTGAATACTGGCTTGGTAACTGTTATTATAAGCAAATTCAATAAGAGACAAATGATCTTCCCAACTTCCACTGAAATCCATCACACAAGCTCTTAGCATATCCTCTAAAGTCTGAATTGTCCTTTCGGACTGTCCATCAGTCTGAGGATGGAATGCTGTGCTAAGATTCACTTTGGTACCCAAAGCCTCTTGAAAGACCTTCCAGAACCGAGAAGTAAACTGAGGTCCTCGGTCTGATATAATGGATATTGGTACACCATGAAGTTTCACTATTTCTTTAACATAAAGTCGAGCAAGTTTTGCTACACTGAAAGTGGTATGAACAGGAAGAAAATGTGCTGACTTAGTAAGTCGATCCACTATGACCCATATTGAATCATTTCCTTTTGTTGACCGAGGTAAACCTACTACAAAATCCATGGTGATCCTTTCCCACTTCCATTCGGGAATATCTAGTTTTTGCATCAATCCAGGTGGTCGTCGATGTTCAGCTTTAACTTGCTGACAAGTCAAACATCGAGCTACAAAGTCAGTCACGTCTCGCTTCATGCCCTCCCACCAATAAACTTGTTTCAAGTCCTGATACATTTTCACAGCACCAGGATGTACAACGTAGGGTGAACCATGAGCTTCCATTAAGATTTCATGCTTCAAAGATTCAATGTTGGGGACACAGAGTCTACCATTAAACCATAAGACTCCTTCTTCATCTACCAAGAAACGTGGTGCTAGACCTTGCCTTGCCTTATCTCTTATTTTGACCATATCAATGTCACCTTCTAAAGTTGCTTTTACTTTTTCAACAAGGGATGATCTAACTGTTAAATGAGCCAGAAATGTACCTGACTCAGTGATCTCGAAGAATACTCCATCAGCTTCCAATTCTTGTAGTTCATGTATTAGAGACCTCCTTATAGTGGCAATGTGAGCTAAACTTCCCATAGACTTTCGACTTAGAGCATCAGCCACTACATTTGCTTTACCTGGATGGTAAAGGATGGTACAATCATAATCTTTCAGAAGTTCCATCCACCTTCGTTGCCTTAGATTGAGATCTCTCTGCTCAAAAATGTACTTAAGGCTTTTGTGATCTGTAAAAATTTTACAAGTTTCCCCATACAAGTAATGTCTCCATATCTTTAGGGCAAACACTACAGCTGCCATTTCCAAATCATGAGTGGGGTAATTCAATTCATGCTTTTTAAGCTGACGTGAGCCATAAGCTATGACTTTACCATGTTGCATCAACACACACCCTAAGCCTATCTTTGAGGCATCACAGAATACAGAGTAACCCCCTGGTCCTGATGGTAAAATTAAGACTGGTGCAGAAGTTAAACACTCTTTCAATTGGGTGAAACTTTGTTCACATGAATCATCCCAAATGTATTTAACATTCTTTCGGGTTAACTTATTTAATGGAAGAGCCGTCTTAGAGAAATCTTTGACAAAGCGACGGTAATACCCTGCTAAGCCAAGAAAACTACGTACTTCAGACACAGTTGTTGGTCGAGGCCATTGTTTTACTGCTTCAATTTTACTTGGATCTACATGAATACCTTCTTGGGAAATAACATGTCCCAAAAATGTTACATGACTCATCCAGAATTCACATTTTGAGAGCTTTGCGTACAACTGATGCTCTCTCAAAGTCTGAAGCACTTTTCTCAAATGTTCAGTATGTTCTTCATGACTCTTTGAATATACCAAAATATCATCAATAAACACAATTACAAACTTATCAAGGAATGATTTGAACACTCTGTTCATTAAATCCATAAATGCTGCTGGTGCATTTGTCAACCCAAAAGACATCACAAGAAACTCATAATGTCCATACCGTGTACAAAAAGCAGTCTTAGGTATATCATCACTCTTAATTCGTAACTGATGATATCCAGACCTTAGATCAATCTTTGAGAAGTATTTTGCTCCTTGAAGCTGATCAAACAAATCATCTATCCTTGGTAAAGGATACTTATTCTTCACTGTGACTTTATTCAGTTGACGATAATCTATACATAATCTCATAGAACCATCTTTCTTTTTCACAAAAAGAACAGGAGCACCCCAAGGTGAAAAACTTGGGCGAATGAACCCTTTGTTTAACAAATCTTCCAATTGTTCTTTAAGTTCTTTTAGCTCAACAGGAGCCATACGATAAGGTGGAATAGAAATTGGTCTTGTGTCTGGGACCAAATCAATACTGAACTCAATATCTCTTTCTGGTGGTAATCCAGGTAAATCTTCTGGGAACACATCTGGGAATTCATTAACCACATGAATGTCTTCTAACTTCTGTTCTTTCTTTTCTAAATCTTTGATAAAAGCTAGAAATCCCTGACATCCCTTTCGCAACATACGCTGGGCACTTAACATAGATATCATGTTGCAAGGTACATCACTTCGATCTCCTTGAAACACAAAATTACTCCTCCCCGGTATATTAAAGGAAATAACTTTGTCACGACAATTTATAGTAGCATGACAAGAAGATAGCCAGTCCATCCCTAGAATCACATCAAAATCTAACATATTGAGAACCATAAGATCTATCTCAGTTTCCATGCCTCCAACGATTATTTTACAAGAACGATAACATGTTTTAACCATCAAAGTCTCTCTCATCGGTGTGGAAACCAAGAATGGTTCTTTAAGAATAATCGAATCAATTGCAAATCTCTTGGCAAATAGGGGTGACACATATGAGTGAGTAGAACCGGGGTCAAACAAAATACGTGCAGCAAAAGTATTAACAGATAATATACCTGTAACTACAGCATTGGATGTTTGAGCATCCTGTCGGGTTAGAGCATATATTCTTGCATTTCCTCTGCCAGCAGCTTGTTTTCCACGGTCACCTTGGCCTCTTCCAGAACCTCTTCCCATACTACCCCCTGTTGAAGGGGTTGGTGTTTGAGTAATAGATTGTGGTCGAGGTGGCAAAGTAGACCCTTGACCTGGTCTTGTCATGAGCTGAGGGCACTCCCTTATAAAATGTCCTTTTTGTCCACAGTGAAAACAGCCTGTACCAACAGTGTTTAACCTGCATTCTCCGAAGTGAAACTTTCCACATTCAGGACATTGAGGTTTTTCCCTTCTACCTTGAGTACCTCCTCTACTAGAAGAGCTAAAACCACCCCTGCTCTCTGAACGAGGCTTAGCCACACTGGCTATAGAATAAGATGACTTAGTAGGAGTGGCTGGAGCATGTTGTGGTGCAGTAAAAGTCCCTGAGTCTTCCCCTTGATTAAAAGATCTCCTATATCTGGCCTTCTTCTTTTGACGATATTCTTCTTTATTCTTTGACCTCCTTTCCATTCTTCGGGCCACATCAACAGCTTCTGAGTACGAAGAGTAATCATTCATATTAGAACCCACTTGATCATATAAGGCATCACGAAGCCCTTCCACAAACTTTTCTATTTTCTTCCTTTCAGAAGGAATGATTTCAGGGGCATATTCAGATAATTTAACAAACTGAGCTGAATATTCATCAACAGTCATGGTTCCCTGCCGTAGATACAGAAAATCTCTGGCCCTGGATGATCGTTCACTTGCCGGAAGAAATTCATCCATAACCAATCTGTAAAATTCTGTCCACATAACTGGCGGTGCGCCTTGAATTCTAGCTTTCTTCCAGTTCCTCCACCATTTACCAGCCCTACCTTTTAACTGAAAGGAAGTGAATTCTACCTTTTGAGTAGGAGAACACCCTATAGCATCACAGATTGCTTCACAATCTTCAAGAAAACATTGTGGGTCCTCTTTGGGATCTTCCCCTGAAAAAGTAGGAGGCCTCATTTTCTGGAATTCAGACATTCTTACCTCTCTTACATTAACTCCTCCCGCTAACGGAGCTGGTGGTACATTTTCAGCTTCAACAATAGGAGGATCCACTGGCAGGTTAGCTTGTGCAGCTCGACCTCTCATTTCAGCCTCAAATCGGTCAAATCGTTCATTCATCAAATGAATCACATGTGCAATAGTTGCATTACCAACATGAGCATCAGGTTCGACTCTTCTTGCTTGCTCACTAGTTGCGCCCTCAGTACTTTGAGCATGTAAACTATCACCACGGTTAGGATCATCTTGCACATGTACTGGTGGATTTATGGCCCTTCTTGGACCCATATGCTCATTATTATTAGAAGATCCTTCTGACATTGATCTGTCACAGATCTACACACATAACAAACAATTTTCAGACATAAACAAAATATCACTTACTAGCCCCACTGAGAAGTTATCTATAAAATGACGTTATACTCTACAAGGTCTTTTATGGAACCTAATCCTATGGTCATGCCGCGGCTCATGACAATAGGGAAGGGCCCACAAAGATCACTTTGCTCTGTACTCTATAGGGGACCTATAAAACCTTTCCTCTGATACCAAATTTGTCACATCCCAAAAATTGAGTATGTGAAAAGATACTACTCATTTGATATAATTCTCAAACATACGTTATATACATATATTCTGTAAGGTTTTACATTCAACCTTAATCATTCATTCCACACTACAGAATTATATTCATCTGATAAGCAAATATAGACATACATAGTCTGATATTTCTATCTCATCGCAAGCTTAGGAGACCTATAGAAAGTACAGAGCGTTTCTAATATCCACATTAATAAGTACTGGTGTCCCACCAGACAGAAATAGAGAATAATCTCAATGGGCTTCTAATCTTCAAACGGATACTCTTGTTCTTTATTTTCTGTATCTGAAAAAAAATAATCATAGGGAGTGTGAGTTTATTTAAAAACTCAGTAAGTAAATAACTGTACTATATAAAATATCAAAAGTACAAATACCACATTTACTCATATAATTAATTGTCTTATACATCGAGTAGTATGGGACTCTAACCCTTTCAAACTCATGAATAAGATTTCATAGATATACACCGAGTAGTATGGGACTCTAACCCTTTCAAACTCGTGAATAAGATCTCATAGGTATACGCCGAGTAGTATGGGACTTTAACCCTTTCAACTCGTGTATAGGTTTCATAGATATGCACTGAGTAGTATGGGACTTTAACCCTTTCAAACTCGTGTATAAGATTTCTTAGATATACACCGAGTAGTATGGGACTTTAACCCTTTCAAACTCGTGTATAAGATTTCTTAGATATACACCGAGTAGTATGGGACTTTAACCCTTTCAAACTCGTGTATTAGATCCCGTAGATCTTTACTCATTAATAAAATAGTGAGAATTCATCACACAGTACAATTGTCATGAAATAAATAATTTCTTCATACTCTTATTTCTACTGATCATCATATACTCCCATATGAAAAATTAATTGCTTATTATCCAAATAATATTGTAAATGGGACTTATATTGTACTTTGACTAGTAATATCAAATTAGCTGAGCAAGGTTATTCACTCACCTTGATGTTTGTCCAAGTTTACCTTGTTCCACACTAGAATTTGTGTAGGAAAATTTCCTAGTAAAATATATTACAAGGAATCATAAGAAAGGAAACAAAATCACGAAAATACGTAAAATTTTCTGACTGCTACAGTAACGGGTTGCTACAGTACGGTTTGCTACAGTGTCGGTTCGCTACAGTAACGGTTCGCTACAGTAACGTTGACTGCTACAGTACCGTTGACTGCCGACACTACAGTACTGCTACAGTAACCCGAAGAAAATTTTCCAGATTTTGTTTCGAAATTCCTGGTCGCTACAGTAACTCGGTTTTGCAGAAAAATCTTTCAAAAATTCATCCTTTCCTTTCTTGTTTCAAAACCAGAATTTCAACTCTTTTAACCGATTATAACTCAAATATAACTTCTAAAACAACTGAGATTCATGAATTATCATCAAAATCTTCAAGAACAAAACCTCCTCTGATCTTCTACATAAACTGAAATTTAAGGAAAATAATCGGATTAAAGCTTACCTTTGATCCTTACAAAGCTTTTGAACCGAACAAATAATCGAACTTCTGAAGATCAAGGAAAGGATTTGAGAAGAAAATGAAGAACTGAGAAAGAATCTTTTCTGCTTCCTTCGGCTGAGTGAAAAATATGAGGTTACTATTGAAACTTTATATTAAATATTTCTAATGGGTTATTCAATAACCCATGGGTATCCATAACCCAACATCCAAACCCATCCAGTCAATTTACAATAAATGGATTAATTGACCATTCTGCAACCACTTTTCCATGAATTTCACCATTCTTAGAATATATCCCTCATTGTGCAAATATTTAGTCCAGTCATTTAACTCAATTTTCATAAATAATATTCAAAGAGAACAATTAAATATGAAAATTAAAAATGACCAAAATAAATAACTAAAGTAACGTTGTAGAATTCTAAAATACTCTTAAGCGAATTATATTCTGAAATTAACGGGTATTACAACCAGGGTCTTTGTTAACCCCATGTACCACTTTGTTGATGCTGTGGTGCACTAGCGGTAGAGGCTACATATCCAGTGGTTTTGGTGGGTGCAGAACTCCCTCCGTGGTAGCGTGATTTCTCATCTTGTTTTTTTTTCTTTTGTTATTCCATTTTTTGTTATGCATATCTCTTTCTTCCATCATACGGGCGATGTCGATGGCTTCTGCGTAGCATGAAAGTCCCGTATCTTTGATCCCACCATGTCAAATAGAGACTCTCGAAGGCCTTTAATAAATCGTCGGATCCTTTCTTTTTCATTTAGGACCATGTGAATAGCATATTCTGAAAACTCTACAAATAGATCGTCGTATTCATCGACAGTTCACGTTCCTTGTTGGAGTGTCTCAAACTGGTTCATCTTTGCTTCCCGTATGCTTTATGGAATAAATTGTTCTCAAAAAATTCTTTTAAAGTCCTTCCATTTGAGGGGTGGGGCATTTCTGGCCATGCCCTTCTTCCACGTTCGCCACCAGTGATCTGCCTTACCTTTTAATTGAAAGGTAACAAGAGTCACTTTTTGAGGTTCAGGGCACTCCAACGTGTCAAGGATTTTCTCACAGTCATCAAGAAAGCACTGTGGGTCTTCATTAACATCTCCTGCAAAGGTTGGTGGATTCAGCTTCATGAATTCTGAGATCTTGACCTCTGCCCCTACCCTATCTTGAGGAGGAGGTGGGGGTGGCATCTGGTCTGTCTCTTGCTTTCTTGCAACATGTAATGATGCCTACGAGCCATCTTCAGATAACTGTCCCATCAAAAGTTCCTTCAGCCCATTTACCTCGTTCTGTATTGTAGCTAATGCTTCTATTACTATAGTCGCGTCAATTTGTAATGGTACTCCACCACTTCTTCCAGGGTTTACAGTAGGTATCTCTCTATTTTATGCATGGTTACCTTCTGTACAGTTAGGTGTCTCTAACCTTCCACCTACTGACTGAGTAACTAGAGGGACCAGGGCCCTGCCAGATCTTGTGCGGATTCCTGAAGCATTTGATTTTCTTGGTACCATCTAAACTTATCCTACAATTGAAAATAATATGTATTGTCACTATTATGCTTCAAGGGTAACACACGAAAGAAAAGGATTTTAAACTCTATAGGGCTTTTGGTGGATCTTCGTCCTATGGTCGTGCTGCAGTCACGACAATAGGGGAAGGCCACTAAAGACACCTTGCTCTGTAATCACTAGGAGACCTAATAACCTTTGCTCTGACACCAACTTTGTTACGACCCATTTTCTGGGCACATGATCAACACAATGATGAATATTCTATCACTGTAAGCCTTTCGATAAATTCTACCCACGAGTTAAATTATTAGTCATTATCTCTATATTATCAAAATAACCATTTCTGAAGAAAATATATCAAATTTTCTTGTTTGAAATTCATAGAGATAATTTGCATATAGTAATAGATCCTCAATATAAAATACATTATTGTACTGAAATACAAGCCAAATACCAAACCCTGACCTAGATGTCCTAGATGGAGAGCAACATAATTTACATCAAAAGAAGGGCCTACCCGACAGCGGGAAGGTCCAAGGTGATCTACTCCTCTAGCGGATATTCTTCGCCGGTAACCTGATCTAAACAAAAAATTTTTACAGAGAGTGTGAGCTTTTAAACTCAATGAGCGAATCAGCCTCGCGTTAATAAAATTCAAATACATCACCAGTCATGCATGTATACCTGAAGGCTCAAACTCAACCAATAGACATAGTTAGAAAATACATACTAGAAGATAAAAATTCATCCAATTCAACAAACGTTACTAGTACTCATCAATGACAATATATCCCGAAGAGCGCATATAGGCCGGCTTACCAATTTTGTATATTTTCGCCATGACGCACAACCTCATCCTCTTAGTTAGGGCGCCTCACAGATCTGTCACCGATTCGGGCTATATCCCTGTAATACCCATGAAAAATAAAATATAAATATTTGTTTACAAACTACTATTACTATTTCAGTATACAGTACTATTCACCCGTATAATACTATTTACGTATACGATACTGTTCATTTATACAATCAAAATGTCAAGTACTAGATGTGGTTTGGTCATAAGAGAAAACTAGAAAGAAGTTTGTAGGAGAAAATGACGTTTTATGTGTAAAAATACCCTCAGGGACTAAATTGAAAGGACTGATTTGAAAAGAAACTTAAAGTTTTAAGGTGAAAGAATAGTTTTCCCTTTAAGTTTTCAATAGTAATAACAAAAAAATTTTTCATCGTACGCGTGAGGTGTACAGTAACTACATTATTAGAAATGTTATTTTCATGAATAGTAAATTGAATATTTTATTAGTGCATAGTATTAAATAGTACCCTTGACTTTTCCTATAAATAGACGCTTCCATTTCACTTCTAAACTCACACCTTCAACTTCTCTTCTTCTCTCCTTAAGTTTCTCTTGCTTCGACGCTAGGCTTCTGAGATTTTGGGCCTTTCCTTTTTGCTTAGGTAATGATACTATGCCTTTCTATGTCTTTCAAATTTTAGAAGTTATTTTCTTAAGTATGCTCTGTGGTTGCGGTTTTGGCCGATCTTCCACATCAGAAAAACTATCCTTAGCTGTTTATATATTATTTTGATTCTCTGATTACCGAAATAGAATGTAAACTGTGAAGAATACATGTCTAGAAAAGTTCTGGCTAAGGAAAGACCTGGTTTTTAAGTGTGTCCAGTGTGACCCTCCACTCTTTCTTGGGAACTTACCTGGTGTACTCTTTTACAGATTATATTCTCTATTTCTGGTATGAATAGTAACCGTATGTATGAATAGTAAACGTATGAATAGTAACTGTACGTATGAATAGTGACCGTACGTATGAATAGTGACCGTACGTATAAATAGTAGCCGTATATATGAACAGTAATGTATGTATGAACAGTATCTGTACGAAAACAATCCTAACGTATTTTCTCTAATCTTTCATGAAAATCTCCGTAGCAGAACATCGAAATTCACCTGAGCACTCTTGTCTGTAACGACTTAGAGAAGTGATACTCGTACGGAATTCAGGTGAGTGAAACGACCCCGTTTTAATAGAGTTTTAGCATTACTGGTGATAAAAAGTATGTCGTAGGACACTCCCAAGATTCATAGGGGGAAATTGGATTCAGAATGACGAATCTAAATAAGATAATTAATCCGTAAGTATGGATAAAATGAAATAAGTATCTTATAATGATGTGAAGTTTGAATGTTTTCAAAAACGAATTAATTGTTACCTTGATATGTGGTTTATAAATCTATAATATAGTTATATACTATACCTGTTATATGGATGAATATTATATTGAGCTTCTGATTATGATATGAAATGCTATTGATTGTGATTGAGCGGGACAGTACCCCCTCTCACGGCAAGGCGAAAAACCCGGTTGACAGGGTGTCTTGACCAATGAGTGTGGAGACAACGATTCCCTCAGTAGGGATATAGCCCGGATTGGTGATAAATCCGTGAGGCGCCCTAGCTAAGAGGATGAGGTTATGCGTCATGGCAGAAATATACATAATTGGTGAGCCGGTCTGTGTGCGCTCTCCGGGATATATTGCCATTGACGAGTACTAGTAACGTTTGTTGAATTGGGTGAATTTTTATCTTCTTGTATGTAAGAGGATGATGTTGTGCGTCATGGCGGAAATATACATAATTGGTGAGCCGGTCTGTGTGCGCTCTCCGGGATATATTGCCATTGACGAGTACTAGTAACGTTTGTTGAATTGGATGAATTTTTATCTTCTGTCTATTGGTTGAGTATGAGCCTTTAGATATGCTTGCATGACTGGTGATGTATTTGAATTTTATTAACGCGAGGCCGATTCGCTCATTGAGTTTAAAATCTCACATTGTTTGTACAACCTTTTTATTCAGATCAGGTTGCCAATAAAGAATATCCGCTAGAAGAGTAGATCACTTTGGACCCTCCCGCTATCGGGTAGACCCCTTTATTGTTGTAGATTATGTTGCTCTGTAATCGTATAGGACATCTAGGTCAGGGGTTCGACATTTGGCTTGTATGTCAGTATAATAATGTATTTTATGTTGAGGATATATTATTACATGCAAATGATCTCTATGAATTTCAAATAAGAAAATTTGATATATTTTCTTCAGGAATGATTATTTTGATAATATAGAGATAATGACTAATAATTTAACTCATGGGTAGAATTTATCGAAAGGCTTACAGTGATGGGATATTCATCATTGTGCCGGTCATGTGCCTAGAAAACGGGTTGTGACAATCCCTATTGAGGGAATCGTTGTCTTCACACTCGTTGGTCAAAACACCCTTTAAACCGGGTTTTTCGCCTTGCCGTGAGAGGGGGTACTGTCCCGCTCAATCACAATCAATAGTACAGTATTTCATATCATAATAAGATGTATAGTGTAATATTCATTCATATAACAAGTATAGTATATAATTATATTATAGGTTTATAAACTACAAATTAAGATAACAATTAAACTATTTTTGAAATGATTCAAACTTCACATCATCATGAAATACTTGTTTCGTCTTATCCATACTTCTGGATTAATTATCTCCTTAGATTCATCATTCTGAATCCAATTTACCCCTATGAATCTTGGGAATGTCCTACTACATACTTTTTATCACCAGTAATGCTAAAACCCTATCAAAACGGGGTCGTTCCACTCACCTGGATTCCGTACGAGTATCGATTCTTTAAGTCGTTACGGACAAGAGTACTCAAGTGAATTTCAGTGTTCTGCTACGGAGATTTTCATTAAAGATTAGAGAAAAAAAGTTAGGATTGTTTCGTACAGATACTGTTTATACATATGGTTATTATTCATATGTACGGTTACTGTTCATATATGTAGTTACTATTCATATGTATGGTCACTATTCATACATACAGTTACTGTTCATATATATAGTTACTATTTATACGTACAGTTACTATTTATACTAGAAATAGAGAATACAATCTATAAAATAGTACACCAGGTAAGTTCTCAGGAAAGAGTGGAATGTCGCAATTAACATACTTAAAAATCAGGTCTTTCCTTAGCTAGAACTTTCCTAGATATGTATTCTTCATAGTTTACATTTTATTTTGGTAATCAGAGAATCAAAATAATATATATAGGCAGCTAAGGACAGTTTTTCTAATGTGGAAGATCAGCCAAAGCCGCAACCACAAAGCATACTTAAGAAAATAACTTTTAAAAATTAAAAAATATAGAAAAGGCATAATATCCTTACCTAAGCTGAAAAGGAAAGGGCCAAAATCTTAGAGGTCTTGCGTCGAAGCAAGAGAAACTTAAGAAGAGTAGAAGAGAAGTTGAAGGTATGAGTTTAGAAGTGAAATGGAAGGGCCTATTTATAGAAAAAGTCAATGGTACTATTTGATACTATACACTAATAAAATATTTAATTTACTATTTATGAAAATGACATTTTTAATAATGCAATTTACTGTATACTTTAATAATTTAACTTACTGTGCAATATGCGAAAATATCACAGCGGCTTTGAATTATTGGTTACTATTGGAAATTTAAAGGGAAAACTATCGTTTCACCTTAAACCTTTAAGTTTCTTTTCAAATCAGTCCTTTCATTTTAGTCCCTGAGGGTATTTTTACACATAAAACATCATTTTCTTATACGAATTTTTTTCTAGTTTTCTCTTATGACTAAACCACATCTAGTTCTTGGCATTTTGATTGTATAAGTAAACAGTATTATATACGTAAATAGTATTATTCGGGTGAATAGTACCGTATACTAAAATAGTAACAGTAGTTTGTAAACACGCATTTATATTTTATTTTTCATGGGTATTACAATTTCTACCTCAAAACTCCAAGAAAACAAAGCACAAAGCAACAAGGACTCTCATAGAAATGAAACTTTGCACTTGACACTAAAAAGAGCTAGTTTTGGCTCTCGGTTTGTCACATCTCAATTTTGAGCATGTGAGTAATTCTATAAACTCGAAGGTAAACTTCTATGATATCCCATAAAATTTCTGACCAGTACTAATGCATAACATAATTTTCCAATAAAGAGATTTTTGCATATATACATATAAAAAGTTCAACATATGAAACAGTAAACATAAGCCCAATATCATACAGTATAATACAATTTTCCAAGCTTAGGTGACCTATAGAGATTACAGAGCATTTCCTAAGCTTTTAGATTCATAAGCCCTCCAAACAACATGGAAAGTATCCTCAAGGAATACTAATCCTCCAGCGGATTTCCTTTGTTCTCATCCACTGTATCTAAAAAAATATTCATAGAGAGAGTGAGTCCATCAAAACTCAGTGACTAAATGACTATGCAATAATAAATGTGTCACAAGTACAAATACTATAATTATTATCACAATAAGAACAGTTATATTCATATCCAAGGTTTCTATACCTCTGTATTTGGTTTATGTTCAGGGATTTAGTTCCCGTTGTATTTATATTTACAATCATTACATGCATTGGTATCTTGGGGGATCAAACCCTCAACCATTCCATGTGTATAATTTCATGCATTGGTATCTTGGGTCAAGCCTTCAACCATTCTATGTGTGTATTTGCATGCATTGGCATCTTAAGACAAGCCCTCAACCATTTCATGTGTATTATATTCTCAATCATAATTCTCATCAATATAATATTAAATCAAACAATAATTTCTATTTTCTAGCTATCATCATTAAATAGAGAATTTAATTGCGATATGATGTAGGATTTATATTGTACTTGGAATACAAATAAATAAAATCAGTTAGCAAGGTCATCTACTCATATAGATTTCGTATCCAAGTCACTTTTTCAAGTTGCTACAGAGAAGAGCAGGTGGCTGGATTTCAGGTTCCGCTACGGAGATTTTCGCGAAGATCAGATATAGAAAGTTAGGTTGCTTTTGTACAAAATGTTATTCATACATACGATCACTATTTATATGTATGAATACTATTCATACATACAGTTACTATTTATATATACGATTACTATTCATACATACGGATACTATACATATCGGGAATAGTGAACATAAACCGTAAAAGAATACACTAGGAAAGTTTCCAAGAAAAGGAGATAGGTCACAATGGACACTCTCAAGTACCAAATCTTTCCTTAGTCAGACCTTTCCTAGACATGTATTCTTCATAGTTTTATACTCTACTCCAATAATCAAAAAATAATTTTCAAGCAGTCAAAGATAATTCTTTTCTAATGTAGAGGATCAGCTAAAGCTACAACTACAGAGCATACTAAGAATTTAACCTCTAAATATTTACAAGAATTTAAAGAAGCATAGTATCCTCACCTTGGATCTAGACTAAGGAGGAAAGACTTAAAATTTTAGAGCTCTAACATCAGAGCAAGAGAAGTTTTAAGGAGAGGAGAGAAGAGAGACTAAAGGTGTGAGTTTAGAAGTGAAATGGAAAGGCTTATTTATAAGAGAAGTCAAGATACTATGTACTAATAAAATATTCATTTTACTATGTGCTTTAATAATTCAGTCTACTATGCACTAATAATTCAGTCTACTATGCACTAATAATTCAGTTTGAAACTATACATTTCACTGTGCAATCACGAGATGGTTGAGTTATTGATTACTATTGGGAACTAAAGGAAAAATTATCTTTTCGCCTAAACCTTTAAGTTTCTTTTCACTTTTATTCTTTTCAATTTAGTCCCTAAGGGGATTTTCTCATATAAAATATTATTTTTCTCCCAGTTTCTTTCAGATTCCTCTTATGCTCAAGCTATATTTTATCCAAGGGATAAATTCTATATCATAACATCCATTATATCTCACAATTTATGCAATCTATAAATAAAAATCCGTATTTTCAACAATATGCACAAACAAGTATAAAAAAATTAAACAAGTAAAGAAATTATTTTCTCCAAAATAAATTTATCGTAATTCTTGAATATTTATAACTTTAAAATATAGTGGGTATTACATTCTACCCCCTTAAAGAATTCGATCCCTTGAATTCAGAAACTTACCTCATGATTCGAATAGGTGTTGATATTTCGTCTACATCTCATCCTCTATTTCCCACGTGGCCTCTTCGTGAGAATGATTCCTCCACAGAACTTTGACAATGAAAATTTCCTTAGTGCGAAGTTTCTTGACTTGCCTATCGAGAATGGCTACTGGCACCTCTTCATAGACAAGAGTCTCATCAAACTGCACGTCTTATAGCTGAATGATGTGAGAGGGGTCAGAAAGATACTTACGTAGCATCGATACGTGAAATACTAGTTGTATTCCCTCTAGGTCCAAAGGCAAGGCTAGGCGGTATGCCACGTTACTCACTCTTTCCACGATCTCATAAGGACTAGTATATCTTGGATTGAGCTTCCCTTTCCTTCCGAATCTCATTACTCCCTTTATCAGTGAGATTCGTAAGAAAACCATATTACTAACAGAAAACTCTAGGTCACGTCGTCGGTTATCTGCATAGGACTTTTGTCTACTCTAAGCGGCTAATAACCTCTCCCTGATTAGCTTAATTTTATCCACGGCCTCCTGTATCATCTCAGGTCCCACCATTTTGAGTTCACTTAGTTCAAACTAACCAATAGGAGATCGACATTGCCTCCCATATAATGCCTCGAAAGGAGCTATTTTAATGCTAACTTGATAACTATTATTATAAGCAAATTCAATAAGTGACAAGTGGTCTTCCCATCTTTCATCGAAATATATCACACATGCTCTCAGCATATCCTCTAAGGTCTGAATAGTCCTATCAAACTGACCATCAATCTAAGGGTGAAAATTTGTGCTCAATTCTACTTTAGTGCCTAGA
This sequence comes from Biancaea sappan, assembly GCA_037074585.1. Classification (NCBI taxonomy): domain Eukaryota; kingdom Viridiplantae; phylum Streptophyta; class Magnoliopsida; order Fabales; family Fabaceae; genus Biancaea; species Biancaea sappan. The sequence continues at coordinate 13,266,378 of CM073491.1, read as the reverse complement.
GCTTTCTAAAAGGTTGTCCAGAATCGGAAAGTGAACTGGGGTCCTCGATCTGATATAATGGACACTGATATGCCATGGAGCTTTACTATCTCCTTCACGTACAGTCGACTAAGTTTCGTTACATTATAGGTGGTATGAACATGAATGAAATATGCCGACTTAATAAGTCGATCCACAATGACCCATGTAGAGTAGTACCCATTCAAAGATTGAGGTAAACCTACCACAAAGTCCATAGTAATCCGTTCCTATTTTCACTCAGGAATCTCAAGCCTCTGCATCAACCCAGGTAGTCTCTGATATTCGAATTTGACCTGCTAGCATATCAAGCATCAAGCGATAAACTCAATCATATCTCGCTTCATGCCCTCCCACCAATAAACTTGTTTCAAGTCCTGGTACATCTTGGTGGCACCGGGATGAACAACATATAGTGCACCGTGAGCCTCTTGTAAAATCTCCCGCTTCAAGGGTTTAACTTATGGAATACACAACCTCCCGTTAAACCATAACACACATTCCTCGTCTACTAAGAAACCTTGTACTAAACCTTCCTTCGCGTTGTCTCTAGTTTTAACCATTTCGGCGTCATTCTCCAATGTTGCCTTCACCTTTTCTACAAGGAAGGACTTAACCGTTAAGTGAGCCAAGAAAGTACTTGACTCAGTAATTTCAAAGAATACTTCACTAGCCTCTAACTTCTACAATTCCTGAATCAAGGACCTCCTTACTGTGGTGATATGAGCTAGACTTCCCATTGACTTCTAACTAAGGGCATCCGCTACCACATTTGCCTTCCCTGGATGGTAGAGAATGGTACAGTCATAGTCCTTTAAGAGTTCCATCCATCTCTGTTGCCTTAAATTGAGATCCTTTTGTTCGAAGATATATTTAAGGCTCTTATGATCCGTGAAAATCTCACATGTCTCCCCATACAAATAATGCCTCCAAATCTTCAGAGTAAATACTACAACTGTCATCTCTAGATCATGAGTAGGGTAATTGAGTTTATGCTTTTTAAGCTGTCGAGAGCCATAAGTAATGACCCTTTCGCGTTGCATTAACACGCACCCTAATCCTACCTTTGAAGCATTATAGTATACAGTATAACCCCCTGGTCCCGATGGTAGAACGAGAACTGGTGCAAAAGTCAGACGCTTTTTCAAGTCAGAGAAACTTTACTCGTAAGCATCATTCGAAACATATTTAACATTCTTCAAGTCAACTTAGTCAATGGAAAAGTCAACTTATAGAAATTCTTGACAAAGCAATGGTACTACCCCTTTAAGCCAAGGAAACTACGAACTTTAGATATAGTTGTTGGTTTAGGCCACTGTTTTGCTGCCTCAATCTTACTTGGATCTATATGAACACCCTCTTGGGAGATTACATGCCCCAAGAATGTTACTTGACTCATCCAGAATTCGCATTTTGAGAACTTAGCATATAATTGATGTTTCCTTAAAGTTTGCAACACCGTTCTCCAATGTTTTGCATGATCCTCCAAACTCTTAGAATAAACTAGAATGTCATTAATAAAGACGATCACGAATCTATCAAAGAAAGGTTTGAACACTTGGTTCATAAGATCCATAAATGATGCTGGCGTATTAGTCAACCTAAATGACATTACGAGAAATTTATAATACCCGTATCATGTCTGGAAGGCAGTCTTAGGTATGTCTTCCTCCTTAATCTTCAGTTGATAGTAACTGGATCTCAAATCTATCTTCGAGAAGTACTGTACTCCTTAAAGTTGGTCAAACAACTCATCAATTCTTGGTAAAGGATATTTATCTTTTACTGTGACTTTGTTTAACTGTCGGTAATCTATGCATAATCTTAGAGAGCCATCTTTCTTCCTCACAAAGAGTACTAGGGCACCCCAAGGTGAGAAACTTGGGTAGATAAACTCCTTATCTAGCAAGTCTTGTAATTACTCTTTAAGTTCTTTAAACTCAGCGAGTGCCATACGGTAAGAAGGAATTGAAAATAGTCGAGTGCCTGGAACCAATTCAATGTTAAATTCAATATCCCTCTCTGGTGGTAAACCAGGTAGATTTTCTGAAATACATCTAAAATTCACTAACTACTGGTATCTGTTCAAGACTTCATTCTTCCTTGTCTGTATCTTTGACAAAGGCCAGAAATTCATGACAACCTTTTCATATTATACGTTGAGCGATAACATAGATATCATGTTATAGGGTACCTAACTTCGATCTCCCTGAAATATGAAATTATGTCCCCCTAGTATACTAAAAGAAATGGCCTTGTCATGATAGTTTAATATAGTATGGCATGAGGATAACCAGTCCATGCCTAAGATTAAATCAAAGTCTGTCATACTAAGAAGTATAAGGTTTACCTCCGTCTCTATGTCCCTAGTAGTTACCTTACAAAATCGGTATCCTGATCTAACTACTAAGGCTTTCCCCATCGATGTAGCTACTAAAAATAGTTCATCCAGTATAACTGGCTCAGACTCGAACCTCTTGGTAAACAGATGTGACACATACGAATGTATAGAATTAGGATCAAACAATACATGTGCAGCTAAAGCGACAACTAATAAAGTACTTGTAACAATGGCATTGGATGTCCGGGCATCCTGTCGAGTCAAGGCATATACTCTGGCAGTTCCTCTACCGGCTGCATATTATCCATGACCTCCTTGGCCTATGCCAAATCTTCTCCCAAAGCTACCTCCAGTAGAAGTGGTCGGCGCATGAGCAATTAAAGCAATTCCCGACTAGGTGTGAGATGGGACAATAGATCCCTAACCAGATTCAAAAATGAGTTAAGGGCATTCCCTTTTGAAGTGCCCTTCTTGGCCGCAATGAAAACAACTTGATGTCCTCATCTTCTTGAAGCACTCTCTAAAATGAAAATTTTCACATTCGGGACACTGAGGCTTCCCTCTCTCGGCCTGAGAACCACCCCTACTCAAAGAATTATAACCACCTCCAAATTCTATACGAGATTTAGATAGACTTGCAATGGAAGGGGATGGCCTAACAGATGTGGCCAGAGCTTGTTGCGACATGGTGAAAGGCTTTAAAGTTCCTATATCCCCTCCTGGTCAAGAGATCTCCCAAATCTAGCTTTCTTCTTTTTCTTAAATTCTTCATCATTTTTTGATCTTTTTTCCATTATACGATCAACATCCACAACTTTTAAATAAGAAGAGTAATTTTTCATATTTGGCCCTACGTGTGAGAAAAGGGATCCATGAAGCCCTTCCACAAATTTCTATATTTTTGCCTTTTCAAAAGGAATCATCTAAGGGGCATAGTAAGACAGTTTGACAAACTGAGCTGAATAGTCATCAATAAACATATGTCCTTGTCTTAAGTATAGAAAATCTCTTACCCTTGATGACCACACACTCGATGGAAGAAACTCTCACATAACCATACTATGAAACTCTGCCCATGCATGTAATATCCATAAAAAAAAATAAAATATAAATGCATGTTTGCGAACTACAGTTACTATTTCAGTATACGATACTATTCACCTATATAATACTATTTACGTATACGATACTGTTCACTTATACAATCGAAATGTCAAGAACTAGATATGGTTTGGTCATAAGAGAAAACTAGAAAGAAGTTCGTAGGAGAAAATGAAGTTTTATGTGTGAAAATATCCTCAAAGACTGAATTGAAAAGAAACTTAAAGGTTTAAGGTGAAAGAATAGTTTTCCCTTTAAGTTTTTAATAGTAATGAAAGAAATGGTTGGATCCCAAGAGGGGGGTGAATTGGGTTTTATAAAAATTTCCACAAAACTTAATTGGAAGTTAAAATGATTTTCTGAAATTGGACAATGCTAAAGATAATAATTTAATTCAGAAAATCAAAGTGTTATCAAGATGAATAATCTTATAGTGCAAGTAATTAAAGAGCAAATATAAATCTACACAAATTAATTAATACTTGAGGTAGAAATCAAATATAAACGCAAAGCATTAATTAATTAACTTCAAATGTAAATAGAGTAGGGATAGAGAAAGCAAACTCGGAGATTTATACTAGTTCGACTAATCCGAAGCCTACATCCAGTCCTCAAGAGACCACTTGAGTATTTCCACTATAATTGCAAGTTTAATCCAGGTACTTACAAACCACTACAACATAGATCTTTTCCCCCTTAAGGGTGTCTCTCCCCCTTACAATGTGTTTTCTTTCAAACACTAACTCAAAGAACCAATCCTTGAGCAACTAAATTTGAAGGCTTAAAGAAAATAATGGTGGACACTCCCAAAGTGTAGATAACGTAGAAATTAAGCTCATAATTTTTCTCTAACAATTTAGAGAGAATGAAACTCAAGATAATATGACAAATGAACAATTGAAGCTTGATACAAATGGTGTTGTGAAGTCCCCTTTATATAGTGAAACCTTGAGGCTACAGTGACTGCTTTAGTCAGAATTGCTATAGTAAGCTTCATCATCATTTTTCAACTTTTATACAACAACCAAAAAACTTTATCAACTTTTTTCAACAATCAATATTCTTTTTCAATTTTGCTACAGTAAAAAGCATTCTTTTTCAAATTTTATTACAATACCCAATAAACTTTATCATACTTTTTCAACAACCAATAAACTTTATCATACTTTTTCAACAATCAAATTTCTTTTTCAAAAGTGCTACAGTAAAAAGTATTCTTTTTCAAGTTATATTACAACAACCAATAAACTTTATCATACTTTCTCAACAACTAATAAACTTTATCATACTTTTTTCACAATCAAATTTCTTTTCCAAAAGTGCTACAATAAAAAGTATTCTTTTTCAAATTATATTACAATAACCAATAAACTTTATTATACTTTTTCAACAATCAAATTTCTTTTTCAAAAGTGCTACAGTAAAAAGCATTCTTTTTCAAATTATATTAAAACAATCAATAAACTTTATTATACTTTTTCAATAATCAAATTTTTTTTCAAAAGTGCTACAGTAAAAAACATTCTTTTTCAAATTATATTAAAACAACCAATAAATTTTATCAAAAATCAATTTATATTACTATATATAAATATATAAAGCATTAAATATATTTGGGCCAAGAAAAATTGAATCATGCATTTGGGCCAAGAAGATTAAATCATTCATTTGGGTCAAGAAGATTAAATCATATTATTTGGGCTAAGAAAGATTAAATCATACATTGGGCCAAGAAGATTAAATCATACTATAATTCCCACATATTTGTCATCATCAAAACTTATAGCATAATACATTAGGGCTAACAAGTAAGTCGCCTGCGACTTTTTCGTGATTGCACAGTAAATTAAATGATTAACGCGTGAATTATTTTATTAGAAATGTCATTTTCATGAATAGTAAATTGAATATTTTATTAGTACATAGTATCAAATAATACCCTTGACTTTTTCTATAAATAGGCCCTTCCATTTCACTTCTAAACTCATACCTTCAACTTATCTTCTACTCTCCTTAAGTTTCTCTTGCTTCGACGCTAGGCCTCTAAGATTTTGGCCCTTTCCTTTTCAGCTTAGGTAAAGATGTTATGCCCTTTCTATATTTTTTAATTTTTAAAAGTTATTTTCTTAAGTATGCTTTGTGGTTGCGGCTTTGACTGATCTTCCACATTAGAAAAACTGTCCTTAGCTGCCTATATATATTATTTTGATTCTCTGATTACCAAAATAAAATGTAAACTATGAACAATACATGTCTAGAAAAGTTCTAACTAAGGAAAGACCTAATTTTTAAATATGTTAATTGCGACATTCTACTCTTTCCTGAGAACTTACCTGGTGTACTATTTTATAGATTGTATTCTCTATTTCTGACATAAATAGTAACCGTACGTATAAATAGTAACTGTATGTATGAATAATAACCGTATGTATAAATAGTGACAGTATATATGAATGTGACCGTATATATGAATAGTAACCATATGTATGATCAATATCTGTACGAAAATAATCCTAACTTGTTTTCTCTAATCTTTCATGAAAATCTCCGTAGCAGAACACTGAAATTTACCTGAGTACTCTTGTCTGTAACAACTTAAAGAAGCGATACTCGTACGGAATCCAGGTGAGTGGAACGACCCCGTTTTGATAGGGTTTTAGCATTATTGGTGATAAAAAGTATGTAGTAGGACATTCCCAAGATTCATAGGGGTAAATTGGATTCAGAATGACGAATCTAAGGAGATAATTAATCCAGAAGTATGGATAAGACGAAACAAGTATTTTATGATGATGTGAAGTTTGAATTATTTCAAAAATAGTTTAATTGTTATCTTAATTTGTAGTTTATAAACCTATAATATAGTTATATACTATACTTGTTATATGAATGAATATTACATTGTACATCTGATTATGATATGAAATACTGTACTATTGATTGTGATTGAGCGGGACAGTACCCCCTCTCATGGCAAGGCGAAAAACCCGGTTTAAAGGGTGTCTTACCAACGAGTGTGGAGACAACGATTCCCTCAGTAGAGATATAGCCCGGATTGGTAACAAATCCATGAGGCACCCTAGCTAAGAGGATGAGGTTGTGCGTAATGGCAGAAATATTCAAAATTGGTGAGCCGGCCTATGTGCACTCTCCGGGATATATTACCATTGATGAGTACTAGTAATGTTTGTTGAATTGGATGAATTTTTATTTTCTAGTATGTAATTTCTAACTATATCTATTGGTTGAGTTTGAGCCTTCGGGTATACTTACATGACTGGTGATGTATTTGAATTTTATTAATGTGAAGCCGATTCGCTCATTGAGTTTAAAAGCTCACACTCTCTATAAAATCTTTTTGTTCAGATCAGGTTGCCAGCGAATAATATCCGCTAGAACAGTAGATCACTTTGGACCTTTCCGCTGTCGGGTGGGTCCCTTTTTGTTGTAGATTATGTTTGCTCTGTAACTGTCTAGGACATCTAGGTCAGGGGTTTGGCATTTGGCTTGTATTTCAGTATAATAATATATTTTATATTGAGGATATATTGTTATATGCAAATCATCTCTATGATTTTCAAATAAGAAAATTTGATATATTTTCTTCGTATTTATTAAGAAATGATTATTTTGATCACATAGAAATAATAACTAATAATTTAACTCACAGGTAGAATTTTTTGAAAGGTTTACAGTGATGGGATATTCATCATTGTGCCGGTCATGTGCCCAGAAAACGGGTCGTGACAAAGTTAGTATCAGAGCGAAGGTTGTTAGGTCTCCTAGTGATTACAGAGCAAGATGTCTTTAGTGGGCTCTCCCCTATTGTCGTGACTGCAGCACGACCATAGGACGAAGATCCACCAAAAGCGCTATAGAGTTTAAAATTCTTTTCTTTCGTGTCTCACCCTTGAAGCATAATAGTGACAATACATATTATTTTTAATTGTAGAATAAGTTTAGATGGCACGAGGAAAATCAAATACTTCTGGAATCCGCACAAGATTTGGCAGGGCCTTGGTCCCTCCAACTACTCAATCAGTAGGTGCAAGGTTAGAGACACCTAACCGTGCAGGAAATAACCATACACAAAATAGAAAGATACCTACTGAAAACCCTGGAAGAAGAGGTAGAGTACCACTACAAATCAACGTAGTTGTGGTAATGTAAGTTTTAGCCGTAATGCAGAATGAGGTTAATGGGCTGAAGGAACTCCTAATGGGACAATCATCTGAAGATGGCTCACAGGCATCAATACATGCTGCAAGAGTGCAAGAGACAGACCAGATACCACCCCCACCCCCTCCTCAAGATTGGGTAGAGACAGATGTCAAGATCTCAGAATTTATGAAGCTGAATATGCCAACCTTTGCAGTAGATGTTAATGAAGACCTACAGCATTTTCTAGATGACTGTGAGAAAATCCTTGACACATTAGAGAGCCCTGAACTCGAAGGGTAACCCTTGTTACCTTTCAATTAAGAGGTAAGGCGGACCGCTGGTGGCAAACATGGAAGAAGGGCATGGCCAGAAACGCCCCACCCCTCAAATGGAAGGACTTTAAGAGAATTTTTTGAGAATAATTTATTTCGAAAAGCATATAAGAAGCGAAGATGAACCAGTTTGAGACACTCCGATAAGGAATGTGAACTGTCGATGAACATGACAATCTATTTGTAGAGTTGTATGAATATGCTACTCACATGGTTCTAGATGAAAAAGAAATGATCCGATGTTTTGTTATAGGCCTTCGAGATTCCCTATTTTCAAAAGTAGGATCACGGATACGAGACTTTTCATCTTATACAAAGGTTGTCAACATCGCCCGTATAATGGAAGAAAGAGATATACATAACGAAAAATGGAATAATAAAAGAAAAAGGAAACAAGATGAAAAATCATGTGACCATGGAAGGAGTTCTACACCCACTAAAACTGCTGGACATGTAACATCTACCGCCAGTGCACCACAGCATCAACAAAGTAGTATAGGGGATCAACAAAGGCCCTGGTGCCCTAAGTGTGAAAGAAACCACTTCGGAGCTTGTCTTGCCAACAACAACACTAAGGTCTGTTTCCAATGTGGTCAACAGGGCCACTTCAAAAAAGATTGTCCCCAACTCCACACGAGATTTGGTCAAGGATCAGTACACCCTAATCAATCAGAGGCCACTGTTGCCAACAAAGCCCCTGCAACTATAGGAGGCAATGGAATCAGAAGAGGTGCTGGCAGAGGACAAGGTGGTCGAGGTCAAGCTTTAGCAGGCCAAGGGATCGCTCGAGTATTCACCTTAACCCATCAGGATGCTCAGGCGTCTAATACAGTGGTAGCAGATACCCTTCTGATTGAATCAAACTTTGCACATATTTTGTTTGACTCTGGCTCTACGCATTCCTATGTGTCACCATTCTTTGCTAAGAATTTTATGCGAAAAGTTGTTAGATTAGAATGTCTGTTCTTAGTAACTATGCCTACCAGAGGTACCCTACTAATAGAACGAGGCTACCAGACTTGTAAGTGAAAGTCGGAGAAGTAAATACAATGGCAGACCTAATGTTGTTGGATATGACAGACTTCAATGTCATCTTAGGAATGGATTGGTTGGCATCTTGTCATGCCACTTTGGATTATTATAATAAGATAGTTAAGTTCAATATTCTAGGGGAACCCTCCTTCGTATTTCATGGTGAACGGAGTGAGATTCCTGGAAATCTTATATCCTTAATATGTGCCCAATGTTTATTGTGAAAGGGCTGTCAAGGATACTTGACATTTGTTAAAGATATTAAGAAAGAAGAACTAAAAGTAGAGGACGTTCCAGTAGTCTAGGAGTTTATATATATGTCTGAATTTCAGAAAATGAGGTATCTTACTTTTTTAGGAAAAGATCCCAAAAAGGAACCACAATGTTTTCTTGAAGATTGTGAAACAATCTGTGATGCCATAGGGTGTTCCCTTATTTAGAAGATAGAATTCATTTCCTTTCAGTTGAAAGGTAAGGCTAGCAAATGGTGGAGGAACTGGAAGAAAGTAAGAATCCATGGCCACCACCAGTTGTGTGGTCAGAGTTTCAAGGATTGGTTATAGATAAATTTCTCCCGGCAAGTGTACGATCATCTAGGGTAAGAGATTTTCTGTATCTAAGACAGGGACCCATATCTATTAATGAATATTCTGCTCAGTTTATTAAATTATCTGCGTATGCCGTTGAAATCATTCCTTCTAAAAGAAAAAAAAAAGAAAAGTTTGTAGAAGGGCTTCGTGATGCCTTATATGATCAAGTAGGTCCTAATATGAATAATTACCCTTCATACTCAGAAACTGTTGATATGGCCTAGAGAATGAAAAAGAGGTCGAAGAATAAGGAAGAATACCGAAAAAAGAAGAAAGCAAGATATTGGAGATGTTTTAATTAAGGGGGAGATTTCGAGACTTCGAAATCCCTTACTGTGTCACAACATGCTCCAGCCACTCCTTCAAGGTCTTCTTATTCTACGGCCAGTGTGGCTAAGCCTCATTCAGAGTTCAAGGGTAGTTTCAACTCTTCTAGTAGGGGAGGTACTTAAACTAGAAGGGAAAAACCTCAGTGTCTTGAATGTGGAAAGTTTCACTTCAGAGAATGCAGGTTAAAGACTATCGGTACAGGTTATTTTAACTGTGGACAAAAGGGACACTTTATAAGGGAGTGCCCTCAGCTCATTACAGGACCAGGTCAAGGGTCTAGTTTGCCACCTCGACCACAATCTATTTCTACTTCTGTTACTCGAACACATACCCCTTCAATAGGGGGTAGTATGGGAAGAGGTTCTAGAAGAGGCTAAGGAGACCTTGGAAAATAAGCTGTAGGTAGAGAAAATGCAAGAGTATATGCTCTAACCCAACAGGATGCTCAAACATCCAATGCTGTTGTTATAGGTATATTATCTGTTAATACTTTTGCTGCACGTATTTTGTTTGATCTCAGTTCTACTCACTCGTATATATCACCCTTATTTGCCAAGAGGTTTGAATTTGATCCGATTACTCTTAAGGAACCATTCTTGGTTTCTACACCGATGAGAGAGACTGGGTAGTTAAAACGGGTTATCGTTCTTGTAAAATAATTGTTGGAGGTATGGAAACTGAGACAAATCTTATGATTCTCAACATTTAGATTTTGATGTGATTTTAGAGATATACTGGTTATCTTCTTGTCATGCTATTATGAATTATCGTGACAAGGTTTCCTTCAATATGCCAGGGAGGTGTAATTTTGTGTTTCAGAAAGATCGAAGTGATGCACCTTGCAACATAATATCTATGTTAAGTGCCCGGCGTATGTTGCAAAAAAAATGTCAGGGATTTCTAGCTTTTGTCAGAGATTTAGAAAAGAAAGAACAGAAGTTAGAAGAGATACATGTGGTTAATGAATTCCCAGACGTGTTCTCAGAAGACTTAACTGGATTACTGCTAGAAAGAGATATTGAGTTTGGTATTAATTTGGTCTCAGACATATGACCAATTTCAATTCCACATTATCGTATGGTTCCTGCTGAGCTAAAAGAACTCAAAAGATAATTGGAATATTTGTTAAACAAAGGGTTCATTCGCCCGAGTTTTTCACCTTGGGGTGCTCCTGTTCTTTTTGTGAAAAAGAAATATGGTTTTATGAGATTATGCATAGATTACTGTCAGCTGAATAAAGTCACGGTGAAGAACAAGTATCCTTTACCAAGGATAGATGATTTGTTTAATCAGCTTCAAGGAGCAAGATACTTCTCAAAGATTGATCTAAGGTCTGGATACCATCAGTTACGAATTAAGAACGATGATATACCTAAGACTGCTTTTCGTACACGGTATGGACATTATAAGTTCTCTGATGTCTTTTGGGTTGACAAATACACCAGCAGCATTTATGGATTTGATGAATAGAGTGTTCAAACCATTCGTTGATAGGTTTGTAATTATATTTATTGATGATATTTTGGTGTATTCAAAGAGTTATGAAGAACATACTGAATATTTGAGAATGGTGCTTCAGACTTTGAGAGTGCATCAGTTGTATGCAAAGCTCTCAAAATATAAATTTTGGATGAGTCATGTAACGTTCTTGGGGCATGTTATTTCTTAGGAAGGTATTCATGTAGACCTAAGAAAAATTGAAATAGTAAAACAATGGCCTAGACCAACAACTGTGTCTGAAGTGCGTAGTTTTCTTGGCTTAGTAGGGTATTACCATCGCTTTGTCAAAGATTTCTCCAAGATAGCTCTTCTATTGCATAAGTTAACCCGAAAGAATGTTAAATACATTTGGGATGATTCTTGTGAGTAAAGTTTCTCCCAGTTGAATGAGTGTTTAACTTCTAGACCAGTCTTAATCCTACTATCACGACCAGGGGGTTACTTTATATTCTGTGATGCCTCAAAAATAGGCTTAGGGTGTGTATTGATGCAACATGGTAGAGTCATAGCTTATAGCTCACGTCAGATTAAAAAGCATGAATTAAATTACCCCACTCATGATTTGGAAATGACAGTTATAGTGTTCGCCTTAAAGATATAGAGATACTACTTGTATGGGAAAACCTGTGAAATTTTCACAGATCACAAAAGTCTTAAGTACATTTTTAAGCAGAGAGATCTAAATCTAAGACAACAAAGATGGATAGAACTTCTGAAAGATTATGATTGCACCATCCTTTACTATCCAGGTAAAGCAAATGTGGTGGCTGATGCCCTAAGTCAAAAGTTTATGGGAAGTTTAGCTCATATTGCCATACTAAGAAGGTCTCTAATGCAAGAACTATAGGAATTGGGGGCTAACAAAGTATTCTTTGATATTACTGAGTCGGGTACATTTTTGGCTCATTTAACAGTTAGATCCTCTATTGTGGAAAAAGTAAAAGTAACTTTTGAAAACGACATAGATATGGTCAAAACCAGAGATAATGCAAGGGAAGATTTAGTACCAAGTTTCTTGGTAGACGAAGAAGGAGTTTTATGGTTTAATAGGAGACTTTGTGTCCCCAACATTGAATCTTTAAAACAAGAAATTTTAGTGGAAGTTCACGGTTTGCCATATGTTGTACATCTTGGCGCCGTAAAAATGTACCATGACTTGAAACAAGTTTACTAGTGGGAGGGCATGAAACAAGATGTGACTAACTTTGTAGCTCGATGTTTGACGTGTCAGCAGGTTAAAGTTGAACATCGACGACCACCTAGTTTGATGCAAAAAATTAGATATTCCTGAGTGAAAATGGGAAAGGATCACTATGAATTTCGTAGTAGGTTTACCCTAGTCAACAAAAGGAATGACTCGATATGGGTTATAGTAGATTGACTTACTAAGTCAGCATATTTTCTTCCTATTCATACCACTTTCAGTATGACGAAACTTGCTCGACTTTATGTTAAAGAAATTGTGAAACTTCATGGTGTGTCAGTATTTATTATATCAAACTGAGGACCTCAGTTTACTTCTCAGTTCTGGAAAGTCTTTCAAAAGGCTTTGGGTACCAAAGTGAATCTTAGCACAGTATTTTATCCTCAAACAGATGGACAGTCCAAAAGGACAATTCAGACTTTAGAGGATATGCTGAGAGCTTATGTGATGACTTTCAGTAGAAGTTGGGAAGATCATTTGTCTCTTGTTGAATTTGCTTACAACAACAGTTACCAAGACAGTATCCAGATGGTAGCTTTTGAGGCTCTATATGAGAGGCGATGTCGATCCCCAATAGGTTAGTTTGAGCTTGGCGAAACCAAAATACTTAGACCGAAAATAGTACAGGAAGATATAAATAAAGTTAAACCTATCAGAGAAAAGTTGTTAACTGCTCAGAGTAGACAGAAGTCTTATGCGAACAACCAACGACGTGACCTTGAGTTTACTATAGGTGATATGGTTTTCTTATGAATCTTACCTATGAAGGGAGTAATGAGATTTGGAAGGAAAGGAAAGCTTAGCCTAAGGTATGTTGGTCCATATGAGATTGTGGAGAAAGTTAGTAACGTGGCATATCGTTTAGCTCTACCATCGGATCTGGAAGGAATTCATTCGATTTTCCACGTGTCTATGTTGAGAAAATATCTTCCTGATCCTTCTCATGTTATTCGACCCCAAGAAGTTCATTTTAATGAAACTCTCATCTATGAAGAGGTGCCTGTAGCCATTCTTGAGGTCCTGTGGAGGAATCACTCTCACGAAGAGGCTACGTGGGAGGCAAAAGATGAGATGTGGATAAATTATCCACATTTGTTTGAAACCTGAGGTGAGATTTTAATTCGGAGGATCGAATTCTTTTAAGGGGGTAGAATGTAACACCCGTCAATTTCGGAGTATAATACATTTGAAAGTATTTTGAAATTTTACAACATTATTTTAGTTATTTATTTTGGTCATTTTAATTTTCATATTTAATTGTTCTCTTTGAATATTATTTATAAAAATTAAGATAAATGACTAGACTAAGTATTTTATTGCTGTATGATATATATATATACATATATTTTGTGAATTGAGAAAAATATGAGAAAGAGAAAATTAAATGGAATTAATATAATTATTGAGAAATAATTATAGTCAGATCACTTGGATTTGGAACAATCGAGAATGGGTACCTGTGGGTCACCAAATGACCCATTTGGCTATTAAGCCTTAATTATTCCTCTTTCTCTATCATTCTCACGTTTTCACACATAGGCAAGAAGAAGGAGAGATATTTTCTCTCAACTCCATCAATCTTTCTTTCATTTCTTCTGGTATTTTTCTTGTCTTTGATAAATTTCCTTTTACTGAAGTTTCCAAAGAGAGACGTAAGCTTCAATCTCCTTCATATTTCTCAATTTTCTCTCTATTTTGCCTATTTTCGGATTTAGAGAATTTTGGGTTGATTTGGGGTTCTAATGGATGAATTTAGGTATGGATGTTAGTTTAAAACATTTCTACATGCTGGATAATAATTATAGGAAAGAAATTTGGAGAAAACTAGGAGAAATTCAAGAATTTGAAAATTTGAAGAAAGTAAGGGTTCCTAACTAAAATTTGAGGATTGAGACTTTGTTTGTAGGTTAAAATTGGAGATTTTGGTGTCAAAAGATTTCTTAAACATCAAGGATAAAAACCCATGAAAGAAATCAAAATAAATGGTGTCTTTGATGTTATTTTGGGATTTTTTGGTGAAAAACACGAAAATCGTTACTGTTCATTTTGGAAATTTTTCAGAAAAACATTGTTCATGAAGAAAATTTTTTCATATTTTCGCGGTTACTGTAGCATTGACTTTGGTCAAAGTACTGTAGTGTCGATGGTGGTTAGTTAATCATTAGCTGTTACTATAACAAACCATTACTATAGCTGGCGGTTACTGTAGCAATGGTTAGTTGATCGTTGACCGTTACTGTAGCAATCTAAAAATATTGCATATTTTTATGATTTTGTTCTCTTTCTTATGCTTCCCTGTGATATCTTTTACTGGAAAATTTTCCTACACAAATTCTATTGAGAAACAAGGTAAATTTGGACAATATCAAGGTGAGTGAATAACCTTGCTAAATTAACTTGATATCATTAGACAAAGTATAATATAAATCTCATTTACAATATTATTAGAATGTTAAACAATCAACCTTCTAGTTGATATTATATGATAATAGCTATGATTGATGATAGAAATTCAAAGGAATACAAGTATCTACGGCACATTTATGCACAAAGAGTTTGAGGGTTAAATTCCCAAGTCACTCGGTACAAGTATCTACAACACATTTATGCATAAAGAGTTTGAGGGTTAAATTCTCAAGTCACTCGATGCAAGTATCTACGGCACATAATGCAAAGTGATTAAGGGTTTGATCACCCAAGAAATTATACGTAAATTCAGACAAATGTAATACTACGATTATGTAAAATGAATAATAGATTGACTATGTTAGTAAATGTGGTATTTGTACTTGTAATATTCTATATGGTACAATTATTTATTTACTGAGTTTTTAAATAAACTCACGCTCTCTATAATTGTCTTTTCAGATACTGTAAGTGAGGAGGAAGAATATCTGACTGAGGATTAAGAGTTCCTTGGAGTTGTTCTCCATCTTTTTCTGGTGAGATACCAGTATTAAATAATGTGAATTTTAAGAATGCTCTGTACTTTGTATAGGTCTCCTAGTCTTGCGATGAGATAAACACATCAGATTATATATGTCTGTATTTATTTATCATATGATTATAATTTTGTTGTGTGGAATGAAAAATAAAGGTTGAATGTAAAACCTTACAGAATATAGGTGAATAACTCCTGTTTGAATTTTATCAAATGAGTAGTTGTGGATATTAAGATTGTCCAGAATTTCGGGATACCACTGAGGTTTCCCTATAAATAGTATCTTTTCACATGTTTAATTTTTGGGATGTGACATATCACTTTACTCTGTAATCTATAGGAGACCTAAAAACTGACCTCTGATACCAAAATTGTCACATCCCAATTTTAGGCATGTGAGTAATTCTATAAACTCGAAGGTATACCTCTATGGTATCCCATAAAATCTCTGATCAGTACTAATGCATAACATAATTTTTTAAGAAAGAGATTTTTGCATATATACATATAAAAAGTTCAACATAGTGAAACAGTAAACACAAGTCAAATATCATATAGTATAATACAATTTTTCAAGCTTAGGTGACCTATAGAGATTACAGAGCATTTCCTAAGCTTTTAGATTCATAAGCCCTCTGAATAACATGGAAAGTATCCTCAAGGAATACTAATCCTCCTGCAGATTTCCTTTGTTCTCATCCATTGTATCTAAAAAAATATTCATAAAGAGTGTGAGTTCATCAAAATTCACTGACTAAATGACTGTGTAATAATAAATGTTCACAAGTACAAATACCATAATCATTATCACAATAAAAAAAGTTATATTCATATTCAAGGTTTCTATACCTCTGTATTTGGTTTATGTTCAGGGATTCAGTTCCCGTTGTATTTATGTTCACAATCATTACATGTATTGGCATCTTAGGGGATCAAGCTCTCAATTATTCCATATATATAATTTTATGCATTGATATCTCGGTTCAAGCCCTCAACTATTCTATGTGTATATTTGCATACATTGATATCTTAGGCCAAGCCCTCAACCATTCTATGTGTATTATATTTGCAATCATAATTCTCACCAATGTAATCTTAAATCAAACAATAATTTCTATTTTCTAGCTATCATCATTAAATAGGGAATCTAATTACGATATGAGGTGATATTTATATTGTACTTAGAATAAAAATAAATAAAATCGATTAGCAATGTCATCTATTGACATAGATTCTGTATCTAAGTCACTTTTCTGAGTTGCTATAAAGAAAAGCACGTGGCTGGATTTCAGGTTCCGCTACGGAGATTTTCACGAAGATTAGATATAGAAAGTTATGGTTGCTTTTGTAGAAAATACTATTCATTATGAATACTATTTATATGTATAGTTACTATTTATACATACGATTATTATTCATACGTACTGATACCATACATATCGAGAATAGTAAATATAAGCCATAAAAGAGTATACCAAGAAAATTCCAAGGAAAGGGAGGTGGGTCACAATGGACACTCTCAAGTACCAAATCTTTCATTAGCCAGACCTTTCCTAGACATGTAATCTTCACAGTTTTATACTCTACTCCAATAATCAGAAAATAATTCTCAAGCAGTCGAGGATAATTCTTTTCTAATGTAGAGCATCAGCTAAAGCCGCAACCACAGATCATATTAAGAATTTAACCTCTAAATATTTACAAGAATTTAAAGAAACATAGTATCCTCATCTTGGATCTAAACTAAAGAGGAAAAACCTAGAATTTCAGAGTCCTAACGTCGGAGTAAAAGAAGTTTTAAGGAGATAAAAGAAGAGAGACTGAAGGTGTAAGTTTAGAAGTAAAATGAAAAGGCCTATTTATAGGAGAAGTCAGGGTACTATGAACTAATAAAATATTTATTTTACTATACGCTTTAATAATTCAATTTACTATGCGCTAATAATTCAGTTTACTATGAGGTAATAATTCAGTTTGATACTATACATTTTATTGTGCAATCACGAGGCGGCTGAGTTATTGATTACCATTGGGAACTAAAGGAAAAATTATCCTTTCTCCTAAACCTTTAAGTTTCTTTTCACTTTTTTCCTTTTTAATTTAGTCCCTAAGGGGATTTTTTTTATATAGAATATTATTTTTCTCCCAGTTTCTTTCAAATTCCTCTTATGCTCAAGCCATATTTTATCCAAGGGATAAATTTTATATCATAACATCCATTATATCCCACAATTTATGCAATCTATAAATAAAAATCCGTATTTTCAACAATATGCATAAACAAGCATACAAAAATTAAACACAAAGAGAAATTATTTTCTCCAAAATAAATTTATCGTAATTCTTGATTACTTATAACTTTAAAATATAGCAGGTATTACACATTTCCTCTCCTTTTTCCTGGAAATTTATGGCTCTTCTTTGTGTGCTAAAAACATGGCAAGATTGGGCTCTAATATACTTGGGTTATATGCAAAAAAGTGGAGGAAAAAGGCATGAAAAACTAATGCACAAGGGTAAAGGAGGAAGTGGATTAATGAGAGGATAGAGAGGCACCAGAGGCAACATACACGGATACTCAACACAGCAAGGGGGTAAAATGGAATAGCACTAATGTTATACACCCACCCACATTAATTCCAATACAGAAGCTACAACAAGGAGTGTTGGTTTCAACCGCGTTAAATTACCCAATCCCAAACCATGTTTTCTTGAACGTTGGCCCATTGCTGCCAAACATTCCAAAAATCTATAAAAGTGGTTTAAAGAGGCTGAAACATGGTTGGAAAAAAAGCAATGTGATGCCAAACAAGTGAGTATAAAATACTAATTAAGAATTATGACAAGTTGCTTAGCTATGTACTTAATGCTTGTGATAAAATCAATTAGAAACAACGCTTCGACAATATACTTAATTTCACAATGTTACCACACAATAAATAAAAAACAAGGCTTCCATAGTATACGTAATTTCTCAAATAAAACTAAAACAAATCATAAACCAATCATGCACTACTAAATTATATATGTTTCTTCTAATAATAAGATTACTCAAATTAAACTAAGACAAACTTCTAATTAATTTTATTTCAATTAATTTCTTCTATTTTAAATTATTTTTATCTCAATTAAAATTATTTGTGTCAAATTAAACTAAAACAAGATCACGCAAATAATTTTTATTTTATCTATATATCTATTAAATCAAATTATATATGTTTCTTCTAATAATAATTTTTATCTCAATTAAAATTATTTGTCTCAAATTAAACTAAAACAAGCTCTAATATATTAGTATAAGATATTTGTTTGTTTCTTCAAAAACTTATATTAATTAAGTCAGTAGATTAATTATGTTAATTATGATTAATTAATTGTGTTTAGGGCAATTAGAATTATGAAATGTTAATCTTAATTAGCTAAGTAATTTTTTTGTTCAAATTAGCTAACTAATTAATTAAACCATATGCAAAAAAAAAATGGCCCCTTTCAACCCAAGCCCACTTCTGTCCCAAATGCAAAAAAAAAAAAGCTTCTTCTTCGCCTGACACAGCCATTGCGGGTCACAATGATCCGGTTCTTCCCACCGTATAGGCTTCCAGAGAACCCCTTCCCACGTCGGTCATCACTGTCCACAGATTCCCAGCTGATTTCAACCACAAACAACACACAAGTACCATATAACAAACAACAAGAACCATTGAACACACACGACAGGCACAGTAGGCAACCATAGGAGGGAAAATGCATACTTATTGACGGGAAACAGCTGAAAATGGACAAAAAATGACAGTAACTGTGATGGAATAGAGAAGCTTACACACACCACCAATGAGTTGTAGTAGAAGAGAATAATGGCACACACACGCAGCAAAAGAGAATGGCACACACACAGAATGATCCACTTTTTTTTTTTAACATACACCAAACACACATGCAAGGGAAGGGATAGAATTGAATATACTGGTAAATAACCCACGCCAACCACGTTATATTGTCAGAGAAGCAAAAAATTGTCGCTGTGAATCTTGAGGTTACATAGCTCCAAAATTACGTGTACATGCTCCCTGAACATCCTAGATTTCTAAAAACCATATTAGCTTTAACAATAAACATAAGAAAAAATAAAACGCAACTTGGAAACACACTGAGCCTAAGAATGTAACTTTAGACTTGAATACACAATAAATCAACATTTTTGGGGAGTGGGGACTAATTTAGCAATATTTTTTTGTTAGCGAAACTAACAATTTTAGCAAAAGGAACTAATTTGGGAGTGGGGACTAATTTAGTTATATTTAAGTAGTTAAGGAACATTAATAACAAATAAAACACATATTAAAATAAAACTTACTATAAATCTAAATGATCAAAATATAACTTTTAACTCCTCCACAAAATATAAGTCTCCAAAGTGCATATCCAAAAAATTAAACAGGAGGAGGCGTTGTGAATTAATTAAGCATGTGAGGGAACCTATTCACTTCCATCTCCCTTATCAATGTCACCAAATCTTCACCAAACAGAAATCTACTTGCGGGCAAGAAGACACGCACAAAGAAAGACACAATACTAGGTATGCATCATTACAGAATATCCCATTATAATATAAATACGCTGTCACCAAAAGCAGTAATTGTACAGATTCCTTATTTCTTCATTTTGAGATTAAAAAACCCTTTCCTTTTTTAATTTTTGTCTAATTTCTTATCTTTATTCGTTAAAAGTCTCTGCTTTTTGATGAATCTCCTCAAATTGGCCATCAATGTTAAAAGTTGTGTGTTTTGCGTCTCAAAGTAATTTTGGTTGATTTCAGAAAGACTAAGACTTGGGCATTGACTTCCAACCCTACCCGTTCACATGGGATTAGTTGGCAACTAAAGAAAGGCCTAGTAATCTCAAACGCAATCACTTAAGCAATCTATCAAATTATAATATTCCAAAATCTTAATCTTATAACTCATATTGTACTTTCTTTTACTCAATCAAATCCCTAAATGCAAGTAATTCAGGTGTTATCTAAGGTTATCCCCTGGAATATATACTGATAAAGCTATAATTTTATAACACATTATTTTTTAAAAATTTTATCAAGTGTCTCTCCTGCAGTGAGAGATTAATTCTTTCTAAATTAACATTTTTAAGAATTAAACTTCTATTGTGATTAAAATTTAAATAATTATTATTACTGTGACTAGTCAATTGTGTAACCAATTCATTAATCAAATGTGCAAGTAATTCAA
The DNA here is from genome assembly GCA_037074585.1 of Biancaea sappan. NCBI lineage: Eukaryota > Viridiplantae > Streptophyta > Magnoliopsida > Fabales > Fabaceae > Biancaea > Biancaea sappan. The sequence goes on along the minus strand of CM073491.1, from coordinate 13,245,585 downwards.
GTGATTGAATTTTATGGATACTGAAGAAGAGAAAGTTATATATATTTCAAAATGATTTTTTTTTGTGGTACAAGAAAAGATTTAAACTGTTGGATCAGTTAATCCAACGATTCAGATCTCTCAAGATTTCTTAAAATTTGAATTATTAGATTTACTGAATCCAACGATTCTGTGTTTTCTGTTGCATACAAAAGATGATCCGCACTATATATTTTCCAGTCATCAAAAGCTCTGGAATGACGTTATGAGTCACAATCCACCGAGTCGAACAGTTGATTTATCTACCTCCTCAATTATTAGCAGATTAGAATATTTGTGTTTCTAGATGTTAGAGAATGGACTTTGGAGACAAGGGATGTTCTTAGGAGTTTCGGATTTGTACGCGTCGGAGTTGTCGTCAACGTTGTTATGTATGGCTTTCTAGGCGTCGTCGGAGTCGTCGTCAACGTTGTTATGTATTAAGTATATACGCCTGTGTAATTACAAGGAAGAATGATAAACGGCGACGTTCATATTTTATGACTAAAAGAATTACCAAATACACTGATTACAATCGTCTTAAGAATTCTCAGATGAAGTATTTACTGCGGAAGCTATTATTATAATTTTATAATATATTTAGAAGTCGAAGTTGACCTCGTTCGTTTTCTTCCAACGCTAGCCTTCTTCATCCATTTCCCTCTGCTTGGGCAATAAGCAAAAGTTGGACTACGTGATATAACTACTAGCATCTGGCTTGTTCATCTCTCGTAATTCATTTGCGATTCTTCCTGAATCAATGCACCTGGGGGTATGAACAAAAACTGGTGAAGTTAATTTTAATTTGTTTGTGTTGAAACGTTGATTTGGTCGGCGTTGTTTGAATTAGTCATCGGTAGTTGCCTGCATGTCAGTTTCCTTGGCCTTTTGTTCAAATTGGTATTTTCCACCTCGTAATTTCGTTTTCCACTTCATCCATCAATTTTGGGTTTCCCTGAAAATTAATCTGTCTCAGTTATACGGTTGCTAGTCAAAGTTGTGAGGTCTATCCTGATTCTTAGTTATTTCTGATAACCAAACGGGTATATCAATGCGCTTATGCAGTTGGAGATTTGGACGGCTTTGGTTGCCATTTTGTGTTTCCTGTGCCTTTTTGTGAAGGAGACGCTTATGGGAGGTAAGAGTTCGAAAGGGTCGGGTCGGAGGCATGCGGCGCCGTACGGGTCTGCGTCTTCTTCTTCAGCAGGATGGGATAACTATGGATACCAGCAATCACCATATTCTCAACAGAATCCGTACTACACCCCTCAGCACACCGGGGCACCTGCTTCATTTTTTGATTATGGATCACAGACGCCCCGGCCAAATCGGAGGTTGGATAGGAGATACTCAAGGATAGCTGATGATTATCGTTCACTGGATGAGGTTAGATTATTTGCTCTGTGACTTTGATTTTGTAGTACCCAATTTCAAGGCATGGTACCCCATCAGAGGTATTGGATTCTGATGAGGAATTTACAGGACCTTGAGCTTTCTAATCTCACTAGTTAAGTTTTGGAGGTGTGATTCTCCAAAAGCTCTAATCAATTGTTATTAAAGCCTTCCTCTTATCAATTGCGATTCCCCAGTTGCTAGTCAGTTACGTTTTCATTTTCTATGCTTCTGATTGGTTGCTGTTGTTGTTGATTAATTATATGTTTATCATTTACTGGATCGAGTCTACTGCTGGTCTTCATAAATTTCTGAAGAGGCAATGTGAATGTCAAAAATGAAAGTTTAATAAAAGATAATAATATATAGAAAAGAATCAGTATATTCCATTTAAGTCAAAGGAGATGCTGTCAAGTGTAAATTACTAAATTGTCTGCCTGAAATCATAGGGAGAAGTCTTACCTGTTATTTTCAAGCCTGTACTTTTCACGGCAAAGTGCTATAAAATTGGCTGCATGAGGACTGAATAGAATCTTTACTTCAACCTATCCGAGAACATTTGTATGTAGATGATCTATCCTTTAGTTTGGCATCTCTTACAAGAAAGCTCAGCTGAAACAACGAAGCTAAAGAAAAGATGCTTTGTAGGTAATGTCATATACTATTATCTCTCCCCTGTATTCTCTCCTGGCTTTACTGCTGTACTTGCGATTAGTACTATAGTCGGGTATGGAGACACAATAGGGTTGATGCAATATGCGTCAGTTTGAACATTCCACAATTCAATTTCTTGTACTTCCTAGCTGGACAGATCTCATCAATTTATATTTTTGTAGCTAGTCTTTCCATTGCTGTGAGCAAACTAGACCATATGTGCTAAGGATGGTTTGAGAAATATATGGAAGAAACCAACCCCCTAACTTCTGTTTACCTTTTTTATTTCTACCACTCTTACCGGATATATACAAGGTACTTGATGAAATGAATTATTGTAACCACTCTAAGATGTACTTATTAAAAAACTTCATAAACCAGAACAACTTACACAAGTAACCTTTGAAGAATTATTGACCGAACAGAATTTCCATTCCTTGAGTTGGTCACTACAATGAAACAACATATTTTGGTTTCTTGCAAATAATCTATTAGCTATTTCTGCCAAGTCCCAATAATTACCGTTCAGACAGCCTCAGAGAGAGAATTCTTGCTTTATTATCGTCCACTAATGAAGTAACTGGACAACAGGTTACTGCTGCTCTTGCACAAGCCGGCCTGGAATCTTCTAATCTCATTGTTGGCATTGATTTCACAAAGAGCAATGAGTGGACAGGTGTTATCTCATACTCTTATTTTGATGCTTGGATCATTTCTAGCGAGTTGTGGCACTAAATATTCACTTCAATTTGAAAATCAGGAAAGATGTCATTCAACCGAAAGAGTTTACATCACATTGGAAGTTATCATAACCCCTATGAACAAGCAATCTCAATTATTGGGAAAACTTTATCTGCATTTGATGAAGATAACTGGATTCCTTGCTTTGGATTTGGAGATGGTAATGTCAATAGACTTAAGTATGATATCTACATGCTTTTCCACTGAAGTTGTTTGTCTTCCCATACTACAAACCTGATTGTGTCTCTTTCTTGTCTTTTTCTTATGTCAGCGTCAACACATGATCAAGATGTCTTTAGTTTCTATTCAGAAGAAAGATTATGCAATGGTTTTGAGGAAGTTTTGACACGATACAGAGAAATTGTTCCTCAACTCCGACTTGCAGGTGTTGCCTCCGCCAACTATTTTGTTTAATAACCTTTAGTTAGGCTCAGAATGACTCATTGCTTGATTGCAACAGGACCTACTTCATTTGCCCCTATTATTGAAATGGCCATGACTATAGTGGAGCAAAGTGGTGGCCAATATCATGTTTTGCTGATAATTGCTGATGGACAGGTAAATCATTTTAATTCAAACTTCAAACTGTAGAGAAGTACACATCTATATAGACCAACTCTGCAACAGCCATCAAAAGTATCACATGCTATATTCCTGCTAGGTTGTAATTGTGAATCCAAGTATCATGATGAAGAAACTACAATGCTGTAGTTTTATTCTGATCTCAGAATTTATTTCATTTGGTTTCCTTTGGTAATGCTAATATTTAGTTAGCTCATTATATTACTATGCATATACCTTTAACCGCATATACCCACAGAAAAGAAAAAATTGACAGCACTTGTGAGATTTGCACAAATAGGATATGTCTGAAGTAATTCTCTTACCTGCAATTTGTATATAGACCCTTTGTTCGCCATGCTAGGGCTTCAAAAACTGATACTCAGAATGCTGGCACAGGTGACCAGGAGCATTGACACACAGCATGGGCAGCTAAGTCCACAGGAACAAAAGACCATAGATGCAATTGTTAAAGCAAGGTAAATCTTTGGTTATCTCTACTTGGAGTACCACCCTGCATTCTTATGTTCTTATCAAATTGCAGTGAGTATCCCCTGTCAATAGTTCTGGTGGGAGTTGGGGATGGACCATGGGACATGATGAAGGAATTTGATGATAACATCCCTGCTCGGGCCTTTGATAATTTTCAGGTCAGCTATATTTATTGTAATTCACTTGATTTATCAGACTTATTGTATTTAAAGCTTTTGATTATGCTGAACTGTGATTTCTCTTCTTTTTTTTTTTCCCTGGTTGCATGCAGTTTGTGAATTTCACTGAAATAACGTCAAGGAATGTGAGTTTAACCAGAAAAGAGACAGACTTTGCTCTTTCAGCTTTGATGGAGATACCTTCTCAATATAAGGCAACCTTAGAGCTTGGCTTACTAGGGTAATAAATGATTATTGATATATGCAAACATGATACTTATGGCCTATTATTATAGAATACTGGGGCAACAGCTGAACTTACAAGTCTCATGTTCCTCATTGATAGTGGACGGAGGGGTTACTCGCCAGACAGGGTTCCTCTACCCCCACCTCTTTATGATAGGGCTTCTTCAAGCAGCAGTACGAAATCTTATCGCTCAAGTAGTTTTCAGCAGAGATCACCTCAATATACTGGATACGATACTGGAGTTAGCGCAGAACCATCTTCAAGCCCTTTGTATGATAATAAGGTATTACGACCATTCTCCAACCTAAGATGCTTCTGTTATACTTTCCTGAGACATAGTTAGCCATCCTGCCTGCCTCCGTGGTTGAGACTCAAGTTTCAGTAATATTCTACCCGAACCATTGTTAACTGCAGGTTTGCCCAATTTGTCTGACTAATGGGAAAGACATGGCCTTTGGTTGTGGGCATCAGGTAATTATATGCTAATAGATTATCTTGAATCTAAGGCTGTATGAAGAGGATCAACATATGTTAACCTTCCGTTTGTTCCATTGTATTTCTTCACATGGCAGACTTGTTGTGACTGTGGAGAAGATCTCCAACTCTGCCCCATTTGCCGAAGCACAATCCAAACTAGAATAAGGCTTTACTAGTTCCCTTTGCTGCAAACCTGCTTTTCAGTGGCACCTGCATACTTTGCCGGTGCCATTGAGCTAGTCAGTTGGCCATGCAAGTTTGATGGTGAGAGTAACTGTTCTCTTTGCACAATAATTCATGCCATAACGTGATAGCTAGAAAAGCAAAGATATGAGGAGTCGGTCTGTAAATTGGTGGATAGGTCTTTTCCTCTAACGACAGCTGCATTAGCCATTTTGAAGCAAGAGCATTTTATCAGATTTGCGGGGTGAGACATTGTTCTTAGAAATCATCGGCCATCTCCTTTGTACATATGTTGTGTAAAAATTGTTTGGATTTGAATTCTTTTAGTGTTCTTCTAGTCTCTGAATGAAAACATGTTTTATCGTAGTCGTAGCGGATGTCAGAAATTAGAAGTTTGTTTGGTTTGTTTGGTTTTGTTTTATTATTTTAAAAAATCGTTTTGTAAAATAATTTCTGAGCATAGTATGAAAATGATAAAAAAAAAAAAATCGTTGGCATAATTTGTTCCATATATTTTAGAAAAATTACAAAAACTGCCATATATCATATATGTTTGGGTAATTTGATTTTCAATTATTAAAAATCATTTGACTTCAATGTAACGTGTCATGTCTGAGCAATGTTGTATTGTCAGTATGCGTATGCATGAGCTCATGTGCATGGTGTGATGTTGTTTGTGTTTGTATGCACACAAGCATGTGTGCATATAAGATATTATCTCCTTTGTTATGTTGTTTGTCCATATATCATGTGTGTGCACGACTAATGCACATGTGTATATGGGCATACATGCGTTTTTGTGTGCAATATCATGTTATGTTATGCATGAAAGAGCGCAACCATGCGAGCACTTGCATTGTTATATTTCGTGTTTATATATATGTTCGCACACATAGTACATTATCTGTCGCTTTATCTCATATTTTTTAAAATTTGACTTTTTAACATGTGTGCTTATGCACATAAGCACCATCATGTTTTATGTGTATAAAGTGCATGTGTATATAAATATATATTCCGTAGTTGATAGACTACATATTATTGCAAATTTGTTAAATATATATTATATATAAGTTATTAGTCAATGTTTTTGGAACAGACCTAATCATTGATCTGTGCTGGCTTCTGAGTTACTGTCACTGGTTTAACCGTTAAGTCTGGGTCAATTGCTGAATTGAGTAAATAAATTAAAAAAATTAAAAATTATATATATATATATACACCTTTATATGTTTATAAATAAATTTAAAAACAAGTAAAATAAAATAATTTATATGTAAATTTTACATTTTAAAGTCTTAAAACTATATTCATTAGTCATAAATGATTAAAATACAAATATCCATAAAGTCATAATTATCCACACTAATTCCAAAATAAAGTGATGATTCTCAGAGGATACATAATAAATACAAATATATAATCTGATATAAAAATAACTAGCTCATGGACAAGATCTAACACACAGGATTAAGATTCTGGATTTAATATTAAATGAAGTTAGTTGTAATATAAAGTGTTGGATTTGCAAATGTTAGTCTCTGCTGTCTCAAACAACATTTGATTCACTATTGATATAACATGGCTAGACATTGTTTAATTTAATCTAATAAACCTCCAACAAATATTTAATTATTTTCTATATGATCATGGACATGCGTTTAACTCTACTACCTTCTTAAAAGTCCCCTCCATCCTGGTAGTGATAAACAGTTATTTCTTCTTACTAAGCAAAGTGACATTAAATATTAACAAACAATGACGATCAATATCATCTCATCTAAGTTAGATTTTCAAATGAAAAAAAAGCTAACATAACCACAACTATATATAACAAAAATGACATGTTGATAGTATAATCTTTTTGTGAAAAAATAAAGATCATAAATTTGCAAGAATGAACTCAAAAGTTAACATAACAACATAATTGTTAAATTTTATTGATGTTAAATTATTATTATTAAAAAAAAAAGGTGACCCAATTCAAGCTATTGCAAAACACTCCAAATTAGTGATTTGACTCGGGCCAAGTCTGGGTCATCGGATTTTGAGTTGACAGGTCGAGTCCAAAAACAATGTTATTAGTTGTCTTACAAGAATATTGATATAACAAATTAAAAAAAAAATACATATATATATATATATATTATTATTCAAAATATATAGATAGGTATAGTACAAAATGATAGTCTGATATTTATCAAAATTTCAATAACAAATTCACTTAACTACAGAATTTGCTACCTTCGAAAGTATTCTCAACATAGCATTTTTGAAAATATGTTATAGTTTATTTTTATGATTTGAAAAAAAATTTAGAATTTTTTTTTCAAAACACGCTTTTTAAAACATTATAAAAGTTTTTTAATTTATATATTAAAAAAATTGTTTCTGGAAACATATACCACCCTAAATCTGTATTATTTAAATTTTATTCGATTCCAATTGGCTATACATCGTTTCCTGGTTTTAGCCTGATCGGACTGAAATTATACATGGGAGAAGATAGGATTACAATGCAACACTGACTCATTACTTAACAATCATTGACTTGATTTGCTTGTTGAGATCTATCGAGTAACATAACTATTGTCCATGCGCTTTTCTGCAGCTAAAGCCTAAAACTAGCCTCTCCATACACTCGCTTTTTCTGAAGCTAAAGCCTAAAACTAGCCTCTGAATACACTTGATAACAAATTAGACTGCAAGCTCCTTCCTTCTGGCTCTTGAAGGAACTTCATATCATCAATGTAAGACTGTATCTCCACGATAGTCCTTGTCATCTCCGGTTCTTTTTGTTTCAGATCAACCATAAAGTGGCCCGAGATTACGTTCAGTAACTTCACGAATTGAGATTTATATCTTCTATACAAAGCAAATCCTGCCATCTGACGATATAAAAGTTTGTTGAGCCCAGCAGCCCCATGGAACACAGTAAATCAGCATTTCACATTACTTACTTGCAGGAATGCATTGAGCGAAACAGCAGTGTATTTATTGGCTGGAAGAGTATTTAAAAACCTTGCAAGCCATGCCCAACCTTCTTGCAAGCCATGCAAGTTTTGAACATTTGGAATTTCAGTCTGTTTAAAGTTAAACAAAGCACTGTGAGATGCTTAGACAGAGAAGATGTGAATGGTAATTGGTAAATAGTAGGTAACAGCAAATAAATGATCCTTGAAAACATGTCACAACTTTAGAGACTATCATGACAAACCTGAACTAGTGCGCCATAGACCCTGATGTAAGATTCTAACCGCTTTAAATAATCTTCTGTACTCTCGATCTGTCCATCAGATTCCCGGTAACCAATACTTTTAAAGTATGCCTCTTTTGATTCAAAGGTTGCCTGAGATAGCAAGAGAAGTTAGAATCTAGATGCAGTTCGTGCATACAAAATTATAGAGAACATTAATTTATGAGAATCTCATCGTAATACATTACTATTATCCCGCCGCTATAATAAATAATATACTTCTTAAGCTGAAATATTTAAGGTAATCAAGAAATAGCAGAGTACGCATTTATAGAAAAGGGAGAAAACGAAGCATAAAAGTTTATATTCTAACATTGAACATTCCTAAGAGAAAATGTGATTACTGAAGCAGAAAATTTTAAAAGCTCATGAAATCACATTGCTGCAGTCAAAGGATTGCTATTTCGCTTCTTTCATATCAATAAATAGCTACTCAAACAGTAAGCTTGATTTTTCTGTTGAAAGCAAAATTGGACTTAGGACAGTTCAATACAAAATTCACTTCTTCCCAACTCTTGAAAACACAACTACATCACGATCTCATTTTTATTTTCAGGCCGTATGTCATGAATCATGATCTCTCTAACAATGCTGGAAAACAAGAAAGCAAGAATAATGTCTTCCTAATATTTCTTGCAAGTTACCTTTCTGTAAACCATGTGCTTTGGAACAGTGTATATGCAGGCTCTATGAAACTCTGCTAGCAAAAAATCCATAGCATGCGGTACCTGCCTCAAACCATAAACAATGAAATCCAAAAGAAAACAAAACAAAAACAAAAACAAAAAAACTCCACTATGCCTTGCTTCCTTGGAAGTTATTGTCAACAAACAATAAAAAAGAATAAAAGTCTTCAATCCAAAATTGGGGAACCAGTTGGCAAGAGTAGACCCAAGATCATTTGTGACGTCAACTAGAGAATGAAAGGCTTATTATAGCCCAAGCAAAGAAAGCATCAAATTCAAACGCTAAACCATCTCCTCAGTATTTTAAACGGCTAGAGAGTAGAGATGCTGTACCTGAGAGGTAACAAGAACAATGACATAGCCGCTTGCAAAGGCAGCATTACCAGGGTTTTCACAGTAGGAAACAACCTGTAAAGTACATCACACAATCACTACATTATTAAGTCATTTGATGATGAAATACAATAATAAGTTACGAACCTACGAAAAAAAGTTGATGACCATAGAGATTTTCCCAGTTAACTACATTTACCAGCAGAAGTCATAGACAGGTAACCAAATTCTGCCATGTCTGTAGTAAATATCCAAAATTACACCATTTCTTTTAGATCTATTTTTTAAAAAATATAAAAGTAACATTTCCCACTTCTCTAAATATTCACCAGTAACTTGTAACAAAATCACTTTTATTTGAATAATACTAAACAATATATCACAGAAAATTCATTAGTAGTTTTTTTTTTTTACATATGAATTAGGACTGTACCAATTATATAGGTTTTGCATAATTTGTCCTAATAATTGATGTCTTCCACGGACTATTAAACAACTCACTAGTTACACTCAAATTTGGCTTATTCACCCAGCTTTAAGAGTAGTCTATTTTTCCCTTATGCTCTTTGCTGAAATCAAATAAAGCAGAAAGAATCTATAGCAAGAAAATGGATAATCAAATAATTCAAAACTACCTTTCGGGCAAATATCTCAATACTGATGGATTGAGGACATTGGGGATCATTCAAAAGTTTTTTGAGATCGCTTGCTTTTGACCTGCAAAATGTGACCCAAAAAAAAAAAAAGCAAGTAAAATGTCAGATATTAAATCATGCATAAGAAATTGGGCGGCCTGTGTTTTGAAATAAAATCCTTCACCAGAAACTTTTTCATGCAAATATTCTTGTGGAGTTTTGGCAGGCTGAAACATTCCTATACATTGTTTGCAATGAAATGATCATTTTAGTCGAAAAAAGAAAGAAAAAACTGAATTTATATGCAAGCCATTTCATGTTAGGCAGCATACTAATCTCTAGAAACATTAACACGTCCACTCCCCAAAAAATAAAACTTGATATCCCTTTTTTTATCTTTTATATTAGACATACCACTTGGTTTCTTCATAATATTGTCAAATGGTAAACTATTATGTCTCATCTAGGGAAACTTTGATCTGCAGTTAAATCACGCAATCAAACAGAAGCCCCCAAAATTTATATGCAAGGCATCAACTGTAGAACAAATTTGAAAGATAAATTTACAAATAATTAAATACCAATGACATAAAATCATTTTTTGATAAAACCAGTAAAATAAAATTTTCCCCCTGGAAAGAATAATAAATTGATTAGGCATTGCTGAAATGAATGTTACCCACCTGACATTCTCTGTTACACCCCTTATTTGCCTTATCAATCTGGCAATATGACTTTCCTTCTGGGAATAATCCTGACACAAGTTGACACACATAAGTTATCAATTGTCATGAATAAACAAGTTGCCATATCAAAGAATCATTCAAGGTACAGGGACAGTAAGCCTGGACCATGATATTGAGACAAGCATATTAAAAAGATAGATAGTACTACAGAATATTTTCACTTCCGACATGATGGAACACATAAACCACATATATTTTGTTATCTAGAAGAACAATTTTCAATTAATGTGTGTATATATATATAACAACATATATATATATAACAATTATGTTAAACAACAGCACTGAAAGATTAGCAGTAATTAGTGCATGAAGGATATAAACCAAGAGCTTATTAGCATCTCAAGTATATACTCCTAGTAATACCTTGTTGGAACTTGATTTTATCGCTTGGTTTCTCTCATATAGTTCTTTCAGTTTCTGAATTCTTTCTTGCTCTAGTTTTAAAGCACTATCTGCTGCTCGGTAAACATAACCTGAAATTGTGCAGGACAGTTCAAATTTCAGATCAAGCCAACAATTTCAAACTAAATACCTATATAGATCCAGTCATTCGAAGGCACATCCACATATCAACTAACAGCAAATGCATCAAATCCTTACAACGTTAACAAAGTGGTTCAGCACCAACAAACAAAGCAATCAAACATAATGGTAAAACAATAAGGACAGAAAATAAAGAACACGGCAGATGAAGACCCAATTTTGTAGTTCAGTGTGCTGGATGTAGGGAAAAAAAAAAGAAGAAAATTAAATGAAACCAGATTTGTGGCTCATGCAAATAGACTGCATCAGATCAATATTGAAGAGACAAGAAATAAAACTGAATTTCAATAGCATAGTTATAGCAAAAGAATTACATTTTTTCCAAGTATATGGTAATAATAAGGACAAAAAATTTGGCATAGGATATTTGGACCAAACAATTAAATGATTTTATCATTTATTAAAAAAGGAACTAGACAAGTACCAAATTCCTTGGATTCAGCTTTTGAAAGGCTAAATGCACCATCTTTTAGGTCAGCTTCTTGTTTTTGTGAAGTTTCTGAAGCATTCCTATCTATAGCTTCTTTTGCAGCTCTTATTTCAGCTTCCTTAGCTGCTCTTTTTTCAGCTTCCATTGCTGCTCTCCTCTCAGCTTCCAATGCAGCTCGTTTTGCTTCCTCAGCTCTAATTTTGGCCTGCACTTGAAAATGGAAAATTAACAACTCAAGCAGCATCTAGGCTGAAGCTTATATAAAGAATATGGGCAAGAAAAAGATCTCTGTCAACTATCAATACCCATTGATAGCTGCGGGTAATATGATAGACATAATGCAAAACACTACCAAATAAGTTTCTTTGTGCAGTTTAGGACTTCAAGACAAACAAACCAATTGATAGATAGATAGATAGATAGATAGAGAGAGAAATACTAAAGATTTCACCAAAAGAAAACAGTGCAGATTTGTAAACAGGTGATAACTAGCTCATCAAACATTAGTAACATCAACTTATGGAATGTGAAGAAAGAATGCATATGAATTTTTTAGCTGAAAAACAAATACACAACCAACTGAAAAGTAATGTTGATATACCTCAGCTTCAGCTTTAGCCTTTTCTTTCCGTAGTTTTTCCTCTTGTAAAGCCTTTTCCTTTCTTTTAGCCTCTTCATAAGCCGCATCACTTCTTATTTTCCTTTCTTCTATTTGTGATCTGAGCTCACGATCCTGTTGAACAGCTGTCAAGTGATTATCAAGTGCTTCTGCACTGCAAAAATTGGGAGATGCCACTATCAGTTTCTTCAATTCAATAAACTTATGAATTCAACCAATAAAGTAGTTTCCGAACAAAAGAAGGAAAGAAAATTAGAACAATAATTTTGAAGTTAGAGGACCAGTAGAAAAGCTTTTATGCATGATAGTGTCTAGTTATTAAAAATGAGAAATATCAATAATATCAGAGCACAGTCATATTCAATATTAATTGTGACACAAAAAATGAATCATCATATAAAACCAGACCCCCCAGCTTCAAACTAATGTGAATCTTGGGAAACAACGAAAATTCAAAAATAATCAAGAGTCTCCAAAGAGATCCAATTTTTGCAAATGAGCGGTGTACATCTTTTAAGATTCTATATCCCCTTGGACAATTTCTTTTGCCATGTATGTATAGTTTTTCTTTCTCCTATAAAAAACAATTTAACCACAGATCCTTTCTCCAATTTTTCTTAATGACAATTAGAAAACAAATCTTGTTCTCCTCTTGACACAAAAGAAACAGAATGTTAAAAGATCTCCATGGCATAATTCATTAACAAAATCTGCATCATGCAAATAATCCAAAGCTCTCCTAAGACACCATGAGAAGTTGAACATGATATCAGAGTAGCTCAATCTGTGCATAACAAAGCAATTCATAGTCACTGATTATATTAAACCGTGACAACTGACAAGACACATAAGAAGACAGTAAAAAATTATCAAGCCTTGAAAAGAAAGGCAGGGGGAGGAGACAGTGCAATCTCACATTCGTCGTTGATATTGAGTATCAAACTTTTTATCTAATTCCTCTCTTGCTTCCTTATATTTCTTAACTTGAAGAAGGGAAGAAGAAGATTTCTTGCTTTCATTCATCAGAGCTGTCTCCAGTGCTGAGATCTGATTCCTAATTTCATCCTGTAAGTCCAGAAGGTCAGAAATAAGTCTGCCACATAGATATAAAACAGACCAAAATGACTATATATTCTATGGTCTTCAAAAATGACAACTTTTCAATCTGTAAACCAAACAAATAACAGTGTACGATCACCCACCTTAACCTGAAGCTGATGGTCATGCGTCAACTCAAGCATAGCACCTTCTACCTCTTCCACTTCATCCATCAAGCAAGGTTGCATTTCAAATGTTGTGTCAGAATTATCACTGTCACTAAACATCAAATGAAATCAACTGTTTCGGTAAAAATTTCAAATAAAAATTTCCCAATAATCAATGAAAAATATAAAAACAACATTAACCTAATTAGGTCTAGAATTTCTTTTTTTAATTGGTATATGGTTCCTACAGCAAATAAAGCCAAAAATTGAGAAGACACCTTATATAAAGTTCATCGCAACTGAACCGTTTGCCGGCCACTAAAGCTTTGTCCTGCTCATCTTCAGAATCGGTGTCCTCCATCTCATACTCAGGAGCATGCAATATGAAAGGTCTACCTCTCTCAATTTCATTCCCACTAGAGAAGTCTCTTAACAGAGATACAACAGAAAAGTTCAGATCACTAACTCAACACATTCTCTTTATCACAAATTAAAAAGATTCAATTGACAGCATATGGAAGGATCATAAGCATAAATCCATATAAGAGAAGCTAAGAATATAGTACCTAGATATTGTTTTAGTGGGGAAAGGACTAGTAAAAGAAGCAGCGAGCTTCATCTCCAAGGCATTAAGCTCTGATACTAGAGCATCAAAACTCCAGTCTGGCTCAGGGTCAGCAGCAATGCCATCCACTCTTTGGGGACAATGAAGGTCTAATTTCACAGCTCCCCTATAAAAACAGACCCCCATGTCAGGCATATCTATGATAAATCCCAATTTGGCTTCTCAGAAAACAGATATGTGTGAGCCTCTTTGTAAATGAAGATCGAAAATCAATTAAACGAGATCAACCAAAAATTTAACAAGGACCATTGGATCCAATAGGACCTCCTTACACATGAGAACAAGGTAAATGGATATCTAGTGGATTTAAAACCCATTGAAGTATGAAACTTTCTAGCAGCTGGATAAAAAAATCAAATAGAAATAACTTGAACTTTTTTGCTTGGAAAGGCAGGACTAAACAATGGCATAATAATTAAAATCATCTCTTTAGAAACATTAAAAGCCAAATTAATATTAATAATAATAAAAACAATAAAATTAGATCATTCAGAGAAGTTAAACTTACATCGTTCTGCACTCGAAGGAGCAGTCTAATATTTGGAGACTTAATAGACTCTGCTTATTTGTTGGCAGGTCAACTAAAAAAGAAGAATGGTCGAGCTGGCAAAGCCTCATAAAAAGTGAAACGCACTATTAGAAGTTGCAGCCATTCTCATAGAACTTGGGAATCAAGTAGCTAATGCAATGTGAAGTTATAGTAACAAAGAATTAGATTAGTATACTTAAGCTCAAAATTGTGGTTGATGTAGACAAAAAATTTCGGTTGCCCTTCTTTTTTTTTTGAAAAATAAAAAATAAAATGGGCATACTTATTCCTTAATAAACTAAAATGTTAGGTATTGGGAGGAAGAAAGCAGAGTGTATGCCAAGGAGGGAAGGGGGGAAGGCGTACCAGATTGATAGCCGAGGATGGAACCAAGGTCGCCTGAAGACGAAGACTGACGCTAATAAGTTAGCCGGTGGAACCTCTGAACGCTTACTGGGGCACCCCGGTCACGCAACCTGTCGATGAAACTGGGACGCGTCGTCAATTATCAAAAGTTAGTAGTATTCTTTCTGTAAGGTGAATAGTACGAAAAGGAGATTGGGGAAGTAGGAAAGGAAAACCCAGAGTGAAGCTAATTAGAAGCCTCCTGAAACACAATGGATTAAGCTGACTTGTGATGGGGCATCTAAAGGGAAGGAGGAGAAGGGGCTGGTTGGGTTGGAATTCTAAGAGATAGCGAATGTAGATGGATTTCGCGGTTCAGCAGGAAATTGGGTAACTGCAGTCATGTTGCAGAGTTGTGGGGGGTGAAAGAAGGTCTTGAGCTGGCTTTGGAGAAGGGGATTAATAAGCTTGTGGTTGGGTGTGGTTTCAAGTTTCAACACTAAACAGCAAATTTCAAGACCAAGCTCAGAATAAACAGATATTGAAGAGTATTTACCTGTTGATGTCTAAGCCTGGCAATGGCAAGTGGAGTTCAGGCACGTGTGCAGGGATGGTAACCGGGGCTGCTGACTGGATGGCGGAGCTCGGCTGCAGGCAAATGGAGATTTGTCAGATTTGGGAGACTCCAATAGGGTTGCAGGCAGTGCTTGATAGGGATGGCAACGGAACAAGATAGGGCGGGGCGAGGTCCCCCGTCCCCACTCCCCGCCTCCCGTGGGATTATTAAAAAAATTCTGAAACATATAAAAAAAAATCTGTAATACATAAAAATATATATAAAATTAAACATAAGAGGCTAAATTTAAAGATTAAATTGGTCATTCAACTTCTCCAAAAGGACCAAAATATCATTACATCATCAACTTAGTATATGTTCAAGAAAACAAAAATAAAAACTCAAATACATTGCCCACAACAAATATAAAAGATCAAAACACATGAAAATTCAAATACAATATTATTTCTTGGTCACACCAAATCATCACGTGCTTGATTTACAATTAAAACAAAAGCAAGAAGACATAAGATATTTTATACTAAATTCAGGTTCCTTAGGTGGGATAACTTTAAAATAAAATAAAATAAAGGAAATTCCTGTAAGCATGAAGAAGCCCATGACAGTGTAATCAAACAGAATCTAGTTGAAAACCCATAGGCATATTGATGAACACCTTTTGGAGACATAGAAATTTTATTTTTACATTTCTCCAGATAATTCCCCAAGTCAGTATGCTCAAGTTTGAGCAACAGCATTTAAGTCGGCTTGCATAAATATTGTACAAGGTATGCTGTCATTCGATGAAGTCCAAATTACTTTCCTCAAACTTATGAGGTTTATCATAGCATGGCTAGGACTACCAGATTATCACAACACACATGCAACCAGATTAGTATGACCAGATCACTAAGTCCCCATCACAGCACGGCTAGAACTACCACAGATTGAATGACTCTTTTAGAAAAAAGAGAAAAAAAAAAAAGATAAAGGAAAAACAGAGTGGAGCACGACGCCCGAGATGGGTCTTAGCTTACCTGGGAACGATGCCGGAAATCAGAGACAAGAGTGGAGCATGACGGGAGGAGGATGGAGGAAATATGGGTCACCAGAGGAGGGGCGTCAAGTATGATTCCAATCCTCTAGAGCTGTCGGGCTGGCCCGCTGGCCAAGGAAAAGTGGGCTGGGCCAGCCCACTTTTAAAATGGGCCCAGCCCTCTTTTGGCGGGCTGACACGCTCACTTTTTTTTTTGGTAAAGTCTAACTTTATTTTTGGGTTAATTGCCTGATTTTTTGAATAACAATTCCACATCAATTGTCTAACAACTAACAAAATGAGCCATTTTCTAGCAATTCTACATCAATTCAAAGCGATAATGATAATGATAATGATATTAAGTTATTAACGACACTGATATATACACACGGTCATATTACTAAGTATCACAACATCTACCCCTTTATTTCAGTGTATCATTTTCACAAACACATGGAAGGCGTTTCTGTAATAGGAACTGATCATCAACCATTTACATATATCCAGTAAATCAAACGTCTGTGTTCATGAGGCCTCAAAAACAATGACCATTTACATATATCCGGTAAAGACAATGACCCTCACAAAACAATGACCATCATCAACCATTTACATATATTCAGTAAAGACAATGACCCTCACAAAATTTCTGGTTCATGAGGCCTCAAGTGTCTGGGTCACAAAATTTCAGTAGCCCCACAGTGTCGTGAACCACAATGTTTCAACCAAAATCAACAAATAAACCAAAACCAAATTGGAATCCACATACCTGGCCGGAGAATGCGAAGGAGGCCGAACTGTCGAAGGCCGAAGTGACAGCGCCGGTGTTGCCGGACGACAAGGAGGGCACGGGACCGGGGGACGGCTGCTGCTGTGGAAGTCGAAGCTGCTGTCCCGAGTAGCGAACGCGAAGGGAGGCCGAATTATCGAAGGCCGAAGCTGCTGTGCTTCAACGCTGCTAGGGACTAGGGCTCGCGAGATAGGAAAGATTGAAGCAGGGACGACCAGGGGGCAGGGAATGGAACCTAGGGATGACAACCGGGCGGACAGGACGGGTTTTTCACTCCCAGTCACCGCCCGCCCGCATTTGCTTCGTTATCGCTCCTTTGGCCCACGAATGTTTTATTTTTTTGCCCTAATTTTGAATTTATGGGTAATTTTACCCGTCTCACTTTAAAGTCATTATATTGAGTAATTTTTTTTATATCCAAATTTGTATTTGTACTTTGAATATTGCATAAATATTATATATCATATTATATTATACACTTACATTTCAAAAAACTCTTTCAATAAATTATTCATAAAAATAATATTTACAGGAAGCTTTTGATTAGAGAATTAATCTTGTAATATATATATATATATATATATATATATATATATATCATATGCAGGTCTCCTCCAATAAATTTATGTGTGTGTATTTAATTATTTATAGATGTAGTCACTTTTTTTCTTTTTTTTTTATTTTTGTATCAAACAATTTCATATTTTTAGCTTTACCATTCCTATATATATATATATATATATATTTTTTATATTACCATTTTTCCGACGGGCCACTGGGATCGTCGTTCTATGTGTGAAGCCTAAAACCTAATTAGTAGAACTATTGAACAAAAAGTCGTACAGAACTTCTAACATGAAAACATAACTAAACTCTAAACTTAAAATTTCATCTCTAAATTCTATTTGAACTTCTTGATGAACAATATAAATTCTTGAACTATTAGGTTGAACAAAATATTCAAATTTAACAAGCATAAGATCAGTAAAAGGAATTGAAATAAATTCTAATAAAGACAATCTCATTTTGACAGAATGTTTGAACAAAGAGATTTTTTATAAAGATAACGGAATTACAAAAGAAAATTTTTGAACTTACAATTTTGCAACAGCAAAATCTTCTTGAAAACAGGAACTAATACAGAGAATTTTACAAAGTTTTTCTTTCTCTATTTCTCCATCTTTCCTAACTACTGAACTACCTCGCCTTTTATAGAAATAAGAAGGCGGATTTGAACATTGGTGAAGTCCGTGGATTTCAGAGGCTCTGGAGTCCGCGGATTTGAACATGATTGGAATCCGAAAAGCAGGACGCGTGGACGGCTGCTTTTTTGGAAAGTTGAACACGGGCATCTTTCTTTTTCAAAAGAAGATTTGTTGTCTTGTGCCGACGCTTCTTTTTGTAAAAGTTTGTCTGCCACTTTGATAAAGACTGAGAATCAAAATTATTGAGCTGGCTGAAGCTTTGGATTCTTCTGCCGACGGCTTAACTCAACCAGAGTCAGTTATGACTAAGGTGAGTGAACTCAATGTTGTAGTAGTCATCTTCGTTCTGAAACTGGCTACTATCTTCTAGATTGAATTCTTCAGAGGGAGTTTTGTCTGAAGAAGCTTTCTCTGAAAGTTGTTGAACAATACAGTTGAACTCTTCTTTGGTTTGGGCCTCAGAGAGTTCCACCATTATTTGAGACTTTGAGGTAAGGAAGGGAGACTGGTGTTGAACACTCTGAGAGTATTTCATCATGTGTGGATTTTGACCTAACCATTTTTCAATAGCCTTTTTGTTGAGCAGATTGGGGTTGTATGTTGACCATCATTTTATGTTGAACGTTCAGCTCAAATGTAAAGGAAAGCCGGTATTGAACCTGTCTTCGAACTCAAAATCCCATATCATGATCCATGGAGTTCCGAATGTTGAGAAGAACTTTAAAAGCATAAGTCCAGTGTGGAAACTGGTTTGAGCAGAAAATATTAAAAATGATTCCTTCACATAAGATGGAAGAAAATCAGAGTTTGGACCAAAAAAGTGAAACCATTCAGAAAATCAGACTGGAAAATCATGATTTCCTTTATTGAACCAAATAAACCATGACTGAGAAAAAGGACGAATCATCAAAGTATTGAACCAAACCATTTTATAGTCCCAGTAATTAAAACCTTGAGGCTGGTTCCATTGAGAAAGTGTTAAAACTTTGTTGATTTTGAACTTAGAATATTGAATTCGATAAGGAAATAAGGGATCATACTCGTGCGTGAGTGTGATCGAGTTTGTATCAACTAAAATAAATTCATAAAAAAAATTCTTATTTTTGAAGGTTCTGCTTTGTAATAATACTGGCCTTCAGGAAAATATTTTTGAGCAATCTCTCTTGGAGAAGAGTTTGGATTTTTGAATCATTCTGGTTCAATGGCACAAATTGGTGCATAACATGGTTTTGAAACATATTTCTCAGAGAGGGATCTTTTGAGTGGTGATGGTTAGGTGAGTTGGACCATAGTAGAGGAAGATTTAACAGGGATGATGGCTTTCTAAGGTAGATGAGTGGTTAAAGCTTGATCATAAGTTAAGGGACTGAAATGATTTTGAGAGGAAGAAGAAGGAGAAGAAAGGGGTCTAAGACCTCTTACTTGTGGTTGAGGACTACTGCCAGAAGGGCTGTTGAACGATAGTGGTGTCACCAGTAATAGTGACATTGCTTGAACCGCAGAGGTTCCTTGTTGAACATTTCTAGGATCCAGGGGATCCGTATTGCTCTTTCTTTACTTCTTTTGATTTTTGTTTTTTGTCCATTATTCAATCTTACCTTGCAAGAATTCTCGTGTGAGAAAATCTGGAAGGGCATTCTCACTTCCTTTTATATGTTGAATTTCGAAATCAAAACAAGAAAATAATGCTTGCCATCTAGCAAAAACATGTTTTGAAACTACATTTTGAACATCTTTTTCTAAAACGGATTTTGCATATTTGCAATTAGTTTTGAGCAAAAAAGTTTTATTGAACACTTCTTTTTGAAATT
Source organism: Biancaea sappan (assembly GCA_037074585.1). Classification (NCBI taxonomy): domain Eukaryota; kingdom Viridiplantae; phylum Streptophyta; class Magnoliopsida; order Fabales; family Fabaceae; genus Biancaea; species Biancaea sappan. Next base: position 13,225,309 of record CM073491.1, on the reverse strand, counting down.
TTTTGATATTCAAAACAATGGATAAAATTTCTCTTTTTATTGTGAAGTATTTGGTTTGGGCTTCGGTCCATACTCCAGAATTGAACCTAACTAATTGTTCTTTTGAACTTCGTATGGGCCTTTGTTTAAGGACACCTCCATAACCTTCTTTTGACGCATCTGTTTCAATAATCATAAAGGCTTCTGGGTCAGGTATTTTTAAACAAGGAAGTTTCTTGACTCTTGACTTAAGTGTCTTGATGGCATCCGTCATTGAACTATTCCAAGGGGGAGACTTCTTTCTTAGCCTAGAATATAAAGGTTTACAAATTATCCTAAGATTTTGAACAAAATCTGCGACATAATTAAGACAACCTAAAAATCTTTGAAGTTGATTTTTATCTGTTATCTCATCTGGAAATTTGTCTGCAAATTCTATTGAACGGTTGATAGATTTGATCATACCCTGGTGTATATCATAACCTAAAAAAACCTAATCTTTGTTTTGAACAGTTTCATTTTTTTAGCAAAAACGACTAAGCCGTTTTTCCTAATTATTTCATGAAATTGATCAAGGTGCCTAAAGTGTTGTTCTATGGAGTTAGAAAACACTAAGACATCGTCTATGTAAACTATTGTAAATTGAGAAAATGTATTGAAGATTGAGTTCATAACATTTTGAAATTCAGAAGGGGCATTTTTGAGACCGAATGACATGACATTCCACTCATAATGACTAAAGGGGAACGGTGAAAGTCGTTTTGTACCTATCCTTTTCTTCAATTTGAATTTGATAAAAACCATATTTTAAATCAAATTTTGAAAATAAGGATGCTTTTTGAACACGTGAAATTAGATCTTCTCTATCAGGTATAAGGTACCTAATCCATCCAATCCATCTAAGGACTTTGTTGAGCGGTTTGTAATTAATGACCATGCGAGGGGCTCCTCGCTCTAATTCTGCCTGATTTTGAACATAGAAGGCTAAGCAGTTCCAAGGGGATTTACTGGCTCTAATCAGCTTATTACTTAACAAGTCTTGAATTTCTTTTTTACAGTATTCTAAGGTTTCTTTGTTCATTTGAATGGGCCTAGCTTTGGTTGGGATTTTATCCTTAGTAAAACTAGGCTCATATGGAAGCGAGACTGTGTGTCTCTTTCTGTTCCAGAAAGCGTTGGGCTTTTCTGAACAGACTTCTTTTTCTAATTTTTGTTGAACAAATTCCATCCTATTTTTGATTTGAGGTTTTTCTATTTGTTCATCAATTCTTTTATATTGAACTTCTTTATTGAGCATCTTGAGCTGGGTTTGTTTTCTGTTAATCAGATTTAGTTTAGAAGTGGCTAAGCTTTTGAGCAGATTGACATCTGTTGTCCTAGCAGGATTTAAAAAATCAAAACAAATTTTTCCTGAAACTAAAGTTGAAATTCCTAATTCTGAAACCTTAAAAAGGTAAATAAGGGTCAGAAAAGGCGTTCCTAAGATCATGGGTTCGTTCAAGTTTCTTACAAGAACGAAGGTTGTGTTGAACTTAATGCCTTGATTACATATCTTGGCATTGGATAGTTTGTACCTAACTGGAAGTTTATTTCCTCCTGCACTACTGAGACTTTCAGAAGTTTTTTCATAATATTGAGTGGGAATTAATCCTTCTTGAACACAATTAAGATCAAAACATGAGTCTATCAGAGCGATTACTTTGATGTTGAAACTTTTAATGGTAAGGTTAACGTAACAATATCATTTTTGAACAAATATTCTAAAAATAATATTTAAATAACTTTCTTTTTGAACTGAGCTAGTTTCTCCTAACTCGTTTTGATCATCAGAATTCCTAACATCTTTGTTGGCCATTAAACTTAATATATCTAAGGATAAGTCATTATCCTCTTGTTTGAGCAATTGAATTTCTTCTTTTATGATTTTTATTTCTTCTTGAAGTTCTTTTATTGAAACCTTTTCTTGAACAGAATTGTATTGAAACCTATTAATTATTTCTTGAACATTATAGGGTTTTATTTCTGGTTTTGGTTCAGGTTCCTCCGAATCCATAATATTCTTAATTTTGAGTAAATATTCTTTCCTAATTTCTTCATTATCTATTTTATCTATTATTTCTACTAGGGTTTGGATTTTATCCTTGTTGAGCACATTAATGGTTTTTGAACAGCTATCTTTTAAACATCTTTGCAACTACAAATTCCTATTTCTGAATGACTTTCGTCATCAGATATTGAACTGGAAGATGAATTACTCAGTTGATTTAACTAATATAATTCATTTTGAACACTAGACTGATCTGAATTATATTCTGACTCAGAATTTTGATCTTCTAACAGAATACTCATAAAACTCTGTTTGTATTTATCTTCTATTTCTAAAGAATTAATTCATTTTTTGAGCTTGCAGTGCTTTGAAATATGACCATACCTCCCGTATTTAAAACAAACTACATGTTTGCTATCTGTATTTTTTGAACTATAGTGTCTAGATTGCCTAGACTGTTGAATAGGAGTTTTGTTTAGAATGATCTAATAGGTTTGTCAGAGTGTCGACGATATGTCTTTCTGACAGGTTGATACCTATGGATCTTCCTATGTTTTTTATTTTGAGCAGAAGGGGCTCGAATCTTTTCGATCCCGTATTGATCACAGAAATTACCTAACTCTCTATGGGTACTTTTGAATTCAGATTTTAATTTTGACTGAAGCTTCATATCGTTACATACTATAAGAGCTTCATTTGTAACAAAATTAATTAATTCTCCAAAAGTCATATGACTGAAGGGAAGTGTATTGTTGCATTGTTTCTTAATGCTTTCCTTAACTCTTTCGGTAAATAAGTTGGGTAAACCACCTAAAAACCTTGCTTTCAAATAGTCTACTTTACTATCAGATCGGATGTATAATTTGGTAAGGAACATGTCCTTATACTATCTAAAATCAGACATCGTGGGACATCTGAGATTGATCAGTTGGTTTCCTATACTCTGTTGGAAATCTGTGGGGTTTCCTACAAAGTGTTTTGTAAGGGCATAAATTAAAACAGCTACTGAATCTTGAACTTCTATAACTTGACTATTGATTTCTTCCTGCTTGACCGTGAATTTAATCACTGACTTTTTAGCTTCTGTGAGATAGTTATCCCACCAGCCTTTTAATTGACCAGTAAAACCAGTTGTTAACATGGTTACTATTGACCTTTCTTCATTATTTTTGATTCTATACGTCGTAGCGCACATTGACATATTTTGAATTATTCCTAAAATTTGATGCTCACTGTGACCATCAATGTTCCATTCTACTATAGCTTCGCCGTTATAGCTAGCTTCTGTAATTAAAGTATTTTCTTCATATTGGGTGTCTGGGTAACTAGGTCTAGGGTAGTAGTTCCTCGTCACTGGTCTTGGATTCCTAAATCTAATTCTATTGACTTTTAATTGTTGATCAGGTTCTATTTTTGACAGTGTATTGATCTGGGGACCTTTTGACTTATTTTTTGAAACATTTAGTTGATCTAATCTTTTGGTGATTTAATCAACTAAGTTTTAAGAAGACTGTCCTAATTTTATTGATTTCAACTCTGCTTGCGTAAGGGTCGGAACATTATACAAGGGTTGTTGAGATATTGAACTAATCGAGTTTTGAACAAGGGAACTAGAAGGTGATTCTAGGACCTTATTATTGACCACGTTTGCTATCTTTTCTAACTGCTTACCTATAGTGTTAAGCACTAAATTAGTAAAATTATTCTGAGACTCAATGTTCTTGACATCTTGTTTTGAACTAGGTTGATCTTCATGACCTTCTATAGTTTTGAACGGTGTTGCTTCTATCTCAGAACTACCTTTTGAAATTTTCAAATTTTCTAAAGGTGGATGAACTGAAATAATCTTCTGACCTAAAGTGGTATCCCATTCTACTGTTATTCTAGTATGGGTATTCACTTCTTTTTGAACAAAAGGATTTTTTATCTGATTATTGAAGCAATGCATTTCAAACCATTTAAAAAAAATGTGTTGACCTAATTTTTCCATAAACTTATAATAATCTAACTTCCATTGTTGAACTTGTTCCTTTGAGAAAGTATTAAAATATCATTCTCTTCTTGATCTATTATATTCTTTCATGAACTCGGAATTTAACATTTCTTTATCAATTTTAAATTCTTTACTCAGCACTAAGATTTGCGATCTAGTGGGTGAGTGATTGACCGAAGGGGTTTCTTGAACAGGCTCGTAGATGGGTTGTGGAACAGTAGGCTGGAAATCTACTCCTCTGAGACTGGTTGGAGTCTCAAGAGTTTCTGCTGCAGATCTATAATCAGAATTTACAGAGTGTCTTGAACTAAACTCTAATTCCGAATTATTGAACATTCTAATTCTAGAAGAGGAGGATCTATTCATAGATATCCTAACATGTTCTTCTGGACTTTGAACAAAATTTCTTAAACTTCTAGACTTTATCTTCTTGGAAGGTTGGATATTTTCCAAATTCCAATAGTCTGGAAAGGCAGCCATAATTTCATCATGTCTGAGGGGTTTAGGTGTCATGATCATAGATTTTTGAAGGTTAGCCTCCATAAGGATGGTTTCATTCTTAGGTGACTCTTTCTTAACAGAAATTCCTACTCCAGTTTTAGAGACTTTGTAATGAATCCTAAAAACAATCGAAAGATTATCCAGATCCTCACTGAATATTCCTTCTGTAGTCTTGACATGCAATTTTAAAGCAGATTCGATGTTTCTCAATGTCTTCATATAATTTGGGAAATACTGAAAATAAATTGATCCGTTGCAGAAATTCAACTCCACAAGACTTAACATTGAATCTTGAAAAGATAAAGCATGTCTATCTTGTATATTCAGGGAGGACACTGTCTTGTCCCCACCCCGAACCCACAGTTGTATATTCGGGGAATTCCTGAACTTGTTCTGTTCTTTGATCAACTGTTGAATAATGAGACGGGACGGATCAGGTTAGCCAGATTCGAGTGAGTATTGTCATCCCTAGGAATGGAAGTATTGATTTAGAAAAAAAAATTAAAAAATATATATATATATATATATATATATATATATATATATATATATATATATATATATATATATATGCCGATTTACCTACGTAGGCCGAACTGAAAAACTTTGATAGAAAACAGGCCTTAAATTTGGCTTACCTTAAAAGTAGGCTAAACTGTAGATTAGATCTATTTTAACAGCTCTATTATCTTTATCGTCATTTAACTTTTAGGATGATTTTTTTTTCATCCTCGTCTCAGCAGGAGAAAATCCTCATGCAATTTCCAAATTTGGGGTCCATTGCCATTCTTGTTCGATGGCCCAGGATGGTTGGGACTTCTTTTTGTGTGTGTGGGGGGGAGGGTGGGGGTCAATGCTGGGACTCATTGTATTCTGCATTTTTTTTCTTGCGTTGTTTTGGACCTTGGCCCTCTTTTCTTTATCAAAAATACATTAGTAGTATGTTAGTAGTATTGTTTTTAATTTTGACAAAAAAGGTTAAATTTTAGAATAAACTATTATTGTGACCAGTACGATGTACGGATTAACACAAATGTCATAATTTTCGTTTATCAAATAAATAAAAATAATTAAAAAATATATAAAAGAATACATGTATAAAAATAATAAGACATTCAAGCCATATTAAGACACATATAAGATGATTCATTAGATGCAAATGCTTTGAAGATATAATGTGAATAACATCAAATGAAAAGAAAAACAAAAAATAAGGTATTACATAAATTAACTTAGATAAATATACTAATTAATGATAAAATGAGTTGAAATAAAAATTACTAACCTAATACGTCTGTTAGGATCAAAATCTTTGTCTTCCTTTGATTCTTTCTTCTTCTATTTCTTCAAATATACATTTGGATTAGGAACAATGATAACAACTATAGGTTTATTGAAATTTAAAACATAACTTACATACCCATAAAATCTTAAAACAACAAAAAGAAGATAATAAAGGGAAATATACATCATATCCTAACTTTAAAATTTAATACTTTAAATCCTAAATTAGCATTCAATCAATCTGTACACATGTAATATCGGCATTACCTGAAGTTTCTCTTCATAGGGAGAGCTTTGCCCTTTGCACACAATAAGTCTAAAAGGGATTATTCATTAATCCTATTAGATGATAAAACCAAGAAAAATAATTTAATTTAAAAATAGTCAAATTATATTATTCAAATACAGGTAAATACCTCAATGACATCATTTTTTTCTTTTTGGCTTTGATCTTTCTCATGACCTGCTTTCCTCAAGAAAATATAATAACAGAAACAGTAAAGCAAAACTGGAATTAGAAAATCAGAACAATGCAGAAATGAAATACAACAGACAGGAATTAAAAATCAGAAGACTAAAAACAAAAACATAGACGAACCAAAAACTCAGAAAACAACAACGAAGAACGAATACATAAACAAAGAAAGTAGAAAAAAGCACAAAGAATGAAAGAGAAACAAAAAATTAAAAATTAAAATAGAATGAACAATAATCGCGAATGAGAATAGTACGTAAATTTTATACACCAAAAAAAAATAAATAAAAAAATTGAGCTATGATACCAAATGATGTGAGAGAAACATCACTTTAAAGCTTTGATGATAAATCGATATTGTTGTCTTTCATCCATGTAAGGGAAGAACAAGCAAAATCAAAGAGAAAAAAGAAGGAAAATTGTATGAGATAAAGAGATATGCAAATATGGATGAGATCTTCGAAAGAAATATATAAATATCTATATTGATTTTGAATTTTACAATTTTAATTTTAAAAAACGAAAAAGTCTCAAAATTGGCCAATAGTGGATGGTCACTTTTTAAAAACCTTTACATAAAGATAGGAGATTGGCCATTGATGATGGTGCAATAAAGAAGTTTAGCGAGCTTATATAGAAAAAAGAAAAATGAGTGACAATTAATTATTATAGTTTGATCTGATTGAGGTAATTTAAATTTTATTATAATTATTTAAGAAGATAAATAAATAATATGAACATTTGTAGGTAAGTTTTTGTAATACCCATGAAAAAATAAAATATAAATATTTGTTTACAAACTATTGTTACTATTTCAGTATACGGTACTGTTTACATGTATAATATTATTTACGTATATGATACTGTTCACTTATACAATTGAAATATCAAGTACTAGATGTGGTTTGGTCATAAGAGAAAACTAGAAAGAAGTTCGTGGGAGAAAATGACGTTTTATGTGTAAAAATACCCTCAGGGACTAAAGTGAAAGGACTGAATTGAAAAGAAACTTAAAGGTTTAAGGTGAAATGATAGTTTTTCCCTTAAGTTTTCAATAGTAAGCCGCCTGCGACTTTTCCGTAGTTGCACAGTAACTGTAAATGATTAACGTGGATTATTTTATTAGAAATGTCATTTTCATGAATAGTAAATTGAATATTTTATTAGCGCATAGTGTCAAATAGTACCATTGACTTTTGCTATAAATAGGCCCTTCCATTTCACTTCTAAACTCACACATTCAACTTCTCTTCTTCTCTCCTTAAATTTCTCTTACTCCAATGTTAGGCTTATGAGATTTTGGGCCTTTCCTTTTCAGCTTAGGTAAGGATACTATGCTCTTTCTATGTCTTTCAAATTTTAGAAGTTAATTTTTTAAGTATGCTCTGTGGTTGCGGTTTTGGCCGATCTTCCACATCAGAAAAACTGTCCTTAGCTGTTTATATATTATTTTGATTCTCTGATTACCGAAATAGAATGTAAACTGTGAAGAATACATGTCTAGGAAAGTTCTGGCTAAGGAAAGACCTGGTTTTTAAGTGTGTCCAGTGTGACCCTCCACTCTTTCCTGGGAACTTACCTGGTGTACTCTTTTACAGATTGTATTCTCTATTTCTGGTATGAATAGTACTCATACGTATGAATAGTGACCATATATACGAATATTATCCGTATGTATAAATAGTATTCATGAATAGTGACCGTATGTACAAATATTATTCGTATATATAAATAGTATCCGTACGTATGAATAGTGACCGTACGTATGAACAGTATCTCTACGAAAACAATCCTAACGTATTTTCTCTAATCTTTCATGAAAATCTCTGTAGCAGAACACCGAAATTTATCTGTGTACTCTTGTCTGTAACGACTTAGAGAAGCGATACTCGTACGGAATTCAGGTGAGTAAAACGACTCCGTTTTAATAGAGTTTTAGCATTACTGGTGATAAAAAGTATGTCTAGGACACTCCCAAAATTCATAGGGGGAAATTGGATTCAGAATGGCGAGTATAATGAGATAATTAATTCAGAAGTATGGATAAGAAAAAGCAAATATCTCATGATGATGTGAAGATTGAATGTCTTGAATTGTGGTTTATAAATCTATAATATAGTTATATACTATACCTGTTATATGGATGAATATTATATTAAGCTTCTGATTATGATATGAAATGATATTGATTGTGATTGAGCGGGACAGTACCCCCTCTCACGGCAAGGCGGAAAACCCGGTTGACAGGGTGTCTTGACCAATGAGTGTGGAGACAACGATTCCCTCAGTAGGGATATAGCCCGGATTGGTGATAAATCCGTGAGGCGCCCTAGCTAAGAGGATGAGGTTGTGCGTCATGGCGGAAATATACATAATTGGTGAGCTGGCCTGTATGTGCTCTGCAGGATATATTGCCATTGACGAGTACTAGTAACGTTTGTTGAATTGGATGAATTTTTATCTTCTTGTATGTAAAAGGATGATGTTGTGCGTCATGGCAGAAATATACATAATTGGTGAGCCGGCCTGTGTGCGCTCTCTGGGATATATTGCCATTGACGAGTACTAGTAACGTTTGTTTAATTGGATGAATTTTTATCTTCTGTCTATTGGTTGAGTATGAGCCTTTGGATATGCTTGCATGACTGGTAATATATTTGAATTTTATTAACGCGAGGCCGATTCGCTCATTGAGTTTAAAAGCTCACACTGTTTGTACAACCTTTTTGTTCAGATCAGGTTGCCATCGAAGAATATCTGCTAGAGGAGTAGATCACTTTGCACCTTCCCGTTGTCGGGTAGACCCCTCTTTTGTTATAGATTATGTTGCTCTGTAATCGTCTAGGACATCTAGGTCAGGGGTTTGGCATTTGGTTTGTATGTCAGCATAATAATATATTATATATTGAGAATCTATTATTATGTGTAAATCGTCTCTATGATTTTCAGATAAGAAAATTTGATATATTATCGGAAGGCTTACAGTGATGAGAGATTCATCATTGTGCCGGTCATGTGCCCAAAAAACGGGTCGTGACAGTTTTTATATAGCAATTATATAACAATTAATTATTTGATTATTTGTATATAATAAATGCTAATTTACCAAATAACAACATATTATATTTCAATTGAAAAGTTTACCTAATTTATCAACTATATAGCAATTATAGCAATTACAGACCAATTATATAGCAATTTACTCAAATTTTTGTAAAATTTATTTAATGTGATTATATAGCAGTTATATCAATTATAGACCAATTATATAATAATATATCTTAATTTTTTCAAATTCATTTAATGTGATGTGATTAATTAACCAAATTTATTAATTTACCTAATTTATTCATATAATTTATTATATTATAATAATTTAATAACCTACCGACAATTAATGCTTTAGAGTAGAATTATTTTAGTCTATATATTGATTACTAATTTAATCATTATAAGATTAGAATTATCTTAATTTAATTATTAAATAATAAAATATTTTAATATAATTCATAGAAAATTTTATTTATCTTAATTTAATTTTTTTATTATTAAATTATAAAATATATCGTGGATAAAAATTACTTTAACAAATAAATAAATAAATTAATTAAAATAAACATAACTTTTATGAATTTAATTGAAATTTTTAACTTTTCATAGACTAAATTACTATCATTGATTCATTATAATTTTTTAAAGATTCAATTGTACTCTAAAATTTATCTAATTATAAATCTAATATATTTATTTTAAATTATAACAAAATACTGTTTAACTGATTGATATTGAGGGAAGAAAAGAAAAGTGAGTTGCTTTTATTATATATTATTATATATTGTTCTCTACACAATAAATATTTTATATCCATACTTATAATTATAATATAGTATTACTTTAAATAAGATATTGAATATTATTTAATGTTCTGTATATTATATCATTTACATAATTAAAAAATTAACATTGACGTATTCTAAATCATGAAAAATGTACTTTTTTAATTTTTTTTATTTCAATAATATTTACATTGATTTTAAAAAATAATATTTATTTTTAATTTATAAAAGTTCTTATTTTGATTAAATATATAATTCATAAACATGTTGACACTGAAATTAAATATTATCTTTTAATTGGTTAATTTTTTTAAAAAAAGTTTTCATGAATATATTCTTTATATTCAGTATTTACTTTCATAAAATATTTTTAAATATTTCTAAATTTAAATAAGTAGTTACATTACAATTTTCTAAATTTAGAAATTATTATTTTAACTATTTGAATGTATTCTGACCAAAATGAGTTTTATTGTAATATAACTTTGAGTTTTAGTGAACGAAAAAGTAATTTTTTAAAGAAATTAATGAAAAACAAAATACTATGCAGAAATGAAAAAAGAATAGGAAACTTTTTCTACTATGATTTATAGAAAAATAAAAAATAAAAAATTGAAGAGGGAATAGTTGATGGAAAAAATTGGTGAAAATGAAATGAGAATGCCTTACAATGAAATGGAATTATTTAGTCTAAAATTTTGTTTAGTTAAACATGAAAAAAAATGATTTTATTCTATTATTTAATTGAACTAATCTATGTAAAAATAAAAAAAAATTATGAGTAAATGATCACCATATTTATAGATTAAAAAATTATATAAACATTATATATAATAACATCATCAAAAAAATTAAATAAATTAAATTTTAGTTTTAAGAAAAAAAAACAATTCCATCATTCACAATATTTTTTGAGTCTAAAGTTGATGACAAAAATACTATTTTTGAAGGAAAAAATGCAAAGCTCAATAACAACTTAAATTATTCATAAATTTCACTTTATTTCGACTCATGCAAATTAATTAACAAGAGGCTTATAAATGCTTTTTACATATTCTACATCAAACATCAAATATACAAAAACAACTGTGCTCAAGCACGTTCCTTTTTATCTTTATTTTTTATTTGAAAATTTGTACTATTCTCTCTCTCTCTCTCTCTCTCTCTCTCTCTCTCTCTCTCTAAAAAAAGAAAATACCTAATATATAACAATCGTTCTCATATTTTCTCAGAAGATGAATAAGTTCCCAGTAATAAAATAATTAATAATGTTATGAGATGATAAATATAATAGTAATGTATTTTTTTAAACTAGTATTGTGACCCGTGTGATGCACAGATTAGCACAAATGTCATAATTTTTGTTTATCAAATAAATAAAAATAATTAAAAATATATATAAAAGAATACATGTACAAAAATAATAAGACATTCAAGTCATATTAAGACACATATAAGATGATTTATTAGATACAAATACTAATAGAATATGAATAACGTCAAATGAAAAAAAGAACAAAAAATAAGGTATTATATGAATTAATTTAGATAAATATATTAATTAATGATGAAAATGAGTTGAAGTAAAAATTACTAACCTAAAAGGTTTGCTAGGATCAAAATCCTTGTCTTCCTTGAAATTTAAAACATAACTTACATACCCACAAAATCTTAAAACAAAAAAAAAAGATAATCAAGGGAAATATACATCACATCCTAACTTTAAAATTTAATACTTTAAATCCTAAATTAGCATTCAATCAATCAGCACACATATAATCTCGGCATTGCCTAAAGTTTCTCTTCATAGGGAGGGCTCTACCATTTGCTCACAATAAACCTAAAAGGGATTATTCATTAATCCTATTAGATGAAAAAATCAAGAAAAAAATTTTAATTTAAAAATAGTCAAATTATATTATTCAAACACAATTAAATACCTCAATGACATCATTTTTTTCTTTTAGGCTTTGATCTTTCTCATGACCTACTTTCCTCAAGAAGACGTAATGACAGAAACAGCAAAGCAAAGCTGAAATTTAAAAACCAGAATAATACAGAAATGATATATAACAGACAGGAATAAAAAATCAGAAGACCAAAAATAGAAACATAGACTAACCAGAAACTCAGAAAATAACAACGAAGAACGAATACATAAACAAAGAAAGTAAAAAAAAAACGCAAAGAACAAAAGAGAAACAGAAAATTAGAAATCACAATAGAATGAATAATAATCGCGAATGTGAATAGTACATGAATTGTATAGACCAGAAAAATAAATAAAAAGAAAATTAAGCTATGATACCAAATGATGTGAAAGAAACATCACTTCAAAGTTTTGATGATAAATCGTCATTGTTGTCATTTACCCATGTAAGGGAAGAAGAAGCAAAATCAAAGAGAAAAAAGAAGGGAAATTATATGAGAGAAAGAGATAACCAAATATGAATGAGATATTCAAAAAAAATATAAAAATATCTACATTGATTTTGAATTTTAAATTTTAATTTTAAAAAATGAAAAAGTCTCAAATTTGGCTAATAGTGATAGTCACTTTTTAAAAACCTCGACATGAATATAAGAGATTGGTCATTGATGATGGTGCAATAAAGAAGTCTAGCGAGCTTATATAGAAAAAAGAAAAATGAGTGATAATTTATTATTATAATTTGATCTGATGGAGGTAATTTAAATTTTATTATAACTAGTGTTATGACCCGTGCGATATACGAATTAACACAAATATTACAATTTTTGCTTATCAAATAAATAAAAATAATTAAAAAATATATAAAAGAATACATGTACAAAAATAATAAGGCATTCAAGTCATATTAAGATATATATAAGATGATTTATTGGATACAAATGTCTTAAAGATTGAATGTGAATAACGAAAAATGAAAATAAGAATAAAAAATAAGATATTACATGAATTAATTTAAATAAATATATTAATTAATGATGAAAATGAATTGAAATAAAAGTTACTAACTTAATAGGTCTGCTAAGATCAAAATGTTTGTCTTCTTTTGACTGTTTTTTCTATTTCTGCAAATATACATTTGGATAAGCAATAATAGGTTTATTGAAATTTAAAACATAACTAACATACCCACAAAATCTCAAAACAACATAAAAAAGATAATTAAGGGAGGAAATATACATCACATCCCAACTTTAAAATTTAATACTTTAAATCATAAATTAGCATTCAATCTGTCACGAACCGTTTTCTAGGAACATGACCGGCACAATGATGAATATTCCATCACTGTAAGCCTTTCGATAAATTCTACCCACGAGTTAAATTATTTAGTTATTATCTATATATTATCAAAATAATCATTGCTTAATAAATACGAAGAAAATATATCAGATTTTTTTATTTGAAAATCATAGAGATGATTTGCATATAATAATAGATCTTCAATATAAAATACATTATTATACTGAAATATAAGCCAAATGCCAAACCCCTGACCTAGATGTCCTAGACTGTTACAGAGCAACACAATCTACAACAAAAGAGAGGCCTATCCGACAGTGAAAAATCCAAAGTGACCTACTCTTCTAGCAGATATTCTTCGCTGGTAACCTGATCTGAACAAAAAAATTTTACAGAGAGTGTGAGCTTTTAAACTCAGTGAGTGAATTGGCCTCGTGTTAATAAAATTCAAATACATCACCAGTCATACAAGTATACCTGAAGGCTCAAACTCAACCAATAAACATAGTTAGAAATTACACACTAAAAGATACAAATTCATCCAATTCAACCAATGTTATTAGTACTCATCAATGACAATATATTTCGGAGAGTGCATATGGACCGACTCACAAAATTTGTTTATTTCCGCCATAATGCACAACCTTATCCTTTCAGCTAAGGCGCCTCACGGATCTGTTTCCGACCCAGGCTATATCCCTACTGAGGGAATTGTTGTCTCCACACTCATTGGTCAAGACACCCTTTATACCAGGTTTTTCGCCTTGCCATGAGAAGGGGTACTGTCTCGCTCAATCACAATCAATAGTACAATATTTCTTATCATAATCAGAAGTACAATGTAATATTCATTCATATAACATGTATAGTATAGAACTATATTATAGGTTCATAAACCACAAATCAAGATAATAATTAAACAGTTTTTGAAAAGAATCAAACTTCACATCATCATGAAATACTTGTTTGGTCTTATCTATACTTCTAGATTAATTATCTCCCTAGATTTGCCACTCTGAATCCAGTTTACCCCTATGAATCTTGGGAGTGTTCTACGACATACTTTTTATCACCAGTAATGCTAAAACCCTATTAAAACGGGGTCGTTCCACTCACTTAGATTCCATACGAGTATCACTTCTTTAAATCATTACGTATAAGAGTACACAAGTGAATTTCAGTGTTCCGCTACGGAGATTTTCATGAAAGATTAGAGAAAACAAGTTAGAATTGTTTCATACAGATACTGTTTATACATACAGTATTATTTATATGTACGATCACTATTCATACATGCAGTTACTATTTATATATATGGATACTGTTTATACATATAGTTACTATTTATATGTACGGTCACTATTCATACATACGATTACTATTCATAAGTATGGATACTATTCATACCAGAAAATAGAGAATACAATATATAAAAGAGTACACCAGGTAAGTTCCCAGGAAAGAGTGAAGGGTCGCAATTGACACATTTAAAAACCAGGTCTTTGCTTAGCTAAAACTTTCCTAGACATGTATTCTTCACAGTTTACATTTTATTTTGGTAATCAGAGAATAAAAATAATATATGGGCAGCTAAGGACAGTTTTTCTGATGTGGCAGATCAGCCAAAACTGCAACCACAGAGCATACTTAAGAAAATAACTTCTAAAATTTGAAAGACATAGAAATGACATAGTATCCTTACCTAAGTTGAAAAGGAAAGGCCCAAAATCTCAGAGGCCTAGTGTCGGAGCAAGAGAAACTTAATGAGAGAAGAAGAGAAGTTGAATGTGTGAGTTTAGAAGTGAAATGGAAGGGCCTATTTATAGGAAAAGTCAATGGTACTATTTGATACTATGCACTAATAAAATATTTAATTTACTATTTATGAAAATGACATTTCTAATAATTCAATTTACTGTACACTTTAATAATTTAACTTATTGTGCAAATCGCAGAAAGACGAAAGCAGCTGAATTATTGGTTATTATTAGAAACTTAAAGAGAAAAATATTCTTTCACTTTAAACCTTTAAGTTTCTTTTCAAATCAATTCTTTTATTTCAGTCCCTGAGGGTATTTTTACATATAAAATGTCATTTTCTTCTACGAATTTCTTTTTAGTTTTCTCTTATGACCAAACCATATTTAGTACTTGACATTTTGATTGTATAAGAGAACAGTACCGTATACGTAAATAGTATTATACAGATGAATAGTACTGTATACTAAAATAGTAACCGTAGTTCGCAAACACGCATATATATATATATATTTCATGGGTATTACATTATCACCCCTTTTAAGAAATTTGGTCATCCGAATTTAAATTACCTCAAGACGTGAAAAGATATAGATATCTAAAAAGCATGTCGGCCTCGGCTTCCCATGTGGCTTCTTCGTGAGTCTGATTCCTCCATAACACCTTGACCGATGGAATCTCCTTAGATCGGAGTTTCTTTACTTGAATATCGAGGATAGCCACCGGTATCTCTTTGTATGACAAGTTTTCATCTACTAGGATAGAATCATTATGAGACGGGTGAAGTATGTGAGAAGGATCAGGAAAGTACTTCCTCAACATGGATACGTGAAAAACAGGGTGGATCCCTACCAGTTCCATCGGTAGGACGAGCTGATAAGCCACTTTTTCCACTCGTTCTGAAATCTCATAAGGCCCAATGTACCTAGGACTCAACTCTCCCTTCCTTCCAAATCTCAACACACCTTTCATTGGAGAGACCTTTAGAAATACCATATCGCAAACTAAGAACTCCAAATCACGTCATCTGTGGTCAGCGTATGTTTTTTGTCTACTTTGAGCTACTCGCATTCTATCATGTATTGTCTTAACCTTGGTTAGGGCATTCCGGGCCAAGTCGGGTCCTAATGCTTTCGCTTCACCTACCTTGAACCAACCAATCGGAGATCTACAACGTCTCCTGTACAAGGCCTCATAGGGTGTCATTCCAATAGTAGCTTAGTAGCTGTTGTTATATGCAAACTCCACAAGATACAAATTCTTCTCCCAGCTACCACTAAAATCTAGGATATAAGCTCATAACATGTCATTTAGCTTCTGAATTGCCCGTTCTGACTGCCCGTCTGTCTGTGGATGAAAAGCAGTACTGAGGTCCACTCGAGTGCCTAATGCCTCTTGAAAACTCCTCCAGAAACGAGAAGTAAATTAAGGACCTCTATTAGAAATGATAGATATGGGTACTCCATGCAGCTTCATTATTTCCTTAATATATAATTGTGCCAACGTCACCACACCATAAGTGGTTTTGATTGGAATGAAGTGTACTGATTTGGTTAGTCGGTCAACAATGACTCAAACTGAGTCATAACCTCTTGTGGAGTGAGATAGACCAACAACAAAGTCCATCGTCACTCGTTCCCATTTCCATTCAAGAATCTCTAATTGCTGTAACGAGCCTCCCAGCTTTAGATGCTCAGCCTTAACCTGTTGACAGGTTAAACAACGAGATACAAACTCTGCTATGTCTTGTTTCATTCCTTTCCACCAGTAGATCTGTTTCAGATCCTAATACATCTTGGTGGCTCCTGGATGTACAGCATATGCAACACTATGGCCTTCCTCCATGATGTCTCATCTAAGAGTTCCAACATCTGGTACGCACAACTGTTGTTCAAAACGCAAGTTTCTTGTATCGTCGATTGTGAAACTATTCGCTTGACCATTCTTTACCTTATCCATAATTTAGACAAGCTCAGGATCCTCCATTTGGGATATCCGTATCTGGTCTACAAGGGAAGATCTAGCCCTGATATAGGCTAAGAATGATCCTGTCCTTGTAATCTTGAGAGTAGCACCTTTTGTTCTGAGCTCTTATAGTTCTTGGATCAATGGTCTTCTTGTCATTGCTATATGGGCTAGACTACCTATAAATTTTTGACTCAAAGCATCTGTCACTATGTTTGCTTTGCCTGGGTGGTAAAGAATATTACAATCATAACCTTTTAGTAATTCTACCAATGTCCTCTACCTCAAGTTTAGGTCTTTTTGATCGAAAATATATTTTAGACTTTTATGATCAGTGTAGATTTCGCAGGTTTCTCTGTATAGATAGTGTCACCATATCTTTAGGGAGCAAATTACTGCTGCCATCTCCAGATCATGGGTGGGGTAGTTTTGTTCATGTTTCTTAAGTTGTCTTGATGCATATGCCACTACTTGGCTATGCTGCATAAGAACGCATCCTAACCCTACTCTTGATGCATCGCAGTACAATATAAAACCTCCAGGTTCTGAGGGTAAGACCAATATAGGTGCGGAGATTAACATTTTCTTGAGTTCTTGGAAGCTTTCTTCACAAGCATTATCCCATTGGTACTTTACTCTTTTCTTAGTCAGTCTGTGAGAGGGGAGGCTAACCGGGAAAAATTTTGGATAAAACGATGATAATATCCTGCCAATCCCAAGAAGCTATGAATCTCCTTGATGGAAGTGGGTCTATGCCACATTTTGACTGCTTCTACTTTGCTTGGGTCTGTTTAAATACCATCCTTGGAGATCACATGTCCCAAGAAAGTCACGCGATCAATCCAAAACTCGCATTTAGAGAATTTGGCATACAATTGATGATCCCTCAATGTCTGCAACACAATACGAAGGTGTTGTTCATGCTCTTCTGAATTTTTTTAGTACACCAGAATGTCGTCTATGAAGACAATAACAAATTTGTCCAAGAAGGGTTTAAAAATCATATTCATTAAATCCATAAAAGCAGCTGGTGCATTCGTTAGTCCAAATGATATTACCAAGAATTCGTAGTGCCCATATCTAGTACGGAAGGCTGTTTTAGGCACATCCTCCTCCTTGATCTTGAGTTGGTAATAACCAGACCTTAAGTCAATCTTTGAAAAACACTTGGCTCCTTGAAGTTAATCGAAGAGGTCGTCAATGTGAGGCAACGGGTATTTATTTTTGATAGTTACTTTATTCAATTGCCTGTAATCTATGCATAGTCTCATCGATCTGTCATTCTTTTTCACAAACAGAACAAGAGCTCCCCAAGGTGAATAACTTGGCCTTATAAAGCCTTTGTCTGATAGGTCCTGTAATTGAGCCTTTAGCTTTTTTAATTCTGTTGGTGCCATCCTATAAGGGCGTATAGAGATTGGGCTAGTCTCTGGAGCTAGCTCTATCTGGAACTCAATCTCTCGATCTGGGGGTACACTTGGTAGATCATCTGAAAAGACGTCTACAAATTCCTAGCCAACTGGAACGTCTTCCACTTTTAGTTCTTCTTTCTTAATATCCTTAACAAATGTCAAGTATCCTTGATAGCCCTTTCGTAATAAACGTCAGGTACACATTAAGGATATAAGATTTTCAGGAATCTCACTCCACTCACCATGAAATACGAAGAAGGGTTCCCCTAAAATATTGAACTTAACTATCTTATTATAGCAATCCAGAGTGGCATGATAAGATGTCAGCCAATCCATGCCTAAGATAACATCTAAGTCTGTCATATCCAACAACATTAGGTCTGCCGTTGTATTTATTTCTCCGACTCTCACATTGCAAGCCCGGTAACCTTGTTCTATTAGTAGGGTGCCTCTAGTAGGCGTAGTTACTAAAAATGGACATCCTAATCTAACAACTTTTTGTGTAAAATTATTAGCAAAGAATGATGACACATAGGAATGGGTAGAGCCAGAGTCAAACAAAACATGTGCAAAGTTTGATTTAATCAGAAGGGTACCTGCTACCACTATATTAGACGCCTGACCATCCTGTCGGGTTAAGGTGAATACTCGAGCAGTCCCTTGGCCTACTGAAGCTTAACCTCGACCACCTTATCCTCTGCTAGTACCTTTTCCGATTCCGTTGCCTCCTACTGTTACAGGGGCTCTGTTGGCAACAGTGGCCTCCGATTGATTAAGACGTACTGATCCTTGGCCGGATCTCGTGTAGAGTTAGGGACAATATCTTTTGAAGTGACCCTGTTGACCACATTGGAAACAGACCTTAGTGTTGTTATTGGCAAGACAAACTCCGAAGTGGTTTCTTTCACACTTAGGGCACTAGGGCCTTTGTTAACCCCCTGTATCACTTTGTTGACGCTATGGTGCACTAACGGTAGAAGCTACATGTCTAGTGGTTTTAGTGGGTGCAGAACTCCCTCTATGGTCGCGTGATTTCTCATCTTATTTCCTTTTTCTTTTGTTATTCCATTTTTCGTTACGCATATCTCTTTCTTCCATCATACAGGCGATGTCGACGGCCTCTGTGTAGGATGAAAAGTCTCGTATCTTTGATCTCACCTTATTAAATAGGGACTCTCGAAGGCCTTTAATAAATCGTCGAATCCTTTCTTTCTCACTTAGGACAATGTGAGTAGCATATACAGACAACTCCATAAACAGATTATCGTATTCATCGACGGTTCGTGCTCCTTGCCGGAGTGTTTCAAACTTATTCATCTTTGCTTCTCGTATGCTCTTCAGGATAAATTGTTCTAGAAAAATTCTTTTAAAGTCCTTCCATTTGAGGGGTGTGGAGTTTCTGGCCATGCCCTTCTTCCATGTTTGCCACCAGCGGTCCGCCTTACCTCTTAATTGAAAGGTAACAAGGGTCACCCTTTGGGGTTTAGGGCACTCCAACATGTCAAGAATTTTCTCATAGTCATCTAGAAAGCGTTGTGGGTCTTCATTAACATCTCCTGCAAAGGTTGGTGGATTCAGCTTCATAAATTCTGAAATCTTGACCTTTGTCCCTACCCTATCTTGAGGAGGAGGTGGGGGTGGCATTTGGTCTGTCTTTTGCATTCTTGTAGCATGTACTGATGCCTGTGAGCCATCTTCAGATGACTGTCCCATTAGGAGTTCCTTCAGCTCATTAACCTCGTTCTGCATTGTGGCTAAAGCTTGCATTACCACAACTGCGTCGATTTGTGGTAGTACTCTACCTCCTCTTCCAAGGTTGTCAGTAGATATCTCTCTATTTTGTGCATGGTTATTTCCTGCACGGTTAGATGTCTCTAACCTTGCATCTGCTGAATAAGCAACTGGAGGGATCAAGGCCCTGCCAGATCTTGTATGGATTCCGGAAGCGTTTGATTTTTCTCGTGCCATCTAAACTTATTCTACAATTAAAATAATATGTATAGTCACTATTATGCTTCAAGGGAAAGATACGAAAGAAAAGGATTTTAAACTCTATAGGGCTTTTGGTGGATCTTCGTCCTATAGTCGTGCTGCAGTCATGACAATAAGGAATGGCCCGCTAAAGACACCTTGTTTTGTAATTACTAGGAGACCTAACAACCTTTGCTCTGATACCAACTTTGTTACGACCCGTTTTCTAAGCACATGACCGGCACAATGATGAATATCCCATCACTGTAAGCCTTTTGATAAATTTTACCCATGAGTTAAATTATTTAGTTTATCTCTATGTTATCAAAATAACCATTCCTTAATAAATACGAAGAAAATATATCAAATTTTCTTATTTGAAAATCATAAAGATGATTTGTATATAATAATAGATACTCAATATAAAATACATTATTATATTGAAATACAAGCCAAATGTCAAATTCCTGACCTAGATGTCCTAGATGGTTACAGAGCAATATAATCTACAACAAAAGAGGGGCCTACCTGATAGTGGGAAGGTCCAAAGTGATCTACTCTTCTAGCAAATATTCTTCGCCGGTAACCTGATCTGAACAAAAAGATTTTACAGAGAGTGTTAGCTTTTAAACTCAGTGAGTGAATCGGCCTCGCGTTAATAAAAATCAAATACATCACCAGTCATGCAAGTATACCCGAACGCTCAAACTCAACCAATAAACATAGTTAGAAATTACACACTAAAAGATACAAATTCATCCAATTCAACCAACGTTACTAGTACTCATTAATGACAATATATCACGGAGAGCGCACATGAGCTGCTCACTAAATTTGTTTATTTCCGCCATGACGCACAACCTTATCCTCTCAGTTAAGGCGCCTCACGGATATGTTTTTGACCCGAGCTATATCCCTACTGAGGAAATCATCGTCTCCACACTCATTGGTCAAGACACCCTTTATACCAGGTTTTTCGCCTTGCCATGAGAAGGGGTACTGTCCTGCTCAATCATAATCAATAGTACAGTATTTCATATCATAATCAGAAGTACAATGTAATATTCATTCATATAATAGGTATAGTATATAACTATATTATAGGTTTATAAACCACAAATCAAGATAACAATTAAACAGTTTTTGAAAAGAATCAAACTTCACATCATTATGAAATACTTGTTTCGTCTTATCCATACTTCTGGATTAATTATCTCCCTAGAATTGCCACTCTGAATCCAGTTTACCCCTATGAATCTTGGGAGTGTCCTGCGACATACTTTTTATCACCAGTAATGCTAAAACCCTATTAAAACGGGGTCGTTCCACTCACTTAGATTCCGTACGAGTATCACTTTTTTAAGTCGTTACGGACAATAGTACACAAGTGAATTTTAGTGTTCCGCTACAGAAATTTTCATGAAAGATTAGAGAAAACAAGTTAGGATTGTTTTCATACAGATACTGGTCATATATATGGTTACTATTCATATATATAGTCACTATTTATATGTACGATTATTATTCATATATACGGATATTGTTTATACATATAGTTACTATTCATATATATGGTCACTATTCATATATACAGTTACTATTTATATGTATGAGTACTATTCATACCAAAAAATAGAGAATACAATCTGTAAAAGAGTACACCAGGTAAGTTCCCAAGAAAGAGTTGAGGGTCGCAATTGACACATTTAAAAACTAGGTCTTTCCTTAGCCAAAACTTTCCTAGACATGTATTCTTCACAGTTTACATTCTATTTTGGTAATCAGAGAATCAAAATAATATATGGCCAACTAAGGACAGTTTTTCTGATGTGGAAGATCAGCCAAAGCCGTAACCACAGAGCATACTTAAGAAAATAACTAATAAAATTTGAAAGACATAGAAAAGGCATAGTATGCTTACCTAAGCTGAAAAGGAAAGACCCAAAATCTCAGAGCCTTGGCGTCAGAGCAAGAGAAACTTAATGAGAGAAGAAGAAAAGTTGAAGGTATGAGTTTAGAATTGAAATAAAAGGGCCTATTTATAGGAAAAGTTAAGGGTACTATTTGACACTATACGTTAATAAAATATTTAATTTACTATTCATGAGAATGACATTTCTAATAATTCAATTTACTGTACACTTTAATAATTTAACTTACTGTGCAAATCGCGACAAAAGCGGCTGAATTATTAGTTATTATTGGAAACTTAGAGAGAAAACTATTCTTTCACCTTAAACCTTTAAGTTTTTTTTCAAATCAGTTCTTTCATTTCAGTCCCTGAGAGTATTTTTACACATAAAACTTCATTTTCTCCTACAAATTTCTTTCTAGTTTTCTCTTATGATCAAACCACATCTAGTACTTGACATTTTGATTGTATAAGTGAACGATACCGTATACATAAATAGTATTATATAGGTGAATAGTACCATATACTAAAATAGTAACTGTAGTTCGCAAACACGCATTTATATATATATATATATATATAGATCCCCAGTGGCCAGTGCGAAAAATGGTATTAGAGCCTAGTTCTGTTAGTAACCTTCCTGTTAGTTTAGATACTTTTAAGAGTTTAAGTTCTTAAGAAACTTTTAATTAGTTAAGGGGTTAGCGTTGGTTAGCGTTGTTTAACTGCGTTGGTAAGCCGTAAGGCCCAGGAGAGGCAGGTGTTCCCGTAGGACGTGGTCCTACTAAAACATTAGCAAAGTTAGAAGAATTTTAAGAATTTTATTTTCTTAAAAATGTCTAAATTAGTAAGAAGATTATTTAATAGGAATAGTTCTGAGATCAGAGTTCCCTCTGTCTCTAGTGATCATAGTTCTTTAGATCAAGATGAAGTTAATAATTCTGAAGTTTCTATAATAGAAGCTGAAGAAAGGTTAAGAAATTGGGAAATGCCCCAAGTACGTCCTAGTGAGGTATATAAGCATTCAACTTTTAATTTTAAGGTTCAAGACATAGTCAGGACAATAGAAGGCACGATTCCTTTAGGAAAGTGTCAAGGCACAATTAACTTGTTAGATAAAAATCAATTAGATCAACACAGGCGAGAAAATTTTGGATTTATCCACATCGGATTAATTCAAATAGCTGTCAAACCTATGCACAGGTTAGGCATCAATCATCCCGTCTTAGTTCTTCTCCAGGATAGACATACACTGTCTTTCCAGGATTCCATGTTAAGTCTTGTAGAGTCAAATCTCTGCAATGGTCCAATTTATTTTCAATGTTTTCTGAATTACATGAAGACGTTAAGAAACGTCGAAAAAGCTTTAAAATTACATGTAAAGACCACAGAAGGAATATTCAGTGAGGATCTGGATAATCTTTCTATAGTTTTTAGAATTCATTACAAAGTCTCCAAAACTGGAATAGGAATTTCTGTTAAGAAAGAGTCACCTAAGAATGAAACCATTCTTATGGAGGCTAATCTCCAAAAATCTATGATTATGACTCCTAAACCCCTCAGGCATGATGAAATCATGGCCGCTTTTCCAGACTCTTGGGATTTGGAAAGTATCCAACCTTCCAAGAAAATAGAGTTTAGAAGTTTAGGAAATTTCGTTCAAAGTCCAGAAGGACATGTCAGGATATCTATGAATAGATCATCCTCGTCTAGAATTAAAATGTTCAATAACCCAGATTTAGAGTTTAGTTCAAGACACTCTATAGATTCTGATTACAGATCTGCAGCAGAAACTCTTGAGACTTCGACTAGTCTCAGAGAAGTAGATTTCCAACCCTCCATTCCTCAACCCATTTATGAATCAGTTCAAGAATCACCTTCCATAAATCACTCTCCCACTAGATCACAAATTCTTATGATAAGAAAAGAATTCAAAATGAATAAACCCTTGCTGAACGCAGATTTTATGCAAGCTCATAATAGGTTAAAACGAGAATGGTACTTCCGTACTTTCTCATCTGAACAAGTTCAAAAATAGAAATTAGAATACTATGATTTCTTAGAAGAAATAGGAGATCATATTTTCTTTTTTAATTGGTTTGAAATGTATTGTTCAAACAATAATATAGAAAATCCTTTTGTTAAGAAAGAAGTAAACACCCACTCTAGAATTACAGTAGAATGGGATACTACTTTAGGTCAAAAGATAGTCTCGGTTCATCCACCCTTAGAAAATTTAAAAATTTCTAGAGGTAGTACTGAGATAGAAGCAACTCCGTTCAAAACTGTAGAAGGTAATGAAGAACAACATAGTTCAAAACGAGATGTCAAAAATATTGAATCTCAAAATAATTTTACCAATTTAGCGCTCAATACATTAGGTAAGCAGTTAGATAGGATAGAAAACGTAGTTAATAACAAGGTCCTAGAATCACCTTCTAGTTCCTTAGGTCAAAATTCAGTTAGTTCAATACCTCAACAACCCCTGTATAAGATTCCAACACTTACTCAGGCAGAGTTGAAATCTATAAAATTAGGTTCTAGTTCTCAAAACTTAGTTGATGAAATCACTAACAGATTAAATCAACTAAATGTCTCAAATGATAGGTCAAAAGGTCCCCATATCAATACACTGTCTAAACCAGACACTGATCAACACCCTGAAGTTAATAGAATTAGCTTTAGGAACCCAAAACCAGTGACTAGGAATTACTACCGTAGGCCTAGTTACCCAGATACCCAGTATGAAGAAAATAGTTTAATTACAGAGGCTAGCTATAACAGCGAGTCTATTATAGAATGGAACATTGATGGTCATAGTGAACATCAAATTTTAGGAATAATTCAAAATATGTCAATGTGCGCCACGGCGTATAGGATCAAAAATAATGAAGAGAGTTCAATAGTAACCATGTTAACAACTGGTTTTACTGGTCAATTAAATGGCTGGTGGGATAACTATCTCACAGAAGCTGAAAGATCTGCGATTAAATTCGCGATCAAACAAGAAGAAATTAATGGTCAATTAGTAGAAGTTCAAGATTCAGTAGCAGTTTTAATTTATGCACTCACAAAACACTTTGTAGGAAACCCCACAGATTTTCAACAAAGGATAGGTAATCAACTGATCAACCTCAGATGTCCCACGATGTCTGATTTTAGGTGGTACAAGGACATGTTCCTTACCAAGTTATATACTCGGTCTGATAGTAAAGCAGACTACTGGAAAGAAAGGTTTTTAGGTGGTTTACCCAGCCTATTTGCCGAAATAGTCAAAGAAAGCATTAGGAGACAATGCAACAATACACTTCCCTTAGGTCAGATGACTTTCGGAGAATTAATTAATATAGTTACAAACGAAGCTCTTATCATATGTAATGATATGAAGCTTCAATCTAAGTTAAAAACTGAGTTCAAAAGCACCCATAAAGAATTAGGTAATTTCTGTGATCAATACGGCATCGAAAATATTCGAGCCCCCTCTGCTCAGTATAAACAAAATAGGAAGAGTCACATGTACCAAACTGTCAGGCGGACATATCGTCGCTACCCTGACAAACCTGTTAGATCATTCCAAACAAAGAAACCTGTTCAACAGTCTAGTAAACCTAGACACCATAGTTCAAAAAATACCGATCGCAAACATATAGTTTGTTTTAAATGCGGGAGGTATGGTCATATTTCAAAACATTGCAGACTCAAAAAACGAATTAATTCATCAGAAATAGATGATAAGTACAAACAGAGTCTTATGAGTATTCTGTTAGAAGATCAAAACTCTGAGTCAGAATATGATTCAGATCAGTCTAGTGTTCAAAATGAGTTATATCAGTTAAATCAACTGAGTAATTCATCTTCTAGTTCAGCATCTGATGACGAGAGTCATTTAGATATAGGAATTTGCACCTGTAAAGAATGTTCAAGACAATCAGGTAATTGTTCAAAAATAATTAATGTAATCAATAGAGATAAAGTTCAAACTTTATTAGAGATTTTAGACAAAATCACTGATGAAGTCATTAGAAAAGAATATTTGCTCAAAATTAAGGATTTAATGGATTCGGAGGAACCCGAACCAAAACCCTTAGTTAAACCATATAATGTTCAAGAAATAATTAATAGATTTCAAAACACTTCCACACAGGAACGAGTTTCTACCAAGGAACTCCAGGAAGAAATTAAATTAATTAAAGAAGAAATTAGATTGCTCAAACAAAAGGATATGACTTATCATTAGATATTTTAAGTTTAATGGCCAATAAAGAAGCTAGGAATTCTACTGATCAAAACGAGTTAGGAGAAACTAGCTTAGAACCCAACGAAAAATATTTAAATTTAATTTCTCAAATATCTGTTCAAAGATGGTATAGTAAGATACGCTTTACCATAGGTAATTTTAATACCGAATTAGTCGCTCTGATAGACTCAGGCGCTGATTTTAATTGTCTTCAAGAAGGTTTAATTCCCACTCAATACTATGAGAAAATCACTGAAAGTCTCAGCGGTGCAGGAGGAAATAAGCTCCCAGTTAGGTACAAACTGTCCAATGCCAAGATATGTAATCAAGGCATTAAGTTCAATACAACTTTTATTCTCGTTAGAAATTTAAATCATTCAATGATTTTAGGAACGCCTTTTCTGACCCTTATTTACCCTTGTAAGGTTTCAGAATTAGGAATTTCTACTACGGTTCATGGCAAAAAACTTTGCTTTGAATTTTTAAATCCTGCTAAAACTCAAGATGTTAATTTACTTAAAAAATTATCTGTTTCTAGTATTAATTTGATCAATAGAAAACAAGCTCAAATTAAATTACTTAATAAAGAAGTTCAATACAAAAGAATTGAGGAACAAATAGAAAAACCTCAAGTTAAAATTAGGATAAAATCTGTTCAAAAAAGATTTGAAAAAGAAGTCTGTTCCGAAAAGCCCAACGCTTTCTGGAATAGAAAGAGACACACTGTCTCACTCCCATACGAGCCCAGTTTTAGTGAAGATAAAATCCTAACTAAGGCTAGGCCCATTCAAATGAATAAAGAAACCTTGGAATACTGTAAAAAGGAAATCCAAGACTTGTTAAGTAAGAAGCTGATTAGGCCTAGTAAGTCCCTTTGGAGCTGTTCAGCCTTCTATGTTTAAAATCAGGCAGAATTAGAGCGAGGAGCCCCTCGCATGGTCATTAATTACAAACCCCTCAATAGAGTCCTTAGATGGATTAGGTACCCTATACCTGATAGGAGTGACTTAATCGGTCGTGTTCAAAAGGCATCCTTATTTTCAAAGTTCGATATGAAATCGGGCTTTTACCAAATTCAAATTAAAGAAAAAGATAGGTACAAAACAGCTTTTGTTGTTCCCTTTGGACATTATGAATGGAACGTAATGCCCTTTGGTCTCAAGAATGCACCCTCTGAATTTCAGAATGTTATGAACTCCATTTTTAATAATTTTTCTCAATTTTCAATAGTTTACATAGACGATGTCTTAGTGTTCTCTAATAACATAGAACAACACTTTAGGCACCTTGATCAATTTTTTAAAATTATTAAAGATAATGGTTTAGTTGTTTCAGCTAAAAAAATGAAACTGTTCAAAACAAAGATTAAGTTTCTAGGTTATGATATCCATCAGGGTATGATAAAACCAATTAACCGATCAATTGAATTTGCTGATAAATTTCCAGACGAGATAACTGACAAAAATCAATTACAAAGATTTTTAGGTTGTCTTAATTATGTTTCAGATTTTGTTCAAAATCTTAGAGTAATTTGTAAACCTCTTTACTCTAAACTTAAGAAAAAATCCCCACCTTGGGATCAGTCCATGACGGACACGGTCAAAACTCTTAAAGCCAGAGTTAAGAAACTCCCATGCTTAGGCATACTTGACCCAGAAGCCTTTATGATCATCAAAACCGATGCATCCAAAGAAGGATATGGAGGAGTCCTTAAACAAAGGCCCATAGGAAGTTCAAAAGAACAAATAGTTAGGTTTAATTCAGGAGTATGGTCTGAAGCCCAACAAAAATACTCCACAATAAAAAGAGAAATTTTATCTATTGTTTTAATTATCAAAAAGTTTCAAAAAGAAGTTTTTAACAAAACTTTTTTGCTCAAAACGGATTGTAAATCCGCCAAATATGTTTTAGAAAAAGATGTTCAAAATCTAGTTTCAAAACATGTTTTTGCCAGATGGCAAGCATTACTTTCTTGCTTTGATTTTGAAATCCAGCATATAAAAGGGAAAGAGAACGCCCTTCCTGACTTCCTTACTCGAGAATTTTTGCAGGGTAAGACAGAAAGATGAGCAAAAACAAAGGAAAAGAAGTAAAGAAAGAACAGTATGGATCCCCACTGGATCCTACTCTAAATGTTCAAAGAACCCCACTGGTTCATACAACGTCACCTCTACTGGTGACTCCATCATCGTTCAACAGCCCTTCCGGCAGTGGTATTCGACCACAGATCAGAGGTCCTCGACCTCAAACTCCTTCTTCTCCCTCTTCTTCCAACCGCTTTCTTCCTCTTACCTATGATCAAGCCCTTTCTATACCTCCACCACAACAGGCCATAATCCCTGTCCATTCATCCTCTTCCATGGTACAACTCTCTCAAGCTACACCGCTTAAGAGATCTCTTTCTGATAAGTATATTTCAAAACCGGTGTACTCACCGATCTGTCCCATTGAACCCGAATGGATCAAAACAAACCCTGGTCATACACCACGGGAAATTGCTCAAAAATATTTTCAAGAAGGAAAATACTTTTCTTCTGAATTACAAAAAACAAGAATTTTTTATGAATTTATTTTGGTTGATACAAACTCGATCACGCTCACTCACGAGTATGATCCCCTTTTTCCACATCGAATTCAATATTCGAAGTTCAAAATTAATAAAGTTTTAACCCTCTCTCAATGGAATCAGCATCCTTTTTCTTTTAAAAATTTTTCAAGACAGTTCCAGCCACCAGGATTTAATTACTGGGATTATAAAATGGCTTGGTACAACGCTCTGCTGGTTCGTCCCTTCTCCCACTCTTGGTTTATTTGGTTTAATAAAGGAAATCAAGAATTTCCAGCCTGGTTTTCTGACTGGTTTCATTTTTATAGTCCAAACACTGAATTCCTTCCCACTTACGCTAAGGAATCCTTTTCTATTTTCTCTGCTCAAACCAGTTTTCATACTGGACAAATGCTTTTAAAATTTTTCTCAACATTCGGAACTCCCTGGATTATGTCTTGGGATTTTGAATTTAAGGATCGACTCAACAACGGTTATCCTCTATATCTTAGCCGCACGTTCAACATCAAATGGTGGTCTACATACAACCCCAACTTGCTCAACAAAAAAGCTGTGGAAAAATGGCTCAAGCAGAATCCTCAGCTAATGAATTATCCTCAAGCTGTTCAACAACAGTCTCCATTTCTGACCTCAAAGTCTCAGATAATGGCAGAACTTGCTCAAGCTCAGACGGAAGAAGAATTCAACCGTCTTGTTCAACAACTCTCAGAGAAAGCTTCATCTGATAAAGCTCCCTCTGATGATCTCAATCCTGAAGATAGCAGCCAGTTTCAGAACGAAGATGACTGTTACAACATTGACTTCACCCACCTTAGTCACGACTGACTATGGTTGAGTTAAGCTGTCGGCAGAAGAATCCAAAGCTCCTGCCAGATCAATAATTTAGATTCCCAGTCTCTCTCAGCATGTTCAAAAGTGGCAGACATACTTTAGCAAAAAGTAAACGTCGGCACAAAACGACAAAGTTACTTTTTAAAAAGAAAGACTGCCCATGTTCAACTTTCTGAAAAGCAGCCGCCCACGCGTCTCAACTTTTCGGATTCCAAAGTCTTCAAATCTGCGGACTCCAGAGCCTCTGAAATCCACGGACTTCATTTATGTTCAAATCCGCCTTCTTATTTCTATAAAAGGCGAAGTAGTTCAGTCATTAGGCAGAGCGAAAAATAGAGAAAAGAACACTTTGTATCAAAACTCTCTATAAGCGTTTCTGCATAGGAAATAGCTGTCTGTTCAACATTGTAAGTTCAAAACTCTCTTGTAATTTCTTCTGAAATTAATATGAGAATTTCTTTTACACATTTTATTCCAATACCTTTTACTGATTTAATGCTTGTAATAGAATTTGAATATTTTGTTATTTCTTCCATTTCTAGAATTTATATTGTTGAAGAAAGAATGTATGTAGAATTTAGAGACGCCATAGAAAGCTCTGAATTCTCTATAGAATATATGTTATAGAATTCTTCTGCTTTTAGTTTAAAAATCTCAGAAATATAAACTTCAGGTTAGTCAACAGAACGACGATCCCCAGTGGCCCTATATATATTTATATATATTTCATAGATATTACACAATCAATCTGCACACATGTAAACTCGGCATTACTTGAAGTTTCTCTTCATAAGAAGGGCTCTACCTTTTGCTCACAGTAAACCTAAAAGGGATTATTCATTAATCCTATTAGATGAGAAAACTAGGAAAAAATTAATTTAAAAATAATCAAATTATATTATTTAAACACAAGTAATTGCCTCAATAACATCATTTTTTTCTTTTAGGCTTTGATCTTTCTCATGATTTACTTTCTTCAAAAAAACGTAATAACAGAAACAGCAAAGCGAAACTAGAAGTAGAAAACCAAAACAATGTAGAAATGAAGTACAACAGACAGGAATAAAAAATCAGAAGACAAAAAATAGAAACATAGATGAATCAAAAACACGAAAAAACAACAACGGAGAACAAATACAAAAATGAAGAAAAGTAGAAAAAAAATGCAAGAATGAAAGAGAAACAGAAAATCAAAGATCATAATAAAATGAACAGTAATCGTGAATGTGAATAGTATGTGAACTGTATAGATCATAAAAAAGAAATAAAAGGAAAACTAAGCTATGATATCAAATGACGTGAGAAAATAATCACTTTAAAACTTTGATGATAAATCGTCATTGTTGTCATTCATCCATGTAAGGGAAGAAGAAGCAAAATCAAAGAAAAAAAAAGAAGAGAAATTATGTGAGAGAAAGAGATACGCAAATATAGATGAAATTTTCGAAAGATATATATAAATATCTACGTTGATTTTGAATTTTAAAATTTTAATTTTGAAAAACAAGAAAACCTCCAAATTGGCCAAAGGTGATGGTCACTTTTTGAAAAGCTCTATATGAAGATAAGAGATTGGCCATTGATGACAATAAAGAAATCTAGCGTGCTTATATAAAAAAATAGTGATAATTTATTATTATAGTTTGAGCTGATTGATGTAATTTTAAATTTTATTATAATTATTTAAGAAGAGAAATAAATAATATAAGCATTTGTATGTTAGTTTTTATATAGCAATTAATTATTTGATTATTTATATATAATAAATGTTAATTTACCAAATAACATCATATTATATTTCAGTTGAAAAATTTACCTAATTTATCAATTATATAGCAATTACATACCAATTATATAGTAATTTACTCTAATTTTTTTAAATTCATTTAATGAGATTATATAGCAATTATATCAATTATAAACCAATTATATAGCAATATACCTTAATTTTTTCAAATTCATTTAATGTGATCTGATTAATTTACCAAATTTATTCATTTAAATTTATTTTATTATAATAATTTAATAACATATCTACAATTAATGTCTTAAATTGGAATTATTTTAACCTATTATATAGATTTTTTAAGAAGATAAATAAATAATATGGACACTTGTAGGTAAGTTTTTGTATACCAATTATATAACAATTAACTATTTGATTATTTGTATATAATAAATGCTAATTTACCAAATAACAACATATTATATTTCAATTGAAAAGTTTACCTAATTTATCAATTATATAGTAATTATAGCAATTACATATCAATTATATAGTAATTTATCCTAATTTTTTTAAAATTTATTTAATGTGATTATATAGCAATTATATCAATTATAAATCAATTATATAAAAATATACCATAATTTTTTCAAATTCATTTAATGTGATGTGATTAATTTATCAAATTTATTAATTTACATAATTTATTTATTTAAATTTACTCTATTATAATAATTTAATAACCTATCGACAATTAATTCTTTAGAGTGAAATTATTTTAATATATTATATTGATTTTACAATGATATGAGAAAATGAATTGTCATTTCCAAAAACGACAAGTCATTCAATCCGATAAGCTACAAAATTCAAATTCCTTCATTCGACGGGATGAGATTCTCAAGAAAAAAAGAGTTTATCTAATCAAATATATATTTTGGTAATTCATTTTTGTATTTTCTTTTCTTATCATTCAATTTCATCAACCAAAACGAGGCTTGGAACTTTAAAATAGATCAATCTCAATCATGAAACAAGGCACATAAACAATAATTATTTAAGCCAATAAGCAGTGATCTAATAATACCAATATTTGTAATTTAGTAAGTAACTTTAAATTCAAATAATTGCCTTGTTATTTTTTAAAAAAAAAACACTCAATTTAAATTTTGAATGAAAAATTAACATGCAATATATACATATTTTAATTTTGTGGAGTTTTAATGTTAAATAAACAAAAAGGAAAAAAATAAGGACGCATAGAATAATTTCATAATCTTGTTGGATTATTAATAACTGCTTATTTTATATTTGTTTATATATAAATATATGAACCATATAGATATTAAACACTGCCTTACACAGTTGCATTTCAAATGCTTATCACTTCTACTTAGATTAGTTAAAAATGGAAAGAAATAAAAATATGA
Organism: Biancaea sappan; assembly: GCA_037074585.1. Lineage (NCBI taxonomy): Eukaryota > Viridiplantae > Streptophyta > Magnoliopsida > Fabales > Fabaceae > Biancaea > Biancaea sappan. The sequence goes on along the minus strand of CM073491.1, from coordinate 13,192,154 downwards.
AGATAATAAAAAGCATATTTTACCTTAAATGGCGAAACACTGAATTAATAAAACGCTAAATTAAGAAGTTATTTTTAAAACAATTAAACTAAGAATTAGTTCCCTTTAAGAATAAAATTTGGGCGACAAAGACATTTGCACGGCTGATCTGTATAGCTGCATTTCAAAAAAAAAAAGGAAAGAAAGAATATATATATATATATATACAAAAAAAAAAAGGATTTTATCGCAAATGGGGAAACATTGGATCATTAAAATCAATTTTTAAAAATCAGACCGATCATTATTGAACAGTGAAAGTACTGGTTTACAGTTTATTAATTTAACCATAATTAAATTGAGATCGACAGGTAATAATTAAATATTAATATTTTTAGTTTTGTATATTAAAAATATATGATATAATAGATTAATAAATATTTTTACACTTAATCTTAGTAAACTTATATTATATGTATATGTGTGTGTGTGTGTAATTGCTCTTTTATTGTTTTTTTATTCTCTTATTTATTTTTGTGGTAAAAATAATATTATTATACAAAAATTAAGAAGAAAAATATAACATAATAGAAAAGAATGAAAGAAATAAAAAAATTTGCTAAGTCACATAGTATGAGAAATAATTGTATTTTGTAAATTAACTCGACTCTCTCATCTATATAATTTATTTTCTTGTTAACAAAATCATTAAACTAATTAAAAAACCTTCCCACAAAAAAAAAGAAATATAGATTAGATAAAAATAAAAAGAAATAAAACGGATGTCAATCATAATTATTCTACCTACCTAAGCTCTATTTGGTAAAATTAACTTATAAGTTAACTAATAGTTTATAAACTAGTTGATAGTTTATACGTTGATTTTTAAGTTATAGCTTATAGTTGATAATTTATAAGCTAACTTATTAAATTAAACGTGTTCGGTAAATATAGCTATTAAAGTAGTTGAGTAGTGTAAAATACCATAAAATGACATGTATTTTTTAATTTCAAAATAGTAGAAATAAATATATCATTTTTTGTTTTCAATTAAATTAATTTAAATTATTATAGATATAAAATTCATTAAAAATATATATTTATATATTTTATTATATTTTATATATGAATAATATATTTTCACATATATAATATATTTATATATTATTATATTTATTATATATAATAGAATATATTTACATATTTTATTATATTTATATTATATATATATATATAATATTATATATGTATAATATATTATATATAAATATAAATATAATAAAGATGAGTAAATATGATATAATAAAATAAGGGGTATAGTGGTTATTTTAAAAAAATAATAAGGACGAAATAAGAATAAAAAACTATAAGTTATAATCTACTTAAAGTAATTTATTAGAATAAGTTATAAGCTAATAAAATAAATTTATTTATCGAATATTTTTAATAAACTTATAAGTTAGTAATAGAAACGATAAAATACCTTTCTGAACATAGCCCTAGCACCTTAGCAATTAAGAGGTCAGATATCATAATTCATATTAGAGATTTCACCCAAAAAGGAGATATCATATAGAGAAATATTAGCAAGTATTCAAAAAATGTAGTTAACTAGTAAAGGTATCATAGAGAAAGAGGAAGGAATGGAGGGTCACAAACTCCCAGTGGTTATGCAGAGGCAAAACACCAAAATGAAAAGTCATGTATATGCGAGACTGATGGCTATGCAAGATCAGCATTTGTGCCAGATCGACAGCAAGGGCAAATTTAATATCTTCTCGATTTGTAGGAAACATCTCTTCATCTCTTTTATTACATCAGATCTGCATATAGAAAAAATAGAGAGGATGGATGTCGTTGTCAATGAGTTCACTGTAGTATGTTTGTTGAATTAGTCCAAACCCAAAATTGGTGGTCGGTTCTCACCAACCCAGTTGGTCAAACTAGGTTTTGACCGACATTGACTAGTTTGATTCAACTTCCGATTTTAGGTTCCATCTTGACCAAATCATGGCCTGGTTCTTCATTCCAATTTAGATTTTGAAAACAATGATTAAAGGATAAAATTTAAGTGTAGTTATTTATATATTTACTATTAATTTTTTTAATTAAAATATAACAAGTGTGTGATTCTTCAATTAAAATATAATAAATTAAAGTATATTGTATTTAAGAAATAATTTTATACTTTTTACAACTCATCATTATATAATTGATTTTTCAAAAAACTTCTTACACATATTATGTTCTTATTGGATAACTTTATAGAAAAGATATAAAAAAAACTTAAAATAAGTTTTATCCATTATTAAAACACTAAATTAAGAAAGTTATTAGTTCTCAAGAAAATAGAAGTTTATCTAACCAAACATGTGTTTTGGTCATTCATTTTCCCATTTCCTTCTCTTATCATTCAATTTCATCAACCAAAACGAGGCTTGGAGCTTTAAAATAGATCAAACTCAATCATGAAACAAGGCATATACATAAACAATATTATTTAAGCCAATAGGTAGTGGTCTAATAATAATGATATTTGTAATTTAGCAAGTAGCTTTAAGTTTAAATTATTGCTTCGTTATATATCAAAAAATAAACAATTGAAATTTTGAATGAAAAATTAACAAACAATATATACATATTTAAATTTTGTGGAGTTTTATTGTTAAATAAACAAAACGGAAAAAATATGGGCGCATAAAATAATTTCATAGTCTTGTTGGATTAATAATAACTACTTATTTTATATTTGTTTATATATAAATATATGAACGGTATAGATATTAAAACAACTTACACAGTTGCATTTATAATGCTTATCACTTCTATAATTAGATCAGTACAAAATGGAAATAAATGATAGTGTACGAAGATAATAAAAAACATATTTCACCGTAAATGGCGAAACACTAGATTAAGAAGTTATTTTTTGAACAATTAAACAAAGAATCAGTTCTCTTTAAGAATAAAACTTGGCCGACAAAGACATTTGCACGCTTGATCCATATAGTTGCATTTCAAATGCTTATAACTTCTCCCTATATTTGTGAAAAAATGGAAAGGAAGAATATTCACAACAGAGAGAAAAAAAAGGTGGATTTTATCCAAATGGGAAACACTGAATTTATTAAAGGATAAAATTTAGGTATAGCTACTTATATATTTGCTATTAAGTATTTTAGTTAGAATATAACAATCATAGTTTTAGGAAATGACATGGTCTCCCGTTCAATTTCTGAAAAGAAAAAGAAAAAATATATATATATATATATATATATGATCATAAATAAATATTAAGATAAATAAAATAATTTATATACAAATTTCACAGTTGAAATATCTTAAAAATGTATCTTAAAATAATTTTAACACACAAATATTATATTTAATAAATAAATAAATATAATCCTTTATAATGATATTAATAAATTATTAAAAAATTAAAAGTAATTTATTTTTTAATATCTGATGGTTATTTAGTTATTTTTAACTTTATATGATATTATAAAATTTGTTACTAATATTGTTTAACTTTTATGATTTAAAATCATTTTAGATAATATAACGATAACTTTGATAGTTAAAAATGGGGAAAAATGCACTTTATCCCTATGAAATTTGTTTTATATGCAGAAACATTTATAAAGTTTAAAAGTAAGCAAAAGACTCTTATGAACTTTCATATTGTGTCAAAAATTTAATTATTACTAAAAATTATAATATCAAATCTTATATTAAAAAATAATTTTAAGATGCACAGTATATTTTTATAATTATTTTACTCAATAAAAATAAAATTTATATTATAAGATTTATTATTGAAATTTTTTAATTTTTATATAATTTAAAATAAGTTATGTAAAATAATAACATATTTTCTTATTATAAGATTTGTTATTGTTTTATAAGATATAATAATTTATGTTTATTAAATATGCGTCAATGGCTAGATGGTGGAGAGCTCTTCTTTCTTTTATCCAAGTTTAAGATCAAATCATGCTTGCGGTACTTTGATTTTTCTTCAAATCTAAGTATATGACATGTTTCGCAATTCTATTGAATACAGTGATTGAGGGGAAGAAGGTTGATGTGACACATGAATCATCTGTTGATGTGGTGCTTCAGTGTTTATGTTAGTATTGACCATCAGTTGACTAACGGTTAATTAACTGACATGTAGTTTTTGGCACAATATGAAAGTTCATAGAGGTTTTTTTTTAGTTTTAAACTTTATGGGGGTTTTCTACACATAGAGCAAACTTCATGGGAGTAAAGTGCATTTTTTCCTTAAAAATGTTATTTTACTTCTATGACGTATTAGGTTCAACACTTGTTCGGTCCTTTTTCCTAATATATGCTTTATTGAAATTTGAAAAAAAAAACTTCAAATAAGGGTTGAACTAGGTTGACGAGCTGATTGCATCTCGGTCCAATATTGAGGCGACTCACTCATTTATATAATTTATTTTCTTGTTAACAAAATCATTAAAATAATTAAAAAACCTTCCCACATAAAAAAAAAGAAAAGAAATATAGATTAGATAAAAATAAAAAGAAATAAAACAAATGTCAATCATAATTATTCTATCTACCTAGCACCTTAGCAAGTAATGAGGTCATATGTCATAATTCATATAGGAGATTTCACCCAGAAAAGAGATATCATATAGAGTAAGATTAGCAAGTATTCCAAAAATATAGTTAACTTGTAAAGGTATTGTAGAGAAAGAGGAAGAAATGGAGGGTTACAAACTCTCGGTGGTGTGCAGAGCAAAACACTAAAACGAAAGTAACGAATGTGCAAGACTGTGAAAGTAATGGTTGGAACCCAAGAGGGGGGGGTGAATTGGGTTTTATAAATTTTTCACAAGAATTAATTGGAAGTTAAAATGATTTTCTGTAAAAGTACAATGCTTAGGATAATAAATACAATACAGAAAATCAATGTGCTGTCAAGATAAATAATTATAAAGATCAAGGAATTAAAGAATAGATATTAATATGGACAAATTAAAGAGTAAGGGATAGAGAAAGCAAACTCGGAGATTTATACTGGTTCGACTAATCCAAGCCTACATCCAGTCCTCAAGAGACCACTTGAGTATTTCCACTATAATTGCAAGTTTAATCCGGGTACTTGCAAACCACTACAACCACGCAAATTCGATCCGGGTATTTGCGAAACCACAATGAAGAATTTATGAATCTGAGCTCCTCCTCAACCCAAAGCAAGTTCTTCCAACACCGGTACTTGCGAACCTCAACTCAGAATAATATATGTGTTGATCAAAATCAACAATACAAAGAAACTCTCTCTAAAGAGTAGATGAAAACAAATGAAGCTCTAATAACTCTAATGATAAAGAATATGCAAGATTTGGCTCAAGAATGCTTTCCTTTCTCTCAAAGATGATAGAAGAAGTTAATATCACATTGTAGGACTTTGTTCTTGCTCAAAATCGTGTATCTAAGGTCATATATATAAGATTTTACAAAACTAGCCGTTATATAGCCGTTATATAGCCGTTACAGCACTTATAGTGCAGTCCAGATTTTGAGCTTTCTTTAAAAATTCATAACTCCCTCATTTGAACTCCGTTTTAAACAAATAATATACCGTTGGAAAGCTCTTGGAGTCTAGTTTCAAATGAGACAAGTTTTACTCAAAAATTATTTTTATTTTAAAAGATATAATCAAAATACTGACTATAGGTCAGAACAGAATAATCAACTTTCAGTTTTTCAAACTATATTTTAAATAGTCATATATTTCTCATTTGGACTCCGTTTTCAATAAATAATATACCTTTGGAAAGATATTTGAGTCTACTATCAAATGAGATTAAGATACTTGGAAAAATGATTTTTCGTTTATGAGATATGATATAAAGAGTGACCAAAGGTCAAAAATTAACTTTTGTAAAATTTCATATCTCACTATCTTTTTGTTCAAAATAATTGAGCCAATGTATGCAAATATAAATCATTGAGTTGCACAAGTATACTAGCCTATATAAAATATACCTAATGTAAACACATAGGCTATCTTGATGCATCCAAGCTTCCAAGACTTCAAATCTTCTAATTCTTCATTTCTTGGAGCTTCATCCTTGCATGTTGTTTTCCTTGAGTGAAGCATGATATTGCTTTTCCTTGTTCTTCAATACAATGCTCACTCTTCTTGTTTTGAACCAACCTATAAAATATATCTTACTTGCAAACCCAATGGTTAGTTTAATAGCATGATTCAATATATGCAACATACATATTAAATAACATAATCATGCTTAAGTACTTGTAGCATATATATGATAATTAATCTTTATATATATCAATGCTACTATTCAAATACATTTGTTATCATCAAAACTTATAGCATATAGCCTTAGGGTCAACAATCTCCCCCTTTTTGATGATGACAAATCACCACAGAAAAATATGTATCACAAGATAATGAATGCAATGTTATAAGCACGTATACATATTTTTCTATTGTTTCTTCTCCCCCTATTTGACATCAACAAAAAGGTGTAAGGAACACAATATATAGAAGTTAAAGCACATACCTTCTTTAAGTCAGGATGTCAGAAGATGTCAATATAGTATGGGGTAAGGATACATCAAAACTTATCATTGATTTCATTGACATGTAAAAAGAAAATTTTAGAAAAATTTTTCTCATGTCAAATGAAATGAGCCAAAAGATAAAACTTGAAAGAGTTTTAGGCTCCCCCTTAAACCTTGCATAATTTGAAAAAGAATAATGAATAATGAATATCCAATTTTTCAAGATATATTCTTTTTCAAAAAAAATACATTCAAGTGAGACAAAGCTCCCCCTGAATTTCATAACATTTTTCCTTTGAAAAAGATTGTCCAAATCATTATAAAGGAAATTCAGTTTTTGATTGCAGAATTTTGAAGTAAGATTTTTGAAGAAATTTCTGCAATATTTTCATTGAAAATGATTTCTGCTTGTTTATGAAGAGGCATTTTTAGTAAATAGCAGAAAATTAAACTCTTTGAAATAAAAAAAAATCATTTGATGTCATGTGATAGAAATATTTACAGCACACAGCAGAAGTATGATATATGGATTAGCAAAGCATGATATAAACAAGAATATTAATCATAATCCATAAATCGAATAATAATATTTTTCAAGATTTCTGAAAAACAATTTCTGCATATATGCATAAAATTATTTCAACATATAGCAAAAGTGATTTAAAATAAGGATACTCAAATCCTTTTCTTTTCAAAACAGATAATGCTTCAATATGGCAAAGCAATTTCAGCATTATGCAAGCAATTCAAGATATTCACGATATTTTTCTAAAACATTTTGCTTCGAAGGAATTTAGAAACGTTTCATCTAAGGAAGCAATATATATGGATTAGTGTAATAAGATATATTCAAGCATATAGTTCATAATCCATATATGAAACATCAATATTTTTCATCCCTTTTGTTATCTACAACAAAAGAGATCTTTAAAATCTTTTCTTTTTCAAAAAGAATGTTGCTTCATATGATAAAACATATTAACATAACAGAAGCATTTTTAAAGTCCTTTTTTCAAAACAAATTTGCTTCATAAAGGATAAGATAAATTTCAGCACAAAGGAAGCAATTTATATACTCATTCAAAATGAATTTATATATGTATCTTGAGGATGAGTACATGTAAAAAATTTGACAGCTCATTTTGTATGAGTGCATGTGGAATCATGAAATATTATTCTTAGCCATAGCCTTCGCTCATGATGCATGAATAGCATACACAACATATGTTCTTAGATACATATAATCACAGCATGATGTAATCATGTATGCTCTCAAGAACAACACAACAAAGCAGAGTGATACGGTTCTGAATATCACCATTTTATTAATCCTTAAAATTTCTAATCAAAACAAATTAAATCAGCCGCAAATTCACCGAAAATTGACTTTCGTGGTTTTGCCATTAATGTGACGCGTTATCGGTGTGCATGCGTACTCTAGACTTCTGGCTTCCAGCTTGCAGAAATCCATAGGATGAGCGTGTAGGGGTGCGGCGAAGAGATATTTTCTTTGGCTCTTAGTCATAATTTTCTCTCTATAAAAAATGCCCCAGAGTTTTCAATTACCACACCACAAAGAGTATTCATCTCTGAGCCTATAACTTTCTGACATTCCTCTCTTTTCATACTCCTACAAAAATTTCTGAATTTTCCAAACCATGGCAGCAAGAAAGTTCATTGATCTCACAGTAGAGGCAAGGGAGGAAGAGCTCGACTTAAACTTGAGTCTAGGCAAGGACAAAGGCAAAAGACCTTTGGAGGAATCTCAAGAGAACCAAAAGAAAAAGATGAAGATCGAAGAAGCTGAGGAGATTAGTACAGGCCATACGTCAGAAGACAAAATTGCTTGTCTGGAGCAGGAGGTGAAGAAACTCAAGAAGATGATAGAGGACCAGGAGAAGTTAGCTAAACGCAACAATGCGGCACTGACTTCAAGAATAGATAGGTTCTTCTATTGGTCTACCCAATGCTTCTGCAATCAACAACAAAGAAGTGTTGATTGTATGAATGGGATTTACACTACCCTCCGTGACATTGCTCAGTCTCTTGCTCCAAGGAATGGCCGAGGGGTGATGATTCAATACAACCCACCTAATCCGAGACCACCTCGCCTGTAGATTGCTCATCCATGAGCAAACCTTCCCTTTTTTTTTTTTGCAATGTAATCCTTCGGTTTTTTTTTAATGCAAGTGGTTTCTTTTATTGGACGGTACAAAAAAAATAATAATAAAGAAAGATAAAAGAAATCAGCTACACAAATTCAGCACAATATATATATATATATATTGAAAAATATATATCCATTTTAAAGATGGAAAGAATTTTCTGACATGGACATATATATCATCATTTCAAAGCAAAAGCAAGTTACATACTTATCAAGATAAAACATATTATAACCTGAGTATGTAGTACAATAATTGAGGCAATATGGATTAATAAGATATAATCAGATATAAACTATAATCCATAAACAATCGTTCATAAGCTATATTTTATACAAAGGATATGACATGTATAATGCTCAAACCATGATGAATGGTATAAAGACAATATCTTTATATACAATGATATGATCAAATATGTAAGATATTAGAGAACAATATATCATTGCAATGAAAGTATGTCAGTAAAAAAAAATTTGCCAGAATGTACAATTGAGATCAAGGAGTATCATTCAATTAAATAATGAAGAAGTAAAGGATAGAGATACTCATCAATTTTGACAAACTTTTGTTGCTTCTTGAAGTTCCTCTTCAAGATTTTGATATCCTTGTTTTGCTCATTGCTCTTCTTTTGATCGATCATGTCTTCTTACAATTTTAATGATCTTAATTGATTAATTATTTGCAAGATCTATCAAGCATTGGTTCAATGTAGGCTTCGTTGGTCGACTACTGATAGGAGCGTTGGTCGACCAACCAACTTCAAAACTATAAATCTTACTGATTTCGGAGAGCAGAGGAAAGAATGTGCTTTAGAGGATAATTTTGAAGATTAACTCCTGCAAAACACTTTTGGTGGAGCACTTTGATGTTCAAATAAATCTCGAGCACTAGGAGCAACATTATGTTCAAGATATGCCATATTAATAAAAGTGCTATGCTTCCATGAAATGCAATTTTGCAATAAATTTGATTTTATTGAAAATATTTGAATAAGATTACAATAAGGATAAATACTATAGGCAAGAGTAATCTTATTATTGTGAAATGAAGAGAAATATGCATGTGATGGATGAAAGTTTTCATGATGCGGCAAAAAGGAGAGTTTGAGCAGTATTTAGAAGAAAGATATTGGTTCAAAACAAAATTTGAATCTATAGGTCACACACATAAGAATTGTTTTCAAATATAGCATGCATGAATATCAAGGATAGATGTAAGACATATTAGACAACAGACAAAAGCATTAGAGAGCAGTAAACATATCAGTCAAAATTCTTACAATGCATTCCAGCTTATATGTTTACTTATCCATTGCCTCCTTTTGATGCAAGAGAGTGGAGTTTGAATGATGTAGCCATTGAAAAGTCATTTCCGCTCCTTGCTTCGAGGCAAATCTACAAATTATTCATTTATCTTTGGTACCCAAATTTCTTTGGGTTTGCTTGGGTCATGAGTTCCTTTTTGAACCCATTTCATTTTTACTCCATGAACAAGATTTTTCTTATAAAAACAGGAGTAAGACTTGTGTCCTTTCAGTCCACAATAAAAACAAGTGCAAGGTGGACTTTTGGACATTTTTGTAGGAACAAAGTAGTTTTCGAAATATTTCTGATTTGACTTGTTAAGAACAAAATCAATTTTGTTAAAGCTACTACTTTGTTTCTCAACAGAAGAGTTTTGAATTTTTCTACCTTGAGAAAGTTTTTTAAGTGTGTTTTTAAGATCCTCATTCTCCTTTTTCAAGGAATCACACTTGGTACAAAAGCAATTTTTGTTGGTAGAGATATTTGCCTTTAAAATCAAATTCTCTTCTTGCAAAGTTCTGTTTTGATTTTCAAAAACAAAATTCTCTTCCTTGGAAATATAAAATCCGTTTTTCAATGTTTCCAACTCATTTTCAAGAGAAGAGTTTTTCTGTTTTGAAATATTTAGTTTCTTTGCAAGTATAAGAGATTCTTCATGTAAATCATCAAAGGCATCTTGTAATTCTTCAAAAGAGTAGTCAAATGAATTTACCTCATCTTTATCTCTGGCCACAAGACAAGTGCTGGCTTCTTCATTTGTGTTCTCCTTATCGGAATTGCTATTTCCCCAAATGGAAGATAGGTAAGCTTTCTTTGATGATTCAGTTTTTGGTTGTGGTTTCTCTTTTTCTCCTTTTTCTTTTTCTTCTATCTCCTTGGTGATTTGAGATTTTCCTGTAAGTTCAACACCAAGAGCTTGCAATTGATTAAGCACAAGTCGTATCTCATTAATGGTTTCACAATTTTTCATTTGAGCGATATCAAGTTCATTAATGAGATTTCTAGACTTTAATTCCATTGCAACAAGATCTTCCTCATATGCAACTTCTAAAGTTTCCCACATTTCCTTAGCAGTTGCACAATTGGAAATTCTGAAAAATTCATCTTGACTCAATGCACAAGAAATAATCAATTTTGCCTTAGCATTGAGTTGCACTAAACTTCTTTCAGTATCATTCCATTCACTCTTGGGTTTTGGAATGTATTTTCCTTGTTCTTCCTTGACAGGCATATAAAAACCATTTTCTATAATTTCCCATAGTTTATGGTCTACTGAAATTAAAAAAATTTTCATTTCATACTTCCAATATTGAAAATGATTAGCATAAAAAATTGGAGGTTCTGTGAAAGAATAATTTTCAGACATAAACCACTCACTAGATCCAACCATATTTACTCTTAGACGGTTAAGTCTTAAATCAAGAGTCCAAGCTCTGATACCAATTGAAAGTAATGGTTGGAACCCAAGAGGGGGGTGAATTGGGTTTTATAAATTTTTCACAAGAATTAATTGGAAGTTAAAATGATTTTCTGTAAAAGTACAATGCTTAGGATAATAAATACAATACAGAAAATCAATGTGCTGTCAAGATAAATAATTATAAAGATCAAGGAATTAAAGAATAGATATTAATATGGACAAATTAAAGAGTAAGGGATAGAGAAAGCAAACTCGGAGATTTATACTGGTTCGGCTAATCCAAGCCTACATCCATTCCTCAAGAGACCACTTGAGTATTTCCACTATAATTGCAAGTTTAATCCGGGTACTTGCAAACCACTACAACCACGCAAATTCGATCCGGGTATTTGCGAAACCACAATGAAGAATTTATGAATCCGAGCTCCTCCTCAACCCAAAGCAAGTTCTTCCAACACCGGTACTTGCGAACCTCAACTCAGAATAATATATGTGTTGATCAAAATCAACAATACAAAGAAACTCTCTCTAAAGAGTAGATGAAAACAAATGAAGCTCTAATAACTCTAATGATAGAGAATATGCAAGATTTGGCTCAAGAATGCTTTCCTTTCTCTCAAAGATGATAGAAGAAGTTAATATCACATTGTAGGACTTTGTTCTTGCTCAAAATCGTGTATCTAAGGTCATATATATAAGATTTTACAAAACTAGCCGTTATATAGCCGTTATATAGCCGTTACAGCACTTATAGTGCAGTCCAGATTTTGAGCTTTCTTTAAAAATTCATAACTCCCTCATTTGAACTCCGTTTTAAACAAATAATATACCGTTGGAAAGCTCTTGGAGTCTAGTTTCAAATGAGACAAGTTTTACTCAAAAATTATTTTTATTTTAAAAGATATAATCAAAATACTGACTATAGGTCAGAACAGAATAATCAACTTTCAGTTTTTCAAACTATATTTTGAATAGTCATATATTTCTCATTTGGACTCCGTTTTCAATAAATAATATACCTTTGGAAATATATTTGAGTCTACTATCAAATGAGATTAAGATACTTGGAAAAATGATTTTTCGTTTATGAGATATGATATAAAGAGTGACCAAAGGTCAAAAACTAACTTTTGTAAAATTTGATATCTCACTATCTTTTTGTTCAAAATAATTGAGCCAATGTATGCAAATCTAAATCATTGAGTTGCACAAGTATACTAGCCTATATAAAATATACCTAATGTAAACACATAGGCTATCTTGATGCATCCAAGCTTCCAAGACTTCAAATCTTCTAATTCTTCATTTCTTGGAGCTTCATCCTTGCATGTTGTTTTCCTTGAGTGAAGCATGATATTGCTTTTCCTTGTTCTTCAATACAATGCTCACTCTTCTTGTTTTGAACCAACCTATAAAATATATCTTACTTGCAAACCCAATGGTTAGTTTAATAGCATGATTCAATATATGCAACATACATATTAAATAACATAATCATGCTTAAGTACTTGTAGCATATATATGATAATTAATCTTTATATATATCAATGCTACTATTCAAATACATTTGTTATCATCAAAACTTATAGCATATAGCCTTAGGGTCAACAGACTGATGGCTGTGCAAGATCAGCGACCATGCCAGACCAATAGCAAGGGTTGATAAATGATGTGGCAATAGCTCTTCAATCTCTTCTTGGTTTGTAAGAAGCATCTATATTCATTTCTTTTATTGCTTTAGATATGCATATGGAAGAAATAAAGAGGATGGACGTCGTCGCCAGTAGGTTCACTCCAATATATTTATTGAACCAATTCAAACCCAAAATTGGTGGTCGGTTCTAACCTAAATCGATTGATCAAAGTCAGTTTTGAAGGACGTTGATTGATTTGATTTCTCTTTTAGTTTTAGGTTCCATCAGGACCGGACAATGACCTGGTTCTCCAGTTTGATCAGTTGAACTGGCCGGTCTATTTCGATTTTGAAAACAATGATTAAAGAACTAAACTTAAATGCAGTTACTTACATATATTTGAAAATTTTAGTTGATTTAATTTACAAGCCTAGATCGGTGTAGATACAGATTACAACATATTAAATAGTAAATTTAAAAGAGAGGTGAATTGAGAATGTGTACCTGGTATCATTGTAGAATCCATCTCGAACATCAGAGTAAAGAAAATTTTTTTGTGAGAGTGGTACTATTCTCTATCTGATAAGTTTTCTATCTAGGGTAAACTGATTAATGGGGAGTCAGTTTATTTATTATCATATGAAAGCATGAACTTCTCAACAGACTACCATATGAATAGCCCAACCCATCACGGGCCACTCACAATAGAAAAGTCCAATTATAATATTCATTAAATGTATTAAAGGCTATATTATAAAATACAAATAATATAGTTGATATATTAATGATATTATATAATATTTTAATAATTAATTAATGCTAATCCAAATAGGATATATATATATATATAAATTAAAATTCAACAATTCTCCCACTTGGATAACAATAGTCAATTATTAAAATGCAACAATCATTAAGACTAGAATACCAACTATAGTTATAGCACATGTCAAGAAACGTAAGCTTTAACGATGCAGAAATAGTATCCGTAGGAAATTAAATCATCCATGTTAAAAACTCATATTTGATATAAAGAATAATGAATATGGATAAGCATAATTAATTAAGAGAAATATGCAATCTAAGAATAGTTCAAGCATCTGAAAATGCTCTAAGAGATATGATAACAAAAGTGACGTCATCTCAAACATATTTCATAAGAATAACAATCAAGTAAATGTAAAATTTCAGATTCCCACTAACCCAAAACATCAAAAGACTTAACTAAACCTATATGAGCTACATAATTCTGAAAAAGCTATAACAGTTAAGCCTTTAGTTAGTGTCACGACCCATTTTCTAGGCACATGACCGGCACAATGATGAATATCCCATCACTGTAAGCCTTTTGATAAATTCTACCCACAAGTAAAATTATTAGTCATTATCTCTATATTCTCAAAATACCATTCCTTAATAAATACAAAGAAAATACATCAAATTTTCTTAATTAAAAATAATAGATCCTCAATACAAAATACATTATCATACTGAAATACAAGCCAAATACCAATCCCCTGACCTAGATGTCCTAGACAGTTACAGAGCAATATAATCTATAACAAAAGAAGGGCCTACCCGACAGCGGGAAGGTCCAAAGTGATCTACTCCTCTAGCGGATGTTCTTCGTTGACAACCTGATCTGAACAAAAAAATTTGTACAGAGAGTGTGAGCTTTTAAACTCAGTGAGCGAATCGGCCTCGCGTTAATAAAATTCAAATACATCATCAGTCATGCAAGTATATCCGAAGGCTCAAACTCAACCAATAGACATAGTTAGAAATTACATACAAGAAGATAAAAATTCATCCAATTCAACAAATGTTACTAGTACTCATCAATGACAATATATCCCGGAGAGCGCACATAGGCCAGCTCACCAATTCTGTATATTTCAGCCATGACGCACAACCTCATCCTCTTAGTTAGGGCGCCTCACGGATCTGTTGCCAATCCGGGCTATATCCCTACTGAGGGAATCGTTGTCTCCACACTCGTTGGTCAAGACACCCTTTAAACCGGGTTTTCTGCCTTGCCTTGAGAGGGGGTACTGTCCCGCTCAATCACAATCAATAGTATTTCATATCATAATCAGAAGCACAATATAATATTCATCCATATAACAGGTATAGTATATAACTATATTATAGATTTATAAACCACAAATCAAGATAACAATTAATCTGTTTTTAAAAAGATTCAAACTTCACATCATCATGAGATACTTGCTTCGTCTTATCTATACTTCTGGATTAATTATCTCATTAGATTTGTCATTTTGAATCCAATTTCCCCCTATGAATCTTGAGAGTGTCCTACGACATACTTTTTATCACTAGCAATGCTAAAACTCTATTAAAACGGGGTCGTCCCACTCACTTGGATTTCGTACGAGTATCGCTTCTCTAAGTCGTTACGGACAAGAGTACTCAGGTGAATTTTAGTGTTCCGCTATTGAGATTTTCATGAAAGATTAGAGAAAATACGTTAAGATTGTTTTCGTACACATACTGTTCATATGTACAGTTACTGTTCATACGTACGGTTACTATTCATACGTACTGTTTAGTATTCATACGTACGGGGTACTATTCATACCAGAAATAGAAAATACAATCTGTAAAAGAGTACACCAGATAAGTTCCCAGGAAAGAGTGGAGGGTCACAATGGACACACTTAAAAACCAGGTCTTTTTTTAGCCATAACTTTCCTAGACATGTATTCTTCACAGTTTACATCCTATTTCGGTAATCAGAGAATCAAAATAATATGTAAGCAACTAAGGACAGTTTTTCTGATGTGGAAGATCAGCCAAAGCTGCAACCACAGAGCATACTTAAGAAAATAACTTCTAAAATTTGAAAGACATAGAAAGGGCATAGTATCCTTACCTAAGCAGAAAAGGAAAGGCCCAAAATCTCATAGGCTTAGCGTCGGAGCAAGAGAAACTTAAGGAGAGAAGAAGAGAAGTTGAAGGTGTGAGTTTAGAAGTGAAATGGAAGGGTCTATTTATAGGAAAAGTCAAGGGTACTATTTAACACTATGCACTAATAAAATATTCAAGTTACTATTTATGAAAATGACATTTCTAATAATGCAATTTACTGTACACCTTAATAATTTGACTTACTGTGCAAAACGCGGAAAGACACGGCGGCTTTGAATTTTTTTTACTATTGGAAACTTAAAGGGAAAACTATCCTTTTACCTTAAACCTTTAAGTTTTTTTTCAAATCAATCCTTTCAATTTAGTCCCTGAGGGTATTTTTACACATAAAATGTCATTTTCTCGTACAAACTTCTTTCTAGTTTTCTCTTATGACCAAACCACATCTAGTACTTGACATTTTGATTGTATAAATGAATAGTACTATATACGTAAATAATATTATACGGGTGAATAGTACTGTATACTGAAATAGTAACAGTAATTTGTAAACAAACATTTATATTTTATTTTTCATGGGTATTACATTATCACCCCCTTTAAGAAATTCGGTCCTCCGAATTTAAATTACCTCAAGTCGTGAAAAGATGCGGATATCTAGAACGCATGTCGGTCTCGGCTTCCCATGTGGCTTCTTCGTGAGTTTGATTCCTCCACAAAACCTTGACTGATGGAATCTCCTTAGATCGGAGTTTCTTTACTTGACTATCGAGGATAGCCACCGGTATCTCCTTGTATGATAAGTTTTCATCTACTAGGATAGAATCATTGTGAGAAGGGTGAAGTATGTGAGAAGGGTCAGGAAGGTACTTCCTCAACATGGATACGTGAAAAATAGGGTGAATCCCTTCCAGTTCCATAGGTAGGACGAGCCGATAACCTACTTTTCTCACTCGTTCTAAAATCTCATAAGGCCCGATGGATCTAGGACTTAACTTTCCTTTCCTTCCAAATCTCAACACACCTTTCATTGGAGAGACCTTTAGGAATACCATATCACCGACTGAGAACTCCAAATCACGTCGTCTGTGGTCAGCGTATGCCTTTTGTCTACTTTGAGCTGCTCGCATCCTATCTTGTATTGTCTTAACCTTGGTTAGGGCATCTTGGGCCAAGTCAGGTCCTAATGCTTTCGCTTCACCTACCTCAAACCAACCGATCGGAGATCTGCAACGTCTCCCATACAAGGCCTCATAGGGTGCCATCCCAATAGTGGCCTGGTAGCTGTTGTTATATGCGAACTCTACAAGATACAAATGCTTCTCCCAACTACCACTGAAGTCTAGAACACATGCTCGTAACATGTCCTCTAGAGTCTGAATTGTCCGCTCTGACTGTCCGTCTGTCTGTGGATGAAAAGCGGTACTAAGGTCCACTCGAGTACCTAATGCCTCTTGAAAACTCCTCCAGAAACCAGAGGTAAATTGAGGACCTCTATCAGAAATGATAGATATAGGTACTCCATGTAGCTTTACTATTTCCTTAATATATAATTGTGCCAACGTTACTACACCATAAGTGGTTTTGACTGGAATGAAGTGTGCTGATTTGGTTAGTCGGTCAACAATGACCCAAACTGAGTCATAACCTCCTGTGGAGCGAGGTAGACCAACAACAAAATCCATCGTCACTCGTTCCCATTTCCATTCAGGAATTTCTAATTGCTGTAACGTGCCTCCTGGCTTTAGATGCTCAACCTTAACCTGTTGACAAGTTAAACAACGAGAAACAAATTCTGCTATGTCTTGTTTTATTCCTTTCCACCAGTAGATCTGTTTCAGATCCTGATACATCTTAGTGGCTCCTGGATGTACAGCATATGCAGCACTATGACCTTCTTCCATGATGTCTCGTCTAAGAGTTCCAACATCTGGTACTCACAACCGTTGTTCAAAACATAAGGCTCCTGTATCATCGAGTGTGAAACTATTCATTTCACCAATCTTCACCTTTTCTATAATTTGGACAAGCTCAGGATCCTCCATTTGAGATATCCGTATCTGGTCTATAAGGGAAGATCTAGCCCTGATATGGGCTAAGAACGATCCTGTCCTTGTAACTTCAAAAGTAGCACCTTTTGCTCTCAGCTCCTGTAGTTCTTGGATCAATGGTCTTCTTGTTACTGCTATATGGGCTAGACTACCCATAGATTTTCGACTCAAAGCATCTGCCATTACATTCGCTTTACCTGGGTGGTAAAGAATATTGCAATCATAATCTTTTAGTAATTCTACCCATCTCCTTTGCCTCAAGTTTAGGTCTTTTTGGTCGAAAATATATTTTAGACTTTTATGGTCAGTGTAGATTTCGCAGGTTTCTCCGTATAGATAGTGTCACCATATCTTTAGGGTGAAAACTACTGCTGCCATTTCCAAATCGTGGGTGGGGTAGTTTTGTTCATGTTTCTTAAGCTGTCTCGATGCATATGCCACTACCTGGCCATGCTGCATGAGAACGCATCCCAACCCTACTCTTGATGCATCGCAGTACACTGTAAAACCTCTTGATCCTGAGGGTAAGACCAATACAGGTGCGGAGATTAACCTTTTCTTGAGTTCTTGGAAGCTTTCTTCACAAGCGTCATCCCATTGGTACTTTATTCCTTTCCTAGTTAGTCGTGTGAGAGGGGCGGCTAACTGGGAAAAATTTTGGATGAAACGATGATAATATCTTGCCAATCCCAAGAAGCTGCGAATCTCCGTGACTGAGGTAGGTCTAGGCCACATTTTGACCGCTTCTACTTTGCTTGGGTCTGCTTGGATGCCATCTTTAGAGATCACATGTCCCAAGAAAGTCACGCGATCGATCCAAAACTCGTATTTAGAGAATTTGGCATACAATTGATGATCCCTCAATGTCTTCAACACAATACGAAGGTGTTGTTCATGCTCTTCTGAAGTCTTTGAGTACACCAGAATGTCGTCTATGAAGACAATAACGAATTTGTCTAAGAATGATTTAAAAATCTTATTCATTAAATCCATGAAAGCAGCTGGTGCATTTATTAGTCCAAATGACATTACCAAGAACTCGTAGTGCCCATATCTGGTACGGAAGGCTGTTTTAGGCATATCCTCCTCCTTGATCTTGAGTTGGTGATAACCAGACTTCAAGTCAATCTTTGAAAAATACTTGGCTCCTTGAAGTTGATCGAAGAGGTCGTCGATGCGAGGCAACGGGTATTTATTTTTGATAGTTACTTTATTCAGTTGCCTATAATCTATGCATAGTCTCATCGATCCGTCCTTCTTTTTCACGAACAGAACAGGAGCTCCCCAAGGTGAATAACTTGGCCTTATAAAGCTTTTGTCTAGCAAGTCCTGTAACTGAGTCTTCAGCTCTTTTAATTCTGTTGGTGCCATTCTATAAGGGGGTATAGAGATTGGGCGAGTATCTGGAGCTAACTCTATCTGGAACTCAATCTCTCTATCTGGGGGTACACCTGGTATATCATCTGGGAAGATGTATACAAACTCTTGGACTACTGGAATGTCCTCTACTTTTAGTTCTTCTTTCTTAATATCTTTAACAAATGCCAAGTATCCTTGACAGCCTTTTCGCAATAAACGTTGAGCACACATTAAGGATATAAGATTTCTAGAAATCTCACTCCGTTCACCATGAAATACGAAGGAGGGCTCCTCCAGAATATTGAACTTAACTATCTTATTATAGCAATCCAGGGTGGCATGACAAGATGCCAACCAATCCATGCCTAAGATGACATCAAAGTCTGTCATATCTAACAGCATTAGGTCTACTGTTGTATTTATTTCTCCGACTCTTACTTTGCAAGCTCGGTAGCCTCGTTATATTAATAGGGTGTCTCCAGTAGGCGTAGTTACTAAGAACGGATATTCTAATCTAACAACTTTTTGTTTAAAGTTCTTAGCAAAGAATGGTGACACATAGGAATGCGTAGAGCCAGAGTCAAACAAAACATGTGCAAAATTTGATTCAATCAGAAGGGTACCTGCTACCACCATATTAGATGCCTGAACATCTTGACGGGTTAAAGCGAATACTCGAGCAGTCCTTCGGCCTGCTGAAGCTTGACCTCGACCACCTTGTCCTCTGCCAGCACCTCTTCCGATTCTATTGCCTCCTACAGTTACAGGGGCTCTGTTGGCAATAGTGGCCTCTGATTGATTAGGGTGTACTGATCCTTGGCCAGATCTCGTGTAGAGTTGGGGGCAATCTCTTTTGATGTGGCCCTGTTGACCACATTGGTAACAGACCTTAGTGTTGTTGTTGGCAAAACAAGCTCCGAAGTGGTTTCTTTCATATTTTAAGCACCAGGGCCTTTGTTGACCCCCTGTACCACTTTGTTGACACTGTGGTGCATTAGCGGTAGAGGCTACATGTCCAGTGGTCTTAGTGAGTGCAAAACTCTCTCTGTGGTAGCGTGATTTCTCATCTTGTTTCCTTTTTCTTTTGTTATTCCATTTTTCTTTATGCATATCTCTTTCTTCCATCATAGGGGCGATGTCGACGGCTTCTGTGTAGGATGAAAAATCTCGTATCTTCGATCCCACCCTGTCAAATAGGGACTCTTGAAGGCCTTTAATAAACCATCGGATCCTTTCTTTCTCAGTTAGGACCATGTGAGTAGCATATTCAGATAACTCCACAAACAGATTGTCGTATTCATCGACGGTTCGTGCTCCTTGCCGGAGTGTCTCAAATTCATTAATCTTTGCTTCTTGTATACTCTCCGGAATATATTGTTCTCGAAAAATTCTTTTAAAGTCCTTCCATTTGAGGGGTGGGGCATTTCTTGCCATGCCCTTTTTCCATGTTCGCCACCAGCGGTCCGCCTTACCTCTTAATTGAAAGGTAATAAGGGTTACTTTTCGAGGTTCAGGGCATTCTAACGTGTCAAGGATTTTCTCACAGTCATCTAGAAAACGCTGTGGGTCTTCATTAACATCTCCTGCAAAGGTTGGCGGATTCAGCTTCATAAATTCTGAGATCTTGACCTCTGTCCCTACCCAATCTTGAGGAGGGGGTGGGGTGGCATCTGGTCTGTCTCTTGCACTCTTGTAGCATGTACTGATGCCTGTGAGCCGTCTTCAGATGACTATCCCATCAGAAGTTCCTTTAGCCCATTTACCTCGTTCTGCATTGCAGCTAATGCTTCCATCACTACAGTCGCGTCAATTTGTGATGGTACTTCAGCACTTCTTCTAAGGTTTACAGTAGGTATCTCTCTGTTTTGTGCACGGTTACCTTCTACACGATTAGGCATCTCCAGCCTTGCATCTGCTGACTGAGCAACTGGAGGGACCAGGGCCCTGCCAGATCTTTTGCGGATTCCAGAAGCATTTGATTTTCTTGGTGCCATCTAAACTTATTCTACAATTAAAAATAATATGTATCGTCACTATTATGCTTCAAGGAAAGACACGAAAGAAAGGATTTTAAACTTTATAGGGCTTTTGGTGGATCTTCGTCCTATGGTCGTGCTGCAGTCACGACAATAGGGGAAGGCCCATTAAAGACACCTTACTCTGTAATCACTAGGAGACCTAACAACCTATGCTCTGATACCAACTTTGTCACGACCCATTTTCTAAGCACATGACCGGCACAATGATGAATATCTCATCACTGTAAACCTTTCGATAAATTCTACCCACAAGTAAAATTATTAGTCATTATCTCTATATTCTCAAAATACCATTCCTTAATAAATACAAAGAAAATACATCAAATTTTCTTAATTAAAAATAATAGATCCTCAATACAAAATACATTATCATACTGAAATACAAGCCAAATACCAATCCCCTGACCTAGATGTCCTAGACGGTTACAGAGCAATATAATCTATAATAAAAGAAGGGCCTACCCGACAGCGGGAAGGTCCAAAGTGATCTACTCCTCTAGCGGATGTTCTTCGTTGGCAACCTGATCTGAACAAAAAAATTTGTACAGAGAGTGTGAGCTTTTAAACTCAGTGAGCGAATCGGCCTCGCGTTAATAAAATTCAAATACATCACCAGTCATGCAAGTATATCCGAAGGCTCAAACTCAACCAATAGACATAGTTAGAAATTACATACAAGAAGATAAAAATTCATCCAATTCAACAAATGTTACTAGTACTCATTAATGGCAATATATCCCGGAGAGCGCACATAGGCCAGCTCACTAATTCTGTATATTTCCGCCATGATGCACAACCTCATCCTCTTAGTTAGGGCGCCTCACAGATCTGTTGCCGATCCGGGCTATATCCCTACTGAGGGAATCGTTGTCTCTATACTCGTTGGTTAAGACACCTTTTAAACCGGGTTTTCCGCCTTGCCTTGAGAGGGGGTACTGTCCCGCTCAA
The DNA here is from genome assembly GCA_037074585.1 of Biancaea sappan. Taxonomy (NCBI): domain Eukaryota; kingdom Viridiplantae; phylum Streptophyta; class Magnoliopsida; order Fabales; family Fabaceae; genus Biancaea; species Biancaea sappan. The sequence continues at coordinate 13,169,796 of CM073491.1, read as the reverse complement.
TCACAATCAATAGTATTTCATATCATAATCAGAAGCACAATATAATATTCATCCATATAACAGGTATAGTATATAACTATATTATAGATTTATAAACCACAAATCAAGATAACAATTAATCTATTTTTGAAAATATTCAAACTTCACATCATCATGAGATACTTGCTTCATCTTATCTATACTTCTGGATTAATTATCTCATTAGATTTGTCATTTTGAATCCAATTTCCCCCTATGAATCTTGGGAGTGTCATACGACATACTTTTTATCACCAGTAATGCTAAAACTCTATTAAAACGGGGTCGTCCCACTCACCTGGATTCTGTACGAGTATCGCTTCTCTAAGTCGTTACGGACAAGAGTACTCAGGTGAATTTCAGTGTTCTTCTATGGAGATTTTCATGAAAGATTAGAGAAAATATGTTAAGATTGTTTTCGTACATATACTGTTCATACGTATGGTTACTGTCTATACGTACGGTTACTATTCATACGTATAAGTACTATTCATACCAGAAATAGAAAATACAATCTGTAAAAGAGTACACCAGGTAAGTTCTTAGGAAAGAGTGGAAGGTCACAATGAACACACTTAAAAACCAGGTCTTTCCTTAGCCAGAACTTTCCTAGACATGTATTGTTCACAGTTTACATCCTATTTCGGTAATCAGAAAATCAAAATAATATGTAAGCAACTAAGGACAATTTTTCTGATGTGGAAGATCAGCCAAAGTTGCAACCACAGAGCATACTTAAGAAAATAACTTCTAAAATTTGAAAGACATAGAAAGGGCATAGTATCCTTACCTAAGCAGAAAAGGAAAGGCCCAAAATCTCAGAAGCCTAGCGTCGGAGCAAGAGAAACTTAAGGAGAGAAGAAGAGAAGTTGAAGGTGTGGGTTTAAAAGTGAAATGGAATGGCCTATTTATAGGAAAAGTCAAGGATACTATTTGACACTATGCGCTAATAAAATATTCAAGTTACTATTCATAAAAATGACATTTCTAATAATGCAATTTACTGTGCACCTTAATAATTCGACTTACTGTGTAAAACGCCGAAAGACACGGCGGCTTTGAATTTTTTTTTACTATTAGAAACTTAAAGGGAAACTATCCTTTCACCTTAAACCTTTAAGTTTCTTTTCAAATCAGTCCTTTCAATTTAGTCCCTGAGGGTATGTTTACACATAAAATGTCATTTTCTCCTACAAACTTCTTTCTAGTTTTCTCTTATGACCAAACCACATTTAGTACTTGACATTTTGATTATATAAATGAACAGTACCATATACGTAAATAGTATTATACGGGTGAATAGTACCGTATACTGAAACAGTAACAGTAGTTTGTAAACAAACATTTATATTTTATTTTTCATGGGTATTACAGTTAGTAGATCTGTTAACATGTTCTATATAGCAAGATGCTCAATACGAGTCTGAAACTTTAGAATTTTCTCTCTAACAAACAGATATTTAATATCAAAGTGCTTTGATCGAGAAGAGCTTCTGTTGTTTTGAGAGAAATGAACAGCAGCAGTATTGTCGTAATATATCACAAGTGGCCTAGAAATACTTTCAATAATGTGAAAGTCAGAAATTAAGGTTTTCAACCACATGGCTTGAGAAGTAGCCTCATAGCAAGTGACATACTCTGCCTCCATGGTAGAAGTAGTTGTAAGAGTGTGCTTAATACTCTTCCAAGAGATAGCTCCTTCTGCCATCTTGAAAATAGAGTCAGAAGTAGACTTTTGGTTGTCAGGGCAACCTGCAAAATCAGAATCAGAATAACCAATGACTTGAAGTTGATCAGACTTCTTATAGGTCAACATATAATCCTTGGTTCCCTACAAATATCTTATGACCTTCTTCACGGTTTTCCAATGACCTAAACCCGGGTTGCTCAAGTATCCCCCTAAAGCATTAACGGCAAAAGCAATATCGGGACGAGGACAAACTTGAGCATACATTAAACTGCCAACAAAGGAAGCATATGAGACCTTTCTCATTTCAGCTATCTCTGAATCATTTTGAGGACATAAAGATTTAGATAGTTTGTCACCTTTTTGAACAAGTACATCACATGGGGAGCAAGAATGCATGTTAAACTGCTTGAGGATCTTTTCAATATATCCTCTCTAAGAAAATCCAAGAATGCCATATGACCTATCACGGTAAATCTGGATGCCAAGAACAATTGAAACATCACCAAGGTCCTTCATATCAAAGTGGCTATTTAACATCAATTTTGTCTTAGTCAAAAGGTTAACATAACTACTAGCAAGAAGAATATCGTCGACATATAAGACAATAATTATAAAATTGCTCCCACTAGTCTTCAAGTAATTGCACTGATCTGATGCATTTTCCTTGAAGCCAAAAGAAATGACAACCTGATCAAATTTTAGATACGATTGCCTAGATGCCTGCTTTAGTCCATAAATAGACTTTTTAAGTTTGCAAACCAAATGCTTCTTACATGTTTCAATGAAACCATCAGCTTGAATCATGTAGACATCCTCGGCTAGATCTCCATTCAAAAAGGATATCTTTACGTCCATCTAGTGAAGTTCTAAATCAAAGTGAGCTACCAAAGCCATAACAACAAGAAATGCATCTTTCGTAGAAGCTGGTGAGAAGGTCTCCTTATAATCGATGCCTTCTTTTTGACTATAGCCTTTTGCTACTAGTCTAACTTTATACCTCTCAACTTTTTCATCTGGACTATACTTGGTCTTAAAGACCCATTTGCACCTAACTGGTTTGCAACCAACTGGCAATTCTACAAGATCCCAAACACCATTATGAGACATGGAAGCTAATTCATCATGTATGACATTTAGCCAATCAGAAGCATGAAAGCTAGAGATAGCCTCCTGGAAAGTGATAGGATCATCATCATCATCATGGAGATCAAACTCATGCTCCTGAAGATACACTACATAATCAACTGGTATAGAAGGCTTGCGTACTCTCTGAGATCGTCTCAATAAAGGTGCTTCAACAATGTCATTTAATGGTGCCACTACATCTAGTGGTGCCATTACACCTGTTTCAGCAGTGTCGTCAGTTTCCTGTTCATTAATTGGTGGTGCCACTATATCATCTCCTCCTTGAAGTGTCTGATCATCATTATGAGCGACTGGAACCATAATATCCATAGGAAGTAAAACAGGCAATACATGAACTGCGGTCCGATCTTCTTTTAGAGTGATTTGTCGTGGTGTATGACTCCCACTATCCAAATCATCCTAAAAAAATATCGTTCTGTTAGACTCGATGACTTGCATAGAATGACAATGACAATAAAATCTGCAACCTCTAGAGCCCACGCAGTAACTGATGAAGATACCATTGACAATTTTAAGATCAAGTGTCACGACACGTTTTCTGGGCATATGACCGGCACAATGATGAATCTCTCATCACTGTAAGCCCTTCGATAAATTCTACCCGTGAGTTTAAATTATCTATGTTATCAAAATAACAATTCCTTAATAAATATGAAGAAAATATATCAAATTTTCTTATCTGAAAATCATAGAGATGATTTGCATGTAATAATAAATTATCAATTTAAAATACATTATTATACTGACATACAAGCCAAATGCCAAACCCCTGACCTACATGTCCTAGACGATTACAGAGCAACATAGTCTACAACAAAAGAGGGGCCTACCCGACAGCGGAAAGGTCCAAAGTGATCTACTCTTCTAGCGGATATTCCTCATCGGCAACCTGATCTGAACAAAAAGGTTTTACAGAGAGTGTGAGCTTTAAAACTCAATGAGCGAATCGGCTTCGCGTTAATAAAAATCAAATCATTACTAGTCATGCAAGTATATTCGAAGGCTCATACTCAACCAATAGACATAGTTAGAAACTACATACAAGAAGATAAAAATTCATCCAATTCAACAAACGTTACTAGTACTCATCAATGGCAATATATCCCGGAGAGCGCACACAGGCCAGCTCACCAATTCTGTATATTTCTGCCATGACGCACAACCTCATCCTCTTAGCTAGGGCGCCTCACGGATCTATCACCAATCCGGGCTATATCCCTACTGAGGGAATCATTGTCTCCACACTCATTGGTCAAGACACCCTTTCAACCGGGTTTTCTGTCTTGCCGTGAGAGGGGGTACTGTCCCGCTCAATCACAATCAATAGTACAGCATTTTATATCATAATCAGAAGTACAATGTAATATTCATTTATATAGCAGGTATAATATATAACTATATTATAGATTTATAAACCACAAATCAAGATAACAATTAAACGATTTTTTGAAAAAATTCAAACTTCACATCATCATGAGATACTTGCTTCGTCTTATCCATACTTCTGGATTAATTATCTCATTAGATTCGTCATTCTGAATCCAATTTCCCCTATGAATCTTGGGAGTGTCCTACGACATACTTTTTATCACCAGTAATGCTAAAACTCTATTAAAACGGGGTCGTTTCACTCACCTGGATTCCGTACGAGTATCACTTCTTTAAGTTGTTACGGACAATAGTACTCAGGAGAATTTCAATATTCCGCTACGAAGATTTTCATGAAAGATTAGAGAAAACAAGTTAGGATTGTTTTCATACAGACACTTTTCATACGTATGGTTACTATTCATATATACGGTCACTATTTATACGTACGGTTACTATTTATACGTACGGTTACTATTTATATGTATGGATACTATTCATACCAGAAATAGAGAATACAATTTGTAAAAGAGTACACCAGGTAAGTTCCCAGGAAAGAGTGGAGGGTCGCAATGGACACACTTAAAAACCAGGTCTTTCTTTAGCCAGAACTTTCCTAGACATGTATTATTCACAGTTTATATTCTGTTTTGATAATCAGAGATTCAAAATAATATATAGGCAGCTAAGAACAGTTTTTCTGATGTGGAAGATCAGCCAAATCTGCAACCACATAGCATACTTAAGAAAATAACTTCTAAAATTTGTAAGACATAGAAAGGGTATAGTTTCCTTACTTAAGCTGAAAAGGAAAGGTCCAAAATCTCAGAGGTCTAGCATTGGACCAAGAAATCTTAAAGAGAGAAGAAGAGAAGTTGAAGGTGTGATTTTGAAAGTGAAATGGAAGGGCCTATTTATAAGAAAATTTAAGGGTACTATTCCATCTACCTCGTCTCACCTACCCATTTCACTTACAAATCTCACCTACTAGTATAATCAATTTGCTAATTTAGTTTTCTTTCAATTTAGTCCCTTAGGAAATTCTTTCATATAAAATGTCATTTTTCTCTCAGTTTCTTTCTAGTTTTCTCTTATAATCAAACCACATTTGGTATTTGACATTTCGATAGTATATGTGAACAATACTGTATATGTAAATAGTATTATATAGATAAATAGTACAGTATACTAGAATAGTAACTGGCCTTACTAATTTTCTTGGATAAATTTACTCATTGCCACTCTAACTTATAAGATTTGTTCGCTTAGATCCTTGAGAATTTGTAAAAACTTCCTAAATTAAAAATTTAAAATTTCTATTCCCAAATTTCCTTCACTAATTCAAAAGAATATTTTCCACGTAATTAAATTTTTTCAATAAACTTCAAAATAGATTTTGAATATTTGTAAAAATTATTGGGGTATTACATCAAGTTTCTTAAGTTGAGGATTATATGGTCTAACATCTGCTTTACAACCCCACACATGAAAGTGTTTCAAACTCGTCTTCCTTCCACTCATCAGTTCATAGGGAGTTTTCGATACAGATTTGCTAGGTACTTGATTAAGAATGTATACGGCGGTCTTTAAGGCATCTCCCTAAAGAAAAACTGGTAACGATAAATGACTCATCATGTATCTTATCATATCCATGAGTGTGCGATTACGTCTCTCTATAACTCCATTCTGCTCAGGAGTACGAGGCATAGTGTATTGAGCTTCAATTCCACATTCATTAAGAAATTTGGCGAACGGTCCTAGATTTCTCCCAGTCTCATTTTATCTGCCATAATACTCACCTTCTCTATTAGACTTCACATATTTAATCTTCTTTCATGTCTTTAATTCAATAGCAGCCTTGAAGGATCTGAAGGCATCTAAGGAATCGAAATTTTCCTGGAGAAGATCTATCCAACCAAATCTCGGGAAGTTATCTATGAAGGTAATAAAATACCTATATCCACCCATAGCAGTAGGTGTAATAGGTCCACACATGTCCGTGTGAATCAACTGCAACACATCATCACACCTGTTTGCTTCTTTCTTCCTAGTTTTGGCAGTGAGCTCTCCTTTAATACAATCGATACAAGTGTCAAAATCAGAGAAGTTAAGATCATGAATAATACATTCCTTAATTAGTCTTTTAGTCCGGGGCCTAGAAATGTGCCCCAAACGTCTATGCCATAGCATAGAAAAACTTTCATCAGTCCTATTACGCTTATTTCCAATAATGGAGTTAACAGACATATCATTCAAATTCAACATGTAAAGCCCATCACATAAAACTCCTGAACCAACAGTAACAGAATTATAACAAACAACTTTTCCATTACTAAATTCAAAAGTGTAGTCATATCTATCCAAAGCTGAAATTGAAATTAAATTCCTTCTCATAGAAGGTATATAAACAACATCTTTCAACAATAAAGTATGTCCAGAAGGTAAAAGTAATGTAACTACTTCTATTTCTTCCACGGATACTCTAGCTCCATCTCCCACAATGATATTGGATTTAGCATCACTTGGCTTCCTTAAGCTTGTGAACCCCTGTAAAGAATTCACAATATGAGTGGTTGCACCTGAGTCAAACCACCAAGTATTGGGAGCAACATCAATCATATTTGATTCATAACAAGCTAAAGCTAGGAGTGTACCTTACTTCTCAAGTTTCCTCTTGAGAGTGTAACAATCATCCACTTTATGGTCATACTTCTTGCAATACTTGCAGTTTCCCTTGAAAAAAATTCTTCTTAGGATCTAAGTGTTGAGAAACTTTCCTTCCTTTCTTCTTATCATGTTGAAACTTGCCTTTATAACCTTTCATTTTCTCAGTTTTAGCACTAGAAGAAGAAGTAGCAAATTGAACATTGTATGCTTTCCTTTTCTTTATAGAATCATCTTCTTGAGAGACAATAGCAATCATTTCATCAATTGTCCATTCAGTTTTCTGAGTGTTATAAGAGGTCTTCAAAACATTAAATTGAGAAGGAAGTGACTCTAGAACATGCCAGATTAGATAACTCTCACCAAGGTTAACCTTGAAAGACTTCAACTTATTAAAATAGTGGACTAATTTCATGATGTGCTCACAAACTCCACTAACATCATCATATTTAGTCTTCTCAATCAAAGAGAGATACTGGCCCTTCTGAGCTTAATCAAAAGTAGTGAATTTCTCACCAACAGACTTCAGAAAATCCTTAGCATTTTTACTCTTTGGAATACTTTATCTAATAGACTTCTCCATAGTGTATTTCATCACCATGAGACACACCCTGTTTGAGTGCTCCCATTTTTCACGAGAAGCCTTTTCAGCAACAGTGGACTCAGCAGTAAGAGCTGGAGACTATTCTTCTCTTAGATCTAAGTCCATATTAGTAATAGCCAAATAGAGATCAAGAGATTCTTTTCAGTCCTTAAAATTTGTCCCATTTAGAGTCTTGACAGAAGTCAATTGGATAGGCAAGGAGACTGGCATTAAAACAACAAAAGAAAATATTTAATATGCATAATGTAATTGTGTTATCAGAGAATTAAATGTTTCCATATGTACAGCCAACTAAGCATTTTAAAGAAAATTTCTTATTCACCTGGTCCCACCTAAGGGTCTCAAACTATAATAAATAAGAAATATAATAATACAATGCTTAAATCTCATATCATCAAACAAATTTTTAATACCGATAGGATATTCAAAAATAATTGATATAAGTATAAATTAACATGGCATTGTATAACAAATTACATTAATAACAATACGCCGATAAGGTATAATTATTAATGCAATGAATTAGAATAATAATAATGATTAAAATAAAATAAAATTTTAATCATTTAACTTGAAGATTTTGCATAACTGTACCCACGAAAAGTGAGTTCACAGTTATGCAAAAACAAAAACAATTATATTCAACATAATATAATAAATTTATATAATGACTAATTAAAAAAATTAATTTATATATGGACTGAAATTAATTCCATCACTAGGATATATCAATGGGGAGAGTATAACATACCTAGATGTCGCTAATAGAGCAAGAAACTATCACAAAAAATTTCAGTCTCAAAATTCGAGAGTACGATAATTAAAACAATAAAACAGTCTCAGATTAAATGAAATAAAATATTTAGGGGTCTCCAAAAATTTTCAAAAAATTACTAAAATAACATAAATATTAAATATTTAATTTTTCAAAAAAAATAAAAAAATTTAGGGCCTTGGAAGTGGGCCCATACGCTTGGGCCGCGCGTGGGCTTCGCCAAGAAGCCCTTTCTTCCTCACCCGACATCACTGCAACACAGGTTAGTCTGACTCGCAACGCGACACGACCCGACTATATCTCCTTATTCCAGTAGCCAAAATTCACGACTTTTCAGGGGATGTTATCGTGATGTTATGGAAAAGAGAAGCCCTAAGTGAATTTCACGAATCGTGGTTTGAGAATGATGAAATCGAATTCGAAAATAAGGAGGAAAACTGAATCTGAAAAAAAGCTTAGATCTTGTAGAACCTTTGATGAAAAAAACATGATTTTTGGATACGTTATTCGTCGAATAGCACCGATGAAAACTCCCAGATCAATTTTGGAAAATATTTTGTGGTTTGAGAGAAATCATGTTCGAATTTTTTTGACGGAAAAGAGGTTTTAAAAAAAAGTTAGATCTTACAAAATACCCAATGAAACTCTATGATTTTTACATATATTATTCGTGTTGTAGTGTTGAATAGGAACCCTAAAACAATTTCAAGATCAATCAACCAAAATAGGGCAAATGAAATTTGTTTTGAAATTAGGGTTTATGGATTGCAAAAATTAGATTTAATTACACAATAATCTGATTTAATTATAGAAAAATAAAAAAATTAATAGCCATAATATGTATCTAACCTGCCTCTGATACCAATTGAAAGATTTAGTTGATCTAATTTACAAGCCTAGATCGGTGTAGATACAAATTACAGCATATTAAATAGTAAATTTAAAAGAGAGGTGAATTGAGAATGTGTACAAACATATTTGTTATCAATTTCTCTAATTAAAATATAACAAGTATGTGGTTCTCCAATCAGAATACGATAAAGTATATTGTATTTAAAAAATAACTTTATACTTTTTACAACTCATCGTTATATGATTGATTTTTCATGAAACTTCTTACACATACTATATTTTTATTGGAGAATTTTATAGCAAAGATATAAAAAACTTTATATAAGTTTTATCTATTATTAAAACACTAAATTAAGAAGGTTATTAGTTCTCAAGAAAATAAAATAACCAAACATGTATTTTGGTCATTCATTTTCCTCTTTCCTTTTTTTATCATTCAATTTCATCAACAAAACAAGGCTTGGAGCTTTAAAATAGATCAAACTCAATCATTAAACAAGGCATATAAACAATATTATTTAAGCCCATAAGTAGTGATCTAATAATAATAATATTTGCAATTTAGCAAGTAGCTTTAAGTTTAAATTATTGCTTCGTTATATATCAAAAAATAAACAACTGAAATTTTAATGAAAAATTAACACACAATATATACATATTTAAAATTTGTGGGGTTTTAATGTTAAATAAACAAAAAGGAAAAAAAAAGGGCGCATAAAATAATTTCATATTCTTGTTGGATTAATAATAAGTACTTATTTTATATTTGTTTATATATAAATATATGAACCGTATGGATATTAAACACTAACTTAGACAGCTGCATTTCAAATGCTTATCACTTCTACAATTAGCTTTGTAAAAAATGGAAAGAAATGATAATATACGAAGATAATAAAAAACATATTTTAGCGTAAATGAAGAAACACAGAATTAATAAAACACCAAATTAAGAAGTTATTTTTTGGACAATTAAACTAAGAATTAGTTCCCTTTAAGAATAAAACTTGGCCGACAAAGACATTTGCACGGTTGATCTATACAGTTGATTAGTTGCATTACGAATGCTTAACACTTCTCCCTATATTTGTAAAAAAAAAAAAGGAAAGAAAGAAAGATGCAAAGGAGAAAAAGGGATTTTATCGCTAATGGGGAAACACTGAATTATTAAACGATAAAATTTAGATATAATTAGCCTAGACGGATCTTTGAAATATCCATTCAATTATTGAAATGAAGAATACATAGCGCGCGCTTATAAATAAATATTAAAGTAAATAAAATAATTTATATGTAAATTTGACAATTAAAATATCTTAAAAAATATGTTTTACAGTATTTTTAGAACACAAATATCATATTTAATAAATAAATATAATCTTTTATAATTATATTAATAAATTATGAAAATAAAATTAAAAGTAATTTATTTTTGAATATTTGATGTTTAGTTATTTTTAACTTTATATGACATTATAAAATTTGTTATTAAAGTTGTTTAACTTTTATGATTTAAAATCATTTTAGTTAATATAATGATAAATTATTATTCCTATATATATTTTTTTTGCCGCACTTATGTGATAGGTATAACTTGTAACTTTAATGGTTAAAATGTTATTTTTCTTATATGACGTATTAGGAAACACAAATGAGGAAACACTGCATTATTAAAGGACATAATTTAGGTGCAGTTACTTATATATTTACTATCAAGTTCTCTAATTAAAATATAATAATCATTGTTTTAGGAACCGACATGTTCATTGACTTAAGCTAATTTTTAGATCATCAGGTCAATTGTTGAATCAAAGAATATATATATGCTTATAAATAAATATGAATATAATTAAAATAATTTATATGCAAATTTTATAGTCAAACTATCCTAAAAACGTATCTTAAATTAATTTTAACACACAAATATTATATTTAATAAATAAATAAATATAATATTTTATAATTATATTAATAAATTACAAAATTAAAATTAAAGGTAAATTATTTTGAATATGTAATGGCTATTTAGTTATTTTTAACTTCATATAATATTATAAAATTTGTTATTAACATTGTTTAACTTTTATGATTTAAAGTCATTTTAGATATATAATAATATAATGATAATTGTAGCTTGTAACTTTGATGGTTAAAATGTTGATTTTCTTCTATATGAAATATTGAGTCCAACGCTGGCTAGACTCTTTTTCCTTATAAATATTTTTGTTAAAATTTGAAAACAAAAAAAAAAGCTTCAAACCCAAGTTGAACTGATCAGCTGGCGATTAACTTCTTTATACATATTATGTTTATATTAGAAAATCTCACAGCAATAATATAAAGAAGTTTATATAAGTTTTTTGTATTATTAAAACACTAAATTAAGAAGGTTGTTATTTGAACAAGCAAAGTAATTGATTAGAATTAGTTGTCTTTAAGAATAAAATTTTTCCGACAAACATTTAATTTGCTACATGAATGAAATCAAGAGTGATTAAAGACGAATCTACAACAACTGCTTGCAGACAAAAAGAGCAAAGTTAAGCTGAAACAATAGTAAAGAAAGAGAGAAATCAAAAAGCAATACCACATTCATACAACTACCAAATTGACATCAGTGCAGTCTTAATGATGAGTGAATGAAGACAACGCCACTAGACTAATTAGCTTTGCACCAACAAACATCTATCTATACGTGTCCCTTTGCTTTAAAAACGATAGTCACGGACTCATTCTGTACAACTACAACATCGAATCCAACAGCATTAGTTCATAGAATGGCGAGTACTTTGTCGTTGTTCTTGTTGTGTCTGTGTACAGTGACGGGTCATGTGGTTAATGGTGTGACGCTGTTCGGCGAGTCACGGTGGTTGGTGAACGGAGACGGCAAGAGGGTGAAGCTGGCGTGTGTGAACTGGGCGTCGCATGTGGAACCCGTGGTGGCTGAGGGGCTGGATAAGCAGCCACTTGATGTTATATCGAAGAAGATTAGATCCATGGGGTTCAACTGCGTGAGGCTAACTTGGCCTATTTATTTGGTCACCAATGAGTCTGTGGGCTCGATCACTGTGAGGCAGTCGTTTCAGAGGCTTGGCCTTGTGGAATCCATTGCTGGTGTTGAAGTCAAGAACCCTGACATCATCGACCTTCCTCTCATCAAAGCTTTCCAGGTAAATTAACCTCCAACCACCCACACATTTATTGGACGTCTTCTGTACGTACTTTGATTTCTTTTTATGTATTTCCCACACTCTCATTAAATTGGATTTGAATAATACAGGTTGGTGCTGTGAGGGAAAAAAATAATTTTTGAAAAATTAGATGTTTTAATTTACTCCTTAAAATATAATTTTTGTCTCAATTTCGTCACTCCACCTATTAAAGTAAGTTTTAGTAACTAGAAATTTGAAATTTAACAATAAATCATTTGCTGATATAATAAAAAAATAATCAAATTAAAATAAATATAATTTATTATGAATTAAATTGAGACGATTTATTTTTTAAAAAATTAAACTGAGATAACTATATATATATATATATATATATATATATAAAAAGCCTTCGGGATTAAATTAATGTTTTATTAATCAACAATAAATAGAAAATTGTATTTTTTTAAATATATATTCTTAATTATTTAGTCATGGGCTAAATTTTATTCCTACACAATGCAGTCGCAAAATTATTTTTGTCGGCGATTGTTAGTTCTTGAAGTTTTAAAAAAAAAATAATTACCTATAACAAATATGTTTGCCATGTATGTATTGAAATCTATGACTAAACAATTAAATATAAAATTGTTTAATTTATTGTAACCTTCTAATAATAAGATTTCTTAAAGATTATTTCCATTATAATACCCAGCAGCAACCCAGTCCTAAATTTGAGGGGGGAAATACTATTTTTTTTATATAAAAGAAAAAGAAAAATTGAAAGCGATGCATGCGGTGCACTAACTGCTATGGAATACATCAATTTGTTGTGAGCTGTAAAAAGGGAATTATAGAATCGATAAATTCATGGAAAATGAGTCGGTGCGACACAAATCATCCTGAAAAGTGAAACTATACGTGTAAAAGTCCCTGACTCTTAGGTGTTGTATATTACCGAAGTTAACGAGGGTTGAAATAACGAAACGAAGCCCCATTCCACGGCTCCTTTATTTGTTTAGCATTTTGTTTAATTAAATAGGACAGTTAAATCAAGATTCAATATTGACAGATGCTGTAGATTGCTAACGAAGCTTGACTCGACGGCTACTTTATGTGACTAGCATTTTATTTAGTTAAATAAAATGGTTTGATTAAGATTTGTAAATAGAACATTCTAATTGAATGATCTTATTTGGTTAAATAGGATGTTGGCCAAATAAAAGATTTATAGGTGAAAAACGAGGTTTAAATTTAATCAACTGATTAAGAGAGAAAATATTACGGTAATGATCATTGTTGTAAAAATTAGATTAGACTTGTCAGTTCAATTAGTTTAACTAGAAATTGATCAAAAAATTGGTTTGGAATAACCTTCAAATCTAGTGAGTGATTAGATTGGTTGAATCCAAAAAAAAATTGATACTAAATCAATTGATTAAATTAATTCATTTGAATTTTTTTATTTTTTAAAATTTTTGTTTATTCTATAATCAAGTAATAAAAAATTAATATTATGAATTAATTAATTTTAATAAAAATATCAATATATAAGTGTTTTATAAATTTGATATGGATTAGTTTATATTAATTAATAATATTTTATTGTTATTTAGTTAATTTTTAATGTAAAATTTTGGTTGTAGATATTATTTTGTATAATTTAATATCAAATATTATTTTTAATTAAATTTATAAATTTATATTTTTAATCTTTACTGTGTATATATATATATTTAATATTTTAAAATAAATCAGGCTATCTACAATTTAATTATTAATTATTAAATCAATATTTTTACTATTTTTCATGATCGACCTGATTTTTAAAATTTTAATAACAATAGAGTATTTTCAGGCGGTGGTGAAGAGGCTAGGGGACAACGAAGTGATGGTGATATTGGACAACCACGTGAGCAAGCCAGGGTGGTGCTGCGGCAACAACGACGGGAATGGGTTCTTCGGCGACCAGTATTTCGACCCGGACCAGTGGGTGCAAGGGCTCACCAAGATGGCCACCATGTTCCGTGGAGTGCCCAACGTGGTGGGCATGAGCCTCAGAAACGAGCTCCGTGGGCCGCGACAGAATGCCCCCGATTGGTACAGGTATGAGGTTCCTCCCCATTATTACCATCATGCCATTATAAATTTAAACCATGATTTTTGTCTCTTAAATTTGCGTTCCTGTTCAGGTCTTATAACTTTATTTTAAATTTTAGTTTGGTTCTTTAATTTTATTTACTTTCAATTTAATTTTTAACTTTATCTTGAATTTATTTCGTTTTATTTTGATTCCTTAATATTATTTAGATTTTCTTTATGTCACTTAATTTTATTTTTTTTAACACCACTAGAATACTTAACAAAAAAAAATTATATGAGGTTATTGAATTTAAGCAAGAAATCACCTGGAGATTTTTTTTAATGAAGTGTTTTGGTGGTATTAAAGAGAAAAAATAAGTAGTTTTTTGAAGTTAAGGAATTAAAAAAAGGAGATTAAAGAAAAATCTGCAACAAAATTATAATAAAATAAAAAATAAAAAATCAAAGTAAAACCTAAAATAAAATTATAGGATCAAACTGAAACTTACGGTAATGTTAAGGGATTAAGTTGAAATAAAATAAAATTAAGAGTAAATTACTTATTTAAATCCTGAAAAATAAATAAGCATTTCAATTTAATCTCTACAAAATTTATTTATCTCAATTTAATCATTTTTCATTTCTATAAAAATAGAACCAAAATAAAATAAAGGGAAGCCATAGGACCAGCTTTAGCCTTTATTTCAATTTAAGGACTAAGAAGAAAGTGGAGGCAAAGTGAAGCGAGAATGCGATATTTTAGCCAATTGAAGAGTAAATAATAAGCGACGGCGTGAAATCGTTGTTCTGATTTACAATAATTGAGTGAAGGTACATGCCAAGAGGAGCAGAGGCGGTGCACGCGGCGAATCCGGCCGTCGTGGTCATCCTGTCGGGGCTAAGTTTCGACACGGACTTGTCCTTCCTCAGGGACAAACCCTTGAATCTGACGTTGAATCGGAAAGTGGTGTACGAGGCACACTGGTACAGCTTCTCGGACGGCCAGGTATGGGTGTCGAAAAACCTAAACCAGGCGTGCGGAGAAATAGGAGGGAAAGTGATGAGAATGTGGGGGTTCTTGTTAGACAGAGGATACCCGTTGTTGGTGAGTGAGTTTGGATTGGACTTGAGAGGTACAAACGCTAACGACAACAGATACTTTCACTGTTTCATGGCTGTGGCTGCCGAGGCTGACTTCGATTGGGCATTGTGGAGTCTTGTCGGGAGATACTACTTCAGAGAAGGGGTTAAGGGAATGGAAGAGTTTTACGGAGTTCTTGATGCAGAGTGGGACAAGGTTCGGAATCCTGGTTTCTTGAAGAGGATCTCCGCTCTCCAACCTGCTTTTCGAGGTCCCCTTCAAATCTCGATCATCTGAGTTATCTGCAACTCTGTGCAGACTATAAGATCTAGATCATACAAGTACAACAGAGGTATCATACTTTTTAACAATGATTTTTATTATCGCTATAATTTATAGTTTATAAATTTTAGCAATAGTAAAAATTGTTGTTAAAAAATATGGCACTCTACTTTATGGTAGAAGATTTAAATTTCAGACAATATGTCATGCATTAAATGATAACCATTGAAAAAACAAAAGTACTTTTTTTTTACGTCTAATGTTAATTATTTTTTTGTCAATTATGTCTTATGTATTTTATTTTTAGTTTCAAATTTATCTTTTTTTTACTAACTATCTAGTTAACATTTTCGTATGGCGTTAGTAAAAAAAATAAATTTAAGACAAAAATGAAACATGTAAGACATAATTGGCGCAAAAAAAAATATTAGGGACAAAATTAAAACACTTGGTCAAAACGTAAAAAGTACTTTTATAAAAAAAAAGGGATTTGTCCCCCAAAAAAGGGGCAAAACATACTATTTTTTTTAAAATGGCTCATATATATTTAGTGGCGAGAAATGCAAAATAAAGTTCAAATTTTAGTCATTCGATCATCAAATAAATAGCTAAGATTGAATAGATGAAAAAAAAAATTGTATCTCTAATTTCATTTATGCAATTTTAACTATTTATTTAATGATCAAATAACTGAAATTTTAACTTTATTTCATATTTTCTGCCACCAAATATAGGTGAGTCCTTCGTTTATTTTTTATTAGTTGTGGTTATTCAATCTAAAATAGACAATTTAGATTTGCTGACTAGAGTCTAGTTTTAGTGAGAATTGCAGAGAATTCAAATTCATTCTTTTGTACCTTTTGTTTAAGTTTAGATTCTCCCTTTTTATGGGGCGAACTAAAGATTTTAATTCATGATCATGACCGTATGTTGAGGGTTAGGCAGTATGAAACAAATGGCTGACGTTGAAGGATTATATAAATGGTATATTTTGACTTCTTTTTTTTTTAAAAAAAAAATAGCTTTCTTTAATCTCAACCATCCATTTCATCTCTATTTTTAATTGGACAGCCAAAATCTCCAATTGAGTCTCCAATTTCTTTTGGTAATTAAAAGTTTAGGTAGGTTAGATGGTATTCATCACACTAGCAGACCTCCAAGGTTAAAGAGCGTTTTTTATTATCCACTCTTTATATTGGTACGAGTAATTGAACCGATGCCCTAGTAGGGTACGAATTTGTTCCCTACTAAATGCACCAATCTTTATTAGCAATTGAGTTTGCACCATTAAAAAAAAAATGAGAATCCAGACTGTTTGTTTTTTTCTTCTGATAAAATCATTGTAATATTTTCATGATGATGATGCAGGGCCAGGAATCGGAGGGAGTCTACATAAGGTGATGTTTCATCCATTGACGGGTCTATGTGTATCAGGGTCTGAACCATTGAAGTTGGGACCTTGCTCTGGTTCTGATGGCTGGAACTACACGAACCAGGAGATAGTGTCAATAAAGGGAAATAATTCGTGCTTGCATGCAGACCAAGTGGGGAAGCCAGTCAAACTTGGAAACGTTTGCTCCAAATGGGATATGATCTCAGATTCTAAGATGCATCTCTCATCTAAGGTTGCCGACAATTCCATTGTTTGTCTAGATGTGGATTCTAACAATGTTGTTGTCACCAATGCTTGTAAATGCTTAAACACAGATCAGACATGTGACCCTACGAGTCAGTGGTTCAAACTTATTGACACCACAAGGGATTGAATCCCTAAAAAAATAAACATTATTTATTAAACTCCTAGTTTAATATGTTCCCAGAAGTGATTCTGTCCAGAAATGGCTGAATCCATTTGAAGATATATAATGTTAATAAAATCTTTAGAATCTCTGTCTCCGTAAAAGCGTCTCTGTTTATTATTATGGTAGCTTATTGTGAAAGTGTTAGAATTTTGATGACTTCAATATGAGCCTGCTCTTCTGTTTGGCTAGTATTTTATTTGATCAAACAATGTCGTCTGATCGAAATTGACATATGAAACTCATGTGAGGTTCACTTGATCTAACAGTCCTACTTAGTTAAATATAATGCTAGCGCATAGGATCTACAGGTTTTGTAAGATGTTTGATTGTCCAGCTTGATGAAGTGTGAAAGTAAGCTTTATATCCAAAATTCATAAGGCAATTTGATTTGACATCTTCATATTATATAAACTATTATATAATTTTTTTTTTCAATTGTTCGTTGTGAATTTTCCAACACTAATTAGTCTGATCTAGTTGACACTTGTCATCGCAAGCTTGTCCAAAAATCCAAAAAAAAAAAAAGCTTAAGATGGCAAGTAAAATTTAAAAGCTTACAATAGATCAAATCAATTGGACTTAAAGGAGAGTATTACCAAAAGAGGGTGGGTCACAAAATAATGTAGTAGTTTATAAAATATGATCTTAGTCCAAATCTTTGTTTGTAGGTTCTTTGATTGTTAGGTTTGATCGAGTGTAAATGTGGACTTTATATCCAAAATATTTAAGATAATTTAGTTTAACCTCTTCATATTATATAAATCACTATATTTTTTGATTTTCAATTATTGAATATGAGACTTCCAAAAAAAAAATCTAGAAACATACTGAGAAAAAAAGGAGGCACTCTTGTATACGGGCGATGTGAATAGAACTGCAAATTATTATCTATTTTCTTTTTTTCCTGTATACGTTCTAAATAATTAGATTTCCTTCTTTATATCAACAAGTCCATTCACAAAAGTATTTTTGCATGCATATGATTTATTATACAACGAGGATAGCGACTCATGTGGGTCGCACATGCATTTGTAGGGATACATTTTTAAGTTTTGCATGTACGAACAGATCAAGGAGGCTTTTTTAGCGCAGGCGTTAATGAGGTTCCTTGGCTTGCCCACAGTCCTTGGATGGCTGTGGGCCCCGCTTGGGTAAGTGGGGTCCACAGCCATCCAAGGATTGTGGGCAGGCCACCTCCCTCCTTAGCCAGGCGCTAAGGAGGGAGCCTTTTTTCCTGTACGAACCATACAGATCCAACAAAATATTTTTTGATTCACAAAGTTCCCTATTTTACAGGCTGCTCATAATCCGTTAATGATCAAGGTATGAATAAGTGTTCAAGACTCTATTCGTTACGATAAACTTATAATTTATTTAATTAATTTATATATTCGATAAAATTATTTAGTAAATAAATTTATTTTAGTAATTTGTAATTTATTTTGATAAGTTATTTTAAATAATTTATAAATTATGTATTTTTCTTTCCTTTTTTACGCTTATTTTTTTATGAAAATATTCATTATACCCTTCATATTTATTATACCCTTATATATAAATATAATAAAATATGTAAATATATTTTATTATATATAGTAAAATATAATAATATATATAAATATATCATATATGTAAAAATATATTATTCATATATAAAATATAATAAAATATATAAATATATATTTTTAATGGATTATATATATATATATAATAATTTAAATTAATTTAATTAAAAACAAAAATAATATATTTATTTATATTATTTTAAAATTAAAAAATATATATCCTTTTTATGTCATTTTACATTTTTCAACTACTTCAACAATTACTTTTACCAAACAATTCTAATTCAATAAGTTAGCTTATAAGTTATAAGCTACAAGTTAAAAATTATTTTATAAACTATTAGCTAGCGTATAAGCTAATTTTACTGAACAGAGCCAAGATGATCACATCTTCTTATATGACTTGAATTCATACAACTCAATTTAGGGGAAGTTTGAAAAAAATTAGTTAGGTAAATTTAAGTTTTGAACAGAATTAATTTTTAAAATTTATTTTGAGCAAATAAGAGTTTGCATGAACATGATTTATGTTGGAAAACTATTATAAAAAAAGTGATTTTGAAAAATAGATTTTGTTTGTATATTGGTTAACAAAAAATACTTTTGAATGTGTAATTACAAGAAATGGTATGAATTTTATATTATCTTATTTCATTTATTTTTATTTAATTTCAAATTAACTTCACTATTTCTATTAATTTTAATATAGTAATCAAATTAATATTCTACAAAGAAAATTAATCACTATTTTTACCCTTTATTAATTTTTATTACCCTTTTTTTTTCTGCTCATTGTTTCAACACAACATGGACCAAAACAGAGTTTTAATATGATGTTAACCAATTCACAATTTTAAGACTAAATTGAAAAACAAAAGTAAAAATATTGGGTTAAAAAGTAATTACACAGGGACCAAAATGAAAAATAAACAAATAGGATGGGGTTAAAATGCAATTTTTTTAAAAAAAGGACTCAATAATGTAATTGTCACCAAAACAAAAGTCTCCATTGCAGCCAGCACTCTTTAAGCTAAATTTTGAGTATACACAAGCTCACTTGAGTGAGTAAAGAACAAAGCCTCTTCTCATGATGCTTGTTTACTTCTATTTTTAAGAAGACTAGACTGATGTACAAGTACCAAAGTACGTATAATCATCTTTGAAGTAAAATATTTAACTTTGGAAATTTTCGAGGTATTCAAGTCAGTTTTGTTTTGTTTTTTAATGTCTAATAGGTTATAAATTAATTTTTCTATCAAAGTATCAATTGCCTTATGACTGTTGTTCAAATTTTAATGACTATGTCATTTCCAAAAAAAAAAAGAATTTCTCCAAGATAATTCGTGACTTCAAATTGTGACAGAAAAATCATAATCTGGAATTTGTTCCCCTTTAATTAGTTTAGAAGTGTTAAAAAGGATTATTGATGTAAAATATGAGGAATTTTGCTTATTCAAACCTTAATTAGCCATATAAATCTTAATGTGCCAACTAAAAAAAATTGACTACAGCAAATTTTATATAATATGTATAGGACATTTGAAGAATAACTAATTTGTAGCGAGTTAGATATTATAAAGGTCAATTCATGTATTCCCAAAAATTTAAATGAGCCTACAAATTTAGGAACTAATTTGTTAGTGCAGCTGTAAGATTTACTATAAGCCATTGAAGCTGAATTTGTGGGACCAGTATGATTAATCACCTGCACAACTTCTTTGGGACCCCCACAAGATTTATATAAATAATATATATATATATATATATATATAATGTACTCAATAAGAGTTGAATTGGTGCTGACAAATTTATCAAAAATTTCAATAATTTTGAAACCCTTTTCAAATTAGGATGATTAAAGATAATAATTTTCTTAAGAGGAGATCTGTCAGTATTGAAATCAGTAACCTGATTATTGAAATATTTCTATTCATGTTTGAGACAATGATTGAAAGAAATTTTTTTCTTTATGATCGGAGAACACAAGATACACACGATATATAGTGATTAAAAATCCCAAGAGATATTTATACATTCACTTTTCAAACACACAGTGAGAAAGTTTTATAAAAGGAAACAATAAACAATACAAACAGTAACTTCAAACACGAGGATCAATATCTTGCTTTTACATTAGCACTTTAGTAGGTCACCTAAACATTTTACAATCTCTTCAACTTAAGAGGATCAACCTCTGTCTTTTACACCAAACAACTAAGATTACACCAAATCTCAACACAAACCAGTCCACACACTGGTCTCTTACAAAGAAATAAACGATTAAGAAAGTTCACTCAAAACTAAGAGAGATAGATGTCTCACACAAAGGATTTACAACGAGTAAAATAATCTCTCAAAAATATCACACAAATAAGGATCTTGCACTCAACTTAGCCTTAGATGTTTAATGACCTTCCTTCATAATATTCTTGATTTTTCTGGGCAAAGATTTCAAGTTGGAGCTTGAGTCCTTTAAATACCCACTCCAACTTATCTAGTCATTGGGAGACTTTTATCATTTTCAATCTTCAACGATCAACTTTTCTTTGTAGGTTGATGGCTGGGCAGATGTCAAGTTCTCAATGTAGCACTATTTTGATACTAATTACCCTCTCTTTCGTTATCTTTCTTACTTAGACTTGCATTTCTTAACTCATGTTTTGAGTAATTTAGATTAGTTTAGGATTTCTTAGAGTTTAGAATAATTGGAGTTATTTCATGATTCAGATCTGCTGATTAGTGCTGTTTATTTGTCTTCTGATCTGATATAGGTTGGGTTGGTGATGAGAATATATAAGAAGTTGCTGTATTTCTAAAGTTTCTAAAGCATGTTTCTTTGCCACTCACCGCTATAACAGTGGCCTTGTGTAGGTATAACAGTGGCCACTGGAACCAGAGTAATAAGAGCCTTCTTCCCTAGCTTTTACCACTATAGCGGTGCCAAGCTACTGCTATAGCGTTGGGCCCTGTTTCTCAGCCTGTTTTAATGAGTCCTGCTGTTATAGGGTGGGAAGCTACTGGTATAGCGATGGGCGCGATTCTGCTAGTTCCTTTCTTGGTTTAAATAGTGAAAGAACATATATTCTAAGGCATGCTGAGCACGAGATAGACTGTAGAAAGCTAAATTTGCTGAAGGAAGAAGAAGAATCCTATTCCAAAGCTCTCAAACCTCGATTTCTGTCAACCCAACCTTAGTTCATGGAGTTTTATCATTTTTCTGTAGTTCTGTAGCCATGAGTAGCTAAATTTTCTATTCTATGATTACTATGAACATAATTTCATATTAGGAGTTGTATTTCTCTCTGAACTCGTGAATTTTTTAGAATTAATGCATCCCTTTTTATTTGTTTATCTTGTGCTTACTTTAAATTTGATCAATTTATCACTTGCATGTTGCTTTCATTGATCTTTGGCAAGGGAGATGTTTGTAGAACATTGAATAAAAGGGCACGTGCTCGAACCTTAAGGGTTTTTGCTTGTTAACTTATAGGAATATTAGGTAACCTCGTTTAATCAATTTAGGGTATGCTTATTAGGTTTGACTCATATAAGAAATTATGTAGAAGTTGAGTAGCTTAATATAGATTCGGGATAATTATTTTAAGCCATTAGAAAATCTAAAATTAAGGTGTATAATTGATTAGATTCATGAGTGCAAGAGAGAGTTTAATAATTCCTATGACAAAAGAAGGAGATTAGTAACTCTAGGCCTTTTATCGATTAATTTATCCAATTTTTGTATGTGTTTATTTGCAAAAAGCATAATGTCACATCCCAAATTTGGGCATGTGAGAAACTCCGTAAACTCAAGGGTATACCTCTATGGTGTCCCATAAAATCTCTGATCAGTATATATAACAAAACTTTCCAAGAAAGATATTCATGTATATATACATATAAAAGTTCAGTATAGTGAAACAGAAACACAAGTCAAATATCATACAATATGATACAATTTTTCAAGCCTAGGTGACCTATAGAGATTACAGAGCATTCCTAAGCTTTTGGATTTATAAGCCCTCCAGATAAAAGGTATCCTCGAGGAATACTAATTCTCCTGCGGATTTTCTTCGTTGACATCCACTGTATCTAAAAAAAATGTTCATGGAGAGTGTGAGTTCATCAAAACTCAGTGACTAAATGACTGTGCAATAATAAATATATCACAAGTACAAATACCAGAATCATAATCACAATAAGAACAATTATTTTTATATTCAGGGTTTCTATACCTCTGCATTTTATGTTCAAGAATTCAGTCTCCACTTATAATCTCAATCATTACATGCATTGGTATCTTGGGAAATAAAGCCCTCATCCATTCCATGTGTATAATTCCATGCATTGGTATCTTGGGTCAAGCCCTCAACCATTCCATGTGTATAATTATATGTATTGGTATCTTGGGTCAAGCCCTCAACCATTTCATGTGTATTATATACTCTAATTCATAATCTCATCAATATAATCTTAAATCAACAATAAATTTCATTATCTAGCAATCATCAATAAATATAGAATCTAATTGCCATATGAGATGGAGTTTATATTGTACTTGGAACAAAAGTAAATAAAGTCGGTTAGCAAGGTCATCCACTCACATAGATTTCGTATCCCAGTTACTTTACCGAGTTGCTACAAAGAAGAGTACGTAGCTGGATTTCAGGTTCTACTACGGAGATTTTCATAAAGATCAAATATAGAAAGTCAGGATTGCTTTTGTACCAAAATACTATTCATACGTACGATCACTATTCATATATAGGGATACTATTCACACGTACGGTCACTATTCACATGTACGGTTACTATTCATATGCACGTTACTATTTATACGTATGAATACTATTCATACATACGGTTACTATTCATATGTACAAGTACTATTCATACGTATGGTTACTATTCATACCAGAAATAGAGAATACAATCTGTAAAAGAGTACACCAGATAAGTTCCCAGGAAAGAGTGGAGAGTCCCAATGGACACACTTAAGAACTATGTCTTTCCTTAGCCAGAACTTTCCTAGACATGTATTCTTCACAGTTTACATTCTATTTCGGTAATCAGAGAATCAAAACAACATATAGGTAGCTAAGGACAGTTTTTCTGATGTGAAAAATCAGCCAAAGCCGCAACCACAGAGCATACTTAAGAAAATAACTTTTGAAATCTGAATGGCATAGAAAAGGGGCATAGTATTCTTACCTTGGATCTAGGCTAAGGAAGAAAGACTTAGAATCTCAGAGCCCTAACGCCAGAGCAAGAGAAGTTTTGAGGAGAGGAGAGAAGAGAAACTGAAGGTGTGAGTTTTGAAGTGAAATAGAAGGGCCTATTTATAGGAGAAGTTATGGTACTATTTGCTACTATTCCATCTACCGTTCTCCTATACTATTTCATCTACCAGTCTCACTTACCAGTTTTCATCTACCAGTTTCACTTACCAGTTTTCATCTACCAGTTTCACTTACCAGTTTTCATCTACCAGTTTCACTTACCAGTTTTCATCTACCAGTTTCACTTACTAGTTTTCATCTACCAGTTTCATCTACCAGTCTCACTTTCAACTATTCATTCTAGATTCCACTTTTGAACTGTATTTTTACTTAATGGGATTAATTCCATATCGTATCATCCATCATATCCCACAATTTATAGAATCTATAAATAAAAATTTATATTTTCAACAATATGCACAAACGATTATACAAAAATTAAACCGATAGGGAATTTATTTTCTCCAAAATAAATTTATCGTAATTCTTGAATACTTATAACTTAAAAAAAATAATGGGTATTACATTCTACCCCCCTTAAAAAAAATTCGGTCCTCCGAATTCGAAAACTTACCTCATGATTCGAATAGGTGTGGATATTTTGTCCACATTTCATCTTCTGTTTCCCATGTGGCTTCCTCGTGAGTATGATTCCTCCACAGAACTTTGACAATGGGAATTTCCTTGGTGCGAAGTTTCTTGACCTGCCTATCGAGGATAGTTACTGGCACCTCTTCATAAGCAAGAGTCTCATCAAACCGTACGTCTTGTGTTTGGATGACATGAGAGGGGTCAGGAAGATACTTACGTAGCATCGATACATGAAATATTGGGTGTACTCCTTCTAGGTTCGAGGGTAAGGCTAGGCGGTAAGCCACGTTACCCACTCTTTCCACAATCTCATAAGGACCAATATATCTTGGATTGAGCTTCCCTTTCTTTCCGAATCTCATTACTCCTTTTGTCGGTGAGATTCGTAAGAAAATCATATCACCAACAGAAAACTCTAAGTCACGTCGTCGGTTATCTGCATAGGACTTTTGCCTACTCTGAGCGGCTAATAACCTCTCCCTGATAGTTTAATTTTATCCACAGCCTTCTGTATCATCTCGGGTCCTACCATTTTAGGTTCGCTTAGTTCAAACCAACCAATAGGAGATTGACATCGCCTCCCATATAATGCCTCGAAAGGAGCCATCTTAATACTAGCTTGATAACTATTATTATAAACAAATTCAATAAGTGACAAGTGGTCTTCCCATCTGCCGCCAAAATCCATTACACATGCTCTCAGCATATCCTCTAAGGTCTGAATAGTTCTTTCAGACTGACCATCAGTCTGAGGATGAAAAGTTGTGCTCAAATCTACTCTAGTACCTAGAGCTTTCTGAAAAGCTCTCCAGAATTGGGAAGTGAACTGGGGTCCTCGATCTGATATGATAGACACTGGTACGCCATGGAGCTTTACTATCTCATTCATGTATAGTCGACTAAGTTTTGCCACACTGTAGGTGGTATGAACAGGAAGGAAATGTGTCGATTTAGTAAGTCGATCCACAATAACCCATATAGAATCGTATCCATTCAAAGATCGGGGCAAACCCACCACAAAGTCCATAGTAATCCGTTCCCATTTCCACTCGGGAATCTCAAGTCTTTGCATCAACCCAGGTGGTCTCTGATGTTCGGATTTGACCTGCTGACATGTCAAGCATCGAGCGACAAAGTCAGTCACATCTCGCTTCATGCCCGCCCACCAATAAACTTGTTTCAAGTCCTGGTACATCTTGTTGGCACCAGGATGAACAACATATGGCGCTCCGTGAGCTTCTTGTAAAATCTCCTGCTTCAAGGGTTCAATGTTCGGAATACACAATCTCCCGTTAAACCATAACACATCTTCTTCGTCTACTGAGAAACCCTGTATTAAACCTACCTTCGCCTTCTCTCTAGTTTTTACCATTTCGGTGTCATTCTCCAATGTTGCCTTCACCCTTTTTACAAGGGAGGATTTAGCTGTCAAGTGAGCCAAGAAAGCACCTGACTTAGTAATCTCAAAGAATACCCCACTAGCCTCTAACTCATGTAATTCTTGAATCAAGGACCTCCTTACTGTGGTAATATGAGCTAGACTTCCCATCGACTTCCGACTAAGGGCACCTGCTACCATATTTGCCTTCCTGGATGGTAGAGAATGGTACAGTTGTAGTCCTTTAGGAGTTCCATCCATCTCCGTTGCCTTAGATTGAGATCTTTCTGTTCAAAGATATATTTAAGGCTTTTGTGATCCGTGAAAATCTCACATGTCTCCCCATATAAGTAATGCCTCTAAATCTTTAAAGCAAACACTACTGCTGCCATCTCTAGATCATGAGTAGGATAATTAAGTTCATGCTTTTTAAGCTGTCGGGAGCCATAAGCAATGACCTTACCGTGTTGCATTAACACGCATCCCAATCCTACCTTTGAGGCGTCACAATATACAGTGTAACCCTCCGGTCCCGATAGTAGAACTAGAACTGGTGCTGAAGTTAGACACTCCTTCAACATAGAGAAACTTTGCTCACAAGCATCATCCCAAGTATACTTATCGTTCTTCTTAGTCAACTTTGTCAGAGGAAGAGCCAATTTAGAGAAATTCTTGACAAAGCGACGATAATACCCCGCTAAGCCAAGGAAACTCCGAACTTCAGATACAGTTGTTGGTCTAGGCCACTGCTTTACTGCTTCGATCTTACTTGGATCTACATGAACACCTTCTTGAGAAATTACATGCCCCAGGAATGTTACTTGACTCATCCAGAATTCACATTTTGAGAACTTAGCATATAACTGATGTTCCCTCAAAGTTTGCAGCACCGTTCTCAAATGTTCTACATGATCCTCCCGACTCTTGGAGTAAACCATAATATCATCAATGAAGATGATCACGAATCTATCAAGGAAAGGTTTGAACACTCGGTTCATAAGGTCCATAAATGCTGCTGGCGCATTAGTCAATCCAAATGACATTACGAGAAATTCATAATGCCCGTATCGCGTCCGGAAGGCGGTCTTGGGTATGTCTTCCTCCTTAATTTTCAGTTGATGATAACCAGATCTCAGATCTATTTTTGAGAAGCATTGTGCCCCCTGAAGTTGGTCAAATAAGTCATCAATTCTTGGTAAAGGATATTTATTCTTTACCGTGACTTTGTTTAACTGACGGTAATCTATGCACAATCTTAAAGAGCCATCTTTTTTCCTCATAAATAGTACTGGGGCACCCCAAGGTGAGAAACTTGGGCGGATAAACTCCTTATCTAGCAGGTCTTGTAATTGCTCTTTAAGCTCTTTCAACTCAATGGGTGCCATGCGGTAAGGAGGAATTGAAATTGGTCTAGTGCACGAAACCAATTCAATATTAAATTCAATATCCCTCTCTGGTGGTAAACCAGGTAAATTTTCTGGAAATACATCTGAAAATTCACTAACTACTGGTATTCGTTCAAGACTTCATTCCTCCTTGTCTATATCTTTGACAAAGGCCAGAAATCCATGACACCCTTGTCGTAACATACGTCGGGCGGTTAACATAGATATTATGTTATAGGGAACCTCACTTCGTTCTCCTTGAAATATGAAATTATGTCCACCCGGTATACTAAAAGAAATGGTTTTGTCATGACAATTCAATGTAGCATGGCATGAGGATAGCCAGTCCATGCCTAAGATCACATCAAAATCTGTCATACTAAGCAGTATGAGATCTACCTCTGTCTCTATGTCCTTAACAGTTATCTTACAAGAACGATATCCAGATCTAACTACTAGGGCTTCCCCCATCAGTGTAGCTACCAGAAATGGTTCGTCCAGTATAACTGGCTCAGACTCGAACCTCTTGGCAAACAGAGGTGACAGATACAAATGTGTGGAACCAGGGTCAAATAATACATGTGCAGCTAAAGTGCCAACTAATAAAGTACCTGTAATAACAGCATTGGATGCCTGGGCATCTTGTCGAGTCAAGGCATATACTATGGCAGTTCCTCTACCAGCTGCTTGCTGCCCCCGACCTCCTTGGCCTCTGCCAGATCCTCTCCCAAAGCTTCCTCCAGTAGAAGTGGTCGGTGTACGAGTGACTGGAGTAACTCCCGATTGGGTGTGAGATGGAAGAACAGATGCTTGACCAGATTCAGAAATAAGTTGAGGGCATTCCCTCATGAAGTGCCCTTCTTGACCGCAATGAAAACAACTTAATGTTCCCATCTTCCTGAGGCATTCTCCAAAATGAAATTTTCCACACTCAAGACATTGAGGCTTTCCTCTTCCTGCTTGAGAACCACCCCTGTTCGAAGAACTGTAACCACCTTTATATTCTGAGCGGGGCTTAGTTGCACTAGTCGTAGAGAATGTGGGTTTAGATGATGCAATCGGAACATGCTGTGAAGTGATGGAAGGCTTCGAGGTTCCTGAATTCCCACCTTGGTTAAAATACCTCCCATCTCTAGACCTCTTTTTATTTTTAAATTCTTCCTTTTTATTCCACCTCTTTTCCATTCTACGTGCAGTATCGACAGCGGCAGAGTAAGAGTTATAATTAACCATATTATGACCCACCTGCGAATAAAGAGAATCGCGAAGACCTTCCACAAACTTCTCCACTTTAGCCTCTTCTGTAGGCACCAGTTGCGGAGCATATTCTGCCAACTTAATAAACTGGGCATTGTATTCGTCTACCGACATGGATCCTTGTTTCAAATACAAAAAGTCTCTTACTCTAGAGGATCGAACACTTTTTGGAAGGAATTCATTGATAATCATTTTCTGGAATTCCGCCCATGTAATTGGTGGTGCATCTTGGGTTCTCCCATTCTTCCAGGCTTTCTACCATTTACCGGCTCTCCCTTTTAGTTGAAAGGAGACAATCTCTACTCTTCGTGCATCAGAACACCCCAAACCATCACAAATTGCCTTGCAATCATCCAGAAATCGTTGCGGGTCCTCATTAGGATCTTCGCCGGTGAAAATGGGTGGCATCATCTTTAGAAATTCAGACATTTTCACGTCCTTAACTGTGCCTTCTCCAGCCCATTTGGTCTCAATAGCAAGAGGAACCTTTGGTGTATCAACAGGTTTTGCTCGTTCTCCCTCTATATGATCTAATCGATCATTCACCAGGCTGAACATTTGCATGACAACAGCAGCATTAATATGTTGGGCGACTCCAGCTCCCTCCGCCCGGCCACCAGTTGAACCAACAATATTTGGAGCATGTGAACTATCTCCATGGTCAGAAGGGTTGTCTTGCGTATTAACTGGTGGAATTAAAGTCCTCCCTGAGCCTACATGCTCATTATGATTTGAGGATCCCTCTGACATCGTAGAGTTAAGTCTACACAGAGAACAAATACTTCTCAGATCAAACAAGATTGCCTCATATTAACCTACCAAGGAATAAGTTATAAAAACAAAAGACACTATACTCTATAAGGTCTTTTATGGAACCTAATCCCATGGTCATGCCGCGGCTCACGACAATGGGAAAGGGCCCACAAAGAACACTTTGCTCTGTAATCTATAGGGGACCTAAAAACTCCTATGATACCAAAACTGTCACATCCCAAATTTGGGCATGTGAGAAACTCCGTAAACTCAAGGGTATACCTCTATGGTGTCCCATAAAATCTCTGATCAGTATATATAACAAAACTTTCCAAGAAAGATATTCATGTATATATACATATAAAAGTTCAGTATAGTGAAACAGAAACACAAGTCAAATATCATATAAAAGATATTCATGAGCAAACCACGTGCCCAGTGAGCAGACAACACAACACTATGACAAAAGAAATACCATGCATTATAATGATAACATGCAACAATTATACGTAATCGATCATAATTCAAATAATTCACAACAGCAAACAGTGAAATCAATTTCACACATTTCCCGTACCAACCGGGTCGTCCAGGGTACCTCTGGATCATTTCCCGCTGCCCTACCGCATCCACCGTTATCGCTCCATTTATATTCTCCACCCTTATAGCTTCACATAGATTTCTCCATGGGGTGCACCACCATGCCTTTCCATTCATTCCGATTACATACACAATCACAATCATAAATAACTCATAATCATTTACAAGTCTCATCACAACATAACTCATACTACTTTCCATACTTAATCACAAATTCATCAACATGTATACAATCATTCATTGTTCACAGAATTTTTCTTTTAAATCACATCTCAAACATAGAAGCTCATTTGTATTTACAAGTCCTCACAATGGTATTCGTGTCTTCTTCACGCAACATTCATATAATGGTATTTATGTATAGATATATCCATATCAATCTATTCGAGAACACAATTCTTTAATTCTAGAAAGTGCGCATGAATGTAACTTATGCAAGAAAATCTCAAATCATAATGAATATCAATATATAAGTTAACCATCACTGCCTTCACACTAAGATACACTACATGCTCTTATTATGATGCCAAGAACTTTAAAGAAAAGATTTAGTCATAGAAAGTATAAATTCCACTCACCTGGATTTCACGCTCTCGGCACTCCTACCTTGCGCTTTGACCATTCCTATTGTAACAAGATAAAAACCATCAGGGTTACGAAATAGAGAAATTTCCTACCACTATTCCTGACCTTCACTTACTTCTCAAATCATAACTCCTAACTGGTAATGAATATCCAGATGAAACTTATACCATTGGAAACTAGACTCAAAGAGCTTTTCAACGATAAAAAAAAATTGATGCTACAGTAACGGTCAATGGTCAACGCAGCTACAGTAACGTTGACCGAGTCAATGCTACAGTAACGTTGACCGAGTCAACGCTACATTAGCCGAGAAAATCTAGAAAAATTTTTCCGATGAACAGTAATTTCTGGGGAAAATTTTCGAATCTTCTTCGTGTTCTTCATCCAAAAATTCTAAAATTATATCTAAAACAACATTTCTTTTGATTTCTTCCATGAGTTTTCATCCTTAATGTCTAAGGAGTGTTTTAACACCAAAACCCCCAATTTCTACCAACAATCCAAGTTCAAATCTCAAATTTTCATCAAGAACACTAACTTTTTTTCAAATATCCAAATTCTACAAATTTCTCCTAGTTTTCTCCAAATTTCTTGTTCTAATAACATCATAAACCACCTAGGAATGTTTTAGATTAACATCCACACTTAAATTCATCCATTAAAATATTCTACAAAAATTTTGTAAAATGATAACCAAGGATTTGGTCTTGTAATAAGAGGAAGAAGAAGAAGAACATCAACTTACCAATCATCCTAACTTTCATAGCTTCCTTCCCCATGCAAAAATTGCATAAATGGTTGATGAAGAAATTCGACGTATAACCGAGAGAGAGAAAGTGAGGAAGCATACGGGAGAAATGAGAGAAAGAAAAGAATAAGAGAGAAATGTATATGAGTGGGCCCCACCAATTTCTTTTAAGATAAAATCGCTCATAGACACCTTAGCTTATAAGATTTGTTCACTTTAATCCCTCTCGATATCTCAATTACCACTTTAACCTCGAATCCATCATCTTTTCGGTACCGGACTCATAATTCATTCTCATAAGCTTTATTCTTCCTCTCAGGTTCCTATTTGGTCATTTCCCAAAAGTCCTCTATACTTTCTTTTCTTTTCACTTTAGTCCTTGAGAATTTGTAAAAATTTTCTAAATTAAAAATTAAAATTTCTATTCCCATATTTTCTTCACTAATTCAAAAAGCACATTTTCACGTAATTAAATTTTTCAATAAACTTCAAATAGATTTTAAATATTCATAAAAATTCTTGGGATATTACACATTATTATTATAATGGAAGTTTAAGCGGCCTACGGGTCCTGTGATTTTTACCTCATTTGGAGGGTTTTCCACTCTAAAATCTTGGTGTTATTTAATCTTTTTGGTTTGGGAATTATCCTGGGCTTGATGGTATTATTTATTCTTTAAAATACCCCAATTTTTCCCAAAAAAGTGGTATCAGAGGAAGTCTATATCTGGGTACCTGATAACATTTGCAGGGGGAGCTGTCTCGTGGCAGTCACGATTACAAAAGTGTGTTGCCTTAAGCGCTACAGAAGCAGAATACATTGCAATCACCGAAGGTTGTAAGGAAATCCTGAGTCTGAAGCGCTTGTCACAGAGAAACAGGACAAGCAAGAAAGGCGTGGAAGAAATAAGAGTAGAGATTCTCATAAAAGAAACCAGCAAAAGGACGGTCAAAGTCTAGATCGAGACATGACAAGAAGTGTCACCACTGCGGGAAGCCCGGACATTTCATTAGAGAATGCCGAAAGTTACAGCAATCCAGGAATCAGGAAGCAGATAACCGAACAAATGACACTGTAAGTGTCACCGAAGATGTTGTCATTGTTCGAGATGCTGACTATGTCAATCTGGCATATCAAGACATTACATGGGCAGTTGACTCAGGCGCTTCCTACCATGTTACCTCAAGGCGAGAATTCTTCTCAACCTACACTCAAGGTGATTTCGGACGAGTGAGGATGGGAAATGATTATGCATCCAAAATTATTGGCATCGGCAACATTTATTTGGAAACTAATCTTGGATGCAGGTTACTCTTGAAAGATGTGAGGCATGTTCCTGATATTCGCCTCAATTTAATCTTCATAGGAGTACTTGATGATGGTGGCTACAACAACTATTTTAGTGAAGGAAAATGGAAGCTCACCAAAGGCAACTTGATAGTAGCCAAAGGCAAGAAAGATTCATCTCTCTACATTATGGAAGCAAAGTTATGTAAAGGAGATGTAAACATTGCTAGGAAAGAAATTCCCATCGAGCTATGGCATAAGCGGCTCTGTCACATGAGTAAGAAGGGTCTCAGAATTCTTTCCAAGAAGGAGCTCTTGCTAGAATTAAAAGGTACACCTTTGCGTACTTGTGTTAATTGTATTATGGGAAAACAACACAGAGTTGCATTTCGTAGTTCTCCACCCTCTAGAAAAGTAAATATTCTAGATTTGATACACACAGATGTCTGTTCAATGAGTAATAAGTCACATGGAGGTGCACTCTATTTTGTGACTTTTATTGATGACCACTCAAGAAAAGTATGGGCATTTGCCTTGAAAACTAAAGATGAAGTGCAAGAAAGTTTCAAGCAGTTTCATGTAAAAGTTGAAAGAGAAACTGGCAGATGTTTGAAGTGTGTACGTGCAGATAATGGCGGTGAGTATCGCGAACCATTTGAGGAGTACTGTAGAAGTTTCGACATCAGGCTGGAAAAATCAGTACCAAAGACACCTCAACACAACGGTGTCGTTAAAAGGATGAATAGAACCATCTGTGAAAGAGTCAGATGTATGCTCTCAAATGCAAAACTATCAAACTCCTTTTGGGGGGAGGCAATGAAGACAGCAGTTAATTTAATCAACATTTCTCCATCAGTTCCATTGAATTATGACATTCCAGAAAGAGTCTGAACGGGGAAAGATGTTTCTTACAAACACTTAAGGGTATTTGGCTGTGGAGCATTTATTCACATCCCAAAAGATGAAAGGTCCAAGTTGGAAGGAAAGTCGAAGTAGTGTATCTTCGTGGGATATGCCCATGAAGAATTCGGCTATAGACTCTGGGATTCTGTTAGCAGAAAGATCATTAGAAGCAGGGACGTGGTGTTTCTTGAAGATCAGACGATCGAAGATCTTGAGAAACAAGAGAAACCACAGTCAGATGAAATGCCAGTTAATCTGGAATCAGTCTCTCCACCATCAAATTCTGATGACGGGGGAGCTACACCAGATACTGATGATGTTGATCCACCAACTAGTAGTTCACAACTAGAGCCAGTTCCAGAGCAGGTCCAATAAGAAGCACCGTTAAGGAGAAGCACCAGAGAGAGAAAACCAAGTTGTAGGTATTCTCCTAATGAGAATGTGATGCTCACTGACGGGGGAGAACCAGAGAGCTATGATGAAGCTATTATCAATGGGCACAAGGATGAGTGGTTAAAAGCCATGCAAGAAGAAATGAAATCCTTACATGAGAACCAGACATTTAACCTGGTGAAATTACCACAGGGCAGGAAAGCTCTCAAGAACAAGTGGGTGTACAAAATCAAAAGTCAAGAAAGCAGCTCACAACCACGTTATAAAGCAAGATTGGTTGTGAAAGGATTCGGTCAAAAGAAGGGCGTTGACTTTGATGAAATATTTTCACCGGTGGTAAAAATGTCTTCGATCCGAGTTATTCTTGGTATGACAGCTAGTCTCAACTTGGAAATTGAATAACTTGATGTAAAAACTGCCTTCCTACATGGTGATCTTGATGAGGAAATCTATATGCAATAGCCTGAAGGTTTCCAAGTCAAAGGGAAAGAAAAGTTGGTGTGCAAATTAAAGAAGAGTTTGTATGGTCTGAAACAGGCACCAAGGTAGTGGTACAAAAAGTTTGACTCATTTATGGAGAAAAATGAGTACAATCGAACAACAGCTGATCACTGTGTCTTCATCAAGAAATTTTCTGATGATGACTTTATCATTCTTTTGCTCTATGTTGATGACATGTTAATTGTACGTCAAAACATTGACAAGATTAACATGTTGAAGAAAGAGTTAAGCAAGTCCTTTGCAATGAAGGACTTAGGACCGGCAAAGCAGATTCTTAGCATGAGGATTACCCGTGACAGGAAAAATCACAAGATTTGGCTATCTCAAGAACAGTATGTGGAAAAGGTTCTTGAAAGATTCAACATGGATAAAGCAAAAGTTGTTAGTTCTCCACTTGCCAATCACTTTAAGCTAAAAGTGAGCTAGTGTCCTTCAAACAAGGAGGATAAATTAGAAATGATCAAAGTGCCTTATGCATCGGCTGTTGGCAGTTTAATGTATGCTATGGTATGTACTAGACCAGATATTGCTCACGCTATTGGCGTTGTGAGCAGGTTCCTGGCGAATCCTGGAAAGGAACATTGGGCAGCAATCAAATGGATACTTAGGTATCTCAGAGGTACTTCCAGTCATTGTTTATGCTTTGGTAATGGAAAAGCTGTATTAGAAGGATATACAGATTCAGACATGGCTGGAGATGTGGATACCAGGAAGTCTATATCTGGGTACCTGATAACATTTGCAGGGGGAGCTGTCTCGTGGCAGTCACGATTACAAAAGTGTGTTGCCTTAAGCACTACAGAAGCAGAATACATTGCAATCACCGAAGGTTGTAAGGAAATCCTGTGGATGAAGAAGTTCTTACAAGAATTAGGCCAAAACCAG
The DNA here is from genome assembly GCA_037074585.1 of Biancaea sappan. Lineage (NCBI taxonomy): Eukaryota > Viridiplantae > Streptophyta > Magnoliopsida > Fabales > Fabaceae > Biancaea > Biancaea sappan. The sequence continues at coordinate 13,134,172 of CM073491.1, read as the reverse complement.
GAAAACTATATTCTCTATTGCGACAGTCAAAGCGCAATACATCTCAGCAAGAATCCAACTTTCCATTCCAGGTCGAAACACATTGATGTGAGATATCACTGGATCTGTGATGTGTTGGAAAGTAAGTTGCTGAAAGTTGAGAAAATCCACACCAACAATAATGGGGCCGATATGATGACGAAGACTCTACCAAGAGAGAAGTTGGAAGTCTATAAAGAAGTTACAGGCTTAGTATCACTCCCCACTTAAGTCGGGAGGGGGAGATTTGTAAGGTGGGGTCCCTCCTAAGTGGGACTCGCCACTAATATTTAAAAAAAAAAGGGTCAAGTTGCAATGTAATAAAAATTGTAACCAAATTTTACAATTTACCCTAAAGTCAAAAAAAGACAAAAATGTGTTAGGCAGCAGTGTTTTGCTGAAATTTGAGGGGCTGCTGAAGGAGTTAGGTGCTGTACTTTTTAGAAAAAGTGCAGGCTGCGCAGAAGCAATTTGAAGGGGTTGGTGAGGAATGACTCTATAAATAAGGTCATTCACCTCCTTCAGAATCCATCCTCAAAACAATCAAAATCCTCACGAAGGAGAGTGAGAGAAAAATAGAGAGAGCCTTAGAAAAAGAGTTTTTCTAAGAAAAAAATAGTGAGCTAATTTGTGAGGGTATTTTCACAAATTGAAGAAATACCGTTGTTGTATTTTTGTGAGTGAGAGATCCACCTAAGGGTGAAGTTTGTAATCCTATTATTATTATAGTGGAAGTTTAAGCGGTCTACGGGTCCCGTGGTTTTTACCTCATTTGGAGAGTTTTGCACACTAAAATCTTGGTGTTATTTTATCTTTTTGGTTTGGGAATTATCCTGGGCTTGAGGGTATTATTTATTCTTTAAAATACCCCAATTTTTCCCAACAGTTTTCTCCTTTTCTTTATGAGAGTTTTTCTCCTTCTAGAATAGAAAGATTTATTTTTTATTGCAGAAGTTTTTTTCCTTTTCCATAGAAGAGATTTTTCTTTAAAAATTATTTTTGGATCCCTTAAACCTAACAACATACATTTTTTAGATATAGAATTTTCCCTCTTCAAATCAATTCTTAGATCTGGTCTAGTGGATGCCGGAAGAAGGTGGAGATTTGGTTTAGTGGTCGTCGTTCATATGCTAGAAGAAACTACAGATGCCACCGATGAATGCGATGCTGAGGCTCATCCTCATTATCCAATTAGTGCTGGTCTATGATGTCGTTGTATAGGTTTAGACTTTGTTTTTACTTTTTAGAGTGTGTTGTCCTAAATTAGATATCTTCTCCTCACATAAATTGAGACTTGAGTTGTATTTATTTATTCTTATGTCTTGTAAAATTTTATGTATCATTGACTTAGTGTCATTTTAATGAAAATGATTTTTATTCTGTCCAAAAAAAACGCGTGCGCGCACACACACACATATATATATATATATATATATAATATACCAAAAGCAGTGAACAAGTGGAGTTTATATATATAATGTAAAGGTGCTGTTATGCAATCTTTTGAGGGATGTAACAGATAGCCCATGTGTCCAACTGATTCTCGCATATGCTAATGAACAAATAAAAATGCCAATCAGCAGTAGAACTTGAGAAATTACTTTCTTATCAGAATTCGATGACATATATCATACTTTTTTTAATATATGCTACGCTGTTCTTTTATTAATATACTGAGAACAAAAGAAATAAGAACTAAAGGGATTTCGGAGACAGCAGAATAAATCATGTTTCACACTGTCATACTGTAGTTTCAGAAGAAATGGAAATCTGCAGGGGCAGACAGATCTGCCGACAAATTTTCTCAGGTTAATAAGCTTCGTAGAAACTTTTACAACCCCAGAGTTGGTCTGAATTGAAATGAGAATCTTTCAGTGATGGCCCCAAACATCTTTTGAAGTAATGGCTTCAGTAATTTATGAACTCCATAAGAAAACTTTTAAAAAGAGAACAAAGATTTCAAAATTGAGAGTAAATTGCTAATTTGGTCCTCAAAAAATTACAGTTATCTTAATTTAGTTTTTGATAAATCAAGCATTTCTATTTAGTCCCTAAAAGGTTGTGCTTGTTTCAATTTGATCATTCTTTTTGTCAAAATAACTTTTAACAACAATCATTTTGAGATTTATCAATGGTAGATTTTGTGATTTAGTAACGAAAAAATCAAACTGAAACAAATGCAATTTTTCAGGTACTAAATTAAAACATTTAATTTTTCAAGTACCACACTGAAAAAGCTCTAATATTTCAAGAACTAAATTAGTAATTTACTCTTAGGGCAATCAGATGAACTATAGAAGATTTTGTTCTCGGTCTAGAAATATCTGTTTTTATTAATCAAAAAGCTCCTTATACATTTTTCATAGATACGTGAATTCCACGTTGCCTTGCCAGGGCTCACTTTTAGGGAAGCAGCTTGCCAAATCCAACGGCTCCCGATTATTCAGTATTTTTTATTTTTTTAAAATTATAATTATTATTTTATGTTTATTTTTGTACTTATAAATATTATTGGATCAATTGATATTTGTAAATTTTTTAAAAAAAAAAAGCACTGTATAAATGAAAGCCATTGTATCTCACATATCCAATGACTCCCAACTCTCCTACGCATAGGGGGGAGATGCTTCCCACTTTTAGGGGGATTTTGTAATAGGAAAGGATGTTTTATGCACAGTACATGGTTATGCTAATTTCTTTGTGACAAGCAAAGCCTAGATAACAAAGAAGATAAAACAAAATGAAAAATCGTAAAATACATACACATTAACGTGATTCGGTTAATGTAACCTACATTTACGGTAAAGAGTAGTTTCTTATTCTTTTCACAAACAACAAAAGGCATTAAAATACTAAAGAAACTACATCATATATATAGCCAAGCTGGGCCACTTTAGAAAAATACAACAAAAACGGGTTAAAACCATACTTTGTAAACATGGTTATATATAGTGTATTGGCCCTTACCCTACTCCATACAAACCTCTAATTTTTTTCTCTTTTCAAATCATGTTAACCAAATTTCAAGTGAAGTTATAATCTAGTTCACCAAACAATTTCAAAGCAATCAACACTTTTGAGCTTTTTTTAACATGGATCCGATTTAAATAATTTTTTTTTGAAGTATTTGTTAACACATTAGCAGATAAAAATGCAACATGTTCTTATTGGAAAATCTAAGCATTTGAAAACTGCACTTAAGTTTTGTTTGACATAACTGTATCGACATGGCATATAAACATGTTCCAAATTTTATGATTTCACGTTGAAGGTAAAAGAAGGTTCAGATAAATATTTAATATCAATAATATATTTCAGCAGGTTCAACAGATTTGAGTTCCATCTAAAGCTGAAAATTCTTTAATTGGGAATCACTTATAAGGGTGGACCAGAAGGAATTTCAAGTCCAAGAATAATAAAATAAAGAGAAAGAGAAAGAAAAAGTAAAAGCTTAGAATCATTGCTTTATTTACATATTAGCATAATCAAGGTCTGATAGAGCACTTACAAAAAATGATGGTCCCCATTCAAAACCATAATAAAATAAAGCAAAAGAGAAGCAACTTCATCTGCCTGCTTAACCATCACGTTAGCGCATGATATAACAGAAGGATATTTTCGAGTTCAGCATTCACATAATTCATCAAACCTTGCTTATCTGATGTAGTTCACTATTGTTTTGGCCATGAATTTCCTTAAAAACCAGTCTCTCTGCTTGTTTTCGAATTCAACTGTACAGGATGATATTCTAATGAAAAAGCTCCTGCTCACGCATGATCCAGATGGTCGTTGGCTGGATTCCGAGACCATGCTTCATGCTGTGGGAAACATCATGTTTCATGCTTCTACATCACTAGTATTATAACACCCCTCACATATCATGTAAATACATATATTGTCTGTATTAAAATTTCGTGTTATGATTTTGAGTGGCTTCTTCTATTGTTTCAGGCGGTTCCTAGTTTACATTTCACCTCCATTTCAAAGGATGATATATGCGAAATCGAACTACTTGGTTGTGTTGAGCCAGTTGGATCCATTATCAACAAAATTTCATGCAAAGTACATCATGTTCCTCATTCCATGTACGTATTAAGGTATACTCATACATATAGTAATGGATATTTATCGATTTGATTGGCAGATACAGTCAAAATGCTCTGGTGAAGGAGATATCAACTCAAGGACGATGGTTGTGTTTGATTTGCTAGCAAGCTATAGATGGGATGCGAAGGTAGTTTTGGTTATTGCTGCTTTTGCTGCAAGATATGGTGAATTCTGTCAACTTATGCAGCAATACTCTTGCAATCCATTGGCTGTTTCAATAATAAGGCTTAAGCATCTACCTATTAACTTAAGGCCTCTGAAACCTCAGTTTAAGGCTTTGAGCTTGTTGATGAAGACGATGATGGATGTGGCCAAGTGTATCATCAAATTTGAATCCCTCCCACTTCCATATGTAGAGCTGGGCAATGAGATTCTCCTTGTAACCAAGTTTCATATCTACATAGCCGTGTACTGGATCGTCAGAAGCATTTTTGCTTGCTTTTCTCAAGTCACAGATTTCTCTACCAAGCAACATGAGCAAGTGCATGTTCTGCTTCTATCCCTTCCATTCGCTTACACATCATTTATGTTAAAAATTTGTTGCCTATTGATTTTATAGAATGAAATAGTGAATCAAAGTTTCTGAGATTAGATGCTGTTCTGATGTATCTAGTTGCTTCAGGTTTTCAGATTCAACAATAATTGCAGCATGGGAGCTCTACAGTTTGGCGTATAGGTTAAGCAACATATGCAGCATTCTCAAAGTGCAGGTGGATGGGTGTCACCAAGAAATAGGTTACTTTTCACTTTTCAGCTTCATATATAATACTTAAAGAGTGCTTATATTCAATTTCTGTGTTGTTCACTAATATCAGCAAATTTAACATGATTTTCCAGAGAGAAACTTGCATAAAAGGCTGTTGGGTCTCGCTGATGAGGTACAATTTGATAATCAAGAGTTTCTCCAGTTGATGTTTCCTATGAAGGATTACTTGCCACTTAAGGATTGCTCAACACAAGAAAAGGTACTTTGCTCTTTCATACTCATTTGTTTCCTCAGAAAGAGTTTGACAGAGAAAGGTACTTTACTCAACAAGTAACTTCCCTAATTTTACCAAGAAAAGCCCATGAAACTGAAGCTTTTTCATACTTCAATCTAATCTTATTTCTCTTTCCACCTACAGATTGGTGTGTCTGAACTGAAAGATAAGATAGTTGTGTTGCTTATATCGAAGCCTGAATTTTTCACCCTGGAGGAATCACTCTTGCTGGTTCAACAAACATGTGATCATCCTTTGAATGAGAAGTTGAGGGACAGTTATAGGATCATATGGGTTCCCCTTCCATCTTCTGACGTGTGGACTGAAGCCGAAGAAAGTAGTTTCAATTGTCTATCACAGTCCATGCCTTGGTATGCTGTTCGGAATCCTGGGTTACTCAGCTCAGCAGTGGTGAAGTACATCAGAGAAGTATGGAACTTCAAAGAGGAGCCTTTAATGGTAGTGCTGGATTCCAATGGGAAGGTTATAAACACAAATGCACTTGATATGATCAACATATGGGGACCTCGAGCTTTTCCTTTTTCGGCTTCGAAAGAGGTAGAACTCTGGCAAGATCAGAATCTCACAATGCAACTATTGCTGGGTGATTTCAACCCTCTTCTTGCTTTCTGGGTATGAATCTGATTCAGACCTTATTTAAGCAGCTTCATTTTAGCTGACATGAAAGGCTCTAACATTTTGTAATATGTCAGGTTGAAGAAGGAAGAAATCTTTGCCTTTATAGGAGTGACAACTTGGGTTGGATTCAACAATTCAATAGCAAAATAGAGAAGCTCAAACGAGAAGGTCTGCAGCTGGAAACAATATACGTTGGAATGAAGCAGTCAAGTGAAAATGTAAAAGAAATAATTCAATTTAGTCTCAATAATTCACTTCCCTTCACAAAATTTCAATTTTTTTGGCTTCGATTGGAGAGCATGAGAAGCTCGAAACTCAGACTTGGGAAGACGACAAGCTCGGATTATGAGCTCGCAGAGTTGTCTGCATTGCTAGGTATGAATGAAGAAAGGGACCAAGGTTGGGTGGTGATTGGAAGAGGGAGTGATATAATATGGCTTCATGGAAAGCAGGTGATGGAGTGCTTGAATAAATATGCAGAGTGGGGAGAAGAAGTGGATACATTGGGATTGGTGGGTGCCATAATAAATTTTCTGGAACCACCATTTCTTGAAGGGCCTTGCAATCACTCTTACTTGGTTCCATCCACAACTAGTGAAGGAGAATTTGCAGGAACTGTGGTTTGTGAAGTGTGCCTGCGTCCAATGAAGAAGTATGCGGTTTACCAGTGAAATTACGTTTATGGTTGTCCTTAACTCAGCAGTTGTTAGATTGAAGCTTTAATTAGAAACAAAATCCAACCCCGTTTCATTAAGGGCCATAAGCTAGCCCCTGTTTTTCTCTTCAAGAAATACGACGTTTTTCTCTTAAGAAACACGTCGTAAAAGGAATGTACGTTTTTCCTTGGTTGACAATATAATTTGGCGTCTTACACTGGGGCTGGATGTGTCCGTGTCCCTTTAAAAAAAATTGTACAAAGAAAATAAATTAATAAATGTCAAATATTTTTTTTAAAAAAATCATCTAATTAATTGCAGATCACTTGGAACATTTGGTTCAAATTAGAATCGTGATTGCAGAATAATATTATAAAACAAACCGTTAAATTAGTATTAAATAAGAACGAAAGAAAAATGCACCTTTCAACCAAATCCACATGGCTTCCCTTTCTCTTCTGTTTCTCTATGTTCATCTTTATGATTGTAAAATACATCAGATTTGAACGTCTTTTAATCTAAAATTCAAAGAAGGCCACTAGATTTGGGCAGCCATTTATTCTGAGTTTCATTAATCTCCCAAGTTATTCCAGCTTAACAAGCTGATTATTGCACAAGCCCAACACCTTATTAATAAATTGCTTTACTTGCAAGACCCAATTCATGATGGGTCTCATCATTCAATCGACCCTAAAATTGAGGAATGATTGGTGTTAGATACGAATGGTGTGGTTGTAGAATGTATATGATTTTTTCAGTTAACATTCTCAGTATATGATTTTCTTTCATCAAGAACACTCATTCCCACACAAGCGAGAATGAATAATTGCAAGTTACAATTGAAATGTACCAGAAGACAGGTAGCATGATGCAATGAAAGAGAATTACGCCACGCTGTTTAAAACCGGCAAAATCAATCTATGCTTCGGAAACATGAACACCTCCCATTGATGGATTATAGAGAGAGTTCACCAGTAAGAAGCAACAAGCCAAAAAAATAAAAAAAAACACGTAACAAATGGAATACAGATTTGTACAACGCGACCATATAACAAACTACAACAGCTAAAAGATACGTAGTTGTTGAAAGAATGAGATCGCTATTGAATTTAATTTACGCTTTCGTTGACGCGTCTTTCTGCAATTGTAAAGCAAACAAAAAAACGCAACGCCTATCGAAAGCGATTATCCTATCTAACTCTGTTCAACAATATAAAAACAATTACAAGAGATATACCAGAACCTTCAAACCTCAGAGTCTCAAGAACTCCAAGAACTGCCTCTTTCTCAGTATGCAATACCTCATCTATCGGCGTTAGGGTTTATTGACGCTAGCTGCCAGCTCGCTTTATAAAGAGTTAGAGACAGACAAGCCAGACCTGGATATACATTACCCCCTATTGGTCGTTTTATTTACGATGATGCCATTCGAATTTCGTTGTCCACAAAAAAAGGGTTGAAGTAAGTATCGGGCTGAAAGCCCAAGCCCCAAAACTAATGGACGCTTTTGATGACCCGACCCATATTAGCTGCAAGCAATGTTCGTCTTCCGAGTTCGATCATTTTCATTTTTCCGTATTTCTTCTAATTTCTCCGATTAAATTGGATAGCTGACATCGGAAGACCAGCGGTGGTGCGTGAGAGGGGAGACGAATAGAAGCAGAAAGATGGTGAAACCGTCAATGGCATCGTACTTCGGGTTATCGCTGGGAGCTTTCATATTCTGGCAGTACATGGACAAGGTCCATGTCTGGATCGCTCTCCGTCAGGACGAAAAGGTTCGATCCCTTCACTTTATTTTCTCCTTTTCCCTCTTTATCTCTATAATCAATGTCTCATCTCTTCAAACTTGTTCTAATTTTCCTCGTCCCAACTCCTTTTTTAGTTTGACTTTAATCGATTTCTTCCCACTTCGAAAAACCCTAGATATCGTGCCATTTTAGTTTATATTTCTTTGTATTTGCGCATCTGAGTATGTTGATCTGCTGAGTCCTTTATTCACGATTGGTTTTCTTTTTTTTTTTTTTTTTTGCATAAGTTGAAATTAGTTCGGATAAAATTGTTTTTCTTGGACTCAATTCTAATGCTGACATTATCAATGTGGTGTTCTGTACACGTTGATATCTCAATTTTGCAAATATTTGAAATTTTGTTTATAAAAGAAAAATGAACTCAGACGTAATTTGAAGAAATTATCACCTATTTGGGATATATGCTACATATAAATTGTCTACCAAACACCTTAGCCTCAGGCTTTTCCTTACGTTTCTCAATATGCTTGCATTCCTTATAAATTGAGAATGTTATGGCACATCGGGATGCTGTGCAAATATCTTTGTAACTATGCTTGTGGAATTGAATTCCTGTGACCCTTCAAAAGCTCTTTCTTTATTTTCATTTGTAGAAAGAGAGGTTGGAGAGGGAAGAAGAGATCAGAAGAACCAGAGAAGAACTTTTGCGGCAGCAGGCTAACCAGAAGGATTCTCTTGCATGAATATGTTGTAATTTTGTTGGCATTTTCTGTGTACTTTTCGTTGCCTTTTGTTTTTCCAATGCAACGTTATGCTCAAATATGATTTGTCACTCATAAGCATATCAACTTTATGCTGGTGGTGGATTTCCATCATTGTCGTTGATACATGAACTTGTTTCATCAAATGCCACTTATCATTGATCATTAGAATATATGGCCGCTTGTTGTGTTTCATTTGAATAATTTACCTTGCTTCGGGTTATGAATCATGAACCGGAGTAGAAGTATTTATCTCGTTTCTTTTTAGCTGTGAGTTGTGATATGTGCGTAATAGAGCCTTTCACCAAAAAATTATTAGTTATGACTTATGACCATAACTCTTCCTGTCTGGAACCCGCTCATCATGGTCTGGTGATCTTATACCTTTAATTTTAATAGATTAGCTTAGCTGCAGCCCTGCAAATCATGTACTGAAGTGGTTAAAAGGCAAGTCTCTTTGTTCTGTTTGCTCTTAAGAAAATACCGTATGCTGAATTTTTATTACAACGATAACAATATTGCAGTTGTATACCTAAGTGCTTGTAGAAGATTTCATTGTTGTAGTGTTTATGATTCTGAACTGTAATTGTCTACTTGCCTTTTGTTTAGTTAAAAATTAATAATGTCAGGGCAACTAAATTGGGATTCTCGTGGCTGTGTAGGCCTTATTCACTTGATAGCGGCACTACCCTGATTGGTGTTTCACATGCAATTTTTAGCTGTTCATGTTTATAGGCAAAATTTGCAAATGTAACAAGGGAAAATAAGCTGTCAACTCGTATTATTTACATGCTTACAATTCTTTGGCCACAGAAAACCTGGACCGTCATTCTGCCCCTAAATGAAAGATATCAAAAGTGAAGTAGATGATGTTCTTTGCTAAACCCTGCTCGTTAATATGGAAATAACTGCATGCAAGAGTGGATTATATAGGACAACCAATATTTGTAGAGCATGGTAATACTAACATACCCGTTCCTTTTTGCTTTTCCACAGAATTTTGTACTGTGTTGTCACTATACTCCTCTCCATCGATTGGTATGAGATATATACAGTAAATTGCTTTTTCATATTGCTTTCTACTCTCATTTTTTGTACGGCACTCTTCCCTCCGTAAAGCAATGGAAAACACTCTTCCCTCCGTAAAGCAATGGAAAACGAGGAAGTAAGTGGAAAATGGATTCAAAATACCAATTTGTCCTCCCATGTTGTTCTCCTGTGCTACCCTAGTTCGTGCTCTGCTCATTGGCGTTCAACTTGTGTGCTCCACGCCTCTCACTGTCTTTTCGTACTTTGCTTCGTCGGTGAGTTTACATGCCATCTTCTTGGATGTCTTCTTTACCATCTTTTTGAATTGTGCACTCTGTTTCCGATGCCATCTTCAGTCTGCATTATGAGGGCACAAGCTAGTAGTACTGTAGTAGTACATTACCCCATTTTGAGCTCTTTCAAATCCATTCGACTAGCTTAAAATGCTACTGCATTGTTGTTTTGTTATATTCATATACGTGAAATTTATTTAATTCTTCTAAAAGTTCTGTTGCATCAGAGAAGTCTGAGGTTTTGTAATTCTTTGGTTAAGTATAGCTCTGACTGAAATTTGAATGTGAATAATTTAGTTTTGAAAACTGATTCTAGTACATTGAACCGAAGCTAACTGGTTGAGGAATGAGACTTCTTAATTTACTTCATCAGGTAAAATTAAGAGTTACTTCTTCATGTCTATTTTTATTGACATTACCGAATAAAATTCGTAGTTGAGGTTCTGTGTTTATACGGCTCCCCTGGGAAGAAGGGAAGTTCGTCTGGACAGAAGAACAAAGTTCACGACCGGAAAGGAAAGAAGGCAAGGTTGCGTCTTTTTTTTTTTTGTTTCATTTTTGAAATAATTATTTAAATTCAAGGGGTAATTTAATAAAATTATTTCATATATAATATATTTTTCATTATTTTTTTCTAACTCATACCAAACACCTTTTTTTTTGTCTTTTTTGTCTTTCTCTTTTCCTTCTCCTTCTTTTTCTTTTTCTTTTTCTTTTCATTTTCTTTCTTTTTCTTCCCTGTACCAAATAGGCTGTGTAAATTTTGGAAAATGACGAGTTCGCTTTTGGTTAGTTACGGAAGGACAACGATTTCCCACATGTGGTTTATATATCACTCGGGCATCTTATGCCTCCATAATACTCTGGTTTCTGAATGGTATCCTTGTACCAGGTCCTTTGAAAGTTGTAGAAATGTAATTGTTTGAAAAATAATTGGAGAAATTTAAGTTTTGGGAAAACTTAAATTTGGATTGCTTCACAGTAAACCAAGGTTTGAGTACAAAATTTTGGTTTTGAAGCTTCTCATTGATTTTTCAAATATGTACAAATATAAAAATGGTATAGTTGCGATATGGAGAATTTGAACGCCATTTATAGTGGACTTGGTGCGTGGAGTATGCAGCCATGGAAATCCCAACTCAATTTATCGTTCCTCAAAGCAAAGATGGTTGTGCTTTCAAATAAACCATCTTATGGGAGCATGTAATGAAGCCGTCTCAGTGCAGTTCACAAACCATTAATCACTGAAAGCTCAACCCGGTTTGGGCAACAAGAGGATGATAAATCATCGAATCACATAATAAATCATATGGGAGGCAACGATAAGCAAGTCACCAATCTTCCATCATTATCCTTTTATCTTAAGAAATCTGTTCTTTATTTAATTAAGTGTACAAGCATGAACTTTGCTGATTGTTGTAGAAGCTTTGTTAAGTTGTAATAATAACTCGATAAAAAATGATATCAATAATTTCTCACGGTATAATGCAGCCAAAAAAAAAAGCCATTGGGAAATAGGAAATTAGAAACTAAACTAAATCTGTTACGTTCTTGAACCAATGATGCGAACCTCACTCCTGAAATTAGAACTTTGTCCTCTTGCAATGCTCCAGTGGAAACTGGTAATCCTTGTTATATTCTATGTACACGGACTAGTCAAATGCAATAATGTTTAGTTAATTAAAATTGAAATTGATGGCGGAATAAATTTCAAGAATACTGCAATTTTCAAGGAGTTTTTAATTAAAAATAAAAATAAGCTAACAATAAAAATAGGCATAGACACAGTCAAGTACTTTTTTGAGAACCTTTGGTACGTCATCATTCATCAACATTTTGATCTTCACTATGTTAGTATACAATATGTTTGGTGTTATTCAAAATACGTAGGTACAACAATTTTCATTTGTCATGCTAAACATCAAAATATAATATATAATAAAAACATATAAAATAATTTACCCAACTGCCCATTTCAATAACCTTTTTTCAACATGCATATGTGGGGCTGGATACTAATCCACCAACCCATCCAACTCACTCAAATCATACGTTTGGGTTGTTTTGAGCTTAGTTGATAGATTATGTTGGGTTTAATTTTTTCAACTTGTCAAGTGGATGTTTGAGCGGCGAGTATAAATATTCTTTTTAAAGAATTTTTTAGTCACTTAGGTTTTCTTCTCAAATTCAACCATGGTTGTCTCTCTTAATCTCTCATCTCCTTTAGTCCTTCCTTCTCTACCGCCATCTCTCTCTCTCATCCTTGGTTCGTATGAACCAAAACTTTTTAGCGAGGAGATGAGAGATGGAGAGAGCTATGGTGATGGAGAAGGAAAAAGAAGAGAGAAAAGGAGGAGGAAAAGAAGGGGAAAAAAAAAAGGGCAACCCGTCAATTAACCCTACCTGTTAGAGTGCAGATTGAGTTGATTCGAAACTATTATCAAAATTTCATAAATCTAACCCGACCTAATCACATTTGATTGATTCAAGTTAAAATTTTCACTAAATCTGATTCAACCCAACTCTTGACCATTCCTAAGCATATGTCTACCATCAAAGACTAAAGATGAAAAAAGTCAATAATAAGAGGTAGCAATTCTATGAAAGCTAGAGGGTAAGAATGTACGTAAGATGATGAAAGGGGTTTAAAAAAAAAAAAGAACTCTTTCTTTTTAAAATTTGGCGTTAGATTCGCTTTGATTTATCTAAGTTTTAGACATTGTCTTAATTATTAACATTAAGAGGAGTAGATATTTAGTCCATCACGTGACCATTAAAAAATGTAAATGTAAATGTAAATAATTCACTTTATATCTCACCTATTAAACCCGAATCAAATAGCATTATTTATATTTACAAATCATAACCATTATGTTGTTTTTTTGAGTTAATAGACAAGATATATTGGGTCAAATATTCTAATGACCATGCATGTAAGTTTTATGTTTACATTTTTTTAATGACTATTTCAGCAGGCAGTTAATGTGATTAACAATTTAAATGTTAATAATATAAAAAAGACATCGAGAATTTTTTATAAATATGTAGGATGAAATTAGCAAAATAGTTAAAATAAAACAGATAAAACAAAAGAAAAACATGTAAAATGAAATTACAATTAACTTCTTATTTAAAAAAATGTTCTTGCATCTCCACAGAGTCCTGTGGGAAAGGGGATTAAATTTAAGAGTGTGCAAGTGAGTAACCAGAATGGCACAGTACTCTACATCAAATATCACGAGACTTCAACACTCATCACTCGGCATGGTTTCCCACTTCACTAGCTGTTCCTTTGTCATCAACGGCATCGTTTAAGTTGTTGGTACGAGCCTCGTAGCCACGAAAATCACATAAATTATAGGAAGTAGGACTCTATCTAGAACCAAACATAGAGTCCGGAATCACACGAGACTGTCTCATCAGAGTCGGAGTCGGTGACCATACGAGGCCGTGTCACTTGCCTCCCGTCTCGAGCTGGTCTGAACACCACTGGCATGTGCTCCTTCTCCGTCACATTATGTAGCAACTTTGACTTCTTGAACTTCTCCTTTAATGCTTCCATTCCCTTCAATTTATTTATTTTTTTCAAGCTATTAGTATTTAGTATTATCTCCTTCACACAAACTCCAAAACATCAAGGCTGGTTTACAAAGACTATTTTAAGTTTAATTACAATTAATGACAAAGATTTTTGTTATATTGTATTATATATTTCTTTCTCATTCGTATTTCCTCATTGCATGAAATAAAATTTGGATACATAATGAGAAGTTGGGAATACCGAAAATACCTGAATTCTAGCATAGGTGATTTCGCAAATTTTCCTGGAGTTAAGCACCTCCCAACGTTGAAGATGGAAGGCCTTGTAGAACCTTTTTGCGGCTTCTGGGGATGTCATATTCACAAACCCATATCCCAAATTGCACTTGTTGCTGTTTCATCAACATATTTGTATTAAATATATCTAGACAACTGCAGGAAAAAAAAAACATAAGAGAACACAAGAATTACTTGAAATCAACAGGAAGGTAAACGAAGTCGTAGGAGGAGGAAGGCTGGCCATTGCCCTCTTCGATCTCCTCGTTGCACTCAATGCAGTGCTTATCCAGCATCTCCAACAATTGCTTCAGCCTGCAACAATATTAGTTCCCGAAAATTTAATCAAAACGCTTTGAATTCAGTATAAAGATTCAAATGAATACATAATATCTGAAAAGCAGGGGAGCCACCTGTATTTGTTGGGAATGTTCTTGATCATGAGAGTGGTTCTTGGATCTCTTGCATCGGACTCCACATCACCACCATCATCATCATTGATATGAAACTGAGAATCATCTTTGCCTTCCTTTAATGGTTCTTGATCTGCTTCCGGATTCGAAGGTGGTGGCGGAAGAGGAAAATCCACATCATCCACATAATTATAATAATCACAGCTTGCGGTGGTCGACGGAGCAGAAGAAGAGGAAGCTTCGTAGAAGTTCTTTGAACGACCTCCTGGCCTACTGAACTGAATCACAACAGTTCTTCCACAAATCTCCTTCCCGTTCATCTCCTCCCGAGCCCTAGCCGCATCTCTCACGTCGTAAAACTCCACGAATCTATGGCTCCACTTCGCCGGCGTATGTCTGCATTCCTTTATGGCCCCTGTACAAGCAGAATGAAAACAGAATCACGAAATGATCGAATAAACAGAGAGTCGAGTCCAAATTGAAAACGAAATAATTAATTGATTGATTAAATCACCAAAACGCTGGAAAGTCTCGCGGAGTATGCAAGAGGAGACAGTCGAGTCCAAATTGAAGACGACGATGGAGCCGTGGTTTGGGGGATTAGGAGGAGAAAGAACGTAGTAAGCCCAGAAGGGAGGAGAGGGAAGCAAATGGTAAAGTTCGAAGTAGCGAGATCGGACGGCGGCGAAGGCTCTCTGTGCGTCCCTGAGATCGTAGTAATGAACGGTGAAGTATCCGTAAGGCAATGTGAGAGTGTGGAGGGCTCTGACCTCGCCGAACTCCTGGAATTGCGCCATCAAAACGGCGTCGTGGAGGAGGAAGGTGGCTTGCGCGGCGGTGATGAGCAGAGAGCGAGTCGGAGCGTTGGAATGGAAGGCTCCAGGATAGGGGCAATAAGAATAAGAACAAGGATAAGAATATGGGAATGGATATGGATTTGAGCAGTACATTGGCGTCGCCATTGTTATATGCTGATGATACCAACAGATTCAGAGAACGCAGAGAGGGCTTATGTGTGAAATAAACAACGGCAAATTGGGGACGACGATGGCTCTAGCTAGCGAGGTGAGGTATATATAGTTCTTGCTTTCACTCGCAATGTTATGTGTTTCTTTCAATCTCAAATTTTTGGCGCGCTTCCTAATTCACTTTCTTCTCAAACTCCTCCTCAAATAACTACTTTCTTTTATCCAACACTAAAACAGTAATTTCCTACGTCTTAAATTATTAAATAATTCAATATTTATCGAGCGACAAGAATGATAGGAAAAATAAAACTAAAATATTTTTTTTAATGAATTTAACTCCAATTGTGATTGTGGAAGTAATAATTTATACAGGAATGGATATCAACTGGGATACTGAGGCATAACATCTTTTTAAAACCCAAAGCTTTAAATATTATTTTTTTTTCTTTGATTTTAACCAACCTTGACTTATTCTGATAATTTAAATACAAGTTTATCAATATCTCAAGTAATTTACAGACCAAGAACGAACTTAAGTTTCAAATCCTTTCATACCTCCTAACCTATCAGAAATTATTATTTATCAAATTATACAACAATAAGTATCTTTGATAATTAGTACATTATAAAACAATAATATAAATAATATTCTTATAATCATATCTTATATGAATATTAATCAACACAAAAATTTGAGCAAAAGACGAGAAGGAATGTCGTTCGTATACGAGGAGAGGCTAATCTTGTGCTTAATTTACTACTTGCAGCTTAAACAGTTCAATTATAGCTGAACATAATTTTTTGAATTTAGAATTTTATTTTTAACTTTTTTTAAATATAATGATATGAAATTGAAGAAACATAGATATAAATGAAAAAAAACAGGATACCATTATTTTCATTTTTTCATTATTTTCCTTAAAATATTTTTAAAATTCTTATTTCGTGTTAAGTTAGTCTTGCTTGTCAGCAACCTTAAAAGGAAACAAATCAACCAACACAAAATTTAGTGCATTATAATTATTGAAATGTCAAATCTTCGGTTTTTCACTCTGTAATTTTTGTATCAAGAATAAGTTAGTTGATGAAAAAAGAGAGAGAGAGAGAGAGAGAGGAGTCTAATTTTCCATGTAATAAAGAGATGGATAAATTAATCTCTCTCTTATTAAGTGATTATTTTATTATACATTATATTTTTATCGTAAAAATATATGTAACATCTCGAAATCAAAATATACTTTAAAAGTAAATTCGTTCTGACCTAAAGAGTCCTAAATTCACAATAATTACATGTCTAATTTTAGTAATATTTAGAATTATTTAAAATATATAATTGTTAAAAACAATACAATATTTTTTTTGAATAAATTTAGCTAGTAAAAATATAATAATTAACATTTTTATGTCTAAGTTTAGTAATTTGACCCAACCCCTAACCGTGGCACAAGAATCAACGCCCTAATTTGGAATTATTGAAGTTCACGAGTTAATGAGGTTAAACACATAACTTACTTGTGTTTGTCCAACAAATATTGCAAGTACATTACTCCCCTTATCTTGCCAACTACAACAAGGTTGATTGGTTGATAGTTATTAAGATTAAGTTCAGGAGAATTATTGAGGCACCTAGTATTGAAATTAGTGGTGATACATTCCAAGAATAATATATGAGTTCTATTATGTCTACAATGGTCCAGAATGATTCTAAACTTCAAGCCTTACACGACGATGGATGATTTGAAGCGGTTTATAGAGTAATGGTTGATCAATCCTTCACTAATGACGAAGAAGAAGGGGAAGAGGGGGAAGATGAAATTGAGGAGGAAGAAGATGGAGATGAATTAGGATAGGAAACTGAAGAGGAGGAGAATGCAGACGAATAAGACTCCTCTATTTAAATTATTAATGTTCAGTGTAGGGTATATTTGGATCTATTCTTCTTATAAACTTTTTTTTTTGGTTTTCTTGTGTATGGTTAGCATGTTGTAAATATCATGATGTATTAATGATGGGTGCATGGGCAATTCCATTGATACAAATGTCAAGTGATCGTGGTGGATGAGATGGTTTGATTGCATATCTCATCGTCATCTGCACCGCTTGTTCCATCCCCTCCACTACCTATTTTGTCCCCTCCGTCGTTTACTATGGCATCCGCATCGCATACATTGTTGGGACCCCATAGTTGTCTTGTATCTCGTCTGCGGAGATTCCACCCACCTATCCTCCATCATTCAACAATGACTCATATACTCCTGCCGAGGAGTCGAGTGGCACTAACCCCATAGATGGGCGACATTGGATCTGACCAAATGGTGACACGTGAGTGATATTTATTTATTTTTTGTTATTTTCTAAGATAATGTTAATTTTTTATTCTTTATATACTAATATTTTTGTTCAAATTGCATAGTTTTTATTCGATGGTAGAGTCAATCCAAGAGATTGTCCCGATCATAAAGGGGAAGTTTGAGGCACCCTACTACAATTGGGGCGACAGTTCCAAAAGAACTGAAGGATTTATGGTTCTAAAAATGGATGGTAAGTTTTGATTTTTAATAATAGTTGTATTGTCGGATTAGAGATATTAATTTGCATTTACTTTGTGTATAAACGCAACCAGTGGTTACCAAAACAAGACTCCAAGATAAAGAAAAATTGGAACAAGAAAGGTGGTGAGATTCTGCGTTGACTGATGGGTCGAGTTCGTGCTAAATGCTACTCTTATATGAGTCCTGTCTGGGTATAATGCAAAACTAATGCAGGCGTGAGAGGACTACAACTAATGCACAGGCAAACAGGGCATCCACATTGGTGGTACATTGCACACAGAAGGCAGCATTCCTGCTTTCGAGCACCTGCGCCGGATGGTAAGATCTGTTGTATTCTTCTTGTACTTTTAATTCTTCTTCTACATATATAATATTTACTGTAATATGCAGGAAATTCAATTCGAGAGGAGACCTCGCCTATTGAACTTGTTCATGTGGACCCACAGGAAGAAGGACATAGGAGACTAGGTCAATAAGCCGTCGGCCGAAGTCTACTTGAGTACTGCAAATTTTATTCTTTTTCTTGAACAAATATTTTCGATTGTCAGATTGCTTAATTGTAATTATTATTTGGATGTATTTATTTAACAGGCAGAATACACTAA
Organism: Biancaea sappan; assembly: GCA_037074585.1. Lineage (NCBI taxonomy): Eukaryota > Viridiplantae > Streptophyta > Magnoliopsida > Fabales > Fabaceae > Biancaea > Biancaea sappan. Next base: position 13,115,584 of record CM073491.1, on the reverse strand, counting down.
ACTTGGTCAACTCAAGCATCTACTATAGCTGCAAGTAACAAAGTACGTAGACGATACACAGTTATGGCTCCAGGAAGTTGGGGGAAGAAAAAGAAAGGGCACATATTTGGGACGGGATCGGAGGCGCGTCAAATTGGTTTATCCAGTTAGACATATGTCCCCCCTGTAGGCCTCCATCACGACTTTGAGCAGAAGCTACATTGCTATATGAAACCTATGATGGAAGTAACACTAGCAAAACAGACTTTGGCCTCTATATTAAGCCCAGCCTAGTCGTATTTGGGCGGGACTGGACATCTAGATTTAGGCTCGTTTTCCCATAGGCCAAGCAGGTTAGACACGGGTTGGCTGGCAAATTTTTTTTTTGTAGTTTAAACAACATTTTTTTTTTAAAGCAAATGTGAAAAAATAAAAATAAAGTGATAGAAATATGACATGAGTAATGTGATAAAAATTAGAGACTTACAATTAAATATAATCTATTTGAAAATTAATTTCACTAACTCTTAATCAAATTCAATAACAAATTCTAAGGCACTTTGATGACTGAAAAACGTTCCCTAGTTTCGGTCATATATCCTCCATATCGTGTACCTTACAGACATATTAACTATAAATATGTGATTTTATATTTATAGTTTCATATATTTGAAATATATGTTATATATCCTTCATATATTTGAGCATAAAACGTTTTGTGATTGGTGTTAAATTTTCTAAGAATTACATCTATGATGAAAATATAATTTGAGTTTAAGGATGCATTTTATAAAAAATTATTGCAGGCAGTCTAATGATGAAAAATGGAGAATTGCATAAGTTTATGTTAATTTATCACTGGGTGATTACAGGATTAGCTACAGACACTTGGAAGTTCTATCTTTTTGTTAGTCATGATTTTGTTTATTTAACTACGGTTAAAACTATAGCTAAATATAAATTTTAACCACAGTTTGATTTGGTAAAGAGTTGAAGTTTTCAAGTGTCTACAACTGATTTTTGTTCTGGATAGGTCAACCTAATTCAGATTTTTACATGTTAACTTGTAAAAAAATCATTTTTTTTAAAAAATAAGAGGTCTTAACCACAATGTTATACAATTGAAAAAAGTTATTTTGGAGATGTGTGATAAAATTAAAAATAACAATTAAAAGTGAGTTCTCACCTTCACTTAAAATTGAAATAAATTACATATCAACTTAAATTCTAATAATTTTACAAATACATCACAATTATTTAGATAATAACATAGCTCATAAATTTATGAGTAATACATATTCGAATAATACTACATATAATATAAATGAATACATGAAAAACAATTAATTCAACATCAAGTTAAGTATCTAAATTATATATAAATTATATTATATATTAATGAAAAGTAAAATTTCATATACAATATTTTAAATACTATAATATATAATTTGTATTATATATTTTATATGTAGATATCAGACTCTAAATAATAATAATAATGAGGTATTATTATAAAATGGGTCGATCTATAAGTATGATAGACTGAATAGTGTGGTACTGTGGTCCCCTAAGTGAGTGAGTTTTAGACAAGATACATTGTGTGTTATTTGTTCCATCCGTCCAAAACTATTGTGAGAGAGAGAGCCACTCATGCTCTCTCCTACTTGTAATTTTGATCTGTGAATTACAGTGAATCAATGTATGCTCTTACAACTTTGTTAATATGTGTTTTTGGTTGCTTATCAAGACCAACAAATAGTAAGATTATAACTGAAACATTCATGTTCTTATTTGTGAATTTTTTTGCATGAGTTTTATAATTTTGGAATGTTTAGCCAAAATTTCTTTCAAGATTAATTTATCCATCTCTTTATCATGTGGGAAATGAGACTCCTCCTTTTTTTCCCCTATCAACGAACTTATTATTGATACAAAAATTATAGAGTCAAAAACCGAAGATTTGATATTTCAATAATTATAATGCACTACATTTTGCATTGATTGATTTGTTTCCTTTTAAGGTTGCTGCCAAGCAAGGCTAATTTAACACGAAATAATAATTTTAAAAATATTTTAAGGAAAATAATGAAAAAATGAAAAGAATGGTATCCTATTCTTTTTCATTTATATCTATGTCTCTTAAATTTCATATCATTATATTTTAAAAAATTAAAAAAATCTAAATTCAAAGAATTACTTGAGTTTTAGTTTAACTGTTTAAACTGTAAGTAGTAAATGAGAAAAGATCATTTGCTTGTTTAGATTGGATTAATAGAGTACTTTACCCGATTTCAATGTCTTTTTTTTCTAAAAAAAAGAGAAATTCACCATTTGAAATATGAGTTATTAGATATAGAATTCAACGATCCAAATATGTCAAACATCATATATTAAAAAACTAGGATATCCATTTTGGTAGCAAATCAAGCACAAAATTAGTCTCTCCACGTGTACGAACTACATTCCTTCTCATCTTTTGCTCAAAATGTTGTGTTGATTACTATTCATATAAGATATGATTAATATTATTTATATTATTGTTTTATAATTTAAAATTATCAGAGATACTTATTGTTGTATAATTTGATAAATAATAATTTATGATAGGTTAGGAGGTATGAAAGGATTTGAAACTTAAGTTGTTCTTGGTCTTTAAATTACATGAGATATTCATAAACTTGTATTTAAATTATCAGAATAGGTTACGGTTACTACCGAGAAAAACCACTGCGACCTGCTCGTAAATGGACAATTTTAGATTGATCAAGCCCGTTTAAAGACGGATTTAAATGGTTTAATCCGTTTAGGTTACGAGCTTGCCTTTTTTTTATTATTATTTATAAATATATTATTTAGTATAAATAATATCACTTTATCATATTTTTATATTTTATAATCTTATATTCAATAAATATAGTAAATTTAGGTATAAACACTTTCTAATTTTTTAAAAATAAATATAAAAATTTTAAATTTAAATGTAATATAGTTAATTTTGAAAGAAAATATAAAAAACTAAAGTTCTTAGTTATTTAAAATATTAAAAAATTAATATTTTACATATATAAATTTTATTTTAATAAAAAATTATTGAATTTTTACTAAAAAATTTAAAATTATATTATTATTTTAATATTAAAAAAAAGTAACCCGCGGACCATCCCGTTTAACTTTGCGAGCCAACTGGACGATTTTGGATTGGGTAATGAGGATCACTATCACAGGCCTGCTCAGGCTGGTCCAAGCCGACCCAGATTGAGCCGGCCTGTTTAACAGTGCTAGTCAAGATCGGTTAAAATCAAAGAAAAATAATAATATTTAAAAAATAATACTTTGAGATGTTACGTATATTTGAGAGAGATTAGTTTATCCATCACTTTTTTACATGGGAAATTAGACTCCTCTCTTTTTTCCCCCTTCAACTAACTTATTCTTGATACAAAAATTATAGAGTCAAAAACCGAAGATTTCACATTTCAATAATTATAATGCACTCAATTTTGCGTTGGTTGATTTGTTTCCTTTTAGGATTGCTGACAAGCAAGACTAATTTAACACCAAATAAGAATTTTAAAAATATTTTAGGGAAAATAATGAAAAAATGAAAAGAATGGTATGATGTTCTTTTTCATTTATATCAACGTGTCTTCAATTTCATATCATTATATTTTTAAAAAATTAAAAATAAAATTCTAAATTCAAAGAATTATGTTAAACTATAATTTAACTGGTTAAACTGTGAGTAATAAATTAAGCACAAGATTTGCATCTGCACGTATAAGAATGACATTCCTTCTCGTCTTTTGTCAAAATTTTGTGTTGATTAATATTCATATAAGATATGATTATAAGAATATTATTTATATTATTGTCTTATAATTTAATAATTATCAAAGATACTTATTGTTGTATAATTTGATAAATAATAATTTATGATAGTTAGGAGGAATGAAAGGATTTGAAACTTAAGTTTATTATTGGTCTTTAAATTACATGAGATATGCATAAACTTGTTTTTAAATTATCAGAATAAGTCAAGGTTGGTTAAAATCAAAGAAAATAATAATAATATTTAAAGCTTTGAGTTTTAAAAAGATGTTATGCCTCATAGTATCCCAGTAGATAACAATTATTACACGCTCATCCATTCCTGTATAAATTATTACTTCCACAATCGCAATTGGAGTCAAATGCATTAAAAAAAAAACAATATTTTAATTTTTTTTCTATCATTCTTGTCGCTCGATAAATATTGAATTATTTAATAATTTAAGACGTAGGAAATTACTGTTTTAGTGTTAGATAAAAGAAAGTAGTTATTTGAGGAGGAGTTTGAGAAGAAAGTGGATTAGGAAGCGCGCCAAAAATTTGAGATTGAAAGAAACACATAACATTGTGATTGTGAGTGAAAGCAAATACTATATGTATATCTCACCTCGCTAGCTAGCTAGAGCCATCGTCTTCCCCAATTAGCCATTGTTTATTTCACACATAAGCCCTCTCTGCGTTCTCTGAATCTGTTGGTATCATCGACACATAACAATGGCGATACCAATGTACTGCTCAAATCCATATCCATTCCCATATTCTTATCCTTGTTCTTATTCTTATTGCCACTATCCTGGAGCCTTCCATTCCAACGCTCCGACTCGCTCTCTGCTCATCACCGCCGCGCAAACCACCTTCCTCCTTGATGATGCCGTTTTGATGGCGCAATTCCAGGAATTCGGCGAGGTCAGAGCCCTCCACACTCTCACATTGCCTTACGGATACTTCACTGTTCATTACTACGATCTCAGGGACGCACAGAGAGCCTTCGCCGCCGTCCGATCTCGCTACTTCGAACTTTACCATTTGCTTCCCTCTCCTCCCTCCTGGGCTTACTACGTTCTTTCTCCTCCTAATCCCCCAAACCACGGCTCCATCGTCGTCTTCCATTTGGACTCGACTGTCTCCTCTTGCATACTCCGCGAGACTTTCCAGCGTTTTGGTGATTTAATCAATTAATTAATTATTTCCTCTGTTTTAATTTCTCTGATCATTTCGTGATTCTGTTTCCATTCTGCTTATACAGGGGCCATAAAGGAATGCAGACATACGCCGGCGAAGTGGAGCCATAGATTCGTGGAGTTTTACGACGTGAGAGATGCGGCTAGGGCTCGGAAGGAGATGAACGGGAAGGAGATTTGTGGAAGAACTGTTGTGATTCAGTTCAGTAGGCCAGGAGGTCGTTCAAAGAACTTCTACGAAGCTTCCTCTTCTTCTGCTCCGTCGACCTCCCCAAGCTATGATTATTATAATTATGATCACGCAGAGCCTCAGCCTCTGAATAATGTGGATTTTCCTCTTCCGCCACCACCGTCGAATCCGGAAGCAGATCAAGAACCGCTAAAGGAAGGCAACGATGATTCTCAGTTTCAGATCAAGGATGATGATGGTGGTGATGTGGAGTCCGATGCAAGAGATCCAAGAACCACTCTCATGATCAAGAACATTCCCAACAAATACAGGTGGCTCCCCAGCTTTTCAGATATTATGTATTCATTTGAATCTTTATACTGAATTCAACGCATTTTGATTAAAATTTCGGGAACTAATATTGTTGCAGGCTGAAGCAATTGTTGGAGATGCTGGATAAGCACTGCATTGAGTGCAACGAGAAGATCGGAGAGGGCAGTGACCAGCCTTCCTCCTCCTACGACTTCGTTTACCTTCCCTTTGATTTCAAGTAATTCATGTGTTCTCTATGTTTTTTTTTTTTTTGGTTTCAGCGGTTGTCTATATATGTTTAATACAAATATGTTGATGAAAACAGCAACAAGTGCAATTTGGGATATGGGTTTGTGAATACGACATCCCCGGAAGTCGCAAGAAGGTTCTACAAGGCCTTCCATCTTCAACGTTGGGAGGTGTTTAACTCTAGCAAAATTTGCGAAATCACCTATGCTAGAATTCAGGTATTTTCGTTATTCCCAAATACTCATTATGCATTCAAATTTCTTTCATGTAATGCGGAAATGCGCATGAGAAAGAAATATATAATACAATATAACAAAAATCTTTGTCATTAATTGTAATGAATTAAACTTTTTAGTTTTTGTAAACCAGCCTTGATGTTTTGGAGTTTGTGTGAAGGAGATAATACTAATAGCTTGAAAAAAAATAAATAAATTGAAGGGAATGGAAGCATTAAAGGAGAAGTTCAAGAAGTCAAAGTTGCTACATAATGTGACGGAGAAGGAGAACATGCCAGTGCTGTTCAGACCAGCTCGAGACGGGAGGCAAGTGACACAGCCTCGTATGGTCTCCGACTCCGACTCTGATGAGACATTCTCGTGTGATTCCGGACTTCATGTTTGGTTCTAGATAGAGTCGTACTTCCTATAATTTATGTGATTTTTTTAAATAAAATTCACATAATTTAATTTTAAATTATGATTGAGTTACATCCTAGATTTTGCTTAAACGACGCCGTTGAAGGCAAAGGAACAGCTAGTGGACTGCGAAACCATGCCAAGTGATAAGTGTTGAAGTCCCATGATATTTGTAGAGCGTAACTATTAGTTGTATTTGTCATTTTCGTTATTCTCTTGCACTATTAATTCCCCCTTCCCATAGGTCACTTTGGAGATGTAAGAACATTTTTATTTTCATAAGAAGTTAACTATAATTTCATTTTACATGTTTTTCTTTTGTTTTATCTTAACTTTTGCTAATTTCATCCTACACATTTAGAAAAAATTCTTGATGTCTTATTTAAATTGTTAATCACATTAACTGCCTCCTGAAATAGTCATTAAAAAAAATGTAAACATAAAACTTATATGCATAGTCATGAGAATATTTGACCTAATATATCTTGTCTATTAACTCAAAAAAAGAAAATAATGGTTATGATTTGTAAATATAAATAATGCCATTTGATTGGGTTTAATATGTGAGATATAAAGTCAAATATTTACATTTACATTTTTTTGATGGTCACATGTTGGACTAAATATCTACTCCTCTTAACAATTTGTAAGATGTTAATAATTAAGACAATATCTAAAACTTATATAAATCAAAGCGAATCTAACGCCAAACTTAGAAACCAAAAGAGGTTTTTCTTTTTTTTTTTAAAACCCCTTTTAGCATTTTACATTTTTATCCTTTAGCTTTCATAGAATTGCTACCTAAGTTATTTACCTTTTTCTTCTTTAGTCTTTGATGGTAGACATATGCAGGTTGAAAAAAGGTTATTGAAATGGGCAGTTGGATAAATTATTTTATGTTGTTTTATTATATCATTACAAAAATTTTAGAATCAGAGACAGAATTATTCTGACTCAGATTCTGTCCCTGATCCATCTCAGAATCTGCCTCTAATTTGAATGTTGGTTGGAGAATCAGAGGTGAATTCTGGATCGACGGAATAATTCTGCCCCTGTTTAAATTTCGTCCCTAATTTTCTTTATTTTAAAAGATTTTTTAATTAAATAATTCGTGACAGATATTTGAGAGGGAAAATATTCGTATTTAAATTTATTTTTTAAACGATGTCATTTATATTTTTGAGACGGGTTTTTTGTCTAAAAAATCAATGTCTAACAAGATGACGTCGTTTCAAAAAAACCCTAAAACCTTATAGCCCCAGACGTTCAGACACACACACACACACTCGCCGTTCTCGTCGTTCCCCTTGCCTCTCACTTCAGTCTCCAAAATTTGCCCCTCTCGTTGTTCTCGCTGTGCCCATATTGGTGCCTCAACCTTCGGCAACGTCTCTGGCCTCCCTTTTTATCAGCGTGTCCTCGTTTTCAAATCGAACTCAACCGGTGCGTGCCTCGTCTCTTGCTCTGCTTTTGTCTCCGGCTTTTTACACCTTTAGCCTCGTCTCATCTTCATCTTCGTTCTGCATCTTCAACCTTTTGGTACGTCTTCCCATAATGGATCATTTTTAATCTGAGAAAAAAAATTATTGTAACAACTGAGGCATAGTTTTGGGAGATATTAACCATTGCCATTCTTTTAATTTCATGCATATGCCTCTATCCATTACTTAATGAAGCCAGGGTTGCAGGTCTGGGATGCATTGTTGAGCTTTTCTTAATTCAATCATTAATGGGCATTTTGATGGGAGCTATGGCTAATAGTTCAAACAGTAGTATAAACATTAATTTTACCAGGAGTAATGGTAAATCTATTGAATTTTTTTTTTATTCCCTTATATTGCAGAACCCAGAGTAGCAATAGTGCCTTTGCCCCATCTCAAAATCATTTTGATTTTATCAATAAAAAAGCCCTCATTACGAAGAAAATAGCTACACAAACAAGAGGTTGCAGAAAAGAGACAAGAAATTAAGCTACGACCTTCATCTATCTCTGTTTTGACTTTCGGAGAAAATAGGGGAACAGAAGCCTATGAACTGAGGTGGCCGTGGGGGCGAGTTAGGTTAAGGCTAAGGTACTAAAGCAGATTTGATAAAGAAAATCTTTGATTAGCCTTACTAACTTTGAAAATTAAACTTGCCTAACTTTCGGAGGCAAATATGAGGAAGTGATATGACCTATGATTAAAAATTAAAAGAGAAAACTATTGATTAGTGAGAGCGCTATATACCTAATTGAATTGATTAGTCACACACAATGGTCAAGATTCAGCTCCTAGAATATCATTTTAAGACAATATTGATTATAAATATCTTGTTTGTTTCTTCCACGTGTGACTATTAATTCATACGTTTGATACCTCTTGATACATTGACAAGGAAGTTATTTAAAATAATTGATCCCCATGTGACGCATAATCTTCAACTCATCAAGTATATAATTGCAATAAGGTGATTTAACTTTGACCTCTGATAAATTGTTTACATGGTAAATTTAATAACTAACTTGCTTTAATGTTCAAATGTCTTCGCTTAAATTTATAAAATTTATGTTTTTTTTTTTTGACAATTTCATCTCTTTTATTACCTCTAGAACTAATAGACTAGTTATCTCAGGTCAACAGATACAAGATGGGAAGAAAAATAACCCAAAAAAAAATATTAAAATAAAATTCTAATGGTTGGAGTCCTACTTGCAAAACTAGGGAATGATTTGTCTTCCAGTTTATTGTTTTCTAACTAATTTATTTCACTTATTAGATTACTAAAAAGAGTAGAGTTTAGTATTATGTTACTAAGCAATCAAGTAGTGGATGTATGATACTATTAAGTTTTAACTAATTGGTTGTTCTAAGAGTCCTTCCTTTATAAATATATAATTTATTTTTAGTTATTGTGTATGATTTATTAGTTAACTTTACAATTTTTAAAACTAAATATAATTATATCATAATTTTTATGAATAATTTTATTCTTTAAAAGAATTAACCGTACATTTAAAAAATTTTGCATGTACATAACATTTATATAATATTCCTAAAAAAATTGTTGAGTGAATGAAACAACTATAACATTATTCTCAAAATTTAAACAGATGATATTGGGAAAAAATATAGAAGTAATAAAAACTTGGCTAAAAATATATTATGGGACATTGTCCATGTATACTCATGATTTGAAGATTTGCAATGTAGTGATGGATTTTTTCCCAGTTCAAAGCTCCTTGATTCATTTCTCCAGTCGTGTGTGTTCCTACATAATATCTTGGAGTACAGGTTGGTAGGCCTTAATTTTGTTCCCATTGTCTGTATTTCTTGTGTTGGGTTGTGATTTTCTTTATTCTTTGTTGTTTATGGTGGTCTGGATACTTTCTAGTGGTTTTGTACATTTCGCTAATATAAGACATGACTTTTGGTTTTGCAGTGCCATGGAGCCTGTGTTGGAGCAGCTCAAAACCTAATAGGATTGCCTCAACAATACTAAGGACAAACTTACCATGGTGATCCAGCGATTGGAGGAGCAATTGGCACTAATACAAACTCAGGCATCCATGCTAAATCAGTACATACATATGATGGATGACTTCATGGGGTCCATAGGCAGAGATTTGGGTCCTTCGACTGATAATGATGAGACACAATCCCCCCTTAGACTAGGATTTCATGGATTGAGAACTTATGTATTTGTTTATTTGTGCACATTCATGGTTGTCAACGAATATTTCATTTTTTCTATATATATAGATAGTTCATTTCATATCTATTGGTTTGCTGGATTATTGATTTGAATTCACACGTTTTTTTCAAATGGTTTATGGTTTTTTCATGGAATAAAAAATAAACCTACTCCCAAATTAGGGACGAAATTTTAGGATTGATCAATCTGTCTCTAATTAGGGATAGAATTTTGGGACTGAACAATCCATCTCTAATTAGGGACGAAATTTTGAAATGGAATGTCCGTTTCAAATTAGAGACAGATTATCCGTCTCTGAGTTCGTCCTAAAACGGAAACAAAAATTTTTGTCTTAAAATAAAAATGGATTCAGTGAGGAAAATTCCATCCCAGATTTGAGATGGATACCCATCCCTCTCAAATACTCAAATTTTTGTTTGAGACAAATTTCTTATTCTAAGACGAAGATATTCCATCTTAAAAATTTGAGACAGAACGTGTAGACGTTTCAAAAATTTGAGACGTCCAAATTAGAGACAGAACAATATTCATCTCTGATTTCGCCTCTAATAAATCATAGACAAAATTTTTCTATATCAGAGGAGGAAATTTCCATATCTAATTTTTTTTTGTAGTGTATATGATATTTTTGGTGTTTAGCATGACAATTGACAAATGAAAATTGTCGTATCTACGTATTTTGAATAACACCATCAAATTGTTGATGAATGATGACGTACCAAAGGTTCTCAAAAAAGTATTTGACTCTGTTGATGCCTATTTTTATTATCAGCTTTTTTTTAATTAAAAAACTCCTTGCAAATTGCAGTATTCTTGAAATTTATTCCGCCTTCAATTTCAATTTTTAAGTATTTCAATCTAACCATGCAAGATGATGTAATTAGAAGTAAATAAGGTGAAGGAAATTTTCACAAAACTTAAGCCTAATAACCAAAATTATAAATGTCACAAATACAGAATTTATCATATATCAGAATAGAATTGTTTTTATCATAATTATGTTGTTTGTTAAATCTTAATAAACAAATAAATACGTTATAATTTATAATTATAGAGCGTACCTTGATCTATAAAGTCTTGATTTTGGATTTTAGACAAGCTCTTATGGAAGAATATGAGATGTTTCTCTCTTACAAATTTTTTGTTCGATGAAAAATGACAACTCACACATGTCTTTACCAAAAATCAGTCGTCTCATATAACTTAGGGAACCATTACCCATACATCATGTCTCATCACCATTATTATTTAGAGTCGGGTATTTGCATACATAAATATTTACAATAATATCTTAGACCAATTTTTAAAATATATCAAATAGATCCTTTAAATATATAGTACTTTATACAGATCTTAATATGTACTTAATTATAGATAACACTTTATATATGTCCTAAACATATGTACACATATGCAATATTTAATATGTCAGTCCACTTAAATAATTGTTAGTATTCAAAATTATTTATAATATATATATATATATATATATAATGCATAACTCTAACAGTTCTTGGACTACATATAATTTTGAAATTGTATATGTACATATCACACACATATATAAACTTTAGTGTGCATAGTCTGCTATCTAATAAGATATATTATAACAATTTGTTCCATTATCTATATCAGCACATAATTAATGAGGCTTTCGTAATCAGTTAAATTAAAACTAAACCCAACAATGATCACAATGCTAATACATCTAATGACATAGATTTAATCTGAATGTGTCGTATGAAAATTATATGTAAATGATCTTTATTCATGTTTATTTCTATTTGGTTTCTACACTTTCTTAACTTTATACTAAACTGTTTGTGCTAAACCGTATGGGAAAGTAAACATATATGTTCTGAGTTCTCAAACACACACATATACATATATATATATATATGCATAACACAAAATCATATATATCAAAAACACCACAAATGTATATAAAACAATCTTGTACATGATAAACTATACAATCACTCAACCTTCTAAATGTTTTAATGACAGTAACACATTTTATTCTTTGATTAAAACTTGTAATTTCATGGTTTGATTATTTATATAATAAAATTTGGTTTTATAAGTTGTTCTTGTAATATCCCAAGAATTTATATGAATATTTAAAAATCTATTTTGGAAATTTAATTTCGTAGAAAATGTTCTTTTTGAATTAGTGAGGGAAATTTGGGAAGAGAAAGTCAAAATTTTAATTTGAAAAATTTTTACAAATTCTTAAGGACTAAAGTGAAAAGAAAATAAAATATGGAGTACTTTTGAGAAATAACCAAATAAGAACCTAAGAGGAAGAATAAAGCTTATGAGAATGAATTATGAGTCCGGTACCGAAAAGATGATGGATTTGATATTTAGAAAATTTTTATACATTCTCAAGGACCTAAGTGAACAAATCTTATAATCTAAGGTGGCTATGAGTGATTTTAGCGAAAAAGAAATTGGTGAGACCCACATGTACAATTATTAGTTTCTTTTCTCCTTCTTCCTCCCGAGATTTCACTTTCTCTTATTCATTTTTCCATCTTCCTCCCGTAGCTCTCGCCAAGGACTCAAAATTCTCTTCTTCACCTCCATCCATGCCAAATGCTTAAGAAGGAAGCCTTGGAAGTTAGGATGATTGGTAAGTTGATGTTCTTCTTCTTCTTCCTCTTATTACAAGACCAAATCCTTGGTTATCTTTTTGTAAAATTTTTGTAAAATATTTTAATGGATGAATTTAAGTGTGGATGTTAATCTAAAACATTCGTGGGTGGTTTATGATGTTATTAGAACAAGAAATTTGGAGAAAACTAGAAGAAATTTCGTAGAATTTGGATATTTGAAAAAGTTAGTGTTCTTGATGAAAATTTGAGATTTGAGCTTGGATTGTTGGTAAAAATTAGGGGTTTTAGTGTTAAAACACTCCTTAGACATTGAGAAACAAAACCCATGGAAGAAATCAAAAGAAATGTTGTTTTAGATATAATTTTAGGATTTTTGGATGAAGAATACGAATAACATCCGAAAATTTTTCCCAAAAATTACTGTTCACTAGGAAAATTTTTTCAGATTTTCTCGGCTACTGTAGCGTTGACTCGGTCAACGTACGGTAGCGTTGACTCGGTCAACGTACTGTAGCGTTGACTCGATCAACGTTACTGTAGTTGCGTTGACCGTTGACCGTTACTGTAGCATCAGTTTTTTTTTTATATCGTTGAAAAGCTCTTTGAGTCTAGTTTCCAATGGTATAAGTTTCATCTGGATATTCATTACCAGTTAGGAGTTATGATTTGAGAAGTAAGTGAAGGTCGGGAATAGTGGTAGGAAATTTCTCTATTTTGTAACCCTAATGATTTTTACCTGGTTACAATAGGGATGGTTGAGGCGCAAAGTGGGAGCGCTGAGAGCGTGAAATCCAGGTGAGTAGGCAACCTTACAAAATTAATTTACTAAATTAGTCAAAGCACAATATAAATCTCATTTGCGTTATTTATGAAATTGAGAAGATTATCAGTGTATGTTCAGGGTGAGAAAATTACAATATCATTGGAAATTATTTTATTACCTTTATGAATTGATTTTTCTAGTTGACTAAATAACTAGATGTGGTAGTTCCTTGAATAAATTGGAACATTTTGTAAGTGAATAACCTTACTAAACTAATTTGATATTATTAGATAAAGTACAATATAAGTCTCGTTTATAACATTATTGAAATGTTAAACAATCAATCTCTCAATTGATAATATATGATGATTGCTATGATTGATGATAGAAATTCAAGAGAATAAAAGTATGTGTAAATTAATTTATTTCATAGTAGTTGTATTGTGATAAATTCTCACTATTCTATTGATGAGCAAAAGATCTACGGGATCTAATACACGAGTTTGAAAGGATTAGAGTCCCATACTACTCGGTGTCTAACTGTGAAAATCTATGCACGAGTTTGAAAGGTTTAGAGTCTCATACTACTCGGTGTCTAACTGTGAAAATCTATGCACGAGTTTGAAAGGGTTAGAGTCTCATACTACTCAGTGTATAATTATGAAAATCTATGCACGAGTTTGAAAGGATTAGAGTCTCATACTACTTGGCGTATAACTGTGAAAATCTATGCACAAAGAGTTTGAGAGTTAAATTCCCAGGTCACTCGATGCAAGTATTTATGGCACATAATGCAAAGTGATTGAGGATTGATCACCCAAGAAATCATACGCAAATTCAGACAAATGTAATACTATAATTATTTAAAATAAATGATAAATTGATTGTATTAGTAAATGTGGTATTTGTGCTTGTGATATTTTCATGTACAGTTGTTTACTCATTGAGTTTTGATTAACTCACACTCTCTATATTTATCTTTTCAGAAACAGTGGTTGAGAAGGAGAATTTATAGCCTTTAAGGATATACTCCACTTTTGTCTGGTAAACAAATAAATATAGATTTGGTAAGGATTAGGAAATGCTCTGTAATCTAATAGGTCACCTAAGCATGGGAGGTTGTATAGTACTGTGTAGTGTATGAATGTTGAACATTTTCTGAATATGTATACAAATTATCTTTCTTGGAAAATTTATGATTCACATAATTATGGATATTAAGAATGTTCATAGAGATTAAGGGATACCACGGAGGTACACCTTAGGTATTTTATGTTTATCTCACATGTAAGTTTTCGGATGTGACAGTTCTTGTTGCTGGCTGCTGCTTGAAATTGGTTACATTCTTTCTTTCTTTCTTTCTTTTTTTTCACAGGTTTCAAATTTGATTTGGATTAATTTAGTATTATATATTAAAAAAATCTATCAGCAAATCAAAGATGAATTTAAGGATGAAAGAATTCGTCCCTGATCTGAGACAGAATTACGGACTAATTTTTTATCCCTGATCTGACACAAAATCAGGGATGGAATAATTCAACCCTAGTTTGAGACGGAATCAAGGACGAATTTTTCATCCTTGATTAGAGACGGAACTGTATTCCGTCTCTGACATGCAAAATTAAATTGAGACAGAAATTTTTATTTGGGACAGAAAATTTTATCCCTGATTCTAAGACAAAATATTTTTCCATTTCAAAATGTTTGCAACAAAATGTTCAGAAATGGAATTTCCATTAATTAGAGACATTTTTTTTTCTTTGATTCTTGAATTTCTTGTAGTGCAAAGAGATCTAAGAATAGAAGTTATTATTTTTTGACTTGAACCACTAGATCCAAAAAATTTACTAGATTTTGATTAATTTGATTTGAGTCCAATCAGAACATAAAGATATAAAACTCTCTCAACACTCATGTTTTTACTCAAATAACTTGAAGTTAAGACCTTAAATATAATAACAATTTAAATCAACTATAGTGTTTGTCAATTTTTATTATTTTAACATAGTAAAAGGAAGGCGACTTAAACCGATATAACTGATTGTGTGATTACTCAGCATACATATAACATTTCTGAATGTTCGTTATCTAAATGATATGAGGAAAAAAAAATGTGAGTAGCAACGTTAATGGTGCGCATGGTGTTTGTGGTCTTGTTTGGAATGCAATATATATTTGAACAACCAATTATGAAGAGGACACTGGGCAAAGTGTTGTTGGCACTTAGTATACTTTGTGATATATATATATATATCAATCAGCGTTTCGTAGCCACAATCAGTGATTACAATATAGCTGCATCCTATAATATCCTCTTTAATAGATTGCCATTTTTCAACATAAAATCATTAGGGTTAAGTGGTTGCTGTTTCATTGATTTCTTTATGCTCACAGATCACTCACTTTGAATTAATTGGATATATAATGCATATTTCATCTCCAACCTTCATCCTAATGATCCACTGGGATTATAATGAATCTAAACAACATAAATTCCAGTTTTTGCTTTATTCTTTTACTATTTTGAGGTTTGCATGGGTTGATGATGTACCCAATATTATTATGTCAATAACAATTATTTAAATTCTAAGATAAACGATAGAATTTCGACTTTTGAAAACTTTAATATGAAGAGTGCTCTATTTTTTATACTTAATAAACATAGGAAAAATTAATCTTTCATCTTATTAAATAAAGAAATATCTTTAGTAAAACAAAAAAAATATATTGTCATGTAATGAATAATTAATTAAGGGCCCAACCTTCATTGATTGTTCATTATTTCTTCAGGTGACCGGGTTTAACTAAGATGATCAAGCTAAAACAAGTTCTTTATACCAAAAAAAAAAAAAAGGTCCAAATGCAAGTGATAACAAATGCTCAGATTAATGTCCGTTATAAGCTCAGATTAATGTCCTTTATAAGCTCAGATCAAACTTAACATGATAGTAATATCAGGTGAACGTAACTGTGCTTGCAGAATGATCAATACATCCTTTCATATCCTTGAATCAAAGATCTCGTTGAAAGTACATAAAAAAAAGACACATGGATATCACATCAAGCAGTAACATAAGCTAAATTAAATTTCATTCAAAAAGCTTCATCACTCATATCTAAATCAACAAAAGCATACAGAGAGTGGGAAGTCATGAGTCATGACAGACACATTATTGATTGAGCAGTAAGATGGAGCTGTTAATTAATTTCTGTGTGGTGACGACCTTTGTCTCCCTCTAATTCTCTGTATCTGAGCAAGTACCTTGTGAGAGGATGAGAATAGTCATCAAAGCCGAGTGTTCCCAAAGCCCAGCATATGTCATCGCCATTCAACGTCTTCCTCCTCTCTTTCCTGCACTTATCTGAGGCCTCGCTGGTCACAAAGCTTATGAACTCTGACACACATTCCTGCATCATCTCCTTCGCTTCCTTGGAGATCTTCGCATTCTGAGGCAGTATTTGCTTCATGATCCGACCAACATTCGCTATTGGCAACAATCGCTCTTGCTCCTTCATGCCCCCACCCTCATTGTTCGAGGATGAACAACAACCTCCTACGTTTTCCATTGTTTTCGATTTCTCCCAGGTTATCTTACCACACACAACATGGGGTATATATATATATATATATATAGAAGATATATACATAATGTTGTATAGTTTGTAACATTCTCAGGAATTAAATGCCACGTCGGACAAGAACTAAGTGAAATCCCACGTTGACAAGTCTAAATTAATTTAATTTATATAGACTTAAACTTCAAGACAGACCTTTTACAATTAACAAATATTTGTGCTTATTTTTTAAATTTGAGTTCTCTTGTTGTTTGAGTTTTAAATTTTAAATTGATACATTTGTTGAAAATTGAATAAGGCTAAGACACATATGTTCTTTCAAACTTAAGAAAGTTTTAATTAAAGGATTTGCTGTATCCTATATATATAAGGCTTTGTCTACAAATCCTTAATTAGGTGTACAAACGGGCTGTTTGATTTTGTTTTTTGTTTTTATGTTTTTAAAACAGTTTTTTCTAATTGTTTTTTAAAACAAGTTTTGAGAAACAAAAAACAAAAAAATTGTTTAAATAGTTTGTTTCGAAAAATATGTTTAAAAAAATAAAAGAATTTGGTTGAAAATTTTGTTAGAGAGAGAGAGAAGAGAATAGAGTTGAGGAGGAAAAAAAAAAAGAAAAGAAAAGAGTGAGTATATCACAAAATTACAAAACTATTATTAATGAAA
The DNA here is from genome assembly GCA_037074585.1 of Biancaea sappan. Lineage (NCBI taxonomy): Eukaryota > Viridiplantae > Streptophyta > Magnoliopsida > Fabales > Fabaceae > Biancaea > Biancaea sappan. The sequence continues at coordinate 13,097,917 of CM073491.1, read as the reverse complement.
ATAGAAAATAATAGTTCAAAATATCTTTAAGTTGTTATGATTTTATTATTTTTAAACACCGATTCTATTTTTTTATTTTTAAAAACAATAAGACAGAACACTTATATCAAACAAGTTTTTAAATTTTTCTATTTTTAAAAACAAAAAAACTGTTTTAAAAAAACAAAATTAAATGGAATCATAACTTTTTTAAAGGAAAAATCTATCAAATTTGTATTACTTCAATAACACGTACATATCTACACGTATGCATGCATGCTATTATGCATCAATATCACAGGTGAATGATGCCGATCGAGCTGGTGTGCATGAATGGTGGGATCTGATGCTGCAGCTGAATCCCCTGATTGGAATATATGGATCTTAATTTCCAGAATTTAGAGAAAGTCCACTTCACCTTCAACTAATTGTGTTTCATTGGCATGAAACTACTGTAATATTGGATAGTGACAAAGCTCGTACGATATACGTAAGTTGACTTTATAATGAGTCTACCAATTATTACCTTACACTAGCTGTTTTTAATCGATCCCATTGTATATTGCACTTTGCTTCCAAAGGTGGATTCTAACTCAACCTCTCACAAACCTAGGTATTAAAAAAGAAGACTGCTGAAAGCACTTTCTATTTTTTTCTATTTTAGTACGTTGCATCTGTTTTCATCATGTTTGCATCATTTGATACGACAGCAATCCAGTTTTTCTCCATAATATTGTTCAGCGTGTTGTATATCTAAATCTAAATAGAATGTAGCTAGTTTTATGTCATATTATAAATTTATTCTTTGAAAAAGTTATTTTATTATTTTAGAACAGTACAAGCAGTATGTTTTTTGTGTCTCTGTGAAAGTTTCAATTTATTGTTAGTTAAAAATTATTGTAAAACTAGTATATGTTAAAAAAATAAAACATGAAATCTCACATCGATTAGAATAAGAGAGATATGACGCCTTGTATATATATATATATATACATGTTATAATAAACTTATAAAGATGTGAATTTGTGTGCTCCCGCATCATTGGATCCATCCAATGCAAATTGGTGATTTCCCTCATGTGGGTAGGCCATACTAGTTTGACTTGGTCTCTTTCTAAGATCTTTTGACTAATTCAAATTAATTATCTATTTAAATTAATGTAATATTATATGTAACTGACCATAATCTTATATGTTATTGACCACTATCTCATGATATCATCATATTAGTTTTATAATTTTCAAATTATATTTTATCTTCCACATTTTTCTTCCTAGTCTCTCTAATTTTCAGAAGAAAAAAAAACTCAGGGTTACACGACTCTACTTTCCCTCTCCGTTGTTTTGGTTTCTGAGTTACATCAAAAGACTTTGTTTGATTCTAAGAAAAAGTTCTGTTATCACAAAATATTTCTTTAAAGATAGTGTCTTATAACATAATTTAGGTTGTGTGGATCATCAATTTCTACAACAAAAATTTCAAAAAATAAATTTTAATTCAATAGTAGCTATAGTGACTGCAAACATCACTTAAAGTCATTATTACTTTTGGAGTGAACTCATCTATATAATGTCTGCAAGAATTCTATTTTTTAAGTTTGAATTATTGGTATTTAGCAGTTCTAACTAATATGATTTGAGTATAATTACCCAACAAAAATATAAAGTTCTCTTAATATTAATTTTTTATTTACAATATTTAAATTCAAAAAATAAATAATACCAAACTACTTAAACTAATAAGCACTCATCTCCAATAAGCATTCCATTAACCAATAAGAGCTAGGACAAATCATGGTTAAAAACCAAAAATAAAAAATAAAATAAATAAACATAACAAAAAGTCAAGAAATAAGTGATTAGCTTCAAGCAAAACAGAAAGCTAAGATACAATGACGTTGCGAGAATCAACATGTTACAACTATATTTGAAATAAGTGATTAGCTTCAAGCATTCTGAAGTTCAGTTCAGAAATCCTTACATATTCTTTACCTCTCCTTGATCCACCATGGTACTATAAATAATCTTTTTATTTTCTAATTTTCAGTTGTTTCAGTACAGACAATGATTCACTGTCATGGGTCAGAAGTGGGAAGGTGGTCCTATTTCATACACAATAATGTTGTGTCGGTTTAGTTATTGTTTATAGAGTATATTGTTTTAAATTATATATTTTTTTCTTATATAAGTTTATGTTTGAGCTGTAATAATTTATCTTTGAGCCCTATAAAATATTATGTATCTTTGACTTAGTGTAATTTTAATAGAAATGATTTCAATTTTGTCTAAAAAAAATTAGCAATACTAAAACCTCACATCTCCACCTAAATTAAATCATTTATTATTCAAATTTGTGTGAAAATTAGAGTATTACAAAAAGAATATTTAGAATTGTTGTAAGAATATTTTAAAAGTATTTTAAATTTAAATCTGTTAGTTATAATTTGATAACAACTTATTTATGATTTTTTAATTAGAAATTATTTTAAACTAACTGTTTTGATAACTATCATGATTTCCTAAAAATCTCAATGTACCCTCCCATTATCCCTGTAATATCTATAGTCAATTTTCAAAGTTGTTCTTATCCTTTAAAATATATTAATTGATTTGTTCTTATATATATACACATACGTACATTTTAGTGGAGCGAGTTTAGAGAGAGAATACTACAATTTTTTGGATTGTATATTTAAGTTTAGTTTTTGTTGTTCTAGTACTTAAGTTTTATTTTAAAAGAGTCTATTTAATCTTAAAAAAAATTACTTAAAAAATTTATTTAATGTTACAAAATATTTCTTAAGAACAATATTTTTTAATATGACTCAGACTGAGTTATTTTTTACAATTGTTTCAATTTAAACAACACAAATTTCCTAGCAATTAGATCCGCAAAAGCAGTGCAGCGCGTTCACTGGTGGGCTTTCATTGGATTACAACCCAAATGTTAGATCGATATTCTGGGTCCAACCTTAAGGCCCGAATTAAAACTATAAATAGGCCCAAAACCTACATTTTAAAAATGGTTTTTAACCCTTTAAACAGCTGATTTATCCGTCCCAAAAAAAAAAGGCTGATTTATATTTATATACATTAACTTGGACATATAAATGACTTTCACAGATAACTTAAAATAGTGCGTATTTTTAACCTTCATAAAAATAAATCAATCATTATGTTTAATTTTTAAAATTAATTAAGAAAATTACGATTCCTAAAATGTTTGGAACCCCGTATAAAGAAGACGAGGGGTTCAGAATTTCAGATGTCACAGGCTTTTGGAGTGACGTGTAAAGCCAAAACATTCGTGGAGCTCATAATTCAAAGCAATTTAACCACCTTTTGCATATCCTATTTTTGCCATTAGTCATCTCATCTCCTTATTCTCCAAATTTTATGCTCACTTGGAAATACAAAAATCATAACTGAGTTATTATATTAGTAAATTGACATTTTCGTCCCCTCATCGAATACTGCGACCTGCTATGCGGCTGCCACGTTGTGCGCGATCCCTTGCCTCACTGCCATAATGGTAGGTTTCGTCTTTAGTTTACACTCTCCTGTCCTTACTCCTTGCCAGTACTGTCTCCATACCAGAATTTTCTTTTCCTTGTGACTCCTCAATTTCTTTTTCCCTATATTCTAAAACTTTACTTACATGGTAGTTCCTAATGATAACTGATGAGTTGAAGACTGTCGACATGATTGGACGAATGGATTGAGAAGTCAAAACTCATGGGAAGACTTGCAAACGATGCAAACGAAAACAAACGTGATTGTAGAAAAAGAAAATAATAATAACTTTGAGAGAGAGATTGGGTGTATAACTTGTAAAGGTTGAAGTGGAGGCTATTTATAATAGTCGTTTAACTATATTTGAAAGACGTACGTAGTTTTTTAAGTTGTGCGTTAGTGACTTGTGAGCAAATTGGCCTTCATTGAGTACATATGGCTCAAAATTCTGTGTGTTTTTACCAGAGTCAATGTTTTAGTCGATTGAGAGATGATATCATAGCATTTGGAATGTTTCCTTGGCTAAATACTAGATTGGAACAAGATTCATGGAGGGTTATGTTTTCACAATCCTATTTCGTATGAAACAGGAGCAAATCTGAATCTTATTGATTTGTTTGTAACGGACTTAGATTTAAGTGAACGTAAATTATAGAATTAGGTCGAATAAAATATGATTTATTCATAATTAAACTTGATTTGTTTTATATTAAGACTTTTTAGAAAACTCATTTTATTTCTAAAACATGATTTTGGGTTATAAAATTAGTTGTTTGATTGTGTTCATCTCTTGCCTAAAGTGGGATTTGAATTATTTTATGTTAATCTAAAATTAAGTTTACCCAGCCCCAACTTAAACTCACAAAAATTGATATAGTGAATCATTCTTAACTGATGTACCTGATTCTTTTTTACTATCACTAATGTACCTGATTAAGTGAATGCTGTGCCAAGTTAATGGTAGAGAAAACCGCAGATGTGCGCAGAGGAGGACAGCTCAATCATTGAGACTTTTGGCGTAAGATAATAACAGCCTTTTCTCCATGTTGATCCATTTACACCGGACATACACATCAGATTACAAGGTTTAAAAGAATCGAATCTGAGGACTATAATTTAAAGATTAATGATTGAATTATATCTTATTTAAAATTATAATTAATGTATATATTAAAATATTTAAAATATTATTTATATATATATTAGTCTTAAATCTTTTTTAAATAACTTAATTTTTTGAAAATTTTTAAAAAAATACATAATTATATTTAATAAAAAATTTAAAATTCAAAAATTAAAAAAAAACAATTAAACTGTCGAATTAATTGATTTTACAAGTTCTATTGATTTTTTATTAATTTAAATATTTATCAACTTTTAAATCTAAATCAAATTAAAAATTTGATAAATTTACTAATTTTCTAATCAAATTAATTATTCCGATCTAATTTTAACCATGTTAGATTGTGACATCAATACGTGAGAGAACATGAATAATAATAATAATAATAATAATAATAATAATAAAACGTCGATTCAGACATTGGGCCTTCCAAACAACTAATATTAATAGTAATAATTAAATTTTGCAGTAGTACTGTAGTATAATCAAATTCCCATATTGCCCGCGTCAAGTAACAAAATGAACAGTCTCCTCTCCTAAATAAATGGGAGGGGTAATGTGGTCATTTCGGTTGATAAACAGATTCACGCGCGTAGGGGCAAGCCGCTATGGTGGTCCCCGTTTCGCTCACCATGCTCATGCTCCTATTTGCCATTCACTTTTTTTCCGACGTGACGTGGTAATACTACGGATATGAAAATGTATTTATGTTTTAATAAATAATTATACCGTTGCTCTCTCTTTTTTTTTTTTTAAACAAATATGCCTTTAATTTAAAATTTTTTAAGAGATTGAATTTTTTATTACTGGATTATTTTAATAAATTTTCTCTTTCTTATATCTGTAAAGGTAATTGTTCAATAAAGTTGTTTGTAAATTAATTATTGTCCGTTGATCTCATTAAAAGCTAATCATAAATTAAATTTGATATACTTATGATTCAAACCTTTAATAATAGTCTGTTGCCTAATCAACAATCAATCTCTTCGATTTTAGAGTTGGCTTATTATCTTTTATAACTACCATAAAATCCATGTAAATTTTATGTCATTAATATTGCCTTTTTTATTTTTCTTTTTTCCAACTAAAGTGACAATGGTTGAACTATTTACGTTGCTTTTTTTTTTTTTGGGTTAAATACGTTGTGCTTTCATTCGCACTTTAGTTTTACATGTCTTTCGCCCTCAATTTATTAAAGCTTGCATTTATTTATTTATGATGATAATATCATCATTTGCTTGCCTTTAAACTAGCTCATGACTATCCTCTAATTAGTTTTATCTTTGTGGAAAAAAAATATTTTACTAAATGCGCTATTTAGTGGCTTTGTCTTGATATCTTTTGTATTGCTCTGAAGTGTTTTTTCGGATAATTTTTCGGTTTGGAATAATTATTAATATCTGAAATAAGTAAATTAGTTTTACTAATTTAATTTAAATCAAGTTAGATCATAAAAGTATAAAATTTCTTCTAATATTGATATTTTTCATTTATAAATTTTAATCTAAATTTTTTTCTTAAAGGAAACAAGTACCCATCCCTTTAAACCAACTAATATTAATTTTTTCAAATAATATGTGCCCATGTCAATTGATTCAACTTTTGGATCTTATTAAAAACAAATCATTTGCTAAAATTGATTTAATTACAATTTAAACATTTTTTTAATTGAGTATGTTCACTAATCGAATGTATAGCATTAATTGCTTCTACGAATAATAGTTCTTTATAATTTCAAAATTTTTCTTATAACTTCTTTTAATTAGAAGTCATAGTTTTACTTTTACACACGCAATCGAACATATCACTTTCTACCTCACGTCAACGTACTTAATTTTACAAGCGTTTACACCCACAGTTTTCATCAAAACTAATGATTCTTGCAATATCATCGGTTTAATATATTAAAATTTTTTAGCATATATGTTGATAAATAAGCTGTAAAAACTGTTTTTTGCAGCTAACTGAATACAGTAACGTTAATAGCATCTTATCATGCATGGCATGACGAATTGCTTTGTGTAACTTATTTTTTTCTTTTCTTCTTTCACATTTTAAGTATAACTTGTTTTTGTTTCTTCCTATTTTTTATCCATTATTATTATTATTATTATTTTTTAACACAAACGCCTATGAATCTTTTCACAGAGAATGCCCCAAAGAAAAGAAAGAAAGAAAGAAAGAAAGACTCACTGTAAGAAGGATTCCGTCGGCCCTATGCAGGAAGGGGGGAATCTTAGAAGCCACGTGTCACTAAGTTACCACACTGTCACGAGCTTAGAGATTTGACACTAAGTTCAGCCCGTGCGGCACCCCCACCTTACTGCCACTCGGTAGAGGTTCAGCCGTTTAGCCCATATAGATAGAGAGGTTCACTGGTTTCGTCCTGCCATGGACTCATCAGGGGAGTGGCTCCAACTCCCAACCAGTGAGGTGCCCAGGGGACGAACCCGCAAGGCACGCACAACTATACATCCGTTGGAGCCACAACTAATAGATTGCAGTTAAAAACCAAGTGAACCTATACAATATTGAACATGTTGCGCAAACCCAATCTTCAAATATCTGGGCCGTGACATTCTCCCACCACAATTTCATGCACGTCCCCGTGCATGGCTAAATTCACAGAACACCACGCCCAATAACACCGAAGTAGCCCGCATACAACCATCTTGGCTTTCGTCAGTGGAAACAAGGGACGCCCATTCCCTGCCTACTCGTACTCGGCGTGCAGCGACCAAGCCATTCACCCTTAATCGGCTGGCCCATTACTCTCTCCGACGAACAAGCGCTTGGAGAATCTCTCCGGGCGAGATCACCACGATCATGTCACAGCGCGTGACACCCTTGGGAGAACACAACTCCCACCACAAAGACACAGCCAATATTTTATCCTCGTGCGGACTACTTATGCGCAACCTTCCCATGGGCCGTAACCGCTCTGATACCACTTGTCACGAGCTTAGAGATTTGACACTAAGTTCAGCCCGTGCGGCACCCCCACCTTACTGCCACTCGGTAGAGGTTCAGCCGTTTAGCCCATATAGATAGAGAGGTTCACTGGTTTCGTCCTGCCATGGACTCATCAGGGGAGTGGCTCCAACTCCCAACCAGTGAGGTGCCCAGGGGACGAACCCGCAAGGCACGCACAACTATACATCCGTTGGAGCCACAACTAATAGATTGCAGTTAAAAACCAAGTGAACCTATACAATATTGAACATGTTGCGCAAACCCAATCTTCAAATATCTGGGCCGTGACAACACGCTCCAATTGCGCGTGGGGATGCCACCTTCCTGACCCAGAACAGACCACACTAGACTTTCTCTCTCCAAATTCTCTCGTATATTATCATCGCTTCTCTCTCTCTCTCTCTCTCTCTACCGAAACAACCCACCTCGCCTCTCCCTCTCTCCTCTCTCTTCGTCGCAAAGCAAGAGAAGCGAGCGACTTGGTTTTTCGCATTTTCATCACACTTCTCTCCAATTCAACCTTCGTAGCCATGAAAGGCCGTCTTTTTTAAACGCAGGTATAACTCCCCCTCTTTCATTCTATGTTATGTCTTTACGACTTTACCAGTTCCTCCTCCTATGTGTCTAACTTTTACTTCCTCCGCACTCTGTATATATATATATCTATCTTCACGTTTTCTTTCTTTTCAATCTATAAGTTGCCAATCGGTGTAATAACCATGAGGACTCATTGTCTCAGGTTCGTTCGTCACGTGCCTCTCAGTCCCTTCCTCTTCGTCTTCTTCCATGGAGGTAACTGTGGGGATTTTTTTGTATTTTCGTTCTCTTTCCGCTCCATGTATTGTGCTTTGCTTCTTGTTGTACGATTTTAATGCACTTGCAAATGCGATTCCACAGTTCTTTGTCGACTTAACGAGTCGAATTGTTATGGATCATATTGAAATTCTCGCCGGGCCGGAACCGGTGCTTGTGATTGTCCGTTTCTCCTGTGCTTTTAGTTTCCTTCATTATTAATTTCTCTTGTCTTTTTCTTCTTTGTTTGTTGTAACAGTCGGGTTTGAGTTTTGAATGTTGCTAGTTTTGTGGAGATTATATTGCTTTTGGCATTCGAGAATCATGTGCTCAATGGATTTTCATGCATTTGTCTGAGCTCTTCGACTTCCGATATCGGGTTTCTCTCGTGTCCTATCTCGGGTTAGGAAGTGGATCTAGTTTCTTACTTCGTTCTGATTATGCATCCCGTTGCTCAAGTTTCTTTCTTTCTTCCTTTCTTTTTCTTTGTCAATTTTTTCCGGCTGTTATTTATCTCAACTCGATATATTAAATTTTGGATATTGCAAGCTTTTTCTCGGAGTCGCGGGTTCGTATAAACTTGAACATTTGCTTGAGTTGTGTCTATTAAAATTTTACTTTTAAATACTGCTGTTGCTTCATTTGGGATTTCTTACTTCTGCGAGTAGACATATAGGCCACTGCCTTTTTTAGCCATTTTTTTCCTTATAAATATATACCTGTCATAATATTAATTAGAATATCCTTTTTTTGTTTATCTATCTTCTCTGCAAATATCTTAACTTTATTTTTTAAAATTATTTGCTTATGTTTATCTCTTTTTTTTTTTCCTGACTGGAGCTTGTAGTAATTAGAATAAAAAATGCGATACATATATATTCTGACAATGTTATTCTAAATTCTGCTGGACTATTTTGTTAAAAAAAAAAACCATAAATAATGGCTAGCAAAGCTCTGTTGTGAATTTGCGGGCTGTCTCAGTACATATTAGAGATTGACAAGTGAAATTGTTCATGGGGGAATTAATGAAAACTTCTCAGTACCGATGCAGCTCTGGGATTTTAGTTGACATATATTTGCTTGAGAAAATAGCAGCTTTACACACAATTGCAAAAAATTAGGATAGGTGTCTTCTTGACATAGTGGTAGTATAGTTTCATTCCTACTACTTTTTTCTCTTGTCAGTTCATTACAAAAACACCAGTTGATTAACAATCTAAAATCTGCTCATTCTGGCTTTTGTGGTGTTTATACAAAGAGAAGGGGAAACTCAATCCATTTTCAAATCCAACTCTCTGTTCTGTCCCAACAGCAACCAGAACAAGTATATCCTTTGGATATTTTGTCTAAATTTGCTTAATTTTCATGATAGGTGGACGGAGTGCGACATAGTGCCCTTGTGAATTGCTTTGGGAAGCAAGCAGATGAGCAATCACTTTCTTCAGAAGGTGATGAAGTTTATAATGTCTTTGGTGATCCGGACATATTTCCTCGGGTGGGGGAGCAGTACCAAGTTGAAATTCCACCATTAATTTTAGAGTCTGATCACGGCTTTCAAAAGAACCCATGTGATCGAGAAAGCACTGCAGGTAATCCCCATGATTATCTAGTTGGGTTACCCATTCCTATAATTTGGATTCGGGCTGAAGAGGAGGGCAATAAGCATGAGCAACTGGAAGTTGCATTCGAGTTAATTGGAGCTGCCAATAAAGTTGAATATTCTAAACTCGAATGCATCAAAAAGAGCCACAATGGTTTAGGATATGATGAACCACCTACACCTGAGGCCACTGACAGTACGTTGATCAAGACAAGGAAATCTGAAAATTCTAGTGTGCAGCAAGCAACAAAGATTGAGATGCATGAGAAATTTAAAGGCAGAGGCAACTGTCTGGTTCCTGGGTCCTCAAGTGACAGCTGGAATGAAATAGAAGAGGCCAGTTTCATACTTGGTTTATATATATTTGGGAAGAATCTTGTCCAAGTGAAAAAGTTTATTGGCAATAAGAGCATGGGGGATATACTGTCATTCTATTATGGGAAATTTTACAAGACTGACAGATACCAGAGATGGTCAGAATGTAGAAAAGTGAGAAGCAGAAAATGCATTTCTGGGCAGAAGATTTTTACAGGGGCAAGGCAACAGGAGCTTTTATCTCGTTTAATTCCCAATGTATCAGAGGAATGCCGCAATAATTTACTCAAGGTGCTGACTGAAATTCTTCCTAAATTTATGTCTTCTCAATTCCACCGTTTCATGCCATCAACATGATGGCAAATTTGTGCTAACAGACATATTCTCAAGCTTACTGAGGATATTATCCTTGCCTCTATACATTGCATTACCACATTAACAACTGACAAGATTCTTTGTGCACTTTTTACCAGTGCACCACTGACATAACTCCTCTTACGGGATTGCCTTTGAATTTTTTCCCTCTAATCACAAAAATGGAAGTAGACATAAATGTGAATAATAGATTAATTTCTTGAACTTGCATTCTGCAGAAATCTATAATAAGGGATAAGCACGATCATGGTAAATTTACTGTTGGTAGCCATGCCTAGTGGATACCAAATGCATATCATGTAATATCAACTTCTAGTTGCCTTTAGAATTTTGTGTGTGGGAAACAGACATTCTCAATCTACTTTGAAGTTCTTTATGTCTCACCATTTTATTTTAATTTGAAAATTTGCTGCTTTTAGGTGCGGATTAATTCATTGTCATTCACTCAGGATTGTCATGACTAATATTAATACAATTACTCGTAGGTGTCAAAGACATTTGCAGAAGGAAAAATGCTTCTAGAAGATTATGTTTTTTCTTTAAAGGCTTCAGTTGGGCTGAGAGCTCTTATTGAGGCAATAGGAATTGGAAAAGGAAAAGGAGATCTTACAGGTCTCAATGCTGATTCTTTGAAGTCCACTCAGGCGCTTCCTCCCCGTCCAGAAATACCAGTTGGCAAGGCATGGTCAATGGTCACACCTGAGGAGATAATAACCTTTCTTACGGGTGATTTCAGGTTAAGTAAAGCTCGATCAAGTGATCTCTTCTGGGAGGCTGTCTGGCCTCGTTTACTTGCCAGAGGTTGGCACTCTGAGCAGCCTGGCAATAAAAATTATGCTTTTGGATCTAAGCATTCTCTGGTCTTTCTTGTCCCTGGAGTTAAGAAGTTTTCGAGAAAGCTAGTGAAGGGAAATCACTATTTTGATTCTGTTAGTGATATACTGGGTAAAGTTGCTTCGAATCCTGAGCTAATTGAGCTTGAGACAGCAGCAGATAATGATGGCAGAAGCAAGGAGGGAAATGGGTGGACTAAAGAAACAAACTTAGACCGGGAAAGTTCCCCTGATCGGCAACGCCACTGCTATCTCAAGCCACGGACTCCAAATCGCAGTACTGATTTAACAAAGGTTACTGTTGTGGACACAAGTCTGACTGTTGAAAAGACAACAAAGGTGAGAGAAATTAGAAGCTTACCATTAGAAGTTTTGGAAGACTCTCCATCTGAAAATGATTCTGATAATGAGGAAACTTCAGAGGAGCAGACAAATGAATCTGAATCGGACAATATGTGCTCTTTTAGGAAGAAGATTGATTTTTCCGCAGCCACTAAATCAAACATCGGTAAAATAGTCTCTTCTGACGTAAATGGTTTCCAGGATAATCCCTCAAGGGAGGAGCCTCCAATGAGGGGCACAGGTTCCACCACTAATTTATCTGCTACCTTTAAGGACCAGAAGACAGATTTGTTGAACACACAAAGAAGGAAAGCTATGAAGTGCCAATCAAGCTGGAGAGTGGCACCCAATAAAAAAAGTGTTATGATCCCTGTTACAAAAAGACAGAGGAGATTATCTGCTTGTTGCCGTGCAGAGAGGAGTTACAACACTGCCAATATCTTTGTGGGTCCAAGAATAAAACCGGAGGAAGCCATTTGGCATTTTGACAATTCCAAATCTAGTGACAGTGCCTCTTCACTAGAAAATCCTGCACAGGTGAATAAATTGTTCGACGATCTTCCACCCCAGGAGAACGAGAAATTATCAGATTCTCTGTCAAATGCCAGCTCAACCACCAGCAGAGAAGTTGTTCCTGCTTCTAGTTCCTCTAAAACTGAGGAGCAATGCAAGAAATCGCAGCCTCGGACTATGATTGACCTTAACTTACCTGTTTTACCAGAAGCTGATGGTGATGAACCTTTTGTTCTTGAAATGACTGAGAGACAGCAAAATACTGCAAGGAAGGAATTATATGATCCCAGTGCAGGAACAATCTCCCAACCTGTGGACAACTCTGAGCATCAGCCTGAAATGAACACTCGGAGGCAAAGCACACGAAACCGGCCACTGACAACAAAAGTGCTGGAAGCTTTTGCCTTTGGATATCTAGACAGAAAGGACAAGCGGAAAAGTAGGGATTACCCCTGTGACAGTTTGATATCAAGGCCTCCCCGACGTGCACGCGATAAAGTGACAGGCGAGTTTACTAGTAGCAATGGGTCAAATTTCCTAAAAGAGGAGAGGGCAAATGGTGTTTAGTGATGGTGACAAGGGTAATGATCATGATATTGTGGTAAGAGCGTGCTTCAAATCTAATAATGGGTAAAGAAGCCTGTGTTTTCATGCTTCTGGCTGGACTAAGCTTGAGAATCATACATCTGAGTCTATGCCCTGGAAAAAAGATCACTTGTTTTCAGTACCGTGACAACATATGACATGAAGCAAGGTAACAAGAGACTTTTTACTATGGTTCCTTCATCTACAAAAAAAGAAAATGGAGATTTGAACATAGAAATCTCTGCCCTTTCCGGCTCTGATCTCAACAACCTCTGTGAAAGCCTTTAAGTCTTTTAAAGTTTATGGATTGCTCTCATTTCTTAGTTGCAATGCATAAGTGGAATACACAGCAAGCCAATGCAGATTGTAACTGTAGTTTGCTTTTTGACATCGTAGTTAGAAAAGGACTAGATGGTTAGAATTATCAATTCTATCAAATGATGACAAAGGAGATAAAAATGGAACAGTTAGCTGTAGGCATTTCCCCCATTTGGGTGTATTCACCTAAATATCTTACAGTATGACTGCTATTATTAGTTGTACATGCACATATATTCCATACATAATGGGTTATTATTTGTGCTTGTATTTGCTTTCTTGCTTTCAATTTCACCATGCATCATTTCATTATTTGTTTTTGCTAATTAGCTACTAATTTGAAGGAGAAGAAGAAATGAAATATGTCGCTTCAGGAGGATGGTACTGACAAGAAAAACCCACATTCAAAATGTTACTGCTCAGCAGTAAATTGAAAAGAATCCATACAGTATAATATGAAAAAAGTCATCGCTGCATATTACAGGAAATTTGTTAATGGCTTATAAGCTTTAAGCTGCATCCGCTACAGGAATGTTTGGATGTATTGACAAGTTAGTGGAGTATTTGAATATAGCCATGAAAAGTTCCTGAGATACTATTAGCCAATGCTAGATGAATTTGCGAAGATGTAGTGCATAGCTTGATTTTCAAAATTAAAGTTAATCACAACAGAGATAAGTTTTTCCATCGATTGTAAATATTTATTTATTTTTTTCGTACTTATGTTTGATGCTCATTTTTTATTTTTAGTTTCCTATATTTTTCACAGAAGATAATTACGTTTGAAACATTATCAGATATTAAATATTTTTCCTAACGAAAATTCAAATGAATTTTGAATTTATAAGAAGTTCCAATTAACAAATTAGAATGACGTAAGCCAAATATAATAAAAATATTATTGTTGAGTACCAAATTCGATATGGTATATATCTTTGAAACTAGATTTGATGCATTTATTTTGAAAGAGAAATTGAGTAATCTGAATCATTATCTATTTCTTTTTGTAGAAAAAAAAAATTACTGCATATAGATAATGATTAAGTTATTAATATCCATGATACTTTAATCTATCTTGGAAGCTTTTACTTTTCAAGTCAGCATTTAACAAGTGGAGTAATTTGTTAGTAATGTTAACATATTGAATCTCCACCAAACTTTCAGTGTCAGTGAAGTAGTAGTTGTTGATAAATTCCAACACAGATTTGGCGGCTACTTCAATGAATCAACTTTGTGATGATGTAGCATCGATGGTTCCAATGAAGCCATAAAGCAGAGGGCCACGCGTCTGCCAAAAAAAAAAAAAGTAGCCACGTGGCGCTAAATTCCACTGAGCTTTTAGTCCAATAGCCTTCGTCTTCGTGGAACATTTATCCTCTGCTTCTCTCATGCTCCGATTATTTTAGTAATATTTTATAATTATAGTTAATTAACAGTAATGACAATCGGGAGGCGAAGGAGAAGCGAAAATCTGCATTCGGAAAAGTTTAAGAGGAGGATCGGTGAGGCATTTCGTCGAAAATTTTGAAGATTACGAGCAACTTCCCGGGTTGATTTCAAACTGAATAGCGCCATCGATCACCGTCCTCCGTTGAAGGATCTGTTATAGGACCAGAATAGTATTGAGTGTTTAAGTTGGAATATTTAAGTGATTTGGTTCTTCTTACTTAATATTTAATTTTTAAGAGAAGATTTCTCAAATTACTTCGGTGCTTAATAATTTTTACCTTGTTCCACTTCATTAAAAATTTTGTTATTTTTTCTTTTATCTTAAAGGAAAACTAAATGTTAGATAAAAAACATTTAAATATAGATATTTAGATCATACATCTTTTCTGTAAGCACAATGCAAAGGGCTTTTTATAAAATAATAATCAGAATGAGATTTAGAAAGCAACTTCTTACAGACAAACTTCCTAAGCTTTTAACACAAGGAAATTACAACCTCTATCCAAAGCTCAGCTCACAAGCTCACAAGCTCACAAGCTTTTACTTCCCTTGTAACACATAATAAATGCTCAAATGAGAATAACTATAGACACTTTGAATGAGAACTTGATTTATCAACTAACTATCTAATAATAACTCACACAGAACTCATAAATATATTGAAGGAGAAATTAAGGTAGTTGAAGATATTCTTTTTTGCAATAACTCTCTTTTGCACTTTATTCTCTTCATGAAGCTGTTTTAGTGTTTAAACTAGTATTTGGACTCTTGCGATGCACATGCGATGCACAGGATACTACAATAATGATCAACAATATTTAAAAGTAAATATATTTTAATATATATGTAAAATTTGTCATTAATGAAAATATTATACATTATTAAAAATTTCTTTGTAAACTATATTTGTAATAAAATTTGAAAATTTTGTTCCTTATCAAGAGCTAATATCTTTAAACCTCTTCTACTTTGAACTCTATAAATAGCCACATATAGTTGTCCATGAGAAAATACCAAGGTTGGTAAATAGACACCAATATTAGACAATGATTGACCTTAATTTTTACTAATAGTCATTGCAAAGCATATAATGAGTAGAAATTGTCTTCGTGTAAGCTTAAACGGCAATCGTAAGTCTGAAGGTGTTATTGTTAGTCTAGGTATGAACACTTTCTCTCCAACATTGGTACTAGAAATTACACTTACTTCTATTACATATTTTTTAGTTTAGTGACCAATAACCTTGTACCGTTGCATAATCCCATAGATTTGTCCATGTTTCTCAATAACATGACAAGTACACCAACTTTTAATTTCAACTCATGATTAGGCAATCCAAATAATTTAATGCTATTTAAAAATTCAGTAGTGTACAAATCTTCAATACTACTTCTATTAGTATCAAATTTGCATATATTATCAGAGCTCAGATAAATCTTTTCCTCACCCATGATAAAATAAAATAAATAATAATGGAGATATTATATAACTAACGATTTTGTTGTTTTAAATAGAGAAACAAAATACATACTAATAATTTTTATATTAAACAAAAAATTATTTGAAATAAAATAACCATATTGACTGCATCATTATCGTACCTGGGAAAAGTTGTAACATATGATCTTTAACTGCATCAATGTTTTGCAATGTCGGAGTCAAAATCAAAATAGCTCTTTCTTGAAAGTAATTGAGTTGGCCCACCTTTTCTAGGAGATTAGGGTAAGTATAATCTACAATGACTTCTATAAAATTGCAACCTAACTTGAAGAGTATATCATCAGGAATTTCAATTTCAGATTGACCATCATTATTTGTGTCAAACTTTCCTCCTTAATATCCAAAATCCATTGTGAGAATTGTAAGATGTCATCAATGTCATTATTCATTGAATTTGATTGCAACCTCATTTTTTTTTGTCAATCTCTTTACTTTGCAAAAATCCCATAAATATAATGCATTGATTGTTGAGAAAACAATGTCTTCCCTTAGTTCTTTGGAAATTATTGGTAGTAGCTACCTAAAATTACCCCCAAAGACCACAACTTTTCCTCCAAATTGTTGCAAATCACAATATGAGTTTGAGAAAAGCATTATATCTCTTAAGCTCTTGTCCACTGTTTCAAAGTAAATTTTATTTGTCATAGCCCAAATGATGAGTTTTGTTTTCACGATTAGCTTAGCCAAGTGACTACCTTGCTTTATATTGCATGTGGAGTCTTCATTTATTTCTAAGGGTACTAAAAATCTCGAATGTGTTGTCCTTCCACCTGGAAGAAGCAATGATGCAATGCCACTCAACGCAACATTTAATACAATATTCCCTTTAGATCTTATGGAGGTAGATAACGTTTTCCATTAAACAAAAAAGTTTTACTTGTACCACCATATTCATAGACAAAGAAGACACCACCATTATTTGAGTCCAATGCATTGAGAATTTCATCATATATTTCTTTATGCTCAAATGTTAAAGATTTGAGTAATTCTGCTAATTCATCCATCATTGCCTTTGTATTGTAGTTAAGTTCATCTACAATGAGCTTGTTTAGACTCGTGAGGCAAGCTTATGCATTTGGCTTTGGCATAGAATTAAACTCTGCAAGACTTTTATCATAGAATTTGGCCTATCTTCTGTTTTCTATCTATTTGATTCCAAAAAAAGTGTAACTTCTGGCCATTTAGTATTGCATGTAAAGGTAATTAATAGATCATCCTATCTATTTGCATATTGCCATTGCATCATGATAATTTTTTATGGTATATCGTGCACCACCTATAAATGATGATGGTAAAACTATTTGTTGCCCTTGTGATGATGGATCTGTTTCACCCTTGAGAACAGCTTTAGACAACCCTTTGTACAAATCTTCTCATAGACTCGTCTAATATGTTCTTATACAATGTAATCTTTCAGATTCAATCATTGTATAATCATCAACCAAGAATTGTTGGAATAACTTTTCTAAAGAAACAATTGTCTGTGGTTCATTGTCTCTATCTTGTATTCTAAAAGCAAAGAATTGCTTCATTGTAAGTCTTTTCCATTTACTTGCTGACTCATATTATCTTTATTTAGAGCAATATCTTCTCTATATCTATCTTCACCATATGGGAATAGCAATGGATATTGCATTGGTAAGTATTGTGGGTGTAATTCGTTTATTATTTCAAACAATCCTAATTTATATTGAACAATGGAATCTCTTTCATTTCTTGAATCACCAATGTCTCCAACGATTAAAGCAACAACTTCAGAACTAGTTGGCAAATTATATTTTCTTCCATCTTTAGTCCTCATTCAAATTAGATGAATCTTTAGATTTGGCAGGTAATTATCTTGAATCATATCTCTTGCCCAAGTCTTCACCCAATTAGATTGCGTTGCTAGCCCTTTTAAGATCAAATCCCATAAGCAAGGTCAATAGGACAATCGAACTGCTGTTGACCTCATGAATTGCCAAGGAGTTGGTTGCCTGGCTATTGAAAAGGGTGGAGATGATGATGCTGATAAATACATCATTTTTTCAATCACATCAGGAACATCTACATGCTCCATATAGTTGCTATTTGATACACCATGTGAAGATGAAGCCATATTCTCTTGGGATACACCTTGTATCATTTTCATAATTTTTGGTAGACTGTGTGTTGTAGGAATGATTATTAGCCCAGGAATGAAGTTTGTTTTTTGGTGTGCACATTCATTCAGTATCTCTACCTTAACCGCACCTTGTGAAGTGTTCAAAGAATTTTCTGAAAAAGTTGACATGTTTGATTGTGGAGTGATTGAACAATAATGCAATATGTGGTTTATAAAAGTTAAGATCATAGATGAGTTGCTTATAATGAAAAAGAAGAAGAATATGGTTAATTTATTTATATAGTCATTTTAACTATTAATAATGTGCAGCCATTGGTCTCTTTGAGTTTTGAATATTAATTTCCATATCGAGGAACGTGATAGACATTCCTAACCAATATAGATGACATGTGCATGCGATTAATTAAGTTTTTAGGGAACAAAATGCAATAAAGGTGGGAGAGAAAGAGTATCAAAGCCAAAATTGAAATATGGAGAATCAACAATGACAGACATTTAAAGCTATTTTTAATCAATTTGACATTAGCAACGAATCAACTAAACATTGATAAAAATAATATGTTGTAATTTTTAAAAATTAATTAATATGATTGGGTTAACAAATAATAATTAAAATTAAAATTTAATATAATTTAGAGACATATATTAATTACTATAAAAATTTAATCTATGTCTCTTTGAATTTCCAATGAGACTTTTTTGTTGTCTGCACATTTCAAATCTATCCTTATAGCATAATTTCAAGAGACTGTTCACATTCTTATAGGTTCAATTTATAGTTATGGCAAAAAAATAACAAATTTTACACTATAACACATGCATGCCTTAATTAATTTTTTGGGGAGTGTTTGTAATATCCCAAGAATTTATATGAATATTTAAAGCCTATTTTGAAGTTTAGTGAAAAATTTAATTACGTGAAAATTTTTCTTTTTGAATTAGTGAAGAAAATGTGAGAATAGAAATTTTTATTTTTAATTTAGGAAATTTTTACAAATTCTCAAGGACTAAAGTGAAAAGAAAAGAAAGTATAGAGGACTTTTGAAAAATGACCAAGTAGGAACCCGAGAAGAAAAATAGAGCTTATGGGAATGAATTATGAGTCCGGTACCGAAAAGATGATGGATTCGAGGTTAAAGTGGAGTTTGAGACATCGAGAGGGATTAAAGTGAACAAATCTTATAAGCTAAGGTGGCTATGAGCGATTTTATCGAAAAAGAAATTGGTGGGGCCCACGCGTATACACTTCTCCTTATTCTTTTCTTTTTCTCATTCTCCCTCCCGTAGCTTCACTTTCTCTCTCTCTCGATTATGCTTGCAAAGGAATTTCTTCATCAATCATTCATGCAATTTTTGCTTTGGGAAGGAAGCTATGAAAGTTAGGATGATTGGTAAGTTGATGTTCTTCTTCTTCTTCCTCTTATTACAAGATCAAATCCTTGGTTATTATTTTTGTAAAATTTTTGTAGAATATTTTAATGGATGAATTTAAGTGTGGATGTTAATCTAAAACATTCCTAGGTGGTTTATGATGTTATTAGAACAAGAAATTTGGAGAAAACTATGAGAAATTCGTAGAATTTGGATATTTGAAAAAGTTAGTGTTCTTGATGAAAATTTGAGATTTGAGCTTGGATTGTTGGTAGAAATTGGGGGTTTTGGTGTTAAAACACTCCTTAGACATTAAGGATGAAAACCCATGGAGAAATCTATGTGAAGCTATAAGGGTGGAGAATATAAATGGAGCGATAAGGGTGGATGCGGCGGGGGCCGCGGGCAACGATCCAGAGGTATTCTGGACGACCCGGTTGGTACGGGAATTGTGTGTGAAATTGATTTCATCGATTGCTGTTGTGAATTTTGAATTTTGTTGAAATGCATTTGATTCACTTGGATATTGTTGTGAAGTATTATGAATAATATTATATCATATGATGATCGATCTACGTATGATTGCTGCATGTTATCATTATGATGCATGATTTTTATTTTGTCATAGTATTGTGTTATCTACTCACTGGGCACGTGGTTTGCTCATACCCCTCTTATTGATATTTTTTTTTCAGAGTTGACAGCTGAAGGTAAATATCGGAACAAGGAATTATGGATCCTTAGTCCATAATTACCTTTTCATTTGTTCACGATAAAGGTATAATAGTTAAGTTTTATTCTAAGTTGTATAAATCTAGAAATCTCTGTAATCGGGTAGGTTCATTTAGTGATGTAATGTGAGTAATTGTAGTATGTATACAGAACTCGTTTTGGTTGCATGAAAAAGAATTGTATGATTTTTTTTTAAGAGAAAGATAGGCTTACGGAGGTGAAATGAAATTCACTTTCCGTGCCGGTCACGTGCTCAAATTTTGGGACGTGACAGTGTTACTGAATATGCCAGCCATGGAGAGAATAAGTATCAAAGCTTAAATTCATAGAATCTACTATGAACCCATGTAGAATCAAATTCCAAAGCTTATGATGAGTTTTTATCTGTAAATAACCAAACAAATTAAATCCATGTATGGGATATCCTTTCAAGTTATCACAATTTTCTATGTGTTTAATTAAGCTTTTAGGGAACATAATGCAATAAAGGTGGGAGAGAGAGTATCAAAGCCTAAATTGAAATATAGAAAAAGAACAATGACAAACATTTAAAGCTATTTATAATCAATTAGACATTAGCAACTAATCAACTAAACATTGATAAAATAATATGCTGTAATTTTTAAAAATTAATTAATATGATTGGGTTAACAAGTAATAATTAAAATTAAAATTTAATATAATTTAGAGACATATATTAATTACCATAAAAATTTAATTTATGTCTCTTTTAATTTTCAATGAGACTAATTTTTTTTTGTCTGCACATTTCAAATCTATCTTTATAGCATATTTAGATTTCTAGAGACTATTCACATTCCTATATTTTCAATTTGTAGTTATGGCAAAAACAATAATAAATTTTACACTATAACACATGCATTCCTTAATTAATTTTTTTGGGAAACGTTGTTGAATATACCATGGAAAGAATGAGTATCAAAGCCTAAATTCATAGAATCTACTATGAACCCATGTAGAATCAAATTCCAAAGCTTATGATGAGTTTTTATCTGTAAACAACCAAACAAATTAAATGCATTGATGAGATATCCTTTGTCACAATTTTCTATGACTAATAATTGAAATTAAATATAATTTAGAGACATTTATTAATTACCATAATTATACATTGAGAAATCAATCAAAATTTATAATTTTTGTCTCTTTCAATTTCCAATGAGACTATTTCTTGGTCTACACATTTAAAATATATCCTTATGGTATAATCAGATTTCAAGAAACTGTTTACATTCCTACAGGTTCAATTTCTAGTTATGAAAAAAATAATAATAAAGTTTACACTATAACATGTGCATGCATGTAAGCAACCAACTAGATTAAAATCATTTATGGGGTATCATTTCAAGCTGTTACAATTTTCCATGGCTATTAATATAGCTTATGCCTTTTCCAATTCTCAATAAGACTATTAATTGGTCTATATATTTCAAATATATCCTTGGCATAATCACATTTCAAGAAGTTGTTCACATTTCCACACATTCAATTTGTAATTATGGAAAATAAATTATTACACTATATGTCATTAATTATATTCCTCATTAATACATGTGCATGCCTTGATTAATCTTTTGGGGAATGTAACTGAATATGTCTTGGAGATAATGAGTATCAAAGGCTAAATTCATAAAATCTACTATGAACTCATATAATGTAGAATCAAATTCCAAAGATAATGATGAGTTTTTATATGTAAGCAACCAAACAGATTAAATGCATTTATGAGATATTCTTTCAAATTGTTACGATTTTTCATGACTATTAATATAGACAAATAGTTGAGCTTATAGGCAAATAATTGAGTTCATCTAATGTAAAAATATATATTTTGGTAGCTGTCACGTATTTTTAGACTATTTTTCAAATTTAATTACTTTTTTTTGGAAGAAATTTTGTAGATTTTTAATTGATTAGAATTACATGACAACTATATATATTAAAATAGTTTAATTTTCTAGCTTTATATTAAATTAAATTTTGATATCTTTGTATTAATTGATATGCATTGAAAAATCCATCAAAATTTATAATTTATGTCTCTTCTAATTTCCAATGAGACTATTAATTGTTTTGCACAAAGAAAATCTATCCTTATATATGACATAATCAAATTTCAAGAAACTATTCACATTCCCATGCGTTCAATTTGTAGTTATGAAAAAATAATAATAAATTATTACACTATATGTCCTTAATTTCTTTTCATTAATTATATTCCTTTCCAATACACGTGCTTGCCTTATTTAATCTTTAGGGAAACGTAATTGAATATGCCTTGGAGATAATAAATATCAAAGTCTAAATTCATAGGATCTATTATGGATCCGTATAATGTAGAATCAATTCCCAAAGCCAATGATGAGTTTTTGTGTGTATACTACCCATATAATGTAAGTTGTCACCTTTTTTTGGCTTCATTAGTTGATTTTAATTAATTAGTTTTTTGGCAAAGAATATTTTTAGATCATATTTAAATAGAATTGCATTACAACTTTATATTAAATTAATTTTTCTCTTTTTATTTATATCTTTTTTTGCTGATTATAAATTAATATATGCTTAAATAATTGTGCTTAAATATTGCTTGGTCAATTTAGTGAGATTTTTAGTTATATTATTATATGCTTAAAACTTAACCCAAAAAAAAAATATGGAATCAAATCTCAATTAACGACTTTGGCAATTGTAACAATATGAACGTCATACATGAAAAATTAAAGATCCAATAATGATGCCCACCAAAATGATAACAATTGACAACTTGTCCATAGCTCCATTAATGGAGAACACCAAAATAGTAACAACTAGGAACACCATAGATGAAAATTAAAAATCAACACATCCTACATTCTAACAAAGAAACAACATAACAAAAAGGTCATTGTATCCATCTTCTATTCACTTCTCAATCTTAATTGTCTTCTTAACATTAGAAGATAGTTGAGTATTAAAACCTTCATTTCATATAAGATCAATAGCCACATCCGACACAGCACCTAATTCTTTTATATGAGTACTCCCAGTAGGTGTAACTTCCTCATAATTAAAACCAAATTCAGAATGATCTGTGTTAAAGGTAACCTACATTTGGAAAACACATTATATTACAAATATAAGATATTTTATGTTAAAATAAAGCAATTAAAATAAATAAATAAGTAAAATAATTATATACCTTTTGATCAGTTTCACCAATGGTCTAACTATCATCCATAGTCTCATAATTCATAATCACGTCTTGGAAAACAGAATAAGCTCTTATCAGATCATCATTATCGTTCATTTTCTATGCCAAGATAACATCACTATAGCCCCTAGCATTTCTACCACCAATTTTAATCTTGAAAATAAATTTTCTTTCCAAGAACTTGTCAAAACACTCCAAAACTTTGTTAATGTCACCAAAAGTCTAAAATAAAAAAAAACATATCTAAGTATGTATATAATGATATTGCTTCATTAAATGATAAAAGAGTAATTAAACAGTAGCGTATAGATGTGATCACGAAGTTCACTTACAGTATGTTGCAGGAATCGAGATACCTCTCTATCAAATACTACAAATACCGCACTCTCACTATTATCAACCACCTTGAGTTCCACTTGAATCTATAAAATTACATCTCAATTCTATACTTTAATTTTTTTAAAAAAAGGAAAAAAGTAAGTCTCTTTTATCTTAGCTCCATGGATGTTACAACATATATCATTCAAAAAGAAAAGAAGGGAAAAATAAATTTCTTTACCTTAGGATAGTGGATGTCACAATGCATCCACACTTATCACAATAGAACCCCACACCATCAAGAGAAACCTTTTTTGTGCATTTATGGCAAGAAGTGTAAAACCAACCTCTTTGAGTTTCTTTACTAATCACAGTTGTCATTGTTACACATGTAGTTTCCTTCAATATTTAAAAGAAGCATTTGTTATAAAGTAAAATGAAAAAAGGATTTTTATAACTTGGAAATCAGTAAAAAGTACGTACAACACAACAATTTCTAATTTCATCGCTAGCCATTCTATTTTCTATCTGCAAAAGACCAACACCAGTTGAAATCCCATATTTTATAGATAGCTGAGTAGGACATTGACTTGCTAAGTCACCATTATTTTTCATCCTACAACACCAAAAGGAGCAAAACAGTTACAAAAGTTAATGAAAGCATACCAAATAAACAAATAAACCAAATATGCAATATAAAAGTAATATTTTAATCACTAACTATTCAAAGAGATCTTTGCACTCTTGAAAATCATGATTTATAAGAAGCCTTGTAGCATATAATGAATTTGAAATCTTTCTCGTACCTAATAATAGAAAAAAAAAATGTGGTGTCAAATCTACTTCTAATTGAATGTACAATCATACTTATTTTCTTTAAAAAATCTATATTACTATAAAATAAAAGAGAAATTATCAAACAACAAAAATAATAACATTATTATACAACAAATAACTACCATATAACATATAAAAAAAAGCTTTTGCTCACCAGTATAATCACAGATCTTACACCATTGAATAACAACAACTGTTGTACTTGAACCATCCTTAGCCAGATGAGAATCAAGCTCGTCTGCGAAGCTCTCCCACAATGTGCATATCAGCTTGTTACCTCTACAAAAACAACAAAGACATCAAAAACAAATATCAAACAAAAGAGTAAGGAAAATTAAAAACAAATATAAGTACTTGGCATCCTCCAACTCTAGTTCCATGCGCTTATTTTCTGTCTCGTCCTTGTTGAACATGACCTCAATTTAACCATATGTACTCAACTTTCTGATGACATCTATATATTTACAACAAAAAAAGGAATAAATAAATATGAAAAATCACTTAATTAAAAAGTATGATTGTACATAGTAACAATTAAAATCATACCAACTAAGAAGTTTTCATCTACACGTTACGATAAGATGTCTTCAATAGAACAAAAATCAAAATCATACATCCCTATGGAAAAATCGTGCTCAAACAAACGTAACTTTATAGACCATTGGAAATGGATATTATATGCATGCTTAGTTGTTCGGTAGGATTAACTGTCCTGACCAACATCGAACTGAATGATGAAATAAACCTTGCCCTTAATCAGAATATTCTTAAATTTACATAGAAGTGCTCTCCTAACTATTGCATGGATGCAAGAACCCTACAAAATAATGAAACAACAAATTAGACATAATGGTTAAACATTGAACCACATATATAATTAGGCAACGTACCATTGCATCTTCCAACACTATTTCGAACCTATTAACCTCATCTAGTTAATTAAACCCACGAACTTTCCATAAATGTATGACACGAACCTTGATCTTCCAGCTTTGACGCAATGGACCTATTTCCTTTACATAATCCATTTTCATAGCCATCAAGAAACACATTGAAAAAAAAAAGAAAAAGAAAATGAAGACACAAAATGAACTCAATGAAAAGCTTGTAAGAGAGTTCAAGAATGGAAAAGGAAACTAAAAGCCAAAGAAAAAGAATGAAAAACATTTATATAGTGATAAGAGAGTAGGTGTGAGTATTCGCCTATTGGGCTTTTCAAAGAAGACACTATCAAAAAAGAAAATTAATTGGATAACTAAAAGGTGAATCACTATTTTGTATTTTCCAATGTAGAAACTAAGAGTAAAATAAAAGAGGATATTTTATGAAGCCAACATGGATAAGATGGACAACTTGATAGGCTAAGTGAGCTGCAATAAATGAGGGAGGTGGATCTACTTTATTATATATATTGATGATTGATAGGTGAGAGGAAGCTAGTCATTAATGCCCAACATGGAGAAAGACAAGGAAACAAAAATGAGCTCTTATACATACGAGTGATGTTTTCTAGGTCCTGACATTTCCCTTTTTGTCTCTTGTTTTATTTGACCAGCAAGTAATCTTCTATTACAAATAAAACAAAGTCAACTTTCATTAAAAGCAAAGAAAATTAGTCTGAGAAAAGTACATCACGATATGAAGGAGAAAGAGAGAAAGACAATTAACTGGGCCGAGCTAATAAATAGATTTAGCTCATTCCAACAATTGGGTTGCATTATCAAAATTGATGGGCTTGGATATGTTTGCTCCAACAAAAACAATGTGGGGGTGAGGGTTGTTGAACACTTGAACTCCAAAATTCATTTTAAACCTTCATTTTGGGATTTGATATCGCTGCATTAGCTCACCAAGGCTTACTAGCAATTGGCTATTGCTTTGTCAGTCAGGGTAAAGCATTTCTTCGTATTGGTTTGGGTGAGTCTGTTCAAAACCCACAGATGAATTTAGAAACTAATTTCTTTTGTATATATGAGAATGCATTGTTTAAAATTTTGATTAAAAGCCTATTCCTGCAGCGGACACATGGAAATTCACCACATCGCTAATAAACTCAAAGGATCAGTTCTTATTAGTATCACTAAACTCCTGATGGTAGTAGTGAAGAAATGAACAAAACATCAAGAAACCGATGATATATAAGTTACTTCATGAGCATTATTTATAGAAAAACTCGAAGAGTAAGCAACGTCATGTACGATGGAAAATGGCGGTTGATTATCTTCAACAAAATGTGTGTTTGGGAGCACGGTGGGCAAACGTGGGTGGAACAATTTAGATTTGATTGAATATGGTTAAAGAAAATTTAGGTCTAAATGAACATGATTTATATTTGAGAGATATTTGAGCAAATGTGGTTTGGAGCAGACAAACGTGATTTTGGTGCAAAACATAATGTTTGGATGTTGATGTACAAA
Source organism: Biancaea sappan (assembly GCA_037074585.1). NCBI lineage: Eukaryota > Viridiplantae > Streptophyta > Magnoliopsida > Fabales > Fabaceae > Biancaea > Biancaea sappan. The sequence goes on along the minus strand of CM073491.1, from coordinate 13,070,718 downwards.
CATGGTTTGAGATGTTTAATTACCAGAAATGGCACATATTTTATATTTTATTTTTTGGTGTATCATTATTATTTATTGTCATTTATTTAAAGTTAAGTTAGTGAATTATATCAATGTTTTAATAAAGTACACTATTTGTTTTGTTTATTTGTCCGATATTACTTCACTAATTACTTATTAGAATATTTTTAAAATTTGAACAATGTGAATTAAGTATAATTATAATTAAAGTGTTAATAATTACTTATTACTTATGAAAAAGAAAATATGATATATTAGTAATGACCAATATGTAAATTATACAAAAAAAAAATTAATTGTATAAAAGAAATTTAGAGATTCATTCTCATAATAAAAGAAATTATGTTCTTAATTGTATAATGATATAATTAAATTAATTCTTTAATTAGTTAACCAAAATAATTAGGATGTTTATTTGTGTAAATTAAGTTTTAAAAGTAATTATATAAATTATGACATAATTAGGTTTAAGTGTATAAATTAGTTTTATTCTCATAATAAAAGAAATTATGTCATCACTAATAACCTTCAAATTTTGGTAAATTCCATCAAATCCTAATTAAAATTCCATTTATACTAAATATGGACATTTTTTAAAAAATTTCTCTCTCCCTCCAACTTCTCATTTTATTCACTTAGGTCCTTGGTAATAATTTTTCCTTTATCTTTCTTCATGTTCTAAAACAACATTTAGTTTCATTTAGGTCCATAAGTCACAAATATATTTCATTTTAAAATTATAGCTACTTCTACAAACTTTTAATTTATTCACTTTAGTCGTAATATGCGTGCATATGTCCTTAACATGTTGTTGGACATATGCATACAAGCAAGGTGAATGGAAAAACATGGTATTGGACATATGCACGCATGTTACGGACTAAAGTGAATAAAATATAATAATTTAAATAACTAATTTAATCAAAATAAATTACTTTTGATTTGATATATTCATATGAAATTAAATTCCATTTTGGTCATTTTCTATATAGTCTATAATTTCAGTTAAGACCAGATTTTATTTTAAATTTCATTTTTCCATTAAGAACATTTTTTGTTTATTCACTTAGATCCTCAATTCAAATTTTTCTTGTCTTTTGTATAGTTTAAAATTATATTTAATTTCATCTAGATCCAAAGATCTAAAATATATTTTTCTTCAAAATTAAATCAACCCCTGTAAATTTTTCATTTCCTTCATTTTAGTCCTTATCATGCAAATTACGTTCTTTTCTCATACTTTTGATTTCCAAACTTGCCCAGATTAATTTTTGATTTTTCAATCTCAAAAAGTCTTTCTTTTGCTTTTTTAAATTAATAATAATTAATTATATTACTGGTTGATTTTTGATTAATTTCTCATTATTCATTGATTACTAACTAATTACCAATTAATCTATATATATATATATATATATATATATATAAAACATGAAGTGAACACTGATTAAAAAAAATTAAACTGATACATTTTTAATTATTTTAATTTAGTAGATATCATTTTTTATTTTGTTTTAATACATATCTTTTTTGTTTTGTTTTAATAGATATCATTTTTTTATTTTGTTTTAATGGATATCATTTTAATAATAGTTAATATATTACTAACATGTTTTGATTCATCGTCATCTTCAACACTATGATAACAGGCATCATCTTCTTCTTGGCCATGGACTAAGGTGACAGACACATAATCATAGACGAACTAAACTGAAAAACAGGGGAGCATCGTCTTCTTCTCGACTCTGTTTTTTGAACTGAAAAACAGGGAAAGATCCAAAAATGAACAGAGAAGCCTTACCTATTGACAGGAAACAGCCAAAAATGAACAGAAAATGACTCCGACAATAATGTAATAGAGAAGCGCACACCACGGATGAAAAAAGCACACAAATGCAGCAAAACAGGGAATGGCACACCCAGAGCAGAACAGAGAATGGCACAGCGGACAAAAAGACACCAACAATGCAAGGGCTAGAATTGATATATTGATAAATATTCCAAATCAACCACATTAGGTTATCCGAAGAAGCAACAAATTTGTGCTGTGGAGTTAACGAGATTTGTATGCATTCAAACTGAGTTACAACTGAATGTGAATTACATTGAGTTGCTCTCAAACATCTTGAAATTTCCAAACCATGTTACCTAGTTACACTAAACGCAGAAAAAATCAACGAAGTCAAACAAACACACACAAAGAAGCCAATGAGCGTTTGGTAAACCAACACTGGAGTTCTTCCTACATACTTCGACGCTTCTAGATTATAATGGCAACTGGCAACCATTTATTCACGTCTATAATTTTCAGAAAAATTTGCAAATTTAGAGTTGCTTTGTCAGATATCGTTCGTCTTTGTTGTGTTACCTTTTAAGATTAGTGGAAAAGTAGATTAGTTGATTATACAAGAATCACACAACAGTACGCCATATAGTGTAAAAGGCTAAAAATATTCTTGATGCACGATATACTTTCAAATTTTCATAAATAATCATTAAAAATAATCCAACTCGATTCAAGAAACTACCATCTTATTGAGAATTGCCTATACGTAGAATAAATTGTAACACGCCTTAGCTTTCTTCCTATCATATGACTATGAGGCTGTTAAATAATCTGAAGAAAAATTAGAAAAAATAAGGAAAGAATGAGATTTTAAAAAAAATATATGAAAAGGGACTGTAGAAAATCAATTCAAAAGGGACTCTAGCCAATCTGATGTCAATTCATAAGCAACAAATGTCACTGCACCTGCAGGTGCAGCTTTTATAGTTGATGGGACTATCCCCTTGTATAGACCAGCCCAACCCTCAGACTGCAATATCCTCTGCATGGCATCAAACATGTTTCTATAGGCACGATGCTGAACTCGAGCTCCATATCTTGGATGTCTCTGAAGCCCTTCAATCTGCACCAAAACATTGAAAATCCATATATGTTATCCACATCCACAGAATAACGATGCTCATTTGTCTTTAGTACATTGCACTTGTTTCAGATGACACAGAAGGCATCAATTATCCAGCCCAAGGTCAACAGACTCTAATACAACTTTACTGAGGAAAAGCATGCTATGTACGATATTTGAGCAAACAATGCAAGAATCAATTTTCTTGAAATGGGTGGAGTTTTACCTGAAATCTTTTCTTGACCACATCGAGGGGATGACAGACAAGCTTGGCACATGTTCCAGCAGCCAACCCACAAAGAAAAAGCTGATAGCTAGAAAGTTCATCTTCTGAAGCAGTGTTGGAAGGTCTAAGACGGTTCCAAGCCTAAAATTTTACACAAAATATACATCATACATTAACGGTCTCAAAGAAATTTTACACAAAAAACATTCAACAGCATGTATGAAGAAATTTGACTCCATCTTTCAAACGTGGTTACACATTATAACAGACTAGAATAAATTTTCAGCGACGTGTTAATTTATTTCTCTACTACTATTTCCATCCAAAATTACTTAATTATTTTTAAATAACTAAAAGGCAAAGCAAAACTACGCATGAGGCATAATTAATAACTCAGACTCGCTCTAGTTCAGAACTAACACAAAGCTGCCGCTATAGCTTTTTGTGAGAGGGCACAGGTAATGCATTGCATACATAATAACCGACAGAGTGGTAAAGTGGTTAAACTCCGTCAAGTAAAATCTCAACTAAATTGGAGATTCAAAATAAATTGATGACTCAGAACTAATCAAGCACTTGTTATACCAAAAGGAATTCGTAATATCTTCTTGACGCATTTCTGTGTCATTATTGTCTTTTCTATTGTTATTTCACTCCAACCCACAAAGACAAAAGACAAAGCAGGCTAGAATAACCATTAATGAGAACCAGAAGCTAACCTTACTATAGTTTTCACAAACGCCAGTCAACAACATTTGCATGCAAGATGGCACAATTATGTCGACTAACAAAAATAAATTTTGAAATTTAAGGGACTGGAATTTTACCATAGTCCAACGCTTAAATGTATCGTAGGTACCAAATTGTAGGCCCGCATAAGGTATAATCTCAACTAGTGTTGGTGATAATCCAGCATACAAGCCTCGAAAGCCACGAGTCCTGACTATATCAACAAAAGCTGACCTCATATTTGGATATACCTAAATGATGGCAAATATTAGTACAGCATATCATTATTAAAAAAAACAAAAAATCACTCCATAATGACCATTTCAACCTCAGATAAATATTTTCATACGAGAGGAAAAAAATTGTTTGGACTCTTGATCACTGATGCAATACAGTATACAAATTCAGAAACGCAAAACGAACACCTAAAACGGCCACATTCAATGTGGTGCCACTTTAGGCCCTTGACTACGTGTTGGTAATACCTTTGGTTCACCCTGAGAAGCTAATATAGTTCGAAGAAGATCAAAGGGATATGACCCTACAGTAGCTGCACACCCAGCTAATGCTCCACTGGCATATGATAGATAAGGGCTAAGATTGATGTGATTCTCTGCAGCAACAGAAAACAAGGAACAACATAAACCATGATGTGATTCTCTGCAGCAACAGAAAACAAGGACCAACATAAACCATGAATTGAAAAGACAAGGAATTTCTCCAAAAATAATATCTCTAAAGTGGGAACGGAAATGGGTTTTGGCCTGCATATATACAGTACCTGTCTGTTAACTACAGCCGGCATTCTCCCATAGAACGCCTCTTGACAAAATAAATTAATATATTGAAATTTACCACAACAATAATAAATATGAAGATCTATTAGACACATTTTATAAAAGGAACACCTTATATTATAACAATGAGATTAATCAATACATAATTCCCAAAAAAACATCTATGAGACATCTAGGAGACAATTTCGCATTTCTTGCCAAGTTAATATGCTGGATCACTGAATATAAGTTAAATTACAAATAAGATACCTGTTTTGGAAGAACCCGCGGCAAAACTCTTTGCTTTGTGTAAAACTGTAAATTGTATGGCTGTATATGGCATAACCATGAGCAATGCTGGCACATTGCCCCGCCAAAAACCCTGTAATAAGCAATCAGAAAGAAAATGTCAGAAGGAAAAAAAAAAAAAGAACTGATATGCGCCTTTTTTTTTTCAATAGAAATAAAAGATTGGCAAGAACATCTAGGAGATGTTATAAAATTCCAAACACCATCTCAAACTAACCTCACCGGTCACTAACAAACAATCGGTACCTCTGTAATTGTAAGAAGAATATGAAGGCAGAGGCAGACTACTAACTATTAAGAAATAAACTAATGAACTGGTAGGTCATACATATGCATCTAGATTTAAACTTCGAGAGAAAAATTAAATATACTTCATTTGCTAGCATACAAGAATATCTTGCATTTCTCATCTAAAAAAATAAAAAATAAAAATCAGGGAGTCACTTATTTGGCTGGGAATGGTTAGTACATTGCACCTCAAATTATGTTTAAAAGCTAAAAGGTAATCATAAGTAATGACAATTAGAAAATTCTTTCCATATCGGATAATCAAAGTGCCTTCATCGCGGATCGTCAAATTCTTGATGCTAGTCTAATTGCGAACGAGTTAGTTGATGACGTCAAACGCAGAAAACAACAGGGTTTAGTGTTTAAACTAGATTTTGAAAAGGCGTATGACATGGTCAATTGGGACTTCTTGGACTTGATTTTTCGTCGCAAGGGATTTGGAGACAGATGGAGGCGATGGATGAATGGTTGCCTTTCCTCTGTGGCCTTTTCGGTTATTATCAATGGTCAGCCCAAAGCCTGGTTCAAGGGGCAACGTGGGATCAGACAAGGTGATCCGTTATCTCCCTTCCTCTTTACCCTGGTGGCCGATGTTTTTAGCAGCATGTTGAAGCGGGGGTCCGATAGAGGGATCATCAAAGGATTATCAATAAAGGGAGATGGCTGTATGGTTACCCACTTGCAGTTTGCTGATGACACAATTCTCTTTATGCCCAAGGATAAGGATAATTTTCTTAGAGTGCTTACACTGATTCAGATATTTGAACTGGTGTCAGGTCTCCGTGTTAACTTAGGCAAAAGTGGCCTAGCTGGAATTAACATCCAGGATGATTCTCTTGGGCAGATGGCAGAGTTAGCGGGTTACGCGGTTCTCAATTGGCCTCTTAACTATCTAGGTGTCCCCCTTGGAGGTAATCCTAGAGCCAAATCTTTCTGGGACCCTATAATCCAAAGAATTTCCCGCAAGCTTGATAGTTGGAAAGGCCCTTATTTCTCTTTAGGAGGCAGATTGACCCTTATTCAGGCTTCCCTATCTAGTTTGCCCCTGTACTTTTTGTCCTTGTTCAAAATCGCGACCGGAGTGGCTAGAAAGATTGAGAGAATAATGAGGGATTTTCTATGGAATGATGGTGGGGCGGAAAAGAAAGATCACTTGGTTAGTTGGGAGGTGTGTTGTAAACCTAAGGATGAAGACGGCTTGGGTATTGGGAACTTGGTGTCTAAAAACACCTCTCTTTTGGCGAAGTGGTTATGGAGATTCCCCTTAGAACCTAATTCCCTTTGGCATAAGGTAATCAAAGCCAAATACGGGCTGCAGCGGAATGGATGGGACGCTGGTTCGGGGGTTGTCGTTACGCACGCAAGTCCTTGGAAAGCAATCTCTCAGGTATACCATCTTTTCTCTCCCTCAATATCTCTTATTGTTGGTGATGGTTCTCGTTTTCGTTTTTGGGAGGACTGCTGGACTGGCCCTACCCCCTTCAAAGATAGATTCCTGCGCCTTTATTCTTTATCTTCCCTCCATGATGCCCCCATTTCTGAGTTCCTTTGCTTACAAGGGGAACACCCTTGTTGGAATTTGCATTTTTCCAGGAATGTTAATGATAGACTCTTACCAGACCTTACCGTGATGCTCGACATCCTTGATCCAATATGCCTTTCTCCTGTTCCTGATAAGAGACTGTGGAAGCTCGATCCTTCAAGCTCTTACACCTGCGCTTCCTTCCTCAATTCTCTCACCCGTAACCCTATTGTTTCCTCCCATTTTAAAAAGTCTTATTGGAAAGTTAAGGCGCCTTTAAAGGTTAAAGCCTTTTTGTGGCTTGCAGTGCTCAACAGAATTAATACAAATGATCAGTGTCAGATCAGAAGGCCCCTCAAGGCTTTATCCCCTGACGTTTGCGTAATGTGTTTCAGACATTCTGAGACAAATAATCATTTGTTCTTGCACTGCGACGTAGCTTGGAGTATTTGGAACAGGTTATTTGATCTCTTTGACGAGAGTTGGGTTTGTCCAAAGGACCTTGGCATTTTCCTTGCGACCAAATTTACTGGCTCTAGCCATAGGAAGGACAACAAAACTCTTTGGAATACAGCTATGTTTGCAACCGTATGGTGCATTTGGCTGGAAAGAAATGCCAGAGTTTTTAACGATCGGTGTATGCCTATTCAGCTATTGTGGGATCGAATTCATTATGCAGCCTCATTGTGGGTTTCGGCAAATGGCTTGTTCAAGGGGGTGCCTATATCTGATGTTTATAGGGATTGGAGGGCGTTATTGTACTAATACTTTGTTTGGGACTTTGTAGGGTGTTCTTGTACTTTTAATTTACATTTTGTCTGTGATTTTTCTTAGGAGGATCCCTTGTCCTCCTCCTTTTGTATTCCTTCCCTCTGTACTTTTCTCTTCTCCTTAATAATATTTCTTTTTCTATCAAAAAAAAACAATTAGAAAATTCTATGACCATGTTCACTATCCTTGTTATGATCAAATGGTGTCTTCAGACTTCGGCTATAGAAGGTCAAAAATCATGGCAAATGCTTATAACTGATTATTTAAGAGAAATGATCAAACTTTGAGAAACTCCGCTACTTATGAGCTATGTTTAAGGCACAGAAATATCATATGTGTGTATGTATATATATATATTAGTGCATGTACACATCTAATCCAACAATATGCATGCAGTTAATACAATATTAACTCAAAAAATAATAATAACAACTTAATGGATACAAAAGTTGAGGGAGAAATTAGACAAAGATTATAGAAGCTGAGTTATTCTACCCGCAAGCCTTCCTCTCTAAAAATATCTTTGGTTGCTTGAAGCATTCCAATATATTTTGATTGTGCCGACAAATCCTTGCACAGTAAAGCCCATGAAGTTGTGGGCTCAAGTTGAACCTGTCAATAAATGGAATTACATTTTTCTTCAGTAAAATGCTCACCTTAAAGATGGAGCTAGCACCAATGAACAGACGCAAAACCAATAACCCAAAATCTTGTACGGTTACAGACCTACATTTCATTTAATTCACATATAAATCTTATTGTCCCGCAGGTTCGCACCATCTGTCAGTACAAACTTGTCCCAAAAAGCTACTCCAACAATATACCGTAGACTACTTAATGCCACTATGCCATAGAAAGAAGGCTAATAAGACATGAACGGACCAAAACTGACCTGAAACCTAATCTTAATAACATCAAGCGGCGACGTGACTGTCCGTGATATACCACCAGAAATCGCCCCAGCCGTGGCATCAATCATCGCCCGCTTCAGCTGGCTCGGCTCCTCCATTGCCACAAACATCCTTCCCTTCCAGACTATGAACTAGAAGATGCGTCCATGAATCGCTTCAAATCCCAGAAACTAACATACACCGCATTCTTTTTACATGAAAAGAAATTCCATAACTACTTCAATGAGGAAAGGAACACCAAAAATGCAGAACGACTAGCTTCCATAGCTAAGAGAAAGCAAATTAATCACCAATCATCTGCTGAATCCCTTCATTAATGCTCCGAATATTAGGGTTCCTCTTTAAAATCACCAAAGTTTTTAGAACTTTTATAAAGCGCCACAGTTCGAGGACAAAGAAATCAAATTGACGCAAACCCAAAAAATAATAATAATAATAATAACAGGAAGGATCTATATTCGTATGCCCAGGTATGCGTGCGAGTACCTACCTGCAAATAGGGAAGGAGGCAATGGAGAAGAAGAGAGCCGTCATCAGATAGAGAAGGCAAAGAGTAAGGCAGGCGTTGTTGCTGCCTACGAGACGAGACGATGGGAGGCTTGCCGCCGTAAGAATTTCAGTATACTTAAAAACTCACTGCAATCCCATTCGTATAAAATGTATTTAAGTAAATTATTTAATTATTGAAAATATTAATTTTTCACAAGTTAATATTAAAAGTCAGAACTCACTAATTTATACATTAGTTATTTACATTTTTTTTTTTGACGAAATGGTTCACATGCCACCGTAAGTTAAATAGTCATTCAAAATTGGGCCGGGAATTCTATTACAGAAAAGTGGATACATGAAGTTGTAAACAAATTTGGAGATTATTTTAGGGGTTGTGAAATTAACAAATTGCCTTGTAATTGAAATAATTAGGAGAAAGAGAAACAAACAATATTTGTAAGGATCAAGCTGATTTTCATAATTGGGCAGCATGTCCCATTTCTCATAGCCTTTGAACTTCAACTACTATTTAACTATGTGATCAAGATTCAAGATCACATCTTCATTTTAAAACTTAATAAAGAAAAAGATTTGACTTTTGGGTTCTTTCAAACCAAGGAAAATGATTGGTTTGAATGTGAAAGGAACAATTTTATCAAGATCCATCACTGGGAAACCCAAAAAGAAAGGGAAAAATTATTGATGCGTGCAGGTAAAACGTAATTTAAATGCTGACAAAAGCATATTACTTTTTAGAAATTGAACTAGATTCAATCGCATCTATGAATCTGGAGAGTTCAAGTCAGATTATTGCTTGAAAATAACCCGTGACTAAGGGTGTTTTTAGTAATTCAGCGGGTAAGTATGAGTTGAGTAACTTAGATTTGGTTCAACATAGTTTGGATAAATTTAGTTTAAATAAATGAGATTTATGTTTGAGAGAAAGTTAGACAAACTTAATTTAAGACAAAGTATGATGTTTAGATGTTAGTTTACAAACGTAATTTTGGATGTGTAATTACCAAATAAAACATGAATTTTATATTTTATTTTTTAATGTACTATTATCATTTATTGTCATTTATTTAAATCTAACATAATATGTATAATTATAATTAAAGTGCCAATAACTTGTTAATTACAAAATAAATTATTGACTATTTTTAATTAATAATTAAGTTTTAAACAAAATGAACTAAGTATCTATTATAATTAAGTCTTAAACCAAATAAATTAATAATTTAAACAAAATTAACTATCCATTATTTAAAACAAAATGAATTAATAATTTAAACCAGATTTTTTTTAAATCTCACCATTTATCTAAAACTTTTTTATTTATTCACTTAGGTCCCTAGCTAAAATTTTTCTTTTGTCCTTTATTTAATATAAACTCTTACGTTACTTTATCTAGGTTCCTAGTTTAATAATATATTTTGTTCTTTGTTAAAATCAACCCCTATAAATTTTTCAATTTGTTCACTTTGGTCACTAAATACTATCATCTTCCTTCCTGCTCTTCTGTTCCTCTCCTTTTCTTTTTTGTCTATCTCTATACGCTTTGGTCCCTAAATATCATCATCTTCCTCTCCTTTGGTCCCTAAATATCATCGTCTTGCTTTCCTCTCCTTTGGTCCCTAAATATCATCGTCTTGCTTTCCTTTTCTTCATCTTTCCCTTTATTCTCTCTCTCTCTCTCTTCTTTCACTTTACAATTTTCACCATGTACTTTATTGCAGCCTCATTCTCCTTGGATGTCTTTAGTGTTATGTGGAGTCTCTTTTTCTCATCTTATTTATTGGCATCTCTCAAAGAAGGTCAACCCCTAACACACATACAAAAATCTTGACGTCTCCTTTGTTACTTCATTTCCTTCGTCTCCTTTGTTTTGGTGACAAAAAAACAAAGGATCTTATGGTACCATCAACAAAGGACCACTGTCACGACCCTCAAAATGGTACGTGACCGGCACAACTTAGAGATACTCTCTAGTTGTAAGCCTAATGCTTTTAGCTCCATATAATAATCATTCTAAAATGTGAGAGTAATAATATAACAAAGACTTATCTTAGTTAAATACTCCGATTTTACTTAATAAGCTACAATCTTACAAAACATACAGTAAACTTAAAATACTGTAATAACATAAATATGTACAATAACCACTTCCTCCTAGATGTCCTATTTGACTGCAGAGCTTTCTAGAATTTAAAACTGAAGAAACAGCTTTAATTCAAATAAACACCAACCCTTGAAGCAAAGAGGGTTAGGATATTGAACTTGCGCTACTCCTCAGACAGATGTTTTTCGTTAATCTCAGGATCTGAAAAAAAATATATCCACCACAATATGAGATAATAATCTCAATGAATAGATAACGTTACAAGGATAGAAACTTAATTACAGATAATCATCAAGTGATTAACAATACACAAGTATATGTATAAAATGCATAAGTAAAATCATATCATACTTATAATCGACAAACAGCCATAGAATATGACCATAATCATATTCGGCACACAACTATCTCCACGTTTGGCATACAGCCATAGCATATGACCATAATCATATTTGGCACACAGCCATATTCATATTCGGCACACAGCCATCTTCACATTCGGCACACAGCCATAAATATGACCATAATCATATTCGGCACACAGCCATATTCACATTCGGCACACAGCCATAGCATATGACCATAATCATATTCGGCACACAGCCATATTAATTGAAATATTCAGTCAAAGGTAATAGTAGATATACTCTGAATATGTAAATTACTTGGACTATTCATATAATTAAATAAGTATCCAAGTAGGTTAGCTACTCACCTGAAATCCAAGTTACTATATCTTCTTTAAATCTACACAATTACATTTAATGGATTCAATTAATATAATTCTTTAATACACGTATATGTACTATTCAAAAATACATATAAATACTATTTATATATAGTTACTATTCATATGTACGGTTACTATTCATACATACGGGTACTATTCATACCAGAAATAGAGAATATAATCTGTAAAAGAGTACACCAGGTAAGTTCCCAGGAAAGAGTGGAGAGTCCCAATGGACACACTTAACAACCATGTCTTTCCTTAGCCAGAACTTTCCTAGACATGTATTCTTCACAGTTTACATTCTATTTCGATAATCAGAGAATCAAAACAACATATAGGTAGCTAAGGACAGTTTTTCTGATGTGGAAGATCGGCCAAAGCCGCAACCACAGAGCATAATTAAGAAAATAACTTTTAAAAATCTGAATGGCACAGAAAAGGGGCATAGTATTCTTACCTTGGATCTAGGCTAAGGAAGAAAGACCTAGAATCTCAGAGCCCTAACGCCGGAGCAAGAGAAGTTTTGAGGAAAGGAGAGAAGAGAAACTGAAGGTGTGTGTTTTGAATTGAAATGGAAGGGCCTATTTATAGGAGAAATTATGGTACTATTTACTACTATTCCATCTACCATTCTCCTATACTATTTCATCTACCAGTTTCACTTACCAGTTTTCATCTATCATTCTCCTATACTATTTCATCTACCAGTTTCACTTACCAGTTTTCATCTACCATTCTCCTATACTATTTCATCTACCAGTCTCACTTACCAGTTTTCATCTACTATTCATTATATCTCATAATTTATTGAATCTATAATTAAAAATTTATACTTTCAACAATATGCACAAACGAGTATACAAAAATTAAACTGATAGGGAATTTATTTTCTCCAAAATAAATTTATCGAAATTCTTAAATACTTATAACTTAAAAAAAAATAATGGGTATTACAACCACGGGGTATTTTGCTGAAATAGGTGGTCTGTATGGTCTATTTCCATGATTGCAAAGAGAGGAGCTTAGAGAAGAAGGTGGATGAAGGATTAGGCAAAGATATTGAAGTTGTTCATGAATGAACACTGCTTGTTGTGAAAAAAAATAAGGGAGTCAAGAGGAGTTCAAAACTAGGATTAAGGAGTATTCTGTGAAAAGATACCATCAAATTACGTTGGTAATCTGTAGAAGCAACATGGTTGTAATACCTGCTATATTTTTAAGTTATAAGTATTCAAAAATTACAATAAATTTATTTTGGAGAAATAAATTCACTATCTGTTTAATTTTTTATATGCTTGTTTGTGCATATTGTTGAAAATACGAATTTTCATTTATAGATTGCATAAATTGTGAGATATAATGGATATTATGATATGAAATTTATCCCTTGGATAAAATATGACTTGAGCATAAGAGGAATTTGAAAGAAACTGGGAGAAAAATAATATTTTATATGAGATTTTATATGAGAAAATCCCCTTAGGGACTAATTTGAAAAGGACAAAAATGAAAATAAACTTAAAAGTTTAGGAGAAAGGATAATTTTTTCTTTAGTTCCCAATAGTAATCAAGAATTTGCCGCCGTTGAGAAAATCATGTGCGCATAGTAAATCAAATTATTAAAGGGAATAGTAAACTAAATTATTAAAGTATATAGTAAACTAAATTATTAAAATACATAGTAAAATAAAAATTTTATTAGTATATAATACCCTTACTTCTCCTATAAATAGGCCCTTTCATTTCACTTCTAAACTCATACCTTCAGTTTCTCTTCTCTCCTCCCCTTAAAACTTCCCTTGCTTCGACGTTAAGGCTCTGAAATTCTAGGTCTTTCCTCCTTAGCCTAGATCCAAGGTGAGGATACTATGCCTTTTTTTATGTCTTTCAAATTTTACAAGTTATATTCTTAAGTATGCTCTGTGGTTACAGCTTTAGCTGATCTTCCACATCAGAAAAACTGTCCTTAGCTGCTTATATGTTATTTTGATTATTTGATTACCAAAATAGAATATAAACTGTGAAGAATACATGTCTAGAAAAGTTCTGACTAAGGAAAGACTTGGTACTTAAGTATGTCTATTGCAACCCTCCACTATTTTCTGAAAACTTTCCTGGTGTACTCTTTTACAACTTATGTTCGATATCCCCGATATAAATAGTAACCATATGTATGAATAGTATCCATACGTATGAATAGTAACCGTAGACATAAATAGTATTCATACGTATGAATAGTATTTTGTACAAAAGCAATACTGACTTTCTATATCTGATCTTCGTAAAAATCTCTGTAACGAAACCTGAAATCTAGCTACGTGTTCTTCCCTATAACAACTCGAAAAAGTGACTTGAATATGAAATCTATGTGAATGGATGACCTTGCTAACTGACTTTATTTACTTTTATTTCAAGTACAATATAAATCCTATCTCATATCGCAATTAGATTCCTTATTTAATGATGATAGTTAGAAAATGAAAATTATTGTTTGATTTTAGATTATATTGATGAGAATTATGATTAAGTATATAATACACATGGAATGGTTGAGGGCTTGACCCAAGATACCAATGTATGAAATTATACACATGAAATGGTTGAAGGCTTGATCCCCCAAGATACTAATGCATGTAATAATTGTGAACATAAATACAACGGGAACTGAATCCCTGAACATAAACCAAACACAGAGGTATAGAAACCATGAATATAAATATAACTATTCTTATTGTGATAATGATTACGGTATTTGTACTTGTGACACATTTATATTGTACAGTCATTTAGTCATTAAGTTTTGATGAACTCACACTCTCTATGAATATTTTTTTTAGATACAGTGGATGTGAACGAAAATAATTCATAGGAGGATTAGTATTCCTTAAGGATACTTTCCATATTGTTTGGAAGACTTATGAATCCAAAAGCTTAGGAAATACTCTGTAATCTCTATAGGTCACCTAGGCTTGAAAATTTGTATTATATTGTATGATATTTAGATTGTGTTTACTGTTTCACTATATTGAACTTTTTATATGTATATATGCAAAAATCTCTTTCGCAAAAAATTATGTTATGCATTAGTATTAATCAGAGATTTTTTCGAATATCATAGAGGTATATCCTCAAGTTTATAGAGTTACTTACATGCCTAAAATTAGGATGTGACAATGGTGGAGCGTTGACTAAATGTGGTTGATGCACAAATGTGGGTGGCGGTGAACAGTGCAAACATGGTACCAAACATTTCCATTTTCATGCTAATCACATTGAAGCCTATCTAACGTGGTTTGGGAGGTTGTCAATGCAGTGCAAACACGTACTAAAATTTTTAAATAATAGAGTAGCAAGCCAACAAATTAGATATGTGTTTGGTGTTTCATTGGGTTTCCACAAGTTATGATTTAGACTGAACTAAGGTAGTTTTGGTGTAAAATATTATGTTTAAGAATCTTTATGTTAGCGTGGTTTTGTGCTCCAACCATGATTTCAATGAAAACTATAGGTTGTTGCTTTTGTAAATCATATTTGTTTAAACCTAAGTTTTCCCAAAATAATTTTGCAAACCATAATTTGCCTAAACCTGGGTTTCCTTCATTGTTCTATAAAACACACACTAAGTGTTTCATGTTTGTGGATATCTTATATTATCTTATAAAATAGTTCCACTAAACCACTTAGTATTTATTGCCTCCATTTAATGCTTCTTTCCTCTCTTTATGCTCTTCTCTCACATAGCAAATTGTTGCAATCTCTATTATAGTGGCCACCTAAGAAGACTATTGACTAAATATTGAATGATGACTATTGACTGACATCCTTGACCCACATGTCATCCTCATTGGTCCACCTTAGCATGACATTTAATGCTTACTTGAATAGTCTAACTTGATATAGTCTATTTTTCTCTCATGTCTTTCATTTCAAGTGTCTCGCCTTTTAATTTTTATTTCAAATTTCAAAATTCAAAATATAAACCAACTATTAGATCTTTTATTCATCTTTCTCTCATCATTCATGTATTTCTCTCTCTCTCTCTACCTCTTCTTTCTTCTCAATTTTGCTTTTTCCTCTGATGGTGATTTACTTTTAGTCGGTGTTTTTCTTGTAGGTTTTCTCTCTCTCCATTTTTTACTTTCAAGTTCTTTTGTTGTTACTTTATCTTTTGCTCTCTCTTTCTCTCTCTCTTGATCTCTTCTAATTCTTCTCACTTTCCCTTTTTCATTTGATGGTGGTTTCCTTTCATTTTCAAATGTGAAGAGCAAACATGGGTTTTCGAAAAATTTGATCTCTTCTGATTTTTTTTTCTTTCTACTTATGATATTTTTTTTTTCAAAAATTATAGGAGAAGACAGAGAAATCTAGACAGATAATAAGGAAGTCAGGGAGGTGGATTGTATGAATGATGCTCTCTGCTCTTTGTGCCTCGCCTACCACAAAGTCCATCATGTTATTCAGGTTCCTTTACCAATTATCATTTCTCAATCGATTCATTCTTAATTTTTTTCTCAACAATTGGTATTAGCTTTCCTTGCTTGTTGATTGCAAAATTAATCCATTTTCCTTAATGGGTTACTTTTGGATTTATTTCTTTTGTGTTATTTTGTAAAAAAACCTCACATTTTCCTCAAATTCTTAGATTTCATCTTTCCATTTATTGGTGGCCCTCTCCCAAGTTATTTTCTGATGATTCCTTCAATGAGAGTCTTTGAGAGTCAGAAAGTTCTCAAAATCAGCCGCATCCAAACCTACATTATCGATAGCGACATTATCAATAGCGCAAGGGTAGTTTTCTTGAACGAGAGGCCTTAGCCAAGGCTTGGAAAGAGCGTCCCCAACACTTGTGAAGTCTGCGAGTGTAGTCTCCTCGATTCCTTCTATTCTCAGGGTTGCAAGGTCCTTCTGCTTCTTTAATTCCATTATATCTAAAAAAATTGATTTTTTTTTGTTGCTTTCTCTTCAAAGGTTAATTTATGATATATATTATAAAAACTATACGCTCTAGACTCTAAACTTTCTTATGTTTTTATAGAGGGTATATTTGTTAGTTCATATTTAGTATTTATATATTTATATAATTGTTTCAAGTGCAAGGTTCATGTCTCAATTCGATGCACTCACTCCAACTGCTTATGGTAGGCTTTTAATCCAAAGCAAATCTACCAAACAACATAGCATTTAATGCTACTTCATCATTATTGGTTGGCTCCCTTATATTTATATCTTGTATATGTGCTTTTTTTATTCTACATATTTTCCTTCTTCTTTATATGTTCATCCACGACTTTGATTGTAATGATGAACATTATATTGTCCATTACCTTCTCAGCCCATCAGCATCAGCGTGTCCTTTGGTTTTCTTTTTTTTTTTCCCCCTACTTAGGCAATTCTATTTTGCTCTTTTTTTGTTAATAAAACCTTCAAAAGTTTCCTCTCACTTTATCTTACTTCTCTCAACTACACCTTGGGTACTGTTATTTACCTTCACTGATATCTTTTTTTTTTCTTTTCATTTTTGAAAGTTTCCTTTTATCATATCTGTCGATGATTTATGTTTTGTTATTACTTTTTTGTTTTTTGTTTTACTATTTTCATCTTTCTTATTCATTATCTATCTATACAGTACTAAATGATTTCATGCTATTGATTATTTTTTATCTAACGGTATTTTCTAATATTTCTCTGAATGTTGTTATACAGGGCACGTCTGTTTCCGTTGTTCTTCCTTCAATTTTTGCGTCGTGTCTGGTGGTTTTCTTTACTGTTCATTTTTTTACCTTATTCAGTATTTTCCAGTATCTCCTTTCTTCGAATTTTCAAACATGTATTGTTTTGTTATTATCCCTGATATCTCATTTTACTATTCTATTATTCAATTTTGTTATAGAAAAATGGTTGTACTATTAATTTGTTTTATAATTATGAATGTTTTTCATTTTCTCCCTATATTCTATTTTGCTTGTGTACTATTGATAATTATCATCTATATTTAATTTATAGTTTATGATGAATTTTTTTTGGTATTTATTAATTTCCTTATGAAATTAATATAGTTGAAAAACTTTTTTGAATTTTGTTCATGTTCATTACATTGTTTCTTCTTTATTCAAACAATATGAACTAGTTGAAAAAAATGAACGAATTCTATTTCATTATGAAACTTAATTTCAACTCCTTTTAATTTTACTTGGTTTTGGTCAGTGATGGATCACCTTTTTGTCAATAGCGTCGAGTTTGATATCCCAGTAATGTGCAACATAATGTATAGATTGGACGCAAAGAATTGTATGCAACATGGCATTCTTTAAAAAAAAATTGGTGTGAAAGTATCAGGTCAGACTTTTTTCAAGATAAGCATAACTTGGAATAAAATAGTAAAACCCCCTTTTTATTGTTGTTAAAAGCATTTCTTATCATTGAGAGACTATTCAATGATCTTATTTTGCTGAATCTGTCTACCAATGAAGTTCAAACTATTGAGGTTTCACCTCCAAATCACAATCTCTAGAGAGTCTGATTTGTAGATGTTGTTAATGGTTTAATTTGTGTAAGACGATTTATTCATCAATCATCCAATCATTCAATATTCTTTAACCCAATCACTAAGAAATATATGAAATTCATGTACATTGTCTCTGATCTTAAATATGGTAAGAACATTTGTTCATTGTTATTAGTTTTGCTTATTGCAATTTATTGTTTACTATTTGTTCTCTAATTTCTTTTTTATTCGTTGTCCTAAAGACATGTGGTACTTATTTTGCTTTATGGGAGAATAAATCAAAAAACGATTAAGAAGTTCTCAAAACTTATAATGTGTTGGGAAAAGTTTCTTATGTTTTATTCTCTACATTCTCGCTATGAGATGAAGTATGAATTGCGCCTCGAACAATTGCTCTTCCACATGAAATGCTCTATAATTGTCCCTTGGCCATTAATGGTTGTATTGTTTTCCCCTCCGAACCATCTCAGTCTGATACAATAGGTTCCAAATGTGTAGTTGTTTATAATCATTCTATTGCAACATTTCATCATATTCAAATTCCAGGAAATGTGAGGAAAAATGGTTGCAAGGTCATCAACAATAATAACAAAATTGGTGTTCTGACATTTGATCAGTAATCAAGTAGTGAATTTGATGTGTTTATGAGTTCGTTTCACTTGGATACATCCACTCAAGAATCGTGGTCCCATTTATTCACAATCAACCATTTGAAGCCCGGTTATGATCCTTTGTTTGGGTTTCAGCATCAGTTGGTTTTATATTTTTTATCAACTTTGAATAGAGATTAAGCTAGGGAGAGAACTACTCTGACCATCTACCTATACAACCCTAGGGATGATGTATTGACTTTCATTAATCGTGTTGTCAAGGCAAAATTGGTTCAATGTTGCGGGCCGGTTCTTTTATTCTATAATTGATATTTAAAACCTTTGGTAGCTAGTGTAGGTTTAATTTTGTTTGTTTTTCGTATTAGCTGACATTTGTAATGAATAGTATAAACGTTATGATTATGTAGTTTGGGCAACATATTTTTCAAACATGTTTCATTATATGTGAACATCTTTTTATTCTCCATTATTCTGTTGTTTTTATGTATTTTATTCGGTTATTTTTATGTATATTTAGTATGCTTTTGTCTTTAAATTTATCAATCCTTTTTAATATGATGATAAATTAAACTTTGTGCATACCATTTACTAAATCAATCATGTATTAATTGAAACACATTAGAATATTATTTTACGTATCTAAATCATATTTATCTTCTTCTCTGCGATATTGCAGATAATTTAGTAATTTTTCATTTTCCAATAAATAAATAAATAATATATATATATATATATATATATATATATATATATATATATATATATATATAGTATCTTGAAATCAAATATATAGTTAGTGTATGTTTAATATCCTTTTGCTCGGAAGACAAATTTAATGACAAATGTATTTGTCATTTCAATCACATATTTTGCATTTTGTTTTGTTTAATCTTAACACATTAATTTTAAGTCTTTAGTCGTTGTTATATTATTCTCTGTCATATTCAATTTTCAACGTTTTATTTTAAGTTAATATATTATTTACTTAAATGTAATTTGAGTGTGTATAGAAATTAAAGTAAATTAAATTAAAATATATATTCGTCACTGACATTTTCTCTATCTACTCTTTTGTAATTTTGACTGAAATTATCAACATTATGTTCTTTATCTACAACTATTAAATGTTTTTGATCTCTCGCTTTTTTTTTTCAAAATTCTAAATTTCAAAATAATTCATCTTATAAATTATTGTATACTTTTCTTAATCATATTTAGTTGAAAGGCTAGGTTACTGAATACGTGACACGTACACCAATCACGTCATGACACAGGTCACAACTTTTTTGGAAATAAAACTTCACATTTTTATTGGCAAGATTCGAACCCATGACTTGTTGTGGGGACGAAAAAGGCTTTACCATCAAGCTAATACTTATATCCTATCTTATATATTCAACAAATTATATATAAAGGCATTCTTAGAGACATGAATGAAAACTTGTGTAAACATTAGGGACATAAGATATATTTTTTTTGTATATATTATAAGACAATAATAAATATTATAATAGAAGAATATATCATTATTTTGCATAAATCATTTTAAATTACATAAAAGTTCAATATTTTACATATATTAAAATTTTACAAATATCAATGTATATGTCACAGATATTAAAATGTTAACATATAAGATCATATTTATTTTACAAGATTTGTTTTAAAATTTTTAAACTTATATGTAATTTAAAATAATTTATGTAAAATAATGATATATTCTTCTATTATAAGATTTATTATTGTTTTATAATATATAATAATTTGAGTACATTTTCTTTTATTTATAATCACATAATGCCTTTATATATAATTTGTTAAGTATATAAGGCAAGCTATAACTATTAGCTTGATGGTAAAGCCTTCTTCCTCCCTACAATAAGTCATGAGTTTGAATGTTGCCAAAGAAAATGTGAACATTTATTTTCAAAAAAATGATGACACATGTCACGACGTGATTGATACCACATGTCACGATATGATTTATGCCACATATAGGTGGTGCCACGTCTCACGATGTGGTTGGTGACATGTATTATGACGTGGTTGGTGCCACATGTCACGGCGTGATTTGTGCCACATGCAGTTGGTGCCACGTGTCACGACATAGTTGGTGTTATGTGTCATGCTATGATTGGCTTTACTTTTAAAATATGTCACAAATAGACTTCAAGGGTATTTTGGTTATTTTTCAATACGTGCCCACATGTCAGATGACATGGCACAGGACATAGCAAATATTTTAGTCACGTCACATGCCACGTTAGTAACACAATTAACCAACTGATAGTGTTAACAAAAAAGGACATATTTGAAAAAAAAAATTAAAAGAAGTGGGATATATTTGACAAAAAAAAAGTTTAGGGATATGAATGAAAACACATGTAAACGTTAGGGATATGGAATATATTTTTCCCTTTTACTATGTTCTTATAAAGCATTTCCACTCAAGCGCATAGTATTTAATACTCTTCTATTTAATGATGTTTCAATTAATGCTTTTTTCTTCATTCATTTTCTATATCTCTGACTCTTTTGATGTCTTTGACTGTCACTATTCCATTGTTATTATTCATGCATTTATTGCATTTACGGTTTCTTCCATCCTCATTTTAATGCTATTTTATTCTCATTGGTTGGTTCCTTCCATGCTTATTTATTGCTCTTTCATTTAATGCTCCTTGATATGTGCTTCTTTCCTCCATTTCTCTCCAGCTTCCTACTTTTATCTCTGACATTCCTCACTGACATTTTCTCTATCTGCTCTTTTGTGATTTTGACTGAAATTATCAACATCATGTCTCTATCTACAACCATTAAATGCTTTTCATCTCCTGCTTTCTTTCTATTCTTTTTTTTTTTCAAAATTCAAAATTTCAAAATTGTAATTATAATGGTTAAACTTCTGTTCGTGTTCTTTGCTTCGTCCTCTATCATTGTAGTTCCTTTCTTTCTTCCACCATTTTTATCAGGTGCAATTCCTTTCTTTCTTAATACATGTGGTGCATTTTGAACTGGGGAAAATTTTTATCTACGGATTTGAAGTTGAAAGTTAGAGTTCCAATCATTCTACTCAGGAATATTGAAAATTCATGGGTCTATAAAATGGAACAAAACTATCAATAAGTAATTTTGGAGATCATGTCATAGAAAGAAAAATTATTTTAGGTGACAAAGTTGGAGATAAAGTGTTTATTCCAAGGTAGTCAATGACCCTATTTAGTTCAAGATTACCTTTTAAATTTAACAGAAGATAATTTCCGTTAGTAGTTCATTTTGCAATGACGATTAATTAGAGTCAAGGTCAACATAATCAATAGAGATTGTATTGACGATTCAAAAGTGGTTTGATAATTCTAGGTCTTTACCATAAAGGTAAATGTAAAAACTCAATAATGAATGTTGTGTATAAAGAAGTATTCAATAATATTAAATTAATTTTTTGAGTATTTCGATATACTTTGATATTCATAATTGGTTGAAATGAGTTATCTGTCAGACAAATAAATAATTAATTTCATATATTATTATATTCCTGATTTACTTAACAATAAAGACTCATGCATCGCACGGGAGCATGACTAGTAAAGTAATCAAACTCTCAAGTTAACTCTTACACTCACACGAGTTTATGATTCTAAGTTTCAAAATCGAGTCAACTGAGTCTTAAACTCAAAAATCGGTCAAACTTGATCAAAATCATTTGAAATTGTGAAGTTGGACCGAGTTTGAACAGTGACACTCAATTTAAACACTAATAACTTTTTCATTTAGACTATGTTTTAATCAAATGACAATACCCTTTAGAAACATCTTTGAGTCTAATTTCAAATGATAAACAAATTTTGTTAAAAAAATATTTGTGATTTAGGAGATATGATCAAAACAGTGATCAAAGGTAAGAAACAATCAACTTTTTGTAGTTTTCAGTTTTATTTTAAACAATCATGACTTTCTCATTTGAAATACATTTTAAGCAAATGATATATTGTTGTAAAGATCTTGAGTCTAGCTTTAATTGAGATAAGTTTCATTTAAAAAAATTTACCGTTCAGGAGATATGATCAAAACAACGACCAAAGGTCAGAAGTAGTAGACTTCTGAGTGTTACTAGTCAACTTGCAATTTTCAAATTTAATTTAAATATTTATAACTATCATTTAAACTATATTTTAAGCGAATTTAACTTTATATGTACAAGGACTAAAATACTAATCGATCATTTATGACTCATAATGTCTAGTTTTATGGGCTTTCTTTTCTCTGTATATACTGAATTAATGGTTGTTTTCAATTATTTTATTTTTAAGGAGAAGAAACATGTTGACACCTAATGGACATAGCATATTGTAACCAGCTTATGGTTGTTCTCATGTTAGTTTAAGTATTTCTAATTATTTATGACTTTCTATGTTATAGTGTTAGAAGTACATATATATATATATATATATATATATATATATATATATTTTAAGGGGAGAGTATATGTAAACTCTTATGAGTTTATCATTCAAGTTTACCCCCTCTCTGAGTTGAGGTAAACTCTCGAATCTGACTGCCTTGATGACTAGTTTTAAATATATTTTTCATATACATCAATTCTTTGTTTGTAGGTTCAGTTAGAGTTAAATTTTAACCGAATCGAGCATATCAGTCTTGTACATTAATAAAAGACTTATCTTATCATAGTCAATTTAGTTCAATTTTAAGTGACCTAGTTTGATTTGAGGAGTGTCGATTTGGTTTATATTTGATTTTGTAAGAAAAAAATAAAAACAAAATTTATCATGAGAAGTTAGAATATGTATTATTGTATATTTGTTAGTTCTTTAGTTATTTGAGTTAAAATATTAGTTAAGTTTTGGTTTTGTATTCTATTATATGTTGTGTTATGTTATACGTTAATTTGGTCAAGCATTTACATAAATTATCAATGGCATATCTTAGTGTAGGCAAGCACTTTGCAGGACTTATATGGTCACAGGACAATAAGTCATGGCTCCTCGTGGTGTTCCAAGGAAATCTAACCAAGGATGTGAGAAACATCCCACGACTTAACTTGGCCAAGGATAGCGTATGACGGAACACATGTAGGTCAAGAGACGAGACAAGTCATGGTTCCATTACACATTTAGGATGCCTTGAGCTGTTTAGAGGCAACCCGACCTAGCAATCCTTGAAAATATGGAGGACCAAGTATTTTTCACACCCAATCATATTCATAATCATATCATGTCTCTAAGACAAACAATCTCTAGTCAATGGAATAATGTAAGCAAGGGAAGTCGGCAAAATGGATCTGTAACCTTAGAAAAAAAATTGGGTTTGAGGGTTGGGCACAGGTCTAAGCCCTGAACCCATTGGCTGTTGGTAGACGAATTGGGAATGGGCCCTTCGGGGTCCCTTTCTCAAGTGTAGAACAAATACCAATGTGAATAATCAAATTATCACTAACACACCCTCACTCATATCAGAATAATATCACCAAACGAACCACACCATGCAGGCAAAAGGGCACACACTAGCAAATGTAAGCGTCAAATAGTGTCACTCTAGTATTGCTAGGCATGTATATTAAGAATTGTGACATAGTGTTTGTAATACCCATAAAAAAATAAAATATAAATCAATGTTTGCGAACTGCAGTCATTATTTCAGTATACGGTACGGTTTACCTGTATAATACTATTTATGTATATGGTGCTGTTCACTTATACAATCGAAATGTCAAGTACTAGATGTGGTTTGGTCATTAGAGAAAACTAAAAAGAAGTTCGTGGGAAAAATAATAACGTTTTATGTGTGAAAATACCTTCATGGACTAAAGTGAAAGGACTGAATTGAAAAGAAATTTAAAGGTTTAAGGTGAAATGATAGTTTTTCTCTTAAGTTTTCAATAGTAAGTCGCCTGCAACTTTTCTATGATTGCACAGTAACCGTGAATGATTAACGCGTGAATTATTTTATTAGAAATGTCATTTTCATGAATAGTAAATTAAATATTTTATTAGTGCATAGTATCAAATAGTACCATTGACTTTTCTTATAAATAGGTCCTTTCATTTCACTTCTAAACTCACACCTTCAATTTCTCTTCTTCTCTCCTGAAGTTTCTTTTGCTCTGATGCTAGGCCTCTGAGATTTTGGGCCTTTCCTTTTCAACTTAGGTAAGGATACTATGCCATTTCTATGTTTGATTTTTAAAAGTTATTTTCTTAAGTATGCTCTGTGGTTGCGACTTTGGCTGATCTTCCACATCAGAAAAACTGTCCTTAGCTGCTTACATATTATTTTGATTCTCTGATTACCAAAATAGAATGTAAACTGTGAAAAATACATGTCTAGGAAAGTTCTGGTTAAAGAAAGACCTGATTTTTAAGTGTGTCCATTGCGACTCTCTACTCTTTCCTGGGAGCTTACCTGGTGTACTCTTTTATAAATTGTATTCTCTATTTCTAGTATGAACAGTCTCCGTATATATAAATAATGACCGTATATATGAATAGTGCCATATGTATGAACAGTATCTGTACTATGAATAGCAACCATATATATGAATAGTAACTGTATGTATAAACATTATCTATACGTATGAATAGTGAGGGTACATATGAATAGTATTATATGTATAAACAGTGTCTGTATAAAAACAATTCTAACTTGTTTTCTCTAATCTTTCATGAAAATCTCCGTAGCGGAATACTGAAATTTATCTGTGTACTCTTGTCCGTAACGATTTAGAGAAGTGATACTCGTACGGAATCGAGGTGAGTGAAACGACCCCATTTTAATAGAGTTTTAGCATTACTGGTGATAAAAAGTATGTTGTAGGACACTCCCAAGATTCATAGGGGTAAATTGGATTCAGAATGACGAATCTAAGAAAATAATTAATCTAAAAGTATGGATAAAACGAAACAAGTATTTCATAATGATGTGAAGTTTGAATCTTTTCAAAAATAGTTTAATTGTTATCTTGATTTGTGGTTTATAAATCTATAATATAGTTATATATTATACCTGTTATATGAATGAATATTACATTGTACTTCTAATTATGATATAAAATACTGTGCTATTGATTGTGATTGAGCGGGACAGTACCTCCTCTCATGGCAAGGCAGAAAACCCGGTTTAAAGAGTGTCTTGACCAATGAGTGTGGAGACAACGATTCCATCAGTAGGGATATAGCTCGGATGGGTGACAAATCCGTGAGGCGCCCTAGCTAAGAGGATGAGGTTGTGCGTTATGGCGGAAATATACAAAATTGGTGAGCCGACCTATGTGCGCTCTCTGGGATATATTGTCATTGATGAGTACTAGTAACGTTTGTTGAATTGGATGAATTTTTATCTTCTTGTATGTAATTTCTAACTATGTCTATTGGTTGAGTATGAGCCTTCGGGTATACTTACATGACTGGTGATGTATTTGAATTTTATTAACGTGAGGCCGATTCGCTCACTGAGTTTTAAAGCTCACACTTTTTGTGAAACCTTTTTGTTCAGATCAGGTTGCCGATGAAGAATATCCGCTAGAAGAGTAGATCACTTTGGACCTTTCCGCTGTCGGGTAGGCCCCTCTTTTGTTATAGATTATGTTGCTCTGTAATCGTCTAGGACATGTAGGTCAGGGGTTTGGCATTTAATCTGTATGTCAGTATAATAATATATTTTATATTGATGATCTATTATTATATGCAAATCATCTCTATGATTTTCAAATAAAAAAATTTGATATGTTTTCTTCATATTTATTAAGGAATTGTTATTTTGATAATATAGAGATAATGACTAATAATTTAACTTGTAAGTAGAATTTATCGAAAGGCTTACAGTGATGAAATATTCATCATTGTGCCAGTCATGTGCCTAGAAAACGGGTCGTGACAGTGTTCAATTCAAGGAGTACATAAGGATATGATGAGTAATAATATAGTTGCTAAGTGCATTTTAAAAAATTATTTTTCTTTTTTCTTTTATACTTTTTTTAACTTGAGAGAATTAAATATTTGACCAAATAGTCACTATATAGTTTTATTTATTTTTTTATTTATTTATTGAACTGATCATATATCTAAAAATGTTTTGTTATTTGAGCTAATAATAGGTAAGATAAATTGAAAAAAAAATATAATAAATTTATATACATTTGTTAAATTTTCATACTCCATAGTACCATGTCAATTTTAATTTCTTATAAAATCTATTTTCCTCATGTGAATTTTAGAATATATTATTTACTTGTAAAATATGGTATTGTTAATTAATCTTATTTTTTCTTTTAAAATATTAAAAAAAATCCATTCACATTGCAAAATAATTTAATTTGGTTCAGTTGAAATCAAACTAAATATTTTACAGCCGAAAACTAGACCAAATTAATTGGATTTTACTTATGAAAAATCAAATGGAACATTTTTTTAATTTAAATTGTTTTTATTCGATTTAGTTTAATTTGAGTCCATTTAATTGATTTAAATCGATTTTAAATCCCGTCCTTGTCAATGTCACCAATATAGTTAATAACAGCAGAAAGGCTTAATCAAATAGTAGCTACTAACAACAAATTAAAACTCAAAAAATGATATAACATCTCTTTATTTAAAACCCATGCAGGGACTAAAAAAAACAGTGCACTTATTATGTTCCCATCTTAAACAAATAGCAAACAAGACCGTTGGAATGTCAATTCAAACGATCGTGCGAACGAAATTTAACCACGTCGTATGCTCATTTTCGACCGCACGATAATAAGCATGATCGACGGCTGCGCGTGGGTCCTAGGATTCGGTTCCTGGTGTAAGCAAGTGTTGGAATTTGAAGGATCCTATGTTGATAGCAGCGAGCGAAGCAAGCTATGGAGGCTTCGTACCGGAAAATAACGAAACTCTCCTCTAGAGACAACAAATCTCTAAAATTAGAATATATATTCCTATATATGTACTCAATTTATTATCTTTATAGACTAAAATAATGACGAAACAGAATTGGTTTGTCTTACCGGAGCATGATTGACAGTAGAAAAAGTTAACGACTAACCCTAACTTACATAAATTCAGCAATCAATGAGACTTCTCGCCAAGAACATTGCGTCTTCAACCTAATTGATCCCTGAACCCTCATTCTCAATTTTCAGAGTTGACGGGCTAGATCTCAACATCATATCGGCTGAAGAGCTCAAGGATGACGGCCTCTTCTCCAAGATGAGTGTGTACGCCGTCGTTCGATCACCGGCGATCCCCAACATTACCAGATTTTCAAATCCCAGTCCATAGACAAGCCGGCTCCATCGCGACTTGGAATTTCGCGGCCAATTTCTCCGTCAGCGAATCGTTGGCAGCGCAGAACAGATTGATCCTGAAATCGAAGTATTCTGCCACCGTCCTCTGTTGAGAAACAAGAGAATCGGTAGGGTTCGAGTGCCGGTGAAGGAGTTACTGGAGCATGTTGAAATTTAATATAATATATATCCTATTTTGGATTAGCATTAATCAATTATTAAATATCATTATTATATTAACTATATTATTCTAATACATAGCATTTAATATATGAATATTATAATTGGGCTTTTATATTGTGAGTGGCCCGTGATGGGTTGGGCCAATCACATAGCATGTTGAGAAGTCCCTGCTCTCGTCTGATACTAAATAGACTGACATCCCATTAATCAGTCTAACCCTAGACAGAACTTATCAGACAGAGAGTAGTACCACTCTCACACAACCCTAAGAAAAATTTCCTCTGTTTTACTGTTCGAGATGGATAGCGCAGTAATGCCAGGTACATGTTCTGTTCATCCCTTTTATGTTCTGTTAATTAATATGCTACAGTTTGTACCTACACCGATCTAGGATTAGAAAATTAATCCTGTTAATTCCTTCAATGGTATCAGAGCCTGGTTCGTAGTACAAACTATAGCTATTAATTAGCAATTTTTTTTTCTGATTTTCGAAATTCCTTAAACCCTAATTTTAGAACAAATTTCGTTTGTCCTAATTTAGTGGGTTAATCTCGAAATTGTTTTAGGGTTTCAATTCAACACTATAACACGAATCAAGTATGCAAAAATCATAGAGTTTCATTGGGTATTTTGTGAGATTTAAAGTTTTTTTAAAACTTTTTTTTAATTAAACTTCGAATTCGATTTGCTTTCAAATCAGCGAATGTTTTCCTAAATTGATCTAGGGTTCTTCATCTACGCCATTACTTGAGTAACATATCCAAAAATCAGACGTTTTCATCGAGGGAGTTGAGAGATCCAAAGTTTTTTTTAAACCGGTTTTTCTCCAAATCTTTCGAAAATGGTTTCTGCAAAAACACCCACTAATTTTCAAAATTGATTGAGGGCTTCTCCTTTTCGGAAGATTTAGAACACAAACCCTCAAGAAAACGTGATTTTCGTGGCCATTTGAGTGAGATTGAACCTGGTCGCGCTTGCGGGTCGCGCGACCCGGTTACAGTCATCCGGGCGAAGGGGATGACCTCCCCTGTCGACGCCCACGCGTGGGCCTGGCGCGTGTGGCCGCGTGCAGCGTCTTCCAGGCCCCAAAATTTTTTAATTTTTTTTTGAAAAATTAAATAATTACATAATATTATTTTTGGTAATTTTTGGAAAATTTTCCGGGACCCCTAAGTATTTTATTGTATTTAATCCGAGACTATTTTGCTGTTTTAATTATCGTACTCTCGGATTATTGGACTGAAATTTTTTGTGGAAGTTCCTCACTCTGTTAACAACATCTATGTATGTTGTACTCTCCCCAGTAAGCTATCTTAGTGATGGAATTAATTTCAGTCCATATGAAAATTATTCCCTTTTATTATTTTTGAATTTTCTGTTATTTGTTTGTTTATTCTTTTCCCTCATTAATAATTAATTATTCTGTTGAATATAATTGCCTTTTATTTTGTATGATTGTGAACTCACCTATCGTGGGCACAGTTATGCAAAATATTCGATTTAAATGATTAAAATTTCATTTATTTTATCCTTTTTTTAATCATTATTTTTAGTCTAATTTATTGCATTAATAATAATTATATCCTATCGGTATATTATTATTAATATAATTTTCTTATACAATACCATGTTATTCATACCTCTATCAATTATTTTGAATACCCTATCGGCATTCAAAATTTAGATAATGATATGAGGTCTAAAGTATTGTATTATTATATTTCTTGTTTATTTTGGTCCGGGACCCTTAGGCGGGACCAGGTAGACAAGAAATTCTCTCTAACAGGCTTGATTGGCTGTGCACATAGAAACATTTAATTATCTTATAGCATAATGACATTATGCATATTAAATGTTTTCTTTTTGTTGTTTTAATGCCAGCCTCCCTGCCTATGCAATTAACTTCTGTCAAAACACTAAATGAGACCAATTTTGAGGACTGAAAAGAATCTCTGGATTTGTATTTGGCCATCACTAATATGGACTTGGCCTTGAGAGAGGAAGAGCCCCCAGCTCTTACTGCTGAGTTCACTGTTGCTGAAAGGGCTTCTCGTGAAAAATGGGAGCACTCCAACAGGGTGTGTCTCATGGTGATGAAATACACCATGGAGAAGTCTATTAGACAGAGCATTCCAGAGAACAAGAATGCTAAGGATTTTCTGAAGTCCGTTGGTGAGAAATTCACCACTTTTGACAAAGCTCAGAAAGGCCAGTATCTCTCTCTGATTGAGAAGACTAAATATGATGGTATTAGTGGAGTTCGTGAGCACATCATGAAGTTAGTCCACTATTTTAATAAACTGAAGTCTCTCAAGGTTGATCTTGGTGAGAGCTATCTAATCTGGCAAGTACTGGAGTCACTCCCTTCTCAGTTTGACGTTCTGAAAACCTCCTACAATACTCAGAAAACTGAATGGACGATTGATGAAATGATTGCCATTGTCTCTCAAGAAGAGGATTCCATAAAGAAAGGGAAAGCACACAGTGTTCAGTTTGCTGCTGCTTCTTCTTTTGGTGCTAAGTCTAAGAAAAGGAGAGGTCACAAAGAAAAGTTTCAACGTGACAAGAAGAAAGGGGGAAAAGTTTCTCAACACTTAGAGCCAAAGAAGAATTTTTTCAAAGGAAACTGCAAGTATTGCAAGAAGTATGGCCATAAGGTGGATGATTGTTATACTCTAAAGAGGAAACTTGACAAGCAAGGTACACTCCTAGCTTTGGCTTGTTATGAATCAAATATGATTGATGTTGCTCCCAATACTTGGTGGTTTGACTCAGGTGCAACCATTCATGTTGTGAATTCTTTACAAGGGTTCACAAGCCTGAGGAAGCCAAGTAATGCTGAATCCAATATCATTGTGGGAGATGGAGCTAGAGTATCTGTCACATCCCAAAACTTACATGTGATATAAACATAAAATACCTAGGGTGTACCTCCGTGGTACCCCATAATCTCTGTGAACATTCTTAATATCCATAATTATGTGAATCATAAATATTCCAAGAAAGATATTTTGTATACATATTCAGAAAATGTTCAACTTTCAAACACTATACAGTACTATACAACCTCCCAAGCCTAGGTGACCTATTAGATTACAGAGCGTTTCCTAATCCTTACCAATTGTTTACCAGACAAAAGTGGAGTATATCCTTAAATGCTATAAATTCTTCTCCTCAACCACTGTATCTGAAAAGATAATCATGGAGAGTGTGAGTTTATCATAACTCAGTGAGTAAACAACTGTACATGAAAATATCATAAGCACAAACACCACATTTACTAATACAATCAATCTATCATTTATTTTAAATAATTATAGTATTATATGCCATAAATACTTGCACTGAGTGACTTGGGAATTTAACCCTCAAACTCTTTGTGCATAGGTTTTCACATTTATACACCGAGTAGTATGGGACTCTAACCCTTTCAAACTCGTGTATTGATTTTCACATTTATACACCGAGTAGTATGGGACTCTAACCCTTTCAAACTCGTGCATAGGTTTTCACATTTATACACCGAGTAGTATGGGACTCTAACCCTTTCAAACTCGTGCATAGATTTTCACATTTATACACCGAGTAGTATGGGACTCTAACCCTTTCAAACTCGTGTATTAGATCTCGTAGATCTTTTGCTCATCAATAAAATAGTGAGAATTTATCACAATATAATTACTATGAAATAAATGAATTTACACATATTTTTATTCCCTTGAATGTCTATCATCAACCATAACAATCATCATATATTATCAACAGCGAGATTGATTATTTCTCACTTCAATAATGTTATAAACAAGACTTGTATTGTACCTTATCTAATAAGATCACATTAGTTTAGTAAGGTTATTCACTTACAAAATGTTCCAATTTATTCAAGGAACAATCACATCTAGTTCTTTAGTCAACTAGAGAAATCAATTCTCAAAGGTAATAAAATACCTTCCAATGATATTATACTTTTTCTCAACCTGAACACACACTGATAATCTTCTCAATTTCACAAATAACGCAAATGGGATTTATATTGTGCTTTGACTAATTTATTAAATTAATTTTTGCAAGGTTGCCTACTCACCTGGATTCCATGCTCTCGGCGCTCCCACCTTGCGCCCCAATCATCCCTATTGTAACCAGGTAAAAACCATTAGGGTTACAAAATAGAGAAATTTCCTATCACTACTCTCGACCTTTACTCACATCTTAAGTCATAACTCCTAACCGGTAATGAATTTCTAAATGACACTTATACCATTGGAAACTAGACTCAAAGAGCTTTTCAACGATATTAAAAAAAAAACTGATGCTACAGTAATACGGTCAACGCAGCTACAGTAACGTTGACCGAGTCAATGCTACAGTAACGTTGACCGAGTCAACGCTACAGTAACGAGAAAATCTGGAAAAATTTTCTCGTTGAACAGTAATTTATGGGGAAAATTTTCGATGTTCTTCGTGTTATTCATCCAAAAATCCTAAAATCATATCTAAAACAACATTTCTTTTGATTTCTTCCATGGGTTTTCATCCTTAATGTCTAAGGAGTGTTTTAACACCAAAACCCCCAATTTCTACCAACAATCCAAGCTCAAATCTCAAATTTTCATTAAGAACACTAACTTTTTCAAATATCCAAATTCTACGAAATTTCTTGTTCTAATAACATCATAAACCAGCTAAGAATGTTTTACATTAACATCCACACTTAAATTCATCCATTAAAACTCAAAATCTTAATTTTCTTCCATAGGTCCGAAAATGGAGAAAAAGAGAAATAGAGTAGATAAAACTTACCTCTTTACCTCTAGAACTCATGAGAATCGGAAGTATGGTTAGAAAATACAAGATCGCTGGATGAAAATTTGAGAAATGATTGAAGAAGGGAAGATGGAAATGAACGAAGAACATGAAGCCTCGGAAGGAAGAAGGAGAAGAAAAACTAATAATTGTATGTGTGGGCCCCACTAATTTCTTTTTCGATAAAATCGCTCATAGCCACCTTAGCTTATAAGATTTGTTCACTTTAATCCCTCTCGATGTCTCAAATACCACTTTAACCTCGAATCCATCATTTTTTCGGTACCGGACTCATAATTCATTCTCATAAGCTTTATTCTTCCTCTTAGGTTTCTATTTGGTCATTTCTCAAAAGTCCTCTATACTTTCTTTTCTTTTCACTTTTGTCCTTGAGAATTTGTAAAAATTTCCTAAATTAAAAATTAAAATTTCTATTCCCAGATTTTCTTCACTAATTCAAAAAGCACATTTTCACGTAATTAAATTTTTCACTAAATTTCAAATTAGACTTTAAATATTTATATAAATTCTTGAGATATTACAGTATCAGTGGAAGAAATAGGAGTAGTTACATTGCTTTTACCTTCTGGACATACTTTATTGTTAAAAGACGCTGTTTATGTACCTTCTATGAGAAGGAATTTGATTTCAATTTCAGCTTTGGATAAATATGGCTACACTTTTGAATTCAGTAATGGAAAAGTTTTTATTAGTTTTAATTCTGTTACTATCGGTTCAGGAGTATTATGTGATGGGCTTTACATGCTGAATTTGAAGAATATGTCTGTTAACTCTGTTGTTGGAAATAAGCGTAATAGGACTGATGAAAGTTCTTCTATGCTGTGGCATAGACGCTTAGGGCACATTTCTAGGCCCCGGATTGAAAGACTAATTAAGGAAGGCATTCTTCATGATCTCAATTTCTCTGATTTTGACGCTTGCATCGATTGCATTAAAGGCAAGCTCACTGCCAAGACTAGGAAGAAAGGAGCAAATAGGTGTGATGATGTGTTGCAGTTGATTCACACAGACATATGTGGACCTATTACACCCACTGCTATGGGTGGATATAGGTATTTTATTACCTTCATAGATGACTTCTCGAGATTTGGTTGGATAGATCTCCTCCAAGAAAAATCCAGTTCCTTGGATGCCTTCAGATCCTTCAAGGCTGCTATTGAATTAAAGACTGGAAAGAAGATTAAATGTGTGAGGTCCGACAGAGGAGGTGAGTATTATGGTAGATACAGTGAGACTGGGAGAAATTCAGGACCATTCGCCAAATTTCTCGATGAATGTGGAATTGAAGCTCAATACACTATGCCTGGTACTCCTGAGCAGAATGGAGTTGCAGAGAGACGTAATCGAACACTCTTGGATATGGTAAGATGCATGATGAGTCATACATCATTACCAGTTTTTCTTTGGGGAGATGCCTTAAAGACAGCTGTGTACATCCTTAATCAGGTACCTAGCAAATCTGTGCCGAAAACTCCCTACGAACTGATGAGTGGAAGGAAGCCGAGTTTGAAACACTTTCACGTGTGGGGTTGTAAAGCAGAGGTTAGACCCTATAATCCTCAATTGAAGAAGCTTGATCTTAAAACTATTAGTGGTTTCTTCATCGGCTACTGCGTGGGCTCTAGAGGTTGCAGATTCTATTGCCCTTCTTATTCTACGCGAGTTATTGAGTCTGACAGAGCGATATTCTTTGAGGATGATTTGGATAGTGGGAGTCATACACCACGACCAATCACTCTCAAGGAAGATCGGACCACAGCTCCAGCGTCGCCTGTTTTACTTCCCATAAATATTGTGGTTCCAGTCGCTCATGATGATGATCAGACACTTCAAGGAGGACATGATGTAGTGGTACCACCTGTTATTGAACAGGAAACTGGTGATGCTACTGAAACAGGTGTAATTGCACCGCAAGATGTAGTGGCACCGCCAAATGACATTGCAGAAGTACCTCTATTGAGAAGATCTCAGAGAGTACGCAAGCCTTCTATACCAGTTGATTATGTGGTGTATCTTCAGGAGCATGAGTTTGATCTCCATAATGATGACGATCCTATCACTTTCCAGGAGGCTATCTCTAGTTCTCATGCTTCTGATTGGCTGAATGCCATGCATGATGAATTAGCTTCTATGTCTCATAATGATGTTTGGGATCTTGTAGAATTGCCAGATGGTTGCAAACCGATTGGGTGCAAATGGGTCTTTAAGACTAAGCGTAGTCCAGATGGAAAAGTTGAGAGGTATAAAGCTAGACTAGTAGCGAAAGGCTATAGTCAAAAGGAAGGCATCGATTATAAAGAGACATTCTCATCAGTTTTTACGAAAGATGCTTTTCGGGTTGTTATGGCTTTAGTAGCTCACTTTGATTTAGAACTTCACCAGATGGACGTAAAGACAGCCTTTCTGAATGGAGATCTAGCCGAGGATGTCTACATGGTTCAGGCTGATGGTTTCATTGAACCAGGTAAAGATCATTTAGTTTGCAAACTTAAAAAGTCCATTTATAGACTAAAGCAGGCATCCAGGCAATGGTACTTGAAATTTGATTGTGTTGTCACTTCTTTTGGCTTCAAGGAAAATGCTTCACATCAGTGCATTTATTTGAAGACTAGTGGGAGCAATTTTATAATTCTTGTTTTATATGTCGACGATATTCTGCTTGCAAGCAGTTGTGTTAACCTTTTGACTGAGACAAAATTGATGTTAAATAGCCACTTTGATATGAAGGACCTTGGTGATGCTTCAGTTGTTCTAGGCATCCAGATTTACCGTGATAGGTCACGTGGCATTCTTGGATTGTCTCAGAGAGGATATATTGAAAAGATCCTCAAGCAGTTTAACATGCATTCTTGCTCCCCATGTGCTGCACCTGTTCAGAAAGGTGACAAACTATCTAAATCTCAATGTCCTCAAAATGATTCAGAGATATCTGAAATGAGAAAGGTCCCATATGCTTCCGCTGTTGGCAGTTTAATGTATGCTCAAGTTTGTACTCGTCCCGATATCGCTTTTGCAGTTAATGCTTTAGGGAGATACTTGAGCAACCCAAGTTTGGGTCATTGGAAAGCCGTGAAGAAGGTCATGAGATATTTGCAGGGAACCAAGGATTATATGTTGACCTACAAGAAGTCTGATCAACTTCAGGTCATCGGTTATTCTGATTCTGATTTTGCAGGTTGCCCTGACGACCGTAAGTCTACTTTCGGCTCTATTTTTATGATGGCAGAAGGAGCTATTTCTTGGAAGAGTGTTAAACAGACTCTTACAGCTACTTCTACCATGGAGGCAGAGTATGTCGCTTGCTATGAGGCTACTTCTCAAGCCGTGTGGCTGAAAAACTTAATCTCTGGTTTTCACATTGTTGAAAGCATTTCTAGGCCACTTGTGATATACTGTGACAACACTGCTGCTGTTCATTTCTCTCAAAACAACAGAAGCTCTTTTCGATCAAAACACTTTGATATCAAATATCTGTTTGTTAGAGAGAAAATTCTGGAGTTTCAGACTCGTATTGAACATCTCGCTACAGAATACATGTTGGCGGATCCACTAACTAAAGGCTTAACTGTTAAAGCTTTTCAGAATCATGTAACCCATATGGGATTAGTTAAGTCTTTTGATGTTTTGGGTTAGTGGGAGTCTGAAATTTTACATTTACTCAATTGTTATTCTTATGAGATATGTATGAGATGACGTCACTTTTGTTATCATATCTCTTTTATCATTTTCAGATGCTTGGACTATTCTTGGATTGCATATTTCTTTTAATTAATTATGCTTATCCATATTCATTATTCTTTATATGAAATATGGGCTTTTACTTTGTATAATTTACTTCCCTATCGGATACTATTTCTGCATCGTTAAAGCTTATGTTTATTGACATGTGCTATAAATATAGTTGGTATTTTAGCCTTAATGATTATTATATTTTAATAATTGACTATTGCTATCCAAGTGGGAGAATTGTTGAAATATAATATAATATATATCCTATTTTGGATTAGCATTAATCAATTATTAAATATCATTATTATATTAACTATATTATTCTAATATATAGCATTTAATATATGAATATTATAATTGGGCTTTTATATTGTGAGTGGCCCGTGATGGGTTGGGCCAATCACATAGCCTGTTGAGAAGTCTCTGCTCTCGTCTGATACTAAATAGACTGACATCCCATTAATCAGTCTAACCCTAGACAGAACTTATCAGACAGAGAGTAGTACCACTCTTACACAACCCTAAGAAAAATTCCCTCTGTTCTACTGTTCGAGATGGATAGCGCAGTAATGCCAGGTACATGTTCTGTTCATCCCTTTTATGTTCTGTTAATTAATATGCTACAGTTTGTACCTACACCGATCTAGGATTAGAAAATTAATCCTGTTAATTCCTTCAGAGCAGCCTGGAGACGACAAGTCGATGCAGTATGTGAATTACCAGGTGAGGAGAAGGTCGGGAAAGCCCAGAGGCGTCGTTAATGTGTCTTACAAATTTGGGGAAACTTCCATGGTGGCTCTGTCACCGTATGAAGCGGAGCCTGTAGTGGTGTATCCTCATCCGTACTGTGCGCTTCTGCTGCAGCCTCAATATGGGTTTCAGGCCCCGCCACCATATGTCGGGTACCCGATGTCGATACCTGAATGCGGATACGAGCACCAGAATCAGCCTGGATATGGGCACCTGCGACCTCAACCTGAATGCGGGTTTGGGCACCCACCTCAACCGGGTTACGGGCATCTGGCACTGCTAGTTGAGGAACCAACAAGGTAGAGGAAGCTTGGAAGTTGGAACGAGACAGGATTTAGATTTTTTATTTGACTTTCAAAAAAAAATGAAATTTAAGCTATTAATTAAAAAATTTAACGGTTTAAATTAGTTCAAAAATTTTATTTAATTTTAAAACCAAATAAAGAATCTAAATCTAGTTGGTGGGAGGAGTGAGTTCAAATTCTCTTCATATTTAGCTTTAAATAGAGGGTGTAACGTGCATATTGTGGCTACTTTTAAATCGATGACCATCATTTAAGGAAGAAAATTGGGAGGATTTATTGCTTCTTCTTCTTCTTCTTCTTCTTCTTCTTCTTCTTCTTCTTCTTCTTATTAAAAATAACAAACTGAACTCTGTTTCACACTTGAAAGAATCTAGATTCGATTATTCGATGTGTGATATATGATATTTAATGCAACTTTGTAACGAAACTCGAAACATGTAATTTGCAAGTGTTATTATTATTTTTTTTATAGAAATTATAAGATATCAATGTACTAATGATTTAAGCATGAAAATATAAAATCTCATTTTTAAATCATGAAATATCAAAATTAAAAGACATCATTTCAAAACATACCAAACTATAATTTATTTTATTTATTATATGAAATACGAAATATTCATGAAAATACTACATTTCTAAAATATAATAGTCTCGCAAATTGTTAGATTATCATTTCCACTTAAAGAGCAAAATGTTATAATCCCATAATACGGAATAACTTTTTAAAAAAAGAAAAAGCAAATCTTATATATTTACCTTTTTCAAGTATGTTTTCCATGTAAATACCCCACGATGGTTTCGAAACTACAAAATTGCCGGCAAAACTGAAAAGGATCAGAGAAGAGGGAGCTGAGAAAACGATGTCTTTGTTGAAATGCCAACGAAAGCTGTCATGCGTTGTCGAAATATATACATATATATATATATATATATATATATATATATATACACACACACACACACACACACGGGGCTAACAAGCCAAATTCAAGCCTCTAAAACTAGTTCACTTGCAAGAATTGCATAGGCTGTTACAGCAATGGCAATCAAGGTTCACGGGGCTCCGAATTCCACAGCCACTGCGCGCGTTTTGCTTTGCCTCTGTGAAAAGGGCCTCCAATACCAGCTTCACCCTGTAGATTTGGCTGCCTCTCTCCACAAAACACAACCTCACCTTTCTCTAAATGTAACACTTCGATCTCTCTCTATCCTCTCAACTTCATATATATCAGATAGTTTTCAATTGATTTCCCCATCCTTTAATGAGAGAATTTGCATATTTATTAACTTTTCCTTTTACTTCTGCCATCTGTTTGATGTAGCCGTTTGGGCAGATACCTGCTTTAGAGGATGATGATATCAGTGTGTTCGGTAAGATTCTATTGGCTTCTATATATCAAAAATTATATTTCTTTATATATAGGAGATTAATTCTGTGATATATTGGCATGCATGCATGCATGCATGGCCAGAATCAAGGGCAATCAACCGCTATTTAGCAAGAAAGTACGAGAGCAGTGGAAGTGAACTGCTTGGATTAAAGAGCTCGAGAGAATCAGCAAGCGTAGATACATGGATGGAAGTGGAGGGTCACCGGTTCAATGCCCCTATTTCCACGATCGTACACCAGATCATGGTGAATCCAATATATGGGTTAGCTCCAGATGAGCAAATAATCGAATCTGAAGTGAAAAAACTAGAGACGGTTCTCGAAGTTTATGAAGAAAGGCTGTCCAAATGTAAATATCTTGCAGGAGATGATTATAGTTTGGCTGATTTGCACCACATTCCCTACCTGATATACTACATGAGAACTCCCAAAGCTTATGTGGTAACTAGTCGTCCCCGAGTGAATTGTTGGTGGAATGATATCTCTTCAAGGCCTGCAACGATCCTAGTTTCAGAAGCCATGAAGTTTTAGGATGGCTGGTGGGTCGCACATACGCGTCTTTATAAAATTTGTGGTCATTTAGTTTGTTGCTGCTTTTGGTTTATGCTCTGCGTTTCTCATCAATTGCCTGATGATATAAATATGGAAGGAATGGCATGTTTTGCTGTTGCTATTTTACCGATTTCCCTACTAATCTATATTGTGTTTCTAGTTTATGCATCTCAATTAAAAAATAACTGAGATAACATGAATCAAAAGATTAAAACTATACATTATTTTAGCCAAATCAATTTCTCACTGTGTTTGGCCAAAACAAAAATCTGACAGTGGGATTAGTCGAGTCTAAATAATGGAACGTGATTCTCTAAAATATTTTACTTCCTAGAGGTAGAGAGAGGAATGAGAATAGAAATGTGAAGCTCATTTGAATGCAATCCAATAAATTCTTTTGAGTTTCGACTTTATGGTGTTCCACTTTATTTGATAAAGCTCCTGATGAAATTTAGAGGATTTAAATCTTTCAAGTCATATGATTTCTATTCACTTTACCTTCATGCATCTAAATAAAAATTTAATCCATGAAGCGTCTTAATTTAAGTTTTTAAAAATTATATTTTTTTTAATTTAATTTTTTTCATTGCTAAATCACAAAATCTATCATTGTTATTTTTAAAAATTTTTATGGCTAAAAGCTACTTTAATTATATATATAAAAAAAAAAGAACAAATTAACACAAACAAAATTTTTCAAAAATTAAATTTAGACACTTGATCTTTTAATAACTAAATTGAAGAAAGTGTAATTTTTTAAAAACTAAATTAGTATTACTCTTCCTTTTTTTTTGGGTCAAAATTAGTAATTCAATCTATAAAATATACTTTTCTATCCTCTACATTTTTTCTAGCATTGTCAAAGAGTTGCCCAATATGAACCACCTTTTAAATGAGCTTAACCGGCGAATGGGTCACTTTTTAATATGTCCAAACATGACCCGCAATCTTAAACGAGTCATCTTGTTAGTCATTTTTTTTTATTTTATATATTTAAATAATAGAATATTAATTTTTTAGTAAAAAAATCTAATGATTTTTATTAAAATACAATTTATAATTGTAAAACATCACTTCTTTATATATTTTTAAATTATTAATAACTTTAATTTTTCATATTTTTTTTAAAATAATTATATTATATTTAAATTTGAAATTTTCATATTATTTTTTTAAAAATTACAAAAGTTTTCCTACCTAAATTTGCTTTGTTTATTTAATATAATATTATAAAATATGAAAATTGATAAAGCATAATTATTTATATAAAATAAATCACTTTTTTGCAATAAAAATAAAAAATAAACAGGCTGGCCATCAAGTTCTAGTTATTTGGCATGTGGGTTATAAGAACCAATTTGTTTATACCTATTTTTAAACCGATTAAAAATACGTGGTCAGCCACGGGTTAAACTTATTTTGACACTATAAATTGTTTGGGCCAGTCTCTGCATCCCTGTTCACTGTGGGCTAAACAAGTGTAACCACCAAAAAAAAAAGGGTCAAAACTCAAAAGTCAAACCCCCAGCGATTGAATGGAAGGACGTGTGTGTAAAACCCTAGTTGGCGGCAGCAACCTCAGATTGAGAGGAGGCAGAGGCCAAAGACAGAGCGACGTAACGAAACGATGAGACCTCTGGACGAGACTGAGACCACCGTGGTGTTCGAAAAGCTTTTCAAATTCGTCGGCAACAATCTCAAGAACATCATCGACAATCCCTCTCACGAAGGCCCCGATTCCCATCCCGGTCGCTACTGCTTCCGCCTCAACAAGAACAAGATCTACTACGTCAGCGACTCTCTCGTTAAGCGAGCCACCAACATAGCCCGACCCAGCCTCGTCTCTCTCGGCAACTGTATCGGCAAGTACACCCACGCCGGCAATTTTCACCTTACCGTTCAAGCTCTGAACTTGCTGGCCACCAACGCCAAGCACAAGGTCTGGCTCAAACCCCAGTCGGAGATGTCGTT
The DNA here is from genome assembly GCA_037074585.1 of Biancaea sappan. Lineage (NCBI taxonomy): Eukaryota > Viridiplantae > Streptophyta > Magnoliopsida > Fabales > Fabaceae > Biancaea > Biancaea sappan. The sequence goes on along the minus strand of CM073491.1, from coordinate 13,028,803 downwards.
CCTGTACGGTAATCACGTGCTGAAGAGTGCGTTGGGGCGGATCACGGAGAATATCTCGCCCGGAGATGGGGTTGTGGTGTTTTCCATGTCCGATATTCCGTTGGGATTTGGGGTCGCCGCAAAGTCCACGCAGGATTGTAGGAAGATGGACCCTAATGGAATTGTGGTTCTTCACCAGGCCGATATCGGAGAGTTCTTGAGGATGGAAGATGAACTTTGATTTCTTTTCTTTTTCTTTTTTTTTTAAAACCGAATTATTTGAAGTTTTGGAAGGTTTATGGCAAGTGGGTTGGTGCTGCAGTGGGAATTCTTCGGTTATATGTTAGTGGTGTTATCTAATCTGGATCACTACAAGTTTGATTCTTCTATGAATTACATGAATTATATTGAGATTTGAGAATCCTCTTTGTTAATTTTGCAGTGACTGTATTCACGTGTTTGAATTTGCATTCATCTTCCCCTCCCTGCAATTTGTTCTGTTTGATTTATCTGGTTACTCTCTTATTTGCCTCTAAGATTGCTTAGGACTTAATTCATTAGCCATATAGAGCAATTCGAGGTTTTAGTTTCACAAAGATGAAGAATATTTCACAATGTTGGTCCCCGCTGTTGCTCTTGCTAGGCAGCCCTTCTTTCCCCAATGCAATGAAAACAACGTAGGATTCAGAACTCTTGACAATTGCCATGGATGAGTTAATTGAATATTCTTTGGTGATCCATATTCATGGGCGGATCCAGTGTGTCTTGGACTTGAAATGAACCATGACTTACCAAGCATAGAAAAGGGTAAATTTAGGGCTGTTTGATTGGTTTGTTTAATTTAGTTACTTTTTGTTTTTTAATAAAAATAAAAAATAAGTTTAAAAATACGATTGGTTTAATTTAATGAAAATATTTTTTTAAAAATAATTTTAAAAAAATGTCTAAATCTAAAGATATTAAAAAAATATTTTTAGTGTTTCCTTTTTAAGTTTTGAAAACAAAGAAATGAAAAAGTAAAAAAAGTGGTGACATTTTGGAAATTATTGTAAAAATTATTGAAAAGGCGGTGACATTTTATTAATTACCTTGAAAACCACTAAAAGAGGGAAACAACGCTTCCAAAGCTTCATGCACTTGTGCCCCTTTCTCTCTTGCCGTCACTCAAGTTCAGCTCGCCTCTCTCGCCATTACTTTCCACCATTGCTCTTTGCCATTCTCCTCTCTTTATTGCTTATTTGGTTTATTCGAGTTGGAGCACGGGTGAGAATTAGGTTATTTGTCTATTTTGTTCTCCTCTCTGTATTGCCTATTTGGTTCTTCCTACTGGATTATTTGTGTGTCTTCCCTAAGTTTTAATATGGGTTAACCTATATATACTTATTTCTCTTCTTTTTTATTTTTCAAACCGCAATATATATGTATGTCTTTGTATTTGCCTTTCGAATCACAATATCACAGTATATATATGTTTGAGTACTTGTGCTGTGAATGACAAAATGGATTTATGTTCAGCTAAACTGTCTAGAAGGGGCGAGATTATTCATTATGATAACAACCACTTGCTTATGTTTTAAAAGCTTGTTTCTTATCTGCTTAATCAAACCCAAAAACCCACTATTTTTTTCTCCTTTTTCTTGTACGTTATTCTGAAAAAGTGTAGGGAACACCAACAAAATAATAATTAACTCAATGTATTGGTTTACATGCCAACTCATCACCTCCTTTACCTGTTCAATGTCTTCACCCTAATTCGTGCTTTACCAAAATTCACAAATTGCATCATTTCCTTGCATTATTTGTTGATGTTTATTGTTTTTGTTCTGTGATTGAGCTATTGTAACATTCCCATTACTATACTGTGAGGGGATTTTGTTGTGTTGAATACCATTACCAGTGGCATCTTTTCTGCATTAACTGTCTTATCCTCTACTGTTTTATCGGGTCCCCATCAATTTCTTTCAATGAACAGTCACAATTCAATTTTGAACTCATTTTGATAATAACTCCATTTTTTGTGTGTATAAGAAATAAAACCTATATACTATGCCAAATGTTTATGCAAGATGGGGTTTTTCATTAAGAAGTAAATTGGTTTGTGATTTGACAATATGCTGAATCTATCTTGTCAATCATTCGGTTGGTTGTGAAAGTAGCCTTAACATTTTAAAAGCATGCAACTTGGTGGATACTGTTTCTCGCATCATGCTTTCCTTATTGATAAATTTTCAACATAACACAAATGGACATTTAGATAAAGACATCAATGGAGGGAAAGACATTTGGATGTTTTGTCCAAAAGCTATCACATCATTGACTATAGGTTCTATAGCAAGTTGACTTGTAACTTTTAAGATTAATACTTGCATAATAAAAATTCTCTTTGTTGCATAACACTCTACTCTTTTAATTAAAAATTTTTTAATATAAAAATTTATTAAAAATTAAGAAAAATATTAATAGAAGAAGACATTTTATGAGAAAAGAAGTATCAAGGAGGGAAAAATATTAATAGAAGAAGACATATGCTTTTAATACATGTATATACGAAATAGCTTCATAGTAATATCTATCTACATTTGCTTTTAATATATCACTCTTATATTTTGCCTTTCATATTCATTCACCTCTTTCATTTATAATTTTTTTTAATATCACACTGAAATTTTCTCGATAAATTGAAATGTCAAATTATGTAATTAGAACAAAATGGGAGGGAAAAATGAAAAGGGAGATATTATGGAATGGTCAGCTCAAAATACAAAAGCTTTTATTCAGCTAGTATATGATCGAGTGAAGAACAATAAATTGCAATCATCAATATTTAAGACGAAGATTTGGAATGAAATAAATGATGAATTGACAAAAGTCATTGGACAAAATTATGGTGTTGAGAGATTGAAAGGGAAGTTTAACCGTCTTCAGATTCAACACCAAGAGTTTTCAACTTTGTTCTGTCGCACTAGAGTTACATGGGATATAGAATCAAACCGTGTAAATGCTAATGAAGAAATTTGGCAAGACTTTATTTCGATACGTGCAAGATTTATTGATTATTTTCATTATATTTGCAAATGCATTTTACTATAATTTATTTCATTTTTTTATACAGAAAGGACGACTCTATCGACAATTTAAAAGGCACGATTTTGAGCACAACTATGAAATTTTAGGTGAGATATTCAACACTAGCACTGCAACTGGTGCGTTAAGTCATGCCTCTACTCAAGAGCCACCAAATTCAGAAGAAGAGCAAGAGCTATAGGAAGATTTTCTTTCAAAAGGTGTGCATATCGTTTGATGTTGATGATGAAGGTTCCAAGGAGGGTGTACAAAAAATAAGGCAATTAGTTCGTCAAGTGAACGTTGACCAAAAGAGCTCAGGATAACGAAGTTAGACAAGCTAGAAGCATGCTTGGAACAATGGTCGGAAACAATGAGTGCAAGGACTGAGGCATGTAAGGCTAGGGCAGAACGATATAAAGCACAAGCAAACTCCGTGGATGATCCATATTCTATTGATACGTGCATGGAGTTATTAGACTCTATAGATAACGTTTCAAATTTTTTGTACAACAAGGCAACAAAAATATTCAAAGATCTAGATTGGAGGTGCATGTTCATCAAGATGTCAGCTTGTAGACGAAAGGTTGGCTAGAATCCTTTGAGTAGGATAATATGATTGATTGTAGAAATTATCAGTATTATTATTATTTCTTAATTTTGGCTTTTAAAACATTTTTTAGTACTTAAAAATTGTATAACTTTATTATGTGTGATCAATATATTTAAAGTTTATTATTAATCTATGATCAATATAGTACTTATATAATTTTATTATGCATGATCAATATGTTTTACATGTTTTAATAATTTATTATTAATCTATGTTAAAATTTTGAACAGATCAATGTCTATGGATGATTGTAGAGATAATTTACTCATTGAGAGTAGTACGGAGTCAAGTGACTTAGATAATGATTTAGGAGACTTAATCATGATTCAATTAATCATGGAGTACCAAAGGTCCCTTGTTGACAAGGTACTTTGTAGAACTTCTATGTTGACAGGAAAGATGTATACACTTTAATTTTTGGTTGGCCATGAAGCTAGATGTTATGAAAGTTTTAGAATGGACAAACATGTATTTTTAGACTTTTGTGATGCTCTAAAAAATGTGGCAAATTTCAAGGATGGTAAAAAAGTAAGTGTAGAGGAAGTAGTTGCAATGTTCTTAATCATATTTGTTATAGCTTGTGGCACATAATCGTTGCAAAGCGTTTTCAACATTCTCTTCATATAGTAATCAAATGGTTTAGAAGAGTACTTAGAGCTGTTTGCGTGTTGGGCACAATAACTATAAAACCTAGAAATCAAGGGAATACTCATAGATGCATTTTGGAGAATCAAAAATATTTTCCTTATTTTAAGGTAAACTATTACTTATATTGTTATTGTATTTTTAGATAATGAGTTTTCTAAGTTATAATAGTTAAATTTTGTTTCTATTATAGAATTGCATTGGTGCTATTGATGGCACACATGTTGCTACTTGGGCTTTTGCAATAAACAAACCGCCTTTCGTGGAAGAAAAGTTTTAGTAACATAAAACGTGATGATAATATGCGATTTTGATATGTTGTTCACCTTTGTGTATACTGGATGGGAAGGGACAACAAATGATTCAAGGGTGTTTTTAGATGCCTTGAAACCCGAAAACAATTTTCTCAAGTCTCAAAGAGGTATATCAACATATTAAAATATTATTAGTTAAATTGATATTTTATTACCACTTGAATTATATGATGAAATCATTTGTTTTTTCTTTTAACAGATCAATTTTATCTTGTTGATTATGGTTATACTAATATGCATGGATATCTTGCTCCATATCGTGGCCAAAGATACCATTTACAAGATTATTGTGGACAAAGTCGACCTAGAGGCAAGTTTGGATTGTTTAAACATAGACACTTTTCATTACGGAATGTCATTGAAAGGTGTTTTGAAGTATTTAAGGCAAGATTCTCCATTTTCAAATTATTGCCAAATTATCCAATAAGAAAGCAAAGACAAATTCCTACTGCTTGTTGCACTATTCATAACTTCATTAGGATGCAACGTGCTATCGATAGGCTATTTAAAGATTATTCTCAATAAGCTACAACAATACTAGGAGAACATGGATTAGAACACTAAGAAGGCATTATTGTTGATGTTGCTCAGACTGCTCAAATGGCACAAGTTAAAGAAAATATTGCCCATGAAATGTGGGAAAATAGAACTCGTTAGTATTATTTTTATTTTAAAAAGACTCTGATCAGTAGAGCTCATTTTATGTAATTAATTTGATTTGGATAAGTTTATTTAAACATATTATCTTATTTAGCAATTAATAAAGTGATTTGTACAGTTAAATAAATTTGTTTTTTGATTTCTTTATGTGTGTGTGTGTGTGTAAATATGATAACAAATTACTTGAAACATTAGTTGAAAATGAATAAGAAAAAATAGAAAACACATTAACCAAACATGTTTTCAAAATTTTTATTTCCTGAAATATTTATACCAAACATGTTTTCATTGTTTTCATTTTCTGAAAATAGTTTTCAACTTTACAAACCAAACATGTTTCTTAAAATAATGAAAACTGAAAATAAAAATGCATTTTAAGAAATAAAGGCTGAAAATGAAAATAGAAAATATTTTCACAAACCAAATAGACTCTTAAGTTGAGGTGTCAAAACGGGCCAATCCAGCCCATACGGGTTGGCCCGCTTCGAGTTAGTCTTGAAACGGGTCGAGCCGAGTTAGCCCATTTCTAAACAGGCTAAGCATAATGCTAACCCAGCCCGCGCCTTTTTCTTTTTTAAATTTTTTGTTTTTAATTAAATAAAAAATAAAAAATAATTCATTTGTTTTTAAAAAATGAAGAAATATATGAATTTATAGATTTGGAACTTAAAGAAAAGCTAAAAATGAAGCTATTCTTTTTTTTTAATTATTTTTTCTTTTTTAATATTATATTTTCTTATTAATTAATAATTAAGATCAAATAATTATATAAATTTGATATAAAATTATCTTTAAATGATTTCTTTTACTTCATTTGTATTTTTCAACTTAATATATATATATATATATAAATTAAATGTAAAAATGTTAAAAAAAAAAAGCCACCCCGCTAGTTATGTGAGTTTAATTCGCATAGCTCGCGGGTTATGCGGGCCGAGTCAATTCAGCCAGATTCTAAACGGGCCAAAAAATATTAGCCAGGCCCTTATCTTATACAAGCGGGTTGGGCCCGTTTTGACACCTCTACTCTTAGGTTTTAAATAGAATTGATTTTGGACATAATATAATTTATGTATGTCAAAAAAATGATTTTGAAAAATAGATCTCGTTTGAATATATTGGTTAGCAAAAATACTTTTGAATGTGCAATTAGCATGAAGGGTATGAATTTTATATTGTCTTATTTTATTTACCCTTATTTAATTTCAAATTAACTTCACTATTTTTATTAATTTCAATATAGTAATTAAATTAGTATTCTACAAAGAAAATTAATTTCATCATTTTTACCCTTTATTAATTTTTATAACCCTTTTTTTTGCGAGAGTAAATCCCGTGACCGTGGCTAGAGGTTTTAGCAACAGTTAAAATTGTTGCTAAAAGTGTTGTAGACTTTAATCATGGTTTTAACCATTGCTAAAGCCTGGCTACTAAGACAAGTATCGTGCTTGTCCCAGGATCCACGTACTTTTTTTGCTCATTTTCTTTTTCAATACAACATGGACCAAAACACAGTTTCAATATCATTTTAACCAATCTAAAATTCTATGACTAAATTGAAAAACAAAGTAAAAATATTGGGTTAAAAAGTAATTACATAGGAACTAAAATGAAAAATAAACAAATAGTATTGGGGTTTAAATGCAAATTTTTTTTAAAAAATAAGGCTCAATAGTATAATTTTCACCAAAACAAAAACCTCAATTGCAACACTCTTTTAAGCTATAGAACTTTTTCTTTTTTTTTCTTCATTTTCTTCCCTTTTTCTTCTCTTTTCCTCTTTCTCTCCTCTCCTCTCCTTCCCTCTTTTCCTCTATCGAGAATTCATATACCCAGCAAATTGGGTGGGGGGGTGGGGGGAGGGATCAAATGCTACAACTAAGAAGATTAAAGGAGATAAGAGAGGGCATAAGTGAGATTTGGATAACAGAGAAAAGTAATTTCAATGCAAAAGCTAGTAGGACTTGCTTTAATGCAAACCTAGGTTTTGATAGATAATTGATTTTGCAAAGTTAATCCAATGCAAAACCAAACATGTGTTGAAGGGGTTGAACGTGCGTTTGAGAAGAGGAAACCCATATCCAAACACCCACTTAGTATTACTGTTTTTATGTATATGCCTTGTAAGATTTAACTCCACATATTCAGAATTATGTATGTTTGGTATAAATTTGGGTGTTGAAATGAAAGTTAATGAGAATGAGAAATGGAAAGGTATAATGTGAAAAGAAATTGAAAAAATAAGATAATATATTTGGTATGATATTTTAAAATGAGGGAATTGAATAAATTTAATGTGATTTTACTGAAATGCTCTTATACCAAATAAACAAAAAAAAGTACATAACACAGACAAACACAGTTGACGATGACGGTGGGGGACAACGATAGAGAAGGAAATGGCAACAACTACACGCAAGGGAACGATAGTAACATGGTTAGGGCAACAACTACACGCAAGGGAATGATAGTGAAATGGTTAGGGCAACACATAAAGGTTCAGAGGGACAAATCTAAATAATAAGGGATTATCATACAAGCAACTTTAACAATTCACCACAATTTCAATAGAAAAGAATTCCATTCAATCCAAAATCATATGAAAAGCAGTCGTACAAGATCTCATGCGAAAAGATTCTCTTTCTATCATGTTAAATGAATACCAAACATCTATTTTAGCCTCAAGGAATGAGAATCCAACTCAATAAATGAATACTAAAACAGCTTATGTTCTCGAGGATTCTTTCCTTCTTTTTTTTTTGGTCGAAATGTTCTTGTGGATTCAAAGGATTGTGAATAATTTAGGTTGACTCAAAAAAAAATGGATATGGGCTTTAAGCATTTGTAGTGAAGCCCAAATTGGACTAATTTGAAAGAATTTATTTTGAGCTTATCTGAGTTTATCTTATGACATAAGCGCTTATACACGTGTTTCAGAGAACTTATAAAAATAGCTTATAGTATTGCTCATTTTAACTTATTTTCATAAGTACTCTAAAATAGCTTATAAAAATAGCCTATACAGAGCTTATATAAAATTTGTTCTCATAAACTCTTTAATTGTAAAAATAACTTATATATAAGCATTTATTGTATAAATGCTTAATTAAGTTGTTTACCTAAACATAGATGTCCTTTATAATGTGGGCTTAAGGCTCGCTTGCAGATTATATATATTAATTCATTGTTAGTTTTAAAAAAGATATAATACAATAGGTTCTAAATTGTTTATGAGAGGTTTTGAATAGTGTGTTAAAAAACATATAACATTTTATGCTTTAAAGATAAACAACTTTGAGTTAAGATCGAGTTTGAAATCTTTGTTCTTCTAAAAGCTGAGCCTGATAAAGTCCAAGAACCAATTCAAGTTCTCCATTAGATAGACTCACAAAGATTTGACAAGGTTATCTCCGTTCAATAGTAAGTGTGAAGATGATGAGTGCTTTAGAGCAACTTTAGATAGCATTTTTTTTTTTGAAAAAAAAAATATTTTCCAACATTATTGTAAATTTTGTCACTGATTGTCTTGAAATAAACATCAAGGCATGGGATACAAACATTTCGAGATTTGTATCCTTCAAAATATTTTATTAAGTAACATTAAAAAGAAATAGAGATAAAGGATTCAGACCCACTTAAGTGAGGTTTTCCATCCTCTCTCCTCTATTTTTATTGTTCTTCAGTTTTATTTGATAAAATACTTTTAAAATTCTAATTCAATAATACATATGTCACATCCTAAAATTTACATGTGAGATAAATATAAAATACCTAAGGTGTACCTCCGTAGTACCCCTTAATTTCTATGAATATTCTTAATATCCATAATTATGTGAATCATAAATGTTTCAAGAAAAATATTTTGTATACATATTCAGAAAATGTTCAACATTCATACACTATACAGTACTATATAACCTCCCAAGCCTAGGTGACCTACTAGATTACAGAGCATTTCCTAATCCTTACCAATTGTTTACCAAACAAAAGTAGAGTATATCCTTAAAGGCTATAAATTCTCCTCATCAACTACTGTATCTGAAAAGATAATCATAGATAGTGTGAGTTAATCAAAACTCAGTGAGTAAACAACTGTACATGAAAATATCACAAGCACAAATACCACATTTACTAATACAATCAATCTATCATTTATTTTAAATAATTATAGTATTATATTTGACTGAATTTGCATATGATTTCTTGGGTGATCAATCCCTCAATCTATTAAGTATGCTCTGTGGTTGCAGCTTTGGCTGATCTTCCACATCAGAAAAACTGTCCTTAGCTGTTTATATGTTATTTTGATTCTCTGATTACCGAAATAGAATGTAAACTGTGAATAATACATGTCTAGGAAAGTTCTGGCTAAGGAAAGACCTGATTTTTAAGTGTGTCCAGTGTGACCCTCCACTCTTTCTTGGGAACTTACTTGGTGTACTCTTTTACAGATTGTATTCTCTATTTCTGGTATAAACAGTCTCTGTATATATGAATAGTGACTGTACGTATGAATAGTAACCATACGAATAGTAACCGTATGTATGAACAGTGTCTGTACGAAAACAATCCTAATGTATTTTCTCTAATCTTTCATGAAAATCTCCGTAGCAGAACACTGAAATTCACCTGAGTACTCTTGTCTGTAACGACTTAGAGAAGCGATGCTCGTACGGAATCCAGGTGAGTGAAACGACCCCGTTTTAATAGAGTTTTAGCGTTACTGGTGATAAAAAGTATGTCGTAGGACACTCCCAAGATTCATAGGGGGAAATTGGATTCAGAATAACGAATCTAATGAGATAATTAATCCATAAGTATGGATAAAATGAAATAAATATCTTATGATGATGTGAAGTTTGAATGTTTTCAAAAACGGATTGATTGTTATCTTGATTTGTGGTTTATAAATCTATAATATAGTTATATAATATACCTGTTATATGGATGAATATTATATTGTGCTTCTGATTATGATATGAAATATTGTACTATTGATTGTGATTGAGCGGGACAGTACCCCCTCTCACGGCAAGGCGGAAAACCCGGTTGAAATGGTGTCTTGACCAATGAGTGTGGAGACAACGATTCCCTCAGTAGGGATATAGCCCGGCTTGGTGATAAATCCGTGAGACGCCCTAGCTAAGAGGATGAGGTTGTGCGTCATGGCGGAAATATACAGAATTTGTGAGCTAGCCTGTGTGCGCTCTCCGGGATATATTGCCATTGATGAGTACTAGTAACGTTTTTTGAATTGGTTGTGCATCATGGCGGAAATATACAGAATTGGTGAGCTGGCCTGTGTGCGCTCTCCGGGATATATTGCCATTGACGAGTACTAGTAACGTTTGTTGAATTGGATGAATATTTATCTTCTTGTGTGTAATTTCTAACTATGTCTATTGGTTGAGTATGAGCCTTCTGGTATGCTTGCATGACTGGTAATGTATTTGAATTTTATTAACGCGAGGCCGATTCGCTCACGGAGTTTAAAAACTCACACTCTCTGTACAACCTTTTTGTTCAGATCAGGTTGCCGATGAAGAATATCCGCTAGAAGAGTAGATCACTTTGGACCCTTCCGCTGTCGAGTAGGCCCCTCTATTGTTATAGATTATGTTGCTCTGTAGTCGTCTAGGACATCTAGGTCAGGGGTTTGGTATTTGACTTGTATTTCAGTACAATAATGTATTTTATGTTGAGGATCTATTATTATATGCAAATAATCTCTATGAATTTCAAATAAGAAAATTTGATATATTTTCTTCAGGAATGGTTATTTTGATAATATAGAGATAATGACTAATAATTTAACTCATGGGTAGAATTTATCGAAAGGCTTACAGTGATGGGATATTCATCATTGTGCCGGTCATGTGCCCAGAAAACGGGTCGTTGTGACACACTTTGCATTATGTGCCATAAATACTTGCACTGAGTGACTTGGGAATTTAACCCTCAAACTCTTTGTGCATAAGTTTTCACAGTTATACACTGAGTGGTATGGGACTCTAACCCTTTCAAACTCGTGCATAGATTTTCACAGTTATACACCGAGTAGTATGGGACTCTAACCCTTTCAAACTCGTGTATAGATTTTCATAGTTATACACCGAGTAGTATGGGACTCTAACACTTTCAAACTCGTGCATAGATTTTCACAGTTATACACTGAGTAGTATGAGACTCTAACCCTTTCAAACTCGTGTATTAGATCCGTAGATCTTTTGCTCATCAATAAAATAGTGAGAATTTATCACAATACAATTACTATGAAATAAATTAATTTACACATACTTTTATTCCTTTGAATTTCTATCATCAATCATAGCAATCATCATATATTGTCAATTGAAAGATTGATTGTTTAACATTTCAATAATATTATAAATGAGACTTATGTTGTACTTTGTGTAATAATAGCAAATTAGTCTAGTAAGGTCATTCACTTACAAAGTGTTCCAGTTTCTTCAAAGAACTACAACATCTAGTTATTTAGTCAACTAGAGAAATCAATTCACAAAGGTAATAAAATAATTCCCAATGATATTGTAATTTTTCTCAACTTGAACATACACTGGTAATCTTCTCAATTTCACAAATAATGCAAATGGGATTTATATTATGCTTTGACTAATTTAGTAAATTAATTTTGCAAGGTTGCCTACTCACCTGGATTCCACGCTCTCGGCGCTCCCACCTTGCACCTCAACCATCCCTATTGTAACCAGGTAAAAACCATTAGGGTTACAAAATAGAGAAATTTCCTATCACTACTCTCGACCTTTACTTGCATCTCAAGTTATAACTCCTAACTGGTAATGAATATCTAAATATACCATTGGAAACTAGACTCAAAGATCTTTCCAACGATATAAAGTTTGCCCAAAACGGAGTTCGGATGAAGAAGTTATGACCGATTGAAAATAAGCTAAGGTTTTCTGGTACATCTAGCGCCTAGGCACCACTTATGGTGCCTGGGCGCCAATCCTTTCTTCTTCTCCAACTAACCTTGGCGCCTAGGCGCCACACATGGCGCTTGGGCGCCACGATCGCGACCTTTCGCGATTTCTCTCGGATTTGGCCTAAATATGGCCAAATCTCCACCGTTTTTCATGATTTCTTCCATGGGATCTCACCCATAATGTCTAAGGAGCATTTAGACACCAAAAGCACCAATTTTAATTGAGAAACGAAGCCGGAATCTCGATTTTACCTCAAATACTCTTAAAACTAGAAAATAGGGAAAAACTTAAGAAATAGAAATTTCTACCTCGATTCCTTGCTTTCCCTACGTTGCTTGGCTCCTAGAGGCTCGCCCCGTAGCCCGAGATCCACCCTCCAAAGTCCGGTTGTGGAGTTGAAGTGTAGAGAGAGAAGGTAGAGAGAAGAAAGAGAGAAAGAGAGGAGAGAAGGTGAAGAGAGAGAGAGGAAAGGAGAAAATGAGAAAAAATAGGTGAGGCCACTTATATACTCGCCCGGGGTAAAATTATCACTTGCTCTCTAGTTGACCCTCAGTCAAGACTAGTAAAAGCAAATTCATAAAATCTCACCTCGGGTGTTTCTAAATCCTAAGTGCCCCACAAATTTTCTTATTTCACTTTAGTCCTTCTCAAAGTCTCAAACTCCACTTTAACCTAGAATCCATCATCCTTTTGGTACCGGACTCATAATTCATTCCCATAAGCTCTATTCTTCTTCTCGGGTTCCTACTAGGCCATTTCTCAAAAGTACTCCATATTTTCTTTTCTTTTCACTTTAGCCCTTGAAAATTTGTAAAAATTTCCCAAATTTCCTTCACTAATTCAAAAGAATATTTTTTATGTAATTAAATTTTTTTTTCAATAAACTTCAAATAGATTTTAAATATTCATGTAAATTCTTGGGATATTACAACATAAATATTTAATAATGAAAAAAAAAAGCTTTTTAGTGACATTGACAAAGAGGCCGCCATTTGAAAAACTCTACGAAGCAACAAGAATTTAGGTTGTATGAATTTCAGAATGGATCTCGAACTAGCTCTTATTCGTGCGCAAACCAAAACGTCTTAAACGACATTCATGTTGAAAAAAATTGATTGAAAGTGGTGGGACCCACAAGAAGAAAATTTGCAAAGGTGAAGGAAGTTTGATGGAAGTCCCACGTCGGTGGGTTTTCAAAGGAGAGCTTGGCAACTAGGCTATATATAGAAGCTTTACTTCCTTGTATTTCTTGTACCAATACAAGACACATTAGCTTGTATTTAATTCTTTCTTTCTTTATACTCTTGTTCTAGAGTGATGAGAGATGTAAGTTAAATACATGCTTGAGAGTGTGTGGGTGTATTTGGGTATCAGTTGGTATCTAGTATTGGGTACCGGGTATTTAAGAGAAGTTTCTGTGTGTTGTAAAAATTTACACATAGTGTTTTCTCTAGTTGTCTTTGACAACGGTCGTGGTTTTTTCTTCGATTTTGGAGTATTCCACGTTATTTTCTTGTGTTGTGATTGTGATTATTGTTTCCTGTTATTTCTCTGGTTTATTTGTGCCAAGGTATTTTTCAAAGGGGAAAGGTGTTTTTCCAACAAATGGTATCAGAGCCTATAGTTCGGTGGGATGTTAAATTCTTAGTATACTCTTGTGGTAGCAGCTTTGTCTGATCTTCCACAATCAGAAAAGAATTGTTCCCGATTGCTTGAAGATTGTTCTTGGTTGTTGGGTTACTGGAACGAAGTGTGGTATTGTGAAAGTGCATGTCTAAGAAAGTTCTGGCTAAGGAAAGACTAGGTACTTAAGGGTGTCCATTGTGACCAACCTCTCTTTCCTGGGAACTTACCTGGTGTACTATTTACAGTTGTGTTCACTATTCCAGTATACAGTTGCAATGTCAAATTTTTCCAGCGCGATGAGATTTGACATAGAGAAATTTGATGGGAGGATCAATTTTGGCTTGTGGCAAGTACAAGTCAAAGACGTGCTGATACAATCTGGGTTATACAAGGCGTTGAAGGGGAAGGTTTCCAGTAAGGATTCTGAAAAGAGCAGATCTAGTATGAGTGATGAAGATTGTGAGGAACTATATTTGAGAGCGGTAAGTGCAATTCGTTTATGCCTGGCCAAGAATGTTCTTGCAAATGTGCAAGGAATATCAACAGCCAAAGAACTCTGGGAGAAGCTCGAAGGGTTGTATCAGGCGAAGGGTATCTCAAATCGATTGTTACTGAAGGAGCAATTTCATACGCTTCGTATGGAAGAAGGTACAAAAATATCAAATCATCTCAGTGCTCTCAATGGTATCGTATCTAAACTAGAGGCTGTCGGAGTCAAAGTTGATGATGAAGATAAAGCGTTAAGGCTCATATAGTCTCTTCCGTCTTCCTATGAGAACATGAAACACATTTTGATGCATGGGAAGGAGACTCTAAACTTCGAAGAAGTTTCCAGTAAAATTATTTTTGAGGAGAGAAGGTTAAAATGTGAGGGTCGCTCTATACCTTCGTTAGACTCAATGGCGGTAGCTGGAAGTGGGAGTAAGGGGAAGAAGAATATGGGTAAGAATGTGACTTGCTGGAAATGTGGAAAGTTTGGACATGTAAGGAGAAATTGTCCAGGTGGAGCAGGTTCGGCAAAAGGCTCCGAGAAAGATGCAAACTGTGTCTCTCTCATTGCGAGGGAGGAATTTCTCTGAAAAGTGAGAAGTTTGAATCCTCATGGTATGTCCGCGTTGCCATGGAAGAGGATGAGTTGCTACTAGCGGGTCCACAATTACACATGGGCATTGGTTGGCATTGATGCAAGATGTGTAGTGGGATGATGTCGATGGCTGAAGAACTTCCAAGGAGAGCTAACATTGGAAGTTGCACCATAAATTTTTCAGCAGGAATTTTTCGACATGTGCCGAGGTAAAATTCCTAGAATTGGTTAATTCTAGGTGGATATACTCTTTTATGGTGGAGTATGGTAGTTCTTGGAACTATGATTGTTGGTATAGACAATGAATCAGCAGATGTGGTTACTTTCAATCAAGGTGGAGATTTGTTGAAAAAAATTGATTAAAAGTGGTGGGACCCACAAGAAGAAAATTTGCAAAGGTGAAGGAGGTTTGATGGAAGTCCCACATCGGTGGGTTTTTAAAGAAGAGCTTGGCAACTAGGCTATATATAGAAGCTTTACTTCATTGTATTTCTTGTACCAATACAAGACACATTAGCTTGTATTTAATTCTTTCTTTTTTTATACTCTTGTTCTAGAGTGATGAGAGATGTAAGTTAAATACATGCTTGAGAGTGTGTGGGTGTATTTGGGTATCAGTTGGTATCTAGTATTGGGTACCGGGTATTTAAGAGAAGTTTCTGTGTGCTGTAAAAATTTACACATAGTATTTTCTCTTGTTGTCTTTGACAACGGTTGTGATTTTTTCTCCGATTTTGGAGTTTCCACGTTATTTTCTTGTGTTGTGATTGTAAGTATTGTTTCCTGTTATTTCTCTGTTTTATTTGTGTCAAAATATTTTTCAAGGGGGAAAGGTGTTTTTCCAACAACTCAGCCATCGATTTAGACAATTGTGCAGTCAAAAATTGGTCACATCGCACTCCCAACTTCGATTGCACGATCATTTCACATTGGTCTCGCGATCTATGGTCGAACAGGAGCGGATCCGTTCGCCTCCATAACTCCGCCCTCATTGTCCTCATTCTTCAAATAATTAGCCTCAATATTGATTTTATTATTACTACCAGTATTGGAAATCAACTTCTTCTTCTTCAATATTTTCTTGAACTGGAGTAAGGATGAGCTGCGATCCATTCCTATACAAGAGTGTCCCAGGCGCATCTCGGCCGTTTGTGGACAACCGATTATGTCTTATCGACAACATGATTAACCCTACACAGACGATTGAAATGTGTCATGAACGCTCCTGTTTGCTAAAGAACAGGTACGGATCACATTCCAGTAAAAATGGACAAAATAGTTAAATGTTATGCTAATTTGTAAATTTTAAATGTTTGATCTATTCATTTTACCTCAAACTTGTAAGACGCGCATGTGTGTATATGTAATATTCTACCTCCTTTAAATTATATTAATAGTTGTCTGAGATTTTATTTTGGTTGTTTCTTTTATATTAATGGATTTATTTAAAAAAGTTTCAAGATGAGAAATTACTGTTTTAAAATTTTCAGAATAAATGAGCCTGAGTCCGGAAATTTAAACGAGACATTACAAACGAATGATACCTTGTTGTAATTTCGAATAAAGAAGATGACGAATGAATATTATATATTCCCTAACTTACATTCATTGCATAATATAAAATATATGTCTGGACACGTAATTATAAGCCCCTTGCTATAGTTTGATACTTAAAAAAAAAAAAAAAACAACAACAACAACAACGATCATTTGCCTTTTCCCATTGTCAGTAATTAAGAATATAACAAAACAAAAATTCTCTCTTACAACCCCCTTAATCATGATCAGAGAATTGATCCCACATTCCTTGTGTTGAGTTCTTTATTCTCAAAATCAATGTAAATTCCCTAATTCCATCATTTTTAAAAAAAAATAAAAGTTAAGCATATAATAACCTAAAATAGATATGCCAACAAATCCTCTCCCTTAGCTTTAATTAATAATCATTTTTGTTTGGTTCTATCACAAGATTCTCTCGCCCTTCATTTCTCTCCGCGTTCAGAAAAATTCTCAATCATCTCTGCCATATTCCCATTCAAAGAATACTTTAGATTACCCAATCAGATTTAATTTCCTTTAAAAAATGTTATTTTAACTATTAGAATGGAGAATAAGTTCATATACGAATGGGGGCATAAATTTAAAACTTTAAGATACTAAACCTTTGATTAGGATACACATGATCATTTAATTTGGTAACATCACTTTTGCAGAAACGCCCCCTTTTGAGGGTAAGCAATTGTATACTGATAATTAATTATTAATCAATTCCTTATATATTTATTATCAAGTTTTTAATTGAAAATAATATATATATATATATATATATATATATATATATATATATATATATAATTTCTTAACAAAATCAATTGTATACAGTTATTTTCAAATATCATAAGATTATGGTTAAATCATGTTATTAGTCCTTATAGTTTCACTCAATTTTTAATGTGCTCCTTATAATTTAAAAACTTATAACATAGTCCTTATAATAGTTTTACAATTTTTTAGTTTAATCATATTATTAAAATTTTGTCAATATTTTGTCTAATTTTAATAACATGACCAATTATATATTATTTAACATTTGAAATGCACAGGATTTAAGATAATTCATCCTAATTATTTAATATAAGTTGTATTATATGCCATATATATGTGAGTTAATATCACTTAGTTATTTTTTTTCTTTTTGTTAGTATGAATCATGTATATTTAGAGTATAAATATGCATATATCACATTAACAAAATTTAATAAAATACGTACAAAGGTTTAATAATAGGGACTAAAAATTTGAAGTTTGTTAAACTATAAGTACATACTCTATTACAAATTTCTAAACTATATAGGGACCACATCAAAAATCAAGTGAATTTATAAGGACCAAAATAATAATTTAATTTTAAATTATCGTATTATAATTAGAGAATTGATAGTAATGATATAAATAACCATATTGAGTGTTTTTTTAATATTATTAATTATTACTGTATGGTTGCATGTGATATACCGGAATCCACTTGCCTCTCCATGCAGATCAGATGAGATGAAAGTATCAAGCCGTTAATTAAAATAATGGTAATTAATTAGGAAATTTAAATCATATCATTTTGTACTTGAATTAGTTCTTCTAACTTTTTTCTTCTTTCTTGTTGGCTTTTCAAATTACGAGTATCTTTCGCTTTCTCTCATTCATAAAATTGAAGCAGTGAGTCGATTCCTATACATAGAATAATAGACAGCCCTCTGCTTTGCATAAATTGCATTATAGATAGCAATTTCAAGTTAGCCATTAAATGAAGTGGTCCATATATTTATATAAATTTAATTTTCAATAACGATTGTATTTTATAATAAATATAAAATATTATGAAGCATCTCAATCACTGAGAGAATTAATGAACAAGGAGCTACAATTTGAAATGTGATATATATATAGAAGAATGGAATTTGAGGTCGACAACGCTCATATATGCATGGGATTTTCACACATTACAAGATCTATTATTTTAGTCAAATTTTTAAAAATTACCCCATATATATATATATATTGAATTTCACTAATGCAATGGGAAAAAGGATGATTTTTTTTATCCCAAAAATCCAAATGCTACTACTACTGTCCTAAGTAGCCTAATCCCAAAAATATTTTTCCAAATAATTTATTCTTACCACTCTTCTTCACTTTTTTTTCTAGCTATTTTAAATATATTAAGAGTGATACGTCTCAATGTGAGATATGTCACACTTTTTATTGCCCCCAATGATTCTCTGTTTTATATTCTTTGGATTTTATGTGAGATGTATCAAGATGTGTGTGTATGTGTGCAAGCACGCTCAATATGTGATGTATCAAGGCATATGCCAATAATATATATTGTGCGTATATATTTTATAACTCAAGTTAAGAAAATAATTTTTGAGAATGAGATATATTGTGAAAAAATGTCATAATGTTGAGTCATAAAAATGTACATATATTTTTTTAAAAAATTATACATTAATATCTGTCATATTTTAATTAGAGAATTATATATTTATTATGCTTGTATGTGCTATCAGATTCTCCAACAACAACAACAACAACATAGCCTTATCCCACTAAGTGGGGTCGGCTACATGGATCGCACGACGCCATTAAACTCTATCAATGACCAATTATTTAGATAACTTATTTACCAAAAGGTTGCGTTCAATAATTTCTCTAAGTGTCCTTTTTCGTCTTCCTCAACTTTTTTTCACATGGCTCCAAACCATCTGCTCAATATATATTACAACAAGTATATGATCTTCAAAAAATAACAATATAACTCAGCATTATATATTGGTCTTTTAAAGAACTTTTTACACATGTTCTAATTTTAATGATAAACTTGATAATAAAAATTTAAAGAATTACATACAAATCTTGTTTATATATGATTTTTTACTACAAATAATCTTACTAAAATTATTATCAAACATTAAATGTGAATATTTATAAGTAGATTTGAGGAACTACCTTCACTTTTTTTAAAAAAATTTATGTATGTATGGCATTAACATATGTTTGGTACAGCGTAATGGCAGATGGAATGGGATTCCTCCCAATCCCTTGTCTGGTTTGAAGGTATGGGATGGAATCCCTCTTCAAATTTTTCGAACATATTAACTATTGCATGTATCCTCTGCTTCAGTTCCCACACATTTTCTTGTTATTAGTTGTGGTGCTTGAGCTACCAACTACTGGTAATCCCTTCATCTTTAACCCCATACCCAAGCACTTTCTTCATTATATCGCTTTAGGGTTTCTTGAACTTTCTCATTGTCTTTTTCCCCCACTTTGATATGATACAATGTATTCTAGCTTTCCAAAGAGATGGTCGTGGTGGTGACTAATGGCCACTGCACCTGTGAAGTTTTAGCCTCTCCACAACAATTCTCATTGCCTTTCTTGAAATGGGTTGGCAAAAATCAAACCAATGCCAACCATTGTTGTTGTTGTCACACATCCTCCTACCCTATTGCGGCCGTTGCAGATCACAACTTTGAGGCAAACTCGAAACCCAAAACCTGAGCTTGCAAGGTCAGATCAAGGATTGTGAGAAACCGATCGATTTGGGTTTTCTCTGTGCTATTTAGGAGAGAAATCTCTGAAGCAACAAGAAGAAGAAACTTTAGAGAGAGCGAGAAATAATGGAAGTGATAATGAAGCTAAGAAGAGGAAGCTTGGGGTTGAGGAAACTGAAGAAACTGAGGCTAATAAAGAGACAATACAGAAGCCATGGAATCTGAGGCCTAGAAAACCAATATTCTCAAAAGACACTGTTTCTTCGTGAAAAGCACATGGGTATGGGGTTGAAGATGGAGGGATTACCGATGATGATGGTGATGACAATGCTGGATCTCTTTGACTTTTTTTGTGTGCCCTTTAAAAAAAAAATTAATGAGGAAGAATTCGGTAAAATCTCATTAAACTTTTTCTTTTTCGTTTCATTTATTCTCTTGTCATACCAAACAAATTTTCTATAATTCTTGTTCTCTTTTCTATTCTCAGCTACTTCATATATATATATATATATATATAAGGCCTATGTCTCACTTTGAGATGTATTCCGGTGGAATTTTTTAAAAAATGAAAAGGGTATCATTCCGGTGGAATTTTTAGAAAATAAAAAGGGTGATACGTCTTACATTGAAGCATATAATCTTAATATATCAATATAAAAAAGTAAATAAGTGATAGATGAACTATTTGGAGAAATAGTTCTAGGATTGAGTTGTTTAGAGTAATAGTATTAGGATTTAGATTATTAGGATAAAAAACCGGAAAAGAATTATGTAAGCACATAATGGCTTGATGATATGAAAATAATATTTTAATTACAGAATTATACATTTATTATATTTATATGTGCTATTAGATTTTCCAATCATAACTACAAATCTACATACAAATGTTCACATTTAGTGTATGATAGTATTTTTAGTAAGATTGTTTTCTAGTGAAAAACCATATAGGAACAAGATCTATATGTAATTCCTTAAATTTTTATCATCAAGTTTTTTATTGAAAATAGAACATGTGTAAAAAAATTCTTTAAAAGACCAATAAACAATGCTGAGTCATTAAAAATATTTAGTTATGTTTTAAAGATCATATATACAAAAATAAATTACACTAATTTTCATTGATGGTTAATTAAATCATTAATGATTAAAAATTAAACTTTACTTTCTTAACATTTGATATATAGTATTGAGCTAGTATCTCAAATGATATGAAATTAAAATATTATTGATTAGAAGCTAAAATTCGAGCTCCCTTGTCATTAAAAAATTTGATATATTATAAACATTTATATTTCAATTTTCTTTTTATAAACAAAAGTTAACCTTTTGCACAAAATACTAAAATTGCGATCTGAACTTTAATTTCTTGACAAGAACAATCAAATTAGCATTAAGTTTAAACATGAAATTATCATATGGCAATAAAAAAAGTAATATTTTTTTTTCAAATTAACACATAGTTTTTGTCAAACAATAAACTAAATTAAAATTTTTTTTATAATATATATCGAGTAATTTGAATTGGTGAGTCGACTTATGATTCGATCTGGTTTTTTAATAGCGCAACCCAAAAGGAGAAAAATTTGGAGTTTGTGGGGTTGTAGGCCCTCACCTATATCCATTTTATGATATGTGCAGTTATGTAATTCTGATATATGTTCTGTTTTCAATTTCATCATGTATTAAGACAGTTTTTGCCAATGAAAAAAATAATAATTCTCTCTTCTCATGAATATAAATTACATCAATTGAACCACGTTAAATCCGTATGTATTTTGTAATTTTTTTATCATTTATTATCTCTGTTTATGCGTTAATTGTTTGACAATATATAAAAATAATAATATTACAGAAACTGAATATGTAATATCCAATACAAGATAAATTGTTAAGTGTAATTTAACTAATTTAAAAAAATAATATATTTTACTCTTGTTGTTATCATAATGTACATTATATGAGAGATTCAAATAATTGGAGGACAAATGATTAAAGTTTTATTATATTAATAATTGAGGGATGAAATTTGGAACTTATAGAAAAGGAAATTACATAAGAGGGAGAGCTTAATTGTAATAACCAACCAACAAGTGGCTTTATGGATGATAGGCATTGTTCAAAAGAAGAGACCAATATGGAAAGACAATCAAATAACAAAACCAAGTATCTTTGTTTAGTGAAATATAGGACTCAGAATTTGGCTTTTGTTTGGGACAATCACATGGGCTTGTCGTGTAGTGCCAAGCTTTCCCTCTATTGTGGAGCCAACCCCTCTCACTCTCTCCTTAATATTCATTCTCTGCTTAACAAATCATGCATGTTTTGAAAGCTCCTTTTTTTTTTCTCCCTCTGAATAACTTTTAAAAAAAAATTATAGCAATTTTTGTATATATCTTCCTTTACATTCTTCAATAAATTTTTTTTAAGTGTATGATTTTTTAATTATAATACGATAAGTGTATATTTTTAAAAAATAGGTAAAAATATTTTTTTGTTTCTTACGATTACTTTTAGTTTTAATTTTATCCCTAATTTTTTTGTGCCAATTTTATTCTATATGTTTTAATTTTGTCCTAGGGTTAATGTTATTAATAGAATTGACGAAAAATACTAATGTAAACTCTTTTAAGTAACACGTTAACTTCTCTAAATGACATATATACTCTTTTATGTGACAAATCAAATATTTAACTGTTAATTTGAAATAAATGAAAATAATGATAAAAGTATTATTTAGGGCAAAATTTAAACTTAGTCAAATCTTTGAAGTAAAATTAAAATTAAAATCAATTAGTATGACATGTTAATAGTAAATGAATTACATAGAAAAAATTATGTTAACATTTTCTGTCAATTATATTAATGAAGTTAATCTTAAGAACAAAAACAAAATAAAAAAACATATAAAACAAAATCAGTACAAAAAAAAACGTTAAAAACGAAATCAAAACTCAAAATAAACGTTGAGAATGAAAATTATACTTTTACTTAAATAATAATTTATATTATTTATAACTCATCATTTGCATGATTAACCTTTTCAAAAAAACTTTATACATACTTTTACTTTTAGTGAAAAAACTTCATAAAAAGTATATAAATCTCTTTTTTTTTTGTTTTTTTTTTTCTTTGTATAAATCAAAGTGGACAAATGACAAATCCCAAAAGTCATGGCTGAAGAGAGAATCTATATTGTCTGAGCCTCTGAGGTGGACAACTGTCATGTGTGGTGAAAAAAAAAAACAAAGAATCAATTTTGGGAGGTCATTTTCCCTACTCATCCCATCATCAAGTATAATTATTATTAGAGTAAATTACATTCTTTTTATTTTTTTAATATATATATATTCAAAATAGACACTTGTTTCTTTTTCACACTATATTTTCATTTAATTTTATATTTTTCACGTTTAAAATATTTTAAATGTGGTTTCTATTTATATATTTGGTAACCTAATGTAATTTTTTTTAATAAAATACCTTTCATTAATCTAATAAAGTATAAATAGATTAAGTAGACTAACAAAAAAAATTATCAATAATCCAAATAAAATATTGTATATATATTTTTTTGGTAAGAACAACACTCAATATGTATTTTTGTTACTGGAAAGTATTTTAATTAAAAAAAATATAGCTCATCTTACAAGGAGGAGTTTGTACAATTTGAAAATAGAAAACATGATTGTGTAATTTTGAAAATTTGTAAGGGAAGGAAGTTTAATTTACTCTTATTATTATTGTTTATATTTTATATTTTAAATAAAAATATATAATTTAATTTTGAAATATAAATACTTATATCTTAAAATTTTAAGTAAAAATTACTTCCTTACCAAAAATATAAGTAATAATGACATGAATGCTGACTTTTCTAATACAATAAGAATATAACAAAGATTTCAGAAGTTTTGATGCCATTTATCCACTGTCCTCGATCGTCACTAATTAACGTGAGTAAGTTTTGGATATTCTTTCCGTGACTATTTAACATACAAAATCATAAGTTTATGGCACACAACAAATATAGCAATCCAAATTCCACTCAACTCTTAGACCAACAAGACGCGTGTCATTTAAGTGTGTCAGCAAAATAGTTAAGAAAACTTAAATTTAGATAAATTATTGTTTCCATAATTAATTTTGAAAAAATTTAAATTTAGAAAAATTATGATCTGCAGAAGCAATAACCGAGAGTTTTTACCGAAATTATAATTTGAGGACAAAATTACATTAATACAAAAACTTCTAAACATATTATTTTATACCAAAATCTTGTTAATGCAATTCAAACTATGATTTGTAAAAATTCGAATGTTGAATGACTTGAATTATATGAATGACCCGCATTATGACGTGATTCGATTTTTTGTTTTTTGGAGTGCAACCTAAAAAGAAAAATACTTAGAGATTTTTGGGGCGAGCAAGGTAAAAAATGATAGGCATGAACCCTTAAATAAGCAACAACCATGGAACTATCCAATCTATATAGTTATATATTTTGATATATGTTTTTTTTAATTTTATCATGTAATTTGTATAGTTTTTGCCAATGAATATAAAAAAATTATCTCTGCACGCGCCCATAGATATAGATCATATTGGCTAAAATATATGAAATTTGTGTGCTCTCTGTATTTTTTTTTGTGCATATTAATTCTGTAGCACTAACAAAAAAAAACCAAATACACACTAATTGAGCTATACGTGGAAAAGTCTTAAGTGTGGAGGAGCTATGAAATTCTAGAAGGTCACTAATAAAAAGAAGAAAAATAGAAATCAAATTGAAATTGAGAGGAAGGGGGGTGTGATGTGTGTATATCAAAAGGAATTTTGGGAGAAAGGGACAAAAGGAGAAGCCCTCCCAACAAAATCTCTGTCATGAGAAGGTCCAATGAAAGCTTTGGTCGGGATAGGTGTGCATGAGAGGACTCTGTGCCACGAGGACGATGTGGCTGATGGAAGCATCCTCACGACCACGGTGTTGTGTTAAAGGGCCTGTGTGCCCTAAAGCCCTACAATTATAATCTCCATGCTTCAATCTCGAATCTGGTTTATTTTCATTAATTCACTCTCAATTAATTAACTTGTTGCTTTGTGCTTCCTTTTCTTTCGACATTAATTTCCCCAAATTTCTGGAAATTTCCGTAGCCATCAATGGTTGGTGGTAATCCCAAACATTTTTCTAGGGAAATTCAACACAAGGATTTGGTTTGAAGAAGAGAGGTGAAGTGAAATTGAACTCAAATAATAGTAATATAAAAAAAAATTATTAAAAACGGAAAGGGGTAGGGAAGTAGGGATAGGCTAGCTAGGAACAGTCAACACTAGTTAGGCAAGAAAGCTTAAGCTTTTACCGAAAGTACAAACTAGCTAGCTAAGAGAGTTAGGCAAAAATTATGCTTTTACACAACACACCCATATTAATAGATCATCTTACTGCTCCAGATTAATTAATTAAGAAATGCATTTTGGGGAGCCAATTAAGGAGCAGAACTATAATTTAATAGAGATCAATTCCTTTCATATTTGGTCCCCACCCCCCAGCATACTCTTTTTGATCCTTCCCCACAAACCATAAACTTTTCGGTAGAGGGCATCATTCATTCAACTTTACAGTGGCTTGAGCATCCTCCTTCCTACTTGAAGAAATTTATTCTTCTCCCATTCATTCATCCTCATTTTTTATTTCTCCACATCCTCTCTCTCTCTCTCTCTCTCTCTCTTCTATTTGTTTTTTTTTCTTCCTCCAAGATACATGTAGCAGCTAGCCTTTATATATAAGACAGAGGCAATTAATTAATGAGGTTAAATGAACTCATTTTGATGTGCTAGCTAGCTAGCTAGCTTTTATTTACATCTGGCTACGAGAATAAGCCTTTTTATAATAATTCTTATAAGTATTTGTAAATCACAAACTAAAATAGGCATACAAGGTCATTGTACCTTTTATTTTTAATTAGGTGGAATAAGTGTTTCTTCTGGAAACAAAACAAAGATTCTGTAGGGTGGGGTTTAGAATAATACTTTGTTGGAGGAGGCAAATGAAAAAGAGAGAATCAGGATTCCCCACAATACATATATATAATCCGATCAAGACTAAATAGGGAATGAAATTGAAATATTACTATGTTCCCCCAAACACCCTGTCCCAACTGTATCCCTAGCCTCGGACTCCCCCTCCCTTGGCCCCACCTTAGCTATTCCCACATCCAAACACCCATAGTTTTTGTTCACCCCATCACTTCTCCATTAAAAATTATACAAGGTAAACTATTAATTTAATCTTGAAATATTATAATTGGCTTAGATCTTTTAAAATTTTAAATGTCTAAATTTAGTCTTTAAAAAATTATTTTTGTTTTAATTTAATTTTTTTAATTGCTAAATCACTACATCTCCTCTTGCTAAATAACAAAATTTGTATTACTTAAAGTCACTTTAGCAAAAAAGACGGGTTGAATTGAAACATACTAAATTTTAGAAATTAAATTAAGACTTTTAATTTTTTAAAAATTAAATTAAAATAATTATAATTTTTTGGAGACTCAATTGAAACAAAAACTTTTCAAAAATTAAATTGAGACTATTGACTTTTTAGAAACTAAATTATATCAATTGTAATTTTTTAAGAACCAAATTAAAACAAATAAATTCTTTTAAGAATTGAATTAAAATTGTTAACCTTTCAGTAACTAAATTAAAATAGATCGAATTAAAACAAACTTAATCTTTCACACATGTGACTTTCCAAAAACTAAATTGAAACTAAAGACCAAATCCGTCATTTGCTCTAATAATTATTTATCCCATCATTCCAATAAGCACTGCATATCTCACATTCTCACCCCCACTCTCATCTATATATACACTCCCCAACCTCAAACACACGCACGCACACAAATTAAACACACTCTTGTAATCTCTTCATCTCTCGGTTGAATTGAACCTTCAATCTCGTGACTTGTGACTGTTATACATAGAAGAGAAAAGAAAGAGAATGTCAGGCGTGTGGGTGTTCAAGAACGGGGTGGTCCGGCTGGTGGAGAACCCAGGGGCGGAGTCGGTTCAGGGGTCGAGCCAGAGGAGGAAGGTGCTGGTCCACACCCCCTCCAACGAGGTCATAACCTCATACTCTATGCTCGAGCGCAAGCTCAGCTCGCTGGGGTGGGAGCGATACTACGACGACCCTGACCTCCTTCAGTTCCACAAACGATCCACCGTTCACCTCATCTCTCTCCCCAGAGACTTTTCCAAGTTCAAGTCTATGCACATGTACGACATCGTCGTCAAGAACAAGAACTCCTTCGAAGTTAGGGACGTGTAGTTGTTTCTTTGCCTTTCTGCTTATACCTGTGTATGTTTTGTTGGTCTGATGTTAATTGCTAATTAATCAAATCATGCTGGGTGTGGGTGGGTGCTGCTAAGTGATTGTGACATTACTTTTATTTCTCTCTAGTGTTTTGTTTGTAACTGTAGGTGATCCATCCAGTTTGTGTTTTTACTTTTTAATTGGTTAGTATATAGATATATATATATATAGACAGCGTCTGATTGGGTGATGACTACTCATTGTGTGCCACTGCTACCTCCTGTAAATCTTTATATTCATTCTCCAATAAAACCTGATTTTCTCCCTAACATTTGTGTTAGCTTGAACTTATTTGAGAATTCTCATGTTTGGCATAATCTAATTCAAGTTGTCTTGGACAGTAAAACTCTCCTAAGCTGATTTAAAATTCAAACTCAAAACCTTATTTAAAGAGAACATAAAAGAAATTAAAACATGGGATATTAAAGTCAGGTTGCTTGGTGACATGGAAATAATTAATGGGATTTTTGTTCGGATTTCACATGTATGATGGATGACAAGGGTGACGCGTGATCAGAGGCAGCAGATTAGCTGGATCAATATATATATATAGCTTTATTTTTCTTTGAATTTTATTTATTCCGATAAATTTTTGTGCTGTACACCCCCCTTTTACTTATATACACACCAACAAGAGGCTCAAGTGGGGTGTACATGGGAGTGGAGAAGGCTTTACAGAAAAGGGGGGTCACGTGAGAGGAGGTTCCATTTATCCTGTTATATATATGTCATTTCCTTTTAACTTAAATATACAAGAAATCTTTTGGACCACACACTTGAGTTAGCAAGTATGAAGCAAGACAAATTATAGTTAAAGATGAGGCATAACATTTAGGGTCACAAAAAGTCAGAAATGTGATGAAAGGGAAGTGATGGACGACGAAGACTTATATTGAAGGCGTGATACATAGGTTTGTTTTTAACTGTAAAATAGCGAGACATTATCTGCATAATGGGTTCCACATCTTTGCCCAAAATAGCATTCTTTCTATATATGGAGAAAGGACGATTTCCCAGATCTTGTATGATATTTCATTTTCCTTCTTTGAGAAAATAAGATTGAGTTGGAATTTGTGAAGAAGATGAACCCACGAATCATCTCAATCCAATTCATAGTATTTTTTTTTTTTATAAAAAGAGGAATAAGAAGACGACGTATTATTGATGCCCTTGCTCAATGCAGTGGAAAATAGCTGTCTTACTATGTAGAAGGAAGAAAAATAAAAGGGCAAGAAGAATCAATGTTTTATACTCGATAATATATACTGGGAATATATATATATATATATATCTGATCCATAAGGTATATGGAATACCTCCAATTGAAATGATATGAAATGAAATGACAATACTCTTTGTATGTTCTGTCACCAATGGAAGAATCTTCCATTTCTTTTTACTTTGGAACTCTACCATACCCCAAAAATATACTCAAAGCTACCATGCATTAAACTTAAAAGTTTTGGTCTAAAACTAAAAGGCATGAATGATTCTGGGCAACATGTGCTTCTTAGGTTGGAACCCGATTGCGAGGATCTCTTCTCATAGTGCCTCCAATTCTACAGTAACTTTAGAGTAAATCTCCATTTATTTCACAGCAGGTTATGACTTTATCAATTTAATCTTTGAAATATGAAATATCTCAATTTAATTCTTACAAAATTATGCTTATTTTAATTTTATTTTTTTATTATCAAAGTGATTTTTAACAACGAAAATTATGAGATAAGAGATTTAGTAACAATAAATTTTA
Source organism: Biancaea sappan (assembly GCA_037074585.1). Classification (NCBI taxonomy): domain Eukaryota; kingdom Viridiplantae; phylum Streptophyta; class Magnoliopsida; order Fabales; family Fabaceae; genus Biancaea; species Biancaea sappan. Next base: position 12,999,672 of record CM073491.1, on the reverse strand, counting down.
TAATTTGGCAAAAAAAATACTAAATTAAGACGAATACAAATTTTTGAGAATTAAATTAAGATACTTGATATTTCAAGAACTAAATCAATCACTTGCTTATAACTTTATAACCATTAAAAGGAAACTAAAAATTGAAGATAAACAATTAACAACACCCTTATCAGCATGTGCATCAATATTTGCTTTCTTAGAAAAAATGTCAATTGTGCAAAGTAATTTTTTTAAAAATTAGGCATAAATTTGAGAAGGCAACAAAATCGTAAAAGATGTGAAAGGAGGGAGAGTGGGAGGTCCGGTTGACGATGCATGGAATGGGGCAGTTGAAGGGATCCGGATCCTTTGTTAATAATTTTGCCTGCTCAGTTTTTAGCAATGATTTTTATCGTTGTTAAAAATTTTCAACAACAATTTTATTGTTGTTAAACTGTTGCTAAAAGTTTTTAGCAACGATAAAAACCGTTGCTAAAAACTTAGCAGGCCTCTGTCTGATTTTTCTCCAAGAGGATCCGTGCGCCAGTTGAAGCCCATTCTGGTTTTGAATGGGCAACATGCCCTTTATCATTGAGTAATCAGTTTCGTTGCTTTAGAGTTGTTGGGAAAATTGGGGTATTTGAAAGAATAAATAATACCCTCAAGTCCAGAATAATTCCCAAACCAAAAAGATAAAATGACACCAAGATTTTAGCGTGAAAAAACCTTCCAAATGAGGTAAAAATCACGGGACCCGTAGGCCACTTAAACTTCCACTATAATAATAATGGGATTACAAACTTCACCCTCAGGTGGATCTCTCACTCACAAAAAATACAACAACGGTATTTCTTCAATTTGTGAAAATACCCTCACAAATTGGCTCACTATTTTCTTCTTAGAAAAACTCTCTTTCTAAGGCTCTCTCTATTTTTCTCTCACTCTCATTTGTGAGGATTTTGAATGATTTGAGGAATGATTTCTGAAGAAGGTGAATGACCCTATTTATAGGGTCATTCCTCACCAACCCCTTCAATTTTCCTTCTTCTGCGCAGCCTCCACCAACCCAGCGTCTGCGCCTAACTCATTCAGCAGCCTCTGAAATTTCAGCAAACACTGTGCTTATTTTGACTTTGGGGTAAATTACAAATTTTGGTTACAATTTTTATTAAATTGCAACTTGACCCCTTTTTTTTTTAAACATTAGTGGTGGGTCCCACTTAGGAGGGACCCCACCTTACAAATCTCCCCCTCCCGACTTAAGTGGGGAGTGATACCTAGCCTGCAGCTTCTTTACAGACTTCCAACTTCTCTCTTGGTAGAGTCTTCGTTATCATATCGGCCCCATTATTGTTGGTGTGGATTTTCTCAACTTTCAGCAACTTACTTTCCAACACATCACGGATCCAGTAATATCTCACATCAATGTGTTTCGACCTGGAATGGAAAGTTGAATTCTTGCTGAGATGTATTACGCTTTGACTGTCGCAATAGAGAATATAATTTTCCTGTTTTTGGCCTAATTCTTGTAAGAACTTCTTCATCCACAGGATCTCCTTACAACCTTCGGTGATTGCAATGTATTCTGCTTCTGTGGTGCTTAAGGCAACACACTTTTGTAATCGTGACTACCACGAGACAGCTCCCCCTGCAAATGTTATTAGGTACCCAGATATAGACTTTCTGGTATCTACATCTCCAGCCATGTCTAAATCTGTATATCCTTCTAATACAGCTTTTCCATTACCAAAGCATAAACAATGACTGGAAGTACCTCTGAGATACCTAAGTATCTATTTGACTGCTGTCCAATGTTTCTTTCTAGGATTCGCCAGGAACCTGCTTACAACGCCAACAGCGTGAGCAATATCTGGTCTAGTACATACCATAGCGTACATTAAACTGCCAACAGCCGATGCATAAGGCACTTTACTCATTTCTAATTTATCCTCCTTATTTGAAGGACACTGGCTCACTTTTAGCTTAAAGTGATTGGCAAGTGGAGAACTAACAGCTTTTGCTTTATCCATGTTGAATCTTTCAAGAACCTTTTCCACATACTGTTCTTGAGATAGCCAAATCTTGTGATTTTTCCTGTCACGGGTAATCCTCATGCCAAGAATCTGCTTTGCCGGTCCTAAGTCCTTCATTGCAAAGGACTTGCTCAACTCTTTCTTCAACATGTTAATCTTGTCAATGTTTTGACCTACAATTAACATGTCATCAACATAGAGCAAAAGAATGATAAAGTCATCATCAGAGAATTTCTTGATAAAGACGCAGTGATCAGCTGTTGTTCGATTGTACTCATTTTTCTCCATAAATGAGTCAAACTTTTTATACCATTGCCTTGGTGCCTGTTTCAGACCATACAAACTTTTCTTTAGTCTACATACCAACTTTTCTTTCCCTTTGACTTGGAAACCTTCTGGCTGTTGCATGTAGATTTCCTCGTCAAGATCACCGTGTAAGAAGGCGGTTTTTACATCAAGTTGTTCAACTTCCAGGTTGAGGCTAGCTGCCATACCAAGAATAACTCGGATCGAAGACATTTTTACTATCGGTGAAAATATTTCATCAAAGTCAACGCCCTTCTTTTGACCGAATCCTTTCACAACCAGTCTTGCTTTATAACGTGGTTGTGAGCTGCCTTCTTGACTTTTGATTTTGTACACCAACTTGTTCTTGAGAGCTTTCCTGCCCTGTGGTAATTTCACCAGGTCAAATGTGTGGTTCTCATGTAAGGATTTCATTTCTTCTTGCATGGCTTTCAACCACTCATCCTTGTGCCCATCAATAATAGCTTCATCATAGCTCTCTGGTTCTCCCCCGTCAGTGAGCATCACATACTCATTAGGAGAATACCTACAACTTGGTTTTCTCTCTTTGGTGCTTCTCCTTAACGGTGCTTCTTGTTGGACCTGCTCTGGAACTAGCTCTAGTTGTGAACTGCTAGTTGGTGGATCAACATCATCAGTATCTGGTATAGCTCCCCCGTCATTGGAATTTGATGGTGGAGAGACTGGTTCCAGATTAACTGGCATTTCATCTGACTGTGGTTTCTCTTGTTTCTCAAGATCTTCGATCGTCTGATCTTCAAGAAACACCACGTCCCTGCTTCTAATGATCTTTTTGCTAACAGGATCCCAGAGTCTATAGCCGAATTCTTCATGGGCATATCCCACGAAGATACACTGCTTCAACTTTCCTTCCAACTTGGACCTTTCATCTTTTGGGATGTGAACAAATGCTCTACAGCCAAATACCCTTAAGTGTTTGTAAGAAACATCTTTCCCCGTCCAAACTCTTTCTGGAATGTCATAATTCAATGGAACTGATGGAGAAAGGTTGATTAAATCAACTGATGTCTTCATTACCTCCCCCCAAAAGGAGTTTGGCAGTTTTGCATTTGAGAGCATACATCTAACTCTTTCACAGATGGTTCTATTCATCCTTTCAGCGACACCGTTGTGTTGAGGTGTCTTTGGTACTGATTTTTTCAGCCTGATGCCGAAACTTCTACAGTACTCCTCAAATGGTCCGCGATACTCACCGCCATTATCTGTACGTACACACTTCAAACGTCTGCCAGTTTCTCTTTCTACTTTTACATGAAACTGTTTGAAAACTTCTTTCACTTCATCTTTAGTTTTCAAGGCAAATGCACATACCTTTCTTGAGTGGTCATCAATAAAAGTCACAAAATAGAGTGCACCTCCATGTGACTTATTACTCATTGAACAGACATCTGTGTGTATCAAATCTAGAATATTTGCTTTTCTAGAGGGTGGAGAACTACGAAATGCAACTCTGTGTTGTTTTCCCATAATACAATCAACACAAGTACGCAAAGGTGTACCTTTTAATTCTGGCAAGAGCTCCTTCTTGGAAAGAATTCTGAGACCCTTCTCACTCATGTGATCGAGCCGCTTATGCCATAGCTCGGTGGGAATTTCTTTCCTAGCAGTGTTTACATCTCCTTTACATAACTTTGCTTCCATAATGTAAAGAGATGAATCTTTCTTGCCTTTGGCTACTATCAAGTTGCCTTTGGTGAGCTTCCATTTTCCTTCACCAAAATAGTTGCTGTAGCCACCATCATCAAGTACTCCGGTGGAGATTAAATTGAGGCGAATATCAGGAACATGCCTCACATCTTTCAAGAGTAACCTGCATCCAAGATTAGTTTCCAGATAAATGTTGCCGATGCCAATAATTTTGGATGCATCATCATTTCCCATCCTCACTCGTCCGAAATCACCTTGGGTGTAGGTTGAGAAGAATTCTCGTCTTGAGGTAACATGGTAGGAAGCGCCTGAGTCAACTACCCATGTAGTCTCTTGATATGCCAGATTGACATAGTCAGCATCTTGAATAATGACAACATCTTCGGTGACACTTGCAGTGTCATTTGTTCGATTCTCTGCTTCCTGATTCCTGGATTGCTGTAACTTCCGGCATTCTCTAATGAAATGTCCGGGCTTCCCGCAGTGGTAACACTTTTTATCATGTCTCGATCTAGACTTTGACCGTCCTCTTTGCTGGTTTCTTTTCTGAGAATCTCTACCCTTATTTCTTTCGCGTCTTTCTTGCTTGTCTTGTTTCTCTGTGACAAGCGCTTCGGACTCAGGATTATATCCTTCGTCTTTTCGTCGAGATTCTTCATTCAGCATTCTGTCTTTTATCATATCCATGGTAAGCTTGCCTTCAGGGGCTGAGTTGCTAACCGACACAACTAAAGTGTCCCAACTTTTTGGTAGAGAACTCAGCATCAGCAATGCTTGTAGCTCATCATCGACAGTCATGTTCATCGAGTTCAGTTGATCTACAATACCTTGGAACTCACTCATATGTTCCGATACACTGCTCCTATCTTTATATTTCAGATTGACTAATCGTCGCATCAGATTAGCTTTATTCTGTGCGATTGTCCTTGCATACATTTTCTCCAACTTTTGCCAAAGAACATAAGCATCGTGTTCATTAGCAAAATTTTGAAAAATGCTTTTGTCAATCCATTGCCTGATTTGAGCAGCACATTTTCGATTCAGCACGACCCAATCAGCATCTGACGTGCTAGTTGTTTTGCCATCAGCTTTGTCATCCGTAGGAGTTGCCACTACTTTCTCCTTCGGCATCACGATCAGCTTCCATAGATCTTTAATGTATAAAAGATCCTCCATCTTTGGCTTCCAGATAGCATAATTAAAGGCAGTCAACTTGATCATATTGCCGGTGCTCTCCTCCATTTTGATCGGTAGTCAACAAGTTTCACCGAACTTGAAACTTTTTCCAACAATGAACAGTACCGTACGTATGAACAGTACCGTATGTATGAATAATACCGTACATATGAACAATACCTATATGTATGAACAGTACTCGTACGCCTTTATATATTATTCGTGAATAGTATTCGTACATATAAATAGTACTTATACAATATTCTTGAATAACCACAGCTCTGATACCACTTTGTTGGGAAAATTGGGGTATTTGAAAGAATAAATAATACCCTCAAGCCCAGGATAATTCCCAAACCAAAAAGATAAAATGACACCAAGATTTTAGCGTGGAAAAACCTTCCAAATGAGGTAAAAACCACGGGACCCGTAGGCCACTTAAACTTCCACTATAATAATAATGGGATTACAAACTTCACCCTCAGGTGGATCTCTCACTCACAAAAAATACAACAACGGTATTTCTTCAATTTGTGAAAATACCCTCACAAATTGGCTCACTATTTTCTTCTTAGAAAAACTCTCTTTCTAAGGCTCTCTCTATTTTTCTCTCACTCTCATTTGTGAGGATTTTGAATGATTTGAGGAATGATTTCTGAAGAAGGTGAATGACCCTATTTATAGGGTCATTCCTCACCAACCCCTTCAATTTTCCTTCTTCTGCGCAGCCTCCACCAACCCAGCGTCTGCGCCTAACTCATTCAGCAGCCTCTGAAATTTCAACAAACACTGTGCTTATTTTGACTTTGGGGTAAATTACAAATTTTGGTTACAATTTTTATTAAATTGCAACTTGACCCCCTTTTTTTTTAAAAACATTAGTGATGGATCCCACCTTACAAGAGTGAAACTCCAACGAATCGTGGAGAAGAATAGAAAGATCTGTGCCACTTTTCATTTTTATCCTATCCCCAAAGTGTGGGGCAATGATTTTTTTCCTCAAAAGTAATCATAAATATAACAAATTTGGTGGTGAATTCGTTCTTCCTTTGTCTTCTAATGAGTTCGGTTTTTCTGAGTAGACTAAACCATAGAGCTTCTGTCTTGTCATGCCCTGAACGTTGAATCTAGAGTTTCTGTTTTCTTTTCATCCATTCAGAAAAACTACCAGCAATTGCTCCAAAAGTTAGTGTTATAATGGCTTGAATTTAGAAGGCGAACTTCTCTCGGTCTGAATTCTCCATTTGCTCGATACTAAATGAAAAGTTTAATTCGCAGATTATAATCATTCCTTTTAAAACAGACAACCACAAATTAGCACCAAAAACAAAAAAGAGAAAATCCGCGAGAAGTAATGAAATATATTTTGCTATTTGAAGTGCAGAATAATAGTTCAGTCAAGTCACTTTTTTTTTTTCCCCTTTTGACAGCGGAACATTGAGCTCCTTCACGGATGACATTAACGCAGTAATGATGTCATTTAAGTATGACAATAGGGTAGTAAATTTGAAACAACTTAATAAAGATTGCTACAATATTAAAGAATAAAGATGATGAACAAGCTGGCAAAGATGATAGTCTTTTCTGGGGTCAACTCAGATGTCTAGAACTGTGAGAAAGAAAATTAATCAATATTTTCTTCTGTATTAAAAATAGGAGGTAAAGCAAATTACAACTGTACTTTTTGACAAGACCTAAGAGTGCAGCACATGAAACGAACATCCTCCTCTTCCTCTCTTCAAATTTCCAAGAATTACTAACAAGCAAAGAAGGTGAGATATTTCTTTTTTCAGTGGCCAACTCCCCCTCCAAAGCAGAATCTCTTGCTATATTGCCCATTTAAACGTCAATATACAGAACCTATCAGTAAACCGAAAAATGATTGCTAGTTTGTGCAGTCAAATCCATGGCAAACAGAAAGCCAGATAATGAGGACCAATAACAACAAAATTCCAAGAACCACCAATTTGATTTTCATGTTCTGATACCACATCTTCCGGCGAATCTGTGTTCCTTTCTTCTTGAAATCTTGAGCCTGAAAAGTAAGAGGTCCTTCAGAACTAGAAAGCATTAGGACTAAACAAGATAGACCTGACCAAAGTCAGCTTACCTGTGAGCGCAATGTCTCGGTTTTGTCTGCGAGAATAGTAAGATTTTCTCCTCTATCAATAGCCTGAAACCATGATATTGTCTTGTTTAATAGCACAAGAAATGCATCCAGCTAAAATAAGCTGCCAGTATTGTGGCATTTTAATGATGGAAGTGACAGAACTGGACAGGTTATACTGTAGTCGCAGATTACGCATTTAAATATTTTTAATATTGAAATATTGATTTAGAGAAGCATCTCTATTCTCTAGACTGCAGAGCTTTACCGATTCTTTAAGAGCAACTGATTCTACTACTGGAAGAATAATTAAATTTTCATTGCAAGTCGTCCTTACAAGTTCAACTCATGGGAATTTTCTGACAGCATTATAAGGAGGCAGGCAGAAACATGGTGTTTAATTAATAATTATAACTGAGTACTCGCCAGAAATTGAAGCAAAACAGTGCCCAAATACAGAAAACCTCGCAAAACCAAAAATTTCCCCCCATCGACCAACCATCCTTTCTTTCAAGAGGAGCATATAATTGGTATTTGGCAATGGATTAAAGGTTTGGCCAGAATACACAGAGAAAATCTTACTCACAAATGACTAAATGTTGAAAAGAAAACTTTAATAATCTTAATCCAGCAAATTTAAGGTACCTTGTCAATGTTCTCTAACATTATGCTTTTAACTTCTGAAACTTGAGCCTTCACTTTTATTAGCTTTTCAATCTCTTCAGCATGGTCAATGATATATTTCATGTGCTCTTTCATAACCGGTCTGCAAATGTGCACACATATTATTTTCAAGCTATGAAGCGAGATATCAACTAAGGATTTAGAAAGAAATGAGTATACCCAAACTCTATTATTTTCAATCAATGATATATTTCATGTGCTCTTTCATAACCGGTCTGCAAATGTGCACACATATTATTTTCAATCAATGCAGCAAGATATAAACTAAGGATTTAGAAAGAAATGAGTATACCCAAACTCCTTGTTGAGACTTTTGGCAATAGCTGTATCTGCTTTTCCACCCCCATATCTCTTCTTAAAGTCTGCTCTGACACGTTCTAGGAAAGCAATAGAGATCTGCTTGCTAACAGATTCCTTCGCAACAACACAGTAAGCTGCAATAGAAAGCCCCATCATGAGTAGAAGTCATCATAATCCTCATTGTTCTGCAACTCGATGATTTAAGTAAACTTGGAAGTCAGCAGTTTCTCTTAAAAACCAATAAAAGTCAAACATCAGTGCCAGTAAAGCATCTCCAGGTAAAGCAAAGACTGAACTGATCATGCAATTTTATTGCACCTCAATACCAATCCATTAAGCATCTCCAGTAAAGCTGTCATAAGGGTGCCAGTATTAGCTCTTGTTTGAAGACTTCTGTTGCACAATTGTCTCTAAAGGTACTTTCATATTGAGGAGAATGGAGAAAGGAAGGGAAGAAAAGGTTTGTTTTAGAAATTTCTTATGATTTAGATTTAAATCAAAATTTTCCTTTCCTTCCCTTCTCCTCCATTCTCCTCAATCCAAACTACCCTAAAGGATTAGCAAAATGATAAGTGTGTCCGATCAAGACCTTTTGTAACTCAGGGTCAAGGATCCAGGTACTCCAGTTCTCATAAAAGCATGTTTTTTAAGCATTATTCACCATCTATTGGTACAGACATGTCCCACAATGAAGACCTATTAATCAATTGAGGTACAGGATGTATGGACAGTCAGAGCGGACTAGTAATATAACTTTAATAAGGACCCAAAAAAAGACAAGATTCGCCAGAGGAGAGAATCCAATAATGTGGAAGAGCTCCTTTTTCTTTTAATATACAACGGTCTTATAAAACCTCTCTGACCAAAAGGCTGCAATGACAAGAACATATCCTTCACAAATGACAAAAAATATGCTTCGCAGTTAAACATTCAAAACAACTAATTAGATAGGATGACGTTCATATTTGACATTTTATGTTCTTTTTGTGTGTGCATGGGATAGCCCCGCAGGCTAGACAAGGTTAATATGCTATTCTTCTAATCACCCCCAGGGCAAGGGGCTTAAAGAAACCTCCATTTTCCACACGAAAACTCAGTCATCCAATTTAAAACCAGGGATTAGTGATGAGTGCAGTACCACTTCATTTCTATTTTCTATCAAATTATCTGAAGTTCACAGCAGAATTATTGGTACTAATAGCACCATGCTATATAAGTGCATGCATCTAGGTCTAGCCAAGTCTTCATATATACCAATTGGTGAAGTGCAACTAAACTTTAATGAGTTCACTTCACACCATATATTCTATCAATACTTTTCTGTCCCGTGAAAAAACAGAGATGTCGAGAGTTAAATAATTAATTGAGCAACAAAGTCAGACCTTAGGAAACCCAACTCTGTTATCTCCATTCCAGTAATTTGGTGAACAGTGAACAAAATTGGGACAGGACACAAAAGTAAACGGTCCCCGGCAAGGAAAATCAATCCATCAAGTGAATGGCTTCCAATTAAGTGAATCCATTCCAAGACCAGATCCAGTAGGTAAACTAGCAATTCAAGTTCCATATCATTTAGGTCCAGGGGAAGCTAAAATGAAACTAGTCACAGAAACGCAAGAAACCCAAAAATAGAAAAGTCACAATAAAAACAGAGATCAGAGCAATTTAGAAATACCGTAACCATCCTCCACTAGAAAATTGAAGGTGTGATGATCACAATTGTAGGTGAACTTGTTGTTGGAGGAGGGTAGTTTCTGGAGACACTGAGCAGCAATCGCCGGGAAGTTGCCGGTGAACTCGGTGTACTCGGCTAACACCATCGTCCCCCGAGCCACGAAACAATATATGAACGATTCCTGGCTCATTGCTCCGCAAGTCACCGGTGAGACCGCTCGGGACCCAGATTCGGAGGGAAGGAGAGAGAAATGGAGCTTGGCCTAGCCGTGCTGGTTCAGCTACGTTTTGCAATTTCTAGGCCCATTGGGATTATTTTCCTTTGCTACGAAGAAAGAATTTCCCTTTATTTTGGGATTATAAAATAAAAGAATCATGAATTTGTATAACTCGCAAGGCAGCTTGCAGAGCGCAAAGGATGAACCGGGCGCTGTACGACAGCGTTTCATGTGAAAATGAAAATATGATTGTTGACTGACCATTTTACTATTTAGTTATGATGGTGAATGATTGACTGTGTTTGAACTTTGAGACTATGAGTCCAAATGAATAGACCAGAATCAAGTATGGATTAGATATTAAAAAATTATTATTTTCTAAATTTTAAATTTTGAAAAATTTGAGCGTCTGATTTTTTTGACTCAATTAAGTATTTTAATTTAATTATTAGAAATTGTGTTTATTTTAATTTTTTATTTTTATCAAATTAATATTTCATAATAAAATATTTGAAATTTTAAAATTTAATAATTTAGTAATGAAAATACTGAATTCAGATAAATATAATTGAGACTAAATTGACTATTTGATATCTATGATTTTTTATTATAAAATTAAAAAATTGTAATTTTTAAGAATTAAGTTAGTAATTTTTCAGTTTAAATTATTAGTACACAAAAATTTATTAAATTTTGACTAATTTAATTCAAATTGAATTAATTTACAAAAGTCACAAGCTCAAATGGCATTGATTTTTTTTTTAATCTATATAACTCAAATTTAAGACTTTTTTTTAAAAGTAAATAAACATTGAATCAGTTTGACTAATGATAAATAAATAATTTACTTTGTAATATATTGTCATAAAACAGGTCAAGTAGTAACAGTGACTGTTCCCACAATTAACAGTGTAAAACAAAGAATGGGTGAATATTAAATTTGTGTAGGAAAAAAAAAAAATATATATATATATATATATATAATTAAAATGAAAGTAGGAGGGAACTGTGGTTGTGATGCGTGCTTTCCCTTTCAGTTGCTTTTGTTGATTTGTTGCTTTCTGAAACCCCCTAACTCATAATCATTCCTTTTATTGTATGCATGCTCCAAGATACGCAACTTTAACTATAAATTAAAGCTTTTCTTTGCATTGAATTTAAGTCTTGGTAGGAATGTTTCTAGAGCTTAAAATTATACATTGTCAGTATTATGAGAAGCTTAAATTAATTAATTGGAATATGTTTATCAATGCATTAGCCACACAAATGAGGGAGGAAATTTAATTGTTATTGTTGCTCTTCGCCATTCTTTATTTCCTTTTGTGTCCTCCACAGAATCATGCCGTAGAGCAATGGAGCCATTGTATTTTATTTTTTTGTTTTTTGTTTTTACAGGTATCATTTACTAAATATAATCTTATTTGAGACATTTTTAAACATTAAATGGGACACTTCTCACATTTAAGATTCGAATTTAAATTTACTAACAGAGCCATTGTATTTAAATATTCTATCTCTAGCTAGTGTGAAAATACCAACTGAACCCGAATTAAACATTTTGCCTCTCACTGATGATTTTTTTTTCCTTACTGTGAAAATGCCTCAAAAATTTGCTCCGACAAAAAAGGAAATTGCAGTTGCAGTTGCACTCAATATAAGAATACCAACATTTAAATTTAATTTGACATCCATACATACATACATACATATATATATATATATATATATTTATTGCTGCAAAGGCCTGACTCGGCTGAAAGTCCAAGCCTAAATTCAAGTCTACGTTATTTAAATATATAATATATTGATTGATTGATATTTTACATATAACTTAATTTAGACTTGTGACATAACCTTTCATTTAAACTTCTTTTATCCTAAGTGTAAAGTTTTTAACTTTTCATTATTTATTTTTATAATTTTAAAATATAAAATATTATACTTTAATTTTATATTTAAAAAAGTACAATTATATTTTTAAAAAATTACTATGCACCCAAGTATATATGAGATAATACAGGCAATAACCATCTCTTTACACTTGTCAAGTAGCTCATCTTGACGTGCACTAATCCTCTTTGTAGTAGAAAAATTTTGTTAATGTCTTTATGTGAACGTGTGTTGAGATATAAACCATTAAATTTAATTTTTTATTTTAGAACGTGTGCTAAAATACACTAATAAAATTTTCTTATTACAAAAGATTATCCAAATCCCATCACGACCAGCTTGAGCCAATGATTCCATGAATTCTTCATAGTTTCTTGTATGATGAACAAGGAAGAATAGGCGTGCAATTGGTGTGAAATTGAACAATAAAGGTACGTTTAATTTGAGTATTTTTTTTTTTTATTGAAAATAAAAAATATGTTTAAAAATATGTTGAGTTTAGTATACTGAAAATATTTTTTTAAAAAATATTTTTTAAAATAAGTCTAAGTCTGAAAACACTAAAAAAATATTTTTAGTGTTTCAAAAAATATATTTTAATAAATAAAGACTACAAATAAAAATAAAAATCATTTTCACAAACCAAATAAAATAGTCTTTAGAATTATTATAAGTTCGGCTCGTGAAACTACAGTAATATGCATATATTATTCACCATCCTTACATGTATGATGATATGAATATGAGAGCATTTACTTTTTGCAATTCAACCATTTGTTCTTCTCTTCTCTTAGTGTCTGTTTGGTAACCACGATCGAATAGGAATGGAAATGAAGTATAAAATATAAATGAAAAGGAAAAGGGAAAAAAATATATTTTGTATGAGATGAAAAAATAAATAAAAAAAATAAATAAATATTTTAGTATGTATTTTTTAATTGGATAACATTACCAAAATACCCCCACCACACCACTGTGACTCTCAGTCCCAATTACCCTGTCACTCCCATTAGCCTCCACAATACATCCATTGTTATCACTACCTCAGTCGTCCAACACTGTCCTCCACCTCCACTGCCCATCATCGCCATCAACCATCTTCCTCATCTCTCCACGTTGTCGTTCTCGTCACAGCTGCAACCCACACCGTTCACAGATCTCTCTCCCTCACTCCCACACCGTTATCGATTCTCGTCACATATCTCTCTCCCTCATTCCCACACCGCCATCGACCTTCCCCTTCCTCATTTAAGCCCCTAGTTGATTGGACAAGAGACAGATGCTTGAAGGCATAAATAGAAATTCATCCAAAGATTGGGTGAGATCTTTATCTCCCTTTCTCTCTCTCTCTCTCTGTTCATCCTCTTCTTCTTTCTCTGTCAATTTATTTATTGGATCTATTTTTACTGATCAATGGAATTTCAAGACCGATCAATCGATTTTTACTAATCAATTGATTTTTTGGGTTCATCAATGGAATGCTTCTAACCAGAGACTTGAGGGCATATTTGGAAATTCACTTGGTTTTCCATTCCCGTGAGCGCTCTTCCATCACAAATGCTCTGGAAAAAATCCATACAGAAAAAGACGAAAGAGAGAATTCCAGGTGTCATGTCTTGTTTCTACAATATGCATTACCAAATGTTGGAAAAAGGCACAATACAGGAATGGACCTCTCCTTCCTAATGTTCTTCTTGCTATCAAAGGGGGTCTTATTATTTTCTTCGAGCTTGACTCTTTTATTTGATAAGTATTTTGTTTGATTAAACAAAGTTAATTAAATAATATTAATAAGTGAGATTCATATGAGGTCTATTTGATCGGATGATCTTAATTGACCAAGTAAATAATTCACAGGCATCTTCCTTTGCATCATTGTTGTTCCAAAGCATATATGAAATCGATTCATGTGGAAAATAATAGTACATGCTAAATTTTGTGAAGCATTTTTAGAGGATGGAAAAAAAATTTACTATTTCACCCAAAAAAACTATTAAAATAGATAAAGAATATGATAAAAGTTAGCATTGTCAAAATGGGCTGACCCGACCTGTTTTTTAGGTGGGCATGAATTTTCAAAACGTCTTAGATTTTTTTAATATTTAAATAATACAATATTAAAATTATTTTAGTAAAAAATTCAATAGTTTTTTTATTGAAATATAATCTATATATGTAAAATATTACTTCTTTAATATTTTTAAATAATCAATAACATTAAATTTATATATTTTTTAAATTAACTATATTAAATTTAAATTTTAAAATTTTATATTTATTATTAAAAAATTACAAAAATTTTCATATCCAAATTTACTATAATTATTGAATATAATATCATAAAAATAAAAATATGATAAAGTGAGGTTATTTATATACTTAATAATATAATAATTATATTATTAAAAGGTCTGTCATCCAAGAAATCAAATGTTTCTTTGACAAACTTTCTTAAAAGGTCACCCAACATACAAGAAACATAGACGAAAAATAGTTAACAATAATCTTTGTCTTCTATGCAACATAGACTGCGAAAACCTTTTATATGCTCAGAAATTGTGAACATGTCAAAATTATATGGACTAATTTAGACATTAGTCAACAAAATTTCTTTTCTCAGAACTTTGAAAATTCTACAAATAGGGAGAAAAGACATTTCCAAACCCCTTTGAATACAATTTTTCTATATTTCCTCAGGGGAATTTGGCTTAGAATGAATGACAAAATCTTTATTTCTAAAATTTTTCCTCTGCATCTTCATCAACCAAACCCCTTTCAAAGCAATTGAATTCTAGACACAAAGCCCAATCACTCTTCGAAATCCAAGATCTCCTTTCATGGATTCTCATAAATAAACATCATGGATTAAACCTAATATTGATTGACATAAACTTAACATTGATAACAGCAAAAAATGGTTTCATAACAGTTGCAAGAGTCCTTTGAAATGATAAAGGAGCTTGGATTGTTGGGACTTCTAAATTTGTGGGGATAAGGTAAGCACTTATGGCAGAATCTTGGACTTTGTACTATGAATTATCTCTAGCAATCATTTTTTATCTTAAAAAACCGAAGATTGAAATGGATAGTCATATCCTTTTAAATTTACTACAAGATGAAAATAATTCTCATCATTTATTTGTTATAATTTTCAATTGCAGATCCTTACTATTTTTACTAGATTGTTTCAAGCTTAGTAAAACCAGAAGAAGATGTAATAGATGTGCAGACATTTTGGCAAAAAGAGAAATAAGATATCAACAACACCAGAAAATCTTTTCGGAAGTTCCTCCTTTTGTTAATGTTGTTTTCATGCAAGAATTAGGATGATTTCTTTTCGATTGTCTGCTACTGTGCTTGTTTTGCTTTATGTAGATAGTAATCTTTTGGTCTGTACTAATCTTTTTTGTACTATTGCATTATTAATATATTTTTCACTTTAATAAAAAAATAATATAATATAATTATGCAAAAAAAAGGCCAACCCATTTAGCCATGTTTTTAAAGCCCTAAATTTGTATGCCCAAACTTATTTAAATGCAAAAGGGTCGGGACTTAATTCACCGAAAAAAACCTATTTTGACAGTGCGAATAAAAGTGCATAAAACTTACAAATGTATATTGTTTTCTTTTGAATTCTTACAAACATTCTTCAATGAAAAAAAATAGGTACTAAGTATAAATAATTTTTTAAATAAAAATTTGAATTTTGATTTGTTATTTTATGAAGTATTAGTTTTTTCGCCAAATTCAACATTGTATTATAGACTTTTTTTAATACATTTTCATTTTCCTTTGGTATGTATATTTTTATTTTTTTTTAATTTTCAAAAGGGTAGATAAAAGATTAGACAAACACTAAGGAAGGACAAAAATTCAAAAAAATAAAAAGGAGAGTTCTTGTTCCCAATTTCTGATATCCCGCCGAAGAGAATATCTTATCCTCAGTTTTCAAATTTTGAGTTCTGTCGTTTGTGACTTCACTTACATTTCTTCCAAGTTCCAACCTCATCTTCGATTCTGAGATCACAACGTTGTACCGCCACGCACTGTTCAAAGCAAACCCTAGAAATCGTTGCCTTCCGTTGAACTTCTCTGCACATTCCGATCCGATCCCTAATGGCTACCGCTGATTCCACCGCAACTCCTCTCCCGCTCTCTGCTGTAAGCTCATTTTTTCTGCTTTTTTTTTTTCTTCTGATCCCTCCATTTAATCATTGGTTCAAGGAAATTGCAGCTTCTAGTTATTTAAAAATCCCAAGTTCGTCACTTTGTCATGAAGTATTAATCTTCTGGTATAATTTATTTTCCCCAGACAAAGGAGAACACGACTCCGATTTCATCCAAAATCGCGGTACGTTTTTCATTTATAATTGTTTTTTTTTCCCAATTGGAAAGAAAATTTTATCTGGACATACTGTTATGATTGGGGGGCTTAGAAATTGCAGAAAACAAATAGTGTGCAACTTTTTTCTGGGTTTTATCTTTAGGTTATATAGCTAGATGAGCCAAAATGAAGCTAGAAACTATATATATAGTTTGATGTAATCTTGGACTCTTGAAATTGCTGTGTTCGTCCCCAGGAACTAAATGAGTCAAGATCGGAGCTTCTCAACAGAATTCAGAGTTTGAAACAGGTGACATTTATCAGATCTTTTTCAAAATCTTTTAGTACTTGTTATGATACTACCTTACGCCCGAAAACTAACTAGTTTTACCTTCTTTATGGATTTCAATTCTTATCATTGGTGGATTTGGTGTTTATGTTTTGTCAATTCCTTTTTTTCGCCTGGCCACTAGGATTTGCAAAATTGGAGGTCAAAGCTAGACACGCAAGTGAAGGTCTATCGTGATGTAAGTGATGATCAATCTCTCCAAAACCCTGCATTGTGCTACATGGTTTTGTATTAAGATGTTCATACTTCATATTACTATTTCTGTGTTGCTTCTTTGCCTATATGGATAAAGGACTTCTCTAAAGTTGAAACATTGTGCTTGGACTCTTACATTTTGCATTAAATGCAACGGATATGTCTTGAACTAACCGGGTTCTATTTCTTTTCCTGATAGTGATAATATAGTTTTTGAATGTTTCATTTTGTTTTGTTAAGTGTCCTCATGGTGTTTATCCGAAAACCTTTTGGCATGCATATTAATTTGTTGATGTGTTCCATGTATAACCTCTTGCTGATCTGGGCATTGGTTAGTGTTGTCTGTAAATTGTATGCAATAGGTTATATGGCTGAATTCATATATACTGCACTTCTTCTGGGTGAATTAATTCAATAAGGCGCTTTCAATGCTACAGAACTAGTACCTCATAGGAAAGCTTTTAGGCTGTAATATGAAGGTCCTTAGCATCATTATTGTTACTGCCATTCTGAACAAGACTGCATTTAATTTAATAAATTCTTTGGTAGAACTTTGAAGGTAGACGCCCAAATGGTGTGGTTCTACATTAACTTGTGTTTCTAACATAATGGTGCCAATAGTTGATGAACAATTTGTTTAGATGTAAACCTTTTATTGCTTTTCAACACCCATAGTTGAATAAACTGATAAAAACCTGCACTGTCATTTTACTATGCTAATCGATGAATTTATGCATGTCATTACTGCAGTGTGGCTGCCGTCAATGAAAGGATGTCCATGTCTCATTCATTAGTTTCTGCATTATGATTGGTCCTTTTCAGATTTTCTTCATGTTATTGGCTTGCAAAATTTGTTCATATGGTCGTAAAAATTAATATCTAGCGAAAGTAATGGATTTGATAAAGCTGTAGTTTCTTTCATTTTTGTTGTGTTGCAACTCTTACTCTGTGCTTTCTCTCTGGTTCATGCAGGAACTTTCAGAACTCAAGAAAACACTAAATGTTGAAGTGGACCAGCTCCGAACAGTAAGTGTGGTTTCAGTCTTTTCCTCAAGTGATATCTTTCAAATTAGATTTGTTTAAGTTTCGTTTATAAAACAAAAACTAGGAATTTCAAGACCTGAGGACAACCCTGCAGCAACAACAAGAGGATGTTACTGCTAGCTTAAGAAACTTGGGGGTAAGTCTTTCAGAGGACTACTTTCCGCTGCATTTGCTAGGGTTATCTTTGAAATTTCATAAGCGAAGATTAAAGAATGCATTTTCAGCTTCAGGATGTGACAGGAGATAGCGAGAAAGCTCAGTCACAGGAGACTAAGATCGAAGAAATTGAGAAGGAAGATCAGCAGGTGTTGTCCAAGGAAGAAGACATTGGTAAAGTAGCTGAAAACTAAAGGGGCATTAGTCTGAAGGATTTGCTGTTAGAATGTTAGTAGTGCATACCCCAAGAGGACATGAATAAATGTCCGAGTTCTTGTATTCCTAGTACTATGTTGTATTTGTCAAGGAAGAATGAGTTCATCTTCAACCTTTTCGGGATAATGCAGGATCTATAAAGCAATCAGTGGTAGCATCCCCTATCTAATAAAATAAATAAACCCAAAAAATGATATGTAAATGTGTAAAAAAAATTAACCTCTGCCAATCGCCTGGTAGCATCCCCTATCTAATAAACTCCAAGCCCAACAAAAGCATTGGAGGATATATCCATAGAAAGTTAGAAACTCATAATCCACTTTCTTAACACCTCATGAACAAGTCCTCTTCATAAAGTTAACCAAAAAAGTTAGGGTTGGTATTGATTTTGACACTAGGCAGTGGGACTCACTGCACATGGCACGGTATGCTCGATGTCAAAAAAGGTCGTATATTCCAGTTAAATAACTGCTAACAAAGGACTGTAAATTAATTAAAAATTTAATCTGAAATTAATGCTAACCAACCATGGCTCTTGACGAGGAGTAGGGGTAGTTCCAAGTGTCATTAATTGTTGTTGAAGAAGCTTCAATTCAGACACATGTGAGTTGTCTACTGATGTGGATGTGCATAATTAAGTTTGGCTTGTCTGTCGGCGAAGTGAACTTCTATTTCAAGAAATAAGTTTACCTTCTGATACGGGAAAGCTTTCGGCTGTACTTTTGACAGGAAATACGGATGCTTGTGGGCTCCAATTCTAGAGTTATATCCATTGTTACTGATTTAATCATCCATTATTACTCATTTAATTATCAATCAATGACGGATGGTTGATAGTTAGCGACTGTAAAATAGTAAATTTATTGTGAACTTTTTTATTACGACTAGTCCATTGATGATAGATACTATTAATTTTAATAATAAAATCAATCCGTATCTAAGAAATATTTATTAGGCAAAAAATAATATATTAGTCTTTTATATTTATTTTAAATTTCATTTTAATCTTATATGTTTCAAATATTTTTATATTAATCTGCTATAATGTAAATTTCACATTTTTCAATTATATGTAACAAATTTTACACCTCATCTTAATAGTAACATGAATTATCTTTTTAACTATATATTATGGGGTGTTGAAGAGGTGTCAAGTCTCTTTTATTACCTAATAAATTGGACAAAAAAAAATTGAAACAGCATAATTTTACACTATAAAAGATCAAAATAAAATCTAAAATAAATATAAAAGGGCCAAAATACTATATTTATCTATTTATGATATACCTCTACTCATTTTGACAATAAAATGATTTTCACTTAAAATTTATAATCTAACTCGACCATAATTTAAAATAAAATTATGTAAATTTTATAAAAAAAAATAACAAAAAATTACCCAAAACCAACACACTCTTGATGGGAGGATCCAACAAAGATTTTAGTTTATCTGTAAAGTTTTGTAGGTACGGAGGAAAAAATTATGATGCCTACTTAACTCGGTTCACCTAACATGCTAGTTGGTTACCAATAGGCTCCATAAATTCAAAATTCATATACATTTAAAAGTTTAACTATACATTTTTTAAAATCAAAATCTAAAGCTCATATTATTAAATTTAATATATACGAGAATTTGACATCATTGCAGAGTTCGACCTATAATTACGTTTTGCGTATATTTAAAGCCAAATTGTATTTTTAAAAAAATTAGAGATTTGTATAATTTATACTTTCAACTTTTTAAATTATCAATAATTTATTTAAAATGTTTGACATTGTACAATATAACACATTAATCGGTTGTCCAAAACTCTTATACTATTTGTCTATTAAATGAAAAAAAAAATCATAGCAAAAGTTACAGACTTACATCTAACGTATTAACTTAAAGGACTTTTATGTTTTAAAAAAAGGAAAAATGACAAAAAGAACCATAGTTTTGTTAGGTGAGGTGAGAAATTGAATGTAATTTTTACTGATTTAGTCTCTTTAAACCTAATTAGATAAATGACATTAGGACTCTAAACAAAAAAAAAATCAACAAATAAGTTATGTATATAAAATTGAAAGCTTAATGAAATTTATGCCAACTTTTATAATTGATAAGTCACTTGCATAATTCTCGAATAGTGATTTGAATTTTTTTTAAATTAGTTTAAATTTTCAAACGTAATCTTGAAGTTGGAAAAGGTTCTTTGTATTTAATCTGTACCTAAATATGTATTATATATTTATACAAAGAATCAAAAAAATTGAAATACTTTAAAACAGTTTGATATATTAAAGACAAAACAGACTAGGTTGATTATGAAGAATTTTTTTTGCAAATTTGTTGCTCATCTTTTTAACTATAGTTACTATGATTAAAATTTTTAACAATGATTAAAAGTGTTAAAAAAATATTTTATACAATACTTTTAATCGTTATTAAAAATTTTAATAATAATTTTAACCGTAATTAAAAAGATAAAAATAAACAGTAAATTAGACTCGAAGAATTATATAATAAAATTTATTCAGTAAAAAAAAGATTTTGTTTAACAGATATTTATTATGTGTATGTATTATTGATTTATTCTACCTATCTATCCTTTTTCATAAATAGAGTAAAGAAAATGAAAATCCATGTCTGCTTCACCAACCTAATGTACAGTATCATTACTGTGTTTGAGCTTTGAAGATCTGAAACGCTGTATTCAAACGATGTTTTTTGATAAAAGCGAATCTGTGTGGGGCAAAACAGAAACCCTGCATCAATTGATATTAGATAGTACGGCCACCCAACCCCCACTTATTGCTGCTTCCAGAACCTACGTGGGATTATGTGGACCCCTTAAATTCTTCAATCATAACCCTATATTCAACCTCTATTTTCTTTTAAAAAAATCTGCATCTAAGAGGATTTTGATAGTGTTTAATACTCATTTGAAGATATATAATCTCATTTTATGACGTTGAAAAGTCTTCCGATACTCATTTAGTAAAATGATCGAAAATTCAATAGTTTTGAGAATTATATCGCAACTTTGTTAAAAAAATTAATTGGAATATAATTTCATTCTAATGAAATTTTTGTGTGAAAGTTTAGATTTGTCCTTTTGTTTTTTTTTTTTTCAAATGTTGTTATTATTTTTGATTATCTTATCTTGGTTATCATTATACTTGAGTTTCTTTCATCATTGTCGTCAAGTTTGAGATTCTTTTGTTGTTGTTGTCGAGTTGAAATTTTTTTTACTGTTGTTATCGCTATCAAGTTTGAGCTTTTGTTGCAATCAAGTTTGAGCTATTGTCATTGTCGTTATCGTTTTTATTATCAATGAATTTTTTGAATTTTAACTTATGTCAAACAATGACAAAGAAAAGAGAAAACGATAGAGCAAAGGTCACGAAAGGCGACAACAACCAATTTCTCTATGTTGACAACCACTGTGGCGAGCAATTTCTACAATTTCAGAGTCAACAACAATGATGGAAGGATCCAACTTTTGCAGTAAAATCTGACTTAATTCTTTTTCTATTTACTTTTTTAACTAAGAACATTTTAATAAAATCATTTTAAATTCATTTCATTCCCTCGTTTTAATACTATACCAAACAAATTAATTTATTTCTCTCAAAACTTTTGTATATTATACCCTTTTTTTTGAATTATTATTCCCTTTTTATTTCCTATTTCTATTTACATTCTATTCCTTTTAAAAACTCAAATTTATATCATTGTATTTCAATTTTCAATTGTTTGTCAATAGTATATCGTGAAATTCGTATGAAGTACGTCTTTTAATTTCCTATTTCTATTTACATTCTATTCCTATTTCTATTACTTCTTGATAGTTTAGATTGGGTTTGAAACTAATATCAACTGATATTTACTATAGTAGACAGTCAGGAGTTAATAATCGATAATAAAATGTAAAATCCTGATGTAGCTATTTATGTATTTTGTGTTATATAGCAATTTGTTTTTAATTTGAAACATTGTACAGTTTATCTTTTCAACTTTAAAAATTAGTACTAGATCATTCAAGAAAATTTTAATTTTGTGCATCATAAACTTTCTATTGATTTTTTTCATTTAAAATTCTTATATTATTTGTCATTACAAGCCAAAACAATGTTAAATTAACAAAAAATATTTATAACCTATCATCCTTAGAAGCCCTTTTGTTGCAAACTTTAAAAAAAACAAAGACAAAAAAGTCATTATTTTATCACTTGTAATAACATGTTAAATGTATTTTTACTATTAATTTTTTTAGGATTTTGGAACAAAAATTTAATAGAGAAATTATTGTGCACAAAATAAAAAATTTTAAAATCTATTGTCAATTTTAAAAGTTAGTAAATTGAATTTCATAGTTGTCCAATAGGTTAGTATGCATCTGAATATAATTCATATATATTGCAACAAAAAAAATTAATAGCGAGGTTATTTGCCTAAATTATTTATATTTTAGTGGGACTGGACATTTCCACTCAATATTTGGCTTTAGGCAATATAAAAGGGTGTCAAATGGAGTGGATTGATGTCACGACCCGTTTTCTAGGCACATGAGCGGCACAATGATGAATCTCTCATCACTGTAAGCCTTCCGATAAATATATCAAATTTTCTTATCTGAAAATTATAGAGATGATTTGCATGTAATCATAGATTATCAATTTAAAATACATTATTATACTGACATACAAGCCAAATGTCGAACCCCTGAACTAGATGTCTTAGACGATTACAGAGCAACATAATCTATAACAAAAGAGGGATCTACCCGACAACGGGAAGGTCCAAAGTGATCTACTCCTCTAGCAGATATTCTTCGCTGGCAACCTGATCTGAACAAAAAGGTTGTACAAACAGTGTGAGCTTTTAAACTCAATGAACGAATCGGCCTCGCGTTAATAAAATTCAAATACATTACCAGTCATGCAAGTATATCCGAAGGCTCATACTCAACCAATAGACAGAAGATAAAAATTCATCCAATTCAACAAATGTTACTAGTACTCGTCAATGGCAATATATCCCAGAGAGCGCACACAGGCCGGCTCACCAATTATGTATATTTCCGCCATGACGCACAACATCATCCTTTTACATACAAGAAGATAAAAATTCATCCAATTCAACAAACGTTACTAGTACTCGTCAATGGCAATATATCCCGGAGAGCGCACACAGGCCGGCTCACCAATTATGTATATTTCCGCCATGACGCACAACCTCATCCTCTTAGATAGGGCACCTCACGGATTTATCACCAATCCGGGCTATATCCCTACTGAGGGAATCGTTGTCTCCACACTCATTGGTCAATACACCCTGTCAACCGGGTTTTCCGCCTTGTCGTGAGAGGGGGTACTGTCCCGCTCAATCACAATCAATAGCATTTCATATCATAATCAGAAGCTTAATATAATATTCATCCATATAACAGGTATAGTATATAACTATATTATAGCTTTATAAACCACAATTCAAGAGATTCAATCTTCACATCATTATGAGATACTTGCTTTTTCTTATCCATACTTCTGAATTAATTATCTCATTATATTCGCCATTCTGAATTCAATTTCCCCCTATTAATCTTGGGAGTGTCGTACGACATATTTTTTATCACCAGTAATGCTAAAACTCTATTAAAACGGGGTCGTTTCACTCACCTGGATTCCGTACGAATATCGCTTCTCTAAGTCATTACAGACAAGAGTGCTCAGGTGAATTTTGGTGTTCTGCTACGGAGATTTTCATGAAAGATTAGAGAAAATACGTTAGGATTGTTTTCGTACAGATACTGTTCATACGTACGATTACTGTTCATATATACGGTTACTATTCATACGGTTACTATTCATACATACGGGTACTATTCATACAAGAAATAGAGAATACAATCTGTAAAAAAGTACACCAGGTAAGTTCCCAGGAAAGAGTGGAGGGTCACACTGGACACACTTAAAAACCAGGTCTTTCCTTAGCCAGAACTTTCCTAGACATGTATTGTTCACAGTTTACATTTTATTTCGGTAATCAGATAATCAAAATAACATATAAACAGCTAAGAACAATTTTTCTGATGTGGAAGATCGGCCAAAATCGCAACCACAGAGCATACTTAAGAAATTAACTTCTAAAATTTGAAAGACATAGAAAGAGCATAGTATCCTTACCTAAGCTGAAAAGGAAAGGCCCAAAATCTCATAAGCCTAACATTGGAGTAAGAGAAACTTAAGGAGAGAAGAAGAGAAGTTGAAGGTGTGAGTTTAGAAGTGAAATAGAATGGCCTATTTATACCAAAAGTCAAAGGTACTATTTGATACTATGCGCTAATAAAATATTCAATTTACTATTTATGAAAATGACATTTTTAATAATGTAGTTACTGTGCACCTGAAAATTGAAAACTTAAAGGAAAAACTATCCTTTCACTTTAAACCTTTAAGTTTCTTTTCAAATCAGTCCTTTCACTTTAGTCCCTGAGGGTATTTTTACACATAAAACGTCATTTTCTCATACAAACTTCTTTTTAGTTTTCTTTTATGACCAAACCACATCTAGTACTTGACATTTCGATCGCATAAATGAACAGTATCATATACGTAAATAGTATTATACGGGTGAATAATACCATATACTGAAATAATAACAGTAGTTTGTAAACAAATATTTATATTTTATTTTTTTTTTTGGGTATTACAATTGAGTTGGGTTTATATTAAGGTTTTCATAATTGGATTGGTCAATGAATAGGAGGAGATACTAATTCAAGGGTCAATGGTTGGATTGTGGTCAAATTTGATCGAATCGGTAATTAAAAAAATAAAATATATACATAAAAATAATGAAATAACTATATAATTACATATCAATATATCATAATTCATATAAATAAAAATATAAAATTAATTAAAAATAATATTTAATATTCAATTACACGAAAGGTGTTTTGACAAGATAACATATTCAAATAAATGTTTACAAGTAACAATAAAAATAAACCATTAACCAACAAAAATTATCATTTATCAGTTATTACTTCATCAATTGACTTTATAATTGGTTGGTTTTCAATTTCTTCATCACTTAATTATAAAATAAAAAAGCAAAGTGACCAAAAAAAAAGAAAAGTGACCAGTAAAAAAAAACCAAGAATCGGTCAGACCATTGCACCGGCCGATTTGGCCAGTTCAAAATCGGTACAATCAGTTCTCGGCCAGTTTAATCTTTTTCCGGTCTAAAAGATTCAAACAGATTGGTCCAACTGGTCATACCGCCCGACCCGATCTGATCACAACAACACAGGTTTATATTGAGTAAAAAATAAGTGGATTAAAAATTATTTATGATCTATTTAAAATTTTTATTTGGATCATGGGTTGATCTATGACCATTTTCGGATCAACCCAACGTAATAATTGACCCATCATATTTCTATATAAAAAAAAATTTTCTAATTTATTTTAAACTATAAATTAAAATGCCCAAGCCAAGAACAATTTAATCCATTTTCATTCTTATATAAATACGTGTGTCCGCATGCATTTGTATGAATGTATACATGTATGCGTGAGTGATAAGTGTGTGTGTCCGAGTGTATGTATATATGTGTACATGTGTGTATGTATGTGTTTTCATGTGTGCATGTGCAGTTGTGTGTACCTAAAACAAATCTATATTAACTTTGTGGTTGCCAGTTTAAGTTGGCTTATGTGCTTTAACCTCCAGTAGTGTTCTAGTAAGGAGATGCACCAACCCAACTCAATCTATACATTTGGGTTGAGTCACTGGATTAGATTTGGTTCAATTTTTTTAACCTATTAAGTGGCGGGTTAAAAATTTTTTGTTCAATCTAATATGCCCAATTTGATAAATATATAAATATATTTTTAATAATTTTTTAAGAATTTATCCACTTAAGATTTTTTGTTATACTCATTATTTATTAATAAATATTTATGTACTTGTCAAAATTTAAATTGTATAATGTTATATATTAGATTGAATTAATTTGTCTATAGCGATACAACCTACTGTTGATTGTTATTTTCTTATTGGATGATATGAAGGATAATATGTGCCTTAGTTGATTTATTTATCTTTGATGTGTGCTTTAGTTGATTTATTTATCTTTTATTTGATGCGTGTCTTGTTTATAGAAAAAGAAAGTAAGAAAGAAAAATGACTTGACCCGACTATACTAGAGTGTTGGTTTGGTTAGTTCGGATCTCTCCTAAAAAATTCAACAACAGACCCAATCAAATTTAGTTGATTCAAATTTAAATTTCTCATCAACTGGACTTGAATACACACTAACTCTAGCATTTAGTTAGTGTAAATGAGTTAAATAATTACTCATTAGTCAATTCACTTATATCTCATAGATGGGTCAAATTGTATTTCAATCTATTTATGACATGAGTAATATTTGGATGGATTGAACCAAGGTGACGGTGAGTAGGGTGGGTTAAATAAATAATTTTGGATCAATTTCCGACACCCCTAAGCATATACGTTGGAATTTTATTTCTGGAGAGAAGACTAGTCCTTCCATTTATGAGCAGTAATCTGACCCCAACTAGCGGAATTCAAGTGATCATGACTAAACTGGAAATATTCAATACACTTCTCCAACCTCCATTCTTTCTGGGCATCTCATGTATTCCTCACACCCTTGGCTCATTTCATCTTGTCCTATCTACTCTTTCTTGCTTCCCTTATTATCTCCCTTTTACAAGCAACTGTCTTCTCTTTCCATTTCAATTTCCCGGAAAATAATACAAAAACGTAAATAAAGACGCAAAAATGCTGGGGAATAGGGACGGTGGTCCTATTATTCAATCACTCAAACCCTAAAAAGATTAATTTTTTTTTCTAACTATCAATATTTAAAAATTTACTAAATTCAAATTAATTTGGTTCGACTCATTTAAACAAATCATCATTAATTTAAAATTGCATGCAAAGGAAATGAAATTTGCAGGAGCTTTCTCTGGCTCAAAGACAAAATTGGGAAGATAACCTGGTCTTAATCCAAACTTGATATATTAGATTCGTGTGCCAATATTTAACCAGCAAAATTAAAACGAAGAATCTTATCTAGGAGAATAACAAATAGCTTACTTCATAGTAAACTACCTCATGTCATACGAAACAAGCACTTAGAACATCTATAATGGACAAAAATCAAGTGGGGATAAATGAGAAGGAATAAATAAACAATATAATACATAAGTGACATGGGTGATAAAGCGAGGAATTATATCTAAGAAAATGGTGAAATGCAGAAAAGGAAGGCGATGTGTTCTTGTGTCACTGTCTCATTATACTTTGATAGCCATCGTGGCCTGCGCACTTTGCTCCCTCACAGAGTACATATCACAGAGTACATTCTTGGCATTTTCCCTTCTTTTTTTAAAGTCCCCCAATTCTCTTCTCTTTAATTTCAAGCTTCCACTCCTTCCTCCTCACTCCTCACTCCTTTCTCCATTTTCTTTCTAATGGATGCAAACTCTGCTGAAGTTGCCTCACAGATTTTGAAGTATCAGGTAATTGCATCTCAAGAATCAGACCCTCTTCTAAATCTAGCTTCTTTGTTCATATGCTGAAGAAAGTTCTGTTTTTTCGGTTTTTTTTTTTTTGGTCTCCTCTGTTTCTCAGACATGGTTCTTGAAAGTTCCTATCCACTGTGAAGGTTGCAGGAGGAAAGTCAAGAAAGTTCTACGGAGAATCGATGGTACTAAGTACTAACTCACTGAGCTTAAACAGAACAATTTTCTTTTATTTGTCTGTTGTGCGTACGCTTGAACAGGAAATTGACTTCAAATTTTAAATCTTTAACTCTTTTTCTTTTTGGCGTAGTCTGTTTCTACTGGGCTTCTTCTCTGTTCTTCTTTCCATGCATGAATAGAATCTGAAAGTTCGAAACTTCTAATTTCACTGAGTGAACTCAAAAAATCTGTCATTTTTTCTTTCCCATTACTTTCTTACCCTATTCTGAGCCTGCAAAGCAGTAGTAGTTTGGTGCTCTGTTTCGGAGTGTTTCTTCTTACAGTAACGTTGCCTTTTTTTTTATTTTTATTTCGGGGTTACATTTGCAGGTGTTTTCACAACAACAATCGACCCACAGCAACAGAAAGTAACTGTCACCGGAAATGTCGGCGTTGACACCCTGATCGGAAAGCTGATCAAAGCCGGTAAACATGCCGAAATTTGGCCAGAAAACGCGATCGGAAAGGGTAAATCCTCCGGCAAAGCGAAGAAGAACGGACACAAAGATCCAGAAAGCGCTGAAAACCATCCCACCGATAAATCCGAATCCAACCGCAACTCCGACAAAAGCAAGGCACCTGAAAGTGCCGCCAATTGTGACAACAACAATACCAAGATCAGCGACTCAAAAATTGGCGCCAACACGGCCGGTAATCAGCCGCCGGCGGCTGACCACAACGGCGGCGAAACCAAGAAAAGCGGAGGAGGGGGTTCCGGTAAAAAGAAGAAAAAGAAATCTGCCGGCGCCGCTGTCGGCGGTAATGGAGGCAGTGGGTTGAGTTCGAAGTGTACACCTGCACAGACTGAATTGCAGGGTGAAGGGCAAATGAATCTGAGCCCTACACGTCACCAATCATACCCTCTCCCTGATTCATACTACCCTCAGATGGTTTATGTTGCGACTTACAACAGATCATATCCCACGGGAAGAATGTGTGGTCCTTCCTCTTACTATGTTCCCTCATCATCCTACACGCATGCAGGCTTAGACCAAGACATCTACCAGATGCAATCTGCACCGTTGGTTTCCTTTGAGATTTTCAGCGACGAAAATGCTAATGGGTGTTCCGTTATGTAAGCGAATGGCCTGAACAGAGAGTTCTGCAGTTATGAGTTGTAGACACTAACTTGTTTTGGTTAGTTTTGCAGTTATGAGCTGTAGACACTAACTTCTTTTGGTTTTGGACCAAACTGTACATGCATCATGATGCAGACAGGCTTCCTCGTGATGGGATCTCTATCGTCATGTATGGCACTTTTGACGTCTTATATGATCTCAAGTCTCAACTGTGCACTATTCATTCATATGCCCTAATAGTTTGGTTTTCATATCTATTTTGGAAACTGAATTTCTCTCCCTAGAATGGTTAAACAAAGCAAGCGCGCGCGCGCGCGCACACATATATATATATATATATATATGTAGATATATATTATGTGCTCATATTCCACCCAAACTTTGACTTGCCTGTAATGTTCTGTAGTGGGATGCCATATCTTTGACGAAAAGAGCGAGACAATTAGATTATGGATGTAATAAAGGTTGATATATTCGCTTATTCCTGATGATCTAACATCTGCATTTTGACTGATAAGAACGAAAACTAGGGAATGATGAAGGATAGAAGATTGGAGGTTTTGTTGGGAAGTAATTCAGAGGCTTCTATATATTTTATTTTGTGTGGTTGTTAAACTTTCGTCCTATCATGTCAAATTTTTGAGTTAACTCAAAAATTTATTTGAGTTTGTGAATTTAGATTCTTAAATCAAATAAATTTGATTTTTTTTTTGGGTTTTTCTAATATCTAGTTTAAAAAAATTGGGTCACTCATATCTAAAACTTAGAATTATGTGCATAAACACTTTATGATTTTAATTGATATTTTACTTTACATTATCAACTTGTATTTCGTATAAAGAATAATTTAAAAAGAACAATATCATAATAATTAAAATTAAATAATTTTATATTATTATAAACTAAGTATTATTTATGTATTAGAATATATATAATTTTAGTAACTGGAAAAAGAGTATATATAAACTCTTACGATTTTATGTTTTAAATTTATGTTACAGGTATATTTTCCTCGCATATGCATTTATTAATTTTTCTAATATCTAGTTTAAAAAAATTGGGTCACTCATATCTAAAACTTAGAATTATGTGCATAAACACTTTATGATTTTAATTGATATTTTACTTTACATTATCAACTTGTATTTCGTATAAAGAATAATTTAAAAAGAACAATATCATAATAATTAAAATTAAATAATTTTATATTATTATAAACTAAGTATTATTTATGTATTAGAATATATATAATTTTAGTAACTGGAAAAAGAGTATATATAAACTCTTACGATTTTATGTTTTAAATTTATGTTACAGGTATATTTTCCTTTAGCGAGTCTAGATAAACTCTTAAATTTGATTTGTAACCCAAAAGAACTTGCCCCAACACAAGCCTGATAATTAATAAATGCATATGCGAGGAAGTTGGGGGTGTTATCATACGAGGGTATAAGGTTAAGTGGTATTTGTATATTATTTGAGAAGCATATTAAAAACAAAATGCTAATGGGGAAGGCTAAGTAGGAGTGCATGCAGCTTTTACTCCAACTCCCAGGACTGGTTAAGCCGTGATTTATGGCGTGTTTGTTTGCGGAGTTTTAGGACATGTATATAATTTATGAATTCACTTCAATAATTAATTTATAGTAATAGTATATTGTGCATCGGATGGAACAACCCAAAAGTTCATTTTCTGAGAAAAGATTATTCGAAATATACTAAGAGACAAGTATAGCTTACTGCTTGGAAAACAAACATGATAGATGAGATTGATACCCAGTTTTGACTTTGTTGGGGTTAGCATCTCATAGTAAAAGGACTAATCCTTTGTGGACGTTAGACACTCAGGTCAGAAGAGGATCTTAATCTTATCCACCTTAGACCCATTATGTTAAATTCGAATAATCTTTGTCTGTGAGAGAGAATTTGTTCATTCTGAAAGCAAAACAAAGCGACTGAATTAAGCACCAAGCCCATGAGTCCACTGAAGAATTGAAGACCGCTTTTTTGGTTGCTCAAATCTCATTTTGAGGCCAGCCATTTTGGCATCGCACTTTAAGAAGCCAGAGTCATGGGGTATCTTGGTGTACAAACAAATGTTGTCAAGTTGTTTCTGTAAATAAAGCCACAAATTTCATGTTCTTTTAACCCACACATTTAGACAAAACAAGATCATCTATCTCTTGTTATAACAAGACTATGTTTTATGTGGATTGTTGATCTTTAAGATGAACAACTAATAATTAAAGTGTAATTCTATTTAAAAAATAATCTTTCTTTTTTTTAAAAAAGTAAAGCCTAAAAAAGTCTTGTACTATCTATTGTCACAATCAATGGTCCATATTAACGAAATTGGACCATCTTGTTTGAATCATATAGGAAATGATCCTATTTTCATCTAGAGATTCTCAAAAGCACACCAAATAAATAATTTTTTTTAATAATAATAATAATAATAATAATAAGAAAAGTGACGTGTACTTGTACTTGCCCCAATTATGTACTCAAACAGTTAAATGTTTATTACAAAGTTAAAATTATTATTTTTTGGTTTGGAACCACTAAAATTTAAAAATTTATTAAGTTTTAATTAATCTAGTTTAAGTTAGACCAATTTACAAGGATATAAAGTACTTTTACCGTTGATTTTCTCTATTCACAATTAAAATAAGTGTCGAACTATTTGAATTACCTAACATTATTTTAAAAAAAGGTTTAACTATCATTTTGATCTTTGAACTTATTTATTTTTTCTAATTCGTCTGTTTTTTTCAACGTGGTTCTTAAATTTTTAATTTAAGCCATATTTAATAATTAAATGTTAATTCAAAAGCCAAATATTTTTTTAAAAAAATCATTTTGAATCACTAAGTAAAGTTAAAATGACCAATATATTAAAAACAAAATGTTAATTAATCAAATCAAAATTAAGAATGAAGACACTAAGAGCATCTATAGTAGTGAACCTCAATTTGATTCTTATTGTGAGTTTTACAGTGTCACATCAGTTTAAGTTACTTCCCACCACTTTAAACAACTCTCCACTCCAATAGTAAATTTTTTAAGAATCTACAAATAAGCCTCACAATTAACTCTCTACTGCTTTTTATCTACTAACATTTATTGTGAATTAATTATTTTATTATTATTATTTGTATAAGAACCGGTTTTTATATAAAAATTGTTTTTACACGTAGTAACTAACGTGACAAATTATAGTAGTGAATTGAAATAAAAATCGATTCTTAAATTTAAAAATTTCTTAATAACCTCAATTGTAGGTGCTATAAATTAAAGTTAACTAATAGAAAATGAAGCCAAATTTATATCTATTAGTAAATAAAATAACTCAAATTTTCTAGCGACGAAGAACACTAAACATGATCACCATTTGAAAACTAACTTGTCCTCACATGAAATGGCGAAACAGCAGGCATGCATAGATTATTGAAGCACCCATGTGAATAATTGAAGTTGTGGACCTAACCCTAAACCAGTGCGAGCATAAACAGGAAAATAAAGTACAAAAAGCATTAAAGCAACACAGGCATGTGTTACTCAATTGTAATTCATTATCAGAAGCTTGAAGCCCGAGAAGATAAAAAGTTGGTGCAAACTGAAACTAGTGTGGTCTCGCATTTATGGTGGAGACTTTTTCAGAATATCCAAGCTCTGCACATCCATAAAATCTACTCTTATACATTGCGGAAAGTAAAATATCTCAGCATAGCTTACGATTCATTAATTAGTATATTACTTGAGTTTTTAGCATCGACTTTGTTTAGAATTTTTGTTTTCTATCAGCACACTGGAAACTTTGTTCAAACTGTGGACATCTGATTTTCTTATAATATCATGTACGTGTACTTGTCTACTTCTGGAATTAGAAAAATATTACCATATCTTGTCATTTACTCACTGTTTTATCCACTACTTTGAAAATCAAATCAAACTGATTGGTTAGATTAAAAAACCAATGAACGAATCACATAATTAGTTTAGTTAAACCAATAAATTGGTCTGCCTAAAAGTCAGTTGGTTATATGAATATCTAACTACTCTTATTTTCATGCTTAAATTTAGACACTTCTATATCTTAAATTTGCAGGCTTTCCCAAAAAAAAAGAAAAGAAAAGAAAAAGAGCACACTTCTACATTTCTAGTGTTTAAACAAAATGGAGATAGCTACAGCAAAAAAATTACATATCAAAAGGCCTAGTGTTACAACATGTAACATAGCATATATACACTTTGGAGGATCTAGGAAATACTGCTTGACCAAGGAAGTACATTGAAAACTCAGATGCAAGTTGATGCCTTTGAAGTTCGATGATTCATCCCAAGAATGATCACGATCACCGTGACATCATCATGGTACTTCCTCTTCCTCCCGGCCGGAATATTCATCAACTCTTCCAAACTGAAACCTGCATGATCGTTGCTGAGGTTATTAATTATCACGTAAACGATCTAGCTTCTGCAAATTAATGAAATCAAGTTAAGGATAAGACTTCACAGAATGACCTGCTGAATTGGCTGCTCTAGCTACAAGCTGCTCAATGAGAAACTTGGCTGGATCCCCAAATGGATTCTTCATAATATAAGACTCGACAAGCTCAACTGCCTCATCATTGCTGAAGAAGTCAAATAAGCCATCACTCCCTACAATCACAAATTGATCAGAGTTTGAGATTTTATGCACATTCAGTGATGGTTGTGTGGAAATATATGGAGGGCTTCTAAGATCCCAGACTCGAAGGATTCCCATCAATGCATCATTCAGACATTTCTGCATAGGAAGATAACAGGAAAATCAAATCTTTCTGTTTGGTAGAACAGAATATCACTCTTTTAATGTACATTAATGTGTTTATAAACCAGCAAACACTGTAAGAATAATTAACACTTCCACTCAGCCACTCGAATTAGTAGATTCAATGTACTAAATGTCCAAAACTTTCTGTAAACTAATTGGCCAAAAGAAAGGAGTAAATTACTGATTTAGTTACCAGAAAATTACAATTGTCTTCATTAGGTCCCTGAAAGATTGATTTGTCATAATTTAGTCTTTTACGTTGCTAAATCACAAAATTTACTATTGTTAAATTTCAAACTTTTCGTTACCAAAAGTCACTTTGACAAATAAAAGGACTAAAGTAAAACAAGCACTATCTTTTAGGGACTAAATTGAGACATTTGATCCTTTAGGGATTAAATCAAGACAATTGTAATCTTTTCGTGACTTGTAAGGTGATGATGAAAAGTACTGTATATTAACTGATATATACATATACAGAGAGGAAGCTAACAGAAATACAGAATATAACTACAGAGGTCAACAACAATAAACTACAACGATTAATATAAACGACAGCTCTAATAGGACCAAATCAGTAATTTACTGGAAAAAAAAACCCACCTTTTTCAAGTAACCTACTCCTAATGCTCGGGTAACTTTCAGTTTCCCTTTGACTTTTCCTGCTATAATGACCTTAGGATCATTGGGATGATCGGCCAAAAGTCGAGCTCTTTCAGCTTCATTTTCAACGGTATGACTTTCTGTAAGCTGGACAGCTTTGAGTTTGTTAGTTATGTTACATGTTGCCAGCACTGCTCTGCTGTCACCCAAATTAAGTGTATATAAATCATTCCCATGAAGAAGCACAAGTAAAACACAAGATCCAACGGAAACTAAATCTGGCCGTTCCTCCATCTCCTGCTCAACCATGTACAAGAAATCATTCTCCACCTGACTGAGAGCTCGCTTGAGGCTATCAAGCACTCTGTCAGAAAATGACTTAAATCGTGCTCCTACCTTAGCAGATTGATTACTCTTTGCCAAACAGCCAACATAAGAATTGTTGTTTCCCATGAGTTTTGACAGAGATTGCTGCTCATGAATAATAAGACTATCATCCAACTTATATGGGACGGATCCATCCAAACCCACATCATTAGAAGCTTTGATGAAATCTGGCTCAAATTCCCAATCTAACATATTAAAGTAAGATATGATAGTGTCATACAGAGTACCAGCCAGAAAGTCAGCAGCATCTCTCCCATTAAAGCCATCATAAACTGCACAAAAGAGCCATCCATTTTCTTCAGAACAAACTGCTTGAACTCTATCTTCACCAGCAGCTCCTCCTGCTACTTGTACTTCCTTGGCATTAAGAAAACCTTCACTTCTGGAAGGAGCACTCATGGATTTTAATGTACAAGAGTCATAATCAAGCGTATCGCTTGGAGTGGATGGACTGCAACTTAAGTTTGATGTACTACTCTGGAGGGAAGATGACAATATATCCAACCTCGAAAAACTTGGTGAAGAGGGTATCTTACGAAATGAATTAGGGGAGTCCCAACTGGGAAGTATTTCTTCTATCACACCATTGCAGATGTTTGTGTTGGCTAATGTTGCATTTGCACTCAAGGCTGCACCAGAGAAGCAAGAGAAGCTGCTTGTTCTGTGGACTTCGGGTACGATATTATAGCCATCAGCAACCTCAGAAGGGATACTTCTGTTGCCACTGCATTGATAGCCAAAACTTATTTCAAGTTCTCCTTCAGGGTTAAGCATGCTTTTCTCCTGTTGTAAGAAATCCATTGTCAACACGATCAATTCCACTGGTATGTACATGTATAAAAGAAAAACTTACTATGATTCATATCATGTTCCTGAACCATATTAAGATACTTTTTAACTAAAAGAGAAACACCGTTTTCCATATTGTAAAAGGGCTTCTTTTACACACTTCATAAACGCTCAAGAATTAGTGTTCATTCCATAGAATTTTAAAGCCTGCTTCACATAATTTGTAAGCAACTATCATTTCAATAAAACAAAAAAGATCAGGGGGAAAAACAAGCTTTTACTAAACAAGGCTCTTCAATACCACAAAAGATCCATTAAAGGCACTTTAGTTTTTTTTTTTTTTCTAAACCCAATTGTCAAAACTCCTAGTGCACACTAGCTGGTGTGGATGCCAGATTTTCTGCTTGAAATATATGGCATTCCTCTAAAGCAAAATAGACCAAAATTCTAGCCTAGAAGGAACAAAATACTGAGATGTCAAACAATGAGTGTGAGACTTGTACCAGAATATGGACTTTACGATTTTCTTGACCAATAAATAGACAATTAAGTTATGGTTGGACCAAAAGGTCTCCCGGTATAACGCTACGTGCAGCAAAGGATGATGGACAGACACTGAATTCTATAAACATAACGCCATGTGCATCAAACCTCAACGTGCTACTTTGCTCAAGTCCTCTCTCTAAGAAGTCAGAAACAAGCTTCAGTGAGAGTGACACCTATCATAAGACCCTACCTATTGGCACTTGATGTAAGGGTACGATTAACAGAAACTAAAGCTTTGGAAGCTTAAGAAAAGATTATACCAAATGCTCTTTTTGTACCAGTTCCCGTCGACTGATTCTTTCACTACTTGGAATTCATTCATTAATACGTAGTTTTAACAAAACACAAACAATCATACCCTTTACATTTCTTTCAATTCCAAAAAGCCAAAAATTTCATAAATTAACAAAAGCCTATAAAAGAGAAATGGTGGAGGGGAGACAGAACACACAGACAAAACATACATAATAATAGAAAGCGAAATCACACTCACCAGTGAATCCTCGCCAAGGCACACGAAGCCAAGAGGGACAACGAGATCAGAATGCAGCTACATACATACTGGGACGAGCATATATATAGAAGCGGAATGAAGCCGCAGAGAGAGAGAAGGTGTGACTTTGCACAGTAAAAGCAAATCAGAGAGCTGGAGAAGATCTCTGAGAAAACTTTGGTGCAGAAGCGGCGTGTGCGTGTGTGAAAAGGAGACTGAGTGGAGAATCTGTATCGGAGTGGTACCCAAAAGCACGGCCTTACTTGAGGGAGGGCATTGGATGGTAGAGAAGGGTCTGCTAAATTTAGAGGAATTTTTCCATGGCTCACGCTTAGGTCTCTTTTGTCGATTCCCTATTTACAGGTAAAATCCGGCTTTTTCTGAGTCTCATTCCAACACGGACAATTGCACATTTCTATACTATCATCATACAACTAATCTGGTGGAAAATGATGTTCTCTTGTGAAATTACCATGTTATCCATGGTAAAGCCTGTACATTTTGTGCACAGGCAAATTTGAATCCAAACATTTTGACACATCGTAACTATATTCTGTGCATTTCAGATCATATTTGTCTTTTCCCAGATGGTAGATTGAGTAAAAATATAAGCTTTTTGACGATAATGTGCCTGGCCTTTTTTCTGCGAAATATTTATGAGTAAACCATGTTATAGAATTGGAATAGGATGCTCATGCTGTGTTATTGCTTAACATGCTTTGATGCTTCGTGTGAATTGAACGGTTCAACGTTCGGTTCCGTTAATCATTGAGTTTACTTTTTGTACCCATTTGTTTCTGCCAAACCAAAGCCAGCCATCCAAAAAAAAAAAAATACAAGTTCCAAAATAACATTTTCGTAAAGCCAGAGTTGGTTCTTCACTTCTTATCAATCTGCTGACTCGGCAAAATTATCTCCATAGAATTGTATCCTTCAATCTAAAGATGTCAATTATGTACAGTTAAGTACTGTTCAGTGTTCACTTTGAAAAACCCCATAAGTTGCTGGTTGTGGGGCAAATTCTTTGCAGAGAAAAATCTGACAAGCTCATTTAGAATATTGGAGTGAATTTTCGGACAATTTAGTCAAGGTGATCATTTTTAATTATGAACCTCATTGGGGCACGATGTTACATGAACCCAAAAAATAAAAAATCAGACGGCTGCTAGGAAAAGGAAGTTGCTCAAGCTATACGTTCCAAGCAGATTTACAGGGACCACATTGTTACCTAAAGTTGCACCTCAACGTGCCAAGACGCACCGTTACCGTCCATTTAGATTGTGGAGAGATTACTCACTCAACTTTCAGCTGAAAATAATGGACATAATTCAAATTTTTGATGATCATGACGTACGTGAACTCATGACAGCTAGATATGGACTAGAACAGTTTTGAGTGGGTTAGGATATTGACATTATATCAGAAGCCAACCCACCAAGAAGCGTGGGCTTCAAGCAAATCAAGGGGTAATTATGGGGTTTGATTCCTCATCCAGAGAAGGAACAAATATTCTGAACGATGGGGAAATGATGGACATAGTGGAATTGGAGATAGAACATCATGATGGGAAGACAAAACCCAACAATTACAACACTCATGCTGTTTGACTAATGATATGCTGTGTTTATGGGTCTTACTATATAGAACAGCAAAAATACATATATTGGTCTGCAGCCAATTAAACCCTTTTTTCATGCATGGGATATGTTATCCAACTAACAAAGAGAAGTTCGCTTGACTTGCCAGATATTTAGAAACAATAAACCACCAAAGATAGTAAGATAATAAGGTTTCAACTTTACTAGAATGTCGTATACAAAGTATCACCTAAAGCTTTGAGATATTTGCCATCCTCAATTTCATTACCATATGTCCACCTTGCTAGTATTTCGAGCCACAACTGATCTCATGTTTATATATACTTCAGCATCATGGTCATAAAGAAAGGCAGATTCAAACGTCATATAAATTAGGATTCGACATTGTAAGAGACTTTCGTTAATCCCTTCTTTGAGCGAATTTGAGAAACCTGAACAAATGTACACCAGGTCAGTTATAGCATAAAAGAAAAAATACAAAGCCTGCAACAAAAAAATGATCAAAGACAAAGACTTCATGTTTTCTGCTTCCGTAGAAAGGCATAATTATCTTCAAGTTATATAAAAGTAAAACGAAAACTATGAAAGTTGAAATGAATCAGGAAGGATTGC
Organism: Biancaea sappan; assembly: GCA_037074585.1. Lineage (NCBI taxonomy): Eukaryota > Viridiplantae > Streptophyta > Magnoliopsida > Fabales > Fabaceae > Biancaea > Biancaea sappan. The sequence continues at coordinate 12,960,665 of CM073491.1, read as the reverse complement.
AAAGTGCTGAGGTTAAATTTGCTATCATGTACACCAATGTTCTCTATCTCTCTCTTATTGATGCATATGTGAGTTTGAAGAGATTATAAGAATGAGTATTAGCAGAGGCAATTAAGAGAAACATCATCTCAGCACCACATCTCTTCAATAGAATTGCATCACAAACATTTTTTTTTCAAAAAAAGAAGCATCTATAAAACATCATTATAGAGAATCCCAAAACAAATTTAGTTGATCAGTAAAAGCAGATAGAAATTTGGACCTTAATGCGTCCAATGTCTGAAATTTCAGAAACATGGGTACCACCACAAGGACATCCAGGATTATCTCCTATCCTCACAATGCGAGGTGTGCTTTCCTGCCAGACTTTATGCATTAGTATAACTGAGAAAATAACCTGCCAGATGCAAGATCTGTTTTTGTACTTTGTCTAAATTAACATGTAATGTATACAATGATTGCTGTGCGTCAACTGATCAAAGAACTTCCAGTTCCATATGAACAGAAGCACACAACAAGCAAGGAAACTACCTAGGCATTGGTTAATATTCAACATCCTAGAATTGCATGTCACAGTTTCTAAATTCATAAATAATAACGACATCACCAGTTACTAGTTATAGCAAGCCTGCACCTTGTTTATGCAAAGAATAACATAGAAATTATTTTCAATATTCTTCCACTTTTACGAACTGACCTTAGAAACATAATCAGGGAGGCAACCACCACAAAGCCTAGCAGCTTCATCATATGGTAATATATCAGCAGAAACCTAAGCAGCAAGCCAAGGTGAGGGATTTGAGAACCAGATGTTATATATATATATATATATATATGAAAATCAATTTATGAAGACTATAACTTACTTTTCCTCCAACAAATATTAACCTATTAGCCTCCAGCTCTAAATCTTTTTTCTTATTCAGCATTTCATTTTGTGGAATTGTGCCTTTATATTCAACCCAAGGCCTGGCAACAATATAATCGTAAGTGCCAAGAAAATTTTGGTTCTTCTGAACACATTTTCAATAAAGTACTCATGGGTGGTACAAGAGTAAGCAATTAGTCAAGGTTAAATCTTCCTAATAATTACTATAATTAATGATTAGCATTTTCTTATAAAACGAAGGAACTGACAGATGCATTCTTGCTTCTGGGTTAGTAGTTGTAGTCTTTTTGGAATGTATTGCCGTGTGAAAGGCAGAAAGCATAGAGGAATCAGACAGAATGCAACAGCTATTCAGTTCCAATCCTTTTCAGGTTTTGTGCCACATTTTATAGGTAGACATACATACAATACACATAATATTCATCAAATGATATATACCCATCATGAAAATGGTAAGCTTTGGCAGGCTCTAAATGGTCCAGACCAATTCTTGGCAGACAAATATCAAGTAAATGGCCTGCTGAATGCAACCTATATAAACAAAGCATTGAAACATTAGAAGGAATCAATGAATATTACAAATTATCTTATAAGCAATTCGGTAGTCACAAATAATTTTTAGAAAAATGATTATCTGGAAGCAAAATGGATTCCATCTGTTAGACAATAGAATTATTTACATTTGGTAGAGTGTACACTAGGTACTGTGGTTCCTACTGTATATTAGAGCTACAACTCTTTAAGTAGTAGTTCTATTTTGTCTGCTTGTATTCTTGTATTAGCTGTCATATATGTGTCTTATTTCTGATATTTTCTTTGAGACACAAGGCACTATTAGGTTATATGATGCATAACAGAATGGTGTATATATGTCTCTAATGTAATGAGAATTCTAAATACAGTAATACACAATTTGATTACCTTCTATTGTCTGTCTTGGGAAATAGGAATATAGTGCAACAGCCATGTGTACTACGAGAATAGATTCTCTACTGGGCCTTGAAGGAACAACATACTACTAGACTTTTGAGAACCGTTTGATCAAATTTTATCAACAGATAGCAATCATGAGATTGTGACGGCTGTTATATCATTTTTTATTCAACGGCTAACGGGGCCAACACCTTGAGGGCCCAGCAGACAATCTTTAGGCGTGTAATACTGTATGTAGAATCCTTATTACATCGGAGACTTATATACACTATTATGTTATAGATCATATAATCTAACAGTGCCATGTGTCCTGGAGAAAATATCAGAAAGAATACAGGTAAATGTCAATGACAGCTAATACAAGTAGATAAAATAGAACAACTACCTAAAGAGCTATAGCTATAATATATAGTAGGAATCACAGTAGCTAATGTTCACTCTATCAAACATAAATAATTCTATTGCCTAACACCATCACTGCAAATTTTTATACCTGGAGTTCAGCTTTCGCCTGGGCTCATCAACAAACAGTGTAACCTCCATCCCCGCCTCAAGCCTGGTTTCAAATTCCTGGCCCAAATTCTCAACGAACCCATAGTGGAAAACCTACAGAAAAATATAACTATAAGCAAACCAGTTAACCATCCTCAGATTAAACTAAAATTTATTTTCGAAACTTACAATTCCATCTTTGGATCTAACGTCTTGAACCACAAACTTGAGGTCTGAACCAGAAATGAGTATGAAGCCAGTGTCCGCCGGCTGACCACCACCTTGCGGATAGAATATAGTACGATCTAATATCAAAGCATGTCTACCATCACCTCCCTTTTAAAAAACCCCCAAAAATTAAAAGAATATTCAGCTTCATTTACCAAAAGGATTATAACACAGAAGAAGTAAACCGAACCTCCTTCAAATAGGAAAGAAGTGTGGCAGTAGATTGAAGCTTCGACATGTCATCGTAATAATCAAGCTTAGTGGAACTCAAATCCATGGCCGAGTCGTCCTCCGATTCCGGAACGGATCGGTCTGTAATCGGTAATCCCAGAGCGGGTGGTGGCCTCTGCAAAATCTTCCCCTATCTTCGGAACCGAAATAAACAAAAAAGGACGAAGGTAATAAAAAGTAAATTGATTTTAAAACGTGAAGCAAACCAGACAGTTACTTTCTCTAAAACGTCTTTGACTTTGACTTGGTCTAACCGCCGCCAAAACCACCAACTTACGCTGCAGGATGGCCACATATAAACACGAGGAAGAAGCGTAGGAGAATTCTAGTTCCAATTCTTAAGGTTGAAGAAACCCCACCTTTATGAACCTTCTCGCGAAAGCACATGCAGGTTAGAGAAAGTTGAAAACTTTCGTCAATGGCTGCCTTAAGAGTAAGAAAGGCAAGAAATGGAAAACAAACTTCCGGGTCTTCCTCTACCATTAAAGTGCTACCAAAAGAGCTGCTGATGGAAGTTTTCGCGAGGGTTGCCTCTGGTTCGGTCTCTGACCTCTGTAAGGCCAAAATAAGTTGTAGAGACTTCCTTCATGCTGCGGACGATGATTATGTGTACCAGCATGTATCTATGGAGAAGTTTCCATTAATTCCATGGTTTACCAGTGACACAGAATCTTCGTTCTTACGACGTTGTAAGGAAAGCGGGAATTCAGAAAGTTTGTACAGAGAAGGGATGGTGGAATACTTCAGTTCTTTAAAGTTAAAGTCAGGTCTTGAGAGTTTAAGAAAGGCTTCCCAAAAGGGTCATAAAGATGCAAAGTATGTATATGGTATGATTCTGATATGCTCTGAAGAGGAAGAACTGAGAAAGCAGGGACTTGAACTTTTACGTTCCTTGAGGATGTCTAAGTGTATTAAAAGATGTAGGAAGAGGGTAAAGAGCTTCATATGGAGCATGTGGGTTCGAAATCGAGAGGTTCGAAATCGCAGACCTTTGTGCCATTCCCGTACATGTGATAACAGAAGGCTGCAGAGTTTTTCAAGAGGATGGCCCTCGTTAAATGAGGATGAAGATGACGGTGTTGATATTTCATGTGAGTATTGTGTTGGGGATTATGAACTAAGTTTCTTTTGTAATTTGTTTGGTGTCTAGTTTACTTTAATTCGAAGTATATCATAACGAATTGCTCTCAGATTTGTTAAATCTGGTTGGGAATCGCAGACCTCCAGCATAATTCCCCACCCCCCCGCCCCCCTCAAAAAAAAAAAAAAACACCAAGTTGTAAACCCAAATTTATCTTTTTCAAAAAGATTTGTATTTGAAATATGGTATAATAATGATTCAAAATCTGTTCAGTCACAGAATCAAGATAACATTGCAGTGGTCGTCTGGGTTTTTTCGGAGGATGACAGGATGCAAGCTTTTAGTGTACCTGGTACGAAAAAAGCAAAAGAGATTTTACTTTAACATGAACCATATGTATCTAACTCTGTATTTTTTATATATTTTATATTTTTTTAATTTTTAAAATTATATTAAACGTTGATCGTTGATTAAAATTAAATTATTAATAAAATTTTAAAAAAATATAAATCATTAAATATAATACATTTAATGATTTATGTTAAAATAAGAACTTTATATATTTTTTAAACATAGAAAAGAATACGCTTCCACGTAATACAGCCTTGGATCCGTGTTTAATGGCATGTGAAGTTGCAGCTTAATCAGAGAGTTTAGTTTAAGCATATATGCGAATTAAAATATGCAGAGGAAGCTAGCAGTAACTGATTAATCGGGTTGTGAATGCGATGCTAGTTTTCTTGAATCTGCAGTGCCAGCCATTGCCATTTTGGTACCACGTTTAACAGAGTTTAGCTTGTAGTGACACCAATTAGAGTCGTTTACGAATCTCCCATGTACGACAATCATTTAAGAGGCTCAAATTAGATAACTACTTATTCGGAATATACTATTCAACATGTGGATAAGAGCCGCAGAGCTTACTCAATAGTCACTCACTTCCACGTGAAGCCGCCAGACTAGCATTCCCTACAAAACCAATGTCTATTAAAGCCATCGCCATCAAACCTAATACCTACCCTAGCAACTTGGTTGAACAAGAACAACATAAGCATTTACTGAGTTTTTTAGGTTTTAGAGTTTGGACATAGCATTAAAATAAAACAAAGTCCCTGCAGAAGACGCAGGAACAGAAATTTTACGGCAAAGGGTTGATTAGTTTGGCAATAAAAGAACGCTGAAGATGATCATGAAAAAGCGTATGACGAAGGAAGAGATGAAAAAACAAGAACCCCACAAGCTGCCTTTTGTTGTTAAAGTGAGAGTGTACAATAAAAAGTAGGTCAAGGACCCGGATCACAACAGTCAAACAGGAGGCTTCTGTTCAATCTTGGCCATTCAATGAACGCCATGTGGCCACTTTTTTTTAATTTGCTGCTTCAAATCAGAAGAAGATTCTTCCCAGCAGGAGGTTTTTGTACGCAAGTGAAAATCTAAACTGTTGATATCGCAACCCATCACTGGTGAAGTCATTCAAAGAGCAAAACAAGGTCATGCAAAACATGGAGGTCACCGTTTTGGTCATGCTTCCCTTAATAGCATGTTCACAGATTGCATCATTCTGGCTGTAGTTCCATCTAAAGTTAAGACATAAATAATCCTTCATTGTAAACTTCATATGCTATAAGTATTCCACAGTTAACAGTCTCTTCTTCATGAGAAAATCATTTACGTTAGATTCCATGAATAGTCTTTTTTGAATGACTATGGGATTTGAGCATGTATTATCTAATTTTGTTTCCTATGTAAGAGAATCTTATGCAGTTGTATCAAGTGCTATGACCGTTATTACTTCTATAATTTACCTTGTCTGATCTCTGAAGCAAGATAAACAATATCTTAATCTATGATTCTGGCCTCATTTGCACCCACTTTTAATTTTCCAGTAGCGTGATATGTTCAGAAGGCATTTCTTCAAACACCTTCAGTGCGAGGAACTTGTCGCAGTGAAGACGGCAGAGAAGATGGTGGCTGCATCTCCGGTAGCGGCGGCACACTGGGAACTTCCTTTGGATGAACCACAAGTGTCCATTGCAATGTTCTTGAAGATACCCCTATTCTTCAACCTCTAATCTTGACTGAAGGGTGACAAATCTACTGTTGCTTATCTAAGTCCAATCCATGGTACACACTAAGGCCCGTTTGGTAGCCACTTGGAAAGGAAATGAGAATTCTAGTACTGTTCTCTTCTCTTGTTTGGTAGGCACCTGAGTATAGTACATACGAGGAAAACGATATTCCTTGTTCCTTGATAATTGTACGATTTTTTTTCCATTAATTTTAACATGGAAAAGTGCCTCAGAACACGAAAAAAGCACTATACATTCCCGACTTGCCCTCGAATATTCAGTGCGCAATTACGTCTCCTACCCTCCGAAGCTCTACATGAACCCAAATTCCATTGATCAGTAAAAAAAAATCCATTTTCTAATTTCTTCAACAATCTGATAAAACCCACAAAATTCCATGACACCACTGAAGAGGAATCAAGCAATCACCAAATCTCCATGGTATCACCTGGAAATCAAACCTTCTAAAAATCTCTCCATGAAATAAATTGACAAAAAGAAGAACAGAATGAACAGAGAGAGAGATAAAAATCTCACCAAATCTCCAAGTGAATTTTCGTTTATGCCCTCAAGCATCCGTCTCAAGTTTGGTCGACAAGGGGCTCAAATGGGAAAGGGAAAGGTCGACGGCGGTGTGAAAAAGAGGGAGAGAGATCTGTGACGAGAACGATGTGGGAGTAAAGGAGAGATATTTGTGAACAGTGTGGGTTGCAGCTATGACGGGAATGGCGACGTGGAGAGATGAGGAAGATGGTTGATGGAGAAGGTGGATAGTAGAGGTAGAGGACAACGTTGGTTGAAGGAGTTGTGAAGGCGCAAAGAGAGTGAAGAGTGACAGTGAGAGGCTATGGAGGCTAACTGGAGTGACAAGGTGATTAGGGCTAAGAGAGAGAGTGGTGTGGTAGAAATATTTTGGTAAAATTATTCGATTAAAAAATATATACTAAAATATTTTTTTTTCTTATTTATTTTTCTATCCTATATCAAATTAATTTTTTTTTCTTTTTATTTTTTTCACTTCATTTCTATTCCTATCCTAGCTGTTAAACAAGACCCTATCGTCAGTATCATCATAAAACTGCCATTGTTAATCACTGGCAATCCATGAAGACTCTTGCCGGAGATCCAGGCAGACGTGGAAACTCCTTAATCTGCTAGACAAACTATACAACGCACGATCTAATTCCGAATACATATATAAATATCACGACCTTGTGGGTGTTTCTTAAGTTTGACTTCACATACTCTCACGGAGACGCCTTTGAGAAGCTTCAATCTTCATAGGAACGTGGGATTTATTGCTTTTTCTGCTAAGAAACCCACAAACAGTAGCAAACAGAACAAGCACCAAATTGAGTGAATCCCAGCCCTTCTTCACCAAATGGGATTTGAATAATGAAAATAAACACCCAAGAAGAAAACAAGGAGGAACACATGCTTCTCAGCCTTCTCTGATGTTGGTAACCTTGTCCTGCTCCCTAAACCGACAGACTTCAATTGGGTGGATTGCGATTTGAAGCAGCGAATTTAAAAAGAAAAAAAATAGCCACATGATGGCACCCCTTAACGCCCATTAAATGGCCAAAATTGAATAAGAGCCTCTTGTTATCACGTAAAACAGGAAGCTATCTGAGTCCATATGTCAATGGTAGAACATTACAAGTCTAGGATAATATAACAATTATTAATTAATCAGAATGGTTCGTAAATAGGAATACTGGATTGATCAGAGACTAAAAGATGCATAATTAAGACAATTGTGATGATGCTGCTGAACTAGTGGAGTCAATGAACAAGTAGTTCAGGACAAAGGTAGGACCCTCTTTTAACATCATTTTGATTTACATAAACAATATAAGAACAGCACACGTCTTCTTGAACTTTCAATCCAACCCCCCAACCCAATCCCGGTGATCAATATTTAATGGGAAGGTTATGTTCGACGACTTTTTTGAATTGGACTCGGACGAATATTAGTTTGAACTTTGAAGTTGCACGATATTAAGACGCTTAGAACAGCACCGCTACTAATAACTTATGTTCCAGTGAGAACCATAACTCTAAAATAACCAGATCTCTTTCAAATGCATCACTATTAATCAGTCAGAACAGACATTTAGTTGTTCATACCATAGAGAAGACTAAACAAGTATCGCAACATAACTAAACTAACAAAAACTCAATCACACTTCTCGGATATCCCAAGCAAAAGTAGTAGGCGCGAAATAATAATTTTCATCCTCTTTTACTGTTGCTTGGTTTCAACCTTCTTTTTCTGCCACAAACGGTCTAATGCGCTATCGGCATCTCCCTGGAATTTAAAAAAGAAATATATCAGAAGCCTCACCTTGTATGCACTTAACTGCCAGTATCACAACGTACTACTACATTAAACATGCAACCCTCCTACAAGTAAATCAAAATTGACTAAATTGATTCGTATGTTACCAACCACTATCTTCTGTGCCACTGAAATGGATTTCTAAAGCAAAACTAACCTTACACTACTTAGGATCAACAGAGATCAGATAATTAGAAAATATTACTTAACGACCTAAACCTTTCAAGCCTTGTAGTAAATGCAAACAATCACCAGAGACCCCACAGTCTGCTCAATTTCATGTATATAGGCATGGTCAATTACCATAGGCAAACAAATCCATATATCAAATTGCCAACACTCCAAAAATTACTTAGGAAAACAATGATACGATTAATGAATCAGGTCATTCAACCACAACAAAATTTCACAACAGATTAGGGAAGTGACCAAATAAATTATACAGACCTGTGCACGAATGAAGCCACAAAGAGCGAATGTGGAAAAATGGCCATTATAGACGCCATTCTCATCCAGATGCCCAATGTTAATCTGAACGGAGGCGTGGTCCTTTGCAGTTATCAGTCTGTTTGTTGCAGAGCTGAACCGAAATACCAGTTAGTTTGAATTCCACATAAGTCGGTTAGACCACAATTTTCAAGAAATTTGAGCAAATTTAAACACATACCATTTCCTTGGAATGTAAAGTTCAGTAATCTGTCCCTCCTCGTTCTGCATCTTTATTGCAAGTTTATAACCTTCCTTGTTAATGAATTAGAAACCTGATCCAAGATAAAATATAACGCGAGTATTAAAGATCACGTCATCTACAAGTGAAATTGCCAGTACCAAATATGAAATTGCACGTTTCTTTTGCAGCAGATACGTTTAAAATTTTGACGCTATGGTATTTGGAACGTGTAAGTTATAATTTTTCAAATAATTAGACGAACAACATATATGCAACTTATAAAATTTGTGTCAATTATGTTCTGAATGACATAGAGATGCTATTTTTTCTTATACCCCAGGCTCACTTTTTTTTTTTTAAACTATGTAGGTTTCGAATTACATGGAAAGCTAGGATACCACCACCGTAAAGCTATGAAGGAATAAATCCTAGATAATGTAAGCAACATAAGAGGGAGCAGCAAGCAACTCTAACACCCACATCGCATCATTAACCAATAAGAAAGCGGGATAATGACGCTGGTAACGCTCGAACAGAACGGGCAATACTTATTACATTACTATGTAATTATCAAAGCTTCAAAATTTGGCTAAATATTTTCATACACAATATCATAAATATAAAAAAGATACAGCGTGGGACTTTCGAGTTCGATGACTGTCATGCGTCGTTGTCGCCAAGAAGTAAAAAATCCAGATTAAACCATAAAAGCGAAACACAAATAGAAGCCGAAATTAAGATTTATACATGGATAAGTACCCTCAGTTCGACGAAAAAAGAAAGACTGTGGACAAAGGAGGCAGAGATGGAGGGAGTGCGTGCATACCAGAGGAGGCGAAGAACCTAGCGTGCGGCAAGAGACTGAGACGTCGAATGACGGGACGATGTTTTATACCCAGCACATGAAAACCTAATTTCATTATAATTTGGGCCGGTTTGGACTTTCGGATTTTAAACTGTGACAACTTAAGGCCCAAGATGTTTGCAGTTTAGGCCTTCCATTGTCGGCTCGCATCTAACCCAAGATAAGTTTCTTTCTAATGATTAAAAAAAAAAATGGAACTTCCCATAGGAGGAGCGTTGTAATCAAAATACTTATATTCAATAATTACTTACAAAATTTATACTCATCCACCCAAATTCCACATCATGTTAAGACAGGTGAAGGTTGAGCTGCTGAAACAATTTATGTTGGTAATGTGTCTTATTTTTCATAACGAAATAAAAGTTTGAATTTATAACTGATATATTACTTACACTTTTTACTACTAAACCATCACATAGTAATTTTAATTATGTGTTTTTTCAAATAATATTAATAGTTATGATTTTTTGTTTGTAGTTTTACATAAATAAGTATTTACTTGACGATTCTAATACCCCTTACTATGAATCAAAAGATAAAAAAATGTAGCATCTTATCCATGTTTTACTCACTCAATACTCCTCCTTGCCATATCTATCTATCTTTCTATATTCTATATACTTATATAAAGTACTTCTACTTGATTCATTTAATGCGTTTGACGAGGAAGGTCTGGTAGTTAAATGCTCTTCATGTTGTATGTCAATGAGTGTCATGTTGTACCAATTATTTTCTGACTTCTGTCATGCATCCCCACGTTGGCCAAGGAACTGAAGAGGGACTTCCATTTATGACACGCATTTAAGTTAACAAAAGGGCAATTTCCTATGTTGTTATTTTGCAATGATTATTAACAAAAGTCAAGATTAATTTTTATCTAATGTTGAGATATATTTGTCTACACCAATTTTCTCACATAGTCAATTATTTGTAGTTATTTTTAGAGTGCAAAGTAAGCAAAGATTAAAAATTTTACCATTTGACAAGGATGTTAATCATTCAATTGTTGTAACTAATGCTGTATATAAATAAGTTTTTATGAATGTTCATTATTATTTGTTTTTTACTTTTTACTATAACTCTTATTTAAAAAGCAAATTTTACTTCTTTCATTATAAAAAAGATTATTCCTTTATGTTTATTATCATTTTGACTATCAAAACTAATTTTGTAACTTTATGCTATGGCATTGACTCGAACTTTATTTACGACACTAAATGCGCTTCTCCTCCTCGTCTGTCACCATTCAAGTATAAATGTGCCTCCCATTTCAACAAAAGCCCAAATGAGTCATCGTAACGTTGATTAAGTTAATGAATTTGATTAATATATCATTAATAATTCAATACTCAGCTAACAAACAAAAAAGAATAATAATAATAATAACTCCACAATCAATCAATCATAGATTCTCTATATATGAAAGAAACCAACAACAAAGAAGGTATGAGAATTTAGTATCTCCAAGTTAAAAATCTTTAAGAACTTTTTTAATTTCTTGTTATCAAGTGGTTAGGGAACAAATCATCATAAAAAAAACATCATTCAAACATGCGTGTATGTTGGCACTTGCAAATTTGCAAAAAGGAAAACTTTCTCATGTACAACTGTAGCAGCCCAATTAGCCAACTCTAGAAAGAAAATAAAACGAGTGAACAACTCGATTCATATCATTGTCGCTCTCTGGCTGGACTCCAACTGGCTTAGTGGCAGATCGGCGATACCCCTTCTCTCAAGTTTTGTCCTTTTCAAGAGAAAAGCAAGTTTGCAAGCTTCGACTGCTTAAACAAAGTCAAAGAATGCCATTGAGTATTGAGTATATATATTGACATTCTTACACCACAAGCAATATGCGCAGAGCCTCAGAGACTAGTCACGTTAAAGTCAAGTGGCACGAATCGTAAATATACCCCTCCATCGGTGGCATTTTCCCACCAATCGTCGCTTATAAACACAGGCCGAAATCTTCCCTTCCCTTCCAAACCCGAACAAAGTACAGACTCAAACCAGAAGAAGAAAAAAATGGGAAACTCACGCAGCTACTTCGGTTTCCTCGTGGTGTGTGCGATCTTGGCCGTCCACGCAGTTCTCTGCTCATCAGCCACCGTCGATTTCGGCGGGGACCACCGTCTGGGCTTCTTCCCTGTGAAATCGGAGTGTCGCGGATCCATCGCCGAGTGCCTGCTTTCAGAGGACGACACGGGTTTGTTCGGGTCGGAGTTCGAGATGGACTCGGAGAGCAACCGGCGCATTCTATACTCCAGGAGGTACATCAGCTACGGTGCGCTGAGGAGGAACACTGTTCCGTGTTCCCGACGCGGCGCTTCCTACTACAACTGCCGGCCCGGTGCTCAGGCCAATCCCTACCGTCGTGGATGCAGTGCCATCACTCGCTGCAGGCGTTGAAATTCTTCTCTTAGTTTCTCTCTCTCTGGTCTTCTTTTTCTCGACATTTATATTTTTTTGTAATTTTTTATATATAACGATCCGATTGAAATTATTATGCTATATACAAGCAGAGATGTAAGTTGAATAAAATCTAAATTATCACTGTATTGTAGTTTTAGCTACACATGATTGAGTGAAATTTGTTTGTTATAATTGTTGCTACTAATTATCATTAAATTTTTCGTGAGTGAGATTGTTGCTCGTGCCTGTGTCTAAGGGGATGTCATCGTTTTCTGTGGAGTTCTATATCTGGGAGTGTCTGTCTCTTCTCTGTATCAAGAACTATAGTTTGATTGTTTAAAATGATGACATAATCAGATAAGGTATTGAAATAATTTAATTAAAAATTTTGACTTCGACTTTCTTAAAATATTAGTGTTAAAATTTGGCAAAATAAATTTCATTGCTCGTTGTAATTTTATCAATTTAAATTTAAATTAATCTATATTCGTAATTTAGTGCTAAAGATATTTTTAAAAAATGATGGTTTAGTTTTGGGTCTTTGATGGAAATGGTATTGGAATTTGGGAACTAAAAATCTCACTCTTTTTAAGTTTACCTTTGTGATTGTGTTGTGATATGTGGCTTGTGCGAAGACATCTGTCGCATTGTCCTGTTTTTTTGTTCAAACTTTATGGTACATGTGCTTTTGGAAAATTGAGGTTCGAGCGCACAGTAAACAATTGTGAATCGCAAGAAGACGTGTAGGTTGTTCATTTAGAGACCCACTCTTAATTAGCTTCACGGGTAATCGGATTAAATGCCTCAATTTTTCAACACTATTTCAATGAAAAAATTTATATATTCTGAACCTTTTGTCCTGCGGAATTGATGGGTTGACAGGCGTATAAAACCCCACTTTAAAGCATCACTCTCATGTAATTTTCTTTAGGAAAAACCGAAAAATGCTATTGTTTTATGTAGGCCTAAAAGGCAAGCTCACATGCAATAGCAATACAATCCGCGTCAATCGAAATCGGCAAGCGCGTCTGTACTATTGTGGCATCTTCACTTCATTGTGTATGACAACTAAAATACACCTCACAGCCCTTTGTCCTATTATCTTCTGTGTTTATAAAACTATAATTTAAATCTGGACCACCAAATTGGAGTGCCTTGAGGCAACCTTTGTTTAAAATATATATTTATGGCTGGCACTGTATGGGTTGAAGATTAATACCACAAATCAGGAAAATCTGGACTAAGCTGTCAAATATCATCATACCTAATTCAACCTCGAATTAAATAGTAAGTTGATAACCCCACATAGTGAGATAGAAAATCTGGCAACTCTCTAGAGAACTCTGAATCCAAGTTTTCTGTGATCTGTGCAACCCACAGATAATTCATGGGTTGACTGGAAGATTCTATGAATCACCAAGATGTATGATTTATTCCAAAAAATATAGAAAGATCATATGAATAAATTATCCCCGTTTCCCAAAAAGGATAATTAAATTAAATAATTTTGACATCTTAAAAGGAAAAAAAAGGTCTAATTTACTCATAATATAGAAAATTATTGTGTAATTTTTTTTTCCTGAAAGTGTACCTTGTTAAAGAATGACTATTTTAATTTTTTAATTTTAAAATTATTACATAAAATAGTCCAAAAATTGGCCTTGCTATTATGTCCAATGTTATTTGCTGAAGTATGTTATTATCTGCTGATGTGGCAGTAACATTATAATAAAACATGATGACATAATCGATTACTCTAATTTATAAATATTGAAATCATTGAACAAAATAGTTTATCCATTCATTAACTTGATAGATATGATTAATGCATAAATCATTTTTATATAACGATTTCAAAATTAAATTATTAAAGTGGTAAGTGACTATTTCAATGGCCAAATTGTCACCAAGATATGCTTTTAATAAGTAAAAAAATAAGTTTAATTACTCTGATTTTATTTTATTTTATTTTTAAATAAAGATAAATGATTCTCATTTATGTCATTTTCCTTATGTGACTCTTGATGTTTACTGATATATATTTATTGTAGTTTAATCGAGCTATAAAATTAGGTAGACGACAACTTGGCTCCCAGATGCTTGGGTGATTCCTCAATAAAATAATATGGATTTTTGGGAGCAAATATGCATTCCATCCACTAGGTTTATGAAATTTTTAAAAATAGTCTTTCATGTCACGTTGCAGCACATGGGAGCCTTACGAAGAGTAGGATGTCAAATGAATGAATTAAGTTTTTATTAGATAAATAATTTATTTAAGTGTTTATAGAATAAACGCTTATTATATAAGTAATATAAGTTATTTTTATAATTGAAGAATTTATGAGGTTATAAAAATAAGTTGAAAATAATTTATAAATAATGTCATAAACTATTTTTATAAATTATCTCAAACATATTTATAAGTACTTATATAATATGATAAGTCAAATAAGCTCAAAATATACTTTTTTTCAAAATGTACTCTAAATTAAATTTAGTTAGGGTTAAAAAAATGAATAGGCAAAAAATAAAAAGAAAAAAATAGGGGTTAAACCCATTTATAAGTTTTGACCTATTTAAAATTTTTTATATGGGTCATGGTTTACTCATGATCTATTTTTTTATGATCACTCAAACTCAATCATTAGCTTTTTTTTAATGTTGTTTAATTTATTTTAAATTAAAATTAAAATGTTAAAAAACATTTTAATTCATTTTCATCCTTACATAAAAAAAATTATTGCTATTTCAATTCAAAGAATATTTTAATCAATAATTTCTTTAGGGCAAACAAAATGGATATATATATATATATATATACATATTTATATATACAATACACATTAGACTGGTAATTTGATAATGAGTGTTAGTCACTATATCACTAGTCTAATCGTTATCATTAGTTAAATTAAAATGATTATATATATATATGCTCACAACATTTATATTATATTTTGTACTCATTTTTAATAAAAATAAGTACAAAAAAAATTCTAAACTTGTTATATATATGTACATCAATGCTAAATATACCGACTAGTTTAAGTAGTTTGAAACTTATTTTCTTTGAGTAATTTGAGTTCAAGTCTTTTGAATATAAAAATATAATGTTAAAAGAGTTTCATATTTTTGTAATTCGACCTAAATTAAATCAAATTAGTTAAAATTCAATAAAATTTTCTATGGTGGTTCAAATTTAAAAAAAAAATCACAAATATTTCTTGACATTTTTTGATTATAAATGAGACATAAATCTTTGGGAAAAGGGAGTAAAAAAATTGAGATGAATCAAACTTACAACTATTAAGACTTCTTCTATAAAGCTAAATTATGTATTGAGGTGTGTACATATATATACACTAGAGAAACTAGAATCATATTATAGTGCACCTTACAAGTTTGAATATTAATGTTATTTATTTCACTATTAGCACATCAAATAAAGGCAAAGATTACTACTGCTAAGCTTTAAAGGGCATTGAAACAGATGGAAGAAAGTTTGACTTACATCATGTCCAACCTGAATATATAAAGCAAGATGATCAATGCTTAGAAACCATCTGGACTGTTGAAGCATATTACAATGAAAAAAGCAAATGGGTACAAGATATTTGATCAGTAGCTTGTTTTCATATTTGTCTTTCTATAAATTATTAAATTTAAGATTTAACAGTCTGAATTTTAATATTTTTTTAAAGAATTATTATTTAAATTTTGATTATTGAATTTTAAATCTAACAATTTAAGAGATAAGTATATTACAAGCAGCATATCTATTCTCACGTGTATAATCCAAGGGTTGTAGAAATGTGCATAGTCCAATCTAACTGATGTTCTTAATATGGATTAAGCAATTAATAAACCAAACCCAAAAAAAAAAAAGAAGAGAAATTTGAATGATTTTCACGTCTGTTGTTTTTGTTTTACCCGCGAAGCACTCAACTTTTTTACTTTATGTATTATATAGTGCTTTTGGTACCAGCAACGTTTAAAATATATAGGTAAAATATAAATCTACTCTTCGTGACTTGGAAAGATCCAAATATATACAGTTTCTTGAGCAAAAAGAGATTGCCATGTGCAATAATTCTTAATTTTCATGTGATATGAATGTTTTTGAAGCTTGAAGAGCCGAAGTTAAATTAAAACTTAGCCCCTTGATATTGATTGAATTCTATGACAAATAATTGAGATAAAGTCATCAAAAATTGTTTACCTAAATTATTAGTATAATGCATGTATTATCCAAATAGGGAATGCAATTGGCGAATTGTGAAACCTTACTAGGGGGAGATTTATTTTTTTTCAAAATGCATTTTTGAATATTAAGATATTAATTTGAATATAAATATTAAATGATTAAGACTGTTTATTTTTTAATATCTAAACACATAGAAATTATTTATTAATAAAAATAATATCCAAATAAATTAATAATTGAACAAATGTTATAAAAAAATGATGAAATCAAAATTAAAAAATAAATTATATATTGAATGACAAAATTTAAAACCTAACAAACAATTATTGATTGTTAATCTAATTATTAGCAAAATATTTAATGAAATAGTTGTTTTATATAAATTGTAAAGTTTGAAAGGATTATTGATTAAGTTGTCAAGTTTAGAGAGATAAAGTGCATATAAGATAAAATTTATTAAGGTAAAGTTTATTTTTATCTAAAATGAATATTACATGTGAATGATGTTAAGACTTATCACTAGATCTCATTCATTAAAATGTATTAAGTAATATTAAGCACTTAAAAAAATAAACATACTTAATGGTTTGAAATTTAAATGAATCAAATTTAACCTTTCATTGTATGCAAACAAATAAAACTTATATTTTGTGGATCCGACTCCTCTCCAAAGTCTGAAGGTCATGGAGAGGTGACGCGCAGGAAGGTGTTTTAATTTTTTTTACAAAATAAGTCTTTAGCAATGTCTTGTCATTTTTATTTCTTCGTACCCCCTCTTCTCCTTCATTCATCATTTTCGTCCTCCCTGCGTCTATGTTTTTTATTTTATTTATTAATATATAAAAATGCAAAATCTCAATAAAATTTAATTATACATGGTATTTAATTTATTAAAATATAAAATCTCAAAAAAAATATATTAATTCATAGAAATGTAAAAACTACAATAAAAATTAAAGAAAATATATAGTATGTAATTTATAAAATCATAAAATCTCAAAAAAATATATAAATTAATTTATAAAAATATAAAATGATACTCCAATTCACACAAAAATCTCATCTCAAGATGTGTAGCGCACAATAGTAATACTTTGAAATGATATTTTCAATTCAACTATATTTAGTAACACTTTGATACTCTCACTAAATAACAGGGAACGCAAAGATGATGAAAATAAAATGAATGAAGGATAAGAGAGGGTATGAAGAAATAAAAATGAAGAGATAATGCTAGAGACTTATTATGCAAAAAAGAAATTAAAAAAATAAAAAAAGAACGCCTTATTATGGAGAGGAGCTGGATCCATATTTTCTTAGCTTTCATTCCTTCAATATTTGTCGTCTCTTCATATTTGAAAACCACAATTTGCAAGTTGTACTCTCCACTTGTCTCAAACAAAAAATTCAGGCCCCATAATTTTATTAAAAAAAATTAAGACCAACAACATTATTTTCTCTCTCTCATTTTTTTACAAATTTTAATTTTTTTTATCATATAAATGGATTTCTTAACCAGACAAGATGACAATCCACTTGGCGGCAGAAAAGGCCGTTTAATCAGGCACCAACTTTCCCCTTTTAAAGGCACCAGGATGCTGAAGAAATGAAAATAATAAGGGATGTGCAATTTAAGAAATACAACCAAGTATCTAACCATGTTGAATCCTTAATTTACGAATTTCCTACATTTAATCCTTAACATCAGTTTATTATTTAAACATGTTGTGAAAATTAAATTGTAATATCTCAAGAATTTTCATGAATATTTAAAGTCTATTTGAAGTTTATTGAAAAATTTAATTACATGAGAAATGTTGTTTTTGAATTAGTGAAGGAAATTTGGAAATAGAAATTTCAAAAATTTTAATTTGGCACATTTTACAAATTGTCAAGGACTAAAGTGAAAAGAAAAGAAAGTATAGAGGACTTTTGAGAAATGACCAAATAGAAACCTGAGAGGAAGAATAAAGCTTATGAGAATGAATTATGAGTCCGGTACCGAAAAGATGATGGATTCGAGGTTAAAGTGGTATTTGAGACATCGAGAGCGATTAAAGTGAACAAATCTTATAAGTTAAGGTGGCTATAAGCGATTTTATCGAAAAAGAAATTAGTGGGGCCCACACATACAATTATTAGTTTTTCTTCTCCTTCTTCCTCCCGATGCTTCATGTTTTTCGTTCATTTCCATCTTCCCTTCTTCAATCATTTCTCAAATTTTCATCCGCCGATCTTGTATTTTCTAACCATACTTCCGATTCTCAGGAGTTCTAGAGGTAAAGAGGTAAGTTTTATCTACTCTATTTCTCTTTTTCTCCATTTTCGGACCTATGGAAGAAAATTAAGATTTTGAGTTTTAATGGATGAATTTAAGTGTGGATGTTAATGTAAAACATTCTTATGTGGTTTATGATGTTATTAGAACAAGAAATTTCGTAGAATTTGGATATTTGAAAAAGTTAGTGTTCTTGATGAAAATTTGAGATTTGAGCTTGGATTGTTGGTAGAAATTGGGGGTTTTGGTGTTAAAACACTCCTTAGACATTAAGGATTAAAACTCATGGAAGAAATCAAAAGAAATGTTGTTTTAGATATGATTTTAGGATTTTTGGATGAATAACACGAAGAACATCAAAAATTTTTCCCAGAATTACTGTTCACCGAGAAAATTTTTCCAGATTTTCTCGTTACTGTAGCGTTGACTCGGTCAACGTTACTGTAGCTGCCTTGACCGTTGACTATTACTGTAGCATCAGTTTTTTTTTAATATCGTTGAAAATCTCTTTGAGTCTAGTTTCCAATGGTATAAGTGTCATTTAGAAATTCATTACCGGTTAGGAGTTATGACTTAAGATATGAGTAAAGGTCGAGAGTAGTGATAGGAAATTTCTCTATTTTGTAACCCTAATGGTTTTTACCTGGTTACAATAGGGATGTTTGGGGCGCAAGGTGGGAGCGCTGAGAGCGTGGAATCCAGGTGAGTAGACAACCTTGCAAAATTAATTTAATAAATTAGTCAAAGCATAATATAAATCCCATTTGCGTTATTTGTGAAATTGAGAAGATTATCAGTGTGTGTTCAGGTTGAGAAAAAGTACAATATCATTGGAAGGTATTTTATTACCTTTGAAAATTGATTTCTCTAGTTGACTAAAGAACTAGATGTGATTGTTGCTTGAATAAATTGGAACATTTTGTAAGTGAATAACCTTACTAAACTAATGTGATCTTATTAGATAAAGTACAATACAAGTCTTGTTTATAACATTATTGAAGTGAGAAATAATCAATCTCGCTGTTGATAATATATGATGATTATTATGGTTGATGATAGACATTCAAGGGAATAAAAGTATGTGTAAATTCATTTATTTCATAGTAATTATATTGTGATAAATTGTCACTATTTTATTGATGAGCAAAAGATCTACGAGATCTAATACACGAGTTTGAAAGGGTTAGAGTCTCATACTACTCGTTGTATAACTGTGAAAACCTATGCATGAGTTTGAAAAGGTTAGATTCTCATACTACTCGGTGTATAAATGTGAAGACCTATGCACGAGTTTGAAAGGGTTAGAGTCCCATACCACTCAGTGTATAACTGTGAAAACTTATGCACCAAGAGTTTGAGGGTTAAATTCCCAAGTCACTCAGTGCAAGTATCTATAGCATATAATGCAAAGTGATTGAGGGATTGATCACCCAAGAAATCATACGCAAATTCAGACAAGTGTAATACTATAATTATTTACAATAAATGATAGATTGATTGTATTAGTAAATGTGGTGTTTGTGCTTATGACATTTTTATGTATAGTTGTTTACTCACTGAGTTATGATAAACTCACACTCTCTATTATTATCTTTTCAGATACAGTGGTTGAGGAGAAGAATTTATAGCCTTTAAGGATATACTCCACTTTTGTCTGGTAAACAATTGGTAAGGATTAGGAAACGCTCTGTAATCTAGTAAGTCACCTAGGCTTGGGAGGTTGTATAGTACTGTATAGTGTTTGAAGGTTGAACATTTTCTGAATATGTATACAAAATATCTTTCTTGGAATATTTATGATTCACATAATTATGGATATTAAGAATGTTCACAAAGATTATGGGGTACCACGGAGGTACACCCTAGGTATTTTATGTTTATATCACATGTAAGTTTTGAGATGTGACATAAATATTTCAAAAAGAATATTTAAATTGAAAGAATATTTTTGTCAAACTCAAAAACAATTAAGAATCATAGAGACACAAATGCAAAAAACTTTAAGCTATAATCTTACTGTTTGTCGGTCTTTGATAAGTAATAAGAACATGAAAATAAAGTAATAAGAGCATAAATTTATCAATCATAAACCCAAACAGTGAATCAAATGAATAAACCCTTTTAAGAAGATATGAATGACTCTTTATTACTTTTGTCTGATAAAACACAAGATGACAACAATTGTAATATAACTAAAAGTGAGCATTCTTATATAACTCAGGGAACTACTACCTATCTGGGTTGAGCCCGTTTAACCCACTCTACTGGAGGGTTGGGCTGGCTAAATGCTAGCTTGTATAAGTTTGGGCCTAATTGGCCCAACCCGAGTAACCCGTGTACTATTTTTTTAAATATATAATAAATATTAACAATCAAACATTCACTTCACAGTCAAAATCCCTAATCCTGATATCCCCCAATCTTCAGTCCTGAACCCTAGTTCGTTTCATCTCTGTCATTCTACACTTCGACTTCTTCCTTCGATTCAAGTTTGGCGCTTAATCGTTTGTTCGCCTTCACTAGTAGCCTCTGCTGTAGTCCTCGAAGCTCGAAACGTCAGTTCATGTCTTGAACTCTTCGTGATTCGTCTTTTCTCTTCGAATTCGATACTCTACTCATTTTTTATCTTCAAATCTATTCTTCCTCCTCCAGGTACTCAGTTGTTAGTAGTCTCTTGAGTCTTGATCTTCTCCTTCTTCCATGAGGATTGAGGATCGTGAGTCCTTGACCGTCTGTGAATTGTTTCCTCCTTGAATGGAAAGAGCAAGGAAAAAAAAAAGAAATATGGGGGGCAGAGTTCTCCCAAAAAAAAAAAGGCGCGGGCTATCCATATTTTAACTGGCTTAAAAATGGGCTGGCCTAGCCAGCATGCATACTGTTCAGCCCCGTTTTGACAGTTCTACCACTATTCTATCCTTCACACTTATGGGTTGACCACTTTTTATAATAGCAAATCACTATTATTATTTAGGATTAGACATTTATACATAAAATTATTTTTACTAATAGCCCATATCAAAACAAATATATATCAAATAGGTGTCTGAACACAACATTAATAAAGATCATAAAACGGACCTAAGTAAAGATAACATAAATATATATGTCACAAAAATAACAATTTTAAATATTTCAACTTAAACATATAATTATCAGCGTCAAATGTTATTTATATAATAAGTAAATGAATAATATATATATATATATATTAAAAATAACGCTAACATAAACTTGCTGTGAAATTCTTTTTGAAATATTTTAAATAAAACTTGTCAATTATGATCTACTCATTCATTAGAAATTATTGCAATAAAATGTTTTGATTATTGTCTATGTAACTCTCCTACCATATTGTTTTTCTATTGTAACTCCCCATCATTATTTCCTATTTTAACTCTCCATTTTTCATAATATCTCATTATTTTTATTAATTGGCTTCTTTATATATATATATATACACACAGACGCACATACACGCGTTTTTGAACAAGAAGATAATGAAATATGAAGGAGGTAAAGAGTTTATGATGATATAGATTATGGCAATTTTCTGGTTTGCATAGTTAGTTTTATTTCCTGTTGTTTTGGTACTTATATTTTATTTTAGAAGAGCCTATTTTATTTTAAGAAAAATTGTTGCTTTGAAAATTTATTTGGTGTTGCAAAGTATTTTTTAAAAATAATATTTTTCATAACATGACTCAGAATAAATTATTTAAAACAATTTCTTTTGATTTGTCCAACAAAACATTCTCATCAACTTTGTTAAACTCTTCTCAACTTTCAACAGCTAAAACTCGTTCTGTTAGGTGTACGTAGTATAACTAATATAAACATATATGCTCAATACATATATATGATCCCATAATAACTAATACTTATGAAATCTTAATGTACAAACTAAAGGCATGTGATCAGTTGGACCCGTTGCCATTGATCTAGTGTAGGTCTTTTGGTCCTCCGCAAGTATTTTTTAAGGTTTAAAAAATTAAATTAGTTGTTGAATTAATTAAGATACTAATTTAAAGATTAATTATTTGATCATAGTTGAATCGTAGTTAAACAAATAATACTTAAAATATAAAAATATATAATTAATGTATATATTATAGATATTAAAATATTTAATCATATTGTAAATATATATTTATACCAATATTAAATATTTTCTTAATAACTTAAATTATTGAAGATTTTTTAAAAATACATAATAATATTCAATAAAAAATTAAAAAATCCAAAATTTTAAAAAAAAATTAATTGAACAAGTTGAATCGGTTGATTTTACTAATTCAAAATTAATTTAATTAATTTTTCACTAATTTTCAAGTTTAAACCAAACAAAAAACATAGCCAATTCATATCAATTTTCTCATTGAGCCTATTGGTTGAATCCGGATCTCAGATCCATGGTATTTTCCACTTGAATTATACTCCTTAAGTTGATTTGTCCGAGCTAATTCACATATCTTGTATATATTGGGTCAAGCCGAGTCTGTTATCAGTGGCTTATCTTTCTCTAATTTGAAGTTTTTGTTTCTTACTCGGCTTGTAATGACTGGAATAATTCTCACGTGTTTGAGTTGAAGTTTTTGACTTGTTGACTTTGAAACAAAATATAGAAAAACAAGTGTGTCAATATATTTACTTTAAATGCTTCTAATTAGTTTTTTAATAAAAAATAAAATTTGGGTGTAGTTTTTCTATGCTATATTTACACTGTTTTCCTTTTTTGAGGATAATAATCTAATTATATTACAATCAAATTAAGTAGCCATTTACAGTATTTTTTTTATTTTTTAATAGCCATTAAGGCATTCGACTACCTTTTCTCCTTGCAAAATGTCTAAAAATAAAAAAAAAACCTTACTTTTGGTCTCACAAATCATTTTTGTCATTTTAATTTTAATAATTTCATTTTACATTTTAGAGATATAATTTATAATTTTCTAAAAACAAAAAAGAAGATATATTCTCTCTAGTCATTTAGGAGTTGATAGAGATTAAGTAATACAGCTTAATGGCAAGACCAGTATATGTCTAGAACAAATTACACTAATTAATTTTGAGATTTGATATTAAAAATTTTAATTATTTTTTCTTGTAGTTTTAAATGTCTCTCTCGGTTTTGTTAATATTTTGATATATATAAAAAAAAATCAAATGCAATATTTAAAATTAGAGAGATAATAAGTATAATTTAATTAAAAAGAATTAAAATAATTTACATTAAGAAAATACAAGAATGAGGAAATTATCCCATTACGGAGAAATAAAAATAAAATCTGTATAACTAGTCTTCACCACGTGTTAACTGGTAAGTGATAAAGCTCCTATCATCCGCTTAACCGATTAAACTATTTTATTCATTATTTTTTAAATTAAAAAAAGGATAAAAAGATGGAAAAGAAGAAGAAAAAAAAAATAACGTGGGACCATATGAGTTTCATTTGTTTTCAATTGGATCCGAAATTGTGGATCTTCCTCATTCAGCTCCACCGACTGCCCCTCCTCGAGAATACCCTTAATTTTCATCTTATTTACAATCTTACCCCTCCGATTCCCCGTTCATATTCATTACATTATTAGTTACATTATTAGTTACACTCGGACACTACCCGATAATCACAATTTTCCCCCCACCTCTCATCTCAGAGCTTTGAAACAGAGGGTTTGTGTCGGCTGTTCATCTCGGCCGAGTCGACTCAATAATGCTGGAACGGTGTCTCGGACATCGCCGACTCCGTCAGATCCAGAGGGCGTGCCGCCACGGCACCGTGACCTTCCTCTGCCTCTTCCTCACCGTCGTTGTTCTACGTGGCACCATTGGCGCCGGCAAGTTCGGTACCCCCGAGCAAGACTTGAAGGAGATCCGCGAGCATTTTTTACAGCCAGGCCGGCGTGTTGAGCCTCATCGCGTTCTTGAAGAAGCTCAACCTGAGAACTCTGAAACGCAATCCAACAATTACGCAACCTTCGATATATCGAAGATTCTGGTCGATGAGGAAGGCGGTGACGAGAAGCGTGATCCAAAGACGCCCTACACTCTCGGCCCGAAGATTTCAGATTGGGACGAGCAGCGTGCTAACTGGTTGAAAGACAACCCAGATTATCCGAATTTCATCGGACCCAATAAGCCTAGGGTGCTTCTGGTTACTGGGTCTTCACCCAAGCCCTGCGAGAACCCTGTGGGGGATCATTATCTGTTGAAGGCAATTAAAAATAAGATTGATTACTGTAGGCTACATGGGATTGAGATTTTCTACAATATGGCTCTTCTTGATGCAGAAATGTCGGGGTTCTGGGCCAAGCTCCCATTGATTCGGAAATTGTTGCTGTCTCATCCGGAGATTGAGTTTCTATGGTGGATGGACAGTGATGCAATGTTCACAGATATGGCTTTTGAGCTACCATGGGAACGCTACAAGGATTACAACTTTGTGATGCACGGTTGGGATGAAATGGTGTATGATCAGAAGAATTGGATTGGTTTGAATACTGGAAGTTTCCTGCTGAGGAATTGTCAGTGGTCACTGAACATTCTTGATTCCTGGGCACCCATGGGTCCTAAGGGGAAAATAAGAGACGAAGCTGGGAAAATCCTCACTAGGGAGCTGAAAGATCGACCTGTGTTTGAAGCTGATGACCAATCTGCTATGGTTTATGTATTAGCCACGCAGAGGGACAAATGGGGTGAAAAGGTTTACCTCGAGAGCGCTTATTATTTGCACGGATATTGGGGTATTTTGGTTGATCGTTACGAAGAAATGATTGAAAATAACCATCCAG
Source organism: Biancaea sappan (assembly GCA_037074585.1). Taxonomy (NCBI): domain Eukaryota; kingdom Viridiplantae; phylum Streptophyta; class Magnoliopsida; order Fabales; family Fabaceae; genus Biancaea; species Biancaea sappan. The sequence continues at coordinate 12,935,183 of CM073491.1, read as the reverse complement.
GTCTTGGTGATCATCGGTGGCCCCTTGTGACTCACTTTGTGGGTTGCAAGCCCTGTGGAAAATTTGGGGATTATCCTGTTGAGAGGTGCTTGAAACAAATGGACCGAGCCTACAATTTTGGGGACAACCAGATTTTGCAAATGTATGGGTTCACCCACAAGTCACTTGCTAGTCGCAATGTAAAGAGAGTGAGGAATGAGACCAGCAATCCACTTGAAGTGAAGGATGAGCTTGGATTGCTGCATCCATCTTTCAAAGCTATTAAATTGCCCACTTCTTCTTGATGGTTTCAGGAGAGGTCATGATCAGTTTACAGAGAAATCTTGCTTTCCACCATTCATCTGCTACTATACCCTGTTCACTTCGCTGTTTAAGTATAATAGATTTCAATCTGTAATTTGTTGTTGTTGATCACTTATGTTAGTGTTAAAAATTGTAACTTTCTATTTATTTGCTTTTACCTATCATTTGTTTTAGTATTTAAGTGATATTAATTTTTGGAAAGAACAGATACCCTCCTCATCTGTGTCTATCCTGTATTTTATTGCAATCTTCCTCCTGTGCTAGTCTGGTGGATAATTAGAAGGAATAGTTGCATTGTAGCTACATTTTTCAATTTTTGTTATTTGTCAATTGCCCTTTGTTCTTTGCTTGTGCTGATAAAAGTACGCTAGGAACTCCAAGCAGTGTTATATTTTTTGGTTCAAAGTTCTGGCCCTCTGAATCTGTTTATGCTTTGGCCCTTTTCCTATAGTGATATGTGAACAATTCGTATGTATATGGAGGCAACATAGATATGGAAACTGGGTTAAAGAACATCATATTTATCTATACTCTTAACGATTTAGGAATCATGCTAGAGTTGGTATATATGCACAGTGAAAACAAGGTAGTGGTATTAGCAAGATTTAAATTGGTCCTGCGGAATTATGTCTGGTTAAATTGGTTTAGACAATCTTGTGAAGGAGGCATTGAATCTGAATCTGTGTTTCTTTACATTTAAGTCACCTGTTGGCAAAAAGCTTACTCTTCCATTCTGATATTGTATTGGTAAGAAAAGGGAGGATATACTGTAATCGTCACATCATATAGTTCAACAGTTACAAAATGCAAACTAAATTAATACAAGGCAACATAAATCGCCAATCTTCCTAACGAGCAATAGAAGGGTGCGATGTGACCTGCACTCATCTATTATAGTTTAATAATATTTTTTTTGCACAAATTGATTAGTACATCGTGTCTAAATCACATGGTGTGTTAGACCGATACTTTTAATATCAAAACCATGGGAGCTAAGTCATGATGCAGCAAATCACATGGACTTCTTTCCTCCCAAAAAACTAATTTACATTATATCGTTGTTCTAAGGAGACTTCATTATTTTTCTTATCTAAATTATTTGTTTAAACAGACTAAATGTATCGCACCGATTTCAGATCATAGTTTTATTTTTAAAGGTCAGCCTGAATGTTAACTTTCTTTTTTAGGCTAAATTATGAATTGTCTTCTTGTACTTAAGTTATGTTATACAAGATTACTTACAGCCAATTGGATTGGATAGCGAGCATTTTTAATTTAGATTTAAATTTTCATGTAACATAATTTTTGAGTTGAGGCAAAGTTTAATTTTCCTAGTCTTCTCTCTCTCTCTCTCTCTCTCTCTCTCTCTCTCTATATATATATATATATATATATATATATATATATAAAACTAAAACACTTTCACTCAAGGATATTAATTACAACAAATTTATATACATTTTTGTCACAAGGCCTCTATTATGTATTTAATGCACCCCACTATTTTTTTTTTAAACAAACATCTCATGCCTTTTTGTCTCAACTAAAACCATTGGTCTAAATAACGCATGGAACATTAATAATCATTTACTGACATTCATAATTGTAAAATTAATTTGAACAAAATTTGAATTTAAAATAATTTATATCTATATAATAAACTAAAATAACTTCACATCTTCAAATTTAATAGACACAATTAATGTTCATTCTTAACGACACAGTATGACGTCATACAATTAAAATTTATTATTTTAAAATTTAATAACTATCTAATTTTGACTTTGATTACATAATTAATGCGTGAATTAAAATTGCCTTATTTTTGTCAATAAGTAGTCTTGCTTTTAGTTATGGAAACTTTTAAATTTAAATTCAAACTTCAATTCAAATTTTAAAAACTTTTAATTTGATTACATGCTTAATAAATGAATTAATATTGACTTGATTTTTGTCAATCAGCTGTCTTGATTTTACGCTATAGTTTTCTATTGAAATAAATTCAAGCAAAGTCTTGACATATCTCCTTTTATACTTTCTCTCTCTCTCTTTCTCTCTGCAAAACACTAAATCAAGCAAGATTTCGCAACCACACTCTCACATTAGAGATGATTGTGACGAGATCAAATATCAAGGCTTTGGCTTAAGAGATGTCAGATCTCACAGCCTTCCTCTTTGATGAAATATTGTCCCTTATCATTTTCAAGCTTCCCAAAGATGTAGTAGAGAGAACTAGTGTCCTTTCACGCAGATGGAAGCCACTTTGGTATCACACCACATGTTTTGAGATCGATGGGAAGAGAATGATCATGTCCTTATTTTAAAGGCAAAAGCCATTCGAAGCTTAGGATCCAAGTCCACTCTCAACCAAGCCATATAAAGAAGGCTTAAACGAAATGGTCTAATGGTTTCTCTCTTATTCGTCCAGTCCGCAATGCAAGCTTCACTCTATCTTGAACTCTAGATTTAATATAGTGACTGTAAAATGAAGCTCCTTGTATAAGCTAGTGATGATTGTCAACTCAATAGTTAAAGCCGGGTGGTGTGCCACAAAAGTGACTTCTTGAGATAATGAAGCTCATTGTATAAGCTCATTGAGATAATGACATGATCATTCTCTTCCCATCGATCTCAAGACATGTGGTGTATTGCCAAAGTGGCTTCCATATGCATGAAAGGACACTGGTTCTCAATACTTCATTTATGGGAAGCTTGGAGATGATTAAGGACAATATTTCATCAGGGAGAAAGATGGTTAGATATGACATCTTTGAAGTCAAAGCCTTGGTTTTGATCTCGTTACCACCATTTATAATGTGAAAGTGTGGTCGTGAAATTTTATTCGATTTAGGATTTTGCAGAGAGAGTGAGAGGTCTAATAGAGATGTGCTCAAGACTTTGGTTGAATTTGCTTAAATAAAAAAAAAACTATAGCATAAAATCAAGACTTTTGATTGGCAATAATCAAGTCAATATTAATTTATGTATTAAAGTCAATATTAATTCGTATATTAATTAAGCATGTTATCAAATCGGAATGTTACAAAAGTTGAATTTTAATTTTTTAATTCATGCATTAATCATGCAATCATGCAATCAAATTCAAAATTAGAGAATTAAAAAATTAAAGAAATAACAAATTGTAATTGCATGACATCATATTATGTCATTAGGAATAGACATTAAATTTGTGGAGCTGAAGTTTATTATATAGATATAGATAATTCACTTTGCTTATTGTTGTTTATTTGTTTTAGAATAACTCTTATATGAGTAAGTAATATTTTATTCTCAGAATTTTAATTCCACTGTTGAGGAATCTGAAATTAAAACTAATTTGGAGCAAACAATATCTATCAAACAAGCATTGAAAGAACAAATTATTTGTGTGGAGGACGATGACTATATACACTATCAATTGTCATCAAATGCAAGCAAAAAAAAAATGAGATTAAATATGAGGATGCAAGAAATGATCATGTAGACAATAGTCCAATTGGTATCAGTGACAATATTCAAATATAAAGCAAATTTGCTTTTTGAAGTTGATATCAATGTTGTTGCAAGCGATGAGGTTGGGAAGAAAGTGGTTAGGGATAATAATTAGTGTCTTCGTCAGAATGCTTTTGGATGTTATATTGTTTAAGAGTTGATGTCCTATTTTGGAGTATTATTTAGTGTCAATGTTTGTTTTGAACATTTATTTGTGCCATAAATTCTATTTAAATTTATTTTATGAGATCATGTTTTTCAAATTAAACGTTTCAACTTTTTTTTTGGGTTTAAATAAATTATATAGAAGTCAATAAACCTAAACATATTAATAACATTATATAATATTTATTATATATATATATATATATATATATATATATTATAATACATAATGTACATTTTTAATATAGAATATTGAAAATCTTCATAAATTTATCAACCATGTAATTATTGTAATTAATAATAGTTTGTATGTTCCTAATAATTTGTTCTTTATTTTAGATTTCCACTTAAATGATTTTTTCGATATTAAATGTAATTAAATGTCTTTTATGGGCATTGAAAATTCTATTTTAGAATACAGTATAAATAAATTAATATGAATTCAAATTTAATGCAAAATATTGAAAATATTTACAAATTTGTCAGCTCTGTAATTAATGTAATTAGTAATGACTTATAAGTGTTTATTAATTTAAAATTAATATACCAAGTTTCTAATTAAATGTTTTCTTCCATATTAAATATAATCAAATATCTTAATAATCGAAAATTTTATTTTAGGATATAGTGTGAATATATTAAAAATTAATATTAATATTAAATTTATATTTAATGAAATATTTAATTTCAAATTTAATAAAATAAATGTCTCTTTATATTAATATTAATATAAATTCTATTTAATATAGAATATGAAAAATCTTCATAGATTTGTTAACTCTGTAATTAATATAATTAGTAATAACTTATAAATGCCTACAAATTTGAAACTAATATACTAAATTTTCAATCAAATATTTTCTTTCATATTAAATGTAATTAATTCATATTTGATGCAAAATATTGAAAATCTTCACAAATTTATCAACCATATAATTAATATACTTAATTTAATTATTAATTTTATATTTAATGTAGAATATAAGAAATCTTCACATATTTATCAACCTTGTAATTAATATTAGTAATGACTTATAATGTGTCACGTCCCAAAATTTGAGCACGTGACCGGCACGGAAAGTGAATTTCATTTCACCTCCGTAAGCCTATCTTTCTCTTAAAAAAAATCATACAATTCTTTTTCATGCAACCAAAACGAGTTCTGTATACATACTACAATTACTCACATTACATCACTGAATGAACCTACCCGATTACAGAGATTTCTAGATTTATACAACTTAGAATAAAACTTAACTATTATACCTTTATCCTGAACAAATGAAAAGGTAATTATGGACTAAGGATCCATAATTCCTTGTTCCGATATTTACCTTCAGCTGTCAACTCTGAAAAAAAATATCAATAAGAGGGGTATGAGCAAACCACGTGCCCAGTGAGTAGATAACACAATACTATGACAAAATAAAAATCATGCATCATAATGATAACATGCAGCAATCATACGTAGATCGATCATCATATGATATAATATTATTCATAATACTTCACAACAATATCCAAGTGAATCAAATGCATTTCAACAAAATTCAAAATTCACAACAGCAATCGATGAAATCAATTTCACACACAATTCCCGTACCAACCGGGTCGTCCAGAATACCTCTGGATCGTTGCCCGCGGCCCCCGCCGCATCCACCCTTATCGCTCCATTTATATTCTCCACCCTTATAGCTTCACATAGATTTCTCCATGGGGTGCACCACCATGCCTTTCCTTTCCAGTCAAACACAATCACAATCACATATAAAAACATCCTCAATCATAATCTTGAGCCACATACACAACTCAGTCATTTACAATTCAAGCCACAACATAATCAATGTGGTTCCAGCAACATAGCATGTATATAACATAACCCATAATATAGAACAATTATTCAACAATAACATACTTCAACTATCCGCATATGATTGAACTCAACAATCAGAGTATGATACATTTCAACTCAGTTCACATGCCATTCACAATCCATCATATAACCTCATTCATGAGAAAATAAGAAAATATAATTATATACATCACCTGGCACGTTCCACAATTGTTTGTCTCATCATCCCACATCATTCTCTTCAAATTTGGATATTCAACATATTTTCACTATGATGCAAAAAGTCAATAACAAAGATATTTAATCATAGCAAGTATTAACCCACTCACTTGGATTTCATGCTCTCAGCACTCCCACCTTGCACTTGACCATTCCTATTGTAACCAGATAAAAACCATCAGGGTTACGAAATAGAGAAATTTCCTACCACTACTCTCGACCTTCATCCACTTCTCAAATCATAACTCCTAACTGGTAATGAATATCCAGATGAAACTTATACCATTGGAAACTAGACTCAAAGAGCTTTTCAACGATATTAAAAAAAAAACTGATGCTACAGTAACGGTCAACGGTCAACGCAGCTACAGCAACGTTGACCGAGTCAACGCTACAGTAACGTTGACCGAGTCAACGCTACAGTAACGAGAAAATCTGGAAAAATTTTCTCTGTGAACAGTAATTCTGGGGAAAATTTTCGATGTTCTTCGTGTTCTTCATCCAAAAATCCAAAAATCATATCTAAAACAACATTTCTTTTGATTTCTTCCATGGGTTTTCATCCTTAATGTCTAAGGAGTGTTTTAACACCAAAACCCCCAATTTCTACCAACAATCCAAGCTCAAATCTCAAATTTTCATCAAGAACACTAACTTTTTCAAATATCCAAATTCTACGAATTTCTCATAGTTTTCTCCAAATTTCTTGTTCTAATAACATCATAAACCACCTAGGAATGTTTTAGATTAACATCCACACTTAAATTCATCCATTAAAATATTCTACAAAAATTTTGCAAAAATAATAACCAAGGATTTGATCTTGTAATAAGAGGAAGAAGAAGAAGAACATCAACTTACCAATCATCCTAACTTTCATAGCTTCCTTCCCAAAGCAAAAATTGCATGAATGATTGATGAAGAAATTCCTTTGCAAGCATAATCGAGAGAGAGAGAAAGTGAAGCTACGGGAGGGAGAATGAGAAAAAGAAAAGAATAAGGAGAAGTGTATACGCGTGGGCCCCACCAATTTCTTTTTCGATAAAATCGCTCATAGCCACCTTAACTTATAAGATTTGTTCACTTTAATCCCTCTCGATGTCTCAAACTCCACTTTAACCTCGAATCCATCATCTTTTCGGTACCGGACTCATAATTCATTCCCATAAGCTCTATTTTTCTTCTCGGGTTCCTACTTGGTCATTTTTCAAAAGTCCTCTATACTTTCTTTTCTTTTCACTTTAGTCCTTGAGAATTTGTAAAAATTTCCTAAATTAAAAATAAAAATTTCTATTCTCACATTTTCTTCACTAATTCAAAAAGAAAATTTTTCACGTAATTAAATTTTTCACTAAACTTCAAAATAGGCTTTAAATATTCATATAAATTCTTGGGATATTACATTCTTCCCCCCTTAATAGAATTCGGTCCTCCGAATTCAAAACTCAAGATTGAAACAAATGCAGATATTTTGTCTATATCTCATTGTCTCTTCTGGAATTTTCACAATCAAGTACAAAATATAACAAGTTCAACATATTTTTATTTCTCAAGTTTCTTCAGTAAAAGAATTGCCTCAACAAAAAAAAAAATCAAATACGAAAATTTTTTATTTCTAATACATAAGTTACAGGCAACAAACTGAACTTGATTTACAAAACAGATAATTTTAATACGTAAACATTAGATCAAACATCAGCTTTAAGTACAAACAAAAGAAAAGATAAATTAAGAACGAGGAGGCTTTTGAAATGCAGAAGGTGCTCTAGGTCTAGAAGAAGAAGGTGCTTCAGACCTTAAGGAGGAAGTTAATCGTTGCAGCCTAGAAAGAGTTTCTGGAGGAAACGTCTGGGAAATTTGGTGAAGTGCAGAAGTCACTCCATTCATACAGTCAATACATCTCGCTTGTTGGTCACGAAAATTTTGAGTTGCAAACATCGAATGTCTATCAACTCTATTCGCCAATTCCCTAAAATGACGGTTCAAAAGCTTCTCTTGTTCTGTAAAGAGACGATTTATCAATCTCCCCTGGTCCTCAAAGTGGCGGTTTATCAGTCTTTCCAAGTCCTCCATCTTTTGTCTCATAAGCGCAAGCTCATTATTAGAAGATGTTGCTGTGCTAACATCCTCTAACTCTACTACATCCCTTTTTCTTTTCTTAGCCTCTGGTGACTCTTCCATGGATCTCTTATTCTTATAATTCTCCAGGCTAAGATTTAGATCCAGCTCTACCTTGCCAGCCTCAAAGTTTAAATTGAAAGATTTATTTCCGGCCATATTTTTCTGAGCTATAAAGGTTGTACAAAAGGAGAAGTTTGATGCTAGAAAGCTTATAGATATAAACTCTTAGTGTAGTGAGCAGCGTAATGGGGCATCCATTATATATAGACGAAATTTAGGGCTACAAAACCTTTACATCATACTCTAAAGATGACCTACAGACCTTATCCGACGCAATGCCAACGGTCTCTGATAAGCATGCCAGAAAATAACAAAATATAATCAAATACAAAAGATTTCCTCAAAAATTTCGGCTAACTTTTGACTCTTGCTCAAATTATTAAACTAATCGCCGCTTCAATTTATGACTTCCTAACTCTGTATTTGTCATATCCAATAATTCTAAATCGAGATATTACTCCATGAACGGGTAGCTTCATATTAACCTTATCTAGGTTTCTAATCCGTGACTTTGCCCTAAGCTTACACATTTTCAAACATACATATTAAAATAAAAACTTCTCACATCTACACATCAAGCGTTTCATAAAGTGAGAGAAAAATTTTACCTTTCAGTTGCCTTTACGAGCATATATGTATATATGTATAAACATAGAGATACATCATTATCTATATATATTTTCATCTATTCAAGTTCTTTTAAATTTCAGACTTCACATTCTCTGAATGTATGTAGAATCATTACATATTATTCCTGGCCATAACAAATAGCCTTCACTCTCTATGCATGAATAACATACATACATATCATATGTATTTAGATACATATAATCACAGTATAATTCAATCAATCATGTATATTATACTTAACTGAAGGCTTTCAAGAACAATACAAGAAAGCATAGAAATACATTTTAGTTCATCGTGAAAACATCCAAGACACTCTGTAATGGCTACATTGTCGACTTCCTTCAATTTCAGAAAATGCCAACGAGAGAAATGGAAAAACCAAGTGTAAATCGGCCGCAAATCCACCGAATATTGACTTTCGTGGTTTTGCCATTAATGCGACGCGTTGTTGGTGTGCATGCCCACCCTAGACTCCTAGCTTCCATCTTGCAGAAATCCATAGGTTAAGCGTGTAGGGTGTGGCGAAGAGATATCTTCTTTGTCTCTAAGTTCAAATTTTTCCTCTATAAGAACTGTCCCAACGTTCTCAGTTACCACACCACAAAGAGTAATCATATCTGAGCCTACAACTTCCCAGCGTTCCTCTCTTCTCATACTCCCACATAAATTTCTAAATTTTTCAAATCATGGCCACAAGGAAGTACATTGATCTCACAGTGGATGCCAAGAGAGAAGAGCTCGACTTAAACTTAAGTCTAGGCAAAGACAAGGGCAAAAGACCTTTTGAAGGGTCTTTAGAGAAGCATATGGAGAAGAAAATGAAGAAGAATGAGGAAGCTGAGGAGACTAGCACGGCCCATACCTCGGAGGACAAAATCGCCTGTCTAGAGCAGGAGGTGAAAAATCTGAAAAAGATGATAGGAGACCTGGAGAAGTTAACTAAACGCAATCATGCAGAAATGACTTCAAGAATAGACAGGTTCTTCTATTGGTCTACCCAGTGCTTCTGCAATCAACAACAAAGAAGTGTTGATTGTATGAATGGGATTTACACTACCCTCCGCGACATTGCTCTGTCTCTCGCTCCAAGGAATGGTCGAGGGGTGATGATACAATACAACCCTCCTAATCCGAGACCACCTCGCTTTTAGATTACTCATGCATGAGTAATTTTCTTTTTTTTTTTTTGCAATGTAATCCTTCCGCTTTTAATGCCAGTGGTTTCTTTTATGGGATGATACTAAAAAAAATAGTAATAATAAAATTAAGAAAGATAAAGGAAATCATTCACACAAAATCAATCATGAATTCAACATATAAAGCCCCACACATACAATTTGATCCGACAGCAATGGAATCAAAATAATAATAACCTTTCCTTTACCGGATTCAAAAGTATAGCCATATCTGTCTAAAACTAAAACTAAAAACATAATTCCTAAGAAAAAAACAAGTCTCGGAGGGAAAGGAAATGAAAACATCCTACAGGACCTTCAATGGAGCCATCTCTCTATAGTCGTGCCCGGGTTCACCACGATAGAGGAGATCCCACTAAGGTTACCTTACTCTGTAATCGGTAGGAGACCTAATCCCAAAGCTCTGATACCAACTTGTCACGTCCCAAAATTTGAGCACGTGACCGGCACGGAAAGTGAATTTCATTTCACCTCCGTAAGCCTATCTTTCTCTTAAAAAAAAATCATACAATTCTTTTTCATGCAACCAAAACGAGTTCTGTATACATACTACAATTACTCACATTACATCACTGAATGAACCTACCCGATTACAGAGATTTCTAGATTTATACAACTTAGAATAAAACTTAACTATTATACCTTTATCCTGAACAAATGAAAAGGTAATTATGGACTAAGGATCCATAATTCCTTGTTCCGATATTTACCTTCAGCTGTCAACTCTGAAAAAAAATATCAATAAGAGGGGTATGAGCAAACCACGTGCCCAGTGAGTAGATAACACAATACTATGACAAAATAAAAATCATGCATCATAATGATAACATGCAGCAATCATACGTAGATCGATCATCATATGATATAATATTATTCATAATACTTCACAACAATATCCAAGTGAATCAAATGCATTTCAACAAAATTCAAAATTCACAACAGCAATCGATGAAATCAATTTCACACACAATTCCCGTACCAACCGGGTCGTCCAGAATACCTCTGGATCGTTGCCCGCGGCCCCCGCCGCATCCACCCTTATCGCTCCATTTATATTCTCCACCCTTATAGCTTCACATAGATTTCTCCATGGGGTGCACCACCATGCCTTTCCTTTCCAGTCAAACACAATCACAATCACATATAAAAACATCCTCAATCATAATCTTGAGCCACATACACAACTCAGTCATTTACAATTCAAGCCACAACATAATCAATGTGGTTCCAGCAACATAGCATGTATATAACATAACCCATAATATAGAACAATTATTCAACAATAACATACTTCAACTATCCGCATATGATTGAACTCAACAATCAGAGTATGATACATTTCAACTCAGTTCACATGCCATTCACAATCCATCATATAACCTCATTCATGAGAAAATAAGAAAATATAATTATATACATCACCTGGCACGTTCCACAATTGTTTGTCTCATCATCCCACATCATTCTCTTCAAATTTGGATATTCAACATATTTTCACTATGATGCAAAAAGTCAATAACAAAGATATTTAATCATAGCAAGTATTAACCCACTCACTTGGATTTCATGCTCTCAGCACTCCCACCTTGCACTTGACCATTCCTATTGTAACCAGATAAAAACCATCAGGGTTACGAAATAGAGAAATTTCCTACCACTACTCTCGACCTTCATCCACTTCTCAAATCATAACTCCTAACTGGTAATGAATATCCAGATGAAACTTATACCATTGGAAACTAGACTCAAAGAGCTTTTCAACGATATTAAAAAAAAAAACTGATGCTACAGTAACGGTCAACGGTCAACGCAGCTACAGCAACGTTGACCGAGTCAACGCTACAGTAACGTTGACCGAGTCAACGCTACAGTAACGAGAAAATCTGGAAAAATTTTCTCTGTGAACAGTAATTCTGGGGAAAATTTTCGATGTTCTTCGTGTTCTTCATCCAAAAATCCAAAAATCATATCTAAAACAACATTTCTTTTGATTTCTTCCATGGGTTTTCATCCTTAATGTCTAAGGAGTGTTTTAACACCAAAACCCCCAATTTCTACCAACAATCCAAGCTCAAATCTCAAATTTTCATCAAGAACACTAACTTTTTCAAATATCCAAATTCTACGAATTTCTCATAGTTTTCTCCAAATTTCTTGTTCTAATAACATCATAAACCACCTAGGAATGTTTTAGATTAACATCCACACTTAAATTCATCCATTAAAATATTCTACAAAAATTTTGCAAAAATAATAACCAAGGATTTGATCTTGTAATAAGAGGAAGAAGAAGAAGAACATCAACTTACCAATCATCCTAACTTTCATAGCTTCCTTCCCAAAGCAAAAATTGCATGAATGATTGATGAAGAAATTCCTTTGCAAGCATAATCGAGAGAGAGAGAAAGTGAAGCTACGGGAGGGAGAATGAGAAAAAGAAAAGAATAAGGAGAAGTGTATACGCGTGGGCCCCACCAATTTCTTTTTCGATAAAATCGCTCATAGCCACCTTAACTTATAAGATTTGTTCACTTTAATCCCTCTCGATGTCTCAAACTCCACTTTAACCTCGAATCCATCATCTTTTCGGTACCGGACTCATAATTCATTCCCATAAGCTCTATTTTTCTTCTCGGGTTCCTACTTGGTCATTTTTCAAAAGTCCTCTATACTTTCTTTTCTTTTCACTTTAGTCCTTGAGAATTTGTAAAAATTTCCTAAATTAAAAATAAAAATTTCTATTCTCACATTTTCTTCACTAATTCAAAAAGAAAATTTTTCACGTAATTAAATTTTTCACTAAACTTCAAAATAGGCTTTAAATATTCATATAAATTCTTGGGATATTACATAATGTCTACTAATTTGAAACTAATATACCAAATTTCTAATTAAATGTTTTCTTTCATATTAAATGTAATTAATTCATATTTAATGCAAAATATTAGAAATCTTCACATATTTGTCAATCTTGTAATGAATCTATTTAGTTTAATTATTATTTTCATATTTAATGCAGAATATATAAAATCTTGATAGATTTGTCAACCCTGTAACTAATGTAATTAGTAATGATTTATAAGTTCATACTACTTTGAAATTAATATACCAAATTTTTTATTAAATGTTTTCTTTTATATTAAATGTAATTAAATATAATTAATTCATATGTAATGCATAATCCATAGAAATCTTTACAAATTTGTCAACCCTATATTTAATATAATTAATTTAATTAGTAATGACTTATTAAGTGTAATTAAGGTTATTAATTTGATTAGTTAATTTTGAGATATAAATACTGAACCTGGAATCAATGAAGATAAATTTACTAGAAACAAATATAATAGAGCAAGATATGTTGAGAAACCTAGGAAAAGCACTGCCGTGCCAAGGAATAAAGAACTTCGTTCTTTTTATTGCAATAGATTCAACATTGCACTAGGTATTTATTTCATCTAACTTTTCGATTAGCCAACAATATTATCTAAAATATAGTAATTTGCTTTATTTAATTTCTATAATTTTTATAATATCAAATACTTTGCAACATGCTTTTTCTTATTGTGAAAGCAGATTGTGAGTATCCACTTCAACAAGTATCCACTTGAACTATCTTTTTAATTAGAGAACATGATTATATAAAAATATAATCATTTATTTTATTTTACTCTATTTGTGTATACTTAGATGCTTCACAGTATACCTTTTCGGATTTTGCAAGAACAAAATCCATTGTTTTTTAACAGATCAGCACCATCTCTAGCACTTTTTGATGTTACAAATTGTAAGTTTTCTTTATACATATTATTCCTAAAGACTTTGTAACGTCTACTAAAAATTATATTAATTTATACAATTCAAGAAAATTGTAATAAAGATCTTGTGAAAATTATGGATAAAACCATGAAACTTTTCTGGAAAGCCTATCAAAATATCTGATTATATAAAAATAGGGCAACTTTGGAACCTTTTTCAATTTACACTTTTAAACTAGTAGAGAACGATCGGTCGACTGATATAGAGCTATGGGTCGACTGATAGTTTTCAAAGTTACATATATCTAAAAACAAGAGATATCAGTCGACTGATGCAGGGACAGTAGTCGACTGATGTACCCTGAGCTTCAGATTTTAAAAAAAGTTAACTTGAAAATATGATAAAATTATCTAGTTTCATTATGCACATAATCTACAACACTTCTTCAACTCTTCTTTGTAAATTCTCTTTAAGAATGAAGCTATAATACAATAGACTTACATGAAACTCATATTTCTATGCATATACATAAATTGTGCATAGATCTCTAAAGGTTTACATAGGAAATTAACATTATATTCCTTTTCTATGTGTAACTACCTAGCAACTATGCTAGCTTGTTTCTTACTACCTCTTGCTTCTTTACTTCGACTCCTGAAATGATTAGTTATAACATAAAACATGAGATATATAATCTCAGTAGTTAGTTTATTTAAAGAAATCATTTCAAGAATCATTTCAGTCATAAAAACAATTATTAATAACTAATTCACACTTCCATGAACATAAAAGAACTATCATAAAAGAAATCTCAATAGGAAACTCACTCCCTGAAGTATAAACTGATATACTAATACATAACTTGTGTCTACTAACACATAACTTGTGTCTTAACTTCTTTCTCAATATAATGTACTATTTCTTGGCTACTTTAGCTACTTTGGCTACTTTAGCTACTCTAGCTATTTTAGCTACTTTGGCTACTTTAGCTACTTTCTCAGAAAAGTACTCAATGTCCCATGAGGAATTTCTGGGGTTCTGTCTTCCCATAAGAATTTTTACATCCTATGAGGTATTTTTGTCATTTCATGAGGAATTTCTGGTTCTAAAATCCCATAGGGACATAATCTCTACTTTTCAAGAGAACGTTAATTCTATGTTTTCATGGAGAACTTCAACATATTTATACTTGTTGAATCATGAAGAATATAGTAAAATAACTAAATTAACCTGCTTTCTAGCTTCCTTATGAAGAGAGCTCTTCATCCTATGAGGAATTACTACATCCCATGAGGAGTCAAGTCCCATATTTATAAGAAAACATGTTCTCAAATAACTTTATCATAAAACAATAACATATCGTACACAAGCATGATAAATAACTGAAAATAAATTGCTTTTATGAATAACTAGCTACCTTGGATTTTTTCTATAGCTGAACCTGTGGATTCTCTCCTAGTTTCTTTCTAGCTCCTCTTATTTTCTCAATTTTCAGACTTCCCCTTCTTCTAATTTCTTCTCTCTCTTCTTCTTCTTCGCCATGTTTTCATCTCTCTATCTTCTCTAAATTTTCAGAAAATCTTATTTCTCTCTCTCTTCTTGCTTCTAAAGGGTTTAAAGAGTCCCTTTAGCATGGAAATCCCTCTTTTACCCCTATTTTCTTATTTCTGAGCTTCCTTGGCATGTTAGGGGCATTCTAGTCAATTTCCCATTAATTTTTTAGTTGGAACCGACTTACTTTCACACTCCAGCAAGTGATTAGTCAACTGATGTGAAATTAGTCAACTGATTTAATGAAATTAGTCGACTGATTGCTCCAGGACCCAAAATTTCAACATGACAGAGAATCATCAGTCAACTGATCTCTCCTAATCAGTCGAATGATTGCAGATATCAGTAACCTAGTCCTTTTCTGATGCTATCAGTCGACT
Organism: Biancaea sappan; assembly: GCA_037074585.1. Taxonomy (NCBI): domain Eukaryota; kingdom Viridiplantae; phylum Streptophyta; class Magnoliopsida; order Fabales; family Fabaceae; genus Biancaea; species Biancaea sappan. The sequence continues at coordinate 12,919,455 of CM073491.1, read as the reverse complement.
GATTGTTCACGATTAGTCGACTAATTCTCTCATAACTTCATTTTTCTTCTATTCTTAGCTCATTTATCCTAGTTTCTCATGTCTTTTTTTTGATGACTTGCTTCTAGGCATTCCAAAAGTATAATTTACTAATTTCTAACATCATTTCCAACTTAATAAAGAAAATATAACTTTAATAGAGGAAAATATAGGATGTTACAATTCTCCCCTCCTTTAAAATTTTTGTCCCCAAAATTTGAGCTAACAAAAATATGAACATAGAAATACTCAGTCACGAAATATACTTTTTCTTATTTTCTTGAAGGATTATTCTATGTCTCATATGGGAAAGTTCTATTATAAGGCAAACCACTTCGAATCATTATAACTACTTCCATAGGTATAAAGGATCAACATAAGAACATGTCATTGGTGCACTATAAATCTGTTTATTTCATAGGGTTTCATAATGTAATATAAATCTATCTACTGTAAGGGTTTATATTGCACCATGAATTCACCCTACTTATGGGGTCATAATGCATAAGGAGTTTATTCCTCATAAGAGTTTCTAGTGCACTATGAATTTACCAGAGTATGAGTTTATAATGCACCACCTTTATAAAATACTTTCTTTTATAATCATGGAAGATTTTTCATAGTTTGTCATGAAATTTCTATAACTTCACTCATTTGAGAGGTTTGCATTGTATTGTCATAAATCTACCTTCCTCTTAGAGTCTAATATATTGTGGGTCTATCTAACTCCTTAGGTCTACAATACATCATATGTTCATGAAGGAGTCCTTATAAATAATCTCTTGTTAAAGGTCTTACTAACTGTTTCTACCTTTAACTAACTACTACTTTCTTGTGGAATGAACCTTCCCAATCTCTTCTATTCCATTTATTGAGTAAAATTCTATTTGTTCCTTATGTCTTCTTACATAAGGCTTAATACTTCCTTTAGCTTCTTAGCCTTAATTCTATTCTTAGAAGAACTAAGATTCATATACTGAATATATCGAATCTTGCTTGCTTTATGCTTATGAATAACATTGCTTGCCTCATAGTAAAAGCATTCAACACGTATTTTTTCTTTTAATTACTTGGCAAGTTAGCTGGAATACTTGCATCGTTCATCATTATACATAATACTATGGAAGGCAAGTTTCTAAGTTCTATGGAAACAAATCTTAAATCTTCTTGAAGAGAAAATCTTCTTCAAGCTAAAGGGATGTAAAATCATAGAAGATAAACTTTCAAACTTCATGAAGACAAGTCCTTAAGTTTCATGTCAAAAGTGTATTCATACACAATAAAACACAAAGTTAGAGTAAATCATGAAATTCCTTTCATCACTTGACAAGTAGAAAACAACATACATGATATTCTTATACTGAGAATGAATCCTTCTATGATTTCTATTTGTTACAATATACACAACTTTTCTTACTTTATTCTGTTGTAAGACTTATAGTCTATTTTGTAGAAACTATACTTACATAAGCCTTATTCTTTGTGAAATTAGTGTGTATTCTATTTATCTACTTATAGAATAAATATACTCTTACCCTCTCTAGGGTTGTTATTCCATTCTATCTAATTTATCATAACATACTCTTGTTTTTCTAATTTAGTTATGATTGTCTCCTTGTTTTCTTACATAAAAAGAACAAGTCTTAACTTTTTGTTTCCCTTTATGGAACAAGTTTTTTTTTTTGGAATAAGAGTTTGTTCCTCAATCTCAATCATCATAGCTACTTCCATGAATATATAGGTTGTCATAAACATTCTCATTCTTCCTTATAGTGTACTATAACTTCTAGTTATTTCTCAAGAAAATATTCTACATCCCATGAGGAAATTCTATCATCTCATGAGGAATTTCTATCATCTCACGAGGAATTTATGGTCCTGTCATCTCATAAGGATTTTACTCCCTTTGAGGAATTTCTATTATCCTATAAGGAAAAGTTCTAGGGTTCTCATCCTATGGGGAATTTCTGCATCCCATGAGAAGAGGTTCTATCATCCCTTGAGGATTTATTCTACATCCCATGGGGAATTTATCTACATCCCATGAGGGAACTTTTTGATTCTATCCTCTCAAGAGGCATCCATGAGGAATGTTCTGCATCCCATGGGGAATTTATCTACATCCCATGAGGAAAATTCTGGAGTTATGTCTTCTCATAAGGAATTTTAAGTCTTATGAGGAATTCTGTCATCTCATGGGGTTTTTATTTTGCTATAGTACATTATAAGTTTTTGTCCTAATTTCATAAAAATGCTCACTTATATATTCATGGAAGATTTATCATAATTTCGTTCATATGAGTCATAATATGAAACAATTTTTTCTAATCTTTTCTCTATTCTTCTTTGCTTGATTGAAGGAGACTTCTCTACTCAACTTTTTACGAAACGATACCATACCTTCCCTTTTATAAATTTGGATTATAATAGATTCCTGTCTATAAAATATACTGGCTAGGTATACATTATAAATAAGACTCCACTACCTCCTCATCCTTCAGAGGTGTCTGGTATGCTTTTATCTAATTTCATTTATGTTTCTATGAATGATAGCAGTAAGTTCTAATTTTAACCTTGAATCCTTAACATGAATAGGACTACTAGCCATCACATTCCTGATCAAGAATTTACATTTAAATTCTTTGGTCATAGATATTTATATAATTTAAATTCTAGTCTTTCTCTATCATATGACCACCTTTCTAAATTGAGATAACCATCACATGCCCTCAGACTACTGATAATATGTTGATATGTAATCATTTATTTCAATCTCAAACAAACATTTGTCATAGAATATGAGCAAGAATCATGCAAGAAAATTTTGCATGTTAAACAATTCATTGCACCCAATAAGGTTTCTTGGCTCATTAAATTTCTTGATTATTAACTCATTGTGAACCTTTAATCCACTAAGTTCATTCTCATTATGCATAAAATAACTTTCTTTATCATAACATACTAGTCACTCTTGTGCATACGGTTAGTCTTTCGAAATTTCATGTTATTCTAACATCATCTACTCCTCAAGGAAAAGTGCTATCAGAAAATGGATTACACAACATATAAAGCATAAACAATACTTGTACTTATACTAGAATACATCATGCATATTCAAATTTTCTATAATACATCTATGTGTAATCATTTTCTTAGAAAGACTACCCATTATTCATGTATGAAATTTCTATGTACATAAACTAAAGCTAGTTAGACTAACATTTACTTTCTTGTCGCCAAAAATAGCCTATTTCTTTAAGGATCTAACATCATCAACATATATTCCTTGAATGCAAAAAAATTTTACCTCCTTAAGGGTTCAGGCTTTATGTTTGGATTTCTTATTCTGTCCACTACTTTCCATTTTCATGAGTTTACAGACATTTTGCTTTTTTTTGCTCTTCTTTCTTTTATTTTGTTCTTTCATCTCATGAATATCCTTTCTTAAACCCTTTATCTCTTCTAAAATAGAGGTGAGAATATTCAACTCGGTTGCCCGTTGATTTGACTATCTTTCTAACTGGATTCCTAAGATGTCTACACTCTCCATGAGTTCCTCTAGGACTCCTCTTTGCTGGAAAACCATCCTACAAATAAAACCATAACATCTATCTCACTGGCATAAAAGAGATGGTTAGTAATACCTAATATGGATTCTTTGGGTATTTAAGCCATATTAATGCATATCATCCTAATCTTTTATGCATAATTCTAAGGTTATCCATCATATTTTCTCTACTTAGTACCCAATCTTTACCTACATAGTGTCTAAGACCATGCTCTGATACAAAAAATGTAACGTCTGCTAAAAATTATACTAATTTATACAATTCAAGAAAATTGTAATAAAGATCTTGTGAAAATTATGGATAAAACCATGAAACTTTTCTGGAAAGCCTGACAAAATATCTAATTATATAAAAATAGGGCAACTTTAGAACCTTTTGCAATTTACAATTTTAAACTGGCAGAGAACGATCGGTCAATTGATATAGAGCTATCGGTTGACTGATAGTCTTCAAAGTTACATATATATAAAAACAAGAGGTATCAGTCGACTGATGCAGGGACACCAGTCGACTGATGTACCCTGAGCTTCAGATTTTAAAAAAAAAGTTAACTTGAAAATATGGTAAAATTATCTAGTTTCATTATACACATAATCTACAACACTTCTTCAACTCTTCTTTGCAAATTCTCTTTAAGAATGAAGCTATAATACAAGGGACTTACATGAAACTCATATTTCTATGCATATACATAAATTGTGCATAGATCTCTAAAGGTTTATATAGGAAATTAACATTACATTCCTTTTCTATGTGTAACTACCTAGCAACTATGCTAGCTTGTTTCTTGCTACCTCTTGCTTCTTTACTTCGACTCCTGAAATGATTAGTTATAACATAAAACATGAGATATATAATCTCAGTAGTTATTTTATTTAAAGAAATCATTTCAAGAATCATTTCAGTCAAAAAAGCAATTATTAATAACTAATTCACACTTCCATGAACATAAAAGAACTATCATAAAAGCAATCTCAATAGGAAACTCACTCCCTGAAGTATAAACTAATAGACTAACACATAACTTGTGTCTACTAACACATAACTTGTGTCTTAACTTCTTTCTCAATATAATGCACTATTTCTTGGCTACTTTGGCTACTTTAACTACTCTGGCTATTTTAGCTACTTTAGCTACTTTCTCAGAAAAGTACTTAATGTCCCCTAAGGAATTTCTAGGGTTCTGTCTTCCCATAAAGATTTTTACATCCTATGAGGTATTTTTGTCATATCATGAGGAATTTCTGGTTCTGACATCCTATAGGGACATAATCTTTACTTTTCAAGAGAAAGTTAATTCTATGTTTTCATGGAGAACTTCAACATACTTATACTTGCTGAATCATGAAGAATATGGTAAATAACTAAATTAACTTGCTTTCTAGCTTCTTTATGAAGAGAGCTCTTCATCCTATGAGGAATTACTAAATCCCATGAGGCGTTAAGTCCCATATTCATAAGAAAACATATTCTCAAACATTCATGGATAGCTTTATCATAAAACAATAACATATCATACACAAGCATGATAAATAATTGAAAATAAATTACTTTTATGAATAACTAGCTACCTTGGATTCTTTCTATAGCTGAACTTGTGGATTCTCTCCTAGTTTCTCTCTAGCTCCTCTTGTTTCCTCAATTTTCAGACTTTCCCTTTTTCTAATTTCTTCCTCTTAGTTTGAAATTTGCTATTCTATGAATTGTCAAGCACTAGAATTCATCTAAACTAGGGAAATTAAGTTAGGAAGCTTACCCTTGATGATTTTCTTGTTAGAAACCCAACAAGAAGTCCCTTCTCTCTCTTCTTCTTCTTCTCCATGTTTTTCTCTCTCTCTCTTTTCTAAATTTTCAGAAAATCTCATTTCTCTATTTCTTTTTGCTTCTAAAGGGTTTAAAGAGTCCCTTTAGCATGGAAATCCCTCTTTTATACCTATTTTCTTATTTCTGAGCTTCCTTGGCATGTTAGGGGCATTCTAGTTAATTTTCCATTGATTTTTTAGTTGGAATCGACTTACTTTCATACTCCAGCAAGCGATTAGTCGACTGATTTCTTACGATTAGTGGACTAATGTGCAATTAGTCAACTGATTCAACTAGATTAGTCGACTGACTGCTACAGGACCTAAAATTTCAACATGACAGAGAATAATCAGTCGACTGATCTCTCCTAATCAGTCGACTGATTGCAGATATCAGCAACCTAGTCCTTTTCTGATGCTATCAATCGACTGATTGTTCACGATTGGTCGACTAATTCCCTCATAACTTCATTTTTCTTCTATTCTTAGCTCATTTATCCTAGTTTCTCATGTCTTTTCTTGATGACTTGCTTCTAGGCATTCCAAAAGTATAATTTACCAATTTCTATCATCATTTCCAACTTAATAAAGAAAATATAACTTTAATAGAGGAAAATATGGGATGTTACACTCTTGATATATTAATAAACTTATTTCAATATATTTACATTTTTTTCTTTTTTATATGAACACAATATAGATCCCAATGAAGCGAAAAGGAATCTCACAAATGCTCTTAACAATTGTAGCTTGATTATCTATAACATTCACACATGTCAATTTTCAAAGAGTTCAAATATTAGTTCTCAAGTTACCTCATTAGACAATCATTGTAACAGAGAACGAGAGAAAGATAATGAAATGTTACTCTCAGAGATATTTTGTCAACCAAACAAGGATTAGAGATACATCGAATAACCAGGGTATAAAACTATTTTTAAATAATTTTTTTTGAACTATACACCAATTATATTATATAATTTAAATGATTTATATTGTTGTTGCAGATAACTTGACTCAAATTATACCAATGTCAGAAGAAGATAATGCATTTTATTTAACAACTGATATTTTAAATATAGTACATAAATTTCTTCTATAAACCAATTAGTCTGACAAAAGTTTCTTTTGCATTTAATTACATAAATCAAAGTATTAGGGTGTAGGTAATCCAATCTAAAAGTGTCGATTTTGTGATGCTAATATGTGGTATGAAGAAATAACAAAGAAAGATACAAACTAAGATCAAAACAGTTTACTATCTATTGCATGAATGGAAAAGTTCAGCTACCACTCTTGCAAAATCCTCGTAAAGAACTTGATAAACTATTGAATAATAAAGATCTCAAAAGTATTTGTTTTTGTAATAACATTTGAGGATACAATATGATGTTTACATTCATATATGTGGGAGAAAAAATTGATAACAACATCAATAAGGGACATTGTCCTTATGTCTAGCACTTAAGAGGTCAAAACATACATATGATGGGCAGCTTACTTCCATTAGATAGATGACATCCTAAGTCTGCACAATTGTACATATATAACATAAAAAATGAGATCTCAAATCGTATTTCACTACGAATGTATGATTTATGTGAAAGTACTGAATTTCATTATAAATTAATTCATTCTTATTAAATTAATATTTCAATTATCTATTATTTTCTTCCAGGTTCTCTAATGAAGAGAATTTGTTTGATGCTACTGTTGTCCAAGATTTGAAAAATATGCTAGACAAATGTAATCCATTTGTCAAATCATTTAGAATGGCAAAAGAGATATTGGTAAACAACAATATATGTAAGATACATCTTAGATTAATCTGCAATAGAACCTCTGATGCCCGAACATATAATTTACCAACATGGTCATAAGTTGATGCTTTAATTGTTGGTGATATTAGACACGAGAATACAGAAAGAGATATTATAGTCAAATACAAAACGAGATTGATACAATGAATTAGTGAGCTTCATCCATAATATTTGCCTTTACAATACCCATTGTTATTTCCCTATGGAGATGATGGATTTAGAGAAACATTCCTATTATCAAAGAAATTTTTTTTTTCTTCGTAAAAAAGAAAGCACGTAAGCATGAGACAATTTTTTGCTTTTAGAATACAAAATCGAGATAAAGAAGTTCAAACTATTATGGGTCCTGGAAAATTGCTTCAACAACTTGGTCGATGGATACATGATGATTGAATCAGATAGATTATGCTATTATAAGAAATAACCAACAAAGTTTGAGAGTTGATTTGTATAAAGGACTCAATGATGTCATTCTTAGAGGAGATAAAAACCTATCAACCTAAGGCAAGCAGATTATTTTGTCGTCTTCATTTACTGGTGGAGCTTGATATGTAGTACATAATTATCAAGATGCGATGACGATATATAGGTGGGCAAGATATCTTGATTTGTTCATAACATTAACTTGCAATCCAAAGTGACCTGAAGTTTCAAGGTTCCTTGATCTAAATCATTTAAGAGCATAAGATAGACTAGATATGACAGCCAGCATTTTCAATATTAAACTTGATCAATTGATGAAAGATATTTGAAAAAACAAGCACTTTGGTAGAGTCATTACAAGTATTTCCAGAATCATTATCTAAAATATGTATTTTTTTAGTCTTTAAAAAAATTAGAGAAAAGTATATCTTATGTCTCTAACATTTATATGAATTTTCATTTGTCCCTAAACTTTTTTTTTGGTCAAATATGTCCCGCACGTTTCAAGTTTTTTCAGATATATCATTTTTTTTAGCATCGTTAATGGGTTAGCGAAATTGCTGACATGACACATGACGTGGTTAAAATATCTGTCACGTTATGTGACACGTGGTGACATGCTGAAAAATGAACAAAATACCCCTGAGGCTATTTAAAATGTGTGACATATTCTATTTTCACACATGGCAACACTAACGTCGTGACACGTGGCACCCTTTTTTGAAAATAAAACTTCACAATATCTTTATCAAGAATCGAACTCATGACTTGTTGGATAGAGGAAGAAGGCTTTTGCCACCAAACTAATGGCAATCTCTTATTTTATATACTCAACAAGTTATATATAAAGGCATTCTTAGGGACATAAATGAAAACATGTGTAAACATTAGAGACATGAGATATACTTTTCTCTTATATATATTATAAAATAATAATAAATATTATAATTGAATAATATACCATAATTTTGCATAAATCATTTTAAATTATATAAAATTTCAATATTTTACATATATTAAAATTTTACAGATATTAATGTATGCGTCATAGTCTCACAAATATTAAAATGTTACCATATAAGACCAGATTTATATTTAAAATTTTTAAACTTTTATGTAATTTAAAATGATTTATGTAAAACAATGGTATATTAATCTATTATAAGACTTATTATTGTTTTATAATATATAATAATTTGTGTATATTTTATTTTGTTTATAAACACAGAATGTCTTTATATATTATTTGTTGAATACATAAGACAAGAAATTATCATTAGTTTGATGGCAAAAGCCTTCTTCTTCCACCTAGCAAGTCATAGGTTCAATTCTTGGCAATGCCATTGTGAAGTGTCATATGACGTGGCACATGACATGACAAATATTTTAGTCACATCATGTGCTATATTAGTAATTCCGTTAGCCCACTAATAGTGTTAGAAAAAAAGGACATATTTGAAAAAATTTGAAATATGTGGGACATATTTGACTAAAAAAAAAGTTTAGGGACAAATGAAAATTTATGTAAACGTTAGGGACACAAAGTATACTTTTCTAAAAAAATTAAAATTGTCATATATAATCTAATATATTTTTTTAATGACTAGTAGTCATTTATACCATTGAGTTCCAAAAGCATGACTTACCACATGCATATATATTACTTTTCCTGCATCCAAATGACAAATATTCTACTCAAGCTAATATTGGCAGAATTATATCAACAGAGATGCTAGGCAAATGATTGTTTCCAAATCTATACAATGCAGTTAGCAATCTTATGATGCATGGGCTTTATGGAAGTGTCAATTATAACTCACCTTGTGTGGTAGATGGTAGATGCATAAAGCATTTTCCAAAAGCCTTTAATGATTCAACTGTTATTGACAAAGACAATTATTCTCAGTATCTAAGATTAGACAATGATGTGATTATTGAAAAAATAGAGTTCATTTGGATAATAGGTAACTACCAATAATTTACTTCATCACGATCTAAAATGCGGGCACATGAGCACAACACAGGATCATTCTCCTATGTCGTGAGCATAAGTTTCCTAGCTCCTATTTCCCATGAACATAATATATATTACTGTCATGTCAGGACTTCTTACATACAGCCCTTCTTTCCTAGGTGTTTTAGTTGATTACAGAGCTTACAACGACATATCGACTAACAAGCTTTGATCTTTGAGTAAGAAGGAACCGAAAGCCTCGAGCCTCAATTACTCCTCAGGTGGTTGTTTCATGGCTTACACAAGCTTGCAAAATAGAACAATAGAATGAGATAAACATCCCAGTTTGTAGATACTCCCTCACCTTACCTCCCTTCTATTCGGTGTCTCCATGATTAATATGACTTAGCAATCTTGCTCTGAAATGCACACTAACTGAGTGTGTAAGAATAACTCGTTGTAGTTCTATGTGAACATACTGGGTACTCCAGGGTGCTCAAGGCAACCTTTATCTTCAACAAGGGAAAATTCTCAATATTGTCCACATGTATCGACATTTAAGTTGGTGTCTCCATGTCTAAGGTGAATTTCCAACTCCTAACCTCATGTAATACCCGTGAAAAATAGAATATAAATGTGTGTTCGCAAACTACAGTTACTATTTCAATATACAGTACTATTCACATGTATAACACTATTTATGTATACGGTACTGTTCACATATATAATCAAAATGTCAGTACTAAATGTGGTAGGCATAAGAGGAAACTAGAAAGGAATTTGTAGGAGAAAATAACGTTTTATGTGAGAAAATACCCTCAAGGACTAAAATGAAAGGACTGAATTGAAAAGAAACTTAAATGATTAAGACAAATGATAGTTTTCCCTTTAAGTTTGCAATAATAACCAATAATTCAGCTGCCTTCATTTTTCTTATGATTGCATAGTAAGTTAAATTATTGAAACGCTTGAATTATTTTATTGGAAATGTCATTTTCATATATAGTAAATTGAATATTTTATTAGTGTATAGTGTCAAATAATACTATTAAATTTTTCTATAAATAGGCTCTTCCATTTCACTTCTAAACTTACACCTTCAACTTCTCTTCTTCTCTCTCCTTAAACTTCTCTTACTCCGGCGCTAAGTCTATGAGATTTTAGGTCTTTCCTTTTTAGCTTAGATTCGATGTAAGGATACTATACCCTTTTTATGTCTTTCAAATTTTAGAAGTTATAGTTTTAAGTATGCTCTGTGATTACGGCTTTAGCTGATCCTCTACATCAGAAAAACTATCCTTAGCTTCCTATATGTTATTTTGATTCTCTGATTACCAAAATAGAATGTAAACTGTGAAGAATACATATTTAGGAAAAGTCTGGCTAAGGAAAAACTTGGTTCTTGAATGTGTCCATTGTGATCCATATTTCTTTCTTGAGAATTTACATGGTGTATTCTTTTACAGATTGTATTCATTATTTCTGGTATGAATAATAATCATACATATGAATAGTAACTATACGTATAGATAGTAACTGTACGTATAAACAGTATATGTACAAAAACAACCCTAACTTATTTTCTCTAACTTTTCATGAAGTCTCCGTAGCGGAGCCTAAAATTTACCTGTGTATTCTTGACCGTAACAACTTAGAGAAGTAATACTTATACGAAATCCTAGTGAGTGGACGTAATCTTAATAATAGGATCATAATATGATCCATCACATTAGTGAACTGGGTTGAAATTCCAAATTTCACCAGTTTAAGGTGACAACAGGATATTAGTGAGAACCCCAACATTATTATTTTCTATAAATTCAATATATTTACTATCTTTACATATTCAAATTTCAAATTATTATTTGTATTATAATTTTTAACTTTCATGTTACTTTAAAGTATGAATATTCATGATATGTTGAATCTTTTTTTATTGAGAAAAGCCGTATGGCATGTTTGTGATATTGGGTGGTACCCCTTTCTGTGATTAGTAAGTTCAGTCAGGCATCGAGAAACGATAGGGGAGGCATAGTTCCTACTAATAAAACGGAACAATGTGTAGCATCATAACTTAAGAGGACTGGAGGTTGAGCAGGTAGCTCATCGGGGTGGTTCTGCCTTAATGATGAGTGCCAAAAACCAAGATGTGTACTTGAATGTTTATTTGTGGGAAAATTGTTGATTTCTGTTTATTCCTTACTTGTGCTCTTGGTTGATTTTGTGGCCTTTGAGCTCATTATCATGATTGATTTTTTATTTTGTTCTTATTATTGAGTTTATCATACATTCACTGAGTTTTTTTCCAAAAACACACCCTCATGTTTTCCCCTTTCAGATATAGTTGTAGAAACGAACTCCCTCTAAAGGAGTAGCAAAGTGATTTGTAGAATAAAAAATCTTCCCGTTGCCGGGTAGGTTCAGTGATCCCGTGTTTGAATGTCACGTCCTAAAATTTGAGCACGTGACCGGCATGGAAAGTGAATTTCATTTCACCTCCGTAAGCCTATCTTTCTCTTAAAAATCATACAATTCTTTTTCATGCAACCAAAACGAGTTCTCTATACATACTACAATTACTCACATTACATCACTGAATGAACCTACCCGATTACAGAGATTTCTAGATTTATACAACTTAGAATAAAACTTAATTATTATACCTTTATCCTGAACAAATGAAAAGGTAATCATGGACTAAGGATCCATAATTCCTTGTTCCGATATTTACCTTCAACTGTCAACTCTGAAAAAAAAATATCAATAAGAGGGGTATGAGCAAACCACGTGCCTAGTGAGTAGATAACACAACACTATGACAAAAAAAAAATCATGCATCATAATGATAACATGCAGCAATCATACGTAGATCGATCATCATATGATATAATATTATTCATAATACTTCACAATAATATCCAAGTAAATCAAATGCATTTCAACATAATTCAAAATTCACAACAGCAATCGATGAAATCAATTTCACACACATTTCCCGTACCAACCGGGTCGTCCAGAATACCTCTGGATCGTTGCCCGCGGCCCCCGCCGCATCCACCCTTATCGCTCCATTTATATTCTCCACCTTATAACTTCACATAGATTTCTCCATGGGGTGCACCACCATGCCTTTCCTTTCCAGTCAAACACAATCACAATCACATATAAAAACATCCTCAATCATAATATTGAGCCACATACACAACTCAGTCATTTACAATTCAAGCCACAACATAATCAATGTGGTTCCAGCAACATAGCATGTATATAACATAACCCATAAAATAGAACAATTATTCAACTCAGTTCACATGTCATTCACAATCCATCATATAACCTCAATTCATGGGAAAATAAGAAAATATAATTATATACATTACCAGACACGTTCCACAATTGTTTATGCCTCATCGTTCCACATCATCCTCTTCAAACTTGGATATACAACATATTTCCACTATGATGCAAAAAGTCAATAACAGATATTTAATCATAGCAAGTATTAACCCACTCACCTAGATTTCACGCTCTCGCCACTCCCACCTTGCACTTTGACCATTCCTATTGTAACCAGATAAAAACCATCAGGGTTACGAAATAGAGAAATTTCCTACTACTACTACTCTCGACGTTCATCCATTTCTCAAATCATAACTTCTAACTGGTAATGAATATCCAGATGAAACTTATACCATTGGAAACTAGACTCAAAGAGCTTTTCAACGATATTTTAAAAAAAAAACTGATGCTACAGTAACGGTCAACGGTCAACGCAGCTACAGTAACGTTGACCGAGTCAACGCTACAGTAACGAGAAAATATGGAAAAATTTTCTTGGTGAACAGTAATTTCTGGGGAAAATTTCTGATGTTCTTCGTGTTCTTCATCCAAAAATCCTAAAATCATATCTAAAACAACATTTCTTTTGATTTCTTCCATGGGTTTTCATCCTTAATGTCTAAGGAGTGTTTTAACACCAAAACCCCCAATTTCTATCAACAATCCAAGCTCAAATCTCAAAATTTCATCAAGAACACTAACTTTTTTCAAATATCCAAATTCTACGAATTTCTCCTAGTTTTCTCCAAATTTCTTGTTCTAATAACATCATAAACTACCTAGGAATGTTTTAGATTAACATCCACACTTAAATTCATCCATTAAAATATTCTACAAAAATTTTGAAAAAATGATAACCAAGGATTTGATCTTGTAATAAGAGGAAGAAGAAGAAGAACATCAACTTACCAATCCTCCAAACTTCCAAGGCTTCCTTCCTTAAGCATTTGGCATGGATGGAGGTGAAGAAGAGAAATTGGGATCCTCAGCCGAGAGCTACGGGAGGAAGATAGGAAAAATGAATAAGAGAGAATGAGAAGAATAAGAGAGGAGTGTATACGCGTGGGCCCCACCGATTTCTTTTTCGATAAAATCGCTCATAGCCACCTTAGCTTATAAGATTTGTTCACTTTAATCCCTCTCGATGTCTCAAATACCACTTTAACCTCGAATCCATCATTCTTTCGGTACCAGACTCATAATTCATTCCCATAAGCTCTATTTTTCTTCTCGGGTTCCTACTTGGTCATTTCTCAAAGGTCCTCTATACTTTCTTTTCTTTTCACTTTAGTCCTTGAGAATTTGTACAAATTTCCTAAATTAAAAATAAAAATTTCTATTCCCACATTTTCTTCATAATTCAAAAAGAAAATCTTCCACGTAATTAAATTTTTCACTAAACTTCAAATCAGACTTTAAATATTCATATAAATTCTTGGGATATTACATTGAATTAGGGGCTCTATGGTAATTGAGACTCCTAGGATGTTATTGTGAATATTTCGAAAATCTCATATAATTATATTTTGGATTTTATTTTATGAAGATGGTGTTATTATGGTAGTTTATTTGTACTTATATAACTGAATCAAGTTATGTACATCTTTTCCTGTATGAGTGAAGTAATGACGCTAGATATGTTTTTAATAAAATTTCTATCTTTTGTGAATATATGTGATTTTGAAATAAATTTATAGATTTTACGTTTTCACGTAATTCAACTCAACAAAAGGGTAGAGTCAATAGGAAGGTTTACAGTAACGAGGGACATTGTTATTGTGTCAGTCACAGATCTTGATAAGCGGGTCGTGACACCGATGGTCAACAACACCTCTAAACCCGAAGGTTAATTTTACCTCTAAGCCTGTAGGCCAATAACATTCCTAAGCCTGTAGGCTTTTGGCTCCAAGCCTTAAGGCTAATAATATTTCCAACTCATCTCAGTGATGAAATACACACTCCCAAACTAACTCCCACCGAGGAACTTCTAATGAGCATGCCTTAACACACAACATATTATACACCAAAAGGCACCTAGTAGGGCTAGTAACCATAACTTTAATTGAACTTAGGACTCTAAGACTTTCTGAAGTATTTCGACCTATAGGCCGTACGATATCCCGACACGTAGGTTGTAATGTTCCCAACATGCAAATATAATGTAATGAAAAATCCTGAAAGTTCTACTCCGAGTATTGCTTGTCAATTCTAACTCCACCATATTCATGTAGATAACACGTATATAATGTGGTTTAACAAGATTAACACTTTCATGGCTTGAAGGCTATATAACAATCTCCTGGCCCAAGGTTGTATTAAGTATTCATATATATATATATATATACACCTCCCAACACATAGGCCAATTTATGTTTTGGCACATAGGCCAATATAGTCTCCCGGCTCATAGGCACATAGGCCAATATATCTCTCAGCACATAGGCCAATACATCTCTCAGCACATAGGTCAATATGTAATCTCCTAAGGGATATTACCTCACCTTACACACAATACAACATGGGTACACAGTTTTAGACAGTAGCAAAACCAAGCAAGAAAGGTTTCCTGACACTTTTGCATAAAGAGGAAGTTACCTCATACTCCCAACCACATAATCAAGTGAACTCACTCCTACCCAAATTCAATATCATTCAATAGCAAAGAGGAACACCACATAAAAGGATTCTCCAAGCCTAAAGGCCAATTGATTTATCTCCTCTCTCGACACGAAGTCGTAGAGTCTCCGACATAAAGCCATAAAATATCATTGGCAAGAGGCCAAACCATTTCCATAACACGCAAAAGCACATCCATGAACATAATCCATTAAAAGCATGCATGACCAGGTGTCAAACAAGACATTCATGTTTAACAATTAATAACCATCAAGAAATTTCCATCAATAACCCCTCTCATTTCTATAGCGTTTCTCTATTCCTAAGGCATCCCAACTAGATTACCAAACATTTAAATCAAACCACTAGCACATTACTTATGCACACAACAAATGGCATGGAGTAAAGAAATGTAGTTAGGCTAGATTAAACAACCCTTTAAATCTCCAAAATTGCATTCATCACAAATCATAATATAAATGTTCTATGATGCAACTAAAAACAATGTGAAAGATAACTCCTCGAATAAGCTAGCTATTCACTTGAGATAACCCATTTTTTCAAGAAAAATTCATACTATAATCCCCCAAACAACTCTCAAAACCCCTATATATCAAGCCGAATCAAAACCTCTACCTTAAGCAACACAAGGGGCATGTCCGCCTATAGCACCACGATATAGCCCTCAACTCCCCTTGCTTCAGGCTAGGGTGCTTGAGGCTTCAGGGTTTGAAGTAAAGAATCCTCACAGGTTGCTTGGCACCTTGGGTACTAACCCCGACACCTAGCCCTCAATTAGAACGTAAAGCTCGATTTCTCACCCCTTTTTACTCCAATCCATCAATCTCTTTTAGTTTCGAGCTCCTATGGTTTGTTCCAACATAGATAGATGATTTTAAACCAAACCTAAGCCCTAATACTCCAGTAATAATCTCCTAAAAGTGTAGGGTTCTCCATATCCAAAATTCAAGCTTCAAATTTCTCAAGTTCACTTTCAAATTTCCAATATGATTTTCTCCTTCTACTACACTCCTCTTCAAAATCCCAACTTCCCAAATACTTAAGAACTAAGCCCAGGGTGCAATAAAATCATTAAGCACCCATAAATACTAAGATTCATCCAATTCTTATCCTAGGGTTTAGAGGGACAAAAATGAGGAAGAAAACATGAAAATATTTCAATTTTACCTCTAACCAAGCTCCTTACGGTGATAAGGAGGTTGCCGGAGGGTGTATTTTCATCGGAGACGATGGTGGCTTTGGGTGGAGAAGGTTGTCCATGAGGGGAGATGGAAAAGAGAGGGAAGGAGGCATGAAGAGCAAGGAGGTGCGTGAGTCTTGGTTGATGAGCGGTGTGTGTGTATTTATTTTCACTTAGTTGAAAAATTATGATTTTGCCCTTCCTTACGAAAGTGATAGACCGAAGGCAAAATTGGACATCCGATTAAAATGCTTGCTACACATGACCCGACTCGACACACTAAGACCACTTTACTCTTTACTCTCACTCTTTATACAACCTTTAAATTCTCCGTCAATGACATAAAAAGAAGTCTCTTCTTATAACTTTTCACTTTGATTTCTTTCACCACCCGTAAGCACACAGGCCATCCTTAAATGGAAAAATTCGTTCTCTTGACGTACCCCACATTAGCCCATGTCTCCTAACACCTCGGGCACCCTCCAAATCCACAATTACCACTTCTCCCATATCCATCCATATTTTCCATTCTTTCAAATAGGTCCTTCCTTAGAGATTATTCCTAAAGCGTAACTGGTAAATGTGCCTACGCTTACTCCTATTCACTTTACAAGCGCACACTCCCAAATAAAACGACTTCCAAAGCTCACATACTTACCGATATCTTTAAATTTTCAAGCACACCAAAAAAAAATCCTTCACATAAAGACATACTATCTCGGGTGATCACATACTTGATTAAATGACATTATATTAGCTTATATGAGATTATTTTATTATGATATTTTATTGTTTTCTTTTTCCTATGTTATACCATACAATCTAACATTACTAACAAGATATCAAGCCCACATTAATGTTGAAAAATGTAATCAATCAATGTTCATAAAATATTTGTTCAAATATATCAATGTTGGACATAATAGAGTAACAACTATTTTCTATAAGAGATTTGAAGAATGTAGAAAAAAAGAAGAGAGAGATGAAATGAAAATGTTTTATAGTTGCAGATACTTATCCCCTTTGAAGTAGTTTGGAGAATATTTGGATCTGATATAAATTTGAAAGATCCACTAGTCAAAAAATTGAGCTTTTATCTTTTGAATATCCAAACTATCATTTTCAATGATGATGAATCAATTGATTTGTTTTTTAAGAAAAATTCTCTCAACATGACTATGTTTACTGCTTGGTTTGAGGCAAATAAAAAATATGTTGAGGCAAAAACTCTAACATATATCGAGTTCCCAATGAATTTTGTTTATAACAGTGACCTTAAGGAATGAACTCCTAGAAAAACTTGTTTCTCAATTGGAAGGTTGTACTACATTCTTCTTGGAAGTGGTGAAGTGCATTATCTCAGGACTTTGCTTAATATAGTTAAAGGTTCGAATTCTTTTGAAGAGATTAGAACAATTGATGGAGTTCCTCATCACACATTTAAGGATGCATTTTATGTTTTAAGATTGATTGATGATGCAAAGAATATATTGATGGAATCATTGAAGCAAGTCAGTAGGTAACAACACAGCACCTAAAGAGATTGTTTGCTACTATACTATTATCAAATACAATTTCAATCCCTCAATTTATATGGGACAACACATGAAAATTTTTATTTGATGACATATTGTACAAACAAAAAACATTATTGCACCATAGAGGTAACCATGTTCTAAGTTTTTTGAAAATTACATGATAAATATAGACAAGATTTTCATTGTTCTATCATTTTAGTTTTGTTTCTTATCATTTTTCATTTTGAAATAGATTTGCAACTCATTGATTATCAATTGAGAAACTACGCGTTAATCGAGAGAAAACATACTCCAAAGCAATTGAAGATCTCTCAGTGAATTTTCATCTATGTCCTTTTCAGAGATAGTTAAAAGTTATGAATATGGAAATAGGCTTATATATAATGAGATGTCATTTGATCATCTCTTCTAGAGAAAGAGCATCTTGAATCAGTTACAATGTTAAACAAAGATCGGTTATAGGCATATACATAAGTGACGGCTACTATTAATGCAAAAATTGTGGGCATCTTTTTTGTATATGAATAATTGAATATGGAGGTACTAGAAAAGTATTTGTAACATCCGTCATTTTCAGGTGTTAATATTGTTGGATTTTATTAAGTAATTGGAATATAGGAGAAAATTTTTTGTTGCTTAATAAAGAAAAGGGAGATTAAATAATGGCAAGGTGTATATCTAATGAGTGACAAAGGGTTGGGGAGGTGTGCGCATGGTGCTGGGGAAGCCATATGATCACTAGGTTCGAGGAGGGACTAAAATGTAATAAGAAAAATGGCATGGCACTTAGAGTACTAGAAATACCTGAGTGGGAGAAATTATGGAATTGCCATAACTAAGGTTGATTAGGGGTTGACTAGAGGGCAAAATGGTAATTTCACCCTTAGAGGTATATATAGGTGGGCACCCCTTTTTTCCTCCCATTTTCCCCTCCCTTTTCTAACTCCCACTCTCTATAATCTCTCAACCCTCCACCACCTAAGCTCCAGCAGGCATCCTCTGGCAGTAGGGCAGGTCTCCGGCGACCAACCACCATAAAAAAAGTAAGGAATCGAGGTAAGTATCCCACTTTCCAATTTTTTTCCTATTTTCATATTTAAGGGCAAATGGGGTGGGATTGAGATGGTTAGTGAGATTTTGAGCTTAGGTAGTGATTCAAAACCTTCCTTAACAGTTGATAATGAGATTAGGAACAAGAAT
Organism: Biancaea sappan; assembly: GCA_037074585.1. Lineage (NCBI taxonomy): Eukaryota > Viridiplantae > Streptophyta > Magnoliopsida > Fabales > Fabaceae > Biancaea > Biancaea sappan. Next base: position 12,899,975 of record CM073491.1, on the reverse strand, counting down.
TAAGGGTTTAATCAAGATTAAAGATAAGATTAAGTGTATGAAGGAGAAATTAGCAAAGTTAGGGTTCTAGAAAGGATCTAATGTTTGGGACTTGGATTGTTGGAGTTAATTTGGGACTTTGGTGTTAAGAAACTCCCTAAACATCTTTAATTAAAACTCAGGGAAAGAATCAAGAGAAAAGATAGAGATTTGAGTGATTTGGAACCAAAAATCGAGGCTCCTTGTGAGTATTTTCGAACCTATTGGGCTACTGGGTAGTCGTCGAGTGAGGAGCAGTTGACTGATAGTCTTTGATTCTAAACTGGTAAGGTGTCACTAGTTGATCGGTTACTTTCAAGTTGGGCTAAGAATCCTTATCAGGGAAGCACCAATCAATCGGTTTGGTAGAGATGTACCAATCGCTTAGCAAAGTGTCACCAGTTAACCGACTGTTCTCTGGTCAGTATTGGCTATGCCTAGCTAGTTGACCACCAGCTAAAAGGTAGTTGACCAGTTGCTACCTAGACAACATTTTAGAGAATTATGTGCTAAAATTTATGATTGGTATTTTGTAGGTTGGTCATGGCCCAAGGTTTGGCCAAGGCACATTACAGGAGCAAGGAGAGTTTCAAATCTAGGTGATGGATCTGACTCTACTCTATGTTTTTATATTCTTAGGATTGTTTTTCTTGAATGTGATTAAAATGCATTTATATGTTAAATGTATGTATGTATGTTTGGCACATTTGTAAAGGGGACTAGGTAAGCCAATAGAAGGGAAAACTATTATCTATGTGTAGGTAATATCGAGCAATTATTTGCTGACCGCATAAATAAGTTTTAATATTAAAATCTTAAATGGAGGACTTATGCATAATTGAAATAAAGAATTATGTGATAGGGATTCAATAAGGTTTAGTTTATAAGTGTGATAGAAATGTAGTGCCTAGGTTGAAAAGGCCGAGGTGGGCTTCCCGACCTTACCAAGGGGCAACATTATGATAAGGTGAGGCCTAACTTGAGAAATGCCAAGGTTGGCTATTAAATTTCTCAGGGGATAACTTACCAATGACGTATCCATTAGATGTGGGATTCTTTACATTGGGATTACAATTATTATTATTATTATTATTATTATTATTATTATTATTATTATTGTTTGGGTTGATGATTATGTTGGAACCTGTATTTGTGATTGTGGATGTGATTAAAGGGAGGATCAGTTTGTGGGAACATAAACCCATGTAACAAATCTTGAGTGATAGATCCATCAAAATGTAGACCTAAGTTGATGAAGCTCTTGAGTACTTGACAGTATCTTGGCAATGAATCCATGGGGATGTGGATCCACATTGATGAAACTGTGAGAAGTGGACCTATGGGAATGTAGATCTACGAGGGATGATATGTATATTTGATAAATATGTATAGATTGATATGTGATGGTATGTATGTGTGTTATGTGCACAACTAGAGAAGTCGATGTTGGGGGTTAGGTGTAGTGGCATCAAGAATGCTCTTTACGTGAGTCGAGAGCACAATGACAAACGTAAATTTTCAAGGCAGTTTGATGTAGCTTAAGTTGGGTTTCCCCAAGTGTATATATTTTTATATAAATAATTTTGTATTGCATGTCTGTATAGAGTAAAGTTAGTTTAGGTGAGTCCGTGGATTAGACTCACCCCCTTATAGTTACAGGTATGGAAGAACGACTAGACTAAGGACTTACGGATCTAGGATACCTCCCTATTACTTGGGGTAGGATAATTTCTATTTGTTTTTAAGCTAATTCCTCTAGTAGCTCTGTAATCAGATAAGCTACCTAGGACATAATGCACACTGTAAAGGTTAATTTGAAAAAAAAACAAAATCTAGGCTTGCAACAGTATAGGTGACACTGTCTGTGTCGACCATGACTACAATTTTGGGAGCGGTAAAACTCCTAGCCTCTGGTCCTGGGTTGTGATAGGGTTCTTGTAGAAAATATCATCAGTCGCACTTAGATCAAAAAATGATTCTCTTAAATGTTGCATTAAGTGGGATAGTATCTCTTTTACCTCCTGGTGGAAGAACTGCTCATTCTTGATTTCACATTTGCTTATAAATTATTGAAGACTCCAGCTATACTATTAAATAAGGGGGTGACCTTACAAAGCTTATTATCAAGACAAAATTAATTATATGTGATAAGGAACCCATGATGAATAAAATGTGTTTTAAAGCTCTTGATAGAACTTTAAGGGGTTTGATGAGAGTTTCTGATAATCATAGTTTTACTCAACTTTTTGGTGGCAAAGTGTCACATTCCAGAATCTGGGCATGTGACCGGCACAGATAGTGAGTTCACATCACCTCCGTAAGCCTACTTAACATAACTCTATTCCCTGTTTCCATTAATTTGCAAAATCAATATATAAATATGTTCACAATTAACTATCAATTTTACATTTCATTGACAATTTATTATACAAGATCCATGATTCATCAACACAGTTCCATTACATAATATATATCAACATATTTATACATATTTAATCTTATTTCATCCATACATTTTCCATCCTAGAACAACCTACCCAACTACAGAGCCTCAACTAGATTCTTACAAAATAAATTTAAAGATTAACAAATACACTTTACTCTGAACAAATGGGGAGTCGGTCACCATACGCAACTCAATGGTTTCTCTTCTTTCATACCTGCAAATGTTAAGGTGTGAGTCATATTGACTCAGTGAGGAAACCACTACTTTACCACAACCACATACAATATATCCATTCATCTAAGTATATATATATATATACACATGCAGTCAATTTCATGCTAAGACCTATCTCAGTATAACTATAGCATTAAGTATGATTCATAGCACAACACTAATAACATATTTATGCCATGTCACATGTATAACATCAACAATACATTCCAAACAATTATAAGGCACACAATATCATAAATTTCCATACTAATCAGGTCATCTAGGGTACCTCTGGATTGTTGCTCGTGGCCCCCGCTACATCCACCTTTATCGCTCCAATAATAAGAGGCTACCCTTATCGATCCATGTATCTCATCCCATGTGATGCACCGCCATGCCTTTTGTTTCCAGTCAAACACAATCACAACTAGGAATCATGAACATAATTCAGTCATAGTATAATCAGCACAATCTCAACATCACAACACATTTATACAACATAATCCAAAACAATATAACATTATTCACATTATCACAAAATATCAAGTATTATGTTCATCAGTGCATGCTATCATCAATCCAACACTTTACCACAAGAATGATTGTTTCCATATCAAAACAACTCACATATAAATACATATATCAATCAATACAATCGTTTCTCACGCACATGCATAACCTTTATATTCATAAGCACACAAAAGGTATTTCAAATAGTTATAGCCATATTAATAAGGTTTAGTATATACAGAAAATACAACCAAGGCAAAGTAGATATCCTCTCACCTTGGATTCGAGCCAAATATACTCTATAATCGCAAAGAAAGGATACCAAAAATCTCACCGAAGGCCTAGAGAACAAGTTAAACAAGAATAACATCAAATCAGAACATAAACTACCAAACATTTATCTTTGTTCTGTTTTGAAGCAAATTTCAAGTCCATTCTTTAGAAAAATTCTGGTATTGATCTACAACTCCAAAAATTGTCAAATTTGACACACAACCATCCTTATGTGTTGACATACTAGGACAAAAATTTCAGATCCAAATTCTTTCGTTTGACCCTTCTAAAGACCTTTATAGCAACTAGATAATAGTTCTATCTCAGTTCCACAGAAGCTTAGAAAACTACTTTATTGACCCATTAATTCAACTCCAAATGCCATGGAATTTGGTAGAGTTACCTTAACATCTTCTCTAGGTGACATGAAAACTATAGTGCAAAATAAGATCATTAAGTCAATGAAACAAAGCCTAATTCCTGACTGGTCAGATTAATCCTAAACACTTGCAAAATTTTCAAAATTTTCCAGTTTGATTACTTAAGGTTTCAAGAGTTCCTCATAAAAATTTCAAATCAAAATAAGTTCATTTAGCCCCTAAAATATGAAATAAACTTCACATCTGACCAGATTAGCCTCTGCACAAAATCAGATTATGATTTCTTTGGAGTTTGGCTAAATAAATCTCCTCCAAGATTTATAAAGGTTCAACACATATTCAGCACTAATTTTCACCTTAAATGGCCTTATGGTTCAGATTTAAACAACACTAAATAAAGAAACTGATCCTAACAGAACCCATCAAATTATGTAGAAATTTCCTGTCAAAATGCTACACACAAATTTCTTGGTCACTTGTGACCTTTCTCTTTATGTTTCTGAAGTTTAGTCTCAGTTAGCACACTCCAAACAATCCTAAATATAGAGTTAAAATGCCAAATTTATTCCAGGACAATCTGACAAGTTCTTCTTATAACTAATCAATTTATCAATCATTTCTCGCTATCGGCCCACATAAATTTTTCTACTACATCATATTTCTATTTTTCTAAAATTCATCCTCAGGTAGAACACAAAACCAGCCACAGGTCCCGTTGCTTTTAAATCCTATTTTTAGTTGATCAAAATTAACATGGAGGCATGTTTACACTGCCTAACCGAGAAGGAAAGAAAAGACATAACAACAGAAATTTCCCAAAACTTTAATTCAATCTATATTATCATTATTTAATTCAGATTGCTTCTAAACATCTCAAAATTTCATCTAAACAAAAAATTTTATGTACAAGAGGATGATTTCTACAGGGAAAGAACAGAGTAACCTATTACCTCTTGTCATCGATGACTACAAATTCTGCGCTATATTTCCCCCTTCAGTTTTCGCTTTGTTTCCCCATCACGATACGCTCCTTAGCAGCAAAAACTTCACACGAACTGGTCTGAAACTTCCTAAAATTTTCATGTATTTACTGCTACTTTCTCTCTTGGGTTTTCTCACTTAAGGTTGAAGGATATACTCTGTTTTATGCTCAGCAAAACAAAGTTTCTTGGTTCTATCTCTCTCGAGCTCACTGACAGAGAAAGCAAGGAAGGAGGTTTACAAGAAGTGAGATGGACAAGTTCCAAATTTTTTCTCTCTCGGTTGTTACACGAAATAGGGAAAAGGAGAAAGCTTTAGAAAATAAAATGAGATGCTTTCCTTTACCGATGTGTGTTCAATGCCAAAGACAAAGTGGGTTCCACGTGTTCATTCTCTAATTTGCCACTAAAACCCCTTTTAGTTGAAATCCTAATAAGTTATTCTTTCTTTTAAAAATTTTTTTGACTTTTATTTATTTATTTATTTATTTATATTCTTATTCTTATTATTTTATTTGTATTACCACTTGTCTATTTCTTTCCACTAAAATAAAATCAACATCTATTTTTATAAAATTTCAAATAAGTCCTTAAATGTAATATTTAAGATATTGGTAATCCATCAAGTTCTATAACACTCTTCTTGGGATTATTTCGACATTCCTACTCCAAGACCGAAAATCTCACTTAAATTCCAAAATTTCAATTTAGTCCTCAGTGGTTCCAAAAATAAAAATTTAATTCCCTAAATTTTCAAATACTGGGTTGAAAATTTTTCTACAAGTTGCCTCCAAAATCCTAAGTGTTACACAAAGTCATTGTGTTTGGTGAGACATTAGACAAATATTGCCAATTACACCAAGAGCAAGTGATAAGAGATTCTTTACTCCACAATTAATTCCTCTTACATTTAGAATTTGTTAGACGATTATTTTAAAAAAATATATAATTATCAATAAAAGTTATGTTACTTGGCCGACAAGTAATCGCCTTTGATGATGCAACAAAGTAGTGCCAATTGTAAGTGTCAAACTAGTAATCTGGCACAGAAATTTAACAGAAGTAAGCAATTTGATAGAAACCAACAATTTGATAGAGAAGGATTTCGACAGAGGAAAACACGAAGAATGGACAAGTCAACTTGAAATAGTTTGCGACACTATCAAGTCTGTCGAAGTGAAATCGTCAGAAGTCCATCATTCGACAAACGAGTCTGGAAGACTTAGTTGTAGAATATCGAAAACATGCTAATTAACCAAGTTGTCGAACGTTGAAGACAAAATGGGCAAAAATTGTCAAACAGAAGTTATTGAAGGCAGTTACTTCTATCATTAAGTGTTTAAGGCAATTGTGTTAAATAATGTAAACTATCACTTACGTGGCAGATAAGTAGATAGGCAGTTATTTCTATGATTTGCCAATAACTATTAGTTGTTTTGTTATAAACAGGGTTGACAACTCTTGATTAAAAATCCTAACATCTCACATGAGTAGATTAACGAATTAACATCAAAGTATGCTTTCTCCTTTAACATTTCAGTCAATTTAATTCAAAGTCTTTATCATTCCTTGCAATTTCATTCCAGTCAATTTACTGCACCTTCCTTTACTTTCTGCATTTTAATTGCTTTCATATACTTTCTGCATTTAAATCATTTTCATTTAACTTTTTACATTTTAATCACTTTCATTTAACTTTCTGCATTATTAATTGCTTTCATTTAAACCTCCTGCACTTTAACTTTTAGCAACTTTACATCCTACACTCTATTTTTTGCCATTTACTTTATACAATTTACCTTTTATGCATTTTACATTATGCAAGCTACTTTCTACATTATACTTTGCTTTTTACTGTTTTCATTTAACTTCTCTATAAAAAGTGTATTTCCAGCCTCATGTTATTTCGTTGCAGCATTTGACACACTTTCCATCCCAAACGAGATTACTGCATAACTTTGAAACCACATCGCTCTTGATTCTTTTATTTGTTGTCAGATTTGGGTCAAACCAAAAACCACCGTAAACAAATTGGCATGCCCAATGGGATGAGTTTAGAACCTTATAGTCTTTATGCCAAATGTATCCCTTTTGAGAAGTCCCATATTTGAACAAGTAGTGTCTGGATTGACACTAGTATCACCAAACCCAGTCGATAATCAAACAACAAGGTTTATGCCATAATATGGATTACCTCAAGGGTATGTCCCTTTTGTAATGACCCAACTTGGGGTTGGAAATCAGTTATCCAATCCTACATGTCAAATGGTTCAAGATCAAGCGATAAGTTCTGCATTAGCGAATATGTACTTCCTCTATGTTTTTATAGGAAAGACTAAATTTAGGACCTATTTTTCCAAATATGTCAAGAGACATGCCAAGAAATGTTGCTACATCTATTGTAAGTTCATTGGCTAACTGTTTATGGTGTTTTTTGGTTTAACCAGATCCGACGATAAACTGGCTACATGCTAAGTTGCTTTTAAGGGGTCATTGGTTGAAGGCCAATCGGACAACAAATACTTGATTCTATGGAGAGCAATTGTGTTTTCAAAGTTATGTGGTAATCTCATTTAAATGAGCAAACGTGTCGAGTGCTAATACTTTGACAAGTTTTGTATGAAAGATCGTGAGGTCTGAAAACAAGCTTTTTGTAGAAGTTAAACGAAAATGGTAAAATTGCAGGAAAGTAAATAGCAGGATGTAAAGTACATGGGAAAGGTAATTATAAAAATTAAACGGCAAAAAGTAAATGGCTTAATGAAAAGTGCAGAAATGTAAAGAGTAGAAAATTAAAGTACAGAATGTAAATAAAAACGATTAAACGAAAACATTTAAATGAAAGCAATTAAATTGCTAGAAGATAAATGAAAGTAAGTCAAGGACTCGAAAGATAAAGAACATCTAATTAAATTTGACTAAAATGTAGAGTGGAAAGCATACTTTAACGTTGATCATTTAATCTCCTCGTTTGAGATGTTAGGATTTTTAGTCAAGAGTTGCCAATTCCTTTTACAATGATTTATAGGCAAATGAGTGAAGTAACTGCCTATCTAACTATTTTCCACGTACATGACGGTTTACGATTACATTTCATCAACATAACTACCTAAACTCACATACATAGCAGTTTAAAAGATCCGACAAAACTACCCTAGCCACCTGGTAGAGGAGTAACTATCTTTGACGGCTTCAACTTGACAAATTTCCTTACCTTTGATATTTGACAAATGATTTATGTTCAAATGATAGATCTTCATCTCTCTACATAGATGACTTGCTCAAAGACCATGTATTTGCTTGTTGAGTGATGAGCTTTTGACAATTTTGCTTTTGTCATACACACTGTCACAACCCGTTACTTAGATACATGATCGGCACAATAATGAATCACCTATCAATGTAAGTTTTTCCATAAATTCTACTCATAAGTTAAAATATTAATTATTTCATCTCCATGTTATCAAAATAATCATTCATTGTCAAATAAATACGAAGAGAACATATCAAATTTCCTTATTTATAAATACACAGAAATGACTTGCATATAATAATAGGTTCTCAATATGAAATACATTATTATACTGAAACATAAGTCAAATATACCAAACCCCTGACCTAGATGTTCTAGACAATTACAGAGCAACATAATCTATAACAAAGAGGGGCCTATCCGACAGTGGAAAGGTCTGAAGTGATCTACTCCTCTAGCGGATAACCTGATCTGAACAAAAAGATTTCACAGAGAGTGTGAGCTTTAAAACTCAGTGAGCGAATCTACCTCACGTTAATAAAATTCAAGTACATCACCAGTCATGCAAGTATACCCAAAGGCTCAAACTCAACCAATAAACATAGTTAGAAATTACATACTAGAAGATATAAAGTTATCCAATTCATTGAACGTTATTAGTACTCATCAATGGCAACATATCCTGAAGAGCGCACATAGGTTGAATCACTAAATTTGTTTATCTCTGCCATGATGCACAACCTCATCCTCTCAGCTAGGGTGCCTTACAGATCTGTTATCGACTTGAGCTATATCCCTACTGAGGAAATTATTGTCTCCACACTCGTTGGTCAAGACACCCTTTAAACTGGTTTTCTGCCTTGCCGTGAGAGGGATACTATCATGCTCAATCACAATCAATAGTACAGTATTTCATATTATAATCAGAAATATAATGTAATATTCATTCATATGACATATCATATATAAATATATCATAGGTTTATAAACCACAAATCAAGATAACAATTAAGTTGTCGTTGGAAAGATTCAAACTTTATATCACCCTGAAATACTTGTTTCGTCTTATCTATACTTCTGGATTAATTTAAATTACCTTCCTAGATTCGCCACTCCGAATCCAGTCTACCCCCTATGAGTCTTGGAAGTGTCATACGACATACTTTTTATCACAAATAATGCTAAAACCCTATTAAAATGGAGTCGTTTCACTCATTTGAATTTTGTACGAGTATTATTTCTCTAATTCATTACAGACAAGAGCACAGGTGAATTTCAGTGTTCCATTCGGACGTAAGTTGAGAAGGAAAGTAGCACCAGAGCAAGAGAAGTTTTCTATTTCTTACTTAGAGAAAAGACTAATCACTTAAAAAACTTGCTTCTTCTTTCTCTCTGGAAAATAAGAAGCTAAACAAGAGAGAATGATAGAAGCACCATTTAAGCCTCCCTTATATAGGCTTCAAGAATAAATCCTAGCCATTGATATAGGTAGGTGTGGAACCAATCATAGTTATTGAGGTGTGGTAGGTGTGGAACAAATCTTAGCCATTAATTTTTCAACAAATCCTAGCCATTGATTTTTCTAACACTTTATGTAAGATATATTTATATCAAATAATTTTTAATGGCTAAGATTACTTTATATTCAATGGCTATTGATTACTTCTTCTAAAGTCTTAAGTTTCATTTCACTTTAGTCCTTTCATTTTAATCCCTAAGGGGATTTTCTCACATAAAAAGTCATTTTCTCTTACGAATTTCTTTTTAGATTCATATTATGACCAAACTATATCTAGTACTTGATATTTCGATTTTATATGTAAATAGTATAGTATACATGAATAGTATTATATAAGTAAATAGTACCGTATACTAGAATAGTAATCATAGTCCGCGAACACACATTTATATTTTATTTTTCACGGGTATTACACACACACAAGTGTTGTCACAAAGATATCCATCTGACCCTTCCGTCAACTTTGCCCTCGTCGATTGGCCAGACAATCGCTTTGACAATTAGACAATCGGCACTAGCTTGTTGCAACCTTGAGGATGATTACTTGTCGACCAAGCAAACTTGACTGATAATTACAAATATATTATTTTTAAAATAATCATCCAACACTAACATTTGATAGCAAATAGACGAAGTAATCAAAACATGATAAGCATGTTAACACAACAAATGGGTGTTGTACTGAAACCTTTAATGGAGAATACTAATAATGCATGTAATACGTTAGCCTTACAAATGATTAGACTTAGTCAAGCCTTAGGTATTGTTGTGCCTAAAAATGCCCAACCAGAATAGGTGATTATGGCCCAAGATCAAGGCCAAAATTAACAAAATAACACAGTACAAGGGCAAGACCAAACTCAACCTCAATTAAGATATGGTCAAGTACAAATCTTGAGTTGGAATGAACCACAAGTAGTAAAAAATATTGCTGTAAGAGCATTCCGACAGAACCTTGTAGGAAACCAAATAAAAAGAAACATGAATCAAGCAGTTGAACAAGTTCTTAATAGGTTTGGTTTCAATATGGGTTATACTAATAAGCCCTATTTTGCCTCAACATTTCCAGATTGGGTTCAATAGGCAGAATTGCCAAGAGGAATGATTAAGGTTCCTAAACTTTCTAAATTCGCTGGATAGTGCGTATAATTTATAGCACATAAAATATTCCAGCAAGTATACTGGGTCGCAACAAGTAATAAAGTGATAAGTAGAGTATCGTCCCACAGAGATTGAGGTATCAAATAAAATTCAATTAGGCTAAGTGAAATGCTATTAAGACTTATGAAGGAAATTTTAGAAATTACACAAAAAGGGGGGGTGATGATTGAAACAACAAAATATAAATAACTGAAATTTAAATAACTAAACAGAAAACAAAACAGACAAAAGATGTGTAATTGGTCACAAATTCCATGGAATTGTACATCATCATCCTTCCCTTTGAATATTCTTGGCTAATTCTATTATGTAATCTTCAATCTAAAATTCTTAGAAAGTCTTCTAAGACTGAATTATATTAAAATTATAGTTAGGAAGATCTTCACTAATCTATAACTCAAATATAATCCGATCAAGTCCTAATCACATCAATGCCCCGCAATCGCATATGACATGTTATCTCTTGTCCTACTCGTTACAAATACATAGCAATCGCATGCATGTATAAATAACAAGCTTCATAGAACAATAAATAAAATAGAACTTTGGCCAAGAAAATACTCATTGGTCCAAATGAATTAAAGTACAATTTCCATTTCATCAAATGACCGACTACACAAGAAAATGAGATTGATTTCGTTGGTCCAATCCGATTAATTCATAGACAAATTAATCTTTGAATCATTGAAGAACAATTCAATTAAATTACAATCCATTCAATGTTGGCCAATTTTCTAAAATATGATTGAATCCAAAAACTTTGAAATTACAATCTAACTTAACCAAAATAATTGACTAAAATCTTAGATCAACCATTCAATTAAATTATGAAGCTCAAGAAAATTATTCAAGCCACATAAATAAAACTATCTATATCTAGATAATCTAATTGATGGTGGAAATTACAAGGTCAAGCTCAATATCTAGCTAACTCTAGCATAGACATCAAAATCCCAAACTCATTGAAGGTTAATCAAGCATTCAAGAGCTTAATAATCGGTAAAATCCATTCCATTAAACGAAAGTGCATTAAAATCGAAATTGTTCAGCAATAAAACATCATAGAACCAAACTACATCAATCCTTAAACTTAGAAAATTACATGGAAGAGAAGGAAAAACATGACAGAAAACAGAAAATACAACAGAAATCTAAGAAACTATGAAGGAAAATGCAAGAAAAGGAAGGAAAATGGGAGAAGGAGAGCCATTCCCAAGTGGGAAGGCTTCCTTTCCCTCTAACCAAGCTAGAGAGTTGCCTCTATGTTGCTCCCAGTCACTGCTGCTCTAGGAAGGCAGAAAAATGGTGCTAGGACCTCCCAACAGAAAAATGACTTTGCTTCCTTAATAAATTTCGATTTTCCAAATATAAAACTGATCTAACACATGCCTAAAGGGATATTCTGCCCTAGATGCCTCCTTGTATGCTTCTTCCATGATGTGGCAGCACTTTGACAGCAAAACAGCAGCAAAATTAATATTTCTGCAGCAGCAGAAAGGTATGGCAGCAGCAGAATGGTATGGCAGCAGCAGAATTAATATTTCTGCAGCAGAAAGTGACAAACAGCAGCAGAATATCATGACAAAATTAATATTTCAGCCATGCTTTTTTTTGACCTACGAAAATTAATATTTCTGCCCAAAAATTCTGACTACATGGCATTGAATAAGAGTTCAAGTGGGCCCCACATCTAGCATATCCTAGTCAGCATCTGCATCATCCAAAAAGTGCCACATTAGCATCCAAATCAACATCTTTGTCCATGTCAACACTTTTCTCTCCAAAATTAAAATTTGTAGGAATTAAATTGAGCATTTTACAATTCAAGTTCTAAAAATATATAATTGAGACACATTCAATCCATAAATAGTTTATACTCAATAAATTTCAAAACATAATAAAATTAGAGAATTGACAAAATTAAAGAGGCAAAAAGGACTAAAATAAATGGAAAAAGCATGTTATCACTGGAGAAAGTGATGAGTCAACCGTTGAACATATCGCTTAATATACCATTGAAATGGGAGATTTAGCGGCAGATGAAGGACCAAAAATGAGATTCTTCCTAAGTTCGCTCACAATGAATGCTTTCTCTTAGTTTTCGACATTGAGACCCAAGTCCATTCATTCGTGGGCACAAATGGAGAGAAGCTTTCATGACTAATTTTTCAGGGAAGATTTGAATGTTGGTCTGATAGATTTGTTTAACACTAAGAGATCATATAATGAATCTGTCAAAGATTATTTGGCAAGATTTAGGCAGATGAGGAGTAAATGTTTTACTCTTATTCTCGAAATGGCTATCAAGGGGGCCTAGATTATTATATTAAGAAAAAGCTTGTCAACCAATATCTAGTTGACCTTGCCTAATTATGAGGCAAAGTTAGACAAATAGAATAGTTAAAGCTGAAAAAATACAAAAACAAAAGAAGTTTCTGAAAAGAGAAAAAGTAAGTTATGTCGGAGTTGAAGATTCTGATGATGAGGAAGAAAATGTTGATTATGACATTAATCTTGCCGAATTAAAAATGGACCTTCCTATACTTGTCAATCTATAAAGCCTATGAGGGCTAAAGAAAAAATGACTTATGTCAATAGGAAAGTATACACATTCCACATTACAAAAGCCGAACAAATTTTTGATGTATTGTTGAAAAAAATAAATTAAATTGTAGGATAATCCTAGGCTTTTAAAGCCTAATGAAATAAAAGACCGAAAGTATTATGAATTTCATAACGTATTCAGTTATGTTACTAATGAATGTGTACATTTCAGGGATTTGATTCAAAAGGCCTTAACAGAGGAAAGATTGAAATTTACAGATAAACAAAAGGTGGACATAAAGGTTGATGCTGATCCCTTTTAGACTAGTGTTGCCAATATTGGCAGCCAAATTCCTTTGAATATTGGCATGGTTGATGTAAAAGGAAAGGGGAAAAAGCATGTCGAAATAAACTCAAACGAGTTACATGTAGATACTGATCCTATGGCTGACCCTTACGACACATATCAGAAAACTTGGGAAACTTGAAGAGTTTTTGTCAAGAAAGAGGTTCAGTGGAGATCAAGCTATGTCCAATATGTGTCGAGCTATATGATCCAGAACCTATAGAGGCACATCGGAAGGCAATGGCTAATTTTCAATCACTAGATACTCTACATACCAAGATCTCGGCCGCAACATCCAATCAAGCCAAATTCTAATAGTCGTTTGGTTGAGAACTCAAAAGAATTAGTTTGGAGTAATTTGATTTCCCAAAATCATTTCTGACACGTTGGAACTCGGGTGCCACTTGCAAACGTGAGGTTAGCCAATGGGTGAAGAATTCTGCAATGGCAAATACAGATAATGCCAGGAGGATTAGATTCTAAAAGGATTAGCCTTTTTGGAATGAAGACTATCGTTATGGCAAAGTAATGCCATTCGGTCAAAGTAAGCCTAAAGCATTATGTCTGCCATTGTCGAAAAGCTCGAAACGAAGGTTACAAAGGTACAAACAAGTATAGAAAAGGAAAACCATGACAGATGCACTTCTGATTAAAGAAGAACCTTTAGGGTTGGGCAAAAAATGTTTGGTAGTTGAAACCAAACTAATAGCTCAGAATGTTAAGGAAATTCAATAAGAAACTTCCAAACTACAAGAAATAGGTATGGTACAACTACAACCAAATCTTTTAAGTGCATGGCTTGAGGAAAAAATTGCAAAGGCACGAAAATTGATGCACTTGATACCTTTGAAAATAGAGCCTCAAAGAAGTATGCTTTAGAAGTTGAGTTAGAAAGATCCTAAGAAAAGCTGGTCTGTTAGATTAATAGAAGCTGAGAGAGTCGCTCGTGATAAAGGAAAGTAAGTGGCTATAATAGAAATAAAAGATTATGAAGATTGGACTAGCAAAGAGGTTAAGACAATCATAGAGGATCCTACAACCAACATAGAGCAAAAAAGGGAGACCCTTGCCAAAGTGAGGCAAAGGGGTAACTTGTCGAATTCAAACTTGAATGTCATATGGTTGATATGGATTTGTCAGTCGATGAGATTATAGAAGCCCTCAATGATCCCAAAAACCCTCTAAGTTTTGATGACAAAGAAAAGTTTGACATGGACTTTAAGATGGAAAGAGATTTGGATGATGTGATTATGGCCATGAGATCTACTTTGTTAGAACTAGGGTCTGATAATTAATTGATGGATAGAGACTATCTTAGACTTGGGGTTATTCATGGATGAATGAGATACAATTGAGGAAGGTTCAGAAGACATTGAGGAAAAGAATAACGTCGAAAAGAAAAAGGATGAAAAAGAAAATCTTGTAAACATGAATCTCAATCTCATTTTTGTGATACCACCAAAGTGTAAAGCTCATTATGAGTTTTATGTAGGGGAAAATGAAGATTTAGAAGACTTGTCAGAAGATTGACAACTTAGCCAAGTTTGAAAAACCAAATGATGTGCAGAAGGCACATTTATGACCTTTGCATATTAAGGCTTTAATGGAAGGAAAACCCACCAACAAAGTTTTGGCGGATGGTAGAGCTGCCATTAATTTGATACCAAGAGTTACGTTCAAAATGTTAAGGAAAAATGAGTCTCATTTGATTCAAACAGATGTCGTTGTCACTGATTTTAGTGGCAAGTCTTCTCTAACTAATGGAATTGTAATGTTAAATATTCGCGTCGGATTAATCAAGAGGTCAACCATTTTTGTAGTAATTCCTAAAAAGTCCAGCTATAACATATTATTGGGAAAAGACTAGATTCATGTTGTTGGGGCTGTTTTGTCAACCATACATCAGAAATTAATCTTATGGAATGGCGAAGGACAAGTGGAAGTTGTGAAAGTGGATGACAGTCCTTGTTATTTATAACAACTCCACATTGATTTTAGAATCTATGCTCTGAATGTCAGACTAGTTGCTATAGAAGATGGAATGATCAATAAGGAAGCCTTGGAAGTTGGCATGATGGATCAATTTGGTGTTAAGTTAGTGGATAAGGCCGACAAAAATTGGCCAAGTGCTAGCCATGAGTCTTGAGACTCAAATAGACAAATTGTCAACTTATGTGGCCGATAAGGCAGTCAATACTTCGGAAGGTATTTTGTCAGACTATATTATAAATAATGACCCTTTGGGTTTTGAAAGAGGGCCCGATGAAAAAATGAGTGTCGAAGCAGAGGATCATTTGGAAGAAGTGAAGTTGGGTACTGAAGCAAATAAAAGACTTATTTTTATAAGTGCATTTCTAACAAAGGAATTCAAAGAATAACTTATCATGTTGGACATAGAATACAAAGATTGTTTGCCTGGGATTACAATGAAATGTCTAGTTTAAGTAGAGACCTTGTCGAACACAGATTACCACTCAAGGAAGGGTGTAGACCTATCAAACAGGCAAATAGAAGATTTGCTCCTGAAGTAGTGTTAAAAATCAAAGAGGAAGTCGAACATCTACTTAAAGCTAAATTCATTAGAACCACTAAGTATGTCGATTGGCTCTCTAATGTAGTCCTAGTCATTAAGAAACATGGTAAGTTGAAGGTATGCATAGACTTTAGGAATTTAAATTTGTCTACTCCTAAATATGAATATCCTATGCCCACATCGGATATGTTTGTTGATGCCACATCTGGACATGAAATTCTAAATTGTATGGATGGTCATGCAAGATATAATCAGATTTTTATAGCTGAGGAGGACATATCGAAAACTGCTTTCAGATTTCCAAGAGCTATTGGGATATATGAGTGGGTAGTTATGATTTTTTGTTTAAAGAATGCAGGGGCCACCTATCAAAGGGCGATGAACACTATCTTCTACGATGTCATAGGAAAGTTTATGGAGGTTTACATCAACAATGTCATTGTCAAGTCAGAAGATAAGCAAAATCACCTGACACATTTAAGACGGGCTTTTGAGAGAATGAGGAAACACAACTTTAAAATAAATCCAGAGAAATGTGCTTTTGGAGTGTCGACTGCTACATTTTTAGGATTCTTAGTCCATAAAAAGGGTATAAAAATGGATAAAAATAAGATTAAAGTAGTTTTGAAAGCCGTCGTATTGACAAATAAAAAAGAATTATACTGTTAAAAAGAAAATTGAAATGTTTTATACAATAAGAATTTGTCGGATTAAAATGACTGACAGTAAAAATTAATTTGGCTAATGGAAATTAATCTGTTGCAATCGTTCCCATAGAGATGTTAATGCTTTTTTTTTTTCTGCGCAAGCTTTCAAATAGCTAGTCTCCAATGACTTCATCTTTTCGGCAATAGATTGAACTTTGACTGTAATGGCTTTGGTGTTTTGATTAATTCTTTCTCGTTTTGCAAAGCGATCAGTCATGACTTGGCCAAGCTTGTCTTTTTGCATTTCAGCTATCTTCAATTCTTCTTTGGTTTTTTTTGATTATCTCTTCTAGCTCTTCAAGATTTCCTCTTAACCAGTTGATATTGATGACAATGCGTTGTTCTTTTTCCCTCCCTTTAATGATTAAATCATCATGTCGATCTCTATCAGCCTTCAAATCTCATAATTGACCCAAGATAATTTTTTTTTTGATATCTCCTTTTCGTAAGAAGAAATGACTTAATTGAAAGAAGGCATATTGTCAAATAAATTGTCAATAAAATCTTTGAAGGTCGAATACAGGCTTCGACAAGAGATAAAGAGTTGTGATCTGACTAGTTCAAGTTCAACCAAAATAACTTGAATTCTATTTCTTAAAGCAGCAATGACCTCAAAAGAATAATCTAGGAAAGTCTTCAATTATTTTAAAAGCTCTTCGACCTTTAGGTCTTTTGAAGATTTCTCTGGAACCAACGAAGAAACTATTGAAGTATGGAAACTCGAGAATAGGTTGATCAAGTCATTCAAGTCCATGTTATCAGTGCTTTAATCTCTAAGGGATTTGACTTGGACTGTCGGGTGAGCTGGTCTGGGGATAGGAGAAATATTAGCCATCAAAGCCTTCATGTCTATATCGTCCATGATCACACATGGCAAAATGATAGGGGAATGGCTCTGTAAAGCCAAGTAGATAAGAAAGTGACTCTGGTTAGACTGTTGGGAACTAAAAGGCATGAGCTCTTATTTGTGCTCTTCATGTGATGAGGCCTGTCAAAAGGGAGACTGAGAGACTGTCAATTCCCTGACAAGAAAAGCTTCAGCCACTTCAATGGTAAACCCTTCATGACTGGATTTGACAGGCTGTTCTGGACCAAGTGATGTCATCGGAGCCTTGATCTGAAGAACTTTGATAAATGTTTCAACAATAGGACTCAATATTTCTTGGTCTGAACCTTGAGACAAATATTTCATATTAGTCTCAATTTTGAAATAAAAAATTAATATATAAAAAACCTGTGTTGAAGGATCATACCCTTGATTGAATCAGACTCATTGGATACACGAGCCGAGGTTGAATGCTTAGGAACTGACTCTTTTTCCTGACAATAAAAAGATGGATGAGTATGTATTATATTCAACTAAATCTATTTGACAAATCATATCATTCAACAGTAACAAGAACTACCTTGGACCCGACAACTAGGTCAGAAATTACTAGGCTTCCATGTGTTTTCTTAGAAACACTTCCGACATTAGAAGAGGTCGCCTTTCTTTTTGTCAGAGTCTTCTCTTTTCTGGCCTAGTGATCGCCTTTTTGGATTTTGCGGGTTTTAGAGACGCAGCAGTTAGTCGGTTACTCATTTTGGTCGTTTGTCAGTCACTTACTTTAACCGTCCTCTTTATCCTCTGAAAAGGTTGACTATCTTCTTCCTCCTCCTCAAGTTCGACCAATTTCACCACCGGCTGTGTGTAGGTTAAAGTCTCCTTCAAAGGGAGAGCTGGGGATGATATAAAAAAATGTGTGAGTTGTCGAGAATGACTTTTGTCTTGGAATTGATCAGATCATATACTTAAGGAAATTTGGTAGCAATCCTTACAGCATCAGATTGTTTAAAAGGAAGGGTAAAACAACGAGCAAAAGTAACTCCTTCATCTCTTGTTTGAAAAATGTTCATGACAAATAGACAGCTTTCAACAAATTTGAAGTTACCATCCCTAGTCGATTTGCTAGGAAATACGTCAGCCAAACCAAAACGAGAACAAAGCAATAGGTCCAGATCTAAAAAAAGAATCTTTTCAATTAACTCCAATCGAATATCAGGGTATTGTAAATATCTAAAACTATGTCGGGCGTTGTGCTCTTGTTTTAGTTTGGCTACAATTTCTTCCGCTCTTTGACCAATCCAATGAGGATACCGAGGATCCCATTTTATCTTGTAAAATTTGTCGAGTGCTCGAATTTCTTGTAAATGCTCACCTTTAGTCTTCGATGCTGGGTCTTGTTCTTGCATAGGAGAATCGAAAATAATGTCAAAACATGTCTTGATACTTTGACCATATGATTGGTAGTACTTCAACCACCAATTGATAAAGCAGTTCAACACTCATTCTGAAACTTTGAAAGGTTTGAGCTAAGGGGCTGCTTGCATATGTTATTCTCGTTCATCAGCTCCTTAATATCCTCTTCCTTAGAGATGTAAGCATTAAAAAAATGATTTCTTAGTACAGATGAGTAAGATGTTGGAATAGATTGGCAGGGGCCCATCTGTCGGGCGATTGTATTCGGCAGATAGACATAGAAGCTGGCGTCTTCCTTGTTAGGAGCACCTGCAAAAATGATCTATCGACAGAGGAAATTCAATCAGATCAAAACACACTCCTTTTCAGATGCTATCAATTAAGTGAACCACCTAGGACACTTCCGACGCTCAACATATGGGGTAAAGTTTATTTTGGTGGAATCACAGGCAATAGAATGAAACATCTTGAAAAAAATGGAAAAAGTTGCGCTTCTCATCCTTCGTAAGAGAATCACATGTCAAATAGCAAAGCTTTGGCCCATACAAGCTAGACATGTAACCAGCCAACTCGTCACTTGGAGGCTTGATAGTTAGACATTATTCCAAAATAGCATTTAACAATAGCTGAAGCAGCTAAATAGGGCCTCTGACGTTTTCTTTTCTTGACTGAGCCTTAATATTGTCAATTATTTGGCTCATGCAATGGAAAAGGTTGGCTAAGAGCCATTGTCTTAAGGCCAGTTGGGTATCCTCGTGAATAAGATTGGCTAAAGGTTGAAGGGATTTGACTATATTTATAGATTTAGAGCCAAAGGCATAAATTGACAACCAAAGGAGGATAAAAGCTATATATTCCTCATCCGACACAAAAGATGAACTTTTATGATGAAGGTTTACAAAAAAAAAAACAAAATGTGTTTGGGTGAATACACGTCTATGGTTTAGCAAGGTTGAAGGAATGGATGAATAAACGTTCTTTTTGATCGAAGGCCCGTAACAGCTAATATATCAAAAAGCGTCAAACCCAACATGCCATAAGAAAAGTGGAAGTTGTTGGTGGTCTTATTCTAGAAAAAGACCAATGCCCTAACTATGGAAGGATCAACTCTAAAGGTATGTCGAGAGAGTTGAATAAGGTAAAAAATGTCTAATTATTTCTAAAATTTTCCTTTTTGCGCTTGTGCGCTATCAAGCCAAGCATGGTATCTGTCGACTCTGGAACGAGGTGTTTTGAACATCCTTCTAGCTTTCTAAAAGTAATATATGGGTATCAACGAAACCCGAAGCAAGAATAGCTTCCTTAGGAGCTTTGCAGGGAAATACTGGACAAAGATATTTAGGGAAAGTTTTTGGAGATAGCAAGGGTCCTAGAAACACAGGAAGAGGAGTAGAAGAAGAGTCAATAATAGTGATTATTACCTTTGATCTTTGCCATAGTTCTGATCGATCCAAAACTGGGTCACAGATTATGTTTTTGGCACTGGTGGATTGCTTGACATAAGAAGAAGCTCCGACATTAGAGGATGCCGTTGCTGGTAGTAACTTAAAGTAGTTGGAGGTATTTGGAAAGGGAGTGGCGTGAAAGAGAGAACAATATGAAAATAGCAAAGAAAGTGTACAACTGATTAGGGTTTAGGGTTTTAAAGGAAATGAAACATCAAAAAGGTGAAAATAGCTCACGTGCCGAGATAAAGCAGTCATATTAAAGATAATCATGATCCTAAGTCAAATCCTTAGAAATCCGGTGTCAGTTACGAGGCTATTTAAAATTTAGGGGGCATCTATTAGACGATTATTTTAAAAAATATATAATCATCAATAAAAGTTATGTTGCTTGGCTGACAAGTAATCACCTTTGATGGCGTAACAAAGTAGTGCCGATTGTAAGTGTCAAACTAGTAACCTAGCATAGAAATTTGACAAAAATCAGCAATTCGACAAAAACCAGCAATTTGACAGAGAAGGATTTCGACAAAGGAAAACACAAAGAATGGACAAGTCAACTTGAAATAGTTTGCAACACTATCAAGTCTGTCTAAGTGAAATCGTCGGAAGTCCAGTATTCAATGAACGAGTCCAAAAGATTTAGTTGTGGAATATCGAAGGCACGTTGATTAACCAAGTTGTCGAACATCGAAGATAAGATGGGTAGAAACTGTCGAACAGAAGTCATTAAAGGCAGTTACTTCTATCATCAAGTGATTAAGGTAGTTGTGTCGAATAATGAAAACTGTCACTTACGTAGCGAATAAGTAGATAGGCAGTTATTTCCCTGATTTGCCTATAAATATTAGTTGTTTTGTTATAAACACGGTTGACAACTCTTGATTAAAAATTCTAATATCTCACACGAGTAGATTAACATATTAACATCAAAGTATACTTTCCCTTTTAACATTCCAGTCAATTTAATTCAGAATCTTTATCATTTCTTGCAATTTCATTCCAGTCAATTTACTGCACCTTTCTTTACTTTCTGCATTTTAATCGCTTTCATCTACTTTCTGCATTTAAATTGTTTTCATTTAACTTTATGCATTTTAGTCTCTTTCATCTACTTTCTGCATTTAAATTGTTTTCATTTAACTTTCAACATTTTAATCACTTTCATTTAATTTTCTGCATTTTTAATCGATTTCATGTAAACCTTCTGCACTTTAACCTTCACCAACTTTACATCCTATACTCTATTTTCTGCCATTTACTTTCTGCAATTTATCTTTTTATGCATTTTATATTCTACAATCTACTTTCTATATTTTACTTTACTTTTTTATTGTTTTCATTTAACTTCTTTGCAAAAAGTGTATTTCTAGCCTCATGTTCTTTCGTTGCAGCATTTGGCACATTTTCCATCCCAAACAAGATTACGCATAACTTTGAAATTACATCGCTGTCGATTCTTTTATTTGTTGTCAGATTTGGGTCAAACTAAAAACCACTGTAAACAAAATCATTGCAAAGTTATGCATTTGACTCAAAATATACAACTCCAGACATTTGAATCAATAATTAATACTGAACAAGTCAAGTTATTTTCTGATTTGATCATTAGTATTGGTGAAGGAACTATAAATTATGAAGATATTTGTGAGTCAACTATTGAAATTCCTGACAATTTACTAATCATAGTTGTTGATGATCCTGTATCTTCAATTGTAAAAAGCACATATCCTAATCTCATGAATAATTTAAACAATTTATGTCATGCTTCAAAATCGGATATGTGGCCGGCACGAACCTTGTGCCACCGTAAGCCTATCTGATATCATTATATCTAATCTATTTTCCCAATTTCATTATTATTTATCATTAAACATACGTAATATAATTAAAAATTCATGTATTAACTCAACATATCTAAAACATGTCTTAATCATGCATCATGTAGAAGCCATACAACCAAACAACTTAGATTTCAAAACAATTTAAAGTTTCAAATATATATATATATATATATATATATATATATATATATATATATATATATATATATATATATATATATATATATAAAATAAAGACTGAAATTTGGAAATATTAATTGAATATAAATAAACATTAATTAAAATAGATATTAATTAAACAAATATTAATTTATATATGAATGTTAATTAAAATAAATATAACTAAATATCAAATATTAGTTAAAATAAATATTAATTTATAATGTAAATAACATAAATTTTTATGACTGTATACCATAGACACACAAGGAAAAATGACAACTTACTCGGATTCTTCAAAATTAAAAGAAATAATATTTGAATTTAAAATGAAAATAATAACACATCAATATTCAAGTAACGTATTATCTCGTTGCAATGGAATTTAATTCATATTAAAATAAATAGAATTAATCCTTATAATCAACCAATCTAAATAAAACACATTGTCCAATAAAATAATTGATTCGTTTCATACCCCTTAGATGTCCTAATTGATCACAGAACTTCCTAATCTTAAATAAACCATAACTAGTAACTTGGGACCCACCAAACAAGGGAAAGTTCAACGATAACTTTAGCCCTCTTGCAGATACTCTTTTTTTGCTAATTGATTTGAAAAAAAAATTAAATCAATGAGTGTGAAATAAATATCTTAGTGAGCGAGCCAATTCCCGCCCTAATAAAATCTGCTATGCAAAAGTAATAAAATAAAAGTATAGGCATAAATCACAAATCACAAAAGAAGATACATGCTTGAGAGTTTGCAATTTAGTCAAACAATTCAAACCAACGGAACTAGTATTTGTCAATGACAAAAAAATACCCGAGAGTACCAGTAGGCCCGCTCAACTAATCTTATCAAAATTCGTCATGATGCACAAGCTCATCCTCAACGGTTAGAGCGCCTCACGGATTAAATATGAGCTTAATTTCCTACCGAAGGAATCGTTGTCTCTATTCTAAAAGGTCAAGTCATCTTGTCACCCAGATTTCCTGCTTAACGTGAGAGAGGGTATTATCCCGCCCAAACACAATCAAAGTTCAACCAATTCCAAATAATCATTCAAATAATCATCAATAAAATCATCAATATAATTATCATTCCAATTTCTACCGAATAGTCATAAAGTATTCCAAATTACAAAAAATTGTATTTGTCTCATGAACCATGTCTTTTTTCTAGCGTTTCTCATTAGCAATTTCATCAATAATTGAATTCAATACTCTCCCAAAACTCATCTGAGATTTCCACTTGAATTCATTCTTTCCCACCATGATCGTTATCCATCTTTATACCCTATCACTTTAACATTTAAGACAATATTAAAGAATAATTAATTCACTAACCTAGATTCTAACGAATCCTACTGATCAAATTCTTCTTGATGTAAAAAAAACTTCTATACTATAGATGTTGTATTTTTCAAAAAAGAGAAGAAAAGAGTTTAAATTAGAATTCATGTTCAAATTAGAATTCATGTTCTTGTTGTTACTTGGAAAATAAAACAAAGTATAATCAACTTACCTTAATCTTCTTTCCCTTCCTTAAATGGTAGGCCGAGAGGGGTGGTTGGAGAATGTGATTGAAGTTATGTGGTATGATTGGTGAATGACGAAGGGGTGGGAGATTGGAGGATTATGTGGGACCGTTGAGTAGCAGATATGTGTTGGAGGCATGCTGAAGCCTAGGACGTGAGATAGAGAGAGGGGAGAGCACGACGTGAGGTGTGCGCGTGCTGACAGCAACGTGTGCATATGAGCTTGGTGTGTGTGTGCATGAAGCTTTGGAACCGAGAGGGTGTTGTGCTATGTGCAACCGAGTGGCTTAATTCCAATTGGAGAAAGAGAGATATGTCTGATGGCTAGGACGGATTTTGGGATCTAGGGTTTCTAATTTTTTTTCCTAAGATTAGCTAATTTAATTGTAACTAAAACAAATTTGAATTTGAAAGTGCAGAGGATAACTTTGTTAAATGTTTTAATTAAATATATCATCTTTTATATTATATTATTATAAAAATAATTTCGAAAACTATGTCTCCTAGATTAGGATTTCATTAATTTAATATATAATTCATTAATTACTAAGACTTATTAATATTATAGAATCTTTTTCTTATAAAATTTCGAAAATACCAAAGATAGTCCTAAATAAAATCTGAATTTAAAACTACTAATTATTCTATTGGAATGCAAAAATCTATATAATTTAATCGTTTAAACTCAAAAAGATTTGTTATATAAATCTTAAATTATTTTAAGTAAATATAATATGATTGAATCATATTTCCTTAAGATGTTATTTAGATTAAAATAATAGAAACCAATATTCTTAATTTTTAATATTAGAAGACTTGGTTAGTTAGTTAAGTAACTATTTCTTTTATTTGATTTTTGCATTATCCTTTAGTTGTTTTTCTACAACCTTATTTAATATTAAATATAATTATTTACTTCCATTGTACGGCGTCTACTTTCACCTCAGCCTTATTTTAATTTTATTTTATTCTTATAAACTAATTAATAAATTAATCATACTTCTTATTTCAAAAACTTAATATCTTGAGATTTAGAAGTTATTTTTCATTTCTTATTCAACATCAAGGTTTCCTATAATTTCCTCCATCTATTCTTATACTTTGTACACATTTTGCTACACTCCACAAGATTTCAAAATTTTTTATTTTAATTCCTAAAATTTTCACTTTAATCCCTATATGGCCTAGCATCTCACATTGCTAGTATATAGTCCAAAATCACATACTAAAGCATTACATCACAAACATATATTATACACAATTTGCAAACCAATATGTGTGAAATAAAAATTTAACAATTAAAAATTAAAAATTAAATAGCGGGTATTATAATTTGAGTTACTTCAAGGAAAGAATAATTGTTTCTTTATGGTTGAAAGATGCTGACACCATAAATGAATACATTTTATCTTTACTTTCGGGAGAAGAACAAGAATTTTTACGTTTTGATAGCATCCATAAAGTCAATGCAAATACTGATACAATGGATGATCTCTACACACAAGAATTTTTGAACAATATCAAATTATTTAGTGTTTCAAACCATGAACTAAAGTTGAAGATTAGTGCTCCAATATTGTTACTTAGAAATATTGAGAAATCAATAAATCTTTGTAACGGTAATAGATTGATTATGTCTCGACTTGGTAAGCATGACATTAAAGCAATAATTATTTTTGAAAAAAACATTAGAGAAAAAGTCATGATTCCTATGATAATAATTATTCCATCAGATTCAAGATTGCATTTTCAACTTAAAAGACGTCAGTTTCAAATAACATTGTGTTTTGCAATGACAACTAATAAAATTCAAGGTCACTTTCAATAATTGGTTTGTATCTAGCAAGCTCATTCTTTACACATTGATAGCTATATGTAGAAGTTTCAAGAGTGAAGAGTATAAATAGTTTGAAAATTATGATTCTTGATAAAATGGTAATCCTATCATAACAACATCAAATGTAGTATATAAAAATTTTTTTAATAATTTGTACTAAAGTAAGTAAATATCTAAATTTATTCATATATTATATCTAGATACTGATGAAATATCTGTCAATTGCCCAAGTCGTTACACTAGTTATCATACTAAACTCATATATTGCCCATGAAAATAACAACTTAAAATAAATCAGTTATTAATCTTTCTTTTTATCTATCTATCTATATTCTATATCTATATATTAATAATTTTCTTATACTCCTAAGCATTAATTGCAAACAGTCATTAAATGCTTAATTGTTAGCTACCTTATGTTTTATTTTTTGAATTAATTGGCCCAATTAGAGCATTCTATGTGTTGCTTATGTGGCTTTTTTGCTTCTACTTCTGTTAATATTATACATATGTGGCTACCAAATCCTTTTTTAATCCTATCAATGTCCAAATGATCTTCAATTGTTCTAATTCTCTCTCTCTCTCTCTCTCTCACACACACACACACACACACACACACACACACATATATATCTTGGATTCATACATATTTCTTCTTTTGACTTGAATTTCATGAAGATTGAATCTAGAAGAGCAAACTAGAGTACAAATTCCAAAGCTAATGGCTTGTTATAGACTTCGATAGGTTCCTTTTCATTGAAGGTGTTGCATATCCAAATCTTAAAGGATTCAAATACTTGCCATATTGTCATTTATTGCAATTCAAATTGATATTAAATTAGCATTTTTGTTTCATATTTTTTCACTCTAATTTTCTCTTCTAAATTCAATCTTCCTGTTATTCAAGTTAAAAAGATGAAAAATGATAATATGAACTCCAAATGAGAGAGAGAGAGAACTAAGAGTCTAGGAGACTAGGAATAGGACAATTGAAGATGACGTGGAAGCTAACTTAGGATGTTGACAGGAGAAAAAAAAGGATTATTTGATAGCCACATATGCATAATATTAGCAGAGGTTAATTTCAAACTAACGAGATTATAAAAATTTGATAATTGTGGGGACCAAATTAAAAATTTTGAAATTATAGGGATCCAATTAAAAATTGGTATAAACTATTGACATACTAAACTCATTTACTGTTCACATAAATAGCAATTGAAACAAACTAACCTCAGTATTAATTAGAGGAGATTTCTTAAATACATCTATTCTAGCAAGCTATATTGTACAACTGCATTAATTACACCGACTGACTATCTAATTGTTGTGCAAACCAGTTCTAATACATCCCCAAACAAGAGCATACATGGGAACATTTCGGGGAATTTTTTTTTTCTCTTGAGGAATCAGAAAGAAAATCTTGCAAATGAAAAAGCAGCATGGAGAAGGAGATTTGACTACAAGTTTGCAACGGAAAATTTGAACCAACGACACCAAAGGATAAAGCTATTGGAAATTCTCAGGTCTTATTTTGAGGATGGGAGGAATTCAACTTGCCTTCTTGGGACGCGCTTGGTGCTGTTCCTTATGGCCTTCTTTATATATACGAATCCATTGATTCTAGATGACTTTTGTTGTTAAGCTGAAAGCTTAGTTTCTCTTCGAATTTAGTTTCTCTTCTTTATATAAACAAATCCACAGATTTGGTTGTGGCTTGATCTTGTAGTTCTTTTCCAGTTGTAATATCCTTAGCCATGAGAGGTGCTGCTAGCTTGATGTGTGAAAATTCAAATTAAGTAATTTAATTATTTTATTTTATTATTGATGGTGGATATGGTGGTACAAATATTTTAGGTTGTGATGCTTTAAGTAGAATTAAAATTGAATTATTATATATTGTGTTGTCCTATTTTAAAATAGGACTTAATTGGTTTTAGTTGGAGAATTTTATTTTATTTTAATTCTAATGTTATTTTATTTTGATATGTGTTTCTATATTTTCATAGTGAATTATATCTCTTCAAATTTTAAAAATTAATTATATGATTGATTTAGAGACCATATTTTGTACTAGAGTAATTTTTGTGTGCAACAAGATTAAATCTTAATTAGAAAATCGGAATTGACTTAGGATGAGTCACAGGACTCAATTGTAATTTTCTGTTTTCTTTAGCACTTGGAATCAACCACTATACTGAAGCTACTCACTCACATATCACTCAATACACTCCTCTTCTTCATTTCGGCTTCCACCTTCCCCATTCGCATCGAACTTATGTTCCTTCTGCTGGCTAGAGTTGCACATCGGTTCTTCCCAATTTCAGTAGAAAAACCAAGTAAGTGAGCTATGGGTTTCCTTGTATTCAGTTTTCCCCTTCTTCTATTTCTTCTTCCTTAGCCGTGAACCCTAGTTAGAAAGGGTGAGGGGAAAATCTAATTTAAATGGAAATGAAGTGGTTGTAATGTTATAAAATCTTGATTAGTGAACATTTAGGAGCATTTCTATGTAGAAATGATGGAAAAGAAGGAGGTTGGTGTTGAGAACGAAAAGAGAGTTGGAAAGGGAGGGTTTTATTTTGATTTGTTTCTGAATTGGTTAAAGGATGCTTAGGACTGAATCTTCTGCACTTTGGAACTATTTTATTGGGCATTATGTTCGCTGAATGTTCCTGTAATTTGGGCAGCAAACAGAGCAAAATTTTGCAGAATTTTGTTGCTGTTTTGTAGCTAGACAGCATGGGAAATTCTGTAAAATTCTGTAGTAAAATTCCTCTATTATGCAGCAGAAATCTTGCTATTGTAGGAGCATATTTTTGCTGCCATAGGAACCAAATTTTTGTTGTTATGACAGTAGAATTTTAGTGTTATGACAACAGTAATTTTTCTCTCTTTAGCCCTCTTTTACTTACAAAATCTAGCTTTAATGTGTTCTTTTATTTCCATTTAATTGCATTTTAGGGAATCCTTGGGAATCATCTTCTAGCACTTTCTATATTATTAGCTTGCAAAAACAAAGGTAGTTAGTGCCACATTGAGGTGAGTATGATGACATTGTCCAACTTATTTTTTTTAAAAACTTTTAACATCATGCATCATAGAGGCAAGAATGGAAATGGTATGTTCTTAAACTTAGTTTAAGTACTTATATGCTTAATGATCTTATTTTGTTGAGTATTCACATTCTAGGAAATTCTTATTACGTAGAAAGTCACTCTTGGAAAATTCATGTATTGGCAATGTTAGCTAGAAATTAATATGGTTAATGTTGTATTAATTATGTTGTGCTGGAAACTTGAATGCATGTTATGAATGCAATTGTGGTTTGATGATGATTATTGTTTGTGTTTGATTCATGGTGGTGCACCCCATGGGAGGAATTAAAGGAGTTATAAGGGTGGAGATTTTCTCTTTCTTGGAGAGATAAGGGTGGATGCCACTAGGGGGCCGCAGGGAATAATCCACTGGTACCGTGGACGATATGATTGGTACGGGACTTGTGTTATGCATTATATGATTTATACTTCTCTTTATATTTGTAACTAATGTGAACTTTTAAATTGTAGATATCTCTATGATGCTAGATTGATAGATTTAGTTTTACTAGATGATTTTATCCATTCACTGAGTATTTCATTATTCATCGTGTTATTTTACAACATTTCAGAGTCCGTAACTGATGCGGGGGATTGTCCAAGGGAGTAGTCGACTAATTCCATACTGACCTTCTTGTATCTTAGGTTGGTCATGTTGTTTCTTATGAAATTTAAACCATTTTGTTGGACTATAAATGTCGCTCTGTGATCACATAAGTCTCCTAAAATTTTGTGGATGGGCTATGTAGAAATATGATACATTATTTGTTTCCTTACAAACTTGTTGCTCGGAAGTTGATACTTTGATGTTATTTCAATTTGGAAATATTGTAAGCTTACTTTAATCCTTTTGTGGCATTGTGGAAAATGTTGGGATATTATTACATATATTGAAAGAATATGGAATATCTATGGTATATTTGAATGATATGAGCTTGAATTAATTTTAAATGTTAGGTCCCATGTACATGTGATTAGTATTCATAGAGTTGAAATTTTTTTATGAAATGTTACTTCCATTAGGTTCACAATATGATGGAAAAATCACTATCGTGCTGGTCACATTTTTAGGATGTAACACTAGTAGCCTCGAAAATTTTCAGAATGTAAGGCTAAGTAAACTCCATGATTTCTTGATAATATTTTTTATCCCTTTCATTTGCACTGCAGGTTGATAATAGAAACTCCTCAGTGGCCAAGTACGCCAGAACCGACGGTGCGTGATGTCTTTCATTTTATATTTTTGTGACCTAATTTTTCCTTTATTTATGCGTATGGAATTGTTGTTATTGCCTTTTTTTTCCCTCTCCCTCCCTATTGTATCTAAAATTACTATGCACATACGAAACGACATACTGTAATCCATGCCTACGCAGGAAGGCACATTTCCTTACTTACCCAGTCACCACACACCCTATGTTTCCTGAAGATTTGATATACTCTAAATATTTAAGGATACTCAAATCCTTACCCATGCCTTATGCTCTGATGTATTCTGACTGTATTTGTTTATAGGTAGTCGTAGGGAAGATGATTGGACGTGTCCTATCTGTGGCAATGTTATTTTTTCTCTTGTAGTTTATCCATCCACTGCTCGATATCATTATATACTGTAGAACATCTTCATTATGACAATTGATCACTGTATTTGCTATTCCTTTCTAAGTGGCTGGCAGGCTTTTTCATTTTCTTTTTATATTTAGGGTTTGTCCTTAGAAATTCTAAATGTTGCATTATTTCTTACTTTGTTCATGCTCTTGAACAACAAGTGTTTGGATCGAAATTTTGAAGTAATATTTATGCAATTATTAGATTCGAGAAAGGAACATAGGGGGAAGTATTAAGCAAAACAGAGGTGCCTTCTGGCTCCTAGCGATGTGCAGAGATCATCGGTGGTAATGGACACCTCTATACTGTTAGATATGATAGATATCAGAGTACTACTAGTGAGGAAATTGTGGAGAGGGTATCTAGGAAAGCCATAAGGCCATGCCCTCCTTGTAATATCCCAAGAATTTATATGAATATTTAAAGTCTAATTTGAAGTTTAGTGAAAAATTTAATTACGTGAAAAATTTACTTTTTGAATTAGTGAAAAAATGTGGGAATAGAAATTTTAATTTTTAATTTAGGAAATTTTTACAAATTCTCAAGGACTAAAGTGAAAAGAAAAGGAAGTATAGAGGACTTTTGAGAAATGACCAAGTAGGGACCCGAGAAGGAGAATAGAGCTTATGGGAATGAATTATGAGTCCGGTACCGAAAGGATGATGTATTTGGAATTAAAGTGGAGTTTGAGATATTGAAAGGGACTAAAGTGAAATAAGAAAATCTGTGGGGTACCTAGGATTTAGAAACACCTGAGCTGAGATTTTATGAATTTGCTTTTGCTAGTCTTGACTGAGGGTCAATTGCAGAGCAAGTGATAATTTCACCCCGGGCGAGTAAATAGGTGGCCTCACCTATTTTTTCTTCATTTTTTCTCCTTTCCTCTTTCTCTCTTCACCTTCTCTCCTCTCTTTCTCTCTCTACACTCCAACTCCACAACTGGGCTTTGGAAGGTGGATCTCGGGCTACGGGGCGAGCCTCTAGGAGCCAAGCAACGTAGGGAAAGCAAGGAATCGAGGAATGGTCAAAGTGTAAA
Source organism: Biancaea sappan (assembly GCA_037074585.1). Classification (NCBI taxonomy): domain Eukaryota; kingdom Viridiplantae; phylum Streptophyta; class Magnoliopsida; order Fabales; family Fabaceae; genus Biancaea; species Biancaea sappan. Next base: position 12,868,288 of record CM073491.1, on the reverse strand, counting down.
GTGGGAGTGCCGAGAGCGTGAAATCTAGGTGAGTGGGTTAATACTTGCTATGATTAAATATCTGTTATTGACTTTTTGCATCATAGTGGAAATATGTTGTATATCCAAGTTTGAAGAGGATGATGTGGAACGTATCTGGTAATGTATATAATTATATTTTCTTATTTTCCCATGAATGGAGGTTATATGATGGATTGTGAATGTAATACCCGTTAATTTCATAATATAATTCGCTTAAGAGTATTTTAGAATTCTACAACGTTACTTTAGTTATTTATTTTGGTCATTTTTAATTTTCATATTTAATTGTTCTCTTTGAATATTATTTATGAAAATTGAGTTAAATGACTGGACTAAATATTTGCACAATGAGGGATATATTCTAAGAATGGTGAAATTCATGGAAAAGTGGTTTCAGAATGGTCCATTAGTCCATTTATTGTAAATTGACTGGATGGGTTTGGATGTTGAGTTATGGATACCCATGGGTTATTGAATAACCCATTAGAAATATTTAATATAAAGTTTCAATAGTACCCCTCATTTTTTTTCACTCAGCCGAAGGAAGCCAGAAAGCATTTCTCTCTCAGTTCTTCATTTTCTTCTCAAATCCTTCCCTTGATCTTCAGAGTTTCGATTATTTGTTCGGTTCAAAAGCTTTGTAAGGATCAAAGGTAAGCTTTAATCCGATTATTTTCCTTAAATTTCAGTTTATGTAGAAGATCAGAGGAGGTTTTGTTCTTGAAGATTTTGATGATAATTCATGAATCTCAGTAGTTTTAGAAGTTATATTTGAGTTATAATCGGTTAACAGAGTTGAAATTCAGGTTTTGAAACAAGAAAGGAAAGGATGAATTTTTGAAAGATTTTTCTGCAAAAATTCGAGTTACTATAGCGACCAGAGATTTCGGAAAAATTCTGGAAAATTTTCTTCGGGCTACTGTAGCAGTACTGTAGTGTCGGTAGTCAACGGTACTGTAGCAGTCAACGTTACTGTAGCAAACCGACACTGTAGCAAACTGTTACTGTAGCAAACCGTACTGTAGCAACCCGTTACTGTAGCAGTCAGAAAATTTTACGTATTTTCGTGATTTTGTTTCCTTTCTTATGATTCCTTGTAATATATTTTACTAGGAAATTTTCCTACACAAATTCTAGTGTGGAACAAGGTAAACTTGGACAAACATCAAGGTGAGTGAATAACCTTGCTCAGCTAATTTGATATTACTAGTCAAAGTACAATATAAGTCCCATTTACAATATTATTTGGATAATAAGCAATTAATTTTTCATATGGGAGTATATGATGATCAGTAGAAATAAGAGTATGAAGAAATTATTTATTTCATGACAATTGTACTATGTGATGAATTCTCACTATTTTATTAATGAGTAAAGATCTACGGGATCTAATACACGAGTGTGAAAGGGTTAAAGTCCCATACTACTCAGTGTATATCTAAGAAATCTTATACACGAGTTTGAAAGGGTTAAAGTCCCATACTACTCAGTGCATATCTATGAAATATATACACGAGTTAAAAGGGTTAAAGTCCCATACTACTCGGTGTATACCTATGAGATCTTATTCATGAGTTTGAAAGGGTTAGAGTCCCATACTACTCGGTGTATATCTATGAAATCTTATTCATGAGTTTGAAAGGGTTAGAGACCCATACTACTCGATGTATAAGACAATTAATTATATGAGTAAATGTGGTATTTGTACTTTTGATATTTTATATAGTACAGTTATTTACTTACTGAGTTTTTAAATAGACTCACACTCCCTATGATTATTTTTTTCAGATACAGAAAATAAAGAACAAGAGTATCCGTTTGAAGATTAGAAGCCCCTTGAGATTATTCTCTATTTCTGTCTGGTGGGACACCAGTACTTATTAATGTGGATATTAGAAACGCTCTGTACTTTCTATAGGTCTCCTAGGCTTGCGATGAGATAGAAATATCAGACTATGTATGTCTATATTTGCTTATCATATGAATATAATTCTGTAGTGTGGAATGAATGATTAAGGTTGAATGTAAAACCTTACAGAATATATGTATATAACGTATGTTTGAGAATTATATCAAATGAGTAGTATCTTTTCACATGCTCAATTTTTGGGATGTGACAAATTTGGTATCAGAGGAAAGGTTTTATAGGTCCCCTATAGAGTACAGAGCAAAGTGATCTTTGTGGGCCCTTCCCTATTGTCATGAGCCGCGGCATGACCATAGGATTAGGTTCCATAAAAGACCTTGTAGAGTATAACGTCATTTTATAGATAACTTCTCAGTGGGGCTAGAAAGTGATATTTTGTTTATGTCTGAAAATTGTTTGTTATGTGTGTAGATCTGTGACAGATCAATGTCAGAAGGATCTTCTAATAATAATGAGCATATGGGTCCAAGGAAGGCCATAAATCCACCAGTACATGTGCAAGATGATCCTAACCGTGGTGATAGTTTACATGCTCAAAGTACTGAGGGTGCAACTAGTGAGCAAGCAAGAAGAGTCGAACCTGATGCTCACGTTGGTAATGCAACTATTGCACATGTGATTCATTTGATGAATGAACGATTTGACCGATTTGAGGCTGAAATGAGAGGTCGAGCTGCACAAGCTAACCTGCCAGTGGATCCTCCTATTGTTGAAGCTGAAAATGTACCACCAGCTCCGTTAGCGGGAGGAGTTAATGTAAGAGAGGTAAGAATGTCTGAATTCCAGAAAATGAGGCCTCCTACTTTTTCAGGGGAAGATCCCAAAGAGGACCCACAATGTTTCCTTGAAGATTGTGAAGCAATCTGTGATGCTATAGGGTGTTCTCCTACTCAAAAGGTAGAATTCACTTCCTTTCAGTTAAAAGGTAGGGCTGGTAAATGGTGGAGGAACTGGAAGAAAGCTAGAATTCAAGGCGCACCGCCAGTTATGTGGACAGAATTTTACAGATTGGTTATGGATGAATTTCTTCCGGCAAGTGAACGATCATCCAGGACCAGAGATTTTCTGTATCTACGACAGGGAACCATGACTGTGGATGAATATTCAGCTCAGTTTGTTAAATTATCTGAATATGCCCCTGAAATAATTCCTTCTGAAAGGAAGAAAATAGAAAAGTTTGTGGAAGGGCTTCGTGATGCCTTATATGATCAAGTGGGTTCTAATATGAACGATTACTCTTCGTACTCAGAGGCTGTTGATGTGGCCCGAAGAATGGAAAAGAGGTCAAAGAATAAAGAAGAGTATCGTCAAAAGAAGAAAGCTAGATATAGAAGATCTTTTGATCAAGGGGAAGACTCAGGGACTTTGAAACCCTTTACTGCATCACAACATGCTCCAGCCACTCCTACTAAGTCATCTTATTCTACAGCCAGTGTGGCTAAGCCTCGTTTAGAGAACAGGGGTGGTTTTAGCTCTTCTAGTAGAGGAGGTACTCATGGTAGAAGGGAAAAACCTCAATGTCCTGAATGTGGAAAGTTTCACTTCGGAGAATGCAGGTTAAACACTGTTGGTACAGGCTGTTTTCACTGTGGACAAAAAGGACATTTTATAAGGGAGTGCCCTAAGCTCATGACAAGACCAGGTCAAGGGTCTACTTTGCCACCTCGGCCACAGTCTATTTCTGCTTCTATTACTCAAACACCAACCCCTTCAATAGGGGGTAGTATGGGAAGAGGTTCTGGAAGAGGCCAAGGTGACCGTGGAAAACAAGCTGCTGGCAGAGGAAATGCAAGAGTATATGCTCTAACCCGACAGGATGCTCAAACATCCAATGCTGTAGTTACAGGTATATTATCTGTTAATACTTTTGCTGCACGTATTTTGTTTGACCCCGGTTCTACTCACTCATATGTGTCGCCCTTATTTGCCAAGAGATTTGCATTTGATTCGATTATTCTTAAAGAACCATTCTTGGTTTCCACACCGATGAGAGAGACTTTGATGGTTAAAACATGTTATCGTTCTTGTAAAATAATCGTTGGAGGCATGGAAACTGAGATAGATCTTATGGTTCTCAATATGTTAGATTTTGATGTGATTCTAGGGATGGACTGGCTATCTTCTTGTCATGCTACTATAAATTGTCGTGACAAAGTTATTTCCTTTAATATACCGGGGAGGAGTAATTTTGTGTTTCAAGGAGATCGAAGTGATGTACCTTGCAACATGATATCTATGTTAAGTGCCCAGCGTATGTTGCGAAAGGGATGTCAGGGATTTCTAGCTTTTATCAAAGATTTAGAAAAGAAAGAACAGAAGTTAGAAGACATTCATGTGGTTAATGAATTCCCAGATGTGTTCCCAGAAGATTTACCTGGATTACCGCCAGAAAGAGATATTGAGTTCAGTATTGATTTGGTCCCAGACACACGACCAATTTCTATTCCACCTTATCGTATGGCTCTTGTTGAGCTAAAAGAACTCAAAGAACAATTGGAAGATTTGTTGAACAAAGGGTTCATTCGCCCAAGTTTTTCACCTTGGGGTGCTCCTGTTCTTTTTGTGAAAAAGAAAGATGGTTCTATGAGATTATGTATAGATTATCGTCAGCTGAATAAAGTCACAGTGAAGAATAAGTATCCTTTACCAAGGATAGATGATTTGTTTGATCAGCTTCAAGGAGCAAAATACTTCTCAAAGATTGATCTAAGGTCTGGATATCATCAGTTACGAATTAAGAATGATGATATACCTAAGACTGCTTTTCGTACACGGTATGGACATTATGAGTTTCTTGTGATGTCTTTTGGGTTGACAAATGCACCAGCAGCATTTATGGATTTAATGAACAGAGTGTTTAAATCCTTCCTTGATAAGTTTGTAATTGTATTTATTGATGATATTTTGGTGTATTCAAAGAGTCATAAAGAACATACTGAGCATTTGAGAATAGTGATTCAGACTTTGAGAGAGCATCAGTTGTACGCAAAGCTCTCAAAATGTGAATTCTGGATGAGTCATGTAACATTTTTGGGACATGTTATTTCCCAAGAAGGTATTCATATAGATCCAAGTAAAATTGAAGCAGTAAAACAATGGCCTAGACCAACAACTGTGTCTGAAGTACGTAGTTTTCTTGGCTTAGCAGGGTATTACCGTCGCTTTGTCAAAGATTTCTCTAAGACGGCTCTCCCATTAAATAAGTTAACCCGAAAGAATGTTAAATACATTTGGGATGATTCATGTGAACAAAGTTTCACCCAATTGAAAGAGTGTTTAACTTCTGTACCAGTCTTAACCCTACCATCAGGACCAGGGGGTTACTCTGTATTCTGTGATGCCTCAAGGATAGGCTTAGGGTGTGTATTGATGCAACATGGTAAAGTCATAGCTTATGGCTCACATCAGCTTAAAAAGCATGAATTGAATTACCCAACTCATGATTTGGAAATGGCAGCTGTAGTGTTTGCCCTAAAGATATGGAGACATTACTTGTATGGGAAAACTTGTAAAATTTTTACAGATCACAAAAGCCTTAAGTACATTTTTGAGCAAAGAGATCTCAATCTAAGGCAACGAAGGTGGATGGAACTTCTGAAAGATTATGATTGTACCATCCTTTACCATCCAGGTAAAGCAAATGTAGTGGCTGATGCTCTAAGTCGAAAGTCTATGGGAAGTTTAGCTCACATTGCCACTATAAGGAGGTCTCTAATACATGAACTACAAGAATTGAAAGCTGATGGAGTATTCTTCGAGATCACTGAGTCAGGTACATTTCTGGCTCATTTAACAGTTAGATCATCCCTTGTTGAAAAAGTAAAAGCAACTTTAGAAGGTGACATTGATATGGTCAAAGTCAGAGATAAGGCAAGGCAAGGTCTAGCACCAAATTTCTTGGTAGATGAAGAGGGAGTCTTATGGTTTAATGGGAGACTCTGTGTCCCCAACATTGAATCTTTGAAACATGAAATCTTAATGGAAGCTCATGGTTCACCCTACGTTGTACATCCTGGTGCTGTGAAAATGTATCAGGACTTGAAACAAGTTTACTGGTGGGAGGGCATGAAGCGAGACGTGACTGACTTTGTAGCTCGATGTTTGACTTGTCAGCAAGTTAAAGCTGAACATCGACGACCACCTGGATTGATGCAAAAACTAGATATTCCCAAGTGGAAGTGGGAAAGGATCACTATGGATTTTGTAGTAGGTTTACCTCGGTCAACAAAAGGAAATGACTCAATATGGGTCATAGTGGATCGACTTACTAAGTCAGCACATTTTCTTCCTGTTCATACCACTTTCAGTGTAGCAAACTTGCTCGACTTTATGTTAAAGAAATAGTGAAACTTCATGGTGTACCAATATCCATTATATCAGATCGAGTACCTCAGTTTACTTCTCGGTTCTGGAAAGTCTTTCAAGAGGCTTTGGGTACCAAAGTGAATCTTAGCACAGCATTCCATCCTCAGACTGATGGACAGTCCGAAAGGACAATTCAGACTTTAGAGGATATGCTAAGAGCTTGTGTGATGGATTTCAGTGGAAGTTGGGAAGATCATTTGTCTCTTATTGAATTTGCTTATAACAACAGTTACCAAGCCAGTATTCAGATGGCACCTTTTGAGGCTTTATATGGGAGACGGTGTCGATCTCCTATAGGTTGGTTTGAACTTGGTGAAACCAAAATATTTGGACCTGAGATGATACAGGAAGATATAAATAAAGTTAAACTGATCAGAGAGAAGTTGTTAACTGCTCAGAGTAGACAGAAGTCTTATGCGGACAACCGACGACGTGACCTTGAATTTGCAATAGGTGATATGGTTTTCTTACGAATCTCACCTATGAAGGGAGTAATGAGATTCGGGAAGAAAGGCAAGCTTAGTCCGAGGTATGTTGGCCCATATGAGGTTGTAGACAGAGTGGGTAATGTGGCATATCGCCTAGACCTACCTTCCAACCTAGAGGGAGTTCATCCAATATTTCATGTGTCCATGCTACGGAAGTATCTTCCTGATCCTTCTCATGTCATTCAACCCCAAGAAGTTCATTTTGATGAAACTCTCACCTACGAAGAGGTACTAGTAGCTATCCTTGATAGAAAAGTCAAGAAATTGCGCACTAAAGAAATTCCTACTGTCAAGGTTCTTTGGAGAAATCATTCTCGCGAGGAAGGTACGTGGGAGGCAGAAGATGAAATGTGGAAAAACTATCCACATTTATTTGAAACTTGAGGTAAGATTTTAATTCGGAGGACCGAATTCTTTTAAGGGGGGTAGAATGTAATACCCGTTAATTTCAGAATATAATTCGCTTAAGAGTATTTTAGAATTCTACAACGTTACTTTAGTTATTTATTTTGGTCATTTTTAATTTTCATATTTAATTGTTCTCTTTGAATATTATTTATGAAAATTGAGTTAAATGACTGGACTAAATATTTGCACAATGAAGGATATATTCTAAGAATGGTGAAATTCATGGAAAAGTGGTTTCAGAATGGTCCATTAGTCCATTTATTGTAAATTGACTGGATGGGTTTGGATGTTGGGTTATGGATACCCATGGGTTATTGAATAACCCATTAGAAATATTTAATATAAAGTTTCAATAGTACCCCTCATTTTTTTTCACTCAGCCGAAGGAAGCCAGAAAGCATTTCTCTCTCAGTTCTTCATTTTCTTCTCAAATCCTTCCCTTGATCTTCAGAGTTTCGATTATTTGTTCGGTTCAAAAGCTTTGTAAGGATCAAAGGTAAGCTTTAATCCGATTATTTTCCTTAAATTTCAGTTTATGTAGAAGATCAGAGGAGGTTTTGTTCTTGAAGATTTTGATGATAATTCATGAATCTCAGTAGTTTTAGAAGTTATATTTGAGTTATAATCGGTTAACAGAGTTGAAATTCTGGTTTTGAAACAAGAAAGGAAAGGATGAATTTTTGAAAGATTTTTCTGCAAAAATTCGAGTTACTGTAGCGACCAGAGATTTCGGAAAAATCCTGGAAAATTTTCTTCGGGCTACTGTAGCAGTACTGTAGTGTCGGTAGTCAACGGTACTGTAGCAGTCAACGTTACTGTAGCAAACCGACACTGTAGCAAACCGTTACTGTAGCAAACCGTACTGTAGCAACCCGTTACTGTAGCAGTCAGAAAATTTTACGTATTTTCGTGATTTTGTTTCCTTTCTTATGATTCCTTGTAATATATTTTACTAGGAAATTTTCCTACACAAATTCTAGTGTGGAACAAGGTAAACTTGGACAAACATCAAGGTGAGTGAATAACCTTGCTCAGCTAATTTGATATTACTAGTCAAAGTACAATATAAGTCCCATTTACAATATTATTTGGATAATAAGCAATTAATTTTTCATATGGGAGTATATGATGATCAGTAGAAATAAGAGTATGAAGAAATTATTTATTTCATGACAATTGTACTATGTGATGAATTCTCACTATTTTATTAATGAGTAAAGATCTACGGGATCTAATACACGAGTGTGAAAGGGTTAAAGTCCCATACTACTCAGTGTATATCTAAGAAATCTTATACACGAGTTTGAAAGGGTTAAAGTCCCATACTACTCAGTGCATATCTATGAAATATATACACGAGTTAAAAGGGTTAAAGTCCCATACTACTCGGTGTATACCTATGAGATCTTATTCATGAGTTTGAAAGGGTTAGAGTCCCATACTACTCGGTGTATATCTATGAAATCTTATTCATGAGTTTGAAAGGGTTAGAGACCCATACTACTCGATGTATAAGACAATTAATTATATGAGTAAATGTGGTATTTGTACTTTTGATATTTTATATAGTACAGTTATTTACTTACTGAGTTTTTAAATAGACTCACACTCCCTATGATTATTTTTTTCAGATACAGAAAATAAAGAACAAGAGTATCCGTTTGAAGATTAGAAGCCCCTTGAGATTATTCTCTATTTCTGTCTGGTGGGACACCAGTACTTATTAATGTGGATATTAGAAACGCTCTGTACTTTCTATAGGTCTCCTAGGCTTGCGATGAGATAGAAATATCAGACTATGTATGTCTATATTTGCTTATCATATGAATATAATTCTGTAGTGTGGAATGAATGATTAAGGTTGAATGTAAAACCTTACAGAATATATGTATATAACGTATGTTTGAGAATTATATCAAATGAGTAGTATCTTTTCACATGCTCAATTTTTGGGATGTGACAGTGAATAGCATGTGAACTGAGTTGAATAATTGTTCTATATTATGGGTTATGTTGTATACATGCTATGTTGCTGGAACCACATTGATTATGTTGTGGCTTGAATTGTAAATGACTGAGTTGTGTATGTGGCTCAAGATTATGATTGAGGATGTTTTTATATGTGATTGTGATTGTGTTTGACTGGAAAGGAAAGGCATGGTGGTGCACCCCATGGAGAAATTTATGTGAAGTTATAAGGGTGGAGATTATAAACGGAGCGATAAGGGTGGATGCGGAGGGGGCCGCGGGCAACGATCCAGAGGTATTCTGGACGACCCGGTTGGTACAGAAAATGTGTGTGAAATTGATTTCACCTATTGCTGTTGTGAATTTTGAATTATGTTGAAATGTATTTGATTTACTTGGATATTGTTGTGAAGTATTATGGCAAAACCACGAAAGTCAATATTCGGTGGATTTGCGGCCGATTTACACTTGGTTTTTCCATTTCTCTCGTTGGCATTTTCTGAAATTGAAAGAAGTCGACAATGTAGCCATTACAGAGTGTCTTGGATGTTTTCACGATGAACTAAAATGTATTTTTATGCTTTCTTGTATTGTTGTTGAAAGCCTTCAGTTGAGTATAATATACATGATTGATTGAATTATACTGTGATTATATGTATCTAAATACATATGATATGTATGTATGTTATTCATGCATAGAGAGTGAAGGCTATTTGTTATGGCCAGTAATAATATGTAATGATTCTACATATATTCAGAGAATGAGAAGTCTGAAATTTAAAAGGACTTGAATAGATGAAAATATATAGATAATGATGTATCTCCATGTTTATACATATATATATATATATATATATATATGCTCGTAGAGGCAAGTGAAAGGTAAAATTTTTCTCTCACTTTATGGAACGCTTGATGTGTAGATGTGAGAAGTTTTTATTTTAATATGTATGTTTGAAAATGTGTAAGCTTAGGGCAAAGCCACGGATTAGAAACCTAGATAAGGCTAATATGAAGCTACCCGTTCATGGAGTAATATCTCGATTTAGAATTATTGGATAAGACAAATACAGAGTTAAGAAGTCATAAATTGAAGCGGCGATTAGTTGAATAATTTGAGCAAGAGTCAAAAGTTAGCCGAAATTTTTAAGGAAATCTTTTGTACTAGATTATATTTTGTTATTTTCTGGCATGCTTATCAGAAACCGTTGGCATTGCGTCGGATAAGGTCTGTAGGTCATCGATGTAAAGGTTTTGTAGCCCTAAATTTCGTCTATATATAATGGATGCCCCATTACGCTGCTCACTACACTAAGAGTTTATATCTATAAGCTTTCTAGCATCAAACTTCTCCTTCTGTACAACCTTTATAGCTCAGAAAAATATGGCCGGCAATAAATCTTTCAATTTAAACTTTGAGGCTGGCAAGGTAGAGCTGGATCTAAATCTTAGCCTGGAGAATTATAAGAATAAGAGATCTATGGAAGAGTCACCAGAGGCTAAGAAAAGAAAAAGGGATGTAGTAGAGTTAGAGGATGTTAGCATAGCAACATCTTCTAATAATGAGCTTGCGCTTATGAGACAAAAGATGGAGGACTTGGAAAGATTGATAAACCGCCACTTTGAGGAACAGGGGAGATTGATAAATCGTCTCTTTACAGAACAGGAGAAGCTTTTTAACTGTCATTTTAGGGAATTGGCGAATAGAGTTGATAGACATTCGATGTTTGCAACTCAAAATTTTTGTGACCAACAAGCGAGATGTATTGACTGTATGAATGGAGTGACTTCTGCACTTCGCCAAATTTCCCAGACGTTTCCTCCCGAAACTCTTTCTAGACTGCAACGATTAACTTCCTGCTTAAGGTCTGAAGTACCTTCTTCTTCTAGACCTGGAGCACCTTCTGTATTTCAAAAGCCTCCTCGTTCTTAATTTATCCTTTCTTTTGTTTGTACCTAAAGCTGATGTTTAATCTAATGTTTACGTATTAAAATTATCTGTTTTGTAAATCAAGTTCAGCTTGTTGCTTGTAACTTATGTATTAGAAATAAAAATTTTCGTATTTGATTTTTTTTGTTGAGGCAATTCTTTTACTGAAGAAACTTGAGAAATAAAAATATGTTGAACTTGTTATATTTTGTACTTGATTGTGAAAATTCTAAGAGAGAGAATGAGATATAGACAAAATATCTGCATTTGTTTTAATCTTGAGGTAAGTTTTGAATTCGGAGGACCGAATTCTTTTAAGGGGGGGAGAATGTAATATCCCAAGAATTTATATGAATATTTAAAGTCTAATTTGAAGTTTAGTGAAAAATTTAATTACGTGAAAAATTTGCTTTTTGAATTAGTGAAGAAAATGTGGGAATAGAAATTTTAATTTTTAATTTAGGAAATTTTTACAAATTCTCAAGGACTAAAGTGAAAAGAAAAGGAAGTATAGAGGACTTTTGAGAAATGACCAAGTAGGGACCCGAGAAGGAGAATAGAGCTTATGGGAATGAATTATGAGTCCGGTACCGAAAGGATGATGGATTTGGGATTAAAGTGGAGTTTGAGATATTGAGAGGGACTAAAGTGAAATAAGGAAATCTGTGGGGCACCTAGGATTTAGAAACACCTGAGGTGAGATTTTATGAATTTGCTTTTGCTAGTCTTGACTGAGGGTCAATTGCAAAGCAAGTGATAATTTCACCCCGGGCGAGTAAATAGGTGGCCTCACCTATTTTTTCTTCATTTTTTCTCCTTTCCTCTTTCTCTCTTCACCTTCTCTCCTCTCTTTCTCTCTCTATACTCCAACTCCACAACTGGGCTTTGGAAGGTGGATCTCGGGCTACGGGGCGAGCCTCTAGGAGCCAAGCAACGTAGGGAAAGCAAGGAATCGAGGAATGGTCAAAGTGCAAAGTGGGAGTGCCGAGAGCGTGAAATCTAGGTGAGTGGGTTAATACTTGCTATGATTAAATATCTGTTATTGACTTTTTGCATCATAGTGGAAATATGTTGTATATCCAAGTTTGAAGAGGATGATGTGGAACGTATCTGGTAATGTATATAATTATATTTTCTTATTTTCCCATGAATGGAGGTTATATGATGGATTGTGAATGGCATGTGAACTGAGTTGAATAATTGTTCTATATTATGGGTTATGTTGTATACATGCTATGTTGCTGGAACCACATTGATTATGTTGTGGCTTGAATTGTAAATGACTGAGTTGTGTATGTGGCTCAAGATTATGATTGAGGATGTTTTTATATGTGATTGTGATTGTGTTTGACTGGAAAGGAAAGGCATGGTGGTGCACCCCATGGAGAAATTTATGTGAAGTTATAAGGGTGGAGATTATAAACGGAGCGATAAGGGTGGATGCGGCGGGGGCCGCGGGCAACGATCCAGAGGTATTCTGGACGACCCGGTTGGTACAGAAAATGTGTGTGAAATTGATTTCACCTATTGCTGTTGTGAATTTTGAATTATGTTGAAATGTATTTGATTTACTTGGATATTGTTGTGAAGTATTATGGCAAAACCACGAAAGTCAATATTCGGTGGATTTGCGGCCGATTTACACTTGGTTTTTCCATTTCTCTCGTTGGCATTTTCTGAAATTGAAAGAAGTCGACAATGTAGCCATTACAGAGTGTCTTGGATGTTTTCACGATGAACTAAAATGTATTTTTATGCTTTCTTGTATTGTTGTTGAAAGCCTTCAGTTGAGTATAATATACATGATTGATTGAATTATACTGTGATTATATGTATCTAAATACATATGATATGTATGTATGTTATTCATGCATAGAGAGTGAAGGCTATTTGTTATGGCCAGTAATAATATGTAATGATTCTACATATATTCAGAGAATGAGAAGTCTGAAATTTAAAAGGACTTGAATAGATGAAAATATATAGATAATGATGTATCTCCATGTTTATACATATATATATATATATATATATATATATGCTCGTAGAGGCAAGTGAAAGGTAAAATTTTTCTCTCACTTTATGGAACGCTTGATGTGTAGATGTGAGAAGTTTTTATTTTAATATGTATGTTTGAAAATGTGTAAGCTTAGGGCAAAGCCACGGATTAGAAACCTAGATAAGGCTAATATGAAGCTACCCGTTCATGGAGTAATATCTCGATTTAGAATTATTGGATAAGACAAATACAGAGTTAAGAAGTCATAAATTGAAGCGGCGATTAGTTGAATAATTTGAGCAAGAGTCAAAAGTTAGCCGAAATTTTTAAGGAAATCTTTTGTACTAGATTATATTTTGTTATTTTCTGGCATGCTTATCAGAAACCGTTGGCATTGCGTCGGATAAGGTCTGTAGGTCATCGATGTAAAGGTTTTGTAGCCCTAAATTTCGTCTATATATAATGGATGCCCCATTACGCTGCTCACTACACTAAGAGTTTATATCTATAAGCTTTCTAGCATCAAACTTCTCCTTCTGTACAACCTTTATAGCTCAGAAAAATATGGCCGGCAATAAATCTTTCAATTTAAACTTTGAGGCTGGCAAGGTAGAGCTGGATCTAAATCTTAGCCTGGAGAATTATAAGAATAAGAGATCTATGGAAGAGTCACCAGAGGCTAAGAAAAGAAAAAGGGATGTAGTAGAGTTAGAGGATGTTAGCATAGCAACATCTTCTAATAATGAGCTTGCGCTTATGAGACAAAAGATGGAGGACTTGGAAAGATTGATAAACCGCCACTTTGAGGAACAGGGGAGATTGATAAATCGTCTCTTTACAGAACAGGAGAAGCTTTTTAACTGTCATTTTAGGGAATTGGCGAATAGAGTTGATAGACATTCGATGTTTGCAACTCAAAATTTTTGTGACCAACAAGCGAGATGTATTGACTGTATGAATGGAGTGACTTCTGCACTTCGCCAAATTTCCCAGACGTTTCCTCCCGAAACTCTTTCTAGACTGCAACGATTAACTTCCTGCTTAAGGTCTGAAGTACCTTCTTCTTCTAGACCTGGAGCACCTTCTGTATTTCAAAAGCCTCCTCGTTCTTAATTTATCCTTTCTTTTGTTTGTACCTAAAGCTGATGTTTAATCTAATGTTTACGTATTAAAATTATCTGTTTTGTAAATCAAGTTCAGCTTGTTGCTTGTAACTTATGTATTAGAAATAAAAATTTTCGTATTTGATTTTTTTTGTTGAGGCAATTCTTTTACTGAAGAAACTTGAGAAATAAAAATATGTTGAACTTGTTATATTTTGTACTTGATTGTGAAAATTCTAAGAGAGAGAATGAGATATAGACAAAATATCTGCATTTGTTTTAATCTTGAGGTAAGTTTTGAATTCGGAGGACCGAATTCTTTTAAGGGGGGGAGAATGTAATATCCCAAGAATTTATATGAATATTTAAAGTCTAATTTGAAGTTTAGTGAAAAATTTAATTACGTGAAAAATTTGCTTTTTGAATTAGTGAAGAAAATGTGGGAATAGAAATTTTAATTTTTAATTTAGGAAATTTTTACAAATTCTCAAGGACTAAAGTGAAAAGAAAAGGAAGTATAGAGGACTTTTGAGAAATGACCAAGTAGGGACCCGAGAAGGAGAATAGAGCTTATGGGAATGAATTATGAGTCCGGTACCGAAAGGATGATGGATTTGGGATTAAAGTGGAGTTTGAGATATTGAGAGGGACTAAAGTGAAATAAGGAAATCTGTGGGGCACCTAGGATTTAGAAACACCTGAGGTGAGATTTTATGAATTTGCTTTTGCTAGTCTTGACTGAGGGTCAATTGCAAAGCAAGTGATAATTTCACCCCGGGCGAGTAAATAGGTGGCCTCACCTATTTTTTCTTCATTTTTTCTCCTTTCCTCTTTCTCTCTTCACCTTCTCTCCTCTCTTTCTCTCTCTATACTCCAACTCCACAACTGGGCTTTGGAAGGTGGATCTCGGGCTACGGGGCGAGCCTCTAGGAGCCAAGCAACGTAGGGAAAGCAAGGAATCGAGGAATGGTCAAAGTGCAAAGTGGGAGTGCCGAGAGCGTGAAATCTAGGTGAGTGGGTTAATACTTGCTATGATTAAATATCTGTTATTGACTTTTTGCATCATAGTGGAAATATGTTGTATATCCAAGTTTGAAGAGGATGATGTGGAACGTATCTGGTAATGTATATAATTATATTTTCTTATTTTCCCATGAATGGAGGTTATATGATGGATTGTGAATGGCATGTGAACTGAGTTGAATAATTGTTCTATATTATGGGTTATGTTGTATACATGCTATGTTGCTGGAACCACATTGATTATGTTGTGGCTTGAATTGTAAATGACTGAGTTGTGTATGTGGCTCAAGATTATGATTGAGGATGTTTTTATATGTGATTGTGATTGTGTTTGACTGGAAAGGAAAGGCATGGTGGTGCACCCCATGGAGAAATTTATGTGAAGTTATAAGGGTGGAGATTATAAACGGAGCGATAAGGGTGGATGCGGCGGGGGCCGCGGGCAACGATCCAGAGGTATTCTGGACGACCCGGTTGGTACAGAAAATGTGTGTGAAATTGATTTCACCTATTGCTGTTGTGAATTTTGAATTATGTTGAAATGTATTTGATTTACTTGGATATTGTTGTAAAGTATTATGAATAATATTATATCATATGATGATCGATTTACGTATGATTGCTGCATGTTATCATTATGATGCATGATATTTTTTTTGTCATAGTGTTGTGTTATCTACTCACTGGGCACGTGGTTTGCTCATACCCCTCTTATTGATATTTTTTTTCAGAGTTGACAGCTGAAGGTAAATATCGGAACAAGGAATTATGGATCCTTAGTACATGATTACCTTTTCATTTGTTCAGGATAAAGGTATAATAGTTAAGTCTTATTCTAAGTTGTATAAATCTAGAAATCTCTGTAATCGGGTAGGTTCATTCAGTGATGTAATGTGAATAATTGTAGTATGTATAGAGAACTCGGTTTGGTTGCATGAAAAAGAATTGTATGATTTTTAAGAGAAAGATAGGCTTACGGAGGTGAACTGAAATTCACTTTCCGTGCCGGTCACGTGCTCAGATTTTGGGACGTGACACTCCTGTACTTGGAGTCACAGAGAATTGGAATCCAGGTGATGTTGTAGAGCTCTTCCAGAATTTTTCTTGGAGAACGGCTATAATTTTGAAAGTTATGCAGAAAAAGTGCATTTTGGTCAGGCTACTAGGATCTTCTTTGGAATTTAAAGTCAACAAGTTTGACATCCGAGTGAGACTGGTCTTGGCAAAACAACAAATGGATCATGGTTGGAAAGGTGTTTATATTTCCTGTTTATTATTCCTTTTTATATATTTTTTCATCATCTTTCTTAGCTGTTGCCAAGTTCTGATTCCTGCATGTGTGTATGTGTGTGTGTATATATATATATATATATATATATATATATATATATATATGAATCAGCTTTTACATCTTCTATCAAGTTGGTTTTGATTGAGTTTTTGGAGTTCAAATTTACTCAACATATTACATTTGCTAACTGAAGGAGAATAGAAATTGAGATGCTCTTTGTATTACTGTTTCTAGATTCTCTGTGCTTTGTTATGCTTAAAAATTTAATGATTTTTTTCTCCCATATGCAGGGTTCTGCTAGCTGTGAGAATAGGAAATATGATGATGTACTTACTCTAAGGCGTAATTTGATATCCAATGGCCAAGTTCAGAAGACAACCAGAAAGATGAATCTCCCTTTAAAGAAGGACTGTCCACGAGATAGTAATGAATTTAATCATCTAGAATCCCATCATGTTTCTAGAACATTTAAGCGAGGCTGCCATTTGCCACTTGAGACATATGCTGAACCTCCCCAAAAATTTAGAGCGATTTACAATGAAGGCTGGTATCACAGAGCAAGGGTTGCAAATCCATCCACACTACTCAAATTATATTGCATTTTTAGTAGGAACTTTTGTGCCTGTTGCTTGATATTGATGAAAAGCATTTAGAAAATTTTAAAAACAAATTATATTGCATTTTTAGTAGGAACTTTTGTGTTAAATTTGGTTGTGTTGTGATCGTTGAATTATTCTTCTCCTTTTAATTGCTTTCACGTGCTAATATTTTTTTCCAGCTTATACAACACTATGTTCTTCGTAGATGTAGGCATTTGGTATCCATATCACTTCATGAATCCAGAATTTGTTGTAAGAGACTATTTGTAACTAAAGCTTCATACTTTTCTTTTTCATTTTTTTATAGAGCCGTGACTTTTGAATCCTTCTCTTTCTTCTCATCCTCCTCTTATTAGTTAGCAATAATATCACTTATCAGGTGTGTTGTGTGCCAATTTTTTTATCCTTATTCCTTATTTATTTTTGTTATTGAGGAGACATTGTTTGTGTAATATTAGGAAAACATCACAGAAGAATCATCTTGATCTTATTTGTTAACTAACATCAATGTAATTTATAATCATATTTTCTGGCCAAAGGAGGATTTTTTTTCTTGAATAGACCTCACATGGGTTTGCTCTGTTGTGATAAAACATGGTTATGGATCCTATTTGTGATTGTCACCATTTTTGTGCTTAAATATATTTAATTCAGATGTTTCTAAATGTCATTCGTATGGTTTTCTTGCTTATTTTTAAGGCTTGTCGAGTGAATGTTTGATTTTTCAATAACTAATGAAATTTACACATTTGCTAATTGTTGATATGATCATTTGAGTGCCTATGTCTTAAAGTGAAATATGTTTCTTTGATACTAGGTTGGTCAACCCCTTAGCTGTTGTGACTAATGAGATAATTTATACATGGTTTTGTTTTTTGTTTCCTTATTTGCACTTTTATGGGTCAGCTCCTTGATCTCCATCTTTGTTCCTGTTAATTTCTTTTCTCCTGATTTGGTCTTTTCATTGTAGGATATATGCATCTAGGTCTATATTTCATGCATTTGGAAAGCTTCCACCACTAAAGGAGCCAATGCAACAAATTCAGAAGCAATTACTAGCTCATCTAAAAAGATGTGCTTCTAATAAAACATGTCTTCTGCTTGAAAAGGGTTGTCCTTCAAGATGTCATCAATGCCACCAGTGTTTTCTGTGAAAGTTCATACAAAAACTATTTCAATGCAACTAAAATTTAGGTTATTATCCATTCAATTGGGTGTAAATAAGCTCCAAGTGATCAGTGAAAGAAATTTTTTTATTTTTGTTGTTGAATGATTTATTTCTTCTTGAAAATTATTGGTGGATTGATACCTCATTCTTCAAAGTTCCTCATTTCCTCCTCCACAGCCTAAACCTAAGAATTCTTTGTTACCTTTTTTTAGTTTCAAGCTAAGAAAAGCGAGTTGGCTAAGGGTTGTCAAATTAATATTTTTGAAGTGGTTCCTTTAGTTACTGTGGAGTTACCACGTTGGTTCCTTCACTGCAATTTGAACAATGTCAATTGCTAATCAATTTATAAAATGTCTACATTTTTCACATAGATTATTTAGTTTAATAAAGTTCAAACACCCTAAAATTTACTAACGATTTGTTAATTGCCCAGTCACCTCCAAGAAAAATTAATATATTGTCATGACTCAAAATCGAGGGCTAAAATTTTCATCATTTCCTAGAAAAGTGGTCGTGATCGATGTGAGCAATGTGATATTCACACCGCCACAAGCCTAGATCATTTTCCTATTAACCTTAACCATATACACTATATGGTAGGTGGTCTATCTGATCACAGAGCATATTAGAATAATTAGCTCAAAAGTAAATAAAATTACCTTACCCTAAGTAATGGAGAGGCATCCTCGTTCTGCATGTCATAGATATAAACGTCCTTTTGTACCTATAACTGTGAAGGGATGAGTCTAATCCATGGACTTACTCAAACTAACCCTACTCTACACAGATAAGCAATATAAATATATATATATATATATAGTATAACATACATAACAAACACGTGTTCTCCTCTCGTGAGTCTACATTCTCACAAATGCCTGATTGAGTACTAACCACGAGACTTACCTTTCTTGGTTGTCATTACTCAATAGCTTTATGCTAAGGGTCTGTGTTCCCCTAATTTTGATCTCTCAAGAGTCATCTGCAAAGATTCACTCCCTGGCTTTGCCATGGGTCTATATTCCCATGGCAAGTTCCCCTCCTCATGTAACACATTACACATATACATACATCACAACACACAACATACATGCTATCATACATATAACTCATCCTCCCCCGTGTAGGTCTACATTCCTACAGGGTCTTACTCAAGAGCCACATTATCGGGGGTCTACGTTTCCTCTAAATGTCCTGCTCAAGAGTTTTACTATATGGGTATGCATCCACATATTTCCATTTTTCAAGGCTCATCAACATGGTTCTGCATCTCCAAGGATTCATCGCCGAGATACTATCCACTTCTCAACAGCTTCATCAACGTGGATCTATTACTCAAATGTTGTCATATGGGTTTACATTCTCTCAGACTAATCCTTCTCCCAATCACATCCACAATCACAGACATTCACGAATAAATAAAATATAATCCTTATATACATAATTTATCAAAGATTTATATTTGACATCCGAATAGAATGGTAGCACTTATACCATCTTCATTCATGCCTCCTATGTTCCAATCGTTCTCATTATGCATGTCAAACACATCATCATTCCACATATATAACTCAGCACACAGATGAAAACAATTTAAACTCATTTGTGTTAGTTCTTACTATTTCCTTTGCATAAATACATATTATAATATGCATCAGCGTTGCACATTTGGCACTCAATGGAAAATGGCAACACTTACACCATTTTCAGACAAATTATTATTTGTCCACATAAATGTATTTAAATTACATTTAGGATAACAATCATAAATAAATAAATATATATATATATATATATATATATATACTTATATAGAGAAGAGCTAGACCCCTCACCTAGATTTAGAAATCGGTCAAAACTGACCAGATCGAATCGAGCAAAAACCAAAAAAAAATGAGGTCTAAATCAATTTTTAAAAACGTGAAGTTATCGGTTTGGTTGGTCGGTTTCGGTTTGGTTCTAACCGATAAAACCGAACCACATGTAATTAAAAAATAAATTTTTATATATTATATTATATTTGTATATATATATATATATAAATAGACAATACTTACATTCAAGATATCAAAGTCAAATATGCATCTCTTAAAAATAGATAAGAGTGCGAGTATCTTTTTTCCATAAACCTTTTATTTTAAAAAAATTGTTGACATAAAAAAAATTAAAAATCATCAAATAAAATCGCCCAAAAACCGAACTGAACCAAATCGAACCGTCTAGGTCAACCAAACTGAACCGCCAAAAAAACCAAACTAAACTGGCCAAAATTCCTAAATTTAGATAAACTTACTAGGTCGATTCGATTTGGTTTATGTCTAGATTCAAACTGAACCGACCTTTTGTACACCCTTATATGGATTCCACGCTCTCCCAGCTTCCACTATGTGCCTCGGCTGAACCCTAAACCCTCGCTATGCCTTTAGAATGACAACATGATATCTCAGTATATAAAAACATGGAGAGAAGACTCAGCCCAGCCTGTGGCACCTTGGGTGCCACAAGCTCTCCTAAGCCTTCCCATGAACTAGCCCTGGGCGCCCAGGCCCTTATTCTCGACCTCTACTCTCAGGTGGTGGTGCCAAGCACACCAGCACATGCCACACTTAGATGTGGTGGTGCCTGGTGCCCTCCACTATGTTCTTCGAACCTAGCCTCGATTTTGCATCATTTTCACCTAAATCCCAACAATTTTTCTTGATTTCTTCCATGAGTTTTCATTATGGATGTTTAGGGGATGTTTTGACACCAAAACCTTTAATTAATTCCAACAATCCAAGCTCAATTCATTAAATTTCATCCAAAGTCGTAACTTTTCTCTTCTAAGTTTCATTCACTTAATCCCCATCTTAAATTTTGTTTCTTTTATCAATCATTGCTTCTAATTTGTTTATTAATCATCAAGGAATGTTTTAAAGCAGAACCCAAGCTTCAAAACTCTCTAACAATCCCAATTCCTACCCAAATTGTCACACCCCAAATCCGGGCCAGTGACTGGCGTAGACGATGTCTAACCCCACACCGTTGCAAGCCTAAGACTTCCTTACAATTCTTATTTTCTTTATTTCAAATATATCCTAATTTAAAACAAATCAAAATTTTTATAAGTGTAGATGATCACAAAGTCATTTTCTTTTTTTTATAACAATATATAAAAGTATAATTAAAACCTTTCTTCAAATTAAAATACAGGTTTTCTAGCTCCACCACACTCAATAGCATTTTCCTTTTCATAATACATAATCATATTACATAACAATACGTGACCTACCTAATTACAGAGCTTTCCTGGAATTTTACAACTTTTACATAAACTGAGGTATTATACCTTTACCCTGAACAAAAGGGGGGGTATTCTTGGCCTTCACATCATCGAAGCTAAAGAGTCTTCTGTACCTGAAATTGTGAGGGGTGAGTTCAGTTCACTTAGCTCACCATAAAACTAGTCCTACCTATCACACACATTCGACTATGCATGCCAAAAGTACAGATAATCAAGCATGAACATATGAGTACTCATAACATGAATAATTCATGAAGTAAATATGTGTCCAAAGGAAAACATCATGAGAGAGTTTATAAATATTTACATGTACCTCACTCGAAGGCATATTCTACCCATAGGCTATATCCTCTGCCCGTATGCTATATCCTCGCCCGTAGGCATATCCTGCCTGTAGGCTATATCCTCTCTTGTAGGCATATTTTGTCCGTAGGCTATATCCTCACCCGTAAGCGTCAACCTTATTTCACCTTCGCCCTCAAAGGGACATCAAACAATTCAACCTTATTTCACCCCCATCCTCAAAGGGATGCAAAAATGTCTGAAATCTCTATTTCTTTCAAATACAATCATATGTACAAACAAGAGCATCCATATACACATCATGAACTTTAATGAATCATGTCATTCATAATCATCAATCATTCACATACATTTCCTTTGCAAGTTCAATAAAAATATATAGAAAATATATTCATCCATTACTTTATTACATCTCTAAGAAACAAAATTCTAAAAATAAATCAAACAAGGCAAGACTAGATCTCTCACCTGGAGTCCAAGCTATATTTCTAAACTTTACACTCAACGAAAGATGCCAAGGGCCTCATTATAAACTTAGAAATTAATTCTAGCAGGTATCAATACTAATTCAGAACATAAGATATTAATCATTTAACTTTATTTTATTTTGAGGCTAAAATCAAAACTAATATTTAAGAAATTTCTGGTAATGAACTGTAGCTCTAAAAGTTATGAAATTTAGTACATAGTCT
The DNA here is from genome assembly GCA_037074585.1 of Biancaea sappan. Taxonomy (NCBI): domain Eukaryota; kingdom Viridiplantae; phylum Streptophyta; class Magnoliopsida; order Fabales; family Fabaceae; genus Biancaea; species Biancaea sappan. Next base: position 12,845,720 of record CM073491.1, on the reverse strand, counting down.
TATTAGTATTTTGACATGCTAGGATAAAAATTTCACAATTTAATTCCGTTAGACCCCACTAAAGACCTTATTAGTGATTAGAGGTCAGAGCTATCTAAATTCTAAATAGGTACTGTGTTATGCATTTTAGACTTAGTTAATCATGTCCAAACGCTGTGAAATTTTTTAGATCCTTAGGTTTACGTCTTATCTATGTGCCAAAAAATTTCAGATCAAAAAGAGGTCTTTAGCTATTAAAACCGAATTAATTTCTGAAACTGTCTAGATTTACTCTACACTGAACAAAGTGTTGTTCTCATGTTTATTTGACCAATCAAACCAATTTTGATGAGCTTCAAACTTTCCAGATCAAATTAATAACATGTTAGGAGCTCCCCATAAAAATTTCATGATTTTAAGAATTAATTTGGTCATCCAAAAATACATAAAACTAGTAGTATGACAGATCAGTCTTGTTTTGCCTTTTACAAATTTTAGTCACTATTTTAGATATATTAGGGGTACCAAACCAACCCAGAAAATTCTGAAATAATTTAAGTATAGGGTTCTTAGCTCATGACTATATTTTCATCAATTTGGTCTCTAAGGTTCTTAGATCATAACAGAAAAATAGAAAGGGAGAGGAAAATGAAATAGAAAAGAGGAGAATAAGATGAACCTTACTTCATGACAGAAAAGATAAGAGGTGATCTTCATAGCAAGGATTCTCCTTCCCTCTCCCTATCTCTCAATCTCTCTCTCTCAGTCTTCCTTTCTGTTTTGTGTGAAATGGGAACCCAAATCCTTTTTTCTGAACACATCCAAAAATGAGGCCAAAGTACAATGCTATGGTTCCAATGGTCACAATAGCCCATGGTGGCAAAATCAACTTATCTCAATCTCTCATTTTCTCCTTTTCTTCTTTGTCTTTTCTTCCTTTTTCTTTTGACTGAAATCACAAGAGATCAAAATGGGAAGTGGGTGGAATACATGTTTGTCCACCACCAAGGTTAGCTTTTGCTAAAATAAGAGGAAGCACGTCTTACATCTCTTTTCCTTTCATTAAGGTCCATAACAACTTAGGCTAATTCTATTTTATGCCCCAAATAAAATTATATTTCCTTATTTTCCTCTAAAAACAATATCTATACAACTTAATTTAATTTTTTTTTGAACAATCTCCTAAATAGACTAAAAAAATATTAATATAAATCATTGGGGTATTACACAAATCCTCTTAAATATGAAAATAGAGAAAAAAAATGGGAAAAATGAAATGCCTACCTTCTTTCTTTGTTTTTCCGGTTGTGGTTGGTCACTGGAGACCCGCACCTTCGCTAAAAAATGGTTGTTGGAAGCTTGGTCTTGAGTTTGGGTGGAGGGAGTGAAGAGAAGATGGAGAGAAAAGACAGTAAGGAGAGATGGAGAGAAATGAAAAATGAGGAAATGGGGTGAAGTCACCTATATATACTCCATAGTGAAATTACTACTTTGCCCTCCGATTAATCCTTGGTCAACGCTATTTATGATAAATTTGTAATTTTTTCAATTTGGATATTTCTCGTATTCTAGGTACCACACAATTTTTTCTTATTACAATTTAGTCCCTCCCCAGATTTAGTAATCATCTGGCTCCCTCAGTGCTATTGTATACTTTCTCGGCCCATAATCACTAATTGCCATTCCCAAATCTCTAATCTTACATTTCTCACTAAGTAACCAGAAAAATTTTTCCCATACCAAATTATTCCTCAAAATCAAATTAAATTAATAACCTGGAACCGCATGGTATTACATATATGTTGTTTTGGACTTTTCGTAGTAGAAAAGGTAAAATATTTGTATTGTTTTCCTTACATCTCATTTTAGGTAAATTCAAGCAAAAGTAAGTTAAAGATAGTGGCACTCTGATAAACGAAAAACATTTAAGTAATACTATTAATGTAATATATTTTTTTAAGAAAGCACTCAAGTATATACTATAATTATTATAAAGGTTTGCATCACAATATTAAGTGAGTTATAAGTATTATACATTTGTATCATAAAAACAGTTACTGTTTACACATTACAAGTCCAAATACTAAAATCAAGGCCAACCCTTATCTAACATTTGGGTCTGCCTACCTACTCCAATGCTCTCCCATGAGCAATTTACATGATGCAATTCGTAGAGTGCAAAGTAAGGGATGTGAAAATATATTAGCACTTTGATAAGAAAAGAAAATGTTCTAATTTTATCACTAATGTAATGTATAAGAAAATCTTCAACAATCTGTAATAATTAAAAACATCCAATATATGATAACTGAATGAAAATATTTTATTTCAAATATAAACAATTTTGTTCCTTTAATAATTTCTCAATTGAGCTGAAAACTAAAGGTCATTTTCTTCTTAATTGTTAAAATAGTTTGAATTTAAAAGAAGTCATCATGATTCTAAAAATTGTGAGAAACTTGCATAAATGATTGTCTACCATCTTCAGATTTTTATTGTTGTCAACTGTGATAAATTCTGGTGCATGATGAATTATATTGGAGCCCTATGTTATAATTTTGCAGTACTATCCATGATCTTCTAATCCCTTTGCCAATGAACACTACAAAGTCCCCAAGGCTCAATGAATCTCGAATGGTTAAGCTCTGTGGATGGATATATTAGTTATGCAATACAAACATCACAATATCCAAGCATTTATTTTCTTCTAAGAAATATAATTATGGATGTTAACTCATTCTAATATGTAAATGTCAATAAATGAAAAGAAAGTTATTGATAGATCGCATACTTGAATTACATTCAACTGTAAATTTTAAGCAATTATGAATAATTTTTTTCAAACTTCATAGTTAGTTCCATCATAGGGATTTCTTTTTCATACCGAAATAATAGATGACCATTAAAATAATTAATCCCTGACATTTTCTTTTTGCTTGGTCTTTAATGTGAGTTTCAGTAGTCAATTGATGGTTTATTTATTGAGAACATTAATGATTGCTGGTTCTCCATTGCAGTGATTATTTGTTCAAGCTCCTTCTTATTGGATTATTTGTTGCTTCATTTTTTGTTGTGAATGGTTGTGTCTTTGTGTTTGAGTGTGTGTAGTTATTGTATTTTTGTAAGGTTTGTATATATGAGAATAAAAAGTTGTAAATTAAAGGCTGAGCCTAATATCAATCTACGTATATTATTATTTCGAAGTTCATAAACATAATGTGAATTTCTTTCTCTTAAGAGTTAATTATATTAGCTCTCTCTAATTGCATTTTGTGTTTTATCTTCATATTCCTACTTATTTTCATATATTCTCTTTAGGGTATCAAAATTAATTTTGCCAACTCTATAGTTAAATCAATTAAAAAAATCCACCTTTAAAAATTAAAATAATAGCTAAATGACATTCTAACTATATTCATATCTTCCATTTAAGTTATCAGCTTTACAAGTGAGAAAAAAGTGAAAAAATTAGATAAATTATTATAGATTATCTAAAACTTGACTATATAAATTCTAATATTTTAAAAGTTATTAATTGGTTTCACTATTAAATAATCATCCAAGTTGTTGTATATGAGAGCCTTGGTAAATGACCAATACAAGTTGTTGTATATGTATTTACTTGATTTTCCTTTTCCTTTTGTCTATGTAATAGAAAGCATTAGCTCAAGCTAATGAAGCAAAACTTGAAGGGAATAACATGTTTGGAGACGGGCAGCATGAGGAGGCGCTATCACAATATGAATTTGCTTTACAAGTTGCATCCGAGCCTTCATCTGTGATGTATATGTATTAAATTTTCATCCGACATGTTTTTAAAATATTAAATTTTAAAGTTGGAATGTGATATTTGTTTCTTTTGCTTATTTTCTTTTTGTTGTTTTTGTAGTTATGTAAGTTATGTAAATTGCATGATATTCTAGTGGTAATGTAACAATGGTAGGATTTGTTTTGGAAACCAACATCAAGATTAGAAATTGTAATGTCTATAAATGCATTAGTTGGATCAAGTGGCTGTTAAATGGCAATAGCTGGATCGTTGCATTTAAAAAATTAGAACTTATGATCGCTATGTTTTCTTTGTGCATTTATGTGAAGCATGTTGCTGGAAATTACTTTTTCTATATGAGCTTCTACTATTTGGTTTAAGAATTGCTATCTAACTAATTCAATATTTATCATTTTGACAAAAATAAATTATATATTTAATATATTTTTCTATATGATTAGCAAGGATATTGATAAAATTATTGTTTATTAATCATCTAAGTAATATTCAGTATGAAATAATTAAAATAATAAGAGATTAGATTCAACTTTATATTGTTATCTCAAGAGTAAAAAGTAGACAATGATTGAAAATCTTTATACTTAACAAATATGAGAATTTAATGACAAAAACTATAAATGTAGTTTATAAAAAATATTCAAAATTTTCAGATTGAGGCAAGTAAGTTTCATTTTTTTTTTCAAATAATTAATACATTGATCTCAATTTATGTCAACTCTTATAGTATTGTCAAAACGGGATTAGGCTCATGGGCTGACCTGTGACCACCTATAACTGGGCGGTCTTAGGCATCAGATTCTTCGTAATACTTCCTAGCAAAGTTATTTTTATATATTTTTTATAATAATTCATGATTTTTGTATCTATATTTCTTTTTTTATATTTCATTCGTTATTATTATTTGCTGAGCTTTTGCAATAAACATGTGCAATCTCTTTCTTTAGTTAGATTATATCATGCAAATCTTTTTTTAGTCATAGTCAATTTTATGTTCCCATCTCAAGAATGAAAAGTAAAAAGAGATTAAAGATTTTGATACTTGACAAGCATGAAAATCCAGTGACAAGCACTACTAATGTTGTGTATAAAGAAGTATTTCAAAATCCATATTACAGATTAGTAACTTTTATTTCAACTCTTTTTTATTATTAATATATTTATCTAAATTAATTCATGTAATAGTTTATTTTTTTTCTTTTCATGCAACGTTATTCACATTCAATTTTTAAGACATTTATATCTAATAATCAAGCTTATATGTGTTTTAACATAACTTGAATGTCTCATTATTTTTATACATGTATTCTTTTATATATTTCTTAATTGTTCTTATTTATTTGATAAACAAAAATTGTGATATTTATATTAACGCGTGTATGGTACGAGTTACATTACTAATTATTAATAAATTAGATAAGACAGTTAGTGAAAACCTTACCTTGATTGCTCCATTCTCATCCCTATTTGTCTCCAATTAGTTTAGTCATAATAAACTAGGTATTAAAACAAGCGATAAAATTCAAAAGACAAAAACTTACGGGCTTCATATACGATGGTGATAAAAAGATGTTATAGACCACCATGACTCCTTAAATATTTTGTTTAGAAAGATTGATACCATTAAATAGCTTGGACTTTTTTTTTTTGAAGTTAGATTGTTAATGAAAAAAATTCAAATCCTTAATCACTTCATAATTTGGAATTTAAACAATTGTCTTCATCAATTAAATAATTTTCATGCTTAATGAACTTCAAGCAATTTGCTCACACAATAGAGAAATGCTTTTGTGTAATGATTTGTATTGTACCAATCTATTTTTTACATATAAATTATATACATTTGTTAAAAGCTATTGATAAACAATACCCAAAAATTTCATGTACTATAAATATATTGAATTATTTTAAAAATATCATGGCTATGCATAGCACAGGCCAGACAAGTTATACCAAATCTAACTAGCCAAAGATTTCAATGTTCTAAAAAGAAAAAGAAAAACTAAAAATAATATCTTCTTTGAATTTCTTTTAGAACATAATTCGCATTTTTTTAAGAATTCTTTTTTTCTTGAACATCTTTTTGTTGTGGAAATTCGGGCTATTTTTTCAACAATAATTAATTCAATAATGCTCGACAAATAGCCTAATATGTAGGAGGCAAAACATAACAGCAGAATAAATAAAGAACATAAATTAAATAGAGAACACCAGAAAATTAACGAGGTTCGGCCAATTTATACCTACGTCCTCAGATACCACCAAAATATATTTCTAATAGAGAGAAAAGAAAAAAAAAAACTAAGCCTTTAGAAAAGATATTAGGCTTTAGTTTCTTTTTTTTTTTTGGGAACACTAAGCAATAGGTGGAGTCTCCCTTTTATAGTCAAGGAAGGCTTCCTTCCTCTCACAATTGCTCGATGTAGGACTTTGAAGGAGCCAAAGAAACTACAAATTTCCACTTTGGCGACTTTCAAATTCCATGCAAATTACAAAATCTCTCTCACAAGAAAACTATCTAAGAAGTGTCTTCAAATGCACCTATGGCGCCATCTATATTCAAATCTTCACAATATTAATCAAGTCCAAACAATGTTGGAACTTGGTCGATGTCACTACTTTGGTCATCATGTCTGCGGGATTTTCAGCTGTGTGGATCTTCTGAAGTCGTATTTCACCTTCTTCAAGAATTTCCCTTACAAAATAATATTGTACATCTATGCGCTTCATTCGTGCATGATAGACTTAGTTCTTTGCTAAACAAATAGCAATCTGACTGTCACAATGCACTTTGACATGCTTTTGACTAATTCCTAAGTCTTTAAGCAATCCTTGAAGCCAAATAGCCTCTTTAACAGCCTCTGTAACTGTGATATACTTTGCCTCTGTGGTAGACAAAGCAACTGTTGACTGTAAAGTAAACTTCCAACTGACCAGTGCCTTTGCAAGAGTAAATACATAACTGGTAGTTGATTGACATTTGTTGTCACATCCCAAAACTTACATGTGATAAAAACATAAAATACCTAGGGTGTACCTCCGTGGTACCCCATAATCTCTGTGAACATTCTTAATATCCATAATTATGTGAATCATAAATATTCCAAGAAAGATATTTTGTATACATATTCAGAAAATGTTCGACTTTCAAACACTATACAGTACTATACAACCTCCCAAGCCTAGGTGACCTACTAGATTACAGAGCGTTTCCTAATCCTTACCAATTGTTTACCAGACAAAAGTGGAGTATATGCTTAAAGGCTATAAATTCTTCTCCTCAACCACTGTATCTGAAAAGATAATCATGGAGAGTGTGAGTTTATCATAACTCAGTGAGTAAACAACTGTACATGAAAATATCATAAGCACAAACACCACATTTACTAATACAATCAATCTATCATTTATTTTAAATAATTATAGTATTATATGCCATAAATACTTGCACTGAGTGACTTGGGAATTTAACCCTCAAACTCTTTGTGCATAGGTTTTCACATTTATACACCGAGTAGTATGGGACTCTAACCCTTTCAAACTCGTGCATAGATTTTCACATTTATACACTGAGTGATATGGGACTCTAACCCCTTTCAAACTCGTGTATTGATTTTCACAGTTATACACCGAGTAGTATGGGACTCTAACCCTTTCAAACTCGTGCATAGGTTTTTACATTTATACACCGAGTAGTATGGGACTCTAACCCTTTCAAACTCGTGCATAGATTTTCACATTTATACACCGAGTAGTATGGGACTCTAACCCTTTCAAACTCGTGTATTAGATCTCGTAGATCTTTTGCTCATCAATAAAATAGTGAGAATTTATCACAATATAATTACTATGAAATAAATGAATTTACACATATTTTTATTCCCTTGAATGTCTATCATCAACCATAACAATCATCATATATTATCAACAGCGAGATTGATTATTTCTCACTTCAATAATGTTATAAACAAGACTTGTATTGTACCTTATCTAATAAGATCACATTAGTTTAGTAAGGTTATTCACTTACAAAATGTTCCAATTTATTCAAGGAACAATCATATCTAGTTCTTTAGTCAACTAGAGAAATCAATTCTCAAAGGTAATAAAATACCTTCCAATGATATTATACTTTTTCTCAACCTGAAAACACACTGATAATCTTCTTAATTTCACAAATAACGCAAATGGGATTTATATTGTGCTTTGACTAATTTATTAAATTAATTTTGCAAGGTTGCCTACTCACCTGGATTCCACGCTCTCGGCGCTCCCACCTTGCGCCCCAATCATCCCTATTGTAACCAGGTAAAAACCATTAGGGTTACAAAATAGAGAAATTTCCTATCACTACTCTCGACCTTTACTCACATCTTAAGTCATAACTCCTAACCGGTAATGAATTTCTAAATGACACTTATACCATTGGAAACTAGACTCAAAGAGCTTTTTAACGATATTTAAAAAAAAACTGATGCTACAGTAATAGTCAACGGTCAACGCAGCTACAGTAACGTTGACCGAGTCAATGCTACAGTAACGAGAAAATCTGGAAAAATTTTCTCGGTGAACAGTAATTTCTGGGGAAAATTTTCGATGTTCTTCGTGTTCTTCATCCAAAAATCCTAAAATCATATCTAAAACAACATTTCTTTTGATTTCTTCCATGGGTTTTCATCCTTAATGTCTAAGGAGTGTTTTAACACCAAAACCCCCAATTTCTACCAACAATCCAAGCTCAAATCTCAAATTTTCATCAAGAACACTAACTTTTTCAAATATCCAAATTCTACGAAATTTCTTGTTCTAATAACATCATAAACCACCTAAGAATGTTTTACATTAACATCCACACTTAAATTCATCCATTAAAACTCAAAATCTTAATTTTCTTCCATAGGTCCGAAAATGGAGAAAAAGAGAAATAGAGTAGATAAAACTTACCTCTTTACCTCTAGAACTCCTGAGAATCGGAAGTATGGTTAGAAAATACAAGATCGCCGGATGAAAATTTGAGAAATGATTGAAGAAGGGAAGATGGAAATGAACGAAGAACATGAAGCCTCGGGAGGAAGAAGGAGAAGAAAAACTAATAATTGTATGTGTGGGCCCCACTAATTTTTTTTTTCGATAAAATCGCTCATAGCCACCTTAGCTTATAAGATTTGTTCACTTTAATCCTTCTCGATGTTTCAAATACCACTTTAACCTCGAATCCATCATCTTTTCGGTACCAGACTCATAATTCATTCTCATAAGCTTTATTCTTCCTCTCAGGTTTCTATTTGGTCATTTCTCAAAAGTCCTCTATACTTTCTTTTCTTTTCACTTTAGTCCTTGAGAATTTGTAAAAATTTCCTAAATTAAAACTTAAAATTTCTATTCTCAGATTTTCTTCACTAATTCAAAAAGCACATTTTCACGTAATTAATTTTTTCACTAAATTTCAAATTAGACTTTAAATATTCATATAAATTCTTGAGATATTACATTCTTTCCCCCTTAATAGAATTCGGTCCTCCGAATTCAAAACTTAACTCAAGATTGAAACAAATGCAGATATTTTGTCCAAATCTCGTTCTCTCTTTTAGAATTTTCACAATCAAGTACAAAATATAACAAGTTCAACATATTTTTATTTCTCAAGTTTCTTCAGTACAAGAATTGCCTTATTTCTAGTACATAAGTTACAGGCAACAAACTGAACTTGATTTACAAAACAGATAATCTTAATACGCGAAGCTCAGATCAAATATTAGCTTAAGGTATAAATAAAAGAAAGAATAAATTAAGGACGAGGAGGTTTTTGAAATGCAGAAAGTGGTCCAGGTCTAGAAGAGGAAGGTGCTTCAGATCTTAAGGAGGAAGCTAATCGTTGCAGCCTAGAAAGAGTTTCTAGAGGAAACGTTTGGGAAATTTGGCGAAGTGCAGAGGTCACTCCATTCATACAGTCAATACACCTCGCTTGTTGGTCACGAAAATTTTGAGTTGCAAACATTGAATGTCTATCAACTCTATTCGCCAATTCCCTAAAATGACGATTCAAGAGCTTCTCTTGTTCTACAAAGAGACGATTTATCAATCTTCCCTGGTCCTCAAAGTGGCGGTTTATCAACCTTTCCAAGTCCTCCATCTTTTTTCTCATAAGCGCAAGCTCATCATTTGAAGATGTTGCTGTGCTAACATCCTCTAGCTCTACTACATCCCTTTTTCTTTTCTTAGCTTCCGATGACTCTTCCATGGATCTCTTATTCTTATAGTTCTCCAGACTAAGATTTAGATCCAACTCTACCTTGCCAGCCTCAAAGTTTAAATTGAAAGATTTATTGCCGGCCATATTTTTCTGAGCTATAAAGGTTGTATGGAATGAGAGGTTTGATGCTAGAAAGCTTATAAGTAATGAACTCTTAGTGTAATAAGCGGCGTAATAGGGCATCCATTATTTATAGACGAAATTTAGGGCTACCAAAACCCTTACATCACACTCTAAATATGGCCTCCAGACCTTATCCGTCGCAATGCCAACGGTCTATAATAAGCATGCCAGAAAATAACAAAATATAATCAAATACAAAAGATTTCCTCAAAAATTTCGGCTAACTTTTGACTCTTGCTCAAATTATTAAACTAATCGCCGCTTCAATTTATGACTTCCTAACACTGTATTTGTCTTATCCAATAATTCTAAATCGAGATATTACTCCATGAACGGGTAGTTTCATATTAACCTTATCTAGGTTTCTAATCCGTGGCCTTGCCCTAAGCTTACACATTTTCAAACATACATATTAAAATAAAAACTTATCACATTTACACATATCAAGTGTTACCATAAAGTGAGAAATTTTTTTTTTTTACCTTTCTCTTGCCTCTACGAGCATATATGTATGTATGTATCAACATAGAGATACATCATTATCTATATATTTTCATCTATTCAAGTCCTTTTTAAATTTCAGACTTCTCATTCTCTGAATGTATGTAGAATCATTACATATTATTCCTGGCCATAACAAATAGCCTTCACTCTCAATGCATGGATAACATACATACATGGCATGTGTATTTAAATACATATAATCACAATATAATTCAATCAATCATGTATATTATACTCAACTGAAGGCTTTCAAGAACAATACAAGAAAGCAGAGAAATACATTTTAGTTCATCATAAAAGCATCCAAGGCAATCTTTAATGGCTACGCTGTTGGCTTCTTAGAATTTCAGAAAATGCCAACAAGAGATATGAAAAATAAACAAGTATAAATCGGCCGCAAATCCACCGAATATTGACTTACGTGGTTTTGCCATTAATGTGACACACTGTTGACACGCATGCCTACCCTAGGCTTCTGGCTTCCAGCTTGCAGAAATCTATAGGTTGAGCGTATAGGAGTGCGGCGAAGAGATATCTTCTTTGGCTCTAAGTCTAAATTTTTCTCTATAAAAACTGCCCCGGAGTTCTCAGTTACTACACCACAAAGAGTAATCATCTCTGAGCCTACAATTTCCCAGCATTCCTCTTTCGTCATACTCCTGCAATAACTTCTAAATTTTCTAAACCATGGCCACCAGGAAGTACATTGATCTCACAGTGGAGGCCAAGGAAGAAGAGCTCGACTTAAACTTAAGTCTGGGCAAAGACAAGGGCAAGAGACCTTTTGAGGGGTCTCAAGAGGATCAAAAGGAGAAGAAGATAAAAATTGAGGAAGCTGAGGAGATTAGCACTAGTCACACGTCAGAAAACAAAATCGCTTGTCTAGAGAAGGAGGTGAAAAATCTGAAGAAGATGATAGAAGACCTGGAGAAGTTAACTAAACGCAATAATGCGGCAATGATTTCAAGAATAGACAGGTTCTTCTATTGGTCTACCCAATGCTTCTGCAATCAACAACAAAGAAGTGTTGATTGTATGAATGGGATTTACACTACCCTCCGTGACATTGCTCAGTCTCTTGTTCCAAGAAATGGTCGAGGGGTGATGATACAATACAACCCTCCTAATCCGAGACCACCTCGCTTTTAGATTACTCATGCATGAGTAATTTCCCTTTTTTTTTTGCAATGTAATCCTTCCGCTTTTAATGCCAATAGTTTCTTTTACTAGATGGTACTCTAAATAATAATAATAATAAAATGAAAGAAATATAAAAGAAATTAGCCACACAAAATCAATAACAAATTCAGCTTATAAGCCAATCACATAAAAAAAAAATTTAATGACCCTATAAGCTGACACAGAGACAAACAGAAGCTCTATACAAGTCTCGTTGTCTTTCCCCTTATCATACGGGAGTAGATGAAGGCTTACCGTATAGATCAATTGAACTCGATATTATGCCCTCGAATTGTCATGAATTCTTGCTTAAGAGCCTCGATTCGCAAGCTTTCCTTAAACTAACACTCTGAGGCACAAACTACCATAAGAATATCTTTCTAGACCATTCCAATCATACATCACGTTTAACAATTATGAATGTTCATACGCCAACAGCCTACCTTTAACATGCTCTAATTGTTCCAATGTTACAAAACTTCTACATTGTATATATATATATTTTTTTTTTTTGAAACACTTCTATCACATAGTACCATCATGCCAATCCCTAACTAAACAAGTGCAACTTTGGCGAGTCGCCCCTAGAGAAGACTTATAACGTACCTCAATATCTCTTATGCTAGGTTCCATTTTACCGTAGTATCTCCCTTAGGGAAAAACTACCTAGCCCACATCTATTTTCTCAACCAAGCTTTTATCAAGGAACATATTATTTAGGACTTACATCCTCTTCCATAAATTACATCTGTCTGGTATCTATCAAAATCAAATCTTGATCTGCCTCACAAGAGTTCTTTCCCATTCTTGCATTAGTAATCTGCGCTATATTCTTTGTGAAAATCTTTAGCCCATGCCTCATAATCAACTTTACCCCATCTAATACATCACTCTTGGCCCAGCCCTCAAGCCATATTCTAGCAATTACTGATCCTCAGCTTTAAGAGTACAATACAGAGTTATGTTCCCAATTTCTCAAAAAGAAAAATTTCATACAGAGATCACCTTTTCCATCAGTATAAAGATCATACCTCCAACAAGTTCCAAAGTTCCACATATGAAATCAATTATCTCATATTGTAACAAAATTATCTCTAACTAACTCCATCGAAGGGTAAGTTATGACAAGAACACTCAACTTTACAAGGTCTTTTATGGAACCTAATCCCATGGTCATGCCGCGGTTCATGACAATGGAAAAGAGCCCACAAAGAACACTTTGCTCTGTAATCTATAGGGGACCTAAAACCACCTCTGATACCAATTTGTCACATCCCAAAACTTACATGTGATAAAAACATAAAATACCTAGGGTGTACCTCCGTGGTACCCCATAATCTCTGTGAACATTCTTAATATCCATAATTATGTGAATCATAAATATTCCAAGAAAGATATTTTGTATACATATTCAGAAAATGTTCGACTTTCAAACACTATACAGTACTATACAACCTCCCAAGCCTAGGTGACCTACTAGATTACAGAGCATTTCCTAATCCTTACCAATTATTTACCAGACAAAAGTGGAGTATATGCTTAAAGGCTATAAATTCTTCTCCTCAACCACTGTATCTGAAAAGATAATCATGGAGAGTGTGAGTTTATCATAACTCAGTGAGTAAACAACTGTACATGAAAATATCATAAGCACAAACACCACATTTACTAATACAATCAATCTATCATTTATTTTAAATAATTATAGTATTATATGCCATAAATACTTGCACTGAGTGACTTGGGAATTTAACCCTCAAACTCTTTGTGCATAGGTTTTCACATTTATACACCGAGTAGTATGGGACTCTAACCCTTTCAAACTCGTGCATAGATTTTCACATTTATACACTGAGTGATATGGGACTCTAACCCCTTTCAAACTCGTGTATTGATTTTCACAGTTATACACCGAGTAGTATGGGACTCTAACCCTTTTAAACTCGTGCATAGGTTTTTACATTTATACACCGAGTAGTATGGGACTCTAACCCTTTCAAACTCGTGCATAGATTTTCACATTTATACACCGAGTAGTATGGGACTCTAACCCTTTCAAACTCGTGTATTAGATCTCGTAGATCTTTTGCTCATCAATAAAATAGTGAGAATTTATCACAATATAATTACTATGAAATAAATGAATTTACACATATTTTTATTCCCTTGAATGTCTATCATCAACCATAACAATCATCATATATTATCAACAGTGAGATTGATTATTTCTCACTTCAATAATGTTATAAACAAGACTTGTATTGTACCTTATCTAATAAGATCACATTAGTTTAGTAAGGTTATTCACTTACAAAATGTTCCAATTTATTCAAGGAACAATCACATCTAGTTCTTTAGTCAACTAGAGAAATCAATTGTCACATCCCAAAAATTGAGCATGTGAAAAGATACTACTCATTTGATAAAATTCTCAAACATACGTTATTTACATATATTCTGTAAGGTTTTACATTCAACCTTAATCATTCATTCCACACTACAGAATTATATTCATCTGATAAGCAAATATAGACATACATAGTCTGATATTTCTATCTCATCGCAAGCCTAGGAGACCTATAGAAAGTACAGAGCGTTCCTAGTATCCACATTAATAAGTACTGGTATTCCACCAGACAGAAATAGAGGATAATTCCAACGGGCTTCTATTCTTCAAACGGATACTCTTGTTCTTTGTTTTCTGTATCTGAAAAAAATAATCATAGGGAGTGTGAGTTTATTTAAAAACTCAGTAAGTAAATAACTGTACTATATAAAATATCAAAAGTACAAATACCACATTTACTCATATAATTAATTGTCTTATACATCGAGTAGTATGAGACTCTAACCCTTTCAACTCGTGTATAGGTTTCATAGATATGCACTGAGTAGTATGGGACTTTAACCCTTTCAAACTCGTGTATGAGCTTTCTTAGATATACACCGAGTAATATGGGACTTTAACCCTTTCAAACTCGTGTATGAGCTTTCTTAGATATACACCGAGTAGTATGGGACTTTAACCCTTTCACACTCGTGTATTAGATTTCTTAGATATACACCGAGTAGTATGGGACTTTAACCCTTTCACACTCGTGTATTAGATCCCGTAGATCTTTACTCATTAATAAGATAGTGAGAATTCATCACATAGTACAATTGTCATGAAATAAATAATTTCTACATACTCTTATTTCTATTGATCATCATATACTCCCATATGAAAAATTAATTGCTTATTATCCAAATAATATTGTAAATGGGACTTATATTGTACTTTGACTAGTAATATCAAATTAGCTGAGCAAGATTATTCACTCACCTTGATGTTTGTCCAAGTTTACCTTGTTCCACACTAGAATTTGTGTAGGAAAATTTCCTAGTAAAATATATTACAAGGAATCATAAGAAAGGAAACAAAATCACGAAAATACGTAAAATTTTCTGACTGCTACAGTAACGGGTTGCTACAGTACGGTTCGCTACAGTGTCGGTTCGCTACAGTGCCGGTTCGCTACAGTAACGTTGACTGCTACAGTACCGTTGACTGCCGACACTACAGTACTGCTACAGTAACCCAAAGAAAATTTTCCAGATTTTGTTTCGAAATTTCTGGTCGCTACAGTAACTCGATTTTTTTGCAGAAGTTTTTGCAGAAATTTCTAACAAATTCATCCTTTCCTTTCTTGTTTCAAAACCAGAATTTCAACTCTTTTAACCGATTATAACTCAAATATAACTTCTAAAACAACTGAGATTCACGAATTATCATCAAAATCTTCAAGAACAAAACCTACTCTAATCTTCCATATAAACTTAGATTTAAGGAAAATAACGAGATTAAAGCTTACCTTTGATCCTTACAAAGCTTTTGAACCGAACAGATAATCGAAATTCTGAAGATCAAGGAAAGGATTTGAGAAGAAAATGAAGAACTGAGAGAGAAATGCTTTTCTGCTTCCTTCGGCTGAGTGAAAATGAGGGGTACTATTGAAACTTTATATTAAATATTTCTAATGGGTTATTCAATAACCCATGGGTATCCATAACCCAACATCCAAACCCATCCAGTCAATTTACAATAAATGGATTAATTGACCATTCTTAAACCACTTTTCCATTAATTTCACCATTCTTAGAATATATCCCACGTGGTGCAAATATTCAGTCCAGTCATTTAACTCAATTTTCATAAATAATATTCAAAGAGAACAATTAAATATGAAAATTAAAAATGACCAAAATAAATAACTAAAGTAACGTTGTGAAATTCTAAAATACTCTTAAGCGAATTATATTCTGAAATTAACGGGTATTACATTCTACCCCCCTTAAAAGAATTCGGTCCTCCGAATTAAAATCTTTCCTCAAGTTTCAAATAAATGTAGATAGTTTTTCCACATTTCATCTTCTGCCTCCCACGTAGCTTCCTCGCGAGAATGATTTCTCCAAAGAACCTTGACAGTAGGAATTTCTTTAGTACGCAATTTCTTGACTTTTCTATCAAGAATAGCTACTGGTACCTCTTCGTATGTGAGAGTTTCATCCAAATGAACTTCTTGGGGTTGAATGACATGAGAAGGATCAGGAAGATATTTCCGCAGCATGGACACATGAAATATTGGATGAACTCCCTCTAGGTTGGAAGGTAGGTCTAGGCGATATGCCACATTACCCACTCTGTCTACAACCTCATATGGGCCAACATACCTCGGACTAAGCTTGCCTTTCTTCCCGAATCTCATTACTCTCTTCATAGGTGAGATTCGTAAGAAAACCATATCACCTATTGCAAATTCAAGGTCACGTCGTCGGTTGTCCGCATAAGACTTCTGTCTACTCTGAGCAGTTAACAACTTCTCTCTGATCAGTTTAACTTTATTTATATCTTCCTGTATCATCTCAGGTCCAAATATTTTGGTTTCACCAAGTTCAAACCAACCTATAGGAGATCGACACCGTCTCCCATACAAAGCCTCAAAAGGTGCCATCTGAATACTGGCTTGGTAACTGTTGTTATAAGCAAATTCAATAAGAGACAAATGATCTTCCCAACTTCCACTGAAATCCATCACACAAGCTCTTAGCATATCCTCTAAAGTCTGAATTGTCCTTTCGGACTGTCCATCAGTCTGAGGATGGAATGCTGTGCTAAGATTCACTTTGGTACCCAAAGCCTCTTGAAAGACTTTCCAGAACCGAGAAGTAAACTGAGGTCCTCGATCTGATATAATGGATATTGGTACACCATGAAGTTTCACTATTTCTTTAACATAAAGTCGAGCAAGTTTTGCTACACTGAAAGTGGTATGAACAGGAAGAAAATGTACTGACTTAGTAAGTCGATCCACTATGACCCATATTGAGTCATTTCCTTTTGTTGACCGAGGTAAACCTACTACAAAATCCATAGTGATCCTTTCCCACTTCCACTCGGGAATATCTAGTTTTTGCATCAAACCAGGTGGTCGTCGATGTTCAGCTTTAACTTGCTGATAAGTCAAATATCGAGCTACAAAGTCAGTCATATCTCGCTTCATGCCCTCCCACCAGTAAACTTGTTTCAAAGATTCAATGTTGGGGACACAAAGTCTCCCATTAAACCATAAGACTCCTTCTTCATCTACCAAGAAACTTGGTGCTAGACCTTGCCTTGCCTTATCTCTGATTTTGACCATATCAATGTCATTTTCTAAAGTTGCTTTTACTTTTTCTACAAGGGATGATCTAACTGTTAAATGAGCCAGAAATGTACCTGACTCAGTGATCTCGAAGAATACTCCATCAGCTTCCAATTCTTGTAGTTCATGTATTAGAGATCTCCTTATAGTGGCAATGTGAGCTAAACTTCCCATAGACTTTCGACTTAGAGCATCGGCCATTACATTTGCTTTACCTGGATGGTAAAGGATGGTACAATCATAATCTTTCAGAAGTTCCATCCACCTTCGTTGCCTTAGATTGAGATCTCTCTGCTCAAAAATGTACTTAAGGCTTTTGTGATCTGTAAAAATTTTACAAGTTTTCCCATACAAGTAATGTCTCCATATCTTTAGGGCAAACACTACAGCTGCCATTTCCAAATCATGAGTGGGGTAATTCAATTCATGCTTTTTAAGCTGACGTGAGCCATAAGCTATGACTTTACCATGTTGCATCAACACACACCCTAAGCCTATCTTTGAGGCATCACAGAATACAGAGTAACCCCCTGGTCCTTATGGTAGGATTAAGACTGGTGCAGAAGTTAAACACTCTTTCAATTGGGTGAAACTTTGTTCACATGAATCATCCCAAATGTATTTAACATTCTTTCGGGTTAACTTATTTAATGGGAGAGCCGTCTTAGAGAAATCTTTGACAAAGCGACGGTAATACCCTGCTAAACTAAGAAAACTACGTACTTCAGACACAGTTGTTGGTCTAGGCCATTGTTTTACTGCTTCAATTTTACTTGGATCTACATGAATACCTTCTTGGGAAATAACATGTCCCAAAAATGTTACATGACTCATCCAGAATTCACATTTTGAGAGCTTTGCGTACAACTGATGCTCTCTCAAAGTCTGAAGCACTATTCTCAAATGTTCAGTATGTTCTTCATGACTCTTTGAATACACCAAAATATCATCAATAAATACAATTACAAACTTATCAAGGAATGATTTGAACACTCTGTTCATTAAATCCATAAATGCTGCTGGTGCATTTGTCAACCCAAAAGACATCACAAGAAACTCATAATGTCCATACCGTGTACGAAAAGCAGTCTTAGGTATATCATCACTCTTAATTCGTAACTGATGATATCCAGACCTTAGATCAATCTTTGAGAAGTATTTTGCTCCTTGAAGCTGATCAAACAAATCATCTATCCTTGGTAAAGGATACTTATTCTTCACTGTGACTTTATTCAGCTGACGATAATCTATACATAATCTCATAGAACCATCTTTCTTTTTCACAAAAAGAACAGGAGCACCCCAAGGTGAAAAACTTGGGCGAATGAACCCTTTGTTCAACAAATCTTCCAATTGTTCTTTGAGTTCTTTTAGCTCAACAGGAGCCATACGATAAGGTGGAATAGAAATTGGTCGTGTGTCTGGGACCAAATCAATACTGAACTCAATATCTCTTTCTGGCGGTAATCCAGGTAAATCTTCTGGGAACACATCTGGGAATTCATTAACCACATAAATGTCTTCTAACTTCTGTTCTTTCTTTTCTAAATCTTTGATAAAAGCTAGAAATCCCTGACATCCCTTTCGCAACATACGTCGGGCACTTAACATAGATATCATGTTGCAAGGTACATCACTTCGATCTCCTTGAAACACAAAATTACTCCTCCCCGGCATATTAAAGGAAATAACTTTGTCACGATAATTTATAGTAGCATGACAAGAAGATAGCCAGTCCATCCCTAAAATCACATCAAAATCTAACATATTGAGAATCATAAGATCTATCTCAGTTTCCATGCCCCCAATAATTATTTTCCAAGAACGATAACATGTTTTAACTATCCAAGTCTCTCTCATCGGTGTGGAAACTAAGAATGGTTCCTTAAGAGTAATCGAATCAAATGCAAATCTCTTGGCAAATAGGGGTGACACATATGAGTGAGTAGAACCAGGATCAAACAAAATACGTGCAACAAAAGTATTGACAGATAATATACCTGTAACTATAGCATTGGATGTTTGAGCATCCTGTCGGGTTAGAGCATATACTCTTGCATTTCCTCTGCCAGCAGCTTGTTTTCCACGGTCACCTTGGCCTCTTCCAGCAGCTTGTTTTCCACGGTCACCTTGGCCTCTTCCAGAACCTCTTCCCATACTACCCCATGTTAAAGGGGTTGGTGTTTGAGTAATAGATTGTGGTCGAGGTGGCAAAGTAGACCCTTGACCTGGTCTTGTCATGAGCTGAGGGCACTCCCTTATAAAATGTCCTTTTTGTCTACAGTGAAAACAGCCTGTACCAACAGTGTTTAACCTGCATTCTCCGAAGTGAAACTTTCCACATTCAGGACATTGAGGTTTTTCCCTTGTACCTTGAGTACCTCCTCTACTAGAAGAGCTAAAACCACCCCTGTTCTCTGAACGAGGCTTAGCCACACTGGCTGTAGAATAAGATGACTTAGTAGGAGTGGCTGGAGCATGTTGTGATGCAGTAAAGGGTTTCAAAGTCCCTGAGTCTTCCCCTTGATCAAAAGATCTTCTATATCTAGCTTTCTTCTTTTGTCGATATTTTTCTTTATTCTTTGATTTCCTTACCATAACCAATCTGTAAAACTCCGTCCACATAACTGGCGGTGTGCCTTGAATTCTAGCTTTCTTCCAGTTCCTCCACCATTTACCAGCCCTACCTTTTAACTGAAAGGAAGTGAATTCTACCTTTTGAGTAGGAGAACACCCTATAGCATCACAGATTGCTTCACAATCTTCAAGAAAACATTGTGGGTCCTCTTTGGGATCTTCCCCTGAAAAAGTAGAAGGCCTCATTTTCTGGAATTCAGACATTCTTACCTCCCTTACGTTATCTCCTCCAGCTAACTGAGCTGGTGGTACAATTTCAGCTTCAACAATAGGAGGATCCACTGGCAGGTTAGCTTGTGCAGCTCGACCTCTCATTTCAGCCTCAAATCAGTCAAATCGTTCATTCATCAAATTAATCACATGTGCAATAGTTGCATTGCCAACGTGAGCATCAGGTTCGACTCTCCTTGCTTACTCACTAGTTACGCCCTCAGTACTTTGAGCATGTAAACTATCACTACGGTTATGATCATCTTGCACATGTACTGGTGGATTTATGGCCCTTCTTGGACCCATATGCTCATTATTATTAGAAGATCCTTCTGACATTGTACTGTCACAAATCTACACACATAACAAACAATTTTCAGACATAAACAAAATATCACTTACTAGCCCCACTGAGAAGTTATCTATAAGATGACGTTATACTCTACAAGGTCTTTTATGGAACCTAATCCTATGGTCATGCCGCGGCTCATGACAATAGGGAAGGGCCCACAAAGATCACTTTGCTCTGTACTCTATAGGGGACCTATAAAACCTATCCTCTGATACCAAATTTGTCACATCCCAAAAATTGAGCATGTGAAAAGATACTACTCATTTGATAAAATTCTCAAACATACGTTATTTACATATATTCTGTAAGGTTTTACATTCAACCTTAATCATTCATTCCACACTACAGAATTATATTCATCTGATAAGCAAATATAGACATACATAGTCTGATATTTCTATCTCATCGCAAGCCTAGGAGACCTATAGAAAGTACAGAGCGTTCCTAGTATCCACATTAATAAGTACTGGTATTCCACCAGACAGAAATAGAGGATAATTCCAACGGGCTTCTATTCTTCAAACGGATACTCTTGTTCTTTGTTTTCTGTATCTGAAAAAAATAATCATAGGGAGTGTGAGTTTATTTAAAAACTCAGTAAGTAAATAACTGTACTATATAAAATATCAAAAGTACAAATACCACATTTACTCATATAATTAATTGTCTTATACATCGAGTAGTATGAGACTCTAACCCTTTCAACTCGTGTATAGGTTTCATAGATATGCACTGAGTAGTATGGGACTTTAACCCTTTCAAACTCGTGTATGAGCTTTCTTAGATATACACCGAGTAATATGGGACTTTAACCCTTTCAAACTCGTGTATGAGCTTTCTTAGATATACACCGAGTAGTATGGGACTTTAACCCTTTCACACTCGTGTATTAGATTTCTTAGATATACACCGAGTAGTATGGGACTTTAACCCTTTCACACTCGTGTATTAGATCCCGTAGATCTTTACTCATTAATAAGATAGTGAGAATTCATCACATAGTACAATTGTCATGAAATAAATAATTTCTACATACTCTTATTTCTATTGATCATCATATACTCCCATATGAAAAATTAATTGCTTATTATCCAAATAATATTGTAAATGGGACTTATATTGTACTTTGACTAGTAATATCAAATTAGCTGAGCAAGATTATTCACTCACCTTGATGTTTGTCCAAGTTTACCTTGTTCCACACTAGAATTTGTGTAGGAAAATTTCCTAGTAAAATATATTACAAGGAATCATAAGAAAGGAAACAAAATCACGAAAATACGTAAAATTTTCTGACTGCTACAGTAACGGGTTGCTACAGTACGGTTCGCTACAGTGTCGGTTCGCTACAGTGCCGGTTCGCTACAGTAACGTTGACTGCTACAGTACCGTTGACTGCCGACACTACAGTACTGCTACAGTAACCCGAAGAAAATTTTCCAGATTTTGTTTCGAAATTTCTGGTCGCTACAGTAACTCGATTTTTTTGCAGAAGTTTTTGCAGAAATTTCTAACAAATTCATCCTTTCCTTTCTTGTTTCAAAACCAGAATTTCAACTCTTTTAACCGATTATAACTCAAATATAACTTTTAAAACAACTGAGATTCACGAATTATCATCAAAATCTTCAAGAACAAAACCTACTCTAATCTTCCATATAAACTTAGATTTAAGGAAAATAACGAGATTAAAGCTTACCTTTGATCCTTACAAAGCTTTTGAACCGAACAGATAATCGAAATTCTGAAGATCAAGGAAAGGATTTGAGAAGAAAATGAAGAACTGAGAGAGAAATGCTTTTCTGCTTCCTTCGGCTGAGTGAAAATGAGGGGTACTATTGAAACTTTATATTAAATATTTCTAATGGGTTATTCAATAACCCATGGGTATCCATAACCCAACATCCAAACCCATCCAGTCAATTTACAATAAATGGATTAATTGACCATTCTTAAACCACTTTTCCATTAATTTCACCATTCTTAGAATATATCCCACGTGGTGCAAATATTCAGTCCAGTCATTTAACTCAATTTTCATAAATAATATTCAAAGAGAACAATTAAATATGAAAATTAAAAATGACCAAAATAAATAACTAAAGTAACGTTGTGAAATTCTAAAATACTCTTAAGCGAATTATATTCTGAAATTAACGGGTATTACATCAATTCTCAAAGGTAATAAAATACCTTCCAATGATATTATACTTTTTCTCAACCTGAAAACACACTGATAATCTTCTTAATTTCACAAATAACGCAAATGGGATTTATATTGTGCTTTGACTAATTTATTAAATTAATTTTGCAAGGTTGCCTACTCACCTGGATTCCATGCTCTTGGCGCTCCCACCTTGCGCCCCAATCATCCCTATTGTAACCAGGTAAAAACCATTAGGGTTACAAAATAGAGAAATTTCCTATCACTACTCTCGACCTTTACTCACATCTTAAGTCATAACTCCTAACCGGTAATGAATTTCTAAATGACACTTATACCATTGGAAACTAGACTCAAAGAGCTTTTCAACGATATTTAAAAAAAAAACTGATGCTACAGTAATAGTCAACGGTCAACGCAGCTACAGTAACGTTGACCGAGTCAATGCTACAGTAACGAGAAATCTGGAAAAATTTTCTCGGTGAACAGTAATTTCTGGGGAAAATTTTCGATGTTCTTCGTGTTCTTCATCCAAAAATCCTAAAATCATATCTAAAACAACATTTCTTTTGATTTCTTCCATGGGTTTTCATCCTTAATGTCTAAGGAGTGTTTTAACACCAAAACCCCCAATTTCTACCAACAATCCAAGCTCAAATCTCAAATTTTCATCAAGAACACTAATTTTTTCAAATATCCAAATTCTACGAAATTTCTTGTTCTAATAACATCATAAACCACCTAAGAATGTTTTACATTAACATCCACACTTAAATTCATCCATTAAAACTCAAAATCTTAATTTTCTTCCATAGGTCCGAAAATGGAGAAAAAGAGAAATAGAGTAGATAAAACTTACCTCTTTACCTCTAGAACTCCTGAGAATCGGAAGTATGGTTAGAAAATACAAGATCGCCGGATGAAAATTTGAGAAATGATTGAAGAAGGGAAGATGGAAATGAACGAAGAACATGAAGCCTCGGGAGGAAGAAGGAGAAGAAAAACTAATAATTGTATGTGTGGGCCCCACTAATTTTTTTTTTCGATAAAATCGCTCATAGCCACCTTAGCTTATAAGATTTGTTCACTTTAATCCTTCTCGATGTCTCAAATACCACTTTAACCTCGAATCCATCATCTTTTCTGTACCAGACTCATAATTCATTCTCATAAGCTTTATTCTTCCTCTCAGGTTTCTATTTGGTCATTTCTCAAAAGTCCTCTATACTTTCTTTTCTTTTCACTTTAGTCCTTGAGAATTTGTAAAAATTTCCTAAATTAAAACTTAAAATTTCTATTCTCAGATTTTCTTCACTAATTCAAAAAGCACATTTTCACGTAATTAAATATTTCACTAAATTTCAAATTAGACTTTAAATATTCATATAAATTCTTGAGATATTACATTTGTCCAAATCACCAACGTAGTCAGAATCACAATATCCAACTACAAATCGACCACATTTTTCATCCCGCTCAAATATTAAACCAATATCCACGGTGTTCAGAATATACCGTACAATCCATTTAACAGCTTGTCAATATCATTTACTAGGATCATGCATATACCTGCTCACAACCCCAACTGCTTGAGAAATATCAGGTCTCGTACACACCATAGCATACATCAAGCTACCAACAGTATTTGCATATGGAACTTTCGACATATATTCTCGTTCAGCATCATTCTTTGGAGATAATTCAGCACTAAGTTTCATATGAGGAGCAAGCGGGGTACTCACAAGTTTTGTCTTGTCATTCATGCCAAAACGTTGTAGCACCTTTCTCAAATATTGTTTCTGAGTCAGACAAAGCTGCCCCAATTTTCGATCTCTGCTAATCTCCATGCCGAGAATCTTCTTAGTTTCTCCTAGATCTTTCATTTCGAACTCTTACTTCAACTGTGCTTTTAACTTCTCAATCTCTCCTTGATTTCTTGAAGTTATCAGCATATCATCAACATATAGGAGAAGATAGATAAATGATCCATCTTGTAACTTGTGCAAATACACACAATAGTCATATTTGCTCTTTGTGTACTTCTACCCCAACATAAACTTGTCAAATCGTTTGTACCATTGCCGAGGTGATTGCTTTAGGCCGTACAAGGATTTTTTAAGTTTGCATACCAAATTTTCTTTTCCAGCAACCTTGAACCCTTTTGGCTAAGTCATATAGATTTCCTCCTCTAAGTCTCCATGTAAAAATGCAGTTTTCACATTAAGTTGAACTAGTTCCAAGTCCAATTAAGCTACCAAGGCCAATAAGATTCTAATGGAGGAATGTTTCACTACAGGAGAAAAAACTTCATTATAGTTAATTCTTTCTGTCTGAGCATAGCCCTTAGCCACCAACATTTCCTTGCAGCAAATGCTTTTCTTGTCAGGAAATCCTTCTTTCTTTGCATATACCCATTTGCATCCAATTGCCTTTTTTCCCTTCGGCAGACTTGCTAGTTTCCATGTTTGATTCTTTTGAAGAGATTGCATTTCTTCATTCATAGCATTCTTCTACCTATCATCTTCTGAAATTTGAACTGCTTCTTGGTAAGTGGTAGGAATTTCATCATTGACAATTATAGATGCATAAGCCACCATATTATCGAATCGAGCAGGTTTGTGTCTTACTCATTGCGGCTTTTGTAATGCAATTGGTTCTTGTTGCTGTAGAGGTTCTTGGGTTGGAACCTCTTCTTCTTCAGACTTCTCTTTTGCCATATGAGTTTCTTTATTTTCTTCATCGATTACTCGGACAATGCTTCTTTCAAACTCTTCCTGATTTGGAGTTTTCTCTACTGCTGCGGAGCACTATTGATTTGTTAAATATTGTCTTTTGTTACCTTCTTCAACATGGCAGATTTATCAAAGGTAACATCCCTGCTAAAGATTATCTTTCGTGTTTCCAGACACCATAGACGGTATCCTTTCACACCAGTAGTGATTCCCATGAAGAGCGCCTTTTTTGCTCTCGAATCCAATTTTGATTCCTTAACATGATAGTATGCAGCAGAACCAAACACATGAAAGGAATCATAGTCAGTAACAGGTTTTCCATACTAGGCCTCCAGAGGTGTTTTGCCACCAATAGTAGATGATGGCAAACGACTTACAAGATGACTCGCATATCTCACTGCCTTAGCCCAAAATTGTCTGCCCAACCCAGCATTGGACAACATACACCAAACTTTCTCCAGCAATGTTCGGTTCATGCGTTCTACCACCTCGTTTTGTTGTGGTGTATTTCTAACTGTGAAGTGTCGAACAATGCCTTCATCTTGATAAACTTTACCAAACGGATCACTTCGGTATTCACTTCCATTGTTTCTTCTGAGTCGTTTATTTTTTTGCCAGTCTGAGTCTCTATCATCTTTTTCCACTTAAGAAAACAATCTAACACTTCATCCTTTGACTTCATAGTGTACACCCACATTCTTCGAGAGAAGTCATCAACAAAAGTAACATAATAATGTTTACCTCCTAAAGAAGCTGTCTTGGAAGGTTCCCATACATCAGAGTGAACATAATCCAAAATACCCTCGGTATCATTGATTGCGGTGTCGAATTTTACTCTATTCTGCTTTCCCATCATGCAATATTCATAGAAATCTATCTTACAGGTTTGTGCACCTTTCAGCAATCCTCGTTTCACCAAAATTTGTAAGGATTTTTCACCTGCATGCCCTAACCTCATGTGCCATAACCTAGTTGCGTCTGACTCATCATCATTAAGAGTAGCAACTGTAGCTGTCCCAACAATTGTATTATCATCGTAGTAATACAAGCTATTCTTCCGAGTACCTTTAAACATCACCAGAGCTCCAGAGATGACTTTCAGAACTCCATCTTGCATTGTCACTGCTAATCCTTTGGATTCCAGGAATCCCAAAGTGATGAGATTCCTCTTCATGTCTGGTACATATCTAACTTCTGTCAGAACTTTAGTCGATCCATCATGGTTCACTGAATTTGAAGAAGTAGCTGGTGGTGTTATTTACATAGGAAATGACATATATTGCCGGATATGACAAATATATTGGTTACAAGTTGAGTCAAACATCCATTTGTCAGATCGCCTTGTTGATGTTGTAGCAACTAGTGAAATATATGAATCTTCATCACTAAATTCAGCCACATTTGCTTCTGATAGAAGTTTGCTTTTATCATCTTTGTCCTTATTTTTCAATTTTGGGCAATCCTTCTTCCAATGCCCCTTCTCTCTACAAAAAGTATATTCGTCTTTGCTCGGTCTGCCTTTTGACTTAGATCTCCTTCTCCTTCCTTTCTTCTGGCCGTGTGGTCTGCCTCTAGCCACTAGTGCTTCTGCTACCACTTTTGCTTGCATGCTTTCCTTTTGATTCTTTTTCCTCAATTCATGGCTGTATAGAGTACTGCACACTTCACTGAGGGAAACTTTTTCTTTCCCATGAAGTAACTTGGCTTCTATAAAGTGCGTACTCATTAGGCAGGGAAAACAGCAAAATCAAGGCCATATCTTCATCTTTGAAAGTCTCATCAACATTTATCAAATCAGCTACTGCCTTGTTAAAAGCAGTAATATGATCGTTCATGGTGCTGCTAGGTTTATAGCTAAACCGAAACAATTTCTTCTTCATAAAGAGCTTGTTGTGGCCGTTCTTCTTCAGAAATTTGTCCTCCAATGCCTTTTACAACTTACTTGCAGAAGTTTCCTTTGCGAATAAATACTTCTGCTCTCTGGAGAGGCATGATCGAATAGTACCACACGCCAACCGATTGATGGTTTTCCAATCTTCTTCATCAATTTTATCTGGTTTCTCCTCTTTAATAGCAATATCTAGACTTTACTGGAAAATGACTTGTACCGTCAAAAATCTCCATCGCTAATCTTGGATTTGGCTCAGCAATTCTCGTAAAAAATGACGACGAAGAAGCTGCCGACGTTGTGGTGGAAATAGTGGTTTTCTTCTCCTTATTATCTGCCATTTTAGCTCCCAAATATGAAAATTATTAGTAATACTCTAGTAAAAAAAATGCACCAAGAAAGTTCCCCAGAAAGAATGGAGGGTCACAACGGACACATTTAAGAATCAGATCTTTCCTTAGCCAGACCTTTCATAGACACGCACTTTAATTGGACAATATATTACTAATAATTTTACCAAAAATTTCAAATAAATTCTCAAGAAATTTTTCTGATTGTGGAAGATCAGTTAAAACTACAACTACAAAAAATTTCAAGAGTTTTCGCAACCAAGAGCTCTGATACCAATTGTTGTGGAAATTTGGGCTATTTTTTTTATCAATAATTAATTCAATAATGCTCGACAAATAACCTACTATGTAGAAAGTAAAACATAAAGTAGAATAAATAAAGAGCATAAATTAAATAAAGAATATCAGAACATTAACGAAGTTCGACCAATTTATACCTATGTCCTTAGATTCCACCAAAATATATTTTTAATAGAGAGAAGAGAAAAAAACTAAGCCTATTAGACTTTAATTTTTTTTTTTGGATACACTAAGTAATAGGTGGAGCCTCCCTTTTATAGTCAAGAGAGACTTCTTTACTCTCACAATTGCCAGATGTGAAACTTTAAAGGAGCCAAAGAAACTACACTTTTCTCCTCAACATATGAATTTGTTATTTATTAAAATTAAGCTATTTCGAAGAAGTGAAGAATGCTCCTTCCACGACATCGATGATCAAGAGATTCGAAACCCAGATTTCGTTAATGATCCCTCAGTTTATCCCTTCACGAGCGGACACGTCGTCCTATACCACCAATATCTTAGTGGCTGCGAAACACCAGATTCCACCTCCAAGCCAAAACCCGGAACAAGCAAAGCACAGCGCGCGTGGGAAAAAAAACTGTTGTGTTTCTCTCTTCTCCCAAAATCAAAACGCCTCCTGACTCATCAACACAACAGTGACATACTATAAAAGCCCACACATCTCCTTCGGCAACTTTCTGGTTCTTCCGAATTGCTGAATGCTCCAAATTCAAACCCTAGTTTCATTCTTCTCTTGTGCTTTTAATATTTTACGCACATATTCATATAAACACGTATATTTTTATATTTTAGTTTGTAAAATAAAGAAAACCGAGGCTTAGCTTGAGCTTGCTGGGGGAGACGCTAATGGAGGATTCAGTAGGGGAAAAGAAGAAGCAGCGAGAGTTTGCATTAGCATCAGTTGCTGAACTATCATCGGCTGCTTCTGATTCTGATTCTCCAGGGATTGTTCGCTTCACTTGCGATGGTTCGGCGGCGGAGGTCCAAATTCATCACGAATCTCTGCAAATTCCTCTCAGTGTTGATCTTCGATCTGCTCAGGTTCGTTTTCGTTTGGTTTTGAACGTATGTTTAGTTGGGTTTCCTCTTTTGGTAGTGAGTGGTACGAGACAGAGCAAAATGACAAAGTCACTTTTGAGCTATAATATGTCTTTTACCAGCTCCTATGAAATCAGCGAACACATTGAGTTGACAACAGTATTTATTCTGGTTTTTTGTCTTAGTATCATGTTTCAAATATGTTGCTTTTCAGTCTTATTCTGCTTTAGTGAATGAGGGGAGGGCTAAAAGGCTATTTTGATTGTAATAGCTTCATGATGTCCATTTGTGGTTTGCAGCTATTCAGGTTAGGTCCTGTTGAGTCGGTTTGCATGGCGGAAGGGTCTGATGTCGGTAAAGAGGTATGGGGCATAATCTTATGGCAGAGAATCTAGCTTCATGACTTTGTAGTGTCACCTGATATTGCTTTATTTGGTTGGAATTTTAGAAAACCTGTGTGGTTGTTCTTTTCATGTAGACGATTTGAGTTTGTAATGTATTTGATAACTTGGTTCTGCTAAATGCTATCTTATATATTTTGATCTGTATGCTGATGTCAGTGCTCGTGATGATATTTGCATAGTACAATGTTGCGAAATAGTGGTTGTGTTATGTTTATGTATGTTTAACATTATTCCTCTTAACATGCTACTTTTGAAGCAGACATCATTTTCCAGGGCAGTTGCTTTAAAGTTTAAAAATGAGGAGGAGAGTGAGGCCTTCCATTGTGTATTCCAGCAATGGAAAAAGGAAGTCAATGTTCAAGGTGCTACTTTGGGAATTTTTTGTAAACCTTATTGAAAGGCTACCATGATCTGATATTATTTGAAGTCGCCCTCATAGAAGACCTTTTCTGTGTCTTCATGTTATTATTTTTTGATTTTTTGAATATTTAAAATAAAATAAAATAAAGGACTTGCCAAACTGAGTTGAAGTTTGTATACTGAGTAATTCTTATTTAGTCAATACATGAAGCATAAAATGATAAAATATAGTTGGAGGAGCAGATATGCATTTTTTTTAATATTTAAATTAATTTATTATTATTGTTTTTAAAAAATTTAATTTGTAGTTTTAAAAATTATCTCACTGGTAAAGTAGTTTTTCTTCTTCCATGAAATTACTAAAATTTGGGTGTACAAAAACAAGTAAACAAATCTGTAAAGATAGTTAATCCTTGTAAAACCTTGTCTGTTGACAGGTATGAGGAATCTAAGTCTAATGGGGCTAACATGGGATATCTTATCATTCATTGGAAAAGTTCTTGTTAGAGTACCTGTAATGGGGGTTGCACTGGATCTTATTGTAATTGTTATTCTTTTGGTAGAGTTTGATTTGTCTTATGACATACTCTTGAATATTACCTTTTCCTTTATGTGGCTGTACTGGCACCTAAATGAATGTTCAGAGATAGACTCCTTAATATTAAATAATTTCTATCTCAATGTCTCATTGGCGAGACATTTATGTATCCAACATGGATCGTTAACATGCATTTCTGTGATAGTAATACTTCAGTGTTATTCTGCTTTCTGCCTCAAATTTATTTTGGCTTCATTATCTTGTTAGCATTACATATTCCTGTTTCAATGACTCTATAATCATGTTGCATTATATATAAAATGAAACCTGATATTTGTTATCTTTTTTTTTTAATTCAGGACATAAGTTACCAAATGGAACTATATTGACTTCTAAAAGCAAATTTGATCAGAAGATTGAGCCATCATCTGCGAGAATGTACTTCCATTATTATGGACAACTTCTACATCAGCAAAATATGTTGCAGGACTATGTGAGGACAGGTTGTGCATTTTGAATTTTAGGCATTTCTTCTATTTGAATTTTCTTTTGAGAAATTAACAGCTTGATTCTAACTGGAACACTGAAAGAATATTTTTCTACAGCTTGTCCTGATAAGTTCATTGATGATCTTGATTCAGGAACCTATTATGCTGCTGTTATCGAGAACCGTGCTGATTTCATGGGTCGTGTAGTAGTGGATGTTGGTGCTGGTAGTGGCATTTTGTCATTATTTGCTGCTCAGGTAGATCAACTCTTCCGTTGACTTGTTCTATTTGTAGTGTATGATAAATGTCATTGCTTTCAATGAATTGAACATTCTAGGCTTCTTTACTGCCTTTCACATCCATAGCTTTGTATTAAGTGTTTGTTATTCTGTTATTTCCTCTCAGGCTGGTGCAAAACATGTTTATGCTGTGGAGGCATCTGAAATGGCAGAATATGCAAAGAAACTTATAGCTGGGAACCCAATACTGGGTCATCGGATAACTGTGAGGATTGTTTCCTAGTTTTCAGCCTTAGAGATTGTTAATTAGCTATCTTATTATTCAGGAAATTATGTTGTGTATATATACAGGTGATTAAAGGCAAAGTTGAGGATGTTGAATTACCAGAGAAAGCAGATATTCTGATCTCTGAGCCCATGGGTAAGCTCATATTCTACTTTCTTCAGTCAATTTAGAGAATGATGCCGATGCTTTATGTACAAGTTGTGTACCTTTATTGTCAGGAGATTTTTCTTTTTCTGTTTCTTATATTTATAAGCCTCGAGACTGCTTGAGTGCTCTCTTTGTAGAGGATTAGTCATGGTATATAAAATTAGAAATACCCAGACTTATGTGGGATTTAGCGCAACATGCTTTGTCCTTTCTGTTTAGTTGATTATAAGTCCAGAACTTTTCTCCACTGATGTGCAGGCACCTTATTAGTTAATGAAAGAATGCTGGAGTCTTATGTTATTGCCAGAGATAGGTTTCTCATCCCAAATGGTAAAATGTTTCCTACAGCAGGAAGGTAAATTTTAATGTGGAAATACCCTCTATACTTTCTGAGTGATTTTCTTGCACTTTATGCTTCTAATAAGAGGTTATAGTAATATGGTACCACTATGCCTGGTTATTGGTGATCATAGTTATACATGTTAATTATAATTGCATTTTTCCGATTAAATATTTCACATGATTCTGAATGGTACTAAACTTTGCAACTTCAATATCTGTTCACAATGATATCCAAGAAAGTTGTTAGCAAATGTGCAGTTTATAATTTACACCTACATTTGCTTAAATCTAGATGCTAACTTGTTATAAGTAGTATATTTTTGGGTTTAACATAGATAAAATCATTTGAAGGTTAACAGTTTGTTTATCCACCATTTTATATGACTTATAATATTTTATATAAGGCTTGCCTTCTGATGACCTTGAATTTATTGCTCGTGCAGGATTCACATGGCACCTTTCAGTGATGAATATTTGTTCATGGAAATTGCTAACAAGGTGTGTAATTATAGTAGTCTTTTTTTTTTTTGTAAAAAAAAAAAAAGAAAAAAACCTTTTAGTATATCTAGTACTCATAAGATTTTAGTAGAATTGTATTGGCAACAAGATAACATGAAAGAGGCCTTTATCAGAATTACAATTTTTTCAGCTCTGATCAGATTGATATTTGAAGTGTCTGTGATAGAGCCCAATAGCAGTAACAGATCTAAATACTGAATATTACTGAAATATTATTGAAAAGGGAAAATATATCTCTTCCAGTGGGGAAAAGATTGTATTACAGCACTTCAACAATTGAAATTAAACCTCACACAAATGCAGAAACAATAACAGCACAGAATTACCAAACAATACACAAAACTCAGCAATAACACACGGTAAAGATAATTCTAGACTTTCGAGAGGTGTAGCTCTCTCCCAAACCAATTCCCAATATTTTCCATGCCACTTCCCACTCTCAATCCTCCGATATATACCCACAGCCACTAACCGAATTCCACTGGCCTTCCCTCTCTCCCCTCCACGGGTCCTTTTCCAGCTGCCATTTGTTTGGTTACACCGCCCTCTATTTTTAATTCCTTTCTTACAGTCCACGAGCTGAACATTACCCCCCTCGATAAGTTGCACATTGTCCTGAAGGTGGAAACAGGGAAGCTGGTTGTCAATGAGGTCAAATAGCTCCCAAGTATTTTCACAGTCCGGTGAGTCCTTCCATTTAGACAACACCTTCTCAGTACCATTAGAGAAGACCCTAACTGCTGGACTTCTTCTGATTCGGTTACCAGCCCTCTTTCCTCAATTAAACATGCAATGTAGCAAACACAATTAGCATAAAAATTCTAACAATAATCAGTTGTAACCACCATGAAGTTCAATAACAGCTTAAGCATCTCATGAAGCTGAATGTTCACGGCTGGTCCATCATCAATAAGCTTCTGCTCCAAAAATTCCTCATATATATTCTTCTTAGCGTAAGCTCTAAGTAGAGGTAAGTAAGCTCTAAGTAGAGGTAAGCAGAGAAAACAGAACATTGCTCCCCATAAGCTCTGGATAAGAAGATTTCCTGCCATATTTCCAAAGTCACAGCAAACCAACAAAATGATTGCTGAACACCATAAACTACACATGATAGTTAAGCATACAACAAATACTGCACCAATAGCTGTAGCAAGGTTGATCAATGTAATCTTCCATATATCAAGGTATTGCTCAAAAAACAGATAGATCGCAGAACATGGGAAGATCTCAATTTTTAAGGCATCAGAAAATTTTGAACTGAACTCACGAGCAGCCCTCAAGGAATTAACATATTCAATCTGCTGGTTGAGTGGAGTTTGATATGTTCGGAATGATGATGCTTGGATAATGTCACTATCATAGCCTTTCAAGTCAACGCTGCTGCCGTAAGCCCCGTGACCAGCTTTTGCACAATCAACAGATAATAAAGAACTATGAAGCGAGGGTAGTTTCTCCTTAAATTGTGCTGTAGAAGGATGATCATTATGAGGTTCTAAGCGACGAAAACACGTTGTGCAATCAAAACATTCTTCGACTTGATCCTTCAGCGTTCAATTCCTTCCTCTGTCCCAAACCCAATGGCTATCTTCTTCGATCATTACTAACGATGGTAGTGGAAGAGTCTTGCGCCTTAGATTTGCTCCAATTTTCTTAACCTGGAAGGACCCTTTTCCAAAATCTTCCCCCTCTTTCATGATTAGAAATAGAAATAGGTGACTCCTCCTTCTGCTATTTGCTCCAATTCAAAACTCTCCTAGTACTACTCTTTGTTTTTCATCTGCAATGGAAAATAGTCGAAGATGGGTATTTTTGCCCCTAGAGATTGCTCAAGACCAGAAAAGAATTGATTTCCTGCTGCTTCTCAATTTTTTGAAGTTGGGTAGGACATGGGTCTCTTGAATCGTTGCTGTTGTTAAGGGTGTACACAGGTTCGGTTCGGTTCGGTTTTGGACTTGAACCAAACGAACCGAACCTAATCGGTTCTCAAAATTTTGGACCTAATCGGTTTTATTTTTGGCGGTTTGGTTCGGTTTTGGGCGGTTTGATATCTTAGAATTTTTTTAAAAAAATATATAAATGCTCACTTTTATCTATTTCCAAAAAAATAAAACTCACTTTTACAATTTTACTAGAGGTTAAGTGTTCATTTTTTTTAACGTAACTCATTTTTCTTATTCAATTATATTACTTATTTTTATCTTATAAAAAGCATGAATGGAGAAGAGAATGATCTGACTCATTATTTGTTGCTACATAAGCACAACTTGTTGATCATTGTTGATTTGTTGTTTATATTTCTTCTTCCTTAGTTAATTTTATAAATTCATTTTTTTGTCTTTTTCTCAAAACTGAAAGCATAAAGCCAAAAATAACTCAAGTTTTGTAACTCTATTAGTAACAATCCTGTCTCTGAGTAAACCCTTAGTCACCATTTTTGGATCAGTAGAAAGTAGAAACAAATTGTTTTATTATGTTATTCTTTTATTTTTTATAGTTAAGAGTTTATTAAGAACCCAATTGAAGTATTAAGAACCCAAATTGGAAGGTTACTGGAAGTGGAAGATATATCATTTTAGAAGCATAAATGAATGGTGAAATATTATAGTCAAAAATTGACATGAGGATGTGAGCCTGTAAAGTCGAAAAGCAAAAAAAGAAGTGTGTAGGGAATATCAACTACACCCATTGTTGATCATTGTTGACTTGTTGATCAATATTTTGGCATATATAAAGAAATAGCAAGGATTACAATAACTAGAGATATGCAAGTTGCAACATTGTGCAAACAATATCTCACAATTACATACTCACAATATTAGATTTATAAATTATAAACAAGTCTTTGGAACAACTACATTAACAAGAGTCACTTGTTGCTTGATAATTTCATAAACAAACCAACAAAAACCATATAATCAACAAGGTGCTATTCATTAACTATTAGGCCAATAGCATAATCTTCATCTTCAATCTTCAACTATTCTCCTCCAAACCTTGAATGCAATCCTTCATATTCATATTAAAAAGGGGGCAAACCTGGTGCTACAAAGCTCCCGCTATGCGCGGGGTCCAGGGAGGGGCCGGATCCACTTTGTGGATCTAATGTAGGCAGCCTTACCTTGCAATTTTTGCAAGAGGCTGATTCCACGGCTCGAACCTGTGACCTCCAAGTCACATGGCAGCAACCTTACCGTTGCGGCGAGGCTCGCCCTCAATCCTTCATATTCATATTAAAAATAAAAAAGTTAGTTTATCAATTAATAATGTACAAAAAATTAATCATGTTATTCAATTAAAAACACACATACAACAACAACAACAACAACAAAGCCTTATCCCACTAAGTGGGGTCGGTTACATGGATCGCACGACGCCATTGAGCTCTATCAATGACCAACTCTTTAGATATCTCATTTACTAAAAGGTCCCGTTCAATAATTTCTCTAAGTTTCTTTTTTGGTCTTCCTCGACCTTTTTTCATAAGGCTCCAAACCATCTGCTCAACTCTCCTAACTGGCGCTTCCAACGGTTTTCTTTGCACATGCCCAAACCATATTAAACGGTTTTCAACCATTTTTTCCTCAATAGGTGCCACCCCAACTCTACCTCGTAAATGATCATTACGGATCCTATCTCTTCTTGTATGACCACACATCCAATGCAACATCCTCATCTCCGCCACTCCAATTTTATGTTCTTGTTGTCCTTTCATTGCCCAACATTCACTCCCATATAAAATCGCTGGTCTTATAGCAGTACGATAAAACTTTCCTTTGAGTTTATCAGGTACTTTCCGATCACTTATACACTCTTACATAATATTGGTCTTTATATAAAAAACACACACATACACACACAAAAATTATGTATACCTGGAGACATGCCCAAAAGAATCATCTTCAATAATCATCACCATCAATAGGTGAAATTACACCAAGATCTAATCAAATTAAAAAAAAATTAGTAAAGCAATCTATAATTAAATAAAATAATATCAAGCATAATAATACAATAAAAAAAAAATACCTAGCTCCATTTGTTCAATGTCTTCTACTTTATCTTCAACATCATATGACAATGGACTAGAACGAAACCAATTTTTGTGCACAAATAAGAGCTTCAACAGTCTTCGGAGTCAAAGAGCTTCTATACTGATCAAGTACACGTCCCCCAGTGCTAAATGCAGATTCAGAGGCAACAGTGGATACAGGCATAGCCAAAATGTCCCTAGCAATGCATCCAATAACTGAAAATTTGGTGCTAGTTACTTTCCACCAATTGAGGATGTCAAACTTGGGTGTCATCTTCTCCCTAGCCTCCATCAAGTAAAGATCTAGATCTGACTGATTGTTGAAACTATCATCCTCATTCATAACTTTGTCAAACTCCATTGCAAATGAATCACTTCTTTCACTACTCACATTCACATCATGATCCACCATCATATCTTGGGATTGAACATTGGTAGTGTGAGGTACTTGACTTTTTCCATAACCATGAAAATTCTTATAGCTGTCATACATTCTACTAAAGCTATCCTTCACCCTTTGACACATAAATTCAGCCAACTCTTCACTATATAGCTTCTTGAAGCTCCACTCCACAAATTTAAATTTATAACTTGGATCAAGCACCACAGGAATAAAAATGTTCATGTTAATATTTTTAACATCACCCCAATACTTGTCATGCTTCATTTTAATCCTTTCAGCCATCCTACTAAGCAATGGATCATCACTTTTACACAAATTATTCATAGTGTTCAAGATTAAGCAAAAGTCATGGAAATACTGAGATGATGTGACAAACAAAGTGCTCGATATATTTTTAGTCACATCATGAAAGACTTTTAAAAATTTTACAAACACCCGTGCATTATTCCAATCTTCATTAGTTGGAGGACCTACTTTATCCAAGACAAATTGGGCATCCCTCTCTTCTAACCTCTTAAATGCTTTTTGAAATTTCAAAGCACTTTCAAGCATAAGATAGGTAGAGTTCTACCGAGTAGGAACATCCAATTGCACCGTTCCTTTTTCTTGAATTCTAGCTTGTTCCTTACAACTTTTAAATTTGTGCATACGAGAAGGGGAAGCACGCACATACCGAACAGCATTTTGCATATCCTTTAAACCATCATTGACTACCAAATTCAAGATGTGTGCACAACATCTAACATGCATATTTTCTCCCTTCATGATATGACCATTCCAATAAACTATTCTACCTTTCAAGTATGATACAGCAGTGTCATTAGAGCTAGCATTATCAACAGTGATAGTGAAAACTCTATCAATACCCTAGCTTAACAAACAACTCTCTATTTTGTTGCCTATTGTCTCCCCTTTGTGATCAAGGATTTGACAAAAATTCAAAATCCTCTTATGTAATTTCCACTCACGATCAATAAAATGTGCAATAAGACACAAGTAATTAAGATTTTGCACCGAAGACCAGCAATCAGTCGTTAAGCAAACACTTTGATTACTCCTAACAAAGACATTCTTCAAATTACCTTTCTCAGTTAAATAAAGGGCCCAACAATCTCTAGCCACGGTTACACGTGATGGAATAGAAAATAAAGGTTGCACAACACTTATAAAATAACGAAACCCTTCTCCCTCAACATGTTTAAAAGTCAATTCATCAACAATAATCATTCTTGCAAGTGCTTGCCTACATGCATTGACGTCAAATGTGACCCATTTCAAGTTAGATCCACCCCCTTCCCCATCTTCTTTTTTCTTTGGTTGAAAAGAAAGCACGGTTTGTTTTGGATCTCGAAATCCACTAGGAATTTTCTTACACTTAAATTCTAAGTGATGTGCCATATTAGATGTTCCATTTCTTTTTTTATGACATGCATAATCAATACCACACCAATTACATGATGCTCTAGGGTAATCTAGATCACAGTCTTTATCAAGAGTAAAATGAGACCACACCCAAGACTCAGGTCTAGCAGGTTTTCTTGACTTACCTGGTTCTTTCTCCTTGTCTCTCTCTTTCTACTTTGATGGT
The DNA here is from genome assembly GCA_037074585.1 of Biancaea sappan. Lineage (NCBI taxonomy): Eukaryota > Viridiplantae > Streptophyta > Magnoliopsida > Fabales > Fabaceae > Biancaea > Biancaea sappan. The sequence goes on along the minus strand of CM073491.1, from coordinate 12,807,193 downwards.
TTTATCTTCACCTTCGATTTGGACACATCAACCCCTTTCCTCTTTTTGGATGGCCCATTAGATGCTGAAGGGAGATCACCAACTGTAGAACTAATAAGCATAGCATCAGTCACGGTAGATTGGACATTTTGTTGCTCCTCAGTTGATTCTTCAGAATCATCGGTATCAGCAAGATCCTCATCAACCTCTCTTAAATCCACATATCTTTCTTTCTGTTAGAAGACAAGAAATTTATTGTGTTAAAAGATAAATCACAACTAATGAGGACAAATAATTAAAAAAAGATTAAATAATTTTAACTTACCTCAGACTCAGTTTGTGTCATACTCACTTAAGTGTTTCAAGAATCAAGAGTGTGCGAACAATTAGACACTGAGAGACAATTAAAAGCTAAATTAGATACCACAATGAAGAAAAGAAAAGAAATATTAATTAAACAATGAAAAAGGCACCTTAAAATATTGACATGATGAATCAAAAATCCTATATATATCACAAGACAATAAAACAAGAAGTTCCATCATTATTATCTCCTTGTTCCTTTTATAAATACGCATCAATCCTTTTATCTTTTTTATTTATTGATTCCATATTTTTTAAGTTAATTTCACCAATCTGGTTTATATGATTATTTTCCATTCTTACTACGTCAATTTTATAATATCAAAAATTCCTTTAGCAGTGAATTGGAGTCTTGAAATTCAACAAACACAAACTATATATTTCATAAATTTTGTCAATAAATAAGACACTAATTTTGGGAGAATGGATCATGCGGCTACGCAATTTAATTATAGAATGGGATGTTAGCCCTAAGGCTATATGCCATAAGTTTTGATGATAACAAATGTATTTGAATTGTAGCATTGACATATATAAAGGTTAATTATTATATATATGCTACAAGCACTTAAGCATGATTATGTTATTTAATATGTATGTTTCATATATTGAATCATGCTATTATCATGAATTGAACTTACCATTGGGTTTGCAAGTAAGATATATTTCATAGGTTGGTTCAAAAACAAGAAGAGTGAACATTGGATTGAAGAACAAGGAAAAACAATATCATGCTTCACTCAAGAAAACAACAAAGCTCTAAGAAATGAAGAATTAGAAGATTTGAAGTGTTGGAAGCTTGGATACATAAAGATAGCAACCACCATGCTCTAAAAACAAAGTATTTGAAGATAACAAGTGACTGGTCGACCATCCTATCCTAACTGGTCGACCAACGAGCTCCAGAAGCAAAGTTTTTAAGCATTGGTTGACCATCTTATGCTGACTGGTCGACCAATGAGCTTCAAAAGCAAAGTCTTTGAGCATTGGTCGACCACCCTATGTTGACTGGTCGACCAACGAGCTCCAGAAGCAAAGTCTTTGAACATTGGTCGACCACCCTATGCTGACTGGTCGACCAACGAGCTCTAGAAGCAAAAATATTTGAACAAGTCAATACAAATTAATTTTTCTATAAGACCAAATTGTACATATACTTATCGATCTTTGAGATACTGACTCAATATACAATGATATTTAATGAATTCATAACATTCAAAGATTAAATAGTGTAGAACAAAACTTTCATATACTAAAACAAACAACCAATCTGTCTTTTAGTGAGTAAACTATTAATATAGTTAATGGTGACATTATAAGTATATGTAAATTTGTTTAAAAAAAGAATGATTTTTGGGCGATCCAATTAATAGTGTCCCCCTATGTGTTTCTCTTAGAAAACCGAAAACACAAATAGTTTGTTCATATATCTTGACATAGATTTTGTAATACATAGCAAAAGTTATGTAATAAGCCTTTCTACAAATAGACATCTGGAGTCATTACAATGACAAAGTAATCTAACACTAAGGAAAACAAAAAAGTGTGACATATTATGAGACATATTTCTGTCTATCCTCCTTTCACGTTACGCAGAGTATGACTTCTTCAAGTCTCTACCCTCAAAGCTAATATTTGGGTTGGTAACACTTTTCATCTCTATAACAGGCGTGATGGTAGCTTTTAGCAGTGCCTTCTTAATATCATATTATTATGGCTTGAAATGGGTTCCCAGGTTCATCTTGGTCCTTTCATTCTTGCCAATACTTGCATTTTTGTTTCTACAATTTCGACTATTGTTTGATATAATTTACTCAATTTATTACCTAATGTCTCTGTTCCGGGCTTCCGGCCAAGCAAACATGCATTATTAGACAAAAAAATAGGAGGGTTGTATTTATTTATGACTTTAAAGAAGAAACAGAAAATGAAGCATGAATCAAGAGGTGGAAGAAGAGGAATAAAACTTGTGTACTGCTTACCTGTTTGTATGCCTGGCGCTGAAGGGAGTTCTCGGTGAAGAAGCCGATACTAGAGGAAGAGAGTTCGAGATCGATTCGGAGAAGCACAGAAGAGGATGAAGACTTAGATCGATGGCGTCAGACTAAAAAATTCAACGAAAGGAAAAGGGATGAGAAATGGGGATGGCCGAATGGGGGATAGGCAGAGGCAGGTAGGGTTTTCAAAAGGGAAAGATGAAGTTTGAAGGAAAGGAAGTTAAGGAACTGCCGAACTGATGCTGCGGCTTGCGTCCTGCGATAGTTAGTGCGACTGTGACATAAGATATATTTATATATATATATATATAATTATGTAAATATAATATAATATATATAAATATATTTTTTATTATATAGGGTTTTCCCAATAACTCGGAAAATTGGGAAAGGTATCGGAAGGCTAATAAGGAGACAAAAAAAGCAGTAAGGGAAGCACGATCTAAAAGCGTTTGAAGAGTTTTACAAGGATTTAGGAACGAAAAAAGGGGAACAAAAGATTTACAAGATTGCGAAGGCTAGAGAGAGGAAATCTAGAGATTTGGATCAAGTAAGATGTGTTAAGGATGAAGAAGGAAAAGTTCTGGTTACAGACAGAGATATTAAAAGTAGATGGCAGGGTTATTTTCATAAGCTCTTTAATGACGGAACGGAGTTGACTTGTGATATGGAAGATCTAACAACCTTGGAGAGAGAACAAAATTTGGCATATTATCGCAGGATCAAGGTTGATGAGGTTAAGGAAGCTCTTAGAAAAATGGATAATGGTAAAGCTGTTGGTCGCGATGGTATTCCTATTGAAGTTTGGAAGTGTTTAGGAGAGGAGGGTACTATCTGGCTAACTAAGCTCTTTAATGAGATTTTAAGGTCTAAGAAAATGCCTGAAGAATGGAGAAGAAGCACTTTAGTGCCTATTTACAAAAATAAAGGAGACATTCAGAATTGCGCAAACTATCGTGGGATAAAGCTTATGAGTCACACTCTAAAATTATGGGAAAGAGTGATTGAACGTAGGTTAAGAATCGAGACGAGTATTTCTGAAAATCAATTTGGATTCATGCCAGGACGGTCTACAATGGAAGCTATATATCTTCTAAGGGGGTTGATAGAAAGGTATCGGAGTGAACAAAGAGACCTTCATATAGCATTTATTGATTTAGAAAAAGCCTATGATCGAGTACCAAGAGAGGTGCTGTGGAAAGCCTTGGAACAGAAAGGTGTACGGGTTGCGTATATTAGAGCCATAAAAGATATGTACGAGGGGGCTACGACTAGTGTGAGAACGTCTGGAGGGGAAACTAGAGACTTTCCTATTAAAATTGGCCTACATCAGGGATCATCCTTAAGCCCTTATTTGTTTGACTTGGTTTTAGATGTTCTGACGAAACACATCCAAGAAGAAATCCCTAAGTGCATGCTTTTTGCAGATGACGTTGTTCTCATAGCAGAGACAAGGGAAGAGATTAATTCTAAAGTTGAGTTATGGAGAGCTACTTTGGAATCGAAGGGTTTTCGTCTGAGTAGGAGTAAGACTGAATATATGCATTGTAAGTTTAACAAGCGATAAGCTAGGAACGAGCTGGAGGTTAAACTTGGTGATCAGGTCGTATCACAAGTGTCAAAGTTTAGGTATTTGGGATCAATTATACAAGATGACGGCGAAGTTATTAGAGATGTGGAACATATGATACAAGCTGGGTGGTTGAAGTGGAGAATGGCATCAGGGGTTATTTGTGATCGAAAAGTACCTGATAAACTCAAAGGAAAGTTTTATCGTACTGCTATAAGACCAGCGATTTTATATGGGAGTGAATGTTGGGCAATGAAAGGACAACAAGAACATAAAATTGGAGTGGCGGAGATGAGGATGTTGCGTTGGATGTGTGGTCATACAAGAAGAGATAGGATCCGTAATGATCATTTACGAGGTAGAGTTGGGGTGGCACCTATTGAGGAAAAAATGGTTGAAAACCGTTTAAGATGGTTTGGGCATGTGCAAAGAAGACCGTTGGAAGCGCCAGTTAGGAGAGTTGAGCAGATGGTTTGGAACCCTATGAAAAAAGGTCGAGGAAGACCAAAAAAGACACTTAGAGAAATTATTGAACGGGACCTTTTAGTAAATGAGATATCTAAAGAGTTGGTCATTGATAGAGCTCAATGGCGTCGTGCGATCCATGTAGCCGACCCCACTTAGTGGGATAAGGCTATGTTGTTGTTGTTGTTGTATGGTTCGGTTCGGTTATAACCGAACCAAACCGCTCGGAATCGACCAACCGAACCGAACCGACATTTTTATGATTTTTAAAACCGATTCAGACCTTATTTAATCAGTTTTGGCTTGGTTTTACTCGGTTCGATTTGGTTCGGGCAGTTCCGGGCGGTTTGGTTCGGTTTTGTACACCCTTAGCTGTTGTGCACAACTTCAGCATCTCGTCAATCATCTGTAGCTTTATGGCTTTTTTTCAGCTTTCTCAAGCTTCTTACAATGGCCACACCATGGAGCGTAGAACGACCATGGAATCGTGATTGCTGTCAGTGAAGTTGGTTTGATCCATGGTGAGCACGAACTTCTAGCCTTCTGCCTCATTGGCAGAAATCCAAGTAAGCCATGATGCGATGAAAGGTGGAATGAGACTATCAAATGTAGTTGCAGTGATCAAGTGTAGCTTCTCCCCTGTAGAGCGACGAATCTCGGACAATGAATAAGTTGGTGCATCTTAGGTCGGATGGGTTGTAACTGGGTCAGGGAATTGGGCAATCCTAGGGTTGTAATTGGATTTAGGTAAAATGAAGCATATGAAGTATTGGGCTAAATCCCATTTATTTATTCTGAAACAAAGCCCATAAAGCTTTTCTTTTATTTTAACCAGACCCCTCATCATCTTTTGGGTTTTTGTTTCGATAGATTTGGTAGGCCCAATATTAGGAATTACCCAAAATGGCCCAACATTCTTGTGTCTTCTTAGTTTTGGGCCTCTACTCACTTGGGTTAACCTAACTCGATCCAAAACCCAATTACCCTTCTTCCTTTTTCCCTTACCCATGTCTTCCCTTGCTGTCAAACACTGGTGCTGCTTAATAAAGCACTTAGATGCCCAGAACCTCTCACTGCCATGGAAGCACCCTTCCAACTTACTTCTGAAATATGCTGCAGACCTCTCTTTTCTCCCATTCTAACATTCTAGTTCTATTTTCATGGTTCCTATGATATTGGGTGGGTAATGAATACCTGCTGGTTGGCTTGAATTCGAATCTGTGGCTGCCCTCACAATCTCATCATTGTTTTGATAAGCTACCGGGGAAGCCTCTTCTCCTACCTTGTTCAACCCTTCCCTAACAGCATAGTTCGACGAGTTATCAGTAGCTCCTTCAAGAGTTAGATTCTCTAAGTGATCTTCTTCTTCCTTGCGATTCACTTGAAAAATTTCTTCCTCATCTTTTGATTCAGCTGAAGTTCCGCTTAATAGGAACAACTTCAGCATCATGTTTAAAATCTGTTTTCTTACCTACATCTTTACTTTCTTTACTTTTTTGATTCAGCCTCCTTTTTTCTGACACTCATCAAGATTTCTTTCATCATCACTCTTATCTCTTCATATTCCTTCTGAATTTCTCTCTTTTCCACTCAACAAAAGCTTCCTTGAATCTTGCATCTATATCCTCTATTCTTGTTGTTGTCATTTCCTGACCGAAACCTGGCTACCAAATTGATAGAGCCCACTAGCAGTAACAGATCTAAATACTGAATATTACTGAAATATTATTGAAAAAGGGAAAATATTTCTCTTCCGGTGGGGAAAAGATTGTATTACAGCACGTCAACAACTGAAATTAAACCTCACACAAATGCAGAAACAATAACAGCACAGAATTACCAAACAATACACAAAACTCAGCAATAACACACGGTAAAGATAATTCTAGACTTTCGAGAGGTCTAGCTCTCTCCCAAGCCAATTCCCAATATTTTCGATGCCTCTTCTCACTCTCGATCCTCCAATATATACCCACAGCCAACCAAATTCCATTGGCCTTCCCTCTCTCCCCTCCACGTGTCCTTTGCCAGCTGCCATTTGTTTGGTTGCACCTCTTTTTTTAATTCCTTTAAGACCACGAGCTCAACAGTCTGTTACTCAGTTTTGCCTCAGTTGTCCAATCAGACGGATTTCAAATGATTTTCAATTGTAAATACTTACATTTAAGTATAAAGACCCCTCCCCACCCCCACCCCCCCAAAAAAAAATAAATAAATAAAAGAAAGAAACTGTAATATATTTCCTAGTGGTTATTCTCATAATTTTATGAGCAAGCACTGTACCATGGTCTGTTGTTCTCTTACCATAAGTGATAAATCTTATTTTGCAGTTCTTTTGACTGTCTTTCTCTATGTTTTCTCATTTTTTAATCTTCTCAAACTCATTGACTGTTAATGTTCTTTCTGTTCAGGCCCTTTTTTGGCAGCAACAGAACTATTATGGTGTAGATTTGAAACCCTTATATGGGACTGCATCTGAGGGATACTTTTCTCAGGTAATACTTGCTTAATTTAAACAATCTATTGAAAAATAATAATTATATCCTACAAGAGGCAAGTGGGCTTAGACATAGCAATTTTAAATGGTTTCTTATATATTATTATCAAAGGTTGTCAGATTAGAGATTCGTCAATCACATGGAGATGCTCCTTTTTCTATTTCCTCCTCACCCTTTCTTTCTTAAACTCTTTTTATAATTAAAGATTAAGTTATTGAAATAAAATGGAGATGTTCCAGTGCCTACTATCAGTAAGTTTGAATTGATTGTCTTGTCTTCTGTGTGTTGTGCTGGTCATAATAAAGGTGACATGAACAGTGGCTTATGAAAGAAAGGAAGAAATGGATCTATCACAGTTGATGCCCTCTGTCAGCATATTGTATCCTTCTTCTCTACATTAGTCTTAAATTCTTTTAAATAATTATTACTCATTCATTCAACTTGCATGCCATCATGTACAGAACTTGTAGGTGAATTAGGTGGATGCTAGTGGTGTGGATATATTAACTATTGAGCGTTAATTGACTGCCATGGTACTAAAATTTGCAATGTGTGCTCCATTTCCCCCCCTCCATACAGCCCGTGGTGGATGCTTTTGATCCAAGATTGTTAATAGCCCCTCCGGTGTTCCATGTGTTGGACTTTACCAAAATAAAGGTTAGTATTCAATTATTTCAATGTCAGGTTCTGATACTGTTTCAGTGTTGTTACTATTATTATTATTATCATCATCGTTACTATAAGGTGATTTCATCCCAGTTTCTCATCTTATAAAAATCTTACAGTAACTTGAAAACTATCTAAGTAAACGGTCCAAGTCATCAAAAACCAATTGGAGTAATGGGTACCTTATTTTGAATTTTCCTTTGGAAGAAAATATTTCTTGAAACATTTTAACTCAGCCATGCTTATATGGGGTCTATAACAATGTTACATAGATCTACTTGTTATGAACTTATTGGTATTCATTGTATTCTATTCTTCTGATGCTTGAAATAAGATTTGACATTTTGCAAGTTGATTATGTAGGAAGAAGATCTGTATGAAATAGACATTCCTTTAAGATTCATAGCCTCTGTGGGTGCCAGATTACATGGGTTGGCCTGTTGGTTTGATGTACTGTTTAATGGAAGGTAACAATTCTATCTTAACGAGTAATGTCTATTCTGCTTTCCTATTAATGAGGATTTTCTCATTTTGGCGTCCATTAATCAATTATTCCAAATCCACAGTAATGTGCAAAGGTGGCTTACTACTGCCCCCGGGTCACCAACAACCCATTGGTACCAGTTACGCTGTGTTCTCTCTCAGCCAATTTATGTCATGGCAGGACAAGAAATTACTGGCAGGCTGCATATGATTGCCCACACTGCTCAGAGTTATACAATATATTTAACATTATCAGGTTTGTTACTGTCTTTTTTTCCTGTTCTTAACTACTGCTATTTTGCATTGTGATGCTGATGGGCAATGGTTCAATTTGCATTAGCTAAAATGTGGGGCCCTGGTGCTGAACAAGGAGGGATTCTCCAAACATCATCCTGTAAACTTGATCTGAAAGAACCTTACTACAGAATGTCTCAACCGCAAGCCTATCCAATAATTCAAGACCAGCAACCACAACCATTTCTACATACACAGGTATTGAAGTTATTAACATCATCTACTTTCCTTCCTCCTCACCCCTGAACAGTGAGTTGAAATAATTGATTTCTTTGACAGGTGGGCAACATCCTGTCTCAGGATTTAGATGAAACCTGAGATAATGCAACAGACTTTACCTAATTCACGTGCTCAGATTCCTTCACTGATGCAGAATCTTTATATTGGTGATACTAAACCGGGCCTCTGTTTGTAGCACGAATCTGCCATGCTGCAGCGAGTAGGGGAATTGTGTGTCTGTCTTTATCTGGACATCTCCCTTCCCTTCCTTGTAAATTCATGACCGTTAGTCGTTTTGCGGCAGAAGGCAATTTAACCAAGCAATATCTCAAATATTTGTGCGTGGCAATACTGGGATATTTTATTAATTTATGTGATTAGCTAGTTGAATCTGCCTTTGTAAGATTATTAACTCTGCAGAGAATATGGTCTGCGCTTCTTAGACAAGAGCTTTGCAAGCTGTGTTTCAAAGTAGATACATTTCGGGTAGCTTAAACAATAAATGACCAAAGAAAAAAGTAGCTTCAACAATAGCTACGAGGGAAGCTTCCCTTTTTTTTTTTTTGTAAATAAATCAATCAAGTAAAACTTAACCAAAGTTGTAAAACTACAAAATTATACAAATAAGCTATGGTTCGGTATAGGACGAAGAGTACTAGTATACTAATGCTGTAGATTCTAAAGAATAATAAAGCCCTGTCTGTCGGGGTAGGTTCACACTCCAATCCAGTTTCATTGAGAATAAAAATAAAATAAAATTACAGAGATCAAGTAAGATTTTGAGATAAATAATTTTCTCTAGAGCATTGAAAGTTGAAACCATTATATTTTATGATGTTGGCATTGCTAAATGGAAAAAAAAAAAAGTTCAGAATTCTAGTTACCATTCCCGTGAAGTACAAGTGTCCAAGTTCATTTTTATGTTCTACGCCTTTTCCCTTAAATTATTAGTGTCCAAAATTTGACTTGCTTTTAAAGTTTTGTTCTTTTCTTAGAGCTCTATCGTATATCAACTTTAAGGCTGTAATAATACTTAAATCAGTCCACTATGAAGAAGCCATTTCTCCCATCTATTTTCCTTGGTTTCCCAGCAAAGAAAAAGCATATTTGCTTTTGAGCTATGACTGGGTACTTCTCCTCCTTAATTGATCCCAAATGTGTCTCGAAACACATGCTGGGTGAATGGAACTAATACAGGCACTGCACTTTCACTGTCGCACCTGTTGAAGGTAAAACAATAATTTTGCTTGCATCCGCTTTTGTCCTAGGCTCCTAGCAATCCTGAATCCTTTTGCCTCTTCTCTCCACAATTTCTTTTCTAGGAGCTTCAACCGTGATCATACTCTTCAGAATCAGCATTTCTTCGAAGCTTTTGAAGAGATCAGCTGAGTTTCCTCATTAGTCGAACAGTGGAAGCTGGTAATACACATTCTGATATGCATCCTAACCAATAATGAACGTCAAAATCAACTCCAGTTGGCGGGGAATTTCAGATGAGCATGAGATTGCAACAGAGAAGACAGTGGATGGCCCAGAGGTGAGGAGTGGTTCTGAAAGAAAAAATGCTTCCAGTGATCAAAAAGAGTTTGAGGAACTGCCATAGGAGACACTTCACATAGGATCTTCACAGAGATACACAAAACTAATAATTGGCTTCTCCATCTAAGTCCATTGGGAAGCACACATTCCCCATCTCTATTCTTTCCACATAATGGATGGTTCTCAACAAGGGAAACTGGACACATGAAACTTGCATTTTCATGGGACAGATCACCTATTGCTTTGCTGATCAACTGATGAACAAGATGGGATTTTTGAGCAGCGAATGCCTCAGAGGTTAGAGGACATCCCGATGGATCATCCCAAGGAGTAGAAGCAGCATGAGTCAGAGTAAGAATAGCACGTTGCCATATTGATGTAGTAAGAGAACTTGAGATGGACCTTAACAGTGGCAAATCATTGAGATCCCTGGTTTGGGAATCTACTCGATCCACGTAGAGAATGACATCAACAGGATACTTTTTCATATACCTCTTTATTGATGACAATATCTTTCTGTTTAAAGCTTGCTCCCTCATCGAGGACCTGAGACCAGGTGTGTCAAGGACTCTGATCTTGATTCCTTGTATAGTTCCAGTAACCTCTTTTACAGAGGTTGTGGCAGGTTCAAATGCACTTGTCATGATCTTCACCTCACCAAAAATTGAATTAACGGTTGCACTCTTTCCCACACCACTTTTCCCAAGAACTAAAATGGTCAAAGAAAAGTCCAAGTCATCATTACCTATTTCTTCAAGCTTCTTAGCCAAATTTTTTGCTGATTGAATGACAAATTCCTGATTAGAACGACTCCCAACATCTGCCACTAATCTGCATAAAACTTTCAAAACAAAGGGATCTTCGAGAGATAGATTGATTCGTTGTACAAGCCTCAAGAACTTCACACTAATGGCCTGTAACTTCTGGACTTTTTCTTTTTCTTTGTCACTTACATTGTGCCTGAATCCAGCCTGACCTTCAAAATCTGGTGGGGAACTGAGACTAGCTGGATCTTTTACAGAGATAACACCGGATTCATCAGCAGAGGTGATTGTAAATCTGCTGCAATCTAATTCACAACTATTAGTTGTATACAGTAAATGTTCTTTTGCTTCATCCCTCAGTAAGTTCATTTTCTCGTGTGAATTTCTGTCTGCCTGTTCTTGTTGGGAGCTCTTATTAGAAGAACCCTTTGAACCCAAAAGAGTAGAAAGAGCTGAAATTTGTTCCATGAACCCCTCATGGTTAGCTGAAAACAAGCCTTCAGCATCTCCATCTGGAGCAAAACCAGTGCTTTTTGATTCTTGACTTATTGCAGTTAAATCATCAATAGCTTCCCTTTCCACTGCATCTCCCAAATTGAGACCTGCTTCCTTATGTTCATGCGAATGGCAGTCACTAAATAATTCATCATCCATATCATTTTCCAAATATACAATTACAGTCTGTTGAAGTAGTCTTTGGTCTGAAAAATTAGCAGACTCAACAATATGAAAATGGCTACTTTCACAAGCATCATCACCACTGGATTCATAACTAGCAGGCGCATCATGCAATTTGACTTTTGAGTTAATTATAGATTTGTTTATGGTTATCAGCTTCTCATACTCGCTTTCTTGATCAAGAGTAAAATTTTCACTACCATCAGCTGCAGCTTCTTGAGTTGGGAGGCAAACTAAGGGTTCTCTGCCTGTACATTCAATACTTCTAGCAAAAGCATCCAATAGAAGTTCACCTGTCCGGCTAAAATCAGTGTGCGTTTCAGGATCCTGTTTTTGCAGATCACTGGCAGTGGTATCACTTTTCAGCATTCTGCTATTGTTATGAGCCTCACCATCGGATTTCAATATGCTGGAGTCACCAATCATAACTGAAGTTGCCTCCACCATTTCAGTTGTCTCTTCAGTGTCCACCTCTAACTGTATATGCATTATAGAATTCATGCTTACTTCACCATTCTCTTTCAAATTTATGAAGCCTCCCTCCAGTCTATCAATGTCATCTAGTTGCAAGCCTTCTTCATTCACCAAATCATTTAATGCTAATCTTACTTTGCTTAATTGCTCAATATTGAAACTAGTTTGTGAGCACTGTGACATAATATCTGCATCAGTTGCATTCAAATATTCGCCTTGAGCTACTCTTTCTTCAAGAATATGATTATGCTCCACCTCAACCAATCTCTTTTCCTTCCTCAAACTCACAAACCCATTCTCATCTTCAGTAAAATTATCCGAACTCATATGATTGGCAACTGTCAACTCATTGGCAATAAAGGATTGGTTAACAGTTTCTAGCTCTTCTTCATCAACATCCAATACCTTAATTCTGGGCATATCAATGCTTAAATGTTGAATAAAAATATCATCTTGAACAAAACTATCAGAACTTGTGAGATTGGCAAATGTCAACTCATTTGCATCAAAGGATTGGTTAACAGTTGAATAGTCCCTTAACACCAAAGTTTCGAGCTCTTCTTCCTGAGTATTTAATGCCTTAATTCTAGGCAAACCAACAAAGTTCTCAGGCATATCAATGCTTAACTCTGCAGCGAAATAATCAGAACTCAAAGTTTCAAGCTGTTTTTCCTTAGCATCCAAAGCCTTAATTCTGGGCAAACCAACAAAGTTATCGGGCATATCATCAATGCTTGGCACCCTCACAACACCAAAATTTTCATCACCTTCCACTTCATGCACAACCTCCTCCTCTTCAGCATCATCATCATAGTTAGACAACTGGGCAAAAGGCATAACCCGCAAACTTGTATCAAGAAAGGGGGCAAAGCCATCACCCTTAACACTCTCTTCTTCCTCTTTACATGCATGACCTGTTGGGTCTGTTTCTGGGTCCAAAACAGAAGGCCTTTCTGAGGCCATTTCGGACTCCTCGCCACTTACAAAGCCCTCAGACTCAGACCCACTATCAATACAAGTACCATTACTGGATACATCAAATTCAGAATCATCAAGAGTAAGAGGAGCTCGGATAGAAAGAGAACCTGAAAAAGACGGTCTTTCCGGCGACACTGATCGGGGGGAAAGAGAGGCCTGTTCTTTAGAAGCCATGGTAGATGGTAAGGTGCAGCTGGTTGTTGCCAATGGGAGGAGACAGCCGCAGAAGCTGTAGGCGTAAATTTCAACCTTCGGATTTTAGCAATATCCAAATTCTACTTTCGGGTTTGGAGTCTTTGGCTTTGTGTAATTAATGTACTTTGTTAAAACTTCATCCTCTACCGAAAATTTTGAAATTGGTTGGTCCGTTTTGAACTTTGGGTAGGGTTCATGTTTAACGGCCCAACCACCCACGAGGCTCGCCATAATCAAATGAACTAAAATATTAATCTCATTCTCTCTCTATATATAGACTTCGTTTTGTCTTAAAAGCAATTTAAATTTTTAAGTTCGCTAATTTTGTAACTGTTAAAAACTTAAAATAGTTTTACTTATGTAAGTTTAAGTTCTTACATGATTATTGAATGTGTGAGTTACACTCTCGATGTAAGATTTTTAAAAAACTTAGACAACTAACAGAATAAAAAACCACATGAAATGTCATTACATACAATTAGAACTATCTTAATATATTTGGGTTAACGGACTCTTAGGGTTTTTATAGGACAAAACATTGTAAAAGTATCCTGATTTATCTTAAAAGTTTGGGTTTGTTAATAAGATTATTTCAATTTTATTTTACATGTTTATGAATATTGTCCGTGTCATTCCAATCATTGACGGATCCAAAAATTTTGGTCAGTGAGAGCAATAAATAATTTATAAATATTTTTAATAAAAAAGTATTATAAATATACATAGGCCATAAAAATAATATAAAATACACAAGATGTAATGTGATTTAGTTTCAATGTAGAAACAACATTTAAATTTTTATGGGATAATTTTTTTTACCATATATTCTAATTCAAAAAAAAAATTTTGTGGGGGCAATTGCCCCACATTGGTCCATGTAAATCCGTCCTTGATTCCAATTGCTAACTCTATCAATAAAATTAACAAAAATTAATGATCATGTGAATTGGTCATTGCAGGATGTTTACGTTTCTTTTTTTTATTTGTTTTTTTTTTGGGTAAATTGAGAAAAGCATAGATTCGAAATAAAGTAATATAATCAAGTATATAATCCTTCATGAAGGATAATGACAAATAAAAGTAGATAAAAATTACAAACAGTAAGCATCACCACATTTAAGAACAAGTTTGAGAAGAAATTTATAAAAAAAAAATTTTTTAAGGGAAATAAATGCGTTAGGTAGATTAGATGGTAAGATAAAGACAGATGATGTCTCCATCTTACCGTCTATCTCGTTTATCTCTCTTACGAAGTTTATTTATTTTATATGCATTTCTTTTCAAACTTGTTCTTAAGAATAAAGATATTTATTGTCTGTGCTTTTATCTACTTTTGTTTGTCATTACCCGTTGTGAAGATTATATACCTAACTATATTACTTTATTTCTAATATAAGCTTTCATCAGTTTTTCCAAAAAGAAAAAGGATTTTCCCTTTTATAGAAAAGAGAAACAAAGAAAATAAAATTAGTGTCTAACAAAAATTAAAGAGAAAGAAAGTTCTTCCAGATGCACAAGTGAATGTCACTAAACGAGTCCATTCAGACTAAAGCAGCAATATAATGATTAGCTTTCTTGTAAATAAGAGAGATAATTATATATTGTTTGCATAAAAATTCACTACCTAATCTCTCTTCACTGTGGACATTGTCGTTTCCATTGTCTTGTCTTAAGTGTTATACCTACACAGGAAGTGTAGAATCCACTTCACGCATGCTGTAATGACCACCACTCCATGTATAATAACATGTCATCAATTTTCATTAATTCAATCGATGAATTTAGCATTTAGGATAACATTGAAAATTTCGACATACATATAACTCCAACATAATACAAAATAAACACTTGGAGCAAATATGACGATAACTTTTAGATTTTTGAGGAGAAAATTTTGCAATACTAACTTAACCAAAAGCTTATTTCTTTTTTTCATCTGTTGATTTGTTATGAAACCCTTTTCAGCATTTTAATTAAGATGAAATGTTAATTTATTTCATTTTTGAAACTGAAACTGTCTTTTTGGAGGAACTGGGAAGTGAAAATGACCCCCTTCCCCCCCCCCCCCCCCCAAATAAAAAAGAAGTGAAAATGATGGGCTAACTGCCACAAATTATCATTAATTTTTTTTATTGGGGAAAAAAATTTACATCTATTCTATGAAATATAGCTTAATTATAATTTCAGTTTTTAAATTTACAAAACATAAATGAGTTGTCACACAAGATCTTATATACGTCTATCATTATCTTAACTTTTTTTGTTCTTCATGATGTCTAAATGCATTTTTCCTAAAATCGCGGAGCTTTTAGATATTAATGTTAATTAATTTGAAGTTTTTTTTTATTATTTTGTAATATTTAGGACGTAAACTGTTATATTTTAAAATTTAAAGATTAAAAATATAATTAGACTATAATCTAGCAACTTTTTTACTTTAAATTTCTTTCTGTTTCTATTATGGGCCATTGATTTTGATCATATGGACAATTGGGCCACAACCCCAAGATTGGACCCATGAAACAGTCTAGCAGGACTATGAAGAAATTTGAATGCCCAAGGCCCAAGGCCGTACAATAGTATATGTCAGTGTCACGAATACCAGCGACGGCAACGAGCTCGTTGCCGCCATGGAGTCGGAGATGGAGTCCTCTCCGCGGCTCCATCTAGATTCAAGTTGAAATCTTGAACCCCAACACAGCTTCCACTTTCGTCACCAATGGCGGGTGCGCATTGCACCGTCTTCTCCCTCTTCACTTCTTTCCATCAACCCAAGACCAGACGAACCTACTCTCTGCTACTAGGTTCTTCAATTCCCACTCCAAACCGATCAAGAATCACGCACAGGAAAAACTATTTGCGGCCCAAAATTCTCAAAATTCTCAAAACCCTCAATCATCCCTTCGAACTCACTACTCCTCTTTTACCACAAGAACTGTCACGGCAGTCCACTACTTTAATCCTCTCCCCTGAGGAGTACGATGATGGAACCCACGGTATTGATGGACAGGGCAATGAATCGGAAAATTTAGTTGTATCTGAGACCACTGGAGAATATTGCGGTGTTGATGGGAAACTTTCTGCGAGTTCTATCCTGAAATACGGTGCGTATTTGGTTGGAGTCTTTGTGTTTCAGACTGTTTGTTGGGTTTGGATTATGAATGGTAGGTCGAAACTAAAAGATAAGGATTTAGAGATAAATGAAAAGGGAAAAAGAAACTTCCTGATCAATTGGATTGGGATGGCTAGGGGAGCTGCTAATGCAAGTAAAGTGTTTTGTGTGGATGATCAACTTGAATTGGAAAGGAAAATTGAGAAAATTAAGCTAATGGCATGGGAAGCTCGGAGAGTTGAGGAAAAGAAGAAACAGGAAGTTGCAGATCCCGAAATTTGTAGTGCCAGTGCTGATTCTAGTCATGAACTTGGCATTAAGAAAGAGGTCAATGCACGCTTGGAAAAGTTGCAGAATAAGATCAATTCGGATAGGGATAGATCAACAGTGTCACAAGTTGATAAGTTAAATTCCACTAGGGCGAGTATAAATGTGAATCAGGGGAACGGGAAATTAATGTTCAAGAAAAAGCTCAGATATAGAAGCTCTTCTTCAACAAAGCCTGCAAAGTCCACCAAGGGCTTTCAAGGGATCAGAGATTGTAGAGCACCAAATTCAAGAAAGAGGGATTTGGCAAGAACGGGTACAGCTCAGGAAAATAGAAGGGATGCTACTGATCGTGCGCAAATATTTTGTGAAGAGAATCAAGTAAATCAGCAAGATGCTGAGACCCCGAAAATTGACTCTAAGCTTTCACTAAAGCATGCTGAAAACTAATAGGGTAAGAGTAATGTTGAAATAATTTCTCCCAACTTCCATGTGCAATGTACCCTAATGATTAAAGTTTAGATGCTCCCTCCATACCTCCATGATGCATCCTCCACATGTGTTAGTCTAATCTTAGCTGTAGGAATATGCTTTATTGTAATATAAATCTCCCCCCTTCTCCCATTGTAGGAGTGTACAGAATATAATTGAAATTTTTCAGTAAACATGGTATCAGAGCTCTGGTCGCAAGGTCTCCATTTTTTCGTTTAAGTCCCTGGGTGTAAGGTCACCTATGTGGAGTCACTTCTAAGTCTCACCTCCACCACAGGAAGCTGACCCACCATGATATCGGCCGGAACCAGGAGTCCGGTCACCTGAAACGGCGCGTGTGAGTCACACGCGCCGATCAAAATTGCCTATTCCCGTCCCACTCGCCGGCGCGTGAAGGCGCGTGGAGATGAGTTAGCCACCAGTGGTTGCTTCGCCGGCATGGTCTCTTCATTTCCGGCCTGTTCGTGGTATCAGGTTGGTCATTCAAGTGTTTTGAAGATTATAGTTACTTGTTCGTGGCCTGTTCGAGCTTATTTTTTTTCTTTTCAGATTTTTTTTAAAAAAAGGATTTAAAATATATATATATATATATATATATATATATATATATATATATATATATATAATGAAGTATTGAGAGTTTTTTTTCCTTTTTTTATTTCATTTATCTCTTGACAGTTTAAAAAAAAAAGAAAAAAAAATGAGTGAAAAATATACTGAATCTTCTGGATCCAAATCTATTCCTGTAATTGTTCAATCTGAGGGTGTTTTTAATGCTGGCATAATTCTTAGTGAATCAAACTATGACGTTTGGTCACAATTAATGGAAATGCACATTGCTGAAAGAGAAAAACTCTCTTACATTCGAGGGAAGGAAAAACCACCTGCAGAATCTGATGAAGCATATGAAAAATGGTATGCTGAAAATCAGAAAGTAAAGCGATGGCTCTTAATGTCAATGCAACCAGAGATTATGAAACGCTATCTTCGCATATCCACTACAAGAGAAATTTGGAGTGCACTGTCACAAGCCTTTTATGATGGTAGTGATGAATTACAAATTTTCACTCTCCATAAAAGGGCCTTTACTGCTCAACAAAGTGGAAAGTCACTCTCCGAATATTATGGTACATTAACAGAAATATTCCGCGAATTAGATCATCGCGACAAGGTAATTATGAAAGATCCCGATGATATTGTGGCATACCAAAGGAGCATTGACAGGCAACGAGTCCATATATTCCTTGTTGGACTAGATAGCCATTTTGAGCAGATTCGTGGAGAGATTCTACGAAAAGATCCAATTCCTGGCTTAGAAGAATGTTATGCATTAATTCGCAGAGAAGCAGTGCGTCATTCTACATTAAAAGAAGATCAAAATAATCATGAGATCTCAGCCATGATTGCCCGACAGCGAACTCCAACATGGCAAGACAACTCCAAAACCAATACTTCAAGACCTGCTACCAATATTGATAAATCAACTCTCAAGTGTACCTACTGCAACAAAACTGGTCATACCAGAAGTCGTTGCTTTGAAATTATAGGGTATCCTGATTGGTGGGATCCTAATCGCAAGAAGGAGTAAAAGAAAAACTCAACTGCAGCCATTGTTGAAAGTAAAAAGGAGAATAATATTGTTGAGAAAGCTTCTGCGTTGGTAACCTCTACAGATTCTGGTAAGATTTTAAATACTTCTGCATCTGTTATTAATAGTACATGGATAATTGATTCTGGTGCTACAGATCATATGATGTTTGATTCTAGACAAATACCAGTCCTTAAACATTCCTCCCAACAGATTGTTTCCACTGCCAATGGTAACACCACCCCAGTTATGGGGGAAGGATCATTACAACTCATTGATAACTTGAATCTGGATTCTGTTTTAGTAGTACCATCATTAGATTACAATCTTTTGTCAGTTTCTCAACTCACTAAAACATTATCTTGCATTGTAATTTTTTGGCCTGAATTTTGTGTTTTTAAGGACATTCAGACCAGGAAAACGATTGGCTATGGTACTAGGAAAGGAAAGCTATATTATTTGGATTTAGTAGACAACTCTACAAAGGCGTTAATGGTAAATCAATCGAAAGAGGAAAACAGGAGGAAAGAGATTTGGTTATGGCATCAGCGTCTGGGACATGCTTCTTTTGGGTATCTAAAAAGACTATTTCCTAGTTTATTTAGAAGTTTTGATGTTTCTAGCTTCCATTGTGATGTTTGTGAACTAGCAAAAAGTCATCGAACTTCATTCCCTTTAAGTTTGAATAAAAGTCCACTTCCTTTTATGATTATACATTCTGATGTGTGGGGTCCATCTAAAGTCCCAACTTTGGGTGGATCTCGTTGGTTTGTAACTTTCATTGATGATTGTACCATAATGACATGGTTGTGCTTGATGAAATCCAAAGGGGAAGTGAACTCTTTTGTCACGACCCGTTTTCTGGGCACATGACCGGCACAATGATGAATCTCTCATCACTGTAAGCCTTCCGATAAATATATCAAATTTTCTTATCTGAAAATCATAAATTATCAATTTAAAATACATTATTATACTGACATACAAGCCAAATGTCGAACCCCTGAACTAGATGTCCTAGACGATTACAGAGCAACATAATCTATAACAGAAGAGAGATCTACCCGACAACGGGAAGGTACAAAGTGATCTACTCCTCTAGCAGATATTCTTCGATGGCAACCTGATCTGAACAAAAAGGTTGTACAAACAATGTGAGCTTTTAAACTCAATGAGCGAATCGGCCTCGCATTAATAAAATTCAAATACATTACCAGTCATGCAAGCATATCCAAAGGCTCATACTCAACCAATAGACAGAAGATAAAAATTTATCCAATTCAACAAACGTTACTAGTACTCGTCAATGGCAATATATCCCGGAGAGCGCACACAGGCCGGCTCACCAATTATGTATATTTCCGCCATGACGCACAACATCATCCTCTTACATACAAGATAAAAATTCATCCAATTCAACAAACGTTACTAGTACTCGTCAATGACAATATATCCCGGAGAGCGCACACAGGCCGGCTCACCAATTATGTATATTTTCGCCATGACGCACAACCTCATCCTCTTAGCTAGGGCGCCTCACGGATTTATCACCAATCCGGGCTATATCCCTACTGAGGGAATCGTTGTCTCCACACTCATTGGTCAAGACACCCTGTCAACCGGGTTTTCCACCTTGCCGTGAGAGGGGGTACTGTCCCGCTCAATCACAATCAATAGCATTTCATATCATAATCAGAAGCTCAATATAATATTCATCCATATAACAGGTATAGTATATTACTATATTATGGATTTATAAACCACATATTCAAGAGATTCAATCTTCACATCATCATGAGATACTTGCTTTTTCTTATCCATACTTCTGGATTAATTATCTCATTATATTCGCCATTCTGAATTCAATTTTCCCCTATGAATCTTGGGAGTGTCCTACGACATACTTTTTATCACCAGTAATGCTAAAACTCTATTAAAACGGGGTCGTTTCACTCACCTGGATTCCGTACGAACATCGCTTCTCTAAGTCATTACAGACAAGAGTTCTCAGGTGAATTTCGGTGTTCTGCTACGGAGATTTTCATGAAAGATTAGAGAAAATACGTCAGGATTGTTTTCGTACAGATACTGTTCATATGTACAGTTACTGTTCATATATACGGTTACTATTCATACGGTCACTATTCATACGTACGGTCACTATTCATACGTACGATCACTATTCATACCAGAAATAGAGAATACAATCTGTAAAAGAGTACACCAGGTAAGTTCCCAGGAAAGAGTGGAGGGTCACACTGGACACACTTAAAAACCAGGTCTTTCCTTAGCCAGAACTTTCCTAAACATGTATTCTTCACAGTTTACATTCTATTTCGGTAATCAGAGAATCAAAATAACATATAAACAGCTAAGGACAGTTTTTCTGATGTGGAAGATCAGCCAAGGCCGCAACCACAGAGCATACTTAAGAAATTAACTTCTAAAATTTGAAAGACATAGAAAGGGCATAGTATCCTTACCTAAGCTGAAAAGGAAAGGCCCAAAATCTCAGAGGCCTAGCTTTGGAGTAAGAGAAACTTAAGCAGAGAAGAAGAGAAGTTGAAGGTGTGAGTTTAGAAGTGAAATGGAATGGCCTATTTATAGCAAAAGTCAAGGGTACTATTTGACACTATGCGCTAATAAAATATTCAATTTACTATTCATGAAAATGATATTTCTAATAATGCAGTTACTGTGCACCTGAGGAAAATTTCTGTTATTACTATTGGAAACTTAAAAGGGAAAAATATCCTTTCACCTTAAACCTTTAAGTTTCTTTTCAATTCAGTCCTTTCACTTTAGTCCCTAAGGGTATTTTCACACATAAAACGTCAGTTTCTCCTACGAACTTCTTTCTAGTTTTCTCTTATGACCAAACAACATCTAGTACTTGACATTTCGATTGTATAAATGAACAGTATCATATACGTAAATAGTATTATACAGGTGAATAGTACCGTATACTGAAATAGTAACAGTAGTTTGTAAACAAATATTTATATTTTATTTTTCTTGGGTATTACATCTTTATTTCAAAAATTTCATAAAATGATTGAAACTCAGTACAAAGCAAAGGTACAAGTCCTTCACAGTGATAATGGAGGTGAATATCAAAGCACTGAATTTCTAAAATATTTAGAAGCACAAGGAATAGTTCATCAAACTACGTGTTCTAACACACCACAGCAAAATGGAGTTGTAGAGAGAAAAAATAGACACTTATTGGAAGTAGTTCGGGCCTCTTTAATCGATGCTCATATGCCACTATCCTACTGGGGAGAAGCTCTTAATTCTGCAGCATACCTCATTAATCGGGTACCATCTCGCACTCTGAATTTTCAAACCCCTTTTCAAGCCCTCACTGATTCGATTGTTGCTCCAGTTGTACCAAATTTACCTCCACATGTATTTGGATGTGTAGTATTTGTACACCTCCATAAACATCAACGCAACAAGTTACATCCTCGAGCACTGCGGTGTGTCTTTGTTGGGTATGCCCCTCATCAAAAAGGTTATCGGTGTTATCATCCTCCGACACGGCAAATGTTTATCACAATGGATGTTATTTTCCATGAATCTACAATGTATTATTCTAAGACTGAATTTCAGGGGGAGTACCATATGGAAATTCAGACTCTAGATTATCATACTATTTTCTTGGATGTTGAAGGGGATAGTGAGAATTTGCAAGCTGAACCAACCAATAATGAGATAGGAGAATTAGATCAAAGAAGTAATGACCAAGGAACAATACCTGAAGAAAATTTACCAGAAGATGAAGACATAGAGCTACCGTCATCTGATGTACCATGCCAATCGCTTCCTGAAGATGTTCTTGAACCATTCAAGAAACAATTACCACAACGCCACACTAGAGGTATTCCTAAACTCACATATGAACCAGATTTGTCTAGTAAAACTAAATATCCCATGAGTCATTATGTCTCTAACCATCAGTTGTCAGAATCAAACATATCATTTGTAAATCAATTATCTAGTGTATCTATTCCTAACAATGTGCAGGAAGCTTTAAGTGATCCCAGATGGAAAAATGCTATGGATGAAGAGATGAAATCCCTGCAAAAGAATAAAACTTGGGAACTTGCTTATCTTCCCCCAGGAAAGAAAGCAGTTGGATGTCGATGGATTTACACCGTAAAGTACAAAACGGATGGTACAATTGAACGTTTCAAGGCAAGGTTAGTAGCAAAGGGATACACTCAAACCTATGGGATCGACTACACTGAGACATTTGCACCTGTGGCCAAGATCAATACTGTTCGTGTTCTACTATCTCTAGCTGCAAACTTAGATTGGCCATTACACCAGTATGATGTAAAGAATGCATTTCTACATGGAGAATTATCTGAAGAAATCTACATGGAACTTCCTCCTGGATGTATGGGACAAGAAAATCATAAACAGAAAGTGTGCAGACTAAAGAAGTCATTATATGGATTGAAACAATCTCCAAGGGCATGGTTTGGAAGATTCACGAAATCTATGAGAACTTTTGGCTACAAGCAAAGCAACTCAGATCATACCCTGTTCTTAAAAAAACGACAGGGTAAGATTACTGCTCTTATTGTTTATGTCGATGACATAGTAGTTACGGGAAATGATTTTGAATAAAGAAAAGCCCTACAAGATCACTTATTTAGAGAATTTGAAATGAAAAATTTAGGGCCTCTAAAGTATTTTCTTGGGATTGAAATATCTCGATCTAATAAAGGAATATTTCTATCTCAAAGAAAATATACCTTAGACCTTTTGCAGGAAACTGGAATGTCAGGATGCCAACCTGTTGATACTCCTTTGGAAGAAGGTATAAAGTTGTGTGTTGAATCTAATCAAATACCAGTTGATAAAGGAAGATACCAAAGACTTGTTGGAAGATTGATGTACTTGACTCATACAAGACCTGATCTAGCTTATGCCCTCAGTATTATCAGCCAATTTATGCACAACCCTGGAAAGCAACATATGAATGCAGTCATGCGAATCTTAAGGTATCTAAAATCTGCCCCTGGAAAGGGAATTTTATTCACCAAGAATTCAAATCATCAAATCATTGAAGCATATACGGATGCTGATTGGGCTGGTTCTGTGGATGATAGACGATCTACCTCCGGCTACTTTACCTTTGTAGGAGGTAATCTTGTGACATGGAGAAGCAAGAAACAAAATGTTGTTGCTCGCTCAAGTGCAGAAGCAGAATTTAGAAGTATGGCACTTGGTCTTTGTGAAGTGTTATGGCTGAGACGACTCTTGCAAGATTTGGGTTACTCATCAAGGCAACCAATTCGGCTATATTGCGATAATAAAGCTGCATGTGATATTACCCATAACCCAGTTCAACATGATCGTACAAAACATGTTGAGGTAGACAGATTTTTCATTAAAGAGAAACTAGATGGAAGAATTGTGGAACTACCTAAAATTAGATCTGAAGATCAACTGGCTGACATTCTCACCAAAACAGTTTCAAATCGAATATTTTTAAAGTTACTTGACAAGTTGGGCATGTGGAACATCTATACACCAACTTGAGGGGGAGTGTTGAAATAATTTCTCCCAACTTTCATGTGCAATGTACCCTAATGATTAAATTTTAGATGCTCCCTCCATACCTCCATGATGCATCCTCCACATGTGTTAGTCTAATCTTAGCTGTAGGAATATGCTTTATTGTAATATAAATCTCCCCCCTTCTCCCATTGTAGGAGTGTACAGAATATAATTGAAATTTTCCAGTAAACAAGTAATACACAGTTACTTATATTTTTGCTATCATATTTTGCACTAGAAATAAAATGTTTTTTCAAAGACCATTTATGCAATGTTAAATGTACAAGGCATTCCTAGTTAATGGGAAGAATTCAGAAGAAGAGATACAGTCATTATGACATTGTGGAATTAGACATGGGAGTTAGAAGTGATGAACTGAGAATGGTACTTGTGGGAACGTGCTTCTCTGCTCATTATGACATTGTGGAATTAGAAGTGATGAACTGAGAATGGTACTTGTGGGAACGTGCTTCTCTGCTGGCCAGTAAGATCCTAGGGGCTCTAGGACCATTGAGTATGTTCGATCCAAAGCTATATATCCTCTTATGTTGACACCCACTTTAGGCTGTCACCAACCCAGAGCACTCAGCATCCTATTGGCCCAGCAGAGAAGCATGCTCCGTATTTGTGCCGCGAAGTTCGTATCTAGTATCAATTTGAGAACTCATTTTTGTCCATCATCGTAGGTCCAAACCACTTTAGGCTGTCACCAACCCAGAGCACTCAGCATCCTATTGGCCCAGCAGAGAAGCATGTTCCGTATTTGTGCCGCGAAGTTCGTATCTAGTATCAATTTGAGAACTCATTTTTGTCCATCATCGTAGGTCCAAAGTTCATCATTTTCAGTATCTTCTCTTTCCCCCAATTGTTCGGTTATCCCAATTTCATAATTTTTAGTATCTAGTATCAATTTGAACTCATTTTCTATGGCTGTAGGTTACAGCCTAGGTGGGAGTTCATCATTCAGTATTCTCTTTCCCGAATGATGGGTTATCCTAA
Organism: Biancaea sappan; assembly: GCA_037074585.1. NCBI lineage: Eukaryota > Viridiplantae > Streptophyta > Magnoliopsida > Fabales > Fabaceae > Biancaea > Biancaea sappan. The sequence goes on along the minus strand of CM073491.1, from coordinate 12,782,002 downwards.
TTTCGTCATATGTAGAAGTCATGATTTGTTTTATTTTGAATAAATACGTTAATGATAATGAGTAGTTTTGAGTTATTGCTTGTATAATACTATAATCCCTTGCAAGACGACAAAGAAAAGGAATTTATAACAGCAAACAGAACTAGATTTTATTTCAACAATGCAACTCGGGCAAAATCATGAGCAACATTCTAGCTAAAGTTTTAAACTCATGCAGAATCATGAGCAACATTTTAGCCGAAGTTCTAAACTCTGCCTTCAATATGACTAGAGACTACTACAACAGCGCTATCCTCGGATTTCTCTAAGGATTAACTATTTTGGACATTGACAGAGCATGAATGGGTGGTAAATTTGATTGGCAGAAGCTCTGCCACACCTCCTGCTTCTGTTCCTCCTCCTCCTCTTTCTCCTTGGTAAGTGCTTTATACATAGAAATTGCAATGCTTCGTGCAGCTTCTCTCGCCTCGGGCAGTCTGTCATTCAGCAGATCCGCTGCCACTTTAATCATCTCTGACAACCCAAACTCCTCCATTTCTTCAAATCCCTGATATCATGTACTTAGATTCATAACTACCACAAAAGAGTTCGATTTTGAAAAGAGCTAGCAGAATGTGCAAGACACACATTGAGAGGTTTAACATTTCAGTGGAATCCACTACTTGGGTAAGTTTCATTCTATGGTTTAATGAATATAGCGATTTTACCATTTTGGAGATGCAGTTGGAGAGAGAAATGGCGGCCCTAGCCCTGACTCTGAGATTGGCATGGCTGACATATGCCCGCAGTTTTTGGAGCAAGGGAAGAGGGGCCATGGAAGCCACCATTGAGTTAAGTGCCTTATCTGCTTCTTCACACACAAACCGTTTGTCCTGGGATGCTTTCAGCAGCAGCTGCAGCAGCTGTTAAAATTTGACCCGTTTGTTAAACCCAATCTATGAATCATTATAAATCATGTCAAAACCATGAATCTACCAAAGTGGATCGTGAAAAAGGAGAGCGAGTCCACACCAGGCTATCAAATGCATCAGAGATGGAGGGATCCAGCAATTTGTCACCAAAGGCGCTGAAAATATCAGAAGCTGCCATAATTGAGGTTTTACACAGAGCGCTTCGAGGGTTTTTCATTGTCTTCGCCACCACCAACACAACTTTTCCCCTGTTCACAGATTCACCTCATATGTTTCACGAAACCCACCAAATGCAAAATATTCATTGCCAATTTTTTTTTTTTAATATAACCCTGAATTGAATTGAATAACCCCGAAAAGACTACTCACAAGACAGGGAATAGTTGAGAGGAGTGGTGCAATGCGAACCGCCTGGCATCATTCAGCGACTCACAGACCTTGATCCAATTTTTTGAATCCAAATCTTCAATTAAACTCTGCATTTTCAAAGAATTTAAAAGTCATTGCCGATTCCGAAGACAAAAATAGTGGAAAGAATGATATTTACAGTATGGGTTATATCGGCTGGCTATTCAAAACAAAAACTTACTTGGATCCTCGCGTCAGGGTCCGATATAGACTTGAGATCCTCAGAGGAGATATACTCAATGGTGGCATCCCCGGATGGTTGCAACGGAACCTGATTTTCGTCATTCACGGGACGATCAGGTTGCTTTGCGATTGGAACAGCGACCTTTGATTGCTTTCTGGGCCTCTCTGGTGTCGTTGGAAGAGCATTATCAATAGGTCTGAGTGCCATGGTGATAGATGAAGAAGAAAAAGAAAGTGCAGATTCAAACTTGTAGGGTTGGGTTGAGTCCGATGAGGAAACAAATAGCGTTCGCCTTTGAGAGATACTATACATATGAAATTCAAAACTTTTTCACTTCGAATTTTAAAAAATGGGGAAAGAGACGTTGGGGCTTTTGTGCAAGTGTAACGGTAACATTAGCTGGAAGAAGGGGTGCGGCGAAGAAATAAATCAAATAATTCGCCAACGCTGTAATTTTCTTTTTCTTTGTAATCATTTGGAGGATATCACGTAAATGGGCTCAACTTGGACGGGTTAACCACTATTGGGCCGCGGCTTGTTTTTTTGTAAAATGCAAATATCTATTTAAATTTTAAATTTAGATTTTTATAAATATTTTTTTAAAAAATTATTATTATTCTAGATTTGAATCCTTCCTTCCTAAATAGTAATATATTAAACCGTTTCAATTATTATGTGGCACGTTACTATTAGTTTGCAACTAGACTACGCCTTAACAATTTCTTCTAGCTTATAAACTATTGGAAAATTTAGTAAAAGTGAGCTAGGTTCAATGGTTGGTTCAGGATGAGCTTAGTATGTGGATTGGTATTATTATGAATATGCAGACTGAGTTATCATCAATCTATCATAAATTGAGAATTGCTTTTGACTTTGAGGACTCTAAAATTGAACTCGAGTCTAATTCGCTTGAAAATGTGAATCTAATTAAAAATGGAGATACCTCTATTCACTAGTATGGTATCATCATTAAAGATATCATGCACCTTCTCTCTTACAAACACTCCATTAGTATTAGTTATAGTTTGTGCGAAGCTAGTCAATGTGCTGATCTTCTTGCGAAGCCTAAAACTAATCAGTTTTTACACCTCTTAACTGAAAGTAACTTTCCGATATTATATTGGCTACGGTTTTTTTTTTTCCCCCATTTCCTCCTCTTGCATCAAAAAAGGAAAAAAAAACCTATTTGAGAAGTTTGGAAAGAAAGGATCTAAGTTCTGAATAATAGTAGTTTAAAAGGGGCTTTTTTTCTTCTTTTTTTTTTTTTTCTAAACTTGAAGATATTTACAATTGACTCAATTGAAAGGGTTATTCTCATTTTACCATTATTTATTCATTTTGTGAAGTGTATTTTTAAAAGAATATTAAATATAATGAATTAGTAAGAATTCTGAGTGTTTGGTTGAATCCTTGATCCATTTTTTGTTTCTAGTTCTGACGCCATATTGAATTATTGCGGGGTTATTTGTTACAGAGAAGAAAAGTATAATGAAATTTTAATTTAGAAAATAGAGTATAATTTTCAAAACAAAGAAAGTGTCAAGTAATTCAAATATCATTTAAATGAGGAATTTCTCCACTATAAAATATGGTAGGGTTCCTAATAGAAACATGTAAAGAATTTATCTGCAAATACAATTTTTTTAATCGAAATTCACAGAAAATTACAATAAGAGTATAAACGTCAGTCTTACCAGAAGCATGCCAAGGCAAGAGAAGATCTGATAATTCTAATCCAAAGAGTTTAGCTATAGCAATAGTAAAGAAGAAACTTCTCCATGCATGATTGAATATAGTCCGGCATGACCAACAGTCATAATAAATGATTGAATGATTCCTCATACTCATGACAGAACAATAATAGAAAGTTTGAAAATGATGTTTATTTTTTCCCTCAAAATTTCGTCTTGAAACTTCAATCTTCCAAAAGCTCTGCCAAGGAAAACCGACCGCTAATAAAAGGATGACAGATTGTGAAGCAAGAAGTGTGTAGGCATTCACAATATATAGAATATAAACCTGCAGATGATTTGTTCCAAGATGAAGAAACTCCTTTCAGAAAACTAAAATTATTTAATCCTTTCAGAAAACTAAAATAATTGAGAACATGCAGAATTTCTGGACAAGTATTTCGGTGTAGCTTTGAAGAAAAAGTGTGTCATTTGTAAACATTAGCAAAGATATTTTAGGAACTCATCTAACAAATTCAATCCCTTAAATACAATATAAGACGTTAGGATATAAAAGAAACAAAATAAGACGTTGAGAAAGCTTACAAAAGTTGAAAGTTGAAACAATGCTGTAAAGGAAGATAATTAAGGTGTCCTTTCTATCCAAATGATGTGGATTGTGGACCAAGTCATTGCCAATTTTGGTAAATGGCTTTTTCACTTTCTGGTACTTTTGTTTTCTTTATTATCCTAATTGTCCTCATTTTAATCTTATTTAAGTTGGTGTATCAGTTTTTGCAGTGCAACATGCTTCCACTGACTCCTGTTGTTGTTTCTTAGAGGATTTCTCCACATTATTTTCAAGGTTTAGTTTTTAAAAGAAGTTAACCTGCAACTTAAATGAACCAACCTATTTAAGCATATTTGTAAATGAGTTTAAAATTAATATTGCTATTAAAATGTGGAGACATCACCAGACCCATGAACAAGATTATTGTGTATGACTACATTTTAGATCTAGAACCTTTGACTTGCTTCTTCCAGACAACATATATATATATATATATACACATATATAAGGCAAAAGTATACTTCATGTCTCTAACGTTTACACCGAGTTTCACTTATATCTTTATCATTTTTTTTGGTCAAATACGGCTCATATTTTTTTTTTCAAAATATGCCTTTTTTTTAATATTATCAAATATACTAACAGAAAACGGTGATTGGATGGTCCACATGACATATATTACCCGCCACGTCACTTGTCACGTTGACCCATAATCTAAAATTACAAAAACGATCTTAATAATAAATTTACAAAAAGAACTTCATCATTCTCTCTCTTCATCATGTTCTCTATTCTCAGTCTACTCTCACTCTCTCTCTTGTCTCAGTTTCTATCTCTTCTTGCTAGGTCTCTCTCAAACTCACACCCGCAGCCTCACTCTCATCGGGTCTCTCAACTCTCTCATTCTCTCAAGAGAGATAGAGAGAATATCAAGCCCCAATTTCCAAGCACGTGACCAGTGCGGATGATATCTAACTTATACGACCACAAGCTTGTCATACCCTCAACCCATAGATCCTCATCTACTTATTATACCATTTTATTGAAGGAAAAAAATAAATCTTTATAAATAAATAATTAAATTACATAAGAGAGTCAATTCTTTCTTCTCATAAACACATTTGATAAATGTGAAACATTATTAATCTTAAATATCATAATTTCAATTATGTGCCACATTTCTAGTGTTTCCCATACTCATAACAACCATCCACATTACACAGTAGAACATGACCTACTTGATTACAGAACTTTTCTAGATATCCCTACTTAAAATATAAAACTACACATTACCATACCCTGGACAAAAAAGGAAGTATCCTCGACACCCACATCCTCAAACAATAGACTCTTCTTCACCTGTCTGGTCCACTTGACTCACCAAAAATAGCCTAGCCTATCAAAAATATAATTATGCATGCCATCAAAAAATATAAAGAAAGTATGCATATAGATATATATATATATATATATGTATGCCATGATCACAAGTGTGTGAACTTTCATCACACAGATATAAGAAAAGAATGAGAGATGTACGAATCTATGCACAATTATCCTGACATTGTTCATGTCATAAGCTCAAAATAATAAATGAAAATATTAAGTATATGATCATGAGGATCCAAATTCACTACGTTACCATCACTTGTAATAGTACATAATTAACAGAGCTCCAGCTCATAACCAAATTTTCATTTCCAATAAATTATAGACATAGGATGCCATACTAGCATTCATCATATGAAAGGCGCACACCTAACAATCACCTCATCAGTGTCTCATGGAATTAAATTCTATTACATCATACACTTAGCCCCTAAAGTGCTCTACAAATAAGGCCACACAGTCAGCACAAGGATTTGCCAAGTAATACCCATCATAAGAAAAAGTACAAACATCTATTTAACAATAATTTAATATACTCACACACCACAATAAAAGTAAGACTATTACACGATAGCACCTCCTATGTTCTCCCTCCGCTACGACTTCTCCATCCACAACCTCTCATTATACACCCTTATTTTATCACACGCCCCCACTATAAATATCATGGCTTTTCCGAGTCGTATCATGTTTTCTCTCCCTTATTTTGCTACATGTGGTATCACCATGAATTTTCCCTCATTCCACGTACTTTTATTGGTAATGTGTCCTTCAAAACATGACCTTATAGCACAGACACCCAAGTATTTCCTCTCATGATTGCTAAAACATGGACCTGGGGTTCTCTTCCCTTATCATATATCTACACGTACTAGGACTTGAGGTTTTCTAATTCAATTACAGATTTCATCACCATTTATTTGTATAAGTCCTCAAGCCCTTAGTACATGTTTGCCCTTACAATATATAATGGCTCAAGTCATTTTGTATAAGCATACATGTACAAATATATGCTATTTTCCAAATGGCAATTATGACAAGAAATTGGTACTTCCAACTCTTTGCCCAAATGCTACATGAACCAAACCAATCGACACATTCATTCATTTCACATATACATTTACATCATTGTTACTTCAAGAATTCACCATGTCATAATATAGTCACATCTATGCATAAGTGTATAACCACACAAGTGGATACCTTTGTACTTTATAAGAATTCCCAATACTACTTGTCATGGTATTATATACATTTCCATTAACCTTAGGCAAGCTATGTGCAAGCCATTCTACGAGTTTTAGCACATACTTAGGCTCCATGACAATATCATGGTTCACATACATCTATGTAACCCTTTTTAATCCACCTCTAACCATATAGTAACTCACATATATCAAGTATCTCATCAATCTGATATGAATCTCACCAACTTGTGATGAAATATGTAACGAAAATTAGTCTCTAAAACCGTTCTACTATAGATTTGGATGGAAACTGCAACCTAATGCCTATAAAGAGGTGTGAACCTTGGTATGATGAAGACACCGCAATCAATAGGTGGAAACTTGATTGATAAGTCAGAGTATGAACGCCACAGACAAAAGTTGATAAGTTCGAAAGTTCTTTAAAAAACCAAAGAGAAATTTATCCTCACAAAAGTATTCTGATTTTTATTAAATAAAAAGGCCTATTTAAAGGCATTACAAAGTAAACTACAGAAAAAGGAAACTAATAGCTAAAAGGAAACTATTTGTTAAAAGGAAACTATTTGCTAAAAGGAAATTAATAACTAAAAGGAAACTAATTCAAAAGGCACTAAATCAAATGGCAAATGCCTTATTTGTGTAATCTCAAAACAGAAACCAATCCCAATGCAATATTTGTGATTAATCCCACAATATTCGAAATCATTGGCTACATTATTCTAGAACGTGAATCATGTTGACACATCTTTGTTGATCATGTAGAACATGTTCCATGAGCCTACACGAAGTAGCTTGAGCCCAGTCCTCTTGCATCAGCCCATTTAATGCCTCCTTGAATCTCTTTGCTCTTGCTCTTGTAATTGGACCAGGTGGTACTTCAAGCAGGTCCACACTCTATTTGGTAACCATATTTCCATCATTTCCCTCCTCTTGAAAAGGATTTGTCCTCAAATCTTCACCTACATCAAAAGGACTTAAATCAGACACATTAAAAGTAGCACTGACATTATACTCACCGGGTAAGTCTAGCTTATAGGCATTGTCATTGATCCTTTCGGTGACTTGAAATGGGCCATCTCCTCGAGGTAACAACTTTGACTTTCTTTGTTCTGGAAAGCATTCCTTTCTCATATGCACCCACACCCAGTCACTAGGCTGAAAGAGCTGCTTATGACACCCTTTGTTGGCTTGTTTGACATATTGTTCAATTCTCTTCTCAATGTTGAGCCTTGCTTTCTCATGAATCTACTTAACAAAATTTGCTTTCTTTTTTCCATCTAAATTAACATGCTCAGTCAAAGGTAAAGGAGATAAATCCAAAGGAGTTAATAGATTAAAACCATACACAATTTCAAATGGTGAAAATTTAGTAGCAGAATAAATAGTACGATTGTAAGCAAACTCAACATGTGGTAAACAATCTTCCCATGTTTTGATATTCTTTTTTATGATAGCCCTTAACAATGTAGACAAAGTCCTATTCACTACTTCGGTTTGACCATTAGTTTGTGAGTGACAAGTAGTAGAAAATAACAACTTAGTGCCTAACTTACCCTACAAAGTCTTCCAAAAGTAACTCAAGAACTTAGCATCTCTATCCGAAATTATTATTCTAGGTATCCTATGTAATCTCACAATCTCCTTAAAGAACAAATCAACAACGTTAGAAGCATCATTAGTTTTATGACATAGAATAAAGCGTGTCATCTTAGAAAATCTATCAACAACCACAAACACACTATCCCTCGCACGTTTAGTTCTAGGCAAACCTAACATAAAATCCATCGAAATATCAGTCCAAGGTGGACTAAGAATGGGTAGTGGTGTATAAAGTCCTTGGGGCTGCACTTGAGATTTAGCTTGCTTACAGGTGACATATCTATCACAAAGTCTCTCAACATCTCTTTTCATATGTGGCCAATAGAAATGATCTTGCAAAATAGCTAAAGTTTTAACTACCCCAAAATGACCCATCAATCCTCCGGCATGAGACCCCCTCACTAACAAATCCCAAATTAAACAATTTGGAATGCACAATTTATTTTTTCGGAACAAAAACCCTTTAAACCTAAAGAACTTACCACAGGCTGCCCTTTCATACAAAGCATACTCTTCACTAAAATCTTGGTATAAAGGATATAACTCTTTAATATGTTCAAAACCAAGTAATTTTGCATCAATAGCAGAAAGAAGTACATACCTGTGAGAAAGTGCATCAGCAACCACATTCTCCTTACCTTGTTTGTATTGGATGACGTAGGGAAATTGTTCTATGAACTCTACCCAACGTGCATATCTCTTGTTCAACTTGTGTTGACCCTTTAAATGCTTCAATGACTCATGATTAGTGTAGATCATGAACTCCTTAGGCCAAAGATAGTGTTGCCACATTTCTAAGACCCGAACTAACGCATACAACTCCTTGTCATAAGTAGGGTACTTTAAGGCAGCCCCACTTAGTTTCTCACTAAAATATGCAATTAGTCATCCTTCTTGCATAAGAACAGTGCCAATACTTATACCTGAAATGTCACATTCAATCTAAAAAGTTTTTACAAAGTTAGGTAAAGTAAGTAAAGGAGCATGAGTTAATTTTACCTTAAGTAGTTGGAATGTTTTTTCGTACTCTTCTTCTCATTTGAACCCAACATTATTTTTTGATGACTTCGGTTATTGGTGCGGTTATGCTACTAAAGTCTTTCACAAATCGCCCATAAAAACTAGCAAGTCTATGAAAGCTTCAAACATTACTTACACTTATTGGACTTGGCCACTCTTAGATTGCATGAATCTTTTAATCATCAACTTGTACTCCTTGTGCCCTCACAAAAAAACCAAGAAACACAAGCTTATCAGTGCAAAATGTACACTTCTTTAGGTTAGCAAATAATTTCTCTTTCCTAAGCACATCAAGCACAGTTTGCAAATGCTTGAAATGATCTTCCAAATTTTTGCTATAAATGAGAATATCATCAAAATAGAAAACTACAAATTTTCCAATAAAAGCACGCAAAACATGGTTCATTAATCTCATGAAGGTACTAGGAGCGTTAGTTAAACCAAATGGCATGACTAACTGTCACGTCCCAAAATCTGAGCACGTGACCGGCACGGAAAGTGAATTTCATTTCACCTCCGTAAGCCTATCTTTCTCTTAAAAATCATACAATTCTTTTTCATGCAACCAAACCGAGTTCTCTATACATACTACAATTATTCACATTACATCACTGAATGAACCTACCCGATTATAGAGATTTCTAGATTTATACAACTTAGAATAAGACTTAACTATTATACCTTTATCCTGAACAAATGAAAAGGTAATCAAGGACTAAGGATCCATAATTCCTTGTTCCGATATTTACCTTCAGCTGTCAACTCTGAAAAAAATATCAATAAGAGGGGTATGAGCAAACCACGTGCCCAGTGAGTAGATAACACAACACTATGACAAAAAAAATATATCATGCATCATAATGATAACATGCAGCAATCATACGTAAATCGATCATCATATGATATGATATTATTCATAATACTTCACAACAATATCCAAGTAAATCAAATACATTTCAACATAATTCAAAATTCACAACAGCAATCGGTGAAATCAATTTCACACACATTTTTCGTACTAACCGAGTCGTCTAGGATACCTCTGGATCGTTGCCCGCGGCCCCCGCCGCATCCACCCTTATCGCTCCGTTTATAATCTCTACTCTTATAACTTCACATAAATTTCTCCATGGGGTGCACCACCATGCCTTTCCTTTCCAGTCAAACACAATCACAATCACATATAAAAACATCCTCAATCAAAATCTTGAGCCACATACACAACTCAGTCATTTACAATTCAAACCACAACATAATCAATGTGGTTCCAGCAACATAGCATGTATACAACATAATCCATAATATAGAACAATTATTCAACTCAGTTCACATGCCATTTACAATCCATCATATAACCTCCATTCATGGGAAAATAAGAAAATATAATTATATACATTACCAGACACGTTCCACAATTGTTTATGCCTCATCGTTCCACATCATCCTCTTCAAACTTGGATAAACAACATATTTCCACTATGATACAAAAAGTCAATAACAGATATTTAATCATAGCAAGTATTAACCCACTCACCTGGATTTCACGCTCTCGGCAATCCCACTTTTCACTTTGACCATTCCTATTGTAACCAGACAAAAACCATCAGGGTTACGAAATAGAGAAATTTCCTACCACTACTCTCGACCTTTACTCACATCTTAAGTCATAACTCCTAACTGGTAATGAATATCTAAATGAAACTTATACCATTGGAAACTAGACTCAAAGAGCTTTCCAACGATATAAAGTTTGCCCAAAACGGAGTCCGGATGAAGAAGTTATGACTGATCAAAATAAGCTAAGTTTTTCAGTATAACTGGCACCTGGGCGCCAACGCAAGCTTGGCGCCTGGGCGCCACACCTGGCGCCTGGGCGCCAAGGCCTTCTAACTTCCCAAATCCTTCAGAACCTTGGCGCCTGGGCGCCAAGATCGCGACCTTTCACGATTCCCCTCGGATTTGGATCAGATCCGGCCAAATCTCCACCGTTTTTTATGATTTCTTGCATAGGATCTCACCCTTAATGTCTAAGGAGCATTTAGACACCAAAAACACCAATTTTAATCGAAAAACGAAGCCGGAATCTCAATTTTTACCCCAAACTTTCTTAAAACTAAAAAATAGGGAAAAGCTTGAGAAATATAAAGTTATACCTCGATTCCTTGCTTTCCCTACGTTGCTTGCCTCCTAGAGGCTCGCCCCGTAGCTCGAGATCCACCCTCCAAAGCCCGGTTGTGGAGTTGGAATGTAGAGAGAGAAAGAGAAGAGAGAAGGTGAAGAGAGAGAGGAAAGGAGAAAAATGAATAAAAAAATAGGTGAGGCCACCTATATACTCACCCGGGGTGAAATTATCACTTGCTCTGCAATTGACCCTCAGTCAAGACTAGCAAAAGCAAATTCATAAAATCTCACCTCATGTGTTTCTAAATCCTAGGTGCCCCACAGATTTCCTTATTTCACTTTAGTCCCTCACAATATCTCAAACTCCACTTTAATCCCAAATCCATCATCCTTTCGGTACCGGACTCATAATTCATTCCCATAAGCTCTATTCTCCTTCTCGGGTTCCTACTTGGTCATTTCTCAAAAGTCCTCTATACTTTCTTTTCTTTTCACTTTAGTCCTTGAGAATTTGTAAAAATTTCCTAAATTAAAAATTAAAATTTCTATTCCCACATTTTCTTCACTAATTCAAAAAGTAAATTTTTCACGTAATTAAATTTTTCACTAAACTTCAAATTAAACTTTAAATATTCATATAAATTCTTAGGATATTACATTCTTCCCCCCTTAAAAGAATTCGGTTCTCCGAATTCAAAACTTACCTCAAGATTGAAACAAATGCAGATATTTTGTCTATATCTCATTCTCTCTCTTAGAATTTTCACAATCAAGTACAAAATATAACAAGTTCAACATATTTTTATTTCTCAAGTTTCTTCAGTAAAAGAATTGCCTCAACAAAAAAAAATCAAATACGAAAATTTTTATTTCTAATACATAAGTTACAGGCAACAAGCTGAACTTGATTTACAAAACAGATAATTTTAATACATAAACATTAGATCAAACATCAGCTTTAGGTACAAACAAAAGAAAGGATAAATTAAGAACGAGGAAGCTTTTGAAATGCAGAAGGTGCTCCAGGTCTAGAAGAAGAAGGTGCTTCAGACCTTAAGGAGGAAGTTAATCGTTGCAGCCTAGAAAGAGTTTCGGGAGGAAACATCTGGGAAATTTGGCGAAGTGCAGAAGTCACTCCATTCATACAGTCAATACATCTCGCTTGTTGGTCACGAAAATTTTGAGTTGCAAATATCGAATGTCTATCAACTCTATTCGCCAATTCCCTAAAATGACGGTTCAAAAGCTTCTCATGTTCTGTAAAGAAACGATTTATCAATCTCCCATGTTCCTCAAAGTGGTGGTTTATCAATCTTTCCAAGTCCTCCATCTTTTGTCTCATAAGCGCAAGCTCATTATTAGAAGATGTTGCTGTGCTAACATCCTCTAACTCTACTACATCCCTTTTTCTTTTCTTAGCCTTTGGTGACTCTTCCATGGATCTCTTATTCTTATAATTCTCCAGGCTAAGATTTAGATCCAGCTCTACCTTGCCAGCCTCAAAGTTTAAATTGAAAGATTTATTGCCGGCCATATTTTTCTGAGCTATAAAGGTTGTATAGAAGGAGAAGTTTGATGCTAGAAAGCTTATAGATATAAACTCTTAGTGTAGTGAGCAGCGTAATGAGACATCCATTATATATAGACGAAATTTAGGGCTACAAAACCTTTACATCAATGACCTACAGACCTTATCTGACGCAATGCCAACGGTTTCTGATAAGCATGCCAGAAAATAACAAAATATAATCTAATACAAAAAATTTCCTCAAAAATTTCGGCTAACTTTTGACTTTTGCTCAAATTATTCAACTAATCGCCGCTTCAATTTATGACTTCTTAACTCTATATTTGTCTTATCCAATAATTCTAAATCGAGATATTACTCCATGAACGGGTAGCTTCATACTAGCCTTATCTAGGTTTCTAATCCGTGGCTTTGCCCTAAGCTTACACATTTTCAAACATACATATTAAAATAAAAACTTCTCACATCTACACATCAAGCGTTCCATAAAGTGAGAAAAATTTTACCTTTCACTTGCCTCTACGAGCATATATGTATATATGTATAAACATAGAGATACATCATTATCTATATATTTTCATCTATTCAAGTCCTTTTAAATTTCAGACTTCTCATTCTCTGAATATATGTAGAATCATTACATAATATTACTGGCCATAACAAATAGCCTTCACTCTCTATGCATGAATAACATACATACATATCATATGTATTTAGATACATATAATCACAGTATAATTCAATCAATCATGTATATTATACTCAACTGAAGGCTTTCAAGAACAATACAAGAAAGCATAGAAATATATTTTAGTTTATCATAAAAGCATCCAAGGCAATCTTTAATGGCTACATTGTCGACTTCTTTGAATTTCAGAAAATGCCAACGAGAGAAATGGAAAAACCAAGTGTAAATCGGCCGCAAATCCACCGAATATTGACTTTCGTGGTTTTGCCATTAATGTGACGCGTTGTTGGTGTGCATGCCTACCCTAGACTTCTAGCTTCCAGCTTGCAGAAATCCATAGGTTAAGCGTGTAGGGTGCGGCGAAGAGATATCTTCTTTGTCTCTAAGTTCAAATTTTTCCTCTATAAAAACTGTCCCAACGTTCTCAGTTACCACACCACAAAGAGTAATCATCTCTGAGCCTACAACTTCCCAGCATTCCTCTCTTCTCATACTCCTACATAAATTTCTAAATTTTTCAAATCATGGCCACAAAGAAGTACATTGATCTCACAGTGGATGCCAAGAGAGAAGAGCTCGACTTAAACTTAAGTGTGGGCAAAGACAAGGGCAAAAGACCTTTTGAGGGGTCTCTTGAGAAGCATAAAGAGAAGAAAATGAAGAAGAACGAGGAAGCTGAGGAGACTAGCACGGGCCATACCTCAGAGGACAAAATCGCCTGTCCAGAGCAGGAGGTGAAAAATCTGAAAAAGATGATAGGAGACCTGGAGAAGTTAACTAAACGCAATCATGCAGAAATGACTTCAAGAATAGACAGGTTCTTCTATTGGTCTACCCAGTGCTTCTGCAATCAACAACAAAGAAGTGTTGATTGTATGAATGGGATTTACACTACCCTCTGCGACATTGCTCTGTCTCTCGTTCCAAGAAATGGTCGAGGGGTGATGATACAATACAACCCTCCTAATCCGAGACCACCTCGCTTTTAGATTACTCATGCATGAGTAATTGTTTTTTTTTTGTAATGTAATCCTTCTGCTTTTAATGCCAGTGGTTTCTTTTATGGGATGGTACTCCAAAAATAGTAATAATAAAATTAAGAAAGATAAAGGAAATCAGTCACACAAAATCAATCATGAATTCAACATATAAAGCCCCATACATACAATTTGATCCGACAGCAACGAAATCAAAATAAATAATAACCTTTCCTTTACCGAGTTCAAAGGTATAGCCATATCTGTCTACAACTAAAACTAAAAACATAATTCATAAGAAAAGACAAGTCTTGGAGGAAAAGGAAATGAAAACATCCTACAGGACCTTCAGTTGAGCCATCTCTCTATAGTCGTGCCCGGGTTCACCACGATAGAGGAGATCCCACTAAGGTTACCTTACTCTGTAATCGGTAGGAGACCTAATCCCAAAGCTCTGATACCAACTTGTCACGTCCCAAAATCTGAGCACGTGACCGGCACGGAAAGTGAATTTCATTTCACCTCCGTAAGCCTATCTTTCTCTTAAAAATCATACAATTCTTTTTCATACAACCAAACCGAGTTCTCTATATATAATACAATTATTCACATTACATCACTGAATGAACCTACCCGATTACAGAGATTTCTAGATTTATACAACTTAAAATAAGACTTAACTATTATACCTTTATCCTGAACAAATGAAAAGGTAATCATAGACTAAGGATCCATAATTCCTTGTTCTGATATTTATCTTCAGCTGTCAACTCTAAAAAAAAATATCAATAAGAGGGGTATGAGCAAACCACGTGCCCAGTGAGTAGATAACACAACACTATGACAAAAAAAATATATCATGCATCATAATGATAACATGCAGCAATCATACGTAAATCGATCATCATATGATATGATATTATTCATAATACTTCACAACAATATCCAAGTAAATCAAATACATTTCAACATAATTCAAAATTCACAACAGCAATCGGTGAAATCAATTTCACACACATTTCCCGTACCAACAGGGTCGTCCAGGATACCTCTGGATCGTTGCCCGCGGCCCCCGCCGCATCCACCCTTATCGCTCCGTTTATAATCTCCACCCTTATAACTTCACATAAATTTCTCCATGGGGTGCACCACCATGCCTTTCCTTTCCAGTCAAACACAATCACAATCACATATAAAAATATCCTCAATCAAAATCTTGAGCCACATACACAACTCAGTCATTTACAATTCAAACCACAACATAAGTTCCAGCAACAAAGCATGTATACAACATAACCCATAATATAGAACAATTATTCAACTCAGTTCACATGCCATTCACAATCCATCATATAACCTCCATTCATAGGAAAATAAGAAAATATAATTATATACATTACCAGACACGTTCCACAATTGTTTATGCCTCATCGTTCCACATCATCCTGTTCAAACTTGGATAAACAACATATTTCCACTATGATGCAAAAAGTCAATAACAGATATTTAATCATAGCAAGTATTAACCCACTCACCTAGATTTCACGCTCTCGGCACTCCCACTTTGTACTTTGACCATTCCTATTGTAACCAGACAAAAAACATCAGGGTTACGAAATAGAGAAATTTCCTACCACTACTCTCGACCTTTACTCACATCTTAAGCCATAACTCCTAACCGATAATAAATATCTAAATGAAACTTATACCATTGGAAACTAGACTCAAAGAGCTTTCCAACGATATAAAGTTTGCCCAAAACGGAGTACGAATGAAGAAGTTATGACTGATCAAAATAAGCTAAGTTTTTCAGTACAACTGGCGCCTGGGCGCCACACCTGGCACCTGGGCACCAAGGCCTTCTAACTTCCCAAATCCTTCAGAACCTTGGCGCCTGGGTACCAAGATCGGGACCTTTCGTGATTCCCCTCGGATTTGGATCAGATCCGGCCAAATCTCCATCGTTTTTCATGATTTCTTTCATAGGATCTCACCCTTAATGTCTAAGGAGCATTTAGACACCAAAAACACCAATTTTAATCGAGAAACGAAGCTGGAATCTCGATTTTTACCCCAAACTTTCTTAAAACTAGAAAATAGGGAAAAGCTTGAGAAATAGAAAGTTATACCTCGATTCTTTGCTTTCCCTACGTTGCTTGGCTCCTAGAGGCTCGCCGCGTAGCCCGAGATCCACCCTCCAAAGCCCGGTTGTGGAGTTGGAGTGTAGAGAGAGAAAGAGAGGAGAGAATGTGAAGAGAGAGAGAGGAAAGGAGAAAAATGAATAAAAAAATAGGTGATGCCACCTATATACTCACTCGTAGTGAAATTATCACTTGCTCTGCAATTGACCCTCAGTCAAGACTAGCAAAAGCAAATTCATAAAATCTCACCTCATGTGTTTCTAAATCCTAGGTGCCCCACAGATTTCCTTATTTCACTTTAGTCCCTCACAATATCTCAAACTCCACTTTAATCCCAAATCCATCATCCTTTCGGTACCGGACTCATAATTCATTCCCATAAGCTCTATTCTCCTTCTCGGGTTCCTACTTGGTCATTTCTCAAAAGTCCTCTATACTTTCTTTTCTTTTCACTTTAGTCCTTGAGAATTTGTAAAAATTTCCTAAATTAAAAATTAAAATTTCTATTCCCACATTTTATTCACTAATTCAAAAAGTAAATTTTCCACGTAATTAAATTTTTCACTAAACTTCAAATTAAACTTTAAATATTCATATAAATTCTTGGGATATTACACTAACCATTCATATAAATCATATTTTATCTTAAATGCAGTTTTCCATTCATCACCCTTTTTCATTCTAATTTGGTGATACCCACTTTTCAGATCAATTTTAGAAATGACACAAAGACCATGCAACTCATCTAACATATCATCTAAATGAGGAATAGGATGACGATACTTTACTATGATATTGTTGATTGCTCGGCAGTCTATGCACATCCTCCATGTCCCATCCTTCTTAGGAACTAAAATCATTGGAATAGTGCATGGACTCATGCTTTCCCTCACATACCCCTTTTCCAACAACTCATCTATCTACCTTTGTAGTTCCTTTGTCTCCTTGGGATTACTCCTATAGGCTGGTCAGTTTGGAAGGGTAGCACTGTCACGACCCGTTTTCTGGGCACATGACCGGCACAATGATGAATATCCCATCACTGTAAGCCTTTCGATAAATTCTACCCATGAGTTTAGTCATTATCAAAATAACCATTCCTGAAGAAAATATATCAAATTTTCTTATTTGAAATTCATAGAGATGATTTGCACATAATAATAGATTCTAAAATATATTATTATGCTGACATACAAACCAAATGCCAAACCCCTGATCTAGATGTCCTAGATGATTACAGAGCAACATAATCTACAACAATAGAGGGGCCTACCCGATAGCGGGAGGGTCCAAAGTGATTTACTCTTCTAGCGAATATTCTTCACTGGCAACCTGATCTGAACAAAAGGTTGTACAAACAATGTGAGCTTTTAAACTCAGTGAGCAAATCGACCTCGCAATTAACAACATATTTAAGATCAAACCAAATCACACAAATCACAATTCAAACAATTCATACAATTCTAAATCAAGTTCCCAGACATTTTTCGGGTCCCGTCCACAATAAGTGGTCGTTGCCCCACGGCCCCTGCCGTATCCTCCCTTATTTCACCCCTGTCCTCAAAGGGACAAATCTGTAGTCTAACCTTATTTCACCCTGTCCTTAAAAGGACTCATATCATATTCAATATCACGTGGCTATAGTGATTTCATTCCACCCTTATTTCATCCTATGGGATCTCATAAACTTTATTTCCGTTTCTATCAAGATCAAACACAACCACATTACACAATCATAGGCAACCATATGCATCTCATTTCAGGAAAAGTTCACAACAGAATCATATTTACACATTTCAATGTATAACATGAATGCATGAATTTCATGTCACATATATGTATAGAGTATACTTTTAATATATACATTAAATAAGCAAACAAGGTAAGGTAGGATCTCTCACCTCGATTCCATACGAGTATCACTTCTCTAAGTCGTTACGGACAAGAGTACACAAATAAATTTCAGTATACCGCTACAGAGATTTTCATGAAAGATTAGAGAAAACAAGTTAGGATTGTTTTCATACAGATACTGTTCATACATACGATTACTGTTCATATATACGGTCACTATTCATATATACTATCACTATTTATATATATGGTCACTATTCATACGTATGGATACTATTTATACATACAGATAATATTCGTACGTACGGTCACTATTCATACGTATAAATACTATTTTTACGTACGGATACTATTTATATGTACGGTTACTATTTATACGTACGGTCACTATTTATACGTACGATCACTATTCATACCAGAAATAGAGAATGCAATCTGTAAAAGAGTACACCAGGTAAGTTCCCAGGAAAGAGTGGAGGGTCACACTGGACACACTTAAAAACCAGGTCTTTCCTTAGCCAGAACTTTCCTAGACATGTATTCTTCACAGTTTACATTCTATTTCGGTAATCAGATAATCAAAATAACATATAAACAGCTAAAGACAGTTTTTCTGATGTGGAAGATCAGCCAAGGCCGCAACCACAGAGCATACTTAAGAAAATAACTTCTAAAATTTGAAAGACATAGAAAGGGCATAGTATCCTTACCTAAGCTGAAAAGGAAAGGCCCAAAATCTCAGAGGCCTAGCATTTGAGTAAGAAAAACTTAAGGAGAGAAGAAGAGAAGTTGAAGGTGTGAGTTTAGAAGTGAAATGGAAGAGCCTATTTATAAGAAAAGTCAACGGTACTATTTATCACTATGCACTAATAAAATATTCAATTTACTATTCATGAAAATGACATTTCTAATAAAATAATCCACGTTAATCATTTACGGTTACTGTGCAAATTTCGGAGTCGCAGGCGGCTTACTATTGAAAAACTTAAGGGAAAAACTATCATTTCACCTTAAACCTTTAAGTTTCTTTTCAATTCAGTCCTTTCACTTTAGTCCCTGAGGGTATTTTTACACATAAAACGTCATTTTCTCCCACGAACTTCTTTCTAGTTTTCTCTTATGACCAAACCACATCTAGTACTTGACATTTCGATTGTATAAATGAACAGTACCATATACATAAATAGTATTATACGGGTGAATAGTACCGTATACTGAAATAGTAACAGTAGTTTGTAAACAAATATTTATATTTTATTTTTTATGGGTATTACAAGCACCAAGTACAAAATCAATTTGATGTTCAATCCCTCGAATAGGAGGTAACCCATTAGGAATTTCCTTATGAAAGACATCATCAAAATCCTGCAAGATAGAAACAATTGAACTAGGCAAAGTATCAACAAATTGGTTAGTATTAAAAAATACCTCTTTGTACAAAAATACAATCATAGGCTGATTAAGAAATATTGCTCTCTTGATTTCACTTGCCTTTGCATAGACATTTGTTTTTCTCTCTTCTTTTTTCTCAACTTTTTCAATCTCTCTTTCTTTTTCTTTCTGATTGTCTCTCAATATCTTTTTACCACTCTCTCTTTCACTCTTTTTATTTTGTTCACTCTCTTTCTGCAACCTCACTTGATCTTCATAAATTTGTTTTGGTGTTAACGGTACAAGAGTGATTGACCTTTGATTGTAAACAAATGAATACTTGTTGGTGAATCTATAATTTTTGACCCTCTTATCAAATTTCCATGGTCTTCCTAATAATAAGTGCCCAGCTTGCATGGGAATTACATCACACATCACTTCATCGTCATACTTCCCAATGTGAAAAGGAACAAATACTAGTTTATTCACCTGTACCTCCCCACTATCATTTAACCATTGCAATTTATAAAGTCGAGGATGCTTAATTGTTGGCATGGCTAACTTCTACACCATGGTAGTGCTAGCAACATTAGTACAGCTTCCTCTATCAATAATCACACTATATACCTTGTTTTGGATATGACATCTAGTATGAAATATGCTCTCCTGCTGCAATTCATCATCTTCTTTGGATTGTAAACTCAAAACTCTTCTTGCTACCAATAATTCACCTTGGGTAGCGTACTCTTCATCATCAGCATCCTTCAATGGCGGCATAGAGTCATTGTCCAATTCATTGTCAGTTTCAATCTCACCATCATCTTTCATAACCATAACTCTTTTATTTGAACATTGACTGGCTATGTAACCCTTGCCTTGACATTTAAAACATGTAATATCACGATTATGAGTAATGGAAGAATCTGATTTACCTTGAGTTTCTTGGCTAGCCACTACTTGCTTTTGCTCAGGTTTTAGCTTCAGAGTGAAAATTTTTTTATCTTGCTTCCATTGTTTTGACTTCCAAGTGAGTGTACTTTGGCTATGGCTTGCACGTGTACTGCCTCCCCTCTTGATTTGACTCTCAATCTTAATAGCCATGTGCACCATGTCCTCTAACTCTACATAATGTTGCAATTCCACCGCATTTTGAATTCCCTATTCAAACCAGCCAGAAACCTTGCCATAGTAGCATCTCAATCCTCTTCAATGTTTGCTCGGATCATTGTCACTTCTATCTCCTTGTAATAATCCTCTACACTCACGGTTTCCTTGCCTAAGGTTTTGCAACCTGTTATATAACTCTCGATAGTAGTAACTAGGCATGAACCACTTCCTCATTACATTTTTCATTTCCTCCCAAGTTTCTATTGGACGTTCTCTATTTCTCCTCTTGTTCAACAACAATTGATCCCACCCAATAATAGCATAATCTGAAAATTCAATGGCAGCAAGTTTTACCTTCTTTATCTCAGAATAATGGTGACAATCAAATACCAACTCTACCTTTTTCTCCCATTCAAGGTATTCTTCTAAATCATTCTTCCTTTGAAATGATGGAATCTTCATCTTAATACTCTCCAAATTATTATCTTCCCGATTCCTAGCTTCTCTAAACCGCCCACAATATCTCCTATGGTTTTCTATTGATTTTTTATCATCCTCTTCATCAAATCCTTCCCTAAAATACTCCTCATTTTCAACTCTGACTCCCCTTGGTTGAACTCTCTCCCCTATGCATACGAGGTAACACCACACATGTATTTTCTACTCGATCTAACCTTTCATAAACTGGTTCTATCTCTGCCCTTAACATTCTCACCATTTCTCTTGTCAAAGCCTCCAATAACAACTTTGTATCAACCTTACCCGTTGCATCTTCTAAAGTACTTTCTTTAAGCATGTTTTTGCTGCAAAGATGTTAGTACAAAATAAATGACCTCACTTTACACTTCTCACGTGTTTCACTCAAAGAATGGTTCACTCAATTTCACTCATGTTTCACACAAAAATTTTGGCTTTTACCCTCTTATATGCTCACCACTCTTGCTTTTTTCCACTTGTAATTTCTCAAAAGTTCTTATTAAACTAATCAAACAAGGATCATATTTTTTTTGGCAATAATCCACACCCAAACATCACCAACCAAATTTGGATTCTAAAAGCAAGAACATAATAATAAAAAATGGTTAGGTTTCCAACAATACAAAATACAAAAATTCCACAATTTGGAAGATCAAATTCGGACTTCCTAGAATATGAATAACATAAAAAAAAATTAAGAGGTGTTTTCAGACTCTTTTTTTTTTTTGAATCTCTTCTTTTTTTTTCTTTTTTCTTTGGGCTCAAATCCCCTTCTTTTTTGTTTGAATCCCTTTTTTTTAACTCTTTTTGTTTTTTATCAACTATAAAAAAATTTTTGACCCAAAAATTTGCATGAACAATACACATGAATGAACTGTAACCCGGATGAACAGTAACGTGAATGAATAGTGCATACTACTTTTTTTTTTGGATAATGAACTGGAAAAGAAGAAGAAAGCTAGGGTTGAGATAAACACGAAGAAAAGAAACGCAATAAATGATAGGCAAACTTGAGGTTAGAATTGGGTCTGATACTAAATGATACAAACCTCACCAACTTGTGACGAAACCCGTAACGAAAATTAGTCCCTAGGACCTTTCTATTATAGATTTGGATGGAAACTACAACCCAACACCTATAAAGAGGTGTGAACCTTGGTATGATGAAGACCCACAATCAAGGGATGGAAACTTGATTGATAAATCAGAGTATGAACACCACAAATAAAAGGTGATAAGTTCGAAAGTTCTTCAAAGAACCAAAGAGAAATTTATCCTCACAAAGAGAAATTTATCCTTACAAAAGTATTCTGATTTTTATTGAATGAAAATGCCTATTTAAAGGCATTACAAAGCAAACTACAGAAAAAAGGAAACTGATAGCTAAAAGGAAACTATTTGCTGAAAGGAAACTAATTCAAAAGGCACTAAATCAAATGGCACATGCCTTATTTGTGTAATCTCAAAATAGAAATGAATCTCAATGCAATACTTGCGATTAATCCCATAATATTTGAAATCATTAGCTGGATTATTCTAGAACGTGAATCATGTTGACACATCTTTGTTGATCATGTAGAACATGTTCTATAGGCCTACATGAAGTAGCTTGAGCCCAATCCTCTTGCATCAGCCCATTCAATACCTCCTTGAATTTCTTTACTCTTGCTCTTATAATTAGACCAAGTGGTACTTCAAGCAGGTCCACACTCTATTTGGTAACCATATTTCCATCACAATCGATAACATGTTGTCATAACGTAATAATGTAATCATGCTAGGAAAGTAGTTTCTTTGAAGAAGGAAACAATTTAGGTAAGGCTAGATCCCTCAACTCAACTCCAAGCTATCTACCTCAAATTTAATCTTTGGAAGCCCAATCCTTGTTTAGATCCTTCCAAGAGGCATACTAAATATTTTGAATGCCATACATAAGAGAAAAGACATGGAAAAGCAAATTTTGGAAGTTACTCTACCACTGCAGGGCTCGGCGTGCCGATAAAGTGCTAAAATCCACAAAACAGAGCTAAGCTTTCTACAAACCACTACTGTAGTGGCCATTACCCACCACTATAGTGGTGATTTGCAGAAGACAATTCACAAAAAATGCAAAAAAATCCCTATACCCAATTTTCCTTCAATTCTAACTCAATTTTCCACTAAAATTAATGATTCTTTTCATGATTTTGCTTTAGAAATGATTAGAAAACATTTACACACTCAAATTCTAAATTATATCCAAGAATCAAAGCTCAAATACATGAAAATCCCCTCTTAAAAACTTAACTTTCAACTATTTTCTGTCATGCTTTCAAAGCCACAAATTTCTTGTTCCAAAATGTTCAACAAACATCCAAGAAGAGTTTTTCGTTATCAATTTAACTTAAAACTCCCAAGAACACTCATCTTCAACCCTAAATCCATCATGTCTGAAAATTGGGTAGAAAAAGAATGATTGGGAAGTTTACCTTGTTTTCTCTTCCTTCCGGTGATGGTTGGTCGCTTGAGACCCAAACCTTCGCCAAAGGACGGTGGCTGGAGAGAAAATGGCAGAAGTTGTGTTATGTGGGGCTTATATACCCACTCAAGAGAAATTACCATTTTTCCCCTTTTTGATTTGATCATGATCAAGTAAGCAGTGGCAAAATCAAAATTTTCTTTGACTTGGGTATTCTTCAACACATACAAGACACTACACATTTCCAAGCCCAATTTCTCAACTCTTAACACACCATTATTCTTATCTTGCCTTATTTTCTATTTTCATTAAAAGAGTTACTTAAATATTTTTTATTTCACCCTAGTCCCTCCACGGTCTCATTATCCATTTGCCTTACCTGTATTGAACGTACACTCATATTCCTTGGCCACTCTCCGTTTTACATACAATGTTACATTCTAACCATGAATTTTCTTTCCTACAAATGAAAATTTTTCCCACATCTAATTATTTATCCATAAAACCAAACACACTAATACCCGAGGGCCTCGAATATCATCGAGAAACAAAGGGTGATGAGAAAAAAGTTGAGAGAAATAGAGGGTGTGAAGTTGAGAGAGAGCTCGTTGACGAGAGAGCCTAATGGAGAAAGAAAGAGATAAGAGAGGCTGAGATTGACCAAGAGAGAGATGTCTCAGTCGATGTTGTGCCTCTGTTTCAATTGTTATGAAATAAAGCATCGAGAAGTGCACACACACACAGAGGGAGAGGAGAGAGAGAGAGAGAGAGAGAGAGAGAGAGAGAGAGAGAGAGAGAGAACAAGAGGAAAAAATAGAGAGGAAAAGTGCAAAACAGAAAGCAAAGAGAGGTGAAAGTTGATAAGAGATCCACGTCCATGACCTCTATTTTTCGGCTGTGAAACAGAGGTCATATGTCCAAAAGAAAGATAAATAAGTGACACAAGAGAGTACGAGACAGAGAGAAATAAGCGAGAAAGACAAACAACAAGAGAGAGAACACGAGATAGAAAGGGAGAGCAAAAAGAAAGATATCGAGATAGAGAGAAACAATGAGAAAGACAGAGAGGACATGGATTCGAGAGAGAGAGATAGAGAGAGAGAGAGAGAGAGAGAGAGAGAGAGAAAGCAACGTTCTTTTTTTCAATTATTATTAAGGGCATTTTTGTAATTTAAGGTTATGAGTCCATGTGACAAGTGACGTAGAAGGTAATATATGTCACGTAGACCGCCCAGTCAACATCTTTCGTTAGTATCTTTAACGATTTTAAAGAAAAAGACTTATTTGAAAAAAAAAATAAACATATGGGATATATTTGACAAAAAAATGTTAAGGATATAAGTGAAACTCGGTGTAAACGTAATGTTAGAGACATGAAATATATTTTTACCTTTATATAATTTCCTTCATTGAGATAATTTGTAGGAACATATCAATAAATTCCCAACCCAACTTGAAAGGTTAAGAAGATAAGCCATTTTTAATCTGGCATGTGCATACGACAAAACACCGAATGTCATTGGAATTTTATGCCTCACAAATATTCAACATTTAATTAGACTGGCCCACCTCAAGCTTATCAAAAAATGGGTTTGGTTGGGCTAGTCCTGCCAGCCTGCACATTTTTTTAGTTTTTTCATTTATTTTTCCCTTTAAATTCAACTGATTATACAATTATTTTGTTAAAAATTACTTTAAAAAATTAATCTCAATTTACTTATAAACTAATTTAAACTTTTAATTTGTCATACTGCTAAAAAAATGAAACTATTAAATAGTATAATTTCTAAAAAACAATGGGAAAGAAGCATGCATATAAAGGTTCAAGTAACAATAATAATTAACCCAATCACTCTTTTTAACAATACCTTTCACAAAATTCTTGATATAGCAAAAATTTCTAGTTAAGAAAACAAAAATTGTTTGATGAAAAATGTTAACTGGCACTATTCTTCCATTAAAGTTGCTACATATATACTCCAATCATCATTCTTTAGCATCAAAAGCAATATTTTGACATACAAAACCTCAAAAAAGACCAAAAATGGCAATTCGACTATACCTGTGAATATGATTCGAGGAGATAAAGATGACGATAGAGGGCGGACAGACGTGAACATCACGACAGAGATGGATAGAGATGAAGTTGAGAGTCTATTGAACTCGAAGCAATGGCCAATGGATTTGGGATTTTAGGATTTTAGGGTTTCAACTTTGCAAATAGGAAGAGGAGTCGCAGTAATGTTGTGCTGGTGCTACGCTGGAATCAGATGATAGAAAGATAGCATATATCATATATTTTTTAAAAAAAAGGGTTACACGGGATAACCAGCATGTTGCGGGTTATCCAATTGGCCCGGCCTTTTACGAACTGGTTCCCACCCTAAAAGTGAGTTAAATAGGCTACCTTTAATGAAGTTTAATTTATTATAAATTAGAAGAATTGTGTTTTATTAATTTTTTATGAATGCTGATAATATATTTGAACTAGACAAAAGAATATATTTGAGTTGGACATATACCAAATAAATTAGTTACCAAACTTATATTTTTCGGCCATTATTAGAAAAAGTGGTTACTTGAAATTTCACTGAGAAATGTAAAAAATATAGCGAACAAAATGCTTTTGAGGCGAGTGATACTATCTTTAAAGAGTTTATATTTGTGTATTGGAGAGGCTCTGTCAAAATAAAACAAAGCCTTTTTGAAATTATTGTTTGAATATTTTCTATGAAAGTTACCCATTATAAAATTTTAATAAGATATATATAAAGAGGTATGAATAATTATGTCAGTTCAATTTCTAACAAGTATGTCTATTTTAATTAACATTCTGTTTGAATTTTAAAATAAATTTAAATTTTAATCAACATATTATTTCGAATAAATTGATCAAAAAATATTAATTAATTATAAAAAAATACTTGACCTGAAGCCCTAAACCCAAGTTATATATATATATATATATAGATTTTTATATTAATATTTGTTAATATAATATTTTAAATAAATGTAAATTTGATAAAAAAAATCGATTAAATATTATTACAAATATTTTATTTTGTTCTATGTGAGATTTTAATTTTATTTTAAAATTACAACTTATATGACAAAAGGTCAAAAGAGAAGAGAAGGAAAAATATATGCAAAACGATGTCGTTTGAGTGCATTGAAATTTTAGCAGCAACGGGTCGCAGGATTTGACACTGACTGCTGACGGATGTCCTTTTTATTAGAGCGATCCACTATTCGCTGTCTAAACGCACCGTTTTAATTCCGATAGCTTCCACTTTTTTTTTTTTTTTCTGAGACGAACAATTGAGCCAAGCAAAGTGTGTACTTTTTCTGGTTCAACACCAAATGGTGATGCCACTTTCTTAAATCAACAATGGTGTTGATAATAATGCCTTTGATCTGCTTCATTCTCCGACACTGAGCCTCTACTCTGCGGAATTTCCTCTAGAGATTTCATGCTTATGGACCCTCAATACCCTAAACCTCGATCCTATGCACCGCAAATGAAGATGACGATTCCCCCCTCCCAGCACTCCGACAACGACCGGAGCAGCTCCGAATTGCGAGCTCTCGATTGCAACCTCACTTCCCTCTGCGACCATATCCAGATGGAAGGCTTCAATTCCGGCTTATTCTCCGACATCGTGCTTCACGCAATGGGTTCTACTTATCACCTCCATCGCCTTATCCTCTCTCGGAGTTCCTACTTCAGGTAACAATCATTTGCTCTGTAAATTTGAGTATCTGGCGCACTCTTCTTTCCCTTGTCTAGTTTTTCTTTTCTCCTTTCCATTTCCAATCACCATACTTATTGAGTCAACTCTTTTTACTAGTTTATCTTTTAAAAATAATCGTTGTTACTGGATTAGTTAATTCTGTGACTATTTCGGTATCTATGTCTCCATGGCGCCGTGTTAATAACAGTGATATGTACTTATGTAGAATATTGGTGAAAGGTGGTACATGAGATTAATTGAAAGAAGAGTGAAAATGGTAGATAAACTGGCACGGGCCATAGGGCTGATACGTTCAGCACCACTATTGAAGAATGTGAAATGTCTTTTGCTGGAGAGTTTAGAGGATGATACGGATATAGAATCTATAAATGATATTGATCACTGAAAGACAAAATTAAAATTGAAGAATTACTGCATTAATGCTTTATTATCCTTGTAATAACATCAGAAATAAGGCCCACTACTTACTATGAAGATTGAAGCACGGGTTCTTTAAACCCTCTGCATATGTTTACCATGTATGAATTTTAACATGTATATGAGAATCTGAATCTTACTGCTGCTCTGGCTTATCAACATCTTTCTATGCCTAAACTTTGTTCCTTATTTTCCTTATTTCTTTAGCATGTATCTGGTGATCAATTGACACACAATGTAATGAGTTAATAAATATATTAAAGTTTCTTTTCTTTGTTGGTTTTGACAACAGTAGTAGTTGTTGTTAATGCATCTGTCAGGAATATGCTTCATGGCCCCTGGAAAGAAGCCGGTGCTCCTATTGTAACCCTGCATGTTGATGATAAGAATGTTAATGATGAGGCAATTGCCATGGCTTTGGCATATCTATATGGCCACCACCCTAAGCTCAATGATAATAATGCATTTCGTGTTCTTTCTGCTGCTTCCTTTCTTGACCTCCAGGTATCATGTTTATATAACAACTTGAAGGCATGTGTACTTTTAAATATTAAATTCATGTTAGACCTTCTATATAATAATATATTTTTTCTTTCATCCTTGTTTAATTACACGTTTTAATTTTTTCAAAATTCTTGTGTGTGTATCTTTATATCCATGCAGGACTTGTGTGCTATATGTACCGACTTCATTATATCTGTGCTGTGGACTTCAAACTTCTTGGCTTATCAGGTTCAAGATGCTTGTATAGGTCTTTGTGAAATACTTGTATAGCATAGAATGATAGAAATTTGTTGGTTAATAATTGATGGTGTATGATTGTAAACTAGGTATTTGCGGAGAACCAGGACTATGGCATTCATGGGGAGCGAGTTAGAAATGCTTGTTGGGGCTACCTCTGTCAAAGTGGTGGCATGGAGTTGAAAGAGGTAACGAGGAAGATACAAGCACGCAGTTGCATCTGGTTGTTGGGATAGTTGTTGTTTATGACTATATGATTGATATGAATATGAAAGTTAAGGTGGCTTATACAACTTTTGAAAGGAGCAGTGCTTATTTCTTATGCTCGTTAACATGAGATTTCTATAAAGTTGAGCTTTATATAAAGTTGAGCTTTAATCAATGTTAATAATTGCTTGCCTTAATCCATTAAATATTGGTGAAAAACAACAAATATTGGTCAGAATTTTTCATGTCGTTCAATTGATCTAAATTTTAAATTGAGGATATCATTATTGAATAATAACATTTTTTCTTATTTTGCATAGAATAAATAAAGAAGTCTCAATGATGCTGGTTAATTAGGTTCTTGTCTTTTTTCTTGTTGCAGGTGCTTCCTAAACTTTCGTCTCAAACATTACATGCATTGCTGACCTCTGATGAACTGTGGATACCTAGCGAAGAGAAACGGTAAGTAGTTTTTGAGCCTTTAATTGGATTGTGTGGTTAGCAGGATGACTTTATGAACTACATAACACTTTTTTTTTTTTGGGTTTTTCAAATAAAAAGTTTTGAATTGGCATTTCACACATTCCTGGCAAAAAATGCTCACCGGAAGGCTGAGCATCCTGAGCAAGGAAGCTCTGGTTCTGAGTCTGGAAGTGATACTCGTTCTGATCCTGATAAGATTAAGGGAAAAAGTGTAGCAGATAGCAGCGCAACTAAGAGGTTGGGAGCTGATCTAGGGCATTTGAATCTTGAAAGTGATCTAAAGGACACTAGCAGGCATAATCTGCCAGCTGAGCTTGCAGACAGTGTGGTAGACTTCAATAATGAGGATTCTGATTCTAATCAACAGGAACAACCACCATCATATTCCAGTTCATCAGACTTGGAGCCTAGATATTCTTGCAACATGGAAGGGCCTTCATCAATCGGTAATTTGCTGTCAGAAACAGATGGGATCAGAACACCACGTTCTTATGTTGAGATGCCTCTTGTTGCCGGAGCACCTGAAGTGGCTATTGAAGGGCCATCTGAGGAAGGGTCTTGCTACCATATGGATAACAATAATTGGTTAGTTAGGGATCAACCAAGGCATAGCTTTTCGTCAAATCCTTCCTGTAATGGGCTCACATCCAGTGATTGGGGAAGATACAGTACGCCTCTTTTTTCATGGGGTGGCCGGGTAGTTGGTGGAAGACGGCTTAAAGCTCAATGCAAAGGAAAGTATGGAGTTCTCGGGGATGAACATGAAGCATTTGTAAATATATTTGAAGGAGGTTCTCTTTTATATTGCAACATGTCTTTTGAGGCACTTTTGAATGTCAGAAAGCAACTTGAAGAATTAGGTTTCCCTTGCAAAGCTGTAAATGATGGTCTGTGGCTGCAGGTTTGACTGATTTCTTAGACTATTGATTTAGTAATGCATTTAACACTTAAAAAGAATGCTTATATCAATTTATTATTTTGAAACACTGCAAACCCCCCTCCCCCAAATAATAATTTAAAAAAAGAAAAAAGAAAAAGAAGAAAGCATCTTTGTGAGCGTAGAAATTGTTAATTCAGAAAGTGCTTTTGACATTTTTTTGTTTTTGCTTTTTAACTTCATGGCTATCATCTAGATGCTTCTAAGTCAGAGGGTGCAAGAGATTGCCGCTGATACTTGCAAAGCTTGTTGCCTTTTGTGTGCGGCATGCACTTGCCGGCAGCCATTTCCATTTTCTCAAGGAGTTACTACTCCTGGTTATTACATGCACGAACCTAGCCAGAGTAATAATTCTGGGAATGTGGGGAACATATATGTTGCTGAGTCTTCTCAAAGCGAAGGAAATGGCATTTTTAGACCTGTACGAGTACATGTTAGAGGTGCCATTGATGGGCTTGCAGGTATTGGTCGTGGGACTACATTTGTGCCAGCAGCTGCTTCACCTCCTACACGTTTTGTCTTTTCTCGTGTACCCTTTGGTGTTGGCAACAGAAACTACCCCCAATCTGCAGCTAATGATGATTCAGAGTCACAAGCAGACCACAGTGGAGACCTTTCTGGAGATGGGTTGACAGCTTTGGTTGGGCTAAGCCAGGGGGGGAGTAATGGAACTAATGCACATGCAGAGATTACACAAAGGGGATATGAGATGGTGCAAAGCAGAATGTCTGGAACTACTGCTGGAGGCCCAAGTACTGGTGGCATTCCCATGCAGATGTTAGAGGCACCCGAACATACCATAGGAATAGAATGGGAGAATGCTAATAGTTCTTCTATATCATTGGATTTGAAAACACCTTTGAGCCATTTTCCTCCTTTTCGCTTTGGGTGAGTTGGCCTCTCTGCAACTATTCAACTGTATAGAAAGTGGTTTGTGTTAAATCTGTCTTGTCAGTTGGTTTGGAGCCTAGTTCTAGTCCACATCCTGGGTAATGCTTTACAATATTAGGATCTATAGTATTCACTTACCTTTTCTTTCCCTTTCCCTTAAGGGCGTCTTTCTCCTGACATTTTCATGATCATAACCTGTCTGTTGATGCTGTTAGTGGCAGGATGCATCAAACATGTATATGTGTGTTGCTCATAGAACTTTTTCCTCTCTGCTACTCCCTCTGTCTCCTTCCCCTGTAATTATGTTTCTTTTTAATCTATCTTTTTATTTCATCTCTTATTGAATAGGAGGTATCTGCTTCTATATTTTAACATATGGTACATATTCCATCATAGCATTTGATGAGGAGCAAAGCATATGTTCTTTAGGATGTTGTTCTTGACCTTCTTAGTCTGATCTCTGATGTCTCTTTCAAATAGGATCTGATGTTTAGAAGATTTTTGTTGTCCAAGTGGGATATAGGGGCCTTTTGCTATTTCTGTTACTATTTCTTGTATTTCAGTTTCCATTGTTTTATCATATGATACAATTATTCTTGTCTTCACCTGCTTTTGTTCTTGTTGCTTTTGTTTTATCTGCTCCCTTTTTCAGCCCAAATATTTTATTTTTTAAATTCTTGGGGTATAAGCTGCATAAATTTCCTAAAAGTCCTATAAATTCGCTACTGGTTTGACAGAGTGCAATTTGAGGACGTGCACAGGCTTGGTGATGGCCAGGTGAAGCATTCTCCGGAAGTGTTCTATGCTGGTTCTTTATGGAAGGTACTGAGACATTAATTAATCCTCATATTCATGCAAGCATGACCTTGCGTATGTCCTTGTAATGAATAAAATTTATTGGTTTGAATTTTCAGGTCAGTGTACAGGCTTTTAATGATGAAGACCCCCAGGGACGGAGAACTCTTGGTAATGTTGTCTGGATATGAATTTATGTTTATATGCAAATAGAGAAAATCTGCTGTCTATCTGGTAACTAACTTTCAATGTTATTGCAGGGTTGTTTCTTCACCGTCGGAAAGCAGAGATAGCTGATTTACATAGAAAGGTTAGACTTTTTTTGTAGTTAAATAATTGGTTCTTGAAGAAAGTTTGGGATCATCTTCAGCTTTTTAGCCTTGAAATGCTTTATTTTAGTAATTGCATTGGATAACAGCAGTCGCATATATCATTTAAAGGGGGATGCCTATTGTCTCTTCTGGTATTAGGACACATCATCAGTTGCTTTCCATATCTAAATTAGTATATATGTAGGCTGCCATTGGTGAACTTGCTGACTGATTGTCAGCGACCGATTGAAGTTTTAACTAGGACTGAACCTGGTTGTGTGGTATATTTTTTGAATGATTTTTAGGTGCATATGTATGTCGATTCTCGCGAAAAGGTGACTGCTCGCTATCAGGTAATATTTGTAGTGCTTATTGCTTTTATCGTTGCAGTGCCTCAAGATAATTGATCTGGTTAATAATTCTGGGTTTTGTTGCTTATCCAGTTGATTTGCCCATCAAAGAGGGAAGTGATGGTGTTCGGAAGCTTTAAACAAACAGGCACTCTTCTACCTAAAGCTCCTAAAGGATGGGGTTGGCGAACTGCTCTGCTATTTGACGAGCTTGCTGATCTTCTTCAAAATGGGGCCCTACGGATCATTGCTCTAGTGCAGCTTGTTTAATGCTTTGCGAAAGTCAAATTGCTAGATTCTTACCGTTCCAGAAAAAAATACTATTAATTTCTTTTATCCAAAGATGAACCACAGTCAAGATGTCTTCAGCCTACATCATTAAAATAGAACATAATGAAGCTGCTCATGCTTTTTTTTTTTCAAAAAAATATGCCCAGAAGTATGAACACCACAAAACGTGGATATGGATATCTAAGTGTATAGAAATTACTTGGAAGTATTGTGTGACATGTGAATGTGTAACACTTGTAGAAAATGAATCGTGGTAATTACTGATTATATTTCCTAACTTCCAATATTATGTCCGCCGATGACTGCATAGTGCTCGTTAGGCTTGTAATCGGTGGAATTCTTGATCCGTGCGACCTGCAATTATTCCAAATGGAAGGTGATCGCTGTATCCGAGATGAAATAGTAATTTATATATTGGGCAAAAAGAGGGTCAAAGGGAAGCTCTGTTAACTATAAATCGCAAAACAAACACTTCTTTTTCACAGGGAGATAATTCATTTCCTCCTAAATTAGGTGAAGCCTATCTTCATTTGCTTAAATATTTAGTCCAGCTCTATGACCATACACTGTGAATCATTGCTTTTTATGCATTGGAATTGTTTGTGGGTTTAATACAATGCTAAATCTGTAGGTCATTCAATCGGGCGCCAAGCGTGAGCCCAATGTAGGCCCCAAACCCATTGATTCTTCAATTTTGAGTATTCAATCTGTCTAACTCATGATAGTGCAGACCCCCCCTAGGGTTTGGGTTTTCACATTGTTACTTCTACTAGGGTTTTCACAACCACTGTCAGTTGCTGGTGAGGGTTGCCTCAGGCGGCCCTCACCCGCCTCCCTTTCTTTTTTTCTGCTCTTTCCTTTGTGAGAGCCTCTCCTCTTCTCTCTGTAGAAGCGTCTTCTCTTCTTGTAAGTTTTTTTTTTTCCTTTCATGTTCTGGATCCTGCTTCTTCTCTTGGGAGCCAATCTTTGCTGAAGAATGGCGGCTGCAGTGTGTGGCCGGCTTGCTTCAGATCTGAACGGGGTGGATAGGAAAAAAGAGAGAAAAGGAAAGCCTGAGATCGGGACTCCAACGTCGTCCGACCGGTCTTTGTCACCGGAGCAAAGCCTTGTCGTTAACCGGAGCATGGCCATGGCGTCATCTTCGGAAAAAATCGAAAGATCGCAGCTCCGGCGCCTTCGCAGTCTAGTTCTTGCTTCGGACTCTGCTACCCGCTGCCCACCACCTTCTTCTGATGCAGCTCTTCTCCCCGCTGACGGCCCTCTCGCGGCGCTGCCTTTATCATCTTGGTGTTAGTTGCTTCAACTTGTGCGGGTCGTGGTTCGCAGCTCCTAGGGCACGGGTTGTGGTGTGGCGGTTTGGTCCACCATCTCCAATCCAGATCCAGTTTTGTTGTTTTGTTGCTTTAATATATTTTTAAACATATTGCTTGCTGGGCTCTTCAGCCCATTAGGCTCTGTTGGGTTAGGCCTTGTTGCTTTAATCTTTTTGGCTATGGATGTTTGCTTCTTATAAGATCTATATACTTTTATGATGTGTTGTCTTAAATGCTATTTTATAAATTTAAATTTGATTTGTATTTGTATTATTTTGGAAGTTGTGTAATATTTGGTGTAATATTTCATGTATATAAACTTTATGTCTTTCATGCTTTTAATAAAAAATATTTTCATTTGATAAAAAAATATGATAGTGGAGACGAAAAAAAAAATCATGATAGTAAATAAAAACAAACAAACAAAATAGTGTTTTAGTTGTAGTCCTAGTGCATTCGTCAAATTAAGCTTCTTATGAAAACTTATTGACTATTAACGGAGAATATCAATCAACGAATCAAAAGAATCTTGTCACACTCGGATGAAGCAAGGAGGCTTATAAAAGCTTTGCTTTCACTTTTCTTTTATAATTATTTTGAAACAAAGTAGTGTTTTAAAGCGTTTATTACTTTTTGACCAGCCAAAGATATTAAAGAACAAAAGAAAACAAGAGGATGTGGATAAGTAATAAAAGCTATATGTATATTTGACTTACCAAAAATAGTGTGATACAAGTAATAAAAAAAAACGTATTTAGCTAGTAATAATATTTATTTATTTATTTATTTATTTTTAACGGTTTAACGATTTTTTTAATAATTTAATGATTGACCAATAATTCAATAATTTAATGGCTGAGCCTGCGGCTGGCAAAATAGGCATTGATGGGATCAACGTTTGCACATTAGGACATCATGATCTCAGGTCTCGCTTTGGTATTATTCCATAAGAGCCTATCCTTTTTTAAGGGACTGTAAGAAGCAACATTGACCTCAGTCACTTATATTTAGATGAAGAAATTTGGGAAGGTATTTATTTATTAATGCTTGTTTGTGTGTGTGTGTGTTTTTGTGCCAATCTTCACTATAATTTTCATGGATGAGTTTGATTACTGCAGAGCTTGAGCGGTGCTAACTGAAAGATTCAGTGGCTGCAAAGCCTGAGAACTTGATGCTTCAGGTCTCAGTACTCTCAGCAATTAATCTCCTTGAAGTACATTACAATTCAATGTGACTATTATTACTATGAGAGTTTAGACTTTAGAGATTGATGTAATATGGGGTGTGACACATGCAGTGGTGGATGGTGGAGACAATTGGAGTGTAGCGCAGAGGCAGCTACTATGCTTGGGAAGGATAATGCTAAAACGCAGCAAAGTGCTGTTCATGGATGAGGCAACAGCATCTGTTGATTCACAAACTGATACTTTCATTCGAAACTGTACTATTCTCAGTGTTGCTCACAGAATACCCACTTGTCATGGACTGGGATAGGGTTATGGTTATAGATGCAGGTATCCATTTGAAACTGCTGGTTATGAGCTGCTACACAAAACATTTTTGTTCAATCATCAAGCATTTAAGCCTTTTGTTGCTTGCTTGACAAGTAAAATTCATGATGGATTGTGTGTCTCATATTTTGACAGGATTAGCAAAGGAATTTGATAGACCAGCACGTTTGCTTGAAAGGCCCTCACTTTTAGGTGCATTGGTTCAGGAGTATGCCAACAGATATCTTAATTATGAATGCTTTTTTATAATTCATTTCAATGTACTGGCTTTGATTCCGTCAGCCTAGAACATAACATGTAATGAGTTACAAATAAGCTGTCAACATATGATAATAGTAGACACGGACCAAAATTTCAGCAAGTGCTGATATTGTTACGTTTCATTAATTGCAAGAACATGAATTGACAGAATGTAAAACAAGATTTCGATTTGCCGAGATAGTGAAAGAAACAAGGTTGGTCACCTACTTTTCATTCTGTCTCAAATGGGGACCTTATTTATAGTTGGTGAAGCTACAAGGTTTGCTGAGATAGTGAGAGGAACTACAGGGTTCAAACTTTGGTTTGCAGGTAGCTAATTAGAAAACTCGACAAAACCATGATATCAAAGGAGCTCGGTCCGCACGATCTTTTTTGTAGTTGGTGTGCTAGGCTGCATTTATCGCATACATTCCTCTGTTTTCACTTAAATAATACGCCCCACTAGTTGAGAGTCCAAGAAGTGACAATTTTAGCCAACAGAAACAGTGGGTTTAATATTTCTATATCTTCATTTTTCATTTTTGGCCCCTCAAACAAATAAGGGCGACCATGTCAAACAACATACATATATTACACCACCTTTGTAACAGCATGAGGACCACCAACATATCACAAAGGCCAAATATACATGTAAGTAAATTTAATTTGGATATCCAACAAATGATCCTTTTATTATAAACAAAACCTTTCAACTATATTGCTAACAAACATGAGAAAAATTACATTGAGAACGTACAGATCAACATTGATTAAGAGAAAATGAGTCTCTTAACGAGGTACTCTTTTTCTACTTAGTATCTCCTGTTCTTTTAGCCGATGTTGAAATCTTGCAAGGCGAGCTTGAAGACTAACCAGACTAGCCGCTTTGCGAGAAAGCACAAAGCTCAATTGGGTTACATAGTTGTCAATAAGGCTTCCTGGTTGGTCCACTTCTGCCAAGAGTTTCATTTCCTACAAAACCAAAAGGATTATAGATGACCACTAATAAAGGAAACATTAGGTTATAATAAGATGCCCGCGTACTAGAGTGATAAACTGAAATGAAAATACCATAATGCATCTGATAACTCTTTAAAAATGTTCAAGTATAAACACACTACTAATAATAGAGAAAAGATTTCTAGTACTAGAATCCAAGAGAGAAAGCACGGAGAATAGCAGCTATTGCCTATTGTCGGCAGCAACAACAACAACAACAACAACAACATAGCCTTATCCCACTAAGTGGGGTCGGCTACATGGATCGCACGACGCCATTGAGCTCTATTGTCTGTCAAAATGCTCAGACGGATGCATGCATAGCCTTTGAGACAATGAGCAATGGCTGAAGAGCAGGAAATGTTCAAAGGTTTGACATCTCCATTTCTACGATGGCCCAAGAAAAAACCCTGAATTTATCCTAAAATGAGGTCCCAAACTCAAATCTAGAAATAACCTGACAAGAATTTGAAATGAACTTTATAATGTTAAAGAAAAAAATGCAATCACTCACTTCACGAACAATCTCCATGGTGTCCTCAATTTCTTTCCTATGAGCAGCAATCAGTGCTTCTTCCTCCTGCAAAAGTATGATAAAGTTTTAACAGAAATGAACAAGGTTTACGTTCAACTGAACACTAGCAAACAAAATGTAGTGCCATATTTTTGAACCTCCAGTATTGCATTAATATTCCCATCAGGAGAGAACTCCATTTCAGATTGCCTGGATCCAGTGGCACTGGCGTTATAATTCCCCGTGCTCTGCTGCTTGGAGCTTGTTGTGGAGACATCAGACCCATTAGCATCCCTTTTCAGCCAGTTTGCAGATCTTTCGGACTTCTCTTCTTTAGATGCTTTCCTACGAGGAGGAGACACTTTTTGAACTTTCTCATCTGTATCAACTGTGTTTTGGGAATAAGAGTTGATATTTTGATTGCTGATAGCATCATTGATAGAGTTCTTCACTTCAAACCTCTTTTGATTGCTGATAGTGTCACTGTTAGAATTCTTCACTTCAAATCTCTCCCTCTCCACTGGGGCAGAAGCCAAGCCTTTCTCCTCTCGACCATTGAACATATAACCTGACGAGAAATTTGATGGCTGTTTGTCAACATCAGCAGCAGAGCTGTATAAAGAAACATCCTTTTCTGCCAATCTTCTGCATATATCCATTGTTTTCACCTCTTGACGCTGATCATTAGCATCCTCTGCACCAGCACTTGCAGGAAGGGATGACATGGATGAAACCTCCTTATTAGTTTGCGGAAGTGGATTTGGGGCCTGGTCCTTTCTAGGATTTCCACTTTTTGATAGACTTTTAACCCTGTACATATAATAATGATAAATCAGCTGATAAATACAGACAAGGACACACAGAATGGAAGTTCCCTGTTATGTAACTTGTGCTCAAAGATGGGGAAACACATACCTATCTGCATATCTAAGGGTATTAAGCGTGTGTTCACAAGACCCCGCATTCGGAGATATACAAGAGATCATAACAGTCTTTGAATTGCCAACAAAGGAGTCACGAAGCACTTCTGTAAGTTTGCTTCCACGAAATGGAATATGAATTTGATCATTATCTAAAGCACGAATGCACTCCTTCAAAGCCAAAAGGCTTTTATTGATTTCTGCCCCTTCAATCCTGTAGAACATATAGTATTGCAACATGAAGCGATCTACTATTAAAACAAAAATTGCTTCATCGAAGGAGGCAATGACCAAGCTTGTTTACAACAATTACATGCAAACAAAATAGTAATTCAGAATACAGGTAAACAGCCACAACACACTTATAAAACATTATTATAATAGTTTGTGGCTATGCACAAATTACCAATCTAGGACTCTGGAAGCTTATTATACCAACTCCTAATTTAAACTTTAAAAAGGACAGATAAATACCATCCTTTCAATAAAAGAGGAAAAAAAAAAAAAGAAACACACAAACACCGAATTACTTTCGAGATTCTCATTTCCTTTGTCAGTTCAGAGTGTAAGAGTAAATGTAGTAACTCATGATTTTAAAAAATTCGCATTCATCTCCAAACTTGGAGCATCCTTTGCAGAAGTAACCAAAGCAGACTGATTTGGAGCTTCCTGATTTACCAAACACCCAAACCTATGAAATTGAAACACCTAGTTGGACCATGGAAAAGGAAATCTAGATTTCCAAACAATCCCAAAGATTCTAGTCAAGCACCAAAATTTTCTAATGAATTTATCATGTGTTAAGGCATTCAAAAACATATACAAGTAAATTGGTCCAGAAGGTACCAGATAAGCAGTTAATATTTGAGTGAGAAACATTAATCAGATAAATGGATTTCAATGTAAAAAGAATACCGAGTCTGACGGTCATTGTCAGTGGTGTCAGCCCCTCTTTCACTTCCAGCAAGATCAATAAAAGAAATCTTCCCCACAACCTTCCCATTTTTTGCCTCATTTCCATCATGGTTTCGCTTACTTTCTTTCACCTCATTGTGCTTCTTTACAGCCAGTTGTAAGATAGCATGCGACCTGGAGGACTCTTCATTAGCACCAGTGGAACCTGTGCTTCTGGCAGCATTCCCTTTTTCAATAAATTCTTTGACAATTTGTACATCAGAAACTTCAAATTCTTGCAGCCCTACAATGCAAACTTGTTGCCGTCCATCTTCTCTCATGCAAAGTTTTCTATTTACAGAGTAACAAAGACACAATAGATATTAACACAGCATGCACCAAAAGACAAGCACAGCACACTGGTCAATGCATTGTTAAAGAAAAGATTGCAAATTTAGATGCATATTAATTCACAAAAATGGATGTGAACATGCATATACATCAAAAAGAAAAAAAAAAGTTTGAAGTTTAAAAAAACTTCTAGATGTTGGAATGGACATCCATAAATCATTCAACACCTTATTTCAAACATTAAACATCGTCTTCTGATTAAGTTCCTCATCACAAAATCAAAGCATTCATATAGGTATAAAGAATTAAAGATACTAAAGCCAAACATAATGCAGGACAAATAGAACTGCAACATCATCGTATAAATGATCTGTACATTTAAACAAATACACCAAGTGCATTAATATGAATGATCGTGCACACATGATAAGAAATACTCACTTTCTATCACTAAGAAGATCAAAGAGTTTTCCACCATATATCTCAAAGTAGCTGAGCCACAATTTAAATCTCTGACTTTGGTAAACTGGTTGATGCAACAATCTAACAAGGTCTTCTGCAGCTCTGATTGGTAAAGGTTGCATTGTGTAGGTTTTACCACTTCCTGATTGTAAAACATTTAGCATTAACTGATTTTAAAACATTTAGCATTACAGATATAATGTAACAATGTGAAATAAGGCACAGCTAGCAAACATGAATGAACAACTTATATAGTGCCGACAATTACAAATTCTTCCTTGAAAAAAAAAAAAGCATCAATTATTAGAAAAAGTTTGATACTTCACACCTTCCATAACTTACACAATTGCAGATACCATCAAATAAAAATAAATTGGGCCACATAAACATGCCAGCAAGGAACAAATTTGAACAAGAAAAAATAAAGATGAACTGGGTTTCAAGGATTTCCTTTTCCAATGGGGCTCTGACAAAATGCTCATTGACTGACAAGATCTAGAACCAGCAACAATTGCTTAGATCTATAACATGCCACCAAAACATGAAAAGAATTTTTACAACAAATGAATAGAGAATATTGAAAACCTAGAATATTTGAATGTGAAAATCAAATACTGCTGATAACTTCATACAAGATATGAACAGGAAATGAGATTCTTCACCTGTCTGACCATAAGCAAAACATGTAGCTTTGGTTCGCTGAAAAATTGTAGGAATAATTGGCTCTACAGTTTCACAGTATACCTGTCATGGAGAAGAGCATGCAAAGTAAGCCATTTGATCTAACTAACCAAAACCAAGGAGACAAGGACAAGCATTAAATTGCAAGACAAGTGATGATTATGAAAATTACGATTATAATAGGACAGAAAACTAAACCTTTATTGCAACTGCCTTACCTCATCATTCGTAACATGCTCATCAAGAACAGCGTCAAAACAAAACTCATGCTTCTCTACATAAGCCGTCAAATCAACCTTGCATGACAGAACAAATAATCATATCTTTGAACAGCAAATAAAATCAAGTATCACAAAATTAAAGAGAAATGAATATTGAAACAGCATTTATCAACCTATGAACTACATAGCTTTGATGGTACAGATAGTGCTTCAGAACCATATAAAAACAAACCTTTAGTTTTGGTTCATGGACAGTCAAATATGCATTGTCATATACAGATACAATATCATCCTCCTTCTTAGCAAGCTCCTTCTTGTTCAAAGGTCTTTTGCGTACCTAAAACATGCATTAAAAAACATATATTTCAAAACTTTATAAAAACTAATAATTATAAATATCTCTCAAGTTATCCTGAATCAATGTCAAATAATTAACTTCATGATTGGCACGCATATTCAAGTTAGTTCTGTGGATTACTATGAAGGAATCTTTTTATCAAAACAGTGTTCTCTTCATCAATTTCTTAACCAGATGATGACTATTTTAGTAAACTTCTTCCATGCAGGGAAAACAGTGAAGATAATAACAGAAGTAGTAGTTATTATTTTTGTTCTCCGAGTAAAAATATATCAACTGAGCCCTCACACCAAAATAAATTATTATATTTAACATAAACAAATTAAACTACATCGAAAAAGAAAATACACCTATCATATCTAAAACAAGTCAAATTTATAAAATAAGAAGAAAAGTTAACTGAAACTGGACTTTATTTAGTAATTGACTAGGTAATTGGGAAACGAGTGATTTCTATACAATATCAACATACCACAACTCTTATCTTAGCTACATTATTTTCCCTTGTATTGTTGTCTTTTTCATTCGTAGGTAATGAAATTGATGCATCGACATCTGCTTCTCTTTCCTGCTTGCTGTTTGTTTGATTAAAGCCATCTTCAAATACTCTAGCTCCTCCAGGCATGAAGGGTGATGGTTCAAAAGGTTCTGAAATAACATGCTGATAAGAGAAGAAATCAGAGCCAACAAGACAAATGCAGGCAAATACTTGTACTACTTGCGTGAGAAGAAGTAATACTAAATTCAGAAATATATGGGCACAATTAGTGCAATTAGTGTTGTTAAGATATATTAAAACTACACATGGGCCTTCTATTAAAAGCTTAAACTTAGTACAAAGTGGTTCTTAGCATGGTATTGAAGACTAATTGACCAAATGGTCAGAAGTTCAAATCCTTGTAGCCCCAATCAAATTAAATCAATTTCTACACAAGGATAACCAGCTCACTAGCACAGTATGAATCGCACCTCAGATAAAAGTTCCGTATCATCCATTGCATGAAGATCCAAGAGCCCAGCTCCAAAGTCCCCCCTGAACTCAGGAGAATAAAACCCATCTGATGCAGCTACTCCTCCACCTAAAGTTTGGGCAGAGAGTGTATACGGGTCTGAACCAGATTCCCCACCAAAATTGAGGTTTCTCATAAACTTAAAGAGCCTCTGCTTTTCTTCAGCAGACTGTGCCCCGTATCCCTACAATAATATATCATTACTCATCCAAGTCATTTATAAACTGCAATAAAATAAATAAATAAATAAGCCATACTTAGCATACTCAACCATATCCAATATAAGCAAGATAACACAAAGCACAGTGCACATTATCCAGGAAAAATGCAGCAGTGCTCAAACTTCAATAAGTGGTATATAAGCAAGCGCTGAAAATTTTATAACTTGCACGGACTTCATCCCAAGGACAAAAGACAGTACATTACATATCACCAACTGAACTACCATTCTCTAGGAAGGATCAAATATAAATTTAATAATATATAAACCAATAAGCTTAGAAAATAGAATTAAGATAACAACAGCAACTATATAGCCTAGAAACAGAAACAGTAGCAAAATATAGACATAAATATACACAAAGGTAGTATGCCAAATGAAACCCAAGTTCTTTCATAAATGAAGAACGGAAAAAAGAAACAAGGATTTCCGATTAAGAAACACAGGTCCCCTAGCAACCATCTAACTATCAGAAAATTTTGCACTACACTTCAGGTGGATAAAAATCACACAACAGTATTGCGACAAACGATAATTTGCAACGGCAAAAAAACGATTATTAGCTTCAAAGCCTACAACAAAAAAGGCAAGAATTGACAGGTACATTACAAAGGAGAACGCAAAGAAGTTATTTTATCAAAAATGAGACTACCTGCATAAGAAGGTTGGGGAGGAGGCGATTATCGATGCCAGTAGAAGCCAACGGAGAGCCCAGATGCTGCAAGCCGGCGGACTGCAACCACCGTGCCATGACCGCATCACTGGCATCACTGGCAGGCCCTGCATTATGCAAAGACCCACTGCCTGTGTGGTCATA
The DNA here is from genome assembly GCA_037074585.1 of Biancaea sappan. NCBI lineage: Eukaryota > Viridiplantae > Streptophyta > Magnoliopsida > Fabales > Fabaceae > Biancaea > Biancaea sappan. The sequence continues at coordinate 12,738,634 of CM073491.1, read as the reverse complement.
CAGAGCAGTCGCCGCAGCATTGCTCTGCTGCATCTGGCCACCCATGTGGCGCTGCGAACGTCGTTGGGGCGCCAATTTTCAAGATCTGTTTATACACGCTTGAAACACAAAACAAACAAAAAAAATATTGGCCACATAAATCATATAAAGTAAAAATGTAAAGTCTACATCACAAAAGTTTCAAAGCAAATCATAGGGTCTGAAACAATGGGGAGAAAAAATCGAATTCAAAGAAGAACATGAAAGTAATGACTCGAAAGGCGGATTCCACCGAATCTGCGATTCAACTGAAACGAAATTAGGAATTTAACCGAAAAATCCAGAAATGAACAAGGGAAAATAATAAATTTACGCTTTTAATCGGACATTATATAACGCACTCGATTAAAACGAAGGGTGCAAGATTAATGGGATCGGGATCTGCGCTTCGGGATATTAACAAGACCAGATCTGAATGTGGATAAAAAGGCGAAGCCCCAAATCAATCCGATAGCTGAGCGTCCCTGAAATTTCCCTTTTGTGCGTGTGTCTGAATAAAGAAGAAATGGGGGTTTGGCTACGATAGCAGAGAAGCCCACGAAAGAGACAGAGCACGCCTCCGATAATATACTTCGCGAAAATGATAGTATCTTTCAACTAAAAATTACTAGATAATATTTTTAACTTTTGGTAAAACTAGATAATATTTTCAAAATTATTAAACGGCTATTAGCCTATTACGATCTCAAAGCTTTGAAAAAGACCAATATACCCTCGTCTTCTCCCCTTATTTTCGGACTGGACATATCGCAAGCCGCATGATAACCTGAACCACGCGATTCAATTAGTACCGAACCTCCAACCATGTGTATCGATTCAATATTCACTGAAAAAAGGGCACAAATCCTTTAACAATTAGTATATAAATTTAAATCTCCATAAAAAAATTATTATTGATTAATAATTAATTATTCATATTTATCTTATTATGGAAGAGTTACAACTAAAACATAACATAAAATAAGAATGTCTGAGGAGACGCAAATTGAATGAACCGTATCCACGGGAAGCATCCATGTTACTCAATTTGTGGTTTTGGAATGACTTTAAATTTAATCGGTTATGATAATTAAACCATAGTCTAATTTTAGCTCTCCTCATTGGGGTCAAATCGGGCGAGTTAGATAATTTAGATCCTTAAGAATTATCCATGTTTTAATGAAAATAGATTTTGTGGGAAAAGGCTCAGTTTCATATGAATGGCAAATCAGTGTAAATTGTTGTTAATCCAAGGTCATTCAAGTACATGACATCTTATTAGACACCTAATTATATAATTAACTAATAGGAAGCTATTGTGCTATCCAGAGCTTCCCACGGACGGCATTTTAAGCTCTATCCGTCCCGTTTGTTGTGGTATCTTACAAACAATCATCCAAAATTATCATTTCCGTTTAAGTAATCCCACTTAACGTGGGTTCTTTATTTTTCCTATAATTTGCTTTGCTTAAATAAAAATTAGAGTAAACTATTAATTTATTTTTAAAAAAATTATTTTTAAATTTTATTTTTTCAAAAAAATATTTTAATTTAATCTCATCATTTTTTTTAATCAAAACGACCTCTCTATTAAGATCATAACAGAATCTCACATGATCATTAATCAATAATAGAGACTTCAATCAAATGTCTTCAACTTCCAAAATAACTTTTTTATTAGAGAAAAATATTTAAGAGGTTAACTTAATATACTTTATTTTAGAAGACTAAATTGAAAAGGATCACTTTCAAAGATTGAATTGAAAATTTTATATCTATTCAAATCACTAAATTGAAAGAAGAGTTTAATATCACGTATTAAATTATTAATTTAATTAAAAATAAAAGTTGAAAACAAATTTTTTTAATAAATGAATAATTGTTAAATATGTTCAAAAACAAATTCCATTTCCAATATTATCATAGAGAGAGACTACTAAAAAAAATCTCAAAATCATAGAGATATAAAAGGAAGATAAATAGGAATTAAAACACTAAGACTATTATTCTACTAAGAGGGTTTTGCATATTTATATGGATACTCTTACACAAGAAATGTAATAAACAGAAAATATAAACAATGTAAAATACAAAGAATACGCAAATTTAATGTGATTTGATCAATGTAACTTATATTTACGGACATAAAAAATCTAATATTTTTTCTAACAATATGTTTGATGTACCGTACAAAAATGTGAAAATAAAAAATAAATATGTATAATAGAATACATAAATATTCTATAAACAGAGTTATTTTATTACGCTCCCAAAAAAATTTGATTGGGTTATAATATGAGTCACCAATAATTTAAGTTACTTAACAAATTCATTAGTGTGAGCTTAGAATGGATCCTCTAAAATAACTACTATAACAATTCATCAATTACCTATAACTCCAGTACATTTGCTAAGGTTATTATTATTATTTTTTTTTTTTTACCTTACGAGGTTTAATCCTAACTACCCAATCTAAATTAAACTATTATGATTAAAAAAAAATTTTATCCTCTACAGTTACTATAAAAGATCTAGACTCGTGGGAGATGTTGTTGAGATTGTCTTTATGAGAAGGAGAAAATTGCATGTGATGCCCATACCATTTTGGTCACTTTGTATTTTTTTTAAAGGCACATGCACATCCTCCTCCTAATCAAAGAATTTGAGCCTTCTTTCCTCATTTGTTTCCTCCCACGGCTCTGAAAATCATGTCACCAATTTCCTTGGTCTTCTGGATAATCATAACAACCACCTAAATCTCCAACAATTAGCACATGCATTTTCTCTATTCTTTATATATATACAGATATATATATATATATATATATATATATATATATATATTATAAATTATTGATTTAATTCCTAAAAGGATTATAACCGTACAAATTTAGTCTATAAATATTATATTTATATTAATTTAATCATTCTATTTATTAAAGTAACAACAACAAATTTTTCAATTTGATAACAAAAATATCAAATTGAAACAAATATATTTTTTAAAAAATTAAATTAAAACACTTTATCCAATAGACCAAACTAGAAAAAAAATATCTTTTAAAAACTAAATTTAAATTTTACTATAACTTTTTTCCTTAATTTGATTTCTCTCTCTTGGAGTTATAGAAAGAGGAGTAAAATTAATATGTGAATGTGGGGAAGGGGTGGTGAGATCTTTATTTTCTAAAAATAAGTAGGACAAGAATCTATTGTAAGAAGATATTAATTGACTAGTTTCTCCCATATATGCTTCATGTAAATTTCATGCCCCTTTCAGTGTCCAATAATCTTGTGTGTTTGTGTCCATGCTCTGAATGATCCCACACACAATGAAAGCCATAAAGGTCACGGTTGTAAACTCCAAATGTCGAGTCTAAACTAAAGGTCTCATTATCACGTACTCGCAAGCATTTATGACCATTTGGTACAAGTAGGTGTTGCCCCTAATACCCAGAAGGACACCTTAACCAATTGTATGGTATCATAATATGGACCCATATATATCATATTTAGGTAATAAGTAGATGGCTGTAATTACTAATTAACAAAGCATTCAGAGTTGTATATATCATAATATGATTATGACAACAATGCACGGTTTAAAATAATGCGATGCTGTATTTTTGTGGGGTGACCTTTCTCTAATATTTATTAAATTCTCAATGTCTTTCTTGCTGTTTCTTTCTTTTATCACCTTCCTCCGCTCCCTTTCTTTATTAATATGGAGGTCAATGAGAAAACTAAATAATATAAAGAGTAAATTACACTTCCTTATACAATACACAACTCTTGTTTTTATACATTTTTTTAAAATATACATTTTCTTTTCTTTAATTTTGAAGTTTTTATATTTTAGTTTAATTTTATATTATTTGTTTAAAATCTATTTTTTAATGTCCGTTAACCAGATATCGTATATTTTGTTTTGACTAAAATACCATCAATTAATAATCTAATTACATATTGAAATCTTTTTATATGAAAGGTAAATATTTGCTATGTTTTATTGGGGATTAAATACAAAAAAAAATCATAATGTGTAAAAAAAATGATATTCTTAAGTTAATAGAAAGTATTTTAAATTACCAAATACCAAACACATTGTAACAAATCTCTCAAGATAAATTGTTGTATAGTTTATAATATTATATATAGTTAAAGTTTTATCTAATCAATTTTATTCCGAACTAATGTGTTGGATCGAAATAATGTGTTAGTTGAAATTATTTGTACTAACATATTGGTTGAATTTTAAGATGTTTTAGAATTTCAACAGTTATATATATTGATTGATTTAAATTTAAAATATAAACTAATATATTAAATAGATATAATTATTTAAACTAATGTGTCAATTGAAAATTAAAAAGACAATTGTTTAACTAATGTGCCTTTTAGAAGTTAAATACACATAAATGTTGAGACTTATATATATCATTTCAAATTCTATAAACAAGCATGCTAGATGAATAAAAAATATCCAAAATTCTAAAAGCTTTATTGTATATTGAAAAAATTTGTCTATGATTTTTCAATATATTGACATAAAATTGTTTAAAGAAAATGATTTATCACATCTTAAAACCAATTCAACTTACATTATTTTTAACATAAACAATATAAAATTAAACTAAATTATAATATATTTTATAGTTATAAAAAAAAGTATATATTTTAAAAGTAAAACAGAGAGGGATGTAGTTTTAATAGTTGCTTAAGTGTAATTTACTCTAATATAAAAAATACCCTGGAAAGTTGTGTTGGATAAAGCGTTTCTTTATTTAGTTTTTTGATATAAATAGAAAAGGGTGTATTGTTGCAGTCATGGTGGGACATGGAAGTAGAATAAAGGAGGTGTGGGGATTTCAAAAGGTGTCAAGTGATTCCTTTTCGATTGTGCCTAACTTCGAGTCATGCTCGTATACCTTGCGGGTCACTTCTTTTTGAACAAAAGTCATTGCTTTAGCTTAAAGCATGAAAGGATTTGAGATCCAACGATTTGTAACCCTAATTTTGAATTAAAGCTTGATCTCATTTATTGACCGAATTAGCTCCCCCATCCTTTCTTAACGTACATCAACACCGCATTCTTGGTGATACTTTATATATATGTATGTATATATATATATATATGCGTCTTCCTGTTTCACGTGCCTTTGTCGCCAACTTCATCTTATTATCTCCTTAACCAGTTTTTAAATAATATAAAAAATGCTTACTCGGCAATAGTTTATGACACAAAATATCTCTTCGTCGTTTTATACAGATCAATTAAATAGCGGTCTACGCAATGTAATATTGAACCCAGAGCTACTTTAAGATCATCTTTATTTTGTAGTATTCAGATTTAGAATTTGTATCCCTTTTTAAGACAGTGATTTATCATTGCACGGAGGATGATTAATAATTATCATTTCAAGTCTTTAATTGTGAGTGGTGGTTTACGCAACGTCATGTTGAGTTCAGAGCAAGATTATTACGGCATCGACTAATTTGCACTATTTTGAAATGATTAAATTTTACATACTAATGACGTCATTGCGACTAAAACTTACGAGCAAAAAAACTTCTGATATTATTTTAAAATGTGTATTTCAGTCTAAAGTTAGATACAACCATATCTGCGAATCAAGGACAAGCCGCAATATAATTATCTCTCTCTAGCCTTCATATTGATCGTTCAAGCACCATTGGTATTTTTTTTTTTAATTACAGGTAACTTCGTTCTATTAAAAATAACATAAACTCATGTATATATATATATATATGTTTATCTATAATTGAATAAGTTTTTTAATATTTGATCATTTGCGTTTTCAAATGTTAATTATGAGATGATGACCGTTAAAAGAAAATGGATTGACTTTAGTACACTAAAGCATAGAAAAAAAAAAAAAAGCAGGATCCATTTATCGAGCATGGATCCAACGGTGCAATGGAATCCAGTGGTTCCAGTGCATTAGAGGGAATTCATGTTCAAGTTAAAAAAGTTCAAGTAAAAACGCATCTCATGGACTTCTAATTGTCAAGTAAAAATGACATTGTAGTTTAATTAAAAGGCATGAATACTATTTAACATTGATCGGTTGTAATGGCTGTAGTTGTTTGTTTATAAAAAACAATAAAATTTGATTTTTTGATACCCTAATTTAGGGAGGAATTTATCATTTGCGTTCAATAAAATTAAAAAGGATCAGTATTTTATACTATTAAATACAGGGATATCTTTCATAAAATTAAAAAAATTAATTACGCACAGTGAAGTCAGGTGACGTTGTGTTAAATGCAATTGTTGAATTTGTATGATATATCATATATGTGACCCTTTTTTTTTTTATTGAGCCATTTAATGACTGCCAATAATATATATGAAGTTGTTGGATTAACGGAAAGGGAAGAGCAGACAAAGCTTTCTCTGTTGGTTTGGTAATGAATGGCGAAAACCAGTTAGGCATTGATGTTGGCGGGAGTATTGATGAGAGTGGGCGCAGTTTCCACTTTCCACTATCATCAGTTCTTCCCTCATCAATTCGAGCTTGTCCTTGATCATGCCCAGCGAAGATCGATTAGAACAAAAGACAGAAAGTTGCTAATTACTGGGAAAGTGGAAATGCTTGGGAACAAGAATCGCAGATTGTAGATCTGGAGAGGACCAACACAACAGATTTGCAGATAAAGCCAAGTGAAAGTGAGAGGTAAGGAAGATTTTAATTAGAATGTTCTGTTGCCGACGGCCATGGTGAATTGCCTGTGGATGTCTGTAGGGAGATATCGTGCAGAAATTCTAGTCGTGAGTAAGGGTTCATCTGAGGAGTTTTGTGAATAGAAGTGGGAAGTACATTCATATAAACACATGTAAATGAGAGTTGCATTAGGACTTGAACTGAAAATTTTGCTTGCTTGAAACCCTGGCAAAAGCACTAAATAGCAAGCCACCTCACAGTCTTACCAATGGAGTTAGGTTGGTTCTTGCTTCTCTAAACTGTTGCCTGATTTATAGTCTCTTCCTTAGACTCTGGTTTATAACGTGTAGGTAATTTAAGACAGCCAGAAACATGCTAGTGTTGCGAAACACAGTCATTCTGCATTCTGACCAATGCCAATCTAGTCCTTAGATTTTTCAATCTCCAAAACTGTGAAATTGAGACATGGAATCGGAAAATTGATTCTAAGTCAATCATACCATAATTTAATAATAATTAAAAAAAGGTCTTAGGGGTTGATCTCAGGAACGTGCACCATATAAGAAACCTCTTTGATGCATCCGTACTAGGAGAAATAAGCATATGAGAGATCACAATATTTGAGTTGACTATCGAATATTGTTGAAAGGATGACAACTAGGTATCCATATGCAGTTATGCAGAAACCATAACATTGGTTATAAAACTCATGGTTTGCTTAAAAACTCCACTCAGAATCATAGTAGATCCCACTCATTTCAACCAGATGCTACTTTAGTCTGCAAATAACTACACCGGCCATAATAGTTTCCGCTAGACCCAACCAAAAATTGTAGGAACGATCTGATGCTAATTTGATACTCCTCCATAAATTAAAGTCGAGTGCTAGACTGTAATATCTCAATCAATCTCTTTGCCAGAAATACATAAAGTTCTCTTGGAGAGGAAATGACTTGACTCTTCCGCATAAAAAGTTTCTATGCGTAAGAAACATTGGGAACTGTTGGATTAAAATTCAATATTTTTTAATATATTTTTAAAAAAAGTCGTTGAATTTATCATTATACTTATAATTAGTATTTGTAAAATTTTTATTTAAAAAAATACTTAATGAATAGAAGTAATTAAAGTAAACTGATCACTCCCAATTTATCTCATGCAAATAGAAACCTTCCATATGTCCTCCAAAAAGGGCCATTTATTACTGTGCCTTGAGATAAATTTAATAAATACAATAAATTAATAATTTAGGGCTAAAAAACCACTCTTGTCAATTTAAATATTTAATCCTTCTAATATATAACATTCAAATTTACTCTCTCAAACATTTTTTTCAATTTAAACAACCCCTTTAAAACAAAAATGACATCTCATACTTATCAACCAATCAACCAATGATATAATATTGTCTACGAATCTTTTTCGGCCAAAACTTGTCAAGAAATCCAAAATAAGGCCATTTGTCATCAAAAGTAGAACTTCGGCGCGTGACGGAGCCACAAATGCTCCTTAAAAGTAGCATTTAAATTAATAAAAGAATTTTGCTCCAGAAAAGTTGACCTCTCCAGAGCTCCCTCTCTACGGCCAACACGCGTGTGGGTCCTTTTTTTTCAATTGTTTATATCAGGACATGTTGCCCATGAAAATTTTAGGTCGACCGCACCCCAGCTTCAGCCTTAATAAAAAAGGTTCAAAAAACTTTATCTTGAACAACCAAATTGAAAAGAGTTATAGCAGTCCGACAAGCTATTTACAAAAATAAACAAGAGAATACTTGAACCACAAAAAAAAAAAAGAGAATAATATTATTATTAATCATTAAATAGAAATTCCTATCAATAACCAAAATCCGGTAGAAAGAAGAACAAACTGCCTCTCATTAAAAATTAAAAACAGTCAGATAGTGCGATCATAATAGTACCATTAAACCATAACACCAAGGCGAAGTCTCAAAACACATGCTTCTGAATGTCAAAGCAAAACCAGAAGAGAAGGAAAAAAAAAAAAATGAGGCTAGAACTACAGCTAGAACTTCCAGCTTCATGGATAGGTATACCGCTTAGCACTTCACCTCCTTCAAGGCATAAGCAAAGTAAAGAAATGTTGGATCAGTAGCACCATCCTTGTAGTAGGCAAAGACCAAGCTAGCATCATCGTGCATGCTCTCCCCAACGAAACTGCAGATTAGACTTAACATCAGTACGCTACCTAAGATTTTAATGAGTACTACACCAAAGGCTACTAACAAAGTACTAAGCACTTACAACTGAAGATCACTGAGCTTGGAGAGCAGGAATTTGGTCGCTCCCTCAATATGCTTTTTGAACAGCTCTTGTTTCTCTGCATCAAGTTTTGGTGTCAACAACTTGATGTGCCTCTTCATGAAGGTAACAAACTGCTTCTTGTCAAAAGCAGGTTGCTCCTGCAATAATTAATAAACAAAATACTTATGCTCCAAACATAAGCCAAACAACTTACAAGGATAGTCAACGCCAGAACGTAAAGAAGGAAAGTTTAATTTTGCTAACCTGAAGTCTGAATGTGTCAACAATATCGACAACCTTAACAGCTTGGTCATCGACACCCTCATCTTCTCCACCTTCAGCAGAAGGGTTTGCACCAATGTCTACATCAACTGCTCCTTTAACAACCCACTGCAAGCCAAAAGGAAATAGTATTTAGTTTACTAATTGACCAGCCAAACTAAATTAAACAATGTTCTTAAACAATTAATAAAGAAAAAAATCCAGGCAAAATTCAATTAACCTTCCCATCAACTTCCCACAACATTCCATTCTCAATTTCCTTGTATGGGAAAGAGTCCGAGAGAAGCTCATCACCTGCATAACATGATTAATAATAAGAACGGTTAGAGTTACCATGCCATGCAACTATTGCATATTCAGAAAATGACCAATAGCAATGTATCAAAATAAAAAAGTATCAAATAACAAAAACATACAGATAAATGATAGATTAGGATCAAACTATCCTGTATACCTCTTTCATAACAATTGAGGATGTGATTAAAATCCTTCTAGCAGAAAATTGATCAGTTAAAACACAACAACTATACTAAATATACAAAGGTATCTTAAAGAACAACTTCAAAACCCACCTTTTCAATATAAGTTCTAAATTCCATCTTCTTTCAGTCGATCCATGATTCAATATTATTTAAAACTCAACTATCTGCCGTTCACTGTCTTAAAATCCTTATACAGTATATTAGAAGCCCCACCCACTCTCTTCCAAATTAAAATTTATTGACATTAACTGTAGGGGAGAGGAATCTAATAATACTATAAATAATTTTTGTAGTCTCAAAGTCCACACCGCAAGAGTATGACACTATATAATAGTCAACACAGTCCAGAATTAGTACACCCAAACCGACGATAAGGATGCAAAACAGAAGTAAATTCATACATCAGACATTGACTAACCATAGTGATTTGTGGACTAGGAAAACGGCAAACTCGGTTTCAATAATAATATGAAAAAGTATACTCGCATCAACCGTTTCCACAACCCACAGCATAAAGCAACTCAATTTACCAGTGCAGAGCAATCACCATACGAATCGGCTTATCAATTTATCATTGATTTAATATATAACGAAGATTAGATCGCCGCAACATATGCACATCGACTAACAACAAAAAGTAAAACCAATTCAAATATCAAAAAAGTTTCCATGCATGGCGATAATCTTACTTAGATTAGCGTTTCAAATAATTCTAAAACGAGCCGACTGGAATACATCTTCAGTAGATAAAAACATAAAACAAAAAACCAAGACAATACAAGCAATCTCGTGCAGCCAAAAGCGGTTCACCCCAGACAGAATCCCATAATAGAAAGGCGAATAATTCACAGCTTATGAGGGAGAGAGGGGGAGAGAGAGTAACTTCCAGATCGATAACAAAAACCGATGTTAAGACGAAAAGATATTGCAAAATCTATGAGATGGTTGTTTGAGAACAATACCTGAGAGGAGGTCCTGGTAAACCAACATGTTTGCAGAGTTACTCTCGGATCGTTCCTAGCAGAGAACAAGAGGAAGTGTGGGAAAGAAAAGGAGGAGGGAGCAAGGAGGAATTGAGAGGAGATAGACCAGGAGAATTTATAGGCCAGGGTTTGGCCGAGGACCGAGATGTCGAACACCAAAATTACGTTTTCAGGACTTGTCTTTATCCGAATAGCCCACGAAGTCCTACTAGTTTCATGTCTTTTTTTTTTTTCTCCTTTTTGGGTCTTGATTTCGACTTTTTTTTTTGGCCCAACAATTTAATTATCTGGCTTGCAGGTGCTAACCCGATGATAGTCTAGGAAACGATATGATGCTTGTCATTAAGAGACAAATATCATGTTTTTTTTTGTTAGTCACGATTTTAATCATGGTTAAAAGTGTAAGAAAAAATATTTTTTTTTCAATAGTTTTAGCCACAATTAAAAAGGGACAAGCACCAGATTCGATCCGTAATAGTCCTCGAGTCGGTCTACAACATCTGAAACCAAGGCGTAACTATTCTGAAGAATTTTTATCTGTGGCCTAGACTAAGATTTAGAAAATTAGATCGGTTATTAAACCGGTCCAAGCACCAGTTTTAAGGTCAATGGTTGGATTGTTATCGAACTAGTAGTATTTAAAATATATTAAAATATTAAAATATATAATTAAAGACTATAAATATAATTTTATAAATTCAATCAAAAATAAAATTTAATATCAAATTATACAAAACAACATTCACAATAAAATATTCACAACAAAAATTGACCAAATAAAAAAAAATACTATTAATCAAGATAATATTAACTAATATCAAATTTGTAAAATACCAAAATATTAGCATTTTCACTAAAAAGTAACAGTTTTTACAAGTTAATTTTATTTTAATTTTATACTTTAAAAGATATTTTTTAATAAAATATTTGTATATATAAATTGTTACAAGCAATTACACCTACGGCTGGTACCCTAATGTTCACTTCCCAAGGAAGATTTGCACTATCCAAGAATAAAAAAGATCAAATGCCTAACTCTCTTAATTGCCTTTGGGAAAAAGAAGAAAAATGCATTAAGGAAGATGAGCAATCTAGAGTCTAGTTTGTGACTCAGCAGTGTTCCAGATACCAGTTGTTTGTGACTCAGCGACATTCGTGACTCTGTCTTCTTCTTCTTCGTCTAACCATGGCTTTGAATTGGCCAACCCTTCTTCTTCTTGTTCTTTAGCCAACTGTGGCTCTTCTTTGTCTGAATCGGGCAACCATGGCAATCAGTCGATTTTTACAGTTTTTTTGATTTTGAATTGGTCTAACTAATTTTTGACTGGTTTAACTCCTCTCTGGTTTTCAGATATGTTCCAGACTAGATGACTAGCCAGTTCGCTATTTTTCGGTCTGGTTTCCTCAACATTGGCTTAGACTACATCATCTTATTCTTAAATACTTAAAGATTATATCTCTTATATTATAATTTAGTTAAAATTTGAATATCTAATTTTAAAACATATTATTCTTTAAATAATTACAAAAAAAACATTATATATTTATTAAATTTAACAATGGGAGGTACAAAGGAGAGAAAATGTTATTTGTCTTATAAAGTAGTTCTACCAAGTAGCTAAGCATTTATTGCTTTCATTTAATGCTCAGCATTTAAAGCCTTCTCAATTTAATGTTGCCCCATCTACTGCTCTTATCTCAGCTAACTGTTATTAATTAAATGCTCTCCATTTGGTTGACTATCTTTGACTTTGACCACCCTTTTTTCTCCATTCCTTGACCCAACAACATTGCATTTATTGCTCCTCAATCCTCATTAGTTAGCTCTCTTGTGTTCATTTATTACTCTTTCATTTAATGGTCCTTCATATGTGCTTCTTCTCTCCATTTTTCATTTGCCTTGAAATTATGATCTTTCTAACATTACTCACAGATTACAGTAGTTTTCCTTTTCTCTATCTACTTTTCATCTCTCGCTTTTTTTTTTTCAAAATTCAAGATTTCAAAATTGTAGTTATAATGCTTAGTCGTGTACTTTGCTTTGTCCTCTCTCATTGTGATTGTGTTCAGTTCGAGCGTCTCCTTTCTATTGTCTCCTTTCTCGCTGTCCTTCAAGTGTTCCGTCGTCTCCTCTCCCAACAATCTAGTCGTTCATTCATGTTGTAGGGTTACCACTTGTGGGCAATGACTTATATCAAGTTCTCCGTTTTGTTAATCTTTCTTAGGTAAATATGAATTCATTATAATCTTCCTTATTTCATTCTCTCTATGATATCTATTGCAAGCACTGCAAGCGATGTATGCCACCTAAACCTAAGATCTAATCCATTAATCCCTTGCTCTTTCGTCAACAACACTCTTTCCTCTATTTTAGCAATAATGGTGGTGAAGACGGTGACAGAGAATGGTGTCACAATGATAAGCAAACGCGGGTTCTACATGAACCACGTGGTGAAGTTGTTGCTCCTGAGCCTAAGAGTGAACCTTGGGGTCTATGAGGTGGACAAGAAAGACGAAGTGGGCATTATTGCAGAGCTTATCATTGGTTAATGTTTAATAGGTATGAGATTGTTTAGAGGATTGAATCAACTCATGGCTTCTCATATTTCTGGCAATTTGGTTCCCATCCTCAAGCAAGCTGGAGCCTTGTGGCTCTGATCAAGATGATTCTTTCTTTTGATTTTTGAGTTTTCTTTATGCATCACAATCTTCTTCGATCCCTGATTTGATTCAACGTTTTATGTTTGAATCCCTTTTCCATTTTATTTTCAAACCCTAACTCTTATTTTCAATCCTTTTTCTGATTATTTATCTCTTTGTTTTTGGTTCTTGACCACTCTCACTAATGTTAATAGCTATGACTCTCCTGTATAGTCTTTCACCTTAGTAGAAAGAGTCTCCAATGCTCGCGATGAGTTCTTAGCGGAAGCAGGGCCATAAATACTAGATTCTACAACTGAGTTGACAACGACCAAACTTTGATGAAAAGTTTTTAGCACTGTGATTAATCGTGGTAAGGCAGACGTAGAGTAGGTAGGGTTTAATACTTGAAGTTAAGAGTTTTTTCCAATTAGTTATTATCTGATATAGCTATTAGCATGAAAAAAAATTCTTTTACAGCTTTACTTTAGCATCTGCATGGCATGTAGCTATTATATGAGATCTAGCATTGATCAATTTCCCGTTTTACACATGAGCTTCATGGTCTTCGTATGAAACCTTGTATATAATGAGAAGTGTACAAATATTGTAAATTGTGAAGTTGTGAGGAAAATTATTTGGTATTCTTTGCTTATTTTTCCTTATATAGAAATTACAGTATTTCATTTTATAGTATTTTCTAAATCCTAAAGTTGCCAAGGAGCTAGTACCACCCCTGCTAGAGCTTATAGCCAACAAAATTATCATGCCTTTGCTTGCTCTATTCCATCAATTTGTTGAAATGATATTTATCTTTTTTCTTTGCTTTGCTTTTCATGTTATATGAGCTTTGCATCTGAATGATTTTATGATGCATGAATCAGGCCTTAGCAACCTATGACCGAGAAGATATAGAAACACAAAAAATCCTTCTCACTGTATGCAAATGCCTACATTCTACTGTAAATAATGACTTGACATATGTACATGGGATGTATAAAAATCTATAAATCAGTTAGTGCTGCATTAGTTCATAAATATTTAATCAGAGTGGACAAGTAGTGTCTGAAAATTTAATGGTCACCAAACATATTTGTGTTATTTTCTTGATGCAATTAAAGTTCAGGTTTTCCTTTTTGCTTGGCTACCTATTTAAGCACTCAAAGTATCTAATCCATTATTTTGACATATTTATTTTAACATACATGCTTTTCCATTAACTTAGCAGGATATCCATTGGCTTCATGAAAAGACACCCTATGAAAATAAGACTTCTATTGCACAGACTGGATGTAATTGATGGAATATGGATAAATGAAGGACAAGAAGACTTGTTCGAGTAGGTAAAGGAATACTCTTCATCTCTGCTTTTTTATGATGCCTTTTCGCTCATTATTATTATTCTTCGTTAGTGGAAGTAGGTTTCTGCACTTGAGGTAAAATCTATAGTGGTAGTGGATGTAGAAGCAAGAGTTCTTGGGAGAAATTCTGAAAAGATGCTTTTCATATTCTGTTGATATCTAGGTTTCAAAGTCTTTCTTAGGTTTTCCTGAATAATTACACCATATTGAAGGAAGTAATTTATATTCTAATTTCATGCTTATGCCTAGAGGTGAATAGCCATAGGGGTTCCTGATGTAATTGTGATCTTAAAGATATTTATACATCAATCTATAGTCATCAATATCTAAACTCACTCCAACTTTGTGGTTCACCACAAAGGCAACTTCAAAAAAGCAAGAAATAGAAATTCTAAAGATGGATGAAAAGGCCCAGTTTACCTTTTTAGATTTTTTCCAAGTGATGGTTGATTGGGCATCAATATAACCCTTTAAAGTATAGCATCTTTCCTATCATTTTGAGATTATTAAAGCTGACTGTCAAACAACTAAATCTTTCATCATATACCATTCAGATTAGTTATTTGACTAATAATTATGCCAGTTGAAATTGTGGCTTTATATATTTTGCTAAGATTTACATGATTTCAGTTTGTGGCTAAATAGGTAAATGGAGGAAAACATAATAGCTCCCGTCCCTTCCTACATAGAGGAAGATTAAATTAATAAATTTTCAGTTAGAAATTCTATCATAATCTCTATTATCTCTCTAGTTCTGTATATGGGGAAGCTATTGTTAATTACCAAATTAATATGATTTATGTGCCTTTTTCTTGGCAACTGAACCTCACTATTGCTTGATTTGTACTGAATTATGACCTTCTGGCCTCAAGATGTTCTGATTCTGATTTTCCTAAGCGCTTGCAAATTTTCTATATTTTCCTCTTCAATTTTATGCTAGTAATTGACATTTGATCTTGCATTGCAAGGTACGAAAGAATCCACTTTGGGAGTAAGGAAAGATGAAGCAACAAACCAGCATCAGAAGTAAATCTGCCTTCTCTCGCTGCAGTGCCATCCATTTATTGCTGCAGCGTAGACACCCAGCGCCACCCACCCAGCGTTTGGCGCTGGAGTGAAAATTCAACAAGAAATTTCTGTGACCCATTGCTGCTCTTTGCAGCGTTACGCTGCAAATTTTGTTGGCCCTCATTTTCTATGTTCCACCACTGTAGCGGTGAGGACATATCATTGCAGTGACGGAGCTATTGTTTTGCCACTTCAAACTTCATATAAATAGTTGAAAGGGAATTTTCTTGAGGGCATTCTGATCCGGAGAGGAGGAGTGAACGTCATTTTTGCTGAGCATAGAAGGGGGAACTCAACTATGAAGGCTTTGGGACTCAAATCATCCATCCGAAAATCAGATTCATGACTTTCTTCACCTTTATTTCTGATTATTCTTTTTTTTTTTCCATGAGTAGCTAATTTTTCTAGTTAGGGTTACTATGAACTTAACCCTAGAATAGATTTTTTTTCCTCTCATGTAGTTGTAACTCTGATTCAATCAATATATGTTTTCTTATTCATTTTACTGATGCATATGGTAGAATTAATTAGTCTATTTATATGCTTATTGCTGTTATCAATCTCGGGAGAGGGAGGTGAGAGTAGAACACTGAGTAGGGAAGACGAGTGTGCGAACCTTAACCTAAGTGTTTTCACTTGTTAGCTAATAAGGATATTAGCTAATCTCATTTAATCAAAGCTAGGTTGGGCAATTAGACTTAACTCACTTAAGGAATTGAGTAGGTGTTAAGTATCTTAACTGAGATTCGAGAGAATTCTTTTAAGTTATTAGAATAACCTAGGATTAACTTATTTGGTTGATTAAGTTGCAAATGCGTGAGAAGAGTTTTACAATTTCTAGGATAGGGGAGAGAGATTAGTAATCCTAAGCATTTAATTTCATTAATTTCGTCAATTTGAATTTCGATCTGGTATCCTTGAAAAAAAATTTATAAAAATTACTGTCACATGCTTTCTTTTATCGTCATTTTTTTGTTAGAGCTGTCTTCAATCCAATTGCTTTGTCTAACTAATTCAATTAAATTTCTTGGGTAATTAGTTGCTTAGTCATCGTAGGAACGTTACTTTTACTCTTAATTCACTATATTACTTGAGTGACTGGTACACTTGCCAAATCGCATAATAAGTTTTTGGCGCTGTTGTCGAGGACTAAGTGTTGTGCTAATATTCAAAGGAATTTAAAAGTGCTAGCTTAGACGCTTCTTTGTTTTGTTTTCTGTTTTGTCTTGTTTTCTTTCATTTTCTTTTCTTTTCTGTTCTGTTTGAGTATTTAATCATTTTAGCTTTTCTTGTGTTGATTTATTTTCCACTGTATTTTTCATTGTTAACTGGTGTTTCTTATTGTGTATACGAGGTACCCTTGATCCTTCTGATCTTCTTTTCAAGCTTGAGATTGAAAGACTTACAAGAAGAACTCGAAAGGAAGTGAAAGCTAGAAAAACGAAAGTGAGCCAAGTGACACAAGAAGAAATGGCTGAAGATAACCAAAATCATTAGGATATGGAATTGAATGTTGGTAATGGTGTAGGCAATAAGCCTCAGGAAGGGCACAGAGCAATTTGGGATTATACTTCACCGCATAATGCTGGAAACACTTCGAGCATAGTGAAGCTTGCTATCGATGCCAATAATTTGAGATGAAGGCAATGATGTTAAATCTAGTCTAACAAAGTCAGTTTAGGGGAAGTCCCATGGAGGATCCAAACAACCATATCATGAATTTTCTTGATATTTGTGATATGGTCAAGCTTAACGGAGTTACTGATGATGCAATTCGCCTCCGACTATTCCCTTTCTCCTTAAGGGATAGTGAAAAGAGTTGGTTGATGACTCTACCACCAGGAAGCATCACTACTTGGGTTGAGCTTCAGAAGAAATTCCTGGACAAATTCTTCCCTCCCTCAAGGTCGGTACAACTAAGGAATGAGATTACTGTTTTTTACTAACAAGAGGGTGAGACCTTATATACTGCTTAAGAGCGATTCAAGGAAATGCTGAGAAAATGCCCAAACTATGGCATTCATGAATGGCAACAAATCTCTATCTTCCATAGTGGGCTGAATTATGAAATGAGGGATATGCGCTGATGGCAAAATCAATTGAACAAGCTCGGGATATAATCGAAACTATAGGGGCTAGTCAGAACGCTACCATCAGAGCAAGGAATAATCCAAAGAGAGGCATGTTGGAACTCGATACCCTTAATGCTTATTTTTGCTCAAAATGAAGCCTTAACTAAAAAGGTTAATATGTTATGTGCTAAACAACAAGAACCAGGAAGAGTTAATGTGGTAAGCAGTTCAGAACTCAAGTGTGACTTTTGTGGAGGTACTCACATCAATGGTTGTTGTGAGGAAGTATCTGTGGAATAGTTGAATTATATGGGTAATCATCAGAGGAGCCAAAATAATGCTTATTCCAATTCATATCATATAGGGAATAGGAATCATCCGAACTTTTCATGGAGCAATAACCACTGTTTAAATCTGTCACGACCCGTTTTCTGGGCACATGACCGGCACAATGATGAATATCTCATCACTATAAGCCTTTCGATAAATTCTACCCATGAGTTAAATTATTAGTCATTATCTCTATATTATCAAAATAACCATTCCTGAAGAAAATATATCAAATTTTCTTATTTGAAATTCATAGAGATTATTTGCATATAATAATAGATCCTCAATATAAAATACATTATCATACTGAAATACAAGCCAAATACCAATCCCCTGACCTAGATGTCCTAGACGGTTACAGAGCAATATATTCTATAATAAAAGAAGGGCCTACCCGACAGCGGGAAGGTCCAAAGTGATCTACTCCTCTAGCGGATGTTCTTCGTTGGCAACCTGATCTGAACAAAAAAATTTGTACAGAGAGTGTGAGCTTTTAAACTCAGTGAGCGAATCGGCCTCGCGTTAATAAAATTCAAATACATCACCAGTCATGCAAGTATATCCGAAGGCTCAAACTCAACCAATAGACATAGTTAGAAATTACATACAAGAAGATAAAAATTCATCCAATTCAACAAATGTTACTAGTACTCATCAATGGCAATATATCCTAGAGAGCGTACATAGGCCAACTCACCAATTCTGTATATTTCCGCCATGACGCACAACCTCATCCTCTTAGCTAGGGCGCCTCACGGATCTGTTGCCGATCCGGGCTATATCCCTACTGAGGGAATCGTTGTCTCCACACTCGTTGGTCAAGACACCCTTTAAACCGGGTTTTCCGCCTTGCCTTGAGAGGGGATACTGTCCCGCTAAATCACAATCAATAGTATTTCATATCATAATCAGAAGCACAATATAATATTCATCCATATAACAGGTATAATATATAACTATATTATAGATTTATAAACCACAAATCAAGATAACAATTAATCTGTTTTTGAAAAGATTCAAACTTCACATCATCATGAGATACTTGCTTCGTCTTATCCATACTTCTGGATTAATGATCTCATTAGATTTGTCATTCTGAATCCAATTTCCCCCTATGAATTTTGAGAGTGTCCTACGACATACTTTTTATCACCAGTAATGCTAAAACTCTATTAAAACGGGGTCGTTCCACTCACCTGGATTCCGTACGAGTATCGCTTCTCTAAGTCGTTACGGACAAGAGTACTCAGGTGAATTTCAGTGTTCCGCTACGGAGATTTTCATGAAAGATTAGAGAAAATACGTTAAGATTGTTTTCGTACATGTACTGTTCATACATACGGTTACTGTTCATACGTACGGTTACTATTCATACATACGGTTACTATTTATATGTACGGGTACTATTCATACCAAAAATAGAAAATACAATCTGTAAGAGTACACCAGGTAAGTTCCCAGGTCTTTCCTTAGCCAGAACTTTCCTAGACATGTATTGTTCACAGTTTACATCTTATTTCGGTAATCAGAGAATCAAAATAATATGTAAGCAACTAAGGACAGTTTTTCTGATGTGAAAGATCAGCCAAAGCCGCATCCACAGAGCATACTTAAGAAAATAACTTCTAAAATTTGAAAGACATAGAAAGGGCATAGTATCCATACCTAAGCAGAAAAGGAAAGGTCCAAAATCTCATAGGCCTAGCGTCGGAGCAAGAGAAACTTAAGGAGAGAAGAAGAGAAGTTGAAGGTGTGAGTTTAGAAGTGAAATGGAAGGGCCTATTTATAGGAAAAGTCAAAGGTACTATTTAATACTATGCGTTAATAAAATATTCAAGTTACTATTTATGAAAATGACATTTCTAATAATGTAATTTACTGTACACCTTAATAATTCGATTTACTGTGCAAAACGCGGAAAGACATGGCGGCTTTGAATTTTTTATTACTATTAGAAACTTAAAAGGAAAACTATCATTTCACCTTAAACCTTTAAGTTTCTTTTCAAATCAGTCCTTTCAATTTAGTCCCTGAGGGTATTTTTACACATAAAACGTCATTTTCTCCTACAAACTTCTTTCTAGTTTTCTCTTATGACCAAACCACATCTAGTATTTGACATTTTGATTGTATAAATGAACAGTACCATACACGTAAATAGTATTATACGGGTGAATAGTACCGTATACTGAAATAGTAACAGTAGTTTGTAAATAAGCATTTATATTTTATTTTTCATGGGTATTACATTCCCATGATCTCCTCATTTTCTAGTAAGCCTTCTCAACCTCTGGGATTTAATAATCAAAATAATTATCTTCCTCAGAACAGAGCTCCACCACCTCAGGTGGAAAAGAAGTCATCCATGGAAGAAATGTTCATGAAGTTTATGGAGAGAACTAAGGCTATAAGCCAAACCCATAGTGCAGCTATTAAAAATCTGAAAATTTAAAATGGGGCAATTGGCTACTGCTCTAAATAGTAGGTCACAAGGCAACTTTCCTAGTGACATAAAAAATAATCCCAGGAAGGATGGCAAGGAACATTGCAAGGTAATAACTCTTAGAAGTGGTAAGCAACTCCCTAAAGCTTCTACTTCAAATATTCATACGCATCTTAATGATCAAGCGAGAGCCAATGAGCATCCACAACAAAGGGTAAATGTAAATAAGCATGAAGTACTAGAGGCCAATGATAAAAAGGAAGAAGAAGTGGTGAAAGAGAAATCGAAGAGGGAATCATCTGTACCCTCCTCTTCTTCTTCAAGAATTATGCCGCCTATTCCCTTTCCTCAAAGGTATAAGAAGCAAAAACATGGATAGGCAATACCTGAAGTTTCTGGAGATATTGAAACAACTGCATATAAACATTCCTTTCGCAGAAGTTTTAGAGCAAATGCCTAGTTACGCAAAATTTATGAAGGATATGCTCTTAAGGAAGAAACAACTGAATGAATTTGAAAATGTGAAGCTGACTCAGGAATGCAGTGCAATACTCCAGAGAAAGTTCCCAGTTAAGATGCAAGATCCTGGAAGCTTTGTTATCCCTTATAATATAGGGAAGAATTTTGCTGGTAATGCTTTGTATGACTTGGGGGCTAGCATTAATCTGATGGCCCTTGCCATTTTCAAAAAGCTAGGTTTGGGAGAAGCAAGGCCTA
Source organism: Biancaea sappan (assembly GCA_037074585.1). Taxonomy (NCBI): domain Eukaryota; kingdom Viridiplantae; phylum Streptophyta; class Magnoliopsida; order Fabales; family Fabaceae; genus Biancaea; species Biancaea sappan. The sequence goes on along the minus strand of CM073491.1, from coordinate 12,717,288 downwards.
CTACTGTAACTCTACAACTAGCAGATAGATCTCTATGTTACCCAAACGGAGTAATTGAGGATGTGTTGGTCAAGGTAGATAAGCTAATATTTCCTACGGATTTTATTATCCTTGACTATGAAGAAGACAACGAAATTTCCATTATTCTAAGGAGACCATTCCTTGCGACTGGAAGAACTCTTATTGATGTCTTCAAAGGAGAACTCACTATGAGGGTAAATGATCAAGAAGTCACCTTCAATATGAATAAGGTGATGAAGGCACAAGATAAACCTAAGGAATGCAATCTAGTGAGGGTGATTGATGAAAGTGCACGAATGCACTTTAAACATTTAGTGAGTAATGATAGTTTGGAAACATCTTTAACGATGGAAGAAGAAATTGAGAAGGATGATATCAAGAGGAGTTGGTTTATTGATGTTGTTTGTTACCTTTGGGATTGAGGCAGCTTGGTCAGCAGCATAGGATATATATCTAACTCAATTATCTCCCAACTTATTGTTGTCCTAATGTATTTAGTGCAAAGGTGCACTGTGATAGAAACCCAGAACTAGGATGAAGATTAAATTAATAAAATGAGAAATTACAAGAATAATTCCAGTAGTCCTTCTCCAGAGCTGCTGCTCTTGCACAATACCACACTACCAAGTATTTTGTCCAAAACTATATTGATAACTTTTCTAGCATACCAACACACACACACCCCTGCTGCTCTATAACGTCCTCCACTATAGACCTACGCATCAAATTACATTCCTACCCTTTTCCCTTTCTTTTTTCTCTCATACACCTGCCACACTTTGGGCCTATTCATTTGGCCCAATATCTGGTCCACATTCTCACTTGGGTCATGGTCCCCATCAATACCTATCTACAACCTTGTCTTCAAGGTTGAAGAGAGGAAATTGACTTTTAAGAAAGGTCTCTTCTTCCCAAGTTACATCTTTAGGTGTTAATCTTTCCCACTGGATAAGGAATTCCCAAGAGCGATAACCAACTGTATTTTTATCTCTAACACCTAACACTCTCTTTAGTGCTATTACCTCTGCCTCCTCCATATCAGTAGGTAGCGTTGTACTCACAGTACAATCCCCAATAGTATGCTTGAGCAAGGAGACATGGAAAACTGGATGTATCATAGAGTCGGGTAGCAGCTGAAGTTTATAGGCCCCTTCCCCATATTTCTCCATAATTTGAAATAGTCCATAATATCATGGTGACAGCTTAGAATAAATTCTTTGAGAAATTGAAGCTTGCCTATGAGTTCTCAATTTCAAGAAGATCCAATCTCCCACTTCAAAGGTAACTTGCTTTCTTTTCTTGTCAGCATAAAATTTCATTTACTCTTGGGCCTTACTGAGATTGAATTTAAGTTGTCTCAAAGCTTCATCTCTATCTAGAAGCTCTCTAGTAACTACCTCCACCTTTGTTTCTCCATTCAAGTATCGAACCATATTAGGAGGTTGATGTCCATATACTACCTCAAATAGAGTAGAACCTATGCTAATATGAAATGCTGTATTATACCATAATTTTGCCCATGATAGCCAAAGAGACCAATGCTTAGGTTGTTCTGATGCAAAGCACCATAAGTAAGACTTCAAACACCTATTAACCACTTTGGTTTAGCCATTCGTCTCCGAATGGTAAGTTGAACCCATCTTTAATACAGTACCTTGCAAATAGAATAATTCTTTCCAAAAAGCACTAATAAAGACTAGGTCTCTATCGCTAAGGATATATGAGGGAATGCCATGTAATCTAATGATCTCTCTAGTAAATAAAGCAACAATATTCTTTGCTGTATAAGGGTGTTTCAATGGCAAAAAGCGTGCATATTTCGACAACCTATCCACCACTACCAAGATTGCATCATAACCTTTCGATTTAGGGAGTCCAGTGATGAAATCAAGAGATATTTCTTCCTATACCTTATCTGGAATGGGCAAAGGCTGCTGTAACCCACTTGGTAATGTATTTGCACTCTTCATTCTTTGGAAAACAGTACATGATCTCATAAACTCCATGATTGCCTTCTTCATTCCCATCCAATATAAATTAGAAGCAATTCTCCTATAAGTTCTTAGATAGCCCAAATGACTCCCAGTTGGTGAAGAATGAAACTCTTGCAATATTTGAGGGATTAATGTAGACTTTGTAAATATTACCAATCTGTCATTGAAGAATAAAACATCCTTGTGCAACTTATCCAAGTTTACTATTTGGGTCAGCCTCTAGTGAAGTCATAATAACTTGAATTTCAGGATCCTTATTCACCTCATCTATCAACTCAAGGCCTTGTACCTATACTGGGAAAGAACATAGAGAAGCTAATTCTCCTTCCATGAGTAATCTAGACAAAGCATTCACTGCTTTATTTTTCGGGCTGAGTTTATAAACCACTTCAAACTTGTATCTTAAGAGTTTAGCTATAATGCCCTGAAAAATGAGCACGTGACTTAATATACATATTAGGGTGTACCTCAGTGGTAACCTATAATTTTCCTGAACAACCCTAATATCCACAGCTAATAAAGTGTAAATTTACATATTATTTTTTCTAATTCCCAAAATATTGGGAATTATACTTACAATTAAAATACAAAGCAAATTGCAGACAAATAAATAAATCCCTAAAGCACAGCAGGACCTGGTAGCCTATAGGATTATAAAGCATTCTCCTAGGCATATAGCTCAAAAAATTGGTTCCAAAAACCCTCCAATAAAAATGAAGTATATCTCCATAAGTCGCTAACCTCCAATGGTTTCCTAATCTCCTCAGCTATTAAATCTAAAAAAGACAACAACAAAAAGTGAGTTTATCAAAACTCAGTGAATAGGTAACTGTGTAATAAAATAAAGCACAAGTATAAATATCAGCATCACTATCATAATCAGAGTGCACACCATGAGCACGTAATAGTACGAAAGTATACATATATAACATACACAACCATAACACGCGGCCTCTATATGAGTCTACATTCTCACAAAACAATTCGTAAAACAATTCTTAAGCACATAAAAGTATAATTAAACATCTACATCGAAATACATTATGCAACAACCACATGCAATGTGTTTCTGCATCTTCCCGCACTTACCACATTGAGACTTAGTCCATAATTTTCACCTCGAACTGTTATTGCTCAACGGGTATATTTCAAAGGTCTACCCTTTTGTTCTTACTCATTTTAGAGGTCCACTCCTCTGTTCCCACTCTTTGATGATCACCCAAAGGAACATCCATATCCTTAGATTACTAGTCGGTTTCCTTACATGGTATGAATATGCAAACAATAATATGCAATGCATTTCCCGTATTTACCTCATTGATGCTCTGTCCAGAATTTCCCCTTGAATTATAATTACTCAACAATTTTATTCCAGAGGTCCACCCTTCTATTCCCACTCTCCTAAGTTCTCCCCAGGAACAACCACATCTTTGGGTTACTAGCCGGTTCCTTCTCGTGGGTCTACATTCCACATAGTTCTTTTCTTTTCCTGTTTCCTTTGTTTATGAAATACATTCACATAAACACCAAATACATTCACACAAACATTACACAGCACATACCACATCAACTTACCACTTGAAGTACAAATAAACATTAAACTCCCAATCTCACAAAGTAAATTCCACAATCATTCAAAAAAATTTCCTAATCTAATTAATTCCATTAACTAGGAAATTTCATTAATTTATTTACAACTATGGTCTGAATGACGTTTATATTGAACTTGATCAATTTTAATAAAACTTAAATGGTAAATTCACTTACTCACCTCGATGCCGACAAGGTTTACCGTATAAGAAATCTCAGGAGACAAAGCCAATGAAGTTCTCAAGTCACCCAAAACCAACTAAAATTAGTAATTAAATAAAACGAGAAAAATCCTCATCACTGACTTCGACCTTTGGTCACTTATTTGGTCATAACTCTTATCTAATAAGTAATTTTCAAATAAAAGTTGTACCATTGGAAATTAGACTCAAATAACTTTTCAACGATAAAAGTTTGTTAAAAACGAAGTTCAAATGAAAGAGTTATGACTATCTAAAAATGGAACAAAAAAATGAATTGTTGCCTGGCCTCAGTATGGCTGATGCCTGGGCGCCACACACACACTTGGTGCTTGGGCGCTAAGGCCTTTCTTTTCCCTTTTTTTCTAAAGTGTGGCACCTGGGCATCGAGTTAGTTTCAGATTTGGCCCAGATCTAGCCAATTCTTCACCGTTTTTCATGATCTCTTCCACAAGTTCACATCCTTGATGTCTAAGGAGAATTTAGACACCAAAACCCCCAATTTTAACTAAAAAATGAAGCCATAATCTCAATTTTATCCTAAATAGCCTTAAAACTAGAAAATAGAAAAAAGTTCAGGAAATCGAAATTCTTATCTCGATTCCTTACTTTCCCTACGTTGCTTAGTCACTGATGACTTGACCCATCACTGGTGAAAGGTTCACCAAAGCTCATTGGAGGATTTGGAGTGGAGAAGGGTAGAGAGAAGGAAGAGAGAAAGAGAAAAGAGTGAGGAAAGAGAGAAAGAGAGAGAGATATATATATATATATATATATATATATATATATATATATATATATATATATATATATATATATATATATATATATATATATATATATATATATATATATATATATATATGAAAGTTAAAAATAAAGAAAAGGAGTGGGCCCATCTATATATATACCTGCTTAGGGTAAAATTACTACTTTGTCCCCTGGGTTAAATCCTAGTTAACCTCAATAATAGTAAACTCGTAATTTCTCTAATTTGGACATTTCCTATATCCTAAGTGCTATCTTAATTCTTCATTTCATTTTAGTCCCTCTCTGGACTCCATAAGTATTTGGCTCCCTCTACGTCTCATTATTGCTTTATCTCAATTCCCCATCCCCTACCATGAAATTTTTTCTTCCTCTAATCTTTCTTCAAATCTCAAAAATATCATCCGCAATAAAATATTCGATCCAGTTATTTATCTCTATTTCTATAAATAATATTAAAAAAGAATAAATTAAATATGACCAAATATTTCCATTAAAATAATAGAAATTTTGATTATAAAAACCGTAATACCGCCAATCATATGACCTCAAAATTGGCGGGTATTCTATTATCCCTCCTTAACAGAATTCAGTTCCTTGAATTCAAAAACTCACCATTAGACTCGAAAGGCGCCATGTCAATCGACGAGAAGTGACATTCCCTAGTTTCTATAAAAAATTGAAACATATACACTACCCCTTACATAGCCTCGCGTTTTTCAGAACCAAAATGAGGACTGAGATCCCCAGTTGCTATACAACTCTGGTATACTGTGGAGCTTTACAACTTCCCTCACGAGCCTCACCAAGTATACACTTTGCACTAAGCATATCACAAACACAAACCCACACACAAATACAAAATTATAGAATACATGCACCCCGCCCAAATGTGTTATCCCACTTATAAGTAATATCCGCACATAAGTGATATCCCAGCCCATAGGCATCATCTTGCTCAAAGGCTATATTCCTACCCATAGGCATACTGTCCCTCTAGTACGACTCTCATTCTGAGCTTTGGCTTATGCCAAACCATGACAATTGCTATCTTAGCCCCAAGAGTGTACCATGAGACCTCATCCCATTCCCACGAAAACCAAACCATGTATTCGGCCTCTTAGGTCATATCCATAACTATAACATGTATCTAGCCTTCGGATCGTACCCTCAGCTATAACATGCATATAGTCTCTTAGATTATGCCCTTAACCATAACATATATCCTACACACAAAACAATATAAGTAATCACATTGTATCCTTCTCATATTCTCATTTCCCAAGTCTTCTGGCTCTCAGGTGCAGCCCTCTTGATCCCAAACTACATTCTTTACACTGGCAACCACTGGTTTCAGATCTCAAGAGTACACCACCCTATTTTCACATCTCTATCCACTAATCACTCAACCAACTTAAGTCTTAATATAGGCTGGTCCCGAACTCCCACTCTTTAGCTATAATCATTAGAAGGCCTATTTTAGGAAACTGGTTCATAAGATAAACCCCCTGACTGGTCTCTTAACTCAAACCCCCATTTTGAGCCTCACCAAACTAATGGGTGCACTAAGGCTGTCCCAATTCTTGGTTCTTTGGATCATGTTGTAACCAATAATAGGTTGACGGTAACATGGCCATTACCGCACTACAATAACTTACAGGCCAAATCCTTTACCCTAAAACAAAAAAATAATACTAAGCCCACTAAAGCTCACCTCATACTTCTTCATTGACACGTTCTCTCTAACCTCTAGTTCTTATAAGATTTCTTCCTGTGGAAATATAAGCCCTAAGGAGGTCATCCTCTCACGAATGAACTCATATTTGGGGTCTTTAGATAATTACAGTATACCCACACTCCATGCATGTTCATACGCAAGTAAATATGCTTTGACACCTATCTTCACACACTCCTCTCAACCCAACTCTTGTATCACCCAGGCTCTCCTTCTAACATCAAGGAGCTTAAGTTGAACTTGAGTTCATCCCAGGCTAGGTTCATGGCATTGTTTCCTTACCCTCAACATAGAACACTATCGATGCTCGCTCTACCAATATATAAAGATCCTCAACCACCCTCGGTCATACGTAACCTACTCAGCATGTTACATATTCACCAATATATACACAATATGCACTAGAGGCCCTTTTTTTTTTTTATAAAAAGGTAGGCCAAACCTCCTTTTAATCTTTGGCACTACCCTTTCACTACCACACCTACTCAACTCAGATAGCACCTACGCCAAAAGCCTACCTGTAGTATACTCAGACAATTCCAAGGTCATGAAGTTTCCACACTCTCATTGTGATAGAAACTCTTGTAAACCACCATTTACCTTATTCGACCTTCTTAGTGTAAGGACTTCACGCATCCTCACACCCTACACCTATTGTGTCCTCACCCAACGACTACCGAGAACTTGTCTCGAGAGTATTTTCTTCTCTCTAAGATAAATCCCGCTTACCCAAGCACACTCACCGTACAATATAACCACCTATGAATCCCTAATCTAACGAGTGCAACTTAATCAAGTTGCCTCAGAAGATTTACAACTCACTTTGACCACCCTTTTCTTTATTAGTATCATCACACCCCATACGTACATCATACCCAATTCACCGCTTAGAGCCTGTCTCATAAGTTCTTCCTTCTTTAGACCTGTAATACCTGAAGTTTTTTTTTTAGTTATTCACAATATTTTTAAATATGGGGAATTAATTTTTTTTATTTAATGAAACTTTTGAGAACTAAATTGAGATTGAAAATAAAATGAAACAATGATAACATTATAAGTTTGAATTTTTGGGAAATAGGAATTAGAAATCTTTAATTTTCTTTATTTGGGGTAATGTGGAAATTTTCCTAAAGAAGTATAGACTTAAGTGAAAGATAAATCTTATGGGAAGTTAAATTCAAGATTTCCTCCAAGAGTGATGAAATGGCTAACCAAAATCAAGACACATGGAATCCACTAAGTGTGTGATATGCTTCAGCCGAAAGTGAGAGATAATTTGCTACAATGAAATATGGTGGTAGCCTAAACACATGACATGTGTATCCCACCATCTCTTCCTTATCTTTTTCATGAGAGATTCATCAAGAAAGAGAGAGAAGGTTTAGTTCTTTCATTTTGCTTCCCACAAGGCTTCCTTCTCTTCTTTTCCGTGAGTAAATAGAGAGAGAGAAAGAGAGGATTTGAGGCAGAGCAGTAAATGCAAAGAGTGAGCTGTGGAGAGAAAGACCGTGAAGAAGAACAGAGTAGGGCGACGATGACTGAGAGGTAGATGATGTTTAGAAAAAAAATTTTATGTCTCTATGCTTGCGTGAATGTTCTTCACTTTTTGGTTTAAAATTCTTATAAATCAAAGTCTATGAGACCGGATGGTGAGTTAGAAAGATCAAAAAGAAAGTTTTTAGGGATTAAATTATGATATGGTTGTTCTGTGTTTGGAAAAAAAATTGGGTAAATTTTACTCTATCTGTACAGTTGTTGTAAATCCTCTTAAATGCATCACTTACGTCCTTCTAACAGAGTAATAGCCATTTCCCCCATTTGAAAGAAGAGGATAGATGCTAAAATGTTTATAGATGATATTGTGGGTATGGCTTATAGTAGGTTATAATTGATGTAAACTACAGTGTGCAATAACTAGTAAGTTTAACTATGTCTAGCATGAGACTTCATATGTTGCTTGAGAAAGAAAAAAAAATGACAGTAAACTATAGGGACTAAACTGAAAATATTAAAAAGTTTACTGGGATTGATTTAATTTTAGAAAAAGATATATTCTTGATCTATAGAGCTAGATGAAGTGAATTGTGAGCTTAAATCAAGTAAGGGAAATAAGGAAAATTTATTAAGGAGAGCTGTGAAGGGAAAATAGGACAGTTTCAATGCTCCTGATTTTATGTGATTTTGAATGGCTAAATCAATTCATAAAACCATGAAATTTTTGTGAGAGATTCTTTATATTGTGATAATCTAATTTGGAAATTTTCAAGTTCATTAAAATTAGTTTGTTGAATCGAATAAACATGGGAACAACACTTTATTCAGTGCAAAGGTATTTTAAATAGGTGTGAGTTTTGGATTTTACGCAATAACTAAACGACCTTATTTTGACTTGAAAATTTTATGATACCTAGATAAGACCTCATACTAATTGTCTACCAAATTTCATAGCATTTGGCTAAGGTTTGATAGGCTTATTAAATAGAAAGTCATAACTCATACAGATTTGGATAGTTCTGACCTTTGGTCAATAATAGGGTATTTATAGGGGACAAACGATAGAATTAAATTATGAAATTTTTATCCTATCATGTCAACATACAAATAAGGATTTCTAACAAATTTCAAAATTTTCGGAGCTACAGTTTATTCCCAGAAATTTCTTAAAGATTGGTTATAATTTTAGCTTCAAAACAGAATAAAGCAAGATGATTAAATAGCCTATGTTCTGATTTGGTGTTATGTCTTTACTTGGCTTGTTCTTTAGGTCTTTGATGAGTTCTTTGCCATTTATCCTATGATTTGAAGTGTAGAATTTTAGCTTGGAATCAAGGTGAGAGATCCTACCTTATCATGTTTGCTTATTTTATGTATATATTAAAAATGTACTATAAATATATATATGTGACATGAAATTGATACATTCATGTTATGTATTGAAATGTGCAAGTGTAAGACTGTTGTGAACTTTTCCTTAAATGAAATGCATATGGTTGCCTATGTTTGTATAATGTGGTTGTGTTTGATCTTGAAAGAAAGGGAAATGATGTTTATGGGATCCCATGGAATGAAATAAGGGTGGAATGAAATCATTATGGCCACGTGGTATTGAATATGATATTAGTTTTTTTAAGGACATGGTGAAATAAGGTTGGACTACATATTTGTCCTTTTGAGGACAGGGGTGAAATAAGGGAGGATGCGGCTGGGGCCGTGGGCAACAGCCACTTATTGTGGATGGGACCCGAAAAATGTCTGAGAACTTAAATTGGAATTATATGAATTGTTTGAAATGTGATTTGGCTTGATCTTGAATGTGTTTGTTAATAATTGCAAGGTGATTTTAATGTGTGTGTCTTGATAAATATCTTGTACACCAAAACTTAGATGATTGTACTATTAGATCAATTATGTGTATCTGCATGTATATATATATACTTATATTATGTGTAAATGAGGTAGGATTCTCTCAAGTAGAAGCTGTCTTCAATTTTAGGTATGGAGGATTTTCTAGTTTGATGATGTACACGCCATGATTACCTTCCTAATTGTTCAGGGTAAAAGTATAATGCTTAAGTCTTACAATAAGTTGTATAAATATAGAAAAGCTTTGCAATCGGGTAGGTTCGTTCTACGATGTAATATGTATGACTATAGCGTGTATGGGAAACTCGGTTTAGCTATACTTTCTTATATTTTTGTGAGAAGAGAAATAGTTCTCTTATTTTAATTCTTAAATTGTGTAATTTAAATTAATTGCGTTTAAAAGAATAACCAAAATAAAGATTAGTATTGTGCTTAAAAGAGAAATAGGCTTACGGAGGTGAGGTGAAATTCATCTTCTGTGCCGGTCACATGCTTAGATTTTGGGGCGTGACAAGACCGATCCCATTTTCCTAAGCACATTTACCATACAATGACATCACTAACAAACCTCAACCAAATAGGTACAACATAAGCAAGTTGCCCCTAAAGACCTAACAGCTTACTCTAATCTTCCTCATGCCAAGTTTTATCTCACTATGGTGTCTCCTCCAGGAGAACCACATCAATTGCCTTGGTTCCCTTAACTGGGTCTGACTATATTAGCGTCAGTTGGAAAATAAGATCGAGTATACACTTTAACTCAAATCAATCTAACCACTTCGGCATCTATTTCTCATAGTACAACCCATATCCTAGCCCTTAGCTTATCTCACGTGAGCATATTCCCCCCTCATACTCCCTTCTTCCTAACGTCTCCTTAACCCTTCAACCTCGATTATATAACTTCAACTCAAAATAACTTAGTTGAAGTACCTGCCTATACACGGCCCATCTAAAATACCATCAACAATTAAGAGAATAGATCAAACACCAATTTACATAGGTGTTGATTCACAAACACCCAAACTCGTCACTCCACTTAACTAACCACCCAAGCTACAAAGAATGCCCACACTTCCCGCTGATATGCATTTCCTATTCTCAACAAATGCATAACAATATACGCACACATGAACAATGTTTAGATTATTCCTACACCATACCATTTTCTCCAAATCTTCCCTAACAAACTTGTTTCCATAATTCATTAAAATATATTAATGAAAATTTGTGCAAATTATATACACAGGCGCCCACAGAAGAAATTCTAGCAAGTTTTATCTGACTTGTAAATATATAACTATATTTATAAAACCATAGTGCATTGACAAGACAAGTCTTATCATACCTTTCTGATTTAGTAATTGATACATTGGTTCCCCACTTACCATTTACAACCCAATTACAAATACATATATGAACAAATGCATACATTTCATCAAACAAATAAATTTGCATTTCACAACAGACCAAATCTGAAATAAATTATCACGAATAGTTACACATCACATGGAAATCCTGTGTTTCCACAATACATAACCATACACGCACCCATCTCCTTATAAAAAATATTTACAACCACTCAAGTAGTAGCGTAGCAAAGCTACATCTGAGCTCATAAGCTCCTTGGGCTTCAAGGATTTCTCCTCCATCTGGAGCCAAAATCCTGCACATAAGAACAAACACTTCTCTAATTAAATAAATAACTTTTGACTAACTTCACCAATGAGTAAGTCACAAAAGAGACACAACCCTATACAATGGCTTTTATGGAACCTGTATCCATGGTCATGCTGCGTAGTACACAATAATGGGGAAGGGCCTATAAAGAACATTTTGCTCTGTAATCTATAGGAGACTTAAACAAACTTTCCCTTTGATATTATTATGTAATGCCATGAAAAATGGGCACGTGACTTAACACACATATTAAGGTGTACCTTAGTGATAGCATATAATTTTCCTGAATAGCCCTAATATCTACAATTAAGAAAGCGTAAATTTATAATAAAATAAATTTACATATTACTTTCTTTTAATTCCCATAGCATCGAGAATTATACTTACAATTAAAATGCAGACCAAATTGAAGAAAAATAAATAAATAAATCCCTAAAGCACAACATAACCTGTGGCCTATGAGATTACAGAGCATTTTACTAGGCATATAGCCCAAAAAATTGGTTCAACAAACCCTCCAATAAAAATGGAGTATATCTCATTAAGCCGCTAACTTCCAGCAGTTTCCCAATCTCCTCAGCTACTAAATCTAAAAAAGATAACAACAAAAAGAGTGAGTTTATCAAAACTCAGTGAGTAGGTGACTGTGCAATAAAATAAAGCACAAGTACAAATCCCAACATCATTATCATAATTAGATTGCACACCTTGAGCACGTAACAATATGAAAGTATACATATATAACGTACTGTACCACGCAACCATAACCCATGACCTTTATGCGAGTCTACATTCTCACAACCATTTGTAAAATAATTCTCAAGCACATAAAAACATAAGTAAACATCCACACCGAAACACATTATGCAACAACCATATACATTGTGTTTCCGCATCCTCCCTGTACTTACCATATTGAGACTTAGTCCAGAATTTTTACTTCATACTGTTATTGCTCAATGAGTTTATTTCAAAGGTCCACCCCTCTGTTCCCACTTATCTTAGAGGTCCACCCCTCTATTCGCACTCTTCGACATTCACCCAAAGGAATATCCACATCATTAGGTTACTAGCTGGTTCCCTCACATAGTATGAATATACAAACAATAAATGCAATGCATTTCCCGCACTTACCTCGTTGAGACTCTGTCCAGAATTTTCCCTTGGGTTACTGGTTTATTCTAGAGGTCCACCCCTCTATTCTCACTCTCCGACATTCTCTCCAGGAATAACCATATCCTTGGGTTACTGGCCGATTCCCTCTCGTGGGTCTACATTCCTACATAATTATTTTCTTTTCCCTTTTCCTTTGTTTATGAAATGCATTCACATAAACACCACACAACACATACTACATCAGCTTACTACTTTATGTACAAATAAACATTAAACTCCCAATCTCACCAAGTAAATCCTACAATCATTTAAAGAAATTCCCTAGTCTAATTAATTTCACTAACTAGGAAATTTCATTAATTTATTTCTAACTATAGTGTGAATGAGGTTTATATTGAACTTAGCTAATTTTAATAAAAACTTAAGTGACAAGGTCACTTACTCACCTTGATATCGACAAGGTTTACCGTATAAGTCCCGGGAGACGAAGTTAATAAATATCCCAAGTCACCCAAAACCAACTAAAATCAATAATTAAATCAAACGAGAAAAATCCTCACCACTAACTCTGACCTTTGGTCACTCATTTTGGTCATAACTCTTTTCCAGTAAGTAATTTCTAAATAAAACTTATAACATTGGAAACTAGACTCAAAGAACTTTTCAACGATATAAAGGTTGTTATAAATGGAGTCTAGATGAAAGAGTTATGACCATCTAAAAATAGATTAAGAAAATACATTGTTGCCTAGCCTCGGTATGGCTGGCGCCTGGGCGCCATACACACACTTGGCACCTGGGCGCCACATACACACTTGGCACCTGGGCGCCATGATCACGACTCATATGATTTAGCCTCAGATTTGGCTCAAATTTACCCAATTCTTCATTGTTTTTCATGATTTCTTCTATGGGTTCACATCCTTGATGTCTAAAAAGTATTTAGACACCAAAACCCCCCAATTTTAACTGACAAATGAAGCCACAATCTCAATTTTACTCTAAATAGTCTTAAAACTAGAAAATAAGAAAAAGTTTGAGAAATCAAAATTTCTACCTCGATTCCTTGCTTTTTCTACATTGCTTAGCCATCAATGACTCGCCCTACCACCTGAGAAAGGTTCACTAAAGCTAGTTGGAGGATATGGAGTGGAGAGGGGTAGAGAGAACGAAGAGATAAAAAGAGATAAGAGATGAGGAGAGAGAGACGAAAGTTAAAAATGAAGAAAAGGAATGGGCCTACCTATATATATATATACCTGCCCAGGGTGCAATTACTACTTTGCACCCTGGGTTAACCTCAATAATGGCAAACCCATAATTTTTCTAATTTAGACATTTCCTACATCCTAGGTACTATCTTAATTCCTTATTTTATTTTAGTCCCTTTCTGGACTCCATAAGTACCCAGCTGCCTCTTCGTCTCATGATTGCTTTCTTTCAATTCCATAGCCCCTACCATGAAATTTCCTCTTCCTCTAGTATTTCCTCAAATCTCAAAAAAAATATTTGTAATAAAATACCCAGTCTAGTTATTTATCTTCATTTCTATAAATAATATTTAAAAAGAATAAATTAAATATGAAAAATTAAAAATGATCAAATATTTCCATTAAAATAACGAAAATTTTCATTATAAAAATAGTATTACTACCAATTACGTGACCCCAAAATTGGCGGGTATTACATTCTTCCTTCTCAATAGAATTCGGTCCTCCGAATTGAAAAACTCATCACAAGACTCGAAAGGCGCCACCTCAATCGACAAGAAGCGACATTCCCTAGTTTCCATAAAAAAATTGAAACATATACACTACTCCTCACATAGCCTCACATTCTTCAGAACTGAAATGAGAACTATGATCTCCTGTTGCTATACAACTCTGGTATACCATGGAGCTCCATAACTTCCCTCAAGAGCCTCGCCAATCATACACTTAGAACTAAGCATACCATATACACAAACCTATACACAAATAAAAAATTATAGAACACATGCAACCTACCAGAAGGTATTATCTCGCTCGTAAGTAATATCCCACCCACAGGTGATATCCCGGCCTATAGGCATCATTTTGCCTGAAGGTTATATCCCCCGCCACAGGCGTACTGTCCCTCTGGTACAACTATCATCCTGAGCTCTAGCTTATGCCAAACCATGGCAACTGCCATCTTAGCCCCAAGAGTGTACCATGAGACCTCATCCTATTCTCATGAAAACCAAAATATGTGTCCAGCCTCTTAGGTCATACCCATAATCATAACATGTGTCTAGACTTTCGGGTTGTACCTTCAGCTATAAAATGCATCTGGTCTCTCAGATTATACCTTCAACCATAATATGTATCCTACACACAAAATAATTTAAGCAATCACATAATGTACCCTTCCCATATTCCCATTTCCTAAGCCTTATGGCTCTCAGGTGCATCCCTCTTGATCCCAAACCACGTTCCCCATTCTAGCAACCACCAGTTTCAAATCTCAAGAGTACACCACCCCATTTCTATATCTCTATCCACTAATTACTTGACTAGCTTAAGTCCTAATATAGGCTGGTCCTGAACTCTCACTCTTTCCTAAACATTAGCCTCTGAGTCTCGACGACATTAGTTAACTATGGTCATTATGAGGCCTATTTTAGGAAACTGGTTCATAAGATGAACCCCCTGACTAGTCTCCTAACTTAAACCCCCAATTCTGAGCCTTACCGGACTGATGGATGCACTAAGATTGTCCCAATTCTCAGTTCTTTGGGTCATGTTTGTAACCAATAACAGGTCAACAGTAACATGCCTACTACCATACTATAATAAGTTACAAGCCAAAACCTTTAACCCAAAACAAAAAACTAATACTAAGCCCATTAAAGCTCACCATATACTTCCTCATCGACATATTCTCTCTAACCTCTAGTTCTTATAAGATTTCTTCCTTCGGGACTACCCGAATGAACTCATATTTGGGATCTTTACATAATTACACGTATACCCACACTCCATGCATGCTCATATGCCAGTAACTATGCTTCGACACCTATCTTCACACACTCCTCCTCAACCCAACTCTTGTATTACCTAGGTTCTCCTGCTAACATCAAAGAGCTTAAGTTGAACTTGAGCTCACCTCAAGCCAGGTTCATGGCACCATTTCCTTACCCTCAACATAAAAACAATCGATGCTCACTCTGCCAACATATAAAGATCCTTAACCATTCTCAGTTGTACGTATCCTACTCAATATGTTACATATTCACCAATATGTACACACTATGCACTATAGGCCCCATTTTTTATAAAAAGGTAGGCCAAACCTCCTGTTAATCTCTGGCACTATACTTTTACCACCACATCTACTCAACTTAGATGGCACCCATGCCTGATGTAAATGGTCTTCCCAACATCTATTGTACACCAATATGTCGTCAAAGAAGACTAAGACAAACTTAGGCAAGTAAGGTTTGAAAGTTGATTCATAGTGGATTGAAATGTGGCGAAGGCATCTATTAATCCAAATAGTATCACCAAATACTCATAGTGCCCTTCATGATGAAAGGCAGTTTTATCTACATCTTTATCTCTTATACGAATCTGATCGTATCCTGACTTAAGATCCAATTTTGAAAAAAATTGAGACCCATAGAGTTCATCAATAAGTTTGTCCACCATTGGAATTAGAAACTTATCTTGCACCATTGCTTTATTCAAAGCTCTATTGTCACACACATCTTCCAAGATTCATCCTTCTTTTTCACCAAAATAACTGGACTAGAAAATGGACTCGAACTGTTTCTTATAATGCCTAGTTTCAACATCTATTAAACTTGGCATTCTATCTCATCATTTTAATGATGAGAATACTGGTATGGTCTCACATTAATAGGTTCAGTACCCTCCCTTAATACAATTGAATGAATAATATCCCCTTTTAGAGGTAAACTTGACACCTCAGTAAAAACTTTAGGGAACTTTATCAATAAATGCTCTACACACTGCCTTTGCTGAATTGGTAATTGATCTACTTCATTGCCATCCAATTTTGTTCCCCATATTCCATAAAACCTCATCCACTAATTTAGTAGAATTATTCATCATCTCTAACAATAAATCTGAATTACTCATTTTCCCTTTGCACGCTTTGCCTCAATTTACTACTAATTTAGCAGTTGTTCCTGTAGAGTTAAACATCATGGTCCTGGCACTCCAATCCATTTCCACCTTACCTAAGGTTTCAAGCCAAGCCACACCCAGAATCATATCTACTATTCCCAAATCAAGAATATATGCATCCACCACAATTTCATTATTTCCCACTTGGAGAGGCAATCCAGTACACTTCCCTTTAGTAAACACTTTATGACCATCTCCTAACCGAACCCCAAAATGCTTGGCATAATCTACAGGAATATTCAAACTTGTCACTATCTGAGGGGCCATGAAATTATGAGTGGCTCCACTGTCCACCAAAACCAAAATTAGTACTCCCTTCAAATCTTCCTTCAGTTTCATTGTACACAGAGTTGACACTTCTGGTCCCATCGCTCCCAGCAACCCCATTAGTTTACATTCTAAACATTCCCCTTCTCTGTTCTACTTAACTTATAATGCCAAAATCTCTGCCTTCTTCACAGATATCTTGTGCTCATCCTAACCATATGATCAGTCCCTTGAAATCCAGGAAGTTCTACCTTCTTCACAGATATCTTGTGCTCATCCTAACCATCTTGCATTATCCCTGTTATTAGTGGTCTCACATTGTCTCTTGTTGGTCTCTTCGATGAAGCTGACGATATGTCAATAGGAATGGTACTCCCATGTCTTCCCTTTATCCTTTTTCCTCCTTGTTTGTTGATCTCCTTCAATATGGTTTGATGTTCCATCATTAATTTCTGCATCTCTGTTTGTGCTTTTTTCATATCCATTAAGGCTATTCTAAACTCACTCATGGTTCCTTCTAAGTCTTCTATTTGAGGACCCATAGCCTCCAGATTGGTCAAACGCACCTCCATGGCTTCTCCTTTGTTTGATGGTTTTGGCGATATCTAATCCGGCAAGTCAGACCAATTGATAAAAACTCAGAACTAGGATGAAGATTAAGGGCAAACCTGGTGCTACAAAGCTCCCGCTATGAGCGGGGTCCAGGGAGGGGCCGGATCCACTTTGTGGATCTAATGTAGGCAGCCTTACCTTGCAATTTTTGCAAGAGGCTGATTCCACGGCTCGAACCTGTGACCTCCAAGTCACATGGCAGCAACCTTACCGTTGCGCCGAGGCTCACCCTCAGAACTAGGATGAAGATTAAATTGATAAAATGAGAAATTACAAGAATGATTCCAGTAATACCTCCCCAGAGTTGTTGCTTAAGCACAATACCACACTACCATATATTCTACCCAAAACTATATTGACAACTTTTCTAGCATACCACCACACACACACCCCTGCTGCACTATAATGCCCTCCATTACAAACCCATGCATCAAATTACATTCATATCCCTTTCCTTTTCTTCCTTCTCTCATACACCTGCCACACTTTGGGCCTATTCATTTGGCCCAACATGTGGCCCACATTCTCACTTGGGTCATGGTCATCACACTGTGTTATAGACATGCCCATATGTTGTTGGTGGTGAGAAAGGCTTCCCTGTAGAATATGGATTGTTTGCTAATTGTGTAGGTTAGTAATTTGTTTGACAAGTGATGGCTATTTGTAAATTGTACCCTGATTGTAGTTGGAATTGAGTTTTTTTTTTTTTTTCAGTAGTATGGATTGTTTGATGAATCATGGTGTCATGAGATATTGGTCCTGCTAAAACATGCCTTGCATTTTATTAAGTTCCGTCTTGGTTGGGTTGGAATTGCTTGTAACCTTCTGTGATTGACTTCTTAAATAAGGCAAAACTTATAAAAAAAAGTTTCAGATTGCATGCAAGGGCTATTTTCACTCACTCAACAGGAAAAGAGAAAAGGAAGCATGTCCTCGAGAAAAATAACCTGTGAATTAAGTATTTGTATCTCAGCATGTACGACTATTAATGATTTAATGAGTAGCTCTGCATTCTACATTAAGGTCCCTTGCAATTTTCAGACTTACTAACACATGTAGCTCATTTTTAAGTTACCCAGTGCCTGTTATTGTCAATTTATTTATTGGCTTTTAAAGTCAAGACATTGACATATATGTTTTTGCTTCATTTTATAGCTCATTAGACAAATTGATTTAATAGATTTATTCCATTCATCGTAATTTGTACATTGAAAATTATAAATGTTATCCTTTTATTAATGGTTCTTTTCCTTAAATTGTAATTACTTATTTACGTTAATAGTATGGTGTAACACTTCGCTCTATTATTCTATGTTGATGTATTGTAGAAGGGAAAAAAGTTCAATTTTTTTGCCCAAAAGGAAGATGCCATTATTTGTGTTAAAATTTCCCTATTTTACAAAAAAATATGTTTTCTTTTTGCACATTTCTGTTGTAAACATTTATGACATTGCTGTCATTGTACTTATTAAGCAGATTGGAAATAGTGGCAGCTTTAGCACTGAAGTTGCAAGTTCCCTGATGCAAAAATTTTGGCGTTCAGCCATGGCCTTAACTCCAAATTCTGATGATAATGAAACACAAAGGTTGTCTGAATTGTTATTGCCTGATTCCAATTTTTGGATTCAATTACCACTTAGTACTCACAAATTATTAATGACATGCTAGTTACAGAACAGATCCTTGAAAGTCGCTTCTGAGGGAGGGTATACTGCAAAATCTCTTCCTTATCTTTCGTCAAGCATGCCAAATTCATTTTTCTTCAAAATACAAGATAAGAAATACTTTCTTAAAGTCATGCGTATAAATACCTTCTGAAAGTTTGGAAGAGTGGACCAAATCAACATTAACTTACACCCAAGTCAAAGGGAAAAGCTGCTCGTCCATATCCTCGGAAAGCCTCCAAAAACAATAAGCTTTTTTTACCATATTTCGTTTCATGATTTTGCGTCAAGCTTTTTTTTTTTTTTTTCGGTTGCTTTCTTTGTTCTTCCAAAATGCCAGTGTCCTTTGGACACTATTGGGGCTGTGTATACATACTGAGTAATATATCATTGAGCCTTTTTTTTTTCTTGCCCATAAAGAACCTTTTGGGGTTGTGTATACATTAGGTTCAACTATTGTTTCTGCTATAATTATTGCTATTAAATATTGTGATTCATTATTAGGCTGACTTACCTCCACATTGAACTATTATAGCATCTAATGTTCAAAATATTTTGAACGACAAAATTGCAATTTTGCAATTGTGCAAGCTAAAAAAATTATAAGAAAAGTTCATTTTAAAATTGTAGCGACTTGAGAATTAGAATATAATTTTTGTTGGTAAATTAAATATAATTTTCATTCAAAAAATGAGTATAATAAGGAAAAACATTACCGATGAATCATATTGCTTCTTGAGCTAATAATTATTTGGAAACAATTATATACGTCTAGGCGGGGACTATTAAAAAAATTAATGAATTTAGATACTATCTTTGTATTTAGCTGAAATGGCGTACATCTTTTAATGAATAGATAGTGAAAATTTTGTCTTAATTTACCCAGTTGCTATCCCTAAAATTGACCCATAATTTGGGTCTATTGGTGTTTTCTTCCCCTCTCAAAACAAGTTGGATTATAACCATATATGTTTTAAGCTCATTAGGCTCATGTTTGAAATACCAATAAAAAGAAAAGTATCAAATCTTGGATATCTTTCTCAATTGTTTCCAACACACATTTTCTTTCTCAATTTTGACGTATTAAAATTAAAAGTTTAACTATGGATCATAAAAATCTATACTGATCATTAATTTTGAGTGTTAAGATTTGTTTAACGTATTGAATAAGATGGGATAAACCTAAGCAATAAAATTCCGGCAATGACTCATAAAAATTTCTATTATATTATATTATACATAGGTCTCACTAATAAGTTCTTACCAGTTATTAAAAAAAATATTTGACAATGTGCAGTAAGATAAATAACTAATTACACACTCTTTACTTTAACTCATTTAATGTAGTGTGTAAAGAAGTATTTCAAAGTTTATGTTAGAGGTCAGTAATTTTTTTTCAACTCTTTTTCATCCCTTATTCTTTGCTTTTCTTTTCATTAATTCGATGTTATTCACATTTTTAATCTTCAAGACATTATATAATGAATCATTTTATAAGTGTCTTAAAATGAGGTTAATGTGTCATTATTTTGTTAATATATTTTTTATATATATCTTAATATCTTTGATTTATTTGATAAGTGAAAATTGAAACATTTGCGTTAACTTGTATATAGCACGCGACACACACTAATTACAAGAAATAATGAAGGTATATGGACAAAATAATTTCTTGATATTAATTGCAACTAATATATATGAGAAAAATACACTTTACTCCCATGAAGTTTGTTCTATGTGTAGAAAACCCTCATGAAATTTAAAATTAAGCAAAAGACCCTTATGAATTTTCATATTGTGCCAAAAACCACCTGTCAGTTAGTTGACCGTTAATCAACTGACGGATAATGCTGACATAGACATTGAAACGCCACGTCAGCAGATGATTCATGTGCCACATCAACCCTCTTTTATTCAATTATCGTATCTAATAGAATTGCGACACATGGCATATGCTTAAGTTTGAAGAAAAATTAAAGTAATGCATACCCAACAGGATTTGAACTTGGGCTTGAATAAAAAAGAGAAGAGTTTAATACCATCTAATCACTAATGCATATTCAACATATTGCAAAATTTAATATATATATATATATATATATATATATAGAAACCTTTGTTATTGTAATCAAAATTCAAAACAATATTCACCAATTATTATATATTATAAAACAATAACAAATCTTATAATAAAAAAATATGCTATTATTTTATATAACTCATTTTAAATTATATAAAAATTAAAAATTTTAATAACAAATCTTATAATATAAATTTTATTTTTATTAAGTAAAATAATTATAAAAATATACTATGCATATTAAAATTATTTTTTAATATAAGATTTGATATTATAATTTTTACTAATAATTAAATTTTATAATATCAAATCTTATATTAAAATTTTATATTATAATGTCAAATCATTTTAAATTATATTAAAAATTAATTAAAAATAATTTTAATATGTATAGTATATTTTTATAATTATTTTTTAATATAAATTTTATTTTTATTAGGTATAAATAATAATTAAATTGATATTATATGATTTTTTATTAAAATTTTTAATTTTTATATAATTTAAAATGAGTTATGTAAAATAATAACATATTTTCTTATTATAAGATTTGTTATTATTTTATAATATATAATAATTGATGTATATTGTTTTGAATTTTGAATATAATAACAAAAGTTTCTATATATATTAAATTTCACAAATATATGTTGAATGTACATTAGTGACTAGATGGTGGAGAGTTTTTTCTTTTTTTATTTGAGTCTAAGTTCAAATCTTGTTGTGCATGTACTACTTTAATTTTTCTTCAAAACTAAGCATATGCCACGTGTCGCAATTCTATTGGATACGGTGATTGAATAGAAGAGTGTTGATGTGACATATGAATCATCTGCTGATGCGGCGTTTCAGTGTCCATATTAATATTGATCGTTAGTTGACTAACGGTCAACTAACCGACATGTAGTTTTTGACACAATATAAAAGTTTATATGGGTCTTTTGCTTAGTTTTAAACTTCATGGGAGTTTTCTGCATATAGGATAAATTTTATAGGGATAAAATGCATTTTTTCCTAGATGATTTTATTAATTGTAATAATTTTAAAGTAATAAACTGTTTTGTTTTAAAATTGAGATATTGGAATTATATTTTAATGGAGAGAATTGACTTTTTCACCTTTTAAAAAATATCATGAGAAATTATCCTATCCATACATCGTCACTGAATTAGATTATATTTTTAGATTATCTAAAATGAATGTTATTTTTAATTGTTAAAGTGATTCTTTTTATTTATTTAAAAAGTAACGATAACAAATTAAGGTAGTATAAGAACATTTAAAAAAAGTCCATCAGTTCATTGATATTATGAATAAATTTAAATTTCTCCCGAATATAAATATTTATCAGCTTTCATATTATTCCATAAATAGTCGCCATTATGATGATATCCAAAACCATTAAGAAGCATTATAGTTGTGCCTATAAAAAATCTAAAATTTAATAGGGGAATTTATTCAATTATAATTATTGGCTTACTTTATTTTTTGCTTTTGATTCACCTAAATTTACCAAAATGCCACTACCTTGGGCCACTCTGAAAATTCACGAACTACGAAGGGCAAGCCGACAAATACAGAAACAATTCAAACGGGTAATTAAAGGAAATTCACGACCGCCTTTGGGTTGTTTGAAGGAAGAATGTAACGGTCGCAGCGTCGCCGCGCTCGAAAACACGTAGCTAGAAGAACTCCGGATAGGCGCACAAATGGCCAAGTACTCTCATAAATCTCTTTCCATCTGTAGAGAAAAAGCGACAACGCAGCTCAGTCCAGTTTTTATTGAGAAAATGAGCATACGTTACTACTATATACTTCACTTTCCCCCGGTTGAGTTACTTTGTCATCTTCTTTTCCTTGATTTCGCTCCCAAATTTTCACCCTTGGACCTTCACAATTCCTCTGAAATCAAATGGCTGCTTCAGCATCTCCAGTCGTCTGCTCCATTTGCTTGGACGAGGTCTCTGACAATTGTGACAGAACCGCTGTGACTCTCAAGTGCTCGGATAAGTTCCACCTGGGTAAGACTCAGTGTCTTCAAAACTCTTAATTTCATATGTTTGATATCTGTAGCCTTTAAATCGATTATCGGCAGAATTTTTGCATCTCAAAAGGTCATGGAATTAGGATTTCTCTTTGTGGGTGGTTACTTATGGGCCTTTCCTTAAAACTTAAGCTATTGGGATTTCTCGGCTCTGGTCAGAACCTTTAATGCCCAACCATTCGGGAGTTCAGTTCTTGCCTCTTGCCACCTCCATTAACATGTTCTTGATTACTTTTAATAATGACTGTTGATATTGCCAAGCTTGCTGATTTCATTTTGTCCTTATTTGTGATTCCTTCATTCAGATTGTATTGGATCAGCCTTCAATGCTAAAGGAATTATGGAATGCCCTAATTGCCAAGCTGTTGAAAATGGGGTATGGAGGCGATTTGAGAATGAAAGTCCTCAACAAGCAGAAGACGTTGATCAGGATACCAACTGTGAATATGATGATGAGCTCACAATGGTAAACTCAAGGCTAATTCATCTTTATTTTATCTGCATTACTGCCAACTCTTATTGGTGTGAGTAAATTTTGAATTCTGTTTGTAAGAATTGTATTTGTTATTTCCTGTATGGCTGTATCAAGGCGGTAAACCTCTCTGTTGGATGAAATAAGTCATCAAGACTCACTGGAGGGTTGCTTAAGGTAGGTACAAGCTTCTGGGGTGTTTTCCTTAGCATTCATGTATTGGCATCAGATCAAGTTCAATGCTACATTTAATGCCTAGTTAGGCATCTCTTTGTGAACCAAAAGGTGCTAAGATGGAACATATGAGCCTTTTCAATGTTCATCAAACATGAATTAATGCTTGAATAGTTAACTTCTATGTTAATTTTGTTCCATATAATTATTTTTTATCCTCTAATAATTATTTCTTTTTTTCACAATTTTAATGCTTTACTTCACTCAGAGTGTTTTTTTTTGCAACTTGCCCCTTAAGGTGCTAAAATCCTTAGTGCCTTAATATTTCTAGGAATAAGATAATGGTGCCTAAGCTTAAGAACCTAAAAACTAAAACACGAGGTATAGATACACTTGCAACATCATTAAATGGTAAACTTTTGAGGGTAAATGTCACATCCCAAAAATTGAGCATGTGAAAAGATACTACTTATTTGATATAATTCTCAAACATACGTTATATACATATATTCTGTAAGGTTTTACATTCAACCTTAATCATTCATTCCACACTACAGAATTATATTCATCTGATAAGCAAATATAGACATACATAGTCTGATATTTCTATCTCATCGCAAGCCTAGGAGACCTATAGAAAGTACAGAGCGTTTCTAATATCCACATTAATAAGTACTGGTGTCCCACCAGACAGAAATAGAGAATAATCCCAAGGGGCTTCTAATCTTCAAACGGATACTCTTGTTCTTTATTTTCTGTATCTGAAAAAAATAATCATAGGGAGTGTGAGTTTATTTAAAAACTCAGTAAGTAAATAACTGTACTATATAAAATATCAAAAGTACAAATACCACATTTACTCATATAATTAATTGTCTTATACATCGAGTAGTATGGGACTCTAACCCTTTCAAACTCATGAATAAGATTTCATAGATATACACCGAGTAGTATGGGACTCTAACCCTTTCAAACTCGTGAATAATATCTCATAGGTATACACCGAGTAGTATGGGACTTTAACCCTTTCAACTCGTGTATAGATTTCATAGATATGCACTGAGTAGTATGGGACTCTAACCCTTTCAAACTCGTGTATAAGATTTCTTAGATATACACCGAGTAGTATGGGACTTTAACCCTTTCACACTCGTGTATTAGATCCCGTAGATCTTTACTCATTAATAAGATAGTGAGAATTCATCACATAGTACAATTGTCATGAAATAAATAATTTCTACATACTCTTATTTCTATTGATCATCATATACTCCCATATGAAAAATTAATTGCTTATTATCCAAATAATATTGTAAATGGGACTTATATTGTACTTTGACTAGTAATATCAAATTAGCTGAGCAAGGTTATTCACTCACCTTGATGTTTGTCCAAGTTTACCTTGTTTCACACTGGAATTTGTGTAGGAAAATTTCCTAGTAAAATATATTACAAGGAATCATAAGAAATGAAACAAAATCACGAAAATACGTAAAATTTTCTGACTGCTACAGTAACGGGTTGCTACAGTACGGTTTGCTACAGTAACAGTTTGCTACAGTGTCGTTTCGCTACAGTGCCGTTGACTGCTACAGTACCGTTGACTGCCGACACTACAGTACTGCTACAGTAACTCGAAGAAAATTTTCCAGATTTTGTTTCGAAATTTCTGGTTGCTACAGTAACTCGGTTTTTGCAGAAATTTCTAACAATTTCATCCTTTCCCTTTCTTGTTTCAAAACCAAAATTTCAACTCTTTTAACCGATTATAACTCAAATATAACTTTTAAAACAACTGAGATTCATGAATTATCATCAAAATCTTCAAGAACAAAACCTCCTCTGATCTTCTACATAAACTGAAATTTAAGGAAAATAATCGGATTAAAGCTTACCTTTGATCCTTACAAAGCTTTTGAACCGAACAAATAATCGAACTTCTGAAGATCAAGGAAAGGATTTGAGAAGAAACTGAAGAACTGAGAGAGAACTGCTTTTCTGCCTTCCTTCGGCTGAGTGAAAAAAATGAGGGGTACTATTGAAACTTTATATTAAATATTTCTAATGGGTTATTCAATAACCCATGGGTATCCATAACCCAACATCCAAACCCATCCAGTCAATTTACAATAAATGGACTAATTGACCATTCTGAAACCACTTTTCCATGAATTTCACCATTCTTAGAATATATCCCTCATTGTGCAAATATTTAGTCCAGTCATTTAACTCAGTTTTCATAAATAATATTCAAAGAGAACAATTAAATATGAAAATTAAAAATGACCAAAATAAATAACTAAAGTAACGTTGTAGAATTCTAAAATACTCTTAAGCGAATTATATTCTGAAATTAACGGGTATTACATTCTACCCCCCTTAAAAGAATTCGCTCCTCCGAATTAAAATCTTACCTCAAGTTTCAAATAAATGTGGATAGTTTTTTCACATCTCATCTTCTGCTTCCCACGTAGCTTACTCGCGAGAATGATTTCTCCAAAGAACCTTGACAGTAGGAATTTCTTTGGTACGTAATTTTTTGACTTTTCTATCAAGGATAGCTACTGGTACCTCTTCGTAGGTGAGAGTTTCATCAAAGTGAACTTCTTGGGGTTGAATGACATGAGAAGGATCAGGAAGATACTTCCGTAGCATGGAAACATGAAATATTGGATGAACTCCCTCTAGGTTGGAAGGTAGGTCTAGGCGATATGCCACATTACCCACTCTGTCTACAACCTCATATGGGCCAACATACCTCGGACTAAGCTTGCCTTTCTTCCCGAATCTCATTACTCCTTTCATAGGTGAGATTCGTAAGAAAACCATATCACCTATTGCAAATTCAAGGTCACGTCGTCGGTTGTCCGCATAAGACTTCTGTCTACTCTGAGCAGTTAACAACTTCTCTCTAATCAGTTTAACTTTATTTATATCTTCCTGTATCATCTCAGGTCCAAATATTTTGGTTTCACCAAGTTCAAACCAACCTATAGGAGATCGACACCGTCTCCCATATAATGCCTCAAAAGGTGCCATTTGAATACTGGCTTGGTAACTGTTGTTATAAGCAAATTCAATAAGAGACAAATGATCTTCCCAACTTCCACTGAAATCCATTACACAAGCTTTTAGCATATCCTCTAAAGTCTGAATTGTCCTTTCGGACTGTCCATCAGTCTGAGGATGGAATGCTGTGCTAAGATTGACTTTGGTACCCAAAGCCTCTTGAAAGACTTTCCAGAACCGAGAAGTAAACTGAGGTCCTCGATCTGATATAATGGATATTGGTACACCATGAAGTTTCACTATTTCTTTAACATAAATTCGAGCAAGTTTTGCTACACTGAAAGTGATATGAACAGGAAGAAAATGTGCTGACTTAATAAGTCGATCCACTATGACCCATATTGAGTCATTTCCTTTTGTTGACCGAGGTAAACCTACTACAAAATCCATAGTGATCCTTTCCCACTTCCATTCGGGAATATCTAGTTTTTGCATCAATCCAGATGGTCGTCGATGTTCAGCTTTAACTTGCTGACAAGTCAAACATCGAGCTACAAAGTCAGTCACATCTCGCTTCATGCCCTCCCACCAGTAAACTTGTTTCAAGTCCTGATACATTTTCACAGCACCAGGATGTACAACATAGGGCGAACCATGAGCTTCCATTAAGATTTCATGTTTCAAAGATTCAATGTTGGGGACACAGAGTCTCCCATTAAACCATAAAACTCCTTCTTCATCTACCAAGAAACTTGGTGCTAGACCTTGCCTTGCCTTATCTCTGATTTTGACCATATCAATGTCATTTTCTAAATTTACTTTTACTTTTTCAACAAGAGATGATCTAACTGTTAAATGAGCCAGAAATGTACCTGACTCAGTGATCTCAAAGAATACTCCATCAGCTTCCAATTCTTGTAGTTCATGTATTAGAGACCTCCTTATAGTGGCAATGTGAGCTAAACTTCCCATAGACTTTCGACTTAGAGCATCAGCCACTACATTTGCTTTACCTGGATGGTAAAGGATGGTACAATCATAATCTTTCAGAAGTTACATCCACCTTCGTTGCCTTAGATTGAGATCTCTCTGCTCAAAAATGTACTTAAGGCTTTTGTGATCTGTAAAAATTTGACAAGTCTCCCCATACAAGTAATGTCTCCAAATCTTTAGGGCAAACACTACAGCTGCCATTTCCAAATCATGAGTGGGGTAATTCAATTCATGCTTTTTAAGCTGACGTGAGCCATAAGCTATGACTTTACCATGTTGCATCAACACACATCCTAAGCCTATCTTTGAGGCATCACAGAATACAGAGTAACCCCCTGGTCCTGATGGTAGGATTAAGACTGGTGCAGAAGTTAAACACTCTTTCAATTGGGTGAAACTTTGCTCACATGAATCATCCCAAATGTATTTAACATTCTTTCGGGTTAACTTATTTAATGGGAGAGCTGTCTTAGAGAAATCTTTGACAAAGCGACGGTAATACCCTGCTAAGCCAAGAAAACTACGTACTTCAGACACAGTTGTTGGTCGAGGCCATTGTTTTACTGCTTCAATTTTACTTGGATCTACATGAATACCTTCTTGGGAAATAACATGTCCCAAAAATGTTACATGACTCATCCAGAATTCACATTTTGAGAGCTTTGCGTACAACTGATGCTCTCTCAAAGTCTGAAGCACTATTCTCAAATGTTCAGTATGTTCTTCATGACTCTTTGAATACACCAAAATATCATCAATAAATACAATTACAAACTTATCAAGGAATGATTTGAACACTCTGTTCATTAAATCCATAAATGCTGCTGGTGCATTTGTCAACCCAAAAGACATCACAAGAAACTCATAATGTCCATACCGTGTACGAAAAGCAGTCTTAGGTATATCATCACTCTTAATTCGTAACTGATGATATCCAGACCTTAGATCAATCTTTGAGAAGTATTTTGCTCCTTGAAGCTGATCAAACAAATCATCTATCCTTGGTAAAGGATACTTATTCTTCACTGTGACTTTATTCAGCTGACGATAATCTATACATAATCTCATAGAACCATCTTTCTTTTTCACAAAAAGAACAGGAGCACCCCAAGGTGAAAAACTTGGGCGAATGAACCCTTTGTTTAACAAATCTTCCAATTGTTCTTTGAGTTCTTTTAGCTCAACAGGAGCCATACGATAAGGTGGAATAGAAATTGGTCTTGTGTCTGGGACCAAATCAATACTGAACTCAATATCTCTTTCTGGCGGTAATCCAGGTAAATCTTCTGGGAACACATCTGGAAATTCATTAACCACATGAATGTCTTCCAACTTCTGTTCTTTCTTTTCTAAATCTTTGATAAAAGCTAGAAATCCCTGACATCCCTTTCGCAACATACGCTGGGCACTTAACATAGATATCATGTTGCAAGGTACATCACTTCGATCTCCTTGAAACACAAAATTACTCCTCCCCGGCATATTAAAGGAAATAACTTTGTCACGACAATTTATAGTAGCATGACAACAAGATAGCCAGTCCATCCCTAAAATCACATCAAAATCTAACATATTGAGAACCATAAGATCTATCTTAGTTTCCGTGCCTCCAACGATTATTTTACAAGAACGATAACATGTTTTAACCATCAAAGTCTCTCTCATCGGTGTGGAAACCAAGAATGGTTCTTTAAGAATAATCGAATCAAATGCAAATCTCTTGGCAAATAGGGGCGACACATATGAGTGAGTAGAACCAGGGTCAAACAAAATACGTGCAGCAAAAGTATTAACAGATAATATACCTGTAACTACAGCATTGGATGTTTGAGCATCCTGTCGGGTTAGAGCATATACTCTTGCATTTCCTCTGCCAGCAGCTTGTTTTCCACGGTCACCTTGGCCTCTTCCAGAACCTCTTCCCATACTACCCCATGTTGAAGGGGTTGGTGTTTGAGTAATAGATTGTGGTCGAGGTGGCAAAGTAGACCCTTGACCTGGTCTTGTCATGAGCTGAGGGCACTCCCTTATAAAATGTCCTTTTTGTCCACAGTGAAAACAGCCTGTACCAACAGTGTTTAACCTGCATTCTCCGAAGTGAAACTTTCCACATTCAGGACATTGAGGTTTTTCCCTTCTACCTTGAGTACCTCCTCTACTAGAAGAGCTAAAACCACCCCTGCTCTCTGAACGAGGCTTAGCCACACTGGTTGTAGAATAAGTTGACTTAGTAGGAGTGGCTGGAGCATTTTGTGACGCAGTAAAGGGTTTCAAAGTCCCTGAGTCTTCCCCTTGATCAAAAGATCTTCTATATCTAGCTTTCTTCTTTTGACGATATTCTTCTTTATTCTTTGACCTCTTTTCCATTCTTTGGGCCACATCAACAGCCTCTGAGTACGAAGAGTAATCGTTCATATTAGAACCCACTTGATCATATAAGGCATCACGAAGCCCTTCCACAAACTTTTCTATTTTCTTCCTTTCAGAAGGAATAATTTCAGGGGCATATTCAGATAATTTAACAAACTGAGCTGAATACTCGTCAACAGTCATGGTTCCCTGCCGTAGATACAGAAAATCTCTGGCCCTGGATGATCGTTCACTTGCCGGAAGAAATTCATCCATAACCAATCTGTAAAATTCTGTCCACATAACTGTCGGTGCGCCTTGAATTCTAGCTTTCTTCCAGTTCCTCCACCATTTACCAGCCCTACCTTTTAACTGAAAGGAAGTGAATTCTACCTTTTGAGTAGGAGAACACCCTATAGCATCACATATTGCTTCACAATCTTCAAGGAAACATTGTGGGTCCTCTTTGGGATCTTTCCCTGAAAAAGTAGGAGGCCTCATTTTCTAGAATTCAGACATTCTTACCTCTCTTACATTAACTCCTCCCGCTAACGGAGCTGGTGGTACATTTTCAGCTTCAACAATAGGAGGATCCACTGGCAGGTTAGCTTGTGCAGCTCGACCTCTCATTTCAGTCTCAAATCGGTCAAATCGTTCATTCATCAAATGAATCACATGTGCAATAGTTGCATTACCGACGTGAGCATCAGGTTCGACTCTTCTTGCTTGCTCACTAGTTGCGCCCTCAGTACTTTGAGCATGTAAACTATCACCACGGTTAGAATCATCTTGCACATGTACTGGTGGATTTATGGCCCTCCTTGGACCCATATGCTCATTATTATTAGAAGATCCTTCTGACATTGATATGTCACAGATCTACACACATAACAAACAATTTTCAGACATAAACAAAATATCACTTACTAAACCCACTGAGAAGTTATCTATAAAATGACGTTATACTCTACAAGGTCTTTTATGGAACCTAATCCTATGGTCATGCCGCGGGTCATGGCAATAGGGAAGGGCCCACAAAGATCACTTTGCTCTGTACTCTATAGGGGACCTATAAAACCTTTCCTCTGATACCAAATTTGTCACATCCCAAAAATTGAGCATGTGAAAAGATACTACTCATTTGATATAATTCTCAAACATACGTTATATACATATATTCTGTAAGGTTTTACATTCAACCTTAATCATTCATTCCACACTACAGAATTATATTCATCTGATAAGCAAATATAGACATACATAGTCTGATATTTCTATCTCATCGCAAGCCTAGGAGACTTATAGAAAGTACAGAGCGTTTCTAATATCCACATTAATAAGTACTGGTGTCCCACCAGACAGAAATAGAGAATAATCCCAAGGGGCTTCTAATCTTCAAACGGATACTCTTGTTCTTTATTTTCTGTATCTGAAAAAAATAATCATAGGGAGTGTGAGTTTATTTAAAAACTCAGTAAGTAAATAACTGTACTATATAAAATATCAAAAGTACAAATACCACATTTACTCATATAATTAATTGTCTTATACATCGAGTAGTATGAGACTCTAACCCTTTCAAACTCATGAATAAGATTTCATAGATATACACCGAGTAGTATGGGACTCTAACCCTTTCAAACTCGTGAATAAGATCTCATAGGTATACACCGAGTAATATGGGACTTTAACCCTTTCAACTCGTGTATAGATTTCATAGATATGCACTGAGTAGTATGGGACTCTAACCCTTTCAAACTCGTGTATAAGATTTCTTAGATATACACCGAGTAGTATGGGACTTTAACCCTTTCACACTCGTGTATTAGATCCCGTAGATCTTTACTCATTAATAAGATAGTGAGAATTCATCACATAGTACAATTGTCATGAAATAAATAATTTCTACATACTCTTATTTCTATTGATCATCATATACTCCCATATGAAAAATTAATTGCTTATTATCCAAATAATATTGTAAATGGGACTTATATTGTACTTTGACTAGTAATATCAAATTAGCTGAGCAAGGTTATTCACTCACCTTGATGTTTGTCCAAGTTTACCTTGTTTCACACTGGAATTTGTGTAGGAAAATTTCCTAGTAAAATATATTACAAGGAATCATAAGAAATGAAACAAAATCACGAAAATACGTAAAATTTTCTGACTGCTACAGTAACGGGTTGCTACAGTACGGTTTGCTACAGTAACAGTTTGCTACAGTGTCGTTTCGCTACAGTGCCGTTGACTGCTACAGTACCGTTGACTGCCGACACTACAGTACTGCTACAGTAACTCGAAGAAAATTTTCCAGATTTTGTTTCGAAATTTCTGGTTGCTACAGTAACTCGGTTTTTGCAGAAATTTCTAACAATTTCATCCTTTCCCTTTCTTGTTTCAAAACCAAAATTTTAACTCTTTTAACCGATTATAACTCAAATATAACTTTTAAAACAACTGAGATTCATGAATTATCATCAAAATCTTCAAGAACAAAACCTCCTCTGATCTTCTACATAAACTGAAATTTAAGGAAAATAATCGGATTAAAGCTTACCTTTGATCCTTACAAAGCTTTTGAACCGAACAAATAATCGAACTTCTGAAGATCAAGGAAAGAATTTGAGAAGAAACTGAAGAACTGAGAGAGAACTGCTTTTCTGCCTTCCTTCGGCTGAGTGAAAAAAATGAGGGGTACTATTGAAACTTTATATTAAATATTTCTAATGGGTTATTCAATAACCCATGGGTATCCATAACCCAACATCCAAACCCATCCAGTCAATTTACAATAAATGGACTAATTGACCATTCTGAAACTACTTTTCCATGAATTTCACCATTCTTAGAATATATCCCTCATTGTGCAAATATTTAGTCCAGTCATTTAACTCAATTTTCATAAATAATATTCAAAGAGAACAATTAAATATGAAAATTAAAAATGACCAAAATAAATAACTAAAGTAACGTTGTAGAATTCTAAAATACTCTTAAGCGAATTATATTCTGAAATTAACGGGTATTACAGTAAAAGGGTGATGATCCAAAACATGAAGCCCGCATTAAATATCTAAAGCGCAGTTCATGAACCAATTTGTGCACATATTCCCTTCTTGAAAGATATGGGTCACATAGACCTGCCAAGTTAACTTTAGCAAACAAAAAGATGTTATTGATTATCTTGTTATCCATTACTTTACTATAATGGTGACTTTAGAGAGGAGACTGCAATTAATTAGCCTAATAGAACTATATATGAGGATTTGACTAAAGTAAAGAATTCATGGATAGAACATTCACACGGTAGGTCAGCTCACTGCTTTTGGTTTACAGGCTTTGTGTATAAAAAGGGTAAAGATAGGAGCATTGGAGCAACATTTTCCTTAGCCATCATAAATCCATCAAGCACTAACCAAAGCTTAGCCAAGTAGAAGCTGCAATGGCTGAGGTTGCTTCCAAAACCACTCAGCAACCTTGTTTTGAACTTAAGGGTGCCTTTGCCTTTGTGTATCTTGGCACCATTTACATCAAGATGTTGGCCCCTTCGCACATTAAGGGCATCCATTGGATTTGACTTCTTCAAGTGCAAAGTTTCTTTCTTCACTTAAATGAGATTTGTCTTTCGATATTAAATGTATTTTTTAGCCACAACTGTTTAGATGTCAAGATCTTTGGTCTAAACAAAAGAAACTCAAGTGTTAGACATATTTTGAAGAAACAGACGAGAATTCTGAATAATTCTTATTTCTTAAGAAACTAGAGGAATTACAACCAAATATATAATCTAGTGGGACTGGTATTCACGTCCACATGGGAAGGAAACAAAATCCTATAATAATTAGGAATCCCACTAAACAAGGAAAAGCAACAAATACAATATTTAATTAAGGAAATCAAATACAATAAAAGGTTATTCTAAATGAAGAAAATAAATAACTTCATAATAAAGCATGGAAAGGTTCGAGACTCATTCTACACTCCCCCTCAAGTTGGCTTGTATATATTATATAAACCAAGCTTGGAGTTCAATTCATCAAAATTGGCACTTGGTAGTGCGTTGGTGAGAATATTAGCAATTTGAAATTTTGTAGGAATGTAGCTTAGTTGAATACTTCCAGTGTTGACTTTTTCTGAGATGAAGTGTCGATCAATTTCGATGTACTTTGTTTTGTCATGTTGAACAAGATTTTTTTGCTGTGCTAATAGCTGCTTGATTGTCACTAAATATCTTGATTGTGTCCTTTGTTTCAACCTTCAGTTCCTTCAATAGCCTTTGAAGCCACATCCCGTCACATAGTCCCAATGGAAGAGCATGATATTCAGATTCTACACTACTTCGAGAGACAACATCTTGCTTTTTTACTCCTCCAAGTGACAAGATTGCCCCAAACATATGAGCAGTAACCTATGGTGGACCTCCTATCAGTTAACTCTCCTGTCCAGCTAGCATCAGTATAGATTTCTACCCCACGTTTTTCAGATTTTTTGAAAAATAAACCATGTCCAGGAGTCATCTTTAAATATCTTAAAATTCTATTAGCTGCTTCCAAATGATCTTTGCTTGGGTTATTCATGTGTTGGCTCACTACACACTGACTGAGTAAGCAATATTTGGTCTTGTGTGTGATAGGTAGATGAGTTTGCCAACAAGTCTTTGATATCTCCCCTTGTCAATTGGACTACTTTCTTCACTTCTGCTAAGCTTCTTGTTGGGGTCCATGGGTGTGTAAATAGGTCTGCATCCAAGCAAGCCAGTTTGTTTTAAAAGATCCAAGATGTACTTTCTTTGGGATATGACAATTCCCTCCTTATACCTAGCTACCTCCATTCCCAAAAAATACTTGAGGGTGCCGAGATCCTTGATCTCAAATTCTGCTACTAGCATCTTTTTAAGATTAGCAATTTCCTCTGAATCATCACCTGTCAAGATGATATCATCTACATATACTATGAGAATAGCAATTTTGCCTTTTGGATTAGTTTTAACAAAGAGTGTATGGTCAGCTTGACACTGATAATATCCATTTGATATTACTATTTTTGTAAACCTATCAAACCATGCATGAGGAGATTGCTTTAAACCATATAAAGATTTTCTTAGCTTGCAAACTAAACTGTTGTTTGAGTTGTCTTCAAATCCTAGAGGTATATTCATGTAGACCTCTTCTTCCAAATCTCCATTCAGAAAAGCATTTTTAACATCAAGTTGGTATAAAGGCCAATCTTTATTTACTGCAAGAAGAGTAGAACACGAATAGCATTAATCTTAGCAATTGGTGCAAAACTCTCTTGGTAGTCAATTCCATATGATTGTGTGAACCGCTTTACTACAAGTCTGGCTTTGAACCTCTCAATACTTCCATCTGCTTTGTATTTGAGCGTGAATATCCATTTGCAGCCACAGGGTTTTTGCCATGTGGTAATTCTGTAAGGGTCCATATATTTCTTACTTTCTAGAGCCCAGATTTCTTCCTCAACAGCTTGCTTCCATGCTGGAACCTTTAGAGCTTCTTGGATAGAGTTAGGAACCTACACACTATCAAGTTTTGACACAAAAGCCCCGTAAGCTGGTAACAACTTCCCATATGCTATGTATATTTCGATTGGATGCCCAGTACACCCTCGGACACCCTTCCTGTGTGCAATTGGCTGATTAGAGTCATCAATCATTGCAACAATAGAGTCATGAGCCAAAGAATCCATACCATTGTGAATATCAATTGTAGGAGGCGAACTTGGTTCTGGTTCTTGACAATCCTAGGTTTGCATGGTGTCCTCTATATGAGCAGTTGGTCTTCTCCTTCTATAGACACAAAGTTCATGATTATTGTCAAGTTGAGGTTGATTGGAGACAATGAGGATAGTTTCAGTGATAGGATTTGGTTCAAAAATGGCTTGAGTGTCCTAAAGGAGATCCCAAATCTGATATTCTCTCAAATTCTTCCCTTGAATTTCAAATTTGGAAAAATAAGATTGGTCTTCAAAAAAGGTGACATCCATGGAGTTGTAAACTTTTTGAGTGACGGGAGAGCAGTTGTACCCTTTTTGATTAGAGGAGTAACCAAGAACAATGCACTTAAGAGACTTGAGATCAAGTTTGGTGCAATTTTGTTGATGGATGTGAACAAAAGAAGATTAGCCCAAAACTTTTAGTGGTAGGTTAGAAGAAAAAGAGTTAATATGAGGATATGCTTCCATGAGAATATTACGAGGAGTTTGAAATTTTAAAACTCAACTAGGCATTCTGTTAATAAGATAGGTGGCAGTGAGAATGGCTTCCCCCTAAAAATGTTTAGTTACATGATTAGAGAACATTATAGCATGAGCAACTTCAAGTAAATGTCTATTTTTCCTTTCCGCAATCCCATTTTGTTGTGGAATGTTAACACAAGAACGTATATGAATAATACCATGTTTGGAGAGATAAGGACCAAGAGTGGAATTAAAATAGTCCTTAGCATTATCTGTTTTAAGAACTTGAATATTACTTTGAAATTGATTGGAAATCATAGAATGGAAGGATTGAAATAGGGTGGCAGTTTCAGATTTTTCTTTCATAAGAAAGGTCCAAGTTGTTCTTGTATGGTCATCTATGAATGACAGAAACTAAGGGGCCCCATTTATATTTTTTACTCGTAAAGGTCCCCAAATATCATTGTGTATCACAGAGAAAGGATGTGGAGGCTTGTATTGTAAACCAAAGTATACATGTCTAGCATGTTTTGCAGGTTGGCAAATTTCACGTTGAAAAAACTTGGAATTTTATTGATAAATAAATATGGAAACAACTTTTCAATGTAAGCAAAATTTGGATGGCCAAGGTGATAGTGCCATAACAGGACTTGACTCTCAATGGACTCAAACTTGAAAACAGAATTGACCGGATTTGAACTAAACTTAGAAACACAACTTGATGAGTGAACCTGTCTACCAAGGAGATTATTTTCTTTGAGTAGATATAGGCCAGCATGCATCTCAGCACTGCCAATCACCTTCCTCGAATCCACATCCTGAAAATCACAAAGATTTGAATAAAATTTAGATACACACTTCAAGTCACGAGTGAGTTGGCTGATTGAAATCAGATTGCAATTCAATTTAGGAACATCAAGGATAAAGGAAAGATAAAGATCCTTTGTCAATTGAACTGATTATATTCCTGCTACTAGTGAGAGTGAGTCAAAAGTTGTTCGTACTCCAGAGTGACTAGTGCATGGTCTGTAGTTGTTGAGGATATTAATGTCTCTAGTCATGTGGTCTAAGGCTCTTGAATCAACTATCCATGATTTTGAAGTGTTATTTTGAACAATGTGGGCATAGGATAAGATACCTTGGTGTGCTAGAAGACTGGTAGATAGCTCAACAGAGGGTTGAGGTGTTTGTCCAGAATTTGTGACATGACCCAGCATCTTTTGCAGGGCCTCAATTTGATCCTTTGTGAATGGACTGAATTTTGTATTATTGCTTGTGGTGACAGTAGCATTAGCATGATT
The DNA here is from genome assembly GCA_037074585.1 of Biancaea sappan. Lineage (NCBI taxonomy): Eukaryota > Viridiplantae > Streptophyta > Magnoliopsida > Fabales > Fabaceae > Biancaea > Biancaea sappan. The sequence continues at coordinate 12,679,486 of CM073491.1, read as the reverse complement.
CTCCCTATCATATCAAGTACTAGATGGCTTCCAGTCTGCTGGTTTTCCGTGTGTTTTCCAGCATGTCTCCTTATTATGACCAGATTTCTTAAAGTGGTCACACCATAGATGTCCCTTTCTAGGTTTATTCTGAGAGGAATTGTGTGTGTACAGGGCTGACCCCTCAGCAGCAGATGTGGTGTGAGTGTCTATTATCATCAGTTTCTTTCTGCTCTCCTCTCTTTGGACCTCTGCAAAAAGCTTCTCGAATGATAGGAAGGGGTTTGATTCTCATGATCCTCCCCCTGACTTCGTCTAATTCTTTATTTAGACCAAGAAGAAATCTGATTGTCCTTTTTTGCTCAATAATTTTCCTATATAAGGCAGAGTCATATGGGCACTTCCAGGAATGTATTCGTACATATCTAACTGCAGCCAACAGCATGTGAGGGTGTTGAAGTATTGAGTGACACTCAATTGTCCTTGTCGTTGATCATACAATTTTGTCTCAATTTCAAATAATTTTGAGGAATTCTCCTAGAATACGTTCACGTGCAGCTTCCCATATCTCCTGGCAATTCTGGAGAGCAAAAAATTTTCCCCAACTTCAATGGTCATGGAATTTACTAGCCATGACATAACGAGGTAATCATCAGTTTGCCAGGCCCGATGCTTAGGATCTGTTGTTTCTGGAGCAGGGACTTCGCCTGTGAGATGTCCATTGTTAGGATACTAAGATGGTTGTTATAGTTGTTTTAGTTAGTTATATGGTGAGGGGGTAATTAGGATATTATTAGTGGGTGAGTTTCTTATAAATAGAAAAGGAGGATTGTCAAAAGGAAAAAAAAAAAGGAGTAGTTATTTTGTAAGGTTGGCTTTGGTAAGGTCTGGGGACTTACCATTGAGGGAGAGTCTTTGACTTTAGGAGATTTGATCTCTGGAAATATTTTTGTCTTGTCATTCTTGTAGTTCTTGATTCTGTATTTTTCATCTACTAATAAATAATATCTTGTTCTTTCTTTAATTTTTCTTTAATTAAGTCTTGGGGTCCCATCATCCATCTTTTCCTCTATCGTAGATATACATAAAAACTGACTGTGACCACTAAAGATAATTATGGCCATGAAGCTTGTGATTCGTAACTAGATGAGAAGTATCGGGAATGGTAACGGTAGGGACAGGATAATTAGAGACGACTTCCAAGGAAGAAGATTGCGAGACCTTGCCGTATTTGGGCAGGGTGAGAGAAAGGATTAGGTCTGAGAACCTGGCTCTGATGCCATGAAGAAACAGATAAAAATTCTGAATAATTCTTATTTCTTAAGAAACTAGAGGAATTACAACCAAATATATAACCTAATGGGACTGGTATTCACGTCCGCAAGGGAAGGAAATTGAATCCTATAATAATTAGGAATCCCATTAAACAAGGAAAAGCAACAAATACAATATTTAATTAAGGAAATCAAATACGGTAAAAGCTTATTCTAAAAGAAGAAAATAAATAACTTCCTAATAAAGCATGGAAAGGGTCGAGACTTATTCTACATATTTGTTCACATATTTAATACACAACTAATCAATGACTTCGCACATTATTAAATTACAAGGCATGTACAAGCTTTGGTAGTTGGTCTAAAAAATTAATTCAACTCAAAAGCTTAAACTGTTAAGTGAATGCTAATTAATAGATTAATCTCTAGCATGCCTTCTCATATGAAAGCCCTTTGAGCTTTAAGTTTGGACAAAGCACAAGCCCATTGGACCTCATGCTAAATCTTATTTGGTTAAAAGAATGGAGAGTGTCAAGGATCGAATTCTTGGCCATTTGGTCATAGGGGCTTTGATACCATGTCAAAACCAATCCAACTTAGAATCTTAAATTGTAAAGTGAAGGTCATGAATAGTTTTATTATAAACTCTAACAATTGGTTTCCATTTGAAGGGTGACAATAGTAAGGCAATGATTGACAAGCCATAGATTTGGATGCTCAAATATTTGAGGCCTCTTACTTGATGTGAAGTCAGGGCATTTCATACATGCCATATTATACAAGACAAGCTTGACTTTGTAAGGATGGATGGTTTTTTGGATGGAGAGGTTAAGGAGGACATCAAAATTTTGTATACTTTTGTGCCAAAATAGTTTCTTGGTCACATTCAATCAAGTACAACTGGTAACAAGTATTTGTGTGAATAAAAGTAAATTTTCTCTTGCAAGCCTTTCTCAAGGATGACTTAGTGAAAATGTGGTAAGAATTGGAGCTTTTTAGCTAGTTTAAAAGAGTAGTCTTTTTAGAAACTCTCAAAGAAGATTTAGAGCATGATCGTTTTAAACAAGGATTTGATATTTAAGCATCTTTTTAAGGACGGAGAAAGTAGTGAAGGAGTAAGGACTACAATATATATAGTTATCACATCTTTTACAAGGTCGAAATGAGCAAAACTTATGGTTGTCAATTCAAAGTTAAAATCTTCAAAATTCTATCCACCAAATGGAAGTGGTGATGAAAATTTGCAACGAGTTCCACATTGAATTATTGTCATATTTAACATGTCAATTCTTTAATTGCAAGTTAGGCTTGGCTAGCCCCTTCAAAGTTGAAGTCTACGGAATCCTTGAAGTGTTAAAATTTGCGTGGGAAAAAGAGGTATAGGAAGATTGTGATCGAGTTGGACTTTAAAGAAGCCATAGATAAATTTCAGCAAGGAAATCACTTTGAGGATCCTTCTAACTCTGTAATAAGAATGATCAAGATTTGACTAAGGAAGAACTGGGAAGTTACCTTCTCCAAAATCCTTTGAGCAGCTAACACATGCACGGGTTAGCTGGCAAAATGGAGCATAGAGACTAATCAGGATGCTATGGTGCTCAAGGACCCCCTAGAGTTTTTGTTGTCTCTTCTTTCCCATGATTATATGAACCCCCAAGAGGCTCCAAATGTATAGTTTTTGCTTTTGGTTTTTTCTTTGTGTTTTGGGGCATTGTCCCTTCTATTTTGCCTAAAAAAAAAAGTTAATTCTGGTATACAACTATATATTGGTCCTTTGGGATAGTTGTTGCACCTGAAATGTGACAATAATTATTTTTGACAACTCATGCAATTATGGCATTCAAGATCTATGACTTTTATTTTGAACCTTATCTGATTATAACTCACTATGTTTACCTGTTTGAGTTAATACTTATTTAATGATTTAATCCCCAGCTTTGAAGCTCTTTATAATAGGCTCCAATTTGATCGACTAATATTTGTGCCAGCCTAACACCTACCATTATAAGCATCAAATGCCTCACCTTCTATTGTTTGCTTCGAGATGAGATCCAAAAGTTATTTCAAGATATCAAAACCAAAAGTTGGTCAAACCTTCGTCTATTCAAAATGTGTTTAGCATTTTTTAAAGCAAAATACAAGTCACAAGTAGGGATTAGAGATCCAAAATCCTTTTTTTTTTGAATCAAAGGTTACATTTTTTTAATTGAAAAAGATATATTATTGAAGAAAAAGAAAGATACAAAAGAAACAAAGAAACAACAGAGAAAAGGAGGACTAAATGTCCTTCTAGAGAAAACAAAACTCAAATAGAAACAGCCCAAGAAGCCCTAAAATAGGGCTAATACAACAAAGCCTTCTAATCTCGATGAACATCTACAAAGGAGACCCCCTTAAAAAAAACCCATTAGCCGAAACCCGAAGAAAAGCAATATAGCAAATTCTATCCCATAGTTGATGCGGAGGCAAGAGTTATTGCTTAAACACTAGCATTTCTTTCCATCCAAAGACACCACACAGTTTCAAAACATAGCCGTCTTCCATAAAACCTTGTTCTCCTTTCCCAAACCAAAATAAAAAAAATTAGTGGCAAGAAGGACACAAAGGTCACCCGGGCAGGCTCAACTCTCCTCAAAGAAACCAAATAATCTATTCTAAATATCCCAAGTCACTTGAAAATGCAAGAACAAATGACTATTTTTCTCCGAATTCCTCTAACACATCACACAAACATCAGGAGATAAAGCTTTAGAAAGCTGCCTAACTTGAAGCAGATAACTAGTATTAATTTTATTGAGAACAACTATCCAAACAAAGGCCTTAACCTTTGAAGGCAACTTCACTTTCCAAAATGGCTTTTTAAAAGGCAACGACTCTTGCCAAAGTTACATTTTTTACTATCTACATCTGATGCCTGTCACGGTAATTCTATTGTTGTCTTTCTTTTGAAGGCACTATTATTCAATTTACACTTTAATTAGGAGCCATTGAGTTTTATTTGTCTATAAGATGGATTACAAGCTGCTTATAGGGAACCCCTCTGAGTTTCAATAGATAATACATTAAAAAAAAGGTTAAAATGCAAAAATCCGTTTGAACTTCCAATTTAGACAAAAAGGACCTACTTATTGGAGTGTGAAAGGTTGAGGGGGTTATTACATGTGTTCCAAAGTTCAAGGGGACATGCTGCATTTTCCGTTACTAAAATTCAAGTTATCTTTTCTTTAATAATGCTTCTTTGCCCTTTTTTTTCCCTACTAGAGCAATGGCCACTTTATAGGCAAAAGGTGAAGAATATAGAAAGGACACAAGATTGGAAGGACATAATGACATTTAAAATAAGAAAGGAAATAAAAGTTAGGAATAATAACTACGATGTATGGGTTTTGAAGTTATACCTTTTTTTTTTCTTGGGAAAATGTGGTCCATCATAGCCTACCTGGTTAGGAAAAGGATGCAATTGAGAACATAAGGACAAAGAAGAAATGACAGCTATTAAAAAATGTGTTGCATTTGGTGGAAGGGCAACAATGTGCCAAGCGTTGTCTGAGGAACTAACCAAGCTTAGATCAAAGAAGAATACTGAATCGTATTTAAGACCATCATATACTTCACCTGCTATTACATACTTCATATAGGCTATGAAAATTCGTCTATGCTTTTATTTTTTTTTTCTTAAACATCAATGACTTGTGACGGACAACCAACTACTCAACAAGAAATAAATGGAAAAGTGAGCCTTTTGTGTTTGTAAAATTGTGATTTAGCGCTATACAAATTCCTATCTTAGTTTTGTACAAGGAATGTGATGGCATTGCACACAAGCAAGTTAATCCTTAATTCTTCCTATATGTGGACAATAAATTATGAACGCGTGGAAAGTGGTTTAAGAATTTTCACTTATGGTAAGTTGGATGGTAGTGTTTGGGATATCTAGACATCCAATAACTAATGGGATACAAGTGTTTTGCAATGGTAATCTCTCATTTCTCATTAGCACATAAACATTGTGAGAGGAATCTAGGGACCGTCCGAAGGATGACTAACGGCTGAAATCGGTTGATTTGCAGTGATGGAAGATTTCTTGTCTTTTTCTTTTGAGGAACATTGTTTGTCACCTATATTTTGTTGACCATTATGCCAATGCTACAAATTTGTAATACTTATCATTTTCCTTAAAATAATTGTCTTAATCAGTGTGGTTTCTTAAGTACTTTATCATTGTTAATTATTGTACTAAGTTGTGTTACTTCCACACTTTACAATTGCCTAATCCTTGATATCATCACTTTGCTAATTTGGAAGTGGTCTTACAGCGAAGATGAGGACGTGTGAAGAAATTTGTTACCAAGTGCAGATCATTTGGATGTTAACAAATAATCTTCATTGACTTTTCTAGAGGCGTTGAACATGTGTCTGATATGTGCAGACACTATCTCGTAGTTGAAGCTTTAGGACTTAGCCTTAAAGTTTAACTATCGAGTGAAGGCCCATGAATTGTTTTATTGTAATCTCTAACACAACCCTTGTGCAAAAGCCAATGTGGCTACAAACATGGACCATATTTATGCTGAAATTTTGATTTAATTATGAAGAAATGGGTGACAAGGATTGAATGCCTATTCACTATGTAATAGAGGCTTTAATACCATATCAATAATTATTTTAATCCAAAAGCAAAAGTTGTTGAGTAAACTAATGAATAGTTTTGTTATAATCTTTAACAGAATTTAAGCACAATCATTGTTGTTGTAGTCTTGCTTTAAAGCGTAACCATCACGCTTTTGTGGTTCTAGATATGGAATTTTTTTTTTTTAATTCCTTAAACTAATTTTAGTTGTAGAATCCCTAAAGAAAGAGTATTTTCACATTGGGATTTTACACTTTCATCTTTTATCAATAGTGGATCACCTTCTTGATTTTTTTTTTCCCTTTAAGTTTGTTGGTTAGAATCTTAGAATTTGGTGTCATTCGACCCAAATTATTTGAAGATCTCAAATAAAAGAAATAAAATAGAGGCATACTGATGAGAACTAAGATAGTGGCATAGAAGTATTGTGTTTAGTTGATCAGTGTTTATTCATGTGTTTTATTATTTTGAAAATGGTTGATAGAGAAATAACTTCCTTCTTATAACAACCTAATCTTTTATGTTGAATTGATTCTTGATATGGTACTGGAGTCTGACCGAGGCCAAGGAAAATGAAAATACAGAGAAAACTTCATAAAAGTGAAACATAAGCATAGTAACAAAACCACAAAAATAGCAAACTGGAAACGGAAAAAGCATGCAGAAAATTGATGATTGTGTGAGAACTTTGTGGTGGTAGCTATATTCCACAAAACGGCTCTAGAATTCATTCACACCTATTCTTCACTTAGACCTCTCCTTTATTGACCCTTCCCTAACTAGTTCCCTTTATGAACTCTTACCAAAAGGTAACATGTGTCCCATCTATTCTGTCAAGGTTAGTTACATGTCCTTTGTTACAGCCTACCTTTCCCTTACTTCCCCTTGTTTATATCTTCTAGAATATACTATGGGTTCATCATTTCTGTTCCCTCCAAGAAACACCTTGTCCTCAAGGTGAGAACAAGAACACAATAAAACCACCAAACACAGTAGCAAAACCACAGAAAATAGCATATAAGAAACAGGATAGTGCTAGGTCATTGAGATGCTAGCCATCTCCGACAAAACCACTATAGAATTATCTGTGCATATTCTTCATTTAAACCCTCCTTTTAGCAGAAGTCAACAGTGTCTCATCCTTGTTGCAAAGTTAGTTACACATCCTTCCTCACAGACTACATTCTCTTACCTCCCTGTTTATATCTTCTAGAATATACCGGCGGTCTATCAAAGTCTGTTTCACCAATTGATATGAAGTTTGATCGTTGCTACTCTTATTCCTACATTAATATTAAATTTATTACTGAATAATGTTAGTGGTGAGCTAACACCTTCAAGCCGAAAGATTTCTGTGAGGGGGCATGTTATTGACATAACCAGTTTGGAACACATTACCACTTTTTAATTTTGTGTTACTTTTCGATCATAATTAGTTTGTTAAAGCAGTACCTCGTTGGAAGATCATATGTGCAGCTATAATTGAATTATTAATTTAAATGTTATAAAGGTATCTGTATAATCATCTAATTTGTGGAAATATCTTGCTTGAACATTATAACACTTTTGTCTTAATTCATTATGATATATCCTTTCATAATTTTTTTTTTCCTAAAGGGATTCCTCTATTTCAGTAATGCTTCAGAAGCAATTCTTATACTTTTCCCATTTTAAGATTAGATTAATTATCATAAAGTAGCATTACTTTTCTGATTGTATGTAAGTATTCATATTTGTCAATATAAAAATGCAATCAAGAATTAGAGTTGTTATGCTTCCTGTCCCACGTTGCAAGCACAATAGGATATCTTTGGTTTTATAGTTGAATACAAATGGGGGAAACTGAAAAGCACCTATTAGAATAATGATGCTACAAAGCTATGTTAATTTTGATCCTCTTGTGACTTGGGGTTTCTCAACCTTTCAAGTAAGGATTATGTTGCATACGGGCTATGAAATGACCTTATGCATTCTGGTGGGAACAACATCGAGGATTTTGGGATATTGTGCATGAGTTACGACTGTTGATATAAGTGAGCTTCTTTGTTTCCACTGCCTTCTTATGGGGCTTAAGTGATTACTTTGCCATCAAAATGCTTTTGTTTGCACATAATTACTCTTTTGTGATGCAAAGTTTAGTGCTTCTTCTATAATGCTGCTGCCATAGAAGTGTAGCTTTTATACTTTCATTTCCATGTTGCTTATTTAGTCTTCTGAATATTCAGGACCCAGAATTTGTAGAATCGCCAATTCACGGACTGTAAGTACATTCTAATTGTGTCTTGATTTGTAGTTTCTGAATTATATCTCAAGTATTTTAGTACTGCTTTTCTAGAAACAAAGTATCATATAGACTGATATATAGTCACCAGTTGAAATAGGTAATCAGTTTTTTAATTTCTGAAAGATATATTGAAAATGTTTTACCTTCACTGATGGCATCATCCTCTTTTGAATTGTGCAGCTGCATTTTGTCCTTGTATAACTGGATGGTTAGTAGTAGCTGAATTTGGTCTATAGGACCAGCTTCTTGATCTCAGGAGCAATCCACAGTCATGCTTTACTTTCTAAGAAAGCCCCAATTTTTTTAACATATATTTAGATACTGTCATCTAGTAAATGAGATACGAAAAGAGTTGGTTATTGATAGAGTTCAATGGCATCGTGTGATTCATGTAGCCGACTCCACCTAGTGGGATAAGGCTTTGTTGTTGTTGTTGTATACTGTCATCCCACATGAACATAAATAGACCTCAATAAGCTCAGTTACATGACTATTTTACATGAGAAGATATAAATGAGTTCATTCCATGTGAAGGGAAATATGTGGCATATTATTTTTTTTTCCTTTTAAACATCCTAATTCATTATCTGTTATCTATTATTTTTTAAAGAAATTCTAGATATAAATTATTCTTTTTCTATTAAAAAGGAAATTTTTTTTTTTTGAAGTTTTTTTACAATTTTGTTCCTTTCTTCAATTAGTTGTAATGTAATTTCAATTACTCTGCATACACAAAATTATAATAGTGAACTCTATTGCTAGCTCAGGTTATGAAGAGGTCAATATCTACATGTTGTAGACGATATATCTTAATTTATAAATTATATGTATGTATTCACAACCGGCACTATAGTGCCAAAATAGGTATGCTAGTAATGTGCGAAGATTTCAACAAGCCATATTGATTTGAATCTGTGAGCTATAATAGGTAATGGTTGCTATTTGTTTTCTTATGGAAATTCTTGGAACATATATATACATATGTATGTATGTATATATGTATCTTATTGATTCTGCTCTTTCTCTACTATGCTATTTCTGTCCATAACGAGTAGCTTAACATTGTTCCCATCTTCTCTGGACTTAGAATTAGTTCTATTATAACCCACTAACCTATTCTAACCCTCAACCAAGGTTGTCAGAATCACTAAACGTAATTGATCATCCACAACCAGTAGGTTCTTGAAACATCAATGGATAGAAATCATGTGGCTACATTTAATTGCTATACTTGTATAAACTTGTCGACAAGATGCATTAATTTCTTATGTAAGCTATTGAAGGTTTTGTCTTGCCATTTCTTCTGCTGATCAATCTTTAGGATAAGCTAAATAGATCGCAGCCATTTAATGTGCACCAAAGATCTCATGAATTACTTTTGCATGAACTTTGCAGGGTTGTGCAAAAACCATCAACAGGAGGTAATTTTTTTTTTTTTTTGAGTTTTTATAGCTATCTTTTGTCCTTTCCTCCCTCCACCTCCATTTAAATTTAGCAGGACAACCTTTGTGACATAAACAGATAATTATTTCTTTTGGGGTGCAGATCACACAGCAAATGATCATAATGGCAATTTGGCTAGTAATATTGATTTCAATTGTCAATGGAATGATCCACCAGTTCCTGACAATGGCTTTGATTATCTGGACCCTGATACAGATCACACAGCAAATGATCATAGTGGCAATTTGGCTAGTAATCTTGATTTCAATTGTCAATGGAATGATCCACCAGTGCCTGACAATGGCTTTGATTCTCTGGACCCTTATAATCAATGGAATGGCCTACCTGTGCTCGCTGATCATGGCCATTTCCAACTCAGAATTGCTCAGTCCTGTCCCTTTCGTGACCAGGGTTATATTTCAACTATGTGTGGTCTTATGAGTGACAGTGATCAGTCGTTGCTTCTACCTGTAACTCCAGTAATAGATCCTGCTAATTTCATCTGGCCTTTTGATGATCCCAGTATTTATTCCCTCGGGTAAGCTTTTCTTAAATTCAACAATAGCTTTTTTATAAATAAAAAATTACCTTTGGCTCTTCATTTTTTTTTTTTTAAAAAAAGGGATGATTGATCTTTGCTTTTTGGATTTCATTATTCAATTGACTGGCACTTCAATTTGCTGTATAATATTAAATAAACGTCTTATTGCTTAAGCTACATACCTTTTATTTTTTACCTATTCTTGCCCGAGGCATGTTGGCTTTTGCATATGTTGCTGTATCTATATCTTATTGCAGCAGTTAGTCCAGTCATCTTTTGGGTTAAAAAAAAATCTTTTTAAGTGTTGCGTCTTTGATATTTCATTTTGGTGGAACTTTTACGGCTCAATCTTTGTAGGTTTGATTTTGAATCCATATTCAATGATCCGTTTACTAGTACTGAAGATATGCACCTGTTGAATAATTCACCATCTCTAGAGATGCTAGATTCCATAGTAGATGGCATAGGGAATGCAAATGAGCAAGCCAGTACATCCAACAGCGAACCTTTTGGTGGCATGGTCGATCAATTTCAATTCCTTTCGCCGGCAGCTTCTCCATCTTTCCATCATGGGTGGAATGACAGTAGTCGTATTACTATTTCAGAAAATGACAATGGGGATGATTTACCTGTGCAAGACTGATCATGCCATCTAGTGTTACTTTACTTGTATAGGTGACCGGCAGCTTAGGTCATGTACATCCCAAGTTTAGAGTTATATTCTGTCTTCAAATAATCAAAGGAACCACAGCAAATAAGCCAGAAATATATAGGCAATGTATTAGAGGTTTATGATCAATCGATTTCGACAATGATAGGGTGGGGAACTTGAATAAATGTAATTCTCAATCCCCAGGTGACAGTTTAGGTTTACAGGCATAACTAGAGATAACTCCTTTAGGGGATGATTTGGTACTTTCAAGATTAACTGTGTTTATTTAGAATGTTGTATAAATAAAATCTGGATTTGCTTAATGCATGCTTATGAGTTATGACTTGTCATTGATTGAATTTGTGGAGATTCCTAAGAATCATGAGCAGTCAAAATGCCCATGATGAAATGCCGAGAATCCTAGGCCAATAACTTCGAATAATCCAATATTTGTTTTAATATAACTGTTATATTCTAGTGATTTATTCTACCAAAAAATAAATTTTAATGATTTAGATACACATGTAATTTTATCCATTTATGCACTGTGTTATCAATTAATAGTTAGTTGTCTTATTGTTATTTTTGATTCATCAACTAAGGGATTTTTAGATTAAAAAAAAAAAAGTAAGAGGACAATTATCAGCAAATCTAGAATTGAAAACCATATTTTGTTAGTATTTATTTCAATTCTTTTAAAGTAAATTACACTTTTTTCTTCTATAAGCTTTCAAAATTGCATATCCCTCCATCTATTATTAAATTACACACTTCCCCTTCATCTATTTTATATTTTTAATATCCAAAGGTTTGTTACAACTCATATTTTGATGTTTTGTAACTTAATGTTACTTATTGAAATAATATTTGACTAACCCAAATAAATATTGAGTATTTTTTATAAAAAGATAAAACACGTGTCATTTTATTCTAAATTATTTGTGATATGAGCCTGTGTTTAGAAAAAAAGAACTGTATAATGATTTTGAAAATTTGTAGAAAAATAATTTACTTCCCGGAATAGAAAGTCAAGTCAACCTGTTAGGGTTGGAGTGGTCATTTAATTTGGAGTATAGGTTTCCATTTTTGGCGGGAATGCGAAAATTCAAAAGGGAATAACGAAAAGGGCAGAGTGGAGGCTGCAAGAGATTAGGTTCCTGGATTCTTCGAATGACGCATCCATGGAGGAAAACATATCTCGTATAATCACAGAGATCGAAGAACTCCGCCACTATGACATCCGAATTGACCCCCAACCACCACCGCTTTCCCAGCAAAGTCTATTGGATCTCCAATTCCTCCTCGACAGTACCCATAACGCCGAAGACTCAGAACCCTTGGACCATCTCTACCATGAGCTCTCATCCAAGAATCTATCCCCGTCACTACTTATCCAGCCAATCGCCTCCGCAATGGACTCGGGCCCCGCCAACGTTTCGCTCATGGCGTCAAGCGTGTACCTTTCCTTGCTTTTATCCCCGAATGCTCCCGTTTTCACCCTGTTTACTCCAATGTCTTTTCTCTCTTTTCTTCGGTCTATTCGTCGGTCTTTCAAGCATCGGTCAGCAGGACAGTCCAATTCGGATGAGCAAAACAAGGGTTCCCAAAGTGCTGCACATCGGAAAAGGAAGCATGGTGGGCGGGGCAGGGCGTCAAGGAAAAATGCGCGAAATTTGCAAAATGATGATGAGGGTGAAGATTGCGACTTTGATGTGAGGGCTTTGCTTCCTATTTTGGAAAAGTTAGTACTGGTGATGGGTTTGATTCATTTGGACCGCTTTCCTGATAGTCTGAAGTCTTTGGTTCAAACAATGGCCGAGGTTCCTGTATTGGCTCTTGAATTATGTGGAAATGTGGGTACATACAACAAATTGGTGAATATGTGTTCGCTAGTGCTGAGGGAAGTTTTGAGGCCAGAACATGGAGAGCCCACTAATACAGCGGCTGAGGTGTTAAAGTCTTTATCATCACTTATTCTCCTGCCCAAATCACAAGCGAGGACATTTGCTTTAGGCTTTGTCACGAGCCAAATGATGAGTATAACTACTAAAGATCATGATGGAGTGAAAAAGGCCATGATTAATTTTCCAAGGTTTTTGGTCCAAAAGGCTCCAGAGAAGTCAGAACCTCGAACTTTGGCAGTGGAGTCCATCATGGTAATTGTCCGTATCATGGCATTTGATGATCAAATTGGATTTGTGAAATATGTGGTGCAGATGGCTCAAGGAAAGTCAAACCTTAGGCTTCTGGCAGTTGATCTTATTTTGAATCTGGTGATGTCGTTGAAAGATCCTTTGGGTGTGAATTCAGAACATGAAATGATAGAACCGTGGGGATTATGGTGCTTGGAGGCATTGATAAATTGCTGTTCAGATGTGAGTGCTGCAATACGTGCACGGGCTTTGTCAAACTTAGCACAGCTGGTGGGGTTCCTCTCAAGTGATGCTAAGAGTAAGGTAGTTTTGAAAAATTTTATGGAATCTGGTTCAGGTAGAGATAAAAATGTTGAAGCTAGGATAAATCATCTTCTGAGGAGAAGGTGTATGGATGATAAGGCAGCTGTGAGGAAGGCCGCTCTTCTTCTAGTTACCAAGTTAACTGCTCTTCTAGGTGGTCCCGTTGATGAAATGGTGCTCAAGACAATGGGCATGGCTTGTTCAGATCCACTTATTAGCATGCGGAAAGCAGCAATCGCAGCTCTATCGGAGGTAGTTTTACTTTTTATTCTCCCATCTATTCCCTCTTGTTTGCTGCGCTAAGTTTAAGGCAAAACCTGTAGAAGTCAGAACGCTGTTGCATAATTTTATAATTTGGAATTAACATGTAACTGTAAGTCGTGATGGACTTCCTTGTCAGGGATAATGCTGGTCACCAGTCTCTGGCCTACTTGTGTATAGGCAGAGTCTTTACATTTGTTATTTTGTTTTTGCTTGAGTAGGTACGAATTTGTTTACCTTTATTCTATCTTGGTTGGCATCCAGTTTTCCTGGTGAAGACTCTGGAGAGAAGAACTACAATAGTGAAAATGCAGTATCTTTGGAAATTGTTGTACTAATTACTAGATGCTTTCTTATACTTGTTGCTAATCTGTGGGATAAATTTTATTACTTTGCTTTTTCGTTGGTTGGGTCTTCTGTTCAGTGGATTACACTGAGCTACATATAGGATGCTGCCATGTCATATAAAAGCCACATTGACAAAATAACTTTAACATCACTCCATTGCAGCTTATATGTTCCATACGTTAAAGCTTTTTCTCTGCATGAAGTTACTTATCAGTTATTATCAACTTTGCCTTGTAAAGTTGATTGGGAGATGATGAAAAAAAAAAATTTGTTTTGACTGCTGCTTTGCTAGGTGCATAGTATACTGTAGGTAATAGCTTGTCTGGAGTTTATCACAATCTGCCAAGGATGATTTTGAGATTTTGGTGTGTTAAGAATAGTTTCTAAAACTCATTCTAAATTTAAGAATGTGAAGAAACTTGTTAGTCCTCTACAAAGTCTGCTTTGCATTTCCAAATTCCTGGTTATTAATTTGTCCCCTTAAAATGGTCTTCATTTCCTTTGTCTTTTTCTACTTGTAACTGACAAATAATTCTACGCAATTAACTTTCCTATGTAGGCTTTCAGAACATTCTCAGATGAAACAGTAATAACTGAGTGGTTACATTCAGTTCCTCGTCTAATAACTGATAACGAATCTAGCATCCAAGAAGAATCTGAGAACTTGTTTCTAGATCTGGTTTTGGACCGAATATCTAAGGCTGCCTCTGCTCCTTCTTCATACAGTGAATCTATTTCTAACACAAATATGAAAGAAAAAAGTATAGACACGGAAATGGAGATGCTTTTTCCTGATGGTGTTCTGTATCTTCTGAAAGCAATTTGCAACAAAGAGGTAATTCCTTGGGTGAAGAAAATTTGCACAAACCTGGGCAAAAAGAAACGGCTGAAAAACAAAATTGTTGCTGCACTTCAGAATATTATCAGATTGTCTGAGTCTAACTGGCTGAGTCATTCCATGCCTATAGAGAAATGGATAGCCCCCCCTGGTGCTTGGTTTCTTCTATCAGAGGTGTCACAATACCTTTCAAAAGCAGTTGACTGGGAGTTCCTTCACCATCACTGGAAACTTCTTGACAAACACGAAATGGAAGGTCAGTGCAGGAGCCCATTTGAACAAGGAGATGCGTTTGTAGAGGAAGAAAGTATGGAACGCAATACTTTGGCCTGGGCTAGTGACCGTGTTTTCCTCTTACAAACAATTTCTAATGTTTCTGTAGAGCTGCCTTCTGAACCTGCAGCTGATTTGGCTCATAACTTGCTCAAACGGATTGAAGAATTTAATATGCATTCAACTGAGGTTAGCATTATATTTGAATCATTGACCAATTTCATTATTCACTCTTCACACGCTTCCTTTTTCCTTCCTGACAGCCTAACTGGATGCTATTATATTTAACCACTGGTATGGCTTGAGTAGACCTAAATGGGCATGCACAAAACGATATTTAATTCCAATTCCCTAGGAACTGAATATTCCTTGACATTAACACTTCTGTATGGCTTTTTAAACTTTGTGAAAATCATTCTCTAAGTTTTATTTCATGTTTAAAACCCCACATTAAGTCTAGGAAATTTCCAGCGTCTGATGCCTAAGCATATATAGCTTCTGCTTCTCCACACTCCCCCACCCCGGCCCGCCCCAAAAAAAAAAATGGATATTTGTTGTTGTTGTTGTTGTTATTCAGTTTTTTAAATATATATATATATATATAATATATTTTATTAGAAAGAAGAGAAGGGGAAATACAATCTTCTTACAACCTATGTAAGGGTAAAGATATGCCCTTTGAAGATGCAGTCATTTCTCTCTAACCTGATAAATCAAAGAGTCCCATAGACTGCACAAAATTATCAGGGACAGTTAACAGAATAAAAGTTTTCATAAATTATGTTAATCTGTAAACAAGATAAAAGAACAAAAGGATTTCAGTTCACCTGCACACTTATCAAGATGGTTAAGATAAGCGTCAATGGGGAAGTAAAGATGGCCCAAAAGTAGAAAGGACAGAAATGGAATGTATTGAGTATAGGCGCTTATAGCTATACTGGAATAAATTGCTTCTTTTGGTTGATAGGTTGATGCTCATGTAAAAGCCCTTAGAACGTTGTGCAAGCGGAAGGCTTCGGATCTCACCGAGGCAGAAAACCTAGTCTTGAAATGGGTAAACCAAGTTCTCTTCGAGGCTTCAGAAATAATAGAGAAGTTTATTTCAGAGGGGTCAGGGAAAAATAAAGAAACTAGCTTTTTCACACCACCTAGAAGTGGGAATCAAAAAGGCAGGAAATCAGTGGCATTGTCCAAGTCATTGTCTCAAGCAATTACAGCGATTTATACAATGGGTTCTTTGGTTATTGTCTGCCCATCTGCTGATATGAGCGATATGGTTCCATTGTTACATACAATCATCACTTCAGGGAGTTCTGATCCCAAATTAAATAAGTTACTTGGCTCTGCAGCCTCTCTGAAGCAGACAGCCCCTTCTTTGTATATTCAAGGGTGGTTGACCATGGGGAAACTTTGCCTCGCTGATGGAAAGCTTGCAAAGAGGTATATGCCTCTGTTTGTACAGGTTGGTCAAGTGACTTACTGTTGCTTGTTTTGATGTCTATTAAACATATGGTGCCTTGTGGCAAATCAATATATATTGTGTCGTCAAATGCATTTGCAGGAGCTTGAGAAGAGTGAATCTGCAGCTCTTCGCAATAATCTTGTAGTGATGATGGCAGATTTTTGTGTTCGGTACACTGCTCTTGTTGATTGGTAAGCCCTCCAAGAGATATCGCCTTAAAGCCATGTTGAATTTAGTTTGAAAGGTGCCGAAAAAAAAAAAACATTTTTTTCTCTAACGACTATGATTTCACAAAACGGAGAAGTGACTTACTGTGGGCTGGGGAAGTGTATTCACCATATGCAGAATATATATATGTGTGTGTGTGTGTGTGTGTGTGTCTACAATGTCGAGTATGTAGTCTCTTTGCAATTCTAACTTCGTGGAAGTTTTCAGTTACATAACAAAGATCACGAGGTGTCTCCGTGATCCTTGTGAACTGGTGAGAAGGCAGACGTTTATATTGCTCGCCAGATTATTGCAGGTATTTTTGCTATTATAATTCACGTCTTCCATAGAACACTTTGTTTCAACTTTGGCGGATTACTGGTTATAACCATGCAAAAGACGAAAGGAGGAATAAATTTGAGAAGAAATCGCTAAGACTATTTGCTCTATATCAGAGGGACTATGTGAAGTGGAGAGGAGTGCTATTCCTTCGGTTTCTTTTGTCACTTGTTGACGAATCAGAGAAGATAAGACACCTGGCAGATTTTCTCTTCGGGAATATTTTGAAAGGTTAGATGGTTTACCTTGATCATCAATTCGTCATATTTGCAATAACACAAGGTGCATAATACGTTTGTCGTTGGATTTGAATATTGTGCATGTGCATGCAGTCAAGGCTCCTCTTTTAGCATATAATAGTTTTGTGGAGGCCATATTTGTTCTGAATGACTGCCATGCCCATAATGGACGTAACGAGTCCCGTGGTTCAGGAACAGAGAGCCGACTTTTTTCCATCAGGTGGAGTGTTCCCGACATAATTAGCGCAAAGACAATAACTGAGATATTGTGTAACTCTTGTGCTTATATCGAGTCTGAATCTTTCCAGGGGCAATGATGAAAATTCAAGGTCTAAAAGAATGCACATTTATGTTTCTTTACTAAAACAAATGGCTCCTGAGCACCTTCTAGCAACCTTTGCCAAGTTATGTGCAGAGATTCTCGCTGCAGCTTCTGATGGAATGCTCAGTGTAGAAGATCTAACTGTACAGTCTGTTCTACAGGTATGGCAATGTTTTACTTACTATTATCTCATTTTACAAGGAACTCTTCCTCTTCATTTTATGTTCAGAATTACAACATTTAATTCTGGAAGCAGGACGCCTTTGATATTCTCGCTTGCAAAGAGATACGCATCCCATCCACGCGGTCATCATCATCTGAGTCAGCAGACATTGAAGAGGAAGGGGCAGACAATGGAGTTGCATCTATGACTGCAGCGAGAGGGAAGGCTATAACTCAGGTAGTGAAGAAGGGTCTTATCCAAAACACAGTCCCCATCTTCATAGAGTTAAAACGCTTATTAGAAAGCAAGAACAGTCCCCTCATAGGATCCCTCATGGAGTGCCTCCGAGTCCTTCTCAAGGACTACAAGAATGAGATTGATGACATATTGGTTGCTGATAAGCAGCTTCAGAAAGAGCTCATCTACGACATGCAAAAATATGAAGCGGCAAAAGCCAAAGCAACAGTTGCCGAGGCCATAGCCAAACCAAGTACAAGTCGATCACCTGAAGCTGCTAGGACTCTGACCAAGACGCAAGGACAAAGTAAGTACAAAAACAAGCTTGCAAATAGTTCAAGAGTTGCTTCAGCAATGGCGGATGCAGCAGCTGCAGCAACAGCTCGTTCTGTGCTCAGGGAAGTGAACAGGGGGACGGGGACACCACCTCTTGGTTCTTTGGGTATGCCTAAAGTCAAGTCTGTTACGGGGGTATCCAGTTCTAGAGGTGATCGACGCACGAATGTTATAGAATCTTTGAGGAAAAAACATTCTTTCGACTCCGACGAAGAAAACTAACATCACCATCCGTTTCCAGGAGGCATTGGAGCCTGAAAAGCTGGTTGGTCTTTTTAGACAAGCAAAAGAGCCTTAACGTTGTAATTGTAATATTAATTAGTTTTTTTTTCTTTTCTATTTTTAAAGCATTTATGAAAAAAAAAAATTCCTCACCCCCGATCAGGTTATGTAAATATAATTTAGAAGAGGATAAAATTATAGTGCGCGCATTCAGCTTAATTTGAAGGTTGTGTAAAAGTTTAAGAGCAACTGTTTCATCATTAAATACTAGCCAATTGAAGCCATAAATCCATTCCTGTATTTGAATTATAAAAGCAAGTTACATTTTGAAGAATAAAATATGAGGTATCTTTTTTTGATTTTGGGATCTACAATATAGATATTTTGAGTTAAATAATACGATATTATGTTTCTCTTTCCGCAAATAAATTAAAGCATGCACTTTACAATGCTTATGTAAGTGTTGGCTACAATGTAGTCACGATAAGAAATACACCTCTATCGTTATGTTGAAATTATAATTAATTTTAATGATAAATTTGTTCTTGTAGTAGCATATCATACCAATATTTTGCATTTTAATCTTAGACTTGTACATTGGAATTAGAGGAATAACTTTTATATTTATTGTTGTTATTAAGGCCATAAATTATTATTGTTCATGTATAGTTCATATTTAATTCATACAGAAGCTCAAATATAATATTAAACTTATTTAATTAAATAACTCATAAACATTATAAGATGTTTTAAATATCATAAAATATGTATTTAACTTATTAAATTTATACACCTCATTTATGTATAACTTTAAACAAACTCATACCAGTTGAGTCAATTTTTTTTTTGAAATGGATATTATATTGAAACTAAAAAGAAAAAGTTGTTTTCCAAGAAATTTTCCTCGTTACAATGTCGTAACTAATACAAGTAAAAAGGAAAGACTAATTTATACATAATATAACAACATGAAGATAGTAATAATAAGCCAATGACAAACGGTAAATATTAACATTTAAGTAAATTTGCTTGGTTGACTAAGCATGCAAAATGTGTAGCTTCCAAAAAGATACGAAGTAAAAATTTTCTTTCTTCATTCTTCTTTCTTTAGCTAGAATGTTTGCACATTTATTTTAGTTCCTCGAGACCTTTGAAAATATTTGAGGAAGACTCATACTATTTCTTAACAAGACAAATAACATTTAATCTTACTTTTTAAGTTCATCTAATTTCACAAGCCAAAAAAAAAATGCCTCATTAATTACGCCAACTCAAGCTTGAACATATCAAAACTCTACTCATCGTTTATACCTCAGTTGGTTGTCATTCTCATTCCTAATTCTGTATAAAGCATTTCTTTCCTTTCTCCTTTTTGGGTGAAACTGCCCACAAAAACCCAAACACAAGTCTTCAATGAAAAGCCCTTGCCTGATGCCTAGGCCTTTTACTTTTTTTTTATTTAACATATACTTCAAACTTTTATTTTTTTTGTGTTGATGAATAATTCACATCCGTGGATACGATCAAACTAACAACTTACAATATCCTTGGATCCACTTGCAGTAGTTAAGTGGGTAGAAAGCACATGTAGGTGAGATGAGAGGCTCAGCATTGTCAGTTTGAGCAGCATGGTCTGTGGATCTGCTTTTGTGTCACCCAATATTTACTCTTTTGTCTTTTTTTAAACAAATATTCAATATTTAAATTTTACGAATAATTCGAATTCAAATTAAATAAGATTATAATAGATAATAAAACTTTCTTTATCCAATTTTAACGCACCTAATTTTTGTAGATTCACGTGGTCCATGCCCATCAGTTTTTCTACCTCCCTCACTTACCCCAACACAATTCCCAAGTTCACAAAACTATACCATTAATTAAATTAACCGACCAACCAATTAAATTTTTAATAATTAAATTGTAGTTAAATTAATAGTATTAAAATATATAATTGAAAAATATATAAAATTGTTTATACATAATTATTAAGTTCATAACCATTTATTAAATGGTAAATAATTATATTTATTTTTTTAATATCAAAATATAAATAAAAAACAAAAACTAATAAATAAATAAAAATATAAAACTAAAGCAATTTTTTTCTTTCTTTTTGTCAAAGTCAATTCAACCAGCATTCTCCCCTACTTCTAACCGCATCCTCCTACCCTGTGAACTATTGAATGCTGCCATTCCCCTCAGCCACAGGAGATTTCTCTCTTGGTTTTTACTTTTAAACGAAGTATAATCTGATTTGGCAGAGTAAAAGAATAATTTCTCTCTGTATTTATTGACCACAAAAAAAAGAATTTTTTTTCTCTGCGTTAACATCTCTTAAAAATAAAAAGTTAAATTATTATTATTTTTTAAATTTAAACAATTATTATTATTATTATTAACCATTGTTAGGTTACACATGATATGTTTCTTATATGTCTGGGCACCTCGGTGAAGCGGATCAAGAAATTCTGAAGTTGGATAATTAAAATAGTAATATAATTATTTGAGCACTTAAAATAAAAATAATTGATAAGAGTGTTAATAGACTCTATTTAATTTAGTTAAAACTTAAAAAAAACCAATCTTATAGACCTATTTATTTTTTATTTTAGGTAATTTGATTTGGTTTTAAATAAATTTATTTAATTTTTATTAGATGGTTTTGTTTACTTTTTTCTCTTGCCATATCATAATATTATAAGTAAACATACACTTATCTTTAAAGTCAATACATCAAAGGTTAAAACAAAAATTGATTAAATCTTGATTCATAGTATTATAAACAGTTTAAAATTATAATTTTTTTTACTATATGCAAAAGAAAAAATTAAACACATCAATTCAAATTTTGAAGACATAATTTATAAAATAATTAGCAAAAATATAAGATTCATTTGTTTTCTTAAAAAAGATTTGGTAAATATAGTAATATATATATATATATATATAAAATCATATATACAAAATTATATAAATTTAATTCAGATTTAAACCAACAATTAAATCGAATAGATTAAAATTAAAATTTTAAAAATTGATTTGTATTTCTTTTTTTTTTAACTTTGATTGATTTAGTTTAATTTAATTCAACTTAATTAATTTAATTTGATTTTAAATACTTCTAATAATTGACAAATCAGATTGTCTTTAATGTACAAAAGAGTCGTTAGATCAAATATTTAATTTTTTTTAAAAAAATATTATTATTATTATTTCATATTTATTGTTATGCTTCTAATTAAAACTTACAAAATTTTTTAACAAAAACATACTTTAAAAAAAAAAACGATGCGATGGATGACCTGCGGACAGCAGGCTCCTTCATTAATTGGATTCTTAAAAATATCAGTTTTGCTACCCTTTAGATTTAATATGGTCGAAGGACTACTCTTTATTATATGGAATAGGATATCTTAAAAAGTCAAAAATATAGAAAAGTAAGGGGAGGAAAGAAGAAAAAGAAAAGAAAAAAAAAAAGGCTAAACCAAACAGGCTTTGCTCCTATTAATTTCTTGGAATTCTTGTTTTAAAGAAAGAAAAGAAAAGAAAGATACTAAAACTGCTTTCAATGTGGCTTGTTTTAAATATTAGGTCCCTCCATAAATCCTAGGCAAATTATTATGGGCCTATTGGCCACGCGCTACACTATCATACTGTTGCGAGGGGCGGCGCGTTTCCAGAGTGTCAACGTACGCGCCGCCGTGCACCGACATCGCTCTCTTTTGATTTTTCACCACCCCAATAAGAAACTATGCCGTTATTATTTCACCAGCCCCATTTAATTATTGAATTTTCAACTTTCAATGGCCGAAAAAACAAAGCAAATTTAACTTTCTCTTTCGCGAGTACCGCAATCGCCTCGTAACTACCACCCCTTTACCCGCGGTTGGGCTTGAAAATCAGCATACTATAGTAAATTACAAAATGAATCAATTCATACATGAAATTGAAGACAAAATATCATCATGTCTACTACACAGTACATACAATAATAATAATAATAATAATAATAATAATAATAATAATAAAAGGTCAGAAACCGCGGGACCCAGTCAGTCACCTAGATCCGCAAGCATTCCTCAGTCACCGGAGTCGTCGCCGCCGCCGAAGATCGAGACGCGGTTGTACAAGAGAAAGAGAATAATGAGGAGGAGGAGGGCGACGCCGACGGGGGATCCGCTGACGCGGTGGATGGAATCGGGCTCGCCAGTGGAGAAAATGGCGGAGATGAAGGAGCCGCGTTCGGAAGAGAGGAACTGAATGGTGAGGAGGAGGATAATGGGGAGGAGGAGGAGGCCGAGGGGGCTAAGGAGCTCGGAAATAGCTTCGGTGATGGCTTCGCCTTGATCGCCGAGAAGGAAAGGGAGCAGTACAACAGTAGCTACCACCACTGCTAGGAGGATGCCGTGGGGTGCACCGCCTTGTCGTTCTTCGAACATATCTGGATTCGGAGTCGGAGGCTTCCTCAGAGACTAGAAGAAGAAGTGGGAAATTGGGAAATGGGAAGAACAGTAGACTGGGGTGTGTCTTTTTGTGAGGTTGTGAAATGTGCCCTTAAAATAGCTGATTCGGATGCGTAACGCGTTTGTCTATGAATATTGAATTGTTTTTAGGACTAGAGATCCCATAGAGACCACAGAGGTGCAAAGTTGGGGGACATTCCAAAAACAATGAGCTGAGCTTGTTTGGCATGTGCTTTTGGGACTCGGGGTAAACGCACAATGGGAAAGAGGGAAAGGGAGAAGGAAAGAAAATACATGGAAGCAGAAGAATTGCACGACGGTTCATGGTGGGCGATTTGTCTCAGGAAACTTTACTTACCCTGAAAGAACTGGGCCCCCAAAAAACGCGGACCGGCCCATCATGCTTCTTACACAAAAAATTAGAGTTGTTTTTAAATTAATATTTCCAAAAAAATTTATTATTATTACAAATGAGGCTAAAGGAAAAGAGCACCAAGGAATGAACTTTTAACTATCAAGATTTTTTGAAACTTATGTTTAAAAAAGATATTCTTAAGGTTTTTGGGCTAAGGTTGTGTTTGAGAGTCCGGTAGATAAATGTAGATGGAATAAATTATGTTTGATTAAATATGATTAAAGAAAATTTAATTTTAAATGAACGTGATTTATATTTTGGAGATATTTGGGCAAACGTAATTTGAAACAAAACATACTATTTGGATATTGATTTACAAACGTGGTTTTACATATATAATTATAAAAAAGATATGAATTTTATATTTTACTTTTTGATGTACTATGATGTTTTAGATGTATATTCTATATTTTATAGTTATAGTATTAATAATAATTATAATTAAATTATTAATAAATTTTTAATTTCAAATAAATTATTGACTAATTTTTTTATTAATAATTACATTTTAAATAAACTAAATTAAGTATTCATTATAATTAAGTTTTAACAAATGAATTAATAATTTCAATAAAATGAACTATTCATTATTTAAATTTGAATTCTAAATTTTTTTAACTTCTTACTTAATTAGTTTAAGCCTATTATTCAACTATACAACAACACTCAAACTCCTTCTAATCTTAATTAAAATCCCTATTATAACAATTCTGTTCATTTTCAAATATTTTACTTCTAACCTATAACTTTTTATTTTATTCACTTAGGTCCTTGGTTAATATTTTTTTCTTTGTCTTTTGCATGATCTCATATCATATTTAGTTTTATCTAGGTCCCCAGTCACAGAATATAATTCTTTCAGAAATTAAATCAACCTCTGTAAACTTTCTTTTTCTTTCACTTTAGTCCCTACCATGCATATTAATTTAATTAAAATAAATTAGTTTTCACTTGGTATATTAGTTTTAAATTAAAGTTCAGTTCAGTCCTTCTTTGTCCAGTCCATAAATTTAATTCAAACTAAATTTTGCTTTAATTTCAACATTTACCAAAAACCTTTCTGTTTATTCACTTAGGTCCTTAATCAAAATTTTTCTTTTGTCTTTTGCATGATTTAAGATCATATTTAGCTTTATATAAGTCCATAGATCCAGAATATATTTTTCTCAAAATTAAATTAACCCTATAAACTTTCATTTATTTCATTTTAGTCCTTGTCATGCAAGTTACGTTTTTTTCTCATGCTTTTGATTTCTAAACCTACTCAAAACTTCTTCTTAGATGTTTTTAGGACATGTTTGTTCATTTCCAAACTAAATCAAGGCAAAACATGAACTAAAATGAAGTTTGTCAAATTTCACAATGGCTACTACTATTCACGTTGTTCTTCCACAAAAAAAAAAATTCATGACTGATGTACATATGAGTTGTGTCCTCCTCCTCCACTTATTTACCTTTTCACTTACCATCAGAGGCTTTTTCATTTCAAGCAACTTTACCAAATGTGTTTCTGAAGCTTCTCCCACACGCATATGAAGCTCCTACCACAAACATCTGAAGCTCCTCCCAAAAGACGACGATTTGCTACCATTGGCTGAGAGGTAGCTCATCGTCGATCACCCACTTCATCTGAGACTAGACGACATGTACCATGGCCCTACCTTATCTTCTCTCTTCATCTCCTTCCCCTGTCGTATCTTCTCTCCTCATCTCCCCTACTTGCATGTCTCTCTCAAAACATGGAATGTGAAGGGTAGCAAAGTAATCTAGTGTTCCAACGTGGTTTATCTATTCGAAAAAGCTTCACAAGCTCGTGGTGATTCAACCATGGTTTCGGCGATCTTAATGGGGTTACAGTCGCTATGAACACTCAGCCAAACAACCATGATTTCATACTCAACGTGGTTACAACATTCTTAACGTGGTTGCGATAGCCTCAACGTGTTACCAAACACATACTAAGATACAAATAATTCTCTCTTTCTCCATATTGTTCTCTCTCTCCTTCAAGTTCTCCCTCTTTGTTTGAGAAATCGAGTGAACGTGACAGAGAGAAGAGAGACTGAGAATGTTGTACCTTTGTGTTTGGGGCAGCCAAAACAAAGTACTGTGAGGAGTACACAGAGGAAGAGAAAGAATAGAGAGGGAATGAGAGGCCAGTGGAAGATATTTTTGAAATTTGAGTCTATATGGTAGATGATGTGTCATCCGAAATGTGTCACGTAAACTGTCTAATCAATATTTTCTGCCAATAAATTTAATGGCGTCAGTGAAAAAAATATATTTAAATATATATATATATATATATATATATATATATATATATATATATATATATATAACATAATTGACCCAAAAAAAAAGTTAAGGACATTAAATATATTTTTCTCCTCTATTAAAACTCACTATTGTATAGTGTTGTGTTGTGTGTACCAAGTGGCAAGAAATAGTGGTAGTTGTTCCAAGTACTAATTGGAAATATCGCCTCTGTTCCTACTTCGTACTAATTCATACCTTTCTGTTGTGTCATGTTTTGACAATCTCAGTTGTTGGTGAGCCTATCTGCCTGAGTTTCTTCAACTAAACTAAACTAAATGAAGATTAGTGCGGAGAAAAGCTGAGAGCAGAAAGAGACGAAGAATACAAGAAAGTGCTACGAGATTAATTTTATTCGTATGTTATGCAAACTTGTTCTTAGTTTTAGTTATATTATCATAGTTAAGTTGTTATTATATTCTAATAAAAGATTGTACTTTTATTCTTAATAAATTTGATAATAAAATACAGTGTTGTACAGAAAATTAAGTCAATATTAGATTCTAATATGAGACGAGTTTTAGTTAAATTTAAGTTGATATTATATACTAACAGATATGTAAAAATTTAATTTTAATAATAAAATATAAATTCAAGATTCTGAAAATTGAACCCGTCATTAAACTGATGAAGACATCAGTTCAAGAGTCAATAATTGGAACGTAGTTGAATTATTCAATTTTAAAATATTAAAAATAATATACATAATTAAAAATTATAAACATAAATTTATAAATTCAATTAAAAATAAGATTTGATGTCAAATTATACAAAATAGCATTTAAAATTAAAAGTTCACAGTAAAAATTGATCAAATAATAAGGAAATATTATTAATTAATATAATATTTATTTATATCAAATACATAAAATACTAATATATTGGTAGCTTCACTAAAATTAATTAATCTGTAATATTAATTTTTTTATTACCTGATTATAGAATAAGCAAAAATTTTGAAAAAACTAAAAAAAATTCAAATGGATCGGTTCAACCGGTTTATTTAACACCAATTCTTACTCGATTTAATCATTTTTTTACTGATTCGATTACCCACCAATTTTTATTGATTATTCATGACTAATTCCCTTACTAATTATTGGTCCAACTGGTCAAACTAACTACTTCAATTTGACAACACTAAATAAATTAGATAGGAGCCACTTATAATACTTAAAATAAGAGAGGAATATAAGGTGTAATTCAACCAATTTCAATTGAGTTACGTGTAGCGTACATTATACTTACTTTCCTTAAGGTTTAATTAAATTATGTCCAATATTTCTAGTTTTAAAAATTATAACCAGGATTTCTTGTTTTAAATTGCAGCACGTATCAAAATATTAAAAAGAAACATAATTTAATTTTTAAAATAAGAAGAATATTTAATATGGTTCTACAAAACCTTTAAAAAAATTAATATAATTTGTTATGCCTTATATATAAGGGATGAGATGAATATTTTGACATAAAACTTACATCTTGGGACTATGTCAAAGTTTTATATTTTATAAATTGACTAAAAGTAGTAATTTATAATAAGACTTGTGACAAATGCATAGCAGATAATTATTTATTTTGATATAAATAATATATCATGTGGATATTATGAAACTTTCATGTAAATTTTTTACGTTACGCAGCATTTCTCATTTCTCTTTTGCTAGAGAAGAACTGTTTTATTAATAGGATTTATACTTTACAGCATCATGCGGAGCGATGCATAACTTTGGCATTTCGTAAGCAAGAAACGTTTAATTTATGATATGCCAAGTATGCATCTTGGAGCGATTATGAGGCCAAATTTCATGCATGGGATTGATATTTCAGATCACCCACTTCACCCTCTTCTTCGTTCTTTCACCCAAATTTGTTCATTCTTATGTCTCTCTCTCTCTTCTCACCTTCTTATTTCCTCCTCTCCCAAACCCTGGCAGTCCCTTACAAGTTTCAACAAACTCTATGCCTTTGAGAACTTTACCCATTTACGAAATGAAAATAATGTAAGTGATTAGACTCTGTGATTAAGAAAGAGACACAGAGTATAGCATAGTTCCATAGTAGGATCATAGATGGCCTCTGAGCTGATTCACAGAATCCATACAACTGATACTCACCAACCCATCACGGGTTCAACACGCCCTTCTAGTTCTTCGCGAAATTTCACAAACTCAATGTTCTACACTATTCGACGAGTTCCTTTCTTCCTCATCGGCGTCACCCTTGCCGCTCTCTTCTTCCACACCTTCGCTCAATCTCCTTCCACTGAAACGCCAATCCCTGACTCGCTCCCCCAATCCGAGTTGGCTCTTCCGACTCGGCGGATCCTGTTCGAGGAAAAGAAGGTGAATGTGCCACGGAGCTTGAAAGGTAGGAGCAAGAGGATCGTTGTGACCGGTGGGGCCGGGTTTGTGGGGAGCCACCTGGTGGACCGTCTGATCGAAAGAGGCGACAGCGTCATCGTCGTTGATAATTTATTCACCGGCAGGAAGGAGAACCTGCTTCATCATTTCGGGAACCCCAGGTTCGAGGTCATTCGACACGACGTCGTTGAGCCCATTCTCTTGGAGGTTGACCAAATCTTCCACTTAGCTTGCCCTGCCTCACCGGTTCATTACAAGTTCAATCCCGTTAAGACTATTATATCCTTTACTACTAGAATTTTCTTTTTCCTGGATTAATAGATCATCCTAATATCTCAAAGAGTTCAAAACCCATTCAATAGCCTGTATGATGTATACATAGCTGTTTTGCACTGTAGCTTTTGAGGTAATCTACTAGACAGGAAGAAAGTGAAAAAGAGGGTAACGAGTGAGATGTCATGTGCCATATTTTTACCTTTCACCTGCAGCAAATGCAGTATGAGAAAATTTATGTTTTTCCCTTCACCTTTATAGCTTTTGCTATTATTCATTTTCACATTCTAAGGCAATTATCGATGATAATTTTAAATTAACTGATACTGGAGTCCTTGATTCTTATATTTCTGGATTGATTTGGAGTCCACAAGACAAATGTGATGGGCACCCTGAACATGCTAGGACTGGCAAAGAGAGTGGGTGCCCGATTTTTGCTGACTAGCACAAGTGAGGTGTATGGTGATCCTCTTCAACACCCTCAGGCTGAAACCTACTGGGGCAACGTTAATCCCATTGGTACAACTCTTAGAGCATATTTTTGCTCTTTCAAATCTTACCTTACTTTGCAGCTTTCATCTCACCCGTTGCCACTGCGTGTTGCTATAGGTGTAAGAAGCTGCTATGACGAGGGAAAGCGCACAGCAGAGACCTTAACCATGGACTATCACAGAGGCGCTGGCATTGAGGTTAGTTCGTAATACATCCCAATGACAATCTTTCTAAATATTCAATTATAGACAGAAAACTGAGATTGAAATAGTGATTTTTTACCATCAAAGAAAAGAGGTTGAAACTGTTGTGTAGGTGAGAATTGCTCGTATCTTCAATACATATGGACCAAGAATGTGCCTTGATGATGGACGTGTAGTAAGTAACTTAGTTGCACAGGTAAAAGCTCTGCCAATTTCTATCGTTTGTTCTTGTTATTTGTTGGGTAGTGTTGCTTGGCCCCTATGTGTTTTCGCCTACGTTAGTATTTTTTGAACCATACAGGCATTGAGGAAGGAACCGCTGACTGTTTATGGCGATGGAAAACAGACGAGAAGCTTTCAATATGTTTCAGACTTGGTAAGCTTTTTCATAAATGTAGTTTTGCTCAATATCAGGTACGTACCACGAACCTTTTTTTGACTAGTTACTGCTAAGAAATTATTAGCCTGAAAGGTTCGCTGTGGCATACTGGAAATATCACATATAGATACTGTAAAAAAGTCATGACACTAGGAAAAAACTAGTCCTTGGAAAAGATGTGAAGTGGGCCTCAATGCAATAGGCCAATAAATCTGTAAGACTTTATATGCCTTGTTGGAGAGTAATGTTCACAAGTCCAAATGCTAATCAATTATTGTATGGTGACATATCTTTGGATGCACTGAACAACATTCTCTGAATCTATCAATTTTGTACATTTGATTGTGTGGGTAAAAGGCAAGAATGGCTGGGAGTGCGGGGTAGGATACGGACTTTGATATAGTATATCTCTTCTTGCTTAATGTTCAATAATCAATAATGGTACATACTATTCAAGGGGGACTATATATAAAAAGTAAAAGCCAATAGGAAATGTTTGAAATGGATCTGTGGACTGTGGACATTACAGGTAGAAGGCCTAATGAAGTTGATGGAAGGTGAGCATATCGGTCCTTTCAATCTAGGCAACCCTGGTGAATTCACCATGCTTGAACTTGCACAGGTGAATATATATATATATATATATATATATGCCTCTGTAATTCCAGATTAATTGCATTTCTCAGAAAAAATAAGTAAAAATGGATGGTGTTGGTTTGTGAAGGTGGTGCAAGAGGCTATAGACTCAAACGCGAAGATAGAGTTTAGACCAAACACAGAGGATGACCCACATATGAGGAAGCCCGACATAACCAAAGCTAAGGAGCTTCTTGGGTGGCAACCAACGGTGACCCTCCGTGACGGCCTTCCTCTAATGGTCGCCGACTTCCGCCAAAGAATATTTGGTGACTCAACGGACGCCACCACCAATGTTGTGTCTACGGCGTAGTTTTATTTACCTGTGAAACAAACACAAACTAAAAGAAATCCCCTTAACAATATATAGATATATATATATATATGTATAATATTTTTTTTTTGAACGGAATATGTTTGGCAGTCAGAAATAAACGAATCCTGTAATAATAGGGTGTTGTTTGTATATTTTCATGTAGTTTAACGTATGTATTGGAATAAAAAAATAAATTCTATACAGTTTAAATTTAAACCATTCAATTTATTTTTTCATTTCAGCATGTGTTAAAATACAGTAAATTACACCCTGCAATTATAACAGAGGATTCTTGTGCAAAATAAATAGGGTCATTGCCAAAAGCCAAGGGAAGATTTTTTCAAGAGAGAGATAGGTACTTCTGTCGTATTTGTATATTGTTTTTTATGATAAATTGCGGAATATAGTCTCACATTCATCTCAAGAAAAGAGAAGGTAAACAGTCTCACTTTCCCTTCCCTAAATTCCAGGCACCTCTTAAATCTTGTGAGCAACGATATCAATGGTACCGCTTTTGTGAATTTTCCTGGTGGCGCATCAACTTGAAGCTGGACAATATATTACATATTATTAGAAACTGCTTAAATGAATCATGGGTAAGGTGTGGTCACCATACTATAATCTCCGTATAAAGATTCCTAGAAAAATATTTTTCTCCTTTGCAATGCATATTCTAACAGGTATCAAACTCAAATTTCATCATTTTTCTAATAAAATCTCTAAATCTAAATCTATGTATCGGAGTTAAAAAGGACAAATTTTGTGAAATCGATATTTCATGTAGCATAATTTAAATAAGTAAGCCTAAGATAACTTGTATAAATGTTTATTGGATAATTCATCTAGCATATTTTGATGATTGCTGCTTCCACTGGGTAAGAATCAATTGTATCCTTCCATGCACTGGCCTTGTCTGGCTTCACATCGCATACACACTGCCACACCGCACTGATACACTTGAAACCACTTCCAAATGCAATCTGCCACACCCTGTCCCCAACTTTCATTCTCCCTTTTGCTTCAATGTAACACAGCTCGTACCAAATTGAAGAAGATGACGTATTCCCGAACCTGTAAAGAGTCATGGCTGATGCTTCCACGTCCTGTTTCCTCAGCCTCAAGTTTCTCCCAACGGCTTGAATCACAGCTTTGCCCCCTGCATGTATGCAGAAATGCTCAAAAGCCTCATTAAAGTTGGGTATATAGATGCTGGTTCCTTTCCTACTCCATAGTTTATGACAAATCAAGGAAAATGCATATAAAATTTGCTCCCTGAATGGCAAAATCAGAGGTCCTAGCGAAGCTATATTTGTCTTCAGTGCATCTCCAGCTACATGGACTACCTTCTTTGATATTGATACCCCTAATTGGTCCTCTTGATCCACGTCCATGTAGATACAACCATGAGATTTATCATCTGCTTTGGTTGTTCTAACAATATGCTTCAGCTTATACTTGGCCTTGCGCTTATCTTGGACCCTACTAGACATCAATATAGCTGCACCTCCCATTCTGAAGAGGCAATTAGTTAGCAACATGGAAGGGACTTTCCCTGTGTACCAATGCAGACCAAGGACCTCTGTGCTCACTATCAGAGCCAAACAGTTTCTGTGAACCCTCAACAAGTCCTTTGCCAGACTTGCTGATATAAGGCCAGCACTACATCCCATACCAGAGAGGTTAAAGCTCATGATGTCGCTCCTCATTCTGAACTTGTTAACCACCATGGCACTGAGAGATGGTGACGGACAGAACATGCTATTGTTAGTGATGAGTATGTCAATGGCTTTTGCGCTAATGTTATTCTTCTGAAACAGATCTGCAATTGCTGCAAACATGATAGTCTCGGCCTCCTCAAGGGCAAGGGAGTGAGCTTTTGTTTTGGGTAAACGAGCTAGAGATGGAGGAATGCAGGTTTCCTCGCTGTAACCAGATTTTGCCAAGATCTTGCGCTGGAAAGCGATAGACTCTGGAGCAAGATTGTCATGAAGCATACTCTCTTCGAACATGGACATGGGTAGCCTGTAAGAATTGGGTGGAATGTAGCAGGAAAAGTCTATCAGATAAATGGATGCATTTCTTCTGTATGCAAGGTAAAATAGTAGCAGGCCTAAGCCTGCAGTTAATACCATCGTTGAATGGAGAGAACATGATATGATAAGGTCGATGATGATGTTGAAGTAAAGAGCCATTTGGTGAAAGTTAAAGTAAATTAGGTCTGGCCAGCATTTGTCTTTCTATGCATATAAAAAGTTGGTCTGTGTCAGGACTCATATGGCCTGATTTAGAAGAGAGTTTGTAGGGCACGACAGAGAAAGCGAGTCTCACAGGGAATGTGGATGGAGCTGAGCATTCTTTTGGTGCTTCCTCAAAATATGTCATTATGGTTATGGGGAGAACAGAGCCCTGAACTTCCATGTGTTTCTTACTCTTCCTTCTTTTTCTGCTTTATCTTCTGTGATTTGGCTTCGAATTCCTTTTTGCCTTTGCTGCTTAGCAACATACATTCAACAAACTTGTGTTGTATTGAGCCCATCGTCTCACGCCCAAAGAAAATTTTCCGAACGCCTTGTTCATCGACGTGCTTGTTAAAGTTCTTACGATTTTTCACAAAGCCGAAGGGATGTGTAGTACTTACAAATTAGCAGGAGAAGCAAAAATTCTAGCCACTTGCAGCGGGGGTCGTGTTTGCTTTTTTCACTTAAATTCACGCACAAAACAAAAAAAATTATAAAGTAAGGAGCACATAAAATATATAAATTTGACGTGATTTTTTGGTTACTACAATCTAGATTTACAAAAGATAGATTTAAAACATGAAAATATATTTAATAAAGTTAGTAAGATAATAAAGAAAAATCAAAAAAAATATCATTGTGTAATATTAGATAAAAAACAACCAATAGAATCTGAATTAGCAATAAGAGTATTAAGAATACCTTTGATAAATAAAATTTTAATAGAAAACGAAATATCTAAGATTCCATTTAAAGATGAAGTATCAAAAATATATATCCAAGGAGTACAATTACTAGTAAAATCTTATTTTAGAGAAGGAATAGATACCCTAGTAGAATTAATATTAACAGATGGAAGAATAATAGATGATGTAAGAAATAGTATTTTACGAATACTCAGTGGAAATCTAATATATCAAAAATTAAAATTTACAATAAATATTAATTTTGCAATCAGTAGAGCAGAAGGAAACATGGATAAAACATTAAATGTATACCATATATAAAATCAAAGGAATAAAAATGTCACCTCATAGTAAGATTATTAGTATACAAGTAAGAGTATGATTAGTTTTTACTAATCAACATAAGATTTATAGAAAAATGCAAGGAAGAATATCAATAGATAGGTATTTTGCACCAGTATTAAGAGAAGTACCATTAGACAATTAGAGAATAACTTTACCCTCAGAAATATAATTTAATATAGATAACACAATAACAAATCAAGAAGCATTAAGAAGACAACTAGAATTTGATAATAGAATAGGAAACAGATCAATAAATATAAATTTAGAACAACCAAGGTATAGTATAGAATATGAAATACCACAAAATAGTTATAGTAATAGACCCATAACTAGAACACAAAATCACAGAAATTATCCCGATATAGAAAGATTAAGATTAGCAGAAATACCAATAACTTCTAGATTACCAGAAATAATGATAACCCCTAAATTAGATTTAACTAATAATAAACACTTAATAACATTAGAAATTAAGAAAATGACCAATGGCAACAAATATTAGCTATTATAGATCCAATGAAAAAAATCAGTAATATGCAGTTACAACTAGCAGATGATAATATAATAATTGAAGAAATATGAACTACTACATATACTACAATAAGATTTAACAATAGAGATATAATTGAATTAAAAATATGGGTAGATAATATGATTAATAATAATGCAGAACATAAAATGATATTAGGAAAAGACTTCTTAAACTCAGTAAAACTTTATAAAATTAGGAGTAAAGATATACTTATAACAATTAACCACCAGACAATAATAATCCCAAAAGTACAATTAATATGATGTTATATTACATCTTAGTAAAACTTAATTATAAAAAATATAGATCTTGAAAATATCATGCCTTAGTAGATATAGGAGCTAGTTTGACAATCTGTAAGTTTAATGTATTACCACCTGAATATTGGAAAAAGGAAAATATACCATTAAGAATGACTAGTGCAGGAAATGAAGTACATATGCTAGAATTAGCAGCAAAAGAAGTATATATACAAATAGGGAATTATGAATTAAAGATACTAAAGATTTACCAGTATAATGAAATTACTTGTGATATACTATTAGGATTAGATTTCTTAGAACAATATTATCCATTAACATTTCATAATAAAGTGTTAATCTTAACAACACCTTGTAAGCACCAAGCTTGGGGAATCAAAATAACCAGACCATATAGAAGAAAAAATGAAGTTTTTCAAAAGAAACATCAAGACAACGAAGTACAATTTATACCAAATAGCAAACCCATAGAAGTTCAAGAAACATTACCAAAAATAGGAATTATGATCACCAAGACTATAGAACAAAGAATTAAAGAAAATTATAGTGAAAACCCATTAATTCATTGGGAAAAATCTAAACCATTAGCTTCTATAGAATTAAAAGATTATAGTAGACAAATAAATTGTAAACCTTATCCATGGACAGATAAAGAAAGACAAGAATTTATTATGCATATTAATGAACTCAAGAAATATGATTTAATTAGAGATAGTAAATCCGAATACTCATCACCAGTAATGATAGTAATTAAACATAGTGAAGAAAAAAGAGGAAAATCTCGAATGGTAATAGATTATAGAAAACTAAACCAAATAGTTGTAAAAAATAGATACCCAATTCCTAAGATAGATCTATTATTTAACCTATTAAAAGGAAAAAATATATTTAGTAAATTTGATTGTAAATCAGGATTTTATCAAATTAAATTAACTGAAGAAAGTAAGAAGTATACAGGATTTAGTACATCAGAATGATTATTTGAATGGAATGTATTGCCTATGGGCTTCAATAATAGTCCAAGTATATTTCAAGATTATGTTACTAAATTATTAGAACCAATTAAAGATTTTGCAATAATATATATTGATGATATACTTATATTTTCTGAAAATAAAGAGGAACATGAAGATCATTTAAATAAATTTGTGAATATTATAGAAGAAAAAGGATTAAATATATCACCACATAAAACTGAATTAAGAAAGACCACTATAGGATTTTTAGGACAAACTATTACACCAGATGGGATAGAACTCCAAGAACACATTAGTAAAAAAGTCTTAGATTTCAAAAAAATCACAAAAAAAAAAGAATTACAATCATTCTTAGGATTTGTAAACCAAGCTAGGCATTATATTCCTAATTTATCAAAACTAATTTCAAAAATATCTCGATTAGCAGGAAAAAAAACTACATGGACTTGGGATAGTAAAACTGAAAAAATAGTAGAAGAAATAATATATTTATGTAAAACTTTACCAAAATTATATATTCCAAAATCTACAAATATTAGATGGATTATTTACACTGATGCAAGTGATAATTATTGGGGAGCAGCACTATATTTTGAATATAAAGGAGAAGAATATATTACTAGATATTCAAGTGAAAAATTAAATGATAACCAAGCTAAATATCATAATAATTAGAAAGAATTTTATGCAGTAGTAAAAGCAGTAGAAAAATTTGAATTATTTATAGTAAATACAACTTTTATTATTAAAACTAATAACACCCAAGTAAAACTTGGTTAGACAAAGGAATTAATAATTGTAAGTTGAGTAATAAAATGTTAATTAAATGGAAAATGAACTTAGTCTATTATGATTATACTATTGAATATATTAAAGGAAAAAATAATCTGATAACTGATTATTTGATCAGGTATTATTATGGAAAGTAAGCAGTCATCAAGTCCAGTATCTGATCAAAGTAACCGGAACTGATTCCTGTTGAACAAGTAGTATTAAAAACTAATATTTTAGAATCACAAATATTATTTCTAAAAGGATTAATGGATATTGAATTTCATCATCTCGCCACTAATATTGATGAAATAAACAGTCAATTAAGATCTAGTCTCAATGGGCTAGAAAAAAGAATTGATAACATTGACAAAATAGTATCGGACCTACTGACCAAAGTCAAGCCCAATAAAGCAAAAACTCAAGAACCAAAATTAATTACACCAGCCATGATGATATAGCCACAAGTAACACCTCTCTCAAAAATTATCCAAGAACAAGCCCAGTCCAGTAGTAAAACCCAAAACCCAAGAAAAATACCTGACCAAAATAATTCTAATTTCCAAAGAAAAGAACAACATGACTTCCTTATTACATTAATTAAGAAAACCTGTACATTAGTCATACCATCCAAAACCATTAAATATGCTTCTCATTATGCCTTAAATAAAGCCATTGTTATGCCCGGTACAAATCCCAAATTAGTAAAAACATTATTTGACTATGGATTCATCCAAACCATTTATCCCAGTAAAGATTTAGCCGAATTAGCCGAATTACATAAACACATTATTGAGTCAGCCAAATACTATTTGAAAATCGTAACCCAATACCAAGTATATATCCTATTTTACTCAACTATTTGTGAAATAACCACAGATAAATACTATCCTCCTATCAATCTTATTAAGCTCGGGACAACTAGAAAACCTTATGATTGTGACCAAATAGCAAAAGAAATTATTGAAGATCATGAAGACCTTGAGTATCGCCTTCACAATATTCGAGCTCAAAAAGTAGTAACAATAATGGAAGAATTATCAAGAACGATCAACAAGGAAGATGAACAACAATGGACCTATTTCACTGGTCCTACTACATGTATTTACTTAGTAGGAAAAACTAGTAGACTTCCAAAAGAATTCAAGTTATAGGTTGAAAAAATAAGAAAAAATGAAATAAATTTATCCGAGCCCACAAAAAGAAGAATATGTCAATTATTATTAGAACATCTAGGCCATCAATGTAAGTTCTGTAAAGAGGAAAAAGCTTAAGATTATGATGAGCCAACTATTGATCTCTCATTATCCTAAAAAAAAAAAGATGCCAGAAAAAGAAATAATTGGCACACAGAAAAAAAAAGTATCTGAAGGCAGAAATTATAATAGCAACAGTAATCGTCGGCACAACCAGACAGAAACAGGAAACAACAAAGATAAGAAGGAATCAGAGAATAGTAAAAGCAGAAGCAAACTGAGAAGACTAAAGAAGCGACAGACGAAGACTGACGAAGACAAAAGTAGCAGGCAAGAAAAAGACTAAAGCAAAGGATAAAGCTGATGAAGACTAAAAGCACCACGGAAAGACAACTAGAGTTAAGAAAAAGTAATCAGAGTCTGTAAACCTGGGTAAATTATAAACTCAGGAATTCCATTATAAATAGACTAGTCTACTCTCACCAATACACACAACACACGAACTTAACCACTCTCTCTCTGCATCCGACCAACTGTAATTTCAGAAATCCTTGTTTTCTAAAACCACCCTCCATTATCTCTTGTAAAAATATTTCATTATCAATAAGAAGAAAGAAGTTTCAAAGTATTTGAAGTGTGCAGATTCTCTCTCTCAAATATATAAATTCTCAGAAGCTGGAAAGTAAGGTAATGACCTTCTAAATTCCTTTGGGGTTCAAGGGATAGTTAATTCCTAATTAAGGATCCAATTGTATTGTAAGGGCCACTTGCATTTACTGGTTAGTATGTTATTAGGAAGATGTTTATTGATGAACTATGATTTATCATAATTTATAGATCAATGAAGTATATATGTATGTATATTCTGATAGCTTAATACTGAAAGAGGCCTGGAGGGCATAATGACCTTTGAAGGCATGTGATGCCATGTGTAGTCGTAGCCCATGAGGATGATCAGTACATAGCTATAGAATAATATATATATATATATATATATATATATATATATATACAGAGTATAATTTTGACAAAAAACATCTCCTCTTAGCATATTAATCCAGTCTGGCAACCCGTAAATTTTTATTATTTTATTGGCGAAAATTATTCAGAATATATGATGATAACAAATGATGTAATCAAGGATAACCCCATTGCAGCCCAAGAAAAGGAGAACACTTCAATTGGGCCTCTAACTCGTTCAAGGGTTAAAGAGCTTGGACTAATTGCAGCCCAAGAAAGGGAGAACACATCAATTGGGCCTCTAACTCGTTTAAGGGCTAAAGGGCTTGGATTGGGCTTAACCACTTTGTTGAAAGTGGAAGAAGTGTGAAAAAGATTACATGTGAGATAGTTGCATTTGTTGAATATAGTTGTAGTCTATTACCTATGCATTTATTGTCTTTGACATTTAGCTACCTATGCATTTATTGTCTTTGACATTTAGCCTACACTACTTGACTTTTAGTTGATGCATTTAATGCATTAGTTGGAGTCTTTTATCTTTTTGTTTTGGAGACCCTCTATAAAAAGGGTCCTTGCCATTTGTTGTAAACCATCTTTGAATCATATATGAGATATTGGCATTTTGCTTTCAAGAGGATTCTTGAGTTCTTTCTCTTATCTAACTTGTGTTAGTGGCGAGAGCAACTAGATTTCTTATCACTCACGTTCTTCTTTCTTGAGTGTGGCGAGATCAACCCATTTCTCTTAGTTGTGGCGCCATTTGGCTTATCAATTGAGTGATTTGGTTTCATTTGTTTGTTTCTTTCAACCTATCCAGAAAATCGATCAAGTGTTTTCCCTCCGGAAATCACATCATATTGGTATCAAAGCCACCTCAATTCAGGTTCTATTATTTGTTTTGTGTTTTGCCCCTTCGTGGAAAGCTTAATTTTATTACATTTTATTCTGTGTTTTGCCACCTACATGGAAGGCTTAGTTTTCCTTATTTTGTATTCTGCCACCTATATGGAAGGCTTAGTTTTCCTTATTTTGTAATCTGCCACCTACATGGAAGGCTAATTTTCTGGTATGTTCATCTTTATCTTTATTTCTATTCTTGTGTTGTTCTATTTTATTACAGCTTTTTTATTAAAAAAAAAATTCATCGTTACTGTTCATTGTTCATCATTACTGTTCATTGTTTAACGCTACTGTTCATTATTAATCCGAGTGTAAACACTTAGAGAGTGAACCTACCCTTCACCAAACTCAAACCAACAAATTACAAATCACTATGACAGGAGAAAATAGTTCTGAAGTTCCTTTTGGGCTTAGCCTACAACAAGCTCAAATTGTTGGCCTACAAAGAGGTCAAGAAGAAATGATGGAACAAATAGCTCAACTAACCACTCAAATGGCTAGATTTATGGAGCTACAACAACAACAACCAAGAAGAGGAGCTTATGTTGAACACCGTGGAGAAGAATCTGAAGCTGAATAAGGTGAACAACCTAGGCAAAGAAGGCAGCAGAGGGAGCGTGATGCCAACATCAAAATGAAGATTCCTCCATTTAAGGGAACAAGTTCTCCTGAAGAATACTTGGAGTGGGTGCAACGAGTAGAGAAGATTTTTGAATATCAAGAATATTCAGAAGCTACCAAATGCCGACTTGCAGCCCTTGAATTCACTGATTATGCAAATCTATGGTGGGAAAATTTGAAGAATCAACGAAGAAGAGATGGAGAGGAGGAAGTTCGAAATTGGAGATTGATGAAAAGGCTCATGCAGAGGCGTTTTGTACCTGATTACTACAAGCAAGAGCTTTATTCTAAGCTTCAAAGCTTGAGGCAAGGAGGCATGTGTGTTGAAGATTATGTCAAAGAATTTGAAACTTTGATGATTCG
The DNA here is from genome assembly GCA_037074585.1 of Biancaea sappan. Classification (NCBI taxonomy): domain Eukaryota; kingdom Viridiplantae; phylum Streptophyta; class Magnoliopsida; order Fabales; family Fabaceae; genus Biancaea; species Biancaea sappan. The sequence goes on along the minus strand of CM073491.1, from coordinate 12,639,270 downwards.
GTGCGAGCTGAATGAACCTCAAGAGCAAACCATAGCTCGATTTCTTGGTGGTTTGAACAAAGAAGTTGCTGACTTAGTAGAGTTGCAGAATTATGTCTTCTTAGAAGATGTAATTAAATTGGCAATTAAGGTGGAGAGACAGAAAAAGAGAGTTTATGGAAGAAACAATGGAGTGTCTAAACCATTGGGGAGTAAACCTTTCCAAACACTTTCCCAAACCTCAAACACTACCAAAGGGAGTAATAAGGAGATATGGAAGAAAGAGCCGAACAAATCTGAAAGTTCTAAGGGGAAGGATAAGAGAGAAGACAACCAGCCCTCTAAAAGAAGCCGAGACATTAAGTGCTTCAAGTGCTTAGGTCATGGCCATATAGCATCCGAATGTCCTAATAGAAGAGTGATGATCTTGAAGGAGAAACAAGGGGAAATAGAGAGTAAAGATAAAGATATTGTGGAGGAATGTGAAGAGCAAGAATATTTTGACGAAGAAGAAGTTGTTGAGTATGCTGATGAAGGTGCTGCCTTGGTTATTAGACGTGCCTTGAATATCCAAGCCAAGGTAGAAGAAGAACAGAGAGAGAATATTTTTCAAACAAGGTGCACTATCGGAGGCAAAGTTTGTAACGTGATAATTGATAGTGGGAGCTGCACTAACGTTGCTTCAACCACCTTGGTTGGAAAATTGAAGCTACCTATCATCAATCATCCCCGTCCATATAAGCTGCAATGGCTAAATCATCATGGCGAGATGAAGGTCACCAAACAAGTAAAGGTACCTTTCTCTATAGGGAAGAATTACAAAGATGAGGTATTGTGTGACATAGTCCCTATGGATGCTAGTCATCTTCTACTTGGGAGGCCGTGGCAATTTGATAGAAGAGCACTACATGATGGCTTCAAAAACACCTACGCTTTTGAGAAGGATGGAAAGAAGATTGTGTTGGCACCCTTAAAGCCAATACAAGTACAGCCGAAGGAGGATGTAATCGAGGAGAAGAAGCCTAGTTGTTTTGCTTCTAAGAATGAGTTAAAGAAGGCAATAAAAAGGGAAAACTTTGTATTATTGCTAATTCTCAAGGAGCTAAATCCAGAACTTGCAGAAAAGCTTCCTAAGCTTGTGAGGGAGTTGATAGAAGAATTTGCGGATGTCTTTCCGAATGAGCTACCTAAGGGATTGCCACCCTTAAGAGGAATTGAGCATCAAATTGATTTGGTGCCCGGTGCTGCCTTACCAAATAAGCCAGCATATAGAATGAATCCAGAGGAGGCTAAGGAGCTAAAAAGACAAGTTGATGAGTTGATTGAAAAGGGTTATGTAAGGGAATCCATGAGCCCTTGTTCTGTGCCTACATTATTAGTCCCTAAAAAGGATGGCTCTATGAGAATGTGTGTGGACAGCCGTGCTATAAATAAGATCACCATCAAATACCGCTACCCAATTCCAAGATTGGATGACATGTTGGATGAGCTGAATGGTTCCAAGGTGTTTTCAAAAATTGACTTGAAGAGTGGCTATCACCAAATCCGAATGAAAGAGGGAGACGAGTGGAAGACAGCCTTCAAGACAAAGCATGGACTTTACGAATGGATGGTAATGCCATTTGGGCTATCTAATGCCCCTAGCACATTTATGCGATTGATGAATCATGTGCTTAGATCTTTCATTGGAAAATTCGTTGTGGTATATTTCGATGATATTTTGATCTACAGTCAAAGTTATGAGGAGCATGTGCAACATTTGAAGGAAATCTTGGAAGTGTTGCGAAAGGAGAAACTCTATGCTAATCTAAAAAAATGCTACTTTTGTCAAGACCATGTGATTTTTCTTGGCTTTGTAGTATCTCAGCTGTAATACCCATTTTTTTTAAGTTATAAGTATTTAAGAATTTCGATAAATTTATTTTGAAGAAAATAAATTCCCTATCAGTTTAATTTTTGTATACTCGTTTGTGCATATTGTTGAAAATATAAATTTTTAATTATAGATTCTATAAATTGTGGGATATAATGGATGATATGATATGGAATTAATCCCATTAAGTAAATATACAGTTCAAAAGTGGAATCTAGAATGAAAACTGGTAAGTGAGACTGGTAGATGAAATAGTATAGGAGAATGGTAGATGAAAACTGGTAAGTGAAACTGGTATATGAAATAGTATAGGAGAATGGTATATGAAAACTGGTAAGTGAAACTGGTAGATGAAATAGTATAGGAGAATGGTAGATGGAATAGTAGCAAATAGTACCATAATTTCTCCTATAAATAGGCCCTTCCATTTCAATTCAAAACACACACCTTCAGTTTCTCTTCTCTCCTTTCCTCAAAACTTCTCTTGCTCCGGCGTTAGGGCTCTGAGATTCTAGGTCTTTCTTCCTTAGCCTAGATCCAAGGTAAGAATACTATGCCCCTTTTCTGTGCCATTCAGATTTTTAAAAGTTATTTTCTTAAGTATGCTCTGTGGTTGCGGCTTTGGCCGATCTTCCACATCAGAAAAACTGTCCTTAGCTACCTATATGTTGTTTTGATTCTCTGATTACCGAAATAGAATGTAAACTGTGAAGAATACATGTCTAGGAAAGTTCTGGCTAAGGAAAGACATGGTTGTTAAGTGTGTCCATTGGGACTCTCCACTCTTTGCTGGGAACTTACCTGGTGTACTCTTTTACAGATTATATTCTCTATTTCTGGTATGAATAGTACCTGTACGTATAAATAGTAACTGTACGTATGAATAGTAATCGTACATATGAATAGTAACTATACGTATAAATGAATAGTAACTATATATAAATAGTATTTATATGTATTTTTAAATAGTACATATACGTGTACATTTTTATATGTATTTTTAAAAAGTAAACGTACGTATACGTGATTATATGTATTAAAGAATTATATTAATTGAATCCATTAAATGTAATTGTGTAGATTTAAAGAAGATATAGTAACTTGGATTTCAGGTGAGTAGCTAACCTACTTGGATACTTATTTAATTATATGAATAGTCCAAGTAATTTACATATTCAGAGTATATCTACTATTACCTTTGACTGAATATTTCAATTAATATGGCTGTGTGCCGAATATGATTATAGTCATATGCTATGGCTGTGTGCCGAATGTGAATATGGCTGAGTGCCGAATATGATTATGGTCATATTTATGGCTGTGTGCCGAATGTGAAGATGGCTGTGTGCCGAATATGAATATGGCTGTGTGCCAAATATGATTATGGTCATATGCTATGGCTGTATGCCAAATGTGGAGATAGCTGTGTGCCGAATATGATTATGGTCATATTCTATGGCTGTTTGTCGATTATAAGTATGATATGATTTTACTTATGCATTTTATACATATACTTGTGTATTATTAATCACTTGATGATTATCTGTAATTAAGTTTCTATCCTTGTAACGTTATCTATTCATTGAGATTATTATCTCATATTGTGGTGGATATATTTTTTTCAGATCCTGAGATTAACGAAAAACATCCGTCTGAGGAGTAGCGCAAGTTCAATATCCTAACCCTCTTTGCTTCAAGGGTTGGTGTTTATTTGAATTAAAGCTGTTTTCTTCAGTTTTAAATTCTAGAAAGCTCTGCAGTCAAATAGGACATCTAGGAGGAAGTGGTTATTGTACATAATTATGTTATTACAGTACTTTAAGTTTACTGTATGTTTTGTAAGATTGTAGCTTATTAAGTAAAATCGGAGTATTTAACTAAGATAAGTCTTTGTTATATTATTACTCTCACATTTTAGAATGATTATTATATGGAGCTAAAAGCATAGGCTTACAACTAGAGAGTATCTCTAAGTTGTGCCGGTCACGTACCATTTTGAGGGTCGTGACATCAGCAAGGAGTGGGAGTTGATGAAGAAAAGGTGAAAGCTATCAAAGAATGGCCCGTTCCAAGAACCATATCTGAAGTAAGAAGTTTTCATGGGCTTGCATCTTTCTATAGAAGATTTGTAAGGGATTTCAGCACCATCTTAGCACCCATAACTGAATGTATTAAGGGAGGAAAGGAGTTCAAATGGAGTGATGCAGCCCAACGAAGTTTTGAGCTTGTCAAAGAAAAATTGTGCAATGCACCCATATTGGCTTTGCCTAATTTTTCTAAGACTTTTGAGATTGAATGTGATGCTAGTGGAGTGGGAATTGGAGCAATACTTCTTCAAGAAAAGCGTCCTATAGCTTATTTTAGTGAGAAGTTGAATGGAGCCAGTCTTAACTACTCTACCTATGATAAGGAGTTCTACTCTTTAATTAGAGCTCTTGAGACATGGCAGCACTACTTGTTACCAAAAGAATTTGTAATTCACACAGACCATGAATCACTCAAACACTTGAAAGGTTAGAGCAAGCTGAATAGAAGACATGCAAAGTGGGTGGAATTTCTTGAAGCTTTTCCTTATGTGTTGAAGTATAAGAAGGGAGAAACCAACATTGTTGCAGATGCCTTATCAAGGAGATATGCTTTAATTTCCATGATGAATGCTAAATTGTTGGGATTTGAATCTCTTAAAGACCATTATATGGAAGATTCGACACTTGCTTCTATTTATCTCGCTTGTGAGAAAATGGCATATAAGGGATTTTATAGATCTGAAGGTTTTTTATTTTGCTTGGGGAGACTTGTAATTCCAAACTGTTCTATAAGGGAATTACTTACACGAGAAGCTCACGGAGGAGGATTGGCTGGGCATTTCGGTGAAACCAAGACATTGGAGATGCTGAAAGAGCATTTTTATTGGCCTAACATGATTAGAGATGTGCATCATGTGATTGAAAGGTGTATTGTTTGCAAAAAAGCCAAGAGCAAGGAAGCAGCCCATGGACTTTATACACCTCTACCTGTTCCAGATCAACCTTGGACTGATGTTAGTATGAATTTCGTGCTAGGCTTACCAAGTACACAAAGAGGTAAAGATTCGGTCATGGTTGTTGTTGATCGTTTTTCAAAAATGTCTCATTTTATTCCATGCCATAAGACCGACGATGCTGTGCACATCGCCAATTTATTTTTCAAAGAAATTGTGAGACTTCATGGCATTCCAAAGAGTATCGTGTCAGATCGTGATGCCAAATTTCTTAGCTACTTTTGGAAGACTTTATGGAGAAAGCTGGGAACAAAGTTACTCTTTAGTACTGCCTGTCTCCAAATTAATGCCAAGGGCAGATGGTCCTTTCCGTATCATAGACAAGGTAAATGATAATGCATACAAAATTGATTTGCCTGAAGACTATGCTGTTTCTACTACTTTCAATGTGAGGGATCTTTCCCCGTACTTAAAAGATAAAGAGGACTTGGATTTGAGGACAAATCCATTTCAACCAGGGGAGGATGATGTAATCAAGGATAACCCCATTGCAGCCCAAGAAAAGGAGAACACTTCAATTGGGCCTCTAACTCGTTCAAGGGTTAAAGAGCTTGGACTAATTGCAGCCCAAGAAAGGGAGAACACTTCAATTGGGCCTCTAACTCGTTTAAGGGCTAAAGGGCTTGGATTGGGCTTAACCACTTTGTTGAAAGTGGAAGAAGTGTGAAAAAGATTACATGTGAGATAGTTGCATTTGTTGAATATAGTTGTAGTCTATTACCTATGCATTTATTGTCTTTGACATTTAGCTACCTATGCATTTATTGTCTTTGACATTTAGCCTACACTACTTGACTTTTAGTTGATGCATTTAATGCATTAGTTGGAGTCTTTTGTCTTTTTGTTTTGGAGACCCTATATAAAAAGGGTCCTTGCCATTTGTTGTAAACCATCTTTGAATCATATATGAGATATTGGCATTTTGCTTTCAAGAGGATTCTTGAGTTCTTTCTCTTATCTAACTTGTGTTAGTGGCGAGAGCAACTAGATTTCTTATCACTCACGTTCTTCTTTCTTGAGTGTGGCGAGATCAACCCATTTCTCTTAGTTGTGGCGCCCTTTGGCTTATCAATTGAGTGATTTGGTTTCATTTGTTTGTTTCTTTCAACCTATCCAGAAAATCGATCAAGTGTTTTCCCTCCGGAAATCACATCAACAAATATATATATATATATATATATATATAGGCTTAATTTATATAATATATTCTATGGTAGAATGAAAGTTGTTGAGTGAGACTTGAATTATATGTTAATTTGAATTATGATTCAATTTGATTTTTTTGAAAGTTCAATTTGAAAAGAAAATTTTTTTTTGATATTTGTGAATGTAAGTCTAAGAAATTATGTATTATATATATATATATATATATATATTAGTCTTTAAAGATTTTATCTTTTTATTGTTTAGTTTTAAAATTGAAAAGTTGAACAAACCAATTGCAGCTATAGTTTTTTCTTGCCTTTACTCCTCGAAAGCATATACTATCTCAAAAGAAAAATAGCAAATATATATATATACTGGTCTCCCAAAAAATATATTCTTTTATTGGTTAGTTTTTAAAATTAAATTTCCAAACAATTTAATTTTATATGAATTACCAACTCTTTTAATGATTTTATAGAACGAAAATATATATTTATTTTTTAAACAAAATACAACGAGTATATAATAGTAAAAGATTAAATTGTATAAAATAAGATGAGTGTATCTTTTAAATACTAATCTAAACTCTAGAATTTTAAAAGTTGTTTAAAAAATAGTTCAAAAATTTAAATTTAAACAAATTATAATTTACATCATTGATCTTAGAAAAATTTAAGTTTAGATAAGTTATAATTTGTAAAAATAATAACTTTAAGTTTTTATTAAAATTATAGTTTGAGAATAAAATTATATTAATACAAAGATTATTAAATATATTATTTTACATTAAAATTATAATAATGCCGTTTAAATTATAATTTATATAAAATTAAAAAAATATATAAACCAAGGCTGAAATCCACAAAATAGAAGAGTGAGCCCAAAGGCGGTCCACTAGGTCAAGAAATGGACACAAATCATTAGGCTGTGGTGATTACATGAATCAGATACGGGAGTGGGCATATCATCACTATATTTATGTGAATTAATGAAGTGTATGAGTATGATAGAGATACGAATCAGTAAAAGAGAGATGCATGAATCAAGAAAGTGGTCCATTCATGTTAATCATTTTCATCCTTGTCATGATAATTGCCTTGAAAATTGACATGCAAATTATCACATACCCCTTTCCCTCCACATTTAGATCTGCCATCAGCCACTATGAGACTGGACTAGTGACACTTGGTGGTGTACAAATATAATAAAATAATTTCAAAAAGATAAGTGAGAACAAAAGTGACTTGAAACTTAGGTAAAAAGATAACTATGAAGGCCCTGCCCTTCTATGTTGTTGCCACCTAGCTATCACCTGTGTCCTATTGGTGCGTTGCAAGTACAAAATGACCCAAATCTTATCTTCAAAGATTTCCCTTTACTATTAATTTATTTACTTTTTTTTTATTTTGGATTCTCGATCTTTTAGGTGGCATTCACGTTCTTAGTTTCTTACACACTTAGCAAACAATAACAATAGGATCCATGAATCTTCCTTCTAGTTTCGGAGGTGCTGGCAACATCAAAGCCTAAATCACTTCAATAATGTAACCCAAACATCAACATCTTACATTAAATTTTTAACCATAAATGCTTATCAATAAGGCTGAAACAACACAGATATTGGCATAGAGATTGTATTAGCAACGCGTGTCGTTTTTCTGAGGCCAGATCTTTAATCAGCGGTTTTCTTTCTCTCTTTTTTGTATTTTAACAATAAATTATATTTCCTTGTAAAATTTCAATATTAAGTTATGCACTTTTTCATAACAAAAATTAACAATATGTTTAGTAGAATAAAGAGAAAAGATACTGTAAAAAAAATGAAGAAAAAAATAGTGAAATGTTATTTAAATTATTTTTTAAAAAAGTATTAAATTTTTTAATTGAATTTTTTTAATAAAAACTATATTTTTAATATTGTTTTATACATTTATTTTTAAATAATCAACAGCTATATTTATTGGATTTGAATGCGGAAACGTTGACTTCTTTAAAAGTGGACCCTCTAATTTTATTAGTATATATTTTTGTCAAATCAAAAGAACTCTCAAAAAAAGTATAAAGTAACATCTAAAAAAGTCATCCTAGACAAACTCATTTATTCTAGTTGACATATCTTTCTGTATCACATCTTTCAGCATAATATAAAAAAATTAAATATATATTTGATTAGCAACAAAATAATTATTTTTAAAATTTATAATTAATTTAACTCATAATTTTAGACATAAAAATTTAACAAATATTATATTATAAATTTATATTTTTAATACTATAAAATAACATTATTGTTAAGGATATTTTTATCATACTTGGATTCCAATTAATGAGTGTTGTTTTTTAATAAAAATATTCTCATTTTTTCTTATTAAAAAATAAAAATATATTAATATTTCTGATGTGTTTAGTATGTAAGAAAAGAAAAGAAAAAGAAAAAATAATAAAATTAACATTAAAATATTTTACTAAAACATTTCATTTTTCTTTAACAAAGAGAAAATTTAATGTTTTTTCAGAAAGATAATCTAGAGAATTCTCAAAATGTGTCTCGTTAACTCATACTTACTTCGCTTTACTTTCTTACACACCAAACACGCCTTTAGACAAATTCGCCGCCTCGCTCTCTCTATAAATAAAAAAGCATAAACCCTAATTTGGGCCTTGCCCACTGACCGAGAGAGGGAAGACCGGAGGAGAGGCGACGGAGGTGGCTGCTGCGGAAGCGTTCTCCTCTATTCTCCCTGAAGAATAGCTTTCGCAGCAGCGTCTACTAATATTATTCCTCTTACTCCTTCTACACCTTCACCTTCAGCTTCATGGCTCGTTCCCTCTCTCAATCCAAGCATCTCGCCGCCCTTGTTTCCGATGGCCTGTCCCTTCGTCTTCAGCGGCGAGGTTTCGCAGCTTCCGTATCTGATCACGTCTCGGTGAGTGCTGGATTTGGTACAAGCGGGACTAGGAGTGTAGTGGTGGGGAAGATTGAAGACGCAACATCGTCTGCGAGTGGACAGAGTACGGAGGCGTCCTCTGCTTGGGGCCCAGACCCGGTCACTGGATACTACAGGCCCAACAATCACACCTCTGATATTGACCCGGCGGAGCTCCGAGAGTTGCTTTTGAACCACAAAGTCAGATCGCCTCACTAGACACACTGTCTTCTCGGGACGTGGCATGCGTCTTCCGAGTCCCTCTTCGCTATCAATTAATACATCTGGTTGTGTTTGAGCCTTAGGTACAAGGTGGTGTCCTTTGTGGTACATCGTTAATGAATAACTTCTACCTCCCTACTTTCTCCCCATAAGAGAACTGCTAATCATACTAGAAATATAGATTAGTCAAGGTACTTGCTTAGTGCTGGGGTTGTGTTTCAAGGTTGTTTTTTATTGCCTTTGAGATTTTGTTGTCTGTTTAGCAATGTTTTACTAATATTATGTTGCTGTTTGTTTGTATTTAATTTTCATGTTTACAATTCATTTGTTTGATTAAGCATAACTGATAGGATTTGGACGAATCAAAATTTTGGTATAAAAAAGATGGGATAACTTGTTTTATGGTAAATTAAAGTTTGGACTTTGAATTTTGAATAAACATTATATATTTTCGATTAATTTGAAAATTTTCTATTAATTTTTCAATCGTGTACTCACTTGTTACGACAATTTTTCGCAGAAGAAGTAAATAATGGTTCATGCGGATGTTTATTTGTTTCAATTTTGTTAGAACTGGTCGTAAGCCAAATTAATTAACTGAATTGCTGCCGTTATCGCAGTCATTGTTTTTTGTGTTTTTTGGTCAAATACTACGTATTTGAAAAAAATTAGTAATATGTTACTGGATGAAAAAATTTTAGACGCATATTATGAAATCTATTTTGTTAGTGCTTTTTCTTTAATATTGAAAAATAAAAAATATATATATTCAAGAGAGATTTGGCTTGCCATAGAGACTCGATCCATCGCGGGTCAAGTTTGTGATTTAAAAATAAATAATTGAGTCTGACTAATAACTTCAGGCGTGAAGTTTAAATGATGAGGTATCACGCCAACAAAAGAATTTCTGCACCATGTGGAGATTTTATGCAAAAGCAAAGCTAAGTTTGTCAGTGACCAAGCCTGCTTTATTGATTATAAAATAAAGAAAGTTCGGTCACTGAAGTTCCAAGTTTGCATCTAGCTTTGCCTTTTCCCTTATAAATATCAATGGCTTCGTTCATCTGATTATTCAAAAAAATTGTGTGTTATTCAAAAGCTAATTGAAGTAAGTGTGAAATTTTTTTTAAAAAAATTATGTTTTATTTTTTTCATGATATTAATTAATTATATTTTTAAACTTAACTTATTGGTTTTATTAATTAATAATTATTTGTAATTCTGTATAATATTAATTATATAAATTTTGATTGTTTAAATATTTTAAATTATTTTGTATAATATTTTGATAATATTATTTTATAAATAATGTAATTTAATTGTAATTTTTTTGGCAGTTTAAATTATCTATTGCTTTGAACTTGTTTTAAAGATGAATTCTTTTATAAATGTATATATTTATATTAACAGGAATGTCATTAAGGGTGTTAAGGATATTAAATTTAAATATGATGTTTTTACTATAATGTTATTAGATGACTTAAATATAACTTTAGATAGATTGATTAGTATGATTTACAATTATTTAGAGTTTTTTTTTTAGTGAATTAGTGCTATTAATAAGTTATAAATACAAATTATAAAGTTGAGTAATGACAATATAGTTAGAAGCATGATCAATAAACATTTAAAAAATAGAGATGAGGAGATTGAGCTAGTTAAAACTTTAAGTCGTCAGATAGATTTTAATTCTGAAATTGATACGTTACAAGTCATTGTTACTTGTGATATTTCATCTCAACTCCCTAGTTAAGGACAATTTACTTCCATGTTGCTGGCAGATGATGATGAATGACGATGGATTATATGTTGAAAAAGTGTTCAATGAAAGATGTTTACTAGCAGGTGAGGTAAAAGAGCATGCTATTCGAAACCACCATAAAAATAAAGTTGTCCACCAAAGTAAACAGTTGAATTATATGAGTGCACTAAAAAGGACCAAGGTTATAGGTGGGCCATTCTGAAGAATTCCGGCAATTATTGTCAGATTACGAAGTATTCGGGACCCCACATTTATGTTAATGCCTCGCTGGTCTAAGATCACCCAAAGTTGGATATAGAAGTTATAACAAATCATATTATGGACTTGGTGATAAAAATGTAGATATATCAATTAGTCAGATGGTCGCACACATTTGACAAAATTTTGGCTACTACATTTTTTATTGGAAAACGTGATTTACAAAATGGAAGGTTATTTCCAAGGCATATGGGAACTGGGAGCAATCATACGCATTGTTACCTTAGCTTATGGCGGCAATTCAGCAGGTCATGCCAGGTTTTGTGGTGGAATGGAAGACTAACCCATGTCTACCCGACAATGTTGGTCACCCGCAGATAAAGTTTGTGCGGGTATTTTTGTCTTATAAGCCCTGTATAGATGTCTTGACTTACTTAAACCAATTATCGTAGTTGGTGGTACATTTTTGTACAGCAATTACAAAGGAATCTTAATTATAGCTTCATTCCAAGACTGCTATAACAAAGTGTTGCTCATTGTATTTGTGCTAGTGGAGCAAGAAAATGATTACTCTTGGTCGTGGTTTCTTCAGATTCTCAAGGAACGAGTTGTAGGCAACCAAGACGTAACTTTAATCTTTGATAAGCATTACGGGTTTATCACTGGTGCGGAAGAACATGGATGGAGCCACATGTTTTGTCTACAACACTTATCCAGTAATGTTCGCATTACATTAGAATCAAAGTGGTTATCCAAGAGGCTTGAGCATGGCGATATGTCTTTATTGAAAATTAAATAATTTTTTAATTCATAATTAATTCGTGGACTAACGTGTTATCTTAATTAGGATATTCATACGATTTTTGTGTGGTGAACGAGGTTGTGGCAGAAATGTTTGGGTCACATACAAATTCAAATGGGAAAGCTAGGGATTGGCTGAATAGACTAAGGATTGAGCAATGGGTACAAGTATATGATATCTATAGTCGTCGATGGGGTCAAATGACGACAAATTTAGCCGAGTCTATGAACCACGTCTTTAAAGGCGTTAGATATCTCTCTATTTTGGAGTTAGTGAAGCACACGTTGTACAAGCTTGCAACTTATATTGAGAACAATTTGGCAACAACGAATGCACAAATTAACAGCCAGGAGATATATTCGAAGGTCATGCGTAAGAAACTTACAAAAAATAGATCAAAAGCCTCTTCATACATTGTGCACGTCTTTGATCGCGCTAATGGATATTTTAAAATTGAGGAGCCATATAACTAGTTGAATTGTCAGCTTGGTCATGTCTGCACGCTCAACCTTCTTGGTGGCCGATGTGATTGCGAATACAGGTTTGGCATTTTTCGTGTCCACATGTGTTAATAGCTTGTGAACATGCAAATATTAATTCTAACGCGTTTGTGAACCATGTATATCGACTTGACACGATCAAACTGGCTTACAGCAGATTGATTCGCTTTATTGGTGGGCAAGAGTGGTGGCCAATATATAGAGGTCCACGGTTGCTACCTGATCCATCACTTGCTAGAAGTCAAGGGCGACTAAGATCATCGCGGTTACGGATGGGCATTAATCATAGGTTGTGTCACCAGCCATTCTGATGTAACTTATGTAGACAACAAGGTCACAATTGATTAAATTGTCTACAACAGTTTCGTTATATATATTAGATTTTTTTTTGGTGCGATTTTACATTTTTTATATGTATATTTCACTAATTTTGAATTTTTAGTAACACTTCTTTTGATATTTATATTTGTAAAATTTTTTATACAAATTACATTATTATATTACTAATTATCATAATAATTGAATTACTATTATGGCTGTGTTCGGCAAGACAGCTTCTATGCCCCTTATAGAATTATTACTATATGTCTCTTACTTTATTATATCATATTTACTCATCTTTTATTATATTTATATTTATATATAATATATTATACATATATAATAATATATGATAAAAATAAATAAATATATTATAACTATATATAATATATAAAAATAATAAAAAATGTAAATATATTTTATTATATGATATATATATATATATATATGAAAATATATTATTCATATATAAAATATAATAAAAGATATAAATATATGTTTTTAATGAAGAGGAATTAAAAAATATATGTCCTTTTATGTCATTTTACACTTTTCAACTACTTCAACAGCTACTTTTACTGAACACTTCTAATTCAAATAAGCTAGCTTATAAGCTAATTTTTATAGCTTATAAGCTAGCAGCAGCGCTAGCTTATAAGTTAATTTTGCCGAACAAAACTTAAAAAAAAACTAACAATTAATACTAATTAAGTTAATTAAAAAAATTGGACAGAGTCAAAAAAAAAAGGACTTCCCAAAGATTAATCACTAACAATCTCTCTGTCTTTGTGTAAAAGGACTTTGCAAGACATAAAAAAAGAATCAGAAAAAAAAAAGTAAGTCACGGACAGAGTCAGCATAGAGTCCAGCATGCTGACTCTGTCCAAAAGCATGCTTGGCCTCTTACAAGCCGAGCTTACTTTTGTTCAGAAGCCAGCTGGATGAGACTCCATGCTGACTTCGAGCAAAGGGTGCGTGCATCCATGGAAGAAGAAGAATTAAGGGGAGAGTGAGGAGACGAGTTCGGTTATAAATATAAGAGGATAAGTGGAGGTTTGGACCACAACAAAGGAGAAGAGAGGAAGTGTTCAAGGTAAAAACAATAGTGTGTTCAGAATATTTAAGTATATTGAAATTTTTTATGGTTAGATTGTGTTAATTATTTTTTTTTTTTGAAAATTAAATTTGATTATGTTATATTATTTTATTTTTTCTTCTTATATTATTTTTGTTATGTCAGATGGCAGATCTCAGACGAGTTGTGAACCCAGGTCATGACGACAATTCACTTTTGTATTTACAATCTCGTCACATCTCTCTAGATGTATGAACAAATAAGGTTAGTCCATTGTAGAATTTTTAAAGAATTAAATAAAATGTTGTTATTCTTATTAGTATATAAAATTTTAAAATTTCAGAGAGACCGCACTTTACGTCTACGGAAATGTATACTTGTAGATGGTAACTGTAATACCCATGAAAAATAAAATATAAATGCGTGTTTACAAAGAACTGTTACTATTTACGTATATAGTACTGTTCATTTATACAATCAAAATGTCAAGTACTAGATGTGGTTTGGTTATAAGAGAAAATTAGAAAAAAGTTTGTAGGAGAAAATGACGTTTTATGTGTAAAAATACCCTCAGGGACTAAATTGAAAGGATTGAATTGAAAAGAAACTTAAAGGTTTAAGTTGAAAGGATAGTTTTCCCTTTAAATTTTCAATAGTAATAAAAGAAAAATTTTCCGTACAATGCACAGTAAACTGCATTATTAAAAATCTCATTTTCATAAATAATAATTTGAATATTTTATTAGCGCATAGTATCAAATAGTACCCTTAACTTTTTCTATAAATAGGCCCTTCTATTTCACTTCTAAACTCACACCTTCAAACTTCTCTTCTTCTCTCATTAAGTTTCTTTTGCTCCGACGCTAGGCCTCTGAGATTTTGGGCCTTTCTTTTTTGCTTAAGTAAGGATAATATGCCCTTTCTATGTCTTTTAAATTTTAGAAGTTATTTTCTTAAGTATGCTCTGTGGTTGCGGCTTTGGCCGATTTTCCACATCAGAAAAATTGTCGTTAGCTGTTTATATGTTATTTTGATTCTTTTATTACCGAAATAGAATATAAACTGTGAAAAATACATGTATAGGAAAGTTCTGGCTAAGGAAAGACCTGATTTTTAAGTGTGTCCAGTGTGACCCTCCACTCTTTCCCAGGAACTTACCTGGTGTACTCTTTTACAGATTGTATTCTGTATTTCCCGTATGAATAGTAACCGTATGAATAGTAACCGTACGTATGAACAGTATCTGTACGAAAACAATCTTAACGTATTTTCTCTAATCTTTCATGAAAATCTCCGTAGCAGAACACTGAAATTCACCTGTGTACTCTTGTCCGTAACGACTTAAAGTAGTGATACTCGTACAGAATCCAGGTGAGTGAAACGACCCCGTTTTAATAGAGTTTTAGCATTACTAGTGATAAAAAGTATGTCATAGGACACTCCCAAGATTCATAGGGGGAAATTAGATTCACAATGACGAATCTAATGAGATAATTAATCCAGAAGTATGGATAAGAAGAAGCAAGTATCTCATGATGATGTGAAGATTGAATCTCTTTAATTGTGGTTTATAAACCTATAATATAGTTATATACTATACCTGTTATATGGATAAGTATTATATTGTGCTTTTGATTATGATATGAACTGTTGTACTATTGATTGTGATTGAGCGGTACAGTACCCCCTCTCAAGGCAAGGCGGAAAACCTGGTTTAAAGGGCGTCTTGACCAATGAGTGTGGAGACAACGATTCCCTCAGTAGGGATATAGCCCGGATTGGTGATAAATCCGTGAGGCGCCCTAGATAAGAGGATGAGGTTGTGCGTCTTGGCAGAAATATACAAAATTGGTGAGCCGGCCTGTGTGCGCTCTCCGGGATATATTGCCATTGATGAGTACTAGTAACGTTTGTTGAATTGGATGAATTTTTGTCTTCTTGTATGTAATTTCTAACTATGTCTATTGGTTGAGCTTGAGCCTTCGGATATGCTTGCATGACTGGTGATGTATTTGAATTTTATTAACGCAAGGCCGATTTGCTCACTGAGTTTAAAAGCTCACACTCTCTGTACAATTTTTTTTGTTCAGATCAGGTTGCCACCGAAGAACATACGCTAGAGGAGTAGATCACTTTGGACCTTCCCACTGTCGGGTAGGCCCTTCTTTTGTTATACAATATGTTGCTCTATAACCGTCTATGACATCTAGGTCAGGGGTTTGGTATTTGGCTTGTATTTCAGTATGATAATGTATTTTGTACTGAGGATCTATTGTTTTTAATTAAGAAAATTTGATGTATTTTATTTGTATTTATTAAGGAATGGTATTTTGAGAATATAGAGATAATGACTAATAATTTTACTTGTGGGAAGAATTTATCGAAAGGCTTACAGTGATGGTATATTCATCATTGTGCCGGTCATGTGCCTAGAAAATGGGTCGTGACAAAGTTGGTATCAGAGGATAGGTTGTTAGGTCTCTTAGTGATTACAGAGCAAGGTGTCTTTAATGGGCTTTCCCCTATTGTCGTGACTGCAGCACGACCATAGGACGAAGATCCACCAAAAGCCCTATAGAGTTTAAAATCCTTTTCTTTCGTATCTTTACTCGAAGCATAATAGTGACGATATATATTCTTAATTGTAGAATAAGTTTAGATGGCACCAAGAAAATCAATCGCTTCTGGAATCCGCACAAGATCTGGCAGGGCCCTGGTCCCTCCAGCTACTCAGTCAGCAGATGCAAGGCTGGAGATGCCTAACCGTGCAGAAGGCAACCATGCACAAAACAGAGAAATATCCACTGAAAACTCTAGAAGAAATACTGGAGTACCATCACAAATTGACGCGACTGTAGTGATGGAAGCATTAGCTGTAATGCAAAACGAGGTAAATGGGCTGAAGGAACTTCTGATAGGACAGTCATCTGAAGATGGCTCACATGCATCAGTACATGCTGTAAAAGTACAAGAGACAGACCAGATGCCACCTCCACCCCTCCTCAAGATTGGGTAGGGACAGAGGTCAAGATCTCAGAATTTATGAAGCTGAATCCGCCAACCTTTGCAGGAGATGTTAATGAAGACCCACAACGTTTTCTAGATGACTGTGAGAAAATCCTTGACACGCTAGAATGCCTTGAACCTCGAAAAGTAACCCTTGTTACCTTTCAATTAAGAGGTAAGGCGGACCGCTGGTGGCGAACATGGAAGAAGGGCATGGCCAGAAATGCCCCACCCGTTAAATGGAATGACTTTAAAAGAATTTTTCGAGAACAATTTATTCCGGAGAGTATACGAGAAGCAAAGATGAATGAGTTTGAGGCACTCCGGCAAGGAGCATGAACCGTCGATGAATACGACAATCTGTATGTAGAGTTGTCTGAATATGCTACTCACATGGTCCTAACTGAGAAAGAAAAGATCCGACGGTTTATTAAAGGCCTTCGAGAGTCTTTATTTGATAGGGTGGGATCGAAGATACGAGATTTTTCATTTTACACAGAAGCCGTCGACATCGCCCGTATGATGGAAGAAAGAGATATGCATAAAGAAAAATGGAATAACCAAAGAAAGAGGAAACAAGATGAGAAATCACGCTACCACAGAGAGAGTTCTGCACCCGCTAAAACCATTGGACATGCAGCCTCTACCGCTAGTGCACCACAGCGTCAACAAAGTGGTACAGGGGGTCAACAAAGGCCCTGGTGCTCTAAATGTGAAAGAAATCACTTCGGAGCTTGTTTTGTCAACAACAACACTAAGGTTTGTTACCAATGTGGTCAATAGGGCCACATCAAAAGAGATTGCCCCCAACTCTACACGAGATCTGGCCAATGATCAGTACGCCCTAATCAATCAGAGGCCACTGTTGCCAACAGAGCCCCTGTAACTGTAGGAGGCAATGGAATCGGAAGAGGTGCTGGCAAAGGACAAGGTGGTCGAGGTCAAGCTTCAGTAGGACGAGGGAACGCTCGAGTATTCGCTCTAACCCGTCAAGATGCTCAGGCGTCTAATATGGTGGTAGCAGGTACTCTTCTGATTGAATCGAATTTTGCACATGTATTGTTTGACTCTGGCTCTACGCATTCCTATATGTTACCATTCTTTGCTAAGAACTGTAAGCAAAAAGTTGTTAGATTAGAATGTCCGTTTTTAGTA
Source organism: Biancaea sappan (assembly GCA_037074585.1). Classification (NCBI taxonomy): domain Eukaryota; kingdom Viridiplantae; phylum Streptophyta; class Magnoliopsida; order Fabales; family Fabaceae; genus Biancaea; species Biancaea sappan. Next base: position 12,621,264 of record CM073491.1, on the reverse strand, counting down.
ACTATGCCTACTGGAGACACCCTACTAATAGAACGAGGCTATCGAGCTTGCAAGGTGAGAGTCGGAGAAATAAATACAACAGTAGACCTAATGCTGTTAGATATGACAGACTTTGATGTCATCTTAGGCATGGATTGGCTGGAATCTTGTCATGCCACATTGGATTGCTATAATAAGATAGTTAAGTTCAATATTTCGGGAGAGCCCTCTTTCGTATTTCATGGTGAACGGAGTGAAATTTTTGAAAATCTTATATCTTTAATGTGTGCCCAACGTTTATTGTGAAAGGGCTGTCAAGGATACTTGGCATTTGTTAAAGATATTAAGAAAGAAGAACTAAAAGTAGAGGACATTCCAGTAGTCTAGGAGTTTGTAGATGTCTTCCCAGATGATCTACCAGGTGTATCCCCAGATCGAGAGATTGAGTTCCAGATAGAGTTAGCACCAGATACTCGCCCAATCTTCATACCCCCTTATAGAATGGCACCAACAGAATTAAAAGAGTTAAAGACTCAGTTACAGGACTTGCTAGACAAAGGCTTTATAAGGCCAAGTTATTCACCTTGGGGAGCTCCTGTTCTGCTCGTGAAAAAAAAGGACGGATCGATGAGACTATGCATAGATTACAGGCAACTGAGTAAAGTAACTATCAAAAATAAATACTCGTTGCCTCGCATCGACGACCTCTTCGATCAACTTCAAGGAGCCAAGTGTTTTTCAAAGATTGACTTGAGATCTGGTTATCACCAACTCAAGATCAAGGAGGAGGATGTGCATAAAACAGCCTTCCGTACCAAATATGGGCACTACGAGTTCTTGGTAATGTCATTTGGATTAACGAATGCACCAGCTGCTTTCATGGATTTAATGAATAGGATTTTTAAATCCTTTTTAGACAAATTCGTCATTGTCTTCATAGACGACATTCTGGTGTACTCAAAGACTTCAGAAGAGCACGAACAACACCTTCGTATTGTGTTGCAGACATTGAGGGATCATCAATTGTACGCCAAATTCTCTAAATGCGAGTTTTGGATTGATCGCGTGACTTTCTTGGGACATGTGATCTCCAAAGATGGCATCCAAGCAGACCCAAGCAAAGTAGAAGCGGTCAAAATGTGGCCTAGACCTACCTCCGTTACGGAGATTCACAGCTTCTTGGGATTGGTAGGATATTATCGTCGTTTCATCCAAAATTTTTCCCAATTAGCCGCCCCTCTCACACGACTGACTAGGAAAGGAGTAAAGTACCAATGGGATGACGCTTGTGAAGAAAGCTTCCAAGAACTCAAGAAAAGGTTAATCTCCGCACTTGTATTGGTCTTACCCTCAGGACCAGGAGGTTTTACAGTGTACTGCGATGCATCAAGAGTAGGGTTGGGATGTGTTCTCATGCAGCATAGCCAGGTAGTGGCATATGCATCGAGACAACTTAAGAAACATGAACAAAACTACCCCACCCACGATCTGGAAATGGCAGCAGTAGTTTTCGCTTTAAAGATATGGCGACATTATCTATACGGAGAAACTTACGAAATCTACACTGACCATAAAAGTCTAAAATATATTTTCGACCAAAAGGACCTAAACTTGAGGCAGAGGAGATGGGTAGAATTACTAAAAGATTATGATTGCAATATTCTTTACCACCCTGGCAAAGCGAACGTAGTGGCAGATGCTTTGAGTCGAAAATCTATGGGTAGTCTAGCCCATATAGCAGTAACAAGAAGACCATTGATCCAAGAACTACAAGAGCTAAGAGCAAAAGGTGCTACTCTTGAAGTTACAAGGACAGGATCATTCTTAGCCCATATCAGGGCTAGATCTTCCCTTATAAACCAGATACGGATATCTCAAATGGAGGATTCTGAGCTTGTCCAAATTATGAAAAAGATGAAGATTGGTGAAATGAATAGTTTCACACTCGACGATACAGGAGCCTTACGTTTTGAACAACGGTTGTGTGTACCAGATGTTGGAACTCTTAGACGAGACATCATGGAAGAAGGCCATCGTGCTACATATGCTGTACATCTAGGAGCCACCAAGATGTATCAGGATCTGAAACAGATCTACTGATGGAAAGGAATGAAACAAGACATAGCAGAATTTGTGTCTCGTTGTTTAACCTGTCAACAGGTTAAGGCTGAGCATCTAAAGCCAGGAGGCTCGTTACAATAATTAGAGATTCCTGAATGAAAATGGGAACGAGTGACGATGGACTTTGTTGTTGGTCTACCTCGCTCCACAGGAGGTTATGACTCAATTTGGGTCATTGGTGACCGACTAACCAAATCAGCACACTTCATTCCAGTCAAAACCATTTATGGTGTAGTAACGTTGGCACAATTGTATATTAAAGAAATAGTGAAGCTGCATGGAGTACCTATATTTATCATTTCTGATAGAGGTCCTCAATTTACCTCTCGTTTCTGGAGAAGTTTTCAAGAGGCATTAGGTACTCGAGTGGACCTTAGTACCGCTTTTCACCCACAGACAGACGGACAGTAGAGCGGACGATTCATACGCTAGAGGATATGTTACGAGCTTGTATCCTATATTTCAGTGATAGCTGGGAGAAGCATTTGTATCTCGTAGAATTTGCATATAACAACAGCTACCAAGCCACTATTGGAATGGCACCCTTTGAGGCCTTGCACGGGAGACGTTGCAGATCTCCGATCGATTGGTTCGAGGTAGGTGAAGCAAAAGCATTAGGACCCGACTTGGCTCAGGATGCCCTAACCAAGGTAAAGATAATACAAGATAGGATGCGAGCAACTCAAAGTAGACAAAAGGCATTCGCTGATCATAGATGACGTGATTTGGAGTTCTCAGTCGGCGATATGGTATTCCTTAAGGTCTCTCCAATGAAAGGTGTGTTGAGATTTGGAAGGAAAGGAAAGTTGAGTTCTAGATACATCGGGCCTTATGAGATTTTAGAACGAGTGGGAAAAGTGGCTTATCGGCTTGCCCTACTTATGGAACTGGAAGGGATTCACCCTGTTTTTCACGTATCCATGTTGAGGAAGTACCTTCCTGACCCTTCTCACATACTTCACCCTTTTCAGAATGATTCTATCCTAGTAGATGAAAACTTGACATACGAGGAGATACCGGTGGCTATCCTCGATAGTCAAGTAAAGAAATTCCGATGTAAGGAGATTCCATCCGTCAAGATTTTGTGGAGGAATCAAACTCACGAAGAAGCCACATGGGAAGCCGAGGCCGACATGCGTTCTAGATATCCGCATCTTTTTACGACTTGAGGTAATTTAAATTTGAAGGACCGAATTTCTTAAAGGGGGTGATAATGTAATACCCATGAAAAATAAAATATAAATGCGTGTTTACAAACTACTGTTACTATTTACGTATATGGTACTGTTCATTTATACAATCAAAATGTCAAGTACTAGATATGGTTTGGTTATAAGAGAAAACTAGAAAGAAGTTTGTAGGAGAAAATGACGTTTTATGTGTAAAAATACCCTCAGGGACTAAATTGAAAGGACTGAATTGAAAAGAAACTTAAAGGTTTAAGGTGAAAGGATAGTTTTCCCTTTAAGTTTTCAATAGTAATAAAAGAAAAAATTTTCATCGTACGCGTAAGGTGCACAGTAAACTGTATTATTAGAAATGTCATTTTCATGAATAGTAAATTGAATATTTTATTAGCGTATAGTATCAAATAGTACTATTGACTTTTCCTATAAATAGGCCCTTCCATTTCACTTCTAAACTCACACCTTCAAACTTCTCTTCTTCTCTCCTTAAGTTTCTTTTGCTCCGACGCTAGGCCTATGAGATTTTGGGCCTTTCTTTTTTGCTTAGGTAAGGACACTATGCCCTTTCTATGTCTTTCAAATTTTAGAAGTTATTTTCTTAAGTATGCTCTATGGTTGCGGCTTTGGCCGATCTTCCACATCAGAAAAACTGTCGTTAGCTGTTTATATGTTATTTTGATTCTCTGATTACCGAAATAGAATGTAAACTGTGAAGAATACATGTCTAGGAAAGTTATGGCTAAGGAAAGACCTGATTTTTAAGTGTGTCCAGTGTGACCCTCCACTCTTTCCTGGGAACTTACCTGGTGTACTCTTTTACAGATTGTATTCTGTATTTCTCGTATGAATAATAACTGTATGAATAGTAATCGTACGTATGAACAGTATCTGTACGAAAACAATCTTAACGTATTTTCTCTAATCTTTCATGAAAATCTCCGTAGCAGAACACTGAAATTCACCTGTGTACTCTTGTCCGTAACGACTTAAAGAAGTGATACTCGTACGAAATCCAGGTGAGTGAAACGACCCCGTTTTAATAGAGTTTTAGCATTACTGGTGATAAAAAGTATGTCATACGACACTCTCAAGATTTATAGGGGGAAATTAGATTCAGAATGACGAATCTAATGAGATAATTAATCCAGAAGTATGGATAAGAAGAAGCAAGTATCTCATGATGATGTGAAGATTGAATCTCTTTAATTGTGGTTTATAAACCTATAATATAGTTATATATTATACCTGTTATATGGATGAGTATTATATTGTGCTTCTGATTATGATATGAACTGTTGTACTATTGATTGTGATTGAGCGGTACAGTACCCCCTCTCAAGGCAAGGCGGAAAATCCGGTTTAAAGGGTGTCTTGACCAATGAGTGTGGAGACAACGATTCCCTCAGTAGGGATATAGCCCGGATTGGTGATAAATCCGTGAGGCGCCCTAGCTAAGAGGATGAGGTTGTGCGTCTTGGCGGAAATATACAAAATTGGTGAGCCGGCCTGTGTGCGCTCTCCGGGATATATTGCCATTGATGAGTACTAGTAACGTTTGTTGAATTGGATGAATTTTTGTCTTCTTGTATGTAATTTCTAACAATGTCTATTGGTTGAGCTTGAGCCTTCGGATATGCTTGCATGACTGGTGATGTATTTGAATTTTATTAACGCAAGGCCGATTTGCTCACTGAGTTTAAAAGCTCACACTCTCTGTACAAATTTTTTTGTTCAGATCAGGTTGCCACCGAAGAACATACACTAGAGGAGTAGATCACTTTGGACCTTCCTGCTGTCGGGTAGGCCCTTCTTTTGTTATACAATATGTTGCTCTGTAACCGTCTAGGACATCTAGGTCAGGGGTTTGGTATTTGGCTTGTATTTCATTATAATAATGTATTTTGTACTGAGGATCTATTGTTTTTAATTAAGAAAATTTGATGTATTTTCTTTGTATTTATTAAGGAATGGTATTTTGAGAATATAGAGATAATGACTAATAATTTTACTTGTGGGAAGAATTTATCGAAAGGCTTATAGTGATGGGATATTCATCATTGTACCGGTCATGTGCCTAGAAAATAGGTCGTGACAGTAACCCACCATTACTGATCGTTTCACTCTTACACGCTACTGGTTTCTACGGTGTGGCACGCTTGGGTAATTTAAGTATAACCAATCTCTTGTCTCGGCGCTCGTTGAATGATAGCGACCAAAGACATATTTTTCACACTACGAGGGGAGAATGCACAATAACATTACAAGATATAGTAATTTAGCTTGGTCTCCCATATGATGAGGCCGGTTACTGGTACATCTGCCATAAACTGGGGGCATTTATGTGAGCGGCTCCTAGGAGTTGCCCCCATCAAACAAATTAGATGGTCAAAGGTTGAGCATGAATTAACTAGTTGAGACCTTTGATCATCTTCCAGATGATGCCCCCATATGACATATTGTTTGTTTTACTCGTGCCTATATTTTAAGACTAATTAGGGGTACCTATTGCCAGATAAATCTGGCACCAAGGTGTATTTAATGTACCTGCAATTCCTTAAAAATTTAAAAGATTGTAAGGAATATAATTAGGGATCAACAGTACTAACAAATCTATATAGGAAATTTTGCATGGCAACAAACCCTAAACAAAAGGAAATTGGTGGTTGTTTCATCCTTTTGCACACTGGGCATGGGAAAGATTCCCTTGGTTAGAGCCATCCATACGCCCTGTCTACGATTTGAATTTAGAGCATTATCCTATACTCTCACTATTAGGAAGTTGGTATGAATTACTTAATATGATTATCGAATTTATTAATTATTATTTAATTTTTAAACTAATATACTTGTAAATTATTGCAGTTGAAGGGGTGCCAATGACTCAATTGAACCTACCAAAGAAGCCTTGAGACGTTACAGGCTTCTATTAGATAGGATGAATGATGATGAGGTATCTTGCTTAAATTGATGTTCTTCAAATATCAAGTTACTCTAAATATTTATTTATCCTAACATTTTATGGTCACAGATCATCTGGTGCCCATACGTCGGGGACAACTAACAGATGATTTCACAGTACTGCCTAGCTGATAGCAACGTCTGATGGTCCTATGTACCTATAATTTGTTTCCATATTGTCGAGTGGTATCATGTAGATCGTGTGCTCTGCTAGTTTGGGGGAGATCAACCGATTCCTAAGCTACCAATCGATCTTGGCCGCCATCACACATTGCAGATGACAGAAAAATATGATAAAAATAGGGCAGAGGTACATAGGGACTTCATTGATTAGTGGAATAAGTGGCCTCAGCGAGTGATCCAAGTCCAAGTCTAGTATCCTTTAGTTCCCTTACAACATGACTCTGAGTACATGTGTTGGTACTGGATGCATACTAGGTGATAGATCGATCCTACAAGTGGTGCTGAGGGTTATGCAGTAAATCACTTATTTACTATCATATTTAAATTATATTTTCAATTTATCTACTTTGTTTTAATTTTTTTTTTTTGGTATAGAATGGCTCATGAGGATTCGAGACTAGATCATTTGACATAGAGAATTGAGCAAGGGGCTATGAATATTATCACTGTCATTGGTGACCATAGAGAACTCAGACTCTCTCACCCTGCTCTATCTACTTAGGATTTTCCTGAAACAATCATTCTAAAGGAAGTGTCAGGCAAGCGTTCTCAGGGGCTTATCATATCAAGGGAACCTATTCCATATGATGCACTTTATGAACCTAGTGCATCTATGCCATATCAGACTCAGCCTAACATAGATTATAGTGGCTTTGGTCCATCTTTTACACATGTTGGAAGCTCTAGTTCTCCATTCAGCACTGACTGTTATACGTCGTCAGCACAACACCACTTTGATTTGTCATCTCTTTTTTCTTCTCCAATGCCACATAATTCGAACTTCGGAATGCAGTTCTTCACACTAGACCAACTAATTCCATTAGTTCAATCTTCAGTGTTGGATTTAAATGCTCAACCTACTATGCCATATAAGGAAAGAGAACAACAAGACGAAGATGACGACGACGACAATGACGACGAAGAAGATAACGAAGATGAAGGAGAAGATGGAGGAGAATAAGAAGACAAGGAGGACGAAGAACCCAAGCAATGTCGACAATCAAAACGACTAGTTGTATGTAGACATTGTGGGACAGACAATATTTTTTTTAGATTTTTTTTAATCATATTGTATGTATGTATTAATTTCATCATTTAAATAAAATTACACTTATGTTATTATTTAAATTTCTTTTTAATTTATTCTTTTTTAATTAAATTAATTATTAATTGAAATAATTAAATTACATATTTAGTAAAATTAATATTATGCAGTTAATTAATTTGTAAAATCAGTTAATTAATTTTTAAAATATCATCAACTTTAATATTGAAAAGTTAATTATATAATTTTCAAGTAATTTATAATTCTTTATTAATTTTTTCAAAAATTATAATTTAATTATTTAAATATTTCATCTCACTATTTATTATTGTACATATAATAGTATTTTTTTAATTATTTTTACTTTTTCATATTAATATCTAAATAAACTCATTTTAACCATACAATTAATTTATCAAATAAATTATTATGTAATCAATTAATTTAGTAATATAATATATATATAACTAATTTTTTATATAATATACACATATATAAATAATATATACACAAAAGATAACATTAATATAAAAAATAACTAATTTTTTTGTTTAAAATAATATATATATATATATAAATAATATATACAGCTCGGTGTCTTTTTTTTTTTTAAACAATGAAGACTCGGCCTAGAGCAGGCCGAGTCTTTGTTTTTTAAGGCTCGGCTTGTGCCAAGCCGAGTCTTTGTTTTAAAAAAAAAAATTTAAGGCTCAATCATTAGTAGGCCGAGTCTTGGTGAAATTTCTTTTCTTTTTTTATTTCTCAATGAAACTCGGCCTAATATGGGTCAAGTTTCAATAAGAGAAAATGCTGATGGGATATATTTCATAATATGCCTCTAAAATTTTTTCATTCAATAGCATATTGCTAAGGGGGCGTTTAGTATTTCGGAAAAGATGGGAATGGAAAGGAAGTAAAAAAATGGAATGAAAAATGAAAAAGAGAATAAAAAAAAACATGTATGGTATGCACTGAAAAAAAAATAATATTATATTTTTAAAGATAATAAAAATAAATATAAAAATAATTTACTATTTTGCCCTTTACTAACCCCCAAGAGCCCTCAGTAGGGTTCCTGGTCCTCTAGTTCGTCTTGCCTCTCTCATATGCTCTCTCTCTCTCTCTCTCATTCTCTACCTCTCATATTTGGCTCTTCTCTTGATCTCCTCTCTCGCTAGTTCTCTCTCCCGATCTCCTCTCTGTGACTCTCTGCCTCTCTCTTACCGTCAGCTTCTCAGACTCCCCCTCAGTCCATTAGCGTCTCTGAAGAGACGAGAACTACGCCGGCGTGAAAATCTTAATTTTTTAGCAGAAAAATTTCAAAAATGAAATTAAAGAAAATGCACAAACCAGATGATAGAAAAGAAATTACAGGTGCACGTAAAAAGACAGTTTCAGAAGTCACGCGTTTTTTCCATTCCCGGATGCGCTTTTCCATTGCTAAATGGATTGAAGAGTTCTGTACAAAAATAATAGAAGAGGGAATGCCAGGTTCCGTCTTCTAACCACTACAGTAAGCATACCAAACAACGGAAAAAAAGCACAGTAATGAAAAGGTGCTTTCCTTTCCCGCTTGCGCGAGCATACCAAATGGTACCTAAATTTTTTTAAATTCTATAGTATTTGACAAAAAAAACTCAAGTTTTATCGAAAGGGGTTCTCTATCTCAGCACTCACCAGAGATTTAACATAATTTAATATTGGGTTGTGGGTTGGAATTAAAATAATATGACGCGTTCCACATTAAATGCAGTCTACTAATTTTTGGATTTGAGTTCTCCGCATTACTTTCTACATTACTAAAAGTAATGCAGAGTGCAATACTACTTTTAGTAACAGTTTTTTCTGTTACTAAAAGTTTCAGCAATAAAACATTCTGTTACTGAAACTTTTTGCAAAAGAAAAAATTGTTGCTAAAAGTTCAGGCAGGAAAAAATAATACAGAGAACCCAAATCTCTAATTTTCACAGATTGGAGAGGAAAACAATCTTGTTTACATTAAAATAAAGTTTCCGCGTTTAAATTTATACGTACTTAACATGTTTCTATTTTTTTTTACTTAAAAAAGTAATTAATGTAATTTGTGCATTATAAAAATAATTATTTAATCCAATTAAATCTGTAAATATAAATATGAATGATTTAATTTTAATATAAAAAAAGCACAATATATAATATAATATAACATATGATTATAGATTTCTATAATAGCAAAATAAAATATTGTTACAAGTGATGAGATAAAAATAAAAATAAAATAAAATATGTGTATAAAACAATATTTAAATAGTAAAATAAAATTTAACAATGACGGGATGACATTTTTTTTTTGGTAACAGGAGTTGAATGTTTTCAATTGGGACAAAAGAAGTTCGTAGTAATGTATTAGGTGATTTTAATAAATTAAGATCTTATTAATGATTTATTTTGATTTTATAAATTTTATAATTATTTATATAAATGCACAAGTTAAATTAAATATTTTGATTTTATAAATTTTACAGACACATTCCCAGACATTTCATCACTCTAAATTATATTGCAACATAAAACACGGGGAAAAACTTTGACTGATAGTCTGTTTAACTCCAATCTGTTTCATTTTCATCCAATATGTTTATTAAAATATTAAAAAAACATTTTTGCAGTACTGATTTATTTGTGCGGCAGCAGTACGAATAAAATTGACCAAGCCCAAACTGACCAATGATGAAGTCAAACTTATTGGGCCAAAAAGATCCTACGTTCAAGTCTAATTAAAGGAAGTAAAACACGGGAAAATAGATTTGATTTGTCACATATGATATCTTGATAAACGTTTTCCCTAGTAAAATTCTCACCCAAAAAAAAAAAACAGTGAATTATTTTTAAAGCTTTGAAGACTACGTTGCACTAAAATAGACCATAAGAATAAAAAGAATTTGAATTAGTTAACTGTTTCCTATAATATAGTAAAAAAGATCAAATTTGTTGGATGCATCAAACTTAACGTTTTAACCCTTTTTTTTTTTGCAGACAGCACAAAAAGAAATTCTCATCCCACAATTTGGGTTTTTATACGTAAAAAATTTAGATTGTTAGATCTAATAAAAAATTTAGACTTAAATACATATCTAATGATTTAAATTTTCTCGTGTGCATAAAAAGAATCAGTCATCCCAAATTGTAAGATAGCGTAGAACTTGGGAGCTAAGATAGTGGTGTTAGAATAGAGGCCCAAGTTTTTGAAGATAGAAAGAGACAACAAATGTGGGGCAAGTTGTGGATCTACAGCCTTTTAACAATTCTGTATCGGCCCAAATTAAGCCCACAGAACTGCAGGCCCACATCGATCAATTTTGAAATAGCTCACCTTCGTCTGACACGTAGTGAAATAATCAAAATCCTTGTTTCTTCAGATTTGACTGGGCTTGTTAAAGTTTAACAGTAATTCATGAACTCCTCTAGTTGGGGAATGGGGATGCTAGCAAAAATCCTAGAGCTTGTCTAGTTTAAACATATTCGGTTCAATAAAAAACGGGTTTGAAAATACATTTTATTTAATTTATTAATTTTTTAAATTAGACTTAAATCTAAAAATATTAAAAATATGTTTTCACTGCTTTAAAAAATAAAGATTGAAAATAAAAATAAAAAATATTTTTATAAATCAAACATATCCTAGTTTTTGTAGTAGAGATAGGGTATTAGGGATCACCTTCATCTTTCTCTCTCTCTTTAATTTGCACTCTTTTTTTTTACCCTGTTTTCAAGGAGTGAAAACTTGGGAAAAAAAATTTAGAAGAGTGATAACAGTACTGATTTGAATTAGGCTAAAATTATTGGAGTGGATTTGAGTGAAAATGATAGTTGAGGTTATATATTTTGCCAATAGGTGTGAGGGTGAAATGGACAAGAAGATAATAATGAGAAGTGAATAAAGGTAAATATATAAAAAAAAAGTTCAATATATTAAGAAGTTGAATATTTTTATTTTTAGATCATTTTGAGATTTATTTAAATTATTATTTATCACTATATACATAAATTTTAAGATAATTTAAAAATAAAAATTTTAATTTTTTTTAAAAATTAAACTTTCTATAAATTTACCAAAATCATGGGAGAGGAGTATGCCTTGAAATAGATTGAGAGGAGAGAAAGGGATGGATGAATATAAAAAGAGGAGTGGAAGTGGGGAAGCAGATAAAGTACAGGTTTACACAAAAAAGGAGTCCAAGTCTTTGATTATCATCCCACCAATCACTGTCTCCAGATGCAACTTTCCTCTCTCCTCTCCTTACGAACAAAGTTCCTCTATTTGTCGCGGTGAGCCATTATATTTAATTAAGATTGATTTTAAGAATTAATTTTGAGCATAATTGATTTTGTATAAATATGATTTATGTTTAAAAATTATTATTAAAAAAATAATTTTAAAAAATAAATTTTATTTATATATTAGTTAATAGAAGTACTTTTAAATATATAATTACTAGAAATGATATGAATATTGTATTGTTTTATTTTATTTATTTTTATTTAAATTCTATCATATCAAAATAAAATAAAAAATACTAATATTTTTAATAATAATTTTTTAACTATTAGTATTAATATTTGATTTAAAATATATATTTACAAATGTTGTAATTAATTTTATATTGTCTTATTTCATTTATTTTTATTTAAATTATATTAATGGTTTAATAATAATTTTTAATAATAATAAATAATATTAATGTTTTTATATATTATTAATATGTTTTATTACTAGCCTTTTAATTTTCATCTCTTTCTTTTTTTAGATATTTTGGAACTTCACTCTCTCTCTACTAACAAACTACTCTCCAGGTTCTGTCAAACTCAAACTCAGATCTTTGGCTTCAAAGCGACGACAAAGAACAAAGTGACGGGAGAGAACACGGTGATAGCGAGAGAGAACAGGAGGGAGGCGAACGACGATTTCTTCTTTAGATCCACCGTCGGTGGTTTCCCCCTTTCTTCTTCATAACATGTTACCATCTCTCTCTCTCTCTCTGTGCATTTTCCTCCATTGATTTTGTGCTAGAGAACAAATGTGGGAAGGGTAACTCTGAAAAAAATTATTTGGGCAAAATCGATTAAAATTAGAAGATAGAAATTTTAACTTCACCGTAAAATCGATTCTATACAAGAATCAATTCTAAAAAATGGTTAGAACACTGAGCCAAACAACACTAGTTTTTTACACAATCGATTTTAAAGCAATGAACGCGCATTTAGATCTATGTACCGCATATCCAAACACACACTCTATCTATTTGTGTGAGACTCACTTCATTTAATAGTTCACAGGTAATAAACACAAAAACAAACAAAAAGCGACAAGTAGAGGATCTCGTTTCCCTCATTATCACTCTTCCTCCCTTCATTATTCTTATTTTTTTGCAATTTATTTCACCCAAAAATATTCTTTTTTTTTTCTCGCATCTTATTTCCCCAAACTTTTAAATTGTTCGCCATTTGACTCATTAGCTCTTTTTTTTTACAAAAAAAAAATCCCATCTAACTTCAAAAAATTTCATTTCTTTGTTACTAATCAAGTAACTGTTGTTTTTGTCTTGAAACCCACCAGCCTTCGTTCTCTAATATTTATTTTGAGTTCTAATTTCATCTCTACTATTTTTTTTCATATCGATTTTGTCTCACTTTTTTTTATTTCAATTTTGTCCCCAAAATTAATACATTGACATAATTAAAAGAAAATATTGACAGATTTCTCTATGTGACTTGGAAGTGTCATACTAATTTATTTTAATTTTATCTCAAATATTTTACAAAATTTCACTTCAATTGATTCTTTATTAATTTCTCTCATTGGTCTCAAATTAATAATTAAGGACACATAAAATAATATACATATCATTTAAAAGAATCTACATACCACTTAGAATAATCCACATTAATATTTTTTATCAATTTTATTAACGACATTAACACTAAAAATAAAAATAAAACTTAAGGTAAACGTTAAGAACAAAAAATATTTTTTATATTTATTTAATTATTTATTAAAAATATTAATTTAATCTCTAAAAATTCATAATTTTCTTAGTTTAGTTTAATCTCTGAAAATTATATTTGTTTTAATTTAATCTATTTTATTATTAAATTTAAAAATTTACTATTAACAAATGTCAAAATTTTCGTTAATATAAGTTATTTTGACATTAAAAAAATTTAATTAAAAAAATACTATTTTTAAAAGACTAAATTAAATTACTTAATTTTTTAAAAAGTTAAATTAAAATAACTATAAATTTTTAAAAATCAATTATCTACCATTATTTTTATTCCTCTAGAACATCCATTTGGATAGTTAATCATTGTTTTGAAATTTACACAATTAATTCGAAATTTCTGGGAATTAATACTTTAGAAGTATACATAAATGTGAAAGTAAAATCCAACAGTTAAAAATGAAGCAAGGCCAACCCAACCTCGCGCTGTTGTATTCATGATTCTATGACTTGGTGCCTTCTTTTGAAGAAAACGACAACAAACAGCTAGCTTTTAATACAACCGTGCAAATGGATTAGTCAGGGAAAAAGTGTAAATAACTAGGTCTGCAAGTTGGTAGATACTATAAAGTTTTTGAAAATAAATGCTTTACATTATAAGATCTTATCATTCAATGGGGGACCACCGTTAACTCCAACCACGTTCTCTTTGACCACCAAAATTGTTCCAAAAACAAAAAGCATCACAACAACATCATATATATATATATATATATATATATATTTTGTTTCATAAAATTACGTTATTAAATTGCAAAACAAGTGAGTCTATGCATCTTCATTCATATCTCCGGACCCTAGCAAACATGTGTATGCATGTGGGCAACAATTTCACACAACTTCAAGTATCTTTAACTTAACCGAATTACAACATTAAATTTAAAACTACAGATAACACAAGAAAAGTTACAAGTAATTAGATCCAAACATACTACACAATTAATGTATTAGGACTACTCTTTTTCTCTCTATTTTCCTTTCTCTAAATCCTGCATATGGTGCCATAAAGTGCTGTAAACCCCCGAATATGAACAGTAATAAGCTGTGACCACCCTAAACCAAATAAAGAGAAAGAAATTAAGAATTAGGAAAAGATTTTACATTAGAAGGATAATTAAGACTCACCTCAGAAGATGAACAAAATAGTAATTAACATGGCTAATTCGTATAACTGAAAATAAAGCCCCCGAATCGTTTTTGTGTTTCCCTTTTCTTGTATGATCTCCCCGTGTTTCAGACTCTGACGGCGAGCAACGAAGGAATACCGGACAAGTTTGGTGTTGTAGCATTCTTATCATCAGAAGCGTTTCTGATGATATCCCTCTTGTTGCTGTTCTCTTTGGAAGACGGTTTGCTACCGAAAGCTCTCATGGGACTCGCAAATGCCCAACCCCAACTCTTCGCTCTTCCATGCGAGATTGCCACAGATGATGATTTCCCGTTCACATGATCATCGGCAGAGGATGAAACCCAGTACGAGGATGATGACGACGACGAGGAAGACGACGTCATCATGAACCCACTAAATATGCCTGCGCATTTCACTCTTTCCTTCATGCATTGGTGGTGGTTGTGATGGTGGTGGTCGCCGCCGCCGCGGATCACGGCGGAGGCGGCAACGGCCTTAGGCTTGCCTTCCCGTTGGGATTCGACTCTCCGGAGAGTGCAATCCCCGAACCCAGTGGAGATTCTCTCGAAGAAATCACCGGAAAAGCTTCTGCTACCACATCCAACAGATCTGGATCTCGAGACCTTACGTTCGAAGGATGAAACGGAGGCTGTTGTTTGGCTACTTGGACTGTCATCTTCTTCCACAGCAATGTCAATCTTCCTTCCCAAATTGGAACCCAAGCATTTGTCTTTTTGCTTCCCAAAACTCGACCCCGCGTTTGCTGCACTGATTGTCGAAATCCTTGGGCTGTTATTGCGGTCTCTGAAGCTCTTGGTGGAAGCAGAGGATTTAGAAGAAGAATGATAGAGGAAGGACCAAAAACCGCTTCTTTTCCTGGGACTGAAGTCGTCGATGGCTATCTCGTCCTCTGCATCGTTCAAGAATTTGCCCCTTCTGGGGGTGGCAGTGGACTTGCTGCGCTTGAGTATGATATCGGAGGAAGAAGGCAAAGGCGATGATGAGGAGTTTGCGGAGGGTTTCTTCTTCTTCTTGGCTAAGAGAAAAGGAAGGCGGGGTCGACGTGTACGGTATTGTTGGTACTGACAATCAGTCCCATTTTTAACAGAGAAGGGGAGGGAAGAAGAAGAAGAAGAAGGAGGGGCTGATGTGGCAGAAGCAGAGGCAGAGGCAGAGGGGACAATATCGGATCTGAAGGAGGGGGAAGAAGAAGAGGAAGAAGAAGGACGAAGGGGGAGAGGGAAGGAGGAGGAAACGAGCTTACCGAGCTTCTCTTGAAGGCAAAAAGCACAGATCCCACCTGGGTTTTTTCTGAAAGGATGGTTACTGCACTGCATTCCATCGCCCATGTCGTCTTCACCAACGCCAACTCTTCCTCCTGCTTTGGGAGCTTCGATGTGGATCACCATATCATAAGCAGGCTAATCTAATCAAATCTAATCCGATCCCCTTTGCGGGGTTCTTCCAAATGTTTGGATTTTGATGCCAAAGTAGCCAGATTTAGCCTGCGACAGTTGATGCTTCCACTTTTTCTTCTCTATCTCCACCGCCTGGAACTGAAACGCCTTTTGGGAGGGTGTTGATTAAGCTTTTTCACCCCAAAAAGAGAGCGTGAGACAAACTCGGATGGGGGGCCTGGGAAGAGAGAGAGATGGGGGGTGGAACAATGTGCAGTCAGCCTAACAGGGTGAGGGATGAAAATGAAAATTGCGTTGGAGCATGAAATTTAGAAGTATTTAGGTAAATTTAAGAATGATTAAAGCTGAATTATGATGGAGTAGAAGAAATATTTAGATAAAATTTTTAATGAGGGGGGTTGAACAATTGAATAAGCAGTGAGTGTAGATGAAAGGTTAGGGGGAGACTTCCCAGGAGCACGTGGAGGAGTGTGTTAAAAAGCGTGAAAGAGACAAGGGAATACCCAGTGAGTATTGTTATTATACAATATTAATAAAAGGGGAGATGGAGAGAGTTAGAGATGGAGAAAGGGAGGCAGCTATGTGGGGAGGTGTGAGGAGGGGAGGGCCAACACCAAGAGAAGAATCTACAAAAGGCAGTGGTTGCCTCTGAATTCGCAGTCCTATTTTCTTCGCCTTTTTCGTCCGTTTCCCTATTACTTCTGATAATTCCAACACCACCCTTCTCCTTCTCCTTCTCCTTCTCTCTCCATAGATTCCTCCTCCCTCTTAACTTCTCAATCTTTCCACGTTGCCCTCTATCCTCACCTTCTACGTCTTTCCCATTAACACCGAAGAACTTGTCAAGAATATATAATACTCACCAATATAATCGATTTAAATGACACAAAGTTGGATCCGAATGTTCAATCCACTTAAAAGTCCTACTTGAACCTGCATACTTGCTAAACAACATCATGACTTGTGCCATAAATCATGTGAGTGGCCATAGCCGTTTTGTGCCACATGATTACCTTTCATACAAACCTTGTCTTTCACACTACAATTCATCAACATCTATGCACCTGGATAAACTATATATGAGCTTTTTCTTAACACACGCATATATATGTTTTACATTCTTTTAACACTTTGTTTTTTAAATAAGAATAAATTTATATACAATTATATATATATATATATAATTAAATTCCTCACTAAAAATGCTATATATATAAAGTTTTTTTTTAAAAAAAATTAATCTACAATACAAGTTTGTAAAAAATATGTAATTATTTTAAAAGATCGTATATTTAACATGTTTTGATTGAAGAAATATATACTTGTTGAGTTTTAATGAGAAAACTTGTTGGACCAAATATACACAAGAATGGAGGGTTAAATTGTGTATAAGAATCTCAACTTTTTTTTTTGTTAAGATATTTTATCTTCTTTAGGAAGTTAGATGATAATGGAATTCAAAAGACAAAAGAGAGTAAGAGATAATTTTACACAACAAATTTTAAGAGGTTCAGATCAAAAATACTTGGATCCTACGTCTTCCTTCTAATGCACACAAACAAAGGAAATTTCTTATAAATTTTGAAGGTTCTAAGCTTTACAATAAAACCTCACTATGAACAAGCTTACTAAAAATTTTTCTTCCTAAAACTCTCACAGACTAGAAATATTTTCTATGATGAAGATAAATTACAACATGTTACCAAATGATCAGCTCAACAATATTTACAACCTTCTTAAAGCAAATAAAGAATCAAGAAGATTATAATAAATGAAAGAAGCTCTCTCTCTAAGACAAATTAGAGAACACTTAAGGCACAAGCTCACATAGAGCACTCAATAGTAAATTCAATGAAGAGAGTAGATGGAAAGATGAATGTAACAATAAATTTCTCTATCGTGTTCGTTAGCCTCTTTAAGAGCAGTTGCAAACTTTAAATAGAGGAGTCTATAAACTAGTCTTTGCATAAACTAGCCATTGGACTTCAACACCTTTCTTCATACATACTTGTAGACCTCTATTAATGCTTGTCTTAGCTAGGTCAGAAGAGGAGTAGCTCAGAGTGTGAAGGAGAAGTCATACTGAAATTAGGTGCAACTTCCTAGGAGCTGCCAATTCATTTTGCCTGACAGTTGATTTTTATGATCAGTAGGATTTTAACTTTTGTCAGATGAGCTCTCTCTTTAAAAGATGCAGAAAAGACAAATAATTAAATGTCGTTAGGAAAGAAAACATTGTTCTTAAAAATTGTGCAAGTATAATAAGACTAAAACATTAACCAAAGTGGAAATGGATTAAGTATAAATATGGGCTTTTAAAATAAAATAAGATGACCCAATTCATAAAAGAAAAACATTATCTTTTTTATTTGGGCAAATGAATAACGTTTTCATTAAATTGGATCAAGTCAGGGATACATAAAATAAATTATGACCTAAATATTGTCAAATACAATACAAGTCTAAATTTATGGGAGAACATTACATTATTTAAAATAATATATCCTAAAAATCAGTACCAAACATATACAGACTAACAAAGGAAACATACTCCTGATCCTAAAAAATAAACAGATTAAAAAGAAGCAACACATCATATCTCAAGTTTAGAGCTAGTCTTCTAGATATGTACAACTTGCTAACACAAAGCCCAAAAAACATAAAAAAGATAGGAAAAGAAAACAAAAAAAAAATAGAACACACTGGATTGGAGAAAGTGAAACCGTTGATTAAAAATCAAATAAGCTTTAAATATATTTTTCAAATAAGCTCAAAATATATTTAACTCAACAAAACTTTATATAGTAAAATTATAAGGAATTGCATATATTGAATTAACTTAGGTAGTAAAATAAAAATTGATGTCTTTGACCTTCACTAAAGCAAGGAGACCAATCACACCACATTTTTCAACTAGAATGAAAAATTGTCTTGAAATATATGAAATTTGTGTTTTTATCATCAATTTGGTATTTTACTATTAGTGATATCTAGAATGTATTGTATTGAGGTATTAAAATGATTACGGAAATTAAATATCGTAGATTGATATTATATGGAAATAAAATTCAAGAAGTTGCATTCATAGTTTTTGTTTCGGGGTTACATGTGTTGTCCTGGATTTTGAATTTTGACAAAATTCCAAAAGACAAAGGACAAATACAAGGAGATCATCATTGTAATAACCACAATGAGATGTTTTGGCCTTTTATTCTTCCTGTAAGGTGATGTTGATGAGAAGACAGTAACTTGACCCTAAGCTTTAGCTTTAGTGATGTGAAACAACAAATCTTGCATTATTAAGTCTCCAGAGAACTAAAGGACGATAGGAAATCCTTAATTTAATTGCATAAAGTTCAATTCCTCCGCCAATGACCCCGTTCTCTATCATTTTTTTTTCCTGTTTAGACTTTTAACAACAATTTTTTTTATTATCTAAAAGTTTTAATTTTTTTGTTAAAACTTTTAGTAACAGAAAAAATTGTTGCTAAAAAAATGACATTTTATTATACTAAAAAATAAGTGTGACAGAGAATCTGAAACCAATCCAATGGCCTAGATGAACTGATCCAACATCTACGAAATTGATCTAAGTTATCGCCAAAACCACGTTAGTGTGTACGTCTAGCATGATTATTTTTAATAAGATTGCTTATAATTAAAAGCAGGATAATTCCCATCTGCGGAAGTCAGCACCGAAAAAGACAACAAATATTTTATGCAAAAGTATGGATCCAAACGGCCAAATTCGATGGATGGGGGGACATTGGGGGCAAAAAAAAAGAGCATACTATATTAAACGGGTTTGAATATATATTGTACTTCCAGGCAGACTCATGCAATTATTGTAAGCTGTTTTAATCAATTCTGTTATTTGCAATTTATATTTAAAGTAATAGCAGCTACAAAGTTTCTTATTTATTAACATTAATTGTTCTGAAATTTGAACTGTTCATCCCCAAATTATGTGGTGTGTGGGACAAAAGTGTGTATATAATAATGATGGAGCAAGATTTGACACAGCGATGGAAATTGTGTTTAATTAATCAGTGGCGATCATGGCAAGCTGCTAGTGATATGGTATCTTAAAATATGACCCTTTCATTGGATTAGTAAAAGACAGACACAATTAGCCCATAAATATACATGAGAAAAAAGCATGGTCGGAGAAAATTTAAATAATCAATGAATAAACGGATCTATGCATAAAAAGGAAAAAAAAAATGCAATAGTATAGTTTGTCTGTAGTGAGAAGCCAAAGTAGGACGGGGTGGATTTGAATTTTTTGTTTGGTTTAGTATTTAGTTTAATTTAAATTATTAAATTTTATAATTTATTATCCAAATTTTAAAAATATTATTTTTTTAAAAAAATTTTAAAAAATATCTTAAAATTTAAGCCATTAATTATAAAATTTAATAGTTTAGATTTACCAAATTATTCACATAACTTTAAGACAAATTAAGAGTTCTCATCCACGTGCGTGTGAGTTTGGAGTTTACGTTTGTTTAATCAAAAACAAGTTAGAGAGGTTGGACCCCTTTCACTTTCCTCTGTCTATTGTTGTCTTTCGAAACCCCCATATGATTGGATGCTACTCTCTCTTCATCCTCTTTAATCTTCGTCCTCCTTTATTTCTTTCATTTCAATCTACATTTCTTTCCGGACCTTATCATCTTAGCCCTTCATTACAATGTTCTCAATTACACTTGTCATCAATTAAAATTTGAGCTCTTATATGAAAAATGTTAAATTTTAGATTCAATTGTCTTAGAAATTACATTTATCATCTGACTTGTCACGAAATTTAACGTGATTCAATCATTGTTACCTACATTTACGAAAAGAAAGAAGTATTGTAAAAAGATATGTATATTACAAATACATAATTGTTCATATTGGTCATCATCTTACTTACCTTACAGACCTCCAAAATTTTCTCCTTTTGAGTTGTGTTTTTAAAATACTAGATCGAATCATAATTTGATTCTTCATAATTCAAGTTACTCAATATGACTCAATAAAAATTTAAGGCCATGCCTGTTTTATGTTGGAAATGGATTCTTTTATGTTTGTGACAAAACATAACTCTCATATTCTTTATTACAGTTATTTTAGATTGGATAGTTCATATTAAATAAAAAATTCATATGGTCTAATTTTTTTCTTTTTAAATTTTTGTTTTTTGATCTAAACTGCAAGTCCAATTTGAAATGAACAACTGTGATAAAGAATATAAAATTTATGTTCCTGCCACAAATATAAAATAATCTATTTTTATATTTTTATTTGTAAAAGAGTCGTAATTAACCATATATATAATTTTTTAATCCTATAAGAATAACTTTCTTATTGTTTAAAATAACCATTAAATTTTAATTTTAAATATATAAAACTATTAAAATACTTCTTTTTGTTTGATGATTATTTTTTTATCCTTTTCACTGACCTCTTTTTTATTTTTATGTCTCAAGATATTTCTTCATTTGATAAACAGAAGGTTAATCCCTTTGATTAAAAGAGAGAATTTTGTAAGTTGACGTCTCTAAAAATTGATAGAATTCAAATAATTATTACTACTAATACTAATACAATGAGCCGATTCCACCCACTCGAAATATGTCCCTTCAAAATTCTTCCTCTTACATCTTTGCAAAAGGAAAAATTCTGGACCCCAAACACAGCCAATGAATGCTACTTTGAAAGGACGGATGGGGGAAGCAATTAATTGTGGATTAGAAAAAGTAATATATGATCTGAGATTAAATCAAAACACAGAAATTTGATGAAATCACCAGCATATTGCAATATGCAACCAATGTTGTTGGACCCAGCATGGACTGGAGCAGTCCAATCAATATGAGAAACGATGATCTGGAGTCCAATTCAATTTGAGTTATCTCATTAGATTGTAATGTAATAAAGTTAGTTAAGATCCTATTGACCCCGATTGGATTTTGATCGAAATGGTCAAAACTTGATTGACCTAGTTGAGTTTTGATTGACCCGGACACTTGGTGACCTGGTTCAATCTGGGTCTAAATTTTTAAAAGGAGGGAAACAAAAAAGCTTAACCAGTGTTAAACACAATACTTCATAGAGGAAAAAAAATAACATTTTAACCATCAAAATTGCAAGTTATAGTTATCATTTAAGTGTGTCAAAAAATATATATAAGAATAATAATAGTATTTTGAAAATGTCATTATTTTATATAAATTATATCATTATATTATCTAAAATGATTTTAAATCATAAAAGTTGTACAATCTTAGTAACAAATTTTATAATATCATATAAAATTAAAAATAACTAAATAATTACCAGATATTCAAAAATAAATTACTTTTAATTTTTAACAGTTTATTAATATAATTATAAAAGATTATATTTGTTTACTTATTTATTTATTAAATATGATATTTGTGTGCTAAAATTATTTTAAGATACATTTTTTATGATATATTTGATTGTGAAATTTTAATATAAATTATTTACTTATTTTACTTATTTGATATTTATGTATGAACACATATTTTTAATTCAATAATTGACTAAGTGATTTAACGATTGAACTAACAACCTAATAACTTAAAGACTAGCTCGAATCAATAACTTCCTAAAACTATGCCCTGCAAAGACTCATGGTGCCCACTGAAAATCCCCCCTTTTATTTATTAATATTTCAAAATTTATTGAATTTTAACATAATTAATATGATTTATATCCGATGAGACACAAAAGTATAAAAGTTCTAATAATGTTAGCTTTTACTATCCACAATACTCCAATCCAAAATGTTAGTTAAAAAATATAAATGACCAACTGCTTGAACCAGTGAACACTAATATTACAACGCTACATTTAATGACATGTATTGTCACGATTCGTTTTTTGGGCACATGACCGGCACAATGATGAATATTTCATCACTGTAAGCCTTTCGACAAATTCTACCCATGAGTTAGATTATTAATCATTATCTCTATATTCTCAAAATAACCATTCCTAAAGAAAATATATCAAATTTTCTTATTTGAAATTTATAGAGATTATTTGCATATAATAATAGATCATCAACATAAAATACATTTATTGTATTGAAATACAAGCCAAATACCAAACCCCTGACCTAGATGTCCTAGACGATTACAGAGCAACATAATCTACAACAATAGAGGGGCCTACCCGATAGCGGGAGGGTCCAAAGTGATTTACTCTTCTAGCAGATATTCTTCATCGGCAACCTGATCTGAACAAAAAGGTTGTACAGAGAGTGTGAGCTTTTAAACTCAATGAGCGAATCGGCCTCGCGTTAATAAAATTCAAATACATTACCAGTCATGCAAGCATATCCGAAGGCTAATACTCAACCAATAAACATAGTTAGAAATTACATACAATAAGATAAAAATTCATCCAATTCAACGAACGTTACTAGTACTTATCAATGGCAATATATCCCGGAGAGCGCACACAGGTCGGCTCACCAATTATGTATATTTCCGCCATGACGCACAACATCATCCTCTTACATACAAGAAGATAAAAATTCATCTAATTCAACAAACGTTACTAGTACTCGTCAATGGCAATATATCCCGGAGAGCGCACACAGGCCGGCTCACCAATTATGTATATTTCCGCCATGACGCACAACCTCATCCTCTTAACTAGGGCGCATCACGGATTTATCACCAATCCGGGCTATATCCCTACTGAGGGAATCGTTGTCTCCACACTCATTGGTCAAGACACTCTGTCAACCGGGTTTTCTGCCTTGCCGTGAGAGGGGGTACTGTCCCGCTCAATCACAATCAATAGCATTTCATATCATAATCAGAAGCTCAATATAATATTCATCCATATAACAGGTATAGTATATAACTATATTATAGATTTATAAACCACATATCAAGATAACAATTAATCCGTTTTTGAAAACATTCAAACTTCACATCATCATAAGATACTTATTTTATTTTATCCATACTTATGGATTAATTATCTCATTTAGATTCGTCATTTTGAATCCAATTTCCCCCTATGAATCTTGGGAGTGTCCTACGACATACTTTTTATCACCAGTAATGCTAAAACTCTATTAAAACGGGGTCGTTTCACTCATCTGGATTCCGTACGAGTATCACTTCTCTAAGTCGTTACAGACAAGAGTACTCAGGTGAATTTCAGTGTTCCGCTACAGAGATTTTCATGAAAGATTAGAGAAAATACGTTAGTATTGTTTTCATACAGATACTGTTCATACATACGGTTACTATTCATATGTACGGTCACTATTTATATGTACGATCACTATTCATACGTACGGAGACTGTTTATACCAGAAATAGAGAATACAATCTGTAAAATAGTACACCAGGTAAGTTCCCAGGAAAGAGTGGAGGGTCACACTGAACACACTTAAAAACCAGGTCTTTCCTTAGCCAGAACTTTCCTATACATGTATTCTTCACAGTTTACATTCTATTTTGGTAATCAGATAATTAAAATAACATATAAACAGCTAAGGACAGTTTTTCTGATGTGGAAGATCAGCCAAAGCCGCAACCACAGAGCATAATTAAGAAAATAACTTCTAAAATTGAAAGACATAGAAAAGGCATAGTATCCTTACCTGAGCTGAAAAGGAAAGGCACAAAATCTCAGAGGTCCAGCATTAGAGCAAGAGAAACTTAAGGAGAGAATAAGAGAAGTTGAAGGTGTGAGTTTAGAAGTGAAATGGAAGAGCCTATTTATAGGAAAAGTCAAAGGTACTATTTGACATTATGCGTTAATAAAATATTCAATTTACTATTTATGAAAATGACATTTATAATAAAATAATTCACGTTAATCATTTACGGTTACTGTGTAAATTTCGGAAAAGTCCCAGGCGGCTTACTATTGAAAAACTTAAGGGGAAAACTATCATTTCACCTTAAACCTTTAAGTTTCTTTTCAAATCAGTCCTTTCATTTTAGTCTCTGAGGGTATTTTTACACATAAAAACGTCATTTTTTCCTACGAACTTCTTTCTAGTTGTCTCTTATGACCAAACCACATCTAGTACTTGACATTTTGATTGTATAAATGAACAGTACCATATACGTAAATAGTATTATACAGGTGAATAGTACCGTATACTGAAATAGTAACAGTAGTTTGTAAACAAATATTTATATTTTATTTTTCATGGGTATTACATTATCACCCCCTTAAGAGAATTCGGTCCCCCGAATTCAAAACTCATCTCAAGACTGAAATAAGTGTGGTTACTTCGTCCATATCTCATTCTTCGCATCTCTTTCTTCCTAAACCTCATCACACCCTTGGTGAGATTTACAAGAACACTATTCCATCGACTGTGAACTCTAGACCGCATTAT
This sequence comes from Biancaea sappan, assembly GCA_037074585.1. Lineage (NCBI taxonomy): Eukaryota > Viridiplantae > Streptophyta > Magnoliopsida > Fabales > Fabaceae > Biancaea > Biancaea sappan. The sequence goes on along the minus strand of CM073491.1, from coordinate 12,595,815 downwards.
CAATAATTTGCATAGGACTTTTGCCTTTTCTAAACAGTAAACAATCTCTTCCTCATCAGTTTGATCTTCTCCACAACCTTTTGTACCATAAAGTGTCTCATCCTCATAACCTTTACCAAACTTAAACCATCTGATCAGAGACGAACTCTGTCTCTATGTAAAACCTCAAATAGGTGTCGTCTTCAAAAGTGGCACGTGGTCTTTCCAGTTCACATTGAATATCAGAACACATGTTACCACACACATAGCTTATAACTTTTACGAATACAAGCACCCTACCTAAAGGCGTCATTTTGATCATAGGTAATACTCTTGCCCGAGGTGATCCTTCTACCTTAAGACGATACTCTCAGCTGAAGGCGTCATATAAAAGGAAAAATCACATGAAATTATTACATAAATCTCTAGGAAGAACAATCCTAGAAAATGTGATAAGTAAATAACATACTCCTCACGTATAATTGTAAAATAAATATATATGGAAATTCCTCTCACCTCAATGACTCATATAGAGTCATATCCCTTCAATGATTAGGGCAAACCCATAGTTTTCTATGTATAGGTTCATAAAATACTTATTTAGCACTCCTCCTAGTTCAGAAGTATAATGAAATATCATTTTAGTAACTCTGATAAGTCAAAAGGATATTACCATATTGTGCTTTATAATTTCCATAATCAAGTACGAAATATAAGTCCAACATCTTCTCATTCCTCAAGTTCTTTCAGTAAAAGGAATCACTTCAACAAAGAAGATCTAAATACTAACTTAAATTTTATTTCTAGTACATAGATAATTTTAATACATGAAGCTTAGACCACATATAGCTTTAGGTACAAACAAAAGAAAAAATAAATTAAGGACGAGGAGGCTTTTGAAATGTAAAAGGTGCTCCAGGTCTAGAAGAGGAAGGTGCTTCAGACCTTAAGGAGGAAGCTAATCGTTGCAGCCTAGAAAGGGTTTCTGGAGGAAGCGCCTGAGAAATTTGACGAAAAGCAGAAGTTACTCCGTTCATACATTCAATACACCTTGCTTGTTGGTCACGGAAATTTTGAGTTGCAAACATTGAATGTCTATCAACTCGATTAGCTAGTTCCCCGAAACGACGGTTTATTAGTTTCTCTTGGTTTTCAAAGAGATGATTTATTAGTCGCTTCTGGTCCTCTGTCTTGTATTCCAGGCTCTCTATCTTACGCTCCAGATTTTCGATCTTACGCTCCAGGAACGCAAGCTTATTTTCTGAGGATGTTGCAGTGCTGTCCTCTTCCAACTCTATTACATCCCTCTTTCTCTTCTTAATTTCTGGTGACCTGTCTACAGGTCTCTTCCCTTTGTTGTTTTCGAGACTTAGATTTAAATTAAGCTCTACATTGCCAGTCTCAAAATTCAAGTTGAAAGACTTATTATCTGCCATTGCTCTAGGGATCTCAGAAATAACTTCGAATGAGAAATGAATGGAGATTGAGAAATAGGTATGTAATGAAAGAAGTTCGCTTGGTGTGATGAGTGGAGTAACGGGCGTACAAGATTTATAGACAACCCGAAGCCCCTGGAGCTAAAGCCACCACAACCTATACGCCGCTCGCTATAAGGTTTACAGATCACATACGTCGCAATGCCAGTAATTAATGTCGGACATGCAGATAAATAGTAAATGCAATTAACATAAGTCAAAGATTTCTTGAAAAAAAATTTTCGGCTAATCTTGACCTTTCTCAAAATTTTTACTAACTATGCTTTTCAGTCTGAGATTTTCTCCCTCTAAACTTGTTTTATCCTGTAATCCCATATCACGATGTCCCTCTATGATTAGGTAGCCTCATATTGGCCGTATCTTAGATTCTAATCGGTGTCTTTACTCTAGACTTACACATAATATATGTATATCAATATATATATTTTAAAACAAAGTTAACTGCTTACGGTCGCATGCATTAAGCATTATCATGATGTAAGGAAATCACTGTCTTTCATTTGCCCACGAGAGCATTATATGTAAGTATGTGTAACCATGAAGATATATCATCCTCTACACATTTCATTCTATCCAAGTCATTTCGATTTCACATTCTCTATGAGTATATGTAGGATCATCACATATTCTCCTTGATCGTAGCCTTCATTCATTATGCATGAATAACATACATACATGTAATTACAACATGATTCAATCAGTTATGTATATTATACTCAACTGAAGGCTCTCAAGAACAACACAATAAAACAGAGAAATGCGTTTTAGTTCATCATAAAAGCATCCAAGGCAATCTTTAATGGCTATATTCTTAACTTCTTTGAATTTCGGAAAATGCCAACGGGAGAAATGGAAAAATCAAGTAAAATCGGCCGCAAATCCACCGAATACTGACTTTCGTGGTTTTGGCATTAATGCAACGCGCTATCGGTGTGCACGCCTACCCTAGACTTCTGGCTTCCAGCTTGCAGAAATCCATAGGTTGATCGTGTAGGGGTGCGGTGAAGAGATATCTTCTTTGTCTCTTAGTCCAAATTTTTTCTCTATAAAAACCTTCTCAGCGTTCTCAGTTACCACACCACAAAGAGTAATAATCTCTTAGCCTACAATCCCCCAGTATTCCTCTCGCCTCATATTCATACAAAAATTTCTAAATTTTTCCAAATCATGGCCTCAAAGAAGTACATTGATCTCACAGTAGAGGCTAAGGAAGAAGAACTTGACTTAAACTTAAGTTTATGCAGGGACAAGGGCAAAAGACCTCTCGAGGGATTTCAAGAAATTCAAATGGAGAAGAAGATGAAGAAGATTGAGGAAGCCGAGGAGATTAGCACAGGCCATAGCTCAGAGGACAAAATCGCCTGTTTAGAGCAGGAGGTGAAGAATCTCAAGAAGATGATACAGGACCTGGAGAAGTTAACCAAACGTAATAACGCGGCAATGACTTCGAGAATAGATAGGTTCTTCTATTGGTCCACCCAGTGCTTCTGCAATCAACAGCAAAGAAGTGTTGATTGTATGAATGGAATTTACACTACCCTCCGCGACATTGCTATGTCTCTTGCTCCAAGGAATGGTCGAGGGGTGATGATACAATACAACCCTCCTAATCCAAGACCACCTCGCTTTTAGATTACTCATGCATGAGTAAACTTCTTTTTTTTGCAATGCAATCCTTCAGTTTTTTTTTAATGCAAGTGGTTTCTTTTATTGGCTGGTACTCTAAAATAATATAGCTACACAAAATCAATCATGAATTCAGCTTATAAAACCCACCATATAAAAATTTGATCCGACAGCAACAGAATCAAAACAAGTAATAACCTTTCCTTGACTAAGTTCAAAAGTGTAGTCACATCTGTCTAAAACTAAAACTGAGAACAAAATTCCTATAAGTCTCGGAGGGAAAGGAAATGGAAACATCTTACAGGACCTTCAGTAGAGCCGTCTCTCTATAGTTGTGCCCGGGTTCACAACGATAGAGGAGGTCCCACTAAGGTTACCTTGCTCTGTAATCACTAGGAGACCTAACAACCATTGCTCTGATACCAACTTTGTCACGACCCGTTTTCTGGGCACATGACCGGCACAATGATGAATATCCCATCACTGTAAACCTTTCGACAAATTCTACCCATGAGTTAGATTATTAATCATTATCTCTATATTCTCAAAATAACCATTTCTGAAGAAAATATATCAAATTTTCTTATTTGAAATTTATACAGATTATTTGCATATAATAATAGATCCTCAACATAAAATACATTTATTGTATTGAAATACAAGCCAAATACCAAACCCCTGACCTAGATGTCCTAGACGATTACAGAGCAACATAATCTACAACAATAGAGGGGCCTACCCGATAGCGGGAGGGTCCAAAGTGATTTACTCTTCTAGCGGATATTCTTCATCGGCAACCTGATCTGAACAAAAAGGTTGTACAGAGAGTGTGAGCTTTTAAACTCAATGAGCGAATCGGCCTCGCGTTAATAAAATTCAAATACATTACCAGTCATGCAAGCATATCCGAAGGCTCATACTCAACCAATAAACATAGTTAGAAATTACATACAATAAGATAAAAATTCATCCAATTCAACGAACGTTACTAGTACTTATCAATGGCAATATATCCCGGAGAGCGCACACAGGTCGGCTCACCAATTATGTATATTTCCGCCATGACGCACAACATCATCCTCTTACATACAAGAAGATAAAAATTCATCTAATTCAACAAACGTTACTAGTACTCGTCAATGGCAATATATCCCGGAGAGCGCACACAGGCCGGCTCACCAATTATGTATATTTCCTCCATGACGCACAACCTCATCCTCTTAGCTAGGGCGCCTCACGGATTTATCACCAATGCGGGCTATATCCCTACTGAGGGAATCGTTGTCTCCACACTCATTGGTCAAGACACTCTGTCAACCGGGTTTTCTGCCTTGCCGTGAGAGGGGGTACTGTCCCGCTCAATCACAATCAATAGCATTTCATATCATAATCAGAAGCTCAATATAATATTCATCCATATAACAGGTATAGTATATAACTATATTATAGATTTATAAACCATATATCAAGATAACAATTAATCCGTTTTTGAAAACATTAAAACTTCACATCATCATAAGATACTTATTTCATTTTATCCATACTTATGCATTAATTATCTCATTTAGATTCGTCATTCTGAATCCAATTTCCCCCTATTAATCTTGGGAGTGTCCTACGACATACTTTTTATCACCAGTAATGCTAAAACTCTATTAAAACGGGGTCGTTTCACTCATCTGGATTCCGTACGAGTATCACTTCTCTAAGTCGTTACAGACAAGAGTACTCAGGTGAATTTCAGTGTTCCGCTACAGAGATTTTCATGAAAGATTAGAGAAAATACGTTAGGATTGTTTTCATACAGACACTATTCATACATACGGTTACTATTCATATGTACGGTCACTATTTATATGTACGATCACTATTCATACGTACGGAGACTGTTTATACCAGAAATAGAGAATACAATCTGTAAAAGAGTACACTAGGTAAGTTCCCAGGAAAGAGTGGAGGGTTACACTGGACACACTTAAAAACCAGGTATTTCCTTAGCTAGAACTTTCCTAGACATGTATTTTTCACAGTTTACATTCTATTTCGGTAATCAGATAATCAAAATAACATATAAACAGCTAAGGACAGTTTTTCTGATGTGGAAGATCAGCCAAAGCCGCAAACACAAAGCATACTTAAGAAAATAACTTCTAAAATTGAAAGACATAGAAAAGGTATAGTATCCTTACCTAAGCTGAAAAGGAAAGGCCCAAAATCTCAAAAGCCCAGCATTAGAGTAAGAGAAACTTAAGGAGAGAAGAAGAGAAGTTGAAGGTGTGAGTTTAGAAGTAAAATGAAAGAGCCTATTTATAGGAAAAGTCAAAGGTACTATTTGACATTATGCATTAATAAAATATTCAATTTACTATTTATAAAAATGACATTTATAATAAAATAATTCACGTTAATCATTTATAGTTACTGTGCAAATTTCGGAAAAGTCGCAACTGTGCAAATTTCGGAAAAGTCCCAGGTACTTAAGGGGAAAACTATCATTTCACCTTAAACCTTTAAGTTTCTTTTCAAATCAGTCCTTTCATTTTAGTCCCTGAGGGTATTTTTACACATAAAACGTCATTTTTTCCTACGAACTTCTTTCTAGTTGTCTCTTATGACCAAACCACATCTAGTACTTGACATTTTGATTGTATAAATGAACAGTATCATATACGTAAATAGTATTATACGGGTGAATAGTACCGTATACTGAAATAGTAACAGTAATTTGTAAACAAATATTTATATTTTATTTTTCATGGGTATTACATGTATGTGAAGGTAAAAGTGATTTCTAAGACAATAAGTGCACACCAACACAACAAATTAAGGGATCATCATCGATTCATCATTCATCATTCATCATTCAACAAGCTTCACACTTCTTTTGAACCACAAATCCATATGCGGCCATTGTCGCTACACGTCCATTTTAATTACTGCTCTCTAAATTATTCCCATATTTTTCTCCTCATTTCATCGCTTTACTTTACTCACTCTATACTTCATTTTAGTAGCATCATTATTGAGGAATATATATGCATGAAAGATCTTTTTTTTTTGTTAGATAAGGTTTTTTAATATTTTCTAAATCCACATGTTTTTTTTAAAAAAATTATGCATTGAAATGTAACTTTATGCAAATAAATATCATTAATTTTGGATGTTAAAGATATTTAAACAAATTTATATTAATAATTAACAATCACGTGAGATAATATTTTGGTCTAATAGATTTTAATTTTAAAAAATAGTTTGAGAGATTAAATGAGAGTTTATGTTTAAAAATATGAAATTGAAAAACAATTTATCTTTCTTTTTAAGGATATCTTCCTATCCAATAAAATAAAAATTCATTCTTTTTAGGTTTGCAGAGTGCAAGAAGTATATTTCTCTTCGAAATAATGTCTTCCTAAATCAAAACATTATCATTTTAAAAATTTAAATAATTATTACCGAAAACTAAATCTTGAATTTACTTTATAAGTTTGAAGAGCTTGTAATATATGCATCAACGGCTTTTTACCTGATTTGTCTTAATAGCTTATATCGCATTGCTTACTTGCCATAGTAAGTTGCTAATTTTTCTAAAATAAAAAAGTACCTATTTTCGCTTATTATAGTGTTTGGTAACTATCAAATTTGCTTTTTAAGTAATAAATTGACGAAGTGTTGCATTTGGGTCCTTTCTTCAGGGAAAATGAGAGACAGAAATCTCAAGCCTGATCTCTCAAACTACAGTAGTGACGTCCAATAAATTGGGTTGAATTTGAATTCATAGCCTTTGTCTAGATGTTTGAGTAACCCACTCTTATTTAAAGCCCGTGAGGCCCATTGTTAACAAATCTGCCTCTCATGTGGGCTTCTGATCCAAACAACCTCTGTCCGTGGCCTATAGCTCATCCTTTTATCGAGCTTTCGTTTTGAATTCTTGAAGAAAACTTTAAAAAAAAAAAGAGCTTTATTTTATATTAAGAAAACGACAAGTATATTTAACATTAGGGGTGCTTAACGGTGGATTTCGGCAGTTTAACATGAAATCAAATCCAACTCTCGATTTTGATTTGAAGAAATATCTAATCGTTCGGTTTAATTTTATGTGTAAAATTAAACTGAATACTAATATAATCAATTTAAGTAATTCGATTTGGACTGTTTAAACTTATATTTGAACTTTTTCTCTTGGCCCAACTTGTAGACCAAATAATTTAATCAAATTCAAACAACTTATAAACCACAATACACTTATTTATTTAAATAACTCATAAAAAACATTGTCAACTTAAATTTAAAATAGTAATTGTTGTGTATAAATAGTATATTATTAGAGCGCTCATCTATCTATATAACAAATAAAAATATATAATATGTTATATTAGATTATTTCTTTATTCATAATGTATTTCAATATGACCTATTTGACAATTATCAAACCACAAACTAAATCAAATTGTTGAAAAAAAAAATTCAAATCAAACTAAACTAAACAATAATCAGATTATGTTTAGTTCGATTATGTTAGTTTTGATCGATTTTAAACATTTTTACTCTACATAAGATAGTGTTGCTTAAAACATTGTCATATACCAAATATAAATATTTCTCTAAATAAATATTCAAACTTTAGTTTATCATTTTATAAAAAATTATATTAACTCATTTAATTGAGAGAGAGTATCTTAATGAAAGTGCATGCATATGTCAATAAATGTATTTTTATTAAATGAAAAGAATGAACGATATTTTCGACGAACATAAGTGAGAACTGAGAACATTTTTCACATTTTCTGAACACCGGAAACTTTGATAAGTACACATGTGAAAAAAAATAAACTAAATAAAACAAAGATCACAAGTATACTCTTATAGGATAACACCCATGTGGCATCTGGCCTATTGTGCATCTGGCCAATGCTCACTTCTTCCAAATATATCTAAATATGTCATGATTTGGACCTTTTTTTTTTTTAAAAGAAAAACAAGACATACTCCTATGAAATTGACCAATTAAAGGATTATACATTTACTGAAAAATATCAAGCAATGATATAAAATATAGGATGTTGCTAAAAGAGACCGATCATTGGACACTATCACGCATTATTTTATGTATTAGTTTTTTTTTTTTCAAAAAGCTGCTTCACACAAAATGAGAGGAGGGGAGGTCAACCGCTGGAGTAATCGACATCCCATAGCAAAATTTTAAAGTATAAATGATAAAGCAGAAGAAATTTAGATGATGTAAGCAGCACATAAGATGGAAAACGAGGAGTGTGTATCTAGTAGGTGAAAGATACTATACCAGTGGCACTTATTTAATTTTTAAATCTTAAAAAAAGATACAACTTAATTTTTTAAAATATCAAAATTATTTAGGCTTCTGGATATTAAACTTTGCAGATTCTGACTAGCTACTAGCTAACTCGTAAAATATTTAGCAATTAAGCTGTGTATTTTTAAGATTGAATGACTAAATAGTCACTGTATTTTTTTTTTCAAGAATTAAATTATATTTTCCTACAATTCAAGCATCGATCAAATATTTGAAACGCGTACGTTTCAAAAATAAAAAGAATACATGCAATTGCTCATAGATAGAGAGGCGCATGCAATTATACAAGATTTTGACCATGACCCTGTGATTGAGTTGACGATGAAAGGAGAGGGTGATGCTGTTGCGATTCTTGTTTCAAAGTGTTGAAAGATTTTGCATCTCTGTAGATTCCATACACCACTAACTGCATCGCTCCCAGAATAAACCCAGTTCCGTTTGGCACCTGGCATTATTTCAGAATATTCATCATCATGATTCATGAACCCATTAATATTATATATTGGCCTTATTGTTAGCATTTCAGATGATATATGAATTAATTAATACACTTACCCCCAGGATCCAATCGCGAACCAGGATAGCGTACAGCAACCAAACGCCGCCGTTTAAGAACATGAATAACGATAGCAAGAATGGCATGTATTCCACGCTCTTCGTCCTCACCACTGCTTTCTGAAATTTCATTACTATATCTAATTACCATCATAATCATTAACTTCTATTTTTCAAAACCTACTAAACAAGTTACTTTCAATCAAGTGGTAAATGTTAGTGTTTTAAATTCAGTCTCATCCACACTTAATATCTTTAAAATAATCACAGTAAAAAAAAAAAACTCCAAAGTAGCGGATGAAATCCAGATTAATCCCAAAAAACAGTTGTAGTTATGACTTGTGATATTGTTTGTGAGATCTAGTGCACATGGTGGAATTACTTAATTAGAAGACAGACGAACATGTGCAAAGTATATATAAACAAGAAGGCAAGAGTGAGCCATTTTGTCTGCTTCCAATAAAGTAAAGGCCATGGATGAAGGGTGGTTGAGGCCGTACGTTGAGCGACTGAACTCACCCCACCATACATATATAATGCATACAATGCCTACAAATATGAAACATTGCTTTAACTGGTCACTGTCTTATTAATTGGTATGTGTTACCTAATTCCACATATTGCCAGAAACCTTTACGGAGGAAATTGAACACTTTTATGGAAGGCATGTGGATTTACTCATATCACACACACATTTTTTTATATTTTTGACAAGTTTCTTGTTCCCACCAGGACAACGACACCATCTCAATGTTCAGCAAGTGTGTGTCGGTGGATGGTTAAAGTGAAAGTTGTCATATTTAAGAATTTATCTAAACTCAATAAAGACAGAGTAAACTCAAAATCTAATTTCAAAATATAAAATTATAAGAGTTTAAACATGTTTCTTTCTCATTTAATAAACTATTAAAATTATACATATTTTAACACATAAATAATATTTTAATTTATAATTAAGATAAAACTGATAAGAACAAAATGTAAATTAACAAAGTAAAATATAATATAATTGATAAGAATGTTAACAAACACATATTATTTTTATTAGTTGTAAAATTTAATAACAAATATATTAAAAAAATGCAATTAACTTTGAAAAATTGTAAAATCTGGCAACAAAAATATTAAAAATTACAATTTTGTCATTTAGTTATGGACTTCTAAATTTTAGATATAAGTGAATAGGTTTTTCGAGTGGGTACTAAAAAAAAAATTGTTGCTACTATTAAATTAACTCGATCAATTCAGTGTAAATTCAATAAATTTGGCCGAGTTTACACTGAGTTTTAATTCTAACACCGAGTTTACTTAATTTAAAAATTTAAATTCATAAATTTAAATGAGATTAAAAGTTAACTTGAGAATTTAATAACCACATATAAGATAGAAAAGTCAATTTTTTGGAATTAATCCAACAATAGTGATGAATCTGAAAATTAAATGCATGCCATATATGTTATCGTCTTCTATTTGATAATATGGAAGGAGCAACCAATCTTGAAAGTTAAACCAATATTTTGAACAAATATTACTATTACTTCTGTAGCCACCTTTCTTTTTTCTATTATATATCTAATGAAAAATACGAACACAGACACAAAACCGTACGTCACATTCTATTTGATCACAAATTAAAAGCATGTCATCTACCAAGACGTCAACGATATATTATTATTCAAAATGATGTTTGCAATTTTTTTTTTAAAAAAATCCAATTGGTTTAGTTCAAAGTGTTACCCGCTTTGAACTTTGTGATGCTTCTCAAGAGCTTCATTATTAATCCGTTTAAAAAAAATGCATAATTAATGTATATCGAGTCAAGTTGGAGAAAATTGATAAATTTATCAATTTTTTAATTGAACTAGTCGTTTAGCCAGATCTTTAGAACTATAAAATTGATAGAATTATTTTTATATATAAAAGAATCAAATCAGATATATATCAAGTCAAGTTGAAGGAAAGTTTATTCATAATTTATGTTTTTGTTTTATAGTGATATGAAAAATGAACACGTTTTTACTGATATTCCAATCTTTTTGCAGCGGAAAATGTGTGGCTTACCATGGCAGCTAGAGGAGAGGCATACATGAGAATGTTGAGAGCAGCGCCCATAATCCCGACGGCGTTAGTACGAGCTTCTCCCTCCAACGCTACCTGAGTAGCGATTATTGCCGCCGCTAAAGTCCCCACATCTAAAATTCCAAACATGATTCCAGTTTTCGCCTGAAATTAATTGTGGTTACAATAATACAACATTAATTAATATTGAATGAATGAAGATGGAGAATGGAGAGTAGAGTTGGCGATGTAGATGGATAACCTAGACCTACCCTCATCTTAGGTGGAGCATATACAAAGAAAAGAATAACGAAGGCGGTTTCCACCACAACGCCGAAGCCGTTGACGGTGGCGACGAGATATTCTCCGGCCTTTATCATACCGTAATAAGTCCACAAGGAGGAGTTTAGCAATGTGCAAAGGTAAGGCAGGCTCTCAAAATCTTCTGTAGATCGCCGCTTTATTATTCGCCAGAACGTTGGCCTGCAATTTATTTAACTAATTAATTTGTTTATATATCATATGTACACAAAAATTTATATTTCCTCGAGAAATCTATACTATAAGAGGCTAGCTAAAGGGCTTACACGGGAGAAAGAAACATGAGAACTGAGATGATGTTACCTGCAATTTGAAAGGAAATTTATAATCAACCATGATATCTGTCATTATCTAGATACATATATACCTGACTAGAAGATGCTAATTTTAAAACAAGAACATGGGACTTGATTTGATACCTATAACTCCAACAAATAAACTTAGTTCTGCCATGTTTCTGAAGGAATAGAACCAGATTTAAAAAGAGAAGGGCTTCTTCTTTTCTGGTATATGGAGATATGTGGAAAATGATAAGAGCTCCTTAGCGCCTAGCGGAAGAAACTTCAAATTGAGAATTCATGTGATGAACAACGACGCTATATAAAGAAATAATTAGGATGCCATATCATCATAAACTGTTGCAACTTGCAGGTACTAAGTACTGTAGCCTCTTTATATTATATCAAGTGGAAGATTAGTTTATGAAAAATATCTATATCATCACAATTATATTAAACCCATTTTTAAAATTAAAACGTACGTGATTCAAGGTTTAAATGATTCAATCAGGATCGATACAGCTATAACCGAATCAACACATACATTGTAATTTTTTTAAAATATTAAATTTTATTAACTTTTCTAATTCCATTTAAGACTAATGTATATTATTAGGTTAATATAATATTTGCTCTCAATAAAACAAGAAGCATGGAAAATTATTGCAATAGTGTACTGAGGAAACTTTGGACTTTCAATGTAAATAAATAAACAATCGACTCATTTGCACATGTTTAAAGTGCATTTGGATAAATAATTTAATTAAATGCTTATATGTTAAGTGTTAATATATAAATTATTTTTATAATTAAAAAATTTATGAGAATAAATTTCACATAAATTTTATATAAATTATTTTTATCAATTTTTATAGAAAGCTTATGAAAATAAGTTAAAAGTAATTTATAATTTTTTTTAAATATATGCTTAAACACTTATACTAAAAGATAAATTTAAATAAATTTTAAATAAATTATTCTAAACGCATCCTTAAACTCAAATAAATTTATGTATTCCGTAATTTGCACTCAAACCAATTAACTGCCCCTCAACTTTTATACTTTTTTTTTTTCTTTTTTTCAATCAGCTTCATCTCCAAAGGATAGAATTCACTGGAACCTACTCATTAACTGGACCCTACTCCTGTCAATTCTCATTCTCTCTCTGCAGCGTGACAATGGGAAGGGCCTGCTTGTTTAATGTTTATACTCCCTTGAACTTCATACATAAACACGTGACAATAATATTTGTAAAGGTACAAAAATGGTTTTTTTACATTTTGATTCAAATTTTAATTTCACTTTTAATATTTTTTGTGTTGTTTTTATTTCACATATTTTTTAATTTATTTTAATTTTATTTTGAATATTAATGACGCCAACACAATAGATAAAAATGTTGACATGTCCTTCCTTTGTCAAAGGAAAATATTTTGATTAGAAAAAAAAAAGTGGAATTGGGAAAAGAAATAGAATAGACTTTTTGACCTTCCTACATTTATTTTGATTTTAAATTTCGTAAGTAACTTATTCTGAAATTAAATTTCAGACTTATCTCAATTTTACTGTGACACTAAAGAATGTATTTGAAGAGTGCGAATATGTGATACGTAGTACACACTTAGAAAGTGCGATTTCTAAAACTCACTTGGAAAGTCGAACATCCTTATAAATACGTACTTAGAAAGTGCGAACATCTACAAAAATACGCACTTAGTATGTACGAACATTTACAGAAGTACGCACCTCAGATGTGGGCATTGTATTCAATACGCACTTAACAAGTGCGTTCATCACCTCAAATTACCACCGATTAAACTTCTTCTTCTTCCTCGCATGATCCCCCTCCATTTTTATAGTTTACTGGTGCTGCTCCATAGAAACTCTCCGGCGTTGCTCGTCGTCTCCGATCTGCCTTTGTGTCATTCGATCATCAGTTTCAAGGTAATTTTTTCAATGACTTTCCCTTTTACTTTGCTTTACTGTTTTTTGGTTCTATTTATGGTTTGAGTTTTTTTTTTCTTGATATATCCCTTTGGGTCTTAGTATTTTTTTTTCTGATATATCTCTTTGGGTCCTAGTAGTTTTTTTTTTCTGATATATCTCTTTGGGTCCCAGTAGAAATTTTGTCTGATATCTCGAGGCTTTAGAAATTATTTTTTTTGGTGATATTAGGTTTTCAGTTATTTGGTTTGTTAAAAAATTTACGATTTTTTTAAAATTTTTTCAATTATTTTGTTAAAAATTTTTTTGATAATTTTTTATTTTGTAGAATTAGATATGTAATCTTATTATTTTTACTTACCATTATCTGTATAAATTGTAATAGTAATTTTTTGAGATTATTTTTTAAAATGTTATTATGTTGAAATAATTATTTTTAGAATAAATAGGCTTCTTATTTTTTAAGGTTAAACTTTTTATTTTATTTATTTTTTTATTTTTTTGTCGAGTTAAATATATAATAAATATTTATGTTAACTTGTATAATTTGTAATTTTTAATTATTAGTCTCTTTAATCTAAATTTAGATATTATATATATTTTTTATGTGTTTATAATTTTTAGTTCCAGATTATTGATCTCTTTAATCGAAATATTATTATCTGCATAATTTGAAATAGTAATTTTCTGAGATTACTGTTTAAAATGTTATTAGATTGAAATAATTATTTTTAGAATAAATAAGCTTCGTATTTTTTAAGGTTAAAGTTTTTATTTTATTTTACTTTTTTTTGTAGAGTTAGATATATAATAAATATTTATGTTAAATTTTATAATTTGTCATTTTGAATTATTAGTCTCTTTAATCTAAATTTAGATGTTTTATATGTTTTTTTATGTATTTATAATTTTTAGTTCCAAATTATTGGTTTCTTTAACCTAAATATTATTACATGCATAATTTGTAATAATAATTTTTTGAGATTACTTTTTAAAATGTTATTAGATTGAAATAATTATTTTTAGAATAAATAAGCTTCCTATTTTTTAAAGTTAAACTTTTTATTTTATTTATTTATTTTATTACTTTTTTTGTCGAGTTATATATATAATAAATATTTATGTTAAATTTTATAATTTGTTATTTTGAATTATTGGTCTCTTTAATCTAAATTTAAATGTTGTATATGTTTTTTTATGTGTTTATAATTTTTAGTTCCAAATTATTGATTTCTTTAACCTAAATATTATTATCTGCATAATTTGTAATAGTAATTTTTTGAGATTATTTTTTAAAATGTTATTAGATTGAAATAATTATTTTTAGAATAAATAAGCTTCCTATTGTTTAAGGTTAAACATTTTATTTTATTTTATTTTTTACTTTTTTTGTCGAGTTAGATATATAATAAATATTTATGTTAAATTTTATAATTTTTTCTTTTTAATTATTAGTCTCTTTAATCTAAATTTTGATATTGTATATGTTTTTTATGTGTTTATAATTTTTAGTTCCAGATTATTGATATCTTTAACATAAATATTATTATCTGCATAATTTGTAATAGTAATTTTTTGAGATTACTTTTTAAAATGTTATTAGATTGAAATAATTATTTTTAGAATAAATAAGCTTCTAATTTTTTAGGTTAAACTTTTTATTTTATTTATTATTTTTTACTTTTTTTGTCGAGTTAGATATATAATAAATATATATGTTAAATTTTATGCTTTGTTATTTTTAATTATTGGTCTCTTTAATCTAAATTTAGATGTTGTGTATGTTTTTTATGTGTTTATAATTTTTAGTTCCAGATTAATGATTTTTTTAACCTAAATATTATTATCTGCATAATTTGAAATAGTAATTTTTTCAGATTACTTTTTAAAATGTTATTAGATTGAAATAATTATTTTTAGAATAAATAAGCTTCCAATTTTTTAAGGTTAAACTTCTTATTTTATTTATTATTCTTTACTTTTTTTTGTCGAGTTAGATATATAATAAATATTTAAGTTAAATTTTATACTTTGTTATTTTTAATTATTGGTCTCTTTAATCTAAATTTAGATTTTGTATACGTTTTTTATGTGTTTATAATTTTTAGTTTCAGGTTATTGGTCTCTTTAACCTAAATATTATTCATGTTTTTGCATAAAAGAAGTAAAATAGACCAAAATGCTATAAACTATGTACCGCCAAAACCCGGTCCTGAGGATCCTTCAGTTTTATACCTGCAAGATAGACATGTATCTGAAGTTGTATGGGACGGGATAAGTGTGTATGAAATTAATTCGTTTATTTAGTTTTTTTATTACTACAATAATACTAAGTTGATTAATATTGTAGTGACAGAAAAACCGTGTATTCACGAAAGTTCGACGTTGCTACAAGTATACCCGAAGTTCTTTTTACCCGTCGTTGCCTCTTGTTCCTTATATTCAGCAAGTAGGATTTTATGGAGCATCATGGATGAATAATTTCAAAGTTGACTATGGTCTGATTTTCACTCTGGTGGAGCGATGGAGGCCCGAGACACACACGTTTCTCTTGCCAGTTGATGAGTGTACTATTACCTTGCAAGATGTGGCTATCCAGGCAGGCCTTCCAATAGACAGTTTGGCCGTGGTTAGGCAAACCAATTACATTTGGACTGATCAATATCAAAAGCCGCTCGGCGTCAGTCCTCCTTTAGAAACCATTAGAGGATGGCGCATATCGTTGCCTTGGTTAGGTAACCAATTTAGTGAGATCTCCCCGAACGCCACAGAGAAGCAATTGCAATAGCATGCTCGGGAATATATTTTGAAATTAATTAGGGGAATGCTGATGAGTGATAAGTCTGACATGTTTGTGCACCTGATGTACCTTCCTTGCTTCGGGACCTTTAGTTCGCTGGCTAGTACAGTTGTAGCTCTGTTCTACTAGCATACCTTTATCAGGAGTTATGTGGAGCCACTGACATCGACAAGAAGGAGTTTGCAAGTTGTGTACACCTTCTCCATGCTTGGGCATGGGATCGACTCCCATTGATCCAGCTCCGGATTCGAGATCGACATGTGCGACTATTGGTCCTAGAAGAAGAAGAGGCTCATTACCCCGATCATCAGCCTTTGAGTTTCAGGTGTGTATTTGTGCTGATATTTTTTATTTAGTCAACTAAGTTTAATTTAATTTAACATGTTACGTTTCAACACTTATGTAGGTCGAGCAATTTCAAAGGACTGAGTGAGCACCCGTTGCATTTGCTGAAACAATATCGCGAGACATTTGACCGCTTGAAAGAAAATGATGTGAGTTTTAAACATGTAACAGTGAGTTCTATTTTGTTTTTTTAATTTCGCTTTACTGTTTAACTACAATTATCTGTTGTAGTTTATGTGGCAACCATATGCACAGGAAGTGAGTGAGAATCTGATACCATATTACTACTACAATGGTTCTGACATTTGGCAGGCAGTCGTTTCCTTAGTATGATTCCACATCATTGAGTGGCACCAGCCCGATATATGTCTCCGACAGTTCGATCAAGATCAACCAATCCCATTGGTTCCTGCGAACAATGACTGGCATCACACACGACAGTTGACCGGGAAGATGGACGTCAATTAGCAGACTGAACAACATGAATGCATCTTCCGGTGATAGGCACAGACACAGAGGGTGGTCATATCATGACCGCTCTAAGCACCACTGGATATGAATTCAGAATACATGACATGGTATTGGCGCATCACGAGGCGGTAAATGTCACGCACTGTAGCTGCAAGTTTGGCAATTGTAAGGTTTTATTTATTACCGTTATTAAACTTTCTATTTTTTTGCAGGTGTGGTGTTCTAATTATTATGAATTACAATTATGCTACAGTCGCTTGGGTACCAGTCCATCTACCATGCGACGCTACAATCCAGTCAGACCCTTCAGTAGACCCTATTGGGAGACATTGGGAGCTTTAGTGCGGATATGTTGCAGGCGTTAGGTGACGACCATTTGTTGCAAGCTGATCCTCCTTTATACATAGCACCTCAGACATCCTTCGTAGAGGTACCTGGAGAAAAGAGTAGACGAGACTGTCGATGACCCGGAGGCTATACACGCACCTGAAGATCTGTGTGATGACGACCATCTATATAAGAGGTCAGCGCACCCCCTCCAGCTACTTCAATCCCTTGTGTCCCCACCGATGAAGGACCATCTACTTTCACCATGCCACCTATGCTAACTATCCCTATCGATGAGGGATCTTCTACTTTCACCATGCCACCGATGCCGACTATCCCCACCAGTGAGGGATCCTCTACTTACAGCATGCCACCTTTACCTGAGGGATCCATTTACGATTGGTTCACCCAGAGTGTGATGACGCCACCACAGACACAAGCCTCGTTTGTGGATCTTGGGTTTGGCCTATGGTGATCATCTTGATTTTCACAATTCTAGTCACCTCCTTCAGCTTAGATTCAGGTTGACCTCACTCATCGTCAGGAATCGGATGAAGAAGGCAACCAAGGTGAAGAACAACAGGAGAACCAGGGCGATGATCCTCCTCCTGAGCGTGATCGACCATAGAGAGATAGGAGGCTCACTCGATGTGGTACTGGAAGCCACTACTTGTAGCTTGTTAAATATGTATATTACTTTATTTTCTTTCAGTTTTGTTATTTAACATATCCATAATGTAACCTTATTTTCTAGTTATTGGTTTGGTTTCAATCTAGTTATTTAACATAACTTAAATTAATTAAAACAAAAAATAATCACGAATTTATAAGATACTCTTTAAATATTATAAATAATTTATAACGTTATTTAAAATTTAACCTTATTATAATGTTATTATAAATAATTTAAATATAATTTAATAATTTATAACATTATTTATAATTTAACCTTATTATAACATTATTATAAATAACGTTATTCAAATATTATTATAATTACCACTATTTAGAATTTAATTTCAATCTAGTTATTTAATATAAGTTAAATTAATGGAGTAAAGAAGATGAAACAAAAATACTCACTCATTTATAAGATATAATTAACTTGTAATACACAAAATATCACTGATGGCTATGTTCTTCAAAATGATGCCGGTTTGGACAAGTGTTGTTATAATGTCCTACTTCTTGACAGACTCCACACCTTACTGGCTCACCTGATTCTTTCCAATTCATCTCATTCTTGAAACGTTTAGATTTTGGTCTTCCTATTTTTCAGACATCTTTGGGGTCAGGTATAAATATTGGTTCTGGAATCTATGGCCAATATTGCTCCCCACCAACTGGGTGAAAGGGACTCCGATATGTAGCTGATATCGTCTCTAGGCTATACACTTGGTCGATGAAATTTGTGCAATCAAGGTGGACACTTAAGCAGGCTGCAACGGCATGTACGTAAGGAAATCGAAGTTCCTGAAACTCTCTACAGTCGTAATATCTGTATTCTAGCAAAACTCTACAACGATGTCCAAATTGCCTCCGTTGTCTGTCATAAGGTTATTGTACCTCAAACCAAAGCTGGGCAAGTTTGAAGGTTGTCACGATACAAACAGTTGCCTTCGATTCGTGTTCTTTCAATTGATCTCGCACGTAGGTACAAAACTTTTGTTCAACTTGAATATGAGAATTTGCCTCATTTGCCTATCTGTGAAGTATTTTGTTAATTTATAATATGTAGATTGAGTTAATGTTGTCATAGGCAGACTCCTTACTCCCTTATGCACGCCATTCATACATTCAACTAGGTTAGTCGTCATGTGACCCTAATTTCTTTCATCGTCATACGCTCGACACCATAAAGATCTATCACCTGCATGTTTCAATTGTCACATCCCAAAATTAAACATGTGAAAAGATACTATTTCTAAGAAAAACCTCAGTGGTATCCCGAAATCTTGGATAATCTTAATATCCACAACTACTCATTTGATAAAATTCTCAAACATGAGTTATTTACATAAACTCCAAAAGGTTTTACATTCAAGATTTATCATATATTCCACACAACAGAATTTATAAACATTTGAAATAATAAAGAAAGGTACATATAATCTGTTATGTTTAAAACATCATAAGCCTAGAAGACTTATACAAAGTACAAAGCGTTCATAGTATTCACATTAATAAGTACTGGTATCACACCAGACAAAGATGGAGATCAA
This sequence comes from Biancaea sappan, assembly GCA_037074585.1. Taxonomy (NCBI): domain Eukaryota; kingdom Viridiplantae; phylum Streptophyta; class Magnoliopsida; order Fabales; family Fabaceae; genus Biancaea; species Biancaea sappan. The sequence continues at coordinate 12,576,064 of CM073491.1, read as the reverse complement.
CTCCAAGGGGTTTCTAATTATCAGTCGGATAATCTTGCTCCTCACTTATTGTATCTGAAAAGATAGTTATAGGAAGTGTGGGTTTATTTAAAAACTCAGTAAGTAAATAATTGTATCATATAGAATATTACAAGCACAAATATCACATTTACTAACATAGTCAATCTATCATTCATTTTACATAATCGTAATATTACATTTGTTTGAATTTGCGTATGATTTCTTGGGTGATGAAACCCTCAATCACTTTGCATTATGTGCCGTAGATACTTGTACCGAGTGACTTGAAAATTTAACTCTCAAACTTTTTGTGCATAAATGTACTATAGATACTTGCACTGAGTGACTTGAGAATTTAAAGCTCAAACTTTTTGTGCATAAATAACCGTAGATACTTGCACCGAGTGATATGAAAATTTAACCTTCAAACTCTTTATGCATAAATAACTGTAGATACTTGTATTCCCTTAAATTTCTATCATCAATCATAGCAATCATCATATATTATCAATTGAAAGGTTGATTGTTTAATATTTCAATAATATTATAAATGGGACTTATATTGTACTTTATTTAATAATATCAAATTAGTTTAACAAAGGTTATTCATTCACCTTGATATTGTCCAAATTTATTTTGTTCTTCACTAGAATTTGTGTAGAAAAACTTTCTAGTAAAAAATATCACAACGAAACATAAGAAAGGGAACAAAATTATAAAAATATTCAATATTTTCTGATTACTACAATAACGGTCAACAGTCAACGTAGCTACAGTAACTTTGACCAAAGTCAATGCTATAGTATCGTTGACCAAGTCAATGCTACAGTATTGCCTGAGTCAATGTTACAGTAACCGTGAAAATCTAGAAAAAAATTTTCGATGAACAATATTTTTCTAGAAAATTTCCAGAATGAACAATAGCATTCTTTGTGTTTTTCACCCAAAAATCCCAAAATTATATCCAAGACACCATTTCTTTTGATTTCTTTCATGGGTTTTTATCATTGATGTTTAAGGAATCTTTTGACACTAAAATCCCTAATTTTAACCCATAAACAAAGTCTCAATCCTCAAATTTTCATCTTAAACCCTAAAAACCAAACTTCCTCTAAATCTAGGGCATGGACAAATTCAAGAATTTAGAGGATATTAATGAGATGTAATCTTACCTTTAGTCCTAGAATTGTTCAGAGAAGCGAATAGCAACCAGAAACTGAAGTTTAATCGGTAGAAAACAAAGTTGAATGAGGAGAGAGAAGAGAGAAAATGGGTTTTCACCAAAACCCTAAAATCCCTAAGTTGGAAAAAGAAGGAAAAAGGGTGGAAAACCCGTTTATAGTGTGGTGGGTCATGGGTTGGCCCATGGACCCATACCCGACTCACATGATCCACTTTAAATAAAATCTCAATTAATTACATTAATTCTAATTAATCCTTCTTTCATAATTTTTCACACATTATAATTCCAAAATTAGCGGGTATTACATCAATACCCAGTTATAAGCTTTAACATCAAGTGTTTGAAGCTCGATCATCTTTCTCTCAACTATGGGACATTTATATGAGTATCCTGTACAGGTAATAATATTGTAAGTAAAAGATATTAATGTCAAATGTAACAACATAGATAACAAAATGATAGGGTCAACAAAATACCTATGTTTACAAAGAGTTGCTTCAACCGCTTGTTTTTGAATTTTGTGTCTAGATTACTAGTCAAACGTCGTATGCAATGAACGTGGTATCTAGTGGTGGTTGCCAGTCGTTTTCTGCTTTATCCACGGCTTCCCTAATTGATGCGTGTTTGTTTGTAATCAAACAAACAGACTTGTTTTTCCCAACATGTTGACGTAACCTGTACAGGAAGAAAAATCATGCCTCAAGAGTTTTACCTTCCACAATTGCAAAGGCAAGTGGTAGAACGTGACGATTCCCATCTTGGTCACATGCAATCAACAATATCCCTTTGTATTTTCGATAAAGGAAAGTTCCATCAACTTGAATCATAGGTTTTAAGGTGATTGAATGCATTGATGCATAGTTTGTACGCCCAAAAAATACTACAAAATATTCTCCTATCATTTTGTCGATCATAGTCCCAGTTGTAATCAATCACGGTGTCAGGGAGAAATTGTCGAACTGCCGCAAACCAACTACCCAATTGCGAATATGAGGCCTCCCAATCACCATAGTTCTTGGCTATGGCTTTCTGCTTTGTCATCCATGCCTTCTTATAAGATACCTTATATGCGAACAACTCTTTAATACACTCTTTCACCTGAGAGATAGACATGTTTGGAGATTGATTCGCTTGTGCCATAATTGCAGTGGCGATCAAATTAGAGTCCAACTGCCCATGTCTTGGGAAATGGATGATGAAATACATATGTGATCTTCGCTGTACTTTGTGATCATCCATATGCCATAATTCTTCTTCAAACAAGTCCTCACTCGCCAGTTACAACCATCCCCAAATTTCACGCATTTTACTTGCAGATATTTCTTACATGACTTCTCCACCTTGAAGTTGTTGTGCCTCTTGATTAAGTATGATTTAAGTGCTCCCGTTAATGCATCTTTGAAATTTCTGGCTCAGCTGTTGGGGCTATATTTGCTTATGTCATATAATTGGATGGTGCATAGAATGTGATGGGCTCAACTAGCTCAACCTCGCAATCTCTACCCATTAATTCTTGTATGCTTCCTCCAAACTCTTCAAGCTCTGGTTCGGCAACATTGTCGTCCTCAACATCTTCTATGTCATCGATGTCTACGTCATCCAAAATATCATAAGGTGGGTCAGGTGGAGGAATGTCTATATCATCATCCTCTATGAGCTGAATTTGTGCACTCGGTGACACATGAAACTGTGTAGATGGTCCGCTGTCCTCATCCCACGTGGCATGCTCATTCAAATAGGGAATGTTAGGATATAATTGAATTTCAGTCACCTCAATGTCTGCATAAATCTTCATACCTGTCAACGTCCCCTCCAATTGTAGGTGACAATCAATCATCACTTCTACATCATCATCATTGTTTAGTTGGAGCTGGCCGAACATAAGTGGCGTCATTTATATATGATATCTATATAGTAAGTGGGATATCTTCTCATGTTCTCTTAGCCTCAACTTACAGTAAATTATTTGTCTCAAAACATGTAAAGAAATATTGCACTTAATTTTCACCACCACAGTGTTATCGGCTTCAAATGATACACCATTGGAACCATCATTCAATATAGTCCCATTAGAGTAAATACGAACTAGAAGTGCCCCACTTCGACTCATTCTAAAAAGAATAAAAATTAATCAATTACAATTATTATTATAAAAAATAAAACTAACAAAAATTAAAAAAAAAATCATAAATAAATTATAAAACTAAGGAAAAAAATTCACAAAAATATGAAACAAAATTCAAAAAAAATTAAGAAAAATAATATAAGAAAAATAAAAAATCATAAATTAATTATAAAACTAAGGACAAAATCCATAAAAAAATTGAAAAATAAAAAAATAAGAAGTCTTGAGAATAGACGACAGTATAATACAATTTAAAACTAACTAAATCTATTAAGCAGAATAAAAATTCATAAATTACATTATTGTAAAAATATAAAACTAAGAAAAATATAAAATCATAAATTAATTATAAAACTAAGGACAAAATCCATAAAAAATTGAAAAATAAAAAAATAAAAAGTCTTAACAATAGACGACAATATAATACAATTTATAACTAACTAAATCTATTAAGCAGAATAAAAATTCATAAATTACATTCATTATAAAAATATAAAACTAAGAAAAATAAATAATCATAATTATAAAACTAAGGACTACAATACAATTTACAACTAACTATTATGTAAATGAAGAATAAAAATTCATAAATTAAATTATAAAAAATATAAAACTTAAAAGATAAAGAATTCATAAATTAATTACAAAATTAAGGAAGAAATTCATAGAAATAACAAAAAAAAACAAAGAGTCATAAGAAAAATACATGACATATATTAATTTAAAAATTCATAAAACTAAAGAAATTATAAAAAGTCATGACATATCAAACATGTACTAAAAATAAAATTTATAAATTAATTACACAAGTATGAAATACAAAATTCATAAAACTAACAACAAAAACATTCAAAAAAGTTAAATGATAATAAAATCATCAAATTAAGACAATACGAAATTATAAATTAGCATAATATTAATATTTACCTTTTTTTTATTCTTCTAAACAACAAAATAACTGCCTCAATGAGTGAAAAAAAACTAAAAGCCACTTAATTTTTCTTGCGTTTAAGTGTTGAATGAACATACTTATATAATGTTTTTAATGGTAAAAAAGTAACAGTTGAGAAAAATATGCATTTAGTGCGCACTTCACAAGTGCATACTCTGACTAAATGTGCACTTGTGAAATGCGTACTTCATTGAATACACACTTCTCAAGTGCGTACTTTAATGAATGTGCACTCCACAAGTGCATACTCTAACATAATCATTTAAAACTTGATGTCTGAATTAACACGCACTTGGGAGGTGCGTTTTATGTATCAATAATTTACACTTCCTAAGTGTATTTTAATTGCTACAGTAAAATTGGTCTACATCTGCAATTTAATTTGAATCTAGGGTAATTAAAGAATTTAAATAAAAATTGAGTGTACGGCGGTCAAAACTTCAAATAGAATAGGTATGTTGAATGTTATTTCTTCTCTTTCTCACATTTTCAACTAAATATATGCAAAGAAATGTGAGAAGGGATGGTTGAACTGAAAGGGACCATTGAGGTGTTTAAAATCAAATTAAACTATTCTAATTAAACTAAATTAAATCGTCTAAAAATTAAAAAAATCTAAATCAATTTTTAAAATATAAATTTTATTGGTTCGATTCAGTTGTCAGTTTAGATTAGTTTGATTCAGTTAAAAACATAGTTTTAGGAACCGAACCGACTAGTCTTCAGGTCACCAGTCCAATCATTGAGTCACTGGGCTAATTTTTTTATAAATATCAAAATATGTAAAACAAATAATTTCTATGTAAATTTAAAATAAAAATATCGTAAAAATGTGCCTTAAAGTAATTTTAACACATAAATATCATATTTAATAAATAAATCAATAATATTTTATAATTATATTAATAAATCGTAAAAGTAAAATTAAAATTAAAAGTAATTTATTTTTTAATATGATGGAATTATTTAGTTATATTTAATTTTATATGATATTATAAAATTTGTTGCTAACATTGTTCAAATTTTATGAAATAAAATTATTTTAGATAATATAATGATATAATATATACATAAAATAATAATTTCAAAATACCATTATTATTTCTATATATATTTTTGGCCTACTTATATAATAATTATAGCTTGCAATATTTATGGTTAAAATGTTACTTTTCTTCTGAGGTACTGAGTTCAATATTGGTCAGATTCTTTTTTTCCTTATATATGTTTTTTTCTTGAAATATGGAAAAAAATAGACCCTGAGTCGAATTAGGTCACTGGGTCGCCACTCCGGTCAAAGCATGGGTCAACCAGATCTTGACCAAGCCAATTGCAATTCGATTTAGTGAGGTGACCTGGACCGAGTAAGACTCTAGGTTGCCGATTTCCAGGTTAGTGGAAGTCCAAAAATAATGGTTAAAATCAAACAAATTATATATATATATATATAAAATATTATATTTATATATTTTTATGACAACAAAATTATATATATATATATATATATAATTAATTTGACCTATTTCTTTTAATTAATTTTGTCTCTTTCTTTTATATTTATATATTGTCAGGCCCAAAAATCGAACATGTGATTATACATAAATCTTAAGGTGTTCTTTAGTAATAATTCATAATTCCTTGAACAGTCATAATATTCACAACTATGCAAATCATAAATTTTCAAAGAAAATTAAATTACGTAGTTTACAAAGTAAAATACAGCCAAATTAACTATAAATTTCCTATACAGTAGGACTTAGGTAGCCTATAGGATTACAAAGTATTCCTCTTGGCATCTCGTCCAAAAATTGGTTCCAAGAACCTCTAACAAAAATAGAATATATCTCCAAAGCCGCTAACTCTCAGCGGTTTTCCTTCCTCCTCGACAGCTGTATCTGAAAAAGCCACAGAGGGTGTAAGTTCATCAAAACTCAGTGAGTAGATAACTGTGTAATAAAATAAAGCATAAGAACAAATATTTGAATCACAATCGTAATTTAAAATAAATACCTCTAGCACATATAAGCACATTCACATACACATACACAAATGTACCTATTTATACAATCAAAATGTGCTATTTCTTTGTGAGTCTACACTCTCACAACTTCTCATTGAATCGCAATTCAATGAAAAGGTGCAAATACTTTATATTCCCTAAGCCTTAAGTTTCCCTTACGCAAACACACGCAAATACAAATAAGTAGATCTAACAATGTAATCATAGTTCCAAAGCATGTACAAGCATAAATCAACTACATACACAGTATATTATGCAAATAAAACATGTATTTTCTCTCGTGACTCGTGAGTCTACATTCTCACAAATACTATATTGAGCTTAAATCACGAGACTTACCTTCGCGGATTTTTATTATTCAATAGGTTGGTGCTACAGGTCTACATTCCTATAGACTTGATTCTCGATGTTCATCTGCATAGATGCTTCCATCCATGGATTTACTAATCGATTACACTCCTGTGCAATGTTACAGGACCTGGACCAGCCATTGACCCAAGTAGGCCTTCAGATCACTGGGTCACTGGTTCAACCACCGGGTCACCGGGTCAATTGCTGACCAGGGGGTAAATAAATTAAAAAAAATAAAAATTATATGTATAGCTATATATCTTCACAAATAAATTTAAAAATAAGTAAAATAAATAATTTATATACAAATTTCACCCTTTAATGTCATAAACATCCATAATAATTTATAAACATCTATAATAATTCAAACATAAAGTCATAAATATGCATAATAATTCATAAAGTCAGGATTAATATCATCAAAACATAATAATTCATACATTAAAGTGTTAAACATCCATAATAATTTATAAAGTTATTAAAATGCAAATATCCATAAAATCATCAATCAGATTATAAACTCTATTAAAAGGAAAGGATAGTGCTACTGCATGACTTATGACAATTAGCACTATGGAAAGCTTCATAATGAATTTAGTTGTAGTCCAATTTTTGAGGTTAGCAAATGTTTGTATATATTTTTATAATATAACAAATATTTTATAATGAAGTTATCTTTGAAAAAATAAATTAGAATTTTACTCCTATTGTTGTTAATGTTTTCATTGCTTCCACCATTCCCAAATTCAACGCACATGATAATCCCCTAATATCACAAGAAATTCCATTATGGTGTGAGTGAGATTTATATTATACTTGAACAATTTAATAAAAACTCAAAAGCAAAGTCACCCACTCACCTTGAAATCGATAAAGATTTTATCGTGCAAGAAATCTCAGAAACTCAACTGCAGAATTCCTCACAAACACCTAAAACCAAAGCCAACAACTTAAAAACAAAGAACCTCGCCTTAGAAACAAATAACCTCACCTTTTTCCCTTAAAATCCCACAAATTCCATTCTGTCCATACTAAGGCACTTGGGCGCCCTAGCACCCAACAAAGAGGCTAACGCCTTTGTTCAACTAGCACCTGGTGGCCCAAAGCCCTACAACATGTCATGACCTAGGTGCCCTAGGTCCTAGAGCTATTGCCTCCTTCAAAAATTACACCAAAAAATCTTTAAAATTTTTTACTCTCATCCTTTGCCTTTCCCTTTTGTTTCTAGGTTTAAAACATAGACTCTAGGACCTTTAGGTGGGTCAACAAATCAATTCTTAAAGCAAGGATAGAGTTGGTTCTTGATTTTCCTTCAATTTCCCAAAGTTGCTCATAAATGAGTTTTTATCCAAGAATGGAACCATAGGGCCAACTCTTTCCTTAGAACAATTTCCTTCAACACCCTTAGCCAAGAAACAAGAAAAGAAGCAAAGAAAATCAAGTTTACAACGAATACCAAGAAAAACCCATTTTTCTTCATTTTGGCATCAATGGAGAAGAATGAAAAAAAAAGAAGAAGAAGAAGATAAAGCTTACTTCTAGCTCCAACAACTCCAAAGGACCAAAAAGCAACTGGAGAGTAAGAATCCACCAAAAGAAATGTAAGAAAATGATTGAAGAAGTTGAGAGAAAACTATTTTTCTCTCCTTACTCCCATGGGTCTTCATCGTGAAAAATGGAGAAGAAAGAGAGAGAAAATGTTTTAAAAGCCTTAGTGAGTCAATGGGTGATCCATGGGTATCCATACCTAAATGTCCCAAACTCAAGTAGTCTATATATAATTATTCTCCAATAATTATATAAATTTCACTTGCTTTTCTCTTGCTTTTGTTTTTCTCAATTTTCAAAAATTACCACTCACAATAAAATACCTGATCTAGTCATTTACTTCAATTCCCATAAATAATCATTCAAATAGAATAAATTAATATAGAGAATAAAAATGACTAAATTAATTCAATTTTAATAATTCTATATTAAAATAACGATATATGGATAATGACAATTAAGCCATAAATATCATAATACTGCCAATCACGTGATCATAAAATTAGCGAGTATTACATATATATTTCATTGAAATTAAAAATAACAAATTATTATAAACAAAAGCATTCAAAACCGGACCGAATCGATCAAAACCGAACCAAACCACTCAAAAATTAAAACTAAATAGATTCATAATTTTTCAAAACTAATAAACTCAATTCGATTTAATTAAAGCTCCGAACCAAGCCTATGAACACTTTTAGAGACCATAATTGTTATAGAGAGTAAATTAAGGGATAAAACAATAATTTTGTCATTGTATAAGACTCGACTGTCATATATAATATTAAAGGGACACATTGACGATGACATATTCCGTTGGATAGTTTACTTTAGCTTTTTTTTTTAACTATATTAACGGTATTATTTTTATAGATAAAATTAAAATAAATTAGAAACATATGAAATAAAATTGATAAAAAAATTAAGAACCAAATTAAAATTAAAGTCAATCGTTAGAGGAAAAAAATTGTTTTTGCCAATTTGAAAATAATATAACTTGAGAATTGAGAAAATTTTGGAGTGACAAGTGAATAGAAATAATGATTAAGATGGTAAAAGGAAAGCAGAAAATACTTGTGGGCTTGAAGATGTGGGGAAAACGGAGCATCACCCACATTCATTCTTTTTGAACTTTTAATGTGAGCGTTAAAGCTAGGGCGAGAGAATATAGGCATGAAGAAAATCAAGTCGCTATTGAAATAAAGAAAAAAGACCGAATCAATCAACGTCAGAAATGAGACATTCATGTCTTTTTAATTTGAGTTTAAATAGAACATTCCGAGATATAAATGTAATGTTGAAATGTTGGGATCGATTTAATTTGGTATGAGTCAAAATTAAATTGAATTAATTAATTAATTTTAAAAAATATATAAATTTATGTAGTTTTATTTTTAGATGATTTGATTTATTTTTGTTAGACAGTTAAATTTAGTTTTGAGCGCTTTTAGAAAGAAAAAAATATCATAAAATTCTTAGATAATATTCAAAACATTTGATTATTATACCTAAAAAAATCTTTTTATAGCATACTATTTAATAAACACAATAAAATCATATTTTTTAACTTTTTATAATTTCATATTTCTTTTATTAGACCACCTATTAATAATTCAAATCATAACTTAATACATTATTATTAGTATATCAATTTGTGACAATATATTTTAATTGACATCCAATGACAATAAAGAAGTAAAATTGGTGCATTAGTGTATAATATTTTTTTAAATATATTATGTATAATATAATATAATATATAAAATCAAACCAAACCAAACTAACAATCAAATCGCATTGTTCAATTGTCATATTTTAAAAATCAATTTGGATCTTATTTTTTTAATTTTGATTTATTTAATCGATTTAATTTGATTTTGAACATTCTTATATCAAGATAACCGTTATTATTATAAAGTCACCTTAATAGTTAATTGAGTTATATACAGCATCATTAGTTCGTTTTGTATTTCGATTATAATTTTAAAAATGAAAGTTTTAATGAAAATTTTATTGGATTTCAAAATGAGAAATTATACTCTCTTCTCTTATAATTTTATATTTTGTATTTAGAAAAGACTACTATATATACACATTTGTTTAATTTTTTTTAGGACAACCGTGAAGGGGAAATAAAAGAAACCCATAAACAATTGGGCTCAAATGAGCCCTAAAAGTTATAACGTTTGATAACCTTCGTCCTGTAATTTACAAATGCGGTCCAACCCAGTTTTTTGGTTATGTCAGGAGAGCAGGCCATTGATTGGGCCTCACAATGTTCCATCAAATGGTATTCCCTCATGTTTTTTCATATATATATATATATATATATATATCATGCACTTCGGAAAAATAGAAGACATTTTATTTCACACCGACCATTTTGCGGTGCAAGCTCAAATTTAAATTTTTTATTCATTATTTCATATCTTTTGATCAAATTTACTTTAGTGATGATCTTTTTTTTTCCTGAGTACTATGAAATTAAATTTTAAATACATCAACTTGATGTAAAAGAATGTATTTTTACAATTTTTGAAAAATGAAATACTCCAACCAAAAGTAAGTACATAAACTTAAATAACTTTATTAAATTTGATTTCACTTTTAATTTTGTTCCACGTATGTACATGTTTATAAATTTTATTGTTTTTTTAATTATTAATATCAAACAACTTGTTCATAAATTAGCTAACTTATCAAACATGTGGTTATTAGAGGATGCTAATACAAAATTTTGACTTAATATTCATTTAATATCCCAAAAATAGTGGTTTTTGCATTCATTGACAGTATAATATATATTCGTATCATTGAACAGTTACATATCCAATTGATCAATTAATTCCGTTAACTTAAACTGATGATTGCAATTGATAAAAAATAAAAAAGTTTTATGAATATGTAAGATAAAATTAACTAAAAAGAAATTATCCAAACTTCAGAAATGAAAATAATACTTTTGTCAAGAGAGAAAATCTAAAGAGTGCGTATGGTAGCCAGCATAAGCGTCGACGGAAGATGGAACTCCGTCACATTCATTATTTTCTAGCGTTTGGTAGTAGTGAATGGTGCTCAACAGAAAGTAAACAATGAAAAATTGGTTTTTCATTTTCCATCATAATTGTACAGATGTTTTTCATTGCTAGGCAGAGGAAAAACCATGAGGGAGGAGCGGGTTTTAGCCGAATATGCCAAGTTTGCCCTTCACTGCTGCAAAAAACTCCATCTCTCTCCTTGGTTGAAATGTGAGCTTGTGTTGACCGAAATCTTATCTCCTCAGTTTTCCACCTCTAGAACAGAGGCCAGAGTGTGTGTTGGACAATGAGAGAGATGAGGAGGTGTGTGTATTTTGTTCTATGCAAGATGATGCTCGTTGAGATGATGAAGGAAGAATGGGTATGATTATAAATGATAGGTTGAACTACACACAAGACGAGAAGTATTCCAAGCTTCAATGTGCAGCGTCGAAATTACTCTCTTTCCTCTGCCGTTATGCATTGTCATATTCTCTTCTTTGTTTTCTCGCTTCGTCATGATCTTGTCACGACTCAAATTTTGGGCACGTGACTGGCACGCTAACACAAATCTCGTGTCACCGTGAGCCTAACTGACATTTCGATTTCTACCCATTTTTGTTTATTTATGAATATTTATAACAAAATAAACAAAAATAATCCTTATAATTAACAAGTCTAAATAGAATGTATTATTCAAATAAAATAATCAATTCACCTCAGACCCTCTAGATGTTCTAGTTGACCACAGAGCTTCATAATATTTAATAAAATAAATACCAACATCTCGGGACTCACCCAATAATGAGATAGTCCAACGGCAAACCTAGTCTCCTGTGAATACTCTTTTTTTGCTACTTGATCTGAAAAAAAAAGTTACATCAACAAGTGTGAGATAAATATCTCATTGAACGAGCCAATCCCCGCCCTAATAAAATTCGCTATACAAAAGCAATAAAATAAAAATATAGGCATAAATCATAACTCACAAGGAAAGATACACATCAAAGAGTTTGGAATTCAATTAAACAATTCAGACCAACGGAACTAGTACTCATCAATGGCAAAATATTCGGGAGCGCCCGTAGGCCCGCTCAACTAATCTCATCATACCCGGGAGCACTCGTAGGCTTGCTCAACCAATTTCATCAATCTCATCAAAAATCTGCCATGACGCACAACTTCATCCTCAACAGTTAGGGTGCCCCACGGATTAAATTCGGACTTGAGGTCCTACTGAGGGAATCGTTGTCTCTGCTCTCAGAGGTCAAGTCATCCTGTCACCCGAATTTTCTACTTGACATGAAAGAGGGTACTATCCCGCCCAAACACAATTAAGGTTCAAACAATTTCATATAAATCACCAAAAACAATTCATCAACACATTCGACAATATATTTATCATTATAATCGTCAATTTAATCATCATATCAATTTCCACCTGATAACTCTAAAGTATCCAAAATCACAATATATCACATTTATCTCATGAACCATATCTTTTCTCTTAACGTTTCCCGTTAGTAATTTCATCAACAATTAAACTATGCACAAAAGTTTCAATTTCAATATTTTGGATTTTTTTTTTGAATTCTCTTTTTCCCACGATGATCATTACTTATCTTTATATCCTATTACTTAAACATTTAAGATAATATTAAACAAGGGTTAGTTCACTCACCTGATTTCCTTGCTAAACCATAACATGATATTCCAAGGTTCTTCAGTATTGTGCCGGAGTTTCCTATCATATGTTTGAAAGAGAAATTGTGGAATTAAAATAGAAAATTATTTTATTTCAGTTTTTTGACCTCTATGTACTGTTTTGACCATATCTCCCAAATCATATGGGGTTTTCAAACGATTTCAACTTTTCTGGAAAATAGACAGAAAGAACTTTCTGTGCATAGGTAATTTGAAAATTTTGGAGTTTACTAGAGAGATATGGTCGTTTTAATTTTCAGAAAAATTGTTGCAGAATTTTCGAAAATAAATATTCTTTCCTTACTTTTAATTCTTGCTATAGATGAAACCCTTTGAGTTCTATGATGTTGATGTTCCCAAAAAGAGAAAAAAAGGAGGAAAGATGTTATGGTGTGTTCTTGTATTTGTGTTGTTTGAATTCCTTAGAAAAAAATATGCTAACAAAAATATGCTAACAAAAATTGATTGATCTTACCTTAATTTTGCTTTAGCCTTCTTGATGCTAAACTGTTTAAAGCTTTCAAAGGTTATAGAAAGTAAACCGAGTGGCGGAGTTTTACTCTCTGTGTGTACGAAATTAAATTGAAAGTTTGGGGTTAAAGTGGCTTGAAGTGATTTCTTGGAAGGTGTGTGTATGAAGTTGAATTAGAGGTGGTGGTTTGGATGTTCGTGTGTACACTTGGTGAGTGTGGTGGCCGAATGGTTAATTGAATTGGAGAGGGAGGAAGAGAAAGAAGACGACAAGTAGAGAGAGATAGAAATTAGGGTCTTCAATTTTACTTGTTTCTAATTTAGTTTAATGAGAGCTATGTATATATTTGATTTGATTAAATCTGAATTTGAAACTTTTCTTTTAAAAAAAAATTAATTGGATTGTTGAGTAAATGTTTAACTATTTAAAAGTTTAATTAAGATTCTCGAAACGTATTTAAAAGATTGCCTGTATTTAGGAAAGATTTAATTGCTTTAATATATTTATTGTAGATTGTTTTATCTTCATTATTATGTTATAATACTAATATTTTAATTAATATTCGAAATCCTCCTGTATTCATTAGCATGAGATTTTGTTTACTCACTTTATAAAATTAGAATTGTATCCTTATAAATTTCTTTTCTTTAATAATAATTTTTTTTTCGAAAAGCACCTAAGGATTAATCACAGGTTAGTTAAATAAAATCTAAGATTCAACTTAGATTTAGATTTGGGTAGTACATTCTCAGATTTATTTATCCATCAATGTAATTACTATTTCTTTTGTTATCTCTTTATTTTATTCATTTTAATTCAAATATATTTGATATTCCAATCCTAATTAAATCTAAACAAAGATAATAGATTTAGTTCAGTTTTCAAAAGATATTTTTCTGATTTTTTTATTAGGATTATTTTCCTTAAATATACTATTAATTTTGATTTGCTTAGTTTAGATATATAATACCTCACTTCTCTCATTTATTTACTTGCATTATCCTACAAATATTTTTACTACTAACTTTGTTATTTTAAACTCCACTATTCAGATTATCTCTTTTATTTATATTAGTAATTCATCAAAATTTTTCCTTTTATTCCTTCCTTAATTAATTATTTAATTATAACCATTTATGTCAAAAAAACTAATATTTCAAGATTTAAGAGTCACTTTTCATTTTCTATTTCACATCAAGGTTTCCTAAAATTTTTTCCATCTATACCTATACTTTATACATATCTTTGCTACACCTCACAAGATTTCAAAATCTTTCATTTTAGTCCCTGCGATTTCCACTTTAGTCCCTATACAGCCTAGCATCACACATTGCTAGCCTACTGCCCGAAATCACATATCTAAGCATTGTCACATCATAGTATGATATCACACCCATTTCACATAGTATTTTCAAATCAATAATTGTGAAATAAAATTTATCAAATTAAATGAAAACTAAAAATGAAGGTTATTACAGATCTCTTGCTCTGTTTTATCATTGATCTCTCTCCTAGAGATCGTTGCCCATCATTTATGATCTCTCTCTAAAAATTGTTAATCTCTCTACCTTTAACCGTCATTGTTTGCTTTGCACTGTCAATCTGCTTCTCTCTTTGTTTTCTCACATTTCAGATGGTTTTTCTTCTTTTTTTTTTTTGAAAAAACAATTTAAATTTAGGGATAATTTAGTAAATCACCCCTCATTTTCCCTTTCATTTTCCTTCAAAAATTCATACCAAACAAAATAATAACATTTTTCCTTCATTTTTTTTTATGTCATATCAAACAAAATTTTTTTCTTCTTCTCTTTTTCGTTTTTGTCACATCCCAAAAATTGAGCATGTGAAAAGATACTACTCATTTGATATAATTCTCAAACATACGTTATATACATATATTCTGTAAGGTTTTACATTCAACCTTAATCATTCATTCCACACTACAGAATTATATTCATCTGATAAGCAAATATAGACATACATAGTCTGATATTTCTATCTCATCGCAAGCCTAGGAGACCTATAGAAAATACAGAGCTTTTCTAATATCCACATTAATGAGTACTGGTGTCCCACCAGACAGAAATAGAGAATAAACCCAAGGGGCTTCTAATCTTCAAACGGATACTCTTGTTCTTTATTTTCTGTATCTGAAAAAAAAAATAATCATAGGGAGTGTGAGTTTATTTAAAAACTCAGTAAGTAAATAACTGTACTATATAAAATATCAAAAGTACAAATACCACATTTACTCATATAATTAATTGTCTTATACATCGAGTAGTATGAGACTCTAACCCTTTCAACTCGTGAATAAGATCTCATAGGTATACGCCGAGTAGTATGGGACTTTAACCCTTTCAACTCGTGTATAGGTTTCATAGATATGCACTGAGTAGTATGGGACTTTAACCCTTTCAAACTCGTGTATAAGATTTCTTAGATATACACCGAGTAGTATGGGACTTTAACCCTTTCACACTCGTGTATTAGATTTCTTAGATATACACCGAGTAGTATGGGACTTTAACCCTTTCACACTCGTGTATTAGATCCCGTAGATCTTTACTCATTAATAAAATAGTGAGAATTCATCACATAGTACAATTGTCATGAAATAAATAATTTCTTCATACTCTTATTTCTACTGATCATCATATACTCCCATATGAAAAATTAATTGCTTATTATCCAAATAATATTGTAAATGGGACTTATATTGTACTTTGACTAGTAATATCAAATTAGCTGAGCAAGGTTATTCACTCACCTTGATGTTTGTCCAAGTTTACCTTGTTCCACACTAGAATTTGTGTAGGAAAATTTCCTAGTAAAATATATTACAAGGAATCATAAGAAAGGAAACAAAATCACGAAAATACGTAAAATTTTCTGACTGCTACAGTAACGGTTTGCTACAGTAACGGTTTGCTACAGTGCCGGTTCGCTACAGTAACGTTGACTGCTACAGTACCGTTGACTGCCGACACTACAGTACTGCTACAGTACCCCGAAGAAAATTTTCCAGAATTTTTCCGAAATCTCTGGTCGCTACAGTACTCGAATTTTTGCAGAAAAATCTTTCAAAAATTCATCCTTTCCTTTCTTGTTTCAAAACCAGAATTTCAACTCTTTTAACCGATTATAACTCAAATATAACTTCTAAAACTACTGAGATTCATGAATTATCATCAAAATCTTCAAGAACAAAACCTCCTCTGATCTTCTACATAAACTGAAATTTTAGGAAAATAATCGGATTAAAGCTTACCTTTGATCCTTACAAAGCTTTTGAACCGAACAAATAATCGAAACTCTGAAGATCAAGGGAAGGATTTGAGAAGAAAATGAAGAACTGAGAGAGAAATGCTTTTCTGCTTCCTTCGGCTGAGTGAAAAATGAGGGTTACTATTGAAACTTTATATTAAATATTTCTAATGGGTTATTCAATAACCCATGGGTATCCATAACCCAACATCCAAACCCATCCAGTCAATTTACAATAAATGGATTAATTGACCATTCTGAAACCACTTTTCCATGAATTTCACCATTCTTAGAATATATCCCTCATTGTGCAAATATTTAGTCCAGTCATTTAACTCAATTTTCATAAATAATATTCAAAGAGAACAATTAAATATGAAAATTAAAAATGACCAAAATAAATAACTAAAGTAACGTTGTAGAATTCTAAAATACTCTTAAGCGAATTATATTCTGAAATTAACGGGTATTACATTCTACCCCCTTAAAAGAATTCGGTCCTCCGAATTAAAATCTTACCTCAAGTTTCAAATAAATGTGGATAGTTTTTCCACATCTCATCTTCTGCCTCCCACGTAGCTTCCTCGCGAGAATGATTTCTCCAAAGAACCTTGACAGTAGGAATTTCTTTGGTACGCAATTTCTTGACTTTTCTATTAAGGATAGCTACTGGTACCTCTTCGTAGGTGAGAGTTTCATCAAAATGAACTTCTTGGGGTTGAATGACATGAGAAGGATCAGGAAGATACTTCCGTAGCATGGACACATGAAATATTGGATGAACTCCCTCTAGGTTGGAAGGTAGGTCTAGGCGATATGCCACATTACCCACTCTGTCTACAACCTCATATGGGCCAACATACCTCGGACTAAGCTTGCTTTTCTTCCCGAATCTCATTACTCCCTTCATAGGTGAGATTCGTAAGAAAACCATATCACCTATTGCAAATTCAAGGTCACGTCCTCGGTTGTCCGCATAAGACTTCTGTCTACTCTGAGCAGTTAACAACTTTTCTCTGATCAGTTTAACTTTATTTATATCTTCCTGAATCATCTCAGGTCCAAATATTTTGGTTTCACCAAGTTCAAACCAACCTATAGGAGATCGACACCGTCTCCCATATAAAGCCTCAAAAGGTGCCATCTGAATACTGGCTTGGTAACTGTTATTATAAGCAAATTCAATAAGAGACAAATGATCTTCCCAACTTCCACTGAAATCCATCACACAAGCTCTTAGCATATCCTCTAAAGTCTGAATTGTCCTTTCGGACTGTCCATCAGTCTGAGGATGAAATGCTGTGCTAAGATTCACTTTGGTACCCAAAGCCTCTTGAAAGACTCTCCAGAACCGAGAAGTAAACTGAGGTCCTCGGTCTGATATAATGGATATTGGTACACCATGAAGTTTCACTATTTCTTTAACATAAAGTCGAGCAAGATTTGCTACACTGAAAGTGGTATGAACAGGAAGAAAATGTACTGACTTAGTAAGTCGATCCACTATGACCCATATTGAGTCATTTCCTTTTGTTGACCGAGGTAAACCTACTACAAAATTCATAGTGATCCTTTCCCACTTCCACTCGGGAATATCTAGTTTTTGCATCAAACCAGGTGGTCGTCGATGTTCAGCTTTAACTTGCTGACAAGTCAAACATCGAGCTACAAAGTCAGTCACGTCTCGCTTCATGTCCTCCCACCAGTAAACTTGTTTCAAGTCCTGATACATTTTCACAGCACCAGGGTGTACAACGTATGGCGAACCATGAGCTTCCATTAAGATTTCATGTTTCAAAGATTCAATGTTGGGGACACAAAGTCTTCCATTAAACCATAAGACTCCTTCTTCATCTACCAAGAAACTTGGTGCTAGACCTTGCCTTGCCTTATCTCTGATTTTGACCATATCAATGTCATTTTCTAAATTTACTTTTACTTTTTCAACAAGAGATGATCTAACTGTTAAATGAGCCAGAAATGTACCTGACTCAGTGATCTCGAAGAATACTCCATCAGCTTCCAATTCTTGTAGTTCATGTATTAGAGACCTCCTTATAGTGGCAATGTGAGCTAAACTTCCCATAGACTTTCGACTTAGAGCATCAGCCACTACATTTGCTTTACCTGGATGGTAAAGGATGGTACAATCATAATCTTTCAGAAGTTCCATCCACCTTCGTTGCCTTAGATTGAGATCTCTCTGCTCAAAAATGTACTTAAGGCTTTTGTGATCTGTAAAAATTTGACAAGTCTCCCCATACAAGTAATGTCTCCAAATCTTTAGGGCAAACACTACAGCTGCCATTTCCAAATCATGAGTGGGGTAATTCAATTCATACTTTTTAAGCTGACGTGAGCCATAAGCTATGACTTTACCATGTTGCATCAACACACATCCTAAGCCTATCTTTGAGGCATCACAGAATACAGAGTAACCCCCTGGTCCTGATGGTAGGATTAAGACTGGTGCACAAGTTAAACACTCTTTCAATTGGGTGAAACTTTGTTCACATAAATCATCCCAAATGTATTTAACATTCTTTCGAGTTAACTTATTTAATGGGAGAGCCGTCTTAGAGAAATCTTTGACAAAGCGACGGTAATACCCTGCTAAGCCAAGAAAACTACGTACTTCAGACACAGTTGTTGGTCTAGGCCACTGTTTAACTGCTTCAATTTTACTTGGATCTACATGAATACCTTCTTGGGAAATAACATGTCCCAAAAATGTTACATGACTCATCCAGAATTCACATTTCGAGAGCTTTGCGTACAACTGATGCTCTCTCAAGGTCTGAAGCACTATTCTCAAATGTTCAGTATATTCTTCATGACTCTTTGAATATACCAAATATCATCAATAAATACAATTACAAACTTATCAAGGAAGGATTTAAACACTCTGTTCATTAAATCCATAAATGCTGCTGGTGCATTTGTCAACCCAAAAGACATCACAAGAAACTCATAATGTCCATACCGTGTACGAAAAGCAGTCTTAGGTATATCATCATTCTTAATTCGTAACTGATGATATCCAGACCTTAGATCAATCTTTGAGAAGTATTTTGCTCCTTGAAGCTGATCAAACAAATCATCTATCCTTGGTAAAGGATACTTATTCTTCACTGTGACTTTATTCAGCTGACGATAATCTATACATAGTCTCATAGAACCATCTTTCTTTTTCACAAAAAGAACAGGAGCACCCCAAGGTGAAAAACTTGGGCGAATGAACCCTTTGTTTAACAAATCTTCCAATTGTTCTTTGAGTTCTTTTAGCTCAACAGGAGCCATACGATAAGGTGGAATAGAAATTGGTCTTGTGTCTGGGACCAAATCAATACTGAACTCAATATCTCTTTCTGGCGGTAATCCAGGTAAATCTTCTGGAAACACATCTGGGAATTCATTAACCACATGAATGTCTTCTAACTTCTGTTCTTTCTTTGCTAAATCTTTGATAAAAGCTAGAAATCCCTGACATCCCTTTCGCAACATACACCGGGCACTTAACATAGATATCATGTTGCAAGGTACATCACTTCGATCTCCTTGAAACACAAAATTACTCCTCCCCGGTATATTAAAGGAAATAACTTTGTCACGACAATTTATAGTAGCATGACAAGAAGATAGCCAGTCCATCCCTATAATCACATCAAAATCTAACATATTGAGAATCATAAGATCTATCTCAGTTTCCATGCCCCCAACAATTATTTTACAAGAACGATAACATGTTTTAACCATCAAAGTCTCTCTCATCGGTGTGGAAACCAAGAATGGTTCCTTAAGAGTAATCGAATCAAATGCAAATCTCTTGGCAAATAGGGGTGACCATATGAGTGAGTAGAACCGGGGTCAAACAAAATACGTGCAGCAAAAGTATTAACAGATAATATACCTGTAACTACAGCATTGGATGTTTGAGCATCCTGTCGGGTTAGAGCATATATTCTTGCATTTTCTCTGCCAGCAGCTTGTTTTCCACGGTCACCTTGGCCTCTTCCAGAACCTCTTCCCATACTACCCCCTGTTGAAGGGGTTGGTGTTTGAGTAATAGAAACAGAAATAGATTGTGGTCGAGGTGGCAAAGTAGACCCTTGACCTGGTCCTGTCATGAGCTGAGGGCACTCCCTTATAAAATGTCCTTTTTGTCCACAGTTAAAACAACCTGTACCAACAGTGTTTAACCTGCATTCTCCGAAGTGAAACTTTCCACATTCAGGACATTCAGGTTTTTCCCTTCTACCTTGAGTACCTCCTCTACTAGAAGAACTAAAACCACCCCTGCTCTCTGAACGAGGCTTAGCCACACTGGCTGTAGAATAAAATGACTTAGTAAGAGTGGTTGGAGCATGTTGTGATGCAGTAAAGGGTTTCAAAGTCCCTGAGTCTTCCCTTTGATCAAAAGATCTCCTATATCTAGCTTTCTTCTTTTGTCGATATTCTTCTTTATTCTTTGACCTCCTTTCCATAACCAATCTGTAAAACTCCGTCCACATAACTGGCGGTGTGCCTTGAATTCTAGCTTTCTTCCAGTTCTTCCACCATTTACCAGCCCTACCCTTTAACTGAAAAGAAGTAAATTCTACCTTTTGAGTAGGAGAACACCCTATAGCATCACAGATTGCTTCACAATCTTCAAGGAAACATTGTGGGTCCTCTTTGGGATCTTCCCCTGAAAAAGTAGGAGGCCTCATTTTCTGAAATTCAGACATTCTTACCTCCCTTACGTTATCTCCTCTAGCTAACTGAGCTGGTGGTACAATTTCAGCTTCAACAATAGGAGGATCCACTGGCAGGTTAGCTTGTGCAGCTCGACCTCTCATTTCAGCCTCAAATCGGTCAAATCGTTCATTCATCAAATTAATCACATGTGCAATAGTTGCATTGCCAACGTGAGCATCAGGTTCGACTCTCCTTGCTTGCTCACTAGTTGCGCCCTCAGTACTTTGAGCATGTAAACTATCACCACAGTTAGGATCATCTTGCACATGTACTGGTGGATTTATGGCCCTCCTTGGACCCATATGCTCATTATTATTAGAAGATCCTTCTGACATTGATCTGTCACAGATCTACACACATAACAAACAATTTTCAGACATAAACAAAATATCACTTTCTAGCCCCACTGAGAAGTTATCTATAAAATGACGTTATACTCTACAAGGTCTTTTATGGAACCTAATCCTATGGTCATGCCGCGGCTCATGACAATAGGGAAGGGCCCACAAAGATCACTTTGCTCTGTACTCTATAGGGGACCTATAAAACCTTTCCTCTGATACCAAATTTGTCACATCCCAAAAATTGAGCATGTGAAAAGATACTACTCATTTGATATAATTCTCAAACATACGTTATATACATATATTCTGTAAGGTTTTACATTCAACCTTAATCATTCATTCCACACTACAGAATTATATTCATCTGATAAGCAAATATAGACATACATAGTCTGATATTTCTATCTCATCGCAAGCCTAGGAGACCTATAGAAAATACAGAGCTTTTCTAATATCCACATTAATGAGTACTGGTGTCCCACCAGACAGAAATAGAGAATAAACCCAAGGGGCTTCTAATATTCAAACGGATACTCTTGTTCTTTATTTTCTGTATCTGAAAAAAAAAATAATCATAGGGAGTGTGAGTTTATTTAAAAACTCAGTAAGTAAATAACTGTACTATATAAAATATCAAAAGTACAAATACCACATTTACTCATATAATTAATTGTCTTATACATCGAGTAGTATGGGACTCTAACCCTTTCAACTCGTGAATAAGATCTCATAGGTATACGCCGAGTAGTATGGGACTTTAACCCTTTCAACTCGTGTATAGGTTTCATAGATATGCACTGAGTAGTATGGGACTTTAACCCTTTCAAACTCGTGTATAAGATTTCTTAGATATACACCGAGTAGTATGGGACTTTAACCCTTTCACACTCGTGTATTAGATTTCTTAGATATACACCGAGTAGTATGGGACTTTAACCCTTTCACACTCGTGTATTAGATCCCGTAGATCTTTACTCATTAATAAAATAGTGAGAATTCATCACATAGTACAATTGTCATGAAATAAATAATTTCTTCATACTCTTATTTCTACTGATCATCATATACTCCCATATGAAAAATTAATTGCTTATTATCCAAATAATATTGTAAATGGGACTTATATTGTACTTTGACTAGTAATATCAAATTAGCTGAGCAAGGTTATTCACTCACCTTGATGTTTGTCCAAGTTTACCTTGTTCCACACTAGAATTTGTGTAGGAAAATTTCCTAGTAAAATATATTACAAGGAATCATAAGAAAGGAAACAAAATCACGAAAATACGTAAAATTTTCTGACTGCTACAGTAACGGTTTGCTACAGTAACGGTTTGCTACAGTGCCGGTTCGCTACAGTAACGTTGACTGCTACAGTACCGTTGACTGCCGACACTACAGTACTGCTACAGTACCCCGAAGAAAATTTTCCAGAATTTTTCCGAAATCTCTGGTCGCTACAGTAACTCGAATTTTTGCAGAAAAATCTTTCAAAAATTCATCCTTTCCTTTCTTGTTTCAAAACCAGAATTTCAACTCTTTTAACCGATTATAACTCAAATATAACTTCTAAAACTACTGAGATTCATGAATTATCATCAAAATCTTCAAGAACAAAACCTCCTCTGATCTTCTACATAAACTGAAATTTTAGGAAAATAATCGGATTAAAGCTTACCTTTGATCCTTACAAAGCTTTTGAACCGAACAAATAATCGAAACTCTGAAGATCAAGGGAAGGATTTGAGAAGAAAATGAAGAACTGAGAGAGAAATGCTTTTCTGCTTCCTTCGGCTGAGTGAAAAATGAGGGTTACTATTGAAACTTTATATTAAATATTTCTAATGGGTTATTCAATAACCCATGGGTATCCATAACCCAACATCCAAACCCATCCAGTCAATTTACAATAAATGGATTAATTGACCATTCTGAAACCACTTTTCCATGAATTTCACCATTCTTAGAATATATCCCTCATTGTGCAAATATTTAGTCCAGTCATTTAACTCAATTTTCATAAATAATATTCAAAGAGAACAATTAAATATGAAAATTAAAAATGACCAAAATAAATAACTAAAGTAACGTTGTAGAATTCTAAAATACTCTTAAGCGAATTATATTCTGAAATTAACGGGTATTACATTCTACCCCCTTAAAAGAATTCGGTCCTCCGAATTAAAATCTTACCTCAAGTTTCAAATAAATGTGGATAGTTTTTCCACATCTCATCTTCTGCCTCCCACGTAGCTTCCTCGCGAGAATGATTTCTCCAAAGAACCTTGACAGTAGGAATTTCTTTGGTACGCAATTTCTTGACTTTTCTATTAAGGATAGCTACTGGTACCTCTTCGTAGGTGAGAGTTTCATCAAAATGAACTTCTTGGGGTTGAATGACATGAGAAGGATCAGGAAGATACTTCCGTAGCATGGACACATGAAATATTGGATGAACTCCCTCTAGGTTGGAAGGTAGGTCTAGGCGATATGCCACATTACCCACTCTGTCTACAACCTCATATGGGCCAACATACCTCGGACTAAGCTTGCTTTTCTTCCCGAATCTCATTACTCCCTTCATAGGTGAGATTCGTAAGAAAACCATATCACCTATTGCAAATTCAAGGTCACGTCCTCGGTTGTCCGCATAAGACTTCTGTCTACTCTGAGCAGTTAACAACTTTTCTCTGATCAGTTTAACTTTATTTATATCTTCCTGAATCATCTCAGGTCCAAATATTTTGGTTTCACCAAGTTCAAACCAACCTATAGGAGATCGACACCGTCTCCCATATAAAGCCTCAAAAGGTGCCATCTGAATACTGGCTTGGTAACTGTTATTATAAGCAAATTCAATAAGAGACAAATGATCTTCCCAACTTCCACTGAAATCCATCACACAAGCTCTTAGCATATCCTCTAAAGTCTGAATTGTCCTTTCGGACTGTCCATCAGTCTGAGGATGAAATGCTGTGCTAAGATTCACTTTGGTACCCAAAGCCTCTTGAAAGACTCTCCAGAACCGAGAAGTAAACTGAGGTCCTCGGTCTGATATAATGGATATTGGTACACCATGAAGTTTCACTATTTCTTTAACATAAAGTCGAGCAAGATTTGCTACACTGAAAGTGGTATGAACAGGAAGAAAATGTACTGACTTAGTAAGTCGATCCACTATGACCCATATTGAGTCATTTCCTTTTGTTGACCGAGGTAAACCTACTACAAAATTCATAGTGATCCTTTCCCACTTCCACTCGGGAATATCTAGTTTTTGCATCAAACCAGGTGGTCGTCGATGTTCAGCTTTAACTTGCTGACAAGTCAAACATCGAGCTACAAAGTCAGTCACGTCTCGCTTCATGTCCTCCCACCAGTAAACTTGTTTCAAGTCCTGATACATTTTCACAGCACCAGGGTGTACAACGTATGGCGAACCATGAGCTTCCATTAAGATTTCATGTTTCAAAGATTCAATGTTGGGGACACAAAGTCTTCCATTAAACCATAAGACTCCTTCTTCATCTACCAAGAAACTTGGTGCTAGACCTTGCCTTGCCTTATCTCTGATTTTGACCATATCAATGTCATTTTCTAAATTTACTTTTACTTTTTCAACAAGAGATGATCTAACTGTTAAATGAGCCAGAAATGTACCTGACTCAGTGATCTCGAAGAATACTCCATCAGCTTCCAATTCTTGTAGTTCATGTATTAGAGACCTCCTTATAGTGGCAATGTGAGCTAAACTTCCCATAGACTTTCGACTTAGAGCATCAGCCACTACATTTGCTTTACCTGGATGGTAAAGGATGGTACAATCATAATCTTTCAGAAGTTCCATCCACCTTCGTTGCCTTAGATTGAGATCTCTCTGCTCAAAAATGTACTTAAGGCTTTTGTGATCTGTAAAAATTTGACAAGTCTCCCCATACAAGTAATGTCTCCAAATCTTTAGGGCAAACACTACAGCTGCCATTTCCAAATCATGAGTGGGGTAATTCAATTCATACTTTTTAAGCTGACGTGAGCCATAAGCTATGACTTTACCATGTTGCATCAACACACATCCTAAGCCTATCTTTGAGGCATCACAGAATACAGAGTAACCCCCTGGTCCTGATGGTAGGATTAAGACTGGTGCACAAGTTAAACACTCTTTCAATTGGGTGAAACTTTGTTCACATAAATCATCCCAAATGTATTTAACATTCTTTCGAGTTAACTTATTTAATGGGAGAGCCGTCTTAGAGAAATCTTTGACAAAGCGACGGTAATACCCTGCTAAGCCAAGAAAACTACGTACTTCAGACACAGTTGTTGGTCTAGGCCACTGTTTAACTGCTTCAATTTTACTTGGATCTACATGAATACCTTCTTGGGAAATAACATGTCCCAAAAATGTTACATGACTCATCCAGAATTCACATTTCGAGAGCTTTGCGTACAACTGATGCTCTCTCAAGGTCTGAAGCACTATTCTCAAATGTTCAGTATATTCTTCATGACTCTTTGAATATACCAAATATCATCAATAAATACAATTACAAACTTATCAAGGAAGGATTTAAACACTCTATTCATTAAATCCATAAATGCTGCTGGTGCATTTGTCAACCCAAAAGACATCACAAGAAACTCATAATGTCCATACCGTGTACGAAAAGCAGTCTTAGGTATATCATCATTCTTAATTCGTAACTGATGATATCCAGACCTTAGATCAATCTTTGAGAAGTATTTTGCTCCTTGAAGCTGATCAAACAAATCATCTATCCTTGGTAAAGGATACTTATTCTTCACTGTGACTTTATTCAGCTGACGATAATCTATACATAGTCTCATAGAACCATCTTTCTTTTTCACAAAAAGAACAGGAGCACCCCAAGGTGAAAAACTTGGGCGAATGAACCCTTTGTTTAACAAATCTTCCAATTGTTCTTTGAGTTCTTTTAGCTCAACAGGAGCCATACGATAAGGTGGAATAGAAATTGGTCTTGTGTCTGGGACCAAATCAATACTGAACTCAATATCTCTTTCTGGCGGTAATCCAGGTAAATCTTCTGGAAACACATCTGGGAATTCATTAACCACATGAATGTCTTCTAACTTCTGTTCTTTCTTTGCTAAATCTTTGATAAAAGCTAGAAATCCCTGACATCCCTTTCGCAACATACACCGGGCACTTAACATAGATATCATGTTGCAAGGTACATCACTTCGATCTCCTTGAAACACAAAATTACTCCTCCCCGGTATATTAAAGGAAATAATTTTGTCACGACAATTTATAGTAGCATGACAAGAAGATAGCCAGTCCATCCCTATAATCACATCAAAATCTAACATATTGAGAATCATAAGATCTATCTCAGTTTCCATGCCCCCAACAATTATTTTACAAGAACGATAACATGTTTTAACCATCAAAGTCTCTCTCATCGGTGTGGAAACCAAGAATGGTTCCTTAAGAGTAATCGAATCAAATGCAAATCTCTTGGCAAATAGGGGTGACCATATGAGTGAGTAGAACCGGGGTCAAACAAAATACGTGCAGCAAAAGTATTAACAGATAATATACCTGTAACTACAGCATTGGATGTTTGAGCATCCTGTCGGGTTAGAGCATATATTCTTGCATTTTCTCTGCCAGCAGCTTGTTTTCCACGGTCACCTTGGCCTCTTCCAGAACCTCTTCCCATACTACCCCCTGTTGAAGGGGTTGGTGTTTGAGTAATAGAAACAGAAATAGATTGTGGTCGAGGTGGCAAAGTAGACCCTTGACCTGGTCCTGTCATGAGCTGAGGGCACTCCCTTATAAAATGTCCTTTTTGTCCACAGTTAAAACAACCTGTACCAACAGTGTTTAACCTGCATTCTCCGAAGTGAAACTTTCCACATTCAGGACATTCAGGTTTTTCCCTTCTACCTTGAGTACCTCCTCTACTAGAAGAACTAAAACCACCCCTGCTCTCTGAACGAGGCTTAGCCACACTGGCTGTAGAATAAAATGACTTAGTAAGAGTGGTTGGAGCATGTTGTGATGCAGTAAAGGGTTTCAAAGTCCCTGAGTCTTCCCTTTGATCAAAAGATCTCCTATATCTAGCTTTCTTCTTTTGTCGATATTCTTCTTTATTCTTTGACCTCCTTTCCATAACCAATCTGTAAAACTCCGTCCACATAACTGGCGGTGTGCCTTGAATTCTAGCTTTCTTCCAGTTCTTCCACCATTTACCAGCCCTACCCTTTAACTGAAAAGAAGTAAATTCTACCTTTTGAGTAGGAGAACACCCTATAGCATCACAGATTGCTTCACAATCTTCAAGGAAACATTGTGGGTCCTCTTTGGGATCTTCCCCTGAAAAAGTAGGAGGCCTCATTTTCTGAAATTCAGACATTCTTACCTCCCTTACGTTATCTCCTCCAGCTAACTGAGCTGGTGGTACAATTTCAGCTTCAACAATAGGAGGATCCACTGGCAGGTTAGCTTGTGCAGCTCGACCTCTCATTTCAGCCTCAAATCGGTCAAATCGTTCATTCATCAAATTAATCACATGTGCAATAGTTGCATTGCCAACGTGAGCATCAGGTTCGACTCTCCTTGCTTGCTCACTAGTTGCGCCCTCAGTACTTTGAGCATGTAAACTATCACCACAGTTAGGATCATCTTGCACATGTACTGGTGGATTTATGGCCCTCCTTGGACCCATATGCTCATTATTATTAGAAGATCCTTCTGACATTGATCTGTCACAGATCTACACACATAACAAACAATTTTCAGACATAAACAAAATATCACTTTCTAGCCCCACTGAGAAGTTATCTATAAAATGACGTTATACTCTACAAGGTCTTTTATGGAACCTAATCCTATGGTCATGCCGCGGCTCATGACAATAGGGAAGGGCCCACAAAGATCACTTTGCTCTGTACTCTATAGGGGACCTATAAAACCTTTCCTCTGATACCAAATTTGTCACATCCCAAAAATTGAGCATGTGAAAAGATACTACTCATTTGATATAATTCTCAAACATACGTTATATACATATATTCTGTAAGGTTTTACATTCAACCTTAATCATTCATTCCACACTACAGAATTATATTCATCTGATAAGCAAATATAGACATACATAGTCTGATATTTCTATCTCATCGCAAGCCTAGGAGACCTATAGAAAATACAGAGCTTTTCTAATATCCACATTAATGAGTACTGGTGTCCCACCAGACAGAAATAGAGAATAAACCCAAGGGGCTTCTAATCTTCAAACGGATACTCTTGTTCTTTATTTTCTGTATCTGAAAAAAAAAATAATCATAGGGAGTGTGAGTTTATTTAAAAACTCAGTAAGTAAATAACTGTACTATATAAAATATCAAAAGTACAAATACCACATTTACTCATATAATTAATTGTCTTATACATCGAGTAGTATGGGACTCTAACCCTTTCAACTCGTGAATAAGATCTCATAGGTATACGCCGAGTAGTATGGGACTTTAACCCTTTCAACTCGTGTATAGGTTTCATAGATATGCACTGAGTAGTATGGGACTTTAACCCTTTCAAACTCGTGTATAAGATTTCTTAGATATACACCGAGTAGTATGGGACTTTAACCCTTTCACACTCGTGTATTAGATTTCTTAGATATACACCGAGTAGTATGGGACTTTAACCCTTTCACACTCGTGTATTAGATCCCGTAGATCTTTACTCATTAATAAAATAGTGAGAATTCATCACATAGTACAATTGTCATGAAATAAATAATTTCTTCATACTCTTATTTCTACTGATCATCATATACTCCCATATGAAAAATTAATTGCTTATTATCCAAATAATATTGTAAATGGGACTTATATTGTACTTTGACTAGTAATATCAAATTAGCTGAGCAAGGTTATTCACTCACCTTGATGTTTGTCCAAGTTTACCTTGTTCCACACTAGAATTTGTGTAGGAAAATTTCCTAGTAAAATATATTACAAGGAATCATAAGAAAGGAAACAAAATCACGAAAATACGTAAAATTTTCTGACTGCTACAGTAACGGTTTGCTACAGTAACGGTTTGCTACAGTGCCGGTTCGCTACAGTAACGTTGACTGCTACAGTACCGTTGACTGCCGACACTACAGTACTGCTACAGTACCCCGAAGAAAATTTTCCAGAATTTTTCCGAAATCTCTGGTCGCTACAGTAACTCGAATTTTTGCAGAAAAATCTTTCAAAAATTCATCCTTTCCTTTCTTGTTTCAAAACCAGAATTTCAACTCTTTTAACCGATTATAACTCAAATATAACTTCTAAAACTACTGAGATTCATGAATTATCATCAAAATCTTCAAGAACAAAACCTCCTCTGATCTTCTACATAAACTGAAATTTTAGGAAAATAATCGGATTAAAGCTTACCTTTGATCCTTACAAAGCTTTTGAACCGAACAAATAATCGAAACTCTGAAGATCAAGGGAAGGATTTGAGAAGAAAATGAAGAACTGAGAGAGAAATGCTTTTCTGCTTCCTTCGGCTGAGTGAAAAATGAGGGTTACTATTGAAACTTTATATTAAATATTTCTAATGGGTTATTCAATAACCCATGGGTATCCATAACCCAACATCCAAACCCATCCAGTCAATTTACAATAAATGGATTAATTGACCATTCTGAAACCACTTTTCCATGAATTTCACCATTCTTAGAATATATCCCTCATTGTGCAAATATTTAGTCCAGTCATTTAACTCAATTTTCATAAATAATATTCAAAGAGAACAATTAAATATGAAAATTAAAAATGATCAAAATAAATAACTAAAGTAACGTTGTAGAATTCTAAAATACTCTTAAGCGAATTATATTCTGAAATTAACGGGTATTACAGTTTTCTTTCTTTTTCCTTTCTGTAACATCCCAAATTTTCTTTATTTAAGTTTTAAAGAATAGTAGAATTAAGCTATTTATGCCTTTAGATGCTTAGAAGTAAGTAATCAAAGAAAGGCATAAGAAATTAGGATAAATGAGCTAAGAATAGAAGAAAAATAAAGTTTTAAGGGAATTAGTCGACTAATGGTAGCAATCAGTCGACTAATAGCATCAGAAATCAAGTCAAGTTTCTGATATATGCAATCAATCGACTAATAAGAAGAGATCAGTTAACTACTTACTCTCTGTAAATGTAATACCCATAAAAAATAAAATATAAATGCGTATTTACAAACTATGGTTACTATGTTAGTGTCACATCCCAAAACTTACATGTGATATAAACATAAAATACCTAGGGTGTACCTCCGTGATACCACATAATCTCTGTGAACATTCTTAATATCCATAATTATGTGAATCATAAATATTCCAAGAAAGATATTTTGTATACATATTCAGAAAATGTTCAACCTTTAAACACTATACAGTACTATACAACCTCCCAAGCCTAGGTGACCTACTAGATTACAGAGCGTTTCCTAATCCTTACCAATTGTTTACCAGACAAAAGTGGAGTATATCCTTAAAGGCTATAAATTCTTCTCCTCAACCACTGTATCTAAAAAGATAATCATAGAGAGTGTGAGTTTATCATAACTCAGTGAGTAAACAACTGTACATAAAAATATCATAAGCACAAACACCACATTTACTAATACAATCAATCTATCATTTATTTTAAATAATTATAGTATTATATGCCATAAATACTTGCACTGAGTGACTTGGGAATTTAACCCTCAAACTCTTTGTGCATAGGTTTTCACATTTATACACCGAGTAGTATGGGACTCTAACCCTTTCAAACTCGTGCATAGATTTTCACATTTATACACTGAGTGATATGGGACTCTAACCCCTTTCAAAATCGTGTATTGATTTTCACAGTTATACACCGAGTAGTATGGGACTCTAACCCTTTCAAACTCGTGCATATGTTTTCACATTTATACACCGAGTAGTATGGGACTCTAACCCTTTCAAACTCGTGCATAGATTTTCACATTTATACACCGAGTAGTATGGGACTCTAACCCTTTCAAACTCGTGTATTAGATCTCGTAGATCTTTTGCTCATCAATAAAATAGTGAGAATTTATCACAATATAATTACTATGAAATAAATGAATTTACACATACTTTTATTCCCTTGAATGTTTATCATCAACCATAACAATCATCATATATTATCAATTGAGAGATTGATTGTTTCACACTTCAATAATGTCATAAACGAGACTTGTATTGTACTTTATCTAATAAGATCACATTAGTTTAGTAAGGTTATCCACTTACAAAATGTTCCAATTTATACAAGAAACTACCACATCTAGTTCTTTAGTCAACTAGAGAAATCAATTCTCGAAGGTAATAAAATAATTTCCAGTGATATTGTAATTTTTCTCAACCTGAACATACATTGATAATCTTCTCAATTTCACAATTAACGCAAATAAGATTTATATTGTGCTTTGACTAATTTAGTAAATTAATTTTGTAAGGTTGCCTACTCACTTGGATTCCACGCTCTCGGTGCTCCCACCTTGCGCCCCAATCATCCCTATTGTAACCAGGTAAAAACCATTAGGGTTACAAAATAGAAAAATTTCCTATCACTACTCTCGACCTTTACTCACATCTTAAGTCATAACTCCTAACCGGTAATGAATTTTTAAATGACACTTATACCATTGGAAACTAGACTCAAAGAGCTTTTCAATGATATTAAAAAAAAAAACTGATGCTACAGTAACAGTCAACGGTCAACGCAGCTACAGTAACATGACCGAGTCAATGCTACAGTAACGTTGACCGAGTCAACGCTACAGTAACGAGAAAATCTGGAAAAAATTTCTCGGTGAACAGTAATTTCTGGGAAAAATTTTCGATGTTATTCGTGTTCTTCATCCAAAAATCCTAAAATCATATCTAAAATAACATTTCTTTTGATTTCTTCCATGGGTTTTCATCCGTAATGTCTAAGGAGTGTTTTAACACCAAAACCCCCAATTTCTACCAACAATCCAAGCTCAAATCTCAAATTTTCATCAAGAACACTAACTTTTTCAAATATCCAAATTCTACGAAATTTCTTGTTCTAATAACATCATAAACCACCTAAGAATGTTTTACATTAACATCCACACTTAAATTCATCCATTAAAACTCAAAATCTTAATTTTCTTCCATAGGTCCGAAAATGGAGAAAAAGAGAAATAGAGTAGATAAAACTTACCTCTTTACCTCTAGAACTCCTGAGAATCGGAAGTATGGTTAGAAAATACAAGATCGACGGATGAAAATTTGAGAAATGATTGAAGAAGGGAAGATGGAAATGAACGAAGAACATGAAGCCTCGGGAGGAAGAAGAAGAAGAAAAACTAATAATTGTATGTGTGGGCCCCACTAATTTCTTTTTCGATAAAATCGCTCATAGCCACCTTAGCTTATAAGATTTGTTCACTTTAATCCCTCTCGATGTCTCAAATACCACTTTAACCTCGAATCCATCATCTTTTCGGTACCGGACTCATAATTCATTCTCATAAACTTTATTCTTCTTCTCAGGTTTCTATTTGGTCATTTCTCAAGAGTCCTCTATACTTTCTTTTCTTTTCACTTTAGTCCTTGAGAATTTGTAAAAATTTCCTAAATTAAAAATTAAAATTTCTATTCCCAGATTTTCTTCACTAATTCAAAAAGCACATTTTCACGTAACTAAATTTTTCACTAAATTTCAAATTAGACTTTAAATATTCATATAAATTCTT
The DNA here is from genome assembly GCA_037074585.1 of Biancaea sappan. Taxonomy (NCBI): domain Eukaryota; kingdom Viridiplantae; phylum Streptophyta; class Magnoliopsida; order Fabales; family Fabaceae; genus Biancaea; species Biancaea sappan. The sequence goes on along the minus strand of CM073491.1, from coordinate 12,542,562 downwards.
GGGATATTACAGTTAGTATACGGTACTGTTCACCTGTATAATACTATTTACGTATACGATATTGTTCACTTATACAATTGAAATGTCAAGTACTAGATGTGGTTTGATCATAAGAGAAAACTAGAAAGAAGTTCGTAGGAGAAAATGACGTTTTATGGGTGAAAATACCCTCAAGGACTAAAATGAAAGGACTGATTTGAAAAGAAACTTAAAGGTTTAAGGTGAAATGACAGTTTTCCTTTAAGTTTCAATAGTAACCAATAATTCAGCCACTCCGCGTTTTGCACAGTAATGTGTGAAATATTTTATTAGAAATGTCATTTTCATGAATAGTAAATTGAATATTTTATTAGCGCATAGTGACAAATAGTACCGTTGATTTTTCCTATAGACCCTTCCATTTCACTTCTAAACTCACACCTTCAACTTCTCTTCTTCTCTCCTTAAGTTTCTCTTACTCCAATGCTAGGCCTCTGAGATTTTGGGCCTTTCATTTTCAGCTTAGGTAAGGATACTATGCCCTTTCTATGTCTTTCAAATTTTAGAAGTTATTTTCTTAAGTATGCTCTGTGGTTGCGGCTTTGGCTGATCTTCCGCATCAGAAAAACTATCCTTAGCTGCTTACATATTATTTTGATTTTCTAATTACCGAAATAGGATGTAAACTGTGAAGAATACATGTCTAGAAAAGTTCTGGCTAAGGAAAGACCTGGTTTTTAAGTGTATCCATTGTGACCCTCTACTCTTTCCTGGAAACTTACCTGGTGTACTTTTTTACAGATTGTATTCTCTATTTCTGGTATAAACAGTCTCCGTATATATAAATAGTGTCATATGTATGAACAATATCCGTATGTATGAACAATATCTGTACGTATAAATAGTATCTGTACATATGAATAGTGACCATATATACAATAGTATCCATATGTATAAATAGTGACAGTATGTATGAATAGTGATAGTACATATGAATAGTAACCGTATGTATAAACAGTGTATATATGAAAACAATCCTAACTTGTTTTCTCTAATCTTTCATGAAAATCTCTGTAGCGGAATACTGAAATTCATCTGTGTACTCTTGTCTGTAACGACTTAGAAAAGTGATACTCGTACGGAATACAGGTGAATGGAACGACCCCGTTTTAATAGAGTTTTAGCATTACTGGTGATAAAAAATATGTCGTAGGACACTCCCAAGATTCATAGGGAGAAATTGGATTCAGAATGACGAATCTAATGAGATAATTAATCCAGAAGTATGGATAAGACGAAGCAAGTATCTCATGATGATGTGAAGTTTGAATCTTTTCAAAAATCGTTTAAGTGTTATCTTGATTTGTGGTTTATAAATCTATAATATAGTTATATATTATACCTGTTATATAAATGAATATTACATTGTACTTCTAATTATGATATGAAATGCTGTACTGTTGATTGTGATTGAGCGGGACAGTACCCCCTCTCACGGCAAGGCGGAAAACCCGGTTAAAAGGGTGTCTTGACCAATGAGTGTAGAGACAACGATTCACTCAGTAGGGATATAGCTCGGATTGGTGATAAATCCGTGAGGCGCCCTAGCTAAGAGGATGAGGTTGTGCATCATGGCAGAAATATACATAATTGGTGAGCCGGCCTGTGTGCGCTCTTCGGGATATATTGCCATTGATGAGTACTAGTAACGTTTGTTGAATTGGATGAATTTTTATCTTCTTGTATGTAATTTCTAACTATGTCTATTGGTTGAGTATGAGCCTTCGGATATACTTGCATGACTGGTAATGTATTTGAATTTTATTAACGCGAGGCCGATTCGCTTACGGAGTTTAAAAAGCTCACACTCTCTATAAAATTTTTTTGTTCAGATCAGGTTGACAACGAAGAATATCCGCTAGAGGAGTAGATCACTTTGGACCTTCCCGCTGTCGGGTAGGCCCTTCTATTGTTATAGATTATGTTGCTATGTAATCGTCTAGGACATCTAGATCATGGGTTTGGCATTTGGCTTGTATGTCAGTATAATAATATATTTTAAATTGATAATTTATTCTTACATGCAAATCATCTCTATGATTTTCAGATAAGAAAATTTGATATATTTTCTTCATATTTATTAAGGAATTGTTATTTTGATAACATAGATAATTTAATCTCATGGGTAGAATTTATCGAAGGGCTTACAGTGATGAGAGATGCATCATTGTGGTGGTCATGTGCCCAGAAAATGGGTCGTGACAGTAAAGCTGAAATTTCTGGTACTATAGCAATCAGTCGACTAATCGTAGAGCAATCAGTCGACTAATCGCCTCCTAGAATGCCAAAATAAGTTAGTTCCAACTGAAAGATCAATGAAAAATTGACTAGAATACCCCCAACATACCAACAAAGCTCTGAAACAGGAAAGTAGGGGTAAAAGAGGGTTTTCCATGGTAAGAAGACTCTTGAGCCCTTTTAAAAACAAGAAAAGAGAAAGAAATGACATTTTTTAAAAAATTAGAAAAGAGAGAGAGAGAGAGAGAGAGAGAAAAAACGTGAAGAAGAAGAAGAAGAGAGAGAAGAGACTTTTAGTTGGGTTTTTAACAAAAAAAAATCAAATGTAAGCTTCCTAACTTAATTTTCCTAGTTTGGATGGATTCTAGTGTTTGAGAATTTATAGAATAACAATTTTCAAACTAAAAGGAAGAAAATAGAAGAAGGGGAAGTCTGAAAATTGAGGAAACAAGAGGAGTTAGAGAGAAATTAAGAGAGAATCTATAAGTTCAGCTATAGAAAGAATTAAAGGTAGCTAGTTATTTATAAAAGCAATTTATTTTCAGTTATTTATCATGCTTGTGTATGATATGCTGTAGTTTATGCTAAATCTTTCCATGAATGTTTAAGAATATGCTTTCTCATGAAAGTTGAACTTGATTCCTCATGGGATGAAGTAATTCCTCATTGAATATAGTGAGTTCTCTCCATGAGACAGCTAGAAAGCAAGTTTTTCAATTATTTATCATATTTTTGTATGATTTAGCAAGGATGTATATCTTGAAGTTTTGTATGAGAATAAAGAATCAACTTTCTCTTGAAAAGTAAAGTTTATGTCCTCATGAGATGACAGAACCTCAGAAATTCTTCATGAGATGACAGAAATACCTCATAGGATGTAAAAATCCTTATGAGAAAATAAAACTCCAAAAATTTCTCATGAGATGATAGAATTTCTCATAAGATGTAAAATTCCTTATGGGATGAAATAACTAAAAATTGCTCACTGGACATTAAGCATTTTTCCTAAGAAAGTAGCCAAAGTAGCTAAAGTAGCCAAAATAGCCAAAGTAGATAAGTAGCCAAAGTATAGTGCACTATACAAGAAAGAGGTTTACGACACCAGTTATGTGTTAGCATATCAGTTTATATTTCATGCAATGAGTTTGTTATTGAGATTACTTTATGATAATTCTTTTATGTTCATGGAAATGTCATATATTTATTAAGAATTACATTTATGACTAAAATGGTTTATGAAATGTTTTCTTTAGATAAACTAGTTATTAGGATTATATCTCATGATTTTATATTATGACTAACCATTTAAGGAATTGAAGTAAGAAATGTGAGAGAAAGCATAAAGAACAAGTTAGTAGACTTGTTAAGTAGTTATTTAGTGAAGAAAACGTTATGTAAACTTTTAGAGATTTAAGCACATTTGGTGTATACATGTATAGAAATAGATGAGTTGTGTATAAATCCCATGTATTGTAGCTCCATTCTAGAAGTAAAATTGCAAGAAAGGTTGAAAAAGTATTGTAGATTACATGTATTTTGAAACCAGATGATTTTACCATATTTTGATGTTGATATTTTCTAAGGATCTGAAGTTTAGGGCACATCAGTCGATCGATGCTCCTTTATTAGTCAATTAATGCCCCTCGATTTTAAACATGTGCAAACTTAAAGACAATTAGTTGATTGATAATCCCATATCAATCGACCGATCGTTCTCTACACAGCAATAAACTTTATATTGAAGAATTGCAAGTTCTCCTTATTTTTTTTATGCAAACAGATATTTTATAAGGATTTTTAGAAAAATTTATTGGTTTCACCATAATTTTCACAAGATCCATCTTACAGTTTTTCCTAAATTTTATAAATCTAGTAAACATTATGCTTTCCATCTTCATTTTCCTTTCCTTTAAAAATCTTTCATGTGTACCAAATAGATTCTAAGAGTCTGTTTGGTATGCAAGATAAATTTTTAATGTAAAAAAAAATGAAAAAGAAAAATGAAAAAAATTTATTTGTTATGAAATAAAAAAAATAGAGGAAAGAAAAGAAAACCATAAATTACCCTTAAGGTAATTTTTTTTATATTTTACTAAAAAAGAGTATAAACTTTTTTTTTAAAAAAAAAAAACTCCTTTGTACTCCTCTCTTTAGTTACTGCTCCCTCTCTCACCGACCACTCTCTCTCTCCACATGAATTTTTTGAAGTAGATCTATCTTCGCTGAAGATCGAGCTCTATCACGATCATCTGTAGAGAGCCCCTTCCTTCGATGCTAACAGAGCTCTCGCCATCTTCATTGCCAAATATTGTTGGAAGCTTCACTGGCGCCAGTGGCCATTCATAGCAATCTCTTTGTCTGGCAATGACCTTCTTTCGCTGGGGCCAATGACCTGCTATGTTTCCTCCTCATAATGGGAAGGTGATGTTGTCAATGATTCCACAGGTGAAATGACTACTACAGTTTGCGTATTGCATATCTATTTCCCCATAAATGCAGATGTCATATTGTTGGTTAAAAATAAATACAAGACTAAAAGAAACAAAATTTGGCATCGGTGAAGACAAGGATTCATTGTCGGAAAGAATCTAAAGGAGAAGCTTGTGAAAATGTTCACTTTCCTTCTCCATCTTTGGCGACCGGTTTCTACTTGATTTCATTTTTTGGTTCCTAGTTTGAAAAATATTCAATTGCTATTTAACAGACGAAGGAGGAAAGGGTAGAAGAGTCCAATTTTTTCTTTTCCATTGAAGTTTTGAAGGAAAATGCAGTAAGATTATGAAGGAAAATGAAAAACCAATTTTCCTTCTTATCATTCCATCCTACTAAAAGCACGAATGTGAAGGCTGTGATAGAATTCCATTATGCCTTGATAGAAAAACCAAACGAACTCAAAACAATTAATACTAGCAATTGCTTGAGAGAAAATAAATAAATAAATAAAATAATGAATTTGGTGTAAATGTACAAAATTGGAGTGAAAAGAAATTAAAGAAGAAAGTAAAGTACCAACATATCCCAAAAAGAGTGCCAAGTAGGGCAGCAGGCAAGGACAGTAGGCATCAATCCGCAAACTTTTTTGTAGTTCTTTCTTTGTTCTGCATTCTGCAATTGCAATTTCCTAGCTTATAATAAATACTACTCCACGACTTTCCGTACAAAGTAAAATTGCCTACATAGCCCTCTTCTATCTCTATCACATCACTCCACACACAGAGCGAGAGCGAGAGAGATTGCTCCTTCTTTTCCTGAGGAATCTCTGTTTCGCTCGCCTAATCAGACTCAACAGCGGGAAGGATGAGCGACGACACGAAGAAGAACATTGCCGGAGCTCTGGTGGCCAAGCCCGGCTCCGAAGATCGAAAACCGCCACCCGCCGCTACACCCGCCCCGACCAAGAAAGTCATAATTAAGAGCGCTGATATGATGCCCGACATGCAAAAGGAGGCTGTGGATATCGCCGTCACAGTTAGTTCTTTCCTTTCCCACTCCAGCATTTGCTTTCTACATAATTTATTGTTCCTGGGTTCTACTATTTTCGCGCTTTTGTGTTAAATATTTAATAAATTGGCGATGAATTAGGCGTTTGAGAAGTACAATGTTGAGAAAGACGTTGCCGAGCACATAAAGAAGGAGTTCGATAAGAGGCACGGACCCACCTGGCATTGCATCGTCGGTCGTAATTTTGGTACTCCTTCTCTGTTATTTTTTGATTTAATTTTTCATCTTGGGTTTAATGCGATTTGACATCATACATTGTTAATTTCCTCTTTGTAGTTAACAATGCGGTAGAAATGTTGTAGATCTAAGCATATATCAATTATCGTCCTTCTCCTGCAAATGTGGTTGCATTTTCTTTATGGTTGCAAGTTAGAAGCAATGCTGGAACCTGATTGGTTAGAATTTTGTCCTATATTTAATTCTTAGAAACAGCATGGCCTTCTTTATTTAGTTGCATATCTTTGTATCTAGGAACAAAATAAGAATCCCTCCTTCCCTTCCCCCAAAAGCAAACATCCTAATTTGAAGGGTTGTAAAGTAAATCTATTTGGTGGTGGATGAATAACCGGCGGCGGCCGTTATCTGGCTTAATTTGATAATTTACATCTTGCACCCTGAAATTGCTGGAACTGTAAAACTACACCAATGAACTATTTTCTAATTTGTTGGTTTGAGAAGTCTTGTCTTGAACTATTGTCAACAAGACGAGGAAAAGAAAAAAAGACCATAACATCAAAATTTTCCAATATATGATGAAACCCGGAACTAGCATGAGCGTTGTCTCAAGCGCGACTCAAATCTTGATACGATGAAATGAGCTTCTTGCTGGATCCTGGAATCAGAAATAAGATGATTTATCTAATTCTCTGATTCTCCATTGAGATATGAGCCTGGATGGTCTCTCATTTTTTTCATATATTTCTTCAATCCTTGTCATCAAACTATGGCTAATCTTTTAGTATATTTGTAATATTATTTATGGTCCTTAAAAATACTAGTTAACCCTTCTTGATACTTTGTTCTGACTGAAACAGCCTAATTGCTTTTAATTCATTAGAGATGGCTAAATAAAAGACAGGAAGAGGAACTGCCCATTGCTGTCCTTTCTTGTAGCAATGCTAAAATTGGATAAAGTATGTAGGAGTTTATAAAGTACCCGAAATGTGATGCAAGTTATAAATTTTTATATGGTGCTGAATAGGGATGGAGAGACCACAAGGATTAGCATAAGCAAAACTTCTTTTTTTGGGCCACTAAACCTTGTTTTTCTTCAGTCATATGATTCAAAGAATAAAATTTCTCAGACTTTTTACTATGACAGGACGTCTGCTTGTAACTATTTATCTATGTCCACATTACGTGGCTGAGGTTCTGTCTGTCAAAATGTAATGCAGCTTGTTTCTTTCCTGAAGTTGACTTGTATTTGGTGTAACAGAAGAACAGTCTGTGAGCCTATTTTTTGAGTTAAAAGATAGCACCATAACTAGATATGAATTGTCGTTGATATTTTGGCATGACCATCTGGAAATTTCATGGTAATACCAGGTTGGGCCTGGCTGTCCCAAAATAAACTGAGTGAGATTACTGATTTAGAATCTGCTTTCAGCTTACTTTTGACCAGCAGGTTAACTCATATTGTGTTCCGCGATGTTCTCTAGTTGGTTATCATGTGATTCTCTATTTAGCGTATACTTTATGATCACTTGTCTTGGTGAGTAGTTCCTAATACTATGGAGTTCTAAAAGCAGTTTCATCACTCTGCATGGCACCACTAGTCCCTATTCCTATATTTCTTGTTCATTTTTACTATGAATGTCTGCTAAATCACTACCAGTCTATTCCTAAACAGGCTGTTAGTTTTCTTCTGTTTCTTCTGTTTCAATAAAATTTGAACAGTTAAGCTTATAGAAGATAAATTTGTTTGGCCTTGCTAGATTAGTGATATATTCTTCTTATTGTTGTAGTGTTCAGAATGGTAATGTTTATAATTAAAGAAAGTGCATTCATGGACTTCTCTTTTTGCAGGTTCGTATGTAACTCATGAAACAAATCACTTTGTTTATTTCTATTTGGATCAGAAAGCTGTTTTATTATTTAAGTCTGGCTAGCCATATTGTGGTGGTGACTAAGATGTTGATAGCGACGATAATGGCCTTGTCATTATGCTGCTATAACTAACTGTGTATGAAATCCACTGGCCCGCAAACTCTTTCGAGGCCATTCTTTTGCCTGTAAATCTGTTTTCATGTATAATGGTTCTGAAGTTTAAATATCAATCCAAAATTCTCAATCTCTCCGTTCCCCTCTCCCCCTCTGTTTTATTTCAGTTTTTCTTTTTCCTGTGACCATATATTTCATCATATTTTTGGGAATCTGTGTTGGTATCACATGGAAATTAACTTCTGTTCCAGTGTATGATGTCATAAATTAGTGGGTTTTCAGTTCTTGAAAGTCTGTTTGCTCACTTCATCAAATTAGACATATGAACCGATCAGGTACGAAATAATGATTTTGCCTTAACATTAGCCATTTGGAACTCAGGAGGATGCACACTATATAGATATGTTCCAATAGCAGTTTGCGTTGTTTCTGATAGCTAAATGGCCCATGAATCAAAGGGTTGATGAACAAGGGTGGAGAAGCATTGATTATTTTGTTGGAATCACTAATATTCAAAATTCACTAACAACTAATTTAGACACTAAACTCCAATTAATAAAGTTTTTCTAGTAATAATTTTTTTTATTCACGATTTAATTTTGAAATCTCGCTCAAATTTAAACAAATATTGAATCATTTGAATTAAATAATGTCGATAGAAGCATTGATTTTGAGGCAAAGAAGGTGAAAGGTTGACAGTATTTGCTTTGTTTGGGTAGAGTATGGACAATGGACACTACATAAATTATTATTATTTTTGGTCAAAACACTGTAAATTAAAATTGCAGGAATATGTGTTTTGTAGCCAATGCACTGGTAACATCATCATAATAAAATTTGTCTTGGGCGTCGGTGGGCTTTTGTTGCCATTACTCCTATGTCAGACTGTTAAATTTCAGAAAATGACGAACTGGAAAAGGAGGATTCACCTTGTCCCCGTGTGTGTTCATTAAGTCTGTATTTTAAATAAAAATATTAATGATAGCAACAGGAATCAAGTCAGAAGCATGCAATCTTGTTTCTGTCATTGACGTGTAAGAGAATTTAAAACCAAGTGTTACAACAAAAATCATCTCTCTTTAGTGGAATGGCAAGTTGTAGAACAGGCAATATTGGTATGAGAATATGTTGCGAAAACAAGTAATTGTAGAACAGGCAATATTGGTATGAGAATATGTTGCGAAAACAAGTAAAAGTGAAGAGCATCTTTTAGACTTTGAAAAAGGAGTGTGGAGTGTCATGCTGCAAAATCATGCAAGGAGTTAAAATGGAGAAAGGAGTTGCAGAGAATAGATACAAAGGATTGACAAAACCTATATATTCTGTTGACTGTGGTCCATTGTCTCTCTCGTTGGTTCTTTCTCTGTGGCTCCCAGCTCCAACTTTGAATATCTACTTTGGTACATTGGAAAGTATCATATTCCATTGCCTCTGCCTATTTTCTGCATTGTAATTTGTATCTTTAAAATATTTATGTGCATGTGCACGGTGCTCCTCCTTCCTTTCTTTTTCTTTTCTTTATATTTGCCAAGAAATTTGATGATGTCCACCTTACCAAACGCCTATATATGAAGAATGGGTTGGTACTTGTGAATGTGAACTGTGAATTCTTGTTCTTGCAGGAATCGTTCTGTTTCTGCGGAAAAAATGAAAATTACAACTTATTTCACTCTCGATGCACACAACTAAGGCTTAGTTATATATATAAGCATTATTCTGGGTCTGGCCTACTTCACGGTTAAAACTTAAGAAGTTATTAAATTTCACCCCCGAAAAAAAAAGTCATGTGAAATAGACTAAATATAGATGTCTAAGATATACAGCTTCTTAATTAGATAAAAAAAAATATGGAATGTAATAAGAAAATTTCGAAATCTAAGTATATAACAATATTCTTATTAATTATGATTAATATTTTATATTAAATACTAAAAATTCAACAATAAGAGAGTAATTTCTAAAATTTCATGAAAGTTTTTACTAAATAAAATTGGATTGAGATAAATACCAAAAAGTGAGACCTATAAATTCAAGGGCCGTGTCTCTATCTCTATCATTTTTTAACCTTACCTTGTAAAATATTTCGAAGATCCTATTCCTTCCCATGTCATTACTCTACAAATATTAGCATAGGTACTATTAATATTTGCGTAAGTGGTATATATGTTTCTCTCCTAATTACATGATAATTACATTAATCTTTCCCAAGAAATTTTCACATATTGCCGAATGCCCACGTCTACGGTCTATCTGCTATGTATTTATTTGAAAGGAAGATAGATAGATAAGAAAAAAGAAAAGAAAAGAAAAGATAGGTAGAGTTAATAACTTAATATCAATAATGCATTTACATGTTTGCCCTGTACTTTACTAAGCGAAAAATTCCAGAACATGTGGTCCACGGTCTACCTAAAAATTGACAATTTCTCCTCCGTCGATGGCTTCCCTCTGCTGAAACTTAAAGTTGATTAATTTAGGTGCATGCATGTGGATTTCTATTATCTCCACAACATAGTATGTTAGTAAATCCAAGACCTACATCTTCACCATTAACACATGATGGAAAGTATACAAAGAAGAAAAATTATATTTCATCACGTTGTGGTGGATCTGTAAACTTTTTACGTTTTAGAATCACCGTACAAGGTAATCCAAGAACCAGAACATTTTCCAAAAACATTCTCATTAATTTCGTCATGCAGGTATGTATAATACTATAATTAATATGCTGTTATTAATTAGTGGTCCTGAAGATGAGGGGTTCATCATTAAGTAATGAATAAGTTTATTAATGTTTTGATGGCAAAATTTAGTTTCTAAGCAGTGCGTGCCGTTTGATTTCGTAGCTATCTGCTTAGTTTATATTATATTACATTATTCAAATTTCAAAGAGCTCAAGAGTTTAAAGCTAACATTATAATCTACTTACATTAATTTCTCGAACAAATGCAACGTTATAATCTACTTACATTAACCTCTAACTCTTACAATATTTTTCTGGAAAGTGCATAATGACTATTAGATTTGGAGTAATTATGAAGGTCATTTAATTTTCGTTCTAACTTTAATGAACTAGCTAACTACTATATATAATATATATTGTTTTATGTTAAGTGGAAGAATATAATCTGCTTTTATTTCGAATGTCCAAATCCTGAGTTGAAGTTTTATTCCCTTGATATTTGCTGTTAACTCAGTCACACCCACACCATCAAAAGGCCTTTAGAAAATAATGAGAAAAAATTTAAATTGTGATGTAATAATCAATGTTTTTGAAAATGATTCAATCATTAACATGAATTAGTCTATGAATCACCAATTCAATTATCCAATTACTAAGTTAACTGTTTATCTTAATAAATAAGTTAAAAATTAAAAAAAAATATATATTTATATATTTTTATAAATAAATTAAAAATAAATAATTTATATACAAATTTTATATTTTAAAATCATAAATATTTATAATAATTCAAATATTAAATTAAAAATATTTATAATAATTTAAAAAATTATAAATAATATCATCTAAACATAATAATTAATACATTATATTAAAATCATAATCAACTATAATAATCCATATATTAAAATTTTAAATATAATAACTCACACATAAAATATTTTTTTTAAAGGAGAATCGAATCAATCTAAGATCCTAATTGAGTCTTGATCGACTTAATGACAATTCGACAGAAAACTCGACCCAACAAATCCAGCCCTTAAATTGCTGAGTTTTGAGTCAACTCCAGACCGGATTGGGTCTCTCAACACTGGTAATGATTGTATGTGCCAATAGCATTTAGCCGACAAGTGCACTAAGCCATCAACATTTTAAAAAAAAAAGAAAAAAAAAAAAAGAAAACTAAAAGCACAAATGTGCCTCCATTGTCATTTTGGTTAAAAACAAACACCGCCATTCCTGGCTTCAAGCCCCGAGGCGTAGTAGGGGTCACCTTAACTTCTGAGGTACAATATCCCCACCCAAATCTTAAAAATAATACATAGACGTGACAACAACTACTATATATATATAGTGAAAGATTAAGATGCATCATGCATGCATGTATGCTGGCACAAACAAAATTTATATATAGTATTTAGTTTATTATACAGTGTCTCATGTCAACTGTAAGATCCCATAATGACCTTTCAACTGCTACAAGATATTTCAAAGTAACTCACTGGTTTCAGGGTTAACAACGGAAAAACACTCGTAAATCATGAGAGAGAGAGTGTGTGCTCTACTGCTCTAAAGTTTCAACTTTCGCAATTACAAAGGGAGTCAAAGAAAAGTAGTAGTAGTGGTAGTAATAATAATAACACTAAGTTGAAAGGACTCCGGATAATTTGGCTTCATACTGGGAAGCATAAGGACAAGGTCATTACAATATAAAGCATGGGTAGAACTAGAATAATGAAGTTGGAACACAACAAAAAAAAAAAAAGGAAAAAATTCCCGAGTGTGTCTCAGTAAGCAAATCCACCCCTGGCTCTGTTTCTGGCTCCTTTGAGGTGGTGAGAAGGGGTTGGGGAAGAGGATGAAGAAGCAGACGATGTGGGCCTCATGGCAGCCAAAAAACAGTTCTCTTTCTGAATACTTTCTTCTTCGTCCATAAATATCTGCTTGCACCTGCACTCCACGCTACAGAACGCCTTGTCTCCTCTGCAAACACATACCACACGGAACAATTAAGCCTTTCAATATCCATGAAAAGTTCTGGGTTTTGTGGAAACCAGAATGGAATATAAGATCTGGGTGTGAAGTAAAAAGCAAAAACACCTACTTGTACATGTAAATGTCTTCTCCGGGAGACAGCCTCTTCCTGCAGAGGAAGCATTGGTCTAGGAAAGTGGGAGTCTGAAAACAAGAGTGGTGGGAACTCGAAGAAGAAGAAGAAGAAGAAGGTTTGATGTTGTTGAGGACAGACGACATGGTGGTTTTGTTGATGACTTGAGGACCTTTCTGAGATTCCAATATTATACTCAAACCCACCATCTTTCATCCCCAGCTTTCTCTGCATAAGCTGCATCAGTTTTGAGGGGAATTGCATAAATAGCAGAGACATGAGAAATGAGAAATGAAAGAAGTAGAGATGGTACGGCAGAGACGGGAGAAGAGCGGGTCCCTTTCCCTACCTATACAGCTATAGAGCAGTAACAAAGAAGGATTTGACTGATATCGCTATTTAACTGCCACGTAGGGGGTTTAGTTTCCATTTCACTTTCCATTTTCCTTTTCAAAATTTGTCTGCTAGCTAGCTGGCCTTAATTTGCTTTCGTACGAAGCAGTGACAGCAGGAGCAGCAGCAGGAAGCAGCAGCGGTATTTTTGGTGCGTCCAAGTCTAACTCTGTTCTATTATCCATATCCATCTTCTTCTTTTCAATGCTGAGTGAGTGAGTGAGAGCTTTTATCCATCTTATCCATGGCATTAAAAGTTGGGTGAGAGCTTTTAGGTGAATCCCTCGACTGCATGAGATGGGTTGGGTATAGCGTGACTCTGCGACTGCTCTTCAAAGTTTTCAACTTCAGCACAAACCTAATCTAAATCCATTTTAATTACTACTCAGAAATATGTATGAATAGCTTTTAGCTGGCTTTGGTTTTCTTTTGCTAAGATTCTAGAGTAGACGCACATTAATTTGGGCAATGCCTACTTTTAATTAATTAGTCTGCTATGCTATGCTACCCATGAACAATGGCAATTTGAATTTTGCAGTAGCAGCACTAATTGGATTGGAACCTGGGGAGGGACCAACATTAATTATATAATGTATAATTAATGTATCAGCCACGTGGTGCAGTTAACCTATATCCCAGATTGGTCATTTTGCGGCCTTTTGATGTGAAATTAACTTGGTTTTAATGGTGATAAACAAACTTGGAGCTTTCGGCTGGTGAATCATGTCTCCATGTTTATGCATGATAATCAAAATATTATTTATCACGATCGAGAGTTTAAACTGTGTATTTTGGATAATAGAGCCCTCTAATTTTAGAAAATTGCTAGGATCACTCAAAAAGATAATAAAACTATTAAGTGAGCTGATTAATGATTAGGGGAAGTCTACATAACTTCTATTTCTTGAGAAGTTTTGAGTTTTTTTTTTTGTCATTATATCACTTTTGTATGATAATAAAAAATTATCAAAATTTTATCTTGATCCCTCACATATGTTTTTATTTATCTATTTAGTCCCTCCTAGATTTATTTCTTAATTTGGTATCTCACATATTTAAATAATCTCAATTTGATCTTTTAAAAATTCTTATTCTCAATTTAATTCTTTACATGTGGCTACTATTAAATAATTTAATAAAATTTATTGATTTAGCAGTTAACTTATTGACATAGACATGCACCATCTCTAATTTTTTCATTTTTTGTGCTAATTTGATGTGTTTGATGGGTTTTCTATGGGAATGACCATTTTAGGAACCAAATTCATTGGGGCATGTTCTCAAGTTAAGTGTTAATTCAACTTCATAGTGATAAGTTGGAGGAACCAAATTAAGAAAAAGAAATATATGTGATACACTAAATTAAGAATAGAGACATTTTTGAGAGACTAAAATGAGGTTTTAATCTGAAAATAATACTTTGCACGGAAACTTCACCTTCTGAAACATTAAGCTTTCCATATTCATACACTGATAGGTATTTGTTAGTAAAAAAAATGGTTGATGCAAATTTAAAAACTCTTATTATAAATTGAGGTTTTTTTTTTCTTTTTTTTCTTTTTTTAATGTCAGGCGGAATGAATTCATCAAGATAAGGCTTCTCTTGACTAGTTTATATAATGATTTTTTTCAGTCACAGAATTACGCATCAATAAAAAAAACGGAGGCCTATATCTTTTTTGTCGTATATTTTAATCTCGAGAATTTTCTTTTTAAATAATAAAGCATAGTTGAATTTGAAGCGTTTTCAGATGTATGCACGAGGAGGTAAGTCTTTGCAAGCTTTACACAATCATCAACCATGAAGATGATTTTTCATTTTTATTTTTTTAAGAAAAGGTTAAACATCTAGTTATGTTGTAAAGTGATGTGCAATTATGCATGATTCAGAAAGACTTTGAAGTGGAAGCTAGGCGAAGTTTGAAGAATGATCTAGTTAATTTAATTTCTTTGTAGTCAAACGTCAAAGCTATAACTTCTTTTTTGAAAAAAAATACAAATTTCAGTAAATCAACAGAAAGATCAAGTTTTGATACTTATAAAATCAAATTTATGCTCTCTTGCCTTAATCACTTAAATGAGATTAGTCATAGACAAAAAGAAAAATCTGTCACAAACAAATTTTTTATATAACTGATTTTTTTTTGTCACAAACCCTTTATTTTTTAATTTTTTATCTAGAAGTAATTTTATTTTGAGTGGTTTGAATTATACGATGACTGAGATTATAATCCAACCCGATAGAAAAATAAATTTGGAGGTCAATATCGGTCCTCGCTCATAAGCAAGCAACACTTATCTCATTGGAGAGTGTGGAGACTCTGCCTCTCACAAAATGGAACGACTCAATTTGGGAAGCAATTATTTATTTTATTATGCATGTTTATTTTTTTATTTTTACTGTATTGTATCAAACATTTGTGTTTAAAGATTAAAAATATTTTTTTTATATGTAAATATAAATTATATTAACCAAATTATGTTAAATCTTTGTATGTTACACAATTTTTCTTTCATTTTTATTTTCTCTATTTGTGAGTTTGTTGCCTCACATTCTCCTTGAGACAATGGAGGTATTTTTAGTTTGTGAGCGAAAATTCACATTTGGATATATCACTTTGTAAAAAATTACCCTATTTCTCTTTTCAGTCTAGTTGGCAGTCACAAGTCATTTAATTGCAAGATAACCATGAGTATAAGGAAGAGTAGGCAACATAAGAGAAAGGAAAGGCGAGAGTAAGTGAAATACTCATTTCAATAGCTTTTTGAAGGTAAAAAAGGAGACACGTGCACATACACACTAAATGTGTTTATTAATCGGATTTTATTTAATTTTAAACTTTAACTAAATCAAATCAAATTAATTAATTTTATAAAATTATAAACTTATTTAATTTTAATTTTTAGGTAATTAAGTTTGATTTTATTTATAATAATTTATAATTTATAATTTTAATAAACTATATATAAATATAAAAAAGATCAAAATAATTATAAAATATATAAAAATAATTTTATTGACATTAAAATATATAAATATAATATTATATATAATATAATTTTTTTTATATATGAAGTTGGTTAAATTAATTGAGCCGAACCAAACCAACAATTAAATTAAACTAATTAAAATTTATATTTTATAAATTAATTTACATATTTTTTTTGGTTGATTTTAGTTAGTTTGATTAGTTTTGCTTTGATTCAACATGGTCGATTTGGTTCAATTTTAAACATTTCTAGACACACAGAAAAGTGATTGTGTGAAAGTTTCTGGTCACCTCTTGCGGTCAATATTCTGTTTTTGTGTTTTCTTGTCTTTTTTTTCCCAGAACTTTTTCAGCAAAGTTTATTCTTCGAGTCATAATCTTGATTTTATTAAAGGAAAAACAACAAAATGCAACTCCCATCAGCATTCATCAACAAGAAAATTGTAGCGCTAATATGTTATGAATATTGAATAGTAAGAAAAATATTATTACAGCTTGTTTTTTCTTAATGCATATATGTGAATTATTAAAATTTAAAATCATTTTTGTATAAAAAAATAAAGTAATTATATGATACAATTATTTCAAATTAACTAACTACGGAGTATGATAATTTTATTCATATGATAAGTTCGACTTTAGAAAACTTAAATTTTTATCATCAAATTCTTTGAAAATATATTAAGATTCATGTGCGAAATCCCAATTACTACAAATTTAACCTATCTAAAGATCTAACCTAGTCTCATTGCCCGTCTTTAAATAGTAAATACCTTGCTCTCTAGTATATAACCTACGAAGGTTGAAACGATATTTTGGGGATTTATATTTATTTTAGATTTTATTTTAATATTATATATTTAAAAGTTTCATTTAATTTTTTATGTTTAAAGTCTTATTATCTTGATATTTTTTATTAGAACTGTTAGTTTATATATAACAGAATTAATGTATTATTCTTTAAATGTTGACATAGTCATTTTACATGATTATAAATTAGATATTAGTGTTTTAAGTCTAATTTTTAAAATGTTTTTAAATTTAAAAATTTTCAAAAAGAGAGAATGATAATGACATTTTTGATATTTTAAAATTATGCATAGGACTTTAATATCTTGTTAGTAACTACGTATTTGACCATATAAGCATCTGAAGAATAATGTGCCAAGTCCGTGATATAAACTAATGATTTGAACAAAGAACAAACGAAAATAGTAAAATTTTGAATTATAAAAAATAAAAATAAAATAAATACTATTTATTTCAATTATTAAAAGAAAAAAAGTCAGATGAGGTGTCACAGCTACGTGTTATCTTATTTAAAGAAAGATACTATATATGCAGTGTAGGATACAGCAGAGTACAAAAGATTCTTTACACAAAGCCGTGTCCACCGTTGACAGGTGTCACTTCTGCCACCTGTCCCTTTTTGTTGCTACTTTCGTTTATTTTTAAATTTAATTATACTTTTAAACAAATTAGTGCACTGCATTTCTGACAATTTTTTTGGATTATCTGTAAGAATTATCAATCTTGACCCTGCACCCAAAGCCCTCCGAGGTTTTAACATTCCACCAAAAATATCATATCAAAACTTACTTAAACTCCTACTCCAACAAAATTCGAATGCTATTACTTTAAATAATACTTACTATACAAGAAACAACATTATTTTGTAATTATTTCTGTCATCTCATTCTCTGACGTCGCCCTGTTCCTACAATGAAAAATTAAAAGCAACTCTAAATAAAATTATTTGATTAACGCAAGTTGATTTAAGTAACCTGATATTTGTTTTTTTTAATAAAAAAATTGAATTCAAGCTTAATGAATAAAAAAAATTTAATATAATTAAAAAAAATTATATTTTTATCATTCAATTTGGCTTAAACTTAAATTAATCTAAATATAAATAAATTATATAATCCTTCCAGAGGTTGAGCGACCATTTTCATTACTTAACATTCAATCCTTGAGTTGCTTACAGTTGGTTTGAAAACAATAATAGAGCTGCAAGCTACAAGCCTACAACAAATTGGGATTTTATGTTTTGTAGTTGATTCTAGCACGAGTGATGATTCAATGATGCCATGTGGCAGTGGAGATCTTTCGGTCAAGCAAAATTTTTATTCATTTTTTTAAGTTTGATGACAACTTTTTTACATTAAATTTAATTTATTGTTCATTGATAATTTTTTCTTTAAAAATATTTTTGTTACAAATTTTTTTTTCTTCTTCTAAATTCTTATTACATAATCAATTAACCAATTTGATAGAATTAAATCAATGTACAAAAATCATAAATTTTAAACTTTTACAAAGAAGTCCCTAAAAATGGAATAAGAAATTAACCATCATTAAAAAAGATTTTATTAAATTAACTTCACAAATATGTTATTCATGATCCAAATTACATAATTAATTAACCAATTTGATAGAATTAGATCTATGTACAAAAATTTCAAATTTTAAGCTTTTACAAAAAGGTCCTTAACAATGGACTGAGAAATTAACCATCATCAAGAAAACATTTCATGAAATTGACTTCACAAATATGTTACTTATGATCCTAATTGTATAATCAATCAACCAATTTGATAGAATTAGATCTATATACAAAAATTTCAAATTTCAAACT
The DNA here is from genome assembly GCA_037074585.1 of Biancaea sappan. Classification (NCBI taxonomy): domain Eukaryota; kingdom Viridiplantae; phylum Streptophyta; class Magnoliopsida; order Fabales; family Fabaceae; genus Biancaea; species Biancaea sappan. The sequence continues at coordinate 12,523,813 of CM073491.1, read as the reverse complement.
TTTACAAAGAGGTCTATAACAATAGAATTAGAAATTAACTATCGTCAAGAAAAAATCTTATGAAATTAACTTCACAAATATGCTACTTATAATCCTAATTGCATAATCAATCAATCAATTTGAAAGAATTAGACCTATGTACAAAAACCTCAATTTCAAGCTTTTACAAAGAAGTTCCTAATATGTGTAATTATTTAAAATAAAAAATGGAAGTTCAAAAATTTTAAGGAGTTCAAAAATAAAAAAGAGGCACCAAAAGTGGAGGTTCAAAAATTTGAAGGGTTCAAAAAAAAAGGGGGGGGGGGGAATTATAAAAAGGGAAATTATATGTAATTATCTAAAGTTCAAATGCACTCCCTCACCAGCATGTGGCTTCGACACTGCCATGTGGCATGAGGATGACAAATCAAACCACATTTGAAAGCAATAGAAATGGGAGAGACTCAGATTTTTTATTGAATATTGATGTTTAATAGGGTGTTAGACTTTTCAACACCATTTAATATTAAGAAGTTAAGATAAAACTCACGTGAAGCTCATATATTCTAACTCAATCAAACGGTATTGAGAATGCTTAGCATTCTCTGTGCCAACACCCAATAAAAAATCCGGTTGCGCAATAGGACAAGTTAACTTTGCTTATTGTATAAGAATATGTAGCTTTGCCTTTTCGACGTCACCCATCTACATAACAAATTTACACTCCTTTTTGTATAGATATATTTGTTTCCTTGGCCAAAATATTGCCCCTCAGTTAAATCATACAAATTTACATATTATCATACGAAAATTATTGAAACTGTTAATTCAATCACACGTGGAATGAAGGGAGGATACTCAACAGTCAACAATCATGCCGAAGCAAAATACAGAATAAAAAGTCTAAATGAAAGGATGAGAACAAAAGTGAAAATGAGAGAGCTGAGATGCCCTGCATTGGAACAAAAAAGAGAATTTGTGATTGGGATTTAGGAACTGACTAAATGATGTAGTTCGGAAGGAGTGAGACTTCATGGTACAAATGGAAAATTTGAAGTTAACTAGAAAAATTAACATGATTTTTGTCATTCTTGTTATTTCTTGTCTTTTTTTAATAGTACGGTGATTTTTGTCATTTTCATTATTTCTTGCCTTTTTTTGTAATTATCATTAGGTATAAGTGATTCTTGCATTTTTTGTTATTTCTTTCCTGTTTGTTGTATTTAGAGTATCCTTTATATATTTTGTAAAACTTTTTAAAGAGGCAGTTTTGAATGATTAATGAATTGAAGTTTTTTCAATCTTTTACTCAAAACTCGATATTCACATACACTGCGTCACTAAAAGTGACAGAGATATTAGACTGAGACTCACAGGGAAGTTGTTATAATTTAATATGGCCTTTTCACATATATCAAGCACTTAGCCACATATAGTCGTCGTTATTATTATTATTTTTTTCTGGTCAACTTATCAAGCATATTGTCTTGGTTTACATTGATGTTCTAACTGGGAAACTTTTTCATTTTTTTTTATTGTGGGGAGACATTAAAATGGGTGATCCCCAGTGTCCCAAATGCATTAAACTGCATACTGTGGTCCAATAGTCATTAATTGCTTATTCATACGCAACGGCCCAAAACCTATGGAGTGAGGCCTAATTCGGACTGCGGTTTGAATAGGCCCATATATGAATGCTTTTTACTTCTTCACGTCAGTCAAGACTTGTGACCCAAAGGAAAAATGTCAGTACAGACTGAAATTTTCTCCATGGCTCCCCCCTCCCTGGTTTCTTCGTGGTAATGGCTTTCCTAATCTTCTGTACGTTATCTATTCTGCACTATTAACCCAATGGTACATAAAATGACAACGTATGGCCTCATCAACACTATTTACATTCTTTATTTTACCCCCAAAAAAAAAAAAATCCAAGTCAATCAAAGCAGGCATGCTGGATTGCTTTAGTCACAGTCACACACATACACACACACACACATACAGACACTCGGTTTATACGAAAGGAATTAATATTTGGCCAATCCTAGTTTTTCTTCGGAAAAATAGTGTGTATATCGGTTTGTGTGTCTATATATATATATATATTAAATAATTTGGCATATCATGATTCCAGTTTGTGTGGAATAGAACAGTAAGTTTCCTCCACGACGTCTCATTTACTAAGGCTAGTCGCAGCTGAGTCATTCGATTATTAAACCGTCCCTCCCCCCCCCCCCCCCCTTTTTTTTCAGGACATGTGGAAAAGAACTATTTATTGCATGTATATTCATTACTCAAGAACTAAAATAATTAAATACCTTTTGGGCTGCTAAATGTTAACCAGTAGTTTAGTTATGGTTATTAATCGAGAAATAAATCATTAATACTGCTGGTAGGTGTTGCTTTCAAATTGATACCATTGTGCCCAACTATAGGTAAGGCACATGCGAAATTGTATATATATATATATATAGAGAGTCCGCTTCAAATGGAAGAATAGATGGTGGGGGAAGAAAGGACGTGCCAATCGTCTATATGGGAAGCGAAATCGAAGAGTACTACTTCATATATAATACGAAAGAACAAGAATTAACATCTCACCATCTATTAACTAACAAAAGGAAATGATGTTTAGTCTGTACTAAGAATGAAAGTACCACAATATTCCTCTCCCCATGTGTCCCCTCACATGCATGCTCCATTTCTCGCTATAAAACCTAAAAACACATGCTTCAACCTAATTTCATCCCTCTTTCTTTTCATCATCATTTCCAAATTAGCAAATTTCAAAGTGGGATTCCACTATATGTACATATTGACGAAATAATTGACAACGAATCTAATTAAACATATAATTGAGTCACTTTAACATTGAATATGTGTGTGGGTGTGGGTGTACGATAATTTAGATAAATGTAGTAATACATTCACCTATATAAATGACACCAACTAGCTTAGAGTTCTATTACTAAACCTTGCATGGAGGCAGCAAGAAAAAAAAAATTACACGATGACAAGAAATTTAACACAACGTATACATGCATACATACATATATATATATTTATTATGGTCTATATATATAATTAATTTGAGGGTTTGTGTTTTGAGGTATCTATAGCTAGAATGCATATAGGATGAGTTATGGGAGGCTGTTGGGTTCTAGTGGAGAAAGAGAGTGGGGGTCTTGAGATTTGAGTGTTGGGTGTGGATGCGGTAATAATGAGGGATTGTGAGACGAAGTTTTTCCCACCAAGCTTTTGGCTTTCAAGGACTCGATTTCCCAATCGGTGTTGTAGACAACGAATAGAATGGAGACCACACAGGCGAGTTGAGCGGCGAGAAGCCCATAACAGAGGCCCACGAGGCCTAGGCCCCAGACGAAGCCCAAGAGTACGGCCACGGGGGCTCCCACCAAGTAAAAGGAGTAGAGATTAATGGCAGCCCCTACGCCAGGCCTGGCGCTCCCACGCAATATTCCACAGCTCGTGGTCTGTGGGCAGTTGGCTAGCTCACACACCCCTATTATGGGTAACACTGCCATACTCAGCTCTAACACCTCCCTGTCGCTCGTGAACACCCTCCCCCATCTCTCTCTCCCCACCGTGGTCCACATCAGCCCCACCATCGAACTCCCCAGCGCCAGCCCTATGCCCACCACCGTCGATAAGTATGCCCTCTCGGGTCGACCCGCCCCTAGCTCGTTCCCCACCCTGGTCGAAACCGACGCGCTTAGTGCTGTTGGCAGAGTGTACATAAGCGACGTCGTTTGTATCACTATCCCCGCCGTCGCCAGAGCAACTCTTGGATTATACAGATAACCCGCCAAAAGAGTCATGAACTCGTACCACCACCATTCCAAGCAAACCCCCAGACAACTCTGTATTGAGAACCTCGCCAGCATACCCCATTCTTTGGTAATTAATGAAGAAGACGACGTCGTTGGAGGGGTGAATAACAGAGGTGCAGAGAGCTGGGGATGATCGTTGTGGGTTTTGTTGTGGGTGGTGGAGAACAACATGTATAAGAGGAGGAAGACGAGGGTGTTGAAATTGGTGATGAAAGCAGAAATTGCAATGCCTGGGATGCCCAGGTGGAATTTGAAGGTCAAGAGGATGAGGATGGGGATGTGGAGGAGGATGGCGAGCAAGGTGCACCACATGAGAGGCCAGGTGGTGCCTTTGCTACGTAGATATATACGGAGAGGGTGGAGGAAGGTGTTAGCTATGAGGTCAGGGATGGCGAAGCGGCAGTAGAGGCTAGCCACTCTGGTGATGTCAGGGTTCTGGCGAAGGCAAAGCATGAGAGGCTCGAGCTTTATCCACAGCACACAGATAGGGAGGGAGGCGAGGAGTAACATTAGGATTGATCTTTGTAGAGTGAGAGATAGTAAGGAGAAGTTTCGAGAACCAAAGGCCTGGCTGCACACAGGCTCCATCCCCATGGCTAGACCAGAGAGAACAGAGTAACCAGTTATATTGGTGAAGCCTATTGCCAGAGCGCCGCCTGCTAACTCCAGGCTTCCCAACCTTCCCATGCACACAACGAGCAACAAGTTCCTGAGGTAACCCACGAGGCTCGTCGCTGCTATTGGCAACCCTATGTCCCCCATTCTCTTCAGCTCCTCCACTACCTGTATTACAGAGCAGTGCACGTACGAACGTAATTAATTACAATAATTATACATGATAACAATAGGGATTTAATTAATTTATTTAAGGTACAGCTCGAGAAACCCAATGCTGGCCCTAACAAAAAAAGGAATCTTCTTGGAAGAAAGGAGCGGTAAGGTTTCGTACGTACCTCCGCAGCTGTCGGGTATGTCTTTTGGGGTTTCTGATCATCTGCGAGCATCTTAAGGTTTTAGCCTTGCTTTCTTATTTTCGTGTGTGCTCTGAGATTTAATTATGAGGAACAACAATGGATCAATAGAGGGTGTCTTTTCTCTCCACGAAAAAACTGCTGCAAGCAACAACTGGGAGGGGACCGAGACTGGCTAGTGTACTGATGAAGGAGAGAGAACGAGTGAAGTGGGTTTGAGAAGATGAGCAGAGAGAGATCTTTATATAAGGTTTAGAGATCGTGGCATATGCATAGGTTCGTTAGGGTTGCTGGATTTTCTATAAAACCTCTCAATTATATTACTAGCAAAAAAAGTTTCTTAATTAGTTACGACACAAACTAATTGTAATATATTATTAAGTATATGCTTTAATTTTATATATATATATATATATATATATAGGCTTTAGACGTGGGAGCCAGGTAGGTTAAGTGACGAATATGTCTAAGGAGAAAAATCGCGCCACTCTTAACCACCATATATATACATATGAAGGGCTTCCATTGCACCAATTATACATGTTGGGTGCCATTGTGAATGCATGAGGCTACTTTGGAATATAAATATGTCAGCTCACCAAATGGGGCTGTGTATGAAAAGCATGAGGACGTGGGAGTATACGGTAGTGTGAGAATAAAAGCACAAAGACCTTGTTTTAACCGTGTGATATATTGGATTGGCATCACAAGTTCTCTCTTCTGTTTGATCCAATGTATTTTGTCGTTTTTCCCATAAGGTAGAGACACAGGCACCTTCTCTTTCCCAAAAGAAATGCATATTTGTTTGTATTACCAAAAATTTCATCTTCACGTTTAAAAAGAACCTATTTATTGTGCATGTGAGTGAGGCTACTATTGTCATGATAGCATTACTGAGGTCATGCTTGGTGTATTTTGGATGCTGACCATGACTCAGTACTTGAGCTTACACCCTGCATGTGTGCCTCTCTAATTAATTGAATAAAACATCCATCTAGCTAGTTGCCCTTAACAAAAATTAATTTTTTTTTTTTCATGTTTGTATTGTCGAGAGTTAATCAAATTTTTTTAAGTAGATCTAGATGATAATTTATTTATTTTTAAAATAAAACTTGAACGAAAATAATTGAAGTGCATGGATAATTAAGGTACTAAAGATGAACAAAAGGGGACATGGAGTTTGGGAGAATCTTGCAATTAGAGCGTCTAGATAATTTGCTAGTATGAGGTCACTTCATTAAGTTAACACTTAGTAGGTAGGGCCATTGAAACTAACACTAACAGCATTAGGATTTAGGGGCCTTTGGTCCACATAAGGAAACACAGTCGAAAATTAGATTGTATTGGAAGCAAAAATGGCTTTTTTCTCACATGCTCTCATCAAGATATTTTTAATGCAGGGATCCAAAATCATAAAACTTTTCAAACCTCACTACATTTCCTATTGGAGCACGCACCTTGTCCATTAAAGTAACTACACCCCGCTTGCAATTCCACACTCACACACACTTATATTCATCCGTATCCAGTATTGCTCTAGCTATATTTTATTTCTATCATTTGCTTCAGTCCATAAAGAAGCTGAAGCTCTCTCTCTCTCTCTGTTGAGTATATATATACACATTCCTTATAATATAATTCAACAAGACAGATTAAACCCAGTGAGAACGTGCGTGGCACTCGATAACCAGAGTGTGTGTGCGCGTGTGTATTTTCTACTCCTTAGTTGACCACAGCGATCCATTTGCTTGAAATTAGGCATGCAAAGCAAAATGTGCTTAATTTCGAGGCTCCTCTTAGACTCTAGCCTCTCTTGCCACTCAAGAATTAAGGAGCTGCTTATCTTGTCAAACAAATGGCTTAAAACTCCCCTACACCGATTTAATGACATTTAGAAAAGAAAAAAAAAATTCCTGTTCACCGCCTTTTCTGAGCTGACAACGTTTCTTTAGCTTCCTACGCATATATTGAACTTCTTCTCTGGTAAAGTTGCAGTTTTTTTAAGCAATATTCTAACATTATTATTTTTTTAAGCAATATTCCTACATATTCAAGTAAGTGTTGATATGTGTTATTTGTGGGTTATATGGAAATGGAACCATGCATGTGCAATCTAGGTGCCAAATACAATGGGAAAGGGAATCATCCTAGATCTCATCAACAATTATGATGGCCACGCCCAAATGACCCAATAATATATAATCTTGTCGACAGATTGCATCTGATGGAGTACTTAGCTTTTTTGCTATCACATCTAATTAAGATGGGATATCATACCTTCCTAAGCCAATCTGATGTGAACATGTATTATTTAGTGGTTGAGATGAAGGAATGATAACGTATATATCCAGATGTCACATCCCTCATGGTCTTTTGAATGATCAATGGGATACCCTCATTTGGTCCCAAATTCTGAGGCATATATGCTAAAATTCCAACAACCGACACCCTTTCTCCTTTCTCCTCATTTCTTCCCCTTAGCTAGCTATGACTCACAACCATATTACACGTTTCTTCCATCTGTAGCTTCACATTCCATCTTACCTTCAGTAACCAATTACATATATAATATATAACCAATTATCTATATATGTCACTAGCTCTAAACATTAAGATATTATAAACCACTATAATGTATGTAGCACCGCCATAGTTGACTTATATATATATATATATATATATATTTATGGATGCCTCCTGTCGATATGCTCCACTTTGCTTTTTATATTATGTCTTCTTGGTGGTTTGGTTTCAAAAGCGAAGGATCATGTTCATGGTATGCATAAACCCATCTATTTAAAAGCTTATGTAACAAATGATTTTATAGCTCAATTTTTCAAGGTAAAAAGATCGATTAGAAAGTATCCATATTATATATACATAATCAGTAGCACAAGTCGCGATCCATTAAGAGATTTTGTGGATCTTACGGTGATAATCTCTAGTGAGCTAGAGTCCATGAGTTGGACATTATTTCCTACTAGATATATCACTAATTCGTTCTTTTGTCCTGCTTAGTCAAAATGCTATTAAAACAAGGTATGAAGGTTTGTGTCTCTAAGATGGGAAATCGTAGTGGAGGGAATATCCTTCAGAAGATCGTCCATATTGTTCGGTCTATTCTCTTGTGTGCAGGTGCCATAATTAAAATCACTGGAGGGTTGTCGAGTCAAAAGGTGAAAATAGGATTATATATATTGCCACGTACCTTTTGACCACGTATACACCCTATATATTCTCTATACCTGGCCACAAATAAAATTGCGCCATATAAAAGTCTGAGACATAACCGTAGTTATTAGAACTATATATGGTATTTTTTTGCTGGTGCGCATATAATCATCATGCATGATGGTTTCAATTGGCATGACAATGTCAATTTACAATCTTTGGAAGTTGACTTCATTCTATTAAAAACAAATGGTGGGATTTTGATTTGAACAGTGACATTAATTGCTTGAATCTTTCATGCACCTTCTCCTCTTCCAAATTAAAAAGATCATTAGAATTTTCTTTTATGGTGCCTCTATTGTTTAAAATGTTTTTTTAGGAGCCTTTGGATGAATTTTAATTTTAGACTAGCTGGTAAGAATACAGTGCAATTGATTAAGATAAAATATTTAAATTCCTATTCTCACAGAAACGTACTACAGGAAAAAGAAAAGTCGGTTTCCTAAAACCAACCTGATGATTGGTCTTTTTCAATACCCAATTCCCATTAAGACAGCACCTTAATTTGCCCTGTGACTTTTATTGCTTTCATTTCTTCTGTATGATGATGTTGACCATTAACATCTTTTGACAACTCATGCTCAAAGGTGGTTAAGAAGGCCCTAAAGAATAAGTGAATATTTGTTTTCACCTTTCAAAACAAGCATCATTTCATCATGACCTAGTCTGAAATGTTGCATGTATTATCCAATCAAGAAAAAGAAACATTCATCATATATATAGATAATTTGGATTAGGATTGAAAAGAAAACTTGAAATTTTGCAAATTGTATTCCCCTCTAATAATATATTCGCGGCTCGAAAAGAGTAGTAATGTTTAGGCTCTTTGGGGTTATTTGTGATGAAAATACAATGGGAGAAGAGATAAGAAATTAAGGAAATGACACAAAAGTGTCTACAAATGGAAATTGAAATTAAAAAGAAAGGAGATTAATGAGCATGATTTATTTGATAGAAAGTGGGCAGCTAATCATGTGAAGGATGGGGTCCCCGGGTGCAAGAGCATGTGATAGACTTGACATAAACCTGAAGTTTCCAACTGCCTCCATGAATTATCAATCACAGCAAAACACAACTTAATTCATTTATTCTAGCTTACAGGAAAGTGACCTATAATTTTAAAAAAAATGAATCAAATTCAACGGCAAATTTTTTTTTTTTTAAAGGGACATAATGGATATTGAAGTACAATCAGTCTGTGATGAATGTATTGAGAGCTGATGTGAAATGAGACATTTTTGGTTGAGGGCCGGGAGGGTAAGGGGTGTCCCTCGAATGCATTTGGGCCTAAGCGGACTTCAGGGCTTTAGAGCAAAGTGGGCCCACCCAACCCAAGTTCACCTGGCCCATCATGTGGTGGCCCAATAGGAAGATTTCAAAAGCCCCAAAGATAAAGAGTATCCTTTTCTTCTACTGCATTTGGTTAGCAACTGATACAAATTTGGTTGTTTTAAGTGCCTCGTGACGCTAATACCAGCCTGCAGATGTTTTGACAGCTAGCATGATGCTTACTTAATTAATGATCCCATTTGCGAATTAGTTAGTTTGGACTTGATGCAACAATTGATCTACAAATATAATCAGAGATAAATTTAAATGTGAAAAAAACAATTTTTTTTAGGAGAGTAATTTAGATAATCTTTTATTATTTTTTCTATTGCTTCATCTATTACACTATCATTACATCAAATCTTCGTACCATGCCCTTAATTAATGATTGCAGTTTGGTAAAATTAGATCCAGTTAATAAAGCAGTAATGCTGTAGGGAAACGCAAGTATATAATACAATGTTAGGAAAACGTGTATGTATGTGTGAATCTGATAAAGCAAAGGAGTAGTTTAATTAATTCAGTGAAGTAGTCCTTATCCTTCAGTAGGAGTCAGCGCCTTGTCAGCTTGCAGTGCCATTCCCTTACTAATGCCCATATCCTAATCCTATTAATCGTTACAATATTTTTTGATCTCTCTTTGGATTTCCGCAAAAGAAGGATCATAGGGTATCCTTATCAAGTAGACGAATACCCGTATGGGTTGTTCCCTCCTTGTTTCTTCAGTGCTTCCGTGTTAGAATTTACAGAGGTATTCTTTCTGTATTGTAGACAAAACAACCAAAAAAAAAAGGGTAGAACTCTTCCTCTTTATTAATTTCCCTCGCTGCGGACACGTAATCCAGCATTGTACGGAGCCGGAGGAAGATGATGAGCAGGCGGATTTGGCAAAGAAGAGTTTGGAGTCCCCTCAGGCGATGGTCATTTCCCTGCGTCTCCCACTCCTTTTCTGCTTCACCGGCGTCGCTGCCCTCACAACAAAACCTTCCATTTCGGAGGTTCTCTTCTGGCTGTTCCTCTTCTAGTTCTACCTCTGCTCTCGCGTCGTTTAGGTTCGCCAAAGCTAGCGATTATATAGATGTGAGCCCTTCCCCTTGGTGTTGTTTCTTTTTATTTTTTTTTTAAAAAAATGAAATGTAGTGTTATTATCGTTAATCTGGGGAATCGCTGCCCATCGAATTATCACACAAGTCCCACTCTTCGATGTATGATTTTGTGTTCTTGTTGTGCGCTATTCAGTTAACAAACGGAGCTTCCTTCAGTCTGTCAATTTACTGGCTGTTGGCCAGCGGTATGATTAAAGTTTAGACAATATTAGAGAACTATTGTGTGGGTTTGTTATAACTTTGACTATATAGTTCCATTGAAATTTTACTTTGCAGTTCAATATTCAGTATGGGAAGAGATATTTCTTCTCTACTCAACCTGTTGGTGACATTCCCGTGTGCGAGATAGTTGATGTGCCATTGGCACAAACTGGTGAAGGCATTGCAGAATGTGAACTTCTCAAATGGTTTGTGCAACAGGTGGGTAAATGGGTTCCTTACTAATGTCTGCACCGAGTTGTTCCTGCATCCTCTATTTTATTATGGTTTAAACTTTGAAACATTTTTGTATGTGCAATGTTCTGCTCTGTCTTGTGTTGTTGATTCTATGCTTTTGTAAAGCAAAACTCTTTTCTCTTTTCCAATATATGCACGACACTTTTAATTTTACATTCAACTTAAGAAGTTAATATTTTGGTGCTCTTGGTACAATTTGGACTTTACATGGTTTCGTAGAGACAGATAGAATAGCTTCACATTCCATTCGACATAACCACATTAAAAATTATTCATACTAATATTTTTTTGTCACCCTTGCAGGGGGATCAAGTTGAAGAGTTTCAACCACTTTGTGAAGTTCAGAGTGATAAAGCAACTATAGAAATTACAAGTCGCTACAAAGGAAAAGTTTCTAAGATGCTATATATTCCTGGTGATATTGTAAAGGTGCATCTCAAAAAGCCTTCAATCATTTTTCTAAGATGATGTTTATAAATGCAGATATTGTTAGAGTGCACTAGTGTGAAGCATAAAATTGAATATTAACAAAAGCAATTGAGGCACCTTAAAGGGGGAAGCAAAAACAGATATAGTTCATTTGTGGGAGAAAGTGAGCCAACAAAGTAGGTTATAAAATTAGGGAAGAGAAAGTATCCTAAATTTTTCTCAAAGGGTTTGATTCATGAAGAGGGTTGAGTAAGGAGATCATATTAACAGTGAATGAATAAGTGATTGACTGAAAGATCTCTTGAATTTCTTTTCCACAATGAATAACAATGGAAGCTATACAATTTTTAATGATCTAAATTTTATCTTAAATTATTTTGTTCTGTGCTATGTGGTACAGATATGTTTGAGCTTCTGTTGGGTAAAATTGCAGGTTGGGGAAACCCTTTTACAGATATTAGTTAATGAGTCTGCAAGTTCAACAATGGCTTTTGGGGATTCAGAAAATGCAACATCATCTTATTTTGATAATGAAAAAGGTAAACCTCGTGGAGTTCTATCAAAACCTGCTGTACGTAGTCTGGCAAAGCAACACAGTATTAACATAAATGAAGTAACTGGAACTGGAAAAGATGGTAGGGTTCTAAAAGAAGATGTTCTCAATTTTGCTGTGAAGAAAGGAGTCATTGAAGATCCATCTATTCCATTGAATGCTGAATATGGAGAGCAGACCCAGGTAGTAGAAGGAAACAACTTGGACAGAGCAACTAAATTTGGATTGCCTCCTGAGGACAGGATACTTCTCCTCAGGTAATATTGGATGCAAACATGAATTTGCCATTGGTAATGATGGATGTTAAACTATGTAACAAAGCTATGCCACCCAAATCATTTTTTGAACTGAACAGAACTGTGATGAAGTTGACGGTTTTAATAGTATGAAGGTGCTTTATACTTTTAGTGTTATAACAAGATAAATTATGACAAACTTGGTCATGAGAAATTTAATGAAGTTTTTTTGCTTTTCCTGTTCCACTGCAGGGGATTTCAAAGAACAATGGTAAAAACAATGTCTATGGCTGCCAAAGTCCCACATTTTCATTATGTAGATGAGATAAACTGCAATGCTCTAGTGGAGCTTAAAACGTCTTTTCAACACAATAATCCTTATCCAGATGTCAAGCACACTTTCCTTCCATTATTAATTAAATCTCTTTCAATGGCCCTCACTGATTACCCCTTAATGAATAGTTGCTTTAATGAAGATTCACTGGAGGTCGTCCTCAAAGGTTTGTATCTTGGATGTAACTTTATCTTCCTTGAAGCTTGATGTTGTTTGTATAATTGCGGAATGAATAAAACTATAGGAGGCATTTTTGTTAGGGAAAATATGGTCATTCAAGGGAAGTTAAATATAGTGCTTAGATTTTATTTTTCTTAATTAAAAATCATGTAGTAGTGGATTATACATGTGAAACACCAAATCAATTTTGTGATTTACACAAAACCACCCAATCTTTTTAGAAGTTTTTCTAACCATGTGTAGCATATACATTTTAAGATATTAATCTTGGTCTTGGGATTTGGGATAATATTTTCTGTTTTCACAGATAATGGGTTTTTATCTTGTTCTTAAACAAGAATGACTTAGTACTTGATGTGGTAACTCTTACTGGAATGCTGGTTGGTGTTGATTGATATCTGGCTACTGTTAAGTCGAATATATCCAAGGCACTGCTTTCATTCTAAATTTGACACAATTGGCTTGTTTGGTGTAGGTTCGCACAACATTGGAATTGCCATGGCGACTCCAAATGGTTTAGTTGTACCAAACATAAAGAATGTTCAGTCCCTCTCCATCCTGGAGGTTAGTGTTAGTTTATACTAATGAATCCCGATTGTTTATGTACACTGCTAGTTCGGATTTAGGGTAAATTTTCTGTCTGTTCCCTGTAAGGATGATTGTTTTTCATTTCAATAAGCCATATTCCAATGCTTGTTTTCATTTATGTAAATGAAAATGTGTCTAGATAACCAGAGAATTGTCAAGACTGCAACAATTGGCAGCAGATAACAAGCTTAATCCAGAGGATGTATGTGATGGGACGATTACATTAAGCAACATTGGAGCAATTGGTGGAAAGTTTGGTTCCCCACTTGTGAATATACCTGAAGTCTCCATTATTGCCATGGGGCGAATTCAGAAAGTTCCGCAGTTTGCTGAAGATGACAGTGTGTATCCCGTAGCACTCATGACTGTAAGTCCTCCATATTTTTTCTCTCTTGAACTATGTTGACAAACACGTTTTCAGATGATTGCTAGTGTAAAAAAGTGGAAAATTTCCATACCCTATTCCCTTATTTCTAGGATGTTCAAAGTTCAGCTATGTGCAGTTGTGACTGTCTGATACATTCTTGGTCTTCAGGTTAATATTGGTGCAGATCACAGAGTTTTGGATGGAGCAACCGTTGCAAGATTTTGCAATCAGTGGAAAAAATTGATTGAAAATCTGGAGCTTCTCATTTTGCATTTGAGATAAGAATGAGATGTTGACATGGAGATGGAGGGGCTGTTACCCCTACTACATTTGTAAACTAGATGTTGGACGCAATTTAAAATATATTAATAAGAGTATAACAATCAGATGAGCAGTGCAAGAAAACATAGAGCAAGGAAAATGCACAGAAACAAAAGTATCTGAATAATGAGTTGTGTATTAATTCTGTAATTACAGGACATTTATAAACTTTACAATACACCATATATGTTAAACAGGCTTAACTTCCCCTTAACTAATTTACACTTGTCCTAACTAATTGCCACATCACTACCGCTTGGCCACTGAATAATATGTCCTATCATTCTCCCTCAAACTCAAGTGGAGGATGAGTCCGAACTTAAATTTACCACATTGAGTTTGTTTTTGAAATTTGAGAATTGAGTAGATGACAGTGGTTTTGTAAGGACATCGGCTATTTGATGATCAAGGGGAAGATGTTAAATTGCAATTTGACCATTTATGACTTTCTCCCGTACCGAAAACACATCTATCTCCATGTTTCATCCAAGAGTGAAGAACAAGGTTATGAGATAGTGAAATTGCACTGAGGCTATCATAGAAGAGGACTGGCTTAGTAGGTAGTTGAACATATAACTCTTTGAGCAATGATTGGATCCACATCAGCTCAGTTAAGGAGGAGGCAAGACTATAGTATTCAGCTTCAGCATTGGATTTGGACATTGTTGTTTGTTTCTTAGGACTCCATAAGACTAGATTGGGACCAAAATAGATGCAAAAACTAGAGAATGATCTTCTATCCTCAGGATCATTTGCCTAGTCAGCATTGGCATAGCAACGTAGGGAATAATTTAAAACTCGAGAAAATTTTAAACCAAAAGACACAACTTCTTTAAGATACTTGAGAATAGGTTTAATAGCCTTCAAGTGGTCTTCAGTGGGTTGAGCCATGAATTGGCTAACTTTGCTTACTACGAAGCTAATTTCAGGATGTGTTATCGTGGCATAGTGTAGAGAACCTACTACCGAGCGATATAACTGAGGACTAGCAAACTTAGGACTTCCACGAGAGGTGAGTTTTAATGATTGAACCATGGGAGTACTAGTAGGTTTAGTGTTAAGCATGCTCGCATTCTTTAAGAGGTCTATGATGTACTTCTGCTATGACAAAACCATTTCCCCACTAGGAGACTTAGTGGCTTCAATGCCCAGGAAATAATTGAGCTCACCTAGATCCTTCGGTGCAAACTCTTTGTGCAACAAATTCTTTAGCTTGGAAACAAGTGAGAATGAGGAACTAGTAATAATAATGTCATCTACATATATAAGCATGTATGTTACATCCAAAGAAGTGACTTTCATAAATAGAGAAGAGTCACATTTACTTTGACGAAAACCAAGCTTGTAAAGAGTTGAGGCTAATTTTTCGAACCAAGCTCATGGCACTTGTTTAAGGCAATAGAGAGCCTTCTCAAGTTTACAAATGAGTCTTGTTTTTTGCTTCAAATCCTGGTGGCTGAACCATGTATACTTCTTCCTTGAGAATCCTATTAAGAAAAGTGTTGTTCACGTATAATTGTCCAATAGACCAACCCTTAGCTAGAGCCAAAGACAGAATGATTTGGATAATGGTGGGTTTGACCACGGGAGAAAAGGTCTCAATATAATCGAACCTCCTTTGGCAACTAACCTTGCCTTATAGCGATTGACTGAACCATAAGAATTACGCTTTACTTTAAACACCCATTTGCAACCAATTACATTGCAGTTGGGTGGAAGATGAACCAATTGCCAGGTTCTGTTGGTGATTAGTGCATTATACTCCTCTTTCATCGCTAACAACTATACCAGATATGTAAGAGCTTCTTGTACACTATGTGGTTCAGTATGTGTCAAGTAAACCTTTGGTTTAAAGACTCCCATTTTGGACCTAGTGACCTTAGGATAAGCACTTTATGCAGATGCAATTGAGGATGAAGTGGGCAATAAATCGCAGGCTAGTGTATTAGTAAAGCTTAGCTGAGGTACTGGAGCAATTTCGGTTGCTATGGGTGATGTGTGTTGAGGGACTGACTAAGGAGTAGAAGGCAATGAAGACTAATGTTGTTAAATTGTAGTAGAAGGCATAGGTTCTTCTGCACCTTGTACTGTGACAACCCAAGGGGAATGCAATGGTGAGTTTGCTTGCGAAGTAGCCACTATTGGATGTTGCACATTAGAGGAAGAGTTAGGCAATGTGCCATTTATGGTACCCGATGCATCAATAGAAAAGTTAGTACCAACAATAGAGCATAATGGTAAGATTTGGTCATGAGGAACATGCTGGGAGTTTAGAAGAGGAGGAGAAGCAGAAGGAAAGAATTGTAAAGAAAAAATAGGAGGAGACAACTATGTATGTTGATGCCAACTAGAATATGGAAATGATGTTTCATTAATTCTAACATATCTAGAAATGTAAATTTTGCCACTCCCATTTAAACATTTATACCCTTTGTGCTAAAGGCTATATCTAAGGAAGATACAGGGGGCACTTTTGAATTGAAATTTCTGTTTATTAAATAGGGTAAGTACAGGGTAACACTCACAAGAAAAAACCTTTAAAAATGAGTAATCAAGAGAAGTTTTGAATAAAGTAGATGGAGGTGTATCAGTATTGGTGGTGAGAATTGGTAGCCTATTAATAAGGTAGGTAGAGGTGACAAAAGCCTCTGCCCAGAATTTTGAAGGAAGCTGCGCATGTGATAGAAGAGTGAGGGCTGTCTGAATAGTGTGCTTGTGCTTCCTTTCAACAATGCCATTTTGCTGATGGGCACGAGGATATGTAACAAGATGGAGTATGACACTGGTTTTGAGAAAAGATTGGAAGACCCAAAACCTCCCCAGTCTATCTATATAGCTTTAATTGTATTGTATGAACACCTCTAAGCCATCAGACTTCTTTTTGATAGGGAAAATCAGTATAACGTGAGTAAGCATCTATTATGCTTAAGTAATATAGGTTTTTATTTGTGGCATGCAATGGGGCAAGCCCCCACAGATCACTATACAGTAGTTCAAGAGGTTTAATATAGGTATTTGGAGAGGGTGGAGAGGGCTATTTTTGAGCTTTTCCACACACACAAGCAAAACAAAATTGAAGGCAATCTTTATTAGAAATTTTGACACTAAAGTTGCAAGGTTTTGAGTACAAGTTGGATATTGGGGTGGCCTAATCTGTAGTGCCACAAATTTAAAGTGCTGGGAGAACAGCAACTTTGAGAAACAAAAGCTAATGAATTATTTGGTTTATTTGAGTCTAAGTTTGCAGAAGGTTGTGATTGGTGCAGCAAATGAAAATTGTCAAATTGATAGAGGCCTTTAGAGTTGGTTTTCCCTCCCAAAACCACCTAATTGATACCCTGCAATTTAACAAAACATATGGAAGGATGAAATTCAAAACATACTTTGTTATCTTTGGCAAATTTTGACACATTGATCAAGTTTTTGATTATCTGAGGCACATGTAAAAGATTTTTCAAAGAAAGAGAAATTTGGGAATTGAAAGGGGACTTAATGTAAGAACACCTAATATGTTCAACATGTAAACCATTACCATTACCAACATGAACCTGCTCTTATCTATGATACTCATTTCTCTACATAAGGTTCTTGAAATTTGATGTAACGTGATTTAAGGCTCCAGAATTGGGATATCACCATTGCTCAAGTGAGGTTTTTGATCTAGCACACATGGTGGTGACATTGGCAGAAGGCTTTTGATACTGAGAAGAATTTTGAGGCTGAAAATATTGGTCATAGCAATGATAATAGTTCATTGCCACGTGGCTTGGCTTGTTACACAACTAACAAGTTATATATCTTCCTCCATTTCCTCCCTTGTTATTGAATTGATTTCCTCTAAAACCATTCTGACCATTATTGGTTTGAGTGGTTTTGTTTGCATTGCCTGTTGCCTTTTCTTTAGACTCAGAATTTACTAAATTCACTGTTAGCTTTTCATTGGAAATTTTCACTGTTTTTCTCCATCCTTACTTCTTGAGAAATCAACAAGCTTTCAATTTCAGAGATAGTGTAAGGGTTTAACTTGGTGTTAATGTAGGTAATAAATGGATTATATTCCTCTGGTAAACCATTGAAGATGGCCTCTGTAATACCCGTAATAATTTGTACAAATGTGTGTTCACAAACTACAGTTACTATATACGGTACTATTCACTATATAATACTATTCACATAAACTGTACGGTTTACATACATAAGCATCTTGTCAAATATAAGATGTGGTTTAGGCTTAAAGGGACGTAGGAAGAAATTGGGAAACCAAGTGATGTTTTATGTGAGAAAATCCCTTAGGGACTAAACTGAAAAGTTAAAAGTGGAACTGGTAGATGAGACTGGTAGATGAAAACTGGTAAGCGAATATGGTAGATGAAAACTGGTAAGCGAAACTAGTAGATGAAAACTGGTAAGTAGAACTGGTAAATGAAAACCGATAGATGAAATAGTATAGGAGAACGGTAGATGGAATAGTAGTAAATAGTACCATAACTTCTCCTATAAATAGGCCATTCCATTTCATTTCTAATCACACCTTCAGTTTCTCTTCTCTTCTTTCCTCAAAAGTTCTCTTACTCTGACGTTAGGGTTCTGAAATTCTACGTCTTTCTTCCTTAGTCTAGATCCAAGGTAAGGATACTATGCTCTTCTTATATCTTTAAAATTTTTAGAGATTATATTTTAGGTATTCTCTATGGATGCGGCTTATGTAACCGTACGTATAAATAGTATATGTATATATGAATAGTAACTGTACATATAAATAGTACATATATGTATAAATAGTAATCGTATGTATAAATAGTACATATATGTATGCATAATAATTATATGTATAAATAGTATATATATATGTGTAAATAGTAACTGTACGTATAAATAGTACATGTATGTATGAATAGTAATCATATATAAATAATATTTATATGTATTTTTGAATAGTACACATACGTGTATATTTTCATACATATTTTTGAATAGTACACGTACGTATACGTGATTATATATTTATAATAAAGAATTATATTAATTGAATCCATTAAATGTGATTGTGTAGATTTAAAGAATATATAGTAACTTGGATTTTAGGTGAGTAGCTAACCTACTTGGATATTTATTTAATTATATGAACAGTCCAAGTAATTTACATATTCAGAGTATATTTACTATTATCTTTGACTGAATATTTCAATTAATATGAATATGGCTATGTGCCGAATATGATTATGGTCATATGGCTGTGTGCCGAATATGAATATGGCTGTGTGCCGAATATGATTATAGTCATATGCTATGACTGTGTGCCGAATGTGAAGATAGCTGTGTGCCGAATATGAATATGGCTGTGTGCCGAATATGATTATGGTCATATGTTATGGCTGTGTGCCGAATGTGGAGATGGCTGTGTGCCGAATATGATTATGGTCATATGCTATGGCTGTGTGCCGATTATGAGTATGATATGATTACAGTTATATGCTAAGGATCGAAAAATTTTACTTACGTATTTTATACATATACCTTGTGTATTGTTAATCACTTGATGATTATCTGTAATTAAGTTTCTATTCTTGTAACGTTATCTATTCATTGAGATTATTATCTCATATTGTGGTGGATATATATTTTTTCAGATCCTGAGGTTAACGAAAAACATCCGCCTGAGGAGTAGCGGAAGTTCAATATCCTAACCCTTTTTGCTCCAAGGGTTGGTGTTTCTTTGAATTAGAGCTATTTCTTTAGTTTTAAATTCTAGAAAGCTCTGCAGTCAAATAGGACATCTAGGAGGAAGTGGTTATTGTACATAATTATGTTATTACAGTACTTTAAGTTTACTGTATGTTCTGTGAGATTGTAGCTTATTAAGTAAAATCAAAGTGTTTAAATAAGATAAGTCTTTGCTATATTATTACTCTCACATTTTAGAATGATTATTCTATAGTGATATGAGTATTATATGGAGCTAAAAGCATAGGCTTACAACTAGAGAGTATCTCTAAGTTGTGCCGGTCACGTACCATTTTGAGGGTCGTAACAGCCTCTATGTGCTCGGCTTGAGTAACACTGTTGCCAATCGAGATTAAAGAATCAATTATTGCTGTGATTCTTAGTAAGTGTTCATTCATAGGCTTTTCACCCTTCCTTGTATTGCGAGCTCCGTCTTAAATTGTTGGATCTTAGCTCAGTTCCACGAGGCAAAGAACTGGCTAACTCTTCCCTAAACATACTTGATCTTTTGCATCTAACAACTCTCGTTAGCATGCCCTCACTCATTAATGATAGAAGCCATGACAACAGTAACTAGTCTTGGCGACCCTGTGCTAGGAACTCGTCCTTGATTTCCCAACAAGCTCATCTTTAGTGCTTGTGAATTTGTGTGGTCGCTCAGCATCGTCATTGATGAACTTCTCTAACTCGTGTCCATAGATCATTGCGAGTGTCTGCTACCTTTACACCAGGTAATTTTTCTCATCTAGTTTCACTGAAATAGAATGATGAAAAGTAATGAAACTGGCCTTCTGAGCTGTCAAAAGGAGACTCTAGTTCGCCGAAGATACGTTTGGAGATACAGTTGAGCTAGTTCTGTTCTCCACATTTGGCTCTAATACCATGCAAGAAAATAGAGAGCAAGGAAAATGCAGAGAAACAAAAGTATTTCAATAATATGAGTTATAGGGATGGCAATGGGGCACAACGGGGTAAGGGTGGGGAGTGCCTCCCTCATCCCTGTCCCCGTCCCTACCCCCCAGTTCTGCCCCCGTCCCTGTTAGGGAAAAATTTTATCCCCCACCATTGATCCCCGTTTCCCCACGGGTCCCAGCGAGGACCCCTAGCCCCACAAAAATTTCTTAAAAATTAAAAAAAAAAACAAATTTAGGAAGAAAGAAATAGAAACAAAGGAGGAAGAAACAAATTCGAAGCATGGATTTGATTCTTAGGAAGATCATAAAACGAGGCATCATCTACCTCCTTTATACCCCAAAACTACATATTCAAAAGGGCTATCCTTGTTCGGAAGAGGGGCAGATCAAGTACACCATATTTTAAAAAAAAAAATTCTAAGGTCAGATTTAAGAATTTTAGATTTAAACATACAAACAAAGCATTCTCAAATCAGTGACGACTAGGGATGACAATTTCAAACCGAACCCGGCTAACCTGCCCCGCCTCGTTTGGGTCGGGTTATTATATATTATATACTTATAATATATAATATAAGTATATATATATATATATTATATAATATAATATATTTTTATAAAATAATATGAAATATTAATTTATTAAAATAGAGTATTTGTCATTTGGTGAAGCATCACTCTGCATCATAGCATCAGTATGACCATTTGTCCATTCACCATAAAAAAGACAGAAATCGACATTAGCTTAAGGTTTCTTTGAATTTTTTGTCTTCAATCTTCATCTACAGACTACAATCATCTCGTCGCCTTGTCAGCTCACCATTTCTTCCTCAACTCCACAGTTCTCTTCTCTAGTTCACTCTCTTGCTTAGCTTCATTGTTCCCTTTCTTGCTCGTCATCTTGCCAACTAAAGTCGTTACCGCTGTCACGTCTAAAGTGGAGTGCTTGCTGTCTCGCCAACATCTCCCCCCTATGGCCATCTTTTCTCGCCGTCACCATCAAGATTGTTTCAAGTTAGATGTTTGTTATTTTTTTTTTTCAAATGTTACGTTTTTTTTCTCTTTTTTTCAAAAAGATGTTGTACTGTACCTTGATCATAACTATCCCCACTGGAATAAAAATCTTTAGTTGAAATGACATACTCGGTAAACATTTGAAATAACAAATGGTGAAGAACAGAGAAAAAAAATGTTTACTAAGGTAGAGAGAGTGATGATGATTATGAAGAGGAGCATGGTTTCGGGGTGAGGGCAAGTACTGAAATTCCCTGCAGGTTTGGGGATAGGGTAAAATAAAGAAAACCTATGAGGTAACGGGGTGGTGGGTATATGTGCAGGGCGAGGATGAGAAGTGAAAAACCAGCTCTAATCCACCCCGTTGCCATCCCTAGTGGCGATGGGGAAGATTCAGCAGACGACGAGAGAGGATTTCATATTTAAACATACACACAAAAACCTAAAGCATTCTCAAATCAGCAAAAACCTAAAAGCATTCAACAGACAGCGAGAGAGGATTTTAGATTTAAACATACATATAAAAAGGCAAGATTCATGCTTGAAATGGAACGGCGAGGAGGATAGCACACGAGAGGACAATGACGACGACGAGAGAGGATAGCAGATGGCGAGAAAAGCAGCATATGACAAGAGACGCACCAGTGAGATTGCGAGAGACGCACCGAGATCCCATCTCAGATAACATCACTTGCGAGAAAGGACTGCTCACAAGAGGTGAGAAGGTGGCGAAATGGCAAGAACACAGAAGAGACGTAGGTGAGATGACGAGGTGACTCAAGAGAGACTGATTAGGAATAATGATTTAGATTTAGGGTTTTATTTTTGTTAAAATTAAATTAAATTATTTTAATTTAAAATGAAATATTATATATATATATTAGGTTGCTGATTCGTGGGCGGGGAGTATGATTCTCGTACCAGTCCCCGAAATAGTAATGATGGGATTTTTACTCCTGCCCCATCCTCATAGGGGAAAAATTCCTGCTTGTAGGGCCCTAAATGTGTAAATCTCTTAATTTTGGACTTTATTACCATCCCTAATGAGTGTGTATTAATTCTATAATTATAGGGTATTTATAAACTTTACAATACACCAGATTAGAAGTTAAATAGACTTAACTTCCCCTTAACTAATTTACACCTGTCCTAACTAATTGCCTCGCTGCCACTTGGCCACTGAATAATATATCCTATCACCCAGAAGCCAAGAAGGAGAATGGGGAGTAGGAGAGATCTTATTCACACTGAAGTAAATCTTTGTACTTATAATTATGCTTGAATAATATATCCTATCACCCAGAAGCCAAGAAGGAGAATGGGGAGTAGGAGAGTTCTTATTCACACTGAAGTAAATCTTTGTACTTATAATTATGCTTGAATATACCTACCATATGGCTTAACTAGCTAACAAAGGATTCGTAGCTAACACTACTGAAAGTTTTACGATCATAATTTTCTGAAATAAAAACAATTTTTTTCTTCCGAGTAAATGATAGTACCTGGTTGAGGACAGGCAACTCTCATTTATCCATTAAAAAGTTGGCCTACGAAAACCAAATCGATTTTTTCAAAGAAAAAATCTATTAAATTTTATCTCTCGAGTTGTTGGGTTTTCATTGTTAGATGGATAGTAAAAGTCTCTTGAATTCAGTTATTTATATCACTCCCTCATTTCGCTTTTGTTAAGTATTGTTAGGTTACTGAAATGCAATTAATCAAGGAGAAGGATAGAGAATAACACACAAAGAATTTACGTGGTTCGATCAATGCGACCTACGTCCACGGACAGAGAGAATATCTGTATTATTTCTGATAAAGGCTATACAGAGAGAAATTACATCAACCACTCTTCTTACAATGAATTCCCTATTCCCTCACACTCATATATATAGAGACAAATGGGTCATGGGTCGTGGGTCGTGGGTCGGGTTACAAACCGGGTCACCCACTAAATTTAAGTCAAACCCAACAATTTTCCTCCTTGACTTGAATTCTCTCAAATCACCAGAACTAAGTACAAATTCATCTCTGTCATTCAAGCCCTGTAGGGCTTCATAGAATGCGAACATTCACCAAGTCCAAGCTATGCTTGAACTTCTCTGAAGGTAGAGACTTTGTCAACATATCTGCTGGATTATCTGCTGTGGCTATCTTCTCGATGGATAATTTCTTGTCTTCTATCACATCTCGAATAAAATTCAATCTAATATCAATATGCTTCGACCTCTCATGGTAGACTGGATTCTTGGCCAAACTTAATGCACTCTGACTATCACAATAAATGATAGGTCTCTGAATATTTAACCCCAGACTATCAATCAAACCATGTAACCACATACCTTCTTTTACTCCTTCTGCCAATGACATGTATTCTGCTTCAGTGGTAGACAAGGCAACTGTAGATTGAAGTGTTGCCTTCCAACTGACAGCACATCCATTCAGAGTCAAGACATAGCATGTTAAGGATCTCCTCCTCAAAAGATCTCCAGCATAATCTGAATCTGTATAACCAACCAAGCCACTATCAGATTTATCAGTACCATAAACCAAGCAAATATTACTCGTACCTTTCAGATACCGCATAATCCATTTAACTGCACTCCAGTGAGCTCTCCCAGGATTACTCATAGACCTGCTTACCACACTGACTGCATGAGCCAGATCAGGCCTAGTACACACCATTGCATACATCAAGCTTCCAACAGCATTACAGTAGGGCACTGAACTCATGTACCCTTTTTCCTCAGCTGTAATAGGTTTTATACTAGCATCAAGTTTAAAATGTGCCGTCAACGTAGTACTAACCGGCTTAGAATTATTCATTTGGAAAGACTGCAACAATTTTTCTATGTATTTCTGTTGAGATACATACAGTAAACCTACACTTCTATCTCTCCAAATCTCATGCCCAATATCTTCTTGGCTGCACCCAAATCCTTCATCTCAAACTCACTGCTCAACAAGGCTTTCAAACTATCAATTTCAACCTTGTTCTCTGCAGCAATTAACATATCATCAACATATAGCAACAAATAAATATAAGAATCATCTGCAAGTTTCTTAGAGTAGACACAATTATCAAACTAATTACGCAGAAAACTATGAGAAGTCATGAATGCATCAAATTTCTTGTACCACTGTCTAGGAGACTGCTTCAAACCATACAAGGACTTTTTCAGCAAACATACATGATCTTTCTTCCCAGAATCAAGAAATCCTTCTGGCTGTGACATATAAATCTGCTCCTCTAAATTTCCATGTAAGAAAGCAGTTTTCACATCCAGTTATTCCAACTCCAAGTCAAAAACACTTACCATGGACAAAAGGACACGAATGGTTTTATGCTTCACAACCGGGGAGAAAACTTCATGATAATCAATTCCCTCCTTTTGTGAAAAACCCTTTGCCACAAGTCGTGCTTTGAACCTTGCTGGTTCAACTCCAGGAATACCTTCTTTCTTCTTGAAGACCCATTTGCATCCTACCGGTTTCACTCCCTTTGGTAACGGTACAAGATCCCATGTTTCGTTCTTCTCAAGAGATTGCATCTCTTCATTCATTGCAACCAGCCATTCTGATGCTTCTCTACTCTCAACTGCTTCTTTATATGATCTCGGGTCATCAGAATCAATGCTTTCACCTACTGCCAAGGCATAAGCAACTGAATTAATATCAACTATATCAACACAATCTGCATACCTTATAGGTTTTCTGATTTCCCTTCTTTCCCTCCTTGTTGCTATAGGTTGTGATTCTTCTTCTTCTTCCCTAGGCTGCTGTACAGGGTCTGTTATAACCCTTTTTGAAGTTTGAACTTCAATTTCCACCTTCTGGTTGGCACATTGATCATTATTACCTGCATGACTACCAAGCTCCTCCTTCTAACCAAACATAGCAGACTCATCAAAAGTTACATCTCTGCTAATAATAAATTTTGGAGTTCTATCCTTTTTAGTACACCACAGTCTGTACCCTTTAACTCCATGTGCATACCCTAGAAATATGCATTTCATTGCCCTAGGCTGTAGTTTACCATCATTCACATGAGCATAAGCAGGACAACCAAATATACGCAGGCCAGAATAATCAGAAGGTTTACCGGACCATACCTCTTGAGGAGTCTTAAAGTCAATTACAGTAGATGGCGATCTATTCACCAGATAACAAGCAGTGTTAACTACTTCAGCCCAGAATTGTTTTGGCAAGCCAGCGTTTAATCGCATGCATCTCGCACGCTGCAACAGTGTTTGATTCATACGTTCTGCAACTCCATTTTGCTGTGGTGTATGACGTACAGTGCGATGCCTCACTATACCTTCTTTCTTGCAAAATTCATCAAATGGAGCGTTACAGAACTCCAACCCATTATCAGTTCTGAGTGTTTTGACCTGTTTTCCAGTCTGTTTCTCAACCATGGTCTTCCACTCCTTGAACTTCCCAAACACTTCATCTTTGGATTTCAGAAAATATACCCAAACCCTTCTAGAGTAGTCATCAATGAAAGTAACAAAGTACTTGCATTTGCCCTGAGATTCAAATGGAGAAGGACCCCACAAGTTTGAGTGAACATATTGCAGAACATCTGTAGAAGTATGCTTCCCAGAACTGAACTTAACTCTGCGTTGTTTACCCATAACACAAACTTCACAGAATTTTAGCTTCCCAGTTTCTGCCCCTTCTAACAATCCTTGTTTACTTAGAATTGACAGCCCTTTCTCACTCATGTGTCCCAATCGGCAATGCCACAACTCTGTACAATCATCATCCTTCCCTAAAGATTTAGATACAGCCACTGTCCCCATCACAGAATTACCAATCAGAAAGTAAATGCCATGCTGCAATTTACCCTTCATTATAACCAGAGCACCTTTGAAAATTCTCAACTGTCCATTCTCTCCAGAGTACTTGTACCCTTGTTTGTCTAGAGTACCAAGAGAAATCAAGTTCTTCCGTAGACCAGGAACATACCAAGCATCAAGCGTCTTGACTATTCCATCATACATCTGAATCTGCACAGAACCATTGCCCTTAACACTAAGCTGCTCATCATCACCCAATCTCACAACACCATTCCACTCCTTGAAAGAAGTAAATAGTTCACGTGAGAAAGTCATATGATAAGATGCACCTGTGTCCAAGACCCAAGTATTTGCAGAACTAGAGGTGCTGACTGTGAGAACATCAATGTCTTCTTCTTCGTCAGAACTATCTTGCACCACCGCAGTACTACCACTGGTATTCAGTTCCTTCTCATCATTTTCCTTCTTCTTCTGTGGACAATTCTTCCTAATGTGCCCCTTTTGTTTACAGTGATAACATCGAGGTCCTCCTTTGTTCCTCGACTTAGACCGTGACTTACTTCTTTTTCCATCATCCCTTTTAGTGTCTCTACCTCTGCCAACATACAAACCTGCTTCTGCACCATCCTCATTAGAACTAGAGACTCTTCTCTTCAGCTCTTTAGACTGCAAAGCATCTTTGACATCATTAACAGAGATACTATCTCTACCATACAACATAGTATCAACAAAGTTCTCATATGAATTTGGTAGAGAACACAAAAGAATGATCGCTTGATCTTCATCATCTATCTTAACCCCAACACCCTGTAAATCCAGGATAATTCGGTTAAAATTATCAAGATGATCTTTTACCTGCATATTTTCTGTCATCCGCAGGGTATATAAACGCTGCTTTTGATATAACCGGTTTGTAAGAGACTTTTTCTGGTATTTATCATCTAATTTCTTCCACAAACCTGCAGCAGTTGATTCATCAACTACTTCTCTCAACACCTCATCTGTCAGACTCAATAGTAATGCACTATGAGCCTTTGCCAAAATTTCCTTCTTCTCCTCTTCCTTCAACGTGTTAGGTAGACTACTTTCTACTTCTAATGCCACTCACATCCCTGCTGAACCAGAAGTGCCCTCATTTTTACCTTCCACAAAGTGAAATCATTCGATCCATTGAACTTTTCAATATCGAATTTATGAGTCGACATCTTCTCAAATAACAGCAGATAAATTTCTAGCAAATTTCGCAATCAGAAATTGAATTTCACAAAACTGTTCAGAACCTTGCAAACTGACCAGAACTTCACTAACAGAAATTCAACACAGCAGTCCAACAAAATTCACAGCAGTAAACCAGAAATTCAATCCAGCACAATCCAGTAAATTCACACAGAAATTCAGAATTCTTTTCTGAATTAAACATAAACTCACCGGAACTGTGTCGAGGAAACAATAACGATCGCAACAGAAAACTTGGTCCAAACAACAACTATGACCAAACAGCAGCTTTGACCAAACAGCAGCTTTAACCAAACAGCAGCTTTGACCAAACAACAGCTTTGACCAAACAACAACTTTAACCAAACAGTAACTTTGACCAAATAGTACCGTTGACCGTTGACTGTGCTACAGTGCCGAGTCGCTACAGTGCTGTTGACGTTGACTGCTACAGTATCTGGGTCGTGGGTCGTGGGTCGGGTTACAAATCGGATCACCCACTAAATTTAAGTCAAACCCAACAAGTATCTTATTCCTAATCTCCAAATTAAGGTTACTTAAAAAGAGCCTCTTTCCTTTTTTGTTCTTCTTGCTTTAAAACAGAACGAGAACTACTTGAATCTTAGACCAATTGCAAGATGATGCACAGTTAACAAATATGCTTATAAGGCCAGGCAGGGAACATATCATGTATATGATATATCTATATTTATGTTTATACTAATACATAGTTATACAATTTTTTTACTATTGGTTCATAAATTATATATTAGTAGTTAGGTAAAATAAATAAAATAAAATTATAATATAAAAAAAGACGAAGTTAAAATACTGCGAAGGTGATTAGCTAAATAACTCCCATTACTTTTTATATTTTTAACATATAAAAGATTTGCTCTAATTTAATTTATATTATAAAATTATTAAAAATAAATTGGCATACACTTTAGAAATGCAAGTCACGCTACTTTAATTTGATTTCTAACTACTTTATCTTTTAAATCATATCATTATTATATAATAAAAAAGGTTTTTCATTATTTCATTTATATTTTAAATATAAAATTATTCTTAATTTAAATTTAAATATACATCTTACTATCTTAGTACATTTCAAGTCATTATTATAACATACTTCTTTTTTTGTGAACACTACTCAGCATCTAAACACCACATACATTAATTAATTTGGACTCGAGTTGAATATAACTTTCATGGACGATAAAATTTTCTTTATCAAGTTTTAACGCGATTGTATTTTCATGAAATCAAACTTAAGACCTCTAGTTAAATTAAAATAACTTCTTACCGATTAACTTACATTTTTTTTGTGTGGAATGATGTATGCTTGGCAATAATATAAACGATAGCCACTGGTGCTTCATTATTTATAACAATAAACGAGCATAAAAGACTGTACAAACATGAGAAGCATATGGATATACGTAGACAGTACAAGGATAAAGATGCAAAGGGAGCAAGAAGTGAAGGACGAGGATGCAAAGAGAGACAACCGAAAGGGGCAGAGGAGCAAATTAAAACTTGTGAAAGAAATCATAAATGTGCTTGTTGATATCATGAGGTCTTTCTTGATGGAGAAAGTGGGCCGCCCCTTCCACCACAATCACATCCTCCAGAAGTGGCAAGTATCTCTTCATCCCTCCCTTCTGAATATAATCTTTCACTCCCGGCGCATTATAGGTCAGGTCCAGCTCTCCCACTATAAACTTCACCGGAACCTTGATCTCAGCACCATTCCACGGGGCTGTCAGTTCCCAGTTTCTGAAAATAGCAACACAACTGTTAACTAAGAATCGATTACATCTATATACGTTCTTCTTTTCAGTAATTAGAGGTTGAATTAATATGACATACAGATCCAGGTTTCTGTAGTAGTTTAATCCTCCAGTGAAGCCATTCTTCTCGTATTTGGTGGCATAGTATTTACATTCTTCCTCAGACAGCCATGAGGGTAGCACAATTGGAGCATCATTTGGATGCCCAAAACCTTTACCCTTTCGGAGATATAGTGGTCCAGGATTCCGGTATGTCAGAAATTCTTTCAGAACTCTCTCTGTTCCAATTTGTGCAAACTCAGCTTCTATATCTCCAGGCTCCTGTGATAAACATCTTGAGTAATTAAGGAGAATTCCCCTTTATTTGCTTCATAAGCTTAAGCTTCCAATCTCGAGGGAAGTGACTCACAGAATAAATTTAGCTTAGTTAAAGAGACAGTAAATTAAACATTGTGGAAACCAGAGATATTAATAGGGCTTAGGATGTGATAAAATAATGCGTTGACGGCATGACCCATTAATTAATACATGTTGTAATTCAACCACTATAGTACAAACAAGTTGGAATTTGGAGAATCAGACCTGGAATCTGCAAATATAGTAGTCAGGTCCATAGGTTGCTCGTAAGGATTCAAGAGGCTTTTTAGTGGGGTTTCTGGGAGTGAAGGGGACGCTCAAGTTAACCAAAGCCTCGACTCTGTCAGGGCGATAGAGACAGAGGTTCCAGGCCATCATGGCTCCCCAGTCATGTCCCACCACAAACACCTTCTCTTCGTTTTGGGCTACGGCGTCGAGCAGCCCGATAAGGTCGCCGACGACGTGGAGGGAGGTGTAGGCGGTGGCTGTGGCCGGAACCTCGGTGTCCCCGAAACCTCGGAGGTCGGGAGCCACACATCGGAAGCCATGGGAAGCAAGGTACGCGATCTGGTGACGCCACGAGAACCATAGGTCCGGGAAGCCATGGATGAACAGGATCAATGGCCCTCCACTACCCTTCTCTGCTATGTGCATGTTTATCCCGTTCACCCTCACGTTTCTGTGCTCTATCTCCTCCATCTCCAAATTCTCAGCTCTCTCAGCGCTCAATTTTGTGTCTACACTCCCGTCTCTGGATAATATCAATCGCTTTATAATACAAGTGAAATGATTGCCCATCTTGGAGTTTCTTTTTCAGCTTGTCAAGACATGCCATCCGTCACGACATAATAATGTACGTGTCAAAAGATAATTGTGTTTCTATATCGTTATAGTAGCGAGAGAATCACGTTAACATTTCCCTATACCCCGAGTCTTCCATATTCACTTTCTTCCTCATTAAGGTCGAATCTCGAATAACTTTATTGAGGCGGTTATAATTTAATATTTATTCTTTATACTTTAAAAATTAAAAATTTTATTTCTGTATCTTTTAAAACTTTAAAAAATAGTTTCCAATATTAATAATCTAAACAATTAATTTGGGATATATGACACTAATTAAAATATTTATATTAACATTAAACACTATATCAATGCCACATGAACGCCGCACATAAATTAAAATGCTAATTAGATTTTTTTGTTACAGTGCTTTTTTTTTTTCTTTCTTTTTTCTCTTCTAGTTTCTCTTTTTTCCTTTGCGTTCTCAGCGCTCAACATTCGGCAATTCCACAATCTCGCTGAGTTCAGAGGACTCTGATACTTCCGACGTGAAGGGGTTGTACGGCGTCAAATTGGACCATGGCAGCGGCGGCGGGCTGGATGTTGCACAGGGCGAGGGTGAGGGGTTTCGGAAGCAGGGAAGATATTTGAGGAAAGTTGAGAATGGCGAATTGGCCTTTGATGCTGAGGGCAGCGACGTCGTGGGCTCGAGCGGCCATTTCGGGAGTGGCGAAGGTGCTTAGAAAGATTCGCTATTTCTTGCGGGGCTCGCAGATATTGGAGACCCATTTGCCCCAATTTCGCATTCGGACGCCACGATAGGAGGGGTGGTGGCTGGAGGGGTCTCCGTCTCTGGGTCTCTTGCGTCGGATCTGTTCTGTGCTATGTGACTGAGACTCTGAGTGTGTGTGTGTGTTAGAGAGAGAGAGAGAGAATGGCGCCACCCATTTGCCTCAAGCGTTTTGCTTGGCACAAATGATTTAGAAGAGTTATTAGTTGAAATTGTTGTATATGTTACTATTACCTGTATTAACGGCGAAGGCAGTGAGAACGTGAAGGAGAAAAGAAAAAACAGAAGGCAAAAAAAAAAATACTGATCATGCGGACGAAACTCCAATGTACATTTAAATTTGTGTGATGTTTTATGTTGATATAAGCATTTTCAAATATTTCATACTAATTGTTGATTGATAATTGATTAATTTTAATGATCATTTTTTAAGATTTTAGAAATTATAGAAATTAAATTTTTTATTTTTAAATTGTAAGGACTAAATACTCTATTGAATGAAATTATAGGACATAAGGTATATTTTAACTTTTAAAAAATTTGATCCATGACCCCTCAATAGAATTCATTATTTGTGTTGAGCGCGCTTATATATATATATATATATACACACAAGTGAGAGGGGAATTGAACAGAAAAAAATGAAATGTAAATTAGAAAAATTTCAAAAAACTTTATACTAAAACATTTGCCATGTTTAGTATGAATTTTTCTTAGCGATTAGGCTTTGCGAGCCGGCTTATACATGCGTGTATTTGAGTGGGGTTAAATACGAGTTTTTGGCCCGTTTCCTCAACAGGCAGGACTTGCAAGCTAGCCTTTTTTTGAATAATTTTTTTACATAATTATATTATTTAATATATAAATAACCTTACTTTATTATATTTTTATATTTTATAATATTGAATTCAATAATTATATTAAATTTGAATATGAAAAATTTTGTAATATTTTTAAAATAAATATTGAATTTCAAATTTAAATATAATATAGTTAATTTATAAAGAAAATATTAAAAAATTAAAGTTAGTGATTATTTAAAAACATTAAAGAGGTAATATTTTACATATATAAATTGTATTTCAATAAAAAAATAATTTAATTTTTTACTAAAATAATTTTAATATTATATTATTTAAATTAAAAAAAATTTAAAAAAAAACCCAACCCTCAAGCCAGGCACAGACAAGCCTGTACACCAGATT
Organism: Biancaea sappan; assembly: GCA_037074585.1. NCBI lineage: Eukaryota > Viridiplantae > Streptophyta > Magnoliopsida > Fabales > Fabaceae > Biancaea > Biancaea sappan. The sequence goes on along the minus strand of CM073491.1, from coordinate 12,491,288 downwards.
CCAAGCTTGTCAAAAAATGGATCGACTCATTTTGACAGTGCTAGTTGGACTTGTCTAACCCATCTAAATGGTGAATTGAGTTGTAAAAAAGGCAACTCGTTTAAAATTAAATCAAATTAGCTCAACTTGAGTAACTCCCAGTTTGATCCGTTTTTATTTTTATAATTTTTTATTGTGTATATATATATATTAATTATAGTATATTATAAAATATATATTAGTTACAATATACCAGGTCCAAAAAATGTAAAAATATTATGATGATATATATGTTTGTTCTTCGGCTTTCCAACTGGAAAAATAAAAACATGATAATGAATCGAAACACAGAATTAAAAATATTAATATTCTTCACTCATATTGTTCAATTTGAGTAGTACAAATGAAAATTCGTCAATTTGAAGGTTTAACCAACCTAAGTAAAATTAGCTCAACCCAACCATTCATTTGCTTCCTCCCCCCTTTCAACTCCTTAACTTGTAAACTCACTTGAGGTTCCCCACTTCTTGCTCGGCTGCTTCCCCAAGACACTCTTTGCTAGGGTTTTTTTGAGACTCGAGCCCTTACTCGCCCCCTACCTTCTTCTTCTTCTCCCCCTTTCCTATGCAAGAGAGTTTCCTCTCCTTTTATGGAAGTTTTCCTTTTCTTTTTTTTTTTGGGATCCCTCCTAAACCTTCCCCACGCTACTTGCAGCCGTGTACGCGAGAGAGAAACAAGATTCACATCTAAAACCCCCTTCTATCCCTATCCCTCTTGCAAGCATATCCCCCGCCTATTAGATCGAAGATGACACTGCCAATGGAGGTTTTTCCATTCGCCACGATTTGGATCTTACGGCCTCCTTCCCTACGGATCTTACGGCAGCAAGAATCACTGGTGGATGAGGTAGTGGAAGAAGATGTGAGAGTGGCCGGAGATCTCAGCCAGAAACCTTCATCCCCGTTGAAGCAAACTTTATTGATTTCAGCGCCGGCCACCATTGACAGCAGACCAAGAAGGAAGTGTGGATATCTTGCTTGGTGTCATGGGTGAACCCTAAAACATCGTAGGCCCACATTCATATGTTGGAGGAGAGTTTTTTTTATTTCCTATTTATTTTTGTTAGTTTTTGGGCCTTAGCAGCCCATTAGGGCCTTTGACCATGTATCAACTTGTATTTTATTTGAGTTAGTAAAAGACTAACTCTAAACTAGGGTTACGGATGTGTTGTCTCTATTTAGTCTTATAATTCTACTGTATATGCCTAGTACTAATTTTTAGAATATGATATCTTAAATCATGTATCGTTCTCTTATAAGTTTAAGCTTGTAATGTATTTGACTATGTTTAAGACCTGGTCTATCTTATGTATCCCTGACTTGATGCCAATTTAATGGAATTGATATCTAGTTGACAAAAAAAATGGATTTTTTTTAAAGATGGAATAGACGAGATCGTTTAACCCGTCAACTTGTTCTTCGGAAGGTCAAGTTAGCACATAGCTTCCCTCATTCATAAATGAGCCAATCCGACCTGGCCTATTTTAGAGCTAACCTAAATGGATCAAATTGACTTGTTTTAACTTATCTACCTACAAGGTGGACTACCATTAGAATTACTTTCTTTTTTAAGATTGTATAATATGAAAGTAATGGTTGGAACCCAAGAGGGGGGGTGAATTGGGTTTTATAAATTTTTCACAAGAATTAATTGGAAGTTAAAATGATTTTCTGTAAAAGTACAATGCTTAGGATAATAAATACAATACAGAAAATCAATGTGCTGTTAAGATAAATAATTATAAAGATCAAGGAATTAAAGAATAGATATCAATATGCACAAATTAAAGAGTAAGGGATAGAGAAAGCAAACTCAGAGATTTATACTGGTTCGGCTAATCCAAGCCTACATCCAGTCCTCAAGAGACCACTTGAGTATTTCTACTATAATTGCAAGTTTAATCCGGGTACTTGCAAACCACTACAACCACGCAAATTCGATCCGGGTATTTGCGAAACCACAATTAAGAATTTATGAATCCGGGCTCCTCCTCAACCCAAAGCAAGTTCTTCCAACATCGGTACTTGCGAACCTCAACTCAGAATAATATATGTGTTGATCAAAATCAACAATACAAAGAAACTCTCTCTAAAGAGTAGATGAAAACAAATGAAGCTCTAATAACTCTAATGATAGAGAATATGAAAGATTTGGCTCAAGAATGCTTTCCTTTCTCTCAAAGATGATAGAAGAAGTTAATATCACATTGTAGGACTTTGTTCTTGCTCAAAATCGTGTATCTAAGGTCATATATATAAGATTTTATAAAACTAGCCGTTATATAGCCGTTATATAGCCGTTACAGCATTTATAGTGCAGTCCAGATTTTGAGCTTTTTTTAAAAATTCATAACTCCCTCATTTGAACTCCGTTTTAAACAAATAATATATCGTTGGAAAGATCTTGGAGTCTAGTTTCAAATGAGCTAGTTTTACTCAAAAATTATTTTTATTTTAAAAGATATAATCAAAATACTGACTATAGGTCAAAACAGAATAATCAACTTTCAGTTTTTCAAACTATATTTTAAATAGTCATATATTTCTCATTTGGACTCCGTTTTCAATAAATAATATACCTTTGGAAAGATCTTTGAGTCTACTATCAAATGAGATTAAGATACTTAAAAAAATAATTTTTCGTTTATGAGATATGATATAAAGAGTGACCAAAGGTCAAAAACTAACTTTTGTAAAATTTCATATCTCACTATCTTTTTGTTCAAAATAATTGAGCCAATGTATGCAAATCTAAATCATTGAGTTGCACAAGTATACTAGCCTATATAAAATATACCTAATGTAAACACATAGGCTATCTTGATGCATCCAAGCTTCCAAGACTTCAAATCTTCTAATTCTTCATTTCTTGGAGCTTCATCCTTGCATGTTGTTTTCCTTGAGTGAAGCATGATATTGCTTTTCCTTGTTCTTCAATACAATGCTCACTCTTCTTGTTTTGAACCAACCTATAAAATATATCTTACTTGCAAACCCAATGGTTAGTTTAATAGCATGATTCAATATATGCAACATACATATTAAATAACATAATCATGCTTAAGTACTTGTAGCATATATATGATAATTAATCTTTATATATATCAATGCTACTATTCAAATACATTTGTCATCATCAAAACTTATGGCATATATCCTTAGGGTCAACATAATATATCTCAAACCAAATTTGTCACGCCCTAAAATCCGAGCACGTGATCAGCACGGAAGGTGAATTCTACCTTACCTCCATAAGACTGATTCGACCATCGATTCCCACAAACATATTCGTTTTACATATAAATAATTTCTGCCCATAAAATACAACGCTTTTTGAAAGAAAAGAAAACTTATATTTTATTCATCTTAAATAAGTATTTAAAAATATTCATCATTGATGTTTGCATAAACATTCTTAAGGTACTTTACAAATATATCCTAATACCATCTACCTAATTACAGAGCATTTCTAGATTTATACAATTTATTATAAGACCTAAACATTATACATTTACCCTAAACAAATGAGAAAGTAATCTTAGCGTGAACGTCACGGAACTATAAAGTTCTCAATATCTGAAACTAAAGACAACAACTACTTGAGAGAATCCTACCACATTCACACACAATATAGGTATACATATACATGCAGATACATATTTGATCTAACAATACAGTTATCTATATTTTGGTGTACAAGATATTTATCAAGACACACATATTGAAATCACCTTACAATCATTAACAGAAATATTCAAGATCAAGTCAAATCACATTTCAAATAATTCATATAATTCCAAATTAAGTTTCGAGACTTTTTTTGGGTCCCATCCATATAAAGTGGCTGTTGCCCCATGACCCCATCCGCATCCTCTCTTATTTCGCTCTCACCCTCAAATGGACAAATTTGTAATCCAACCTTATTTCACCTCACCTTTAAAATGACGAATATCATATTCAATCATGTGGTCAACAGTGGTTTCATTCCACCCTTATTAACTTCTGCTCCTCCTTTTTTTCTCCCCACATAAGGACCTATCCCCATAACGTCTGCCATTAATCACATTACACAAACATAAGCAACCACACACATCTAATTTCATGACAATTTCATGATATTTATCATCATACATCCTGACTTTATAAATGTATTCTCATGCTCACAAATTTATAAATGAAGTCACAATAGTCTCATTTTCATATTTCAATGCATAACATGAATGCATCAACTTCATGTCACACACACACACATAGTTCACCTTTAATATATACAGAAAATAAGCAAACAAGGTAAGGTAAGATCTCTCATCTCGATTCTAAGCTAAAATTCTACCCTTCAAATCAGAGAATAAATGCCAAGAAATTCATCAAAGGCCTAAAGAACAAGCCATGCAAAGAGATAACACCAAATTATAACATAGGTTATTAATCATCTAACTTTGTTATGTTTTGAGGCTAAAATCAGAACCAAACTTTAGAAAAATTTTAGTATTAATCCATAACTCCAAAATTATGAAATTTGATATAAAGCCTTATTAGTATGTTGAAATACTATAATAAAAAAATCATAATTTAATTCTATCGTTTGACTCCTCTAAAAATCCTATTATTGACCAAAGGTCAGAACTGTCCAAATCTATATAGGTTATGACTTTCTATTTAATAAGCCTACCAAACCTTAGCCAAATGCTACAAAATTTGGTAGACAATTAGTATGAGGTCTTATCTAGGTCTCATAAAATTTTCAAGTCAAAATAAGGTCGTTTAGTTATTACGTAAAATCAAAAATTCACACCTATTTAAAATTCCTCTACACTAAATAAAATGTTGTTTCCATGTTTATTTGACCAAGCAAACTAATTTTGATGAGCTTGAAACTTTCCAGATTAGACTATCACAATAAAAAGAATCTCTCTACAAAATTTCATGAAGTTAGGAGTTGATTTAGTCATCCAAAAACACATAAAACCATATGCATTTAAAACTGTCATATATTCCCTTCACAGCTCCTTATTAAATTTTCCTTATTTCCTTTACTTGATTTAAACTCATATTTCACTTCAAATAGGTCCATAGATTAAGAATATATTTTTTTCTAAAATCAAATCAACCCCAATAAACTTTTCAATATTTTCAGTTTAGTCCCTATAGTTTACAATCATGCTTTTTCCCCTTAGATTTTTCTGTCATCAATTCATTTTACATGCACTAATAATATTTCTAGAAGTTTACAAAATTTTACCCAAAATTTTCAATATAAAAAAAATAACCATTGGAAACAGAAATAGTAAACTCAAACCACCATAAAAATTCTCAACTAAAGAACCTTAATACAAAACATTTACAGTCAAATTTAAGAAAGATTTAAGCTTAAAATTCAGTTTGGGAGATGAATAAGGCATCGGTACCAAATCAAAGATTTATTCAGCAGAAGAATCATTAGAGAAAGGAAGGAAAGCTCTCATTGTTGAACAAACTAGAGTGATCGACGGTGGAACTGATTGCTGGCAAGACAACCATGGATGATGGTTGATGAAGACGAATCCCCCACTCATGCTGAAGATGTTGTCTCTCTCTCTCTCTCCCGATATCTCCTCCACTGTACGCATAAGGGGAAGGCTTCTTCAAGAAGCCAAATCTTTCATTTTCTTTTTATTCTATGGTGGATGATGACTCACAATCCACCACATATTTTCCCCTTTTTTATTTAATTATTATATATTATTTTGTTATGGCTTCTTAATATTTAGCAAGTCTGAGGGAAAAACCCATGAGTCTCCCATTAACTCTCCCTTTGCTTAAATCTCATTCAACTCTCTTCCTTCAGTTTCCTATATCACTTGGGTCCTTCTAACATTCCTAATATTTTATATTTCCACACTACTTAATTAATTTTTCAAATAAAATCCTTAATAAAAATAAATAAATATATCCTCATAATTAATTTGCCAACAAACTTTTAAAAGAACATTAAATATTCATATAAATTCTTGGAGTATTACAAAATTAACGACCAAAGACCATATTAGAAACTTCTGAGAAAACAAAAAGGTATGCACATATAACTCTGTTTCCTTTGCTTCTTGTTTCTCAACTCATACTTTCACTAAATGAATCAACCTACATGTATAATCTATGTTTTATGTATATAGAGTGATGAATTATGACTAAACCTCTTTATCGGATTTGGATCCGATCATATTCTTGTGGGAACATAAGAGTCATGTTTCATAAATCTAGACTATTCATCTCATATTGAATAGTCCAAATTAAAGAAAATAATTAAAAAAATAAGCCTTATGACATACTTTTATGTTTTGATCTAGACCATCCTATTGGATATGAATGGTCTAGATAGAAAATATAACCTTCGTATTCATGTCAAAACATGAGTTTGTGTCTCATTTGTGTTCTCAATATTTTCCTTTAATGGGATTATAAAAGTGAAAATTTTAGTTACCCAATTAAATGTGACGTCATTTTTTTTTCACGTGGCATGCTTTGTCATGAAAGTCTTCACAAAAGATTATTTGTACAACTCGTGATTCATGAGCCAAAGGAAGAGATTCTAGACTAGCCAGGTTGGTTCGTTTTTTAATGGGACAACATTATGTTGGGCTAGCACACAACTTTCTTTTTTACTTTTTCTTAGAACAAAAAATAATAAAGAATAATTCATTTGGTTGTGAGAGAGAGAGAGAGAGAGATATATATATATATATATATATGAATTTAGGGATTTGAAACTAAAAAAAAAACTATTCTTTCTCTTTTTTTTTTTGAATTATTCTTTCTTTCTTTTTTTTAGTTTTATCTTATTTATTAAGATAAAATGATTATATAAATTTAATATAAAATTATCTTCAAATAATGTCTCTTACTCCCTTTGTATTATTCAACTTAACGTATATTATTAATATATATATATATATATATAAAGGTCACTCACGAGTTAGGCAGGTCCACCCCTTAAGCAGGGTAAATAGATCCAACCTGCCAGGTTAGACTAGTTTTGTCATCTTTAAGGATTTCTTGCATCAAACATTTTCCTCTTTGAATTGGTGGTTTTTCTTTTTCATATTGATCCAGCATTGTGTTTTCCCTTCTGTTTCTCTCTATCCATGGATGGAGTTTGTGTTGGTAAATCGCTTCGATAACCTTCGGATAAACATTACTATGTTTTCTTCATATTTGGTTATGTTGGTAATTTACTAATTTCCTCGACTGATCATTCTCCTCAAGCCTTGGGTTCTTATTATTACCAATATGTGCTATTACCATAAGAGAAAACAAATTGAACTAGATGATTTGTGTGGTTTAGTTTTGATATAAAATAGGTTAATGACGAGACTTCAGAGTAGTACGCGAGTTTGGATTCATCTAGTTTTATTTCAATTCCACGTTTACTCCAATTAGAACAAGGGATATATGACGAAGGTGCTGGATCAAAGTGAAGAAGAAAAACAACCAAATAAAAAGGGAAAATGTTAGGTGCAAGAGGTAGTGTTGAGACAGACTGGACCAATTCCTTCAATTTGGTTATGAAATATACGATTGGACTAGAACAGGGTAAAGTTGCCGATGGACCAATTTGATTTCAGCAAAGAGTAAGGTTATATTATTGTGACTTATATTTAAAAAAATTTAGGCAACAATATACTTCATGTCCCTAACGTTTGCATCGATTTTCATTTGTGCCTCTAATGTTTGTTTTTGGTCAAATACGTTCCACATATTTCATTTTTTTTTGTTGCAAATATGGATTTTTTTAATACCGTCAAAGAAACTAACAGAAAATGTTGACTGAGTTGCTTTGTGAAAAATATCATCTGTCATGTCACTTGCCACATGGACCTGTCATCTGAAATTACAAAAATGCCCTTAATAATAATCAAATGAAAAAAAGAAAAAAAGGCATATGTCCTTTTCTCTCCCTCTGTCATGTTTCTCTCTCCACGTCAGTTTGCTAAAGAAGCCGACCCTTACCTCCTCATTTTCTCAATTGTTCTCTGTGCTCTCTATTGTCTCTTACCTCCTTATTCTCTTTGTTTTTGCATTTCATATTCTCATATCTGCTTTGTTGCCGATTATAAAAACAATGAGAGAGCATAGAGAAAGCATTTCAGGCTCTCCAGTTCTTCTTGGTCACTAATCATCTCTCACCACCTCACTCTTCTATATAAATATACTAGCCATATACATATACAAGCAAATCCCTTCGATGCTCTGTTTGATTGTGAAAGAGAGGGAGAGTGTGTGCGAAATGCAAGAAGGAAGGCAATGATGGAAGCCTTTTCGTCTCATCTTTCTCTCCATCACGAAAAGGCAGTGATGGAGAGAAGGATGAGACGAAATTGTATATGGAGAAAAGGAAGCCTTTTCCTCTTATTGTTGCATGTTATAGCCTGTTGTCTCTACGACTCTACCTCATTTGCTTCTTCCCTTCATGAGCCCTCCTCATTCCCTCATTCGCCACCCCTTCTTCTTCGAAATGGAATCCAGTGCTTGTTTTAATTTGGACCTTCAGATTTCATATCCAACGGTCCAGATTTTAATGTCTTTTTATAAAAAAATAACCAAAATTGCTACTTGATATTTAAACCATTAGATATAAAATCTGACTGCCCAGATTAAGACAAGCAAGGACAAGCACCAAATCTAGATTGCTCTTCTCCTTTTAACTAATTTCAGTCCCTTTTGGAATCTTATGCCTCAATTTTCTTTGATTCCCCAACTATGTTACAAATAGATCCAATCTAGTTCTATTCATGCTAAGGCAATCTATTTGGACAATCGTACAGCCAAGATATAATCACGTCATTCATTGATTTTTGGTTGCACTATCATCTATCCAATCAACAGTTGTACACGGTTGGTTTCGTAAAAAATAATACTATTACTTTTAATTGGCTAATGTATAATATCCCTAGTTGAATAAGATAAGGCAAAAGTATATATCATATCCCAACATTTATCACAATTTTCATTCACGCCTCTAAAATTTTTTTGGGTCAAATATGTTCCATATGTCTTAATTTTTTTTTAAATATGCACTTTTTTTAACACCGTCAAAAAACTAATCAAAATGATGATTGGGTTGGCCTAATGGCAAATATGATCTGCCACGTAGAAAAAAATGCCACGTCACTTGACATAGCCAATAGGATTGTGACATGTGGCATATGAGTGACTTTGAGGAAAAATCAATCTAGTGCATTTAGGAAGAGTCAAACCGAGACTTCTTGGGAGTGAAGGGTACTTTCAACCACTAAGCCACTGAACACATTTAACATATAAATGCGAAATTTAATATATATATATATATATATATATATATATATATATATATATGAACTTCTATTATTGTATTCAAAATTCAAAACAATATACACAAATTATTATATGTTATAAAACAATAACAAATCTTATAATATGAGAATATGTTATTATTTTACATAACTCATTTTAAATTATTTAAAAATTTAAAAAAAAAATTAATAATAAATATTATAATATAAATTTAATTATTATTCATACTTAATAAAATTTAATTTTACATTAAAAAATAATTATAACAATATGTTATACTTATTAAAATTATTCTATAATATAAGATTTGATATTATAATTTTAAATAATAATTAAATTTTATAATATTTATATTTTATTAAAAATAATTATAATTATATACTATGCATATTAAAGTTATTTTATAATATAAAATTTGATATTACAATTATTAATAATAATTAAATTTTATAATTTTTGAATCTTATTAAAAATAATTATAACAATATGCAACGCATATTTAAATTATTTTTTATATAAGATTTGATATTATAATTTTTAATAATAATTAAATTTTATGATACTTAAATATTACTAAAAATAATTATAACAATATGCTATGCATATTAAAATTATTTTTTGATATAAAGTTAATTTTTATTTAGTTTAAATAATAATTAAATTTATATTATAAGATTTGTTATTATTTTTTTTAATTTTTATATAATTTAAAATGAGTTATGTAAAATAATAACATATTCTCTTATTATAAGATTTGTTATTGTTTTATAAAATATAATAATTAGTGTATATTGTTTTGAATTTTGAATACAATAACAGAAGTTTCTATATATATTAAATTTCGCATATAAATGTTAAATATTGTTAGTGACTTATTGGTTGATAGCACATCTAACTTCTAAGAAGTCTTAAGTTTGATTTCTACCACATGCACTTGATTGATTTTTCCTTAAAGCCACCTTTATGCCATATGTCATAATTCTATTGGCTATGTAAGTGATGTGGCATTTTCCTCCACGTGGTAGGTAATATTTGTCACGTTGGCCAGCCCAGTCAGCATTTTCATTAGTTTTTTTTACAGTACTAAAAAGAGCATATTTGAAAAAAAATTGAAATATATGAGACATATATAATAAAAAAATGTTAGAGACATGATTGAAAATTAGGATAAACATTGGGGACATGACATATACTTTTTCCAGAAGATAAAAGATTAATTTCTTTGACAATTGCTAAGTACAATGATTGTTAGTGCCAATGCAACCACTCCTAATATGACCAACCAATATTATATGGCTAAAATATATTTCAATATTTTTGTGATTTCATCCATTTTTTTTTTTAGATTTTTGTATGATGTGATTTAAAAATTAACATTTAGGTAAGCTTTAATTTAAACAATTAACATATTAGTTAATTTAAAAATTAGCATCACTGTCTTCCTTCTCTCCATCACTGCCTTTTCCTCTATCACTGCCTTCCTTCTCTCCATATACAATTTCGTCTCATCATTCTCTCTATCACTGCCTTTTCATGATGGAAAGAAGGGTGAGATGAAAGGCTTCCATCATTGCCTTCCTTCCTCCTGCATTTCGCACTCTTTCTCTTTCACAGTGAAACAGAGCACTAAGGGGGTTTGCATGTATATGTATATGGCCAGTATATGTACATGGTGAAGTGAGGTGGTGAGAGATGATCAATGACCAAGAAGAACTGGAAAGCTCGAAGTGATCTCTCTGCTGTCTCATTGTTATCATTATTGGCGACAGATTAGAAATGAGAGTGCAAAATGAGAGAATGAGGAGGTGAAACATGGAGAGAGAAACACAATGGAGGGAAAGAGAAGGACAAATGCCTTTTTTTTCTTTTTTTTTAAAATTATTATTAAGGGCATTTTTGTAATTTTAGGTTATGGGTTCACGTGACAAGTGACGAGGCAGATGATATTTTCTACGTGGTAGTCCAATCAAGGTTTTCTGTTAGTTTCTTTGACGATGTTTTTAAAAAAAGGCATATTTGCCAAAAAAAATATGTGGGATATATTTGACCAAAAACAAATGTTAAGGGCGTAAGTGAAAATCAGTGCAAACGTTAGGAACATGAAATATACTTTTGTCAAAAATTTATCTAAAAATTAATTTTAAGAAATGTTAAGCCAAAAACAACTAAAAATTACTTTCATCCAAGTGAAATTTTAATGACAAATGTGGTTTATTTTGACCACTTAATATGTTTTGTATGTATTAAATATTAATAGGCTTGTCAAAACAGGCTCAGCCCATAACCCACTTTCAAGGAGGGTTAGGTTGGCTAAAATACAACCTATATAAGACTGAGCCTAACTGGGGCCCGGATAACACGTGGGTTATCCTGGTTGAACCTATTTTCCTCTTTTTTTTTAATATATATCATATATACTCTACAAGAGCATCCTTCCCCTGACTCCCAAATTGGCAAATCCCAATCCTAAATTGGTTCTTTCGCCTCTGTTGTCATCTTCGAAGATCGTTTGCCTCTGCCATTGTCTTGAGTTTTCTTGATCTTCGTCTTCCTCAATTCCTTCTCCTTCAAATATGGTTTTGGTGCCTTCGACTTCGAGTTTTCTAGATCTTCCTCTTCCTCGGTTCCTCCTCTTTCAAATATAGTTTGGTGCTTTCGATTTTTCTTGATCTTCCTCTTCCTCGGTTCTTCCTCCTTCAAATCTGATTTCGGTGCCTTCATGCGTGACTAATAGCGAGAAGTGGTCTAACATCTAAGAGGTTGAGCATCGATGGTTGATTTTGTTGCTGAACCGATGGGGTAAGAGTAGGAAGAAGTAGAGAGAGGTAAAGGAGAAGCATGAAAAGGCAAAAGTAGAAGAGACGTTTAAAGGAGAAGCATGATGAGTGTCACGCCCCAAATCTAGGAACATGATCGACACAGCAGTGGGCTCCACACCACCACCATAAGCCTGACATTACACATACTCAACATAACAACTTTAATAGATTATAAAAATTGAAGCATTTCCATTTGCATTATTAGCGGAAGTAAATATAAACTTGATCTTTAAAACCCTATCACAACATTTACCAAAAACCTAGGAGTCCTATTTATTGTAGAGTGACTCGACAATCCAGACGTACTAAAAAACATCACTATTAACCCAAAACTGAAGCGAGTTGTGTACTCGGAGACTCTGTTATTCCTTTTATGGAGACACATCTATCATCCTGCAAGAGTACACCAAAAAGAAGGGTGAGTACAATAGATACTCAGTGAGGGAGAATAACACTAACCAAAAAATTATACCATGTACACTGCTCATAAGAGTGGAAACTTGCACAGCATCCCACTCATATAAACCACCAGACAAACCTGATCCTTCACTATATAGTCAACTCGATTAGTCAAAAGGAACCCGACCACAACAACAACAATATGTATAATCATCACTAACCAAATAAAGTATGACTTTATATGTATACACTCAGGACATATAAACATAAAGTTTTAAATTATTCCAACAATAAATTTTTATAAGTGAGAAAAAAGGGGCCACCGAGGCCAATTCACAAAGAAGGCCACTGAGGCTAATTCACATTACCCTACAACAGGGTTTTAATCTGGGTAGCATAGGCCTCCATATTACCTTACACAAGGGTTTTAATATTCATTACCTTTCTTCCACATAGGTGACATCTTCGAGTGTGGCATTCTCGGGGGATAAGATCACTTAGCTACGTTGCGCCTTATTGCCAGACCGTTCCACTGACAACTTACTGATGCACCATTCCAGCATCTTAGGTCTCTTAGACTCATTTGGCCCCATTGGCTTCTAATAATATTTTAGGGCTCTTCCCTCAATACATCCTCTCTATCAATTGGGGTCACCCGTATTCATAATGAGCACACAGGTCTCTAATTGAAAGTATATATATAATTTACTTCGAACCATCACAACATAAAGACAAAATAAGCATAACAGAAAATAACCAATGTGTAGGTGATACTTGCATGCATTCAAACTTTATGTATATAAATATGACCATCATAAAACATGAATGAAATTAACATGACAAAGAGAGCTCCATCCACATTATACAATACGTCACATGATACTTACTAACAATGTTGTAATGCAATAGCCCAAGCTAATAGTTTTAAGCTAATAATGTGGGCTCATATACATAGTTTGCAATTATGGGGAAATCACTTATTCAAAATAGAACATTTATCAATCTCAGGTAAGTTGTGTACCAAACCCTCCATGGACTCAAATGTACACATGCTCATGTCAATAGTGGAGTTCAAAAATAATCATAAAATAAAAAGATATAAATATTTAAGAGCAAGAATGATTTAATATGGTCCATCACATGCGTCAGTCACAAGATTTCATTGAGAGTTTTCCATCTCTAGGTGTGCCATTATCAAAGAACATCGTTAACTCATGAGATAGAAGTTTAATGCATTAAGATAAATTGAGGTTTTCCCACCCAAAAATATAACTACTATTCACAATAATGATATTAGCCTACACAACCCAAGAAGTGTCACGACCCATTTTCTAGGCACATGACCGCACAATGATTAATATCTCATCACTGTAAGCCTTTCGATAAATTCTACCCACAAGTAAAATTATTAGTCATTATCTCAATATTCTCAAAATACCATTCCTTAATAAATACAAAGAAAATACATCAAATTTTTTTAATTAAAAATAATAGATTCTCAATACAAAATACATTATCATACTGAAATACAAGCCAAATACCAATCCCCTGACCTAAATTTCCTAAACGGTTACAGAGCAACATAACCTATAACAAAAGAGGGGCCCACTCGATAACGGGAAGGTCCAAAGTGATTTACTCCTCTAGCAGATGTTCTTCGCTGGCAACTTGATCTGAACAAAAAAATTATACAGAGAGTGTGAGCTTTTAAACTCAGTGAGCGAATCGGCTTCACGTTAATAAAATTCAAATACATCGCCAGTTATGCAAGTATATCCGAAGGCTCAAACTCAACCAATAAACATAGTTAGAAATTATATACAATAAGATAAAAATCCATCCAATTCAACAAACGTTACTAGTACTCATCAATGGCAATATATCTCGGAGAGCGCACATAGGCCGGCTCACCAATTCTGTATATTTTCGCCATGACGCACAACCTCATCCTCTTAGCTAGGGCGCCTCACGAATCTGTTACAGATCCGGGCTATATCCCTACTAAGGAAATCGTTGTCTCCACACTCGTTGGTCAAGACACCCTTTAAACCGGGTTTTCTGCCTTGCCTTGAGAGGGGGTACTGTCCCGCTCAATCACAATCAATAGCACAGTATTTTATATCATAATGAAAAGTACAATATAATATTCATCCATATAACAAGTATAGTATGTAACTATATTATAGGTTTATAAACCATAAATCAAGATAACAATTAAACTGTTTTTTAAAAAGATTCAAACTTTACATTATCATGAAATACTTGTTTCGTCTTATCCATACTTCTGGATTATTTCCCAGATTTGTCACTCTGAATCCAGTTACCCCTATGAATCTTGGGAGTGTACTACGACATACTTTTTATCACCAGTAATGCTAAAACTCTATTAAAACGGGGTCGTTCCACTTACCTGGATTCCGTACGAGTATCGCTTCTCTAAGTCGTTACGGACAAGAGTACCAAGGTGAATTTCAATGTTCCGCTACGGAGATTTTCATGAAATATTAGAGAAAATACGTTAGGATTGTTTTTGTACAGATACTGTTCATACATACACTACTGTTCATACATATGGTTACTATTTATACGTATGATTACTATTCATACGTACGGATACTATTTATAACAGAAATAGAGAATACAATCTGTAAAAGAGTACACCAAGTAAGTTCCCAGGAAAGAGTGGAGGGTCACAATGGACACACTTAAAAATCAAGTCTTTCCTTAGCCAGAACTTTCCTAGACATGTATTCTTCACAGTTTACATTCTATTTCGATAATCAGAGAATTAAAATAACATATAGACGGCTAAGGACAATTTTTCTGATGTGGAAGATCAGCCAAAGCCGCAACCACAGAGCATACTTAAGAAAATAACTTCTAAAATTTGAAAGACATAGAAAGGGCATAGCATCCTTACCTAAGCTGAAAAGGAAAGGCCCAAAATCTCAGAAGCCTAGCGTCGGAGCAAGAGAAACTTAAGGAGAGAATAAGAAAAGTTGAAGGTGTGAGTTTAAAAGTGAAATGGAAAGACCTATTTATAGGAAAAGTCAATGGTACTATTTGATACTATGCACTAATAAAATATTCAATTTACTATTCATAAAAATGATATTTCTAATAATGCAATTTACTGTGCAATATTGGAAACTTAAAGGGAAAACTATCCTTTTACCTTAAACTTTTAAGTTTATTTTCAAATCAGTCCTTTCATTATAGTCCCTGAGGGTATTTTCACACATACAACGTCATTTTCTCCTACAAACTTCTTTCTAGTTTTCTCTTATGATCAAACCACATCTAGTTCTTGACATTTTGATTGTATAAATGAACAATACTGTATACATAAATAGTATTATATAGGTGAATAGTACAGTATACTGAAATAGTAACAATAGTTTGTAAACATGCATTTATATTTTTTTTTCATTCAAGAAGGGTTTTCTGACCCCATCTCATACTATCATCAACATGAACCTTATCATCACCATAATTTTAAAGAAGGGAAATTCGTTTCCAAGACCCTTTGAATTGTTCTCTTTCCATAACACTAGAAATATGTAAATTCATCGATATATAATTCATTCACACAAAAAAAAGGTATTAGGAGTATGAAGATTCCTTCACCTTAGCTCGAGCTCCTCAAAGAAGTTCATCTCTTTAAGAGTGGCTTTGAAAGTTCCAAAGTTTCCCAAAGAATGTTCAAGACACCATCTATTACCAAAGGATCAAGGCTACATGAGAAAAGAGTCAAAATTCCACACTTAGCATACATCAGGAGGCTGGCATCCCTTTGGTGGCATTGGCGCCCTGGGTACCAAGCTGCAAACCTTCAAACACAATTGCGGGTTCATATGTTTTTCAGTCCAACAATCATCATTTTCCCCCCAAATTTCTTTATGGGCTTTCATTCCTAATGTTTTAGGATTACTTTGGCACTAATTTCTCAAGTTAAAACCAACTATATAGGCTTGAATCATCCAATGACCCTCATATACCCTAACTTTCACCAATAACACCTTAAACCATTTTGATTTAATTCCCTGCAAAATCATCCTCCTAATTCATTGATCTTTCCTCATCAACTAACATTTTAACACCACGATCTCACATTATTAAACTCATAGGAATATTCAACAGCATTTTCCCCAAATTCTTCATCTAGAGCTTGGTGTTCTTGAAAGAAGAAAATGAAGAAGAGAAGAAGAAGTTGTTTGAGAAAAGAACCTTACCTCCACGAAAGATTAAGATGATTGGAGAAGGAAGAAAAATCTCAAAGCCCTTGAATGTGCATTGGTCAGCCGAAAGGAAGGAGAGACGCATGAAAAGGGGAGGAGGAAATTGAATCAGGCGAAAGGAAGAGTGAGCATAAGTAAGTATGTGTGTGGGGCCCACTACTCCCTCTTTCAAGTTGGTCCCTTTAGGTGGTAAATTTTGAACTAGGACTTGCAAAAGAGTTGATAAAATTTTTATTTCACAAGTAAGGCACTCAACCACACTTTCACATAGATACTCTTCTTTGCAATACCTTTCTCATTAAAATGCTATGATTTCAAATCATTCATTTTAGTCCCTCTCAGTGTCTCAACACCCGCCTTAGTCTCAATCTAATATTTTTAAATTATCGGATTCACAATTTCATCCTCATGATATTCACCCCTCCCCCCCCCCCCCCAACAAGGTTTTTTGCTATTCAACCATTTTCCCAGGATATTTCATATTTCTTTTTCTTTTTACTTTAGTCCATGAACACACCCATTATACTCCAGCATAAGTCTTTCCCTTTCAGCAAAAACAAAAATTTTCCCTGCCCTCGAAATATTCCTCAAAAAGTTTTAACAAACTAATATCCGAAAATAGCGGATATTACAGTAGGGTAACCATCTACAGAAGAAGCATAACTAGCATAGCATAGAGAGAGAGAGAGCAAGAGAGATAGAGCGCATATAGAGGTCTAATTCTGCTTGTGGGAGGGAGAGGAATCAATAAATAAAGCTTCAAAAAAAAAAAAGGTTTGCGAGCTAGCTCTTTAAGCCTGCCAGCCTACACATAGGTAGGTCAGGCAACTCATTTTCTAGCCTGTTTGAAAACGGGCTAGCTCGGCTCGATCCATTTTTTATGCAAACAGTTTTGACAGGTCTAAACATTAATACAAACAAATCAATAGTATGCTTGTATGTTGGAATTCACGTACTGAAAATGAAATTGACTGTTTTTCCCATATTTTATTTGTTGTAATCCTATTTTCTTGGGAATGTCAATTCTCTCATTTGAGAGAATGGGTACTGTTTAGCTTAGATGAAAGAATGAGAATGAGAAGTTATTTCACCATCGCAATCTCATAAAATTTAATATGTTATTGTGTCATATTTCACATCATGTAATATATAAAAAAAATTATTTGCTAATTTTAGCTTAATTATACTTTTAAAAGTCATATATTTTTTTTATTACATCCCAAAAATAATGAGAAAAACTCGAGCGCTAACTTGAGCGTTGTAGTTTTTGAAATTATTAAATGATAATAATGTAGTTAAAGAAACACATATTTTATCCTTGCTTTTAAGAAATTATATATTCATAATATTATTAAGACTCCAAAAGAAATGTAAATGCTCTGGTTATTTTGTGTTTTTTTTTTCTAGCGAAAAGAGATAAATTAACAGTGTTATTATATATAATATTTGTATAATTTTTTGTAGCAATGAGTACTATAGTTATTAACTCATAATTTGTTTTATTTTTACACAAAAAATTAATTTTTCCTTCCCTTTCTTCTAACCAAACATAAAAACAGAAATAAATTTTCCATTTTCACCAAATAGTTCTAGCCCAAGTAGTTCACGGGAATTGCAAATGAGGGTTGGACGTTAGATATAACTGGATAACTAACAGTGCTGCTTTTGCCTAGAACATTTTACGATTTAAAATTTAACTGGTTAAATTATGATTGTAATGAATTTATATTTGACAGGAGAAATATGTATATATCTTTTTTAAAAAAGGTTACAAGTGCAAAAGCAAAACTGCAAAAAGCATCAGAATAAAACGAACACTATACTATACCCTTCGACTTTCGTCGTTTTCCACGTTTATGCAAAGCGTGTGGCTTTAGACTAAAGGTGAGAGAATGAGTTGTGTTCATTGGTGCAGTGTGAATTATAAATTATTGACTCTCGTTCAAAATTTGGATCACATTGATTGGGCAATAGCCCAAGGCCATAAGCCTTGCTCGGATGAGCCCACACGGCAGCATGCGCAGTGTCGTATATGCCTTGCTACTCGAGATCTCAGATCAGATGCAACTGACAATGGCACACGACAGCTTACCGCAGAAAACGACCTTTGTTTAATTTAATTAAATACTAATAAACAGATCAGATTGCCAATGCTATGGCCGTTACTTAAATTTTGGAATTTTCCTCTCAAACCGCCCCGAATTTTCGGAATGGGATTCTTCCTTCGCGCAAGAAGAAATTTGAACCACTGGATACAAAATCTGGACCGTCGCATTCAACGGTCCAGTCCGTTTCCCCATTTTTTCCCATCACGCTCCCTCCTTCCCATCACTGTGACACTACTTATACTTTTCTCAAAGACATCTGTGTAACTCCCAGATATGTGCATCTTCAACCTCTCAATACGTCGCCGTTTGGGACCCCATACCTTCTACTCAACCAAATTCCATCCCTTTGTTTGCACTCGATGCTTCTTTGAGTTGGTTGCGTGCGGCACACAGGTAGCAGCAGACTCACTATGCTGTCTCTGCCCACTTTCCTTTTCCTTCATGGTTGTTTAGGCAAATGGGTCCCAAATGAACGGACACAATATTTAGTGCTGTAATAGTAGCGTCAAAGTCTAACCAAGTAACCCTCATGGCCCTAGCAACCATGATCCTTTTCCAGCACCCAAAAAAGTGATCATTTTTTTATTACAGAAATGCTGAAGAAAGTGCACTAAACTTTGGTCAAAGAGGACGAGATATTACTAGCATTTTTAATTCAAAAAGAAATAAAAAATCCAAGCACCCAACAAGCAAACACCAAAAGGAAGATCCTGGCATTCTCCAGTGGAACAACCACCCCAATAAAAAGGGGATTACATAAACCCACATAATGAAACCTACACATGAACAACCTATAATGCTACAATTAGCAGTTGTAGATACCGTCGAACATAGTTTGAAAGAGGTGAGTGCTTGTTCAAGTGACCAAGTATATGGGCATGGCAGAGGTAGACATCCTCTGCTGCTGAAGCTGATGCTGCTCCATTGTGAGCTCCCGAAGACTCAAGTAGGGAATATCTACCTCGCCCTTCACCAGTGGACCAGCGGATGGGCGGTTAGTGGTCCGGTATGGTGTGGTTGACCAACTTCTGCTCTCCGTCAAGTACACGGGTCCCGACATGGAGGCCCTAAAAGCCCGAGCCCTGGCTCGGTGAACGTCGTCGTCTTCCACATCATGTTGATCCCTGCGGGTGCTGTGGTGGGTCCACCTCCACTTGAAAAACAGGAGGGCGTTTTTCCACCACCGCTTCCTCTTCGACTTGTGAATCTTCCTGGAATCATCCTTGGAGATGGGTTTCTGAAGCTTGAAGTGTATGGAATCTATGGATCTTGCTGTCTCCCGCTTGTGCTTCATAGCTTCCTCCAGTACCTGCTTTTATCAATAACAGTTAAATGGGTTATCAGACAGGCAGCCGAAAAAGCAGAGTCAAAAGAGGAATCAAAGAGACGGACCTGAAAGTAATCAATCTGGGGGTCAAAGCCATAGTCACTAAAGTGCTGTGGCTCTGGCATAGGAAAAATTGGGGACTTGCTGGACATTTCTATTTGTTGTGGTTCTGAGTTTACTTGCTATATCAGAGCTGAAAACAGAAAGGGGTCAGACTTCAGAGGAAATGGAGGATATGGGAACAGAGAAATGGATGAGGAAATGGAATGGAGAATTTTGGGGGCTCAATGAAGGAGGAAGAGGCCGTTGGTGTCGGTAGGCCCTAGTAAATGCGTTTCACATCTTTTAGACTTCCAATGCTAATGCTTCCTTCAGTTTAACAAACCCCTTTATTTATTGTCTTTTGTCACACTCTTACACATGAACACGCAGGCATGAGGGAAGGCAACCGCACTCATGGTTACAGTACAAAGTAAATAACCCAGCCATTATTTTTCTTTGAGGCTAAGCAGAAAACTAAGATCTTCTTACATTGATACCTAATTTTATATAACTTCACTTGTAATCTATTGCGTTCATTGGTACCTTGAATTATTTATTCTTATTTGCCGGTCGTTTTTATATGACGCTCCCTTTCTCTCTCTATTGTTTTTGTCATACTTTATCAGCTCTCTTTGGGTATATCGCTTTTTATCCTTCGTTAACCTTTTTTTAGAGATGGGCATGTTTGGCCTAATGGTTGGATAATGGACAAGTATTGTGCAGCGCTAGTCACGATTTTTATCCTAATTATTTTAATTATGTTGGGTTTGACTTGAATTTTATGGGTGACCCGGTTTGTAACCCGACCCACGACCCACGACCCATTTGTCTCTATATATATGAGTGTGAGGGAATTCATTGAAAGAGTGATTGATGTAATTTCTCTCTGTATAGCCTCCGTCAGAAAATAATACAGATATTCTCTCTGTCCGTGGACGTAGGTCGCATTGACCGAACCACGTAATTTCTTTGTGTGTTATTCTCTATCCTTCTCCTTGATTAATTGCATTTCAGTAACCTAACAAGTGGTATCAGAGCTTTGGTTCATTTTTGGTTCGTCGGTTACTGTAGCACGTCCGAAAATTTTCAGATCCGGCTCCAAAATTTCAGATCTTGCCCCGATTTGGTTGATTTGGAGCATAGGAGACCATTCTCTGCATCTTTGGTGCGTTAAAGAACGTCGGAGACCAATTTTTGGTGGTAAGAAAATTTTCAGATCTAGTTTTAAATCTCAGATCTAGCTTGATTCGCTTGTTTTTTGGGAAAAAGAGACCGTTTATTGCATTTCTAGTGCATTGGAGATCGTTTTTCAGTTGTTTCGGTGAGTTTTTACGGTTGCGAGTACTGTTCATCGCCGGAATCTTCATCGGAAGTACTGTTCATTACCGGAATCTTCATCGGAAGCACTGTTCATCGTCTTCTACGGCGAGGCACTGTAGCACGGTCAACGGTCAACGGTACTATTTGGTCAAAGTTACTGTTTGGTCAAAATTGCTGTTTGGTCAAAGCTGTTGTTTGGTCAAAGCTGCTGTTTGGTTAAAGCTGCTGTTTGGTCAAAAATTGCTGTTTGGTCAAAGCTGCTGTTTAGTCATTGTTGTTGTTTGGACCAAGTTTTCTGTTGCGATCGTTATTGTTTCCTCGACACAGTTCCGGTAAGTTTATGTTTAATTCAGAAAAGAATTCTGAATTTCTGTGTGAATTTACTGGATTGTGCTGGATTGAATTTCTGGTTTACTGCTGTGAATTTTGTTGGACTGCTGTGTTGAATTTCTGTTAGTGAAGTTCTGGTCAGTTTGCAAGGTTCTGAACAGTTTTGTGAAATTCAATTTCTTATTGCGAAATTTGCTAGTAATTTATCTGCTGTTGTTTGAGAAGATGTCGACTCATAAATTCGATATTGAGAAGTTCAATGGATCGAATGATTTCACTTTGTGGAAGGTAAAAATGAGGGCACTTCTGGTTCAGCAGGGATGTGCAGTGGCATTAGAAGGAGAAAGTAGTCTACCTAACACGTTGAAAGAAGAGGAGAAGAAGGAAATTTTGGCAAAGGCTCATAGTGCATTACTATTGAGTCTGACAGATGAGGTGTTGAGAGAAGTAGTTGATGAATCAACTGCTGCAGGTTTGTGGAAGAAATTGGATGATAAATACCAGAAAAAGTCTCTCACAAACCGGTTATATCAGAAGCAGCGTTTGTATACCCTGCGGATGACAGAAAATATGCAGGTAAAAGATCATCTTGATAATTTTAACCGAATTATCCTGGATTTACAGGGTGTTGGGGTTAAGATAGATGATGAAGATCAGGCTATCATTCTTTTGTGTTCTCTACCAAATTCATATGAGAACTTTGTTGACACTATGTTGTATGGTAGAGATAGTATCTCTGTTAATGATGTCAAAGATGCTTTGCAGTCTAAAGAGCTGAAGAGAAGAGTCTCTAGTTCTAATGAGGATGGTGCAGAAGCAGGTTTGTATGTTGGCAGAGGCAGAGACATTAAAAGGGATGATGGAAAAAGAAGCAAGTCACGGTCTAAGTCGAGGAACAAAGGAGGACCTCGATGTTATCACTGTAAACAGAAGGGGCACATCAGGAAGAATTGTCCACAGAGGAAGAAGGGAAATGACGAGAAGGAACCGAATACCAGTGGTAGTGCTTCGGTGGTGCAAGATAGTTCTGACCTTGAAGAAGACATTGATGTTCTCACAGTCAGCACCTCTGGTTCTGCAAATACTTGGGTCTTGGACACAGGTGCATCTTATCATATGACTTTCTCACGTGAACTGTTTACTTCTTTCAAGGAGTGGAATGGTGTTGTGAGGTTGGGTGATGATGAACAGCTCAGTGTTAAGGGCAGTGGTTCTGTGCAGATTCAGATGTATGATGGAATAGTCAGGACGCTTGATGCTTGGTATGTTCCTGGTCTACGGAAGAACTTGATTTCTCTTGGTACTCTAGACAAACAAGGGTACAAGTACTCTGGAGAGAATGGACAGTTGAGAATTTCCAAAGGTGCTCTGGTTATAATGAAGGGTAAATTGCAGCATGGCATTTACTTTCTGATTGGTAGTTCTGTGATGGGGACAGTGGCTGTATCTAAATCTTTAGGGAAGAATGATGATTATACAGAGTTGTGGCATTGCCGATTGGGACACATGAGTGAGAAAGGGCTGTCAATTCTAAGTAAACAAGGATTGTTAGAAGGAGCAGAAACTGGGAAACTGAAATTCTGTGAAGTTTGTGTTATGGGTAAACAACGCAGAGTTAAGTTCAGTTCTGGGAAGCATACTTCTACGGATGTTCTGCAATATGTTCACTCAGACTTGTGGGGTCCTTCTCCAGTTGAATCTCAGGGCAAATGCAAGTACTTTGTTACTTTCATTGATGACTACTCTAGAAGGGTTTGGGTATATTTTCTGAAATCCAAAGATGAAGTGTTTGGGAAGTTCAAGGAGTGGAAGACCATGATTGAGAAACGGACTGGAAAACAGGTCAAAACACTCAGAACTGATAATGGGTTGGAGTTCTGTAACGCTCTATTTGATGAATTTTGCAAGAAAGAAGGTATAGTGAGGCATCGCACTGTACGTCATACACCACAGCAAAATGGAGTTGCAGAACGTATGAATCAAACACTGTTGCAGCGTGCGAGATGCATGCGATTAAACGCTGGCTTGCCAAAACAATTCTGGGCTGAAGCAGTTAACACTGCTTGTTATCTGGTGAATAGATCGCCATCTACTGCAATTGATTTTAAGACTCCTCAAGAGGTATGGTCCGGTAAACCTTCTGATTATTCTGGCCTGCGTATATTTGGTTGTCCTGCTTATGCTCATGTGAATGATGGTAAACTAGAGCCTAGGGCAATGAAATGCATATTTCTAGGGTATGCACATGGAGTTAAAGGGTACAGACTGTGGTGTACTGAAAAGGATAGAACTCCAAAATTTATTATTAGCAGAGATGTAACTTTTGATGAGTCTGCTATGTTTGGTCAGAAGGAGGAGCTTGGTAGTCATGCAGGTAATAATGATCAAGGTGCCAACCAGAAGGTGAAAATTGAAGTTCAAACTTCAAAAAGGGTTATAACAGACCCTGTACAGCAGCCCAGGGAAGAAGAAGAATCACAACCTATAGCAACAAGGAGGGAAAGAAGGGAAATCAGAAAACCTATGAGGTATGCAGATTGTGTTGATATAGTTGATGTTAATTCAGTTGCTTATGCCTTGGCAGTAGGTGAAAGTATTGATTCTGATGACCCGAGATCATATAAAGAAGCAGTTGAGAGTAGAGAAGCATCAGAATGGCTGGTTGCAATGAATGAAGAGATGCAATCTCTTGAGAAGAACGAAACATGGGATCTTGTACCGTTACCAAAGGGAGTGAAACCGGTAGGATACAAATGGGTCTTCAAGAAGAAAGAAGGTATTCCTGGAGTTGAACCAGCAAGGTTCAAAGCACGACTTGTGGCAAAGGGTTTTTCACAAAAGGAGGGAATTGATTATCATGAAGTTTTCTCCCCGGTTGTGAAGCATAAAATCATTCGTGTCCTTTTGTCCATGGTAAGTGTTTTTGACTTGGAGTTGGAACAACTGGATGTGAAAACTGCTTTCTTACATGGAAATTTAGAGGAGCAGATCTATATGTCACAGCCAGAAGGATTTCTTGATTCTGAGAAGAAAGATCATGTATGTTTGCTGAAAAAGTCCTTGTATGGTTTGAAGCAGTCTCCTAGACAGTGGTACAAGAAATTTGATGCATTCATGACTTCCCATGGTTTTCTGCGTAATCAGTTTGATAACTGTGTCTATTCTAAGAAACTTGCAGATGATTCTTATATTTATTTGTTGCTATATGTTGATGATATGTTAATTGCTGCAAAGAACAAGGTTGAAATTGATAGTTTGAAAGCCTTGTTGAGCAGTGAGTTTGAGATGAAGGATTTGGGTGCAGCCAAGAAGATACTGGGCATGGAGATTTGGAGAGATAGAAGTGCAGGTTTACTGTATGTATCTCAACAGAAATACATAGAAAAATTGTTGCAGTCTTTCCAAATGAATAATTCTAAGCCGGTTAGTACTCCGTTGGCGGCACATTTTAAACTTGATGCTAGTACAATACCTACTACAGCTGAGGAAAAAGGGTACATGAGTTCAGTGCCTTACTGTAATGCTGTTGGAAGCTTGATGTATGCAATGGTGTGTACTAGGCCTGATCTGGCTCATGCAGTCAGTGTGGTAAGCAGGTTTATGAGTAATCCTGGGAGAGCTCACTGGAATGCAGTTAAATGGATTATGCGGTATCTCAAAGGTACGAGTAATATTTGCTTGGTTTATGGTGCTGATAAATCTAATAGTGGCTTGGTTGGTTATACAGATTCAGATTATGCTGGAGATCTTTTGAGGAGGAGATCCTTAACATGCTATGTCTTGACTCTGAATGGATGTGCTGTCAGTTGGAAGGCAACACTTCAATCTACAGTTGCCTTGTCTACCACTGAAGCAGAATACATGTCATTGGCAGAAGGAGTTAAGGAAGGTATGTGGTTACATGGTTTGATTGATAGTCTGGGGTTAAATATTCAGAGACCTATCATTTATTGTGATAGTCAGAGTGCATTAAGTTTAGCCAAGAATCCAGTCTACCATGAAAGGTCGAAGCATATTGATATCAGATTGAATTTTATTCGAGATGTGATAGAAGACAAGAAATTATCCATCGAGAAGATAGCCACAGCAGATAATCCAGCAGATATGTTGACA
Source organism: Biancaea sappan (assembly GCA_037074585.1). NCBI lineage: Eukaryota > Viridiplantae > Streptophyta > Magnoliopsida > Fabales > Fabaceae > Biancaea > Biancaea sappan. The sequence goes on along the minus strand of CM073491.1, from coordinate 12,465,245 downwards.
AAGGCTCTACCTTCAGAGAAGTTCAAGCATAGCTTGGACTTGGTGAATGTTTGCATTCCATGAAGCCCTACAGGGCTTGAATGACAGAGATGAATTTGTACTTAGTTCTGGTGATTTGAGAGAATTCAAGTCAAGGAGGGAAATTGTTGGGTTTGACTTGAATTTTGTGGGTGACCCGGTTTGTAACCCGACCCACGACCCACGACCCATTTGTCTCTATATATATGAGTGTGAGGGAATTCATTGAAAGAGTGATTGATGTAATTTCTCTCTGTATAGCCTCCGTCAGAAAATAATACAGATATTCTCTCTGTCCGTGGACGTAGGTCGCATTGACCGAACCACGTAATTTCTTTGTGTGTTATTCTCTATCCTTCTCCTTGATTAATTGCATTTCAGTAACCTAACAAATTATAATTAAAATTATGATAAAAAAATACATATAATTACGATTTTAATTATAACTAGATGTAAGCTGGATGTTACAACACTTTTATAGACGTTGGAACTGATCGAAATTCGAATATTACCCATACACTTTTAACGCACAAAAGTTCTAGTAGATAATTCATAATTGAGTTTGATCGGTCACTTTCTGTCCAAGATGCAAATAAGCCAAATTTTGTGATAAAATCTTTCAATAATATATATGTATAAAATTCTTTTATTGGAAAATACTCATAATAATCACTTTTTGGTAAGCATTATTGGGTCAAATGTGGAAGCAGGTGGCGGTCGTTCCCAAAAGGGTATATGACATATTACACCAAATTTTATAATATGAGCAGCGTGGGATCCACGACTACTTACTGGGCTGTTCTTATGAATCACAAGACGAGTTCACGGGTATGGATTCAGAATTGAGGTCACAGTCTCACTTTTGAAGTTTTGAGTATCGAGCCCTCTTCATCTGTCAAACTTTCCCTCTTCAGTTTATTTCTAACCTGACCAACACATTAATGTCACGTGGAATTGGAATTCAAGCTGTCTTACGTTCTCTTATCTAGTTTGATCTTTTAATTTTTCTTCTTTTTTGGCTAAACACCAGGCTATGTCTTGGAAGCTCCATTCATGTTCAATACATTTGATATCTTATTAGATGAATTAATTAAGCTTCATGGCCACGCTTAAGACTTGTGGATCCCACCACCCTCTTGGCTTATTGTGAATAATAGAAAAACAGATATAGTATTTGTTTGGAAAACTTATGGTCAAACATAATTTAAACTAACTATAGTTTGTAGAATGTAATTTGGATAAACTTATATTTAAGTAAACGTGATTTATGTTTAAAAAATAATTAGATAAATTTAGGTTTAGGTAGACCATGAACATTATTTATATCTGGATATTAGTTTATAAAAGTACTTTTGAATGTATAATTATTAAAAATGACATGAATTTTATATTTCATTATTTCATTTACCTAATGTTTTAATAAAATGCACTTTTTTTATTTTTTGTTCTTTCTCTCAAAATTACTAATTATTCACTAATTACTCATTAAATTTATTTTTAATTTAATTATTTTTAACTAATTATAAATATAATTATAGTGCTCACAAATTGCTAATCACAAACTAAAATATTAACTAACTTTATTAATTAAGTGACTATCTAATTTTTTTAATTACTAATAGCTAATTATTTACTAATTATTTTTTAATTAATCACCCATTACTCATTGATTACTAACTAATTATCAATTAATCAATATTTACTAGTTAAATTCCTATTTATTTATATACTAATTACTTTTTTATTAATTAATAATTTATTAGTAATTACTTAATTACTAAATAATCATTAACTAACCACTAATCATAATTAACTAGTTAACATAACTTCAATTACTCACAGCCCATAGTTCATAGTCCTAGCCCAATGCCCACACTGGAAACCAACAATAAAAAATAGAACAAACATCATCTTCTTAAGTGGACGGGTCATGAAAGACTCGACTTTTTGACCAATTAAGTTTCACACACAAAGAAGCTAGAAAGTAATTTTTCACCTGTCTGAGCTTACTTTGCATCTTTACGACGGCCCAAAGATCCAATAAAAAATGAAAATGGTTAAAAATGGGCTCACACATTAATGGAGAAAAAATAGGGATAGAGGAGGCCAATTTGGAGAGAAAAAACATACCAAAAAACATAAGAAATGGATGAAAAATAGGTGAAAATCAAAAGAAATGTGAAGGAAAGAACAACATATGAACAAAGAGGAGGAAAGGAGGAAGCCAACACATATCAAGTTTTTTGACGTGAATTGCAGCAAAGGGGTATTTAGAGAAATTTGAAAACAAAATGCACCACCAAATCACGTTTATAATAATCCCTAAAGCAACTCATTGGAGCATTGGCCATAATCATGGTTAGAGCAAAATGATGATCATGGTGGCAGAATGTGAACGACTCCCAAACATCTCAAAACTGAGCAAACCATTATTAATGTATGTTTGAAAAATCGTTAGACAAACGTGGTTTGGACAAATTATAATTTACAGAACGTGATTTTGATAAACTTAAGTTTGGGTGAACATGGTTTATATTTAAAAAATAATTTGATAAACTTAGGTTTAGATAAATTATGAACTTAATTTATATTTGGACGTTGGTTTGCAAAGGTAATTTTGGATGTGTAATTATTATAAATGATATAATTTTATATTTTATTATTTCATATACATTTATTATTCATTTTTCATTCATTTTATTGTACTATAATAAATTATATCAATGTTTTCATAAAATACATTTATTTTATAATTTTTATTGTTAATTAATTTTTTAATTAAAATAATTTATACTTAAATTGATAATTAATTACTTATTACGAATTAAATTATTTAACTAACTAATTAACTTTTTAATTACTAATTAATAATTAAATTACTAACTTATTATATTTTTCTTTTCTATAGCAAAATTACTAATATCTAATTAAATTGCTAATTAATTATTAATCACTACTTTAATTACCACTTAGTGGAGTTACCCATGAAATGTTTATAAAACGAGTAAATCCAATATATAATAGACACCAGAGAGGCAATCTCTATCTGCAGGCTTGCATGGGTTCCATATTTTTTTAACTCGAAGCATTCATTAAATTATCCATCCATTAAATTAATATTTGGAATCTAGTTAACAGAGAAGGTTAATTAAATTAGATACACTTTTTAATAGTATTTCTGAATGAATTGTAGATATCTAGTGAACCCCCATTTTTGCCCTAATAACTTTCTTAGGCCCAAATTAATTACCATTTATGAAAGAGGGAGTGAGTCGAGAGAGAGAAAAACATAGCAAGCGGAGAGAGAGAGAGAGATTTGAAACTGACAGAGCGAGAGGGAGAAACAGAGCAGAGATAGAAGAGAACAGAGAGGAAAATGGAATGACTAAAATGAAAACTTTGAATTAAAAGAATTAAGAGTAAATAACATGAGGACTAAAGTGAAAAGGAAATATAAGGACCTAAAAGCAAACATTCAAAGCAAACAAAATATTATAAGGACCTAAAAGTAACAAACTAAGTTAGAGGGACAAACATGAAAAATGAAATGAGACTACAATGAAAATGAAGTTTCAAATATAGGGCCAAAGTTTAATTTTCCCAAAAATTAAAAACACCTTATTTACTTGTTCTGAGCTCGACTATGGCTTCCTTCCCCCTTCCTCATGCATTTTGCAGTCTCCAGTTGGAATTTTGATGGTTTGAAGAACTGAAAGATCCATTTTTTTTCTTTCTCTTGATGATTTGTTTTTCATTCTTCATGCTCTATTTTTTGTTCTTCCAGCTCCTCCTTTTGGTTATCCCTTCTTCCCACGGTGTGTTTTGAGGAACTTCAAAGGTGATATGTTGGTTGAGGGATGAGAAAAGTGGTTAATGAGTAAGGGAACTTCAGATGTGTTTTCTCATTCTCCCAGCTCCAACTCTGATTTTTGGCATACTTTGCAGAGGAAAAAAAAAATGGGATAGAAAGGACGAGGGAGAGTAGGGGAGGAATATGACTAATAGACTCATACTGACATAACATGTGCATGGTTGGTGGTGAGAAATTTGAATACTAGCTTTAGTAAACGATTAACAATAAAAATGGTCAAACCCTAAACAATGGGCCTAAGTCCAAGTTATCATTCCACTTTAAAAGCCCACAAGTTTCTTCGTTTGTCGGTTGGTGCTTGTATTTGTAATTTTTGTCCCACAAAAACAATATTGACATTTATCTCTTGACGTAAGAAAAATATTAAATTATTAATTTGATCTTTAAAAATTTATGTTTGTTTTAATTTTATTTTTGAAACATGATATCTCAATTTAATATTTTAAAATAAATATTTTTTAATTTAGTCATTTTTATTATTAAATTTTGAATTTTTTATTACTAAATTTTAAATTTATTATTGTCAAAATATACGAATGATAAAATTAAAAAAATATAATATTTTATAAGTAAAATGGAGTTGGTTATTTATTTAGGGAACAAAATGAAATAAATATAATTTCTCAAAAATTAAATAAGTAATTTAATTTTTATTTTTGAAAAAAAAAAAGGCGCGCACACACGGAGTCTTGACAGCTACATTGTTCACCAATTAGTTTATATTTGAAATACCAAGCAATCTTGTATTTTGTCCCAAAGAATAAATAAATAAATAAAAGTACCAATCTTGTATTTCGTTTAAACAATTTGAATGACTTATGATTATGCAGATGTATTATCGGTAGATTAAACAATTCCTTGTATGAACGCATGATAATTGTGATTTGGGCTTTTGTAACAAAAGACATTCGTATTGTGCTTTGCGCAGTCTCAGTTAATAGATACTTATCGGACAGCCCTAAATATCTCAATTGAATTATGATTAATGACTTTGAGGGTGTTTCGATATGCGGTTGTCAGATTCAAACGTTTGTTCATACTTTTAAAATCAATTTTACACAAAAATAAACTTATTTGGTTGAGCGGTAAACTTTCATCCAAAATCAATTATTTTTACAAAATTTAAGTTTCATTGAACACATAAAAGAGTAACTTCTTGAACAGAATCAATTCTACTCTGTTTTTTTTATATTATTATTATTTTGTTTCCTCTGCTATCCCTCCTCCTATAAAAAAAACTAAGATTTTGATAAAGAACTAAGAAATGAAAAGGGTAAAAAAAAAAAAGAGAGAGAGAGAGAGACAATACTAGGGTGGGTGGAGGAGATAATTCTGCAGAGAAAAGGCCCCTCTCTCTCTCTCTCTCCATACTTCCAAAATCAATTTTGCACAAAAATAAGCTTATTTGGTTCAATAGAGCCTCTGGCCAAAATCGATTCTTTCAACAAAATTTAAGTTTCGTCAAACGTATGAAAGAGTAACTTCTCAACCAAAATCAAATTCTACTTTGCTCTAATTTTTTTTTTTGCTTCCTTACTATCCCTCCTCCCATAAGAAAATTGAGATTTTGATAAAGAACGAAGAAATGAAAAGGGTAGTTGAAAAAAAGGAGAGAGAATACTCTATGTGTGTGTGTGTGTACCCTAAACCCTAAACAGTGGGCATGTGTGTGGTATTGGTGAAGATGAATATAAGAGGAATGGCCATGTATTGGAGAAAAAAGATTGATTATAAAATATTTTTAATTTAAATTTATTTATTTATTGATTATAATTTTTATTTATGAAGCGAGATATGAATTTATATTGTCAAATGACTCAAATAGTTGATTAATGATTAGTTAAATTGAGTATAGAAGTCTAATTTATTAATTTAGATATTTGATTTGATAGACTTCTTAATTTGAGAATTGACAATTTGATAATTATGTAAATATAATTATATATGACTTTTGACTTATTAACACATTAATTATTTAATTTTCTTCTTAAATTGTATAAGTGAAATTAAAATATTTACATAGAATAAGAATATATTTTAAATCAAATATTAGTATTAATAGTTACAAAATATTATTAAAATATTAATATAATTTAGTTGATTAATTTTGATATGAGTGATATTAATAAGGAAAATGAAATAAAATAATATTAAATTAATACATTTTTTTAGTAATTATACATTCAAAAGTGCTTCTATTAATAAATATTCAAGCAAAATCTATTTTTTAAAATTATTTTTCTAATAACAGTTTCTAAACATATTACGTTTATGCAAATCTAAGTTTACTCCAAATCAATTCTAAAAATTAATTATACTCAAACCTAAATTTATTTAACTGTTTTTCAAACATCCCCTTAAAATTCGTGTGAACCTAAAGAAAAAAAAAAAGTCAAAGAAGATGCATGGTAAGAAAGAAGGATATAAAATTATGAATCGTGGTATATCTCAAATTTATTTTTTGTTAAATAGATGATGTGAAAAATATCAAGGAATTACTTAATGAGAGAAGCAGGAACTTATGTCAGGACGCTTTGTTATTTCTAATTTAATTCCTCTTTTTCACCCAAAAAAGAAAAAAGCACGAAGCATGGTGATTGGTGAATGAATGAGAAGGGTTATTTGAAAATTAAAAGAAGTGCGGCGTATTTACCGTGGTACTACTAATTTAAAAAAAATTTCCGCGTATAGTAACTATTCAAAAGTATTTCCCTATATACTAACTTTTTGACTAATTCGACCAACTCGTGGTCGAATTCAGTGGGAAAATGTAGCAAATTCGACCAAGCTTTGGTCAAATTTGCTGCAACTTATTTTTTTATTAATTTCAGCATCAAATTCAACCAGGGGCTGGTCGAATTTGGTACCACTTTTTTGAATTTTTTTTATTGAAAATTAAAATTATGAAAAAAATTAAAATTATATAATAAATAAATACATGGTTATTTTATTTTGTACATGATTATTTTATTTTTATATAATATTTAGTTTCATTTTATATTAAAAAAGACAGATAAATTAGATAAAAATAATTTTTAATAATTTGAAAGTTTTATTTTAATTATTATTTTCTTAGATTTTAAGAATATTCTCAAATTTTATATTTTAAATGAATAAAAATATGAAAATATATAAATTGTAATGGAAAAGTAAATATTAAAAGATAAAAAATACCAATTACAATTATCATTAATTAAATTTATTATTATTAAAATGAGAAACAATATCCTTCAATGAACCAACTAATTTTAATTAACGTGAATAATAAATGAACTAATTAGTAAATTATGAAATCATATTTGTTCTAAAAATATTCATGTATATTGTTTATTTTTACTTTATACAAATAATGTTATTTATTTTTACAAATGAAATTATGTATCTATTTTATCATTTATTTGTTAATTATTAAATTGGCCTACATAATTAATGTTTGTATTAAATTAAGTTAATGATATTTTTCATTTAGCTATCTTAAAATTATAATTTATCAATTTATAATATTAATAAAATACATTATTTTTTTATTGTTATGACAATAATGAGATTGTCATTTGTTATTTTATTAAATTAACATATATAATTATTATTAATGTGTAATGGTTTTCATAATACTTTGAATAAAATGTATTTAATTATTGTTAGCAATTTAAAAGATTTAAATTAATATTTTTTAATTATTTGTTGACAATTTTAAGAATATTCATAATTTATATTTTTTTTAAGTTTTAATGACTCAATATGTAACTATATTAATACTAATTTTTGTTTAATTTTTTTATTTTTATTATAGTTTGTAATTTTGTATAGATGTATATCTATAATTTTAATTATAGATTTTAATTTTGTTTATTAAATAAATTTTTTTGTGAAATATTTTTCTGTTTACCCTAAGTCACATATGACAAAATAATAGTTTAACAATTTGGAATGAGAATTTTTTTTAAAATCTCAATAGATAATATAATCGTACAAATAAAATATTATTTAATCTGATTGGTCTGTTAAGATAGGACGAGATGGGCATGTTGAACGATTGTGTCCGGTTTGTCTGCAGATTCCACATCATAAAGGTTACCCACGTTGTCTATAATCCATTGAACTATTAATGTGTGTTGAGTTTGGGCGTCCTTGCTTTCGAGTCATTTGGGGTGAGGCAACACCTTCTATCCATTGTAGACTGGCCAATGTTCTTGACTTCCGATTGGATAAAATTTTTCCTGATATGCTTTCAATATAGTTTCCAATCGAAAAACATTTTTGACCAGTCGATTGTAGTCAAAACCCCACTTTAAACATGCCGCTATTGCATGTTGACATGGAAAGTGCAGAGCTTGAAATTCTCCACAATTACACTTTCCAACACTAAGATCCAGCTTGCAAGTACGCCTAAACTGTCCGTTTAGTTCATCAAGTGATTCTTCCACTTCGAATAAAGACCTTTGTGGATTGAAATCAATCACTACACACCTTATTGCGCGTTCGCGATTTATTTGCAAATCTTTCGTCACAATCTTTGAGAAGTCGGTGTTTTGAGCTGAAATCTGTGCCTGTATGGTCGTAGCTCGTGTTGTGAAATATTCTACTAATTTATATAGGGTTGCTTTTACCAATCCGAGCACAGGCAAGTGCCGCATCCTGAGGAAGATGCCATTCATGCATTCAACAAGGTTTGTAGTCATTTGACTCATCGGAGACCTTCTGTGTCATACGCACGAGACCATTGTTCCAGTGGTATATATGCTATATAGTCTGCTCTTGTGTCACACCAGGTTCGTATAGCTGCTAGCTCTGCATCCACCCGATGGCGCTCAAAATAGTATCCTGTTATCCATATACACAGTCTCAGTTGAGAAACTAAGTATATTATTAGTAAAAAAAAAAAGAACAAACCTATATTAATAAACTTTTCTCGTAAGTATTTGTTGTGCGTTTCTTTTTTGACGTTGTCACCCAAATGACGAATGCAGAACTTCCAATGAGCATATGGTGGTTTCCACCCAGTTTCTGCATCTTCCAAAGCCGCCGACGCACCCTTTCCTCTATCTGTGATAATGCAAAGATCTCGTCGATTCTTAGTCACGTGTGTTTTCAAGTGTGACAAGAAAAATTGATACGCCTCTTTGGTCTCACCCTCGACCAATGCAAATGCAATTGGAACTATCTTTCTGTCCCCATCTTGTGACACAGCTATTATCAATTGTCCCGTATACTTTCCGTATAAATGTGTCGCATCCATTTGTAGTATAGGCTTCAGATGGATGAAAGCATCAATGCACGGCTTGAAGGTCCAAAAAAGACGACGGAAATAAACCTTTCCATTTTGGTTACGCGTTGGTGGGTGAATGTCCAACTTGTACATAGTGCCAGGATTAAAATGACGGACAGCGTTTAACCACCATGGTAACAAATTGTAGGACCGTTTCCAACCTCCGAAAACAGACGACAAAGCTTTATGTTTTGCAAGCCAAGCCTTCTTGTATGATACAGTATAACCAAATGTGTTCCTTATTATAGTTATTATTTGGCTAATCGCTAGATCACATTTTTCAGAGACCAAAGGAGTAATACAAGAGGCTATCAGATCGGAGTCTAGCTTTTCATGATCTTGAGACATTATAGCCGACAGACACGTATGGTCTCCATTGTACTTGGTGATCCTATACGGGTGTGCAGGTGATTTTTTCACTGCTCTGACCCTCCACTCACAGCCATTTCCATAATTCAGGCACCTGTAATCTTCGGTCCCACACTTTGACAGTATTACTCGAAACGTTTGGTGTGTTCGAACAGCATAGAGTTTCACTGCCCGTCTTAAACTAAGGACATCTGCAAACCGCATATCCTTACATAACTCCTATTGAATATTAATAGGGGCCAACGCATTGGTATGCCAAGTGTCGTCGTTTCCCATTCGATCAACGTCAACGTAATGTAAAAAAGTTGATGATGTGTCCGTCATGAGAGTCATGTCCGACGTTGTAATTACGTTTGCGGTATCATCGTTGTCGTCATCGCTGTGATTGTCAAAATTTTCCGGATCGTAGGTTACTATTTTTATTTCATTTGATTAATTTATTGTTACTATTTTTATTTCATTTGATTCATTTATTGTTTCTAATTTTTATTTGTTTTATTAATTTGTTGTTATTAATTTTATTTTCTATGATTAATTGTTGTTGTTATTTTTATTTTGTATGATTAAATTGTTGTTATTATTTTTATTTTCCATGATTTTTTTTTCATTTGATTAATTTCTTGTTACTATTTTTATTTCATTTGATTAATTTATTGTTACTATTTTTATTTTCTATGATTAATTTATTGTTACTATTTTTATTTCATTTGATTCATTTATTGTTTCTAATTTTTATTTGTTTTATTAATTTGTTGTTATTAATTTTATTTTCTATGATTAATTGTTGTTATTTTTATTTTGTATGATTAAATTGTTGTTATTATTTTTATTTTCCATGATTATTTTTTTTTCATTTGATTAATTTCTTGTTACTATTTTTATTTCATTTGATTAATTTATTGTTACTATTTTTATTTCATATGATTAATTATTGTTCTTATTTTTTTTATGATTAATTGTTTGTGAATTGTTACTATTTTCATTTTATTTGATTAATTTGTTGTTACTATTTTTATTTTGTTTTCCATACAGCCTGATAGACTATTAAAAGTTCGTCGACACACTAGTCAATTAGTGATTCGAGCGGACCCCCGCATTGTGCCATATTTGCAACAAGCTGGATTTTACGGAATGTCGCGGATTGAATTCTTTATGTACGATCAAGCATTAGTCACAGCGCTAGTAGAAAGATGGCGTCCAGAGACGCACATATTCCATCTTACACAAGGAGAGTGCACTATCACATTACAAGATGTGGCATTGCTGTTTGGACTCCCTTGCAGTGGACGTGCTGTTGTAGAAGATTCTGTCCTCTCCTGGGATATGGTATGTCTTGTACTATTGGGAGTTATTCCGCCTGAGGGCAAATTGAACGGCCAAAGATTATGTATGACGTGGCTTCAAGAACAGTTTTCAGAGTTGCCGAAGGATGCGAATGAAGCTACAATTGAATAACACGCACGAGCTTATATTTTGCTCATGATCGGTGGCTATCTGATGCCAGATAAATCTGGCATGAACGTATACTTAATGTACCTCCCGCTTTTGCAAGACTTTGAGGAATGCGGGAAGTACAGTTGGGGCTCGGCTGTATTGGCCCACCTATACAGTGAATTATGTAAGGCAACACACCCTACTGCACAGCAAATCAGTGGGTCTATTCATTTATTGCATGTGTGGGTATTTGAACAATTTCCAAGACTAAGGCCGTAAGTTCCAACTCAATCTGATGATGATGGAGAACATCCATGGCCCCCTCCAATAGCACACATGTATGTCATATGCTAGTATTAATTTATTTAGATATGTTTTTTGGAATCTTTTTTCAATTCAAAATTTACATCATTCTATATTTCGGTGATAATTTGTTTAAATTGAAAATTGAACTAAAGATTTCATTTTAATAGGTGGAATAGATTTTTCCTATACCAAGCTCCTGTTGCTCGTGCTCTAGAGCGATACAAGCGCTTGTTAGACCACATGACCGACGATGAGGTATTATCATTTATTTTATTTTTAAATTGATAATATTTTGTTTTCTATTAGTGGATGTGATGCTCATTTTGTTGTTATATTAGGTTATTTGGCTCCCATATGCATGTCAAACAGTCCTAGAATATTGCCGAATTGACCCTGACGTCTGGCGTGCCTCGGTTCCCATTCTAAATTTTCACATAATAGAATGGCACCATCCCGATCGAGTCATGCGTCAATTTGGGATGGAACAACCAATCCCGGTCCCACCGATAAATTTAGGGGATTGGCATCTTAAAAAGTTAACTGGGAAGACTGATACTAACTGGAAGGTGGAGCATGCTGACTTCATCCAGGCGTGGGACCAGTGGCGAGATCAAGTACACGTTGCTCCTATAACACTATCAAACCAGCCACTTGGACCATACTCACGCTATATGTAGTGGTATTACCTTCACACAAGGCGATGGATTCGTGCTTCCAACGCCTGCGATGGATACGTGGTAAAATATAATTTAAATTATTTGTCATTTATTTTAATTAATATTACTTGAAGAATAATTTTGTTTATTGTTTGATTACAGGCTACTCTAGTGCGAGCAATGCGGGTGCACGGTCTCCAAGAACCAACGATTCCTTCGGAATATGTGGTATCGACTAGTGATAATGTAATACCCGTTAGTTTCAGAATATAATTCGCTTAAGAGTATTTTAGAATTTTACAACGTTACTTTAGTTATTTATTTTGGTCATTTTTAATTTTCATATTTAATTGTTCTCTTTGAATATTATTTATGAAAATTGAGTTAAATGATTGGACTGAATATTTGCATCATGTGGGATATATTCTAAGAATGGTGAAATTCATGAAAAAGTGGTTTAAGAATGGTCAATTAGTCCATTTAATGTAAATTGACTGGATGGGTTTGGATGTTGGGTTATGGATACCCATTGGGTTACCCACCTAACCCACCACATTTTAACTCTCTCTCTCCCTTCTAGCTTCATTTTCTCCCGTACCTTCTTCATTCACTCTCTCACAAGTCTCTCAACCTTCAACCTTCCCTCTCAACTCTCCTATAGATTTGGTGTTGTTTTTGAGAATTGTTCGGTTCAAAAGCTTGGTAAAGATCAAAGGTAAGCTTTAATCTCATTATTTTTCTTAAATTTCAGTTTATGTAGAAGATCAGAGGAGGTTTTGTTCTTGAAGATTTTGATGATAATTCATGAATCTTAGTAGTTTAGAAGTTATATTTGAGTTATAATCGGTTAAAAGAGTTGAAATTCTGGTTTTGAAACAAGAAAGGAAAGGATGAATTTTTGAAAGATTTTTCTACAAAAATTCGAGTTACTGTAGCGACCAGAGATTTCGAAAAAATTCTGGAAAATTTTCTTCGAGTACTGTAGCAGTAATGTAGTGTCGGCAGTCAACGGTACTGTAGCAGTCAACGTTACTGTAGCGAACCGACACTGTAGCGAATCGTTACTGTAGCGACCGTTACTGTAGCAATCAGAAAATTTTACGTATTTTCGTGATTTTGTTTCCTTTCTTATGTTTCCTTGTAATATATTTTACTAGGAAATTTTCCTACACAAATTCTAGTGTGGAACAAGGTAAACTTGGACAAACATTAAGGTGAGTGAATAACCTTACTAAGCTAATTTGATATTACTAGTCAAAGTACAATATAAGTCCCATTTACAATATTATTGAGATAATAAGCAATCAATTTTTCATATGGGAGTATAAGATGATCGGTAGAAATAAGAGTATATAGAAATTATTTTATTTCATGGCAATTATACTATGTGATAAATTCTCTCTATCTTATTAATAAGTAAAGATCTACGGGATCTAATACATGAGTATGAAAGGGTTAAAGTCCCATACTACTCAGTGCATATCTATGAAACCTATACACGAGTTGAAAGGGTTAGAGTCTCATACTACTCGGTGTATACCTATGAGATTTTATTCACGAGTTGAAAGGGTTAGAGTCCCATACTACTCGGTGTATACCTATGAGATTTTATTCACGAGTTGAAAGGGTTAGAGTCCCATACTACTCGGTGTATATCTAAGAAATCTTATTCATGAGTTTGAAAGGGTTAGAATCTCATACTACTCGATGTATAAGACAATTAATTATATGAGTAAATGTGGTATTTGTACTTTTGATATTTTATATAGTACAGTTATTTACTTACTGAGTTTTTAAATAAACTCACACTCCCTATGATTATTTTTTCAGATACAGAAAACAAAGAAGAAGAGTATCCGTTGGAAGATTAGAAGCCCCTTGGGATTATTCTCTATTTCTGTCTGGTGGGATACCAGTACTTATTAATGTGGATACTAGAAACGCTCTGTACTTTGTATAGGTCTCCTAGGCTTGCGATGAGATAGAAATATCAGACTATGTATGTCTATATTTGCTTATCAGATGAATATAATTCTGTAGTGTGGAATGAATGATTAAGGTTGAATGTAAAACCTTACAGAATATATGTAAATGACGTATGTTTGAGAATTTTATTTAATGAGTAGTATCTTTTCACATGTTCAATTTTTGGGATGTGACAAATAAGATCTTACAAGCTCTTGGAGAACGAAACATTATGGAACACCCAGCTCCAGTTGCACAAGACATACCGCAGCCATATATTCCAAAAAGGCCAGCCCGAAGCAGGCGTCGTGGAAGGGCGCGAGGGGTACGGGGTCGTCGTGGTGGTCGGTCGGTGTCTTCCGAAGTTGGCCCGAGCACTGCAATGGAGGATGACGCAAGTCCGAGCGCATCTTATCAGACCCCACCAAGACAGTATGCTGAACCCAGTGATGATTCAACTGAAGATGACCATTCAACCGAAGATACTGATCAGGGAGATGATGATCAAGTACTCGGTCGTGGCAAGAGACGTGTCGCTCGGCGCCGTTGTGGAACTGGCTCCCATTATTACTGAATGTATTCTTGTATAAAACTTATTTTATATCCAATTTTTAATTATATTTTATTGTACTTCTTTTTTTTTTTTAAATTTACTTAACATGATATGATTATTCTATAGTTTTTAACAAGATAAAAAAAATTGTCATAACAATAAAAAAAATAATGTATTTTATTAATATTATAAATTGATAAATTATAATTTTAAGATAGCTAAATGAAAAAATCATTAACTTAATTTAATACAAACATTAATTATGTAGGCCAATTTAATAATTAACAAATAAATGATAAAATAGATACATAATTTCATTTGCAAAAATAAATAACATTATTTGTATAAAGTAAAAATAAACAATATACATGAATATTTTTAGAGCAAATATAATTTCATAATTTACTAATTAGTTCATTTATTATTCACGTTAATTAAAATTAGTTGGTTCATTGAAGGATATTGTTTCTCATTTTAATAATAATAAATTTAATTAATGATAATTGTAATTGGTATTTTTTATCTTTTAATATCTACTTTTCCATTACAATTTATATATTTTCATATTTTTATTCATTTAAAATATAAAATTTGAGAATATTCTTAAAATCTAAGAAAATACTAATTAAAATAAAACTTTCAAATTATTAAAAATTATTTTTATCTAATTTATCTGTCTTTTTTAATATAAAATGAAACTAAATATTATATAAAAATAAAATAATCATGTACAAAATAAAATAACCATGTATTTATTTATTATATAATTTTAATTTCTTTCATAATTTTAATTTTTAATAAAAAAATTTAAAAAAGTAATACCAAATTCGACCAGCCCCTGGTTGAATTTGATGCTGAAATTAATAAAAAAATAAGTTACAGCAAATTCGACCAAAGCTTGGTCGAATTTACTGTATTTTCCCACTGAATTCGATCACAAGTTAGTATATAAAAAAATACTTTTAAATAGTTAATATATACAAAAAAAATTTTTTAAATTAATAGTACCACGGTAAATTAGCCAGAAGCGTGCATTTGGTGGTAAACTGTGATTTGTTACTTTGCAATAAAGTAAGCGCAGGAAGAGAAATATCAATATCATTTTCATTTAGGCTAAGCAATTTGACCAACGTCATGCCTCCGTAGAGGCACTTATATGTATAACTCAGAAATTATGAATTTAATAATACCTTCAGCATGAAATATTGAAGCTGTGGGGCTGAAGGAAACTGCAAACCAATTTCCTCCAAATATAACTAAGAAAGAAAACACGTATCATTTTCATGATGGAATTGTGAAGGGTAGTTACGTCATTTGAACCAAACCGCGTCAACTGTGGCGTGTATTAAGTCAATATAACCAACAGCAGCAGTTGCAGCAAATCCATTCCCGATGCCCGCAATAACTCATAAAGCTACTCCAATACAAACACTTAATTGGCAACTCGAAACCCCCAAGAACCTTCCTCTCCTCCTTTCTCAGTCTCTTGTATAACCTAATCCCATTACCCCCCCTTCTCCATTAATTTCTCTCTATATACTCCACCATTGCTAGCTTAATTTGAGGGATAAACAAAGAAATATCTGATTCTGATGATGGGCAACGACGACCCCAACCTCAGGGAATCCGATGCCAAGAGCTATGCCCTCAGCGGCAAGATTATGCTTTGCGCAATCGTCATTTTGTTCTTCGTCGTCATCCTAATGGTTTGCCTCCACCTCTATGCTCGCTGGTTCCTTTTGCGCGCTCGTCGCCGCCAACTCCGCCGCCATCGCCACCACCGTCGCTCCCAACTCGTCTTCTCCATCGACCCCGCCTCTTCTGCCGTGGCCTCGTCGCGCGGCCTCGATTCTTCTCTGCTTTTGTCTCTCCCTGTCTTCGTCTACTCCTTCAAGACCCACCCCGAGGCCTTGGAATGCCCAGTCTGCTTGTCCGAGTTCGAGGAGAGCGAAACGGGTAGGGTATTGCCCAAATGCAACCACAGTTTTCATATTGACTGCATCGACATGTGGTTCAAGACCCACTCCACTTGCCCCCTTTGCAGGGCTCCTGTTGAACCCGCACCAGCTGACGACGCCCGACCCGAAGTTGTGATAACTGTGTGCGAACCGGAAATTCCTGAACCGGGCTCGACTTCTGGGTTGTGCTCGGAGTGTCAGCACCAAGGGGAGGAAGAGAACCGAAACAGCCACGCGGTTTCCTCTTCGTCGTCTTCGATTGGGTTCAAGGGGAAGCCATCGCCCCTCGTGGGTGTGACCGTGGAGGTGCCCAGAAGGAATGAGAGTTTCGGATACGAGTCGGGCTGCGATTCGCCGTCGACTCAGTCGTCGTTTAGGTCGCCGATGAGTCGTATGTTGTCGTTCAAGAGAATGCTTAGCAGAGACCGGAAAGGGAACCTCTCGCCTTCGTCAGGCGGTGCGGCTGGATGCAGCAGCTCTGCGATTGAGGTAGAGAAGGATCGAGGAGGACGAGATGAGACTCAGTGAGTTGTTGACCGGACCGGGTGGATTCGGAGTGCGGTGACGTGGCGATTTCGTAACAGAATATCGTATCCAAAACCATCTCTGTGGGCGTCTTTCTTGACTAGTGACTCTTGACTCTGGGGCTCATCGGAGGCGGGGAGCGGCGGTGTGCGTGTCTACACGTGACAGCATATTAGAATGTTTTTATCAGTTCTGAACAGCAATCTCAAGAGTTATTCCATTTCATTCCTTTTTTCTTTCTTGAGTTTCCCTATAGAGTATGGACATTTATGGTCATACATAGTACAAATTAATTAGGGTATGAATTTTGTACATATTCCACCTCTAATTCTATATGGCCAATTTTTCTTGACCTGGATATATCCAAAATTCAATATCATACTCTCGCTTCTCTGCACTTAGGGATAATTCAATACTGCAGCTTCTCCTAACAAGAAATAGTATTGCTCTCATTTTAATAGTTGGTCTGATAACTTTTAGAGCGCATTACCACGTGCGCACCAAGGAAACTCCATGAACTCTGCAAGATGCCTTTAGATAGTTGTGAGCTTCACATGTTTAAAATTTGTGGGCGTCAAGGAGGAGATCGTGTTCCTATTACAACACATTTTTGCGTGATATGCTAATTTAGATTAATTTATTCTTTGTTGTTTTATGGATCTTGTTTCATGTACATTAAATACTTGTTTCAGTGTCAAATTACATTTAATTTGAGTGGAAAGTGTTTAGTTTATTTAGGTCATTAATTTTCATAATTAATAATTTAAATTTTATAATTATTTTTTATAAAATAAAATATGAGAACAGTATCTTAAAATTTGATCAATTTTAAATATTAACGATTTAAATATTCTAACTTTCAAAACAAAAAATATAAAAACCATTTTTGAGGAGAAAAACAATTAGAAGAAAATACCATACAACATTAATTTAAGTCATGGCTTTTATATATTAGTATTATCAACTACACCATTCTTACCACTTGGAAGGATTCGTTTGTCGAGTACCATATTTGAAATAATTAGGGTTTCTAATATTTTGTCCCTTTGCTCTGTCTGTCCCAAAAAAAAAAAAAAGAGAGAGAACGCTTTTTCCCTTTCCCAAAGTCAAATCGACGTTATGAGTACATGTAAAATTAATAATTGAGCGTTGTTCTCCCTCGAAGGAGTGAATCATGGGTTTACGAACGAGAGTGATTATAGGGAGAATTTTAATTCGTAAGAAGTGAAAAAGAAAATCGAGATGAGAAAAAGGCAAACCTTGAAGTAGACGAAGCTATTCAAATTAATTCTTATAAAAAAACAGAGTAGGGCAACAAGATCAGCATCAGTCCCACCAAGCTATGGATGTGCTCCCCAGTCCCCACGCGCTTCGGCTTTGCTATTTGTAATTATATATTCGTCGTTTTACTGCGAGGATTCGGAGTTGTCACTGCAACACAACAGTGTGATGGACCTAACACGTGGAGCAGTTCTACCGGGTACTTTCTCGTTTACTTTCTCTTTATTTTATTGGTGGAATTTTTCTTATTCTTCCTTCGTATATATTGATGGTAGTCGTTGATGCAGTACCACAAAGGCAAATGCTTTATTTATTTATTTTTTTCCACTTTGAGATCAATTTAACTTGTAATTACACGTGTCAATGATCAAAACTCGTGAGTTAGATTTGAACAATATTTAAAAGATATAGGACATGCCAAATCGAAATTCGTCCATAATTCTTCTTTTGGACTAATATTGACGTGAGAGCATCTGACGATATTGGGCCCGGTCCCGCCCAACTAAGAGGAAATAGAAGACGGTTTTTGGAGTTGAGGTATGATATGAACGAACATTTTTCTGTTACCGCTGAGTCTCATACTCTTTATTTAATTTTCATGTCACAAATATAAGCGTCAGTGTGTTTTGTGGTGAAGGTTTTTATTTGTCTTTTGTTTTAATAAAAACCTGAGTAATTGATATTTAATTTATAACGTTGGATTGAGTTGTAAGGAATTGTGTAAAGAGAGAAGAGAGTGGAATGCAATAGCGCTTAATTAAATAAGCAGGGGGTACAATGGCATGATGAATGAATTGATCATCACGAATGGAGTAAAAGTTAATTAAAAACGCATTAGAATGAAAAATCAGGAGGAACTAATAAAGTAACAAGAACTGGGGAAGAGTTAGGAAGGGGGAATCGAGAGCTGGACGGGCATGGCCATGGGGCCAAGAGAGTAGGTGACTCCAGAGGCTTGAATCCAGGAATCGCGCTCGCCTTGATTGCTAATCTGGAAGTATTGTCCCGGATAGTACTGTGCAACCTGCTCCTGGGTCAACTTAGTGTTGACCCCGGGCCATTTCACCCTGGTCGTACCATCACCCGCCGGACCCCGGTTGCGGAACTCCAGAGCCGTACACGTGGGCTCGTTCACCACCCCTGTAAACGCAATATACCCCAACGGATTGAATATATCGTGGATGAAAGATTCCAGGATGACGGTCTTGGCGAACTTCTTCCATGGCCTAGCCAAATAGGACATCTTCAGTCCCGCCTTCACCGCCGGCGTCTCAAGGTAGGATGGGTCCGGAAGGAACTTGCAGGCGTGGAACACCAACGCCGTCGGGCCATTCTCCTTGTCCTTGCCTCCCGCCGCCACCACGGCTTCCTGCCCGTCCACTCCCCTCTTCATATATATGGTGCAGTTCTGGAACACCGCCACCGGGTCACCGAATACGAAGTCGATGGTTCCATAGATCGTGCAATCCCTGTAGAACTGCCTGAACGAGTTCGTATACAGCGTGTCTTGATGCCCGTCGATGGTGCACCTGAAAATTATCGCCTTGTCTGCCGTTATCCTCAGCGCCACCGCTGGCCCCACTTCCTTTCCTGCCGTGTTCACAAACCCTACGTCCACGGCCATAAAGTCCGCCGCATTCACCCCTGTATATGCACATATACATTGTTATTCTTAGTTTGTTGATGATAGTATATTAGAATGAAATCCAAGAGCTTTGCATCCATGTCCGGTCGAAACATACATATGAATAGATACGCTTACCAAAAGTGGCGGACTGGAAGGTTAGGTAACCGCCATTTTGGTTTTTGTTACCGGTGAACTTGGTCTTATCGGCGCCGTCTCCGATGATGGTGACATTGGTCATGGTGTAGTCAATAATGACGTACTCGGGGTATACGCCGGCCTTGACGTGGATGATGAAGGGGCGGTTGTTGTTCACGGGAACGGTTTTGAGTGCGTCACTCAATGTCTTGAACTGGCCGCTTCCGTCTTGAGCCACTACCACGTTGGGCTGCAAATCTTTGGCGCCCACCTGGATCAGCTTCCTCTGCTGCTCGCTCATCCACTTGGGAATTCCATCCTCCGGGGACAAAGAGTGACTGGAGAGCAGCTTCCTGGTCTTGTTTGAGGAGGCGGAGGATTGGGGGTCGTTTCCGGCGGGGTCGTTGCCGGCGAGGTCGGACAAATTGTCGAGGTCCCAATCGTCTATGACGCCGGAGAATCCTTCGATAATATCGAGGGCGTTATCACTCATCTCCAACCCCGTTTGCATGATCCTTCTCATGGTCTCCGCGGCCTGGGAGGTTTTATTTTCAAACGCGTCCAAACACGTCTTTTGCAATGTGATAGCTCCGTTCAGCCACACCTTAAGATCAAACGCGAACTCGTTCATCTTGTTCAGATCAAACTGGTCCACCTTATTGATCGAATCATTAATGCTCTTAACCGCATAACCGAACACCTCCCAGCACACGTCTAACGCGGGCTTCGTGCTGGGCTCCTTGGCGAGTTCCTCGTTCAACGAGGTGTTGTGCAAGTTATTGGACAGCTCCTCCACCGCCGAGTTAAACGCCACCTTAATCAGCGTCTTCATGTCGGCATTGGAGTCATTTGCCACCTTCTCCACACTCTTCATGCACGTTTCTTTGTGCTCCGTCGATTGGCAGAGCATGTCCACGTTCCTCTGAGACGCCGATAATTTACCACCGCTGTCGTTTCCTCCTTTGTCGGTTACTCCCACCGCCACCGCAGCTACCATGGCCACCAGAAGTATGGAGGAGACGGCCATAATGGCCATCCTCTTCTTCCTAGCGTCGGGTTCATTGGCGGCGTCTGTCATCTTACACTCCTTTTTTCTTAGTTATAACTATTATAACAATATAAAATGTAAATAAAGAACGGGGGGATCAATTTTCTTTTTTTTTTTTGTTCTGATTTTTCCTGGCGTTTCTTTTCCCCTACTGCTAGATGGAAAGAGTTGCCAAGAAAAATCAAAAAATAACAATGATTGGAGCCTGGAGGTAACTCTTTTTGTTGAATTTTTTATTCTCTTTATTAAGTCCCCTTGGGGCTCAATGATTTCGACTCTCCATGCATGGTCTATTTATGCATACGTAAAAGCAATTCTCGACAAGTTCACACTCTCGATCCTCAAGTGAACGGGGGGCCATGGATGGACGTCCCTGGTCAGCCGGCATTACATCCGCATTTTCCTAAAATTTAACCGTTTATCTCAAACTATATATATATATATATATAGCCATTGACTTTACTTGGTCCACTTGATTGTCTGGGTTCTGATTTAAAATTTGAGGACCTCCTCTTAAAAACTAAATAACTAAATTAATAAATAGAATTCGAAAAAGAAAATATTTAACTAAAAACTAATAAATAACTAAATAAAAATGAATTGGAATTCTATAATACAAAAATATAGATTCAATAGAAAGAATATAAAGATATAATAAAAGCGGGTAGCGGGAATCAAACCCGCATTGTAATACCCGTTAATTTCAGAATATAATTCGCTTAAGAGTATTTTAGAATTTTACAACGTTACTTTAGTTATTTATTTTGGTCATATTTAATTTTCATATTTAATTGTTATCTTTGAATATTATTTATGAAAATTGAGTTAAATGACTGGACTAAATATTTGCACAATGTGGGATATATTCTAAGAATGGTGAAATTCATGGAAAAGTGGTTTCATAATGGTCAATTAGTCCATTTATTGTAAATTGACTGGATGGGTTTGGATGTTGGGTTATGGATACCCATGAGTTATTGAATAACCCATTAGAAATATTTAATATAAAGTTTCAATAGTACCCCCCTTATTTTCTTCTCACGATCGAAGCAGCTGAAGTGAATAGTGAATTCACTTTCTCTCGTTTATTCACCCTCTTCTCAAATCCTTTCCTTGATCTTCAGAATTTCGATTATCTGTTCGGTTCAAAAGCTTTGTAAGGATTAAAGGTAAGCTTTAATCTCATTATTTTCCTTAAATTTCAGTTTATGTAGAAGATCAGAGGAGGTTTTGTTCTTGAAGATTTTGATGATAATTCATGAATCTTAGTAGTTTTAGAAGTTATATTTGAGTTATAATCGGTTAAAAGAGTTGAAATTCTGGTTTTGAAACAAGAAAGGAAAGGATGAATTTTTGAAAGATTTTTCTGCAAAAATTCGAGTTACTGTAGCGACCAGAGATTTCGGAAAAATTCTGGAAAATTTTCTTCGAGTTACTGTAGCAGTACTGTAGTGTCGGCAGTCAACGGTACTGTAGCGAACCGACACTGTAGCGAATCGGCACTGTAGCGAACCGTTACTGTAGCAAACCGTCACTGTAGCAATCAGAAAATTTTGCGTAATTTCGTGATTTTGTTTCCTTTCTTATGTTTCCTTGTAATATATTTTACTAGGAAATTTTCCTACACAAATTCTAGTGTGGAACAAGGTAAACTTGGACAAACATCAAGGTGAGTGAATAACCTTACTAAGCTAATTTGATATTACTAGTCAAAGTACAATATAAGTCCCATTTACAATATTATTGGGAAGCAATCGATTTTTCATATGAGAGTATAAGATGATCGGTAGAAATAAGAGTATGTAGAAATTATTTTATTTCATGGTAATTGTACTATGTGATAAATTCTCTCTATCTTATTAATGAGTAAAGATCTACGGGATCTAATACATGAGTTTGAAAGGGTTAAAGTCCCATACTACTCAGTGTATATCTATGAAACCTATACCCGAGTTGAAGGGGTTAGAGTCCCATACTACTCGGCGTATATCTAAGAAATCTTATTCACGAGTTTGAAAGGGTTAGAGTCCCATACTACTCGGTGTATATATATGAAATCTTATTCATGAGTTTGAAAGGGTTAGAGTCCCATACTACTCGATGTATAAGACAATTAATTATATGAGTAAATGTGGTATTTGTACTTTTGATATTTTATATAGTACAGTTATTTACTTACTGAGTTTTTAAATAAACTCACACTCCCTATGATTATTTTTTTCAGATACAGAAAACAAAGAAGAAGAGAATTCGTTTGAAGATTAGAAGCCCCTTGGGATTATTCTCTATTTCTGTCTGGTGGGATACCAGTACTTATTAATGTGGATACTAGAAACGCTCTGTACTTTCTATAGATCTCCTAGGCTTGCGATGAGATAGAAATATCAGACTATGTATGTCTATATTTGCTTATCAGATGAATATAATTCTGTAGTGTGGAATGAATGATTAAGGTTAAATGTAAAACCTTACAGAATATATGTAAATGACGTATGTGTGAGAATTTTATTTAATGAGTAGTATCTTTTCACATGTTCAATTTTTGAGATGTGACACGCATTGTTAGCTTGGAAGGCTAAGGGTTATAGTCGACATTGATTCATCATTTTTAACGTCTCTAATTCAAAACCAAACGTGAAACTTTGGTTTAATTTGGCTCTTTTATGGAATAAATTAACAAATGGAAGATGTAAATAAAAAAAAATTGATCCATAACATCTATGTTGGCCTTGCTGTCTGAATGCATTCAAAACATCCCGCTTTTTAGATGATCCCTCTAGAACAGGAGGATTCTAACAATCTTTTTTTTTTCTAGTTACTTCATTCTCTATTTCAATTTAATAGAATCTTTAGGAAAAGCATTTTATTTCCATCGAGCTAAAATAAATATGTCGATATCTCTAGTAAACTAAAGTATTCGTTTAATAGCTATTTTGCTTCAACCTCTTCCATACAAATAAAAAAAATTGAAAATTTAGTTACGATTAGAAATAAACTTTCTATATCTTTCTCCATGGATCCTTTACTCATAGTCAAAAGATTGGGAGTCTTGATCCAATTCAAAAAACTTATGTTTTGTAATTTTATAATTCAATTTGTCAATTTCGAATTGATTCTTCTTGAATACAAATTACAATAATGTATATTATTCCTTGAATCGTTCGTTGAGAGGTAAAGGATTAAACCCTTTTAAGATAATAAATAAAGTTTTTGATCGGAATATGAATCAAATGAGGGCGCGAAAAGGGTTTTCCATGAGATGGGAAATAAAAACTATTAGCCCCACACGAGATTTGTGAATAAGTGATCGTCTGATAATGAGCAAGGAATATCCGTCTTTCTGCTAAACAGGATGTATTGAACTCATAATTCATTAGATACTTTTTATGAATGTCAACTAAGTATTGTAAGTAAATTGCTTCTGGTTGTTCAATCATTTGATAACTAGAGTCATTCTTTGATAAATGTCATTCTTTGATAAATGATCACTATGAGTCAGACTCAATAGAATTTGATCAATCCTTTTTCTGTCATTAAGGTAGAGAACTGAACCAAGAATTCTCTTTCTTTATCATCAATCGAATCACTGTTCGAGACCTAAGATTCTATTTTATCATCAATCCAATCACCATTCATGTTTTTTATTTTTCTTATCAAGGAATATATCGCTTTACTTGTATGACTTGGATGTCTCGTATTTCTTGAAAAAGCAATTCGATTGATGGGATTTGGTATGATACTTATGAGATCAATGAGATTCACATATTTCTTCTTAGAACGTATTGATTTGACCCCATAAGCGGGACCACCACCCCATAGCATGTTGCCGCCAGAAACAGATTCCCGTATTTTTTCTAGAAAATCTCCTAATTGTTTCAGAGCAACTAGAAAGAGAAATTATTATAATTAGATTTTAGATTAATATTATATATAATTTATATAATAATAAATAATTAATAATAAATAAATAATTTCTTAATTTATATAATAAAAATATTATATAATAAAATATATAATCAATAACACGAATAAAGAATAAAAAAGTTCTTTTTGAATCTACATCTTCAAATTGACTCGATTTAAAGACGAATCATTAAAAAAAAAAGAATAATCATATTCTACTCAATCAATATTATATACTCTTAAACAGAAGGTTTCTCAAAAAAAAAAAAGGCAATCTTGATTCTGATATACAATTTGTATTCAGATATGATATATATCATGAATGGATATACTCTGGGATGGAAGGATTCGAACCTCCAAATAGCGGGACCAAAACCCGTTGCCTTACCGCTTGGCCACGCCCCATTTCTATTCGACACTAATAAACACTATTATAAGTATTGGTTGTTCATCAATTCCAGTCCAAATATCTAAATATCTATAGAATAAATTGTTGCTAGAATTTTAATACGTGTAGATATAGAATTAAACTGAAATTATTGATCATTACATATAATTCAATTAAGATATTGCATGAAAGTATGATTTCTTCTATTTTTTTTATTTCTTTTTATTTCAAAATGAATTGGATAAGTTAAAACCAAAGAAGGATTTTTTTGGTCTACTTTTTTTTATTTGATTCATCATTTTATTCGTAATTAATTCGATTTTTTATTATAAATGAAATAAATAACAACAAAAAAAACAAAATAAATAATTCATTTATTATAAAATTAAAAATATAAGAATATATTAATAATAATATTAACTTAATTTTAATTAATTTAACTCATAACTCACAAAAAGAAAAAATACAATTATCTTTATCTTAAAGAACAAAATGTTTGTTATGCTTAATATCTTTAGTTTGGTCTGTATTTGTATTAACTCTGCCCTTTATTCAAGTAGTTTTTTTTTTCGCAAAATTACCTGAAGCCTACGCTTTTTTGAATCCAATTATAGATATTATGCCAGTAATACCTGTACTCTTTTTTCTCTTAGCTTTTGTTTAGCAAGCTGCTGTAAGTTTTCGATGAGATCTTTAATTTGAATATTGTCCTAGAAAAATTCATAATTTTTTTTGCAAAAAAAATTCAAACATTTTAACAATTTCAATTTATAAGATCAGATAAGTTTTACAGTGTGAATCCTCGATTCAAATATTGAAATTTTTTATAGACAAGAAAAATCTGGACCATCTCATTTCCTCATTCTTACGTTTTTTTCATTGAAAAATCCTATTATTAGTCCTCCACCAATATCTAATTATGGATATGAAAGCCAATTCTTATTACAAATAAATTTTTGAAAACTTTTTTCTATTTCTCGAAATCACGTCATTTCTTAGTATCAAAAGAAACATAATGTGTAGTATAGGAGAATCTATTCTCTTTCTTTTTTTTTAATGATCTTGGAGATTGTGTAATGCTTACTCTAAAACTATTTGTTTACACGGTAATGATATTCTTTGTTTCTCTTTTCATCTTCGGATTCCTATCTAACGATCCAGGACATAATCCGGGACGTGAAGAATAAAACATCAGACTTTTTTTTGTTTTTTGTGTTTTCCTTGCTTGTGCTTGATTTTGAAATATTCGTATTATCTATTTTACATTTACATCTTTTAAATAAATAATAAAAATTAATCGTTAATATAAATCAAAAATTAGACAAACAAAGGAGGCTCTGTTCTATAAATTCAAAAAAGGTACATAAAATATGAAATCATCAACGGAAACGGAAAGAGAGGGATTCGAACCCTCGGTACGAAAAATTCGTACAACGAATTAGCAATCTGACGCTTTAGTCCACTCAGTTATCTCTCTCTAATTAAAAAAAGCCCTTCCTTATATCTTATCTCTCTTTGACTTTTTCTATTTTATATTTTAATATATTCTATCTATGTTCTAAATTCTTATTATATATTGATTTAAAATATTATATATAATCATTATAATATATCTATTTATATATTCTAAATTCTACTAATAAAAAATGGAAAATAATAGAAATGAATTTAATTAATATATTCTTATTCTATTATTTTTATTATTAGAATTATATAATTCTAATAATAGAAATAATTTATATAATTTAATAAACAGTAAAAAAATAACTTGTTTTTCAGCCCGGCCAGGTATTCATGGGGATTCTGTAAATATTCCATTCCAAAAAGAAAAAAATCGAAACAATTGGGATTTTTTTGGAGATTGGATGCAGTTACTAATTTATGATCTGGCATGTACAGAATGAAAACTTCATTCTCGATTCTACGAGAATTTTTATGAAAGCCTTTCATTTGCTTCTCTTCGATGGAAGTTTTATTTTCCCAGAATGTATCCTAATTTTTGGCCTAATTCTTCTTCTGATGATCGATTCAACCTCTGATAAAAAAGATATACCTTAGTTATATTTTATCTCTTCAACAAGTTTAGTAATGAGCATAACGGCACTTTCCCCTAAGAAATGAATCAACTCGAGCTCCATCATGTACTATTTTCATCATCAACCTCTCTCCCCTCTCTAAAAAATGAATTCGAGTGGAACAGAACAAACGATGTCGAGCCAAGAGCACCCTCATTTCTATATAATAGAAAAATGGTGGATGTAAGAATCCACAGCTAATCTAATCATGTCTTTCAAGTCACACGTTACTTTTCACCACATCGTTTCAAACGAAGTTTTACCATAACATTCCTCTAGTTTGGGGCTAGTATGTAATTGATTCAATTATGAAATCATGAATAGTTATTGATTCAATTAATACATAATAATCCATATTTTTTTCTTCTATATGAATGAAAAATTTCTAAAGTAAAAAAGTATCAATCAAAATTCAAATTAACTCGATATTGTAGGAATAGAATTTCTATTCTATTTTTTATTTATTTAGAAAAATTGAAATGAAAAATATTCTTAAACAAAAAAAGAAAAATAAATCATTCAAATTATTAAAAATTATTATTATCTAATTTATATATTTTTGTCTATAGTCTATATTTTTATATTATTATAATTAGATTAATATTATATATAATTTATATAATAATTATATATATATATATATAGCCATTGACTTTACTTGGTCCACTTGATTGTCTGGGTTCTGATTAAAAATTTGAGGACCTCCTCCTCCTCCTCCATGCTCCACACCTGAACTTCAACGCCCCGCCCCTCAACATGCACGCATATATGGAACGAATTAAATTAAGTAAATAGATATTACCTATTTAATTTAAATTATACTAAATTACACTCTCCCTTTTATGCATGCTCTTGAAACTACATGTTTATCTTTTCTATTTTTACAACATTTTAGTTAGTCCAGCTTATATTTTTGTCTATAGAAATCCATTCATTACTGTTTGTTTCTTATGATTGATAACTTAATGCCACATTTTTTAATTATGATACTTTCCATTAATTTAAGTATATACATTGAGTATTTTTATAAGAAAACAAAATATTTGTGACATTTTATTAAAGGTTTAAAGAAAAAAGTATGTAAGTTTAGAGTATAATTTAGAGCTGATTGACATATCTAATTGTTAGCGCAAACGCAAACGCCTTACGCATCTGTATTGGGAAATCTTCTTATATATCATGATTTGATTTACTAGTGTCCTCACTATAATAGTAACACACCCCTCAATTAACCACAGGAAGTGCCGGTGTCATTCTTATCTTCACGTAACCTAAGATTGTTTAACGCAGATGACCCATACATGAGGTAGTTCTTATCGGGGAAGGACACCAGTGTAGAAATTAGGAAAAAATAAATTAAAGAGGAATAATCCAAGGAGGGATGAGAGAAGATTTAGAGAATAAAAGAAAATATTCTCATTATTTAATGGAAAACAATACAATACAATGATATTTATAGACAAAAGAAATTAACTAAAAACATAAAACTAACATCAATTCTAACACTCCCCTCTTAAGTTAAAATTATGATGAACTGAATCAAACCCAACTTAAAACACAGAACATGAAAAAATACAAAATTTTTATAAGAAAGCCTTCAAATAGGTATAAGGTTCTCAAAAACTAATTCATAAATCTACGCTTAGTAACTCGGCGTGAAAAACATTTGTATCGAACACCAAGGCAAATAGGTAAAAGACATAACTAATTGTGCCACAAATAATTGTAGACCAACTACAACAACAACAACAAAAATTTTATATTTAGAGTTTCAGTAAAGAATTGAAAAATTATCTTCCTACTCAAAATATTCTTTGTGAAAAGAAGAATATCATATTAAGTCTTTTTCAAAGTTCGTATACTAAACCAATCGATGCATTATATAATGATATACTAAGACTATTTGTAGTAACTAGAAATCCCATAACTGCACCAATTAGAATTCAAGAATTTTGAAAATCTTCAAACCCAACAGAGTTGGATATATATGAACAATCCTTTGGTTGAATATTAATATCTCCAATTGCCAGTGTAATAGCCAGCTAGCCATTTATGCGAGGCATGCGTCCCCTATCAATAACCTGACCACTAGCTGCTTCCAACTGAAATCTTTCATCTTCTCTGTCAGGATGATGACCACTAGTTGCAAAGTGAGTGAGACCATGGGAGGAAGCCAATTTATACTTCTCACAATCCCGAGAGAACCATCACCCTCCCAATAGATCATTAACAACAGCAATGAAGACGATGCCCAGGACACATGCCTCTGATACACCTCAGACTCACCTTGTCTATCGTAGACCATTCTTCTTTCTAGTAATCACTTAGAACACTTACAGTCATCCACGATTATGAAATATTAACTCTTTGATCGACGGAATCAAGAGTGGCAAAAATAGTCGGCCAGTGTCAAGAAAAACCAAGAACACCACTGTGCCAAAATAAAGCTGCGAACAGACAAAAACACCAACGCTGCAACAGAAGGAAAACCATAGACTGCAGAAATATTCTTACAGAACCAAGAATACGCAGCAAGAATCAACAAGAATCCGAAACGAAGAGATGGCCATGGGAATCGAAGTCTAAAACCCTCTATGAATTTGACGGAGAACCCTACAACCCGAAAAAGGCCAACGCCGCTGAGAAGCACCAAGAATTGTTGATGCACACACCAGCGAACACAGCAACAGTAAAAGGGGCACACAAGAATCAAAGCACAGCAAGAAACCGTAGTACAACGCCGGATGAAAAAGCAAAGTCAAAAATTGAACCTTACGATAAACCGACACGCATTGGAGCGAAAAACGCAGATAGAATTTGCACAAATGACGACAAAGGGGTTTGACTTTGTGAATTTGGACGAATCTAAACTAACCCACAGTGGATCGCAAACTCTGATACTATGTAAAAATTAAGAAAAAATAAATTAAAGATAAATAATCCCAAGAAGAAATGAGAAAAATTTTAGAGAACAAAAGAAAATATACTCATTATTTAATTAAAAACACCACAATACAATGATATTTATAAATAAAAAAATTAACTAAAAACATAAAACTAACAACAATTCTAACAATCGTAAGATTTATTAAAAAAAAAAAATGTTGGATAAACCTTGTGTCACCATACATATACTTTAATTATCTTCTTATTCTGGCATTGCAGTTATCAAAGGGAATGTTGATACAGTAGCAACTTATATCACCCAGCGAATTTCTAGCCCCATCTTTCCCGTATGGGGATGATAGTAGTTTCTTTTCCCGGAAGCATGCATAGAAAGTAGTACTTAAAGCTTGGCTCTTCGCAATTCTAACTTCGCTATGGTGCCTAAGTGGACTTCATCTGGACCGTCTGCGATTCTCAAAGTCCTTGAAGTAGCCCACAGATGTGCCAGCACTGTGTCAGATGACACGCCACCTGCTCCATGCACTTGAATTGCCATGTCAATCACCTTCAGTGCCATGTTTGGTGCAGCTGCCTGCTCCAAGAGTGAGCATAGTGCTCAGATAAAAATTAACATTTTCTACTACGAGTGAAATAAAAGTTAGATCCTGATGCTTTTACATGGTACAAACAAAATAAAAGAAAGCTACATTACCTTGGCCATTGCTATGATCCCCCGAGCTTTTTTGTTCCCCAGCCTATCAAGCTGATCAGCTGCTTCCAACACCAACAACCTAGTCTTCTCTAACTCTATTCGACACTGAATAGAAGAAAGCTACATTAGCAAGATTCTGTTTGATGTCACAGGTGGACATTTCAATTTTCTGACCTTTCTAAACATAGTTCCGGAATTAGATTAATGTGATATAGGCTCCCACTGATCAATTGCAGTCACAGATGTAAAATAATGTAATAATGTATAGCACTTAACAAATCTGAATACCTTGGCCATGTCTGAAAGAAATGAACCATGTTCAGCAATTAACTTCCCGAATGCTCTTCTACTAACAGCCCTTTGAACCATCATATGCATGGCTCTCTCAGCAGCACCTATCAGTCTCATACAATGGTGCAGCCTTCCTGGACCTAGCCTACCCTGTAAGAATGCAAGTCAGTACTCCGTATTAGATGAAAGATTTTTCCTTTTTGGGGGTACTTGAGCAAATATCTCAAGCAAAAATAATGAGAAGCTCTAAAAGGTCTCAGTCAGAAAGCCCAAATATGTCATTATGTATAATATAAACCCTTACTTTATTTCTGGAATGTATTCTAGCCCTCATTCTAGCATCCACTTTTCAACAATATTATTACAATTACCCAAAAATGTCATGCATGGAACTTTTTTCACTACTTGTCAACAAAATATTCAGTGACATGTTCACCAAAAGAGGAAAAAAAAAAAAAACTTTATAGTTTAAGCACAGCTGGTCAAACTCTTGGACCATGTAAAGTAACTTTTCTCTTAGCGTTCATGCAGAATTAAAACTTATTTGTGCAAAATATGTTAAGTTTGGGGATAACCTAACAACGTTTAAAACCAATATCACATGCCAGTAATCATCATGTCACTGAACACTAGGGAAGCTTGTTAGAATTACCTGAGCAATTTCGAATCCACGTCCTTCACCCAGTATAATATTCTTTGCTGGCACTCGCACATTGTCAAAAGTTATTTCTGCATGCCCATGAGGTGCATCATCAAAGCCGAACACTGTCAGTGGTCTCTTTATGTGAACACCAGGAGTCTGAGTATCCACTAAGATCATAGATTGCTGCTTGTGCTTAGCTGCATTGAAATCAGTTTTCCCCTGAGCATATTTGCTCAATCAAACTCTATTGTCATGAATAGCACATGTGCCATTATTAATGCAATGACTTCCAACCAATTACTCACCATGACTATAAGAACTCTGCATCTTGGATCCATGGCACCGCTTGTCCACCATTTTGTCCCCTTGATAATATATGAATCTCCTTGCCTATACACGGGGAAAACAATTTTAAAAAAATTATATCACAAAGTCTCTCCGACATATTGCTGCTTGTCTTTTTATCAAGAAGCTTGGCTCAACCCTTTGATTTCTTGTTAATTTGCCAGTTAATGCCATTTATATCACCTCAATGGTTTCCTTGATTGAACTCATGATTTTTTTTTTTGGGGGGGGGGGGGGGGGGAATTCTTGATAATCCTACCTTTTGATAGAACACTCAATGTTGGTTGCATCAGAAGATGCAACACGTGGTTCTGTCATAGCAAATCCAGACCTAATTTTCCCCTCAAGCAAAGGAATAAGCCACTCTCTTAACTGTTCTTTATTTCCATAGCGCAGTAAAACCTAACATGCAAAGTAATGTGTCAAAACTAGATCAAACAACAATCAATGAAGGCAGAAATAGGATCAATCCAGGCCAGAATCTAGTTGAAGAGATTTTAACAGATCGACAGATGGTACAGTCAAAAAATTATTGATCAATCATGCATATTTGCAAGTTCCATCTTACCTCCATATTACCCGTGTCAGGTGCACCACAATTAAACACTTGCGGAGCCCATATAGAATGACCCATGATCTCACAAAGGTATCCATATTCAAGGTTTGTGAGACCAGCACCCAATAACCTGTCATTTGCATCACCAGATAGGTCATTACTGGTCCCATCAAAAATTAAACTTTTTGCCCTAGCAGCACTGTCAATCTGCATAAAAACAGAGGCATTACCAACATATTAATTTCATGAGGCAAGAGGCAAGACTTTCTATTATAATATCATTAAATTACCAATAATGTTGATAACAGTAAACCATTGTACCAAGATTTAAAACAAGCAATCTTCATGTGATAATATGGAGGAAGGACATAACATTGTTTCCAAGCCTAATATAGCGTGTTAGAGGATTTTAAACAATATACAGATAAATTATATAACTGAAGAGCATAATTGAGATGCATACAGGTATCCATAAGTTCCACAAGCCTTCTTTCTTTGCCAACTCCTTTAACTTCTCCTCCACTGGGTGAACAGTCCAACGTGATGCAGATTGGGCAAGTTCATAAAATTCTTTTTCCATTGGGTATATGTGTTCTTCCATGAACTTGATCAGTCTGTTCCTCAGATTCAAAACTTTTTTACTAGAAACGAACTTTCCCCCATTTGAAATGTATTGCAGATCATCCCCATTTGAAATGCCTTGTACACTTGCATCTGATTTTTTAAGAGTAAAAAAAAAAAAACTCAGCTATTTAGGGTATACTAATACTCTTGTACATAACTAGGGTATACTAATACTCTTGTACATAACTAGGGTATACTAATACTCTTGTACATAACTAGGGTATACTAATACTCTTGTACATAACTAGCATCCAATGAGCAAAATATATTCGACACAAATTGCATGTAAGAGCCCATAATAAATGTTCTACCTACCAGATGGAGGACGCTGAGGAAGCACAGACTTCCGCTCAATAAATTCCCAAGCAGCTTCTATAAGACTATTTGCAAGAACCCCTGTGTAACGAGCACGCTCACCCCCTGAAGCATTACCCTGGAATGAACAGAAAGAAGCCATAAATCTTTATATCTTAACATCTCATGACAAAAGCTTCCCTGACAAGTTAAGATACCTTAATCCATCTCCTATACACTCCTGCATAAATTGAAGCCCCACGAAAGAAAGAAAAGGCAACATAGAACTTCCATTCAGCAACCGGCCATTTTCTTTCCTGCCATAAAAAATTCTCCGGTCAGAGTCTTTCAATTTTAGGCGAAACAGGATATACTTCAACTCTATTTGACCATCTCCAGGCCATGGAATGTGTTTGGATTGCACATATTATCTAGAGAATAATATGATAGATAAATACAAAAGTATACAACCATTGAATACAAATATGTAACCCAAAAATATTTTTTTTTAAAAAAAAAGAGCAGTGACTCAAGTTTCCAAGTCATAAGCTGCAGAACATTGTCTGGTCCGCATAGAATCAATCTATAAATTTCTTTAGAATTATAGCAATGAGATTAACTAATAACCATTTAGCATGCCTAATGACTTTTCTAACCCTCAGTAAGAGGATGTCTTCAGAGTAGCAATATATTTTTAGTTTCCTTGATCTAAACCTTAATACTTCATAGAAGAAAAAAGAAAAATGGAAATTGAGCATATTTGACAAATGAATATTAGTGTTATATCACTTACTGACAGAGAGCAGTATTCAGCCAAATATTCTGCTTGTGTGGGAATTCCTGGAATTCCGGAGAGTTCCAGACCTTCAAGTATTTTGTCATGCCCAATGCCCGCAATATAAGGCTGCCAAGAAGGATATCATGAATTAAATTGGTGATTCCTTTTTCTTTTATTTTTTTCCCTAATCAAATAATATTATCCTACAAAATGGAACATAATACAACAAGTAGCTTCCAAAGAGCCAGTCTTGAGTCAGATTTTATATAGTACATACCATACAGCTATACGCAACATCACACATCTGGTTACCAAGGGTTGACAATTCCCAGTCAAGTATGCCAATTACTCTATCCTGCAATAAAAAAAATCCTGATCAGGCATATAATGCAGGTTTTAAGACATTGATGGACTGCTAATCTGATATAAAATATGAATGCTATTCTTGACACTGTCTAGTGTGAAATTTCTGTCTTTCATCTAACTTTGACCATGAGCTAATAGAAACACCTATGGATAAACAACAGCACAAAGAAACAATAATGACATTTTTATTGATTAAAAATTGCCGGAAAGAGAGTATTTTTATTATATACCTCAATGGGATGGAACACAAGATTATCAATGCGAAAATCTCCATGGACTAGGCCTGCTGTTTCTCCTGAAGAGTCTTCTGGAGGAATGTGATGCCGTAGCCAATCAATCAGTGCAAACATTTTAGGATTACTTGCAGGCTTACCCTCACTTGTTGAAGCAATGTATTGCTTTGCCCACCTCTCAACCTAAAATAAACAGAGTATCCATGAGTCTACAGAATGGACAAAAATAAAAAATAATCCTAACCTCCTTTTATCTCAGTACAATTCCAGGGGTGAGGATGGAGAATGGGAATGAAAACTGAGCACGAAGTGGGGGAAAAATGGCCCCAATTAACTCAAAAAAAAGCACTTCTGCAAATCCTTTTCCATAATATACTGTAATAACTGTTTAATGATCTGTTTTCTATATGCCTTTCCCTTGTTACAGCATTTATATCTAACTCAATTTGTAATTCACACATTTCCAAGGCATAACCTTGACCAAATATAAATAAGCCTTTGAGGTTGAAATCATTTACAACTAATCCACTTGTCTTTAGTTGGTGAAGGAGGGGGGTAAAAAAAACACCTGTCTTTTACAATAATTGTGATGCAGCCCATATTTCCCCAGTCCAATAGAGTCC
Source organism: Biancaea sappan (assembly GCA_037074585.1). Taxonomy (NCBI): domain Eukaryota; kingdom Viridiplantae; phylum Streptophyta; class Magnoliopsida; order Fabales; family Fabaceae; genus Biancaea; species Biancaea sappan. Next base: position 12,429,513 of record CM073491.1, on the reverse strand, counting down.
ACATCAACAGAATGTAAGGAAGCTAAAGCTTTAGCAGTCTCCCGGTAAATTGCCTTCCTTCTTTCTGGTGCCAAGCCCTAATAGTAATACATTGACATAACATAATTTAGCAATCAAGCCGATGGTAATAAGGAATTTAGGGTAAGAATGTAAGAAATAATAACCGAATTTAATAAAGGAAAAAACGAAATCTTAATAAAAAAAGGTTAACAGATAGAAAAGTCAAAAGTCATACTGGTAGCCCGGGGTCCATAAATATGCGTCCGTCCAAATATTCCATGATGTAAAATGCTGTTCCAATTACACTTGGATCATTGCACAAGCAGAAAACTTTAGGAACTGGAACTTGTGTATAAGTGCCTAACGCCTGGAGAACCTGAAAACAAGAAAACAGGGAAGAAAATGTTACTTTCTTAATCACACTGATATTACTTAGTATTACTCCCAAAAGTAAACGATACAAGGGCAATAAGAATGTTACAGATACGACGCAATCTATTCAACCGTATTGTCATTATCGTCTAATTATCACCAACACGTAGAAGCGTTTTCTCAATGTAAAAAAGAAGAATTGCCAATAAAACATTAACATAGACCACGACAATGTAATAATCCCCAGAAAACCTGAAATTCTCTGTCGACGGCATGAGCTGAGGCCAACAATTTTCCTGGAGGCTTCTTCCTCAGCACATAACGCTTCACCGAATCCCCTGAACCTACTTCCAGCAAGTAGGTGGGGTTCGACTGGCCATGCCCAAACTGCAACAATTACACTCAGAAGAATCAAAAATAATCAATGAAGAAAAAATAAGAAAAAACTACGCAAAAGAAGCAAAGTCAGAAAACCTTAAAAAGCACATAAACATGGAAAAAGAGAAAGATGTAAGAAACCGACCTGGGAGACAGTGAAATGAGAGGGAGAGTGAGTGAAGCCTGAGATATTGGCGGAGGCATAGCGTAGCAAGGCGCTGAGATCGAACTCATTAGCTGAGCTTACTTGCCCTACAAGCTCTGATGTGCTCCTTGCCATATCCGACTTCCGATTTGACCGATTAAAATCAAGTACATGAAGATGAGGGGGCGAAACTCGAGGAAGAACGGGAGCTGTACTATAGACGCTAGAGATTTAGAAATTTTGGATAGAGACAAAAATATAATAAAAAATATTTTTATTAAAAAATATTATAAATATGTATAAATAATAAAAATTAATATAAAAATATAAAATATAACGTGATAATATGATGAGGTATAATTAATTTTTTAATTTAATTTTTTAAAAAAATTATTGAATATATATTCTTAATAAAATAAATAATCATAATTTATAAAATGAGAATAATATTTAAATTTTTTGTGATAAAAAAAAATTTTATCACTTATATTAATTTAAATTTCATGTTGTGGCAATTGACTCTTGTATGTAGATCCGCCAGCGAGTATAGACTACGAGCGTTATTGTGAGTTTGTGACTTCTGACAAACAAGGACGGCTTTATGGACCTTTTTTAATTAATCATTCCCGTTTAGGCTGCTTGAGTGGAGACAAACGTGTCGTCTCGAACAATGATTTTTCATTTTTTGAATACGTTTCTCAATCAAGGATTATACGTCTCGATCGGGGATGAATAAGAGACAAATCTTTGATTTTTGGTGGAAACGGAACCTCTAGTTATTTTGGTCTTCTTAAAAATATCTGATATCCTAATACTTTTTTTTTAATAATATAGTGTATACATTTTAATCATAAAAATACATATTATTATATGATAAAATTATACTTATCACGATAGCATTAAAAAAAATGTCCATAGAAACAATTTGGTGGCAATAACATATAGTTATGGATCTGTGTGACAAAACATGTAGTTATGGGTCTGTGTGACAAAACATGTAAATATGGGTCTACATGTCCACAGAAAATTTGGTGACAAAACGTGAAAGGGTGAATTTGAATAAAAAAATTTTTAATTAATACTTATACAATAAACGTTTATATATAAATTATTTTTATAATTGAATAGTTTATGAGGATAAACTTCACATAAATTATTTTTAGCTTATTTTTATAAGCTGTTCTAAAGAACTTATGAAAATAAGTTGAAAACAACTTATGAATATGTTATAAGTTATTTCTATAAGTTTTTTTAAATACATACATAAAGGTTTTATGACATAAGATAAGTCAAATAAATTCAAAGTATGTTCTTCCAAATACACTCAAAATGCATGTTTTTGAAATTTCAAATTATGGGTTGCATGGCAAATAATGCGAATCATGATATGTCACGTAAACCGTCTAATCAGAATTTTTCGTCAGTACCTTAAATAATATTAGTGAAAAAGTATATTTGAAAAAAATATGTAAAATATAATTGATACAAAAAAATATTAGAGATATGGGAGCTGGTTCTCTCTTTAGCCAAAGAGAGTCCTTGGCTAGATGGGCTCTCACAGTCCTTGAATGGATGTGGATCCCACCGAACATGTAGAGTCCACAACCATTCAATAGTTGTGAGTAACCCACTTAGTCAAAAAGAGTCCTTGGCTAAGGAGACACACATGGTCCTAAAGATATAAATAAAATTTAATATAAACGTTATAAATGAAAGAATTTGGCGAAGAAAACGACAATAAAAAAGAAAATAATATGTATTAATGCCTCTCTTGAATGAAAAGCATGAGACCATTATTTACCAAGATTTTCTTTTGCCTACAACTAAGATTGGCATTAGATTCAACCTAGATAACTTCTTGGCCAACCTTAATAAGAATTAAAAAAACTGTCATCAATGACGTTAATCATTCTAATGCTGGAGAGGACATTTATGTCTTCGGCACAAATTGCCCTTTGTAGTTGACCAATTTGGTAAAATGCTATACTTAGTGAAAGAAAAATTGTTCATATACTACATTTTTTATAATGTTACAAAATTAGATAATTATAACTATATAATTATCACTACAATAAAATTATGCAATAATAACAATTTTTTTACTAACAAATATAATGGTTGCTACTAAAAATATAATATGACAACAATTTTTTTCACTGTTACTTGCATGTATCCCCGCATTGCTTTTAATGTATTTTACATATTTCACCCCCAAAACAAAAAAGGGATTCAAGAGAGTAGCCCTTTGATCCATTAAGCAAAAGAAACGAGGAACCCTCTAATGACTAACCAAATCCATTCTTTTTATTCCAAAGATGTTATCTTAATTTTGTAATAGCTTTTACAACAAGTCTTTAAAGCTAGCAATTTTAGGAGCTGGTTATGTAGTTCATGTTTTATAATTAAAATAGTAATTTTTGTTAAATCTTAACATCGATAATTATCAGTTACTAAAAAGTAAAAACAAGGTTTATGTCAGCTTGACAGCAGTTTGTGACACTTGTATCCCTAGATGTGAGATTTCTTATAAGAATCTCATATGCTCCCTTGTTTCCATAGGGATTTTGAAAGAGTAAGAGCAGAAGACAAGATCATAAAAATATGCTTTACCTTTGACAAACAAACCGATCTTTATTACTTGAAGTGTAAGCACTCAACACGACCACAACGCCAAGACTCTAGGACATCTCGCACTCTCACTCTATGGACTCACTCAACCTTAACACTGCACTATTCATTGGCTCACACTTGACACTACAACACAGCATATGATTTCATAAACAATATGCAGGCTTCTCAAATTTGCTTACTCAAACGATTCCAATGTCTCCAATTTATCAGCTCAATTGATGCAGAATTACAGCTGTAAGACATAATTATTGTGCTAGAAAATTAAGTTAACATTTCTGCATAGAAGCTGAGATTTCCAGATACAGTGCTGACTTTTTGACTGAAAAGCTCCTTAGAAGAAGGTCCAATGCTGCTAATCCACTGCCAGGGGAATAGACTTTATCTGAAAAAACAGAAACAACAAAAGGTAGCGAAACAGCATCAAGATTCATTTAGGTTACAGCTCTCATCCAGTACACAGTTTTAACTCGGAGTCCATCAAAACAAAGAAAAAGTCAACTTACCAAATCCCGGAACTTGAGAATGTAGAACATCTCCAAGTATCGCCTAGTTTCTCTCCTCTCGAGCTTAGACACATGCTTCCAGAAGCCATAAACACCAGCTAAAGTCAGCAGTCTCTCAGAGTATATCTTCCATGTATACCTATAGAATTAAAAGATTAAAAAGAAATCAATTTCCAAGTAGAGATAGATTCTTCTACCGAAAAGTTCACCCGGCAAAACCAGACCTCTCATGGATGCGCCTAAGCCCTGCATCAGATATCTTGTTCCAATAGCCAGGATCACACTGGCATCGCTCAAAAAAGTTGATTAAAACTGTAGCAACCTGATCAGGATGATGTGGATCAATATGGAATCCAGAGATGCCATGCTCATTGATCTCAGCTGGGCCACCGTGACAAGTGGCAAATGTAGGAAGACCACATGTCATAGCTTCCACAACTGTTAGCCCAAAAGCTTCATAAAAAGCAGGCTGCAACAGGTAACAAGAACATGCATAATTGTGTAAACTTAGCCACTAAACATCAAACAAATCAAGCGAATCCTCATCTATCTTCTACACAGCATACCTGCACAAAAGCACCTTTCACATCAGCAACATAACGGTAGAGCTCCCCGTTACGAGCACGATTCATTTGGGCCTTTATCCAACGAAATTACCCATGCAACTCATATTTTTCCATGAGGCTATGCATTTTCTCTATCTCCCCCATTTCTTCTCTGTCCCTTGATTTCTTTACATCAATGTAGCCACCGACCAACACAAGATTTACAAGTTCTCTAAGTTTGGGGCTCTTACCAAAGCATTCAACAAGCCCCGTCAAATTTTTCACTCGATCTAGTCTTGCCATAGAAAAGATAATTGGCTTTGATTGATCATTTAACATACCACTGCATTAATAAAAAGGAATGGAAAATTTTAAAGAAATCTCTTATTTCCCATTGCTGCTACATACAGGAACACTGCATTAATGCACTTCAGATGTTATAACCCAAATCGACTCAGCCAGTGCAATGTCAACCAAAAAAGATTCGTAATAAAAGCTATATAGAGGAAATGATAACTCACTCTCCTCAGTGTTCTCTCTCTCCTCAGTATTTTCTCTTCCTTCTCTCTACCACACTGGTAGAGATTTATCAATGAAACAGTAACCCCAATTCTCTGGCTTGAATTGCTTTTTTTTTTTGATAGAAAAAGAAATGTTATTAATGAGAAGAGAGAGAAACAAAAGGAAAAGAAAAAAAAATACATCAGATGGAAGACAAGAGATCCTCATAAGATAGAACTAAAAAGAGTGAAAGCTAAAATCAAAAGACACCCCACAAGGTCCGTAAAAAAAGATTAGTACAACAATGTCCTCCAATTCCTATAAACATCAAAAAGCGGCACCCCTTTGAATAACCCATTGGCCGAAACCCACAAGAAAGTCACATAACGAATACGATCTCATAACAAATTAGGAGGTAGACACTGGTCATTGGAGACTTTACCATTTCTCTCAGTCCAAATGCACCATACAGTTGCGAACATAGCTATTGTCCAAAGAGTTTTGTTCTCTTTCCTATAACCAAAACCGAAAAATTTGGTCGCAAGGAGTACGCCAAGGTCTATTGTGCAAGCCCAATTCTCATCAAAGAAACCAAATAGCCTGTTCCAGATGCTCCAAGTCACATCACAGTGCAAGAACAGATGATTGTTTGCCTCATAATGTCTCAAGCACATCACACAAACATCAGGGGATAAAGCTATAAGAGACTGTCTGACTTGACACAGATCGTTTGTATTAATTCTATTGAGCACTACAGTCCACAAAAAAATCTTTACCTTTAAAGGTGCCTTAACTTTCCAATAAGACCTTTTAAAATACGAAGAAACAAAGGGGTTACGGATGAGAAAATTGAGAAAGAAGGCACAAGTGTACGAGCCTTAAGAATCCAGCTTCCACATTCTCTTATCAGGATAAGAAGAAAGGCGTATCGAATCCACAATGTCCAGCATCAAGGAAAGGTCAGGCAATAGTCTATCATTTACATTTCTAGCGAAATGGAGATTCCAACTAGGTTAATCCCCTTGCAAGCAAAAGAAGTCAGCAATAGGGGTATCGTGTAAAGAAGAAAAAGAAAAAGACGCACGAATCTTTCTTTAAACGCGGGAATTTCTTCTGTTTGTAACCCAATTCAATTCTCTAGCATGAATTTCTTGCGTTTGTATATGTTTACTGTTGAAGTTATTTTATTGTAGTTAGAACAGCTTCATCATAATATCCATAATAGTTGTGGTTGTCCTTTGTGATGCTGAAGATTGTAGAATAATGAGAGAAAAGTGAGAAGAACTTCAGAAATATCTTCTTCTTTTTTGTCCCTTTTAGTAGTTAGTATAGGGATTCGTCAGCTAGCTATCGAAGCAAAAACTTTTGATATGGTGGTGGAGTAGTTAGGAGAGGTTTTTAAGTGTACTATTACCAAAACTGGAAGAGGATTTTTGTTTTCCATTTTCTTAGGGTGGCAGTCAGCTTGATGGCTCTTTTTTGTTATCCATGCTTTGGGAGAAGCAAGGTGGAAGGGTTCAGCGATGAAGAACTTTTGGGAGAAGGATAAATTCTTTCTTGCTGAAGTGGGAAAGAATGCTAGGGGTGAGTTCCTCTCTGTTACGAAATTCTTCCAAAGAGGAAGGAGTGTCTCTGTTAAGATCCCTAAGGGAGATAAAGGAAAGGGATGGAGTTCTTTTGGGAGAGCTATGGAAGCTCTACTATTCTCAAAGGGTGGGAAGCCAGGAAAACCAAGGTTGGGCTGGTTGCAAAAGCCTCAGGTCCTAAAGTTGCTGGCAGTAGATCTTTCATGGATGTGGTGAGAAGCAAGGAGTCTGTAGGTGCAAATGGCATCTATTATGGTGATGGTGGAGGTGATGCCGGAACCAAAGTTAAAAGGGATATTTCATGCGTTTCTTCATATTCATCTGTGACAAAGAATTTAATGAATGTTAATAAGGGTCATGATGGCGGGGAGGGATTCAAGGAGGAAGGTGCAGGTTTAATGTTTTTGAGGACTCTAAGGTTGGAGGTTAATTTAGAAGGCGTGAGGAGGGTGTTTTGAGCTTTAGTGAGAAGACATAAGATTAAGGAAGGTCCAGGAAGAAAGGGGGAAGGCCTACTCTTACTCAGGCCATGCCTCTCGGCCAAACTAGATGGGCCCCTAAAAAGAGAAAGAGTAACTTGATCTAGGTCCAGCAAGATTTAGGAAAGGGGTTAGGTTATAGATCTCTCAATCGGGCCAAGCTTCTCAGCCAACCTAAATTGGCCCCTGTGAAGAGAATCAAAAGTCCAGTTCAGATCCAGAAAGGGATGGGTAAGGGGATGGGATATGATTTCGGGATTAACCTGACCCAGAACCCCCACTGTCACGATCGCAATTCGTGATCCATGCCCCCTGTTGTGCTTTCGACTGCCCAAGCCAACGACACAACCATGGCTAGTGGCAGTAGGACAGAACTGGCAAACAATCTGTCAAGAGGGGTGGCGACGGTGCCGGAGATCCCTAGTGGCCGGTGATGTTATTTGTGTCGGTGTGGCGCAAGAGCTTCAAACGGATAAATATAGCCCAAAAAATGTCATTTTTAATAAGTTTAATGGCAGCGCTATGAACTTTCATGGCTTGGAGAGGATTTCGAATTTGGGGACTGAGTTTGGGTCTAGAGGAAAAGAGCTTTAATGGATTCAAGTGAGGATGAGTCTGATTCTCAGATGAAGAGTGTATTGGAGAAGATTTTTTGTCTAATTTTGATAATGATGAAGGGCTGCTCATTAAACAGATTGAGGAAGAGATCTTTGGTCAGATTAATAAAGTGCATAATTGGAGAGATGAGGATGATGATCTTGAGGGTGTTACTCAACTCACAATGCAAAATAAGGATCTTGAGGTTGTGGAAAGTTAGTGAGGTCTGGAGCAGATTAGTATTAATTCTTTGAGTAATGTTAGAGATTCAGGGGCACCTTCTTTTATTATACCTCCTAACCAAAATAAGTGTATTGACCCCTCCCAAATTTGTTTGTCTTATCCTGGTAATCATGATGCGCTTGGAGATTGTTTTGCAGGGAATGTTATGTGTCGCAACTCAGTTCGGGATGGCCTCCTTCCTTTGCTAGACACATCTAATTCTTCTTATGGTGTTAAGGGGGTTGAGATGCCTGAGGATGGTTATATCCACCTAAGTCGGTTGGAGGGTGAGAAGGACAATTGAGACCCCTAAGCTTTGCTTGATTCTCTTAGCTTTCATTTGAGAGATAAGTCTAGGAAAGAGGTTAGAGTGCAAGTAACCCCTAGAACTTATGAGAGGAAGAAGGAGAAAGTTGAGAGTGAGTTGAAATACTATCCTCTTCGATAAATTATGGTAATCCCAACAAAGGGTAGGGTAAGTCTGTGCTTTTATGAAGATCTTAAGCTGGAATGTTAACAGCCTTGGTAACCCAACTAAAAGATCTAAAGTGAAAGAAGTTATTAGGTGGGTAGACCCTCACATTGTTTTGATTCAGGAGACTAAATTAGGTGAGATGGACAAGTTTCTTGTTCGTAGTGTCTACGATAGTAGGTTTAAAATGTGGGAGTGTCTGCTTTCATCGAGAGCATTTGCTAGCCTTTTGGTGATTTGGGACATTAGGTTGCTTCTAAAGTAGATGTCTTAGTGGGGTCTTTCTCCCTTTCGGTTTTATTGGAGATCAAGGAGAGAGGTTGTTAGTGGATTACCAACGTTTATGGTCCGATGAGCCCTTCTTTGAGGGGGTCTCTCTGGGAAGAATTGTCTTTTGTCCATGGGCTGTGTAGTCCTTATTGGTGTGTTGGAGGCAATTTTAATGTGGTGCGTTTTCGTGATGAGGAATTAGGAAAATCGAGACTTAATACTAGTATGAGAGGTTTTGATCTCTTTATTAGGGATTATGGTTTACAGGATCCTCCTCTTTTGAATGCCCAATTCACTTAATCTGTTAATAAGGGCAGGACAATTTCTTCTCGCCTTGATTGGTTTTTGTTTACTCTTGAATGAGAGGATTTCTTACCAAATCTTATTCAAGAGGTGGGTTCTCGGTTGGTGTCAAATCATTTTCCCATCATCTTAGAGTCTAGCAAAGTTAAGTAGGGTCCTACTCCCTTTAGGTTCAAGAACATGTGGTTGCATCACCACTCTTTTTTGAGTAACGTGGAGAGCTGGTGGTTGAAGTGTTCACTTTCTAGGTGAGAGAGTTATAAGTTTATGAAGAAGTTGAAGTATGTTAAAGAGAAGTTGAAATTTTGGAATCTAGAAGTTTTTGGGGATATTAGAATCTGTAAAAAAGATATTCTCATGGAGTTGGATGCTTTAGAGACATTAGAAAGTCATGGTGGCTTAGAGGAGAGCCTTGCTGCTCGCAAGGTGACTCTTAGAAATGCCTTGGATGTTATTATCAAGAAAGAAGAGATTTGTTGGCATCAGAAGAGTAGGATTAAATGGGCTAGGGAGGGAGATGTGAACTCTAGCCTTTTCCATAAGGTTGTTAACGGAAAGAGGAGTATGAATTTTTTGAAAGAGTTAGAGGTAGAGGGTGGTAGTGTTGTTAGGGCCAATGATGTGATTTCAGAGAAGGTTTCTAGGTTTTTTAAGGAGCTTAATAAGGATGAGGGTGTTGAGAGGCCGTTTATTGAGGGCTTGGATTGGTCGCCTCTTGAGAGGTCTAAGAATGGTTGGTTAGAAAGGTTCTTTGAGGAGGAAGAAGTCAAGGGCGCCATTTGGAGGATGGAGAAAGAAAAGGCGCCTAGGCCTGATGGGTTTAATATAACTTTTTTCCAAGCTTGTTGGTTGTTTCTGAAGGGGAATATGATGAACGTGTTTGAAGAATTCTATCTCAATGGTCGTATTCCCACAAGAATAAATTCTACCTTCATTGTTCTTGTTCCTAAAAAAAAAACAGGTCTATCAATGTGAGGGACTTTAGGCCTATTAGTTTGGTTACTAGTGTTTATAAAATCATTGCCAAAGTGCTCTATATGAGATTGAGTGAGGTGTTGCGGGATACTATCTCTAAGAACCAAAGCGCCTTTATCGTTGGGCGTCAAATCCTCGATGCTAGCTTGGTTGCTAACGAGTTAGTTGAGGATCTTTTTCATAGAAAGCAAAAGGGCTTAATTTTCAAGCGGGATTTTGAAAAGGTTTAAGACATAGTTAATTGAGGTTTTCTGGATAAGGTTTTAAGTAGAGTTTGGTGATAGGTGGAGATGTTAGGTTAGGGGTTGTCTTTCTTTAGTGGCTTTTTCAGTCATTGTCAATGGCCAACCCAAATAGTGGTTTCAAAGGCATCGCGGGTTGAGATAAGGTGACCCCTTGTCTCCCTTTCTCTTTACGCTTGTGGTTGATATGTTAAGTCATATGTTGAGTAGGGGCTTTGATAGAGGGGTTATCCGTGGTTTGTTGGTTGGGTGTCATGTGTCCCATTTGCAGTTTGCAGATGATATTATCCTCTTCTTGCCTGATGATAGATAGAATCTCATCCATGTGATGACGATCTTGCAGGTTTTTGAGTTGGTGTCTGGGCTCAGTATTAATTTCAGTAAAAGCGGTCTAGCTGGGATTAACGTTCAGGATGATTCCTTGTGTGAGTTAGTTGTGTTAGCTAGTTGTGAGATTCTGAGTTGGCCTCTTACCCAGTAATTCAAAGAATTTCTAGGAAGGTTGATAGCTGGAAAGGAGTTTATTTCTCTTGGGGAGGGAGAATCACTTTAGTTCAGGCCTCCTTATCTAGCATACCTTTGTAATTTTTTGTCCTTGTTCAACATTCTGGTTAAGGTGGCAAACAGGATTGAGAAAATTATTAGGGACTTTTTATGGTCAAATGGTGGAGAAAGGAAAAGGGACCATCTGGTTAGTTGGGAATTGTGCTGTAGATCGAAGGTAGATGGGGGTTTGGGTATTGGTAACTGGGTCTCTAAAAACACCTCCCTCCTGGCTAAGTGGTTATGGCGTTTCCCTTTGGAGCCTAATTCCCTTTAGCATAAGGTGATTAAAGCCAAGTTTGGTCTACATCGAAATGGCTGGGATGCAAACTCGGGGGGATTCGCTATACATACAAGTTCCTGGAAAACGATTTCTCAGGTATATCATGCTTTTTTTCCAATGCTGTCTCTACATGTTAGAGATGGGTCCCGTTTTCACTTTTGAAATGATTGTTGGATTGGTCATTCCCTTTTCATAGAAAGGTTCTTCCTTGCATGAAGCTCGCATTGTTGATTTTTTATGTTCTCAAGGGGAACATTCTTCTAGGAATTTTCACTTTTCTAGAAATATTAATGAAAGACTTGTGGGTGAGCTTACTTTGTTGCTGGACATTTTGGATCCATTACGCATCTCTTCTCTCCCCGATAAGAGACTGTGGAATTTGGACTCCTTGGGATCTAATTCTTGTGCTTTTTTTTTTTTAATTTCTTGATTCGTAGCCCACATGGTTCTTTGCCTTTTACAAAATCTTTTTGGAAAATGAAGGTGCCTTCAAAGGTAAAAGCCTTTGTTTGGACTGCAATACTCAATAAAATTAATAGGCTTTATCTCTTGACATTTACGTGTTGTGTTTGAGGAACTCTGAGACTAATAATCACTTATTCTTGCATTGTCAGTGGCTTGGGATATGGGAAATAAGTTATTTAATATCTTTGAGGAGGTTTGGATTTGCCCTAATGACCTTGGGGCTTTCTTAGCCACTAACTTTATGGATTTTGGGTGGAGAAAGGAGAATAAGGCTTTGTAGAAGGCAGCTTTGTTTGCTACCGTGTGGTGTCTTTGGATCAAAAGAAATGCCATAGTCTTTAGGCAGCAGGTCCTTCCTCCTCATTTGCTTTGGGATAGAATTCGCTACACTGTCACGCTTTGGGTTTCGGCTAATAGTTTTTTTAAGGAGGTATCCTTCAAAGATGCTGTTAGGGATTAGAGAGCTTTGATGTATTAGCCTTGTTTTAGAGTTTTTTGGGTTGGCTTGTGTTTGCCTTTTTTCTTTTCTAGGAGGATATCTACTCCTACTTTTAGATTTCTGTTTTCCTTTTTCTTTGTATCATTCTCTCTTCCTTAATAATATTTCTTTTTCGATCAAAAAATAAATAAAAGTTATATAGTCAGAGCAGATGAAGCTATAAGCAAGTGAATTTTCTTAAATTAAATGAGTAAAATACGTCCATTTCAAAAATGGATTTAGCAGTTAGCACTTAACAGCAGTTTTTACTCAATTTTGCAATGGCACTAGAAAAGCCAATTTTGCTGCATTATTTACATGATTATATTTCAGAATGATAAAATTCACTGAAGTTAGTTATAAATAATGATTCATGTAACTACTGACAAACTAAAATAAAGATCTCCGAGACGGGACAAATAGTTAATGGTATGAGCAATAATTTCAATATTAAAAAGTGGAGGAGAAAAACAAGTATCTTTTTATACCATGCAAAATATAATCTTTATTGGAAGATACTCACATGTGCTCTTCATTCTGTTCAGTACCATATAACAGTTCTTCAATTGAACCATGTAGCGCAGTAAGCCTCTTTTCTTTTTCAGAATATGGAAAATATATGCGCGTGTCAGCTCCTGGAGACACAATATTAAACTTGGGATAAAAAACATCAACGCCATGAACAACTCGATACAGTCCTGGAAGAGTGAATGCTGTGTGGCTCTCGTATTGTCCAACAGTATTCTTGCTGAGGCAAAGTAATAGACATTGTTAGGGGATAATATGTCAGGCAAAGCAACGAGCATATTCAAAAAATTATGATATGTTCAACTGTGGAAAAAGGTGTAAAGCATTAGTTCATCAAATGCTGCACTATTATATGACAGTGAAAAAACCAGCTTATATAATTAGATTTCTTCAGCTGAATACATATCTTATGAAATCCCTAGTTTTATCAATTAAATGTCCTCGTTGCGTGGTCATGATCAAGTTTTATATTAGTTGGAAAACAGAATTTTGTCCCATCAATAGTACTTAATTGAGATTCATTACGTAATTACTAATGTTTGGCAGGTAGAAGGGAGGGGAGATGTGTCAGATGGAAGCACCAAATTATTATGAGAGAAGAAGGAAGTTCGCTATGGCTGAATGACCTGAATTAGAGCAACATTTGAAAGGTCACATGACTATTCACAAACTACTATCACCTTCTTTAGTATATATTGAGTCTTAAACATAATTATCCATGTTAGGGGCATTAATGATCAAGTAATTACTTCACTTTCCAAGCTAAAAAAAACTTACCTTCCCGCAATTTCTTGATATGTACTAGTAATTATAAAGTCAGCATTGTTCATTGCAATGAGATCAGCTGTAAATTGACAAGTAAAATGATACTTGTCTTCATATTGCTTCCAATATATATCAGAATCTGGATACTTTGTCTTTTCCAATGCATGAGCAGTGTTGCACTACATGGAAAAATAGGTAAAATAACGTTTAAAAAATTGTGCAGTTTTGCTGATCAGCCCCCAGAAAAAAACGAGATTTACAATTGCATATTTGGTCGATTGATGTTTGTACTGCATGTCAATAACTAGTTAAAGTTTCAGCTCACCTGTTTGATTCCTAGCTTATACGATAACAAGGATGCAACAAGATTTCCATCACTGTAGTTTCCAATTATCAGATCTGGAACTCCTTGTAACTCAGCAGCAATTTCATTTGATGCGTCCTATTTATAGAGAAGAAACAGTCATGTTCCACAAACCAAATATGCTATGATCTAGTGACAAAAAGATATGATCATTTTATGCTTGTTCCCTTGAAGATGAACCAATTGATAGCAACTAAAAATATCCTAACCCTAGACTGCTGTTTGCAGGCTAGATCGAGGCCCAGAGGACCAACAATCATTCTGAGTACTAACGCATCACAAAAATTTAAAAAATACAAAGAAAAGGGATCCCTCATTTCTGGAGGTCATATTACATTAATCCGACGAGCCCGGATATTGCTTGACAACATAAGTGGTTCCTAATCCTTTATCTTTTAAAGACTAAAAATAACTTTGTTTCAGGGATCAAAACTTTCAACACACTGTCCAAAAGATTAGCGATAACAACCAACATAAGATAAACAACCAAAACATCAATGAAAAATTATCTACATACTGAACTGTCTTTTTAGCAATACTGCATGAGGGGGAAGAGATGACAATAAAAAGGAATCTGAAAATAAGATGAAAATATGAGGCATTTTCTGGTGATTACCTCTGCAAATGCCTCTAGATAAGGCCAAACATCAAATCTTGAAATCCATTTCCTCAAAATTCCATTCTTAGTCCTAAAAGGTACTCGCAATATGTGTGTATGTTCAGTTCCACTAACTCTTTCCAGTCTCTGATTGCATGCTGTCCCTTTTGCCTCTGGTATCAATCTTGTAACCTAGAAGCACCATTTAGGAGTAAAAACAAATGCAACTCTTAACAGTTTAACTGCGAGAATTTTGGATTGACTTACAATGAGAATTTTTGGAGACACATCAAGTCCTTGCTTTTGGATTCTAAGTAGCATCTCATTTTCCAAAGCACGAACTTGATCAAGTATATAAACAATCTGTTCAATGTTAAGTGACAGTAAGGTTTATAATCAGTACTAATATTACTATAGAATTATAGTTCCTACTATAATCATTAGCAGGCCAACATCATAAACACAAGGTTTTAAATTTTTTATAACTAATAACAACTTTTATGCTCAACAAAACTTACAAAAATAATACCTGCCCACCAGTATCAGGCAAACCCAGGACATTTGCTTGGCCAAAGTAACCATGCGGAGACACAATCACAACATTGAACACCATGGGAATCCTTCCAAGAAAAGTCTCTAGGGTAGATGGATCAGAAGCCTGAAGGATGTCTAATAGAAGATGCACCATTTCCGATACCCTCTGTGCTGTGTCCCCCCAACCTCTCTCAAATCCCATTCCTTGCAGTCTACACCCAAATTACGAGGAAATATATATCATCTCATGAATGCAGCAAATAAATAGTTAAGACAAGAGGAATAGGATTGTGGTGAGGATTTTGGGTCGTTTGCAAGAAATACCAGACTCAAACCTTTGCCATCATCAATATCAGGGAAAGAAAAAAAGAGAGAAGAAGAAGATAAATAGTATGGCACCTAGTTAGCTCCACAGCTTAGCAAAATTCAGAATGACTTCAGTCTCATTAATTTGTTGCTTACTCATATTCAAAATCAGAATAAGGTGTATCTGGTGGGAGCTTAGAAAGGAGTTCCTCTGCCTTTGCCAAGGCAGACTGGAGCTTGGATATGTTATGAATCCGGTCATTTAGCATCATTGCCTGCATAATATAATGGCAACAGAAATTTAATTATAACTTTAGATCCCTTTGTGAAAGTTATCAAGTCTTCTTATCTACACAGCATAGATCCTAACATCATGCATGGACTATGACGAAGGTGGGGAAAAAAAATTACACTTACCATTTGAATGCTTATCTCAAGAGAATATCATTAGAGGTAATTTAAATTTCAGCATGGTAAATAAAAGTTTTATCTACAGTAGCTGAAATTGCTGCTAGTGATGTTCACTGTTTTTGAATGAATGAATACTACATTGGTTAAACAAACCCCGTACATGGCCATCATGTTTGTGTGTGCGAAGAAATGCAAGTAGAGGCTCCAGACTTTCTTTATTGCGAAACATAATTGATGACAAGTGACGATTGAGGAATTGAACTCCGTTGCCAATGGAGGATGATCGAGTTGGTCGGGGGAATGTTGCATTAAATGGCTCAAAGTCAAGTTCAAGCACATAATTGTCAATGCACCTGGAACAAATTTCCAAAAATTGAGTTATAATTGAATTCTACATAAAGCAAAAACTTAAATTATAGGATAACACACATTTTATTTTCTTTATAGTTTTAATACAATACTATAGTTGGTTAATGATAACATTCAAGAGTCAGTATTTTAATATTTATTCAGAAGGCACTGCAAAATATTTACATAACAGATAACCCTTACTGTCCATCCACAAGTTCTTCTTTGAATCTAAGATATTCTGCAACACTCAAATTATCCACATTTAGTTCGAAGACATTAAAACGAACATACTCCCAAACACCAGGTCTTGGACGTATAGCTATGGACACAAAAGGGGGCAGAACTATAGCTTCCTATCACAACAAAGAAAAAATAGTTTTAGAAAACAACAAGAAGAAAAATTTAAGAAAAGCAATGTATCCTCTCATTTATCTAAAATGCACCTGGCGGAAAGAAAAAAACGAAAAAAATGGAATCAACCAGAAAACAAATATTTTGGACTGTTGCAAACGCTACTTAAAGAACTGTAGTATACAGTGGAAACATCAAAATCACAACAATAAGATAACAATGAGAGCATTGTTGTCAAACTCTATTGCCAGATCATATGATTCTGGGCAAAAAAAAAAAAGGATCACAACCCCACTTGGGATCTTTTTTTTTTTCCTAAGATCGTGCAGGATTGTGATCCTACACATAAAATCATAGGATCGTGCGATTTTGCACCATCCTACCTTCAAAAAAAAAATAGCTCCTCAAATTACATTGTTTGCTCTGAACCCTAATTTGTTTTGTTCTTTGGTCTGATGCAACATTTGGATGTGATTTTCTGAATTGAAATCTCGAGTTGTTCTTTGATTCTCTCTTCCTATCTTCCATCCGTTGTTGTCGTCGTGTCGTGGGCTCCTCTTGGTTGCCGTCGTCAACTTCCTGGGCCAGCCACCCGCCACTGTTGCAAGACATGGTTACTCACTCGAGTTCTTCTGTAAATCTATAAGTTCCTCGATCCTCTATTGATCTACTCCTCTGTGGCTTTGACGCTCTATCCTTGCATCCAAATACCATGGAGGTGAGGAAAACTGTATTCATCCCTTTCCCTTTCCTAGAATCCTACTTATATATGCCCTCATTGCAATCATAGAGTGTTGCAATCCTAGTTATATATGCCCGTAGAGTATAGGCTAATCAGTATTGCTATTGCAATCCGCAACTTCTTAATTTCCTTTAATTTTGAAATTGCTTAGTGTCTGAATTCGATTATTAATTCAATCTTGTTATGCATTGTGACTTTTGATTTATGTTTGGTTATCTATGTATATTTGTTTTATTGAAATATAACGAGAATGTGATAGTTTTGTATGTGTTATATTATATACAAAATTTATGTCATTTTATATATATATATATATATATATATTATATATCATTTCGATTCTACAATTCCATCATAATTGGCATAATCAAAATCACTAACATCTTAATTGCAGAGAACATGAGAAAAAGATCAAGTAATTTTTTATGAGTGATTCAGTCACTCGAGTACGCATATTGTGAATGTTATTGGTCTATAAAGGACTTCCAGCTTCCATTTCCGTCCAGAAAGGGCATTAGATAAAAGTTGATGATGACAATCTCTTCTGTATGTTTTTAAGCTATCGAACAAACACCTAAATAACAACAGCCTGAATTCCTGCGGAAAATGCGGTGCTGATGTGGAACAATGATGATTCCATTTTGTCAAGGAAGAAGTGTATAGAAATGGGGGAAACAAAAATTAACCCTCTCAAACCCAACCAAAAAAAAAAAAATGCAAGCAAAATATTTGCTTTCCAACTAAATGTGCGGGAAGAGAAAGAAACTGAAGCGGTTTCGACTATGCAGGGAAGAAACAGCCCATTACTTAAGTCTAGTGAGTTTACCTTTGCAGATTCCAGCAATTTGACAAAGGGGCTATCTTTGAGTTTCTGCATGGCTTCATCCTCTTTGAGAATGTTTTCTAGGTCGTCCAGCAGGTGATGGGGTTGTAGTATTCCTTTCCCCTGAGCCACATACCTTGCAAGTTGCAAAAGAAGAGTTCAGAAACCCAAGTTCTCAGAACACAGATCATATAATGTAAAGCCCTCATACTCGAAGCAAGAATACGCTGATCTAAACATATATTACTGTATGTATATCGCACACAGAACATGCATGAGGATTCAAAGACCCTTAAAGGTAGAAAGCACCTGGCGAGAAGAGAAATCAACTCGTTCCGGTGACCAGCGAGAGCATCGTGCATCCTGTCCTTCAAGCTCGAAACTTGATCGTATCTGGACATCGGCATGTTTGAATACAAGAATCACAGAAACCATATTCGTCTGTACAAAATAAAATAGCAAAACTGGGTGAAATTCACAAAATTCAAAAGGAAAAAGAAATGCCTAATGAAAGTTGGAAACGGATGAAGAAAGCAGGGAAGGTAGAAGACATTGGAGCTGGAAACTTCGTATTTATAGCGAAAAGAGATGAAGCGAGCTGTAACCCAACAGGTATCGTAACTGAAATGAAACCAAGAGACTACAGAAAATGCCATCGTTGCTCTGTAACACCGATACAGGTGAGTAGGCACTTGGCAATGCTTCGAAGAGGTGGACGCCGAAAACTGCATAAATTACGCTGTTTTTTTTCCCTCGCTTTTTAAATCGAAGCGGTGGGTTTTGTTTTACCTGTGGCACTGCGAAGCCCAGGAGGCCAGGATCAAGAAACGTTCTCGTCGTGAGGCACGTGTTGTAGGCAAATGAACTGGGCCGGATAAATGGATTTGAGTGGGCCCATGGGCTCGTGTTAATTGATTTGAAGCGAAGCTATCATAATTTCAATATGTTTTAATTTATATAATAGATTAAAATAATTTCATTCTAAGTATTAATTAATGATAGGTTATTATTATAAATAATATAATAAAATAAAATAAATTTAATGAATAAATTAGATAAATTATTAAATTTAGGAAATTAATTACATTACATTAAATAAATTTAAAAAATATTATAAAAATTAATATATAGAGAAGCTAGAACAATTTTTAGTGTTTGAAACTCGAAATGAAGCTGGAAGGATTATGAATTTATATCAGTTACCTTGTGTTGATCTAATGCTCAATCTCAATCTAATACAGTACGTTTTGAGCTTCATGAATGACCGAATACTGAATGTCATGTGTCGAATTGAGAAGCAGCAATGGAATAATGATTGAACAGCTCGTGTATCAACTTTATAGTGAATTTCTTGCCACTGACTATAGAAAAAGCCACTCGCCTTTTCTCTGTTCTATTTTCACTCAAAATCGGTATAATCTTCTAAATAATGGCAGTCATAAAAATTCACAAAAGTACCTTCTGAACGGTCACTATGCAGTTCACTGCTTGCCTTTTCAATAAACAACTTGAATTTGAGTTTGTTCCCATTAACACGAAAGAGGACGAACACAAAAAAAAAAGAACATTTCATTTCTCTTAATGTAAGTATTAGTATGAGTTGCTTGTCTCTAAGTATTAGTTCAACTAGCTTTCGCTTTTAAATGCAAACATTCGGTCAAGTTTCAGTCTTTGAAGACAGAGATCTAAAGTTATTTGGTAAATACTAAGTATACATCTCCAACAAGCACACTCAAATATCGTTAAACTAGCATTTGTAAAATTATTGATCAAAATCATTTCAATACACAAAATTAAGAGCAATCATGCAATATATCGCCCACAAGTATGCTGAAAAAGGGATCGAACTGATAAGCAAATAATCAAAGAAGATAGCGATTATATGGGAAAAGGTAAACTCCTCATATTCAGTATTTTTTTTCCTTTTTAGTTTGTTTGTTCTTTGATTTAATAGAGTTATTTTGTTTGAATTCACTTCACACACTTGGAGTCAATCAAATTTTATGGCGCATTTTATCTTTAACGTTGTAGGACCCCAAGATTTGAATTGAATTTATGAACGATGGTAATCCTATTAAATTGAAACAGAGCCAGAAAATAAACATATCAACTGACTATAGTATAGAGGGAGATGATAATACAATCTGTATGAGCTACAAAAAGTTGGCTGATGATGTGAAGCCTGGTAGTGTAATATTGTACTCAGATAGAACTATCTCATTTACGGTCTTATCATGTGACAAAAAATTGGTTTTGGTTTGATGCCGCTGTGAGAACTCTGCAGTTCTTGACAAGAGAAAAAATGTTAATATTCTTGGAATGATAGTGGATATTCCCACACTAACATAAAAAGACAAGTAAGATATCTTAAAATGAGGAGTTTCCAACAAAATTGACATGATTATTCTTTCTTTTGTTTAAAATGGTTCAGACTTAGTAAAAGTTCAGAAATTGTTGGGACAACATGTAAAGAACATTCTTCTCATGTCAAAGGTATGATATTTCTTCATAATATAATGTGGTCGTTTATTATTATAAATTTTTTGTTAAAATTTATAATTTATATTTGTATAAAATAATCAAAATTTATATCAAAATATTTACGTTTAAAAAATATATGTCATAACTCATAAGTCTCATAAGTTTTACAAATTTATAAATTATAGTATTATTATCAGAATATATTATGTGGATCACAATGTATTTGATATATTATGTGGGTTATTATTAAAGTGAATAACATAATATATCTTTACCATAATATATTATCATAATTATTAATTAGTGAAATTAATAATTAGTGAATTTCGTTATTTTATTTAATTTGAATGAATAAATTAAGTAAATTAATAAATTTAATAAATTTAGTAAATTAATGACATCGCATAATAATAATTATTTGATTTGAATTGATTAAAATAATTTGAATTGAAATTAAAAAATAATTACCTTTATTATTTGATCACTGTAGGATAATTAATGACATTACGTTAAATGAATTATTTGATTTGAATTGAAATACATAAATAATAAATTGTTGAAATATACATATACGAGGATCAAGATATATTGATATTAATTCCTAATCATATGTATAAAAATTTTTTCCAATTGATTATTCTACATTTAATATGAACATTTTTAATTTGATTATTATTATTTTTATAAAAAAATTTAAATTAATTTTTTATTAATTATAAATGCATCTCATTATTTTATTCTATTTGATGACTTATTCTACATTATAATATAATGTGGTCGTTTATTATCATAAAATTTTTATTAAAATTTATAATTTATATTTGTATAAATAATCAAAATTTATACCAGAATATTTACGTTTAAAAAGTATATGTCATAACTCATAAGTCTCATAAGTTTCATTAGTTTCACAAATCTATAAATTATAGTATTATTATTAGAATATATTATATGGGTCCCAATGTATTTAGTATATTATGTGAGTTATTGTTAAAGTGAATAGCAGAATATATTTTTATCAGAATATATTATCATAATTATTAATTAGTGAAATAATAATTAGTGAATTTTGTTATTTTATTTAATTTGAATGGATAATTAACAAATTTAATAAATTTGGTAAATTAATGATATCAAATAATATTAATTATTTGTTTTGAATTGAAATTAAAAAATAATTACTTTTATTATTTGACTATTATAGTGTCTTAGATAATTTTTTAATAGGTAAAATAAATTTGATTATAGAATTGATACGTGAATTAAAAAAAATTCTTTATTTGACTTTATTTTGACTTTTTTCCAAAATAATTCTTAATTTAATAGAAATCAAAGTTTGAGATATGAATCTTTAAATCATAATCCTTTGACTAAAGAAAGAGATGAAAAATCAAATTCTTGAAAGACAAAATTTGAGACATAGAGATCTAATTCAAGCGTAGCAGCGACATTTTTTTTTTCTTTTACAGATCCTATTGAAACAAAAAAAAACACATTCAAAAGTAAAGATGTAATCAATATTCAATCAATCACTGATTTGCGCAATAAATAATTTATAATAAATAACAAATAATTTGTAAATTAACAAATTAATTAATTTACCTATTTTATTCAATTAAATTTATTCTATTAAATAAATAAATCAATCAATTCAAATCAAAATTTGAGTAGGTAAAATATATTTAATTATAGAACTGATAAATCAATTCAGAATATTTAGTTATTTGCGTTTAAAAAGTATATGTCATATCTCATAAGTTTCATATAAATCAATTATAATTATTATTATTTTTATAAATTATAAATATTTTTAGAGTTATAATTTATCTATACATTATATGGGTCACAACACTAATTTTATTAATTGATATCAGAATTTTAATTTTAATCTAACATTTTACACAAGAGTTATACGTCTGCCATGTGCCACGATCACGTTAATTTTGACCCAAAAATCATTTCCATTTGCCCAAATGACCCCTTAAAAAAAAGTCGCATTGTTATTAGGAAAAAATTTTAAAATGGAGAAAAAAAAATTGGGAGAGAAGAAAACTATTTGAGACTTATTAATATATTAATTATTTATTTTTTAAATAAATTTCACAAGTTTCTTTAATATATTTACATAGAGTAAATATTCATTAAATTAATTTAGATATTAAATAAAATATATAATTAAAATTAAGAGATATAATAATTATATACTTTTTTTTTTCATTTTGTACAATTCAAAAAAAATTCACAGTCCTAGCTAATAACAACAACCATATCACAACGTTTGTAACAACCATAGTTATAATAATTTACAACTGCCATCGCGACCGCAACTTATAAAACCTGCCCAACACCAGTGGGATGTGAAGTGTTACATCATAGACAAACGTGAATATGACATGCAGAGAGATCTGGATGGGTTTTTCTGTTGCACGTTGCTTTGAAACTTTTTATGTGCGTGGAAAACACGCCGTAAACCACCTCAAATTGCTGAATAGCAAGAGGGTAATTCATCATGACAATATTCCATTATGATTAATTAGGGGAATTATTAATATTATATATCAGATAAAAATTCTATACAAATATAATTAATCTACTCGCCGGCCATTAAGTATCTAGTTCCATGGTGTTCCCCCACATTTTAAAATTCCCATCTTATCTCTCTCACGGTCATTTTCCTCCACCTTCTCCGTTTCCCTATCAGGTTGAGAGCTTGAAACTTCGACAGCTTATTTGCCTTTTATATAATTAACCTATTAGATCTGCGAAAAAGATATGACATGGTTTGAACAAAAAATAAATTAAACTTGAATTGATCTTAATCCCTTGAGTGAGATCCTTTGGGAACATTTGATAAAATTGGAATGATATCATATAGATCTAAATAAATGCATGAGATGGGAATTCAAAGAGGTCATGTACAAATTAAATAGATTTTTTTTAAGCATAGTATGTGTGTGCTGAAATCCCTTCATCATCTCCCATTGATCTTTCAGAGGCACTTTTTTTTTTTTTTAGGTTTTAAACTATCAACATCCAAAAATGTTATATTTTAAAATAATTTAATTTGAGTCAAATTGGATCTCAAAGGTATAAAACACTCATAATATCAATTTTTGCTATTTATAAAACTCTAAATTGAAATTTTGCTTAAGTAAATCAAATGTCAAATCACTCCGATCAACCATGGTTCTGTCAAAAGCAGTTAATGGATGCAGCAACAATAATAGAGTAAGAGAAAAAGGGGAGGGGGTTAAGTGTCGCTAATTAAGTGGGAAGTTTGAATTAGATAATGTCTTTTGCAACGTTGAAACCCTAGTCTGGTGCCATGAAGATAACCTTTCCATATTTGGAAGGTTCACTTGAGACCATAATGCCTTCCAGATTTCGTATAAAAGAAACACAAACACCTTCTAGATTTTGCTTTCACACAAAGTGTGTAGATTTTTTTTTTTTTTTTTCATGTTCGATTGGTGACAAGAGTAAAACGTGGAATTAGATTCTCGTTCCATCCTTCTTTCTCTGTCCTATTTCTTTCATTAATTTGATTGGTAGAGAGATAATCTAATTTAGGTATCATGATATGTGGTATACTTACATAGAATAAAACGAAGAATCCGATTTCTGATTCAGAAGTTGTATCCACGAAAACTAAAGAGGTAAAGGATTACAAAATTCTCTTCTTTTTCTGTCTTCATTCATTGGACGGTCCCAGAGGATAGGAGATATGAGAGTGAAACCCCACGTTTTGATTCGCAGTTTAAGGCTGTCACTTCTAAATAATGGACAACACTCAGCTTTGCGAAAATTCTTCTCCCATCAACCTTCCCTCGGAATTGGCCTTCGCAATTATGTAATTAAGTGACAGTTGTAAAAAAATTACATCTTTGCTATTAGATTCTTAATTAGAATATAATAAATATATAATTTTTTTAATTAGAATTCGACTACAAAAGTGTATGATTTTTAAAAAATAACTGTATATATTTTTTACAACTTAACATTGGATAATTGATTTTTTAAAAATACAAATGTTTTATTCTTAGTGAAAAAACTAATAATAAATATATAAGACTAGTCCTAAATTATAAACTCCACTCTCCTTAAGGTAAAAAAAGATGGAAGAAGTGTCCAAAACTAAAAGATGAAGTGAAGAAAATGAGAAGCAAATGAAAGGATGGCCATTAATTACTTTGAATACAGTATACAAATTAAGGGCATGTTTGGTTTGAATATTTTTTATTTTTATTTTCACTAAAAACAGAAAATGAACTTGAAAATGCATTTGGTTGAGTTAACTGAAAACGTTTTATTGAAAATATTTATTAAAATATGCCTAAATATAAAAATACCAAAAATATGTTTTCAGTGTTTCAAGAAATGTATTTCACGAAATAAAGACTGAAAATGAAAACAGAAAATATTTTCATAAACCAAATAGACCGAGTTTACACATTCGGTTAAATGCCAGGTAGCTTGCCAGCTGGTGTAACAACTGCTTATATATACTAAGTACAGAATCAGGCATGAATCACCTTTCTGGCTTCATTAATTAGTCAATACACTTGAATAAATTATTTCAAATGTTTGCTTAGGTATATTATCGGCGAATTTCGCTGTTGAAGTGTTAAAATTGGTAAAAAAATAAATGTAGATGGTTTTACAGCCAATAATTAACTTTTTCGCCCTAAAGTTGCCAGACGAAACAGAAGCATTTCTTTGAATCTTGGGATCATGATGAGAATCTAGCATACCATTCAGCTGGGCATAATTTGATGTAAGTTGAAGAGTTTTGGATATATATATATTCCTTTTGCACAGGTATATTGGAATTCCAACCACTGTGCAACATATACAAAACGTCTGAGATTCTACACGCAACTGAAGTGAACCGAACCAACTAAACTAAACAGAAAGATATATATACATATATACATATATATATATATATATTTTAGGGTAAATTAAAATATTTTCCTTTTATTTTTGGGTCTGAATTAATATCTTTTCATATGGCTCAAATTATACTTTCCTCTTTTGAAATTAAAATACAATACATAAAATACAGTTGGACATATTTTGACCAAAAATAGGTTTTTATATATTACTTAATTGGATAAACTATTCAAGTATTAAATTTTTACGTATTTTATTTGTCCCATGTGTACAAGATGACTTTTTGACTGCCTTATATTTTTTTTTATTTTTAAATTCACAAGTTATCCTTTTTTTAATTTCCCAAAATATACCGCTTTTACTGTGTAATTAATGTGTCGCCGTGACAATACATGTGTTGCGTGGGCGACACATATTCAAAATATTTTTTAACATTATTTATTTGAGAGAAAGAGAAATATGAGAGGGAAGAAAAGAAGCAAGTAATAAAGTAGAGAGAGACTAGAGTTAATTGTTCAGTATTAAATTGATTCTAAAGAAATGGGAGAGTACTGACAAAAATAATAAAAAGAGAGCGATTAATATTTTGAAAATTTAACTTAAAAAATAATTTTTTATTTTTATATCAAATAAATATTTTTTTAATTATGGAAAGAACCCATTGGTCATTGATTATGATGATAAAATTAAATGATTTGGAGAATTTTGTTTCATGATGATAAAATATTATTTATTTTTTAGAAAAGAAAAGTTGACAATTCAAGTAAATTTGATGAGCTTTTGTCAATTGCATGTCAATTGCAAAATATAATATTGAGACCATTATTTTTGCCAATCTTTATATTATTAGCACTACAATTTGAAAAAAATATAAAATAAATTAAATTATGCCAAAATTTGTTGTTATAAAATATTAAAAATCATTTATCTTTAAAATTTATTATTATAAAAATATTAAAAAATAATTGGCCAATGGCTTCTTTCCGTAATTTAAAAATCATTGGCCAATGGGTTCTTTTCTAATTCTTGCGAATCTTTATATTATTAACACTACAATTTGAAAAAAAAATAATTATAAAATAAATTAAATTATGCTAAAATTTGTTATTATAAAATATTAAAAATCATTTATTGTTAAAATTTATTATTACAAAAATAATAAAAATCAATGACCTCTTGTCCGTCATCAATGGCCAATGGGTTTATTTGATATAAAAGTAAAAAAATTATTTTTAAAATTAAAATTTCAAAACATTAATCTCTCTCTTATTTATTATTTTTGTCAATACTATCCCATTTCTCTAAAATTAGTTTAATACTGGACAATTAACTCGACTCTCTTTACTTTATTGCTTACTTCTTTCCTTGCCTCTTATATTTCTTTCTCTCTCAAATAAATATGTCAGAAAATATTTTGAACATGTGTCACCCATTAGAAGGGAGACACATGTCTGTGTGTTACCATGTCAAGGAGCGACACATTAATTGCACATTAAAAGTGGTATATTTTAGAAAATTAAAAAAAAGGATAACTTGGGAATTTAAAAATAAAAAGAATATAGGGCAGTCAAAAAGTCCAAGATAATCATTTTTTAATAAGTTACATTTTAAAAAAAAATAATATTTTTAAAGATATTTTGGTCTTATTAGACATAACGAAAATTTACATGTCTTTTTATAATTAATAGAGGGAAAAGACTGTGATTATATCTCTTAAGGGGGAAAAAGAATTACCCTTATTACTATTGCCATTATCACATGTGAATGATCCCTGGTCCGAAGTCTCCCAAGTTTGAAACTTGCAACATGCATGCATGGATGCACCATACTTTTGACTTTTAAGCGAAAGTCACTATTGAGAGCGTCTTGGCAATTACGTCAATCTCCCCTGCCCCATCCACTTTTTCAGTTTTATGATGAAATAATTAATTTGTTTAACGAAGAAAAAACTAATTAATTAACAAGATGATTTCCTTTTTATACACATAGCTTTCCAATAAAATTGAGTGGTCATAATAAAGTCAAAGCAGCATAATCCCATGCATAAATAATAAAGACATGGAAAGAAATCTTAGCCCTTCAATTAATTACATGTGTTTAATCGATCATTGTTGGCATTTTGGGGTGATAGAGATACGGGTGATGTAAGTTAATTGCCATATTTTGGTTAAGCATCGGATATAAACTAATGCGGTGTCGCTTGCTGCTGCATGAAACTAGGGACAATCTTTCAAATCATGTTTGGTTTTATTTGTTTTAATGCTCTCCTTGAAAGGAAATGGTTTCAAACCCCATAACACTTTGAGCATACAAGGCATCAATCAACACGAGTTTTCAGACAAGTCTGCAACGTACGTTCGCAGGAGAGAGAGATGCTATAGCATCGTAGATTTTTATTTTTATTTTTGGTTGGCTTGCCCCCACAAGAATCCTTTTTTTTTTAATAAACGAATAATATGGAACATGCAAAAAAAAAAAAACTAAAGTCCAAAAAAAAGGGGAAAAAAAAGGAAAACAGAATCTAGTGATCAGAGCAAAAAGTAAAGTGTCATACGGCGGAAACAGATATAAATAGAGGAGCATTTGAGGCTCTGGTTTTCAAGTTGAAGCAAGGAAATTAGTAGCATCAATATTAGGAGAGGTTGGTACGTATAATATTATATTTATAAAGAAAGGAAGAATGCCAGGAGGTGGTGATCCTCTTGTAGTAGGAAGGATAATAGGGGATGTGGTGGATCCATTTACGAGGTCAATAAGCATGAGGGTGATCTACGGCAATGGCAGAGAGGTGATGAATAGTAGAGAGCTCAGACCTTCACAAGTGGTGAACCCTCCCAGGGTCGAAATTGGTGGGAATGACCTCAGGACCTTTTACACTCTGGTACACTCCTACTACTCCTTAATTCTTCTTTCTTTCTTAATTTCACACAATAATGCAAAAACGAATATTTTTAAACTTAAAAAACTATTAAGTAATACTATTCGAGTATGATTTATTTATAAATATACATTATAGTTGCATTTAAATTTATATACGAGGGAGAGTTGGAGTGGCACCTATTGAGGAAAAAATAATTGAAAACCGTTTAAGGTGGTTTAAGCATATTCAAAGAAGATCATTGGAAGTGCCAGTAAAGAGAGTTGAACAGATGGTTTAGAGTCATGTGAAAAAGGGTCAAGGAAGACCAAGAAAGACACTTAGAGAAGTTATTGAACGGGATCTTTTAGTAAATGAGATACTTGAAGAGTTGGTCATTGATAGAGCTCAATGACGTCGTGCGATCATGTAGCCGACCCTACCTAGTGGGATAAGGTTTTGTTATTGTTGT
The DNA here is from genome assembly GCA_037074585.1 of Biancaea sappan. Lineage (NCBI taxonomy): Eukaryota > Viridiplantae > Streptophyta > Magnoliopsida > Fabales > Fabaceae > Biancaea > Biancaea sappan. Next base: position 12,401,047 of record CM073491.1, on the reverse strand, counting down.
TGTTGTAGTAGTTTTGAGTTAACTAGTTAGTTTCATGTCAAATCACGGTGGCTTGGAAACTACATCTATATACCCTATTTGTTTTTCTTTCTGAAAGACTCTCATGCATGTTTCTCTATTTGAATTGCAGTTTCAATATTAATCTTGCTAGATTTTTCTTCATATTGTTTCTAAGCCAACAAAATTATACTAGATTATATGTAAGGTCCAATTAACGTGAAAACTTTAGTTAAATGTAAGCAGGTGATAGTGTAAGAGGATATTTGTCCAGTTTGTATAGTTGAATGGGACACGGAGAAAATTTAGGTATAATTTAATTTTATATTTGTCTATAAGTTTAAAAATAAATATATGCTTGGTTTAATAACAAAATTTGATAGTAAAAATATAAGGAACTTAATATAAGTCCTTGAGCATTATTTTTAAATAATTCATAACATTCATTTTCATCATATTCCTCGTTTTGGTCCCCATATGGTGCCCTGGACATGTGGGGATATTCCCAATTATCTTTTGAGCTATGTGGTGATGGAGTGAGCTCAATGGATTTTGCAGGTAATGGTGGACCCTGATGCACCTAGCCCAAGTGACCCACACTTAAGAGAGCATCTGCATTGGTGAGTACTGAGTCATGGGTCATGAGTCATCGCATGATCCTCTCTCTCTCTCTCTCTCTCTCTCTCTTTCTTTTCTGTTTGTGCCGTCATTCTAGATATGTAATTATGTATGCATGCCTCTTCCCCTCTCAAACGTACCCACGCCCACGCCCACAAATGAAAATCATCATATTTTCCAGGATTACTATCACTTAATTACATTTACACCACAAAAGTCTTCAATGCTAATTTGTCGGTACTGTTCGATTATACTTCTTTGACGTATGGCACATGCAAGATTTCTTTCACATGCATATACAGGACTAAAGATAGCTTCTTCAATTCTTTTTTTTCTGCATTTTTTTTCCAACAGCTTAAATTATAGATTGGTCAAAATAGTATTTTATCACAACACGTTTGATTTTGACTAGCTAAAAGTTGTAATCACATGTATAAACACGCTAGATAGCTTTAATTAAAAAAAAACAAAACAAAGAGAGGGCTGACATATACGTAAAGTTTACTCGGACTTATTGGATCAAAGATCATGGCCCTTTTCAAAGATATTAATGATGCAATAAAGTTTAGACAAACCTGCGAGAACAAAATAATAAACCAATGAAAAAAAAAAGTAATGTTGTATTATATACACGACTTTTAAAATATAACTAAAAGGTCAAGAAGTTGAGCTCCCGGTATATTCACCTTTTTGGGTCCTGCTTCCTACGTTTTAAATTACACCTTTTGATTTTTATTCGTTTTGATGGGGACATGACATCCTGCATGCGTACTTCATAAAAGCATTGTTGCTACGTATGTATAACTTTTCTCCTTGAACGGTTATGACTAGGTTGGTGACTGATATTCCCGCAACTACAGGAGCAAGCTTCGGTGAGTCCATACCTTGAGTAATCGTTTCCCTTTTATAATCTTGGAATTATTTTGAGTGTAATTTTTATAAGCGAATACATTCTACAGGACAAGAAATCGTGTGCTACGAGAGTCCACGACCAACGGTGGGGATTCATCGTTATGTGTTTGTGTTATTTCGGCAACTGGGAAGGCAAACTGTGTATGCTCCAGGATGGCGACAAAATTTCAACACCAGAGATTTTGCTGAGCTTTACAATCTGGGATTGCCTGTTGCTGCTCTTTACTTCAATTGTCAGCGAGAAAGTGGCTCGGGTGGAAGGAGAGCATAATATGACTTATCATTAGTTACAATATACACTTTTCTGCTTTTTCTCCTCCCTTGTCAGAAATATTAAAAAGCAAAAGACTATATCTAATTATTACCAAGCACATAGGTCAATTTACAGAAAGTTATGCTAGTTTAATCAAATATTTCGAGTTCGAGTCTTTGGAAATATAATGAAAAACTATTCTATCTAATGTAGTCTTATCCTATTCAAATCCAAATTAGTCGACATTTATTTGATATTCAAATACCAAATGCTTGTTACAAAAAAAAAGAAAGAGAGACTCTATGTAATTTCTCTAAAGTACACTATATATAAGTGCAAATTTTGAAAGATGAATCTCACACGTAATGTGTCTTTCTCTCTGAAATTAATACCTTGAGAAATTTAGAAGATACAAATTAGGTCATTGTCATTGTCCATGCTATATAAACTTCAATTTTATCTTATATTGTAAGGGATAACTGTTATACAATTGAGGTGTATTGCAAGCAAAATGTGAAAAAAATAAAGGGTATTCAGAATGATTGAAGCTCTAGAAGAAAGGGAAAAAAGATGAGAAGAGTGCCCAATGAGGTTGTAATATCCCAAATTTAATTATCTTAGAAAATGAGGCTAAATAAATAAATGAGCAAGTAAATAAGGATAAAATAGTTATCAAGAAATTTTTGAGAGACATAAATAGAATTCTATCACTGGTCAGGGACGTAATTGAATAGAATAAAAAGATTTGAGGTCTTTTTATTATTTTAACTAAAGGAAACAAAATATGCAACGTAAAAGACAAATGGATGGCAAGATGAAAGATAAGGATGAAGATTATAAAAAAAAAAAGAAGGAAAAATAAGAGAGAAAGTGATGTGTGTGAAGTGTGTGTACAAGTGGACAGAGAAGAAGATGAAGAGATGATGACAAAGTTAGGTATGTACATGTGGGGGAAAAAGAAAAAAAGAGGAGGAAGAAAATGACACTTTGGAGTTTATATATAAGTGTGTTATGTGAGTGTTCGGTGGGAAGGAAAAAGAAAGAGAAAATAAGAGAGAGAGAGAGAGAGAGAGAAAGAGAGAGAGAGAGAGAGAGAGAGAGAGAAAGAGACGAAAGATAAAAGAGAGAGAAAGAGACGAAAATAGAAAAGAAAAAAGAAGAAGAAAAGATCAGAGGACGAAGAGATTTAGATCAATATTTAAAACTCTTTCTTCATTATAAGGTATTTAGTCTTCCATAGCATGTTTATTTATGATTTATGATATCCATGTGCATAATCAGTTTTTACAGAGTTTTATTTATAAATCTTGTTCTCCAGTAGTGAACAAGATAAATTTAATTATTATTACTGTGATGTTATACTTTTATGGTTAAAATTATCTCTTCATGTATTTACATGTTTTTAATAAAGTGACTAACTACTGAGATATTTTATATCTCATTTTTAGAAAATTGATCATTTTAGGAAAAATGGCAAAAAAGAAGATTTTAATGATATTAATGATAAGATTGAAGTGTAGAAATATATTTTATGGTAGTTTATGATTCAAAGATGTAAAGAGAATATCAAAAAATTATGTAAATTATGATTTGTATATATTCAAGCTCAGACATAATTAGTGAGAATCTTGTCAATTTTTTTGCGAGATTACTATTTATATGAATAGTAAAATTTGTGAATAGCAAAATTCATAATTATTTGAAAGGAATTTATTCAGAAATTATTTAGTAAACCAATTGTGAGAAGTAGTATTATTTTTTTAAAGGAAATAAAAGATGGGATGTTACAAAATGGTATCAGAAGAAGGGTCCTACCATCTTATGGAAAGGAAAATACTTTCATGTAATTGTTTGATTTATTAAAAGTATTATTTTTATGATGTTTGTATTTGAGTTGTTGTGAATGTTTGTTATGATTAAGTGAGATTTAGAAGAATATCTTAGTAAAAGTAAGTCATATAAAGAATTGATTAAAGATGAATAAAGGCATACTGTGTATCTTTTGATGAATAAAGGAAATAATGGAGTATTATTTGTAATGTATGTCTGGCCAGTATATTTTATGGATATGAAATCATTTAGCCTAAATTCATAAAAAAGAAAGATATGCCAAAGTTGAATTAGAATTCACTTTGAGTGTGATAATCTAGATAAATATATAAGAAATATTTATCTCTAGAAAAGTAAGTACCTAGTGAAGTGTATATTGAATTATAAATAAAGCTTATATTTCCTATAATTATACGAATTATCCATATGTTTGTTCTCTCTCTCTCTCTAAAAGTATTCTTGAAGATGAAATTTTACAAAAATGATATGGAATTCTTATTCTATGCCATATTTATGATTATATATGTTATTAGTATGAACATATCTATGTTTATGTAATAACTCTTAATTCTATAGAGAGAATTTGAATTAGAAGAAAGTATGTATGACTAAGATGTATTATGAAACAAGTGAAGATATGTTGCATAATAGAAATGAAATTCTATAACAAAATAAAAGTAGAGCTAAAAAAAAGTTATTATTATGATATGTTCATAATAGTAGCTTTAGTTCTTATGAAATTGGAATTAAGATTAAAAGAAGGCATTATGTGATATATAAATAAATATATAAAGAATTATGAATCAGGTAGAGCTTTATTTTACAAGAAGAATAGAGGAAAGATTAGAAAGATTTATTTTATAGTAAGACTTTTAGTAAGAACTTGTCTCATAGAAGAACTCTTTCATGAATATGTGAAATTTTTTTTAAATAGTACACTATAAACCCTTGAATTGGGTAGACTTATAATGTATTATAGATCCAAAAGAAAAGGCTAAGACCCAAGAAATCTGATGTATGAACTGTTGAGGGCAAGACCCAAGAAATCTAATGCATGAATGGTTGAAGGTATGATCCAAGAAATCTGATATATGAATGGTTGAGGGCATGACCTAAGAAATCTAATGCATGAATGGTTGAGGGCAAGACCCAAGAAATCTGATGCAATATAAGGTGAGAGATTGATCACCTAACAGACCTAAATTTACTAATTAGTAAATTCATAGATAAACACTCCTACAGATGAATATTGGAGAGCGTAAATGTTAGGCGAATTGGCAAGTACACCAGTTACACAAGTAATATAGAGTAAAATGAGTAAGAATGTCGATTCCACGAGGACTAACATGCTAAGTATTAGTTAGACTAATCAAATTTGATTGAAGACAATTCAAATTTAAGGATTGAGAAATAAAATCGAGCTACAATAGAAATTGATGAAATTAATTCAATTAAAAAGCCTAGAGTTACTAATCCCCTTCTCCCATCCTAAGAGTTGTGTACGCTCCCTAACATTTGCGATTCAATTTGATTATATACTTTAATCTTAGGTTTTCTATCAATTTAAAGTGATTCTCCTGAACCTAAGTTAAGCTACTCAACTCTAACATAATCCCTTATGTGAGTTTAAGCCGGATTAATGATAACCTAATTTGATTAAATGAGGTTAATTAATAAGAAGACAATTCAAATTTAAGGATTGAGAAATAAAATCGAGCTACAATAGACATTGATGAAATTAATTTAATTAAAAAGCCTAGAATTACTAATCCCCTTCTCTCATCCTAAGAGTTGCGAACGCTCCCTAACATCTGTGATTCAATTTGATTATATACTTTAATCTTAGGTTTTCTATCGGTTTAAAGTAATTCTCCCAAACCTAAGTTAAGCTACTCAACTCTAACATAATCCCTTATGTGAGTTTAAGCCGGATTAATAATAACCTAATTTGATTAAACGAGACTAATTAATATTCTTATTAATTAACAAGTAAAACCCCTAAGGTTCAACTACTCGCCTTATTCACTTAGTGTTCTACCAACACTTCCTTCTCCCGAGTTTGATGAAAGCAACAAACAAATCATAAAGTGGCCAATTTTATAACAAGTACAGTAAATATGAATGAAATGAATATATTTATTGAATTGAAATCACAAAGTCAGAAAGGAAACAACCCCTAATCAGATATTAGGTTCATAGTAACTCTAGAACAAAAGATTTAGCTACTCATGACAGTAAAACTAAGAAAAACAGTAAAAAGTAGAAAAAACTCCATGAATCCAAGGTTAGGTTGACGGAAATCAGGCTCGAAAAGCTTCAGAATGGGATTCTTCCTTTTCCTTTGGCAAAAACGGCGTCCTCTGGCCTCTCCCCAACTCAGAATGACCTAAAAATTCTATTATGATGCTATTTAAATTGCTGCAGAACGTGACCCACCACAATCCTATACCCTAAACCCTAAACTGCTATAGCAGTGGAAGACAGAGAGAATGACTTAAAAACACTTTTTTTTAGGTTTCACTGCTAGCGATGGTTGGTAGAGAGGAGGGTTCAAAACACTTTTTTTTTAGCATCCACCGCTATAGCTGTGGAATCCACTGCTATAGCTGTGAGAGACAACAAGCCAACTCTTTTTCTGATACGGTCCATTTTCTTGCACAAGCTTCGCACCAACCTAACCTACAACAAAAATAATGAAACATCAAATATAAGTGGCAAAAAATCATAAAATAACTCAATTTATTAAAAGCTTTAAGAAAACTTAAACAAAACTAAAATACTCAAAACAAGGGTTAAGAATCATAAGCCAACAAGAAAGAGACCAAAATAGAAGGAATTTAGCACTAAAATTGTGATATCCCAAATTTAATTACCTTAGGAAATGAAGCTAAATAAATAAATGAGCAAGTAAATAGGGATAAAATAGTTATTAAGAAATTTTTTTAGAGATATAAATAGAATTTTATTCATTGAGTAGGGACCTATCTGAATAGAATAAAAATATTTGAGGGTTTTTTTTATCATTTTCAACCAAAATAAAAAAAATGAGATAGTGATGTGTGTGCGGTGTGCCGTGGAGAAGGAAGGAAGTGAGAAAGAAAAGAACGAAAAGAAAGAAAAGAAAGAAAAGAGACATGTGGGATAATGAAGAAATAAAATATATATATATATATATATATATATATATATATATATATATATATATATATATATATATATATGTATGTGTGTATGTGTGTTATGTGAGTCACGGTGGAGAAGGAAGGAAGAAAGAAGAGACGAGGGAGAGAAAGAGAGGAGAGAAAGAGATGAAGAAAGAAAAGAAGAAGAAGAGAAGACGATGGGAAACGCAGAGCAAGGAAATAAGTTTAAAAAGTTGATAGGTTGAAAATCAGATCAGGTAGTTAGTCTTCCATAAAAGTATGATTATTTATGATTTATGATATCTATGTTTATAATAAATTTTTACAGAATTTTATTTATAATTCTTGTTCTACATAGTGAATAAGAGAAATTTAATTATTGTGTGATGTTATGCTTTTATGGCTGAAATGATCTCCTCATGTGTTTACATGTTTTTAATAAAGTGACTAGCTACTGAGATATTTTATATCTCATTTTTAAAAAATTGATCATTTCAGGAAAAAGGGCAAAATGGAAGGCTTGATGATATTAATGATGAGATTGAAGTGTAGAAATATATTTTATAGTAGTTTATGATACAAAGATGTAAAGATAATAATAAATATTATGTAAATTATTTTTGTATATATTCAAGCTCAGATATAATTAATGAGAATCTTATAAATTTTCTGCAAAGTTACTATTTACATGAATAGTAAAATTTGTGAATAGTGAAATCTATAATTATTTGAAAAGAAATTATTCAGAAAATTATCCAGTGAACCGATTTAGAGAAAAATTATTATTCTTAAAGGAAAGAAAAAATCGGAGTGTTACAAAAATAGTACTAAATTGAGAGCTCAATAGTAAACCTACTAAGCACCAATAATTTCGGACTCAATATGGTTGTGAGAACATAAGTTCTCATGGAAAATTATTTTCAAAACTGACAAAAAAATTGGTGTTTATAGATATAAATACATTGAATGTATTGAATTAAATGATACTTGTTGACTGAATTAGCATTGTGATATTTGTACTTGTGATATTTTCATGCATGTCATGATTGCAATTTTCATGCATATATATGCATTAACTTGAATTTTGGGGACAAAATTCATTTTAAGGGGGAGGGAGAATTAATATCTAGCATTTTTATATATATTTTAACCCCTAATTTGGGTCATTTGCATTTTCATCTATGGGAATTCTCCAATTTTATTACACTTTGTGATTTATTGGGTCTAAATTAATCTTGGACAGAAAATGAATTATTTTCATATTTTAAGACTTAAAGTATTAAAGACTCAATTTAATCTATTTGTGTACTTTGCAGAATTTAAATTTGGAGATTTTCTGATGATGTGATGTTGAGGTGGACAGTCTTGCTGACATGGCACTTATGTGGCATTTTTCTAATGAGTAGGATGCTGATTGGGACTCGTTTTTGTGTTTTTGCTGATGTGGAGACATGTGGGGCCCTCAATCCAGATCACCTTCTGCATGCAGCCAGCCTTTGCTTACCTCTTCCCCAAACTTTGTTGAAAATAGCATATCAACTTTTTTCATAGCAAAAGAGGCCTTCTGCTGCACCATTTTGATGATTTACTGCTGCTGTCTGTTAGACCCCTTCTGAGAAAAAATCAGCCACATCTTAGCTCTCCTTTTGAAAGTCAATTAAGCATCTAGGGTAGAATATTCCAAGGCATTTTAGGACATCAGTTTTGTAACACAGAAGACACTTTTCATTTTCTGTAACTTAGCATTTTCGCAGCTCTCCCTTCCTCTCTGTTTTTTTTTTCTGTTTTGCTATTTGCTCTCATGGAGGGCTAAATCTCCATTGTAATCAGTCACTACGACCTTGGGATGTTGTAGCTTGAACTGAAAGTGCAAGATAAGTGTTTTATTCTTTATTTCATCTCATTTCGTTTCTGTTCTGCTTTTATGTTTATGTTGCTATCAGATTCTGATTTAAGCTTGAAGGAACATAAACTGATTTATATATGAGATATAACCTTGCTTGACTAATTAGCAAAATGAGTGAAATGAAATGGCTAGTTAGATGATATTTAACTTGGTTTGGTTTAGGTTTTCTTTTGAAAATACATCTAGTTATAATTAGTGAAGATATTCTTGACTATAGTTAGTAATATTAAATTCTGGAAGTTACTCTAGAATCTTTTCATAAAGAACTAAATGGTGAAATGAGAACAAAACTGAATCAATAAGTTAGGTAATTATAGTTGCTGTCACATCCCAAAACTAACATGTGAAGTAAACATAAAATACTTAGGATGTACCTCCGTGGTACCCCTTAATCTCTATGAACATTCTTAATATCCATAACTATGTGAATCGTAAATTTTTCAAGAAAGATATTTTGCATATATATTCAGAAAATGTTCAACATTTATACACTATACAGTACTATACAGCCTCCCAAGCCTAGGTGACCTACTAGATTACAGAGCATTTTCTAATCCTTACCAAATCTATATTTATTTGTTTACCAGACAAAAGTGGAGTATATCCTTAAAGGCTATAAATTCTCCTCCTCAACCACTGTATCTGAAAAGATAATCATAGAGGGTGTGAGTTAATCAAAACTCAGTGAGTAAACAATTGTACATGAAAATATCACAATCACAAATACCACATTTACTAATACAATCAATCTATCATTTATTTTAAATAATTATACTATTATATTTGTCTGAATTTGCGTATGATTTCTTGGGTGATCAATCCCTCAATCACTTTGCATTATGTGCCATAAATACTTGCACCGAGTGACTTGGGAATTTAACCCTCAAACTCTTTATGCATAGGTTTTCACAGTTATACACTGAGTAGTATGAGACTCTAACACTTTCAAACTCGTGCATAGATTTTCACAGTTATACACCGAGTAGTATGAGACTCTAACCCTTTCAAACTCGTGCATAGATTTTCACAGTTATACACTGAGTAGTATGAGACTCTAACCCTTTCAAACTCGTGCATAGATTTTCACAGTTATACACCGAGTAGTATAGGACTTTAACCCTTTCAAACTCGTGCATAGATTTTCACAGTTATACACCGAGTAGTATAGGACTTTAACCCTTTCAAACTCGTGTATAAGTTTTCATAGTTATACACTGAGTAGTATGAGACTCTAACCCTTTCAAACTCATGTATTAGATCCCGTAGATCTTTTGCTCATCAATAAAATAGTGAGAATTTATCACAATACAATTACTATGAAATAAATTAATTTACACATACTTTTATTCCTTTGAATTTCTATCATCAATCATAGCAATCATCATATATTGTCAATTAAAAGATTGATTGTTTAACATTTCAATAATATTATAAATGAGACTTATATTGTACTTTGTCTAATAATATCAAATTAGTCTAGTAAGGTCATTCACTTACAAAATGTTCCAGTTTATTCAAGGAACTACCACATCTAGTTATTTAGTCAACTAGAGAAATCAATTCACAAAGGTAATAAAATAATTCCCAATGATGTTGTAATTTTTCTCAACTTGAACATACATTGGTAATCTTCTCAATTTCACAAATAATGCAAATGAGATTTATATTGTGTTTTGACTAATTTAGTAAATTAATTTTACAAGGTTGCCTACTCACCTGGATTTCACGATCTCGGTGCTCCCACCTTGCGCTTCAACCATCCCTATTGTAACCAGGTAAAAACCATTAGGGTTACAAAATAGAGAAATTTCCTATCACTACTCTCGACCTTTACTCACATCTTATGTTATAACTCCTAACCAGTAATAAATATCTAAATGAAACATATACCATTGGAAACTAGACTCAAATAGCTTTCCAACGATATAAAGTTTGCCCAAAACGGAGTCCGGATGAAGAAGTTATGGCCGATTGAAAATAAGCTAAGGTTTTCTGGTACATCTGGCACCTGGGCGCCAACCCAGCCTAGCGCCTAGGCGCCACACCTGGCGCTTGGGCGCCAAGCCCTTCTTCCTCCCCAAAACCTTCTGAACCTTGGCGCCTGGGCGCCACGATCTCAACCTTTCGCGATTCCTCTTGGGTTTGGCTCAGATCTAGCCAAATCTCTACCGTTTTTCATGATTTCTTCCATGGGATCTCACCCTTAATGTCTAAAGAGCATTTAGACACCAAAAGCACCAATTTTAATTGAGAAACGAAGCCGAAATCTCGATTTTTACCCCAAACTTTCTTAAAACTAGAAAATAGGGAAAGGCTTGAGAAATATAAATTTCTACCTCGATTCCTTGCTTTCCCGACGTTGCTTGGCTCCTAGAGGCTCGTCCCGTAGCCCGAGATCCACCCTCCAAAGTCTGGTTGTGGAGTTGAAGTGTAGAGAGAGAAAGTAGAGAGAAGAAAGAGAGGAGAGAAGGTGAAGAGAGAGAGAGGAAAGGAGAAAATGAGGAAAAATAGGTTAGGCCACCTATATACTCGCCTGGGGTAAAATTATCACTTGCTCTCTAGTTGACCCTCAGTCAAGACTAGTAAAAGCAAATTCATAAAATCTCACCTCGGGTGTTTCTAAATCCTAAGTGCCCCACAAATTTTCTTATTTCACTTTAGTCCCTCTCAAAATCTCAAACTCCACTTTAACCTCAAATCCATCATCCTTTTAGTACCGGACTCATAATTCATTCCCATAAGCTCTATTCTTCTTCTCGGGTTCCTACTTGGTCATTTCTCAAAAGTACTCCATATTTTCTTTTCTTTTCATTTTAGCCCTTGAAAATTTGTAAAAATTTTCCAAATTTCCTTCACTAATTCAAAAGAACATTTTTCATGTAATTAAATTTTTTTTTCAATAAACTTCAAATAGATTTTAAATATTCATGTAAATTCTTGGGATATTACATTCTTCCCCCCTTAATAGAATTCGGTCCTCCGAATTCAAAACTTAACTCAAGATTGAAACAAATGCAGATATTTTGTCTATATCTGATTCTCTCTTTTAGAATTTTCACAATCAAGTACAAAATATAACAAGTTCAACATATTTTTATTTCTCAAGTTTCTTCAGTAAAAGAATTACCTCAACAAAAAAAAAATCAAATACTAAAATTTTATTTCTAGTACATAAGTTACAGGAAACAAGTTTTGTTGACCCTAAGGCTTTATGCCATAAGTTTTGATGATGACAAATGTATTTGAATTGTAGCATTGATATATATAAAGGTTAATTATCATATACATGCTACAAGTATTTAAGCATGACTATGTTATTTAATGTGTAATGTCTTATACATTAATCATGCTATTTATCATGAATTGAACTAACCATTTGGTTTGTAAGTAAGATATATTTTATAGGTTGGTTCAAAACAAGAAGAGTGAGCATTGGATTGAAGAACAAGGAAAAGTAACATCATGCCTCACTCAAGGAAAGCAACATACAAGGACAAAGCTCCAAGAAATGAAGAATTAGAAGATTTGAAGTCTTAGAAGCTTGGATGCATCAAGATAGCCTATGTGTTTACATTAGGTATATTTTATATAGGCTAGTATATTTGTGCAACTCAATAATTTAGATTTGCATACATTGGCTCAAGCATTTTTGAACAAAAAGATAGTGAGATATGAAGTTTTACAAAAGTTATTTTTTTTTACCTTTGGTCACTCCTTATATCATATCTCATAAATGAAAAATCAGTTTTTCAAGTATCTTAATCTCATTTGATAGTAGACTCAAATATCTTTTCAACGGTATATTATTTATTCAAAACGGAGTCCAAATGAGAAATATATGACTATTTAAAATATAGTTTGAAAAACTGAAAGTTAATTTTACTGTAATAAAAAATTATTCTGTTCTGACCTATAGTCAGTATTTTGATTATATATTTTAAAAGAAAAATAATTTTTGAGTAAAAATTCTCTCATTTGAAACTAGACTCCAAGAGCTTTCCAATGGTATATTATTTGTTTAAAACGGAGTTCAAATGAGGGAGTTATGAATTTTTAAAGAAAGGTCAAAATCTGGACTACACTATAAGTGCTGTAACGGCTATATAACGGCTAGTTTTGTAAAATCTTATATATATGACCTTAGATACACGATTTTGAGCTAGAACAAAGTCCTACAATGTGATATTAACTTCTTATATCATCTTTGAGAGAAAGGAAAGCATTCTTGAGCCAAATCCTGCATATTCTCCATCATTATAGTTATTAGAGCTTCATTTGTATTCATCTACTCTTTAAAGAGAGTTTCTTTGTATTGTTGATTTTGATCAACACATATATTATTCTGAGTTGAGGTTCGCAAGTACCGGTGTTGGAAGAACTTGCTTTGGGTTGAGGAGGAGCTCGGATTCATAAATTCTCCATTGTGGTTTCGCAAATACCCGGATCGAATTTGCGTGGTTGTAGTGGTTTGCAAGTACCCGGATAAAACTTGCAATTATAGTGGAAATACTCAAGTGGTCTCTTGAGCACTGGATGTAGGCTTGGATTAGCCGAACCAGTATAAATCTCTGAGTTTGCTTTCTCTATCCCTTACTCTTTAATTTGTGCATATTGATATCTATTATTAATTCCTTGATCTTTATAATTATTTATCTTGACAGCACATTGATTTTCTGTATTGTATTTATTATCCTAAGCATTGTACTTTTACAGAAAATCATTTTAACTTCCAATTAATTCTTGTGAAAAATTTATAAAACCCAATTCACCCCCCCTCTTGGGTTCCAACCATTACTTTCAAGCTTAACTTGATTTACAAAACAGATAATTTTAATACGTGAAGCTCAGATTAGATATCAGCTTTAGGTACAAATAAAAGGAAGGATAAATTAAGAATGATGAGGCTTTTGAGATATAGAAGATGTTCCAGGTCTAAAAGAGGAAGGTGCTTCAGATCTTAAGGAGGAAGCTAATCGTTGCAGCTTAGAAAGGGTCTCTGGAGGAAGCGTCTGGGAAATTTGGCGAAGTGCAGAAGTCACTCCATTCATACAGTCAATACACCTCGCTTGTTGGTCACGAAAATTTTGAGTTACAAACATCGAATGTCTGTCAACTCTATTCGCCAATTCCCTAAAATGACGATTCAAGAGCTTCTCTTGTTCTACAAAGAGACGATTTATCAATCTCCCCTATTCCTCAAAGTGGCGGTTTATCAACCTTTCCAAGTCCTCCATCTTTTGTCTCTTAAGCACAAGCTCATTATTAGAAGATGTTGCTGTGCTAACATCCTCTAGCTCTACTACATCCCTTTTTCTTTTCTTAGCCTCTGGTGACTCTTCTATGGATCTCTTATTCTTATAATTCTCCAGGCTAAGATTTAGATCCAACTCCACCTTGCCAGCCTCAAAGTTTAAATTGAAAGATTTATTGCAGGCCATATTTTTCTGAGCTATAAAGGTTGTACGGAAGGAGAAGTTTGATGCTAGAAAGCTTATAGGTAATGAACTCTTAGTGTAGTGAGCAGTGTAATGGGGCATCCATTATTTATAGACGAAATTTAGGGCTACAAAAACATTTACATCATACTCTAAAGATGGCCTCCAGACCTTATCCGTCACAATGCCAACAGTCTATGCTAGAAAATAATAAATATAATCTAATGCAAAAGATTTTCTCAAAAATTTCGGCTAACTTTTGACTCTTGCTCAAATTATTCAACTAATCGCCGCTTCAATCTATGACTTCTTAACTTTGTGTTTGTCTTATTCAATAATCCTAGATCGAGATATTATTCCATGAACGGGTAGCTTCATACTAGCCTTATCTAGGTTTCTAATCCATGGCTTTGCTCTAGGCTTACACATTTTCAAAAAAATACATATTAAAATAAAAACTTCTCACATTTACACATATCAAGTGTTACCATAAAGTGAGAAAAATTTTTACCTTTCACTTGCCTCTACGAGCATATATGTATGTATGTATAAACATGGAGATACATCATTATCTATATATTTTCATCTATTCAAGTCCTTTTAAATTTCAGACTTCTCATTCTCTGAATGTATGTGGAATCATTACATATTATTCCTGGCCATAACAAATAGCCTTCACTCACTATGCATGAATAACATACATATCATATGTTTTTAGGTACATGTAATCACAGTATGATTCAATCAATCATGTATATTATACTCAACTGAAGGCTTAAAAACAACACAATAAAGCAGAGAAATACATTTTAGTTCATCATAAAAGCATCCAAGGCAATCTTTAATGGCTACATTGTCAACTTCTTTGAATTTCAGAAAATGCCAACAAGAGAAATGAAAAAACCAAGTATAAATCGGCCGTAAATCTACCGAATATTGACTTTCGTGATTTTGGCATTAATGTGACACACTGTTGGTGTGCATGCCTATCCTAGACTTCTGGCTTCCAGCTTGCAGAAATCCATAAGTTGAGCGTGTAGGAGTGCGGCGAAGAGATATCTTCTTTGGCTCTAAGTCTAAATTTTTCTCTATAAAAACTGCCCCACATTTCTCAGTTACTACACCACAACTAGTAATCATCTCTGAGCCTACAATTTCCCAGCATTCCTCTCTTGTCATACTCCTGTAAAAACTTCTAAATTTTCTAAACCATGGCCACAAGGAAGTTCATTGATCTCACGGTGGAGGCCAAGGAGGAAGAGCTTGACTTAAACTTGAGTTTAGGCAAAGACAAGGGCAAAAGACCTTTTGAGGGGTCTCAAGAGAATCAAAAGGAGAAGATAAAGAATGAGGAAGCTGAGGAGATTAGCACGGGCCACACGTCAGAAGATAAAATCGCTTGTCTAGAGCAGGAGGTGAAAAATCTGAAGAAGATGGTAGAGGACCTGGAGAAATTAACTAAACGCAATAATGCGGCAATGACTTCAAGAATAGACAGGTTCTTTTATTGGTCTATCCAATGCTTCTGCAATCAACAACAAAGAAGTGTTGATTGTATGAATGAAATTTACACTACCCTATGTGACATTGCTCTGTCTCTTGCTCCAAGAAATGGCCGAGGGGTGATGATACAATACAACCCTCCTAATCCGAGACCACCTCACCTGTAGTTTACTCATGAATGAGTAAACTTTTTTTTTTGAAATGTAATCCTTCAATTTTTTTAATATCAATGGTTTCTTTTACTAGATGGTACTATAAACAATAATAATAATAATAAAATAAAGAAAGATAAAAAATCAGCCACACAAAATCAATAACGAATTTAGCTTATAAAGCCAATCACATAAAAAAAATTAGTGACCCTATAAGCTGACACAAAGACAAACATAAGCTCTATACAAGTCTCGTTGTCTTCTCTCTTAACATACGGGAGTAGATGAAGTATCCCGTGAAGATCGATTGAACTCGATATTATACCCTCAATTGTCATGAATTCTTGCTTGAGAGCCTCGACTCGCAAGCTTTCCTTAAACTAACGCTCTGAGGCACAAACTAGTATAAGAACATCTTTCTAGACCATTCCAATTATACATCACGTTTAACAATTATGAATGTTCATACGCCAACAGCCTACCTATAACATGCTCCAATTGTTCCAATGTTACAAAACTTCTACATTGTATTTTTTTTTTTTGAAACACTTCTATCACATAGTACCATCATGCCAATCCTTAACTAAACAAGTGCAACTTTGGCGAGTCGCCCCTAGAGAAGACTTATAGCTTACCCCAATATCTTTTATGTTAGGTTCCATTTTACCGTAGTATCTCCCTTAGGAAAAACTACCTAGCTCACATCGATTTTCTCAACCAAGCTTTTATCAAGGAACATATTATTTAGGACTTACATCCTCTTCCATAAATCACATCTGTTTGGCATCTATCAAAACTAAATCTTTGATCTGCCTCTCAAGGGTTCTTTCTCATTCCTACATAAGTAATCTGCGCTATATACTTTGCGAAAATCTTTCTTGAACTCTAGCCCATGCCTCACAATCAACTTTACCCCATCTAATGCATCACTCTTGGCCCAGCCTTCAAGCCATATTCTGGCAACTACTAATCCTCAGCTTTAAGAGTACACTACAGAGTTATGTTCCCAATTTCTCAAAAAAAAGAAAAATTTACCACAGAGGCTGATTTAATTTGTTTTGATTAGAAATTTTAAGGATTAATAAAATGGTGATATTCAGAACCGTATCACTCTGCTTTGTTGTGTTGTTCTTGAGAGTATACATGATTACATCATGCTGTGATTATATGTATCTAAGAACATATGTTGTGTATGCTATTCATGCATCATGAGCGAAGGCTATGGCTAAGAATAATATTTCATGATTCCACATGCACTCATACAAAATGAGCTATCAAAATTTTTACATGTACTCATCCTCAAGATACATATATAAATTCATTTTGAATGGGTATATAAATTGCTTCCTTTGTGCTGAAATTTATCTTATCCTTTATGAAGCAAATTTGTTTTGAAAAAGGACTTTAAAAATGCTTATGTTATGTTAATATGTTTTATCATATGAAGCAACATTCTTTTTGAAAAAGAAAAGATTTTAAAGATCTCTTTTGTTGTAGATAACAAAAGGGATGAAAAATATTGATGTTTCATATATGGATTATGAACTATATGCTTGAATATACCTTATTACACTAATCCATATATATTGCTTCCTTAGATGAAATGTTTCTAAATTCCTTCGAAGCAAAATGTTTTAGAAAAATATCGTGAATCTCTTGAATTGCTTCCACAATGCTGAAATTGCTTTGCCATATTGAAGTATTATCTGTTTTGAAAAGAAAAGGATTTGAGTATCCTTATTTTAAATCACTTTTGCTATATGTTGAAATAATTTTATGCATATATGCAGAAATTGTTTTTCAGAAATCTTGAAAAATATTATTATTCGATTTATGGATTATGATTAATATTCTTGTTTATATCATGCTTTGCTAATCCATATATCATACTTCTGCTGTGTGCTGTAAATATTTCTATCATATGATAGCAAATGATGTTTTTTTTATTTCAAAGAGTTTAATTTTTCTGCTATTTACTAAAAATGCCTCTTCATAAACAAGCAGAAATCATTTTCAATGAAAATATTGCAGAAATTTCTTCAAAAATCTTACTTCAAAATACTGCAATCAAAAACTGAATTTCCTTTATAATGATTTGGACAATCTTTTTCAAAGGAAAAATGTTATGAAATTCAGGGGGAGCTTTGTCTCACTTGAATGTATTTTTTTTGAAAAAGAATATATCTTGAAAAATTGGATATTCATTATTCATTATTCTTTTTCAAATTATGCAAGGTTTAAGGGGGAGCTTAAAACTCTTTCAAGTTTTATCTTTTGGCTCATTTCATTTGACATGAGAAAAATTTTTCTAAAATTTTCTTTTTACATGTCAATGAAATCAATGATAAGTTTTGATGTATCCTTACCCCATACTATATTGACATCTTCTGACATCCTGACTTAAAGAAGGTATGTGCTTTAACTTCTATATATTGTGTTCCTTACACCTTTTTGTTGATGTCAAATAGGGGGAGAAGAAACAATAGAAAAATATGTATACGTGCTTATAACATTGCATTCATTATCTTGTGATACATATTTTTCTGTGGTGATTTGTCATCATCAAAAAGGGGGAGATTGTTGACCCTAAGGCTATATGCCATAAGTTTTGATGATGACAAATGTATTTGAATAGTAGCATTAATATATATAAAGATTAATTATCATATATATGCTACAAGTACTTAAGCATGATTATGTTATTTAATATGTATGTTGCATATATTGAATCATGTTATTAAACTAACCATTGGGTTTGCAAGTAAGATATATTTTATAGGTTGGTTCAAAAGAAGAAGAGTGAGCATTGTATTGAAGAACAAGGAAAAGCAATATCATGCTTCACTCAAGGAAAACAACATGCAAGGATGAAGCTCCAAGAAATGAAGAATTAGAAGATTTGAAGTCTTGGAAGCTTGGATGCATCAAGATAGCCTATGTGTTTACATTAGGTATGTTTTATATAGGCTAGTATACTTGTGCAACTCAATGATTTAGATTTGCATACATTGGCTCAATTATTTTGAATAAAAAGATAGTGAGATATGAAATTTTACAAAAGTTAGTTTTTGACCTTTGGTCACTCTTTATATCATATCTCATAAACGAAAAATCATTTTTTCAAGTATCTTAATCTCATTTGATAGTAGACTCAAAGATCTTTCCAAAGGTATATTATTTATTGAAAACGGAGTCCAAATGAGAAATATATGACTATTTAAAATATAGTTTGAAAAACTGAAAGTTGATTATTCTGTTCTGACCTATAGTCAGTATTTTGATTATATCTTTTAAAAGAAAAATAATTTTTGAGTAAAACTTGGCTCATTTGAAACTAGACTCCAAGAGCTTTCCAACGGTATATTATTTGTTTAAAACAGAGTTCAAATGAGGGAGTTATGAATTTTTAAAGAAAGCTCAAAATCTGGACTGCACTATAAGTGCTGTAACGGCTATATAACGGCTAGTTTTGTAAAATCATATATATATGACCTTAGATACACGATTTTGAGCAAGAACAAAGTCCTACAATGTGATATTAACTTCTTCTATCATCTTTGAGAGAAAGGAAAGCATTCTTGAGCCAAATCTTGCATATTCTCTATCATTAGAGTTATTAGAGCTTCATTTGTTTTCATCTACTCTTTAGAGAGAGTTTCTTTGTATTGTTGATTTTGATCAACACATATATTATTCTGAGTTGAGGTTCGCAAGTACCAGTGTTGGAAGAACTTGCTTTGGGTTGAGGAGGAGCCCAGATTCATAAATTCTTCATTGTGGTTTCGCAAATACCCGGATCGAATTTGCGTGGTTGTAGTGGTTTGCAAGTACCCGGATTAAACTTGCAATTATAATGGAAATACTCAAGTGGTCTCTTGAGGACTGGATGTAGGCTTGGATTAGCCGAACCAGTATAAATCTCTGAGTTTGCTTTTTCTATCCCTTACTCTTTAATTTGTGCATATTGATATCTATTCTTTAATTCCTTGATCTTTATAATTATTTATCTTAACAGCACATTGATTTTCTGTATTGTATTTATTATCCTAAGCATTGTACTTTTACAGAAAATCATTTTAACTTCCAATTAATTCTTGTGAAAAATTTATAAAATCCAATTCACCCCCCCTCTTGGGTTCCAACCATTACTTTCATTTGTGCATAGGTTTTCACAGTTATACACTGAGTAGTATGAGACTCTAACCCTTTCAAACTCGTACATAGATTTTCACAGTTATACACCGAGTAGTATGGGACTCTAACCCTTTCAAACTCGTGCATAGATTTTCACAGTTATACACCGAGTAGTATGAGACTCTAACCCTTTCAAACTTGTGCATAGATTTTCACAGTTATACATTGAGTAGTATAGGATTTTAACCCTTTCAAACTCGTGCATAGATTTTCACAGTTATACACCGAGTAGTATAGGACTTTAACCCTTTCAAACTCGTGTATAAGTTTTCATAGTTATACACTGAGTAGTATGTGACTCTAACCCTTTCAAACTCATGTATTAGATCTCGTAGATCCTTTGCTCATCAATAAAATAGTGTGAATTTATCACAATACAATTTCTATGAAATAAATTAATTTACACATACTTTTATTCCTTTGAATTTCTATCATCAATCATAGCAATCATCATATATTGTCAATTAAAAGATTGATTGTTTAACATTTCAATAATATTATAAATGAGACTTATATTGTACTTTGTCTAATAATATCAAATTAGTCTAGTAAGGTCATTCACTTACAAAATGTTCCAGTTTATTCAAGGAACTACCACATCTAGTTATTTAGTCAACTAGAGAAATCAATTCACAAAGGTAATAAAATAATTCCCAATGATATTGTAATTTTTCTCAACTTGAACATACACTGGTAATCTTCTCAATTTCACAAATAATGCAAATGGGATTTATATTGTGTTTTGACTAATTTAGTAAATTAATTTTGCAAGGTTGCCTACTCACTTGGATTTCACGCTCTCGGCGCTCCCACCTTGCGCCTCAACCATCCCTATTGTAACCAGGGAAAAACCATTAGGGTTACAAAATAGAGAAATTTCCTATCACTACTCTCGACCTTTACTCACATCTCATATTATAACTCCTAACCAGTAATGAATATTTAAATGAAACATATACCATTGGAAACTAGACTCAAAGAGCTTTCCAACGATATAAAGTTTGCCCAAAACGGAGTCCGGATGAAGAAGTTATAGCCGATTGAAAATAAGCTAAGGTTTTCTGGTACATCTGGCGCCTGGGCGCCAAGCCCTTCTTCCTCCCCAAAACCTTCTGAACCTTGGTGCCTGGGCACCACGATCGCGACCTTTCGTGATTCCTCTCGGGTTTGGCTCAGATCTAGCCAAATCTCTACCGTTTTTCATGATTTCTTCCATGGGATCTCACCCTTAATGTCTAAAGAGCATTTAGACACCAAAAGCACCAATTTTAATTGAGAAACGAAACCGAAATCTCGATTTTTACCCTAAACTTCCTTAAAACTAGAAAATAGGGAAAAGCTTGAGAAATAGAAATTTCTACCTCGATTCCTTGATTTCCCTACGTTGCTTGGCTCCTAGAGGCTCGTCCCGTAGCCCGAGATCCACCTTCCAAAGTCCGATTGTGGAGTTGAAGTGTAGAGAGAGAAAGTAGAGAGAAGAAAGAGAGAAAGAGAGGAGAGAAGGTGAAGAGAGAGAGAGGAAAGGAGAAAATGAGGAAAAATATGTGAAGCCACCTATATACTCGCCCGGGGTAAAATTATCACTTGCTCTCTAGTTGACCCTCAGTCAAGACTAGTAAAAGCAAATTCATAAAATCTCACCTCGAGTGTTTCTAAATCCTAAGTGCCCCACAAATTTTCTTATTTCACTTCAGTCCCTCTCAAAGTCTCAAACTCCACTTTAACCTCGAATTCATCATCCTTTTAGTACTGGACTCATAATTCATTCCCATAAGCTCTATTCTTCTTCTCGGGTTCCTACTTGGTCATTTCTCAAAAGTACTCCATATTTTCTTTTCTTTTCATTTTAGCCCTTGAAAATTTGTAAAAATTTCCCAAATTTCTCAAATTTCCTTCACTAATTCAAAAGAACATTTTTCATGTAATTAAATTTTTTTTTCAATAAACTTCAAATAGATTTTAAATATTCATGTAAATTCTTGGGATATTACAGTTGCACTCTTATAAATCCTAGTGGCTGGTTACATAGTCTCTTTACTGTCAACACTTTTTCATTTTCGCCTGCTGCTGATTAGCTGCTAGTTTATTGCTATTTTATTCCTGTTTCTACTATTACTGCCAATAAACCCCCTTCCCATTTATGTGTTTTTAATTAGTGTTTGGGTGTTTAGAACAAATAATTAGTGATTAGAAGTGAGGCTCCTTAAATGAATACGACCTGGGACCATTATACCGCAAAATTGTCATGAATTCAATTATGGGTGATTCGACATCGTAGTGGCGTGAATCAAGAATGTAATATCCCAAATTAATTACCTTAAAAAATGAGGCCAAATAAATAAATAAGCAAGTAAATAAGGATAAAATAGTTATTAAAAATTTTTTTAGAGACATAAATAGAATTTTATCATTGGTTAGGGACCTAATTGAATAGAATAAAAAGATTTGAAGTTTTTTTTTATTATTTTAGCTAAAGGAAACAAAATATGCCATGTAGAAGACAAATGGACGGCAAGATGAAAGATAAGGATGAAGATTAAAAAATAAGAAGGAAAAATAAAAAAGAAAGTGATGTGTGTGAAGTGTGTGTACAAGTGGACGGATGAGAGAAAAAGAGGAAGAGATGATGACAAAGTTAGGTATGTACACGTGGGGAAAAAAGAAAAAAAAAGAGGAGGAAGATAATGACACTTTGGAGTTGTATATATAAGTGTGTTATATGAGTGCACTGTGGGAAGGAGAAAGAAAGAGAAAATAAGAGAGAGAGAGAGAAAGAGAAAATAAGAGAGAGAGAGAGAGAGAAAGAGAAAATAAGAGAGAGAGAGAGAAAGAGAAAAGAGAGAGGAAGAGACGAAAATAGAAAAGAAAGAAGAAGAAGAGAGAAGAGTACAGGGAAAGATCAGAGGAAAAAGAGATTTATATCTATATTTAAGGCTCATTCTTTATTATAAAGTAGTTAGTCTTCTATAAAAGCATGTTTATTTATGATTTATGATATCCATGTGCATAATCAGTTTCTACAGAGTTTTATTGATAAATCTTGCTCTACAGTAGTAAACAAGAGAAATTTAATTATTATCAGTGTGATGTTATGCTTTTATGGCTGAAATGATCTCTTCATGTATTTATATGTTTTTAATAAAGTGACTAGCTATTGAGATATTTTATATCTCACTTTTAGAAATTTGATCATTTCAGGAAAAAGGGCAAAAAGGAAGGCTTTGATAATATTAATGATGAGATTGAAGTGTAAAAATATATTTTATGGTAGTTCATGATTCAAAGATGTAAAGAGAATATAAAAATTATGTAAATTATTATTTGTATATATTCAAGTTCAGAAATAATTAGTGAGAATCTTGTCAATTTTTCTGCGAGGTTACTATTTATATGAATAGTAAAATTTGTGAATAGTGAAATTCATAATTATTTGAAAGGAATTTATTTGGAAATTATTTAGTAAATTGACTGTGAGAAGTAGTATTATTTTTTTAAGGGAAATAACAAGGTGAGATGTTACAGAAGTAGTGCTCTAACTTGATCATGGATCCATGATTTTGAAGTCACAGCACACATAATTTGGGAAATATATATAATGGCCTTCCTTTGTCACCATACACTAGTATTTGTTTATTAGCAAAATTTGATGTTCAAAATTTGATGATTTAAACAACATTCAAAAAGGGTTGTAATTAAATTAAACTAAAGAACTCACCATTAAAGTATAAGAATTTCATTTGCAAAATAAAACTACAAAGTAAAGGGCAGTGTACCTTAATTTTTTATAACTAAAAATAAATAAAAGGCATGTTTATAATAAGGACTTAAACAGAGAAATTTTGATACAACAAATGAACAAAATGTTTCTACCAATCAAGAAGAGATTAAACATTTGAAATTGCATTAAATCTAACATTACTTGTGGTCTCTGAATTTTCTTTTCAAGGTAAATTTTAAACATAAAATGGGTAATTCAGTATAATAACTAAAGAAATATGTTATTAGAATAACTTATAGCATCATTAAACACCCCAACATTGGTGTAAAATGGTAGTTAACAGATTAGTTAGTGGTTAGTTGGTGGTTAAACTATTTGTAAATAGTTCGTTGTAGAATTAGTTAGTAGTTCAGCATATAGTTTTAGTTTGTATGTGTATAAATAATAAATGCAACATACTCAATAAGATTGATAAGTTTTTTGTATTTCATTTGCTTTTAACACTACAACAATTACATTTTATACTTTCAAAAATATCAATAGCAAATAGATGATATTCAGGAGGAAAAATAGATTTCCTACTAAACTCCTATTAAAAATTTATAGTAGCTAAATGCATAGTTGGAAATAAGAAAGCTATAGAATTGCGACTGGAAAAAAGTTCCTACTACAAGCCTACGTTTACATTTTCAGTCGGAGAATGAATTGCCACCTGTATATATTTAAACATCTAAACATATATCCATATATTAGCTCGGGTACACAAAAGCTGGGTGAGGTGCCAAAGTGGATCGAGTGTTTTCCACCTGAGCCACAAATGAAGCAACTTGAATGGATAACACCCGAGTGTCTCTTAAAATGCTCAAGTGTTGTCCACCTCTTCAATTGCTTGGGTGCTGTCCACCCGAGCAATATATGAGCTTGGGTGGACAACACCCGACACTACTGTCTCAGAATTCTAAGACAGAATATTTATGTCTAGAAGGATGAATCCGTCTCTGACAAAATTATGGGAATCTGAGACATATTGAAGTCTGTCTCAAATCTGACACGGATCTTCCATCCCTATATTTGTGTCAGATCAATGACAAAAAATTTTGTCTCAGTTTTGGGACGGAATATTCCGTCTCTAATTAGGAACAAAATTTTTGTCTCTAACTGGGGATGAAATTTTTGTCACTAATTAAGGACAGACATAGTACGTCTCTAATTTCGTCTCTAATTAGAGATGTATTTATCATCCCAATTCTTGCCTCTAATTTCCCAGTAGCTTATTTTTTATTTAAAAAAAACAATTTTTGGAAAACATGTGATGTATAGCAATAAACAGCGGTCTAAAATTAGCATCTAGCAATTAACATAAGAAACAACAGTCTAAATCCAGCATCCAACAATTAACAAAAGAAAGAATCATTTCACATAAAGATAAAGGAATTCACATAAAGATCGAATTGTTTATTTACATGATAAATGTATCAAATTGTCACTTATACATAATAAATAAATGTCTAGTCTACGGGGTGATCTGGGGGCTGGGTCTCATCATCATTAGTTAGAGGACCTAGGTGTCTGTCCATGGACTCCACGTAGAGGTCTATCATACACTGAAACTTATCCAGCATGGAGGCCTGACTCTATATCAACGTAGACTGCTCCTCCAACTACTGGGTCATCATGCTAAGCATGTTCTCAGTATTGCTAAGGCATTCCTGGCTTACTACTGAGTCTTCAGTCGATTGATCACAAGCTCTATGGCGTTGTAACTCCTTTGTAGTCAGGATAAAGACTAGAAAGATCAACAGAGAGGTAACTCAATGAACTGATCTCACGCGCCTCACTCCCTGTGCCAAAGATCCAGCCCTTCTTGTTCTTCCCTCCAACCACTTGTATCCACAACGTGAAGTCATCAACCTCGTCATCCTCGACTTCAGCCCTAGCACCAATCGCTGATGCTTGGGAGGATCGCAATCGTGTGTACTCTTCCTATTAAACATCCATACATTAAACCTCATAAAACAAAACTAAAAAAAGATCATTAAAAGAAAAATGGATCAGTATACTTACAAATATTTTTCACGACCGATCATCGACAAATTCTCTTATGCTCCTTTTTTTTGTGGGTTCGCATGAATAAGTCTACCAACCGAGGCTTCCTCCTAATTTGACTCTCTTGCATATAAAAGAAGATTAAAAATTTACAAAATGAAAGCATTAAGAAACAAAATTATAAAGAAGCAGTTGGATCAAGGCTTAATTACCAAGCGGCACATGTGCTTGGAGCAGTGTATTGGGAGTGGGTCAACCCAAAGCTAGGCCCGGTCCAAGTCATTAGTTTAGACCGGTCTACAAGTGGATCAGTTGAGACCTAGTCGACCTGGTCGAGTCTCAGCCAGCCCCCTGACCCGCTGGCTTAGTGGAACCAATTTTATCTTCTTTTTCTTTTTTTTTTCTATTGGCCTGGACAAACATTGAAGAAGATGGAGGAAGAAGTTGAGGAGAAAGAGATAAAATGATATAGACAGAGGGAGAAAGAAGTTGTTTGGTCGCCACCCCTCTATCAAAGCTGCCATGGATTTAATGGTTTCCTTCCTCGACCATCTTTTCATCGAATACAGGCTTGCCAAAGAAGGAATCCATCGATGAGAAGCTCCAAAGTAAAAAGTAAAATTTGAGAGGAGAAAGAGAGATGCATGATGTTGTGAATCTCGTGTATTAAGCTTGAATGAAAAGAAAGAAAAAGAAAAAGGCGTAGCGGGGAGAGAGAAAAAAAAAGAAAGGGCTAGAGACTGAAGTGCAGACCTATAGCTGAAGCTGAAGTCTATTCAATGCATTGGGAAGCCAAATAAAAAGTTGAACATGGAGTGATAAGAAAAAGAGAGCATAATTTTAAAATATTATGAAAATTAAAAAGTATTATTTAATATAGTATTTTAATATTTTATAGTTATATATATATTAATATTTTTTAAATACTACCGGTTCGACTATGGTCTGACCATTGAACTTTGAAGTTTGAATTGGTGGCTCTATCTGTTTAGTGACTGGTCCGATTTTTAAAACATTGGTTTTAAGACTTTAAAGTGTGAAATTTGCATATAAGTTATTTATTTTGCTTCTTTTTACATTTATTTGTAAACATATATAAGTATATATATATATATATTAAAAATTTATTTACCTGGTTCAGTGATTGGCTCGGTGATCTAGCGGTTGAACTGGTGACTCGATAACCTGAAAGCCAGCCTGGGTCAATGTCCAGGCCGGTTTCAAAAACATTGGCTTGAAGGCTGGAATGCTACCCTCGTGTGAAGTGTCCCTCTAGTGGTAGAGGTCCGGTTTTGCCGTGCCTTCTCATACTTTTCCCTGTACTCTTCAGTTATCCAGTTTTGGACCAGCTGTTGCATTAATTCCACGCTAATCTATTTGGGTCTCACTTATTTTTCAAACCATTTCGTCCATATGTGACCCATCATGCGGCGTAGGACCTAGCCTGCCTTTGAGTCCCAGTTCTTTCTAATAAGGGTTGCATGTTCAGGCAACCACTTGTTGCATTTCTGCAACAATTAAACTTGAGATAATACTTCCAAATAGTAAACAAAAAAAAGAGAAAATTGAGTCACATAAATAACTTACCGTCCATTCCTCGAAACACAAATGCCACAAGTCATCAGGAGTAGAAATACGATAGAATGTCGAAGCCTCAAATTTCCCCTGTATGATGGGGGAAATCTCTTGTCCCTGATGAATAATCAGATGGAAACTAATTCAAATAGGTAAAACATTGGTAATCACAGACTATGAATTTAAGGACAAATAAATCACAAAATATAACTCACGAATCTCTAATTAGTTGTATCTAATGTCGATCGTCAACCGGATCAATCTCGGGGGGCTACATCGTAGGCTGGATGCGAGCAAAAGTTTTATCCCCCTCGACTGACATAGGAAAAGTGCTGCAAATCTCAGCGGACTCTGTCTGCTCAGAGTCAATGCTCTGCCTGGGAAATAGTAGCGGAGGGGACGAGAAAGGTGGTGTCGACGTAGATGGTAGGGAGGAGGGACGAGGTAAGCATATCGTGAGATGGCCTCCTTCGCGGCCTCTACCCTAGCTAATACGACTACTCGACATCTGTATCAAATAATTAGTTAAAGTCCACAACATGTTAATCAACGTCAAAAAATTTAGAAAAAGGACTATATATTCTCTAGATAATTAATTAATACCACAATATAAATAGAGTGATTAGTTATAGGAGTAATCTCCCACACTCATCGCCTCTTCTCTCTCTCTTTCAGAAATTCTGTCACCTATATCCTCTTCTGTGTCATCTTCCTCGTCTTTTTCCTCTTCTTCTTCATTATTAATGAATACTTGATCATTCATGTCCTGATCGACTTCTTCATATTGACCATCATCACATAGCACTTGAGGTTATTGTTGTTTTCCACCATGGAAGGCATGACCGGACTCATATCTTCTTCTTGAAATGCATCCGTACTGATATAAGTACTTTCTGCCTTTGATGAACAGTGGCACCTAGAGACACACTTTTCCCCTCACTAAGGGTGAAATTATGATTACACTGCAAGATGTAGGAATATTATTGGGATTTGTGTATGGGAAGACTAATAACTGGCAATCCCCACATAAAAAAGTTTGGACAACTATGTGAGAGAGCATTAGGAGTTGTGTCACCTGTATCGAAATTACATTGAGTTGGATCGCCAATACATTTGCAGATATTCCTGAAGGTGTAGATTAGAGCACATTAGAATTTCACGCTAGAGCATGGATTTTGTAGTTAATTGGTAGATATTTGATGCCAGATAAATTTGGCAATTTTGTAAATCTGAAGTACCTCCATTTCCTTTTTGATTTTCATCAATGCTGCAATATGTCATGGGGTGCAGTAGTATTGCCCTTTTTGTTCAGAGAGCTTTGCTTTGCCACGCTGAAGGACACTAAATAAATCGAGGGGTGCATTGCCCTTCTGCATATGTAGATCTGGTCGAGATTTCCATGTTTTGCTCCTTGATATTATCCAACAACCAGATCCTTTGCCAGACACTTATATATTGCAACTTCCTTTGGGTTTCAAGTATGTTTCATTAATTGATATGTGTGTTAACTAATTTTTTTAATTAATAATTAATAATTTATTACTATCTTCATAGGTAGGCGGGGGCTCGGATGCAACCAACCCCTTCAAATATACTGATAAATAAATATAGAGAAATGTTAAAAACTATGAGTAACGAAGAGAGTATGCGAAACTAGTTCCACTGAAAAAGATGCACTATTTGCCCCTCATCTCTAGGAGAAAAGAGAGTGTGAAACCAGTTCCAGTGAAAAGGATGCACTATCTGCCCCTCATCCCTGGGTTGCAAAGGATTTATGCCTTAATGAGTTCAGTTGAGTACATGCGATGACATTGGAATAACAGAAGAAATGAAGGCATATTAGTCCATCCTTCATATACGAAAGTATGGAAACACTTTGACATGGTGTATCCAAACTTTGCCAGTGAACCACATAATGTGAGGCTCGGTTTGTATACAGATGAGTTCATACCTTATGGTTAGCATGGGACACCACATTCATGCTAGCCAGTTATAGTGAAACCGTACAATTTGCCTTCCGAGCTATGCATGACTACACCGTATATGTTTTTGATAGCCATTATACCTGGGCCACGAAATCCAAAGGTTAGCATTAATGTGTACTTGTAGCCGCTCATTGAAGAGCAAAAAAATGTTGTGGGATAGACTATCAACCTTTGATGTGTCATCACAGCAAAAATTTCATATACGTGTAGTGTTGATATGGATGATAAATGACTTTTTGGGGTATGGGATGTTGTTGGAGTGGAGCACTGCCAGTAAGTTGCCTTGTCCTTTTTGTATGCATAACTCAAAAAACTTCACTCTACAAAATGGGAGAAAGAACTCTTGGTTTGATTATCATCAATAGTTTTTACCTACTCACCATGCATTTAAAAGGAATAAAGATATATTAAAAAAGAATATAATAAAACACGATCTCTTACTGCCAAGACTAAGTAGGGAAAAACTATGGGAAGAAGTTAGACAGCTTCTTAAGGTCGCTGAACATGGCCTTTGTAGAGATCAAGGTTACGAGGTTGACTACAACTGGACAAAACAAAATATTTTTTGGGAGCATCATAATCTTGATCTCATGCACATAAAAAAAGTGTTCGACAACATATTTAATACTGTTATGGATATCCAAGGGAAGATAAAGGATAACATCAAAACGATGATGAATCTTAAGGTATATTGCATGCATCGTGATTTATAGTTAGAAGACTTAGCAAATGGCAGAGTGATAAAGCCAAAGGCTAAATTCGTATTTACGCTAAAGCAGAGAAGGGCTATATGCGAGTAGGTCAAATGATTAAAAATGCCTGATGAATATTCTTCGAATTTGTTGAGATGTGTTGACGTGAAGGATGAAAAGTTGTTCGGACTGAAGAGCCATGATTGTCACATTTTCATAGAATGTTTGTTACCCATTGTATTCAGCGCATTGTCAGAGCAAGTTTCGAGGCCTTTCACTAAAATAAGTCAATTTTTTCAGAGATTTATGTTCAACAACGTTGAAAGTAAATGACCTACTGCAAATGGAGCACAACATTATTATCATTCTCTGCAAGCTAAAAAGAATCTTCCATCCTGGATTTTTTGACTTAATGAAGGATCTATCTATCCATCTCCTATATGAAGCTCGAGTCGGTGAACTGGTTTAATATTGATGGATGTATTGTTTTAAGAAGTATTCAATCATTAGTTACTTCTTCTTCTGTTTATTATTTTAATTCCTATTTATTCAAATCTAACAAACTAGTTCCTTTCATTTTTAAAGGTTTTTAAACAAAATTAAGAAGACAGTCAATAATAAATCTCAGGTGGAAAGTCCTATTTACAAAGCATACTTAGCACAAAAGACATCATACTTTTGTTCTTATTATTTTGAGTCACACGTAAATTCATTAAGAACAAGAGTTAGTTGGAATCCCTTTATGCAAGAGGAGACAAGCCAACCAATGAGATTAACAATTTTAACTAAGTCTGGTGTCCCTTCGGTGAGAGCATCACTAAATTTTTAAGTGATATGGAATATATGATGACTCAACTTTACTGTAATATCCCAAGAATTTTTATGAATATTTAAAGTCTGATTTGAAGTTTAGTGAAAAATTTAATTATGTAGAAAATTTTCTTTTTGAATTAGTGAAGAAAATGTGGGAATAGAAATTTTTATTTTTAATTTAGGAAATTTTTACAAATTCTCAAGGACTAAAGTGAAAAGAAAAGAAAGTATAGAGGACTTTTGAGAAATGACCAAGTAGGAACCCGAGAAGAAGAATAGAGCTTATGAGAATGAATTATGAGTCCGGTACCGAAAAGATGATGGATTCGAGGTTAAAGTGGAGTTTGAGATATTGAGAAGGACTAAAGTGAATAAGGAAATTTGTGGGGCACCGAGGATTTAGAAACACCTGAGGTGAGATTTTATGAATTTGCTTTTGCTAGTCTTGATTGAGGGTCAATTACAGAGCAAGTGATAATTTCACCCCGGACGAGTATATAGGTGGCCTCACCTATTTTTTATTCATTTTTCTCCTTTCCTCTCTCTCTCTTCACTTTCTCTCTTCCTTCTCTCTAATTTCTCTCTCTACACTCCAACTCTACAACCGGGCTTTGGAGGCTGGATCTCGAGCTACGGGGCGAGCCTCTAGGAGCCAAGCAACATAGGGAAAGCAAGGAATCGAGGTAGAAATTTCTATTTCTTAAGCTTTTCTCTATTTTCTAGTTTTAAGAGTGTTTGAGGTAAAATTGAGATTTCGGCTTCGTTTCTCGATTAAAATTGGTGATTTTGGTGTCTAAATGCTCCTTAGACATTAAGGGTGAGATCCCATGGAAGAAATCATGAAAAACGGTGAAGATTTGGCCAGATTTGGGCCAAAATCGAGAGAAATCGCGAAGGGGTCGTGATCGTGGCGCCCAGGCGCCATGTGTGGCGCCTAGGCGCCAAGGTGAGATAGGAAGAAGAAGGAATTGGCGCCCAGGCGCCAGGCATGGGTGGCGCCCAGGCGCCAGGTGTACCGGAAAATTTTAGATTATTTTTCAATCGGCCATAACTTCTTCATCCGAACTCCGTTTTGGGCAAACTTTATATCGTTGGAAAGCTCTTTAAGTCTAGTTTCCAATGGTATAAGTTTCATTTGAATATTCATTACCAGTTAGGAGTTATGATTCGAGAAGTAAGTGAAGGTCGAGAGTAGTGGTAGGAAATTTCTCTATTTCGTAACTCTGATGGTTTTTGTCTGGTTACAATAGGAATGGTCAAAGTGCAAAGTGGGAGTGCCGAGAACGTGAAATCCAGGTGAGTGGGTTAATACTTGCTATGATTAAATATCTGTTATTGACTTTTTGCATCATAGTGGAAATATGTTGTATATCCAAGTTTGAAGAGGATGATGTGGAACGATGAGGCATAAACAAATGTGGAACGTGTCTGGTAATGTATATAATTATATTTTCTTATTTTCCCATGAATGGAGGTTATATGATGGATTGTGAATGGCATGTGAACCGAGTTGAATAATTGTTCTATATTATGGGTTATGTTATATACATGCTATGTTGCTGGAACCACATTGATTATGTTGTGGCTTGAATTGTAAATGACTGAGTTGTGTATGTGGCTCAAGATTATGATTGAGGATGTTTTTATATGTGATTGTGATTGTGATTGTGTTTGACTGGAAAGGAAAGGCATGGTGGTGCACCCCATGGAGAAATCTATGTGAAGCTATAAGGGTGGAGAATATAAATGGAGCGATAAGGGTGGATGCGGCGGGGGCCGCGGGCAACGATCCAGAGGTATTCTGGACGACCCGGTTGGTACGGGAATTGTGTGTGAAATTGATTTCATCGATTGCTGTTGTGAATTTTGAATTTTGTTGAAATGCATTTGATTCACTTGGATATTGTTGTGAAGTATTATGAATAATATTATATCATATGATGATCGATCTACGTATGATTGCTGCATGTTATCATTATGATGCATGATTTTTATTTTGTCATAGTATTGTGTTATCTACTCACTGGGCACGTGGTTTGCTCATACCCCTCTTATTGATATTTTTTTCAGAGTTGACAGCTGAAGGTAAATATCGGAACAAGGAATTATGGATCCTTAGTCCATAATTACCTTTTCATTTGTTCAGGGTAAAGGTATAATAGTTAAGTTTTATTCTAAGTTGTATAAATCTAGAAATCTCTGTAATCGGGTAGGTTCATTCAGTGATGTAATGTGAGTAATTGTAGTATGTATAGAGAACTCGTTTTGGTTGCATGAAAAAGAATTGTATGATTTTTAAGAGAAAGATAGGCTTATGGAGGTGAAATGAAATTCACTTTCCGTGCCGGTCACGTGCTCAAATTTTGGGACGTGACATTTACGTTCTCCTCAATTGTGATATAGTCAAGCCAAATCTCGAGTAAGAACACATTCTATTTTCTAATTTTATTATTCAATCAAACATTGTATATCTACTACGTATATTCACTGAGTTTGGTTTTACATGACAGCAATTTTGAACAATACCACAAAAATTTAAATCCTTATTTCAACGATGTAGATATTGATAGACTTGTCGAATCACACTTTTGTCTCGTGGCTCAAAACCCTTGTAAGTGGTATTCTGATTTAATTGGATTAATTGGATGATACGTCATTTTTTATGTGGTGTGCATTAACTAATCAATTATTCATTGATAACTTTTAACTAGGTACATACTTAACCTCATGTTTTTAATGATCCAAATGTGAGGGACTTAGCATGGGAACCATTTAGAGAGGTCGAGACATGACAAATCATACTGATGACTGGAGCATTGGGAAGAAGACAATCAACAATGAGATTTGTGTTAAAGGTACTGGAGAAAGTGACAGAGAAAATAATTATATTGGCATCTTTAAATAGGTGATACAATTACAATATCTTGGAGAACCTACGAAAAAAATTATTTTGTTTTACTGTGGCTGCTTTGATTCAATATGGATTTATGGAACTAGGGTGTACCTAAACTATGGAATTATAGAGATTAAGCATACAAGGAGATATGGAAAATTTGTTCCTTCTATGTTCGCGTATCAAGCAACATAAGTATATTTTGTTCCTTATCCAATTAGAAAAAAAGAGAAATCTGACTGGTGGGTTGTTATAAAAACTAGGCCTAGAAGTCTAGTAGAAAATGAAGAAAGACTATAACTTGCTTACCAGAATGAACAATCTCATGTTTTTGCTGTTAGTAGTAGTGATTTATTAAATGAAAATTTAACAGAAGAAGGACAATATGAACAATAAGATATGCAAAAGAAGCAGAAATGAAGATCAAGAAGAAGAGGAGGACGACCAAAGTGAAGATAAGGATGAGAACGATCAAGACACATATACAAATGAAGAACAAGATAAACAATAGGAATGAGAGGACAACACAAAAAGTGATAACTATTTTTTTTTTTGCTATTCTGCAACTCTTTTTGTATACTGGAAGATACTATATCTTGTACACTGTGTGATAATTCAATATTTTTCATTTATTTTTTGGTAACTATGAACTTATTGTTCAACAATTTTTTTTAAAAACATATTCTTCTTAAAAATATTAACTTATTATAGATTTAAATAACATAAATATATATCATTCACAAATGAGTGGCGCAGGGGAAAGAACCGCTTTACATAAACAATTGTGGCACCCAGGGGAGGGGGGAGGGCTTCCTCTGTGCTACACATTACAAAAACAATTGGCCACACGAACATAAGTGGTACGAGGGCAGCCCTCATGCGCTACACGAACATATATGGCTTGGGGGGCTCCCACCACACTACGAGAACATATGTGATAAGTGACACGGGGGAAGCCCCCTACACCACATGAACACGCGAATATTTCACACAAACATAAGTGGCATGAGGGGGACAACCACACAATTTATGGCGCGAGGTTTCACTTCTCGCACCAAATATCACATTTCCTTTATAATATCGTATGAACACCAATTTAGTGAATGAAGTCTAGCCAAATTAACAGTAACTAAATAATAGCGAATGGGATTTGGTAGCATCATTAGTAGGAATGTATTACGGAAGACGACATAATGGACATAAATCATTTCCTACTATTTTTCAGTATGTAAGAGTGAGATGGCAGACAGAAAATAAGTTCAATAGATTTTAGCAAGAAAATTTTTGTCATTATTTTTATTCATTGTTGTAGTGTAATCAATTCGAAGTTTACCAATTCATCACATACTCTGAACTTTATATGGTATCAGAGTCTACGATGACGAGGTTGATTAATCCTTTTCTCCTTGTAATCTTGATTGCTTGTTGCAATCATTAAAGCTGAATCATGGGAAATATTGAGGAGTCAAGTGTGGAAAGAAGATCAAACTCGTCTCAGAATCTAGATGATCTAATGATCATGCAGAGCTCAAATAATCCAGTCATGATTCTAGTAACTACGTTGCTCACTAATTCCAATTACCTAACTTGGAGTAGATCGATTAGACGAGCACTAGTGGCAAAGAACAAAATTAGATTCATTAATGGATCCATCACATAACCCACCAAAGAATCAAGTTAGAGGCGAGAAAATGAGATGGTCACCTCGAGGATAATCAATTTGATCACGAAGGAGGTAGCTGAGACATTATTCACTATACATCAGCGAGAAGACTCTGGGTTGAATTAGAAGAACAGTTTAGAGAAGGGAATGGACCTTTGATATATCAGATACAACGTCAAATATCATCCATCGAGCAAGCCAATCAATTTATAGTGATGTACTACAATAGATTAAAAAATTCTAGGAAGAGTTTAATGTTCTACAGCCAATACCACAATGTGTGTATAGAGTAATAGAGAGGTGTGAATGTAATGTATTTGGAATGTTTACTAGCATACTTTTATAAAACAAGCTCATTCAATTCCTCATGAGATTGAATGACAACTGTGATACCATTAGGAGCCAAACCTTGGTTCTTGATCCATTACCATCCATTAAGAAGGCATACTCCATGATTCTAAGAGTCGATAAGCAGAGGGTTGTGCAAAGAGAAATTCCTAGCAATATAGACAATAGTGCCATGCTAGCAAAAGGAGTTCTACACAATTTGAAGACACAGAACAATAAGAAACACCATAAGAAAGAAGATAGGAAGATAGGAATTATGATTATTGTAAAGAAACAGGGCACACAAAGTACACTTGTTTCAAGCTACACAGGTACCCCGATTATAAACAATTGAAGAAGGAAAAGGCAACAAGTAATGGCAAAGGATATGCCAACATGGCAAATAATCCTTTTAAAGAAGAGAACAAGGAAATGTGATTTAAGTTTTTTTTTTCTTGCTTTTTCTTTTATTTCCTCTTTGTAACCTAAAAAAGATTTCAAGCATTTTCTATTTGGTTTGTAAAAACATTTTCTATTTTCATTTTTAGTCTTCATTTCCTGAAACACTAAAAACTTTTTTTTGGTATTTTTAGATTTGGGCCTATTTTAAAAAATATTTTCAAGAAAATATTTTCAGTAAATTAAACTAAACAGGAAATGTCCAAAGCAAACATGCCCTAAAATTTCTTAAACATTTATCATGATTATGGAGATAAACCAATTAAAGCTTGTCTTCACAAATCATCAAATACTTAAAATTCACTATGTACTTTGTGGCGCTTTTTGACACAAATAAACAAACACCAAAACATTTTTTCACACTAACCCAAACCCAAAATTATTTCTCAAAATAGACCACTTTGTACAATTGGCTAATTGTTTTTTAATTGTCCATGCGTGATGCATCACATGTGGCATTGTTTTTTTGGCCGAAGCCCAGGTGTATTAGGTTTGAGACAAAAAAAAAAACATGTCCCATGATATGTTAAAGATTGCTACAAGGCATCTGGGGTTGACCTATTGATTTTCAAAATTCTCTCACTCTTTCCCCTTCTCCCCTTATGTAAACCCCTCTCCACCCCTTCCCCCACACTCAACTCACTCCTACTTTCACTCTCAACTTTTTATCTCCCACAATTTTATTGTGCTTTCTCTTCCACAACCTCTCCATCTCAAATATAGAGTATACTTAATTCTCACAAGTTTTTAAGGTTAGTAATCTCAACGCAAAAAACTTACTACATTTTATGAGTTAGAAAGTAATTACATTTAATGTATATATTTATTATAGTTATTGCATGTTATTTATCTATTGTGATTTATGGTTAAATTTTTTATATTTCACATGTGAAAGATTAATGTATTTTACATGTTAAAAACTAATATTTAGAATAATTAATTAAAAATTTAAATTATAATTAGCACTTTTTATAATTATGTTTAAGTAATTTACAATTTCAAAATAAAATTAAAAATAGAATATAAATTATAGCTAGCAATATTTAAACAATAAAAATTAATATTAACACTCAATTTAAACCACAATGAACATGATTTCTTTTTTCATTATGTGTAAATATATTACAATGTCAGAAAGAATTTAAAATAAAATATAAATTATAATTAACTTATTTTTTTGTCATTATTTCTATAATGTAATTATTTATTACAAATAACAATCCATATATTTAATATATAATAATTAATCATGCGCATAAAAAATAATCCAAATATTTAATAAATGTGTAATTAAATATTTCAGTACGAGAACGTTGAGGTGAATCAATCTCATGATTCTTGACTTTCATACAACATTGAAAGACTCATTCTGTATTGTTTATCTAAACAACCTCTGGTATGTGGACACGTTGCAAGGTTAACAAAGACTCATCATCAGGCTAGGGGTGCATTACCTGCGATAGTCTCCTGTGTGCATCTATGTTAACTGGTTACTTACAAAAAAAAAGTGCTAATTATATTGTTTATATATTGTTAGTTATAATTTATAATTTATATTTAAATTTTTTTCAAAAAGTATTTTATTTAAAAAAATAGAAAAAAATTCTAATTATAATTTAAAATTTTCAACTAACTATTCTAGGTGTTAATGTGTAACAACTCTGATATTTATTTATTGTAATAAAATACTAAACACTATTGCAAAAAAATTATGTAATTTTCAAGAATCTTTTACACATTTGTATTTTATTAGTAATAAGAAAATTAAAGTTATTAAAATGTTTAATTGTAATGAAAAATTAAATTATAATAAATTTCAGTGAAATTACTAGAAAAAATTTTCTATTTTAAGAAATCTTTTAAATATCAGGGTTTTATTTGTAAATAAAGCTTAAGTTACTGAAAGTTATTGATTATTTCAAATATCATTAATTATTATATATTAACTATTTGGATTTAATTATGAAAAAAATGATGTTAATTATACTTTATATTTTATTTTTAAGTTCTTTCTGAAGTTGTAATATATTTAAACATAATGACAAAATAATTATGTTAATTATAGTTTAAATTTAGTGTTAATATTACTTTATACTATTTATATATTGCTAGTTATAATTTATATTTTATTTTTAATTTTGTTGGAACCTTAAACATCATATTAATTTTCAACATAGTAAAATAATTTGGAGTATCATTATTAACTCATATTATTTATAATATTATTGCTTATTAGTTTATAATTTATATTACTGCTTATTAAAATTTTCTGTCATTAAAATTAATTTTTAAAAATTTTTAATTGTAATAATAAAATGGCTTAAATGAAACTTAAACATCATATTATTACTAAAAATAATTTATATTAATGCTCTTTAAAAATTTTAATTATTAAAATTATTTATTATGATGTTTTAATTGTAACAAAGAATAAGGTTAATGAACCTTAAAAATCAGATTAATTATTGAAATTAATTTTATACATAGTAAAATTATTTTACTAAATTTTCCATATAATATTGTTAGTCATAAGTAATTTCAATATTTTAAATTTTCATGTAATATTAATTACTTAATCAAAAAGTGTCTAATAAATAACAAAAAGATCAAGTTTCCAAAAATAAAAATAAGTTGCTAAATTTTTTTTAAAAATATTTATTCTCAAACTATCATATCAACCAACAATATATGACTAATTGCCAACTTATTCATAATCAACCAAATAACATTAAACAAAAAATCAAAATCACAAAAAAGATAATGCACTATCAATTTTAATATAAAATTTTCCTTATACAAATAATTATAAAATGGGAAAAAAATATATGAATAATAAATAAAATAAGATAATAAGGAGCATGTAAATAATGAAATAATTAAATGATACATGTCAAAATTAATACATCTCAAACATTATAAAAATTTAGATAGTTGATAGACGGAGAAATGACAAGCTATAATTGATTAGGACTTGAAGATACAAGAGATTGATAGAGAGGAGAGAGGAGTGTTTAAATAGAAGGGGAGAGAATGTTTGTGTGTGAAAGAAAATGGGGGGAGGGAAGGGTTTAAATAGAGTGGAAGGGAAGGAGAGCGGGATAGAGTGGGCGGTGAGAAAGGTGAGAGGAGGAAAATAAAAATAAATGAATATAAGTTGCAGACTCAATACCAGTTTTCAACAAAAATCTCTAGAGCGAAAAGATTTTTATGTCATTATTGGAGTCCAACTATCCAAGCATAGTAGACATAGACTAAACAAAACAAAACAAAAAAAAAGCATCACGCCTGATACGTAATCCTAGGGAAAGCAAATCCTTTGCCTTGCCCCACATAAATCCAATGATCCACAAAACTAAACACATCTACCTCATGGCAGAGAACTCTCCCCCAATTCTAGGCGTCCCAAGCATGTCACATGTGGACAATTTAAAAAAAAAAAAAATTCAACCATATGAACTAGTCTATTTTAAAAAATAATTTTGAGTTTGGGTTCATGTGATGAATCATTTCCAGAATGAGGTTAGAATGACCAAAAAACCTACTTTGTGACATTTAATTTAAACTAGGCATAGACACACAACCTAAAATGCAAAAAAGAGATCAAAGAAAATAGAAGAATAAAACAAATAAAAATATGGAACAAAATGGATGAAAGTCATTTCTCTAACAAAATAGTGGGCGGATTAGAAAAATTTAGGAAGAATATAAGCTAGAGGTTTTATGTTTATCTTTGTGTCCGATTAGGTGTCTAGCTTAAAGTAATATATTTTTCAGATTTTATGTTTTTCTTCAACTTTGAAAATCAAAAGAGAAATTTCATTGATGTGCCATTTAAAACATTGAAAAGAAAAAGGATTTTAACTAGACATGCACTGATTTGAATAAGATTGTCATTTCATTATTATGAATATGAAAAAGTTGAATTGATGTTAAGTTATAATATAATATTAATTTTGTTTTAATTTGATAATAAACATAAATTTTATTTTTGAAGGAAATATAAATTATGTTTAAAAATATTTTATCAAAAAAAAATTAATCGAGAGAAATTTACATCATATTTGGAATATCAAAGAGGAAATGGAATACAAACAAGGAGAATATTAATTTTAATTAAGTCTAATATCATCAAGAAATTCATGAATGACAACAACCGCAGGGCGTAAAGCTAAAACCCCATTTTGGTGATCTGCAAACCGACATCGACAATCCAAAACCCTTGTCCCAGAAATTGTTAACGACCTTAACGTACCAGAGAGATCTCTCATCTCTGCTTCAGCTTACTCTGTTCCTTCTCCTTTACCTCTCAGGCTAATACACTATGAGAAGAGCGTCCACCTTAGCCTCCTTTGTTCTCTCCAGAACCCTCGCTACTGCCCACGGCGGCGGCGCCACCTCATTTGCCGTGCAACACCGGCTCCTCCAGGCGGCACTTTATGGTAGCACCGCAGGCAATACACACTATGGCCGGCGGTGGTTCTCGACTCTAATTGGTCCATTTACTGGATGTTCCGCGCGGGGGGCGTCTCTGGGAGTCGCGGGAGCTCTGATTACGGTAGTCGCAGCCACGTCATATTCTAGAGAAGTCTATGCAAAGGAGCCCTCACCGCCGGAAGTTCTTCCGAAGGATGTTGTTCTTTACCAGTACGAGGCTTGTCCTTTCTGTAATAAAGTTAAAGGTAATTGCCATTTTTTCTAGCATGATGTTGGTTCTGTTGGAAAGTGTTGATTGAGACTTGAGTTGCATAAAACGATGAAACAGTTAACATATTGTTTGCTGCCTTTGTAAATTGGAATCGATAATTTCAAAGATCACGTAGACTCTATTCGATGGCAAAGTGATTACCTCATATGAAATAGAAATACCAAATCAATTTTGGGTGTTTGTTTCTCTTTACGTATTGTCTTAGCTAATTGTGCATCTGTTGTTCTCTTTTCTTACCTGCATAACTACATTGTTCATGAAGCCTAGCAAAAGAAAGATTTTATTTCATTTTTTATCTCCCTGATTCTTCATATTTTTTTGAATCTAAACGGAAGCATCACCTCATTGAAAGGAGATATAAAAAGGGAATCAATTATGGCTTCTCAGGGAGGTTAATTTTCCCCCATCGCTTTGTCTCAAATATTTATGTGAAGGTGTGCAATGACAATGTAGTTACTGTAGCGTACCATTAAGCTTTCACTGCATTTACTAGTTGCTGATGCTGACATCTTAATTGCTTTATCAGCATTCTTGGATTACTATGATATACCTTACAAAGTTGTGGAGGTCAACCCAATCAGTAAGAAAGAAATCAAATGGTCCGATTATAAGAAGGTGCCCATATTGATGGTAGACGGCGAGCAGCTAAATGATTCATCAGGTTTTTGAAAAATTTTCTTGAAAATTAATGGATGGTTTTTCACTAATTAATGCCTGCCAAGTGACCTTCATCGCTATTTATATTAATGCAACATTTGTTTTTGCAGCAATTATTGACCAATTAGAGCAGAAGATT
Organism: Biancaea sappan; assembly: GCA_037074585.1. NCBI lineage: Eukaryota > Viridiplantae > Streptophyta > Magnoliopsida > Fabales > Fabaceae > Biancaea > Biancaea sappan. Next base: position 12,359,432 of record CM073491.1, on the reverse strand, counting down.
CGGTTAAAGAAAAAGGCATATTCAACCTCGGAGGACGACGAAGAGACAAAGTGGAGGCGGTATGACTTTCTTTTTGTTGGTCTTATTCTACATTCCAAGAAATCACATGTCTGACAAATATAAGAGGCTGAAGTTTGATTTAATATGCATTATTTCTTTGCTTCTTTATTTTAAAAAGCTTTTTGATGATGGACACAAGTAATTTGACCTGACTAAACAGAAGGCGCTTTGTGTGATTTGAAGAGAAACCATTCATTCCCTCTGTTTCTTGTTTTCACTCTGATTCTAAAAACTTCGAGAAATTATATCTTCTGATGGTTTATAAACATTTTATGATTATTCTTACTTGTAAATCCGCTTTCATTTATGTGTTAACGGGCATTTCATCCAATGGAGAGTCTCAGTTATCACCATCTTTCAATTGTCTGTATATTTGGTTCTGTTTGAAAATTTATTTATATTTTTTAGGGTAAAAAAGGTCAAAATTTAGACATAAGTTGCTTCTGACTTGTGATTAATTCACACTTTCTTCTGCCATTCAATGCTCAATTTAGCATCCAATGCATTATGAACTTTACATTTATGTTGCAAACAAGCTTACACTTGGCATGGATTGCCAAGATATAGTATTATAAACAACTCGAGTTGCTGTTTATTATTGTATTAAATTCAACTGAATAAAAATATTTCTAACGGGAAAAAAATATGGAATATGATTGAAGCCTAGTGTCTGCTTAGCATATAAACCTACTATACTTATTATTTGTTGTTTTGTGATATAGATGGGTTGATAATCACTTGGTACATGTTCTGTCACCCAACATATACCGAAATACTTCTGAGGCCCTTGAGTCCTTTGACTATATTACAAGTAATGGTAAGATGTTCTAGTCTCTGATGTAAGCATTTATTTGATGTTGTTAGACATGGATTTTTTTGTCGTTCATATTTCTGTCTACTGAGATTTCTGTCAATATGAAGTTGTCAATGGTATTTTAATATGCACAAATTTCCATTTGGTTGATATATTAGACACATTGTTTCCAGTTTGAAGAAATGCTTCAAGAGGAAATAAATGTTAATTTCGGATAACTGTAATTAGGCCATTGCTGTGCAAGCAGTATGCTTGTGAGTGTTTTGTTCACTTAAGTTTTTTTGTTCTCATAATTGAATTTTCCAATCACATTGGCAACCCAAATATACCTGATTGAAAATGTGGCCTTTAAGGGCTTAGATGGGGATTAAAATGGGCTACATGTAGCAATAAAGATATAAGAGACACTTGATGACTTGAACCTGTCTTGTTATCTTATGGTAGATAGATATTTTAGAGAGAGAAAGAGAGCTAGGTAGGTAAGAGGATAATTGTTGATAAGTTTGTAATTTATTTATTATTTATTTTGAGTAAGGGTATTTTTGTCCAAAAGAGAATTGATTTCTACATCTGCTTGTGCTTCTTCATTTCCTACTTCCTTCAAAGCAGTAAAATAGGTTTCACTTTATCTTAGAAGCAACTTTATATGTTGGCCAATCACCTAAAACCTAGTAGAAGTATTTTCATAAAAATAAGCAGCTTTTTTCCTCTCCACAGTTAGGCTGGCACACATACCACACATTGCATTAACTTATTTCTTTGGCTATGCTCTTTCTAACTTGAAAGCTGGATAATATTTGACAAATTATTTCATTCTTGTTGATTCTGGTGTTGTAGGCAATTTCAGCTTTACAGAAAAAATTACAGTGAAGTATGCTGGAGCTGCAGCTATGTATTTTGTGTCCAAGAATCTGAAGAAGAAATATAACATTACTGATGAACGTGCGGCTCTTTATGAAGCAGCAGAGACATGGGTGGATGCTTTAAATGGCCGGGAATTCCTTGGTATGCACTCTTGTTCTGTTAAGGAAGTTATGTATTCATTGAAGGACTACCCCATTTTAATTTATCATTGCTTGTGTGTGTGTGTTGTGATTTGCTAAGCATGTACTCTGTTAGTTAATTCTAGTTAGTCATGGATTGCATCCCTTTCATAATATGAAATTATGAAAACAAGTCCACATCCTCGTATATGTAAAAGCTACATATGGCAATTAGAACTTGAGTAAAGACAGTTTGTTCTGATTTGGGAGTCTGAGTCATCTCAGTTTGATAAACAGCCTGGCAAGATGCATTAGTTTGTACCGCTTGAAAATCTTTTTCTTCAACATATATTGTACTGATGCATGTTCCAAATTAAGACAATATTCCGGTGAATATCATGAGAAATATTTTAAGGTGTTACATATTTCATTGAAACTAGCAAGTGGATGCGACCATGGTGTCAAAGCCTCATATAGAGATGGAAAAGGGCAAGGACCACTACAAGAAGGATAAGAAGTTGTCCTAGGAATTAAAAATTACAACTGAAAAAAAAAAAAAAAGCAAACCGAAGTGGGGGATCCCTTCCTATCATGGTGATTTGCTGGACTGTATGCAACATACAAATGTTAATGGTAGTGCTTTGAGGAATCCCATTGTTAGTCCACCCTCAGGCATTTTCTGAATTTTCTGCCTAGTCAATGGAGTGACAGATAAGTTACGGCACCGTATATAAAAGGCAGGTCATCAAATAAATAATCAAATCTTTCTTGAATAATTGAACTTGTCAAGCAATGGCTTTTCGTTTGATATTTTTTCATGGGCTTCTGTATTTGATGTGGAACAATAATAGGGCTTGTCCTTTTGTTGGATTGGCTATAGATATGCCTCTAGTGGATTTTTCAATCTATTAGCCATCATGTGATGAACTCATAATGCGCTAATTTTTTTTTTCCTTCTTTCCTCAGGAGGGTCTAAACCTAATTTAGCTGACCTAGCTGTCTTTGGGGTGCTAAGACCTATACGCTATCTGAGGTCAGGCCAAGATATGGTTGAGCACACTCGTATTGGTGAGTGGTACACAAGAATGGAAAAACATGTTGGAGAATCTTCAAGGATTAAAGCCTAAGCTGACGTTCCTCGAGTTTTATATTTCCCCCATATATTGCTATGCTTTCAGGTTTTTGATCCACGTCCAGTTTATTTTTTAGGAGGACAGTAGAGTTTCTCGATAACATACTTGGCTCTTTAAAGAGATCCTGGAACGTGGTGATAGTATACGCAAATTTTTCCCAAACAATTGATTCTTTAGCAACTGATTTCTATCTATTATAGTTGCTGATATTGAACTAATCTTTGAGCTGTATGATGGAATAAATTAATATATTTTAGCAGTGATATCCAAATAGGCAGCAGATTTGGTTGATAGCTGTAATTGCTGCCTGTTTTATGTGGGATTTCTTAATGCAAAGCTGTTTTTTGGCACTGTCTTTATCACCTGCCATAGTTTTAATTTGAATCTACCAGATCGTTATGAGATGTCAAATAACTGTGCTCGACTAAGGAAAACATTTTATTCTTTCAAGAAAAGCATTGCATTTTACTTTGACAAAATTGGTATTGTTCCACCAAAGAAACGTATAAACCAGATATATAGTTTCATTTCATCTCGTCTTTACTTAGACAAACAGGAGTTAACACCTCAGTCAAATGCTAAAAGCTCATCCAGCTGTTCGTCCGTCCAATGAGGGATTGAACTTTTTGGAACCGGGATCTCAAGATTCCTTTCTATCTGATTTTTTATGGCAGTTTCATGACCATCAGATTCAGATATATCAACCACGTTTTCTGACGAACTATTGTTTTGAGCACACCGGGCTGTATTGTCTCCATCCAATTTATAAGGGTTGGAATGGTCTTCCATCTCGATCTCAAGCTCCACGCCAGGGGTTACTTCCACATGTCTAGCAATGCTAGCATACCTTCTCGGGGATTCGTTCTCCCCATCCAAAGCAAAATTTTGGTTTCTGTTTCCATCATCAGAATGGTCGCTTCCTGAACCGTTATCTTCTTCCCTTTGCTTATCAATATCTTTCATCTCCTTAAACCTTAGGTTTAAGGTGAGATTAGAAATAATTCCCTTAGTTCTTTCCGGTGGCAGAGAGAGAGTACTGCCCGGCATCCATAACTTGCCGTTGCTTTCTGTTACGAAGAAGGCTATTTTATAAGCATACATGAATTCTAAGTGTTCACAGTAAGAACTCAGAAGAAATAAAACATCTCTTCGCCAATAGTAAAATAATCTGATCAAGATTGCTATTTACAAACTTAACTACCTACCTACATTAGGTGCAGTGCGTCTTAAAGGTGTCGGATAAAGTTCTGATGGAGATCCACTGTCCCCGGAAAATATCTGTTCAACATAAACTTGTTATTAGCACACAAGGACAAAAAACTTAGTAGAGAAATTCACGTCTATCGATAACAAGCATACTCATTTATCCATCAATCGGGAAAATTATGCAAATTCACCTATTAAGAAAGAAAAGGAAAATTGTTTCACACCATCGCATTCAAGGTGATCAAGACAAGGGTGAGCATTTGTTGTCAATGATGATGCCACAAATGCAAACGAGTTAATCAAATTTGTCCCCACCCCATTTATTTTAAGAACCTCCTTAAAAGCAAAAGGGCACAATCCCAATCTTCAAGCCAAGAACTCACGACTCTGGAGCTATGACCCATCACTTAAGTCACTTGTGTTACTTGACCACTATTATTTGCTAATGATAATGTTATTCTTATATTCACTAAGGAATTGCTAAACACAACTTTCCACATTAAAATTCTAATTTCTAAATGCTAAATTTAGCACATTTTGACCATTTTAGCTAATTAGGAGAGAATTTAAGTCATTTCATGCAAGAAGACCCCGAACTCAAGCCCTCTCCTGCTGCCAACTCTGGTATACAAACATATCAATCTTTATTGCAGTTTTGTTTCTCCCTCTCTTAAAGATGAGATGCCTAATTGGAACATTTTCATAGTCTCTTGCGCAAGTCTTGTTTGATTAAGTATTCTCACTGAATGAACTGACAACCTCAAGCACACTTGAAGCCTGTAATGATGGTCTTTCAATAGTCAACCGTAAGCTAGAAGCATATGATTCAGTAAAAATTGCAACAACGGATGGTCTAGAAAAGACAAGAGAAAGAAACAGGGTGGGCTGGGTGAGGAACGGGGAGGGAACAAATCCATGAGCATGTTAATTGCTGGTATCGATTTGAGGTTAGTGGATTATAGATCCCAGATGAAATGTTATAAAATACAGCTTACAATTTAATTCATAGCATATGTTCTTACTTCAAAAATGTACTCCATTGAATTGGGCTAAGTGTGGACATGAAGATGATCCCATACCTTGACTATGTTTCGCGATGTTATATTCAAATAACAAACAGAGCGAGTGGGGGAAAACACAGCAACCTGAAGTAGAGAACAACAAGCAATTTCGTCATCAGAATTGAAGTGATTGCCAAGGGAAAAAAAAGGTGAAATCAAAACTCAATCGAAGACAATAACTAAGCATTTGATGATAAAAATATTTCTATACTCGAAAGAATGAGTAACAGACTTTTTGGAGCACCAAAACTGAACCAACTTTTATATCCTTCCCAAATTCTCCCTCGGTGAAGACTTTTCGATGTACACTAGCACCAATTGTACTTGAAGGATCCTGAAATTCAAACTTAGGTACGTCAGACCTTATATGAGAGAGAATCAGAGAGACCAATCACCTGTGCATTTTCCAATGCCCCGCTATCAAAGCTCCAATTATACCTTTAAGGTCACCATCGAATCTCCAAGACCATTTGAAGTGCACGATTTGATAACGGCAACGACCTGTTTCCAAGCAACCAAATATTTGAGTGATCCTCGTGAGACTTCTGAAAATTAAGCCCGGCACTACTATATACATACTAGTGGGTTGTGCCTCTCTCTTATTCTCATAAACGCCAAGTAATCGCGGATATATGAACATAAAATCCTCTCTGAATCATTGGCATTACCTGACCTACTCGTTCAATATTAAGATACTTCTTAATTGAGCTCAAAGGCGTACCAAATGCTACACTATTACCGTCAACCATGCCTAAGAAAGCAGAACGAAAAAGAAAATCCAAATTAACCAAGTACTTACAAACCTTGAAATAGCTTTTCAAAATCAACAATAGTTTAACGAGATTATAGTTTATTTCAAAGGAACAAAAGGGGGGGGGGGAATAATATGAAGAACCTTCTCGACGAAGAAATTCCAAAGCACAAAGCCAGGCATTGGTGTTGAAATCGTGATCATTTTCGTCGCCATTTTCAACAAACCGCCTTATGAACTCTTGCGTGGGAATGGGATCCGCGCCATTATCCAATAAACTCCGCTGACCTAGGGCTCTGCGCTGCATCGCGGCCTGAACAGCACCGGCAGGACCGGGAATGAGGTCGAGTGCGGAGGCAGCGGGCTTCGATTGCGGCAAAAGAAATTGGGAACCGGAAGCGGTTAGGGTTTCAGGGGAAGACTGGGGATTGAGCTGAGAAATCAGATGCGACGGCGAAGCAGTGGAAATGGCGGCGGCATGGGTGGCTTTGGGTGATGAATCAGAGTGGAGGCGCTTGCAAGGGCGGAGGAAAGAGGAGAGATCAGAATCGTCGATGTCGAGAGCTTCCCATGGTTCCATCACTGTTCATCTCCTTCTTTACGGTGAACGCAACTAACTAGTTATGAACTGCAGCGCAAATCAAATGAAGACGTACCAGTATTGCAAGCGCGGGAACTCTATTGGATTGGACCATTTATTTGGGCCTCGTTTGGGCTTAGGGCCTTATGGTATATTCTTCTCTAATATAATATTAATTATTAATTATATTGATTAAATATATATTCAGTCGCAAAAAAAAAGATTAAATATATTTTTAAAATTTTTAATTGATTAATTTTTTAAAAAATATTTTGTGGATATATTATTTATTTCTAGCAATTATTTATTTCTATAAGATAATATTTATGTTTTACACTAACAAAGTGGTTATGTACTTATGCTATTAGTTTTTAATTTATTATTACATTTAGTGGTGTTCTAATTGAAATTAATATAATTACAGTTTTAAACTGTTGATTTTAAGACGGGGAATAATATTTTAAAGCAAAAGGGAAATTTATGTGATTAGACTATAAAAGAAAAAGTTGTATAATTTACTTAATATATAAACGTTATATTTATTGCTATTCCATAAAAGTTAATTTATTATAAAAAAAAGTAAGATTGATAATTCTTTTAACATATATGGTCATTTAAAAATTAAGATAATAAACAAATTCAGTTTTACTTTTTAATGGAAGAAACTCATATTTTAACAATGCCTAATTATTTGATAAAATTAGTTACTTTGTTATACGCATAACTTACAGACAGTGATTATAAAAATGTAATATGAACATTATTGCACAAATATAGATATTATATTACTTGATGTTGTCATTTTAGTCCAACACACGAAACATTTTGATTTTTGTATCTCAACCTAATTTAACTAAGATTGATTTCCTATTTATTAAAAAGTTTTTTGGTTCTAACTAGATTTTTTGTTTTTTTGAGTTTTCAGGTTTTAACTCAATCGGTCAATGGATGCATGTCTAAATATTGTTTATGATAAATTAACTATTTTTATTTAACAATTAAGAGTACGTTTAGAAAATCTTATTTTTAATTTATCTGACTTATTTTATGGTATAAGCGCTTACGCATGTATTTGGAAGATGTTATAGAAGTAGCTTATATCATAAGCTATTTTCAGTTTATTTTCATAAGTTATTTTCAACTTATTTTCATAAGCTATCTAACTTATGAAAATAAGTTGAAAATAATTTATGTGAAATTTATTTTCATAAACTCTTCAATTATAGAAATAATATATTTGTATGATAAGCACTTATTCCATAAGTACTTAAATAAGCTGTTTACCCAAACAAAAATTAAATGCTATTATAACATTTAGGAAGATGATGACAAATTTTACAAATAATTTAAACAAAATTAAAGTAAAAACATTTATGAAAATATGATACCTTAAATTTTTAGAATGAGAAAAAGTATTTTTGTCGTCACTATTACTATCAGAAATAGGGGCGTTCAATTCAGGGGTGCATATGCATCCCTGAAATTTTGGCTAAAATTACAATTTTAAGGAAAAAATTTTAAAAATTTATGTTAGTCTTAAATTTTAATTTTTTTCATTTTGCTCTCATATTTTTTTGTTGATTTTAACATTTATATATTTTGACCCCTAATTTAGAACTCTTAGACCCACCTCTGATCAAAAAAATAAAAGACACAAGAAACAATTATTCTAATATTTTTTGTCTTATATACCGTCTTAGAAAAATAAATAAATAAAAAGCCGGCCAATCAACAAGAAACAAGAAAATTATTTATAATTTGGGTCTTGTAAACAAATAGCCCCTAAGATGTATTTATTAATTTGGATTTCACAAATTTTTTTAATATTTATTAATAATCTTTAAATTTAGTTCCTTAAAAATCAAATACCTCTTTTAAATATCGAAATAAGTCAATAACTATAATTTCTTCTTTTTTTTCTCTAAATCTTGTTTTGTATAAACTTTTCTTAATTTCACCAGTATTTACTAATTAAGTTCTTTCTGGTTTTATTAAAATTGGTTTTTTTGTTATGATTATTAAAACTGTTTTTGAATTTATAGGAAGTAATAATTTCCATTTTGTTTTGTTGAATACGGATTCCAAAGTTTGTCATACTTTTTATGATTATTTTTTTTTCGTTTTAAAAAATAATTTTACATAGATGTTTATCCTGACAAATTTTTAATACAAAAAAGTATCGCTCTAAAAAAATTATTCAAAAAATTTAAATAAAAAAATCGGCTCAATAATCAATACAGAAGGAATTCATACTTTTGTTTTTATTTTTGTTTTTTACACAAGGTATATTTCCGTATAGTAAAACTAAAAAAGTATTTAAAAATCATTATTACTCGGACAAACTGCATAGGATCCCTATAAATTTATGGGTCATTGCACTTTTTCTTCATTAATTTTTAAATTCAACAAAATATCATTTTCAACTTTCACAAAATGTTGTTAGAAAAAAAAAACCTCTCTCAACTGTTAATTAATGATGGAAAAATTATATTTTACCCTCATAAATTTTTTCTTACGTTCAAAAATCTTCTTGAAGCTTTAATCAGTAAAAGATTTCTTTTAACTTTTATTTCTTGTAGAAAATCTCCTCTTGTTAATTGATCGTTAGTTCAACGTTGACATGGATTAATACTCGTGCTATGTCACAGTAATTTCTACACCTCTTATGCTATGTCATCAATTTTTTACACCTCACATGCTACATAATGCTACTGTCACTAGTAAATCTTATATTTATTAATCTCATTTGTTCAAAATAATACATCCAATAAGGTATAGAGCATAAAAATGCTAATTTTAAAAACAAGCTTAGTACAGAGATTTCAATCTTCAGCACCAGACATCAACAGATCACTTGTTCTTCACTTCAAGAACAAGATGTGTTGCACTACGCCTTCCAACGCCGATATCTCAGCTCTGACAGCCACCTCATCCCTAGATATGGCTGTCTCTGACATCCTCTCTCTCATCTACGGCAAGCTCAGATGGCTCTATCCCACGGATTGAGCCTCTTGGAGAGTTCCCCTTCTTCAGTGATGAAGCATTGGAAATCGATTCCTCCATGTAGTTTCAACACTAATTTCGATCAAGAAACAAGCGCGAAAGATTGCGAGGCGAAGAATTTCTCAAGCGAAGAATGGGTTGTTCATGTAGCTATGAAGGAATTGAAGTTTCTTGGGTTCTGGGTGTGTGGGATTTTGTTGTCTGGTTTGTACAATGACTTGAAACCATACATGGAGATCAAAAAAATCACTTGTGGGTTTGATGATTCTTCAGTTTGTATGCTTGATTCCAGAATTTGAGAACAATTAATGGGGAAAACGCCTCTGTTAAAGGAGATCAAAGAGGACTAATGCCAAGGCTGAGGACCATGCTACTGCAGATGTAATCGAAGGCCTTGTCGACGGTGAGCTTCTTGAGGTCATCTTGGGTGAGGACGGGGCCAGAAAAGGCCTCGACAGAGTTGGAGGGTCTGTAGGGGTAGGTGCAAGGAAGGTCTTAGGGGTGCGGAGGATAAGGTGGGTGGAAGCATTGTGACGTGAGAGTCCAGATTTGTTGCTTGCTCCTCCTTTTAGCAATAGTAAAAACTGTTGCTAAAGAGAGGAGCAGAGAGGAGGAGGAGCAGTGGATCCTATCATTGTGATGTGAGGAAGATAGAGAACAAGGCAACGAGAGAGATAAGGAAGCCATTGATTGAGTGGAGATCAATTCCCAAGGAACCACAATGAGTGAGTCGTGTGATTTGATGGAGTAAAAGAAGAAGATGATGGATGATGGTATGGGCATGTCTAATGACTTGTCAGAGAGATGATGTTGACAAAGCATTATGTGGCGTTGGGGTGTAAAAATTACCTATGACATACACAAGTAATTTTTTTTTTTGGTGAGTAAGGAAACAAACATGAAAAAAGAAGAGACTAGCTAGCTAAAAAGCACAACCCAAGAACACCAGCCAGTAAGGCAGAGTGTAATACCCATGAAAAATAAAATATAAATATTTGTTTACAAACTACTGTTACTATTTCAGTATATGGTACTATTCACCCATATAATACTATTTACGTATACGATACTGTTCATTTATACAATCGAAATGTCAAGTACTAGATGTGGTTTGGTCATAAGAGAAAATTAGAAAGAAGTTCGTGGGAGAAAATGACGTTTTATGTATAAAAATACCCTCAGGGATTAAAGTGAAAGGACTGAATTAAAAAGAAACTTAAAGGTTTAAGGTGAAAGGATAGTTTTCCTTTTAAGTTTCCAATAGTAATAACAGAAAAATTTTCCATCGTACGCTACAGTAACTGCATTATTAGAAATGTCATTTTCATAAATAGTAAATTGAATATTTTATTAATACATAGTGTCAAATAGTACCCTTGACTTTTGCTATAAATAGGCCCTTCCATTTCACTTCTAAACTCATACATTCAACTTCTCTTCTTCTCTCCTTAAGTTTCTCTTACTCCAAAGCTAGGCCTCTGAGATTTTGGACCTTTCCTTTTCAGCTTAGGTAAGGATACTATGCCCTTTCTATGTCTTTCAAATTTTAGAAGTTATTTTCTTAAGTATGCTCTGTGGTTGCAGCCTTGGCTGATCTTCCACATCAGAAAAACTGTCCTTAGCTGTTTATATGTTATTTTGATTCTCTGATTACCGAAATAGAATATAAACTGTAAAGAATACATGTCTAGGAAAGTTCTGGCTAAGGAAAGACCTGGTTTTTAAGTGTGTCCAGTGTGACCCTCCACTCTTTCCTGGGAACTTACCTGGTGTACTCTTTTACAGATTGTGTTCTCTATTTCTGGTATGAATAGTAACCATACGTATGAATAGTAACCGTATGAATAGTAACCGTACGTATAAATAGTGACTGTACGTATGAATAATAATCGTATGAATAGTAACCATATATGAACAGTAACCGTACGTATGAACAGTATCTGTACGAAAACAATCCTAACGTATTTTCTCTAATCTTTCATGAAAATCTCCGTAGCAGAACACTGAAATTCACCTGAGCACTCTTATCTGTAACGACTTAGAGAAGTGATACTCGTACGGAATCCAGGTGAGTGAAACGACTCCGTTTTAATAGAGTTTTAGCATTACTGATGATAAAAAGTATGTCGTAGGACACTCCCAAGATTCATAGGGGGAAATTGGATTCAGAATGGCGAATATAATGAGATAATTAATCCAGAAGTATGGATAAGAAAAAGCAAGTATCTCATGATGATGTGAAGATTGAATCTCTTGATATGTGGTTTATAAATCTATAATATAGTTATATACTATACCTGTTATATGGATGAATATTATATTGAGCTTCTGATTATGATATGAAATGCTATTGATTATGATTGAGCGGGACAGTACCCCCTCTCACGGCAAGGCGAAAAACCCGGTTGACAGGGTGTCTTGACCAATGAGTGTGGAGACAATGATTCCCTCAGTAGGGATATAGCCCGGATTTGTGATAAATCCGTGAGGCGCCCTAGCTAAGAGGATGAGGTTGTGCGTCATGGCGGAAATATACATAATTGGCGAGCCGGCCTGTGTGCGCTCTCCGGGATATATTGCCATTGACGAGTACTAGTAACGTTTGTTGAATTGGATGAATTTTTATCTTCTTGTATGTAAGAGGATGATGTTGTGCGTCATGGCGGAAATATACATAATTGGTGAGCCGGCCTGTGTACGCTCTCTGAGATATATTGCCATTGACGAGTACTAGTAACGTTTGTTGAATTGGATGAATTTTTATCTTCTGTCTATTGGTTGAGTATGAGCCTTTGGATATGCTTGCATGACTGGTAATGTATTTGAATTTTATTAATGCGAGGCCGATTCGCTCATTGAGTTTAAAAGCTCACACTGTTTGTACAACCTTTTTGTTCAGATCAGGTTGCCAGCGAAGAATATCTGCTAGAGGAGTAGATCACTTTGGACCTTCCCGTTGTCGGGTAGACCCCTCTTTTGTTATAGATTATGTTGCTCTGTAATCGTCTAGGACACCTAGGTCAGGGGTTCGACATTTGGCTTGTATGTCAGTATAATAATGTATTTTAAATTGATAATCTATTATTACATGCAAATCATCTCTATGATTTTCAGATAAGAAAATTTGATATATTTATCGGAAGGCTTACAGGGATGAGAGATTCATCATTGTGCCGGTCATGTGCCCAGAAAACGGGTCGTGACAAAGTTGGTATCAGAGCAATGGTTGTTAGGTCTCCTAGTGATTACAGAGCAAGGTAACCTTAGTAGGACCTCCTCTATCGTTGTGAACCCGGGCACAACTATAGAGATACGGCTCTACTGAAGGTCCTGTAGGATGTTTTCATTTTCTTTCCCTCCGAGACTTATCTCTTCTTAGGAAGTATGTTCTCAGTTTTAGTTTTAGACAGATGTGGCTACACTTTTGAACTTAGTCAAGGAAAAGTTGTTACTTGTTTTGATTTGGTTGCTGTCGGATCAAATTTTTATATGGTGGATTTTATAAGTTGAATTCATGATTGATTTTGTGTAGCTTTATTATTTTAGGGTACCATCCAATAAAAGAAACCACTTTCATTAAAAAAAAAACACTGAAGGATTACATTGCAAAAAAAAAAAAGGAAAGAGAAGTTTACTCATGCATGAGTAATCTAAAAGCGAGGTGGTATTGGATTAGGAGGCTTGTATTGTATCATCACCCCTCGACCATTCCTTGGAGCAAGAGACAGAGCAATATCGCGGAGGGTAGTGTAAATTTCATTCATACAATCAACACTTCTTTGTTGTTGATTGCAGAAGCACTGGGTGGACCAATAGAAGAATCTATCTATTCTCGAAGTCATTGCCGCGTTATTGCGTTTGGTTAACTTCTCCAGATCTTCTATCATCTTCTTGAGGTTTTTCACCTCCTGCTCTAAACAGGCGATTTTGTCCTCCGAGCTATGGCCTGTGCTAATCTCCTCAGCTTCCTCATTCTTCTTCATCTTCTTCTCCTTTTGATTCTCTTGAGGTCCCTCGAGAGGTCTTTTGCCCTTGTCCCTGCATAAACTTAAGTTTAAGTCAAGTTCTTCTTCCTTAGCCTCTACTGTGAGATCAATGTACTTCCTTGAGGCCATGATTTGGAAAAATTTAGAAATTTTTGTAAGAGTATGAGGCGAGAGGAATACTGGGGGATTGTAGGCTCAGAGATTATTACTCTTTGTGGTGTGGTAACTGAGAATGCTGGGATGGTTTTTATAGAAAAAAATTAGGACTTAGAGACAAAGAAGATATCTTTTCACCGCACCCCTACACGATCAACCTATGGATTTCTGCAAGCTGGAAGCCAGAAGTCTAGGGTAGGCGTGCACACCAACAATGCGTTGCATTAATGCCAAAACCACGAAAGTCAGTATTCGGTGGATTTGCGGCCGATTTTACTTGGTTTTCCCATTTCTCCCGTTGGCATTTTCTGAAATTTAAAGAAGTTGATAATATAGCCATTAAAGATTGCCTTGGATGCTTTTATGATGAACTGAAATGCATTTCTCTGTTTTATTGTATTGTTCTTGAGAGCCTTCAGTTGAGTATGATATACATAACTGATTGAATCATGTTGTAATTACATGTATGTATGTTATTCATGCATAATGAGTGAAGGCTACGATCAAGGAGAATATGTGATGATCCTACATATACTCATAGAGATATGAAATCAAAATGACTTGGATAGAATGAAATGTGTAGATGATGATATATCTTCATGGTTACACATACTTACATATAATGCTCTCATGGGCAAATGAAAGGCAGTGATTTCCTTACATCATGATAATGCTTAAGGCATGCGACCGTAAGCAGTTAACTTTGTTTTAAAATATATATATTTACATATATATTATGTGTAAGTCTAGAGTAAAGACACCGATTAGAATCTAAGATACGGCCAATATGAGGCTACCTAATCATAGAGGGACATCGTGATATGGGATTACAGGATAAAACAAGTTTAGAAGGAGAAAATCTCAGACTGAAAAGCGTAGTTAGTCAAAATTTTGAGAAAGGTCAAGATTAGCCGAAAATTTTTTTCAAGAAATCTTTGACTTATGTTAATTGCATTTACTATTTATCTGCATGTCCGACATTAATTGCTGGCATTGCGACGTATGTGATCTGTAAACCTTATAGCGAGCGGCGTGTAGGTTGTGGTGGCTTTAGCTCCAGGGGCTTCGGGTTGTCTATAAATCTTGTACGCCCGTTACCCCACTCATCACACCAAGCGAACTTCTTTCATTACATACCTATTTCTCAATCTCCATTCCTTTCTCATTCGAAGTTATTTCTGAGATCCCTAGAGCAATGGCCGATAATAAGTCTTTCAACTTGAATTTTGAGACTGGCAATGTAGAGCTTGATTTAAATCTAAGTCTCGGAGACAACAAAGGGAAGAGACCTGTAGACAGGTCACCAGAAATTAAGAAAAGAAAGAGGGATGTAATAGAGTTGGAGGAGGACAGTACTGCAACATCCTCAGAAAATAAGCTTGCGTTCCTGGAGCGTAAGATCGAAAATCTGGAGCGTAAGATAGAGAGCCTGGAATACAAGATAGAGGACCAGAAGCGACTAATAAGTCGTCTCTTTGAAAACCAAGAGAAACTGATAAATCGTCGTTTCGGGGAACTGGCCAATCGAGTTGATAGACATTCAATGTTTGCAACTCAAAATTTTCGTGACCAATAAGCAAGGTGTATTGACTGTATGAACGGAGTGACTTATGCTCTTCGCCAAATTTCTCAGGCTCTTCCTCCAGAAACCCTTTCTAGGCTGCAACGATTACCTTCCTCCTTAAGGTCTGAAGCACCTTCCTCTTCTAGACCTGGAGCACCTTTTACATTTCAAAAGCTTCCTCGTCCTTAATTTATTTTTCTTTTGTTTGTACCTAAAGTTATATTTGGTCTAAGCTTCACGTATTAAAATTATCTATGTACTAGAAATAAAATTTAAGTTAGTATTTAGATCTTCTTTGTTGAAGTGATTCCTTTTACTGAAAGAACTTGAGGAATGAGAAGATGTTGGACTTGTTACATTTCGTACTTGATTATGGAAATTCTAAAGCAGAGTATGGTAATATCCTTTTGATTGAGCAGAGTTACTAAAATGATATTTCATTGCACTTTTGAGCTATGGAGGAATGCTAAATAAGTATTTTATGAACCTATGTATAGAGAACTATGGGTTTGCCCTAAGCATTGAAGGGATACGACTCTATATGAGTCATTGAGGTGAGAGGAATTTCTATATATATTTATTTTATAATTATGCATGAGGAGTATGTTAGTTACTTAACACATTTTCTGGGATTGTTCTTCCTAGAGATTTATGTAATAATTTTACGTGATTTTTTCCTTTTATATGACGCATTCAGCTGAGAGTATCGCCTTAAGGTAGAATGATCGCCTTCAGGCAAGAATATTGCCTATGGCCAAAATAATGCCTTCGGGTAGGGTACTTGTATTTGTAAAAGTTATAAGCTATGTGTATGGTAGCTTGTGTTCTGATATTCAATATAAACTGGAAAGACCACGTGCCACTGTTGAGAAGACACCTATTTGAGGTTTTACATAGAGACAGAGTTCGTCTCTGATTAGGTGGTTTGAGTTTGGTAAAGGTTATGAGGATGAGACACTTTATGGTACAAAAGGTTGTGGAAAAGATCAAACTGATGAGGAAGAGATTACTTGCTGTTTAGAAAAGGCAAAAGTCTTATGCAAATTATTGATAATGCGGTTGTAACACCCCGACTTTTTATTTGCCTTTTAAAATAATATTTTTTCTCTAAATCGGTTCACTGGATAATTTTCTGAATAATTTTCTTTCAAATAATTATAGATTTCACTATTCACAAATTTTACTATTCATGTGAATAGTAACCTTGCAGAAAATTTACAAGATTCTCATTAATTATATCTGAGCTTGACTACATACAAAAATAATTTACATAATATTTGTTATTATCTTTACATCTTTGCATCATAAACTACTATAAAACATATTTCTACACTTCAATCTCATCATTAATATCATCAAGCCTTCCGTTTTGCCCTTTTTCCTGAAATGATCAATTTTCTAAAAGTGAGATATAAAATATCTCAGCAGCTAGTCACTTTCTTAAAAAAGTGTAAACACATGAGGAGATCATTTCAGCCATAAAAGCATAACATCACAAATATCACACTGATAACAATTAAATTTCTCTTGTTCACTATGTAGAACAAGATTTATAAATACAATTCTGTAAAAAAAAAAACTGATTATGCACAAAGATATCATAAATCATAACTAATCATACTTTTATGGAAACTAACTACATGATTCTCAACCTCTTAAACTTCCTTGCTCCTATTTACTCTGTGTTTCCCATGTCTTTCCTTCTTCTTCTTCTCTCTCTCCCTTGTCTCTTTCTCTCTCTCTCCTCTTTCTTTTTTTTTTCTTCTCTTTCATTCTTCCTTTCCCAACTCACATAACACACACATATATACATATATTTTTTAATATATTTTTTTTCCACTATTCGAGCCTCAAATCAAACATCACTTTTTTTTTTCCTTTGTCTCTTTATCTTCCTCTCCATCATCTTCTCCTCTCTTCTTTTTCTTCCCTTCCACCCCACCGTGACTCACACCACAATCATATATATATTATTTTATTTAATTAAACTTCACATCTCCCTCTTTTTTTTTCTTTTTCTTTCTTTTTCTTTCTTTTCTTCCTTTTCTTCCTTTTCTTTCTCACCGCACACCTCACACACATCACTTTCACACTTTTTCTTTTGGTTGAAACTGATAAGAACCCTCAAATCTTTTTATTCTATACAAATAGGTCCCTACTCAATGGATAAAATTCTATTTATATCACTAAAAATTTCTTAATAACTATTTTATCCTGATTTTCTTGCTCATTTATTTATTTAGCCTCATTTTCTAAGGTAATTAAATTTGGGATATCACATTCTTCCCCCCTTAAATGAATTTTGTCCCCAAAATTCAAACTAATGCATATATACACATATAAAAATTGCAACCACAACGTGCATGAAAATATTCCAAATACAAACATCACACTTATTAACATAATCAATCTATCATTCATTTTACACAACTGTAGTATTATATTTATTTGATTTGCGTATGATTTCTTGGGTGATCAAACCCTCAATCACTTTGCATTTGTACCGTAGATTTGCGTATGATTTCTTGGGTGATCAAACCCTCAATCACTTTGCATTTGTACCATAGATTTGCGTATGATTTCTTGGGTGATCAATCCCTCAATCACTTTGCATTATGTGCCGTAGATACTTGCACCGAGTGACCTGGGAATTTAACCCTCAAACTCTTTGTGCATAGGTTTTCATAGTTATACACTGAGTAGTATGAGACTCTAACCCTTTCAAACTCATGTATTAGATCCCGTAGATCTTTTCAGATTTTCATAGTTATACACTGAGTAGTATGAGACTCTAACCCTTTCAAACTCATGTATTAAATCTCATAGATTTTTACTCATCAATAAACAAGTGAAAATTTATCACAGTACAATTACCATGAAATAAATTAATTTATACATACTTTTATTCCTTTGAATTTCTAAAAATATACCAATCATCATATACTGTCATCTGAAAGATTAATTGTTTAATATCCAAATAATATTGTAAATGAGACTTATACTGTACTTTGACTAATAACATCAAACTAGCTTAGCAAGGTTATTCACTCACCTTGACTTTTGTCCAATTTTACCTTGAACCATCCTTGAAAATGTGTAAGATAATGAAAATGCATCACAAAAGCATCCAAGGCAATCTTTTTTTTTTCTAATTTCATTTTCTTATAGAATTTAATTTCTATTATGAAACATATCTTCACTTGTTTCATAATACATCATAATCATACATACTTTCTTCTAACTCAAATTCTTCTACAGAATTAAGAGTTATTACATAAACATAGATATGTTTATACTAATAACATTTCTAATCATAAATATGGCACCGAATAAGAATTCCATATCATTTTTGTAGAATTCCATCTTCAAGAATACTTTTAGAGAGAGAACAAACACATGGATAATTCATATGATCATAGGAAATATAAGCTTTATCTATAATCAATGTACACTTCACTAGGTACTTAATTTTATAGAGATAAATATCTCTAATATTTTTTTATCTAAATTATCACTCAAAGTAAATTCTAATTCAACTTCAGCATACCTTTTCTTTTTATGAATTTAGGCTATAATGATTTCTTACAAGTAAAATATACTGGCCAGGCATACGTTACTGTCACGACCCGTTTTCTGGGCACATGACCGGCACAATGATGAATCTCTCATCACTGTAAGCCTTCCGATAAATATATCAAATTTTCTTATCTGAAAATCATAGATTATCAATTTAAAATACATTATTATACTGCCATACAAGCCAAATATCGAACCCCTGAACTAGATGTCCTAGACGATTACAGAGCAACATAATCTATAACAGAAGAGAGGTCTACCCGACAACGGGAAGGTCCAAAGTGATCTACTCCTCTAGCAGATATTCTTCGATGGCAACCTGATCTGAACAAAAAGGTTGTACAAACAATGTGAGCTTTTAAACTCAATGAGCGAATCGGCCTCGCATTAATAAAATTCAAATACATTACCAGTCATGCAAGCATATCCAAAGGCTCATACTCAACCAATAGACAGAAGATAAAAATTTATCCAATTCAACAAACGTTACTAGTACTCGTCAATGGCAATATATCCCGGAGAGCGCACACAGGCCGGCTCACCAATTATGTATATTTCCGCCATGATGCACAACATCATCCTCTTACATACAAGATAAAAATTCATCCAATTCAACAAACGTTACTAGTACTCGTCAATGGCAATATATCCCGGAGAGCGCACACAGGCCGGCTCACCAATTATGTATATTTCCGCCATGACGCACAACCTCATCCTCTTAGCTAGGGCGCCTCACGGATTTATCACTAATCCGGGCTATATCCCTACTGAGGGAATCGTTGTCTCCACACTCATTGGTCAAGACACCCTGTCAACCGGGTTTTCCGCCTTGCCGTGAGAGGGGGTACTGTCCCGCTCAATCACAATCAATAGCATTTCATATCATAATCAGAAGCTCAATATAATATTCATCCATATAACAGGTATAGTATATAACTATATTATGGATTTATAAACCACATATCAAGATAACAATTAATCCATTTTTGAAAACATTCAAACTTCACATCATCATAAGATACTTATTTCATTTTATCCATACTTATGGATTAATTATCTCATTTAGATTCGTCATTCTGAATCCAATTTCCCCCTATGAATCTTGGGAGTGTCCTACGACATACTTTTTATCACCAGTAATGCTAAAACTCTATTAAAACGGGGTCGTTTCACTCACCTGGATTCCGTACGAACATCGCTTCTCTAAGTCATTACAGACAAGAGTACACAGATGAATTTCAGTATTCCGTTACGGAGATTTTCATGAAAGATTAGAGAAAACAAGTTAGGATTGTTTTCATACAGATACTGTTCATACATACGGTACTATTCATATATATGGTCACTATTCATACGTACGGATACTATTTATACATACGGATAATATTCGTACATATGGTCACTATTCATACGTATGAATACTATTTTTTATGTATGGATACTATTCATATGTACGGTTACTATTCATACGGTTACTATTTATACGTACGGGTACTATTCATACCAGAAATAGAGAATACAATCTGTAAAAGAGTACACCAGGTAAGTTCCCAGGAAAGAGTGGAGGGTCACACTGGACACACTTAAAAACCAGGTCTTTCCTTAGCCAGAACTTTCCTAGACATGTATTCTTCACAGTTTACATTCTATTTCGGTAATCAGAGAATCAAAATAACATATAAACAGCTAAGGACAGTTTTTCTGATGTGGAAGATCAGCCAAGGCCGCAACCACAGAGCATACTTAAGAAATTAACTTTTAAAATTTGAAAGACATAGAAAGGGCATAGTATCCTTACCTAAGCTGAAAAGGAAAGGCCCAAAATCTCAGAGGCCTAGCTTTGGAGTAAGAGAAACTTAAGGAGAGAAGAAGAGAAGTTGAAGGTGTGAGTTTAGAAGTGAAATGGAAGGGCCTATTTATAGCAAAAGTCAAGGGTACTATTTAACACTATGCGCTAATAAAATATTCAATTTACTATTTATGAAAATGACATTTCTAATAATGCAGTTACTGTACAAATGGCGGCAACGGCTGGAATTTTTTGTTTTATTACTATTGAAAACTTAAAGAGAAAACTATCTTTTCTCTTAAACCTTTAAGTTTCTTTTCAAATCAGTCCTTTCATTTTAGTCCCTGAGGGTATTTTTACACATAAAACGTCATTTTCTCCTACAAACTTCTTTCTAGTTTTCTCTTATGACCAAACAACATCTAGTACTTGACATTTCGATTGTATAAATGAACAGTATCATATACGTAAATAGTATTATACAGGTGAATAGTACCGTATACTGAAATAGTAACAGTAGTTTGTAAACAAATATTTATATTTTATTTTTCTTGGGTATTACAGTTACAAATAAGACTTCATTATTTTCTTTATTCATCAAAAGATACCTGATATGCCTTTATTCATATTTAATCAATTCTTTATATGACTTACTTTTTTTTTTACTCAAATACTCTTCTAAATCTCATGTAATCATAACAAACATTCACAGCAACTCAAACACAAACATCATAAAAATAATACTTTTAACAAATCAAACAATTACATGTAAAAATTTTTCTTTCCATAAGATGACAAGATCTTTTCCTCTGATACCATTTTGTAACACCCCGACTTTTTATTTTCCTTTTAAAATAATATTTTTTTCTCTAAATCGGTTCACTGGATAATTTTCTGAATAATTTTCTTTCAAATAATTATAGATTTCACTATTCACGAATTTTACTATTCATGTGAATAGTAACCTTGCAGAAAATTTACAAGATTCTCATTAATTATCTGAGCTTGACTACATACAAAAATAATTTACATAATATTTGTTATTATCTTTACATCTTTGCATCATAAACTACTATAAAACATATTTCTACACTTCAATCTCATCATTAATATCATCAAGCCTTCCGTTTTGCCCTTTTTCCTGAAATGATTAATTTTCTAAAAGTGAGATATAAAATATCTCAGCAGCTAGTCACTTTCTTAAAAAAGTGTAAACACATGAGGAGATCATTTCAGCCATAAAAGCATAACATCACAAATATCACACTGATAACAATTAAATTTCTCTTGTTCACTATGTAGAACAAGATTTATAAATACAATTCTGTAAAAAAAACTGATTATGCACAAAGATATCATAAATCATAACTAATCATACTTTTATGGAAAACTAACTACCTGATTCTCAACCTCTTAAACTTCCTTGCTCCTATTTACTCTGCGTTTCCCATGTCTTTCCTTCTTCTTCTTCTTCTTCTTCTTTCCTTTCTTCTTCTTCTCTCTCTCCCTTGTCTCTTTCTCTCTCTCTCCTCTTTCTTTTTTTTCTTCTCTTTCATTCTTCCTTTCCCAACTCACATAACACACACATATATACATATATTTTTTAATATATTTTTTTCCACTATTCGAGCCTCAAATCAAACATCACTTTCTTTTTTTTTTCCTTTGTCTCTTTATCTTCCTCTCCATCATCTTCTCCTCTCTTCTTTTTCTTCCCTTCCACCCCACCGTGACTCACACCACAATCATATATATATATATATATATATATATATATTATTTTATTTAATTAAACTTCACATCTCCTTCTTTTTTTTTCTTTTTTTTTTTCTTTTTTTTCTTTTTCTTTCTTTTCTTCCTTTTCTTCCTTTTCTTTCTTACCGCACACTTCACACACATCACTTTCACACTTTTTCTTTTGGTTGAAACTGATAAGAACCCTCAAATCTTTTTATTCTATACAAATAGGTCCCTACTCAATGGATAAAATTCTATTTATATCACTAAAAATTTCTTAATAACTATTTTATCCTGATTTTCTTGCTCATTTATTTATTTAGCCTCATTTTCTAAGGTAATTAAATTTGAGATATCACAGCGGTTTAGAGTTCATAGTCAATGGTATAATGTTCTTGTAAATCTCACTAAGGGTGTGATGAGGTTTTGGAAGAAAGAGATGCAAAGGATGAGATATGGACGAAGTAATCATACTTATTTCAGTCTTGAGATGAGTTTTGAATTCGGGGGACCGAATTCTCTTAAGGGGGTGATAATGTAATACCCATGAAAAATAAAATATAAATATTTGTTTACAAACTACTGTTACTATTTCAGTATACGGTACTATTCACCCGTATAATACTATTTATGTATACGATACTGTTCATTTATATAATCGAAATGTCAAGTACTAGATGTGGTTTGGTCATAAGAGAAAACTAGAAAGAAGTTCGTGGGAGAAAATGACGTTTTATGTGTAAAAATACCCTCAGGGACTAAAGTGAAAGGACTGAATTGAAAAGAAACTTAAAGGTTTAAGGTGAAAGAATAGTTTTCCTTTTAAGTTTCCAATAGTAATAACAGAAAAATTTTCCATCGTACGCGTGGTGCACAGTAACTGCATAGAAATGTCATTTTCATGAATAGTAAATTAAATATTTTATTAGCGCATAGTATCAAATAGTACCTTGACTTTTGCTATAAATAGGCCTTTCCATTTCACTTCTAAAGTCACACCTTCAACTTCTCTTCTTCTCTCCTTAAGTTTCTCTTACTCCAAAGCTAGGCCTCTGAGATTTTGGGCCTTTCCTTTTCAGCTTAGGTAAGGATACTATGCCCTTTCTATGTCTTTCAAATTTTAAAAGTTATTTTCTTAAGTATGCTTTGTGGTTGCGGCCTTGGCTGATCTTCCACATCAGAAAAACTGTCCTTAGCTGTTTATATGTTATTTTGATTCTCTGATTACCGAAATAGAATGTAAACTGTAAAGAATACATGTCTAGGAAAGTTCTGGCTAAGGAAAGACCTGGTTTTTAAGTGTGTCCAGTGTGACCCTCCACTCTTTCCTGGGAACTTACCTGGTGTACTCTTTTACTGATTGTGTTCTCTATTTCTGGTATGAATAGTAACCATACGTATGAATAGTAACCGTATGTATGAATAGTAACTGTACGTATGAATAATAATCGTATGAATAGTAACCATATATGAACAGTAACTATACGTATGAACAGTATCTGTACGAAAACAATCCTAACGTATTTTCTCTAATCTTTCATGAAAATCTCCGTAGCAGAACACCGAAATTCACCTGAGCACTCTTGTCTGTAACGACTTAGAGAAGTGATACTCGTACGGAATCCAGGTGAGTGAAACGACCCCGTTTTAATAGAGTTTTAGCATTACTGGTGATAAAAAGTATGTCGTAGGACACTCCCAAGATTCATAGGGGGAAATTGGATTCAGAATGGCGAATATAATGAGATAATTAATCCAGAAGTATGGATAAGAAAAAGCAAGTATCTCATGATGATGTGAAGATTGAATCTCTTGATATGTGGTTTATAAATCTATAATATAGTTATATACTATACCTGTTATATGGATGAATATTATATTGAGCTTCTGATTATGATATGAAATGCTATTGATTGTGATTGAGCGGGACAGTACCCCCTCTCACGGCAAGGTGGAAAACCCGGTTGACAGGGTGTCTTGACCAATGAGTGTGGAGACCACGATTTCCTCAGTAGGGATATAGCCCGGATTTGTGATAAATCCGTGAGGCGCCCTAGCTAAGAGGATGAGGTTGTGCGTCATGGCGGAAATATACATAATTGGCGAGCCGGCCTGTGTGCGCTCTCCGGGATATATTGCCATTGACGAGTACTAGTAACGTTTGTTGAATTGGATGAATTTTTATCTTCTTGTATGTAAGAGGATGATGTTGTGCGTCATGACAGAAATATACATAATTGGTGAGCCGGCCTGTGTGCGCTCTCTGGGATATATTGCCATTGACGAGTACTAGTAACGTTTGTTGAATTGGATGAATTTTTATCTTCTGTCTATTGGTTGAGTATGAGCCTTTGGATATGCTTGCATGACTGGTAATGTATTTGAATTTTATTAACGCGAGGCCGATTCGCTCATTGAGTTTAAAAGCTCACACTGTTTGTACAACCTTTTTGTTCAGATCAGGTTGCCAGCGAAGAATATCTGCTAGAGGAGTAGATCACTTTGGACCTTCCCGTTGTCGGGTAGACCCCTCTTTTGTTATAGATTATGTTGCTCTGTAATCGTCTAGGACATCTAGGTCAGGGGTTCGACATTTGGCTTGTATGTCAGTATAATAATGTATTTTAAATTGATAATCTATTATTACATGCAAATCATCTCTATGATTTTCAGATAAGAAAATTTGATATATTTATCGGAAGGCTTACAGTGATGAGAGATTCATCATTGTGCCGGTCATGTGCCCAGAAAACGGGTCGTGACACAGAGCCTGTAATACCCGCTATATTTTTAAGTAATAAGTATTCAAGAATTACGATAAATTTATTTTGGAGAAAATAAATTCCCTATCGGTTTAATTTTTTTATATACTCGTTTGTACATATTGTTGAAAATATAGATTTCTATTTATAGATTGTATAAACTATGGGATATAATAGATGTTAGGATATAGAATTTATCCCTTGGATGAAATATGACTTGAGCATAAGAGAAATCTGAAAGAAACTGGGAGAAAAAAATAATGTTTTATATGAGAAAATCCCTTTAAGGACTAAATTGAAAGGGACAAAAGTGAAAAGAAACTTAAAGGTTTAAGAGAAAGGATAATTTTCCCTTTAGTTTCCAATAGTAACAACTAACGCAGCCGTCTTGTGATCGCACAGTAAACTGAATTATTAGAAATGTCATTTTATAAATAGTAAATTGAATATTTTATTAGCGCATAGTGTCAAATAGTACCTTTGACTTTTCCTATAAATAGGTCATTCCATTTCACTTCTAAACTCACACCTTCAGTTTCTCTTCTATTTTCTCCTCAAAACTTCTCTTGCTCCGATGTTAGGGCTCTGAGATCCTAAGTCTTTCTTCCTTAGCCTAGATCCAAGGTAAGGATACTATGCCATTTTCTATGTCTTTTAGATTTTAGAAGTTATTTTCTTAAGTATGCTCTGTGATTGCGGCTTTGGCTAATCTTCCACATCAGAAAAACTGTCCTTAGCTACCTATACGTTATTTTGATTATCTGATTACCAGAATAGAATGTAAACTGTGAAGAATACATGTCTAGGAAAGTTCTGGCTAAGGAAAGACATGGTTCTTAAATGTGTCTATTGCGACTCTCCACTCTTTCCTGGGAACTTACCTGGTGTACTCTTTTATAGATTGTATTCTCTATTTCTGGTATAAATAGTATCTGTACATATAAATAGTAATCGTATGTATAAATAGTAATCGTAGGCATGAATAGTAATTGTATATATGAATAGTAATCATATGTATGAATAGTATCTGTACGTATAAATAGTATCCGTATATATAAATAGTGATCGTACGTATGAATAGTATTTTGGTACAAAAGCAACTCTGACTTTCTATATCTGATCTTCATGAAAATCTCCGTAGCGGAACCTGAAATCCAGCTACGTACTCTTCTTTGTAGCAACTCGGAAAAGTGACTTAGATACGGAATCTATGTGAGTGGATGACCTTGCTAACCGAATTTATTTACTTTTATTCCAAGTACAATATAAATTCCATCTCATATCGCAGTTAGATTCCATATTTAATGATGATTGCTTTACAATGAAATTTATTGTTGATTTAAGATTATATTGATGAGAATTATGAATTGAGTATATAATACACATAGAATGGTTGAGG
Source organism: Biancaea sappan (assembly GCA_037074585.1). NCBI lineage: Eukaryota > Viridiplantae > Streptophyta > Magnoliopsida > Fabales > Fabaceae > Biancaea > Biancaea sappan. The sequence goes on along the minus strand of CM073491.1, from coordinate 12,332,872 downwards.
GCTTAACCCAAGATACCAATTATACACATGGAATGGTTGAGGGCTTGACCCAAGATACCAATGCATGGAATTATACACATGGAATGGTTGAGGGCTTCATTTCCCAAGATACCAATGCATGTAATGATTGGGAATATAAATAGAAACTGAATTCTCGAACATAAAATACAGAGGTATAGAAACCCTTAATATAAAAATAACTGTTCTTATTGTGACTATGATTCTGGTATTTGTACTTGTGACATATTTCTTATTGTACAGTCATTTAGTCACCGAGTTTTGATGAACTCACACTCTCTAAGAACCTTTTTTTAGATACAGTAGATGTCAACGAAGAAAATCTGCAAGAGAATTAGTATTCCTCGAGGATACTTTTCATGTTATCTGAAGGACTTACGAAACCAAAAGCTTAGGAATGCTCTGTAATCCCTATAGGTCACCTAGGCTTGGAAAATAATATCATATTGTATGATATTTGGTTTGTGTTTCCCGTTTCACTATGTTGAACTTTTATATGAATAAATATCTTTCTTGAAAAATTGTGTTATGTATTAGTATTGATCAAAGATTTTATGGGATACCATAGGAGTATACCCTTTAGTTTAAAGAATTATTCACATGCCTAAATTTGGGATGTGACAGAGCCTAACTCCCCGGGGAAATTCTTCTAAACAGTCCAACCTGAGCATCTTTTAGAACTATGCTTGGCAAGCCAATCAACCCAGACGTTAGCCTAATGAGGAATATGAACAATTTGCACTAACCAATTACGGGAAAGAAGATCCAAAATCTATAAATGCATGAAGCATATGCATGAAACTGAATGTTCTTTTTGCTCCTGATAGTGGAAATAGCATCAAGAGAATTTGATTCACAAATGACCTTTCGAACCCCAAAGTCCCAGGCCAAAGTCAAGCCATTTCTGATAGTAAGAAGCTCAGTAAGAAAGGCATCTTTTTGACCATCAAAACTAGAGAAGCCAACAAGCCAATCAATCCATGAGACCGAACAAGACCTCCCAAGCCAATGCAGGAAGAGGATTCAAGAAAGCCACCATCTACATTAAGTTTGACGTAATCAACAAGAGGGCAGACCAATGGACAATACCTCGACCTTGATGGGCCATAAGCATCTCACCAGCCAAGAAGGACGTGAATTCCTTGTGACTTAAGAAGACACGATGTAAGATCAAGTCAATACTCCAAGCTTTCTCACCAAGAATCATATTATTTTCCCATCTCCAAGCCCACCAAACACCTGCAAGAAAGAGCAACGACACATTGCTAGGAACAAGCTCTTTGACCCAACTAGCAGGATCATTACTAACAAGGAAAGAAAGATTTTGCACCAAATTTAAACGCATCCATATCTCCCGGGCATGCGGGCAGTCACGAAGGCAGTGAATAATATCTTCAACATTGCCAAAGCAACGTTGGTAGTTGGGTGAGTTCAACATGTTACGCTGATGACGGAGAGCATTAGTAGGAAGAGCATAGTGAAGAATCAACCAAACCAGGTGTTGAAATTTGGCAGGAACAGGGAGATTCCAGACCCACTTCCAATTATGATTAGAATTCCATTCGTGAACAGAACACAGAAGCTATCTATAGCCAAATGCAGCCGTATACATACCTGCCTTATGACCCTTCCAAACCCAACAATCTAAAAGAGAAGGATCAACAATAGCCGACACCGGGACCTGAAGAACAGACTCCTTAATCCGAGACGGAATCATTGTAGCTACATTACTCATGTTCCATTTACCATTAGACCAAAGGTCCCTAATGGACAGATCAATGTCAGCACTATTAATATAGTCCAGCATATTGTAAAGAGGACCCACCCCTAGCCAACCAGAAAGCTAGAGAGAAGAGTTACCACTACCCAAATGCATGCTAAAGCCACCACGAAGGGAATTTATGGCTTTGGTAATGCTACGCCAAGTAACCGAAGAATTAACTTTCCTATTGACCATCCAAATAGAGGTATTACCCAAATATTTATGCTTAAGCACCTGGACCCAAAGTTTATTATCTTCATGCATGAGACTCTAAATCAATTTGCCCAACAAAGCATGATTAGAAATGCGCGAATCATGAATACCCAAACCACTGAACTACACAGGGGTAGTAAAAATGTTCCAATTCACAAGACTCCAGCTCTTCTTAGTACCATTTTAACCCCAAATAAAATTTCTTGACATATTATCAATCTTATTACAAGTACCCATCAAAAGCAAATGAGTTTGCATAAAGTAGATAGGTGTAGAGGAAATCACAGAATTGACAAGACACGTCCTCTCAACTTTGTTTAGGAGTTTCCCTTTCTAGGTGGCTAGGCGAGATTGAATATTCTCAAGAATCTTGTTGAACATAGAATTTTTTACTCTCCCTTTGATCAAAGGAAAGCCTAAATAAGATCCCAAATCTCCCACACAGCGAATGCCAGAGATCCTAGTAAAATCATCTTTTCTGAATTGACTCACGTTAGACGAACACATCATTCTAAACTTCTCAAGATTTACAAAAAGACCAGAAGCATATCAAAAAGCCTGTAAAGAATCATAGACCACACATACCTGAGAATCACTAGCCTGGAAGAATAGGAGCACGTCATTCGCAAAAAAGAGATGAGAAAGGCTCGGCCCACCTTTTGAAACACAAATGGGGTGCCAGATACCCATAGAGACTTTATGTTGAATATTGAGCGCCAACTTTTCCATACAAAGTACAAAGAGATAAGGAGAAAGAGGATCACCTTGATGGAGGCCTCTGGAAGGGGTGAAGCTATCTAACTTAGCACTATTCCAAAGAATAGAGAGACTAGAAGATTTAACACACCACATAATTAACTAAATGGTAATAGTTGGAAGCCCAAAATCATGAAGAGTTTCCTCTAGAAAAACCTAACTCACCCTATCATAAGCCTTTTCTAAGTCAATCTTGAAAGCAATAGTACTCTTGGACTTAGACTGGTGCATATAGTGAATAACCTCCTCATCAATAATCGTATTATCTTTAGTCCTTCTCCCAGGAATGAAACTACTCTAAAGCGGGCTGACAAGATCTTGCAAATAAGGGCATAATCGCTGGACCAAAACTTTTGCGATCACTTTATATGCCACATTGCATAAACTGATAGGCTTGAAATTTTTTAAGTGAACAGGATTCGCCAGCTTCGGAATAAGGATAACAAGGGTCTCAGTAATATGCTCATTGGAATAACCTTTAAGAAAAGCTTCAGTTACCAAATGCCAGAGATCATCCCGAACAACCTCCTAATAATGCTTGAAGAAAAAAGGTTGAAATCCATTAGGACCAGGAGCTTTGAAAGGTTTCATATTGAAGACAGTAGATTGCACCTCTTCCTTAAGCACATATTTACTCAAAGAGAGACCGCCACTAAATATGGTCTTTCCCTAGGTGCAGGAGCATATTTGTTCCCTAAAAGCATGTCTCTGAATGAGTGTCCAGACTTTAACTTGCCAACACCGTCATCCGAAGGTTTATGTCACGCCCCAAATCTAAGGACATGACTGGCATGGTGGTAGAGCCCATACCACCATCGTAAGCCTATCTTCACATGCTAGGACACACAACAAAAGTATAAAAATAATATGAATCCATTCAATTACAATATTTGTTATGACCTTAGGAGTTCTATCCACTACAGAGTTATTCAAAAGAACCTAGACGTACCCGACATCAACATCAACTCGAAATTAAAGGGGTTGAAGACACGGAAGCTCTGTTACTCCTCATACGAAGTTCCACAACAGAAGAACCTGCAAGGGCACAAAGAAAAGGGTGAGTATGAAAAAACTCAGTGAGGGAAAACCTAACCATAAAAATTGCCACCGTGTGCCACTTGCCAGGGTAGGACATAGAAGCAACGTCCCATCTACCAACACTAGACCGTGGTTTTAATCCACACAACCTGCATAGCCAAGAAGGAAAATCTACCACGAACACAGTATCACCGAATCATATTCATAAATAGATTACAGATCTAATGCGCAAATATTAAGCAAAATACCAAGACAGAGCTTTTTACCGTTTCACCATACATGTGTATATATGTAGATGTATTTAAATAAAAGTAAAACCAAAGTCCTCCACATAATACACATGAGGTAATAGCTCTTTAATTTAGCAAAATCCAAGTTTACAATATGTCCACCATTCCAGGACAATAATAAAATGATTAAGAGATATCCCCCAGTGCCAACCGTTCCAAGACAATAATAAAATGATTAAGAGATGTCTCCCAATGCCAACCTGTCACGTCCCAAAATCTAAGCACATGACCGACACGGAAGGTAAATTTCACTTCACCTCCGTAAGCTTATTTTTCTCTTAAACACATATTTAGGTTATTCTTTTAAGTGCAATTAATTTAAATTACACAATTTAAGAATTAAAATAGGTGAACTATTTTTCTTCTCACAAAAAAAAGTATGGCTAAACCGAGTTCCTCATACATGCTACAGTCATACACATTACATCGCAGAATGAATCTATCTAATTACAGAACTTTTCTAAATTTATACAACTTAGAATAAGACCTAATCATTATACATTTACCCTGAACCAATGAAAAGGTAACCATGGCTTGAACGTCATCAAACTGTGAAGTTCTCTATACCTGAAACTAAAGACAGCTTCTACTTTAGAGAATTTTACCACATTCACACACAATATAGGTATATATATACATGCAAATATATACAATTGATCTAATAGTACAATCATCTAAGTTTTGGTGTACAAGGTATTTATCAAGACACACACATTGAAATCACCTTACAATTATTAACAAACACATTCAAGATCAAGTCAAATCATATTTCAAATAATTTATACAATTCCAATTTAAGTTCCTAGACATTTTGTAGGTCCTGTCCACATAAAGTTGCCGTTGCCCTGCGGCTCCTGTCGCATCTTCCCTTATTTCACCCCTGTCCTCAAAGGGACAAATATATAATCCAACCTTATTTCACCCTATCTTTAAAGAGACGAATATCATATTCAATACTGCGTGGCCATAGTGATTTTATTCCACCCTTATTTCATCCCATGGGATCCTATAACTCCATTTTCATTTCTTTCAAGATCAAACACAATCACATTACACAAACATAGGCAACCATATGCATTCCATTTCAGGAAAGGTTCACAATAGTCTTACACTTGCACATTTCAATATATAACATGAGTGCATTAATTTCATGTCACATATATATATATATTTATAGTATACTTTTAATATATACATAAAATAAGCAAATAAGGTAAGGTATGATCTCTCACCTCGATTCTAAGCTAAAATTCTACACTTCAAATCAGAGAATAAATGCTAAGAAACTCATCAAAGGCCTTTCAATCCTAGTTCTCTGTTCCGGTTTCCTCAATCCTTATTGTCATGCTACACCTGAGGAAGGGGAAGAAGGTAGAGGAAGGAAGCTTGGTTAACATTTGCTCCCTCTCTCTCTTTCTCTCTCTTTCGAATTGACTCACTGAGAAGATGGAAGAAGGAAGAAAGATCTCAAGGAAGAAGGGAGAACAAAGAGAGAAAACTTTTGGGAAGCAATAATTGAAAAAGTGAGAATTTCTCTCTCTTTCCTTTTTTTTCCCACTTGTTTCTCATTTTCTCTATTTTCGTATGTGCCAAAAATGAAGGGCCAAAGGTATTTTTTTTCTTGGTTTCTCTTAGAAGCCACATTTAACGGAGCAAACATATCCATGTGGCATAATGTTCTTTCATTGCTTAAAATTTATAAAACCACTATTTTTACAAATTTTAATTCACTTGGGTCTTTATGAAAATTGTAAAATTTCCTAATTACACCCAAAAATCTAGAATTTATTTTAATACTCCTTATTTGATCTTTTTCACTAATAAAATAAAATAAAATATTTATGCAACTTAATAAAATTTTTAAACAAATCCTTAACAATTCATACATTTTAATTTTAATTCATAAATTAAATAAATTTCAAGTTGATAGCTCATTGTAAAACCTCAGGTATTACACAACCGTTCCAGGATAATAATAAAATGATTAAGAGATGTCGCTTGGTGCCAACCATTCCAGAACAATAAGAAAATAATTAAGAGATGTCCCCCAGTGCTAACCGTTCCAGGACAATAACATTTAATACAATTCCCTCTTGGCAAGCTGCATGAATATAATTCCCTCTTGGCAAGCCTCATGGATATAATTCATATAAACCCACTATAACCATTGCATGTAATCAATTATAATGAAATATTACTTCAGCATCATCAATATTCAACCAAAGCAAACATATCACAGTACAATAATTCGATTAATGACTGCTATCCAATAGCATGATTTCCCACGCATAAATTGCTATCATGGGGGATTATTTATTCAAGTAAGAATAGAGTAGTAGACTTGATTGTTTGGAATAAAAACTCACTGCAACTCATCACATTGCTCTTACAACCATAAGATTCCTCTAAAGTTTCCCAATCTCAGGTGTTCCATAGTCCAAGGGTAAAACTTGTTTACAAACCATTTATATACTCGACAAACAACCTTTTTAGAATTCATCAATCTACAAGACAGTAATAAGACAACTTACTCATTTCTCCAACTGTTTACAATTCATGCTCAAACAAGAGAAATGTAAGCATAAGCACATATAAATATTGATATCCATTTAAGTCATTCGCCACAAGACAGTAAGCTGACCCAATAGCTATAATCAAGTAATTTAATCATAATCCTTTAATTTGTTGGAACGGGGGATTCGCTTTCACATGTAAAAATATAGCACAAGGGAATGTATTATTAGGACGTACGAGTAATTTAACATGATCCATCACCAGGGAGTTAAAGGTTCTCATTTCATGATATGGACATTTGAACTTGTTACCTCTAGTTATAGGAGAAGAGGATATGTATCCCGCATGTTCATCAATTAGGGTTTTAAACTCTACTCAAGAAATATCTAAATTTCTTATCCTCCCCTGCGTTCAATCTTTTCAAACAACTACGATTCTTCACATATAAGAATAAATAGGCACTTTACCATACCACACGAGTCATCATACATTAGGCAAAATGGAATAATTCCTTTACACTACCAAGGCTTCTAATTATAGTACAGAAATATCATCATTTAAAAGTGAATCTCAAGGAGAAACCCGAACATTAATAACACATACCTAGAGTATATAATTTAAAAGAGGTAGCAGAGGTCTCTCACCTGTATAGAACACTCTTGACCTCCGAAGAATATCTTAGCCAAGTCTCGAGCCAACAATTCACCTCCCAACATCTTGTTCTCCTTGCTCTTTCTGGAGTGGTGGTCGACCGGAGATCCGTCCCTTCACTGATGGTTGGCTGCCAGAAGCTCCCATGGGAAAAAAGAGGGCTCACGGAAGATGGAGACTAAGGGAGAGAGTATAAGGGAGAAAGGGGAAGGAAAAAATGAAAAAAAAAAAAAACAAGGTGGATGATGGGTATAAAAGAGTGTGTGGGGCTCATATGCTCCCTTTTTAATTTATTCCTTCCCTGAAATCAACTAACTAATCTTTCATAAAGCATTGAAATAAATTGATTATTACTAAAGCACCCAATTACATTCCATGAATATCCACCATCACTTCTGATTTCAAAAAAATTTTCCCCTTTGTTCACTTTGGTCCCTCTCTGACTCAACAATTTCCCACATCTCCTCGTCTCATGTTCATTCCCACACCAAGGTCACTTTATTGATTTGTACGCTTAGCTTCTTGAATTCATTGAACTTCCCTTTAACAAAAGCAAAAATTTTTCCCGCACTTGGAGTGCCTTTCAGAAAGTTCCAATAAGCTAATATCCGAGAACAGCGGATATTACAGTTTACCCGGTGGAGGAGATGGTAATGCTAAAGAGAAGACCATAGGTTCCATCATGTCAGAGAAGAATACAGGTAATTGTTTATGTTAGCATTAAACTAACGATCAATTAAAGAGAATTTTTTGTACAAAATAAAAGTTAAAGGCAAATTTTTCTGGTGAAATTAAAATTTTCAAAAAAAAAATTTACACAAAAAAATTTAAAAGGATAAAGTACAATTGTCATATTCAATTAACATTTTCATATTTAGTCAAATAAATAGATAAAGTACAATTTTCATATTCAGTTAACATTTTCATCTTTAGTCAAATAAATATAGTTACATGCGTCCTGATTTGGTAAGGGCAGTTTTGAATTTTCAGCCAAAAAAGAAGTTAGCTAATTTTTAAAATCAACGAAAATCCAAAATGCATAAAAAAATTATGAAAAAAAATAGAAACTGCACAGCGTCGTCTTCCTCCTCCCCGAGCCACTCAGAAATTCAAATCGCAACAAAGCGCCGCTCATCTCCAACTTCATAACCATATAAATTGACCTTCAGCCGTAGCCATACCCAGCATTGCAGCTCTTAACACTTGTTTCCTCTTCCTCTTTCAAAGAAGGAAAAAAGAAAATGTGTTTGACAAAGAGAGAGAGAGAGAAAAAGGAGGATAAAATTAAGAAAACATTGACTTGAAATCAAGTTATATGATTTGTGACACCTCAACAGAGAGCAGATACCGACTCCATGAGGTGTTATATGGTTCCGTCGATTTGAGGTATATCCCTCTGTGAGGTAAAGAGGTTGCGTGACTTGATGAGCACAAAACAAATATTGCTATAGGTACGCTTTGCTGCAATTTGGGTTTCTAATCTGGGAAGGTAAATTCCTTTTGTTGTAGAGGTCAAATTATAATATTACGAAGTTGAAGATGAGCCACGCTTTCTTGTGGTTTGGGTTTTTGACAAGCGCAGGTGTGCCGTTGTTCATATATGATTTGTATTTCTGATGCAAGACGACACTGCTGTTCTTTTTTTTTTTTAATGATGTATTTTGGGTTTCTGTTGATTTTAAAAATTGGTTAATTTTATTTTGTTTAAAATCCAAAAATGCCCTTACTAAATTAACACACATGTGGCTATACTTTATCTGATTGAACATAAAAATATTGATTGAATCGTTGATTAACTTTCTCAACAACAAATTTTCTTGTGAAAAGGCATGTTAATGTACAGATTTTGCAGGCCTAGGGAAGCTAAGTCAATCAATCTGAAAATATTGAGCACCATAAAATCCTCATAGACTTGAGGCATTCATTTGAAAACTCCCTGTTTTCTGTCACCGTAGAGACTCTGTCTGGATGAGATTCGGTGTAGTTGATCATATCCTGCTAGCACCCCAGCTCCTGCCACGCCAAGAAGAATATTTGCACTGACTCCTCGAAATAGAGTTAAGAAACCCTCTCGCTGAACAATCTCATGAAAAGCATGCAATGTGCTACGATATTTATTGGGCTGTCCAGATGTTAACATCATTCTCCGTCGTAGTGTGTCAAAAGGGTAGGCACAAACTCCAGCAGAAGATGTGATGCTCCAACCCAACAAGAAACTAGCCAAGAAATTACCCTACACAGATAAAATAAAGGACTCAGGACTGGAATGCAGGAGTATCGCATGAAAGAACCCAGCCAGCGCTTCGAATCACTTCAAGCAACTAATGTGCCAAATTATCAAAGAAGTGCATCTAAGTATAGAAGGCTATTGTAAGATATATCAGGTAAATTCAAATTTGAAAAATAATGTCATCTAACTAGTCAAATTCCCTAAATATGAATGTTCAAACTCCAGTATATCGTATCTTACTCTTACATATTCTGGTGTCATTCTAATATCATGGCCACATATAATCATAAAGCCAACCAACAAGAAGGTAACTGTTCCCTTTGAGAAGGTCAAAATGCTCATGCCAAGTATTCTACATCAATTTTCCTTGGCTGTGAACTAGAAAACTCTTTCAGAGAAAGAAAAGATGCATACCTCATAAGGCCCAACTAATACAACAGGTTTCATCGTGTCATAGATCCCAAAGTACATGCCACGATACATGGTAATTCCCATTATTGAAACCCCAAAGCCCCTGTACAAGCCGACAATTCCATCGGTAGATAAGGTTTTACGATATACATCAACGAGCCCTTTAAACTGGCGCTGACCATTAGTACGGCACTCCAATGCATCCGTGCCCAATCTTGTACGTGCATAATCTAAATGATACAGAAGAAGTGATGTAGTAGCTCCTGCAGCACTGCCTGAAGCTACATTTCCAGCAAACCACTTAATGTAGCCGTCTCTCTCTTTGGATAGCCCAAAAATGCTTTTGAAGTAACCTTTGAATGCAAAATTGAAAGCCTATAGACCAATTAACTGTTTGTTCAAACATGGTTCCTAAAACAAACAAATATCAATTGAGTATAGAAAAGGCTGGGAAGGAAAAGGCAAAGGTTGACAGATGCAAATTCCTTCTTAATTCAAGATAAGGTCTATTGATACAGAGTACAAAATCCAGGTACAAAAGAGTATACATACTTTAACACATTTTCAGTTAACCAAAAGGGAAATAATTACCCAGACAATAAAAATTCCTAGTACTCCCTAAGTCACCCATCTCTTGGCTGGCAGCTACAAAAGAATTGTAAAAGAAAAAAAATAAAAATTGGGGCGGGGGGAGTGGGGGAGGATGAGTCCTTACAGATATCAGAATGTCAGTAAAGTTAATAACTCACTTGTGTTGGGAAATACCGTATAACATTGGCCTGGTTACCCCTCCAAAAGGCAAACAGACCCTCCTCCCTCAAGACCCTCTTAAAGCAATCAGATACACCCTTATATGGTCTCTTGAGTAGTCCTCTCTTTATCATTTCCCCTTGGTTTTGCAACAAAAGCTTAACTCTTTCGATTGGTGCTGCTGCACTCTTAGATATAATAGCTGCTACACCTCCCATGACAAAATCCTTTGAGAATCTATCTTGTGTTGACATTACTGCCATTTTCGACTCCTCTTTCTGATCCTGGAAGATGTGACCAAAGGTTGAATAACAAAGAAAACCATGAACATAGATTACTATCAATAGACAGATTTTAGTAGAAACCACCATGTAACTTGAACTAGATTGAATTGGTGATAAATAACAGAACAACTTGAGGCAATATAAATTGCAAGGATAGCTTATGTTCTGAGTGAAGGCACACAGCTGCAAGTTGAAAACATATTATCACACTTGATTTGCTCCAATACTTAAAAGCCTGTTTGAACAGCATCTGCTTACTATTGAACTTATACCTAGTCTAATTGTGCAAGCATGAGAAAAGCTCCTGGGGCCAAAATATCAACTTCGAGCAATTATCAAACTCCAATAGGTATAGGAATGGCAACGGGATAGGGTGGGGACGGGAGTGCTGCCTCCCCACTCCCGTCCCTGCCCCCGATTCCTGCCATGGGAAAAATTTGTCCTCCATCCCAACTCCCCACGGGATCCGTGTGAATTTATTAAATTTTTTTTGAAAATATAAAAAAAAAAAAAATACTGTGCTTGTTTGTAGGGGATGAAACTTATACCAATCAGATCAATATTCTACTACAAGATGTAGATGTGGTCAAATCTGATTTTAAATTAGTATAATATAAAGCAATTGAGTCACTTTTTTAAATCTGACCAACTGACCCCCGCCACAAAAATGCTTCTAAAATGAAGATGACCAAATGGAAGCAATCACAATCCAAACACAATAAATCATAATATCTAGACAATACAAAACTAACAATCACAATAAATCACAACAAACTAACAATCCAAAAGAATCATATCTCTTTGGTGCTATCAATCCAAAACATCTAGACAAACACAATAAATAATAACTCTTTTGTCACACCCCGTCTAGGTGTGTGACTGGCACGGGAAGGGACTTCCCTATACCCGTAAGCCTCAACCTAACAGATCTGCTTATATCAAATACATCTCATCATGCATAACACCATCACACTAAAGGATAGGCTTACATATGTATATATATCATCAATCATCTTACATCACAAGATCAAGCTAAACATATCCTGTACAACGTTACAAATCAGCATTTGATCATCCAAACTCACTATCGTCTAACACAGGTCACAAGATTCCTACCTATGGATTTACAAAGCTTTAACTAGAATTTAAAATACACATAAAGCAAGAATATAAAAGGAATACCAATCTACAAACTCAGTGATTAACCAATCTATGACATCTAGGAAAACAAAAATAAAACTTAATCAATGTTTTACAACATAAAAGCTGAAAACATCAAAACTGAAATAACGTGAATCATAAAAGCATAACTGAAAATATGAGGTTAAAACAACAGTTATAAAGAAAAAAAAATATATAGAGTTCCATAACATCTCTTAAGTATAAAACTGATGGCATATTTTTAAAAGAAACCTGTAAATGTGAAAAGTATAAAAATAATTCCCGGAGGAACTACCAACAGAACCTTAACTAATTCTCCAAAACCGTCCTCCCCGCCTCTCCACTAAATCTCCAAAAATCCTCCCATCCGGTCACTTGATGTGACCCTCACATCCATATCTGCCTAAATTGTGGTCTACCTCCCTTGAGTGGCCTGAGTCATGAGGACAGTACACTCTCCAAAACTTCTGCTAGCTGAGGTGTAACCAAGGCGCGCCAAGGACTACAGTACTATTGCAGCACCACTGTTGGTTCTTCCCATATTGCTTTATCAAAACTCAGAAAACATACACAATCTAGTCCATAATATCTTGGAAATCTCAAGAAGAACATTCTCCATATGACTAAAAACTAGTCATATGATAGCCCAAATCGTTCCAAATCATTTCAGTAGGTTCCAGAGAAACAATCATCATAAAACTAATTTTCTGAAAAGAATAGCAAGTGAAAATCATGATCTAGTAAATCCACATTAACAAATACTTCCAGTTTGCATCATCTTCAATTGAGTAAACATAGTAAAGAAGGTTCACAAAGGTTAAATGGTTCAAAATTAAGAAACCTTTTCGTAAAAGAGAGATTCTTAAAAGAAAGCTTTAATCCAAGGTATAATTCCAGTAAAATGGCAATTAGAGAGAGCTAAGCTGTAACAGATCAGTTATTCACCTGGATGAAGACTTTGATGATACAAACTGAAACCTATTCTGATTCCTAAGAAGGAAGCTCAATGGATCTCGGAAAAGCTTAACGATAACCATTGTAAAAAGGGAAGGAAGACAAGGTTAGCTAGGAGTCAATCTCTATGTGCCACCACTACTCATCCTAAATCTCTTTCCTACCGGTTTTTCTTATCCAAAATTTTACTCAATTGGTTTCAATTGGTTCCAAAGATGATCCTTAACATTCTAGGCAAGACTTAGAGGTTGAAACAACCTTAATTTTCCAAGAGTAATCTCATATTTCATCCATATCATACATTCCCATTTCCTATCTCCATCCACTCTAACTCAACAACTCAATTATTCAGCTATTTTCCATCTCCACTTATGCAACTTTACACTTTGACTCCAAACTCTTGAATCTCTATTGTTCTTAACCTTATCGTCAATATTACCAGATCTAGCCTTTAAGTCCCAATTAATCATTACAGTTTGTAATCTAACTAAATAGAATCCTATTCGTTGGTACCAATCTAAAATTTAGGATTCTTCCTTATAAATTCCCAATTTATAAATCCTATAACTATATCTAATTCCAGCTTATAATTTAGGGGTTTTCTAGTTAGAGCCTAAAAATTTAAATTGGGCTAAGAGTTTACTTTAAAGAATAACACTCAGGTGATTAAAGTTGTCGCCAATCTTCCCAACACCTCCATCATTCCCAATTTCATCCTATTACTCCTCCAAGACTCCATTGTCAAAGGTTCCTCACCAAAACTCAAGTTATATTTCCAAAGACTATTTCTCATTAAATTGAAATGGCAATTGAAAGAAATTTTAGCAAATCCCATGCGAGCTACTATAGGAGGCAATGACCGAAATGGAAGGAGGAAGGGTTACCTGTGGGAGCAATCTACTGGGTCTCCGGGAGTGCCCTCGCCAGCCAGAAATTTGGCCAGAAATGGTAGTGCAGGGGTTCACCGGATACAACACCTTCGCGGCTTCGATTTCACTCTCTCGACCTCCCTACCATGCGTACTCTGTATTCATCTCAGACAGCAGGGGAAAACGAAAGGAATGGGAGGGTGGTTGCCGGCGGGAGATGGCCAGAAAATGCCAGCAATTTGGCCAGAGATGGTGGTCGACGGTAGCGGGACTCTCCTTATGTTCCGTCTCCTCTCTCGGTCTTTCTCTCTCGTCACTCTGTTCCGTCTCAGCCCGTGCAAAAGGGGAAGAGGACTCCGGTGGGAGAACGGTGCAGGGTGGCAAACGACGGCAGATTGCGCCGGCCACTCTCCGCCACTCAGCTGTCACTCTCTCTCGGCCCTTTTTCACTGGGGGTACCAAAATATGTGCGTGGAAGTGTTCTGATATTTATGAAGAAAGGAAAAATTAACTCTAGGTCCTAAAACTTTATATTATGTAACAGTTTATTCCTTACTTCCTTTCAATTCAGTCCTTCTTGCCTCCTTTTACTTTTCTTTCTTATTTTATTAATTCGTTAACTCTAACACTTATACACTTATAGGTATGTATATGGAGGTGTATAACTTTTATTATTACATATTCTAATTTATTTTATTGTTTCAAATTTAGGTAAGAATGAGAATTTTTGTATTTAATAACCATATTTGTGCAATTTAAAGCCGCAAATTTTTTTATATGCTGAGCTATTTGTTTTTGCTTTAATTAATTTACTTTTATTCAGCTAAGTAGCTTAATTATTTTGAGGTTACTATTATTGTTATTATGTTATTTATTAACTCCTTATAATAAATTTTTTAATTTGGTTGATAATTAGTTTATTAAATTTTATAAAATTCCAACATTTATTTCATAATTGTTCTAGAGAAAGAAGCAAATCTTATGGGATATTACATCTTTGGTACTATCAATCCAAAACGTCTAGACAATACAAACTGACAATCACTATAAGGCTCTGTTTGGGTAAACAGCTTATTTAAGTGCTTATAGAATAAGCGTTTATCATATAAGTGCTTATATATAAGCTATTTTTATAATTAAAAAATTTACGAAGACAAACTTCACATAAGCTATTTTCAGCTTATTTTCATAAGCTATTCAGAGTAGCTTATGAGAATAAGCTGAAAACAGCTTATTTTCATGTTATAAGCTATTTCTATAAGCTCTTTCAAACGTGTACATAAGCTCTTATGGCATGAGATAAGTCATATAAGTTCAAAATAAACTTTTCCAAACAGACCATAAATCATAACCAAATGGAAGCAATGGATATTGCCATTGCTACCTATGTTAGACATAAAACACATTCTTAAAATATATTTATGCATGCTGTGCAGCACTTTTGGAAATTTTGTTGTCCTGATGCTTAGTGTAACAATTAACAAAATATGCTTAGCTCTTTACTAGAATCAAACAACAGATACAGATTCCTCTTTTCTAAGTCACTTTTTCTAACAAACTCTAGCCATTTGTCTGCTTAACAATTATTATTACTATCCTAATTATTTACAGAAACATTATAGTCAATCTTAGTGGATGAAAATAAACTACATCACAAAATTTTATTAAATTTAATAAACTTACTAAAATATTTTTTAAAGACGAGGACTTTGCAAAACGACTTGTTCTTGTTTTTGTCCCTGCGGGCCCCAAGTACAGAGATTTCCAAAAACAAAGATCAGTTGTCATCCATATTTTATAAGGAACAATAACTTTACATGCATCTTATTATATGCTGTAGTAATGTGTCAAACAAAAGCAAAAAATCTATGTAAAAAGTTCTTTATTCATTGTCCTTTGACTAAACAAAATTGACAATCCGGTTGGAAGAGTAAAATAATACAGGTTATAATCTCTATGTGATGATCAAGGGAGAGAAAATGGAGATGAACATAGTGGAAAATAACACGGAAAGAACTGAAATTATAAAATGTTGAAAAGTAGATAGGTAGATAAAGATAAACAACAAAAAGCAAATGGGTGAAAATTCAGGATTACCGATGGATGCGTCAGATCAGCCCACACAGCAGCAAATAGTAGTTTAGGAAGAGCCCTGCGAGAAATTGATAGACAACCTCAAGCATAGTTACCATACACGAAGCCCTTAATCATTTGCATTGCAGAGCTATTAAAAGGATTCATTCTTTCTTCAATCAATCATCTGCGGAACTTTTGAAGGTAGTAAAATTATGTTTCAGCAGACACAGGCAACAAATTCAAAGGGCAAGAATTAAGTCGCAGAAATTGCAAAAACTTTGTTCAGTTAAATCTTAGATTTTACAATAAAATGCAACTACTAGAGGTGACAAAGCTTGTGTCTGTTGGGTGTGTTTTGCGAATCATTATTTACTTAACAGATTTCACCAAAAATGGGTATTAACCCTCGTAATGCACAAGAAAAAAATGCCATTCTTTCAAGCTACCAGATTTTGGTAACTTTCAGATCGGAACAACAAATTAATGTTATATTAGAATCTTCCTTTATAATAAGTATGGTAACAAATTTCAAAAATGAATGGTACCTGAAGATAATTGTACTTGAATCAATTGCATCTCTATGGTCGGGGAGGTCACCGAACTTCCGATGAAATGAGGGAGCCACGAGCAACGCAGGAGAACCAGAGAACGTTTGCGGTCATATCTTCAGTTTATTGGAGAAGCGTACATTGCTGAGTTGGCCCAAAGGGCCAACAGGTTCGGGATTTATCCGCAGAAACTTTATTAGGTGTTTGTATGAAGTTAAAAAAAACGATATTTGATTTTTAAAGAAAGAACAAAAAAGAATAAATAAATAATATGTTTTTGATAACAAATTATTATTTATGATAATTTAATGCACTTTTTGCAATTATAATTTTTTTAGTATTATAACCATTTTAATAAAATTGAGACATATTAATAATAACATTTGAAAATCATATTTACATTATTACTTTTAAATTTTTATAGCTTACACAAGTATAAAGAGAGACCGATATTCTGTTTGTTATTTCACTCATCGTTGGTTTTCATAACAACACAAACATTTTAATGGAATGCTTAATGTTAAGTAACCTATTCGATTGGACCATTTATTTTGGGCCTCATTTGGGCTTTAGGTCATACTGTATCTTCGTCTGTAATATAATATTAACTACATTGATTAAATATATATTGAGTCCAATTCATGCCGATCCCCACCGACAAAGCAGTGATCTCTGTCGATTGCACTGGAAGCTAAGGAGGAAGGCAGAAGTGGTAAACCTGTCGGCAAAGGCCATATCAGACCAGCCACAGCCCACAGAGAGAGCGAGGACGACAGTCTTGATTCGGCGTCGGCAAGGCAGTTTAGGTGCTTTTTTATTTATTTATTTATTTTTCTGAAGATTAGCTTTAATTTAGAATGTAGGAGTGTATATGTGATGCTTCTTTTTAATCTTGCTTCATTTAGGGTTTAGAAGTGTGTTACTTCTGTTAAGTCTTCTAATACTATTTTTTAGAATATGTTAAGTTATATACCTTTTATCATAAGTTTAAGCTTGTAATGTATTTGATTATCTTTAGATCCTGGTTATCTTATGTAATTCTGATTTATTACCATTTTATTGGAAATTATTTTTATTTTGTCTAATATATATATATATATATATATATATATTTACATTGAGTCCCAAAAATAGAGTAAATATATTTTTAAAATTTTTAATTGATTAATTTTTTTAAAATAATATTTTGTGGATATATTATTTATGTCTAGTAATTATTTATTTCTAGTAGGTAATATTTATTTTTTTTACATTAAAAAAGTGGTTATGTACTTATGGCTATTAGTTTTTATATATAAAATGGTATTTATTATAACATTTGGTGGTGTTCTAGTTGAAATTAATAATTTTATAGTTTAAACTGTTAATTTTATGACGGGAGAATAATCTTTTAAAGGAAAAGGGAAAGTTGTGTGATTAAACTATAAAAGAGAAAGTTGTACAATTTACTTAATATATAAACTTTATATTTATTGCTTTTCTATAAAAGTTAATTTATTATCAAAAACAAGGTAAGATTGAGAATTCTTTTAACACATATGGTCATTTTAAAAATTAAGCTCATAAACAAATTCAGTTTTACTTTTTAATGGAAGAATCTCATATTTTAACAACGCCTAATCTATAAAGAGAATGAAAGCAAGACTAATTGGGCTTCAAAAAATTATTATGGGCTATAAAAATGAATCCTAGTTGTTTTTTTAACTTTAGAGCTAAGAAGACTTTTTGACTTTTCACAGTCATTGGATGGTTGTGGGATTCACTTTGATAGGTATAGCTCATAGTCATCCAATAACTGTAGGAAGTTAAGGACTCTCCTTAACCCCAAAAGTAAGGAGAAGATCCCAATCTTACAAAAATGATGCCCAATTAATCAAACTAGAAGAAAGCTTTCAAAATCAGCTTAAACAATTACTAGAAGATGAAGAAAGTATCTAACTAATGAAGTCTAGGATTAACTGAATATATTTAGGAGATAGAAACATAACTTTCTTCCACACCACAACACTAAATAAAAGAAGGAAAAACAAAATTATGCAAATCCAAAAATCTAATCATACTTGGATTACAAACGAAACGAAGATTGAAAATGAATTAAAAATTTTTCTAGAAAACATGATTAGAGAGTTCATCACCCTTACTGATGACAATTTTCCCACTCTTTCAACTATCTTACATCCTCAACTTACTAATGTTCCCCAAGAAGAAGAGATTAGAAAAGCACTTTTTAGTTGAAGTCCTTCAAAAACTCGTGGTGAAAATGGCTTCCATGCTATTTTTTATCCAAAAAAATTGATATTTAGTCAAACATAAACTAATATCAATCATACAAAATATCTTTATAACAAAAGCCATTCCAATTTCATGGAGGAAAACTCTCCTTTGTCTTATACCCAAAATAGAGAATGCACACATTGTCTTCCATTATCGATCCCTGGGATTGTGTAGTACGCACTACGAAGTCCTAACAAAACTAATAGTCAACATACTAAAGCTTCTCCTTCCCTCTCTTATCTATCCTTAACAAGGAGCTTTCACATCTAGTAGACAATCCTTTGATCTTTTAATAATAGCTCATGAAACCATGCACTCCATGGAAAGGTCTACAAACAAAAGAAGGTTGGCTAATCCTAAAGATTGACATAAAAAAGGCATTTGACTTCATTTCTTGGACATTTATATCCAAGGTGCTAGCCCTTTTTAACTTTTCTCTCAACCTCAAGAATATAATTATGCAATGACGTTTATGCAAAGAAGCTAAGAAATTTTACTTGCAATTTGCAAAGAATGGGACAAAGGCAGTCCCCACAATGTTAATTATGAAGGAACAGGAGCCTCCGGCTCCTTATTTCCAGCCGTTGGATTCAACCAACGGCTGATGGCAATTTTTTTTGTTTTTTGTTTTAGTTTGTGATCCGATTGAGAGTAAACAACTGCTTGAGGCTTTTGAGGAGGATGTGTAGTGGTTACGGCAAATGGATTTGCATGAGGCTTCACCTCAAAGGTCACGTCTTTGCAGCTTGAGAGTCTCACTGGGGTTCCCATGGAAATTCAAAGGAAAGCTATGAGCTTAGGAAACGAAATTTGCAAACAAAGGTATTTGGTTTCTCAGTTTTGTGTGCATTTCATTCAAGAGATGCTTCTAACGCTTAGCATCGCTCTCCTTTGCACCTGCTAAGGAATAGATATGGCCTTCTTCGCTAACCAGGGAGCTGATGAGACCGTCCTCTGGAATCTTGTTATCACAGACTAGGAAGGGTTGGCGAGGGACCCGTGGCGGTCTGATTCCAGGGTGACATCATCATCGATGATCCCTCTCCGCTTAATCGACCGGAGTCGAAATGGCCATGGCAGAAGCTAGAGCCGATGCTGTCATGCATGACGAATAAGTCATCGTCGGTGGCAGCGCAAGATCTGTTGGGTTCGGAATGCATCTTGTTAAGACATCCGATAGTATCGTTACGGGTGTCACTCCATGGCGTCGAGTGTCTCCAACGTCTCCCCAACCAATATTTATCATTTCTCCACCATGACGGATCAACAACAAATGTGTGGTACCACCCATGAATTGGAAACACTAGAAGGAAAAAGAAAATGGGAATTGTGATTGAGGAGATGGATTGATTGGTAGGGAGGAAACCCAGGGAACAGAGGCTAAGAATACGAGGATCTTGATCTCTCAATCTGATCACAAACTAAAAAAAAAAAATTTGCCATCAGCTGTTGGATGAATCCAATGGTTGGAAACAAGGAGCCGAAGGCTCCTGTTCCTCAAAGGAACAGGAACTGATCTGGATCCCATTTATTGACAGAATCGGTTGGTGTGTGTATGGACTCGATAGTATCGGTGCCAAGAATATAGGAATAGGGCGGAGAAGTGGGTACAACGGCTAGTGAGAAGGCACAGAGAAGTGAAAGTAGTGGCAGAGAGTTCATGGTTGCTTACTTAAATCAGCCACATATCACACTGCGATTGACGCTTGATGGGTGAATCTTGGGCATTGGTTGGCGAAGATCCAACGGTCGTAGTTTTACGTCACCCTAACGCTCTTCTCACATCAAATAATCCGTTCTCATGATAAATTAATTATTTTTATTTAACAATTCAATGCTATTATAACATTTAGGAAGATGATGACAAATTTCACAAACAATTTAAACAAAATTAAAGTAAAAAAAAATATTTATGAAACATGATACCTTAAAATTTTAGAATGAGAAAAAGTATTTTTATCGTCACTATTATTATCAGAAAAATAAAAGACACAAGAAAGAATTATTAATAGTTTTTTGTCTTATATACCGTCATAAGACAAAAACCGAAAAAACGAAAAGGAAAGCCGGCCAGTCAACAAGAAACAAGAGAATTATTTATAATTTGGGTCTTGTATAACAAATAGCCCCTAAGATGTATTTATTAATTTTGATTTCAAAAATTTAATTTTTTAAATATTTATTAATAATCATTAAATTTATTTCCTTGTGTCGTTATAAGATAAAAATGCCTTTTTTAAAAATATTGAACTAATTATAATTTCCTCTTTTTTTTCCCTAAATCTTGTTTTGTATAAACTTTACTAAAATATTCACCAGTATTTACTAATTAATTTATTTGTGGTTTTATTAAAATTGATTTTTTTTGTTACGATTATTATAATTGTTTTTGAATTTATAGGAAGTAATAACTTACAATTTGCTTTGTTTAAATACGGATTCCAAATTTTGTCATATTTTTTATAATTATTTTTTTAAGAAACATAATTTTACATAGATGTTTATCCTGACAAAATTTTAATACGAAAAGTATTGCTCTACAAAATTTATTCAAAAAAATTAAATTAAAAAATCGGCACAATAGTCAATACATAGGAATATTTATTTTTGTTTTTTTTTTTACAGAAGGAATATTTCCATATTCCAATCACCACCTAAATCTAAAGAAAACATTACTCCATTTATGGACCAAGTTCATAGCTTGAAATCTTCCATATTCCAAAATTTGCTCTTTTCAAGAAAACATTAACATCAGTCAAATGAGATTTTATGATATAAGGTTACCAACGTTTAAAGAACATATGATCCCTCAAAATTACAAACACTGCGACTGTCAACACAATTTAAATGTCCTATTCCAAGAACATATCATCCACGATTGATGATTGGTGATAAATTTTTGTTTAAAGGATTGAATGATTAATGAAAAAATTGATTACTCTAATATTAAAGTCAATCTAAACCATTATTCATACTTGATTTGAATTTTTGACGCAATTAGAGGAGGAAGACGACACTGTAGTTTTTTTTTTCAAAATTTTTCGGTGTATTTTAGGTTTTTGTTGATTTTAAAAGTTGGTTAATTTTCTTTTGTCAAAAATTCAAAAATACCCTTATTAAATTTGTACACATGTGGCTGTATTTTATTTGATTGGATCATTGATTACTTGTCAATTTAACAATAAATTTAATAAAGAATTTTATGCACATCTTTAAAAATTAAAAGAAATATTTTGTGGAATTTAAAAATTAAAAAAAAAACGCAAAAGACTTTTAAATTCTGGAGGTTACGCGCAATTTGCCTTACTCGATAAGTATAAGAGAAAATGTCAAGAAAGGAAACAATTTATGAAGTATAGCCTGTGAGTCCGTGTACACATGCGTAAGGGTTGAAGTAGGAGGAAAGATATCATTGTCGTGACATCAACATGATTAATGTCAGATACGACCATTTAAACGCTCCCACGTTACAGTGCACGGCTTCCTGCACATCTCATGAAGACGCACACAGCGTCATTCACGGACTTTAGATGTCAAAGAATGACATGTTCCCGACCCATTCAACTGTCCACCGTATCTCTCGGTCATCTTCTGGAATAACCTATTCTTACCCCTCTGTCTTCCTCAATTCTTCCTTTGCTTTCTCAGAATTCGACGCTGCTTCCAGAAAATCTGTTCTTTCTATCTTTCTATCTGAAGAATTCGTTGGGAAACTTCCTCAACACCTGTAATTCCCGTAAGATCCATGTTTAATCAATTTATTGAGTTGTCTTTTTCTTAATATTTCTGTAAGGATGTTGAATGGTGATGTGGTTGTGTAATTAGTTTGTCCTTACTCGTTACAGACAAAAAGAAAGATAGATTGAATGAGACGAAACGGATAGAAAGAACGTTGTAATATCGAATCAAAGGAGGGTAAAGGATATCAGGATTCAGGATTACTCCTCCTCGCACCAAAACTTACGCATAATCGCTGATGGAGAACCTGATGGGCCTTCTTAAGGTTCGCGTCAAACGTGGCGTCAATCTCGCCGTTCGTGATGTTCGTAGCAGCGACCCTTATGTCGTCGTCAAGATGGGCAAGCAGGTCCTCTCTTGATCTGTCTCTTCTTCTCAATTTTTGTCACTTAATTCACCATTATGAATCGGCATTAAAAAAAATTGATTTCTTCGCTTTGGCACCCTGTTTCCTTGTAATCCTTCTCGGTAATTACATTAATCACGAGAAACGGAATGTGGGTTTACAGAAACTCAGGACTCGATTTATAAAGAGGAATGTGAATCCAGAGTGGAATGAAGAGCTTACGCTGTCAGTGACAGCGCCGGATCAACCCATAAAACTGGTATGGGTGTGTGTTTTGTCGATGTTAATTGATGAACGAGAATTGGAGAGTGGGTATGAAACTATGACTTGTGTTGTGCAGAAAGTGTATGATCATGACACGTTTAGCAAGGATGACAAAATGGGAGACGCAGAATTTGTGATAGGACCATTACTGGAAGCAGTGAAAACGAACACAGAAGGGATGCCAAATGGGACGGTGATCCAAAGATTGATACCGAGCAGGCAAAACTGTCTGGCAGAGGAGAGCTTCGTGACGTTCAATAATGGGAAGATTGTGCAAGATATGATCCTCAGATTGCGCAATGTGGAATGTGGTGAAGTTGAAATCCAATTGCGATGGGTCGTCCTTCCTGGTTCTTCTAAGTAGGCGTCATTGCTTCATCCTTGTAAACTACTTGCTTCGGTTTGTCTATATACATCTGTGCGATATATCATCAATAAACTCAACCTCTTAATTTTTTATTCATGTCTCACTAGATTCGATCTGTTTTATTTTATTTTATTTTTTTTATTTTTTTTTCTCATGCACTTCATCGTGTATCTAATCTATCCTCTGCTTTTTTAGCTTCTTCACTTCTGTTGATCACTTGAGTTTCCTCCTCTATGCACGGGGACACTGCGGAAGTCCTAAATGTGTGGTTTTTCACTTTTTTGCTCATGAACTTGTCTTTGATGAGTGATTGATAAGGGGAATTTTATTATCATTTTGTGGAATTGTTCTGTACATGTCATTCAAAGAAAGTTTTAAAGCAGAAAAATTAGGTATAGTTATTTGTTATCATCAGGTATTCTTATTAGATATATGATTAGTAGAAAAATTTATGACTTAGCTGGATTAAGTTTTTATGATTTTATTGAAAATATGAGAATACTTTATTTGCCCGATGCCCTCCTATTCTTGTCTTTTTTGTTTTTTTCAAAAAATGTTTAAAAAATGCCCTTTAAACTTCGAGTCATTTTAAAAGTAGATTCATTAATTTTCAAATTCAAAAATCTGAGTCCCTAAACTTTTAACTCTCAGAAAATAGGTTCTTCCATTCATTTTCCTCTTGATAAGATTATCTTTTTTACTTCCATAGACCCCGCCGCTGGGGGGCGGGTGTCAAGTGATAAAAAATTTAGATATACGATTACTCTAACATGACAAGAGAGCTACTCTGTCATTAGAGAGAAATTAGTCAGAAGGATTTATTCCAAGAAATTAAAAGTTCAAGAGCCCAATTTCTTGAAAGCTTAGGGACCTAAATCTGAGTGGCTCTATAAGTTTTAGGGGCTTTTTGCATTTCCCCCTTTTTTTTTTTAATGGTGTAGCATTGATTTGTGCTTATTCTTATTTTTTTTGGACACTAGTTTTGTGCTTGTTTCTTTTTATTTTTGGATAAAATGGAAATAATTTTCATTAAAATAGCATTAAATTAAGATTAGAGAAGATTTTTTAAGACCTAAAAATTAATTATTATATCACAAGCCTGAACTTATGAGAATATAAGATACATAATTTAAGATAACGCATCCTAACATTTGTACCAACACCTATACAACTATATTAAAAGACTAAATAGGACTGATCTAAATAGAGGCAAACACCTGGTCTTCTAGTATTGACATGTGCCAGCTTTCAAAAAACCTCGGTTTCCGACTTCTGCTTCTCACCTATTTTCCTTTTGTGACGGCAGAGACGGATAACCTTTGGCGACTTCTCAATTAAACCTAAAAGAAGGCAGCACAATCAAGTAGTAACACTTCTACCGGTAAAAGCTACATGGCATTACAAAGAGGGGAGAGAAAAAACTTCTACAAGTAAAAGAGAAAAACTCTCACAAAAGAGAGAGGAAAATAAACATTAAAAAAAAAAAAAACAAGAAGAAGAGAGTGAGTGAAGGGCGGCTGACGCAGCACTAGAAGACGCAACGCTCTGTTCACGGCATCTCTCTGAGAAAAGTCTCTGCTAGGGCTTCACTGTGAGAGACCCATCTGTTCACCACATTTGCAACGAAAAAGAAAGATGCTTGTTTCTGGCTTCATTTTATGACGTGCAAGGTTAGAATGCCTAAGAAAAATAGTGATGGGCCAAAACGTGTCCAACATGTTGGACATATGGTAGATCGCCAATGATATTAAGAAAGGCCCACCGGGCTCTACATTAGGTTTCAATTTTAATCTTTTTGAACAGATCATCATTTAGGGCCTAAGTTTTAACAATACAATAAATTTAAACTTTATATATATATATATAATAATCATTTTAATTTAAAAATATCACAAACCGATAAGCAAAATTAACCATGTTTGGAATTAGTGCTGCTAAGACAGAGATGTGCATATAGTATTTCTTTTAGATCCATATTCTCTAATATGAGAATTTTTCATGTCACGGTGGCGTGAAGAATCCTTATCCCTTTCTTTTGAGGGTAGAATTAAATTTCTTTGTTCAACAGATTTACCCAGTGCTAAGATGAAAGTTTTTCACAACAGAGGGTGAAAAAAGAGGTAAGCTTGATGGATGTTAATTCTACCCAAGTTATGATGCTCTATACTTTTAAGTCGTCCAGTTGCTAAGCAATATATACTGTTTATAAAGTAAAAACAATAATAATCAAGTAATCATATCTGTATAGTGAAAAAGAAATAGTTTTGGCATAACCTAAATTTTAAGAAGCTATCCTCCTTTGCCACTAGCAAATGATATTATCCTTTAAAAAAAAAAAATGATGGGTTGTATTGTAGTGCTCGCAAGTTTAGAATTGGTATACCCAGATAAGCATGATAAACTAAATGTTACTTCTATACATATATATATATATATTAATGCTACTGGCAATATAGAATATACTATGGATTTTTTTTAATGAAAATTATATGTATTTTTTATATTTTTGCTATGACATTCTCTAATATAATCTAAGAATAATTATATGGTTGTTTTAATAATAAAGATACGACAAAATAATTATATTTAAGTATAGCCCTTTTAATATTTCATTAATTCTAAATTGTTAGTCAAAATATGGGATAATGTGTTTGATGGATGTGAATCCACACATATGCTCAATTCCCCCAACAAAGCCCACTTGTTTTGTTCCTCATCTCTAAATAAACAAAACCAATGCAATTGCATAACTTTGCTTGTAAGAAAGCAACTTTCATGCGTAACTCTATATCTTAATTGCTTTTCTTCCCCCAAAAAACTGGTTTCTTATCCACACAATAACTTCTGAATTTATTCCTCTGCTTTGTTATTTTTATCAGACCCACATCTTTTCATTTTCTCATCCAAATTAATCTTCTATCTCACTGTTTGTCTTGCAGGCTGAATTCAGCAACACGCAAACCATGTAAAGAAAAAGAAGAACAAAAAAAAAAAGAATATAGAGAGGATTAAATAAACATTCTACACTTTGCGCATTCGTGTCTGCTTATTGTTCTCACGTTCTGATTCTCTTGGTCTGAATACTTCTGTAGCTTTTATTTTTACGAGTGATGGGCAAGTCTATCTACAGTTTGTTTTTTAAAAGGTTGAGTTTCTTATTATTAAATTATTTTAAAATTTATGTAAAATATTTTTTTATTATCATACACACAAATTTTAAGATAATCTTATTAGAGAATCTCATTCAAATTTTGAACAGCTTGAAATATGGTCCATAAAAGTAAGAATTGCTAAACTATTATGTTGTGACTGCCACTACTCAATCAATCAAAAAAAAAAAAAAAGATTCAGTATATATTCGCCGATCACTCTGTATATTCTTAATGATAAGTGGGTTGAGGGTTCATAAACACAAAAATACTCACTAATAATACCATATCATCTAAATGAATCTGTTGAGTGTTTAAAGGTAAGAAAAACTTAAAATTAACAACGGCCGGAGGTAATTATTGATGTCTTATTTCCACTATTTTTCATGTAACATATTTTGGATTGTTTAAATAACTTACAAATCTAATTGCAGAAACGAGGCTGAACTCTCATAAACTGAGTTGATGTTAATAAATCTGTCTGATGTTGTTGATGTGTATATATTTATTTTCCGCTGATAGGGAATTCTCATATTGATGACGTGGCACAATCGATATTGTTGATGTGTCTGTAAATTCTTTCATGCAACTCTCCACTGTACTTGGTCAGATACATTGGAATGTCCTGAAGTTGCTGTATTTTATTATTTAAGAAATGCAGAACCATATACTCTAAAATACAAAAGGGCACGCAATTTTGGGAGCAAAAGATTTTTTTTTTTCTTTTTTCTTAGTTGTTTTGTGAAGCCGAGAGATAACATATATTCGTTCAAGGAACAGACTTACAGACTACAGAGGGAGGTGAATAAGGACAAAAGAGTTTTGAGATTAAAAATAAAAAAACCACTAAAATAAACAAATTAAAAAAAAAAAAAAGATGCATTCCATTTATGCTCAAAGGAAACACAAAAACCTATAGCAGTGCGTGCAAGTAAGCATGGTGTTTGAAGCTTTGAACATCCAAGAGCTGTGTGACTGACACGCCAATCACTGTTCCCTTCTCTCGTCTCCATCATTATTAACTTGGACGCGTGCTTCTCCTATCACTTCTAGGCTCACCCATTTTATTAATATTAACTATCCATTCGTTTCTAATTAAATAATAATTACTTTAACCGCGAGCGTCGTTAAGCTTTGGTTCTTTTTATTGTTAAGCACAGAGAAGAAGACCAAAAGTGGAGTAAAGGTAATGCGCTTTTCAGTAACATTTTCTTTTTACAGCTACCTCTGCTTTTATTGTTAGGGATCGTATTTTTGATACAATCTTGAGGAGTTTTTGTTCAATTCTTATAGGTAAGCCTCGCGAGTGTCACTTTGTGTTCCTTTGATAATCAATACAAGTTAAATGCTCACAATTAAATATTATGAATCTGGGAAGAGCGATGTGATGTGTGGGAAGAGAGTCTGCATGAAGAAAGGACCATGATTCAGTAAATATTCGGGTGATCAGTAATGCAAGATTTTACCATGATGATGCTTTTACGAAAGGTGAGGCAGGATTAGCAGAAACATGATGATGCTTCACACCAATATATATATATATATATATATATTCCCTTTGAATTCTTTTCGTACGAAGACAGCATATATTTAACAAATGCCTCCATTTGCTCCGTATTTTATCAATTTGGGGGTTACAGTTTCGTAATTTTCCTAATTAATTAAAATGCCAACCACTGAACATCAGAGAAGATGCTCGGAAACGTTGTATTGGGTTCGCACTTCAAAACTCTACAGCTTCACGTAAACAGATCTGAACTAGGCTCAGAACAGTATACTCTTTTGCTTTTCTCGTCAACTTTCTCTTGTTCTTTTTTTAATTCCCATATGTTCCTTCTTCACCTACCTCTCCTTCTCGCCTTAATTTTCAAATGAGTTCTTGTCAACTGGTTTAGGGTTGTGATTTTTAATTACATTTGGTTTTATTTAATTTTAAAACTTATAAATTTATATTTGATTAATTTTTTTACAGTAAACATTGCACTAATCTCTTATTGAGATATAGTTAAATTATACATTAATTTTCTCTTTACAAATTATTATATTTCAGATAATCGAATTGGATTGTCGGTTCAAACAAAAAATTGGTGAATCAGTCATGTTTTTAGTCCAATAAATTTAGGAACTAGTTAGTGTTTAAATTTTAAATCGATGTAAAACTAGCCAGTTCAAATAGTTTTTTTTTATTTTTTACTGAATATTAGTATGTATTTTTAAAAATTTAAACTATTAAAAAAATATAGGACTGATATAAATATATATATCTGTAACATATTTTGAATATTTGAATATTATATATTATATATATTTTAATATATGTAATATATACATTAATTATATATTTTAATATTTAAATATATTTTAACTATCACCTGTTTGACTGTAGTTAAACCATTGACTCTTGAACTAAGATTTTGACTGGTTCAATTTTCTAAACCTTGCAAATGATACTAAGCTTTTTTTCAATTTAATTAATAAAATTAATTTTTATACGATATTTGTTTATTTCAAATATAAAATAGTTTTTTTTGCTAGTGAGCTTACAGCTTAAGCTATATGAGTTTGTATTTGTGGGTTTAGAGTCATATAAAAAAATAAAAAATATATTATAATATTATAATATTTGTTAAAATAATATAGCGTTTAAAAACAACTGAACTACTTTTATCGTCATATTATAAATAAAGATTAAATATTTAAATTATTATATCATGTCGAATTTATTTATTTTTCACAAAAGAATTGAGATGAGATTTTTGAAATATATTAAAATGTCAAGAAATTGAGAGTAATTTTTGAAATAAAAGAGCATACAAAATTGTGTCGTTAAAGAAGGTTATTTTAATTTACTCATTTTTTCTAATACTTTTTTAGATACTGTAATAGTTGATAGCTTCGTATAAATTTTTTTAAGATTTTAATATTAAATAAAATTATAACATATTCACATACTGCATTGATCAAATTTGCTTTCAAGAACAATTTATAAAACATTTTATCAAATATCCTATTATCAGTCCAAATAATACAATTTTTGAATTTTATCACAACTGGCTCTCTGAACGCAATAATTTCTTTTTTGAAAAAGGCATTTCCGAGCAGAGCCTACATTCTATGATTAAAGTAAAAAAAGAAAAAGAAATAAATCTTATATTTATATCAATATACATATGACGTTGAAATCTTTTTGGTTATTGGCCTTTAAAAACTAAAGTCATATATTAATAGATAGGTTAAATAAAATATAAAATATATTATAAAAAGATTAATATCATATTACTTTCGTTTATTTTTTTTTAAAGTGTAATAAAAATTAAAGCAAATTGCATAAAACCTCCAAGAACTTTGGGGATCTTGCAACTTACCCCCTGAACCCCCTCCAACTTCCAAATATTTGCAAAATGCCCTTTTATTAGGTTGATTGTCAAGTTAACCGTTAGTCAACGGTCTAATCAGTCTTTTTAATGCCTAATTAGTTTAAATTAAATGTGCCACATTGATACAGGCGTAATATTGATTTATTTGTCTTTTCAATCTAAAAGAATTTTTTTTATTTATTAATTTGCTAATTTTTTTAGTTGAAATGAGAAACATACTCTAGCTACGTCAGTGTCCATATGACACATTTGACTAAATCACTAACTAACTGTTAACTTGACAGTCAACTTGAGAGAGGAATCTTTTGCAAATATTTCAAAGTTAGAGGGGGTCTTTTGATAGATATAAAAGTTCATGAAGATAAATTATAAGAACCTCAAAGGCTCGTTTGGTATAATTTGGGTAAGGAATGGGAATGGAAAAAGGAAAGAGAATTAAAAAAAAAAGTGTATTTGGTATGATGTAAAAAAAATATAATCAAATAAGGTAGTATGTTTGGTATGATATTTTAAAATGAGAGAATGGAATGATTTTAATGATAATTTATCGAAATATCCATTATTAAAAAATAGATCTAAAGTTAAAGTCTCTTCCCTCCTCTCTGCACAGCTAAACATCTCCTTCTCTCTGTGCTTATCTCTCTTTGCTGTCGTTTCCATATCCATTGTGCCATCCTCCTTCTTCCACTTCCATTTCTAGATCATCGCTCTTTCCACTTCCAAATCCAATGTGTTGTCCTCTTTCTTTTTCCATATTCTCTCTCTCTCTCTCTGGCTTCTTCTCTCTCGATTAGTGGCGGACGACGGTAATTACACAATTGCTGATTAGTGGAGGACAAAGAACGAATTGGCAGATAGGGATCTGGTGAAGAAGATGGAGATCTGGGGGAAGAAGGGCCAAACCTGATAAGTAAAAAATTAGTAAAGGGCAAAATTGACTTTTCTATTCAATTACTAAGGAAAGGAAAAGGATTTACTAGCATATGTAATGAAATGATTTTTTACACTGTACATGAGAATGGGATTTTCTTTCCGGCCACTCAAGTACATACCATACAAACATTTTGGTTTTAAAGAAATAAAATTCATTTTTTTAAGTGTATACCAAATATTCCCAAAATTCATCGGGAGTTCTATGAAATTTGTCCAAAAAATTACTCTAATTTATTTTATATTTGAAAAAATTATTCAAAGATAAATTAAGAAAAAAATGACATGTATTATACTTTTAAGGCAGTAAGGGAAAGAAAGTTACTCACATTATCCTGATAATTATGCCCCTCTCGTCTCCCTCCCTTTGTTGTTAGTTATAGTGAAACGTAATGGAACAGTTGATTTGATATTCACATACAAGGTAACGTTGAAGTTGCTTTTCTAAATGACACAGAACCAACCAGAGCCACTTGCTTTAAGCCCTTGCATTAATTTTGTGGAGGAGTGGCTTGTAATCCCACCTAACTAAACGAACCCCAAGCTCTTGGAAGTGGCAATCCCCTGTTAGATTTGTTTCGCAAACGACAATTAAGTTCCACGTGATGCTTTTCCCTCTCTCTAACCTCTTCCCTCTGTCCTCTCTTCTTTCTTCATCTATCTATCTCAATTCATCTCACTTCATCCCATATAATATAATGTCATCTGAGTTTAGTTTCTTTTTTTTTTTAAAATACCGATTCTTTTGTTCAATTATCAATTTTGTTAGAGGTGTATGATTAAGAAAGACATGACCTTTTAACAGCTGAGGAGCGAGAAGCAGTGAATCCAGAGAGGAAGAGGTGAAGTTAGAAAAAAAGAAAAGAAAAGTGGAATTAAGATGGAGAGGCTCTTTACCAAACGAGTATTGGAGACATACCCAGCTCCAACTAGAATGCTTTTTCTACGCTTTATGTGACAAATGAAGTCCCACGGAAGATAGAGCCACTCGTTAAGTTTTCCAACTTGTCAAATACCCACCACGCCCATTTCTTTCCTCTCCTATCCTCTCCTCTCTTTAAACCCCAAATCCAAACACACCTCAAAACAAAAAGCAAAAAAACAAACCCAAAATAAAAAAGCGAACCCCCCCCCCCCCCCCCCTTCTCTCTTGCCTCTGAGTTGTGCTTTGGGGACTGCAAGCGCAAGCTTGCTCGCAACTCTCAAAGCTGAAAAAATATTTGCTGTATTCTGCTTATTACCCACTACCCCATAAACCAAAACACATGCTCTCCCATATCCCCATCTCTCTTCATCATCACCCCCACCTCCACCTCAACCGCCACTTCTCCCTTCTTTTTCTTCAAATCCCCTTCCCCAATTCCTTTCATCTTCTTACTCTTGCTCTTCTTCTTCCTCGCAATTCCTAGACCATTCTCTGATTTGGGATATTCAGGAATCAAGCAAAGATGATTACTTTATTAGACTTCTACCATGTTATGACCGCAATGGTGCCACTTTACGTGGCTATGATATTAGCCTATGGCTCCGTGAAATGGTGGAAGATCTTCTCCCCTGATCAATGCTCTGGTATCAACCGTTTTGTAGCTCTGTTTGCAGTTCCTCTCCTCTCTTTCCACTTCATCGCCTCAAACAACCCTTACCAAATGAACTTTCGGTTCATCGCTGCTGATACCCTTCAAAAGGTCATCGTTTTAGCCATTCTTGCTGTTTGGGCCAACCTCAGCAAGAGGGGTTGCTTGGAGTGGACTATAACTCTGTTCTCTCTTTCCACCCTCCCAAACACTTTGGTTATGGGTATTCCTTTGCTTAAAGGGATGTACGGTGAGTTCTCCGGAAGTCTGATGGTCCAGATAGTGGTCCTCCAGTGCATCATTTGGTACACTATGATGCTGTTCATGTTTGAGTTTAGAGGAGCCAGAATGCTTATCTCTGAGCAATTCCCAGACACTGCTGGCTCCATTGTGTCTATCCATGTGGACTCTGATGTCATGTCCTTGGATGGAAGGCAGCCCTTGGAAACCGAAGCTGAAATCAAAGAAGATGGAAAGCTTCATGTCACTGTGAGAAAGTCCAATGCTTCAAGATCAGATATCTTCTCAAGAAGGTCTCAGGGGCTTTCCTCTACAACTCCTCGCCCTTCAAATCTCACTAATGCAGAGATATACTCTTTACAGTCCTCTCGAAATCCCACTCCAAGAGGGTCTAGTTTCAACCACACAGACTTCTATT
The DNA here is from genome assembly GCA_037074585.1 of Biancaea sappan. Lineage (NCBI taxonomy): Eukaryota > Viridiplantae > Streptophyta > Magnoliopsida > Fabales > Fabaceae > Biancaea > Biancaea sappan. The sequence goes on along the minus strand of CM073491.1, from coordinate 12,299,670 downwards.
CTATGATGGCTGGAGGGCGAAATTCCAACTTTGGAGCTTCTGATGTGTATGGTATGTCGGCATCAAGAGGGCCGACGCCAAGGCCTTCTAATTATGAAGAAGATGGTTCAGTAGGTGGGAAGCCCAGGTTCCATTACCATGCTGGGCCTGGAGGAACAGGGCACTACCCTGCACCAAACCCAGGAATGTTCTCGCCTACTGCGTCGAAAAATCTTGCTGCAAATGCTAATGCCAAGAAGCCTAATGGTCAAGCACAGCAGAAACCAGAGGATGGCACGAGGGACCTTCATATGTTTGTGTGGAGTTCAAGTACTTCCCCAGTATCAGATGTGTTTGGTGGCCATGAATATGGAGCCCATGATCAGAAAGAAGTGAAATTGACAGTATCTCCGGGAAAAGGTTTAGTTTTTTATCTTTATTTTTCTTTCCTCGTCTGAACTTTCTATCTGTTCCTTTTTGTTTTATTTCTTATTAAGTATTGCTTGATTGTGGTGTTTGTTTGATAATCAGTGGAGGGTCATAGAGACGGTCAAGAGGAGTACCTAGAGAAGGATGATTTCAGCTTTGGAAACAGAGGAATAGACAGGGAAATGAATCACCACGAAGGTGAGAAAGTTGGAGACGACAAGCCTAAAACCATGCCCCCAGCTAGTGTGATGACGAGGCTTATATTGATAATGGTGTGGAGAAAACTCATCAGAAACCCCAACACCTACTCTAGCCTTTTTGGCCTTACTTGGTCTCTGGTTTCATTCAAGTACGTCTAACGTCTTTTCCTTTATAGGAAAAATCCGGGAAATCTCTGCATAATAATCTTGCACATCTTGTCTGTTTAGTTCTTTCTAATTCCTCTATTAAAGATCCTGATTGATTATGGTTGGTGGGGTGTTGGTTGCAGGTGGAATGTTGAAATGCCTGCCATAATAGCGAAGTCCATTTCCATTCTGTCAGATGCAGGGCTAGGCATGGCCATGTTCAGTCTAGGTCAGTATAATAACCATCTCATCTCAAAGTTACAGAAAAGAAAAGACATAGCGAATTCAAAGTTCAAACTTCAAACCCTTCTTTGCTTAAAGAAAAGGAAAAGATATAGGACAGAAGAAAATCTTTTCTGATTCCATACTTATTATTAATAATAATAAATGCGTGCTGGAGAAAGCAAAGTTATGAAACAGTGCAGTGGGATGATAATGTGGGTTCCTTTTGGGTCACTTTTGGTGGTGGTGATGATGAAAGGGGGTTTCATGCTAATGAATGCTTTTTGATGTGAATGAATGACAGGTCTGTTCATGGCTTTGCAACCGAGGATCATAGCATGTGGGAATTCCACAGCAGCTTTTGCCATGGCCGTGAGATTCCTTACCGGTCCAGCTGTGATGGCAGCTGCTTCCATTGTTGTTGGCCTCAGAGGCGTCCTCTTGCACGTTGCTATTGTTCAGGTTTCTCTCTCTCTCTCTCTCTCTCTCTCTCTTCTTCTCTGTCCTCTGCTCCCTCATAACACTACCATTAATTATTCACTTCATTTACTCCAAATATTCCTCTCCCCATTATAATATTAATATGTGAATATGCTTGCACGCACGCCCTCCCTCTGCCAAATGCCAAGATAACCTAATTTAACTACAAGGCTCCTAATTGGCTCACAAAATATCATTTTTCTGGACAACAAATATTTGAAACCATATTGACTGTTGTTGACTGTTGACGTGTTTGTTTGCTTGTCCTACTGCTCCTGTTTGGATTCTATTTGCCAAAAACAGGCAGCTCTTCCACAAGGTATTGTCCCCTTTGTCTTCGCCAAGGAGTACAATGTCCACCCTGATATTCTCAGCACAGCGTGAGTATTTACATACATACATATATATATATATATATATATATATAGCTTGAATCAACGGGGTTTTAATTTGTTGAATGAACTGCAGTGTTATTTTTGGGATGTTGATTGCCTTGCCCATAACGCTCGTTTACTACATTTTGTTGGGGCTATGAAATGTTGGATCCATGATGATTGGAGATTATGTATGATATCCATGGAAGCTCGATCGATGAGTCGAAGCTTGTGGGGTATCAGCAGAAGTTCATTGGAATTGAGAAAGCATAGCCAGAATTGAATAGCAGGAATCCACGGATGCATCTTCTGATTTCTTTTTTTTTTTTTTAAATTTTCAGCCTTTCCTTTTTTGGAACGAATAGTCCTTGCTTAGTAAAAATGTAAAATCATGTTTGTAGCTAATCTATAAAATGGTTAATTATGTCGTTAAATTTTAAATTGTAACGTCCTCGGATTCCATATCATTCATTGATCAGATTATGAAGAAGGAAAAGAAAAAGCAATGGAAAAATTGGTTGAAAAATGGTGCCTTTATCTTTTTTACCCAATATTTTAACCTGTCTATTTGTTCTTTTGCCTCCACTATTCACCTACACGAAAGAAAAAGTGAAACTGAAAAGGAAAGCAGAGGCACCGATTTGGACTGGAAATTTAATTCAAGGTTCCTGTAATCACTAATCAAAAGAAAGCAGAGACGTAGAATTAATGTCTGGCATGTCGCCAAAGTTGCTTTGAGTCTACATATTACTTGTTTTTACCTTTAAGACTTTACGATTTGTTATTTCACCTAAATTGTGGGATTGACTATAAATATCACACAGAAGGGAGAAGTAAAGATTGATTATATATAGATATGAAAAATAATGATGTTGAGATGTGAGCTGCATAAAGTTGACGTAAGTGGTGTAAGACTAATTGAAGTTTTGTGTTATTTTAATCCTGATTATTCAAATATATTTAGATATATATATATATATATATATGAGAATGGGATATATAGTGCAAAGAGGGACCCTCCAATACAAGATGAGGGGGTTTGATTATGATGTGGACAGCTTTGGAATATTGGGGGACAATATTCACAATCCAAAGTTTCTCCATCTTTTCTCTCACCTTTCCTCTCCCTGCTTTATTCGTCTCTCTCTATATTCTTTTAGTTACACACATTACCTTTTAGTGACACCTTTCCTTTTCATTCTTGGCTTGTGTTTGGCGCTTTGCATGACATCTTTTACAACCTTTATAAAACTAGAAGGTAGATTAGAATAGAAGCCTATGACTATGTGTATGAGGGGGCTGTTTCTTTCGAAACTGAATACATGTGTGTATAAATATTTATATATATGCCCCATTCAGTTAATGCACTTCCACCGAGCTCGTTTCTGTTTCTAAATGGTTGATATAGTTGTACAGCGTAATGTTAGAAGCTTGGGTGTGCCCCTTTGAATTGGGAAAGGCCAGCCCAGATTTTTTATCCCTTCATCGTAGGAGCTGCCTTGGACTACCAGTAAATGAAATTCTTTTTCAGCAAAAAACAAAAAATAAAATAATTCACCGATATATTGGTTTCCATCTTTATAATATTTACAGCTTCAAATAAATAAATATATATATATATATATATATGTGTGTGTGTGTGTGTGTGTGTGTGAGACTATCGTCACTTATGCAAACTAAGTAAATTTGTTTAAAAATTATATATGGAAAATTGATATTTTATCTTCTTGGACTGAGATTTAATTACAAACATAAATTTTAAAAACATAACAAAATATCTTTCTGAATTTCGGATTAAAATAAAAATGATAGAGATCTCAATTAAAACTAACTGCAAGAGGCCGTTACTTTCACACTTCAACAATCTTGGTAGACTAGTATTGGTTTTGGAATGAAAATGCAAATATTAGAGGTGACTTAATCAAGGACTATGGATTTTTGCAGAGATTCTAACTAAAGTTTAGCATTTTTATTTTGATTCAAAGTTCACGTTTTGTACATGTTGACATTTATATGTATATCAATTAAAATCGTTGGAAAAGAAAGTGGCATTTTCGTATTGTTTAAATTTTTTTAGGTTTGGTAGGCTCAATTGTAGTTTTTAGATATTGAACTCGGAACTCCTACTTCCCTTTTTTTTTTTTTAATTTTCATTTCCTTCACTTAATCAATAGAAAGTCAGTAATTGAATAGGAAAAGGAGGAGAAAAGTTGAATTTGTCTGTGCTCTGCTCTCGCGCCTTCCATTTCACATTTTCATTTACACTTTATCTCGGCTGCCTCGCACTCACGCACACATTCACTGATTCATGCACATCTCTGTAACTACAAGACTGCAACATCCCTGGCCCTTCGGCCTCACACCGACAACCACCCAAGCGACACACATACTAACACCCCTGCCTGTTATCTTTAAATTAGTTTTGCTTCAGAATGAGGCGGTCGACCAGTTGCTTTTCTATCAGTCGATTGATTTTTGACAGAGAGGAACCAGTCGACCGGATTCATGACAGGCGGTCGACTGATTGATTACAGAATCTTAACTATTTAAAAGTAATCAGTCGACTGGTAGCTACTAGAAAGAATTTTTTAAGAACATTTTAACACATGAGTATTTCAATAAATGTGTTACACGTACTCACTTCCTTTCCATTAAAAAATACATACCAAACACATTTTTTTTCATTATTTTTTTATTTTATACCAAATATATTTTTTTTTTATCTTCCATTTTCTCTTTTCCCTTTTCTTTTTTTTTCTTTTCTATTATTACTCTTTCTTAAATACCAAACTGCACTTCAAAGTTAGAAAATTTATGAATTGGAGATGTTTACAAATTACAATACAAATCTGGAATATCATTATTTACGTTAATACGGGTCTACATGAGTTGGTCTAGCCTCTTTACTGTGGTTTGTGTTGATGGGTGATATGTCTTTTCGAAGTTGATAATGGAGAAAGAAATATGGTGGAAGCATGCCTGGGCACTGAGTACGTAGCAATGTTGAGCCCATGCTTGAAATTGAATGTGGTAGTCCCTACCATATAGCAGAAGCAGAATGAGAGAGAGAGACACACAACGCATCACATCAAAATGGAAATGGAAGCTTCATGCAGGGCTGTCATTTAGTATATATGGGGGCTGAGTTTCATGGAGTGGCCATGTCAGAGCTCCAGTATGTATGCGTTCCTTTTCAACCTCACATTGATTATATTATATACATATGTGTGACAAATATCAGCATGGGTCACTCGACTTAGATGTCATGAACTATATGTTACCTAAATTAAAGTCCTCGAAGATTCGTTTGAGTATGCATGTCTGTGAAATACACATGCCCACAACACCGCAGCCTAAGCCGTCTAATCTGTAAACACCGCGGCCACTTGTAACACATGATCACCTTGGAGACTTTGTCGATGAGACTACAAGACGTTAATATTTAAACATCAAGAAAATTACTATAATACCCTTACCACCTTCGATATACAAGTACTCCTCAGTACCCTTATAGGTATGTTCTATATTATTTGGAGACTCCACTTGAAATATAGATGGAAGTATTAGGACATGTTTGGTATAAATTTAAATTTTTAAAGGAAAGAGAATGGAAATAAGAGAATAGGAAATAGAAAAGGAATGGGAATCCAAAAAATTTGTTTGGTAATATAAAAAGGATTGGAGAGAAAAAAACTAATGTGTTTGGTATGATATTGAATGAATTTAAAATAATTTTATTAAAGTGCCCTTAATTAGGGTTTAGGGTTTGCCGTCCTTGTTGCTGCCTTCGAGATTACAAAAGTTGCTCACCATGGTAGCCGCTGACATGGAAAAATTGGTCGTCATCTCCTTCCATGGCCCTTGCTCCATCATTCTCTCCTCTATTCACCATAGCTTGATTCAAGTCAAAACACTTATCAATGATAAAAGCGACGATGATGGTGGCAAAATCTTGGCTCGACAACAATGACAAAAGAAGCTCAAACTTGATGACAATGATGACAGAAGCTCGTGCATAATGGCAACAACAATATAGGGGCAACATTAAAGAAAAGCGAGCGAAAAATATGAACTTTCACAAGAATTTTATTAAAATGGAATCTCATTCCAGCTAATTTTTTAGGAAAAACTGTTGTACAATCCTCAAGATCATTGAATTCCCAATCCTTTTGCCAAATGAGTACCAAAATGGAATGAAATTCTATCTCTTTAAATGAATACCAAACACTATGTAAGTTGAGGTTTGTCTTAAGTAGCTTTTGATTAATTATCTTGTTTACACATAAATTTCTATCCCCCTCAAATATCTGTTTTAGTCTAATATTAAATCACATAATAATATTAACACGTTGATCATGATAATATTATATATATATATATATATATATATATATGTATCACTAATTTATCTAAATGTACTTTAGTAAATATGGTGTGGTGCAGCATTTGTGGACAATATATAGGTGCAAATGCCTCCGATATGATTCATTAGTTTACTTTATGAAGAGTCCACATCCTCCTACTCATCTCATGTATACACAAACATGTAATAGCATGCACTACGCTATGAATGGTCCCTTGTCCCAGATCATGATCTGAAAAAGGTTCTAATATTCAAATTACCAATCAATTTTAAAATAGAATATTATCAAACATAATATCCCTCGAGTCTTCGATTGTTAGATATATGTCTCTGTCTTCTTCTGAGATATGGTGACAGAATGCTGAAATCGAAAAATCAAAGAAGCATATGAAGCCATCAACATTGCTGCCAAGTATATATCAGTCAGTGATCTAGTAATTAGATTTATATGTAGAATCCACTTCGTAGATCCTAATCATTCTTTCAAAGAAAACCTCTGTCCATAATTGTAAACACTATATGTTAGTCTTTCCCAGCCGTGAGTGAACCCTTTGAATTTTAAAATATTTATGTGGTTTAGAATAAACTACAAGTTCGGTTTATATCATACTAGCAACTTCAAAAAATGATTATAAAATGTAATGTAATTAATTTTCAGTATGATTTATCATCAGATTTTCTCATACGGCAACGTCAATTCATCAAAAGTCAATTTTAGTTTTAACAACAAGAACCAATTTACGAAGGGGGGAAATTGAAAAGAATAATTTTCTGGTTTAATTCATCTGGTTAAATTTCTTTCAAATTTTGCTTGAGGAGAAAATCAAATTAAATTCAGGAATGTTGGATAGATCTCAAATCAAATTATTAATGCACGTACGTGATTGTTGAAGTAAATTAAGCAAATATATGGGTGTGATGTTGCCTCAGCACTAAAGTAGCTTTCTTCAAGATATACATATAAGCTAGCCAACCTTTAAATTAAAATTGCAGATAAGATTTGTAGTGACTTATAATAAGTTTGTGTTTGATCCTATAAAACTTGGATTAAACAAAATCTTACACTTAAAAAAAAAAAGAACTTGAGTAACGTTATCATCGTATGTAGTGAGTGATGTCATTACAAAAGTCATGAGTAATATGTAGTCCACCTGATAGTGGATATATAAATGCGGTGTCCTATGATTAAAACGAGCTACATCAATTATGATTGATTTATTTGAGACTTTAAAGTATTTCATTTTAGTATACGTGCATTAATAATTAATTAATTAATTCAAGTGAGGAATCGTTTCCATCTTATCAATCTTATACGAATTTTTCTTTTCTGAAATAAAAAGAATCCATATATCAGACAAGATGAATAATATCAGAAATGCTGTGGGCCAAAGGGCAAAATCCAAGTAATGTAACTAAATATACCTAGCTAAGCTAGCTAGTAGCTACCTAGATCTCTATGCATAAAGTATATATAATCTTTAAATCTTGCGTCGTTAATTGATGATAACATAAATCAAGCAATGTGAAAACTTGAGAAATTAGGAAAAGTGAACGTGCATTATACAATACGACAAAAACTGATCAGGAAAACGAGTATAAATGGGTGCGATATATGACCTTTTTCCACCAACATTAATAGTCATCACTAAAATATATATTAGCTGGATGGGAAAACGACAAAGTGTTTGAATGTAGCTAGTTAGTGATCTCTCCATGCACAACAACATGCGCAATCTGTGATTTTCTTCGTTGATTATTCACAGTGTATATATATTTACCTATTTCTATCCAAATCTCTTACCTGTCAATGAACTAATTAATTAAAATAAGGATTTAGGTCAATGGGCACTAGGAAACAATTTTTAATGCGTCATTATGAATGTCATTAGTGTCGTCTGGCTCCAATTTTACGTAATTATTAGTTATCATAAAATTGTTACCACTCTTCATTGGAGGCATTATCCTCAATCACATCACATAATCACAATACCTAACCTAGCTTTTGACGGATATCAAATAGACTAATTATCCCTTTCTCTAGCGATAATTAATATTTGTAGGTAATTAGATTAACTCCTTTTTCAACCATTACCGACTCTACTTACGCATATCACATCAAACGCTTGCTGAATCCAATTCTAAGAAACACTACAAGAATACCACTCCATCTACACATTTTTTGCATATAGATTACTACAAATCACACAGCACACTTTAGCAAAGTAAAAAAAAAAGGGGGGGGGGGGGGAAAATACCATATTCACCTTCAATGCCACCATTTACGCAAACCATTTGAGAAAGTCACTTTTCACCTGAGAAACTAAGCTAGCCTTTGAATTATTGATTGTTAATTAGAGTCTGAGCATGTAAGAATCCACCATAGTCTTTTCATATAATATTCAATCAATTTTCTGCTTGCAAAGTGTACCTAAAATATATAATAGAAAATGTGAAAGTGTATTAACGTATATTAAAAAAAAAAAAACAGAATATGCGGGTTGGAGATACAAATTTTGATCACCCTTCTCAGCTTCTCCAGAAGATATACATATATATTATTAAGAGGTGAGAAGATAAAGTGAGCACGCACTTGTATGGGAGAAGCAAATGGGTAATTAAGAAATATTATAGTTAGTGGTGGGATGGGGATATGGGGATTGGTAAATTAAAGCAAGGTTTGAGATATAACTCTGCGACATGACAGACTTAGACACTATATATTTTTAAAAAATTTATATTTGTATATTTGAAAATCAAAGACAAATTCTTTCAGATATAATAAAGTCTTTTTAGAATATTTGTTTGAATATTTTTTATCCTAAGTTACCAACTATTGAATTTTAATAAGATATATATAGAGATCTAATCAATTATATTTGTTCAATTTCTAACAGATGTGTTTGTTGAAATTTAATTAACATGTCTATTTAAATTTTCAAATGAATTTAAAATTCAATGAACATATTATTTTCAATTTATTAAAATTATATAAAATTTAATTGATACATCATTTTAAATAATTTGATCAAAAAATATTGATTAATTGTAAAGAAAGACTTGGTCCAAAACCCTAAGTCTAACTCTAAGTCATATATATATATATATATATATATATAAAATATTCAGAAATTACTCTCTTAAGTAGTCTAAATAATTTGATATATTAGTAATTTGAGTTATATTAGATGTAAAGTTATTTTAACATTAGTTTTTTTTTTATATATAAAATTTAAATTTAAGATTATGTTTAAAGAGAATAAATAGGGAATAATTGAAGTACGGTAAAGAAATGGTATATATATTTAAGCAAGACAATTACAAATTAATAAAGCAGTGAGTCATGGTGCAAATTAAAAGAAAGGCAAAAAACGTCAGTGTTGTGTTGATCAGAAAGGGTGGTATATGGGTTAGAGAGAGAGAAAGAGAGAGGAGTTGTGGGTAATGTTTTGATTGTCTGCCACTAAGGAGTGCTGGGTCGGCCGTTTCCCAGACAATGCTTTGTGGGATTGTCACGTTTGTATTCTATTACCATTACCTTTCTCTCTTTCTCATGCACTTTTCTTTTCTTTATTTCTCTTCCCTTCTTTTCTATCTATTTTACTTTTACTATACACCATTTATATTTATACGAGAAAAATGATATTCATCAACAATAAAAATATAGAATACTGAAATTATAGATCAGTAAGAAAGTGAAACATGCATCACAAACTAGTTTAAGTAATTGGATCACTTGGAAGTGGAAGGATTAAAGGCTGATCTAACTTATATATATATATATATATATATATATATAATAGTTTCTCGGTAGTGTAACTCATGTTGATATGGCAATTTTCAATGAAAAAGTTGTAGGCTTTCAACTTTTCTCCACTTCCATCCTGAGAAGCATTGGAAAGGGTTTCCAGGAAAATGCATCTTTCATTTTTTATTTTATTTGTTATATATATTTGATTCGCCTAACCTTCCTTCCACCAACCAATCTGCACAATCTCTCTACTACTCTTGCTTCTCATCAATTAAATATTATCCGCAGCACGTGAAAAGTTAACATACTTCTACTACTATAATCAACAGAATCCATATTTTTTAAATCCACACTTTTAAAATAATAATAATAATAATAATAATAATAATAATAATAATAATAATAATTATCTCTTCATCAGCCCAAGAGATTAATTAACAAGAATTGCATTATCTCTGCTCCACGAATTAACTCTTCCTCACTTGACATACTGACAGAAAATAATTAAATGGTTCAATTAATTAATTACAGACCAAGAAATTAAAACTGATAAGTGATACCAAAACAACGTGAATTAATTTGGGCTAGCTATATATATAATTCACTTAACTACAGTGGATATATATATATATATATATATATGGGTTATTTAACTTGTCGGTAGCTAGGCAAGGCATATAGATATGTTCGCATGATGGGGATATACTGAAATTGACTTAATTCACAAAAATATTATTGTGTTCAAAGAAAAGAGACTGATCAAAGTGTAGGAGATATTTTCGTGGTGATAGTAACATAGTCCCATTTTTCTTCTTCTTCTTCTTCTTCTTCATCCGTTAAAAGTGACGAAAGATGAGAAGTAAATAATGAATATTAATTATACAACTTTAGCAAGCACAGCGCCGTAGCTACCCAGCTAGCCATGCACGTCCCTTCGTCAAAATGTGAACCCAATCCTAAACAGTTCATTTCTTAATCTCAACCATTAAAGTAAATACCCAACCAAACAACCTTATTTGTCAATATATAAAACGCCAATTAAGGTCTTAATCGTGTACTTATATGGGTCCCTCTGCGACGGAATATAATTAATTTCCATATATATAGCTTTTTGAGATCACTGGGCTAGCTAGCCAGCTAGCTGGTGTGGATGGTGGGAAATCAAAATGATCATAAAGGGCGGCTCTAGACTCGTAAAAGATTAAAGCCTTAAAGGGGGTGTGCTATGTATAATTAAATTAATTGGGTACAATTATAATGTCTCAAAGGAGTGAATTTCGAGGTGATCGTATTAGTGGAATTCTGATCACGCCAACCCCGGAATTCTGCAGTTTCACATACCTTTTGACACAATTGAGCAGCCTTAATTTGATCCTTATTTCTATTTCAAAAGCTGCATGTTTTCATGTTAAAGAAGCCACACTTTCGTCCAACTTTCACATAGGGATTTCAATGTTGTGTGCTACTTACTTTTATTTATTTATTTTTCTTTCATATATTTTGCTCAAACTGCGACTGCGGCTATATATATATATATATATATATGAAAATAACAAAATAACCTAGCTGGTATCATCTAGTGGGCCATTAACAAGCGTACTTTGTTTTAGATATAGAACTATAATTCTAGTACTTGTTACCAGTACTTGGTGAATTAATTTTTATGCAAACATATATTTTTAATTCAAACTTACCTTTTATCAATTATTTATTCTTTAAATATTGTTAGAAGTATTATAAGATATATGTTTCAATTATTTAATCTAAAAATATTAAAAATGCATAATTTAGTTTCCAGCCATTCGTCATTATTAGGACATAATAAATTTAAAACTTTCAGGATTATATTGAATCTACTATTTTTAATATTTAAGGATCTTTTAATATTAAAATTACACAAGTGAATCCTTACAAAATTGTATGCTTTAACTAGTTGATCTCTGAATTTTAAATATATATACACAATTCGGCCCTTCAAAGTTTTTCATATTCATTAGTCCTCACTGGGTAGCTAGTAAAAACTTTAATAGCCAACAAGTAATACGTTATCTAAAATTTTTAGAGACTGAATAATAATGTTGTTTCAAAATTCAATGATTAAATTGTTAAACCGTATATTATTTAACAATGTTTTGAATTGGTAGGTATATTAGTTTAAAATTTATTGATCCAATTGCAGTTAAATCGATTGTAATTAAACATATATTTTTTAATTTTATACATTAATAATATAATATAATAAATTAATATGTCTTTTTATGGTTAGGTTTACAAACTTACAAAGAATCTAAACAAGCTATTAAATATTTTTGTATATATTTAATAACAATACCTAATCTAAATAATATATGAATGTAGAACAAAATTTTAAATTAGTTACAAAATAATATTTCAATGATACATATATGTAAAATTACATATTAGTACCCATAAAATATATGAAAAAATTCGAAAACTAAAACTAAAACTGGTCCAACTATTAAATTATGTTGTTCAATTTTATTGATTTCAGTTTTTGACTAGTTTAATTGGTTTTTTATTCCTTTTTTTTTTAAATTTTCTGTGATCAGATGATTAGGTTAAATCAAACCAATTATGTGATCAGTTCACCAATTTTTTGATTTGACAGACATATTCAATATGAATTTTCTAAACAATGTTTTTCAGCAACTAAAAAGTACTAAAATGTTTTCTTTTTTCTTTTTGCTTCTTGGTAATATATTTGGAAGAAGATTTTAAATTAGTTTTATATAAATCTGATTAATTTTATTATCTACAGCCGAACAAGGGACAGAGCAAAAGGAACATTTGCTTTTGGAGGGATAGGTGGACCAAAGATTTGAATGGACTATATACCCCTCCCCTTCTCCCACAAACACATGCACCCTTATGATCCACTGCGTGAAAGTGAGGGCTCAGAAACACATAATTAAGAACGACAACTAATCTCACATCAACACAATCTCTTAATCACCATAATTGCAGAGATTCTTGGTGCATACCCATTGGAACTAAAGAGCAGTCAAAAGGAAACAGCTTAGATCTCATAACCACTATCTGTTTTGGAAGTTTTGAGGAGCCTGCACTCTACTGAATGTCGTATACCTAACTGTGAAAGCTTGCCCCAAACATGAAGAAGCGACATTATGAGGAAGATGGGCAAGTTGGCAAGAATATTAATAATATCATGAAGATAATGATAATGCACCCAAAAGTGGATTTAAGGGACAATGAAGAGCATGCGTTGGTTAATTGGTGAGAGACAAACAAGAGGGTGCAGATAGAAATTAAGAAATGAGAAGCTGAATGAATCAAAGGAGAATATATGATTGACAAGTACGAAGGGAGCAACTTGGCCACCACACGAATCTTGTCAATGAAGCAAAGGGCCATTATGTGCCTCAACACATCCGCATTAGGTCAACACATGAATGTGCATATGCTATACCTAATGCCCCGTCGAGACACACACACACAGACAACAATTACTATATTCTAAAGCGCACAGGCTTCTGTGGATTTTGGGGTATGTCTTTATCATTGTATTGTGAACCCAGTTATTGTTTTTGTTGTTTGGACTTTGGACTTACAAGTTGGGACCATACATTTTGGCCCAAAGGGTGACTATTAACTACGGGCCTTATGGCTTGGACTCTGGAAAATCTTGTCTTGGGTCCACAGAAACTAAAAGAAGTTCAATTCAGGACCGCCATCTGGCCCATTGCTAAGTATGGTGTTCTGAATGAACAAATTGTGATGGAATGGTTGGAGCCATTTTCCACGAGTTCATGAGCAGATACTGCTTCACCTATATATTGTTATGAAGTTCGACCTTCACTTGATCCAAACTTCTGGACAGACGTGGACCTGTGCCATGAGATTTGAGAGTATGTACGATCCACTGATTCTTCTGGAAAATAAAATGCTAATGGATTTTCCTTATATCCACAGGCAAAGGGTGGTTCACCACCCAACTTGATACACAGGCTGACGACAAGAATACATGTTGATGACGCTGGAAATTAAGCGGGTATTTGTTTGTAGCTAATGGAAGTATGAATTTGATTTGTTCAGATTTCATGCTCTTAAATCAGATCATGAGACAAATATAAAAACTAATCAGATCTAACTATAAGTTTCGTGTTAACTTAATTTGAAAATTAAAAAGAGTTCTTGAGAAAATTTAAATCTGCCTCATAGAGAATGTAGAAAATTGCTTCAACTTTTTATATAATATAACAAATGTAAATCATATTATTATTTGTATAAAATGATTTTAAATTGTAAAAGACACTAACAATAAATTTTATAATACCATATAATATTAAAGATAATAATTAACAACAAACAGTAGTTACTAATTTTTCTCAAAATTATTTAAATAAATTTTTTTCTATAAATTATATGTATTCAAATGTTGAAAAAATAAATAATCTTAATAGTTTAGTATTCAAATTTAAAAATAATATTTTAATAACTAGATTTGGACTCGTTCAACACACAAGTTATAATTAGTATTGTCATGACATTATTTTATTAAATAGTCTATGTTGCAATATAAGAGAATAAAGTTAAAAAAATTTTAACAAATAAAGAAGTTGTATAATGATTATCTAAGTACATTTTGGAATCTGTAAACTACATTTGATACTATGTTTGAGCACTTCCCTTCTTTATCAAGATCTAAAATCTTCAAACATTGCTTACTTTTTACTTTGAAAATAGCCACGGAAAATTGACCATGTGAAAATACTAAAGTAGGTTGGTAGATTCCAACATTTGACAAAGATTGTTTTTAACTTTTATTAATAGTCATTGCAAAGAAGCAAGTGATAGGGAATTGTCTTCTTGTAAGCTTAAACCCTAATCGCGAATCAAAAGGGGTTACCTAATCGTGGGATGCACACTTTTTGTCCAAAGTTGTGACCAAAAATGACATTTGCTTCCATAATATGTTTTCCCAACTTTGTAACCAACAATCTTGTGTCGTTGCATAATTCTATTGATTTATCAATATTTCTCAATAGCATAATTGGCACGCCAACCTTTAATTTCAGTTCATGATTAGGTAATTCGGATATTTTGATACTATTTAAGAATTTTGTTGTGTATAATTCATTCATGATGTTCCTATAAACATTAGCTTTACAAACATTACCAGAGTTGAAGTAAATTTTGTCTTCACCTAGAAAATTAAGATAAAATGTATAAAATACATTAGATTGTATATATAAATCTAAATGCAAAATTATTTGATATTGAAATACATAAATAAAAGAAATGGCAAACTTGGAATCAATGATATCATATATTCATTAATTGCTACTTTTTTCTATGTGGGAGTCAATTAATATTGCTCTTTCTTGAAAATAACATAAATATCCAATATTTTTAAGAAGTTGAGGGTAAGTGCTCCCAACAATTTGACATATAGTATCAAGGTATGATTTTATGATGATGTCATATAGTATATGAATTTGTGTTTCCCCATCATTGTTTGTATTACTCACCCCTTCACCTACATCAAGAAGCACTACAAAAAAAAAAAGACTTTTGGTGGCGACTAAAGTCGCCACCAAAAGTCTAAAAGTCGCCACTAAAAGTCTTTAGTGGCGACTTTTAGTGGCGACTAAAGTTGTTGGCGTAAGTCCGTGGCTGATTCTTTTGGTTGCGACTTTCAAAGTCGCCACCAAAAGTCATTTTTATTGCAAAAAAAAAAATTCGTGAAAAAAATGATTTTTGCTGTCAGCAAAAACTACCTTTGGTGGCGACTTTAGTCGCCACCAAAAGTCACTCGTCATCTTTTTAGATCCGAATTGGCCCGGAAGGTCGACCCGAGATCCATTCGACTCGTGCGGGTTTTGGCCGATCCAATAACTCGCTATCCCGAGCTGACTCGATTTTTTTGTGTGCAATATTCAAGTTTATTTGAAATTAAACCAAACATGTGCATACCTGAGATTCGAACCTGGGTCCCTTGCTTGCAGCCATGTGTGTCTTGCCATTCTGCCACTGCTTCATTTGTGTTATGTAAGTGCAAAATATTATATATATCTATATATATAATCTGTTAAAAATATTTTAGGTCAAAAATATTATAAAATAAAAATAAAATAATATTAAACTTAACAAAAAGCAAATATATTATTACTATTGGAGTCACCGCAAAAGTCCAACTTCAACTAATTTCATAAAAAAAACTCGATTTCACTTAAAAAAATAGACTTCAGTCGTCACTGATAATCTAATTTTTTAAAAAAATTAAAAAATTTAAAAAATTAAATTTCTTTTAAATAAAATTAAGAAAAATAAAAAAAATTAAATTTTTTAAGTAAAAAAATGACTTTTTTAATTTTTTTTTTTAAAAATTAGACTATAATTGCCACCAAAATTCTAATTTTTAATTTTATTTTAAAAAAGACTTTTGGTGGCGACTATATTCGCCACCAAAGGTCTAATTTTTTATTTTATTTTAAAAAATCTGACTTTTTTTTATTTTTTTTTTAAAAATACTTTTGGTGGCGACTATAGTCTAATTTTTTATTTTATTTTAAAAAATCTGATTTTTTTTTTATTTTTTTTTTAAAAATACTTTTGGTGGCGACTATAGTCGCCACCAAAAGTCTAATTTTTTATTTTATTTTAAAAATCTGAGTTTTTTTATTTTTTTATTTTTTAAAAAATTTTGGTGGCGACTATAGTCGCCACCAAAAGTCTAATTGTTTATTTTATTTTAAAAAATCTGACTTTTTTTTATTTTTTTTTTAAAAAACTTTTGGTGGCGACTATAGTCGTCACCAAAAAGTCGCCACTGAAAGTCAATTTTCTTGTAGTGAAGCCATTGTGAGAATTGTTGGATCTCAATTTTATCAATGTCATGTGAACTTGATTGCAATCTCATATTCTTTGTCAATTTCTTGAGTTTGCAATACTCCCATAAATAAGATGCATTGATTGATGCAAATACTATATCTTGTGCCTTCTGGGATTACTAGTAATATTTTCCCGAAGTCTCCTCCAAACACAATAACTTTCCCACCAAAAGGTTATACATGACTATTAAGATTTGTAAAGTGCATGATATCTCTCAAGCTTTTATCCAGAGCTTCAAAGCATAACTTACTAGTCATTGGTGCCTTATCCCATATAATTAGCTTTGTTTTAACAATTAACTCAGCTAACTCGCTACCTTGCTTTATATTGCATATTGAGTCTTCATTAATTTCCAATGGTATTGCAAATCTAGAATGTGATGTTTATTCACCAGGAAAAAGTAGAGATGCCATTTGATGCTACATTTAACACAATGCATCCTTCCGACCTTAAACTTGCAGATAGTGTTTTCCAAAGAAATGTTTTTCCTATACCATCATATCCATACACAAAGCAACACCACCATTACCTGATTCGACAGCAATTGTAATCTCATCATATATGGCTCTTTGTTATATAGTCAATGAATGTAGCAATGACAAAAACTCTTCACTTAATGCATTTTTGTCATATTTCATCTCATCCAATATTAGCTTGTTAGAGCTTAGACGTGCATTGCTAATATGTCTAGCTTTGGCATTGAGTCAAATTCTAGAAGACTTCTTCCATTTTTTTGCAATATATTTTCCATCTTAATAAGAGTATAATTTTTCAAATCCGCATCAATTAGTGTTAGAATTGCGTGAAAGAGATTAATTTAATCTAATACACACATTTAAAGAATAAAAAATATATATATATAAAATAAAAATATATATATATATATATATATAATAAAAAAAATAGCAAACAAAATGTAAATAATGGAGTTACCTTCATGGCCAAATAATGTTCTTTGTTTGTGTAAGATGTTATTTGATAATAGAGTCCATGTGTTATCCCAAACAACTTCAGGTTGTGATAAGCTATTTGAAAACAACAATGTACAAAATAATCTTTTAAGATAATCAATTGTACCCCAAAAGTTTGCTTATTGTAAACCCTAAACAACAATGCAATCTATTTTTTGTTATCGTCTAACAAACCTCAAGCAGAACATACATCTCTAAAAGATGGATAAATAACACCACTGACAGTTCTAATGTCTTTATAATATGTTGGTCCTCTAATAGTGTTTAACAATGCAAGCAAATAGTAACATTCTCCACTACCAAGAGGTGTATAATAAAGCCTATCAATTGAGTATCCATATTTACATGCTACCATTTCTATGACATTGGGTTTGTAAATAAATTTTCTTGGAAATTCAGCATAATTGAGATTTCTTACTTCAACTTCTATAAGAACATTGATCCTGTTTGAGAAATACGATGAACCACAACATCAATAAGCTTATCATCATCAAATACCACAATATGTTCATTAGGTAGATGAAATGAAAGACGTTCAATTGAAAACTTTCTAAAATTGATATCAAATTCAAAAGTTCTCCATTTTGCTTCTAAAGGAGATAAATATTTACAATCGTAAAACATTTTTATTTTATCTATCTCTTGTGTATTGTCACCATTTTCATTGTCACTATAAAATATCACAGTTGCTCTGTCATGTTGTTTACTAATATACTTGAATAAGTATTTGATAGATCTAGATAGGTTACATCTCTAACATTTATGTGAGCCTTATGTCATAACAATAAAATTGGACTGTAATTGTCACCATTTTCATTGTCACTATAAAATGTCATAGTTGCTCTATCATGTCCTTGATAACATACTTGAATAAGTATTTGATAGATTTAAATTGGATACATCTCTCAACATTTATGTGAGCCTTATGTCTTAACAAAAAAAATTGGATTGTAATAGATCACATACCAATTATCAAGGAGAATTTTAATCCTTTCAATTGTGATATCATTGTCTGAATGTCTATAACGTGGATAACTGTCCTCATCAATGATAGTAGATCTATTACATTTCTTTGGGAAGTGTTTGAAGCACTTGCCATTTACCATACATGGTGAATTGTTATTTGTTATTTCACAAGGATCATGCATCATCACGTTACTTACAACATAAAAAAGAGCAAGGAATCTTTTGCAATCTAGGATCTCAACAAATATTATCTTGTATATATAAGAAGCTGTGACATATTCGTCATCATGATGCAAGAACAATAGACATAACAACTAATGGTTGCGTTTCACATATAATTTGTTTGAATATTTTATTAAATCTAGATCTTGTGACTCCTCAGACATGCCATGAAAGAATCTTCATATTTATTTCACACTTGGCCAATGTATCATCTCACTCCTCCACTTGGTCATCTATCCAACCTGCAGTACTACATTACATAGCCATCTAATTCTTGAACCAATTAGGTATAAAAGGCTCGACTTTGATCTTGTATTGAAGTTCGTCAAAACCAAGCAATATAAAAGATTGCACAATCACCTTCAAATGTTTGTGCACCATGCCATCTAATATAAAAACAAAGTTCGCTTCCAAGTTATTGCTCATAGCAACTCGAGTAAATACAACGGAATGAATTAATAGCATTTGTAGTCACTCTTTTTCAATCATCACGGATGTGACGCTTTGTGTTAGTGGAGACATTAGCAATAGAACCAATATCATCTAAGAGTTTCTTAATGCTTAAATCTCAATAAGAATATCATCATAAGATATATTCTTGACTTGTGCTTCGTGAAGTAGTATTATCCAAGTTTCTATCCAATTAGCTTGTGTCACTAGCCCCATTAAGAGCAAACCCCATAAGCAAGGTCGATAGGGAAGCCTAACCGACGGTGACCTCATGAATTGCTAAGGAGATGGCTGCCTGACTAGATGACAATGCTGGTAAACGACTTGTTTTTTCAATCACATCACGAACATCTACATTTTCTATGTTATTATCTGGGACACCAAGTAAAGATAAAGCCATTTTTGTCATGGGATACATGTTGTACCATCTTCATAATCTTTAGTAGACTGTGTTGAAGGAATGATTATTGGTCAAGGAATGAAGATTGTTTCCTGGTCTCTAGATTGATCTGGTATCTCCACCTTAATTGCTCGTCACAGAGTGTTTGAAGAAGGTGCTCCAGAGGTTGGCATGTTTAAAGATTAAGAGTGTTTGAACAATAGAGGAATATGTGGCTTATGAAAGAGAAGAAAAAGACTATCTTAAATAGAAGAAGGGAACTAAACATAAATGGCCTTTGGTTATGACATATAATTTTCAAAAAAATTTATCATTCCATTGAAACTTAATTATCTTTTATTTCTCTAAAGTCTTCATTCTTCACATTGATATTTGCCCAATTTTACCTTGAACATTCCTCGAAGATGTGTAAAATGATAGAAGATAATTTTCTCTACATCTAAACTATTCACAACATTCCAAAATATGTGAAAGATGTATCAAAGAATCTATCCCTATAAGATAATCATGTCAAAAACATATCAAGGTTACAAAATAGAAAAATTCTTTACCTCAAATGAAACTTGTACTATTAGAAACTAGACTCAAATAGTTTTCCAAAGATGTCTTATTTACTAAAAACAAAATCCAGATGAAAAAGTTATAACCATTTAAAATTGATGCTACAATACTGGTTTTCTACAGTATCAGTTTGCTATAGTATCGGTTTGCTACAGTAACCCGAATTCTAGAAATTTTATGAACGCTACAATACTGCTACAATAAATCGCGATTTTCCTTTTAGGTTTTCATGATTTTGAGGTCAAATTATCACCATTTCTCTTGATTTCTTCCATGAGTTTTCATCATTAATGTCTAAGGAGTGTTTTAACACCAAAACCCCTAATTTAAACTAATAATCCAAGCCTCAATCATCAAATTTTCATCAAGAATACTAACTTTTTCAAATATCCGAATTCTGTGAATTTCTCTTAGTTTTCTCCAAATTTCTTGTTCCGATAACATCATAAACCACCTAGGAATGTTTTAGATTAACATTCACATTTAAATTCATCCATTAAAACTTAAAATCCTAATTCTCTTCCATAGGTCCGAAAATGGAGAAAAAGAGAAATAGAGTAGATAAAATTTACTTCTTTGCCTCTAAAACTCCTGAGAATCAGAAGTATGGTCAGAAAATACAAGATCACTGGAAGAAAATTGGAGAAATGATTGAAGGAGATGGAAGAAAATGGTAAATGAAGGAGAAGGTGGAGAGCCTCGGGGAGGAACTAAAACAAGTGAATAGAAAGAGAGGAAGATAAGTGTTTTGAGTGAATATGTGGGCCCTACTAATTTTCTTGGATAAAATTGCTTATAGCCACTCTAACTTGTAAAATTTGTTCACTTAGGTCCTTAAGAATTTGTAAAAATTCCCCAAATTAAAAATGTGAAATTTTTTATTTCTAAATTTCCTTCACTAATTCAGAAAGAACATTTTCCACGTAATTAGATTTTCCAATAAACTTCAAAATAGATTTTAAATATTCATAAAAATTATTGGGGTATTACAAATTAGTTCTCTTTTATATAGTGTACGTTAAAGTGTATCATTAATTAATGATATGCATACATTGAACTAATAGTTTCTTTTATTTCTCTGATGTATTAATCTTTAGTATTTGTAAATTGTGTTAACAATTAAATCATAGGTTTTGAAGATTATCTGTATGAGGGAGCTCATTGGAAAATGTTAAAATCTTGAATTACGCCTCACATCATTGCAAAGTTCAGTTATGTGTGACATAAGTGCACTTTTTTGTCAAGAGTCATTTGCACGTGATGTGGGTGTCTCTTCATTATTTGAATGAATCTTAGTGAAGCTTCAATCCCTCCCACTTAACGGTTATTTTTCCAATGTGACGTTTTGATCCTCATGTAGTTTAGTTTGCAAGATCTATTAATTCTCATTATTGGAAATTAGGTCAAATGTATGTGTTCAAGAAAAATGAAGGGTGAAAGATGTGACGAGGAAAATATCAATTGCATATTCACATTTCAAAGAATTTTTCACATTCCAAGACGTTGATTTTATAGTTATGAATAAAAAATTAATAGATGAGCATTTACTGTAAAGATTTAAATAAGAACATAATATATACATAATTAAGAGAAGTATACGAAGATTATTCATATTCCAAAAAAGATTTAAATATGGGATAGTTTTCCCAATGAAACTGCATCTTCTTCAAAAAAAATTATTACATCATGTCCTAATAGCAGACATTGGAAGACAAAAAGACCTATAAAAAATGAAAAGATAAGGCAATTGGTGAAATCCAAAATCAAAAATAAATTATTTTTAAAAAATAAATTATTAATGTTAAATACTTGCATTATTAAACTTTTAAGTCCTAAGTTTTGAAGATTATCTCTATGAGAGAGCTCATTGGAAAATTTTATATACTTGAATTAAGTCTGACATCATTATAAAGTGCACTTACTTGTGACATAAGTTCACATTGCTATCAAGAGTCATTTGCACGCAATGTGGGTGTCTCTTCGTTACTTGAATGAATCTCAGTGAAGCTTCAATCCCTCCCATGCAATGCAAGATTATTGTCATGATATTATCTAGAATAAGTTAAATCCATATTGAGGAATTTGGTTATCAAAATACAAATCTACTCAAATTTTCTATATTAAATATTAATACACACACAAATATATTTTCAGTTAAATCCACATCAATGAATCTAGTTGTCAAAAATATGTTCAATTATCAATTAATTTAATGTCAATTTACTTTAATGTTGACATGAGTTCAAGTATTTAATGATTTAAATTTTCCAAATTGAGTGAACTATATAACATATACAATTACATTCCAAGTATTTAATGATTTATGTGGTTAGAAATTGTCCAGATTTATTGAACTATATAATGTAGACAATTAATTCTAAGTATTAAAAATTGGTTGATTCATGAATGATTGAGTTGTGTTTTTAAATTATAACAATTATATTTGTTGATAGACTTAATAGGAAAAGATAAAGATTGACCCAAAATATATATATATATATATATATATATATATATATATATATATATATATTAAGGAATTGATGAAACATAAATTGTTGGATAGACATAAATAACTAAACTAAAACATCAAAATAGATAATTTTTTTTCCCGAGAACAAAAAAATTACAGAAAACTAGTCAATGCTCAATCTAATAAAGTCCTAGAACGTTATACAATATTTGAAACATCACTTCTTGACTTTAATGTTTTTCTTGACATTCAATGAAAGTTGAGCATTGAATTCATCCAGATCAATCACAGTTGTTGCAAGGTTAGAAGTCTACCTCTTTACCAGAGTAACTCTTTTAGGATTGATAATATCTTCAAACTCAATAATACTTGTATTTATCTATCATTGAAAATCAAATCTGTTAACACTGAAAGAATTAAACTTCATATATATTTAAATGATGATAGAAATTAATAAAACCTAGATGTTATTCACAACTTTAGTCATAAACAATGCTCCTCCTTTTGCAGGGATAACAGTTTCAAAATTAGTACCAACTTCAGAATTAACATTGGTTGAGATATTCTGTGGCAATTAATTATAAAGAAATAAAAATAACACATCAATATAGGATATAAAAAAACATGGACAATGAATATTGAAGGTTGAAACTTCATATAACCTTATCAATATCACCATGGCTTTAAGTAGATAAAGGACAACCAAAACCAATGACACTATCTTGAAAAGCTAAATACGTTGTAATTATATCTTCATCATCTCTCATTTTTTGAACCAAAAAAATAAAGCTAAATCAATTTGCATTCATATCACTAATGGGCACCTTAAAAAGGAACTTTTTCCTAAAAAACTTCTCCAAACATTATGGAACTCGTTTTATATCACCAGAAGTCTACAATTACCAAAAAATTGAAAATAATAAACTTAAACCAAGAAGTTGCATAAAGAAACATAAATATCATACCTTGTAAACAACATCACACAATTCACTTGCAGTTCATTTGAAGAACTTTGATACTTCTCCATCAAACAACACAAAAATTGCACTTCCAGTACCATCAACTACCCTTACCTCAACCTTAAATCTATTTAAAAAAAATAAGTAAAAGAAATAATATAATTGACAACATAATAACCATCAAATGGAAATATCATAAAACCTTGGTATAACAGATGATACTATTCCACAACATTTGTCATAGAAAAAAAACCTCTACCATTAGGAGAAACTTTTTTTATGCAACGTTTACACAATGTATATGTAATACTCGCCAAATTTGGAGTTATGTATTTTGGTACCTTATAGCGTTATTTTAATGCTTTTAATTTAGTCATTTTAATCTCCATATTTAATTTATTCTATTTGAATAATTAATTGTGAAAATTGAGATAAATGACTGAACCGAGTATTTTATTGCGGTATGATATTTTCTATGAATTGAGAAAATTATGATAAAGAGAAAATTAAATAGAATTAATATAATTATTAAGAAATAATTATAGTCAAATCACTTGAATTTGGAATATCTAGGTATGGATACCCATGGATCACCTAAGACCCATCACCACACATAAGATCATCTTTTTCTCTCTCCTCTCTCATTTTCACGTTCAGCACTTTAGAGCAAAGAGAGAAAAGCGCTTATCCACTATTTTCTTTCATCTCCTTAAATTCTTTCTCCAATTTTCTTCCGGTAATCTTGTATTTTTTGACCATACTTCTGATTCTTAGGAGTTCTAGAGGCAAAGAAGTAAATTTTATTTATTTTATTTCTCTTTTTCTCCATTTTCGGATTTAGTTGTGCCTATGGAAGAGAAGTAGGATTTTGAGTTTTAATGGATGAATTTAAGTATGGATGTTAGTTAAAACATTTCTACATGTTGAATAATAATTATGGAACAAGAAATTTGGAGAAAACTAGGAGAAATTCATAGAATTTAGTATTTGAAAAAGTTAGTGTTCTTGATAAAAATTTGATGATTGAGATTTAATTGTTGAATTAATTGGGGGTTTTGGTGTCAAAACAATTGTTAAACATCAAGGATGAAAACTCAAAATCATGAAAAACCAAGAGGGTATCATAGGTACTGTAGCAATCATTGTTCATCATAAAATTTTCCAAATTCAATACTGTAGCATCAGTGGTGATACTGTAGCAAACCGGTACTGTACCATCAATTTTAAATCGGTTATACCTCTTTCATCCGGACTCCGTTTTTAGCAAAATTTATATCATTAAAAAGATTTTTGAGTCTAATTTCAAATGAAATAAGTTTCATTTAAAAATTCTTTACCGTTTAAGAGTTATAATCGAATAAGTGGTCAAAAGTCAAAGTTAGTAGAAAAGAATTTCTTATTTTGTAACATTGGCATATTTTTGCATGTTTGCCTTATAGGGATAGATTCTTTGATATACATTCCATTATCTCACACACCTTTGAGGAAAGGTTAAGGTAAAATTTGGGCAAACATCAAGGTAAGTGAACAACCTTGAAAAATTAATTTATTAAATTAGTTAAAGCACAATATAAATCTTATTTACATTATTTGTGAAATTGAGAAGATTACCAATGTATGTTCAAGTTGAAAAAAATCACAATATCATTGAGAATTATTTTATTACCTTATGTGAATTAATTTCTCTAGTTGACTAAATAACTAGATATGGTAGTTTCTTGAATAAATTAGAACATGTTTGTGAGAAAATGATTATATGTCATGATTGTAAATGTGTTTGATGCGTGAATAAGGTGAGGGATTGATTACCCAATAAACTTGAATAAGGTGAGGGATTGATCACTCAACAGACCTGAATAAAGTAAGGGATTGATCACCCAACAAATCTGAATATACTAATTAGTAAATTCACAGATAGACATGTCTAAGGATGAACATTGGTGAGCATAAACCTATTGAGCACTAACAGATTTCGGGCTTAATATGATTGTGAGAATGTAAGCTCACAGGGTTTTCAAAACTGACATAAAACATTAGTGTTTATACATATAAATACATTGAATGTATTGAATTGAAAGACATTTTTAATTGAATTAGCAATGTGGTATTTGTGTTTGTAATATTTTTATGCACAATTATTTTCTCACTAAGTTTTAATAAACTTACATTCCCAGTTGTTGTCTTTTTTAGATATGTGGTTGAGGAGGAAGTTTACCTCTTGGAGTTATACTCTACTATTTGATTAGTGGGTTCTTGGAACCAAGTTTTGATGAGGATTAGGAAATGCTCTGTAATATAGTAAGTCACCTATGCTTGCGAGATTGTATTGTATTCTGTAATATATGTAGGTTGAACATTTCCATATATATATATATATATGCAAATATCTTTCTTGAAATTTTATAAATTGTACAGTTGTGAATATTAAGAATATTCAAGGAGATTTAGTGGTACTACAAAGGTACACCCTAGTTTTTTTTTTTTGTTTATTTCACATGCCCTAGTTTTGGGATGTGACAATATAGAACCATCCCCTTTTAGTTTCAATACTAATAAATGTAATCATTGCAACACAAGTGCTTACATATATAGAGATCACAACAAATAATGAAAAACAAAAGTGATAAATAAGAAAACTTAGAAGATATAACATTTCTCACAATTTGACACTATTTTATCTCGTTGATTAACATCCTGTCATTAACTTGCAAAAAGTCATCCCTACTACTCATCACACTTTGGCTAGAGAGTTGAGTTGACATTGGGTGGCTATAGTACCATCTTGTTGTATCTTACTTAGTCATAGTAATATACAACATTAAAAATCATGTAAGCACTTCAAATAATATAGGTTAATGCCAAAAATCATACTTTTCAATAATTTTGTGATGTTCAAGAATATCTGGATTGATGAAGATCCTTAAGCGTACCATGAATTAAAAATTCTCCTCACACCTAAGGAATGAATAATCACATTAAATCTATATAATATACATACCAAAAAAGTCGTGAATTTTATACCACTAAATGACAATAGAAGCTGGGGTATTATTTGTGATTAACCATATGCTGAGCAATTTTGTCTGCAAAGCTTCCCCATAACGTAAGCCCTAGTATATTCCCTCTATAAAATCCATGAAACAATTAAGCACACAAGTTGAACTAAAACCATTATATATATATATATATATATATATATATATATATATATATATATATATATATATATATATATATATATATATATATATATATATAAAGATGTTATTACTTAAGATCTTGTAGTTTAATCTCCAAATGCTTGGTCCTTGATCCTTCTGTGGACGTCTCAGCTAATTCACCAACACTCAACCTCCCAATGACATCTTTACATAAAAACAAGGTAATGAATAACCAAACAATGGAACTACAATATGATGTTTATAAGATATTTTTAAATGATAATTTTTTACTAAGTAATTGTTGTCAGTTTGCTGAAAGAGAATATCTTCAAACCCAAAAAAGTTGTATCCATGTCTTTTTATCTCTAGATCGTCTTCAAGACCATAAATCTTTGTTGAAAATTAAAAGTTTATCTTGGAAGAATGACGTGCTGAGCGGTAGGAGCCATTGTTTTGTCCAACATTAAACTATGTAATAATATAGACTTTGTCTTCAACTAATACATCTTTAAGCTTAGACACAAATGACTTTTTCACTATTGCATGTATATAGGTGTGCTGGATTGAAAAAAAAAAAGAACAAATGATAGACAAATAAATAACAAAGCTAATAACCCTTGTAATGGATTAAGAAAAACTAACGATAAAAGGAATGAAGAGAATACCTCTAAATCAACAATAACCGTTTATATGCTATTGATCTCTTCCATAAGTTGAAACCAAACATCATCCACAAATGGACAATGCAAGCCTTTATGTTCCAGGTATGTAATAAGGGTCATATTTCCTTTATTTAATCAAATCTTGTAAGATGATACATATTTCAGAAACTACACAAAGCAAAGGGACAGTAGAGTGAGGAGCGAATGAAAATAGGTGCAAGAATCAGTGTACGACAGAAATCACATCCCATATTAATAGGGGGTAAATAAGCAAACCTACATACAAAAAATAAATATGTGTTCCACTATTATCACAAACGATTGGTTACATGGGCAGCAAGCCAACCAATCCTTAATTTACTAAGGGGTTTAGTAATCAAATAAAAAAATTTATAATGGTTTTTAACATATAAACTAAAATGAAAAGTTGAATGGACGTATGTTTTTTGAAACAATGCTTAAGAAGTAGTTTTAAATTTTAAAATTTCAAGATCAATTATTATTGATGATTTCCAATATCCTCATGCAACAGTACGTTCTCAGGTGAAGCAATGTTTAAATAATATCCTCATGGCATACTAAACATTTTCACACATTTCATCTCACTATTATATTATTTACAGGAACTTCCTTCGATGCATTGCAAGAAATAATTTGTTATTGAATAAATAAAAATAGACTCCAATTTATTATCAATCAATCAATACTTATAAAAGAACACTTATAGATATTGTCGTCACTTCTTTTGAGGAATAGAAACATAGAGGTATATGTTAATAATAACATATATTGATTAGATCATAGAACAAGATAAATTCATATTGACATAAATTAGGACCTTTAGAGGAAGCTGTCAGGTCATGCGCATTTAATGCGTCAGGTGGAATTCTTTTACATAAGTATATAGACTAGATTTATATTAAGATTGACATTTTAATCTTTAAAAAAAATGGCCCCTAAGTTGTCTCCATTGAATGAAATATTTTGGACTTAATGTTTGTTTTTAAAGTTTTTATTATTATTAACCCAACAATGTTTGATTTTTTTTTAAAGAACATCCAAATGTATTTCTCACAACCCAGACCTAAGGCTATGACCAGCGTGAATGGCATGTCACCCGTATTGCTACAAGCCTACTACTATACTAACTAACCCAACAAGATACATATAAATCCTAAGTGGTCTACTCGATTACAGAGCATATTGAGATTAACGTAATAAGATATAAGGACAAATACTTTACCTCAAACAAAAGGGGAGGCATCTTCGTTACCCCACTACTCGAACCATCTCCAAAACCTAAAACTATGAGGAGGTGAGTCTAATCCATATGACTCACTGATAACACTCCACTAAGCACAAGGAAAAGTAATCATATTAATCCATACAAAAGATAAGGTGCATATAATAAAATTCAACCAGAAATATGCACAAACACCCCGCAAGGTACCCTAATAGTTCTCCCCATTCCACAAAAAAATATATATATATATATCCATCACTAGTCAGCAATTCAAAACCAAATGTGCTTTTTCGGGCTAAATTACAATACATTGATTCCATACTCACCATATGCAACCCAAATCTAAAGGATTACATGCTCTTGCCTACTGGTATGATCACTTTCACTAAGCTCATCCAAATGCACACTACATATATATATATATATATATATATATATATATATATACATCACATAATAATTCCACACATCACAGGTTACCAAAACTGGAATATGATATCACTAATCACACAATACAAGTGATCACACTACATCACAAGGAAAACCTTATTTCAGTTATATATATCCTCTCATAACCATGTTACCATCCAAGCATTTATAATCAATCAATCAATCAATCATATGACCAATCCAAATAATACCATAAGCCGATCTCGAACTATTGGGTGCCCTCAACCTTATATATAATCTTCAGTTTATTGGTTCACGTCCTTAACCTATAATAGGTCATGATGGATCTTGCCATCAACCCTATATACAGTCTCCAGTTTATTGGGTGCCCTCAACCCTGTATATAGTCTTTGATTTATTAGGTGCCCTCAACCATAATTACAATCATGAGCACAAACACAATCATAACCACAGTATAACCAGACAATCCATATCACTCAAACAATCACCAGATTCATGTCCTGGATTCCATATCCTTCCTAAATTTTAGCCTGAGCATATCCCTAGCATTTGACAGCTATCATCACTAGGAATTTATTGAGGACTCTAGATCATGCACACAAATAATTCAGCTTTTTCCAATGAACACTTTGTTCCCTTGACCTTGGTTCATGCCCTCACCTGGCAATCCCCAATTCATAGCCTTTGGGTGTGTATCACTAAAGCCTCATCCACAAACACATACACAATCACAACCACAAGCAAACATCAACAAGGTTCATGCGAAATATGGGAACTCTTGCCATCCTTATATCGTAAGCGTGTATACTTGTTCCTATCCATTTCTTTTTGTATAAAGCTCTAGTCCATGCATGGATAGGGTACTCACAACCAAGGTTGTCAAGAATGAAATTCGATACAAGATCGAAAAAGGCACAGGTAAGATTAAATCAAGATCGTAGGATTCTATCAAATATATATATATATATATATATATATATATATATATATATATATATATATATATATATATATATATATATATATAATATAATATAATATGACAAAAAAATTGTATATAAAACAAAACTATCAAAATCTAATTATATGTAAAAGATAAGCTCAAATATCAATGTGTCATAGTCACACATAGATAATCAAAGTATTAAACATTGATTAAAAGTCGTTAAAATACTAAATACATAAACTATATAAAACTAAACATAAATAAAATATAAATTATTTCTTATTCTTATCACTATCCATATTATTATCATCATCAGAATCTCTTCATTCTACATTTTCACTAATAAAAAATTTAAAAAAAACACATAAATGATTTGCAAACACATCAATGATAAATAAAAATTTTAAAAAAATTGGTAGGATCTGTAGAATCTCACGAAGGATTCTACGATCCGGATCCCGATCCTATACGATACTAGGACAAAAATGGTCCCATGTGAAATCGGGATCGTTTTTAAGCAAAAGATCCTACAATCTAACTTCTAATTTTGACAACACTGCTCCCAACCTTCCAGGGGTGGGTATTGAGGTCGTGTTTGTATGCATAAGTACCAAATCCATTTCCTAGAGGTGAAAATGAAAAAGATTTCACTAAGACATGAGGGTGGTGAATATACATGCACTCATGCCGCTATGGTGGTTCATGGGATCAATAGACCTCATATATCCTTACACACGCCCTCAATCAGTTCATGATACTATATGTATTGTAATAATATTTGCATGTGTAGGCATATATGTAGGTGTCACCCCACATTCCACTCAATCTGTGGAAACGGCTTATGGAAGCACATATACATACATTAAACCATCATGTACCAGTATACTATGGATTTGTACATATACACACATACACTCTTCACCGTCCCTCAACAGTGCTATAAGGATGTCCTATCCAGTGGCTGAGGCCCTCTACTTCAAGTACAATATCCATCCACACATCTTTGCACATAGAGTATTCAAACTATTTTCCAGCTTGAGTTAATTTTCTCAAGTTCGCTTAACATGCAAAATTTTCAAGTTACTCTATTTCTATAACTGTAATTTAATTCACCTAACATATCTCATGCATGAGGTGTTCCATAAATAATTACACATGTATTCACACTTGCCATAGCAATTAAATTCACGCACCACATCAAAAGCATTAAGAAAACTATCTTAGAACAAAGGAATAAAGGGTGCAAGGTAGAGAAATTTCTCACCTCAAATCCATGCTATCCAGTCCATCCCAATCTGGTGTTTGGATGTGCGAACCTTGCTTGAACCCTTTGGAGAGACATCCTAGCCAATTGTTGAAAAACACATGAGAAAGAAAGCAAAGAAAATTCCAAGTGCTATCTGATAGCAACCGGTCGACTGACCAACCACTGGCAATCGACTGACTTAATACTATTAGTTCCAACCTAAGAGCAACCAGTTGACTAGTGACACCCTACCAGTCGACTAATGCATCACTACTAGATCAGAGCTACCAGTTGACCGGTGCGTCTCGGCTAGGTCTGGCTAGAGAGCACCAGAGGCAGTCGGTCAACTGCTCCACACTCAACAGTCCACTGGTAACCCAACAGATAAGAAAATTCTTCTACAAAAACTTCTCAATCCTTTTTAAACCTCAACCTAACCCAAATCTTGATCATTTCCCATGGTTTCTAGTTCCAATCTATACTCCTAATCACAAGAGATCATTCCCCAAACAATAAATCCAAACACAACCAAGATTTACCACCAAATCATTCATTTTTCCTAACCAAAAACCTAACTTCCTCAATTTTCAAATTTTATGTTTCTCAACCTCAAAACCATGAATCCTTGCTAGATTTCTTCAGATTTCTTGTCCCATTGTTATTACCAAACATATAGGGATGTTTTAGATTAACACCCATACTTCGATTTCACCATTTGAACCTCAAATCCTCCTAAAAACCCATCATGTCCGAAAATGAGTAGAAAGAGAAGGATTTAGGAGTCCATACCTCTAGCTTCCTCTTCTCCTGTGATGCTTGATTACTGATAGACCATGCCCATGCTAAAGAACGACAGCCGAAAACTTAGAAGGTTGAGGCTTCTTGGAGTCGATGGTGAGAGGCAAGGGAGAGGGAGAGACAGTGTGAAAAGAATGAGAGAGCAGGAGAAGAAAAATGGTCTGAGGTACATGGGCACAATCATATATATATATATATATATATATATATATATATATATATATATATATATATATATATATATAAAGACACAGTGGAAATTACAAGATTGCCACTGAGTCAGACATAAGCTCGACCTTAAGTAAGGGTAAAATTGTAATTTTTTCCGACTCAGGTAATTTATATATTTTCACCATGCCATATATCCTCACCATTCATTTTTCCAAACTCTAATTATCTCTCCTTTTCCATTAAAGGGTATTATAAACTAGTTAAATTTTAACTTAGTCCCTACTAGGATTTATAGCTCATTCCATCTCTCTTTCGCTCCTTATCACGTACCAAATTTTCCTAAGGTACTGAACTCACGTACACCATTTCCCTTTTATGCAAATGAAAAAAAAAATTTCCTACATATTTTCATATTCTTATTGATATCTCATCAACAGTAACACTCGGGGTGTTACAATATTGATACAGACTTAATGATTGAGCATGTTACTTTTGTTTGCTTCCTAATTTTTTTAGAGTCCCGCGTTTGCTTCTTGAGCTATAGGCCCTTGTTGATCTCTTTTTTTTTTGGACAATAGGGAAAACATTTCCATTAAAATGGCACCAAGCCTAGGTTACATTAGATTTTTCAGGACCTAAAGATCAACTAATACACTACAAGCCTAAACTTATGGAATAAGAAGATATATGATTTAGGACAATACACCCTAAAAGCAATATCAAAACCTACACAACAACACTAGAAACCAAAATAGAGGTAATACACCCCTAAACCCTAAATCAGAACAAGTCTAAAAAGAGGCAACACAACCTCTAAATCCTATATCATAGCTAGTCTTCTAGCAACGCTGTCCAAAGATCCATTGCTAACCTTAGCCACCATCCACATTCTGCATCCCAGTAGCTCCATAGCCTGACTGCTAATGACATGTTGTGTTCCTCTTCCAAGGAAGAAAGGAAATCTTCTATTAAAAAAAGGAGAAAAATACTCTCACGGAGGAGAAAGAAAAAAAAAGTGAGAAGAAGAAGGTGAAAGAGATGAAGGAGAAGATGGGTGAGGACTGCCTCCCTAGATGCATCAGCTTGAAGATGAAGGTGAAAGCTAGCAGAGAATGAGGCGAGGATAGAGTTAAAGGTGAGGCATTAGGGTTATTATGGCCCTTATTGATTTATGAACATGCTTTCATCTTTCATGTGGAATATATGGGCTTGAAGCCCAAAACAAATAGATGTGAAAATACACAACAATTACCGGCCTAAGTTTCAATTATTTGATGCTTAATATCAACAGTTGCAATTATTTTGACAAAAAGAAAAAAATAAACTACAACCCTTGTATTGCACGGATGATATACTAATACTCAATGTTTTTGAAATTGACCCAGTTATTGAGCCGAGCTGGCCTTTGGGTCACTGGGTCATTGTTCAATTACTGGGTCACCAGGTTAATTACTAAATTGGATAAATAAATTAAAAATTAAAAATTATATATATACTTATATTTGTTTACAAATAAGTTTAAAACTAAGTAAAATACATAATTTATATACAAATTTCTCACTTTAAAGTCTTAAAACCATAGTCATTAGCTATAAATAATTAAAATGCAAATATCCATTAATAATTTTTTTAGTCATAAAATTACAAATAATTTTTTAAAATTATCTGCTTGTTATTTTTTATATTAGATGATTATAAAAAAAAATTTTGTTTATGCTCATCAATTTTTCTTGATTTAATTTTTTTACATCAAATAATTATATAAATATAATTGTTTTTATTTCTTATCTCTTAATTTATTAGTAATAATACACTTATTTTTTGTTAAATTAAATATCTTTTTTATTTTAGTTTTTGGGTTAGAATAATTTTAGCACCTTATATATATAATATTTCATTCATATAAATTAGGAAGAAGTTGATAACAAAATGGTAAAATACACAATCTATATGTGTGGGGATAGAATTTGATTATTAGTAAATGTATATTTTTCTAAATTTTCATACATATTTTAACATTTAAAAAAAAAAGAGTTGGGTCAAAGCTCGAGTCAACTAGGTCAAAGCTAGTTCACATATAAACTGGTATAAACATGTGACTCAACCCAGGCTAGGCCCTGAATCCCAGGATTTCGGGTCCACCCAGCCAGGTTGGGTCAGGCAAAAAAAACACTACTGATAGTGACAACTCATGAAACAAATATATATATATATGTATGCATACATGCGCATTTTTATATGTATCACTAATCACCAGTGCTTGTGTCTTATATGTATGCATACATGCGCATTTTTATACATGCATATACACGTATATAAAAATGTATACAAAAATATAAAATAATAAAATTTTGAAGACAAGGATTATTAATCAGTGATCAGTCAATTGGATTAAAACAAAAAAAGGTCATGTGCCATTTGATCACTTAAAATAAAATTTATAGTCATGAATCGCAAGTGATTATGAATCATATTTGAGATAATTGCTCTGAATCAAACTTATACACAATCTAACATACTTATTTTGGCACCCTTACAGTTCAGAAAATTGAATTGGTCATTCAATCAGTTAAAATACTGGTTTAAGAGTCAATAGTTAAATTGTGGTCGAACTGTAATCGAATTGATAGTACTTAAAATATATAACTAATATATACTATATAGATATTATAATATTAAAATATTCAATACATGAATATATATATATATATATATATATATTTTATATTAGTCATAAATTTTTTCTTAATAGTTTAATTTTTTGAAGATTTCTTAAACATATATAATAATATTCAGTAAAAATTTAAAAATTCAACCAAAAAAATTTTGAACCCACTAAATCAGTCGGTTTTTACTGATTTGAAATCTGTTCGACTATTTTTTTATCGATTTAAACGCTCATCAGTTCACAAATCTAAATTGGACCGAAGATCTAGTTAGTTCATCAATTTTTCTAATCGAATTAACTAGTTCAATTTGATTTTCTGAACTCTGCTTACATGTAATATAATAATTAACAAGCTAATCATAGACGAAAAAGGTTATTTTCCTCAATTCCTTGTACTTATTTTAAATGTTACAAGTGCTCGTCCAGAGTTTTCATTCAAATGTAGCCAAAGACTTAGTGGAATAATTCATTATTGAATGGGAACAAAATAACAACGTTTTAGACCCACAATACAATAAGATAATTTCACTGTCTTTCAAATTTTCTTTTTTGAAGTCAATAAACTCATAGTTTATATGATGCCACTTTAAATCTATAATATGAAAGCAAATATAATGTTATGAAGTAGGATCTCTATAACAACTTTTGTTTTTAGTCCGGGCTGAGTCATTTTCTAATTGAAGTGATATTGCACTTAATTGCTCATAGTCTGTCGTCTATTTTCAAAAGGATGTGGCTTTTCCACCGTTGCAAGGGTTGCCAACAGATATGTGGAGAGTAATATAAATCTGAATTCATCATTTTAAGTCATATTTTCATAATTTTATTTAGAATAAATGATTGGTTTAGTTTTTAAAAGATTAATTTATTTTAATTTAGTCCATAAATTATCAAACTTGTTAATCTAATTTTAGAATGATTGCAATTGTCTAAATTAATTGTTTTTGGTTGCTGGATTTCTAAATCTTTAAATATTTGATTAATCATGATTAAAAATGATAAAATTAAAATAAATATAATTGTTAAGAACTAAGGATCCTAACTTAGCATTGTCAAAACAGACCGGCCCATAACGAGTTAGATTGGACAAGATTAAAATTTAATGTCCAAGTCCCCCCGTGCTAACCCATAGGTTAAATTTTTTTTATTTAAATTATTTTAGTAAAAAATTTAATAATTTTATTGAAATACAATTGTATATATAAAATATTACTTCTTTAATATTTTTAAATAATTAATAATTTTAATTTTTTATATTTTTTAAACTAATTATATTATATTGAAATTTAAAAATTATATATTTATTTTTAAATAATTAATAACTTTAATTTGACAGTACTAAATCCTGTGCAATAGAAAACATTTCTGATCCAATCACAAAGTGTAGTCTCAGCAACGAGATCTCAAACACAAATATGAAAGCATAGGGGATAGTTGTTGGTAGATAAGCCTTTG
Source organism: Biancaea sappan (assembly GCA_037074585.1). Taxonomy (NCBI): domain Eukaryota; kingdom Viridiplantae; phylum Streptophyta; class Magnoliopsida; order Fabales; family Fabaceae; genus Biancaea; species Biancaea sappan. The sequence goes on along the minus strand of CM073491.1, from coordinate 12,263,092 downwards.
AGATCATGCCTGGCAGAGTGGCTTTGATGCCTAGAACTTATCAAAATAAGTGGCACGAACCCTTTGTGTGCCCGCAAAAATGAGTTTTGCTATGGTCTTAGCATAGTTTTTCTATAAGAAAGACCTTTCGTCAATTTGATCTCAATAGCGTATCTATTGATGGATTTACCTTTGCATACACATTTGTGTTTGAGATCTTGTGGTTGAGGCCGAGCTCAGTTCAATGTATACTTTTTTTTAAAAAATCAAGGATTAATTTTTTTAAAATTTACGGTGTGAAAAGATTTTTTTTAAGTTAGTATTTTTAAGAATTAAATTGTTATTATTTTTAGAATTTAAATATTAATAGCAGATCTTTAATCTCAATTATACAGCCCAACTTTCTACGCTATTGGATTCATTGTTGTTTGTCCTATTTATTTAGTGCCTACTTTTCTGCCTCGCTCTCAATTATTTGTGTTGATGATTGGATTGTTGTGGGGTAATTCATGTCTCAAAAAAATAAATACATAAAATTTACAAATAGTTTAATTTTTTTAAAAAATTATTTTTATCATTAAATTATTTTAAAATCTGTATATAAGATAATAAAAATATATTTAAAATAAATTTTAAGATGATCATTGTTTTCAATTTTTCTAACAAGGGATCAGTTTCAACTTTCTGTTGAAGCCACCGTCAGATTCCCACACTGTCAAAGCCCTCATCGCATCGGTCACTGTCGAAGGCACCCTCGCAGGCATTTGTCTGGGGAGAAGGCGTGCAGGTTCGTATGGGAGAAGTAGGATTTACAAAGGAGAAGGCTAGGGTTAATTTGTTTGTCTGATTGATTTTTTTTTCTTTTTCAAAATATGATTTTAATCAAGAGGTAATTCAATAAATTTACCCCACATAAATCTCTTTTTTTTTTATTCTCTTTCATTTTATATCAAATATTTTTTTTTATTTTTTTTTCTTTTCTTTTCTTGCGTCAGACAATCTTTGCCAATTTATAAAGTCTAATTTTTTATTTTAAAAAAAAAAAAGTGGTAACACGAAACGCGTGATAGCAGTGACGTTAAATATGTGATGCAGCTAATCGGAAGGGGCGTCAACAAATCTCAACCACACAAATTGGACACGTCAGTGGATTCCAATAGTGACCTCAACGATTTGTGCACTAGTAACTATAATAATCGCCACTCTCACCGGCGAGAATCTTTTGTAATCTCTTCCCATTATTAAAATTTAAACAATTTAAATCAACATACGCAGAATCCATGTTATTTTACATAATTTTGAAATTTGTTAGCTACTGATTTTTAAAAATATATATATTTAAACCTTAAATAAAATACTATGAGAGAACGGACAGATACAATAGTATTATTTATATTTTAAAAACGTATTTGAATATAAGTTTAAAAGATTTATTCATACTGTACTGGATGTTATTAATATTTTATATAAGTAAATAATTCTCGCTTAAATTTAAAATTAAATCAATTATAATTGAAAATAATTTATAAAATATTATGATAGCTATATAAAAATATATATAAATAGAAAATACTCAATTTTTATATATTTATTAATACCAAAATTGAACTCCAAAATTATGTACTTTGTTATTATTACTAGTGTTTTGACATTAATTTTACTTTTAAATAGCTTTCTACTAAAATTTAATGTATATATTTGTATACTTTAAAAATAATATGAAATATTAAAATGTTATTCAACTTTCTACTGCATTGTAAATATCTTATTTTTTCAATCTTATATTATAATTTTTTTATTTTAACTTCATCTACAGTTATTTGAATTTTGTTTTCTATTGAGCCTCAACTTTTTAAAATTTCAATGATTGAACTGAAACAAATAAAGCAGTTAAGTACTTTAAATATATATATATATATATATATATATCAGTAATTCTTTTTAAATTTATTTTGAGTTTTTTAATTTTCAAATGACCATATAGTGTTTTTAAATACTTATTTTTAAAATATCATTTGAAAATAAACTTGCATTGATAATCCATATTATTATCCTATATATATTTAGTTATTTTGAATAATAAAAATTAGGTATTAAAGTTATGAAATTTTAAAAAATTAGACAATTTTTTTTAAAAAATAGATTAAAATTAAAAAAAATAAATAAATACAAAAAAGCCAAATAGGTCAATACACCTAACTCACATATGTCCCACTGATTTAAATAATAAAATTTTTTATTAAATTATTAGCTCAGTTTATCTTGGTTATAAGATTAGAGTAAACTGACTCATTATATTAAGTTCATTTCGACAACCTTATATATAACTACTAAATTAGTTCAAATATGACTTAAATGTAATTGAATGAAAAAGAGTAATTATATTTAATAAAATCATGTTTAATATTTTTCATTTTAAAAATAAACTTTAATATATTTATAGCATTTGTAATTTTATAAAAATGTTAATTTCATCTTCTAAGATTGAATCAAACTAGTATTGCCGTTTCATTTTTTAAAGTAGTCCAATTTTCAACTATGTCCTATAATTAACTTAAAATTATATTTTATGTTCTCAAGTTATGGTCTATTTCTTTTAAGTCTAGTTTTGAGTTTTTAAAACATCTACAGTAATAGTTCTTAAGAAATTGTTAAATTTAAGAACCGGTTCTTATTTCAGTTCATCATTGTAATTTGTCGCGTTGACTACCATGCGTAAGAATAGTTCTTATACAAAAAGTAATAATCAAATAATCAAATTACAATAAATATTAATAAAAAGTAATAAATATTAAAGTAGTGGAGAATTGATTGTGGAGCCCATTTGTGGTTCTTAAGAGGTTCACATTATAGTAGAGCATTGTTTAAAGTGGTGAGCAGTTGCTTAATCTGATGTGGTACTGTAGAACTACAATAAGAACTTAAGTGAAGTTTACAATTGTAGATATTTTTAGATTCTCTTTTTATTGACTAGGTAGTCCATTTATAAAAAAATTAAAAACCCTATATTCAAGAATTTATAGGAGTGTGATTTTTGAAAATTTCAAACTTTGAGAAAATTTTCTTTTCGGTTCTTTATTGAATCCTTTATGACTTATCAATGCTTGAACAACCTTGTGGCGTCTTAACACTTTGGGTCATTGTTTTTCTATATACAAAAATTCAAATAGATCAATCCAACCTGATTTGACATTCTTGAGGTGAGTTTATTTGGATTTGAAAGTGGGTCCCTCCATAAGTGGGGCCCTAGGGGCCAAATTATAATTTAACTAAAGTTGCAACCAAATTTTGTAATTTACTCCAAAGTCATAAAAAACAAAATTTGTGGGGCCCACAAGAGAAAATTTTCTTCAAATTAGGCACCGAATTGAAAATTGAAGGCTGCAGACGCGTGAAGAAATTCTGAAAGCAGCAGGGGGGATGCATCTTAAGGTAAGATAACTCTATATATATGTCAGTTCTCTCCATCCCTCTGCATCCTTCATCAACCCAAAGAAAAGCCTCATTTTTTAGAGAAAAAGTGAGAAGAAAAATAGAGAGAGTGCCTCAGAAAGTTTCTGAGAAGAAAAATAGTGAGTCCAATTTGTGAGGGTTATTGTTCACAAATTGAAGAAATACTGTTGTAGTATTTTTTTTTTGTGAGTGAGAGGTCCACCTAAGGGTGAAGATTGTATTCCCATTATTACCATAGTGGAAGATTTAAGCGGCCTACGGGTCCCGTGGTTTTTACCTAATTTGGGTTTTCCACGCTAAAATTCTTTGGTGTTATTTTGTCTATTGTATTTTGGGAATTATCCTGGGTCTGTGGAATTATTTTGATTCTGCGCACACCGCCGTTTTTCCCCAACAAGTGGTATCAGAGCTTCTGGTTAGAGTACTATTGAAGATTACCGTACGAGTATTATTCACAAATACTGTACGAAGACGTACGAGTACTATTCACGTATACAGGTACTGTTCATACATACTAGTATTTTTATACGTATTAGTACTATTTATACATACAGGTACTATTCATACGTACGAAATACTATTCATATATACGGAAGTACTGTTTATATATACAAGGTACTGTTCATACGTACGTAGATACTGTTCATTCATACGTAGATACTGTTCATACGTACGAAAGTACTGTTCATACATACGGAAGTACTGTTCATACGTACAGAAGTACTATTCACTGCCAGAAAAGTTTTGGGATCAGTTAAAACTTTGACTACTGATTTCAATGGAGACAAGAAACATCAAAATGATCAGCCTAAATGGTACAAATTATCACATGTGGAGAAGCAAGATGAAGGATCTCCTATTTGTGATGAAAATGCATCTACCAGTGTTTACATCAGATAAACCTGAAGGCAAGACGGATGAGGAATGGGGGTTTGAGCATGAGCAGGTGTGCGGTTTCATCCGACAATATGTCGAAGACAACGTATACAACCACATCTGCAATGAGACTCATGCCCGAACGCTATGGAATAAGCTTGAACAGCTTTATGCGTCAAAAACTGGTAACAATAAATTATTTTATTTGACCAAATTGACGCAGTTGAAATACAGGGAAGGGACTTCTGTAGCAGATCATCTAAATGAGATGCAAGGGGTCGTAGATCAACTGTCCAGAATGGGCATAAATCTGGACGATGAAATATTTGCTCTGCTGGTATTGGGCTCTCTACCAGAGTCGTGGGAGACTCTGAAGATTTCCATCACCAACACTGCACCTGATGGTATAGTTAATATGGAGTCTGTTAAAAGCAGTATCTTAAATGAAGAAATGAGAAGAAGATCTCAAAGCTCATCTTCTTCATCACAACCAGATGTTCTGGTTTCAGACTTCAGGGGGAGGAACCAGTCTAGGGATCAAAAACCTAGAGGAAGGAGTAGAGGCAAATCCAACAGATATGCCAATGTTGAATGCCATTACTGTAAAAAGAAGGGTCACATCAAAATACACTGCCGCAAGTTCAAGAAGGATCAGGAAAAGAACAAAGGCAGAGGACAGAAGAAAAATGACAGTAGTGATGATGAGCAAGCAGATGTTGCTGAGGAGTTCAACATTCTCTATGATGATGATGTAGTCAATCTTACAACCCATGAGACAAGCTGGGTGATTGACAGTGGTGCCACCATTCATGCTACATCTCGGAAGGAATTTTTCTCATCTTACACACCAGGCAATTTTGGTGCTGTAAGAATGGGAAACAATAATCTTTCAATAATTGCAGGTAAGGGAGATGTTTGTTTAAAGACGGAGAATGGTACGCGATTAGTCCTGAAGGATGTGAGGCATATTCCAGATATGCGCCTGAATCTGATCTCAACAAGCAAGCTAGATGATGAAGGTTTCTGCAATACCTTCTTTAATGGCCAATGGAAGCTCACCAAAGGATCGTTGGTGGTGGCCAGAGGGAACAAAGACTCTAAACTGTACATTATGCAAGCAAAGCTCTCCAAGGATGTTGTAAACACAACGGAGAATGATAGTACAGTTGAGCTATGGCACAAACGTCTCGGTCACATGAGCGAAAAGAGCATGATCCATTTAACTAGGAAGAATGCTCTACCTGGTTTGGATCAAGTTCACTTAAAGAAGTGTGATGATTGTCTGGCAGGAAAGCAGAATAAAGCTACGTTCAAAAGCCACCCTCCTTCTAGAATGGCGAATGTACTGGATTTGGTACACTCAGATTTATGTGGACCAATGTTAAAGTCACTTGGTGGTGCTCAGTACTTTGTGACTTTCATTGATGACCATTCAAGGAAGATATGGGCATACACTTTAAAGACAAAGGATCAAGTGCTGAGTGTCTTTAAAGAGTTTCATGCCTCAGTTGAAAGAGAAACTGGGAAGAAGCTAAAATGCATCCGGACAGACAACGGTGGAGAATACATTGGGCCTTTTGATGCCTACTGTAAAGAGCATGGTATTCGGCATCAGACAACGCCTCCAAAAACACCGCAGCTGAATGGCCTGGCTGAGAGGATGAACAGAACTTTGATGGAGAGAGTCAGATGTTTACTCTCTCATGCAAAGTTACCAAAGAAATTTTGGGGTGAGGCTTTACTAGCAGCAGTACATGTGCTGAATCGCTCACCTTGTGTCCCTTTAAAGCTAGATGTTCCAGAAAAGGTATGGTCAGGAAAAGATATTTCCTACAATCATCTGCGAGTGTTTGGATGCAAAGCCTTTGTACATATTCCAAAGGATGAAAGGTCCAAACTTGAAAGTAAGACACGACAATGTGTGTTCATTGGATATGGTCAAGATAAGCTTGGCTACAGATTTTATGATCCAGTAGAGAAGAAACCAGTCAGGAGTCGTGATGCTGTGTTCATTGAAGATCAGACCATTGAAGACATTTCTAAAGCCAATGGTGATTCAACTGGTTCGGAAGTTATTCCTCCAACACTGGTGCCAAGACAAGTTGAAGATGAAATACAGAATGATCAGCCTGAAAAAGGTGATTCAGATGCTCCTGTTGAGATTCCATCAGAAGATTCCGATGATGATGATGGTGTTCATGATCAACCACCAGTTCCAATGGGTTCTCCAGAATTGAGAAGATCTACTAGAGTTCTACAACCCTCTACTAGATACCCTGCAAATCAGTATGTGTTATTAACTGACGGGGGAGAACCAGAAAGCTTCGAAGAAGCAATGGATGATGAACACAAGAAGAAGTGGATTGAGGCCATGCAAGATGAGATGAAATCATTGCATGAGAATAAAACTTTTGAACTGGTGAAGCTGCCAAAAGGCAAGAGGGCTTTGAAGAACAAATGGGTGTTCAGAATCAAGCATGACGAGAACAGTTCCCATCCAAGATTCAAAGCCAGATTGGTCGTCAAGGGATTCAGCCAAAGAAAAGGGATCGACTTTGATGAGATATTTTCACCAGTGGTGAAAATGACATCCATTCGAACAGTGCTAGGGTTAGCATCAAGTCTTGACCTTGAGGTTGAGCAAATGGATGTCAAAACTGCATTCCTTCATGGTGATTTGGAGGAAGAAATATACATGGAGCAGCCAGAGGGTTTCAAGCAAAAAGAAAAAGAGGACTACGTTTGCAAGCTGAAGAAAAGCCTGTATGGCTTGAAGCAAGCACCAAGACAGTGGTATAAGAAGTTTGAGTCTATTATGGGGAAGCATGGTTACAAGAAGACTACTTCAGATCACTGTGTGTTCGTGCAGAAATTCTCTGATGATGATTTCATTATTTTATTGCTCTATGTGGATGACATGTTGATTGTTGGCCAAAATATTTCTAGAATTGATGACTTGAAGAAGCAATTGAGCAAGTCTTTTGCTATGAAAGACTTAGGGCCAGCAAAACACATTCTTGGCATGAAGATAACTAGAGACAGAAGCGCCAAGAAATTATGGTTGTCACAAGAGAAGTATATTGAGAAAGTACTTCAAAGGTTCAACATGGACAAAGCTAAAGCGGTTAGTTGTCCTCTTGCTAATCACTTTAAGCTAAGTTCTAAGCAGTGCCCTTCTACAGATAAAGAAAAGAAAGAGATGGACAAGGTTCCATATGCTTCAGCAGTTGGAAGTTTAATGTATGCCATGGTGTGCACACGGCCGGATATTGCTCATGCAGTTGGAGTAGTGAGTAGATTCCTTTCAAAACCTGGAAAGGAACATTGGGCTGCAGTAAAGTGGATATTCAGGTATCTACGGGGTACTTCCAAAATATGTTTATGTTTTGGAGATACCAAACCTGTGTTAGTTGGATACACAGATGCAGATATGGCCGGCGACATAGATTCGAGAAAATCTACTTCGGGCTACCTGATTACTTTTGCAGGGGGAGCTGTGGCATGGCAGTCAAAATTACAGAAGTGTGTTGCACTGTCCACCACTGAAGCAGAATTCATCGCAGCAACTGAAGCCAGTAAGGAGTTGCTATGGATGAAAAGGTTCTTAAATGAACTTACTTTCCACCAAGAAAAGTATGAGCTATTTTGTGACAATCAAAGTGCAATTCACCTTGGAAAGAATGCCTCCTTTCACTCAAGATCGAAGCACATTGATATGAGATATCACTGGATAAGAGGTGCATTGGAGAAGAAGCTACTACAGCTTGAAAAGATTCATACAGATGAAAATGGATCTGATATGTTGACTAAGATTCTTCCGAGAAGCAAGTTTGAATACTGTCAATCAGCTGCAGGATTGGTGGAACCCCCCACTTAGGTCGGGAGGGGGAGAATTGAAAGTGGGTCCCTCCATAAGTGGGGCCCTAGGGGCCAAATTATAATTTAACTAAAGTTGCAACCAAATTTTGTAATTTACTCCAAAGTCATAAAAAACAAAATTTGTGGGGCCCACAAGAGAAAATTTTCTTCAAATTAGGCACCGAATTGAAAATTGAAGGCTGCAGACGCGTGAAGAAATTCTGAAAGCAGCAGGGGGGATGCATCTTAAGGTAAGATAACTCTATATATATGTCAGTTCTCTCCATCCCTCTGTATCCTTCATCAACCCAAAGAAAAGCCTCATTTTTTAGAGAAAAAGTGAGAAGAAAAATAGAGAGAGTGCCTCAGAAAGTTTCTGAGAAGAAAAATAGTGAGTCCAATTTGTGAGGGTTATTGTTCACAAATTGAAGAAATACTGTTGTAGTATTTTTTTTTGTGAGTGAGAGGTCCACCTAAGGGTGAAGATTGTATTCCCATTATTACCATAGTGGAAGATTTAAGCGGCCTACGGGTCCCGTGGTTTTTACCTAATTTGGGTTTTCCACGCTAAAATTCTTTGGTGTTATTTTGTCTATTGTATTTTGGGAATTATCCTGGGTCTGTGGAATTATTTTGATTCTGCGCACACCGCCGTTTTTCCCCAACAGGATTGGCTGTGGATTTATAAATTTAACCTTACTAGATTTGCACTGAAGTACCCATGATTTCAATGGAAAAATATCAAGCAAGTCTATAAAGAATTCGACTTTTTTTATTTGTTGAATTTTTTATGACCACTTCAAGATATATGTATATAATAATAAAAAAATGCTTTATTTAAATTCTAAGTTTATGAGATTTATTTGTTTTCATTTAATTATTTTCTTTAATTTAAATTATCTAATTTAATATGAATGATCTAGCAGGCCACGGACCTAGGTCGGTTGCGGGATCCGAGGTCCCTGTCGTTTTGTGGATAAGAAAATTGGAAGATTACATATTTTGAGGATCACTGTCCCCACACGTGTCGCTAACATTGTCTTCCTTACGTTGTCTTTGTGACTTATCTATCACTCCCTCAAGCCTGCACAATACACTTTGATTATTTTTTCACACGTTTTTTTTTCATGATTAAGGTATAATCATTAATTATTTTGTATGAAGTTATTTATTTTTTTATTTTTATAGTCTAATTATTTATAATATATTTTCCTAATATAAAAAATTATTGTTTTAATTTATATTATTATTTTTGTTAATAATTATTACATTTTAATGATCTGACTAATTATATGAAAAATAAATGTGAATGGGGTGGTGAAATATATTTTTCTGACGTAAAGATTTAAATCTTTTAGTAATTTTTTGAATATTTAGTTTGTTGGAAAATTTTATGTAAAAAATTAATGATCCAAATTAAATATCTTTATTAGTTAAAGAAGATTTTTTTTCCAGAAGAATAGAAACTATTTTCATTTTTCTTTACTTTATTTTTACCAATTTATCACAATCATTTAACATTATGGTGCTTTACTCCAAATTGAGTCGAGTCGAGATATGAGCTCAAACTTAAATATAAATATTTTATGTGATTTTTTGTTTTTCCAAACTGAGATAGATTAGGATTTGGTACTTACTATTATTTTTTTTTTTCACACCTAAATATAAATTGTACAAGTGAAACGTAGTTAATGCCAATTGTTAAAAGAAAAACACGGGGTAGGCTGAATTTTAATCCAGATTTCAAAATTTTAAACCAGATATTTTTTTAAAGTAAAAAATAATCTTATTTCTTGATTTAGTGTGTGTTTGAGAACATTTGGACAAACATGAACTGAACAAATAAGGCAAAAGGGTATTATATGCTCCAAAAGGCGAAGCCACATGTTGCTACACCCCTTGAATTTGAAGTATTTACATAAACCCAAAATTTTTTATAATTTTGACCCCCTTGTTTTTATTTTTGAACCCCGTGTTAGCAAAATTTTTGAACCCCCAGCCACTGCTCTCCTTTCTCAATCCTGAACCCTTGCCATTGCTCTCCTCTCTCGATTTGCACTGTCTAGTGCCCAGGACCCCGTCGCCGTTGGCATCAACAACAATCCCTCTCAAGTTCGTATTCGTCGACCACTGGGCTTCAACTCTTTGTCTCTCCTTCTTCTTCTCTCTCGATCTCCCATCATCTCTCGGTCTCTCCCTCTCTAGTTCACCGCCAATTTGCCACCGGCCCATTTCCTTCAACCACCTCCAGTCACCTGCTGCAGTCCGATCACCACTTGCCAGTGACAGTGAGTCCACCCATGTCCCCTCCCTTTCTCATTCCATTGTTATAAAAGCTTGAAATTTGAGATTTTTGTATATAGATCTAATTCTATTAAATTAATTGGTTGATTAAGCAATTATAATCATGAGTAACATATTTGTGAAGTCAATTTTATGAAAACTTTCTTGATGATGATTAATTTCTCATTCTATATTTAGGGACCCCATTGTTTTAAAAGTTTGAAGTTTGAGGTTTTTGTACATATGTCTAATTCTATCAAATTGATTTACTAATTATGCAATTAATATCACGAGTAAAATATTTGTGAAGTCAATTTGATGAATTTTTTTCTTGATGATGGTTAATTTCTCATTCCATTTTTAGGGACCCTATTGTTATAAAAGCTTGAAATTTGAGATTTTTGTACATATGTCTAATTCTATCAAATTAGTTGATTGATTATGTAATTAAGATCATGAATAACATATTTTTAAAGTCAATTTTATGAAATATTTTTTTGACGATGGTTAATTTCTCATTCTATATTTAAGGACCCCATTGTTATAAAAGCTTAAAATTTGAGATTTTTGTACATAGGTCTAATTTTATCAAATTAATTGATTGATTATGTAATTAAGATCATGATTAACATATTTATGAAGTCAATTTTATGAAATTTTTTCTTGATAATGGTTAATTTCAGTTAGCCACCTCAACTCGTTAATAGTAAGGTCTCCCCTTTTCTACTCTTCCATATGTTCTTCTCCTTTTTTGTTCCTTTCTTGTTTTCTCATTTCCTTTTGCCAAATCCCTTGCTGATCGAGTATTCAAATTTTGGGGGCCTCAAGCTACTGTGATGACAGATTGCAGAGAGAGTCACGGGACCGAGCAGAGAGGTATGTATTGAGCTCTTTTTTTTTCATCATCCTTTGTAACTCAAAGCCTAGTGTGATTTTTTAATATACACGAAACTTCTATATGTTGATTGTGTGAATTTCATTTGGTTTTAGATCTGGATCTGGATTGGAATATGTTAATTTTTTAATATAATATATATATACATATATATATATATATATATATATATATATATATATATATATATATATATATATATATATATATATATATATATATATATATTTGTTTTTATTCAATTATTCAATTATTTTTTTAATAAATTGCCCCTTGGGTGGAGGGTCTTGGCTCCACCACTGTAAACCCCTAATATTTATCCTAATTTTTATTTATGCTGCTGAAATTTTTTTGCCCGATTATGTCCCTTATATTTCATTTTTTTAATCAGATATGCTTTTTTTTTGTTAACTTCGTCAACTAAGTTAACGAAAAATGCTAATTAGGTTTTCACATGGCAAAATTCTTCTGCCATATCACTTGCTATGTGGACTTATACTCCAAAATTATAAAAATGCCCTCACTAATAATTAAAAGAAAAAAATTTCCTCACCTTTCTCTCCGTCTCCGCCTTTCTCTCTCTCTCTGTAATACCTTGATGTTACAGTGTAGTTAAAAGTACCTATATTCATGAGAGAGAAATTTTTTTTCTTTCTTTCACTAATTTAGGAGTTTTGATTGGAGAAATAAAGGACTCTAAAGTTTAGTAAGACTAAGATTTGCACTTGGTCAGGTAAGATTTCATAAAGAAAAGGGAATATGTGTGGTGAGTGTAAGAAGTACATTCAAGGACGAAAATGAAAAGAAAATAAAATATAGAATATTCTTAATAAAAGACCGAATAGGAACTGTTGAGCGAGAATAGATCTTATGAGAATGAATTATAAGTCAAGTGTAGAAAGGATGATGTATTCGAGGTTAAAGTGGAATCTAGGACACCAAGAGGGACTATAGTGAATAAATGTAAAATTTTGGTACTTTAATAAAAATAGGATGTGATGGTGTGTATTTTATAGAAATGTATTTAGATGCCTTATGTATAATCAAGTTTTTCTAATTCCCTTGCAAGGTTATAATTTTACCAAAGGGACGAAATTGAAAGGAAAATCACTTAGGCCCGCATATACTTACAAACACCTATCCTTCTCTTTTATTTATTTTTTCACTTCTCCTCCCTTGAAGCTCCCTCATTCTCTTTTGACTATGCATCTCAAGGCAACTTTTTCATCATGCATTCATGCCATCTTTTTGCTTGGGGAAGGAAGCCATGAAAGTTAGGAGGATTTGTAAGTTAATGTTCTTCTTCTTTTTCTTTCTCTTACAAGACCAAAATTTGTAGAATGTTTCTATGGATAAATTTAAGTATGGGTCTTAATCTAAAACATTCCTTGGTAGTTTATGATGTTATTAGAACAAGAAATTTAGAGAAAAGTAGGAGAATTTCATAGAATTTGGATATTTGGAAAAGTTAGGGTTCTTGATGAAAATTTGAGATTGGAGCTTAGATTGTTGGTAAAAATTGGGGTTTTGGTGTCAAAACACTCCTTAGATATTAAGAAAGAAAGCCCATTGAAGAAATCAAGAGAAATAATGATGATTTGACCTCAAAATCATGAAAACCTAAGAGGAAAATCGCAGATTTACTATAGCAGTACTGTAGCGTTCATAAGATTTCTAGATTCGGGTTACTGTAGCAAACCGATACTGTAGTAAACCGGTATTGTAGCATCAATTTTTAAATGGCTATATCTCTTTCATCCGGACTTCGTTTTTAGTAAATAAGGTATCGTTGGAAAGCTGTTCAAGTCATCTTCAAATGAAATAAGTTTCATTTGAAAATTTCTTACCATTTGAGAGTTATATCTAGAAAGGTAATTAAAGGTCATAATTGTGATAGGGAATTTTCTTATTTTGTGATCTTGACATATTTTTACATGATTATCTTATAGGGATGGATTTTTTGATGCATCTTTCACATCTTTTGAGATGTTGTGACTAGATTGGAATAAAAGAAATTACCTTCTAGCATCTTACACATCTTCGAGGAAGATTCAAGGTAAAATTAGGCAATGTCAAGGTGAGTGAATAACCTTGCAAAACTAATTTGATATTATTAGACAAAGTATAATAGAAGTTTCATTTACAATATTATTGAAATATTAAATAATCAACCTTCTAGATGATAATATATGATGATTGATATAATTATTGATAAAAATTCAAAAGAATACAGGCATGTATAAATTAAGCTATTTATGGTAGTTATAATGCATGATAAATTTTCACTATCTTATTGGTGAACAAACTTCTACAGTTATCTATGCATAAAGAGTTTGAGAGTTAAATTCTCATGTCACTCGGTGCAAGAATTTATGGTAAAATTGCAAAGTGATTAAGGGTTTGATCACCCAAGAAATCATATGCAAATCTACGGCACAATTACAAAGTGATTGAGGGTTTGATCACCAAAGAAATCATACGTAAATCTACGGCACAATTACAAAGTGATTGAGGGTTTGATCACCAAAGAAATCATACGTAAATCTACGGCACAATTGTAAAGTGATTGATGATTTGATCACCTAAGAAATCATATGCAAATCTACAACACAAATGCAAAGTGATTGAGGGTTTGATCACTTAAGAAATCATATACAAATCTAAACAAATGTAATACTACGGTTGTGTGAAATGAATAATAGATTGATTATGTTAGTAAATATGGTATTTGTACTTGTGACGCATTAAAGTTACACAGTCATTTTTTCATTGAGTTTTGATGAACTCACACTCTCAATGATTATTATTTTTCAGAGACAGTGGTTAAGGAGGACGATTGATAGCCCTTCGTGGTAATACTCCACTTTCGTTTGGTGGGCTTTTGGATGTAATTTTTGGTAAAAAGTTAGGACATGCTCTGTAATCTAGTAAGTCACCTAGGCTTGTGAAGTTGTATAGTACTGTGTAATGTATGAATGTTGAACATTTTCTAAATATGTATGCAAAATATCTTTCTTGAAAAATTTATGATTCACATAGTTATGGATATTAAGAATGTTTGTAAAGATTAAGAGGTACCACGGAGGTACACCCTAGGCATTTTATGTTTATCTCACATGTCTAAATTTTGGGATGTGACACACTCTCTCTTATCCCTAAAATCACAGCAATTCAAGGCAGCGAAACTTCTAAAGTGTGCAAATCGTGTGATGAGGACGGCGTGGTGGTTGGGATTGGTTTGCGAGATGGAGGACGAGATGATGTGTCACATCCCAAAACTTACATGTGATATAAACATAAAATACCTAGGGTGTACCTCCGTGGTACCCCATAATCTCTGTGAACATTCTTAATATCTATAATTATGTGAATCATAAATATTCCAAGAAAGATATTTTGTATACATATTCAGAAAATGTTCAACTTTCAAACACTATACAGTACTATACAACCTCCCAAGCCTAGGTGACCTACTAGATTACAGAGCGTTTCCTAATTCTTACCAATTGTTTACCAGACAAAAGTGGAGTATATCCTTAAAGGCTATAAATTTTTCTCCTCAACCACTGTATCTGAAAAGATAATCATGGAGAGTGTGAGTTTATCATAACTCAGTGAGTAAACAACTGTACATGAAAATATCATAAGCACAAACACCACATTTACTAATACAATCAATCTATCATTTATTTTAAATAATTATAGTATTATATGCCATAAATACTTGCACTGAGTGACTTGAAAATTTAACCCTCAAACTCTTTGTGCATAGGTTTTCACATTTATACACCGAGTAGTATGGGACTCTAACCCTTTCAAACTCGTGCATAGATTTTCACATTTATACACTGAGTGATATGGGACTCTAACCCCTTTCAAACTCGTGTATTGATTTTCACAGTTATACACCGAGTAGTATGAGACTCTAACCCTTTCAAACTTGTGCATAGGTTTTCACATTTATACACCGAGTAGTATGGGACTCTAACCCTTTCAAACTCGTGCATAGATTTTCACATTTATACACCGAGTAGTATGAGACTCTAACCCTTTCAAACTCGTGTATTAGATCTCGTAGATCTTTTGCTCATCAATAAAATAGTGAGAATTTATCACAATATAATTACTATGAAATAAATGGATTTACACATATTTTTATTCCCTTGAATGTCTATCATCAACCATAACAATCATCATATATTATCAACAGCGAGATTGATTATTTCTCACTTCAATAATGTTATAAACAAGACTTGTATTGTACCTTATCTAATAAAATCACATTAGTTTAGTAAGGTTATTCACTTACAAAATGTTCCAATTTATTCAAGGAACAATCACATCTAGTTCTTTAGTCAACTAGAGAAATCAATTCTCAAAGCTAATAAAATACCTTCCAATGATATTATACTTTTTCTCAACCTGAACACACACTGATAATCTTCTCAATTTCACAAATAATGCAAATGGGATTTATATTGTGCTTTGACTAATTTATTAAATTAATTTTGCAAGGTTGCCTACTCACCTGGATTCCACGCTCTCGGCGCTCCCACCTTGCGCCCCAATCATCCCTATTGTAACCAGGTAAAAACCATTAGGGTTACAAAATAGAGAAATTTCCTATCACTACTCTCGACCTTTACTCACATCTTAAGTCATAACTCCTAACCGGTAATGAATTTCTAAATGACACTTATACCATTGGAAACTAGACTCAAAGAGCTTTTCAACGATATTAAAAAAAAACTGATGCTATAGTAATAGTCAACGGTCAACGCAGCTACAGTAACGTTGACCGAGTCAATGCTACAGTAACGTTGACCGAGTCAACGCTACAGTAACGAGAAAATCTGAAAAAATTTTCTCGGTGAACAGTAATTTCTGGGGAAAATTTTCGATGTTTTTCGTATTCTTCATCCAAAAATCCTAAAATCATATCTAAAACAACATTTCTTTTGATTTCTTCCATGGGTTTTCATCCTTAATGTCTAAGGAGTGTTTTAACACCAAAACCCCCAATTTCTACCAACAATCCAAGCTCAAATCTCAAATTTTCATCAAGAACACTAACTTTTTCAAATATCCAAATTCTATGAAATTTCTTGTTCTAATAACATCATAAACCACCTAAGAATGTTTTACATTAACATCAACACTTAAATTCATCCATTAAAACTCAAAATCTTAATTTTCTTCCATAGGTCCGAAAATGGAGAAAAAGAGAAATAGAGTAGATAAAACTTATCTCTTTACCTCTAGAACTCCTGAGAATTGGAAGTATGGTTAGAAAATACAAGATCGCCGGATGAAAATTTGAGAAATGATTGAAGAAGGGAAGATGGAAATGAACGAAGAACATGAAGCCTCGGGAGGAAGAAGGAGAATAAAAACTAATAATTGTATGTGTGGGCCCCACTAATTTCTTTTTCGATAAAATCGCTCATAGCCACCTTAGCTTATAAGATTTGTTCACTTTAATCCCTCTCGATGTCTCAAATACCACTTTAACCTCGAATCCATCATCTTTTCGGTACCGGACTCATAATTCATTCTCATAAGCTTTATTCTTCCTCTCAGGTTTCTATTTGGTCATTTCTCAAAAGTCCTCTATACTTTCTTTTCTTTTCACTTTAGTCCTTGAGAATTTGTAAAAATTTCCTAAATTAAAAATTAAAATTTCTATTCCCAGATTTTCTTCACTAATTCAAAAAGCACATTTTCACGTAATTAAATTTTTCACTAAATTTCAAATTAGACTTTAAATATTCATATAAATTCTTGAGATATTACATGATGATGAGTGAGGGGATGGTGAGTGAATGGCGATTGAGGCAAGGTACGTGCGACGGAGTTGTGTGAGTTGTGACTGTGCTAAGGTGAAAAGAGGAGGAAGACCGACAGAGGAGGTATAGACGGAGAGAGAGAAGACATTTTTTTTGTTTTTTAAATTATTAATAAGGGTATTTTTGTAATTTTAGAGTATGGGTCCATGTGGCAGGTAATGTGATAGAAGAATTTTGCCATGTAGGAGCCCAATCAACATTTTCCATTAACTTAGTTGACAGAGTTAACAAAAAAATGCATATCTGATTAAAAAAAGGACTAAACTGAATAGAAATCTTCTAACATGAATGCCTATAAGGAATATGACTCATACCTCTCCTTATCAGTCGAGCCACTTCATACCTGTTATTCACAAATCAATCGAAGACTATGTTCACTGGGATTCCTTTCCTACTAAGCTGAACAATTGAAAGAGGGATCTCAATATGACGGAACTCTTTTGCCAAAACAAAAGAAGTCATTTTTACCAATTATGAGCATGTTCTAATCCTCTTCTCTTCATCCTCTAGTGTCCTGTAGCCTTCAAAATCATTTTGGTCTGAGGAAATGTATCAAAAGTCACTCCCTTTCTATTTTAAGATGATATGATTTTTGAAAACCTTCTCCTTCTCCTTGATCTCCTCTTTTTTCTTGGTTTAGTTTTGTTTTAGAGGCATTAGGTGATTGTAGTACGAGATGACATTAGGTGGGAGAATGGTCTGCGTGCATTTGATGGTAACTTTGGTCAAGAAATAGAATATGTGTACGAGATGTTTTGTTTTTCGTTCAACTATCTCTCTTCTTAGTTCTCTCTTTGTTTGTTCCTCTCTCCTCTCAGTTCTCTCAACTCTCTCTCACAACCAACACACAGAAAAAACGAGAAGGGCAATATAGGAAAAACAGACAAGTGAGCTGGTGAGAGGTTGTTGAACCATGGTTAGATACGTTTAGAAGCTAAGGTGGGTTTGCAATGGTTGAACCATGATTGGACGAGAAAATGTGATTACTGCTCGTTTACTGCTGATCAGCCAAACAAGATGATTTTAGTGCTAATTTAGTTTCAATCAACACTAATGGCCATCGCAGTCAATCTACGCACTGCCAAACATGCACTTACATAACCAACTAGTGGTGTTATCATTACTTGGAGGACATCTTTTTCACCATTATTTATCATCGGTCATTAATTTTATTTTCATGTAATTAAAACAAATAAAATTTGGAAATAAATAAACAGCATACAAGCATCTGAAAGAAACAAGCTAGCGTTCAATCAAGAAAATAACAAACTAAAAAAAAAAAAAACAAAGGTGACAGAGTAGGAGAGGAAAGTTGAAAAAGTAACCTCTGGAAAGGTCATGCTAATTATAAAATACGACACAGATTTCTAGGTAGACATGATACTGGTAGTAGTATTTTAGATGTTAATACTATTAAAAAAATCAAAATTACACGTTATCTAAAGTTTACCTTCCTTAATTTTTATATGATAATTTCAATTCTTAATAAAATAAGCTTTGAATATCATCTCATAATAATTTTTTTAATGGTTGAAAGGTTATAGCAGGATAACATCTCATATGTCCCAACGTATATGGTACGAAACGATATACTGATACCATGCCACGTGAGCTGTTGAGACCAAAATACCGATACATGTACTACAGTATGTCTAGGAAGAGATTGATTTCTTTTAACGAGTTATTTTTCAATTGAATTATTTTAGGATCTATATAATATTTTTAATTATCATGTATATAAATTTTGAAATGATATCATAACACTGAGATGTTGAGACTAAACTACCGATACACGTGAGATGTCTAGGAAAAGATTGATTTTCTTTTTAAACTAGTTTTTTTATTATCAAATTATTTTAAAATTTATATAATTTTTTTATCATCGTCCATGTAAATTTCAAAATGATAACATTAAAAAATTTTAACCTTTTTTTAAAAATTTAACTTTTCATGCACTTTATCTATATAATAATATAATTTAACGAGTTTGATAAAAATAATTAATAAACTAGCTAAAAGGTTATAAGTTAATTTTTAACTAAAAAGTTGATAATTATTAAGCTAGTTTATTGAATTATAAGTGTTTGGTAAAAATAGTTGTTGAGATTGCTGAAAAATATAAAATGACATATATTTTTATAATATCAAAATAATACAAATAAATATATCATTGTTTTGTTTTTAATTAAATTAATTTAAATAATTATATATATATATATAAAATATGAAGATGATAACCAAGAAGATGAGACGAAGACAATGGCGGACAAAGAAGACAGACAATGATAGAAGGCAACAAATGATGACAGAAGAAAACAGATGATGCCAAATGACGACAATGGATGACGGACGATGAAAGACCAGCAACCACGAGCACGCACAGACGAGAAGGCACAAATTGACGGGACCACAGTGATGAAATTTGAGGATTTAGGTTATAATAAACATATTCTGAAAAAAAGTGATAAGTTTTTCAAAATAGCGTTTTAAAATAAGTTATAAGCTACTAAAATAAATTTATTTACTAAACATTTTTAACGAGTTTATAAACTAGTCAAATAAGTTATAAGCTAGCTTATTTACACAGTTAAAGGCTATGACTGTGTTCAGGTGTGCAAATAAGCTAGTTTATATTTTATTTGACTAGTTTATAAGTTCGTTAGAAGTGTGTAGTAAACGAACTTATTTCAGTATCTTAGTTTATAACTTCTAATTTTTTATTTTTATTTTACCTTTATCACTTTTTCAGAATACTCATTATACCCCTAAACTTATTATAACATAAATCCTTAAATTTCTTCACTTGTTTGTGAATAATTTTATTTTATATTTTATCTTTAATTAAACTTTTTATCTTTCATTGAATATATATATATATATATATATATATATATATATATATATATATATATATAATAAAAATATATAAATATATTACATATAATAATTTAAAAAGTAAAACTGATGCGTTTATTTGTATTATTTTTGGGGATTATAAAATATATGTCTTTTTATTTTATTTTACATTTTTCAACTACTTTAACAACTACTTTTACCAAACACTTTTAAAATTTATTAAGTTAGCTTATAAGCTTCCAGCTATCAATTTTTAGCTAAAAATTATATTTTAAGCTTTTAAAAGTTAGTTGAAAGTTTATAAACTAATTTTTAACTAAAAATTGGAAACTATTAAATTTACTTATTAATTTATAAATATTTAGTAAAAGTAGCTATTAAAATAGTTGAAAAATGTAAAATGACTTAAAAAGATATATATTTTATAACTTCAAATTAATACTATATAAATATGTTATATATATAATATTTATTTTTATTTTATTTTATATATAATATATGTTAGATAAGGGTGTAATGATTATTTTTATAAAATAATAAAAATTAAAAAATATATAAAAATTATAATTTATAAATTACTAAAAATAATATTTTAAAATAAATTATAAATTATTAAAATAACTTATTTTATTAAATACTTATCACATATTTATAAACTATAAATACTGTAGCCGAATACCGACATAAGGGGCTCCCAATCGCAGGGACACATGTGAAGAGAGATGGGGCCTCGCAAACCACGTGGCGAGGGACCATTGACATATGCGATTCTGATTTAGATTCAGTTTATAGAATAATTTATGTCCTGTGGCCGTTTTTATTTTTTCTAATTCTCTCTGAGAGCCATTTTGACAATAATAATGAAGTAATTAAAATTAGCAAAGGTTAAAAAATTGAAAAATCACACATGGAGCCTCTATAAATGCAGGGTTTCTTTGGTTCAATGTCCCAACCAAATCGTAAGGCGCGGCATGCAAGTTGAATAGCCGATGCAGCAGAGAGGCAGAGGTCACAACCGAAGATCCAGGAGCTTCACTAGGTGTCGACTTGCCATAGAGGGTAGTTAGCTTCGGCTCCCTCTAATCTCTCTCTCTCTCTGTCTCTCATTCTCGTCTCGGCGGATTTCGCTTCTTCCTTTTGCATCCCTTCATTTTCCTTCTCGCATTCTCTGCAATGGCGTCGCTAGCGGCTCAAGGTATAATCCCGTCGTTCACTTTTATTTGGGTTTCTGGTTATTGGTTTTATTCCATGTGGAAATTTGTAATGTGATCCGAATTTGTCCATCCGTAGGTCTTGACGAGCGTCAGGTTCAGAAAACTTACTGGATAGAGCACTCAGTGGATTTGTCCGTTGAGGCGATGATGCTTGATTCTAAAGCATCGGATCTCGACAAAGAGGAGCGTCCCGAAGTGCGTATTTTCATTCTCTAACGTGTTTTAACCTTTTGCTTGATTGCATGCTTCGTTCAAGTATTTTTTTTAAATGATTCTATTATAATTGAAAGCAAAGCAGTAGATTCTTCACCCTTTTAAATCATTATTCTGTGATCTACTTTTTTTAATATTTAGTATGAGATGTGTTTGTGAAAGTATAATTAGAAAATTATAATATATATATTTTTTACAGTATAAGATTAATGTACGGTATCTTATAGATACTTAAAGAGTTAGTAATTGATAGAGCTTAATGGTACCGTGTGTTATATGTAGCCGACCCCACTTAGTGGCATAAGATTTGTTGTTGTTGTATAAGATTAATGTAAATTGTGATTTGCCCATGTGATTTGTTGGAAATCAATTTGTGTCCTGTGATCTAAAGCGTGTCAGTAACCCATGTGATTTGTTTCTTCACTCTAGTTATTAACAAATAATTAGGTAAATGTCTCGTCTTAAGGTTTGAAATTTGAAAAGGTTTTCTAACTACCAATTAAACCAATTGAAACTGAAGCTTTCAGTTTTAATAAAATTGTTCAAATTTAAGTGAAATAGATTTGTTTTAATATTAATTTGATTATTTAAATTGAAAAAATCAGTTGAGTAGTAACGAAACAGATTGCATGGAGGTTGAATGACACTAGTTAAATCATACGGGCAAATGATTCGGGCCAGATAAATTGTAATTTACTATTAAGATTTTTTTGCTTCATTCATCTATTAGTCACTCATTTTTTGAACTGTTTAATGGCAAGTTGATGGTTGTTATTCCCCCAATGAATTCTATATGTACTTGACCTACCTCCTGGAATTGTTACTTTTAACAGTGATGTCTTGCTTTTTAGACTAACTTTCTAGTGTACTTTTTTATGTTTTTGCTTTAAGTCTACATGTCACGTAGTTTCTTTGCAAATATGAAGATATTTAGTTGTGTTCACTCCTAAACATAATTTATATGACGTGCTGAAGATCTGTTTACTGTAATAGACAGGAGAAATGGTGAAAAGTACAGCATGTTTTCAATCTCAAGTAGATACTGTATTTTTTGTTGTTACTTTATTTTATTGTGGTGATGTGCTTTGTTTTTACTCATTTTAACAATTTCTTCCCTGCAATTTGGATGTTAATTTTTTTCCCTTTTTGGGAAGAGTAACCAATTCTTTGGTACATCACTGCTTTAGATCCATTATTATTACATGCTCATAAAACTTTCCTCTTTTTCCCGTAGTCATACTTGTAAATTGGTTATCATTGTGAATTAAAATTAGTATACAACTGGCTGAGTTTAGTTATCACTATGGAAAGCAGCATATGAGGCTTGCAAACCTATACATGTGCCTTTTGGTATCACTTGTAATTTTTTTTTTTTTCACTCCCCTTTCCTTTCCTATTCTCCTTGTTCTTTTCCCCCCTCTTTTGGTTGTCAGCGCCAGTGCTTTTGCAACTCAACTATTTTTATTCTCATAGGTACTCTCCTTACTACCGGCATATGAAGGAAAGTCAGTTATAGAACTTGGAGCAGGTATTGGACGATTTACAGGTGAATTGGCTCAGAAGGCTGGTCAGTTGCTTTCTGTGGACTTCATTGAGAGTGCAATAAAGAAGGTAACATCGATCTCCCGAAACTCTGAACATTGATAATTGATGTGTGTCAAACCAAATATTGTTGTTCTACCTGGTATGAGATTGTCTAAATCTTGCATATCACAAATTTTCTGCAGAATGAAAGCATTAATTCGCACCACAAGAATGTCAAGTTTTTGTGCGCTGATGTCACATCTCCAAACTTGCATATTTCTGAAGGATCAGCTGATCTGATTTTCTCAAATTGGTTGCTTATGTACCTTTCAGATCAAGAGGTAATAATCTGTTTATTATAGAGAATGGAAGTACAATTTTTTATGGTACTGTTATCATTTTGGGTCTGTTGAAGTTTGCAGAATTATTGAGTTATGGCTAATTGATTTAGGTAATAACCACTAGTATGTAAATTTCAAAACTACTTCTGTTGGAATATAATTTCTTTAGTTTAGCCTAGATTTCATTGTTATGATTTCTTTAATTCCTTCCCTCCTGGTTCTGTTCTTTTCCCTTTGCTATCAAATATCAATGACAATGAACTGTATCTATCCATTGCCTATTGGAGCATTTGAGATAGTTGAGGATTCTTGCATTAAGAGTTTAGAAATTAGAAGTAACTAAAACTAACAGGATTAGTTCTTCCAATTTATTTTTTTTCAATGATTGCATTTAACATCATCATTGATTCTATTTTGTCAATGTTTGTTGTATATGATTAGGAGAACTACTAATATTGCTTGCTTCCTTGTCCACTACTTTCTTTTCTTATGGCTCTCATTTTTCCTTGATGACTCAGGTTGAGAGTTTGGCTGGAAGGATGGTTAAATGGTTGAAAGTTGGGGGATATCTATTTTTCAGAGAATCTTGTTTCCACCAATCTGGAGATTCAAAGAGAAAATATAACCCAACTCATTATAGGGAACCCAGATTTTACACCAAGGTTTGTTCTTTAATGTAATTTGATCTTTCCTGCTTGGTCTATGTTGAAAGAAAAGAAGAAAAACTTGATGGAAAAAAAAAAGAGGGAGACATCTACCCATGGATCCTTTGGAGTGTTATGATTTGTATTTCAGACTGATTAACCTTCACAATAAATGAAGGGCCTTAAATGCATAAGTGAATCTGTTTAAAAGTAAACATGACCTTAAGCTCATAGGTTTCATTATCAACTTCTAATGCCGGTATCAAGTCTTAAAATCCATATGTAATATTCTTCTTGCAAATGCGGGTGAAGTATCTAGCACTCGTTGGATTAATAGTGGTGAGTTTATTTGACATGAATTGCCTGATTCCAATTATATAAGTTGAACATTCTTGGTTGTTAAAAAAGAGTACTTATTGGAAGTTATAACAGCTTACTTTGAACTGGATGGAAAGAATTTGCCTTGAAATATGCAATTCCCTGAAATGTTTTAGATCTTTGTGGCCACAGTTTCAATTTTTTTGTATTCAATTTTAGTTGCAATATGTTAATAAAATGTACAAATCCAATTCCAGTTCCCCTCCTCCCTTCTTTGGGTTCTGATTGGACACACGGTAGCAATATCAGTCTCTGTAACTAGGCACTTATTATTGGTTGTTACTTTTCTGAGTCAACTTGAAATCCATGAGGCGCTATCTGTATTTTATAAAGCAAATAGCACCTTATCTAAAACTTGCTTTTGGCTCCTCCTTGTTTTCTTCCAGGTATTTAAAGAGTGCCATATGAATGATGATTCTGGGAATTCCTATGAACTTTCTCTTGTTGGTTGTAAATGCATTGGAGCTTATGTGAGAAATAAGAAGAATCAAAACCAGGTAACAAGATGAGTTTTTTTTTTAAATCAAATTTTTGTCATCTTTGTTCTCAGTTAATTCATTTGACTGGCAGAATATGTTTTTAATACATCTGTCACGCAGATTTGCTGGACATGGCAAAAAGTTAGGTCACAAGATGATAGGGGATTCCAGCGGTTCTTAGATAGTGTTGAGTATAATCATAGGGGTATTTTACGATATGAGCGTGTTTATGGACAAGGCTTTGTGAGCACAGGAGGAATTGGTATGTCTTAATTTCCTCTGCCCCCATCATTGCCTTGGAATTCAATTGAGATTTTTTTTAGTTTCCTCAATTAAGATAGAAGTATGATTTTTCTCAACTGCCCACAAAAAGTAATCTCGCAAAATCATTACCTGGACCATCATGGGCTGGAGGAAAGTTTTGCTGGGTACTGACTGACGTGTAGTCGCTTAATTCATTCCACAATTTCTTAGATCTGATTGCACATTCTTTTCCTTTCAGACCTTATGGTTGATCGCCCTTAGATTATGAAGAATTTTAAGCCCTGTATTTCCAGTCTCTTATTCGGACAATGTTGTCTGTGTCACTAAATTTGTTCTAATTATGATAGTGTTTTGTTCTTGGACTGCTCAATACTATATCTGTTTATACTCTGGCATAATCTCTTTTTCTGAAGATTTTTTTTTACTGTATTTCTAATCAGAATATTGAGGTTCTTTGCAGATGTTTATATGGTTCTAACCTCTAAGGGTGCTTATTACTTGAGCAGAAACAACGAAAGAATTTGTGGCAAAGTTGGAACTAAAGCCTGGTCAGAAAGTACTAGACGTTGGTTGTGGTATTGGGGGAGGTGACATTTACATGGCTGAGAACTTTGATGTGGAGGTTGTTGGCATTGACCTCTCCATAAATATGATTTCTCTTGCTATTGAACGTGCTATTGGACTCAAATGCTCAGTTGAATTTGAATGTGCTGATTGCACTAAAAAGACATATCCTGAGAGGACATTTGATGTAATCTACACCCGCGATGCCATGTTACACATCCAGGTAGGGAACCTCTTATTCAAAAAACTCGATTTTAGCAATGTTAAGCTTTATAAAACGGAGTACATTGCTGTCATACACTTCACATCGCCTGCAAAATGAGCCAAAAAGAGTCTCTTTCCATAATATTAGGTTTTATATTGTATATCATCATCCTTTAGAGAACTCTGATAACTCTACATAGGTCTTTGACATTAAATTTATGGCTATCAGATAAATGGTACTTACTGTTCTAGATTTTAAGTTGGCTAATACACCCTTATTATGCAATTCTTTTGATACTTTAAATAATTTATTTGATATGCTCGAAGATTCTTTCATTTTACCCTAGCACTTACTTTCTGCAATCTGAGTTATTTCAGGATAAACAAACATTGCTCAAGTCATTTTACAAGTGGTTGAAGCCTGGAGGTAAACTTCTAATCACTGATTACTGTCAAAGTACCGGAGGTCAGTCGGTAGAATATGCTGAGTACATCAAGAAAGGAGGATATTATCTCCATGACATGAAAATTTATTGTCAGGTATGGTAGCCGGTTTATTAATGTCATCATCTTGCTTTTCTTTTTGCCTATTTGGTTCTGATTGAATTATTATTCCAATTAACATGTTTTAAATCATCTGTAGATGATCAAGAATGCTGGATTTGATGATGTCATTGCTGAGGACCAAACACATCTGGTTTGTCTGAATTTCTATTTACTTTGATTGACATTTACATTTCTGTCGTTCATCTAGAGCTCTAACAATATTTTTGCTTGTATGCTTCAGTTCATGAAAACTTTGCAGCTGGAGTTGAATGCCCTTGAGAAAAACAAGGACAACTTCATTTGTGACTTCTCCAATGTTGGTTTCTCCAGTTCCTATATGTCAAATTCATAGTTTGTGTGATGCTTATTTAGAGGGGTTTGTTTCCCTGTATTTTGACGCATTCATCACTTGACTTGTTTTTTCTTTTTCAGGACGAGTACGATGACATTGTTGAAAAATGGAAGGCAAAGAAGACCAGGGCTGCATCTGGTGAGCAGATATGGGGCTTATTCGTTGCGACAAAAAATTGATGATTCATGCTCATCACATTGCCTAGTGTTTTGTAATATCTAATATTAGTAGTGTGAGGATAGAGTTTCCCAAATGCTAGTTTGGATAATTATCGGATATTTTGCATCTTAGATTAAACTATGTCTATCATGTGTAGTAGTACAAGATAAACTAGAGTTGAACTTTGTATGCATGCCCTTTTATTCGAATTTGGTATTATTGCTTCTATGCTGAAAACTGGTTTCAATATCATCTTGGTTCATTTTTCTTCTCATCTCATCTCTGAAAGTGTCATTAAGCCAATGAATGACACATCTCGTTTTCTCTTCAATGCGAAACTGATTCATATTCTTTGCTCCAGCCTCAGCTAAATAGTTTGTATTCTTACATAAAAGCAATATAAATATCCTTTCATCCTCCTTCTTCCCCAACTTCACTCTACTCTGCATCCATGTTCTCATTTCTACACTTGACACTAGAATTAACAACGATTGAGAGAGAAGATAGAGCTATAATGTTTTCCCAGAGCTTCTAACTAACCACGTAACTTCTTCTTTTTGAAAAATCGTGGTTGGACTTCTCAAATTGTGCGGCGAATTGGCTAGAAACACAACGCATTTGTCTCATCGCTTGACAGAAAACCCGAGTAAAAAGTAGATTTATTAATCAACTGTTGATGCACACCTCTGAAATTGTTTGCTTTGCCAACTAATTTAGACAAGATCATCATACTATGGTAAGAGTCGATGAAAACGGTATTAATATTATGGAATGGGCAATTTAAAGTAAGGCGAAGGGGGGAAAAACACTGCTAGTTGTGAATAATGATCAAACCAAAAAGCTTGAACATTGACATACGTATTGGCATACTTTTTCTAAATTGACGTGCATCAAGTTATGCCACTGAACAAGTAAAATGGCAGAAAAACACAAAGTCATTGATTAAGTACTGATTGTAACATGCGAAATAGAAGATTGGGTGAACACCTTCAGCTTTCAGCGCTTCCATCCTCTTCTTCATAATCACCATCTTCATCGGCCGTGGCCTCCTGATACTGCTGATACTCAGCAACAAGGTCATTCATATTACTCTCTGCTTCAGTGAATTCCATCTCATCCATTCCTTCTCCAGTATACCAGTGCAAGAAGGCTTTCCTTCTGAACATGGCAGTGAACTGCTCACTCACTCTCCTGAACATCTCCTGTATGGAGGTTGAATTTCCAACAAAAGTCGAAGCCATGGCAAGGTCCTTGGGCGGGATGTCACAAACACTAGACTTAACATTATTGGGAATCCACTCAACAAAGTAGGATGAGTTCCTGTTCTGCACATTCAGCATCTGTTCGTCCACATCTTTTGTGCTCATTTTGCCTCTGAACATGGCTGACGCCGTCAAGTAACGCCCGTGGCGAGGGTCAGCTGCACACATCATGTTCTTGGCGTCCCACATTTGCTGTGTGAGTTCAGGCACAGTGAGTGCACGATACTGCTGTGATCCTCGAGATGTGAGAGGCGCAAAACCCACCATAAAGAAGTGAAGTCGTGGAAATGGGATCAAGTTCACAGCTAGCTTCCTGAGGTCTGAGTTGAGCTGACCCGGGAATCTCAAGCAACAAGTAACTCCACTCATAGTTGCTGATATCAAATGATTCAAATCTCCAACTGCAAGAAATTCAACTAGTTCAATACATAAAGAGCCTCATAAGTAACAAATATATATAAACATATGCTTACAGCTTGGTGTCGCGAGCTTGAGAGTCCTGAAGCAGATGTCATAGAGTGCTTCGTTGTCAAGGACCATACACTCATCAGCATTCTCCACCAACTGATGGACAGAGAGTGTGGCATTGTAAGGCTCAACCACCGTGTCTGACACTTTTGGAGAAGGAAAAACAGAGAAAGTAAGCATCATTCGGTCTGGGTATTCCTCTCTGATCTTCGAAATGAGCAGAGTTCCCATTCCAGAACCCGTTCCACCTCCAAGTGAATGGCACACTTGAAATCCTACATTCAAAAATCACAAACCAAAAAGGGGTTTCTGAATTTGGGTTTAAAAAGCGAAAGCTCTCAGAAAGCGCATGCATTTATGGTATGCACAAACCTTGCAAGCAGTCACAATTCTCGACGTCCTTCCTGACAACATCAAGAACAGAGTCAATAAGCTCGGCACCCTCAGTGTAATGGCCCTTAGCCCAGTTGTTTCCGGCACCGGACTGTCCGAAAACGAAGTTGTCTGGTCGGAAAATCTGGCCATACGGACCAGTACGTATGGCATCCATGGTTCCAGGCTCGAGGTCCATGAGCACTGCCCTTGGCACGAAACGACCACTGCTTGCTTCGTTGAAGTAGACATTGACTCTTTCGAGCTGAACCTCCGACTTCCCCACGTACTGACCTATGGGGTCTATGCCGTGCTCGTCGCAGACCACCTCCCAGAACTTCGATCCTATTTGGTTCCCACATTGCCCTCCCTGAATGTGAAGAATCTCCCTCATTTTCGCCTGACTCGCGAGGGGCAAATTCGGAACTAAATAGGTATTTTAACTGTCCCTCAAGAGTCTCACACCACTCACTGCACTCTCGGCAAGGGCTATGTAAGGAAGGCGAACGTCGTCGGTAGTTTTATATAATTCTGTAGGGCACAATTACATTAATGCCCTTGAGAATGGATGGTGACGATGAGAGACGGCGAGTGAGATCGGACGACGGAGGACTGCTTGTGTGGATTGAGATTGACACAAACAAAACGTGTCTGTTAGTGTAGAGTCCATCAATAACTGCCATTTGTAGTTTGTAAATGTTGGCATTCATCCTGGCCGGCTTCACTGGCTGGTCTTCATATTAAATTACCACTCTTTTCTTTTTCTTAATCTGTTTTTTTTAAATAAAGGTTTACAAAAAAAGGTAAATATTGGGCCAAGCCTAATATATTTTTCAATAATCAAATATTATTTTATTGGTTCTTTATATTAATACCATTCAATTCATTAATCTCTCTCCCTTCTTCAACTTCAGTCAGGTTAGTTTTTGTCAAAATGATTTGTTATGCGATGGAATTGCTTCAGTTTGTTGGTGTAGAAATTATTGGAGAAAATCATCAGTTTTATAGAGAAGCTTATGAAATAAAAATGTAGGAAATCCTCAATAGTAGATCTTTTCATGTTTGTGTCAGGAACATGATTTTTCTTGTTCTTAATCGTAATCTTTTATTTTAAATTGTCAGATTAAAGCAAAAAATATCTCATGGGGGCTAACTTTTTTATTTTTAAATTTTTTTTCTTTAATTAAAACTATTTAATCTAAAATGAATGGTTATAATAATAACATAATAGTCATATTCTCACCATAAATATAAGAGAATCTGGATTCGAAATTCCTCTTCACCTCAAGTCTAGAAATCACATCTCATTCGTCTATAAATTTATGCAAGAATCTATAGACTTCTCGAATATTTTTGAATTTTTCCCCATAGGGAGGCTTGGTTCTTTCCATATTAACAAGGCTTAGTTTACCAACATGACTAGAACCTAATCCAAAAGAAAAAAAATTGGAGAATTTCTCATGTCTTCTTATCACCTCCATATATATATTTGGGAAAATTATTTTTATAGGATAATTAATATACAGGAGATTTTCGATTTCCTTCATCATTTCCTGTGTCGGATTCTTTTTTCTTTTTTACTAACATAGGGTATGCACTTCTTCATGTCTACATTTTTTGTCCACCAGTAAATTTGACAGAAGTAGAATGGAAAAAAAAAAGACAGTAGATGAAAAACTAACATAAATTTTCATTATTTGAAGGATATCAATGAAAATATAAAAAATAACTAAAACAACGAAACAAATTAAAATAGTAGCCTGACTTAAAAAATTCAGGTAAGTTTCACCATATTTAAAATTGTCCATTTGCCATGCCTGAACAAATTAATTACTTATTGATCTGGTCAAACAATTACTCAAGTTGAGCGATGCTAAGTATTTTTCAAGACGAATGGTACCTTTAATGTGTTCTGAAACTTGTATATTATATATATATATATATATATATATATATATATATATATATATATAATTGCAACCAAACTGTAATGAAGCTTGACTTCTCTAATTTTTATTTCGGTTTGATTTGACCGGGGTAGGCTAAGCACATTAATTTTGGCGTATGGGCAACTATCGAAGTTTGCCAAATTAAACGATGATTTTATTTTTTGTTTTACTAATAATATTCTTCTATATCATATGATGAAAAATTAGTTTCTTTTAGAGCAAATGGTAAAATCTTCATAAGTTAACAATTTTAAGCTCTTGTTTTTATAACTGGATCGAATTGATCAGTTTAACTAGTCAAATTAGGCATTACACTATGGTTCGATTTGAAAAACACTCAAAATCAGTCATCCAAGAAACCGGTCAAATTCAATAAATAACGAGATTTAATTGACCGATTTATACAAAACTGAATCGGTTGAAGTTGGACCGTCTTTAACTTGGAACATTTTAAGCAAAACAAAGCAATCTTGGATTCGAACATGCACAACAGAAAAAGTCAGAGATGTTGTCTGTCGCGCGTGCTACTATACTGATTCAACATTATATGTCAAAATATTTTATATATAGCAACCAAAATGGTACTTGAGTAAACAAATTATATTATTATTTAGTGTAAAATAAATTTAAATAATACAAAAATTAAAAAAAATTTGCAATAAATGGTATAATATAATATATAATTAAAAACAACTATCAAGTGTTTAAAAATAAATCATTTATATTTTTATCATTGAAATTTTTAAATTTAATTATTAAAAAATATTATGTTATAAATATATAAAATATATTTAACAATATTTTTTTAATAATATTTTAATTTAACCAGTTTAACAGTGGTTCAACCATTAAACTATAAACCAATCACCTTTCTAGTTCAATGATCAATTCAATTTTTAAAATAATAATTTTAAGAATTGAACATTAATTGATTATCTTATAAAGAATTAGTTTATTTCACTAAACTAAACACTCCATTACTTAATGTTGAATAAATTAAGCCATGATTACATCGAATATGGAGAGAGTCGAAATGCGAAGATTAAGCTTAATTGGACGACGGCCATTAGTGTCATGTGAGTGACCTTTTAATAAGATGGTGTCAGCATCTTTGTTGATGATATCAAGGGTGATGGTAGGACTTAAATGGCGATTTTTTTGTCAATATATACACTCCATTATACCCATTATCCTATTGGACGGTCACCAATAATTGATGTTTTAAAATCGGGATCAAATTGTTTGTGAATTAAACAACCATAATCTTTAGAAATTCTTATATCAACAAAGTTTGAATTGGATACTTATTTCGGAGACATTGAGACAAAACCAAACAAACTTGGTCTTGGACTTTCAAAAACATAATTGAAATGGGCATTACGTGTTAGAATAGGCAAGCCCTTTTGGCCCATGGATGTTTCAAAGCTCCCACCAAACAAGGGTTAATTGGATTACGTACTTCATGGAGTAAGAGTTTTTCTCTCTACATGTAGAGTTTCTTATTGAGTCCTGATCTCAGGAGTGGAAATGGAGATTGAGCAGAGGAACAAAGAAGTAGCAGACAAAGCAGAGGACCAAACCATTACTGAGTTCGAAGAAAATCACTTTGCAACTGAAGCAATCAAAAAGGCTCTTTTGAGAAAAATAATATCGGAGAAGCTATTCAACAAGAAGGTAGTCAAAGGAATGATTAAAAATAACTGGGGAGATCCTGAGGGGCTTACTATTCAACTTTACAAATCCTGATGCACCAAGCAAGATCCTTGATGACTCTCCCTGGAACATATTGGGACATGTACTGGTTTTCAAACAATGCAATGCAGGAAATTGAATACTTACACACCCCATATTGGGTCCAAATCCACAGCATGCCACTGGAGCTATTTTCAAAGCATAATGCAATCCGAGTTGGTGATAAGATAGGAGATGTCTTAGAGGTCGAGGACCCATTCCGTGGAACTACAATCACTAGAAGATTCCTAAGGGTAAGAGTTTCAATTAACATCACTAAACCATTGATTGCAAGATTTTGGCTACAACGGAATACTCTCCAAAAAAATATGGATTCAGATGCTTTACGAGAAGCTTAGGGACTATTGCTATAACTGCGGCTGCTTGAGTGATGATTAGCAGTCGTGTAAACAGAAGAAGGTTATGAATGCTTCAGATGCCAGCAAACCGACGTTTGGACCATGGTTGGAAGTTTCGGTATTGAGGAAACTATCAGCTCAACCAAAAAAGGTGGTGGTCAACGACAGAGAGATGATTGAAGAAAGAGAAACATCTCAGAAGGGCAGCGCTACCCAAAACTCAGATTTCAGAGATGAAAATAAAAAAAACCTCTACACCTCGGAGAAAGGAAAGGAAAGCGCTAATGACTTACACAAAAGAAGGGACGACAAGCAAGATAACGTCTCTGTAGAAGGATATATGCAGCGTGAAAATGGCAACTATGGCTCAAAGGAGGTACAGGGAGAAATTAAAAAAGTCACAAAGTCAAACCTTGAGTCACGTGAGAGACCCAAGGTCAATAGCTGTAAAACTGATATTCAAAAGTGTCTGGATCAAGAAAAAATCACATACAGCAACATGGGCCCACTTACAAATGAAAACTCAACCATTTCAGTATTACAAATACAAGGTGGGCGCAACAGCCCAGACCTCACTCCAGGCCCAACAAATCAAACTCCTTTCCATCAGCCCAAGACCCGTTACATTGAAAGTGATCTAGAGAAGAAGCAAATGCGCCCCCGACAGCAACCGATAAGAGATAACGGGCAGCAACTTCAAATTTGGCAGCCAAGAACATCAAACAAAGAGAAAATATCGCCCAATTACTAGGTTGAATTCCGTGGGGAAGGACAACATGACGTTGTAAATATGAAGAACAACACTGTAGAAGCTCTACTGGCCAATGAAATACTCAGAAGACTCAGTCTCAAAAGAGGGCAAATGAAAAATAATAACAATTTACTCATGCTGAATGAAGATGGCACAGATGAGAATCTGGATGAGATAGATATGCAAATTAATCAACTCAACAGCAGAAACAAAAAAATCAAGACTACAGCAAATAACATAGTGGATGTTCTTCAATTTTCTAACATGGCCGAGGAGGCGGGCCTTATCAAGCACCACCACTAAATATGTTGGAACTGTCGTGGAATTGAGGTTTCCTTGACAGTAAAGGAGCTTAAGGACCTCATCAACAAATTCAAGCCTAAATTGTAATACCCGTTAATTTTAGAATTTTATGATTGGCAGTATTACGATTTTTATAATAAAAATTTCTATTATTTTAATAGAAATACTTGGTCATTTTTAATTTTTCATATTTAATTTATTCTTTTTGAATATTATTTATGAAAATAGAGATAAATAATTGGACCAGATATTTTATTGCGAATAATATTTTTGAGAGTTGAGGAAAGACTAAAAGAAGAGGAAATTTCATAGAAATAGTGAGAGAAAGCAATCATGAGGCATAAAGGGAGTAGGGTACCTATGGGGTCCAAAGAGGGACTAAAGTGAAATGAGAAACTAGGGGGACATCTAAAGCGTGAGAAATATCCAAATTAGAGAAATTACGAATTTGTCACTATCAAAGTTAACTGGGAGTTGTCTGGGGGCAAAGTAGTAATTTCACCATGAACAGGTATATATAGGTGGGCCCACTCCTTTTCGTCATTTTTTTCACTTTCCTCTCTCTCTCTCTCTCTCTCTCTCTCTCTCTCTCTCTCTCCTCTTTTTCTCTCTTCCTTTTCTTTACCCCTCTCCACTCTAAATCCTCCAACCAGCATCGGTGAACCTTTCTTCGGTGGTGAGACAAGTCATTGGTGGCCAAAAAACGTAGAGAAGGCGCGGAATTGAGGTACAAATCTCGATTATCTGAACTTTTTTTTTCCTATTTTCTAGTTTTAAGAGTATTTGGGGTAAAATTGAGTTTGTGGCTTCGTTTCTTGGTTAAAATTGGGGGTTTTGGTGTCTAAATACTCCTTAGACAATAAGGAGGAGAACTTGTGGAAGAAATCATGAAAAACAGTAAAAATCTGGCTAGATCTGACCTAAAACCGAGGCCAAATTACATGGGTCATGATCGTGGTGCCCGAGCGCCACACTTCAGAAGGAAAATTGGGAAAAAGGCCTTGGCACCCAGGCACCAAATATGCTAATGTCATGCTGCAGTGTTTTCTTAGTCTATTTCCAAATGACCATAACTTTTTCATCAAAACTCTTTTTTTAGCAAACTTTATATAGTTGGAAAGTTCTTTGAGTCTAGTTTCTAATGGTATAAGTTTTATTTAGAAATTAATTACCAAATAAGAGTTATGACTTATGATCGAATGAGTGACCACAAGTCAGAATTAGTGATAAAAATTTTCCTCGTTTTATTTATTTATTGATTTTGGTTGATTCTAGATGACATGTGAGCTTCATTGGCTTGGTTTCTCAAAAACTCTTTCACGGTTAACATTATCGGCATCAAGATGAGTGGGTGACCTTACTACTTGTTTTTATTAAAAACTACACAGGTATAATATAAATCGGACTCACACTACGATTGAATTTAAATTCATTAAATTCCCTAGTTAGTGATATTAACTAGATTAGGGAATCTTCTTGCAATATTGGGAATTCTTTTATGAATTCCCTATGAGAAAGTTATGGTTGAATTATGTGGGTTGTGTTGTATTGTGTTTGTGTGTGAATTACATATGAAATGAACCTGTGTAGGAATGTGGATCCATGAGAGGGAACAAAGGAATGGACTTCTGGAATAAACCCATTGAGCACTAATAGTCTAAGGAAAAAATCTAGACTGGGTTTCAATATGGTAAGAGTGAGAAAAGAGCGAAAAATACATCACATATCATGCATTGCATATTCATACATGAGAGAGAATCAACTAGTAACCTATGAATGTGGATATTCTTAAGAAGAACGTCAAAAGCTGGGAACAGATGGGTGGACCTCTGAGACAAGCTCGTTGAGTAATTATTGTCCGAGAGAAAATTCTGGACTGGGACTCAACAAGGTATGCATGAAAAAGTGTGGGAAAACATAACATGTAATTGACTACATATTTATAATCTATGCATGGTTATATATGCTTGTATGTGTTTTGGATGTGATGTGGATTGCGAGAGTGTGGACTCGCAAAGAAATAGCACGTTATAGTCACATAATCAAGTATGCTTGTGTTTGTATTTTGTACATGCCTGTATGTGCTACATGTATTTATTTAAATTGTGATTATGATTCTAGCATTTGTACTTGTGCTTTATTTTATTGCATAGTCATTTACTCACTAAGTTTTTGATAAACTCACATTCTCTGTTATTATCTTTTTCAGATTTAGCAACAGAGGAGGATGGGAAACCACTAGCAGTTTGGCGGTTTTGGAGATATACTTCATTTTGTTAGAGGGTTTTTAAAGAACCAATTTTTAGGCTATATTCCAATAGAGACGTTTTGTAAACCTATAGGCCACCTAGGTCCTACTATTTTAGGAGTTTAATTAATTGGCTGCAATTTACTTTGCATTTTTATTGTAAATATTTTCTGATGTTATGGGAAATAAGAAAATATAATATGTAAATATATTTCCTTTGTAATTTTTATGTTAAGTCATATGTCTATTTTTTGGGGTGTTACAGAGACTAAGGCCAAGAGCAGTAAGATGAAAATTTTAATTAGGCGCTTAAATTTTGATGATTTGCATGCTATTGACTATAATGGTAAGTCAGGTGGTCTTTGTTTATTCTGGAAAAGAAATGTAAAAGTGGGAGTGATCTATAGTGATTGTAATGTTATCCACACATATGTTAACAATATTAATACAAATATAGGCTTCTATTATTCTTTTGATATGGTAATCCTATTAGTCAACATCAAAAAGTATTTTGAGAGAAGCTTCGGAGTTTCCATCCTTATAATCACTAACTGTGGATGTGCACAGGGGAATTTAATGAACTCTTACATCAGTCGGACACAAGTGGGATCAAAATGCATCCCAAGAATCAAATTCAGAATTTCAAAAATTTCCTTTCAAGCAAAAATATGGAAGAATTACTTAAAAAAAGTAGCAAATTCACTTGGTGCAACAATAGAGTTGTTGGTACTGTCCAAGAGAAGTTAGACAAATGTGTGGCTAATTAGGAAAGGAGAAAAAGCTTTCCTAATGCGTCTGTTACAACCCTGGCCCCTATCACTTCTAATCATAGCCCCTTCATTATAATTGCCTCTCCCTCAGAACACCAGAAGAAGAATTACTTTAAGTTTGAACCCTACTGGATAGAGCATGAAGATTTCAATACTATTATTGAACAAAGCTAAAAACAAGGGGAAACTAGTATTGAAAACAATCTGAAGTCAGTAACCACAAACCTTCAAATTTGGAGCAGAAACACCTTCAAGAGGGCAGACTTCAAGATCAAGGAGCTCAACCACAGTCTTCAAAAACTTCATGGACTTCCTTTTTCAAAAGTAAACATAGAGAAGAGATTCACATTGAAAAAAAAAGGTGAAAGACTTGTGGAACTACGAGGAAATGTATTAGGGAGCAAAAGCTAAGATAAATTGGTTGAGATGGGGAGATAGAAACTCAAAATTCTTCCAACTTCAAATATGCAGAGAACAACGTTTAATACTATACATAGAATTAAAGATTAAAATGGGAGATGGATAGAGGACAATGGAGAAATTATGACCATATTTAAAGACTCTTTCGAAGAGCTTTTTAGAGGAAACACTGGTGAAGATGAAGATATTGCTCTTCAATACATCCCAACCCTTATTTCTCCTCAAGATAACTCCATTATGTTACAAGAGGTCTACGAAAGTGAGGTCAAAAAAACAATCTTCTCCCTCGGTGCAACAAAAGTCCCCAG
Source organism: Biancaea sappan (assembly GCA_037074585.1). Taxonomy (NCBI): domain Eukaryota; kingdom Viridiplantae; phylum Streptophyta; class Magnoliopsida; order Fabales; family Fabaceae; genus Biancaea; species Biancaea sappan. Next base: position 12,225,223 of record CM073491.1, on the reverse strand, counting down.
TCTAGATGGCTTAAATAGAGTATTTTTTTTCAGAAGGCATGGAACATTGTGGCTCAGGACATCATAAAAATGGTCAGCAACTTCTTTCGAGAAGGAACTCTCCCAAGTAACATCAATGAAGCCCATATCACTCTTGTCTAAAAACTCCTACCTAGAAGAAATTTGTCATTATAGGCCAATCGATTGCTGTAATTTCTTAATGAAAATAATCATAAGAATTATGGCATTGAGGATGAAGCCGTTAATGAGCAAAATCATAGTTACTAATCAAAGTGCCTTCATAGAAGGTCGTCAAATTCAAGATAACCTCATTAACACGAAGCTCTAAAGAAAAGAAGGAAAAAAAAGAATAGTACATGGCCATAAAACTCAACATGAGCAAGGCTTTTGATAGAGTAAGCTAGTCTTTTTTGGAAAAAATTTTACTTAAGTTTAGGTTCAGTACCAAATGGATTGATTTGATTTTAAAAACTCTGAAGACCATCACATACTGACTCAAGATCAATGGGCAAGAGATGATTCCCTAAGGAGGTGTAAGACAAAGGGATCCTTTATGTCACATCCCAAAAATTGAACATGTGAAAAGATACTACTCATTTGTTAAAATTCTCAAACATACGTTATTTACATATGTTCTGTAAGGTTTTACATTTAACCTTAATCATTGATTCCACACGACAGAATTATATGCATCTGATAAGCAAATATAAGTATACATAATCTGATGTTTTTATCTCATCGCAAGCCTAGGAGACCTATAGTAAGTACAGAGCATTCCTAGTATCCACATCAATAAGTACTGGTATCCCACCAGACAGAAATAGAGGATAATTCCAAGGGGCTTCTATTCTTCAAACGGATACTCTTCTTCTTTGTTTTCTGTATCTGAAAAGATAATGATAGGGAGCGTGAGTTTATTTAAAAACTCAGTAAGTAAATAACTGTACTATATAAAATATCAAAAGTACAAATACCACATTTACTCATATAATTAATTGTCTTATACATCGAGTAGTATGAGACTCTAACCCTTTCAAACTCATGAATAAGATTTCATAGATATACACCGAGTAGTATGGGACTCTAACCCTTTCAAACTCGTGGATAAGATCTCATAGGTATACACCGAGTAGTATGGGACTCTAACCCTTTCAAACTCGTGAATAAGTTCTCATAGATATACACCGAGTAGTATGAGACTCTAACCCTTTCAAACTCGTATTTACAATTTCATCTATTTACACCGAGTAATATGGGACTCTAACCCTTTCAAACTCGTGTATAGTTTTTCATCGTTATGCACTGAGTAGTTTGGGACTTTAACCCTTTCAAACTCATGTGTTAGGTCTCGTAGATCTTTACTCATTAATAAGATAGTGAGAACTTCTCACATAGTACAATTTCCATGAAATAAAATTATTTATACATACGCTTATTCCTTTGAATTTCTGTAAAAAATATATCAATCATCATATACTGTCATATGAAAAATTGATCAATTAATATCCAAATAATATTGTAAATGGGACTTATATTGTACTTTGACTAGTAATATCAAATTAGCTTCGCAAGGTTATTCACTCACCTTGATGTTTGTCCAAGTTTACCTTGTTCCACACTAGAATTTGTGTAGGAAAATTTCCTAGTAAAATATATTACAAGGAAACATAAGAAAGGAAACAAAATCACGAAAATACGCAAAATTTTCTGACTGCTACAGTAACGGTTCGCTACGTAACGGTTTGCTACAGTGCCGGTTCACTACAGTAACGTTGACTGCTACAGTACTGTTGACTGCCGACACTACAGTACTGCTACAGTACTCGAAAAAAAATTTCCAGATTTTCCTGAAATTTCTGGTCGCTACAGTAACTCGGTTTTTGCAGAAATTTCTAACAATTTCATCCTTTCCTTTCTTGTTTCAAAACCAGAATTTCAACTCTTTTAACCGATTATAACTCAAATATAACTTCTAAAACAACTGAGATTCATGAATTATCATCAAAATCTTCAAGAACAAAACCTCCTCTGATCTTCTACATAAACTGAAATTTGAGGAAAATAATGAGATTAAAGCTTACCTTTGATCCTTACAAAGCTTTTGAACCGAACAAATAATCAAAACTCTGAAGATCAAGGAAAGGATTTGAGAAGAGGATGAAGAAAACGAGAGAAAGCGAACTTCAGTCTTCCTTCGGTTGAGTGAGAAATGAGGGGGGTTACTATTGAAGCTTTATATTAAATATTTCTAATGGGTTATTGAATAACCCATGGGTATCCATAACCCAACATCCAAACCCATCCAGTCAATTTACAATAAATGGACTAATTGACCATTCTTAAACCATTTTTTCATGAATTTCACCATTCTTAGAATATATCCCACATGGTGCAAATATTTAGTCCAGTCATTTAACTCAATTTTCATAAATAATATTCAAAGAGAACAATTAAATATGAAAATTAAAAATGACCAAAATAAATAACTAAAGTAATGTTGTAGAATTCTAAAATACTCTTAAGCGAATTATATTCCGAAATTAACGGGTATTACATTCTACCCCCCTTAAAAGAATTCGGTCCTCCAAATTAAAATCTTACCTCAAGTTTCAAACAAATGTGGATATTTTTTCCACATTTCATTTTCTGCCTCCCACGTAGCTTCCTCGCGAGAATGATTTCTCCAAAGAACCTTGACAGTAGGAATTTCTTTAGTATGCAATTTCTTGACTTTTCTATCAAGGATAGCTACTGGAACCTCTTCGTAGGTGAGATTCGTAAGAAAACCATATCACCTATTGCAAATTCAAGGTCACGTCGTCGGTTGTTCGCATAAGACTTCTGTCTACTCTGAGTAGTTAACAACTTCTCTCTGATCAGTTTAACTTTATTTATATCTTCCTGTATCATCTCAGGTCCCAGTATTTTGGTTTCACCAAATTCAAACCAACCTATAGGAGATCAACACCGTCTCCCATATAAACCCTCAAAAGGTGCCATCTGGATACTGGCTTGGTAACTGTTATTATAAGCAAATTCAATAAGAGGCAAATGATCTTCCCAACTTCCACTGAAATCCATCACACAAGCTCTTAGCATATCCTCTAAAGTCTGAATTGTCCTTTCAGACTGTCCATCAGTTTGAGGATGGAATGCTGTGCTAAGATTCACTTTGGTACCCAAAGCCTCTTGAAAAACTTTCCAGAACCGAGAGGTAAACTGAGGTCCTCGGTCTGATATAATGGATATTGGTACACCATGAAGTTTTACTATTTCTTTAACATAAAGTCGAGCAAGTTTTGCTACACTGAAAGTGGTATGAACAAGAAGAAAATATGCTGACTTAGTAAGTCGATCCACTATGACCCATATTGAGTCATTTCCTTTTGTTGACCGGGGTAAACCTACTACAAAATCCATAGTGATTCTTTCCCATTTCCATTCGGGAATATCTAGTTTTTGCATCAAACCAGGTGGTCGTCGATGTTCAGCTTTAACTTGCTGACAAGTCAAACATCGAGCTACAAAGTCAGTCACATCTCGCTTCATGTCCTCCCACCAGTAAACTTGTTTCAAGTCCTGATACATTTTCACAGCACCAGGGTGTACAACGTATGGCGAACCATGAGCTTTCATTAAGATTTCATGTTTCAAAGATTCAATGTTGGGGACACAAAGTCTTCCATTAAATCATAAGACTCCTTCTTCATCTACCAAGAAACTTGGTGCTAGACCTTGCCTTGCCTTATCTCTGATTTTGACCATATCAATGTCATTTTCTAAAGTTACTTTTACTTTTTCAACAAGGGATGATCTAACTGTTAAATGAGCCAGAAATGTACCTGACTCAGTGATCTCAAAGAATACTCCATCAGCTTTTAATTCTTGTAGTTCATGTATTAAAGATCTCCTTATAGTGGCAATGTGAGCTAAACTTCCCATAGACTTTCGACTTAAAGCATCAGCCACTACATTTGCTTTACCAGGATGGTAAAGGATGGTACAATCATAATCTTTCAGAAGTTCCATCCACCTTCGTTGCCTTAGATTGAGATCTCTCTGCTCAAAAATGTACTTAAGGCTTTTGTGATCTGTAAAAATTTTACAAGTCTCCCCATACTAGTAATGTCTCCATATCTTTAGGGCAAACACTACAGCTGCCATTTCCAAATCATGAGTGGGGTAATTCAATTCATGCTTTTTAAGCTGACGTGAGCCATAAGCTATGACTTTACCATGTTGCATCAACACACACCCTAAGCCTATCTTTGAGGCATCACAGAATACAGAGTAACCCCCTGGTCTTGATGGTAGGATTAAGACTGGTGCAGAAGTTAAACACTCTTGCAATTGGGTGAAACTTTGCTCACATGAATCATCCCAAATGTATTTAACATTATTTCGAGTTAACTTATTTAATGGGAGAGCCGTCTTAGAGAAATCTTTGACAAAGCGACGGTAATACCCTGCTAAGCCAAGAAAACTACGTACTTCAGACACAGTTGTTGGTCTAGGCCATTGTTTTACTGCTTCAATTTTACTTGGATCTACATGAATACCTTCTTGGGAAATAACATGTTCCATCCATAATTCACATTTTGAGAGCTTTGCGTACAACTGATGCTCTCTGAAGGTCTGAAGCACTATTCTCAAATATTCAATATATTCTTCATGACTCTTTGAATATACCAAAATATCATCAATAAATACAATTACAAACTTATCAAGGAATGATTTGAACACTCTGTTCATTAAATCCATAAATGATGCTGGTGCATTTGTCAACCCAAAAGACATCACAAGAAACTCATAATGTCCATACCGTGTACGAAAAGCTGTCTTAGGTATATCATCGTTCTTAATTCGTAACTGATGATATCCAGACCTTAGATCAATCTTTGAGAAGTATTTTGCTCCTTGAAGCTGATCAAACAAATCATCTATCCTTGGTAAAGGATACTTATTGTTCACTGTGACTTTATTCAGCTGACGATAATCTATACATAATCTCATAAAACCATCTTTCTTTTTCACAAAAAGAACAGGAGCACCCCAAGGTGAAAAACTTGGGCGAATGAACCCTTTGTTCAACAAATCTTCCAATTGTTCTTTGAGTTCTTTTAGCTCAACAGGAGCCATACGATAAGGTGGAATAGAAATTGGTTGTGTGTCTGGGACCAAATCAATACTGAACTCAATATCTCTTTCTGGCGGTAATCCAGGTAAATCTTCTGGGAACACATTTGGGAATTCATTAACCACATGAATGTCTTCTAACTTCTGTTCTTTCTTTTCTAAATCTTTGATAAAAGCTAGAAATCCCTGACATCCCTTTCGCAACATACGCCGGGCACTTAACATAGATATCATGTTGCAAGGTACATCACTTCGATCTCCTTGAAACACAAAATTACTCCTCCCCGGCATATTAAAGGAAATAACTTTATCACGACAATTTATAGTAGCATGACAAGAAGATAGCCAGTTCATTCCTAAAATCACATCAAAATCTAACATATTGAGAATCATAAGATCTATCTCAGTTTCCATGCCTTCAACGATTATTTTACAAGAACGATAACATGTTTTAACCATCAAAGTCTCTCTCATTGGTGTGGAAACCAAGAATGGTTCTTTAAGAGTAATCGAATCAAATGCAAATCTCTTGGCAAATAGGGGCGACACATATGAGTGAGTAGAACCGGGATCAAAAAAAATACGTGCAGCAAAAGTATTAACAGATAATATACCTGTAACTACAGCATTGGATGTTTGAGCATCCTGTCGGGTTAGAGCATATACTCTTGCATTTTCTCTGCCAGCAGCTTGTTTTCCACGGTCACCTTGGCCTCTTCCAGAACCTCTTCCCATACTACCCCCTGTTGAAGGGGATGGTGTTTGAGTAATAGATTGTGGTCGAGGTGGCAAAGTAGACCCTTGACCTGGTCTTGTCATGAGCTGAGGGCACTCCCTTATAAAATGTCCTTTTTGTCCACAGTTAAAACAACCTGTACCAACAGTGTTTAACCTGCATTCCCCGAAGTGAAACTTTCCACATTCAGGACACTGAGGTTTCTTCCTTCTAGCTTGAGTACCTCCTCTACTATAAGAACTAAAACCACCTCTGCTCTCTGAATGAGGCTTAGCCACACTGGCTGTAGAATAAGATGACTTAGTAGGAGTGGCTGGAGTATGTTGTGATGCAGTAAAGGGTTTCAAAGTCCCTGAGTCTTCCCCTTGATCAAAAGATCTTCTATATCTAGCTTTCTTCTTTTGTCGATATTCTTCTTTATTCTTTGATTTCCTTACCATAACCAATCTGTAAAACTCCGTCCACATAACTGGCGGTGTGCCTTCAATTCTAACTTTCTTCCAGTTCCTCCACCATTTACCAGCCCTACCCTTTAACTGAAATGATGTGAATTCTACCTTTTGAGTAGGAGAACACCCTATAGCATCACAGATTGCTCCACAATCTTCAAGGAAACATTGTGGGTCCTCTTTGGGATTTTCCCCTGAAAAAGTAGGAGGCCTCATTTTCTGAAATTCAGACATTTTTACCTCCCTTACATTACCTCCTCCAGCTAACTGAGCTGGTGGTACAATTTCAGCTTCAACAATAGAAAGATCCACTGGCAGGTTAGCTTGTGCAGCTCGACCTCTCATTTCAGCCTCAAATCGGTCAAATCGTTCATTCATCAAATTAATCACATGTGCAATAGTTGCATTACTAATGTGAGCATCAGGTTCGACTCTCCTTGCTTGCTCACTAGTTGCGCCCTCAGTACTTTGAGCATGTAAACTATCACCACGGTTAGGATCATCTTGCACATGTACTGGTGGAATTATGGCCCTCCTTGGACCCATATGCTCATTATTATTAGAAGATCCTTCTGACATTGATCTGTCACAGATCTACACACATAACAAACAATTTTCTGACATAAACAAAATATCACTTACTAGCCCCACTAAGAAGTTATCTATAAAATGACGTTATACTCTACAAGGTCTTTTATGGAACCTAATCCTATGGTCATGCCGCGGCTCATGACAATAGGGAAGGGCCCACAAAGATCACTTTGCTCTGTACTCTATAGGGGACCTCTCAAACCTATCCTCTGATACCAAATTGTCACATCCCAAAAATTGAACATGTGAAAAGATACTACTCATTTGTTAAAATTCTCAAACATACGTTATTTACATATGTTCTGTAAGGTTTTACATTTAACCTTAATCATTAATTCCACACGACAGAATTATATGCATCTGATAAGCAAACATAAGTATACATAATCTGATGTTTTTATCTCATCGCAAGCCTAGGATACTCTTCTTCTTTGTTTTCTGTATCTGAAAAGATAATGATAGGGAGCGTGAGTTTATTTAAAAACTCAGTAAGTAAATAACTGTACTATATAAAATATCAAAAGTACAAATACCACATTTACTCATATAATTAATTGTCTTATACATCGAGTAGTATGAGACTCTAACCCTTTCAAACTCATGAATAAGATTTCATAGATATACATCGAGTAGTATGGGACTCTAACCCTTTCAAACTCGTGGATAAGATCTCATAGGTATACACCGAGTAGTATGGGACTCTAACCCTTTCAAACTCGTGAATAAGTTCTCATAGATATACACCGAGTAGTATGGGACTCTAACCGTTTCAAACTCGTATTTACAATTTCATCTATTTACACCGAGTAATATGGGACTCTAACGCTTTCAAACTCGTGTATAGTTTTTCATCGTTATGCAATGAGTAGTATGGGACTTTAACCCTTTCAAACTCATGTGTTAGATCCCGTAGATCTTTACTCATTAATAAGATAGTGAGAACTTTTCACATAGTACAATTTCCATGAAATAAAATCATTTATACATACGCTTATTCCTTTGAATTTCTGTAAAAAATATATCAATCATCATATACTGTCATATGAAAAATTGATCAATTAATATCTAAATAATATTGTAAATGGGACTTATATTGTACTTTGACTAGTAATATCAAATTAGCTTCGCAAGGTTATTCACTCACCTTGATGTTTGTCCAAGTTTACCTTGTTCCACACTAGAATTTGTGTAGGAAAATTTCCTAGTAAAATATATTACAAGGAAACATAAGAAAGGAAACAAAATCACGAAAATACGCAAAATTTTCTGACTGCTACAGTAACGGTTTGCTACATTAACGGTTCGCTACGTAACGGTTCGCTACAGTGCCGGTTCACTACAGTAACGTTGACTGCTACAGTACCGTTGACTGCCGACACTACAGTACTGCTACAGTAACTCGAAGAAAAATTTCCAGATTTTTTCGAAATTTCTGGTCGCTACAGTAACTCGGTTTTTGCAGAAGTTTTTGCAAAAATTTCTAACAATTTCATCCTTTCCTTTCTTGTTTCAAAACCAGAATTTCAACTCTTTTAACCGATTATAACTCAAATATAACTTCTAAAACAACTGAGATTCATGAATTATCATCAAAATCTTCAAGAACAAAACCTCCTCTGATCTTCTACATAAACTGAAATTTGAGGAAAATAATGAGATTAAAGCTTACCTTTGATCCTTACAAAGCTTTTGAACCGAACAAATAATCAAAACTCTGAAGATCAAGGAAAGGATTTGAGAAGAGGATGAAGAAAACGAGAGAAAGCGAACTTCAGTCTTCCTTCGGTTGAGTGAGAAATGAGGGGGGTTACTATTGAAGCTTTATATTAAATATTTCTAATGGGTTATTGAATAACCCATGGGTATCCATAACCCAACATCCAAACCCATCCAGTCAATTTACAATAAATGGACTAATTGACCATTTTTAAACCACTTTTTCATGAATTTCACCATTGTTAGAATATATCCCACATGGTGCAAATATTTAGTCCAGTCATTTAACTCAATTTTCATAAATAATATTCAAAGAGAACAATTAAATATGAAAATTAAAAATGACCAAAATAAATAACTAAAGTAATGTTGTAGAATTCTAAAATACTCTTAAGCGAATTATATTCCGAAATTAACGGGTATTACACTTTATCTCCCTATCTCTTTATAATTGCAACTGAGACGTTCTCTTCTCTTCTCACAAATGGGCTCAATAACAAAAGTATCTCACTCTCAAAATAATCCCCTAGCTTTAACCATATTTTCTTTGCAGATGATTCTATGCTATTGACTAAGGCAAGTTATCGAGATGCTTATGCAATCGTTAACATCTTAAATACCTATTCTAAGACCTCAGGACAATGGATAAATCTTCGCAAGTCAGGGATCATTTTTGGTAAAATCTACCCACACCACATCAAGCAAGAAATCTCTAGCATATTGGGCATCGTGGAGTGGGATAGACCTGGGAAATATCTTGGATTACCAGCTGATGGGGTCATTCAAAACAATATATGCTAAAAGAGATAGGTGATGGGGTCATCTAAAAAACCGAAGGCTAGAAAGAAAAGCTCTTAAGTTAAGTGGGAAAGGAAATTCTAATCAAAGAAGTTCTACAAATCATACCGACTTATTCTATGTCAATATGAAAATATCCTAAATCCCTTTGTAAAAGAATCTTTTCTCATCTAGCAAGATTTTGGTGGGCAAGTTCCAACAAAGCCAACAAGATGGGTTCACTAAATTAACTGGAACAACATGACATTCAGTGTAAAAAAAAAAGTAGAGGAATAGGTTTCAAAGAATTTAGCATTATGAATCAAGCTCTCTTAGCTAAACAGGCATAGAGATTGGTGATGTGATTTCCGGAGGGAAAACACTTAATCGATTTTCTGGATAGGTTGAAAGAAACAAACAAAGAAAACCAAATCACTCAATTGATAAGCCAAAGGGCACCACAACTAAGAGAAATGGGTTGATCTCGCCACACTCAAGAAAGAAAAACGTGAGTGATAAGAAATCTAGCTACTCTCGCCACTAACCCAAGTTAGATAAGAGAAAGAACTCAAGAATCCTCTTGAAAGCAAAAATGCCAATATCTCATATATGATTTAAGGATGGTTTAGAACATATGGCAAGGACCCTTTTTATAGAGGGTCTCCAAAACAAAAGGAAAAAAGACTCCAACTAATGCATTAAATGCATCAACTAAAAGTCAAGTAGTGTAGGCTAAATGTCAAAGACAATAAATGCATAGGTAGCTAAAAGTTAAAGACAAGAAATGCATAGGTAATAGACTACAACTATATTCAACAAATGCAACTAACCCACATGCAATCTTTTCACACTTCTTCCACTTTCAACAATGTGGTTAAGCCCAATCCAAGCCCTTTAGCCCTTGAACGAGTTAGAAGCCCAATTAAAGTGTTCTCCCTTTCTTGGGCTGCAATTAGTCCAAGCTCTTTAACCCTTGAACGAGTTAGAGGCCCAATTGAAGTGTTCTCCCTTTCTTGGGCTGCAATGGGGTTATCCTTGATTACATCATCCTCCCCTGGTTGAAATGGATTTGTCCTCAAATCCAAGTCCTCTTTATCTTCTAAGTACGGGGAAAGATCCCTCACATTGAAAGTAGTAGAAATAGCATAGTCTTCAGGCAAATTAATTTTGTATGCATTATCATTTACCTTGTCTATGATACGGAAAGGACCATCTGCCCTTGGCATTAATTTGGACTTCCTTTGGTTTGGAAATCTTTCTTTTCGAAGATGAACCCACACTAAATCTCCAGGACTTAATTGAACAAATTTTCTTCTCTTGTTGGCAGTCTTCTCATAGATGGAGTTCTTCTTCTCAATTTGCTATTTAATGTTTTCATGTAACTTCTTTATCATGTCTGTAATACCCATTATTTTTTTTAAGTTATAAGTATTCAAGAATGACGATAAATTTATTTTGGAGAAAATAAATTCCCTATCAGCTTAATTTTTGTATACTCGTTTGTGCATATTGTTGAAAGTATAAATTTTCAATTATAGATTCAATAAATTATGAGATATAATGAATAGTAGATGAAAACTGGTAAGTGAGACTGGTAGATGAAATAGTATAGGAGAATGGTAGATGAAAACTGGTAGATGAAATAGTATAGGAGAATGGTAGATGAAAACTGGTAAGTGAAACTGGTAGATGAAATAGTATAGGAGAATGGTAGATAGAATAGTAGCAAATAGTACCATAACTTCTCCTATAAATAGGCCCTTCCATTTCAATTCAAAACTCACACCTTCAGTTTCTCTTCTCTCCTTTCCTTAAAATTTCTCTTGCTCCGGCATTAAGGCTCTGAGATTCTAGGTCTTTCTTCCTTAGCCAAGATCCAAGGTAAGAATACTATGCCCCTTTTCTGTGCCATTCAGATTTTTTAAAAAAAAAGTTATTTTCTTAAGTATGCTCTGTGGTTGCGGCTTTGGCCGATCTTCCACATTAGAAAAACTGTCCTTAGCTACCTATATGTTGTTTTAATTCTCTGATTACCGAAATAGAATGTAAACTGTAAAGAATACATGTCTAGGAAAGTTCTGGCTAAGGAAAGACATGGTTGTTAAGTGTGTCCATTGGGACTCTCCACTCTTTCCTGAGAACTTACCTGGTGTACTCTTTTACAGATTGTATTCTCTATTTCTCGTATAAATAGTAACCGTACGTATGAATAGTAACTGTACGTATAAATAGTAACTATACATATAAATGAATAGTAACTATATATAAATAGTATTTATATGTATTTTTGAATAGTACATATATGTGTACATTTTTATATGTATTTTTGAATAGTACACGTACGTATACGTGATTATAAGTATTAAAGAATTATATTAATTGAATCCATTAAATGTAATTGTGTAGATTTAAAGAAGATATAGTAACTTGGATTTCAGGTGAGTAGCTAACCTACTTGGATACTTATTTAATTATATGAATAGTCTAAGTAATTTACATATTCAGAGTATATCTACTATTATCTTTGACTGAATATTTCAATTAATATGAATATGGCTGTGTGCCGAATATGATTATGGTCATATGCTATGGCTGTGTGCCGAATGTTAATATGGCTGTGTGCCGAATATGATTATGGTCATATGTTATGGTTGTGTGCCGAATGTGAAGATGGCTGTGTGCCGAATATGAATATGGCTGTGTGCCAAATATGATTATGGTCATATGCTATGGCTGTATGTCAAATGTGGAGATAGCTGTGTGCCGAATATGATTATGGTCATATTCTATGGCTGTTTGTCGATTATGAGTATGATATGATTTTACTTATGTATTTTACACATATACTTGTGTATTAATCACTTGATGATTATCTGTAATTAAGTTTCTATCCTTGTAACGTTATCTATTCATTGAGATTATTATCTCATATTGCGGTGGATATATTTTTTTTCATGGTCCAGCTAGGGTGTTTGCTCTTACCAAACAAGACGCCCAAGCATCTAATGCTGTTGTCACAGGTATTTTGACCATTTACTCACATAAAGCTCATGTATTATTCGACCCTGGATCTACCCATTCATATGTATCTCCAAATTTTGTTAAATACATCCTTAAGAAACCGATAAGTTTAAAACAACCGTTTCTTGTGTCTACCCCTATGGGAGAAAGGGTTCTAATAGAGGAAAAGTATAAAGAGTGTAGTGTGGTTGTAGAAGGGCTAGAAACCGTGGCAGATCTTATGATCCTTGATATGATAGATTTTGATGTACTTTTAGGCATGGATTGGTTGGCTTCATGCCACGCAACCCTCGATTGTCATAGTAAATCCATAAAAATTTCTATGCCCGGAGAAGCCACATTTGTATTCCAGGGAGACCAAAGTAGGACATTGCATAACTTGATCTCCCTAATGAGCGCCCAACGATTATTGAGAAAAGGGTGCAGAGGGTTCTTAGCCTTCGTACAAGACGTAGAGAAGGAAAAGCTCAAACCTGAAGATGTGCCAATTGTGAGAGAGTTTTTAGACGTGTTTCCAGACGAATTACCAGGACTACCCCCGGATCGGGAAATTGAGTTCAATATAGATCTGGCACCAGAAACTCAACCTATCTCAATTCCACCTTACAGAATGGCACCAACTGAGCTGAAAGAACTCAAGGAACAACTGCAGGATCTTCTAGATAAGGGTTTCATAAGACCCAGTTATTCCCCGTGGGGTGCCCCTGTTCTCTTCGTAAAGAAGAAAGATGGATCAATGAGACTTTGCATTGATTACAGGCAACTGAATAGGGTCACTATAAAAAATAAGTACCCTCTGCCTCGTATAGATGATCTCTTTGATCAGTTGCAGGGAGCTAAGCATTTTTCTAAGGTTGACTTGAGGTCTGGTTATCACCAACTCAAAGTCAAAGAGGCAGATATACCCAAGACAGCATTTCGTACTAGGTATGGACATTACGAGTTCACAGTTATGTCTTTCGGACTAACAAATGCCCCGGCAGCTTTCATGGATCTCATGAACCGGGTATTTAAACCATACCTTGATCGATTTGTCATAGTATTTATAGATGATATATTAGTTTACTCAAGGAGCTCGGAGGAGCACGAGCAACATCTTCGTATGGCATTGCAGAAGTTGAGAGAACATCAACTTTATGTGAAGTTCTCAAAATGTGAGTTCTGGATTGACCGAGTAACCTTCTTAGGTCATGTGATTTCAAAAGATGGCATACAGGCGGACCTAAGCAAGGTTGAAGCGATCAAGATGTGGCCGAGACCTACTTCGGTAACAGAAATTTGGAGCTTCCTAGGATTGGCTGGTTATTACCGACGTTTCATCCAGGACTTTTCAAAGATAGCTGCCCCTCTCACACGGCTAACACGAAAGAATGTAAAGTATCAGTGGGATGATGAATGCAAGAAGAGTTTCTTACAACTTAAGCTGCGGTTGGTTACAGCGCCAGTACTTGTATTACCATCCGGACCAGGAGGGTTCACGGTATATTGTGACGCCTCTCGAATAGGACTTGGTTGTGTCCTTATGCAGAATGGTAAAGTGATAGCTTATGCCTCCAGACAACTCAAGAAACATGAACAGAATTACCCGACATATGACCTAGAAATGGCAGCGGTTGTGTTTGCACTTAAGATATGGCGACACTATCTCTATGGGGAAAAGTGTGAAATATTTACTGATCATAAGAGCCTTAAATATATCTTTGATCAGCGTGACCTTAATTTACGACAAAGGCACTAGATGGAATTGATGAAGGATTATGACTGCAATATCCTATACCACCCTGGAAAAGCAAATGTGGTAGCAGATGCCTTAAGTAGAAAATCCTCAGGTACTCTTGCACATATAACTGAGGTAAGAAAGCCCTTAGTACAGGAGTTACAAGAATTAGAGTCTCGTGGGGTATACTTTGAGATATCCAACTCTGGCATGTTCTTGGCTCACGTTAAGGCTAAATCTTCCTTATCCGACCATATTCGTCTATTTCAGAAGGATGACCCAGAATTGGCCAAGATCATGGACAAGGTATACAGTGGAGATACCCAAGAGTTTACACTTGATGACATAGGCACACTTTGGTTTAAAAATCGATTGTGTGTTCCTAATATGCCGGCTCTGAGGAGAGATATTATGGAGGAAGGACATAACACGGCATACACAGTTCACCATGGTATGGCCAAGATGTACCAAGACTTGAAACAAATTTACTGGTGGGATGGAATGAAGCGTGACGTGGCAGATTTTGTATCAAGATGTTTAACTTGTCAGCAAGTTAAAGCTGAACACCTGAGATCGGCAGGAAAACTTCAGCAAATTAAAATTCCTGAGTGGAAATGGGAAGATGTGATGATGGACTTCGTAGTAGGATTACCACATTCTTCTAGTGGCTATGATTCTATCTGGGTCATCGTTGACCGGTTATGTCACAGCCCAAAACTTACATGTGATATAAATATAAAATACCTAGGGTGTACCTCCGTGGTACCCCATAATCTCTGTGAACATTCTTAATATCCATAATTATGTGAATCATAAATATTCTAAGAAAGATATTTTGTATACATATTCAGAAAATGTTCAACCTTCAAACACTATACAGTACTATACAACCTCCCAAGCCTAGGTGACCTACTAGATTATAGAGCGTTTTCTAATCCTTACCAATTGTTTACCAGACAAAAGTGGAGTATATCCTTAAAGGCTATAAATTCTTCTCCTCAACCACTGTATCTGAAAAGATAATCATAGATAGTGTGAGTTTATCATAACTCAGTGAGTAAACAACTGTACATGAAAATATCATAAGCACAAACACCACATTTACTAATACAATCAATCTATCATTTATTGTAAATAATTATAGTATTACACTTGTCTGAATTTGCGTATGATTTCTTGGGTGATCAATCCCTCAATCACTTTGCATTATATGCCATAGATACTTGCACTGAGTGACTTGGGAATTTAACCCTCAAACTCTTGGTGCATAAGTTTTCACAGTTATACACTGAGTGGTATGGGACTCTAACCCTTTCAAACTCGTGCATAGGTCTTCACATTTATACACCGAGTAGTATGGGACTCTAACCCTTTCAAACTCGTGCATAGGTTTTCACAGTTATACACTGAGTAGTATGGGACTCTAACCCTTTCAAACTCGTGCATAGGTTTTCACATTTATACACCGAGTAGTATGGGACTCTAACCCTTTCAAACTCGTGCATAGGTTTTCACAGTTATACACCAAGTAGTATGAGACTCTAACCCTTTCAAACTCATGTATTAGATCTCGTAGATCTTTTGCTCATCAATAAAATAGTGACAATTTATCACAATATAATTACTATGAAATAAATGAATTTACACATACTTTTATTCCCTTGAATGTCTATCATCAACCATAACAATCATCATATATTATCAACAGCGAGATTGATTATTTCTCACTTCAATAATGTTATAAACAAGACTTGTATTGTACTTTATCTAATAAGATCACATTAGTCCAGTAAGGTTATTCTCTTACAAAATGTTCCAATTTATTCAAGGAACAATCACATCTAGTTCTTTAGTCAACTAGAGAAATCAATTCTCAAAGGTAATAAAATACCTTCCAATGATATTGTACTTTTTCTCAACCTGAACACACACTGATAATCTTCTCAATTTCACAAATAACGCAAATGAGATTTATATTGTGCTTTGACTAATTTATTAAATTAATTTTGCAAGGTTGCCTACTCACCTGGATTCCACGCTCTCAGCGCTGCCACCTTGCGCCCCAAACATCCCTATTGTAACCAGGTAAAAACCATTAGGGTTACAAAATAGAGAAATTTCCTATCACTACTCTCGACCTTTACTCACATCTTAAGTCATAACTCCTAACCGGTAATAAATTTCTAAATGACATTTATACCATTGGAAACTAGACTCAAAGAGCTTTCCAACGATATAAAGTTTGCCCAAAACGGAGTCCGGATGAAGAAGTTATGACTGATTGAAAATAAGCTAAGGCTTTTCAGCATACCTAGCGCCTGGGCGCCAACACAAGCCTGGCGCCTGGGCGCCAAGCCCCTTTTCTTCCCAAAATCTTCTGAACCTTGGCGCCTGGGCGCCAGGATCGCGACCTTTCGCGATTCTTCTCGGTTTTGGCTCAGATCCGGCCAAATCTTCACCGTTTTCCATGATTTCTTCCATAGGATCTCACCCTTAATGTCTAAGGAGCATTTAGACACCAAAAACACCAATTTTAATCGAGAAACGAAGCCGGAATCTCGATTTTTACCCCAAACTTTCTGAAAACTATAAAATAGGGAAAAGCTTGAGAAATAGAAATTTCTACCTCAATTCCTTGCTTTCCCTACGTTGCTTGGCTCCTAGAGGCTCGCCCCATAGCCCAAGATCCACCCTCCAAGCCCGGTTGTGGAGTTGGAGTGTAGAGAGAGAAGGAGAGGAGAGAAAGTGAAGAGAGAGAGAGGAAAGGAGAAA
The DNA here is from genome assembly GCA_037074585.1 of Biancaea sappan. Taxonomy (NCBI): domain Eukaryota; kingdom Viridiplantae; phylum Streptophyta; class Magnoliopsida; order Fabales; family Fabaceae; genus Biancaea; species Biancaea sappan. The sequence continues at coordinate 12,208,308 of CM073491.1, read as the reverse complement.
ATGAAGAAAAATTAGGTGAGGCCGCCTATTTACTCGCCCGGGGTGAAATTATCACTTGCTCTTCAGTTGACCCTCAGTCAAGACTAGTAAAAGCAAATTCATAAAATCTCACCTCGGGTGATTCTAAATCCTAATTGCCCCACAATTTTCTTATTTCACTTTAGTCCCTCTCAGAGTCTCAAACTCCACTTTAACCTCGAATCCATCATCCTTTTGGTACCGGACTCATAATTCATTCCCATAAGCTCTATTCTTCTTATCAGGTTCCTACTTGGTCATTTCTCAAAAGTACTCCATACTTTCTTTTCTTTTCATTTTAGTCCTTGAGAATTTGTAAAATGTCCCAAATTAAAATTTTTGAAATTTCTATTTCCAAATTTCCTTCACTAATTCAAAAAGAACATTTCTCATGTAATTAAATTTTTCAATAAACTTCAAATAGACTTTAAATATTTATGAAAATTCTTGGGATATTATAGGTTAACTAAGACGGCCCAATTTATACCGGTTAAGACAACATATAGTGTGTCTAGACTGGCTGAGCTCTACATCAAAGAAGTTGTGAAGTTACATGGAGTTCCTTTGACGATTATCTCCGATTGTGGGCCACAATTCACGTCCCGATTTTGGAGAACTTTTCAGGAAGCCCTTGGCACCAGAGTAAACCTTAGCACGGCTTTTCACCCGCAGACTGACGGACAAACAGAGCGGACCATTCAGACTTTGGAAGACATGTTGAGGGCATGCATCCTTGACTTTGGTGGAAGCTGGGAAAAGCACCTTCCGCTAGTGGAGTTTGCCTACAACAACAGTTATCAATCAAGTATCAAGATGGCACCTTATGAGGCCTTGTATGGTCGCTGGTGTCGATCACCGATTGGATGGTTCGAGATGGGTGAGGTAAAAATCCTGGGACCCGATTTAGTGCAAGAAGCAATCACCAAGGTAAGAGTTATCCGAGAACGGATGTTAGCAGCCCAAAATAGGCAGAAAGCCTATGCTGACAATAGACGAAGAGACTTAGAGTTCATCATTGGAGACATGGTGTTTCTCAAGGTTTCACCCATGAAAGGCATAATGAGGTTTGGGAAGAAAGGGAAATTAAGCCCCAGGTATATTGGACCTTATGAGATCCTAGAGAGAATAGGCAATGTTGCCTACAAGCTAGCCTTACCCACAGAATTAGGGGGAATCCACCTCGTCTTCCATGTGTCTATGTTAAGGAAGTACCTTCCTGATCCTTCACACGTACTTCATCAAGATACCCTCCAATTAGATGAAGATTTGTCATACGAGGAAGTACCGATAGCTATCTTGGATAGCCAGATTAAGAAGCTCCGATCTAGAGAGATTCCATCGATAAAAGTACTGTAGCGGAATCAGACTCACGAGGAGGCCACATGGGAAGCCGAGGCTGATATACGAATTAGATACCCACATCTATTTGAATCTTCAAGGTAATTTAAATTCGGGGACCGAATTTTTTTTAAGGGGGTAGAATGTAATACCCATTATTTTTTTTAAGTTATAAGTATTCAAGAATTACGATAAATTTATTTTGGAGAAAATAAATTCCCTATTAGTTTAATTTTTGTATACTCGTTTGTGCATATTGTTGAAAGTATAAATTTTTAATTATAGATTCAATAAATTATGAGATATAATGAATAATAGATGAAAACTGGTAAGTGAGACTGGTAGATGAAATAGTATAGGAGAATGGTAGATGAAAACTGGTAAGTGAAACTGGTAGATGAAATAGTATAGGAGAATGGTAGATGAAAATTGGTAGATGAAATAGTATAGGAGAATGGTAGATGGAATAGTAGTAAATAGTACCATAACTTCTCCTATAAATAGGCCCTTCCATTTCAATTCAAAACTCACACCTTCAGTTTCTTTTCTCTCCTTTCCTCAAAATTTCTCTTGCTCCGGCATTAGGGCTTTGAGATTCTAGGTCTTTCTTCCTTAGCCTAGATCCAAGGTAAGAATACTATGCCCCTTTTCTGTGCCGTTCAGATTTTTTAAAAAAAAGTTATTTTCTTAGGTATGCTCTGTGGTTGCGGCTTTGGCCGATCTTCCATATCAGAAAAATTGTCCTTAGCTACCTATATGTTGTTTTAATTCTCTGATTACCGAAATAGAATGTAAACTGTGAAGAATACATGTCTAGGAAAGTTCTGGCTAAGGAAAGACATGGTTGTTAAGTGTGTCCATTGGGACTCTCCACTCTTTCCTGGGAACTTACCTGGTGTACTCTTTTACAGATTGTATTCTCTATTTCTCATATAAATAGTAACTGTACGTATGAATAGTAACCGTACGTATAAATAGTAACTATACGTATAAATGAATAGTAACTATATATAAATAGTATTTATATGTATTTTTGAATAGTACATATATGTGTACATTTTTATATGTATTTTTGAATAGTACACGTACGTATACGTGATTATAAGTATTAAAGAATTATATTAATTGAATCCATTAAATGTAATTGTGTAGATTTAAAGAAGATATAGTAACTTGGATTTCAGGTGAGTAGCTAACCTACTTGGACACTTATTTAATTATATGAATAGTCCAAGTAATTTACATATTCAGAGTATATCTACTATTATTTTTGACTGAATATTTCAATTAATATGAATATGGCTGTGTGCCGAATATGATTATGGTCATATGCTATGGCTGTGTGCCGAATGTGAATATGGCTGTGTGCCGAATATGATTATGGTCATATGTTATGGCTGTGTGCTGAATGTGAAGATGGCTGTGTGCCGAATATGAATATGGCTGTGTGCCAAATATGATTATGGTCATATGCTATGGCTGTATGCCAAATGTGGAGATAACTGTATGCCGAATATGATTATGGTCATATTCTATGGCTGTTTGTCGATTATGAGTATGATATGATTTTACTTATGTATTTTATACATATACTTGTGTATTAATCACTTGATGATTATCTGTAATTAAGTTTCTATCCTTGTAACGTTATCTATTCATTGAGATTATTATCTCATATTGTGGTGGATATATTTTTTTTCAGATCCTGAGGTTAACGAAAAACATCCGTCTGAGGAGTAGCGCAAGTTCAATATCCTAACCCTCTTTGCTTCAAGGGTTGGTGTTTATTTGAATTAAAGCTGTTTCTTCAGTTTTAAATTCTAGAAAGCTTTGCAGTCAAATAGGACATCTAGGAGGAAGTGGTTATTGTACATAATTATGTTATTACAGTATTTTAAGTTTATTGTATATTTTGTGAGATTATAGCTTATTAAATAAAAATCAGGGTGTTTAACTAAGATAAGTCTTTGTTATATTATTACTCTCACATTTTAGAATGATTATTATCTGAAGCTAAAAGCATAGGCTTACAACTAGAGAGTATCTCTTAGTTGTGCCGGTCACGTACCATTTTGAGGGTCGTGACAATGTCAGCCTTCATTTTTCCATCTATGCATTCTCGAGCTTCAAGTGGTAATGGTACTAAATCAAGTGGGCTCAATGGATTAAATCCATAAACTACTTCAAAAGGAGAGTGTTTAGTAGTACCATGTACACTTCTATTGTAAGCAAATTCAGCATAGGCCAAACATTCAATTCAAGTTTTTGCCAATGATAGTTCTTAGCAAAGTAGAAAGCGTTCGGTTCACCACTTCAGTTTGCCCATCTGTTTGTGGGTGACAGGCAGTACTAAAGAGCAACTTTGTTCCCAACTTCCTCCATAAAGTCTTCCAAAAGTAGCTAAGAAATTTGGCATCACGATCCAACACGATACTCTTTGGAATGCCATGAAGTCTAACAATTTCTTTGAAAAATAAATTGGCAATGTGCACAGCATCATCGGTCTTATGGAATGGGATAAAATGAGACATTTTTGAAAAACGATCAACAACAACCATGACCGAATCTTTACCTCTTTGTGTCCTTGGTAAGCCTAGCACGAAATCCATGCTAACATCAGTCCAAGGTTGATCTGGAACAGGTAGAGGTGTATAAAGTCCATGGGCTGCTTCCTTGCTCTTTGCTTTTTTGCAAACAATACACCTTTCAATCACATGATGCACATCTCTAATCATGTTAGGCCAATAAAAATGTTCTTTCAGCATCTCCAATGTCTTGGTTTCACCAAAATGCCCAGCCAATCCTCCTCCGTGAGCTTCTCGTGTAAGTAATTCCCTTATAGAACAATTTGGAATTACAAGCCTCCCCAAGCGAAATAAAAAACCTTCAGATCTATACAATCCCTTATATGTCATTTTCTCACAAGCGAGATAAATTTCAGTAAGTGTCGAATCTTCCATGTAATGGTCTTTAATAGATTCAAATCCCAACAATTTAGCATTCATCATGGAAATTAAGGCATATCTCCTTGATAAGGCATCTGCAACAATGTTGGTTTCTCCCTTCTTATACTTCAACACATAGGGAAAAACTTCAAGAAATTCCACCCACTTTGCATGTCTTCTGTTCAGCTTACTCTGACCTTTCAAGTGTTTGAGTGATTCATGGTCTGTGTGAATTACGAATTCTTTTGGTAATAAGTAGTGCTGCCATGTCTCAAGAGCTCTAATTAAAGAGTAGAACTCCTTATCATAGGTAGAGTAGTTAAGACTGGCTCCACTCAACTTCTCACTAAAATAAGCTATATGACGCCTTTCTTGAAGAAGTACAGCTCCAATTCCCACTCCACTAGCATCACATTCAATCTCAAAAGTCTTAGAAAAATTAGGCAAAGCCAATATGGGTGCATTGCACAATTTTTCTTTGACAAGCTCAAAACTTCGTTGGGCTGCATCACTCCATTTGAACTCCTTTCCTCCCTTAATACATTCAGTTATGGGTGCTAAAATGGTGCTGAAATCCCTTACAAATCTTCTATAGAAAGAGAAAGAGGCAAGCCCGTGAAAACTTCTTACTTCATATATGGTTCTTGGAACGGCCATTCTTTGATAGCTTTCACCTTTTCTTCATCAACTCCCACTCCTTGCTGAGATACTACAAAGCCAAGAAAAATCACATGGTCTTGACAAAAGTAGCATTTTTTTAGATTAGCATAGAGTTTCTCCTTTCGCAACACTTCCAAGACTTCCTTCAAATGTTGCACATGCTCCTCATAACTTTGACTGTAGATCAAAATATCATCGAAATATACAACAACAAATTTTTCAATGAAAGATCTAAGCACATGATTCATCAATCGCATAAATGTGCTAGGGGCATTAGATAGCCTAAATGGCATTACCATCCATTCGTAAAGTCCATGTTTTGTCTTGAAGGCTGTCTTCCACTCGTCTCCCTCTTTCATTCGGATTTGGTGATAGCCGCTCTTCAAGTCAATTTTTGAAAACACCTTGGAACCATTCAGCTCATCCAACATGTCATCCAATCTTGGAATTGGATAGCGGTATTTGATGGTAATCTTATTTATAGCACGACTGTCCACACACATTCTCATAGAGCCATCCTTTTTAGGGACTAATAATGTAGGCACAGAACAAGGGCTCATGGATTCCCTTACATAACCTTTTTCAATCAACTCATCAACTTGCCTTTTTAGCTCCTTAGCCTCATCTGGATTCATTCTGTATGCTGGCTTATTTGGTAAGGCAGCACCGGGCACCAAATCAATTTGATGCTCAATTCCTCTTACGGGTGGCAATCCCTTAGGTAGCTCATTCAGAAAGACATCTGCAAATTCTTCTATCAACTCCCTCACAAGCTTAGGAAGCTTTTCTGCAAGTTCTGGATTTAGCTCCTTGAGAATTAGCAATAATACAAAGTTTTCCCTTTTTATTGCCTTCTTTAACTCATTCTTAGAAGCAAAACAACTAGGCTTCTTCTCCTCGATTACATCCTCCTTTGGCTGTACTTGTATTGGCTTTAAGGGTGCCAACACAATTGTAATACCCATGAAAAATAAAATATAAATATTTATTTACAAACTACTGTTACTATTTCAGTATACGATACTATTTACTCATATAATACTATTTACGTATATGGTACTGTTCATTTATACAATCAAAATGTCAAGTACTAGATGTGGTTTGGTCTTAAGAGAAAACTAGGAAGAAGTTCGTAGGAGAAAATAACGTTTTATGGGTGAAAATACCCTCAGGGACTAAAATGAAAGGACTAATTGGAAAAGAAACTTAAAGGTTTAAGGTGAAAGGATAGTTTTTCCTTTAAGTTTCCAATAGTAATAACAGAAAAATTTTCCCTCGTACGCGTAAGGTGCACAGTAACTGCATTATTAGAAATGTCATTTTCATAAATAATAAATTGAATATTTTATTAGCGTATAATGTCAAATAGTACCCTTGACTTTTGCTATAAATAGGCCATTCCATTTCACTTCTAAACTCACACCTTCAACTTCTCTTCTTCTCTCCTTAAGTTTCTCTTGCTTCGACGCTAGGCCTCTAAGATTTTGGGCCTTTCCTTTTTGCTTAGGTAAGGATACTATGCCCTTTCTATGTCTTTCAAATTCTAGAAGTTATTTTCTTAAGTATGCTCTGTGGTTGCGGCTTTGGCCGATCTTTCACATAAGAAAAACTGTCCTTAGCTGTTTATATGTTATTTTGATTCTCTGATTAGCGAAATAGAATGTAAACTGTGAAGAATACATGTCTAGGAAAGTTCTGGCTAAGGAAAGATCTGGTTTTTAAGTGTGTCCATTGTGACCCTCTACTCTTTCTTGGAAACTTACCTGGTGTACTCTTTTACAGACGGTATTCTTTATTTCTGGTATACATAGTACCCGTACATATGAATAGTAACTATATGAATAGTAACCGTACATATGAATAGTATCCGTATGTAAAAATAATATTCATACGTATGAATAGTAACTGTATGTACGGATATTATTCGTATATATAAATAGTATCCGTATGTATGAATAGTGACCATATATATGAATAGTGATTGTATATATTAATAGTACCGTATGTATGAACAGTATCTGTATGAAAACAATCCTAACTTGTTTTCTCTAATCTTTCATGAAAATCTCTGTAGCGGAATACTAAAATTCATCTGTGTACTCTTGTCTGTAACGACTTAGAGAAGCGATATTCGTACGGAATCCAGGTGAGTGAAACGACCCCGTTTTAATAGAGTTTTAGCATTACTGGTGATAAAAAGTATGTCGTAGGACACTCCCAAGATTCATAGGGGGAAATTGGATTCAGAATAATGAATTTAAGGAGATAATTAATCCAGAAGTATGGATAAGATGAAACAAGTATTTCATGATGATGTGAAGTTTGAATCTTTTCAAAAACAGATTAATTGTTATCCTGATTTGTGGTTTATAAATCTATAATATAGTTATATACTATACCTGTTATATGGGATGAATATTATATTGTGCTTCTGATTATGATATGGAATAATGTACTATTGATTGTGATTGAGCGGGACAGTACCCCCTCTCACGGCAAGGCGGAAAACCCGGTTGAAAGGATGTCTTGACCAATGAGTGTGGAGACAACGATTCCCTCAGTAGGGATATAGCCCGGATTGGTGATAAATCCGTGAGGCGCCCTAGCTAAGAGGATGAGGTTGTGCGTCATGGCGGAAATATACATAATTAGTGAGCCGGCCTGTGTGCGCTCTGCGGGATATATTGCCATTGACGAGTACTAGTAACGTTTGTTGAATTGGATGAATTTTTATCTTCTTGTATGTAAGAGGATGATGTTGTGCGTCATGGCGGAAATATACATAATTGGTGAGCCGGCCTGTGTGCGCTCTACGGGATATATTGCCATTGACGAGTACTAGTAACGTTTGTTGAATTGGATGAATTTTTATCTTCTATCTATTGGTTGAGTATGAGCCTTTGGATATGCTTGGATGACTGGTAATGTATTTGGATTTTATTAACGCGAGGCCGATTCGCTCATTGAGTTTAAAAGCTCACACTGTTTGTACAACCTTTTTGTTCATATCAGGTTGCCAGCGAAGAATATCTGCTAGAGGAGTAGATCACTTTGGACCTTTCCGTTGTCGGGTAGACCCCTCTTTTGTTATAGATTATGTTGCTCTGTAATCGTCTAGGACATCTAGGTCAGGGGTTTGGCATTTGGTTTGTATGTCAGCAAAATAATGTATTTTATATTGAGAATCTATTATTATGTGCAAATCATCTCTATGAATTTCAAATAAGAAAATTTGATATATTTTCTTCAGGAATTGTTATTTTGATAATATAGAGATAATGACTAAACTCATAGGTAGAATTTATCGAAAGGCTTACAGTGATGGGATATTCATCATTGTGCCAGTCATGTGCCCAGAAAACAGGTCGTGACAACAATCTTCTTTTCATCCTTCTCAAAAGCGTAGGTGTTTTTGAAGCCATCATGTAGTGCTCTTCTATCAAATTGCCACGGCCTCCCAAGTAGAAGATGACTAGCATCCATAGGGACTATGTCACACAACACCTCATCTTTGTAATTCTTCCCTATAGAGAAAGGTACCTTTACTTGTTTGGTGACCTTCATCTCGCCATGATTATTTAGCCATTGCAACTTGTATGGACGGGGATGATTGATGATAGGTAGCTTCAATTTGCCAACCAAGGTGGTTGAAGCAACGTTAGTGCAGCTCCCACTATCAATTATCACGTTACAAACTTTGCCTCCGATAGTGCACCTTGTTTGAAAAATATTCTCCATTTGTTCTTCTTCTACTTTGGCTTGGATATTCAAGGCACGCCTAATAACCAAGGCAGCACCTTCATCAGCATACTCAACAACTTCTTCTTCGTCAAAATATTCTTCCTCTTCACATTCCTCCACAATATCTTCATCTTCACTCTCTATTTCCCCTTGTTTCTCCTTCAAGATCATCACTCTTCTATTAAGACATTCGGATGCTATATGACCATGACCTAAGCACTTGAAGCACTTAATGTCTCGGCTTCTTTTGGAGGGTTGGTTGTCTTCTCTCTTATCCTTCTCCTTAGAACTTTTAGATTTGTTCGGCTCTTTCTTCCATATCTCCTTATTACTCCCTTTGGTAGTGTTTGAGGTTTGGGAAAGTGTTTGGAAAGGTTTACTCCCTAATGGTTTAGACACTCCATTGGTTCTTCCATAAACTCTCTTTTTCTGTCTCTCCACCTTAATTGCCAATTTAATTACATCTTCTAAAAAGACATAATTCTGCAACTCTACTAAGTCAGCAACTTCTCTATTCAAACCACCAAGAAATCGAGCTATGGTTTGCTCTTGAGGTTCATTCAGCTCGCACCGAATCATCAAAGTTTCAAATTCTTTGACATAATCTTCAACACACATACCTCCTTGCCTCAAGCTTTGAAGCTTAAAATAAAGCTCTTGCTTGTAGTAATCAGGTACAAAACGCCTCTGCATGAGCCTTTTCATCAATCTCCAATTTCGAACTTCTTCCTCTCCATCTCTTCTTCGTTGATTCTTCAAATTTTCCCACCATAGATTCGCATAATCAGTGAATTCAAGGGCTGCAAGTCGGCATTTGGTAGCTTATGAATATTCTTGATATTCAAAAATCTTCTCTACTCGTTGCACCCACTCCAAGTATTCTTCAGGAGAACTTGTTCCCTTAAATGGAGGAATCTTCATTTTGATGTTGGCATCACGTTCCCTCTGCTGCCTTCTTTGCCTAGGTTGATCACCTTCTCCAGCTTCGGATTATTCTTTATGGTGTTCAACATAAGCTCCTCTTCTTGGTTGTTGTTGTTGTAGCTCCATAAATCTAGCCATTTGAGTGGTTAGTTGAGCTATTTGTTCTATCATTTCTTCTTGACCTCTTTGTAGGCCAACAATTTGAGCTTGTTGTAGGCTAAGCCCAAACGGAACTTCAGAACTATTTTCTCCTGTCATAGTGATTTGTAATTTGTTGGTTTGAGTTTGGTGAAGGGTAGGTTCACTCTCTAAGTGTTTACACTCGGATTAACAATGAACAGTAACGATGAATTTTTTCTTTTTTTTTTAAATAAAAAAGTTGGAATAAAATAGAACAACACAAGAATAGAAATAAAGATAAAGATGAACAGACTAGAAAATTAGCCTTCCATGTAGGTGGCAGATTACAAAACAAGGAAAACTAAGCCTTCCATATAGGTGGCAGAATAAAAAATAAGGAAAACTAAGCCTTACATGTAGGTGGCAAAACACAGAATAAAATGCAATAAAATTAAGCTCTCCACGAAGGGGCAAAATACAAAACAAATAATAGAACCTGAATTGAAATGGCTTTGATACCAATATGATGTGATTTCCAGAGGGAAAACACTTAATCGATTTTCTGGATAGGTTGAAAGAAACAAACAAAGAAAATCAAGTCACTCAATTGATAAGCCAAAGGGCGCCACAACTAAGAGAAATGGGTTGATCTCGTCACACTCAAGAAAAAAGAACGTGAGTGATAAGAAATCTAGCTACTCTCGCCACTAACCCAAGTTAGATAAGAGAAAGAACTCAAGAATCCTCTTGAAAGCAAAAATGCCAATATCTCATATATGATTCAAGGATAGTTTACAACATATGGCAAGGACCCTTTTTATAGAGGGTCTCCAAAACAAAAGGACAAAAGACTCCAACTAATGCATTAAATGCATCAACTAAAAGTCAAGTAGTGTAGGCTAAATGTCAAAGACAATAAATGCATAGGTAGCTAAAAGTCAAAGACAAGAAATGCATAGGTAATAGACTACAACTATATTCAACAAATGCAACTAACCCACATGTAATCTTTTCACACTTCTTCCACTTTCAACAATGTGGTTAAGCCCAATCCAAGCCCTTTAGCCCTTGAACGAGTTAGAGGCCCAATTGAAGTGTTCTCCCTTTCTTGGGCTGCAATGGGGTTATCCTTGATTACATCAATTGGTGACTAACCCATCTGCTTTCTGGGTACATATCTTAAAAGGTAAATACTTTACAAATGACAACTTTTGGAAAGCAAAGAAGAAGACAGGGTGTTCTTGGGCCTAGGATGGTATCTTAGAAGGGAGAGATCTACTTCTTAATCATGGTTTTTGGCAAGTAGAAGATGGTAAAAATATAAAATTCTTTAAGGACAAATGGATTAATAATGGGATAGTTTTAAAAAATCAAGTAGCGTTAGATGAAAAGGCAACTGTCAATAGCCTTATGAACCAACATTAAAGATCCTGGAATATTCAGAATGTCTTAAATTGCTTCCCCAAAAACACAACAGCAAAAATAATTGCTACTCCTATTCTCCCAGAAGGTGAACATGACCAGTTCATCTGGCCTTTCTCTAAGAGTATCCAAAATCGGGAGCTAGAATTTTCATCATTTCCCTAAAACATGATCGTGATCAGTGTGAACAGTGTGTCACCCACATTGCCACAAGCCTAGGTCTTTTCTCAAAAATAATCCTAACCATGTACACTTTATCTTATATAACCTATTTGATTACAGAGCATACTAGAGTAAATAACTTAAAAGTAAATAAAATTACCGTACCCTGAGCAATGGAGAGGTATCCTTGATCCATGTGACATCGTTCTAACATCTTTTTGTACCTGCAATTGTGAGGGAGTGAGTCCAATCCATGGACTCACCCAAACTAGCTCTACTCTACACAGACATGCAATATATACAAAAATATTATAATATGTCATGCATAAACACTCACATGTTCCTTTCTTATGAGTCTATGTTCTCACAAATGTCTTATTGAGTATTAACCATGAGACTTACCCTCCCAGCTTATCACTATTCAATAGCTTAATACCAGGGGTCTACGTCCCCCTAGGCTTGATCCCCCGAGAATCATCTACAAGGTTCCACTACTCAGCTTTGCCATGGGTCTACCTCCCATGGCAAGTTCTCATCCTCATACAACACAACACACATACATGTATTATATATATATATATATATATATATAATCACATATTAGTCCACACGCACTAATCAAATACACACATCACTTCTCATGGGTCTATGTTTCCATAGATCTACCTCTTAAGAGCTTCATCAATGTGGGTCTGTGTTCCCATAGATTATCACTCAAGAGCCCTATCACATAAGTCTACGTTTCCACGGATTGATTATCCATATCTTAAGGGTCACTTTGTCGGGGGTTTACGCTCCCTCGTACATCCCGATTACGGATTTTACTATATGGGTATGCATCCTTATATTTCTAGTTCTCAAGGCTTTATCAATGTGGGTCTGCGTTCCCACGAATTCTTCGTTGAGAGTTTTCGCAATGGTTTACATTCCCACAAAACCAATCATTTCCCCAATCACATCTACAATCAAATAAAACAAGTAAAACCCCTCACGTGCATAATTTACCAAAAGTTTATATATGACACCTATATGAAGTGGTAACACTTATACCATCTCCATCTGTGCCCTTAGGCCCCAATTATTCTCATCATGCATGTCAAACACATCATCATTCAACATATGTAACTCAGCATACAAATAAAAATAATTTTCACTCCTTTGTGCTAGTTCCTACTATGTCCATAGCAAAAATACATTTGGCACTCAATGGAAAATGGTAGTACTTATACCATTTTCATTTATACCCATGATTTCCAATGGGTTTATAATATATGCACTAGACATATTATTACCCAAGCACGAAAATTTAATTAAATTGCATTTATAAAAACAATAATAAATTAAATATGTATATAAACAATCAGAGAAGAGCTAGATCCCTTATCTCAACTCCAAGCTAGCCATTGCATCCCAAAAGATGTGAAAGATACATCAAAGAACTCATCCCTATAAGGCAACCATGTAAAAACATGTTAGAGTCACAAAATAGAAAAATTCTTGCAACTAATCCTGATCTTTGCTCACTCATTTGGTTATAACTCCTAAATGGTAAAGAATCTCGAAGGACTTTTCAACGATATCTCATTTGTTAAAAATGAAATCTGTATAAAAGAGCTATAACCATTTGAAAATGAAACTGAAAAAATGTCACGTCCCAAAATCTGAGCACTTGACCGGCACGGAAAGTGAATTTCATTTCACCTCCGTAAGCCTATCTTTCTCTTAAGCATCATATCATTCTTTTTTCATGCAACCAAACCGAGTTCTCTATATACATTACAGTCATTCACATTACATCACTGAATGAACCTACCAGATTACAGAGATTTCTAGTGTCACGACCCATTTTCTGGGTACATGACCGACACAATGATGAATATCCCATCACTGTAAGCCTTTCGATAAATTCTACCCATGAGTTAAATTATTAGTCATTATCTCTATATTATCAAAATAACAATTCCTGAAGAAAATATATCAAATTTTCTTATTTGAAATTCATAGAGATGATTTGCATGTAATAATATATTATCAATTTAAAATACATTATTATACTGACATACAAGCCAAATGCCAAACCCCTGAGCTAGATGTCCTAGACGATTACAGAGCAACATAATCTATAACAAAAGAGGGGCCTACCCGACAGCGGGAAGGTCCAAAGTGATCTACTCCTCTAGCGGATGTTCTTCGCTAGCAACCTGATCTGAACAAAAAAAATTGTACAGAGAGTGTGAGCTTTTAAACTCTGTGAGCGAATCGGCCTCGCGTTAATAAAATTCAAATACATTACCAGTCATGCAAGTATATCCGAAGGCTCATACTCAACCAATAAACATAGTTAGAAATTACATACAAGAAGATAAAAATTCATCCAATTCAACAAACGTTACTAGTACTCGTCAATGGCAATATATCCCGGAGAGCGCACACAGGCCAGCTCACCAATTCTGTATATTTTCGCCATGACGCACAACTAATTCAACAAACGTTACTAGTACTCGTCAATGGCAATATATCCCGGAGAGTGCACACAGGCCAACTCACCAATTATGTATATTTTCGCCATGACGCACAACCTCATCCTCTTATCTAGGGTGCGTCGCGGATTTATCACCAATCCGGGCTATATCCCTACTGAGGGAATCGTTGTCTCCACACTCATTGGTCAAGACACCCTTTCAACCGGGTTTTTCGCCTTGCCTTGAGAGGGGGTACTGTTCTTCTCAATCACAATCAATAGTACAATATTTCATATCATAATCAGAAATACAATATAATATTAATCCATATAACAGGTATAGTATATAACTATGTTATAGATTTATAAACCACAAATCAAGATAACCATTAAATTGTTTTTGAAAGATTCAAACTTCACATCATCATGAAATACTTGTTTCGTCTTATCCGTAGTTCTGGATTAATTATCTCCTTAAATTCGTCATTCTGAATCCAATTTCCCCCTATGAATCTTGGGAGTGTCCTACGACATACTTTTTATCACCAGTAAAGATAAAACTCTATTAAAACGGGGTCGTTTCACTCACCTGGATTTCGTACGAGTATCGCTTCTCTAAGCCGTTACAGACAAGAGTATTCAGGTGAATTTCAATGTTTTGCTACAGAGATTTTCATGAAAGATTAGAGAAAATACGTTAGGATTGTTTTCATATAGACACTATTCATACATACAATCACTATTCATATGTACGGTCACTATTCGTACGTACAATTACTATCTATACATACGAATACTATTTATACATATGGATACTATTCATACATACAGTTACTATTTATACGTACGAATACTGTTCATACATATGGCACTATTCATATATATACAGAGACTGTTTATACCAGAAATAGAGAATACAATCTGTAAAAGAGTACACCAGGTAAGCTCCCAAGAAAGAGTGGAGGGTCACAATGGACACACTTAAAAACCAGGTCTTTTCTTATCCAGAACTTTCCTAGACATGTATTCTTCACAGTTTACATCCTATTTCGGTAATCAGAAAATCAAAATAATATGTAAGAAGCTAAGGACAGTTTTTCTGATGTGGAAGATCAGCCAAAGCCGCAACCACAGAGCATACTTAAGAAAATAACTTCTAAAATTTGAAAGACATAGAAAGGGCATAGTATCCTTACCTAAGCTGAAAAGGAAAGGCCCAAAATCTCAAAGGCCTAGCATTGGAGTAAGAGAAACTTAAGGAGAGAAGAAGAGAAGTTGAAGGTGTGAGTTTAGAAGTGAAATGGAAGGGCCTATTTATAAGAAAAGTCAACGGTACTATTTATCACTATGCACTAATAAAATATTCAATTTACTATTCATGAAAATGACATTTCTAATAATGCAATTTACTGTGCAAAATGCGGAAAGCACGATGGCTTAGAATTGTTTTGTTACTATTTAAAAATTAAAGGGAAAACTATCCTTTCACCTTAAATCTTTAAGTTTCTTTTCAATTCAGTCCTTTCACTTTAGTCCCTGAGGGTATTTTTACACATAAAACGTCATTTTTTCCTACGAACTTCTTTCGAGTTTTCTCTTATGACCAAACCACATCTAGTACTTGACATTTCAATTGTATAAGTGAACAGTATCGTATACGTAAATAGTATTATATATGTAAACATTACCGTATACTAGCATAGTAATTATAATTTGTAAATACGCATGTATATTTTATTTTTCATGGGTATTACATCTAGATTTATACAACTTAGAATAAAACTTAACTATTATACCTTTATCCTGAACAAATGAAAAGGTAATCATGGACTAAGGATCCATAATTCCTTGTACCGATATTTACCTTCAGCTGTCAACTCTGAAAAAAATGTTAATAAGAGGGTATGAGCAAACCACGTGCCCAGTGAGCAGACAACACAACACTATGACAAAAAAATATCATGCATCATAATGATAACATGCAGCAATCATACGTAATCGATCATAATATAATATAATATAGTTCATAATACTTCACAACAATATCCAAGTAAATCAAATACATTTCAACATAATTTAAATAATTCACAATAGCAAACAGTGAAATTAATTTCACACATTTCCCGTACCAACCGAGTCGTCCAGGATACCTCTGGATCGTTGCCCGCAGCCCCCGCCGCATCCACCCTTATCGCTCCATGTATATTCTCCACCCTTATAGCTTCACATAAATTTCTCCATGGGGTGCACCACCATGCCTTTCCTTTCTAGTCAAACACAATCACAATCACATCTAAAAGCATCCTCAATCATAATCATGAGCCACATACACAACTCAGACATTTACAATTCAAGTCATAACATAATCAATATTATTCCAGCAACATAGCATGTATACAACATAACCCATAATATAAATCAATTATTCAACAATAACATACTTCAACTATCCGCATATAGATGAACTCAATAATCAGAGTATGACACATTTCAACTTAGTTTACATGCCATTCACAATCCATCATATAACCTCCATTCATGAGAAAATAAGAATCACCAGGAAAGTTCTACAATTGTTTATGTCTCATCGTCTCCTTCAAGCACAATATAATTTAAACATATAAATATATATATATATATATATATATATATATATATATATATATATATTTATGTCATCATCCTCTTCAAACTTGGATATACAACATATTTTCACTATGATGCATAAAGTCTATAACAAAGATATTTAATCATAGCAAGTATTAACCCACTTACCTGGATTTCATGATCTCGGCACTCCCACCTTGCACCTTGACCATTCCTATTGTAACCAGATAAAAACCATCAGGGTTACTGTAATACCCCGAGGATAAAAAAAATGATAATAAATTTCCTAGCATTCTTTTGTCATTGAGCCGAGAAAGAGAGTACAGCAGAAACCTTCCCCCATATCCGACAAAGAGAAAGAGATAGTTTTGGACCCTTCTCCCATTTCTTTTCTCGTAAACCTCTCCATAATTATCTGTTCCCATTATCTGTACCGTGGGTAGCCCTTCTCTGTCTCTCTTTACCCTTTTAGAACACGACAAGTAACAGCTTCGCATTCTCTTTACCCACAACGAACCCTAGAGGTTTTCACTCTATAGGCTTCAGAAGCGCCTTCCTTTCTCAATCTTTATCACGGCTTTCTACAATGACTGCTTCTGCTTCTCCCAATTCGTCCTTGGCCTTGGCCACGTCGCTAGTCAGAAGGGAACTCTTCACTGTTGGCTCTGCTATGTCTTCTCGCTACCTGGCCACTTTAACTGCTTCTTCGACCAATTGTTGCATCTGTAGGTGGGTAATCGGCAACAGAAAGCAATCTAGAGGATGGGTTGTGCTTAAAGGTGGAAGACACGAGGGAAACAAAGTATTTCTTGCAAAATCTGCCCTTCACTCTGATTCCAGGTTGCGTGTGGTCTTTGAGTGAAGAAGTGGAAGTTTCTTCTTCTAATCAGAATCTTTAGGGTTAGAATTGAGATTATGGCTGAAAAGAAAAAAAAGAGGAAGGTCGATGATGAGATAGAGAACCCGAGTGAGGAAAACAGAACATAGCAGAAATGATGATGAAGAAGAAAAAAAATCAGTCATCCAGGAGTTGGATTCTGTTCGATTCTACGGGCCAAGGTTCCATTCTCGATGTCGACAAGTATGCTATCGTGCATCGAGTTCAGATTCACGCCCGCAATCTTTGAATTCTCGATCCTCTGTTTTCCTACCGGTCGACGATATTGGGTCGAGAAACAAAAAAAAAGCTATTGTTCTTAATTGGAGTATATCAAAGCAATTATCACTGCTGACGAGGTCCTTATTCTGGATTAGATTTTTCGAAAATTGATAATCGCGTACTCTTTTCCTTCCTTCTTATATTGTGTTTGGGATTAAGGGCAAGGGGGATACTTGGTCCGACTACATCTTCGATGCCCTTCCTTACTTACAATGTTGACGAGCTTGGTTTATTCTCAATGGTATGTGGCAGTTTCATTTGCTCGGTATGTCTAAAGCAGATAAGCACGCAAGCAAGGACTAAATTTCTGGAGATGTATGTCGTTGAGAAGCCTTCTTCTCAAAGTAGGATAAAGCAAACAGATATTCCTTTCTTACATTATTCCAAACCAGTATCTTTAGCAGGGATGAATGTGCCTGAAATCCTGTACATGTTTTGCTATTTCGTTGAATCAGAAGTCAGACAGTGGGTGGTTTGAAACCCTTCTGAATATCCATGTTTAGAAGGGATAATATTTCTTCAATTGTACAGACTTTAGATAAAGTTTACAACTTGGATTGGCTCAGTAGTACTTCCAAGAATGAGTGCTCTGCAGCAGTTGGCTTAAAGTGGATGCTTAATTAGGCCTTTGATGAGTTCCTTGGCATTTATCCTCTGATTTGAGGTGTAGAATTTTAGCTCGGAATCGAGGTGAGAGATCCTACCTTACCTTATTTGCTTATTTAATGTATATATTAAAAGTATACTCTATATACAGAGGTGACATGAAATTCATGCATTTATGATATACAATGAAATGTGTAAATATAATTATGTTGTGAACTTTTCCTGAAATGGAATGCATATGGTTGCCTATGGTTGTGTAATGTGATTGTGTTTGATTTCGAAAGAAATGGAAGTGGAGTTTATGGGATCCCCTGGGATGAAACAGGGGTGGAATGAAATCACTATGGCCATGTGATATTGAATATGACATTCGTCCTTTTAAGGACAGGGTGAAATAAGGTTGGATTACAGATTTGTCCCGAGGGCATGGGTGAAATAAGGGAGGATGCGGCAGGGGCCGTGGGGCAACGGCCACTTATTGTGGACGGGACCCGAAAAATGTCTGGGAACTTGATTTGAAATTGTGTAAATTGTTTGAATTGTTTGAAATGTGATTTGGCTTGATATTAAATATCTTGTACACCAAAACTTAGAGGATTATACCGTTAGATCAATTATATATATCTGTATGTATATATGTATACCTATATTGTGTGTGAATTTGGTAGGATTCTCTCAAGTAGAAGCTGTTTTCAGTTTCAGGTATGGAGAACTTCCTAATTCGATGACGTTCACGCCAAGATTATTTTTTTTATTTGTTTAGGATAAAAGTTTAATGTTTAGTACTTATTCTAATGTATAAATCTAGAAAAGCTCTGTAATCGGGTAGGTTTGTTCAGCGACGTAATGTGTATAATTGTAACGTGTATGAGAAACTCAGTATAGCCATAATTTCTTAATTTTTTTTTTGTGAGAAGAGAAAGATAGGCTTACGGAGGTGAGGTGAAATTCACTTTCCGTGCCGGTCACGTGCTCAAATTTTGGGACGTGACAAGTTGGTATCAGAGCTTTGGGATTAGGTCTCCTACCGATTACAAAGCAAGGAAACCTTAGTGGGACCTCCTCTATCGTTGTGAACCCGGGCACAACTATAGAGAGATGGCTCTACTGAAGGTCCTGTAGGATGTTTTCATTTCCTTTCCCTCCGAGACTTGTCTTTGCTTAGGAATTATGTTTTTAGTTTTAGTTTTAGACAGATGTAGCTATACTTTTGAACTTGGTAAAGGAAATGTTGTTATTTGTTTTGATTCCGTTGTTGTCGGATCAAATTTTTATGTGATAAGTTTTACAAGCTAAATTCGTTATTGATTTTGTACGGTTGATTTATTTTATCTTTCTTTATTTTATTATTTTGTTTAGAGTACCGTCTAGTAAAAGAAACCACATGCATAAAAAAAACTGAAGGAGTACATTGCAAAAAAAAAAAATTTACTCATGTATGAGTAATCTAAAAGCGGGGTGGTCTTGGATTAGGAGAGTTGTATTGTATCATCACCCCTCGACCATTCCTTGGAGCGAGAGACAGAGCAATGTCGTGGAGGGTAGTGTAAATCCCATTCATACAATCAACACTTCTTTGTTGTTGATTGCAGAAGCACTGGGTAGACCAATAGAAGAACCTGTCTATTCTTGAAGTCATTTCTGCATGATTGCGTTTAATTAATTTCTCCAGGTCTCCTATCATCTTTTTCAGATTTTTCACCTCTTGCTCTAGACAGGCGATTTTGTCCTCCGAGGTATGGCCCGTGCTAGTCTCCTCAGCTTCCTCGTTTTTCTTTATTTTCTTCTCCTTCTGTTTCTCTTGAGACCCCTCGAAAAGTCTTTTGCCCTTGTCTTTGCCCAGACTTAAGTTTAAGTCGAGCTCTTCTTCCTTGTCCTCCACTGTGAGATCAATGTACTTCCTTGAGGCCATGATTTGGAAAATTTAAAAAAAAATTTTGTAAGAGTATGAGGCGAAAGGAATGCTGGGAGATTGTAAGCTCAGAGATGATTACTCTTTGTGGTGTGGTAACTGAGAACGCTGGGATGATTTTTATAGAAAAAAATTAAGACCTAGAGACAAAGAAGATATCTCTTCGCCGCACCGCTACACGCTTAACCTATGGATTTCTGCAAGCTGGAAGCCAGAAGTCTAGGGTAGGCGTGCACACTGATAGTGCGTTGCATTAATGCCAAAACCAAGAAAGTCAATATTCGGTGGATTTGCGGCCGATTTTACTTGGTTTTCCCATTTCCCCCGTTGGCATTTTCTGAAATTCAAGGAAGTCGACGATATAGCCATTAAAGATTGCCTTGGATGCTTTTATGATGAACTGAAATGCATTTCTCTGTTTTATTGTGTTGTTCTTGAGAGCCTTCAGTTGAGTATGATATACATAGCTGACTGAATCATGTATGTATGTTATTCACGCATAATGAGTGAAGGCTACGATCAAGGAGAATATGTGATGATCCTACATATACTCATAGAATGATATCATGATATGAGATTACACTATAAGACAAATATAGAGTGAAGAAATCATAGATTGGAACAGCGATTAGCCGAAATTTTTGAGGAAACTTTTGACTTATGTTAATTGCATTAAATTATATTTACTGTTTACCTGCATGTCCGACATTAATTGCTGGCATTGCGACGTATGTGATCTGTAAACCTCCTAGCGAGCGGCGTATAGGTTGAGGTGGCTTTAACTCGAGGGGCTTCGGGTTGTCTATAAATTTTGTACACCCGTTACCCCACTCATCACACCAAACCTCTTTCTTTCATTACATACTAATTTTTCAATATCCATTCCTTTCTCGTTTCAACTTCTTTCTGAAATCCCTAGAGCAATGGCCGATAATAAGTCTTTCAACTTGAATTTTGAGACTGGCAACGTAGAGCTTGATTTAAATCTAAGTCTCGGAAACAACAAAGGGAAGAGACCAGTAGACAAGTCACCAGAAATAAAGAAGAGAAAGAGAGATGTAATAGAGTTGGAGGAGGACAGTACTGCAACATCCTCAGAAAATAAGCTTGCATTCCTAGAGCGTAAGATCGAAAACCTGGAGCATAAGATAGAGATCCTGGAATACAAGACAGAGGACCAGAAGCGACTAATAAATTATCTCTTTGAAAACCAAGAGAAACTGATAAACCGTCGTTTCGGAGAACTAGCTAATCGAGTTGATAGACATTCAATGTTTGCAACTCAAAATTTTCGTGACCAACAAGCAAGGTGTATTGAATGTATGAACGGAGTAACTTCTGCTCTTCGCCAATTTTCTCAGGCACTTCCTCCAGAAACCCTTTCTAGGCTGCAACGATTAGCTTCCTCCTTAAGGTCTGAAGTACCTTCCTCTTCTAGACCTGGAGCACATTTTACATTTCAAAAGCCTTCTCGTCCTTAATGTATCTTATCTTTTGTTTGTACTTTAAGTTGATGTTTGATATAAGCTTCACTAAGCTTGTTGTCAGTAGGTTTTATACCAAAAATAAATTTTAAGTTTTCAGATCTTTTGTTGAGGTGATCCTTTTATTGAAGGAACTTGAAAAATGAGAATAAGTTGGACTTGTTATATTTCGTACTTGATTATGGAAATTCTAAAGCATAAGTATGATAATTCTTCTTAAGTTTTAGTGTAATAGAGAAATTCGGAGGACCGAATTTCTTAAGGGGGGAAGAATGTAATACCCCGAGGATAAAAAAAAATGATAATAAATTTCCTAGCATTCTTTTGTCATTGAGCCGAGAAAGAGAGTACAGCAGAAACCTTCCCCCATATCCGACAAAGAGAAAGAGATAGTTTTGGACCCTTCTCCCATTTCTTTTCTCGTAAACCTCTCCATAATTATCTGTTCCCATTATCTGTACCGTGGGTAGCCCTTCTCTGTCTCTCTTTACCCTTTTAGAACACGACAAGTAACAGCTTTGCATTCTCTTTACCCACAACGAACCCTAGAGGTTTTCACTCTATAGGCTCCAGAAGCGCCTTCCTCTCTCAATCTTTATCACGGCTTCCTACAATGACTGCTTCTGCTTCTCCCAATTCGTCCTTGGCCTTGGCCATGTCGCTAGTCAGAAGGGAACTCTTCACTGTTGGCTCTGCTATGTCTTCTCGCTACCTGGCCACTTTAACTGCTTCTTCGACCAATTGTTGCATCTGTAGGTGTGTAATCGGCAACAGAAAGCAATCTAGAGGATGGGTTGTGCTTAAAGGTGGAAGACACGGGGGAAACAAAGTATTTCCTGCAAAATCTGCCCTTCACTCTGATTCCAGGTTGCGTGTGGTCTTTGAGTGAAGAAGTGGAAGTTTCTTCTTCTAATCAGAATCTTTAGGGTTAGAATTGAGATTATGACTGAAGAGAAAAAAAAAAAGAGGAAGGTCGATGATGAGATGGAGAACCCGAGTGAGGAAAACAGAACATAGCAGAAATGATGACGAAGAAGAAAAAAAATCAGTCATCCAGGAGTTGGATTCTGTTCGATTCTACGGGCCAAGGTTCCATTCTCGATGTCGACAAGTATGCTATCGTGCATCGAGTTCAGATTCACGCCCGCAATCTTTGAATTCTCGATCCTCTGTTTTCCTACCGGTCGACGATATTGGGTCGAGAAACAAAAAAAAGCTATTGTTCTTAATTGGAGCATATCAAAGCAATTATCACTGCTGACGAGGTCCTTATTCTGGATTAGATTTTTCGAAAATTGATAATCGCGTACTCTTTTCCTTCCTTCTTATATTGTGTTTGGGATTAAGGGCAAGGGGGATACTTAGTCCGACTACATCTTCGATGCCCTTCCTTACTTACAATGTTGACGAGCTTGGTTTATTCTCAATGGTATGTGGCAGTTTCATTTGCTCGGTATGTCTAAAGCAGATAAGCACGCAAGCAAGGACTAAATTTCTAGAGATGTATGTCGTTGAGAAGCCTTCTTCTCAAAGTAGGATAAAGCAAACAGATATTCCTTTCTTACATTATTCCAAACCAGTATCTTTAGCAGGGATGAATGTGCCTGAAATCCTGTACATGTTTTGCTATTTCGTTGAATCAGAAGTCAGACAGTGGGTGGTTTGAAACCCTTCTGAATATCCATGTTTAGAAGGGATAATATTTCTTCAATTGTACAGACTTTAGATAAAGTTTACAACTTGGATTGGCTCAGTAGTACTTCCAAGAATGAGTGCTCTGCAGCAGTTGGCTTAAAGTGGATGCTTAATCAGGCCTTTGATGAGTTCCTTGGCATTTATCCTCTGATTTGAGGTGTAGAATTTTAGCTCGGAATCGAGGTGAGAGATCCTACCTTACCTTGTTTGCTTATTTAATGTATATATTAAAAGTATACTCTATATACAGAGGTGACATGAAATTCATGCATTTATGATATACAATGAAATGTGTAAATATAATTATGTTGTGAACTTTTCCTGAAATGGAATGCATATGGTTGCCTATGGTTGTGTAATGTGATTGTGTTTGATTTCGAAAGATATGGAAGTGGAGTTTATGGGATCCCCTGGGATGAAACAGGGGTGGAATGAAATCACTATGGCCATGTGATATTGAATATGACATTCGTCCTTTTAAGGATAGGGTGAAATAAGGTTGGATTACAGATTTGTCCCGAGGGCATGGGTGAAATAAGGGAGGATGCGGCAGGGGCCACTTATTGTGGACGGGACCCGAAAAATGTCTGGGAACTTGATTTGAAATTGTGTAAATTGTTTGAATTGTTTGAAATGTGATTTGGCTTGATATTAAATATCTTGTACACCAAAACTTAGAGGATTATACCGTTAGATCAATTATATATATCTGTATGTATATATGTATTCCTATATTGTGTGTGAATTTTGTAGGATTCTCTCAAGTAGAAGCTGTTTTCAGCTTCAGGTATGGAGAACTTCCTAATTCGATGACGTTCACGCCAAGATTATTTTTTTTATTTGTTTAGGATAAAAGTTTAATGTTTAGTACTTATTCTAATGTATAAATCTAGAAAAGCTCTGTAATCGGGTAGGTTTGTTCAGCGACGTAATGTGTATAATTGTAACGTGTATGAGAAACTCAGTATAGCCATAATTTCTTAATTTTTTTTTGTGAGAAGAGAAAAATAGGCTTACGGAGGTGAGGTGAAATTCACTTTCCGTGCCGGTCACGTGCTCAGATTTTGGGACGTGACAGTTACGAAATAGAGAAATTCCTTACCACTACTTTTGACCTTCATCTACTTCTCAAATCATAACTCCTAACTGGTAATGAATATCCAAATGAAACTTATACCATTGGAAACTAGACTTAAATAGCTTTTCAAGGATATAAAGTTCACCCAAAACAGAGTCCGGATGAAGAAGTTATGGCCGATTGAAAAATAAACTAAGGTTTTCCGGTACACCTGGCGCTTGGGCGCCAACCCATGCCTGGCGCCTGGGCGCCAATCTTTTCTTCTCCACACCTAACCTTGGCGCCTGGGAGCGACGATCACGACCCTTCGCGATTTCTCTCGGATTTGGCCCAAATCTGGCCAAATCTTCACCGTTTTCCATAATTTCTTCCATGAGATCTCACCGTTAATGTCTAAGGAGCATTTAGACACCAAAAGCACCAATTTTAATCGAGAAACAAAGCCAGAATCTTGATTTTACCTCAAACACTCTTAAAATTAGAAAATAGGGAAAAGCTTAAGAAATAGAAATTTCTACCTCGATTCCTTGCTTTCCCTACGTTGCTTGGCTCCTAGAGGCTCTCCCCGTAGCCCGAGATCCGCCCTTCAAAGTCCAGTTGTGGAGTTGGAGTGTAGAGAGAGAAAGTAGAGAGAAGAAAGAGAGAAAGAGAGGAGAGAAAGTGAAGAGAGAGAGAGGAAAGGAGAAAATGAGGAAAAAGAGGTGAGGCCACCTATATACTCGCCCGAGGTGAAATTATCACTTGCTCTCCAATTGACCCTCAGTCAAGACTAGCAAAAGCAAATTCATAAAATCTCACCTCAGGTGTCTCTAAATCCTAGATGCCCCACAGATTTTCTTATTTCACTTTAGTCCCTCTCAATGTCTCAAACTCCACTTTAACCTCGAATCCATCATCCTTTCGGTACCGGACTCATAACGCATTCCTATAAGCTCATTCTTCTTCTCGGGTTCCTATTTGGTCATTTCTCAAAAGTCCTCTATACTTTATTTTCTTTTCAAATTAGTCCTTGAGAATTTGTAAAAATTTCCCAAATTAAAATTTTGAAATTTCTATTCCCAAATTTCCTTCACTAATTCAAAAAGAACATTTTTCAATAAACTTCAAATAGATTTTAAATATTTATATAAATTCTTGGGATATTACATTCTTCCCCCCTTAATAGAATTCGGTCCTCCGAATTCAAAACTCAAGATTGAAACAAATGCAGATATTTTGTCTATATCTCATTCTCTCTTTTGAAATTTTCACAATCAAGTACAAACTATAACAAGTCCATTATTTTTTTTCATTTCTCAAGTTCCTTCAATAAAAGAATCACCTCAACAAAAGAATATTCGAAAACTTAAATTTTATTTCTATAACATAAGCTACAAGCAACAAGCTTAACTCGAGTTACAAAACAGATAATTTTAATATGTAAACCTTAGATCAAACATCAGCTTTAGGTATAATCAAAAGAAGAATAAATTAAGGACAAACAGACTTTTGAGATGTAGAAGGTGCTCCAGGTCTAGAAGAGGAAGGTGCTTCAGACCTTAAGGAGGAAGCTAATTGTTGCAACCTAGAAAGAGTTTCTGGAGGAAACGTCTGGGAAATTTGGCAAAGTGCAGAAGTCACTCCATTCATACAGTCAATACATCTCGCTTGTTGGTCACGAAAATTTTGAGTTACAAACATCGAATGTCTATCAACTCTATTCGCCAATTCCCTAAAATGACGATTCAAAAGCTTCTCTTATTCTGTAAAGAGACGATTTATCAATCTCCCCTGGTCCTCAAAGTGGTGGTTTGTCAATCTTTCCAAGTCCTCCATCTTTTGTCTCATAAGCGCAAGCTCATTATTAGAAGATGTTGTTGTGCTAACATCCTCTAGCTCTACTACATCCATTTTTCTTTTCTTAGCCTGTGGTGACTCTTCCATGGATCTCTTATTCTTATAATTCTCCAGGCTAAGATTTAGATCTAGCTCTACCTTGCCAGCCTCAAAGTTTAAATTGAAAGATTTATTATCGGACATATTTTTCTGAGCTATAAAGGTTGTACAGAAGGAGAAGTTTGATGCTAGAAAGCTTATAGGTAATGAACTCTTAGTGTAGTGAGCAGTGTAATGGGGCATCCATTATATAGACGAAATTTAGGGCTACAAAAACCTTTACATCATACTCTAAAGATGGCGTACAGACCTTATCCATCGCAATACCAACGGTCTATGATAAGCATGCCAGAAAATAACAAAATATAATCTAATACAAAAGATTTCCTCAAAAATTTCGGCTAACTTTTGACTCTTGCTCAAATTATTCAACTAATCGCCGCTTCAATTTATGACTTCCTAACTCTGTATTTGTCTTATCCAATAATCCTAAATCGAGATATTACTCTATGAACGGGTAGCTTCATACTAGCCTTATCTAGGTTTCTAATCCGTGGCTTTGCCCTAGGCTTACACATTTTCAAATATACATATTAAAATAAAAATTTGTCACATTTACACATCAAGCGTTCCATAAAGTGAGAAAAAAATTTTACCTTTCACTTGCCTCTACGAGCATATATGTATATATGTATAAACATAGAGATACATCATTATTTATATATTTTCATCTATTCAAGTCCTTTTTAAATTTCTGACTTCTCATTCTCTGAATGTATGTGGGATTGTTACATATTATTCCTGGCCATAACAAATAACTTTCACTCACTATGCATAAATAGCATACATATCATATGTTTTTAGATACATATAATCACAGTATGATTCAATCAATCTTGTATATTATACTCAACTGAATGCTTTCAAGAACAACACAATAAAGCGGAGAAATACATTTTAGTTCATCATAAAAGCATCCAAGGCAATGGCTACATTGTCATCATTTTTGAATTTCAGAAAATGCTAACAAGAGAAATGGAAAAACCAAGTATAAATCGGCCGCAAATCCACCGAATATTGATTTTCGTGGTTTTGGCATTAATGTGACACACTATTGGCATGCATGCCTACCCTAGACTTCTAGCTTCCAGCTTGCAGAAATCCACAGGTTAAGCGTGTAAAGTACGGCAAAGAGATATCTTCTTTGTCTCTAAGTTCAAATTTTTCCTCTATAAGAACTGTCCCAACGTTCTCAGTTACCACACCACAAAGAGTAATTATCTCTGAGCCTACAATTTCCCAGCATTCCTCTCTTCTCATACTCCTACATAAATTTCTAAATTTTCCAAATCATGGCCACAAGGAAGTACATTGATCTCACAGTGGAGGCCAAGGAAGAAGAGCTCGACTTAAACTTAAGTCTGGGCAAAGACAAGGGCAAAAGACCTTTTGAGGGGTCTCTAGAGAAGCATAAGGAGAAGAAAATGAAGAACAACAAGGAAGCTGAGGAGACTAGCACGCGCCATACCTCGGAAGACAAAATCGCTTGTCTAGAGCAGGAGGTGAAAAATCTGAAAAAGATGATAGAGGACCTAGAGAAGTTAACTAAACGCAATAATGCGGCAATGACTTCAAGAATAGACAGGTTCTTCTATTGGTCTACCCAGTGCTTCTGCAATCAACAACAAAGAAGTATTGATTGTATGAATGGGATTTACACTACCCTCCGCGACATTGCTCTATCTCTCGCTCCAAGGAATGGTCGAGGGGTGATGATACAATACAACCCTCCTAATCCGAGACCACCTCGCCTTTAGATTACTCATGCATGAGTATTTTTTTTTTTTGCAATGTAATCCTTCCGCTTTTAATGCCAGTAGTTTCTTTTATGGGATGGTACTAAAAAAAAATAGTAATAATAAAATTAAGAAAAATAAAGGAAATCAGTCACACAAAATCAATCATGAATTCAACATATAAAGCCCTATACATACAATTTGATCCGACAGCAACGGAATCAAAACAAATAATAACCTTTCCTTTACCGAGTTCAAAAGTATAGCTATATCTGTATAAAACTAAAACTAAAAACATAATTCCTAAGAAAAGACAAGTCTCGGAGGAAAAGGAAATGAAAACATCCTACAGGACCTTCAGTGGAGCCGTCTCTCTATAGTTGTGCCCGGGTTCACCACGATAGAGGAGATCCCACTAAGGTTACCTTACTCTATAATCGGTAGGAGACCTAATCCCAAAGCTCTGATACCAACTTGTCACGTCCCAAAATCTGAGTACGTGACCAGCCGAAAAGTGAATTTCATTTCACCTCTGTAAGCCTATCTTTCTCTTAAGCATCATACCATTCTTTTTTCATGCAACCAAACCGAGTTCTCTATACACACTACAGTCATTCACATTACATCACTGAATAAACCTACCCGATTACAGAGATTTCTAGATTTATACAACTTAGAATAAAACTTAACTATTATACTTTTATCCTGAGCAAATGAAAAGGTAATCATGGACTAAGGATCCATAATTCCTTGTACCGATATTTACCTTCAGCTGTCAACTCTGAAAAAAATGTTAATAAGAGGGTATGAGCAAACCACGTGCCTAGTGAGCAGACAACACAACACTATGACAAAAAAATATCATGCATTATAATGAAAACATACAGCAATCATACGTAATCGATCATAATATAATATAATATAGTTCATAATACTTCACAACAATATCCAAGTAAATCAAATACATTTCAACATAATTTAAATAATTCACAACAGCAAACAGTAAAATCAATTTCACACATTTCCCGTACCAACCGGGTCGTCCAGGATACCTCTGGATCGTTACCTGCGGCCCCCGCCGCATCCACCCTTATCGCTCTATGTATATTCTCCACCCTTATAGCTTCACATAAATTTCTCCATGGGGTGCACCACCCTGCCTTTCCTTTCTAGTCAAACACAATCATAATCACATCTAAAAGCATCCTCAATCATAATCATGAGCCACATACACAACTCAGACATTTACAATTCAAGTCATAACATAATCAATATTGTTCCAGCAACAAAGCATGTATACAACATAACCCATAATATAGATCAATTATTCAACAATAACATACTTCAACTATCCGCATATGGATGAACTCAATAATCAGAGTATGACACATTTCAACTCAGTTTACATGCCATTCACAATCCATCATATAACCTCCATTCATGAGAAAATAAGAATCACCAGGCAAGTTCCACAATTGTTTATGTCTCATCGTCTCCTTCAAGCACAATATAATTTAAACATATATATATATATATATATATATATATATATATATATATATATATATATATATATATATATATATATATATATATATATATTTATGTCATCATCCTCTTCAAACTTGGATATACAACATATTTTCACTATGATGCATAAAGTCTATAATAAAGATATTTAATCATAGCAAGTATTAACCCACTTACCTGGATTTCATGCTCTCGGCACTCCCACCTTACACCTTGACCATTCCTATTGTAACCAGATAAAAACCATCAGGGTTACGAAATAGAGAAATTCCTTACCACTACTCCCGACCTTCATCTACTTCTCAAATCATAACTCCTAACTGGTAATGAATATCCAAATGAAACATATACCATTGGAAACTAGACTTAAATAGCTTTTCAACGATATAAAGTTCACCTAAAACGGAGTCCGGATGAAAAAGTTATGGCCGATTGAAAAATAAACTAAGGATTCCCGGTACACCTGGCGCCTGGGCGCCAACCCATGCCTGGCGCGTGTGGCGCCTGGGCGCCAATCTTTTCTTCTCCACACCTAACATTGGCGCCTAGGCGCCACGATCGCGACCATTCGCGATTTCTCTCGGATTTGGCCCAAATCTGGCCAAATCTTCACCGTTTTCCATGATTTCTTCCATGAGATCTCACCGTTAATGTCTAAGGAGCATTTAGACACCAAAAGCACCAATTTTAATCGAGAAACAAAGCCAGAATCTCGATTTTACCTCAAACACTCTTAAAATTAGAAAATAGGGAAAAGCTTAAGAAATAGAAATTTCTACCTCGATTCCTTGCTTTCCCTACGTTGCTTGGCTCCTAAAGGCTCGCCCCGTAGCCCGAGATCCGCCCTTCAAAGTCCAGTTGTGGAGTTGGAGTGTAGAGAGAGAAAGTAGAGAGAAGAAAGAGAGAAAGTGAAGAGAGAGAGAGGAAAGGAGAAAAAGAGGAAAAAGAGGTGAGGCTACCTATATACTCGCCCGGGGTGAAATTATTACTTGCTCTCCAATTGACCCTCAGTCAAGACTAGCAAAAGCAAATTCATAAAATCTCACCTCAGGTGTTTCTAAATCCTAGGTGCCCCACAGATTTCCTTATTTCACTTTAGTCCCTCTCAATGTCTCAAACTCCACTTTAACCTCGAATCCATCATCCTTTCGGTACCGGACTCATAACGCATTCCTATAAGCTCATTCTTCTTCTCAGGTTCCTATTTAGTCATTTCTCAAAAGTCCTCTATACTTTATTTTCTTTTCACATTAGTCCTTGAGAATTTGTAAAAATTTCCCAAATTAAAAGTTTGAAATTTCTATTCCCAAATTTCCTTCACTAATTCAAAAAGAACATTTTTCAATAAATTTCAAATAGATTTTAAATATTCATATAAATTCTTGGGATATTACAAAAAAATTATGCAATCCCCTTTTTGTTAGCGCTCAACGAGGTGACAATAAGCCACCCTTGTTTTCAGGATTTTTCACCCCTCTCTCAGTTTTTCATGGATTTGGGTCAAATATTCACCATTCAATTTGATTTCTTCTATGAGTTTTCATTATTGATGTCTAGGGAGTGTTTAGAGACCAAAACCCCCAATTAATTCCCACAGTCTAAGTTCCAATCATCAAATTTTCATCTAAAATCCTAACTTTTTTTATTTTTGTATTCTTGTGTTCATCAACCCAAAACCATGAATTTTCCTTAGTTTTCTTGAAATTTCTTATTCCATTAACATCATTAATCATGTAGGAATATTTTAGATTAACACCCAAGCCCCAAAGATCTCAATCAACCTTAATTTCTATCTAAATTACCCAAAATTCAAAAATAGAACGAAAAAGAAGAAGATGAGATGCCTATCTCAAATTCTTTTGGTCACCGAAGACTCGCTCATCCACCAGAGAATGGTTGCCGAAGGTTTGAGTGATGGAAGGTTGAGAGATGGTGGAGAGAAGAGAGAATGAGAGTTGGTAGAGATGGAGAGAGCATTTTAAGAGGGAGGGAGAAAATGAGAGAAATGAGTGTGGGTCACCTATATATATACCCCTATAGTAAAATTACTATTTTGCCCTTCGGTAAACCCCCTTGTCAACACTATGCATGAAAAATCCGCAATTTTTCTAACTTGGGTGTTTCTTATATTCTAGGCACCACACAATTTTCTTTATTATGCTTTAGTCCATCCTCAGACTTAGTAATCATCTAGCTCCCTCAATGTCACATGTACACTCTCCCGGTCCTCAGTCACTCATTATTTACATATCTTGCCATTTCTTAATCTCACATTCCTTTATTAAGCAATGAAAAAATTTACTACGCTCAAATTATTCCTTAAAACCAAATTAAACTAATACTCGAGAATCGCATGTATTACAGTTATGAAGTGAAGTTAGGTTATTACATAGAAAGAAACAGGAGGAAAAATCAGGATATAAACAATTGTTCTTCATCCTACACAGTGGATAATAATCTATGGAAGCAGACCTAGAATGCCAAAGTGAGCCCAAAATTTTTTAAAAAAAAAATTCATTTGGAAAGCATGTAAAAATGCCATCCCAACAACACACAACCTTCACAGGCAAAAAATGTCTAACAATCACACATGCCCTATTTGTAATGAAGGAATTGAAGATGTAGAACACTTACTTCTGCTCTGCCCTTGGACTAGGCTGGCCCATCTGGTTCAGTTCCCTTCTGCAATGGAATCCAGTAAATCATGCCATTACTAGATTTGATAAGTGGCTACAAGACAAATTCAAGATCCTATCATCAAACAAGGATATCTTTGATCAAAATGTAGCGCTGCTCTTCACCTTGTGCTGGTTCATCAAGAAAGGTAGGAATTCAAAATTATTTGAAGACAAAGAGCCTAAGCCTGAGATCACCTTCACAACTGCTATCAAAATAGCCAATGAAAATTTCTTAGAGCTCAACAAAAAAACTCACACTGACTTTAATGATAACACAATAACAATATCGACTTCGAACTCTAATTGGATACCTCCCCTAAAAGGACTTCTCAAAGAAAATATCGATGCGACTTTTGATGATTCAAGAAGCCTCTGCTATATTAGGGTTATCATGAGAGACGATCAAGGCTTAATCAGGTTGTGCATAGCGCGAATTCTCCCTGCAATTTCGCCTCTCCATGTGGAAGCTCTAGCAATGAAGGAAGCATATGTATTAGCTGCAAATTTGGGCATCAAGAACATCATATTTGAATTAGACAACTAGGAACTTGTAACCATCTGCAAAAATAAAGCTAAACATTGGCAAATGTAATATCCCAAATTTAATTACCTCAGAAAATGAAGCTAAATAAATAAGTGAGCAAGTAAATAAGGATAATTTTGAGAAATATGAATGTAATTTTATTCATTAGGCTGGGGACCTAATTGAATAGAATACAAAAGATATGAGGGCTCTTCAATATTTTAACCAAAAGAAAAATAAAAGAAGTTGTTCCACCGTCCACGTATCCCCTATGTGTTGGCAATTGGCAAAGTAAGGAGTGTATCCTTATCTTCATGGAAGCATGATGATTGTCTATATTATTATTAATATTTGATAAAGTTAGAAGAAAAGTTGAAAGCATTATGTTAAATTATTATTATGCTTCGTGACAAGAGTTGGTAGACATTGTTTATATATATATATATATATATATATATATATATATATATATATATATATATATATATATATATATATATATATACATATATATAAGTGCATTGTGTGTGTCCACGGTGGGGGAGAAGAAAAAAAAGTGAGAGGAAGAGACGAAAATTTAAAAAAAAAAGAGAGAAAGTGATGTGTGCGAATGGAAGTGTGAGTAGTGTGAGAAATATTATAAAAAAAAATATAAGTGAGTGTCTTTCCCTTCAATTTTATCATTCACTCACTCTTCCTTCCTTTGTTCTCTTTGATAAAATAAGTATACATGGGCGTTATGAACGAGAAGAAGAAAATAGAAAGGAGAGAGAGAGAAAGACAGCGTCTTGAGAGTGGGTGGGGGTTCGTCTTCATCAACCATCATTTATAGGTATCTTACTAACAGTCAGTTCTACTGTCAACCACTCTAGTTTATTCAACAGTGAGAACTTTCCTTCCTCTCTCTAATGATTCTTTAGCTAAATAAATCTTTGATCTGGTACCCATGCCTTATTTATCTCCCAAACTGAATTTTCAGCTTAAATCCTTCTAAAATCTGACTGTAAATATTTTGTATTTAGGTTCTTTATTCAAGAATTTTTATATTGGTTTGAGTTTACTATTTCTGTCTCCAAGGGTGGTTTTCAATTGAAAATTTTTGGGTAAAATTTTGTAAATTGTTGGAAATATTATTAGTGCATGTGAAACTGAATTGATGACAGGAAAATCTGAGGGAAAAAGCATGATAGTAAACTGTAGGGACTAAACTGAAAATATTGAAAAGTTTACTGGGGTTGATTTACTTTTAGAAGAAAATATATTCCTAATCTATGGACCTAGTTGAAGTGAAATATGAGTTTAAATCAAGTAAAGGAAATAAGGAAAATTTACTAAGGAGTTGTGAGGAAAATAGGACAATTTTAAATGCTTCTGATTTTAAATGATTTTGAATGGCCAAATCAATTTGTAAAATCATGAAATTGTTCTGAGAGGTTCTTTATATTCTGATAATCTAACCTGGAAAGTTTCGAGCCCATCAAAATTGATTTGGTTGGTCAAATAAACATGAGAACAACACTCTGTTCAATGTAGAGCAAATCTGGGTAGTTTCGAAAATTAATTCGGTTTTGGCAGCTAAAGACTTTATTTTGGTCTACAAATTTTATGACCCTTAGCTAAAACATAAAAATAATTATCTGCAAAATTTCATAGCATTTGGACATAGTTACTAAGTCTAAAAGGCATAACATAGTATCTATTCCAAATTTAGACAGCTCTAACCTTTAGCCACTAGTAGGGTCTTTAGAGAGGTCAAAAGATAGAATTAAATTATGAAATTTTTATCCTCGTATTTTAACATACTAACAAGGTTCTGTACCAAATTTCATAATTTTTGGAACTATAGTTTATTCCCAAAAATTTCTTAAAGATTGGTTTTGATTTTGACCTCAAAACAGAACAAAGCTAAATGAATGATAGCCTATGTTCTGATTAGGTGTTATCTCTTTGTTTGGCTTGTTCTCTAGGCCTTTGATAAATTCCTTGGCATTTATCCTCTGATTTGAAGTATAGAATTTTAGCTTGGAATCGAGGTGAGAGATCCTACCTTACCTTGTTTTCTTATTTAATGTATATATTAAAAGTGTACTATAAAAATATATATATGACATAAAATTAATGCATTCATATTATGCATTGAAATGTGCAAGTGTGAGATTGTTGTGAATTTTTTTTTGAAATTGGATACATATAGTTGCCTATGATTGTATAATGTGATTGTGTTTGATCTTGAGAGAAACAGAAATGGAGTTTATGGGATCTCATGGGATGAAATAAGGGTGGAATGAAATCACTATGGCCACGTAGTATTGAATATGATATTTGTCCGTTTAATGACAAGGTGAAATAATGTTGGAGTACAGATTTTTCCTTTTGTGGACAGGGGTGAAATAATGGAGGATGCGGCATGGGCCGTGGGACAACGGCCACTTATTGTAGACATGACTCGAAAAATGTTTGGGAACTTAAATTAGAATTGTATGAATTGTTTGAATTGTTTGAATTGTTTGAAATGTGATTTGACTTGATCTTGAATATGTTTTTTAATAATAATTGCGAGGTGATTTTAATGTGTGTGTCTTGATAAATATCTTGTAATTGTATTGTTAGATCAATTATGTATACCTACATGTATGTATATATATATATATATATATACCTATATCGTGTGTGAATGTGGTAGGATTCTCGCAAGTAGAAACTGTCTTCAGTTTCAGGTATGGAGAACTTCCTAGTCCAATGACGTTCATGACAAGATTATCTTTTCATTTGTTCAGGGTAAAGGTATAATGTTTAGGCCTTATTCTAAGTTGTATAAATCTAAAAAAGCTCTGTAATCGGGTAGGTTTGTTCTGCGATGTAATGTGTATGACTATAGCGTGTATGAGGAATTCAATTTAGCCATACTTTCTTATCTTTTTATGAGAAGAGCAGTAGTTCTCTTATTTTAATTATTAAATTGTGTAATTTAAATTAATTGTATTTAAAAGAATAATCAAAATAAGGATTAGTATTGTGCTTAAGAGAAAAATAAGCTTACGGAGGTGAGGAGATGTTAACTTTCCATGTCGGTCACGTGCTCAGATTTTGAGGCATGACAACAGATTTCTCCCATCATCAAGAATAAAGAAGTGCAGAGGAAAAACTTTGACATTGTGGCGTACGCTTGGTGTAAAAGGGAAGCAAACAAAGCAACTGATGAAATTGTTAACTTGTGCAAGAGCTTTCGTCTCCCTCACTTCTGAACTATATTTCTATCGTCGTCTATCTAGCGGCTTCTGTCTTTGGACCAGAAAGGGGCAACGCGTTTTCTCTAATGGCATCGTCCTAATATTGAGTTAGGTGTGTCGCTTGACTTTTTTCTCTCAATTTCCTTCCAACCTCTCAGACTCAGAGCTCTCTCCATTTTTCTACTTTTTTGGTCTTTGCTAGTGCTTTTGGGCCTTAGTAGCCTATCTTTTCATGCTAGTTATATTACTAGTTGTCCAAAAAAAGAAAAATTGGATTATGTACTTTTGGTGCGCACAAACACACACACACAAATATATATAAGCAAAAGTATAATTTATGTCCTTAACATTTACAATAAGTTTTACTTATGTACCTAACTTTTTTTAACATCAAATATGTCCTACATGTTTTTTTTTTAAATATTTCCTTTTCACTAACGACATTTAAGGCACTAATAGAAAATATTGACTAGGCGGTCCATGTAGCACATATCATACTCTACATCATCTTCTACGTAGACCCATACTCTATCGTGGCTCTTGCTCCTTCTGTCTCTCTCTCTCTTTCTTCATCGTTGCTCTCGCTCCCTTCGTCTCTTCTTAGTCTACTCTCTCTCTATCTTTCTTCACATG
Source organism: Biancaea sappan (assembly GCA_037074585.1). Classification (NCBI taxonomy): domain Eukaryota; kingdom Viridiplantae; phylum Streptophyta; class Magnoliopsida; order Fabales; family Fabaceae; genus Biancaea; species Biancaea sappan. The sequence goes on along the minus strand of CM073491.1, from coordinate 12,171,711 downwards.
GACTGCTCAGTCTAGACTTAACACTTAATTACGTACTTTGCATGCGTGCGCGCGCGCGCGCGCACACACACACACACATATAAGCAACATGCAAAAAAAAGAAAAAAAGAACAACCTGAAGAACAAATAGTCATCACTATTTACTGCAAAGAGAAAATGCAAGTGTAGCTTGGAGTACAAGTTGAACTCTAAAGTCCAAACATTATAATGATACAAAGCAAGCTTGATTAATATTGGAATGCAACATGTATATTTAAATTTTGTTCACAATGCACCCCCAATTTAGCTATCCTCTTCACTGTAATCCCTGCCAATGTGATTGCTTCCATCATTTCTTGTCGTAAGATTGATACCATACCCTTGGGAAAGAAAGAAATGAGAGTTGGACTAAGACAAGTGTCACCTTAATTTTTCTGAAAACAATGCATCACAATGCGTGTATATCTCTCTTACTGTATATAAGTTTGTGGGTGTGTGTGTGTACATTCTATTTCTGCCCCTGTTTCCAAGGTCTGGAGAAACACAACTATCCATTCACTATTTTATCTTCTTTTCATACTCTTTAATTGTCCTGGTTCAGAGAGGCGTATCAAATGAAGAGCTAATGCCTAATGCTGCTCTCTGGTTCAAACATGAGATGCATTTGCATTAATATATTGACAAATGACAATAACTGTCAATATTGTTAATTTTTTTAAATGAGACTGATTATTATGATGTAGCCTTTATTTGATTAATTTTTTTAAAAAACTAAAAGGAGTTTGGAGAGAAAAACATACATTCTCCCTAAGCCTAACAAACTACGCCAATGACATAATAGGAGGTGATGAGATGCAGATTTCAGAGGTCTAAGAGTGAGAGGGCTCACATTTGACACATATTTGAGTATGTTAGTTGGTTTTGATGGGCGGAAATGACAGATGATTAGGGCTTTAATTAATGGGATTCAGACTTACAGTAGATAGTGGATGCATTGCTCTGTTGTTTGCATGGTACTCCTATTTCATATTTTGCATGCACACAATAAATAACAGACATACAAATAGTAGGAGGTCAGAATTTGCAGAGGGGAGGCCCTCCCCCCAACAAAAAGCTTGAAATAATTAAACAATTATAGCTTTCAAATTCTATATCAGCTGTATACTGTCATTCCATCATAATGACCAAGGGGCTATATCTGAGAGGCAATGGCAGAGAGAGACGTCTTGACTCCTCCTACCAAAAAAAAAAAAAGAGACAGCGAGATGGACAGAGAAAGATGTAAACCAAACCACACAGAGAAAGAGAGAGAAGAGATGGACAGATTTGTTTAGAAGAGGACAAGCCAAGAATTTAATCTAATTAATGGGGTCTGGACCAGCTAAGGAAGATTCCGAACGGGTCACGGTAATTTTTGCCACCTCTTAAGAAAGGTGAGATTTTGGATCTCAGTCATATCTGAGGTGCTCAGAATTTAACAAAATTATAAACGACCCAAAGCCAGAAAGATCAATCTCACATCCCCATAACAAATTCTATGGTAAAGATATCATGTTCATATTGGGTATTTATATCCACACAAATTTGATTGGGGAAGGAAGCTGTATTGGAGATATGTGAAGGTGAAAATACTAAAGGAATTAATTGAGAAAGAAATATCCGTACAGTAGATGTGCAAAACAGAAGAGAGAGGGGAGTGTATGTGTGTAATGGACAAAGGAAGGAAGGGGGTAAGGATGAGGAGAGAGGGAGAGAGAGAGAGAGAGAGAGGAGCAGTTCGGATTGAGAATTAGTGTGAAAGGCACGAGACGTGAGGGAAACAATAAATGAGAGGGGGGAAAAGAGGAGAGGCCGAGAGGGTGATGAGGCTCATGATAACCCTCATGATCGTCACGTCGTTTTTCATTTGCTACTCCCAAAAATCTCCAGAATTCCACGCTTCCCTTCTCCCCTCTCCTCTTTCTCCTCTTCTTTCCTCTTTGCTTTTCTTTTTTGTCCTCCTCCTCTCTGCCCCTCTCTCTCTCTCTCAAGATGGCCTGGTCAACCTCATGTCCCCCTCACTTTGTCCCATGTTAAACCAACACCATTCTCTCTCTCTCTCCATATGCTTGAGTGATCAATCCCCATCTCTGAATGTCCTGAGACGCAAATACTTCACAATTTCAGCTCAACCCTACTCATTTTTCAACAATCCCTTACTTTATTACCATCCATCTATACTATATATAAACCCTTCCTACTTTTCATTTGAAGCAGCTTGAGATTACCATATTTCACAGCCCTGCATGCTCTAGTCCACACACCCATTAATTTTTTTTCCAGCTTCAAACACCATTCCCTGATACTCCACTTCAACCCCATTACCCCAAGTGACAAGGGATGAGAAAAATAGACGGAGAAATCTAATATATAAGCACTCCCACTTTTGATGTTATAGTGACAAAACCCTAGCAAAATGTGGATGGTGGGTTATAATGATGGTGGTGAGGTCAACATGGGTGAACATTCATTCAATGGAAGAAAACTCAGGCCTCTCATTCCAAGACCAGTGACTTCTCCTAACAATGCTGCAACTACAACACCTATTTGCCTGAGCCGGATTCATGGCACTGATTTGTTTTCCCAGTATCATCACAATCTGGGTAAGTTGTTTTCCAATTTTCTTTCTCTCTCACACCCTCTTTCTTTGTCTGTCTGTCTTTCCCTGGGTTTCTTCTCTTCTGTTTGCATTTTTTTTATTCTTATGTGTAATGAGTTTGTACATGATATTTCTGGCTTTAGCATCGATGGCAGAGCAGAGTAAGAGAGAGTTCAATACTCCACCAGTTGTGGTGAGCTCAAGGTGGAATCCTACCCCAGAGCAGCTAAGAGCCTTGGAAGAATTGTATCGACGAGGGACAAAGACTCCATCTGCGGAAGAAATTCAACATATTACTGCACAGCTTCGGAGATTTGGTAAAATTGAAGGGAAGAATGTTTTCTATTGGTTTCAGAATCATAAAGCCAGAGAGAGGCAGAAACGGCGCCGTCAGATGGAATCAGCTGCTGATAGTATAGAGAAGGAAGACTTAGGTAAAACCAACTTACCATAATTAGCCTGTAATCGTTTGTTGATACAAAAGACAGAAAGAAGAGGGAAGAAGGAGAGACAAAGGGCTCTCTGATAGCTTTGTTTTCTAATGTATGGCTTTTTGCATTGCATTTTGTTTGATAGAGATCTGTATTATGTGATGCTTTTTGTTCTTTCTTTCCATTCCGATTGTTGCTTGAGATGTAAAGTTTGATTCTTTTATTTCTTTTTGTCTACAGGCGCAAGTAGGACAGTGTTTGAAGTTGAACAGACCAAGAACTGGGCACCCTCTACAAACTGCAGTACACTTGCAGAGGTCTATTCGATACCCTCCTTTTTCTTTGTCCTTGTTCATACACTAAGTTCTTACTACCCTTTCTTTTCTTTTTCAACTTGGAATGGCTCACATAATATCCCAAAAAGATTATAAGAATATACTAAACAAGTGATTATTTGCATATGATTACCAGATATGAAGTTGATGTTGGAAAATTATAGAGATATATATGCTTTAAGCTAGGGAAAGGGCCCAACAGAAGCTTTGTTTGTTGGGAAATGAAAAGAGTCTATCTAAAAGCTGCATTCCTTCCTTTCTGTCGGGGCTGCTGTTATGAAACTTAGCTGTGCGGGGTTTTTGGGGCTTGTGCTTATTCATGTAATTTAGGTCAGTGTTTTTGGGGCACCCCCATAATATTCCATACAATTGAGCACCCCCTTCTCCCACCTTCACCATGAAACTTGAAAAGACAACTTTCACCCTGACCCCTGCTCTAATTTGACTTCTCATTCCACGTGTCCTTATCTTAATAGGAATCTAGAGTGCCCAAATCAAGATTACCCTGGAGTGCCCAAATGAATTATATCTGATATTTGAAACATAATACTGAGGTTTTCGATATTCATGCGTTTGCATTGCGTGTCTTTAATTCAACTTCACAGGAATCTGTCTCGCCACAAAGAACAGCAAAAGCAGCAGCAGCTGCAGAGTGCAGAACAGATGGGTGGATGCCATTCGATGAAGGGGAATTACAACAAAGAAGAAACTTATTTATCGAAAGGAATGCCACGTGGCCTATGATGCAGCTATCTTGCCCTCCAGCACCACCTTCTCCTCCTCCTCTTGCAGCTTCCACCCACCTCATAATAAACACCTCAACAGCTAGTATTGCTTCCACAAGCACAAGCACAGTAACAGCAAGAGCCATTGACTCAAAGCTCATCAGGGCACATGAACATGATCTAAGCTTCTTTATATCACCCCACAGAGATAGTACTGATTATAACTGCGAAGGGGAACCTCAAACCCTTGAACTTTTCCCGCTAAGGAGCGGTGGGGATGGCAGTGATAACGTCAACCAAAAAGGCACGGAGATTTCAGTTTCAGCAATGAATGCCAACTTCACCCCATGCCAGTTTTTTGAGTTCCTTCCATTGAAGAACTAACCAACATTTTGCTACGTAGGCCAAGTGATGTGATGTGTAGCTAGTAGCTAGTGATGATGTTCTGATTCAAGGTATATTTAGTTTACCTTAAAATGCATTTGCACTATGTTGATTGAATTTAAGACTTGTAACTTGATATAGTCACATCGCACGCATGTGGGATCTGATACATGAGGGTTTGATTTGAGAGAAAGTATCTGAAATGGGAATGAGATGTGACAGACTTTGGATGTTGAAGTAACTATGAATTTGGGTTCGAGAATTCTTTTGTTCTTTAGTTGCATACTAGGAAAAATGAAAATTAATGCTGTGGAATGAGGTAGATTAACATTACATCAAAATCAATTCTTGTGAAGTAAATTTTGCTGCAGTTTATGACAGTGAAGATATCACATCAATGCAAAAGTAAAGGGAACAGATTCAGGTGCATTTAAAGTAAAGTTCATGAAGTATAATTATATTGAACATCAAGGTTCTCCTTACGATGAAGAAGCCACATTAATATTCATTACTATTATAGCTCAACCAATTATAGTTAACTTTCCACACAAAGTTCTGATTAATATACATGAAATGAAATATCTATTAGAAAAGGAATATATAATTGTGTGCTTGGCTAGCTCCACGTATCACACGCATCAGTACTGACTATATATGAGTGCAATTGTATGCGCGAGTTAACTGACATAAAAACATATATAAATGACTGCATTGTATATATGCATATCTCATGAAGTGAGAATATATATATATATGTATATTAATTTCTATGCATACTTTTAGCTTCATTTTACAATGCAAAATGCAATACGGAGATTTAGAATTAATTTACCAAAGAAAAACAATCCTATAAAGAAGAGATATACCCTATTTACTTAGTGACAGAAAAATAATCCAGTACGTATACATATGTCTGAATGTTGATGATATTTGATAATTAATCTATACTCTAGCAATTTTTGTTCCAAAAGTGGATAAAAATAATATAGCCAAATAACAGAAGTAAAGATAGAAATTGGAAGACTATAGCCTTGGAATAGCCATTGGTCTCTTTGAACAGACTGATAATTAGTAGCTAGTGCATGCATATTCTATATAATTTGATAAAATTAGAAAATGACGTAAAGTTTGAAGTTCAAGAACAGACCGTTATCAGTTGCATGCCTTCTCACCTATGCTTCCGGCCGGGATGTGGTTAATTAGGTTATGAATTTATTATTTACATTTGAAAAGAAGAAGAAGAAGAAGCCTAAGTGGTAAGAGAAGGACATGTCAAGGCAAAAAGAATGCCCAAAATATTCCCGCCACAAACACTGACCCAAACAAACATTGATGGGGGACCATAATTTACAATGCATGCATCAGATATCTTAGGGTCTTGGGCCATGCAGTTTCGTTTATTAAAATCAATTAATCAAACCTTCTTAATTATTTGATAGTTTTTTTCTTGGTAAAATTATTTAGTAGTTTGATCCATATATATATATACTTGCATCCACAAAAAAGGTTTTCTTTAAAAAAAAAATTAAATACTGTCTGATACTGGTATAAAAAGCTCAACCTTCTAAGATTAAGTATTTTAATAATGCTATTCTTATTTTGTCCATGGATGTATAATATTTTGTTTGAAAGACTAAATTTATATATAATTTTTTTATATTTTTACTATTAAATTTTTTGCTAAAAATAATAAAAATATGTACAAAAAATTCTTGAAAGCAAACTAATCATACAATATCAGGTGTGTTCAAGAATATATATATATATATATATATATATATATATATATAGTGAGTCCACAAAGGCCATATATTCGTTTAGTTTTTGAAATCTGTATCTCTAACAGAAAATTATTATGGTGATAGTACGAGAAATATCAAATACGTGAAAATAATAGGCAGGTATGTGCAGTTATAGAAAATTTAAGCAGTCGTGAATCGACCCAGCAACAATAGGTTGTTTAGAATAGGACTGGTACAGGGTACACATATATATATACCTGCAGAAAAAGGTGCCTCTCCTCAAATCTTATTTTATTTGTGCCTTTAATTATTGCTCTGCATTTGGGTTATACTTATGACTCGTGCTTTTCTTCTGCTTTGCCAATTAATATTTGCTTGCTCAAGTCTCAACACTTTGAAATACCCAACAAACCCCGTGTTATTTGCAAATTGCTGCTTCAATAATACAATTATTTCTCCTTCTTTTTTGCATATTTTTTAATTAACAGTAAAAATCAACTTTGAATTAGCGGATACGTACGGCATTGTGGTACGGATTCCCTCTAGATTTCTTTTTTTAAAAAAAAAAATTCAAACAAAATTATGAACAAAAGAATATTGTAGTCAATCAAACTTTCTTCATTTAAAAGAGAACAATTAACAACACCTATGTAGTAATATCAATATCTTAAACAAGAATTTTACTTGAAATTTAAAAAAAAAAAAAAGAACATGAGATTAATAATTACCATTGGATTAAACCAATTCAATAGATGCGTGAAAACCTAAAGGGAGCTAGAGAGAATCTGCATTACAACATTGTTTTTAAATCCCTAATGACCCGTTTGGCACACAGTAGAGGAATGGAAAGAAAATGAAGGAAAAAATGAAAAGGAAAAAAAATATGTTTGATTTGGAATGGAAAGAAATAAAGAGAAAAAAAAGTATTATTTTGTTTGATATGTTTTTTTTTAAGGGAATGGAATGGAATATAAGAGTAATTTTACTAATATACCCTTATTCAAAATTATTTTTATTAAAAAAAAAAAGCATTGTCACGCATTTGAGATCTACCTTAGAGCCATTCTCCCTTCTTATGTGATTCTCCCTTCCTCTGCAATTCTCCTATTCTGCAATCTCCCTCCCCTGCTTCACTAGCTTCATTCAAACCAAGCCATTCTCTGTTCCCTATAGATTTGAATTTAGGTAAGCCTTGAATCTTTCTAATGTACTTAACCGCGATTAAAATGAAACATAAGCCTTGTGCGAGCTGGATTCCTTGATGACACATAGAGGGTTAATATTATAGTAGTCATGATCTTTGGGACGACGAAGTTGGAGGCAAAGAAGGCCTAGGTGCACAGCGATGGACTTCATTGGCTGCACGAGCATGGGGACACCATAGATAGCACTAATGATGATGTTGTAGATGCCTGTGAAAATCATGGTTCCAAGATTGAGGTTTCTGGCTAGTGTGAGAGCAAGGACAATGGGTATGTATGTGCTCGATCTACCATGGCATTCTAATGAACAAGACAGGGAGCAGAGCACGGAAGGCACAGGAGGACTAAAATGCATACCAGCAATCGAACCAGTTATCCATAGGTAAAGCGACAGAAAGGAGAATCAAGAAAAAAAAAAGAGAGAGTTCCGATTTCCATGTCCTGCGTCTACAATCCAGGCTACCAAACTCATGAAAAGGGAAAAAATACATGAACAATCCATTTCATTCCAATATTTTTTTAACTACCACACAGGCCCTAAGGATTTACAAAATTCAATTTTGTTTTGATGCAAATGCAAATATAGTACTGCATGCGTGCGCTGCTCGTTAACTTCCACTCCATTAATGTTTAATACTACAAATTATATTTAAAATTAGCTTTTAATTACGTTAGAAATGATTTTACCTACTGAAGGCGGATGATTCTGATGACTTCTTAATTCTTAAAAGTTTAAAAGTTCATATTCGTTAACTAACCGTTTATAAAGTTGTTGAACTACTTGGCCCAATCTTTTTTTTTTCTTTCAAAAGACAGGGAACGGAAATATATAACGGCATATATATACTCGCACAATAGATGCCTCTTTGAATCCTATTCTTCCCTTTCCCTTCTTTTAACTAATTGGCTTTAGTTTGAACTTAGAGGAGACGAAACAGTGAGCACGTACGTTATTATCAATTTATCACGATTAATTATTCCTACTTTTTTTTTATTTACATAAATCAAGTTTATTAGATCGAGGAACGAAGAAAAATATCTATAATGTTAGTCCGATTAGATTATAATGAAGGAGAAAATAATGAAAATGTAAGGGAAACTGTAACGTCGTCATCATTCATCGCTCCTAAAGTTTGAATATTGCTGAGATTATCTCTGAAGATGAATCACTTATGAATTTTTTTTTTTTAGTAATTGTAGGGAATGATCTATTAATTACTCTTAATTTAACGTATACGCTGAGATTAAATTAATTAATAAACTATTCACTGTAGTTATTGTAAATAATCCGAAGTCAAATGAATCTTTGAACAAGGGATGGATGAGCATACAGAGTTTATGTGCTCTCTTGCGTTTTGAATAGTTCATTTCCCTTAACTTAATTGCCATATATAATTTATTTAATAGTTTCGAGTTGGTGTGATAATTAGAATACTCTATAACTCACTCTGATTTAGTATAGTATACTCTGTAGCCTCGCAGATCTGTGTCCCTGCTAAAAGACAACAATTCCATTGAATCTCTTGGTCTTGGATTGTTTCCATGAGATGAGTTGTTATAATATTATTATAAAAAATTAAATTAATAATAAAAAACATTGAAAAATGGCTCTTGGAATATCTTAATAGACTTATACATATTAACATAATACATATAGACTTTGGAATCTTTGTAGATGTTCGTTATATAGGAAAATCAACCAGTTAAAAAAATAAAATTACTTTATAAAAAGACAAAATACTCAAATTTTAGTCTAATATTACACGTATTTCCTACTAAACGTTTGTTTTTGTTTTTCAACCATATTTCTTATTATTTGTTGGTGGCACCATCATGAGTCACTGATCTTGCGTGACAACTCACAATTAACATAACGACAAAGAATTAATATATATTTTTCTTATGGCGGTAAAATGTTATCCCGAGTTCCCAACCATTTTGCGTGTATCTCGATTTGTTGTCCTACGCTACAGTTTAGATTTTTCGTCCGTACACTACTTTTTAAATAAATTTATCAAACCCATTCATTCAAATTAAATGTCGAATCTAACTTTTTTTTATGGTACTAATAAAATCACACTTCAAGTGGGCGATCTTTGAGTTTTTTTAACGGTCGTAAACTAATTTTAAATTAAATATCCTAACTAATTAATTTTTAAATTAAATTATGGATCTAACTTATTTTTACTGTAGTAATTAAAACGCATTTATGGTGGGCGAGTTATGGAAACGTAAAGTGTACATAGAAAGTGCATGTTTGTGTGCCACTAAAGGCACATTTAAATTTGCACACAAGTCGTACTTCTAAAGAGGTATTGTGTACAAAATTTTTTCATCATTTAAAATAATTTTTTTATTTCATCATAATTATTTTAATCAGTGTTATTAGACTTAGCCTGACCATTGACATGGATACTCGGACAAGCCTTGTGTCACCAGATCATTAGTTCAACCGCGAGGTCATCGAATCAATTGTTGACTTGATAAATAAATTAAAAAAATTATATACCACAAATAAATTCAAAAACAAATAAAATAAATAATATATATGTAAATTTCACACTTTAAAGTCTTAAAACTAGTGTTATCAGACTTGTACTAGCCAAACGGGTCGACTTAGTGACCCAGGCCAGATCCGATCTAGGTTGTGTCACCAAGTCCCTGGTCGACCCTGTTGGATTGGTACGGTAACACGAAAGCCTGTCCTTGTTAATAGTCAGGTCGGGTCTAATAACACTGATTAAAATAATTATGATATAGTAAAAAATTTATTTTAAATAGTAAGAAAATTTTGCACACAGTACCCCCTTCATCTCAAAAGTGCGCCTTCAGTGGCACTCAAACACGCACCTCCTATGTGTGCTTTACATTTCCATAACTCGCCCACTAAAAATACGTTTTAATTGCTATAGTAAAATTGGGTTAAATCTGTAATTTAATTTAAAAATTGGTTAGTTGAGGTATTTAATTTAAAATTTGACGTAAGGTCGTCAAAAAATTGACGATTTCTTGATAGGCAATTATGATCAATTTAAATCGCACCCCAAATGTACATTTTGACAGGACGTAATGTGCACCTCTAAAGTGTACATTTAGTGCACCAGTTTCCTACAAAGCGCACCTCATAAACGTGTTTTATCACAAAAAATTATTTTTTTACCGTTAGAATTCACATAAAGCACATCTTGCATATACATTTTAAGATGCATTTTGTGTGCACCCACAAAGTGCGCATTTATTGTATTAGAATTTTTTGACCGTTTCTTTTTTGCAATTAAAAAACTTATTATAAATACTAACATTCTTAAGCCAGCACCTACATCAATATTTCATTCCACTTTTTATTTACATTTCAGTTCACTCATTCTATTCCACTCATTCTATTTTTACATTTCACCCTCAGTCAACGATTTTGTTATTTAGAAGAATAAAAACGTAAATATCAATATTATGTTAATTTATGCTTTTTTATTGTCCTAGCTTATCGTTCTTTTCTATCTTAGTTTGATGATTTTATTTTTACTTTTTTCAATTGTTGTATATTTTTTTTAGTTTTATGAATTTTTATGTTTCATAGTTGTGTAATTAATTTATGAATTTTTATATTTCTAATACATATTTATTTTTCTCATGACTTTTTAATTTTTTTTTTAGTTTTATGAATTTTTAAATTAATTTATCGATTTTTATTTTTCTTACATATATACTGTTATTTATTTTTCCTATGACTCTTTATTTTTTTATTTTTCCTTATTTCTATGAATTTTTTTCCTTAATTTTATAATTAATTTATGAATTTTTTATCTGTTAAGTTTTATTTTTTTTATAATTGTAATTTATGAATTTTTATTTTTCTTAATAGATTTACATAATAGTTAGTTATAAATTGTATTATATTGTTGTTTATTTTGACGACTTTTTATTTTTTTTATTTTTTTTATTTTTTGAATTTTGTCCTTAGTTTTATAATTAATTTATGATTTTTTATTTTTCTTAGTTTTATATTTTTATAATAATTTTAATTTATGAATTTTTGTTCTTCTTAATAGATTTAAATAATAATTAGTTATATTTTTTTTCATCTTTTATAATTTTATTTTCATATTTTTGTGAATTTTTTCCTTAGTTTTATATAATTAATTTACAAAATTTTTTAATTTTTCTTAGTTTTATTTTTTATAATAATTGTAATTTATGAATTTTTATTCTTTTTATGATGAGTCGAAGTGAGACACTTCTGGTTTGTGTTTACTTAAATGTGACTATATTGAGTAGTGGTTTCAATAGTATATCATTTGAAGCCAATAATATTGTGGTGGTAAAAATTCAAAACAATATTTCTTTAGATGTTTTGAGACAAATAATCTACCATAAGTTGAAGTTAAGAGAACATGAGAAAATATCCCATTTACTATATAGATATCCCATAAAAATGATACCACTTATATTTGGGCAGCTCCAACTAAACGATGATGATGATGTAGAGGTGATGATTGATTGTCACCTACAACTAGAGGGGACGTTAACAAATATGGAAGTCTATGTAAACATTGAGGTGGTAGAAGTCCAATTAAATCCCAACATTCCTGACTTAAATGAGCATACGACGTTTCAATCTAATAATCATTTCAATTTAAAAAAAACAAAAGAATAAAAAAATAGTTTAACCTATCAAAATTAGGAAGCCTGCTTATTTTTAAAATAATTATTTCAATCTAACAACATTTCAATCTAATAATCATTTCAATTTAAATAATGACAAGTAAAAATAATAAGATTACATATCTAATTCCACAAAGAGGGAAAAAACAAAATAATTAGAAAAAATTTAAACCCAACCAAATTATTTTTAAAAAACAAAATAACTGAAAACATATTAAGAACAAAAATTATTTTTAAACTAACCTAATAGTAATTGAACACATTACCTAAAAAAATTATTACTATCACACCAATATATATATATATATATATATATATATATATATTTCAGAAAAAAAAAATCACTCAAAAAAATGCAACAATATACAACGAAAAATAGTAAAAGGGGAAAGAAAAGGAGATCAAGGTGTGAAAAAATACCTTACCGGAGAAAAATTGTTGACCGGAGGTGACAAACCGAGGAGAAAAATGAGATGCAGCAGCGCCAAAAATGAAAAATGAGAAGGGACCACGCGAGAGTAAAAAGAAGAAGGTCCTTATACTGGAGAAAAATGGCTGACCGGAGGCGATAAACAATGAAGAAAAATGAGATGTAACGATGCCAGAAATGAAAAATGGGAGAGGAACCACGCGAGGAAGAAGAAGAAAAAGGGTTTCTGGGGGGTCAAATAAGACGCCCTTGGTAAGTGCAATATCTTGACTTAATGCGCACTTGGTAGGTACATACTATGTTGGAGTTAATTCGCACCTGATAAGTGCACGCTATCTTGGACAAAAATCACACCTTGTGTGTACGTTTTACGTTTTCATAGCTCGCCTGTCAGAAATATGTTTTGATTTGCACAATAAAAGTGGGTTAGATCCACTATTTAATTTGAATCTAGGTTAGTTGGATAAATTAATTTAAAAGTAGTGTATGACCGTAAAAAAATCCTATAGTTTATTATTCACATTGAAACCATAATTTTTTTTTTATATTTTAATTCTGAAAACTTGACAAATTAAGACTTATACACAAATTTACTTATCTGAGCTTAGATTTTTGTTAATTAATATATTTTATATTTACTTTTCTTCTCATATGATATTTCCATACAATCGCATAAATCCGTACTCAGGGGACATTCTTATTATAACTTGCTCAAAGGAGAGGATATTAGTTGTGTGTAATATAAACTAACATTTTCCAACTTACTTTAGATTAGCTTTATGTTTTATCCAATGACCACAGCCGCCTTACAAATTCTAGTTTTAAATTGGAGTTGTATAGCTCAAATATAAATAAATTGTATGGTAGAAATATAAACTTAAGGAATTGTATAATTTACTAGATTTAATTTTAAAGTTGATAATTATTTTTTTAAAATTTTTAGTTTGTGCAACATGATATATACCTTTATTGACTTTTTTTTCCTTCAAAAATTCTTATACTATTTAGTGATGCAAATTAAAACTATGTTAATGAAAAATATCTCTAACTTATTATTTTAAAGGGTTTTTTGTTGTAAAATTGTAGAAGAAAATGACGAATAATGCCATTATTTTGTCACTAATGGTGATTTATTGATTTTTTAATTTATTCCTTTTTTCAATTTGCTTGGACAAATAATATTATAGTTCTAAATAAAAAAAATACTATACAAATTTTAAAATTTAATAAATTTAATGTTTTTTATTACAAGGGGAACAAACACATGGCTCATAACTCACTAATTCAAATCTTAGAGTATCTAAAATAGTGAATCTCACTTGAGTTTTTATTGTAGGTTCCATAGTGCCAAATCAGCTTAAACAACTCTCCATCACTTTAAACAACTCTTCACTACAATAGTAAATATCTTAAGAACTCATAAAATGAATCTCATAATCAGCTCTATATTACTTTAATATTTATTACTCTCTACTAATATTTATTGTCAATTGATTATTTTATTAGTACTGTTTGTATAAAAACCAGTTCTTATATAAGAATCGTTCTTACGTGTAACAGTTAGAGTGAAGAACTACAATAGTGAATCGAAATAAAAATCGATTCTTAAATTTAAGAATTTTTTAAGAATCACTACTGTAGATGCTCTTATACCACTTAAACTATAAGTTCAATGGTAAAAAAGTTTTTTTTTGTTAACTTTTAAAGTTGAGAAAATAAATCTTACAATTCCCTAAGTTGAGGATATTTTTTACATTTTAGTCTAAATCTTTAAAAAAAAAAGTCTAAGCTCATATTTAAAAAAACTAATAAAAATTTTTTTTGAAGCAACTAAATGATGTTTGGTTCAAAATTTAAAATCAAAGTTCTGCAGAATTGATCATATTCAAACCTTAGCTTGTCATGAAACAACTTTAACTTACTTTTATCTGAATTTTAATTTGTTCAAAACTTCAATTTCTTTTAATCATTTTTCAAACAAACACTTAATGAATATTTAAGTAGCAAAATTTTGAATAATTAATTATAATATATTTTGAGCCATAGATCACGAACTGAAATCACACTATGTGATGGACATTAATACGATAATACATGGTGTTTCTATCTTCATAATACACAATCTAAGAAGAAGATTCTCTTTGTCTTTAACTCTCTTTAATCTTTTTAAATTGTTAGATGAATATAGATCTCACAATTTATGTGAGATCCACAACTATATGACAGTTCAAGAGAGCTAAAGAAAGAGAAGAACTAATGAGAAAATCCAAATCCCGCGACACGAGGCTCTGTAACGAAAGCGGTTCATACTTCGCACTACGTACATGGATGACCGTGTTTCAAGTGAAAGACAGGATGACATAGGTGCTTAGGAGCGTAATACTAACGCGCCAGGGGACATTTTCCATATTTCGCGTGTGAACATAAGATCCAACCATACAAAGTTCCAGGTACTGTACGGCTCTGAAAATAATTCTGAGAAAAAAATAATTGAAATTTTGTGGGGAAAAGATGGCAACTTTAGAAAATGGTGGGGTTAATTTGCAGGTTGCGCACTTGTAGGGCACCACTAGTGCATCAGAGTGATTCTCTTTGCATGTGAAGTGTGTATGGAGCTACCAACATGCTGAATCTAGAAAAGCCTATTCTCTTATAGGTCAGTATTGAATCCAAATTTGAATTTTCATTGAAATATATGTTGAATTATTCGTATGGAAAAAAAAAATTGTGCATGTTGCCTTTCTTCTCTATCTTAATGCCTTACAGCCTCCACTCACTCACTCTGTCTCTCCGACACTTTTCTTCGGGACATGAGCACTTTGTTTCCACTCAATTTTCATTTGAAGTCAAGTATAACTGTATAACTCATTGTATTTTGTTTAAAATTATAACTTAATTATATTCAAAATTAACATTCTTAGTTCACCTGTACCTTCTTCTTCAGACATCTGATTGATTAAAGGGGCATATACAATTACAATCATCAAATTTCCTTACCGTCAAAACTGATGTCTATTCTTTTTATAAATTAAAAAAAATAAAGTCGTGCCCTTACTAAAGCTAATTTTTGACCTAACAAAGGTTTAGATTTTCTGTTTAGAGTTTTAACAATGGTTTTAATTGTTGTTAAAACTTTCAGTAATAATTTTTTGTTGTTGAAAATTTTAACAACAATTAAAACTGTTGCTAAAACTCCCTCTTTTTTTTTTTTTCCAATCAGAGGATTCTCAGGCACAAAAAAGAGTGTTTTATCTTGGCAGGGTCAGTCCTTTCCTTTTTCATAATCATTTTTCCTTGTTTTGGAAGTGGACAACCTACATCTATTTCTATGGAGGATAAAATATTCAATCCTTTGTAAGTATTCCAAAAAGTTATTAGTTTAAATTTAGTATAAATTTTATATAATATTTTAAATGTTCATATTTGAGTATAGATAATATCACTGTCAGTAAAATTATCAACCATATATAAATCCAAAAAATAAAAATTATAATATGCGATGCTACATAATATAATCTTCACGTAGGGTTGAAAAAAAAAAAGAAGATTTTTACCGTTTACACTTTCAGAAAGTAAGGGTCATAGCTCCTCAATTTAAGGTGGCAGTGCCCCACGTACTGCCTTCTTCGTTCGCTAATCACTTTTCTAGAGTTAATGGTAAAATGAAATCAATGTAAAGGGTAACACTTATTCAATCATAATAATCTGTTCTCGTCTGCTAACTCATTTTTAATCTGCTACCCCTCACCCCTTCTGTCTATAAAAGCCATTACATACTAAATGCCTAAATAGGGAAACAGAACATTTGAGGAAGCTCCTTCTTCCTTGCTCCACTGAAAGTCTGAATCTCCCAGTTTCCATCCATGGCCACAATGCTGAGCCCCCTCCTCGCTCTGTTGCTCAGCAGCCTCCTCATCTGTCACATTCCAGGTACTTTCTCTCTATACATATACTTCTCTCACTTTCAGAACAAATCAGACAACAATGTGGGTCAATCTCCGTGTTTATTGCTTGATTTCTGCAGTGCCTGAGGTGTCAGCAGCAGTAATAATACTGTACAATAAGTGCCCCCACCCTGTATGGCCGGGCATTCAACCGAGCGCCGGCAAGCCCCTTCTGGCCCGTGGAGGTTTCAAGCTTCCGCCGAACAGGGCATACTCCCTCCAACTACCCCCTCTTTGGTCCGGCCGCTTCTGGGGCCGCCACGGCTGCTTCTTCGACGCCTCCGGTCGCGGACGCTGCGCCACCGGCGACTGCGGCGGGTCCATCTTCTGCAACGGCATCGGGGGCACTCCTCCCGCCACTCTCGCCGAGTTCACTCTGGGCAACGACCAGGATTTCTACGACGTGAGCCTGGTGGATGGCTACAACCTTCCCATCTCCATAACCCCTTTCAAGGGATCTGGGAAATGCAGCTACGCGGGGTGTGTGAGCGACCTCAACGTGATGTGCCCGGCGGGTCTGCAAGTGAGGTCTCGTGACAAGAAGAGAGTGGTGGCTTGCAAGAGTGCTTGCTCTGCTTTCAATTCGCCTAGATATTGTTGCACGGGAAGCTATGGAAACCCACAGGCCTGCAAGCCCACCGCGTATTCCAGGATCTTCAAGACGGCTTGCCCAAAAGCCTACTCTTACGCCTATGACGACCCCACCAGCATCGCCACTTGCACTAACGCTAGCTATTTGGTCACTTTCTGTCCTCGTCATCGTCGCCCCTGAAGTAGTCGCCTGGTACCTGGATTATATTCTGATACACTTTATCCTTTTAACCTTCACCAGTGTTACTGGTTGCCATATGTATGCAAAGTTTAATAGCCAATGGATGGAACCCACAATCCATTTCCCGCTTGATTATCTGAATTCACAAAGCGATAAAGTTTTAAGAGCATCTCGTATAATTTCAATATCATCATTTTTAATTTTAAACAATTTTTTATTATTTTTAAGTAATTATATATATAATTCTTAATAACGCATAAATAAATTCTATAAATAATTTTTTACTATTTTAACATTTAAAGATTTATTTATTTAATATTTATTTTTTAATTCTTTTATTAATTTTTTAATTAAAAATTAATTTTTATATAATAGTCAATAATCACAACAACAAATTCTAATAGTAGAAGTTCTTATTTTTAAGAATAGATGCTATAACTCTAGGTTAGACGGCACTCCAAAAGGTGGTCCATGGGGAGGCTTTGTTTTTGGGCTTACCTGGTCCAAATAAGTGAGCTAGGCCTGGGTCAATGAATCTGAAGCCCAACCCCAACTAGATTGAAAATTTCATTTTCAATCAAGTTATATAATATCATTCAATTAAAGAACGAAAAGAGAGGGAACCAACCAAGGTGGCGCACATGTTAAAAGGTCGTAGGGACTGGGAGGCTCACGCGGCTGCGACCAGTAACAGCACAGGTATCAATTCTAGAAGTAAAGGACACAACTTAGCGTCATAATCATATACAGTGTTCCTGATCCTTTCCGTGTCCATCCCGCGTGTAATTTACACGCAAGCCGTACGCGTCCTATTTCCACATATTTTAATGTTATTTAAATGAAAAATTTATATAAAAGTGACTGCGCACATCACCATCCTTCTTAACCACATGCCCGCCTCTACCCGGTCGGCTTGCCCTGTTCCCCCTCTCCTTACCGACACGTGCCCCCTTCTCACAATTGACTTGTCTAAGTTATTGAATGAATAAACAAAAATATCTCCAACTCAAAATAAATAAGCAATAAACAAAAATCATATTTATCACAAAAAAAGTCCTACCAAAATAACAATAATAATGTAACTGCGCCGAATATTTATGATAATGAAGCTTTTTATTTCATCTGAGTGGGATCATTTTTATATGGCAACCCCTTTTTTTGGCAGTGCTTTTATTTAGTATTACTGTATTAGCATGCTTTGAATGCAATTAATTATCCTTTATTTAAATTTAATTATTTTATTTTCAGATTCAATACAAATTATTGAGTCAGGGATTCTTGAAAATAAGAAAGAAAAAGAAAAGAAATGACTAAAGAGATGCGTTATTTATTTTGATTTTACTTTTTGCTACATAATATTAGCCAAAGTGAATATGGTCCACCAATCGTTACAAAACCAAATTATTGATGGCTGATTTGGAGTGATTCTTCGGTCTAAAGGTGTTTATTACTGTAATTAAAATGACAAAACAGTACCTCTACGATTTGATTTTATTGATTAATATCCGTAAGACGGTCATTTATGTGGCGCACTAACTCGAGTCCGGATTTGCTGCTGTTTAAAGTTGTTACTTTTGTTGCTTTTCACTTTTAACAACAATTTTTATTGTTATTAAAAGTTATGGCAGTAGTTTTAAGCAGCGAAGAGCAACAAATCCACATTTCACTAACCCTCGGTTTGTCTTTATCGCCGTCGTTTGATTTGTTTTAACGGATGATTTATTGTGCGCTGCGAGAAAGAAAGCTAATAAAATATAATTTTTTAAGAGAATTGGAATATATGATTTTTTAAAAAAATATTTCCAAAAATTTTATTATATTTTTCAATTATCATGCAGGTAAGGAGTCTTTATTCCTGTAGTGTATTTGAGATATAACGAGACGTTTCATCCTTCAGTTGCTATGATTATATTATTTCTGGTTTATTTCCTGCTTTATTTTAGATGCCATCCTTGAACTCTGTTACATTTGTTACCCTGGTTTTAGATTTTTTTTTTGTAATAAAAAATTGTTTGTTAAAAAATATTTTATTTCTTAAAACACCCATTGATATAGGACCATAGCAGTATAGCATACAGAATATTGTAAACCGGAAGATTCTGTTTTAATCAAAATTGAAATCACCTATTTTTTCATATTTTGTAACAGGAATGTCTATAGAGAGTTATTCTTTTATTTTTATAACTGACTTTTTCTTTTGGTCTACTTTAAGAAAGTCTTGATAAGGAAAATATTAAATCAAGATATATTTTTCTTCCCATTTTTATCTTTAACTTTTTTATTTTTATAAAATAAAAAATTATGTGCATTGAATTTCAAGCCTTTGCCCCTAGCCCCTAAATTAAGCGTGGCAGTTTTTGAATCCGTAATAGAAAATTTAAATTGCACAAAGGTCGGGACTGGGGACCACTCGTAAGTCTTAACGCGAACAAAAATGGAACTATAAAATACCAAAGCCAGCACCGTTTAGCCTCATGCCCTTCGGTTATCCCTTCGTTCACAATTAAACCGCCTAGCACTTATCTATACCTCGTTTCTCAGAAATCAGAAGCAGAAATTTGACAATGGCGACGACGAAGCCAACCGCACCATCTACGACAGACTCAAGCCCAAGCTCCAACCCTAAAACTAAATCTTCAGTGTACCTCGAAGACATGGAAGAACTGAAGAGAGTCTTCAGCCGCTTCGATGCCAACGGCGACGGCAAGATCTCCGTCAACGAGTTGGACAACGTTCTTAAAACCCTCGGATCAGGCGTTTCGCCGGATGAGCTACAACGCGTCATGGACGACCTCGACAGCGACCACGACGGCTACATTAACCTCTCGGAGTTCGCCGAATTCTGTCGCGCCGACACCGCTGATGGCGGTGCATCCGAGCTCCGCGACGCCTTTAACCTCTACGATCATAATAAGAATGGTCTCATCTCCGCTAACGAGCTACACATGGTGTTGAACCGTTTAGGATTGAATTGCTCCATCGAGGAATGTCACGTCATGATCAAATCAGTCGATTCCGATGGCGACGGCCACGTCAACTTCGAGGAGTTCAAGAAGATGATGACCAAGAATCCTATGAATGCCCCCGTCCAGTAGAAGAAGCACCGGCCCTTGTAGTTGTAGACTGTACAATTTCTAACTATCTCCGGATCCGAAATCTGAATCTCGTATTGCTGTCGTTGTAGTATGGTTTCTCTCACTTAGCTTTCTTTTTCTGCTATACAAATAATCTTGTGTTCAAATGTTGAACAGAAACTTTCTATTAGACCTAACGAATACGATAATTCGTATCATTTCAGTTTGCCAGTTTCATCGATATAAAATTTGAGTATTTGAATTGTGCATTGTGATTCGTATCTGTCCTTTGAATTTTTATTTTGTTCTGCGCAACGATTAATGTGATGATCAATCTGGTTGTGGAATTTCCTAAGTCTTAAGAATTTTTTGGTCGGTCAATTTTGGTTGTCGTTTTGCTCAGAAGGGAATGATTCGAAAATTACTTTTTCTTAAAAATTTTTAATATGTAGAGAGATTGTGAAAGAGAGTTTCACATGTGAATAGTTGAAAGAGGCGTGGAAGAGTCATTGGTCAAATGCGGAACTGAAAATGAGATCCGATCCCACCACGATTGAGCCCTGCAATAATTCCGCATAAATGGCTCAAAATTTGAAATAGCAAAAGCAAGATTAGACTTTATATACGTTGAATATTATATTGTCAATAAATCTTTTTGACTAGTACTTGTATATACGTTGAATTTTATAGCACAAGTAGGTATATATGTTAATCATCTGGGTTTAAGCTAGCAGATATAACAGACTTGAAAAGAGGCTATTGGCTTCTAGCAATCAAGGAATAAACTCCAAATTCAAACATATAGTGTTTTGACTTTGAAATGTTTTCTACGATCAAACTGGGCGCACCTTTGAAGTAAAGGGGAGGACATTGCTCTTGCATATAATATAGGGAGATATAGATAGTTTTCACTTGAAGACTATAGTTTTAATGGTACTTAATGATTGATCAAGTAGTATGCTTGTTAATAATCGTGTTTGGGCACTTAATCGCTACTAGATCCAATTTGAAATGCATTTGGAGAGCATACCCAGTAAGAGATATTAGATATGTCACATGGGTGTGGGAGTCTGAAGCTGCTTTGCAGTCCAGGTATTTATTTTGCTTGCAAATGTCCCGACATGGTAGTTTTCCTTTGCTCGAACTTCTTTCCTTTTGTTGATGAAGCCTTGTTCATGCTGTTTTGGTATCTTCGCGTGTAGAAGCTAAACACCTTTGACATCAGTGCCATCATATTTCTATCATCCATGTCATCATCTTGGAAGGATGTTTCTTCTCTGGAATTTGCTTTCATGGCTACCCCCTTTTCCTTTTTTTGATTTAATTCGATTGTTTTCCTCTGAAGGTATGTTTTTTCATAAGCGATAAGTCTACCATGTAGTTCATCTGTTGTCATGGTGACAATTTTTCCTAATTCTTCAACGGCAATGACTTTAATCTTCTAGGACCCTATAGGTTCTTTAGGAGCTTCCTCACGGTCTTTTCATGGCTATAGACAATGCCCATAAGATCTAGCTCATGTGTTATCTTCCCTAGTCTATTGAACATCTCCTCAATCGTTTCATCATCCTTCATCTTAAAGTTATCAAACTCCTCTTCTAAGTTGTATGTCCACGTTTTCTTGACTTTAGTAGTTCCTTTGTAGGTGATTTGAAGCTTTTCCCACATTTCTTTGGCGGTGTTACATCTTGATAACTTCTTAAATTCTTCTATATTCAGAGCACATGGTAAGAAATTGATTGCTTTAAAGTGTTTTAGGGACCTCTTTATCTTCCACCTTCTTCTTTGGTACATTGGGTCCATTTTCAATTACTTTAGTAGTTCCTTTGTAGGTGATTTGAAGCTTTTCCCACATTTCTTTGGCGGTGTCACATCTTGATAACTTCTTAAATTCTTCTATATTCAGAGCACACGGTAAGAAATTGATTGCTTTAAAGTGTTTTAGGGACCTCTTTATCTTCCACCTTCTTCTTTGGTACATTGGGTCCATTTTCAATTACCAACCATACGTCAATGTTTACAAATTTGAAGAATATTTCCATTCGGGTCTTCTAGTATGTATAGTTGGTTCCATCAAAGAATGGGAGCCTGTCTATGCTTTGTCCTTAAGCTCTAATAACTTGCATAATCTTGTAGATCTTTTTCTCTCGTATGTTAGTCCTGTAAAAGTTTGGAGACATGCTTTGATATCAATTGTTAGTGCAAATAAATATTCAAGAGAGGGTGAACTGAGTTTAAGAATATTTTGAAAGATTTTCTTTTTCTTGAAAGAGTGTTTAGGTCCTGATTTAAAGGTTAGGGTCATGATCTAAACTTAGTTGTTCAAAATAAATAACTAAATAGAATAATCAAAGTAGTAAATAGAAAACAGTAGGATTTATAGTAGTTTGGTTGTATCTCAATGATACTCATACGTTCACTCCTCAATATATACAATTATGAGATTTTATTAAGGGAAACAAATAACTAGTACACAAGCAACTCAATTAAGTTTCAACTACCCACTTTTATGCTAATCATTTAGCAACTTTAAACTTTGACTTAATAGGATCATACTTTTATACTTACACGCGTTAAGTCTTCACACATCCTTAACACACGTTCAACTAGGAAACATTTCTTTCAGAAAGGCTCAACTCAAGACTTTTACTCCTTACATCAATAGGATCCTCACCAGGGTCTTGACAAATAGGAACTGCAGCAGGTCCCTAGACAACATTCACCTACGGGACAGGTACAAAGTTTAGCAAAAGTAAGTTGGTTCACAAAGAAACTTTTACACAGAAAGGATACTCACAGAAAAGATATGAAACAATATATGTTTCTCTCAAAAAATATGAGAGAATAAAATGCGCACTACTCAAGCTTTTTCAAATTGTTTTTCTTTTGGCAAGCATGTAGATAATTGCAAAGGGTGCTTCTTATATAGCTTAGAGATAGGACCGGTGTCCATAGGCTCATTTCCTTAAATGCTTTGATTCTCTTTAATGCACTTGATCAATTCTTTTAATAGGCTCCTCATTTCATCAAATAGGTAACTTTTGTTGCTCTTAATAAGAAAATGAATTTTGTTGAATTAGTTTCCTTCCATATATGCAAGATCTTCTAGAATAATTCTTTTTCCGTTGCTCATTGCGTTTGATCTTCATAAATGGCTTCGTTCTTTATTTTAATTTCCCGTTCATTGATTGCTTGATCTTTTCCTTCTTTGTGTGGTTTTGATTGATTTTCTTTTCTGGAACGTTGACTCTTCATAAATCAATTTCGTGATATGTATAAAATGTTTTGTTCTTTCATTTTTCATGTGCTTGCTACAGATCTTTCTTGATTGATTCTTTATTTATGCTTTCTTCAATCAATCAATCTTGTACACTGATTGCATTAATCCTCTTAATCATATTTGATTGCAATCTTTTTTTTTTGACGCTACATTCATGAATTAATTTTGATTTGATTCACTTGATTCTATCTACATTGATCACTTGATTTGAATTGCATTAATAAAAAAATTTCTATCCCGAAATCTTGCATCAACACCACTGCATTTGGTTATGGTTTCCTTATTCGTTGATAAGGAACAATGTAGTCTTCATTCTTTTTTGATTACTTTTTCCACCTTGTTTTGGTCTACTGGGCGGGCCGGTGTATCTTGTGGGCTTCAATCGCAATAATTGATCTGCGAGAATCGAGATAACACCCAGGTATCTAATTTCGGGCCTGACTCATCTTAATTTACTGATCATATCACTTTCGTATGTAGCTTAATTATAATTTTAGTACTCAAATTTTAAAATGTCATATTTATTATTTAGTTCCTTAAATTATCACAAGAAGTGAAAACATTATATATATATATATATATAAAAGTTAAAATTAATAAATGAAAGTTATATGATTTTAGGAGAAATGTAATTTAGAGATCATGAACACGATAAAATTATGAAAGGTGGTGGGGTCATAAGATATCATGCAAGAAATCATGTAATTTTTATATGTTATTTTTAATTGATATGTAATATTTAAACTTTTTCATAATAATTTAGAATAAAGTGATACATTTTTTAAAGTTCAAGAACTACAAAATATATTCAAGTTATAGGTCAAGGGATATATATATATATATATATATATTAATTTCTCCATTATTTAACAGAATTAGTTAATCTCTCATACATGTGGCCCGCAAACAATCGCCACAGAATGCTAATGTAAATATAAAACGGCCTTTTCGAAAAAAAAAAATCCCCAGTCTAACCAAAATGAAACTTGCTTTCAAGATGTGTGTGTGTGTGTTTTTTTTTTTCTCGTTTTAATGGGTCAACTAATTATTTTAAACAATTGAATACTATTCAAGCAAAAAAAAATTTATTGAATACTATTAATAGTTAAAAATAAATAAATGTTAAGAATGAAAAAGATGTTTTTAGCTAAAAAAAAAATATTAATCAAGCATTGGGTTTGGAAAAGAAAACGCAACGAGATACCCTGTGACCGTTGTTTAAGGCTTGAGCCTTTGAGTTGGTTGATGGGTTGTCTCTGACAAAGCAACAAAGAAAAACCTCCATGCTTGACTCTGAATTCAATTACTTTCTTCTAAACACTGAAGTTTGGACCTGTATTCGAATTCAAGCTACGTTTCATTAAATTGATGAAGAATCCAGCTTAATATTGTGGGCTTTTAACATAAAGCCAGGTTCTCCGATTGCCTACTATACACTCAAAGAGCTTTTGTTGCCAAACCCATTTTAATTTTTTCATCATTAAGGCATCTAACCACAAACATATTGCCACATCTAGACATTTATCATCCAAATGCCTTATAATTTAGAATCATTACCATCCTACATTTTGTTTTAACCAACGGCCAGATTGTTATGATCTAACTCTAAATCTGTCTTTGCATAAAGCCGTGAAAATCCAACGAGTAAAAGCCACGCAAGCGTGAAATGGCCACTATCCACAAGCAAAACGCAATCACAAAAATGGGAGAGGACAGGTGGAACAATGTTATTGGGCCTTTCTTTGAAGTTGGAGGCAACCATGGCAGACTCTTCCATTTAGTTGATGACATCGCCAAGAATGGACAACATTAATAATAAGGACCAGTCATCATGTCTTTATCGATGATTTCACATGTAAATACCCAATACTCTCCGAAAACAAAGCCTAATAAATACGATAATGCCTTTTGCTTTCTATTTGTACAAGTATGATCATCACTTTGCACCCTATTACTAGTTTCTTCGTCACCTGTATTCATTGGTATAACCAACAAGTTTTTTCAAGCCGAATTTTCCTCTCCTCCTTCATTATCTCTTATAAATTATCCTGTTTGGGAATTGCAAAAGGAGAAGAGAGCTTGAGAAAGAGAGAGAGGAAGGAGAAAGGTCCATTATCATATTTATGGCTGATGCATTCGACGAAGACTGTGATTTCCTGTTCAAAGCTGTTCTGATTGGCGACTCTGGAGTTGGGAAATCAAATCTGCTCTCAAGGTTCGCAAAAGATGAATTCAGATTGGATTCCAAGCCCACCATTGGTGTGGAATTCGCTTACCGAAATGTCAAGGTTGGAGATAAACTCATCAAAGCTCAGATATGGGACACTGCCGGCCAAGAAAGGTAACTCTTCATTTTCATCTTCCCTTTTTTTGTTTCCAATCACTTTCAGTCACTCTTTTCTCAGCTACCCATATCACTTTTTCTTCCCTTTTTCTCCTTCTGGTTTATCATCTTTGCTTGTTGCTTCTACGTGTTTTGATCTCACCAATGGTTTTGTTTTGTTTCAATGATGAACCAAAGCAACCCCTTTTTCTATTTTCTTTCAAATTTTCTATTATACTCTTTGGCTTCTTTGATTGAAGAAAGGGCTAGTTACGTTTTCCAGCATGATTTCACAGTGGGTGTGCACTGGGTTTTCTTCATCTGGACGTTAACGAATACAGTTCATTTGACTAATTATCAGTGACCAAAAGTTGATAGAGAAACAGAGAAAGGGAAAAGAAACAGAAACAGTATTAGAGCATTGAAACTGTACACTAAACCTCTTCCGTGATGATCTCCTGGATTTGATCATTCAAAAAAGGTATATGTTTCCAACAGAGTAAAAGTTACGTGGCAAAAGAAAAAGTATACCAAAAATCCATTTGGGTGGGACCATCTAGACGCTGAGATTAAGGATCTTGGCTTTTATCTGAATTCTGTTGCTTGGTCCAGAAACACGTTCATGAAAGCAACACTGCAGGTCATTGAACTGTCTGAGACCTGCTGTTATTTCAAGACATGTTCGTTCTTGTTTTGAGTGCATGCTTCATGTATCTTCTTTCCAAAGGTAATTTGAATATGAATTACTAATTTATAATCTTAGTGATACCTCCAAAAGAAAAAAGAAAAAAAAAACTTTAATAGGGACACTCATTAGTCATTATAATTGCTTTCCGCAATTTTTGTATCAGTTTTTTAAAGTTCACATGCAATCTTGGATGGCGTAAATATTGGGCGATGTGGGCCAGTGCATGATGAGGCTATGGTGGAGAAAAATGATTGTAAGTTTGTAACAAACAACACAGAAGCAAATAGGTAGTGATTGAGTGAGGTGGAGAAACGCATGTGAAGGAGGTTGGTTTGTCACTTTGTCCCCAACCCCACATTCAAACAATTCCTTCTTTCTCATTATAATCCAAATTCATTTCACAGTTCCCAAATACCTAGATTCTTCATTTACATGGCAACAATTTGAATGGGTTGTCATGGTTGATCCATAGTAGTAAAGCTTTTCATACTCGTTGGACCCTAACATGGGTATCCCTTTCTTTATATTGCAAAAGGAAGAGCACGTGTTAACTTCATGTGAATGTGACCCAAGAATAATTAATTACTTGCTTTGGAGAGAAGAATTTTAGGTTCAGTTCTTCAAGACTGTGTTTGGAAAGTGTTTGACCTAAGTATATCAACCATTGTCCTATGACAAAAGCCTATGTGAGAGGCTCAGTCATAATTAAATTGTGATACTTGAGTTTTTGTTTTACCTTAGTTTAAAGAAATAGAGTTACACTCTTACTAACAATTATAACTTTTAGCCTAATGATAAACACTTAGTTATAACAACTTATAACAGAGTCAAAGTTACGAATTTGTTTTCCAACAAGGCAATTGCTAAGGAAAAGATTGTTGGCCCAAGGTATGACAACTATTGTACCATGGCGAAAGTCCAAGTGAAAAATTGTGTCACATGTTAGAAATCAAGTCATAATCAAACTATGATGTTTAGATATTTGTCTTATTGTGGATTAAGAAAATAGAGTTACTACTAAATTTGTAGCTCAAATAATATGAAGTTAAGAATTGCAAGTTAGAGACTAGAGTCCCAACCCCTTTATTATTTAAAAAGAGAAAGAGAAAGAGTTGCGCTATATAATTTTTGATCAAGTGGTAAATGTTTTGATCTAAGAAAGAATTCGAACATGTCAATCTCCAACAAGATTTTCGATTTTTGTGGCAGGTTTAGGGCCATAACAAGCTCATACTACAGAGGAGCACTAGGGGCATTGCTAGTGTACGACATAAGTAGACGATCGAGCTATGAGAGTGTAAGAAAGTGGTTATTTGAGCTCAGAGAATTTGGGAATGAAGAAATGGTGGTCATTCTAGTGGGAAACAAATGTGACTTGGATCAGTCAAGAGAAGTTGAGAAAGAAGAAGGCAAAGGATTTGCAGAAACAGAAGGATTGTTTTTCATGGAAACCTCTGCTCTGCAGAATCTGAATGTAGAGGAAGCTTTCTTACAGGTGATCACAAAGATCCATGATGTCACAAGCCACAAGACTTTGAAAGCCAAAATCAACGATACAATGCTCAATGTTCTTCCAAGCGGGAAGGAGATTAGTCTAATTGATGAAGTGACACAAACCAAGCAATCCAGTTGCTGTTCAACTTGAACACTTCGTATGTTGGGATTCTGGGATTTTGCCACGTGTTGTTGATTCACCGAGTCAATTAATTCATGATATCTTGCTAATTTTTACCTTATATATATATATATATATTGTTTTGTTGCACTTTGCTAGTAAAATGTCATGTTTCAAGAGTTTTTAATATATAAATGAGATGAACCAAACTAATAAGATTCTTAAAGTCTGCCAGTAATTAGAGCAAAAATTAAAAAGAAATTTGTTTGTATAAACGAGGAATATAAATAATAACTATTCGTGCAAAACCATAATTAGCCTAAGCAAGAATACAAAATAAAAGTCGAGTATCCCACGAATTTCATACTCTTCATTAATTTGACCTCTCTCTCTCGGTATTAATTCTTTCACTTGTGTCAATGAATTCCTTTTCTATATTTGTGCATACACACAAATTTATAACACAGTTGTATAAGTAAACATGCCCATTCACATATATTTGTGTGTACGTTTTCCCTTGTCCACTTACTTGTATATACACAAATGTGCTTTTACATATAAATAGATAGATATAGATGAAGAAGACAAGTTTCGTCCGCCTGTTTTCTTCTTCTTCTTGGGCTTTTGCTAAATATTCACAGGTTCATAATGGGCTATGATATTGGGCCGTTTGTTGAACCCATAATATACTTACATTTTTTATTTTGCACAAGTAGGTAGATATTTAATTTTTTTTTAATATATAAAAATAATTCATCCTTTTGCTATATTAAACGGAAGTGATACATCAAATTTATTTTTAAATTGTAAGTTGTTTTGTTCTTTTCGTTTTGGCCTGGGTCCAAGGGTGATGCATTAAATTTTTTCTAATGATTTAGTTTAGGTGTAATGTATACTATCTTGCATATTTGACATTTAATGGCTATGCATTTTCAATTTCACTATGCCCATAGTTTTCAAAGTATAACATTGTCATCGATTTGCATAAAAACAAACACAGAGGACAGGAAGGAATGCTGTAGCAGTACCACTTCCATGGCCAGAAAATTATATAAAGGATGAAGAAGATGCAAATTAATATGGATATTGCACTGTCAATGTAAATATTTAACCTAATATCTTACTTAATAATGTATGAGAAATTAAAAAGAGGAAGGTTAGAGCTAGTATATGTAATGTTTTGAGTTTGTTATGTGATTTATTAGGTCAAATATTTAGACTTGAATTCTCTTATGCTTATATTTAGATATGAGTACATGTTGGGTTTATGAAAATTTAAGGGTGGATCCGAATCAATCCAACCCGCACACTAATTAGTAGGGTCGGGTCAGTTGGCAGGTTACCTCCTTTTTTTTTTTTTTCCTTTTTCTTCTTCTTCCTTTCTCTTTTCCTTTTCCCTATTCTTTCTCCATCGGCATATGTCTCTCGTGATCCCATTTCCTCGCCATCTCTATCTCTCATAATCTCATCTCCTCGCCATCTTTATCTCTTATCTCCTCACATAAACCAAAAATTCAAAATTTTCATTTGAACCAAAAACCACAAACCAGAAGTCGACGAGATCTGGAGATGAGATGAAAGACAGAGACCGAAGGCAATAAGACAGAGAGAGAGATGGCGAGGACGAGATCGGGAGAATCGAAGATGAGATGAGAGACAAAGTCCACAAACTAGAAGGCGAGGATATGAGAGACATGAAGATGAGATGAGAGACAAAGATGGCGAGGTTGAGGAGGAAATAGAAATCTGGAGATGAGAGAGTGAAGAGGAGATCTGGATGGAAATGGAAATCTGGAGATGATGATGAGAGAGGAACACCTAAATGGAAAAATTTTTTAAAATTTTTTTTTAATACTATTGGGTTGGTGGGTTAAAGATTTCTAATCCAACAAAATCCAATCGTACGAGTTGAGTCAGGTTGGCGAGTTTCTTATCCACTTCTACTTACATGTATAACTATTCAATTAATTTTGTTAATAATTTATATGACATTAATAATTAAGAAGATATTGAGAATTTTATAAATATGTAAGATGAAATTGACAAAAATAATATGGGACTACATTAAAACTCACATAAAATTTAAAAGGAAAGAATGCTTTTATCATTAAAAAAATGATATTTACACTTTTTTAATTTAAAAAAGTGTTTTTAACATTCACATTGCCTTTCTTGAAAAAAAGAATAAAAAAAACTATAAACTGGGAGTTTTGATTTTTATAAAATTACACATAATTTTTATTGAACTATAAATAATACATAATGTTGTTAGACATAATAAGGGAGGTTGAATTGTGTCAAAAATCTTTTTCTAAATTTTTTTTAAGAAGTAGTCTATCTTCTTATCAGTGTTCAAATAAAGTATTTTGATAGACAAGAGTTAATGAAAAAAAGTTTACACAACAAGTTTAAAGAAGTTCGTAACTACTTGAATCCTATGTCCTCCTCCTAATGCATACAAGCAAAGGGGTTTTTCTATAAATTCAAAGTCCTAAACTTTACAAGAAGACTTCACAAAGTACAAGCTTTCTAAAGTTTTTACTTCTTAAAGTAACAGACCATAAATGTTTTATCTAATAAAGATGAATTATAACCTTTTTCAATGATAAGCTCACAAACTTTTACAACCTTCTTAAAGTAAACAAACAATCAGGATAGAATAAATTAAATGAAATATGTTCTCTCGCTTTCAATAGTACAACAAAAATTAAAGAACAAGCTTACATAAAGCACAAGAATAGAATCTCAGATAGAAAGGTAGATGATGAGAGCAAATACAGTATCAACTCAGCTTTCTTGAGTTTAAATTGCAGCATCAACACTCTTAAATAATCTTTTAGGAATATGTCCGTTAGCCCTCCAATGTCTCTTCGCTTTATCTGAGCACCCCTTTTTCGCAAAAAAAGAAAACATACAATTGTCAGGAATATTTTCAAATGTCAAACAAAAAAACTTTATTTAGAGGAGATGGAGTAGGCCGGATTTACTACATGGGCTTTAATATTTTTGTCTTGCAAGATAGTCCAAATAATAGTCATTATCAAAAATATTAAAGTAAACTTAAATATATTTAAAATCATTTGAATTTAAATATATTTACCCCAACAAATGTTTTCATTTTTTTTAAATAAAATTATGAAAATAAAGTAGTACATTTTAAGAGTTGGAGATAAAATTACAATTACACTATAGTTTGTCGAGATTATAAAAACATATTTGCAATTAAAAAGGCAAGAAGAAAAGGAAGCAATCCTTCACCAAGACGATGTTTGCACTCCGAGCGAACAGAGGAAGGGCAACGAGGACTTTTGAAATATTTGCATTTGCGCCCACGAATTACTTCGGCAGCCACCGGCGTGGGCTGCCTTCTAAGATCGCCGACGATTGACGAATCCTACGCAGCTTACCAGATTGTCTCTCAGGGTATGATGATGTTGAAAACAAGGTATGCCATCCCCAAATCCCCTCCTCTTCTTACAGCATCTACCTTCCTTGTTTATTTGACATTTTCTCAAAACCCGAGATTCTATTCACATTCCCAACGCCAATCTGCCAAGGGGAATCCCAGATTTGATAATATTGCCGATGCTATAGCTTCATTCAATAGTATGGTCGAGCTGCGTCCCCCTCCCCCCATTGTGGAAATCGACAAGATTTTGGGTGCAATTGTGAGGATGAAACATTATCCAGCTGTTATTTCACTTGTTAGAATAGTGGAGCTAAGAAAAATGACGCCTTCCGTAGCTACGTTTAGTATCTTGATCAACTGTCTCTGCCATATGGACCGGATGGGTTTTGCTTTCTCCGTAATGGCAAAGATTGTCAAGAACGGTTATCAACTCAATATGATAACCTTGAACACGATTATAAAAGGGTTTTGTATTAATGGCAAGGTCTCAAAAGCATTAGACTTTTACGACGACCTAACGGCCAGAGGATATTGGCCTGATGAGTATACTTATGGAACCTTAATCAATGGACTTTGTATAACTGGACAAACTGGAGTTGCCATTGAATTGCTACAAAAGATGGAGAAACAAGCGGTTAAGCCTAATCTAGTTATGTACAGCACAATCATCGATCGCCTATGTAAAGATGGACTTGTAAATGATGCAGACAAGTTGTATTCTCAAATGATTGCCAAGGGAATTTCCCTTGATGTTGTCACCTTCAATTCTCTAATCTACGGTTTTTGCAATGTGGGTAAGTGGGAAGAAGTTACTAATTTGCTAAATGAAATGGTACTGAAAAACATCAGTCCAGATGTTTATACCTTTAATATATTGCTTGACGCATTATGTAAACAAGGAAGGGTCGTAGAAGTTCGAGGCATGTTTGCTATAATGATGAAAAATGGCGAGAAACCTGATGTTTTTACTTACAGTGTTTTAATAGATGGATGTTGTTTAAGCAATAATGTTGACGAGGCAAAAGAATTATTTGATGGGATGGTAAACAGAGGCTTGATTCCTGATGTTCAGAATTATAATGTCTTGATTAACGGATATTGCAATATTGACAGGATAGATGAAGCCATGGTTCTCTTGAAAGAGATGCGTCACAAAAATTTAGTTCCTAGTATTGTAACTTACAATTCTCTTATTACGGGCTTGTGCAAATTAGGAAAAATGTCAGATGTGCAGGAGCTTGTTCATGAGATGCATGATAATGGTCAACCTGCAGATGTAGTCACTTGCAATATCTTGTTAGACACCTTTTGCAAAATGCATCATTTTGACAAGGCAATTGCATTTTTTCATCAATTAGTTGTCAGAGGAATCTGGCCTGATTTGGATGATGTACTCAATTATGATTGGCGCAAAGGTGGAAGACTGAGTTGGCCTGAAACAAACAAAGAAAGTGGAAGACTGAAGACTGTAGAAGAAATTTTTCAGAATCTTTTGATTAAAGGCTGTCATCCAAATGTCAAAACATATACTATCATGATCAGTGGACTTTGTCGAGATGGCATGCTTGATGAAGCTGTGGCCTTGCTTTCAAAAATGGAAGACAACAATTGCCTTCCTGATGTTGTAACTTTCAGTACAATCATAAGTGCTATGCAAAAGAATAATGAGAGCAATAAAGCAGAGGAACTTCATCTGGAAATGGTTGCGAGAGGTCTGGTAAGATGATGAAAAGCATAGGCTTCCCGTCAATTAGACTGAAGCTGTTTTCTTCTCTGTGCAGTATTGGCTCAGTCCAGCCAACCTCCCTCCACTTTTTCTCATGATCTCTCTCAGGTATGTGTTTTTCCTTCCTCCGTGCCTTAAGTGTTGCCTCTGCAAATTTCCAGCCATAATCTTTTATTAAATGATAAATTTTGAGCGTCTCATGTTTATTTTTGGCGGTCATTTCCAGCTTTCATCAGAGGATTGATCAATCACTAGAGTTTGGGGGGTTAGAATTGCAGTGATACGAGTTGGTCCATGATATCTGCGTTCAGACTCTCATCACTCTTAAGTAAGTTTTGTATTACTAAGCTCTTTCCTCTTGAATGGAGAATTGCATTTCCGGTGACCAAGGGAGAAATTCGATAGGAAATTGTATGTATGAAGCTAGAAAGCATGGGCACTGACATGAAGACGAGACACTGACACGGATACTGCTGCATGATGGAATATGAAGTGTTCATACGTAATTTGGAGTGTTGCATTGTATCTAATCCGTGTTTCCTCCAACATGGTTCCTTTCTCGAATTGTACGATTTGCAGGTGCGATGTGAACGTTTTGATTTTTATGTTGTTAGGAATGACTGAACTTCCTGATTATCGTTACTAGTATCTTTCACAGCCTCTTCTCTCTTGCTTGTGTCAGATTACCTGATTCCTCATCTTTGGAGCTCGGGGAGATTCATTCTGTAGCCTCGTCGATCTTGCAGGAGATCTGTGAGCAGACCATTTACAATTTTGAATGACTGGAAACAACACCAATTAAAGTCTGTATGTTCTACAACTTTGTATATTCCAAGTTTAGAAGAATTGTTTATAATATAATAAAATCTCATAAAATGGTTAAATCAGTTGGTTATCGTTTCTACGTAGTTTGATAGTGATTTTGAGAAACAAAAATGCACGGTTGGCCTGCTATTCTTGCTCTTGCATGACCATATGTAATGCCCCTCTTAATTTGTATACAGGGAAAAATCTAAGACCGAAACTCTCAGCAGGCCAAAATTTTAGATGCGAATTAGTAATTAGCATGACACGTAACTCCATACAATTAAAATTTCATAATCGATGGTTCAGAAATTTCAGCTGTTACTTCTTTAGTAGAAATAGGAAATGCTTCTTGCAACTTAGCTCAAGTAAGTAATATACGAGTGGAAATATTAAGCAAAGGCATTAACCTTTATCTCAATGACCCAAAAAAAAAAAAAAAAAGGCTGCCAGCCGAGTAGTACATATCTATAATTTTCCCCGATCTTCGAAAGAAAGACTAATTGGTTAGGATGATGAGTTGATGACACTAACTTTTCAAAATTTTCTGGTAGAATTAACTCCGTTTATTTACGTTGAGATCAAGCGTTATTTACCATAACAAAAGGTGCAGTCAAGGGAAAATTTACTATAATTTTGTAGTACTAAGAGTTCAGTATTATTTTTAGGTAAAATGGTAGTTTATTTCAGTATTATTTTTAGGTAAAATGGTAGTTTATGTCTATAAACTTTATATTAAGTTTCACCTATATCCCTAAATTTTTTTTTTGGATTGTTTATGTCTCACATCTTTCAATTTTTGTCATATATATATGTTGTAACTCCATCAGTCAACTTAACATGAATGTTGATTAGGCTGCTATGTGACAAAGCATCTGACATGTGGCAGTCATGTGAACTCCCAAAAATTTTTTTTTAAAAAAAAGTTTTACTTTATTCACTTAGTTCCTTGATTAAAGTTTTCCTGTTATCTAATTTTTGATATAAACTTGTCTTTTACTTCGACTAAGTTCCTAGTTTAATAATCTATTTTTTTTTTGTCAAAATATCCTCTACAAACTTTTTAGTTTGTTCACTTTAATCCATGTTCTTCACTTACATTTTTTTTTCTTACGGTTTGGTCCTTCAAATCAGTCCATAATTTCATTTTTAGTCATAATATGATTCAATATATCATTTCTACCCAGGAACAATATAAAAATGAATTAAAATTTCACTTTCAAAGCTTATCTTTTATGAGAGGGAGAGATATTTAACCTTTAAAACTTTGAATTTTAATTTATTTCTTGTATTGTTCTTGGGTAGAAATGATAGATTGAATCATATTATGACTAAAAATGAAATTATAGACTGATTTGGAGGACAAAACTGTGAGAAAAAAAGTATAAAAGTGAAGAATAAGGACTAGAATGAACAAATTGAAAAATTTGTAGAGGATAATTTTGACATAAAAATATAGATTTTTAAACTAGGGACTTAGACGAAGTAGAAGATAAGTTTATATCAAAAATTGAACAAAAGGAAAATTTTGACCAAGGACCTAAGTGAATAAACTGAAATTTTTTTAAAAAATATTTTAAATTTTTTTTAAGGAGTCCACGTGGCAACTCAATTAATATTTCCATTAACTTGACTAACAAAGTTATAAAAAAAGAACATATATGACAAAAATTGAAAAATGTGAGACAAACAACAAAAAAAAAAAACTTTAAAGACATAGGTGAAACTTGAGGCCTGATTGATAGCCACGATAGAGTAAGAATGAAAAGTAAGTAGAAAAAAAATGGAAAAGAAAAAAATTGTTTGATATGAGATAAAAAATAGTGTAAGAATGGAATATTTATTATGTTTGGTATGTATTTTTTTAAGAGGAATGGAATGAAATAGTGTAAAAAATTACCCTTATTCAAAATTATTAAAAAAAAAAAGAAAAACTTCAATTTACATTGCGATATAGATTTGCCTCACCAGTGCTTATTCTCCCTGCCAACATTCTCCCTTCCTCTCTCTGATTCTCTTATACGAAACTTCCTCCCCTGCTTCAGCTTGTTGATGCCGACTTGAGATCCCACCGATTATGCCTCTCCCTATGATTCTTCTCCTTGCTTTAGCCCGTCGATGCTAGTTCTCCCTCTCTCTATGATTCTCCCTCTATTTGTTTCCCTCTTTTTAGCTTAAGATTTAGACTTATATAGTTTGGATGTGCTTATTAATCAAAAAATTAATGTCTTTTAATGTTTTATAATTAAATTCCTATATGCATCACTAGTCATTTATACTGTTATGATGCTATAATCTTTTGCTCTCAAATTTTCCTTCCTTCGCAATTCAAAGAGATGACATTCAACAAATACCGTCATACCAGTAAATTTGAACAAGGCGATGAAGACTAAAGAGAGGGAAGGGAGAGTCATTGTGAGATTTGAGAGCAACGGACAGGAAGAGTTAGACCCTCAAATCGAGGAAGAGAGATCTATGAAAAGATCGAATCAACAAAAGTCGAATGAACACCAATAAGAGCAAATTCGACATCTCCCTTCTCTTAGCTTTCCATGACCAATTTTTCATGGGTGAAGAGGAAAAGGAGAATCAAGAAAAAGACAGAGAGAATGCTAGTTTCCATGTCTTGCTTCTACACTTGAGGCTACAAAATGCTGGAAAAAAAATACAGTGCAAGAATGAAGAGTTCCTTGCCAACATTTTTAATGCTACCAAACGAAACCTTGGTGTAAATATTAGAGACACCATTTGCCTTATTTTTATTTATATTTTGTTAAGTAAATATTTTTTGCTTAAAATTTAGAATTCAATTCAACTAAAATTTAAAATTAGATTATGTGAATTTTATAGAAAATTATAATAAAAAATATGAATAAGAAAGTTTTGAATTATTGATATTACATGAGTTCCAAAAATAGACTTGCAAACAAGATAGGTAAATTGCCCCCCCCCCCCTTTTTTTTTTTTTTCCTTTGAAGACAAAGAAGCTCGAAACCTAACCCTAATCCCTAAATTCCCAAATCTCATATTGTTTGAGCTACAACTTCGATGGTGTAAATTGTACAATTTTTAGTAGCTGTTCACTTGACTAAAATGCCTTGTGTGTTTTATTCGCGGAGTGCATAATAGGGCTGGAAAGGAATGAGAGATGTTGGCACAATCAAACAATGCTTACAAAATATATAAAGCTTTTAATTAACCCAATTTCCATGGTCACCACTTAAAGCAACAAATAGTTTTCAGTGTCGGTCCTTTTTCCGTTAAAAAAACTCAGGTAACATATATGGGCACCAAAATTTAGACATATGATTACAACAATTTCAAAGGAATTTTATCAAATGGCGAATGCCTGACAAACAATGGCTGCACTGTAGATTGTTGACAAGAAACCAAGAAAAAGAACAAAAAGAAGAGAAAGGAAAAAAAGGAGTGAAAAGAATCATAACCTTGAATGAGAATGTACGACGGACAGGTCATGACGTTCAACCAATCACTTTTTGCACACTCTTTGAAATACTCTACAACTTGCCTTCCCACATTTTTGCAGTAGACTCAACAAAGATTAAGTTAGCTGTATAATTGCCAATTGGTCTCTTATTCTGCTGCCTCTTTTGATGACTGAGCCTTCTCATGGCTACTCCCTGCTGCTGCACTCGACCTATGCGATTGAGAACTAATAATTGGCTTCTGCAACGGCTTCAGAGTCGCCAATATTTCAGCGAAGGTGGGTCTCAACTTTGGATCTCTGATGCAAAAAAAGACCCATATACAGTCATGCAGCTATAAATGAAGAAAATAATCCTCCACGGGAACATTCACATGCAGTAACTTATAAAATTACTTACTTGCAAATAAATCTATCCCCAACTTGTTCAAGCATGCATACGGATATTTTTTGACTCTTCATGTTGACAACTTTCAAGTCATATCATTTATTTTTTAAATCTAAGAAACAGAAGAGTTGTTGATTTGCTGCTGGCAGCAGATGGGGGGGAGAGAGAGAGAGAGAGGAGAACAAGACTGAAGCAAAAATTGAGGCTCGAGATATTCAACCTTGGCCCCTAAACATCATATTTATACTAGAAGAAAGGGGTGAATGGTACAGCAAATCCCAGAATAT
Organism: Biancaea sappan; assembly: GCA_037074585.1. Classification (NCBI taxonomy): domain Eukaryota; kingdom Viridiplantae; phylum Streptophyta; class Magnoliopsida; order Fabales; family Fabaceae; genus Biancaea; species Biancaea sappan. The sequence continues at coordinate 12,133,428 of CM073491.1, read as the reverse complement.
TCATGTTAGTCCCTAATCCCTATAATCACTTAAGCTCCCTGGATTCTGATCTTCCCTTCATTCTATCTTATTCCCAACATGTCTTCAATAGCTTGTTAACTTATGGAAACCCTATACTTATGAAGGGAAATTATGTCTCACATATTTTATTGAGTCAATAGTTACACTTGGTGTTAGGACAAACACCGTTAAATCGGTAGCTATTAGGATCTTTCTAAAATTTAATGACTGAATATTCTGCAACCTGTAATCAGAAATCTACAGTTTAATATAGAAGCATGAAATGAAAAAATAAAAACTACACTCACGTCTGCCAGCATTTCCGGATAATATCTGCAATGGCAGGGTCCATATCATCTGGAATTTCAAGTCGGCGATGTTGGAAGCCCACAGCACCAACCACTTGCATTGGATTCATTCCCCCCCAAGGTTGCCTCATCGTCGAGAGTTCCCATAAAATGACCCCATAACTATAAACATCACACCTGGATTTTGAATCTCAAATTATTATCATCATAAACCATGAGAGGATTAATAAGAATAAAAGCCCATGATAAGATAGGCAAAAGAGAAGGGTGATAATGGACCATATTACATGTAGAAATAGAATTTGATATAATGTCCTCCCTAGAGATCTGGATGATGCAGCACTCAAAAGGGCTTGAACTTTATTTTATCATGTGGACACATGCAGCAAGGCTATGTCAAATAGACAAACATCATATGGTTTGAAGGCCAAGATTAAAGTACGTAGGATTTTAATTAACTATATTTTGCACAAACACATCCGCTTTTTAGAAGTACTGCAAAGCATTTTCATTTGTCAAATTTACGAAAGGAAAAATTACTATCAGGTAATTCTAAGTGTTATACTTATATATCCTGGCTAATATAAATTAACTACCAAATAGCTTCTACATTTTGAGAGTTGTGGTTCAAGCAGTCAAAGTCCCTTTGAGGAAAGCAAAAGGCTTCGGAAGTGTCAAGATATATTAATTACAGTTTATTGAGAATTTTGTGTTGAAGGTTTGCAACATATGCCTCTTTCGCCTTCCTTCCTTCCAGTTACCACTTAAGCAGATATTTTAATCAGTCTCTAAGGTCAAGTGATGATTCTATATTTTCTCTTCATTTCAGTTCTTTAGTCTGATGTTCACAACCCTTTTCATGCCTTCACCACGTAAAATCCCAAACTTCGAGTCCTAAAACTGTTAAATGGTCAAGTTTAGAGCCCTCCACCTGACAACTTTGATCCCATGTCATTTTTTCCTTTCATTGAAGAAAATTAAGAGCACTCAACAGAATATGATCCTTATGGTTATCGTGAATTGGTTAAATTGTCAATTAACATTAATACACTATCAGGAATCAATTTATCTTGCATTCCTACTACAAGATAATGAAATCTATAATTCAACTGAGTTTTTTGGCAAGAAAAATGTGCTCACCATAGTATCATACATTCAGAATGGCACTCTAATATACCTCAGGAAATTTTAACAGAAAATTAAATTGGTTATACAAAAAAGGAAAAACTTACTTTTCATTTGAAGGTTCATTTCTTAATACTTCTGGAGCCATCCACTCAGCCTGAAATATATTTTACATTATACAACATTAAGTAACTACTGTATCCAGTTAAAGTGATCATGCAAGAAAATGAATGGCATAAGAAACGGCCAGAAGAGCAAAACCTTATTATAGTAGCTTCAGATGCCATGCAGTTACAGTTTTGTTGATGAAAAACCAATAGAAGTGCATAAAGTATTTCCACCTTTACAACTTTGTAATAAACTGATCCGAGATCTTGGGTTATTTCACATGTAACATCTTCACTCACGTTGGGAACTAATCAGGAACTAAATCTCTAGAAAATAATTTACCTCTCCCAGCTCTCTAACCAAAGACTTAGGCCTGTGTTTTTCAGCAAAGTCTCCATCGATTCAAATCTGTCTCTAATTTTCTGTAGAGGAAGCCTTATTTATAGAGGATCATATTGCTCTAAGAGATAGAGATAAGGGTGGTTACAGATAAATATTCCATAAAACCCAACTTACTGAATTATCTATAATTAGAGATAATTCATGAGTAATTCAAACAAAGCCTTATCTGATCTGTAGGAGAATAAGCTCTTTGTAAGTTTAGACCTATACTTGACTGGGCCCATGTCAGGTGCCAAGTTTGCACTTGAGGCTAATTGTAACATTCCTAGGCCTTAAGACTTGTAGAGAATCTTAAGTCTCAAACTTCAGGGGATTAAGATTGCATTCTCAATCCTGTCTGGATGAGTTACACGAGGTCTTTGTAAGCAGAAGATCTTGTTGCCATACTGGATACTTTGGCGTTGTTCCACTTCTCTTGCTTTCTTGATAAGAGGCTGTGGAAGTTGAATTCCTCGGGCTTATATCAGTGTGCTTCTTTTTTCAATTTTTTTATCCAAAACCATTGTATCTCCACTCTTCTGGAAGGTTTTCCCTTGAAAGTGAAGGCTTTTGTTTGGATAGCAGTACTTAACAGAATTAATACAAATGATTTGCTTCAAACTAAGCACCCCCCATAAGCCCTGATCTGATAGGAACCCAGACTTGATTAAAGAAAGAACTAAAGATTTTATTACTCAGATGGTGGAAAAACAGAACAAGACTAGCAAAATCAGCAAAGAAAAAGATAACCAGAGATCAAAGATCTCCTACCAGAGCATACTGCTCCTCCAGAGCCAAAGCTCCTACACCTAACAAAAAAATATTCTCGATGATGTCCTCTCTCTCTCTTCCTCTCCCCTCCTTTTATAACAAACTTGCCCCATATTGAAATTCTCTCTCTATCCTCCTAACAGAATCCACTAATGACAGAATCACACCACCCATTCCCATGCACTACACCTTTTTCCAAATTCCACTACCCGTACATAACTGAATAACAAAATAACCCACTGCACGCAATACCTATCATTACCTCCTCCTTAAGTTCAGCCTTGTCCCCAAGGCTTACTGTAATTTTTATTTTTTATTATTATTATCTTTTAGTTATTTATTTATTTTTGGCCTATTCTAGCCCTTTCCAGCAGCCAAAGTAACCAGAGAGCTTCGTCCTTCATACTTTCTATCAGCTTTGATTATGTCAAGTGTCGAATTCCCCTATTCTTTTCTTGCGATTGTGGCCAGCGAACACCCTCGAGTCCCATCTCAGAAGAAAACAACGTCAAAGATGCTGTTGCAGTTGTGGAATTGGTCACGGGATCCCTATATGCTCGATGTGGAGTCCAATTGATGACTTTGAATTGGGTTCTGATCCTTTTTTGTGTTCAACCAACTTTGGGTTTGGCCCATACTTTTTGAGACATGGAATTGGGCCTGACCCACGCTACTACACGTCTCGCTAAGAACCTTTAGGCCAGACGTGGAATGGGGTTTAATTGTGCGAAATGGGTTACCCAATTTCCAAGACAATTCTCTTCCTCTGTTGATACTCGCATCACCGTTGTCTTCTCCAAAAAGCACCGTCCGCCAAACACCCTCGACTGTGTTACGCTCCAATGTATCCTCAGTCAGTTCCTCATCTACTTCAATGGCCACTACCTCACCTTCACCATTTAGCTTCTTATCGTCACCCAAAATTACTAACCTCAACTGACGATCAATGCAGCGATGCAGAGGGTGGTACTTCTCACCGCAACAAAAACATTGGCCTCTTGTATTTCTGTCCATAAGTTCAGAGTAAGTGAGATGGCGTATCCCTCTAGTTCTATCCTGCAACAGCGGCAGGCGAACCCCCTCTCGTTTCCTCGCAGTCGTGAACGACGACGAAGAAGTAGACAATGGAGCAAACTTAGTCACGGCCCCTGACATGTGCGACAAAGACTCAAAAGGACAATTTCCGGTGTAGTGTTGCTCCATGATCAAGCCCGACAACACTTGGGCTTGGCCCATATTAACTTCAATAGCCTTTAGTGACTTTGGGCCCGACGATAAGTATGTTTTAGAGTAACGGGCCGGATTCCCCCAACCCAGATCTCTACCTTACTGATACCCGCGTGTATGTCACCTTTTTCTTCCCTCAATGCCTGGAGTTCGACCTTTTTGTTGCTTCCTCATCGGCGATTTCCGCGTTGTGCTCGGTGACGTCTGTACCTCGGCGATGTTCTTCTGTGTTGAATCACTGCTCCTGCCTTCGTGTGAATGGGGTCGCACTGATACACCGAAAAGAGACTCCGTCTTAGACGCTTGGAATTGGGCCTTATTTACTGTATTTGGCCCTGTTGTCGAGTAGCAGTGAAGTACCCGAGTTGGGTTACTTAATCTCCAGCCCGCTCCCTTTCCTTCATTGCTAGCGACTCAGCTTCGATGTCGCTCGCAATCTGCATAGATTGGAATTTGGTCTGAGGTTCGGAGGTTCTCAAGCGATTTTGAGTATTGAAGTCCCCTTTCTCCCTCAGTACCAGTGATGAGAACCTAGGACTTGAATTAAAGAAAAGAACAAGATTTTATTTAAGAAGAATGAGTAACAGAACAAGACTAATAAGAATGACAAGAAACCGATAATCCACCAGAGACCAAGCAAAGCTCCTAATCACAACAAAATTACCCGTTCTCACATAACAACTCCCCTATTTATAAGAGACTTACCTTCTAACTATTCCCTAATTACCCTTTAACCATATAACAAACATGACAACCACCCTAGTATCCTAACATTACTCCCCCCCTGAAGTTCAGCCTTGTCCCCAATGCTGATTTATTATATCTTTCTTTTTATTCCCTATTTCAGCCCATTCGTTGCCCTCTACCTTTTGTCGTCTTCTCAAGCCTATGGACTGTCATCTCCCTCTCTTCACTGTGAGCTTCATCCAATTCTTCATCTTCACCTAAAATCATCACCCTCAAATGGCTATCTTCACACTTATGGAGAGGATGGAACCTCTCACCGCACCTGAAGCACAATCCACTAGCCTTTCCTTCCATCAGTTCCGAATGCGTTAGATGTCGCACACCTTGGTTTCTCTCAAACCCAGCTCGATGATCCCCCTCAGTCTTCCTCGGGTTCGATTGCGTTGAAGGAGCCCCTGACTGGCTGTTCTATGCTGGCGTCAGGGATGAAGTCCCAGAACTCGACCCCTCCCTACTACGCGACTCGTTCTCTGTACTTGGAGAAATATTACGGGGCCCAATTCAATCCAAACCCGTGCTGGTGGATGATGGGTTCTAACCCCACTAAGAAAAACCTAGACCCGCAATATATCTTGGACCCAATTGGAACCCGAGATGTCGACTCAAAGACGCGAATGGGTTCGGCCTGTGCGTCCCTTCAATCTCATCTTCCTCCCATGGCCAAAGCTCGGCCTCGATATCCCTAGCCAACTGCATAGCAAGATAATGATTCTTGGGCCTTAATGTTCTCAGTCGATTCTTGATCTCCGCTCTTAATCCTCTCACAAAGTATCCAAGATACTAAGATTATGGTATTTCCCACACTACGAAGAGTATAGCTCAAATTCGGAGATATATTCATCAACAGACCCCCTTTGCCTTAGCACTTTTAATTCTTCGTAAGAATTATCTAGCCTTCCTCTTCCAAATCTGGCTACCAAAGAATCTTCAAAATTTTCCCAAAAAACTTCTCCTGTTGATTCTTTCCATAGATTAAACCAGTGGATAGTCGCTCTTCCATGCTAAGTTTCGCAAGTTGAATACGCACTCCCTCTAAAATTCTTTGAACTTTGAAATAGGTCTCTGCTTGCATGATCCAAGCCAAAGGGTCGCTCCCATCAAATGCTGGCAATTCATCTTTCTTTGCAGACAGCCTGAATTCATCCAATATATCGCTCCTTACAACTGCTGTATTAGACACATAGATACTCCCAGGGCTTTCCCCATTTTCTTCAGATTGGTCTTTAGTCTAGTCATTCTCTGTCCCTTTTCCCATCAAGCGTGCCATCTCAACCACCATTATCTGCTTCATTGCCTCAAACCCCTGTTTGATTTCTTCTTTTACTTCTTCCAAACCACATTCAACCCAATCCATACGAGCCTCTACTGCATCCATTTTGTCAGACATTTTGGGTGGCATGAGATCAGGCAGGTCGAACTAAATGATGAGAACCCAAGACTTGAATTAAAGAAAAAAAAACAAGATTTTATTTAAGAAGGAGTAACAAAACAAGACTAATATGAATGACAAGAAATTAATAATCCAGAGACTAAGTCTCTTAGAGTCCTAAGACTCCTCACAGAGCAAAGCTCCTAATCACAATAAAATTATCATTCCCCTCCCCTTCTCACATAACAACTCCCCTATTTATAAGAGACTTACCCTCTAACTATTCCCTAATTACCCCTTAACCATATAACAAACATAACAACCACCCTAATATCTTAACAACTAGCAGCTTCATTCACCAGTTTCTCTCCCAGAAATTGGTTGAGCTCATACATAATGGATTGTTTGAAATCTCTTAATCCTTCTCTTCATTCTTCCATGAAAGCTTCAAAAACATCAACCTGTCCGACATCTTTTGATGACGTAGAAAAGAAACTAGAATAATTCGAAAGGTCGGACCAATTGATAGGAACCCAGACTTGATTAAAGAATTAAAGATTTTATTACTCAGATGGTGGAAAAACATAACAAGACTAGCAAAATCAGCAAAGAAAAAGATAACCAGAGATCAAAGATCTCCTACCAGAGCATACTGCTCCTCCAAAGCCAAAGCTCCTACACTTAACAGAAAAACATTCTCCATGATGTCCTCTCTCTCTCTCTCCCTCTTCCCTCCTTTTATAACAAACTTGCCCCATATTGAAATTCTCTCTCTACCCTCCTAACAGAATCCACTAATGACATAATGACACCACCAATTCCCACACACTACACCCTTTCCCAAATCCCACTACCCGGTACATAACGGATCAACAAAATAACCCACTACACCCAGTACCTATCATTATCCCTTAATATTTATGTGATGTGTTATAGAGCGCCAAGTCCCATCTCTTTTTCTCCCTTGTGCTCCCATTTTCTACGTATTTGTTTCTGCTGTCATTCTCCTCTTCTCTAATAACTTTATTATTAAAAAAAAAAAAAGATGTCTTTGTAAACAATTATAAGACTTTCTTCCATGGGAATAATGATTAGTTTTTCAAAGAGTTATTCAGAAAATTGCTTTCTTTTGGGTTTGAGATGCAATCAAGTGATGGCCAAGGGGCCCGGGGTAGTGCCTAATTAAACTTCTAGTGATCTGCAGTCTTCCCCCCTAGCCATTTACCCCCAAAACAAAAACAAAATCCATCCAAGGCTTCAATTGATGCAATTTACCCCCAAAATCTATCCCATTGAGCAAGTCAAGTCTTTCGCTGTTAAAATTAGTAATTGAATCAGATATTTTATGTGGGTAAGTAGTGGAACTTTTGTCATCAATATAATTTTAACGGCACAGCAAAAAAAGTTTTGATCAACACACTTAAGTTGAACTAATCAAAACACTAGGAGGTAAACTGCACATAAAGTAAAGTTGAAGGGAGTTTTTATAATTCACCTTTTTCTTAATTTTCTATGCAGCCCAGACCATTGTCTAACAAGCAGCATAAAAAATTCATTCTTAATAGAACAATAGTTGATTGTTGGTCTAATTTGCCTTAGAACCCACTTAAACCCCAAAGTTGCAGGTGCTGTCCGCAGCACCCTAACAGCCACCAAGTCACCTTAAACCCCATCCAACAGCTTCCGAGTTCCAACCACCTTTACCTTAACCTTAATAAGAAACCTTCAACCTATGAATTTTATACTCTATCATGTGTGAAAGTGCTTGAGCTTTGGGATAAAAATCTTGATATGCTAGTACAACCTTCATGACTAATCAGCCAGGAGTTTGTAGTTAAAAATGCATGTTTGCGAAAATAAATATATAAATAAATTGTTAGGCTGTTGTGGAACTTCTTAACTTTTGGGAACAACAATCCAACAATTAACTTAATGTCATTGGTCTTCAGATCTTCACAAGGGATTCATGCCTTTGGGGTTGTTGGCCTTCATATCCGCTTTTAATTTGGTCTGAATCTTGGTGTTTCTAGTTTTGTGTTTTGGGTGCCTGTGTAACATACTATACTGTGCATCTTCAAACGGAGAAAATTCCATGGCTTTTAAAACTGCTGAAACTGTTAAAGAACGGAACAAGGGACTGTGTTTGTGTGCATATAAATGTGTTTATTATATAACCGGTAAAAGAAAACAAAAATAAGCAACACCTTAAAAGAAAGTAAACAAGCAAAAAATTAACAAAATACAATGTGACATAGTTTATTAAAGAGCAGTAGTCGTGAGGAAAAAAGGTTTATGATAGCTTACTGTTCCTGCAGTTGATCTTGAAGAAAGGAATGTACTATGCTTCATTCGTGACAGTCCAAAATCACATACCTATTGAATGGCCAAAAATAATGTCATACTGCATTAACATGGAGAATCCATCACGCTGTTAAGGAATTTTGATACTGAGATAAGGCTGGCACCTTTACAACCCAGTTTTTATCAACAAGAAGATTTGGAGACTTTAAATCACGATGGACTATCACTGGAGAGCACTTATGCAAATAGTTCATTCCTCGAGCCTGAATATTCAGAAGAGACAGGTTACATCTAGTGAGATTCATTGATTAAAGCATACATTAGCTGAATGAAGTTGCACAGAAAAGCAAGAGTCCTACAGCATCAAGGGCCATCCTCAGTCGCCTTCGCTCATCTAATTGATTGTTAGGACGGTGAATTAATCTATACAAACTGCCTCTGGAAAAATGATCTACATATCAGTATTTGAATTATCAACAATGCCTACAGAAAATACATTAATCAAAAAACAAATGCACGTGAGACATGGTAAAGAAAGACATTCAGTAAGGTACACAGAATATATAAAATCCCAGTAATTTGAGTTTTACCTACCGATAAATTTATTGACTAAACAAACAAGCATCATCAAATCTTTGGGTTTAAATTTGTTTATTTTTCAATAAAAGAAGAAATATTATTGAATTGTGATGACAAGATTATATAATAACACATTTTCAAGGACATGCTTGCAATTACCTCCATGAGTATATACAATGCAAGAATTTCCATCTCTACCATACAATAAATTAGAAGTCATATTAAACAGATAAATAAATCATTATATGTACTTTTGTCTTGATACTTGCTAACCAAAAAAAAAATCTAAGTAAATTTGCCCATCTCATAATATGAGAGTCTTCAGCACATATAGGACCCATAGTCATTACTTTCCGATTAGCATCCAGGCCATTTGTAGCATATACCACATCATTTACTAAATTATTTCAGCAAGATTTTTTTTGGTAGATGTTAGAATTCATGGACCTTCACCTGAAAGCTTAAAGCTTTTGAGATGAAATGGTTCTTGACAGTAGACATAGAAATATAGCATTATCCATAGATTTCACCGTTAGAAAAAAATCAACTTTCAAAAAGCTGTAAATTTGCAATCAACAGTCTCTTATTAACCTCAAGAAATGAAAAGTTTCAATGTACCTAGGAAGAAATTCTGTAACAATTGAAAGATTTGGAGGTCGAGTTACAGCTCCCATGAAGAGAACAACATTTGGATGCCTGAGTCTTTTCATTATTCGGACCTATTGCAATTCATAACATAAGTTAAATTCGCCATCTAGATACACTGATTTGACAATCACACCCCAAAAAAACAAAAAACTATTCGAAGAGCTATAAGGGTATGTAAATGAGAGAGTGGAACCTGGCCACCCCCCAGAATTTAAACAAAAAAAAAAAAAAACACAAGATAAAGTTACATTCATTTGCATAACAAATACCAGAATCACATATGACATTATTTTGACTTCATCAATCTTGACCACAACATTTATAAATTTAAAGGAAAAACTAAAAGGAGAATTGGGACAAGGCATCTGTCCCTCTATAAAGTGCTCCCCCGACAGTAAAAAAATTTGAAATATAATGAAACATGTAATTTAATTGGCCTAGGTATTCATACTTGCTAGTTATGATGTTTCCCAGGGACAGGTCCATATTAAAGGTTTTTAAATTAAAATCCTCACATTTTCTGATAAGCATGATAATTTGGTGTCCGATTAAAAAATCCAAGGTTTTATATTTGGGTTTAACATGAGGTTAAAGATTCATAGTAATCATTTCAAAACAAGATATTGGAAATATGAAGAGGAGCACAAAGACAAAAGAATTAGGATAGCAGCCTATTGCTACTCTAAAAAACTTGGGAGTCAATGAAAATCTCTGGAACATCTTCAACATGAAAGCCATCTCAAAGTCGTTCTGAATTTTTGCATGTTGGATTAAGAGCCCTTGGTAGAACCCCTCCCCCCCTCCCCCCAAAAAAATTTAAAACATGATTAATGAATAAAGTATTCAAAGAAAAAAAAGCTCAATGCTCACAGTAAAGAAAAAAACCTCAAAGCTTAACTAAACACCATAAATGATTGCTTTAATTCTTTGTATAGAATCCCAAAAAGCAATAAGTAGAAAGGTTAAATAAGATATAAACCCAGTATGGAAACTGTGATATAAATATGAAAAGTTGATATTAAAGATGACATGTAGAATGAACAGGTAAAAAGAAAGGCAGCTTTGCTTTGTTGACTGAAATGGCCCCTATATAGTAACTTGAAGCATGTTGTAAACAATATAGACAAATCCTCCTTTACAAAACAAAAAGATATATGCCATATTAGTATAAATGTAAAGAAGACTACAAAAAATATAAAATTAGACTACACTAAATAAAATTAATTTCCCAAAACAAAAATATTACTTCTATGTGATGTGTGATAATGGAGCACACAGATCACATCAACGGATGCAAATGAGAAGATAAGAACCATATATATTATAAATCTCAGATCTTATTCGTAACATTTGAAGTCTGGAAATCCACTTATTAACTGGGACATTAATATGAGTAAAAATCAAACCAAAATATACCGTAGGGAACTCAACGTGGCTTGTACCTCAGTTTTGAATTCTTCAAGTGATTCACCATAAATATCTTGATCCAGAAATCTCTTTACAGCTATTTCCTAAGAGCCAACATGGCAAATTTGCAGTAAATAATTAAATTTTATAACATCTACATTATAAGAGAAAATTCAACAAGAAAGCATAAAATATTGATGATTATTTTGGAGCACGTTCAATTAATAAAAAAAAGAGCAATTTTAGTTATTCTTCTCTTGCATACATAAGGGTAAAACTGCAGAAGTAAAAAGTTAGATCTTAACAATGCACAATTCCTAAAAATGAGAAAAATAATTAAGGGAAAAAAAAAGGATGGAAAAATATATGCTTATTTTATGATTGCAAATAACACAATTTGTTAAGGTGACAAAGCACAAAAAACTCACAGTTCCATGCCATTCACCACGGTACACCTCCCCATATGATCCTGCAGGCCAAACATATGCCATGCAAGTGAAATGAAGCCTTCGTATGTAAAAACAGATGGAAAACCAGTTGCTATACTATGACACCATCTGACAGAAGAATTAAATTGAATCTTATAGAACAATGTACAGTTCATACCAAGACCTATACGTTCACCCAATGTGATTTCCTCCCATGGAATCTCATACTCAGCAACATCATCTAGTGCAGAATCAGATCTGGTGCTGTCATTACTTCCTGATCTATCAGATATTCTCTCGCCTTCTGAGTTTGCTACTAAAACACTCTGCTCTCCATGACCACTACCCCTAGCACCATCAGAATCTCCATCACTTCGACTTCCCTGCTCATATTGTTTACTAACAGCTGCGGTGGTTGCTACTACAGCTGCAGCAGTAGCGGTAGCTGCTGCTGCAACTGGAAACTCAATATTTGTGTCAGTGCCTGACTTTGCCACGGCAACTACCATCGAAGATGCAACAACAGCAGCAGCTGCTGCTGCTGCAGCAGCAACTGGTACATTTTTCCCATATCTTACGGGATTTGCTTCTGCATGTGATGGTAAGTGCTGTCCAGTGGCCTCCCTTGTATCAAAAGGAAGGTTGATCCCTAAACCTTCTACAGGCTTAGAATGCTCCATTTGACTGCTACGACTTGTTTTGGGATGAACTCTGTAGGGCGGCAACGGAGGCAGGAGTCGAGCAGGACTTAGCTTGTCATCAACCTGTGTTTCCTGTTGCCCACTTTCCAGTTTATAGTCTTCTTTTTCTTCGGTGTTGGAGTTAGCCTCAACAACTGGGGCACCCAACTGCTCATAATAAATTTCAGAAAATAAGTTTGGAGGAGCAACAACACCACTTTCCAGTAGAACATCATGTAGTTTTTGAGCTAAGTAAGGATTTTCCATTGCAGCATCAATCATATATTGTGAAACATCTTTAACTTTCCTTCTACGTACAGCAGGGGAACTGATCCCTTCAGTCCAAGAAGGAGATCTTGCATGAGGATTTGGGTAATACGGTCTACCAGGAGCTTCCTGCATCATGATCTTTTCAAAATACAAGGGACTCTTTGATTCGTCTTCAGCTCTAGTGGCCCTGCTTACATCAGATACTTTGTCTGCATAAGCAATATGTTTTGATCTTCTTCTTTTATCTAATACCCCGTAGTCTGAAGCTTCTTCAGATGAACTTCCAACCCCACTGCTAGAGGATGCTATACGAGAGGAATCAAGGTCTCTTGACAAAGGACTGGCCACAGAGAAAGATTCTTCATACTCGACATGTGATTCAGTTGCATCAGATGGAATAAGTGTTCCAGGATCTGCCATCAGGTCAACAATGTACTCCCTGAAATTTATATTAACCACATCTTTTAGATACAGAATAAGGCTTTGCAACTCTCATTTTAAAAAAGCTACAAAAAGAAAGAAGTAGTATTCAGTCACTATCACATTTGAAGTATTATTTGAGAAATAACAAAACACTACAGCAGGAAAGGCAAACATAAAGATACTAGTAAAAAGATACACGTCCAACTTTAGAGCAATCTAAGACAAAAGAAGCATTGCGCATTATTGCACATGTACTCAATTGAGTATTTGTGAAAACAAGTAAAGCAACTTATATATGCATAAAAACTCATGTCTAGATGCCAACATAAAAAGAACTACTGCAAAAATAAATCCTGTGAACTTGCCAAATTTAGTAACAGTTACCTTTCGTCATCAATCTTGACAAAGTTCATTGCCACATTATCAGAACCCGTATATTGTTGTCCTTTGACCAAACGGCATGGGATGCCCACACTATCAGACAAAACCTACGTTTAATATAGAGAAATACTTTATACAGAGACCAGGACTTCTAAAAAGTTAAATCAGAAGTACTGGAAAAAGAAAATACGCAAATATGAATATTCATGAATATCCTAAATACATAGTAAAATCCTCAAGTGAGAGACTACATCGAAATCCTCATAGCATGTAGCGGTTATGATTTGCTCGCTTGATATCATCTAACAAGAATTTATATTACTAGAGGCATCCATCAGCAAATACATGGGATTGTTCTTAATTAAATTCAAACCACAAAAGAAAATGAAGGACCATGTACCTTAAACAACAATGCACGATGCCGAGCCAATCCAATGGTCAGAGAACCTAATGGCAACACCATGCTACCAAGGGTTGCTTTCAGACTATAACTAAGACTCCTCCATGCTCTTGTCATGCTTTCAGGATCTGTAACTGGCCCTCCCATATAGTCAGCTACTAATATGGCAAGCTTCAGCACCATATTGCTATCTACGGTTACTTCAAAATTTGGTCTTGACTTGATCACCAGCTCCAGGGCTTTTTGCTCAAGGTTCAATAAATTAGAATCAGCAGCCCTATTGACTGAGATCGCTTCCCACGTGACACTATCCACGGTTGATGTGCCTTGTAGATCTACCAGGGAAGGCATTCTTGTAGAGGTTGACTTACTTAGGATCCCATAGAGATCATAGAACCCATCCAAGATCTTGTCATCATAACCAAGAACATTGTAATTCTGTGAAGCATGGATAAATCTACGATATGAGATAAGTTAGAAAGGAATATATGCAACACAACATAGTAAAGTAACCAAATTGCATATACGAGAAGTCCAATTTAATAGCTGGGTTTTGTAAAACAATCCAAGCAACATATAGCGATCTATGTGCACCCTAAAAACTATTGAGAATTCACACAGAATTGAGGGAAGAAATAGAAAATGGAGGAAATCATGAATGGCAGACAAATCGCTGAAGGGCAACAAAGCCAACATAAAATACTACTCCCCTGAACAATTAATATCCAATTTTGTAAAGACCAATCTGAAGTAGACATATTATCAAACAATCCTAGAATATTAAAAGAAGGAAGACCATTGACAACGAAAATTATGACTTGACCATAACTCTATGCTTCAGCCTATAGAATGAAGTATCATTTATTCATCTGAAATTCTCTTTAGATTTCTAGAATACTCCTATATTTCTACGATTGACATAATGATCAATCTTATTTAGCCCATTATCTTTGCTTCTGTCAGCACAATCATAGCTAGGAGAATGTGACTTCAACCTTAAGTCAATGGGCTTGAAGTGAATAAAGTAACTAACCCAGTATCTGTAGGCCACAACTTCAGCTGGCGTATTATCAGGGTCACAAGTACCCAAACTTATCTGCTTAATAGCTTCAATCTGCACTGCTTCTGGATCCTCCTTTGCACTCATCTCCAAAGCCAGTTGTATCTGATACTCTTCCTCTACTTCAGGATCCCTCGAAGCGCTGGACCTAGAATCACGCCCAGCTGAATCTGAAACAACATCCAAACCACCACTACTCACTGAATCAGATGGTTCCATTCTTCCTGCTGTTTTCAAATTCGAAGATGGAGGAGTAGGACTCTGCTTATTAGCCACTGAATGCAACCAACTCGAAAGGCCAGAAAAGGTTTTATGCTCAGAATTTGGAGGGGAGCGAGATTTCGATAGCTTCTTAGGGAATGAACCATCAACGGACTTCTTGCCTTTTGATGAGGTTGACCCTTCTGCATCTTCTGATTGATTAGACATGATATGAAGCTTCTTTAGAATGTTCTTCATATCTTTTCGATAAGCTACAGTGCTAAATGCTACAGAAGTAGAGACCCCTCCATTGTGGTCTTGGAACAAGCATCAAATCCAAATCGCTATGGCTCCAAGCAGAGTAAGCTGGAAAGCTATTCAAGGAGCCCTTTTTACCAGTTGTTCTTAAACCCACAAGCGAAACAATCAAATCCAAAGAAAACCATCAACCTATTCAAGCAATACCCCCTAAACGCTGTCCAATCAAGTTGATCCAGAAGCTTGGATTGAAAGGGAATAGTTTCCTTCAGACCGGACAGCAAATACAAACTGCCCAAGATAACCATGAAATATCCGAATCCGAATCCAAATAACAAGCAGATGCAGCCGTATTACCAATTTCAGAAGTCTTATGCCATACATCGCCTTTAGGAAACAGAAAACGAGAATTACTGAGCACCCAGATTGAGAAGGGGGAAAGAGAAGATCTTCCTTTCGCTAAATGGAAGCAGAGCACAAAAATAGAAGAGACGTGAAGGAGATTGCAGAGAACATTAAGGAAAATAAAGAGCGGGTAAGCAGAGGCTGAGACAAGAGAGAAGAACAAGTGGGAGAGTAGGGCCACAAAGAATGACCCACTTGAATAAGAGGGAGAGAAGGATTTCACGGTCCCATAAAAAGCTGAACGTGGGGGGAAAAACACAAGGAAATGACTCTCTTTCTTCTCCCTCCCTTGGCTCTCTGTTTAGCGGAGTCCCAAATCCAAATCCAAATCGACTTCTGGTGGCAGGAGCCTGGGTCGGAAATTAGTGGCGACGTGCTCAGATTTGGAATATTGAATGAACAAGTTGGAAAAATCATTCCTCTCCGCTTCCGCCTTGGCTATTTCAAGCAAACCCGATGTTTGTCCTTTGTGATAAACGCCGCTTTTCCAACTAAAGGACAAATGGATTTTAAGTGGAAGTGGCAAAAACTCACTTTCACGCTTAAGTTTCCAACCATACTCATCTGACTCTACTCCGCGCACTCTACCAGCTTTTGACGCCGTACTCATTCTCGCACATAACGGTACCCATTAATGCTTCTATTATAAGCAAAACCAAAAACTACTCCGACTCGTAGGATTATTTATAAGTTCGGTTAAGTTGGATTTTGAGTTTCAATTAAATTAAATTAAACTAATTAATTTTATAAAATTATATATCTATTTAATTATAATTTTTAAATAATTTAATTTAAATTTTAGTTAAAAGATTTGATTTATTTTTTAACGGTTTTATTTATAATAATTTTTAATTTTAATGAAATATATATAAATTAAATTAATTATAAAATATATAAATATAATATTTTATATATATACAAAATATTATTTTATATATATATATAATTGATTTGATTCAATTTTAACTAAATAAAACCAAATTAAACTAATAATTAAATTAAATTAATTAAAATTTATATTTTAAAAATTAATTTATACTTTTTTTTAATTTCAACCTGTTCAATTTAACTTGATCGAGTTTGATTTTCAACATCACTTCCACCCAATTCTATCTTTGTGTATATTTTTGGCGCTGTATAGAGTACACACAAAACTACAGGCAAGCGGCATTTTTTCTTATTATTCAGCAAGAAAGTCAATAGATAGGTCACCCTCTTAAAAAATTAAGTCTTTTTCACGATTCAATCTATTCAAATTGTGTATCATAATGAAAAAATACTTCATATAAATCTTAAATAATAAGTATAACTTATTACCCTATTCAATATTAGTCTGTTGTTTTAAAAATAAAGAAATTAAAAGAATAATATGACCTAGTTCTTGTACTTGATTCATATTATCGCAAACAAAATTTCATTTGGATTGGGAAAGTATAATTATCATAAATCCACCAATTGAATCCCCTCATTGTAATTTTAATTATATAGCTCCACCTGCTTTTATAAATAAGGCTTCAGTATTAAAAGGTATGAGATTGGAGAAAGTCTCATGTCTTGATGAAATAAACTATATGAATGTTAAGAACATGAACTGAAATCTCTTATCCATTAAATAAATGTCACAATAGTAGTAAGATTTGATAAAGCGAATTACTGCTAATTCTAGAGAGAAAACAGCCTAATTATATGCACTTGACCTCAATTGTCTTGTCCCTCCTTGAACTATTCAGTTAATAAGCTAGTTTATAACCCTAATTCTAGATATGTTGTGTTTGACTGTATAAATAAGATAATTTATAACTTATTTGACTAGCTTATAACTTATTTAATTAGTTTATAGTTTATTTTAAAATACTATTTTAAATAGTTTATAGTTTCTGATTTTTTATTCTTATTTTATTCTTATCACCTTTTCAAAATATTCATTATACTCTTAAACTTATTATAGCCTAAAATCCTAAATTTCTTCATTTATTTGTGAATATTTTTTAATTAAATTTTTATCTTTAATTAAATTTATATATATAATATAATTTATTATATTTATATTTATACTATATAATAATATATAATAAATAAATATAAATATATTACATATAATAATTTAAAAAATAAAAAATAATATATTTATTTATATTATTTTGAGATTATAAAATATATGTTATTTTATATTTTTTAATTAAGTTATTTTTACTAAATATTTTTATTTTATTAAGCTAATTTAATAACTTTTTATCAATTTTTAATTAAAAATTAACTTTTAAACGAATTTCATCCAAAGGGACCAAAGGCGCAGCAAAGGGGCGCCAAAAAGTGCACTGACTTGTCCTTTTGTGTGTCTTTCAAGAAAGAGGAAAGAAATGATGAGAAGGAAAGGGAAGAAAAAGTCAAGGAGGTAGATGTAAGCTCCAATTTTAGTATTTATTGCTGCTTTATTTTTGACCATTAATGTTAGCCCCCATGGGCATGTTTGCATCTTCTCCTAATTGTTATTATTAGTTTATTACAATTTATCCAAATGAAAGAAAGCGACCCAACACTGGGCTATTCAAAGGGCTTTGCTTTCTTCTGGTTCACTAATAGTAGTTATCTGGAATTCAACTTGGTGGAATTCTTGAATCTTCAAAACTAATTTCGGGGCGAAGATGACGGCTTCTTTTTATCCAAATCAGGTGACATGGCAAAGTAGTTGATCAAAGATAACACCATGCTTGCGCCTTTTTTTTTTTTTCCCTGTATCTCTTTGTTACACTGCCCTCTTTCATAGGACTCTCTTCAAACCGTTTTTCTTAGTACAAATAATTTTAGGACTAAACCTTAACCACAAAGGACTCTCTTTTTTAAAAAAAAAAAAAATTTTAAAACGAACTCAAAACTCTTGTCCCTGATTAATAAATAAAAATAAAAATTATTCTCGGAAGCTCAAATCTGTCAACGTGCTTACTCAAGGAGGCCTACTCTTTTCTTCAAATGTAGCAAATTTTAAAGGAGTCAAGAAAAAATGCAATTTCTTTTATATATTTCCTATCAAATTCTTAAATAAAAATATAACAAGTGTAAAATTCTTTAATCAGAACATAATTTTATTATTAAAAAATAATTATATATCTTTCACAATTTAATATTACATTATCAGTCTTTTAATAAACTTTTTACACATGATATATTTTTATTGAAAAACTTGATAACAAAAATATAAATAGTTGCATATAAGTTATGTACATTTTTACATGGGTAACAGTACCATTTTTATCTCTAAATTTTAACTTGAGTTTCAATTTTATCCTAAAACTTTATTTTGTATTATTTTGTTTCACATTTTTTAATTAGTTTCATATTTATCTTGATCCTAATATCATCTAAATTATTAACAGTAAATATTAATTATCCATTTTTCCTTCATTTTCAATTGTTAGTGTCTCATTTCACTACTTAAAGCGTCATTTTATTATTTTAAGTATATATTTAACACCAATGTACTTAGTTGGGCAGATTGCAATTGTCGTATACAATATAAATGATTACATTAATATTTGTCATTAATAATTTAGATGACATTAGACTAAAAAAAATCTAATTGAAAAATGTGAAATTAAATTAATATAAAATAAATTTTTGAGATCAAATAAAACTTGTCTCAAAATTTAAAGATAAACTGGTGCTTTTGGCTTTTAAATAACATTTTACCCAATTATATAAGGGTTGCTAATTGATTTATGATTGTTGGATTATTTTCTTTTCAGCTCTCTCTCTCTCTCTCTCTCTCTCTCTCTCTCTCTCTCTCTCTCTCTCTCTCTATAGCAGAACAAGTTGAATTATGCTTCTGTTTACCCAATATAAAGTTGGCCTTTTGATATTTTTTTGCCTTTTACAGGAAGAAATTAATTATACATGTGATATTCCATCCAAGTATTGCAAAAGTTGAACAGGACAGGTCCTCATTCCTCAACAGTAGACCATAACCAATTGTAACATTCATTATTTGCCTTTCGGAGAAGTGTCAAATAAGAGAGCTTCCTAATATACATATATATATATATATGGTAAGATGAAAGACCAAGAAAAGCTATGTTATTAGTGGAGTATAGCTTTAGCCCAACAAGAAGTTATGTTATTACTTATTGGTAGAGTCTGGCTTTATTATTTGGTCCAATATTTTATTGAGCCAAACAGATCGTTTGATCGATGTGGACAAATAAAATTTATGTGAGCTTCATTTCAAATGCTTAGAATTTAACAATGTTAAAAAATTTAATAATTTATTATTATTTAAAAATAATAATAGATTAGCTTGTAAAATATTGTGTCAAACAAACTATCCAATCGACAAGAACATATAAAGCTCATGTTAGTCTTATCTCAAATAATCAAAATTTTGTGCTGATAAGTCCAGTGGCTTGTTGTTTTATAAAACCAACAGCTCGCGTTATTAGTAAAGGAGAAAAATAAATGTCCTTTTAACTAAATGTTGTTAGTAGTCACTTTCTAGTTTCGATGAAACCTTGGTATCGCCGTATTTTGCTTAGTTTACTTTTGGTGGAAATCCTAATGCGAGGCTTTGACATGACACTTGTTCTTTTCTTTTACAACCCAACTGCGAAGAATTACGTGGACAATATATGGTAACATAATAAACAAAAGGGAAAATTCCACTTTACTCTTCAAAACTTTTCTTTATGTAAAAAAAAACCACTACAATTTTAAACTCAACAAAAGACCCCCTCAACTTTCATTTTGTACAGAAAACCTCTTAAAATTAATTGACCGTTATTTAAATGCTTACATGAAGTGTACTCTTACCATGTAATTAGAGCTTGCACACTCACATGTCATATCATTCCTCTTTTTACAGTTTACCTCCCACCTTGGAGCTGCTGCCACATTATTATTTTTTATACTACCCTACCAGACGCTACACGTGGAGGAAGACGACGTAGTCATGAGTGAGAGTGAAGGTGAGTGAGGAGCACCGATGGACCACCGTGGTCTTCACCATTTTCCAATCAGAATCTCACTTGTGGCCACCTCCCATTTTCTTCTTCCTCCATCTTTTCTTCCCACTAGAGAAACAAAATTGACCAAGAGTGAGTGAGGCGAGATGCGAACGCGTGAAGGCCAATCTTCACCGACCACCACCTTTGGTCATGTTGCCAGTGTGGTCTGGCCAGGTTTTCACAGATGATTGGCTACACCGCAGGCCACCTCTACTAATTAACGATAAGTTTCTCTTTTTCTGTCTGTTCTTTTCTTTTTTGTCTTTTTCTTTGTTGACCAAGGGAGAACGAAAATGGTGAGGCATTAATGTTGGAAATGTTGTGATGGATGAAATTGAACAAGGGGAAACAAATAAATGTCTGACCGGTGACTTTGCATAGGGAAACGACAACCAAGCTTTGGGTGAGTCACGCATTTTCTGATTTCTTTTAAATCAAACCCAGTCCTTCATCTTGTTTGTTAGTGTGCTGTTTGTTGGGCTATGGGAAGGATTTAGCAATGATTAAACATGAAAGCATGATTGAAGATGTTGAAATTCAATTTGGCCGAGAGCGAACCTGTGATGGTTCACGCACTGACTTCGTCTTACTCTGATGAGAAAAGCTGAGCTTAAAAAAATTGATGATGTGATAGGAGCTTCAAGGCGGGAGATGAGCTGTAAAAAGAAGTGATATGACATGTGGAATATGCAAACTCTGATGACGTGGCAAGAGTCAAGTTTATGTCAACATTTAAATAACGGTCAACTAACTTTAAAACATTTTCCGCACAAGATGAAAGTTAAAAGGAGTATTTTGTTAAATTTAAAACTTTAAAAAAATTGTTTGCACGTAGAAAAAGTTTAGGAGGATAAAGTGAAATTTTTCTAAAACAAAATAAAAAAATTCAGTACAGCTTGAAACGCCTCCTGTATGTCATTGTTATTCACTTTCTTCTTTTTCCCCTTATTTTAATTATTACCCAATTATATCAAGCTTTCTTTTTCAGTTTTCCTTGTAGAATTTTCATCAATTAGTACTTTAAAATTAAATGTTTATCGTTTTTAATATTTAAACAACGTTAGGTTGTTACTATGATTAGTCAATATTGAGTTTAATTTTGAAAAAAAAAACACACACACACACACATACACAGTGCTAGGGATAAATTGAGAATTAAACTACTACTGCCATGGTTGCTTGCACAGCACTAAAAATCGTATTGGGTTATGATGGCCTATAATTTAAGATTTGGTCATTCTTTCTTTCTTTCCTTTTTTTGTTCCGTTCAATTTTTGGTTTGCTTAAGTTTGAAAAATTGCAAAACAATGACGAATAAGGAATATGAACAGAGAGAAAAAGAAATCACGATTGTCTCTTTTCTCTCTCTCTCTCTCTCTCTCTCTCTCTTCTTTTGCTGAAGAAGGAAGATATGGTATGACCCGTTTTTGCCATAACAAGGAGGTTATATTCTAGGAAAATATGGTATACTATAAATGCTTTGTATTTCTTATTCTTATTTTTTTTTAACAAAAATGATGGCCCTTTTACAATCTCTGCTTAATTTAGCTTTTGATCAATAATTCCAAGCAGCTTTCAATCCAATGGCCAAAATACTGAAAAGTAAACAAGGGGGCAACTCAATTAATCATGTGTTTTTCATTGAATAAAATCTTCAATGACTTTTGGAATTGTGACATCAACCTTACCCCATAAGTTAATGGGAACACGCCATTAAATATTGTATTACAAATTCCTGATTGACCATTTGAATTCGCAAATTGATATATATATATATATATATTGTGTTTAATTTTTCTCTTTGTTAATAATTATTAATATTTGAAAAATTTATTAAATTTAAGTTAGATTGAATCATAAAAATATAATACTTTTTGAACATTATTTTTTTTCATTTATAAAATTTAAATCAGAAACCTTATTTAAAACAACAAGTTACAACATTATTTTTTATTTTAACATGAAAAGCAATTATCAAGTTAATGGGATGTCCAGAGAGGCAAAGAGACAAAGAAGTAATTGTCAAGGAGTACAATAATGAAAGCTTTTACGCGTTCTACATGTTAAGCACAATGGGAGGGGTTGACTTTACTAATGAAAGCATTATCAGTAATCGCTTATAAAATTCTCAGTATTTGTCTTTCTCCTTCCATATTTATATGTATGTCACTTAGGACAACATTACAATCGTGGGTTGTAGCTTGTAAGAGATTAGCTTGGGAGAATACTAAATTCACCAAGGACAACATAGGGAAAGAAAGTTTTATATATATAAAAGGAGAAGTATATGAAAAGTTTATTAAGTTCTCTCATCATTAAATTATTTTAAGATTTATATATATGACAATTAAAATATATTACATAAATTTTGAGATGATAAAAAAAATAAAAATATTATATATATATATATATATATATATATATATATATATATATATATATATATATATATATATATGGCTTAGTTGGCTAAACTCAAGCCATGCTACCTAGAGCAATATTGTATTGCAATAGTCATCGTAAATGACGTCACTCTAAGAAAAAAGAAATCAAAGGATAAGACCCTACGAATTTATAAGGAAAAAAAGGGTAAATTATTTATTTAATCTCTAAAATATTTTTTTTAATTTAGTCTCCAAAAATGATGTTTTACAATTTATTATGTTAAAAATTTTATTTCTCAATTTTATTTATTTGCTTATTAATGTATTTTTTGTAATGAAAAATATGAGATTTAACAATAATATATTTTTAAATTTAATAAAAAATTAAATTGAGATAAATATAATTTTTAAATATTAAATTAAAAATAATTATAATTTTTTAAGAACTAAATAATATTTTAGTCAAATAAAATTTATGAAATTAATTTTAAAAAGGCAAGAAATGGAGTTGAAAAAAAAAGTTCCAAGTTAGAGTTTGTTTGACAAAAATAGCTGATAAACTAGTTAAAAGTTTATACGCTAATTTTTAACTGAAAACTAAATATTTGTAAGCTAGTTTATTGAATTAGAAGTGTTCGATAAAATTAACTATTGGAGTAGTTGAAAAGTATAAAATGACATAAAAGAGCATAAAAGTATTTTTATTATTTTATAATCTGAAAATAATATAAAATAAAAATATGATTTTTTGTTTTTTAATCAAATTAATTTAAATTATTATATATATAAGATTAATTAATATATATATATATATATATTATTTTATATTTTATATATTATACTTCCTTATATATGCTTATATATATATATATATATAACATTTTTTATCTTTAATATATATATATATATATATATTTGTTTAAAATAAATTTAATTAAAGATAAACAATTTAAATCAAAATAAAAATTATTCACGATAAAAGTGTTTTGCTGACTTAGGTTATGAATAAGACAAAATGATATAATAGGTATTTAGATAAAATAATAAAGATAGAAGAAGAAGAAAAGTACAAAAGTTATAATCTACTAAAAGTAGCGTTTCAAAATAAGTTATAAGTTACTGAAATAAATTTTTTTACCAAACACTTATAACAAACTTATAAACTAATTAAATATGTTAAAAGTTAAATAAGATATAAATTTTTTTTTTACCTTGCCAAACACACCTTTAGGGGCGTGAGATAATCGATCTATGGGGCCTCTTCCTTAACCCACTCCACCCTTAAATCTGTGAACCCCACTTATTTAAGGGCAAGGATGGACTAAGGAAAGAGATCTCTAAGAAGAAAACCCTCTCTTGTTTATGGGTGACTTTGCTTGTCTTAAGTCTTAACACATTGAATTAAGTTTACACCAAAATTGTGGTTAGTCGAGTGAGAAACACGCTCTGCCACCAACCAATCACCAATCACTAGTATCCAATAAATGCGTCGTGATATGTGATTGCTTCATGAGAGCGCGTGAAAAATGACAGAAATATGAAAAGTAAGTAGAAGAGAAATTCTTGCATTCTAATTAGACAATGAGGAGGACCCGTCACTTACTGTTGGGCTATAACCAACAGGCAAGCCCGTCGTGGTTTCCATGATTTTTCTTATAATTTTTTCTTTCGTTTATGAAAATATGAATTATAGCTGAGATTGTCCATTAATTCATCAGGGGTACACTTTCACTCTCACTGTGTGACATCATTTTTTTTATTTCGATGTCCCTCTTTGCTTTCCATAATTTAAAGCGATTCGAACTTCCAACCTATTATTCAAATGATAAAACTCAAGAATAAAAGTTAGTAATTATTGGTTATTAGTAAGGAATTATTCTAATTTAATTAGATATATTAAGTTTCATTTTTTTAAAATATAATTACATTAAAATTTAGTATGTAAAATTTTGTCTTCTATTATTATTTTATTTAATTTAAATTTAAATTAATTAATACTTATGTAGTATCTAAATACTAAATAATTATTTCAAAAAAAGGAAAAATGGCAAAGAGAAGAAAGAGTTACTGTGGGGTTTTGGTTTGAAGCAGCAACAGCTGGAGCTTTACTGTTCGCATTTATGTCGATTGCTATATTTTAGGCAGCTCCAATGATAGTTAATGGCATTTCTAAATGTTGCTGACTTTGAGGAAACAATATAGCGATTTACATTCATTGCCTCTTTCACTTAATAAACATAACATTACTGCAACAAAATCACAACTTGCATTACATCATTTAGCAGGGGTGTTTCGGATTGATTAGGTTTTAGTTCAAAATCTCTAACTAAATTCTAATCGATTTTGAGAAAATATAAATCTTTTTATTATTTATTTTTTAGACAATTTAGTTTGATTGTAAGTAATTTAAAAAATATAAAGTTTTTATATAATGTTTGAAGTCTTTTATTATTATGTTTGAATTTTTTTATAATATATTATTTTATGAACATAATAAATACGATAATATTATCTATATTTTTTTATCCTACGTAACAATAACACTATCATGTTATCTCAATACAAATTTACGACTAGTCGGAAATATAAATGTGAGACTGAGTAATAATGCATCACCTTGGCTAACTGCGATAACCTCCTTATTTGAATTTGTCAGTCTAGTCTCTTGAAACTTGATATCACAATGCAGAAAAGGAGCCTGCAAGCAATATAATTTTTTTTTCATCACCTTGGTTAATGTTACCTTTCATCATTCTAGTCTCTTGGGTCATATAATCATATTAATATCACCTTGTATTGGAGCTTTGTTTATAGGATTTCTTTCATATGTTGTGTGTGCATATATATATATATATATATGATTTAATTAAAACAAAATTAATCCAACTCAAATAAAAAAAATTAATCGAATGAGGCTGAACCATTCAATTGTTATGTTTCAAAAATTAATTTGAACTTCTTTTTTCTAGTTTTAGTTGGTTTTCAATTAATTGGTTTGATTTAATTTTAAACATTTATTATATTTATTTTATAAAAGTTTGATTCTTGAAGTCTTCCATTCAATTAGGTAAAGGAATACAACAACAACAACAACAAAGCATTATCTCACTAGATGAGGTCTGTTACATGGATCGCACGATACCATTGAACTCTATCAATGATCAATTCTTTAGGTATCTCATTTATCAGAAGATTCCATTCAATAATTTCTTTAAGTGTTCTTCTTGGTCTTGCTCGACCTTTTTTTACAGAGCTCCAAATAATCCGTTCAACTCTCCTTATTGGCGCTTCTAATGGTCTTCTTTGAACATGCCCAAACCACCTTAAACGGTTTTCAGTTATTTTTTTCTCAATAAGTGCCACTCTAACTCTCTCGTATACAATCATTACGGATTATATCTCTTTTTGTATGATCACACATCCAACGCAATCGTATACGATCATTAAAGGAATGCCTTTGAAAAATTAAAAAAAAAAAACCACAAGCAAAATGCAAATAAATGCCAAAAAACCATAAACGAGGACCATAAACACAATTTCAACGGTGTTGGACGAGATCATGCTCAATTTTGCACTAGCCTCATCCAGTTCTTCCGTAAGAGGTGTTTTATTAATCCGGTGTGGGAGTGAAACTTTACCAGCAAAGATCGATCACATAATTGGAGTAAATACTATAATATAGGGAAAGGGAAAGAAGGGAAACCAAAAAACCATTTGATGATATCCATTAGATCCCTTCATTATGGATAGTATAAGCTGAATCATACCCATAATGTTAACGAGCCACTTTTCTCTTAACAAATTTACCGATCACAACAATTTCTATACTAACAGCCCAATAGTATGAACCCAAGCATAAACCACATTTAGAAATATTGAAACGAGCAGGAGAAATTTTAGAAACAGAAGGCTATATGCAAATTGCAAACCCTGAACATTAATATGACTAAAGTCAAACAAATATTACTCGAATACCAGCAAAATCATCAGTATTCTAGACATTACTTCAGCTCAATCCAAAAAGTTGCACAAACATCAAATTTAAATTAAATGGACACAGTCACTTCACTTTCAATGAAGAATCATTTCTGCTACATTCTACTCGCTTTACAGATCTTTTACCTCCCGCGCCTTGTTAAAAACCACTAGTACAAGTTGTTCACCATCAATTTGAGGCTCATCACTCATGTGCGTCTTCCTAGCTTGGTGGTGGAAATAGTTGCTGCGTTTCAAATAGATGCTGTGGTGGTATCTGCATCCACTGGGGCTGGGGCTGGGGCTGGGGCTGGGGCTGGGGCTGTGGTTGAGGAACTGGTGCTTGCTGAGGCAACTGCGGCATTTGCTGCGTTTCATCTCCTAATGGCGCACTAAGGTCCATTGTTGCCAGTATCTCTAATTCTTGAATTGCAGCAATTGCAGTGACTGGACTTTCATGGTTAAAATGGGGCTTAATCACACCAAGAGATTCCTTCACTTTTGATTGCTGTCATCACAGAACGGACGCATGAATGATGACGTCTTTAGAAATGTAAACAATTCCACAATTGCATTCTTACAAAGGACTATATCAACTTACAAAATATTCAAGTTTCCTCCTGTGATCGTCACTAGCAGATTTTCCCTGTTCACACAAAATTGATGCAATGATAATGAGAACAATCCCCATTAATTTAGACAACACAAAAAGGTAGGACGAATTACAATGTAACACATAGCAAAATAATAGCAACTTCATCATCTATCTTTGGGAAACAAAAATAGTCACAAATCATATCATAAATGAAGAGCTTTACATATTTGCTATAATCCAAAAAAACCTATATTCAAACTGCAGAATTTATTCATCCTAGAGCCTCCATGTCACATTTGTCTCCTACAAAGTCCTATTAAGTTTTATACTTTAAATTCATAGCTCGTCAGTAGAGCTGATCATAGGCTAGGCAAGAGGCGTCACTGAAATTTCAAAGCTTGAAAACCCAACAAATTCCTGTGGAATATATATACCTAAGCCCAGCTGGTAATCAAGCTTCTTAAGTCAACATCACTATAAAATCTTTTTCATTGATTTATCAAAAAAAAAAAAGAATAAAGCTTTAAAATTTACTCATATGGTCCAGTACTAATGCAGTGAGCCAATGAGCAATATAAAAACATAACCAAGAACTCAATATATATATATATATATATATATTGTCACAGAAAAGATACATAAATAAAGACGATAATTTACTGAAATCAGAAACCAACCCTGCCCACTCCATTTCAAACCCCTGGTCCCCGGAGAATGTTTCCCTCCAAAATAAAAAAAATTAGGAAAGTCAATGAGGAATGAGGATAAGGTTTAATTTTTTTAAGTAAATAATTTAGTACGGAAATAAAGTATCTTAAAATAGCAAACTTCACTTCAAATAAGCACATCAGAATTCAGGCGTCAAGCGACATAAATAGTGCGGTTAAACATAAAAAAAAAAAAAGAAAACAGTAGAAGAAGTATAAGCGCTGACGCCTACAGGAATTTTCTACATTACCTTCTTGGGGCGGCCCACAGATCTTCCGGTAGAATATTTCTTGGGAGGTCGTCTCTGCATTAAACCGCGTCCTCGCCCGCGACCCCGTCCACGGCCACGGCCACCGACAGCTTGTGGTGCAGCTCCGTGAGGTGGCACCGCAACTGCATTCTTCTTCGGCCGTCCTCTACCTCTTCGAGATATACTAGGTACGGTAGCAGATAGTACAGTTGGTGCAGTTAGCGGTACTTCGGAAGCAGCGCCTGCGGGTACACTGGGAGCAGGTGCAGGAGCAGCAAAAGGGACCGTTAAGCTTGATTGATTCTTGCTCTTGGGAGGGCGACCCGGACCCCTCTTAGGCCCATTTGAAAATGCCGACACAGATTTGGGCTTGGGAGGGCGACCAGGCCTTCCTGGCCCAGTTTTAGACCCAGGTGGTCGCCCCCTCCGCGCCGGCGGCCCAGATTGGCCCACCACCCCTGCCCCACTCCTCGGTGGACGACCAGGGCCCCTTTTCTTCACCTCAAAATTAACGGGCTCATCTTCAAGCCCAAGCGCAACCCACACTGGCTCCGCATTTAGTTGAACGTTGGGCTGAGGGAAGGTTTGGGCTTGGAGCTGGAGCTGTGGCCGTGGGTGGGGTTGGGGTTGTTGTGGCTTGGGCTTGGGGGGTCGACCACGTCTTCCTTGGCTTTGGGCGGTTGAAGCGGAAGCATCAGATCTAGGGAGCTTGTAAGATTTCTTGACCATGACGAGGAGACCATTGTTCTTCAAGCGCTGCAAATGGTGAGTCAACGAGTCGGAGTGAGTCGGGGGAAGGTTGGGGTAGGCCTGCTCTATGTACTTGGCGATGGCTCTCTTGCTGGAGCCGTTCTTCTCCTTGAGGACCGCGATTGCTGTACATATCATCTGACACAGAAAGAGGGGAAAAAGAATCTGAGGTC
Source organism: Biancaea sappan (assembly GCA_037074585.1). Lineage (NCBI taxonomy): Eukaryota > Viridiplantae > Streptophyta > Magnoliopsida > Fabales > Fabaceae > Biancaea > Biancaea sappan. The sequence goes on along the minus strand of CM073491.1, from coordinate 12,104,122 downwards.
GAGACAGGGAAAGAGGGGAAAAGAGAAGCTTCGAGAGAGAGAAAGATAAGTTATTCTGTTTCTTTTACTTTACTAATACTATCTCAATCACTTATTCTTACCTCATCATAGGAAGGATGATTGGCAGCGGGGGCCACGTAGTTGTTGGGTTCGACGTCGGGGAACGGGACGGTGGAGGGAACGGCGCCGGCGTCGGCTGTGATAGTGGGCATGGGGATGGTGTTGGTCGGGGGAGGTGGGACGGAGGTCGGGTCCATGGATTGGAGGGGCAGATTTGAGAATTGAAAATTGAATTAGGGTGGAGAGAGAAATAGATATTAGTGACTGAGAGAGAGAGAGAGAGAGAGAGAGAGAGAGAGAGAGAGGGGTAGGTGGTTTTGTAAAATGGGGTGGTGTGGTGTGGGAAGTATCGAAAGCGGTGGTGTAGGGGGGGGAGTGTCTTAAGAGAGAAGATGATGGGATTGGGACTAATCTGACCGTTGATTATAACTCCTCTATTGCTTTGCTTAGATAGCTGACGTGGACTTCCTTTGTCGTTTCTTATTCTTTTCATTATTTTTCTTTTTTCTTATAAATTAAATATTGATGTAATAAATTAGTTTATCTCATCAACTTCTTTCTACATTTATTTCCCTGCTTTCTCTGCATTTTATTTACTTTATTCCCCCATCTTCATCTGTCTTCTCACTTTCTTTCTCTTTCTATAAACTTTTCTTTTTCCAAACAAATAAATCAGGATTTAACTATGAAACTTCTTTTCTCAATTCCTTGTGTGAATTAGTTTCGTTGGCTAGTTTAAACAATTATAAAAGAGAAAATGTAGTGCGTGTCGTTTTCAAAAATAGTTTTTCAATTTTTTAGAAACAACATAAAAATATAATCTAAAATATTTTTAAATAGTGTATTCAGAAAATAACCTAAAATGTTTAAATTTTAATCTTAGCAATAAATGATTTAATTCCTAGAAATATATGCATCAACTATATAATCTTTAAATTGTAAAAATACCAGATGCAGGCTATGCTAGTTTTTGACACAATATTTATTAGTTCCCATGAGTACATTCTCAAAGTGCCACTGGATAGTGAGTCTAAAACTTTTCAGAAATGAATTATGTATTTTTAAAATTCAAGGACCAAAAAAAATATAGGGAAGATACTGGTAAGATATATTGAAAATAAGACAGCAAAGAAATAACTTCTAGTTAAGTCCTTAAGGATATTACAACAACAACAAAAATAAACTTTATTTTATTAAGTGAGGTTGGCTACATGGATCGCACGGTTCCATTGAGCTTTATCAATAATCAACTTTTTAGATATTTTATTAACCAAACGGTCTCGTACAATGACTTCTCTAAATGTCTTTCTTGGTTTTCATCGATCTTTGTTCACAAAATTCTATATCATCTGCTCAACTTTCTTTATTGGCACCTCTAACTGTTTTCTTTGAATATGTCTAAACCACTTAAACGATTTTTTACTATTTTCTGTTCAATAGGTACCACTCCAACTTTACTTCGTATATAATCATTATCGATCATATCTTTTTTTGTATAACCACACATCTATCTCAACATTTTCATATCTGTTACCTCAATTTTTTGTTTATATTATCTTTTCAATGTCCAACATTCACTGCCATACAATATTACCAGTCTTCTAGTTAAGTCCTTAAGGATAGATCACTAATTTTGATGTGGCCAATCAATGACGAGTATAGATCATCTGTTGTACATTAGGTACATTAGGGGTGTTGGACGATTCTGGGCTGTTTGATGGGTGGAGGTCGCACCCATTAGATGGCCTAACGCTTCCCAACACCTCTAATGTACAACAGGGGATCTTCACGCGTTAATGGCTGCGTGCCACTATGTAAGAATCACGTGACAAAGCATAACGTCCTCTCTAACTGCATGAATTTGTTGTGAATTTAATGCAACAATAACTATGAAACGATGGTTATAATTATTTAAAATATAGACTTTTTATATAGACAGATAGATGCTCATTAGGCAGTATAGTAACTAATCATGAAGTATAGATAATATGTAAGTAAATTATGTATAAATTAAAAAACTAATCTAATGGTGCATCCACTTCATTATTTTCAACATTTATAACTTTTTAATTTAATTATGCATCTTCATAGGGTTATACTGTAATTTATATATATTTGATATGTCATCTTTTTATTTAATAGTTGTTAAATTATTATTTTCAAAAATAAAATTGTCATTAATTATATGCTTATACAAAATATGTTAAAGGCATGGTTTAATTTCTTTGATTGTGTTATTTGTGAAAGAAACTTGTAAATGATAGGTCATTACTTTATATTTTTTGTGTAACAAATAGAAATAAAAATTATTTTGTTATTTTATTATAGCCTGTCCTTGTGTAGGAATCTCGTGTTATTTTAAGTGTGTGAATTTAATACAGCAATGATCATGAAACGATCGTTATAATTATCTGGATGATAAACTTACTATATAGATTATAGACAGACGGATGCTGATTAGGCAATACTATAATTAATTATAAAGTATAAGCAGTATGTAAATCAGTTATATATAAATAAGAAAACTAATATGATGGATTTTCCCCCTTCTTGTTATATTCATGTAAGATTATATTAGCGGTCTCCATGTTTTGGTGCTCTTTTTCTCTGAATTGTTAGGAGCATTATAGCTATTGATTGTTAGGCTAATATATGTCACGATGCATGCATGTTAGATGATAAATAGAAACTACTGAATTTGTAGTAAGACAAAATTATCTACTTCCTTCGTAATATTTAGTTTTGTTCTATAAGAGGAAACATCAATCTAAATTTGTGTTCCTTCCATTACCATATATAATTTCGTTTTTAGTCATGCATGCAATTGAACATATTTAGAATAAACTATGCAATTACTTATTTATTTTTTAATATATTGGGGACATATTTAGATTATATTCCATGAAAAGAAATCAGATCCCTCATTGCCAACAAAAACAAAAAGATCTCTCAAATTATGAAGTATCATCCAATAAGTGCTTCTTTATGTGATTAAACGGTCTCTCCCTATTAGAACATGAAAACATTTGACTGTCTATCAATGATACATAACATGAAGCGTTAGAATGACGACAAACATCAAATTGGAGTCCGACGATTTAATTGAAATTAAGATTTAAAAAAAAATCCTTTTGACTTCTTTGAGACAACTTCACATTAAATGAACAGGTTCAAACAACAAACTGGAATCTTTATTACTCCCTTTAAAAAAACTAAACGGAGAATGAAAGCTTTAATTGAAATTAATTAAAGGGTGTTAGTCATAACTACTCATAATTTTTAGGGGGAGGGGGGAGTAGTATCAAGTAGTTAAAATAGAACCTGGCTTGTCTTTTTGACTAAGCAAGGCGTTAAAATAAGGCTTTTTCTTTAAAAAAATATTTTAATGTTGTAATATCAAGCAATGTGGGCCTCACCTGGCAGTTCAATTCAGATAATCCTATTAGGCCAATCAAGGGATCCAAATGCGTTAAAATAAGGCACTTTTCTAAATATTTTAATGTTGTTAAAAATTAATGTTTTAAAAATTAAATTGGTCATTAAATTAGAAATGTGAGTGGTTCATAATTTTAATGGTCGGATCGTGGTTGAATTGATTGAATTAAAATATTATAATAATTATTTTTAATGATGATAGAAATTGTATAGTTATTGTATAGTTAATTGTATAGTTGAGTTATCATCTATTTATGACACATTAGGGATTTGTCTGATAGCATAATCTTAGGGATTATATTTTATTTTCCTCTTTGAGTCTATGTAATGTGTACATATACCTATGGAGTTCAATGGAATAGATATCAAAAAGTTTTCCCTCTTTATGTTATTTGTTGTCACGACCTAAATCCGGAAACATGACCGGCATGGCGGTGGGATCCATACCACCATTGTAAGCCTAATATCACACACACTAAGCGTACATAGTAAATATAACAATAAAGTAAACTCTTTCTATTACTAAGTTCACAATATACCTAGGAATTCTATTCACTACAGAGCGACTCAGAGAAATAAGCATACCTAACATCAAAATCATCCTTAACTGGAAATGATTGAGAACTCGGAGACCCTACTACTCATTTTATGGAGCCCACCAACTAAGCAGAATCTACAAGAGCACAGAGAAAGGATAAGTACGAAAATACTCAGTGAGAGGATAATTAAATTGAACAGATTACCACCATGTGCCGCTCACAGGGATAGGACACGAAATTAAATTTCATCCAACAACACTAGAACCAAGCCTCATTCTACACAACCTGTACAGCCAAGTAAAGAAATTCTACCTTATGCACACAAACTCCATATCATTACATGACTCGGCCACACAAATTTAACATGTGACATCAAGCAATTTAAAATTGGAGGATTTCACCAAATCACCATGTATGTGTGTATATATATATATATATATATATATAATTCACCAAATCACCATGTATGTGTATATATATATATATATAAGTAAAACTAAAGTTTTCCCATAAAACACACATGAGATAATAGCTATTTGATTCAGCATAAATTCAAATTTACAATATATCTATTGTTCTAGGACATTTAAAATTTATAATATATCCACTGTTCTAAGATATTTGAAATTTATAATATAATATTGACCACCGTTCCAAGACATTTATTATATCAGTATGTCCACCATTCTAAGAATAAACTAATTTAGCCCCATGGGCCTCACACATATTTCATATAAAAGCATAAGCCATAAATCTCAATCTGATTTACCCGCAAGCCAATATATGACATTATCATATATAGTCATGTTAAATAGCGAAAACATCATTCCATAACAAGTGTCACTATCAACATATCACGTTTATTAACCATAGCGATCAAAATATACGTTTGTGTAAATCTTTTACAATTAATGGTTTATATCCTAATTATGTACTTCCATCAATGGTAAGCTGTCACATCTCAAATTTGAGCATGTGAATAATTCTTTAAACTATAAGGTATACCCATATGGTATCCCATAAAATCTCTGATTAATACTAATGCATAACATAGTTTTTCAAGAAAGACATTTATACATATAAAAGTTTAACATAGTGAACAGTAAACACAAACCCAATATCTTACAATATGATATTATTTTCCAAGCCTAGGTGACCTATAGAGATTACAGAGCATTCCTAAGCTTTTGGATTCATAAGCCCTCCAGAAAACGTGGAAAGTATCCTTATTGAATACTATTCCTCTTGCGGATTCCCTTTGTTCTCATCCACTGTATCTAAAAAAAATGTTCATAAAGAGTGTGAGTTCATCAAAACTCAGTGACTAAATGACTGTGCAATAATAAATATGTCACAAGTACAAATACCAGAATCATAATCACAATAAGAACAGTTATTTTTATATTCAGAGTTTCTATACCTCTGTATTTTATTTTCGAGAATTCAGTTTCTATTTATATTCCCAATCATTACATGCTTTGGTATCTTGGGAAATGAAGCCCTCAACCATTCCATGTATATAATTCCATACAATGGTAACTTGGGTCAAGCCCTCAACCATTCCATGTGTATTATATACTCAATTCATAATTCTCATCAATATAATCTTAAATCAATAATAAATTTCATTGTATAGCAATCATCATGAAATATGGAATCTAACTGCGATATGAGATGGAATTTATATTGTACTTGGAATAAAAGTAAATAAAGTCGATTAGCAAGATCATCCACTCACATAGATTCCGTATCTAAGTCACTTTTCTGAGTTGCTACAAAGAAGAGTACGTAGCTGGATTTCAGGTTCTGCTACGGAGATCAGATATAGAAAGTCAGGGTTTCTTTTGTACCAAAATACTATTCATACATATAATCACTATTCATATGTATGGTTACTATTCACACATACGAAATACTATTTATATGTATTATCACTATTCACACATACGGTTACTATTTATACATATGAATACTATTCATACGTACAATTACTATTCACACGTACGAATACTATCATACGTATGGTTACTATTCACACCAGAAATAGAGAATATAATCTGTAAAAGAGTACACCAGGTAAGTTCTCAAGAAAGAGTGGAGGGTCACAATGGACACACTTAAAAATCAGGTCTTTCCTTAGCCAGAACTTTCCTAGACATGTATTATTCACAGTTTACATCCTATTTCGGTAACCAAAGAATCAAAATAATATATAGACAGCTAAGGATAGTTTTTCTGATGTGGAAGATCAGCTAAAGCCGCAACCACAGAGCATACTTAAGAAAATAACTTCTAAAATTTGAAAGACATAGAAAGGGCATAGTTTCCTTACCTAAGCAGAAAAGAAAAGGCCCAAAATCTCAGAGGCCTAGCGTCGAAGCAAGAGAAACTTAAGGAGAGAACAAGAGAAGTTGAAGGTGTGAGTTTAGAAGTGAAATGGAAGAGCTTATTTATAGGAAAAGTCAAGGATACTATTTAATACTATGCGCTAATAAAATATTCAATTTACTATTTATAAAAATGACATTTCTAACGCGTTAATCATTTACGATTACTGTGCAACACGCGCGGCTTGAATTTTGGTTACTATTGGAACTTAAAGGGAAAACTATCCTTTCTCTTAAACCTTTAAGTTTTTTTTCACTTTTGTCCCTTTCAAATTAGTCCTTAAAGGGGATTTTCTCATATATAACATTATTTTTCTCCCAGTTTCTTTTAGATTTTTCTAATACTCAAGCCATATTTTATCTAAGGGATATATTCTATATCCTAACATTTATTATATCCCACAGTTTATACAATATATAGAAATCTGTATTTTCAACAATATGCACAAACGAGTGTACAAAAATTTAAACCGATAGGAAATTTATTTTCTCCAAAATAAATTTATCGTAATTATTGAATACTTATATCTTAAAAATATAGCGGGTATTACATTCTACCCCCCTCAAAAGAATTCGGTCCTTCGAATTTGAAAACTTAACTCATGATTCGAATAGGTGTGGATATTTCATCCATATTTCATCTTCTGTTTCCCATGTAGCTTCCTCGTGAGAATGATTCCTCCACAGAACTTTGACAATGAGAATTTCCTTGGTGCGAAGTTTCTTGACCTGCCTATCGAGGATGGCTACTGGCACCTTTTCATAAACAAGAGTCTCATCAAACTGTACGTCTTGTGGCTGGATGACGTGAGAGGGGTCAGGAAGATACTTACGTAGCATCGATACATGAAATACTGGGTGTACTCCCTCTAGGTTCGAGGGTAAGGCTAGGCGGTATGCCACGTTACCCACTCTTTCCAAAATCTCATAAGGACCAATATATCTTGGACTGAGCTTTCCTTTCTTTCCGAATCTCATTACTCCCTTTATCGGTGAGATTCGTAAGAAAACCATATCACCAACAGAAAACTCTAGGTCACGTCATCGGTTATCTGCATAGAACTTTTGCCTACTCTGAGCGGCTAATAACCTCTCCCTGATCAATTTAATTTTATCCATGGCCTCCTGTATCATCTCGGGTCCCACCATTTTGGGTTCGCTTAGTTCGAACCAACTAATAGGAAATCGACATTGCCTCCCATATAATGCCTCGAAAGGAGCCATCTTAATGCTAGCTTGATAACTATTATTATAAGCAAATTTAATAAGTGACAAGTGGTCTTCCCATCTGCCACCAAAATCCATCACACATGCTCTCAACATATCCTCTAAGGTCTGAATAGTTCTCTCAGACTGGTGAAAAGCTGTGCTCAAATCTACTCTAGTGCCCAGAGCTTTCTGAAAAGCTCTCCAGAATCGGGAAGTGAACTGGGGTCCTCGATCTGATATGATAGACACTAGTACACCATGGAGCTTTACTATCTCATTCACATATAGTCGACTAAGTTTTGCCACACTGTAGGTAGTATGAACAGGAAGGAAATGCGCCGACTTAGTAAGTCGATCCACAATGACCCATATAGAGTCATACCCATTCAAAGATCGGGGCAAACCCACCACAAAGTCCATAGTAATCCGTTCCTATTTCCACTCGGGAATCTCAAGCCTCTGCATCAACCCAGGTGGTCTCTGATGTTCGGATTTGACCTGTTGACATGTCAACCATCGAGCGACAAAGTCAGTCACATCTCGCTTCATGCCTTCCCACCAATAAACTTGTTTCAAGTCCTGGTACATCTTGTTGGCACCAGGATGAACAACATATGGTGCGTCGTGAGCTTTTTGTAAAATCTCCCGCTTCAAGGGTTCAATGTTTGGAATACACAACCTCCCATTAAACCATAACACACCTTCCTCGTCTACAGAGAAACCTTGTACTAAACCTCCCTTCGCCTTTTCTCTAGTTTTAACCATTTCGGTGTCATTCTCCAATGTTTCCTTCACCTTTTCTACAAGGGAAGATTTAGCCGTCAAATGAGCCAAGAAAGCACCTGACTTAGTAATCTCGAGGAATACCCCACTAGTCTCTAACTCATGTAATTCCTAAATCAAAGATCTCCTAACTGTGGTAATATGAGCTAAACTCCTCATTGACTTCCGACTAAGGGCATCTGCTACCACATTTGCCTTCCCTGGATGGTAGAGAATGGTACAGTCGTAATCCTTTAGGAGTTCCATCCATCTCCGTTACCTTAGATTGAGATCTTTCTGTTCGAAGATATATTTAAGGCTTTTGTGATCCGTGAAAATCTCACATTTTTCTCTATATAAGTAATGCCTCCAAATATTTAAAGCAAACACTACAGCTGCCATCTCTAGATCATGAGTGGGATAATTAAGTTCATGCTTTTTAAGCTGTCGAGAGCCATAAGCAATGACCTTACCGTGTTGCATTAACACGCATCCTAATCCTACCTTCGAGGCGTCACAATATACAGTGTAACCCCCCGGTCCCGAAGGTAGAATCAGAACTGGTGCTGAAGTCAGACATTCCTTCAACATACAGAAACTTTGTTCACAAGCATCATCCTAAACATACTTAGCATTCTTCCTAGTCAACTTAGTCAGTGGAAGAGCCAACTTAGAGAAATTCTTGACAAAGCGACGGTAATACCCTGCTAAGCCAAGGAAACTCCGAACTTCAGATATAGTTGTTGGTCTAGGCCACTGCTTCACTGCTTCGATCTTACTTGGATCTACATGAACACATTCTTGGGAAATTACATGCCCCCGAAATGTTACTTGACTTATCCAGAATTCACATTTTGAGAACTTAGCATATAACTGATGTTCCCTCAGTTTGCAGCACCGTTCTCAAATGTTCTACATGATCCTCCCGACTCTTGGAGTAAACCAGAATGTCATCAATGAAGATGATCACGAATCTATCAAGGAAAGGTTTGAACACTCGGTTCATAAGGTCCATAAATGCTGCAGGTGCATTAGTCAATCCAAATGACATTACGAGAAATTCATAATGCCCGTATCGCGTTCGGAAAGCGGTCTTGGGTATCTCTTCCTCCTTAATTTTCAGTTGATGATAACCAGATCTCAAATCTATCTTTGAGAAGCATTGTGCCCTCTGAAGTTGGTCAAACAAGTCATCAATTCTTGGTAAAGGATATTTATTCTTTATCGTGACTTTGTTTAACTGACGGTAATCTATGCACAATCTCAAAGAGCCATCTTTCTTTCTTACAAAGAGTACTGGGGCACCCCAAGGTGAGAAACTTGGGTGGATAAACCCCTTATCCAGCAGGTCTTGTAATTGCTCCTTAAGCTCTTTCAACTCAGCAGGTACCATGCGGTAAGGAGGAATTAAAATTGGTCTAGTGCCTGGAACTAATTCAATATCCCTCTCTGGTGGTAGACCAGGTAAATTTTCTAGAAATACATCTGGAAATTCACTAACTACTGGTATTCGTTCAAGACTTTGTTCCTCCTTGTCTATATTTTTGACAAAAGCTAGAAATCCATGACACCCTTTTCGTAACATACGTCGAGCGGTTAACATAGATATTATGTTACAGGGCACTTCACTTCGGTCTCCTTGAAATATGAAATTATGCCCACCCGGTATACTAAAAGAAATGGTCTTTTCATGACAATTCAATGTAGCATGGCATGAGGATAACCAGTCCATGCCTAAAATCACATCAAAGTCTGTCATATTAAGAAGCATGAGATCTACCTCCGTCTCTATGTCATTAACAGTTATCTTACAAGAATGATATCCAGATCTAACTACTAGGGCTTCCCCCATCGGTGTAGCTACCAGAAACGGTTCGTCAAGTATAACTGGCTTAGACTCGAACCTCTTGGCAAACAGAGGTGACACATATGAATGTGTAGAACCAGGGTCAAATAATACATGTGCAGCTAAAGCACCAACTAATAAAGTACTTGTAATAACAGCATTGGATGCCTGGGCATCTTGTAGAGTCAAGGCATATACTATGGTAGTTCCTCTACCAGCTGCTTGCTGCCCACGACCTCCTTGGCCTCTGCCAGATCCTCTCCCAAAGCTTTCTCCAGTAGAAGTGGTCGGTGCACGAGCGACTGGAGTAACTCCCGGTTGGGTGTGAGATGGAAGAACGGATGCCTGACCAGATCCAGAAGTAAGTTGAGGGCATTCTCTCCTGAAGTGCCCTTCTTGTCCGCAATGAAAACAACTTAATGTTCCCATCTTCCTAAGGCATTCTCCAAAATAAAATTTTCCACACTCAGGACATTAAGGCTTCCCTCTTCCTGCTTGAGAACCACCCCTGCTCGAAGAGCTGTAACCACATTTATATTCTGAGCGGGGCTTTGCTGCACTAGCTGTGGAGAATGTGGGTTGAGATGATGCAATCGGAACATGCTGTGAAGTGATGGAAGGCTTTGAGGTTCCTGAGTTCCCACCTTGGTTAAAATACCTCCCATCTCTAGACCTCTTTTTATTCTTAAATTCTTCCTTTTTTATTCCACTTCTTTTCCATTCTACGTGCAGTATCGACAGCGGCAGAGTAAGAGTTATAATTAACCATATTAGGACCCACCTGTGAATAAAGAGAATCGCGAAGACCTTCCACAAACTTCTCTACTTTAGCCTCTTCTGTAGGCACCAGTTACGGAGCATATTCTGCCAACTTAATAAACTGGGCATTGTATTCGTCTACCTACATAGATCCTTATTTCAAATACAAAAAATCTCTTACTCTAGAGGATCAAACATTTTTTGGAAGGAATTCATTGATAATCATTTTCTGGAATTCCGCCCATATAATTGGTGGTGCATCTTGGGTTCTCCCATTCTTCCAAGCCTTCCACCATTTACCGGCTCTCCCTTTTAGTTGAAAGGAGACAATCTCTAGTCTTCGTGCATCAGAACACCCCAAAGCATCACAAATTGCCTCGCAATCATCCAGAAATCATTGCGGGTCCTCATTAGGATCTTCGCCGGTAAAAATAGGTGACATCATCTTTAGAAACTCAGACATTTTCACGTCCTTAACTATGCCTTCTCCAACCAATTTGGTCTCAATAGCAAGAGGAACTGTCACATCCCAAAAAAATTAAACATGTGAAAAGATACTACTCATTTGATAAAATTCTCAAACATACGTTATTTACATATATTCTGTAAGGTTTTACATTCAACCTTAATCATTCATTCCACACTACAGAATTATATTCATCTGATAAGCAAATATAGACATACATAGTCTGATGTTTCTATCTCATCGTAAGCCTAGGAGACCTATAGTAAGTACAGAGCGTTCCTAGTGCTCACATTAATAAGTACTGGTATCCCACCAGACAGAAATAGAGAATAATCCCAAGGGGCTTCTAATCTTCAAACGGATACTCTTCTTCCTTGTTTTCTGTATCTGAAAAGATAATCATAGGGAGTGTGAGTTTATTTAAAAACTCAATAAGTAAATAACTGTACTATATAAAATATCAAAAGTACAAATACCACATTTACTCATATAATTAATTGTCTTATACATTGAGTAGTATGGGACTCTAACCCTTTCAAACTCGTGAATAAGATTTTATAGATATACACCGAGTAGTATGGGACTCTAACCCTTTCAAACTCATGAATAAGTTCTCATAGATATACACCGAGTAGTATGAGACTCTAACCCTTTCAAACTCGTGAATAAGTTCTCATAGATATACACCGAGTAGTATGAGACTCTAACCCTTTCAAACTCATGAATAAATTCTCATAGATATACACCGAGTAGTATGGGACTCTAACCCTTTCAAACTCGTATTTACAATTTCATCTATTTACACCGAGTAATATGAGACTCTAACCCTTTCAAACTCGTGTATAGTTTTTCATCGTTATGCACTGAGTAGTATGGGACTTTAACCCTTTCAAACTCATGTATTAGATCCCGTAGATCTTTACTCATTAATAAGATAGTGAGAACTTCTCACATAGTACAATTTCCATGAAATAAAATCATTTATACATACTCTTATTCCTTTGAATTTCTGTAAAAAAATATATCAATCATCATATACTGTCATATGAAAAATTGATCAATTAATATCCAAATAATATTGTAAATGAGACTTATATTGTACTTTGACTAGTAGTGTCAAATTAGCTTCGCAAGGTTATTCACTCACCTTGATGTTTGTCCAAGTTTACCTTGTTCCACACTAGAATTTGTGTAGGAAAATTTCCTAGTAAAATATATTACAAGGAAACATAAGAAAGGAAACAAAATCACGAAAATACGCAAAATTTTCTGATTGCTACAGTAACGGTTTGCTACAGTAACTGTTCGCTACAGTGACGGTTCGCTACAGTACCGTTGAATGCTACAGTACCGTTGACTGCTACAGTACCGTTGACTGCCGACACTACAGTATGCTACAGTACCCGAAGAAAATTTTCCAGATTTTTTTTTTCGAAATTTCTGGTCGCTACAGTAACCCGAAGAAAATTTCCAGATTTCCAGTTGCTACAATACTTCGAATTTGCAGAAAATCTTTCAAAAAATTCATCATTTCCTTTCTTTTGATTCAAAACCAGAATCTCAACTCTTTTAACCGATTATAACTCAAATATAACTTCTAAAACAACTGAGATTCACGAATTATCATCAAAATCTTCAAGAACAAAACCTCCTCTAATCTTCCATATAAACTGAAATTTAAGGAAAATAATGAGATTAAAGCTTACCTTTGATCCTTACAAAGCTTTTGAACCGAACAAGGAAAAGATTTGAAAAGAGGATGAAGAAGAGAGAAAACGCTTTTCTGCCTTCCTTCGGCTGAGTGAAAAATGAGGGGGTACTATTGAAACTTTATATTAAATATTTCTAATGGGTTATTCAATAACCCATGGGTATCCATAACCCAACATCCAAACCCATCCAGTCAATTTACAATAAATGGACTAATTGACTATTTTGAAACCACTTTTCCATGAATTTCACCAATCTTAGAATATATCCCACATTGTGCAAATATTTAGTCCAGTCATTTAACTCAATTTTCATAAATAATATTCAAACAGAACAATTAAATATGAAAATTAAAAATGACCAAAATAAATAACTGAAGTAACGTTGTGAAATTCTAAAATACTCTTAAGCGAATTATATTCCGAAATTAACGGGTATTACAGGAACCTTTGGTGTATCAACAGGTTTTGCTCGTTTTCCCTCTATACGATCTAACCGATCGTTCACCAGGCTGAACATTTGTATGACAAAAGCAGCGTCAATCTGTTGGGTGACTCCAACTCCCTCCGCCCGGCCACCAGTTGAACCATCAATATTTGGAGCATGTGAACTATCTCCATGGTCAGAAGGGTTGTCCTGTGTATTAATTGGTGGAATTAAAGTTCTCCCTGAGCCTACATGCTCGTTATGATGAAGATCCCTCTGACATTGCAGAGTTAAGTCTACACAGAGAACAAATACTTCTCAGATCAAACAGGATTACCTCATATTAACCCACCAAGGAATAAGTTATAAAAACAAAAGACACTATACTCTATAAGGTCTTTTATGGAACCTAATCCCATGGTCATGCCGCGGCTCACGACAATGGGGAAGGGCCCACAAAGAACACTTTGCTCTGTAATCTATAGGGGACCTAAAAACTGCCTCTGATACCAAAACTGTCACATCCCAAATTTGAGCATGTGAATAATTCTTTAAACTAGAAAGTATACCCCTATGGTATCCTATAAAATCTCTGATTAATACTAATGCATAACACAGTTTTTCAAGAAAGACATTTATACATATAAAAGTTCAACATAGTGAACAGTAAACACAAACCAAATATCTTACAATATGATATTATTTTCCAAGCCTAGGTGACCTATAGAGATTACAGAGCATTCCTAAGCTTTTGGATTCATAAGCCCTCCAGAAAACGTGGAAAGTATCCTTATTGAATACTATTCCTCTTGCGGATTCCCTTTGTTCTCATCCACTGTATCTAAAAAAAATGTTCATAAAGAGTGTGAGTTCATCAAAACTTAGTGACTAAATGACTGTGCAATAATAAATATGTCACAAGTACAAATACCAGAATCATAATCACAATAAGAACAATTATTTTTATATTCAGGGTTTCTATACCTCTGTATTTTATGTTCGAGAATTCAGTTTCTATTTATATTCCCAATCATTACATGCTTTGGTATCTTGGGAAATGAAGCCCTCAACCATTCCATGTATATAATTCCATACATTGGTATCTTAGGTCAAGCCCTCAACCATTCCATGTGTATAATTCCATGTATTAGTATCTTGGGTCAAGCCCTCAACCATTCCATGTGCATTATATACTCAATTCATAATTCTCATCAATATAATCTTAAATCAATAATAAATTTCATTGTATAGCAATCATCATTAAATATGGAATCTAACTGCGATATGAGATGGAATTTATATTGTACTTGGAATAAAAGTAAATAAAGTCGGTTAGCAAGGTCATCCACTCACATAGATTCCGTATCCAAGTCACTTTTCTGAGTTGCTACAAAGAAGAGTACGTAGCTGGATTTCAGGTTCTGCTACGGAGATCAGATATAGAAAGTCAGGATTTCTTTTGTATCAAAATACTATTCATATGTATAATCACTATTCATAATTACGATCACTATTTATACGTACGGTTACTATTCACACATACGAATACTATTTATATGTATGGTTATTATTCACACCAGAAATAGAGAATATAATCTATAAAAGAGTACACCAGGTAAGTTCGCAGAAAAAAGTGGAGGGTCACAATGGACACACTTAAAAATCAGGTCTTTCCTTAGCCAGAATTTTCCTAGACATGTATTCTTCACAGTTTACATCCTATTTCGGTAACCAAAGAATCAAAATAATATATAGACAACTAAGGACAGTTTTTCTGATGTGGAAGATCAGCTAAAGCCGCAACCACAGAGCATACTTAAGAAAATAACTTCTAAAATTTGAAAGACATAGAAAGGGTATAGTTCCTTACCTAAGCAAAAAAGAAAAGGCCCAAAATCTCAGAGGCCTAGCGTCGGAGCAAGAGAAACTTAAGGAGAGAAGAAGAGAAGTTGAAGGTGTGAGTTTAGAAGTGAAATGGAAGAGCCTATTTATAGGAAAAGTCAAGGGTACTATTTGATACTATACACTAATAAAATATTTAATTTACTATTCATGAAAATGACATTTTTAACGCGTTAATCATTTACGGTTACTGTACAACACGTGGAGGCGGCTTGAATTTTGGTTACTATTGGAACTTAAAGGAAAAACTATCCTTTCTCTTAAATCTTTAAGTTTCTTTTCACTTTTGTCCCTTTCAAATTAGTCCTTAAAGGGGATTTTCTCATATATAACATTATTTTTCTCCCAGTTTCTTTTAGATTTCTCTAATACTCAAGCCATATTTTATCCAAGGGATATATTCTATATCCTAACATTTATTATATCCCACAGTTTATACAATCTATAGAAATCTGTATTTTCAACAATATGCACAAACGAGTATACAAAAATTTAAACTGATAGGAAATTTATTTTCTCCAAAATAAATTTATCGTAATTATTGAATACTTATATCTTAAAAATATAGCAGGTATTACATAAGCAAATATTCATTATTTAATAATCCCAAAAGGAAATCAATAGCTTCATCCATAATAGCATTAGTTCCAATAATTGTGATCTAGTCATCACTTTAATTATCATACTCTATTCATTGTCATGTTAGCATTCTCATAACAAGGTTCCTTACTTATATGTACAACACACTTACCCTTTTTGGTTACAGGGTAAAATGTATACATGTATTTGTGTTAGTGTACTTGAATGCAATATATATGCATCTAAATGTGTGTGTGTGTGTATATATATATATATATATATATATATATAAGCAAGAGTACCTTTCTCTACCCCTACAATAGAACATAACCTTGTGTACCTATACATATATAAATACCTTCTTAGAATCATCCTCATAATTGTCTCACACACACACACACACACACATACACACACACACACACACACATATATATACCTTCAATAAAGCCCACATCTATATAGGCTTATAATCATAACCAACTAATCACCATGAATAGTCTTGCTCATTTACAATATGGGATACGATTATCTCATTTATTTACACCACGCAAGATCTTGCTTCATCATAATCATAATCATCAATAACATTCACATAATGGGAAATATATATATATATATATATATATATCTATGTCGACTTGTATTTAGTGATTTGCTTAAGGATTAACCATCATTAAACACAAGTAGCCACAACTTGCGAGTGTCTCAACACATACACAAATAACTAATAAATAAATATAATTTATGACAAACAATCGAACAAGGTAGAGTAAGGCTCCCTCACCTTAGCCCGAGCTCTTTAAAGAAGTTCATCTCTTTAAAAGTGGCTTTGAAAGTTCCAAATGTGCCCAAAGAATGATCAAGACACCATTCATCACCTAAGGATCAAGGTTACATGAGAAAAGAGTCGAGATTCCACAATTTAGCATGCATCAAGACGCTGGTGCTAAGGTGCCACTTCTGGTACATAGGGGCGTCAGCCCTTCAAGTGTCAGTGGCATTGGCGTTTAGGGTGCCAAGCTGCAGACTTTTGAATCTTAGCTGCTGGTCCAAGTGTTTTCAGCCTAACCATCACCATTTTCCCCCAAATTTCTTCATGGGGTTTTCATTCCTAATGTTTTAGGATTACTTTGACACTAATTTCCCAAGTTAAAACTAATTATGCAGGCTTGAATTATCCAATACTCCTTATAAACCCTAGCTTCCACCAATAACACCTTAACCTATTTTGATTTCATTTCTTGCAAAATCATCTTCCTAATTCTTGTTCTTTCCTCATCAACTAACATTTTGAAACCACAATATCACATTATTAAACTCATAGCAATATTCAACAACACTTTCCCTAAATTATTCATCTAGAGTTTGATGTTCTTAAGTGAAGCAAATGAAGAAGAAAGGGAGAAGTTGTTTGAAAAGAGGACCTTACCTTCATAGAGGATTAAGATGATTAGAGAAGGCAGAAAAATTCCTAAGCCCTTGAGTGTGCATTGGCTAGCCAAAAGGAAGAAGAGACGCATGAGAGGGGGAGGAGGAAAATTGAGTCAGGAGAAAGGAAAGGAGCGTGTATGTGGGGCCTACTACTTCCTCTTTCAAATTGGTCCCTCTAGGTGGTAAATTTGAATTGGGACTTGCAAGAGAGTTGAAAAAACTTTTAGTTCACAAGTAAGGCATCCAACCACACTTTCACATAGATACTCGTCTTCACAACACCTTTCTCATAAAACACAAAGATTTTGCAATAATTCATTTTAGCTCCTATCAGTGTCTTAATGTCCATCTTAGCCTTAATCCATCAACTTTAAAGTATCAGATTCACAATTTATCTTCAAGAGTTTGCTCCCCCACATAGCCTACCCATTCGGTCGTCTTTCCAAAGTGTTCCATATTTTCTTTTCTTTTCAGTTTAGTCCCTAGACCCTCTCCTTATACTCCTTACATAGGTTTTTTCTTCTTTTATTTTTTCCTTTCTAATAAAGCAAAAATTTTTCTTGTCTTAAAATACTCCTTAACAAAATTCCAATAGACTAATCTCCATAAATGACAGATATTGCACGTGTTTCATTACATAGTATCAGAGGCAAGTTCTTGGCTTTGCTCTTGGTTCTCGATATAGGATCAAGGTTTGGCTTATGTTTGGTCACTCAAAAAGTAACCTTTGAATCTCATCACCAGACTAGGGAGGAGCGCTACCTCAAGTTTGGTCTATCCCTGAACAATCAGTAGCTGACATCATCCTCTTTATGGTCTATGTTGATGATATTATCGTCATAGGGAATGATCATGCAGGAATCTCATCTTTCAAAGTATTCCTACATACTAAGTTTCACACAGAAGACTTGGGCCAGCTAAAATATTTCCAGGGAGTGGAAGTAACAAGAAGAAGGGAATATTTTTGTCTCAAAGAAAATATGTTCCAGACATGCTTGCAGAAACTGAAAAATTAACAGTTAAGCCTTATAGTTCCCCGATGGTTCCAAACCTATATCTCACAAAAGATGATGGGGATCCCTTTGATGATCCAGAGAGATATAGAAGGTTAGTTGGGAAAATAAACTATCTTACCATAACTCCCCATGACATTGCTTTTGCAGTTAATGTTGTTAGTCAATTCATGTTTGCACCTACAGTTAAACATTTGGCAGCTCTAGAACATATTCTATGTTATTTGAAAGGAGCTCCTAGACTTGGTATCTTGTATAGTAATAATGGGCATATTAGCATGGAGTGCTTTGCAAATGCTGATTGGGCTAGAAGCAAGATTGACAGGAGATCTACTACTAGATATTTTGTCTTTGTTAGAGGTAACTTGGTATCACAAAAAAGTAAGAAACAAAATGTTGTATCTTAATCTAGTGCAGAATCTGGGTATAGAGGTATGACACAATCCTCATATGAGATCATATTGATACATTACTTATTAAATGTGATTGAATTGAGGCATTCAATGCCAGCAAAATTGTGGTGTGATGATAACATGCAATTTTCTATATATTTTAGCCTCTATTCTAGCCCTTTTTGCATCTTGATTTTTGCCAAAACTCTAGTTTTATAATGTTTTGAATTATTTTGGGTGAAAGTTAATTATAGATTTATGTGCTTTAACTCCATAATTTTACTCCAAAATGGTTCATTTATGTGTTTTACAGAGTTTAGAGGCATTTGGACTTGAACCGGACAAGAAACAAAGCAACAAAGAGTAAATCAGAAATGCTGAAAAAAATGGCCTAGCGCCCGACGCTAGGAATAGTAAATCAGTAGGATGACGTGGAACATATAAGAAAAATTAGGTTAAGCCAGCGCCCGGCGCTGACGCTGTGGAGAGCCACTATAAATGTGATTTTTAGGTCAGAACAAAAGAGGGCTTCGCTCCAGACTTCAGACCCGCGGCTGCTGCAGACAAAGGCGACTTCCAGAGCTCGGTTTGAGGGAAAGGAAGCCTTCCCACTTGGGAATGGCTCTCCTTCTCCCATTTTCTTCCCTTTTCTTCCATTTTCCTTCATAGTTTGTTAGTTTTCTGTTGTATTTTATAGATTTCTATCATGTTCGTCTTCTCTTCCATGTAAATTTCTGAGTTTAAGGATTGATGTAGTTCGGTTTTATGAAGCTTTATTGTTGAATATATTCAGTTTTAATGCATTTTCATTTAATGGAGTGGATTTTACCGATTATTCTTCCTCTTGAATGCTTGATTAACCTTCAATGAATTTGGGATTTTGATGTCTATGCTAGATTTAGCTGGATATTAAGCTTGACCTCGTAATTTCCACCATAAATCAGATTATCTAGATATAGATAGTTTTATTTAATTATCCAGATATAGATAATTTCCACCATAATTTAAAACTATTTATATCTAGATAATCTGATTTATGGTGGAAATTATGAGGTCAAGCTTAATATCCAGCTAAATCTAGCATAGACATCAAAATCCCAAACTCATTGAAGGTTAATCAAGTATTCAAGAGGAAGAATAATCGGTAAAATCCACTCCATTAAATGAAAATGCATTAAAACTGAATATATTCAACAATAAAGCTTCATAAAACCGAACTACATCAATCCTTAAACTCAGAAATTTACATGGAAGAGAAGACGAACATGACAGAAATCTGCAAAATACAACAGAAAACTAACAAACTATGAAGGAAAATGGAAGAAAAGGGAAGAAAATGGGAGAAGGAGAGCCATTCCCAAGTGGGAAGGCTTCCTTTCCCTCAAACTGAGCTCTGGAAGTCGCCTTTGTCTGCAGCAGCCGTGGATCTGAAGTCTGGAGCGAAGCCCTCTTTTGTTCTGACCTAAAAATCGCATTTATAGTGGCTCTCTGCGGCGTCAGCGCCGGGCGCTGGCTTAACCTAATTTTTCTTATGTGTTTCACGTCATCCTACTGATTTACTATTCCTGGCGCCGGGCGCTAGGCCATTTTTTTCAGCATTTCTGATTTACTCTTTGTTGCTTTGTTTCTTGTCCTGTTCAAGTCCAAATGCCTCTAAACTCTGTAAAACACATAAATGAACCATTTTGGAGTAAAATTATGGAGTTAAAGCACATAAATCTATAATTAACTTTCACCCAAAATAATTCAAAACATTATAAAACTAGAGTTTTGGCAAAAATCAAGATGCAAAAAGGGCTAGAATAGAGGCTAAAATATATGAAAAATTGCATGTTATCATGTGATAATCAAGCTACTTGCCATATTGCGTCGAATCCAGTTTATCATGAAAGAACTAAACACATTGAGATTGACTGTCATTTTGTTCATGAAAAGATTGTGAAAAATTTGATTGCTACCAAATACATGAAGACTAAAGAGCAACTCACCGACCTATTGACAAAGACCCTAAATGGAACTCAAATTGATTATTTAGGTAACAAGGTGGGTATAATTAATATCTATGCTCCAGCTTAAGGAGGAATGTTAATGATGATAGAGATTGTATAGTTGACTTATCATCTATTTATGACGTAATCATAGCATTAATCTGTAGGTGTTGGGCGTTCTGGCAAGTGCACCAGTCGCACAAGTAATATAGTATAAAAATGAGTAAAGAGTTATCGTCTCCACAGGGACTAACGTACTAAGTACTCCAAAAATTCAAACGCATTATTTAGGCAAACCAATTTTTGATTTTAGAAAGCTCTAATTGAAAGTAAAATCAAATTGCAATAGAATCAAATGGAAATAATTTAAATAAAAGGCCTAGAGTTACTAATCCCCCTCTTTCGTTCTAGGAATTGCTAATTCTCCCTAATACTTGTGATTCAAATCAATTATACACATTAATCTTAGGTTTTCTAACGGCTTAAAGTGATTCTGCTATAGCGGTAGATTCTACCGCTATAGCTGTGGGAGACAGCATTCACATCAGCATTTTTATAATTTCAGCTCTAGCATTCCATCTTTTAACACAAACTTTTTACCAACTCAACCTACACCAAAAATAACAAATAAACCCATTAAATCGCATAAAAGAATCATGAAATCACTCCATTTATTAAAATATCAAAGAAAACTAAAACTAATCTAAACTACTCAAAATATGAGCTAAGAATTACAAAACAACAAGAAAGAGATCAAAAGAGAGGGTATTTAGCATCAAAATGGCACTAAATTGAGAACTCAACACTCCCCCAAACTTGAACCTTTGCTTGTCCTCAAGCAAAAACTTTCAATGAGAAAAATTTTGAGAAAACTATGTGCGACCATGAATATGTGCAACTAGGAGAAGGAAAGATTTGAAAATGTGAATTAAAACACACCAAGCCTCATCAAACCATTACTCAAAAGATTTAACTCAAGAGTTTGCAATCTTAAGGATTCAAAAAGAAATGTTAACCAAACCACAAGAAAATTTGAAATCAAAGCTTTACCTCTTGGAACAGTTTATAAAACCAAATTCGCAAAAATTTCAAAACTAAATTACTTTTTTTTCTCAAAGGCATCGTTTTATTTCAATTCTCAAGGGCTTCACTGTTTTGTTCTCAAGAATATAGCTTCCTAACTTTCCTTATTTCCTTTGGAAATTTTTTTTTGCCAATTTTCTCATTTTATTTTAATTACAGGAGCCTATCCCTTATTGAAACTTTCAGCTATCCCCTTATTGAATCCTTTTTTCACTAGCCTTTTATTAAACTTTTTTTTTGTATATATAAATATGAAAATGATCTAAAAACCATTCAAAGAGACAAAAATAAAACTCCTGTTATTTTGAAGTGATAGGGCTAACACTTACAAAATATGAAAACTTAAGATTAGCAAACTCAAGAGGTAACTCTTAAAAAGAATTTTATTTGACATGATTTGACTTGCCAAATAATTTCAAACTTTCAGATTTCAAAATTTTCGAAAATTTCCTCCTACTACACATGCATATGGACAACACAAAATTAACCAAAATTTTCTCAAAGAAGAAACCATTAACAAACCTCTCCCCCAAACTTAAATTTGACAGTGTCCTCACTATCCCAAATCAGCACAATAGAGGAAAAGAATCAACAACATCACCATAACCAAGAAAGAGAAAAAAAAATACCACAAGTAAAAATAAGCAAAACAAGAACAAGATAATAAAAACTACGAAAGAGGGAAAGAAAGCTTGGGTTGCCTCCCAAGAGTGCTGAGTTTATAGTCTTCAGCCAGACTTTACCAGGGCGCCTATGCTCAAAGTGGATCCTTCAGTTTCTTCTGTTTCTTGCATTCGCTCAGTTGAGTAACAACATTCTGCATAATGTTAGGAGGTTTGAATCTTTGAGGATTGTCACGAAACTTTACAAGAGCTTCTGAAATTTCTAGAGCTATCTTTGTTCTTTTCTTTTCATCTTCTTTATCCTCATCACGAACTTTACTCATCTTGTTATGACAATACCCGTGAGATTCTTTATCAATAATCTTTACTATATAGCACTCCTCCAGGTCATCAGAAGTCTTTATTGCCTTGTTCATGTTAAAGGTGACCTCTTGATCATTAACTCTCATAGTTAACTCACCTTTATGAACATCAATTAATGTTTTTTCGGTTGCAAGAAAAGGTCTTCCCAAAATGATCGGGATTTCCTTGTCTTGATCATAATCCATGATAATAAAATCAGCTGGAAAAATCAACTTGTCCACCTTGACAAGCACATCCTCAATGATTCCATTCAGAAAGCACATCGAACAGTCAACTAACTGCAGTGTCACTGTGGTAGGCCGAGCATGTCCCAAACCCAATTTCTTGAAAACAGACAATGGCATCAAATTCATACTGGCTCCCAGATCGCATAGTGCCTTTCTAGAAAATTTGCTTCCAATGTTTCATGGGATCACGAAGCTACCTGGATCTCTCATTTTGCTAGGCAACTTCTTTTGGAGAATGACGCTGCATTCTTGAGTCATAGCAACAGTTTCAAACTCACCCAAGCGTCTTTTTCTTGACAGAACATCCTTCATAAATTTTGCATAATTGGGCATTTGTTCCAATGCCTCTATGAATGGGATGTTGATATGAAGTTGTTTCAAGATCTCCAAGAACTTCTTATATTGCCAGTTCAAATTAAACTTTTTATGCCTCAGAGGATAAGGCATTGGTGGAATAAACTTTTCAGCTCTCAAGTCTTGACTGGTATTCATACCCTTTCCTTTAGCACCCGAAGCATTTATATTCCCAGCTGCCATTTCTTGGGGCTTGTCAACTTTTTCATTCTCTTCTTCAGTTATCACCCCTTCCTTCTAATCATGTGATTTTATAGCATCAGAGAGCTCTTTACCACTTCTTAAGGTAATAGCATTACAATACTCTTTCCCCTCCCTTCTTGGATTGTTCTCAGTATTACTAGGGAGGTTACCTTGTGGCCTGTTGTTCAAAGCAAGAGCTAGCTGTCCCATCTGAGTTTCAAGATTCTTGATAGCCACATTCTGAGTCTGAAACATCGACTCGCTTCTCTCCATGAATTTCATAAACATCTCCTCCATCGACAGCTTCTTCTCTACTTGAGGTGGTGGAGCTTTATTTTGAGGAGAAAAATTATTCTGACTATTAAACCCAGGAGGATGAGATGGCTTACCAGAAGATGAAGTTGAGGGATTAAGGTAGTGATTATTACTCCAAGAGAAATTTGGATGATTCTTTGAGCTCGGATGATAATTGTTGGAGTATTGGTTGTTCTGATTCCTCTGCATATTACCCATGTAATTTAACTGTTCCACAGAAGTAAATTCTTCACAATACCTGTCACGACCCGTTTTCTGGGCACATGACCGGCACAATGATGAATCTCTCATCACTGTAAGCCTTCCGATAAATATATCAAATTTTCTTATCTGAAAATCATAGATTATCAATTTAAAATACATTATTATACTGACATACAAGCCAAATGTCGAACCCCTGAACTAGATGTCCTAGACGATTACAGAGCAACATAATCTATAACAGAAGAGAGGTCTACCCGACAACGGGAAGGTCCAAAGTGATCTACTCCTCTAGCAGATATTCTTCGATGGCAACCTGATCTGAACAAAAAGGTTGTACAAACAATGTGAGCTTTTAAACTCAATGAGCGAATCGGCCTCGCATTAATAAAATTCAAATACATTACCAGTCATGCAAGCATATCCAAAGGCTCATACTCAACCAATAGATAGAAGATAAAAATTTATCCAATTCAACAAACGTTACTAGTACTCGTCAATGGCAATATATCCCGGAGAGCGCACACAGGCCGGCTCACCAATTATGTATATTTCTGCCATGACGCACAACCTCATCCTCTTAGCTAGGGCGCCTCACGGATTTATCACCAATTCGGGCTATATCCCTACTGAGGGAATCGTTGTCTCCACACTCATTGGTCAAGACACCCTGTCAACCGGGTTTTCCGCCTTGCCGTGAGAGGGGGTACTGTCCCGCTCAATCACAATCAATAGCATTTCATATCATAATCAGAAGCTCAATATAATATTCATCCATATAACAGGTATAGTATATAACTATATTATGGATTTATAAACCACATATCAAGATAACAATTAATCCATTTTTGAAAACATTCAAACTTCACATCATCATAAGATACTTATTTCATTTTATCCATACTTATGGATTAATTATCTCATTTACATTCGTCATTCTGAATCCAATTTCCCCCTATGAATCTTGGGAGTGTCCTACGACATACTTTTTATCACCAGTAATGCTAAAACTCTATTAAAACGGGGTCGTTTCACTCACCTGGATTCCGTACGAACAGCGCTTCTCTAAGTCATTACAGACAAGAGTTCTCAGGTGAATTTCGGTGTTCTGCTACGGAGATTTTCATGAAAGATTAGAGAAAATACGCCAGGATTGTTTTCGTACAGATACTATTCATATGTACGGTTACTGTTCATATGTACGGTTACTAATCATACGGTCACTATTCATACGTACGGTCACTATTCATACGTACGATCACTATTCATACCAGAAATAGAGAATACAATCTGTAAAAGAGTACACCAGGTAAGTTCCCAGAAAAGAGTGGAGGGTCACACTGGACACACTTAAAAACCAGGTCTTTCCTTAGCCAGAACTTTCCTAGACATGTATTCTTCACAGTTTACATTCTATTTCGGTAATCAGAGAATCAAAATAACATATAAACAGCTAAGGACAGTTTTTCTGATGTGGAAGATCAGCCAAGGCAGCAACCACAGAGCATACTTAAGAAATTAACTTTTAAAATTTGAAAGACATAGAAAGGGCATAGTATCCTTACCTAAGCTGAAAAGGAAAGGCCCAAAATCTCAGAGGCCTAGCTTTGGAGTAAGAGAAACTTAAGGAGAGAAGAAGAGAAGTTGAAGGTGTGAGTTTAGAAGTGAAATGGAAGGGCCTATTTATAGCAAAAGTCAAGGGTACTATTTGACACTATGCGCTAATAAAATATTCAATTTACTATTTATGAAAATGACATTTCTAATAATGCAGTTACTGTGCACCTCACGCGTACGATGAAAAATTTTTCTGTTATTACTATTGGAAACTTAAAAGGAAAAAATATCCTTTCACCTTAAACCTTTAAGTTTCTTTTCAATTCAGTCCTTTCACTTTAGTCCCTAAGGGTATTTTCACACATAAAACGTCAGTTTCTCCTACGAACTTCTTTCTAGTTTTCTCTTATGACCAAACAACATCTAGTACTTGACATTTCGATTGTATAAATGAACAGTATCATATACGTAAATAGTATTATACAGGTGAATAGTACCATATACTGAAATAGTAACAGTAGTTTGTAAACAAATATTTATATTTTATTTTTCTTGGGTATTACATTATCACCCCCTTAAGAGAATTCGGTCCCCCGAATTCAAAACTCATTTCAAGACTGAAATAAGTGTGATTACTTCGTCTATATCTCATTCTTTGTATCTCTTTCTTCCAAAACCTCATCACACCCTTGGTGAGATTTACAAGAACATTATACCATTGACTGTGAACTCTAAACCGCATTATCAATAATTTGCATAAGACTTTTGCCTTTTCTAGACAGCAAGTAATCTCTTCCTCATCAGTTTAATCTTCTCCGCAACCTTTTGTACCATAAAGTGTCTCATCCTCATAACCTTTACCAAACTCAAACCACCTAATCAGAGACGAACTCTGTCTCTATGTAAAACCTCAAATAGGTGTCATCTCAAAAGTGGCACGTGGTCTTTCCAGTTCACATTGAATATCAGAACACATGTTTCCACACACATAGCTTATAACTTTTACGAATACAAGCACCCTACCCGAAGGCATCATTTTGGCCATAAGCAATACTCTTGCCCGAAGGCGATCCTTCTACCTTAAGGCGATACTCTCAGCTGAACGCGTTATATAAAATGAAATCATTACATAAATCTCTAGGAAGAACAATCCTAGAAAATATGATAAGTAAATAACATACTTCTTACGCATAATTATATATATGAAAATTCCTCTCACCTCAATGACTCATATAGAGTCGCATCCCTTCAATGATTGAGGCAAACCCATAGTTCTATAGGTTCATAAAATACTTATTCAGCATTCCTCCATAGCTCAGAAGTGCAATGAAATATCATTTTAGTAACTCTGCTCAGTCAAAAAGATATTACTATACTATGCTTTAGAATCAAGTATGAAATATAACAAGTCCAATATCTTCTCATTCCTCAAGTTCTTTCAGTAAAATGAATCACTTCAACAAAGAAGATCTAGATACTAACTTAAATTTTATTTCTAGTACATAGATAATTTTAATACGTGAAGCTTACACCAAATGTAGCTTTAGGTACAAACAAAAGAAAAATAAATTAAGGACGAGGAGGCTTTTGAAATATAAAAGGTGCTCCAGGTCTAGAAGAGGAAGGTGCTTCAGACCTTAAGGAGGAAGCTAATCGTTGCAGCCTAGAAAGAGTTTCTGGAGGAAGCGCCTGAGAAATTTGGCGAAGAGCATAAGTCACTCCGTTCATACAGTCAATACACCTTGCTTGTTGGTCACGAAAATTTTGAGTTGCAAACATTGAATGTCTATCAACTCGATTAGCCAGTTCTCCGAAACGACGGTTTATCAGTTTCTCTTGGTTTTCAAAGAGACGACTTATTAGTCGCTTCTGGTCCTCTATCTTGTATTCCAGGCTCTCTATCTTACGTTCTAGGAATGCAAGCTTATTTTCTGAGGATGTTGCAGTACTGTCCTCCTCCAACTCTATTACATCCCTCTTTCTCTTCTTAATTTCTGGTGACCTGTCTACAGGTCTCTTCCCTTTGTTGTTTCCGAGACTTAGATTTAAATCAAGCTCTACATTGCCAGTCTCAAAATTCAAGTTGAAAGACTTATTATCGGCCATTGCTCTAGGGATCTCAGAAATAACTTCGAATGAGAAAGGAATGGAGATTGAGAAATAGGTATGTAATGAAAGAAGTAGGTTTGCTTGGTGCGATGAGTAGGGTAACGGGCATACAAGATTTATAGACAACCCGAAGCCCCTGGAGCTAAAGCCACCACAACCTACACGCCGCTTGCTATAAGGTTTACAGATCACATACGTCGCAATGCCAGCAATTAATGTCGGACATGCAAGTAAATAGTAAATATAATTTAATGCAATTAACATAAGTCAAAGATTTCCTCAAAAAAAAATTTCGACTAATCTTGACCTTTCGCAAAGTTCTGACTAACTACGCTCTTTAGTCTGAGATTTTCTCCCTCTAAACTTGTTTTATTCTGTAATCCTATATCACGATGTCCCTCTATGATTAGGTCGCCTCATATTGGCCGTATCTTAGATTCTAATCGGTGTCTTTACTCTAGACTTACACATAATATATGTATATCAATATATATATTTTAAAACAAAGTTAACTGCTTACGGTCACATGCCTTAAGCATTATCATGATGTAAGGAAATCACTGCCTTTCATTTGCCCACGAGAGCATTATATGTAAGTATATGTAACCATGAAGATATATCATCATCTACACATTTTATTCTATCCAAGTCATTTTGATTTCACATCTCTATGAGTATATGTAGGATCATCACATATTCTCCTTGATCGTAGCCTTCACTCATTATGCATGAATAACATACATAAATGTAATTACAACATGATTCAATCAATTATGTATATTATACTCAACTGAAGGCTCTTAAGAACAACACAATAAAACAGAGAAATGCATTTCAGTTCATCATAAAAGCATCTAAGGCAATCTTTAATGGCTATATCGTCAACTTCTTTGAATTTCGAAAAATGCCAACGGGAGAAATGGGAAAACCAAGTAAAATCGGCCGCAAATCCACCGAATACTGACTTTCGTGGTTTTGGCATTAATGCAACGCGCTATCGGTGTGCACGCCTACCCTAGACTTCTGGCTTCCAGCTTGCAGAAATCCATAGGTTGATCGTGTAGGGGTGCGGTGAAGAGATATCTTCTTTGTCTCTTAGTCCAAATTTTTTCTCTATAAAAACCTTCTCAGCGTTCTCAGTTACCACACCACAAAGAGTAATAATCTCCGAGCCTACAATCCCCCAGTATTCCTCTCGCCTCATACTCTTACAAAAATTTCTAAATTTTTCCAAATCATATCCGCAAGGAAGTACATTGATCTCACAGTAGAGGCTAAGGAAGAAGAGCTCGACTTAAACTTAAGTCTGGGCAAAGACAAGGGCAAAAGACCTTTTGAGGGGTCTCAAGAGAAACAGAAGGAGAAGAAAATGAAGAAGATCGAGGAAGCTGAGGAGACTAGCACGGGCCATACCTCGGAGGACAAAATCGCCTGTCTAGAGCAGGAGGTGAAAAATCTGAAAAAGATGATAGGAGACCTGGAGAAGTTAACTAAACGCAATCATGCAGAAATGACTTCAAGAATAGACAGGTTCTTCTATTGGTCTACCCAGTGCTTCTGCAATCAACAACAAAGAAGTGTTGATTGTATGAATGGGATTTACACTACCCTCCGCGACATTGCTATGTCCCTTGCTCCAAGGAATGGTCGAGGGGTGATGATACAATACAACCCTCCTAATCCAAGACCACCTCGCTTTTAGATTACTCATGCATGAGTAAACTTCTTCTTTTTTGCAATGTAATCCTTCAGTTTTTTTGTTTTTAATGCGAGTGGTTTCTTTTATTGGCTGGTACCCTAAAATAATATAGCTACACAAATTCAATCATGAATTCAGCTTATAAAATCCACCATATAAAAATTTGATCCAACAACAACGGAATCAAAACAAGTAATAACCTTTCCTTTACTAAGTTCAAAAGTGTGGCCACATCTGTCTAAAACTAAAACTGAGAACATAATTCCTAAGAAGAGATAAGTCTCGGAGGGAAAGGAAATGGAAACATCCTACAGGACCTTCAGTAGAGCCGTCTCTCTATAATTGTGCCCGGGTTCACAACGATAGAAGAGGTCCCACTAAGGTTACCTTGCTCTGTAATCACTAGGAGACCTAACAACCATTGCTCTGATACCAACTTTGTCACGACCCGTTTTCTGGGCACATGACCGGCACAATGATGAATCTCTCATCACTGTAAGCCTTCCGATAAATATATCAAATTTTCTTATCTGAAAATTATAGATTATCAATTTAAAATACATTATTATACTGACATACAAGCCAAATGTCGAACCCCTGAACTAGATGTCCTAGACGATTACAGAGCAACATAATCTATAACAGAAGAGAGGTCTACCCGACAACGGGAAGGTCCAAAGTGATCTACTCCTCTAGCAGATATTCTTCGATGGCAACCTGATCTGAACAAAAAGGTTGTACAAACAATGTGAGCTTTTAAACTCAATGAGCGAATCGGCCTCGCATTAATAAAATTCAAATACATTACCAGTCATGCAAGCATATCCAAAGGCTCATACTCAACCAATAGACAGAAGATAAAAATTTATCCAATTCAACAAACGTTACTAGTACTCGTCAATGGCAATATATCCCGGAGAGCGCACACAGGCCGGCTCACCAATTATGTATATTTCCGCCATGACGCACAACATCATCCTCTTACATACAAGATAAAAATTCATCCAATTCAACAAATGTTACTAGTACTCGTCAATGGCAATATATCCCGGAGAGCGCACACAGGCCGGCTCACCAATTATGTATATTTCCGCCATGACGCACAACCTCATCCTCTTAGCTAGGGCGCCTCACGGATTTATCACCAATCCGGGCTATATCCCTACTGAGGGAATCGTTGTCTCCACACTCATTGGTCAAGACACCCTGTCAACCGGGTTTTCTGCCTTGCCGTGAGAGGGGGTACTGTCCCGCTCAATCACAATCAATAGCATTTCATATCATAATCAGAAGCTCAATATAATATTCATCCATATAACAGGTATAGTATATAACTATATTATGGATTTATAAACCACATATCAAGATAACAATTAATCCATTTTTGAAAACATTCAAACTTCACATCATCATAAGATACTTATTTCATTTTATCCATACTTATGGATTAATTATCTCATTTACATTCGTCATTCTGAATCCAATTTCCCCCTATGAATCTTGGGAGTGTCCTACGACATACTTTTTATCACCAGTAATGCTAAAACTCTATTAAAACGGGGTCGTTTCACTCACCTGGATTCCGTACGAACAGCGCTTCTCTAAGTCATTACAGACAAGAGTTCTCAGGTGAATTTCGGTGTTCTGCTACGGAGATTTTCATGAAAGATTAGAGAAAATACGCCAGGATTGTTTTCGTACAGATACTGTTCATATGTACAATTACTGTTCATATATACGGTTACTAATCATACGGTCACTATTCATACGTACGGTCACTATTCATACGTACGATCACTATTCATACCAGAAATAGAGAATACAATCTGTAAAAGAGTACACCAGGTAAGTTCCCAGGAAAGAGTGGAGGGTCACACTGGACACACTTAAAAACCAGGTCTTTCCTTAGCCAGAACTTTCCTAGACATGTATTCTTCACAGTTTACATTCTATTTCGGTAATCAGAGAATCAAAATAACATATAAACAGCTAAGGACAGTTTTTCTGATGTGGAAGATCAGCCAAGGCCGCAACCACAGAGCATACTTAAGAAATTAACTTTTAAAATTTGAAAGACATAGAAAGGGCATAGTATCCTTACCTAAGCTGAAAAGGAAAGGCCCAAAATCTCAGAGGCCTAGCTTTGGAGTAAGAGAAACTTAAGGAGAGAAGAAGAGAAGTTGAAGGTGTGAGTTTAGAAGTGAAATGGAAGGGCCTATTTATAGCAAAAGTCAAGGGTACTATTTGACACTATGCGCTAATAAAATATTCAATTTACTATTTATGAAAATGACATTTCTAATAATGCAGTTACTGTGCACCTCACGCGATGAAAAATTTTTCTGTTATTACTATTGGAAACTTAAAAGGAAAAAATATCCTTTCACCTTAAACCTTTAAGTTTCTTTTCAATTCAGTCCTTTCACTTTAGTCCCTAAGGGTATTTTCACACATAAAACGTCAGTTTCTCCTACGAACTTCTTTCTAGTTTTCTCTTATGACCAAACAACATCTAGTACTTGACATTTCGATTGTATAAATGAACAGTATCATATACGTAAATAGTATTATACAGGTGAATAGTGCCGTATACTGAAATAGTAACAGTAGTTTGTAAACAAATATTTATATTTTATTTTTCTTGGGTATTACAATACCCGTTAACGTGAGCCCCTCCACAAAAATCACATTTTGCATTCGGCATAATTATCGCATTCGCCTTTGTCGATTCATTCTGTCTTGAGCATAGCAAGTCCACTTTCCTGGTTAATGCTTCATTTTGAGCTAACAAAGCATTTAGGGTGTCTAATTCCATGACTCCCCTTCTTGAAGCATTCTTGGATCGGCTAGATGCATTTTGGCTCGCCCCCATAGTCTCTATAATTTCTTGGGCTTGTCTGATCGGTTTAGCCATTAGAGCACCACCAGCTGCAGTGTCTAATTTATCCCGTGTCTCATAAGTTAGCCCACTGTGAAAGATAGTGAGTTGTTGCCACTCTTGGATTCCATGATTGGGACACTTGTTCAATAATTCTCTAAATCGCTCCCAAGCTTCAAACAAGCTCTCTCCTTTATGTTGATAAAATGCAGTAATTTCATTCCTCAACTTAACTAACCTTGAAGGAGGGAAGAACTTGTCCAAGAATTTCCTTTGGAGTTGATCCCATGTTGTGATGCTCCCTTTTGGTTGAGAAGTCAACCAACTCTTAGCAGCGTCCCTCAATGAAAAAGTGAATAACCTGAGACGAAGAGCATCATCACTCACCCCATTCATCTTAACTATGTCACAGATATCTAAGAAGTTGGTGATGTGATTGTTTGGGTCTTCTATCGGGCTCCCCCCAAACTGGTTCTGTTGGACCAAATTTGTAATACCTATGAAAAATAAAATATAAATATTTATTTACAAACTACTGTTACTATTTCAGTATACGGTACTATTCACCCATATAATACTATTTACATATATGGTACTGTTCATTTATACAATCGAAATGTCAAGTACTAGATGTGGTTTAGTCATAAGAGACAACTAGAAAGAAGTTCGTAGGAAAAAATGACGTTTTATGTGTAAAAATACCCTCAGGGACTAAATTGAAAGGACTGAATTGAAAAGAAACTTAAAGGTTTAAGGTGAAAAGATAGTTTTCCCTTTAAGTTTCCAATAGTAATAACAAAAAAATTTTCCATCGTACGTGTAAGGTGCACAGTAACTGCATTATTAGAAATGTCATTTTTATAAATAGTAAATTGAACATTTTATTAGCGCATAGTGTCAAATAGTACCCTTGACTTTTGCTATAAATAGGCCCTTGCATTTTACTTCTAAACTCACACCTTCAACTTCTCTTCTTCTCTCCTTAAGTTTCTCTTACTCCAAAGCTAGGCCTCTGAGATTTTGGGCCTTTCTTTTTTTGCTTAGGTAAAGATACTATGCCCTTTCTATGTCTTTCAAATTTTAGAAGTTATTTTCTTAAGTATGCTCTGTGGTTGCGGCTTTGGCCGATCTTCCACATCAGAAAAACTGTCGTTAGCTGTTTATATGTTATTTTGATTCTCTGATTACCGAATAGAATGTAAACTGTGAATAATACATGTCTAGGAAAGTTCTGGCTAAGGAAAGACCTGGTTTTTAAGTGTGTCCAGTGTGACCCTCCACTCTTTCCTGGGAACTTACCTGGTGTACTCTTTTACAGATTGTATTCTCTATTTCTGGTATGAATAGTACCCGTATGTATAAATAGTAACCGTATGAATAGTAACTATATGAATAGTAACCATACGTATGAACAATATCTGTACGAAAATAATCTTAACGTATTTTCTCTAATCTTTCATGAAAATCTTCGTAGCAGAACACTGAAATTCACCTGTGTACTCTTGTCCGTAACGACTTAAAGAAGTGATACTCGTACGGAATCCAGGTGAGTGAAACGACCCCGTTTTAATAGAGTTTTAGCATTATTGGTGATAAAAAGTATGTCGTAGGACACTCCCAAGATTCATAGGGGGAATTGGATTCAGAATGACGAATCTAATGAGATAATTAATCCAGAAGTATGGATAAGACGAAACAAGTATTTCATGTTGATGTGAAGTTTGAATTTTTTCAAAAATAGATTAATTGTTATCTTGATTTGTGGTTTATAAATTTATAATATAGTTATATACTATACCTTTTATATGGATGAATATTCTATTGTACTTTTGATTATGATATGAACTGTTGTGCTATTGATTGTGATTGAGCGGGACAGTACCCCCTCTCACGGCAAGGCGAAAAACTCGGTTGATAGGGTGTCTTGACCAATGAGTGTGGAGACAACGATTCCCTCATTAGGGATATAGCTCGGATTGGTGATAAATCCGTGAGGCGCCCTAGCTAAGAGGATGAAGTTGTGCGTCATGGCAGAAATATACAGAATTGGTGAGCTGGCCTGTGTGCGCTCTCCGGGATATATTGCCATTGATGAGTACTAGTAATGTTTATTGAAT
The DNA here is from genome assembly GCA_037074585.1 of Biancaea sappan. Taxonomy (NCBI): domain Eukaryota; kingdom Viridiplantae; phylum Streptophyta; class Magnoliopsida; order Fabales; family Fabaceae; genus Biancaea; species Biancaea sappan. The sequence goes on along the minus strand of CM073491.1, from coordinate 12,069,506 downwards.
TGGTTGTGCGTCATGGTGGAAATATACAGAATTGGTGAGCCGGCCTGTATGCGCTCTCTGGGATATATTGCCATTGACGAGTACTAGTAACGTTTATTGAATTGGATGAATTTTTATCTTCTTGTATGTAATTTCTAACTATGTCTATTGGTTGAGTATGAGCCTTCTGGTATGCTTGCATGACTGGTAATGTATTTGAATTTTATTAACGCGAGGCCGATTCGCTCACGGAGTTTAAAAGCTTACACTGTCTGTACAACCTTTTTGTTCAGATCAGGTTGCCGATAAAGAATATCCGCTAGAAGAGTAGATCACTTTGGACCCTCCCGCTATCGGGTAGGCCTCTCTATTGTTGTAGACTATGTTGCTCTGTAATCGTCTAGGACATCTAGGTCAGGGGTTTGGTATTTGGCTTGTATTTCAGTACAATAAATATATTTTATGTTGAGGATCTATTATTACAGTGATGGGATATTCATCATTGTGCCGGTCATGTGCCCAGAAAACGGGTTGTGACAAAGTTGGTATCAAAGCAATGGTTGTTAGGTCTCCTAGTGATTACAGAGCAAGGTAACCTTAGTGGGACCTCCTCTATCGTTGTGAACCCGGGCACAATTATAGAGAGACGGCTCTACTGAAGGTCCTGTAGGATGTTTCCATTTCCTTTCCCTCCGAGACTTATCTCTTCTTAGGAATTATGTTCTCAGTTTTAGTTTTAGATAGATGTGGCTACACTTTTGAACTTAGTAAAGGAAAGGTTACTACTTGTTTTGATTCCGTTACTGTCGGATCAAAATTTTATATGATGGATTTTATAAGCTGAATTCATGATTGATTTTGTGCAGCTATATTATTTTAGGGTACCAGCCAATAAAAGAAACCACTTGCATTAAAAAAAAACTGAAGGATTACATTGCAAAAAAAAAAAGAGAAGTTTACTCATGCATGAGTAATCTAAAGGCGAGGTGGTCTTGGATTAGGAGGATTGTATTGTATCATCACTCCTCGACCATTCCTTGGAGCAAGAGACATAGCAATGTCGCGGAGGGTAGTGTAAATTCCATTCATACAATCAACACTTCTTTGCTGTTGATTGCAGAAGCACTGGGTGGACCAATAGAAGAACCTATCTATTCTCGAAATCATTGCCGCGTTATTGCGTTTGGTTAACTTCTCCAGGTCCTCTATCATCTTCTTGAGATTCTTCACCTCCTGCTCTAAACAGGCGATTTTGTCCTCTGAGCTATGGCCTGTGCTAATCTCCTTGGCTTCCTCAATCTTCTTCATCTTCTTCTCCTTTTGAATTTCTTGAGACCCCTCGAGAGGTCTTTTGCCTTTGTCCCTCCCTAAATTTAAGTTTAAGTCAAGATCTTTTTCCTTGGCCTCCACTGTGAGATCAATGTACTTCCTTGAGGCCATGATTTGGAAAATTTAGAAATTTTTGTAAAAGTATGAGGCGAGAGGAATGCTGGAAGATTGTAGGCTCAGAGATTATTACTCTTTGTGGTGTGGTAACTGAGAACGCTGGGATGGTTTTTATAGAAAAAAATTAGGACGTAGAGACAAAGAAGATATCTCTTCACCGCACCCCTACACGATCAACCTATGGATTTCTGCAAGCTGGAAGCCAGAAGTCTAGGGTAGGCATGCACACCAATAGCGCGTTGCATTAATGCCAAAACCACGAAAGTCAATATTCGGTGGATTTGCGGTCGATTTTACTTGGTTTTCCCATTTCTCCCGTTGGCATTTTTCGAAATTCAAAAGAAGTTAATGATATAGCCATTAAAGATTGCCTTGGATGCTTTTATGATGAACTGAAATGCATTTCTCTGTTTTATTGTGTTGTTCTTAAGAGCCTTCAGTTGAGTATAATATACATAATTGATTGAATCATGTTGTAATTACATGTATGTATGTTATTCATGCATAATGAGTGAAGGCTACGACCAAAGAGAATATGTGATGATCCTACATATACTCATAGAGAATGTGAAATCAAAATGACTTGGATAGAATGAAATGTGTAGAGGATGATATATCTTCATGGTTACACATACTTACATATAATGCTCTCGTGGGCAAATGAAAGACAGTGATTTCCTTACATCATGATAATGCTTAATGCATGCAACCATAAGCAGTTAACTTCATTTTAAAATATATATATTGATATACATATATTATGTGTAAATCCAGAATAAAGACATCGATTAGAATCTAAGATACGGCCAATATGAGGCTACCTAATTATAGAGGGACATCGTGATATGGGATTACAGGATAAAACAAGTTTAGAGGGAGAAAATCTCAGACTGAAGAGCGTAGTTAGTCAAAATTTTGAGAAAGGTCAAGATTAGCCGAAAATTTTTTGAGGAAATCTTTGACTTATGTTAATTGCATTAAATTATATTTACTATTTACTTGCATGTCCGACATTAATTGCTGGCATTGCGACATATGTGATCTGTAAACCTCCTAACGAGCGGCGTATAGGTTGTGGTGGCTTTAGCTCCAGGGGCTTCGGGTTGTCTATAAATCTTGTATGCCCGTTACCCTACTCATCGCACCAAGCAAACCTACTTCTTTCATTACATACCTATTTCTCAATCTCCATTCTTTTCTCATTCAAAGTTATTTCTGAGATCCCTAGAGCAATGGCCGATAATAAGTCTTTCAACTTGAATTTTGAGACTGGCAATGTAGAGCTTGATTTAAATCTAAGTCTCAGAGACAACAAAGGGAAGAGACCTGTAGACAGGTCACTAGAAATTAAGAAAAGAAAGAGGGATGTAATAGAGTTGGAGGAGGACAGTACTGCAACATCCTCAGAAAATAAGCTTGCGTTCCTGGAGCGTAAGATCAAAAATCTGGAGCGTAAGATAGAGAGCCTGGAATACAAGATAGAGGACCAGAATCGACTAATAAATCGTCTCTTTGAAAACCAAGAGAAACTGATAAACCGTCGTTTCGGGGAACTAGCTAATCGAGTTGATAGACATTCAATGTTTGCAACTCAAAATTTTCGTGACCAACAAGCAAGGTGTATTATTGACTGTATGAACGGAGTGACTTATGCTCTTCGCCAAATTTCTCAGGCGCTTCCTCCAGAAACTCTTTCTAGGCTACAACGATTAGCTTCCTCCTTAAGGTCTGAAGCACCTTCCTCTTCTAGACCTGGAGCACCTTCTACATTTCAAAAGCCTCCTCGTCCTTAATTTATTCTTTCTTTTGTTTGTACCTAAAGCTATATTTGGTCTAAACTTCATGTATTAAAATTATCTATGTACTAGAAATAAAATTTAAGTTAGTATTTAGATCTTCTTTGTTGAAGTGATTCCTTTTTCTGAAAGAACTTGAGGAATGAGAAGATGTTGGACTTATATTTCGTACCTGATTATGGAAATTCTAAAGCAGAGTATGGTAATATCCTTTTGACTGAGAAGAGTTACTAAAATGATATTTCATTGCATTTCTGAGCTATGGAGGAGTGCTAAATAAGTATTTTATGAACCTATACATAGAGAACTATGGGTTTGCCCTAATCATTGAAGGGATACGACTCTATATGAGTCATTGAGGTGAGAGGAATTTCCATATATATAATTATGCATGAGGAGTATGTTATTTATTTATCACATTTTCTAGGATTGTTCTTCCTAGAGATTTATGTAATGATTTCATGTGATTTTGCCTTTTATATGACGCCTTCAGCTAAGAGTATCGCTTTAAGGCAGAAGGATCACCTTCGGGCAAGAGTATTGCCTATGGCCAAAATGATGCCTTCGGGTAGGGTGCTTGTATTCGTAAAAGTTATAAGCTATGTGTGTGAAAACATGTGTTCTGATATTCAGTATGAACTAGAAAGACCACGTGCCACTTTTGAAGACGACATCTATTTGAAGTTTTACATAGAGACAAAATTCGTCTCTGATTAGGTGGTTTAATTTTGGTAAAGGTTATGAGGATAAGACACTTTATGGTACAAAAGATTGTGGAGAAAATCAAACTGATGAGGAAGAGAATGTTTACTGTTTAGAAAAGGAAAAAGTCCTATGCAAATTATTGATAATGCGGTCTAGAGTTCACAGTCGATAGTATAGTGTTCTTGTAATTCTTACCAAGGATGTGAAGAGGTTTGGAAAGAAAGAGATACAAAGGATGAGATATAGACGAAGTAATCACACTTATTTCAGTCTTGAGATGAGTTTTGAATTCGGGGGATCGAATTCTCTTAAGGGGGTGATAATGTAATACCCATGAAAAATAAAATATAAATATTTATTTACAAACTACTGTTACTATTTCAGTATACGGTACTATTCATACGTATAATACTATTTACGTATATGGTACTGTTCATTTATACAATCGAAATGTCAAGTACTAGATGTGATTTGGTCATAAGAGACAACTAGAAATAAGTTTGTAGGAAAAAATGACGTTTTATGTGTAAAAATACCCTCAGGGACTAAATTGAAAGGACTGAATTGAAAAGAAACTTAAAGGTTTAAGGTGAAAGGATAGTTTTCCCTTTAAGTTTCTAATAGTAATAACAAAAAAATTTTCCATCGTACGCGTAAGGTGCACAGTAACTGCATTATTAGAAATGTTATTTTCATAAATAGTAAATTGAATATTTCATTAGCTCATAGTATCAAATAGTACCCTTGACTTTTGCTATAAATAGGCCCTTCCATTTCACTTCTAAACTCACACCTTCAACTTCTCTTCTTCTCTTCTTAAGTTTCTCTTACTCCAAAGCTAGGCCTCTGAGATTTTGGGCCTTTCTTTTTTTTGCTTAGGTAAGGATACTATGCCCTTTCTATGTCTTTCAAATTTTAGAAGTTATTTTCTTAAGTATGCTCTGTGGTTGCGGCTTTGGCCGATCTTCCACATCAGAAAAACTGTCGTTAGCTGTTTATATGTTATTTTGACTCTGATTACCGAAATAGAATGTAAACTGTGAAGAATATATGTCTAAGAAAGTTCTGGCTAAGGAAAGACCTGGTTTTTAAGTGTGTCCAGTGTGACCCTCTACTCTTTCCTGGGAACTTACCTGTGTCCTCTTTTACAGATTGTATTCTCTATTTCTGGTATGAATAGTACCCGTACGTATGAATAGTAATTGTATGAATAGTAACCATATGAATAGTAACCATACGTATAAACAGTATATGTACGAAAACAATCTTAACGTATTTTCTCTAATCTTTCATGAAAATCTCCGTAGCAGAACACTGAAATTCACCTGTGTACTCTTGTCCGTAACGACTTAAAGAAGTGATACTCGTACGGAATCCAGGTGAGTGAAACGACCCCGTTTTAATAGAGTTTTAGCATTACTGGTGATAAAAAGTATGTCGTAGGATACTCCCAAGATTCATAGGGGGAAATTGGATTCAGAATGACGAATCTAATGAGATAATTAATCCAGAAGTATGGATAAGACGAAACAAGTATTTCATGTTGATGTGAAGTTTGAATCTTTTCAAAAATAGATTAATTGTTATCTTGATTTGTGGTTTATAAATTTATAATATAGTTATATACTATACCTGTTATATAGATGAATATTCTATTGTACTTCTGATTATGATATGAACTGTTGTGCTATTGATTGTGATTGAGCGGGACAGTACCCCCTCTCACGGCAAGGCAGAAAATCCGGTTGATAGGGTGTCTTGACCAATGAGTGTGGAGACAACGATTCCCTCAGTAGGGATATAGCCCGGATTGGTGATAAATCCGTGAGGCGCCCTAGCTAAGAGGATGAGGTTGTGCGTCATGGCGGAAATATACAGAATTGGTGAGCTGGCCTGTGTGCGCTCTCCGGGATATATTGCCATTGATGAGTACTAGTAACGTTTGTTGAATTGGTTGTGCATCATGGTGGAAATATACAGAATTGGTGAGCCGGCCTGTGTGCGCTCTCTGGGATATATTGCCATTGACGAGTACTAGTAACGTTTGTTGAATTGGATGAATTTTTATCTTTTTGTATGTAATTTCTAACTATGTCTATTGGTTGAGTATGAGCCTTCTGGTATGCTTGCATGACTGGTAATGTATTTGAATTTTATTAACGCGAGGCCGATTCACTCACGGAGTTTAAAAGCTCACACTCTCTGTACAACCTTTTTGTTCAGATCAGGTTGCCGATAAAGAATATTCGCTAGAAGAGTAGATCACTTTGGACCCTCCCGCTATCGGGTAGGCCCCTCTATTGTTGTAGACTATGTTGCTCTGTAATCATCTAAGACATCTAGGTCAGGGGTTTGGTATTTGGCTTGTATTTCAGTACAATAAATGTATTTTATGTTGAGGATCTATTATTATATGCAAATAATCTCTATGAATTTCAAATAAGAAAATTTGATATATTTTCTTCAGGAATGATTATTTTGATAATATAGAGATAATGACTAATAATTTAACTCATGGGTAGAATTTATCGAAAGGCTTATAGTGATGGGATATTCATCATTGTGCCAGTCATGTGTCCAGAAAACGGGTTGTGACAAAATTCATCAAGACTGCCTTTATTTCAAAGTTGTTTGCACCAAGCAGAGGTTTTACTATGCTGGACGCTTGTCCAGCCTCAGTGAGTGATGCATAATCCCACACAGCTCTATTGTCATCCTCCTGAGGCTCATTGCCAGCCCCATAACCAGTATTAACTCCAAAACCCCGATGGTTCTGGTTATCCTCAGCCATTTCTTCTTGTGTAGCTTGGCTTACTTGAGTTTTCGTAACTCTCGCTTCCCTTCTAGTTCTCATTGCTAGTCTTTCGTTCTCAGGGTCAAAGAGAAGATCAGAAGTATGAGTGGTGCCTCGCATACACAATAGAAAACTCCAGTCAGAATTAACAAAAAAAAAACTCAAAATTAATGCTAAAAGCAAAAATGACTAACTACACAAGAACAAATAAAATTAAAAAAAAAACTAAAACAAAATAAAACAAAATAGAAAAAAATGCCTAAGCTAGCACCTTTAAATTTCTTAGAATATTAGCTAAAAACCGTTAGTCTCCGGCAACAGCGCCAAAAATTTGTTGGGCGTTCTGGCAAGTGCACCAGTCGCACAAGTAATATAGTATAAAAATGAGTAAAGAGTTATCGTCTCCACAGGGACTAACGTGCTAAGTACTCCAAAAATTCAAACGCATTATTTAGGCAAACCAATTTTTGATTTTAGAAAGCTCTAATTGAAAGTAAAATCAAATTGCAATAGAATCGAATGGAAATAATTCAAATAAAAGGCCTACAGTTACTAATCCCCTATCTTTCGTTCTAGGAATTGCTAATTCTCCCTAACACTTGTGATTGAAATCAATTATACACATTAATCTTAGGTTTTCTAACGGCTTAAAGTGATTCTCCTGAACCTAAATTAAGCTACTCAACTCTACACAATCCCTTATGTGAGTTTAAGTCGAATTAATGTTAACCTAATTTGATTAAACGAGGTTAATTAATATTCCTATTAATTAACAAGTAAAACCCCTAAGTTCTATCACTCACCCTAATCATTCAGTGTTCTACCAACATCTCCCTCTCCCGAGTTCGACGAAAGCAACAAACAAGTCATAAAGTGGCCAATTTTATAACAAGTACAGTAAACATGAATGATAGGTATGTATTAAATTGAAAAGAATCACAAGTTTCAAGAGAAATACAAATCCTAATCTGAAATTGGGTTCATAGTAACCATAGAACAAAAAATCAGTTACTCATGGCTCTAAAATTACAGAAAACAGTAAAAGAATGAGCAAACTCCATGAATCTGAGGTTGGGTTGACGAAATTTGGGCTTGATCAGCTTCGGGAATGGATTCCTCCTTCTCCTCTAGCAGAAATCGGCACCTTCCCTCTGTCTCCAACTCAAAATTCCTTAGAAAATATGTTCTGATGCATTTAAATCAGTGCAGGATCGCGAACCACCGCTATAACGGTGAGTGGGAGGCAAAGAAGAAAGCTTAAAAATGAGTTTTTTCAGGTTCTACCGCTATAGCGGTGGCTGGCAGAGAAGGCTCCAAAATCCTTTTTTCAGCACTCCACCGCTATAGCGGTAGATTCTACCACTATAACTGTGGGAGACAGCATTCACATCAGCATTTTCAGAATTTCAGCTCTAGCATTCCATCTTTTAACACGAACTTTTTACTAACTCAACCTACACCAAAAATAACAAATAAACCCATTAAATCGCATAAAAGAATCATGAAATCACTCCATTTATTAAAATATCAAAGAAAACTAAAACTAATCTAAACTACTCAAAATATGAGCTAAGAATTACAAGACAACAAGAAAGAGATCAAAAGAGAGGGTATTTAGCATCAAAATGGCACTAAATTGAGAATTCAACAGTAGGCTGATTATTAAGAATTTGTATGATAGCATAGTCTTAGGGATTCTATTTTATTTCCCTCTTTGAGTTTATGTAATGTGTGTGTGTATATATATATATATACCTATGGAGATCAATGGAATAGATATCAGAAGGTTTCCCTTTTTTCCATTCTTTGTGTTTCATTACGATTTATAATTTAATATTGTATACTAATAAATTCTATAAATAAAGTTACAAATAATTTTTTTTACGCAAAAGTATTATTCATGTCCCTAACTTTTACATCAAGTTTTAATTTAGTCCCTAACATTTTTTTTTGGTGTTAATTATGTCATACATGTTTTATTTTGTTTCAAATATACTATTTTAACTAACATCATTTAAAATATTAATAGAAAATGCTAATTGAGCGATCCACGTGGCATATATCATGCTTCACGTCATTTGCCACGTGGACCCAAACCTGAATTTCCAACAATATAAGCTCTAGATAGAAAGAATATAATATTCTGAAATTGGAATTGGTAGAGACAAACGATGTCGTGTGGAACTTCCACTATGTTTGGTCAACGATGACTTCAATCGTGATGGTGACACAGTATGATATCAGTGACGTAGCATCTAAATATTCTAATAGGGCTTGAATCATTGGTCAATGTTTCTAGAAATTCTCGCATGCACATGCCCTGTGTTCACTCTTCTCCCTCTCATCCTCATCCTCTATTTCTCTCTCATTCTCACTCTTTGTTTCTCTTACTCATTGAGTCTCTCTCTCTTCTATCTCAGTCTTTCTCTCGTTGCTTGTTCTCTTGTCGAGTCTCTTTCTCTCTCTTCTATCTTAGTCTTTCTCTCGTTGCTTGTTCTCTTGTCGAGTCCCTTTCTCTCTTTTTCTATGTCTTCTCTCTATTTCACACCACCAAAACAGAGTAAAAGGTGTTGCTCTTCTTTGTCCATCAAGCTCTTGGTTTCTACTTTATCATTCTCTCTATCGTGTAGTATCCATAACTCTCTCCTAGCGTCTTGCTCTCTTGAATGAGTCCTTCACTCTTCTATCTTTCTCTCGGGTTCTCTCTCTCATGCTTTCCTATTTCGCCAAGTATATTGCTTTGTTTCATGGTCGAGAAATAAAGCAAACCATCCTTTTTGGCTCTTTCCTCTACAGCTTCCTCTATCTACCTCTGGTTCAAACTTTCCTTTTAGTCTCTATCATTCACGATTTTCTCGCTCTTTATTTTCAATATACAAAGAATAGAGCAAGGGCGTTGCCCCCCATCATTTACTTTCTCTGTCTCTCTCTCTCACACTCACTCACTCATACACACACATAGTGGATAACACATACATCAACTAGAAATGAAGAAGAGGTTTAAGAGTTACCTTGCGTGTTTCTCCTTAACTTTCTACGTGGACTCACCAATATCGTTGTTCAAAATGATGGCCTGTGATGCTTTTATATAAGTCGTCGAAGACTACCCAGATGCTATGTCGTCGCCTCCTTCCTTTGTTGTTGTCATATTATGTTGCCCTCGTCGTTGCATTTGAAGTTGCTATCAACCAAGCGTAGTGGAAGTTCCACACGACATTATTTGCCTATCCCAATTCTAATTTTGGAATATTTTTTTTTCTATCTGAAGCTTATATTGCTTTAGGGGTATTTTTGAAAATTCAGGTTTGTGTCCACAAGGCAACAAAATAAAACATGTAGGACATAACTAATGCAAAAAAAAAAAAAGTTAGGAAAAACATTGAAATTTGGTATAAATGTTAGGGAAATGAATAATGCTTTTGCCTTATTTTTAAATATTTGATTGCTATCTTTAATATTATATAGCATTATAATATTTATTGTTAACCTTCTCATTTTTTTTATAATTCAATATTTGATGTTAAATAATAACATAATTGACATTTTTAAAGCATAAACTTCATATTATATTATAGGGGAGTTGCCGATGTACCAAAGTATGAGAGATACAATTAATTATCTCTATTATCTCAAACCTCTCAAGTCACATCATTAAAGCCTTCTTGCTCCCTAAAAGCATTCTAGCAAATATTGATAGGAAAATGTGTAATTTCTTTTGGGGTCACAACCAATATAGAAGGAGACTCCACACAATTAATTAGGAAAAAAATCTGCACACCCAAAGCAAAAGAAGGACTAGGTATCAGGAAAACTAAACCTTAAAATAAAGTTCATTTTTTAAACTTAATTTGGAGATTAAGTCACTCTTCAAATCAATCTTGGAACAAAGTCTTTATAAACAAATATGGGCAAAACTTCTCAAAGAAAAAGTCAACATTCTCTCACACTTTTAGAGGCATACAATAAACTCTCCCACTCTATACCTCCTGTACTAGATTGGCCATAAGAGATGGATGAAGTACAAATCTTTTGTACGATACATGGTTGCAAAATAAAATTAGACAACAAATTTATAGGCCTCTCCCCCAAAATGAGGAAAATATAACAGTAGATTCAATAATAAAAAAATAGTAGAAACCGCAACTATTGGTGCCTTCAGGAATTACCCTTCCATCTCTCACAAAGCATAAGTCTAGAAATTCTCGCTCATCCCATTCTAAAATATAACCTACCACAAAATGATAGGAAAATCTGAAAATTAACAGAAAATGACATCTTTTCTTCAAAATCAGTTTATCATCATATCATAAAACAATCTACTATTCTTCAAAGAAATCAAAATCTTTCTAACGAAACAAATCTCACTTGGATATGGAAGTCTTCATGTCATCCACAGGAAAAAAATTTCCTTTGGCAATCCTTTGTTAAGGGTCTCCCTACAAACTTCAGACTCTTTAAAGCATATTGTATAAGTAGTAATATTTGCCGTCTTTGTCTTTCTGAACTAGAAACCCATTTGCACATCATTAGAGACTATGCCCAAACAAAACCATCTGGCTTTCTTTGGATCCTCCTATAGATTTCTTTAATAAAAATTATAAGGAGTGGCTTCACATAAACAACACCATTGACATCTCTTTCCACCTGAATATCCCTTGGAATGTCATCTTTTTATATACAATTAGAGCTTTATGGCTTCTGAGAAATAATAAGGTCTTTCAATCCTACATTCCTCCATTGAATATTATTAGAAACCAAATTCTCTTCAAAGTCGCAGGGTTTTGGACATCCATCCCCTAAAAAAAATTACAAAATGGTTGGAGTAAAGCTCTTTCTAATTGGAGTAAACTTAATGTCGATGGATCAACAAAGAGGAACCTCATAGCAACTGGAGGAGTAATTAGATTAGACAAAGGTGAATGGGTAATAGGTTTTTCAAAATATTTAGGTTTTGGAACATTGGACTTAGTAGAAGCTAGGCTTCTCAAAATTTTTAGGTTCTGGAACATTGGACTTAGCAAAAGCTTGGTTCATATTTTTAGGACTAGAAATTGCTGCCTCTTTGAAGATTAGAAAACTAGAAATTGAAATTGACAGTCAAGAAATCTTTGACCTTGTCAAGAATAACACAAATGATATTCATCCTCTGGCTATATTGATATCAAATTGCAGACACCTTCTTTGCTCTTTTGTAGATTACAAACTGCTCAAAATATGAAGGAAAAAGAACAAGTGTGCAAACCTTCTAGTAAGAAATAAAATAAAATCCAAATCTCATCAAAGAAATTTCATAAAAGCACCACCATATGTCTACTCAACTTATTTGCAAGTACTATAGTATTTGTTTTTGTCCTTTTAGAAGGAAATGTTGCTATTATTGCCGTTACTTTTGACTTCTTATCTAAAACATCTTTTGGCATTGTTTCTATTTGATGCTTTATATTGTCTGAACAAGATTTATGTAACTTCTTTGCTCTTTTAATGTTAATTTCCTTTTCACAAAAAATAAATGGCATAGACGTTGTAATACTAGCTAGAGGTTTGTTATATTGGAATTCACATTCTTCCAAGCAGAGTAGAGAGAGAAATCTAAAGTTGAATTAATATTAAAACTAAAAAGAATGGACAAAGTAAGTGAAATATTGTTATATTTGTGAAACTTTTCCTATATTAATTGAGATGCTTTTGTGGGTTCACTTTAGAAGGCGCCTCTTAATACCCCCTTTGGGCAAGTTTGAATACCAACTGACACACTTTTGCTAGGAGATGCTAAAGCCAATCAACTGAGTTCAACCATCAATCAGTTTGCATACAAGCTGACCAGTCAAACTAAGTTCTTGATTAGGTTTGACCGGTTTGATGGTTCACCAGTTCAACCAATTGAACTGACTAGTTCGGTTTAATTTTGTAATCATTGTTCAAAACACAAACCTTTTTAATTACTTTTGGTTCTCTACAGATGCTTTTGTGGATTCATGGTGGAAGGTGCTGTAAGTGAAACTTTTCTTTACTTGGATCTTGATTTTCATGATTCACACAAACTGAATCATAAACATATCTGGATCCATGTCTATGAATTTGAATCTCTTTATTTCCTCTGAATTTCTACCTTTAAATCTCCTTGATGATCAGGAAGGAAAAACAGTAACCGTTATCACACTTTTCTGAACAACGTTCTATTTCTTTAATTACTGTTACTTTAAATTTGAAATCAGAGTAAAAGGATAAATTACCTTTTGACCCCTATAAAGTTTTTAATTACATAATAGCCCCTCAACTATCACAATAAGGCCCTAATATATAAAAAACTTATCATTTAGGTCCTTCAATGTTATATTATGTGAATTTAATAATTAATGCCATTAAACTAAATTACATGGGCCACATATTAGAAAATAATCTAACAGGTGCCTCTCAATACCCTCCTTTGTGCAAGTTCGAATCCCAGCTCATACACTTTTTCCAAGGAAGTGCTAAAGCCAATCATCTGAATTAGTTCAACTGTCAATTAGTTTACACACAAATTGATTAGTCAAACTCGATTCTTGACTAAGTTTGACCAGTTTGATAGCCCATTGGTTTAGGGCTCATTTTGGACTTGACTAGGGTCTAATTTTTTATCCAACCAGTTGAACCAACTTGTTTGGTCCAATTTTGTAATCATTGTTAAAAACACAAACCTTTCAAATCTTTTTGGTTCTCTGATTAATTTACAATATATTTTAGAGTAAACTCACTTTTTTGTCTTTTAAAAATACACATAATTAAAAGTCGATTCCCAAAAGATGACTACTGCATTCTTTGGTCTTTATAAGTTCAAATAGTTACACAAGTTAGTCCCTCTATCCAACACTGTTGCTAAAGTCACTGTTATATGCTTACGTGGTAGTGATGTGATAATTAGAGATTATTTTGTTTGTTAATGTATCACATTAAATGGTGACATGACTGTGATATAGTATCTAAACTTCAACCGATTTGAACAGAAATTGGTCAGTCAAACTTGGTTCTTATTTAATAGCTCACTGGTTCAGGGTTCATTCCAAACTAGACCAGTGTTCGGTTCTCAGTCCAATTGATTGAACCAGTCGGTCCAGTCTGGTTTTGTATTCATTGTTAATAAACAAACCTTTCAACTTCTTTTGGTTCTCTAATTAATTTACATTATATTTTAGAGTAAATTCACTTTTTGTCCTTGAAAAATACAGTCAATTACTAGTCGATTCCCGAAAGATGAATATTGCACTCTTTGGTCCATAGAAGTTCAAATCATTACATAAATGAGTCCCTCTGTTCAACACTGCCATCAAAGTCACCTTTATCTGCTTATGTGGTAATGACATGATATTTAGAGACTATTTTGTTTGCTAACGTGTCACATTAAGTGGTGACATGGCTAAGATATAATATTGATATTGAGTATTTTTATATACACTTTAGTCCTTAACTAAGTCCTATTGCCACTTCAATCTTACAAACTCTCCAATTTTATTATGTTTTGTAATTTATTGGTTCAAAATAATTGTAAATTGAATATGCGTTAATTTTATAAATTTAAGACTTAATTGATTTAGGCGTAATTTAATTCCATTCTCGATTTCAAATTTAAATTATTGGATAGTGACTTGATGACATGGACGAAGATGCTTATTTGGATGCTGATGTGGCACTTTTGCGTGATGTGAACGCTGACTAAAATGTGCTGGACATGGGGCCTACTTCAGTTCTGAATCAATGCCATGTAATTAGAATTTGCAATACAAAACTTAGCCAAAAACAATAATTTTTGTAGGTAAGAATTTATGGGCAGAAAAATCAGTTTTGCACCCATCTATTCCAGGTTTTTTGCTGCTGCATTGCTAACAAAGGTGCTGCCACATCTATGGGAGAAAATGACATGTGCAAGAGTCAACCAAGGGGGTATCTAAGGCAGAATATTCCACTAGACATGTTTTGCATCAGTTTTGTAATTCTAGAACATATTATTATGCACTTTAACTTAGAAAAATTCATAGGTTTACTTTCAGCTTCTTCTTCCCTTTTGTTCTTCACATTTTGCTCTCATGGAGGGCTAGAAACATTGTGTAATCAGTCTTTGAAGCAATAGAATATGTATCTTGAATTCTCGAGCAATGAGATAAGTTTTTATTCTTTCTTTTCTGTTGTTCATCTTCATTTTGCCTCTGGTTTATAATATTTATGCGATTTCTGGTTAGAATGTTGCTTGGATTTTATCTTTGTATTCTTATGGTTTTATTAAAGGATTTATCTTTTCATAACTATTGGTATGTTAAGAATGATGAACACAACATGTTTAGCCTGTTGTCAAAGCATGAACTTGATTAGAGCTTAGTTGAACTCCATTAAGGTTTTGGTTAGTAAAGATTTTTTGGACCTTATCTTGGTGGTAGTTTAATCCTAGAAGGTTTTCTAGGTTTTGTAGTATACAATCAAGTGCTAGGAAGAACCGAACTGAACTTTGATGTTTGAATTAGGATAGATACATTTTTTGGAAGCTCATTGACGGATTACATGCCTGCTTATTTTGTTACTATTTTATTACTATATTGTCCATGTGCTTATTTGAATTCTATCAAAGAAACCCCCCATTTGTGTGTTTTTCAATTAGTGTTTAAGTGTCTAGATAATTAATTAGTGATTAGAAGTGAGGTTTCTTGAGTGTATATGACCTGAGAATCACTATACTGCAAGTTTGCTATAGAACTATATTTTGGGCGGTTCGATAGTCGTAGTGGCGTGAACCAAGTATCTAGATATTATTTTGTTTATAAAAGAGGAACTTTTAGGGACCAAATTATTTATTTAAAAAAATTCAGGGACTAAAATGTTTGTGAATAGTACCACCATAGAAATATACAACAATTGCTTCTCTTTCAAGCACACAATTTCTCATCCTCCTTTTTGGTTTTTTTCTTGTAATTTTTGCTTGCACATTTTGATGCTAATAGTTTTACCATCAAAGCCCTTACATCATTTTTCATGAGAAATCAATAGGGTTATATTTGGTACGTAGAAAGGAAAGGGAATAAAAATGGAATATTTTACTAAAATACCCCAACTTTAAAAAGAAAAAAAAGGGAAAGTTTAGTATTTTTTAGAAAGATAATTTTGATAGTTTTCACTATATTTCCTATTACTTCATCCATTCCATCACATCATCTACATGTACCAAATATGCTATAGGTTAAAAAAAGCTCCATCGTTTACTTTCAGAGAAACCCATCAAACACTCATTCTTCTTTCACCATACATTTTTGACCTCCTTCTATTTCATTGCTATCTTTGACTAAGGTTCAAGTATTGCTTCCAATGGTAGATTAAAGGGTATCTAGTTGTGGCACTGTTCTGCATGTTATTGTTTTGTTTATTCGATATATATATATATATATACACACATAATGTAATTTACAGTGTAGGCTATTTTGGATCCCTTTGATTTCTTTGCTTTGCAATTTTGCAAGGCTTTAGAGGATGTGTCAGGATTGGATTTCCTTTTTTTTTTTGGGATTTTGACCCTTGTAATTTTGTCGACATTTATTGTGACTACAATAAGGTTATTTCCCTAAAACTAGAGGACCCTAATGTTGGGGTTCTCAACCTAACCTATAGACTTAAATTGATCATTGGTAAGCTCTTTGCTTTTCCTAAGCTCACTGTGGTTTTAGGTAGAATATATAGTTCTCTACCTTAGTCGTTGTCCAACTTTAAGAACCTCATATTCCTCAACATCAACTAGAACCTTTAATTCCATTGAGATTTTGATGACTTTGGGTTAGTTGCGCAATCTCATAACTTTATACCTCAATTTAAAACATTCCTTTACCAATTAGCAAATAAGGATAAAAATTTGTCTATTTTTTTAAAAAAAAAATCACAAACAATTTAGCCACTGAAATTTCCTCTTTTGTAAACAAAAATAGTGACTAGTTCAACTAGTTGGACAAAAAACCATACCCAAATTTGGGTATCGGTGAAGACTCAATGCATAGACAGACATTGGAAGGTACGTTCACTAACTAGCCACGTGTGTGGATTTGCTGCTTGTTCGCATCACGGCCGTTCGATCTACAAATCAGGTGGCCACAATCGACGGACAAGAAGATTATTGTGGCCATTGGATCACTTTGATCCAATGACCACGATCACAGTTAGTGAAACTATTTTTTTCACTTCACACACAACTGCCAATCAAGTGCTGACACGTGTCTGCCCACTCAACCCATCCCCTGCCTTGCGAGCGCCAAGACCTGACCCTTTTCAGCTCCTTGTCTTCGACAAAGAAAACATGAAAAATCACAACACTGGCATTCTCAGCTTCTCTCTCGTCAATTTTGGCTTCTTCTTCTTCTTTTTTTTTTTATTTTGCAAGTTACACTATATAATTTAAACTAGGAAGTGGCATTTGAAGGGCTAGACACATGTATGTTAGTCCTTCTTCATCAAGTTACATATGAAGCTACTTGAGACCCATTCCCAGAACTCCTTCTCGGCTATTCCCTCTCCATCTCGTCTCTCTTTTGTGATGTCTTTGTTTGTTGTGGCCCTTTGCTACACACCTTTCCTGCTGAGCTTCCCCTCCCTCTTTATCTTCTCCTTTTTTCTTCATTCTTCCTTGCAGTCGAGTCAAAGCAAGCATACAAGAGAGAAAAGAGATAGGCGTGCTACTTTTTGCTCTTTGTCATTTATTAAATGGGTGATTTTTGTGGAGAAGAATCTTTCACTGTAACTTGAAGAAGAAGAAGAAGAAGAAGAAGAAGAAGAAGAAGAAGAAGAAGAAGAAGAAGAAGAAGTTGTTGTTGAAGCTAACAACGGAGAAGCTGAGGACGTCGGTGTTGTGCAGGTGATTTTCGTGTAATCTTTGTCGAACACAAGGAGTTGAAGCCGGGGTCAGGTATTGGCGCTCGCGGGTCAAGGGATGGGCTGAGTGGGTAGACATGTGTCAGCATTTGATTGGTGGGTGTGTATGAAGTGAAAAAAAAATGGTTTCACTAACTCTAATCGTGAACGTTGAATCGAAGCAATCTAACAACCACATCAATTGCTTATCTATCAATCGTGGTCGTCCAATCTACATATTGGACAGCCACAATGTTGACAAGCAAGTTGCTTGTTCCTTATGGACAAGCAGCAAATCCGCACGCAATTGGCCACGAGACCTTCTTTGGTTATATATATATATATATATATATATATATATAGATGTAGTAATACAAAACCGATGCTTCAAAATCGAAGACTTTTATGAATAAATCATGGGCAACCTTTTATACAAACAGTAATACGAAGCTGGCCCTTAAAAATCAAAGAATTTAAACAATAATAGGCAACGTTTTACATTAAATTGTGTTACTAGTTAATGTACAATAATTTTAAATTATAAAAAATGAAAAAGATTAACAATACAATACTACATAATATTAGAGATAACAATTAAATATTTAAAAATAAATTATTTCTAATTTTATTCTTATAATTTATTAATACAAATATTTCAAAATAATTTTTATAATATTTTAATTTAATAATTAAACTACAATTTAACCACTCACTCTTCGTTTAATCATCAATTTAGTTTTTAAAACATTGATTATAGGTATTATAGCATAACTTTCCCATCTAATTCATCATCACAGTTAAAACATTAACTGAATCATGAATAAGATTTCTAAGGAAATTAAATTTTATAGTTCCATTAAGCTCTCCACTTTATAGTTCCAAAGGCTAAGGATCAATGTCAAAGAATAACACGTGCTTACATGCAAGAGAATATTTGTAAGTTTAATAAAAAGTCATGTCACAGAACAAAAAATGAAAAGAATCTCACAAACATATATTATAAAGGCATGCCAATATTTTTTTTTCGAATTTTTTAAAAATAAAATTACATTTTGATAATTGTTATTATATATTAAAAATAATAATATAAAGTTGTGGAAAGTTATTTGGTTTTCAAGCTTCATATATATATATATATATATATTAACTTTGTTCATATATATTAATTTATTTTTTATTTATTATTATACAATTTTGGAGACCATTAATAAAAGGCCTAAAATTACAAATAATTGTATAAATTTAAATATTTCATTTAAGTAAAATATAAAATCTCTTTTGTTAGTAGTTTTTTTTTTTTAAAAAAAAAACCTGGTGCTGCATATGATAATTTATGAGCTGTGCGATCGTGCCTTGATCGTGGGCATTCCGCACCCATCGGGGTAATGAGAAAAAAGATGAAAAAACTGAGAATGAAAGAGCCTTCAGGAAGACAATCCAATTATAACATAGCGATAATGGGCAAAAAGAGCAAGAGAGAGGGAGAGAGAGCAGCGGACAATGCTGGATTCGATTGGCGGAGAGTTATAGCCGAGAAAAGAGCAACATTTCTAAGCTGGATTCCTCTCTTCTTTCAACCTCGCACTTCTTCTGCTATTACCTCCGAATCAAGACGATGTCAACAATAGCCGTTGCTACCAATAATAGCCTCGCGATCCTGAGAGATTTATCAGCAAACAGAGGGAGGTGAAGTGCAAGAACAGGGGCTGATGATTGACCAACATTTTCATCTCTCTTGATTGAGTCTTGTAACTTATCTAACTGCTTACACCACGGACCCCTTCCAAAGTTCGTTCCATGGATACTCACAAGAAGGTCTTCTTCTATAAATCTTCTCTTCTTTTCCCATCACTTTCTGCCTCCCATTCCATTCTGTCACTTGTTTATAGTTTTACTTACCGATTAGGCAGTTATTTTATTGTTTCATCGTTTATTGATCCATTAAATTATATTGGTATTAGGTACTTTGTGTAGTCTGTATTTCTTTGTCTAGTTAAAACTAGCAGATAATTATTATTTTTTATTGGAGGCAAAAACTATAATTAAGTGAAAGGTTATTTGATGGCGGAATCTTTTTATGAATTACAACTCCACACATCACCTGTTTTGAGAGGAGGTTTATTTCAAGATACTCGTCTAAGAGCCCTTCTAACAGACTCAAATATTTTATAAGAAAAAAAATTGATCAAATACTTTTTTTATCTAAATCTAATGGATAGGGACTCCCTCCAACATTCTAAATACACTCTAAATATTGGAGGGATCCCTTTCCCACCCGTTTAGCTTGTGCTTAACTCTATTAATTTTTTTCTTCTTTTTTACTCCATAGATGTTGACAATTTTTTTGGAAGCTAACTCTGCGAAAGAAAAATGTAATATATGAAGCCTCTTCTCGTACTTAATTTCTGATAAATGAAAAGAAAAGGGCAAAAGACTCTGGCTTGGCATAATTTTTACTAATATGCATTCAGAGCAGTAGTATTTTGGTTATGTGTTCTGATCTACATCTGTGTTTTACATTTGATACCCTCGAAATTGCAGTAGTAAGCAGAGGTCAAACGAAGTTATAATTTTCAGATTCTCTTTTCTAGCTGTATATTTCAACCATGTGCTATTGATTTCTGGCTATCAAACAGTTAGAAAAAGAATTTTTCACCGAGTATGGAGAGGCAAATAGATTCCGTCTCCACGAAGTCGTCGGAAAAGGAAGTTACGGCGTCGTGGGTTCTGCCATTGACACTAGTACCGGCGAAAAAGTTGCGATTAAGAAAATTAACGATGTTTTCGAGCATGTCTCAGATGCCACACGCATCCTAAGAGAAATTAAACTTCTTCGATTGCTCCGGCATCCCGATATTGTGGAAATTAGGCATATAATGCTTCCTTCTTCTCGACGAGAGTTCAGGGATATCTATGTTGTGTTTGAGTTGATGGAATCCGACCTTCATCAAGTAATTAAGGCAAATGACGACCTTACTCCTGAGCATCACCAATTTTTCTTGTACCAGCTTCTTCGGGGACTGAAATATATACATTATGGTATCCTTTTAACTAGGTCCTTGGTTTTCGGGTTTAACATTATGTGATTAAATATCTAAATATATTATTGTTCTTGCAGGAAATGTGTTTCATCGTGACTTAAAGCCAAAAAATATTCTTGCTAATGCTGATTGCAAACTAAAGATATGTGACTTTGGGCTTGCTCGTGTTTCGTTTAATGATGCTCCATCAGCTATATTCTGGACTGTGAGTAGTGTATAGTGCATCCCATGGCAACCTGTCGTACTCTTCCTTCAAAGATTTTCATCAGGAGTTTACAGTCAATTTTGTCATTTGTGTTCCATAATATATCTGTCTCAATATTAAACCATTGGCTGACTTTGTTTTCCTGATTTGACAAAGGACTATGTTGCAACGAGGTGGTATCGTGCACCTGAATTATGCGGTTCCTTTTTCTCAAAGGTAAGCAATGATGCTGTACTGTTATTGCTCCAGTATGCTTATCTATGTGATATATAGTCCAATCCTCATTAGTTGTTACTGCGTATGGTATTCAGAGCTGTTGCACTATTCTTGTTTTTATCTCGTGCAATGGATAGATGTTGCTTTTCTCTGCCCTCCTGTTATGATTTTTGTTCTTTGTATTTGTTTCTTTGATTGTGTATGATACAAGAAGTTGCATACACTTCAAAATATTGAAGCATGTGCTTAATTCTAAAATCCTTGTCTTTTGCAGTATACCCCTGCAATTGATATTTGGAGCATTGGATGCATATTTGCAGAAATGCTTACTGGGAAGCCATTGTTTCCTGGGAAAAATGTGGTGCATCAGTTGGATCTCATGACTGATTTGCTCGGAACTCCTCCTGCTGAATCCGTTTCAAGGGTTAGTTTATCCGAATCTAGTTTGCAGCTTTCTAACATCAATAGGCGAGCCCGCAATTCTAATCTAATGTTTCAAAATTTAACTTCCTATATTTTGTTTAACAAATATTTTTTAGCTTAATTTTACTTTCTCCCCCTGATCCTCTTGTAAATTCTTTTTATCTTAATTTCACAGATTCGAAATGAGAAGGCTAGAAGGTATCTTATGAACATGCGGAAAAAGCAACCCGTTCCATTTCCCCAAAAGTTCCCTAAAGCAGATCCATTAGCTCTTGGTTTGCTCCAGCGCCTTCTAGCTTTTGATCCTAAAGATCGTCCAACTGCTGAAGAGGTTGATCTTCAGTACCCAGATCAACATACCTAGTTAATTAAATGAAATTTGTTTTGAATAAAAAGTCTTTAAGATGTTGTTTAGAAGCAATTTTTCATGTTCCTTAATTTTTTCTTGTGCTTATGATTGCAGGCATTAGCTGACCCTTACTTCAAAGGTTTGGCCTGTGTGGATCGTGAACCATCCGCTCAACCCATTTCGAAACTTGAGTTTGAGTTCGAGAGAAGGAAATTGACTAAAGATGATGTTAGAGAGTTGATTTATCGAGAGGTGAGGCCTACAGTTCAATGACTCTTGCTTCAATCTATTAGCTTCTATGTGCAGTAGTAATAATCAGTTATACATCTTTGGCATTCAGATTCTAGAGTATCATCCGCAGATGCTTGAGGAATATCTTCGTGGTGGAGAACAGACCAGTTTTATGTATCCAAGGTATAGCAGTAATATAAATTCTGAGAAGTCGATACTATATGCTTTTCTAACTTCATTAATTTTATGCTTCTATTAATTCGTAGATTAAATTGTACAAGGCCCTGTTTTAACATGATTTCTCTTTTACAATTATGATGACATTGTCTGTTAGGTCTTGTGCTCAAGTTTTATAATCCAGTTTGTTGCACATCTTTAACATATTTTGTGGCCTGTACACTTGGGGGTACTTATTGTTAGGGGTTAAGGATTTTCTGAAAATTTTTCTCGATGCAAACCTTAAGCTGAAAGCTGCACTTAGTCCTCATTCTAATCATCCTGAGTCTTGGACAAATGATTCATGGGTTTTATCCCAAAATCTTATAAACATACATGATATATAGAATGTGGGGTTCTTCAGAATTCAAATGTTAAAATGCTTGGGGTTATGGGTTAGTGATTCAGTGTTTTTCTGTTACATAGTGGGGTTGAACGGTTCAAGCGACAGTTTGCACATCTTGAGGAGCATCATGGGAAAGGCGAAAGAACCACTCCATTGTTGAGACAGCATGCCTCCTTACCCAGGTAAGTTCCTAAATTTGCAACAGTTTCTATGCAAACAGAACAAAAGCTTTGCTGTCTGTTTTTTTATTTGTAGACTTACTGGTTTGGAATTTCAATCCGGATTATTTATGTCTCTTCATAAAGGAGGGTGGCAGGGAAAGCCGTGAATTTGGTGTGGGTGTGGGATACCTTTTTACACTAATCACTGAGATGCATTGAGTATTGGAATTTGAGAATTGCAGAGAGCGAGTGAAGGATGAAAATGAAGGTGAGGATTTGGAAAGCCGCATGGCAGCAGCTGTAGGAACAAATGTTGAGGGGCAGCCAGGGGCAGGGGGTGATGGGACGCGTAGCTTGTTGAAGAGCGCCAGCATTAGTGGTTCCAAGTGTGTAGATGTGAAAGCAAGCACAATCTCGAAGGTAACTTAACTAAGGATCAAATTCAAGTGTTGTTTATATATTTACTGTAGTAAATGACATTCTCAATCTTGCATATTTTCAAAATTACAGTCCTTCTCTCTCTCTCTTTCTCTTTTTTTTTTAATATATACTTTCTTTTTTTATAACTATAAGATGCAGTAAATTTTATTCCAATTTCATATTTTCCACTCAAAAGCCTATTATAGTCCCTTTTTTTTTTAATGTTTGGTAATCCAATACCACATTATTTTTTCATTTTATTAGAGTACTTTCTATTAACCTAAGTTTTCTTTTTTACAAGAAACTATAATAGTTGTAATATCTTATATTAGATTAACAACAAAAAAGGATATCACAATAAATAAAAATTGATACTCTTAGGTTAATAGAAGGTATTATAGTGAAAAAAAATATATATGTGGCATTATGTTACTTAACATCAAAATAGAATTGTAACAGACCTCTTTGGATATAAAATACAAAAATTAGTTTAAAGTATAATGCATCTTATGGTTACAGGAAGGGAGGGTATATTTTCAAAATAAATGGGAGAGTTGTATAATTTGAAAACTTGCAAAGAGGAAGAGTGTAATTACTCCAAAAAATTTCTTTAAGGAACTAATTATATAATGCTGAATTACAATTGTTGTGTTTTAATTGAATGCCTAATTATAAAGATATAAAAACTGCACTTAACATTTTTTTTCATTAACTAAGTCCTTTCACTTTCAAATGCACGTCTCTTGGGCCATGTTTTTGGATGAAAGATAGGTGATTAGAATATTATTACTCAGCATCTCTTGTTGATATATGGAGGGCTAATTGTGCTGCAACACATGACTGTGCTGTTTTATGTTAGGAGGAGCCAATTGAGGAGGTGCATGGCGAGGCTGAGATGAATTGAAAAAGAAGGCATTCAAGCCCCTTCCATTATTTGGACCCACCACCTTCATATATACATTCACAAGCCTTTTTTTTTTTTTTTTTCAGTTCGCGCCCTTCTGACTCCTCTCTACAAAGAGAAAATCAATTGTACATAAAGGTGGTTTGAAGGACTTCACAATAAGCTTCCATTATATTTTTGGCGGAAGCTAACTGTAGAAACTAGAAACTAGAAACTAGAATAGAAAATTCATTATTGTTTGTCATGAATTCCCATTTTTGCATTACAAAACTACACAGTTAGTCCTGTAATTAACTCACAAAATGTACATTGCTCATGAGTTATTATGAAACCCCAAGGATTACTACAATCCAGTTGCTTATTTATGTTTTATAAAAAATTGGCTGTCGCTACGACATCAACTGAGACGCTTTGATCTTGAGCACAATACTCCTCCTACTCTGCCAGCAAACTAAACATCAAATGAGAGTACAGTGAGAGACTAGGAATTTCGTTATCAGTAGTTTTCGTTTTCCTGCAATAAACAGATTGACCAAATTAACATTACAACCTGCACAATAAACCGAAAGAAATAATAAATTAAATAAAACACAGCACAAAGTTATTTCATATAGTTAAAGAAAGGTGACACCCTGTGACTGATGGACATCCCTTCGGAGGAAACAAAGATACAGAAATTTGGTCACCAGTGGACCAAGATTGCTCGGAATTCGGGAGTATATTTGTTTTCTTGGCCACCAAACACACACATAAAATACTTTTACCAAGAAACAAACACACATATACTCCCGAACTGTACCAAGCAATCTCCATCCATTAGTGAAGCAAACACAAGTCCGCACCACTTGATTCAGATAACAAGATCCATCCAAGTCCAGGATGCCTCATGAGTTGGTGTTTGTGCGGTTTATGTAGGCACGATGGATAGAAAAGTTGCCAGATATTAAGCACTTTTAAATCGAAATATAGCATGCTCGATCTGATCATTAATTTGTTTGGATTTCTGTATCAATTGGCACTTGATTCTCATTAATGTTGTGGATTTCGATTTGGATGATTTTCTACTTTTTGACAACTACTTTTGTTTCAAGTTTTAACAAATCTATGGGTTTACTCATACCGTTGGTGGATTTCACTTTTTTTTTGTAGTATTTAATAATAAATATTTTTTTTGTCATATGTAATTTAATTTTGAATTACAATTAAGTTGAATCTTAAATTTTTGTACCAAGAATATTATGTATTTAGATTTGATATTGACCCTTTTTTTAATGTCAATTCTAAAAAATTTGTGTCATTTTTGTAATGAAAATAAACATTTATTTATTAAAGTGTTAATAAAATAATATCAATTTTTTATACGCAATAAATATATGTAGGTTGAGTATTGGATATTATAGAAAAAATAAAATAAAATCTTCGGTACCATTGGGGGAATTCTGATTGGACATGGATCATCTCCTTAACTGTTCACAGTTATTGGATGACTGTAAGCTCCATTTATCTGTGTGGGGCTCATAAGCTAAGGAGAAGATCCATGTCCGTTCTAATTACATTAATAAGAAGAAAATATACCTCGTATATAGTTTATTCTACAAATATCTTGAGGTGCGGGTTGGTGGTGAAGTTTTACCCAAAAAAAAAAAATAGATTTCAAAATTCAAGGTGATAAATATATAGAAATTTGTTCAAAATAATCGCTAAATTATATAAGATTTGAGTATATATAGAAATTTGTTAAAAACAATCCCAAAAATTATATTAGATTTGGGCATAAGATTTCAAAGTGATAATTTTAATTTAATTTCAACACTTTACTTTGTGTTAATTTTATCTCATATCTTACCAAACTTAAAGTTCAAGTAGTATGGGATTGGAGAATTGTGAATTTGAGGCCATAGTTTGAGCCCCTTGTCATAAAAAGAAAAGAAAAAAATTTGCCTCACATATTTATAATTAGTTTCAATTTTGTTCTAAACTCAGTGCTCTTTAAATTGTTAATACAAACATTAATTTGACTATTTCTATTGTACACATAAGCGTTAATTCATCCACTTAGACATGTTCACAAAAAATACACACTTAAAATAACAAAATTATCTCTCTTTCATTTTTTCTCAACCTCTTCACTTAAAAGGGTGTTTTTGTTATTTCAAATGTATATTAGAAATAGATGTGCCTAATTAGATAAGTTGACGTTAACAAGTGTAACAAATGTGACCAAGTTAAGACTATGCCTATAGTGTGAGTGCATTTCACTGAATCATCCCTCTCTTCTGTACAGCCTCATTACAGCTCAGCAGTACAGGTGTTCCTTGATCCGTAATTGTAGCTTGCCTCTGTATTTTCCGTTCATTTTGTTAGCCTATTCATTTACTGTATAGCCCCTGCCTTAGCTCTGTATTCACTATACTCTGTACCCTATATTATTCATTGAATGAGAATGATCAGTCAAGCTTTTCTGCATATTCCTTCGATTCTCTGCTCCTTTCTGTTTATTTCAACTTAGTATCAAAGGCGCCGGTTGCGATTTCTCAGAAATCATGAGTTCCTCTACCTCAACGGAATCACAAAATTCCTCAAACCAAATTACTAACTCAACTTCCATTTTCACCAACAAGTCCCCTATTTCCAATCTCTCTCAATTGATGTCTGTCAAGCTGGACAGAAATAACTTCTTACTGTGGGAATCAAGCATTCTCCCTATCATTCGTGGCCATAAACTTCAAGGGTTCATTCTCGGCACCAAATCGTGCCCTCAACAGTTTATCACTGAAGATGCAGTGGTAAAACCGAATCCCGAGTTTGAAGAATGGACTGCTGTAGACCAACTTTTACTTGGTTGGATCTACAACACACTCACTGTTGACATTGCCTCACAAGTCATCGGCTGCAAAAACTCCCAGGAGTTATGGAAAGCTATCAAAGACCTGTCCGGTGCACACACACGGTCAAGAGTCACACTGCTAAAAGGTGAGCTACACAGAACAAGGAAAAGTGGGTTAAAAATGTCTGAATACCTTTCAAAAATGAAAACTATTTCTGACAATCTTTTGCTTGCTGGTTACCCCATCTCATCTGATGACCTCATAACTCAGACCTTAGCTGGGCTAGAGTCTGAATACAATGCCATTGTTGTTCAGTTGAGTGATAAGACTGATCTTTCGTGGGTTGAGTTACAAGCTGCCCTACTTACATTTGAGAGTAGGCTTGAACAACAAACCAGTATAACTAGTGCCTTTACTGCTCAGGCTAATTTAAGCTCAAATATTAAATCTGGAAATAATAACTCAACCACGAATAACTCAAACTGGAGGGGACAAATCAGTAATAATCAAAGGGGTGGCAGGCAAAACAGAGGACGAGGTAGAGGAAGGACAAACAACAATCGACCTATTTGTCAAGTCTATGGCAAAACTGGCCACACCGCAGCACTTTGCTATTTCAAGTATGACAATACCTATATGGGTTTTGTCCCAAATACTACTAATGCATCTTCTGGCTCCTTGAACAGTCCTATGAATCACTCAGCATATGTGGCCACAGCAAATACTGTATCTGACTCCAACTGGTACATGGACAGTGGAGCCTCTAGCCATATTACAAATGAAGCTGGAAATATTGATCACGTCAACAATGTTTATGGTAAGAAAACAATTAAAGTTGGAAATGGTGAGAAACTTTCTGTTTACAATACTGGCAGTTTAAGTCTCCCCTGTAAAAATCAGCAAATCTCTCTGAATGGAATTCTGTATGCACCTAAAATTACAAAAAATCTTCTAAGTGTCTCAAGGCTAACCAATACAGCAATATACTGATAGAGTTTGATTCATGTTGTTGTTACATCAAGGACAAGCAAATGGGAAAGGTCCTTCTGGAGGGGCAAATGAGTGATGGCCTTTATGAGTTCAAAAGATCACAGAGATGTTTTTCTGCAATTTCCAACAATGATGAAGTCAGAACCAGTGCAGTCACCAATGGTAGATCTGTTTCGAACAAAGAGAGATGGCATAGAAAGCTTGGACATCCGTCTGAGAAAGTTTTAAATATTGTTATGAAATATTGTAATGTCAAAGTCAAAGAAAATGAAAAATTCTTCTGTGATTCTTGCCAGTTTGGAAAAATGATAAATCTCCCTTTTAATCTATCCCTCTCTCGTGTTGACTGTCCTCTTGGTCTTATACACACTGATGTTTGGGGACCTTCCCCAACTCAGTCCACTTCTGGTCATAAATATTATGTTTAGTTTTTGGATGATTTCTCACGGTACTCTTGGATTTATCCCCTTAAGAATAAAGGAGAAGCATTCAATGCATTCCTACAATTTAAAAGTTTAGTTGAGAAGCAATTTGATAAAAAGATTAAGATAGTTCAGTCTGACTGGGGAGGAGAGTTTAGAACCTTCAACCATTATTTACAAACTGAAGGGATACAATTTAGACAATCATGCCTACACACATCTGTCCAGAATGGCCGTGTTGAGAGAAGACACAGGCAAATAGTTGAAGTAGGCTTGACACTCTTGGCACAAGCAAGCATGCCTCTACATTACTGGTTTGAGGCATTTCAGACAGCAGTTTATCTGATAAATTGCCTCCCTTCAACTGTACTTGCAAATCAATCACCATATTATACTCTCTTTAATAAGCTGCCAGATTATAAGGACTTAATAACATTTGGGTGTGCTTGTTTTCCTAATCTAAAACCTTACAATTCCCACAAGTTTAGCTTCCACAGCACCAAGTGTGTATACTTGGGACATAGCAGTCAGCACAAGGGGTTTAAATGCCTTTCTTCTACAGGCAGAATTTATGTGTCTCGGCATGTTGTCTTTAATGAAGATGATTTCCCTTTTCAAGCTGGATTTCTTAATATGAAAAAGCCTGAACAAATGATTACTAACACCTTCATTGTTGGCTTTAATGCAGATATCCAACAGAGATCTGAAAGTAACTTTCCTGGTGACCAGCCTTCTGAAAACGATGATACTGATGTCAAAGTTTTAGCTGATGTACCATATACTGCCACTGAAACCTCAAGTTCCAGCAGCTACACCAGAAATTCTTTCTCGGACAGAGCTACTACTGAAAGAAGACATCAGCCCATTACATCAGCTGAACAACTCGAGGTAACTTTAGATTTACCTCAGGATGATTTAGTCAGTCACGAACCTGTTGCTTCCTCAAATCTAAACTCACATCACATGATTACTAGAAGTAAAAGTGGCATCTATAAAACCAAATCTCCCTATGTTGGAGTTGCTTTATCGCAAAGTACCACCTGTGAACCTTCTTCTGCTGATGAAGCACTCAAATTATCACATTGGAAAGAGGCCATGGACAAGGAATTTGAAGCCTTAATTAAGAATTGTACCTGGACTTTAGTTCCATACAATGAGAATCAAAAAGTAGTAGACTGAAAATGGATTTTTAAGACAAAATATAAGGCCAATGGTGAAATTGAAAGATACAAGGCACGCTTGGTAGCCAAGGGGTTCCAACAAGAACCTGGAGTTAATTTTGGGAACACATTTAGTCCTGTGGCTAAGTTAACTACCATGAGACTAATTCTTGCTTTGGCTGTAAATCTAAATTGGCAAGTTAAGCAACTTGATATAAACAATGCATTCCTCAATGGAGTTTTGCAAGAGGAGGTTCATATGTGGCAGCCAAGGGGTTTTGAAGATTCCATATTTCCTCATCATGTCTGTAAGTTACATAAAGCCATCTATGGTTTAAAACAAGCCCCAAGGGCATGGTTTGAGCACTTGAGAAAAACCTTAGTTAATTGGGGATTTCAGAACACTAAGGGTGATACATCTCTGTTTTTCCTTAAAACAAAAACCACTATTCTTATCATCCTTATCTATGTTGATGACATTTTGGTGACTGGAAATGACAATGCAGAGCTACAGTTGTTCACTCAAAAATTAAACAAGATGTTTTCCCTTAAAGACTTAGGAAACTTGCATTACTTTCTTGGCTTTGAAGTCAACCGAGATGACATAGGCATGTTTCTATCACAAAGAAAATATATTCAGGAGCTTCTGCTAAGGTTCAATCTTGCAAAAGATTCAAGTGTCTCAACTCCTATGGTTACTGGACGTCAATTCTCCGCTGAAGAAGGTGAGCTCCTGTCAAACCCGACTCAGTACAGAAAGATAATTGGTGCCCTGCAATATGCAACAAACACAAGGCCTGATATCAACTATGCAGTAAACAAACTCAGCCGTTACATGAGTAAACCCACCACTATGCACTGGCAAGCTACAAAAAGGGTGTTGCGCTACCTCAAAGGTACATTAAATTTTGGCCTACACCTGAAACCATTCTCTGACTTGAATATAAAAGCCTACTGTGATGCTAACTAGGCAGTCTCACAAGAGGACAAAAAATCAGTGGCTGGATTCTGTGTCTATTTAGGAAATTCTCTAATCTCATGGGCTTCCAAAAGGCAAAATGTTGTATCTAGGTCCAGTGCAGAGTCAGAGTATAGGGCAATTGCAGATGTTGCTGCTGAAGTCCTTTGGGTCAAGTCATTATTGAAAGAAATTCAGTGTCTTGTTAACTGTACACCAGTCATTTGGTCAGATAATTTGGGAGCTGGATCACTTGCTACAAATCCCATACATCACTCAAGAATGAAGCATGTTGAAGTGGATTTACATTTTATTCGAGACAGAGTAGCAGCCAAAGAATTCCTAGTTTGTCATGTTCCTTCATATGAACAAAATGCAGATTGCTTAACCAAAGCTGTTTCTTCAACCAGACTTGTGTTTCTAAGAAACAAACTTGGAGTAACTCAACCACCCACAAGTTTGAAGGGGGGAGTTAAGACTATGCCTATAGTGTGAGTGCGTTTCACTGAATCATCCCTCTCTTCTGTACAGCCTCATTACGGCTCAGCAGTACAGGTGTTCCTTGATCCGTAATTGTAGCTTGCCTCTGTATTTTCCGTTCATTTTGTTAGCCTATTCATTTACTGTATAGCCCCTACCTTAGCTCTGTATTCACTATACTCTGTACCCTATATTATTCATTGAATGAGAATGATCAGTCAAGCTTTTCTGCATATTCCTTCGATTCTCTGCTCCTTTCTGTTTATTTCAACTGACCATATGAGCATTTGTATTAATAATTTAGACGATGTTGGGTTTAGAGATAAAATTGAAACTAATTAAAAAAAGATAGGACAATATTGATACAAAATAAAATTTTAAAATAAAATTAAAACTTAAATTAAGGTTTAAAGGTACTTTTCCTATTAAAAGTTTATCAAAACCTCAACATATGATATGGGAGTAAATTTTACTCAATCTAGAAAAATGGCATGTCTGTAATTCTGTCACTAGACGGTTTAATGGGTTGCAATTTAAATTGTCAAGTATAATTAATTCTTCAGTTTTCTAATAGATAATATTCAGTTTTGTACTACAAGCATATAGGATCTTATGTATAATGTACTCGTATTACTTTTGATATTAGCTACATTCATATTGGTAGATATTATTTATAGCTTCAGCCATGTCTAGCACATATATAATCACCAAAGATGGAAAAAAGACTTAGCTACAATTTGATTACAAGTAAATGACTATATTTATGCATGCAAAAAAATTACATAAATAATATATATAATAAAAATTATTAAGAAAATTAAATAAAAGTAATTTTTATTTCTCTTAAAACAAGGTAACCCGAACATTTACAATTTTTTTGGTCTTAATAATATAATGAATATATAATTTTAAAAAAATGCAATATTAAATATTAATATTTAATATAAAATAAACATTTTAGAGTTTAATAATATAATGAATGTGCAAGCATTTTTTAAAATATTATACAATGTTAAATATTACACAATAACATAATAAATATTTTTTTAAAATTTAATAGTTAATATATTGCGATAAATTAAAAAAAATATGAATTAATAAGATATGAATATAATTTTTTTATTTTTATGAAGGTTTTATGGTAAAATAACTTGTTATAAGTGAGTCCTGCTTTTCTGCTTTGGCAGCCCCGTACTTGGCCAAGCATGATTGTCCGATGAAGACGCTGAGACTTATGTCGGGTCCACCTGATCTGTTGGCCTTGCATAACCAAGCAGGTGCTGGCCAAGCAAAAGATTCGCATGTGTCATAAATAAGGGAATACTCATTTTCTCATGTGAACTAAAAGCATATCCAGTGATGGTTTTTAAAGAGTTTTTAAATTTAAGAATCAATTCTTATTTTAGTTCACTATTAAAATTTGACATACTGATTGTCAAGCGTAATAATGATTTTTATACAAAAAGTAATAATAAAATAATCAACTCATAATAAATGGTAGCGGAGAATAATAAATATTAAAGTAGTAGAGAGTTGATTGTGTGATTCATTTTTGAGTTTTTAAGAGATTCACCATTAGAATGAAAAGTTTCTTAAACTAATATAATATTATGAAACCCACAATAAAAACTTAAGTATGATTCACCACTGAAAATAATCTAGGAAATGTTCATTTCTTCATTTGAAGAAATAAACATTCCCAAAGACATAAGGCTCCAACAACCAAACATGAAATGGCCACCATTTTGATTTTCATTTCATTTACCTTATCTTCATTCCACCAACCAAATTTAACATCACAAATATCAAAACAGTGAAATGAATTTGATAAATCATACAATTTCCTTTGTGGTAGCTTCGAAATATCATTAAAAAAATGTGTTACTTGACATCTAATCATTAATAATAGAGAATAACAAAGAAAGAAGAAGAACAATAAAATTTAGATCGCAGCATATTAATATGAAACATGTTTTTTTTTATATCATTAATAAAAAATACAGTGTTGCTTTCTGACGAAAAAACTATTGGGACAAAAATCTTCTAAATTTGTAGCGACAACTACACTCTATTTTCATCTACTTTGCAGAGTATTGTTCTCCATTTTAGTCTATTTTCCCTTTTTTAAAAATAAAATAAAATAAAATAAAATAAAATAAAATAAATAAGAGTATGCTTCATACGTACCGAGTCAATCATATGACTTAATGTAAGTAATGTAACAATTGCAGGTACCATTGCCTCCTGTTTTGACTAATTCTTATAAGCTTGCTAGTTGAAAGCACCTCACTATAACATCACTAGGTTCCATATCTAGATCTATTAAGTTACAAACAACTAGAAATTTCTATAGTAATTTCTCCAGAACAAAATATGAGTAAATTATAATAACTCATGCAAATGTTCAGTTGATTGTCATATAATAAGGGATAGATATGCAATTTACTATTTAAATTTTGACAAATCTAAATTTTAAAAATGAAATGTGAAATTCTTACTCAGCTCCTTATTCCGGGAAAATCCTCGAAAATAATAGAAAACTCCACCACCCATGTCTATGGGATGGCCCTTGAAGATATTAGAGAATTCTTACCTACAAAATGATGGTTTTTTTTATTACCCACATTCTCAGAGAAGCCAACAAATGTACATCTCCACCGTGTTTATTAGAATTTAGTTTCGCATCATTCCTTTTTGCTCCTCTTTTTTATACCACAAAAAATTTCTAGTTGAGCCCTTGTAGATATGCAATTTATTATTTGGATTTTGACAAATCTAAATTTCATAAATGAAATGTGAAATTTTACTGGGTCTCCTTATTTTATATTTCTGGATACGCGTTTATAGATATAAAATTTATGAACTTCTTACTCAGTCTCATTATTTTATGTTTTTGGATATGCGTTTAAGATATAAAATTTATTATTTAGATTTTGACACATCTATAATTTAAATGAAAGAGTAAATTAACGTTTTGGTCCTTGAAAGATTTTTTTTTCAATTTAATCCTTAAAAAAATTCTCCAATCAAAAAAGTTCTTTTGTTTAAAAAAAACTCTCACTTAATTCTATTTATGATGTGGCAAAAAGTGGTGCTGACGTTGTTGTTTATGTGCTGACTAGGTTGTTGATATGAAAAAAAAAAAACTATGGGTACATTTAGTATGAAAAAAGAGAAAATGAAAAGGAAAGAAAATGATGTATTTTACTAAAATACCCTAATTTTTTTTTTAAAAAAAAAATTAAGCGTTTTTTAAGAGAGTAATTTAGACAAATTTTTATTATTTTTCTTAATTATTACTTCATGTGTTACATTATTACATGTAATGCAACTAAACATGCCGTAAAAGCTAGCTATCATTCATTGTCATTGCCTTGACCATTCTTGAGACGACGTCGTAGGCATGGGTTGAGTTGCAGATGCATGGCTTCTTCAGTGTCTTCTTCTTCCATCAACAATATTGTTGAAGCTCTTCGGCATAGCCGCATTCTTTCAAGCAAGTTCTCCATCGATGTACCCTTTTTCCAAAATTAATAAACTACATACACTTGAATCTCCGTTTTCCGCTTTGAATTATGTTGTTTGGACTCAAGAATTTAATGAATCAGGTTCTACTTCTTTACCCGAACTTCTACAGAAATATAGCAATCTCAAACAATGTCTTGTGCGCACAAGATGGATTAGAGATGGATCGCTAGATTTCGTGTTCCCCCTGGACATGTACTTTTAGAGGTCTGTTTTCAAACAGGTTAATATAACTAGTTAAGTGTGAAGGAATTAACAGGATTAATTTTCTAATCCTAGATCAGTGTAGGTACAATCTAAAGCATATTAATTAACAGAACATAAAAGGGATGAATAGAACATGTACCTGGCATAATAGCGCTGTCCATCTCGAACAGTAGAACAGAGGGAATTTTTTATTAGGGTTGTGTGAGAGTGGTACTACTCTCTGTCTGATAAGTTCTGTCTAGGGTTAGACTGATTAATGGGATGTCAGTCTATTTAATATCAGACGAGAGCAGGGACTTCTCAACAGGCTATGTGATTGGCCCAACCCATCACGGGCCACTCACAATATAAAAGCCCAATTATAATATTCATATATTAAATGCTATATATTAGAATAATATAGTTAATATAATAATGATATTTAATAATTGATTAATGCTAATCCAAAATAGGATATATATTATATTAAATTACAACAATTCTCCCACTTGGATAGCAATAGTCAATTATTAAAATACAATAATCATTAAGGCTAAAATACCAACTATATTTATAGCACATGTCAATAAACATAAGCTTTAACGATGCAGAAATAGTATCCGATAGGGAAGTAAATCATACAAAGTAAAAGCCCATATTTCATATAAAGAATAATGAATATGGATAAACATAATTAATTAAAAGAAATATGCAATCCAAGAATAGTCCAAGCATCTGAAAATGCTAAAAGAGATATGATAACAAAAATGACGTCATCTCATACATATCTCATAAGAATAACAGAAGATTAAATGTAAAATTTCAGACTCCCACTAACCCAAAACATCAAAAGACTTAACTAATCCCATATGGGTTACATGATTCTGAAAAGCTTTAACAGTTAAGCCTTTAGTTAGTGGATCCGCCAACATGTATTCTGTATCGAGATGTTCAATACGAGTCTGAAACTCCAGAATTTTCTCTCTAACAAACAGATATTTGATATCAAAGTGCTTTGATCGAGAAGAGCTTCTGTTGTTTTGAGAGAAATGAACAGCAGTGTTGTCGCAGTATATCACAAGTGGCCTAGAAATGATTTCAACAATGTGAAAACCAGAGATTAAGTTTTTCAGCCACACGGCTTGAGAAGTAGCCTCATAGCAAGCGACATACTCTGCCTCCATGGTAGAAGTAGCTGTAAGAGTCTGTTTAACACTCTTCCAAGAAATAGCTCCTTCTGCCATCATAAAAATAGAGCCGGAAGTAGACTTACGGTCGTCAGGGCAACCTGCAAAATCAGAATCAGAATAACCGATGACCTGAAGTTGATCAGACTTCTTGTAGGTCAACATGTAATCCTTGGTTCCCTGCAAATATCTCATGACCTTCTTCACGGCTTTCCAATGACCCAAACCTGGGTTGCTCAAGTATCTCCCTAAAGCATTAACTGCAAAAGCGATATCGGGACGAGTACAAACTTGAGCATACATTAAACTGCCAACAGCGGAAGCATATGGGACCTTTCTCATTTCAGATATCTCTGAATCATTTTGAGGACATTGAGATTTAGATAGTTTGTCACCTTTCTGAACAGGTACAGCACATGGGGAGCAAGAATGCATGTTAAATTGCTTGAGGATCTTTTCAATATATCCTCTCTGAGACAATCCAAGAATGCCACGTGACCTATCACGGTAAATCTGGATGCCTAGAACAACTGAAGCATCACCAAGGTCCTTCATATCAAAGTGGCTATTTAACATCAATTTTATCTCAGTCAAAAGGTTAACACAACTGCTTGCAAGCAGAATATCGTCGACATATAAAACAAGAATTATAAAATTGCTCCCACTAGTCTTCAAATAAATGCACTGATCTGAAGCATTTTCCTTGAAGCCAAAAGAAGTGACAACACGATCAAATTTCAAGTACCATTGCCTGGATGCCTGCTTTAGTCCATAAATGAACTTTTTAAGTTTGCAAACCAAATGCTCTTTACCTGGCTCAATGAAACCATCAGCCTGAACCATGTAGACATCCTCGGCTAGATCTCCATTCAGAAAGGCTGTCTTTACGTCCATCTGGTGAAGTTCTAAATCAAAGTGAGCTACTAAAGCCATAACAACCCGAAAAGCATATTTCGTAGAAACTGGTGAGAATGTCTCCTTATAATCGATGCCTTCCTTTTAACTATAGCCTTTCGCTACTAGTCTAGCTTTATACCTCTCAACTTTTCCATCTGGACTACGCTTGGTCTTAAAGACCCATTTGCACCCAATCGATTTGCAACCATCTGGCAATTCTACAAGATCCCAAACACCATTATGAGACATGGAAGCTAATTCATCATGCATGGCATTCAGCCAATCAGAAGCATGAGAACTAGAGATAGCCTCCTGGAAAGTGATAGGATCGTCATCATTATGGAGATCAAACTCATGCTCCTGAAGATACACCACATAATCAACTGGTATAGAAGGCTTGCGTACTCTCTGAGATCTTCTCAATAGAGGTGCTTCTGCAATGTCATTTGGCAGTGCCACTACATCTTGCGGTGCAATTACACCTGTTTCAATAGCATCATCAGTTTCCTGTTCAATAACAGGTGGTACCACTACATCATGTCCTCCTTGAAGTGTCTAATCATCATCATGAGCGACTGGAACCACAATATTCATGGGAAGTAAAACAGGCGACGCTGGAGCTGTGGTCCGATCTTCCTTGAGAGTGATTGGCCGTGGTGTATGACTCCCACTATCCAAATCATCCTCAAAGAATATCGCTCTGTCAGACTCAATAACTCGCGTAGAATGAGAAGGGCAATAGAATCTGCAACCTCTAGAGCCCACGCAGTAGCCGATGAAGAAACCACTAATAGTTTTAAGATCAAGCTTCTTCAATTGAGGATTATAGGGTCTAACCTCTGCTTTACAACCCCACACGTGAAAGTGTTTCAAACTCGGCTTCCTTCCACTCATCAGTTCGTAGGGAGTTTTCGGCACAGATTTGCTAGGTACCTGATTAAGGATGTACACAGCTGTCTTTAAGGCATCTCCCCAAAGAAAAACTGGTAATGATGTATGATTCATCATGCATCTTACCATATCCATGAGTGTTCGATTACGTCTCTCTGCAACTCCATTCTGCTCAGGAGTACCAGGCATAGTGTATTGAGCTTCAATCCCACATTCATAAAGAAATTTGGCGAATGGTCCTGGATTTCTTCCAGTCTCACTGTATCTGCCATAATACTCACCTCCTCTGTCGGACCTCACGCATTTAATCTTCTTTCCAGTCTTTAATTCAATAGCAGCCTTGAAAGATCTGAAGGCATCTAAGGAACTGGATTTTTCTTGGAGGAGATCTATCCAACCAAATCTCGAGAAGTCATCTATGAAGGTAATGAAATACCTATATCCACCCATAGCAGTGGGTGTAATAGGTCCACATATGTCTGTGTGAATCAACTGCAACACATCATCACACCTATTTGCTCCTTTCTTCCTAGTCTTGGCAGTGAGCTTGCCTTTAATGCAGTCGATGCAAGCGTCAAAATCAGAGAAATTGAGATCATGAAGAATGCCTTCCTTAATCAGTCTTTCAATCCGGAGTCTAGAAATGTGCCCTAAGCGTCTATGCCACAGCATAGAAGAACTTTCATCAGTCCTATTACGCTTATTTCCAACAACAGAGTTAACAGACATATTGTTCAAATTCAGCATGTAAAGCCCATCACATAATACTCCTGAACCGACAGTAACAGAATTAAAACGAATAAAAACTTTTCCATTACTGAATTCAAAAGTGTAGCCATATTTACCCAAAGCTGAAATTGAAATCAAATTTCTTCTCATAGAAGGTACATAAACAGCGTCTTTTAACAATAAAGTATGTCCAGAAGGTAAAAGCAATGTAACTACTCCTATTTCTTCCACCGACACTCTAGCTCTATCTCCCACAATGATATTGGATTCAGCATCACTTGGCTTCCTCAGGCTTGTGAACCCCTGTAAAGAATTCACAACATGAATGGTTGCACCTGAGTCAAACCACCAAGTATTGGGAGCAACATCAATCATATTTGATTCATAACAAGCCAAAGCTAGGAGTGTACCTTGCTTGTCAAGTTTCCTCTTGAGAGTATAACAATCATCCACCTTATGGCCATACTTCTTGCAATACTTGCAGTTTCCTTTGAAAAAATTCTTCTTTGGCTCTAAGTGTTGAGAAACTTTTTCCCCTTTCTTTTTATCACGTTGAAACTTTCCTTTGTGACCTCTCCTTTTCTCAGACTTAGCACCAGAAGAAGAAGCAGCAGCAAGCTGAACACTGTGTGCTTTCCCTTTCTTTATGGAATCCTCTTCTTGAGAGACAATGGCAATCATTTCATCAATCGTCCATTCAGTTTTCTGAGTATTGTAGGAGGTTTTCAGAACGTCAAACTGAGAAGGGAGTGACTCCAGTACTTGCCAGATTAGATAGTTCTCACCAAGATCAACCTTGAGAGACTTCAGTTTATTAAAATAGTGGACTAACTTCATGATGTGCTCACGAACTCCACTAATACCATCATATTTAGTCTTCTCAATCAGAGAGAGATACTGGCCCTTCTGAGCTTTGTCAAAAGTGGTGAATTTCTCACCAACGGACTTTAGAAAATTCTTAGCATTCTTGCTCTCTGGAATGCTCTGTCTAATAGACTTCTCCATGGTGTATTTCATCACCATGAGACACACCCTGTTGGAGTGCTCCCATTTTTCACGAGAAGCCCTTTCAGCAACAGTGGACTCAGCAGTAAGAGCTGGGGGCTCTTCCTCTCTCAAGGCCAAGTCCATATTAGTGATGGCCAAATACAAATCCAGAGATTCTTTCCAGTCCTCAAAATTGGTCCCATTTAGTGTTTTGACAGAAGTTAATTGCATGGGCAGGGAGGCTGGCATTAAAACAACAAAAAGAAAACATTTAATATGCATAATGTCATTATGCTATAAGAGAATTAAATGTTTCTATGTGCATAGCCAATCAAGCCTTTTAGAGAGAATTTCTTGTCTACCTGGTCCCGCCTAAGGGTCCCGGACCAAAATAAACAAGAAATATAATAATACAATACTTTAGACCTTATATCATTATCTAAATTTTGAATGCCGATAGGGTATTCAAAATAATTGATAGAGGTATGAATAACATGGTATTGTATAAGAAAATTACATTAATAATAATATACCGATAGGATATAATTATTATTAATGCAATAAATTAGACTAAAAATAATGATTAAAAAAAAAGATAAAATAAATGAAATTTTAATCATTTAAATCGAATATTTTGCATAACTGTGCCCACGATAGGTGAGTTCACAATCATACAAAATAAAAGACAATTATATTCAACATAATAATTAATTATTAATGAGGGAAAAGAATAAACAAATAAATAACAGAAAATTCAAAAATAATAAAAGGGAATAATTTTCATATGGACTGAAATTAATTCCATCACTAAGATAGCTTACTGGAGAGAGTACAACATACATAGATGTTGTTAACAAAGTGAGGAACTTTCACAAAAAATTTCAGTCCAAAAATCCGAGAGTACGATAGTTAAAATAGCAAAATAGTCTCGGATTAAATACAATAAAATACTTAAGGGTCCCGAAAAATTTTCCAAAAATTACCAAAAATAATATTATGTAATTATTTAATTTTTCAAAAAAAATAAAAAATTTTGGGGCCTGGAAGACGCTGCACGCGCCCACACGCGTCAGACCCGCGCGTGGGCGTCGCCAGTCGGGGTCTTCTTCCTTACCCGACTGGCCTTAACCGGGTCGCGCGACCCGCGATCGTGACCCGGTTAATTCTCCCACATATGGCCATGAAAATCAGTTTTTCTTGAGGGGTTGTGTTCGAAATCATGCAAAAGTGAGAATCCCTCAATTAATTTGTTGAAATAAGGTCAGGATTTGGAGTGGCCATGATCGAAAAGCTTGAGGAAAAAACTTTTAAAACAAAGTTTTCGATCTCTCAAAAACGCCAATGAAAAACCCTCGTTTTTGGATATGTTATTCGTATAGCAGCACCATGTAGAAACCCTAAATCAATTTCGAAAAACATTGGTTGGTTTTGGGAGAAATCAAAATCGAAATCCTTAGGGAAAACGGAAATTAGAAAAAAACATTTAAAATCCCTAAAACGTTGTTCAATCCCTCTGATTTTCACTTATATGATTCGTATGAATGGTTTGAATCAAAGCCCTAAAACAATTTTGAGATTAACCTACTAAATTAGGGCAAACGAAATTTGTTTTAAAATTTGGGTTTAGGGAATTGCGAAAATCAGAAAAAAAATTGTTAATTAATAGCCATAGAATGTACTACAAACCAGGCTCTGATACCATTGAAGGAATTAACAGGATTAATTTTCTAATCCTAGATCGGTGTAGGTACAATCTAAAGCATATTAATTAACAGAACATAAATGGGATGAACAGAACATGTACCTGGCATAATAGCGCTGTCCATCTCGAACAGTAGAACAGAGGGAATTTTTTCTTAGGGTTGTGTGAGAGTGGTACTACTCTCTGTCTGATAAGTTCTGTCTAGGGTTAGACTGATTAATGGGATGTCAGTCTATTTAATATCAGACGAGAGTAGGGACTTCTCAACAGGCTATGTGATTGGCCCAACCCATCATGGGCCACTCACAATATAAAAGCCCAATTATAATATTCATATATTAAATGCTATATATTAGAATAATATAGTTAATATAATAATGATATTTAATAATTGATTAATGCTAATCCAAAATAGAATATATATTATATTAAATTTCAACAAAGTGCTCTCATTATAACTAGTTAATAACCTATTGGAGATCAATTTTATTAAGATATTTTAAATTTTCTACTGTGATGACATTGTCACTTACTGTGAATTTGGAACCTCTCATGTTCTAGCAGAAATATGAAAGTCATATTCTACAAATTTAAATTGTTCATATCAGATTGAACGGTTCATATAAAAAATAATTAAAATAAAAAAATAGACCTTATAAGATATTTTTATTATTTGATCTAGACTATCCGATCTAATATAGATGATCTAAATGGAGAATATGACTCTTATATCCCTGCCAGAACATAAAAGGATCAAAATCTTCTTATTTGGTTTTTCGCCCTTGTTAGTCCCTCTACTTTAAAGTTATATTAAGTGTGTGTTTGGAAACTCAGTAGGGGAAACATGATTTGGTAAATTAGGTTTAAGTGAACGTGATTAGAGTAAACTTAAGTTTAAGTGAACAAGTTTTATGTTTGGAAAAAATATTGGACAAACGTGATTTGAAGAACTGAAACTTGGTTTGGGAAAAAACATAATGTTTAGATGTTGATTTATAAACGTGATTTCAGAATGTATAATTACTAGAAAAGGTATAAATTTTTTATTTAATTTTTTATGTATCATTATTATTTATTTTTATTTATTTAAAGAAAATTTAATTTTTTTATTTATTTGTCTTATATTACAAATTAATCAATAATGACTCATTTTTAATTAATAAATTAAAATTACTAATTAAAAAAATTAATTAATCACTAATTACTCACAATAAATTAAAGATCTCTAATTAATTAATTTTTTATTTTGCATATTAGAATAATTTTTTACATATAATAATCTTTATTTACAATTTTATTTAATATTCTAAATTTAGTATAATTTATCTTCTAATAAATTCTCTTCTTTTCAATTAAATTTTCATGCAATGATTTCATCATAAGTTGAACTAAATTTTCTTATAATCTTCCATAAAAATATAATTAAGTTTCATATACAGTCCAAATTAATTAAAGTATACTTGCATATAATTAATTAGTTAAATAGATATATATTCATGTGTAAAATAAATATACATATAAATAACTTAATTTAATTTAATTAACATATACATATATATAATTAATTTCGTATATATATGTATATATACACGAATATTCACATAATGTAGATATATATAATATAATATAAATATACATAATATAGATATGTCAATTTCGTATATATATATATATATATATACTAATTTAATTAAAATAAATTAGTTTTTCACTTGGTATATTAGTTTTAAATTAACTTTCAGTTCAGTCCCTCTTTGTCCAATCCATAAGTTTAAACTAAATTTTTGCTTAAATTTCAACATTTACCAAAAATATTTTTGTTTATATACTTAGGTGTTTGGTCAAAATTTTCCTTTTATCGTTTACTTGATTTGAACTCATATTTCACTTCATCTAAGTCTCTAGATTAAGAATATATGTTGTTTCGAAATTAAATCAACCCTAGTAAACTTCTCAATTTTTACAGTTTATTCCCTACAGTGTACTATCATAGATTTTTTATTGGTTTTTCTCTTATTTTCTTCTTGGTTTGGCTTCCGAATCAACCTAGAATTTGTTTTAACTGGATTGAAGACTAATTATATCATTTTAGACCAAAATCATGAAAGAAATGAATCAAAAATCAAGTTTTAAAATTGAAAAACTCACTTTCACGTTAAGTGTTCTGTTTTTCGGCTTCCTCCTTCTTTTATCGGTTTTGGCTGAAAAAACAGCTGAAATTTCACCCTTATGCTCACAAGAATTTCTCTTTAAATTCCCAGAAACTTTTGAACTTAAATGATTGAGTTTTGTCGTTGGTTTTTTTTTTTTTTCAAAATTTCCTTTGTTTTTACACTTAAAATAGAGCAGAATTTTCTCTTTCTTTCTTTCTCTCTTTCTCCCTCTTGGCTATGAGTGTAATGAGAATGGCGCACACACATAATGAAGACCACTTTATTTTAAACATACACTAAACACACACACACGCAAGGCAATGGTAGAATTGGATTATTGATAATAACTCATGCAAACCACGTTCAAGTTATCGGAGAAGCTTCAAATTGTCGCTGTGAATCTAACGAGGTTACAGAGCAGTAAAACTAGGTTGCAGGCTAATGTAGGTTGCATGTACGTGCTCCCAAACATCCTGAATTCCTGAAAATGCAATTAGTTTCAACAATAAATGCAAGTGATGGAAACGGAATGTGCAAGCAAACATGCTCTTAGTTGGACCAACTAAAACTTAATAAGCCATTTGTTCCCACTAACTTATTAAACAATGGGTCAACCTCGATTTAAACAAGTTGAGTTCCTCTATTTGATCAAGTATCGTATTTGATCAAATAAAACCGTTTGATTGGTATCGATAGATAAAATTTATGTGAGTCTCACGTGATTGAACCGACCTTGTTTAATCAAACAAGAAATCCTGGGGCGACTTGCACTAGGGTTTCATGTCCTTTGCTAATTTTCATGCTTTGGAATACTCTTGTATAAGGGGGTTCTTGTGTAGATTGTATATTTACGGAAATTTAGTTGAGAATTACCAAATAACTTCCTATCTGTCATTATTTGATGATTTAGTGAAGTAGCTATCATACTCCCAAGATTTTCAATTATACAGGCCCACAAACTCCTTAGGTTTTATGTTTTCTAGATTTTTTAATTGTTTTTTAGGTTTTATTAAAGTTTTTTTCATTGACTCAAAAGGGGAAAAGATTAATTTTTTAAAATTTATTAAGCATAAAAAGTAAAGCTCTCTTAAAATCAATGTTTTTAAAAATTGAACTTGAAACTTGTTGAAAAAAATAAAAAAAAATTGATTGAAAGTGGTGGGACCCATAAGAAGAAAATTTGCAATGTGAAGAAGGTTTGATTGAAGTCCCACATCGCCCAAGACACCAAATGAGAAGAGGAATGAAGGTTATATATAGAAGTCTTACCTCTTTGTAATATTTGTACCAATACAAGACACATTAGCTTGTATTTAATTCTTTCTTTCTTTATACTCTTGTTCTAGAGTGATGAGAGATGTAAGTTAAATACACGCTTGAGAGTGTGTGGGTGTATTTGGGTATCAGTTGGTATCTAGTATTGGGTA
This sequence comes from Biancaea sappan, assembly GCA_037074585.1. Lineage (NCBI taxonomy): Eukaryota > Viridiplantae > Streptophyta > Magnoliopsida > Fabales > Fabaceae > Biancaea > Biancaea sappan. The sequence continues at coordinate 12,024,895 of CM073491.1, read as the reverse complement.
CCGGGTATTTAAGAGAAGTTTCTGTGTGTTGTAAAAATTTACACATAGTGTTTTCTCTGGTTGTCTTTGACAACGGTCGTAGTTTTTTCTCTGATTTTGGAGTTTCCACGTTATTTTCTTGTGTTGTGATTGTCAGTATTGTTTCCTGTTATTTTTCTGTTTTATTTGTGCCAAGGTATTTTTCAAGAGGGAAAGGTGTTTTTTCCCAACAAGTGGTATCAAAGCTGGTTCGGTGGGATGTTAAATTCTTAGTATGCTCTTGTGGTTGCAGCTTTGTCTGATCTTCCACAATCAGAAAAGAATTGTTCCCGGTTGCTTGAAGATTGTTCTTGGTTGCTGGGTTACTGGAACGAAGTGTGGTATTGTGAAAGTGCATGTCTAGGAAAGTTCTGGCTAAGGAAAGACTAGGTACTTAAGGGTATCCATTGTGACCAACCTCTCTTTCCTGGGAACTTACCTGATGTACTATTTACAATTGTGTTCACTATTCCAGTATACAGTTACAATGTCAAATTTTTCCAGCGCGATGAGATTTGACATAGAGAAATTTGATGGGAGGATCAATTTTGGCTTGTGGCAAGTACAAGTCAAGGACGTGCTGATACAATCTGGGTTATACAAGGCGTTGAAGGAGAAGGTTTCCAGTAAGGATTCTGAAAAGAGCGGATCTAGTATGAGCGATGAAGATTGAGAGGAACTAGATTTGAGAGCAGCAAGTGCAATTCGTCTATGCCTGGCCAAGAATGTTCTTGCAAATGTGCAAGGAATATCAACAGCCAAAGAACTCTGGGAGAAACTCGAAGGGTTGTATCAGGCGAAGAGTATCTCAAATCGATTGTTACTGAAGGAGCAATTTCATACGCTTCGTATGGAAGAAGGTACAAAAATATCATATCATCTCAGTGCTCTCAATGGTATCGTATCTGAACTAGAGGCTGTCAGAGTCAAAGTTGATGATGAAGATAAAGCGTTAAGGCTCATATGGTCTCTTCCGTCTTCCTACGAGAACATGAAACACATTTTGATGTATGGGAAGGAGACTCTAAACATCGAAGAAGTTGCCAGTAAAATTATTTCTGAGGAAAGAAGGTTAAAATGTGAGGATCGCTCTATACCTTCGTCAGACTCAATGGCCGTAGCTAGAAGTGGGAGTAAAGGGAAGAAGAATATGGGTAAGAACGTGACTTGCTGGAAATGTGGACAGTATGGGCATGTAAAGAGAAATTGTCCAGGTGGAGCAGGTTCGGCAAAAGACTCCAAGGAAGATGCAAACTCTGTCTCTCTCATTGCGGGGGAGGAATTTCTCTGAAAAGTGAGAAGTTTGTATCCTCATGGCATGTCCGCGTTGCCATGGAAGAGGATGAGTTGCTACTAGCAGGTCCACAATTGCACATGGGCATTGGTTGGCATTGATGCAAGATGTGTAGTGGGATGATGTCGATGGCTGAAGAACTTCCAAGGAGAGCCAACATTGGAAGTTGCACCATAAATTTTTTCAGCAGGAATTTTTCGACATGTGCCGAGGTGAAATTCCTAGAATTGGTTAATTCTAGGTGGATATACTCTTTTATGGTGGAGTATGGTAGTTCTTGGAACTATGATTGTCGGTATAGACAATGAATCAGTAGATGTGGTTACTTTCAATCAAGGTGGAGATTTGTTGAAAAAAAATAAAAAAAAATTGATTGAAAGTGGTGGGACCCACAAGAAGAAAATTTGCAATGTGAAGAAGGTTTGATTGAAGTCCCACATCGCCCAAGACACCAAATGAGAAGAGGAATGAAGGTTATATATAGAAGTCTTGCCTCTTTGTAATATTTGTACCAATACAAGACACATTAGCTTGTATTTAATTCTTTCTTTCTTTATACTCTTGTTCTAGAGTGATGAGAGATGTAAGTTAAATACATGCTTGAGAGTGTGTGGGTGTATTTGGGTACCAGTTGATATCTAGTATTGGGTACCGGGTATTTAAGAGAAGTTTCTGTGTGTTGTAAAAATTTACACATAGTATTTTCTCTGGTTGTCTTTGACACGGTCGTGGTTTTTTCTCCGATTTTGGAGTTTCCACGTTATTTTCTTGTGTTGTGATTGTCAGTATTGTTTCCTGTTATTTTTCTGTTTTATTTGTGCCAAGGTATTTTTCAAGAGGGAAAGGTGTTTTTTCCCAACAAAACTTATATTGATTTATTCTTTAATATTGATTCATTCTTTAAAATGTTAGTAGTTGTTAATCTTCTCCAATTACTTGCCGATAATGACTTAAACTATCATCAAAACCCTAACATCATCACCAAAACTATTTTAAAAGCAGCCTACTAGGATATCATCATCGGGTTGAATTAAAATGAAACTTTGTTTGGTTTAATTAATTTAAGCTTTCATTGTTCAATGCTCCTTTGTAATACTTGAAATCTTTTGTCAATCGAGAGATTTTATGAAATAATTTGATGTGAAAGTGCTTCTGAATAGTCAATTATCATGACCCATAATGAAAAGAATTCTAAATCCCACGAGATTCAATTTCTTTGCTAAATTGCTAATGCTAACCTTTATGCTTTATCACGATTCACAAGAAAGAAAAGAGAGGCGGATTAAAACAAGAAGGCTCCACCTCGGTGTATCGTTTTTCAGCTAATTTTGAAATAAAATTTGCCGCCAAATTCGTTGCCCATCACTCAAGGCGTTTCAAAATTGAATCCAACAACAATGGAAAAGACTATGAACAGTTCAACAAACAAATAATTTCATGAAACTTCCCGGCCCTATTTCTCCTCTCCTTGTCTCACTTCGTTACTCCACTCTCTCAAAGATTCAAACTTTGTTACAGAGAACTCATAAAGGTCTCGAGCTTTGGATCAATGGGTTGCGTTTCTTCCAATCTGCTCAACCACGACGACGAGTTCGCTCAGCTACGAAGATCAGCTTTCGGCCACCACATCGTCTCCCTCACCTCCACCACCTACGGCCTCCTCTCCCTCGACCCACCTCCTTCCACCCCACCCTCTCGCTTCACCTTCGGTTCTATCTTCCCGAGCCCACTCTCCGAACCCAAGTCTCTCCGGTCCGAACCAGAGGTTATTAACTCTTGGGAGCTCATGGCAGGCCTCGACGCCGACAGTTTCCGCTTCTCTCCTCTGCCTCCATCTAAATCCTTCACCATCAAAGACCCAACCCTCGATAAAGAGAACTCCCACCCGAACCGGCTCAATCTTCCAAACGAGTCCAGAATTCTGAAGCCGTTGAGAGAGGAAATCGAGCAACCCAGTTCAATTAACCAATCGCTGGAGCAGTACGAGAGGATATGCCCGCCGAACGGGGAGAACAGAGTGGTGATCTATACGACGACGTTGAGAGGGGTACGGAAGACATTCGAGGCATGCAATGAGGTGAGAGCAGCGATAGAAGGGTTTGGGGTGGCTATATGCGAGCGAGACGTATGGATGGATAGTGGGTTTAGAGAAGAGCTGAAGGAGTTGATGAAGGGGAAGGAGACAGAGGGAGTGGTGCCTCCGAGGGTGTTCGTGAAGGGAAGGTACATCGGGGGGGCTGAAGAGGTTTTGAAGGTAGCAGAAGAAGGATCATTGGGGAAGCTTCTAGAAGGGCTGCCCAGAAAGAAAGAAGGTGGGGTTTGTGAGGGGTGTGGGAATATGAGGTTCTTGCCCTGCTTTCAGTGTCATGGAAGCTGTAGGATGAGGGTGGTGATGGTGAAGGAAGAGAAGGGTCACAAACAGGGAAGGAGCATTGTGGTGAGGTGTCCTGATTGTAATGAAAATGGGTTAGTGCTATGCCCTATCTGTTGCTGACTGCTTTCGTAAATCTGTTGTTCATAATCATACATATTATATAAGCTTGCTCTGAGTCAACAATCATGGCGACCTGTTTCATTTCACTATGAAGCTACAAAGAGTTTTCTCCTTTGTTCTTGATTTTCTGTTCAGTGTGCTGATTTCCTTCTCATTGAGACGGCAAATATAAGAAGACGTCGATCAAGTTAGCAAATTACTTAATTTATTTGAAATTGCTAACTCTGTTACGATTTAGCAGTAGTTAGTTCCCGACCATCCTGCGCAAAGCATTTGTGACTAAAATGTCCATTTGTCAATATTCAAGGTATCAAAGGATTTTGATTTGTGAAAAACGAACCCAAAAAACTTGAATGCTGAGATAAAATGTGAATCGCCTTGAGTGGGGCAAATAAACGGCATTTGCTTCTTTTACATTTTTTTTTCCTCTCCCTTTTTTTTCTTTTTCTCTAGCGATTTCTGAAGCGGTGTTAACTCCAATTTCAAGCTGAATAACTAATTACGTTTAACTTTCATTACCTGCAACTCATTAACATTAAACATTATTATGTCAAGAATGTTCTCATGAACTGTTACACAAAATGTAGACTTAGGCGTCATTGCAGGTGCTTCCTCGTAGAGATGAATGAGTGCGTTGATGTTCTAGTTAAGGTAGGTTCAAGAATTTTATTTTTATTGTGTTCTTCGGATAATCCTCAGGAGATTTTGTTGTGTTTACTTGTTGATTACATTTACACTCTAAAGTGTTCTTGACGACTATAGTCTTCTTTCTTTTTTTTTTCTTTTTCTTTTTGTTACTAAAGAAAAAAATTTAACAATGTGTCCATTGGTATATAGATCAGGAAGTGTGAATAAATTATAGTCGAACCAACATCAGGGTTGATTAGCAGGAGCACTGGTATACATGATGCTTACCTTGGTGAAATTTTAAAATTAGTGTTTGAAAAAAAAAAGGTTTTTATCCAAACTCAGATTTTATCCAAAATCAATGTCACAAAATTACTTTAAACACAAGACTAAACAAGAACAAAATACTATAAAACCTAGTTTGCAAGCTCCAAACCACAATTTGATTGGAACCAACATTGTCACAAACATGCAATAAGTATGCATGACTTGAGGTGATTGATTGTACATCCTTTGCTTGGCTAACACTCTGCTTAGCCAAGATCATGATCAAACAACTTTATTTGATCAAATAAGATATAAGCCAAATAAGCAGAGTTGGGCTTGTGGTGATTAGCTTGTAAAAGCTGTATAGACCAACAAGATATATCCATGATGTTAACACAAGGGTCATTTAAGGGGATTGAGATCCTCTCTAGCAGCTGAAGCCTCCAGCCTGTTGAAGGGGAGCCTAAATCCTTTGTTGGAAAAAATAAATAAAAAGAATGATCATTTTTTTTTTACCTGTTAGATCTAACCCTCCAGCATTCCAATCCCATTTAAAGCATTCAATTCTGTCCCAAAAAATGCTTCAAATCATCCCTCTGACCCTCGGGAAATGTTTATGTCCAATAAGTTGTTATCCTGTCTTTGGTTTACAGTGCTATATTCTTACAGAGACAACGCCACTCTTCCTTTCCTAAAATGGTCAAGTGTTAGAGTAGGACTGTGCTTTTCCGTGACCGTCAAATTTCTCAATTGCACCAAGAAAACAACGTTGTTATTGTTGATTCACAGGAACAGCAAGTTCCTCGCAAGAGACTGTTGCTTATGAGTCCCACCTCGGGAAGACAACATTACAGCTGAGTCTACATCATGGAAGCTACTCATTGCTGCGGTGATCCAAACCAAGTTTGGATGAGGGTACGCATCTTGGCCAGCCATGGTCACGCACCGTCGAAGGAATGGAGATGAAGACCGGTGAAAAAGAAGAAATTGAAGAATTGAAACATTTTCAAAGAAAAAAAAAATGACGCCAAAAGGACGTTGTTTTGACATAAATAAACGTTTGCTTGTCTCAAAGACAAGTAGATAAATAGGTTTTATAATCTAGGACTCACATGTTTACTTATTATCTCTATTCAAAAGAAATAAATAAGACTCACTTTCTCACATATGTTTTTTAACCAAAATATTACACAAATAGTAAAATATATCTCTTATATATATATATATATATATATATATATATTTTGGTTTGTTTTCCTTGTCCATACCACTCAACCAACAGACTATATATATAGTTGAGGCTCCCTCCCGTTGAAACAAAAACTGTTGGAGTAAAATAGATTAATTTCACCAACGTACACACAGAGATTAATATCACCCCAACGTGTATATATATATATATATATGTAAATACATACATGAAGAAACAGTTATCAAAGAGTTTAAATATCACCAACCCCAATGTCCATATATGTAAATAAGAGTGCATTAAGTCCCCCGTTGTAAGAATAAATGTTAAGCACGGTTTCCAAGAAATTAATGTATATAATATTTTATAATAATAATAATAATAATTCCAACAACATATATAAACCTCGCAGATGAATAGGAATGAGAAACACGGGGGAAATAAATAACACAAAAGAATTTGAGTACGTTTCTGGGACGCAATGATATTCAATAGTCCAATTCCGTCCTAAATGCAACTCTCACCAAACCCTCCAGGTTCGGAATCTGGTCCCTCATCCAGAATCTACTGGGTCTGCCAGATCACGACGTCTTGGACTTGAAGATGATGAGGGGCCTAAGAAAACAACAATAACATGCGCCATTGAGCGTGCTAGCTCCATTGTCGTTCGTGATAGCTAGAAATTAAGCTAACTATTGATGTATGCTTAACTTCGTATTCTATCATCCCTTTTTAACATGTTCGGTTGTCACTTTCCGCTCCTTATCAACCCCCTACAGCGACTGAAAATCTGTCTTCCACCCCAAAAACAACCAAAGGATATATTGAAAGGGGTTCTCACTCGATGAAGCATCACCAATAAAATGGATGTATAAAAAGGTGTCCATGCATTCGACACACAAGTTGTAACCTGTAAAAACCAGCTTGGGGTTGGAGATAATGGAAGGTCTATCCTTGCATTACTCCTTGCCACCATCAGCGGCAACATTACTTGTGCTACTAGCAGGCCTTCCACTCTCTCATTCATCGAATACAATCACCACGACCAAAAGTTTTCATTTTAATGTGGGATTCAAGAGCTCTTTTTCTGTTTATATCTCAGTCGTGGGCACTAGAAATTAATCTCAGCTTCTCAGGTTGAGTGGAAGAACGTGACTCATTTGTGCCACACTAGGCCGCTTTTAACAGTGACTGGGGAGTATCCAGGGCCAACCATCGCTGTCCATGAAGGTGACAATGTTGTAGTTAAGGTCACCAATAGCATTGATAGGAACAGTTAAATATGAAAAAGTAATAGCAAAACCATGAAAACATTATAAACCATAAAACAGTCATAACCATGAGAAAAACATGAAAAAAGAAGAGGAGACAAGCAATTTCGTTTCTGCAAATACTTTCATACTGTTCTTGATATTTCCATTCATATTTATATGAAATACAAAATAAATCACAGCCATACATGCTGTCAGAGCAGGAAATACATCCATTGTCATTAGGTGAACAGATTTCCATAAAATCTGGACTACCCCATACTTACTCAACAAAACATTACTAACTAAAGTAAGCAAAAATAATTACAACCATCAGCGAAGAAGTGTTTTAGAAAAGTTTTACAAGGCATTAGTTAACACTTCTCCTTAAAACTTTTCTTAAAAACTCCCAACTTGCTTCTTAGCTCATTAAACTTGGCAGATGGAAGTGCCTTAGTTAGAATGTCTGCCATTTGTTCTTCAGACCTGCAATACATCAATTGAACATCTCCATTCTTCTCAACTTCTCTTATAGCATGAAATTTGACATTGATATGCTTTGTTCTTCCATGTTGGATTGGATTTTTAGCAATAGAAATGGTTGAATTATTGTCACACCATAGCACAGAAGGTTCCTCTTGCATATGGTTCGAGTCTGTCAATACTTTTTTGATCCAAATAGCTTGATTTGAAGCAGTTGCTCCAGCAATATACTCAGCTTCAGCTGAAGATTGGGCAACTAGATCTTGCTTTTTGGAGTTCCATGAAAACACCCCATTTCCAAGTGATAAAACATATCCAGTTGTGCTTTTAGAATCATCAATAGATCTAGCCCAATCACTATCAACAAAGCTTTCAAGTTTTCCATCACCTTTACAGTACCAAATACCAAAATCAGCAGTACCTTTTAGATATCTTAGCACTCTTTTGCCTACACCAAAGTGTGTTAAAGGTGAATGCATGAACCTTGAAAGTAAGCTAGCAGGATACATCAAATCTGGTCTAGTTGTAGCTAAGTAAAGAAGGCTGCCAAGCAGACTTCTATATTGAGTTACATCTGCCTTTGCATCACCATCAACCTTGAAGAGCTTTTCATTTACAGCAAGTGGAGTTGAAACAAGATTACAACTCTCCAATTTAAATTTTTTTAGCAAATTGTTTGCATACCTTCTTTGTGAGAGAAAGATTCCATCATTGAATTGACGCACTTCCATTCCCAAAAAATACCTCATCACTCCAAGATCTGTCATTTCGAAAACCTGCAACATACTCTTCTTGAATTTTTCAATTTCATGAATATCATCACTTGTAACCAGTAAATCATCTACGTAAAGTGAAACTATAATTTTCTTCCCATTGCCACAATCTTTCACATAAAGAGTAGCCTCATTTTGGCTCCTTCTAAAACTATTTTCGAGAAAATGTGTGTCAATTCTGCTGTACCAGGCTCTCGGAGCCGGTTTCAACCCATAGAAGGCTTTATAAAGCCTATAAACTTTATCTTCATGGCCTGCAACAATAAAACCACTAGGCTGTTCAACATAGATTTCTTCTTCCAAAACTCCATTTTAAAAATGCTGATTTAACATCCAAATGAAAGATTTTCCATCTATATTGAGCTGATAAAGCAATAGCCAATTTGATTGTTTCATGCCTAGCAATTGGTGCAAATGTATCACCATAATCAACTCCAGCCATTTGAGAATACCCTTTCACTACAAGTCTGGCCTTGTGCTTATGAATAGAACCATCAGGATTGAACTTGGTTCTATAAACCCATTTGACACCAATCACATGCTTGTCTTTAGGCCTTTTAGTGAGTTCCCAAGTACCATTTTTGTTGATCATAGCCAGTTCCTCCTTTATTGCATGATTCCATTCTACTTGCTTTGAAGCCTCTTCAAAACAAGAAGGCTTATTCACCACAAAGCTACGTTTTTTGTAAATTTCAACCAAAGACTTGGTCTTTAGCACTGAAGAATCAGATTCTGCTATATGATTTTCACCATCATTTGTAACTTGCTTTTGGTTATTAGATGCATTGAGAATAGTTGTCAACTATGCTGACTTTATACTTTTTTGAACTTGATTATTTTCCTAATCCCAATATGCATTCTCATCAACTTGAATATCTCTGCTGATCACAATTTTTTTGACTTTATATTATACACCCTGTAGCCTTTAAAGCTTGCTGTATAGCCTAAGAAAATCCCCATTTCAGCTTTGTCATCTAGTTTGGATCTTTTAGCTTCTGCAATATGAGCATAGCAGATTGATCCAAAAATCTTCAAGTGTTTGGCAAAGGGCTTTACTCCAGTCCAAGCCTCAATTAGTGTCTTCCCTTGAACAGCTCTAGTTGGTAGCTTATTCAAGAGATACACTGTTGTATAAACAGCTTCAGCCCAGAAAATTTTCGATAGCTTCTTTTCTGCCATCAAGCATCTTGCCATTTCCATAATTGTTCTATTTTTCCTCTCTGAAACTCCATTTTCTGAGGTGAATAACTCACTTTTAATTGGTGAATAATCCCCATATCTTCACAGAACACATTAAATTTATTGGAGGTATACTCCTTGCCATTATCAGATCTCAACATTTTAATCTTGCTGCCACTTTGAGGCTCCACCATAGCTCTAAACCTTTTAAAGACATTAAAAGTTTGAGCTTTGTGTCACATCCCAGAAAAGTGTGACCGGTATGTTAGTGGATTTCCCTTCCATCGTGAATCAAAAGGCACACAATACAATAGATTTTAGCATCATACATTTCCAGATTTATGTCTATGCTGGGTCTAATGCTAAAACTAAATTCTCATTGCGCTAGCGTGCATAAATATACTGTAATATTTCCAAATTCAAACAGTGTTATGATTTTAGTTTCTTTACAACAAAACTCGCGAGTGGTATATTACAATGTCATATTCCACATAGCTCATCCACAATATCCTAGGAGGCTTATGTGATCACAGAATAACTTCTAAAGTTTACAAAATGGATACAGTGTAAGGGCCAACCCAAAAAAATATAGGGGAAATGGAGGAGATGGACTCGCTACTGTCTTAGAGAGTCATCTGCTTCAGCTACCGACTCTGAAGGTTTTAAAAAAAAAAACAGGATGAGTAATAGAATAGTCAGTGAATGGATAATATTATTTATCACAATAAATCATCATTTAATTCCATAAGGATATCAACGAATTTATAATTGCATCCATTATAAATGATATGCAGAATGTAATACATGCAGTGCGTAATACAAGTCCTGTACCAATCGAGTCGTCCACGGTACCAATGGATCGTTGCCCGCTGCCCCCTAGCCGCATCCTCCCTTATTTCTCCATAAAAAAAAATATCTCCACCCTTATAACTCCTCTGATTCTCCCGTGGGGTGCACTACCAAGAAAACATCATAATAACACTCAATTGTTACACAGGCATTTACAGAATTTCAATAAAACAACATCAGCAATAACGTCAGCCTCAAATACAAGGAACATAGATTTCTTAAAACGAACACATCGCACATAGCTTAGACTCATTCATAATTTCCTCATGATGTCTGTGATATTACAAAAGTAGATAAGATAATGTTACCTCATTCACCTCGATTTTGGTATTAACTACCTTAGTTTTTTGTAGCTAATTTATAGGGTTGCTAGAAAATAACTTCCAAAGATTTCCTAGCATACAAATAAGATGACAATTAAAGAGTATATTAGAGTTGAAACTTACAGTAAGAAGAATAGAGCGTATAGATCATCATAAGAAGGAAGTTTTACTATAGGGGTTTTACATAATTTCTTTATGGTGTTTAGCCATTAAATAGCAGCATATTCTATAGACCTTACTTTATTTACTATCTAAACTGCTAGCCATTTTACAGAATTATTCAATTGGTATACTGCTCAACATTACTACTCTAAAGTGCAGAAAATACAATAGTTCAAGACATAGTATATCTATCTCAGAAGTAATTTAACCTAAAACTCTTTCTCTTCTTCCTCTCCATCCTTTATATGAAGAAAGACTTCTAAAAGCCTCATAATTCAAGAATTATAGCATACTAAACCAGAATTTTTACATCTTCTTGCCTAGGGTTTTAGCTAAGGAGAAGAAGAATTGAAGGGAAGAAAGATGAATTTTAATTAGTTCAAGCTTACTTACCTTGTGTCTTCTACTAAAATTAGAAGAAACTTAGATGAATCTTCAGTTGCTAAAAGGACCCAGCATGAACAGGGAAGAAGAAAACCAGAAGAAAATTGAAAAGAACATGTCCAGTTTTGGTATTTATAGGCTTTTCGCGACTTGATGCCTAGGCACCCTGTATAGCGTCTGGGGCACCATGTTCAAAATTCAGACAGAGAGTTTGGGGGTTGGCGCCTGAGGCACCCTACGTGGCGCCTTAAGGTGCTGGAGCCTAAGGAGCCCTGTATGGTGCCTGAGCGCCAGCCACCTGATTTGCTTCCCTAAGAATTACTTTGATTCCTAACATAATCCTGTATAACTATTTGACTCAGATGGTAATAACTCAGTCTTAAGAATCTTAAATTAAGATGTTTTAATCCGATTATGAAAGCATGAAAATTCACACATGGAAATATTACAATTCAACAGTTAACACATTGCAAAAGTCTTATACTCTAAAGGGCAAAAATATTACCCTTTGCTTGACAAAAAATACACCCATGTCATTCTGGTCATACCATCAATAAACAAAATAAAATACTTATTCTGGTTTAGAGATGGTAAACTCATAGGACCGCACAAGTCATTGTGAATAAGCTCTAATTTGTTCTTTGCCCTTGTAACATTAGCTGATGAAAAATGCTTTCTATACATTTTTCCCAATTGACAAGCATCACATAAATCATCAATGCAACTTATTGCAGGCATGTCTCTGACCATATTATGAGATTGCAGAAATTTCAATGCATCCACATTGAAGTGACCATATCTTTTGTGCCATAGTGTAGAATCATCATGTTTGGAAACAAGTGCTGATTCATTCACTTGATTCAAACTAATTGGAAAGCTATTATCACACATTTTAACTTTAACAACTTCTAAATCATTTGAATCTAGTATGATACAGCCACCATTTTTAAATGAAAGTGAATATCCTCTTTTCATTAATTGTGCAACACTTAGTAAATTCTGGTTTAAGTCAGGAATTTGTAAAACATCATGAATTAATTTAGGACCTTTGCTGGTGTAAACAGAAATTGTACCTCTTCCTTCAGCTTGAACAATTTCTCTATTTCCAAGCTTCACTTTGGTTCTGACAGCTGTGTCCAAAGAAGTTAAGAGACTTGAGTCCCTTGCCATGTGGCTTGTGCACCCACTGTCCATATACCATACATCTTTTGAAGCTGAAAAACTTGCTTGAGTAGCCATAAACAAGTGATCTTCAGTTTAGGGTTGCTCATAAGTGAAGTTGACTTGATGTAAAGGTTGTGGTTGCGATTGGTTTTGCTTAAGTCTGCAATACCTCTCTCTATGTCCCCACTTCTTGCAATGGTTGCACTGAATTTGAGGCTTCCCCTTATACCAACAATCTTTTGATGTGTGGTTTGTTCTTTTGCAAGTTAGTCAAGGAGGGAACTTGTCCTTTGCTGCAGATTCACTTTGAACTCCCATCCACTTTATTTTTTCCTTTTTGATCACTTCCTTTTTTGTAATTCTGCTTCTTTTGATCTTTCTGAGCAGATTGCTTTCCCTTGTGTCTAGCTTGAAAAGCACCTTTAGTTACATCATCCATTCTCATGGACATTCTTTGTTCATGAGCTTGCAATTTACTTACCATCTCAGAAATAGTTAATTTCTTGAGATCACATGACTCCTCAATGGCAGCAACTTTGGCTTCAAATTTTTCGGGTAAGCTGATCAACATCTTTTCCACTACTTTTCAATCTTGCACAATGTCACCATACAACCTCATTTGGTTCACCAAATGTGACAGCTTTGAAGAATACTCCTTAATAAATTCATTTTCTTTCATTTTCAGCATTTCAAACTCTCTCTTAAGAGTCAATAGCTTGATGGACCTTACCCTTTCATCCCCAGCATACATTTCATTTAGCTCATCCCATATTTGCTTGGCTATTTCCAGATGCATAATGCTTGTAAACACATCATCTGTCAAGGATGAATGTAGAAAGGTAACAACTTTCTCCCTTTTCATAGTCTTCTCCTTATGTTGCTTTATTTGAGCTATTGTAGGATTAGCTCTCAATGGTGGAACTTGTTTATCTTGATCTACATGCTCCCATAAACCAAAGAAATTCAAACATGCTCTCATTTTAACAACCCATATGTGATAATTTTCCCCTGAAAATTGAGGAACAATAGACACAACATTGCTTCATGAGGCCATTTGATCACTCATCAGTGTTTAATCTCTCAAATGGTTTTTTTTTAAATCAGACCCACAACCTATAAGAACACAGCTTTGATAACACTGTTAAATATGAAAAAGTAATAGCAAAACCATGAAAACATTATAAACCATAAAACAGAGCCATAACCATGAGAAAAACATGAAAAAAGAAGAGGAGACAAGCTAATTTCATTTCCGCAAATACTTTCATATTGTTCTTGATATTTTCCATTCATATTTATATGAAATACAAAATAAATCACAGCCATACATGCTGTTAGAGTAGGAAATACATCCATTGTCATTAGGTGAACAGATTTCCATAAAATATGGACAACCCCATACCTACTCAACAAAACATTGCTAACTAAAGTAAGCAAAAATAATTACAACCATCAGCGAAGAAGTGTTTTAGAAAAGTTTTACAAGGCATTTGTTAACAGGAACACTACTATTCACTGGTAATTAAGGTTTTGTTACTTTTGTACTTTGTAGTTTGTAGTAGTACTATATAAGTACCATCGTGCGATTTCTGTTTAATATTTCCACACAAATGGCATGGATCCTTCATTAATAATTAGTAGGATAAATTGGATATAGAATAGAATAATGTGATTGTGGTTATTCACATGCATGGAATTAGGCAATTAAGAACAGCATGGGCAGATGGTCCAGCATACATCACACAGTGTCCTATAATGGGAGGGTCCTCCTACACTTACAATTTCACTGTGCTGAATCAAAGAGGCACCCTCCTATGGCATGCACATTATTCTTGGCAAAGAGCCTCAGTACATGGTGCCTTTGTTATTTACCCTGTATGCCCTTCCCTTCTCTACTCTAATTCAGGCCCAAGTCCCCATTATTTTAGGTAATCTACTATTTTTTTCTTGGAAGGGGGTGGAGACTAAGTTTGATAGAATCTCCTTTAATTTAGGGGCTTGTGTAATATAATCTCCCAGCTCTAAAACTTAATTATCACTTCCCTAGACTCACACATTCATGCAACTTGACTTTTCCTTGAGCATATCCATCCAGAATCCTAATGGAGTAGGACTGAATATTTGGATTATTCAGAGACATGGATTATTCAAGCTTGGGGAAGGGGATGGAATGCCTATTTATGTGCCTTGTGTCTTCATGCATGACAAAGAGGAAAAATGGGAAGACTAGGGCTTCCTTTTTTTGAAAGGAAATACTTTTGCTCATTGAACAATGCTCAGATGTCATGTCGGTTATTTGGAGATGACATGACATGATATAATCTAATTTGTAACTGTGACAGGTTAAACTTGTACCAGATTGTACAATTAATCATAGGACTCTTTGCAGGCTAAGTCTGTGTGCGCTCTTGGCAACAGGTGAATGGTGAAATGTGGATGCAGACATGATGGCAAGCGAAATGATGAAGTATGGAGGCGGGCCAAATAGCTCAGATGCTTACACCATAAATGGTTTGCCAGGAACTCTATCCTTGTTCTAATAATGGTACTTAATTTCGTAACTTCTCAACAATATCATTAAAAGGAAAAAGAAAAAAAAAACCAGGTTTGAGAATGGCCTTACATTTTTTTTTGTTGTTGTTTTTTTAAACTGTACAGATACTTTCACCTACACTGTTGAACATGGTAAAACCTACTTAGAATCATCAATGCAGCTCTGAATCAAGAACTCTGCTTTGCCATCGCTAACCACAGCTTGACCTTCGTTGGGGTTGACGCAACTTACACAAAACCATTTACAACAACAGCAATCATGGTTGCCCCTGGCTAGACCACCAATGTTCTGCTCACTGCTAATCAAATTCCTAATCCTTCAGGCCTCTTTGTTATGTCAGCCAGGCCTTATCTCACCTCTGTTTTCCCCTTTGATAATTCAACCACCATTGGTTTCTTGAGGTACAAAATGACAAAGACTCTGAAAAGCAAGTCCTCGTATGTTCCTACTAATCTTGCTAATCACAACCTTCCCAAACTGGAAAACACAAATTTTGCGACAGGGTTCTTGCATAAGCTCAGAAGCCTTGCATCTCCTCAATTTCCTTGTAAGGTACCTAAACGCATTGACAAGCGAGTCATAATAACTTAAGCCTTAACCTTCAGGATTGTCCTCCAAACAAGACCTGCAAGGGATTGAATAACATGAGTTTTTATGCTTCAATGAATAACCAGTCCTTTGTGAGGCCTTCTGTGTCATTATTAGAATCTCACTACAAGAAACTGAACACCACTGAATACTCCTTTGACTTCCCAGAGAAGCCTCCAAGAGTTTTTAACTACACTGGAGTGGACCCATTGAAAGAAAACATGAACACAGAGTTTGGAAAGAAGGTTCTAGCACTGCCATACGGCACAAATCTTGAGGTTGTGCTTCAGGATACAAATTTCCTCAATGTGGAGAACGTCCAATTCATGTTCATGGGCACAACTTCTTCATTGTTGGGCAGGGGTTCGGGAACTACAACGTTAAAAAGGACACACAGAATTATAACCTTGTGGATCCACCAGAGAGAAATACAGTGGCAGTTCCTTCAGGGGGATGGGCTGCAATTCGGCTAAAGGCAGATAATCCAGGAGTGTGGTTCATACACTGTCGTCTCGAGGAACATACATCGTGGGGTCTTGCCATGGCTTTCATCGTGAAAGATGGTCCTACAGAATCTAAGTGCTTGCTTCCTCCCCCACCAGATCTTCCTTCTTGTTGAGTCTCCATACAGCTAAAAATCTCAATCATCAGTTTTTTATTTTATAGAATAGTATGTCTTCATAAACTGATGGCAATCTTAGTGTTTGACGCAGAAGATTTGTAAACTTGGGGGAACTTATTTTGGTCATATATATACCGACATTGTCGTAATCATGATAATCTAATCTAGACTTTATTTCAATTATCTGCGTTTTATATTTAATTTGGGTTTTCTGAACTCAAAATAGACGGCCTAAATCTACTATTTTGGTAAAAAATGGATCTAAACTATTATTTTTTAAAAATGGATTGTCTCATTTTTTGGCAGGAAGATGAGACTAGAGTATATTTTGCAATTAGGGCTACATATATATATATATATATATATATACATATATATATATATATATATATATATATATATATATATATATATATATATATATATATATATATATATATATATATATATATATATAAAGGAACCATCCATATCAAATAAATGAATTTAAAAGCATTATGAGCCATAATTGTAAAATCGGACCGGACAGTTGGTTCCACCGGTCAGATCAGGAATCGGAGGATGATTTGGTCCGGTCCAACTAAAAAATTGGCTGAGGGTTGAACCGGCCGGTTGGATGGTTGAACCGGTTTTGTCTTTTTTTTGTAGTTTTTTTGGGGAATTTTTTTTTTTTTGCTATTGTCTATGGTTGTATGAGACAGACAAAAGTTAATCTTGTAACTATCAACTATGTCATTGTTCAGATAAGCAAATAAAAAGAAACAAAAATGTAATCTAAAAAAGAAGAAAAACTAAGCAATGTGGGGACTTGACTCATTCTTTTGAAATATAAAGGATTTTACAAAGTTATTTTCACAAAAAAACTTAGCTTGAAATTGTGGATATTATAAGTTGTGATGAATTATCAATTATGGATTAATTTATTTTTTTTCCTTCACTTATTGTTATGAATTATCAATTATATTAAGTATTTTGATATTTTAAATTATATATATATATATATATATATTTTATATTTAAAATTATGTATATTTTTAATATTTTTTAATTATCACCGGTTCGACTACAGTCCAACTACTGAATTTAAAAGCATTATGAGCCATAATTGTAAAATCGGACCGGACAGTTGGTTCCACCGGTCAGATCAGGAATCGGAGGATGATTTGGTCCGGTCCAACTAAAAAAATTGGCTGAGGGTTGAACCGGCCGGTTGGATGGTTGAACCGGTTTTGTCTTTTTTTTGTAGTTTTTTTGGGGAATTTTTTTTTTTTTTGCTATTGTCTATGGTTGTATGAGACAGACAAAAGTTAATCTTGTAACTATCAACTATGTCATTGTTCAGATAAGCAAATAAAAAGAAACAAAAATGTAATCTAAAAAAGAAGAAAAACTAAGCAATGTGGGGACTTGACTCATTCTTTTGAAATATAAAGGATTTTACAAAGTTATTTTCACAAAAAAACTTAGCTTGAAATTGTGGATATTATAAGTTGTGATGAATTATCAATTATGGATTAATTTATTTTTTTTCCTTCACTTATTGTTATGAATTATCAATTATATTAAGTATTTTGATATTTTAAATTATATATATATATATATATATATATATATATTTTTTTTTATATTTAAAATTATGTATATTTTTAATATTTTTTAATTATCACCGGTTCGACTACGGTCCAATTACTGAATTTTGAACCGGTGACTCTACCGGTTTAATGACCGGTTCGATTTTAAAAATCATGGTTATGAGATGAAAAAAAATAAATGATCTATATCACAAAATGAACTTTCATTTTTTAGAAAAGAAGATAAATCATTTTTTTTTTCTTTTTTTTTTCAAACAGATTCTGGTATTAATGAGGAGGAGGAAAAATGATAGTACGGAACTAGAATGTAATTAGCTAAAATTTGCAATAACTAAGCCATGGTTTCAGAAAGCAACAAAGCTTACGATTAATCAACTTCCTCCGATTTAGGAAAATAGCATGCTTAGTACATAAGGTACAGCCAGAGAGAGGGACAAATTCTTCTGATAATATTATTTCAGCCCCACATTCTGAAGTCTTAATCCAAAGGCTACCCTTCAGCTTAGGAAAGAGCTTTAAATCAACGCTTGGTGAACCTATTCTCGTATCATATGCAATCATTCACAGAATTAGACACGAAGGACACATACATACACACTGTGGACCAAACTCTATTGCTTTTGCTTAAGAAAGACACATGCTTTTATGTTTATATATTAAAAAAAAAAAGCTTTCTTTAAATGAGAAATAAATTTTTATATTCCATTAATTGGAACACCTGGATCCCATACGCAGTAAAGGGGTTGTTTTCTTTCTCTTTTTGGAGGAGAATATATTATGCAGTAAAGGGGCTCACATGACAAAACCAAAACCACTAGCTATTTGATGAGAGAGAGTTTCATAATGAGAAAGAGAGTATGGCAAGTCTCGTTGGCAGCTTTAGACTGGAAGCGTGCTATTCTTCTTGCAGATCCCACCTCAAAGCCTTCTGAGGGATTAAAAACCAATACTTCACTAGGATCACTCTGGATTTTGCATATAGATCCTTATGCTATAGGATTTTGCAAGAAATGCCTTGTAGTTATTGGTTGTGGCTATACCTTCTTCTCCAGAGCTTAGATTATAATTTACTGGTTGTGCGGACACTCTTATATGCATTAAAGCAAGACAGTCACAACTTTGATTTTTCCAAACAAAGAATGAGCAGTGTTATGGACAAGAGTAAGTTAAAATCCAATTCAGAAATTAAAGAACCTAACTAAAAGTAGGTAATAAGGCTCTGTGATATGCTTCCACAACTTTATTCCAAGACATGTGCTAGAGGACAAGGAGGAGGAGGATAATAAAGGGATCGTTTTCTGTATTTAAAGAGTGAAAATGCCTTTTGCTTCGGCTTTAGAGTTAGGAATTTATACCCCTTTTTACTCTGCAAAATCCTCTAATGCCAATCAACTAACCACTATTAAACCATTTTGAATCCCAATAAAATCTGTCCAATCAAGTGAATGAACCCCTACCCCATCTATCATTATGCACACACAATTGACATGTATGGAAATGTATTCTATACAACGTTCGTTGGCCATACATTCATTTATACAATCTTGAATATGTCACAACAAGAATGACGGTTTTGATCCTTACAAATAAAAGCACCATTTATATAGAATCACACTAGTTTTCATCATTGTGATTTCACTTAATTTGATTTATATAACTTAACATTCTGTAATTACATTTTTATCATTGTTTAATCCTACTCGCATAATAAATCATATATGATGCCTTTTAAGTTATAGTTCATATCAATTAGTTTATACTGGTAACATATAATATGTCACACAATTGAGTATACAAATCCACACCCTTAACCAAAGTTGCTTCTTCCAGGAATGATTTGGTCATTATACAGTTTGGTAATCCCCACTTATAACCTTACAGAAAGAGCCATAGCATAACATTCCAAACTTGGTCAGTCCCTCTAGCTTTGAATATAGATCGCTTACTTGGCGTAAAAGTTAAATAGGTTGCTTGACGTGCAATAATTATTGGATCTAAGTAATCAACGGTCATCGTTCACATCATCGATCTCTCTCCACACAATCCAACGATTTATATAGCTTGTTTGTGTGAGTACACGATGACAGCTGATCATCTAGATTCAACGGTCATCACACGGTGATATGGAGACTCAAGCTTTTGTTCTTTTATTTTATTTTAATAATTAATATTTGAAAATTTACTGAATTATAAAAAGTGTAAATCTCTCTAGTTTCTCTTCCCACACAGTAATCACAACTTAAACTTTTGCCCTTCATTTTCTCTCCCTTTGCTTCCCAACCAACACTCCCTCCACCCCACCATGCCCCTATCTATCAATATTCCCTTCCCTTCCATGTGGACCACCTTTCTCTCCCGTCATTCTCGTTCCCTTCTCATTCCTCTTCCTCTTCACCAAAACCAAAACTTGCTTACCCTCCTCTTAACCAAACATGCCTTTGCCTCTGTCTCCTCGATACCCATCCTTCAATGCACCTCTTTTCTTTCTGTTCTTTTTCTTCCTCTGCTTTCTGGGTCTGTCTAACCCAGACGCAGCTGCGGTTCAGCCAATTTTCCCCTACTCATCTCCCCCATCAACAATCCCTGCATTCCCCGAACAGTCCCATGTAGCCGGATGCTCTCTCAACCTCTCAGACGACCTCTTCCATGGGGTAAAGTCTGCATGTGCCGCACCCAAAGAGGGTTTGGGTGCAGTTGGGGACCTCCACCGGAGCCGGTGCTGTCCGGTGCTCGCGGCTTGGCTCTACTCCGCCTACTCTGCCACTGCCCTTTCTTCACCAACTCTCACCACATCATCATACGAGACACCGTTGCTGCCGGCTGATCCACAAACCTGTGTGAACGGCTTGGGAAAGGCTCTGAAAGCCAGAGGAATCGAGCTGATTCAACCCAATGAGACTTGTGATGTGGTGTATTGCTATTGTCGCATTCGACTTCACCCCCTCAGTTGCCCTGAGGCGTTTTCGGTCTCACGTAATGGGAAGCTTGTTGGGAATAAGAAGGTAAGGAGATTAGAGAGAAATTGCTTGAGTAGCAGCACCAATGTCAATAAGTTTCCAGGTCTTGGCGGGTGCTCTAAGTGCTTAAACACTCTCGATTCAGTGAGTTCTTCTGCTTCATTGATTTCATGTTCTTTGCCATAGCGTTGCGTAGTATGTTGCCGTTTCGAATTTGATGCATGTTATTGAAAATTGAAGAGGCTTCGTCTTCCTCTTCTTGAAGCTTGGTAATTGGGAAAGTCATCCTTTGCTTTCCTTCATTTGCGGGTGATGCTAACTTTCTGAGTTTTGGCGCAATCCTTACGCGCCTCAAGAGCCTGTGCAGTTCACAAACGTAAACAGAGGCAATTATGCTTCCCTAGGAATTGACTGAGTCAACTCAATAAAATTTCCAGAAACCATTCACCCACTGGAAAATTAGTGAAAAACACTTAGCCCCACAAACACATGTATGGAAACTGATTAAACACATGCAATGTCGCTATTCTGGTCCCTATGAATCAAGTAAAATATTTAGATTCTAGGTATTAAGGCATTGGTGTTAGCAGTCCTTTTAGCTAGTTCTGTCTTTCCTTTCGATAGTATCTGTAGCAAATATATCTTCATGTGTAAAACAAGCTAAATTTTTCATCCTGACAAATAAGGTTAGCTGTTAACTAATGGCTTGAAGTAAAATCAAAATTGCACATTTAATCTCAAATCTGTAACTTCTTTTGGATTTGTCGTTCATTTTTATAATTCAGAATCACTGGCTTCTATACAGGGATTCTAAATGTTGTTTGCATTTGAAGATATTACTCTGTCACGTTGCATCACTAGTAAATAAACGAATAATGCCAACAGTGCTTGGCCTTGGATGGAGCATTGACTATTAGACATTTATGAGTGAAAGTTACTCCAGCAAAGATGTTTTTCAACAAACTTCACTGTACCAAACTCCTTAATGCTCTCAATCATGAATCACTTGTGTTGGATGTTGTGATTAAAATATTTACTTTTTACACAGCTAACCAAGAAGACGTCAAATTCAAGCAAACCAGAGGACAGGACCACCAGGATCCACAACAAAGATTGTGAGCTCATGGGCCTGACATGGCTTCTGGCTAAGAACCGAACAGCTTATATTCACACAGTTTCTGGGGTTCTTCGTGCTTTGATGTTGAGCTCTGATGGCTCTCACCCACAGTCCTGCACTCTGAACAGAGATGGAATGCCTATGGCCGTTGATTCCTCTCAGATCTCTGATCCCTCTTCATCCATCAACATCCAACCAACCGTTTTTCTATGTTTGTTTTTCTATTTTCTGCTACACGTGCATCTTACAGAGCAACAAGACACTGATCTGGGCTATCAGATTTTGTACATCTGAATGTCTGTTTTGGACCTTTTGGAGCTTCATGTGTCTATGATAGTTTACGCGACTTAAAATTGTAATTTTTTTTTTCTAGTTGTGAAATATAAAAAAGTGAGGCGTTTCATACGAATATTTTGAGGTGTTATTTTGGTGGGATATGCTAAACAATCAGGATTATGGTCTCGTGTTGGTAGTTTTGAGTAATCTGCATGAGGTGCTAGATTTTAACTTACCTGTCCTCATTGGACCAAAAATATTGTACCCGGCTTCTTAAAGTAAATTATTGAATCGATACATCAAAAATTAAACGTTGTAATTTAATCTTTAAAAAATTATAATTTTCTCATTTAGCTATTTTTGTTATTAAATTGCTAAATTTTTTGTTATTAAATATCAATTTTTTAATTATTAAAAGTTATTTTCATAGATGAAGAAATGAAATTGAGTTAGTTTTTTTAAAGATTAAATTGAGATAATTGATATATTTTGAATACTAAACTAGTAATTTATTCTTATTCTTAAGACAATGATATTTCACAAGTTCAAATTTTCATTAAAGTGTATGGCACACATAGGTTTGGACTTATGACACACTTGAATGGTTTATCATCGACGATAATCTAATTAGATACCAATCGACCGGTTAATTTTTGGATAATAAATTAATCTTAGATAGAGAATAATCAATCGATCGATAAGAGTCAACCAGTCAACTAATTAGCTTCTACCTAACAATGAGAAGTTTTGTAATGATTTGCTATTTTTCCCACTTGATTCCCTACCTATGAGTAATGGCTAACAAGAACATTTTTTTTAAGTGTAGATCACAACTCAGTAAAATATAATTCCTTGAGAAATTGATCGTGAAGCTTAAATCAATCACTAAAGGTTTTAGTAAATCACACATGGAAGTATGCTTAGCACAAGCGAGTCAAAACTATTGATTAAACAATTGCCAATATGATATCTAAGCCAAGAGTACCACCCCACTTTCATATAAAAACGAGTTAATCGACAATTATTGAATTTTATTGAACCAAACAACAAAAAGGAAAAAAAAAAAAGCAACAATGATTGAACTTTTGCAGGAGTCTTGTGAAGGTTTTCTCTTCTTTACAAGTACTAACTTCGAATTTTTGGTCAAATTTTTTATGTTTTGCAATCTTGTTCAATCTACATTAAAGGCATTTTGAAAGGAGAGTGTAGAGGGATTAATCTTTAGAAGGGGTAGAGGTGTGCGTATACATGTATAAATAATCCTTGTAATTTCCGTAGTTACATTCAAAATTCAGCCCCACATCTCTCTTCTTTTATCTTTCTCCGTAGTTAGAAGCGAGAAATTGGACACATCTCTCTTTTTATCTTTTTCCTATTGCGGGGTGTAGTTACCAACGAGAATCTCAATACAAAAAGGTTTTTTTTTTAATTGATTTTGGATTGTAAGTTTTCAAAGTTTTGAAAGAATACTATAGAGATTGTAGCATCTAAGGCTCTAGAATCTCTTCTGGAGAAAAAAGAAAGAAAGAAGGAACTTAATAAATAGATTACATATATTAATTATCATAATTTTGAAATTTATAAAACCTTGTTTTTGGACCTGGCAACAAATCCAGTTTGGATTAATTAATTTGAATGGGCTACAAGCAAATAACATTGTCAAATGGCCCAACCCCGTTTCATTGATGAACAAGCCAATTTCATTATGTCCAAATTCGCTTGCTGTGGCCAGTGAGTCAATTTTTTTTTATTTCATATTTAATTATATAAATTTTAAATATTTTGTAAAAAGATTTCAATCATTTTTATTAAATTCAAGCATGGCCTCATTATTTGAAGGGCAGTGATAAGGAGAGGTCGACCCCTCCCTCTCATCAGCACGTATTGAAATACGTGTTGGTCAAATTTTTTTTTTTAAAAGAAGCACTAGCCAAAAATATTGTGAGGAGTAGAGGTCGACCTTTAAGAAAGTCGACGTCCCCTTATCATATCCCTTATTTGAATAGAATATGAATTACAATGATATCATTGATAACTCTATTTCATAGAGTTATTTAACTACAATTTTTATTAATAAATTGAGAAAAATAAAGGTTTCAGGTCCTTTTTGTAAATTAATTTAGCCTTTTTGTTTGTTAAGTTTAATTTTATAAGGAGTTAGCTTTTCTTTAAGATTTGTCTTAGTATTTATAATTTATTGTTGTTATTTAGTTTAATTTATGATTTATAATTTAGTTTATATTAGGATTTATTTTGGTTAGTTTCTCTTAGGATTTAATTTAGGATTAAGATGTGTTAGAGTTATTTTTAAATTTTTTTAATTTATTTTGATTGATTATTTTTGTTTTCAGGGACATTAAATGAAAAGAAAAGATGGGAAAAGCCTAAAAACTCTGATACAAAAAGCCTACAATGCAATGCCAAGGCATTCCAATTGGATGTTGTACCGTCAGAAATTAAGGAAAGGGTGAAATCTCCATTTTAGAAAACCCTACATCATTAATTTGCGAAAATTGTATTTGAAAAAAGAGGGGAACACGCAGCACAAGTGCTAGAGAACACGAAGAAGGCTAGGCATAAGAGTTCTTCATCTTTTCTTTATCTTTCAACATCTTTCCAATTTCTATGTCAATTTTTCTACTTTTTGTGATTATGGATGCTTTCTTTGCCATGAGTGGCCAAATACTTTTTGTTAGGCGGAAGATATAGCTTCTCTTGAATTATATAGATTGAATTATTAGGATAATCTAAGTTTCTTTTTCTTCTTGAGTAACTATTTCTGTGTCTAATATTTTCTTAATTTGGCCGTTTGGGATTTGAATTAGTGTTTATGTAGGGAATTAGGAAATTCATACATGAATATATGCTATTGAAATAATTGCCATTGGTTAATTTGGTCTGGGAATAGATAAATTTCTTGTGTAATTTGTAATCCCCTGATTGTATTTTTGTTGCCTTTCTAGTAAAATTAATTTATTTGTTTCCTTTCTTGTTGCTTCATTTGAATTTCTTTTTTTTTACCTTTTTAATTTTAATTTGTAGCTTTGTTTTAATTTTCAGATGTTTTTGTAGGGTTGACTTTCAGTAATTGATGGGCTAATGAGGTGAAATAAAAAGGAAGATCCTGTTGCAAAAAGAAAGACTCTCTGCAGAGTTTTTTGCTGAAAGCTAAGTTTTCTCCGCTATTAGCGATGATGAACAGTACCGGTAAATTTAGGGGTTCAAATACTTTTTTGTAAATTTTGGAAAGAAGATTCTGAGTTTGGAAAAGAAAAAGGCACCACTCTTGACCTCGAATCAAGGAAGCTTGTCTTTGGAGTATCATTGGAGCCAATTTTTCATCCTCCAACCTCGGACTTATGGATTTATCTCTATCTTTTGTTGTTGTGACAATGAGTGGCTAATTTTCCATTCTAAGGTTGCTATGAACTGTGGTTTTGAATAAGACTTGTTGTTTCTCTATACTTTTGTGAATATCGACTTTGTTTTATAATTGTTTTCATTCAATGATTAATGCTTTCCATAATCTTGATCAAATTGTAAATTGATTTGTGATTTCGCTTGGCTTGAGAGAGAAATTGGACCGATGAATGAAAAGTATAAGTTATGAACCTTAGATGTTTAAGGGAATTGATTTACTAACGATATAGAGATGTAATCGATAGCCTCATATAATCAATCATAGGCTTGGTTTAAAATTGAACCTAATACTCATAAGAAATTATAGAGAAATTAGGTTAACTTAGTTAAGGTTTGAGAGAATCATTCTAGGTAATGGTAAGCCTTAGATTCTTTTATATGTTGGTGAAAGTAAGAGTGGGGTAGAACAACAATTCTTAAGAAGAACGAAGAAGATTAGCAATTCTAGGCCTTTTTAATCAGTAAATTTCCTTATCACTTTTGTTATTGCATTCTTTTACATTAACTATTCTTTAAGTTTTATTTTATTATTTAAATTTCATTCTATCAATTGTTTAGTCTAAATAGTATATTTTAGTTTCCTGAATACTTGGCAATTCAGTCTCTGTAGGACGATACTCATACTCATTATTTATTACTTGTGTGATCGGTATACTTGTCGTGTCATCAATAGAATTCAACCATCAAAATAGAAGTTGAAAACTTAGATTAAAATGGAAATTCAAACCATAGTTTGATATGTTAGTGAAATCAGATCCCTAACACCATTATAAATGTTAATTTCTTAATATTTGCTTTAGTCTATTTGTGTTAATTTTTGCTAAGCATCAGTATTATAATTAGTTGTTAGTACTTTATTTTAGTTTAGTTTTATTCATCTAGATAGTTTATGAATACTGAAACTAGTACTTGACTCCCATAATTCTCATAGGATGATACTCTACTCATTCTCTATATTACTTGTTAATATGCTTGCCAAGGATTTTCAACCAACAATCATATAATTTATTTTTGAAAATTTAATTATATTAAGTTAACCACTTTTAACATTATTATAACATATTTTTAATTTTATTAAATATTATAATATTATTTGATGTAAATTTTAAATTTCTATATTTATTTGAAAAATTACAAATTTTTCATACCCAAGATTATTTATTAAATATAATACTGTGAAATATGAAATAGGATAAAATAAACTAGGTTTATATATAAAAATAAATTAGATTTTAAAAAACGAGGCAACCCACAGGGCATCGGGAAAGCTTGTTTAGATTTTTTTTTTACCTAGTCTAATTTAAAAAGACCAAGCTCGCTCTAAATGCAACTGGGCCGAGTTTGCCCGACGAGTCTAGGCTCATTTTGCCACTACTACAAGTGATCTAGTAAAAAAAAATACCTTATCAACTCGCAACCCTCTTTTTTTTTTTGGCACTTAAATGCATTACGTGAAAGTGAAATCAAAATAAGTCTTGGGAGGAGTAGAACCCTACTATAGATAGAGAGATATATCCTTAATCATCATATATGGAACTTCCTATTACTTAATATGTGCAAAAAATTATATATATATATATATATATATATATATATATATATACCATTGGTCCAAAAATATACTTTATATCTTTAACGTTTACAATAAGTTTTATTTATGCCTTTAACGTTTATTTTTGGTCAAATATGTCTCATATGTTTCATTTTTTTTTGCAAATATGTTTTTTTAACACCATCAAAGAAACTAACAGAAAACGCTAACTAGGCTACCACGTGGCAAAAATCATCGGCCACGTCACTTGCCATGTGGACTCATTATCTAAAATTACAAAATACCATTAATAATAATTAAAAAAAGAGAATTCTCTCTTTGATGCTCTCTCACACACACACACACACACACACACACACAATCTCCTTCTCACAGTTCTTAGTCTCTTTCCTTTGCTCTCAGTTCTCTCTGTCACTCGAGTTTTTGAATCTCTCTCTAAAACAGTCGAGCTCCCTCTCTCGGTCCTTTGTTCTTAACTCTCTTGGTTTTCTCTTTTTTCCTTGCATTCTCTCATTTTCTCTTTGTGTTTTCGGTTTGTGAATCTTATGAACCAAAATGAGATATTACTGAGTTGATAACCAAAATTAATTTTAAGTTCAACTTACCACTATCAAAATAGTTCTCTAGTATCTTTTGCTTACTTTTGTGTTTCTCCCCTAGAATATCAGGTTCACTAAGGACAGGAGATTTGTTCACATTGCTTAAGCTTACTTTTAATTGATGACTGGAAGTTTTTCTTTATTGAAGATCGATGACAACTGAGAAAGGCCATCTTTACTTGCTGAATCTGATATTTCTTTCACAATTTTTTTCCTTCCAATCAGGCATTGAATACAAACTACGATTTA
Source organism: Biancaea sappan (assembly GCA_037074585.1). Lineage (NCBI taxonomy): Eukaryota > Viridiplantae > Streptophyta > Magnoliopsida > Fabales > Fabaceae > Biancaea > Biancaea sappan. Next base: position 11,996,913 of record CM073491.1, on the reverse strand, counting down.
GATGGTATTGGTTGGGATGTTTGGTTGTTGATGAAGTTCTTCTTACCAGAACAATTCCATATATGCCTTGGCCTTTAGGCAGAGGACCTTGGAATAATGCAATAAGAGTTTTTGTAGTTTTATCCACACTAACACTACATTGACTCATCTTAGGCCTGGACAATTATGCATATTGTTAGAGATTGAACAAGAAACACTATGCTTAACCTAGTATATTATGAACCAATCCAACATAATCAGCATAAATAGTTCTCACTACATGTTACCAAGTAATATAGCTTTTTAAAAATTTTGGTTATGGGCATATATATTAAATTTGAAGAAGCTGGTAGATTACCAGTTAAGCATGTTGCATAGCCACTTTTTAGGTAAGCTGTTAGGATTTGTGCCAAGAGGAAGAAGACTTCATTTCTGACACCTATCACATTGCACCCTATTCTCTTCTACGACAATAGGAGGTATAGTTACATTAACCCATTTCCATTACCAGTCTCAGTAGCATGCACATTTCATCCATACTGGACTAAATCTAGGGTTGTTTTAGGATATGCATAAGATGTTAATGGCTTGTCAACTTTCTTACACCTGATCTTTCCTTTACTACAAAATTAGTTGTAGATGTGCTCCTCTTAACCACCTCAAGGTCCTTCAGCTTATCCTCATAGGCAGTTTCATGTGAATCCATTCTGAGTTAATGCTCTTTGTGAGGACGTCCTTTATTGGGCTTGGAGTCAACAAAATCAACTTGGAATTTGAGAGAGAATCCAAAATTAACAAAGAGAGCAGAAGATGTTGGAAATGGGAGAGAGAAATAGGAGGTAACGTTAAAGGAAAAAGAAAGACCCTCAGTCGTTTGAAAGGAAGGAGAGACAACATCAGAACAGAGTGATAGAGGGAGATAAGAGCAGAGGAAGGAGAATGAGAATGGTGTGAGAAAGAAAGAGAGAACAGAGTGAGCCATGAGGAAGGAAAGAGAGGGTTTTTTAAAATTATTATTAAGGGTATTTTTGTAATTTTAGGTCATGAGTCCACATGACAAATGACATGAAGGATATTTTTTTCACATAGCAGCCCAGTCAGTGTTTTCCGTTAGATTCTTTGACGATGTTAAAAAAAAAGACATACTTTCCAAAAAAAACATGTGGGACATATTTGACCAAAAATAAATGTTAAGAGAATAAATGAAACTCGGTGTAAACGTTAGGGACATAAAATTTATTTTTGCCGACATAATATTATAAAACATAAAATGTTATTATTTTATGTAAATCATATTGTTGTTGTTGTTGTTGTTGTTGTTGTTGTTGTTGTTGTTGTTGTTGTTGTTGTTGTTGTTGTTGTTGTTGTTGTTGTTGTTGTTGTTATTGTTATTGTCACGACCCATTTTCTAGGCACATGACCGGCACAATGATGAATATCCCATCACTGTAAGCCTTTCGATAAATTCTTCCCACAAGTAAAATCGTTAGTCATTATCTCTATATTCTCAAAATACCATTCCTTAATAAATACAAAGAAAATACATCAGATTTTCTTAATTAAAAATAATAGATCCTCAGTACGAAATACATTATCATACTGAAATACAAGCCAAATACCAAACCCCTGACCTAGATGTCCTAGACGGTTACAGAGCAACATACTGTATAACAAAAGAAGGGCCTACCCGACAGCGGGAAGGTCCAACGTGATCTACTCCTCTAGCGGATGTACTTCGGCGGCAACCTGATCTGAACAAAAAGTTTGTACAAACAGTGTGAGCTTTTAAACTCAGTGAGCAAATCGGCCTTGCGTTAATAAAATTCAAATACATCACCAGTCATGCAAGCATATCCGAAGGCTCAAGCTCAACCAATAGACATAGTTAGAAATTACATACAAGAAAAATTCATCCAATTCAACAAACGATACTAGTACTCGTCAATGGCAATATATCCCGGAGAGCGCACACAGGCCGGCTCACCAATTTTGTATTTTTCCGCCATGACGCACAACCTCATCCTCTTAGCTAGGGCGCCTCACGGATTTATCACCAATCCGGGCTATATCCCTACTGAGGGAATCGTTGTCTCCACACTCATTGGTCAAGACACCCTTTAACCCGGGTTTTCCGCCTTGCCGTGAGAGGGGGTACTGTACCGCTCAATCACAATCAATAGTACAACAGTTCATATCATAATCAGAAGCACAATATAATACTCATCCATATAACAGGTATAGTATATAACTATATGATTCAAATTTCATATCATCATGAGATACTTGCTTTGTCTTATCCATACTTCTGGATTAATTATCTCATTATATTCGTTATTCTGAATCTAATTTCTCCCTATGAATCTTGGGAGTGTCCTACGACATACTTTTTATTACCAGTAATGCTAAAACTCTATTAAAACAGGGTCGTTTCACTCACCTGGATTCCGTACGAGTATCACTTCTCTAAATCGTTACGGACAAGAGTACGCAGGTGAATTTCAGTGTTCCGCTACAGAGATTTTCATGAAAGATTACAGAAAGTACGTTAAGATCATTTTCGTACAGATACTGTTCATACGTACGGGTACTATTCATATGGTCACTATTCATACGTACGGGTACTATTCATACCGGAAATACATAATACAATCTGTAAAAGAGTACACCAGGTAAGTTCCCAGGAAAGAGTGGAGGGTCACACTGGACACACTTAAAAACCAGGTCTTTCCTTAGCCAGAACTTTCCTAGACATGTATTCTCCACAGATTATATTCTATTTCGGTAATCAGAGAATCAAAATAACAGCTAACGACAGTTTTTCTGATGTGGAAGATCGGCCAAAGCCGCAACCACAGAGCATACTTAAGAAAATAACTTCTAAAATTTGAAAGACATAGAAAGGGCATAGTATCCTTACCTAAGCAAAAACGGAAAGGCCCAAAATCTCAGAAGCCTAGCGTCGGAGCAAGAGAAACTTAAGGAGGGAAGAAGAGAAGTTGAAGGTGTGAGTTTAGAAGTGAAATGGAAGGGCCTATTTATAGCAAAAGTCAAGGGTACTATTTGACACTATGCGCTAATAAAATATTCAATTTACTATTCATGAAAATGACATTTCTAACACCTTACGCGATGGAAAATTTTCGTTTATTTACTATTAGAAACTTTAAAGGGAAAACTATCCTTTCACCTTAAACCTTTAAGTTTCTTTTCAATTCAGTCCTTTCAATTTAGTCCCTGAGGGTATTTTTACACATAAAACGTCATTTTCTCTTACAAACTTCTTTCTAGTTTTCAAACCACATCTAGTATTTGACATTTTGATTGTATAAATGAACAGTACCATATACGTAAATAGTAACAGTAGTTTGAAAACACGCATTTTTATATTTTATTTTTCATGGGTATTACATTATCACCCCCTTTTAGAAATTCGGTCCTCCGAATTTAAATTACCTCAAGTCGTAAAAAGATGGGGATATCTAGAACGCATGTCGGCCTCGGCTTCCCATGTGGCTTCTTCGTGAGTTTGATTCCTCCACAAAACCTTGACGGATGGAATCTCCTTAGATCGGAGTTTCTTTACTTGACTATCGAGGATAGCTACCGGTATCTCCTCGTATGACAAGTTTTCATCTACTAGGATAGAATCATTCTGAGAAGGGTGAGGTATGTGAGAAGGGTCATGAAGGTACTTCCTTAACATGGATACGTGAAAAACAGGGTGAATCCCTTCCAAATCCATAGGTAGGGCAAGCCGATAAGCCACTTTTCCCACTCGTTCTAGAATCTCATAAGGCCCGATGTATCTAGGACTCAACTTTCCTTTCCTTCCAAATCTCAACACACCTTTCATTGGAGAGACCTTAAGGAATACCATATCGCCGACTGAGAACTCCAAATCACGTCGTCTGTGGTCAGCGTATGCCTTTTGTCTACTTTGAGCTGCTCGCATCCTATCTTGTATTGTCTTAACCTTGGTTAGGGCATCCTGGGCCAAGTCAGGTCCTAATACTTTCGCTTCACCTACCTCGAACCAACCGATCGGAGATCTGCAACGTCTCCCATACAAGGCCTCAAAGGGTGCCATCCCAATAGTGACCTGGTAGCTGTTGTTATATGCGAACTCTACAAGATACAAATGCTTTTCCCAGCTACCACTGAAATCTAGAATACAAGCTCGTAACATATCCTCTAGCGTCTGAATCGTCCGCTCTGACTGTCCGTCTGTCTGTGGGTGAAAAGCGGTACTAAGGTCCACTCGAGTACCTAATGCCTCCTGAAAACTTCTCCAGAAACGAGAGGTAAATTGAGGACCTCTATCAGAAATGATAGATATAGGTACTCCATGCAACTTTACTATTTCTTTAATATACAATTGTGCCAACGTTACTACACCATAAGTGGTTTTGACTGGAATGAAGTGTGCTGATTTGGTTAGTCGGTCAACAATGACCCAAACTGAGTCATAACCTCCTGTGGAACGAGGTAGACCAACAACAAAGTCCATCGTCACTAGTTCCCATTTCCATTCAGGAATCTCTAATCGTTGTAACGAGCCTCCTGGCTTTAGATGCTCAGCCTTAACCTGTTGACAGGTTAAACAACGAGACACAAATTCTACTATGTCTTGTTTCATTCCTTTCCACCAGTAGATCTGTTTCAGATCCTGATACATCTTGGTGGCTCCTGGATGTACAGCATATGCAGCACGATGACCTTCTTCCATGATGTCTCGTCTAAGAGTTCCAACATGTGGTACACACAACCGTTGTTCAAAATGTAAGACTCCTGTATCGTCGAGTGTGAAACTATTCACTTCACCAATCTTCACCTTTTCCATAATTTGGACAAGCTCAGGATCCTCCATTTGAGATATCCGTATCTGGTCAACAAGGGAAGATCTAGCCCTGATATGGGCTAAGAATGATCCTGTCCTTGTAACCTCAAGAGTAGCACCTTTTGCTCTCATCTCTTGTAGTTCTTGGATCAAGGGTCTTTTTGTTACTGCTATATGGGCTAGACTACCCATAGATTTTCGACTCAAGGCATCTGCTACCACGTTTGCTTTGCCTGGGTGGTAAAGAATATTGCAATCATAATCTTTTAGTAATTCTACCCATCTCCTCTGCCTCAAGTTTAAGTCCTTTTGGTCGAAAATATATTTTAGACTTTTATGGTCAGTGTAGATTTCGCAAGTTTCTCCGTATAGATAATGTCGCCATATCTTTAAAGCGAAAACTACTGCTGCCATTTCCAGATCGTGGGTGGGGTAGTTTTGTTCATGTTTCTTAAGTTGTCTCGATGCATATGCCACTACCTGGCCATGCTGCATGAGAACACATCCCAACCCTACTCTTGATGCATCGCAGTATACTGTAAAATCTCCTGGTCCTGAGGGTAAGACTAATACAGGTGCGGAGATTAACCTTTTCTTGAGTTCTTGGAAGCTTTCTTCACAAGTGTCATCCCATTGGTACTTTACCCCTTTCCTAGTCAATCGTGTGAGAGGGGCGGCTAACTGGGAAAAATTTTGGATGAAACGACGATAATATCCTGCCAATCCCAAGAAGCTGCGAATCTCCGTGACGGAGGTAGGTCTAGGCCACATTTTGACCGCTTCTACTTTGCTTGGGTCTGCTTGGATGCCATCTTTGGAGATTACATGTCCTAAGAAAGTTACACGATCAATCCAAAACTCGCATTTAGAGAATTTGGCGTACAATTGATGATCCCTCAATGTCTGCAACACAACACGAAGGTGTTGTTCGTGCTCTTCTGAAGTCTTTGAGTACACCAGAATGTCGTCTATGAAGACAATGACAAATTTGTCTAAAAAGGATTTAAAAATCCTATTCATTAAATCCATGAAAGCAGCTGGTGCATTCGTTAATCCAAATGACATCACCAAGAACTCGTAGTGCCCATATCTGGTACGGAAGGCTGTTTTAGACACATCCTCCTCCTTGATCTTGAGTTGGTGATAACCAGACCTCAAGTCAATCTTTGAAAAACACTTGGCTCCTTGAAGTTGATCGAAAAGGTCGTCGATGCGAGGCAACGGGTATTTATTTTTGATAGTTACCTTATTCAGTTGCCTGTAATCTATACATAGTCTCATCGATCCGTCCTTCTTTTTCACAAACAGAACAGGAGCTCCCCAAGGTGAATAACTTGGCCTTATAAAGCCTTTGTCTAGCAAGTCCTGTAACTGAGTTTTTAACTCTTTTAATTCTGTTGGTGCCATTCTATAAGGGGGTATGGAGATTGGGCGAGTATCTGGTGCTAACTCTATCTGGAACTCAATCTCTCGATCTGGGGGTATACCTGGTAGATCATCTGGGAAGACATCTACAAACTCCTGGACTACTGGAACGTCTTCTACTTTTAGTTCTTCTTTCTTAATATCTTTAACGAATGCCAAGTATCCTTTACAGCCTTTTCGCAATAAACGTTGGGCACACATTAAAGATATAAGATTCCCAGAAATTTCACTCCGTTCACCATGAAATACGAAAGAAGGCTCCCCCGGAATATTGAACTTAACTATCTTATTATAGCAATCCAGGGTGGCATGACAAGATGCCAGCCAATCCATGCCCAAGATGACATCAAAGTCTGTCATATCTAACAGCATTAGGTCTACTGTTGTATTTATTTCTCCGACTCTTACCTTGCAAGCTCGATAGCCTCGTTCTATTAGTAAGGTGCCTCCAGTAGGCGTAGTTACTAAAAACGGACATTCTAATCTAACAACTTTTTGCTTAAAGTTCTTAGCAAAGAATGGTGACACATAGGAATGCGTAGAGCCAGAGTCAAACAAAACATGTGCAAAATTTGATTCAATCAGAAGAGTACCTGCTACCACCGTATTAGACGCCTGAGCATCTTGACGGGTTAAAGCGAATACTCGAGCGTTCCCTCGGCCTGCTGAAGCCTGCCCTCGACCACCTTGTCCTCTGCCAGCACCTCTTCCGATTCCATTGCCTCCTACAGTTACAGGGGCTCTGTTGGCAACAGTAGCCTCTGATTGATTAGGGCGTACTGACCCTTGGCCAGATCTTGTGTAGAGTTGGGGGCAATCTCTTTTGATGTGGCCCTGTTGACCACATTGGTAACAGACCCTAGTGTTGTTGTTGACAAAACAAGCTCCGAAGTGATTTCTTTCACATTTAGAGCACCAGGGCCTTTGTTGACCCCTTGTACCACTTTGTTGACGCTGTGGTGCACTAGCAGTAGAGGCTGCACGTCCAGAACTCTCTCCGTGGTAGCGTGATTTCTCATCTTGCTTCCTCTTTCTTTTGTTATTCCATTTTTCTTTTTGCATATCTCTTTCTTCCATCATACGGGCGATGTCGACGGCTTCTGTGTAAAATGAAAAATCTCGTATTTTCGATCCCACCCTGTCAAATAAAGACTCTCGAAGGCCTTTAATAAATCGTCGGATCTTTTCTTTCTCAGTTAGGACCATGTGAGTAGCATATTCAGACAACTCTATAAACAGATTGTCGTATTCATCGACGGTTCGTGATCCTTGCCGGAGTGCCTCAAACTCATTCATCTTTGCTTCTCGTATACTCTCCGGAATAAATTGTTCTCGAAAAATTCTTTTAAAGTCATTCCATTTAATGGGTGGGGCATTTCTGGCCATGCCCTTCTTCCATGTTCGCCACCAGCGGTCGGCCTTACCTCTTAACTGAAAGGTAACAAGGGTTACTTTTCGAGGTTCAGGGCATTCTAACGTGTCAAGGATTTTCTCACAGTCATCTAGAAAACGTTGTGGGTCTTCATTAACATCTCCTGCAAAGGTTGGCGGATTCAGCTTCATAAATTCTGAGATTTTGACCTCTGTACCTACCCAATCCTGAGGAGGGGGTGGAGGTGGCATCTGGTCTGTCTCTTGTACTTTTGCAGCATGTACTGATGCCTGTGAGCCATCTTCAGATGATTGTCCCATCAAAAGTTCCTTTAGCCCATTCACCTCGTTCTGCATTGCAGCTAATGCTTCCATCACTACAGTCGCGTCAATTTGTGATGGTTCTCCAGCATTTCTTCCAGGGTTTTCAGTGGATATTTCTCTGTTTTGTGCATGGTTATCTTCTGCACGATTAGGCATCTCCAGTCTTGCATTTGCTGACTGAGCAGCTGGAGGGACCAAGGCCCTGCCAGATCTTGTACGGATTCCAGAAGCGTTTGATTTTCTTGGTGCCATCTAAACTTATTCTACAATTAAGAATAATATATATCGTCACTATTATGCTTCAAGTAAAGACACGAAAGAAAGGGATTTTAAACTCAACAGGGCTTTTGGTGGATCTTCATCCTATGGTCGTGCTGCAGTCACGACAATAGAAGAAGGCCCACTAAAGACACCTTGCTCTGTAATCACTAGGAGACCTAACAACCTATGCTCTGATACCAACTTTGTCACGACCCATTTTCTAGGCACATGACCGGCACAATGATGAATATCCCATCACTGTAAGCCTTTCGATAAATTCTTCCCACAAGTAAAATCGTTAGTCATTATCTCTATATTCTCAAAATATCATTCCTTAATAAATACAAAGAAAATACATCAGATTTTCTTAATTAAAAATAATAGATCCTCAGTACGAAATACATTATCATACTGAAATACAAGCCAAATACCAAACCCCTGACCTAGATGTCCTAGACGGTTACAGAGCAACATACTGTATAACAAAAGAAGGGCCTACCCGACAGCGGGAAGGTCCAACGTGATCTACTCCTCTAGCGGATGTACTTCGGCGGCAACCTGATCTGAACAAAAAGTTTGTACAAACAGTGTGAGCTTTTAAACTCAGTGAGCAAATCGGCCTTGCGTTAATAAAATTCAAATACATCACCAGTCATGCAAGCATATCCGAAGGCTCAAGCTCAACCAATAGACATAGTTAGAAATTACATACAAGAAAAATTCATCCAATTCAACAAACGATACTAGTACTCGTCAATGGCAATATATCCCGGAGAGCGCACACAGGCCGGCTCACCAATTTTGTATTTTTCCGCCATGACGCACAACCTCATCCTCTTAGCTAGGGCGCCTCACGGATTTATCACCAATCCGGGCTATATCCCTACTGAGGGAATCGTTGTCTCCACACTCATTGGTCAAGACACCCTTTAACCCGGGTTTTCCGCCTTGCCGTGAGAGGGGGTACTGTACCGCTCAATCACAATCAATAGTACAACAGTTCATATCATAATCAGAAGCACAATATAATACTCATCCATATAACAGGTATAGTATATAACTATATGATTCAAATTTCATATCATCATGAGATACTTGCTTTGTCTTATCCATACTTATGGATTAATTATCTCATTATATTCGTCATTCTGAATCCAATTTCTCCCTATGAATCTTGGGAGTGTCCTACGACATACTTTTTATTACCAGTAATGCTAAAACTCTATTAAAACAGGGTCGTTTCACTCACCTGGATTCCGTACGAGTATCACTTCTCTAAATCGTTACGGACAAGAGTACGCAGGTGAATTTCAGTGTTCCGCTACAGAGATTTTCATGAAAGATTACAGAAAGTACGTTAAGATTATTTTCGTACAGATACTGTTCATACGTACGGGTACTATTCATACGGTCACTATTCATACGTACGGTACTATTCATACGGTCACTATTCATACGTACGGGTACTATTCATACCGGAAATACATAATACAATCTGTAAAAGAGTACACCAGGTAAGTTCCCAGGAAAGAGTGGAGGGTCACACTAGACACACTTAAAAACCAGGTCTTTCCTTAGCCAGAACTTTCCTAGACATGTATTCTCCACAGATTATATTCTATTTCGGTAATCAGAGAATCAAAATAACAGCTAACGACAGATTTTCTGATGTGGAAGATCGGCCAAAGCCGCAACCACAGAGCATACTTAAGAAAATAACTTCTAAAATTTGAAAGACATAGAAAGGGCATAGTATCCTTACCTAAGCAAAAACGGAAAGGCCCAAAATCTCAGAAGCCTAGCGTCGGAGCAAGAGAAACTTAAGGAGGGAAGAAGAGAAGTTGAAGGTGTGAGTTTAGAAGTGAAATGGAAGGGCCTATTTATAGCAAAAGTCAAGGGTACTATTTGACACTATGCGCTAATAAAATATTCAATTTACTATTCATGAAAATGACATTTCTAACACCGCGATGGAAAATTTTCGTTTATTTACTATTAGAAACTTTAAAGGGAAAACTATCCTTTCACCTTAAACCTTTAAGTTTCTTTTCAATTCAGTCCTTTCAATTTAGTCCCTGAGGGTATTTTTACACATAAAACGTCATTTTCTCTTACAAACTTCTTTCTAGTTTTCAAACCACATCTAGTATTTGACATTTTGATTGTATAAATGAACAGTACCATATACGTAAATAGTAACAGTAGTTTGAAAACACGCATTTTTATATTTTATTTTTCATGGGTATTACAGTTATTGTTATTGTTATGTAAAAAAATGATTTTAAATCATGAAAGTTGAACAATATTAACAAATTTTTTTATAAAATTATATAATATTAAAGAAAATAATCAAATATTCAAAAATAAATTACTTTAACTTTTTTTACAATTTATTATTTTAATCATAAAGATTATATATATATATATATATATATATATATATATATATATATATATTATTAAGTATGATGTTTGAGTGCTGAAGTTTTTAGGATATTTTGATTGTGAAATTAGCATCTAAATTATTTGTTTTATTTACTTTGATATTTATTTATAATATATATATATATATATATATATATATATATATATATATATATATTACTTATTCTCCTAATTTAGTAATTGACCTAATAATTCAACTATTAAACTAGTGACATGACCTTCTCTCTAAATTAATGATTAGGCCACGTCCTAAAGCTATGATATAAACAATAGTAGAGCAATTTACAAAAAGATTTGAGTCTAGAGAACTTTTGACTCTTTGAAGCTTTAACATTTAATTATGTCATTAAGTGCCAACATTTATATATAGTTATAAAATTTTGATTCTTTCATTAAAGTTTGATCAGAAACGTAATTACAACCCTTTAACTCATCCCCACCAACTCATTATTATGATAATAGCCCTTCTCTACAGCTTAATCTACCTTAACTTTCACCTCATCTTAATGCCTCCATTAATCACAAAATCACCCCACCAGATATCCCATGCTCTAAATCGAGCCAAAAATCGAACCAAGCTCTCATTTTTTGCTCTTCCCCAAGGCTTAACTCCGGCGATTTTCACTCTACCATTAAAAGCTATAATCATCAGGGATGGGCAAGGAACCCGCGAATTTGCCCAACCCAACCAATCCGACCAAACTCTCTCAATTGGGTTGGTTTGGATTTGTGGGTTGGGTTGAAAATCTTCAACTCGACCATCGGCGGGTCAGGTTGCTGGTTGAAGATTTTTAACCCGACCTAACCCGCAAACCTGACCTATATCTATTTTTTTTAGTTTTCCTTCCTACGTGCTCTTAGGTCAGTTCACTACTCCAGTGTTCTATACACTTCTTCAATCTATACTCTCCAACCCACGGCTTTTCTTCTCTCCTCAGTCTAACTCCACCTCCCATGTTCCCTCATCTAGCCGTGTCCTCAAGCTTACCGGAGAAAGCAACAATGAGAATGACGCTAGAGGAGAAGGCCAAGCTCACTTTCAAGCCAGCTTTAGATGTGGCGATCTCTACCGAAAAACGTGAGTCCTAGCCAGCGTCAAGCTTACCATGGGTTTGGCATATCTTTCTGTAATCGTCACCATATGCACGGATAAGTCACCGGACCAGCAAGAAGGACGATCTATAGAAGTACGATGTCATTTGTGGTGGTGAGAATGGTGTTGGTAGAGAGAGCGGCCTCGATATCTGTAGTGGCAGAGGGCATCGGCGACGAGAACTATGCCGTCTGTGGTGAAGGAGAGGTACTAATCAGAATTTTTTTGAGATGTAAATTGCACATCTAAGATTTGAATTTTGAAATCCACCATAGAGGAACCACAAGAAAATCTAAGATAATTGTTGTTGAATTATTAAATTGTTGGATCTCAAAATATCCTCATACTTCGGTTAAATTGTTGTTTATTGATTATTTGATTTTTATTGTTTTTCTATGTTGGTCCATTGGATAATACTAAGAAACACTAGGAAACAATTTCATTTTATTAGACTTGCTCTTCTCTTCTATGATGCTGCCAGAAGAAGAAAGAAAGAAAGAAAGGAAAAAAAAAAGTCAACCGCTAACCTAACCCGTATACTGGTGGGTTGGGTTGGTTCGGGTTTAACTACAAAAAAAGTTGAATATGACCCAACCCAACCCTTTAGTTTTAGGTCGGTTCTGGTTGATATTTACCCTCAACCCAAACTGACCCATGCCCACCCCTACATAACATCTCTAGCCATCATTCCTCCAAACGCTAGGAAATATGAATCTAGTGGTTGATATACACACTCTTCTTACTAAACTTAACACTGAAAACCACTACCTAGTAGATGAAACTCACTTTGTGCTTTCCCTACTTTCGCCCATCTCTGACTTTCTTACCTAGAACAACGAGTCAATAAGATTTTTCCAACTTAAGCCAACCCCTATTGAACCCCACATCCCCCATTAACCACCACTTACCAAGCGCCTTGCCAAACTTGACCAGTCAAATGAATCAAGCGTCTCACAATAGCTCTCATTCACAGTCTAATCAATCGAACCCAAATCTCTCATATACCTAGTGATCTCAATAAGGATTCCACCCCTTCAACTCCGGGATATAGGCAACAATCCACCGATAGACGACAATACCTTTCATGTTCTATCAAAACTGTATGAAACACACCTACACTATCCATTTTGCATGAGCAGAATGCCCTTGTACTGGCTAAATCTTTTGAGGGGCCTCCTGAACAACTCTTCCTAGACCACTGCATGGGCAGACCTCATGCACAAGGCCATTGCCAAACTCTAACAAATCCCATGCCATTGAATGCTTTGGTCAACATCCAACTCCAAAATATCCTAATGACTCCCCACTACACACCTTCTTCCAAAATCACCCTCACAACATATTCCCCCTTTACCCGATGCTTACAAGTTCGATAATGAGAGCAATTCCCCCACCTCTCCCAATATCCTATATTTTGATGCATTGAGGAGGAACAATAGTGGAAATTTATAGGAACATGAGCTTCACCACCTTGACTAGCCTTTTTCTTAGAACTTTAGAAATGGACGTTTTCGTTACCCGCTTTTTAAAATAAAAACAGGAACGCTTGACTATCGTTTGTATTTTTACTCCATCATTTTTTGTCTACACTGCCAGAATTCATCGTAGGCATAGGAACCCCTTTAATCACCCTTTCATGATGAACATTCTTAGTTGGAACATTATAGAAGCCATTAGGGCTGACTTTTGCAGAGTTTTCAGAGAATTGTTGCCTCTCACTCCCCTGACCTAGTCATCCTAACTGAGACCAAGGTGAGTGGTGATAGAGCTAGCTCGATCATTGCTTCCTTAAGCTTCACTTGTTACATCAAGGTGGATGCAATGGGCTTCGCATGAGGGATCTAAGCACTCTAGGACCTAAATAGGGTGACTGTCAACCTGGTTGTTTCTTCCTTTCAAGACATGCACCTTAAGTGCAAGGTAAATAACAAAACTTTTCTCTTTTTTGGTATTTAAACTATTATGACTTGCTACCCTGGCACATGACTGGCACAATGATGAATCTGCCATCACTATAAGCTTTTCCAGAAAATATACCTACGAGCTATGTTACCAGTTATTTTATCCTATGATAACAAAATAACCAATCATCATCTGTATTAATATGAAGGAAACATATATAATAGATTCTCAACATTTGAATAAGATATACATACACCTTTAAACTGAAATACAAGTTCAAATATGCCAAACCTCTGAACTAGGTGTCTTAAACGATTATTGAGTGACCTAATAGCATAACCTACAACAAATTAGAGGCCTATACGACAGCGAGAAGATCTGAAGCAATCTACTCTTCTAGTGGGTAATCCTTGCCAGCAACCTGATCTGAAAAAAGGTTCACAAAGAGTATGAGCTTTAAAATTCAGTGAGCCAATCGGCCTTGTGTTAATAGAATTTAAATACATCGCCAATCATACAAGTATGTTCGAAGACTCAAACTCAACCAATAATCATAGTCATAAAATACATACCAGAGGATAAAAAGTCATCCAATCAAACCAACGAAATTAGTACTCATCAATGACAATATATCTTAGGGAATACACATAGGCTGACTCACCAAATTTTCATTCCTTCCATGATGCACAACCTCATCCTTTCAGTCAAGGCACCTCACGGGTATATTACCAACCCGGACTATATTTCCTACCAAGAAAATCATTGTCTCCATACTCATTGGTCAATGTACCATTTAACACGGGTTTTTTGCCTTGCCATGAAAGGGGGTATTATCCCACCCAACCACAATCAATAGAACAATATTTTGTATTATAATCAAAAGTACAATATAATATTCATACATATGACAGATATCACATATTACAATATCACAGGTTTATAAACTACAAGTCAATATAATAGTTAAGTTGTCTTTGGAAAGATTCAAATTTTACCCCTAATATTTCAAACGTTAGTCATTATATTACCCTGAAATACATGTTTCATCTTATCCATACTTCTGAATTAATTTAAAGTACCTCCCTCGATTTGCACCCCGAATCTAATCAACTTCTATGAGTCTTGGGAGTATTCTACTACATATTTTTTTTATCACTAATGATGTTAAAACCCTATTAAAACGGGATTGTTTTACTCACCTAGATTCTGTACGAGACTCATTTTTCTGAATTGCTATAAACAAAAGCACATAAGTGGATTTCAGGTTCTGCTACGAAGATTTTCATGATAAGTCATAGAGATAAAGTTAGGGTTGTCTTTATCATGGATACATACATGCACTATTTATATGTATGAGCACATTCATACATACAACTACTATTCATATATACGAATATTGTGTATGCCTGAAATAGTGAACACAAGATGTAAAAAATACACTAGGAAAGTTTTCAAGAAATGGAGGTGGATCTTAATGGACACTCTTAAGTACCAAGTCTTTCCTTAGCCAGATCTTTCCTAGACATATATTTTTCATAATTTTATATTGTATTCTGACAACTAGAAAACAAAATAATTTTCAAGTAACAGAGGATAATTCTTTTCTAATGTAGAAGTTTAGTTGAGGCCCCGACCATATAGTATACTAAAATATTATCATACATGTACTTGTAAGAAAAGAGCATAGTATCCTTACCTTGGATCTAGGTTGAGGAGGAAAGGTCTAAAATTTCAGAGCCCTAGCATTTGAGCAAGAGAAATTTGAGGAGAGAAAGGAAGAAAAACTAAGGGTGTGATTTTAGAAATAAAATAGAAGAACCTATTTATAAGAAAAGTTAGTGTACTATGAACTAATAAAATGTTCAATTTATTATGCGCTTTAATAATTTAATTTACTATGCACTTTAATAATTCAGTTTACTATGTAACCACGATTTGCACGAGGCGACTAAATTATTGGTTTTTATTGGAAACTAAAGGAAAAATTTATCCTTTCTCCTAAAGCTTTAAGTTTCCTTTCAAATTAGTCCTTTCATTTTAGTCTCTAAGGGGATTTTCTCACATAAAACATTATTTTTCTCCTAATTTTTTTTCTAGTTTCCTCTTATGCCCAAACCACATTTTACCCATGAGATAAATGTCATAGCATATCATCCAAATTTTCATCAACATATACAAACAAGGTAACAAAATTTACAAAGGCATACAAAATTAAACAGACAAGGGAATCATTTTCTCTAAATTAAATTTATCGTAGTTCGTAAAAACACATTTTTATTTTATTTTATTTTTCCACAAGTATTACATATGCTAGCCCTCATTTTGAAACAAGAAAGCTTTTATGGTCTACTTATATGAATCTTGCCCCCTCCTGAACATCCCTTGGCTTATTATTAGAGATATTTCAAAAGCCTCGATAAAATTTAGGGGCGGGCCACCCTCGCATGCAAAAATGAATTTCTTTAATTTTTCTTTAGATCAATGTGGTCTAATAGACCAAGAGTTTTTGGGTCCACTTTTTACCTAGACAAATGGTAGCAAATGCATTATTATGTCTAGGATTGACAGAGCTCATGCAACTAAAGTTCACCACCTTCTCAAACTTAGATCTGACCATGCCCTCATTCTGTTGCAAACTGACAATCCTCCTACTAGTGGTTTTTGCCCTTTTAGGTATGAGACTATATGGATGAACCATAATGACTTCTAACCTATTGTTTATAACTCATGGGGTTCTACAAATCAGAACATTAATGAATTCATTTTAAACTTCCAAAACAAATTAAGTGATTGGAATAACAATGTGTTCAAAAACATCTATAAACAGAAGGAAAAAAAAACTCTCCTTGCTAAGATTTTAGGTACACAAAAAGCTCTTTGCTTATACAATAGTGATCAACTTAGATCACTTGAGAAAACCCTTCAAGATGAGCTTCTTAAAATTCTTCAATGCGAAGAAAACCTATGAAAATCTTAAATCTCGAATTAATTGGCTCTCCTTGGGAGATAAAAATACCAAGTTCTTTCATCATAGTGTACCAATTAGAAGATGTAAAAATAACATTACTCACCTAATTAAAAATGATAGATGATGTATCTCAGATCAGTAGCAAATCAATGATAAAATTCTTAATAATTTAACCAATGTCCTCTCTAGAGCTCTCTCTACCTCTCCCCCCTTTCTTCTTTCCTTAACTGCTTTCCCAAAATAAATGAAAACCAAAAATTTCTTTTTTGTCACACTTCTGATGAAACTGAAATTATAAATGTTCTATAGAGCATTGGGCCTTTTAAAACTCTAGGAAAAGATGGGCTTCATGCCATTTTCTATAAACAAAAAAATGTTGGGATCGAACAAAAAATCAAATTATAAAAGCCATAACAATGATTTTTAACACTTTGAAAATTGATAAAGATTGGGGTAAAACTCTTGTATGCTTAATCCCTAAAATTGAAAACCCTTTCACTAGAAATTACTTTAGACCTCTAAGACTCTGTACTACCCACTATAAAATTTTAATTAAAATCCTTGTTAACCACCTAAGACCTTTCATCCCTAATTTGATCTCTCCTTTGTAAGGAGCTTTCATCCAAAAAAGAGATACTTCAAACCTCTTCCTCCTTGCAAATGAAACTCTTCATTCCATGAACAAGTCCAAAAGCAAGGTTTGGTAGCTCATTCTGAAACTAGATATAAAAAAAGCTTTTGACACCATTTCTTGGGATTTTATTTTAGAAACACTAAAAGCTTTCAACTTTCCTTGTCAATGGATTTCACTTTTACATTCTTGCTTTCTTAACATGGAATATACTCCTATTTTAAATGGATGCAAATTAAACTCCTTTGAACCTCTTAGAGATATCTGTCAAGGGGACCCCATTTCTCCCTATATCTTCATCCTTGCCATGGAATATTTCTCATCTCTCATCAATGGTGAAGTGGAACGTAAAAGATGGAACCCTTTTAAAATAAAAAAAATTAAAACTTTAACATTTCTCATCTGTTTTTTTGCAGATGATGTTCTCCTCTTTGCAAAAGCAAACGATAACTATCCTCTCCATAAAAAAAAAAATAGACCACTTCTGCAGTATAATGATATGGAAATTAACTATGACAAATCCAAACTATGGCTACACCTCTATCCTTGATAATAAGAAAGATGCTATTTCAAATTCTCTTCAAATCCCTTTTACCTCTAATTTATGTAACTACTTAGAATATCAACTGAAAACAAAATACAATAGCTGGGACTTTAACAGTATAATTCACAAACTTCAACAAAAACTTCATAAATTGAAGGCAAATCACCTATCTCTAGCTGGTAGACACCAGCTTATCACTACAACCATGAATCAAATTCCAAAATACTTTTTAAAAGTTGAGTCTACATAAAAAAATCCATGACATAATTGACCAAGTTAATTGAAATTTCCTTTGGGGACATACCTCATTAGAAAAAAAAAATCCACCTAATTGGTTGGGAGACTGTCACTAAACCAAAAAAGTTTGGGGGGCTAGGTATTAGAAAATCAAGCAATACAAATGATGCATTCATGGCAAAATTGAAATGGGATATCTCCAATGAAACAACTAAACCATGGGTAACTCTCTTTAAATCCAAATATAGAAATCAAGAAAAAAAAAACCATAAAAACTCTTCTTTCCTTTACAAAAGCATCCATAAAGATAAAGGCAAAATAACATTTCCTTCTCTGTCTGAAATGGGGAAGACATAAACTTCTGGTTCCCGCCATAGTTGAATAAATTACCCCTTAGAAAACAGATTGAGGGCCTCCTTCCTATGAAACCCGTAGGAAAGTTTCCAACATCATCAAAATTTCAAATTCTCGCAGATCATAGAATTTGGATGAAATTCCTTTTCCTCTCCTAATTGAAATTAAAGATAGGATTTGTGGCATAACCCTTCCCTTTATCCCTATCCATGCCAAGGACTCTTTAATTTGGAAGTTGAACTCCAATGGAATCTTTTTACTCTCTTCTGCTTACAATTCTCTTTTCAAAAATACAGATAATATAAATGCCAATTGGATTTGGAAAGCTCCAGCAAACTCCCTAGAAAAAAAATTTTTATGGACTTGTTTTAACAATGGTCTTTCTGTTTTAAATAATCTCAATCTTCGGAATTGTTCTCCTTCCCCTTACTATCTTTCTTGCAACAATTGCAATGAAAAAATCATCCATGCTCTAAGGGACTACCCTATAGCTACCTCTGTTTGGTCAAATTACAACACCCCTATGAATTTTTTCTTTGAACCTTTACAAAATTGGCTCTTCTCAAATGTCATGAACTTAACTTGTAGTCACCTTAATATTCCTTGGAACACGATCTTTTTATATATCATTAGATCCATTGGTTGTTCCGGAATAAAGTACTCTACCAAAATATGAATACCTCTTCCACTCAAATTGCAAACCTTGAGCTTGGTAAGGCTACTGAATTTTGGACAAACACCAACCTTCTTACACATTATCTAAAAACCTTCCTCCTCTTCTCAATTCTTGACCTCCATTGAAATGGAATCCCCCCTCCATGGTTAGATTAAATTAATAGTGATGGCTCTATGACAAATCATAACTTGGGATCAGGTGGATGTTTGAAAGACCCTTCGGGATCTTGGATCAAAAGTTTTGCAAAGTTCACTAGTAAGGGCACAGCCTTTCAGGCTGAACTTTGGGGCATTTTTGTGGATCTTCAATTCGCTTCTCAAAGTATAGAATTTCCTTTTTGGAAATTGCGACAAACTCTAAAGAAAGTATAAAGCTACTGCAAAATTTTTGTGGTATGTTCATCACCTCCTTCACCTCTTGTGGCAAATTGCAAGTTCCTATTTTCTAACTTTGCAGATATCCGAATTAGAAAGAGGTACAGGCAACAAAACTTGTGTGTAGACGCTTTAACCAAAGAGCCAGAAAACAACGAATGCATATGACTGTCTTTGAAGATCCTCCTGCGTCAGTCCTTCACTTCTATGAAAATGACAAAGTTGGTTTATAACAAGCTGAAGCATCTACATACTCTTTCCTTGCCTTCTACTGTGCCTCTCCATCGCTTTTCTTGCTGTTATCCTTATTTCTGCATGCTTAGTTTCAGTTTAAGTTTTGCTTATCCTCTTTGGATACCTAGTTTTATTTTGGACATGTTCTATGTTAATGTTCTCTACTTTACCTTTCCTCTTGAACTTTTTTCAAGGATGAAAATGTGGGATACAATTTCTAACCTTGAAGATGAACTTATGTACCTTCCTCTGTTTCGTTAATATATTCCTCAGTTTACCTAAAAAAAAAAAAATATGGGCCAAACGCCCTTTTTGCATTATAAAATATTGTTATTTAATTATGGGTATTTATTCTTTAAACTTACACCAGCTTCAATGTTTCGATGGTTAGCACATTAATTATTGCATTAATGATGAAACATTCGGAAAACAAATTATGTACAAAAGAAAAATTAGTACCCAATACTCGATAAAGAATATATTAAAATAAGTATTGTACAATAAGTATTGTCTAACTCAATACATACTTGATTATTAAGATATTATTTTTTTAATTTAAATACTAAATGATTCAATATCTAAACACATATAACTTATATATAAAAAAATTATATTTAGACAATTTTCAAATAAATTAGTAACTAAATATTTGTTGTTAATTATTATTTTTAATATTATATGATATTATAAAATTTGTTGTTAATGTTTTTATTTTTTAAAATTTAAAATCATCTTATACAAATAATAATATTATTTATTTCTTATATTATATATAAAAATTTACCTTTATATATGATGGTAATATAATTTAGTTTAGATGGTTCAAATAATTTTTCACAAACATGGCGTGGTTCAAATTTTTTTAAACACTCTTTTTCTATTCAAATAAAGTAACACGAGACTTAATATTATATCTGAATAGTTTTTAAATTTGTCTCAATATCTAATTTATTAAGACCTATGCAGACATATTAGGATCTTAGTAGAAATAAATAACAAACGCACTTAACATGAGTTTCAATCTTATTAATGCCCCTTAGTACACTTATGTTCAGAAAAAAATATATATATAAATATTCCTTTAACTTTGAGTGATTTGCAAACACTCCCTTTAATTTTGAAAATTAAAAATATATTTGTTCAACTATTATTTTTGAAAATTTATTCTTATTTTTAATTTACTTAGAGTGTGTGAAGTGATAAAAAAATTTTAATGTCAGCATCAACGTTAACAGCATTGTGAGCCATTGCAAATAATCTATAACGTCAAGGATTAAAATCAATAAATAAAAAAAAATTTAGAAAAGTACAAACTCAACAACCCAATAACTAAAATCTAAAGTTTCAAGTTCCCTTTTGCTGCTAGGGCTTCTCTTTGTTGTTGCTCCCTGCCTTTTTTTTCGCTCTCTTTTATGAGATTTTTTTTTCTTTTCTTTATAGAAGTTTTCTTCTTTTCTTTAGAAGAGTTTTGTATTTCCGTTTCAAGCTAAAAGCTTAGTCGCAGTCCTCTACTGCTCTAACCCTTATCTGCTGTGGACTCATCCTCCTTATCGTGGGGCTTTTAGATCTGGAGATGAATAAAGACCCTGTAACAATCATCTTCACCTCACACCTTCTTCCTTGCCTTCCGTTTCTCTATCGCTGCTTAATAGATGGTAGAGAGATGAAAAGCTAAACACTTTTGATGGCGGCCAAAAAATAAAATCTTGTCAACCTCGGCTTCAGTGGGCGACAGGGAAGGTGAAGATGCACCATCCGACCAAGCAAAGGGAGGAGGGTCGCTGTCTATCCGTTATCGAGATTTGAAGGTTGATGGAGGTTTGCTGGGTGGAAGTTTTTGCCGAAAACAATGGAGGCTGAGGAAACTTATAGATGTTTGTAGTGTGGGACGTTTCTTTCAACCCTTAGGAGGCCACGCCGTAGCCGGAGAAGGCTTGCTAGGCATGGGGAAGGAGGCTAGGGCTCTAGTGTTTCATTTTCGACTATGTTTTTTTTTTTAAAGGTTTTTGGGTTTTTTTGTTTGCTAGGCCTTTGTGGCAACTTTGTTCTCTTAGATTGCTAGAGGATACCCTGATCTAGGTTTAGGGGTATTGCCTCTTTTAATATATATTATATATATATATATATATATATATATATATATATATATATATATATATATATATATATATATATGTGTGTGTGTGAACTTTGTTCTCTTAGATTGCTAGAGGATACCCTGATCTAGGTTTAGGGGTATTGCCTCTTTTAATATATATTATATATATGTGTGTGTGTGTGTGTGTGTGTGTGTGTGTGTGTGTGTGTGTGTGTGTGTGTGTGTGTGTGTGTGTGTGTGTGTGTGTGTGTGTGTGTGTGTGTGTGTGTGTGTGTGTGTGTGTGTGTGTGTGTGTGTGTGTGTGTGTGTGTGTGTGTGTGTTCTTTGGAGTAAGTTTTATTAGTCTTAATTCTTTTGATCTAGAAGTGTGTTGTCTCTTTTAAAATCTTGGGTATTATTTAAGGTGTGTTGTCCTAAATTTATATACTAGTTATCCCATGAGTTTAGATCTGATTTGTAATTGCTTTATTTTGAAATCCTGTAATATCTTATGTATTTTGACACAGTGCCTTTAATGAAATTTATTTTCATTTTATCAAAAAAAAACCCAATAACTCATATAATGAGACTTGGTCGTACACTTATTTTTTTCAAAAAAATATAAAACTTTTTTAAAATTCTGAGAGATTTACAAACAATTCCTTTAATTTTGGAAATTAAAATTAAATACGTTGAACTATTATTTTTCAAATTTTATTATTATCTTTTACTTGCAAAGGGTAGATCAAGTGATAAACAAGTTTAACGTTAGCGTCAATCACAACATAAGCCTTTGTAAGAAATTTATAACATCGTTTTTTTTTTTCACAAATATTTTCCAGGCAATTTTACTTGAATAATTCAAATAATGAGATCTACTTAGACACTTATTTTTTTAAAAAATATAATTTTTTTAAAAATTTAATTGATTTGCAAACACTGATTCCCTTTAATTTTGAAAAATAAAAATATATCCGTTAAACTATTATTTTTGAAAATGTATTATTATTTTATACTCAAAAAATGGATCAAGTGATAAGACAAGTTTAACGCCAGCGCCAACCCATCAACGTAAGCCATTTTAAGAATTTTATAACTTGAAGTCACAAAACAAATTGTAGAAAGCAACAAACTCAATAATCCCAATACTGAGATCTAATAATACACTTATATTTTTAAAAAATATAATTTTGAGTAGTTTGTAAACACTCCTTCTAATTTTGAAAATTAAAAATATACTCATTGAATTATTATATTTCAAAATGTATTATTATTTTCTACCCACAAAGATTGAATCAAGTGATTACACGTTTAGTCAACAACAATATCCATTGCAATGATTTCATAAACAAAAAGATAAACTCAATAACTCAAATAATGAGATCTAGTAATACACTTATTTTTTAAAAAACATAATTTTTTTTTAACTTTGAATAATTGACAAACACTGCCTTTGATTTCAAAATTAAAAATATTAAATATATCCATTGGGCTATTATTTTTCAAAATTTATTATTTTTTTACTCACACCGCATGGGCCGAGTGATAAACAAGTTTACGTCAGCGTTAACGACAGCATAAGTTGTTTCAAAGATCTATAACGTTATGAGTTAATATCAATAATTAAAACTTTAATAGAAAGCGACTAACTTAACAACTCAACTCAAACAATTAATTTTACGTCAAGAGCGTGAGGTACAATCCGCAACAAATTTATATAAAAATAAAATTAACTTTTCTATATTTTTTTTCATTTCACTGACAAATTTGTTACATCGAAATTTGGCATTAACAATAATCATATATAATTTAAAATGAATAAAAATAAGTCATTTTGTAAATGATAGACAAAAGTTTGTCATGACATTTTTCTAATAAAATTAACAAAGAAATGAATAAAAGGACTTAAATAATTACAGTAAAAAAATTTATTTTAAAATGAAAAGAAGATTTATAATTCAATAGCTAAAAGTTAAAAAAGAAATTAACATTTTTCTCTCAAAATATCTCACGCGAGATCTTGCGGCTTATATGCACAGAATGGCTTGCTTGCAGTGAGACCTGTCATTTACTTTCTCAGCTAATTCCCAGTGAAGAATCTTCCAGGTCATCTCTGACGTGGTTCCCTTTCAAAGTTAACCAGTCAGTGGGAGTTACAAATGAGAGACTGCGTTCCCATGCAGCCTAGCCCACCATCTCAATCTGCACCCTCCTGATCTACCGTTCATCCCCCCTGTGGGCTCCACCAAACAGAATTGTCCCTCTGCCACCACAGTGCTTATCTTGAGGTTGCATGTAACGTTAAGCGCTATTTCCACCGTACCGATACAATTGTAGGGTGGTGATTCCAACTGACGGCGAGGATGGCGCCACATGGCAGAGGGAGACGAAGGATGGCTGTTTTTGCTTTTGTGGGATTGCACCACACGCGTCTGGCATTGGCGTCCCCTGATTTTGTGATGGACCCATATGCATGAACCATGGTTTCAGTTCACGCTCCGTTTTACCTCTTGTTGGCTTCTATATAAACCCTATTATTTCACTCCCCTCCATCACTCATCGCTATCAATAGCATCAGTAACGTTGTTGCTTATATGTATGTTTGTGCCTTCCTTGACTCTCTGCTACTCCACTCTCGTGTGCTTAACCGTAGTAGCCATGTCTGCCTCCGTTGATCCTCTCGTCGTTGGCCGTGTGATTGGTGACGTGGTGGACATGTTTGTTCCCACTGTGTCCATGTCTGTGTACTACGGAGCCAAGCACGTCACCAATGGCTGTGACATCAAGCCCTCCACGGCTATCACCCCTCCCAAACTCACTCTCAGCGGCAACTCCGATGAACTCTACACCCTGGTAAAGCTTCATCTTACATGCGTGCCCTTTTCACATTTTTTTATTTTCTGTCATTGATTCATTTCATGTGTGATTTTCTTCTTCTTCTTCTTCTTCTTCTTCTTCTTCTTCTTCTTTTTTAACATTGAGAGAATAATTAATGAGTTTGTGGACTCTGCATGCAGATTATGACCGATCCAGACGCACCGAGTCCTAGTGAACCCAGCATGCGCGAGTGGATCCACTGGTCAGTCAACTAATTGTCTGGGTTTAATTTTCTTTTTCCTCTTTTTGAAATTATAAACAATTAAATATTACTGGTTATTAATCTTTTATTTTGTTTCTCCAGGATCGTTGTTGACATACCCGGGGGAACCAACCCAAACAAAGGTATAATAAAAAAAGAAATCGCTTGATCTGTTTCATGCCCATTGTCTTTTACCGAAGAAAACATTTTTATTTTATTTTTTTACAGTTTCAACATGTATATACCGTCATGGGTGGATTTTAGTTCTAATCATTAAAATTTGTGTTTGGTGGTGATACTTCTTTTTTTCCCTTTTAACGATGCTCGTGACATGAAAAAACAGGCCATATATAGCTGGTGGCCTGAGACTGAGGCTACTCTAAGTCTGTGTCAGAGCTCAAATATTTGCTGACGAGGAGTATCTTGTGCTCATTTTGGTGGCATGCATTCGCACGTTTCAGATCTCTTTCTGAAACATCACAGAATTTATGGGTTCCACTAACATCACATTGTGCTGCGCCCTGTCTATGAAATATGAATCATCAAATACATCCCTCCACCTGTCGCTCGTCACGTCATCCCTCTCATTTTGGACCAAGCCACCTTTCCCCTCCACCTGTCCTGCATATCCCAGCTCTCCGCACACGTGGCACATCCTAACATCATACTCCCCTTCACCATATATACACTTTAAAATTACAATTCCTTACCCCTATAATTCCATTATACATGCATTTAATTAGTTGAATTTGTTTGTGGATGCAAAAACCACTATTTGACATGACGTGTGGTTCACTGAAGAACCTCTTAACACGTGGCTGTGTATTGATAATCCAAGTGGCAGACATGATGAAGGGGGCTATATATATATATATATATATATAAAATGGTGTGTGGATGTGCAGGGAAGGAGATACTGCCGTACGTGGGGCCTCGGCCGCCGGTTGGGATTCACCGGTACATACTGGTGCTCTTCCGGCAGAAGCAGGCGCTGGGACTGGTGGATCAGCCGTCGTCTCGAATAGGGTTCAACACTCGCTTCTTCGCGAGGCAATTGGAGCTGGGACTCCCTGTGGCCACCGTCTACTTCAACTCCCAGAAGGAGCCCGCCAATAGGAGGCGTTGATAAGTCTCATCGCTCCGATCGATCCAAATGCAATGCAATGCAACGCAAGGCTACCTATATATAATATAATATGATATAGTAAATTAATAAATATATAAATAACGGGGGAAGGGTGTATAGTTATATATACAGCTTTATAGAGTTTGTCAGTTTCGTCTCACACAAAACTGAGGTGTTTTGACTTTTGTGTGGATCGATCCAGTTTCTTCATCTCTCTCTCTGGTGCTGGATGTGTTGGTGAATTCTCAGGAGAAGAGAATGATGGAAGCTGGGAGACGAGAAACAACTGGCGCACATCATATCTCTTGGCTTTGTATTTTTTTTTCTGTATATTCTTCTCCTTAATATTTGCATATGCAATATAAATGGCTCCTTAATTATGCCTGTATATATACCCTCCACATTGTCGTTCAGTTCTAGGCCTAGCTAGCTACTGCAAAATTAAATATTATTTCCATATATTTTTGCATAAATTAACATTTTTTTTAATTTAAATTCAACTCACTTAATCAACATATACAAATATAATGGAATAAAAAATTACATTAGATAGCAAAACATAAATAACTATATAAATATATTGATTGCTTTCTAATTAATTAGGCCAATCACTTATATATTATATATTGTGGAGTGACAAGATTTACATATACATGAATATAAGGATATAGATGCGAAAAATAAAAAATAAGCAAAATGGTCTTGAGCTCTTGGTATTAATTTTATGAGAAGAATATGCAGGGGATTTTCTTAAATTTCTCAATAAGGATGTGATCATCATAGAATCCGGAAACACACATAAATTTCTTAAATGATGATGATGATGAAGATGAATGGTAAGATATATATATATATATGAAGAGAAATAAAGTGTATATATACCATGTGTGGTCAATTGGGGCGTGTGTGTGTATAGGCTTAAGTATTCAACAGAAAATCAAAAAGACTTCGATAAAAAAAATAGAAAATAAAAAAGACACACATAAGCGTTTTTTCTTTAAAATTGGTAAAACTCTGAAATTTTCAATAGCATCATTAATAATGAATATAAATACACTACAAAAAACTAACATTTAATATCGGTCAAAATCACTTTTTAGTATCGTTTTGACTGACGTTAAAAAACTTAAAGTGTTTTGTATCAACGTTATCTAATGTCAGTTTTAATAATTCTGAGAATAACAGACATTAGATGACTATAATTTAACGTTGATTTTAACTGATGTTAGATACAACCATTTAGCATCGATTTTGATCGACGTTAGATGTTATTGTTTACTATTGGTTTTAACCAATAGGGGTAATGAGTTGCTTCAGTTATTTAGCCACACTTACAACTGTTGCTAGTTGTTTGTCATTTTTTTCACAGCAGTTATAATTGTTGCTAAGTTTTTTTTAATTAAATAATTAACACCTATACACACACACACATATATATACATTATTAAATCTTTTTACAAATTTTAATATAAGCTAAGCATTACATAAACAATGCATTTTAATTAAATAAATATCAATTTACATTGTTATTAGTTTATAACAAAGGTAACTAATCCAAAGTCAAAATGATTAAAACATGTTAAAATATGTCTTAAAAATACAAGTTTTATAATAAATTGCAATCATGGATTGTGGCTAGCTCCGGTAATGATCAATGGACAAGCTCTTCTTCACTAGTTGAACATTTTCCATTTCATATAATCTCTAGACAATGACAACGCTATTGGCACCCATGTCTTTAATAGCATTTTAAAAAAATTTCATCAGCAAGCCAAAAGATTTTTCCTTAGATATTTCTCAAACATGATAGGAAAAGAATAATAGTGTCAAAACTCATGTGTCAATGATTAGTGGGATGGCCTTCTACTATGTCTACCAACCATTGTACCTGACCTAATTTACAATAATGTATAGACACTAGGATGCCTGGCTAAGTAAGCTAATGACTCTCATTCACCCTATTACAAAAACCATTGGCATTTCATTTGACAAGCAAAACATATTATATTGTTGAATCTTATCTGATTAAAGATATGGAAAGATAATTAGATACTGCTGAGTAAAGTGATGGCAAGTATGAACTAGGGACTAGCAATAAGAAGATTTAAAGTGAATGTTATACCTACTGTTCTGTCATTTGCAGAAAAGGAATAGTGTAATAGACCAATTCTTTCACACTAGCCACAACTACCAATACAACAAAAGTAAAAACCAAAAATCAAAGTAATCATAAATTAGAAAACAACATGAAGCAGAATTTTTAAGAAAGTTCAGACCCAAACCTTTCTCAGTCTTGTATTACGTGCCCACAATGGTCAACAGAAGTTCAAACATCTGTTAATAAAGATATGAATGTAGGAAAACTAGTATAATAAGAATCAAGAGACTAGTATAAAACTAAGCCTGGCTTGGAGCTTGTACATTGAAAGCTTCATACTTCATAGTGAAGATAAAGCTTGGCTCAGGAAGTGGATGTTGGCATACGTCGTGACCCAACCACTATAAATAGCGTTTGCACGATCTCTCTTCTTACTCCCTATTTTTATTGAATTGTTTTGATTATTGGTTTCTTTGAAATACTCTTGTGTGTTAAGCTTGTTGGATATCTTTGCAAGAGCTTGAGTTGCATAATTTTCTAAAACCACCCCCACCCCAGCCCTTGGTTCCCTTTAGAGAACAAGACTAAAAACCATATTCAGTTACATTCACATGGCTGACAAATATTATCAGGGCTGGCCCTCAACTTACAATTAAAAGGAAATGTAAAGTCACTTAAAAAGGAATTTAAAGCTGTCAGTTGTTATATCTATAATTGGCAATTTAATTATGACAATAAAATATCTCCAGTAGTGGAACATCCTTGCTGATAAAAATAATAAGCTTGTGCCATCATTACCTGAATAACAAAGGAATCAAGGCTTTTCTCTGCACCATCAGAATCATATCTTCCATCATATTAATCTTCTGATTTTATCACTAGGTTAATTGGTTAAAATTGACTTTCTTCAGGTAGGTTTCTGCTGAATCTTATGCAGAGGATTTTCATAAATTTCTCAATAAGGATGTGATCATCATAGAATCCAGAAACAGACATAAATTTCTTAAAACGAAAATAATGATGATGATGATGATGATGATGAAGATGAATGGTAAAATATGAAGAGAAATAAAGTGTATATATACCATGTGTGGTCAATTGTGTGTGTGTGTGTAAGCATAAGTATTCAACAGAAAATCAAAAAGACTTCGATAAAAAAAAACAAAAGAAAATAAAAAAGACACATAAGCGTTTTCTTCTTCTTCTTTTTTTTTTTGGGTGAAAAAGCGTTTTCTTCTTTAAAATTGGTAAAACACTGAAATTTTCAAAAGCATCATTTAACAATGAATATAATATAAATGCATAAATGTTTTTTTTGTAATGCTCAACGTATATGCCAAAGGCAATACAAAATATGAACGCAATAATTATCTCATTTATATATATGTGTGTGTGTGTGTGTGTGTGAAGTGCTTTGGATTCTGCTTAGAAAATTGGGAGTATATAAAATATCAAACACTTTTTTTAGAAGGCTATGCCTAAATGATCTATTCGGAAATGAGTGAAAATAAATAATAAAATATATAAAATAATTAGTGTATATTGTCACCCCTCAATTTCGAGCATGTGACTGATGCAGATGATATATCTCATCACATCGATCGTCGCAAGCTGAAGATAACCTTTCGATCGCAAAACATTCATTACACATGATTATTAATTTATAGGTAGCCTTAGCATATCAACAACACTTTGACGGTGATAAGAAAATAATGATACAACATTTTAGGAAAACACATGAATATGTCTTTTTCTTTACACCACACTATCAAGCGTTCAACATAAGCCAAGGTTCAAATTACATTAATTAAGATACCACACATACATATCTATACACTCCTTCTAATATTGTCTACTAGATAACAAAGCTTTCTAGAAAGGCTAAACATAATAAAGTGCATATACCATATACCCTAAACAATGGAGAGGTGTCATTGGCACACGAAACGTCAATCTACTCAGTCTTTAGTACTTGTGGAGTATATTTTTAGGGTAATTTCAATCCACATGATTCAATGAGAGCACCTTACCCTACCATAAACACAAGTAACTATGTATTCCAAAATATATCAATAATGCATGAACATGTGAGCATATTTAGCATATTGTGCATAAGTACCCCATGGAGCAATCCCATGACCCTGCCAATAGCACACACCTAAGTGCAAGAGTCATGATCAAAATGTGTACATGTCCATAGAGATGCACAACTATTGCAATGCTCATCTCAATAATACATAAACCACTTCATAATCCAAGCCACATTATCATATCCAAATTCATACCACATTACTCATACCTTTCCCAGTATTCCACCACAATGATATGTTTATCAATCATATCATCCATATACATTTATACAATTAAAATGAATCGGTGATATTATACAATTACAATAAAATGGATAGCACAACCTACACAGGTTTCACATTCTCATTTCTATAATCACAATACAAAGCTCACATATAAGCCATCACACGACCATCACACAATCAAGCACCACACCATGCTTCCACATATATGCACAATCCCCCATCAATCTCCATTCGACATCATCTCATCATACACCCTTATTTGGCCACAAAATCATAATCCATGACTCTCTCTAGCCATCTCAATATCTCTCCTTATTTTGCCACACATGGGTATACTACAATTTTCACATCACAGTGTCAACCCTAACAATGTGTCTATCAACACATGTCCTTTAACAGCACATCTCACATTCACCACATTCTTCCTCATGATTGCTTTCTTTCTCAGTCGTGGCCCCATTTTCAGAAATCATATTTCTACACATGCTTCAATATGAGCATCTAAATCCACAAATAGTTTATCACAAATTATTTCACAGGGCTCATACTCTAGCATAGTTTCCACACACAAAACCCATACAACTTACCAAGCACACGTGCAACTATCCATGTACGTTTCTTGTTCTTTTACAATGATACCAATCAGAGGCAAGAATTGGGAATTTTTACATCAATTCGCCTGAAGGCCACATTTGCCTGAAGGCATCATCTCAAAACGGTCTTACATTCACAAACACAATTCACAGACAAGATATACAACACATCACATGCTTAAGTCAATCCCACAACATGCATTCACCACACAACCATGGCATTAATTTCATATATTCAACATTCATGCTCTTCGTATGTATAAATGCATGTGGATTGTGAAAATAAAGCTTTCTAACCATGAATGCTTAAATGTGAATTGTATATGCATATGCATGTATAGCACCATAGTTGGGTTTCGAATGTGCATTGTGATATTAGTGTGGACCATGCTTAAAACTTGAGATTGTGTTTTTGAACATGAAACGGTGGTTGCGGACTGAATCATAGTACAAATGGGTTTTTACTGTACAACAGTGGTGGGGTTGGCAGGAAGGGAGGTAGGTGTCATCTACAAATCTACATGTGATGGAGAGACTAGAAGAGGTTATATGCTAGAAAAAGAAAAGTAGCATTGGAGGCACATGGATTATTCATTTTATATAAAGATGTGAAATGTTTTTAAAAAACCAATTATGTATCAATGACTTATAAAAAATATAAAGTTATTAATTTTTTAAAAGACAATACAATTGTTATATTTTGATTGAAAAATCATATACTTGTTATGTTCTGATTAAAATTTTGATAACAATGATATAAGAAATTTTACCTAACTTAATTTCCTATTCATTATTCCAAAGAGCTGAAAGGACCTGAATATGGTGAATGCAAGGATCCATGAATAATAATGGATAAGAATACACATACTCACACATAGAGCTACATACATATTCTTGTTGAAATAGGCAAGTATACTAAACTATACAAGTAATATATATATATATATATATATATATATATATAAATGAGTAAGAATATTGTAGGAGTATAGATATCAAGTATCATTTTTACTAATTCTACACTATCTAAATGATTCACTTTTAGTGTTTAACGAGATAATAAACTAAAATGTCAAAATATAAATGATAACAAAGTTTCAACTAGAGACAATTAAAAGCAAACAAAGCGAAAATAATTTTAGAAAATCGTCTTAGTGTTAATTAGGAATCGGATTTCACTAACTTGTCTGACTAATGATTTAGGTTTTGTTTAATCTAAGTCTTAACCTCCCTAATTGATGTTAACTCCTAAATTTGCTGAGGTCTAATTCCTTGATAAATTAGCACTCTTTCACCTAATTTAATTATCTAATTAATTCCTTAGCATAACTAAAAAGAAAAAGGCATTAAACACTTAAGAAGTTTCAAACAATCACATAAATAGTCCTTCTATCCCTAGATAAGATTCCTTACAACAATTAGGCAACATTCATATTTTAATTTTCCAATTCTAAACATGAATTCTAAATCAATTCTCAAATGGTCAAATTGAGATAGCATGAAGAGTAGAAATAATTACCCTAAGAGGCCCTAAAAATAAACTAAAATACAAGAAAAATCCTAAAGACAAACCAACAAACTATGAAATTAACATTACGGGAATGAGTCAAGTTTCTTACTGTAATTTTATGACTAATTTCTACTGAATATATTTGCTACTACTCTCCTTAATGTTTTCGACTAACTAGAGGTAGGAAAATATGTTTGTCCATATCATGTACCGAAACCAAATTTTTTCTACTATTTAGTGACTAAAATTTAGATAAAAATACTTATTTACTGCACACCTACTTATTTACAGTCGGTATCACTCTAACCATTTATTTTTATTTTTTCTCGAGAGTGTTGTATTATCTTATATACAAATTTTATGTTGATGTAAATTAGTTGTTTAGTTCAATATATATATATATATATATATATATATATATATATATATATATATATATATATATATATATATATATATATATATATTATAAGCCTTGTGGATGTTACTTATAAATTTTTTTATATAAAATTGGAAAAAATGATAATACTTAGAATGGTGGTATACATTTTTTAAAATAATTTTTTATGATGTATTATATTTTTTAAATTAATAAATATAATTTTTTAAAAATTTTGGTTATATTGTATAATATTTTGAAATTAAAAAATTATAAAGATACTTACAAAAATATAAATATTAAAACTAAACAAAAATATAGGTTACAAGATAAATAAAAATGGTTTGACATAGTTATTATTATTATTAAATTAGTCAAATATAAATATTACAATTAAAAAAATTAATAAATATGTAAATATATGCTACAATATATAAAAAAAATAAAAAAGGTTACACTCGAGAGCCTTGCTCTCGAGCACTAATAGGAATATATATTTATATATATTCTTATATAAATATATAAGAATATATTTATATAAGAATATATATAAATATATATTTATATATTTATATAATTATATATATATATATATATGTATATATATATATTCCTATATATTTATAAATAAATAAATAATATATATTTATATATAGTTATATATATTTTTAAAATATTAATATTACAGTGTTGTACAAAACTAGATGAATATGATAATATTGAAAATTTTAATATATTAAAAACTTTAAAATATATTGTTATGTTTATATAATATTGTTATGTCTATATTATTATTATTAGTATTAATATTATTATGAGAAGCTGCTAGCATATATAAAGCTGGGCAGATCTAAATATTGTTGGTTCAACAATCATTCAATCCAGTAAATGAATTTGAAAATAATTAAGAAATATTTTTAAATTGTTTATTCCATCGATATTGCCAAAAGATTCCATCCTTCATGAGAGGAGTTCCAATTCATTTCGGCAAATCATTTCCTGAAAAGCAAAGCTAACCAAAATCCATAAGTCCACAAGGACGACTAATAAACAAACACATATCATATTAAGGACCTTACAAAATCTAGCACCATCCATGAGTAGTATGGGGATTTTATTTCTTAGCATCCTCTCAATGTGAAGATGAGCAAATTTAATTTGTCATTTTTAATACAATTACATTAAAAATTAAAATATATTAAATTGAAATTATCATTGATAAATCTCGATTATTATTATTATTATTATTATTATTTTACCCTTACTTATCTCCTATCAAAAGAAACCAATATACGTATTAGGAACTAACTAGAATGAGTATGAATTGCTACATATAATACACTCCGATTAAGTTAGATAAATCAAATAGTATTCATTTCCCGTGATATGAATCTCGTGGTGGAATATATAGGCCTTAAATCAAATATAAGGTTATTAAAATATATAATTTAAAAGTCAACAAATCTTCCCAATTCCCAGTTTCTCCAATATAATCGGCACTTCTGTGACAAATAAATATTGAATAACCCCATATAAAAATGAATTAGCACTGAGAGAGATCTAACTCGACTTAAATTGAATTGGTTAGAGTCTAATAAATTTTTAATTTTTAATAAATAAATTGTACATTCAAAAAATGTTAAGGTGGATTTGGCATGGAAAGGGCTGACCCCATTGGTTTAGTGCCAACATAGCTGGAAAATTGTGTAACCCTTGCTTTCTCACTCCCTCTGTCTTTCACAGTCTGGCTTCAACTTCAAATTTATTAGCTAGGGTTTCCTTCTGTTGACTTTTCATCCCTTGCTTCATCTTTGAGGAAATAGGGTAATTAAGTACAATCTATAATTATGAGCATCAGATTTCAAATTGCAAGCGAACGAGCTCCATTATATATATGATACGATAAAAGCAATTTATTGAAATAAAACCACAAATATCTGTTCGAGCAGCACTTAAAAAATAAAAATAAACATAAAAAAGAGAAATTTAAAGGTTAAAGTGAAAATATAAATTTATGTAGTTCTAGACTGAGATCCGAGTAACTCGTTTTTCTTTAAGATAATTTTCACATCTCTCACGGGTTAATTTTGCTATATTACTCGATACAGAAGTACACAAATGTGTTACTTTTAGGATACAACAGCCAAGGACTCACTTATTTATTTACTACCTCTACACATAAGAAGTAAATCAAACTCACTTTCTCTCGCACATTCTCTACTTAAAATATCACACACACACACACACACACATATATATATATATATATATATATATATATATATATATATCTATTATTTTTTCTTTTCGTATCACCACTTCTATATGTATATATTCACCCAATACACAAAGATACACCCATATATATAATGCTACAAATGTTGTTGGAATCCATTGCGTTGATTGAGAATAAGGATTTGAATGTGATTAAAAACACATTGAAGATAATTGATTGAAACCAAAAGCATCCCACTATTGAGCAACGGAAACAGCATTAAAAAAACATAAAGCACCATCTAAATTAGGAAGGCCAACAATTTTGCAACATAAATATATGTAAGAGACCACCAACAGTTTTGTAGATAATTAAAATAATTTTATATATGATATTTTATAATAATAAAACTACAACAATCTCCCACTTATTATTATAAAATAACACACAATATATACATTTTGGGTAGAGGTAGATTATTATGCATAATATAGATAGCTAAATTTTCCTTGAACCTATACTTAGCAAAAATATATTTCTTGATCCAGAGCCATAGTGGTATTCGCCTTGAACTATGAACTGCTTGTAAGAGACAAGATCTATATCTTGCACATAACAATCCAGGTATAAATCATGAGCCCTAACTGGCATGGTTATGTAGCCTTGTACCGTATCCTGTTTTTTGAATATGTTATAAGAATACGACCTGTATATTCTTAAGTAGGAACGGCCCCACTTCGCCACATTAAAATAGGTGAATTCTGTCAAAAGTGTTCCTGCAGTTTAGATACCTCACTGTTATAAAGCTACAGATTTCATTAAGAGTTTTAAAAACTCAAGCTGACATATTCACTGTAGGAAAATGCACTGACACCATAGGGATGAATTTAAAAGTTTGAACTCTTACAAAAATATGCATTTATCAAGTAACTATATGATTCGTTTTTCTCTTTGAATCAAGTTCTTAGGATCTCGAGTCACAAGATGAGGTATCCTCATATACTAGTTTTAATCTGATGGACTAGATATACATCACTCTCAATGTTTTTAGATTCTTTGACTATAGCTATAATTTTAGAAAATCTCATAATTCAAAGAATTTAGGTAAAACAGTGTTTATCACAATAAGTGATCTCATAATTATTATAGGTGGGTATATAATCACATAATATATATATATATATATATATATATATATATATATATATATATATATATATATTCAAGTATTTACCACCAAATAATAATTTAATTCATGAGCACATAATCATTTAAGAAATTTTTCCAAATTTAATTGTGACTAAAATTCTCAACACCAACGTCCGTTATTGTACAATTGGAGTGTTCTCATATAATAGTATAAAAAATATACTTTCTTAAAAATTTATCTATGATATATATCATCATCTCAAGATTTTCAATAAGATGGTATCCTTAATTAAAATATATATGCCAAGAAACCACAAAATATATGGTCACAAATTCACAACAAAATTAGTTCCAAAATGATATGTGCAATTCACAATATTGCATATAAAAATAGCAATAAAAATTACCGTTTAATTGGTGAACTTATTTTTGGATATTCACAAAATTATGTACCCCCACTGCTGATATGTATTGTGCCTTTTTACAAGAATTTCCAAACCTTTTTATTGTTCATCCAAAAATATAATATTATTGTGGCACTATAAAAAACATCACATATGTGAAATCATAATTTATATATAGTGATTTTTCACAAAATTCACAATCACAATTTATATAAGAGTAAATTTTCACAAATTAAAATAATTTATACAAAGTACAATTTTTCATATGACTTTATAAGGCCCACAATAGTAGAATTATAAAATTCTACAAAGTACATTTTATTTTTCACATGGCTTTATATATAGCCTACAATAGTAGAATTAAAATAAAATTCTACTAATACATTTTGTTTTTAATTCTCTTGACCATTGGCCAAAAAATAAAATGTAGAATTAAAAACAAATTCTCAAAGTGAAAATTCATCTTTCACATAACTTTAGAAAGCTCTCAATAATATGGCCATAAATATTTAATGTAAAATTTAAAAATTCCACAAACACATTTTTCAACATTAAAATGTTGAGTACTTATTCACATATAAACTTTAAGAAAGCCTTTCCATATTATCAATAGTTTTGTCACTAGAAATTTATGAGGTATACTCAATACTCAAATATTAAACCCATAAAATTTCTATTAAGCCACGACAATATTAACTATTGACCATAAAACATTTTTACCAAAATTTGCATATTTTTATAACAACACTCTTACATCCTTCACTTGCTATTATAAAAATAATACCCAAAAAATATTTTTCTTCTTGCCCCCACTATTAATAAAAATTCTCCAAAAAAAAGAGAAAGATTAAAATAGTAATACATACCTCATGATGTAGGGAGAAGAAATCATTACTGCATAAATTTGCTTCATGAGCAAAAATCGATTACTTCATGATCATTCAAAAAATAATAATAATAGATAAGAATTTCACCCATGTACATGATATTTTATTAGTGGATCAAATTAATATGTATTTGCTCCACATAATACAAATGCTATATATATATATATATATATATATGCACAATCTACTTTAAAAGAATTTTTTCAAACCAAGTTAAAAGAACTTGAAAAAATAATATAGATATACAAGATAAATATATAGTCAAAGCTAAAGTCTTGTAGTGACGTACCTAATCATAAGTACCTCATCATAAGTATCTCATATATGTAGTGAAAAATTCTTTCTCATAAATAAAAACTTCTTTTGTGAACAAGCAACCAAATAAAAATAATAATATTTATAAGCTCACAAAATTTCATAAAATTTACGCAATTGAGAATCACAAAAATTTTCTCCACAGAGAAAATTTACAATTAAGAAAATTTCATATGAAAGATATATTTCTATCTGTTGAAAAATCTTTTGGCTACTCATAAACAACTATTAAATGCAAAAACAATTAATAAGATGATTGATTATTTACTAGCCGACGTTTAAAAATAAAATAAAAGAGTTTCCAACATGCAAACCACCAAAGACCTTATATGCCAAGGGAAAAAAAAAATATATATATATATATAGAAATATACCATATAAATAAATTCCTAAAACTCATAAAAAAATTTATGAATTATTGTAAAAAGATAAATATTCCACCAAAAATATTTATATAATTTCTTTGTGAAATAAATTCACAACTCAAATGGAAAAACCAAAAATATTTTTATTGATTTACTCAAATTGTGAATCACAAAATTTATTTTTAAAGAAATTTCACAATTGAGAAAATCCCATCAAAAAATGATTTTTCAAAAACCTTCCTTCACCACTCTTATTTTTCATTTACTGCTTTTGTGGGATTCAAGATGTGAAAATTACCTTAAAATTGTTGGAGCAGCACCTGAAAAATAAGAATAAACACAAACAAGATGAATTTGAAGGTTAGAGTGAAAATATAAATTTGCGTGGTACTAGATTGAGATCCGAGTAACTTGTCTTTCTTTAAGGTAATTTTCACGTCTCCCATGGGTTATTTTGTTATATTACCCGGTGCAGGGGTATACATACGTATTACTTCCAAGATACAATAGTCCAGAACTTGCCTATTTATTTACTACCTCTGCACATAGAAAATAAACCGAACTCGTTTTCTCTTTCATTTTCTCTATCCAAAATATCACACATATATAATATGTATATATCTATTATTTTTTCTATCCTTATCATCACTTCTATATGTATATATATATTCACTCAATACACAAAGATTCACCTATATATATAATGCTACAAATGCCGTTGGAATGCGTTGCATTGACTGAGAATAAGATATTTGAATGTGATTAACAACACATTGAAGATAATTGATTGAAACCAAAAGCTTCCCACTATTGAGCAACGGAAACACCATTCAAAAAACATAAAGCACCATCTAAATTAGGAAGGCCAACGGCTTTGCAACATAAATATATATAAGATAACATCACGATTTTGTAGATAATTAAAACAATTTTATATATGATCTTTTATAATAATAAAACTTCAACAATATCTTCACATACTGCTATATATATATATATATACATATACATATTATATACAAACAAACTTATCTTAATTTCGTCATCGCATTCTTTTTCTATGAATTGATTCTAAAAGATAATAAATAATTCACAGTGCATATATTAACAGCAATGGAAAAAACGAAACTATCGAATTAAAAGTATAGAAACAAACACACATACACACACACACACATATATATATACGACTATATGAATGATGAGAATGATGGATTTCCATGCCAAACCTTTGTCAAGCGAACAGTTCTTGCTGATAACTCAATTTCGCTGCCAGCTCGACCTTGATATTTACATTTCCCACTTGCCTCTTCAGTTTTTCTTCTCTCTAAATAAATTTGCTCAAATTGACCAAGGGTGCAACTTTGATTTATTTTTTTCCAGAAAAAAGGGGGTTCAAAAAATTGAAGTCTTGGACATAGTTCTTCCATTCCTGCTTAGCCTAACATAATTTTTAAATCTCAAACCCATCAGATTTGTTTTATTGATTTTCTTTTTTCAAAAGGAAATGTATACACACACAGATATATATATATATATATATATATAGTTCTTTATCCCAATATATTATGCCCTATAGCTATTGGGTGAAGTGAGAGTGTGTATTGGTACAATCAAGGGTTTTTCTGTGAGTTCTAGCAAGCTAATTAGAAAAATCAAAATTAAGTTTCATGGTGAAATTTATCCTATGTTACGTTTTATTGATTATTAAATTAGCGATGTAATTAAAATCAACATATAAATAGCATAGAAAAGCACGTGTGTTAATTAATCTGAAGGAATTTGGAAGCTCAAGGTCGAACAGACAACGAGATCAAGTTAATTAGGAGCAAGAGAATGTTCAGTTGACAAAGGAAAGCATAGAAATCACTCACCGATGTGATATAGAGATGTATAGAGAAC
This sequence comes from Biancaea sappan, assembly GCA_037074585.1. Taxonomy (NCBI): domain Eukaryota; kingdom Viridiplantae; phylum Streptophyta; class Magnoliopsida; order Fabales; family Fabaceae; genus Biancaea; species Biancaea sappan. The sequence continues at coordinate 11,956,844 of CM073491.1, read as the reverse complement.
TATAGTAACCAGCTAGCTTCTTGGTTTGCATTAAGCAGGGCATCATCTCTGCATATTCGTCTCTAAAGAGATAATTTAATGATATATAGATATATATATACACACACACACATATATATATATATGGTATATACAAAATGTGTGACCAAGTTGGGATATATAGCTCCCTTAATTTGCAATTGCAGAGCAGAGGCATTTGTCATATATGTGTGTGCGTGTGTGTGTGTGGTTGTTCCAACTCCAAGTTCCACATCTCACATAACGAGAATAACATGGCTTATGACTGTAGTACCATTGACTTTCAGATACCTGTTCCTATTCTACGTATATGTGTCATGTGCCAATGTAGGAGAATAATAATTGTGCATGTGAGAGAGAGAGAGAGAGAGAGAGAGAGAGAAGGGGTAGATGGGATCTGAAGACGTTGAAGAGTAAGAGGGAGGGATAGAACTGTTGGTTTGGCTCATCAACCACCAACTGGGCTACCTTTACCACCAATATTATTACTCTCGTTTCAACCATCTCATCTCAATTCTATGCGAGCAAACAAGCAGAAAATCTTTCTATCCACAATTCATTTCAATATGAAATTTTATAACTGTACGGTTCGGTTTAGATCGTCACTGGTCAAGGCCTCAACGGGTTTAAACGACTTTTTTTATATTAAAATAATTTAATTTTTCAATTTTTTAATAAAAAATTTAATATTTTTTTATTAAAGTACAATTTATATATGTAAAATATTAATTCTTTAATATTTTTAAACAACCAATAACTTAATTTTTTATATTTTCTTTTAAAATTAAAAAATTATATTTAAATTTAAAAATTTTATATATATATTTAAAAAATTATAAAAAATTTTTATATCTAAATTTATTATATTTATTAAATATAATGTTATAAAATATAGAAATGTGATGAAGTTGTAGTATTATATTAAAAAAATATATTTTTGTAAAAAAACAAAAAATATAAAATAAATAAATAAACAAACCGACCTATTTTTCTCGAGATTGTTTATTTATAAATTGACCTGCGGGCACGGGCTAAATTCAAAGTACTCCACTGTAAAATCTCTCGCTATGAGAAATATAAAGGACTTCAATAGTTTCTTGGCTGCAACTTTTTCTTTTTTATTCTAAAATTATTAGTTATATTAGAGGCGAGGGATAACAATACCAGTCTTTTCTTTTATTTAGCTGCAGAGAATTGAAAACTGAAATATATTCATTGCTCTTTATTTGCATCCTCAGCTCTTTTGTGTGTTTTGTCTATTTAATTTCCTATTTTCACCGTCCTTGCTAAATATGTCATGACTGATCATGGCATGACAAATTCTTTAATTCAATCATTAAAACATCTTCCATCTTCCTGAATATCACTGAATCGACCTCGTGGGTTTTTGCTCGTACATATATAAGGCACATGGGTTCTCAAACTCTTTCTTTCAAGAAGAAGAAGAAGAAGAAGAACCTGCTTGATTTGGACATTTTTTATTTTTATTTTCACTGAAAATAAAAAATAGACTTGAAAATACCTTTGGTTGAGTTAACTGAAAATATTTTTTAAAATAAGTCTAAATTTAAAAACACTAAAAAGATATTTTCAATATTTCAAAAAATATATTTCAAAAAATAAAGATTAAAAATAAAAATAAAAAATATTTTCAAAAACTAAACACACCCTAACATATTTGATCTGCAAAAGAAAAAAGTCACGTTCTCCTTATGGCCTTGTAATTGTCACGGATACCACAAGCACAAGCCACATGTTAGTTACTTTATTACGTATATATATAGTGGCAAATGAAAACGGCAAGTCAGCAACAAACCCTGTAAAGTTCTGTTTTTTAGTTCAGAAGGCGTAAAAACACGGAATAGAAAAAAGAGCGCCCACCGTGGGGCTCGAACCCACGACCACAAGGTTAAGAGCCTTACGCTCTACCGACTGAGCTAGACGGGCTTGGTGTTATTATAATTTAAAATGTTCAGGATTATCTATTATTAATTATTCATGCTATCAACTAGACATGTTCTCGCAATTGGTGCCTTCGCCAATCTCTTCTCTTCCTCTGGGTTTTTTCAACTTTTATCATCAACCATCCTCTTTTTTCTCCCTTAGTTCAAAAGGGTAACCACATGGTAAGTATCTTTATTTATTTAAGGTATTATGTATTATTGAGTGTCTTGAATTATTTGATAAATATGATTATGATTCGATTCGAAATTTTAGCAGTACGGCTTGAAATGAATAAAAAAAATTAGAGGTCTGTGAGGCGAATGATCCATTTTAAGTTTTTTTTTTTTGAATTTTTGATTTGAGAGTTATTATATACTTTGATATACAAGAGTGTTTTGATTTTTCGTACTATACTATAACATTTTGCCTAAAGGAATAAGAAATTTTTTCTTTATTTATAAATGTAGGTCACATTGATTGAATCATATTAAATTTATATGTGTGTTGTGTTATAAATTATGTTTTTATCTTCTTTGTTCTTTGGTCAGTTTTGCTTGACTTGTACAAATTAATTAAAGTCATATGGTCTATCTTATTACAACACATCAAATTTTCAGTGTCAAAAGTAGAATTTGAGGAATCATAGTTCCAAAATGACAATCAGATTTACTATGTTTTATATGGATTATAATATATATATATATATATATATAGCTAGCCACTAAATTAAAATTGATCATTTTTCATCCATCTATATGGCTATATATCCACGCAATTAGCTGAAATCCTTGCATGAGTAAACCCACCAATGCAAAAAAGAAAGGTTGATTAGTAGTATACTATATAAAACTTCTTTTTTCTCCCAAGGAAGTTAACTAGTTTAACTGAACTTCTAGCCTTTTAAAAGGGTCGAACGAAAATATTCTGATCTGAGCTTCCATTTTGTGGAGTGTAATTTCACAAATTAAGGGGAAACTATGCAAATTAACAAATATGAAAAGTTAGTTCAACTGGATATATAACATTTATCATTCAATCCATTAACGCCATCAATGGTAAGAAGGAGAGTATGTAACCAAGTACACATGTACGTTGACGGAGGTGGGGTCAATTGCCCCCACAATAAATTTTCTTCTTAAACTAATATGTGGTAATTTTTTTTGTCTTCACAAAAATTTAAATGTTGTCCTCATATAATAAATCATGACCATTCATTTTATTAAAAGCACCCACCTAATAAGTTTTTTTAATTGAATTTGACAATTAGTTATACCTCGCCACGGCACTACTCTCTTAACTTCTCAAATACTTAACATTTCAACATCTCTTTAAGAAAGTAAGAGAATAGACAAGAACGAAAGAAAGAATGTGTGCGTCATTGGTGCTTTTCATTTTTATCCGTAAATATAAGTTTCACATTGAAATCAAACCATATTATTTGTTATATATTTTATAACATTTTTTATCACTTATGCATATTTATAATATTTTTTAATATAAATATTTATAAATTATTTCTGACTCCCGCTAACTAAAATTTCTAGACCTGTGCCTGTTTGCAACTGATGGATGCATGCACCATATCTTCCTGAAGGGCTGACTGGTTTAATATTTTCATAAGGGAAATGCTAAGTTAAATATTGATTGCCTCGTTTCCCAGATATATGGAAATTAACCCATTGAAGCCAATATATCACTGTGCGATATGCTTGTCTTCTCTGCTATCCAATAGATATGTGATAAACTCTGATTTACGGCAATCATATTGCCAATTTTAAACAAAGGAAACTTGCATATGATCAGATTTTATCTTGTCAGAAACAAACTGGGTAAAATAGTTTAAAATCTGAACAAATAAAATAAATTGTGTTGTTGATGATTGGGTGGCTTAAAAAGTTGTTGGCTTTCCAAGTTCACTACAAAGGCTAACAAAAAAGGAATGAAAGAGATTAGTTAAGCGGAAAAACTCCTAATTATGGGCGAAGTCTCGAATGTCGACTTGTCAATTCATCCAAAAAAATATCTTCAATTATAACTAACAATTTAAAATAATTTCTTCATTTCAAAAGCTAGGTAGTAGCTGGTGCCTGGTAGTTGACAATGAATCATCGTTGAACAGTAATATATATGCTCGATGGATTTAAAATTTCCTTTTGAAATGGTCCTGCAGGCTGGCACAATGGCACTGCCACCGGCAAAAAGTAAATGCATATTTTGCTGAGGACTATTCAGCCTTTGTTGTAGAAAACAAGAAAATCTGAAGAGCTTGAGCATTAATTTCTTTCTACTATCTCATCATCTTGAATGTTAGTTGGGTTAAATTTGACTGGTTACTTTGTGGAAGCATGTGCAGTTAATTACCCTATCCAGTACAAGGTTGTTATTTTGTTTCGCTCTGAATAGTTTCTCGTTGAATGTTTGGTTTTGGGCTTCACCTCTCTGCTCTTCTACAAGCTCATCAAGCTCACGTCACAAGATTGCCAGATGATGAATTAATTAGTTATATAATTTTTATTATAAAGAAGTGATTTATGCGCACTTGAGATGTCAACCGTAAACTGAAAGACCGCTACGCATGGAAAAATGCCACTCTCTCACTTCTACTTTAATTAAGTAGCACGAGTATGCATTAGACAATAACGTGCAATCCAAAGTGATTATATTTATAAGAAACAATTGATCCTTAATATCAACTTATTGGTCTTATATACGTACAAAGAATGCCACCCTGTCTCTATATAGTAAGTGACAATCATCACGAATTACATACTCTTTGCCCTTCGTTATCATATAGGACTAGAGAGTTAATGTTGGGCTTCTGTTTTAATAGAGTAAGTGGTGCTGATTGTAACAAGAAGATTTAAGTCAAGAAAACAGTTGAAGTGAATAGAATGATATGCAATTGACATGCTTGTAAAAGTTCAACATGTGGGGATGTTATAACAAAAATTATAACCACAACCAATCTAATTTATGATCAAACTCAAATGTGAAAATCACAAAGTTATTTATTTTGATCTTGATTTGATTGTAAATAAATAGGATTTCTGATAGACAAATTGACAATAATAGCAATAACTAAAAATAATAATAGGAATATAGTGTACCTTGATCCATAGTAACCAGTTTTTGAAATGCTAAGCTCCTCAAGGTTAGTAAAAATGATTTTTTACAAAGTAGGTTTTAGGTAATGGATATAAGGTTATGCACTCTCATATTTATAGACATTTTTAAAACTTAAAAATCAAATCTTTATAACCCTAGGAACTATAACCATCTTATCAAGCCCAATTGATTGGCCTAATAGGTTAACCCTATCTATTAATAACGTCTTATCACCGTTATTAATTTGAGTCAGATATTTACAAATATTATAATATTAAATCACAAATACCCCAAACTAACTTTAATATATTAAATAAGTCCAACCCAAAATATACTTTATAAATATCATTAATATAGACATAATTATATATAACAATATATATGTTCCAATATATATACATATATACAATCAATTAATATGTAAGTCCACCCAAATAATTGTTAGCACTTAATATATTTAATATATATATATATATATACACATAAAAATAAAATAATGCTAACAGTTTTTCCACTTTGACTACATATGATTCTGAATATTGTTTACGTACATATTACACATATATATAACCCTTAGTGTGCACAACCAACTATCTAATCAGATATATTACAACAATCTGGTTCATTAACCATATCAACACAGAACCAAAGGGGCTTTCATAATCAATAATATTGAAACTAAACCCAATGGTGATCACAATACTAATACAGTTACCGACATAGATCTAGTTTGGATGTGTAGCATAGAAATTGCTTGAAGATGATCTTTATTCATGTCTATTTCCGACTGATTCTAACAGTTTCTCAACTTTATGCTAAACCGTGAAAGAAAGCAATCATTTATATTCAAAGTACTCAACACGCATACAAATATATATGAATAACACCAATTCATATAACCAAATTTTCATAAATGAATATCCAACAAAACTATCTGTAAGATATAACAAACTGAATACAAACTCAATCGTCTAAAAGTTTCACCACACCCAAATCAGTCATATGCCCATGAAACACTCTAGGTGGTAAACTTTTAGTTCGCGGATTCACAATCATACTATTTGTACCAACATAATCTATAGATACAATGAGACTCTGAACTCTATCACAACCAGAACATTAATGTCTGAATGTTCAGACTTGCACGAACTCTAGTTGTTCTCACAAAGCAACTTTGCAGCCTTACTATCATAAAACATTCTCAAACGTGTGATAAAATCCCGCAAAGTCAGCATCAGAGTATCCAGTGACTTTTAAGTCGATCTATTCTCCGATAAATGAGCATGTAATCTTTCATCTGATATCTACCCAATAGTTTTAGTTTCAAAAGATTGAATCTCTTGATCCTGAATAGGGGTGATATCTCTTTTCGTTGTGTTTTTAGGGTCACCCAAATTCATAGAGGTTCAAATATTTCAGGCAATATTACCTAATTTAGTCCACCTGTAACTATAATAGGAATACCAACATATTCCACCTCAAACACAACATCCCTCATATGATCACTCCAACTGTAATCAACTTCCTTAATGAACTTGACATTCCCAATCTCAAAGAAGGACTTAGTCGAAAGATCATAAAATTTAAAACCCTTTGACCTTTCAGGATATCATACAAAGTAGTAACTCACTATTCTTGAGACTTTTCATGAATCAAGTACATATAACCCTATCTAGAATAATCATCAATGAAGTTAATAAAATATTATTGTCCAACCCAAAAGCTATATGTAATGGACCACAAACAATAGTATGCATTAACTCGAAGGTTTTACTAGCTTTAGATGTACTTGTTCCTTTAACTTTTGTCAGTTTACACTTAATACACTCTATCACAAATATCCATATCCATATCGTCATATTAGATATCTGTAGAATGTCATCTAACATAAGTCTTTGCATTCTCTGTTTGGAGATATGCCCCAAATGATTATGCCAAAATTTAGCAGAAGTTTTATCACATAGCTACGTTTAGTACCATAATTTACAATATGAATAATCTCAAAGCTATTAGATTTCAAACAATCTAAACAGTATAGATTATCAATTAAAGAACCAGTACTAATCAAATTTGAATTTAAAAAAATATTGAAAATTTCATTCCCAAATGAATAATTATACCCAGATTTGTTCAAACATGAAACTGAAATTAAATTCCGTCTAAATGACATTGTAATAAAGTATTCTCTAAATTTAATATATATAAGTTCTCTAAAGATAATCTAAAATGACTAATAGCTTTAACAGCAGCTCTTTCGCCAATCCCCACACAAATGAATCTTTCAGCATCAAGTGGCTTTTGGCTCCTCACACACACATGCATAGATATACTTACATGAGTAGTTGTACCTGAATCTACTCATAAGGTATCATAAGGTACTAATGCTTAATTAACCTCAAAACTGACAAAGTTATGTGGCATACCCTTTTCTCAAGTCAAGTAGTGAATTTGGAACATTCCTTTTTCAAATGTCTAGCCTTATTGCAAAAGAAACAAGTAACTCCTGAATCTTGTTTCTGTTTGCCTTTATGCTGTGAAGTTCCCTGAACTGCAATCTCCTTCTCTTGAGTTTGTTACCTTTTGTTAGAGGTTTTCTTTGTACCAGAAGTAGATGCTAAGTTTGCACTCTCAACCTTGTCATGTTTTAACCTCTCTTCTTTCTATACACACTGAGCTATAAGCTCATTCAGTGTCTATTTTTCCTTTTGTGTATTATAAGAAACTTTAAAATGATTAAACTGTGGAGGAAGAGAGATTAAAACCATAAGCATAAGAATGTCTTCCGATAACTCTAACTTTAGTGCCCTTAAATTAGTGACAAGGTTTGACATCTCTATGATATATTCTCTTATGTTTCCTTTATCCTTATATCTCATTGAAACAAGTTTAGACAAAATCGTACTTGTTTCGACCATTTTGTTAGGAGCAAATCGGTCAGAGATTTGTTTAAGGAATCTCTTAGCATTTGGATCTTCCATAATCCCACCCCTAATGGATTTTCGGAATAGTGTGCTATATGATTTGAAGATTTATGCGATTTGAACTTTCCCATTTCTCAAATGAAGTTCTCTGCTCAACAGTACTTATGCTGGTCAAGTCTACGGAGCATTCAACCTTCAAAGCATAGTCCAAATCAAGACAGTCGAGCACTATCATAACCTGCTTTTTCCACCTTTTGAAATTAGTATCATTCAACATGGGAATATTGTTCATATTTGTAGAGATGTTTGCAATGGCAAATACTAAACAAAAACAACAAAAATAAACATACTCATAACAACATATTTGTGTATTTAATAACACACATACTTATATGAAAATTAAAAGGTTTCATTCAAACACAGAGATGCCTAGTACAACATCTATCAGTCTTTGGATAGAACAATGTCTTGTTAGTGGTACTCTGTACACATATAGTTTGCAAATGTAAACAAAAACAAATAAACTTAGTATATACCTTCCTTTAGGCTGACATATCCCAAGTAAATTTTTCAAATATGTCTCACATTATACTCATATGTATATTAAGGGTTTCATCCAGATACAGAGATGTCTAGTACAACAACATCTATAGTCTTTAGACAAAATAAATGTCTTGTTAGTGGCACTCTTTATACATATAATTTACAAATGTAGACAAAAACAAACAAATTTAGTATACACCATCCTTTAGGCCGACATATCCTAAGTAAGTTTCTCAAATATGTCTCATATTTGCAACTATCCTTAGCATAGCTAATTAAATTCCTTTAGGATATTTAATATGCATAGGCATTTAACATATTTTTCTTGTTAAAATTAAATTAATTTTAACTAAATTAGTTACTTTGACAACTAAATCGTTTAATCAACTTAATTACAACAAGAAAACACAATTTTAAAAGGTTCATGAAATACCCAAACGGTGTGATTTAAAACCTCAATAATCAAATATATATATATATATATTTGATTATTGAGGTTTTAAATCACACCGTTTAAAATTTTCATGAATCTTAAACCTTTAAAACACATATGGGGTTGACGAAACCTTAAATGTAACTAGTGAAAAAATTTTAATTCACCCAAGATACACACAATTATAAATTTGAAAAATTAAGGTTATTGATAAAAATTATCTCAATTTATAAGAAAACTCAAAATTTTGATCAACACACCGTGATCAAAATTATTTAGATGCATATATAAAATTGAGATAAACAAATTTACAAATTCAATACCAAATTCACACATGTAAATCCCAAATTCACATGTGCATCAAATTTTTTTTGAAAAAAAAAACCATGTCCCAATAACGTTGATGGCATTTTTTCCAGATTCAATTATATTATATCTATATAATAGACTAAAACAACTCCACCTCCACACATTTATTACAATATTTAATGCCTATTCTTAATGTCTTAATATTATGTCAGTCAACGACAATTTCTTATTTTTGTAATTTGTTACCTCTCCCCTTTTCAATTTGTTTACATGATTAATGCTTGAATTTAAAAAATAAAATTCACTAATTTAAATGTTTTGATTTGATGCACACATTTAATGTCCATTCCTAAAGTTTTAATCATTCAATTATAATTTCTTATTTTTTAATTTGTTAATTTTCTACTTTTGAATTTGATTGTATAATTACAAATATGCATGATTTGAAAAATAAAATCAACTTCTTAAATAAGGTTCAGATTTTGCCTATTTAAGTAAATTCAACCAAAGCCACCAAGACTTTGGATTCAGATATGTCATATCTTATCACCTTCTTCCCTGACAAAATAGAGTCTTTTATCATCTTCAAACTTTCTATAGATGAAGCAGTGGGAACCAGTGCCCTTTTCACACATATGGAAGCCACTTTGTAGGCACAATAACCGCCTTGAAACTAATAGAAAGATAATGATTATGTCATTATCTCTAGGTGTTTTTGTAAGAAACTTCTACATGGTGTTTCATTATCTCAATAGGCCACTTTCGCAGCACAACTCTCAACTTTGTCTGTTGAGTTGACAGTTATTTATGTTGTTAGCAATTTAAATTTCGTGTAAGTATGCTTGGACAATGTATTTTTCATATGAACAATGTATTCTCATATGTTTTATAATTATATTTGTTAATTATATTTTTTGTGATAATTTCATGAGAGATTTTTTGAAGGGTGTTATAGAAGTAAAAATTAATTATCGTGTGCCATTATCTCAAGGTGTTTTTGAATTTGGTATCGATGTTGTTGCAAATGATAGCCTTGGGAAGAAAAGAATAATAATTAGTATCTTTGATAGAATGATTTTTGCTATGATACATTGTTTGAGTTAAACGAAGATGTCTTATTTTTGGAGTATTGTTTTATTTTTTATTATGTTGTTTTGAAAATTTGATTTGCAAAGTTTTTGGTTGAAATTTATTTTATGAGATCATGTTTCTTTTCATAATAAATATTTTCACAAATTTGCTAACCAAGCAACGACTTATAAATTATAAATGTAGCAATTCATATTGAATGTAATTAAATGTCTTTAGTAGTAATTAAGTATCTCCTAAATTCAGAAAGATTTATATTCAGGCTTAACATTTTACAAAATTATATGTGATATTAGGATAAAAATTATCTAATTAACAATTTTAAATTTTTCTCTATGATATTTTTTAATAACTTTGATCATATCACTAAATTCAAGCATTTTACAAATCAATTGTTATTATTTATGCTTTTACAGAACTTTGAATTTGCTATCATTAGATACTTTAATTTCTAAAATAGTTCTTAATTTAATATAATTTGTTAATAGTTAATTATCTGAATTAAAAAACTTACTTTTTTTAATTAAATTTGATTTCTTTCCAAAATAGTTCTTAATTTAATAGAAATTAGAGTTATTATTATATTTTGACCACTGTAATGTCTTAGAAAATAAATTTAATTATGAAATTGATATGTGAATTAAAAAATTTACTTCTTTTGAATTAATTTTGATTTCCTGGTCAAAATAAATTTACTTTATTATAAATCAATTTTCGTACAAAATTTTCTTCATAATTAATAACTTTGATCACATCACTAAAATTAAAACATCTTATAAATCAATTATTATTATTTATGCTTTTACAGAACTTTGAATTTGCTATCATTAGATATTCTGATTTCCAAAATAGTTCTAAATTTAATATAATTTGTTAATTATTAATTATGTGAATTTAAAAACTTGCTTTCTTATTTAATTTTGATTTCTATCAAGCATGCGGAAGAAATTGTTAATCATATTCTAATCAAAATTTTGCTTTCCGTTCGTATTTTAATTTTGATTTAACTGTTAATTGTTAATTGTTGATTTAATTTTGTTAATATATCTTTAATTGATTTAAATATTTTATTCACAAAGTTGATCAACATAAAATTTAATTTCAATTGGGTATTTTTTTAATTGCACATGAGTATGATCATAAGTATAACTCCAACTTAACGGAGATCTTGATTAGAATATGAATGAATTACTCGAGATCTTGATTAGAATATGATTAGAATACAAATGAATTAATAGAGATGTTTATATCTTTCTTTATAGTAATGCTTTAGTAGTAGAAATCAATTAGGAAGAAACACACCGACAATATTAATTAATTATTTGTTGATATGTTGACCAATTAATAGTATTGCTTTAGTGATAGAAATGAATTATTTTCACTGATTGATTATTCCTAATAATTTATTTCTGTACAAGAATTTACCTAATGACATTTCCAAATCAATTAGTGTTGTAACGCAATTAAGAGTAATGATTCATATAATTTTGATTTGTTAATTTGTTAATTGTTAATTGATTTGTAAATTAAAAAAACTTGATTTATTTGACCTTAGTTGATTTGTAAATTATTGGAGGTCTTGGTTAGAATATGAATGGATATATTCTTATTCTCATTTATTTATTTTTTTATATATGCATATTGTTTAATTATATTTTAATTCCAAAACAATGAGTGAATCATGAACACAATATACTTGAATCAATGCACAATATTTTCATATTTTCATGATTAATATGAAAAATATTATTATATTTTTTGTTTCCATATTTCTAACTCTCTCTTTCTATTTAAGCAAATTAAGAACAAGTCCTTGACACATCTTCCTCAGACGTCCTCTCTCTCTCTCTCTCTCTCTCTCTCTCTCTCTCTCTCTCTCTCTCTCTCTCTCTCTCTCTCTCTCTCTCTCTCTCTCTCTCTCTCTCTCTCTCTCTCTCTCTCTCTCTCTCTCTCTCTCTCTCTCTCTCTCTCTCTCTCTCTCTCTCTCTCTCTCTCTCTCTCTCTCTCTGTTTTGTATAAATCTTGCAATTCTTTCAAAGTATATTCATTTGTTCATGTTATTTTTTATAGTTGTTTAAAAAAATTTCTTTCACTCTTTTTATAGCTGTTTAATTTTTATTTTTTGATTTTTTTTATGGAATTAAGCTTAGTGATTTCTATTAAGTTAATAACTTAATTCCATAAAGGTATTTACTATTTCAACAGATAATTATTAAAAGTAATTGTAAGTGAATAAAAGTATTTACTATTTCTATTAAATGAATAACTTAATTCCGTAAAATTAAGGAATACATTGAAAGATTACTTATGAGCCCAAACTATTTACTATTTCTATTAATGGAACTCTTATCTAACATTAAGGAATACGTTAATCTACAAAAGTATTTACTATTTCTATTAATGGAAATCTTATCTAACATTAAGGAATACGTTAATCTATAAAAGTATTTACTATTTCTATTAAATTAATAACTTAATTCCATAAAATCAATAACTTAATTACAAAAAAACACTGAGGTAGCTTAAATTTGTAAGTGAATTATAAAAGTAATTACTATTAATTGAATCTACTTGAGATTAATAATTCTTTAGTGATAGAAATCAATTATTTTTACTGATTGATTATCCTGATAATTGATTTCTAAAATTAAGTTAGGAAACTTAAATTAATGATAATTTATAAATCTTTAATTGATTTAAATATTTTATTCATAAAGTTGACCAACATTAAATTTAATTTCAATTAGGTATTTTTTTTAATTGCACATGATATGACCATAAGTAAAACTCCAACTTACTCGAGATCTGAATTATGGAATACAAATGAATATATTTTTATTCGCATTTAATGTGTCTATATTATAGAACTCCAACTTCCATTTTTAATTTGATTATGAAATTTTTAATTTGATTATGAATTTTATGACAAAATTAACAAACTTACTTTATTTTACTTTATTTTGATTGTATATAGTAATATTCGACCAAATTTGTCATCATTCAAATTAATTCGTAATTATTGGTAACAAATCATATTATGTGCAATTAAGGTTATTAATTTCATTAGCTAATTTTGATATACAAATACTCAAAGTTGGAACAGACATAAAACGTAAATTGCACATCATTATAAAAGCAAGTTTTGCAAAAAAAAAATATAGGACAGACACTACTGTGTCAAGGAATACAAAACTTCATTTTGCATATTGCAATGTTTTCAATACTAAATCAGGTATCTCCTTCATCTAAATTTTCAATTAACCAATGGAATTATCTAAAAATTTGGTAATCTACTTTAGTTAATTTCTATCATTGCAGATACTTTGAAGCATGCTTTTTCTTAATGTGGTAAAATAGGATCAATAGTTAGTAATCAACTTATACCTTCTCCAGTTTTGTCTGACATTACAAATCGTGAGTTAGTTTGGTTTAGATTCATTTCCAAACTCTATAGAAATTTGTGAAAGTTCTCTCAGTGTTTTTGTTTGTTCTATATAAACACTATGTAGGTACTCAAATTAGACCAAAGAATTCTACAAATTTCAACAATTGTAATTGGGTTATTTCTGATAGTCCCACATATCACTCTTCAAGATTTTTGGATTTTAGTGCTGAAGTTACATTATTAGACAAACATTGCAAGAAAACTAATGAAAGCAAAATAAGTTGTAATATTCCAATAGTTCAAAAGGTATCTACTTTGAACTATTTTTTCAATTATAGATCATTGTTATAAAAAAAAAATATAACCACATATTTTATATTATTTATATATACTCAGATCCTCCGCAACATACCTTTTCTTATTTTGTAAGAACATGGTCCATAATTTTTAACAGACCAACACTGTCTCCAGTACTTATTGATGTTACAACTTTTGTAAGTTCTCTTTATACATATTATCCATAAAGACTCTCGATATATTAATAAAATTATTTCAATATCTTACATTTTTTTCTTTTTTTATATGAACACAATATAGGTTCAAATAGAGCGAAAAGGAATCCTATAAATGATCTCAACAATCATAGCTTGATTCCTGATAGTCGCACATGTCAATCTTCAAGGAATTTAGATATTAGTTCTCAAGTTAAATCATTAAACAATAGGGAATGACAGAAAGAGAAAGAAGTGTTACTCTCAAAAATATGGTGTCAGCCAAACAAGGATTAGGAATGCATCAATTAACCCTGGTAGGTGAGTAATCTGCTTGATTAGAGGTAAAATATTAAAAGTATATAAAAGTTACAAGTTAGGTATAAATCATTTAATTCTGTCAATAATAATAATAATAAAAGTATATAGAGGATGTCGAATTTGGACTACATGAGTGGTGTGCTTAGAGGTAAAATATTAATTGTTATAAATGTAAATATAATTATAGGCAAAAACTAGCAGGTTAAAAAACTGGTCAAAGTTGGTCAAGAACAAGGTTTGACTGGAGATTTTTTACTTTAAACCAGTCAAGCTTGAACTAGTTTAATAATTATTAAAAAAAACTTGGTCTTGTCCAATCAAGTTGAAAAACCGACAGGTTAAAAAGCCAATCAAACTTGGTCAAGAACCGGGTTTCACTGACAATTTTTACTTTGGACAGGTCAAGGTTGAACCGGTTCAATACTTATTAAAAAAAATCCATCATTTTTGTCGTCGTCACCTTCGTCAAAGAAGAAGAGGAGGAAGAAGAAGAATCTCATCATTGTCCATTGACAAGAGAATGGAATCGTCGTCTGTTGCAGAGAGAAATGGAAGGGCAGCAGAATCTCCAGCCGCTGAGAGAAATGGAAGGGGAAAAGAAATTTCCAGTTAATGATACTAATTCCAGGCCTATTAGCTCTTCTATCCAACCCTCAACATCCACCATTATTCCATCGAACCTCTCTCTTCACATAGTCAGGATGTGGAGGCTCCCATGGAGAGCCAACCGGATTCCCCTTTTTCTTCTATTCATGGGTACCTGCAGGAGAGTAAAGAAGTGAGTGAGAGAAAAAAGAGAGAGAGAGAGAGAGAGGCACCTCTTTAATATGATCTAGAGCTGTGTGCCTTATGTCTATAAGAAATAAGAAATTAGGGGTGGATTGTCAACATGGAGAAATGAGAAATTGGGGGGTGGGTTGTCAACAAGGAGAAATGGGAAACTGACAAAAGCATGCTACAAGTACTGACAAGAAGGAGTGGTGGATTGTTAGAAAGAGATAAAGGAGTTTTTTACTTTGAAATTTTGAATTAAAAATAATTTTTATATTTGTATATTTAATATAAATATATATAATAATATTTTTAATAAAAATAAAAAAAGTAATTCTTAATTTATTAATATAATTATATATATATATTTAATTACTATCGATCTGACCCTGGTTTAATCATTGTTGAACTAGTGAACATTAAACCGTTGCCTTCACCAGTTCAATGAATGGTCTAGTTTTTAAAACATTAGATTGACAGACAAAGAACATTATTGTGCTATAGAGGTAAATATTTTCTAAGTTTCGTGAAAATTACATTATAAATATAGATAAAAATTTCTCTATTAAATCATCTTATCGTTAAGGTCTCATTATTTTTCATTTTGAAACAGATTTGCAAATCATTGATGATCAATTAAAGAACTATGTGTTAATTCAAATTGAAAACATACTCCAAAGTAGTAGAAGATCTCTCGGTGAATTTGAATCTATGTCATTTTCAGACATAGTCTTAAGTCATGAATATGGAAGTATGCTTACATATAATGAGATATCATATGATTAATTTCTTTTAGAGAAGAAGCATCTTGATTCAATTAAAATGTTAAACATAGATTAGTTACATGTATATACAAAAGTCACTGATGCTATTAATGCAAATAGTGGGAGCATCTTTTTGTATATCGATATGGAGGTACTGGAAAAAATTCTTATGGAAAAACATTATCAGGAGCACTTAAATCAAAAGAGATTATTGTCTTAAATATTGCATCAAGTGGGATAGCATCTTTCTTACTTCTAAGTAGAAGAACTGCTCATTCTCGATTCTACATTTCCTTACAAATTACTGAAGACTCAAGCTATAATATTAAACAAGGAGGTGACCTTGCAGAGCTTATAATCAAGACAAAATTAATTATATGGAATGAGGCACCCATGATAAATAAAATATGTTTTGAAACTCTTGACAGAACTTTAAGGGATTTGATGAGATTTTTTAATAATCAGAGTTCTAATCAATCTTTTGGTGGCAAAGTCATTATGTTTAGTAGAGACTTCAGACAGATATTACCAGTCATACCAAGAGCAAGTAGACAAGAGATTGTATTTTTCACAATTAATTTCTCTTACATTGGAATTATTGCAAAGTAATGCATTTGACTGAAAACATGTGATTTCAAATATCTGAATCAATAGTTGATGCTAAACAAGACAAATTATTTTCTGACTAGATCATTAGTGTTGGTGAAGGAACAATAAATTATGAAATATTAGTGAGTCAACTATTGAAATTCCTAAAGACTTATTAATTAGTGTTATTGATGATCTTGTATCTTCGATCGTGAAAAGCATATATCCTAATCTCATGAATAATTTGAACTGTTTGAGTTACTTCAAAGAAAAAGAAATAATTACTCTGACGCTAAGAGATGTTGATACCATAAATGAATATATTATATATGTTATCTTTCCTTCCTGGAGAAGAATAAGAATGTTTAAGTTCTGATAGCCTATGTAGAGCTGATGCAAATATTAATACAATAGACAATCTCTACACACAAAAATTTCTAAACAACATCAAATTGTCGGGTGTTCCAAACTATGAACTATAGCTAAAGATTGGTGCTCCAATAATGTTACTTAGAAATATTGAGAAATCAATGAGAATTTATAACAGTAGTAGACTGATTATGTCTCGACTTGGTAAGCATGTCATCGAAGCAATAATTATCTCTGAAAAAAATATTTGAGAAAAAGTCATGATTTCCAAGATGATAATAACTGCATCAGATTCAAGATTGTTTTTTCAACTTAGAAGACGCCAGTTTTCAATAACATTGTGCTTTGCAATGACAATTGACAATTAACAAAAGTCAAGGTCAATCACTTTCAGCAGTTAATTTGTATCTGGCAAGCCTAATCTTTACACATGGATAATTATATGTGGTAGTTTCAAGAGTGAGGAGCAGAAATGATTTGAAAATTTTTCCTCTTGATAAAGATGGTAATCATACTACAACAACATCAAATGTAGCATACAATGAAGTTTTTAATAAATTATGCTGAAATAAATAAATATTTAAATTTAAACATGTATTGTGTTTGTATATTGATTAAACATCCATGCATCGCACAGGTCGGTACACTAGTTATTAACACTATATATCACTGAATTCACATATATCATGTTAGCATCAATTCCATATTAGCACAAATTGATGGAATATAATATTTTGACTATGATATATGACATTTCAATATATTGACTTATTCATTTAGAATGACTAATATTGTCTGTGATGCGCTAATATATTATGTCTCCAAATTGATGGAATTGATAAGTCAATATATCATGTTGCGTGAAAATTCTCTAGATCAATATATATTCACTCGACGATAATTATTAGTCATCCCAAATTCAATCGTAATTCAAATTCAATTTCATATTTTAATTATGAAGATTACGCAATGCCACTGATCATGAATTTGGAATAATTGATTCACTTACACAATTACACAACTTCAATTCATGATAAATTCTAAGAATTTAATCTATTATATATATGCATAATCAAATTCAAAATATCATAAACGACCCTAAAAAATTTTTAATCATAAATAAAACACAAATTAGGGTTTTATAGAAAAATTCCTTATGAACCCTAACTCAAATTAATTTCAATTTTTCTCAATTTTTCTATTAGAACCTGGGTCTGATACCAATTGTAGGGATGTTATAACAAAATTATAACCACAACCAATCTAAATCATGATCAAACTCAAATGAATATTACAAAGTTATTGATTCTGATCATGATTTAATTATAAATAATTAAGATTTTTGATAGACAAATTGACAATAATAGCAATAACTAAAAACAATAGTAGGGAATACAACTGTAACACTTGCTATATTTTAAAGTTATAAGTGTTCAAGAATTACGATAAATTTATTTTGGAGAAAATAATTTTCCTATCTTTTTTAATTTTTGTATGCTTGTTTGTGTATATTGTTGAAAATATGGATTTTCACTTATAGATTGCATAAATTTTGAGATATAATGGATGTTATGATATGGAATTTATCCCATGGGTAAAATATGGTTTGAGTATAAGAGGAATCTAGAAAGAAACTGGGAAAAAAATAATGTTTTATATGAGAAAATCTCCTTAAGGACTAAAATGAAAAGGACAGAAGTGAAAAGAAACTTAAAGGTTTAGGAGAAGGGATAATTTTCCCTTTAGTTCCCAATAGTAACCAATAATTCAGCCGCCTTGTGATTGCACAGTAAAATGTATAGTGCCAAACTGAATTATTAACATATAGTAAACTGAATTATTAAAACGCCTAGTAAAATAAATATTTTATTAGCACATAGTACCCTGACTTCTCCTATAAATAGGCTCTTCTATTTCACTTCTAAACTCATACTCTCTATAAATATTTTTTTTAGATACAATGGGTAAAAATAAAGGAAATCTGCAGGAAGATTAGTATTCCTTGAGGATACTTTCCACGTTGTCTGAAAGCTTGTAAATCCAAAAGCTTAGAAAATGCTATGTAATCTCTATAGGTCACCTAGGCTAGAAAAATTGTATTATAATGTATGATATTTAGCTTGTATTTACTGTTTTACTATGTTGTTATATATATGCAGAAATATTCTTCTTGGACAATTTATGTTTGCATAGTTATGGACTTTAGTACTAATAAGAGATTTTATGGGATACCATGTGTAATGTCTACTAAAATTATACTAATTTTATACAATTTAAGAAAAATTGTAATAAAGATCTTGTGAAACTTATGGTTAAAACCATGAAAACTTTTTCTGAAAAGTCTTGCAAAATATCTGATTATATTAAATAAGATAACTTTGAAACTTTTGCAAGATACAATTTTGAACTGGCAGAGGACAATCAATCGACTGATCTGGAGCTATCGATAGATTGATAGTCTTCAAAGTTGCATATATCTAAAATCGAAAAGTATCAGTCGACTGATTCATGGACATCGGTCGACTGATATACCCTGAGCTTCAGATTTTAGAAAAAGTTAACTTGAAAAACGTGGCCAAATTATCTAGTTTCATTATACATATAATCTACAACACTTCTTCAACTTTTCTTTAGCAAATTCTTTTCTAGAATGAAGCTAAAATACAAGGAACTTACATAGAACTTATACTTCTATGCATATACACAAATATTGCAAAGGTCTCTAAAGGTTTACATAGGGAAATAACATTACATTCCTTTTCTATGCAACTATCTAGCAACTATGATAACTTGTTTCTTGCTACCTCTTGCTTCTCTATTCAACTTCAAATCCTAAAATGGTTAGTCAAAACATAAATCATGAGATATATAATCTCAGTAGCTAGTTTATTTAGAGAAAACATTTCAAGAACCATTTCAGTCATAAAAGCAATTCTCAGTAACTAATTTATACTTCTATGAACATAAAGAACCATCATAAAAGCAATCCCAGTAGGAAACTCATTCCATGAAATATAAATTGATATACTAACACATAACTTGTGTCTTAACTTCTTTCTCAATATAGTGCACTATTCTTTAGCTACTCTAGCTACTCTAGCTACTCTAACTACTCTAGCTACTCTAGCTACTTTAGCTACTTTCTCAGAAAAAGTATTCAATGTCCCATGAGGAATTTCTGTCATCTCACGAGGAATTTCTAGGGTTCTATCTTCCCATAAGGATTTTTACATCCTATGAGGTATTTTTGTCATCTCATAAGGAATTTCTGGTTCTATCATCCCATAAAGACATAAACTTTACTTTTTAAGAGAAGTTGATTCTATGTTCTCATGGAGAACTTTTACATATTTATACTTCCTAAGTCATGAAGAATATGGTAAATAACTAAATTAACTTGTTTTCTAGCTTTCTTATGAAGAGAACTCTTCATCCTATGAGGAATTACTACATCCCATGAAGAGTCAAGTCCCATATTTATAAGAAAGTATATTCTCAAACATTCATGGATAGTTTTACCATAAAACAATAACATATCATACACAAACATGATAAATAACTGAAATTAAATTGCTTTTATGAATAACTAGCTATCTTGGATTCTTTCTATAGCTGAAACTTGTGGATTCTCTCCTAGTTTCTCTTTAGCTCCATTTGCTTCCTCAACTTTCAAACTTCCCCTTCTTCTATTTTCTTCCTCTTAGTATGAAAATGGCTATTCTATGAATTCTCAAGTACTAGAATCCATTTAAACTAGGGGAATTAAGTTAGGAAGCTTACCTTTGGTGATTTCTTTGTTAGAAACCCAACTAGAAGTCCTTTCTCTCTCTTCTTCTTCTCCTTCGCGTTCTCTCTATCTCTCTCTAATTTTCAGAAAAATGTCATTTCTCTCTCTTTTCTCATTTGTAAAGAATCTCAAGAGTCTTCTTACCATGGAAAACTCTCTTTTACCCCTATTCTCATGTTTCTAAGCTTCATTGGCATATTAGGGGCATTCTAGTCAATTTTTCATTGATTTTTCAGTTGGAACCGACTTACTTTTGCACTCCAGCAGGCGATTAGTCGACTGATTTCTCATGATTAGTCGACTGATTTGAAATTAGTCGACTGATTCAACTAGATTAGTCGACTGATTGCTTCAGGACCTAAAATTTCAGCATGAAAGAGAATCATCATTCAACTGATCTCTCCTAATTAGTCAACTGATTACAGATATTAGTAACCTAGTCCTTTTTCTGATACTATTAGTCGACTGATTTATTACATTAGTCGACTAATTTCCTCAAAACTTCATTTTTCTTCTATTCTTAGCTCATTTATCCTAGTTTCTCATGTCTTTTCTTGATGACTTGCTTCTAGGCATCCCAAAAGTATATTTTACTAATTTTTAACATCATTTCCAACTTAATAAAGAAAAAATAACTCTAACAGGAGAAAATCTGGATGTTACACCATGGAGGTGCACCCTCGAGTTTATAGAATTACTCATATGTCTGAAATTGAGATGTGACAATTTTGCTATCAAAAGACAGTTTTTAGATTCTGATGAGTCCTCTATTTTGGTTAATTTTGTTTGTTTCTTTAGGGCTTTTTCCTCTCCTTGATTCCATTTTTGTTAGCTTTTTGCTTGCTTTGTCCTTTATTTTGGCTTTCCTCTTTGTACATAGTTGTTGCTTTGCTTTATCTTATTTTAGTCTCTTTCCTTGCCTTTTTATGCTTTTTGTTGTACATTCTAGTAGGCTTTCCATTCTGGTCTGGAACATGGAGAATCTGAAGTTCTGCTGCTCATCTGATGGCTGGCGCCCAGGCGCCACGCAGGGCGCCTGGAGGCGCCAGCCCCTCAACTCTCTGCCAAAGAGTGAGAACGTGGCACCCAGGCGCCACCCAGGGCGCCCAGGCGCCAGCCCCATTTCCTCTTTGTTTTTACTTGGCGCCTAGGCGCCCCGGTTCTGCACCTGCGAGCTTTCTTGTATATATTGCTCTTTTGCTGATGTTTTATGGATCTTTTGGTTGGAGGGCAAGGGAGCTCTGCTAGGGCAAGGATGGAGGAGCTGGGAGACCTCTTCTCTACTGAGTTTGAAGCTTTTCTTAGTTTTTCTCCTTCCTCTTGATCATATTTTGTTGTGTATTTGTTATGTATTTCTTCCTCTTGTTATAAACTCTAGGGTTAGGGGATTGATGTATATTAACTACCTATGAAGCTTTGTTGTTGGATGCTTAAATACAATTGCTTTTCTGATTATTGGAGTAGTTGTTATTGGTTTAACTGGTTTTAGGTGATTGTGATCATTTCACTTAGATGAATTTGGGGTTTGTATTAATGCTAGACATAGCTTGATATAAACATGCCCTTGTAACTTCTACCGTGAATCGGGTTAGTCTAGACATAGATAATCTTGTTTGCGTGGTCATATGAGTTCTTGAACTTAAACTCCGAACCAATTAATTGGACTAAAACATTAGCTAATTATTTTGGCTAGGAAGATTTGCTCACCAAGAAATTGGGTTCAAATATTTTCGTGAACTCGACCAACATTAAATGGAATCTGTGAATGTTTCTAAGCATCCTTTAACGATTCAAAGATTGGTTTGTCTATGAATTAATCGGATTAGGAGTTAAGAAAGTCAATCCCCTACCCGTTGTGTTTTGGCGTAGTTCTTCGTTTGGTGTTTAGTTAATTCCTTGTTGTTAGTTTAGTTTATTTGCGGTTTATCTTTACATTTTTCCTCTGTCCAAATATAATTTGATCTAGTGAAATTGGTAATTGTTAAAGTCAATCCCTGAGGACGATAACTTATTCTCATCACTTTACTACTTGTGCGACCAGATACACTTGTCGGGAAATAGCGCATCAGATTCCTTATAAATTACAGAGCAAAGTGTTCTTTGTGGGCCCTTTCCCATTGTCTTGAGCTACGGCATGACCATAGGATTAGGTTCCATAAAAGACCGTATAGAGTATAGTGTCTTTTATTTTTATATTCCTAGGTGGGTTAATATAAGGTAATCTTGTTTGATCTAAGAAGTATTTATTCTCAAATCATAACGAGCATATAGGCTCAGGGAAGACCTTAATTCCACTAGTTAATACGCAAGACAACCCTTCTGACCATGCAGATAATTCACATGCTCTGAATGTTACAGCCTTAATTGGTGGCTAGGCAAAGGGAGCTGGATTCACCCAACAGATTAATGCCACTGTTGTCATATAAATGTTCAATCTGATGAATGATTGGTTAGATTGCATAGAGGAAAGATAGGGAGAACAAGTAGTACCTATTGATTCACCAAAGGTTTCTCTTGTTATTAAGACCAAACAGGCTAAAGAAGGCACAGTTAAGGACGTAAAAATGTCTGAGTTCCTGAAGATGATGCCACTCATTTTCACCGGTGAAGATTCTAATGAGGACCAGCAATGATTTCTGGATGATTACGAGACAATTTGTGATGTTTTGGGTTGTTCTGATGCACGGAAAGTAGAGATTGTCTCCTTTCAACTAAAAGGGAGAGTCGGTAAATAGTGGAAGGCTTGAAAGAGTGGGAGAACCCAAGGTACACCATTAGTTACATGGGCAAAATTGTAGAAAATGGTTATCAATGAATTCCTTTCAAAAAGTATCCGATCATCTAGAGTAAGGGATTTTTTGTACTTGAGGCAAGGACCCATGTCGGTAGATGAGTATAATGCTCAGTTTATTAAGTTAGCAAAATATGATCCACATTTGGTACCCACTGAAGAGGTTAAAGTGGAGAAGTTTATAGAGGGCCTTTGCGATTCTCTTTATTTGCAGGTGGGTCCAAATATGGTTAATTATAACTTTTATTCTACCACTATCAATACTGCACGTAGAATGGAAAAGAGGTGGAATAAGAAGGAAAAGTTTAAAAGCAAAAAGAGGTCTAGAGACGATAGGTATTTTAACCAATGAGGGAACTCGGGGCCCTCAAAGCCTCCCACCACTTCACAGTATACTGCAGCTGTATCTTCTAAACCCATATTTTCCATGGCTAGCATGGCTAAGCCCCTCTCAGAATATAGAGGTGGTTACAGTTCTTTGAGCAGGGGCGGTTCTCAGGCCGGAAGAGGGAAGCCTCAATGTCTTGAGTTTGGAAAATTTCATTTTGGAGAGTGCCTGGGAACATCAAGTTATTTTCATTGTAGACAAGAAGGGCACTTCAAGAGGGAATGCCCTCAACCTATTTCTGGATCTGGTCAGGCATTCGTTCTTTCATTTCACACCTAGCTAGGAGTTGCTCCAATTGCTCGTGCACCAACCTCTTCTACTGGAGGTAACTTTGGGAGAGGTTTTGGCAGTGGCAAAGAAGGTTACAAGCAGCAGGTAGCCGGTAGAGGAACAGCCAAAGTGTATGCCTTAACTCGACAAGATGCCCAGGCATCGAATGCCATTGTTGCAAGTACTTTATTAGTTGGCGCTTTAGCTGCATATGTATTATTTGATCTTGGTTCTACACAATCATATGTGTCACCTCTATTTTCCAAGAAGTTCGATCTGAGCCAGTTATATTAGACGAACCGTTTTTGGTAGCTACACTGATAGGGGAAGCCCTAGTAGTTAGATCAAGATACCATTCTTGTAAGGTAACTGTTAAAGACATGGAGACGAAGGTATACCTCATGCTTCTTAGTATGACAGATTTTGATTTGATCTTAGGCATGGACTGGTTATCCTCATGCCATGCTACCTTGTCATGACAAGGCCATTTCTTTTAGTATACCAAAGGGACATAATTTCATATTTCAGGGAGACCGAAGTGAGGTGCCCTGCAAAATGATATCTATATTAACTGTCTAGGATATGTTACAAAAAGATTGTCATGGATTTCTGGCCTTTGTCAAAGATATAGACAGACAAAGAAGAACAAAGTCTTAAACAGATACCAGTGGTTAGCAAATTCCTAGATGTATTTCTAGAAAATCTACCTGGTTTATCACTGGAGAAGGATATTGAGTTTAATATTGAATTGGTTCTTGGCACTTGACTAATTTCAATTCCTCCTTACCGTATAGTACCCGTAGAGTTAAAAAAGCTGAAAGAGCAATTACAAGACTTGCTGGATAAGGGGTTTATCAGCCTAAGTTTTTGACCTTGGGGTGCCCCGGTACTCATTGTGAGGAAGAAAGATGGCTCTCTAAGATTGTGCATAGATTACCGGCAGTTAAACAAAGTCATGATAAAGAATAAATATCTTTTACTAAGAATTGATGACTTGTTTGACCAACTTCAAGGGGCACAATGCTTCTCGAAGATTGATTTGAGATCCGGTTACCATCAACTGAAGATTAAGGAGGAAGACATACCCAAAACTGCCTCTAGACACGGTACGGGCATTATGAATTTCTCGTAATGTCATTTGGGTTGACTAATGTATCAGCAGCATTTATGGATCTTATGAACCGAGTGTTCAAACATTTCCTTGATAGATTTGTGATCATCTTCATTGATGACATTCTGGTTTATTCCAAGAGTCCAAAGGATCATACAGAACATTTGAGAACGGTGCTACAGACTTTGAAGGAATATTAATTATATGCTAAGTTCTCAAAATACGAATTCTGGATGAGTCAATTAACATTCTTGGGGCATGTAATTTCCCAGGAAGGTATTCACATGGATCCAAGTAAGATTGAGGCAGTAAAGCAGTGGCCTAAACCAACAAATGTATTTGAGGTTCGTAATTTCCTTGACTTAGCAGGGCATTACCGTAGCTTTGTCAAGAATTTCTCTAAGTTGGCTCTTCCGTTGAATAAGCTGACCCAAAAGAATGTTAAGTATATTTGGGATGATGCTTGCGAGTAAAGTTTTTCTAAGTTAAAGAAGTGTCTAACTTTAGCACTAGTTCTTGTTCTACTATCGAGACCGGGGGGTTATGGTTGAAGCCGCTACGACTACCGAGTCACCCAGAATTGAATTCGTGACAACTTGCAGTATAGTGATCATCCCAGGTCGTATCTCTCAAGGAGCTTTATTTTTAAATTGCCTAATTAATTGTTCTGGCACTAGTTAACCTAATTACAACCTACTGAGTACCACAGGGGGGTGATTGCATAGTTAAAGCTTGAAACAGAAACAGAATAAAAACTAATCCCAAACAGAACAGAAAAACAAAATTACACTAAACACAGAAATGTAATTAGCCATAAAGTTCCTAGAGTTGCAATTATC
Organism: Biancaea sappan; assembly: GCA_037074585.1. NCBI lineage: Eukaryota > Viridiplantae > Streptophyta > Magnoliopsida > Fabales > Fabaceae > Biancaea > Biancaea sappan. The sequence goes on along the minus strand of CM073491.1, from coordinate 11,930,607 downwards.
ATCATTCTTGTCTTCAAATTAATTCTACTGTTCTCTATTATTAAGTTTCTAACTAATATTTCCAAGAGACTTCCTAGAACTAGATTATACATGAGTTAAACCTAACCACATGTAATCTGATTAAGCCCTAACCTAAATCATGCTTGATAATCACCCAAGCAAGCCATTTCTATCCTACTTGCTACATCAAATAGTAATAACAAGGAAGTATCTCCAGTGTTTATGTTCATATACACCCAACCAGATTAATACAAGCATAAAAACAAAGATAATAAACAAGAACAGAAATGAAAGAGGATAAATAGCAAAAAACTTATCTGGTTTAGTTCCAAAAATTCAGGTTACAATGTTAGTTCTTCCATAAACTAATTACAACACAAATCTCAGCCTTCCATGGAGGCCAAAATAGAAGAATATATAAATGGGGGAATACAAAATTACAGAGGAAAAGTGGAAGAAGAAAGGTCTTCAACAGCTTACAAATGGAGTTCTGGTGTGTCTTTAACTAGCAGCAAGAGAGAGGGACGAAACTGCATCTAGTCAACCTTATGTGTTGTCCTTTTCCTTCTGATTTCTACTATTGCCTTGCTGTTCTACTGATGTTGCTTTTTTGTTATTGTCTACTATTCTGCAAAACCTTTTCTGGTGGTCTACTACACTTTTCTGGTTGCTGTTTAAAGCTGGAAAGTGTTGAAATGTGGGCCCTAGTCAGTCCAGTCAGCCCTAGTCAATGCATAGTCAGCTGCCATGTCATCAAAGGTTGCCACACCAGCATCCTTATCATCAAATTCATCCAAGTCAGCATAAACTCTCTATTGAATTTAAATTTGAAAATTAAGCATAAGGATTAATTGGGATAAAATTATGAAATTAGAGTATATTAATTTTATAATTAATTTACACCTAATAAATTTGAAACATATTAAAATTGGAGAGTTTACAATATTAAAATGACAAGGAGGCTAAGATAGGGACTAAATTGCATATAAAAATGTCTAATATCAGGTTACACTATATATTGTGATGCTTCAAAGGTAGGATTAGGGAGTGTGCTAATGCAACATGGTAGGGTCCTTACTTATGGCTCTCGGTAACTTAAAAAACATAGACTCAATTACCCTACTCATGATCTAGAAATGGTAGCTGTAGTGTTTACTCTGAAGATTTGGATGCATTACTTGTATGGGGAGACATATGAGATTTTCACAGATCACAAGAGCCTCAAATATATCTTTGAACAGAAAGATCTCAATTTAAGGCAACGAAGATAGATGGAACTCGTGAAGGACTATGACTGTACTATCCTCTACCATCTAGGAAAGGCGAATGTGGTAACGGATACCCTTAGTTAGAAGTCTATGAGGAGTCTAGCTCATATTACCACAGTAATTACATCTTTGATTCAAGAAATGCCGGAGGTGGAGGCTAGTAAGGTATTCTTTAAGATTACTAAGTCAAGTACTTTCTTGGCTCACTTGACAGTTAAGTCCCTCCTTGTAGAAAGAGTGAAGGCAACATTGGAAAATGATGCTGAAATGGTTAAGACTAGAGACAAGGCGAGGAAAGGATTAGTACAGGGTTTCTCAGTGGACAAGGAAGGTATATTATGGTTTAACATGAGGTTATGTGTTTCGAACATTGAACTCTTAAAGCAAGAGATTTTAGGAGAAGCTCACGGTGCACCATATGTTGTTCATCCTGGTGCCATCAAGATATACCAGGACTTGAAACAAGTTTATTAGTGGGAAGGCATGAAACAAGATGTGACTGACTTTGTCACTCAATGCTTAACATGCCAGCAGGTCAAATTTGAACATCAGAGACCACCTGGGTCAATACAGAGGCTTGAGATTTATGAGTGGAAATGGAAACGTATTACTACGGACTTTATGATGGGTTTACCCTGATCTTCGAATAGGTACAACTCTATATGGGTCATTATGGATCTGCTCACTAATTTGGCACATTTCCTTCATGTTCATACTACCTACAATGTAGCGAAACTTAATCGACTGTACGTAAAGTAGATAGTAAAACTCAATAGCGTACCAGTATCCATCACATCAGATCAGGGACCCCAGTTTACTTCTCGATTCTAGAGAACATTTCAGAAAGCTTTAGGCACTAGAGTAGACTTGAGCACAACTTTTCACCCTCAGACTGATGGTCAATCTAGAGGACTATTCAGACTTTAGAGGATATGCTAGGAGTATGTGTGATGAATTTCAATGGAAGATGGAAAGACCACTTATCACTTATTGAATTTGCTTATAATAATAGCTATCAAGCTAGCATTAAAATGGCTCCTTTCGAGGCTTTATATGAGAGGTATGTCGATCTCCTATTTATTAGTTCGAACTAAGTGAACCCAAAATGGTGGGACCCGAGATGATACAGGAGGCCATGGATAAGATTAAACTGATCAAGGAAAGGTTATTAGTCGTTCAGAGTAGGAAAAAGTTTTATGCGAACAACTAACGACGTGACTTAGAGTTTTCTATTGGTGACATAGTTTTCTTACGAATCTCACAATAAAGGGAGTAATGAGATTCGGAAGGAAAGGGAAGCTCAGTCCAAGATACATTAGTCTTTATGAGATTATGAAGAGAGTAGGTAACGTAGCATACCGCCTAGCCTTGCCTTCGGACCTACAGGGAATACACCTGATATTTCACATATTGATGCTACATAAGTATCTTCCTAACCCCTCTCACGTCATCTAGCCACAAGAAATACAGTTTGATGAGACTCTTGTCTATAAAGATGTGTCAGTAGCCATCCTTGGTAGATAAGTCAAGAAACTTCACACCCAGAAAATTCTCATTGTCAAAGTTCTGTGGAGGAATTATTCTCATGAGGAGGCCACATGAAAAAACAGAGTATAAAATGTGGATGAAATATCCACACCTGTTCGAATCATAAGGTAAGTTTTCAAATTCAGGGGACCGAATTCTTTTAAGGAGGTGGAATGTAATACCCACTATATTTTAAAATTATAAGTGTTCAAGAACTACTATAAATTTATTTTGGAGAAAATAATTTTTCTATCTGTTTATTTTTGTATGCTTGTTTGTATATATTGTTGAAAATATAGATTTTCACTCATAGATTGCACAAATTTTGAGGTATAATGGATGTTATGATATGGAATTTATCCCATGAGTAAAATATGGTTTGAGGATAAGAGGAATCTAGAAAGAAACTGGGAGAAAAATAACGTTTTATATGAGAAAATCCCCTTAAGGACTAAAATGAAAAGGACAAAAGTAAAAAAAACTTAAAGGTTTAGGAGAAAGGATAATTTTCCCTTTAGTTCCCAATAGTAATCAATAATTCAACTGCCTCATGATTGCACAGTAAAATGTATAGTGTCAAACTGAATTATTAGCGTATAGTAAACTGAATTATTAAAGTGCATAATAAAATAAATATTTTATTAGTGCATAGCACCCTGACTTCTCCTATAAATAGGCTTTCTATTTCACTTCTAAACTCACACTCTCTATGAATTTTTTTTTTAGATATAGTGGGTAAAAATAAAGGAAATCTACAACAAGATTAGTATTCTTTGAGGATACTTTTCACATTGTCTAAAGGCTTATGAATCCAAAAGCTTAGAAAATGATCTGTAATCTCTATAGGCCACCTAAGCTTAAAAAATTGTATCATATTGTATGATATTTGGCTTGTATTTACTGTTTTACTATGTTGAAGTTTATATATATATATATATATATATATATATATATATTTATATATATGCAGAAATCTCTTTCTTGAAAAATTTGTGTTTACATAGTTGTGGACTTTAGTACGAATCAGAGATTTTATGGGATACCATGAAGGTATACCCTCAAGTATATAGAATTACTCATATATCTGAATTGGGATGTGACAATAAAGTACCTTGATCTATAGCAATCAATCTCTGAAATGCTAGGCTTTTCAAGGTTAGTAAGAATGGTTTTTCATGAAGTAGGCTTTAGGTGATGGACATTAGGTCATACACTCTCATATTTATAGATCTTTTCAAAACCTAAAAACCAAATCCTTATAACCTTGAGAACTATAACCAACTTATCAAGCCCAATTGGTTAGCCCAATGGGTTGACCTTATCTATTAATAATGCCCCATCACTATTATTAATTTGGATTAGGTATCTACACATATTATAATATTAAATCACAAATACCCCAAACTAACTTTAATATATCAAATAGGTCCAACCCAAAATATACTTTATAAAGATCATTAATTTGGACCTAATTATAAATAACAATATATATATGTCCCAATATTTGTACACATATACAATTAATTAATATGCAAGTCCACCAAAATAATTGTTAGCACTTGATATATTTAAAATATATATATATATATATATATATATATATATACATAAAAATAAAATAATGCTAACACAACCTCCAAGCATATCGACTGACTATGATTATTAGAATCATGTTTAATGGGAAATTTCTATTGTAAGTTTATAAGGAAGAAGGAAAATCCATATAGTAGTGATGAAAATGAATTAATGAAAGAAGAGGAATATAGAAAACACTGGTAAGACATGTATATATACCTGAAGGGTGACGATGTTTTTGAAAGTATACTGAGTTTGTGATGTTATTGCTTTATTGCTTGCCTCTTTATCACACCAAGACTTTCCCACCTACTCGTCAAAATAGGTTGATGGGTGTCACATCTCAATTTCGAACATATGAGTAATTCTATAAACTCGAGAGTGTACCTCCATAGTACTCCATAAAATCTCTTATTAGTACTAAAGTCCACAACTATACAAACATAAATTTTTAAAGAAAGAGATTTCTGAATAAATATGTAAAGACTTCAATATAGTAAAATAGTAAATACAAGCCAAATATCATACAGTATGAAACAATTTTTCAAGCCTAGGTGACCTATATAGATTACAGAGCATTTCCTAAGCTTTTAGATTTATAAGCCTCCAGACAATGTGAAAAGTATCCTCAAGGAATACTATTCCTCTTACGGATTTCCTTCATTTTCACCTACTGTATCTAAAAAAAATATTCATAGAGAGTGTGAGTTCATCAAAACTCAGTGAGTAAATGACTGTGCAATAATAAATATATCACAAGTACAAATACCATAATCATTATCACAATAAAAACAATTATATTCATGTTCAGGGTTTCTATTCCTCTGTATTCGATTTATGTTCAAGGATTCAATTCCCATTGTATTCATGTTTACAACAATTACATGCATTAGTATCTTGAGGGATCAAGCCCTCAACTATTCCATGTGTATAATTATATGCATTGGTATCTTGGGTCAAACCCTCCACCATTCCATATGTATATTTTCAATCATAATTTTCATCAACATAACAATAAATTCCATTATCTAACTGATAACATACTTTTTCCATTTATTTTAGTCCCTATTTTAGTCCTTTTTGCCTCTTTAATTTTGTCAATTCTCTAATTTTATTATGTTTTGGAATTTATTGGGTATAAACTATTTATGGATTGAATGTGTCTCAATTTTTATATTTTTAGAACTTGAATTGTAAAATGCTCAATTTAATTCCTACAAATTTTAATTTTGGAGAGAAAAAGTGTTGACATGGACAAAGATGATGATTTGGATGCTAATGTGGCACTTTTTGGGTGATGTAGATGCTTACTAGGATATGCTGGATGTGGGGCCCACTTGAACTCTTATTCAATGCCATGTAGTCAGAATTTTTGGGCAGAAATATTAATTTTCGTAGGTCAAGAAAAGCATGGCTGAAATATTAATTTTGCCATGATATTCTGCTGCTGTTCTGCTGCTGTTTGTCACTTTCTGCTGCAGAAATATTAATTCTGCTGCTGCTGCCATACCATTCTGCTGCTGCCATACTTTTCTGCTGCTGCAGAAATATTAATTTTGCTGCTGTTTTGCTGTCAAAGTGCTGCCATATCATGGAAGAGGCATCCAAGGAGGCATCTAGGGCAGAATATCCCTTTAGGCATGTGTTAGATCAGTTTTATATTTGTAAAAATCGAAATTTATTAAGGAGGCTAAGTCATTTTTCAGAAAAGGAGTCCTAGCACCATTTTTCTGCCTTCCTTGGGCAGCAGTGGCTGGGAGCAACATAGAGGCAACTCTCTAGCTTGGTTAGAGGGAAAGGAAGCCTTCCCACTTGGGAATGGCTCTCCTTCTCCCATTTTCCTTCCTTTTCTTGCATTTTCCTTCATAGTTTCTTAGATTTCTGTTGTATTTTCTGTTTTCTGTCATGTTTTTCCTTCTCTTCCATGTAATTTTCTAAGTTTAAAGATTGATTTAGTTTGGTTCTATGATGTTTTATTGCTGAACAATTTCGATTTTAATGCACTTTCGTTTAATGGAATGGATTTTACCGATTATTAAGCTCTTGAATGCTTGCTTAACCTTCAATGAGTTTGGGATTTTGATGTCTATGCTAGAGTTAGCTAGATATTGAACTTGACCTTGTAATTTCCACCATAAATTAGATTATCTAGATATAGATAATTTTATTTATGTGGCTTGAATAATTTTCTTGAGCTTCATCATTTAATTGAATGGTTGATCTAAGATTTTAGTCAATTATTTTGGTTAAGTTAGATTGTAATTTCAAAGTTTTTGGATTCAATCATATTTTAGAAAATTGGCCAACATTGAATGGATTGTAATTTAATTGAATTGTTCTTCAATGATTCAAAGATTAATTTGTCTATGAATTAATCGTATTGGACCAACGAAATCAATCTCATTTTCTTGTGTAGTCGGTCATTTGATGAAATGGAAATTGTACTTTAATTCATTTGGACCAATGAGTATTTTCTTGGCCAAAGTTCTATTTTATTTATTGTCCTATGAAGTTTGTTATTTATACATGCATGCGTTTGCTATGTATTTGTAACGAGTAGGACAAGAGATAACATGTCATATGCGATTGCGGGGCATTGATGTGATTAGGACTTCATCGGATTATATTTGAGTTGTAGATTAGTGAAGATATTTCTAACTATAATTTTAATATAATTCAGTCTTAGAAGACTTTCTGAGAATTTTAGATTGAAGATTACATAATAGAATTAGCCAAGAATATTCAAAGGAAATGATGATGATGTACAATTCCATGAAATTTGTGACCAATCCACATCTTTTCTCTGTTTTGTTTTCTGTTTAGTTATTTAAATTTCAGTTATTTATATTGCGTTGTTTCAATCATCACCCCCTTTTTTGTGTAATTTCTGAAATTTCCTTCATAAGTCTTAATAGCATTTCACTTAGCCTAATTGAATTTTATTTGATACCTCAATCTCTGTGGGACGATACTCTACTTATCACTTTATTACTTGTTGCGACCCAGTATACTTGCTGGAATATTTTATGTGCTATAAAATATACGCACCAAGTTTTTGGCGCCGTTGCCGGGGATTGATGGTTGTCAAATTGATTTTTCTTTTAAGCCAAAGTGATGTTATTTTAGACATTGTCTTTTCTTGTTTTAGTTTTTACAATTTCAAGTGTTTTTAGCTTTTCAAGTGTCTTTATTAGTCTCATTTCTTCTTGTTACCTCGCTTATTTGATGTAACTCTCATGTTATTTCTCTTTGTTGTGTGTAAGGTACTTGATCATTTTCCTTGACGAAAGGAAATAAAAAAAAATCAAAGAGAAAGTAAGGAAAACAAAGAAGAAGCGACGCTAAGCATAGACACCAAATAAAGTCTAGCTAAAGACTTTAAACCAAGCGCTTTTGGGAGGCAACCCAAGTTTTTCTAATCTTTCTCTTTTTAATTTTGTTGTTGTATTTCTTTCGTAATTTTAATTTTGTTTTAGTCTTTTTCTGTTGCCCATTTTTTTCTCTGTTTTCTCTGTTTTGGCAGAAATTTTGTCATCTTGCATGAATATTCTGTACTGCTTGGCTATGGTTTTTGCCACTTTCTTTACATTTTTTTAAACCTTTATATGTCTTCTAGTTGTAGAATTTTATTTGGAGTGATTCGCATCCGTTTTGGGGTCGTTCTATGTCGGTAAAGCCGTGTCGCCAGAAATTCTGCACTGCAGAATTTTGCTACTCTGTTTTGTCCGAATTTGATGCTCACTTTTTTAATTTTTGATGGAGTTTTGGTGTGGAATTATGCATGATGAAATAGCTAAAGTGTAGATTGACTTAGCATGAAGAGAATTTAGTCTTATTTCTCTAAGGAATTCAAGTTAAATGGCAATGACGTTGACTTTAATGAATTTGTAGTAATAGTCTTTTAGCTGTGAGGATTTGAGCCTAAGTGAAAAATGCTATTCTTCTTGTTGTGTGTTCTCTATCATGGATTGTCACTCTAGAACTTGTCTTGAATCTTTGATTGAGGCTACATATCTTGTACATACTTGGAAATGATTTAGGCATTTGTTTCTTGTAACCACTTTTAGCCAAATAGCCATCCATTATCATTGTTTCCATTGTATGCCATTTTGTGCCTTATCCATTTTCTTTCTTGTGTTCTTCCACCACTGTTTCTGCCTACAACAACATTTTTCTCTTTCAACTTAAGATGTGAGAAGTATTTTAAATTCTTTTAAGGGATTGATATGCTGAAAAATTTTGTGAATTTTGGGGTGTTTTGAACTATATTTCTTCTACTTCCTCTCAAGCAAAAGAAAAAGACTGGCCAGTCAAGAAGAAGAAAAAAAAAGGAGAAAGAAAGAAAGAATTAAAAAAAAAAGAAGAGAAAAAGATAATGAAAAAGAGGAGCAGATAGAATATTGAGACCCAAATTTATTTATACTCAGTCTCTTATATTTCACTTGTAAATGCTCTTCATTTTCTTGAGTTGTTACCATATTTTGTTTCATTGTTCAATCTTTCCCTTTGTTTCCCACTATTTTTCTTACCCACGTTACAACCTTGTAAAGTCCTTTTGATTCAAGTATGTATTGGATTCAAGTAGTGGAGATTTAGATTCTTGACAAGCTTATGGTAGTAAATTTGTGATAGGATGATTTTGAGTGATTCCATCTTAAACACTTGAGAGAGTAGAGGATAAACACTTTGCCCTGTGAGGAGATTGTTACTTAAATTCATTCTTATCAAAATAATTGCCATGAAGCTTGCAATTTTTTTTAAGAAAATAAAGATTAATTTTTCCTAGCGTTAAATCTTTCCAAATTTTAATTATTTCATTATTGTATATTTTCTACACTTTGCTTGTTGTGTTCTTTAGTTGTCTCTGTTGTATTTAATTGATTTTGCCCAGGAGTGCAAAAGGCCTAGTGTGGGGGATTTGATAACATACTTTTTCCATTTATTTTAGTCCCTATTTTAGTCCTTTTTGCCTCTTTAATTTTGTCAATTCTCTAATTTTATTATGTTTTGGAATTTATTGGGTATAAACTATTTATGGATTGAATGTGTCTCAATTTTTATATTTTTAGAACTTGAATTGTAAAATGCTCAATTTAATTCCTACAAATTTTAATTTTGGAGAGAAAAAGTGTTGACATGGACAAAGATGATGATTTGGATGCTAATGTGGCACTTTTTGGGTGATGTAGATGCTTACTAGGATATGCTGGATGTGGGGCCCACTTGAACTCTTATTCAATGCCATGTAGTCAGAATTTTTGGGCAGAAATATTAATTTTCGTAGGTCAAGAAAAGCATGGCTGAAATATTAATTTTGCCATGATATTCTGCTGCTGTTCTGCTGCTGTTTGTCACTTTCTGCTGCAGAAATATTAATTCTGCTGCTGCTGCCATACCATTCTGCTGCTGCCATACTTTTCTGCTGCTGCAGAAATATTAATTTTGCTGCTGTTTTGCTGTCAAAGTGCTGCCATATCATGGAAGAGGCATCCAAGGAGGCATCTAGGGCAGAATATCCCTTTAGGCATGTGTTAGATCAGTTTTATATTTGTAAAAATCGAAATTTATTAAGGAGGCTAAGTCATTTTTCAGAAAAGGAGTCCTAGCACCATTTTTCTGCCTTCCTTGGGCAGCAGTGGCTGGGAGCAACATAGAGGCAACTCTCTAGCTTGGTTAGAGGGAAAGGAAGCCTTCCCACTTGGGAATGGCTCTCCTTCTCCCATTTTCCTTCCTTTTCTTGCATTTTCCTTCATAGTTTCTTAGATTTCTGTTGTATTTTCTGTTTTCTGTCATGTTTTTCCTTCTCTTCCATGTAATTTTCTAAGTTTAAAGATTGATTTAGTTTGGTTCTATGATGTTTTATTGCTGAACAATTTCGATTTTAATGCACTTTCGTTTAATGGAATGGATTTTACCGATTATTAAGCTCTTGAATGCTTGCTTAACCTTCAATGAGTTTGGGATTTTGATGTCTATGCTAGAGTTAGCTAGATATTGAACTTGACCTTGTAATTTCCACCATAAATTAGATTATCTAGATATAGATAATTTTATTTATGTGGCTTGAATAATTTTCTTGAGCTTCATCATTTAATTGAATGGTTGATCTAAGATTTTAGTCAATTATTTTGGTTAAGTTAGATTGTAATTTCAAAGTTTTTGGATTCAATCATATTTTAGAAAATTGGCCAACATTGAATGGATTGTAATTTAATTGAATTGTTCTTCAATGATTCAAAGATTAATTTGTCTATGAATTAATCGTATTGGACCAACGAAATCAATCTCATTTTCTTGTGTAGTCGGTCATTTGATGAAATGGAAATTGTACTTTAATTCATTTGGACCAATGAGTATTTTCTTGGCCAAAGTTCTATTTTATTTATTGTCCTATGAAGTTTGTTATTTATACATGCATGCGTTTGCTATGTATTTGTAACGAGTAGGACAAGAGATAACATGTCATATGCGATTGCGGGGCATTGATGTGATTAGGACTTCATCGGATTATATTTGAGTTGTAGATTAGTGAAGATATTTCTAACTATAATTTTAATATAATTCAGTCTTAGAAGACTTTCTGAGAATTTTAGATTGAAGATTACATAATAGAATTAGCCAAGAATATTCAAAGGAAATGATGATGATGTACAATTCCATGAAATTTGTGACCAATCCACATCTTTTCTCTGTTTTGTTTTCTGTTTAGTTATTTAAATTTCAGTTATTTATATTGCGTTGTTTCAATCATCACCCCCTTTTTTGTGTAATTTCTGAAATTTCCTTCATAAGTCTTAATAGCATTTCACTTAGCCTAATTGAATTTTATTTGATACCTCAATCTCTGTGGGACGATACTCTACTTATCACTTTATTACTTGTTGCGACCCAGTATACTTGCTGGAATATTTTATGTGCTATAAAATATACGCACCAAGTTTTTGGCGCCGTTGCCGGGGATTGATGGTTGTCAAATTGATTTTTCTTTTAAGCCAAAGTGATGTTATTTTAGACATTGTCTTTTCTTGTTTTAGTTTTTACAATTTCAAGTGTTTTTAGCTTTTCAAGTGTCTTTATTAGTCTCATTTCTTCTTGTTACCTCGCTTATTTGATGTAACTCTCATGTTATTTCTCTTTGTTGTGTGTAAGGTACTTGATCATTTTCCTTGACGAAAGGAAATAAAAAAAAATCAAAGAGAAAGTAAGGAAAACAAAGAAGAAGCGACGCTAAGCATAGACACCAAATAAAGTCTAGCTAAAGACTTTAAACCAAGCGCTTTTGGGAGGCAACCCAAGTTTTTCTAATCTTTCTCTTTTTAATTTTGTTGTTGTATTTCTTTCGTAATTTTAATTTTGTTTTAGTCTTTTTCTGTTGCCCATTTTTTTCTCTGTTTTCTCTGTTTTGGCAGAAATTTTGTCATCTTGCATGAATATTCTGTACTGCTTGGCTATGGTTTTTGCCACTTTCTTTACATTTTTTTAAACCTTTATATGTCTTCTAGTTGTAGAATTTTATTTGGAGTGATTCGCATCCGTTTTGGGGTCGTTCTATGTCGGTAAAGCCGTGTCGCCAGAAATTCTGCACTGCAGAATTTTGCTACTCTGTTTTGTCCGAATTTGATGCTCACTTTTTTAATTTTTGATGGAGTTTTGGTGTGGAATTATGCATGATGAAATAGCTAAAGTGTAGATTGACTTAGCATGAAGAGAATTTAGTCTTATTTCTCTAAGGAATTCAAGTTAAATGGCAATGACGTTGACTTTAATGAATTTGTAGTAATAGTCTTTTAGCTGTGAGGATTTGAGCCTAAGTGAAAAATGCTATTCTTCTTGTTGTGTGTTCTCTATCATGGATTGTCACTCTAGAACTTGTCTTGAATCTTTGATTGAGGCTACATATCTTGTACATACTTGGAAATGATTTAGGCATTTGTTTCTTGTAACCACTTTTAGCCAAATAGCCATCCATTATCATTGTTTCCATTGTATGCCATTTTGTGCCTTATCCATTTTCTTTCTTGTGTTCTTCCACCACTGTTTCTGCCTACAACAACATTTTTCTCTTTCAACTTAAGATGTGAGAAGTATTTTAAATTCTTTTAAGGGATTGATATGCTGAAAAATTTTGTGAATTTTGGGGTGTTTTGAACTATATTTCTTCTACTTCCTCTCAAGCAAAAGAAAAAGACTGGCCAGTCAAGAAGAAGAAAAAAAAAGGAGAAAGAAAGAAAGAATTAAAAAAAAAAGAAGAGAAAAAGATAATGAAAAAGAGGAGCAGATAGAATATTGAGACCCAAATTTATTTATACTCAGTCTCTTATATTTCACTTGTAAATGCTCTTCATTTTCTTGAGTTGTTACCATATTTTGTTTCATTGTTCAATCTTTCCCTTTGTTTCCCACTATTTTTCTTACCCACGTTACAACCTTGTAAAGTCCTTTTGATTCAAGTATGTATTGGATTCAAGTAGTGGAGATTTAGATTCTTGACAAGCTTATGGTAGTAAATTTGTGATAGGATGATTTTGAGTGATTCCATCTTAAACACTTGAGAGAGTAGAGGATAAACACTTTGCCCTGTGAGGAGATTGTTACTTAAATTCATTCTTATCAAAATAATTGCCATGAAGCTTGCAATTTTTTTTAAGAAAATAAAGATTAATTTTTCCTAGCGTTAAATCTTTCCAAATTTTAATTATTTCATTATTGTATATTTTCTACACTTTGCTTGTTGTGTTCTTTAGTTGTCTCTGTTGTATTTAATTGATTTTGCCCAGGAGTGCAAAAGGCCTAGTGTGGGGGATTTGATAACATACTTTTTCCATTTATTTTAGTCCCTATTTTAGTCCTTTTTGCCTCTTTAATTTTGTCAATTCTCTAATTTTATTATGTTTTGGAATTTATTGGGTATAAACTATTTATGGATTGAATGTGTCTCAATTTTTATATTTTTAGAACTTGAATTGTAAAATGCTCAATTTAATTCCTACAAATTTTAATTTTGGAGAGAAAAAGTGTTGACATGGACAAAGATGATGATTTGGATGCTAATGTGGCACTTTTTGGGTGATGTAGATGCTTACTAGGATATGCTGGATGTGGGGCCCACTTGAACTCTTATTCAATGCCATGTAGTCAGAATTTTTGGGCAGAAATATTAATTTTCGTAGGTCAAGAAAAGCATGGCTGAAATATTAATTTTGCCATGATATTCTGCTGCTGTTCTGCTGCTGTTTGTCACTTTCTGCTGCAGAAATATTAATTCTGCTGCTGCTGCCATACCATTCTGCTGCTGCCATACTTTTCTGCTGCTGCAGAAATATTAATTTTGCTGCTGTTTTGCTGTCAAAGTGCTGCCATATCATGGAAGAGGCATCCAAGGAGGCATCTAGGGCAGAATATCCCTTTAGGCATGTGTTAGATCAGTTTTATATTTGTAAAAATCGAAATTTATTAAGGAGGCTAAGTCATTTTTCAGAAAAGGAGTCCTAGCACCATTTTTCTGCCTTCCTTGGGCAGCAGTGGCTGGGAGCAACATAGAGGCAACTCTCTAGCTTGGTTAGAGGGAAAGGAAGCCTTCCCACTTGGGAATGGCTCTCCTTCTCCCATTTTCCTTCCTTTTCTTGCATTTTCCTTCATAGTTTCTTAGATTTCTGTTGTATTTTCTGTTTTCTGTCATGTTTTTCCTTCTCTTCCATGTAATTTTCTAAGTTTAAAGATTGATTTAGTTTGGTTCTATGATGTTTTATTGCTGAACAATTTCGATTTTAATGCACTTTCGTTTAATGGAATGGATTTTACCGATTATTAAGCTCTTGAATGCTTGCTTAACCTTCAATGAGTTTGGGATTTTGATGTCTATGCTAGAGTTAGCTAGATATTGAACTTGACCTTGTAATTTCCACCATAAATTAGATTATCTAGATATAGATAATTTTATTTATGTGGCTTGAATAATTTTCTTGAGCTTCATCATTTAATTGAATGGTTGATCTAAGATTTTAGTCAATTATTTTGGTTAAGTTAGATTGTAATTTCAAAGTTTTTGGATTCAATCATATTTTAGAAAATTGGCCAACATTGAATGGATTGTAATTTAATTGAATTGTTCTTCAATGATTCAAAGATTAATTTGTCTATGAATTAATCGTATTGGACCAACGAAATCAATCTCATTTTCTTGTGTAGTCGGTCATTTGATGAAATGGAAATTGTACTTTAATTCATTTGGACCAATGAGTATTTTCTTGGCCAAAGTTCTATTTTATTTATTGTCCTATGAAGTTTGTTATTTATACATGCATGCGTTTGCTATGTATTTGTAACGAGTAGGACAAGAGATAACATGTCATATGCGATTGCGGGGCATTGATGTGATTAGGACTTCATCGGATTATATTTGAGTTGTAGATTAGTGAAGATATTTCTAACTATAATTTTAATATAATTCAGTCTTAGAAGACTTTCTGAGAATTTTAGATTGAAGATTACATAATAGAATTAGCCAAGAATATTCAAAGGAAATGATGATGATGTACAATTCCATGAAATTTGTGACCAATCCACATCTTTTCTCTGTTTTGTTTTCTGTTTAGTTATTTAAATTTCAGTTATTTATATTGCGTTGTTTCAATCATCACCCCCTTTTTTGTGTAATTTCTGAAATTTCCTTCATAAGTCTTAATAGCATTTCACTTAGCCTAATTGAATTTTATTTGATACCTCAATCTCTGTGGGACGATACTCTACTTATCACTTTATTACTTGTTGCGACCCAGTATACTTGCTGGAATATTTTATGTGCTATAAAATATACGCACCAAGTTTTTGGCGCCGTTGCCGGGGATTGATGGTTGTCAAATTGATTTTTCTTTTAAGCCAAAGTGATGTTATTTTAGACATTGTCTTTTCTTGTTTTAGTTTTTACAATTTCAAGTGTTTTTAGCTTTTCAAGTGTCTTTATTAGTCTCATTTCTTCTTGTTACCTCGCTTATTTGATGTAACTCTCATGTTATTTCTCTTTGTTGTGTGTAAGGTACTTGATCATTTTCCTTGACGAAAGGAAATAAAAAAAAATCAAAGAGAAAGTAAGGAAAACAAAGAAGAAGCGACGCTAAGCATAGACACCAAATAAAGTCTAGCTAAAGACTTTAAACCAAGCGCTTTTGGGAGGCAACCCAAGTTTTTCTAATCTTTCTCTTTTTAATTTTGTTGTTGTATTTCTTTCGTAATTTTAATTTTGTTTTAGTCTTTTTCTGTTGCCCATTTTTTTCTCTGTTTTCTCTGTTTTGGCAGAAATTTTGTCATCTTGCATGAATATTCTGTACTGCTTGGCTATGGTTTTTGCCACTTTCTTTACATTTTTTTAAACCTTTATATGTCTTCTAGTTGTAGAATTTTATTTGGAGTGATTCGCATCCGTTTTGGGGTCGTTCTATGTCGGTAAAGCCGTGTCGCCAGAAATTCTGCACTGCAGAATTTTGCTACTCTGTTTTGTCCGAATTTGATGCTCACTTTTTTAATTTTTGATGGAGTTTTGGTGTGGAATTATGCATGATGAAATAGCTAAAGTGTAGATTGACTTAGCATGAAGAGAATTTAGTCTTATTTCTCTAAGGAATTCAAGTTAAATGGCAATGACGTTGACTTTAATGAATTTGTAGTAATAGTCTTTTAGCTGTGAGGATTTGAGCCTAAGTGAAAAATGCTATTCTTCTTGTTGTGTGTTCTCTATCATGGATTGTCACTCTAGAACTTGTCTTGAATCTTTGATTGAGGCTACATATCTTGTACATACTTGGAAATGATTTAGGCATTTGTTTCTTGTAACCACTTTTAGCCAAATAGCCATCCATTATCATTGTTTCCATTGTATGCCATTTTGTGCCTTATCCATTTTCTTTCTTGTGTTCTTCCACCACTGTTTCTGCCTACAACAACATTTTTCTCTTTCAACTTAAGATGTGAGAAGTATTTTAAATTCTTTTAAGGGATTGATATGCTGAAAAATTTTGTGAATTTTGGGGTGTTTTGAACTATATTTCTTCTACTTCCTCTCAAGCAAAAGAAAAAGACTGGCCAGTCAAGAAGAAGAAAAAAAAAGGAGAAAGAAAGAAAGAATTAAAAAAAAAAGAAGAGAAAAAGATAATGAAAAAGAGGAGCAGATAGAATATTGAGACCCAAATTTATTTATACTCAGTCTCTTATATTTCACTTGTAAATGCTCTTCATTTTCTTGAGTTGTTACCATATTTTGTTTCATTGTTCAATCTTTCCCTTTGTTTCCCACTATTTTTCTTACCCACGTTACAACCTTGTAAAGTCCTTTTGATTCAAGTATGTATTGGATTCAAGTAGTGGAGATTTAGATTCTTGACAAGCTTATGGTAGTAAATTTGTGATAGGATGATTTTGAGTGATTCCATCTTAAACACTTGAGAGAGTAGAGGATAAACACTTTGCCCTGTGAGGAGATTGTTACTTAAATTCATTCTTATCAAAATAATTGCCATGAAGCTTGCAATTTTTTTTAAGAAAATAAAGATTAATTTTTCCTAGCGTTAAATCTTTCCAAATTTTAATTATTTCATTATTGTATATTTTCTACACTTTGCTTGTTGTGTTCTTTAGTTGTCTCTGTTGTATTTAATTGATTTTGCCCAGGAGTGCAAAAGGCCTAGTGTGGGGGATTTGATAACATACTTTTTCCATTTATTTTAGTCCCTATTTTAGTCCTTTTTGCCTCTTTAATTTTGTCAATTCTCTAATTTTATTATGTTTTGGAATTTATTGGGTATAAACTATTTATGGATTGAATGTGTCTCAATTTTTATATTTTTAGAACTTGAATTGTAAAATGCTCAATTTAATTCCTACAAATTTTAATTTTGGAGAGAAAAAGTGTTGACATGGACAAAGATGATGATTTGGATGCTAATGTGGCACTTTTTGGGTGATGTAGATGCTTACTAGGATATGCTGGATGTGGGGCCCACTTGAACTCTTATTCAATGCCATGTAGTCAGAATTTTTGGGCAGAAATATTAATTTTCGTAGGTCAAGAAAAGCATGGCTGAAATATTAATTTTGCCATGATATTCTGCTGCTGTTCTGCTGCTGTTTGTCACTTTCTGCTGCAGAAATATTAATTCTGCTGCTGCTGCCATACCATTCTGCTGCTGCCATACTTTTCTGCTGCTGCAGAAATATTAATTTTGCTGCTGTTTTGCTGTCAAAGTGCTGCCATATCATGGAAGAGGCATCCAAGGAGGCATCTAGGGCAGAATATCCCTTTAGGCATGTGTTAGATCAGTTTTATATTTGTAAAAATCGAAATTTATTAAGGAGGCTAAGTCATTTTTCAGAAAAGGAGTCCTAGCACCATTTTTCTGCCTTCCTTGGGCAGCAGTGGCTGGGAGCAACATAGAGGCAACTCTCTAGCTTGGTTAGAGGGAAAGGAAGCCTTCCCACTTGGGAATGGCTCTCCTTCTCCCATTTTCCTTCCTTTTCTTGCATTTTCCTTCATAGTTTCTTAGATTTCTGTTGTATTTTCTGTTTTCTGTCATGTTTTTCCTTCTCTTCCATGTAATTTTCTAAGTTTAAAGATTGATTTAGTTTGGTTCTATGATGTTTTATTGCTGAACAATTTCGATTTTAATGCACTTTCGTTTAATGGAATGGATTTTACCGATTATTAAGCTCTTGAATGCTTGCTTAACCTTCAATGAGTTTGGGATTTTGATGTCTATGCTAGAGTTAGCTAGATATTGAACTTGACCTTGTAATTTCCACCATAAATTAGATTATCTAGATATAGATAATTTTATTTATGTGGCTTGAATAATTTTCTTGAGCTTCATCATTTAATTGAATGGTTGATCTAAGATTTTAGTCAATTATTTTGGTTAAGTTAGATTGTAATTTCAAAGTTTTTGGATTCAATCATATTTTAGAAAATTGGCCAACATTGAATGGATTGTAATTTAATTGAATTGTTCTTCAATGATTCAAAGATTAATTTGTCTATGAATTAATCGTATTGGACCAACGAAATCAATCTCATTTTCTTGTGTAGTCGGTCATTTGATGAAATGGAAATTGTACTTTAATTCATTTGGACCAATGAGTATTTTCTTGGCCAAAGTTCTATTTTATTTATTGTCCTATGAAGTTTGTTATTTATACATGCATGCGTTTGCTATGTATTTGTAACGAGTAGGACAAGAGATAACATGTCATATGCGATTGCGGGGCATTGATGTGATTAGGACTTCATCGGATTATATTTGAGTTGTAGATTAGTGAAGATATTTCTAACTATAATTTTAATATAATTCAGTCTTAGAAGACTTTCTGAGAATTTTAGATTGAAGATTACATAATAGAATTAGCCAAGAATATTCAAAGGAAATGATGATGATGTACAATTCCATGAAATTTGTGACCAATCCACATCTTTTCTCTGTTTTGTTTTCTGTTTAGTTATTTAAATTTCAGTTATTTATATTGCGTTGTTTCAATCATCACCCCCTTTTTTGTGTAATTTCTGAAATTTCCTTCATAAGTCTTAATAGCATTTCACTTAGCCTAATTGAATTTTATTTGATACCTCAATCTCTGTGGGACGATACTCTACTTATCACTTTATTACTTGTTGCGACCCAGTATACTTGCTGGAATATTTTATGTGCTATAAAATATACGCACCAAGTTTTTGGCGCCGTTGCCGGGGATTGATGGTTGTCAAATTGATTTTTCTTTTAAGCCAAAGTGATGTTATTTTAGACATTGTCTTTTCTTGTTTTAGTTTTTACAATTTCAAGTGTTTTTAGCTTTTCAAGTGTCTTTATTAGTCTCATTTCTTCTTGTTACCTCGCTTATTTGATGTAACTCTCATGTTATTTCTCTTTGTTGTGTGTAAGGTACTTGATCATTTTCCTTGACGAAAGGAAATAAAAAAAAATCAAAGAGAAAGTAAGGAAAACAAAGAAGAAGCGACGCTAAGCATAGACACCAAATAAAGTCTAGCTAAAGACTTTAAACCAAGCGCTTTTGGGAGGCAACCCAAGTTTTTCTAATCTTTCTCTTTTTAATTTTGTTGTTGTATTTCTTTCGTAATTTTAATTTTGTTTTAGTCTTTTTCTGTTGCCCATTTTTTTCTCTGTTTTCTCTGTTTTGGCAGAAATTTTGTCATCTTGCATGAATATTCTGTACTGCTTGGCTATGGTTTTTGCCACTTTCTTTACATTTTTTTAAACCTTTATATGTCTTCTAGTTGTAGAATTTTATTTGGAGTGATTCGCATCCGTTTTGGGGTCGTTCTATGTCGGTAAAGCCGTGTCGCCAGAAATTCTGCACTGCAGAATTTTGCTACTCTGTTTTGTCCGAATTTGATGCTCACTTTTTTAATTTTTGATGGAGTTTTGGTGTGGAATTATGCATGATGAAATAGCTAAAGTGTAGATTGACTTAGCATGAAGAGAATTTAGTCTTATTTCTCTAAGGAATTCAAGTTAAATGGCAATGACGTTGACTTTAATGAATTTGTAGTAATAGTCTTTTAGCTGTGAGGATTTGAGCCTAAGTGAAAAATGCTATTCTTCTTGTTGTGTGTTCTCTATCATGGATTGTCACTCTAGAACTTGTCTTGAATCTTTGATTGAGGCTACATATCTTGTACATACTTGGAAATGATTTAGGCATTTGTTTCTTGTAACCACTTTTAGCCAAATAGCCATCCATTATCATTGTTTCCATTGTATGCCATTTTGTGCCTTATCCATTTTCTTTCTTGTGTTCTTCCACCACTGTTTCTGCCTACAACAACATTTTTCTCTTTCAACTTAAGATGTGAGAAGTATTTTAAATTCTTTTAAGGGATTGATATGCTGAAAAATTTTGTGAATTTTGGGGTGTTTTGAACTATATTTCTTCTACTTCCTCTCAAGCAAAAGAAAAAGACTGGCCAGTCAAGAAGAAGAAAAAAAAAGGAGAAAGAAAGAAAGAATTAAAAAAAAAAGAAGAGAAAAAGATAATGAAAAAGAGGAGCAGATAGAATATTGAGACCCAAATTTATTTATACTCAGTCTCTTATATTTCACTTGTAAATGCTCTTCATTTTCTTGAGTTGTTACCATATTTTGTTTCATTGTTCAATCTTTCCCTTTGTTTCCCACTATTTTTCTTACCCACGTTACAACCTTGTAAAGTCCTTTTGATTCAAGTATGTATTGGATTCAAGTAGTGGAGATTTAGATTCTTGACAAGCTTATGGTAGTAAATTTGTGATAGGATGATTTTGAGTGATTCCATCTTAAACACTTGAGAGAGTAGAGGATAAACACTTTGCCCTGTGAGGAGATTGTTACTTAAATTCATTCTTATCAAAATAATTGCCATGAAGCTTGCAATTTTTTTTAAGAAAATAAAGATTAATTTTTCCTAGCGTTAAATCTTTCCAAATTTTAATTATTTCATTATTGTAT
This sequence comes from Biancaea sappan, assembly GCA_037074585.1. NCBI lineage: Eukaryota > Viridiplantae > Streptophyta > Magnoliopsida > Fabales > Fabaceae > Biancaea > Biancaea sappan. The sequence goes on along the minus strand of CM073491.1, from coordinate 11,909,753 downwards.
ATTTTCTACACTTTGCTTGTTGTGTTCTTTAGTTGTCTCTGTTGTATTTAATTGATTTTGCCCAGGAGTGCAAAAGGCCTAGTGTGGGGGATTTGATAACATACTTTTTCCATTTATTTTAGTCCCTATTTTAGTCCTTTTTGCCTCTTTAATTTTGTCAATTCTCTAATTTTATTATGTTTTGGAATTTATTGGGTATAAACTATTTATGGATTGAATGTGTCTCAATTTTTATATTTTTAGAACTTGAATTGTAAAATGCTCAATTTAATTCCTACAAATTTTAATTTTGGAGAGAAAAAGTGTTGACATGGACAAAGATGATGATTTGGATGCTAATGTGGCACTTTTTGGGTGATGTAGATGCTTACTAGGATATGCTGGATGTGGGGCCCACTTGAACTCTTATTCAATGCCATGTAGTCAGAATTTTTGGGCAGAAATATTAATTTTCGTAGGTCAAGAAAAGCATGGCTGAAATATTAATTTTGCCATGATATTCTGCTGCTGTTCTGCTGCTGTTTGTCACTTTCTGCTGCAGAAATATTAATTCTGCTGCTGCTGCCATACCATTCTGCTGCTGCCATACTTTTCTGCTGCTGCAGAAATATTAATTTTGCTGCTGTTTTGCTGTCAAAGTGCTGCCATATCATGGAAGAGGCATCCAAGGAGGCATCTAGGGCAGAATATCCCTTTAGGCATGTGTTAGATCAGTTTTATATTTGTAAAAATCGAAATTTATTAAGGAGGCTAAGTCATTTTTCAGAAAAGGAGTCCTAGCACCATTTTTCTGCCTTCCTTGGGCAGCAGTGGCTGGGAGCAACATAGAGGCAACTCTCTAGCTTGGTTAGAGGGAAAGGAAGCCTTCCCACTTGGGAATGGCTCTCCTTCTCCCATTTTCCTTCCTTTTCTTGCATTTTCCTTCATAGTTTCTTAGATTTCTGTTGTATTTTCTGTTTTCTGTCATGTTTTTCCTTCTCTTCCATGTAATTTTCTAAGTTTAAAGATTGATTTAGTTTGGTTCTATGATGTTTTATTGCTGAACAATTTCGATTTTAATGCACTTTCGTTTAATGGAATGGATTTTACCGATTATTAAGCTCTTGAATGCTTGCTTAACCTTCAATGAGTTTGGGATTTTGATGTCTATGCTAGAGTTAGCTAGATATTGAACTTGACCTTGTAATTTCCACCATAAATTAGATTATCTAGATATAGATAATTTTATTTATGTGGCTTGAATAATTTTCTTGAGCTTCATCATTTAATTGAATGGTTGATCTAAGATTTTAGTCAATTATTTTGGTTAAGTTAGATTGTAATTTCAAAGTTTTTGGATTCAATCATATTTTAGAAAATTGGCCAACATTGAATGGATTGTAATTTAATTGAATTGTTCTTCAATGATTCAAAGATTAATTTGTCTATGAATTAATCGTATTGGACCAACGAAATCAATCTCATTTTCTTGTGTAGTCGGTCATTTGATGAAATGGAAATTGTACTTTAATTCATTTGGACCAATGAGTATTTTCTTGGCCAAAGTTCTATTTTATTTATTGTCCTATGAAGTTTGTTATTTATACATGCATGCGTTTGCTATGTATTTGTAACGAGTAGGACAAGAGATAACATGTCATATGCGATTGCGGGGCATTGATGTGATTAGGACTTCATCGGATTATATTTGAGTTGTAGATTAGTGAAGATATTTCTAACTATAATTTTAATATAATTCAGTCTTAGAAGACTTTCTGAGAATTTTAGATTGAAGATTACATAATAGAATTAGCCAAGAATATTCAAAGGAAATGATGATGATGTACAATTCCATGAAATTTGTGACCAATCCACATCTTTTCTCTGTTTTGTTTTCTGTTTAGTTATTTAAATTTCAGTTATTTATATTGCGTTGTTTCAATCATCACCCCCTTTTTTGTGTAATTTCTGAAATTTCCTTCATAAGTCTTAATAGCATTTCACTTAGCCTAATTGAATTTTATTTGATACCTCAATCTCTGTGGGACGATACTCTACTTATCACTTTATTACTTGTTGCGACCCAGTATACTTGCTGGAATATTTTATGTGCTATAAAATATACGCACCACTAACTATCATTATTAAATATGAAATCTAATTGCGATATGAGATAGAATTTATATTGTACTTGGAATAAAAGTAAATAAAATCAATTACCAAAGTCATCCACTTATATAGATTCTGTATCCAAGTCACTTTTCTGAGTTGCTACAAAGAAGAGCATGTAGCTAAATTTCAGGCTCCACTACAAAGATTTTCACAAAGATAAAGTATAGAAGGTCAGGGTTACTTTTGTACAAAATACTATTTATACATATGATCACTATTTATATGTATGAATACTATTTATGTTTACGGATACTATTCATACGTACGATTACTATTCATATATATAGATACTATTCATATCAGAAATAGCGAACATAAGCCGTAAAAGAATACACCAGAAAAGTTCCTAAGAAAGGGAGGTGGGTCACAATGGACATTCTCAAGTATCAAATCTTTCCTTAGCCAGATCTTTTCTAGACATGTATTCTTCACAATTTTATACTTCACTCCAATAATCAGAAAATAATTCTCAAGTAGTTGAGGATAATTCTTTTTTGATGTGGAGGATTAACTAAAGTCGCAATCATAGAGCATATTAAGAATACAAGAATTTAAAGAAGCATAGTATCCTTATCTTGGATCTATGCTAAAGAAGAAAGACCTAAAATTTCAGAGCTCTAATATCGGAGCAAGAGAAGTTTTGAGGAAATGAGAGAAGAGAAACTGAAGGTGTGAGTTTATAAGTGAAATAGAATGGCCTATTTATAGGAGAAGTTAGGGTACTATACGCTAATAAAATATTCATTTTACTATATGCTTTAATAATTTAGTTTACTATTCCCTTTAATAATTTAATTTACTATGCGCACATATTTTTCACAAGGGCGGCGAATTATTGATTACTATTGGAAACTTAAAGGAAAAATTATCCTTTCTCTTAAACCTTTAAGTTTGTTTTCACTTTAGTCCGTTTCATTTTAGCCCCTGAAGGGATTTTCTCACATAAAGTATTATTTTTCTCCCAGTTTCTTTCTAAATTTCTCTTATGCCCAAACCATATTTTACCTATGGGATAAATTCCATATCATAACATCCATATTTTTAACAACATGCATAATCAAGATTAACATAAGCATACAAAATTTAAACAAACAGGGGAATTATTTTCTCCAAAATAAATTTATCCTAATTCTTGAATACTTATAACTTTAAAATATTGCGGGTATTACATTTACCCCCTTAAAAGAATTCGGTCCTCCAAATTTGAAAACTTACCTCATGATTCGAACAGGTGTGGATATTTCATCCACATCTCATCTTCTGTTTTTCACATGGCTTCCTCATGAGAATAATTCCTCCATAGAACTTTGCCAACGAAAATTTTCTTAATGCAAAGTTTCTTGACCTGCCAATGGAGGATGGCTACTAGCACTTCTTCATAAACAAGAGTCTCATCAAACTGCATGTCTTGTGGCTGGATGACGTGAGAGCAATCAAGAAGATACTTACGTAGCATCGATACGTGAAATATCGGGTATATTTCCTTTAGGTCCAAAGGCAAGGCTAGGCAGTATGCCACGTTATCCACTCTCTCCACAATCTCATAAGAACCAATATATCTTGGATTAATCTTTCCTTTCCTTCCGAATCTCATTACTCCCTTTATCAGTGAGACTCGTAAGAAAACCATATCACCAATAAAAAATCTTAGGTCACGTCGTCGGTTGTTTTCACAGGACTTTTGCCTACTCTGAGCAGCTAATAACCTCTCCCTAATTAGCTTAATTTTATCCACGCCTCTTGTATCATCTCATATCCCACCATTTTAGGTTCACTTAGTTCACCTCCTAAATAATGCCTAGACATGAGCCATTTTAATGCTAGCTTGATAACTACTATTATAAGCAAATTCAATAAGTAACAAGTGGTCTTCCTATCTTCCACTGAAATCTATCACACATGCTCTAAGCATATCCTCTAAGGCCTGAATAGTCCTCTCAGACTGACCATTAGTCTGAGGGTGAAAAGCTGTGCTCAAGTCCACTCTAGTGCCCAGAGTTTTCTGAAAAGTTCTCTAGAATTGGGAAATGAACTGGGGTCCCCGATCTGATATGATAGACACTGGTACGCCATGGAGCCTTATTATCTCCTTCACGTATAGTCGACTAAGTTTCGCTATACTGTAGATGGTATGAATAGGAAAGAAATGTGCCGACTTAGTAGGTCAATCTACAATGACCCATATAGAGTCGTACCCATTCAAAGATCAGGGAAAACCCACCACAAAGTCCATAGTAATCCATTTCTATTTCCACTCAGGAATTTCAAGCCTCTGCATCAACCCAGGTGGTCTCTGAAGTTCGGATTTGACCTGCTAGCATCTCAAGCATCGAGCAACAAAGTTAGTCACATCTTGCTTCATGCCCTCCCACCAATAAACTTGTTTTAAGTCTTGGTACATCTTGGTGGCACTAGGATGAACAACATATGGTGCACCGTGAATTTCTCCTAAAATCTCTTATTTTAAGGGTTCTATGTTTAGAACACATAGCCTCCTGTTAAACCATAACACACCTTCCTCATCTACCAAGAAAACCTGTACTAATCCTTTCCTTGCCTTGTCTCTTGTTTTACCCATTTCAGCATCATTTTCCAACGTTGCCTTCATTCTTTCTACAAGAGAGGACTTAACCATCAAGTGAGCGAAAAAGGCACTGACTTAGTAATCTCAAAGAATACCCCACTAGACTCCACCTCCTGCAACTCTTGAATCAAGGATCTCCTTACTGTGGTAATATGGGCTAGACTCCCCATAGACTTCTGACTAAAGATATATGCTACCATATTCGCCTTCCCTGGATGGTAGAAAATGATACAATTATAGTCCTTAATGAGTTCCATCTATCTCTATTGCCTTAAATTGAGATCCTTCTATTTGAAGATATATTTGAGGCTCTGGTGATCTGTGAAAATCTCACATGTTTCCCTATATAAGTAATGCCTCCAAATCTTCAGAGCAAACACTACAGCTGTCATCTCTAGATCATGGGTAGGGTAATTGAGTTCATGCTTTTTAAGTTGACAAGAGCCATAAGCAATGACCCTTACATATTGCATTAGCACACACCCTAATCCTACCTTTGAAGCGTCACAATATACAATGTAACCCCCCGATCCCGATGGTAGAACAAGAATTGGTGTTGAAGTTAGACACTTCTTTAACTAAAAAAAAACTTTGCTCATAAGCATCATCCCAATTATACTTAACATTCTTTCGGGGTCAACTTAGTCAATGGAAGAGTCAACTTGAAAAAATTCTTGACAAAGCGATGGTAATACCCCGCTAAGCCAAGGAAACTACAAACCTTAGATACAGTTGTTAGTCTAGGCCACTGTTTCATTGCCTCAATCTTACTTGGATCTACGTGAATACCTTCTTGGGAAATTACATGCCCCAAGAATGTTACTTGACTCATCTAGAATTCACATTTTGAGAACTTAGTATATAACTTATGTTCCCTCAAAGTCTGCAGCACCGTTCTTAAATGTTATGCATGATCCTCTAGACTCTTGGAATAAACCAGAATGTCATCAATGAAGATGAACATGAATCTATCAAGGAAAGGTTTGAACACTCGATTCATAAGATCCATAAATGCTGCTAGTGCATTAGTCAACCCAAATGACATTACAAGAAATTCATAATGCATGTATCATGTCCGAAAGGCAGTTTTAAGTATGTCTTCCTCCTTAATCTTTAGTTGATGGTAACCGAATCTTAAATCAATCTTCGAGAAGCATAGCGCCCCTTGAAGCTGGTCAAACAAGTCATCATTCTTGGTAAAGGATATTTATTCTTTATTGTGACTTTGTTTAACTGTTGGTAATCTATGCACAATCTTAGAGAGTCATCTTTCATTCTTACAAAGAGTACCGGAGCACCCCAAGGTGAAAAACTCGAGCGGATAAACCCCTTATCCAGCAAGTCTTGAAATTGCTCATTAAACTCTTTCAACTATGCGGGTGCCATATGGTAAGAAGTAATTGAAATTGGTCGAGTGCCCGAAACTAATTCAATATTAAACTCAATATCCCTCTCCAATGGTAAACCAGGTAGATTTTCTGGGAATTCACTAACTATGGGTATTTGTTCAAGACTTTGTTCCTCCTTGTCTGTATCTTTGACAAAGGCCAGAAATCCATAACAACCTTTTCGTAATATACACCGGGCGGTTAACATAGATATCATGTTGTAGGGCACCTCACTCCGATCTCCTTGAAATATGAAATTATGTCCCCCCTAGTATACTAAAAGAAATGGCTTTGTCATGACAATTCAAGGTAGCAAGGTATGAGGATAACCAGTCCATGCCTAAGATCACATCAAAGTCTGTCATACTAAGAAGTATGAAGCCTACCTCCGTCTCCATATCTATAACAGTTATTTTACAAGAACAGTATCTTGATCTAACTACTAGTGCTTCCTCCATCAGTGTGGCTACCAAAAATGGTTCGTCCAGTATAACTGGCTTAGACTCGAACCTCTTAGCAAACAGAGGTGACACAAGAGTGTGTAGAACCAAGATCAAATAATATATGTGTAGCTAAAGTGCCAACTAATAAAGTACTTATAACAACAACATTTGATGCCTAGGCATCTTATAGAGTCAAGGTATACACTCTGGCAGTTCCTCTTCCAGCTGCCTGCTGCCCATAACCACCTTGGCCTTTACCAGATTCTCTCCCAAAGTTACTTCCAGTAGAAGTAGTATGTGCACAAGCAACTGGAGCAACTCTCAATTGGGTATGAGATGGAAGAACGGATGCCTGACCAGATCCAGAAATAAGTTGAGGGCATTCCCTCCTGAAGTGCCCTTCTTGTCCATACTAAAAATAACTTGATGTTTTCATCTTCTTGAGGCATTCTCCAAAATAAAATTTTCCACACTCAGGATATTGAGGCTTCCCTCTCCTACTTGAGAACCACCCCTGCTTGAAAAATTGTAACCACCTCTATATTTCGAGTGGGGCTTAGCTGCACTAGCCGTGGAGAATGTAGGTATAGACGATGCAGTCGGAGCATATTGTGAAGTGGTGGGAGGCTTCGAGGCCCCCGAGTTCCCTCCTTGGTTAAAATACCCCCTGTCTCTAGACCACTTTTTGTTTTTAAACTCTTCCTCCTTGTTCCACCTCTTTTCCATTCTACATGCAATATCGGCAGTGGCAAAATAAGAGTTATAATTAACCATATTCTGACCCACCTATGAATAAAGAGAATCGCGAAGGCCCTCCACAAACTTCTCCACTTTAGCCTCTTTAGTAAGCACCATTTGTGGAGCATATTCTGCCAACTTAATAAATTGAGCATTGTACTCATCTATTGATATGGGTCCCTATTTCAAGTACAAAAAATCCCTTACTCTAGATGGTCGGACACTTTTTTGAAAGGAATTCATTGATAACTATTTTCTAGAATTCTACCCATGTAACTAATAGTGCACCTTAGGTTCTCCCACTCTTCTAGGCCTTTCACCATTTACCAGCTCTTCCTTTTAGTTAAAAGGAGACAATCTCTACTTTCCGTGCATCAGAACACCCCAAAGCATCATAAATTACCTCACAATCATCCAAAAATCGTTGCGGGTCCTCATTAGGATCTTTGCCGGTGAAAATGGGTGACATTATCTTTAAGAACTCAACATTTTCACATCCTTAACTGAGCCTCCTCTAGCATGTTTGGTCTCAATAACAAAAGGATCCTTTGGTGGATCAATAGGCAGTGCTCGTTCTCCTTGTCTTTTTTCTATACAATCTAACTGATCATTCATCAGGTTGAACATTTGCATGACAACAGTGGCATCAATCTATTGGGCGACTCTAGCTCCATCTGCCCGACCACAAGTTGAACCTTTAACATTCAGAGCATGTGAATTATCTACATGGTCAGAAGGGTTGTCTTGCGTATTAACTGGTGGAATTAAGATCCTCCCTGAGCCTATATGCTCATTATGATTTGAGGATTCCTCTGACATCGTAGAGTCAAAAGTCTACACAGAGAACAAATATTTGTCAGAACAAATATTTGTCAGATCAAATAAGATTATCTTATATTAACCCACTAAGGAATAAGTTACAAATACAAAAGACATTATACTCTATAAGGTCTTTTATGGAATCTAATCCCATGGTCATGCCATGGCTCATGACAATAAGGAAGGGCCTATAAAAAATACTTTGCTCTGTAATCTATAGGAGACCTAAAAACTAACCTCTGATACCAAAATTGTTACATCTCAATTTTAGACATATGAGTAATTCTATAAACTCGAGGGTATACCTCCATGGTACCCCATAAAATCTCTGATTAGTACTAAAGTCCACAACTATGCAAACATAAATTTTTCAAAAAAGAGATTTCTGAATAAATATATAAAGACTTCAACATAGTAAAACAGTAAACACAAGTCAAATATCATACAGTATGATACAATTTAAACACAAGTCAAATATCATATAGTATGATACAATTTTCTAAGCCTAAGTGACCTATAGAGATTACAGAGCATTTCCTAAGCTTTTGGATTCATAAGCTTCCAAACAACATGGAAAGTATCCTCAAGGAATACTATTCCTCCTGTGGATTTCCTTCATTTTCACCCATTGTATCTAAAAAAAATTTATAGAGTGTGAGTTCATCAAAACTCAATGAGTAAATAACTATGCAATAATAAATATATCACAAGTACAAATACCTTAATCATTATCACAATAAGAACAATTATATTCATGTTCAGGGTTTCTATACCTCTGTATTCGGTTTATGTTCAGGGATTCAATTCTCATTCTATTCATGTTCACAACTATTACATGCATTGGTATATTGGGAGGATCAAGCCTTCAACCATTTCATATGTATAATTATATGTATTGGTATCTTGGGTCAATCCCTCAACTATTCCATGTGTATATTTGCATGCATTGGTATCTTGGGTCAAGCCCTCAATCATTTCATGTGTATATTTTCAATCATAATTTTTATCAACATAATAATAAATTCCATTATCTAACTATCATCATTAAATATTGAATCTAATTGTAATATGAGGTGGGATTTATATTGTACTTGGAATAAAAGTAAATAAAATTGATTAACAAGGTCATCCACTAATATAGATTCCGTATCCAAGTCACTTTTCCAAGTTGCTACATAGAAGAGCACATAGCTGGATTTCAGGTTTTGCTACAGAGATTTTTACGAAGATCAGATATAGAAGGTTAGGGCTACTTTTGTATAAAATATTATTCATACGTACGATCACTATTCATATGTATGAATACTATTTATGTGTACAGATATTATTCATATGTATGGTTATTATTCATACATACGAATACTATTCACATCGGGAAGAACGAACATAAGCCGTAAAAGAGTACACTAGGAAAGTTCTCAAAAAAGGGAGGTAGGTCATAATGGACACTCTCAGGTACCAAATCTTTTCTTAGCCAGATCTTTCCTAAACATGTATTGTTCACAGTTTTATACTCTACTCCGATAATCAAAAAATAATTCTCAAGTAGTCAAGGATAATTCTTTTCTGGTGTGGAGGATCAGCTAAAACAGTAACCACAGAACATACTAAGAATTTAACCTCTAAATATTTACAAGAATTTAAAGAAGCATAGTATCCTCACTTTGGATCTAGGCTAAGGAGGAAAGACCTAAAATTTCAGAGCCCTAACGTCGGAGCAAGAGAAGTTTTGAGGAGAAGAGAGAAGAAAAACTGAAGGTATAAGTTTAGAAGTAAAATGGAAGCGCTTATTTATAGAAGAAGTCAGGGTACTATGCTTTAATAAAATATTTATTTTACTATGTGCTTTAATAATTTAATTTACTATACATTTTAATAATTTAGTTTACTATACGCACATATTTTTCACGAGGGCGGCGAATTATTGATTACTATTAGGAACTTAAAGAAAAAATTATCCTTTCTCTTAAATCTTTAAGTTTCTTTTCACTTTAGTCCTTTTCATTTTAGTCCCTAAGGGGGTTTTCTCACATAAAACATTATTTTTCTCCCAGTTTCTTTCTAAATTCCTCTTATGCCTAAACTATATTTTACCCATGGGATAAATTTCATATCATAACATCCATATTTTCAACAACATGCATAATCAAGGTTAACATAAGCATACAAAATTTAAACAAACAGGAGAATTATTTTCTCTAAAATAAATTTATCATAATTCTTGAATATTTATAACTTTAAAATATAATAGGTATTACAATGGGAGTGAACAAAGTGCATAAACTAATTCAGTGATAGAAATAGACCCCAGATATTATAGCACAAAAAGTGTGGGAATGGAACTGATAAACCAAGTAGTTGACTTGGACTAGTAGGGCAACATAATGAAAACGGTATATAACTATATACACACACACACATACATACATACATACATATGTGAAGTGATGGTGTTGGATGTGCGGGATAACCAACCAAACACTTAACCTCAACTTAGACCGGTTGTTCATAACGGAATGGTAAGTGTAACTTCAACAAATTATGTTTTAAACTTTGTGCATGATAAGAAAAATATTATTCATCAAATATCTCAACATAATAAGATGATTGAGAGCTTCAGCTCCTCAGAACAAAGTCATTAATTCTTTTATACTCCACAGCTCTATCCAGCCTAAATTACCTAACTTAATTCACGCAAACTCATTTTTCAAATTAATGAATTTATAATTTCCTTTTGAGTAGTGAATTTTGAAGTCAATAGATCTTATACTTGGCTTTGAAAGTCAAGTAGATTTTAAGATGTTGGTTTTATTTTATTTTAAAAAAAAACCATAGAATTTGGGTTGTTGATTTTCAGAACTAATTGTCCAAATAAGCTAAGCACCCAGCTTGGCTTTTAAATCCAAACAATAGATTCATTCTCAGTTTTGAAACATGCTTTGTTTATACCCAGACATTCCATTTCATTCCTTTCCTCTCTTCCTTCTTTCATTCTTTGCTAATACTAAATTGATTATGGAATACTTCAAAACTACTAAAACCATGTGCTTGTATTGAGTAGTAACTTGTGATTCTATATACATGAGAATTTCATTTAAATTTTTGTCTTTATCAATACCTTATAATATGGACGATTTCTTGTATGTGAATTACCATGTTATGAATTCGAATAAATTACTAATTTAGTCTCTGAAAGATTTTATTTTTTCAATTTGGTCATTAAAAGATCAAGTGTCTTAATTTAATTCTTAATAGATGATATTTGTTTCAATTTAGTTTCTTTTTTTTTTATGATCAAGTGACTTTTAGCAAAGAAAAATTTTAGATTTAACAATGGTAGGTTTTGTGATTTAGCAAAAAAGATTCAATTAAAACAAATGCAATATTTCAAGGACTAAGTTAAGATATCTGATCTTTCAAGAACCAAATTGAAAAAATTATAACTTTTTAGGGACTAAATTAATAATTCTCTCTTATGATTTCCATTTGAATCTTATTGAAATTTTTAAGTTGAATATAATATAGGATATAATTATATTTATATATATAATAACAATTTTTTTCAAAAAGTAAACTTTTACAATTTATATTTTGTGTCTTGGATAGTTTCAATCATTGTTCTAGGATTCAAACTAACTCGGTAGATTGAATTGGCAACTTAACAATCCAAGGGTTAGACTGATCCAGTTCAGTCATTTAGATCGACATGTGTTGAGTTCTCAATTTAGTGCCATTTTGATGTTAAATACCCTCTCTTTTGATCTCTTTCTTGTTGTCTTGTAATTCTTAGCTCATATTTTGAGTAGTTTAGATTAGTTTTAGTTTTCTTTGATCTTTTAATAAATGGAGTGATTTCATGATTCTTTTATGAGATTTAATGGGTTTATTTGTTATTTTTGGTCTAGGTTGAGTTGGTAAAAAGTTCGTATTAGAAGATGGAATGCTAGAGCTGAAATTCTGAAAATACTGATGTGATTGCTGTCTCCCACAGCTATAGCAGTAGAATCTACAGCTATAGCGGTGGAATGCTGAAAAAAAGATTTTGGAGCCTTCTTCTCTGCCAGCCACCACTATAGCAGTGGATCTTCACCGCTATAGCGGTGGATCTTCACCGCTATAGCGGTAAAACCTGAAAAAACTCATTTTTAAGCTTTCTTCCCTGCCTCCTACCGCTATAGCGGCGGTTCGTGATCCTGCACTATTTTAAAACACGTTAGAACATTTTTTTAGGTAAATTCTGAGTTGGAGACAGAGGGGAGGCGCCGATTTCTACTAGAGGAGAAGGAGGAATCCATTCTCGAAGCCAATCAAGCCCGAATTCCGTCAACCCAACCTCAGATTCATGGAGTTTGCTCATTGCTTTACTGCTTTCTGTAGTGTTAGAGCCATGAGTGGCTAATTTTCTATTCTAGGGTTACTATGAACCCAATTTCAGATTAAGATTTATATTTTTCTTGAAACTTGTGATTCTTTTCAATTTAATACATACCTATCATTCATATTTACTATACTTGTTATGAAATTGGCCACTTTATGACTTGTTTGTTGCTTTCGTCGAACTCGGGAGAGGGAGATGTTGGTAGAACACTGAATGATTAGGGCAGGTGTTAGAACTTAGGGGTTTTACTTGTTAATTAATAGAAATATTAATTAACCTCGTTTAATCAAATTAGGTTAACATTAATTTGACTTAAACTCACATAAGGGATTATGTTAGAGTTGAGTAGCTTAATTTAGGTTCGGGAGAATCACTTTAAGTCATTAGAAAACCTAAGATTATTGTGTATAATTGAACTGAATCACAAGTGTTAGGAAGAATTAGTAATTCTTAAAATGAAAGAAGGGAATTAGTAACTCTAGGCCTTTTATTTGAATTATTTCCATTCGATTTTATTGCAATTTGCTTTTACCTTTAACTAGAGCTTCTTAAATCAAAAATTGGTTTGCCTAAATAATGCGTTTGAATTTCTGGAGTACTTAGCACGTTAGTCCCTGTGGAGACGATAACTCTTTACTCATTTTAACACTATATTACTTGTGCGACTGGTGCACTTGCCAGAATGCCCCAACAAGTTTTTGGCACCGTTGCCGGGGACTAACGGTTTTTAGCTAATATTCTAAGAAATTTGAAGGTGCTAGCTTAGGCATTTTTCTATTTTTTTTTAGTTTTTTTTTATTTGTTTTTGTGTAGTTAGTCAATTTTACTTTTAGTATTATTTTTGTATTTTTCTTTTTGTTAATTTTGACTGGAGTTTTCTATTGTGTATGCGAGGTACAACTCATACTTCTGATCTTCTTTTTGAGCCTGAGATCGAAAGACTAGCAAGGAGAACTAGAAGGGAAGCGAGAGCTAGGAGAACTCAAGTGAGCCAAGCTACACAAGAAGAAATGGCTAAGGATAACCAGAACCATCGGGGTTTTGGAGTTAATGCTGGTTATGGGGGTGGTAATGAGCCTCAGGAGGATGACAATAGAGCTGTGTGGGATTATGCATCACCCACTGAGGCTAGACATGCGTCCAGCATAGTAAAACCTCCGCTTGGTGCAAACAACTTTGAAATAAAGGTAGTCTTGATGAATTTGGTCTAGCAGAACCAGTTAGGGGGGAGCCCGATAGAAGACCCAAACAATCACATCACCAACTTCTTAGATAACTGTGACATGGTTAAGATGAATGGGGTGAGTGATGATGCTCTTCGTCTCAGGTTATTCACTTTTTCATTGAGGGACGCTGCTAAGAGTTGGTTGACTTCTCAACCAAAAGGGAGCATCACTACATGGGATCAACTCCAAAGGAAATTCTTGGACAAGTTCTTCCCTCCTTCGAGGTCAGTTAAGTTGAGGAATGAAATTACTGCATTTTATCAACATGAAGGAGAGAGCTTGTTTGAAGCTTGGGAGCAATTTAGAGAATTATTGAACAAGTGTCCCAATCATGGAATCCAAGAGTGGCAACAGCTCACTATCTTTCACAGCAGACTAACTTATGAGACACGGGATAAATTGGACACTGCAGCTGGTGGTGCTCTAATGGCTAAATCGATCAGACAAGCCCAAGAAATTATAGAGACTATGGGGGCGAGCCAAAATGCATCTAGCCGATCCAAGAATGCTTCAAGAAGGGGAAATATGGAATTAGACACCCTAAATGCGTTGTTAGCTCAGAATGAAGCATTAACCAGGAAAGTGGACTTGCTATGCTCAAGACAGAATGAATCGGCGAAGGCGAATGCGATAATTATGCCGGGTGCAAAATGTGATTTCTGTGGAGGAGCTCACGTTAACGGGTGTTGTGAAGAATTTCCTTCTGTGGAACAGTTATATTACATGGGTAATATGCAGAGGAATCAGAACAACCAATACTCCAACAATTATCATCCGAGCTCAAAGAATCATCTAAATTTCTCTTGGAGTAATAATCACTGCCTTAATCCCTCAACTTCATCTTCTGGTAAGCCATCTCATCCTCCTGGGTTTAATAGTCAGAATAACTTTTCTCCTCAAAATAGAGCTCCACCACCACAAGTAGAGAAGAAGCCGTCGATGGAGGAGATGTTTATGAAATTCATGGAGAGAAGCAAGTCGATGTTTCAGACTCAAAATGTGGCTATCAAGAATCTTGAAACTCAGATGGGACAGCTAACTCTTGCTTTGAACAACAGGCCACAAGGTAACCTCCCTAATAATACTGAGAACAATCCAAGAAGGGAGGGGAAAGAGAACTGTAATGCCATTACCTTAAGAAGTGGTAAAGAGCTCCCTGATGCTATAAAATCACATGATCAGAAGGAAGGGATGATAACTGAAGAAGAGAATGAAAAAGTTGACAAGCCCCAAGAAATGGAAGCTGGGAATATAGATGCTTCGGGTGCTAAAGGAAAGGGTATAAATACCAGTCAAGACTTGAGAGCTGAAAAGTTTATTCCACCAATGCCTTATCCTCTGAGGCATAAAAAGTTTAATTTGGACTGGCAATATAAGAAGTTCTTGGAGATCTTGAAACAACTTCATATCAACATCCCATTCGTAGAGGCATTAGAACAAATGCCCAGTTATGCAAAATTTATAAAGGATGTTCTGTCAAGAAAAAGGCGCTTGGGTGAGTTTGAAACTGTTGCTATGACTCAAGAATGCAGCGCCATTCTCCAAAAGAAGTTGCCTAGCAAAATGAGAGATCCAGGTAGCTTCGTGATCCCATGCAACATTGGAAGCAAATTTTTTGGAAAGGCACTATGTGATCTGGGAGCCAGTGTGAATCTGATGCCATTGTCTGTTTTCAAGAAATTGGGTCTAGGACATGCTCGGCCGACCACAGTGACACTGCAGTTAGCTCACCGTTCGATGTGCTATCCGAACGGAATCATTGAGGATGTGCTTGTCAAGGTGGACAAGTTGATTTTTCCAGCTGATTTTATTATCATGGATTATGAGGAAGACAAGGAAATCCCGATCATTTTGGTAAGACCTTTTCTTGCAACTGGAAAAACATTAATTGATGTTCATAAAGGTGAGTTAACTATGAGAGTTAATGATCAAGAGGTCACCTTTAACATGAACAAGGCAATGAAGACTTCTGATGACCCGGAGGAGTGCTATATAGTAAAGATGATTGATAAAGAATCTCACGGGTATTGTCATAACAAAATGAGTAAAGTTCATGATGAGGATAAAGAAGATGAGAAGAAACGAACAAAGATAGCTCTAGAAATTTCAGAAGTTCTTGTAAAGTTTCATGACAATCCTCAAAGATTCAAACCTCCTGATATTGTGCAGAATGTTGTTACTCAACTGAGCGGATGCAAGAAACAAAAGAAACTGGAGGATCCACCTTGAGCATAGGCACCCTGGTAAAGTCTAGCTGAAGACTATAAACTTAGCGCTCTTGGGAGGCAACCCAAGCCTTCTTTCCCTCTTTCGTAGTTTTTATTATCTTGTTCTTGTTTTGCTTATTTTTAATTGTGGTATTTTTTTTCCTTTCTTGGTTATGGTGATGTTGTTTATTTTTTTCCTCTATTGTGCTGATTTGGGACAGTGAGGACACTGTCAAATTTAAGTTTGGGGGAGAGGTTTGTTGATGGGTTTCTTCTTTGAGAAAATTTTGGTTAATTTTGTGTTTTACATACACGTGTAGTAGAAGGAAATTTTTGAAAATTTTGAAATCTGAAAGTTTGAAGTTTTTGGCAAGTCAAATCATGTCAAATGCAATTCTTTGTAAGAGTTACCTCTTGAGTTTGCTAATATTAAGTTTTCATATTTTGTAAGTGTTAGCCCTATCACTTCAAAATAACAGGAATCTTATTTTTGTTTTTTTGAATGGTTTTTAGATCATTTTCATATTTATATATATATATATATAAAAAGTTCAATAAGAGGCTAGTAAAAAAAGGATTCAATAAGGGGATAGATGAAAGTTTCAATAGCAATCGATCCAATTGATTTTTTGCTGACCTAGTAACTTGGTTGACAACCCTATTTTTTATTTTTTTTATTTTATAAATAATAATGTTGATGTTGAATAAAGTTATGAAAGATTATGACCATAAAATAAAATTGCTAATTTGAATGATAATATAGATTTGTTTGAGAGTCTTGGTGTTCCTTACATGGAAATACACACACATTTAGAATTCTTAATTAAGTTGCTTGTTTATATTTGTTTAAAATATTTATAAATGTTTTTGTGTAATAGTATATATATATATATATATATATATATATATTGAGATTTAATGACTTGTGAACATAACTTTTTATAATTTTTTATTGCACTAATATTTTTTGTTGATTTTTATTTTTAGTTTGTTATTGGTCCTAGATTCTTCAGTCTTGCAAGGTAATTTTTATTGATAAAAAATTTGATGCATTGTTTTTTTAAATAATAATTTGGATTATAGTGGATGAAAATAATTTTGACAAGAGTGCTAGCATGCTTTGTTACATAATCCTTGTAATTTTTTTGGTATTGACTGACACTTATTTTGTTGAAATTTAGTAGAAAATACAAAATATGATTGAAATTTGTAAACACACACATATAATATATAGCATTTGGATCAGCAACTTGGATCACGTTTGGTTGCTAGGATTGAGGCAAAGAAATTGGAATCCAATTCTCATTTTCATTCCCATGTTTGGTTAGGCATGAAAAGAAATGAGAAAATCATTCTTTTCTCATTTTTAGTGGTAAGAATTTGTATTGGAATATAAAGGAATTGTAAAAAAATTACTATAATACTAATGAATGTAAAAGGTTATATAAATATTATATAAAAGATCACTGATAAATAAATTCAACAAAGAAATTGAATATAATTTTTTAATATGTTACACAATATTAAATATTACATAATAAAATATTAAATATATTAAATAATAACATATTGTATATAAGACATATTGAAAGCTAAATTTGTGGAGCTAGTTTATAGTTATAATTAATAATTAACATATCATTACCATTTTTAATAACTTTTTAATATATTATAAAATATATGAAATAATTTTTAATAAATTTAGACTATATCGTTGATAATAACCATTGGTTGTGGTCTCAATACTCTCATTTGTGTCAATGTAAATACTGCAGATATCTTAGAGTAACTAAATGAGGATACTTATAAATTAGGATAAGGGTGTAATTTTGAAATTTTCATAAAGGAATAATAGTCAAATTGTTATATTGGAAGCATGGAAAAGTTTATTCCATCACTTGAGCTTGAGAATCCACATTCACTCACTTGAGGGAATGTAGAGAGAATGTGAATTTCTAAGGAAATGAAAATTCCAGCAATCAAACTTGAAAACGTTGATAATTCTCATTCCTATTGTCACGACCCGAATTCAGGCTCGTGACCGGCACAGACGATGTCTAAACCCACATCATTGCAAGCTTAGAACTTCCTTAAAACTCTTCCTTTCTTAATCTCAAATATTCTTTAATTTAAAACAAATCAAAATTTTTATAAGTGTAGATTATCACAAAGTGATCTTCCTTTTTATAATTATACATAAAAGTATAAATAAACATTCCTTCAATTAAATTATAGGTTTTCTAGCTTCACTACACTCACTAGTATTTTCCCTAACAATACATAATTATATTACACAACAATATGTGACCTATCCAATTACAGAGATTTTTCTAGAATTATACAACTTAACATAAATTGAGATATTATACCTTTACCCTGAACAAAAAAGAAGATATTCTTGGTGTACACGTCATCAAAGCTAAAGAGTCTTTTGTACCTAAAACTGTGAGGGAGTGAGTCCGGTCCACTTTGCTCACCATAAAACTAGTCCTACCTATCACATACATTCGACTATGCGTGCAAAAAGTACATATAATCATGCATAAACATATGAGTACTCATAACATAAATAATTCATGAAGTAAATGTGTCAAGAGGAAAATATCATGAGAAAGTTCATAAATAATCACATGTACCCCACCCAAAGGCGTCATCCCACCCGTAGACGATGTCCCCGCTCGTAGACGTCAATCTTATTTCACCTCATCCTCAAAGAGAGGTTAAAGCAATTCAACTTTATTTCACTCTCACTCTCAAATCGACGTCAAACAATTCAACTTTATTTCATCTTCGCCCTCAAAAGGACGTCAAACGATTCAACCTTATTTTACCTCACCTTCAAAGGGATATAAAAGTGTCTGAAATCTCTGTTTCTTTTAAATACAATCACATGCACAAACAAGCGCATCCATATGCACATCATAAACTTTAATAAATTCTTGTCATTCATAATCATCAATGCATAGCATATTTCCTTACAAGATTTAATTCCAATGCATTATTAGACACAACTACAAAGGTATCAACATCAAAAATTCACATGCATTTCCTTTGCAAATTCAATCCAAATATATAGAAAATGTATTCATTCATTATATTATTACATCTCTAGGAAACAAAATTCTAAAAATAAATCAAACAAGGCAAGACTAGATCCTTCACCTAGAGTCCCAACTATATTTCTACAATTTATACTCAAAGAGAGGTGCCAAGAGCCTCATCATAAATCTAGAAATTAATTCTAGTAAGTATCAACACCAATTTAGAACATAAGATTTTAATTATTTAACTTTATTTTATTTTGAGGCTAAAATCATATCCAAACTTTAAGAAATTTCTGGGAATAAACTATAGCTCCAAAAATTATGAAATTTGGTATAAAGCCTTGTTAGTATGTTGACATAGTAGGATAAAAATTTTAGAATTTAATTCTATCATTTGGTCCCACTAAAGACCTTATTAGTGACTAAAGATCAAAGCTATCTAAATTTAATAGGTATTGTCTTTCTATTTAATAAACCTATCAAACCTTAGCCAAATGCTATAAAATTTGGTAGATAACAAGTATAAGGTCTAATCTAGATGCCATAAAATTTTTAAGTGAAAATAAGATTGTTTAGCCATTGCGTAAAAATCCAAAATTCATATCTATTTTGAAATTCCCATTTCTCTCTCACAAGAATCAGCCTTTTAATTCTATTGTTTGCTCTCTTTTACTCATTCCATTTAAACTTGACTAATAGAAACTGACATGCCATCATACAGCATGTCTAAATTTGGATTCTACTTGTAAATAATAAAATTCTAGATTTTTTGGTTTTCTTATAATTCTTTTTTTATACTAAACTAATATCTAAACATTTAATTTAACATCAAACCAGATTCATTTGCAAATTAGTTTCAAGTGCAACAATTTTTTTAGATAGAAATTAAAAATGCATAATCCACCTAAACAAAACACAAGTTAGTTGTATTTCAAAACACCAACAAATTCATATTTCCTTTAAATCTTTTTCCATGATTTTATTCCCAAAGAAAATTGCAACTTAATTATGTAGAAAGGTAAGAGATTAGAATCCAATCCCCATTCATCAGATTTTTGGAGAATAAGTCGAAAATGGGGGAAAAGGGCTAAAGGTGTCTTACCTTCAACAACTCGTGGTGGCTAGCGAAGGGCCTAGTTGCTGGCGGTAAACCGGCCAAACAACGCTAGTCGAGACCAAGAGATAGGAGTAGTCATTGCAGATCATCCCTCTCGATCTCTATGCCTCTCTCGTTCTATTTTACGTCGGGCAGTAGAGGAAGGATCGAAGAGAGGAAAGGGAATGGATGAGTGGTGGCCACCAGCGGAACCCCAGCCAACCATCATCGGTGCTAGAAAGGTTTGTTGACCCTCTCATGCTTGCCTGGATCCTCTCTTTTCCCTCTCCCATTTTCTCCTCCTCTGTGCGCATAAAGGTTAGGCTTCTTCAAGAAGCCAAATCTTTTTTTTTTTAATTCTATGGTAGATAATGACTCATAAGCCACCACACGTTTCCCCCTTTTTATTTAATTATTTTATGTTATTTTGCTATGGAGCATCTACAATGTGGTTCTTTAGGGGTTTTAAAATTTAATAATTGATTTTTATTTCAGTTTATCACTGTAGTTCGTCAAGCTGGCTGCCACACATAAGAACGATTCTTATATAAGAACCGATTCTTATACAAAAAGCAATAATAAAATAATTAACTTATAATAAATATTAGTGTACAGTAATAAATGTTAAAATAGTGGAGACTTGATTATGAGACCTATTTGTAGGTTCTTAAGAGGTTCAGTATTATAGTGGAGAATTGCTTAAAGTGATGGAAAGTTACTTAAACTGATGTGGTACTGTGAAACCCATAATAAGAACCCAAGTGAAAATACTCTTAGAATTCAACACGTCCGAGGGAGAAATGGCCCATGTGTCTCCCATTAACTCTCCCTTTGCTTAAATCTCATGCAACTCCCTTCCTTTAGTTTCTTATATCACTTGGGTCCTTCTAACATTCCGAATATTTTATATTTCCACACTACTTCATTAATTTTTCAAATACAATCCTTAATAAAAATAAATAAATATATCCTCGTAATTAATTTGCTAACAAGCATCTAAAAGGACTTTAAATATTCATATAAATTCTTGGGGTATTATACATATTCTAATTCCTTAGCTCACTTCCAACGACCAAACGTAACATTGGTGACTCGAGTTCATTACCAGGTCAATGACCAACCAAGGTCCAAAAACTATGATTTAAAATTTGCCAACCATAGTTGTTAGTAGGGATATTCCAAATCAAATCAACCATGTTGATCCTAATCAATCTAAATTGATCAAAAATCAAAATCTAAAAGATGAGATTCAAATTAGTTTTTTAAGTATGACAACCAAATAGTTTGGTTCAGTTGTTGGTTTTAAATATTTGAATTTTAAATCCTAAAATTTGTTAATTTTATGGTTTTTTTTTTCTCCCAAATTGTCTAAAACCAAATCATATTGGTAAAATTGAATATTTGATTTTGATGATTGGGTAATAGGTAAAAAGTAAATGGAGTGTGCCATGAAAGGATGAATTTCCATAATGAGAGGGTTTGCATCCCATCCCATCCTGGTAGGAACATGATTGAATCAATTCGGTTGAGATTGGAGCCCCAAAAAAAATTTCAACCCAATTTGTGAACAATTAGAACACCCGTAGTTGTGAGGGTTCTTTGAGGAAGATGAATGGGATGAAATGAAACAAGATCCTCGTGAGACCAAGACAGTACTGTCAAAACAACTTTGGATTATGATGTTTAGACTCGTTGGCTAACTGGTTGGCTGTGGGCTACATTTTAAAAAAAAACTATATTTAAATAATATAATATTAAAAAATTAATATTTTTTAAAATATAATTTATATATGTATAAAACATTATTTTTTTAATATTTTTAAATAAATAATAACTTTAATTTTTATATTTTCTTTTTAAATTAATTATGTTATATTTAAATTTAAATTTTATTTTTAAAAAAATTACAGAAATTTCATATTTAAATTTATTAGAATTATTAAATATAATATGATACAGTGAAATTATTTATAAATTTATTATAAAATAAAAAAGAAGCCAACTCATTGGTTAAACAGACCAACTTATTTTAGGTTAATTTTAAACGGGCCATGAATTCAAATTCAAACTCACTCAAATACAAATAGACACGGGCCAATCTACAAGTATAAAATAATTGCATTACTTGAACTTGGCGGAGGCGAAGTCGTGAGAAGCGGACGCCACTCACCCGTCTCTAGCCTCATAAAAGGTAGGGACGTCAAGTTAGTGAAAAGCGGGGGACAGCCGCTACATTCCGAATTTACCCTCCAATCATTACAAAATGACGTGCACCGAAATCGCCCGTAACAACAAACTCCCACCTAAGAATAGAACCAAGCTTTATCTCCTAAACAAATCGAGCTAAGCCCACTTTGCTTACTGCAAATAAGAGAACAAGTAAAATGTAATGCAGATGAAAGACAAATTCATCATGATATGCCAGTGCCACCAAACTGGTTTATTTGAGTAGTTCATGGCAAATATGCAAGTCTCAGCTATATATATATATATATAAAGTGAAATTCAGTTCCTTGCTCCTGCACAACCGTTGTATCCTTCCCATGTGTGAAGTGTGAGGTATGGAGAGGCGTGTATGGCGGTGGTTGTGGGTTTGTTCGGTGGTTATGATCGGGTGGGTCGCGGGTGCACGGGAGGTTGATGGAGGAGGAAGAGGGTTAAGCGGGGATGAGCTTCCGAAGGGGTTCGTGTTCGGGACGGCAGCATCGGCATATCAAGTGGAAGGCATGGCACTCAAGTAGGGCCGTGGGCCCAGCATTTGGGATGCTTTTATACACAACAGCCCTGGTCTTACAATTTCTACTCCATAAAAGCACATTTTTACGTCTTTCACGTCACATTAATTTTTATTTTGTCTTTAATATTTTTTTTACGATAATTATATTTTATATATTCTATTTTTATTTTAAATTTATTCTTTTTATTAACACCTTCTATTTCACTAATAGAAAATGTCGACTGAACAGTTAGTAAAAAAAAATAGTTTGAAACAAAAATAAAATCTGTAGAATATAACGGAGGAAAAAAAAAGTTAAGAGGTAACAAGGGTAGGTTTGAGTCCCACATGTTTTATTTTTTTTCAAATCTACCATTTTTACTAATTATTCAGTCAACATTTTTCATCAATAGAATAAATGACATTAGTAAAAATGATAGATTTAAAACAAAAATAAAACATGTAAGACATAATTGACATAAAAAAAAGTTAGAGATAAAATTGAAACTTAGTGTAACCGTTAAGCATCTAAAAAGTACTTTTAATCTTCTTTTTTAATTTAAAATTACTATAATATTACATTAAGAAATTAAGTGATTATACATTTGTCATATTTTAATTGGACAACTTGATAATAAAGATATACAAATGGTATCTAAGCTTTCTCCTTATTATGTTTAAATATTTAAAGCTTAAATATACTTAATAGTGTCTTTAATTCATAAAATTTTCATATGATTTATCTAATTCAAAGTCAGATAATTTTGTCTTTCTAGTTGTTAAAATGATCCAATTTTACTCTTTTGTTATATTTTTATCTATTAAACACCAAACTTCATAGATTGTTGATTTTCACACTACATTTGAATGTGAGCCAACGATGGCAAGTGAAAAAATAATATTCTAGTTAATAAATTATTGAGTTTGGCTTCTATTTTTTCAAAATTATGTGATGAATGAACAAGATTGAATTGCTTTTAGAGAGAGAGAGAACAACATTGTTTTGCAAACAAACGCTAATTAAAATTTGAGGGACCAAAAGTGTATCTAAATAATTATTTTGTTAACACAACTAATTAAAATTAAAAATTGGCATACTTAAGGCGGAATTGATATACTTTGTTTAATGTGAAATTTTCCATCTTTCTTTCCATTGATATTATTTTTGTTTGGAAACAGGGGTTATTGCAAACAATGGCACAGCTGATGTTGCTGTGGATCAGTATCGTCGATACAAAGTAAGTGTTTTTCCTTTTATTGAGCCAAAAAAAGAAAAGTCCAAAAAATTAATTCAAGGGAAGGTGATTCTAATAGTACTTTAAAACCAATAATATTCACAATCTCATACCTAAATTGATTAGACCCACAACACCAGTAGATATACGTTATAGCTTGCATTCATGTGATATTTAGATTAAAAAATTAAAAGAAAAAATGATTATTCGGTGAAAAGTAATATCTTTTAGATGTGAAGGTGAAGAATATTTATCAGTGGTTGGGATTTAGGAGTGATGCTAAAAGGCTTTAAGCCTATGGTCACAAATTAACCTTCCCCCATCACATTACATGTTAGCTTAACTATCGTTTTCTGAATGAACAATGTGAGCAAAAGCATGTTTAATTTTACAGGAAGATGTGGACATCATGGCAAATCTAAACTTCGATGCATACCGCTTCTCAGTTTCATGGTCCAGAATTTTCCCAAGTAATCATATATCACTTTAACTTATTTTTCACACTTATGCATTAGGCCCAAAAAATCTGATACTCTTTCTTGACAATTGAATTTGAACACACTTTTAATGCAAATGGCACTGGCCAAGTCAATTGGAAAGGCGTTGCCTACTATAATAGACTTATCAATTACTTACTGCAACGAGGTGAATTATCTTGATGAAGCGTATACACTAAATGAGTGTCATCATTTCAGTGTTTATGTATGTGTTCTTCTTCAACTTCAATAGTCTGAAACATTTGCAGGCGTTGCTCCATATGCAAATCTGTACCGTTATGACTTTGCTTTGGCTCTTGAGTTGAAATACCAAGGATTACTGAGCCGCAATGCAGTGTAAGTACCACAAGATGGTTTTTGTTCTTGTGGATCCAGTTATGGGATAATCTTAATTTACTGAAACAATGTCAAATTTGTACAGGAAAGATTTTGCAGATTATGCTGACTTCTGTTTCGAGACCTTTGGAGACAGAGTGAAGAACTGGATGACATTTACGAACCTCGTGTGGTGGCTGCTCATGGTTATGACAATGGGTTCTTTGCTCCTGGAAGGCGTTCAAAAGCATTTGGGAATTGCTCAGCTGGAAATTCAGCCACTGAACCTTACATTGTTGCACACAATCTGATATTAATGCATGCAGCTGCAGTTCAGAGATACCGCGAAAAGTACCAGGTAATGTTTAAATATGAAATCTATGTTAAACTCAGTAAGCTAACTTGAACTGCCTGAAAGTTCTTATGCAGTGATGAATGTGGTGATCTCAGGAAAAGCAAAAGGGAAGGACTGGGATTCTCTTGGATTTCGTTTGGTATGAGCCTCTTACGAGATCAAAGGCCAACAACTATGCAGCTCAAAGAGCCAGAGACTTTCATGTCGGATGGTAATCCAAAATGCTTATAATTGTAGACTTTTATACAGGTTAGAAAATTGCAGTAATAGTGCTTAATTAAATTCAATCAGGTTTATTCATCCTATTGTGTATGGAGAGTATCCAAGAACTATGCAAGAAATTGTTGGGAATAGGCTCCCCAAGTTCACTAAGGAAGAAGTGAAGATGGTGAAGGGGTCAATAGATTTTGATGGCATCAATCAATATACTACTTACTACAAGTATGATGTTCATCAATCAGAACCAAAAGTCCTGGGCTACCAACAGGACTGGAATGTCTGATTTGCCTGTAAGATAGCTCTTCCTTTCGCAGTAAATATTATCTGTGTTTTCTGGGCATTCTCACAACTGATGTTTATTTTCTCATGAAGAATGCAGATGCAAAGAATGGGAAGCCTATTGGTCCAAGAGTGAGTCAGATAATAACAGTGACAGGTTTCATTTATAAAAGCAGAAATCATGCATTAACCTTGTTTCAATGGAAAACTTGCAGGCATATTCAAATTGGCTCTACAATGTGCCATGGGGTATGTACAAAGCATTGATGTACATCAAGGAGCGTTATGGAAACCCAACTGTGATCTTATCTGAAAATGGTAACTCCAGATGCTAGTTTTTAGATATTTGCTAGAACTTGGTTCTTAATTGAATGTCAATGAAGGAATAGTAAGAGTTTTGTTTTATAATTTGCAGGCATGGATGATCCAGGTTACTTGACACTTCCTGAGGGGTTGCATGATATCACTAGGATCCACTACTACAGAGACTATCTGACTCAACTAAAGAAGGGAGTTGATGATGGAGCAAATGTGGTTGGGTACTTTGCATGGTCATTGCTCGATAACTTCGAATGGAGATTGGGATACACATCGAGGTTTGGCATCGTCTATGTTGATTTCAAAACCCTCAAGAGATATCCCAAGATGTCTGCATATTGGTTCAAGCAGCTACTTACTAGAAAGAGCTCAACATCAATATCTACACTCCCATATGTTTAAGAGAATAAAGTCTTTTGTGGTTCGGGGCTAATAATGACCTCCAATTGTAGTCAACTGAGTTGATAAATAGTCTTTAAATAAAAGTTTTCAAAATTGCTATCAACAGTTTGCCTGTATACACAGAATAAGAAATGTCTATATCATTATAAATTTTGCACAAGTTACCCCCAATGGTTTCCCCCCCCCCCCCCCCCCTCTACAGAAGCATTTTCCCAAAAGATCATATCTTGTTTTGCTGATGAGAAAATTATTTCTTGAATCCGCTTTCATGTTGATTTTCTCTGACCATATTCAAGCTCGAACTTGTCTCTTATTTCAGAGTTGCTTCAATTACTGTTTTGTAAAACCGAGAAAACCTGTGAATCACAAAATTGGAGAAACAGCTTGCTTGTTTCACTTTCTTAACTGCCAATTTTTGCAATGTACAAATGGCAAACTTTAACCATACATCCTTTCTATTCAGAGACATGAATCAATCATGACTGCTTTTTACCTAGCTAGAACGTCCTAACTAGTACACCTAAAAAAATGGTTAGCTTGTTTTCGCAAAAATTAGTCATTTAGAAAACCAACTAAATTCTAAAGAAACTGATTAATTATAGGCATGGATATAGAACGATTACACTCGAGAAAAGAAATTTAAGATAGTGTAATTCTTAGATTTATTCCCTGTTTTCTTGCTATTGCTTCTTGGATTTCTTCTCATTTGCACCTCTTCCTTTCAAAGTAGCGCCTTTTATATCCTTGGAATTTACACTTTCTTGGGATGCCACATTCCAACATGAAATATCTGTATCTTCTACATCAATCACTGTCACGGCTGAAACTTGGTCCATCAGAAGTTTCTACTTGATCTGAGCAAATGGTCTGAAATTTCCTTTTTGCTCGAAAGAATTTCAGACCTCTCTTCTTGAAAGTTATCTGGATTCATGCGTACGTCCATATATTCCTCTTTGCTGACAATGAAAACCAACTAAATCCTAAAGAAACTATGATAAATTATAGGCATGGATATAGAACGATTACACTCGAGAAAAGAAATTCAAGATAGTGTAATTCTTAGACTTATCCCCTGTTTTCTTGCTATTGCTTTTCTTGGATTTCTTCTCATTTGCACCTCTTCCTTTCAAAGCAGCGCCTTTCATATCCTTGGAATTTACACTTTCTTGGGATGCCACATTCCAACATGAAATATCTGTATCTTCTACATCAATCACTGTCACGGCTGAAACTTGGTCATCCGAAGTTTCTACTTGATCTGAGCAAATGGTCTGAAATTTCCTTTTGCTCGAGAGAATTTCAGACCTCTCTTCTTGAAAGTTATCTGGATTCATGTGTAAGTCCATATATTCCTCATTGCTGACAATGAGAATTTGTTCAGCAGAGTGTTCTCTTTGAATCAAAGAAATCTCCTCAGGTCTTTTTATCCTGAATGGGTTGTTGTCAGGAACCTTTACTGGAGTTTCATCTGGAATATTTTCTTTTCCTACCCTTTTACAAGTTATCGAAGGCATAATTAGTTTCTGAAGTGCCAATGCTTCATCAGAGTAGTTGTCTTTATTCGAGATCAGATTCTGCCTTGTAACTGTATACATGAAAAATAATCCACGCCATTAAACATAATGAAAAGAATAGCTCATGTTAGCTATTTGAGCACAAACATTCATTCGTTTAAACAAATTTGTCATTTTGTCAAGCAAAATTAAGGCATATTTGGTTTGGATTTTTTTATTTTTATTTTTATTGAAGATAAAAAATATATTTGAAAATATATTTAGTTGAGTTTAATAAAAATATTTTCTTAAAAATGTTTTTTTTAAAATAAGCTCAATTTTAAAAACACTAAAAAAATATTTTGTGTTTCAAAAAGTACGTTTCAAAAAATGATGACTGAAGATAAAACTAAAAAATATTTTTACCAAACAAACAAATCTTTAACTTCCAATTTCATAAAGACATTTCTCCAGGTGAGGTCACATGACTTACCTGTACTGTTTTCTCTGGCATTATGGGAGCCAAAGACTGTAAAGGAGTTCTTTGTAAGTGCTGCAGAAACGTCAACCTTCTGGAGTTGATCATTGCTCTGGAGGGCAATGGGATCTAATGGAAGTCCAGAACGTTCAAGTTTGTCGAAGGCTTCCTTAGTTGAGGGGTTCAATTCGCCTTCAGCTATTGCAGTTACTATTGCTGGGGGAATTTCTCTAGTTGAATTTAGATTAGTTAGGGAAAATTTGGTAATGGTAAAAAGAAAAGCATGTGGACAAATATCTTCTTCTAAGAGCAAGAGCCAAAATATATTGCATGGCATATATAGAGGAATCAGCATCAAATACCCATTCTTGGAAAAAGAAGCACATGCACTTATTCAGCGGTTGAAACCCAAAATGGTGTCCAGATGATCAGAGATAGCTATCAGCAACATGCAGGCAACAAATGCTGAAAGAGAAGTTGATAACTTTGCAAGAATGGGACCATTATAGAGAAAGATCCGATAAATGCCGAGAAAAATAAATATAGAATTGAAGGATACGGTCCCAAAAAATCAAGTTGTCCATCAAGGGACTGTAGAAGCTTTTGCGGAAGTGGCGTCATGTGTTTGAGCTCCTTATCAGTGGCATCATATCTACACAATTTCAAAAGGAAACAGTTATGGCTGACAGAATAAGAAATACTCATGATTTAAAGATGAAAAACTTCAAAATTAGCACATTCGAGCATGCCGGAAGACTGCAATTGCCTCTTTGAAGGATTTGGCGTAATCTTCAGGCATTTGGTTGCCCTTCTCTAACTTAAGAACAGATAACACCTGTTGACAAACAAATTAATGAGTGTCATAATGATATTAAACATCCCTTTACTCCAGTCTTCAAGGCTAAATGACCAACAAATTTAAGTAAGCTCGTTACAGTCAGGGGGCATAACAAAAATATCAGATGCTATGATGAAACTACCCAAAGTAAATTCAAGTTGCGTCATGAAAGATGAAAATCGTTCTTGTCCTCTTGTTTGCATTTAAATGATAGTTACAATATATAAAATGATGGGTGGAGTATTATGTTGTGACTTCAGGTTCTTCCGTTATTGACAGAAGACAGGAATTCCAGAATACTTCCGGTTCCCTGAAAGAAAACTAAGCCTCTTATATTTCTTACTCTAATTTGTATATTGCAGAAGGCTTCCTTTTTGTACATAAATGTGTCATCTACGTCTAACAGCCTGGCTCAAACGCAAACACAGAAGTTTAATGTAACCATCCTAGTTGTTGCTGAGAAATTATAATTCCTTTTTTTTTCATGCTTCCCAGTAGCTCTTTCTAACAAATGAGAGTAGACTTACACGATCTAGTTTCCGATACTTGGAAACCAGGGCATGAGCTCGCACAATACCAATTCCAGGAACAGATGGGAGAAAATCACAGCCAGCCAAGACACACATACCTGTGAAAATGCAATCGCCTGTCATACACCTCAAGGTATGAGATTCAGTTTGACTACAGTAACAACACAATTTCTTTCGAAAATTGGTAAAATTTCTTGACATTATCCTAATAATATCAGGTTAAGTCTGGCCTTCACGAGAGATGAGGGATTTCCGGGAAGATAGGGAGGTTCTCCTTGTAAATGTATCCGACAAGCCAAGGCACACTAGATTAAGAAAAGCCCTTTACAGAAGTTTTTGGTTTGTCTTCTCCCTTCCTTTCCTCTCTTCTGGGTTGGGGAGGTTATGAAGGAATTTTAAGTTTCCAGACTCTGCATGCACATCATAGATTACAGGACAAACTTGTCCCTTTTTTCTTGAAAATCTATACGATTTTTTTTCCATGGCGGTACAAGTACCAAATATGTTTCAAATGATTGCTGGCTGGAAAATATTTGCTGCATCGAATTCTGTAATCTTTCAAGACATGTGCATAACTAAGTAGACATTTTTTATTTGAACTGGACTTACCTGTGAAGAGTTCCATATCAAAATTCCGAAAGGAAGGTTTACAAGTCTGAGCTTTAAAAACCTTCTCTAACTCCATGCTTTCTCCATTACCGTAACGGTCCATCTTAAAGACAACCTATTCAGAACATTGCAAATCACGATCCATTACAAATTACTTCAAATTTAAAAAGTAAAGCAGTAAATGAAACGAAGTCATCAGAAAAGCATTAAGCGTTCATGCACAATATATCAAAGCTTTGCATAGGTTCTTACCGCTGGACAACCATATGCTATCAGATCACTATCCTCTGTGATCACTGCTACAACTCCACCTTTTTTTGCTTCAAGGTTGGACATGTATGCTAACTGAGCATCTGCTTCATATGGAGCTACGACAAACTCAACATTCTCTGATATCAGAACCTGCGAGGTAATTAATTAAAAGAATTACTCTGGAGTGCTGTTAAGTAACGGGTTATTATTCTGAAGAAGCATAAACATCCTTTTGTAACAATAGAAAGGGGACGATTCATTGGTCATACGAAAGGATATGTTTACAACATACCTGAATCAGTTGATGAGCCATAAGGGGAGTAACGTTCACAGCTCTCTACAAAAGAGAATGGAAAACCCATCAATGCTAAACTTCATGAGCGTTAATGAAGCATATGGCACAGGAAAGATAAATGTTTCTGCATAGAGATTTTGTAATGGCAATTAAAAAATTATGGAGCAATTGCTAACTATGATTTTTACTGCGTACCCGGATATTCATTTTTCTAAATTTGACATGTTGTAACTATTCCCTTAAAAACAGAATTCATTGGATACGATTTATTTTATTGTTATCTTTTTGGGGCCAAGGACGATTGAGCCAGCATATAGTAAACTTTGAATAGACTACATTAGCCATCCCCAGAGTAGTCTACACTGCAAAACCCTTAAATAAATAAATAAATTTAAAAATAAAAAAAATAACTGGTAATGTGAGATGAATATACTGATTCAAATCGAAGAAGGAAAATAAAGTTATACCTTGAATAGCTCTATGGCTGCATTGACGTTCCCTTCTTTGAGCTTAGCCATTGCCAAATCACGATTAGCACTTCTTTTCCTAAATCAAGAGAACAGCCACATAGAACAAGAGTCATTCAGAAGGAGAGGGACAAATGCAATAGATAGAACCTATAAATTCAGAAACACTGAGTAAAAGCCTAAAGTTTAGATTCATACCTTTTCCTATCCTCCTCGGTTGCTGCCTTGCAAGGAATGTTGCCACCATCAAAAACAACAACTGGCGTTATCTTATGGTACTGAAGCAGCTTGATTCGATGCATAAAGTACTCTATGTAACGGAACTTCTTTTCAGTATCTGAATTCAGACAAAGCTCCATACTACAAGAATAAGCTGCAAATTTACAATATCTCGTCAGCTTTTCACCAATGCCTTAAAGTGTAACAAAAAAGAGGGTAATTAGTACACTGATGTGTTTAAAACCAACAAGATGGCATCATTTACCTCCCTTATGTAGCCATGAATAAGCATCGATACCAACCTGCAGATATCAGACATGCATAATACATAAGGTCGAGCTAAGGGGAAAACAGTACGCCCAGACAAAATCCAAGAAAAAAAAAATGAGACTTCAAATGGAAGGAAGTTTATATTTACCCGTTTTCCGGCGTATTTCTTGATGTGAGTGGGTTCGATATGAGGCTTCACGAATCGGAGAAGATCCTTGATACCCATTCGCAAGCTAGCTCTTCGGCTATTGCGGGTTCTGGGTTTTTCCTATTTTGCTTCTTTCTTTTTATTTTTCATTTTTGTTAAATTCCTCTTAACATATAAGCGGAGAGAAAATGGCGGGATAAGCAGCAGATGGCAAATAAAATGGAGGCAACGATAGAGAGAAAATATTTTACAGATTCTATTAAAAAATATTGATTGCACGTCAGCAAGAAAGGTTCTGCGCAGTCCAATCAGAGGTCTCCACGAAGTCAATAAACTTGGAGGTGCCATGGTGGCGCCAATTATTATTGGTCTTAGAGGGCGATTATGTCTTTCTACAAGAAATATTTGGCCCCAAAATTTTTGAATTCTGAGCTGTTCATGAAAGACGCGCGCTGTTATTTTTATATGTTGATTTTGTAGGCGCGTGCGTTCACGTACAGCGTCTTTTTTTTTGACTAAGACCGAAACCCACACGGGTCCAAACAACAATAAAAGGGCCCAAGAAAAAACTTATACATCCAAATTGTGGACTGTAAAATAGTCGCACCCTATATTGGGAAAAAAAATGAAATATATACGCATTATTTTATATTTTTGTTATTAAATTTTTTAATTAAAACACAATATGTATATGATTCTTTAATCAAAATATGAAAAATGTGTGATTTTTAAAAATAACTGTATATTTCTTATAACTGAGCATTCTATGATTAGTTTTTTTGAAAAACTTTTTACATTTTTTATTTGTAGAATGGAACATAATAATAAAAATATAAAAAACTGTAAATAAGTTTTTTCCAAATAAAAAAAAGGGGGGTAAGAATTAAGATGACAATATGCCTTTAAACTTCAAATATTGTGAGGCGTAATTTATTAATTGTTCTTTTTGTTTAAAATTTTAATATCACTTGTTCATATAGACTTAATAAAATTAAATTAACAAAAAGGTGCATTTACTTTTCTGCAACAAATAAATTTCTTAGGATGATACGTTAAATGTGTTTTTTACTAATTTAACATTTTTTATGGTATACAAACAAATAATATAAGAGTTTTGGATGAAAATATCAACCGAAGGACTGTAATGCACAACAATAAAAGTTTATGGTGGCTTATTGTTAAGTTTTAAAGTTAAAAGGGTAAATTGTATGATTCTCTAAATTAAGAACAGTTATTTACATTTTGCCAAAAAAAAATTGTGCAATATTTTTATGGATTTGGATTCGAAGAAGTCAACCTCCCTCTCTTTTGATTAACACACATTATTTTGTATGTTGGTTAAATTTTGTTTTCTTCCAAAAAAATGAGAGGGCAAGGAGGCGACCTTTAAAGAGATCGGCATCACGTAGACAAACTCTATTTTTATTTAAAGTAAATATCAACTTTACTTAACATATAATTCACTCACTAAGATTTTAATTGTTCAATTCCAACTTGTAACAACCAATCTATCATTACTTATTTAATAAAATTTTAAAATAAATCACTATTATAATTTTCAAAAAATGAATTGTAGTAAACATTTGTTTGCAATTTATACATTTGTTTGAAATTTATACTTTTAATTAAACATAAATCAATATCATAATTCATGGTATTTTAGTTAAGAGATTTGTATATATTTTTAAAATAAAGGAGAGAACTGTGTAATTAGACATTTGTCAGAAGATAACAAATTTATTAAAATTGAAATCTTAGAAGGAAATTGCATTTTTCTTTTTCTTTTTTTTCACTTCTTAAATTGAATTAATCAACGAAGGATTTAAGGCAGAAATAAATTAAGGGAGATTTCTTTTAGAACATAAATAGATTAAGATCACAAGAAGATGATGATTCAAATAGGATATGAAAAGTAAATTCCCATCAAATAATTGAATAAACAAAGTAAAAATTGATAAAAGTATGATAATTACCTAACAATAATAGGATTGAAATGGAGAGAATCTCCTGCTTGACCCCAAAGCGAAGCAAGATGCTTGGCTTCATTTAAATTGTTGGTTGTCCAACGGCTCAAATTTAAAAATGCTATTAAAAGAATAAAAAAGTAAAACAATATTCTAAAATGTGTCATTTATTATGAAATCTAACAGTTCAAATTGGGCCTAACATTCTGCTTAGCTTTGAGGTCAACCGGAAATCCAAATCCAAATTTATAAGAGTTGGTGTACACAAAATTATATATAATAGCCAATACTTAACAGACAACAAGGTGGTAACTTATTACACCAGAGATTCATATGAACCATCACTAGTAGGCTGGCCTCAAGTACAGAGGAATGTAGTTTGTAGGATTGGGCATTGAGTCCCAAACAGAGAATGCACTTGAGCACCTCATCCATTTCTTTGTCATCTCAGGGAAATGCCTGTCAATCACATCCTTCAAACTCTCTGTTTTGTTCACCCATTCAAGCCCTTTCTCTGTGTATGTCTTGGCGTTAAAATTGGTTGTGAAGAAACGATCAGCTTCTAGCCTCCTATTCATCATCATCGTGAAAGAAAAGCATAAATGTACAAAGCCAGTGATCAAATTTTTTAATTTGGTGCACAGTGCTGTGAAATACCTTGAGGCCATAAGTACAAATATGAAGAATGCAGTCTCACTTATAGCAAACCCTTTGATCTTCTTCTCTGCATGTAAGCCCACTGTCAAGTCCAGCTTCTCAACGTCGTCGCCGTATACCTCTCTCAGAGCTTCAATGGCCTCTTCATCATTTGTCAAATCTTCCCACTTGCTAATGGGGACCATTAGTAAGTTTCTTCTGAATTCGTTATAGCGGGCAACTCCCCTTTCTCTATCTCTATACACTAGTGAAAGATTCATACATATATAGTATTAGTAGGTAACAGAGGAATTCTTGTTATACAAAAAAGAAGTGATAAGAGATATACCTTCCATGGCAGCCATGTCAACGGGGTCAGCTCTATCTTCTCCATCAACATCATGGGCAATAAGGTTCCGAATCCATGTAGGACAGTTCCATAACTCAACTGCTCCACATGACTGATGACCCATGGAAACCAGCATTTGTTCCATTCCTATATTTGATAGCCTCCTTTCCCCTTGTTTTCCCAACAATTCCCTCATAGGCACCCTGAAAATCATAATATCATTATAATTTATATACCGTATCTTATCACAAAACATTTTCTGACACACTGAAAAGGTTTAGAGGTTTGCTTTATGCAGAAAGCAAGCAGGAACTTTGAAATGAAAATACAGCTAGAAGGAAACAACTCCCACTCTCACTACTCATTCTCGACAGAACCACATAAAGTATGGAATTTTAGCTGTGAAAATAGAGGAGTCACGAGAGTAAAGGGATAATAAGGAAAAAGGATATACTTTTCTAGTATAGGTAGGCATTTGTCTTCTGTTGAGGTGGGATTGATATTTCTAAGGACAATTTCATCAGGTAGAAGTGAATGCATTCTGTAGACACTCACAAACTCTTCAGTAAGTGAGTAGGGAACTCCATGATCTCTTGGCTTCCTAGTACCAACTAATCCACTCAATATTGGTCCGCAAATGTGTCCAAATAAATCCCTAAATTTCTTGCCCAGAAAACCATACCTGCCAAACATCAAGTCCCAAGAGTCAGAAATTAAAGAACTAAGAATCAGAACAGCTGCTGCTAAGACCTAAGGGAACTGTCATCATTTCTAACTAGCATATATATACACACACACACACACATATTAACTGCCTTACCAATTGATTCTCATCGCTGCCAGAAGAGTATCAGTTCTTAGGAGTTCTACAGTCCAATCAATTGTATGAATTTTGGCAATGACAGCTGAAGTGACCAACCGTGCATGCCTATAGAGCTGCTCATCATCAATACCAGGATAATGCACCTACAAGCAAAGAACAATGCGGTGCATTATTATGTGAGATTGAATTGTGTCATGTTCTGGGCAAAGCAAAATATATTGTCAAGCATGTTGGGTAAAAAGTAAGCAAGATTGCAAAATATTCCAAGAAGTAAACTTACTTTTAGCATGTCACATACAGCATTGTGCTCTTTGACAAATAAGGCTTGTAGAAGGGAAAAGCCAGCCCAACAATTTCGGACATCACCTGAAATAGGAATACCTTTCTCGTCGTGCTCGAGAAGCCCATCTTCTGCGATCTTCAGCTTTCCATCTTTGAATATCCTCACTCTTCTCATGCCCTTTTGGTTATTCCCATATATGACGCTTCCATCCCTACACCACTCACAAAGGAAAACTCTTCCACTTAATTGGTTGATGAGGGTCTCCTATGCCAAGATAAACAGATCAGCATAGGTGCTACTTACCACCAAGGGGTCCTTGTGTTGAGAAAGCCAGTCTTTACAGATGAAGAGCCCGTTTTGAATTTCTTGGTCTTGAAGAACTTAAAAGACTTTAATGGACATCCACCTGAATATTCATCAGGAGCTCCAATTTCCACCTGTTCCAGTCATTATATATTATATATACAATTTGCAAATATCAAAAGCATACGCATACGTAGACAAGATTATGAGAATTGTGCCATGTTGATGCAGATTTGCAAATTTTGATGGTAGGATATTTCATTTTAGACACATTTGGCGTCTAAACTCATTGAGAACAAGTCTTAATGTAGCAGATTAAAGTTACTTACTTGTTCAGTGTCCTCTAAATGATCAATCCAGTCATGAATCATGAATTGTATCCATGAACAGGCTATCACGTTGAGTTGCTTCCCTGTATCTTTGAACTTCTTCCTTTCCAAGAGCTTTGACGCTACTAACGTGGGGTGAGGATCTAGCAACTGAAAACACGCATGATGTTTTTTGTTTTTTTTTTCCTTTTGGGTGTGTTCAAACAATAAAACTTGCAACATCAAAAGTAAAAAGCAGTTTGTTAGATATGTGATCCAATGATTTTTAATTATTTAGTTTTTTTAAATTATAATTATTATTTTATTTTTATTTTTATTTTTATATTTATAATCATGTTATATCAATTACTATTTATAAAAAAAATTTAAAAAAAAAAAAGAAAATTGTAGAAGGAATAATTGATTAATTGAAAAAAAAAACCTTCAAAGTGGCTGAGAGAAAAAAAAACCTTCAAAGTGGCTGAGAGTCTGGCGAGTAATTAGAAATTACAGGACAGATACCTAACAGTGCGATCAAAGTTCACAGTAATTCTAATATTTAAAGGTAATTAACTGTGTCCTCAAAAAGAGACCCAAGTACAGAGGATATTGAATTCGAATATGATATTTATCTTTAAAAATAAGTAATATATTTGTCTACATAGTCAAAAATAAAATCTAACCATCGACAAACACAGTACTCTATTTATGGGTGCCGCTACCCAATTGAAAGAAAATGGGCACAGACGTCAATCAATGAAGATACCCCATACCCAACGTCTTGTTTGACTCAACAAAGTAATTGCTGGGCTTCCACGTAGTAATTACCTGTACGATTTTATTATTACTATTTTTTTTCAGTTTCACCTTCCCCTCTTTCTCATACTTGAAAGAGTTTGATTTAACCATTATCCGCAACCCTATCATGCGCAAAGAACAAGCAACAATCCGAACAAAACAAGCGAATTGTTGTGAATTGTGATGCAACAGCACCATGCTCGTGCACTGATATTTTGATGCTAAAACCTTCCACCCACACACACAAGCTTACCCCATAATCCGACGTCGCCGGTGGCATATTCCGGCCAAAAAAAGTCCCCTGACTACCGACCAAGTCGTCGGCGGGGTGGTTGCAGGTGCCGTCCGGGGTCCGATAGTTATAGAGGTGGGTGTCGTATTTGTGGCCATTGAGTGACCCAACGTGCAAGAGATTATAACGCTGATGCAAGTGCCTCCTAATTCCCAAGTATGCTAGCCCCAGCAGCACCGGCAGCCTATGCCACAGCTCGAACTTGTC
This sequence comes from Biancaea sappan, assembly GCA_037074585.1. NCBI lineage: Eukaryota > Viridiplantae > Streptophyta > Magnoliopsida > Fabales > Fabaceae > Biancaea > Biancaea sappan. The sequence goes on along the minus strand of CM073491.1, from coordinate 11,871,781 downwards.
CACCAAATGAATAACCTGTGTTTACCAAAACAGGTAAATTGGAATCAGCTAATAGTTATATATATGGCTTAGGGGAATATCACAAAGCTTGGAGAGAGATATGGTGGTGCTAACAAAGAAGAGGATGCTGTCAAAGAGGGTCATTTTGGCAACAATGTGGTGGAGTTGGGGATGGATGAAGGGTAACGCCATGCTGTGTTTAGAGTTTTTGGAGAAGACTTAAAATTTTAGCAGTGCTTTATAGGAATGGACTGAGATATTTTAAGCTTGTCATCTGCGTTAGATGGGTCCATCTTATCTTCTTCTGCACATCCTCTTTAATTATGGCTGTCCCGTTAGCTCCTTTTTGTTTAATTTTTTCGTATTGATGCTACCAAGTAGATGCTTAGAATATTAGTTTAAAGCTTTAAAATTATGGATTTAATTTTATAGTAATTAAGTGATATTTGGGTTAGAATTTAAAATTAAAGTTTTACAGGATTGATTCTATTTAAAACTTAGTTTATCATTAAATAACTCTTAACTTGCTTCTATCAATACATTAATTTGTCCAAACAAGTAGTAAACATGCTAGGGGTATTAATTAAATTCTTCCATTAATTGGTCACTTTTTTCAATTCATCATCGAAGGTAATTTCTGAATCATCATGCTAATAATAGGGATGGCAACGGATCAGATTAGGCTAGATTTTTACTACCCATTCTCACCCCAAACTTTTGCCTCATACTCAAACTCATGGGGATTAATTTGTTCCATACATGCCCCACTCCTCATGATTGTTTCACACTTTTTTTTGGCCTTGCACCCCCTCCCCATGCCTGCACTTACCCTGTAGCGGTCCCATTCAACAAATTATTTTTTAACATTATAACATTCATCTATTTGTCTAATTACACAATATTTAACAAATTGTTTTAATTTGAATTAAAACATAATAAATCCAACAAAGTACAATATTTATTCATACATCAACATTAAGATATAAACAAGACTCATTTATATATATGTTTTAAGTTATATGTGTTATATTTTAAAATTCTTCAATTTTTTAAGACATCATATCTTACATAACTATATTCTTTATTAAGCTATCAAATATACCATTCAATAATTTATACCATTATTCTTATAACTAAACTGAATCAACTGATCGAAAAATTGATAAACTGACTAATTATCCAATTTGAAACAACTAAAGAAACCAATAAAAAAAAACGATAAATAATTGGTCAAACGATTACAGTTAGACGGCTCACCAACGTTGCCGGTTTGCAACTGCAACTCCACCCTGTGCATTGTGCAAATGTAAAGCGTTGAAAAAGATGAAGAAATGCTGCCATCTATTACAAACCAAAAGAGAATGGAGTGTGAGCTACTGCCGCACCGTTTGTTTGCCCTTATCTTTGGTCTGGCACGATTGCTAATTTTGCATAGCCACTAGTCTTGCACTTGCACAGCCATCATTTTTGTCTTGGCATTTTGGATTTACACAACCACCAGGACCTTCCAATTCTTCTTCCTCCTCTCCGGTATCAACCCTCCATTGCTCAATGCTGGTTAGCATAAGTAGTTGTGTTGTTTTATTTATTTATTTATTTTTTAATAAGATGATGAATATTTCTACTTAAAAATTAGACGATAGTACACATGATTGAACATGAAGTGGTAGAGTCAATGCTGAAATTTCGACTCTATAGACCTTTCCCAAGGCTAGCTAAAAAGAAATGACTATGAGCCACTGTTACAAGCTTTCAAGACCTACAAGAAACAAATTGTACTCTTTAAGCGCAAAAGGCTCCACCCTCTAAGAGTTGTTGGATGTTTCTTGTGCAATTTAAAAAAAAAATTAAAAAACACAAGGGAAACATAAGTTATTTAAAGCAACGCATCCAAAGCACTTATGAGCTCTAGAGTCTCTTGCACTCAAGCATAAGAAGTAATTCATTTTTTCACAAGAAGACACTATTTTTTAAAGTCTTATACATATGAGTATGTCATTAAGGAGAGATGAGAGATAAGAATGCCCATCCTCCTTAACGTGGTTAGGTTTGTTAATTAATTTAGTCATTTTGTTACAAAAGGAGTAAATTATATGAATGGAACAACTTAAGAATTAATTGTGACATGTCAAATATAGAAATCTAGAAAATAAGTTATATAAACTTAAGTTTAAGAAACAAGAATTTACATTTAAAACTTTTAGACATATTTCATATATACAAGATTTTTTATACATTTAATTATAATATTTTAATATTTTAATATTTTTATTAAAATCTATTCAACCACGGTTTAACTAAAATTGAACCATTAAACTTTGAATAAGTGTCTTCATTAATTCAATAACCTTCAATAATGTATACTTAACATTATTTAGTAAATTAAATTATATTTGTCACATTTTAAAATATTTACATTTAATACGACATGTATCTTACATAAATATAATTTTTAAGAAGTCACATCTACTAAACTACTATATGAATAGCATTCAATAATTCGTGTTTAGCATTTTTTTAATTAAAATACATTAAGTAATATATGTTATATTTAAAAATATTTAAATTTTCCAAGACACTTTGTCTCACATAATTATTTTTTAAGAAATGTTTTATATAAATATTTCAGTATTAAACTATTAATAACATATAAAAACCACCATGTATTATAAATTATATGAAATACATATATACATACACAAACATATATATTAATTATATATATGGTGTGTGGTAAGGGTGTTTATAGACTCGGTTCAGTTTCGGTTTTGATTTTGAGTCTTAACTAAATTTAACTGAGCTAATCAATTTTTCAAAATTATAAATCTATTCAATTTTTATTTTTAGGTGATTTTGTTTACAATAATTTATAGTTTTTAATTTTAATGAAATATATATAAATATGAAAAAAAAGATGCCAAATTAATTATAAAGTATATATAAATAATTTTGTTGACATCAAAATATATAAATATAATATTATATATATATATAATATAAATTTTTTATATATAAAGTTCATTCGGTTCGATTTTAACCAAACTAAATTAATAATCGAATCAAACTAATTAAAATTCATATTTTAAAAAATAATTTGGACTTTTTTTTTCGATTTTGGTCAGTTTTTGATTGATTTATTTTGACTTAATTTGACTTGATTGATTTAGTTTGATTTTAAATACCATTAGTGTGCAGGGCAAGTAGGGAGTGGGCATACACAATATACTCTAAACCAGTGTTTTTGGACTCGACCTGAACCCGGTGACCTTAGGCCTAGCCCGGGCAGGGTCACATATTTAGACCGATTTACATGTGAACTAGCTTTGACCCAAACTTTTTTTTTTGTTAATGCTCAAACCTGTATAAAAATTTAGAAAAATACGCACTTACCAATAATCAAACTCTATCCCTCCATCTATAGGTTGTGTGTCTTATTATCTTGCAAACCAAAATAACAATCAAATATTTTAAAAACTAAAATGAAGTACCAACTTAACTAATAATATTTTAATTTGTTGATATACCTCCATGAGGCTTGGAGAAATTATTTTCGGGTTTCAAGGCATCTAAAAACGCTTACTCACAAATCAAAAAGCTTACTTGATTTTAATTTTTAATTCAGTTTTATAATTCGAATTTTATAATGCTCTATAGTTTTAAAAAACTATAACTTGATATTTGTCACCAAATATATATTATGTTATTTTAACATTTCTAATATATATGATCATGCTAAAGTTTAACTATATTAATTTCTATTAATGTGGCCACCAATCTGCTGTTTCAATATTTTGTACCAAGACAGAGAATAGAGTGAAATTCAATTGTGCTGTATGTAATTTGTAAGGTTTTGTTTAATTTCAACTCCTTAATACTTTGTTTTGGACTATAAAATTTTTTTTTTGGCACATACCTATTATGAAATCACTTTTTTTCTTAAAATTAGGAAGCATTCCACCTGTTTATTCCTTTGATCTAAAATTAAAATTACTCGTATCCATGCCAATCACACAAGAAGTGACGTGAATGAATTGGTAAAAATAGTACATGATAAATCATGACCCAAAAATCATGCACGTGATTGGTATAACATAGGATTATTTTCTATGTTGTAAGTCTAAATCTTTTAACTCCTAATTCCCATACAATATGCAACGTGTATGGTCATATAAATAATTAATTAAATATGCGAGAATGAAAGGTAAACATGATAGAAACTCTCTACATGCAACTCTTCATTTCTAGTTGTCCTAGTTGACTACAGAGCTTATAATGACATACCAACAACTGAACTTTGATCTTCAGACAAGAAGAGACCAAAAGATTTAAACCTCAACTACTCCTCATGCAATAGTGTCACGGCTAACACAATCTACAAAGAAAAGCAACAATAGAATGAGATAAATATCTCAGTGAGTAGAAAAAAATTTTTCCTCATTTTCGTTCACCTTGTTGGCTTTATAATAATAGTTGATAGTAAGTCTCATCTCGATACACATACTAATCGATTGTGTAAAAAGTAGTTCTATGTAAACACCCCTGGTACTCTAGATTGTTCAACGCATTTTGGATCTCCAGTATGATGACTCCTCAATATTCACTCAACATACCGACATCAAATCTATATTTCCAAGCCTACGCTAATTTGCCAACTCCCACTCTAAAGATCAATCAATATCTACTAGCTCGTAGGCTAATGACAACTCAAGCCCTTAGGTCACTAACCACTCAAAGCAACACATGCTAATGAGACTCCGTTACAACCATAAGGCCTAATATTTATATTTATACATAACACTCCAACATAGACAATGTCCTCATGTCCTAAAGACCATAATAGTCTTCGGCCAAAGAGGGCCATAATAATCTTCTAGTCAATGACTTACATATATATATATATATATATATGACTCTCGACCCATAGGCCAATATCATGTACAGCTCATAGGCCGATATTACCTTTCGGCTCATAGGCCGATATTATCTCCTTGCTCATAAGCTGACATTATCTCTATGTCCAAGGGGGAGTTAATCTCTATGCTCACAGGCAAATAAATCTCTATGCTCGAAAGCAAATCAATCCCCTTACACGTAGGCAATTTAATCTCTATTGCCAAGCAAATCAATCCCCTTACACGTAGGCAAATTAATTTCCATTTATCTCCATTTGTCTCCAGGCCCGTAAGCTGATATTATCTCTCGACTCATAGGCGGATACTATCTCCCTGCTTATAGGCCGATATTATCTCATGCTCAATGGCATATTAATTTCTATGTCCAGAGACAAATGATCTCCAATGGTAATGTTACCTTAGCCTATGTCCATTACCCTCACATACAAACTCACAAACAAAAAACTCAAATACTTGAAAACCCTATGTGAGTATCTACATATCCAATTTTATTACTGTTACGTCCCAAAATCTGCACACGTGACCGGCACGGAAAGTAAATTTCATTTCACCTCCGTAAGCCTATCTTTCTCTTAAGCATCATACCATTCTTTTTCATACAACTAAACCGAGTTCTCTATACACACTACAGTCATTCACATTACATCACTGAATGAACCTACCCGATTACAGAGATTTCTAGATTTATACAACTTAGAATAAGACTTAACTATTATACCTTTATCCTGAACAAATGAAAAGGTAATCATGGGCTAAGGATTCATAATTCCTTGTATAGATATTTACCTTCAGCTGTCAACTCTGAAAAAAATGTTAATAAGAGGGGTATGAGCAAACCACGTGCCCAGTGAGCAGACAACACAATACTATGACAAAAAAATATCATGCATCATAATAATAATATGCAGCAATCATATATAATCGATCATAATATAATATAATATAATTCATAATACTTCACAACAATATCCAAGTAAAACAAATACATTTCAACATAATTCAAATAATTCACAACAGCAAACAGTGAAATCAATTTCACACATTTCCCGTACCAACCGGGTCGTCCAAGATACCTTTGGATCATTGCCCGCGGCCCTCGCCGCATCCACCCTTATCGCTCCATGTATATTCTCCACCCTTATAGCTTCATGTAGATTTCTCCATGGGGTGCACCACCATGCCTTTCCATTCATTCCGATTACATACACAATCACAATCATAAATAACTCATAATCATTTACAAGTTTCATCACAACATAACTCATACTACTTTCCATACTTAATCACAATTTCATCAACGTGTATACAATCATTCACTGTTCACAGAATTTATCTTTTAAATCACATCTCAAACATAGAAGCTCATTTGTATTTACAAATCCTCACAATGGTATTCGTGTCTTCTTCACACAACATTCATATAATGGTGTTTATGTATAGATATATCAATATCAATCTATTCGAGAACACAATTCTTTAATTCTAAAAAGTGCGCATGAATGTAACTTATGCAAGAAAATCTTAATTCATAATGAATATCAATATATAAGTTAACAATCACTGCCTTCACACTAAGATACACTACATGCTCTCACTATGATGCCAAGAACTTTAAAGAAAAGATTTAGTCATAGGAAGTATAAATCCCACTCACCTGGATTTCACGCTCTCGGCACTCCCACCTTGCGCTTTGACCATTCTTATTGTAACCAGATAAAAACCATCAGGGTTATGAAATAGAGAAATTTCCTACCACTATTCTCGACCTTCACTTACTTCTCAAATCATAACTCCTAACTGGTAATGAATATCCAAATGAAACTTATACCATTGGAAACTAGACTCAAAGAGCTTTTCAACGATATTTAAAAAAAAAATTGATGCTACAGTAACGGTCAACGGTCAACGCAGCTACAGTAACGTTGACCGAGTCAACGCTACAGTAGCCAAGAAAATCTGGAAAAATTTTCCCGATGAACAGTAATTTCTGGGGAAAATTTTCGGATGTTCTTCGTGTTCTTCATCCAAAAATCCTAAAATCATATCTAAAACAACATTTCTTTTGATTTCTTCCATGGGTTTTCATCCTTAATATCTAAGGAGTGTTTTAACACCAAAACCCCCCAATTTCTACCAACAATCCAAGTTTAAATCTCAAATTTTCATCAAGAACACTAACTTTTTTTCAAATATCCAAATTCTACGAATTTCTCCTAGTTTTCTCCAAATTTCTTGTTCTAATAACATCATAAACCACCTAGGAATGTTTTAGATTAACATCCACACTTAAATTCATCCATTAAAATATTCTACAAAAATTTTACAAAATGATAACCAAGGATTTAGTCTTGTAATAAGAGGAAGAAGAAGAAGAACATCAACTTACCAATCATCCTAACTTTCATAGCTTCCTTCCCCATGCAAAAAATGTATAAATGGTTGATGAAGAAATTCGACGCATAACCGAGAGAAAGAAAGTGAGGAAGCTACGGGAGAAATGAGAGAAAAAAAAGAATAAGAGAGAAATGTATACGCGTGGGCCCCACCAATTTCTTTTTCGATAAAATCGCTCATAACCACCTTAGCTTATAAGATTTGTTCACTTTAATCCCTCTCGATGTCTCAAATACCACTTTAACCTCGAATCCATCATCTTTTCGGTACCGGACTCATAATTCATTCTCATAAGCTTGATTCTTCCTCTCAGGTTCCTATTTGGTCATTTCTCAAAAGTAATCCATATTTTCTTTTCTTTTCACTTTAGTCCTTGAGAATTTGTAAAAATTTCCTAAATTAAAAATTAAAATTTCTATTCTCATATTTTCTTCACTAATTCAAAAAGCACATTTTCCACGTAATTAAATTTTTCACTAAACTTCAAATTAGACTTTAAATATTCATTTAAATTCTTGGGATATTACAATTACACTCCTGTAGTCCAAGGTATGAAAGCACCCTTATCCAAGGGCACCACATCCTCCTTTGCTCGAAGGTGGAGTATCTCTCACCACCGTCTATGATGGTACAAACAGCTCAAAGAGGGAATAACTTTCCTAAACTAGTTGTGTGTTTACAAGCTAATGCACAAATTCAATAGGCGTAGGAAGTGCATGATCCCAACTCCAATCAAGGAACCCCAATGTTCATAATCCCACAAGAAGTTCTCTACACTCCATCACCATATAACCATACAACATATATGTTACCTATAAAAGTACAATGCCTATTACAAAATATGTATCATACGTCAAATTCTCCCACGCTAGTGGGCTAATTACATCTATTTCTCCTTGGCACAAAGCCAAGTAGTCCGTACGGTACGAGACCATGCAACTCCCATGGCATAAGGCTACATAATCTCCTTGGCACAAGGCCAAATAACTCCATAACCTCCTCACTATTTATTATACATTATATAATCTATCTCGCATACAAAACAACCACAAATACATGGACCTTAATCATTAGGTAAGTAAAGCAATCATCCTTGTTTCTTACAAGCCAAGGGGTAATCCCTTAATGGCAAAACTCTATTTTTCCTTCTTATGGTATCTCAATTACGATACTGAGCATTTAAAGATATACATATTGTTCACAATAGTAATCATACATACAAGTAAGAAATAATATGCAAGAATAAAACTCTTAGCTCCAACTAAGTGAGGTCTTCTACTCATCTCATCTCCAAGCTATCAATTGTATCCCAATACTTGGTGTTTGGAAGTACCTTACTTGAACCCTTTGGAGAGGCCTCCTAGCCAATATGAAGGAAGGAAACATAAGAAAAGAATGCAGATAAAATATTAAATGTTGTCAGATAGCAATCGATCGATTGTCCTCTCTACTGGCAGTCGACCGGTTCAACTCATCTAGCTCCAATCAGAGAGCAATTGGTTAACTAGTGTTACTTTGCTGGTCGATCATTGCATCACTGGTAGATTTGCCATTCCAACCCAGAAGTTACTAGTCGATCTGTGTTACCCCACCAGTCGACCAATGCGTCTAAGTCAGGTTTGGACAGAGAGCACTAGATGCAGTCAGTCAACTGGTCTCCCCACGACGAACAACTGGTTGCCAATAGACTCCGAAACATAAGTTTCCAAACTTCGCAAACCCATTCCAAAATTGTTTTAACTCAATCCCAACTCAAATGAGTTATTATCAACAAGAGCACTCCAAAACTTCCCAAACACATCCCAACCAAGCATCAAACAAGGTTTAAACAAAAAATTACCACAAACATATTCAAATCAAAACTTTTCTAATTTAGCCCAGATCCTAATCTGATTTCTCTCATTTAAATTCGTTCCTCCCCTAAAGATTAACTCCTCAGCATAAGAATAGAAAAGAAAGTGATTTGGAAGCATTACCTGCCCTAAATCTCAAGATCTCACCAAAATTGCTCTAGGGTTTGAGAAGCACGAATTTGAGGAAGAAAGAGGGAAACTTGTCCTTACTTCAACCCAAGTTCTTCTTCAGTGGAGGAAGAGGTCGTTAGAGCTCAGCAACTCGCCTGAAACCGCTTTGGCCGTGGGTGAGGGGAAGGAAGAAGATGGAGACTAAGGGGGGTACGTGTGCATATAGCTCTTATCCAATCGAAAAAATTTACAAGTTTGCCACTCCTTCATTAAAGTTGGGGTTTGAGGTAAAAATCGAGTATCCAATTAAATTATTCACCACACTCATCTCGACTTGGTACACTGAGTCACCTTGCCCGATAGTATCTTAAAACTTCATTTTCCTCAATTAACATAAAAAGGGATTTTCTTTTCACTTAAGTCCCTCTCATCACCTATAGACATAAAAAGCATCCTCGAATGGCAAGTCCCATCCTTCCGACGTATCCCACCCTAGACCATGCCTCTTCCATCACCTTAGACATTCTCCGAATCTACAATTCACCAATTTTTCTCCAAGTACTTGCCATCCCTAATCTTTCTAATAGGTCCCTTCTCAAGAAATTCTCAGGGCATAGCTAAAATCGATCTCCACATTTGCTCTCATGTTCCTTACAAGCATGCTCTCCACCTTTAAACAGCCTCTAAGCTCACACATTTCCTTGCACAATCAAAATTTTCGAACTCATCTAACAAAAACCCTTCATACGTTTCCATACTGGCTCGGGTTATTACATAATAAAAGTGTTGATAAACCATGACTGACCTCATTAATAAAGTTTAAAATCAGTCAAATTGAAATTGGGAAAACTACAGAATAATTTAACCCAATTCTGATTACAAATTTTTTGTTGCTAATCTTTTGATCAACCTTTATGGGGTTTTGAAGGTACTCGAGAGGAGGCAGCTATGGCATATGATAGAGCAGCCTTACAATACACAGGAGCAAATGCAGTGACTAATTTCGACATCAGCAACTTCGTCAAGATAAACAAGAAGAAGAAAAAGAATGAGCAATCCCAAGAAGAAACAGTGATCACAGTAATATCATCATAAGAAGCAGACCCTAATACCTCCTCATCTTGCTTCGGATCCGAAAATCCGCAGAAGCAGCAAGAGCAACAAGAAATTGAAATTGAACCTGAAAATCCCAATGTCCAACCCGCCCAAATCCCTCAACCCAGCGAGGAATCCTCGCAGGTCACTCCTAAGGACCCTCTGGTCCCCGACAAACAAGATCTTCCATGGATATTCATGAACGACGACGAATTCTCCCAATGTCAAGTTTGAAATCCGCAGGACGACGATTTGCTGAACATATTCCATGACGGTGGAGGAAAATTCGAGGACGACATCAATTTTTTGTTTAGGTCAGAACTCGAAGCGGGCGATTTCAATCTGGACATGATTTTGAACAGTCCGAGCTACGGAGATCTGGTGATGGGGAATTTGACGACAATCAGGGTGCGCGATTTGAGATCGGTGGATTTGCTTCATTTGTTGCGTGGGGATGAGATAGATACGGGTGTGGAGGAAGAGAACAGAAACTTGAAACAATGCACACTGTTGCTTGCCACTAATTAACAAATGAAGAGGACAAAGAGACCTGTCATGGTCATTCACAGCTGTTTTCATTATAATTATAAATTTATCATCGCATTTTCAATTGTTTTCATTACAATTTTAAATATAACACTGTTTTTACGTTTTAATTTTTTTCATTTTCAAAATTTAAAAAAAACACAAAAAAATATTTTTTGATGTTTTTAAATTTAAACTCATTTTAAAAGATATTTTTAAAAAGATATTTTCATTAAACTTAATCAAATACATTTTTAAATCAATTTTTTATTTTCAACAAAAATAAAAAAAATATCCAAACTAAATAATCCTTTAACTTCTATGTCTTTTAGTGTTTGAGTCATTTTAAAATTTTAAAAGTTGCAATTTTCAAGGTAAATTTATCATATTAAAAAGGCAAATAAGACATTAATAATGCTAGTTTAAAATATTGATAAATCATCTAATACGATATACACTTTTAAAAAGTAATAAATGCCGTTAGGACATTAATTAGCAAAACCCAAAAAATAAAAGCAAACTCCATTGCAGACAGCAATGATCCAACTCTTACATGGGATGGATGCTGAAACAAAGGTTTGCGTCATCGTTAAGAACTATAGTAAATTGCCTCCACATGGCGGATCCTAAGATTGGTAGCCATTACCTCGAAAATTTTGAACTAGGTATCAATCCAACGCCTAAAGCCTTTATGCTGTAGATTATGGAACATGTATTACACACCATATTTCCTACGAGGAAATCTGTAACTGGGAGATAAAATTAAGATTAAACGTTGAATTATCTTGACTCTCGAATAAAACGGGCCTCAAAGCCCATTATCTTCAAAATAAAAATTGAACACAAAATGGAATCAACAATCAACAACCTAAGAAAACTTTTCGACAGTTCTAAAGTAAACAGTAACTAGTCTCAAAAATCAAAAGAGATTCGCATTAGAGAATTACTGAGAAGCTTTACTAATAACGCCCAATACCCCAAACTCTGATCACACCGTCTGTGTAGCCACTGAACAATGTGCTTCCATCCGCGCTCCAGTTCAAACTTGTACAGTAGATAACCTGCAACATCAAAGGGCCACATCATTAATTTATGAAATGAAAACAGTAATACAATACAACCCATAAACCTTGAGGTCCCATCAAAATTTCATCCAATCAACAATACATGCAATGCTCATTGAACTAGGAAAATGCAATCCACATTTCGCGGAATAAGGCACTTTATTTAAGTCAATTACCAAAATCTACTCAGCTTATTAATAACACTCAAATTAGTACCATTTTCAAGGTCAACAGCAATTATAATTTCCTCATTTTATAGGATTTCGACAGGTGACATGCAATTTAAATAAATTGAACACATCGGAGCATGCGCAGATGATATCAGTTGGGTCAAACTAAAAAGAATAATAAGCCTCCAATGCGCTTACACTGAACAAAGGAATTATTATGTTGAAGCCGACACGATATAGATTGTGAAAGTTATTGACGACTGACATAAATATCAACAGTAAAATACAAGAGTGCACCAACCACCAACAAATACCAGGAAGAAGGATGGAAATGAATTGAGAACAAAGTTACAAAACATAAGGTAACAGAACATGAGCACGGTGGCGAGATGACATCAATCAGAATGAATATAATGAACTAAACTAGAAAAAAAAAGGATTAACGCCAAAAATATAAATGATTGCAGAGTCAGCTTGACCGTAAATTGCAGTAAGAACACATCTAACTACTTAATTATTTAATTAAAATGAGTCAATCTCCGCAAATATCCAAATGGAAATAATAGTACAGGGTTCACCACATTACGATGAATAAAGTAGTAAATTGACAATCGACAAGAATCTCATTTAGCTTTAAACATTAAGAATTTTCATTAAAAGAACGTTGTGAAATAGCATCAACCAAGAATTAACAAAAGAAGAATACCTTCTTCTTGGTATTGTTGCCACCGGTGGCGCCATCAGCCTTTTCAGCTTCAGTCTTCAGGTCAACCTTCAAATCCTCAACAATGCTCTTACTCTCAAGATCCCAGATCTTGATGCTCTGCTCTGTGGCTGCACAGAGCCAGTACCTGTTAGGACTAAAGCACAGAGAATGGATGATGGCACCTGCATCGAGGGAGTACAGTCTCTTCCCTTCAGCTAAATCCCAAAGCAAAATCACGCCATCCTTGCCACCACTTGCGCACAGAGACCCATCAGGAGAAACTGCCACTGTGTTCACGTAACCAGCGTGGCCGGCCAGGGTATTCCTCAATTTACAGTTAGTCAAGTTCCAAACTTTGACGGTCCTGTCCCACGACGCCGAAACAATGGTAGGCTGAAGATTATTAGGGCTGAACCGAACACAGCTCACCCAATCGGAGTGTGCATCAGCGTCTTGAATTGTGTATTTGCACTCACCAAGAGTGTTCCAAAGCTTAATCGTCCGGTCACGTGAAGCCGAAACGATCTGACGGTTGTCAATCGAAAAGGCAACGGAGAGCACATCCTTGGTGTGGCCCACAAACCTGCGAGCGGAGACACCGGCGGACAAATCCCAGAGCCTGAGCTCGCCGTCCCATGAACCTGATAGAGCAAACTGACCATCGGATGAAAGGACGACGTCCTGCACAAAATGGGAGTGACCGGTCAGCCTGCGGCGAGGAACACCGTATGTCTTCTCCTCCTTAGTGAGCTGCCACAAGATGATGGACTTGTCACGGGAAGAGCTAACGATCATGTCAGAGTTGTCAATGGGAGTGGCAATGGCTGTGACCATGTCGGAGTGAGCCCGCATGGTGCCGCGAAGAACAAGCCCCTCAGCCATTCTTTCTAATTCTCACTTGCGCTCTTTCTTGCTCTTCGTTTTCTAGGGTTTGTGTCAGTGAGAGGCCACAGCAGGATGAAGCGACATCTTGAAATAAACCATTTATAGGGTGTATCGAATTAGGGTTTTGCGGATAATCGACTTCGGCGACGACGGGTCCGTCATTTCGGGTTTCAAATTGAGCCCGATTATGTAAGTAAAGCATGCGCACATTTCGTGTTAGCTTTTTTTAGTCAAAATGTGAATTTAAACAAATATGAAATCTCCCTTCTTTTCGGAGCCTCTCTTTCCTTCAGCCCATTTGTTTGGGCCCATTTAACTTCTGACATTACTGCAAAACATAGATGGTTTAACACTCGTTTAATGCTATTTTAATAAAACTTAATTTTATTTTATTAAAAAAAGTTCTATTGACCAAGAAAAAAAAAATTTGTTCAATTTATCTTAGTCCAACTGACATTTACTAATTTACAATCGATTGATTGAGGCTAAAAAGATCTAACATAAGTACTCATTTTTTCAATTTCCGAAAATAACTGAAAATGACATATGTCTAAACATAAACTTCTTTGATTTACTCAATATCAACTGTTCAGAGGGGTAATGATTGTTTAAACTTAGAAATAAGGAATAGGATACCCTTAATATGAAAACCGAGGGTCTTGATTTTTATTCTTTTTTTTAATATAAAATTGTTTTAATTATGAGCTATCAATCTTTAAGATTGATGAACATAATGCTCCAATTTTTGTTGAAATAAGAGCATATCTATTTCTATTATTTCTAGAGAATAATTTCTCTATATTTGATGACGAAAAATATAAAGTAAAATTGAAATCTCAATCGTCTAATTATTAAATAGAAAGTTATGATTGACTAAATAAAAAAAAATTATATCTCCAACTTCGTCTAATTATTAAATAGAAGGTCATAATTAAATAAATGAAAAAAATTATATCTTTAACTTCATCAATTCAATCTTGACCATTCATTTAATGATCGAATAATTAAGATTTCAACTTCATTCTATATGTTTCGCCATCAAATGCATAAGAGCTTTTCTTTCTTTTTTGGTCTTTTTTGTTGGAAAATGGCATATTTGTGTTCTAAACTACTTAGAGCATCTCTAATGGTGAGTTTTTAAAGGGTTCTTAAAAATAAGAATCGGTTCTTATTGAATTTCATCATTGGAGTTCATCAATGTGGCTACCACACGTAAGAATCGATCTTATATAAAAATTGTTTCTTAATAAAAAACTAATAAAAAATAAACATTAAATACATCTGCATTAATTAAAGTATATGAGAGTTACTTGTGGGACTCATTTGTGAGTTCTTAAGAGTTGCACCATTGGAGTGGATAATTGCTTAAAGCCAAAAGTGGTAATGTGATATACTAGGACCCGTAATAGGCAACTCATTAGAATTGCACCATTGGAGATGCTCTTAATATAATTTGGACCATTGTCCTGAAGGCTCAAGTCAAGGTTTAGCTGGCGCTCGAGTCACACTGCCTTGGAGGCTGGAGCTTTCCTTTTCTCATTTGCTAGCTTATGAGGCTTTTAATGAGATCATCCATTTGTGTGATTATTATTTTAAGGGCGGGCTTTCCTAAGCTATTTTGTCACGCCCCAAATATGAGGACATGACTGGCACAGCAGGGGTTCATACCACCATCGTGAGCTTGACTTCACACACACTGGCACCCAGAAATTTATATATAATAAATTAAAATCTTTTCATCACAGAGTTCACAATAATTCTAAGAGTTATATTCACTACAAAGTGCCTCAAAGAACTCAACATACCCAATATCAACGTTAACCCAAACTGGAAAGGGTTGAGGACTTGGAGGCCCTATTACTCTTGTACAGAGTCTCATCGACAAAGCATGAACCTGCAAGGGTACACCAAAGAGGATGAGTACAAAATACTCAGTGAAGAATGAAAACCATAAGTAAAAGTAGCATGTGTACTGCTCACAGGGATGGGACCTTGAACAAGATCCCATCCAAAATTACCATCGGACCAATGTAATCTTTCACTGCATAATCACACTATTATAAACAACATCCCAAAGTAACGTAGTTATAAGCAAGGGCACGACTAACAATGAGTGGTCCAATTCAGTATTTAAAACAAACTACTTATAGAAGCATAATGTTCTCATCCAAGGCACACCAATTTTTAATATATCAACATATACGCACATATATGTAATATTCATATATCCATCACAAGATTTATTCAACACAACAAAGAGTACAAGGGGTAAACCTATGATATCATGGATTCATCCATCTCAAGAACTTCCTTCGCAGTAATATAAATACATATACACATATGAACATATATATATATATATATATATATAAAATATTTATCGTCTTTCTTTCACAATGCGGCATCCCTGAGTGTGGCATTCCGGAAGGGTAGGGTAGCTAAGTCATATTATGATTCGTTGTCAGACCCTTTCACTAACAGCTCATTAATGTACGTTCCAGCATTTAGGTCTTACAGACTAATTTAGCCCTATAAGTTTATAATAGTATCTTAGGACTCTTCCCTTAATGCATCATTCCTAGCAATTGGGGTCACCTGTATTTACACTAGTCTTTACCATTCTCAATATTAACATATATATATATATATATATATATATATATATATATATATATATATATATATAAACCCATGTTCAACAATATGCATCATGATAGAACAACATGAACTCCCGTTACTATAAAATAAGTTCATACATCATGACTCTTACAAGACATTCCTGGAAATTCAAACATCAATATCAAATTGTGTATCATAGGACCTTTCATAGGCCATATACATAATCCACAAGAAATAATTACCATGTACAACAATCCCATCACACAAGCATAATGTCATATTTTCTATTAACAATTCATTACATAGGAGTTACCTACGCACATTCACACTTTAAATTATCTAACCATGATTAGCATGAAACATGAATGAAAGTAACATAACTCATCACATAATATTTAATAATAGCGTAAGGGTATGGCACATCATCTGCTCAAACCTCAAAGCAGTTAACGTCATTTCTATAACCACTCTAGGACTCTTCCACATTGCACCACTTATAGCAATTATGGTCACCCATGGTGTTACTAGGAAGTTTACATGATTATTTTTCCCCTTTCATCATTTGTACCCAAATTGTGTTTAATCAAAGAAAGTAAATGTGTGTGTATATATATATAGATATATGTATATATCCATCACACTTGTATATCATAGTATAATATGCCAACATAACAGCTACCATTTAATAGTATAAACTTACATACATAGTTTGCTATCATAAGGGAATCACTCGTACAAACAAGAATCAAATAAGTAGGTATAATTATTTAGAAACAAGAGTGTTTTATCATAACTCATCACATAATACTTACAATCACAAGGTTCCTTGAAATGTTCTCCATCTCTAGGTGTCCATAATCGAAGAACGCAATTAATTCACGAGATAAAAGTCCAACACATGAAAATTAGTTAAAGTACAAGAAAAGGGATGTGATTATCATTCACCTTAATTAATATTAACATAACCAATAATAGAGAACTTCGAATTTCATTCCATGATATTGCCATTATGAGTTTTACCACCACAATTAGTTTAAGGGAGGAAAAAAAATACATCTCCTAGCCCCCCTTTGAATTATTTCCTTTCTATATCAATGGAAATATGTAAATTCATTAACATACAAATCATTCACAAGATGCAAGTTATATAGAGTAAAATATTTACTCACCTCTACTCCAAGCTAGCGGTTGCATCCCAAAAGGTGTGGAAGATGCATCAAAGAATCCATCGGTATAAGGTAACTATGTAAAGACATGTCAAGGTTACACAATAGAGAAATTTTCAACCACAAATTCTAGCCTTTGATCACTCCTTTGATCATAAATCTCAACCGTAAAGGATTTTTAAATGAAACTTATATCATTGGAAACTACACTCAAAGAATTCCAACGATCTAAGATTTGCTAAAAACGGAGTATGAATGAAATAGTTATAGTCATTTGAAAAAGGTCTAATGACAACACTGTAACTTGACCTTAGCATGGGTGGCGCTTGGGCGCCATGACCTTCTTCTTCCTATTCCTTTCTCCACACCTGCTGTCCCGAGCTTTGTGATTTGAAACTCGTGATTTGGCCTCTGTTGTTGCCCAAAACCAAACAAATCTCCATTGTTTCTCATGATTTTTTCCATGGGTTTTCATCCTTAATGTTCAAGGATTATTTGACACCAAAAAATTAAATTAAAACTGAGTATAAAAGCTTAAATCATCAATTGTTCATCAAGAAACTAACTTTCACCATTTTCCTCTCATATTCTTTTAATCTCATTCCTTACATGATCATTCCTTTAATTCTTTATTCTTTCATCATCAACTAACATTAAGGATGAGTTTTCAACACTAACCAACCTCAGATGCTCTTACTTAAGCCCATTTCCATCCCAAGTATCCAAAAATCTGAAAATGGGGAAAAGAGGGAATAAGATATACTCACCTTACTTTTTCTTTGTTTTTCCGGTGCGGTGGCTCGTCGGAGGTTCGCCCTATCATCGATGCTTAGTGGCTAGAGGTTTAGTGGAAGAGCAATGAGTGAAAGACGGAGAGAAGGGTGACTTGTGTGAGTGGGAGGGAGGAAAATGTGAGAAAGGGAGATGAAGTGAATGGGATATTTGTGAGTGAAAATAAACATAAATAGCTACCATAGGAAAATTACCTCTTCGCCCTCAGACTAACCCACGATAAATTTTAGTAGTGACTGACTTGTAATTTCCCTAACTTTGATATTTTACTTTTCACTAAGCACAACATATATCTTATCACCATATTTTTTCCCTTTTCTTGATGTATCACATAATTATTATCATTTTCACTTTAATCCGTCCACTGACCTAATAACCCTCCATGTCTCTTAGTCACTTGTTTATCCTCATCACAAGGTCGTTTTATTATTTTAATTGCCTTGTCACTTTAATCCTTGAGTTTTTCCCTTCCAGAAAAATGAAAAAAAATTTCTGCACCTAAAATACTTCTTCAGAAGTTCCAATAAACTAATATCCAAAAAAGGCGAATATTACATTTTATTAGCAACTTCACCCCGTTGTTTAGTCTTAACATGTGAAAAAGGTTATACTTAACTGTAATTATCCCTCTGCTTTCTTTTTCTACTGGATCTTGTGCGTAGAAAGGCAAAAGTAAAGGCATAATGATGGATTTTTTGTTTACATAGTATAAAAATGCTTTCGATAAGGTAAATTATTAAACTTAGGTGTCTTTCTTCATCCACTTGTCTGTTCATTTATTGTATCAAATGTCTTTCATTTTTTTTTTTGTTCTTTTTTAAACATTTAATATGTAATTTGATTAGAAACAACAATTTAAGCCTTTTTTAGTGGGGTTTTTATATTCGTCTGGGATCAAAATGGCAACCCACTTTGTTATGGTGTCTAAATGGTTGAATCTTCATCGTTGTTCTTCACACTTTTTGCCTTATTGCTATGATTCGATTGTTTCTAGTGATTGTGTATTAGGAATTTCTTGAGATGACATAGGAGGAAGCTCTTCTTCATCATGGGTGCTGTAGGTAGTGGATACCTATTGTACAAACTTTATGATGCTTACAGGCGAAGACTTCATGCACTAGAGAGAGAACTTGCACTTCAAAGGGAAAATGGTGAGCTTATTAAGGTGTAATTAAGTGAGGAAGTTATATATCAATTTCATGACCATGAACTTCCAATCCCAAAATGAAGAAATCCTAATGACATGCTTTTATTTTCTTCTACTGGCATTGATAAGATGCAAGCTCACTTTGAGAATATCCAGAGGATTTCTGATATACTAACATTACCCTGTGTAATACATAATTTAAGTTGTTAGATAGCAGAAGAGTTGGATCTTTCTCAATTTCTTGGAAGGCTAATACAGGAAAAATGTCATAGCCCAGATATCTAGGCACGACTGGCACGATAACTAGGGATATAATGTTCTTGGATTGTAAACCGACTAAAGACTACTATAAAACCTAAACAAACTACTAAACAATAATGTTCACAAATAAAATAAAACTGGACCTAGGTGTCCTATGTAACTATAGAGCACACCAAAGACTTACTAGAGGAAGGAAACTGTCACGTCCCAAAATTTGAGCACGTGACCGGCACGGAAAGTGAATTTCATTTCACCTCCGTAAGCCTATCTTTCTCTTAATCATCATACAATTCTATTTCATGCAACCAAACCGAATTCTCTATACATACTACAATCATTCACATTACATCACTGAATGAACCTACCCGATTATAGAGATTTCTAGATTTATACAACTTAGAATAAAACTTAACTATTATACCTTTATCCTGAACAAATGAAAAGGTAATCATGGACTAAGGATCCATAATTCCTTGTTCCGATATTTACCTTCAGCTGTCAACTCTGAAAAAAAAAATATCAATAAGAGGGGTATGAGCAAACCACGTGCCCAGTGAGTAGATAACACAACACTATGACAAAAAAATATCATACATCATAATGATAACATGCAGCAATCATACGTAAATCGATCATCATATGATATGATATTATTCGTAGTACTTCACGATAATATCCAAATAAATCAAATACATTTCAACATAATTCAAAAGTTCACAACAACAATCGGTGAAATCAATTTCACACAAATTTCCCGTACCAACCGGGTCGTCCAGAATACCTCTGGATCGTTGCCCGCGGCCCCCGCCGCATCCACCCTTATCTCTCCATTTATAATCTCCACCCTTATAACTTCACATAAATTTCTCCATGGGGTGCACCACCATGCCTTTCCTTTCCAGTCAAACACAATCACAATCATATATAAAAACATCCTCAATCATTTACAATTCAAACCACAACATAATCAATGTGGTTCCAGCAACATAGCATGTATACAACATAACCCATAATATAGAACAATTATTCAACTCAGTTCACATGCCATTCACAATCCATTATATAACCTCCATTCATGGGAAAATAAGAAAATATAATTATATACATTACCAGACACGTTCCACAATTGTTTATGCCTCATCGTTCCACATCATCCTCTTCAAACTTGGATATACAATATATTTCCACTATGATGCAAAAAGTCAATAACAGATATTTAATCATAGCAAGTATTAACCCACTCACCTGGATTTCACGCTCTCGGCACTCCCACTTTGCACCTTGACCATTCCTATTGTAACCAGACAAAAACCATTAGGGTTACGAAATAGAGAAATTTCCTACCACTACTCTCGACCTTTACTCACATCTTAAGTCATAACTCCTAATCGGTAATGAATATCTAAATGAAACTTATACCATTGGAAACTAGACTCAAAGAGCTTTCCAACGATATAAAGTTTGCCCAAAACGGAGTCCGGATGAAGAAGTTATGGCCGATTGAAAATGAGCTAAGGTTTTCCGACACACCTGGCGCCTGGGCGCCACCTATGGCGCCTGGGCGCCACCCATGCCCGGCGCCTAGGCGCCCCACGTGGCGCCTGGGCGCCATGCCTTTCTCTTCCCCACATGTCCTTGGCGCCTAGGCGCCACACATGGCGCCTGGGCTCCACGATCGCGACCCTTCGCGACTTTCTCTCGGTTTTGGCCCGAATCTGGCCAAATCTTCACCGTTTTTCATGATTTCTTCCATAGGATCTCACCCTTAATGTCTAAGGAGCATTTAGACACCAAAATCACCAATTTTAATCGAGAAACGAAGCCGGAATCTCGATTTTTCCTCAAACACTCTTAAAACTAGAAAATAGGGAAAAGCTTAATAAATAGAAATTTCTACTTCGATTCCTTGCTTTCCCTACGTTGCTTGGCTCCTAGAGGCTCGCCCCGTAGCCCAAGATCCGCCCTTCAAAGCCCGGTTGTAGAGTTGGAGAGTAGAGAGAGAAATTAGAGAGAAGAAAGAGAGAAGGAGAGGAGAGAAAGTGAAGAGAGAGAGAGGAAAGGAGAAAAATGAATAAAAAATAGGTGAGGCCACCTATATACTCGCCCGGGGTGAAATTATCACTTGCTCTGCAATTGACCCTCAGTCAAGACTAGCAAAAGCAAATTCATAAAATCTCACCTCAGGTGTTTCTAAATCCTCGGTGCCCCACAAATTTCCTTATTCACTTTAGTCCCTCTCAATATCTCAAACTCCACTTTAACCTCGAATCCATCATCTTTTCGGTACCGGACTCATAATTCATTCCCATAAGCTCTATTCTTCTTCTCGGGTTCCTACTTGGTCATTTCTCAAAAGTCCTCTATACTTTCTTTTCTTTTCACTTTAGTCCTTGAGAATTTGTAAAAATTTCCTAAATTAAAAATAAAAATTTCTATTTCCACATTTTCTTCACTAATTCAAAAAGAAAATTTTCCACATAATTAAATTTTTCACTAAACTTCAAATCAGACTTTAAATATTCATAAAAATTCTTGGGATATTACAGAAACTAACCCTGAGGTTCTACCATGAACTTGAGATGAATTCTAACAATACTCCTTAGTTGAGCCGATGCCAATACTTGCATAGAAAAGCACAGAAGAAAGAGAGTGAGTATATACAATACTTAGTAAGAATCAACTTTGCTTACTCATAATTTGCTTGTAATTAGATTTCTTTTATGATATAACGGGGAGATGCTACGTGCGAGTACTCAGATCTCTTGATCTTATCTTACCATTGACGTCTCAGGAGATAAAGTGTCTAACTTTATCTATGCCTATCTGTAGGCCTTTGGCTGTAGCCGAAACAATCTCTCAATAAAATCTTCTATACTTAGAATAAACAAACACCTTAAATCATGTATATCATCATACATAGCATAGCATAGCATATGATCCTGGCTACTTTCGTTTTATAATCCACCCATGTATTTGTACTTGCATACATTATTTATGTATTATGCATAAATTTTATTTATTATTAAGCACATTCCATATAGTAGCTAAGATTATAAACCATAAACATTACAACTTTAAACCTACCATCGGGCTCCATAGGTCTTATGGACCACGTGCCACCAAGCCTCAGAGGCAGGAGCAACCTTTACCTATCCTCATAGGCCTCATAGACCAATGCCATCGAGCCTACTGAGTTTTTGAGGCTAAAACATCATTAAGATCCACAAACCTCGTAGACCATGTGCCACCGAGCTTCATGGATGAAAGCAACCTCTACCTGCCTCTATAGGCCTCATAGACCACATGCCACTAAGCCTACTGGATTTTCTAAGCAAGCACAGTAGGAAGATCTATAGACCTTATGGACCACGTGCCACCGAGTCTCATGGGTATGAGTAACCTCTACCTATCCCCGTAGGCCTCAACAATATACCACCGAGCCTACTGGATTTCCCAAGCAAGCACATATAATAGAGGTGCACTACCATGACTCATAATACTCCCAATATGTACCAAGGTAAGGAACCATAATCATATAATAACAATTACATACACCGTTGACATGTTTTCATATCCATCTATTAATCTTTCATTAACCAAGCATCCCAACTCATGCATAACTACAGCTTACCAGTCACTATGATACTCATATATATCTATGTCATTCATCATCAAAATATAACAATATCTCAATCACTCACATTATGACATACATGATTCTACACAAGCTCCCTAGACGCATAATATTGCAATGGAATACTTCATGATAACTTGTAAAGGGAATTCATATTAAATTAATGTGAATTACTTATATAGAAAATTCACACACATACTTATACAAAGGAAAAAGGTACATGACCATTCACAATAACTTAAATCATATTATGGTATCTTGCATTCCGAGTCATAGAATAAAAAGTCTCAACTCTAGATTCCTAATTTTATTTAAATAAGAAATATCTAATAAAGATACATGAAAACTATATCTTGGGTCATGATTATGTTCATAAAAGTATAAAATACTTAATTAGAGGTTAATCCTTCTTAATACCATTCGAATCCCTCGAAAAGACCATGTGTGTTCCACTTAGGACTGAATTTCAGACCCCTACATTCAAGAATTTTCTAGGAAAAATCCACAATCCAAAATTTATGAATTTTGTTAGGGAACATCCCTAACATGTCTGGAATTTTAGATAAGAAATTCAGAAAGAAATAATAACACTTACCCCTTTGAAACCTTACTTTTGTGACTACTGCCCATATTGTTTTTGCAGCATCAGTGTCTCTATTTTGCAAGTATTTGACCTACTAATTCAACTCCAAATCCCATGAAACTTGGCCAGCTTATACTTTAATGTTATGACATCTTTCCATAAAAATTTCAGGGCAAAACATGACCAATTAGACATCATGACATAACTTTAATTAAAACTGGTCAGACTATTCTAATTTATGAGGTAGGTTCTATTTCTCTAATATTGTCCTAATAATACTTTCCAAACAACATAAAACTATCTAGATCACATCTACACATGTTAAGGAATACCTCATAAAAATGTCAAGCCAAAAGGGCTTGATTTAGATATGTTTTTTAACCTAAAAGTACCTTGACAATAAAATTTTATTAAAGGGGACAACAAAACTATTTTAGTAAGTTTATGGTAATTAATGAAGTTGGTTTCTTATAAATTTTGACAAGCACTTGCTTTAACATTAACACAAAAGGGCATACAAAGTTCCAAGCCTTTCTAAGCTCATTCTTGTCATAAACAAAACAAAAACTTTCATATCCGTAAATGATAGAAATCAATAACATAAAATTGATAACACATATACCATACCATCCTAAGCTTCATTAGAAATATTTTTTCAACTTCAACTTCTCATAATCATGCCTTCCCTATTGTTTACCTTCATGTTTCAACCAGTCTTACGAAAGCCTCCAAGTTTAGGTTTCATAATATAAGATAAGTGATTCAAGAGTCGCCAAGTGTTTAACATGTAACACCAATCAACCCACTTTTATAAAGAGATAAATAACTACCTACCTTACTCAATTCTTATAATGCTTCCAAAATATTTTTTTAAAAAAAGTTTCTTAATCTTTCTCTAATTCATGATCAATATCTATCCATGATCCATGAGGACTTTAAATAGAATTGAGATAATGCAAGAAACCCCCAAAGATGCAACCCAAATCTAGGAATCAAGCCGGATGCAAAGGGCTTACACTTAGGATGGAAAACCCATTTTGGCCCCTTAATTTCAGACCCAAAGCCCATAACAGGATGCCTGGGGCCCTGTAACATTCCAATCTTAGCACCTATTAAAATATTTAATATTTCTTTTGTAATTAAGAAACACTTTTACTAAATATTGAGTATTCAATATTTAGGAGAAATTGTTATACAAAAGACATTCTTTAGGACAAAATTAAAGTATTGAGTAACTTTATCTCATTTTTAATTTAATCCCTACTCAAAAACTTGTTTATATATATATATATATATTATAGACTTGGGCATCAAATAAGTAAAGTGCTAATAAAAATATATGTATATCTTAATGATACTTAAATAGATATATATTAGTGGGATACAAAAATAATTGGAATATATATGTGCAGTAGCAGCACATGTTTTCGGTTTAAGAGAGGAGGATATGTCTGCAAGAAAGCAAAAGGGTAATATGACAGTACATGATTTCCTTAAGGGCACATGACACTAAAAAGTTTTCAACTATGAAAGAAATGATAGTATATATATAAGTCTCATGGCAGCACACGATTCTTGGTTTAAAAAGGATATGATATTAATAAGAGAGTATATGACAGCACGATTCAGAAACCATGTGACCTTTATGTTGAAACATTCCATTCTCTGAAACCACGACCACATGACAGTAATAATATGTTAGGATGCCTCTTGGCCACGAAAGATAGTATTTTAAAACTAGCAAAAGAAGGGCTATGTCAGAAATTGAAGACAGCCACGGAAGCCATGTGAGTTCATATGTGTCACGACCCGTTTTCTAGGCACATGACCGGCACAATGATGCATATCTCATCACTGTAAGCCCTTCGATAAATTCTACCCATGAGATTAAATTATCTATGTTATCAAAATAACAATTCCTTAATAAATATGAAGAAAATATATCAACTTTTCTTATCTGAAAATCATAGAGATGATTTGCACATAATAATAGATTCTCAATATAAAATACGTTATTATGCTGACATACAAGCCAAATGCCAAACCCCTGACCTAGATTACCTAGATGATTACAGAGCAACATAATCTACAACAATAGAGGGGCCTACCCGACAGCAGGAATGTCCAAAGTGATCTACTCTTCTAGCGAATATTCTTCATCGGCAACCTGATCTGAACAAAAAGGTTGTACAGAGAGTGTGAGCTTTTAAGCTCCGTGGGCGAATCGGCCTCGCGTTAATAAAATTCAAATACATTACCAGTCATGCAAGCATATCCGAAGGCTCATATTCAACCAATAAACATAGTTAGAAATTACATACAAGAAGATAAAATTCATCCAATTCAACAAACGTTACTAGTACCCATCAATGGCAATATATCCCGGAGAGCGCACACATGCCAGCTCACCAATTTTGTATATTTCCGTCATGATGCACAACCAATTCAACAAACGTTACTAGTACTCATCAATGGCAATATATCCCGGAGAGCGCACACATGCCAGCTCACCAATTCTGTATATTTTCGCCATGACGCACAACCAATTCAACAAACGTTACTAGTACTCATCAATGGCAATATATCCCAGAGAGCGCACACAGGCCAGCTCACCAATTCTGTATATTTCCGCCATGACGCACAACCTCATCCTCTTAGCTAGGGCGCCTCACGGATTTATCACCAATCCGGGCTATATCCCTACTGAGGGAATCGTTGTCTCCACACTCATTGGTCAAGACACCCTTTCAACCGGGTTTTCCGCCTTGCCGTGAGAGGGGGTATTGTCTCGCTCAATCACAATCAATAGTACAGTATTTCATATCATAATCAGAAGCACAATATAATATTCATCCATATAACAGGTATATTATATAACTATATTATAGATTTATAAACCACAAATCAAGATAACAATAAATCCGTTTTTGAAAACATTCAAACTTCACATCATCATAAGATACTTATTTCATACATACGGTCACTATTCATACATACGGTCACTATTCATATATATGGAGACTGTTTATACCAGAAATAGAGAATACAATCTGTAAAAGAGTACACCAGGTAAGTTCCCAAGAAAGAGTGGAGGGTCACACTAGACACACTTAAAAACCAGGTCTTTCCTTAGCCAGAACTTTCCTAGACATGTATTCTTCACAGTTTACATTCTATTTCGGTAATCAGAGAATCAAAATAACATATAAACAGCTAAGGACAGTTTTTCTGATGTGGAAGATCGGCCAAAGCCGCAAACACAGAGCATACTTAAGAAAATAACTTCTAAAATTTGAAAGACATAGAAAGGGCATAATATCATTACCTAAACAGAAAAGGAAAGGCCTAAAATCTCAGAGGCCTAACGTCGGAGCAAGAGAAACTTAAGGAGAGAAGAAGAGAAGTTGAAGGTGTGAGTTTAGAAGTGAAATAGAAGGGCCTATTTATAGGAAAAGTCAAGGGTACTATTTGATACTATGCACTAATAAAATATTCAATTTACTATTCATGAAAATGACATTTCTAATAATGTAATTTACTGTGCACCTTACGCGTACGACTGACATTTTTTCTTTTATTACTATTGGAAACTTAAAAGGAAAACTATCATTTCACCTTAAACCTTTAAGTTTCTTTTCAATTCAGTCCTTTCACTTTAGTCCCTGAGGGTATTTTTACACATAAAACGTCATTTTCTCCCACGAACTTCTTTCTAGTTTTCTCTTATGACCAAACCACATCTAGTACTTGACATTTCAATTGTATAAATGAACAGTATCATATACTTAAATAGTATTATACGAGTGAATAGTACCGTATACTGAAATAGTAACAGTAGTTTGTAAACAAATATTTATATTTTATTTTTCTTGGGTATTACATTATCACCCCCTTAAGAGAATTCGGTCCCCCGAATTCAAAACTCACCTCAAGACTGAAATAAGTGTAATTACTTCGTCTATATCTCATCCTTTGCATCTCTTTTTTCCCAAACCTCTTCACATCCTTGGTAAGATTTACAAGAACACTATAGAATCGACTGTGAACTCTAGACCGCATTATCAATAATTTTCATAGGAATTTTTCCTTTTCTAAACAGCAAGTAATCTCTTCTTCATCAGTTTGATCTTTTCCACAGCCTTTTGTACCATAAAGTATCTCATCCTCATAACCTTTACCAAACTTAAACCATCTGATCAGATATCCATATAAAACCTCAAATAGATGTCGTCTTCAAAAGTGGCATGTGGTCTTTCCAGTTCATACTGAATATCAGAACACATGTTACCACACACATAGCTTACAACTTTTACGAATACAAGCACCTTACCTGAAGACATCATTTTGGCCATAGGCAATACTCTTGCCCGAAGGTGATCCTTCTACCTTAAGGCGATACTCTCAGCTGAAGGCGTAATATAAAAGGAAAATCTCATGAAATTATTACATAAATCTCTAGGAAGAACAATCCTAGAAAATGTGTTAAGTAAATAACATACTCCTCATGCATAATTATAAAATAAATATATATAGAAATTCATCTCACCTCAATGACTCATATAGAGTTGTATCCCTTCAATGATTAGGGCAAACACATAGTTCTCTATATATAGGTTCATAAAATACTTATTTAGCACTCCTCCATAGCTCAGAAATGCAATGAAATATCATTTTAGTAACTCTTCTCAGTCAAAAGGATATTACCATACTCTGCTTTAGAATTTCCATAATCAAGTACGAAATATAAGTCCAACATCTTCTCATTCCTTTAATTCTTTTAGTAAAAGGAATCACTTCAACAAAGAAGATCTAAATACTAACTTAAATTTTATTTCTAGTACATAAATAATTTTAATACATGAAGCTTAGACCAAATATAACTTTAGGTGAAAACAAAAGAAAAAATAAATTAAGGACGAGGAGGCTTTTGAAATGTAGAAGGTGCTCTAGGTCTAGAAGAGGAAGGTGCTTCAGACCTTAAGGAGGAAGCTAATCGTTGCAGCCTAGAAAGGGTTTTTGGAAGAAGCGCCTGAGAAATTTGGCGAAGAGTAGAAGTTACTCCGTTCATACAGTCAATACACCTTGCTTGTTGGTCACGAAAATTTTGAGTTGCAAACATTGAATGTCTATCAACTCGATTAGCTAGTTCTCCGAAACGACGGTTTATCAGTTTCTCTTAGTTTTCAAAGAGACGATTTATTAGTCGCTTCTGGTCCTCTGTCTTGTATTCCAGGCTCTCTATCTTACGTTCCAGGTTTTCTATCTTACGCTCGAGGCGTGTAAGCTTATTTTTTGAGGATGTTACAGTACTGTCTTCCTCCAACTCTATTACATCCCTCTTTCTCTTCTTAATTTCTGGTGACCTGTCTACAGATCTCTTCCCTTTGTTGTTTCCGAGACTTAGATTTAAATTAAGCTCTACATTGCCAGTCTCAAAATTCAAGTTGAAAGACTTATTATCAGCCATTGCTCTAAGGATCTCAGAAATAACTTCGAATGAGAAAGGAATGAAAATTGAGAAATAGGTATGTAATGAAAGAAGTAGGTTTGCTTGGTGTGATGAGTAGGGTAACGGGCATACAAGATTTATAGGCAAACCGAAGCCCCTGGAGCTAAAGCCACCACAACCTATACGCCACTCGCTAGGAGGTTTACAGATCGCATATGTCGCAATGCTAGCAATTAATGTCGGACATGCAAGTAAATAATAAATATAATTTAATGCAATTAACATAAGTCAAAGATTTCCTCAAAAAAAATTTTCGGCTAATCTTGACCTTTCTCAAAATTTTGACTAACTACGCTCTTCAGTCTGAGATTTTCTCCCTCTAAACTTGTTTTATCCTGTAATCCCATATCACGATGTCCCTCTATGATTAGGTAGCCTCATATTGGCCGTATCTTAGATTCTAATCGGTCTTTATTCTAGATTTACACATAATATATATGTAAATATATATATTTTAAAACAAAGTTAACTGCTTTGGGTCACATACAGTAAGCATTATCATAATGCAAGGAAATCATTGCCTTTCATTTGCCCACGAGAGCATTATATGTAAGTATGTGTAACCATGAAGATATATCATCCTCTACACATTTCATTCTATCCAAGTCATTTTGATTTCACATCTCTATGAGTATATGTAGGATCATCACATATTCTCCTTGATCGTAGCCTTCACTCATTATGCATGAATAACATACATACATGTAATTACAACATGATTCAATCAGTTATGTATATCATACTCAACTGAAGGCTCTCAAGAACAACACAATAAAACAGAGAAATGCATTTCAGTTCATCATAAAAGCATCCAAGGCAATCTTTAATGGCTATATCATCAACTTCTTTGAATTTCGGAAAATGCCAACGGGAGAAACGGGAAAACCAAGTAAAATCGGCCGCAAATCCACCTAATACTGACTTTCGTGGTTTTGGCATTAATGCGACGCATTGTTGGTGTGCATGCCTACCCTAGACTTCTGGCTTCCAGCTTGCAGAAATCCATAGGTTGATCGTGTAGGGGTGCGCTGAAAAGATATCTTCTTTGTCTCTAACTCCTAATTTTTTTCTCTATAAAAACCATCCCAACGTTCTCAGTTACCACACCACAAAGAGTAATAATCTCTTAGTCTACAACTTCCTAGCATTCCTCTCTCCTCATACTCTTACAAAAATTTCTAAATTTTCCAAATCATGGCCTCAAGGAAGTACATTGATCTCACAGTGGAGGCCAAGGAAGAAGAACTTCACTTAAACTTAAGTTTAGGCAGGGACAAGGGCAAAAGGCCTCTCGAGGAATCTCAAGAAAATCAAAAGGAGAAGAAGATGAAGAAGATTGAGGAAGCCGAGGAGATTAGTACAGGCCATAGCTCGGAGGACAAAATCGCATGTTTAGAGCAGGAGGTGAAGAATTTCAAGAAGATGATAGACGATCTGGAGAAGTTAACCAAACGCAATAACGCGGCAATGACTTCGAGAATAGATAGGTTCTTCTATTGGTCCACCCAGTGCTTCTGCAATCAACAGTAAAGAAGTATTGATTGTATGAATGGAATTTACACTACCCTCCGCGATATTGCTCTGTCTCTCACTCCAAGGAATGGTCGAGGGGTGATGATACAATACAACCCTCCTAATCCAAGACCACCTCACTTTTAGATTACTCATGCATGAGTAAACTTCTCTTTTTTTTTTTGCAATATAATCCTTCAGTGTTTTTTTTTAATGCAAGTGGTTTCTTTTATTGGCTGGTACCCTAAAATAATATAGCTACACAAAATCAATCATGAATTCAGCTTATAAAATCCATCATATAAAAATTTGATCTGACAGCAACAGAATCAAAACAAATAACAACTTTTCCTTGACTAAGTTCAAAAGTGTAGCCACATCTGTCTAAAACTAAAACTGAGAACATAATTCCTAAGAAGAGATAAGTCTCAGAGGGAAAGGAAATGGAAACATCCTACAGGACCTTCAGTAGAGCCGTCGCTCTATAATTGTGCCCAGGTTCACAACGATAGAGGAGGTCCCACTAAGGTTACCTTGCTCTGTAATCACTAGGAGACCTAACAACCATTGCTCTGATACCAACTTTGTCACGACCCGTTTTCTGGGCACATGACCGACACAATGATGCATCTCTCATCACTGTAAGCTCTTCGATAAATTCTACCCATGAGATTAAATTATCTATGTCATCAAAATAACAATTCCTTAATAAATATGAAGAAAATATATCAACTTTTCTTATCTGAAAATCATAGAGATGATTTGCACATAATAATAGATTCTCAATATAAAATACGTTATTATGCTAACATACAAGCCAAATGCCAAACCCCTGACCTAGATGTCCTAGACGATTACAGAGCAACATAATCTACAACAATAGAGGGGCCTACCCGACAGGGGGAATGTCCAAAGTGATCTACTCTTCTAGCGGATATTCTTCATCGGCAACCTGATTTGAACAAAAAGGTTGTACAGAGAGTGTGAGCTTTTAAGCTCCGTGAGCGAATCGGCCTCGCGTTAATAAAATTCAAATACATTACCAGTCATGCAAGCATATCCGAAGGCTCATACTCAACCAATAAACATAGTTAGAAATTACATACAAGAAGATAAAATTCATCCAATTCAACAAACGTTACTAGTACTCATCAATGGCAATATATCCCGGAGAGCGCACACAGGCTAGCTCACCAATTCTGTATATTTCCGCCATGATGCACAACCAATTCAATAAACGTTACTAGTACTCATCAATGGCAATATATCCCGGAGAGTGCACACAGGCCAGCTCACCAATTCTGTATATTTCCGCCATGACGCACAACCAATTCAACAAACGTTACTAGTACTCATCAATGACAATATATCCCGGAGAGCGCACACAGGCCAGCTCACCAATTCTGTATATTTCCGCCATGACGCACAACCTCATCCTCTTAGCTAGGGCGCCTCACGGATTTATCACCAATTCGGGCTATATCCCTACTGAGGGAATCGTTGTCTCCACACTCATTGGTCAAGACACCCTTTCAACCGGGTTTTCCGCCTTGCCGTGAGATGTGGTATTGTCTCGCTCAATCACAATCAATAATACAGTATTTCATATCATAATCAGAAGCACAATATAATATTCATCCATATAACAGGTATATTATATAACTATATTATAGATTTATAAACCACAAATCAAGATAACAATCAATCCGTTTTTGAAAACATTCAAACTTCACATCATCATAAGATACTTATTTCATTTTATCCATACTTATGGATTAATTATCTCATTAGATTCATCATTCTGAATCTAATTTCCTCCTATGAATCTTGGGAGTGTCCTACGACATACTTTTTATCACCAGTAACGCTAAAACTCTATTAAAACGGGGTCGTTTCACTCACCTGGATTCTGTACGAGCATCGCTTCTCTAAGTCGTTACAGACAAGAGTACTCATGTGAATTTCAGTGTTCTGCTACGGAGATTTTCATGAAAGATTAGAGAAAATACATTAAGATTGTTTTCGTACAGACACTGTTCATACATATGGTTACTATTATACATACGGTTAATGTTCATACATACAGTCACTATTTATACGTACTGTTACTATTTATACATACGGTCACTATTCATATATATGGAGACTGTTTATACCAGAAATAGAGAATGCAATCTGTAAAAGAGTACACCAGGTAAGTTCCCAAGAAAGAGTGGAGGGTCACACTAGACACACTTAAAAACCAAGTCTTTCCTTAGCCAGAACTTTCCTAGACATGTATTCTTCACAGTTTACATTCTATTTCGGTAATCAGAGAATCAAAATAACATATAAACAGCTAAGGACAGTTTTTCTGATGTGGAAGATCGGCCAAAGCCGCAACCACAGAGCATACTTAAGAAAATAACTTCTAAAATTTGAAAGACATAGAAAGAGCATAGTATCATTACCTAAACAGAAAAGGAAAGGCCCAAAATCTCAGAGGCCTGACGTCGGAGCAAGAGAAACTTAAGGAGAGAAGAAGAGAAGTTGAAGGTGTGAGTTTAGAAGTGAAATGAAAGGGCCTATTTATAGGAAAAGTCAAGGATACTATTTGATACTATGCGCTAATAAAATATTCAATTTACTATTTATGAAAATGACATTTCTAATAATGCAATTTACTGTGCACCTTACGCGTACGACTGACATTTTTTCTTTTATTACTATTGGAAACTTAAAAGGAAAACTATCATTTCACCTTAAACCTTTAAGTTTCTTTTCAATTCAATCCTTTCACTTTAGTCCCTGAGGGTATTTTTACACATAAAACATCATTTCTCCCACGAACTTCTTTCTAGTTTTCTCTTATGACCAAACCACATCTAGTACTTGACATTTCGATTGTATAAATGAACAGTATCATATACGTAAATAGTATTATACAGGTGAATAGTACCGTATACTGAAATAGTAACAGTAGTTTGTAAACAAATATTTATATTTTATTTTTCTTGGGTATTACAATATGATTTCCCATCCATTTTCTGCATGCTTTCTTTTTCTATTTACAGTAGGATACTTCTCAGCTTAGGAATCTTTCACCATGAAGGAAACTCTGTATAAATAAGGAGGCTCGGTTCCTCCATTTCCTGCACAAAACTGAGATCATAAGTGAGTTACTGTAGTCCTATTTTTGAGTCTTCCTCCACCCAAATCAAACCAAGAAGATACACCTAGGAGTGAGCCAAGTTTTTACAAGTTGAACTAGGAGTTTCCTTGAGAAATCAGTGCAGTCCGAGAGCCACTTTCATATTCTGTTTTCTGCACCTAAAATGAAGTCAAAAGCCGAGAGAGTGAAGGGAGTGTTTTACCTCATTTTTCTAGGTATTTTGGGGAGTTTGTTGAGCTACTCACTTACCCAAGAATAAAGGAAGGAGTGGTAATAATCAAGAGCAAAAGCCAGAAGGAAAATCCAGTCCAAACTAGCTCCACATTCACGTGAAGTCTCGGGTGAGTTTTTGGAAAGTTTAAGCTTCTATTTTAAATATCTCTTTAGCTTAGTTTATGGGTAGAAATGATCACATAGGTCCTAAAAACACCTAATAAGGAATTCTAGGCAGGTTTTGGGTCCAAACTCATGAGCAAAGTATGTGAAATTCATGATAGGGACTAAAGTGAAAGAAATAAAATGTTTACAGAGGTTGTTTTAATTTTAGAAAAAATTGTATTCTAAGACTAGTGACATAGATGAAACTAAGTATGAACTCATATCTTGCAAAGGAAAAAGGGGAAATATTGTAAGACGGACCTAGATGAATAATAGAAAAGTTTGTAATTACTCGTAAAAGAAATTTAAGAAAAATTTGGTTTTAACTAGAATTTAATTCTATGTAATATGTTGACTAAGAACTACGTTATTTTGATTAAATTAGCTATTTGTATCATTATGTAAAAATTTATAAAATTATATTTATACTTGTATCTATATATTATACA
Source organism: Biancaea sappan (assembly GCA_037074585.1). Classification (NCBI taxonomy): domain Eukaryota; kingdom Viridiplantae; phylum Streptophyta; class Magnoliopsida; order Fabales; family Fabaceae; genus Biancaea; species Biancaea sappan. The sequence continues at coordinate 11,836,864 of CM073491.1, read as the reverse complement.
TGAATAAATACATATATGGTATATTTTATATTTCATAAGTTATGACATCTATTTTACACCTATAATTTTATATGTCTATCTAAGTATACTCATATATATGAGTATACGTATACCAAAATTTTTATACATAAGTGTATATGTTGATTTTATAAGATTACATGTAAATTTATTATTTACAAATTTATAAGCATTTGATTAATTAAGCCATATATTTTAGATATGGATAATTAATTTAGCTATATGGGTATATATAAATACATATACATATGTTTTATTTAACGAAAGCTAATTTTGTGTATATATATATGTGTGTGTGTGTGTGTGTGTGTGTCCTTTTAGACTAAGTTATATATATATATATATATATATATATATATATATATATATATATATATATATATATATATATATATATATATATATATATATATATATGTTATTTGAGAATTAATGATATTATGTGCAGATTCTTGAGATGAGATTAGGCTAAACCCAAATTGAGATAGAATTAGGAATTAAGTAAACTGGCAAAAGATGGTATTTTAGAGCCTTTTATTTGAGATTTTAAATAAGGTTATTGTTTGAATAGGCTAGAATCCGTGAAGCAAATTCCTAGAATGATTGAATAGCTGTTTGAGCTAAAAGTCAGACTACAAAATCTAGGTAGTTTAGTTCGTAAAAGCATCTCTTTTCCAAATTTTATTTGTGAAAGCTTGAACTACCATGAGCATGTATGAAGTATACATCAATTAAACTCTATTTCCACAGAGAGAATATAGAGTTAAACTGGTTCTATAGTAGAGAACCAAATTCACACATGTTCCACAAAGAGAACAAAGCACAAGTACTTGAGATCCACAAAGAGGTCATAGCTTCAAATTCCACAAAGAGAATTGAAGTGAACTACTTGATACGTAATGATGATTTAGGTTGCCTACCTATATCCATGGATGATATTTATAAACTTATTATGCTTTTATGATTGAAATGGCATAAATGTTTAAGAAAAACATGCTAACTACTGAGATATCTTTAACTCACTTTTTTGTGTGTTTTCAATTAACCATTTCAGGGCTCGAATATAAAGGGAAAAGTGTAAAGATTAATTGAGCCCTATATGTAGCAAGTTGGAACACTTTAAGAGCATTCAAGCTTATTAAGTGTTGGAATTATAGACCTTTTATATTCAAAAGTTAAGTTATTATGTACGACAAATTTATGATTTGTATTAAAAACGATTATGAAATTTTCTTTACTATTTAGAGAAATGAATACTTTTAAAATATGAGTACTAAGCATTATAATTTGATATTTTAAAAAAAATTTGAATTTTAGTACAGTAAATTAAGGACGTTACAGGCGCCTTGGCTGTTTTCTCCAACTCGTGGCTGCCCAGGTGCTGAAAATAGCCCCCATTGGTCCCCATCTACTATGAACCACTCTGAATTATGTTTAGCCACAATAACAAAGGTCCAAGGCACTTAAAAACACTAACAATAGCTACTTTAGACATTACCAAAACTCAAACATAAATTCTCCTCACTTAATCATTCATTCATCCTTTAATGTGCAAGACACCTTCTTGGTTCAATGCTTGTCTTCTTCCATGGCTTCCTTTAATTTCATGATTCTTTAATCATCTACGACACCAAACATCATTTTCCCCCAAAACCCATCAATTAATTTAGCATGAATCATATAGTTCTCTACTTAGGGTTTTTTTCTTCTTTTTAAGAATGCAAGAAGGAGAAGAAAATTAGGTTCTTATCTCATGCAAGGTCATCCGGTGAGGGGAGGAGGTCACTGGTGGAGGAGCTTTGCTGAAGTTGATGATGGAGCTACCATAGATGCCCTTTCGGGCAAAGATAAGGAAAGCATGAAGGGAGAAGGAAAGAGCATGAGATGGATGAAGAAAGCTTAGAGTAGGTGAGTATGTATGGAGAATTTTTATGTATGTGGGTTTAAATGAGTGTAGGGCCCACCTTCTTTCTCTTTTCCCTCGAATATAAGGCAAGCTCACTTAAGTCCCTTAAAAGAAGTATTGATAATTCTTTTAAAAAAAATAATTTGCATAGACATTGAACCATACTTATAAAAATACAAATAAACATCAAGATTCCATTTCTCAACATATTTCATATAAAGCAATTAAAATCTATTTTAATTCATTTTAGTCCCTCTCACCAATCTATCCACTGTTTTGGTTTTGTTTCCACCATTCTTAAAGCTCCAGCTTCCTCACTCAACCTCCTTGAGCTCTTTTCTTCTCAAGGGTCCTTATTTATGCCAATTACATGGAATTGCTTATCTATTTCACTTATTTTCACTTTAGTCCTTTTTTCTCGTTACATAAACTTTCTCTTAAGTAACTTTCTCTTAAGTTCTCGTTTGTTCGAAAAAAAATTCTAACGCAAACAAAAATATATTCTCTTAGTTACTTTATGACACCTAGGGTGATATAAAAAGGGTCAACCAAGACTTTAACACCTTCAGAGAAACTAGATTTATGGGATAGACTCAAATTTTGAGTATGAATATGGTTTGGCTTACACGTTTATAATTTTTGTAGCTTTATGTTAATTTGTTTGATTGACTAAGAATAAGGAATAAATATGTTTTTAAGTATTTTTTTCCTTTAGGTTTTACAAGAATGGCATTTTCAATATAGGCAACAACTATGCTTAGCTTATAAATAAAAGTTCAAGTAAATATACTAGGAAGACATCTATATACAGATACTGCCCGTAAACTTGGAAGCTCTCAATCAATGGTATGAATTACTGTACTCTCTCCCCACCTTTTTTCTTTATAGTTTTCATTCCAAACATTTTAGATATAAGAATAATTATATAAAGCAACATGCTAATTTTTATAAATTTATAAATGAACAACTTCAGAATCACTCCCAATTACATATGATTGAAAGATCATGTCCTAATATATGTGTGGAACTTAATGCCTAATCACCTATATCTATTGACCATTTATGTGTTGAAACTATGGGATAGCTTCCTCTTATTGTTTGATGACTAAGCAATCCTCTTCAAGGCCAAAATTAGACTTTCCTAGAGCCACATTAGGTTATTTGTAGCTTGCCCAATTTTATAAGTTTGTCTGTGCCTTTTTGGTAGACAAATTGCTTTATATTAAGTCTCTACATGAGTAGATCTATAATTATTGATAGATGGGATCTTGGATTTAGAAATACAAATCTTTCATTCTAAGATATATAGGATGGAAATTCTATATTCCACATTGCCCCTTCCTATGTCACCTTAAATGTCATCTAGTCAACTTGTTATGTAAGTAATGATTTCCACATTAGTATGATATTGTCTACTTTGGGCCTAAGCCTTCATGTATTTACTTTTGGACATTACCAAAAGGTCTCATACTAATAGAGATATTAACCATATTTATAAATACATGATCCTCTCCAATTCTAGCTAATATGAGACTTTGTTCACACATCCTAACAATCCTCATCTCAAATGAAGTCTATAGCACCATCTTTTTATAGCCCATATGCCTCATCTCAAGTGATGTTCTTTATTGTGCATCTACATCTAGCCGTATAGTCCATAAACTATTCATCTCCTAACTCCATTGCGGAAGCCCACCACATTACCATGAAGTTCCAAGGAGATCAAATCATTGCAACATGGGGCCCACATCACCTTCATCTACTTGGTGCAACGAGTTTGAGTCACACTTATGCATGCACCTGGGATCCATCACATGGCTCATATACATCCACAGGGCACTATCTGGGGCTTTGGCTCTTGTACCACTTGTTACGTATGTATGGACTTTCACATTAGTATGATATTGTCTATTTTGGGCCTAAGCCCTTATGAATTTGCTTTTAGACATTATCCAAAAGGCTCCATATCACTAGAGATATCAACCATGCTTATAAACCTATGATCCTCCTCAATTCTAGTTAATGTGAGACTTTTTAATGCTTATAAGTATGGTTGATATCTCCATTAGTATGCGGCCTTTTGGGTAATATCCAAAAGTAAATCATGAGGGCTTAAGCCCAAATTAGACAATATCATACTAATATGGAAGTCCATACTTACGTAACTACTAAAGAAAGCCTCTTGTTACCAATATTTGTTATCTCCAATACATTTGATAATGGGTTAGAAAAGTGCAAGAATATTTTTAAAGAAAACACCTTATCACCAGATTTTCTTACACGATATTAGCTATCATGCTTAGTGATATCTTTTTGCAAACCTCAAGGAGGTACTTAAGATTGTTCTAATTACTAATTACAAAACTTGAGACTTAGGAAGTTAATTGTTGTTAAGTACATGAATTAAAAAAAAGTATTATGACACAGAGGTATTGAAATCAATTATCAGTAAATATAGAGGTATCTTCAAGTTTCATTTTCCTTAAACAAAGCTGGTAACACAAATTTTTAAGAAAAGCATATTGTAGACTATATATGAGGAAGTGTGTCTTTTCTACAAGGTTTATTATATATTGTTTCATTTCATTGGTTCTACATTACAAGTTCTACTATTGTTATCAACTGAATATTTAGTGAAGATCATAATGATTGAAAATAATTTATAATATGCTTTTAAGCTATCCCCCACATGCAATTTAATGCTTCTTCATTGCAATGAAGTAGGAAGGTGGAGATGTGTTTGACAGGGAAGCGCATCAGAAATATCTAAGAAGTATGAATTTTCTCTCCCAATATAGTATGCATGCCTTTATTTCTGATATGGAGGCAGCTACAAAAGTTGTCCTTAAAGGGTTAGGTTTCTTTTATAATTTGAAATAAGGACTATTTGTGAATTAAATCTCACTATCATTTCAAGTTTTGAATAGGATATATAAGAATGTACTTTTTAACATTTTTCATAAGATATGATTCTCTGGTTGAGGGTTTAAGAAGTTATCTGCATATGCATGCCTCACATCACATATGAATTATTAATAGTTGAGTCACATGTTCAAAACTTCCAAAGCTTTTGATATTTCATAGACATTGAGAAATCCATAATTTCAAGCGTTTCTCAAAATAGAATAGCCATTTGCAGTAAATTTTTCTCAAAATAGCCATCTGAAGGACTTTACAGTAAACCTACAGTCAAATTACATCGTTAATTGAGCCATATTTAGCCTTTTGTGTGGAGAGAGAGAAATAATAAACCATGATTTGTAATCATTTTGAGTTGGAATTATGGACTTGATATTGAGAACCAAGAGATACCAGACAATCAATAGATTTTCAATAAAGATAAATTTTAAGTGAGCTAGATATTCTTGTATGTAGAAAGTAGCTGAGAGCTTTCTTCAACAATACAAATCTTCATAATGCTATCATGTTTATACCTGACACATTCATGGGCATAGGGAGTCCCCATTCGTGGGTAAAGTATGTGATGCCTAAGGATGTTAAATCATATACAACAACCTCCAAGAATGATGATATAGTTCCTTATCATGTGACTGAATTTGATCAACTTATGATGGAGGCACGACCAATGTTATCAAGGTATATATGTTACATTTGGTGCTCACTAGTTAATTGCTATTGCCACAAAATCTCAATCAACCTTAGGTAATCATGTGCATAAGTTCTGTGATTGTAACATGTGGCAAGACTATGATGCACTAGCTCACAATGCTAGAAACCTATATAACAAGGAAAATACAGATATATGAAAACTTTATATGGAAATTTTATACAAAATGGTCATTTAAGGACCCATGTTATATTAAACAATCACTCATCATTCTTGAAATGAGTTTTGTTCATGAAACCTAACATTTTTGGGGTCAATCATTATAAGAAGACAACTCTTTTTGCGATGAAACTAGGAATATAAATTCTCCATAGATAGCGTTATGTTTCTAAGGAACACAATACTGTCAGAGGATAATTGATAATTGTTCATTAGATTTTCGTAAATCTTGGACACTTTAGATAAAGTGATCGAGGATATGCTACATGTGGACACTTGGATAAAGTGATGGAGGATATGCTATATGTAACAACATTTTAGTGAAAATATTTATGTTTTAGTCTTTAGCGGTTCTATGATGAAACTAGAACAAAAATAATAGTGGATACATCATCCTGATGCAATGTCTTTTTATACCTATATTCTCATTTCTCAACTCCTATATCGTCATTATGAGCTGGCTTCCTCATACTTGTTAATATGTTCAAAAAAAAAATTTGTTTCTTTTTCTTTTGTAGTGTTGAATTTGGGAACCTTTTAGACATATCTCTGAAAGTGGTAGTGGATACAATGGTGGAGCTAATGGCTAACTCTAGAGTAGGTGTAACCTCAGGCATGCCTTTGGCGAAAGTTTTGCCTCAAGTTGCGTAGATATGTCTTTTTCTCCTTGAAGAACCCATCAAAAATTAATTTATCCAAGTCATTAAAAATATACCAGAGGTTGAACTCTCTTTTACTCTCCTTTATGCAAATATGTCAAGTACATAGACTAGTAATTAAGATTTTTGTTTGAGTAAACTAATAATTTAATCCCTAAAAGATCTTTGTTCTCTTAATGTTATTTGTTAAGGGATAAAATCTTTTAATTTAATCATTGAAAGATTATTCTTCTTTCAATTTGATTCTCCAAAGATAAAATTTTGTTTATTATTTTCCTATAATTTGTAATTATTATCAATGTCCTTCAATAACTACTGCCATTGTTTTGGCTTATGTTTTCATTTCCTTCCACCCAGCGGAATCTTATTGTGTACCAATTGATAAAATAATGAGAACAAACATTTAAAACAAACAAAAAGAGGAGGGAAGAAATGAGATAAAATGGGACATGGATATAATCTAAGCCTTTGGTCTTAGACAATCTATCACATTTTAAAGTCTAACCATCTATAGACTGACTTTGTGTTAGTTTCCTAATTCCAAGCAAACACTACAATACTAACAATACTATTTACAACATACAATATAGTTAATTGTTTTGATTTTGGTTGATATGATTTGAGCTATAAAAAGAACTCATTTTAAAAGACTAGCTTATTGACTATTGGATAAGACTGCTTTACACAACTTAAGTACCATATTAAGTTTTTGCTTTTACCATCATGAAACTCTATTATTGACATTAATGCATCAATTGCAGTGGAATAGTGCTACAAACCAAGAAAGAACTTAGTAAACACCAAGTGAATTTTTTGAATAATTGAAGCATGGTTAATTTATATAATAATACGAGGAAGATGATGAAAACAAAGAAATTAAGATAGACTTTCTTTTCAACTCAGAATGATTCCATTAAGCAAAAGTCTCACCAAATTCTTTCCTGATACATCTTTGAGCTATAGAGGTAAACACATAGGGGAAGGTGAATGGAACTCTTATAACTGCAACCTAACAGAACACCAGATGTTCTTTGGGGATTTGAATTCTTTGTAGTTCCCGCTAGAACTTTAGAGTCTAGTCCTTTAATCTAGTATATCCGTTTAACATTAGAAAGTTAGAAAATTAAACAAAAAAGAACTGCAAAGAATCTCAATCTATTTTTCTAACAAGTGTAAGAAATTGTCACGTCCCAAAATCTGAGCACGTGACCGGCACGGAAAGTGAATTTCATTTCACCTCCGTAAGCCTATCTTTCTCTTAATCATCATACAATTCTGTTTCATGCAACCAAACCGAATTCTCTATACATACTACAATCATTCACATTACATCACTGAATGAACCTACCCGATTACAGAGATTTCTAGACTTATACAACTTAGAATAAGATTTAACTATTATACCTTTATCCTGAACAAATGAAAAGGTAATCATGGACTAAGGATCCATAATTCCTTGTTCCGATATTTACCTTCAGCTGTCAACTCTGAAAAAAAATATCAATAAGAGGGGTATGAGCAAACCACGTGCCCAGTGAGTAGATAACACAATACTATGACAAAATAAAAATCATGCATCATAATGATAACATGCAGCAATCATACGTAGATCGATCATCATATGATATAATATTATTCATAATACTTCACAACAATATCCAAGTGAATCAAATGCATTTCAACATAATTCAAAATTCACAACAGCAATCGATGAAATCAATTTCACACACAATTCCCGTACCAACCGGGTCGTCCAGAATACCTCTGGATCGTTGCTCGCGGCCCCCGCCGCATCCACCCTTATCGCTCCATTTATATTCTCCACCCTTATAGCTTCACATAGATTTCTCCATGGGGTCTCACCCTTAATGTCTAAGGAGCATTTAGACACCAAAATCACCAATTTTAATCGAGAAACGAAGCCGGAATCTCGATTTTACCTCAAACACTCTTAAAACTAGAAAATAGAGAAAAGCTTAAGAAATAGAAATTTCTACCTCGATTCCTTGCTTTCCCTATGTTGCTTGGCTCCTAGAGGCTCGCCCCGTAGCCCGAGATCCAGCCTCCAAAGCCCGGTTGTAGAGTTGGAGTGTAGAGAGAGAAATTAGAGAGAAGGAAGAGAGAAGGAGAGGAGAGAAAGTGAAGAGAGAGAGAGGAAAGGAGAAAAATGAATAAAAAATAGGTGAGGCCACCTATATACTCGCCCGGGGTGAAATTATCACTTGCTCTGCAATTGACCCTCAGTCAAGACTAGCAAAAGTAAATTCATAAAATCTCACCTCAGGTGTTTCTAAATCCTCGGTGCCCCATAAATTTCCTTATTCACTTTAGTCCCTCTCAATATCTCAAACTCCACTTTAACCTCGAATCCATCATCTTTTCGGTACCGGACTCATAATTCATTTCCATAAGCTCTATTCTTCTTCTCGGGTTCCTATTTGGTCATTTCTCAAAAGTCCTCTATACTTTCTTTTCTTTTCACTTTAGTCCTTGAGAATTTGTAAAAATTTCCTAAATTAAAAATAAAAATTTCTATTCCCACATTTTCTTCACTAATTCAAAAAGAAAATTTTCCACATAATTAAATTTTTCACTAAACTTCAAATCAGACTTTAAATATTCATAAAAATTCTTGGGATATTACATTCTTCCCCCCTTAAAAGAATTCGGTCCTCCAAATTCAAAACTTACCTCAAGATTGAAGCAAATGCCAATATTTTGTTTATATCTCATTCTCTCTCTTAGAATTTTCACAATCAAGTACAAAATATAACAAGTTCAACATATTTTTATTTCTAATACATAAGTTACAGGCAACAAGCTGAACTTGATTTATAAAACAGATAATTTTAATACGTAAACATTAGATCAAACATCAGCTTTAGGTACAAACAAAAGAAAAGATAAATTAAGAACGGGGAGGCTTTTGAAATGCAGAAGGTGCTCCAGGTCTAGAAGAAGAAGGTGCTTCAGACCTTAAGGAGGAAGTTAATCGTTGCAGCCTAGAAAGAGTTTCTAGAGGAAACGTCTGGGAAATTTGGCGAAGTGCAGAAGTCACTCCATTCATACAGTCAATACATCTCGCTTGTTGGTCACGAAAATTTTGAGTTGCAAACATCGAATGTCTATCAACTCTATTCGTCAATTCCCTAAAATGACGGTTCAAAAGCTTCTCTTGTTCTGTAAAGAGACGATTTATCAATCTCCCCTGGTCCTCAAAGTGGCGGTTTATCAGTCTTTCCAAGTCCTCCATCTTTTGTCTCATAAGCGCAAGCTCATTATTAGAAGATGTTGCTGTGCTAACATCCTCTAACTCTACTACATCCCTTTTTCTTTTCTTAGCCTCTGGTGACTCTTCCATGGATCTCTTATTCTTATAATTCTCCAAGCTAAGATTTAAATCCAGCTCTACCTTGCCAGCCTCAAAATTTAAATTGAAAGATTTATTGCCGGCCATATTTTTCTGAGCTATAAAGGTTGTACAGAAGGAGAAGTTTGATGCTAGAAAGCTTATAGATATAAACTCTTAGTGTAGTGAGCAACGTAATGGGGCATCCATTATATATAGACGAAATTTAGGGCTACAAAACCTTTACATCATACTAAAGATGACCTACAGACCTTATCCGACGCAATGCCAACGGTCTCTAATAAGCATGCCAGAAAATAACAAAATATAATCAAATACAAAAGATTTCCTCAAAAATTTCGGCTAACTTTTGACTCTTGCTCAAATTATTAAATTAATCGCCGCTTCAATTTATGACTTCCTAACTCTGTATTTGTCATATCCAATAATTCTAAATCGAGATATTACTCCATGAACGGGTAGCTTCATATTAACCTTATCTAGGTTTCTAATCCGTGACTTTGCCCTAAGCTTACACATTTTCAAACATACATATTAAAATAAAAACTTCTCACATCTACACATCAAGCGTTCCATAAAATGAGAAAAATTTTACCTTTCACTTGCCTCTACGAGCATATAAGTATATATGTATAAACATGGAGATACATCATTATCTATATATTTTCATCTATTCAAGTCCTTTTAAATTTCAGACTTCTCATTCTCTGAATATATGTAGAATCACTACATATTATTACTGGCCATAACAAATAGCCTTCACTCTCTATACATGAATAACATACATACATATCATATGTATTTAGATACATATAATCACAGTATAATTCAATTAATCATGCATATTATACTCAACTGAAGGCTTTCAAGAACAATACAAGAAAGCATAGAAATATATTTTAGTTTATCATAAAAACATCCAAGGCAATCTTTAATGGCTACATTATCGACTTCTTCAATTTCAGAAAATGCCAACGAGAGAAATGGAAAAACTAAGTGTAAATCGGCCGCAAATCCACCGAATATTGACTTTCGTGGTTTTGCCATTAATGCGACGCGTTGTTGGTGTGCATGCCTACCCTAGACTTCTAGCTTCCAGCTTGCAGAAATCCATAGGTTAAGCGTATAGGGTGCGGCGAAGAGATATCTTCTTTGTCTCTGAGTTCAAATTTTTCCTCTATAAGAACTATCCCAACGTTCTCAGTTACCACACCACAAAGAGTAATCATCTCTGAGCCTACAACTTCTCAGCATTCCTCTCTTCTCATACTCCGACATAAATTTCTAAATTTTCCAAATCATGGCCACAAGGAAGTACATTGATCTCACAGTGGATGCCAGGAGAGAAGAGCTCGACTTAAACTTAAGTCTGGGCAAAGACAAGGGCAAAAGACCTTTTGAGGGGTCTCCAAAGAAGCAGAAGGAGAAGAAAATGAAGAAGATCGAGGAAGCTGAGGAGACTAGCACGGGCCATACCTCGGAGGACAAAATCGCCTGTCTAGAGCAGGAGGTCAAAAATCTGAAAAAGATGATAGAAAACCTGGAGAAGTTAACTAAACGCAATCATGCAGAAATGACTTCAAGAATAGACAGGTTCTTCTATTGGTCTACCCAGTGCTTCTGCAATCAACAACAAAGAAGTGTTGATTGTATGACTGGGATTTACACTACCCTCCGTGACATTGCTCTGTCTCTCGTTCCAAGGAATGGTCGAGGGGTGATGATACAGTACAACCCTCCTAATCCGAGACCACCTCGCTTTTAGATTACTCATGTATGAGTAATTTTTTTTTTGCAATGTAATCCTTCTGCTTTTAATGCCAGTGGTTTCTTTTATGGGATGGTACTCCAAAAATAGTAATAATAAAATTAAGAAGGATAAAAGAAATCAGTCACACAAAATCAATCATGAATGTAACATATAAAGCCCCTTACATACAATTTGATCCGACAGCAACGGAATCAAACAAATAATAACCTTTCCTTTACCAAGTTCAAAAGTATAGCCATATCTGTCTAAAACTAAAACTAAAACATAATTCATAAGAAAAGACAAGTCTTGGAGGAAAAGGAAATGAAAACATCCTACAGGACCTTCAGTGGAGCCATCTCTCTATAGTCGTGCCCGGGTTCACCACGATAGAGGAGATCCCACTAAGGTTACCTTACTCTGTAATCGGTAGGAGACCTAATCCCAAAGCTCTGATACCAACTTGTCACGTCCCAAAATCTGAGCACGTGACCGACACGGAAAGTGAATTTCATTTCACCTCCGTAAGCCTATCTTTCTCTTAATCATCATACAATTCTGTTTCATGCAACCAAACCGAATTCTCTATACATACTACAATCATTCACATTACATCACTGAATGAACCTACCCGATTACAGAGATTTCTAGACTTATACAACTTAGAATAAGACTTAACTATTATACCTTTATCCTGAACAAATGAAAAGGTAATCATGGACTAAGGATCCATAATTCCTTGTTCCGATATTTACCTTCAGCTGTCAACTCTGAAAAAAAATATCAATAAGAGGGGTATGAGCAAACCACGTGCCCATTGAGTAGATAACACAATACTATGACAAAATAAAAATCATGCATCATAATGATAACATGCAGCAATCATACGTAGATCGATCATCATATGATATAATATTATTCATAATACTTCACAACAATATCCAAGTGAATCAAATGCATTTCAACATAATTCAAAATTCACAATAGCAATCGATGAAATCAATTTCACACACAATTCCCGTACCAACCGGGTCGTCCAGAATACCTCTGGATCGTTGCTCGCGGCCCCCGCCACATCCACCCTTATCGCTCCATTTATATTCTCCACCCTTATAGCTTCACATAGATTTCTCCATGGGGTCTCACCCTTAATGTCTAAGGAGCATTTAGACACCAAAATCACCAATTTTAATCGAGAAACGAAGCCGGAATCTCGATTTTACCTCAAACACTCTTAAAACTAGAAAATAGAGAAAAGCTTAAGAAATAGAAATTTCTACCTCGATTCCTTGCTTTCCCTATGTTGCTTGGCTCCTAGAGGCTCGCCCCGTAGCCCGAGATCCAGCCTCCAAAGCCCGGTTGTAGAGTTGGAGTGTAGAGAGAGAAATTAGAGAGAAGGAAGAGAGAAGGAGAGGAGAGAAAGTGAAGAGAGAGAGAGGAAAGGAGAAAAATGAATAAAAAATAGGTGAGGCCACCTATATACTCGCCCGGGGTGAAATTATCACTTGCTCTGCAATTGACCCTCAGTCAAGACTAGCAAAAGTAAATTCATAAAATCTCACCTCAGGTGTTTCTAAATCCTCGGTGCCCCACAAATTTCCTTATTCACTTTAGTCCCTCTCAATATCTCAAACTCCACTTTAACCTCGAATCCATCATCTTTTCGGTACCGGACTCATAATTCATTTCCATAAGCTCTATTCTTCTTCTCGGGTTCCTATTTGGTCATTTCTCAAAAGTCCTCTATACTTTCTTTTCTTTTCACTTTAGTCCTTGAGAATTTGTAAAAATTTCCTAAATTAAAAATAAAAATTTCTATTCCCACAGTTTCTTCACTAATTCAAAAAGAAAATTTTCCACATAATTAAAATTTTCACTAAACTTCAAATCAGACTTTAAATATTCATAAAAATTCTTGGGATATTACAGAAATTTTATAGCTTATCCCATAATATTTGTTGCTTAGTAAAATTATGCTCTTATGGCCAAATTGGCTACCACTAATAGGTTTTCTTTTCTTTTCTTTTTCTTTCCTTTTTTTTTTCTTTTGCATTTTATCAATATATAGTCTTACAAAAATAGATTAGGATCCTATATTATTATAAAGGAACATGAGGGTCTTATTCCTTCATTTATCTTTAAATTATTGGCTTAAAATTATACTGGAAAAAAAGACCTAGCCCACGGGCCAAACCGAGATCGTCCGCAAATGGACGGTCTTAGGTTGAGCTTTTTAGGGCCAATCATGGGCCAGCCTACCTCTTTGACCCAACGAGTACAGGGTGAATAGTCACGGGCTAGCTTGCCCTTTCTTTTTCCCTCAAGATAACAAGTCTACACTACATTCAGGCCCATGTCCGCCCCCTTTTTCCATCTACTAACCCACCCGTGCACTCTTCTTCCACTGAAGTCTTCATTTAAACTTCACTTAGGTTTTCTCATCTTCACAATTTAGCATTTCACACTTTCAATCTTCATCTTCATTTCTCTCAATCTCTCAATTCATCTCGCCTCGCATCATTAATTGTCGTCGTCAACACTTAGCACTCAGCACTCATCTTCATTCTTTAGCCTTCCCTTTCACTCGTTTTCGGCTTCGCATAACTTCATCTACTCCTTTAGGGTTTGTTTCTTCTCTCTCGATTTCTCTATATCTTTTGTTCTATGCATTCTTTTATTCCCTAGATAGCTGAGTTTTATTTTCCCTAATTTTGGTTTGGGATTTCTCACAGAGTTGCCATTGTGTTATGGACTGGAGATTGCAAACCAAGGCTACTTCGATGGATGGTGGGGACTGGATTTAGCGTGTATTGTGAGTTTGCACTGTTTAATTTTTGATACTGACATAATTATGTGTTTGATACTGATAAAATTAATATAATCATGCTGATTTTTGAAAATCTCTGATGAGTTATCAATTTTATATATATGTATGTCTTTTATGTTCTTAGGTTGTGGACTTGTGGTATCTTATGAAGTGCCTTATTAACTTAATGTACTACTATGTTATTTACTTGTTAGATGCACTATGTCTAGGTTGATGATTGGGAACTATATTCTGAACTTAAATTGACTACTATGTATATGTGCCACTATGTTTCCATGATATGTTTTATTGTTATAACTGGTATGTAGTTATATGCTCAAAAGAGATCAGTCCCAATACTTGTCACGGTTCAAGATTAACCTTAAAATCTCATCCTGACTTAGGCTAGTTTGAATGTTTGATATGTGGATTAAGCTTCATTAATATTGGGCTGATTTTTATGCTTTTGCATAATTGTGCAATTATTGAATTGAAATACTAACATTCACTTCTCTATGATTATGAATATGATATGAATCTACTTACTACCTTAACACCTAGATTAAAATTTGAACTTAAAATCCTTGGTAACCACCGAAATTTCTAAAATTAGTGGAGAATATTTTGTTGACGTTTTAATTATAAGAAAGTATGACTAAATTGTATGGATCAATGTTAATTTCTGAAAAGTTTGATGCTTGAACAGTTTCTTTAACTATGTCTATGGATGCTCCTCCTCCTCATAATCCTACTGCCCCTGAACAAAGTGGAACTATTTATGTTTTGCTTTCTGAAAATTAACTAATTGTTGAAATTATTTTTCTTTATATGGTTTTTTCATTAGAAAATGGTGACAATGAAGTCACATTTCATATTGGTGGATGAAGATGATATTAAAGATAAAGATTGAGGAAGGTTTGTTTTTCATCTCTCTTCATACTTTTTAAATTTTTAATTACTTTTGATTTTTAAACATATAAATAACTTGTCATTTAATTATTATTTGGGAAGCTTTCTCGATTTCTTCACTTGGTATTGGACTATTGAACCATTGAAGAGACGAAGATGATTCATCAAGGCTTGTCAATTATGCTTCATGGGATAGTGCTTGTCAATTATGGATTTTTAAATAACTTGTGATTTAAACTTTTAAAGGATTGTATTTTGGTTGGACAATGCCTTGGAGTTGGATAACCTAGATTTTTTATTTTGGTTGGATGATGTTTTGCTTGTCAATTGTGTTTGTATTTTGGTTGGATGATGAATGTATTTTGGTTGCTGTAATTATCCATTTATCCTTTAGTTTTCTTGAGTATGTATATTTATATGTGGCGTGTGGTTGGTTTCAATGAAAATATTTTATTACTAACACATTTATAATTCTTTGAAGACTTTGAATTTTTGGCATCCATATATGATATATTGATGTTGATTTATCAAACTTCTTAATCTATCAACATTGTAGGCTTGTAGCATACCCATGAAGTTTAAATACTAGTTTCTTTATGTTTAGCTCAATTTGTTGAAAGTATAAGCATTTTGGAAATGTGATTTTAAATTTCAATGTCTTGAATTTTTTGCTATGACAATTTGATTGGAAATATATATTTTGAATGTGTCATTTCGTATATATTTTAAGATTGTAGGCTTTTCAGCCATTTCATTTGTCATCATTTCTTACCCTTTTTTTTTTACAAATTTTTGACCCAAATTAAGATCAATCTTAGAGTCTTTAAAGCTTGACACAAAAAAAAAATAGAAACTGAAGCCTAGTTGTCAACCCAATAGCAACAGCTAAAAAAAAAAGTTGGGCAAAAAAAAATGCCAAGACTACGGGCTGGACCGTTTACCCACGGTCCAACCATAGATAGTCTTAGCCTCTGATATCCTAGCCTATCTAATAGTGATATTTAAAATCATGTTTCCTTTTTTTTTTACCAAAAAAAAAAATTAATCGTGAACCGTTAATCTTAGAATAAGGTTCTCTTATTCTCGCAGAAGGAACAAGAGTAAGTCGTGTTCCTACAAAAAGAACCTTGTCCCATGGTTAAAAGTTGGAAGTGAAAAAATTTGCCACTTCCATATTAAATTATGCTATTATGCTAGCCAAAATTTGATCTAAACATTAGCGGTGCAATTATGCTAGCCAATATCTCCTTCACACTATGCATAACACCAACATATATCAATGTACTGTTAATAAAAAATTGCTCAAGCAAGCCATCATCAGAAGTTCCTTTCCATAGCCATCTCAAAAAGGTACTTTGTCTCTTTTCTTATCATCCAAAAGAGACGTGAGTATAGAGTAGTAGAAATATGTTGCTTGAGTATGATCATCTATTTCCATTTTGGCACAAGAAGAGTATTATTTTCCATAGTTTTTTGAAGCGCTACATTGCGTGTGTAATGATTATGATCCCCAAATGTGAGAGCAACTTGGGCAGAATTCATATTCTCATAATCTTATAGTAGCCAATTCTTAGGATCTATATTAGAATATGACCCATTCAAATTTTAAGGTGCATAGACTTCCATAACCACGGTCTAACCAACATGAACAACATCATAAGTTTTTCAATCAAGTCAAATTTGGGAGATCTCTTTTGTTCTCAATAAGTTTAAAATGAATTAATGTTTTAGTCTATTATTGGTAAAAACTAAAAAAAATTAATGTTTATTATAAGGGAGAGATTTCGAATTTAAGAGGTTCAAATTAATAAATGAATGAATTTTTGAGAGTTCTTAGTATGAGAAAAATAAAGTTTTTTTTTTGGGTGACAAAAGTAAAGTTCTTTAGGTAAACTCTTTAGCAAGATAAGAGAAACCACAACTTAGTGAAATAAGAACTTGTTTTTATGAGTTTAATCATTCTGGAAAAATGAGTTACAGAGCAAGGAAATCTCTCAAAGCTCAAAAAAGTCAAAGCTTGTTTTTTGATGAATGATTTCGAGGGATATTTATAGTAGATGTTCTGATAGCTAGTTGAATGACATAACAATTGACAGGCGTGTATTGATAACAAAGTCTTTATCGAGGTGGTCCCCTGAAAATGGGGTTGAATTTAGAGGAATGGTGAGATCATGGATACTAAATGAGTTAAAAGGGGATGCATGAAAAAATGGGTATGGTAGCATATCAAGGTAACAAGGTAAGCTAAGAGACATTATTCTTATTGAATGATAAGGATCTTGTTAACTATTGAGATATCAAGGGTGTTTAAGGATACCTTTTTACTAAGGGAATGAGTCCCTTGATTGATTAAAAATATAGTGTCTAAGGACATTCTTCTTATTAAGAAAAGAATACTCCATTGACCAATAGAAATGTCCCTCTTTAATAACTTGACTCTTATGTTAAAAATGATGTAAAAACATTGTCACTACAATAAATGTACAACCATCATTGCAGCTCATCCCATAATTTTTTTACTTAATAAAAATATAACTTTTACTCCCTTATGATCACTTGGTGTCACAAAGACATTTGTGTCAAATAGATTTATTTGTAAATCAATTAGTTCATAACTTGTATAAAATGACAACCATCTACAAAGAAAACGAGAATCAAATGTTTGTCCGTTTTGGTCGAATGGAATCAAACTCGAGTACGGCTTGTTTGCTTTTCTTCAAAACGGTATTGTTTTGCCATTCTTCTTTTTTTTCCTTTTCCTTTTCTTTCCCCCAAAATTGTGCTGTGTCAACCCACTCCCTATTCTCTCCTCTTCTTCCATTCTTTCTCTTCTCTCCTTCTTGCATTTCGCCAACCTCAACTCTCCCTCTTCACAATGGAGCTTCTCCGAGAGCTGGCTTCTAAGATCTAGCTGAGTGAGATTCCTGATGACACTTTCCCACACAACTTTTCGAGAATTATCAATCTTTGAAGAAGACGAGTTGCGAGTTGAATCTAGATTGAGCAAGTTCTTCAGCAATGCTATTGCTTCTGTCACGTTCCGACTCAACCTCTTAAATTTCTTTGCATTATCGATGACTCCTCGGGTCCAGCAACGAAAGGTCTCTCTAATGTCACCCTTAGTTCTTTTTTCTCTTTACTAATCTAGTTTGATAAATATCTACCTCCATTTACTCTCTCCTATTTACTTAGAGATCTTCCTTCTCAAAGCAATTTGTGATTTGACTGATGGAGGATCAGTTTCTGCTTCTTAAAACAAAAAAGATAGCACTTTTGATGAATTTGCAATAATGTTTAGATAAGTAATTTAAGCAATAGCTTATGATGTTTGTTATAGAAATTACAGAAATTATTGCAGATATTTGGTGTATAACAATTTTTAGTGAAAATAAAATACTTATGCAATCTCTGCATAGAGGAATGGAATAATACTATTTCTCTATTCCAATTTCTTTTCATCATACAATTTAGAAGCTAATTGTTGTTGAATGCCTCCACCTTGTGCTCTGGTTGAATATGCAAATACTTGTAAAGATGGAGATAGGAGGATGAGAAAAAGAGACAAAGCAAAATTGAGGATCAATTTACTGCTTTGAGAGAGCTGAGGTTGGTGAAAGTGGCAGAAGCCATGGTTGCGCGAGAAAGAGAGAGGAGAAAGAAGGGAAAAAGAGAAGAGAAGAGGGAGTCTGTTGAAACGGCATAGTTTTGGAAAAAAGAAAAGAAAAAGAGTGGTAAAATGGTATAGTTTTAAAGAAAAGCAGCAGTTTGCAGACAAATCGGACTTGACAGAATCCTGGACCAAAACAAAAAAGAAAACACAAATTTGGGACAATACAACATAAAACTCAAGGAGTATTTTGTTTTTAAAGTCTTGATTGGGTTAGGTTTGAGTTCGGTGACCCGGCCCGTAAAGAGAGGACCACGTTGGATCTTTCCCAGTCCTCCCCCTTTCTCTGCTGCTAGTGCAACTCCGGTAAAGTCGCACGCGGAGTGAAATTCCAGTCTCTACAGCTGACACTGTAACTATGGCCGATCAAAACAATGGGGAAATTCTGATGCTGGAAGCTCCACCGTCTTATGCGCGGCCCAGCGCTTCGGACGCTGAAATTATCGATGCATTGCCTTACATCGATGGTGACTACGCGGACCCTAGGGTCAAGGCTGAGGTTGACCGCTTGGTCGAGGAAGAGATGCGACGCAGCTCTAAAAAGCCCGCTGATTTTCTGAAAGACTTACCCCCACCGCCCAAGTTCAATTTAGAGGTAACTTTCCCTTTTTCTCGAGTGTTTGGATGCTGAGGAAAGGGAGAAGTTTGTATATATTTCTATATCTTCTCAGTGATTTGAGCGTGCATTAAGGGCCTTGTTATCCATGTTCATAGTTGCTGCATCTTTGGAGGGTGGCTTTGTTTTCAAGTTTCTTTTTTTGGTTCAATTTTGTTTTCCATTCTTTTAAGAACCTATATTGTCAGCTTCTTGAAATTGCTATATGGTTGGTCAAAAAAGAATTCAATTTCATTCATTGTGCGAAATAGGTAATGCAGTGCAAAATTTGTACCCTTGGGAATGGCACCATGAGTTTCCTTGTCTGTGTTAATTTTCAGTAGCGTGTTATTATTAAATTCAATAATTGTCTCACTGTTAAGTGAAACAAGATTGATGAAGAATGTTATGCCAGGCCATTTCTGATTAACTTGTGCATTCCGAATTCCAGGACTATCCTATGATTGCCAGAGAGTATGAGCGTGTAAGAGCTGGAAGACCTCCCGTTCCTCTTGATAGGTCGCGATATGAATTAGAAATGCCACCCATGAATAAAAGGAATGATGAAACTGCTTGGAAACAATCGGTTCAGAGAGCTCAACGGTTACTACAATATCAGATGATCAGGTCAATGTTACTATATTCATTTATGCTTTATCTAAAAGCTTGAGAATCTCTTTAACTGGGGAAAATATATGCTGTTGCTCCGAAAAGAGTCATCTATGGCATTGATGTAGAGTGTTTCCTTTTTATATGATATAAATGTGGAGAAAAAACACCACAAGTAAAAATTTTCTGATAGTACAAGCCACTGAATTGTGATATAGCAGGACAATATAATTCACACTCATCACCATATTGTCTAATGTGCTAGCCTGGTTGCCTAAACCTAAATGTTGAAGTAGATCCTTCAATTACTTAGGTCATGATTGGGTAAACAACTTATTTAAGCGCTTTTGTATAAGTTATTTTTATAATTGAAGAGTCTATAAGGGCAAATTTTACATAAGCTGTTTTCAGTTTATTTTTAATTTATTTTCATAGTTTATTAGCATGCCATAAGCTATTTCTATAAGCTCTCTCAAACACATGAATAATCGTTTATGTCATAAGATAAACAAGATAAGTTCAAAATAAGTTCTTTCAAACGCACCCTTAATCTATCAAGTGTAGTATATGCTCACCATTTGCAAGGGATGTTCAGTCTATGTTACTTGAATTCTTTGACAAATCTTTTAAGATTTAGGCTATAAGACTGCTGTTTGCTGATATCTCCTTAGAATCCATAGAATTCAAAATTTATCATCCAGCCCTTACAATGGTTAAACTGGTCAATCTGCAGGATGGAAAATTTGGATTTGTTGTTAAAATATGGTCCTGATGCCTGGAAGCTGCACAACCAACGATTAGAAGTATACTTGTCAAGGTTTGTTTGTGACGTTAATATTCATCTAGGTTTTCAAATTTTTTTAATAACCAATTGACTTTATTTGCCATTCCTTATGTGATATCAATTTATTTTCTTGCATATTGGCTTGTAATACATACTTCATCATAGACATACCACATACGTTTGTTGGATCTATATGAATGGGCACAAGGGTTATCCCCTCCTCGAAACTCCCCCAGACCAAAAAAAAAAAGAAAAAGAAACAAGAGAAAAAAAAAATAAAAGAAAAGATGGTAGTTGCTCATGGCTGGCCAAGCCACAGATGTGCTTAAAACATTCTGCACTATTTTCTTATCAAAGATCTATAGATTTATCTTCTTGAGCTTTGTAAATAGATTAAAATTATTGGAATTAGTGTGAAACAAAAGAATATTGTATTTCTCGAATAATAATTCTGTACAGTGATGATGGGTACATAAATAGGAAAAAATGGGCTATAATTAAGCTGCACTTATCTTAAAATGGATAACTACAACAATTAGGAAATAATAAATAAATAAGGAACCATTATCCTAATGAAACAAAATAATAACAAGATTACAACTAATGAATAACAGAGTTATCTTTTGCGATACACTTATCTAGAATTTCCTACGTTCCCCCTCAAGCTGGTGAATATAGGTCTTCCATTCCCAGCTTGCTGACATCCTCATAAAACATACTGTTGCTTAATCCTTTTGTCATCATATCTACAAGTTGGAGTTCAGATGGTACATATGGAGTACAAATCAATCCGTTGTCAACTTTCTCCTTAATGAAGTGTCTATCAATCTCTATGTGCTTGGTTCGATCATGCTGTACCGGGTTGTGTGCTATGCTTATGGCTGACTTGTTATTACAATACAGCTTCATAGGTTTGCTCCATTGAATTTTTAGATCCTCTAGGATGATTTTGACCCACAATAATTCACATATTCCAGCAGCCATAGCTTTAAACTCCGCCTCTACACTTGATCTTGCTACTACACTTTGTTTTTTACTTCTCCATGAGATTAAGTTTCCTCCAAGAAAGGTGCAATAACCTAAAATTGACTGCCTATCTATTGGGGATCCTGCAAAATCTGCATCTGTATAAATTGCTAGCTTCATTGTAGATCCCTTTTTAAATAAAATTTCCTTCCTTGGATGTGCTTTTAGGTAGTGATGTACACGGTAAACTGCTTGTAGATGAATTTCTCTTGGATTATGCATAAATTGATTGAGAACATTGACTGAATAGGATATGTCTGGTCTAGTGTGTGCAAGGTAGATTAGTTTCCCAACCAGCTTCTGATACATCTCTTTGTTTATTAGTTTTATCTCCAAGAGCCTTAATCTATGATTCTGTTCAATGAGAGTTCCAACGGGTTTACTAGCTGTCATCCCTGTTTCTTTGAGTAAATTTGTAACATATTTTTGTTGAGAGATAAAGATTTCTTGTCTTGATCTAGCCACCTCAATTCCAAGAAAATACTTCAGTCTCCCCAACTCTTTTATTTCAAATTCCTTGGCTAGGCACTGTTTCCAGACCTCCTTCTCCACTTCATCTCTTCCTGTTACTATAATGTCATTGACATATACAATTAAAATAGTGACTCCCTCTAAGGCCAAATGCTTGATAAAAAGTATGATCTCCTTTACTTTGTTTGTATCCATTAGCTAACATGACTTTGGCAAATCTTCCAAACCAAGTATGCGGAGATTGCTTTAGCCTATACAATGCCTTTCTAAGTTGACATACCTTGTTTGTTTCTACCCCACTAAATCCTGGTGGAATATTCATATAAATTTCTTCTTCCAAGTCTCCATGAAGAAATGCATTTTTTACATTGTACTGTTGTAACTCCCAATCAAAATTGATAGCCAAGGACAGTAAGATGCTTACCGTATTCATCTTTGCCACCGGAGCAAATGTCTCCTGATAATCCACTCCGTAAGTTTGTGTGTATTCCTTTGCAACTAGCCGTGCCTTAGGGACCCATCAACTTTGAATTTTATAGTATACACCCATTTACAGCCTATTGTTTTCTTCCCCTTTGGTAAATCAACCAACCCAAGTCCCATTCTTTTCTAAGGCTTCCATCTCTACTTGCATGGTGGTTCTCCATTCCTTTTTTGATAATGCCTCAGATAATGAGTTGGGAATAGACTGTGTTTAGGGTGGTAAGGAAATTTTGACGATGTGGTGAGAATTTTTCCAAAGATACAGTGGGATAATGGATAGATAGTTCTTTTTGTGCATTCCCAAGTCTGTTTTCTAAGAGAAATAGGCAGGTTTAGGTCTGTTCCAAGAATAGAAGGCTCGGTTTCAATAGGACTAGTGGGAGAATTATAAGTTTCGAGAGGAGAAGAAGGAGAAGAAGAAGAAGAAGGAGAAGCAGCAGAATTTAAATTTAAGTCAGTCAAAGTTTCCTTATCTTTCGAGTCTGGTTCAGAGGATTGTACTTGCCTTGTAGTTACTGTAGGATCCCTTCTTGAATACACCTGGTCAAATCGAATTTGATCAAAGATTTTTTTCCATTTGCTTCCTTTCCCTTTGATTCCTCAAATTGGGGTACTGGACATTTATTTTCAAAGATTTCTAGGATAGGAAAACTTGACACCTCTTCTTCTAGGATAGATAATTGCTCATGAAGATACTGTTTGGTGAAATATGGCTTATTTTCAACAAAAGTGACATCAGCCGAGATATAAAGCTTTCTAGTGGGTGGATGATAACACTTGTAACCCTTTTGAGTAGAGGAGTAACGTACAAAGACAAACTTAAGAGCACGAAGGTCTAATTTTCCACGATTGTTATTATGAACATGAACAAATGAGTTACATCCAAAAATCCTAGGGTTGAGACTAAAGGAAGAACGAATGTCTGGATAAAACTTAGATAAACTTTCTAATGGACTTTGAAAACCCAAGACCTTGGAAGGAATTCGATTTATGACATAGGCTGATGTAGGTACAACTTCTCCCCAAAACGTTTTTGGCTGTTGAAACAAACAAGCTCTAGTGCACTTGAGAATATGTCAGTTTTTCCTTTTTGCCACTCCATTTTGCTGTGGAGTGACAATGCAAGATGATTCATGTATAATACCTTCCTTTTGAAAAAATGAATCTAAAACTTGATTGAAGTAATCTCGAGCATTATTTGACTGAAAAACTTTCATCTTAGGGCCAAATTCATTCTGAATCATTGAGTGAAATATAGAAAAAACGTTACTAACATCAGACTTGCTTTTGAGTAAATATATCCAAGAAACTACAGTGCAATCATCTATAAAGGAAAAAAATCACCTAGCACCTGAGATGTTTGGGACAATTGACGGCCCCTAAATATCACTATGAATTAAAGAAAAAGGAGAAGATGATTTGGAAAATTTGCATATTCACTAATATCACAATGAAATACACGATCATCCAAAGTTCTAAACAAATAAGGAATAAGGTATGAAAATTCGCATGACCTAGACGCCTATGATGTGATTACACAACATCTTCATTGGAAGTGGAAAATAAGACAGATTTATTAAGTTCCGATCGACTCGATGTATCCAAGTAGTAGAGGCTATTATGTTCTCTAGCAAGTCCAGTCCTCGTTCCCAAACCTTGATCTTGAAATTCAAAGTAGGAGTCATGAAAGATAACACAACCTGTTAAGTCTTTAATAAGCTTTTGAATGGATATCAAATTTGTAGAACTGTGGTACATGAAGGGCATCTTTAAGTATCAGTTTTGGGGTAACTTGAATATCTCCTACTCCTACTACAGTGGTGGTAGAACCATCTGCAACGGTAATTTTTCTACTGCTAGAACAAGGGGTATAATTTTTGAATTTGTTTGAAGTATGGGTCATGTGGTCAGTGGCTCCAGAGTCTAAAATCCAAACATTCTTAAGTTCATTATCTAAGACATTTAAACCAAGAGAGATTAGAATCACCTGAGATTGTTAGGGAATATGTACCAGAATTTGATGGTTGAGATCCATTTGCTGATTTTCCAAAAGATCCCAGTATACTCTTAATTTTCTCAATCTCTTCCATACTAAAGACACCAAGCCCTTGAGTTGAGTCTTGAACTGATAAATGGGCCTGTTTTTGTTGGCTGCCTTTCTTTCCCCATTCTTTGTTGGACAGTTTTCTGTGTTTCCAACATAGTTCTTTGGTGTGTCTTGATTGTTTGCAGTAAGTGCAAAATAGTTCATCACGATCCTTCTTAGTTTTATCTCCAGTAGTTTTGTCTAGTCCCAGTCCTTGTGGTTTGGAACTAAGAAGGGCAGAGGTGTCTGTTGAAGATGGCTCCAACACAACACTTCTACTGCTCTCTTCTGCACGGACCAGTGATATTGCTTCTGCTAAGAAGGGAAATTCGGGTCTGCCTAGAATATGAATACGTACAAGATCAAAGTTAGAATTTAATCCAGACAAAAAATCATAAACTTGATCCCTCTCTATAATTTTCTTAATAATCACTGCACATCTGCCATAGTTCAAATCAAGCATCTTATATAATCCAATTCCTGCCATTGGTTTTGCAAGAAATTGGCATACTCTGTTATTTTTCGCATCCCCTGTTTTGCTCTAGATGCTTTTGTCCTGATGTCATATATGAGGGCTACATCATTGACTTTGGAATATGTTTGGTAAAGGGCATCCCATATTGCTTTTGCTGTAGGGAGAAGCATACACATATCACTAACTTCTGGAGTCATAGAATTCCTTAACCAAGACATGATCATGGAACGCGGTGAAGGGGCAGCTGATGTAACTTCTGTCATATAAGAACAAGTGAAAAGTCCAACAATGAAGGCTGGAGTTTTGGGGAGATCGATCACGACTGGAGTCGAAATTGGAAAAGAAATTCTTAGCAAATAAGGCTGATTTTGAAGATTCAAAGTTGCGACGCAGTACCCAGCAATGAAGGTTGGCTGAATTCGAAGATTCAAAATTGCGACACAATACTCAGCAATGAAGGTTGGATTCAAAGTAGCAGAAGACGACTATAGACGACCAACAACGAGAAATCGAAGACGAAGACCAAACTCGAAACTGAAGTTGAAGCTGAAGTCAAGGTCGGAAAAAAAGAAAAGAAAAAAAAACGTCAGCCAGTTTGAAGAAGGAAAAATTATGGATTGGAACCTGGCTTTGATACCATGTGAAACAAAAGAATATTGTTTTTCTCGAATAATAATTCTGTACAATGATGATGGGTATATAAATAGGAAAAAATGGGCTATAATTAAGCCACACTTATCCTAAAATGGATAACTACTACAACTACAACTAGGAAATAATAAATAAATAAGGAACCATTATCCTAATGAAAAAGAATAATAAAAAGATTACTACGACTAATTAATAATAGAGTTATCTTTTGAGATACACTTATCTAGAATTTCCTACAATTAGTGTATAGTGTGAATAATATATATAATTAGGGATAAGGCTGCAATATCTTAGTAATTAGTGTAGTTTAATTACTTGTCTTGTATCGTTACCTCTATATACAAGCTTTCATGTAGATCAGTACTCAGCCAAACACTTTCAGACAAAATACTTGGGTAGATCCAAATATTTCTTAGGTATTGAAGTAGCTCAATCAAACATAGGTGTCACCATATCTCAAAGGAAATATGCAATTAGACATACTTTGACAAAACAAGCATATTAGATTGTATGCTTATAGATATGCCAATGGATCCAAATGGTAAACTTCTTTTAGGGCAAGGGAGCCTCTTCAGATCCTAGTAGATTTATAGATTGGCAGGAAAGTTAAATATCCTCACAATAACTGGGCCGGAAATTTTATTTGCTGTGAGCTTGGTAAGTCATTTTCTGCAATCCCATGTGATTGTCACTGTAGGCTGAATTGCACGTTCTTAGATACACCAAGGGAGCTATGGGCAAGGGATTACTCTATAAGGATCTTACATGCTTAGGCAATTGGTTATTTTCATGTAGATTAGGCTGGTTCTTTTGCAAATAAAAGTTCCATTTTGGGATATTGCACCCTTGTTGGAAATTTCGTGTCATGGAAAAGCAAAAAGCAAGATGTTGTTGCTAGGTCCAGTTTACAGGCTTAGTATTGTGTAATGACCTTAGCAACTTGTGAACTTGTGTGGTTGAAACAATTACTTGGTGAATTCAACTATTCAAGTTTGGAGAAGTGGGCAAGATGGACCCTAATTTGGCAATCAGGCATCTTTACATATTGCCTTCAGTCCAGTCTTTCATGGGAGGACCAAGCATATTGAAGTCAACTATCACATTATCAAAGAAGATACTTTTTGGATGCAATGCACCTAGACTTGTCAGCTCCAATGATCAGTTTGCAGATTCTCTCACCAAGTCTTTCAGAGGTTCTTGCATCATGATAGGTATCTAGCAGGGAAATACAATGTGTGTAATGTGTGATTATGTGAGTTTGTCAGAGAGGTAATTTAGGAAATATAGTGGGTCAGAGTTGGTATAACTTGGAGAGTGGGAGTGTGAATGGAGCAGGCAGAAAGAATGTTTTGACAGTGTAGTGCTGTGGGCAGAATTCCTCGGTGGGTTTTCTATAGGAGTTGAGGCTCTGGGGAGGGGTTATAGCTTGTAATCCTTCACTTTCCTTAATATTACAGTGCTTTTTCAGTAATCATTTTCTGGGTTCTATCACATCCCCTATATTCGTAACAAGTTTGCTGCATATAACATGTATGCTCCAACTCGAGAGGGGTGTTGGAATAAATTTATAGTGTGAATACTAGCTGTATATAAGTTGTATTATGATATGACTGTAATTAGAGCTGCAATGTCTTAGTAATTAGTTGTAGTTTGATTTTTGTTTTTTTGTCTTGTATCTTTACCTATTAATAGAAGCTCTTGTCTTGATCAGTGCTCACCAACTACGTTTTCCACTAAGGGTTTTCTCTTCTCTCCATATTTTCTGAAAAAATACTGCTTGAGCTTGATAACACCCATTCCTTTGCCTGCATAGTTCATGACTTTGTGTTTTGCATGGTCTTTGTTACCAACTTACCTTTGTGTTATTAATTTTCAGAATGCAGAAATTAGCTCAGGAACAAAATGAAAACATTGAAAAAGTAAATCGGGAAAGGAAATATCATCAGGTGATTTGACTTTCTTGTCCATCCTTATCTGTTATTTCTTAAAACTGTGCTACCCCTTTTAATTAACAAACCTTTTTCTGAATTATTGTTATCAGCAAAATACTGCTTATGAGCTTAATGCTTTGTCCACACAATGGAAGGAACTCTGTCAGAAAAATATAGACATCCAAGCTGCATGTGCTTCACTAGAAAACCATATAAAAGAACTGAGAAGTGAAGCAGCAGAAAGGTGACATTTCTGGTGGTTTTTTTCCCTTATCTGATTTCAACTAGTACTGGAGTTAATTGGTTGTTATTTCAGGGGCTGGAACCTGGATGCTATCACTGAAAATGGGCCATTGTCGCATTCAGAATCATGAGGTTGTAAGAATGCTCAATTGCTCACAGGTCACAACAGTTTCGTTTGGGCCATAATGAATTTGTTGTCAATTAGCCAACTTAGCAAACATTTAGGAAGTATGTTAGGGGTTATCTCTTTAGTTTATGCTTGTTGTTTCCTTTAGTCTGGTTTTATGCGATAGTCTTTTGCAGGTTTGTTTTCCTTTTTCTTTTTTCTTTTCTTTCCGTGTTGTTACCTTGGACCTCAAAGGAAACACCACCAAAAAAAAAAAAAGGTGGTTTCATTTGTCATATTGAGCTGATGAGCTGGTTGATGTTCAGATGGGATTCCATGGGTCTACCTATTTCACATTATGTGTTATTTACTTATAATCTTTTTTTTGTTGTGGGATGAAATTTGCTATGTGGCTTCTCTTTGGTTTTTGGCTAACGGGTTGTTTAAGGAGGTCTCTTTTGTTTATGTTCATCGGGATTGGAAGACCTTGTTGTATTAGCCTTGTTTTTAGGCTTTTTGAGATGTTTTTGTATGAGTTCTGTATTCTCCAGGAGGATATCTAGTCCTCCTTTTCTCTTTAGTTTTCATTGTACCCTTTGTATCCTTTTTTCCTGAAAAATATAATGATCAGGGAAAAAAGAGACACAACAATTTAGGTCCTTGGTGAGTTTACTCATAGAAATCAAATTGAAAGAAAGACTGGGTAAACTTAGAACAGATGACAAGATAATAGAAGAAGTGAGTGTAGCGGTCCCTAAACCTTCAACATTATAAGTAAACCCATCTGCAATAGTAATAGGAAATGGAGATTTATGTGGCTTGAAACTTGAGAAGATGTTGGTATTACTTGTCATATGATCTGTGGTACTAGAGTCAATGACCCATTTATTTGAAGAGGTGATAAGGCACGTTCTACCTTGGTCAGTTATTTTTGACAATGTGGAAACTGAATGAGGTGCTAACTGAGACATCTTCAGCATGAATACAAGGTGAGACAAAACTTGAGGTGCTAAAAAACCACAATTGATTTTCACAAACAACAAGCAAACCAAACCACAATGATATGGGTCAGTGCTCACTTTGGCAGCTGACACACAAGAATGGATGGTGGTGTCGCAACTTCAAACCAAACAAAGTCATGAACAAAACCAAAAAAAACGCTATGAACAATTCACAACCACAAACAAAACCACGGGTGAACAACAAAAAGAAGCTTGTAGCAAAACCCAGATATAGAAATACTGAAAACAAAAACTCAAAAGTGGGACCCACAAGCTGACAGGGAGGAAACAGCTCAACCGTAAAGAAGGAATGAGACTCGATATCCAAACAGACTTGGATCACAATTCTAACATCGGGGACATGCCGGAAATGACGAGTCGACGCCAGGAAAGAAAACCGTAGTTGGATGCTCCATCGCACGCGCCGATGCGTGAGGAACCAAACGAAACTTTAGACGGAGCGAGTTACATGCGCCTCGAACCGCCGCCGGTCTTCAGGGATAGGCCGATCTTGAGGTGGCGCTCCTCCATAGACTAGCGGTGAGAAACAAAGGGTCACTTTCCCGAGTGACCAAGTGACACGCACATGCACACTGAACCTACACGCTCTGATATCATTTAATTAAACATAAAGAAACACAGGAAGATGGAAATCTATCTTGTTATCTATTCACTGATCAACTAGGCTATATATACATATTACATGAATTAAAGAAAGGAAATAAAAGATAGAATTCCTATGATTATGCTATCAAGAAAATCATTAAGAATTAGCCTACAAATCAGCCTAGGATTATATGCCTATAAATTAGTCTAAGATAAATATAAGATAAGTCAACTGTACATTCAATATAATTTGTACCATTAACGTTCAATAATATTTCTTTTTTGATAAAAAAAAATAGTTGTATTTCTTTTTTCTCTTGCCCATTTTTCTGGACCTTTATTGCTTGGGTGAATTTAACAGTCAGGAAGAGATTATGGCTAGGATTGTATGTTTTAGATAGCCAAGTAGAGAAACTGTTTCTGTATAGCCCCTACTCCAAGTTTTCTATAGATTTTCAGTGAACTGTCATTTAGATCTTTCCTGGTTTTTTTCTCACGAAGAGAACAACTATGTAGCTGCCATGCAAGATGTATGAGAGCATTCCTTCTGTCCTAAATATTCGTTGAACCTCTCTACTTAGTGATATAAGGCATTGAAGTGGATGAAAGCGAAGTTTCCTGTTTGCTAGACTCCATGTGCAGACTCATTCTTTATTCGCGGTGGCCAAAGGAACGGCAAGCTCAAATATTTATGGTATTTTCTGTTTTGCATTAGGCATTGGTAACTACAACTAGGTGATTCTCAGTCGCAGATTTTTTCTTTTTTTCCTTTTCTTTTTGGGGTCTTTTGGGAAGAGGTAGATGCATAGTCACAATTCGCGCTGGCATTTTGCTGATTAATAGGAACCTAAGATGTAGATAGGATTCAAGTTTTGACGGTGAATAGGTATGCTTATTGCTGATATTGGCTGTTGTGATTTGCTTCACTCTTGTTTAGTCACAGATTGAATTGAATAATTGACTGCAAATGTTGATAGTTGTTCTTAAGATTGAATTATGCTACAGGTCTCCGCTACAAAAATTGGTGCTTTTCTGGTGCTTCAAGCTGAAGAATGATATTAAAACATCATCTTCAATTCAAACACATCATCTTCAATTCATCATTCTTATTCTAATATGCTAGCGAATTTTCCCGGTTTGGAGCAGATATTTTGAAAAATGAGCAGGACCTTTCAGTCTCTGAATCTTGAAGTTCGCATCTGGCATTTGTATGAAGTAAATTACTGGGGACCTTCTTCGCATGTAGTAGTAGACAAGTGGTAAATGGATCAACAGTTCATTTAACCAGCAAATAGTCGTTTCACATGGATTATTTCTTATATAATTCTTATTTGATAATCAACAGTTGGCTCGCGATCTTCCTTGAAACCTTTCAATTTTGAAGGGACAATTCTTCAATTTTTTTGGAACGGTAATTCAATTCATCAGATAGCCTGCTGGCTACTGGACGTGTGGGCGCTATCATTCACTATTAAAGAAATATAAGCAGCTGAGAAGATATGAAAAAGTATGCATTTCAATAATATTAAAAAGACATTGGGCACAAATGATAATTATATTTAAAAAGATTGTTTTTTAGGTGTATTTAATGTTTTCTAATCGGGAGCTTCAGCACTGATTTAGAAGATCTTACATTTACTATAGTCAATATTTCAGAAATCAATAATGTAGCTCAAAAAAATTGACTGGTAAAAGATGGACTACAATGCAGCAGGTATGGCCTATGGGGAAAAGGCAAGCGAAAACAATAGGAAACTATAATTGGGAAAAGTTGAAATATAAAGGTATGTTTGGTTTAGGTATTTTTTATTTTTATTTTCACTGAAAATAAAAAATAGACTTGAAAATGTGTTTGGTTGAGTTAACTGAAAATTTTTTCTTGAAAATATTTTTTAAAATATGTTTAAATTTAAAAATACCAAAAAAATATTTTCAGTGTTTCAGAAAATGAAGACTAAAAATGAAAATAGAAAATATATTTATGAACTAAACAAACCCTAAGGATGTAAAATTGTGGAAATACTGCCTTCTTGAACGAAAGATGGCAAAGCATCTTGTCCAAGAAGAAAACTGATACACGTATCTTTTTATCTCTATCATTTTGCCCGTATAATTGAAATCATTCTCATTCATAAATGTATACTATTTACACATTTAATCAGTGGAGATAGTTCTTTTTTTTTTAATACTCAGAAGACTCACAAGGCCTAGCACTAGTAGCCATCCATCTGTACAGGTCAACCGAGCCCAAATCCCTCCTCAGAATGCCCTCTAGCTCCATCGGCGACTCATCCAGAATTTGAACCTTCTAAAAAAGGATTCAAGAAGCAATGCTTCGCCTAGCTCTCTGAAAGAATACTCTCAGCTAGGTTTTCTTTTTTCCTCCGCCACCGTTGACGAGGGTTATTTTTCCCTTCCTTCTCTTATCTCTCTCCTTTTCTCAGTGAGAGTGTCTCTCCTCTTGTAGAAGTTTTCCTCTTTTCTTTGAAGAGTTTTGTTGTTGCTCTGGTTTCCTCTCCCCTCTCCTCAGTGAGCTCTGCTATGCCGATTAATTGTCTTCTATCAAAGGTATGGTAGTCGACGATGGAGGCCAATGGAGCTCTATCCCTGCTTCTCTATGTTGCCGGATTTTCTTCACCCCCTCCGCCGCTAGCGTGGAGCTTTGGATCAAAATTTGCTAGAACAAAATCTAGGATTCCAACACCAGATCCCTCGATTGCAACGAAGTCGCCTCTCTAATGGTCCTCCCTACCGTCACACTCATTCTGTTCATACCCGACGGCGGCTCTGAAGACCTATCTCTAGCAATCCCCATGGGCCTCTGTGTTTTTGTGGATTAGATCCACTGTCTAATAAATAAAAAAAATTTGGTTGGCTTTTAGGCCTTACCAAACCTCTTAGGACTTTGTGTGGATATTTATCAGCTTGTATTTTATTTGAATTGTTAAAAGACTAATCTCACAAATTTAATCCGCTAGATTGTAAGGATATATTGTCTCTTTTAATTCGTTAGATTTAATGTTAAGGGTGTATTATCTCGGTATAATCTCATAGATGTGTTGTATGTATCTAATACTAATTATTAAGTTCATATATCATACTCTCAAAATTTTCAAACTTATAATGTATTAAATGATTCTTAAGTCCGATTCTTAAGTCCTGATATATCTTCTATAATCTCCGACTTGATGTCATTTTTAACAGAATTTATATTCATTTGACCAAAAAAGAAATCTAAACCTTTGAAACTGAGCCGTGCGCCGTTGCCGCTAGCTAATGAGCGGCATCGTTTCCTTCCCTGAAGCTAGAACGCAGACCCACTTCCCGATCGCGAGCGATTCCTGGGCTTGTCCAAAGGTTTCGGCAACGGTTCCCAATTCCTTCACATTCTCTGCTCAAGGGCTCCCCGATCCCCCCTGATTTGCAAGAGGATGCTCCGTCGATGTATACACCTTTCTAAAGTGTCTAATTTTTATTGACCGAAGAAATAATTAATACTTTAATAAATAAATAGAAATATTATACACAGTTAATTTTTATTTAGGTATTATAATAATTATTTATTACCCGATTATATCAATCTGCATATCATAGTGGCTTATAGTATTAAATTGAGCCACTTATTTAGCAAATTAAATGAAGGACTTAATTAAACTTACTTGCATAAATACTCAAATTAAAGGCTTATAGTATTAAATTGAGCCACTTATTTAGCAAATTAAATGAAGGACTTAATTAAACTTACTTGCATAAATACTCAAATTAAATAATTTTTATTTATTTATAAAGGCTGAATTAATTTTTTCGATTAATAAAAATTAGACACGATAACACTTTTCAAAAATACCTGACCCCTACTCAAAATTACCATTTTCAAAATTTTAAATGTATATGTTTATCGTATATGTTAATATAACTGCATTTTTTTCTAATTCTGGTGAAACGGCAACAAAATGGGGACTCCGATCATTGGCTGGTCAAATTCTGTGTTTCGTGGTTCCGGAGTAACCATTTCTTGTTTGTCATCGTTGAAAGGATGCTTCGGTTTCTATGGACTGAACAAATTCAAGAATGAGTAAATGTTAAGGCGCAGCAAAACGTTAGAAACTGATAACAATTCCAAGAGCTTTATGAGATTCACAGCCAGTGTAAACTTTACTTGACCACGGTACACTTAAAATTTTATTATAGTATATAATTATTTCAACTCAAATGAACTAAAAAATGCTTTAAAATACAGATAAAAACATATCACCACTAAAAAGTAACCACCGTTGGCAATGACTTTAGTCTAGTCTTCTAAAATGTCTTAATTTAATTTTCTAGAGTTAAAACCATATTAAACTTCATTTTATATAACCAAACAAAAACAAAAAATCTTTACATTTGCACATCTTTTCCTTCACCACCTTCAGAAAACAAAAACAAGAAAAATGGTTTAATGATTAAAGAGCAATATCTTTAAAAAACCATATAAAACTCCATTTTTTTAAACCAAACAATAACAAAAAAAATCTCTAAATTTACACTTTCTTTTCCTTCACCACCCCAGTCTCCTCTCGTATTCCTCAACATTACAAAGAGATCCACGGAGCACTGTTGCTCATTGAAGGAGAATTTATATGTATATGAATCTAGATTTACAGTGTGGATCGCATTCATCCACTTAATGCTGACAAATCAATAACTCGTTCTTCAATTTCTCAAGTATATTTCACACATACACTACACTACATCGATTCATTACCAACAATTCCAAAATGTCCTTCACCCAGCAATCTGGACTTGTTGCTTAATACATCTTCATCATTCTCACTATGTTAGTTAGTGTCACGTCGATGGACTAATTCACAGCTTTTTAGTTTGTTTTAAGGGTCAAAAGGGTCTACCTGTCGCTCAAGCAGGCAAGCGAAAGATAGATATGTTATAGATATGTTAACTATCCCCAAAATAAATCATTCTAAACAACCAAACCTACCTCCGTAGGCTTTCTGGTAAGATCGGAAGCATGAACCCCTAGATCCAGTAGTGTGCAACAAGAAACAACCGAGCTATTATAGTCAAATGCTACAAATTTACGACGGTTGTAAGTTGTAACTCTCCATAACCAAAGATCTACCAACTGAAACTGACATACAACGTTGTCCCACAAAAGAAGTGAAGGTTATTAGTAGGTTCCGCCTTTCCCTGTCCAGTGTCCACCTCCATGCGAGAGAAGAGAACAGATCTCCAATCTTGGAACTATGTGAGAGTCTGCACTTCAAAAACAGTAGAAAAAGTAGAACACGAAAATAAAATAGAAAGATTATGGGTGCGATATATGTACATGCATATGTTTGAAGAGAGAGCGATGTAGAGCTCCCTTCAATCCAAACAAGGATCTGACTTTAGGGCAATGAAGCTCCTGAGATATGGAAGCCGCAGGACTGCCCCTCATATGTTGAAGATGGGTAGAACTGTGGGATCCATAACTTAGCAGCTCAATCAACCCAGCAAGACCCTCTATTGGACTTCAAGGAGCTCCACTCCGCTTACCCCCTTTCCACCTCATCTATATGATCTATAGATATATGCCTCACTTCACCCAGAACCCTAATCTCAAAACAGAAACTTAAAAAATATACATCCTAAAAACCATATACAGTTAAGAAGCTGATGTACCCAAGAGAGGGTTAAGATCTTCGCTATATATATATATATATATAATCACTCAAAATATAAAAGCAGTCCAGGAAACTAGTACCCTGAACTAGATTCCTAGCCAGATCCAGAAACGGAGTCTGGGTTCAGGGATCCAGAAGCACTGGGAGCCTGAACCTAGTTCCAACGGAGACTTCGGATCAACTCCAGTCTTAAGCCTCCCTTCCCCACCTTCAAAGCCATATCTATCTCTCTGCAAACCCTATCTTATTCGTTTACTTATATAGAACTTGGAAAGCAACCCTTCAGATTTTCACCATCGCACATTAACCTTTTGGGACCTCCCCGTGTCAACTAATTAACTGCCTCTTTTAAAGATAATCAAAATAAGATTAAAAATATATACCGGCAATATTATGATAAAAGAAAAACTATTCTTATATATTATTGTTTTAAAACTATCATCAGCCACAAAATTGTACTATATCTTTTTCTTACACGGGATTATAAAATTACAATTTTGTATTATAACAATGCATCATTTTAGTTAGACATTTTAAAATGAAGAAATTTAATTAAATTTAATAAATTGAAAATATAATAAAAATAATTAATAAGTACTTAAGGTGGTGAGTGGTAGGAATGTTCATAAATTTGTTTTAATTCGATTTTGATTCTCAATTAAATTAAATTGAATTAATGGATTTTATAAAATTATAAATTTATTTGATTTTAATTTTTAAATGTTATAATAATTTTTAATTTTAATAATATATATAAATATAAAAAAATAAATGAACTTAATTAAAATATATATAAATAATTTTATTAATATAAAAATATAATATATTTTTTATATATAAAATTAATTTATTTTGATTGATTTTAATGAAATTAATTAAAATTTATATTTTAAAAATAATTTAAAATTTTTTAATTTTGATCAATTCTTAATTACGCTTTTGAAAGTGTTTATTTTGAAATAAATATTAATATGTGTATTTAAAAAATTTATAAAAATAATTTATGACATATTTATAAATTATTTTTAATTTATTTTTATAAATTTTTTAAAATAATTTATAAAATAAATTAAAAATAATGTATATAAAATTTATCTTGATAATAAAAAATTTATTTATATATAAATATGTATATGATAAGAATTTATTTTATAAAAATTTAAAAACATTGTTTACCAAACATTAATATAGTAACTTTAGTTTGATTTTGATCACGAGTGGGGTGAGATGCAGAGTAGAGTAGAAGCAGGTAGGAGGACAGACTGTTTTCCTGTGCTTTTCTTTTGTTGGCTCTCTTCCTTATCACCATACGGTCTACGCCGTTTGTCTCGGGAAACGGCTTTTATAGGATTCCACCTCGTCTTCTGCATTAGCATTAATAATAATATTATCTTCAAAATTAAACACCACTTTCTCGGGCACTGCATAATTCCCTCAAGTTCATAAAACCAAATTTACTCATTGAGCATCGAAGGCATGCCACGTGTCGCTTAGAAGACTGTGGAAAGACTCGGAGCGCTTGATTAATATAATTATTATAGTGATTTAAGTTAAAGCGTTGGAGTGATCTGTGATGTGACCTCTCACCGCAGGACCGTGGGCCCATGCGCATTATGACTCTTTTTACCTTCTGCTCTGTGCTCTTTTCCACGTAAGGGTTTAAATCCGGTGCGGTCAACTTCAAAATGGATACCGTGTGGAAAGCTCTAGATATCCGGCGTGGCTGGTAAGGATTGGGGCCCACTTAGAATGAATGACTCCTGGTGCAGCATTAACAATACCACGAAATCTAGGTTAGATCTTGCACAGTATTATGGTGTATGCTACGGAATATTAAAATGACGCAGGGGGACACGTGGTGGATTACGGTTCGACGTCTACTATTTCTATTTTCCCTGGTGTGAGCTGTTCCGGGTCCCACTGCATTGTACAAAATTTTGACAATTGACCGGTATGCTATATGTATCCAATCCCTGTTAGTTTTCAAAGAATTGCAAGTTAAGTTTTCTAACATTGACAAATTTAATGTCTGCTTGAAAATTTATTGAGCAAATTTTGGTTTCACAATTAATTTTGAGAAAATTAATTTTGTATAAAAGTAATTTATGTTTAAAAATTATTATCAAAAAATAATTTTAAAAAATAAATTTTGTTTAAATATTAATTAGCAAAAGTATTTTTAAATGTATAATTATTATGAATATCATATTATTTTATTTCATTTATTTTTATTTAATTTTTCTTACATAAAAATTTAATAAAATAAATTCTATTGATATTTTAATAAAATTTTTTAACTATTGATACTAATATTTAACTATTAGGAATCAAATTAGTATTTTATAAGAAAAATTAAATAGTTATTAATTACCTAAAAATAATTTTATTTTTATCGTTAATTCAAATTAATTTCAACAATTAATTATAATACTAATTATTTAATTTTTTTAGTCTTAATCAAGATTTTAAAAATCAGATTGGTTAATTAAAATAAGATTTAATATTCATATGTTAATTAAATAAATCATATCATATAAAAATTATAATTAATAAATAAATCAAATAAAAATTAAAAAAAGATAAGAAGACTGACGCAATACACTTTCGTATCTTTTGATTTATTAATAAGTCAGTCTCTCCTTCTTTTATATCTCGGTTCACTCCTCTCTATCCCTCTCCACTTTCCCAATTCACACACACACACAAAAGCCAAGGGGGTGCTGATGTAGAGAGCCAGGGATGGTGAAGGTGACAGGGATGGCGACAACGACACTCGGTACTCTCCACTGGCAACTCTCTCTCCCCCTCTTTCTCTCTCTCACTCACTCACTCACTCACACACTATCTCTATGCATTTTCTTCCATTCTCCTTCAAGCTTCAAAATTACAGAAGTGTTTTCTAGTGCCCCCTGAGCCGAGGGGTGCTTGTGGGGGGAGGGGGTGTGCAACGATGAAACAAGGGAATGAAAGGCCGCTAGAGGATGATACAAGGGGGTAGCAGAGGAAAGAAAAAATTGCACAATCGCGTTGAATGAAAATTGATTATCAGAAACTTGGATTTGGAGCGTTGAAGATAACCTAGGTTTTGTTGGAAAATCAATTTCATGAAATTTTGTTGCCGTTTAACCAAACATCTGAACATTGTGGGAGAATCGATTTTTTTGCCCAAACATGCGTTGCGTTCCCGCCACTGCCAAACCAAACACACACTTAGGGTTCATATGGACTCTTTTTATCTCCATCAATCAGACATTTTATTTTACCCAACATCTTGCTGGCCAAGCAAAACTTACTTCTTGGTAAGAAGGAATTGAGACATTGTGGTTATTTCGACAAATTAGTTGGGATAAAATATACAAATATTTTTAGTTTGTTATTGAACCTGGTTTGCACAAACACGACGCCACCTCTCCCCTTCTTCTATCCCTCTGCCTCCATGTCCATCTTTGGAGTCCTCACCATGATGCTCGCATGTCGTTCTCTACAAATGCCTCTTCGTGCCCTTCATTTCAAGATTCACACACAACCCATCTAGCATCACCTGCCTTTAGAAAATGGCAGTGGGGTTTGTGATTAACATGGTGACCACCCTAGTCTCGATGTTTGTGGAGATGAAGAGGAAACCAATTGTTGCACAACACCACTTGTTAGATGATCTGAAAGCTACTGTTCCTATTAGTGTGTTC
Organism: Biancaea sappan; assembly: GCA_037074585.1. Classification (NCBI taxonomy): domain Eukaryota; kingdom Viridiplantae; phylum Streptophyta; class Magnoliopsida; order Fabales; family Fabaceae; genus Biancaea; species Biancaea sappan. The sequence goes on along the minus strand of CM073491.1, from coordinate 11,797,576 downwards.
TGGTTGGTGCCTCATTATTGCCTTTATGGGGTGGCTGAAGTTTTAATGTTTATGGGTGTAATTTCAGAGAATTTCTCTTGTCTTATTTCATTCATAGGAAACGGATATATATACATGGGAATCATAAAAACAATCCCTACAATCAAGCTATACAATCAACTAAACAATCCCTATAATAAAGCATATTTACTGACAATATAATAAATCCCTATAATTAAGCTATTATATCTTAACACTCCCCCTCAAGCTGGATCATAGATGTTAATCATGCCCAGCTTGTTACAAATGTAATTAATGCGAGCTCCATTTAAGGCCTTAGTGAAAATATCTCTCAACTGGTCTTCAGTTCTAACATATCCTGGAGTAATGAAATGATCTTCAATCTTTTCACAAATGAAGTGACAATCGATCTCAATATGTTTAGTTCGTTCATGAAACACGGGATTAGAAGCAACGTGAAGAGCAGCTTGGTTGTCACATCATAATGTTGCTGGTAATGGGGTCTCGAAGCCAACTTCTTTCAATAGTTGGTATATCCATACAATTTCACATACTGAGTTTGTCATAGCTCTGTATTCTGATTCTGCAGTTGATCGAGAAACAATATTTTACTTCTTGCTCTTCCATGAAACTAGATTCCCTCCTACAAAGACACAATAACCAGTAGTAGACCTCCTATCATCTTTGCACCATGCATAATCTGCATCAGAATAAACTTCAATCTTAGTGTGTCCATGATACCTATAAAATAATCCACGTCCTGGGGCTCCTTTTAAATAGCAAAGAATTTATTGTAGGAGTGCCCAATGGTTGACAGTCGGGGAGGACATAAAGCGACTGACCACACTAACTGAATACGCAATATCGGGGCAAGTCATGGTCAGATAATTCAATTTTCCCACAAGTCTCCTATACCTTTTAGGATCATGAAATGACTCACTGTCATCCTTTGCAAGTTGTATGTTAGGAGTCATAGGGGTACTTGATGGCTTAGCCCCCATCTTTCCTGTTTCTGTCAATAAGTCAAGAACATACTTTCTTTGGGACAAGAAGACCCCCTTCTTATTTCTCAAAACTTCAACCCCTAAGAAATATTTCAAAGGTCCCAAATCCTTTGTCTGAAACTGTGACTGCAAGAAAGTTATAAGGCCAGAGATACCAGAACTGTCACTCCCAGTTATCACAATATCATCAACGTATACCACAAGAAGAATGATACCATCCTTAGACTGCCTATAAAATACCGTGTGATCAGACTTGTTTTTCTTCATTCCATATTCCAAAACAACTTGGCTAAACTTTCCAAACCATGCACGAGGGCTCTGCTTCAGACCATATAGCTATTTCTGAAGTCGACATACTTTCCCATACTCCCCCTGAGCAACAAACCCAGGTGGTTGCTCCATATAGACCTCTTCTTGAAGAGTACCATGAAGAAAAGCATTTTTAATATCAAACTGGTGTAGTTGCCAGTTATGAGTGGCAGCCAAGGAGATCAACAAATGAACTGAGGTAAGTTTGGCAACTGGAGAAAAAGTATCTGAATAATCAGTACCATAAGTCTAAGCATATCCTTTCGCAACAAGACGAGCCTTCAACCGAGCCACAGACCCATCGGGGTTGACTTTAATTGTGAACACCCATTTGCACCCAATAGCTTTCTTCCCAATAGGTAAATCCATTAATGTCCAAGTATTGTTATAGTCTAGTGCATTTATCTCTTCTATCATAGCATCACGCCACCCAGGATGGGCCAAAGCTTCATAGACAGTCTTAGGAATGGACACAGAGTCAAGGTTGGCCAAAAAAGAGCAAGAGGTAGAGGATAAATGATCATAAGAAACAACTGAGGCAATAGGATAAGTACAAAGACGTTTACCTTTGTGAAGGGCAATAGGGAGGTTCAGAGAAGCGAAATCAGGATCCGACAACGAAACAGAAAGTGGAAGGCATGAATCTGAACCTGTGGATGGCTGAGAAAAAGGAACAGTGTAGATGAGCAGATCATCATCTTCCCTTGGAACATGAGAAGAAGAAGTAGAAAAGAACGGAATGTCTTCTTGGAAGGTAACATCAACAGAAACAAGATAACGCTGAAGAGTATGAGAGAAACACATGTATCCCTTTTGGAGACGAGAATAACCAAGGAAGACACATTTAAGAGACTTAGGATCTAACTTTGTGACCTGGGGTCTGGTGTCCCTGACAAAACAAGTGCTGCCAAAGATACAGAGCTCAATAGGAAACACAGTTATGGATGGGAACAAAACAAAATATGGAATCTCTCCCCCAAGAACAGAAGATGACATGCGGTTAATCAAAAAACAAGTTGTGGAGACAGCATCAGCCCAAAAAGGTTTAGGAACATGCATTTGAAACAAAAGAGCTCGAGCAACTTCAAGTAAATGTCTATTCTTATATTCAGCAACTCCATTTTGGGCAGGTGTGTCAACACACGAGGATTGATGCAAGATACCATGTTGAATCATGTAAGACTGGAAAGTCTCAGAGAGATACTCTTTAGCATTGTCACTCCTCAAGGTTTGAACAGAAATATTAAATCATGTTTTAATTTCAGCATAGAAAGCACAAAAATGTGAAAAAACTTCAGAGCGACTTTTCATTAAATATAACCAGGTAACACGAAGAGTAATCATCAACAAAGGTAACAAAATACTTAAAACCTGCCTTGGCCACAATAGGACAAGGACCCCAAACATCAGAATGAACTAATTCAAAAGGGGACGTAGCCCGTTTATTAACTCGAGACCCTAAGGAAACACGATGGTGTTTGGCAAACTGACAAGACTCACAAGGTAAAGATGATAAATGTCGAAATTGGGGATAGAGCTGCTTGAGAATTGGGAGAGACGGATGACCCATCCGACAGTGCAAATCAAAAGGAGAAAGTGAACTAGAACATGCCAAAGATCTTGGTGTCTTAGTATCAAGAGTGTAGAGGCCGCCAGACTTATGCCCGCTACCAATAATCTGCTTCATCGTAAGATCCTGAAAAATACAATGAGTAGGAAAGAATGAGACACTACAATTTAGGGCACGAGTGAGTTTACTAACAGAAATCATATTAAATGAAAAATTCGGTAAACTCAGCACTGAAGATAGAGATAAAGATGGGGTCAGGTTAATAGTGCCAGAACCAAGGACACGGGGTGTAGAGCCATAAGCTATAGTCACATGAGACAAATGGACATGAGTATCAAAAGTAGAGAAAAGACTAGGATTACCTGTCATGTGGTCTGAAGCACCATAATCTATAACCCAGCTGGACGATGAAGAGATGAGACATGTAGGGAATTTACCTGTATCAGCGAAGGAAGTAGTGGGAGTAGAAGTTTTAAGTGATTCTTGATATTGAGTGAACTTGTCAAAGTCATCAGCAGAAACCATAATAGTCTTATTAGAAGATGAGGCAACATGGGCAGATCGTCCTGTCTGATTCTTGTTGAGAAGTTTCTTACAAGTGCATTTTGTATGCCCCAGCTCATGACAGTAATAGCACTCAACTTCACCAGACTCCTGACTCCGATGTTCTATATTCTTGTTACGATTGTGCGATCCTTCCTGTAAGCCACCTCGAGATCCACCACGACTAACAAGAGCACTGCTATTATTAGTAATGATTTGAGAAGGTTGTGAGTTTTCTGTACGAAGAACTCTAGCAAAAACTTCTTGTAAAGGAGAAATTTCGGATGCTGAGAGAATTTGAGATTTGACTGCTTCGAAATCTGGGTGCAGACCTGTCAAGAAACTCATAACTGCCATTTTCTCTCTTTGAGCTTGCTGAACCTTAATATCATAACTAAAAGGGAGAAGCGTATTTAGTTCTTCATAGGTTTTCTTAAATTCTAAGAAATAAGCAGTAAGAGACTTGTCTTGCTGCTCTCCTCGATAAAATGACTTACATACCTCGTAGATGCGGGATGTGTTTCCTCGTCCAGAATACAAAAAATCAAAAAATTCCATTAATTATTTCACAAATTCACAATGGTTAATCAAACCGAGTACCTCTATGTCAATAGAGTTCCGAATTTGCAAGAATAGTCTCGCATCATCACGCAACCACGCTTTTCGAGTGTCGTCACTAGGGGGATCAGAGATAAGATGATCATCCTTCTCAATGCTCCGTAAATATACGCGAACGGTTTTACTCCAATCTAAATAGTTGGAGCCATTGAGTTTGTGCTCGGTAATCTTCGTCATCACAGGGTCTACCTCAGCCATAACTGTAGTTTTACTGTCTGCCATAGGTGGGAAAAGTACACAGCACACAAACACAACCAAAATAAATGGATTCAGCCTAGAACAGTAAACCAAAGAGAACCAAACCAAACCAGAAAGTCAAACAGCAGGGAAAATGCCGGAAAGGACAGGAAGTAGCCAGAAAATGAACGAAAACGTCGACGAAACAAAACATAGAGGAAGACAACGTTAGCGCGTGGAGGTCACACGCGCTGCCGATGGCTTCCGGACTCTCGGGGTCCGCCGGCCGGTGAAGTCTGAACTTTGTTGGGGGGTGGTGAGAACCAACAACCACCGTACAGGGTTGGGCTCTTCTCACGCACACACAAGCTGTACCGAGAACGCGCAGTAGGCTCTGATACCATGTAATTTCAGAGAATTCTTTTGTCTTATTTCATTCATAGGCAACGAATATATATACATGGGAATCATAAAAATAATCCCTACAATCAAGCTATACAATCCCTACAATCAAGCTATACAATCAACTAAACAATCCCTATAATAAAGCATATTTACTGACAATATAATAAATCCCTATAATTAAGCTACTATATCTTAACAATGGGGTATCTAGAGTTTCTATATGACTAGTCTCCTAAGAGTATGAGAAGCAATGCTTCGGCTCTGTATTGCATAATTATGGCTATTAGGAACTACGTGGTACTCTGCTAGCGTCGTTGGTCCAAGCAATAGGATTCATGCATCGGGTTTAGGTTGTGGGCATTCGTGTTGTTTTTGCTGCGCCTTTTTTTGGTCATTGTCTTCAAGCATTCGTGCGCTATATAACTCACACACACATAGGTTCAGACTCCAATCCCATCCACTTTCAAATACCTATGTCGTTGTGCTATGCTTTCTCTCTCCACGGTGCTCTACTTCTCTCTCCACTATGCTTTGCTTCTCTCTATGTCGTGCTCTGCTTCTCTCTTTGTTGTACTCTATTTTTGTGTTCCTCATCCTCTACTCTCGGTCTCTCTCTCTCACCTTTCGAATGTGCTCTGTTTTCTCTCTCTGCCATGGTTGTATTATGTTTTTGGTAACTCTTTCTTGGTTTCTCCCTTTCTCTCGAACACCCCTGTTTTCAACTGCATGAAATAGGGACGCTTTTGTGTAGTGAGGTTTGTGTTAATAGTGCTTCCAAAATCTTCTCTAATAGTTTAAATGCTTTGACTTAGTCAAAATTGTATTATTTCTTTATTAGTTTAAAGTTTTTTTATCCTTTCCAGTAGATTAGGATGTGGGCCATGATTCCACTAAGTGTGTGTTTGGAAATTCGTTGAGTAAACCTAGGTTTGAGTAAAATTGATTTTCAGAATTGATTTTAAGTAGAATTGATTTTGGATGAACGTGATTTATGTTTGGAAACTGTTATCAGAAAAGTGATTTTGGAAAATGAATTTCGTTTGGATATTGGATAGCAGAAATACTTTTGAATGTGTAATTACCAAAAAGGGTAAAAATTTTATATTGTTTTATTTCATTTGACTATTGACACTAAAATATTAAAATTTATGAATTTTGTAATAAAATGAATTTATTTATCTCCAAATTAGTTTTAACTATTTTTTAATAATTATTTAAAGATCACTCTTTGAGTTAATCAAAATAAAATCATCAAACTTATATAAAAATAATTCAAGTAAGCAATTAAATTAAAATTTAAATAGAAGTACATGGTCTCAATAAATTACAGATAATTGTCATTTACTTTACATATGCTCCACAAGTTGATCACGAATAGTGTCTCGAAGATAATCCATTTCTGATGAAGATGCTAGGTTTAGGGTTTGCAAGGAATCTGAATCATCATTGTTAGCATGCTCTTCTCCTAGCAGTTCTTCTTCTTCTGAACGAGTGAATTTAATATCTGTATTAGTTTGCTCACTTGTTCTACATGGCTGTTTACATAAATAAGTGGTTGCATATTGACTAATTAGCAAAGTTGTAGCCACATATTCTTTCATATCATTGTCGTCGACGAGATAACTTGCTACTTCATTCATGTTAATTTCATGATCATCCATTTACACCTATTAAAAGACAACACCAATAGACAACATGAAAATCAACATTCATAGAAAATGATATCCAACAACATAATTTGAATGGATATACAACATGTAAAGACAACAATAGAACTACTAATGAAATACAACATGTTTCTCCATACAACATAAAAAAGACAATAATACAACTACTTTCCACCCCCTTTTGGTAAGACTAGTTCCATTACGTTCTCCTTTAAACAATTGTTCTAGGCAAGCTCGAATAAAATATTCAGTTGTTTTTGCGTCCCAATTAGCTTTTGCCTTATCACTTGGAGTTGAATCTACAATGACTTGCTTGTTTCGGGAACTCATGTCTAGCAATTATATACAAGCATAAGAGTCAACTCATTTCTAATAGCTATTAAAGGTAAAGTTAAACAGATGTGTATTAGTAATAAAAAAATAAACCATCTTCAAAATTTAATAAAACTTTGAACTTAAATATTTAACTTAATATATATATATATATAAAACTCTTTTTTTATATTTCTCTTTTTAAGTTATATATATATATATATTAAAAATATAATTTTAATTTTAATTATAAAAAATAAAACATCTTCAAAATTTAATAAAACTTTGAACTTAAATATTTAACTTAATATATATATATTAAGTTAAATATTTAACTTTATATATATATTAAGTTAAATATTTAAGTTCAAAGTTTTATTAAATTTTGAAGATGTTTTATTTTTTATAATTAAAATTAAAATTATATTTTTAATATATATATATATATATATATATAACTTAAAAAGAGAAATATAAAAAAAAGAGAATAAGGCAATCCACAAATTTACAAAAAAAAAAAGTTAAATAAGCAGTCCACAAATTTACAAAAAAAAATAATAAGGCAACCAAAAAAATGAATGAATACGCAGAATGAAAAACCGTTGAAGATCATCGTCTTCATCCTATGTCGGGTCACGCATGACCCGACACAGTACCATGTGGAAACCCGACTTGCAGGCACGGTTCCGGCGAGCAGGATGAGTCGGAGTGCTGCGACTAGCCGTTCCCGACGCCGACTGAGTTGCTCCGACACCGAACAAGGACCAATACAGCAATAAAACAATACACCACTTCATAACATACATAACAGAGGATAGCCATTGTTGCAGAGGCTTACCGGTGATTTGAAGGACAATAACAGAAGGCGTGAACAACAGACTGATGGAGGAGATCAAGGCTGATCCACTGCAGGCAGATGACCAAAGCAAGGGAAAAGCAGCAATTTACAGTCAAAAATTTGAAATATAAGAAAAACAGGGAGAGGCTTTCCAGGGGTATTTGAGTCTGCTGAATATTAATTGCTTCCAACCATAATCGATTCAGGACAGAAGCTACACCATAATGATTTGCCTTAAACGCGATTCTACATGAAGAAGCAATTATGGAGAAGCCCACCGACGCAGAACCAAACCATTCCATTTCTGTGCAAAAGTGGGTCTACCTCCACCAACGTGCGTTAAATGCTCACTGTCGCTGATCCAAACACACGCTAAGTCATGTTAGTTGCTACTTTATAGCTTGAGTCAGTTCACGTGTAAGTCTATATAATGGGCACTTTGTTTTATGCAATTTTAATTAAAAAGTGAATTCTTTATTTAGAACTTTAGCCTCTGTTTTGTCTGTTTGCTTCCAATAAATTTTGGTATCAAAGCCCAAATCTTCCCACTCTTCTTCAATGTCCAATCATCCTTTCAACACCCATAATTATAGGCATTCGGCGATGGTAGGCAACGCAGCAAGTACCATGACTTCAACGTCTCAACCTCTTATTCCCATCTTCAAAGGCACCAATTATCATTTTTGGAGCCTTAAAATACAGACCATGTTCAAGTCTCAAGAGCTGTGGGACTTGGTGGATAAGGGATTTGAAGACTCCAAGACCAACGACCCCGATCAACGGTTGCGAGAGAATCGTAAAAAGGATGCAAAGGCCCTGTTTCTCATTCAGCAAGCAGTTGATGATGAGAACTTTTCTCGTATTGACAAGTACCTCCACTCAAGCAAGGGAGATTTTGAAACAAGAATATTTGGGCGACAAAAAGGTGATTATGGTAAAACTTTAAACCCTTCGCCATGATTTTGAAACTTTGGCTATGAAAGAAAAAGAGTCTGTCCAAGAATTTTTCTCTAGGATGTCTGGGATTGTTAATCATATGGAAATATATGTGAAAAAATCAATAATGAAACTGTTGTGAGCAATATTTTGAGGAGTTTGACTCCCAGATTTGATCATATTGTTGCTGCAATTGAAGAGTCAAAGGATTTATCTATTTATTCCTTTGATGAATTAATGAGTTCTCTGTTAGCCCATGAAGCACGACTGTGCAGATTTCATGAAAAAGGTAGAGGAGAAAGCTTTTCAAGCAAAGGGAGAGTCTACTTCCTAAACAAAGTCAAAACATTCAGGAGGAAAAGGACGTGGCAGAGGTGGCTTTCGTGGCAGAGGAGGCCGTGGTGGAAGAGGCAAAGGTCAGTCTAGTGATCAACATCATTATAAAAAGCACCATTCAATGTCGATATTGCAAGAAAACGGGTCATAAAGTAGCTGATTGTTGGGCTAAGCAAAGAGATGAACAGAATCAAACAAAATTCACAGAAAAATCCGAAGAGGAGGGTAGGCTATTTATGGCTCATTCTCTTATTGATGATTCTAATTCTTGTCATAGTGTTTGGTTTGTAGACAATGGGTGCTCAAACCACATGTCTGGCAGTAAGTTGCAGTTCAAAGAACTTGATGAATTACAAAAAGGTGTGATTCGCCGTGGAGATGACAAATAGATGCAAGTAGAAGGGAAAGGTACAATTGCCATTAAAACTTCACATGGTAATGTTAAACTTCTCCATGATGTGTAGTACGTTCCTAAACTTGCACACAATCTATTAAGTGTTGGGCAATTAATGGATACTGGATATTCAATATTTTTTTACGATAATTGTTGTATTATTCATGATTAAAAATCTGGTCAGTTAATTGCTTGCATTCCTATGACAAAGAATAAAATGTTTTCGCTAAATGTCTCTGATATAAAACAGTATGCTATGATTATTGAAAAGAGTAATGCAGAATTATGGCGTTTACGTTATAGGCATTTGAATGTAAATGGGTTGAAACTAGAGAAAAATATGGTTGTTGGGTTGCCAAAAATCAATGCTCTTAATTTTTGTGAAGGGTGTATTTATAGATAGCAAACTAAAAATTCTTTTCCAGTAAACAAGTCTTGGAGAGCCTCTACATGTCTTGAATTAGTGCATACTGATGTCTATAGCCCAATGAGTGTTGAATCTTTTGGTGGGAGTAAATATTTTCTTCTATTTATTGATGACTATAGCCACATGTGTTAGGTATACTTCATGCAATACAAATCAGAAACTTTTGAAAGTTTCAAGAAGTTTAAGGCACTTGTGGAAAAACAAAGCAGTTGCAACATTAAAACTCTTAGTTCGGATAGAGGTGGTGAATTTATCTCTAATGAATTTGCTGTTTTTTGTGAGGGGAATGATATAAGTAGGGAATTTACAGCACCACGCACACTAGAGCAAAATGGTGTGGCTGAACGAAAGAATCACACAATGGTTGAAATGGCTCGAAGCATGATGACTGCAAGTAGCCTTCCTAAGTATTTTTGGGCAGAAGGTGTAGCTACAGCAATTTACTTATTGAATATTTCACCTACAAAGGCAGTACTGAACTGCACACTATATAAAGCTTGGAAAGGTAGAAAGCCACGGTTAAGCCACTTAAAAATTTTGGGTTGTATAGCCTATGTTTTAGATAAATCTCCCTCTTGCCAAAAACTTGATAAAAAATTAGAAAAGTGTGTTTTTATTGGCTATAGTCCCCAATCTAAAGCATACATGCTTTATAACCCGGTTAGTGGCAAAATGATTATAAGCATGGATGTAAAGTTCAGTGAAGGAGAATTTTGGGCCTAGAACAGCAGTGAACCAGCATCTGCAACATCTAAAATTTTAGACTTTGATCTTGAATTTTCTGCCCCAGAACATGTAGCAGTTAATAGCCCAAATAGTTAGTCTCATGGCAGCCTTTCATCATCAAGTCATTTATCTCCAACTACAGCTTCACCTACATCAGCAAGTTCACCATCTTCAAGCTCTTCTGAAACTCCTCCAAGGAAATTTCAATCTCTACAAGAGATATATGCTTCATGTAATTTTGCTTTGTATGCTTCTGACCCCATTTTTTATGAAGACGCTGTAGCCAATCAGATTTGGATAGATGCAATGAAAGCAGAAATGACGGCTATTGAAAGGAATCAAACTTAGGAGTTGGTTGATCTACCGAAAGGGAAGAACGTAATTGGACTCAAGTGGGTATATCGTACAAAGTATCATGCTGATGGCACTATTCAAAAGCACAAAGCTCTTTTGGTTGCAAAAGGATACTCACAGCAGCAAGGTATTGATTTTGGAGAAACTTTTTCTCCTATAACTCGTTTTGAAATGGTGAGAACCTTTTTAGCCTTAGCTGCACAATTTCAATGGCTTGTTTATCAGTTTAATGTCAAATCTGCCTTCTTGAATGGTGAAATAGAAGAAGAGGTGTATGTTTCTCAACCTGAACGTTTTATTAATGATGATGGCAGCAAGGTTTACAGGTTGAAGAAGGCTTTATATGGCCTTAAACGAGCTCCACGAGCTTGGTACTACAAAATTGATTCTTATTTTCAAGAAACTGGATTTGAAAGAAGTAAAAATGAGCCAACTCTTTACATTAAGAAGAGAGGTAAATCTAATTTGCTTGTGATGTGTTTTTATGTTGATGACATAATTTATATGGGGTCTTGTGAGTCTCTTGTTAGGGAATTTAAAACTTGCATCATGAAAAAGTTTGAAATGTCAGATTTGGGCTTGCTACATTATTTTCTTGGGCTTGAGATAAACTAAAGTGAAGATGGAATTTTTATTTCTCAACAAAAATATGCCATTGATCTATTGAAAAAGTTTAATATGTTGAATTGTAATCAAGCTGAATCTCCCATGAATGTGAATGAGAAGCTTGTTATTGATGATGGTACTGGTATGGCAGATGCAACCATCTATAGAAGAATTGTTGGAAGTTGAAATTATTTAACTCAATCAAGGCCTGACCTTGTATTTTCAATTAGCATGATTTCAAGGTTTATGCATAAACCAAGTAAGCACCATATGGGAGCAGCAAAGAGGATACTATGATATGTTACTGGAACCAAAAATTTTGGAATTTGGTACTCAAAAACATCAAATTTCAAATTATTAGGCTTTATTGATAATGATTGGGCAGGTGATTTAAATGATAGGAAAAGCACTTCAGGATATGTCTTTTCTTTAGGCTCAGGTGCTATTGCATGGAGTTCAAATAAGCAGGAAACAATTGCTTTGTCATCTTCAGAAGCTGAGTATGTAGCTGCAAATGCATCAGCTTGTCAAGCAATGTGGATGAGAAGATTACTAACTGATTTTCAACATGAAGAAGTTGGTGCAACTGAACTTTTTTATGACAACAAGGCAACAATAGCTATGATAAAGAACCCAGCTTTTCATAGCAGAACAAAGCATATTGACATTCGTCACCATTTCATCAGAGATCTTATGGCAGAAAGGATAATCACTTTGAATCATTGTGGAACAAATGAGCAAGTAGTAGATATACTTATAAAGTCATTACCACGGGCAAATCTTGAGTATTTCAGATTGCAAATAGGAGTAACAGATTTCGAAGCAAGGGGGAGTGTTAATAGTGCTTATAAAATCTTCTCTAACAGTTTAAATGCTTTGACTTAGTCAAAATTGTATTATTTCTTTATTAGTTAGATTAGGATGTGGGCCATGATTTCCACTAAGTCATGTTAGTTGCTACTTTGTAGCTTGAGTCAATTCACGTGTAAGCCTATATAATGGGCTTGTTATTGTGTTTTATGCAATTTTAATTAAAAAGTGAATTCTTTATTCAGAACTTTAGCCTCTGTTTTGTCTTTTTGTTTCCAACAGTTTGAAGGTGAGAATGGTGTAATGGAGTGTGGATGATGGGCGAGACCAAGAAAGTGCAATTAATGGAGAGAGGCTTGTTTTTTTTTTGTCCTCACCTCTCAAATTTTTCTTCCTCTTTCTCAGCTCACTTGCAGAATTTTGGGAAGAAGAAAGGGAAGTTTACACTGTTATGATTTGGACTAATACTGTCAATATAGACTAAAGTATGCAAGTCTGGTTTGACCTACTTGCATTTAGGGCGGGGTCTGAACATGCAAAATTATAGTTGTTTTAAAATGGATCTAAACGGTCTAACTCATTTGCACGTGGACCCTGCAGCCTGATCTCCCCTTTTTTTAATGTATAGTTATATTTTTTATTTAAATAACAAATGACTAATAAATAGATGGTTAATTGCTTTGTTCAAAATTTTTAAAAAATTGTTACAATTTAAGATAAGGATGAAGAATAGTAAGTATGATTTTTTTTTCAAAATATACACATCTATTATTTTTGAATTCACATTAAAAAGACTTCAAAAATATAATAAATGGAGACCTGAATGTATATATAGACTCGGTTTGGTTTATGTCTAAAATCGAATCGACCTATTCGATTTATCAAAAAATTAGACCTATTCGATTTTAATTTATGGGCGATTTGGTTCGATTTTGGATAGTTTGATTCGATTTTAGTTGGACAGTTTTGTTTGATTTTGAACAATTTTGTTTTACAATAATTTATGGTTTTTAATTTAAATGATATATATATATATAAAGACCAAATTAATTAAAAAGAAAGAGACCAAGTTAATTATAAAATATATACAAATTATTTTATTGCATAAAAATATATAAATATAAAATTATATGTATACAAAATATAATTTTTTTTTATATATAAAGTTGGTTTAGTTCGGTAAGTTTTCAACTGAACCAAACCAAATCAAACCAAATTGACAACCGAATCGAACTAATTAAAATTTATATTTTAAAATTGATTTATACATCATTTTTTCAGTTTTGGTCAATTTTTAGTCGGTTTGGTTCAGCTTGATCGATTTGGTTCGATTTTAAATACTCATACAAGATGTTATTGTTTCTAATAGAGAAATGAGAATAAATATCTTGTTTGTCAATGACATTTTCAATAAATAAAGTATTATGTATTCATGAGTCCTATCTCTATACCTTGCATGGATGGAACATTCGAGTGAGCGCCAAAATTTTCATTTCTGCCCAATCTAAAATATTCTCTTACCTTACCTAGATTTGATATTCGAGTCATGGGAGTTTTGTTTTAAATTATATTAAATTTAATTTGAATGTAAAATCTTGAAATTTTGATATTCATAAATTGCCATATCATAATATAATCAACCATAAAAAAAATTAAAAAACTTTCAACTCCCTAGCAAATGACAAATTAAAAAAGGATTTTCATACTATAATAATTAAAGTTAGTGATTAAAATTTAAACTCAACCTAAATAAATTTTTTAGCCTAGCTTGTAGGCTCAGTCGCAAGCAGGTTTCAGTGCAGTGTAAAGGGCAAGGCAACGAAGGCAGTTACCTTGCTCCCCGTAAATTTGCATTAGGCCCCTAATTACTAATTGGCAATCAGTTTTTGCTTTAATGCCTAACAGTTTGGAAAAAAAATGTATATAGGTAATAGGAATCATCATACCAATTAGCTTCTGCTTTAATGCCCAACGGTTTGAAAAGAAACGCATAGGTAATAGGAATCATAAGTAGAAGTCTATCTCATTAAGTTATAATACAAGCTTTATTGTTTTTACAATTTATAGAATTTTTTTACTCCTTCAACTATGAAACAATTTTTGGTTTTTTATATGAATCTAAAAAATTTAAAATGATGAGGATAAATTACAAAAAATTGTATTAACCTTGAAAATTTTTTAAAATTTAGTGAACATTCTGATATTGATGATTTTGATTTATTTTTAAAATTAAAAGTTTTGAGAAAAGTGCTAACAAAGGACATTTATACTCAAAAGAAATATTAAGTTATATCAAAAGATTAGATTCTTTTCCAAATATATCCATTGCTTATAAAATATTATTAACAATACCTGTAATAGTTGTTACTGCTGAAAGAAGTTTTTTAAAATTAAAATTGTTTAAATTTTATCTTAGATCAACAATGTTACAAAATAAATTGAATGGGTTAGCAATATTATCTATTGAGAGTGAAATACCAGAATTACTTGATTATAAAATTTTGATAAATAATTTCACAATTAAAAAGTCCTGAAAAATAATATTAAGATTATTTATTTAAATTATATTAAGTTCTTCTAAAAGTTTTGACTAAGGCCCCAAATTCTCTAGGCACGACCTTGGCGGGTTTAGGCATTAGAAATCATACCCATTTAAGACAAGCTCGTCATAAGTCGAGTCGAGCTAGATTGTTTTGACTGTGTTTATTATGAGTACATATTTGAAAGGACCTTCTCTTGCTATATGGTGGGATGCAATTAAAGTTTATTTTGTTAACAATTATTGTTTACTTGTTGGAATTCACACATAACTACGCACAAAGCAACCACATCTCCGTCCTCGCATTGAATAGAATGAAGCTCTTCCTTCTTCAATGGCATCACCTTCTGACTCTATAAATTTGAATTCACTGAAGAATTCAAATCCCCCATCTCCGACAACTCTATGATTCCTATCTCTTCTTACTGTTCTCCATGGAAGAAGAAAATTGAAGCTGAGCTAGTGAGTTTTTTCCTTTGCCAATGAGTTTCTTCTTGGAATTCATATCCTATTGGGGACCTGCCACCCAGTTCACACAACCACTTCGTTGTAGTTACTCGCGGAGGTGGAGAGGACCATATCTTGCCGCCGAGAAAGAGATGGAGAGATAATGCCTAGAATGAAAAGGTTAGACTGGAAAGGGATGTCAAGAGTAGGAGCATCAACGCCTTGCCACTGTTGCTAAAGTCCACCATTATAAAAACAATGATGATTATAGGTAAAATTTCATATGCAATTCATATATGTAGAGAGGAAAGATAGAGATGCAAGGGGAGAAGAGAGGCATGCATGTTGGAGAGAGAGAGAGAGAGAGGAGAGACGCGTAGGGAGAGGAAAGATGGGGGAAGAGGGACAAGAGAGAGAATAGCAAGAAAGATAAAATTGTTAGGGGTAAAACTGTAATTAAATAGGTACATTTCATGTGTCAAAGTTAGATATGCCAAAACAAACCAAACTCTATAAGTCGACTTGTTGGCTTGCAAAAAATAATTAGGGCAGGGCTAGAGTATTTTTCGCCTATTTTAAAAACGACTTGGTTCAACTCTAAATATGTGAGGGTTAAATGGATGCAGATTCCCTACAGCGCATAGGATTCTTGCACACTATTAGCTACAGTTTTAGCGCACATGTGTAGCAAATTCGAATCCGGGTTAAAGTGCTAGTCTGACTCGACCTACTTTTATTCTTTTATTTTTACTTTAATTTTGATATTTTGGACGAAAACAAAACTAGCTTTAATTTGAATAATTAAATATGTATTATTTTATGTAACAAAAAAAGATGCATTATTTTAGCCATGTAATGTGTTGACTTTTGATACCAAATTGCATTTTTAATTATACTTATTTCAATTTTTAAATATTTGATAAGTTTTTTGGTAAATAAATATTTGATAAGTTAGTTACTTATTATATATATATGGTATTATTTAGTCATAATAAATAATACATTTTAAAAAAAATATATATTTTTTAAATATGACTTGGCTTTGCCCCGGCCTTAGGCCCTAATATGGTCGGGCCGAGCCCATATTTTAAAATGGATCGGGGTTAAATATGTTTTGACATGTGCTTTGTGAACGTCTTTGTTACTGTTTTTTAATCAATTTATTTGATGGTGTTAACAAGGGAGTTGTTTGGTATCTAGGAAATAGTAGGAATGAAAAAGAAATAGGAAAATTGAAAGGAAAAGAAAATTGAAGAGGGAGAAGAGAATTAAAAAAAAGTTTGGTATGAGATAGAAAATATAGTAGGAATGAAATATTTTGTGTATTTGGTATGTATATGTTACGACCCGTTTTCTAGGCACATGACCGACACAATGATGAATATCTCATCAGTGTAAGCCTTTCAATAAATTATACCCACGAGTTAAATTATTTAGTTGTTATCTCTATGTTATCAAAATAACCATTCTTTAATAAATACGAAGAAAATATATCAGATTTTCTTATTTGAAAATCATAGAGATGATTTGCATATAATAATAAATCCTTAATATAGAATACATTATTATACTGAAATACAAGCCAAATGCCGATGTCACAACTCGTTTTTGTAGGCATATGACCGGCACAATGATGAATATCTCATCACTGTAAACTTTTCGATAAATTCTATCCATGAGTTAAATTATTTAGTTATTATCTCTATGTTATTAAAATAACCATTCCTTAATAGATACGAAGAAAATATATCAAATTTTCTTATTTGAAAATCATAGAAATGATTTGCGTATAATAACAGATCCTCAATATAAAATACATTATCATACTGAAATACAATTCAAATACCAAACTCCTGACCTAGATGTGCTAGACAATTACAGATCAACATACTCTACAACAAAAGAGGGGCCTACCCGACAGTGGGAAGGTTCAAAATGATCTATTTCTTTAGCAGATATTATTCACCGGCAACCTGATCTGAACAAAAAGATTTTACAAAGCTGTTGAGGAGCTCCCCAAGGTGAATAATTTGGCCTTATAAAGCCTTTGTCTAGTAGGTCCTATAACTGAGCCTTTAGCTCTTTTAGTTCTGTTGGCGCCATCCTATAAAGGGGGGATGAAGATTGGGCGAGTCTCTGGAGCTAACTCTATCTGGAACTCAATCTCTCGATCTAGGGGTACACTTGGTAGATTATTCGGGAAGACGTCTACAAACTCCTGGAATATTGGAGCATCCTCTATTTTCAGTTCTTCTTTCTTGATATCCTTAACAAATGCCAAGTATCTTTGATAGCCCTTTTGTAATAAACGTCGAGCACACATTAAGGATATAAGATTTTCAGGAATCTCACTCCATTCACCATGAAATACGAAGGAGGGTTCCCTTGGAATATTGAACTTAACTATCTTATTATAGCAATCTAGAGTAGCATGACAAGATGCCAACCAATCCATGCCTAAGATGACATCGAAGTCTGTCATATCCAACAGCATTAGGTCTGCCGTTGTATTTATTTCTTCGACTCTCACCTTGCAAGCCCGATAGCCTCGTTCTATTAGTAGAGTACCTCCGATAGGCGTAGTTACTAAGAATGGACATTCTAATCTAACAACTTTTTGCGTAAAATTCTTAGCAAAGAATGGTGACTCATAGAAATGCGTAGAGCCAGAGTCAAACAAAACATGTGCAAAGTTTGATTCAATCAGAAGGGTACCTGCTACCACCGTATTAGATGCCTGAGCATTCTAACGGGTTAAGGCAAATACTCGAGAGGTCCCTCGATCTGCTGAAGCTTGACCTCAACCACCTTGTCCTCTGCCAGCACCTCTTCCGATTCTGTTGCTTCCTACAGTTACAGGGGCTCCGTTGGCAACAGTGGCCTCTGATTGATTAGGACGTACTGATCCTTGGCCAGATCTCGTGTAGAGTTGGGGGCAATCTCTTTTGAAGTGGCCTTGTTGACCACATTGGAAACAGACCTTAGTGTTATTGTTGGCAAGACAAGCTCCGAATTGGTTTCTTTCACATTTAGGGCACTAGGGCCTTTGTTGACCCCTTGTACCACTTTGTTGATGCTGTGGTGCACTAATGGTAGGGGCTACATGTCCAGTGGTTTTAGTGGGTGCAGAACTCCCTTCGTGGTCGCGTAATTTCTTATCTTGTTTCCTTTTTCTTTTGTTATTCCTTTTTTCATTATGCATGTCTCTTTCTTCCATCATACGGGCGATGTCGACAGCCTCTGTGTATGATGAAAAGTCTCGTATCTTTGATCCCACCTTATTAAATAGGGACTCTCGAAAGCCTTTAATAAACCGTCGAATACTTTCTTTCTTACTTAGGACCATGTGAGTAGCATATTCATACAACTCTACAAACAGATTGTCATATTCATCGACGGTTCGTGCTCCTTGCCGGAGTGTCTCAAACTCATTCATCTTTGCTTCTCGTATGCTCTCCGGGATAAATTGTTCTCAAAAAATTCTTTTAAAGTTATTCCATTTGAGGGGTGGGGCATTTCTGACCGTGCCCTTCTTCTATGTTCGCCACCAGCGGTCTACCTTACCTCTTAATTGAAAGGTGACAAGGGTTACTCTTCGAGGTTCAAGGCACTTCAATGTGTCAAGGATTTTCTCATAGTCATCTAAAAAGTGTTGTGGGTCTTCATTAACATCTCCTACAAAGGTTAATGATTCAGTTTCATAAATTTTGAGATCTTGATCTCTATCCTTACCACATCTTGAGGAGGGGGTGAGGGTGGCATTGAGTCTGTCTCTTACACTCTTACAGCATGTACTGATGTCTGTGAGCCATCTTCAGATGACTGTCCCATTAGGAGTTCCTTCAGCCCATTAACCTCATTCTGTGTTGCGGCTAAAGCTTGCATTACCACAACTACGTCGATTTATGGTGGTACTCCACCTCCTTTTCCAGGGTTTTCAGTGGGTATCTCTCTGTTTTGTGCATAGTTATTTCCTGCACGGTTAGGTGTCTCTAACCTTGCATCTACTGACTGAGCAACTGGAGGGATCAAGGCCCTGCCAGATCTTGTACGGATTTCGGAAGCATTTGATTTTCCTCGTGCCATCTAAACTTATTCTATAATTAAAAATAATATGTATCGTCACTATTATGCTTCAAGGGAAAAACACGAAAGAAAAATGATTTTAAACTCTATAGGGCTTTTGGTGGATTTTCGTCATATGGTCGTGCTGCAGTCACGACAATAGGGGAGGGCCCACTAAAAACACTTTGCTCTGTAATCACTTGAAGACCTAACAACATTTGCTCTGATACTAACTTTGTCACGACCCGTTTTCTATGCACATGACCGGCACAATGATGAATATCCCATCACTATAAGCCTTTCGATAAATTCTATCCACGAGTTAAATTATTTAGTTGTTATCTCTATGTTATCAAAATAACCATTCCTTAATAAATATGAAGAAAATATATTAGATTTTCTTATTTGAAAATCATACAGATGATTTGCATATAATAATAGATTCTCAATATAAAATACATTATTATACTGAAACACAAGCCAAATGCCAAACCCCTGATTTAGATGTCCTAGACGATTACAGAGCAACATAATCTATAACAAAAGATGCGCCTACCCGACAGCGGGAAGGTCCAAAGTGATCTACTCTTCTAGCGGATATTCTTCACCGGCAACCTGATCTAAACAAAAAGATTTCATAGAAAGTATGAGATTTAAAACTCAGTGAGCGAATCGGCCTCGAGCTAATAAAATTCAAATACATCACCAGTCATGCAAGTATATCCGAAGGCTTAAACTTAACCAATAGATATAGTTAGAAAATACATACTAGAAGATAAAAATTCATCCAATTCAACAAACGTTACTAGTACTCATCAATGGCA
This sequence comes from Biancaea sappan, assembly GCA_037074585.1. Lineage (NCBI taxonomy): Eukaryota > Viridiplantae > Streptophyta > Magnoliopsida > Fabales > Fabaceae > Biancaea > Biancaea sappan. The sequence goes on along the minus strand of CM073491.1, from coordinate 11,777,669 downwards.
ATATATCCCGGGGAGTGCACATGGGCCAGCTCACCAAATTTTGTATATTTCTGCCATGACGTACAACCTCATCCTCTTAACTAGGGCGCCTCACGGATCTATTACCGACCCGGGCTATATCCCTACTGAGGAATTGTTGTCTCCACACTCGTTGGTCAAGACACATTTTAAATCGAGTTTTCTGCCTTGCCGTGAGATGAGGTACTGTCCCGCTCAATCACAATCAATAGTACAATGTTTCATATCATAATCAGAAGTATAGTATAATATTTATTCATATAACAGGTATAGTATATAACTATGTTATAGGTTTATATACCACAAATCAATATAACAATTAAACTATTTTTGAAAAGATTCAAACTTCACATTATCATGAAATATTTGTTTCGTCTTATCCATACTTGTGGATTAATTATCTCCCTAGATTTACCACTTTGAATCTAGTTTACCCTTATGAATTTTGAGAGTATCAAACGACATACTTTTCATCACCAGTAATGCTCAAACCCTATTAAAACGGGGTCGTTCCATTCACCTGGATTCTGTATGAGTATCACTTCTTTAAGTTGTTACGGACAAGAGTACACAGGTGAATTTTAGTGTGCCACTACAGAGATTTTCATGAAAGATTTGAAAACACTAGTTAGGATTGTTTTCGTATAGGTACTGTTCATACATACGGTTACTATTCATATATATGGTTACTATTCATACATACAGTACTATTCATATATACGGATGCTGTTCATACCAAAAATAAAGAATACAATCTGTAAAAGAGTACACCAGATAAGTTCCCAAGAAAGAGTGAAGGGTCGCAATAGACACACTTAAAAATCAGGTCTTTTTTTAGCCAGAACTTTTCTAGACATGTATTATTCACAGTTTACATTCTATTTTTTGTAATCAGAGAATCAAAATAATATGTAGGCAGCTAAGGATAGTTTTTTTGATGTGGAAGATTAGCCAAAGCCGCAACCACAGAGCATACTTAAGAAAATAACTTCTAAAATTTGAAAGACATATAAAGGGTATAGTATCCTTCCCTAAGCTAAAAAGGAAAGACCCAAAATCTTAGAGGCCTAGCATCGGAACAAAAGAAACTTAAGGAGAGAAAAAGAAAAGCTGAATGTGCGAGTTTAGAAGTGAAATGGAAGGGTCTATTTATAGGAAAAGTCAAGTGTACTATTTGACACCATACGCTAATAAAATATTCAATTTACTATTTATAAAAATGACACTTCTAATAATTCAATTTACTGTGCACTTTAATAATTTAACTTACTGTGCAAAACGCGGCTTGAATTATTGGTTACTATTAGAAACTTAAATGAAAAACTATCCTTTCACCTTAAACTTTTAAGTTTTTTGTCAATTCAGTCCTTTCACTTTAGTCCCTGAGGGTATTTTCACACATAAAACGTCATTTTCTCCTACGAACTTCTTTCTAGTTTTTTCTTATGATCAAACCACATCTAGTACTTGACATTTCAATTGTATAAGTGAACAATACCGTATATGTAAATAGTATTATACAGGTGAATAGTGTCGTATATTGAAATAGTAACCATAGTTCGAAAACACATATTTATATTTTATTTTTCATGGGTATTACAGTATATTTTAAGAGGAAAGAAAAAGAAAAATTAGAATGAAATGACTAAATTACTCCTATCTTATTTGCCCTAATTTTGATTCAGAAAACCCCAATCTTCTATTATGTTGCATTCTCCCACTCACCCAGTGAAGCTCACGTCGATCTCCCAGTCACCTAAGCTCCAGTGAGAACTACGCTGGCTTGAACACCGAGCTCCCTCTTGTTGACCCTAAGGCTTTATGCCATAAGTTTTGATGATGACAAATGTATTTGAATTGTAGCATTGATATATATAAATGTTAATTATCATATACATGCTACAAGTATTTAAGTATGACTATGTTATTTAATGTGTAATGTCTTATACATTAATCATGCTATTTATCATGAATTGAACTAACCATTTGGTTTGTAAGTAAGATATATTTTATAGGTTGGTTCAAAACAAGAAGAGTGAGCATTCAATTGAAGAACAAGGAAAAGTAACATCATGCCTCACTCAAGGAAAGCAACATACAAGGACAAAGCTTCAAGAAATGAAGAATTAGAAGATTTGAAGTGTTGGAAGCTTGGATGCATCAAGATAGCCTATGTGTTTATATTAGGTATATTTTATATAGGCTAGTATATTTGTGCAACTCAATGATTTAGATTTGCATACATTGGCCCAAGCATTTTTGAACAAAAAGATAGTCAGATATGAAGTTTTACAAAAGTTATTTTTTGACCTTTGGTCACTCCTTATATCATATCTCATAAATAAAAAATCGGTTTTTCAAGTATCTTAATCTCATTTGATAGTAGACTCAAAGATCTTTTCAACGGTATATTATTTATTCAAAACGGAGTCCAAATGAGAAATATATGACTATTTAAAATATAGTTTGAAAAACTGAAAGTTGATTTTACTGTAATAAAAAATTATTCTGTTCTAACCTATAGTCAGTATTTTGATTATATCTTTTAAAATAAAAATAATTTTTGAGTAAAACTTGGTTCATTTGAAACTAGACTCCAAGAGCTTTCCAACGGTATATTATTTGTTTAAAACGGAGTTCAAATGAGGAAGTTATAAATTTTTAAAGAAAGCTCAAAATCTGGACTGCACTATAAGTGCTGTAACGGCTATATAACGGCTAGTTTTGTAAAATCTTATATATATGACCTTAGATACACGATTTTGAGCTAGAACAAAGTCCTACAATGTGATATTAACTTCTTCTATCATCTTTGAGAGAAAGGAAAGCATTATTGAGCCAAATCTTGCATATTCTCTATCATTATAGTTATTAGAGCTTCATTTGTATTCATCTACTCTTTAAAGAGAGTTTCTTTGTATTGTTGATTTTGATCAACACATATATTATTCTGAGTTGAGGTTCGCAAGTACCGGTGTTGGAATAACTTGCTTTGGGTTGAAGAGGAGCCCGGATTCATAAATTCTCGATTGTGGTTTCACAAATACCCGGATCGAATTTGCGTGGTTGTAGTGGTTTGCAAGTACTCGGATTAAACTTGCAATTATAGTGGAAATACTCAAGTGGTCTCTTGAGCACTGGATGTAGGCTTGGATTAGCCGAACCAGTATAAATCTCCGAGTTTGCTTTCTCTATCCCTTACTCTTTAATTTGTGCATATTGATATCTATTATTTAATTCCTTGATCTTTATAATTATTTATCTTGACAGCACATTGATTTTCTGTATTGTATCTATTATCCTAAGCATTGTACTTTTACAGAAAATCATTTTAACTTCCAATTAATTCTTGTGAAAAATTTATAAAACCTAATTCACCCCCCTTTTGGGTTCTAACCATTACTTTCACCTCTCATTGACGACGTCAACTTCACGTCCTCAACAACGACCCATTTTAGCAGAGAGATTCGCTTATTTCATTCATCTGGTACAATTTTCTTTGCTCGAATATATTAGATGCAATTCACGATGACTACACATGTTGCTAGCAACCGGTTGACCGCCTGCAGGTCGACTGATTGGTACCAGAAGGCATTCCTTTCCATTATTAGGGCATCAACAAGGGTGCAATTGATATTAAAGTGAACAATATAGGGATAAATGAGGGCAACTTTGGCTTTATAGTGAACAAATAAGGGCAAATGGGAAAAGATGCGTTTCCATTCCATCAGATGACCATTTTTCCATCGATGAGGTGAGGGAAAGCAAAAAGGTGAATTGACTGAAGAAAGAATTCCTGTCTCCATTGCCAGCTTCTATAGTAAGATATACCAAATACTGGAAAAAATATATAGTACTAGAATAGAGTATTCCTTTCCAGCGTAAGTAAAGCTACCAAACGGGCCCAAGAAGTGCCAAATTGAAATAAAATGAAAACATGTAAGTCGAAATTTAAAAAAAAATCAATTACAAAATGAAATTCGATGTAAACATAAGTGACAAGAAAGATATTTTTGCCGAAAACAAAAACGAAGAGAAGTCAAGACATATATATTTAGGAATTAGTTATTTAATGTTCAATTAATTTTTTAAACTTCTATTAGTTTTCACAATTTTTATCAAATTAAACAAGAATTATAGTTGCATTGACTGATAATATATACTTTGAAATTATGTTTTCTTCTATAACCAAATCAATTATAATTCTTTATTTTTGTTATTTTTTAATGCATAAGAAATAGAAACGGATTATCTACTTGATTTTTGTGCTTAGTCCATCTGGATTGTTGATTTTCATAATCAATAGTTCAAATTTCATGATTTTTTTAAAAATTAAATAAAAAATAAAAACAACATCCTGACATATGACCCATTGATTGTGAAAATCAATGATCCAGATAGATCAAACACCCTGCTAGTTTTCAAAGTCAAACAAAAAAATTTGTTTTCGTAAGAAATATCAAGAATTGCCAAGCTGCCATTTGCATTGAAAGAAGAAGTAGCCAGAAAAATTATGGCAAATTTGGTGGATTGTGAGGAAAAAGGAGATAGAGTGAGAAAAAAATTGAGTGTGAGAAATTGTTCCAATTATTATGGTAAAAAACATTAAGCTTTCTATTTTTTTTTTAAGTTGAAACACTTTAATAAAATATTTCATTTTTGTTCCCAATCAAAATTTTTTCTTTCTTTTCTACATAACAAATATATTAATATTTTTCACAAAACCCTCTAAAATTATAGTTTATACACTTTACTCCAGTAAGATTTCAAACTCAACTTCTAATTATGTGCAAAAAAATCTCCTTCATCTTAATTACTATGAGTTTGACCATTAAGGAAATGACACATTATCAAATGTATGTCTAGTCAAATTAAAATTAGGTACATCTATACTGGAATGACTAGGAATATTTTGGTCATTATAACAAAAGAAAAAAGAAAGACTTTTGTTTAAAACTGGTTTAAAAAGAAAAGAACAAGGCTCAAAAGAAAGGCATCAGGTAAGGAAGGAATGAAGCACAATCCTACCTCTTTTTAGTGCTTATTTTTTAAGTTTAAAATATGTCCTTAATATTTATTTTGATATTCATTTATGTTGTTAACATTATATGTTTTATTTATTTTTATCAATTTTGTCCAAAAATACTAAAAAATACCCTTAGTATAAGACAGCAATAGAGAAACAACAGAGGAGAAGCAGAGAACAAAAACAGAACATATAGCTACGAAAAAAACAACAAAAAAGAAGTAAAGAACGGCGACAGAACAGAGAGAATAGATGGGAGGAGACTCCGATGACCCATACAAATATGACAGCATCGTTGTAAGCTTTGTCGATATGATTTTTAGGTTTTGGGAGTATGTTTAGATATCGTAAAAAATTCATCTCGACATCAATAACTGTCAATATAACGTTGACTACATATGGATTTTATAATCTTCTTCCACTCCATTCAAATTTGTCCCTGCTTCACCTTCTTCGAGCCCTTCCCCGCCGATGCGGGGTGCAGCTGAAGCTACAGGTGACTCCACCACTTTCTCTGGCATAGGCATGGGTACACGTTCAGGTCCCGAGCGTGAAATCCTCACAACACTGGAATTTGAGGCTATAGGGGAAGAGCGTATCGAGCTCATGGCAAAATCAAATTGAAGGGTGTGATAATCCTTCTCGCTTTTTATACCCTGTTTAACATCATCATTCATTTTGTAGGTTTGCGTTAGACTATGCTTCCCTCCTTTATAACTTGAAGCCTTTTTTTTTTGGGCGTTGGATACTTTTTTTTTTGGGATTATTTTAGTTTTAAAGAAGTCTTTTTTTTTTGTTATAATTACGAATGGAAATGGGGTCAATCTGCTTGGGATAAATTTTATCCCTCACCTCAATTCTCGCCACGGTCCCTATAGGGACCTCGATCCCAACAAAATTTTTTTAAAAATTAAAAGAGAAAACAAATACATGAAGACACAATGGACTCAGATCCCATGCTTATCCTTAATCGTGGCTAAGAGCTTTTAAATGTTGCTAAAAGAGTTGTAAAAAATATTTTTTTTAACATTTTTAGCAACGGTTAAAACCGTGGCTAAAGGAAGAAGCACGAGATCGATCTGAGATGGTGAGATCTGGGACAGATACGCCTACCTAGAATAGAGGACACTCTTGCTTTCCGACAATGGCTTACAAAGAAAAATCTTTAGCTACAACAACGGCTTCCACAGAAAAATCATCATTCACAGCTAGTCCTGTTGTTTCCCTTTCTCTGTTTAAGTATAAAATGGACTGATACGCGCATTGAATTCAAGAGATAAAAAAATAAAAAAATTAAAAGTCATATCTCAGCTATTTGCTTCCCAAATCGAAGAGAAAGGGAGGGTCTGGTTCAAAGCACAAAAGGAGAAAATAGAGGGCTAGAGATTTCGTTCCTATCTGCTGTTAAAATGTAGCCTCGTTGTGAGCCTTCTTTTGTTCTGTCATTTTCTCCTTCTCATTCTTGGATATGACAGAGAAGAGATCGAAGGTAGAGCTTCCCGGCGAAGGTGGTTCACGGTGCAGCTCCCCCCTTCGGCCTCTCTATCGAAGCTCCAACCTAGAAGCCCCCTGTTCTGCTCAGAATCAGATGACAAAGAGGAAAGGAGGCGTAGGAGAAAGGAAGTTAGCCGATCGACCACCACATGAAATTCCCTTTTCTCTCTTGCTTAATCTATCTCTCTCTCCCTTTTACTCAGCCATCTCTCCCAGATTCTCTTTCTTTCTCACTCTTGGGAACTAGAGGAAAACAATATTAGGGATCAAACTCTAAGCCAAACATTTGATCCCCAATTTTATTTTAATTTAAAATGATCATATTAATATTATAAAAACTATTATATATATATATATATATATATATATCTGGTTATTGTTTTTGGGGCAAGGATCCTTGTGAGCAGGGAGTATAATCCTTGCTCTTGTTCCTGAAACAGTGATGAAAGGATTTTTTTCCAACTCTCATCCTTGAGGGTGAAAAATACTTATTCGTAGAGCTCCGAATGCGATGATCTCCGAAATCAGATCTCATTGCCATCCTAATTATAATGATCAAAATATAGGACGTACTTCAAAAGAGTTTTAACTTTTAATCTGATTAGATATATATTTGCTGACATGCCATTTGATTAATAGTCAAACAAATAATAATATAGATCGAAGGAGTTTTATGCACATAATTGAAAATTGAAAGAAATAATTTGATAAGTTTCAAAGGTTACGACTTAAGAGAATAAACTGCACAAACTCAAAATTAAGCCGAAGGAATTCTGTACATTTTTGCTTAGACTATTTGACTGTAAAATGTCAATGCTGGTGAAAATAGGGAGAGCAGAACAGCACAGCGAAAACTTGTAGTTATAGTAGCTTCCAAAGCAAAAACGCTGTACGATAGCTTTCTCTCATTCAGGTGACTAGTTGCGTTTGCGTGCTCGCTGAAACCCTTGTTCGTTTTCAGAATTCCAGTGGGCTTATACTATGGGTACGTCTTTTCATTGTTCTTCTTTTCTGAATATATAATGTATTCTTTTCCTCTGTTGCCATTTTTGGCACATATTTTCTTATACAATTTGAAGTCAATCTATTTTAGATCTGCATGTCCATGGTTTTTAATATCTCTGTTCCAATCTTATTCTCATTCTCTGCCTTCTGAATTGTCGCGTAAAGTTGCGAGAAAACCTCAGAACAATAATGGCATATATTTTTTACTATATCAATACGTTAGTCACTCAAATGATTAAGTATGATTTAGTCCTGGATATTATGTATGGAGCGTTAGTGGAATGGTTCCTTAGAAGATGAGTAAATATATAATTTAGTAATACTAATTTGGGATTAACTCATTGACTGTTAAACGGTAAATTCTAGGGACCAACTTGTATATTTATTATCTTATGTTTTACTTCACAGTTCACGGTCCAATTTTTAAGCTTATTGTGACGGAAGCCGTATTCAGGCAGCAAATTGAGTTGGAAAGTATGTTGGTCGGGTCTTTTACTAGTTTCTGGATTTATTTTATTTTATCTTTTATTTTTACTACTAAATCCTTTAAAGAAAAGTTAAGAACAAAACTTTTCCTCTTTTATCTGAATCATTTAAAAGCAAATTTACTGAGGTTCTAGCGAATTTCGGGAGGTGACAAAAATATTCATGTCAAGTTTGTTTGAACTTTAAATGATAGATATCGAGGAGGATATCCGTGCATTACAGCTTGACTCAGCAGGTAATCAAAAGGTCTATTGATTTTTCATATATATTCTTTTAACTATAAATTCTCTCTCTCTCTCTTTTTTATTTTTTCCTTTGGTTCCAACTTTGATTGAGATATAGCAGAAGACAACAGTGGGATTGCAAATCCAGATGATGTAAAACCAGAAGATGATAGATATGATAGGATGGACGAAGGTAGTAAGAAGGTGGTAAATTTTGTGTTTTGTTTTTAATCATTTTATGTGTTTTCTGGGGAAAAAAGTAGTCATCTATGTTGAAATGTAGCATATTTTGTACTTGAAGGTTCTTTTAGATGTTTGTCCCTTTTATCCTTGTTGTCCTCTTTAATTCACGGAATTTACTTTCAAGTACCTTTTTGTTAACCAGCTTCTGTTTCTTATGTGAACAAAGAAATTCTTCGCTGCTTTACTCCCTTAGAGCACCATGCATGTTCTCTTTTAAAGCTATGGAATGCAAACCCCCATTTGCTAAAAATGAATGAAACCTTGTCCTAATGTAGAACTTGATGTATATATATAATCACCACCTTTCCTGTGGTTCTTGTGGTCGGTTGGTCTTCTGCCCACTCTAGACTTTAAAAGATTTACTTAAGTATCATAAATTCCAGGAAGTCAGCAACTAGGAGGTATGGACATTAACACAGACACAGGAACTACATTGACACAGACATGGTGACATGACAAAGTCTGAATATCCTTATGTAATTTACGTTGTCTTGTCTAATATGACAAAACATGGCTCCTATTTTCAAGTGTCCATGTTTCATAGGTCAGCAAACATTATGATGAGGACTCAATATGCATTCTTCTTTTCCTCCCTTTTCTTTGGGTGATTTGGTTAGGTTCTAGTGCTTCTGCTGAATGTTTATATTTTTGGTTACATTGTCTTATCAGGTTTTGAATGAATCATCATCTTAGTAGCTGGCCTTCACTGGGCTGTTTATATTAGTTATGTACAATTTATGACAAGTTATATTGTCTCTGTTCGCTTAGTCAGCACTGGAGAAATTGCTTATCTATTTTTAATTTTGTAGAAAGTCTGTGATTGTAGCTGCTTGTTTGGCACCGGATGCAATTGTTTTTTTCTATTGTTGACTTCTCTCACCTCATTCCATCTTCATCATTAGAAAATGAATGTAGAAGTGAATTTTTTTTTTTGTATAGCCCTAAGTTACTGCTTGCTTTCTTGAACAAGGAGAAATGATAAATGGCTTGGCTCTGTCTTTGTTGTTGAGTGTTGCCCTGGTTGCTTGCTGTCTATGTTTTAATCTTTATTCTATATTCATAGCATAAATTAATGATTTTATGATTAAAATATCACAGAAGGTTTTCTTGGTTGTAGATCCAAAGCAGGAGGTTCAGGCTGAGCGAAAAGGTAATTGGGAAGTATATTTTCAAGTATGTGATTTTGTATATATTTGCATTTTGAATTGCCATTTCTATACCAAACACTCAACAACTTATGCCTTATTGTCAATGAAACGATGAATTACCATTCTCTTGTGCTGACTCTGTGACTTCTGTTGTAGTGAAAGATAAGGATGTCCCTTCTGTGGAAGAAGAAGAGGATGAGATGGAGGAAAATAAGAAAAGACACTTGAATGTTGTGTTTATTGGCCATGTTGGTGAGTTGATGAACTTTGTAGGTTTTTTATTTTATTTTCCTATGTGGTTTATCAGGACTTGTCTAGTTTATGTTTTATTCAGCTCTATAGCCATAGTATTGGCCAAGTCTCCAGAGTCCAGAGTATTGCTATCTGTACATCAATTGCTTTTTGTTCTTTAGTAGGTTTTTCTTTTTTTCCTGTGAAATTCATTTTATGAATTCTAGATGTTGATCTTTGACTACTGAAGGAATTACATGAGTTGCTAGGCTTGCTGCATTCAAAAAAAAAAAAAATTGCTTGTTTAAGGGAACTTAGAATGAAAGAAATACTTCTTTTATGTCATGCCTTGTTCCGCCTAACTAATATGCAGTTATTCGTGCTAGTCTCAGTTTTTTTTCCTTGTTCATATGGTGGTACATTTGGCTTCTAATTAGCCTTCATATTTTGGGTGCTGTTATAATTTATGATTAAAAAAGTAGATTATCTCTGTGTGTATTCTCCCATTCTCCCTTGGTAACAACATTTTCTTTCTTATGCGGATCAATCCTCTTCATCTGTCATTACATTGCCAGTTATCCATACTCTATATTTTAACCCAGATTTTATTGAAAAATTAGTGTTCTAACAGTAAGTTATTCTTGGGCTTATTGTTCCAGATGCTGGTAAGTCAACAACTGGAGGCCAGATACTTTACCTTAGTGGTCAGGTTGATGAACGTACCATCCAAAAATATGAGAAAGAAGCCAAGGACAAAAGTAGAGAAAGCTGGTGAGCTCATCAACTTTGTAATTCGTGATTGAAAAGGTTGTAAGAGTTATAATACTTTTTTTTTTTTTGGCCACACTTGTCCTTATATTATTCTTGTTTAAGGCAGTGCTCTGCTTAGAACAAAAAAGTCAATGTGGTTGAAAATTGGCATGTTTACTGCAACCTAGGGTGCTTAGCTTGTTATGATCTGTTGGCTGTTTCACTGAAGCCTTTGGTTAGATTAACCAGGCTAAGAAAAAAGGTTAAATTTATGTTAGTAACTGTTGTATTTCTGCATATAGTTTAAAAATCAAGACATTACTTTTTCTATGCGTAGTATTTCTAACAGTTATTCCATCTTCTTTATAAACGGAATGGGCAAGTAGAAGTTTTAGTATTTTAAAAGGTTAGAATTAGTGGATTCTTGGATGGTTTAATGGTAGAAAATTGCTTGATTTAAAGGTTATCTATGGTGTGTGAGGGAAGGCTAGTTTGCAAAGCAATAAAGGGTTGAAGGCCAAATTTGAGGCTGACTGGGTGCTATTGATAGCACTGCAAATTTGGCATTTAGGATTTTGGATTTGATGGGTTGTGAAAATTCAAGCAAGAATCCACTAGGGTTTTGAAAGAAAGAAAATTTTATGCTGTCTGCCTTAGAAATCAGAACTAGGCACTTTATTAAATCAAATAAAAAGAATTCAAACTGTAGATGAAGAAATTAACCTGAGCTTCATATCTTGGGTTATAGACACTGCAAATAAGAGATGCATAACAAGTCTCAAGCAGGATGATGAATCCTAAATTTGGTTGGCATTTGAGACATGACTTCCATTTGTTTATATATTTTGACCAGCAACATCTTTAACTATTTTTTAAACAATATTCTAATGTTTTTTCAACTGTGGTTTCTTATAATTTAGCTATTTTACATATTTCATTATAGTAAGGTTGGGGCGAGGTGCTCAAACTATGGGATAGTGGGAGTTTGGTTATTAACTCATTAAGTTGCTAGTTATTACTTATTAGGAGAGGGATCTTTTAACTTATATTTATACAAGATATAAATCTCTATCTACTTAATGATTGGAAATTTGTGTGTCAGGTATATGGCTTACATAATGGACACAAATGAGGAGGAGAGGGCGAAGGTGAGAACTGATTTTCTGATAAAAATTAAATGGTGTGTCTCAAATGATATTATCTTGATTTTCTCAGTAGTTTTATGAAGTTGCTTACAACTTAAAAATGTTGAGCTGATTCTAGGGTAAAACGGTTGAAGTTGGAAGAGCGCATTTTGAGACGGAGGCAACAAGGTTCACAATTTTAGATGCACCTGTGAGTATTTGTATTGCACAATTTTCTTTGAATATAAAGTTTTCCAAGTCTAAATATGCTTACTCTCTTGAGTAATATTAATTTCATTGGATTATTTAGAGGGGTTTCTCTGACTGATAGGCAGATAATTTGGTGAGCTTCGTTTCTTGGTGTGTCTTCTTTTGTTTGGTTTTCGTGTATTATTTCCTTTAGGAGGATATCTCATCCTCTGCTGCTTTATCTCTCTTCTTTCCTTATTTTATATATTTTCCCCTTTTATTAAAAAAGAAGGAATGAAGGTGGAGTCTCTTGATTGTGGCCTGGAGGTCCTGGGTTCGAATCAGCCTCCTTGCAAAGCAAGGGTAAGGTTGCTTAGGTATACCCTTCTCCAAACCCCATAGATGTGGAAGCTTTGGCACTGGGTACACCTCCTTATTAAAAAAGAAAGAATTGTTTGCTTTAATAACTGAGGAATTTGGTTGTTACTACTCACTCTTCAATGGTGAGTATGTGACATAATGAGTTTAAGATTGATTATGGGAAATAAAATTATTTGTAAGTAGTCTTCATAAGAAAGATGAGACTCCTCACTCTATTAAACTGAGTGCTTAAGAGTGAAAGGTTACTTTGAATATATTGTTTGGCAGTTTGGCTTCCGCACATGAAATATATGTTTATGCATATTATTGAAGGATCCATGATATTATGTTTGTCATCATATGAGAATGAGATCTGTGGAGCATTGATCTGTCAGCTCATACCCCCTCAACCTTTTCATCTATTGTTTTTGTGCTCCTAGCTAAATATTTTGTTTATTAGCTTCATTGGCTGCTGTGCTGTATATGAACTCTGACTTATAAGCATCTGTCTGCAGAGACTCATTAGTAAATGATAGAAAGGCCAACGAACTAGGATGAACATCTATAAATTGTGTTAAACTGACTGAATAATACCAGGACTAAAGGCGAGGATGTCATAATATGTGCATCTTTTTGCATTTATAGGAACAACATTTTTTATTATAAATTCTTCTGTTACATCATAACTTAGCTCATCAATTATTTATTTATTTATTTTTGCATCTTTTGCTGTCAGATGAATCAGTTTGTTGTCATAAAGAATGATAATAAATAGCATGAGAACAAACATCTATTTGACTATACTATGAAATGCATATGGCAGTCAATGTCTATTATGGATGCCATTGTTGCTAGGTCACCCTTGGCTAGGATTGTGGCTTTCAGCCTTGAGGTTATATTTGTTCAGTGTCCAAATTTTTTATTTGACTATAGAACCCAATTGTTGCTTCTGTTGCTTGTGCATCGACAAATGTCTGGCCTTGGCTTATATCCTGCTTTAATTTTTTGTCCTCTTCCCTGACATCAATTATTCTTTTTTTGTCGTTTCCGTTAAAAAAAAAGTTATGGTTCTTTGAGTAACCATTAAAATTTAAATATGAATACAATGACTGTGCAGGGTCACAAAAGTTATGTCCCCAACATGATCAGTGGTGCGTCCCAAGCTGATATTGGAGTATTGGTTAGTGATCTGTTATCTGCCACACTTTCGTGCTTGAGTTGATGCTTCTTGCCTGGGATTTGATGATCTCTCTGTGTGTTTTGCTTTCTCTATCCCCCACCAACCAGGTTATTTCTGCTCGGAAGGGAGAATTTGAGACGGGATATGAGAGAGGTGGACAAACCCGTGAGCATGTCCAGCTTGCAAAAACATTGGGTGTGGCTAAGCTGCTTGTTGTTGTCAATAAGATGGATGATCCTACAGTGCAGTGGTCGAAAGAAAGGTGCTCTCTCTTGATCCCTGGTTGAACCCTTCACTTCCACTCCCCCCCCCTCTTGCGGGGTTGTTGTTCCCTCATTTTTAGTGAGGTTCCTTGCTGCTGATATGCTGCTAGGTATGATGAAATTGAGTCAAAGATGCTGCCGTTTCTGAAGCAATCTGGCTACAACGTCAAGAAAGGTATTTGCATTTTTTTTAAAGAATATTATTATTGTATTTTGTTTTACTGCTCTTGTAGTTTTCATTTAGACTGTTTCCTGATTTTGGGGTGCTTGGCATATCGTGTTTCTATCACAATAAGAACACTGATCATCAAAGTATGAACACAAACATGATGGGGGTGCTTGCTTGGTGGAGTGCACATTTTAAGTGTTTTTGGTACTTACCTAATCGGAGTACATGTGTCCATTGGGAAACCTCTGTTTTAAAATATCTTTTTTTTATTAGAGATTATCTTGTATTTTGTTCATTGATTTTGGCTAGATTGATGAGTTGGGGAGATTATGTTATTTTACTAACTTTGTTTTAGTTTACCAGATGTCCTGTTCTTACCAATATCTGGGCTGATCGGTGCAAACATGAAAACAAAGGTGGATAAAAGCATTTGTCCATGGTGGAATGGACCCTGCCTATTTGAAGCTCTTGACACTGTTGTAGTTCCTCCTCGAGATCCCAAAGCACCATTCAGGTAACCAGTCTCCTGTATAACAAGGGTCCTTTATTTTATTTTATTTTATTCTTAAATGTTGCTAAGGCTGAACTTCTAATTTGCACAGGATGCCTATTATTGACAAATTCAAAGACATGGGAACTGTAGTGATGGGTAAAGTGGAATCTGGCAGTGTACGTGAGGGGGATTCCTTGTTGGTCATGCCAAATAAGGTTGGTTAATCTCATGGGGACTATTCCCTCTGACTGTGAGCTTTATTCTTCTATATTCTGCTTTTTCTGCCTTGCTGAGTCTGAAATGCAATACAAGTGCTCATACATTTGCAGGATCAAGTAAAAGTTAATGCTATATTTGTTGATGAAGATCGAGTTAATCGTGCTGGACCTGGTGAAAATTTACGGATTAGATTATCTGGTGTTGAAGAAGAAGACATTATCTGGGTTTGTCCTCTCTAGTGTTGGTAAGGATTTTTTTTTTCTCCATCTTTTAAATGCTTTGCTGGACTCATGGAAGATGTGTTGCAACAGATGAATAGTCTAGAAAGTATTTTTTATATCATCAATGTTTATGTCTTTATGTGTAAAAGCTTGTGGTTTGTCTCATTGTTTGCCTTCTGTTTCTGCCAATGCACATCTAATTTGGAGCAAATAAACAAATTGGATTTTGTTTTAAGTCAGTAGGAACTTAGGCTTAAATTTTTGTGGGTTTAATTAAGGTTAGATCTCCAATGAATATACATACTACTTCACTGAAAAATGGTGAGGGAAGGAACTGTTCCCTCTGCAAGAGAGCTTGTACTCAATTAATTATTGGGATTCATTAATTTTATGTTGTTTCTTTGTCTTTGTGTGGTTATACAGCTGTTCAGTGTTTTTTTAATGTTGGTTTTGTTACTGAGTTCATTGCAGCAAAACCAATACCATCTGTTACCGAGTTTGTTGCTCAGTTGGCAATCCTTGAATTGCTGGATAATGTATGTATATTCTCTATCTCTTCATTTTCGGGTTAGTTTTTAGATATTTATGGGCAGATATGCACAGGCCAGGCAATTGTTACTTATTTTCTTTTTATAAATTAAGGCATTCATATCTATTAAATAAATTATACAGGCTATTTTCACTGCTGGGTACAACGCTGTTCTGCACATCCACTCTATAGTTGAAGAATGTGAGATTGTTGATCTCCTACAGCAAATTGATCCAAAAACAAGGAAACCTATGAAAAAGAAAGTTCTCTTTGTGAAGAACGGTGCTGTTGTTCTATGCCGTATTCAGGTGCATTTTGTTACCTTGTGAATTTGGAAGCAATTTTAATATTTTTTTTTGTCATTTTTCTTTACATGGAAATGATCTTTTGAAACCATTTGCTGCTGAGCTAAAAAGAGTTCTGACTTCCTGCTGACTTGTGCAGAATGAGTATTTAGTTCCATGTACAGCCTAATTCATTGCTTATGGTAGTTCAGAATTTTAATATGTTTGGTTTAGTTTAATTTTGTTATGGGAATGTTCTTTGTAGGTTAATAATTCCATTTGTGTAGAGAAATTCTCTGATTTTCCACAACTTGGGAGGTTCACTCTTCGTACTGAAGGTAAGAAATGATATGTTCTTTGGGTTCAAATGTGTTCAAGATATTAACATGAGTTAAAATGACCTTTTGCTTTGCACTGCAGGAAAAACTGTTGCAGTGGGAAAAGTCACTGGCTTTTGATTTTGCAACAATTTTGACATGAGGTAAGAGTACTTAAGTTGTAAAATTATCATATTAGTGGTTGTCTTTTTTCTCCTTTAATGCTTGATTGATTTGTAAGAGAATTTTCCTCCTTAATTTGACAAATTTCCCTTAGTTTGCTCCTTGTTTTTCTTCCTTAGATTACTCCTTTATTTGCGTTAGCTAGACCTATATAAATCCTAGCTTCTCCTTGTATTAGTAACAACTTAACAATGTAGCTCATTGTGTCCATTCTCTCTATCTCTCTTCCTTCTCTTTCTCTCTCTCTCTCTAATTTTATTTTACAATTTGAGATTTTAGTGTGAATGAAATTCTACATGGTATCAGAGCCATTATCTTGATCCTCTGTCTTTTTCCCGTTGATCTGTGAACGCCCAGAACCTCTTCCAACCTTGCAAACTATCTTGGCTGGACCACCATTGGGTTTGTCTCAGATCATCGTTAGTGGCATATCCCCGTCGATCGGAGCTTCACTGGCCATTACACATGCTGTCACGCACTACTGTCAACTCTGCTGCGTCTTCCATGCGTCGGCGCGTGAGAGCGCGAGTGCTGTCAATTTCGGCATGGCTTTGTCTTCCAGGTGTCGACTCTCCATTTTCGACCTAGTCCCGGTATCATCTTGGTGATTCATCATCCTATCCAAAGCTTCTGAACTCATCCATGGCGAACTCCATGTGCAGAACCTCCATGCAGAATCATTTTTGTTTGACCAGCTTTCTTTGATTCAACAAGCCTGCATTAACCCGTTCAATCTGGAGAGAATCTGAACCTTCCTTCTTCAAAAGCAAACAATATCTTTTTATGGCTATGTCTTATCTCTTGGGACTCTCAAGGGTTCACTCTCTCTCTCAGTTGTGTCTGTGGAATCACCTTTAAGGGTTCCTACCCCTCCACAACTTCAATAGTGGCCCAATCTCCCCAGGATTCACCTGGTGTTTCAACTCTCTATAGCTTTCACCTTGGCTCATTGTCTCCGGCATTTCCTTGTCGACCGGAGCATCTCTGGCCATCTCTCCCAGCTGTGCCTCTAGTATCACCTTGTGTTTCATCTTAGCAAAATCAACTCCAAGCTAGGATTGTATAACAATCCAGCTTGAGGGGGGATGTAAAATTATCATATTAGTGGATTGTCTTTTTTCACCTTTAATGCTTGATTGATTTGTAAGAGGATTTCCTCCTTAATTTGACAATTTTCCCTTAGTTTGCTCCTTGTTTTTCTTCCTCTGATTACTCCTTTATTTGCGTTAGCTAGGCCTATATAAATCCTAGCTTCTCTTTGTATCAATAACAACTTAACAATGTACTTCATTGTGTCCATTCTCTCTATCTCTCTTTCTTCTCTTTCTCTCCCCTTCTAATTTTATTTTACAATTTGAGATTTTATTGTGAATGAAACTCTACATAAATACTTTGTTGGATGTATCTAATCATGTGGTCTTGCTTTTGGTGCTAAAATTTTTCGTACTAATATATGTTGCTGGTTTCTCTCAGATATTCTTGGTTATGTTTATTCTTCTCCCTGACCCCAGAGCAGTTAGATAGTTGAAAGCCTGCATGACATTTTTCAAATTCCAATCAGTTTCTCTTGGCTTTTTACTGATTATTAAATTTAAGATTTTGAGAAATTTGACTTGCAAATTAATTACAAATGGTTGAAATGAAGATACCATTAAAAGAAACTCAATTTTAAGAGAAAACAACATACAATCAACTTATGCAGAACAGGTTGTGCTTTTATACCCTAGGGCGCGTTTGTGCCATAATGCCATTGGCATTAGCCGAGACTTGTGCTAACTTTCATCTAGCACAATGGGCTACTGGTTTTTCTTTTTTAAACTTTAGCAATGATCTTATTCTATTACAATGTTGGGTGGACGTGAATGTTTATTAAACAAATTGAGTGGCAAAACTGAAACATAGTTCAAAGCATCAAGCTTGGGATGTATCAGAATAAGTTTCTTTTTATTATTTTGATTTTTGTTTTTCATAGGTTACTCATTGAAAAGTAACCAGTTATCACTGCTGGGCCCGGTGCTTCGGTATATTTTGGGTGACTACTTTGCCATACCCATCACTACAAATTTAATTGAAATGGATGGTCTGAATCGATCTCTGACTACCAGTGGAATCTGATTGGCTTATGGATTGGCATAACACCATCTAAAGTTCTAAACAAATTTCTCAGTCATGAAGGTAAACATATTTAATGTGATGATGATGTGGTTTATTTTGACTATTTTACTGAGGTAACCCAAATGAAATTTTGGAATACGGGGAACTCAGATGTTCTTAACGCTTTGTTTGAAGTCAAGTATCCTCGGGGACGTTCATGTGGAGGGACTTTGATTATAGCTTGCTATGTGTGAAGTGAAGTAGTTAGGTTGTAACTTGGAACTGCATATTCCCTTTGTGAGTTGAATTAAATGTCAAGAAACAAAACTTGTTACAATTGTGCTGACGGATCAAGATTCGCTACACGCATTTGGAGGCTTCAGTTTTTTGTTAGTCACGGTTTTGTTTATTTAGCCACGGTTAAAACTGTGGCTAAATGTAAATTTTAGTTACAATTTGATTTAACCACGATTAAAACCATGGCTAATAAAAAACAAGAGTCTCTAAGTGCCTGTAGCTGATTCGCTTCCGGTGCGAATAGGGTTTATGTTTACCTTGGAAGCTGGTGGGACAGGGATTACATCTAAATTGAAACATCTCACTCTCGTTAGATTTGTTATTGTTAGTATAAATAGATTATGTTAGTATAAATAGATTATGCTGTAGTATTAGGGTAAATCCAACTAGTAATTGGACCTTAACTCATAATCTGCAAAATAGGTTTCAACGGATAAAGGCAGCTGCCTGTTATTACTCGATATCTCGTTTGGCTTTGATCCCGTTTCGAGAAAGAGGCAATGAATAGATATTTTTGGTTAGAGGCATAATTGTGATGGGCACCAAGGAATGCCGATTCAAGTAAGATTGATAAAAATAAAGGTAAAAATGTACTTTCTTCTTCTAAACTTCATTTAATGTGCGCTTTTACCTCCCCGAATTTCAAAACTCAACAAATAATCCTCTCAAGCTTCACAACTCATGCAATAAACCCTTATCATTAAATATTTCATTTGTCAAATTGACGGTTGATGTTAACCAAGTAACCTCATCTCCACATCAACTAAAAAAATAACACCACGGCAGCTTAGTAATATGTCTCACATTTGACCTAAACCCATCTTGTACCCAACATCATCTTTTGCCTAGAAAAAAATCAGCACCCATTCAAAGTACCTTGCTCAGCCGAGACATTTGGCTTGCTGATTCGTGAAGCACCCACACTCTCCTGCTTGCTGTTTCGAAATCTGAGCGTGAAGGATAGGTTTCAACTTTTTTTTTTGGGACAAATGGATATCAATTTTATTAAATTAGCAACAAGTTATGGTTACTAAGATGGACTAGGTTTAAAAATTATCAAATATATTACAAGTTTGAAACTTGTAGGTCAAATACTCTGTTTAGTCTTACATTTACAATATATATGCTTGATATTGATTTTTAAGATATGTTATCTTAAATCATGTACCATTTTTTCATAAGTTTCAGACTTGTAATACAACAATAATAAAGCTTTATCCCACTAGGTAGGTTAGCTACATCGATCGCGCGACACCATTGAGCTCTATCAATGATCAACTCTTTAGGTATCATTTTTACCAGAAGATGTCGTTTAATAACATGTTTAAGTGTCCTTTTTGGTCTTTCTCGACCTTTTTTCACCGGATTCCAAACCATCTGCTCAACTCTCCTTACTGGCGCTTCCAACGAAGTAGAGTTAGAGTGGCACCTATTGAGGAAAAAATGGTTGAAAACCGTTTAAGGTGGTTTGGGCATGTTTAAAGAAGACCGTTGGAAGCGTCAGTAAGGAGAGTTGAGCAGATGGTTTGGAATCATGTGAAAAAAGGTCAAGTAAGACCAAGAAGGATACTTAGAGATGTTATTGAACGAGATCTTCTGGTAAATGAGATACTTAAAGAGTTGGTCATTGATAGAGTTCAATAACGTCGTGCGATCTATATAGCCGACCTCATCTAGTGGAATAAGGTTTTGTTGTTGTTGTATTACAAGTTTGAAATTTATGGAAAACGATACATGATTTAGGATAACATATCTTAAAAATCAATATCAGGTATATATAGTGTCAATGTAAGACTAAATAGAGGCAACACATCCTTGACCTTAAAATCTAGTAGATTAAAAAGAGGTAACATATCTCTAACCCTAGATTAGAGCTACTCTTTTAACAATTTAAACAAAAGATACATGCTATCACATATGCCCAACAAGCTGATTTAAAGTGGACTGGTAAATCAAAAGTTTTTTTTTAAACATAAAAATTTCGATTTCGAATTTGGAGATGGAAGGCGGCGTCGGCCTAGGCCTAATGCTTCCAGCTCCTCTACACCCTTTGATGCTTTGTCGCCGGACAGCATTGGGAAGAAGGAGGCAAGCGTCGATAGCAAAAAACTAGAAAAAAGAGAGTTGGAAGGCTTACGGGTTGAGTGTAATAGGGGCCAAGGCAAATGGGGAGATACTCTTTGTGCCTCTTCAAGAGATCAGAAGTGGTAGGCCCTCTGGAGTGTAATCAAAGTATGGCATTTCAGGAAGAACATCGCCATTTTCACTTGTTCGAGCAATGCTGAACATTCCACTAGGAAATCCTCTTTGACGCTCTTACCCACTGACGAAATTTCTGCGTATTTGGCACTTGCACCACAAGCCGCACTTCCACAAGCTACACTTCTACCCACTAGAGAACATGGGCAGTAACTACATGAAACTTTGGGAAGACGGCGGACACTTGTAGGGAAAACTTCTACATAAAAATGAGAAGAGGAAATACTCTCATCGAGAAGAGGGGAGAAAAATAAAAGGGGAGAAGAAGAAAGTTGGTGGAGGGCTGCCACCGGAAGCTCAGGGGAGTGCGGCGCTGGTGAAGAAACCTAGGGTTGAGTGCCAATAATATATCTGTCTATTTGATAGGTTTTGACTTGGGAAAGATGAAGCTCCTCTGGTGTAGCGGCAAAAACAGAGGGTGAGGCCTAGGTGATGGCAAGCATAGTAGATCAAAGGAAGGATAGATATGAGAAGTTGGGTTGTCCCACAAGTCTTGATGATGAGCATAGACATCAAAATAAGAGTAGCTAGTTGTTGAAACCATCGTGAATTGCTCAGCTTGTTGGAATGATTCAAAATCGAGTTTCCTAAGCTCATGTAGGCGAAGAGGATGTAACATAGTATAACAGCAAAACGGTAGTTTTAGGAGATGAAGGGATAAAGCTAGACGAAGAAGCTTAAAGAGAAAGGTGTGATTGGAATTTAGACTGGGATCAATGGGATTTATAGGTGTGAGTGTAGGAGAGTGTGTGTATTTTAGAGTGTTTAGAAGAGAGGAACCAAGAATCATGATTGTAGGCATAACAAAATGAATAGGATGATGATATGCAACAATTTTTTCTCTCTCTTCAGTGAAATCTTTTCATCCGTCAGAGACAGCAAAAGGAAACAGAATCTATTCAAAAACTCAAAATAGGTCCCCTTGCCCTTCCAAGTTCAACTTAACTTCCTAGTTCAACGGGAAAATGTGAGGTTATGGAAAGCTTGTTTTCGTTGGGTCCGTGTGGGTGCTTGCCAGATTAGCAAGCGGGTGTCAAAGTTATCTTGATTGAGATCTTACTTAAAATCGATCAATAGATAAAATAGATCATAATATATAATCAAATCAAATATCGGAAGATTCTATCCATAAGAAATATAATATTTAAAAATTACCTATGTATATATAAACTACAAATAAGTATAATATTATATTAAAAATAATCAATCAATGTATAATTTAAATAAATAAGACTTAAAACATGATAATAGAAAAAAAAATATTGTTATACAAGATTTGAAAACATTTATTTAATGAAGAGAAAAATAAAGTAGTCCCCACTTCTTATTATTTTCAAAAACCTATCTTTTTTTAACCTAATAAACACTTCTTTCTTTAAATTCTATTATAACTAGTGTTGGTATGAGTAATTCACAACTTGAAAAACTTTTTTATAACTTATAAAAATAATAATTAATTGACAGTAAACATATAGTGGTTGAGATATGAGATAAATTTAAAGTATCGTAATTTAGGCAAAGTTAAACAGCATTGTATTAATTGATAACAAATTATGTTTCATATTATATTAATTAATTACTTATATAATTAATATATAACATTAATTATATTATTATTAATTATTTATAGTACTTTAACGAATTGAATGAATTTAGAAAAAAATGAATATGAAATTAATATTAAAGAGTATTAACTGGTATAGTATTATATACATTAGGAAATTTACTTAGATATAAATTGAAAGAGATAAAGTCAAAACATTGTAATTTAGGAAAAAAAATAATTTTATGAAAAGTTTTAGGAAAAAAATCAATGGGAACACAACATTAACAGTATGTATTAGTTTAAAAAGTAATTATATTCTTAATTATCTATAGTACTTTAACGAAGTGAATGAATCTAAAAAAAAGTGAATATAAAATTAATATTAAGGAGTATTAATACATATAGAATTAATATTAATTATTATTAATTAATAATAGATAATAAAAAAATAGTACTCCGTTATTTGAAAAAAAAATTGACAATCATCAATTGTAATTCAAAGTATTTGAAATTCAATGTCTATGTAAACAAAAAAATTATTATGTTAATAAATATATATAAATGTATTTTTAAGTCAATTTTTCATTTTAGATTATAATATAATGTATTATAATTCTAAAGAAAATATAATTATATTATTTAATTAGATATATTATTACAATATTATACTTTATATTGTAAAAAATATATTTTAAAATTATATTCTAAATAGTCAACTGTATATATTAATACATATAGACAATATTGGATACATTAGCAAATTTACCCAGATATGTATTGAAAAAGATAAAGTCATAGTATCATAATTCAGGCAAAGTTAAAGAGTTTTGTATTAATTGATAACAAATGATGTTTCAAATTATATTAATTAATTAATTATATAATTAATTTATATTATTAATTTTATATTATATATTATTAGTTATTTATAGTACTTTAACGAATTGAATGAATTTGGGAAAAAACGAATATAGAATTAACATTAAAGATTATTACCTGATATAGAATTAAAGAGTATTAATTAAAATAATATTAAATACATTAGAAAATTTATCCATGAGGGGTTCATGTTGTGCATGTGCTAAATCAACCATGACAAGTATCATCATCATCACCATTGTTACTCTCTTCATCGTCTTACTTTCTGCCATTAATTTATTCTCACCTCGATCTTTGTGGTATTGGTTATGAGGTTTAACTACTGAAACCCTGAATTTATATTGATATAGAATCATTTCCAATAGGAAATATCATTGACTCTTGGATGTGATTGAGTGAGGTTAATTATTTTAATTAAGGTCATAAACTTGATTAGGAACTATGTTTTAATATATAGACAGAAATTTGAGGAATCTTATTAATACTTAATTGATTATTAGCTAATTTGGAAATGAGGACATATCACATAATATGTTCCAAAATGTCATCCATTATTCTAGAACCAGTATTTGAGTTTGTCTTGCAAATTCTTCTGATTTCTTTTTAGTTTAATGGCTTTCCTTTTTTAAGGTCTTCAAAGGAAAGAAGGAACATAAATTTTTTGCCACTATGTATAGAGCTGTGAAAATGGGTTTGACCTAATGGGCTAGCCCAATGTCAAAATGAGTTTGAAATTCACTGTCATTGAAAAAAAATTATGTTAATAAATAGATATAAATGAATCAACTTAGGTTGACGCGAGTGGTAAGGGCTACCGTCCCTTAAGTAAGTAGTTAGGGATTCGATTCTCAGTTATTGTGAATGGAGCATACCTAGTTGGCCAGAGATCTACCATTTACCTTCAGTATCCCAGAGAAGATTAGTCCCTGCGATCGGCGGATGATACTCTTTGCGTAAGCAAAAAAAAATGTTTAATGTGATGTGATTAATTTAATGTTGTTGAATTTTTATTGTAATTCAATTCAATGTATTTGAAAGTGCAATTTAAAATTAAATATATTTGAAAATAATAAATTTTTTTATGTTAATAAGTAGATAAAAATGATAATTTAAGTAGATTTTTCATTTAAAAATTTAAATTATAATTATAATGTATTATAATTCGATAAAATACAAGCATATCATTTAGATATGTTATTACAGTATTATACTTTATGTTGTAAAAAAATATATTATAAAATTACATTCTAAAATTATGTAGTAATTATTTATAACAAGTTATATAATTCATATTTATAAAATTTATATTATGAGCGATTAACTGTATATATTAATATACATATATAATATTAGACACATAAACAAATTTACTCAAATATACATTGAAAGAGACAGTCAAAACACCGTTATTTAGGAAAAAAAATAATTAAAAAAATTTAATTAATTAACAAATAATATTTCAGATTATATTAATTAATTATATTTAATCATATTGTTAATAATTTATATTATTATTTATATAATTATTTATATTATTAATTTTATATTTTATATTATTAATTACTTATAGTATATTAATCTAAGTAGATTTTTTATTTTAAATTTTTTCAATTGACAGTCATCATTTAATACGTCTGATTTTTATAAAAATGTTAATTTTAAATTTTAAGTAGATTTTTTATTTATGTTAATATGTCAGATTTTTCATTTTAAATTTTAAGTATTAATTTAACTTTCAAAAAATGTTAATAATAAATAATAAAAAAAAGTACTCCGTCATTTGGGAAAAAGATTGACAGTCATCATTTAATAATGAAAGAGTCATTACTAATCAAAAATCGAAAATTTCAGAAAAGATAATCAATAATGAAGGAATTACTATTAATCAAATAAACAAAATCTAGAAGCTCTTTTACACTACACTACAAAAATTTGTACACCTCTTGGTCAAAAATAATGAAAGTATCACCTATATCATCGGCGACCTTTGTTTCAATCTTGAACTTACAATTTCGTAACAGATAGGAGATTGATAAATGATAATTATAGATATTGAGAAGCAGTCTCTGATAAACATTTAAAAAAATCACAAATATTAGAAGTACAGAATAAGCGTAATAATTACACTTTTCACATTAAAATCGACTTTTATTTGACATTATTTTCTTCGAACACTTGTAAGAATTATAAAACTAACTATGTTTTGTAACTGTGTGAGAGATAATAGCGACAATAACACATACAAATTTCTATCAGCAAAATAAGAATATTAAAAAATCGATATAAACTAATTCTGAAGGAAGAATAAACAATACAAGCACGAGAGTAATATATGACAGTTAGAATAACCTTTTATTTATATAACAAGAGTGAGGAATATAAACAATTAATGATCATTGAATATTGAACATAATAAATTGAATATAATAATAATTATATACCAATTAATGTTATGAAATTTCAATTCAAATCAATTAATAAAGATAATTGTTATTAAATTTTAATTCAAATCAAATAATTTATTTAATGTAATGTTATTAATTTATCAAATTTATTAATTTACTTAATTTATTCATTCAAATCAAGTTTATTCATTTCACTTCAAGTTAATTTAAATTGAATATAATAATAATTATATAGCAATTAATGTTATTGAATTTCAATTCAAATCAAATAATAAAAGGTAATAGTTATTGAATTTAAATTAAAATCAATTCAATTCAAATAATTTATTTAATATGATGTCATTAATTTACTAAATTTATTAATTTACCTACTCTATTTATTTCAGTTTATTCTATTATTCTTAATTTAATGACATACCTGCAATTAATGTCCAAGAGTGAAATTCTTTTAGTCCGTTATGTAGATTATTCATTTAAATTTATTCTATTGTATATAATAAATGTTAATTTACCAAAGGCCAACATATTATATTTCAATTGAAAAGTTTATCCATTTTACTAATTATATATCAATTATAGCAATTATATAGTAATTTACCCTAATTTTTTCAAATTCATTTAATGTGATGTGATTAATTTTTCAAATTAATTAATTTATCTAATTTATTCAATTAAATTTATTCTATTATACATAATGTAATGAACTACTGACAATTAATGACCCATAGTGGAACTGTTTTAATCTATTATATAAATATTTTTAGCATTCATTAAACTAAGTTAAAATTTAAACAAATTATAAGTGATAAGACTAGTTAAAAATTAAACAAATTATGAGTGATAAGATTATAATTGTGTAGTATTAGTAAAGATTTAAGTTAATTTAATTCTTTTCTATTTCAATTGACCTAAAAGATTGAAAACTTGTTAAGAAGTAAAAAAAATTGACAAAAATCTAAAATGTTATAAGATCAACAAAATTATAAATTTGTAAGATCTTAATATTTAAATCAAGCTTCTATTAAAATATTAACAAATTTAAATTTTATATAAAATAAGATCATTTAAATTATTTAAAATAATAAAATCAAAAATTTTAAAATTTAAATCAATACTTTGACACCCTTAATCATAATTGAGTAAGGTGGCTTGAGTGGGAATTGCCTTGAACCCAGGGCCTTCAATGATTTAAATTATTTACATGTTTTAAATTTAGAGATACATATGATGTTTTTATATAAGTTTTGACTTGAATATTCCCGGTCTATATTCTATTCGAGATTATCTTAATTAATTAATTAATTTTAATGTATGATTTGGTTCAACTTGAGCGTTGAGGACATGAATAAAAGGAAAATTAATTCTATTTATTTTATTCATGATTACATAATAAAAAGTACAAAGTACAAGGAATAACGAAGCTGCTTTCTTTCAGGTCAATATGTTGTACAACTTTTGAAGCAAATAAATACAACAAATAAATAATCAAACCTAGATAAACAACAAACAAATTAAGACGTTGAATAAATAAACATATATATTTCGTCATAATCTATTTGCCCAATATATACATGCAACTTTGCTTCCATTATTAAACCTCCTAATTAATTCACCAATATTAACTCTTGCACCACCACCATCTGCATGCAAAAATAAAAGCAATTTGAATGAGCAAAATACAAATTAAAAAGACAGATGATACTCTGCACTTACTATTTAATTTGATCGAAATCAATTTTATATAAATATTTATATGAAATAAAATATGAATCATATATATATATATATATATATGAAGTTAAATGTGAACGGAGGAGTAAAAATTTTTTTCCTAAGGTATAAAAATTACTATAATTTAATTTTTATTTAAAATTATATTAAAAAGAGTAAATTACTAATTTAGTCTTTAAAATATAATAATTGTCTCAATTTAGTCTCTAAAAAATCAAATGTCTTGATTTAACTTTTAAAAGACTACAATTGTCTTAATTTAATGATTCAATAATGAGAAAAAATCAAATTGAGATAAATGCAACCTTTTAAAAATTAAATTGATACACTTAATCTTTTAACTATAAATTTGAAATAACTTTAATATTTTAAAGACTAAATCAATAATGTGATTTTTAAAAAATTGACATGCACTTGTATACATGTCAAGCCACTAATATATATGCACGTACATGTATGTGCCCATATATATACATACATATGGATAAACCTGAATAAACAACAGGAAATGAAAAAGAATTCATTTCTTCTTGAAAAATATTTCTTGAGGAGTGGGAGTTCGAATCCCTTTTCTGGGAGGATTGGAACTCTGAGTTTGAGAAGGAGGGTTTGTTGTAGAATACATAATCTTTTGAATGTTTATTTTTTGAGAAGAATTCATTTTGCTCCTTGAATGTGCTTATATAGAAAACTGCTTCTTGATCTATAATGAGAAATGACCATGGCGATAATGGGGTTGGGGCTATTTATATACAGTGTCTAATGTTCATTCTTCAGTGTTGAAGGAGGGAAATAGAAGCAACCAAGTGATTGTTATAGAAATTTACAGAGAAAGTTCTATATGTATTGATTTGGTTTAATTAATTTGCTATATGAATTTCCCCACAGTTTATGGGTTAAAGACTTTGAACGCACAATGCAGCGTGTGGATTGTGTCACAAGAAACATAGAGACGGATGCTGAAGAAGGCCTGTATAGGATAACACTTGATTTCTTGTAAATTGTTTCACATTTCTAATATATCAAAAAGTTTTAATTAACGCGTGAAACAAAGAATACATAATTTGACGTCAACAATTATAATGACTTGTTTTTTTTTTTTTAAATTAGACTAGAGTAGCCAATTCAATAAAAAAAATTTCAGATAATCGATTCATTTAATTCAAAGAATCAATCACTTAAAAACATCAACAAAAAATTTAGAAAACCAGTAAAATTACATGGTTCTCTGAGTTAACCTTTTGTTATATTGATTTTTTCATACATTTTTTTTTAAATTTGTGTATATTTTATGAGCATTGATGTGTTATTTAACTTATTTGTATTATTTGATAATTAATTTTAAATTCTGTGCTACGTTCATATACTATTCAGATTAAGTAGTATTATTAAATGTGTATAATAATATTTAATAACTTAACTAAATTTTTATACGTAAGGGTATTCATTAGGTTGGATTATTCTGTCAACTCATCAAAACCAACTCAATCCGTACAATTAAATTGTATTGAATTAACATGTTTGTTTGATTACGTTTAAGTCAACCAAAACCTCTGTTATAAAATTTAAAATACCCAACCAAATTCAATTCTTCCATAATTTAATTAGTTTGACTAGAAATTTTAATTCAGTTCAAATCAATTCAACTCTTGAACATCTCTATTTATAAATTTGTCAAAACTAAACATTAAAAAACTTATTAATTTTTTATATTAGATTTTTAATATATAAAACTATATATATATATATATATATATATATATATAACTCCAACAAATTGAATCACAATTCAACTATCATTGATCAATAAATTTGGGTTTGGCTCTCTTCCTCGTGCTGGAGTCTCCAGCAGACTAGGGGGAAGCCTAAATAAGTATAACAAAAAAAAAATAATCAATTTAATTTCATATTCGTTGGATTATTAAATTTAATGGGTATGACTCTCCTTCTGCCTTACAACGGTTGGAGTAGAGCCAATCCTAATAAATTTGAAGTATTGTTTTTACTAGTTAATTAATTGATTCAATTTAAGAAACATCAGTTAAAATTTACAGCTTTGAATGCGGGAAATTTTTGAATATATACAGAGATATATATATATATATATATATATATATTTGTTTTTTGGAAGCAACGTGCGGTTCAAACTTCAAATACGAGTCTGCCGCGTATGACTTTCAATTCAAATGTCTGAATATATACAGGGAAATTGGATTGGGGTGCCTGCTCTTCGGAAATGAAGAGCAGGCTGCTTTTTTTACTTGTAGCAACGGTAAAAGCCGTTGCTACAAGTTGCAGCAACAGTAAATCGTTGTTATAAATATAATTGTGATATTTTTTTTTACAAAACTTATAGCAACAGTTTTAAACTGTTGCTGAAACTTGTTTATCAGTGTTAACCACGGTTTTAACAGTGGCCAACAGGCAAAACAGCCTGCTTTTCAGGTACGAAGAGCAGGCACCCCCAAT
This sequence comes from Biancaea sappan, assembly GCA_037074585.1. NCBI lineage: Eukaryota > Viridiplantae > Streptophyta > Magnoliopsida > Fabales > Fabaceae > Biancaea > Biancaea sappan. The sequence continues at coordinate 11,747,833 of CM073491.1, read as the reverse complement.
TCGGGAAATTTCTGAATATAGACACAGAATTTTAAGTTTGTTATGACATTGAAAAAAAATAAAAAATAAGAAGTGGTTGATATTTGATATGTGGTGCTGTGGCTTCATTGCTTTCTGTGATAAACTCAATTTGGTGAGTGTCTAACATATTAACTTGGAATTTTCCACTTAAATGTTTTTTTATCTTTCAATCACGCGTCTTCTAAACGGTTGAGGAAATTCATGTGCTAGACGCTAACAGTAAGTTTCCTTATATTTTCTTATTTTTCTATACACGAAATTCAATCTTAAATCTTTGCCCTTATTGTAGAAAATTTTACTTTCGGAATTCAGAGTGATCCCATTTAATTTCCAAAAGAAAAATATTGCCACTCTGTTTGTATATAACTATTAGCTGAGAATTGATTATTTGTTGGGCTTTACTTTTTTTAGCATTGCCTGATGCTAGAAAATCAATGTGAGACTTATGTTTTATTCCAATCAAATGATATTGATGACGCCCAACATCTTATTGGACGACAAAGCTCAGTAGAGGATCCATCATCCTATTAGCTACCTCCCTTGACAAGATCAAACACTAATGGCATAACTTTGTATTTTTTGAAAAAGATGAATATCTATAACTTCATTTAACATTTAAAGCCTGTTTAGAAGATTTTATTTTGAGTTTATCTGACTTATTTTTGGCATAAGTGTTTATACAAGTATTTGGAAGAGCTTATACAAATAGTTTACGACATGTAAATAAGCTGTTTTCAGCTTATTTTCATAAGTTCTGTAGAATAATTTATAAAAATAAACTGAAAACAGCTTATATGAAATTTGTCATCATAAATTTTTCAATTATAAAAATAACTTATATATAAGCGCTTATTATATAAACACTTAAATAAGTTATTTATCAAAATAGAACCTTACTCTCAATTGTTGAATTCTCGTAACTTACATATTTAATTTTTAAAAATTATAGTTATCTCAATTTAATTTTTAAAATTATTACATTTATCTTAATTTGATTATTTTTGTTATTAAATAACAATATTTACCATTGGTAAATATTAAAATTTTTTACTGTAAAAAATTACTTTGACAAGTAGAGGAATCAAATTAAGATAGTACTAGATAGAAATAATATTTTAAGAACCAAATGAGTAATCTACTCTTAAATAATAAGAATGCATCTTTTAAAAATTAATGTATACATTTACTTTTAAATTTTGGACTAAAACTCTATTTTAGTCCCTCACAAATAAAGAATTTTCTAATTTAGTCCTATTAATTTAGTCCATTTTCATATGGATGTTACTAAATTTGATGATTTATAAATAAATATGTTATTAATGAAATGACCTAATTTGATGTTACGTAACATATTTTCTAGGGTTATAATTTAGTCATCATTATATAATATGTAGATTAATAATTAATTTTATTAAAAATAAATTAACATAATGATATTATTAGTAATAATTTTATTTATGAGGGACAAAACTAAAAAAAATTATATGTGAAACAAAATTTAAAAAACAACTTATATGTAAGAAACCAAAATAACATCGATGATTTAGTGTTTTTTCCAGTTTCTGAGGGGGCAATAATTACAAAATACAAAATTAATCAGAGTAAAATATTGGTTTCGCCTCTAAAAAAATTAAAATTTTTTAAAATTTGGTTCTTAAAAAATTAAGTATCTTAATTTAGTTTTTACAAATTAAATTTACCTTAATTTAATTATTTTTATTGTTAAATTATAAAATATATTATTGCTAAATTTAAAAAAAATTGTCATTAAAAGTTATTTTGACCAAAAATGAGATCAAATTAAAATAAATATAATTTTTTAAAAATTGAATTAAAATATTTAATCTTTTAGAGATTAAATTGAAGTAATTATAAGTTTTTAAATATGAAAATAGTAATTTACTCAAATTATTCATATTTCTCTGGAAAAAGGAAATCCATTGCCTTTGGACAAAAACACATGGACTACACTCAAATAAAATTATAGAAGTATTTATTATTGGATTTTTTAATGAATACATAATACGTGAATTGGTTTTTTTTTTTTCATTTATAATAAAAGTAGCTATGTGAACAATAGAAGGAGGACGTTAATGATTTCTCTCTAAATGTAGTTTATTAATTTTTGCTTATTTTTTAGGTGACTTGATCATCAGAGGTGTTAGGCAGTCCAGTATTGTTCGATGGATGCAGGTAAGGTTCACGTGGGTCCCATCCTGAGTGGCCACGAGGATTCTGTTCTATATTTTAGCAGTGGCATTGAGATTAAAATATTTTTTTATCTTCAATCTTTATTATTCAATCCTAATTAAACGACTCCTATTTTACGTCAGAGTAACATTAGATGCTTCAACATTAGAGAATCTGAACTCAAGGAGAAAACACATATGGACTTTAAAATTTCTTTTTGGACTAAAATGCATAAAATTTTCTTAAATTTAGAAGATAGTGTATTTTATCTTCCTCAGCTTACAAACCTAACAAATTTGAGAGTTGTGAAGAGTAAAGTTAAATAAAATGTAATGACCTTAAGTTTAAGGGTTTTTATGCATTTTAATTTTTTCTGCCACCGAAGAAATAATAACAATTATGACGGAGATAATAGGTAACATATATTATAGCTGCAATGCCCACGAACTTCCGGCAGCACCACCTGAGCGCCGATGATCTGCTTGGCCCACCCCAGTACCGTCCGATCGGTTCTCCATTTCATCGGCCCAATGTTGGTTTCCAGTTCCATCATCCCTTAAAGCATCAGCTTTTGAGTCCACCACTCACCTGACTGCCTTTTAAGCCTCTAAATGCTACTCCTTTCAAAGGAACAAGTCACTACCTATTGAAATATTAGTAAATTTAAATATTTTATATTGGATCAACATCGTTAAAATTATTTAAAATCAAAATATTGTAAAATCATAAAATTTAAATTAAGATCTTAACAACTTTAATTAAAGTTGAGTAAGGTGCCTTGAATGGGTGTTGCATTTTTTTTTTTGTGTTTGTTCAAATAAATTAGTTTGGATTTTATAATTTGAAGATTCAAGTTAGAGTTGAATTTTTTTTTTAAATTACAAAAGGTCTTGAACCCATGATCTCTAAGGATTTAAAATTTTTATTTAAATGTTTTAAATTTAGAGATACATATGATATTTTTATACAAGTTTTGACTTGAATATTCCCGGTCTATATTCTATCTGAAATTATCTTAATTAATTAATTTTAGTGTACAATTTAGTTTAACTTGAACGTTGATGTCACGACCTAAATTCTGAACACATGACCAGCACGCCGACATAAATTTTGTGCCACCATAAGCCTAATCGACATCTTAATTTCTATCCCTTTTTTATTTATTTATGAATATTATAACATGTATGGTTCCCTTTTTATTTATTAAATAATATAGTTTCATAATTATTTAGAATTCAACAAATAAGTGAACAAAAAACAAGCAAACAAGATAACATTATTTTAAATAATTTAAATAGTCTCAACTATTTAAATTTTTAAGATAATTCAGAGTTTAAAATGTAAATATATATATATATATATATGTAAAATATAAATATATGTATGACTATATACTTATTATAATAAAATAAAGATTAATATTAGGAAATATCACTTAAATATAAATAAATAATAATTGAAAAATGAATATTAATTAAAATAAATATAAGTAAATATCAAATATTAGTAATGTAAATAATATAATTTATTATAACCATATATCATACATTCACACAAGGAAAGAGGACAACTGAACCGAATTCCTCGCAATCTCCCACAGTTTAAGTCCAATACTTAAATTTAACAAAAGTCCACAAATTCCATATATTCACACAATAAACTTGAATCACACAAGCATCTTATTCTAAATCCATTAAAGATCAATAATCTTAATTCCATAGAATTTCCAAAAATACTCTCAAATATCCGATTGAATTAAATATATATCAAAATAAATATTTTAATTTTCCAAGACTTCCTAGATGTCCTAGTTGACCACAGAGATTCCTAAGCTTAATATAATGAAAACCAACCACATGGGACCCACCCAACAATGAGATAATCTAATAACAAACCTAGTCTTCTTGCGGAAACTCTTTTTCTGCTACTTGATCTGAAAAAGGTAAATCAATGAGTGTGAGATAAATATCTCAGTAAGCGAGTCAATCCCCGCCCTAATAAAATTCGCTATGCAAAAGCAATAAAATAAAAGCATATGCATAACTCACAAATCACAAGGAAAGATATACACCAGAGAATTTGCAATTCAATCAAACAATTCATATTAATGGAACTAGTGCTCGTCAATCTCATTGTCACGCCCCAATCCTAGGGAAATAACCGGCACAGTGGTTAGCTTAGTGTCACCACTGTAAGCCTGACATCATACGCGTTCAGTATACACAATTCGAATAGATTAATAAGATTGAAACATTTGCCATCAACCTTGGAGTCCTATTTACTACAGAGTGACTGTAATATCCTAAGAATTTACATGAATATTTAAAATCTATTTGAAGTTTATTGAAAAAAAAATTTAATTACATGAAAAATGTTCTTTTGAATTAGTGAAAGAAATTTGGGAAATTTTTACAAATTTTCAAGGGCTAAAATGAAAAGAAAAGAAAATATGAAGTAATTTTGAGAAATGACCAAGTAGGAACCCGAGAAGAAGAATAGAGCTTATGGGAATGAATTATGAGTCCGGTACTAAAAGGATGATGGATTCGAGATTAAAGTGGAGTTTGAGACTTTGAGAGGGACTAAAGTGAAATAAGAAAATTTGTGGGGCACTTAGGATTTAGAAACACCCGAGGTAAGATTTTATGAATTTGCTTTTACTAGTCTTGACTGAGGGTCAACTAGAGAGCAAGTGATAATTTTACCCCGGGCGAGTATATAGGTGGCCTCACATATTTTTCCTCATTTTCTCCTTTCCTCTCTCTCTCTCCACCTTCTCTCCTCTCTTTCTCTCTTTCTTCTCTCTACTTTCTCTTTCTACACTTCAACTCCACAACCGGACTTTGGAGACTGAATTTCGGGCTACGGGGTGAGCCTCTAGGAGCCAAGCAACGTAGGGAAAGCAAGGAATCAAGGTAGAAATTTCTATTTCTCAAGTTTTTTCCTATTTTTTAGTTTTAAGGAAGTTTGGGGTAAAAATCGAGATTCCGACTTCGTTTCTCGATTAAAATTGGTGCTTTTGGTGTCTAAATGCTCTTTAGATATTAAGGGTGAGATCCCATAGAAGAAATCATGACAAACGGTGGAGATTTGGCTATATCTGAGCCAAACCCGAGAGGAATCGCGAAAGGTCACGATCATGGCGCCCAGGCGCCAAGGTTCAGAAGGTTTTGGGGAGGAAGAAGGGCTTGGCGCCCAGGCGCCAGGTGTGGCGCCTAGGCGCTAGGCTTGGGTTGGCGCCCAGGCGCCAGATGTACCAGAAAACCTTAGCTTATTTTCAATTGGCCATAACTTCTTCATCCGGACTCCGTTTTGGGCAAACTTTATATCGTTGGAAAGCTCTTTGAGTCTAGTTTCCAATGGTATAAGTTTCATTTAGATATTCATTACCAGTTAGAATTTATAACTTGAGATGTGAGTAAAGGTCGAAAATAGTGGTAGGAAATTCCTCTATTTCGTAGCCCTGATGGTTTTTATCTGGTTACAATAGGAATGGTCAAGGCACAAGGTGGGAGTGCCGAGAGCATGAAATTCAGGTGAGTGGGTTAATACTTGCTATGATTAAATATCTTTGTTATTGACTTTTTGCATCATAGTGAAAATATATTGTATATCCAAGTTTGAAGAGGATGATGTGGGACGATGAGGCATAAATAATTGTGGAACTTGCCTGGTGATGTATATAAGTAAATTTTCTTATTTTCTCATGAATGGAGGTTATATGATGGATTGTGAATGACATGTGAACTGAGTTGAAATGTGTCATAATCTGATTGTTGAGTTCATTCATATACGGATAGTTGAAGTATGTTATTGTTGAATAATTGTTCTATATTATGGATTATTATGTTGTATACATACTATGTTGCTGGAACCATATTGATTATGTTGTGACTTGAATTGTAAATGACTGAGTTGTGTATGTGGGTCATGAATATGATTGAGAATGCTCTTAGATGTGATTGTGATTGTGTTTGACTAGAAAGGAAAGGCATGGCGGTGCACCCCATGGAGAAATCTATGTAAAGCTATAAGGGTAGATAATATAAATGGAACGATAAGGGTAGATGCGGCGGGGGCCGCGAGCAAAGATCCAGAGGTACCCTGGAAGACCCGGTTGGTACCGGAAATGTGTGAAATTGATTTCACTGTTTGCTGTTGTGAATTATTTGAATTATGTTGAAATGTATTTGATTTACTTGGATATTGTTGTGAAGTATTATGAATTATATTATATTATATTATGATCGATTACGTATGATTGCTGCATGTTATCATTATGATGCATAATATATTTTTTTTGTCATAGTGTTGTGTTGTCTGCTCACTGGGCACGTGGTTTGCTCATACCCCTCTTATTAACATTTTTTTCAGAGTTGACAGTTGAAGGTAAATATCTATACAAAGAGTTATGGATCCTTAGCCCATGATTACCTTTTCATTTGTTCAGGGTAAATGTATAATGTTAGGTCTTATTCTAAGTTGTATAAATCTAGAAAATCTCTGTAATCGGGTAGGTTTATTCAGTGATGTAATGTGAATAAATGTAGTGTGTATAGAGAACTCGGTTTAGCCGTATTTTCTTATCTTTTATGAAAAGATGAATAATTCTCTTATTTTAATTCTTAAATTATGTAATTTAAATTTATTGTATTTAAAAGAATGGTATGATGCTTAAGAGAAAGATAGGCTTAGGGAGGTGAAATGAAATTCACTTTTTGTGCCGGTCACGTGATCAGATTTTGAGACGTGACAGCGACTCAACAACTTGTACGTACCCGGAAACATCACCAACATTTCTAAGCCAATACAGCCATGGACTTGGAGACTCTACTACTCCTCATACGGAGACTCACTAGTTGAGAGAGGACCTGCAAAGGTGCATAATCAAGGGGGGATGAGTACAAATACTTAATGAAAGAAAAACAATTCCAACATGACTGAAACCTGTACACTACCCGTGACAACTCGATCGGCAAATCCTCTGCTACACAATCAACTAAATTAAGCAACGTATTCTCTCCTCAATATAAACAATAATTTCGGATTATAACTATCAGTCAAAACATGAGAATGCATCGGTGTCCATACATATAAACATAGATTTTTTATTAGTACGACAATAAAGTTTGCTCAAAAGTAGATAGGTCACCGAGGCCAATTCATAATATTTCTATTGCTTCAGGACTTCCAAAATTTTAATATCGTTTCAGGACATTTATAAAATAAGTATTGCCTATCGTTCCATGACATTTATAAAATAAGTATTGCCCATTATTCCAGGACATTTATAATTTCCCTCACATTTCCTACACAAAGGCGGCATCCCGAGTATGGTATTCTCAAGAAATATAGTCGCTTAGACACATCGCGACTTGTTGTAGGGCTCTTCCCTCAATACCAATTGGGGTCACCCGTATTCATAGTAACATAATATCATAGGGCTCTTCCCTCAATACCAATTGGGGTCACCCGTATTCATAATAACATAATATCATAGGGCTCTTTCCTCAATGCCAATTGGGGTCATCCGTATTTATAATAATATAATAAGTCTATCACACAAGCATAATACAATACTTCCTAATTAATTACTCATCAATCAGTCATTTAGACATGGTTACTTCATTACATCACCCTTACCAATCCAAATAGAAGAATAATTTTACATAATTACCTGAATGAGCAAGGCCACTTATTCATCCTAAACGTCGTATACAACCCAACGTAGTTAAATGTTACCTCAGCATCAATAAGGTTTCAATGTGACAAATAATTATACACATAGTGCATAGAATTTTCATATGTTCATGTAAGCCACTATTCACAATGTACAAGATTTCCCTAACCCTAGGAATCGCACACACACACACACACACACACACACACATATATATATATATATTCATGTAGTTATCACAAGGCAATTACCATCCTTACAATTTATGTTCACATAATGCAGTTATTCAGGGGGCGTGCTATGCTAATCGTGACATCATCTATGCAATTTCCTACTAAATTCATAATAATAAAGGGTGTATGCATCCATGTCCCACTATACGTATATATATAAATAAATATATATATATATATACATATATATATATATATATATCTGAATACATGTACACATGGTAAACATATGTACTTTACCATGGGCGATATAGATATATATCTAGCACACATAATTATTTTATGGCCGAGGCCCATTCACATCTATTAGATCAACGTATACCTGACCACATTTATCAAACAATTATATTCTTTTCAGACAATGGTATACTTCCGTTTTATAGACACTATCAAGGGTTTCAAACCTTGTACTTAAATTAATAAAGTTGCAAATGCACCTTTCTTTTTTTATATGATCAAGGTAAGATAGAGGTCCCTTCACCTGGACTTGAAGCACTTCTGACCTCCAAAGAATATTCCAGGCAAACCTCGAACCATGTTCAAGCTTACGAAACATCAAGGAGCAATTCAAAACTCAAAACTAAAGAGTCCTTACATGGCCAGGCCATGGCGCTAGCCTTGGTGCCTAGGCACCATGGCCTCTTTAAGGCTAAAAATGCTACCCAAAAGATGATGCCTTAAGCGCCATGCATGGTGCCCTAGGGCGCCAGCCCCTAAACTCTCTGCCAGCATCAGATCTGTGGCACCACAACCTGCAACCACGACAGAAAGCTCGAGTTTGAGGCTAAAAACCTCAAATCTCCATCAATTTCCTTGATTCTTTCAATGGGGTTTCCTCCATAATGACCAAGAGTCAGTTTGCCATCAAATTCCCTAAATAAAATCATGCATACTAACTTGAATTGACAACATTTCATTATAAGCCTTAACTTTCACCATTTCCCCTTCTATGACTGAAATTCATTCTTAAACGTGACAAAACCACAAATTTCTGGTTCCAATCTGATCACTAATCATCCAAGAGTATTTTAAAATGTCACCAAAACCTCATAACTTGAAAAAAATGATCCATTACCCTCCCAAAAACCCAAAAAAAAGAGATATGGTCACCTTGTCTTTCTCACTTTTCTGGAGTAGTGGTTTGCCGGAGCTCGGCCTCCTTGTCAGAGAGCAGCCACTGGATGCTTGGATAAAGGCTTGGGAAGGAATGGAAGGAAGAAGGTCCATGGGTGCCAAGATGAAGAGAGAAGTCGTGAGAGGGGAGAGGAAAAATGGATGAAGAACAGGGAATGAGAGTATTTAGATTAGTTGTGTGGGGTCCACCTACCCTTCTTCCAATTTGGTCCCTCTTATCTGCACTTCTAACCAATGTCTCGCAAGGTAAAGGAATAATTCAATCATTATAAAAACACTCAGTTACATTTCCATAAGTACACATCATCACGCCTCCATTCCAATAAAATGATGAGATTTCACATTCATTCATTCCAGTCCTTCTCAATGTCTAAGCACCCATTTAACCTCGATCCAATAGCTTCAAGGGGTCGAGTTCACAATTTATCTTCAAAAGTTACCTCCCCCACATGGTCTACCCATTTAATTGTTTCTCTAGAGTGTTCTATATTTTCTTTTCACTTTAGTCCCTCGACCCACCCTTTTTATACTTCCCAAATAAGTTTTTCCTTGCTAAAAAGAAAAAAAAAATTTTTTTCTTACTCTCAGAATACTCTTTAACAAAATCCCAATAAACTAATATCCAAAAAATAGTGAATATTACACTCATCATATCCGAGAGCGCCCGTAGGCCTACTCAACCAATCTCATCAATTTCATCAAATAACCAATCTCATCAAACCCACAATGATGCACAACTTCATCCTCTATGATCAAGGTACCTCAAGGACTAAATCCGGGCTTAACTTCCTACAGAGGGAATCGTTGTCTCTACTCTCAGAGATCAAGTCATCTTGTTACCCGAATTTTTCGCTTGACATGAGAGAGAATTACTATCCTGCCCAAACACAATCAATGTTCAATCAATTTCAAATAATCACCAAATTAAATCATTAATATACTCGTCAATATATTCATCAATAATCATCAATATAATTATCATATCAAATTCATCGGATAACCATAAAGTATCCCAAATCACAATTTAATCACCAGATAATCATAAGGTATCCCAAATCACAATATAATTGTATTAGTCTCACGAACAATCTCCTTTTTCCTTAACATATCTCGTTAACAATTTCAATAATTAGATTTATACAAAACTCTCAAAACTCAAATCCCTTAACCAGATTACCTCTTTCCCAGCATGTCCATTACCTATCTTTATACTCTATCACTTTAATATTTAAAATAATATTAAAGAAGAGTTGGTTCACTCACCTGGTTTCTAATGAATCTTACCGATCGAACCGATCAAATTCTCCTTGATGTGAGAAAGGAAATTTATTTTATGATATTGATGGTTTTCAAAAACAAGAGGAAGAAGTAGAGAAGGTATTATGGTGTGTTTGCATTTGTTTAAACGAATTTAAATTAAACAGGAGTAGAAACCATGACTTACCTTAAATCTTCTTTTTGCCCCTTGAATATTGAATCCGATTGAACTACCCAAATTGTAATTAAATAAGTGTTGGTGTGAGATAAGAGAACATGATGTTGGTATGTGCAGGGGTGTATGGCTTGAAATTGCTAGTACGTGTGTATATACGTTGGGAGGTGGCCGAGGCTTGCATTTCTTAGAGGTGTGCCGGACGATGTGATGGCGAGTATGTTATGTGTTGTACAGTGAGTGTGTGTATATTGATGGCAATATGAGATAATTTAATGAATGTGTGTATGGTTGTTGTTGAGGGTATTTGTGTGTGTTGACCGAATAGAAAGGATAAGTGTTTTTTTTTCAGGTTTAGCTTAATTAAAAATTTACCATTTGATTGTTTAGTAGCAGTGTAATACCTATGAAAAATAGAATATAAATATATGTTCATGAACTACGGTTACTATTCCACTATAAGGTACCATTCACTTGTATAACACTATTCACGTATGTAGTACTGTTCACATATACAATCAAAATATCGAGTACTAGATGTGGTTGGTCATAAGGGGAAACTAGAAAGAAATTCGTAGGTGAAAATGACATTTTATATAAGAAAATACCCTCAGGGACTAAAACGAACGGACTGAATTGAAAAAAAATTTAAAGGTTTAAGGAGAAACGATAATTTTTCCTTTAAGTTCCTAATAGTAAAGCCTCCTTCGACTTCCCATGATGACACAGTAAACTAAATGATTAAAGCTAGTAAATTGAATTATTTTAATAGAAATGTCATTTTCATAAATAATAAATTGAATATTTTATTAGCGTATAGTGTCAAATAATACAATTGATTTTTCTTATAAATATGCTCTTCTATTTTACTTCTAAACTCCCACCTTTAGCTTCTCTTCTTCTTTCTCCTTAAACTTCTCTTGATCTGGCGCTAGGTCTCTGAGATTTTAGGCATTTTATCTTCAGTTTAAATCCAAGGTGAGGATACTATACCCTTTTTATGTCTTTCAAATTTTAAAAGTTATATTTTTAAATATGCTCTGTGGTTGTAGCTTTGGCTGATCCTCCACATCAAAAAAGAACTATCATTAGTTACTTATATGCATTTTGATTTTCTAATTGCCAAAATAGAATGTAAACTATGAAGAATACATGTATAGGAAAGTTCTAGTTAACAAAAGACCTAGTACTTAAGTATATTCATTGTGACCTTCTACTATTTCTTGAGAACTTACCTAGTATAGTGGAACAGTAAAATTCACCTGTGTGCTCTTGTCTGTAATTACTTAGAAAAGTGATACTTGAACAGAATCTAGGTGAGTGAAATGACCCCGTTTTAATAGGATTCTAGCATCATTGGTGACAAAAAGTATGTCGTAGGACATTCTAAAACTCATAGGAGTAGACTGGATTTGAAGTGACGAATCTAGGGAGGTAATTCGAATTAATCCAGAAGTATAGATAAGAGAAACAAATATTTCAGGGTGATATAAAGTTTGAATCTTTCTAAGACAACTTAATTGTTATCTTAATTTGTGATTTATAAACTTGTGATATAATTATATACGATACCTGTCATATATATGAATATTATATTACACTTCTAATCACTGTACAATTTATTGTGGTTGAGCGGGATAGTACCTCCTCTCACTACAAGGCAGAAAGCCCGGTTTAAAGGGTGTCTTGACCAATAAGTGTGGAGAGAATGATTCTTTCAGTATGGATATAGCCCGAGTCGGTAATAGATCCGTGAGGCGCCCTAACTGAGAGGATGAGGTTGTGCGTCATGGCAGAAATAAACAAATTTGGTGAGCCAGCTTATGTGCGTTCTCCGAGATATATTGCCATTGATGAGTACAAATTCTATTGAATGAATTGGATGACTTTATATCTTCTAGTATATAATTTCTAACTATGTTTATTGGTTGAGTTTGAAACTTTAGGTATACTTGTATAATCGGTGATGTATTTGAATTTTATTAAAGCGAGACTGATTCGCTCACTAAGTTTTAAAACTCACACTCTCTGTGAACTCTTTTTTTTTTTTCATATTAGGTTGCAGGCAAAGAATATCTACCAGAAGAGTAGATCACTTCGGACCTTCCCGCTGTCAGGTACGCCCCTCATTTGTTGTAGACTATGTTGCTTTGTAATCGTCTAGGACATCTAGGTTAGGGGTTTGGTATATTTGGCTTGCATTTCAGTTTAATAATGTATTTCATAATAAGTATCTATTATTATATGTAAGTCATCTCTGTAAGTTACAAATAAAGAAATTTGATATGTTTTCTTTGTATTTATTTGATAAGGAAATTGTTATTTTTAACATGAAGATAAAATAACTAATAATTTAACTCGCAGGTAGAAATTATGGAAAAACTTACAATGATGGGAGATTCATCATTGTGCCAGTCATGTGCCCAAGTAACGAGTCGTGATATGTGTAACGTCTACACTATTTATGAGCATTTTGAATAATATAGTAAAATTTTTAAAATAGACAAAAAGGGGATTTAGTCAATATTATGGTTTTTAACATAAAATGTTTACCAAACGCCCAAACAATCGAAATAAGTAGCTTTTGATGTAACTGAAAATACATAATCTCAAGTTTAGCATTAAGCGGTTAGTCGACTGATTCACGAACATTAGTCGACTGATCGGTTGAGAAATTATCTAATTTGAGGCCGAGAGGTATCAGTCGACTGACATAAGCTGATCGGTCGACTGATATGCCTTAAACTTTATTCATCAATAAAATGGTAACTTCAAGCATAATAAGATCATTTACTAAATTTTACATATAATCCACAATAATACTTTAGTTTTCATTTGTACGTTCTACTCTAATATTTGCTATAATATCAAGAGTTTAATTACACATATATGGTATTACTTCAAACTTACAAAACATGATATCCTATATATATTACATAACCCTTTTGCCCATATTTCTATTTTAAGGAAGTAACATGGCTAGTTACACAACATATACTTATTTCTTTTCTTTTCCGTTTCTTTTTGCTTCAGCTCCTGAAATGGTAAGTTATCATAAACAAGGTGAGATACAAAATCCCAGTAGCTAGCATATTATAAAACATTTCTACCATTTCAGTCATAAAAGCTATTCTAATAATGTTAACCACTTGCAAGAAGTGAAATGTACTCATATGGATACACATGCAAAATAAAATCATTCTTAATTTAATGCACTATTCTGGGCTCTTTCTCATTAAAAGCAATCCATATCGCATAAGGAATTTCTATTATCTCATGGGAAATTTTCTAGTTCTTTCATCTCATAAGGATTTTCACATCCTATGAGAAATTTCTAGTTATCTCATAAGAATTTCTTATTTCTGTCATCCCATAAGGACTCTTACATCTTATGAAGAATTTCTAGTTCTTTCATCTTATGAGGAAATCTAATTCTATTATCCTATGAAGACATGTATTATACTTTTCACGAGAAAGATATGTTCTATGCATTCATGAAGACTTTAAAATGGTAATCATGTGCTAAAAGCTAACAAAACACAATAAATATATGAAAACACATAGCTTTTATGAAAACTAGCTACCTTGATTCCCTTAGAACTGAAATTGAAGTGTTATCTTTTAGCTTCTTCCTTCTTTCTCTTTTCCTTATCCTAAAAATCTCCTTTCTATCATTTTTCAAGCTCTAGAATTTATTTAAACTAGAAGAAACAAGCTAGAAGCTTACCTATGATGGTTCCTTTGTCAAAAACTTCACTAAAACTTCTTTCTCCCTCCTCTTTTTCCTTTTCACGTTTTTCTCTCTCTCCTTTCTAAATTTTTAGAATTAGCTCTTTTTTGTCTCTCTTCTCTCTTCTAAAAGAGTCTTAAGGGCTCTATTGGGGTGGAGATCCCCCTTTTAACTATAATATCTCATTTCTAAGTCTCAATAGCATACAAGGGATAATTAAGTAAAATTTCTTCCACTGATTTTCAGTTAAACCAACCTATTTTCGCATTTTAGCATGTAATTAGTCGATTGATTTCTTCCCGATAGTCCACTGATTCTATCAGTCAATTGATTCATGATGATTAGTCGACTGATTTCATCAGGACCTAAAATATTAGTTTAACAGAGAATAATCAGTCGACTGATCACTCCTCATTAGTCGACCAATTGTAGATATCAGTAACTTGGTCTAATTTCTAATGCGATCAGTCGACTATTCATTGTAATTAGTCGACTAATACCTTTAAAACTCTCTTTTTCCTTTACTCTTAACTCAAATATCTTAATTTCTCATGTCTTTTCTTTGTTACTTCATCCTAAGTATCCAAAAACACAAGTTTTCTAATTTCTAACATTATTTCCAACTTAAACAAAGAAAATATAACTTAAATACAAGAAAATATGGGATGTTACAACATGCAGTTAAATTATTTTGAAAAGATTTAGCGTTCAATTGATTTGCTAGTCCAGAAAATAAAGATATTAAATTAAAACTACATTTTAAAAATATAAACTCAGATTTATTTACTAATTATTTCACTAGAATGCATAATCCTATTTCCTATATGATTCAATTGTTTAAACTCAAAAAGATTTGTTTTTATAAATCCTAAATTATCTTAAACAAATATAAAACATTTAAATCATATTTCTTAAGATATACTTCATATTAAAATAAAGGAAACCAATTATCCTTAATTTTAATATAAAAATGAATTTGGTTAGTTAGATAAATAACTAATTACATTAGCTAATCCTTGTAAATTTTATTTAATTTTCCAGAAAACTGTTCATGTACTGTTTACACATTGTTCACTTATTTTTATTTTAAATTTCCTTTTATTTCTAAAAGCCATTTAATAAATTAATAATACTCTTTATCCTAAAAATTAATATTTTGAGATTTAGAAATTATATTTCATTTCCTATTTCACATTAAGGCTCATTGTAATTTTCTTCATCTATTCCTATACTTTGTACATATTTCATTACACCCTTACAAGATTCCAAAATCTTTCATTTCAATTCCTGAACTTTTCACTTTAGTCCTTGTATAACCTAGCATCTCACATTGCTAGTTTATGCTAGTTTATAGCCCATTGTCACATACTAAAACATTATTACATCACGATACATCATCACAAATACATTTGAGAGTCTTGACTTCAACATGATTTTGTCATCTTGTAAACTATAGATTGCCCAAAAATAGGTTTTTTCAAAATCAATATTACAAATCATAGTTTGTCCAAACTTAGATTTATTTAACTATTCTTCATACACACACCAAAACCAAATCAATCTACACTACAAGATTGCAATGGATTGACAGTTTGGTTCAGTTCTGTTTAAGTCAACCAAATCAATTCAACTCTCAAACACCTTTATTTATAAATTTGTCAAAACTAAATATAAAAAAGGCTTACTAATTTATTATATTAGATTTTTAATATATAAAATTATATATATATATATATATATTAACTCCAACCAATTGAATAAATTTGAAGCAGTGTTTCTACTAGTTAAATAATTGATTAAATTTTAAAAAAAACATTTAGTTAAGACTTACAGCTTTGAATGCAGGAAATTTCTGAATAAAGACAGAGATTTTTTTATTTTTTTTAAAGTTTTTGAAGCAGCGTGTGGTTCAATTACGAGTTTGCCGCGTATGACTTTCAATTCAAATTTCCAAGTTTGTTATGATATTGAAAATAAAAAAAATAAAAAATAAGAAGGGGTTGATATTTGATAGTTGATACGTAGTTTCCTTATATTTTTATTTTTTAGTAAGTTTCCTTATATTTTCTTATTTTTCTATACACGAAATTCAATCTTAAATCTTTGCCCTTATCATAGAAAATTTTCCAGAAACATGAATATCTATAACCTTATTTAACATTTACTCTCAATCGTTAAATACCCATAAATTATTTATTTAATTTTTAAAAAACTTATAATTATCTTAATTTAATTTTTAAAAGAATATATTTGTTTTTATTTGATTATTTTTGTTATTAAATGGCAACATTTACTATAGGTAAATGTTAAAATTTTTATTGCTAAAAGTTACTTTAACAAATAAAAAAATCAAATTGAGAGAAATACTAGACAAAAAAGTTAAAACCAAATGAGTAATTTACTCTTAAATAATAGGAATGCATCTTTTATAAATTAATGTATACATTTACGGTTAAATTTTGAACTAAAACTCTATTTTGGTCATTTACAAATAAAGTATTTTCTAATTTAGTTCCTATAAAATTGTATTTATAATTTAGTCCTTTTCATATGAATGTTATTCAAGTTGGTGATTTACAAATAAATACGTTATTAATGAAATTACCTAATTTGATGTTATGTAACATATTTTCTAGAGGTATTATTTAGACATTATTATATAATATGTAAATTAACAGTTAGTTTTATTAACAACAAATTAACATAAGGATATTATTAGTAACAATTTTATTTGTAAGGGACCAAACTAAAAAAGAAATTGTAAGAAAAATAAAATAAAAAAATAACTTATATGTAAGAGACCAAAATAACAATGATTTTGTCGCTGAGTATAATGCTAATCAAATGTGATCCTCTCAACAATTTTTAATATCGAACATGGAGAAGCAGGGGTAGTAATAAGACAAAATTATTTAGAGTAAATTATTGGTTTAGCTTCTAAAAAATTATATATTTTTTAATTTAGTTCTTAAAAAATTAAATATCTTAATTTAATTTTTAAAAATTAAATTTATCTTAATTTAATTATTTTTATTGTTACATTACAAAATAGATCATTACTAACTTAAAAATTTTTTTGTTATTAACCACTTTAACAAAAAAGGGATCAAATTAAAAACAAATATAATTTTTAAAGATTAAATTGTAACATTTAATATTTTAGAAACTAAATTGAAGTAATTATAATTTTTTAAAGATGAAATTAGTAATTTACTCAAATTATTCATATTTCTCTTGAAAAAGGAAATCCACTGCCTTTGGACAAAAACACATGGACTGCACTCAAATAAAATTAGAGAAGTATTTATTATTGGATTTTTCAACGAATACGTAATACGTGAATTGGTTTTTTTTTTTTAATAATAAAAACACCTATGTGAACAATAGAAGGAGGTCTTTAGTGGAGCGCAATTTAAGTTATATTTTAGCATTAGTGTTAAGATTGAAATATTTTTAATTTTTATTTTTGACTGTTCAATCTTAATTGATCGAGTCTCGTTTTATGTTAGATTAACACTGTATACTTCAACATTAAGGAATCCGAACTCATGGAGGAAGCACACAAGGACTTTAAAATTTCTTTTTGGACTAAAATGCATAAAATTTCTTTAAATTTAAAAGTTAATGTATTTTATCTTGAAGTATATAAAGTGTAATTACGTTTCGTATTGTTTGGTT
The DNA here is from genome assembly GCA_037074585.1 of Biancaea sappan. Lineage (NCBI taxonomy): Eukaryota > Viridiplantae > Streptophyta > Magnoliopsida > Fabales > Fabaceae > Biancaea > Biancaea sappan. The sequence continues at coordinate 11,729,735 of CM073491.1, read as the reverse complement.
GGAGGGAAATAGAGGGGAGGAGAGAGGAGGGATTTTTTTAATTTAGTTTTGTTTGTTTTGATTAGTTAGAGGGGAGGGGAGGAAAAATGTAAGTGAAAAATCTCTCCTCTCCTATTATTTTCTTTTCCTCCGAAAGTGGGGGGATTTGGAAAGAAGAAAAATTGTAATAATATAAAAGATATAAGTGTCCTTAATAATTTTTTTTAATACTAAGATTACCTTCTAACTTCTTTTATTTTACTTCTTAAATAATATATTACTAACATATTTTGACTATATAAAATTATTATTATTATTATTATTATTATTATTATTATTATTATATGTAAATAATACATTATATGTATAACTAAATAATAAAAGATAACAAAAAAAATAATCCTAATAATAATAAACTGAGTAAATTAATAAGGACCGAAATATCATTTTTGTCCATCACAGATGTCTTTTTTCTCAAGTCTTACAAATTTTTATTATCAATTTGGTCCCTTATAAGTTAATATATTATCACTTTAGTCCCTCGTAGATTTTCATTCTCAATGTGTTGATATGTTATAATTTAGTTCCTCACATATTTTTATTTTCAATTTGGTCCCTCACAAATTTATATGTTATTAATTTAGTCCCTTCATCAAAAGTTGTTACCATAAAAAATTATGTCCAGCAAAACAAGAACTAAATTGATAATATATCAATTTATTAGGAATAAAACTGAGAATAAAAATAAGTGAAGGACATATAATTTTTTTTTGAGAGACTGAATTGATAACATATCAATCTGTAAGAGACCAAATTGAAAATAAAAATCTATTAAAAAAAAAGGACATATGTGAGAGACCAAAATAGAATTTTAATCAGTTAGTTAAATTATACTTAATTATTTTTTTGTTTCTTCTAACAATAAAATTATTTAGCTTTTTTTCTTATTACGGTAATAATAAAATTAAAATTTTATATGATTTTTAAAACACATTATATATTTGAGATGCTTTTTAGATAAATTAAATTAAAACTGTTAAAATGTTATATTATTTTACCATAACAAATGAACTAACTTATTTGAATATAAGTGATAACAAATTTATCATGTTTTGTTAGTCATACAATCAAAGAGTTATAATAGTCATTTTATTTTATTTTCTCTTCCCTCCCCTTGCAAACCAAACAAAAAAAAAGTTTATTTTCCCTCCCCTCCCCTCAAACTAAACCAAACAAAGAAATTTTATTTTCCCTTCCCTCTCCTCCCCTCCCTTTCCCTCCATTAAAATCTCTCCCTTCCCCTCCATTAAAATCTCTCCCTTCCGTTGAATCAAACAGTCCCTTTAAGTTCAAAGGTTTTTTTTATGCATTTTAATTTTTGTTGCCACCCCAGAAAAAATAATAATAATGACGGAGATGATAGGCGTTTCAGGGCCACATAAAATGGGAACATATATTATAGCTACGCTGGCTATGAACTTCCTGGCAGCACCACTAGCACGTTGATGTTGTGCGTGGCCCACCCCAGCACGTATTCGGATTCGCCGCCTAAAGGAGAAATAAACGCAGCGTGCCTTGCGGCTTCGTTACCGTTTGAACCGATGAAATGTCGTAGATCATAACAGCCATGATTTGGTTTAGTGAATCGTTTCACTAAACCTTTTTCATTTTTTGGTTTAACCTTGTATCACTAAACCTTTTTTTTTTGGTTTAACCCTCTAGCGAATAAGATTACACCACCTGTCCAGCCAACCCACTGGCTCGCCTGACTCGCTCCCCTGAAGACCCGACCCACCCGATTATCTTCATCTTTAGTTCTTCCTCTTGCTTCGCCATTTTCGTCCTTAGCACGCAAACGATAGTTCTTCTTGCCACTTTCGTCTTCAGCTGTTACACGTAAATTGCAAAGAATGATTTAAATTGCATATGCCTTGTAAAGGAAAGAGGAAAATAAGGAAAGAGAAAAGAAAGAATTGAGAGAGAAAGAGTATCGGGGAAGAATTCAGAAAGAATTTACAGAAGAAAGAAGAGGGTGGCAAGGACAACATTACAAGCGACGACAACGTTTCAATCAGAAAATTCAGCCTTATAACATGAACATGAGTAACTACTTCTAGTTACCAGGAAAGGACCAAACTGCCCTCACAATACACATGAAAGGACAATTATACCCCTTCAATACAACTTATTCGTATCACTGCCGCCCCCCCAAGAGCACCCTTGTCCTCAAGGGTGAGGTGTCTGCAAAAAATCAGGAAACTTTGAATGGAAATCATTCCATTCCTCCCAAGAGGCGTCATCAGCATTCTCACCCTGCCAATGCACCAGGACTTCGGTGACAACACGACCCCTCCTTTGGACCAACCTTCTATTCAAAATGGATAATGGTTCAAGATGTCCCAAATTTTTCGATACATCCTCAGGTGGATGGACAGGTGCCAATGTGGAGTCTGGACATTTCTTAAGGAGCGAAACATGAAACGTGGGATGTATTTTAACACCAACAGGAAGCTTTAATGTATACGCAACCTTCCCAACCCTTGCTAATATTTCGTAAGGACCATAATATTGGGGAGAGAGTTTATCCGATACCCTGGTTTCTACTGTCTTTTGTCGATACGACTGTAACTTCAAAAACACCCAATCCCCCACTGAGAATTCTCTGTCACTACGTCCCTTATCTGCTTGCTGCTTCATTCTGTTAACAGCCCTTTGAAGATTACCTTTTAATTTCCTTAACATTTTTTCCCGAGCCAAAAAACTTCTATCGATAGCCTCAATGCGAGAATCATGAGGTAAGTACGGTAAGTGCAACGGAGGTGGCTGCCCGTAAACTACTTCGAATGGCGTCGTTTGTATAGATGAGTGGTAGGAAGTGTTGTACCACCACTCAGCCATGGGTAGCCATTTACTCCAGTCTCGAGGATACTGCCAAGTGAATGCTCGCAGATAATTTTCGAGGCAGCGATTGACCACTTCACTCTGTCCATCACTCTGTGGGTAGTAAGCCGTAGAGAGGTTTTGTTCAACGCCCAATTGTCCTAGAAATTCCTTCCAGAAGTTGCTGACAAACAGTGGGTCCCTATCACTTACTATATTCGCAGGCGCCCCATGCAAGCGGTAGATCTGATCAATGAAGACTTGTGCCAGAATAGCCGCAGTAATTGGGTGTGTGAGGGCTACAAAATGAGCATATTTGCTCAAACGATCAACAACTACCCAAATCATATCCTTCCCATTGGACTTCGGCAATCCTTCAATAAAATCCATCGCTACACTGCTCCATACGCCTTCCGGAATTGGTAAAGGTTGTAATAAACCAGGTGATGCTACATTTTCATGCTTACAATGTAGACAAGGCTCACATTGAAGTATGAAGGTCTTTATATCACGTTGCATGCCTTTCCAGTGGAACAAGGCTTTAATTCTTTTTTCTGTCGCTCTGACCCCTGAATGCCCCCTACCGGCGATGCGTGTAACCACTCCAGTATGATTTTTTTGGTTTGAAGTGTGGAACCTATAACCAATCTTCCTTTCCTCGTCAGCATGCTATCAGTCCATTTATACTTGGGGTGCTGGTTGGGGTTTTGCTGCAGCTGCTGTATCAACTCCCTTAATTTTATATCTTCCTCCCATTCTTTTTTAATCAGATTCCAAAGCTCAGTTGAAATGCTGGAAACTGTCATTTGGAGAATTTCCCCATGAGTGGCCCTGGAGAGTGCATCAGCTACTGTGTTTTCTTTGCCCTTTTTATACTGAATGTCATATGTCATCCCCATCAATGTGGTCAACCATCCAAATTGACTGGGTGTGGATAGTTTCTATTCCAAAAGATATCTAAGGCTCTTCTGGTCTGTTTTTATAATAAAAGGGTTGAATTGCTAAGTAAGAATGCCAATTCTTTACTGCAAACATTAGTGCTAGTAATTCCTTGTCATAGGCAGATAAAGATTAATTTCTTGGGGAAAGTGCCTTACTGACAAATGCTATGGGATGATGATTTTGCATCAGTACTGCACCTATCCCGTATTGAGAAGCATCCGTCTCTACTGTGAAAGGCTTGGTCAGATCAGGGAGTGCTAATACTGGTGCAGAGATGAGTGCATTCTTCAACATTCTGAAAGCGTTTTCAGCTTCGGGGTTCCATTTAAAGTTCCCTTTTGTTAGCAACGTGGTGAGAGGTTTGGCAATGCCCCCATAGCCCTTCACGAACCTTCTGTAGTAACCTGTCATGCCTAGAAAACTTCTCAATTCCCTTATGCTCTTTGGCACGGGCCATTCGGCTACTATTTCAATTTTTTTCGGATCAGTGTAAACTCCCTCTGCTGCGATGTAATGGCCAAGGTACTCTATTTTTGCTGCTACCAAAATACATTTTGCTTTATTGATGATGAAATGATTCCTCTTTAGTACTTCAAATACCATCTCCAAATGCTTCAAATGCTGCTCGCCGTTGCTACTGTAAATGAGGATGTCGTCAAAGAAAATTATCACAAATTTCCTCAAATAGTCCTGAAAAATGTGATTCATAGTGTTTTGAAAGGTTGCTGGAGCATTGGACAGCCCAAAAGGCATGACCAAAAACTCATAGTGTCCAGCATGAGTCTGGAATGCGGTTTTGAATCTATCTCTGTCCATAACTCTTATTTGGTGGTAACCAGATTTGAGGTCCAGCTTGGAGAAAAGCTTTGCTCCCCCTAGTTCATCGAAAAGGTCTTCCATCAGAGGTATCGGGTACCTATTCTTTATGGTTAGTTTGTTTAGCGCCCTGTAATCCACACACAGCCGCCAGCCACCATCTTTTTTTTTTTACCAACACCACAGGAGATGCGAAAGGGGAAGAACTTGTTTGAATTATTCCTTTTTGTAGCATTTCATTGACTAATTTTTCAATTACTGACTTCTGCATGGCAGGATACCTGTAAGGTCTTATATTGATTGGATTGGCACCCTCTTGCAAAGGTATGTAATGATCAAAGTGTGGCCTTGCTGGGGGTAGACCATCCGGTTCTTGTGTAAGCTCAGGATATGTCTCCAGTAGCTAATGTGCTTCATGGCTGACTTGGGTCTCCTTTTCCAGGTTTAATGAATAACATTGAGGTGTCCCCCTTTCTGGAACAATTTGGACAAAATATGTCTGGTTATCCTTCACACGAGATGGTTCTTTGTCTCCTTCAGGTAGTTGATTTTTTCCATTCTTACAAGCTGTCAGTTTGATTTTCTGTCCCTCCTTCATAAATTCAATTGTCAAATTAGAACAATCCCATATAGTAGTACCCAACGTTCTGAGCCACTGCATTCCGAGGATCATATCACATCCTACTAATGGAAATAGAATTACATCTGCAGAATATGCTTGACCATCCATTGTCCAAGTGAATCCTCTAATCATCTTAGTACCCGAAACCGTTGCCCCATTTGCCACAGAAATTTTCATGGGCTGTATTTCTAATGTCTGAAATGCTGTGAGTTTATTGAATTGACTGCTAAGAAAATTGTGTGAACTCCCGGTGTCTAATAAAATGTGAATATTTCTACCTCCTACTGTACCTTTGATTCTCATGGTATTAGCCCCTCCCTGTACATCACCCAGCATCGCGTTGAGTGATACTACTGCTTGTGGTTCTTTATCCTTTACTTCTTCTGTTATAGGTTCCTCACTATGTTCGGTCACAGTATCCGTAATTTCCATGAAGAATACTTGGCCCTTCTGCCGTTGTGGACAATTATGGCCTGGTGTGAAGTGTTCATGACACCAGAAGCAAAGATTCTTGGTACGGTGTTCTTCCAATTCTACAGGAGTCATTTTTGTTTGAAATTTATAGGTTGGCTTACCAAGAATGCCCTTTTGGTCAGATGTTTGTTGAGTTTCTTGGATCCGTGAAGCAGTTGCAGTACCTCTCCTGAATTCATTTACTGATATCCCTGTTCGATTTGTCCCTCGCAGACTCATCTCCTTAATTTTGGCTAGGCGTGTGGCTTCCAGTACTGTTTTAGGATTGAATAGGCGTACATCCCAGGCTAATTCATCTTTCAGTCCCCCCAAATAACATTCCAATTTCTGTTCTTCCGTTAATTTACTTCTATAGGATATTTTTTCAAACTTCTCCTGATATTCAGCCAAATTCCCCCTCTGTTTTAATTGCACCAATTCTTCCAAAGGTCGCTGAATGGTGGCATGAAACCGGATTCGTATTCCTTCAGAGAATTCTTGCCAAGAAATGGGTTCTTGAAAATTTGATCGAAACCCATCGTACCATCTGTATCATGCTTCATCGAGAACTAAGCTTGCCATTGTGACCTTGTGTTCCTCTGGTGTCTTGTCTAGATTGAAGTAGCTTTCGCATTTTGAAATCCAACTGACCACATCGTCTTTTGTGAATCTGGGCAGGTCCATCTTAGTGAATCGCGTTGGTGCTTGGTAACTTCCCCTCGGTGGGTGTCCATTGTGGTGATGCAGTAATTCGACAATTTGTCGAGAAAGTTGGGTTAACTCCTCCTTGACTTCAGCATGTCTCTGTTCCGCAACAATATGGAGTTCACTCATGCGAGCTTCCAAATCACGAACGGTAGCCTGAGAGCGCGTAGCGTCGGCCATGATTTCTGATCAAGGACGTTGGCTTTGATACCAATGTTACACGTAAATTGCAAAGAATGATTTAAATTGCATATGCCTTGTAAAGGAAAGAGGAAAATAAGGAAAGAGAAAAGAAAGAATTGAGAGAGAAAGAGTATCGGGGAAGAATTCAGAAAGAATTTACAGAAGAAAGAAGAGGGTGGCAAGGACAACATTACAAGCGACAACAACGTTTCAATCAGAAAATTCAGCCTTATAACATGAACATGAGTAACTACTTATAGTTACCAGGAAAGGACCAAACTGCCCTCACAATACACATGAAAGGACAATTATACCCCTTCAATACAACTTATGCGTATCATCAGCAGCTTGGCTTCTCTGTGGATTGTGTTTGTCTTCAGCGTCGTCCCTCTGTTGCCTGTGGTGGTGGACACATTCGCTTCTCCTCGTCGTGGGTTTGCTACAGTATTTTTTTTTGTGTAATCTTTTTTTTCCTTCTAGTTTGTTCGCTGGTGAGTTCCACTTTCAGTTCATCTACTCTCTTTGGAAGATTTGAATCGTCCCATAGATTATTTATAGGTATACCAAAGAGCATGACAAAGTAGGATACTCCTTTTAGTATGGGTTATTATCTAAACTGTCACTTCCACTGTAATAAATCAAGAGCTTGTTGGTGAACCTGCTTATCTCCAGCTGCCACAACATTAAAACCTAATACATGCAATACATTCAAATGGTAACGAAGCTTAATTGAATTCATAGTTTATTTACTTAGGTGATAAGAATTCCAAATTAACTGAGAAAGGATGAAATTAAACTTTGGCAGGATTTCAGAAGAGCAATAATATATGATCACATACTTCTTGCAGGTGCAGTTGGAGTAGCTTCCCAATAGAGTTCATGGCCTTTCTAATCAGATATGACACCTCCAGCACCTTCTATAACAGGTATTAATGCAAGAAAATCATATGGCTGAAACAAGGTACTTGAAAGCAAACAATTTTTAAATTGTCACTTTTTGGCTCAAGATATATGCTTCCATATTCCATGACAAACATAAGATCCTTCAAACTGAAACATTCGAATAATGAGTATACATTAACCATTTCTTGTTTTAATAATCTGTGACTTACGCACTGCAGAACTGAAGAGATTCAAAAGTCACACATGCAACCAAAGGTGATATAACAGAGTGCAGCTAACCTTTGTAAATATAAAAGATAGAGAGAGGTTTCTGAGGAGGAGGAAGAAGAAGAAGAGGAAGAAGAAGAAGAAGAATAAGAAGAATAAGAAGAAAAAGAAAGAGAAAGTAATCTGATTGTATTATTCAGTAAAGTATGATTACATTACATGTATTTATACACTAGAGTATTACAGAGGAACGATTACTGATTAACTGAACCTAACCAATTTGTTAAACTGTATAGCTACCTAACCGTAGTTTAGTTACTAACTAATACATTGCTAAGTCACAAATAGTTATCACTATACTCTATACCTTTACATCCCCCTTCAAACTCAGAGTGGGTGAAGAAACCACTCTGAGTTTGATCCTATTATGCTCAAACTGATTAGTTGCTATAGCTTTAGTAAAAATATCAGCATTCTGATGAATGCCACTGATATGTAAAACTGTGACAGCTCCTTGTTCAACCTTCTCACGTACAAAGTATAAGTCAAGTTCCAGATGTTTAGTTTTGGAATGCAGGACAAGATTTGCAATAACTGAGATTGCACTCTGATTATCACAGAAAATATGAGGAGGACTTTGGAGTTTTACATCTGATTCAGTCAACAAGGATTGAAGCCACACCAATTCTGCAACAGTATTAGCTATTGATCGAAATTCAGCCTCATTACTATAACGTGATACCACAGACTGTTTCTTAGCTCCCATGTAATTAAATTAGACCCCAAATACACATAGAGGCCAGTGGTAGAATGCCTATCATCTGGATCAGCCCCCCAATCAACATCACAATAAGCAACAAGATCTAATTTGTCAGACTTTGTAAATAATAAACCATGATCAATAGTGCTAGAGATATAACAAATAATGTAACACCATTATCATGCTTAATAAAGAGAGAGTTATCACATTTGGCAGCAGCAAAACCAAAATTTTAAAGTTGATCTAAGCTTTTCAAACCAAGCCCTTGGAGCTTGCTTCTGCCCATAGAGAGCCTTATTTAACTTGCAAACAAGTGACTTATCACTAACCTCAAACCAAGGGGCTACACCATGTAGACTTCTTCATAGAGATCACCATTGAGAAAGGCATTATTGACATCAAGTTGATGCAAATGCTAGCCTTGATGAAGAGCCAGTGATAAAACAATTCAGACCGTGGGAGGCTTTACAATTGGAGAAAATGTCTCATGGAAATCAAAACCTCTTTTTGAAAAAACCATTTTGCTACTAGTCTTGCCTTCAACTTTAGGAAGGACCCACAGGGTTTTGCTTAGTTCTGAATACCTATTTGCAGCCAATAGGTTGCCTGTTGGGTGGCAGAGGAACTAAAGTCTAAGTTCTATTGTTATGTAAAGCAACAATTTCATCCTTCATAGCAATAAACCACGGTGGCTTGCTTAAGGCTTCTTTGACAGATTTAGGTTCTTGCATCACAGGATTAGTCATAATAGTAGCATAATAAAGCTTGGGTTTTAAAAATCCCAGCCTTAGACCGAGTAACCATATGATGATGATTCTGTAACAGTGAGGAAGTGGACAACTCATGATCAAAAAAATTTGAAAAAGTGTTTAGAGAAGAAAAGGAAGAAAGAACAAGAGAATTAATTTAAGTAGGAGACATATGAGGTACCTGAGTAGAAGAACTCTGAGGAGATGAATCAGTAGGCTGATTATTATGCTGAACAGTAAAGGAAATAACACGAATCAAAGGAACAGAACTAAAGACAGTAGACTGAGATGAAACTGTGAAAGAAGAAGAAATCATGACGACGTATGGAAAACAAGATTCATTGAACTTGACATGATGAGTAACAGAGATTTTGTTGGATAGAGGATCATAACACTTATAACCCTTATGCTGCAAACTATAACCAAGAAAGACACATCTAGTGGACTTAAAAGAAAACTTAGTTTGAATTATTGGGGCGAAGAAATGGAAAACACTCACAACCAAAAGTTTTAAGAAACATATAATCAGGTTTAGTGTTGAACAACTTCTTAAGAGGTGAAAAATTTTGTAATACTAGGGTAGGTAATCTGTTGATAAGCTAAACAGCTGTTTGGAAGGCTTCATGCCAAAAATGAAGTGGTAATTTAGCTTGAGCTAAAAAAGTAAGGCCAATTTTCTATTATTTGTCGATGCTTTCGTTCAGCTAGGCCATTTTGTTGAGGGGTATACAGGCAACTAAACTTATGATAAATACCATGAAAGTTAAGATAAGGTGTGAGAGCAGTAAATTCACCACCACCATTGAAAGTTTTTAATCTTATGTCTAGTATGCAATTCAGTAAATATTTTAAATTGAATAAAAGCAGTAAAAGTATCAGACTTTTTCTTTAAAAGATAAAACCAAGTAAACCGTGTGGCAGCATTAGTAAAATGAACATAGTAAAAAAAACCTTCAGGAGATTCAATGGGTGCTGGACCCAAAACATCAGAAAATACAAATTCAAGAGGAGTATGATACACAGACTGTGAAACAGAGAATGGTAACCTATGACTCTTGCCTAAGCAACAAATAAAATAGAAGAACTCAATACTTTTATTAGAGGGGAAAGCAAGATTACATGAAGACAATACACTGTTAATGACCTTGGAATATAGATGACCTAAATGATTATGCCACGTAGACAATTCAAAATTTGCAGTAGAGAGTGTTGTAACTGCAGTAGAAACACAACAAGCTGCAGGAGACTGATAAAGAAACTTGAGATTAGGGAAATGGTAGAGACCGTCTTTAATAACGTCCTTGAGTAAAATTTGATGAGTTTCCTGGGATTTTACATAACAATGGTTAGAATGAAATTCAAAATAGACCTTGTTATCAACAACAAATTGCCTAACACTGATTAAATTCTTAGTAATATTTGGCACATTTAGTAATGAGTTGAGAAGTAAAACCGATTTGGAGTCAAAAAGAGAAAGAAAAGATGAACTACCAGTATTGTGTATAGAGATAGGAAATCCATTACCCATGGTTACTCGTTCAGAACCAGTAAATTATCTTTGGTGTAGCCAACATAGCTTGAGGCTGAGTCATGTTCTTGTTCGAGTTTTGTCCTGAGTTAGGACTAAAGGAGGGGTAAAGACCAGCATAACTTTGATTGTATCTATGGTAACATTGCCAAGCCTATGACCATATTTCCAGCAAACCTGACACTGTGGCTTTGGTGGCCAAGTGTTGTTTCCATTTCTACCAGAGAACCTTCCTCTGCCACTTCGTCCTCCGGAACCTTTGCCATACATGAAATTGCCTAAAAATTGAGTATGATTATAATTATTCATATTGTAATTACCTCTACCTTGGTTTCCTGAACCTTGCTGTTGCGGCATTACTTTCTTGTGTCATAAGTAGAGCCTTGACTTTAGCTACAGAATAAGATTCACTACGTATTGTAACATTCATCACGAAATTATCATATTTGTCAGGTAAGCCGTCGAGGGTTGCATCTACATGCTCACTGTCAGAAATTGATTCTCTTATAGCGATCAATGCATCAATAGTCTTCTTGATTTTAAGTAAATAAGCACTTACAGTCACAGTTCCTTTCTTTGTAGCTCACAGCTGAGTACGAAGCTGTTTAATCTTTGCCTTTATTTGAGAAATAAAGAACGTATCTAGCCTCTCCTAGACCTTATAGGAGTGATTCCAACCAACAACTCTCGAATGCATTCCCTCTGTAAGTGAAGCTAATAGCCAAGAAAGCAAGATCTGATCTTGCTGTTCCCAACTAAGGTATTCTTCTGTTACTATAACGTAGCCTTGTTCTTGAATTGCTTTATACTGTCGCAGAATATACTTCTTGCCGAGAAGAAATCATTGAAGTTTAAAACCTTTAACAGTAGCAATAACTTATTGTCTCCACAGGAGAAAATTGTTTTCATTGAGTTTAATTGAAGTTGGATTTGAAAATGTTTGCACAACAAATTTGAGAACAGTAGTATTTGACGCAGTTTCGGATGAGGAATTCGCAGTTGCTCTATTTTCCACCATAGCTCTAATACCATGTAAATATAAAAGATAGAGAAGGGTTTCTGAGGAAGAAGAAGAAGAAAGAAGAAAGAGAAAGTAATCTGATTGTATTATTTAGTAAAGTATGATTACAGTACATGTATTTAAACACTAGAGTATTACAGAAGAATGATTACTGATTAACTGAATCTAACCAATTTGTTAAAATGTACAACTGTCTAACCGTAGTTTAGTTACTAACTAATACATTGCTGAGTCACCAATAGTCATCACTATACTCTATACCTTTACAACCTTCAGACCGGACTCAACAACAAGATCCGCAAAGCTAGAGGCCAACCATATAATGGAGCATATTCAAAGCAGTCACAACCATATAATGGAGCATATTCAAAACACAAAATTTTTTTTTGATGTAATTATTATATTGAATGATGGTGTGTAACAGATGTAATTTTCTACATTCATTATTCACTCATTAAAATTGTTCTTCCACATATCATGCTTTAGTATGAGGAGGCCGAACACAGGATGAAGAAGAAGGTGAGTTGAGAGTTGAAAGGAATCTAGAAATGAACAATAAAGAGAGAAAATACTAAGGGAGGGTGTGAGGAGCCAAGGAGGCCAAACGCCAAAAGAAGAAGACGGTGAGTTGAGAGCTAAGAGGAATCTGATTTAATGTTTAAAGTGCTCTATTTTCCTGTTTTGCAAGGGAGGCCGAACGCCAGATGATGATGTGACGGCAAGAAAAGAGGAGGCACAGATGGGTCGGGTCTTTAAGGGAGCAGGTTGGGCGACCGGGTGGGTTGACCGGACAGGTGGCGTGATCTTATTCCCTGGAGGCTAGGCCAAAAAAAAGGAGTTTACAGTATTGCATCATGATATGATTTACGACATGATTAAAATCGTTCAATTTGATCTACGATATTGCATCATGATCTAAGGTTGAGTACGGTGTCTTGGATGGGTGTTGTGTTTATTTTTTTGGGTGTATATTCAAATAAATTAGTCAAAATTTTATAATTTGAAGATTTAAGTTAGAGTTGAATTTTTTTAAAAAACAAAATTACAAAAGGTCTTGAACCCATGACGTCTAAGGATTTAAAATTTTTATTTTTATGTGTCAAATTTAGAGATACATATGATATTTTTATACAAGTTTTGACCTGAATATTCCCGGTCTATATTCAATTTGAGATTATCTTAATTAATTAATTTTAGCGTACAGTAACATGAATAAAAGGAAAAGTAATTCAACGACAAACTTTTTATTTTATTCCAATGATTACAAAATAAAAAGTACAAAGTACAAGGACTTACAAAGCTGCATTCTTTCAGGTCAATATGTTGTACAACTTTTGAAGCAAATAAATACAACAAATAAATAATCAAACCTAGATATAAAACAAACAAATTAAGAAGTTGAATAAATAAACATATATATTTCGGTATAATCTATTTGCCCAATATATACGTGCAACTTTGCTTCCATTGTTAAACCTCCTAATTAATTCACCAATATCAACTCTTGCACCACCACCATCTGCATGCAAAAAGAAAAGCAAATTGAATGAGCAAAATACAAATTAAAAAGACAGATGATACTCTTCACTTACTATTTAATTTGATCGAAATCAATTTTATATACATATTTATATGAAATAAAATATGAATCATATATATATATATATGAAGTTAAAATGTAAACGGAGGAGTGAAAAAATATTTTTCTAAGGTATAAAAATTACTATAATTTAATTTTTATTTAAAATTATGTTAAAAAGAGTAAATTACTAATCAAACGTCTTAATTTAATTTTTAAAAGACCACAATTATTTTAATTTAATGATTTAATAATGAAAAAAGACTAAATTGAGATAAATGTAACTTTTTAAAAACTGAATTGATACACTTAATCTTTCAGAGATAAATTTGAAATAACTTTGATATTTTAAATACTAAATCAGTAATGTAATTTTTAAAAAATTGACATGCACTTGTATACCTGTCAAGCCACTTATATATGCGCATATATGTATGTGCGCATATATATACATACATATGGACTAACCTGAATCAACAACAGGAAATGAAAAAGAAATCATTTCTTCATGGAAAATATTTCTTGAGGAGTGAGAATCCGAGTCCCTTTTTTGGGAGGATTGGAACTCTGAGTTTGAGAAGGTAACTTTGTTGTAGGGGACAAAATCTTTTGAATGTCTGTGTTTTGAGAAGAACTCATTTTGCTCATTGAATATGCTTATATAAAAATCTGCTTCTTGATCTATGATAAGTGTTGACCATGGCGATAATGGGGTTGGGGCTATTTATATACAGAGTCTAATCTTCATTCTTCAATGTTGAAGGAGGGAAATAGAAGCAACCAAGTGATTGTCATAGAAATTTACAGAGAAAGTTCTATATGTATTGATTTGGTTTAATTAATTTGCTATATGAATTTCCAAACAGTTTTATGGGTTAAAGACTTTGAACACACAATGCCGCGTGTGGATTGTGTCACAAGGAACTTAGAGATGGATGATGAAGAAGGGCTGTACAGGATAACACTTGATTTCTTGTAAATTGTTTCACATTTCTAATATATCAAAAAGTTTTAATTAATGTGTGAAACAATGAATCCATAATTTGACGTCAACAATTATGATGATTTTTTAAAAAAAATTAGACCAGAGTAGCCAATTGAATAAATTTTTTTTTTTCACATAATCGATTCATTTAATTCAAAGAATCAATCACTTAAAAATATCAACAAAAAATTTAGAAAACCACTAAAATTAAATGGTTCAATGATTGAACCTTTTTTTATTGATTTTTTCATACATTTTTTATTTTCCGGATATTATATGAGTGCTAATGTATTATTTAATTTATATATGATTTTATAGTTAGTTTTAAATTTTGTTCTACATTCATATACTATTCATATTAAGTAATATTATTAAATTTGTATAATAGTATTTAATAACTTACCTAGATCTTGATAAATAGGAGTATTCATTAGGTTGGGTTATTTTGTGAACCCATTAATTGTGTATTTAGTTTCTTGTTATATTTTTACAAATTATGATTTGAACCGTATTAATATAATTTTAGTGTAAAATAGTATATTTGAGAGTTTTTGCATTAATATGATTTTACCATCAAACTTTTACAAACCATAATTTGTCCAAATATAAATTTCTCCAAAATCAATATTACAAACTATGGTTTGTCTAAACTTAAATTTATCAAATTATTTTTCAAACATGCACCAAAACCAACTCAATTTGCACTACTAGATTGTATTGAATTGATAGGTTAGTTCAATTCTATTTAATTTGACCAAATCAATTCAACTCTCGAACACATATATTTATAAATTTGTCCAAACTAAATATAAAAAGACTTACTAATTTATTATATTAGATTTTTAATATATAAAATTATATTAACTCCAGCCAATTGAATCACAATTCAACTATCTTTGATCAATAAATTTGAAGCAGTGTTTCTACTAGTTAAATAACTGATTAAATTTAAAAAAACTTTTAGTTAAAACTTACAGTTTTGAATGCGGGAAATTTCTGAATATATACAGAGAATTTTTTATCTTTAAAGTTTTTTGAAGCAGCGTGTGGTTCAAATACGAGTTTGCCGCGTATGACTTTCAATGCAAATGTCCAAGTTTGTTATGATATTGAAAATAAAAAATAAAAAATAAGAAGCGGATGATATTTGATAGTTGATACGTAGTTTCCTTATATATTTATGTTTTAGTAAGTTTCCTTATATTTTCTTATTTCTCTATACACGAAATTCAATCTCAAATCTTTGCCCTTATCATAGAAAATTTTCCAGAGACATGGAATATCTATAACCTCATTTAACATTTACTCTCAATCGTTAAATACCCATAAATTACTGATTTAATTTTTCAAAAACTTATAATTATCTTAATTTAATTTTTAAAAGAATACATTTATTTTAATTTGATTATTTTTGTTATTAAATGGCAATATTTACCATCGGTAAATGTTAAAATTTTTATCACCAAAAGTTACTCTAACAAATAAAGAAATCAAATTGAGATAAATATTAAATAAAAAAGTTAAAAAACAGTCTTTTAAGAACAAATGAGTAATTTACTCTTAAATAATAAGAACGCATCTTTTATAAATTAATGTATACATTTACTTTTAAATTTTGAACTAAAACTCTATTTTAATTCTTCACAAATAAAATATTTTTCAATTTAGTCCCTATAAAATTGTATTTATAATTTAGTCCCTTTCATATGAATGTCACTCAATTTGGTGATTTATAAATAAATCCGTTATTAATGAAATTACCTTGTTTGTTGTGATGTAACATATTTTCTAGGGTTATTATTTAGACATCGTTATATAATATGTAAATTAACAGTTAGTTTTATTAACAACAAATTGACGTAAGAATATTATTAGTAACAATTTTATTTGTAAGGGACCAAATTGAAAAAAAATTATATAAAAAACAAAATTAAAAAAATAACTTATATGTAAGAAACCAAAATAACATCGATGATTCTGTTATTGAGTATAATGCTAATCAAATGTGATCCTCTCAACAATTTTTAATATCGAACCTGGAGAGGCAGGGACAGTAACAATACAAAATTATTTAGAGTAAATTATTAGTGTAGCCTCAAAAAAATTATAATTATTTTAATTTAATTCTTAAAAAATTAAATATCTTAATTTAATTTTTAAAAATTATATTTATCTTAATTTAATCCTTTTTGTTGTTGCATTACAAAATATATTATTACTAACTTTAAAAAAAATTTGTTATTAAAAGTCACTTTAACGAAAAAGATGATTAAATTAAAAACAAATTTAATTTTTATAGATTAAATTTTAACATTTAATATTTTAGAAACTAAATTAAAGTAATTATAATTTTTTAAAGATGAAATTAGTAATTTACTCAAATTATTCATATTTCTCTTGAAAAAGGAAATCCATTGCCTTTGGACAAAAACACATGGACTGCACTCAAATAAAATTAGAGAAGTATTTATTATTGGATTTTTCAATGAATATATAATACGTGAATTTGTTTTTTTTAAAATAAAAACACCTATGTGAACAATAGAAGGAGGATTTTATTGCAGCGTAATTTATTAATTTTTAGTTATATTTTGGTGTTAGTGTTAGATTGAAATATTTTTAATTTTTAATTTTGAATGTTCAATTTTAATTGAACGACTCTCATTTTATATTAAATTAGCACTGAATACTTTGAACGATAGAGAATTTGAACTCAAAGAGAAAGCATACAAGGGCTTTGAAATTTCTTTTTGGACTAAAATATAAAATTTCTTTAAATTTAAAAGTTAGTATATTTTATCATGAAGTAAAGTGTAATTACCTTTAAGGTTTTTTTTTACGCATTTTAAATTCTTTTTTGCCACCCAAGAAATAATAATAATAATGACGGAGATAATAGGCATTTCAGGGCCACATAAAATGGGAACATATATTATGGCTGCAATGGCCATGAACTTTCCGGCGGCACCACCTGAGCGCCGATGCTGTGCTTGGCCCATCCCAGCACCGTCTGATCGGTTCTCCATTTCATCGTTCCAATGTTGGCTTCCAATTCCATCGTCCCTTAAAGCATCACAGCTTTCGAGTCCGCCACTTACCTCACCGCCTTTTAGGCCTTTAAATGCTACTCCTTTCGAAGGAACAAGCCATTACCTTGTTCCCACATCAAGAACCAGAGCAACCCTCGATGACAGAGACCAACTTTCCCCAACCCCGCTTCTTGTCGAGGAAGGCAAGCCCCAAAAAGTATGTTTTTATTTTCCTCGTCCCATTATTTCAAAGCTTTTGTTTGGCTCCCAAGAAAATGTAGGAAAAGTTTAAGATAGTAGCCTTTCAATCTTTGGCATAGCTGTTTGTTGTTTTGGATAATTCGAACATCAACTGAGCGTTTCATGAAAACCTACTCCGGTTCAGGCCAGTATTCTCGCTTGGGTGTGTACCAATTTTGAATTTTTTTTCTCAAAATATGATCGGAGGCGTCTGCTATATCTCTTCACTTGGTTGAAGTCATAATTTTGTAACCCTCATTCTCAAGATTTGGAAATTCTTTTTCATTCAATATTTATTTTGTTCTAAATTTTTGTTTAGGAAGTGGAGGAAAGTGTGGAAGTGCTAAAAAATGCAGCTAAGTCAAGAAAGGTAGCAGCAGAAGACATTCTTTCTGCACTTTCGGTTATTGAAAAGGCCAAAATTGATCCCTCTGGTTTTCTGGAAACACTTGGTGGTACGGAGTCCCCTGGGAGGACGTGGATGCTTATTTTTACTGCTGAGGTTGTCATATATATATATATATATATATATATATATAATCAATTTCCCCCCTTCTTTTGGCTGTAAATCTGTTTCTTGATAATTTATGCTTACTGTTCTTCTATGCTGAATCTTAGAAACAACTGAAGGGCGGTCGATATTTCCCTCTAACAGCGGTTCAGAGATTTGATGCTGCTGTAAGTCTTTCTTATAATCCTATCTGTTTTTATTAGTTTTGCATACAACTCCATTAATTCTAATCTAAGATTCAGAGAACGCATCAACATGGAGTTTTTCATTGCTGACTCATTAAGATTGTGGATTGGTTGTATCTGATGTATGCAGTGCTGAGACATTTAAGAAGTCATATCTTGGAGGGGAACCATATCCGATCCCCTATCTCAGTGAATGAAATATATTGAATTTGAAATAAAAGAGTCAAGTTATAATATTGCAGTCTGTTAAGGACGAAAAAGAGGATTGTGGGCTTAGCCCTGAATATTGTGTTGAAGCTAACTTAAATCATCAACATATAAGGTTAGTAAAGGTCAAGTGAAAATCAGCCGATGCTTAGTAAATTGTATTCTTAATAGCCATTCATTTGAACCAAGTATTAGGGATGGTTATTATGTTTGATCTGTATACATTCATAAAGCTAAAAGAGAAATATAACTGAAACGTAAGAGATGAAGGCATAGCGCACTTGCATTCAGACCCAAGCCTATTTAATAGGCAATTACATCAAATGGGTTAAAAAAAAGAGACTCAAAATTGACTTATTATGTGTTTGGATTGAAGCTGGACAAACTTAATTTTAGTTAAAAATAAGTCAAAGTTGCTTTTGACAAACGAAAAATTTGAGAAAGAAAATGTGATTTGAGAAGTGAGATGAATTGCAAACCAAATAATTGTTTTTTGTGACCACAATCATGCTAGGAAATCCAAACAAGTTTTTAAAGAGATCAAATACCAAATCAAACACACTTTTATAAATTAATGCCTAGTCTTTTGCAATGTCCAGTAGTGTAGACTTCCCATGACTAACAAAATAGAACAACGACTCATGAGTCATGACTAACAAATAAAACTGACATTGGCATAAACTAATTCTAACGTGCATAAGTGTATACTGTATAGTAATAAACAAAGGTAACAATTAGGACTTACTCAAACTGACATTTGCAACATGAGGTTGCATTTATGTGTTAGCAAGGCATCTAAATATATTCATCAATGACTCCTTGTCCCCTGTCCTGCTATCTGACTGGTATGGAGTCTATGGACATTGTTTGTTCCATCATTTGTAATATTTTCATTTTCTAAACCATCCATTCAGGGACAAATATGTTTACCTCTGATTTGAATCGCTTTTCTACCATTGACAACTCAATTATCATGTATAATTGTCAGGCAAAGAGGATTGAAAATGGTGTATACCTTGGACCCATTGGACAGTTAACATTTGAAGGCAAATTTTCATGGAAAAGTAAAATTCTGGCTTTCATATTTGAGAACATCCGAATCAAAATCGGACCTTTGAACCCTCTTCAAATCAGCCTAGGGAAAAAAGAAGACAGGGAACCCAGTACCAAAGATCCTTTCTTCATCTGGTTTTATGTTGATGAGGAAATAGCTGTTGCTCGAGGCAGAAGTGGAGGAACTGCCTTTGGTGTAGGTGCCGTCGTGTCACTGCTTGAACTATGTAATCGTTACATTTTATTTGTAAGGTTGTAAATATAGAAACCTGCAAACTGAAAGATGTATTCTGGGGCAAATTTTTTGTTTACCATCCCAATATTTAGAGAAAAATGCTCTTTACCCCTATGAAGTTTGTTGTATGTGCAAAAAATTCCTATAAAGCTTAAAACTAAGCAAAAGATCTTTATAACTTTTCATATTGTACCAAAAACCCTTTATCGTTTAGTTGAACGTTAGTCAATTGACAGTCAATACTGACATGGACATTGAAATGCTACGTTAGCAAATGATTCATAAGCCACATCAGCCTTCTCCTCAATCTCCGTGTCCAATAGAATTGCGACACGTGGCATATGTTTAGATTTTAAAAAAAAATAAAGTAGCGCATGCACAACAAGATTTAAACTTAAGCTTGCATAGAAGAGAAAAAAGCTCTACACTATCCAGTTACCGATGCATATTCAACATATATATGCCAATTTTAATATATATATATATATATATATATATATATATGAACTTTTGTTATTGTATTCAAAATTCAAAACAATATATACTAATTATTATATCTTATAAAATAATAATAAATCTTATAATATAAATTTAATTATTATTTATACTTAATAAAATTTAAATATATATTAAAAATAATTATAGAAATATACTATTCATATTAAAATTATTTTTTAATATAAGATTTGATATTATAATTTTTAGTAATAATTAAATTTAATATTATAATATCAAATCATTTTAAATTATATTAATATTTAATTATTATTAAAAAAATTATAATATCAACTCTTACATTAAAGAATAATTCTAATATGCATGGTATATTTTTATAACAAATTTTAATATAAATTTAATTTTTATTAAGTATAAATAATAATTAAATTTATATTATAAGATTTATTATTAAAATTTTTAAATTATTATATAATTTAAAATGAATTATGTAAAATAATAGTATATTCTCTTATTATAAGATTTGTTATTGTTTTATAAAATAAAATAATTTGTGTATATTATTTTGAATTTTAAATACAATAACAGAAGTTCTTATATATATATATATATATATATATATATTAAATTCTGCATATATATGTTGAATGTAGAATTGTTAATATGGGCCTAGGTCCATGGGCCGAGAACGGGTATGGGCGGGTTTGAATTTTCAAAACTTAGCCCGTTTAAAAAAGAGGGCCAAACAAGCTAGTCTCACAGGACTCGCAGATCGGCCCTTTTAAAAAAATTAATTTTTTATATAATTATATTATATTTGTTAGTAGGTAAATAATCTCACTTTATTTTATATTTTATAATATTATATTTAATAATTAAAATAAATTATTTAAAAGAAAAGTAGTATTTCTTTTTTTAGTTTTTCCTTTCTTTTTCCTTTTTTATACTCTGTGAAGCAAATTCCATGCAGTATCTCCAATAATTCAATAAAAAATATAAAACTATTTTGGTTTGCATTACCTCCACATTATTTTCTTTTGGTAAAAATTGGGGAATTAGATTAATTTAGAAACAGTTCATTCATTGATACCAACAACTGATAAGAAACAATTACATTACATATAAAGGATAAGGCCCATAAGGGCACAAATACAAAGGGATAATAAAAAAAATACATTGATAGCAATCGAGCATAATGAAGCACAGAAGTAGGCTTCATTAACCAAAAAAAAAAAAGCTCATGTAGAACGTGTGATGTAGAACATATGTGCTATTCACTTTCATGCAGTAGCAGTAGTTCTATTTTTTTAAGCCTGTCCCATGGGCCTAGGATGGGTGAGCTTGGACTTGAGGTTCAGCCTGTTTTAAAAATAGGATGGCCCACACAAATTTTTGGCAAGCCCGTTGTGAGCCGACCCGTTTTAATAGTGTTAGTTGAATGTGCATTAGTGGCTGGATGGTAGAGAGCTCTCTCCTTTTTTGAATCTTGCTGTACGTGTGTTGCTTTGATTTTTCTGCAAATCTAAGCAAATGCCACGTATTGCAATTTTATTAAATACAATGATTGAGGGAAAAAGGGCTGATGTGGCACATGAATTATTTGTTAACGTAGCTCTTTAGTGTCTATGTCAGTATTGACCGTCAATTGACTAACGGTCAACTAGACGATAAGAGATTTTTGGCACAATATGAAAGTTCATAAATGTCTTTTGTTTAGTTTTAAACTTCATAAGTATTTTCTGCACATAGAACAAACTTCATGGAGATAAAATATATTTTTTCCCAATATTTATTGTTGATAGACATAATATATAATTGTGAAAATAGTTCAAAATGTATTGCATCAAAGAAATTTTATAGAATTTTCGGGTATACAACATAGGCATATTAACTTGAAAGAAATTTATACACTTTTAAGCTCGCAGTTTATTTTGCATGATGGCTGCTTCTAGCTGCTGAACTCATTTAAATTATTGAAACTTGAATGTCAAAGAGATAAAGGCTGAGTATTTGACCTAAAGTGTGTATATACTATCTAAAAGCGTCCATGAAAAGTTAAACAGAAGTTCATTGGTGTTAGTTACTTTACATTTTCATACCAAGATTTACTATGCTGATACAAACTAATTAGCACAAAATACTATTATGATTCAGTCATTTTTCATGGTCTTTGTAACTATTTCACATTACCATCATTACACATTTATAGACAAAAGTATATTTCATACTTCTAACGTTTATACCGATTTTTATTTATAACCTTCAAATTTTTTTAAAGTCAGATATGCTTCATATATTTTTATTTATTTATTTATTTAAATATGTCTTTTTTTAACACCCTCAATGATACTAACAGAAAATACTGACTGGGTGGTATACATGGCATATATCACCCGTTATATCATTTGCTACATGAACACATATCCTAAAATTAGAAAAATGCCCTTTATCTCTCTCTCCCTCTCTCTCTCTCTTCATCCCCTTCTGTTCACAACCGCTTTCCCATCTCTATGTTGCTCTGTTGTCGCCGCTCTCTCTCTGTGTCAATGATACTACGACACACACACGCACACTCCCACCCTGTTGTCCACTACCACACCTCATACGCACCTTGTTTTTGGTTTGCGAAAGAGCTTCGAGTAATTAGAAGCACAATTAGATTTGATGAAAAGTTGAAAAGGTAGGCATATGTAGGTGGTGAAACAAAATATGATAAATTCTGTCAAGACAGCATTAGTTCTAAGATCATAGCAATGACTGTGCAGCACCATTCATGCCAAATTATCCTTACGGTTTTGTTGGCCTCGCAACATAGGCTAGTAACAATTGATATAACTACAAGATCACATGAATGTCCAGATAAGGAAAAGGGAACAATCATTATTTTGAGGATGACAAAAGATCTCAAAGGATTACGCACACATGTGCCAGAGTTGTAAATGGAAACAAACGATTTTCTTTAAATAATATGGAAAATTAAGGATTGTCATTTTCTCTACATAGAGGCCAGTTTTATAATCATATTCCTTATACTACTTTATCCCAAAGATCATATAGCTTGCAAGCATGATTAATATATAGACATTGCTGAAGATAGAAAATTTGTTTTAGTAGAATATCTTCACAATATCAAATAAACTGACATAATTAAAAAGAATGACATAATTTATCAGACTGTAGTTTCTCATGGAATTGGTATGATCTCCTATCAAATTTGCACCTCATGCCACCTGAGAACTTATTGTTGATTGGCTCCAGATATTTGTTTAAACCAATTATTTATTGTCTAGTCCTGAATTATATCAATATCAAAGGGAAAACTGAGGGCAAGTTACAGACCACTATACAATACACAACTTGCATGCATTAGTATATAAGATGTATTTAGACCTTGGTTTGTAATAAACTACGAACATATTGCGAGTGGCAATAACATGGCAAGCAGTAACAAGTACTCCAAGATGCATGCTCTGGCTTGATATCACATATAAAGGCGTTGAACTCTGTTGCTAGGCAAGGCGCCAGACACTGACTCTCAGGTTCCATGAAAAATTAATTAGAGACCAAAGTGCAGAAATCCACAACAGTAGGTCCAAAATCTACACAGCACGAAGTAACAGAAAAAATCAAGATTTGAATAACTCAAGAACACAAAAGCATCTCCAATCACCAATCTTTTGAGTCTGGTCACTCCCACCTACATTTGCCTACCTTTTCAACTTCTCATCAAATCTAATTATGCTTCTAATTACTCGAAGCTTGGCCTCTGTGTTCGCAAACCAAAAACAGGGTGGGTATAAGTTGTGATAGTGGACAACAGGGTGGGTATGTATGTATCGTTGTATCATTGACGGAGAGAGAGAGAGAGAGAGAGCAGCGACGGCAAAGGAACATAAAGACGGGAGAGATGTTATGCAGGAAGAGAGAGAGAGAGAGAGAGATAAAGGGTATTTTTGTAATTTTAGAATATGTTTCCATGTGACAGGTGATATGTGAGGTGATATGTGCCACATATCCAGTTAACATTTTTTTGTTAATATTATTAAAAGTGTTTAAAAAAACTTATTTGAAAAAAAATATATGTGAGACATATCTAACCCAAAAAAATTTGAGAGACATAAATGAATATTAATGTAAACGTTAGGGACATAAAGTATACTTTTGCCATAGAACAATAACAAATCTTATGATAGAAGAATATACTATTATTTTACATAAATAATTTTAAATAACATAAATGTTTAAAAATTTTAATAACAAATCTTATAATATAAATTTTAATAACTCAGTTGATTCGACCATGGTCTTATATAATATCTATGACACATTCATTAATTATATATTTTAATATTTATAAAATTTTAATATCTATAAAATATTAAAATATATAATTAATATATATGTCACAGATATAAAAATATAAAAATATAAGACAATGGTCTAACCATTTGAATTAAAATATTATAAAAAAATTTTTAATATGCATAATTTATTTTAATAATAATCAAATTTATTTTATAAGATTTGTTGTTAAAATTTTTAAACTTTTATATAATTTAAAATGATTTATGTAAAATAATGGTATATTCTTTTATTATAATATTTGTTATTGTTTTATAATAATTTGTGTGTATTGTCTTTTGCATATAATCATAGAATGCTTTTACATGATAAATGTTGAATATATATGATTAGAGAATGCCATAAGCTGGATGGCAAATGCACTTTCTTTCCCCTTCTGCTCAGTTGCAGGTTACGAGTTTGATTCCTTTTAACTAAGCTATGATTTTTTAATTACAAAATATGTGCCACTTCTCATGTTATGGTTGATGCCACGTGTCATGGTAGTCACGTTTGGAATATGTCACAAATATTAAATGGCCTTAGGGGTATTTTGGTCATTTCTAGCATGTAATCACGTGGCATATGACGTGACAAATATTTTAGTCATGTCATATGCCACGTCAGCAACTCTGTTAACCCACTAACGATGTTTAAAAAAAGAGTATATCTGTAAAAAGTTGAACTATATAGGATATATTTGGCACCAAAGAAAAGTTAAAGGGCATAAATGAAAATTTAGATAAATGTTAGGGACGTAAACCACACTTTTGCCTTGTTTTATAATATATAATAATTTGTATATATTTTCTTTTGTATATAATAATATAATCCCTTTATATATTAAATGTTGAGCATATATGATAAGAGATTGTATTCAGCTGGATGGTAAATGTATTTTCTTGCCAATTGTAGGTCGCATGTTTGAGTCCCTTCAATGAAGCTCTGACGTTTTTTATTTCAAAATGATGCCACGTGTCTCTATGTGATTGGTGCCACATGTCACGGTAGCTACATTTGGAATATGTCACAAATATTAAATAGCCTTATGGGCATTTTGGTCATTTCTTAGCATATGGCCACGTGGCAAATATTTTAGTCACGTCATGTGCCACGTCAGCAACTTCGTTAACTCATTGACGTTGTTTAAAAAAAGGGTATATCTATAAAAATTTGAAACATATAGGATGTATTTCACGCAACAAAAGTTAAAGAGCATAAATGAAAATTGAGTTAAATGTTAGGGACTTAAAACATATTTTTGCCAATAATTATAAAAAAAAATTTGTAAATTTTTTTTTTAAAAAAATGAGAGCCATTGGATTATATGATTCAATGGCTTTTAGGTGCTGAAGGTGATCCTAATCCATCAAACAATAAGAACTAACGGGCCCAAAAAAGAAACGCAGTTACTCCAGTCTTGAAATTTACAATCAAATCTCATATCCTATGATATGACAAAGAGGACTTTATTGGGATTTTATACAAAAACAGTTAATTATAAGAAATGATATCTACATAAACGGTATACTCATAGGCCTAGGCATAATCGAGGAGTAAAATGGAGGAACTAATGAATAATTACTGAATAAGTTTGAAATCTGGATTCCTTATGGGTCTGAGCCACAAATCAGCCGTGATTCGTGATGAAATGCTCCATAA
Source organism: Biancaea sappan (assembly GCA_037074585.1). Lineage (NCBI taxonomy): Eukaryota > Viridiplantae > Streptophyta > Magnoliopsida > Fabales > Fabaceae > Biancaea > Biancaea sappan. The sequence continues at coordinate 11,703,504 of CM073491.1, read as the reverse complement.
CAAGTCTTGCCCTTTGGATGTTTTTTTGCTTTCCTTTCTTCCTTGCCTTTCCTATCCCAAATGCAACCAACCATTACATCGCAGTTAGTCTTTGCTTCTCACTGTCTCATACATTCTTCTTTGTTCCACTTCTCTCTTTAAAACCTCCCACATGCATGTTTGTTACTTTGAACTTCCTCTCATCATCAGTGTACTTGTTACCTTTTGTGTCAGCACTTGTTGCGTTAATAAGTACCACCATAGGGCTTCCTATTTCCTTATACTGTCTTATAGGATTCCGAAGTTAGACAACCAATATCAATGTAATTTTTTTTTTGCTTCACTTTGGTTCTTGATCCACTCTTCAAGTGATACTGTAGAAGCTAAAACATCTTTCACACTGTCTCCTGTCTTTGTGCTTAGTGGTGACACATCGAATGGAGCTACTTCCTCAGCCATGTCAGCTTGAATTTTCAATGCTTCAACTGCCATGGACTCAATCTTTTGCATTGAGAATGCTAGAATTTGCTCTACGCTAAGAGTGTTTTCATCCATATTCCACAGTCTTGTTGAAATTCTCTCTTTCCTTCCTTCGTTCATTGCATTGGCCATGCTTTTGAAAGCATAAACTATGCGAGCAGTGCTTGAACTTGCTTGTTCCTTTTTTCTCCGTTGTATGATGACAAAAGCAATGCCTTCAAAAGTTATTTGCTCCACAATTTTACCTATCAATTCGTCTACGGGCATCAAGGTGAAAACTTGAGAGCTAAGTTCATCAAGCACACTACTTGCCAATTTCTGAAACAATTCAAACCCACTTAGGGATTGATGTAATGCTAACACAAAAGGCTTTGACATCTGCATTGCTAGCTTTGGAGTATCTTTTATAGAAACAACATTATTCAAAGGATTCATGAAAGCCAGGTAAACCCTGTCCCTTATTTGAACCACACAAACCAACCCTTTTCCAAGATCAGGAAGATATACTTAGGATTCTCTGTCTGTAGAATTCTCTTATCCTTTAGGTGACATTTGAGGTTGATTGGTTTTGTTATAGTATCCTCTGATGATGTCTTCATCCTCAAGCATCTGAAGAAACTCCCTTGTCACAGTTTCTTCATCTACATCTAGCCTCCATGACTCTGTTTCCTCCTCGATTTTCATAGCTTTGTAATCTTCTCCCATCATGGACTCAAGGGCTTTTATCTGCTATGCAATTGAATCAAGCTCCGATAATCTTTTTAGGTTTAGGTGCAACTAATCATGCACTATTTCCTTGACCACCTTGCTTGAAGTTGCCTTTGCTTCCATGGATTTCTCAAATTCTCCTTCTTCATTTTCTTCCTTTTCTTGAACTTCAACTCCTTTATCCACAACTTCAAAGTCAGGAAGATCAAAATCCTCCACCTTTGATTTCTGATCATTAAACTTTTGTGTAGAGCTAGAGGAATCTTGAAGTGGATTTGGATCATCAAGATTCAAATCATCCATTCCTTGAATATCCCCTTCTTCCCCTTTCCATGAAGGAGTCTAACCATCTCTTTTGCTTGTTATCCTTGGACTATGCATATTGAATGATGTTTGGGATGTTTTAATCTGTAATTTAGATTACTCTATCTTATATTACAATGGAAGAAGAGATGGGTATTTATAATACAAGAGCAAGATAGCCTACAACTAGTACATTGCTGGCACAGCTTGGAGTGATGAGATAAATAGTCTGGAGGTATGGAGTGCAGCATCTATGATGGACTTTGATCATGAAAAGATTAAGTAGGCATATGGAGGAATAATTATTTCAACATTCCCTCTCAAGTTGGTGCATAGATGTTCCACATGCCCAACTTGTCAAGTAACTTTAAGAATATTCGATTTGAAACTGCTTTGGTAAGAATGTCAGCCAGTTGATATTCAGATCTAATTTTAGGTAGTTCCATAATTATTCCATCTAGTTTCTCTTTAATGAAAAATTTGTCTACCTCAACATGTTTTGTACGATCATGTTGAACTGGATTATAGGTAATATCACATGCAGCTTTATTATCACAATATAGCTGAATTGGTTGTCTTGATGAGTAACCCAAATCTCACAAGAGTCGTCTCAGCCATAACACCTCACAAAGACCAGGTACCATACCTCTAAATTTTACTTCTGCACTTGAGTGAGCAACAACATTTTGTTTCTTGCTTCTCCATGTCACAAGATTACCTCCTACAAAGGTAAAGTAGCCAGAGGTAGATCACCTATTGTCCACAGAACCAGCCCAGTCAGTATCTGTATATACTTCAATGATTTGATGATCTAAATTCTTAGTGAATAAAATTCCCTTTCCAGGGGCAGATTTTAGATACCTCAAGATTCGCATGACTGCATTCATATGTTACTTTCCAGGATTGTGCATAAATTGGCTGACAATACTAAGGGCATAGGCTAGATCAGGTCTTGTATGGGCCAAGTACATCAATCTTCCAACAAGTCTTTGGTATCTTCCTTTATCAACTGGTATTTGATTAGATTCTACATATAACTTTATACCTCTTTCCAAAGGAGTATCGACATGTTGGCATCCTGATATTCCAGTTTCCAGCAAAAGGTCTAAGGTATATTTCCTTTGAGATAGAAATATTCCTTTATTAGATCGAGATATTTCAATCCCAAGAAAATACTTTAAAGGACCTAAATTCTTCATTTCAAATTCTCTAAATAAGTGATCTTGTAGGGCTTTTCTTTCTTCAGAATCATTTCTGGTAACTACTATGTCATCTACATAAACAATGAGAGCAGTAATCTTACCCTGTCGTTTTTTTAAGAACAGAGTATGATCTGAGTTGCTTCTGTAGCTAAAAGCTTTCATAGATTTCGTGAATCTTCCAAACTATGCCCTTGGAGATTGTTTCAATCCATATAACGACTTCTTTAGTCTACACACTTTTTATTTATGATTTTCTTGTCCCATACATCCAAGTGGAATGTCTATGTAGATTTCTTCAGATAATTCTCTATGTGGAAATGCATTCTTCACATCATACTGATGTAATGGCCAGTCCAAGTTTGCAGCTAGAGATAGCAGAACATGAACAATATTGATCTTGGCCACAGGTGCAAATGTCACAATGTAGTCGATCCCATAGTTTTGAGTGTATCCCTTTGCTACTAACCTCTCCTTGAAATGTTCAATTGTACCATCGGCTTTGTACTTTATGGTGTAAATCCATAGACATCCAACTGCTTTCTTTCCTGGGGGAAGATAAGCAAGTTCCTAAGTTTTATTTTTTTGCAGAGACTTCATCTCTTCATCCATAGCATCTTTCCATTTGGGATCACTTAAAGCTTCCTACACACTGTTAGGAATAGATACACTAGATAATTGATTTACAAATGATATGTTTTATTCTAACAACTGATGGTTAGAGACATAATAACTCATGGGATATTTAGTTTTACTAGACAAGTCTGGTTCATATGTAGGTTTAGGAATACCTCTAGTGTGGTGCAGTGGTAGTTGTTTCTTGAATGGTTCAAGAACATCTTCAGGAAGCGATTGGCATGGTACATCAGATGTTGGTAACTCTATGTCTTCATCTTCTGGTAAATTTTCTTCAGGTATTGTTGCCTAGTCATTACTTCTTTGATCTAATTCTCCCATCTCATTATTGGTTGGTTCAGCTTGCAAATTCTCATTATCCCCTTCAACATCCAAAAAAATAGTATGATAATCTAGAGTCTGAATTTCCATCTGGTACTCCTTCTGAAATTCAGGCTTAAAATAATTCATTGTAGTTTGATGGAAAATAACATCCATTGTGATAAATATTTGTCGTGTCGGAGGATGATAACACCGATAACCTTTTTGATGAGGGGCATATCCAATAAAGACACATTGCAGTGCTCGAGGATGTAACTTGTTGTATTGATGTTTACGGAGGTGTATAAATACTACACATCTAAATACATGTGGAAGTAAATTTGGTACAGTCGGAGCAACAATCGCATCAGTGAGGGCTTGAAAAGGAGTCTGAAAATTTAGAGGGCGAGATGGTACCCGATTAATGAGGTATGCTACAGAATTAAGAGCTTTTCCCTAGTAGGATAATGGCATATGAGCATCTATTAAAGAGGCCCGAACTACTTCCAATAAGTGTCTATTTTTTCTCTCAGTAACTCCATTTTGCTGTGGTGTATTAGAACACGTAGTTTGATGATGTCACGACCCGTTTTCTGGGTACATGACCGGCACAATGATGAATCTCTCATCACTGTAAGCCTTCCGATAAATATATCAAATTTTCTTATCTGAAAATCATAAAGATGATTTGCATGTAATAATAGATTATCAATTTAAAATACATTATTATACTGACATACAAGCCAAATGTCGAACCCCTAACCTAGATGTCCTAGACGATTACAGAGCAACATAATCTACAACAATAGAGGGGCCTACCCGATAGCGGGATGGTCCAAAGTGATCTACTCTTCTAGCGGATATTCTTCATTGGCAGCCTGATCTGAACAAAAAGGTTGTACAAACAATGTAAGCTTTTAAACTCAATGAGCGAATCGGCCTCGCGTTAATAAAATTCAAATACATCACCAGTCATGCAAGCATATCCAAAGGTTCATACTCAACCAATAGACAGAAGATAAAAATTCATCCAATTCAACAAACGTTACTAGTACTCGTCAATGGCAATATATCCCGGAGAGCGCACACAGGCCGGCTCACCAATTATGTATATTTCTGCCATGACGCACAATATCATCCTCTTACATACAAGAAGATAAAAATTCATCCAATTCAACAAACGTTACTAGTACTCGTCAATGGCAATATATCCCGGAGAGCGCACACAGGCCGGCTCACCAATTATGTATACTTCCGCCATGACGCACAACCTCATCCTCTTAGTTAGGGCGCCTCACGGATTTATCACCAATCCGGGCTATATCCCTACTGAGGGAATCGTTGTCTCCACATTCATTGGTCAAGACACCCTGTCAACCGGGTTTTCCGCCTTGCCGTGAGAGGGGGTACTGTCTCACTCAATCACAATCAATAGCATTTCATATCATAATCAGAAGCTCAATATAATATTCATCCATATAACAGGTATAGTATATAACTATATTATAGATTTATAAACCACATATCAAGATAACAATTAATCCGTTTTTGAAAACATTCAAACTTCACATCATCATAAGATACTTATTTCATTTTATCCATACTTATGGATTAATTATCTCATTTAGATTCGTTATTCTGAATCCAATTTCCCCCTATGAATCTTGGGAGTGTCCTACGACATACTTTTTATCATCAGTAATGCTAAAATTCTATTAAAACGGGGTCGTTTCACTCACCTGGATTCCGTACGAGTATCACTTCTCTAAGTCGTTACAGACAAGAGTGCTCAGGTGAATTTCGGTGTTATGCTACGGAGATTTTCATGAAAGATTAGAGAAAATACGTTAGGATTGTTTTCGTACAGATACTGTTCATATGTACGGTTACTGTTCATACATACGGTTACTATTCATGCGTACAATCACTATTTATATATACGGTCACTATTTATATATATGGTTACTATTCATACGTACGGTCACTATTTATACGTACAGTTACTATTCATACCAGAAATAGAGAATATAATCTGTAAAAGAGTACACCAGGTAAGTTGTTAGGAAAGAGTGGAGGGTAACACTGGACACACTTAAAAACCAGGTCTTTCCTTATCCAGAACTTTGCTAGACATGTATTCTTCACAGTTTACATTCTATTTCGGTAATCAAAGAATCAAAATAACATATAAACAGCTAAGGACAGTTTTTCTGATGTGGAAGATCGGCCAAAGCCGCAACCACAGAGCATACTTAAGAAAATAACTTCTAGAATTTGAAAGACATAGAAAGGCATAGTATCATTACCTAAGCAAAAAGGAAAGGCCCAAAATCTCAGAGGCCTAGCGTCGAAACAAGAGAAACTTAAGGAGAGAAGAAGAGAAGTTGAAGGTGTGAGTTTAGAAGTAAAATGGAAGCGCCTATTTATAGGAAAAGTCAAGGGTACTATTTGATACTATCCACTAATAAAATATTCAATTTACTATTCATGAAAATGACATTTCTAATAATGCAGTTACTGTGCACCTCACGATGGAAAATTTTTCTGTTATTACTATTAGAAACTTAAAGGGAAAACTATCCTTTCACCTTAAACTTTTAAGTTTCTTTTCAAATCAGTCCTTTCAATTTAGTCACTGAGGGTATTTTTACACATAAAACGTCATTTTCTCCTACAAACTTCTTTCCAGTTTTCTCTTATGACCAAACCACATCTAGTACTTGACATTTCGATTGTATAAATGAACAGTATCGTATACGTAAATAGTATTATACGGGTGAATAGTACCGTATACTGAAATAGTAACAATAGTTTGTAAACAAATATTTATATTTTATTTTTCATGGGTATTACATTATCACCCCCTTAAGAGAATTCGGTCCCCCGAATTCAAAACTCATCTCAAGACTGGAATAAGTGTGATTACTTCGTCCATATCTCATCCTTTGCATCTCTTTCTTCCAAAACCTCATCACACCCTTGGTGAGATTTACAAGAACATTATACCATTGACTGTGAACTCTAAACCGCATTATCAATAATTTGCATAAGACTTTTGCCTTTTCTAAACAGCAAGTAATCTCTTTCTCATCAGTTTGATCTTCTCCACAACCTTTTGTACCATAAAGTGTCTCATCCTCATAACCTTTACCAAACTCAAACCACCTAATCAGAGACGAACTCAGTGGCACGTGGTCTTTCCAGTTTATACTGAATATCAGAACACAAGCTACCATACACATAGCTTATAACTTTTACGAATACAAGTACCCTACCCGAAGGCATTATTTTGGCCATAGGCAATATTCTTGCCCGAAGGCGATCATTCTACCTTAAGGCGATACTCTCAGCTGAATGCATCATATAAAAGGAAAAATCATGTAAAATTATTACATAAATCTCTAGGAAGAACAATCCCAGAAAATGTGTTAAGTAAATAACATACTCCTCATGCATAATTATAAAATAAATATATATAGAAATTCCTCTCACCTCAATGACTCATATAGAGTCGTATCCCTTCAATGCTTAGGGCAAACCCATAGTTCTCTATACATAGGTTCATAAAATACTTATTTAGCATTCCTCCATAGCTCAAAAGTGCAATGAAATATCATTTTAGTAACTCTGCTCAGTCAAAAGGATATTACCATTCTCTGCTTTAGAATTTTCATAATCAAGTAAGAAATATAAGTCCAACATCTTCTCATTCCTCAAGTTCTTTCAGTAAAAGGAATCACTTCAACAAAGAAGATCTAAATACTAACTTAAATTTTACTTCTAGTACATAGATAATTTTAATACATGAAGCTTAGACCAAATATAACTTTAGGTACAAACAAAAGAAAGAATAAATTAAGGACGAGGAGGCTTTTAAAATATAGAAGGTGCTCCAAGTCTAGAAGAGGAAGGTGCTTCAGACCTTAAGGAGGAAGCTAATCGTTGTAGCCTAGAAAGGGTTTCTGGAGGAAGCGTCTGGGAAATTTGGCGAAGAGCAAAAGTTACTCCGTTCATACAGTCAATACACCTTGCTTGTTGGTCACGAAAATTTTGAGTTGCAAACATTGAATGTCTATCAACTCGATTAGCTAGTTCCCCGAAACGACGGTTTATCAGTTTCTCTTGGTTTTCAAAGAGACGATTTATTAGTCGCTTCTGGTCCTCTGTCTTGTATTCCAGGCTCTCTATCTTACGCTCCAGATTTTCGATCTTACGCTCCAGGAAAGCAAGCTTATTTTCTGAGGATGTTGCAGTACTGTCCTCCTCCAACTCTATTACATCCCTCTTTCTTTTCTTAATTTCTGGTGACCTGTCTACAGGTCTCTTCCCTTTGTTGTCTCCGAGACTTAGATTTAAATCAAGCTCTACATTGCCAGTCTCAAAATTTAAGTTGAAAGACTTATTATCGGCCATTGCTCTAGGGATCTCAGAAATAACTTCGAATGAGAAAGGAATGGAGATTGAGAAATAGGTATGTAATGAAAGAAGTAGGTTTGCTTGGTGCGATGAGTAGGGTAACAGGCATACAAGATTTATAGACAACCCGAAGCCCCTGGAGCTAAAGCCACCACAACCTATACGCCGCTCGCTAGGAGGTTTATAGATCACATATGTCGCAATGCCAGCAATTAATGTCGGATATGCAAGTAAATAGTAAATATAATTTAATGCAATTAACATAAGTCAAAGATTTCCTCAAAAAATTTTCGGCTAATCTTGACCTTTCCCAAAATTTTGACTAACTACGCTCTTCAGTCTGAGATTTTCTCCCTCTAAACTTGTTTTATCCTGTAATCCCATATCACGATGTCCCTCTATGATTAGGTAGCCTCATATTGGCCGTATCTTAGATTCTAATCGGTGTCTTTACTCTAGACTTACACATAATATATATGTAAATATATATATTTTAAAACAAAGTTAACTGCTTACGGTCGTATGCCTTAAGCATTATCATGATGTAAGGAAATCACTGCCTTTCATTTGCCCATGAGAGCATTATATGTAAGTATGTGTAACCATGAAGATATATCATCATCTACACATTTCATTCTATCCAAGTCATTTTGATTTCACATCTCTATGAGTATATGTAGGATCATCACATATTCTCCTTGATCGTAGCCTTCACTCATTATGCATGAATAACATACATACATGTAATTACAACATGATTCAATCAGTTATGTATATCATACTCAACTGAAGGCTCTCAAGAACAATACAATAAAATAGAGAAATGCATTTCAGTTCATCATAATAGCATCCAAGGCAATCTTTAATGGATATATTATCAACTTCTTTAAATTTCAGAAAATGCCAACGGGAGAAATGGGAAAACCAAGTAAAATCGGCCGCAAATCCACCGAATACTGACTTTCGTGGTTTTGGCATTAATGCAACGCATTGTTGGTGTGCACGCCTACCCTAGACTTCTGGCTTCCAGCTTGCAGAAATTCATAGGTTGATCGTGTAGGGGTGCGGTGAAAAGATATCTTCTTTGTCTCTAACTCCTAATTTTTCTCTATAAAAAATCGTCCCAGCGTTCTCAGTTACCACACCACAAAGAGTAATAATCTCTGAGCCTACAATCTTCCAGCATTCCTCTCGCCTCATATTCTTACAAAAATTTCTAAATTTTTCAAATCATAGCCTCAAGGAAGTACATTGATCTCACAGTGGAGGCCAAGGAAAAAGAACTTGACTTAAACTTAAGTTTAGGCAGGGACAAGGGCAAAAGGCCTCTCGAGGAATCTCAAGAAAATCAAAAGGAGAAGAAGATAAAGAAGATTGAGGAAGCCGAGGAGATTAGTACAGGCCATAGCTCGGAGGACAAAATCGCCTGTTTAGAGTAGGAGGTGAAGAATCTCAAGAAGATGATAGAGGATCTGGAGAAGTTAACCAAACGCAATAACGCGGCAATGACTTCAAGAATAGATAGATTCTTCTATTGGTCCACCCAGTGCTTCTGCAATCAACAGCAAAGAAGTGTTGATTGTATGAATGGAATTTACACTACCCTCCGCGATATTGCTCTGTCTCTCGCTCCAAGGAATGGTCGAGGGGTGATGATACAATACAACCCTCCTAATCCAAGACCACCTCGCTTTTAGATTACTCATGCATGAGTAAACTTCTCTTTCCTTTTTTTTTTTGCAATGTAATCCTTCAGTGTTTTTTTTAATGCAAGTGGTTTCTTTTATTGGCTGGTACCCTAAAATAATATAGCTACACAAAATCAATCATGAATTCAGCTTATAAAATCCACCATATAAAAATTTGATCTGACAGCAACGGAATCAAAACAAGTAATAACATTTCCTTTACTAAGTTCAAAAGTGTAGCCACATCTGTCTAAAACTAAAACTGAGAACATAATTCCTAAGAAGAGATAAGTCTCGGAGGGAAAGGAAATGGAAACATCCTACAGGACCTTCAGTAGAGCCGTTTCTCTATAGTTGTGCCCGGGTTCACAACGATAGAGGAGGCTCCACTAAGGTTACCTTGCTCTGTAATTACTAGGAAACCTAACAACCATTACTCTGATACCAACTTTGTCACGACCCGTTTTCTGGGCACATGACCGGCACAATGATGAATCTCTCATCACTGTAAGCCTTCCGATAAATATATCAAATTTTCTTATCTGAAAATCATAGAGATGATTTGCATGTAATAATAGATTATCAATTTAAAATACATTATTATACTGACATACAAGCCAAATGTCGAACCCCTGACCTAGATGTCCTAGACGATTACAGAGCAACATAATCTACAACAATAGAGGGGCCTACCCGATAGCGGGAGGGTTCAAAGTGATCTACTCTTCTAGCGGATATTCTTCATTGGCAACCTGATCTGAACAAAAAGGTTGTACAAACAATGTGAGCTTTTAAACTCAATGAGCGAATCGGCCTCGCGTTAATAAAATTCAAATACATCACTAGTCATGCAAGCATATCCAAAGGCTCATACTCAACCAATAGACAGAAGATAAAAATTCATCTAATTCAACAAACGTTACTAGTACTCGTCAATGGCAATATATCCCGGAGAGCGCACACAGGCCGGCTCACCAATTATGTATATTTCTGCCATGACGCACAACATCATCCTCTTACATACAAGAAGATAAAAATTCATCCAATTCAACAAACGTTACTAGTACTCGTCAATGGCAATATATCCCGGAGAGCGCACACAGGCCGGCTCACCAATTATGTATATTTCCGCCATGACGCACAACCTCATCCTCTTAGCTAGGGCGCCTCATGGATTTATCACCAATCCGGGCTATATCCCTATTGAGGGAATCGTTGTCTCCACACTCATTGGTCAAGACACCCTGTCAACCGGGTTTTCCGCCTTGCCGTGAGAGGGGGTACTGTCTCGCTCAATCACAATCAATAGCATTTCATATCATAATCAGAATCTCAATATAATATTCATCCATATAACAGGTATAGTATATAACTATATTATAGATTTATAAACCACATATCAAGATAACAATTAATCCGTTTTTGAAAACATTCAAACTTTACATCATCATAAGATACTTATTTCATTTTATCCATACTTATGGATTAATTATCTCATTTAGATTCGTCATTGTGAATCCAATTTCTCCCTATGAATCTTGGGAGTGTCCTACGACATACTTTTTATCATCAGTAATGCTAAAATTCTATTAAAACGGGGTCGTTTCATTCACCTGGATTTCGTACGAGTATCACTTCTCTAAGTCGTTACAGACAAGAGTGCTCAGGTGAATTTCGGTGTTCTGCTACGGAGATTTTCATGAAAGATTAGAGAAAATATGTTAGGATTGTTTTCGTACAGATACTGTTCATACGTATGGTTACTGTTCATATATACAGTTACTATTCATGCGATTACTATTTATATGTACAGTCACTATTCATACATACGGTTACTATTCATATGATTACTATTCATACCAGAAATAGAGAATATAATTTGTAAAAGAGTACACCAGGTAAGTTCCTAGGAAAGAGTGGAGGGTCACACTGGACACACTTAAAAACCAGGTCTTTCCTTAGCCAGAACTTTCCTAGACATGTATTCTTCACAGTTTACATTCTATTTCGGTAATCAGAGAATCAAAATAACATATAAACAACTAAGAACAGTTTTTCTGATGTGGAAGATCGGCCAAAGCCGCAACCACAGAGCATACTTAAGAAAATAACTTCTAGAATTTGAAAGACATAGAAAGGCATAGTATCATTACCTAAGCAAAAATGAAAGGCCCAAAATCTCAGAGACCTAGCGTCGAAACAAGAGAAACTTAAGGAGAGAAGAAGAGAAGTTGAAGGTGTGAGTTTAGAAGTGAAATGGAAGCGCCTATTTATAGGAAAAGTCAAGGGTACTATTTGATACTATGCACTAATAAAATATTCAATTTACTATTTATAAAAATGACATTTCTAATAATGCAGTTACTGTGTAACTCAGAAAATTGTTATTACTATTAGAAACTTAAAGGAAAAACTATCCTTTCACCTTAAACCTTTAAGTTTCTTTTCAAATCAGTCCTTTCAATTTAGTCCCTGAGGGTATTTTTACACATAAAACGTCATTTTCTCCTACAAACTTCTTTCTAGTTTTCTCTTATGACCAAACCACATCTAGTACTTGACATTTCGATTGTATAAATGAACAGTATCGTATACATAAATAGTATTATACGGGTGAATAGTACTGTATACTGAAATAGTAACAGTAGTTTGTAAACAAATATTTATATTTTATTTTTCATGGGTATTACAGATGAACTATCCCTTGTGCTTCCAAATATTTTAGAAATTCAGTGCTTTCATATTCACCTCCATTATCACTTCAAAGAACTTGTACCTTTGCCTTATACTGAGTTTCAATCATTTTATGAAATTTTTGAAATAAAGAGTTCACTTCCCCTTTGGATTTCATCAAGCATAACCATGTCATTCTGGTACAATCGTCAATGAAAGTTACAAACCAACAAGATCCACCCAAAGTTGGGACTTTATATGGACCCCAAACATTAGAATGTATAATTATAAAAGGAAGTGGACTTTTATTTAAACTTAAAGGGAATGAAGTACGATGACTTTTTGCTAGTTCACAAACATCACAATGGAAGCTAGAAACATCAAAACTTCCAATTAAACTAGGAAATAGCCTTTTTAGATACCCAAAAGAAGCATGTCTCAGACGCTAATGCCATAACCATATCTCTTTCCTCATGTTTTCTTCTTTAGAGTGATTTACCACTAACGCCTTTGTAGAGTTGTCTACTAAATCCAAATAGTATAGCTTTCCTTTCCTAGTACCATAGCCAATCGTTTTCCTAGTATGAATGTCCTTAAAAACACAAAATTCAGGCCAAAAAATTACAATGCAAGATAATGTTTTAGTGAATTGAGAAACTGACAAAAGATTGTAATCTAAGGATGATACTACTAAAACAGAATCCAGATTTAAGTTATCAGTGAGTTGTAACGATCCTTCCCCCATAACTGGGGTGGTGTTACCATTGGCAGTGAAAACAATTTGTTGGGAGGAATGTTTAAGGACTGGGATTTGTCTGGGATCAAACATCATATGATTTGTAGCACCAGAATTAATTATCCCTATACTATTAATAACAGATGCAGAAGTATTTAAAATCTTACCAGAATCTGTAAAGGTTACCAACGCAGAAGCTTTCTCAACAGCATTATTCTCTTTTTTACTTTCGACAATAGCTGTAGTTGAGTTTTTCTCGGAGTCTTTCTTGCAATTAGGATCCCACCAATCAGGATACCCTATAATTTCAAAGCAACGACTTTTGGTATGACCATTTTTGTTGCAGTAGGTACACTTGAGAGTTGATTTATCAATATTGGTAGTAGATCTTGAAGTACTGGTTTTGTCTTGCCATATTAGAGTTCGCTGTCGGGCAATCATGGCTGAAATTTCATTATTATTTTGATCTTCTTTTAATGTAGAATGACGCACCGCCTTTCTACGAATCAATGCATAACATTCTTCCAAGCCAAGAATTGGATCTTTTCGTAGAATCTCTCCACTAACCTGTTCAAAATGGCTATCTAGTCCAGCTAGGGATATGTGGACTCGTTGCCTGTCAATGCTCCTTTGATATGCCACAAGATCATCAGAATCTTTCATAACTATCTTGTCTCGATGATCTAATTCGAAAAATATTTCAGTTAATGCACTATAATATTCGGAAAGTGACTTTCCACTTTGTTGAGCAGTAAAGGCCCCTTTATAGAGAGTGAAAACTTGTAATTCATCACTACCATCATAAAAGGCTTGTGACAGCACACTCCAAATTTCTCTTGCAGTGGATATGCGAAGATAGCGTTTCATAATCTCCGGTTGCATTGACATTAAGAGCTATCGCTTTACTTTCTGATTTTTAGTATACCATTTTTCATATGCTTCATCAGATTCTGCAGGTGGTTTTTCCTTCCCGCGAATGTAAGAGAGTTTCTATCTTTCAACAATGTACATTTCCATTAATTGTGACCAAACATCATAGTTTGATTCACTAAGAGTGATGCCAGCATTAAAAACATCCTCAGACTGAACAATTATAGGAATAGATTTAGTTCCAGAAAATTCAACAGATTTTTCACTCATTTTTTTTCTTTTTTTCCCTTTTTTTAAAAACTGTCATGAAATAAATAAACTAAAAAAAATGTGAAAGCTTCTAACATTTCACTGTGTATATATATATATATATTTTTTTTCTTTTTTCTTTTTTGAATATTTGAAAAAAAATATGCAATAAAGATGAACAACCTGACACTAATTCTCGAATAACCTCGAATGATCAACCTGATACCACGAACAGGCCAAATATGAACAGGACAATTGCACGCGCCCTCACACGTTGGTGAGTGGGACGAGAATGCGAGACTTTGATCGGCGCGTATAACTCACACGCACAGTTTCAGGTGACCGGACTTCTGGTTCTGGCCGATATCATGGTGGGTTAGATCCCTGTGGCAGAGGTGAGACCCAGAAGTGACTCCATAAGGGTGACCTTACACCCAAGGGCTTAAACGAAAAAATAGAGATCTTTTAACCTGGCTCTGATACCATGTTTTAATCTGTAATTTAGATCACTCAATCTTATATTACAATGGGAAGAGATGAGTATTTATAATACAAGAGCAAGAGAGCCTACAACTAATACATTGCTGGCACAGCTTGGAGTGATGAAGATAAACAGCCTAAAGGTATGGAGTGCAGCATCTATGATGGACTTTAATCATGAAAAGATTAAGTAGGCAGATGGAGGTTAAGCAGGCACATAGAGGAACAATTATTTCAACATGGGATTGCTTACGAACAAGCTTTCTAGAGTTGACGTTCTCTTCTTGATTATAAACCTCAATCCCTTCATCCTTCTCCATGATTTGTGTCCTATTACTGAATCCTCATACCTTGTTAGTTTTTCTTGATAGATTTCCAATCAACTGGCTCAAATCTACAGAGCTTCTTCCAAAATCAAGCCTTAGCATCAACCACGAAAAGATATACCCAAAAGGGGTCGTGCCTCAAACATAAGCTACTTTCCACTTCCATGAGTACAATAAACATGACATCTGATGAACATAGTCTCTTCGAAATCTACAGCTCCTTGAGCAACCGGAGATGGCATTGACTGAATAGCTTCATCCTTTGTCCCCTTCTTCCTGACACAAGCAGAAAGCCTTAGTCCATCCATTGAAGCAAGAAGGCCTTGTGCTATGACAACCTCAACAGAAAACAAACAGCTTAACTTCTGCATTCCAATGTGAGACAGAGCCCTTAT
Organism: Biancaea sappan; assembly: GCA_037074585.1. Lineage (NCBI taxonomy): Eukaryota > Viridiplantae > Streptophyta > Magnoliopsida > Fabales > Fabaceae > Biancaea > Biancaea sappan. Next base: position 11,688,066 of record CM073491.1, on the reverse strand, counting down.
AGGCTTCCAGCTCCATAATCCTTTCTTCTCAGCTAAACTCGATCTTTCATCCAACTTCTTGACTTATGCAGACTTATTGGTGCCTTGGCATCCTTAAGCTTCAGCCTTGATGTCCATGTGGTCAAGGACATGTGACGAGTACGAGGTTTGTTAAGTGGTTTACCATCGATTCTAGACGTGTCAGCATTATCATCATCAACTAACGGGATTGAAGGGACTGAAGTCGCAGAAGAGCAAGAGAAGCAGTTTTTCAGGTGGTGGTGGATGCTTTGGTGTGGGACTAGTAGAGAGATTGGCTCAGAGCTTCCAGGAAGCTAAGTGTTGCAGTTTCTCTTGGGAGGGTGTTCAGCTACCATGCTGTTGCAGAGATGGAGAGATAGGAAGAGGTTGTGTAATATCCCAAGAATTTTTATGAATATTTAAAGTCTGATTTGAAGTTTAGTGAAAAATTTAATTATGTGGAAAATTTTCTTTTTGAATTAGTGAAGAAAATGTGGAAATAGAAATTTTTATTTTTAATTTAGGAAATTTTTACAAATTCTCAAGGACATGTGGGGAAGAGAAAGGCATGGCGCCCAGGCGCCACGTGGGGCGCCTAGGCGCCGGGCATGGGTGGCGCCCAGGCGCCAGGTGTGTCGGAAAACCTTAGCTCATTTTCAATCGGCCATAACTTCTTCATCCGGACTCCGTTTTGGGCAAACTTTATATCGTTGGAAAGTTCTTTGAGTCTAGTTTCCAATGGTATAAGTTTCATTTAGATATTCATTACCGATTAGGAGTTATGACTTAAGATGTGAGTAAAGGTCGAGAGTAGTGGTAGGAAATTTCTCTATTTCGTAACCCTAATGTTTTTGTCTGGTTACAATAGGAATGGTCAAGGTGCAAAGTGGGAGTGCCGAGAGCGTGAAATCCAGGTGAGTGGGTTAATACTTGCTATGATTAAATATCTGTTATTGACTTTTTGCATCATAGTGGAAATATGTTGTATATCCAAGTTTGAAGAGGATGATGTGGAACGATGAGGCATAAACAATTGTGGAACGTGTCTGGTAATGTATATAATTATATTTTCTTATTTTCCCATGAATGGAGGTTATATAATGGATTGTGAATGGCATGTGAACTGAGTTGAATAATTGTTCTATATTATGGGTTATGTTGTATACATGCTATGTTGCTGGAACCACATTTATTATGTTGTGGCTTGAATTGTAAATGACTGAGTTGTGTATGTGGCTCAAGATTATGATTGAGGATGTTTTTATATATGATTGTGATTGTGTTTGACTGGAAAGGAAAGGCATGGTGGTGCACCCCATGGAGAAATTTATGTGAAGTTATAAGGGTGGAGATTATAAATGGAGCGATAAGGGTGGATGCGGCAGGGGCCGCGGGCAACGATCCAGAGGTATTCTGGACGACCCGGTTGGTACGGGAAATTTGTGTGAAATTGATTTCACCGATTGTTGTTGTGAACTTTTGAATTATGTTGAAATGTATTTGATTTATTTGGATATTGACGTGAAGTACTACGAATAATATCATATCATATGATGATTGATTTACGTATGATTGCTGCATGTTATCATTATGATGTATGATATTTTTTTGTCATAATGTTGTGTTATCTACTCACTGGGCACGTGGTTTGCTCATACCCCTCTTATTGATATTTTTTTTCAGAGTTGACAGCTGAAGGTAAATATCGGAACAAGGAATTATGGATCCTTAGTCCATGATTACCTTTTCATTTGTTCAGGATAAAGGTATAATAGTTAAGTTTTATTCTAAGTTGTATAAATCTAGAAATCTCTGTAATCGGGTAGGTTCATTCACTGATGTAATGTGAGTAATTGTAGTATGTATAAAGAACTCGTTTTGGTTGCATGAAAAAGAATTGTATGATTTTTAAGAGAAAGATAGGCTTACGGAGGTGAAATGAAATTCACTTTCCGTGCCGGTCACGTGCTCAAATTTTGGGACGTGACAAGTTGGTATCAGAGCTTTGGGATTAGGTCTCCTACCGATTACAGAGTAAGGTAACCTTAGTGGGATCTCCTCTATCGTGGTGAACCCGGGCACGACTATAGAGAGATGGCTCCACTGAAGGTCCTGTAGGATGTTTTCATTTCCTTTTCCTCCAAGACTTGTCTTTTCTTATGAATTATGTTTTTAGTTTTAGTTTTAGAGAGTTATGGCTATACTTTTGAACTCGGTAAGGGAAAGGTTATTATTTGTTTTGATTCCGTTGCTGTCGGATCAAATTGTATGTATGGGGCTTTATATGTTAAATTCATGATTGATTTTGTGTGACTGATTTATTTTATCTTTCTTAATTTTATTATTACTATTTTTGGAGTACCATCCCATAAAAGAAACCACTGGCATTAAAAGCAGAAGGATTACATTGCAAAAAAAAAAAAAAAACAATTACTCATGCATGAGTAATCTAAAAGCGAGGTGGTCTCGGATTAGGAGGGTTGTACTGTATCATCACCCCTCGACCATTCCTTGGAGCGAGAGACAGAGCAATATCGCGGAGGGTAGTGTAAATCCCATTCATACAATCAACACTTCTTTGTTGTTGATTGCAGAAGCACTGGGTAGACCAATAGAAGAACCTGTCTATTCTTGAAGTCATTTCTGCATGATTGCGTTTAGTTAACTTCTCTAGGTTTTCTATCATCTTTTTCAGATTTTTGACCTCCTGCTCTAGACAGGCGATTTTGTCCTCCGAGGTATGGCCCGTGCTAGTCTCCTCAGCTTCCTCGATCTTCTTCATTTTCTTCTCCTTCTGCTTCTCTGGAGACCCCTCAAAAGGTCTTTTGCCCTTGTCTTTGCCCAGACTTAAGTTTAAGTCGAGCTCTTCTCTCCTGGCATCCACTGTGAGATCAATGTACTTCCTTGTGGCCATGATTTGGAAAATTTAGAAATTTATGTCGAAGTATGAGAAGAGAGGAATGCTGAGAAGTTGTAGGCTTAGAGATGATTACTCTTTGTGGTGTGGTAACTGAGAACGTTGGGATAGTTCTTATAGAGGAAAAATTTGAACTCAGAGACAAAGAAGATATCTCTTCGCCGCACCCTATACGCTTAACCTATGGATTTCTGCAAGCTGGAAGCTAGGAGTCTAGGGTAGGCATGCACACCAACAACGCGTCGCATTAATGGCAAAACCACGAAAGTCAATATTCGGTGGATTTGCGGCCGATTTACACTTGGTTTTTCCATTTCTCTCGTTGGCATTTTCTGAAATTGAAGGAAGTCGACAATGTAGCCATTACAGAGTGTCTTGGATGTTTTCACGATGAACTAAAATGTATTTCTATGCTTTCTTGTATTGTTCTTGAAAGCCTTCAGTTAAGTATAATATACATGATTGATTGAATTATACTGTGATTATATGTATCTAAATACATATGATATGTATGTATGTTATTCATGCATAGAGAGTGAAGGTTATTTGTTATGGCCAGGAATAATATGTAATGATTCTACATACATTCAGAGAATGAGAAGTCTGAAATTTAAAAGAACTTGAATAGATGAAAATATATATAGATAATGATGTATCTCTATGTTTATACATATATACATATATGCTCGTAGAGGCAAGTGAAAGGTAAAAATTTTTCTCTCACTTTATGGAACGCTTGATGTGTAGATGTGAGAAGTTTTTATTTTAATATGTATGTTTGAAAATGTGTAAGCTTAGGGCAAAGCCACGGATTAGAAACCTAGATAAGGCTAGTATGAAGCTACCCGTTCATGGAGTAATATCTCGATTTAGAATTATTGGATAAGACAAATACAGAGTTAAGAAGCCATAAATTGAAGCGGCGATTAGTTTAATAATTTGAGCAAGAGTCAAAAGTTAGCCGAAATTTTTGAGGAAATCTTTTGTATTAGATTATATTTTGTTATTTTCTGGCATGCTTATCTGAGACCGTTGGCATTGCGTCGGATAAGGTCTGTAGGTCATCTTTAGAGTATGATGTAAAGGTTTTGTAGCCCTAAATTTCGTCTATATATAATGGATGCCCCATTACGCTGCTCACTACACTAAAAGTTTATATCTATAAGCTTTCTAGCATCAAACTTCTCCTTCTGTACAACCTTTATAGCTCAGAAAAATATGGCCGGCAATAAATCTTTCAATTTAAATTTTGAGGCTGGCAAGGTAGAGCTGGATCTAAATCTTAGCCTGGAGAATTATAAGAATAAGAGATCCATGGAAGAGTCACCAGAGGCTAAGAAAAGAAAAAGGGATGTAGTAGAGTTAGAGGATGTTAGCACAGCAACATCTTCTAATAATGAGCTTGCGCTTATGAGACAAAAGATGGAGGACTTGGAAAGACTGATAAACCGCCACTTTGAGGACCAGGGGAGATTGATAAATCGTCTCTTTACAGAACAAGAGAAGCTTTTGAACCGTCATTTTAGGGAATTGGCGAATAGAGTTGATAGACATTCGATGTTTGCAACTCAAAATTTTCGTGACCAACAAGCGAGATGTATTGACTGTATGAATGGAGTGACTTCTGCACTTCGCCAAATTTCCCAGACGTTTCCTCCAGAAACTCTTTCTAGGCTGCAACGATTAACTTCCTCCTTAAGGTCTGAAGCACCTTCTTCTTCTAGACCTGGAGCATCTTCTGCATTTCAAAAGCCTCCTCGTTCTTAATTTATCTTTTCTTTTGTTTGTACCTAAAGCTGATGTTTGATCTAATGTTTAAGTATTAAAATTATCTGTTTTGTAAATCAAGTTCAGCTTGTTGCCTGTAACTTATGTATTAGAAATAAAAATATGTTGAACTTGTTATATTTTGTACTTGATTGTGAAAATTCTAAGAGAGAGAATGAGATATAAACAAAATATTGGCATTTGCTTCAATCTTGAGGTAAGTTTTGAATTCGGAGGACCGAATTCTTTTAAGGGGGGAAGAATGTAATATCCCAAGAATTTTTATGAATATTTAAAGTCTGATTTGAAGTTTAGTGAAAAATTTAATTATGTGGAAAATTTTCTTTTTGAATTAGTGAAGAAAATGTGGAAATAGAAATTTTTATTTTTAATTTAGGAAATTTTTACAAATTCTCAAGGACATGTGGGGAAGAGAAAGGCATGGCGCCCAGGCGCCACGTGGGGCGCCTAGGCGCCGGGCATGGGTGGCGCCCAGGCGCCAGGTGTGTCGGAAAACCTTAGCTCATTTTCAATCGGCCATAACTTCTTCATCCGGACTCCGTTTTGGGCAAACTTTATATCGTTGGAAAGTTCTTTGAGTCTAGTTTCCAATGGTATAAGTTTCATTTAGATATTCATTACCGATTAGGAGTTATGACTTAAGATGTGAGTAAAGGTCGAGAGTAGTGGTAGGAAATTTCTCTATTTCGTAACCCTAATGTTTTTGTCTGGTTACAATAGGAATGGTCAAGGTGCAAAGTGGGAGTGCCGAGAGCGTGAAATCCAGGTGAGTGGGTTAATACTTGCTATGATTAAATATCTGTTATTGACTTTTTGCATCATAGTGGAAATATGTTGTATATCCAAGTTTGAAGAGGATGATGTGGAACGATGAGGCATAAACAATTGTGGAACGTGTCTGGTAATGTATATAATTATATTTTCTTATTTTCCCATGAATGGAGGTTATATAATGGATTGTGAATGGCATGTGAACTGAGTTGAATAATTGTTCTATATTATGGGTTATGTTGTATACATGCTATGTTGCTGGAACCACATTTATTATGTTGTGGCTTGAATTGTAAATGACTGAGTTGTGTATGTGGCTCAAGATTATGATTGAGGATGTTTTTATATATGATTGTGATTGTGTTTGACTGGAAAGGAAAGGCATGGTGGTGCACCCCATGGAGAAATTTATGTGAAGTTATAAGGGTGGAGATTATAAATGGAGCGATAAGGGTGGATGCGGCAGGGGCCGCGGGCAACGATCCAGAGGTATTCTGGACGACCCGGTTGGTACGGGAAATTTGTGTGAAATTGATTTCACCGATTGTTGTTGTGAACTTTTGAATTATGTTGAAATGTATTTGATTTATTTGGATATTGTCGTGAAGTACTACGAATAATATCATATCATATGATGATTGATTTACGTATGATTGCTGCATGTTATCATTATGATGTATGATATTTTTTTGTCATAATGTTGTGTTATCTACTCACTGGGCACGTGGTTTGCTCATACCCCTCTTATTGATATTTTTTTTCAGAGTTGACAGCTGAAGGTAAATATCGGAACAAGGAATTATGGATCCTTAGTCCATGATTACCTTTTCATTTGTTCAGGATAAAGGTATAATAGTTAAGTTTTATTCTAAGTTGTATAAATCTAGAAATCTCTGTAATCGGGTAGGTTCATTCACTGATGTAATGTGAGTAATTGTAGTATGTATAAAGAACTCGTTTTGGTTGCATGAAAAAGAATTGTATGATTTTTAAGAGAAAGATAGGCTTACGGAGGTGAAATGAAATTCACTTTCCGTGCCGGTCACGTGCTCAAATTTTGGGACGTGACAGGTTGTCAGGATGAAGAAGATAAGGTGTTCACATGGTTGATTAAGGTGAGGTGTAAGGAGGAGGAGAATGCCAGAAATGTGATGAAGTAGGGAAAATGCTAGTAGTTTGTGAACCAAGAAAATTTGTAGAGAATAAAAGATGAATGGTGGCATTACGTTGTGCTGTGGAGACTAAGACAAAGTTGAAAATGAATAAACTTACTGGTCCCATCCAATTTATGTTTGTTTCCCTTGCTTAGTTGTATCTCCTAACCTTACTATCCTATCATTCATTGTAGAGTATGTTCATTTGCTCTACTCCTTTCCCAACCAGAGAAAGGATGTTTGATGCTGTTGGAAAATTTTCTCTCTCTACCCACAAATATTCTATTGGACATTGACATTTAACTAGATGCTAGGTTTTCTAGTACCGACCGATGAGAACAGAACAAGTGGAGTTTCTGTAAATCATATCCCAACTTCTCAATATTGGATGATACTAAGAAAAACCCAACCTTATTGATTGTCAACCACTAACAGAGGATATGAACTCACATCTTTGGGTCAAACACATTCTTAACACTCTTAGTTAAGGGCAAAAGCGACACCTTGTGAATTAGCTCTTATTTATGTCTTTGTCTATTTGTTGATAAGCCCTATGAATCTGGTATAATTTCTTCATGCTCCCTTACTAGCTATCACTATTTACAGCTATGTTTTAGTTTCATTTTCTCGCATTTTGGGGAACCTTAGGAAACAATGAAACATACATTTTGTGTTGTTACTGATTTTGTTTTAGTTGAAAATGCTCATATTTGATACATTTAAGGGAAAATAAATTAAAAAATCCCTGAAAATAATTTTTTTAAAAAAAATGAATTCAGAAAACAGATTTAGCGTTTTCCTAGAATGACCAAAGTCATATCTATAATTTTAAAAGAAGATAAATAATTATTGAAAAATTAAATAATCACACAAATATTGATAATCAAAATAAAAAATCAAATGAAGTTTGTATAAATTTGATTTAGAATTAAAGATAAACAATTTTTAAAATTTGTAAAATCAATATATGACAAAAGTACATTTTTTTCTTAATATTTACCTCAAGTTTTAATTTTGTCTCTAACGTTTTTTTTGTGTCAATTTTGTCTCACATATTTTTTTTTTGTTTCAATTTTGCTCTTAAAGCTAACGCCGTTAACATAATTAATGGAAAATATTGACATTTCTTCATGTGATCAGTCAACTTCCATTATATCATACTAATTGATTATCTTAAACATTTGATTAAGCTTTAATTTTGCTCCAAATGATACTTCTTTTTTTCATTTTTCTCATTCGTCCCAAATTAATGGCTAAATATTTGATGTGTTATATGAAAGAGTGTACATGTCATTTAGAGAAGTCTACGTTAAAATTTTTTGTCAATTTTGTTAACGACGATAACTCTAATGACAAAATTGAAACATATATATATATATATATATATATATATATATATATATATATGATGAAATTGGCACAAAAAAAAGAACGAAATTAAAATTTAAGGTAAACATTAGAGACGAAAAATGTACTTTTATCTAATTTTAAATAATAAAAATTTAATGCATACCAATCTATACCATATAGTCTATGGTATAAGTTTAATTTGATTGTCTCCATCCTCCTAAAGACCACCAGTCTTGTTTAATTATACATGTTTCCATTGACCCCAAAATGGAAAAAAATATATATATATATACATGCTTGCTAAGTACATATGCTTGTGGCACTACAACTAAATCATATGTTACGCGGACATCACATTTATCATGTGAGGCTTGATTGTCTAAGGTTCTGGGTAGAGAACTTAATTAAGTGTTTATACAATAAATATTTATCATATAAGTATTGATATATAAGTTATTTTTATAATTGAAGATTTTATGAGCGTAAACTTCACATAAATTATTTTCAACTTATTTTCATAAGTTATTTTATAGAGCTTATGAGAATAGCTTATGAAAATAAGTTAAAAACAGCTTATGAGTATGTTATAAACTATTTCTATAAACTCTCCCAAATACATATATAAGCGCTTATACTATAAAATAAGCAAGATAAACTTAAAATAAACTCTTCCAAATTAGGCCATAGAATAACATTTTCTTATCTTCTTCTCTTCTTGGAATAAGAAGGTTCTATTTTCTTAATTAGAATAGTTAATTATCACGATTGATGATTCAGGCATTTTTAATCTTATTTTATTTTATTTTTTAAAATTAAAATTTTATCATAGTGCATTTTAAGATTCGAGACTCCTTATCAAAGTATAGAAGATAATCAAGTTGGATCAGCCAACAAGAGAAGTACCCCTCATCACAATTAAAATATGAGAATGAATTTTAAGAAGGAACCAAGGATCGATCGGATCCTTTCTTCAAGTGATTTCTCATTCATGTTGATAAATTATAAAAAATATTATTATTGCAAAATTTAACTAATTTTATATAATTTTTAAATTACACGTCATCGTAAAATTGGTATTTTCGGTGGTACAAATTAGATTGATTAGGGTCATGCTTTTTTGTTTTTTGTTTGCCAGTAAGTAGAAATAGGATTAGTAACGAAAGGAAAGCAAGAAGGGAAGGCACATAAATGTGGTGTCAAACAAAAGTATTGGTGGATTGAAAGTGTTGAGCCCAGTGACAGTGAGCGTGGACCATTGCCTTTCCTTAAAAGAACAGGTTGTCGTTGTTCACCATTAAAAAATTCAACGATAATCTTAATCTCTTTCGTTTTTACTTTAATCCACTTTGTTCCGCAATAGTTTATAGCCGTTGCTCTCACGCTCCATCTTTGCTTTCAGCTACTTCCACTTCATTTTTTGTTGGCCCCGTAAACTCTCTTATGGGGCTTTCAACGGCCCTCTCTCACAACTTTCACCCCTTTTTCTGCTAAACCCTAATCCCCTCCTAATGATCTACTTCTAAATTGTCTATTTTCAAGGTGAATTAATCATAGTACTATCAACAAGAAAATGTCTGACCTCGATCCGTCCAAGAAAGTAGCCGATAGATATCTCAAGCGTGAAGTCCTTGGTGAAGGTACCTATGGAGTCGTATATAAAGCCATTGATACCCAGGTAACGCCAACACTATTTGATTAATCTGTTCGTTTTTCAATATGAACCGATTTTGCTGAGGAAGAGAACATCGATTTTCTTTGTTTTCTTTTTTTGCCCCTTTTGGTTGAGTAAATTGGGCAAGCGAAGAGGATATGGAAGAGAAATATCAATCACTTATTGTACTTGACGGGCTTCATATGGTGTAAGGGAAGTCGGTGAATTAGAGGGGAAAAAAAAAAAAACACATCTTGAGAGGAGCCCTACAATATTGTGGAAGTAGACATATATATATTATCGGTTGTTTGTTTTCCTAAATTTGGTCTATTTAGTTTGCTTGGCTAAATTTTAAAGTTTGAACCTTTTGTTTAGGGTGTTCTCCAAATTACTTAGGAATTTGTACATGGGTCCCGGGTATGAGGAAGCGGTTCTCCCTTTATTTTGTGGCCGTGCGATCAAAGCTTGAAACTTAGTTGTTTTACATGGGTTTGAGAAAATTATGGTTTGTTATTCATGTAACTTGCTATAAAAAATCCATTGTTTTACGAAAGTTTAATTGTATTCTAGAGTTATTCACGCATTCATAGATTGATGAACTGGCCTTTAATTCAATAAAGGTGACAGTACTAATATCGTGTGTTGTTCCCAAAAACTGTATTCATTGGATGAACAGACAGGACAGACAGTTGCGATTAAGAAAATTCGGCTTGGCAAGCAGAAGGAAGGGATAAATTTTACAGCTCTTAGAGAGATTAAAATACTGAAAGAGCTGAAAGATCCAAACATTATTGAGTTAATTGATGCATTCCCACATAAAGGCAATTTGCATCTTGTCTTCGAATTCATGGAGACAGACCTCGAAGCTGTTATACGAGACCGAAATATTTTTCTTTCACCAGCTGATATAAAATCTTACCTTCAAATGACGCTGAAAGGTCTTGCTTATTGCCACAAGAAATGGGTTTTGCACAGGTAGAGTATGTTGCTGGCTTGGTTATTACAAAGTTGTTACTTGCTTTGTGGTGCTGAGCTTAAAAGATTGCTTCTATATTTTCAGGGATATGAAGCCAAACAACTTGTTAATAGGACCTAATGGACAGCTGAAACTTGCAGATTTTGGTTTAGCTCGGATCTTTGGGAGCCCAGATCGAAGATTTACTCATCAGGTTTGCTTCTCAATGAACTTATGGCATTATGTTAATATTCATACTTCCTCTTTTTCTTTTTTTGATAGAAGTTAATATTCATACTTTCTGCAGATAGTGGATGATTAGTTTGTAAAATTGGAAACCTTAGACTGGAATGTTATACTTGGGTTTGTTATATGATCATGCTGTTTGAATTTATAATAGCTTGACTTTCTCCGAAAGGCCAAATCTTAAGAACTTTAATACTATATTTCCTATCCTATATTGCCATTGAAAATGGGAAAACAAGGGAAGGAAATAAAATTTTGGAGATTGAACTTTGGAGTATTGGAGTGAAAGTATATCAGTTCTGGTTTACTTGTTCTTCATTGTAGTTCTTTAAGGTAACTACATGTTATGGTGGCTCTGAAAAGTCAAGTACACATTCTTTTATCCTTATGATTCTCTTCCTCACTTTCTGTTGATGGACCTGGATGTTTGAAACTTATGTCTATTATATGAACAGGTATTTGCTCGGTGGTATAGAGCACCTGAACTACTATTTGGTACAAAGCAATATGGTTCAGGGGTAGATGTTTGGGCTGCAGCTTGCATATTTGCTGAACTACTTCTTCGTCGACCCTTTTTGCAGGTAGACAAGATTCTCATGGTGACTAGGTTAATTGGATTATATTTTATGGTTAATGTTTGATATTCTGTAGTAGTTGGATTTTGATCTTAGCAGTTGCCCTTTTTATTTTGGGGCATTTCTACCTTTTAACTTTATCAACCGGTTCAAGTTACACCCAGAATAAACCCTTCAGTGAACTGAGGTTAGCCTAGAAGCTGTTTGCTATGGCTTTTGTAGGCATTATTGACTATAATTTTTCACTTTCATTGTATTCCTGCTCTGATTTAAGTTTTAATTTCTAAGTTTGTTGATGTGATTTATTGATTGCATTGGTTTATTGTGATAATTTGTTTCTTTAATTAAGCATGCTTCTTCTTATTTTTGATTGGTTTGTTATTAACATTTGCTAGGGTTCAAGTGACATTGATCAATTAGGTAAGATTTTTGCAGCATTTGGGACTCCAACACCTTCTCAGTGGCCTGATATGGTATATCTTCCTGATTATGTTGAATACCAATATGTTCCTGCCCCCCCTTTGCGTTCTTTGTTTCCAATGGCAAGTGATGATGCTTTAGATCTTTTGTCAAAGATGTTTACCTATGATCCAAAAGCTAGAATTTCAGTGCAACAGGCATTAGAGCACAGGTATGTGCCTTTAACATTCCAATAAGAAATCATTAATTTTTTTAATTTTTTCATTCCTAATTTAGTCTCTTCTCTTCCTCTTTAGGTACTTTTCTTCTGCACCTCTGCCCACAGAACCATATAAACTCCCTAGACCTGCCCCTAAGAAGGAATCTAAGGTTTCTGATTACAATCCACATGAGGGTCCTACTGTATTATCACCTCCAAGAAAGTCTAGGAGAGTGATGCCGGGACGTGATGGGATTGAAGAAAATTCATTGCAAGGAGATAAAATTGATGACAGTGTTGGTGATTTCAGGCAGACTGCTGGTGGTAATACGAGCAAGAATGAACCAGCCCCAATGTCAATAGATTTTTCTATCTTTGGATTAAAACCTCCAAATAGACCTACAATTAACAGGTAAAATAATATTGAACATCCAGTCATTTCAAAGTGGAGAGCTTTTGACCATTTGTTATTGTTTTGTAATCTTGGGGTTGGGAATTCCTTACTGCAGTCTCACCATACAAAGTTTCATAAGCTATTATATTCCAAAAAATGAACCTTAAATCAATTGATTACTAAAAAATAAGTTATAGTAGAAGAGGGAAAGAGCTGCATGCTGAAGGTAATCATAGCGGAAATTTGATTTTCCTTGGGTTCATTAGTGTTGCTCTATATGGAAGTAAATCCAGAACATAATTTGGTCAAACTGATTTTTTCAAGAGGTATGTCTCATTAAGAAATTCTATTTTTTGGCAAATCTTCAAATTTGGCCATTTATTCTTCTAAGTTCAAATTATACTTTTTTCCATCAACTAAAAGTAGTCTGTCTCAATTGCTTTGGGATCAGCTGCATGTATTTGTATTTGAAACCATCTGAAAGTTCTTTGCATGTTCCTTCCTCCCCAAGAATTTAAGGCTTCTGCAAGTGTCAGTCTCGTTTTCTATTTGAAACCATATGTTATTTGGAACTCCTCACGTAATTTTGAATAAGCTGGCCACAAAGGCCATTTGGCACTTCTTTCATAGTTGTTTCAACCAAACAAAAAGGAAACAACAACCAATTAAACTGTAGTTGATGCAAGTACTAATTAAGCATCAAACTTTGTATCTATTACAACCATCTCTAAGTTAGCCACAAAGGTCATTAGGTGCGTCTAGCATAATAGCTTAGCTACAACAAAACAGGGAGCAATGATCTCAAAGAACATTTGTCCATCTTCCAATTTTAACTTGTTCACCCTACTTTACTTGGTCTTTGGCTTTCTTTGTGCATGACATTTGTCGTGTCAGCAATTCTGCCAAACTGATGTTGTTATCATCATCAATATCAATAATAGATCTCTTCAATCCCACTGGATGAGCTAATATCAATTTCATATCATGACCGATTGAAACATTCTCCTGCATATTATTAAACTACATATAAATAAGTAAACAGGAATGAAACTGCTTATACTTTTTAGGAGAAAACTTAAGTACAGTTTTTTTATCTTTGCTATTGGGTTTTCCAATCAGAAAACAAATATACAGCATTTGGAAAGTTTTTATAAGCATTGCATGATTAGTTTCTTCAATGAAATTTTTTTGCACAAGTTCTATTTTTAGTGGAGAATTTGATAGCAAAGATATAAGAAATTACATATAAGCCTTGTCCAACTTTTTATATCAAGTAGTGGAACGAGAATTTTACTGATTCTACTAAAAGCTATTTCCTTGTCAGTTGTCATCTCCCTTCTTCATTGCCTAGGGTGCATATGTTATTTACTTCCAAAGCATATTCACTGCAAATTTGGTCCATGTGATGCCTTACCAAATGGATTCTAAAGTTAGGGAACAAAAATTTGCTAGATTCAAATTGTGCAACACTTTGAAAGCAACAATGTGAATAATATCTCATGCAGCAATTTACATGAAATTTTTGAAACAGTGTCAATCCGCGGTCTTAGATCTCTGAATAGGACCCAAATTTTGGTGGTGTTTTGTATGGTTATTTTCTTTCCTCGTAGAGCTCGTCGTCAAATGCCTTAAAGGAAGAGAAGGGGGTTTTTTTTGTGGGGGGGGGGGGGGGGGGATAAAGAATGTGATACATCATTTTGATTCAGTTAATAAAACTGCAATGTGCCCAATGATTGTCTCTTTTAATTACTACTTGTAATTGATGTTATCTAATTTGTGATTCATCTTGTGGTCCTGCAGTGCTGACAGATCACATTTAAAGAGAAAATTAGATCTAGAATTCCAGCAGCCAGAGTGAATATTCTATGACTGGAGTGTCGTTTATATGAGGGTACAATTGCTAATCTGCAATTGAGGAAATTTGCTGAATCCTTCAAGGCTTTTATTGTGCGCTGTCCACATCTATGTCATCCCGAGCAAAAAGCTACTATGGATTTGTAGATGTTTAAAGAAAAAAGTAGCAGCCACAGAAAATTAACTTACTTATATTATAGTTCTGAGTCCCAAAAATAATGTTACGGAAAAAAAAAAATTGTTTTATAGTGGCAGTAACATACTCTCTCCGTCCCCTTCTTCTTCAATTTTCTTTTCACATTTCAGGGAACTTGTATTTTATCCCATGGAAGGCCTTTTATTGTAAGGGCATTTTCTCGAGCCCTCTCTGGGTCTGGAGGAACTGAATTTGAATACTAATTTGTTATTGAGCTGTGTACTTATGGGGTGCTTCAGACAGGTTGTCAATTTCATTTTTCCTACAGGAGAAATTTATTTGAAGATTTGGTGCATACTCTTGGGTGATGCATACTCTTGGTTGATTTCACGCAAATTATGGTGTTCCCTGTGTCCTTCAATATCATTTTGAAAGTTCCTGTGAAATTAAATTTAAGTACTAAAATTGTGTTCCTCTCAAGCTGAAAGCAGAAGGGGAGGGGTTTAATCCACTAGAAGAAGTGCAGAGCATGCTATGTCCTATTGCTGCCTTGTATATTTAACTCAGGAAAAGGTATAGGCCATGTTTGGATAAATAGCTTATTTAATTACTTATAGAATAAGCGTTTATTATATTAGTGCTTATATATAAGTTATTTTTATAATTGAATAGTTTATGACGACAAACTTTATATAAGTTTATGTGTTTGAAGAGTTTATGTGCATGATATAAGCTATTTTTATAAATTTTACAAACACTTACATAAATACTTATGTTATAAGATAAATCAGATAAGTTCAAAAAAATATCCAAACGCGTAATGTCAAAAAGATCACAAGACATTGAAATCCTACTTCTTATTCTCTCTGTATTTTGCTCTTGCTTTTGCAGATCTTACCAGAAGACCTCATTCTTTTTGTGTTTAATACAGTAAAGCCTCATTCTTTTTGTGTTTATAAAGCCTGAAATCTGTTTATGAAGGGAATTCTTCCAGTTTTTGAGATGCTAACATTCTGTCTCTAAGTGTAGTAGCTGGTGGCATGAATGAGATCTTAACACTGCTTTGAGCTTTTCTTGCCTGATAAAGAGAAAGAGATATGTGAGTCAATAATAGAATGAAGTTTAAAATAGTGTGGAGCCAAATTCTGCTTACGAATGTGGAGAAATGTGGAATGCCTTACTTCTTCCTCCCAATTAGTTCGAATAGTAATGACAATGAAAAATATCACTTGCAGAGTAAATGCCGAGATGATCCCCAACCACAGCCCCCTATTATTCATAAAAGAACAAGGTTTATAGTTTCAAAAGAAAAGCCTTAATCCACAAAGTTTAGGTAATGGTAGTCATACGTACCTTCGCTTTCATCTGCAATAGAAAAGCCAATACAAACAGCACAAGGAACTCCCACAAGATAAAAAGAGCCAAGATTCACATAGGCACCCATTTTCTGCCATCCACAACCTGCAAGAATGCCTGAGCTTCATTGCAGATATATAAATTGAAATGGCTAGTTGATTTGGCATCACATAGCCTCATTTTTTTTTTTTCAGAGCATAACTAGAAATCTTAAAGTAGGGAATACCTGAAAGTACACTTTGGATTCCATCGAGGAAGCTAGAAATGGCCAGAATTTGCATCATGGCCGCAACATATCTGACTACTTTGTCATTGCTATAAACACGGCCCCAGAGGTTTCGTACTAGAATCATAACAGATGTTAATAAGATGCCCTCAGTGATGGCTATGGTTAACACTGCATGAACTGCTAGAGAAGTAGCTTGTGGAATTCCAGACCCTAGTTCATTTGAGACTGTGCAGTGTGCATTGATTGCTATAACATAAACTCGGGTACATATCAGAGGATCACTAAGTACCTTGCAGCAGCACTGTATCCAAAGGGGATCATCCAAGCTAGACCAAATGTATTACGGCTGGAAAATAATAGAATTTTTTAATACCCATAATTTGAAAGAATTTAGACACTGAAAGAGATAGGAAGTGGACACAAAGGAATGAATGATATTCTGGTGAGTGTAGTTTATAGATACTAACCATATTGAAAGCACTGATGTTTCTAATTTCGGGTCAGGAAGAAGACCAGACAAGAGAACCATCAGTTCAAATGTCCATACCTTCAAGCTGTCCATGTTAATAACAAGAGTTAACTGCATCAGAACTCTTGTGAATCTAGTTTGTAGAAAATTAGAGTCTACGAGCCCAGAAAGTTAACAAAGCATGAGAGCTGAAGGAACAGCAAGTTTAAGGAAGTCAAGGGAATCATCCAGGGCCTTCTCAGTCCATGATTGCTTGCAGGAAGAAGAGAACTTGACATATAGAGAAATCAATTTCACATTTACCCAGTATGATATGGAATTAGCCAACGCAGCCCCTCTACTTCCAAGACTAAATTTGAATGCCAAAACCCAACACAGAAGGATGTGAAGCAAAGCTGCAATCCCGGAGGTTAGGACCATGGGGAAGACAATGTTTTGGGCTTGCAGGAACTTGAGAAGGCACTGAAGCAAACTGTTAAGATATAGTAGCTTGATTGTAGGCTTGATTGTATAGCTTGATTGTAGGCTTGATTGTAGGGATTATTTTTATGATTCCCATGTATATATATCCGTTGCCTATGAATGAAATGGAACAAGAGAAATTACATGGTATCAGAGGCTGTTCGCATTCTCGGTTCAGCTTGTGTGTGCGTGAGAAGAGCCCAACCCTCTACGGTGGTTGTTGGTTCTCACCACCCCCCCAACAACGTTCAGACTTCCCTGGCCAGCGGACCCTGAGAGTCCGGAAGCCATCAGCAACGCATGTGACCTCCACGCGCCACTCGTTCTTTCTGCCAGCTGATCCACGCGCCAGCGCGTGAGGGCGCGTCCGACGTCGTCTTCCTCTCCGTTTTGTTTCGTCGGCGTTTTCGTTCATTTTCCAGCGACTTCCTGTCCTTTCCGGCGTTTTCCCTGCTGTTTGACCTTCTGGTTTGGTTTGGTTCTCTTTGGTTTACTGTTTTAGGATGAATCCATTTATTTTTGGTTGTGTTTGTGTGCTGTGTACTTTTCCCACCTATAGCAGACAGTAAAACTATAGTTATGGCTGAGGTAGTCCCTGTGATGACGAAGATTACCGAACACAAATTCAATGGCTCCAACTATTTAGATTGGAGTAAAACCGTTTGCGTATATTTGCGGAGCATTGAGAAGGATGATCATCTCATCTCTGATCCCCCTAGTGACAACACTCGAAAAGCGTGGTTGCGTGATGATGCGAGACTATTCTTGCAAATTCGGAACTCTATTGACATAGAGGTACTCGGTTTGATTAACCATTGTGAATTTGTGAAAGAATTAATGGAATATTTGGATTTTTTGTATTCTGGACGAGGAAACATATCTCGCATCTACGAGGTATGTAAGTCATTTTATCGAGGAGAGCAGCAAGACAAGTCTCTTACTGCTTATTTCATGGAATTTAAGAAAACCTATGAAGAACTAAATATGCTTCTCCCTTTTAGTTCTGATATTAAGGTTCAGCAAGCTCAAAGAGAGAAAATGGCAGTTATGAGTTTCCTGACAGGTCTGCGCTCAGATTTCGAAGTAGTTAAATCTCAAATTCTCTCAGCATCTGAAATTTCTCCTTTGCAAGAAGTTTTTGCTAGAGTTCTTCGTACAGAAAACTCACAACCTTCTCAAATCACTACTAATAATAGTAGTGCTCTTGTTAGTCGTGGTGGATCTCGAGGTGGCTCACGGGGAGGATCGCACAATCGTAACAAGAATATAGAACATCGGAGTCAGGAGTCTGGTGAAGTTGAGTGCTATTACTGTCATGAGCTGGGGCATACAAAACGCACTTGCAAGAAACTTCTCAACAAGAATCAGACAGGACGATCTGCCCATGTTACCTCATCTGCTGATAAGACTATTATGGTTTCTGCTGATGACTTTGCCAAGTTCACTCAATATCAAGAATCACTTAAAACTTCTACTCCCACTGCTGCCTTCGCTGATACAGGTAAATCCCCCACATGTCTCATCTCTTCATCGTCCAGCTGGGTTATAGATTCTGGTGCCTCAGACCATATGACAGGTAATCCTAGTCTTTTCTCTACTTTTGATACTCATGTCCATTCGTCTCATGTGACTATAGCTGATGGCTCTACACCCCGTGTCCTTGGTTCTGGCACCATTAACCTGACCCCATCTTTATCTCTACCTTCAGTGCTGGGTTTACCTAATTTTTCATTTAATCTGATTTCTGTTAGTAAACTCACTCGTGCCCTAAATTGTAGTGTCTCATTCTTTCCTACTCATTGTATTTTTCAGGATCTTACGACGAAGCAGATTATTGGTAGCGGGCATGAGTCTGGCAGCCTCTACACTCTTGATACTAAGACACCAAGATCTTTGGCATGTTCTAGTTCGCTTTCTCCTTTTGATTTGCACTGTCGAATGGGTCATCCGTCTCTCCCAGTTCTCAAGCAGCTCTATCCCCAATTTCGACATTTATCATCTTTGCCTTGTGAGTCCTGTCAGTTTGCCAAACACCATCGTGTTTCCTTAGGGTCTCGAGTTAATAAACGGGCTACGTCCCCTATTGAATTAGTTCATTCTGATGTTTGGGGTCCTTGTCCTATTGTGGCCAAGGCAGGTTTTAAGTATTTTGTTACCTTTGTTGATGATTACTCTCGTGTTACCTGGTTATATTTAATGAAAAGTCGCTCTGAAGTTTTTTCACATTTTTGTGCTTTCTATGCTGAAATTAAAACACGATTTAATATTTCTATTCAAACCTTGAGGAGTGACAATGCTAAAGAGTATCTCTCTGAGACTTTCCAGTCTTACATGATTCAACGTGGTATCTTGCATCAATCCTCGTGTGTTGACACACCTGCCCAAAATGGAGTTGCTGAACGTAAGAATAGACATTTACTTGAAGTTGCTCGAGCTCTTTTGTTTCAAATGCATGTTCCTAAACCTTTTTGGGCTGATGCTGTCTCCACAGCTTGTTTTTTGATTAACCGCATGCCATCTTCTGTTCTTGGGGGAGAGATTCCATATTCTGTTTTGTTCCCATCCACAGCTGTGTTTCCTATTGAGCCTCGTATCTTTGGCAGCACTTGTTTTGTCAAGGACACTAGACCCCAGGTCACAAAGTTAGACCCTAAGTCTCTTAAATGTGTTTTCCTTGGTTATTCTCGTCTCCAAAAGGGATACAGGTGTTTCTCTCCTACTCTTCAGCGTTATCTTGTTTCTATTGATGTTACCTTCCAAGAAGACATTCCGTTCTTTTCTACTTCTTCTTCTTCTCATGTTCCGAGGGACGATGATGATCTGCTCATCTACACTGTACCTTTTTCTCAGCCATCCACAAGTACTCCTACACCTTCTTTGGCACCCACTCGGCCACCAATTGTTCATGTCTACACTCGACGTCCATTGCCTGCAGGTTCAGATTCATGCCCTCCACCTTCTGTTTCGTTGCCGAATCCTGATTTTGCTTCTCCGGACCTCCCTATTGCCCTTCGCAAAGGTAAACGTCTTTGTACTTATCCTATTGCCTCAGTTGTTTCTTATGATCATTTATCCTCTACCTCTTGCTCTTTTTTGGCCAACCTTGACTCTGTGTCCATTCCTAAGACTATCCATGAAGCTTTGGCCCATCCTGGGTGGCGTGATGCTATGATAGAAGAGATAAATGCACTGGACTATAACAATACTTGAACATTAATGGATTTACCTGATGGGAAGAAAGCTATTGGGTGCAAATGGGTGTTCACAATTAAAGTCAACCCCGATGGGTCTGTGGCTCGGTTGAAGGCTCGTCTTGTTGCGAAAGGATATGCTCAGACTTATGGTGCTGATTATTCCGATACTTTTTCTCCAGTTGCCAAACTTACCTCAGTTCGTTTGTTGATCTCCTTGGCTGCCACTCATAACTGGCAACTACACCAGTTGGATATTAAAAATGTTTTTCTTCATGGTACTCTCCAAGAAGAGGTCTATATGGAGCAACCACCTGGGTTTGTTACTCAGGGAGAGTATGGGAAAGTATGTCAACTTCAGAAATCGCTATATGGTCTGAAGCAGAGCCCTCGTGCATGGTTTGGCAAGTTTAGCCAAGTTGTTTTGGAATATGGAATGAAGAAAAGCAAATCTGATCACACGGTATTTTATAGGCAGTCTAAGGATGGTATCATTCTTCTTGTGGTATATGTTGATGATATTGTGATAACTGGGAGTGACAGTTCTGGTATCTCTAGCCTTAAAACTTTCTTGCAGTCATAGTTTCAGACAAAGGATTTGGGACCTTTGAAATATTTCTTAGGGGTTGAAGTTTTGAGAAATAAGAAGGGGGTCTTCTTGTCCCAAAGAAAGTATGTTCTTGACTTATTGACAGAAACAGGAATGATGGGGGCTAAGCCATCAGGTACCCCTATGACTCCTAACATACAGCTTGCAAAGGATGATAGTGAGCCATTTCATGATCCTGAAAGGTATAGGAGACTTGTGGGAAAATTGAATTATTTGACTGTGACTCGCCCCGATATTGCATATTCAGTTAGTGTGGCCAGTCGCTTTATGTCCTCCCCGACTGTCAACCATTGGGCACTCCTAGAACAAATTCTTTTCTATTTAAAAGGAGCCCCAGGACGTGGATTATTTTATGGGTATCATGGACACACTAAGATTGAAGTTTATTCTGATGCAGATTATGCAGGGTGCAAAGATGATAGGAGATCTACTACTGGTTATTGTGTCTTTGTAGAAGGGAATCTAGTTTCATGGAAGAGCAAGAAGCAAAATATTGTTTCTCGATCAACTGCAGAATCAGAATACAGAGCTATGGCAAACTCAGTATGTGAAATTGTATGGATACACCAACTATTGAAAGAAGTTGGCTTTGAGACCCCATTACCAGCAACATTATGGTGTGACAACCAAGCTGCTCTTCACATTGCTTCTAATCCCGTGTTTCATGAACGAACTAAACATATTGAGATCGATTGTCAGTTCATTCGTGAAAAGATTGAAGATCATTTTATTACTCCAGGATATGTTAGAACTGAAGACCAGTTGAGAGATATTTTCACTAAGGCATTAAATGGAGCTCGCATTAATTATATTTGTAACAAGCTGGGCATGATTAACATTTATGATCCAGCTTGAGGGGGAGTGTTAAGATATAGTAGCTTGATTGTAGGCTTGATTGGAGGGATTATTTTTATGATTCCCATGTATATATATCCGTTGCCTATGAATGAAATGGAACAAGAGAAATTACACAAACCATAAGCAAATAGGCTTGGAATCATGAAACGGGAAAATGAGCGAGCTTCCTTTGATATGGCCTTGTCTTGGGTGCATAGCAACTAGAAGAGGAGCTGTCTTTGCCCAGATGATGGCAAGAAACACAATAATCACCGACACAAGAAGCGTGGATCTTTACATGTGTATGCCAAGCATATGGGACTGTCCTGCTCCGAATGATTAGCCACAGAATGTGTCCAAAGCACTAGCCAATCCCATCTGGTAAAACAAGTACAAATTTGACATGACAATGAGAAATTAATAAACCACAGGTGCCACTACATGTATATGAAACTTAGGTTTGATAGGTAAGGTACCAACAAGGCAAAGCTGGTGACTTAAGCAAAGGAAGTGGCCATTGAAGCACCAGATAGAGGAAGTGTTGTAAAAATAGCCTTTCAAAAGTTTTATATTTCAAAAGCTTTGGATTTCAAAAGAGAAAACTAAAGTCTCACATTGCTTGGAGTAAGAAGGAGAAGAGCCTTTATATACTAACTTGTGTTAGTGGGTTAATAAAGGACTAAAAGAAGTGGTGGGCTTGTGTACCCACAACACTAGGCCAGTGCAGTGCAAATTATCCAATTTGCCCCCTGCACGTACAATAAATTAGATCTACTTAATTTTTCTTAAATATTTCGAAACTGTTTATTAATTTTTGAAACTGAATTATAATTTGTGTCTGCCTCATTATAGTTTAGCTCCTATAAAATGAGGACTCCTCTATCTCATTTGACACACCAAATCAAAAACAATTCTATATTTTTCTCTTCTCCCTCTCTCTCACTTTCTGAGTTACGATTTTAAAATTTCTGCTGTTATGAGGTTTGAAAATTTTCTTAAAAGAATTTGTTTAATCTTGGAGAGAGTTTTCTAGACGTAGATTCTTAGTTGTAGTCACGGAATAATTTCCTTAAGGATAATGTCTACTATAAAGACGCGATTCAGATTATTATTGTCCAGATTTCCAGATTTTACAACAAGAAGAGTATCAAGATGACCAACAAACATAACTGAGATGGTTTTCAGAGTATATTGTATGAATCCTACTGAAAAGAGAGGCACTAGTAATCATAATTGTCTCTCACTTCTTCCACCACCTCCTTCATTCTTATGTCTTCTCTCATCTTTCCACCTCCATTCAAATTGAGACTCAGTTGTTCCTTGTATGTATGTAGAATAGTTTCAGACATCATCAGAGATATCAAACTCATCAAGCTTTTAAAATGAGAACCAACCATTTCACTTTTAAAACAACTACCGAAGAGATTATATGACGAAAAAATTGCAGCACCGCATATTCTTTTTTTTTTTTTAGAGGTCTCCGCCACTCTACTCCAACTCCACCACTCGCACCTTCATTTTCTCAAATGAAATGGCTCGTCTTTATTTTTCCTTTGATTTTATATTTGATTTTCCAAGTTGTAACATATTTTAAATCATTGATGCACCCACAATATTCACGTACTACATCTTTTTGTTTCACTCTACAAATTAGAATTATTGTCTTCTATGGTAGAAAATCGTTTAAGGTGATTTGGACAGTTAAAAAAAGACTGTTGGAGGCGTCAGTAAATAAAGTTAAGCAGATGATATGAAATTTTGTAAAAACAAGCTAAAGAAGACCAAGAAAGAAACTCAAAAAAGTTATTGAATGAAATCTTCTGGTGAATGAGATACTTAAAGAATTAGTCATTGATAGAGCTCAATAGCATCGTGCGATCCACGTAGCCAATCCCACCTAGTAGAATAAAATTTTGTTGTTGTTGTTATTGTTGTATGTGGTTATAATAAATTATTCACCAAACTATATGCCTGTCTTTTCTATACCAGCACCCTTATTTTGATACTGCTATTTAAACTTTTATACCACGAGCTATGTTGAAGATCATTAATCCCTGTATATTGTGCTCATTGATCAAATTTTACCTCCCGCTATATAAAAACAAAATCTGCTCTCCGAAAAAAGAAAATTCATTACTGATTAACAGATATTGATATTGATTATTATAGGCGACAATTTATCTTCGCTCTCTTCCTTTTATAGATACACAGATATTGTCCACTGTCACATATCACACAGCATCAGATAATTCATGAGGCCATATCCAATGCCACCTATGCTTTTTGTGGCATGTTTACACCAAAAGAATGGTGACACGTCTTGCTTTCATCAGAATCAAACTTATTCAACACAGTGTTAGTATAAAGACATGGCAGCTTCATGAGACTACGCCCTCTGTTGTCCTTGAATCATACGCTCTGTCCCTAGCCTTCTTTGCCTGAACAAGAAGAAAAATTTTAGAAAAATACAAGCACTTCACACTCAAAGCACCAAGTTGATAAAACAGCAAGGCAAAAGTTCACCTCTTGCACCCAATCAGTACGAATGGTAATTATCAGTAGACATAACACTTGAACCAGAAGTGCACATATGATCCCCAGCCAGAGTCCCTTTATAAGAAGAAATTAGACCATTGCATTTTTTCTCTTTGGTTTTGAAAATGACAAAGTCAAGAGACTAAAAGAATGAACTTGTTTTACCTTGCCACCAATGTGAAAGACAAAAGCTAGTAAGATAGCTGATGGAATCCCAACTAGATAGTATGAACCTAGATTCACAAAAGCACCAATCTTCTGCCAACCACATCCTCTTGCCGTGCCTGCACCAGGGTTAGAAATTCAAGATTTGATGAAATTCTGGAGTAAGACACTGCGAATGAACATAATAGAAGAAATAAGGAGGAAGAAGAAGAACCTGAAAGAACACACTGGAGTCCATCCAGAAAGTTGGATGTTGCGAGAATTGGCAGCATCATTGCTACATATCTGACCACTTCTACTTCGTTACTATATGCATGTCCCCAAATATTTCGCATTAGTATCATCGCCACTCCAATTAAGATGCCCTCGATAGTGGCCATTACTAACACAACACACACTGCTAAACGTGCAATTCGTGGATGACCTGCTCCTAGTTCATTTGAGACACGAGTGCTGCAAATACAATGTTAGAAAGATGTGAGTACTGAGTTACCACAGAATTTAGAATTCTAAAGCTTCATAAGCAATACTCAGTGCTCACCTTACTGCTCCACTGAGTCCAAAGGGAATCATCCATACAGTTGCTGCTGTGTTAAGGCTGTTAAGACCCACATTAAGTTGGCTCAAACAGTTGTAATTTTAAGACTGTGTAAGAACTGTTAATAGCATAAATAAAATTTGTCATGAGTGTCTAACCAGATAGAGAGCACTGATGTTTCCAACTTTGGATTTGGAAGGAGACCAGACAGGAGAACCATCATTTCAAATGACCACATTTCCAAGCTGTTCATTAGAAACAACATCAAGATCTCAAACTGATAGGAAAGTCTAGCGTTGCCAAAAGCCATAAATGGTAAGATTTTATCTGCTGTTTATGGTAGTATTAGATCATAACTCATAAGAGAATAGAATTACCAGACCATAACAGCTGAAGGAATGGCAAGTCTCAGAAAAGTGGGGATGCTATGTAGAGCCTCTTTTGAGAAACCCAGCCAAGTTTTAGCACATGAAGGAGAAAACTTGACATAGAGTAACAGTATCAAAACATTAATCCAGTATGATATAGTATTGGCTGCGGCAGCTCCCCTGCTTCCAAGTCCAGATTTGAATACCAAAATATAACATAGAAGAATATGTAGTAAGGTTGTAACCCCAGAGCTTAACATCATTGGGAGTACAATGTTTTGTGTTTGTAGGAATCTGTTGAGGCACTGAAGAAGGCCATAGGCAAAAAGGCATGGAATCATGAACTGAGCATACTGTCCTGCTTCTGCAGATATCTCAGGATCTTGGCCAAAGGCAATTAGAATGGGTCTTGTGTTTGCCCAAATAATTGCAAGGGGAATGCTCACAATCATAAGAACTAGCATGGCTCTCTGCATGTGTATCCCTAACATCCGATGCTGCTTTGCTCCATGTGATTGCCCACAAAATGTTTCCAATGCACTTGCCATTCCTACCTATTTGAACCAAAAACCAGAATCATTTCAGAGATAAAGATTCTGTCACACATAGATAAAGATTCAGTACAAAATGAATATTCCAATCCAAGTAAGATTCAACTCACCAATAAGCTAAAACCAGTGACTGTTGCAAAAGATGTAGCCATGGACGCACCAGAGAGAGCGAGTTCGCCGAGATGCCCGACGTACATGACAGATATAACTTGAAGGCAATAGTTGAGTAGATTCACAGATATCAATGGTCCTGCTAGCCTGAACTGCTTCCTCACTTCTTCAAGAACTTCCGTTCTCTCACCTTCTTTCTTCGTGTTTCGCTCTGTGTCAAGCATGAATCCATCTTCCCCAGATAATTGAATCAAGGGAGATCTTAGAGATGTGGTTTGGTCTTCTCCCTCCATTTTTTGGTTAAGAAAGAGAGGAGACAGATCGAAACCCCGAGATAGAGTGACTTCTTAATTCTGATTATATATATGCCGTTGAAACCTGAGCCCAAGCTGCATCAGCATTAATTGTTAGTGAAATTTGACCCAAGCAATTTGACGAACAACGCAGCCTTACTAAGTTATTATAATGAAAGATTTTACAGTAGCAAAATTTTTTCGTTGAGATTAAACAGATTATTTTGATATGCCTCAGGGAACAAAAGAGAGATTGTGAGTAACCAAGGTACTTTTTGAAAGGTTGGAAACCTAAAAAAAATATGCGAGATGAAAATGTGGAGAATAGAAAATTATAATTTGAAAATTATAAAAATAATATGGTGATAGAAGTCTGTAACAGATTAGATCTCAGTTAGTTACAAATGAGATTAAAATTAATATTTAAATAAGATAATTTCATGTCAGATAAATATAAAAATTGTAATTGACGTAATCTTGTTTGGTTTAGATTTACATTGGTTTAGACTCTATTTGATAAAATTAACTTATAAGGTAGCGGATAACTTATAGGCTGTGTTCGGCAAACAAGCTTATAGCTTATAAGCTAGCTTATAGCTTATTTGACTAGCTTATAAATTCGTTAAAAGTGTTCGGTAAACGATCTTATTTTAGTAGCTTATAGCTTATTCTGATAAGCTACTTTGAGTAGCTTATAGCTTAAAGTTTTTTGTTCTTATTTTGCCCTTACTATTTTTTCAAAATACGCATTATGCCCATTATTTTATTATATCTTATTTACTCATCTTTTATTATATTTATATTTATATATAATATATTATACATATATAATATTATATATATATATGATAAAAATATATAAAAATATTATAAATATGTATAATATATATATAAAAATAATAAAATATGTAAATATATTTTATTATATATAATAAAATATAATAATATATATAAATATATTATATATGTAAAAATATATTATTCATATATAAATATATATTTTTAATAATTTTATATTTATAATAATTTAAATTAATTTAATTAAAAACAAAAATGATATATTTATTTATATTATTTTAGAATTAAAAAATACATGCCCTTTTATGTCATTTTACACTTTTCAGCTACTTCAACAGCTACTTTTACCAAACACTTCTTATTCAAATAAACTAGCTTATAAGCTATAAGCTAAAAATTAGCTTATAAGCTATCAACTAGCTTATAAGCTATCCGCTAGCTTATAAGCTAATTTTGCCAAACACACCCATAAGCTAGCTGATAGCTTATAAGCTAATTTTTAGTTTATAGCTTATAATTGATAACTTATAAGTTAACTTATTTGAATAAAATGTTTTTTGATAAAAGTAGCTGAAAAGTATAAAAGAACATATATTTTTTAATTTTAAAATAATATAAATAAATATATTATTTTTGTTTTTAATTAAATTAATTTAAATTATTATAAATATAAAATTCATTAAAAATATATATTTATATATGAATAATATAGTTTCACTTATATAATATATTTATATATTTTTATCATATATATATATATAATATTATATATAAATATAAATATAATAAAAGATAAGTAAATATGATATAATAAAGTAATGGATATAATGAGTATTTTGAAAAAATAATAAATACAAAATAGGAACAAAAAATTTTAAACTTTAAACTACTCAAAATAGTTTATCAGAATAAGCTATAAGCTATTAAAATAAGTTCATTTACCGAATACTTTTAATGAACTTATAAGCTAGTCAAATAAGTTATAAGTTAACTTATAAATTATAAGCTCGTTTGTCAAACACAACTTTAATAGTGTGAGTATATGAGTCTATCTTTTATTTAATTATTTATGAGTTTATTATAATATGTATATATATAAAACTTCATTTTTCTTATTTTTATATTATAACTGACGTAAAATTAAATTTTATTATTTTAAAACACACAAAGTCTACGGTACTCGAAACATGCTGACCCAAGCTACCTCAGCGTTACTAATTTTGTCTCTTTCATGCAAAATTGTCGCCATAAAGTTTAGATATTGTTGTCAGATTATTTATAATTTATTCTCGTATGATTGAGGCTCTTTTTCAGAAAAGAAATGAGAGCCACGTATAAACGATAAGTGGAAGAAGCTGACAAATAATTGAAGGAGCAAAGTTTTGTAAATTGCAAAATATAGGAAGAGTAATGAGTCAGTCGCTTCTACAAAAGTTATTGTACTCTAACTTTGAGAGCCACGTTGCACATGTCATATTCAAACACAAATCGAGCACGTCTTTGTGAAAATATAATAATAATCGCAGAGACATAAAATAACACATTCTTTTAGAACTAACTACTTTTGTACTCATCGCTACGCAAACTCACGACGGCGTACGCAGAAATGCTAATATTAATATATATTTGGGTTGAATCACACCAATTTCTCTTTATATTAAATGTAATATTTTTTAAAATATTATAGACGTTTTTATATTTTAATACATATTATCAATATTTTTAAAATCAAATTGATAGTTAAGCCGATAGAAATAACAATTTAAAGATTAATAGTTAAACTGTGGTCAAATTATAACTGAATTGGTCTATTTTAAAATATTAAAAAATAATATATATAATTAAATACTATAATTAAAAATTTACAAATTCAATTAAAAATAAAATTTAATATCAAATCACACAAAATAACATTCACAATAAATAATTCATATAAAAAATTGACCAAATAATAAGAATATCAAATCTATAAAATACCAAGATATTAGTATCTGTACTAAAATTGACTGATATGTAGTATTAATTTTTAATTATCTAGTTATAGATTAAGCAAAATTAAAATAAATTAAAAAAATCAAGTGAACTAATTCATTTAGTATCAGTTTTTATTTGGTTTGATCAATTTTTGATCAATTCAACCACTTACTGATTTTAGGAGTTATTTCGAACCGATTTCCTGATCGGTTCTTAGTACATTCTAGTTCATACAACGATGCATATTATAGAAATATCTCATTCAATTCTTTTTGTATTAAATAAATTAACATTTTATATTACAGAAAGATTATTTTTTTTCTCAGTGTAACATTAATGACAATTCAATTAATATCAAGCTCCATCATGAAACTATATTTTTTATTTTTATTATAATAATAAAATTGTTAAAATATTATCGGCACGTTAAGTTTATGGTTTGTTTAGATTAGTATTTAGATGCCTCAAAAACAAGTTGAGTTGTCAAAACATAAGATTGCAACGTTACTTACTTTTGCGTATGCATTTAAATCTCAAATAATGTTTATCCTTAAAATTATATTGTGTTAAAGCGTACTTTTGTGTTAGTATTCTTTAAAATTACTTTTAAAATAAAAAAGTTTTCAAATATGAATTAAGATTATAAAAACTCACTTTGGGTCGAAATTAAGTTTAAAATAAAGTTCCAACTCTAATCTTAACATCCACAATGGCAAATAATAAATTAAAACAGAATCGAGTATAATACTTTAAAGAAGAAATATTAAATATAATTTAGCTAAAGTATAATAATATATCCTATATTATTAGGTTGTGTTACTACTTACTATCGCTTGTCTGCATTATCCCCTTGTACGTATTAGTCTAATGACTTTTTGTATTAATTATGTAAATTATCGGCACAAAACTTTAGTTCTCTAGGCCAAGGACAAAAGAGTATGTTTTCCAATGAAAGACGTCCCAAGATTGGATGATTGGTTTTTCAATGAAAGTGGCCAATCCCAACTTTGGCACTTTCATTTTGGTCCACTCCTTGAATCCCATCCTTTGAATGTCCAATAGAATGCTGTTTTTTCGAGCACTGTCCCCATTTTTTCTTTTTTCTTTTTTCTTTTTATCCAAATTAAACGCCAATGTTAAGCACACTTTTTAAATTGACTTTTAGGCTCTTTTGGTAAAATTAATTAAGTTAGCCGATAGTTTATAAATTATAATTGATAGTTTATAAGTTAATTTTTAACTTATAGCTTATACTTATAACTGATAACTTATAAGTTAACTTATTAAATTAGAAATGGCTAAAAAGTGTAAAATGACATAAAAATGCATATATTTTTTTAATTTTAAAATAATATAAATAAATATATTATTTTTGTTTTTAATTAAATTAATTTAAATTATTTTATATATAAAATTCATTAAAAATATATATTTATATATTTTATTGTATTTTATATATGAATAATATATCTTTTACATATATAATATATTTATATATTATTATATTTTATTATATATAATAAAATATATTTACATATTTTATTATATTTATATATATTATATATTTATATATAAGGGTAATGAATATGAAAGGTATAATGGATATTTTCATAGAATAATAAAGGTAAAAAAAGAAGAAAAGTACATAAGTTATAAGTTCCCCAAAGTAACTTATTAGAATAAGCTATAAAAGCGTGTATTTGGCAAGACCAAAAAAAGAGCTTATAGCTTATTTGACTACTTATAAACTTGTTAGAAGTGTTTGATTAACGAGTTTATTTCAGTAGCTTATAACTTATTCTGATATGCTACTTTGAGTAGCTTATAGCTTATAACTTATAGCTTCTGTATTTTTTTTCCTATTTTACCCTTATCATTTTATCAAAATACTCATTATACCCTTATCTCACATACATATATATATATATATATATATATATATATATATATATATATATATAAAACATAATTAATTATATATATAATTTAAATTATTTTAATTAAAAAATAAAAAATAATATGTTTATTTGAATTATTTTGAGATTATAAAATATATGCCATTTTATGTCATTTTATATTTTTAACTACTTCAACAGTTACTTTTATCAAACACTTCTAATTTAATATGCTAGCTTATAAGCTTTCAGCTTTCAGCTATCAGCTATAATTTAAAAATTAGCTTATAAGTTTTCAACTAGCTTTTAAGCTTTCAGCTAACTTATAAGTTAATTTTGCCAAACACACCCTAAGTTACTAAAATAAACTCGTTTACCGAACATTTTTAATGAGTTTATAAGCTAGTCAAATAAGCTATAAACTCGTCGCGCCAAACAAAACCTTAGGGTGTTTGCCAAAATTAGCTTATAAGTTATTTTTTAACTTATAGTTAATAGTTGAAAACTTATAAACTAGCTTATTGAATTAGAAGTGTTTGACAAAAATAACTGTTAAAGTAGTTGAAAAATGTAAAATGACACAAAATGATACATATTTTATAATCCCAAAATAATACATATAAACATATTTATTTTTTATATTAAAATAATTTAAATTATTATATATATAAATAATTAAATATATTTATATTAATTTAAATATTATATATAAAAAATTCATTGTATATATAAATATATTATATATAATATATTTATTTATAACGGTAAGAGAAAAATGTAAATAAATATATTATTTTTTAAAAATTATTATATATTATATTATATATATCTATGACATATATATATATATATATATATATATATATATATATATATATATATAATATATATCAAATAATGGTATAATGGATATTTTGATAAAATGGTAAGGGTAAAATAAGAAGAAAAGTATATAAACTATAAACTACTCAAAGTAGTATTTAATAATAAGTTATAAGCTATTGAAATAAGCTCATTTACCAAACACTTTTAACAAACTTAAAAGCTAGTTAAATAAACTATAAACTAGTCAATAAGGTACAAACTCCTTTTTAAGCCTTGCCAAATACACCCTTAATCTATTTATTTATTTGTGGATAAAATATACCTAAATATCTTTTTCTATTAAAAAATATAAGTATGTTTTTTCAACTATTACTATTTACTAATAAATGGAAAGAAACATTTGATAATTAACCTAAAAGGTCCTACACAATAGACAGACTTATTTAGCTACATACTAATTATTCTTAAAGAAATTTCTTCCATACTAAATTTTTTAAACTTATTCGCTATATACTACCTTTCCCTAAAATTAGACCATCCTCTTGTCGATTTGTATCATATATATTTCTTTTAAAATTTTGGAAAAACCAACCAAGCATTAGTCGGTTTTTATATCTTTTTTTTTTAATTGTTGAAGGAACCTGACCAAGCTTTGGTCGAGTTCCTTCAACCTTTTTTTTTTGTTTTAGAAAATGATTGAAGCCTTCCAAAATTAAAAAAAAAAATTGGACTAAATGAGTCTAAGACTGAATGACTCAACAAATTCAAATTTATAAAAAATTTGAAGTTTTTCATACTCATTCTTCAAAATAAAACATTTTAAATATATATTTTAGTTTTAGCGAAGAAGTTGATAATAAATAAAAGAACAAATAATTACATTTTAATGTAATTTAATTATCAATGTGATTGTAAGTTTAAGAACAAGATTGTCTTCTATTATTGTAGAGAATAAAAATATTTTGTTTCATTAATCTGATAACAAAATACATGCATTGAGAATTTTTAGAAATAATTTTTATATTTTTTAAAAATCATTAGAAATAATTTTACATTATTTAAATGATGGGAAAGAAGTGTATATATATTTTTTTTGAAGTGTTTTTTAAGAAAATGTAATTAGGATATGTGTCACGCCCAGAATTCGGGCCCGTCACTGACGCAATGATACCAAACCTCACATCATTGCAAGCCTAGAACTTCTTTAAAATTCTTACTTTCTTTATCTCAAGTATTCTTTAATTTAAAACAAATCAAAATTTTTATAAGTGTAGATGATCACAATGTCATCTTCTTTTCTATAACTATACATAAAAGTATAAATAAACATTCCTTCAATTAAATTACATCTTTTCTAGCTTTACTATAATCACTAGTATTTTCCCTTACAATATGTAATCATATTGCACAACAATGCGTGACCTACCTAATTATAGAGTTTTTTTTAGAATTATACAACTTAACATAAACTGAGGTATTATATCTTTACTCTGAACAAAAGGGGAGGTATTTTTTACGTTTACGTCATCGAAACTAAAGAGTCTTCTGTACTTGAAACTGTGAGGGGGTGAGTCCGGTCCACTTGGCTCACCATAAAATTAGTCCTTCCTATCATACACATTTGACTATATGTAATATCTCAAGAATTTATATGAATATTTAAAGCCTATTTTGAAGTTTAGTGAAAAATTTAATTACGTGAAAAATTTTCTTTTTGAATTAGTGAAGAAAATGTGAGAATAGAAATTTTTATTTTTAATTTAGGAAATTTTTACAAATTCTCAAGGACTAAAGTGAAAAGAAAAGAAAGTATAGAGGACTTTTGAAAAATGACCAAGTAGGAACCCGAGAAGAAAAATAGAGCTTATGGGAATGAATTATGAGTCCGGTACCGAAAAGATGATGGATTCGAGGTTAAAGTGGAGTTTGAGACATCGAGAGGGATTAAAGTGAACAAATCTTATAAGCTAAGGTGGCTATGAGCGATTTTATCGAAAAAGAAATTGGTGGGGCCCACGCGTATACACTTCTCCTTATTCTTTTCTTTTTCTCATTCTCCCTCCCGTAGCTTCACTTTCTCTCTCTCTCGATTATGCTTGCAAAGAAATTTCTTCATCAATCATTCATGCAATTTTTGCTTTGGGAAGGAAGCTATGAAAGTTAGGATGATTGGTAAGTTGATGTTCTTCTTCTTCTTCCTCTTATTACAAGATCAAATCCTTGGTTATTATTTTTGCAAAATTTTTGTAGAATATTTTAATGGATGAATTTAAGTGTGGATGTTAATCTAAAACATTCCTAGGTGGTTTATGATGTTATTAGAACAAGAAATTTGGAGAAAACTATGAGAAATTCGTAGAATTTGGATATTTGAAAAAGTTAGTGTTCTTGATGAAAATTTGAGATTTGAGCTTGGATTGTTGGTAGAAATTGGGGGTTTTGGTGTTAAAACACTCCTTAGACATTAAGGATGAAAACCCATGGAAGAAATCAAAAGAAATGTTGTTTTAGATATGATTTTTGGATTTTTGGATGAAGAACACGAAGAACATCGAAAATTTTCCCCAGAATTACTGTTCACCGAGAAAATTTTTCCAGATTTTCTCGTTACTGTAGCGTTGACTCGGTCAACGTTACTGTAGCGTTGACTCGGTCAACGTACTGTAGCTGCGTTGACCGTTGACCGTTACTGTAGCATCAGTTTTTTTTTAATATCGTTGAAAAGCTCTTTGAGTCTAGTTTCCAATGGTATAAGTTTCATCTGGATATTCATTACCAGTTAGGAGTTATGATTTGAGAAATGGATGAAGGTCGAGAGTAGTGGTAGGAAATTTCTCTATTTCGTAACCCTGATGGTTTTTATCTGGTTACAATAGGAATGGTCAAGTGCAAGGTGGGAGTGCTGAGAGCATGAAATCCAGGTGAGTGGGTTAATACTTGCTATGATTAAATATCTTTGTTATTGACTTTTTGCATCATAGTGAAAATATGTTGAATATCCAAATTTGAAGAGAATGATGTGGGATGATGAGACAAACAATTGTGGAACGTGCCAGGTGATGTATATAATTATATTTTCTTATTTTCTCATGAATGAGGTTATATGATGGATTGTGAATGACATGTGAACTGAGTTGTGTATGTGGCTCAAGATTATGATTGAGGATGTTTTTATATGTGATTGTGATTGTGTTTGACTGGAAAGGAAAGGCATGGTGGTGCACCCCATGGAGAAATCTATGTGAAGCTATAAGGGTGGAGAATATAAATGGAGCGATAAGGGTGGATGCGGCGGGGGCCGCGGGCAACGATCCAGAGGTATTCTGGACGACCCGGTTGGTACGGGAATTTGTGTGTGAAATTGATTTCATCGATTGCTGTTGTGAATTTTGAATTTTGTTGAAATGCATTTGATTCACTTGGATATTGTTGCGAAGTATTATGAATAATATTATATCATATGATGATCGATCTACGTATGATTGCTGCATGTTATCATTATGATGCATGATTTTTATTTTGTCATAGTATTGTGTTATCTACTCACTGGGCACGTGGTTTGCTCATACCCCTCTTATTGATATTTTTTTTCAGAGTTGACAGCTGAAGGTAAATATCGGAACAAGGAATTATGGATCCTTAGTCCATAATTACCTTTTCATTTGTTCAGGATAAAGGTATAATAGTTAAGTTTTATTCTAAGTTGTATAAATCTAGAAATCTCTGTAATCGGGTAGGTTCATTCAGTGATGTAATGTGAGTAATTGTAGTATGTATACAGAACTCGTTTTGGTTGCATGAAAAAGAATTGTATGATTTTTTTTTAAGAGAAAGATAGGCTTACGGAGGTGAAATGAAATTCACTTTCCGTGCCGGTCACGTGCTCAAATTTTGGGACGTGACACTATACATGCCAAAAGTACATATAATATGCATGAACATATGAGTACTCGTAACATAAATAATTCATGAAGTAAATATGTATCAAGAAGAAAACATCATGAGAGAGTTCATAAATATTTACATGTACCCTGCTCGAAGGCGTCATCCCACCCATAAGCAATGTCCCCGCCCGAAGACGTATTCTACCCCTAGGTTATGTCCTCACCCGAAGGTGTATCTTGCCCGTAGGCTATATCCCCGCCCATAAGCTTATCTTGCCCGTAGGTATATCCTGCCCATAAGCTATATCCTCTATCCGTAAGCTATATCCTCGCCCGTAAACGTATCCTGCCCGTAAGTTATATCCTCTGCCCGAAGATGTATCTTTATTTCACCCCGCCTTCAAAAGGACGTCAAACAATTCAATTTTATTTCACCCTCGTCCTCAAAGGGATGCAAAAATGTCTGAAATTTCTGTTTCTTTCAAGTACAATCACATGCACAAACAAGAACATCTAGATGCACATCATGAACTTTAATAAATCCATGTCATTCATAATCATCAATCATTCACATGCATTTACTTTTTAAGTTTAATCTAAATATATAAAAAATATATTCATCCATTACTTTATTACATATCTAGGAAACAAAATTCTAAAAATAAATCAAATAAGGCAAGACTAGATTTCTCACCTGGAGTTCAAACTATATTTCTACACTTTATACTCAAAAGAGATGCCAAAAGCCTCATCATAAACTTAGAAATTAATTGTAGCAGGTATCAACACCAATTTAGAACATAAGATATTAATCATTTAACTTTATTATATTTTGAGGCTAAATTCAAATCCAAATTTTAGAAAAATTCTGGGAATAAACTATAGCTCTCAAAATTATGAAATTTGGTACAAAGTCTTATTAGTATTTTGACATACTAGGATAAAAATTTCAGAATTTAATTCTATCGTTAGACTCCACTAAAGACCTTATTAGTCATTAAAGGTTAGAGCTGTCCAAATTCTAAATAGGTATTGTGTTATGTGTTTTAAACTTAGTTAATCATGTCCAAACACTGTGAAATTTTGTAGCTCCTTAGATTTATGTCTTATCTAAGTGCCATAAAAATTTCAAATCAAAAAGAGGTCTTTAGCTATTAAAACCAAATTAATTTATGAAACTGCCCAGATTTGCTTTGCACTGAACAAAATGTTGTTCTCATATTTATTTGACCAATCAAACCAATTTTGATGAGCTTAAAACTTTCCAGATCAGATTAACAACATGTTAGGAGTTCCCCATAAAAATTGCATATTTTAGGAATTAATTTGATAATCCAAAAATACATAAAACTAGTAGCATGATAGATCAGTCTTGTTCTACCTTTTACAAATTTCAGTCATTGTTTTAGATATATTAGGGGTAACAAACCAACCCAAAAAATTCTGAAATAATTTAAGTATATTCTTGGACACCATTTCTAGTTGCATACGAAATTTCATGACTATTGAAGTTCGTTTGATACTCAAATAGTCCGAATAATTTTTAGTAATAAAGAAAAATTCTGCAAAAACATAATTAACTCTGTTCTCTGTCTCATTACCATTTCCTTCGATTTTTTGCTTCTTAATTCATGTCCATTTTTAATCTGTAATAGCTTGTATAATTACCTCCACTTGAAAACTAACAAAAAGAAATAAATTAAATTCATAGATTCAAAGGATTCAAGCTTATCGTTATCTTGCTCTGTTTTTATAGTAAGAATTACACTCATGACCATGTTTCCATCAATTTGATCTCTAGGATTCATAGCTCATGACAGAAAAAGAGAAGGGAAGAGGAAAACGAAAAAGACAAGAGTAAAAAAAGATGAACCTTGCTTCATGACAGAAAAAGAAAAGAGCCCTTCCCTCTCCTTAGCTCTCTCTCTCTCTCTCTCTCTCCATCGGTTGCATAGACTACATGATAAAGGAAGAAGTGAAGAGGAAGGGAAAGTGGTGGTCCCTCCTTCCACTCAATCTATCTTCCTCAATCTCCCTCTTTCTCTCTCTCGCATATCCCTTTTCTCAACTAACATACACACTGACGAAAATTACAGAAGAAAATGTGTGTGTGTTGTCTTTTCTCTCTTTCACTTTATTATCTACTTCTGTCTCCCACTTTCTCTTATTGCAGCACATTCTTCTTCTTTTCCTGTTGTATCTATCACAACAAAGACAAGGGAGAGTAGTGGGTTACACGAGTAAAGCTACACTTACTACACTAATCCTACTCTTTGGGTCAAATTTCATAAAACAATCCTTCTTTAAAATACTAATTC
Source organism: Biancaea sappan (assembly GCA_037074585.1). NCBI lineage: Eukaryota > Viridiplantae > Streptophyta > Magnoliopsida > Fabales > Fabaceae > Biancaea > Biancaea sappan. The sequence goes on along the minus strand of CM073491.1, from coordinate 11,650,247 downwards.
ATTTGGGTCCTTATGAGCTTTGTAGAGAAATTTCTAATGTCTCCTAAAAGCCCTCAATTATTTATTCTCTCTGTTATCCTTTTCACTAAGATAATATCACCTCAGAAGCTAATATAACTTTTCAAATAAGTCCTTAATAAATAAATTTAAAAAAATATTCACATAATTTAATTATTTTTTTTTGAAGCTCCTAATTAGATATTAAATATTCATATAAATTTTTGAGGTATTACAATATGTCTATTAAATTTATTGATTAAGTTACTCCTTTTTTCTAATTAATTTGTTACATTTATTAATTTTCACTCACATGTGATAGTGAGACAAAATTAATTAGAAAAAACGAGTAACTTAATCAATAAACTTAATAAATATACCCTAATTACATTTTCTTAAAAAAAACTTCAAAAAATATATACACTTCTTTTCCATCATTTAAATAATGTAAAATTATTTCTAACGATTTTTAAAAAATATAAAAATTATTTCTAAAATGTCTCAATATATGTATTTTGTTATCAGATTAATGAAACAAAATACTCTTATTCTCTACAATAAAAGAAGATAATCTTGTTCTTAAACTTACAATCACATTGATAATTAAATTATATTAAAATAAAAATATTTATTCTTTTATTTATCATCAACTTCTTCACTAAAACTAAAATATATATTTAAAATGTTTTATTTTTAAGAATGAATCTAAAAGACCACAAAATTTTTATGAATCTAAATATGTTGAGTCATTCAGCCTTAGACTTATATAGTCCAATATTTAAAAAAAAAGATTTGAAAGCCTTCAACCATTTAAAAAATTAAAAAAAATGTTGAAGGAACCCGACCAATTCGACAATTAAAAAATCAAGATATAGATTTGGTCGGTTTTTCCAAAATTAAAAAAATAAAAGAAAAATATAATACAAATCGACAAAGAACTCGTGGAATTTTAAGAAAAGTTAGTATACAGATAATAAATATGAAAAAAATATTATGGAGGGAATTTCTTTAAGAATAGTTAGTACGGAAGTAAATAAGCATGTATGGCACAGTTGTCGTATTGGTGTAAAATTGGATTATGCATTGCCATGTGAAACCCCTACGTATCCACACCTCTGAATTTAATGCAATCTTCATTCTTCAAGCATAACAACATCTGCACATACATGCACCTCCTGTACGTCCAAACCCATGGGAAGAGTACTATTGGTTCATGGGGGTGGTTGTTTCAACCCAACAAAACAAATGTTTGATTCTTGTTGATGCTAATTTGGGGTGGGTTTTTTTTTCACTTTGTGTGCTTAGTAAATTTGAAATAAATTAATATACCTATTGAAAGAGATATATTGTTAAAAATGATACTTGCGCTTAACATATTTCAAAAGTTAATTAATAAATAGAGGGATGTCTAATTTCATAAATCCTCTGCATGTTCAAGATAAGACAATTGGACCGTGAAACTACAAGGTAACAATAGGTGGTCCAATACGGATAACCTACTATCAAAAGATCATCCTAATTCTAATATCATGTTAAAAATGATAATTAGGTCTAATTCATCCTAAAAATTGGTTCAAAAAGAAAAAGGATGTTCAAATTTATATAAAGAATCTTTAACACATTCTTCTCTCCAATATATGATTGCAACAAATACTCTTGGTTAACCCCTCCCCCAAAACACACACACACACACACACACACACACACACACAAGAGAGAGAGAGAGAGAGAGAGAGAGAGAGAGAGAGAGAGAGAGAGAGAGAGAGAGAGAGAGAGAGAGAGAGAGAGAGAGAGAGAGAGAGAGAGAGAGAGAGAGAGAGAGAGAGAGAGAGAGAGAGAGAGAGAGAGAGAGAGAGAGAGAGAGAGAGAGAGAGAGAGAGAGATATATATATATATATATATATGTGTGTGTGTGTGTGTGTGTGTGTGTGCGCGCGCGCATGTGTGTGCGTGTGCGTGTGCGTGTGCGTGTGTGTGTATGTTTGAACCATTAGTATCTAGAACCAGTGGCATATCTAAGATCCCTTGATCAGGGGGCAAACTTTTTATTCGCTTTTATGTATCTGATGACAATTCTTCTAAATTAATTTCAATTTGTTACTCATTTGATGGTAATTTCCTCTTAAAAAATATTTCATTACAAAAAAATCTTTCTTCTTCTAAATCATAATTGCATAATCAATCAATCAATTTGATAGAATTAGACCTATATACAAAAAATTTAAATTTCAAGCTTTTACGAGGTCCTTAATAATGGAATGAGAAATTAACCATCATCAAAAAAAATTTCATGAAATTGACTTCAAAAATATATTACTCATGATCCTAATTGTATAATCAATCAATCAATTTAATAGAATTAGACCTATGTACAAAAACTTCAAATTTCAAGCTTTTACAAATAAGTCCTTAACAATGAAATGAGAAATTAACCATGATAAAAAAAAATTTCATGAAATTGAATTCACAAATATATTACTCATGATCCTAATTACAATCAATCAATCAATTTTATAGAATCAGACCTATGTATAAAAATCTTAAATTTCAAGCTTTTACAAAGAGGTCCCTAACAATGGAATGAGAAATTAACCATCATCAAAAAAAATTTTGTGACTCTGGAGAGTGGGGGTTTCGTGACTATGAACAGTAAAGAGAGACTGAGTCACTAAAGGGGGTTCAAAAAAATATCAATGGGGTTCAAAAAATAAGAAAGGGGCAAAATGAAAAAAAAATTTTACATGAAGATTTATAAAATTCAGCTGCACCCCCTCATCTATATGTGGCTTTGCCACTGTCTAGAACCCATTAACTAATTTAATTTAAGTTGAATTAAATTCTAAAAGTGTTCTTACAATATTAATTTTATCTGTTCAGGATAATAGAACTCGAGATTTTATTTAATAAAAATAAGTGAGAAATTCTTTAAAGTGAAATATATATACATATAGTAGGAAAATTGGAACAAGTCAATTGCTCAGTCTCGAGGATTTGTCCCAAAATATATATTTTGGAACATTAATTAGGAGCACAGGCTTATGTGTGTGAAACAGTGAAAGTGGGAGTTTCTAAGGGCAAGAGATGAGTGGAATGGGATTGATGTGAGAGGACAATACTATTGCTTTAATTGGCATCGCCATGTTTGGTCCGTTAATTATTTGACTGTGTCTGGTGGATCCGGATTTGCTATTGATTAAAAACGCTGTTTTTGCTGCTTTTTACTTTTAGCAACGATCTTTACCGTTGCTAAAAGTTATGACAGCAGTTTTTCAACAACGGTAAAAATCGTTGCTGAAAGTGAAAAAGCATCATATTGATCAGCAGCAAATCCCCACACGTGTTTGGTGGGCGCATATTGAGTTCGGATTTGTTGCTTGATAAGCAGTAAAAAATTGCTGCTTATCACTTTCAGCAACGGTTTTAACCGTTGCTGAAAGTTTCTGCAAAGATCTGAAAATAAACCGTTGCTGAAAGTTTCTGCAAAGATCTGAAAATTTCGACAATAGTAAAAATTGTTGCCTTAACTTTTAGCAACGGTAAAAATCGTTGCTAAAAGTGATCAGCAGCAACAATTTACTGCTTGTCAAGCAGCAAATCCGAACTCGTGGGTTTTTGTTTAGGTAGGATATCTGACGTTGGATATTTTGGATCAATTTAATTTTAAATAATTAGTTAAGTATTTTTTTTATAACTTTTATTTTAATTTTTGAGATATTATATATTTTCAATGCCGAAATGTAAAGAACTCCTTCGAATTTACTTCCTTTAACTTTATCAATTAACCTCCCAAATTTTAATTTTGTGCAACATAGCCCCTTAATTTATTTTTCATTTGAACTCCTAACACTAGATGTCTCTAAGTTAAAGAAGGTCAAATCAGTTAAAATAATATCATTTAAGGAGCTTATTTGTTAAAAAATGTAGAAAAAAAAATACAAAAGAAGTCATTGTTTGCTATTTAAGATTATAAGTTGAATAATGCTTTTATTAATTTGATCACTTCTAGTTTACCTGGAAAAATAGTGGTCATGGATGAAAAATAATAGCAGAGTTGTGTTGTACAAAATTAAACGTTTAAGGGATGATTTGTCAACTTCTAAAGTTGAAGAGAAAGTTGCACAATTTCTAAACTGAGAAAGCTCTTTATATTATTTAGCATATTTTCAATATGGGAATATATATATATATATATATATATTAATCATTTAATTAATTATGAAAATATTTTCAATGTTGTCTTTTTATTATATTTTGATTTAAAATTTAACAATTTATTAGTTTAGAAGTTTATTGAGCAACAGATCTAGCCAAATAATTTATGGCAAGTATTTTTTAAATTAGCAAATTTTATTAGAATTTACGTCAAATTTTAAATCAAAAGGAGATGTGAAATATTACAATCATTTTATTTCTTGGAACTAAATTAAAAGAAATAATATGTAAAACAATAAATTAAAAATTTACTTATTAGTTATAAATTAAATTAAGATTTTCTTTCTTGCATTTTTAATGGAATTCTACTTTTATTATATTTAGATATTTATTTATAATTAATTTAACGTATAAGCAACCTAAAAAAAATTACCTGGAAATTAATTCATAAGAGGAATGGCCAACAAGGGATATGCTTTGATTGTGTGCTTTGATATGTGAATAACAATGGATGTGGGAGCTAGTAGATAATTTATGGATGATATATGCAATAATTGCATATCACAATTCATCAATTACTGTTGATTCCAGTGCATGCACGAGAATCAACATTAATATATACTATCTCTTATAATTGCCACAGAGAATCTGGACTTTATTTTATATATATATATATATATATATATATATATATTAGCACCTTGCACAATCATTTTAATACCTTAAAAAGAGTTAATAAAATTAATTAAAAATAAATTATTTAATTGTCATTCTCTAATTTTCATTTGTCTTCATTAATTAATCTAATTCCTCTATTTTTGAATTAAATTAAACTAATACCTCTCTTAAAACAAATTCATAAATAATAAAATAAAATTTAAACCAATAATGTATTAATATTACCATACATTTATTTTCTAACATCAATTGCAAAATATTTATTGACAACAAAATGAAAAAAACATTAGCAGTTCAAATTGTTAGAAACAAAATTACCAATAATATAAAAAATGTTGACACTGACAATATTCTATAACACCTTTAATGGTATCATTCACAAAAATGTTCAATTAAGTCAATATAATAGGAAGTAATAGAAAATTGGAAGAAAACCACATTGAAGTAGGACCATCATCCTTTTACTTTTTTACTCTGAAGCTTCTCCATTTAAAACTCTTAACTTTTTGCCTTCTAATATATAACTTTGCTTGATAAACATAACTTTCTGTTCATTTTATAGTAGAAAAAAATTGTAACATATACATAAGACCTTTCAATTTTAGCGCTATGTACTCCTATTAAAATGGTGCCTAAATAAATATCAAACTGTCTGATTAATTAAAAATTATAAATGGATAGACCTTTCAAGTAAATTGTTAAATAGACATTTCAATTCTTGTTATTATTAAAATTAAAATTAAAATTAAAATATCACATCTATGAGTATTAAAAATAATTAAAAAAATGTAACCCAAGACCTTTCAATTTTTAGCACTATTTTTTTAATTAAAATAGCACATACTATATCAATTTTTAAAATTCAAAAAATGAAAGAATAAAAGAAAAATAAGCATGCTAGATGGAAGAAGTGCCACATCACCTTTCCATAAATCAACTTTATATATATGCTATACTGATTGATACATTAATTAAAATGTCTTATTTTGGGAGATTATTCAATCTATGGCAAATAAAAAAAAGGAAGAAAGGTTTCATGGCTATCAAGGTTGATCTTGAAAAAGTTTATGATAGCCTGAGTTGGGAATTTTTGGCAGATAGAATGAATATTATCTAGAACGGGGAACCTACGAGAAGATTCTCAACTGCGAGGGGGATCTGCCAGGGGGATCCCCTTTCTCCCTATCTCTTTGTCCTTTGTATTGAAAGACTTGCCCATATAATTGAGTATATTGTAATACTAAATGTTAGAAGCCTATCAAATTAAACAGAAATGGACCTAATTTATCTCAGTTATTTTTTGTTGATGACTTGATTCTTTTTGCAAAAGTGGAGATAGATTAGTTAAGAGAGATTCAAGCTTGCATTGATGTCTTTTGCAAGGCATTAGGGAAAGAGTGACTAAGGAAAAGATGCACATGTACTATTCATAGAATGTTCACCCGAACGTGGTGGTAGAATTGAGTCGTGAATCGGGCTTCACTCTTGTTTTGGATCTTGGAAAATATCTAGGCATCCCCCTGCATCACAAGAGAGTCAACAGAAATTCTTATCAGTTTTTGGAAGATAAACTCGGAAATTGTCTTAGTAAATGAAGAGCAAACTTTTTATCTCTTGCTGGAAGAATCACTCTTACCAAGTCGTTTCTCAACATGGTCTCAGTCTACTATATGCAAACCAATAATCACTCTTACCAAGTCATTTCTCAACATGGTCTCAGTCTACTATATGCAAAAAAATCTCCTACCAAACAGTACATGTGAGAGGATTGATAAAATATCAAGAGACTTCTTTTGGGGTTTCACTGAAAAAAGAAAAGGTACTCATCTCATTACTTGGAATAAAGTTAGTAGGCCTAAGAATGAAGGTGGTGTGGGGATCAGGAAGGCTAGATTAATGAACTACTCTCTCTTCATGAAAGTGGGATGGAGTTTGATCGACAAAAAAGACTCCCTATGGGCCCGCACGTTGAGAACCAAGTATAGGTGCGGTGAGGATGTTATTCCTAATATCACTCAAAGGAATCAAAACTCAAATCTCTGATTGGGTGTTTGCAAAGTTTGGAATAAAGTTTTAATGAGCACTTCTTGGAGAATAGGCAATGGAAATAAGGTGAGTTTTTAGAATTATTGTTGGTATAAACAAGGAGGTATTCCTTAGAGATACAACTATATGTTGTAAAAATAAGGAAACCAACACAATAATAATATGAGTCGCGTATATAAGAGACATTTTCCTTAAGAAAAATTATTCTGTGACCACAGAAAAATCCTGCATCTACAAAGCTCCATCCATGATTAAACAGAATTTTTTGAGATTTATTTAAGCCACAGAACAACAGAAATTATAAAAGAGTAACCCAGAAAGTGAGAGAGAGAAAGAGAGAAGAGATAAAACATAACTGTTGGCTATGTGAGTGTGAAAAATGAGGGGGAGGAGAGCTCTTTTGATAGCTATTAAACCATGAATGAGACAAATACAAAAATTAAATAAAATTAAAAAATAGTTACGAAAATTAAAATAATTTATAGGTAGTTTCAGAAAATTTATGGGTTGTTTCAAAAATATTAAAAAACTATAAAAGCTCTTAATTTCATGACATTAAGCAAGTCAATTTCGTAATTGTTAAATATGCTTTTGTTCAGGTAAACTAAAATAAATAAATAAAAATATTATTTCTGGAGAGAAAAACTAAGCCTGGTCTATTTTATTGCACGCGCAGGGGGCAAATCGAATGATTTGCATTGCACTGGTTCGAGATTGTGAGCCCGTGAGCTCACTACTTCTCTTAACCCTTTATTAGCTTATTAATTAACACATGTTAGTATATAAAGGCTCTTCATCTCGTTGTTCCAAGCAATATGGGACTTGTTTTTCTCTTTTGAAATACAAAGTCTTTGCAAGGCTATTTTCACAACAATTCCCCACATATTCAAAAGATATTTCAAAAGAACTTTTGGGTTACATATATGGGTGTAAACGCATTAATCCGGTGTCTTTTTTTAGACTATGAATCAGATCTAAACAATTAAGATTTAACTCACAGAGTAATCGGTGAATCATATAGCTTCTATGAACCATTATACTTTTAGTCGTAAGTTAGAGATCTTAGCAGTCACATCTCATCCCTCGTATTTCTGCTATTAATGTCATTGTACACGTTATTTAGACTGTGGGCATGTTTATTATTCATGAGTGCTCTAGAGATTTTGCCACAATCTCATAGAAGTGGCTCCATTCCACACTCATGCAGGTGATTTCATCAAGTGTATCTGCAATGAATAAACTACCTTTAACATAAGGCTATGAAGATTATAAAGAGTTTACGCTCAACCCGCTAATTAATGAATTCTAGCACTTTTACACTTAACACTATAGTAAACGGACTGAGAAAATAATGCTAACAGAATTAAAAGATGACTTATTATTATCCATATGAACCTTATTCATGGGATCTCCAATCACAAAAATTTAGTTACCACCACTGTTAATTTCATATTGGCTTAAGTCCAATTCCCCTCTATGTCTTATTAATTAAATTTCTACCTAAGGATTTAGTCAAAGGATCAACCAGGTTCACTTTTGACCTCACATAATCGATCGATATTATTCAATCATTTAGCAATTGCTTGACCATATCGTGTCTCAAAAAATGTGTCTAATCTTTCCATTATAAATTTTATTCTTTGCAATGGCTATTGTCGCTTGGCAATCACAATACAAAGACACATATAGTGTTGGTTTCATACATAATGGTATGCATGCCAAGAAGTTTTTCAACCACTTAGCCTCACTACCAGCCAATTCTAGATCTATAAACGCTAACCTCATAATGGATCAAGCTATAAGTATCTGTTTAGTTTATTTCCATGACACTGCTCCACCACCAAGGGTGAACACATATCCACTAATGGATCTTGTCTCATCTGAATCTAAGATCCAGTTAGCATCACTGTATCCTTCTAATATAGCGAGAAATCCACTATACTCGATACCATGACTCATAGTACCCCTCAAATATCTCATGAGTTTCACGAGAGCACCCCAATGGTCTTTATTGGGATTATGTGTATATCTGCTCAATCAACACACAACATATGCTATATCAAGATGGGTAAAGTTCATCAAATGCAATAGACTCCCAATAATCTGTGCATATTCTGATTGAGCAACAGGCTCACCTAAGTTTTCCCTCAGTTAGGTGCTAGAATAATAATAAGCTATCACTAGTTTGTCATTAAAATGACAAACATTTTGAGTAATTTTTGAACATAGTGTTCCTGTGATAGTATACTATCACATCTTACTATCACATTTCCTTATGATTTTAAACTCCCAAAATCACACTTGCTTCACCCAAGTCCTTTATATAAAAAATTGATGCAAGAAAATCTTTTGTCTTATATATTATATTCATACTAATTCCAAAAATTAGCATATCACTCACATATAGACTGCTAACCACACAATCAGTGTCAATTATTTTTATATACACACATCTATCTACTTCAACAGAAGTAAAGCCATTACAAATCAACTCATGATTTAATTTTTCGTGCCATTGTTTATATGCTTGTTTTAATCCATATAACAATTTAAGAAGTTTGCAAACTTTCATTTCTTTGCCAGGAAGAACACAACCTTCAGGTTGTTCCATATAAATTTTTTCCTCTAAGTCACCATTTAAAAATGTTGTTTTGATATCCATTTGATGAATATAGATTTTATACACTGAGGCTAAAGCAATTAAAACTCTTATATATGATATTCTAGTAACAAGAGCAAAAATATCAAAATAATCAATGTTTTATTTTTTAATAAAACCTTTTGCTACTAATCTAGATTTGAATTTATCAATAGACTCAGCTAGGTTATATTTTCTTTTAAAAATCTATTTGCAGCTAATGGTTTTTGCTCCTTGTAGTAAATCAACTAACTCCCAAGTTTTATCTTTTATAATTGAATCTATTTCAATTTTAATTGCTTCTTCTCACAATCTTGCATCAATAAATGCAACAGCCTAAAAAAAAGTTCTAGGTTCATCATCAACAGCAAATGTATAAAAATCATCTCTAAAGGAAGTTATCTTCCTTTTTCGTTTGCTTCTTCTTAAATTCTCATGGACATTCTCATATGAACTTAAATTTTCATATTCAAATTCATTTTTATTGTTTTGCATAGATGTACTAGGAGCATTCCTATTTTTCAAAAGAAAAACATGCTAAAAAAACTCTGCATTTTTTGTTTCAACAATAGTATTACAATCAAGCACATCACTCTTCAAATCAAAAAAAATCTATAAGCAGAGCTATGTTCAACATACCCAATAAACATGCAATCAGACATCTTAAAACCTAACTTCCTTTTCTTTGGGTCCGGTGATATAACTTTTGCTAGACACCCCCACACTTTTAAATATTTTAGATTGGGCTTATAGCTTTTCCACAACTCATAGGGTGTTCTACTAGTCTATTTATAGGGAATCCTATTTTGTATATAACAAGCAGACAATAAAGCCTCACCTCAAAGATTCTCTGGTGTAGAAGAACTAACTAGCATAGCATTCATCATTTTTTTTAACGTTTTATTTTTCCTTTCTGCTACCCATCAGACTTAGGTGAATAATGAGGAGTAATCTCATGAATTATTCCTTCCTTCTCACAATAATAATTAAAGATTATATATTCACTTCCTCTATCTGATCTAATTCTTTTGATCTTTCTATTTAACTGATTTTCTACTTCAGCTTTATAAACGAGGAAAGAGTCAAAGGCTTCATCTTTACTCATAAGAAGATTTATCTAAGTATGTCTAGAAAAGTCATCTATAAAGGTCACATAATACTTTTTATCTCCTTTAGTCATGGTTTGTTTCAAGTCTCCTAGGTTCGCATGAATAAGACTTAAAAGCTCTGTTTTTCTATGTATACTATGAAAATGTTTCTTAGTTAACTTTGATTCAACAAAAGTTTCCCACTTATTCATGTTCATGTTATTAAAACCATAAATCAAATTAGTTTCAAACATTTTCTTAATATCGAAATATTAATATGTCCTAGTCTAGCATGCCATAAGTCAACAGAGTCAACTAATTAAGTAGAAGATTAATTCTTTTCATTAGCAACATTCAGTATAGAAAGTCCTTGATTACAATAGCCTTTTCTCACAAAACAGTATTCTTTGTTATTATGATCTTGTCAGACTCAAATGACACTTTAACCCCCAGCTTTTCATAACAAAGCTATAGAAATCAAATTAGCTTTAATGATAGGCATATGTAGGATATAACGTCTGCTAGATTTATACTAAATTGGTATAATTTAAGAAAATTGTAATATAAATTTAGTGAAAATCTCTGTTTAAATCACGGGATTTTTTTGTAAATTCTTATAAAAGATCTAATTGCATAAAAATAGGAAAATTTTGATACAATTTTTTAATATAAAATTTTATACTGGGCAACGGACAATCGATCGACTGATGGACCTCGAATTTGGATTTTTCATAAATTTAGGATGTATCAGTCAACTAATATAGGGCAATCAGTTGATTGATATGTTCTATACTTCAAAATCTCAGGAAGTTGTAGCTTAAAACATAATACAATTCTTTTCTTATTATTTATGCATACTCCATAACATAATAACCATCATTTTTTGCAAATTCTCTTCTAAACATAACTACAACACAAGAGATTTACATACAACTCATCTATTTCTATACACATACACAAAATGTGCATAAGCTCTAAAGGTTTGCATAGGAAATTGATACAACATTTCCTTTTACTATGTAACTACTTAACAACTATGCTAGCTAGTTCTTTTACTTTCTCTGTCTTACCTTTCTTACTCCAATTTCTGAAATGGTTAGTCATAATATAAAAACATGAAATATATAATCTCAGTAGTTAGTTTATTTAAATAAATCATTTTAAGAACTATTTCAATCATAAAAGTAATTCTTAATAAATAATTCACACTTCCATGAATATAAAAGAACTATCATAAAAGTAATCTCAATAACAAATTTATTCCATGAAATATAAACTGATATATGAACACATAAATTGTATCATGAACTTCTTTCTCAATATAGTGCACTATACTTTAGCTACTTTCTCAAGAAAAGTACTCAATGTCACATGAGGAATTTTTGTCATCCCATGAGAAATTTTTGGAGTTCTGTCATTTTATAAGGATTTTTTCATCCTAAAAGGAGTTTCTGTCATCTCATGGAAAATTTCTAGGGTTTTATCATCCCATGAAGACATAAACTTTACTTTTCAAGAGAAAGTTGGTTCTATGTACTCATAGAAAGCTTTAAGATGTATGTACTTGCTAAATCATACAAATAATATGATAAATAAATGTAATAACTTGCTTTCTGGCTATCTTATGAAGAGAACTCTTCATCCTATGAGGAATTTCTACATCCTATGAAAAGTTAAGTTCCACTTTCATGAGAAAACATATTCTCAAATATTCATGGAAGATTTTATCATAAAACTATGCTATACCACACGCAAGTATGATAATACATGTAGATAACTTTGCTTTTATGAAAAACTAGCTACCTTTGATTCTTCTTATAGCTGAAACTTGTGAGTTCTCTCATAGTTTCTCTCTAGCTCCTTATGTTTTCTTAAATTTCAGACCTCTTCTTCTTCTATTCTCTTCCTTTTAGTCTTTGATGATTTTCTTCCTAGAAACCCAATTAGAGCTCCCATCTCTGCTTTCTTCTTCTCCTTCATGTCTCTCTCTCTCTCTCTCTCTCTCTAATTTTCAGAAAATACTATCTCTTTCTATCTTCTTGCTTCTAAAAGGGTCTAGGGAGCTTTTGAATGTAAAAATACCTCTTTTACCCATACTTGCTTATTTCTGAGCTTCTTTGGCATGTTGGGGTATTTTAGCCAATGTTCCAACTGACATTTTAGTTAGAACTGACTTACTGTCTCATTCCAGTAAACGATTAGTCAACTGATTGTTGCCCAATAGTCGACTTATCTGCAATTAGTCAATTGATCCATCATGATTAGTCGATTGATTACTTCAAAATCTAAAATTTCATCATAACAAAGAGTAATCAGTTGACTGATCTCTCCTCATCAGTCGATCAATTGTAGATATCAACAACCTGGTCTGATTTCTGATGCTATTAGTTAACTGATTATTACAATTAGTAGACTGATTCCCTTAGAATTTTATTTTTTTTCTACTTTTAGCTCATTTATCTTAATTTCTCATGCCTTTCATTGATTACTTGCTTTTAGGCATCTAAAGGCATAAATAACTTAATTCTATAATTATTTGAAACATAGATAAAGAAAATTTGGGATGTTATATAGGACATCATTCAGTGCCAACGTTTTGCTAGATGTGAGTTTGAGAAGAATATTTCCTTTTCCAAGAACATTAGCAGTGCTAGAATAACCTAGATAGACATGTTCTTCTCCTTCTTTGATTGGAGTATAGTGTTACGCCCCATCCAAAATCTAAGCACATGACTAGCACAAAAGGTGAATTTCACCTCACCTCCATAAACCTATTTTTCTCTTAAGCACAATACTATTCCTTATTTTTGTTATTCTTTTAAATGCAATTAATTTAAATTATACAATTTAAGAATTAAAATAAGAGAACTATTTCTCTTCTCACAAAAAAAAAAAAGAAATTATGGCTAAATTGAGTTTCTCAAATACACTACAGTCATACACATTATATTGCAGAAACTAACCTACTTGATTACAGAGCTTTTTTAGATTTATACAACTTATTATAAAACCTAAACATTATATCTTTACCCTAAAAAAATGAAAAAAGTAATCTTGGTGTGAACATCATCAAACTACGAAGTCCTCCATATCTGAACCTGAAGACAACTTCTACTTGAGAGAATCCTATCACATTCACACACAATATAGGTATACATATACATACAGGTATACATATTTGATCTAACAGTACAGTTATCAAAGTTTTGGTGTACAAGATATTTATCAAGACACACATTGAAATCACCTTATAATCATTAACAGACACATTCAAGATCAAGTCAAATCACATTTCAAACAATTCATATAATTCTAATTTAAGTTCCTAGATATTTTTCGGGTCCCATTCACATAAAGTGGTCATTGTCCCGTAGCCCCTGTCACATCCTCTCTTATTTTACTCCATCCTCAAAGGAACAAATTTGTAGTCCAATTTTATTTTACTCCACCCTTAAAAGGACGAATATCATATTTAATATCACGTGGCCAATAGTGGTCTCATTTCACCCTTATTAACTCCTATTTCTCCCTTTTTACTCTCACACAAGAGCCGATCCTCGTAACATCTATCATCAATCACATCACACAAACATAAGCAACCACACACATCTAATTTCATGACAATTTCATGATATTTATCATCATACACCCTGACTTTATAAATGTATTCTCTTGCTCACAAGTTTATAAATGAAGTCACAATAATCTCACTTTCACATTTCAATGTATAACATGAATACATCATCTTCATGTCATACATACACAAACACACATATACACATACATATATATATATATATATATATATATATAGTACACCTTTAATATATACATAAAATAAGCAAATAAGGTAAAGTAGGATCTCCTCAAAGAAATGTAAGATGATGAAAGGTAATTTCCTCTACATCTAAACTAGTCACAACATCCCAAAATATATGAAAAATGTATGAAAGAATCTATCCCTATAAGATAATCATGCAAAAACATGTCAAAGTCACAAAATAGAAAAATTTCCTTCTACAATTTTGACCTTTGATCACTCCTCTAAATATAACTCTCAAATGATAAATAATTCTTGAATGAAACTTTTACCATTAGAAACTAGACTTAAATAGTTTTCCAACGATATCTCATTTGCTAAAAAGAGAGTCCAGATGAAAAAATTATGACTATTTTAAAACTGAAACTACAATAATAGTCAACAGTCAACTATGCTACAATAACAGTCAAATGGTCAACGATACTATAGTAACCGTCAACGGTTACTGACACTACAGTAACCGATTTCTACAGTAACCTTGATGCTACAATAACCCAAATTTGAAAAAATTTGCAGATTCTATTGTAATTGCTATAGTAACTCACGATTTTCCTCTTGGTTTTTCATGATTTTGAAGTCAAAATTTCATCATTTCTCTTAATTTCTTCCATGGGTTTTCATCCTTGATGTTTAAGGATTGTTTTGACACCAAAAACCCAAATTTAAACTAACAATTCAAGCCTTAATCATCAAATTTTCATTAAGAATGATAACTTTTTCAAATATCTGAATTCTATGAATTTCTCCTAGTTTTCTTCAAATTTCTTGTTCCATAATTATTATCCAACATATAAAAATGTTTTAAACCAACACCTATACTTAAATTCATCCATAGAAACATTATACAAAGATTTTCCAAATTGATAACCTAGGATTTGTTCTTGCAAAAGGAGGAAGAAAAAGAAGAACATCTACTTACCAATCATCCTAGCTTCCATGGCTTCATTCCCCAAGCAAAATGGCATGAATGGATGATGAAAGAGATGGCATCAAGTAGCTACGAAGGAGATGAAGAGAGCTACGAGAGGAAAGAGAAGAAATGAATAAGAAGAAAAGAGGATGAATGTTTAAGTGAGTGAATGTGTGGGCCCCACTAATTTTCCTTTCAATTTGGTCCCTTTGGTAAAATTAGGACCTTGCAAGGGAATTGGAAAAAATTGATCATAAATAAATCACCCAAATACACTTCCATAAAATACACACTATCACATCCTATTTTTATTAAAACACCAAAATCTTACATTTATTCACTTTAGTCCCTCTCATTGCTTCAAAATCCACTCTAGCCTCCAATCCATTCTCCCTCTCGGGTTCCTATTCGGTCTTTTCTCAAGAGTACTCCATATTTTATTTTCTTTTCACTTAGTTCTTGAATGTATTTCTTACACTCACTACACATGTTTCTTTTTCTCGATGAAATCTTACCTGACCAAGGACAAATCTTAGTCTTATTAAACTTTAAGGTCCTTCGTTTCCCTAATTAAAACTCCTAAATTCATGAAAAAAGAAAAAAAAAGAAAATTTCACTCTCAAGAATATGTTTAGTTTTAACTATACTGTAATACCAGGGTATTACATGTAGGATGTAAAGGCATTTTTGTTTACATAAATATGCCTGGTAGCTCCAAAATCTACCACCCTTTCATTCACATTAGCAATTAGAAGAGCTTAAGAAATGATCGCAACAATAATATCATCTTCTTCAACCAAGTTTGCTCTTGACTTAGAAGGATTGTTATTTCTTACTCTTCTTCTACATTTGGCTGCATGATGTCCCTATTTTCCACACATAAAGCAGCTACATTTTTTTCTTAAAGGTGGGGTTAGATTTTCTAGGCTTGTAATCAATTTTCTTATTTTTATTTTTGTTTTCATAACTAGACGTACCTTACACTATGTTAGCTTTTGACATCAACTCCTTAGCACTCACCATTTTGGACTCCTTTATATTGGTGTCATCAATGATGATGTGCGTAATCAGTTCTGAGAGCAGTAACTATTTATATTTATGTTTGAGTTATTAATTGTAGTCTTTTCAGCTTTTAGGTAGTTTCTCGATCAAGACTCCAGCAATAAATTCATCGAGTATATTGTTCTTTTCGACACGGAGGTCTTCCAATAACTTATGGTATTCATTTATTTAGACCTTAATATCATTGTTGTTTGTTATCTCCCATCGATAAAAGTGACCGATAACAAATTTCTGTTTGCTGGCATCTTCTGTAGTATATTTAAGAATTATAGATTCCTAAATTTTGTTTGCTTCCTTGTAGGTACAGTAAACATCAAAGAGATCATTAGATAAAATACTAATGATGGTGTGCCTACATAGCTTATTAGCATAACTCTAGATATCTATTATGGTTTGGTCAGTAATAGGCAATGGTTGTGTCTCTATCAGTGTCGCAGCAACTTCGTGCATGTCTAGAACAGTATGAACACGTTATTTCCAACGCCGAAAATTATGACCTTTGAATTCTTTAATTTTTGAAATATCTAAGAATGATTTGGAGAACGTTATTGGGGCATGATGGTTGTAGTAATAGTGGTTGCATTGGATGGAATAATAGGAACAACATTGGTAGGAACAATAGCGTCACCAATAGTAGTAGTATTGATTTCCATAATTTTTCTTAAAATTGTTGTAAAAATAAGGAAACCAACACTAATAATTTGAGTCGCTTCTATAGTAGACACTGTCCTTAAGAAAAATTAGTCCATGACCATAAAAAGAATCATGCATCTACAAAACTCTCTCCAAGATTAAACAGATTCATCTGAAATTTACTCAAGCCATAGAATAACAGAAATTATAAAAGAGTAACCCAAAGAGAGAGAGAGAGAGAGAAGGGAGAAAAACAACTATTGGCTGTGTAAGTATGAAGAATGAGGGGGAGGAGAGCTCCTTTTATAGCTACTGAACCATGAATGAGGTAGACATGAAAATTAAATAAAATTAAAAAATAATTACAAAAATTAAAATAATTTATGGGCAGTTTTAGGAAATTGATTGGCTGTTTCAAAAATATTGAAAAACTATGAAAGCGTTTAATTCCCTGACATTGACCAACTCAATTTGGTAATTGTAAAATATGCCTCTATTCAGGTAAGCTAAAATAAATAAATAAAAATATTATTTTTGGAGAGAAAAACTAAGCCTGGTCCATTTTATAACATGCGTAGGTAGCAAATCGAATGATTTACACTATAGTAGCCCAGGATTGTGCGCATGCGAGCTCACAACTCCCTTTAGCCCTTTATTAGTGTAATACCCATGAAAAATAAAATATAAATGCGTATTTACAAACTACTGTTACTATTTCAGTATATGGTATTATTCATCTATATAATACTATTTACGTATATGGTACTGTTAATTTATACAATCAAAATGACAAGTACTAGAAGTAGTTTGATCATAAGAGAAAATTAGAAAGAAATTTGTAGGAGAAAATGACATTTTATATGAGAGAATTCCCTGAGGGACTAAATTAAAAGAAAACTAAATTAGCAAATTGATTATACTAGTAGGTGAGACTAGTAAGTGAGACTAGTAGATGAGACTAGTAAGTGAAATTGGTAGATGAGACTAATAAGTGAAACTAGTAGATGAGACTAGTAAGTGAAATTGGTAGGTGAGACGGGGTAGATGGAATAGTACCCTTAAATTTTCTTATAAATAGACCCTTCCATTTCACTTTCAAAATCACACATTCAACTTCTCTTTTTCTCTCTTTAAGATTTCTTGGTCCGACGCTAGACCTCTAAGATTTTGGGCCTTTCCTTTTTGCTTAAGTAAGGATACTATGCCCTTTCTATGTCTTTCAAATTCTAGAAGTTATTTTCTTAAGTATGCTCTGTGGTTGCGGTTTTGGCCGATCTTCCATATCAGAAAAACTGTCCTTAGCTGTTTATATGTTATTTTGATTCTCTGATTACCGAAATAGAATGTAAACTGTGAAGAATACATGTCTAGGAAAGTTCTGGCTAAGGAAAGACCTGGTTTTTAAGTGTGTCCAGTGTGACCCTCCACTCTTTCCTGGGAACTTACCTGGTGTACTCTTTTACAGATTGTATTCTCTAGTTCTGGTATGAATAGTACCCATACGTATGAATAGTAACTATATGAATAGTAACCATACGTATGAACAGTATCTATACGAAAACAATCTTAACGTATTTTCTCTAATCTTTTATGAAAATCTCTGTAGCAGAACACTGAAATTCACCTGTGTACTCTTGTCCGTAACGACTTAAAGAAGTGATACTCGTATGGAATCCAGGTGAGTGGAACTGTCACATCCCAAAAATTGAGCATGTGAAAAGATACTACTCATTTGATATAATTCTCAAACATACGTTATATGCATATATTCTGTAAGGTTTTACATTCAACCTTAATCATTCATTCCACACTACAGAATTATATTCATCTGATAAGCAAATATAGACATACATAGTCTGATATTTCTATCTCATCGCAAGCCTAGGAGACCTATAGAAAATACAGAGCTTTTCTAATATCCACATTAATAAGTACTGGTGTCCCACCAGACAGAAATAGAGAATAAACCCAAGGGGCTTCTAATCTTCAAACGGATACTCTTGTTCTTTATTTTCTGTATCTGAAAAAAAAATAATCATAGGGAGTGTGAGTTTATTTAAAAACTCAGTAAGTAAATAACTGTACTATATAAAATATCAAAAGTACAAATACCACATTTACTCATATAATTAATTATCTTATACATTGAGTAGTATGGGACTCTAACCCTTTCAAACTCATGAATAAGATTTCATAGATATACACCGAGTAGTATGGGACTCTAACCCTTTCAAACTCGTGAATAAGATCTCATAGGTATACGCCAAGTAGTATGGGACTTTAACCCTTTCAACTCGTGTATATGTTTCATAGATATGCACTGAGTAGTATGGGACTTTAACCCTTTCAAACTCGTGTATAAGATTTCTTAGATATACACCGAGTAGTATGGGACTTTAACCCTTTCACACTCGTGTATTAGATCCCGTAGATCTTTACTCATTAATAAAATAGTTAGAATTCATCACATAGTACAATTGTCATGAGATAAATAATTTCTTCATACTCTTATTTCTACTGATCATCATATACTCCCATATGAAAAATTAATTGCTTATTATCCAAATAATATTGTAAATGGGACTTATATTGTACTTTGACTAGTAATATCAAATTAGCTGAGCAAGGTTATTCACTCACCTTGATTTTTGTCCAAGTTTACCTTGTTCCACACTAGAATTTGTGTAGAAAAATTTCCTAGTAAAATATATTACAAGGAATCATAAGAAAGGAAACAAAATCACGAAAATACGTAAAATTTTCTGACTGCTACAGTAACGGGTTGCTACAGTACGGTTTGCTACAGTAACGGTTTGCTACAGTGTCGGTTCGCTACAGTAATGTTGACTGCTACAGTACCGTTGACTGCCGACACTACAGTACTGCTACAGTACCGAAGAAAATTTTCCAGATTTTTTCCCGAAATTTCTGGTCGCTACAGTAACTCGGTTTTGCAGAATTTCTAACAATTTCATCCTTTCCTTTCTTGTTTCAAAACCGGAATTTCAACTCTTTTAACCGATTATAACTCAAATATAACTTCTAAAACAACTGAGATTCATGAATTATCATTAAAATCTTCAAGAACAAAACCTCCTCTGATCTTCTACATAAACTGAAATTTAAGGAAAATAATCGGATTAAAGCTTACCTTTGATCCTTACAAAGCTTTTGAACCGAACAAATAGTCGAACTTCTGAAGATCAAGGAAAGGATTTGAGAAGAAAATGAAGAACTGAGAGAGAAATCTTTTCTGCTTCCTTCGGCTGAGTGAAAAAGTGAGGGTTACTATTGAAACTTTATATTAAATATTTCTAATGGGTTATTCAATAACCCATGGGTATCCATAACCCAACATCCAAACCCATCCAGTCAATTTACAATAAATGGATTAATTGACCATTCTGAAACCACTTTTCCATGAATTTCACCATTCTTAGAATATATCCCTCATTATGCAAATATTTAGTCCAGTCATTTAACTAAATTTTCATAAATAATATTCAAAGAGAACAATTAAATATGAAAATTAAAAATGACCAAAATCAATAACTAAAGTAACGTTGTAGAATTCAAAAATACTCTTAAGCGAATTATATTCTGAAATTAACGGGTATTACATTCTACCCCCCTTAAAAGAATTCGGTCCTCCGAATTAAAATCTTACCTCAAGTTTCAAATAAATGTGGATAGTTTTTCCACATCTCATCTTCTGCTTCCCACGTAGCTTCCTCGCGAGAATGATTTCTCCAAAGAACCTTGACAGTAGGAATTTCTTTGGTACGCAATTTTTTGACTTTTCTATTAAGGATAGCTACTGGTACCTCTTCGTAGGTGAGAGTTTCATCAAAATGAACTTCTTGGGGTTGAATGACATGAGAAGGATCAGGAAGATACTTCCGTAGCATGGACACATGAAATATTGGATGAACTCCCTCTAGGTTGGAAGGTAGGTCTAGGCGATATGCCACATTACCCACTTTGTCTACAACCTCATATGGGCCAACATACCTCGGACTAAGCTTTCCTTTCTTCCCGAATCTCATTACTCCTTTCATAGGTGAGATTCGTAAGAAAACCATATCACCTATTGCAAATTCAAGGTCACGTCGTCGGTTGTCCGCATAAGACTTCTGTCTACTCTGAGCAGTTAACAACTTCTCTCTGATCAGTTTAACTTTATTTATATCTTCCTGTATCATCTCAGGTCCAAATATTTTGGTTTTACCAAGTTCAAACCAACCTATAGGAGATCGACACCGTCTCCCATACAAAGCCTCAAAAGGTGCCATCTGAATACTGGCTTGGTAACTGTTATTATAAGCAAATTCAATAAGAGACAAATGATCTTCCCAACTTCCACTGAAATCCATCACACAAGCTCTTAGCATATCCTCTAAAGTCTGAATTGTCCTTTCGGACTGTCCATCAGTCTGAGGATGGAATGCTGTGCTAAGATTCACTTTGGTACCCAAAGCCTCTTGAAAGACTTTCCAGAACCGAGAAGTAAACTGAGGTCCTCGGTCTGATATAATGGATATTGGTACACCATGAAGTTTTACTATTTCTTTAACATAAATTCGAGCAAGTTTTGCTACACTGAAAGTGGTATGAACAGGAAGAAAATGTGCTGACTTAGTAAGTCGATCCACTATGACCCATATTGAGTCATTTCCTTTTGTTGACCGAGGTAAACCTACTACAAAATCCATAGTGATCCTTTCCCACTTCCATTCGGGAATATCTACTTTTTGCATCAATCCAGATGGTCGTCAATGTTCAGCTTTAACTTGCTGACAAGTCAAACATCGAGCTACAAAGTCAGTCACGTCTCGCTTCATGCCCTCCCACCAGTAAACTTGTTTCAAGTCCTGATACATTTTCACAGCACCAGGATGTACAACGTAGGGCGAACCATGAGCTTCCATTAAGATTTCATGTTTCAAAGATTCAATGTTGGGGACACAGAGTCTCCCATTAAACCATAAGACTCCTTCTTCATCTACCAAGAAACTTGGTGCTAGACCTTGCCTTGCCTTATCTCTGATTTTGACCATATCAATGTCATTTTCTAAATTTACTTTTACTTTTTCAACAAGAGATGATCTAACTGTTAAATGAGCCAGAAATGTACCTGACTCAGTGATCTCGAAGAATACTCCATCAGCTTCCAACTCTTGTAGTTCATGTATTAGAGACCTCCTTATATTGGCAATGTGAGCTAAACTTCCCAGAGACTTTCGACTTAGAGCATCAGCCACTACATTTGCTTTACCTGGATGGTAAAGGATGGTACAATCATAATCTTTCAGAAGTTCCATCCACCTTCGTTGCCTTAGATTGAGATCTCTCTGCTCAAAAATGTACTTAAGGCTTTTGTGATCTGTAAAAATTTTACAAGTTTCCCCATACAAGTAATGTCTCCATATCTTTAGGGCAAACACTACAGCTGCCATTTCCAAATCATGAGTGGGGTAATTCAATTCATGCTTTTTAAGCTGACGTGAGCCATAAGCTATGACTTTACCATGTTGCATCAACACACATCCTAAGCCTATCTTTGAGGCATCACAGAATACAGAGTAACCCCCTGGTCCTGATGGTAGGATTAAGACTGGTGCAGAAGTTAAACACTCTTTCAATTGGGTGAAACTTTGCTCACATGAATCATCCCAAATGTATTTAACATTCTTTCGGGTTAACTTATTTAATGGGAGAGCCGTCTTAGAGAAATCTTTGACAAAGCGACGGTAATACCCTGCTAAGCCAAGAAAACTACGTACTTCAGACACAGTTGTTGGTCTAGGCCACTGTTTAACTGCTTCAATTTTACTTGGATCTACATGAATACCTTCTTGGGAAATAACATGTCCCAAAAATGTTACATGACTCATCCAGAATTCACATTTTGAGAGCTTTGCGTACAACCGATGCTCTCTCAAAGTCTGAAGCACTATTCTCAAATGTTCAGTATGTTCTTCATGACTCTTTGAATATACCAAAATATCATCAATAAACACAATTACAAACTTATCAAGGAATGATTTGAACACTCTGTTCATTAAATCCATAAATGCTGCTGGTGCATTTGTCAACCCAAAAGACATCACAAGAAACTCATAATGTCCATACCGTGTACGAAAAGCAGTCTTAGGTATATCATCACTCTTAATTCGTAACTGATGATATCCAGACCTTAGATCAATCTTTGAGAAGTATTTTGCTCCTTGAAGCTGATCAAACAAATCATCTATCCTTGGTAAAGGATACTTATTCTTCACTGTGACTTTATTCAGCTGACGATAATCTATACATAATCTCATAGAACCATCTTTCTTTTTCACAAAAAGAACAGGAGCACCCCAAGGTGAAAAACTTGGGCGAATGAACCCTTTTTTTAACAAATCTTCCAATTGTTCTTTGAGTTCTTTTAGCTCAACAGGAGCCATACGATAAGGTGGAATAGAAATTGGTCTTGTGTCTGGGACCAAATCAATACTGAACTCAATATCTCTTTCTGGCGGTAATCCAGGTAAATCTTCTGGGAACACATCTGGGAATTCATTAACCACATGAATGTCTTCTAACTTCTGTTCTTTCTTTTCTAAATCTTTGATAAAAGCTAGAAATCCCTGACATCCCTTTCGCAACATACGCTGGGCACTTAACATAGATATCATGTTGCAAGATACATCACCTCGATCTCCTTGAAACACAAAATTACTCCTCCCCTGCATATTAAAGGAAATAACTTTGTCACGACAATTTATAGTAGCATGACAAGAAGATAACCAATCCATCCCTAAAATCACATCAAAATCTAACATATTGAGAACCATAAGATCTATCTCAGTTTCCATGCCTCCAACGATTATTTTACAAGAACGATAACATGTTTTAACCATCAAAGTCTCTCTCATCGGTGTGGAAACCAAGAATGGTTCTTTAAGAATAATCGAATCAAATGCAAATCTCTTGGCAAATAGGGGCGACACATATGAGTGAGTAGAACCGGGGTCAAACAAAATACGTGCAGCAAAAGTATTAACAGATAATATACCTGTAACTACAGCATTGGATGTTTGAGCATCCTGTCGGGTTAGAGCATATACTCTTGCATTTCCTCTGCCAGCAGCTTGTTTTCCACGGTCACCTTGGCCTCTTCCAGAACCTCTTCCCATACTACCCCCTATTGAAGGGGTTGGTGTTTGAGTAATAGATTGTGGTCGAGGTGGCAAAGTAGACCCTTGACCTGGTCTTGTCATGAGCTGAGGGCACTCCCTTATAAAATGTCCTTTTTGTCCACAGTGAAAACAGCCTGTACCAACAGTGTTTAACCTGCATTCTCCGAAGTGAAACTTTCCACATTCAGGACATTGGGGTTTTTCCCTTCTACCTTGAGTACCTCCTCTACTAGAAGAGCTAAAACCACCCCTGTTCTCTGAACAAGGCTTAGCCACACTGGCTGTAGAATAAGTTGACTTAGTAGGAGTGGCTGGAGCATTTTGTGACGCAGTAAAGGGTTTCAAAGTTCCTGAGTCTTCCCCTTGATCAAAAGATCTTCTATATCTAGCTTTCTTCTTTTGACGATATTCTTCTTTATTCTTTGACCTCTTTTCCATTCTTCGGGCCACATCAACAGCCTCTGAGTACGAAGAGTAATCGTTCATATTAGAACCCACTTGATCATATAAGGCATCACGAAGCCCTTCCACAAACTTTTCTATTTTCTTCCTTTCAGAAGGAATGATTTCAGGGGCATATTCAGATAATTTAACAAACTGAGCTGAATATTCATCAACAGTCATGGTTCCCTGCCGTAGATACAGAAAATCTCTGGCCCTGGATGATCGTTCACTTGCCGGAAGAAATTCATCCATAACCAATCTGTAAAATTCTGTCCACATAACTGGCGGTGCGCCTTGAATTCTAGCTTTCTTCCAGTTCCTCCACCATTTACCAGCCCTACCTTTTAACTGAAAGGAAGTGAATTCTACCTTTTGAGTAGGAGAACACCCTATAGCATCACAGATTGCTTCACAATCTTCAAGGAAACATTGTGGGTCCTCTTTGGGATCTTCCCCTGAAAAAGTAGGAGGCCTCATTTTCTGGAATTCAGACATTCTTACCTCTCTTACATTAACTCCTCCCACTAACGGAACTGGTGGTACATTTTCAGCTTCAACAATAGGAGGATCCACTGGCAGGTTAGCTTGTGCAGCTCGACCTCTCATTTCAGCCTCAAATCGGTCAAATCGTTCATTCATCAAATGAATCACATGTGCAATAGTTGCATTACCGACGTGAGCATCAGGTTCGACTCTTCTTGCTTGCTCACTAGATGCGCCCTCAGTACTTTGAGCATGTAAACTATCACCACGGTTAGAATCATCTTGCACATGTACTGGTGAATTTATGGCCCTCCTTGGACCCATATGCTCATTATTATTAGAAGATCCTTCTGACATTGATCTGTCACAGATCTACACACATAACAAACAATTTTCAGACATAAACAAAATATCACTTACTAGCCCCACTGAGAAGTTATCTATAAAATGACATTATACTCTACAAGGTCTTTTATGGAACCTAATCCTATGGTCATGCCGCGGCTCACGACAATAGGGAAGGGCCCACAAAGATCACTTTGCTCTGTACTCTATAGGGGACCTATAAAACCTTTCCTCTGATACCAAATTTGTCACATCCCAAAAATTGAGCATGTGAAAAGATACTACTCATTTGATATAATTCTCAAACATACGTTATATGCATATATTCTGTAAGGTTTTACATTCAACCTTAATCATTCATTCCACACTACAGAATTATATTCATCTGATAAGCAAATATAGACATACATAGTCTGATATTTCTATCTCATCGCAAGCCTAGGAGACCTATAGAAAATACAGAGCTTTTCTAATATCCACATTAATAAGTACTGGTGTCCCACCAGACAGAAATAGAGAATAAACCCAAGGGGCTTCTAATCTTCAAACGGATACTCTTGTTCTTTATTTTCTGTATCTGAAAAAAAATAATCATAGGGAGTGTGAGTTTATTTAAAAACTCAGTAAGTAAATAACTGTACTATATAAAATATCAAAAGTACAAATACCACATTTACTCATATAATTAATTATCTTATACATTGAGTAGTATGGGACTCTAACCCTTTCAAACTCATGAATAAGATTTCATAGATATACACCGAGTAGTATGGGACTCTAACCCTTTCAAACTCGTGAATAAGATCTCATAGGTATACGCCAAGTAGTATGGGACTTTAACCCTTTCAACTCGTGTATATGTTTCATAGATATGCACTGAGTAGTATGGGACTTTAACCCTTTCAAACTCGTGTATAAGATTTCTTAGATATACACCGAGTAGTATGGGACTTTAACCCTTTCACACTCGTGTATTAGATCCCGTAGATCTTTACTCATTAATAAAATAGTTAGAATTCATCACATAGTACAATTGTCATGAGATAAATAATTTCTTCATACTCTTATTTCTACTGATCATCATATACTCCCATATGAAAAATTAATTGCTTATTATCCAAATAATATTGTAAATGGGACTTATATTGTACTTTGACTAGTAATATCAAATTAGCTGAGCAAGGTTATTCACTCACCTTGATTTTTGTCCAAGTTTACCTTGTTCCACACTAGAATTTGTGTAGGAAAATTTCCTAGTAAAATATATTACAAGGAATCATAAGAAAGGAAACAAAATCACGAAAATACGTAAAATTTTCTGACTGCTACAGTAACGGGTTGCTACAGTACGGTTTGCTACAGTAACGGTTTGCTACAGTGTCGGTTCGCTACAGTAACGTTGACTGCTACAGTACCGTTGACTGCCGACACTACAGTACTGCTACAGTACCGAAGAAAATTTTTCAGATTTTTTCCTGAAATTTCTGGTCGCTACAGTAACTCGGTTTTGCAGAATTTCTAACAATTTCATCCTTTCCTTTCTTGTTTCAAAACCGGAATTTCAACTCTTTTAACCGATTATAACTCAAATATAACTTCTAAAACAACTGAGATTCATGAATTATCATTAAAATCTTCAAGAACAAAACCTCCTCTGATCTTCTACATAAACTGAAATTTAAGGAAAATAATCGGATTAAAGCTTACCTTTGATCCTTACAAAGCTTTTGAACCGAACAAATAGTCGAACTTCTGAAGATCAAGGAAAGGATTTGAGAAGAAAATGAAGAACTGAGAGAGAAATCTTTTCTGCTTCCTTCGGCTGAGTGAAAAAGTGAGGGTTACTATTGAAACTTTATATTAAATATTTCTAATGGGTTATTCAATAACCCATGTGTAATATCCCAAGAATTTTTATGAATATTTAAAGTCTGATTTGAAGTTTAGTGAAAAATTTAATTATGTGGAAAATTTTCTTTTTGAATTAGTGAAGAAAATGTGGAAATAGAAATTTTTATTTTTAATTTAGGAAATTTTTACAAATTCTCAAGGACATGTGGGGAAGAGAAAGGCATGGCGCCTAGGCGCCAGGTGTGTCGGAAAACCTTAGCTCATTTTCAATCGGCCATAACTTCTTCATACGGACTCCGTTTTGGGCAAACTTTATATCGTTGGAAAGTTCTTTGAGTCTAGTTTCCAATGGTATAAGTTTCATTTAGATATTCATTACCGATTAGGAGTTATGACTTAAGATGTGAGTAAAGGTCGAGAGTAGTGGTAGGAAATTTCTCTATTTCGTAACCCTAATGTTTTTGTCTGGTTACAATAGGAATGGTCAAGGTGCAAAGTGGGAGTGCCGAGAGCGTGAAATCCAGGTGAGTGGGTTAATACTTGCTATGATTAAATATCTGTTATTGACTTTTTGCATCATAGTGGAAATATGTTGTATATCCAAGTTTGAAGAGGATGATGTGGAACGATGAGGCATAAACAATTGTGGAACGTGTCTGGTAATGTATATAATTATATTTTCTTATTTTCCCATGAATGGAGGTTATATAATGGATTGTGAATGGCATGTGAACTGAGTTGAATAATTGTTCTATATTATGGGTTATGTTGTATACATGCTATGTTGCTGGAACCACATTTATTATGTTGTGGCTTGAATTGTAAATGACTGAGTTGTGTATGTGGCTCAAGATTATGATTGAGGATGTTTTTATATATGATTGTGATTGTGTTTGACTGGAAAGGAAAGGCATGGTGGTGCACCCCATGGAGAAATTTATGTGAAGTTATAAGGGTGGAGATTATAAATGGAGCGATAAGGGTGGATGCGGCAGGGGCCGCGGGCAACGATCCAGAGGTATTCTGGACGACCCGGTTGGTACGGGAAATTTGTGTGAAATTGATTTCACCGATTGTTGTTGTGAACTTTTGAATTATGTTGAAATGTATTTGATTTATTTGGATATTGTCGTGAAGTACTACGAATAATATCATATCATATGATGATCGATTTACGTATGATTGCTGCATGTTATCATTATGATGTATGATATTTTTTTGTCATAATGTTGTGTTATCTACTCACTGGGCACGTGGTTTGCTCATACCCCTCTTATTGATATTTTTTTTCAGAGTTGACAGCTGAAGGTAAATATCGGAACAAGGAATTATGGATCCTTAGTCCATGATTACCTTTTCATTTGTTCAGAATAAAGGTATAATAGTTAAGTTTTATTCTAAGTTGTATAAATCTAGAAATCTCTGTAATCGGGTAGGTTCATTCACTGATGTAATGTGAGTAATTGTAGTATGTATAAAGAACTCGTTTTGGTTGCATGAAAAAGAATTGTATGATTTTTAAGAGAAAGATAGGCTTACGGAGGTGAAATGAAATTCACTTTCCGTGCCGGTCACGTGCTCAAATTTTGGGACGTGACACCATGGGTATCCATAACCCAACATCCAAACCCATCCAGTCAATTTACAATAAATGGATTAATTGACCATTCTGAAACCACTTTTCCATGAATTTCACCATTCTTAGAATATATCCCTCATTATGCAAATATTTAGTCCAGTCATTTAACTCAATTTTCATAAATAATATTCAAAGAGAACAATTAAATATGAAAATTAAAAATGACCAAAATCAATAACTAAAGTAACGTTGTAGAATTCTAAAATACTCTTAAGCGAATTATATTCTGAAATTAACGGGTATTACAGGAACGACCTCGTTTTAATAAAGTTTTAGCATTACTGGTGATAAAAAGTATGTCGTAGGACACTCCCAAGATTCATAGGGTGAAATTGGATTCAGAATGACGAATCTAATGAGATAATTAATCCATAAGTATGGATAAAATGAAATAAGTATCTTATGATGATGTGAAGTTTGAATGTTTTCAAAAACGGATTAATTGTTATCTTGATTTGTGGTTTATAAATCTATAATATAGTTATATACTATACCTGTTATATGGATGAATATTATATTGTGATTCTGATTATGATATGAAATGATGTACTATTGATTGTGATTGAGCGGGACAGTACCCCCTCTCACGGCAAGGCGAAAAACCCGGTTAAAAGGGTGTCTTGACCAATGAGTGTGGAGACAACGATTCCCTCAGTAGGGATATAACCCGGATTGGTGATAAATCCGTGAGGCGCCCTAGCTAAGAGGATGAGGTTGTGCGTCATGGCGGAAATATACAGAATTGGTGAGCTGGCCTGTTTGCACTTTCCGGGATATATTGCCATTGATGAGCACTAGTAACGTTTGTTGAATTGGATGAATTTTTGTCTTCTTGTAGGTAATTTCTAACTATGTCTATTGGTTGAGTTTGAGCCTTCGGATATACTTGCATGACTGGTGATGTATTTGAATTTTATTAACTCGAGGCCGATTTGCTTACTGAGTTTAAAAGCTCACACTCTCTGTACAAATTTTTTTATTCAGATCAGGTTGCCACCGAAGAATATCCGCTAGAGGAGTAGATCACCTTGGACCTTCCCGCTGTCGGGTAGGCCCTTCTTTTGTTATAGAATATGTTGCTCTGTAACCGTCTAGGACATCTAGGTCAGGGGTTTGGTATTTGGTTTGTATTTCAGTATGATAATGTATTTTGTATTGAGGATCTATTATTTAAGAAAATTTGATGTATTTTCTTTGTATTTATTAAGGAATGGTATTTTGAGAATATAGAGATAATGACTAATAATTTTACTTGTGGGAAGAATTTATCGAAAGGCTTACAGTGATGGGATATTCATCATTGTGCCGGTCATGTGCCTAGAAAATGGGTCGTGACAAAGTTGGTATCAGAGCATAGGTTGTTTTCTTCTAGTGATTACAGAGCAAGGTGTCTTTAGTGGGCCTTCCCCTATTGTCGTGACTGCAGCACGACCATAGGATGAAGATCCACCAAAAGCCCTGTAGAGTTTAAAATTCCTTTCTTTCGTGTCTTTCCTTGAAGCATAATAGTGACGATATATATTATTCTTAATTGTAGAATAAGTTTAGATGGCACCAAGAAAATCAAACGCTTCTGGAATCCGCACAAGATCTGGCAGGGCCCTGGTCCCTCCAGTTGCTCAGTCAGCAGATGCAAGGCTAGAGATGCCTAATCGTGCAGAAGGTAACTGTGCACAAGACAGGGAGATATCCACTGAAAATCCTGAAAGAAGTGGTAGAGTACCATCACAAATTGACGCGACTGTAGTAATGGAAGCATTAGCTGCAATGCAGAACGAGGTGAATGGACTAAAGGAACTTCTGATGGGACAGTCATCTGAAGATGGCTCACAAGCATCAGTACATGCTGTAAAAGTACAAGAGACAGACCAGATGCCACCTCCACCCTCTCCTCAGGATTGGGTAGGGACAGAGGTCAAGATCTCAGAATTTATGAAGCTGAATCCGCCAACCTTTGCAGGAGATGTTAATGAAGACCCACAGCATTTTCTAGATGACTGTGAGAAAATCCTTGACACGTTAGAATGCCCTGATCCTCAAAAAGTAACCCTTGTTACCTTTCAATTAAGAGGTAAGGCAGATCGCTGGTGGCGAACGTGGAAAAAGGGCATGGCCAGAAATGCCCCACCCCTTAAATGGAAGGACTTTAAAAGAATTTTTCGAGAACAATTTATTCCGGAGAGTATACGAGAAGCAAAGATGAATGAGTTTGAGGCACTCCGGCAAGGATCACGAACCGTCGATGAATACGACAATCTGTTTGTAGAGTTGTCTGAATATGCTACTCACATGGTCCTAACTGAGAAAGAAAAGATCCGACGGTTTATTAAAGGCCTTCGAGAGTCTTTATTTGACAGGGTGGGATCGAAGATACGAGATTTTTCATTTTACACAGAAGCTGTCGACATCGCTCGTATGATGGAAGAAAGAGATATGCATAAAGAAAAAATGGAATAACAAAAGAAAAAGGAAACAAGATGAGAAATCACGCTACTACGGAGAGAGTTCTGCACCCACTAAAACCATTGGACATGCAGCCTCTACCGCTAGTGCACCACAGCATCAACAAAGTGGTACAGGGGGTCAACAAAGGCCCTGGTGCTTTAAATGTGAAAGAAACCACTTCGATGCTTGTTTTGTCAACAACAATACTAGGATCTGTTACCAATGTGGTCAACAGGGCCACATCAAAAGAGATTACCCCCAACTCTACACAAGATTTGGCCAAGGATCAGTACGCCCTAATTAATCAGAGGCTACTATGGCCAACAGAGCCCCTGTAGCTGCAGGAGGCAATGGAATCGGAAGAGGTACTGGTAGAGGACAAGGTGGTCGAGGTCAAGCTTCAGCAGGCCGAGGGACCGCTCGAGTATTCGCTTTAACCCGTCAAGATGCTCTGGCGTCTAATGCGTTGGTAGCAGGTACCCTTCTGATTAAATCAAATTTTACGCATGTTTTGTTTGACTCTGGCTCTACGCATTCCTATGTGTCACCATTCTTTGCTAAGAACTTTAAATAAAAAGTTGTTAGATTAGAATGTCCGTTCTTAGTAACTACGCCTACTGGAGACACCCTACTAATAGAACGAGGCTACCAGGCTTGCAAGATAAGAGTCGGAGAAATAAATACAACAGTAGACCTAATGCTGTTGGATATGACCGACTTCGATGTCATCTTAGGCATGGATTGGCTAGCATCTTGTCATGCCACTCTGGATTGCTATAATAAGATAGTTAAGTTCAATATTCCAGGGGAACCCTCCTTCGTATTTCATGGTGAACGGAGTGAGATTTCTGGAAATCTTACATCATTAATGTGTGCCCAACGTTTATTGCGAAAGGGCTGTCAAGGATACTTGGCGTTTGTTAAAGATATTAAGAAAGAAGAACTAAAAGTAGAGGACGTCCCAGTAGTCCAGGAGTTTGTAGACGTCTTCCCGGATGATCTACCAGGTGTACCCCCAGATCGAGAGATTGAGTTTCAGATAGAGTTAGCTCCAGATATGTCACATCCCAAAATTTATATGTGAGATAAACATAAAATACCTAAGGTGTACCTCCGTGGTACCCCTTAATTTCTATGAATATTCTTAATATCCATAACTATGTGAATCATAAATGTCTCAAGAAAGATATTTTGTATACATATTCAGAAAATGTTCAACATTCATACACTATACAGTACTATACAACCTCCCAAGCCTAGGTGACCTACTAGATTACAGAGCATTTCCTATTCCTTACCAAATCTATATTTATTTGTTTACCAGACAAAAGTTGAGTATATCCTTAAAGGCTATAAATTCTCCTCCTCAACCACTGTATCTGAAAAGATAATCATAGAGAGTGTGAGTTAATCAAAACTCAGTGAGTAAACAACTGTACATGAAAATATCACAAGCACAAATACCACATTTACTAATACAATCAATCTATCATTTATTTTAAATAATTATAGTATTACATTTGTCTGGATTTGCGTATGATTTCTTGAGTGATCAATCCCTCAATCACTTTGCATTATGTGCCATAAATACTTGCACCGAGTGACTTGGGAATTTAACCCTCAAACTCTTTGTGCATAGGTTTTCACAGTTATACACTGAGTAGTATGGGACTCTAACTCTTTCAAACTCGTGCATAGATTTTCACAGTTATACACCGAGTAGTATGAGACTCTAACCCTTTCAAACTCGTGTATAGATTTTCACAGTTATATACCGAGTAGTATGGGACTCTAACCCTTTCAAACTCATGTATTAGATCCCGTAGATCTTTTGCTCATCAATAAAATAGTGAGAATTTATCACAATACAATTACTATGAAATAAATTAATTTACACATATTTTTATTCCTTTTAATTTCTATCATCAATCATAGCAATCATCATATATTGTCAATTGAAAGATTGATTGTTTAACATTTCAATAATATTATAAATGAGACTTATGTTGTACTTTGTCTAATAATATCAAGTTAGTCTAGTAAGGTCATTCACTTATAAAGTGTTCCAGTTTATTCAAGGAACCACCACATCTAGTTATTTAGTTAACTAGAGAAATCAATTCACAAAGGTAATAAAATAATTTCCAATGATATTGTAATTTTCTCAACTTGAACATACACTGGTAATCTTCTCAATTTTACAAATAATACAAATGAGATTTATATTGTGCTTTGACTAATTTAGTAAATTAATTTGTAAGGTTGCCTACTCACCTGGATTCCACGCTCTCGGCGCTCTCACCTTGCGCCTCAACCATCCCTATTGTAACCAGGTAAAAACCATTAGGGTTACAAAATAAAGAAATTTCCTATCACTACTCTCGACCTTTACTCACATCTCAAGTTATAACTCATAACCGGTAATGAATATCTAAATGAAACTTATAACATTGGAAACTAGACTCAAAGATCTTTCCAACGATATAAAGTTTGCCCAAAACGGAGTCCGGATGAAGAAGTTATGGCCGATTGAAAATAAGTTAAAGTTTTCCGGCACACCTGGCGCCTGGGCGCCAATCCTTTCTTCTTCCCCACATAACCTTGGCGCCTAGGCGCCACGATCGCGACTTTTCGCGATTTCTCTCGGATTTGGCCCAAATCTGGCCAAATCTCCACCGTTTTCCATGATTTCTTCTATGGGATCTCACCCTTAATGTCTAAGGAGCATTTAGACACCAAAAGCACCAATTTTAATCGAGAAACGAAGCCGGAATCTCGATTTTACCTTAAACACTCTTAAAACTAGAAAATAGGGAAAAGCTTAAGAAATAGAAATTTCTACCTCGATTCCTTGCTTTCTCTACGTTGCTTGGCTCCTAGAGGCTCGCCCCGTAGCCCGAGATCCACCCTCCAAAGTCCGATTATGGAGTTGGAGTATAGAGAGAGAAAGTAGAGAGAAGAAAGAGAGAAAGAGAGGAGAGAAGGTGAAGAGAGAGAAAGGAAAAGAGAAAATGAGGAAAAAAAAAAAAAGAGGTGAGGCCACCTATATACTCGCCCGGGGTGAAATTATCACTTGCTCTCCAGTTGACCCTCAGTCAAGACTAGCAAAAGCAAATTCATAAAATCTCACCTCAGGTGTTTCTAAATCCTAGGTGCCCCACAAATTTTCTTATTTCACTTTAGTCCCTCTCAAAGTCTCAGACTCCACTTTAACCTCGAATCCATCATCCTTTCGGTACCGGACTCATAACGCATTCCTATAAGCTCATTCTTCTTCTCGGGTTCCTATTTGGTCATTTCTCAAAAGTCCTCTATACTTTCTTTTCTTTTCACATTAGTCCTTGAGAATTTGTAAAAATTTCTCAAATTAAAATTTTGAAATTTCTATTCCCAAATTTCCTTCACTAATTCAAAAAGAACATTTTTCATTTAATTAAATTTTTCAATAAACTTCAAATAGATTTTAAATATTCATATAAATTCTTGGGATATTACATTCTTCCCCCCTTAATAGAATTCGGTCCTCCGAATTCAAAACTCAAGATTGAAACAAATGCAGATATTTTGTCTATATCTCATTCTCTCTTTTGGAATTTTCACAATCAAGTACAAAATATAACTAATCCATTTTTTTTTTCATTTCTCAAGTTCCTTCAATATAGGAATCACCTCAACAAAAGAATATTCGAAAACTTAAATTTTATTTCTATTACATAAGCTACAGGCAACAAGCTTAACTCGAGTTACAAAACAGATAATTTTAATATGTAAACCTTAGATCAAACATCAGCTTTAGGTACAAACAAAAGAAGAATAAATTAAGGACGAAGAGGCTTTTGAGATGTAGAAGGTGCTCTAGGTCTAGAAGAGGAAGGTGCTTCAGACCTTAAGGAAGAAGCTAATCGTTGCAGCCTAGAAAGAGTTTCTGGAGGAAACGTCTGGGAAATTTGGCGAAGTGCAGAAGTTACTCCATTCATACAGTCAATACATCTCGCTTGTTGGTCACGAAAATTTTGAGTTGCAAACATTGAATGTCTATCAACTCTATTCGCCAATTCCCTAAAATGACGATTCAAGAGCTTCTCTTGTTCTACAAAGAGACGATTTATCAATCTCCCCTGGTCCCCAAAGTGGTGGTTTATCAACCTTTCCAAGTCCTCCATCTTTTGTCTCAGAAGCACAAGCTCATTATTAGAAGATGTTGTTGTGCTAACATCCTCTAGCTCTACTACATCCCTTTTTTCTTTTCTTAGCATCTGGTGACTCTTCCCTGGATCTCTTATTCTTATAGTTCTCCAAGCTAAGATTTAGATCCAGCTCTACCTTGCCAGCCTCAAAGTTTAAATTGAAAGATTTATTGCCGGCCATATTTTTTTTTTCTGAGCTATAAAGGTTGTACAAAAGGAGAGGTTTGATGCAAGAGGCTTATAGGTAATGAACTCTTAGTGTAGTGAGCGGTTTAATTGGGCATCCATTATTTATAGACGAAATTTAGGGTTACAAAAACCTTTACATCATACTCTAATAATGGCCTCTAGACCTTATCCGTCGCAATGCCAACGGTCTATAATAAGCATGCTAGAAAATAATAAATATAATCTAATGTAAAAGATTTTCTCAAAAATTTCGGCTAACTTTTGACTCTTGCTCAAATTATTCAACTAATCGCCGCTTCAATCTATGACTTCCTAACTCTGTATTTGTCTTATCCAATAATCCTAGATTAAGATATTACTTCATGAACGGGTAGCTTCATACTAACCTTATCTAGGTTTCTAATCCGTGGCTTTGCTCTAGGCTTACACAATTTCAAAAAAATACATATTAAAAATAAAAACTTCTCACATTTACACATATCAAGTGTTATCATAAAGTGAGAAATTTTTTTTTCTTTACCTTTCACTTGCCTCTACGAGCATATATGTATGTATGTATAAACATGGAGATACATCATCATTTATATATTTTCATCTATTCAAGTCCTTTTAAATTTCAGACTTCTCATTCTCTGAATGTATGTGAAATCATTACATATTATTCCTGGCCATAACAAATAGCCTTCACTCACTATGCATGAATAGCATACATATCATATGTTTTTAGATACATGTAATCACAATATTATTCAATCAATCATGTATATTATACTCAACTGAAGGCTTTCAAGAACAACACAATAAAGCAAAAAAATACATTTTAGTTCATCATAAAAGCATCCAAGGCAATCTTTAATGGCTACACTGTCAACTTCTTTGAATTTCAGAAAATGCCAATCAAGAGAAATGGAAAACCAAGTATAAATCGGCCGCAAATCCACCGAATATTGACTTTCGTGGTTTTGGCATTAATGTGACACACTGTTGGTGTGCATGCCTACCCTAGACTTCTAGCTTCCAGCTTGTAGAAATCCACAGGTTAAGCGTGTAGGATACGGTGAAGAGATATCTTCTTTGTCTCTAAGTTCTAATTTTTCTCTATAAAAATTGTCCCAGCGTTCTCAGTTACCACACCACAAAGAGTAATCATCTCTGAGCCTACAACTTCCCAGCATTCGTCTCTTCTCATACTCCTACATAAATTTCTAAATTTTCCAAATCATGGCCACAAGGAAGTACATTGATCTCACAGTGGAGGCCAAGGAAGAAGAGCTCGACTTAAACTTAAGTCTGAGAAAAGACAAGGGCAAAAGACCTTTTGAGGGGTCTCAAGAGAAGCAGAAGGAGAAGAAAATGAAGAAGAACGAGGAAGCTGAGGAGACTAGCACGGGCCATACCTCGGAGGACAAAATCGCTTGTCTAGAGCATGAGGTGAAAAATCTGAAGAAGATGGTAGAAGACCTGGAGAAGTTAACTAAACGCAATAATGCGGCAATGACTTCAAGAATAGATAGGTTCTTCTATTGGTCTACCCAATGCTTCTGCAATCAACAACAAAGAAGTGTTGATTGTATGAATGGAATTTACACTACCCTCCGAGACATTGCTCTGTCTCTTACTCCAAGAAATGGTCGAGGGGTGATGATACAATACAACCCTCCTAATCCGAGACCACCTCGCCTGTAGATTACTCATGAATGAGTAAACTTTTTTTTTTTGAAATGTAACCTTCAATTTTTTTTTAAATATCAATGGTTTCTTTTACTAGATGGTACTCTAAATAGTAATAATAATAATAAAATAAAGAAAGATAAAAGAAATTAGCCACACAAAATCAATAACGAATTCAGCTTATAAAGCCAATCACATAAAAAAAAAATTTTAGTGACCCTATAAGCTGTCACAGAGACAAACAGAAGCTCTATACAAGTCTCGTTGTCTTTCCTCTTATCATACGGGAGTAGATGAAGGAATCCCGTATAGATCAATTGAAATTGATATTATGCCCTCGAATTGTCATGAACTCTTGCTTGAGAGCCTCGACTCGCAAGCTTTCCTTAAGCTGACGCTCTGAGCCACGAACTACCATAAGAATGTCTTTCTAGACCATTCCAATCATACATCACGTTTAACAATTATGAATGTTCATACGCCAACAGTCTACCTATAACATGCTCTAATTGTTCCAATGTTACAAAACTTCTACATTATTTTTTTTTTTTGAAACACTTCTATCACATAGTACCATCAAGTCAATTCTTAACTAAACAAGTGCAACTTTGGCGAGTCGCCCCCAGAGAAGACTTATAGCTTACCCCAATATTTCTTATGTTAGGTTCCATTTTACCGTAGTATCTCCCTTAGGAGAAACTGCATAGCCCACATCGATTTTCTCAACCAAGCTTCTATCAAGGAACATATTATTTAGGCAGTTACATCGTCTTCCATAAATCACATATGTCTAGCATTTATCAAAACCAAATCTTTGATCAGCCTCTCAAGGGTTCTTTCTCATTCCTACATCAGTAATCTGCGCTATATACTTTTGCAAAAATCTTTCTTGAACTCTAGCCCATGCCTCATAATCAACTTTACCCCATCTAATACATCACTCTTAGCCCAACCCTCAAGCCATATTCTAGCAACTACTGATCCTCAGCTTCAAGAGTACACTACAAAGTTATGTTCCCAATTTCTCAAAAAAAGAAAAAAAAAGAAAAATTTAACACAAAGGTCACCTCTTCCATCGGTAAAAGGATCATGCCTCCAACAAGTTCCAAAGTTCTACACATGAAATCAATTACTTCTTATTGTAA
This sequence comes from Biancaea sappan, assembly GCA_037074585.1. Lineage (NCBI taxonomy): Eukaryota > Viridiplantae > Streptophyta > Magnoliopsida > Fabales > Fabaceae > Biancaea > Biancaea sappan. The sequence continues at coordinate 11,611,640 of CM073491.1, read as the reverse complement.
CAAAATTATCTCTAACTAACTCCATCGAAGGGTAAGTTACAAAAAGAACACCCAACTCTACAAGGTCTTTTATGGAACCTAATCCCATGGTCATGCCGCGGTTCATGACAATGGAAAAGGGCCCACAAAGAACACTTTGCTCTGTAATCTATAGGGGACCTAAAAATCACCTCTGATACCAATTTGTCACATCCCAAAATTTACATGTGAGATAAACATAAAATACCTAAGGTGTACCTCCGTGGTACCCCTTAATTTCTATGAATATTCTTAATATCCATAACTATGTGAATCATAAATGTCTCAAGAAAGATATTTTGTATACATATTCAGAAAATATTCAACATTCATATACTATACAGTACTATACAACCTCCCAAGCTTAGGTGACCTACTAGATTACAGAGCATTTCTTATTCCTTACCAAATCTATATTTATTTGTTTACCAGACAAAAGTGGAGTATATCTTTAAAGGCTATAAATTCTCCTCCTCAACCACTGTATCTGAAAAGATAATCATAGAGAGTGTGAGTTAATCAAAACTAAGTGAGTAAACAACTGTACATAAAAATATCACAAGCACAAATACCGCATTTACTAATACAATCAATCTATCATTTATTTTAAATAATTATAGTATTACATTTGTCTGGATTTGCATATGATTTCTTGGGTGATCAATCCCTCAATCACTTTGCATTATGTGCCATAAATACTTGCACCGAGTGACTTGGGAATTTAACCCTCAAACTCTTTGTGCATAGGTTTCACAGTTATACACTGAGTAGTATGGGACTCTAACCCTTTCAAACTCGTGCATAGATTTTCACAGTTATACACCGAGTAGTATGGGACTCTAACCCTTTCAAACTCGTGTATAGATTTTCACAGTTATACACCGAGTAGTATGAGACTCTAACTCTTTCAAACTTGTGTATTAGATCCCGTAGATCTTTTGCTCATCAATAAAATAGTGAGAATTTATCACAATACAATTACTATGAAATAAATTAATTTACACATACTTTTATTCCTTTTAATTTCTATCATCAATCATAGCAATCATCATATATTGTCAATTGAAAGATTGATTGTTTAACATTTCAATAATATTATAAATGAGACTTATGTTGTACTTTGTCTAATAATATCAAGTTAGTCTAGTAAGGTCATTCACTTACAAAGTGTTCCAGTTTATTCAAGGAACCATCACATCTAGTTATTTAGTTAACTAGAGAAATCAATTCACAAAGGTAATAAAATAATTTCTAATGATATTGTAATTTTCTCAACTTGAACATACACTGGTAATCTTCTCAATTTTACAAATAATGCAAATGGGATTTATATTGTGCTTTGACTAATTTAGTAAATTAATTTGCAAGGTTGCCTACTCACCTGGATTCCATGCTCTCGGCGCTCTCACCTTGCTCCTCAACCATCCCTATTGTAACCAGGTAAAAACCATTAGGGTTACAAAATAGAGAAATTTTCTATCACTACTCTCGACCTTTACTCACATCTCAAGTTATAACTCATAACCGGTAATGAATATCTAAATGAAACTTATACCATTGGAAACTAGACTCAAAGATCTTTCCAACGATATAAAGTTTGCCCAAAACGGAGTCCGGATGAAGAAGTTATGGCCGATTGAAAATAAGTTAAGGTTTCCCAGCACACCTGGCGCCTAGGCGCCAATCCTTTCTTCTTCCTCACATAACCTTGGCGTCTAGGCGCCACGATCGAGACTTTTCGCGATTTCTCTCGAATTTAGGCCAAATCTGGCCAAATCTCCACCGTTTTCCATGATTTCTTCCATGGGATCTCACCCTTAATGTCTAAAGAGCATTTAGACACCAAAAGCACCAATTTTAATCGAGAAACGAATCCGGAATCTCGATTTTACCTTAAACACTCTTAAAACTAGAAAATAGGGAAAAGCTTAAGAAATAGAAATTTCTACCTCGATTCCTTGCTTTCTCTACGTTGCTTGGCTCCTAGAGGCTCGCCCCGTAGCCCGAGATCCACCCTCCAAAGTCCGATTATGGAGTTGGAGTATAGAGAGAGAAAGTAGAGAGAAGAAAGAGAGAAAGAGAGGAGAGAAGGTGAAGAGAGAGAAAGGAAAAGAGAAAATGAGGAAAAAAAAAAAAAGAGGTGAGGCCACCTATATACTCGCCCGGGGTGAAATTATCACTTGCTCTCCAGTTGACCCTCAGTCAAGACTAGCAAAAGCAAATTCATAAAATCTCACCTCAGGTGTTTCTAAATCCTAGGTGCCCCACAAATTTTCTTATTTCACTTTAGTCCCTCTCAAAGTCTCAGACTCCACTTTAACCTCGAATCCATCATCCTTTCGGTACCGGACTCATAACGTATTCCTATAAGCTCATTCTTCTTCTCGGGTTCCTATTTGGTCATTTCTCAAAAGTCCTCTATACTTTCTTTTCTTTTCACATTAGTCCTTGAGAATTTGTAAAAATTTCTCAAATTAAAATTTTGAAATTTCTATTCCCAAATTTCTTTCACTAATTCAAAAAGAACATTTTTCATTTAATTAAATTTTTCAATAAACTTCAAATAGATTTTAAATATTCATATAAATTCTTGGGATATTACAAGATACTCGCCCAATCTCCATACCCCCTTATAGGATGGCACCAACAGAATTAAAAGAGCTAAAGACTCAGTTACAAGACTTGCTAGATAAAGGCTTTATTAGGCCAAGTTATTACCTTGGGGAGCTCCTGTTCTGTTCGTGAAAAAGAAGGACGGATCGATGAGGCTATGCATAGATTACAGGCAATTGAATAAAGTAACTATAAAAAATAAATACTCGTTGCCTCGTATTGACGACCTCTTTGATCAACTTCAAGGAGCCAAGTGTTTTTCAAAAATTGACTTGAGGTCTGGTTATCACCAACTCAAGATCAAGGAGGAGGATGTGCCTAAAACAGCCTTTCGTACCAGATACGGGCATTACGAGTTCTTGGTAATGTCATTTGGACTAACAAATGCACCAGCTGCTTTCATGGATTTAATGAATAGGATTTTTAAATCCTTTTTAGACAAATTCGTCATTGTCTTCATAGACGACATTCTGGTGTACTCAAAGACTTCAGAAGAGCACGAACAACACCTTCGTATTGTGTTGTAGACATTGAGGGATCATCAATTGTATGCCAAATTCTCTAAATGCGAGTTTTGGATTGATCGCGTGACTTTCTTGGGACATGTGATCTCCAAAGATGGCATCCAAGCAGACCCAAGTAAAGTAGAAGCGGTCAAAATGTGGCCTAGACCTACCTCTATCACGGAGATTTGCAGCTTCTTAGGATTGGCAGGATATTATCGTCGTTTCATCCAAAATTTTTCCCAGTTAGCCGCCCCTCTCACACGACTGACTAGGAAAGGAGTAAAGTACCAATGGGATGACGCTTGTGAAGAAAGCTTCCAAGAACTCAAGAAAAGGTTAATCTCCACACCTGTACTGGTCTTACCCTCAGGACCAGGAAGTTTTACAGTGTACGGTGATGCATCAAGAGTAGGGTTGGGATGTGTTCTCATGCAGCATGGCCAGGTAGTGGCATATGCATCGAGACAGCTTAAGAAACATGAACAAAACTACCCCACCCACGATCTGGAAATGGCAGCAGCAGTTTTCGCTTTAAAGATATGGCGACATTATTTATACGGAGAAACTTGCGAAATCTACACTGACCATAAAAGTCTAAAATATATTTTCAACCAAAAGGACCTAAACTTGAGGCAAAGGAGATGGGTAGAATTATTAAAAGATTATGATTGCAATATTCTTTACCACCCAGGCAAAGCGAACGTGGTGGCAGATGCTTTGAGTCGAAAATCTATGGGTAATATAGCCCATATAGCAGTGACAAGAAGACCATTAATCCAAGAACTACAAGAGCTGAGAGCAAAAGGTACTATTCTTGAGGTTACAAGGACAGGATCATTCTTAGCCCATATCAAGGCTAGATCTTTCCTTGTAGACTAGATACGGATATCCCAAAATAGAGGATCCTGAGCTTGTCCAAATTATGGAAAAGGTGAAGATTGGTGAAGTGAATAGTTTCACACTCGACGATACAAGAGTCTTACGTTTTGAACAATGGTTGTGTGTACCAGATGTTGAAACTCTTAGACAAGACATCATGGAAGAAGGCCATCGTGCTGCATATGCTGTACATCCAGGAGCCACCAAGATGTATCAGGATCTGAAACAGATCTACTGGTGGAAAGGAATGAAACAAGACATAGCAAAATTTGTGTCTCGTTGTTTAACCTGTCAACAGGTTAAGGCTGAGCATCTAAAGCCAGGAGGCTCGTTACAACAATTAGAGATTCCTGAATGGAAATGGGAACGAGTGACGATGGACTTTGTTGTTGGTCTACCTCGCTCCACATGAGGTTATGACTCAGTTTGGGTCATTGTTGACCGACTAACCAAATTAGCACACTTCATTTCAGTCAAAACCACTTATGGTGTAGTAACGTTGGCACAATTGTATATTAAGGAAATAGTGAAGCTGCATGGAGTACCTATATCTATCATTTCTGATAGAGGTCCTCAATTTACCTCTCGTTTCTGGAGAAGTTTTCAAGAGGCATTAGGTACTCGAGTGGACCTCAGTACCGCTTTTCACCCACAGACAGATGGACAGTCAGAGCGGACGATTCAGACACTAGAGGATATGTTACGAGCTTGTATCCTAGATTTTAGTGGAAGCTGAGAAAAGCATTTGTATCTTGTAGAGTTTGCATATAACAACAGCTACCAGGCCACTATTAGGATGGCACCCTATGAGGCCTTGTATGGGAGACGTTGCAGATCTCCGATCGGTTGGTTCGAGATAGGTGAAGTGAAAGCATTAAGACCTGACTTGGCCCAAGATGTCCTAACCAAGGTAAAGACAATACAAGATAGGATGCGAGCAGCTCAAAGTAGACAAAAGAAATACGCTGATCACAGACGACGCGATTTGGAGTTCTCAGTCGGCGATATGGTATTCCTAAAGGTCTCTCCAATGAAAGGTGTGTTGAGATTTGGAAGGAAAGGAAAGTTGAGTCCTAGGTATATCGGGCCTTATGAGATTTTAGAATGAGTGGGAAAAGTGGCTTATCGGTTTGCCCTACCTATGGAACTGGAAGGGATTCACCCTGTTTTTCACGTATCCATGTTGAGGAAGTACCTTCCTGACCCTTCTCACAATGATTCTATCCTAGTAGATGAAAACTTGTCATACGAGGAGATACCGGTGGCTATCCTCGATAGTTAAGTAAAGAAACTCTGATCTAAGGAGATTCCATCCGTCAAGGTTTTGTGGAGGAATCAAACTCACGAAGAAGCCACATGAGAAGCCGAGGCCGACATGCGTTCTAGATATCCGTATCTTTTTACGACTTGAGGTAATTTAAATTCGGAGGACCGAATTTCTTAAAGGGGGTGATAATGTAATACCCATGAAAAATAAAATATAAATGCGTATTTACAAACTACTATTACTATTTCAGTATATGGTATTATTCACCCGTATAATACTATTTACGTATATGGTAGTGTTCATTTATACAATCAAAATGACAAGTACTAGAAGTGGTTTGATCATAAGAGAAAATTAGAAAGAAATTTGTAGGAGAAAATGACATTTTATATGAGAGAATTCCCTGAGGGACTAAATTAAAAGGAAACTAAATTAGCAAATTGATTATACTAGTAGGTGAGACTAGTAGATGAGACTAGTAAGTGAAATTGGTAGATGAGACTAATAAGTAAAATTAGTAGATGAGATTAGTAAGTGAAATTGATAGGTGAGACGTAGTAGATGGAATAGTACCCTTAAATTTTCCTATAAATAGATCCTTCCATTTCACTTTCAAAATCACACCTTCAACTTCTCTTCTTCTCTCCTTAAGATTTCTTGGTCCGACGCTAGACCTCTGAGATTTTGGGCCTTTCCTTTTTGCTTAAGTAAGGATACTATGCCCTTTCTATGTCTTTCAAATTCTAGAAGTTATTTTCTTAAGTATGCTCTGTGGTTGCGGTTTTAGCCGATCTTCCATATTAGAAAAATTGTCCTTAGCTGTTTATATATTATTTTGATTCTCTGATTACCGAAATAGAATGTAAACTGTGAAGAATACATGTCTAGGAAAGTTTTGGCTAAGGAAAGACCTGGTTTTTAAGTGTGTCCAGTGTGACCCTCCACTCTTTCCTGGGAACTTACCTGGTGTACTCTTTTACAGATTGTATTCTCTATTTCTGGTATGAATAGTACCCGTATGTATGAATAGTAACTGTATGAATAGTAACTATACGTATGAACAGTATCTGTACGAAAACAATCTTAACATATTTTCTCTAATCTTTCATGAAAATCTCCGTAGCAGAACACTGGAATTCACCTGTGTACTCTTGTCCGTAACGACTTAAAGAAGTGATACTCGTACGGAATCCAGGTGAGTGGAACGACCCCGTTTTAATAGAGTTTTAGCATTACTGGTGATAAAAAGTATGTCGTAGGACACTCCCAAGATTCATAGGGCGAAATTGGATTCAGAATGACGAATCTAATGAGATAATTAATCTATAAGTATGGATAAAATGAAATAAGTATCTTATGATGATGTGAAGTTTGAATGTTTTCAAAAACGGATTAATTGTTATCTTGATTTGTGGTTTATAAATCTATAATATAGTTATATACTATACCTGTTATATGGATGAATATTATATTGTGCTTCTGATTATGATATGAAATGTTGTACTATTGATTGTGATTGAGCGGGACAGTACCCCCTCTCACGGCAAGGCGGAAAACCTGGTTAAAAGGGTGTCTTGACCAATGAGTGTGGAGACAACGATTCCCTCAGTAGGGATATAGCCCGGATTAGTGATAAATCCGTGAGGCGCCCTAGCTAAGAGGATGAGGTTGTGCATCATGGCGGAAATATACAGAATTGGTGAGCTGGCCTGTGTGCGCTCTCCGGGATATATTGCCATTGATGAGCACTAGTAACGTTTGTTGAATTGGATGAATTTTTGTCTTCTTGTAGGTAATTTCTAACTATGTCTATTGGTTGAGTTTGAGCCTTCGGATATGCTTGCATGACTGGTGATGTATTTGAATTTTATTAACTCGAGGCCGATTTGCTTACTGAGTTTAAAAGCTCACACTCTCTGTACAAATTTTTTTGTTCAGATCAAGTTGCCACCGAAGAACATCCGCTAGAGGAGTAGATCACCTTGGACCTTTCCGCTGTCGGGTAGGCCCTTCTTTTGTTATAGAATATGTTGCTCTGTAACCGTCTAGGACATCTAGGTCAGGGGTTTGGTATTTGGTTTGTATTTCAGTATGATAATGTATTTTGTATTGAGGATCTATTATTTAAGAAAATTTGATGTATTTTCTTTGTATTTATTAAGGAATGGTATTTTGAAAATATAGAGATAATGACTAATAATTTTACTTGTGTGAAGAATTTATCGAAAGGCTTACAGTGATGGGATATTCATCATTGTGCCGGTCATGTGCCTAGAAAACGGGTCGTGACAATTAGCTTACTAATACATGTTAGTATATAAAGATTCTTCCTCTCCTTATTCTAAGCAATGTGGGACTTGTTTTTCTCTTTTGAAATATAAAGTCTCTGTAAGGCTATTTAAACAACACTATAAGGCCTCTAAATGTCTATGATTTAAATGAAATGGTCAATGATTTCTTTCTACCTAATGGTGAATGGAACATGGATAAAATTCGTCTGTACATACAAGAAGACATTTGCAATGGTATATTTAGAATTCGCAGAAATAGAAATGGGAACTTGGAGGACATTGTGGTTTGGAACCATCCTCAAGAAGTTGATTATTTTGTCAAGTCTTCATATAGAGCCATTTCCAAGGAGAATCAGATAAATATGGAGAGACTCTGAGAGTTAATATGGAAATGGCTTGGCAACCAACGAAATAAGACATTTTTATGGCTTTGCACACACAATAAATTACTCACGAATCTGCAGAGAAGTAAGAGAAAACTTACCTCAGATTCCTTTTGCCCAATTTGTAAAACTGAGGAGGAATCGGTGATCCACGCTCTTAGAGACTACCATGCATGTAAAGACATGTAGAAGATGCGTATTAAACCCATGCATAGGCCTAGATTTTTTTAATGGAAATACAATTGAATGGGTGATGTTTAATAGCATGAAGGAATTTGGAAAATTGGATACCATAAACTGGAAGGTGATCTTCGGAGAGGTAGTGCGGAGAATCTGGCTTAGACGGAATGCCTTCATCTTTAGAGACAAAGAGTGTGATACTGTGGATTTATATGGGAGCATTCTTTCAAAAACTAGAGAGTTTGAGGACTCTATGGGGCTGCTAAGTTTCTCGAAGTCAACTAGCAGAGAAGTCATTGTGAGGTGGTTGCCACCGGTGAATGGGTGGGTTAAATGCAACGTGGACTAAGCGAGAAGGGAGAATGGGGTAGTGGCTGGATGCAGTGGTGTGTTTTGCGATTCAACGAGGAAACGACTATTGGGATTCACCATGGACCTCGACGTTCTGGACAGCGTGTCGTTGAAGATTTGGGGCATTATCGTCAGCCTAAAGCTTGCATGGGACATTGACTATCACCATTTATGGCTGCTCTCAAACTTTAAGCAGGTGGTCGTTGGTCTGGCAGATGAGAGCTTTTGAGTAGAGATTGGGAAGTCGACCTCCAATGGTGTCTCAAAAAAGAGAACACGATGGCCAATAGGCTAGCGACGACAGCTTTGGAGTCTTCAACGGATCTAGCGACTTCGATGGGTTTGAGATTGAAGCCCATTTTGGCTAAGGATGTGGGCCCAAGTACTCAAAGAAGATGGTTATTTCCTATGGTTTAGGCTTTAGGCCACTTGTCTGCAACCCAAAAAAAAAAGTCTTATTTTGTTATCTTCTTATTTGTCAATTAAAAAATAAAAATTAAAAATTATAGAAAATAGTAGAAATTCATAATCAGATGCCCATCATTCATTCATTCATTCTTCTTCTTTTTTTTTTTTTTGGTTTTTTACTTTTAATCTCAAAACTTTCTCACCATCATGAAGCTTGATGATGATTGGGTATGTTTGGCATGCACTTTGAAAAAAAAAAAAGAAAGAGAAAAGGAATATGAATGAAAATATAGTATTTTACTAAAATATTTTTTATTTTTGAAAATAAATTTAATATTTTTGAAGAGAGTAATTTAGACAATTTTTTACTTTTTTTTTAATTTTATTCATTCCCTGACTCCCTCATATCCTAGCAAACACTCCCTTAATCATTGCCATGATGCTATTTTGCTTGTAAATAGGTTTTTACAACTTTTTTTTTATAATTATAATATTATTTAATCAATATTTTATTATCTTGGTGTAATAAGTTTTTTATTAACACTTTTTCTATTTCCTCTAATTTTTAAAATAATTTCCTTGGCTAACGTGTAAGGGTTCTCATAAATTGAATTCTCAGAAATCTGAAACAAAAATGACTCTTTTTTTTTTGTGAGAATTAGAGATAGAGACAAAAGGCCAGTGTTGAAGCAAGAACAATGAATGGGGAAAGCACTACCTATTCCCATCCTACCTTTAAATAAAAGCTATGAAGGAAGATACATTTGCCAAAGTTGCAAAACGTATATTTTTCAAACTACTATAATGAAGATTTAAGATCGTTGTCTGTTCTTTTCATTCTACTAAAGTAACTTGTTCTTGGAGCATATTAATTTTCTTTGAAAGGGAACAGAGGATTCAATATAGTGTTGGGGCTAAGAAGCAAACGGAGGGGTAGCCCAATTTGCATATCACTTTTCAAAATGAGTTGTATTCGCCGCCAAATCTCCCACGAAGCCTCTCTTCCCGTCTAGGGTTTTTGCTTTTTCCGTTCCGATTCAATCTTTCCTCATCTTCCCCATTTGCCCTATCTTCCCGCTCAAATTTACGATTCCAGCCACTCCGCTGATCTCTCCCTCTTGCATCAGCTTTAGTGCTCTCGAGCTGCTGCTATCTCTTACCAATGGCAGCTATTGCGGTGCCCCAGCAACGAGCTTCGAAAACCGAGTCCTATGTCGATAACAAGCGCAAGGAGGATATCCGCCACGCCAACATTGTCGCTGCTCGAGCCGTGGCCAACGCCGTCCGAACCAGTCTGGGCCCCAAGGGTATGGACAAGATGATCTCTACTGCTTCTGGCGAGGTCATCATCACCAATGATGGTGCCACCATTCTCAACAAGATGGAGGTCCTTCAACCCGCTGCTAAAATGCTGGTTGAGCTCTCTAAGTCTCAGGATGCCGCTGCCGGTGACGGCACTACTACCGTGGTTGTAATCGCCGGTGCCTTGCTTGAACAATCCCTTTCACTGTTGTCGCATGGGATTCATCCAACCGTGGTTTCGGATTCGCTGCACAAGGCCTCAAGTAAAGCAATTGATGTACTTACTGCTATGGCTGTACCTGTTGAGCTTTCCGACCGCGAATCTTTAATCAAATCTGCTAGCACTTCGCTTAACAGCAAAGTGGTTAGTCAGTACTCGACGCTATTGGCACCGCTTGCTGTTGCCGCTGTGTTATCGGTTGTTGATCCAGCGAAGCCTGACATGGTTGATCTTCGTGACGTCAAGATTGTGAAGAAGCTTGGTGGGACGGTAGATGACACAGAGCTTGTGAAGGGATTGGTGTTTGATAAGAAGGCTAGTCACGCTGCTGGTGGACCTACACGCATGGAAAATGCAAAGATTGCTGTGATTCAATTCCAGATTTCTCCTCCTAAGACGGATATAGAGCAGAGCATCGTGGTCAGTGATTACTCCCAGATGGATAGAATATTGAAAGAAGAAAGGAATTATATTCTGAGCATGATTAAGAAGATAAAGGCAACGGGCTGTAATGTGTTATTGATTCAGAAGAGCATTCTGAGAGACGCTGTGACTGACTTGTCTTTGCATTACCTTGCAAAAGCAAAAATCATGGTAATTAAGGACGTGGAGCGAGATGAGATTGAATTCATCACAAAATCTCTGAATTGCTTGCCAATTGCAAATATTGAGCATTTCCGTGCTGAGAAGTTGTGCCATGCGGATCTTGTCGAGGAGGTTTCTCTTGGGGATGGGAAGATTGTGAAAATTACTGGTATTAAGGATATGGGAAGGACCACAACTGTACTTGTCCGAGGATCAAACCAGCTGGTGATAGATGAAGCAGATCGGAGTTTGCATGATGCTTTGTGTGTTGTTAGATGTTTAGTCAACAAGAAGTTTTTGATAGCAGGCGGTGGTGCTCCAGAGATTGAGCTGTCAAGGCAACTGGGTGCCTGGGCGAAAGTGTTACATGGGATGGAAGGTTATTGTATTCGAGCATTTGCTGAGGCATTGGAAGTCATCCCTTATACTCTAGCTGAAAATGCAGGTTTGAACTCCATTGCCATTGTTACTGAGCTGAGAAATCGTCATGCACAGGGTGAGATAAATGCAGGAATCAATGTGAGGAAGGGGCAGATTACGAACATCTTGGAAGAGAATGTGGTGCAGCCACTACTCGTTAGCACAAGCGCTATCACCTTAGCAACAGAGTGCGTGCGGATGATTTTGAAGATTGATGATATAGTAACTGTGAGGTAGTGTCATTTGAACAGTGACAGAAGTTTGAAGAAAAATTGACTCATCATTTTATGTGAGTGTTTACGGTCCTCAAGATATGTCAAAGTAATTTTTACTTTCTCTGGCTGTTGATATATTTGAAATTTGAATGTCCTTTTTATGTTTCCCGAAGTCACAAGTCCCCCTTCGTAATGTGCATTGGGAGTTTATCAATTGTTTGATCTTTTTCTGAGAGCCATGACTATGTAGTTTTCGTGTATTTGTCTTCTCTTAACTGGAGGTGGAACTTCAAGTTGACTTGGTGCTTAATGAATTAAATCCTCCATGACCTATAGGGAATGCATGTGCTGTGTTTTGAATAATTAGCTGTTTTCTTCTGCTTAAAAAATATGAAGCTAATCCTGGTCAGCATGCGATATGCACATACACTTGAGCTCTTTACTGGAAATGTCAGAAATTTTGTGTGATATAAGGGACACCATTTCCATTGGTTGCGGAGTTAACGAGTAGATGGCCGGACGCTCATGTGAATATTGGATAGGAAAGAACCACGAAGGCTTTCATTTTTCACCTACTATTCCCTTTTTTTAGGGACCGCGTTAAGGAGGGTCCTTAGCGCCCATAGCCATCCAAGGGCTATGGGCGCGCCACACAGCCAAGGACCCTCCTTGGCAAGGAGGGGAACACGGCGCCTTTTTTTAGGCCATGTCTTTCCTTTTTCCTTACTGCTTTGGACTCAAGTTTCATTTTGTTCGCCGTGCTGGTAAATGTTTTAGTTAAAATGCTGACTTGTAGGCCTACTGTTAATAAGTTCCCTAACAAGTCCTTGGGCAGTCTAGCAAACTATAGAACTGGTTTATAACTGCTTTTTGTAGTTTTTAATTATCTCTCTGCTCAAAAGATAAGAGAATTTTAGTGTCGTTAATTTTCAATTGATCATTGATAAAGTTATTGAGAAAAAAATGGTTAAAAACTGTTTAAGGTGGTTTGGGCATGTTTAAAAAAGACCGTTGGAAGCGCCAATAAAGAGAGTTGAGCAGATGGTTTTGAGTCATGTGAAAAAAGGTCGAGAAAAACCAAGAAGGACACTTAGAGAAGTTATTGAATGGGATCTTCTGATAAATGAGATACCTAAAAAGTTAGTCATTGATAGAATTCAATGACGTCAGGTGATCCATGTAGCCAACCCCACTTAGTAAGATAAGTCTTTGTTGTTGTTGTTGTTGTAATGTTCAATTGATCATATCAATATTACTGCCGATCATGTACGCGAACTCATTAAAATATTATTATTCAAGCAACAAATATATTTTTTTCTTTTTTCAGAAAACTTAAGTTCTCATATACATAGCAGTGAAACTTGGCACGTGGTATCTTGCTTCAATGACTCCAAGGCCAACCGACCAAGTTTGACCTTGTAATTAACATGACTCTTTAATGGTTTCTTCAATGCATGAGCAGGCCTTATTCCTTAAGCCAGCTTAGCTTGAGCACTTGACCCTAATGTCTACCCAAAATATATTAATAGAAAAATCACTTTGGTTTACAAGTTGAGATGCTGCTAGCAGCAGCTGTTGTGCGGATCCTCTACCAGAATTCAACAGTACTATCTGTCAACAGATAGAAATGTCATGGTATGTCTTTTGGAGCTGCGTCGCCTTCACCATTAAGCAACGGCTTTGTTATTGATGACTCTTCTGAGTTAGTCACTCTCTTCTGGTTGGTTTTCCCCCATAGCACAAAGTAGAGACCAAGCACTATAAGAATTGCACCCATTACCCTGCATTTAAATTGGATCCATCAGTCTGAATATTGGTTATTAGAAGGGGAGAAAAAGAAAAGGAAACTTGTGAATGGCTATTTTCTGCATACCCTCCAGAGTATAACTGATCACCAAAAATTAAGGCCGCCATAACAGCAACTAAAAAGGTTTGCAAGGGCTGGAAAACTGAAACAAACACAGGGTCACTCTTTTGAATACACCATGTTTGGACATATATCACAATGCCAGAGGCAACAACTCCCTGAAAAGATCATACATCAATGAATCAATTTAACTTCATTGCAAGCTATTGAAGAATTTATGAGTATGATGGGAGAATTGAAGTGATGAATATTACAGCATAGAGGATAGCGAAAAGCTCCTCGGTCGATTGTATGTTCCAAAGCTCCAAATCAGTTTCTACAAAGGCTGCTATGATCAAGAATTGTATCAGTCCAAAGAAGAAAGTAAATGATGTCAGTGTTAATTTTGCTGGATACTTTTTCACCACAGGAGCCTGCACAAAATTGTTGATTTACAACTTAGCTTACAGAAAATGATAACTGAATGAGTCAACTGTAAATATTACTGACACTATCAGTGTGCTTTTATATATGAATATGCCCAGACCTGAAAAACCATCCATGCAGCCCAGGATAAACAATTTCCAAGCAAGTATATACAACCCCATGTCCAGTTTTGTATATTTCTTGAAGAGTGGTCTACTTCTAAGGTGTCTCCTTGTATATGGTGCATCTGCAGGTGCAGAAGAGGAGGGCCTTTGTAAAGAGTAATTATAGTGGCACCCCCAACACAGGCAATTGTTCCTAGAACCTTCGCCATTCCGTCTCTCCTTGCTATGTTGAGTTCCTCAAGCCTGGCAAAGAATCGAGACTTTAACATCTTAAAGAGATTTAAACACAAAATGATAAACATTGGCACTAGGAGATTTCAATACCCCAGAGCTGATGCCATTACAAAAGTGATAGCAGGAACCGAGTTTTGCATTGCAGAAGCAAAAGTTGGAGAAGCATAATATAATCCCAACAGGTAAAACCCTTGGTTTGCAGTGATCCTGCAACAACAAATGAAAAAGGCAGGCAATTGAAAACACTGAAAACTAAAGGAAGCAAATGAGAGTGGAGAACTGCAGCTTCTGTACTTGCTTACCCCAGTAACGCCAAAAGGAAGAACTGAACCAGTAAAGAGAAGGTAAGGGGTGGTCTTTTACTCCTGATTATAGAGAAATAACCGGTGTTCCATGTTAAAATCCATGTAGTATGGATACGTAAAAAAGCTGAAACATATCATTAGAAAGAATGTTGACAAAAATTGTGAACACAAGCTTCATGTGGAAACGCACTTTTCTAAGAAATAAGCAAGTGGACTCAACAAAAGCAGGGCTATTAAGTTTCTGTAAACAGGGTAAACAACTTTGCTGACACCAATGTTGAGTGCAAGTCTTGAGACGATGTGAAATCCTGCAAAGCAAAATTGCAGAGCAATTAATGCCACAAGAAGCTTCACTTTCTCTGTCACAACAATGCCCATACTTGTTATCTTCTTGCAGTAGCTGAGACTTGTTAGTGATGGACATTAACAAAGAATAGGTGCTTATATAGATAGGACGCTCTTGAAGGATTACTCAAATTGACCCTTTTTTTTTTTAAAAAAATGAATATTAGTAGTTAACTATATCATTTATAGCCTGACATTGTAGTTATAAAGACATAATATACTTTATCAAGATCCAAAAAATGGGCAGGGTCACTGGTAGATCGTGGTCGAATTTACTTTAAAAATAATAAACAAACAAAACATATAATTAAAAATAATATATATAATTAAAGATTATAAATATAAATTTATAAATTTAATTAAAAATAATATTTAATATCAAATTATATAAAATAATATTTATAATCCAAAGTACATAACAAAAATTAACTAACTAATAAGGTAATATTATCAATTAATATAATATTCATTCATATTAAATCTTTTAAATGTTAATATATTGACATCTCTATTAAAATTGATTGGTTAGTAATACTAATTTCTTCATCATCTAATTATAAAATAAGCAAAGTTTCAAAAAGTAATAAAAAAATTTGTAGAATCAGTCAAACCAATTAACCAGCCAGTTTTTTTTTTTAATCGATTTTACTAATTCTTGGCTAGTTCGTTTAGATCATGACTGAGTTTTTTTTCTTTTTCTCTTACCGGTTATGAAGGAGACAGTTCTCTGAATCTTGACATATATGCTAAGTTATCTTTAAGCTCAATATTGTCTCAATGATATACATTTGATATCATTTTCTTGTTGACTTTAAATTAAATATTCTGGGGGGACAATATCAAGGTGGATCATGTTATAGCCTGGTGGTTAGAGAGTGGCCAATCTCTATCATTTGTTTGATCATGTTCATACCATCCCCCTTTCTTACTCCATGTCTAGTGAGACCACTGTCCCATTTCTCCGTTAATTGTTTATTGACAAAAACTTTGAAGCCACACAATGAAAATGATAATAATGATGTCAATATTCTGCTTCTTAAAATTTGAATGATCATGATTCTTCTGAACACACTTCTACAAGTGGAGGGGGAAGAACATGAATGTGAATGAAAAAATAGCATGTGTTAGGGTCTATCATTTAGGCATTCTTCAGTGGCGTTCAAGAGTGTTAGCATGACATAAGAATTAACAAGTTACTAACTGCCTCTTTGTTATGATTTTCAGGTATGCAATTGCAAATGAAAATTGGCTTATGGTTCGACTGCCTACTTTATTAAGAGTTGAATCCAAAAAACTTCCCCTCAGAGAAGAGAATATATGAAGTTTATTTTTAGAGACAAAATAAGATCTAGTATGAAGTTTGTTCCCCTTCATGAATTGAAACTGTATCGCTAGTTCTTGTTTCGTATAATCTCCGTTTATTTTTATAGACAATATCTTAGACAGTGTATCAACTAGATCACAAGAGAAAAACTTATTGATTTGATGTGCTTATTCATGAACCTTCCATAGATTATTCATGCAGGCCTCAACAAGTATTAAAATTACAGAAGTGTGAGAATATTCCTGATTGTCTGTTGTGTCAGAGAGCAGAGGAAACAAGAACTGTTTACTTGGATTATTATATCAGAAATCAACATGGGGAAGGATTTAGAAATTTTGATTAGTGGGAGTAAGAAATAGTTTAATTATTTTTACTAAAAAAATATATTATAAATACACATAAATAATAAAAAATGATATAAAATATACAAGATATAACGTGGTTTCAGTTTTAATGTGAAACTTACATTTACGGGTGAGAAATAAGAAGTAATTTACTAAGCAAAAGATAAGATATTACAAAAGTAATTTTCGGTCTCATCAAATCCTCAATTACATCATTCGTTCTTGCCCATTCTCTTACTTTCTTGAAGAAATATTGAAACGTTGGGTATTAAAAAAGTTAAAGGGGTGGTAAAAGTTAAAGCGGTAGTATCGTGGTAGAGTACAACTAATTTTTAAATTTAATTTTAAAAAAATTATTGAGTATGATACTCTTAATAAGATGAATAGTCATATTTATCATGTGAAAATCACATTTAAACTTTTGTGAGGACAAAAAAAATTATCACATATATTAATTAAAAAAAAAATTCATGAGGGCCAATTGCCCCCACTCTGTACATTCGTCCCTTGGGGTTTGTCATAAAGCGTATATATGATATGCTTTCACCAAACCCATATCTACGTAGCCTCGTAAAGTCATTTTATGCCATGTTTGTTGGCTAACAAGATGCTCAGTATAACTATAAAACTTCATTTCTTCTACATCTCTCCACGACTGTCTTAAGTTGGAAAAAGAGAATTCCTTAGGCCAAGTTTAGTATGTATTAAGACTTGTGAGAGATAGAGAATATTGAGAATAAAAATGAGAATTTTAAAATTATATTTGGTATGATATAAGAAAAAATAAGAAGAATTAGATTTATTTTATTTGGTATATAATTTAAAATAAAATAAAAAATAATTTGATATGAATTTAATAAATTGTCCCTTACTGCATTAAATATAAGATAGAAAAAAATAGAAGTAGAAGACACTTCTCTCTCTTTCTCTCTCTCCCCCTCTCCTCTTCCACTTCCTCCTCCTTCGTCTTCTTCTCTCTCTCCTCTGTAATCATCTCCTTTCATCTTCTCTTGTACATATGAAATCGTTCATTATCTGTCACTGCCATCATTCTCTTCTACACATCGGCAGCCACTACCATCATTCATCATTTGTCATAGAGAGGCTAAATTGAAATTTCTAGTAGTTATAGAAGAGCAAATATGACATTTCACATCTAAACCAATAGAATTGTATTTTATTCCTTTCAAATCTTAGTGGAATCCAACTATACAAAATGCAAGTGAAAGAGATTCTCATTCCATTTCTAATATGAGTACTAAAAATGCTTATACAATGTAATAGAAATAGAATTCCTCTCATTTAATGATTACCAAATGGGCCCTTAGGTTATAACTTCTGTTGTACTCTAAATTAGCATCCAATCCAAATCAATAATCTTTTCCATGCCATGAATCAAATCATTCAACACTACCAAAGTACCAATATTGACTAGTCTTAGTAGTAACAAATGTTTGAATTCTAAGAACAATTATGGTTCAATTCTTGAAAATAAAATACTAATTTGAAAAGAATTTTGTCATTTAGGATGAGTAAATTTAAAAATAATTAATATTTTATATTATTATATGAGAGGATATCTCTGGTGAAAAAGAAACCCATGATTTGGAAAATTCAATCACATGTTGACATTTAATTAATACGCCTTAAAATTTGTCCCCACAAATAATAATCATTTTTTATAAAAGATGAAAAATTAATGTTTTAAAAATAGAAACAATCATCAAGTGAATGGAGGTAATTGTTGAATCTTCATTAATCAAATTGAAAATTGCTGGTAATTATATATATACACAACAACACTCAGGCTTGATATAAAATAGTCTGGACACCTAATTTACCTAATCTAATTAATATATGAATATGTAAAAAAATAAAAATAGTTACAAAGTGACAAATGAGTACATTCACACATAAAAATAGCAAGTTAAGATTTATAAAATGTATAAAAAAATTAAAAAAATGTATGAGAAAATCATAAAAAAAGAAAAGTAAAATAAAATTCTATAACCAATCTAACTATTGTCTTACTGTTTAAGGTTTTACTATTTTTGATGAATTTTTATTCTGGCCAATTCAACAAGCTAAATCAAATAAACAATTAATTTAATGATTTTTTGATCGTAACAGCCAACCAAGTCTCTCTCTCTCTCTTAATGTATGATTAAAGTATTATAAGAATAGTGGTCATAGACTCAATAGTTCACAATTAGTTCTGCTTTTTTCTCTCTTCCCCTTTTGTCAATAGCAAAACATTGCCTAATGTACAAGCTCTTTCTTTTGGTGGATATATAAAAAATGATTGAAAGGATTTTTTTTTTGGGCCAGATGAAGCATAATATTGTCTTTTAATTTAGTTATACATATATAAAATTATTATCAATTAGATCATTAAGTCAATTTACTATTAATAAAATTAAATGTTAATTTATATTCATGTTATTATATAATAATAATAGAATAGTAACTTATAAATAAATATACTATATAATAACAAATATGGTAATCTTATTAATAGTAGATGGATGAAATCATATTATTAATAATAATTCTATTTGTGACGAATTAAATTAAAAATATTAATGAAAAAAATAAATTAAAAAAATAATTTCACAAAGGAATAAATTTACTAATAAACTAATATTTTAATCTATGAAATATTGATATTTATATACAAAATAGTCCACGACCCGGTACTTTCTTTTTGGTGAAGAAGTTGCAAACGGTGAGATATGGGCATCAAGAACTTGGGTGACATGATTGTTTAACTAATATCAAGTAGTCCTTTGAAAAGTTGAAATATTTTTGTCTAGAAATTACGTTGTTAATCCAATATGGCTCTTTTTCTGTGTCTGCTTTTTCATGCGTTTCTCTTCATTCTCAATTGCTAAAAAAACTCTCACTACTTCAAATCTAGCGATGCATTGCTCCTTCTCAGCTTCAAGGACTCTGTCTCTTTCAAATCTTCAAGCCTCCTCTCCAGATGGAGTAATGACTCTTCTGGTAGTCACTATTGGCAGCACTACGTCACTTGCGATCAGACGCTCTTCGACAAAAATTATTGCTATATGAACTTGATTGAACTTTTCAACAACGAGCTCATTCATTCCATTAGAGACATGTCTTAAGTTTCGAGCAATGTCCATGCCCCACAATATATTACCCTACATGATCTCGAAGAGTAGGGAAGCTTTGCCTATTAGATGTTCTTGAGCTTTAAGGGAACAATTTTTTAGGAAGGGTCCCCAACCAGATAAGCCATCTTCCATCACTTTGCTTTCTTAACCTCTACGATAATGGTTTCACTAACTCAAAACCCAGTAAATTAATTGGCACAAAATTATGTTATTAGGATGATACTAGAAAGTTTGGGGATGCCCAAAAATTTAACTTTCTTGGACTTAAGTTCCAAAAATTTAGTGGGATATAGTTCCATTATGGTTTACTTCAATGTCAAGAGAAATAATCTATTCAGCACATATGTTTCTTGGTCAAGTTGTGGAATATTTTATATATACGTTTAATCTTTCAAGGGTCTTTAATTTTTCATTTAAAACATTAAGGGGCTAATTTGTCTAGAAGTTATCATCTTATATACTCAATAATGTTACATCATGGTTTAACGGGACACATAAGCAAATAGCGTGCCATGTCAGTTGAGAAAATGAAGCACATAAATGGATGACTAACAAGTATATAATAGTTTGAATTTTTAGGGATTAACAAGTATAATGCGAATTTTTCAGAGATTAAACAGAGAGTGAGAAAAATTTTTAAGAACCAAAAGTTAGTTTAGTCTAAATTAAAATCTATTTTTTTTTGCCGAGAAATATCTAATATTATTATTTCTCACAAGTATCATTTATTAGAGATGATATTATTAAAGATAAATGTGAGCACTATTTTGAGTGAAAATTTAAAATTTGTCGTACATTGTGAGAGATGGTATCTTCTGTTAACCACCAAGCTAAGAAATATCTAGAGTGTGTTTGGTATCCCTTAATTCTCTCGAAGGAAGACGTAATTCCATCAAGCTTCACCCTTTCCTGCGTTTGGTTGGCCATTGGTTGGCCAAGAAACGGATTCCATTGAAAGGCATTGGCGTTTTCCATTTTTTCCATACGATATTTTCCTTCGACGTGAGGATGGAAAAGCACCTGATGGAATGGAAAGAAAAATTGTTGTCTGATTTGCCCCTCCTTCACATTCAATCATCGTCATTCAAAGAGACAGGGAGAGATGAGACAGAGGGAGACGAAAGAGACAAAGAAATTAAGAAAGTAGTGTCATACCCATTTCCATAGCCAAGCAAATGTAAATGAGAGACATACTCATAAAGAAGGAATTTTGATAGTTGTAAGTGACATACCCATACCTGTCGTTGTTTGGTAAGAAAAATAAAGGGAAAATGACAGAGAGACATCAATGTGTTTCTCTTCTTCTTCTGTGCATCTGTGTGTTTCTCTCTAGAACAGCAGAGAGACGGTGACGTGCTCCCTCTTCCACCATGAGCTACTGCCAACTACCACTTGACATGCAAAGGAGGGAGAAGATGGAGTAGATACAGAGGACAGTGGCTCTAAGCAGATGGAGGAAAAAGTTTTAGAACGCAAGGGAGAAGGAGAAACGACGAAATCCACATTGTACAGGAGAGTAGACAATGCTTGCTTGAAGCGTAGACATAAAAGCTTGCTCTCATTGTTCACCATCGTCTCCATTATTCTTCATCCGTCAAATGCTAGGAAATTGTAGGAGACGAAGAAATTGCAGACGAACAGAAAGTAGAAGACAAAGAAATTGACGGAAAAAAAGGATTTGCGGCAACAGTAGGGAGACGAAGAGGCATGATGAAGATGGAGGGAAGCTTTTAAAGAGAGTAAAGACGAAGAATGAAGCGATGCTTGACTTATCTCATCTATTTGCTTTTCACATGCTCATTTTCTTTAAGGGTGTAAAATCATCTATAATATTTTCTTTTTTAATTTTTTAATTTTTTTATTATCAGCACCAAACACAATTTTCAACAATCTTTCCTATATATAAGATCCAATTGAAAATTTAGAGAAAGAGAGAGAGATAGAGAGAGAAAAAAAAATCTAATGGATAGAGAATAAAGGATGGTAAGAAGTTACAACCCGTTTGGTTGGCCAATGGAATGAGAAAAGGAAAGGTGGGATTCCCAACTGTAGTGACGAGTTGCGTTTGGTTGGCAAGTTGCAATGGAAAGGTTCCATTCCATCTGGACACTGTTCTCCCATTTTATGTGTACGACATTTCCTCTGCTTATGGAATGGAAAACACAAAGTTGGAGTGGAAAGCTCTTGGAAAAGACTGGACTGTCCTTCACAACATGATGCAATTTCAACGCCCTAAAGGATCTCCTCTCTCGACTCTCATCGCCTTGACCCTTAGAGCCTCACGAACTCTCACCTTAGCTGCATGCTTGCTTCTGGTATGCCATTGTCGTCGTCTTCTCATTAGCCGTCCCCCTCAGCTACATCTACCTATTGCCATTGCCATTGTCAAGGTGAGAGAAGCTTCGTCTTCTTTGTGCCTACGTCTGAACCCACTTAGAATCAGAGGTGAGAGAAGCTCCTGAAGGAATTTATAAACAATTCCTATATACAAGTATTGTATTGCAGATAGTTTTATAGCATATATGAATAATAACAAAAATATGCATACCTGGGGAAACAACGAAACTCTTGATAGTAATTGATGATCAGGTATAAATAAAATTGAAGAAAAAAAAACAAAATAACTAAGGAGAGTAAAACTGCTCTCTTAGCCTAATATGTTTTTCAGAAGGTGTTACTTCAATAGGACTGCTACACCACATATGTAGGCAGAGAGTAGAGAATATTCCTTGTGAAACCCTAATGGGCTGACATTTCCATCATTAGTCAGCCCACACAAGGCTCAGTTTGAATTCAATAAGGATTGTTTAATTTATTAAAGAATTTCTAATTAATTTATTATTAAAACTGGACAATACATATAAATAAATAAATATATGTATAGATAAATATGATTTATGGTAGTCCATATGAAAAATATAACAATCTTCCACTTGGACAATATAAATCATTAATTTAAAGGATAACTAATTTCCAAATTTAATAATACAACAAAATAGACATGTCAATTATGAATTGTCACTATAAATTAACAATCCTCAAGTCAAATCAAGAGGCAATAAGTATTTGACAATGCAAAAACCATGTCCGATAGGGGCACTAGCATCTTACATATCAAGGTCCTCAACAAAAGATTTGACTAAGATGTGAAACTGGGGTCAGAACATACATTACGAGGATGTGATTCTTGTGCAATCCTGACCGATGGTCCAAACATATGAAAATGCTCTAAGAGATATGATAGTATAAGTGATGTCATCACAAATACATCTCATAAGAATGACACTAAATAAACATTAAATTTTAGACTCCCACTAACCCAAAACATCAAAAGACTTAACTAAACCCAAATGAGCTACATTAGTCTGAAGAGCTCTAACAGTTAAGTCTTTAGTTCGTGAATTTGCTAACATGTTTTCTATAGCAAAATGCTCAATACAAGTCTGAAACTCCAGAATTTTCTCTCTAACAAACAGATATTTAATATCAAAATGCTTTGATTGAGAAGAGCTTCTGTTGTTTTGAGAGAAAAGCATAATAGCAGTATTGTCGCAATATATCACAAGTGGCTTAGAAATGCTTTCAATAATATGAAAGTCAGAGATTAAGATTTTCAGCCACATGGCTTGACAAGTAGTCTCATAGCAAGTGACATACTCTGCCTACATGGTAGAAGCAGCTGTAGGAGTCTATTTAACACTCTTCCAAGAGATAGCTACTCATTTCATCATAAAAAATATAGTCGGAAGTAGATTTTCGGTCGTCATGGCAACCATGCTAAATAAGAATAAGAATAATTAATGACCTGAAATTGATTAGACTTCCTATAGGTCAACACATGATCTTTGGTTTCCTGCAAATATCTTATGACCTTTTCACGGCTTTAAATGACCTAAATCTGGATTGCTCAAATATATCCCTAAAGTATTAATAGTGAAAATAATATTGGAACGAGTACAAAATTGAGCACACATTAATTAGCGGAAGTATATGGGACATTTTTTGCTCTTTGAAATGGTCTATCTAATTGACTTCTTCATAATATATTTCAACACCGTGAGACACACCATATTTGAGTGTTCTTATTTTTTACAAAAAGCCTTTTCAACAGCAGTGGACGAGGCAGTAAGAGCACCAAGCTCTTCTTCTCTCAAAGTCAAGTCCATATTAGTGATAGCCAAATAGAGATCCAGAGATTATTTTATTTTCAGTCCTCAAAATTGGTCCTATTCAAAGTCTTGACAGAAGTCAAGCATAGGCAAAGGAGGTTGACATGATAACAACAAATGAAACATTTAATAAGCATGAAGTCATCATGCGATAAGAGAATTAAATGGTTCCTTATGCACAGCCAATCATGCCCTTTAGAAAAATTTTCTTACTTATCATGGTCCCGCCTAAGGGTCTTGAACCATAATAAATAAGAAATGTGATAATTATAATACATAAATCTTATATCATCAAAATTTCTAATACCGATAGGGTACTCAAAAGATAATTGACATAAGCATAAAATGAACAATGCATTGTACAATAAATTACATTAATGATAACACACCGATTGGATATAATTATTATTAATGTAATAAAATAATGATTAAAGAAAAAAGTTAATCATTCAATTTACAAAATTTATATAATGGTACCCACGACAGATGAGGTTACAGTTATACAAATATTCAGTAATTATGTTAAAAAAATCTAATAAATACATATCATACCTGGTGAAATTATTCAATTCATATAAAGACCAAAAAATTAATTCCTTAACTATGGCACATCAACAGGGAGAACATGATATACCAAGGTGCCACTAGCAGAGTAAAAAATACTCATTGAATTTCAAGCCAAGAAAAAAACTAAAAGTATAATATTTAAACTTACAAACTTACTCCCACTAGTCATCATGTAAAAACACTAATGAGACACATATTCTCTTTGAAGCTGATCAAAGTGACAACATGGTAAAATTTTAGGTACTATTACCTCAAGGCCAATTTGAAACGAATATGGATCTCTTTAATTTTCATACTATATGCTTTTGACCATATATTTTTTTTTAAAAAAAAAACTATCAGGTTGATCCATGTACACATCATTTGAAAAATCACCATTTAAGAATATTGTCTTAACATCTATCTGGTGAAGCTTTAGGTCAAGATGAGCTATTAAGAATTAGGAGAAACATAAACAAAATTAGATTTAACCCATATACAAAAAATGCAACACCGAAAAGGAAAAATATTTACCACAAGAAACACATATTAATGTCACTTCGATAGGGTGTGTACACAAATGATATTTCAAAACAATTATTTAATTGTTACTGCCATAATTACTATTTTTCCCTTTTTCAAGACATAAATATTTTGAAAAAATAAACAAATATGTATATTATTTTCAAAAATAACACCAAAAACTGGACCCGCGATAGGCGAGCTCACAACCTTACAAAATTGTCCAAACAACTTCTTTAGATATCAAAAATATTTTGGCAGAACATTTAGAAACAATTTACAATAAAATTTAAATAATTAAATAAATGTAAATTGTCTCTAAAATAGTTAAAATATACAAATGGTGCTCCAGGACAAAGTATAAGAGATATTTAATAGATAATAATATTCAAAATTTATATAAAAAATTTTCGAGCTGAATTTTAAAAAATATAATATCCAAAATAGGATTTTTGATAGAATTAGTCCCAAATTCACAAAAAAAACTCAAAAATTTCAACCAATACACTCATGATCAAAATTATTTAAGCATACATATAAAATTGAGATATATATATATATATATCATATCCAAATATCTTTATATTCGTCTTGATTCATTTGTAATCAAAAATTTGAAAAAAATTAAGATTTTAACAGAGTCAATACCAATTTAAATTTAGGGAAAATATACATGGTATTTATCAATCATCGTGATTCCCAATTGGTAAATAATATTGAATTAAAAATATAATATACATAGGACATTTACCAATCCTAATTCAATTCTAAATTTTAAAATTTAAATATAATCCAACCACGATGACTAAGCTTAAATCACCAATGATATCACGTATATAGCAAGCGAATTGCCTTTTCAATCCCAAATGTAATACACAATATATGTAACAACACATATACATGAGTGGATTAAAAAAGTAAAAGATTATGCATATATACGCTAATTACGTTGATTACGCATGAGGGAAATCCACATGATTGTAGTTGTAACACATGTGAATTTGGAATTTGGGATTCAATCAATTATATATGTATTTGAACATCGACGTGAATATTAAATGTATTGGGACTGAATTATATCAAATTTGGTCGATTCTCAAGATTGAATTAGTAACTAATTTAATAAATTTTGTCAAAAAAAAAAATTAGGGCTCTATAGAAAAATCTTTGCATAATAATTTTCTCCAATCAATATGAACAAATATATAAATCGTCATATGATTTCAATTTTATAAAGCCATATAATAATCTGTTAATCTGGCTCTGATACCAATTGAAAGAATTTATAAACAATTCCTATATACAAGTATTGTATTGCACATAGTTCTATAGCATATATGAATAATAACAAAAATATGTGTACCTGAGGAAACAGCGGAACTCTTGATAGTAATTGATGATCGGGTATAAATAAAATTGAAGAAAAGAAAACAAAATAACTAAGAAGAGTAAAACTGATCTCTTAGCCTAATATGTTTTCATAGGGTGTTACTTTAATGGGACTGCTACACCACATATGTAGGCAGAGAGTAGAGACTCTTCCCTGTGAAACCCTAATGGGCTAACATTCCCATCATTAGTCAACTTATACAAGGCTCAGTTTCAATTCAATAAAGATTGTTTAATTTATTAAAGAATTTCTAATTAATTTATTATTAAAACTGGACAATACATATAAATAAATAAATATATGTATAGATAAATATGATTTATGGTACTCCATATGAAAAATCTAACAACTCCGTCTTCTCAGGCTACCCACTCAGAATTGGAGGTAAGAGAAGCTTCGTCTTCTTTGGCTGAAGATGCAAACCATATCTAACCAGGATTGAGAGAGGGATTTGACGACGAGAGAGAGAGAGACTAGTGAGAAAGGGATCTAACGAGGGAGATAGTGAATTTTTTTTTTTGTTTTCAAATTTTATAATTTTTTAAGATAGTAAAAAAATCGAGGATATTATGATCAAATTATTCTATTAAAAAATACATACTAAAATATATTTTTTTTGTCCTTTGTTTTTTCATTCCAATTTAAACAATTTTTTTCCTTTTTTTTTTGTTATCTTTTCCTTTCTATTTACCTTTTGCTTTTTATTAATACTCTGTACTACACGCTGTTAAGATTGCTCCGCCATTCGTTCTCCTAATGATAAGAATCGGAGAACAAGGAACTACGGTTATAGGACTACCTGCGGCAAGTAGCTTAACTGTTGGTGTGTATAGATCGTCTTCTGATTTTCATCAACATTGTCGATTGATTTAGGTTTTCTCAATTTCCTTATGCTTCATGTGAATTGTCTACAGACTTGCTCTTTAGATGAGAGCTACAGTGGAAACTCTGGGTTACAGAGGAGTTTCATAGTTATGTCTGCATGCTTTTGGAAGAGAGTCAACACGTGAAATAATTCAATTTTGTTCTCTCGAGGTTACATATTTCTGGACCGGGAACACTTGTGATTCTTATTGAAGGGAGTTTCTGTGGTTTTAAAATCAAGCTTCTGGGTAATATTGCTGGGCCTCTCGTCTTGAAATTTGGGAAGAACATGACTTCAAAGGAGTGAGAAAACTGGTTGAAATCTGCTAATAGGGATTCCGTTGATTTCTAGGTTTGAAGTTTGAGGAAGGACATTAATCAGGAACAAGACTGCACTGGTTCTAGTATCTGAGAATCCTTTTGATAACAATCACTGGATATCAGAATTCATCTAATTCTGCTCAAATTGAAGCAATTCAAGCATTGGCTCTTTTCCAAAAGCATGCGATAACTGAAAGCTCTTCCGTAACCTGGAAGTTGCATTTGCAGCTGTGTCTTGCACTCCAAAGGGGAAAATTTAGATGATTAAAAGAAGCATTAGAAAACTTCGGAGAGCCGATCGATGTTGGTGAAAATGGGAAGATTTTAAACATGTTTACTGTTAAACTAAGATAATCTAAATAATGTAAGATATGTTCTTGCTGTGCTCTCTATTCCAATCAGATAAAGTGGCCGGAGTCTAGGGGAAGACAACATGCTTGGTCTCCACTCTGTTAGTCAAGAATTTTTTTTTAACATATTGCAGTTATTACTAATTACTCGAGTGTGTAACTAGTGGCAACATGTAGCCTACTTTTTGGATATCCTTGGCTAGTTATGATGTCTATAGAAATAGCCAAAGATGGAAGCCGAGCATCCATATTTTGTTTCGATGCCACCAGGTCTATTTGTGTTCCTTGTTCAGACATACCATGCCTGCTTTCTACACACTATGCTGTGCAAGTTTTTTTGAATATTTACCGGTCTAATTGCATATTTTTGCCATTATTAGGTTCTTTCCATGACGAATGTGCCTATGTGCCTAATTGATAGTTTGAAAAAAGATGCTTTTTATTGATAAAGGTCAGCAATCCAAGTTGTTGGTCTTAAGCTCAACTAAGTGCTTCCTAATTGACAATTAGTAAGCTGAGACTCTTTATTTTGTTGAATGGAGTTGTTGCTTTTATAGTACTAGGGAATTCTGTCTTGAGGTATCTGTTGATAGATTTCCAATATTTGATAGTCATTACTTCTGTATACTCTTTTTTGGTAAACCCCAATGTCAGCTGTCTTGCTTTTCAATATGGATCTTGTTCTGTGTCTTTTGAGTTATTCCATTCTTTATCTGAATTTTTTGTTTGTTTGCTTTTCCTGTTTACTAAAATGTTGCATACATTCTTGCTGAGGATAAGCTATGTTTTGAAGATTTGATCCTGCTTTTGTTATTTGATTAGCAAGTGCCATATTCTACGCTATTGCCCATCTAAGGAGATTTTCAAATTTGTCTTACTTCAAAACCTAACAAAAAATTATAGAAATTTTCATAGGCATGTTGTGCAATATTTATCATGTACTTGGGCTGACCACTTGATTTCACAAGTGACTGGTGGGGTAATTTACAATGCAACTGGGCATTTAACTGAATTGTGCCATTGTGATAGCTGTTTGAGAACCACTAGAAATTGATAACCTTGTATAGAAATTTTCATAGGCATGTTGTGCAATATTTATCATGTACTTGGGCTGACCACTTGATTTCACAAGTGACTGGTGGGTAATTTACAATGCAACTGGGCATTTAACTGAATTGTGCCATTGTAATAGGCAGTCCTGATGTTTTTGTTGTACACTTTACCGACATGTCAAAGTTGTAGAATTTGGCTCATTTTAACTAACTGTCCAGATATGTAACGTGAGTCACTGTGTTTTATGTGCATTTATACACGAATCTGAATTATATGTTGCATTTTGCCTGTTAATACTAATCAGTGGTTCTGGATTTGATGCTACAGAAATCTTCTTCAATAACCATTTATAGTTGTTTCTATTTTGTTTTATGATAATGTTAATACAGAAAATAAATCCATCAATTTTCACTACAACGTACATGAGAAGATGTTGAGTATTACTGGGAGAAAATAGAATTTGATGGCTTATTAGTCTGAAACTTATACTGCAGAACATCCTTGATATTTTTTCTAATTACAAGTTCACGGTTCTTTTCATGTGTTGATTCTTTGTGAAGAATGTGTTTACCATCAGAGCTTGAAATGAACAAATAATCTATTTTACCTTTCGTCAAGATCCTCTGAGGATGCTAGTTTGCTGTGGACTCATAGAAGGAATGGTTTTTGAGGGTTTTAGGGTGGAGAATTTTACTCTTAAGTGTTGCACAGGGAGTCAGGGACTACCTAGTAATTTCTCCTAAATTTGTGGCATAATAAGAATAAAAATACTGGAAATGAAGATGGCTGAAATAGTTTAAGGAGAAGAAAATAGAGTTAAAAAGTTTTGTTGCAAATCTCTTTTCTTCTTCGAGTAGGGGTTTCTCCTTGTCTCAATTAGTTGAAAAAAGAGATGAAAGATATCAGGGTAAGGGTTAAAGCTTTTTAAATTTTGAATTGTTTTTTAGTTTTTATAATTATATTTATCAGTATTTGTCATAAGCACTTTAATTATAAGTGTATTTCTAAGTATTATTGTTTATTGAGATAAGGATATTAACAATTAATAACATAGATGATAATTGAACCTGAAGATAAAGCAAATATTGCTAGGCTGCTACACTGCAAAACGTTTCATTACATCAGGCATTCCTGAGACTTTAGTTGGCACTTGTTGGAATGAATATAAGCTGAAGTTCCCCCAGTTTATGAAAGAAGAAGAAGAAGAAAGCGCAGGCAGTTGGTGAGACTTGGGAGGGAGAGCCCCCTCAGACTCAACATGGTTGGTTTCCAGTGACTGGGCAAGTCAAGACAATCAACAACTATATTTTAATGTATTATTTATCAATATTGTGTGTTTGCAACAGTAAACTAGGTGGCAACATGTCTGGGAATGGGAGATCCCTGTCTTGTAACTGATTGAGCGAAAGTCAGGTAGAAATGGAGAGTGAGAGGCTTTTACACCTAGTGTATTTACTATGTGCCCTTACCGCAGAGTCTAGCCAATTCCGTCCATGATGATTGTGAGCAAGTCATTCCATCTCCTCTGTGCTTCTGTTGGCAGTTGGCTTTCAACTATTTTGTCCCTCCTATTGTCAAAACTTCTTATTTTTGTTATGTCTGTCATTCCGTTTGATGATGTATCATATGGGAAAAGTGAACATATAATCATGGCATTTTGATTAAAGCATGACAGAAAACCATACTCTTGTCTAAAGAACACCACAAAGAGTTCTTAAAAAGAGAAAGAGGACAGGGGAGGGCCGAGGGGAAAATGTTCAAAAAGTTATTTTCGTGGAAAATGTTCGGAATGATGCCAGTTGCACAAACTTTATGCTCACAAAGTTGGATAAACGTATTGGTCGTTAAGTTCAAGTGACCCAGTTGAACTAATTCCTTTTTAACCGTGGTCGAGTCACCTGTTAAGTTGTGCAACTAGCATAATTTGAATTAAGGGCTACTGTGATTGATATGAGCTTTAATTTTAAATTTTAGAGTCATGTGAAGTACAGAGATGGTTCATGAGTTATTCAGTCAAGTATTTATGTCAGTATGCTAGTTGTGGTGCAATGCCTGCTACAATAATGTCATATTGCGCTGCAGAGTGATGACAACCTTATCTTTTTAATTAGAGAATTCAATGTTGCCCGGTTGTAAAAATAGTAATTATTTGAATATTAGAAATAACAATGTGATCTTTAGAGATGTCAATTTGAATAAATTGAGAAAAGTTCTATCGTTGCGTTCAATAAATGTAAAAAGAAATTAATTTTTCATCTTAATCTTTAAAAATCAAGGAATTAACAAGAGAGCATTAAGTAAAGAAGAGGTTGATGATGTTGAATAAGTTGATAACGTGGTTAATAGTAGATTTGTTAACATCAGCCACTGAGATTTTCATATAATACAGGGTGACCATCAAAGCAAGCTTTCAGTGAAAAAGCCTAATTGGGATGAATGTCATAATTTGAAAAATTCTGAGTTCAGAATTCCTTTGTTTCCGTCAGATCAAGGTATAAGTCATGTCAGTAGCTTCATTTCTGAGGCCACAGAGCTTTCTGGTAGAGCGTATTTGAATAACTGTGTTCTTGATCACTATCAATCTGGAAGTTGCGGATGATTTAGAAATAAAGAAGAGTCATATGATGGGGATTCAATGATTGGGGGAAATGATAAATTGAAGAAGGTACAATAATCAATGCTTCAGTATGAACATTGAACCACTTTGTCAGTTGGATGGGGGTCACAGTACGAGTAGAATCCTGTGCTGTTGCCAATTTTCATGGCCTTGAGAATTAGAATGATGGCGAGCCATCGATATTGGGAATTTTCAATATAATGCTTGCTGTACTGTACCACCCATCAGATACCCTTGTCCACTATAGCCATTACCACGGACCATCTGACCTGATTTTCCTACACCAATCAATGAATCTATCTGCCTACAATCAAGAAGGCTGCCATCTGAAAACCCTATTGTGTTGATAGCTTATAATTGCTTGGTAAAAAAACTTATAATCTGTTAAAACTTAGATGTTTACTATTCATGAGCCTCTTTTTTGGAGATCAGAATGTTCCAAATGCAAGATTAGGAGAATAAGATCAAGAGAGAAGAAGCAGAGAGAGAAAGCCTGCAAATGTACTGCAGAACTGGATATCGACAGAAATCACTGTTTTGACACAAGCATCATGGAGGATGAAGAAAATGAGGTAGTTCTACCAACAATGTCACAACTCAAGGACTATGAGATAATGGAAAATTGAGATGCTTTGTTCATAGCCACCTTCTGTCTCATCATATATTGCTGTGAATTTTGTGTATGCTTTAGTTCTACAGTGACTGACATATGTTCTCATTCTCCATGTGGACTAGGCTCCAACATTCCACTATTGGGATGATATCAACGAGATGTTTCCTCATTTATGGTATTGTCACTCAGATTAGACGTTGGATTCCATCATAATGTTACTTTTGCTTCATAACATGGATCCCACACTTTCTTTTTCCTTCATAATACACACTGCCATTGTTTAATTCAGATAGCAAGTTACAATGAACAGGTTAAATGTTAGTGGAGATCATCATCCAACAAGATCATGACAGGTGGAGAACTTTATGGGTAATTTCGCTTCCATCTTTTCTTGTTTATTTTTGGGCAACCAACCCAGGTATAATTAATAATTATTTTAGGGAAGAGAAGACAATTCCGTTTTGGCAGCATTTTCCCTCACTATTTATCATGACGCGGAGGCCAAGAAGAATCTTTCCTTTTTTGTGTCATTTCTTTTCACAGGAAAAGAATTCAGCAGCAAATAGCTAAAAGTTGAATTCTTGATGCTTTGGAGCTCATCAACTGTATGAGAGATTGAGATTTCACTTAAATAGGCCAAGCACATGTTATAATGCTGTATTTGCTGATCTGTCTAAGAATGTTTATTAATTAATCACCTTTGAAATTATTCAGGTGGATATTCTTGTCCTAGCCGTTCCCTCTCTTTCTCTCTAACCTTTTGAAGATCAAACTATACATATGCGTTATAAACGAAAGTCTTTTAGAGCATGATTAATACTATAGGAATGAAAGCAAATAAAGTGAGAATTAAAAAAAGTTACGAATAAAGAGTAAAACAACTATCAAATACTTGAGGGAGAAAAAAAAAGCTTTAGATACATACACATTTCCAGTGGTATTCATATATTTGGTTCGATTTGATTTTAGAATTGAACTCGTTGATTTTGTAAAATTATAAATTTATTTAATTTTAATTTTTGAATGGATTGATTTAGTTTTGAGTAGTTTAGTTTGATTTTAGTTGAGCAGTTTGGTTTGATTTTAAATAATTTGTAATTTTTTATTTTAATAAAAAGTATACAACAACAACAACAACAACAAAGCCTTATCCCACTAAGTGGGGTCGGCTACATGGATCGCACGACGCCATTGAGCTCTATCAATGACCAACTCTTTAGATATATATAATTTTGTTGACCAAATTAATATATATATATATATATATAATTTTGTTGACATAAAAATATAATATTTTATATATGTAAAATATATTTTTTTTTAAATATGAAGTTGGTTTGGTTATCAAACCAACATATGAACCGAACCAACTAAAATTTATGTTTCAAAGATCGATTTGGTCTACTTTTTTCGATTGCTCGATTTTTTGTCAGTTTGATTCGAGTTGCTTCGATTTAATCAATTTAGTCTAGTTTTAAACACCACTGCACATTACACTTATTTATAATTTTTGGAAAACATGATACATCTTCTCTTATCTATATCCAATAAAAATATCAACATGCGTTAACATAAATTGAAATCAAATTCACTTAATTCCTCACCCTCATCTTGACAAAACTATTAAGATCATTAATTTGCTCCACCTTCTTAATTTGTAATTAAGAAGTAATAATTATAATTTTTTCATCCATCGCACTTTTTTCAATTATTTATTTTTTAATCTTTCCATCTCTCACTTCTTCTGCAAGTACATAGTAGTGACAGGTTTCCCTGAAATTAGGATAACTTACAATTTTTTTTAAAAAAGAAAATTAAAAGGAGTCTTGAATCTATAACCTCTAATCCACAAATCCAAATTCCATACCACTTGAGTTATAAGCTTAGTAGAATAAATTACGAGTTATCTCTACATGATTTGGTAAAATTCAAAAATTGTTTGGAATGATTTGCACTTTCACTTTTTCTTTAATTATGATACGTGAATTTTCTTTTTGAATTGATCTTGCCCTATGCATTGAAATGTCAACTTCAAAAAACCCTAGATTTTCTCTCAGAAAATCACGATAAGTTCTGAGATCATGAACACATTTTCTCTCACAGTCACAGACAATGAATACTTATACTTGCAAGTTGCAACATGTGATGTCACAGACTGCTTCATATATATTATCGTAGATGCGTTTATTATGGAACTATGCATATTGCATGATGGGTAGGGTAGGGCTCCATTCTCATATAATGTGAAAGCACGAAATAGACTCTTCATATATATCCACACACAAAAAGATGCATGCTGCCCCCTCCATTAATTTGCCTCCCACTTTTTTACGTTAATATGTGTTGTGTGTGTGTAGGTCAAAAAGCACATTCCACTTAGCTTTTAATTAATTCAATCTAAATATTATGCTTTATAAGTTAATTGCTATAGTTTTCACAGCCTTATAATTAGTTTGCAACACCTTTGCATGGCTTTTTTTTTAATTTTTGAGCTTGCGAGATATTAAACAATTTTTTCTATAAGGTATTTTACAATATTAGCGATATATATTGTCTCATTTAGCAGATAACTCGCATTTGTAATTTGTATCTTAATGAAGTATTAATTTTTAAGGTGATGAATTTGCTAACTCTATGAGTACGTTAAAGTGTACATACCTGAATCCATTAAGATCTTCCCCGCCCAGAAAAGAAATATGCATATGTTCTCTCTCTCTCTCTCTCTCTCATAATTTCATTCAGAAGATATTTAGTTTTGTCATTGTTAGTATAAATAGACATAATTGTAGTAAGCACATTAAACCAGGTTTTTTTAAAAAAAAAAAAAAATTCACGGACAAAGTACTTACTCTTCGTTTTGTTTGATTAATTATAAAAGAATTAAGAAGAAACCTAGGATATAATTGCCATATTTCTTAGTCTTGATTCCAGGCTAGTAAAGGTAACGTTTAAACATGTAGAACTTAAGTAAGCAAATTAAGCTAATAATTAATAAAGAGTAAATCAAGTTCAATTAATTATGCGTGATCGTCTCTCCGATTACTGATGAATTCATTCTTGAATTGGACTATGGACTAATTGGATATTTTCATTTACAGTACAGATATGCTTTGACTTAGATGAGAGAGGTATGCAGACAAATAAAATGTTAATATCTGACATATAGTCTTACATGATGTCGTCCCAACTTGCAACCTCCTAGGGTTCACAATTGAACAGGTTGTCCTTTCTGAGCTACTAGCTAATTAACCAAGATGAGACATAAGAGGAGGTCTTCATTATAATCAATGAATCTCACGTTTCCTTCTGAATATTTCTGTGTGTGTAATTATTCATTGGTTTACAAAGATGGAGATTATGGTTTCTACTCTCAAGCTAGCAATCTTTATTGAGTAAAAACAAACAAAACCTCTAATACAAGCTATTCATAATTTGCATTGAAGTTTTGTGGTGGATTATGAAGCATATATATCTATATATATACACACATAGAGAGAGAGGGAAAGACAAGAAGGTTGATGAACTGCAGTGGTGTTCAATTATGAAGTTGAGATGAAAAGTGCACTAGAAATTTGTGCCCTTTGGAGACCATGCACTAATTGACTTCTGCAACAGAAATGAATGGACATGTAGTAGTGAGTGGGGTAGTGAGTCGGAAGAATTATATGCCCTGCCTCTGCAATCTGTCATGCTCAGTACTGATCACTACTTGCACTTGGACCCCTCCCTCCCATTTGCACCATGGTCCTTCCCTTCTTCTTTACCAAACTGCTTCAGGCCTTCTTCTTCCTTCTGCCTTGCTGCTAATCATACTATGATCATCATACTCAGCATAAATATATTATGTAGCATATCAGAAAAGAGTAACACATCTTAATTTCTAAATTAGACAGATGAAAACTAATGCTATATATATATATATCTTTGTCAATATTATAGCTCTATTCCCAAACACACACACTCTGAGATAAACATATAGCCATTCCTGAGTAACAGATTTAATTAGTCGCTCATTCAAATTAACTTGGTCAGTTCTTCAGAGTACAGGTTAATGATCTCCAATCAGCCACTGCAGTTGCACGCTAATTAACTGCAAAGCACCAAAGTTAATGGCCAATATATATATATATATATGCCTGTTTGTTTATCTGACAACACAAGCACGCACGTATGGATAAAGTGGTTGATACTTAACAGCTATGAAGAAGAAAAAAATAGATGATTTAACTCAAAAAAGAGAGGTTTTGGAGAACATAATAGAAATAATGAAACAGAGAAACAGAAAGGATAGACATGTTAAATGAGTGATGGTCAAACTACTCTAAAATTCTAGAATGTAAAATTGAGAACAAGTATGATTATGGAGGTGAGATGGATGGAGGTAGAAATGGGGAGGTCATGGGGAGGAGCCTAGGCTGAAGGGGATGACAGAAGCATAGAGAGCACAAAGGAGTGAGATGCAATTCCAGATATGCATATCATCATCTGTGCTCTCTATCTTCTGTCAACAACCTTACCAAAGTGTCTCCTCCCCTCTCTCTCTTCCCTCCCCATTCTCTTCTTCCTACAAAACTCACAAATAGAACACAGAAGAAAAAAGAGTCATGAGACGGTGGAACAAATAGAGAGAACTGTGAGTTGGGTTATTGGACACTGGAGGAGTGTGTTATAGGTTCCATACAGGCCTAAAGCACCTATTTATAGGAAAAGAGAGAAAAGAAAAGAAAAGAAGGGCAAGCAGGCAGCCCATTCATAAGAATGGGTAAAAGGGCCATACACCATTACTATTTAGTACCACCAATCACACTTTCATGTGCTCATCATTGTAAGTTTGTAAGTTATAACTGCTCCTCGCCAGATTAAATATCCTCTAAAGCACACCCTTTTTCTAACCTTTCTAACAACCCTTTTTTACGTACTCCATGCATGCCACTTGCCTTCTCTGTTTATAGGATTTCCACACTTACGCGCTATTCAAATATGCCCTCATCTGCTGTAAATCTTCTTAATCATCATATTTCTAAGTTATGACCTTTACTAATCCAAACAAGGGGATAAAAAGTTATTTCCTGGTTTACATATATCTTCATTTACAATCCAATGGTCTGTGCGGCCCAAAATGCAAATAGCCCACTAGCCTATTGGTGAAGGCAAGTAACTTTGCTGTCAAGTGGTTGAGAAAATTGTAGAATATGTAGGTTAATTAATT
Organism: Biancaea sappan; assembly: GCA_037074585.1. Taxonomy (NCBI): domain Eukaryota; kingdom Viridiplantae; phylum Streptophyta; class Magnoliopsida; order Fabales; family Fabaceae; genus Biancaea; species Biancaea sappan. Next base: position 11,574,262 of record CM073491.1, on the reverse strand, counting down.
AATACGAGCAGACAAATGAGTCTCCATCTTTCTCTAAAGTTTGGGGTCTGAGGGTTGTGTGAATTGATTTACCATATAGAAAGGAATGACTTTAAAAAGAAACCCAACCACCCAATGCTGGAAGGTTGTAGATGTTAGAAATCACCGCCTTATCTCTCTAAAATTTGCTAGAGAAAATGATACTAGAAGAAGTAATAAATATCAAAGAAAAATCTAATGAATATGGCGGAAATTTAGAAGATATTAATGCAGTAAAATACTAATATAATATGACAGTGAAATGAGGGAATAGCCGACATAGTTACCTATATATAGCTAGTAGAACATGTAATTGTATGAGTTAAATAAGCGCCTTATAGGGTGTATGTGTGGTCTGAGGACAGGAAAGAGAGAAAGAAGTATGTGTAATAGATTAAGTGTGAGAAGAAGTGATTGAAAAGAGAGTGTCATAGCAGGTTGAGAGTGACAAGGAGATAAGCTAATCCTTGTTTAAGCCAAGTGTGGTGAGTGCTATAAAAGTGTGTGTAATATTTGTATTTGGAAAGTAATAAAATCTCAATCTTATTCAACAGTATTATGATCATGCTACGTCGGCATGGTTGGGCAGTCACCATCAGCATTCAACAAGCAGGCAAGATCATTAATGAACCAGAATGAATACCGATAATAGGCAATACTCCATTATTCTTCTCTCCTTCAATTATTTTGCTGTATGTGGATTGACCTTGACATCAACCATCTAGGGTGGATTACTAGGGTGGATTACTATTGGACTTGGAGTTCCAGGGGCTTCTAGTTAAGAATCCTGCTTCAACTTCCATGTCTCCAGTTATGCATAGTGTATGATCAGTATTAAAAAAAAAAAAAAAAGCTGTGTAGTTTCCTGTTAGGATTACTGTTTCTGCGGCCATTGAAATATTCAAGTTTGGTAATTGGTACTGTTGCTACAATGGAGGCTGGAGGTATCCAATTAATGTGCAACAAGGTCAAAGAAACATAAAAAGAGCAAGCACTGAAATTATTGGCCACAGAAAAACAAATAATGTTAATGTCTTATTTAAATGGCTTGTAATAATTTGGCTGAACTTGGATCAGCTTTTTCTGTGTGCTTCATTTTCCTATCATGTACAGCCATGCGTGAAAACGTACTATACAATATAGAACAACGCCAAATAGTACTAACTAACATACTGTGGAAAAGTATATGTACTGCCCTTTAATGGAGGAAAAGAATAGGAATTCTTGTCACATGACTAATTAAAGTTTCAAACTTTTTAATTGTGCTCAAGGACGCACTTTTACATATCATGTTCTTTTAAAATGATTTCTTATGACTTTATTCATATAAATGGGTTTGAGCACCTTCCACTATACTTTCAGTTATAATCATGCGATATGGTATTGGTATTATAGTGTTTAACGAAATGTTGAAAATTACTTTTTAGGTCCTACACATGGTGTGTCCTCTATCTAAAATATTGAGGAGCTAATTGATAACTGAGATGAAAGAAAAAGAGATAAATGGCATCACATACTACATCAACTTTTTGTCTTTTTCTTTTTTACTGGACTGGACTGTTCCATCATTCCTTTGTCTATGACTATACTGTTCATCTGATAGTTCGAGGTACTGCTTTGATATTTAAGAAGGCCCTCTTGATGTTCAACAAAATTTACTTTTCATACAAAAACATGAACAAATCTTTGCCCAAAAAAAAAAACACTGAAGAGTAGGCACTATGTCATAAATAAGAACAAATTAATGTGATTACACATCAGACAACTAGAGATATTAAATTCAGTAATTGGAGTGATTAATACTCAAATGACCGACTGATTAAAGTTTGCAGTACCCTAAAAGCGTCACTTGTGTGAGTTTGTCAATCATCGAATTATTCTGGTCTAGTTAAAATATGAGGAGGTTGTTTTGAGACACTTGGTGTCTTTATTTTTATAATTTATATTTTATTTATTTTTATGCGAGTCAGACTTATATGTGCTGATGTATGTATATGTGTGTGGGTGGTTTAGAATAATTTTCTTGTCAATTATATCCCTATGATGTTATATAGTTTCTGAGTAACGAATAAAGATTACGTTGTTATAAAAGTAATGAATGGAGATTATGTTGTTGAGTATGATTATTAAATCAGTGAGTTTATACTAGAGATTTGGGTTCTCTCTATAATCTGAACCAATCAATATCAAAATAGGTAGAAAGAAAAAATCAGGTTTCTCTTCCTCTCAATCTTCCTCTAGACCAGTAGGGATCATAACAGAGTATCAGATGGGTCTTAACAGTAATAATATACATATATCAGTTGGAGCAAACGAATGAAGGAAAGTGAATGCCGTCAAAACTGAGAAAGGAATCAGATAATGGCTTGCTCCCTTTTCATTCAACTTTTGGAAAAGGATGCTCTAAACTTGTAAGTGCACTTTAGCATAACAAGTCACGGAAATGCAGATAATGTACCAAATATTTTTGTTCAAACTGATCCTCTGGAGTGTGGCACAGAGGAGCCGGATCCACAAGTGGTTAGGAGAAGATGGAATTGGGATTTGGGTGGTGAAGGATGAAGACTTGTCATAGCAAGTTGCAAGGAAGCATGAAGAAGAAAGAGCATCGTTGAACACCCTTTCCTTATCTCGTTTGAAGTCACCTTTTGCAGTTCACTCCATGTTAAAAGCAACATTGAAGGAAATGAGTGGTGTTTAAAGCAAGAGAGAGGCAGGTTTGTGTTCAACACATGTCACCACCCCATACCTTCCTTCCTCATTTGGCATTTCATGGGTCCCACCTGAGTGGCATGTGGACCATTGACACAGCTGGTCTGCCATGACACCCTATAATATCTTTGATTCCTTTGGGCTTTCCCTTTTCGGACTGGGAATGATTCTACTCCTTATTGGTTCATGCATCACCACTCTTGTACCATCTGCCCACCTTGATTGGCCAATATCAGATTCTCTCCCCAAAAAGCTGAGGAGAAAGCACCCCTTTGAATCACATCTACCCCAACAGCATTACCATTATGGCTTCCAAGTATATATCTGTTGTGGAAATTCGGGCTATTTTCCACCAATAATAAAATTAACAATACCCGACAAAATAGCCTACCATATAGGAGGCAAATATAAAGCAGATAAATAAAGAGCAGAAATTAAATAATGAGAACACCAGAAATTAACGAGGTTCGGCTAATTTTGCCTACGTCCTCGGACACTACCGAAATATATTTATAAGAGAGAGAGAAGAGAAAACTAAGCCTTAGAAGGGATATTAGGCTTTAGTTTGGGGTGTGGAAACACATAGGAGAGCTTCCCTTTTATAGCCAAAGGAAGCTCCCCACTTCACTAATCCACTCAATGTGGGACTAAGAATAGGAGGCACTATTCACAAATCTCCACCTTGCCGAATTTCAAGTCCCAATACAAAAACTCTCGCTTAAAAATTTTCAAAAAAGTAGTGTCTTCAAATGCGCCTAAGGCGCTATTCATCTTCAAATCTTCACAATATTAATCAAGTCCAAGCAATGTTGAAACTTGATTGATGTCACAACTTTAGTCATCATGTCTGCAGGATTTTCAGCTGTGTGGATCTTCTGAAGTAGTAATTCTCCTTCTTCAAGAATTTCCCTTACAAAATGATATCGGACATCTATATGCTTCGTTCGTGCATGATAGACTTGATTCTTTGCTAAACAAATAGCACTCTGACTGTCACAATGCACTTTGATGTGCTTTTGACCAACACCCAAATCTTTCAGCAAACCTTGAAGCCAAATAGCCTCTTTAACAGCCTCTGTAACTGCCATATACTCTGCCTCTGTGGTAGACAAAGCAACTGTTGACTGTAAAGTAGACTTCCAACTGACCGGTGCCTTTGCAAGGGTAAACACATAACCGGTAGTTGATCGACGTTTGTCCAAATCACCAGCATAGTCAGAATCACAATATCCAACTACGCAATGACCCGCTTTTACATCCCGCTCAAACATTAAACCAACATCCACGGTGTTCAGAATATACCGCAGAATCCATTTGACAGCTTGCCAATGTCCTTTTCCAGGATCATGCATGTACCTGCTCACAACCCCAACTGCCTGTGAAATGTCAGGCCTTGTACATACCATAGCATACATCAAGCTACCAACCGCATTTGCATACGGAACTTTCGACATATATTCTCGTTCAGCATCATTCTTTGGAGATAAATTAGCACTAAGCTTCAAATGAGGAGCAAGTGGGGTACTTACAGGTTTTGTCTTATCATCCATGCCAAAACGTTTCAGTACCTTTCTCAGATATTGTTTCTGAGTCAGACAAAGTTGCCCCAATTTTCTGTTTCTGCTTATCTCCATGCCGAGAATCTTCTTAGCTTCTCCTAGATCTTTCATTTCAAACTCTTGCTTCAATTGTGCCTTTAACTTCTCAATCTCTCCTTGATTTCTTGAAGCTATAAGCATATCATCAACATATAGGAGAAGATAGATAAACGATCCATCTTGTAGCTTGCGCAAATACACACAATGGTCGTATTTGCTCCTTGTGTACTTTTGCCTCAACATAAACTTGTCAAATCGCTTGTACCACTGTCTTGGTGATTGCTTCAATCCGTACAAGGATTTTTCAAGTTTACAAACCAAATTTTCCTTACCAGCAACCTTAAACCCTTCTGGCTGAGTCATATAGATTTCCTCCTCCAAGTCTCCATGCAAAAACGCAGTTTTTACATCAAGTTGAACTAGTTCCAAATCTAACTGAGCTACCAAGGCCAATAAGATTCTAATGGAGGAATGTTTCACCACTGGAGAAAAAACTTCATTATAATCAATTCCCTCCATCTGAGCGTAGCCTTTAGCCACCAATCTCGCCTTGTAACGAGTGTTATTCTTGTCAGGAAATCCATCTTTCTTTGCATATACCCATTTGCATCCAATTGCCTTCTTTCCCTTTGGTAGACTTGCTAGCTTCCATGTCTGATTCTTCTGAAGAGACTGCATTTCTTCAATCATAGCATTCCTCCACCTTTCATCTTCTGAACTTTGTACTGCTTCTTGGTAGGTGGTAGGAATTTCATCATTGACAATTATAGATGCATAAGCCACCATATCATCGAATCGAGCAGGCTTATATCTTACTCGTTGTGGCCTTTGTAATGCAATTGGTTCTTGTTGCTGTGGAGGTTCTTGGGTTGGAACCTCCTCTTCTTCTAACCCCTCTTCTGCCATAGGAGTTTCATCACCTTCATTACTGATTGCTGGGTTAATTCTTCTACTTTCAAACTCCACCTGCTTTGGAGTTTCCTCCACCTGCTGTGGTGCACCATTGATCTGTTGACTATCATCTTTTGTTACCTTTTTCAACATGGCAGATTCATCAAAGGTAACATCCCTGCTAAAGATTATCTTCTGTGTTTCTAGACACCATAGACGGTATCCTTTCACACCAGTAGTGATCCCCATAAAGAGCGCCTTCTTTGCTCTCGGATCCAATTTTGATTCTTTAACGTGATAGTATGCAGCGGAACCAAACACACGTAACGAATCATAGTCAGTAACAGGTTTTCCAGACCAAGCCTCCAGAGGTGTTTTGCCACCAATAGCAGTTGATGGCAAACGATTAACAAGGTGACTTGCATATCTCACTGCCTCAGCCCAATATTGTCTGCCCAACCCAGCATTGGACAGCATACACCGAACTTTCTCTAGCAATGTTCGGTTCATGCGTTCGGCCACCCCGTTCTGCTGTGGTGTATTTCTTACTGTGAAGTGTCGAACAATGCCTTCATTCTGACAAACCTTGTCAAACGGATCACTCCGGTATTCACCACCGTTGTCTGTTCTGAGTCGTTTGATCTTTTTGCCAGTCTGAGTTTCTATCATCTTTTTCCACTTAAGGAAACAATCTAACACTTCATCCTTTGACTTCATAGTGTACACCCACACTCGTCGAGAGAAGTCGTCAACAAAAGTAACATAATAATGTTTACCTCCCAAAGAAGCTGTCTTGGAAGGTCCCCATACATCAGAGTGAACATAATCCAAAATACCCTTGGTATCATGGATTGCGGTGCCAAATTTCACTCTCTTCTGTTTCCCCATCACGCAATGTTCGCAGAAATCCATCTTACAGGTTTGTGCACCTTTCAACAATCCTCGTTTCGCCAAAATTTGTAAGGATTTTTCTCCTGCATGCCCTAACCGCATGTGCCACAACCTAGTTGCATCTGACCCATCATCATCGAGAGTAGCGACTGCAGCTGTCCCAACAATTGTATTACCGTCGTAGTAATACAAACTATTCTTTCGGGTACCTTTCAACATCACTAAAGCTCCAGAAATGACTTTTAGAACTCCATCTCGTATCGTCACTGCTAATCCTTTGGATTCCAAGACTCCCAAAGAGATGAGGTTCCTCTTCATGTCTGGTACATATCTAACTTCTGTTAGAACTTTAGTCGATCCATCATGGTTCTTTAAGTAGATTGAACCAATACCAGTTGATTCGCAATATGTGTCATTTCCCATGTAAATAACACCACCAGCTACTTCTTCAAATTCAGTGAACCATTCCCGAATATGACAAATATGTTGGTTACAAGCTGAGTCAAACATCCATTTGTCAGATCGCCTTGTTGATGTTGTAGCAACTAGTGAAAGATCTGAATCTTCATCACTAAACTCAGCCACATTTGCTTCTGATGGAGGTTTTCTTTTATCATCTTTGCCCTTATTTTTCAATTTTGGACAATCCTTCTTCCAATGCCCCTTCTCTCTACAAAAGGCACATTCGTCTTTGCTTGGTCTGCCTTTTGACTTCGATCTCCCTCTCCTTCCTTTCATCTGGCCTTGTGGTCTGCCTCTTGCCACTAGCGCTTCTGCAACCACCTCTGCTTGCTTGCTTTCCTCTCGATCCTTCTTTCTCAATTCATGACTGTATAGAGTACTGCACACTTCACTGAGGGAAACTTTCTCTTTCCCATGAAGTAACATAGCTTCTATAAATGCATACTCGTCAGGAAGAGAAAACAGCAACATCAGGGCCAGATCCTCATCTTTGAAAGTCTCATCAACATTCATCAAATCAGCTACTGCCTTATTAAAAGCAGTAATATGATCGTTCATGGTGGTACCGGGTTTATAACTAAACCGGAACAATTTCTTCTTCATATAGAGCTTGTTGTGGCCGCTCTTCTTCAGGAATTTGTCCTCCAATGCCTTCCACAACGTACTAGCAGAAGTTTCCTTTGCGAACGAATACTTCTGCTCTCTGGAAAGACATGATCGAATAGTACCACATGCTAACCGGTTGATGGTCTTCCATTCTTTTTCATCAATCTCATCTGGTTTCTCCTCTTCAATAGCAATATCTAGACCTTGCTGGAAAAGAGCGTCTAGAACTTCACCTTGCCACATGCCGAAATGACCTGTACCGTCAAAAATCTCCACCGCTAATCTTGGATTTGGCGCAGCAATTCTCGTCAAAAATGACGACGAAGAAGCTGCCGACGTTGTGGTGGAAACAATGGTTCTCTGCTCCTTATTATCTGCCATTTTAACTTCCAAATATGAAAATTACTAGTAATACTCTAGTCCAAAAAAATGCACCAGGAAAGTTCCCAGGAAAGAGAGGAGGGTCACAACGGACACACTTAAAAACCAAGTCTTTCCTTAGCCAGACCTTTCCTAGACATGCACTTCAATTAGACAATATATTACTAATAATTTCTCCAAAAAAATTTCAAATGAATTCTCAAAAATTTTTTCTGATTGTGGAAGATCAGTTAAAACTGCAACCACAAGAGCATACTAAAATTTCAAGAGTTTTCGCAACCAAGGCTCTGATACCAATTGTTGTGGAAATTCGGGCTATTTTCCACCAATAATAAAATTAACAATACCCGACAAAATAGCCTACCATATAGGAGGCAAATATAAAGCAGATAAATAAAGAGCAGAAATTAAATAATGAGAACACCAGAAATTAACGAGGTTCGGCTAATTTTGCCTACGTCCTCGGACACTACCGAAATATATTTATAAGAGAGAGAGAAGAGAAAACTAAGCCTTAGAAGGGATATTAGGCTTTAGTTTGGGGTGTGGAAACACATAGGAGAGCTTCCCTTTTATAGCCAAAGGAAGCTCCCCACTTCACTAATCCACTCAATGTGGGACTAAGAATAGGAGGCACTATTCACAATATCTTCATAGCTTTTGATGGGTTCTACAATTATCTATGGTAGTGGCAGTAATAACAGTGGGATTAATTAATTCATTACATCTATTTTGGTAGTCAGATAGGGAAGGAAAAGCATAAACATGCAAGGGGTGAACACCGCACTAGTGGAATTAAACCATGTGATCACCAATTCGGATGATTGAATCGCATCAGCAAGCACAGCCACGGATTTTGATTTGCCTTCTCACTTTAGATGCCACAGAAAGATACATGAGAATACGGTTCTATTCAAATATACAATGGATGAACCTATGCTTGAAACATCCACTGCTGGTCACTGGTGACTTATGCCCCTAGGATCCTACTGAGTCCCACATTGGGCAGTATGAGATGCCTAGGTGAGTTTGTAACTTTGGAGATTCCATCATCCTAACAGACTGGCCTTTTGGCAGAGGATCTCTTCCATTGTGAATTACTGCCAACAACTACTGGGGAGTGAATTTTAACTACTGTTCTAGGGAGGGTCCTTCTTTGTTTGAAACCATTCTTCTACACATGTCAAAGGTGTCTGGCAGTATATTTTAGAACGTTGTGGAAATTTCTAAATGTTCGCCTAAAACATCTAGTGAAGTGGGAGGCTGATTAAATGAGTTGGTTAGACGCAACTAGATCTTAAACCAATTAACCTGTTTGTTCTTAGCTTAGTTTGTCATGATATTCTGGTAATTTCAACTATATTTTCAATTCGCATTCTTCTATCAGATTTTAATCTCTTGATAAAAGTTGGGTGTCTTTCAGATCTTTGTACTGGGTAAAGAAGAGGGTCAGTATCTTTAATCTGGTAATCAAACAGCATTAAGATAGTACAACGAAATTCTGAGGGCACTTTCTGCAATTGAACATAGTCAATCAAAAGATAGTGCAAACAAAAATGAAATTTAAAGATAGCGGGCAACAAGAAGAAGACAAGCTTGAAGGTTTTTTTTTTTTTTTTTTTTTTTCATAATATGGTTTAGGTATTGGGTTGCCCAAATGGGTTAGGTTGCCAAAAGCCACTATCTTTCAATTTAAGCATGAGGAACGATTTTATGTTAAAAGGAATTGTACTGATTGGATCTCAATTCAGATTTCAATTTCTAAGGCAGACTTTGGAAACATCCATTGGAGCATAAGAATGCTGCCAAGGATTGTATTCTGTACTGCAATTTCTCTAGCAACGACAGCAGTCATCCTTTTGGCTTTGCTTTCACCTGTAACCCACAAAAAGAGCCATTCAAGGCCATGGCTTGACCTGTCCTTGTACATCCAAAAACCGCACATATCAAACTCAACCACACACTACCCCGCACTCAGGGAAGATGCAGGAGCATTCCTCTTCCATCGTGTTCTCACAGAAGGACCTGAGAGCACTTCGAGGGTAGTCGGGAAAGCACAGGGCTTTATAATTCCCGTGGAGCAATTCGCTCAATCTGCATTCAATGTCATGTATCTGACCTTTGACACCCCAGAGCATTCGGGAAGCCTGAGTGTGCAGGCAAAGGAAGTAGGTTCCAACCACAAGGACACACAAGAACTCACCGTGGTTGGAGGGACGGGGTCGTTTGCTTTTGCTCGAGGTCTTGCAGTTTTTACTCGTACTGATACCCAGTCAAGCCCAGTTGCTGCAACTTACCATGTCAAGCTTCAGCTTGATTTCCCAAAACAGTCGCGGAAAATCCCAGCCTGACGGATGCAGAATCAATCTTATTTTTAGCTTTACTGTGCTTACTCTTTCTTAATACTTAACTACTGCGGGTGGATTAATGTATTCCCAAACCATTTTGTTTTAGTTAGCTAGTTCAATCAAAAGCGTGAGTGATACGGTGACTATGATCCTAAACCATTTTGTTTCTCCATCGATGTCCCACTTCTTCCGATTATATTTTCTTGTTGTAGCCATCGACGCAAAGAGTCAAGATACTCCTTTCTTTTTCTTAGTTGTTTAGTTCCTAGTCCCACATCGGTTATGTGTTGAGGCTGGCGCTAGACGAGTGGGTATAAGGGAGGGACGATCTGACCATATAATTCATCTTTGCGCTTGGGGCAATGACGCAGCTAGTGAGGTTCTAACCGAGGCGCGTCTATTGCTGGTTGAAAACTATTTCCAAACCCCCTCTTGGGCCTGGGTTTAGCCCAGGCCCTTGAGAATTTCTGGAAGGACTCCCTTTGGGGTAAAGTCCTACAATTTCAGTCTAAATATTTCCTCTCTGGCCTTCGGCCATTAAGATTGGGGTCTGTTTCCCAACATTATGGATGGGGCCCAAGTGATCTCTGTCTGTAATGGGTTTTGCAGTCGTGACTGGACTGCCCCGCTGCAGTTTGTTTCTGTCTAGTTATTGGCGAAGGCCAGTTTGGGCTGTGGGCCTTTGTAAACCATTGACCTCAAAAAGCTAGAGGATTATTTTTTTAAAATTTTTTGATATTATAAAATAGCGATTTATATAGTAAGTATTTATTTTATAAATATTTAAATAAAATATTTATCTAAATAAATATAGTAAGTATTTATTTTATGAACATTTAAAAAAAATTATTTATCCAAATAAATACAAATCCCTAACTTATCCAGTCATGTTTACACTGTAAATAGAATGATTAATCAATTTAAGGTAGATGAATTAGCGTCTAATCTAAATATAAGTAAAGAAATGATCTTTTTACATTATTATTTTGATGCTTTGATGTATTATGTTGTTATTGTCTTTTCCTGTAACATGTAAGAGGTGCCTTCGAATTTGATAAGGACTAATTAATTTTTACTGTCAAGCGATATTTTATTAATTTAACATAAAATTATATAAATTATTTTTATAATGAAATTAATAGAATATTTCAATAAGTCGAGGATGGTGGAAAATGTTGACTATTGATCATGCCCCTATTGTTTGACTATTGAATGCGGGTGTCCATAGAAGTTGATAATGAGCCTATCCGTGCCTAGTACAACCATTCCGTATATGACCCAGTTTTCTTCTCTTCATATCTGCAACTGTGGTTTGATAATTTAAACTTTATACATGATGCCACACCATTAATTCACAAATTTATAAAATTAAAAAGAGAGAGAGAAGGATGATGCTCTGGGTTAAGTTGATTGTAGTGAATGACGATGGTGGAGATGAGAAATAGAAGCAGGAGGAGACAATGGAATAGAGAAGAGAGGCCCATGTCTCTCCTAATTAAGCTCTTAATTAAAGGAATGGAGTTGGTTCTTATGACTCAAATTATATATGTATGTATATATAGAAATGGTGTGGACTTAATTAGGGGATCGCTTTAATTGTGGTGTAATTACTAGCTAATACATATCGAAGCATGCAAGTAATGTTGAAATGATGAACACAACTCCGGAAATGTGGGAACCAACCAAATTAATGGAGAGTTGCATGTATGCATGCTCATCATATGTATGTTTTTGTGGATTTGGCTGCTAATTAGACTCATAATAACTAAGGCTTTATGTAGAAACTATAATTAAAAGGATAGCAAATAATTAGTGGGGTTTGTTTGTGTGCATCTACGACTTAAAGTGTCTTTCAACCGTGTTACACCCCCACTTTCCCATTATTTCGCATATTCCCTCTCTTATTAGTAGTTTTAAATTTAAAACTATTAATATCAAAAAAATTACTAAATTTCAACTAATCTAATTTGAATTAAATTAGATTATAAAATGTATAAAAGTTTAACATTTTTACTTTTTTTTTTATTTATAAGACTTGAATCATTTAGATCAACCAACGTTGATTTTTTGTACTAATTTACTATTCTAACAATTCAACCGGCAACACTACACTTCACCACTTTATTAATCATTAGAAGTAATTAACATGTTCTTCAATTTTTAGTATATTTTGATCTATGTTGGTTAGTCTAAGGATTTTTACAAAATATATTTTGATTAATATAATCATTTTTGTTGAAAATACATTTTTTAGAAATTGGATCTAAATATGGGCTTATTCTGTTTCAAAATGGTTGGGCTTCTAAATTGTTTTTGGGCCTCAATTTATATTTCAATAAGTATTGGATCGTAGAAAATATCGCTGCAACCGACACTAGTTATTTTATGAAAATGAGACGCTTTATATTTAGCCCATTTCATTTTGAATCTAACTCATAATTATTGACCCACCATTTGTGGGCACTCAAAATAAAATGGTTTATGCTTAAGCTGGATATTTAAGAAAAAAGTCCTCTTACTTTTGATGTGTGTGGTCTTGTGCAAAGACTCCAACGGCTAGCTCTTGAAGATGCTATTAAAGCTCCCTCAAATTTCCCTTAATAGCATAGATTGCTTGAAAGAAATATTGAATATCTTGAAAGTATCTACTATGAAGTTTTAGAGAGAGAGAGAGAGAGAGAGAGAGAGTTTCCATTAAAATACTTTTGCTCTATGTGAGATTTTTCTCTCATTATGAATATGTGTGAAAAGAGAAAGCCTTTATTGTGTATTTTCTTGCTCTAAGTGAGTTTTTCTTTCTATTGGGAAATATCTTGCTGATATATTCTATGAGAGAGTCCTAATGAGAGGATTAGTTATGTAAATTTCTAAGTAGTTTTAAAAAAAAAAATTAGAAATTTGTCTGATATGGTGTAAAATTTGTCAGGTTGATTCTTAATTAGGTTGAGAGGTTGTAAAAGATCAAGTGAGAGCCTATCAAGTAAGTTTGCTAAGATCTTCACAAAAGCATGTTGCACATATTGTTGATATTCTGAGGTTGAAGTTGTTGTTGTATTGTTTACTTGTGATTTCTCTTATATAAAATTTCTTTGTTGTGCATTTGAGAAGTAGATATAAGAATTTCTTTATAGAAGTACTTAAACTACTACATATTGTAATATGTTGATTATGATTTTTATCCTATTCTAATATACTTTCAGAAATCTATTTAAGAACCGAACTTTTTTCTAAAAAAGGGAGTCATAACTAAAGTTCTCTAGTCTCATAGTTGCTTAAAGTTATTTTCTCCCAAAAAAAAAAAAGTTAAAGAAGTTTTGAAGTAGACTATCAATGTCAAGTCCATTTTAGATGGTAACTCACGCTCATAAAATCTGTTCCTATCTATATAAACCTCAATTGAAGCTGCCATGCGTCGTCTTTGTTTTTTTTTTTTTTAATTATCTAGCACACGTATATAAGGAGATATTAATTATATATATTAAATCATATTGAAAACGTGCTGGCAATTAGTTAATTGCAATTCAAGAGTTTGGTTTTTTTTTTTTCACTCCATATGGCATATACTCTCCCAAAGGATCTAAAGCCTCCTTGATGTGTGTGTGTGTGTGTTGGGGGGGGGGGGGGGGACTATTGAAATGTGATTAATTGAAAAACGTGCTGGCAATTATTTATAACTTTGTAAGTAAATATTCCAAAAGCCTTGGACCTTTTTTCCCCCTCATTGTCAAGCACTTAGAGTTGAACTAATCCAAAAGCACGTTTGAGTCGTCAAAAGTGGGTTTGCAGCATATGTAGGCACTTCTTAATCCCTCTTAATCCAAAAGTGGTTTAGTGAGACCAGTCTTTTCTGTTAAACTTAATTTTGGTTGATAAAGTATTTAACCATATTTGGCTTGGGTTAGGGGTGAGCAAAATCCAACCCAACCCGTCCAATCTGACCCAACACATACGTTTGGATTGGGTTGGATTAGATTGGCGGGTTGGGTTGGGTTGAGAATTCTCAACCCGCCAACTCGATACATAATTAAATATTTTTATTTTTTTATTTTTTATTAGCAGTGCTGCAATTCATTGACAATGTTTCACTTTCTTTTGAACACCATAGACCAGAGTCACTTTCCCCCTTCTGCATTCTTCACTAATTCACTTCATCTTCTTCACTTATGCGTTCTTCACTTCTAGTCCACTCTTACAGGCCATGCTTTGGTGCTCTCAGCCTTTCTGTGTGGCAACAGTACAACCATGAACATGGTTTTGTCATTTTCTAGCCACACACCATATCTAATTCAATATTCCCAAATCTCTATGCAACCTTTAGCGAATTCGAAATACAACGACATTCCCTTTAATTTAATTTTTAAATTCAAAGCCAAGGAGTGAGGAGTGAACTGAGGAAGACCGAAGTAAAGAAGAAGACCGAAGCACTACTCGTACTCAGAGATTTAGACCGAGCAGATCTGTTTGGGACTTCTGTGTTCTTCACAGTGATAGTTGGGTAACTTGGGTTGTCATCGTTCGTCCAAGCAGATCGTCCCTCCTCCTTGTCACTATCCTTAGTCACAGCCCAAGCAGAAACTCGTCTTCCTCATTGCTAACTTGATTTCTGAGACTAAAGAAAAAATAAAGAAAAAAAAAAGAAAAGAAAAGAAAAAAGAAGAGAGAAAAAAAACTTCAACCCGCCCAACTCGATTCAAACCAACCGTTGAAAGGCAGGTTGGGTTGGTTCGGGTTTAGCAGTAAAAAAAGCTGAACCCGACTCAACCCGACCAAACCCAACCCGCTAGTTTTTGATTGGTTTGGGTTGAAATTTACACTCAACCCAAGCCAACTCGACCTGTGCTCAGCCCTAGCTTGGGTCATATTCGGATTGGATCAAAATTTAACTCACATCTTTTGAGTTTATGTGGGTTGACCATTGGATACTTACTTTATCCATTTAATTCAGCTTTCACCCTTACTCCTATCACACCACTACTTAGCCCATAGAAATTTTTTAAAATTACAAATACTTAATTATAAACATTATATTTAAACTATATAAATTAAATTAAAAATTAAGTAAAGCTTTTAAGATTAAAAAAATAATTCAATCAAACTTCATTTTGATCAAAATCAAACAAATTTAAGATTTAAATTCATCATTTGTTTAGAACACATTTTTGACTAAGGATACCAATAAAAAAAAGTCTTGTACATAGAGAAAGAGTGGCTATATATATATATATATACAATTCGACATCATAACTTTTATAGTTTATTCACAATTACCCAAAATCTTAATTTTATCATTTTGGTAAAAAAAATTATATGATATATTGTATTTGTGTGATTTTTTATCCATGTCATACGAATGGGAAAATTATAACTTTCAAATCTTGTTAATTTATGTTATGTTTAAAAGATAAAATAATTGTAAATATAATTTCTTATATAATTAATCACTTTGGTTGAGGCTTAAGTTAAAATTGTTGAACTAAATCGAATTCAATTCAATTCTAAATTTCAAGTTAACATCATTAATTTATCAAAATACAAATGATAAAAATGTATTTATTAAATAAAATAAATTAAATAATATTAAAAAAGATGTGTTAATGGTTGGATTAGATTTGATCTTAAAAAATAGGTCATTGGTCAACCCATAACCTATAAAAAAAATTTAAATGAGCCATAAATATGTATATAACTCATATGACCCCACCCATTTTTTGTCCTCACTCAAATCCAGTCCAACTTACCCGTTTGTAACCCTATCTAAAATTATTTGAGGAAAACTTTCTTTGTAAAGAGGATGACACCCTTATTTCGAATGACGAAGCCACACATTAATTTAATCAAACTCAGTGCTTAAAACTGTAATTTTCCTTTAATTAAATTTATGTCAGGCATTTCTAGTTAGTGTGTAATTTTTGTTTTCTTGTATGTGTGTGACTGTATGTGTACTACTTTGGCTTAAAGAAGCTAGAGAAAATAAATTTAAAAGATGTTAGGTGTGTTGGCATTTTCATGTTGATGAGTGAGTACTAAAATATATATTTTTGACGTGTTTATATGCGTGAATTTCGGGAGTATAAATTATATATGTACTCAAACTTTCATGCTTAAAAACTTAATATTTTATTTGTTGCATAAAAAATAATTTTTTAAGAGTACTATGAAAGATTATTATGCATAAACATAAATCAAACAGTACTGATTCATAGAACCGCAAATGCAGAAAAAGTTAATTCTATGATTTACTGTTTTAAGATTTTGACAAGTAATAAGATAAGAGATGCTTTCACTCACTTTTTCTGATGAAAATATAAATGAACCATAAAGTCTAAAAGTGAATCAAACCCCATATAATCCTGAAACAACTATTCATGGTTCGACCCATAAATCAACCTATAAATTGATCTTTTTTATAATAATATCTCATTACTGTTATTATTTAGCGTCAGACATCTACACATTTATTATCTTCACTAACACCCTAGACCAATATCAAATAGGTCATTTGACACAAATTAATGAAGATCTTAATGGATCTAATTAAAATAGCATTAATATATATATATATATATATATATATGCCTCAAAAAATAAATATACATATAGCATATTAATATGTCACTCTACACATATATCTATTAGCGTTATAAGTTATTTATAAAATATATATATATATATATATATATATATATATATATAAAAATCCAAAGTGTACACATTATGCTATCTAACATATATATCACAAACAATCTGGTCCATTACCTATATCAACATAGAACGAATGATGCTTTCGTAACCAGTTGAATTGAAACTAAACCCAACAGTGATTATAATGTTAATATAGTAAACTACAGAGATCAAACATAGATGTGTAGCATAGAAATTACATGTCAAAGATCTTTATATATGCCTATTTTCAATTGGTTTCTATACTTTCTCTACTTTATGCTAAACTGTTTGGACAAAGCCGCATGAGAAAGCCAAAACCCATATGTTTAGAGTACTCCACACACATAAATATATATATATGAAATACACATATTCATATATCAAGATACACCACAAATGGACATCCAAAAATTATGTACATAACAAATTGTACAATATACTTAGTCATCCAAAAGTCTCGCCACACCTATATGAGCCACATGACTATGAAAAAAAAAAACTCTAGGTGGTAAACCTTTAGACTGAAGTTTTGTAGTCATATGATCAGTAGCCATCTGATCTACTAACACAACATTACTCTGAGTAGTCTTTAACAACCAGAAACTTAATGTCTATGTGATTAGACTTAAGCAAACTCTGATTGTTTTACATGAATGGATGCCCTCACAACAATAGGCTATGAATTCTCCCATTTGGTTGAAGAAGCTATGAATATTTGTTTGACACTTTTCAAGAATATAACTTTTTCAGCCAACGTGAACACATAGCTTGTCATGCATCCCATAAAGTAATATCGGAGTAATCCGTAATCTCAAATTGATCTGACCTCTGATATGTGAGTATGTAGACTTTCATCCTCTGAAGGTGCCTCGTAACCCATTTAGCTCATACTCAATGAGTCATGTTTAGGTTATTGTGATATCTGCCCAACATTCCCACAATGCAGACAAGAGACTTTCTCTAGTCGAAGTACATGAGGTTCTCTCCTTCTCCCTCATATATACATCCAATTTAGGACATGAAGTAAGCAAAATCCATCACCCTTGACTATAGGTATGTCACCCAATGCACAATATTGCATGCTATATTGGCTCTAGCTTTTTCAATATATATATTTTGCGATAAACCCAAAGTTTGTTTGGTACGATCCTTATGAATCTGAATCTTCATAACAAAAGATACATCACCAAGGTCTTCCATTTCAAATTTGTTTGAAAGAAAGAATTCGGTTTCATGCAAGAAAGACATATTGTTACTCGTTACTAGCTAACAGTATGTTATTGACATATATACATAACTAGTATCACAAGTTTGTTCCCATTCAACAAGTCCTAAGCTTGCTCAAGAGTCTTACAGTTAAGAGCCCCTCCCGCTGCGACATCCACTATAGTTCTCGTCTGTGGGAGTAAACCATTATAAAAACTTCGAGCTTGGATCCAAAGTTCAAAAGAATGGTGGCACTGCTAGAAAATTAGACTTTAAAATCTGTCACTAATTTTGTCATTTTGTGAAGGATTTTAGTGACGGATTTCAATTCTTCACTAATTTTGTAAAATACTGAAATTTAGTGACGGATTAGTGTCTGTCACTAAAATCTGTTAGTAAATAGTGACGAATTATAATCCGTCATTAAAATTTGTCACAAAAGCTGTAATTTAGTGATGGAACGAATTTAGTTACAAATTTCTATTAGCAGTTTGTGACGGATTGTGTCCCTCACTAAATTTCGTCATTATTTTTTGAATTATGAATAGAAATATAAAAAAAAATTTATTTAGTGACAAAATGTCTGTCACTAATTTAGTGACAGATATGTCTGTCACTAAATTAGTGACAGAGACATATCCGTCACTAAATTAGTGATGGAGACATATCTATCACTAAATTAGTGACGAAATAGTGACGGACATGTCCACACTAAATTTTATCATTATTTTTTTTTGAATTATGAAAAGAATTATGACAAAACTTGTTATTTAGTGATGGAAATGTCCATCAATCTTTTATTTTTTTTTCTCTTTAACTTCTCAACCTCTTATTTTTTTATTTGTTTTTCACCATCTAATTTATTATTATTTTTTTTAGATTGATCTATCTTTTTTATTTTCTAACTCTCATCTTTTTATGTCTCTTATAATATACTCTATCGTCTCTCTTGTGATCTTATGCTCTCTCATCTTTTGCACTTTGATTATCTTTGGGCTAAGTATACTTGCAAAGCTTTAGCTCATCCATCTAATCGATTAAATTGTACCCACAATTTAGACATTAATATGGGTATGGTCTAATTCTTATTGATAAAATGTCTCAAAATTTTAAATAAAAATGAATAATTAATTTTTTATTTTTTAAATAAAATAATTAAAAAATGAATACAAATTTCAAGTTTTTAATAATTCTTTTAAATAAAATAATTAAAAAAATGAAGGAATGCCTACATGAGAGTATGGGATTAAACTGTAACAAGCATCAATATTCGTTGAAATTTATATCCCTATTTGTCATATATTTTTATTTTAAATAAAATAAATATTTTTTTTTTCAACAATTATTTTCAATTTTTTAATTTTTTTCTTCCCCTTATCGTTTTCTCTTTTATTATTCCCTCCATTATGTTTCTCTCCCTCAATTTTCCTAAATTATTATCTTCCATTAATTTTTCCTCTTCTCATTTCTCTCTAATTGTCAAATCTTAAAACAAAAAGTTCTAGTTGAGTTTAGAATTAAATGATTTTATCCTCATTCTCATCTCTTCGGTGTTAATTTCAACTTGCCTCATTCTCTAACTCTCATCCTTTTATCTTTCTCATAATATACTTTATCGTCTTTCTTGTGATATTTTTATCCTTAATTAATATTAAAATTTATAAATTAATTTTAATTCATAATTTCCCTCAAATTAGATTAAATACCTCAAATGAAAAGAATTTCATAAATTAATTAGAGAATGCCTACATGAAAGTATGGGATTAAACTGTAATAAGCATTAATCTTTGTTGAAATTTATATGCCTATTTGTCATATATTTTTTATTTTTATATAAAATAAATAACTTTTTCTTATTTTAGCTCCTTCATCCAATCAACCAAATCCTACGCCTTTTTTTTTATTTGGCCACAACCCAAGGACTTTAGCTCCTTTTCTCTCACTAAAATGAAAAACATTCTTTAAATATCTCAAATGAAAAAAATTCTTCATAAATTAAAATAAATTAATAAAAAACACTATAATTAAACTAATTCTTCATTAATTTTCTCTCACAATACCTTTATATTCACTAAACTAATTTATATATTTAATTTTTAAATAAAATGAATAAATAATTTTTACTTTTTAAAATAAAATAACTAAAAAATGAATAAAATTTTCAATTTTTTAGTAGTTCTTTAAAATAAAATAAAAAAATATTTTTTAGTATTTATTTAATTACCTTCCATTAAATTTCTATTTTTAAATAAAATAAATTAATATTTTTCTGTAAAAATAAATTTTAATTCTTATAATTTTTATTTTTTTAAAACATTTCTTCTTTAATTATTCCATCTTTAAAAAAAAGCCCTCCAAAATATTTTTTCCTTGTCAATTCCCTCTCTCTCAAAACCAATAACAAAACTAATTTCCCTCTCTCAAAACCTATTTCCCTCCCTCGATCCCTCCCGCTATCTTATTTAAAAAAAAGAAAGTAAAAATTCCCTTCTGAAAATTCATTCCCTCATTCTCTAAAACATTCCAAAGTTTGATAACTGAAACCTCCAAAGTTTCAAAACCTTTCACCAATTTCAAATCCGAACCTGCAATTGCTCCATGCCTTCACCAGTCTGAAATTGAAGCTTTTTGAGGAAGCCTTAGAGAGAGAGAGAGAGGAGAGAGAGAGAGAGAGAGAGAGAGAGAGAGAGAGAGAGAGAGAGAGAGAGAGAGAGAGAGAGAGAGAGAGAGAGAGAGAGAGAGAGAGAGAGAGAGAGAGCGTGAGGGGGGCGATGTTGTGTGGTGGCCACCATCGGCCACCACCTCGCCGTTGACTGAGGAATTCCCATCCTCCGCCATATTCCCTTTCTTCAACTTGGTCTGTGCAAGTCGAGGATGATCGAGAGGAGAAAAACAAGAGATTTGCAAAGGAGCTTCAACAGAAGGATGGATAATCACCGGCGGGTCTCTTCTCCATCGTAGCGCCTTCATCCAAAGGTGAGTTGAAAAAATCCTTTTCCCCTCTATCTTTTTTCGTGCGATTCGAACCCTAGTAAGGTTAGGAGTGGAAATCTGATGAATGGGAATTGGGTTTTGATTTCCTATCTTTCTATATATATTTAAGTTGCAATTTCCTTGGGAAATTTCAGTGGAAGATGATTTTTAGGGATGAAGGGACAGAGCTCAGGCCGAGAGATAATTTTATTGATGGGATTGTTATGGCCGAGAAAGGAAAAATAGAGTGCTTTAGCTGAGAGAGATTTATAAGGGCAGAGTAAATAGAAACAACCAAGAGTCAGTGATTGCACGCTAACTGTTGAATTTTTTGGTTTTTATTTCTTTGGACTTTATTTTTTTGTTGTTTATTGATATCTATTGCTATTTCTATTTATTTCCAATTGATATCTTGAGAAACTCTACATTTATAGGAAGCAACAGGGTGGGTGATCAATACTACCATTTGAATGGATATCTTAATGTGGGTTGCCAATGCTTTTTTTGATCAGTACTACCATTTGTTGCATGAAAGCCCCAAGCTTGTTCATCGGTTTTACCAGGATGTTAGCAAGGTTGGTTGTCCTGAAAAAAATGGTTTTATGGGTATTACAACTTCAATGCAAGTAAGTTCTTTTCTTAGCCTTCCTATGCCCATGTTTAATTCTGTGAATCCTTGCTCTCTGCCTAGTTCTATGTATGCATATGTATGATAGATTTCTATTATATTTCAATTGGTTTTTGAGATATCATACATCTATTTCAAAAATAACATTGTTTTTGCCTTGCATCTCTGTTCCCATAGTTTCCTAAGTACTCTCACTTACTTCCTTGGATTATTTTTAGTGCATTATGTGTTTTGGCACTGGCAGTTCTGAAAAGTGTCCTTCATTTTATTTACACTGCTCTGTTATTCTAGAATAATTTTTAGGGATTCGTTATAGAGGTTTTGGGAGTAGTAGGCAATGAAAGTCATTGTCTCATAGTGCTTGCTTTGTTTCCATGTGGTATATCTAATTGGAAAATAATGCTACTGATTTTAAGCTGAATTTCTTCTTTTTGCTCCTTTAAGAGGTCGCCTTATACTTTGGTTTTTATGCTTCTATTCGTTTTCACTAATGACATTTACTCTTGATAAATCGGTGATCACAGGATCACCAGCCTTCTTCATTGAAGGATTATATCCTGAAATTGCAGTCCATGGTGATTCATTGAGAACAAGAAGATATACAAATGGTATATAAACTTCACCTAGTCATTTCTCCCTTATTTTAATATCTGTGCAAGATCTTGTTGATTGAGTTTCAATGAAAATTACAAAGCAGCTGATTGATGGTAGACAAGTATTAGAGGGACTATTATGAAAATGAGACTTTAAGGAAGAAAAAATAAGTAAATAAATATGATAAAAATAATATATTATTAATAAAAATGAAACGAAAACATAAGGAGAATGTTAGAAATAATTTTTTTCCTTTTCTTCATGGCCATCATTCCTTTACCCAGAACAAATGTGTCTTGTTCTAGGTGGTAGTTCCCATGTGTACTTTCAGTTTCATCCTTGTTGACCACCTTCAAAATACACCAATGAGAGAAGGAAAGGCTAAACATCTTATTTTCAGAAGTCTAGATGATGTTCCCTTCTTTCACATGAACTTGCACCCTTTCTCCTTACACAAATGTCTCTTCTATTCACATGCATTATTATTCCGTTCATTTTTTTCATTATTCCCTTCATTTTTTTTCATGTAAAAATTTGTGTAAATACATTCCTGTGCAGAAAATTCCTCTTGTCATCTATAATTTAATAAGCTTAAGTTGTCTCTTTCTTGTGGTCATTCTTAAAGATATTGGTTTCAAGTCAGGGGAAAATGGTATATTTCATTGATTATTTTATATTTTTTCATTATTTTTAATGATCTGATAGATTTTTGCATTCTTTTCACTCTAATCAAATAGATTGCTACTAAAGTAATTCTTCTATTGTCTTTGAAAAAGCATTGAGCTTCAATAGAGATGATTGAATAATATATCTTGAGGAACCTCTTTATATTTTCATTTCTGGTGTGCCAACGGTGGTTTAGCTTGGCACATGCGTTGATTTTACTATATATTCTTGTACACTTTGATTAAATTGTTGTCGTACCCATGATAATGGAGCTTTGTTGCTATTTGGTAATTGTATGAATATTAATATTGATGAAAGGGTTAGCGAGAAGATCTATTGTTATTGATTGCTAAAATATTAGCTATATTTGTTTCACTTTATCTTATTATCACTGCAATATTTATAGGAGAAATTTGTAAGTGCAATGAAAGAGTCCCAAGGTGACACATCAAATGTGGGAGATGCCAATAATATCAAGGAGCAACACATGATCTGATGTGTTTTGAGTCTAGCTTTAGTCTAGCAATATAAATCATGTTTTAGTTATTGTTGTATATGATACATGATATGATATTTTAGAGTTTAGTTTTTATTATTGATGTAAATGACACATGATTGGATTTTAACCTTATTGAATGATTTCAATAAATATCTATTTTAATATTTTTAGTTCAGCTTTGTTATTTTTGTTGAATGTATATATAATTATATTTTGGATAGAATTTGAAGTAAATGAAACTAATAAAAATTGTAAAATAAAAGGGAGAAAAATATGAAAAAAAATAATAACAAAAAAATTAGTGACGGACTATTCTGTCACTAATTTTGTGGAATTAATGACAGAATAGTTTGTCAAAAGTTTAGTGACGGAATATTCTGTCATTAATTAATTACTAACTTATAAAAAATTAGTGACGGAATAGTTTGTCACTAATTTAGTGATAGATTATTCTATCACTATTTCCAGCAATTTAGTGGCAGAAGTCGTCCATCACTAAATTTGTGACGAACGAATTTCATCACTGTTTTAGTGACAGATCAAATGGTTCGTCACAAATGTGCTTTGTGACGCACATTTGTCCATCACAAAATCTTAATTTTGTGACAGATTTGCAAAATAAATGACGAAATCATCTGTCACAAAATCTTGTTTTTTAGTAGTGTGGGGGTATCCTCTCAAAATATCATTATATCGTTCTCAAGCTTCATTCAACGACTCCCCTTCTTGTTGCTTGAAGGAGGTAATTTCTATTCTCAAACTTGCAGACTTAAATGAAGGGAAATATTAAGTAAGGAAATTTTGGACTAAGTTGGCCCACGTATTAACACTCATTTTAGGTAGAGAATCCAACTAGTTGCTCGCCTTGTCGCGCAAAGAGAATGGGAACAACCTAAGTTTCATTGCCTTTTTGCTCATCCCATTGAGCTTCATTGTATCAAATTTGTAGGAAGCGTGAAATATGTGTATTCGGATCATCCAATGGATGTTCACTGAATTGGTTGTCTTGGATTAAGTTAAGTAAAGCAAGTTTTAACTCAAAATTATTTGCTTGCATTGGTGGTTGGGTTATGCTAGCCCTAAATCCCTCAACATTTGGGATGTTATAATCTAAGAGCATTTTGACTTGAGGAGGAGGAACTCTTTCTTGATTTGGAATTGGATTTTGCTCATCCATGGTTACGGGATGTGCTTGTCGTGCTTTTCTTGTTTGTTTTTGACATATGCGAGCTGACCTTTCAATCTCCAGATCGAAAAGTAATGAGCTTGGGTCGAGGGTACCTTGCATAAATTGAAAATTTGTGTAAGATAAAGAATTTAAAAGAAAAACAAAAGTATGTTGAAGTATGAAAGTAAAATTTAAAGTACAAGTATAAAATTAAAAAGTAAGGTCTAAGCTACGACCCTACTAGCTACTCTTAATATTGTTAAACACCGTCAATCCCCAACAATTATGCTAAAAACTTGGTGCGATTTTTCCCGACAAGTGCATCGGATTGCAACTAGTAATAAAATGCGAGTAAGAGTATAGTCTTCAAAGATTGACTTTTAACAATTATTAATTCTACTAAAACAAGCTATATTTGGATGGATTAAAAAGTTGAGCTATTTAGGATTAAACTAGACTTAAAGTAAATTAAATCAAAGAGCGAAGATAGTTAACTAAATTAACGAATAATTACATTATAAAAAGATGGATATAGGGGACTGACTTCACTTAACTCCCAATCCAATTAATTCATAGACAAATTAATTCTTGAGTTGTTAGAGAATGCTTCAAGTTAATTACAAATTCTTTTTAATGGTGATTAAGTTCTTGAAGTTATTTGAATCCAATTTCTTGGAGAGATAAATCTTTCTAACTCAAATAATTAGCTAATTTCTTAGTTAAATTATTTGATTCGGAGATTAAGATTAGGAACCTATTAAAATTACAAAAATAAAATTATCTATTCTTAAATTAATCCGATTTACGGTAGAAATTACAAAGACATGTTTATATCAAGTCATTCTTAGCATCAATACAAACTCTAGTTTCATTGAATGATAGCTAAGCCTTCAAGAGCATTAAAAACGGTAAAAACTATTCCAAAAAAAAAAAGAAATTGCAATTATATTGAAATATTCAACAACAACATCTCATGAGAAGTCAAGATACGTCAATCCACTAAACCCTAGAAGTTTAGTTACACATGAACAAAAAAAGGAAAAATATCAAGGAAACATAATACAACAAGATACAAGTGGAAGGAAAAGAAGAAAGAAGTTTCAAACTTCGTAGAAAAGAAGTTCCCCTTATTCTCCAATGTGCCTTAGCATAGCCCTCTTCTTCTCTAGCCAAAGGATCCTATTTTTCTCTTCATTCTCCCTTTAAATAGTTGTTGTCATGTGTTGGTAAGTTGCTAGGTGCCACATTAAAAGGATAGTAAAAGCTACATGGGGCGCCAGTGCTAGCGCCTAGGTGCCATGCAGAAGGGGGTAACAGAAAGTTTGAGGGTTGGTGCCTTTGGGCGCCCTGTTTAGCGTTCGGGGTACCAGCCTACCTAAGAGCAAGGGACTTGGCGGCTGGGTGCTGGAGTCTGGGCAGTAGCAAAAAGTCTTCACCTCTAACCACTTGCATCGATCCAAAAAGTTACCTACAAAAGGAAATCACTAAAATTACACAAAAGATAAAGAAATGGTGATTTTGGATTAAAAGATCATAAGAATCACACCATAACAGAGAACGACTAAAAACAGAGCTAACAAATGTTAAAGGTGTAATATCCCAAGAATTTACATGAATATTTAAAATCTATTTGAAGTTTATTGAAAAAAAAATTTAATTACATGAAAAATGTTCTTTTGAATTAGTGAAGGAAATTTGGGAAATTTTTACAAATTTTCAAGGGCTAAAATGAAAAGAAAAGAAAATATGGAGTACTTTTGAGAAATAACCAAGTAGGAACCCGAGAAGAAGAATAGAGCTTCTGGGAATGAATTATGAGTCCGGTACTAAAAGGATGATGGATTCGAGGTTAAAGTGGAGTTTGAGACTTTGAGAGGGACTAAAGTGAAATAAGAAAATTTGTGGGGTACTTAGGATTTAGAAACACCCGAGGTGAGATTTTATGAATTTGCTTTTACTAGTCTTGACTGAGGGTCAACTAGAGAGCAAGTGATAATTTTACTCCGGGTGAGTATATAGGTGGCTTCACCTATTTTTCCCCATTTTCTCCTTTCCTCTCTCTCTCTCTTCACCTTCTCT
This sequence comes from Biancaea sappan, assembly GCA_037074585.1. NCBI lineage: Eukaryota > Viridiplantae > Streptophyta > Magnoliopsida > Fabales > Fabaceae > Biancaea > Biancaea sappan. Next base: position 11,547,879 of record CM073491.1, on the reverse strand, counting down.
CATCTCTTTCTTTCTTTCTTCTCTCTACTTTCTCTCTCTACACTTCAAATCCACAACTGGACTTTAGAGGGTGGATCTCGGGCTATGGGGCGAGCCTCTAGGAGCCAAGCAACGTAGGAAAAGCAAGGAATCGAGGTAGAAATTTCTATTTCTCAAGCTTTTCCCTATTTTCTAGTTTTAAGGAAGTTTGGGGTAAAAATCAAGATTCCGGCTTCGTTTCTTAATTAAAATTGGTGCTTTTGGTGTCTAAATGCTCTTTAGACATTAAGGGTGAGATTCCATAGAAGAAATCATGAAAAACGGTAGAGATTTGGCTAGATCTGAGCCAAACCCGAGAGGAATCGCGAAAGGTCGCGATCGTGGCGCCCAGGCGCTAGCTATGACGCCCAGGTGCCAAGATTCAGAAGGTTTTGGGGAGGAAGAAGGGCTTGGTGCCCAGGCGCTAGGTTTAGGTTGGCGCCCAGGCGCCATGTGTGGCGCCTAGTCGCCAGATGTACCAGAAAACCTTAGCTTATTTTCAATCGGTCATAACTTCTTCATCCGGACTCCGTTTTGGGCAAACTTTATATCGTTGGAAAGCTCTTTGAGTCTAGTTTCCAATGGTATAAGTTTCATTTAGATATTCATTACTAGTTAGAAGTTATAACTTGAGATGTGAGTAAAGGTCGAGAGTAGTGATAGGAAATTTCTCTATTTTGTAACCCTAATGGTTTTTACCTGGTTACAATAGGGATAGTTGAGGCGCAAAGTGGGAGCACCGAGAGCATGGAATCTAGGTGAGTAGGCAACCTTGTAAAATTAATTTACTAAATTAGTCAAAGCACAATATAAATCCCATTTGCATTATTTGTGAAATTGAGAAGATTAATAGTGTATGTTCAACTTGAGAAAAATTACAATATCATTGGGAATTATTTATTACCTTTGTGAATTGATTTCTCTAGTTGACTAAATAACTAGTTGTGGTAGTTCATTGAATAAACTGAAACACTTTGTAAGTGAATGACCTTACTAGACTAATTTGATATTATTAGACAAAGTACAATATAAGTCTCATTTATAATATTATTGAAATGTTAAACAATCAATCTTTCAATTGACAATATATGATGATTGCTATGATTGATGATAGAAATTCAAAGGAATAAAAGTATGTATAAATTAATTTATTTCATAGTAATTGTATTGTGATAAATTCTCACTATTTTATTAATGAGCAAAAGATCTACGGGATCTAATACATGAGTTTGAAAGGGTTAGAGTCTCATACTACTCAGTGTATAACTATGAAAATCTATGCACGAGTTTGAAAGGGTTAGAGTCCCATACTACTCGTTGTATAACTATGAAAATCTATGCACGAGTTTGAAAGGGTTAGAGTCTCATACTACTCGTTGTATAACTGTGAAAATCTATGCACGAGTTTGAAAGGTTTAGAGTCTCATATTACTCGGTGTATAACTGTGAAAATCTATGCACGAGTTTGAAAGGGTTAGAATCTCATACTACTCAGTGTATAATTGTGAAAACCTATGCACAAAGAGTTTGAGGGTTAAATTCCTAAGTCACTCGGTACAAGTATTTATAGCACATAATGCAAAGTGATTGAGGGATTGATCACCCAAGAAATCATATGCAAATTCAGACAAATGTAATACTATAATTATTTAAAATAAATGATAGATTGATTGTATTAGTAAATGTGGTATTTGTGCTTGTGATATTTTCATGTACAGTTGTTTACTCACTGAGTTTTGATTAACTCACACTCTCTATGATTATCTTTTTAGATACAGTGGTTGAGGAGGAGAATTTATAGCCTTTAAGGATATACTACACTTTTGTCTGGTAAACAAATAAATATAGATTTGGTAAAGATTAGAAAATGCTCTGTAATCTAGTAGGTCACCTAGGCTTGGGAGGTTGTATAGTACTGTATAGTGTATGAATGTTGAACATTTTCTAAATATGTATACAAAATATCTTTCTTGAAACATTTATGATTCACATAGTTATGGATATTAAGAATATTCATAGAGATTAAGGGGTACCACGGAGGTACACCTTAGGTATTTTATGTTTATCTCACATGTAAATTTTGGGATGTGACAAAAGGATAGCAAAATGGGATAAGGAGAAGGAAAAAATGCTTGCTTTTACTTGTTTGAATTAATGTTTTTAGCAATTTATCAGAAGATATGAGGTGGCTTTCACTCACTTTTTTTAATGGAAACACAAATAAACAATAAAGTCCAAAAGTGAATCAAATCTCATATAACCCAAGAAACCACTACCCATGGATCGACCCATATATTGATGAATTTTATAATAATATCTCATCACTGTTATTATTTAGGGTACATCTTCACATTTATTATTTTCACTAACACCCTAAACCAATACAAATATATATCAAATAGGTTTCTGAATGCAAATTAATAAAGATCTTAACGGACATAATTAAAATAATATTAATATATATATGTGCTTCAAAAAAATATACATATACCATGTTAATATGTTAGTCCTGGCATATATCTATTCATGTTATAAGTTATTTATAAAATAAATAATATATATATATATATATTAAAATAATGCCAACATATTATTCCATTATAAGATAAAAAACTAATCTCTTTAAATCTTTTTTGTAAAAATTTATTGATTACAAAAGACAAGGTTTAATGGATTCCACAATAGAGTTTTGGCATCGAACAATAACCATCCTTGTAACTCAAAAAACCATTGCTATCACATCTTGCTAGCTTTGAGCGAAAAAGAACATAGTCTTCGATTTCAAACCAATTATAGAAGTGCTTGAGGTTTGAATCTGGAAAATGCTTAGATGCCATATTGGCATGTTAGCTAAAGAGGACCAAGGGTGTAAAAATACTTTTTTAATTTCCTCTAATTTTTGTGAGAGACAAATATAGAGTTTTCAACATTATAATTTTGTATATAAATATAAAGTCGTTATATATGACTGATTACAAAATATATAATTAAATAAATTACTTAACCAACTAGCAGTAGCTGTGGAGAGTTTGTACATAAAACTTTGTTTTCTTTTCCCTTGTTCTGGAGTAACTTTAATAAGAGACATGGATTCCTCAAGAGAAATAAGAAAAATGACTCATAGACGTCTGATCATGTCATCCTTTGGGACTGTACATGACGCCATTTAAGTGGAACTTTTTCTTTGTAATCATTAAATCACGCTGTGTATTAGACGATCAGTCTCAAAGCCCTCGAGCACTCTCTCTCTCTCTCTCTAAAATTGAATGCTTTGAATTAAACTCTTGGTAGATTTTCCCTCCTCATTATCTCAATTCATGTTCATTGCTGATTTCAGTCCCTTCTAAAAGTTGTCTGAATCATTGTCATTTGGGACAACTAGAGTAATTAGTGAGACTCGGGGACATTTAACATATTTCGACCGTCCAATCAAATATAATCAAGTCAATGCTTTCTTGATCTCGTTTATATAATAAAGCTTGTTCACATCAACAACTTGTCACGACTTCACTAAAAATAATGAACAATTTCAGTTAAATTAATCATTTAATTATGAAATATTAAGCAGTCATATACAGTTTTTAAAATTGTATACTTGTTTTAAACCAATGCAACTTACACATTTATTTGAAGTCTTAGCCTTCAAAAGTTCAATGTGTTAATTAATTAGTAAATATATAGTATCAATCTGTGGATGAATGAAGAGTCTTAAATTTTAATTTCTTCATTGCGAGTATACAACCTGCTTTGTTTTTCTAACTGTAACTAGTTAGTTCTTTAATTATTAAGCATTTCATTTTTTATTATTAAAAAAAACTGCTGAAAGCACAATAAAGGATACACTTTGCAATCGTTGGAATCTGAAACCCTTGTTTAATGATGGTGACCTGGTCGTCAAAGAAATGAGTACGGGTTTGGTTTAAAATTGAAACTCAAGGGTACAATTGATCCTCCCATGTCTAAATTTAGAAAACCACATATTTATCTCAAATTTTAATTTTATTTCTAATATTTAATTCGAATATAAAATTTAAATCACAGAGAGAGAGATGGACATTTTAAAGACAAATTTTTCACTTTCAATGTAACTAACGTGGTCACCACATGTACAATATATTGGCAATGATATGTCATGTCATGTCAATATTTTTTATTATTGTGTTAAAAATTAAAATTGAAAACAAATTAAATACATGAGGTAAAATTGACCAAAAAAATATGTTAGTAACGAAATTAAAATTTAAAAATAAATGTTAGGAATGGAAATTTCTTTTGTCAAAATTAAAACTCAAGGAAAAAATTGACCCTCCCACATCAAATATGAAACCTAGAAAACGACTGATTAATCGTTATATTAATAAATTAGTATTGTGACTCGTGTGATGTACAGTTAAATTATAACTGTAAAAATTTTTATAATTTATAAAAATAATAATAATTACAATTGATTTATATAAAACTTATGAGTTATGACATATATTTTTTAAACGTAAATAACTATATATTTTTAATTGATTTATCAGTTCTATAATCAAATTTATTTTATCTACTTCAACTTTGATTTGATTTGATTTATTTATTTAATAGAATAAATTTAAATGAATAAAATAGGTAGTTAATTTGAGATTATTTATTATTTGTTATAATTATTTGTTGCATAGATCGGTAAATGATTCAATATTAATTTTATTTTTGCTTTTAAATATGTCTTTTTTGGTTTCAATCGAATCTATAAAAAAAAACATTAAAGGTTGCTGCTACATTTGGACTGAATCTCTAGGCCTCAGATTTTTTCTTTCAATAATTTGATTTTTATCTCTTTCTTCAGTTAGGAAATAATAATTTAAAAATTCATATCTCAAACTTTGATTTCTATTAAATTAACAACTATTTTGAAAAGAAATCAAAGTAAAGTCAAATAAAGCAAATTTTTTAATTCACATATCAATTCCATAATCAAATTTATTTTACCTACTAAAAAATCCTCTAAGACACTATAGTGGTCAAATAATAAAAGTAATTTTTTTTAATTTCAACTCAAATCATTTAAATAAATTCAAATCAAATAATTAATATTATGTGATGTCATTAATTTATCAAATTTATTTATTCATTCAAATCAATTCAAATTAAATAAAATAACAACATTTACTAATTATTAATTTCAGTTATTAATAATTATGATAATATATTCTAATAAAAATATATTCTGCTATTCACTTTAACAATAACTTATATAATATATTAAATATATTGAGATCCACATAATATATTCTAATAATAATAGTATAATTTATAAATTTATGAAACTTATGAAACTTATGAGACTTATGAGTTATGAAATATAATTTTTAAACGTAAACATTCTAATATAAATTTTAATTATTTATACAAATATAAATTATAAATTTTAATAAAAATTTATGATAATAAATGACCACATTATATTATGATGTAGAATAAGTCATCAAATGGAATTAAATAATAAGATGCATGTGAAATCAATAAAAAGTTTTTAATTTAAAATTTTTTACAAAAAAAAATAATAATCAAATTAAAAATATTCATATAGAATGTAGGATAATCAACTGTAAAGAAAATTTATACATATGATCAATAATTAATTCTAATATGTCTTGATCCTATATATATTTCAACAATTTATTATCTATATATTTCAATTCAAATCAATTCAAATCAAATAATAAAGGTAATTTTTTTTAATTTCAATTCAAATCAAATAATTCATTTAATGTGATGTCATTAATTATCCTACAATGGTCAAATAATAAAGGTAATTGTTTTTGAATTTCAATTCAAATCTTTTCAATCAATTCAAATCAAATAATTAATCTTATGTGATATCATTAATTTATCAAATTTATTAATTTACCTAATTTATTCTTTGAAATCAATTCAAATCTAATAAAATAATGAAATTTACTAATTATTAATTCACAAATTATTAATTTCACTAATTACACTAATTAATAATTATGATAATATATTCTGATGAAAATATATTCTACTATTTACTTTAACAATAACTCACATAATATATTAAATGCATTGGAATCCATATAATATATTTTTGATAATAATACTATAATTTATAAATTTGCGAAACTTATAAAACTTATGAGACTTATGAGTCATGATATATATTTTTTAAAATTTAAATATTCTAATATAAATTTTGATCATTTATACAAATATAAATTATAAATTTTAATAAAAAATGTATGATAATAAACGACCACGTTATATAATAAAGAAATATCATACCTTTAACATGAGATGAATTTTTTTTTTGCATACTATCCTAGCACTTTCTGAACTTCTACCAAGTATGAACCTTTTCGAACAAAAAAAAAGAATAATTATGTCAATTTTGTTGGGAACTCTCCATTTCAAAATATTTTCTTTGTCTTTCTTTATTAGTGTAGGGAGATCCACTATCACTCCTGTATCCATTATCATGTAAAGTTCTCATAGCGACATCAAATCAAACCTAATTTTTTGTCACATGATAAGACCGTAAATGAGATAATTCCATCTGAGCACAATATTACACTACCATGCTTCACTTTCTCAGCCAACTTTTTGTAGCTCATACAAATTGTATTCTCATATCCCTTTATGCTATAATTAGTTGATATGATTATTTTCTAACCTTATTTCAATTTAATAGGATTACCATCCTTTAGAAATCTAGTTTGAATCTCAGGGCCCTACAACATTAGAGATAAAATGAAAAATAAAGAACACTATAAAATTTGATTGACTCCAAGATGTGAAGTGGATTCAAATAAAAGAACTATATTAAATCAAAGAACAAACAAATTAAAAAAGGGAAAAAAAATATTAGATCCGAGAAGTTTACCTTTCCCCTTTAATCGCTATCTTCTTGGACTCTCTGCTTATCAATTGGGTCCCTTTTTCAGCATACTCGTGGGTGATATATTGCTTAATTGCTCTTGATTCTGTATATTGAAATGATTTTGATAAGTAATTTTACAAATGCTAATTTAACAATTTTTTAGTGTGTTTGTTGGAGATGTATACTTAATACTTACCAAATAGCTTTAGATCTTCATCTTCAAAAGCTAGAACTTGATCGAATGTCTCCATCAAAAGAAGTAAAAATTAGTTGAACTGAAACTCAGAGATAAGTAATTCATGAATTGCTCTAACACTTACATTAGGAGAAATGAAATGTTTCTTTTTGTGTTCGCCCTCTTTCATGTTAATGGGAACAAACTTGAATCAAGCTGTTTCTTGAAAAGGCAAGTCTTAACCTACATGATGGCCATCAAGATGGTGCTTTCATGAACTTTTATGACTACCATAACTAAGAAGATTATACCGAGTTTGAGAGAAAATAGAATAGAGACAGAGATGAGCTGTTTCTTTGTAGTCGGTGGCGGGAAATTCACTCTGAAGTTGATACGAGAGCTATCTGATCATTCTTTCATTGCTGCTTCTCAGTTCAATGCATGAAACTCAACATTTGGTCATTCTTGAAGTTTGAAACACACTATATTAGCTTGAGATTGAGCTTCAGATTGACACAAAGACAACTGATATAAACTCTCCAAACACATAATTCTTCCAATTTTAGATCAAGCTCCAAACACTCAAATTTTACGATGATTCATTTGGATGTAAATTTTTCAAATTCATTTGAATGCAATTATAAAATCAATCACACCAATTTGCATTTAATATATTATAATTATTTAATTATTAATTAAATTTACGACAATTCATAGTTTTAAAAGAGATAATTTGAATTCATTTGAATGCAAATTTTTCAAATTCATTTGAATGTTTTATAGAATCAATCACACCAATTTGCATTTAATATATTATAATCTTCACAGAATTTAAAGGAAAGCCCTACAATACATCTCAAAATAGTTACTTAGAATGAATTTAATGTAGTGTCATTAATAGGAATGAATTTATTCATTTACATAATTTATTTATTTATTTTAATTTATTAATTTTAATATATGTTATTTAATGATATCCATGTAATTAATGCTTTAGAGTGAAATTGTTTTAATCTATTAAATAAATTATTTTAATCTATTATATAGATTAAAGAACGTGCGACGTATTATGAAGATTCTGTTTTAATGTCTAAGTGACCGATGGACCAATATTATATATTCATGTACGTATGATCATGCTCAAACTACTTTTGACACGTTTAGGGGGTTTTGGGTACAAGAAAATCAGTGATTGGATTATGCACACAAAAGCTTGCTATTTGACATAAACGGTAAACCTGATTTTGCTATGATGATTCATCTTGTGAGTTCAAATCTTAATTCAATAATTTTGTTGTATTAACTTGGTAATTCCCTTTCTTCTACAGGCTAAGTAGTAGTGTGATGTAAGAGGGAGGGAGTTAAATGGGCATAATGAATATCCAAGAGTCAATTCATATAAAATCAAAAAATATGAGTCTTTTACCCAAAAATAAATGTGAGTTAAATTTTGATCCAGCCCAAGTATGATCCAACCCAAATATGGTTGGGGTCAAATGCTCAAGAGGTTATCGGATTGGATTAGATGAATAAGTTTGGGTCATATTTGTCATCCTTAATTTTAGAAATGTACTTTTTTTAATAAAAGAAATGTACTTTAGTGCAGTAATATTTTCATACATTAGATTTATATAAAATTAATGGGAATCTTAATTTGTTTAGAACCAAATTTGAGATTGTCATGTTTTCAGAAAGTAGGGGGATTGAAATACTTTATTGGAGAAATAAGGAATTATTACAAACTGTATTGGGATAAAAGTAGAGAAGAAAGAAAAAATAGCAATAATTCTGAAATTTACATAAAATGAAATGCAAACGAGACAAATTAAGAAAGCGCTCGGACGACGTCTAACAGAAAAGTCAAACTTTGAGAAAGCGAGGTTGCAATAGGTTTTATTTGGAATAATGGATCATTGGACAGAGGAACCACCATCAGGGGATGGATCATAAACCACCAGTTGGAGGGTGGGGGCATGGTGGCGCTAGACACTTCATATAGTAGTTGGGACACTGGAACCACGACGGACACTAGCCAGAACACTGCCACGCCACACGGAGGTCAACACCGCAGTGACTATCACTCTTGCGGCTATGGCAGTTGGAGCAGCCCTTGCACTCCCTTGTCTCTTTCTCTTTTCTTCTCTCTTTCTCTTTCTCTTTCTCTTTCCTTTTCACTTTCTCTTTCTCCCTTCTCTCGTTCTCTTTCCTTCTCTCTTTCTCTTGGGGGTAGTTTGGTATTTAGAAAAGAGTAAAAATGGAAAGGAAATAAGATAATGGAAAAGAAAAGATAATGGAAGAGAAAAAAGAGAATTAAAAAAAAACATGTTTGTTATGAGATAGAAAATAGAGTAGGAATATAATATTTTGTGTGTTTGGTATGTATTATTTTAAGAGGAAAGAAAGAAAAATTAGAATAAAATGACTAAATTACTCTTGTCTTATTTGCCTAAAAAACCCAATCTTTCATTCTAAGTGTGCCAGTCAGTCGATTACCGGGTACAAGCTAGTTGAACGTCGAGCACTTACTGTGCCAGTCGGTCGACCGCTGGGTACAAGCTGGTCGACTGACTGGCACAACCTGTGCTAGTTGGTTGACTGCCGAGGCCATGCCAACTGGCTGACCAGCTTGCACTGCATGTGCCAGCCAATCAACTGCCAGCCACCAGCCAGTCGACCAGCTGGTGCCTATCTCTATTTTCATGGCCAAATAGCATTGGATGGATGCTACTAGTGCATGCAGGTCAATAGCATGGTACCAGAGGGCATTCTTTTCCATAATTAGGGCATCAACGGTTGGCATTATAGTGGACAGTATAGGGGTAAATGAAGAAGAATGCATTCTTTTCCATTAGTGCGATTGGTTTTTCATTGATGATACGAAAGAAAGGAAAGTTAGGAAAATGAGAGAAGTGGGAGTTTCGAGTTCCTTATCCATTCACTACAGTTAGGCCTACCAAACGCTAGAAATTTTCAACAGTACAAGAATGCCGCTTTCTATTCCATTGTATTTTGGGATACAAAACTGTAATATCCCAAGAATTTATATGAATATTTAAAAATCTATTTTGAAATTTTATTTCGTAGAAAATGTTCTTTTTGAATTAGTGAGGGAAATTTGGGAAGAGAAAGTCAAAATTTTAATTTGAAAAATTTTTACAAATTCTTAAGGACTAAAGTGAAAAGAAAATAAAATATGGAGTACTTTTTACAAATGACCAAATAAGAACCTGCGACGAAGAATAAAGATTATGAGAATGAATTATGAGTCTGGTACCGAAAAGATGATGGATTTGATATTTAGAAAATTTTTATACATTCTCAAGGACCTAAGTGAACAAATCTTATAAGCTAAGGTGGCTATGAGTGATTTTAGCGAAAAAGAAATTGGTGGGGCCTACATGTACAATTATTAGTTTCTTTTCTCCTTCTTCCTCCTGAGATTTCACTTTCTCTTATTCATTTTTCCATCTTCCTCCCGTAACTCTCGACCAAGGACTCAAAATTCTCTTCTTCACCTCCATCCATGCCAAATGCTTAAGAAGGAAGCCTTGGAAGTTAGGATGATTGGTAAGTTGATGTTCTTCTTCTTCTTCCTCTTATTACAAGACCAAATCCTTGGTTATCTTTTTGCAAAATTTTTGTAGAATATTTTAATGGATGAATTTAAGTGTGGATGTTAATCTAAAACATTCTTGGGTGGTTTATGATGTTATTAGAACAAGAAATTTGGAGAAAACTAGAAGAAATTTCGTAGAATTTGGATATTTGAAAAAGTTAGTTTTCTTGATGAAAATTTGAAATTTGAGCTTGGATTGTTGGTAAAAATTAGGGGTTTTAGTGTTAAAACACTCCTTAGACATTGAGAAACAAAACCCATGGAAGAAATCAAAAGAAATGTTGTTTTAGATATGATTTTAGGATTTTTGGATGAAGAACACGATAAACATCCGAAAATTTTTCTCAAAAATTACTGTTCACCGGGAAAATTTTTCCAGATTTTCTCGGCTACTGTAGTGTTGACTCGGTCAACGTTACTGTAGCTGCGTTGACCGTTGACCGTTACTGTAGCATCAGTTTTTTTTTATATCGTTGAAAAGCTCTTTGAGTCTAGTTTCCAATGGTATAAGTTTAATATGGATATTCATTACCAGTTAGGAGTTATGATTTGAGAAGTAAGTGAAGGTCGGGAATAGTGGTAGGAAATTTCTCTATTTTGTAACCCTAATGGTTTTTACCTGGTTACAATAGGGATGGTTGAAGCGCAAGGTGGGAGTGCCGAGAGCGTGGAATCCAGGTGAGTAAGCAACTTTGCAAAATTAATTTACTAAATTAGTCAAAGCACAATATAAATCCCATTTGCGTTATTTATGAAATTGAGAAGATTATCAGTGTATGTTCAAGGTGAGAAAAATTGTAATATCATTGGAAATTATTTTATTACCTTTATAAATTGATTTCTCTAGTTGACTAAATAACTAGATGTGGTAGTTCCTTGAATAAATTGGAACATTTTGTAAGTGAATAACCTTACTAAACTAATTTGATATTATTAGATAAAGTACAATATAAGTCTCGTTTATAACATTATTGAAATGTTAAACAATCAATCTCTCAATTGATAATATATGATGATTGCTATGATTGATGATAGAAATTCAAGGGAATAAAAGTATGTGTAAATTAATTTATTTCATAGTAGTTGTATTGTGATAAATTCTCACTATTTTATTGATGAGCAAAAGATCTACGGGATCTAATACATGAGTTTGAAAGGGTTAGAGTCCCATACTACTCGGTGTCTAACTGTGAAAATCTATGCACGAGTTTGAAAGGGTTAGAGTCCCATACTACTCAGTGTATAATTATGAAAATTTATGCACGAGTTTGAAAGGGTTAGAGTCTCATACTACTCGGTGTCTAACTGTGAAAATCTATGCACGAGTTTGAAAGGGTTAGAGTCCCATACTACTCAGTGTATAATTAAGAAAATCTATGCACGAGTTTGAAAGGGTTAGAGTCCCATACTACTCGACATATAACTGTGAAAATCTATGCACAAAGAGTTTGAGGGTTAAATTCCCAGGTCACTCGATGCAAGTATTTATGACACATAATGCAAAGTGATTGAGGGTTGATCATCCAAGAAATCATACGCAAATTCAGACAAATGTAGTACTATAATTATTTAAAATAAATGATAAATTGATTGTATTAGTAAATGTGGTATTTGTGCTTGTGATATTTTCATGTACAGTTGTTTACTCATTGAGTTTTGATTAACTCACACTCTTTATATTTATCTTTTCAGAAACAGTGGTTAAGAAGGAGAATTTATAGCCTTTAAGGATATACTCCACTTTTGTCTGGTAAACAAATAAATATAGATTTGGTAAGGATTAGGAAATGCTTTGTAATCTAATAGGTCACCTAGGCATGGGAGGTTGTATAGTACTATGTAGTGTATGAATGTTGAACATTTTCTGAATATGTATACAAATTATCTTTCTTGGAAAATTTATGATTCACATAATTATGGATATTAAGAATGTTCATAGAGATTAAGGGGTACCACGGAGGTACACCCTAGGTATTTTATGTTTATCTCACATGTAAGTTTTGGGTTGTGACAAAAACGGCCCCTTGCTCTTTCTCCCTTCTCTCTTTCTCCAAGAAGAAATCGCAGGCACCCACAGCAAAAATGTTGACATGGCAGAACATCTGCTTGCCCAAGTAAACCGTGTCCATTAGCTTCTTCGTAACGTTTTCATAAACAAAAATTCAATAAATTAAACGTAATCGGCATATATAAGTAAGTAGACATCTCACCTTCATGTTTGGTTGTATGGAAACAAATGACTTCTATGAATATGATGCTGGGAAAACTCATCAAGTCCCTCTTCCAGTCATGCTTTTGAGTGTTTTATTATGTCCTGTGTATATATATAATGGAGTCTAGTAAGTTCTTATGTATATACTTATAGGAACCAAGAAATCTACATTCATGACTCATTTACTAATCCCCTGTTGGTTCTAAATTCAATGACAGTCACAGTACTATATAGAAAATGAGAAAGCCATGTCGTGGTTCAAAGAAGGAAAAATTTTAGTCAAATATAATTAATTATTTATGATGCGAGAAATCAATACTAGTTTTAAATTTTATCTCATATATACTTTCCCGAACCTTTTTACACAAACCTCTTCACAAATTAAAATTAAAATTATAAAAATTTATGGCTCGTTATGTTTTAATCATACATAATTCATTTAAGAAAAACGAAAGATTAAGCTAAATTAACTGTAAGATATAAAAGCAAGAACTTAAAATTATTAAGCAATGGAGCGATGTTTATACAATTAAATAAGTGGATCTATTTAAATCCCACGACTTTTTTCCTTCTTTTCAGCTTGACTATCATATATAGTAACATCTCATGTTTTGTTATGGACATGATTGTAAGTACTGTTAAAGTTTGATTGAAAATGTGGTGGGCTCACAAGAAGAAATTGGTTGCAAAGTTTGGCACCATAGGAGAAGAGAATTTTGCTTTTGCATCTTGAAACAGAGAGATGGAGAGATAGAGAACTAGAGATTGAGAGTGAGCAACTGAGCGTGGATGTGGCCGTGGCGTGGAAGGCAGCGACCGTGAGCAACTGAGCGAGATGTGTTACTGTGATTCTGTGAGTGAGAGAGAACCAAGCTTAAAACTATGACCCAAGGGGCTAAAAGAGAAGAAAACAAAAAATAGAGAGAGAAGAATATACCTAACAGAGGAGAAATTCTTCTGAAGAATAGAATAGAATCGCGAGGGAGGTTGGAGGCAGAACGACTAGAACCAGAGTCCAAAGCTGACGACATGGAGGAGATGACGCCATTGAGTTCATGGTGGCCGCGAGCTACTGAGAAAGCACTCGAGTAGTGTGAGGATCGTGAGTTCGTGATGAGAGACAGAGAAAGGATTGGGAATTTAGAACTGACTTCGTTGCTTCAGGGAAGAGTCGAAGGGTTAGACTGGAGGAGACTTGGAGAAGTGATGACTGATGAATGAGTGAGTGAGACTGGGGTGATGGGATTGACCAAAAAAAACTAAAAAATAAAATAAAATAAGGCTAGCTGGCGGGCTAGTTCGTTTAGTCCATTTTTAAATAGGCTTAAATTTTCAAACTCAATATAGCCCGTTTACAAGCGGTCTCAGTCATGGCCTTTTTAAATAGCGCTAATCTTGAGAGGCAGGTGCAGCGAAAGGCGTCATTTGCCTCAATGCTATTTTTTCTAAAAAAATTCAGTTAGATACTACTTTTAAAAAAATATTCAGGCCAATGTTATGGATTCTGTCAAATCACGTCCTGGGATTATTTTATCCTGTCAGAGCCCTGAAATTTTTTTTTTTATTTATATATGACAGAACTGTCAAATAATTTTTTTTTAAATTGCTGATAGAAACTCAACCTGTGTCAAGCCGAATTTCTGACAGACAAAATTTTTTGTCAAACACCGCGCTGCAACCTTTGCATGCATGTAGTCTGTAGTCTTCATGCATGCAGATTGCATGCATCTTCATGCATGTCTTGGGACCAATTTTTTTTCCTATTTTGGTCCCTTGCTTTTTTTTTTCATTTTAGTCCCTAGCTACTTCTCCTATATAAGAACCACAACCTGCCTTATATTTTTCACACATCTAGATCCTATCTCTCATCTTTCTTTTACTCATCAAAATCCTCCACAAATTGCTTCCTTCTCGCAAGGAGTAGAGTTGTAGTACAGATCAAGGTTATAATTATGTTTTAATCATAACCTATATTTGTATGAGTTGTGTTATTTATTGTTTGATAAGTAGTATGTTTTAATTATAAACTAGATTTGTTGGAGTTGAGTTGTTTTATTGATTGATGATTTATGATGTTTTTATGATATTAATGTAACTAAAGCATGTTTTAAATAATCACATTGCTAGTTTTGTAATATAATATTATGGGTTGTTTTTTGTGTGTGTATTTTTATTAATCATCATATCTTTTTATTGTGTCTAAAGGAATATTGGGTTATTTTTATTTTTGAATAGAAAATTTAAACATAAATAGAAAGTTTAAATTTAGTTTATGAATATGATATAGGTAGAAAAAATGTAATTTAAACAAAAAATTAGATGCCACATAAAATTTGAGATTAAGAACAGAAAATGATAATTTAAATATTTTAAAGGTATATGAAAAATAAAAAGTTAAAGTAATTCGAAATTGGAATATATAATTTTGATGTATATAAGTAATATATATGAAAATAAAACTAGTGTAATGTGGAAAATAAGTCAATATTATTTATATTTATAATTGTTTAAAAAGTTATTGAAAGGTAAGAAAAAATGTGTTTGAATAAATTTAAAAAGCAATTGTGTTAGTTGAAGGTAGAAGAAACAATTTTTTAAAACAAAATTTATTTCAAAAAAATTTAAAAAGTAGTTATTGACACTTTAATTATTTAGTAGATTGTGTTAGATATTTTGGATTGTGTTATTTATATATTTACGAGATTAAAAAATTTTAAAATAACTATATAAAATAAAGTAAAATTATTTAAAAATGACAAAAATTAATTTCCTAAAAAAATTGTATTAGAAACCCAATTAAAAAACAATTGTAAACCCAACTAAAATTATTTTAAAATTTTATAGAAATACAAATTTAAAAATATTTTTTAAAAATATATTTTCTTAAAATTATACAAAATATTTAACACAATCCAAAAAAATAAAGAACTATTATAAATTAGATTTTTGCCAATTACAATTTTTAAGGTAAAATAAAGAACTCTGGATTTATTTTTTTTTTTTTTAATTTTAAGGTGAAATACTAATTTTCTAAAACAAAAAAATTTGTAATAGTAAAAATTTTGAAAATTGTAATTGGAAATATATTTTTATTTTTAGTGTTTACTTTTGTATATTTATATTAGGACATGTTAGAAGGAAGAAACATGATTTTTCTTGAGAAAATATATATTTTTTTGTATTAATTTCTATTAATTATTTTTTGAATAAATTAATATTCGTTGCTTCTTATTTTTCTATATGCAGTTAAGTTGAGTTCAGGAATAAATGTATATATTTATGTCAACGGAATGAATATTAAGGGTGATCAGAGAGTTACATTAAATCTAATGTTTATGGTATGATGTCTTGATGATCTGAATATCATCCTGGACGAATTGAAAAGTAAGATTCACGAGAATTTAGATTTCTGCCCAAGTGAATCAATGGATATAGCAAGATTTAGGGACTTCTTTCAAAGAAAGTACAGGAAAGTAAGTGTGATTTCTGACAATACAGTTAGAGCAATGATCAATAAACATTTAAGGTGTCAAACTGATTATCTCGAACTATTAGTGAAAACTTCAAGTCATTAGATAAATATTAATACCAAAGTCGGTACATCACAAGCCATCGTTCCTTATGATATTTCATCTCAGTCCCCTAGTCAAGGAATGTTCAGTAGTTTGTTGCTAGTAGACGATGATGAACTGGTACCAAAACTGGACGATACTCCTTCATCTCCTCGACCATGCACGAATGACTTTATTGACAAAGAAAACTGCTTCAGTAATTTACCCGACAATGATGATGATGATAGTGATGATGTTGCAGATGATCATGGCGGGCAAGGCAATGGAGTTTTAGTCTCTCTCATTAGTGAGTACCGAGAATCTGCACACAATTTTTTAACAAACCTTCCAAATGAGGAGGCAATGAATGATGAAGAACCTAGTAATTCAACAATGAATGATACCAACCTTTATGCTAGGAAGTGGTTCAGAGACAAACTTGAATTGCAAGATGCGGTAAAAGAGTATCATCTCCTAAATCACCTGACCTATATAGTGGACCACCAAAGTAAAAATATTGAATTATATGTGTGCCCTAAAATATTGCATATCTCCCTCTCATAAAAGGTGAAATTTAAAACTGAAATTTTAATTTATTTCTTGTATTGTTCTTGGGTTGAGATAATAGATTTAATCATATTATGACTAAAAATGAAATTATAGATTGATTTGGAGGACCAAAAGTGAAAAAAAAAGCATAAAAGTGAAGAATATGGACTAAAGTAAATAAACTAAAATGCTTATAGGGGATATTTTGACAAAAAAAAATAAATTCTTAAACTAGGAACCTAGACGAAGTAAAAATACGAGTTTATATCAACAATTAGATAAGAGAAAAATTTTGACCAATGACCAAAGTGAATAAACTAAAACTTTTTAAAAAAATTTTAAAAAAAATTTTGGTGTCCACGTGGTAGTCCATGTGGATTGTCACGTGGCAGATGCTTTTTGTCACGTGGCAGCTCATTTAGCATTTCATTAAGTTGACTAACGGTGTTACAAAAAAAAGGCATATGTGATAAAATTTAAAACATATTTTGGGACATAAATGAAATTAGGTGCAAACCTTAAGGACACAAAGTACATTTTTCCCTTTTTTTTATAAAAGGAGTTACTATAAAAAAAAAAAGAAGCAATTCTTGACAATTTTTTTTACAATTACAAGCAGTTTTTACCGCCAAGAATTGCACAACATGGCGGTTCAAAAACCGTCGGCGATGCAAGCGTTGAGATGCATTTACCAGTGATATTTTTTCGCCACTAGTATAATGTCGAGCAACATTTGCCAGTGGTTATTTTTACTACTGGGCAACATTTCCCAACGGCATTCGTGGCGGCTTTTTAAAACCAAACATGATGTATGATATAGCGGCGGTTTTTGTAACCGCCGCTAACTTTGTTGTTGTTGTCCTTTTTTTTAATTTTTAAAAAAGTTTTTTGTTTTTACCATTTCTAATTTTAATTAATATGCTTATTTAATTAATATATGATTTAGCAGTAGTTCCTTATTTTTATTTGTACAATTTCTAAATTTAATTAATATACTTATTTAAATTCTCACAATCATGAATAAAAAATGTTTATATTATAATTACTAAAATAAATATCATACATATTTAATGTAACTAATATAAGGTAACAAAAAAGTCATACATAATCTTCAAATTACACAAACTGAATATAATTTATATAAAATGTTCATTAGCAAAAGTGCTATCTATTTCTCTGACCATTTGGAAGAGGAGCGTAGCTTGATGATGACGATGGACATATATTTTCTTGAAAATAATCATTTTATATAACGTTAAGTTAGAAAATAAATAGATTAATAAAGATTTACCAATGTTAAATTTTTATAAACAATTTACCTCATTATTTATTAATTAGTGAGGCAAACTCTGACGGTATTGGTCGGTTACTATAAAAGTCTTTCATACTGCATTGTAGCATATTCTCTAAATTATGTATACATTTATCTTTAAATAAATTAGATTGCTCCACATGTTGCAATTCAGACTTAACTTCTTCACGTATTTTTTGAATATCAACAATACTAGAACCAGCCTCAAGTGGCTTATTCATTCCAAGAGAACCGCCGAACACTTGAGATGGTGTAGGGCCAAACCCTAAGCCTCTAACTCGACCTCTGTGCTCTGCACCTAAAACTTGTGTTAGAGAATCTTAGTGGCCAATAGTTGAAGTAGAACCCTCTTGAGACTCAATATCTAAAAATTTTTTTCCTACAAGCAAGATAACTAAGTTAGTAATTTAATAAAAGAAATTAGTGAATTAAGTTAATATAAATGTTTCAAACTTACACTAATAATCCTAGCTTGTTCATTAACATATGAACCATCAGTCCTCTTGTGAGTACAAATAAAATCAGCTCATGATCAACACTTCAGCACACACACAAGTGCTGACCCAAAAAGAAAAGAAAAATTAAAAGTTCCAGCTGCATAACAACATAACCACCCCCAAATTTGAAATATTAAGAAAAGCTTTATGCTTAAACAAGAGGAGGAGGATAGAAGCAAAATTCAAGTTGTGTTTCTAAATTACAAGCACTTTAGCTTATTAAAAGCAAAATCCAGATCTAGCTAGAATTAATCCAACTCTTCAGGAAAATCCAAATCTAGCTAGAATTAATCTAACTTTTCAAGTTAAAAAATAATTAAGTCTCACTTGATCATAGTTTTAAATTTTTAAAAAAAGAAGTTAGACATGTTATGTTTCTACACAAAAGTCAAAGTGATAAAACAAATATAGAAAAATAAAATAATGAAATAATAATAATAATAATAATAATAATAATAATAATAATAATAATAATAATGTTTTGCAAAAGATAAAAAATAAATACATAAAAGGAGAGAAGAAATAGAAATGCAAAAGAGAAGAGAAGAGTCTGAAAGTAATGGTTGGAACCCCAAATGGGGGTAAATTGGGTTTTATAAATTTTTCACAAGAATTAATTGGAAGTTAAAATGATTTTCTGTAAAAGTACAATGCTTAGGATAATAAATACAATACAGAAAATCAATGTGCTGTCAAGATAAATAATTATAAAGATCAAGGAATTAAAAATAGATATCAATATGCACAAATTAAAGAGTAAGAGATAGACAAAGCAAACTCTGAGATTTATACTGGTTCGGCTAATCCAAGCCTACATCCAGTCCTCAAGAGACCACTTGAGTATTTCTACTATAATTGCAAGTTTAATTCGGGTACTTGCAAACCACTACAACTATGCAAATTTGATCTGGGTATTTGTGAAACCACAATGGAGAATTTATGAATCCGGGCTCCTCCTCAATCCAAAGCAAGTTCTTCCAACACCGGTACTTGCGAACCTCAACTCGGAATAATATATGTGTTGATCAAAATCAACAATACAAAGAAACTCTCTCTAAAGAGTATATGAATACAAATGAAGCTCTAATAACTCTAATGATAGAGAATATGCAAGATTTGGCTCAAGAATATTTGGATTTCTCTCAAAGATGATAGAACATGTTAATATGTCATTGTAGTACTTGGTTCTGGCTCAAAATCATGTATCTAAGGTCATATATATAAGATTTTAAAAAACTAGCCGTTATATACCCGTTACAGCACTTATAATGCAGTCCAGATGTCGATTGGTAGACCAGTTGGGGTCACCTGGTCGACCACCCACTGACAGTATCAAAATATAGCATTTTCAGGACAACTGGTCGACTAGTCGGAAGCTACCTGGTCGACCACCGGCTGGCAGTAGCGAAATACAGATTTTGAGCTTTCTTTAAAAAATCATAACTCCCTCATTTGAACTCCGTTTTAAACAAATAATATACCATTGGAAATCTCTTGGAGTCTATTTTCAAATGAACTAAGTTTTACTCAAAAATTATTTTTCGTTTAAAAGATATAATCAAAACACTGACTATAGGTCAGAACAGAATAATTTTTGAGTATAGTAAAATCAACTTTCAGTTTTTCAAACTATATTTTAAATAGTCATATATTTCTCATTTGGACTCTGTTTTGAATAAATAATATACCGTTGGAAATATCTTTGAGTATACTATCAAATGAGATTAAGATAATTGAAAAATCAATTTTTCATTTATGAGATATGATATAAGGAGTGACCAAAGGTCAAAAACTAACTTTTGTAAAATTTCATATCTCACTATCTTTTTGTTCAAAATGCTTGAGCCAATGTATGCAAATCTAAATCATTGAGTTGCACAAGTATACTAGCCTATATAAAATATACCTAATGTAAACACATAAGCTATCTTGATGCATCCAAGCTTCCAAGACTTCAAATCTTCTAATTCTTCATTTCTTGGAACTTTATCCTTGCATATTGTCTTCCTTGAGTGAAGCATGATATTACTTTTCTTTGTTCTTCAATACAATGCTTATTCTTCTTGTTTTGAACCAACCTATAAAATATATCTTACTTGCAAACCCAATGGTTAGTTCAATAGCATGATTCAATATATGCAACATACATATTAAATAACATAATCATGCTTAAGTACTTGTAGCATATATATGATAATTAATCTTTATATATATCAATGCTAATAAGTATCTTATGATGATGTGAAGTTTGAATGTTTTCAAAAACGGATTAATTGTTATCTTGATATGTGGTTTATAAATCTATAATATAGTTATATACTATACCTGTTATATGGATAAATATTATATTGAGCTTCTGATTATGATATGAAATGCTATTGATTGTGATTGAGCGGGACAGTACCCCCTCTCATGGCAAGGCGGAAAACCCGGTTGACAGGGTGTCTTGACCAATGAGTGTGGAGACAACGATTCCCTCATTAGGGATATAGCCCGGATTGGTGATAAATCCGTGAGGCGCCCTAGTTAAGAGGATGAGGTTGTGCGTCATGGCGAAAATATACATAATTGGTGAGCTGGCCTGTGTGCGCTCTCCGGGATATATTGCCATTGACGAGTACTAGTAACGTTTGTTGAATTGGATGAATTTTTATCTTCTTGTATGTAAGAGGATGAGGTTGTACGTCATGGCGGAAATATACATAATTGGTGAGCCGGCCTGTGTGCGCTCTCCGGGATATATTGCCATTGACGAGTACTAGTAACGTTTGTTGAATTGGATGAATTTTTATCTTCTGTCTATTGGTTGAGTATGAGCCTTTGGATATGCTTGCATGACTGGTGATGTATTTGAATTTTATTAACGCGAGGCCGATTCGCTCATTGAGTTTAAAAGCTCACATTGTTTGTACAACCTTTTTGTTCAGATCAGGTTGCCAATGAAGAATATCCGCTAGAAGAGTAGATCACTTTGGACCCTCCCGCTATCGGGTAGGCCCCTCTATTGTTGTAGATTATGTTGCTCTGTAATCGTCTAGGACATCTAGGTCAGGGGTTCGACATTTGGCTTGTATGTCAGTATAATAATGTATTTTATGTTGAGGATGTATTATTACATGCAAATCATCTCTATGATTTTCAGATAAGAAAATTTGATATATTTATCGGAAGGCTTACAGTGATGAGAGATTCATCATTGTGCCGGTCATATGCCCAGAAAACGGGTCGTGACATTGAGCAAGGGGTCTTCTAGGTTAAGTTTACTTAGATCTTTATAAAAGTAAAATGTTGATCTTCAGGAATTGAGGTTGTTGTTTATATAAAATTTTTTTATTGTGTATTTGAGAAGTAGATATAAGAATTTTTTTTGAAAGTACCTAAATCATTACATATTATGATATCTTGATTATGCTTTTTCTCCTATTCTAATGTACTTTTAGAAACCTATTTAAGAACGAACTTGTTTCTAAAAAAAGGAGATCATAACTAAAGTTCTCTAATCTCAATTGCTTGAAATAATTCTCTCTAAAGAAAATTAAATTAAGAAATTTTCAAAAAGTCTGTACTTTTTGTTATAAGAGTATTTGTTTAAAAGTTTTGAAAAAGTTAAAAGAGGTTTTTGTTCATAACTATTAACATGTCTAACAGGATACTATTTAAAAAGAGATTTGTTAAAAACAAAAGAAATTTTTATAAAAGCTACATACCTAATTCAACCTTTTTAAGTAGACTAACAATATAAAAGCTACTAACAACATAATGTTAAGTCCATTTTAGATGTAACTCCGCTCAGAAAATCTGTCCCTATTTATATAAACCTCAATTGAAGCTGCCAAGCGTCACCTTTGATTTTTTAAAATTGAATTTAATTATCTAGCACATATATAGAAGGAGATATTAATTATAAATATTAAATCATATTGAAATACGTGCTGGCAATTACTTAATTGCAATGTAATAGTTCGGTTTTTTTTTTTACTCCATATGGCATATACTCTCCCAAGGTTCTAAAGCCTTTTTGATGGAAAATAACTATTCAAATGTGATTAACTTTGTAAGTTATTATTTCAAAAGCCTTAGACCTTTTTTTTTTTTTCCCTCATAGATATTATCCATTGGAAGTAACTTCAAATATTGTCAAGCATTGGGGGCGTTTGGTTCACGTTTCCAACTAGAAAGGAAACTTGAGCTCCTTACTGTTTTCCAGTTTTAATCGTATGATACTTTTCACTCTTCTACAAGGGATCCCATGGGTGGACGATGAAAAAGGCTATGAAATTTCCTCTATGCCCCTGAGAGAGATGCCACTAAGGGAGAGTATAGAGTTAAAAAAAAAAAAGATTGCTCAGTTGCAATACCTTGTTCACTGAATCTGAGGCGTCAATGGCAAGGGAGCTTCGAAGACGACAGATCTGTTGGAAACTGGAGGGAAAGGCATTAATATGGCAAGGGGAGGGTGACGGATTTGAGGTGTCGACAGATCTATTGGATTGGAGGGAGAGTTGATTTCGGCCAGTGAGAGAAAGAGAGGAGTGCGATGAGAGAGAAAATCGGAGGGAAAGGTATTGAAGGTTATGAGAGAAGGCTCCATTGCTGAGCATGAGAGGAGTGCGACGAATCTAAATGATTTTGGTAATTTTTTTTTCAAAAAATAATTAGAAGTATTATGATCAAATTAACTTATTAAAAAATATGTCAAAATATTTATTTTATCTTTTTTGTTCAATTTTTCATTGCAAACTAAATAATTTTTTTTTATTTGTTTTCATTTTCCTTTCCTTTCTATTCTTATTTTATACTACAAACAAAACAGGATTAAGTGTATTGTCAAACACTAATCCTGCCTTTGGTATACCCAGAAATGAATGTTGGAGGCGGAATTCTGTGCACTTTTCTCCTTTCTGCTGCTGGAATTCCCTCTCCCATTTTAACTGTACGGCGGTTTCCTTCGAGAGCCGGATGGAAGACACGGAAAGGAAAGGGAGACTGGAGGAAGAAGACCGTCTTGCCCTTAACGCTGTTCTATGTGAAGCCTCTTTTATTTCACTCGCTATTCTATGTTGTATCTCTCTCTTTTCCATTTCGAGGCGCCGCTGGTTGAAGCCCACACTTGTCTGTCTCTCTTCTTCTGCTGCGCCGGTGAACCTTCGTCTCTCTCCATGTCTGTTTGTGTTTATTGTGTACTTTCTCTCTCCATTTCTGTTTTCTGTTCATTATATGTCTTTGTAAAACCGAGTGAGTTTGGAAGGCAAATTTTTCTGTACAACGAAGTGAACAAACCTTGAATGTCATCCTATATGATCATGTCTTGAGTGCTCTGTACTTTTTTGTCATCTGCTATATAATTTTCTGTCATCCTATGCTGTATAAAATTTTCTGGATGTTCATTGATGAATGACATGTATTTATGAGGTCAAATTGAAGTTGGTTTCTGTGTGAACAATTTAATTTGCTATATAATTGAGTATGAGTGAAGGGAAGAAGAAGAAATGCTAGAAATTTTGCATAACCCTGTTAACTATGCTCTGTTAGATTATCCATATTGCATAATCTAATAAATTTAATCTCGAGGTAATATTATTTCATAGGGGCTTTGTTGTATTTACTTGGTGGGGAAAAATAGTGACAGAACAAAACAAGAAAGAGTTTTAAAACAAAGGGTATTTTAATAAATTTATCCCACATATAACTTACTTTCCTCTGTTTTCTTTTATCTCATACTAAACACATTTTTTTTTATTTTTCTTTTTTCTTTCTCTTTCTT
Organism: Biancaea sappan; assembly: GCA_037074585.1. NCBI lineage: Eukaryota > Viridiplantae > Streptophyta > Magnoliopsida > Fabales > Fabaceae > Biancaea > Biancaea sappan. The sequence goes on along the minus strand of CM073491.1, from coordinate 11,523,305 downwards.
TTTCATTTTTTTTTGTTCTTTTACTTTACTTTTTTCTATGTACCAAACATACTATAATTGTATATCCCTCCTACGTGGAATTTGTGTAGGAGGCTGCTATGCAATTAATAACTATTGAATTAAATTTGATCCAATGACTATCTTTTTTTTCCTTTTTATCTTATATTTTTTAAAAAAATACACAAAAAAATTGTTTTTCTTAAAATTTAACAGCCAATAAATTAGTATAAATATTATTGTATCCTAAATATTACTGTAAACTCAAAACTCTGAATCAAAAATCTTAAATTTTAAACCCTAAACATAATAAATTAAATTAAATATTATTGTAAACCCTAAATTCTAAATCTAAATCCAAAAACCTAAATTCTAAACCCTAAACTCAATAAATTAAATTAAATATTATTGTAGATTCTAAATATTATTGTAAATTCTAAACTTTAAACTTTAAACTCTAATCCTAAATCTTAGATTCTAAACTTTAAACCATAAATCAATATTATCGTAAACTCCTTAAAAAAATAATTTTTTTTAATAAAACTAAAAAAAAGCATGTAGGACTTCCTCAACATAGGAGGAGATATGCACGCAGTGTAAATTTGGCTTTGGGTTGAACTAATCTAAAAGCACGCTTGAGTCTTTAAAAGTGAGTTTCCGACATATGTGAACACATCTTTCAATAAAAATTTAAATCTTAGTTTGTTATTTTATGATGATGAACTAGTCTTTTCTGTTCAAAATTAATCTCGGTCGATAAAGCCTTGATTTTTAAATTCCCAAAACCTTGTACTTTCTTTTTAAATTAAAGTGTTTAGTAGCTAGTTAGGCAATAGGAGAGAAAGGGAAAATGAGATATAATGAGAAATTATTCAAATTATCCCTTTAAAAATACTAAGTTTTTTTTAAAGAAAAAAGTTAGATATTTTAATAAAATACTCTATTTTCATTCCTATTCCTTTTACCTTTTATTTTCTCTTTTTACATATCAAACACACTGTTAAAAAAGAAAGGGAATTGCCAAGTTAATACAACAAAATTATTGAATTAAGATTAAAACTCACAAGATGAATCATCATAGCAAAATAAGGTTTATGACTTTATGTCAAATAGCTACCAAGCTTTTGTGTGCATAATTCAACCACTGATTGTTTTGTACCCAAGACCCCCTAAACATGTCAAAAGTAGTTGGGCTGGGGCTCCTCTGCTTGGCAAGCAGAGGTGCTTGCCAAGCATGAGCCATTGGATTTGATGTGGGCCCCACATGACAGGTGGGGCCCACCCCTATCCAATGGCTCATGCTTGGCAAGCAGAGGAGCCAGACCCAAGTAGTTGAGCATAATCGAACGTACATGAATGTATAATATTGGCCGATGGGTCGCTCAGAAGTTAGGCGTTACATAACAGAGTCTTCATAATACGTCACGTTTCTTTAATTTATTAATATGACGACTAAAAAGTCGTTATCTAGGTTTAATGTCATCAGAGGGTCAATTGTTCCCTTGAGTTTTAATTTTTACAAAACTAAATTTTTTTGTCTCTAACATTTACTTTAAATATTAATTTCATCTACAATATTTTTTTTGCTAATTTTATCTCATATATATTTAATTTATTTTAATTTTATCATTAATATTAACACTGTTAATACAATGATAAAAAATACTAACGTAATAGCACACGTTATTGTCAATGTATTGCAAACGTGGTGGTCACATTAGCCACATGGAAAATAACAAAATTTTCCTTGAAATGTTCATATCTCTTTCTAATTTAAAAATAAAAATTCAAAGTAAATACTAGAGATAAAACTAAAATTCGAAATAAATATGCCAATTTTTAGATTCAGACGTGAGAGGATCAATCGTTTCCTTGAGTTTTAAATTAAAACCAAACACTTACTCATTTCTTTGGCTACCATCATTAAACAATTAAGGGTTTCGGATTCTAACTATCAAAGCCTATCTTTTATGCTTTCAGTAGTTTTCTTAATAATAAATGAAAAAAAAATGCTTAAAATTGAGATTTGTGTTACACTTATTTTCTTGAACAAACAAAAAGAAGAAAAAAGTCCGGAAATAAAGAACTACCTAGTCACAATTAGAAAAATAAAGCAGGTTGCATACTCGCAATGAAGAAATTAAAATTTAAGACTCTTCATTCATCCACAGATTGATACTATTTACTAATTGATTAACACATTGAACTTTTGAAGTCTAAGACTTCAAATAAATGTGTAAGTTGCATTGGTTTAAAGCAAGTATAAAATTTTAAAAACTATATATGACTGTTTAATATTTCACTGAAATTGTTCATTACTTTTAGTGAAGTCGTCACAAGTTGTTGATTGTAAACAACCCTTTATTATATGAACGAGATAAAAAAAGCATTGAATTGATTATATTTTATTGGACGGTCGAAATATATTAATTATATGTCCCAGAGTCTCACTAATTACTCTGCTTGTCCCAAACAACACAATGACATGCATTCCAACCACTAAAACCTACATATATTTTATATGCAATTTTGTGGTTTATTATTTTTTTTTATCAATGTTTTAAAAGTTAGATTAGTTATTGAACCGGTATAAGTATTTGTTCACGGTTCATTAGTCTGATAGTGGTCGAACTGGTAATAATTAAATATATATTTTTAATTTTATATATTAAACATATATAAGATAATAAATTAATAAAAATTTTCATACTTAATCTTAATAAACTTATATTATTATTATCATTATATGTGTGTATAATTGGCTTTTTTTATCTTTTTCTTGTTCTCTTATTTGCCTTTATGGCAAAAATAATATTATTATAAAAAAAATTTAGAAGAAAAAAAAGAAATATAACATGATAAAAAAATAAAAAAAAAGATAAAAAATAAAAGCTTGTAAATTCAATATAATGTGATAAATAATTGTATTTTGTAAATAGTAAAATTTTTTTAAAAACAAAAATCAGTTTATTAGTTTTTGACAGGGTTTAACCGTATCGATTTTTGGCTCCACATATTTTAAGGACTAACTGGACCTAACCAATGACTGGTTTTCGATTCGACCAGTCTGGTCTAATATTTAGATCTATGTTTTTTATTGTGATATTGCTTTTCATTAACTATAAAGATACTCGCTCATTTCGCCACACAAGCAATTTGGTCAAGGTTTTCTTTCTTAAATCAACATGCATGGAACTCTCCCTATGGGGCCAAAACATATAATAAAGTAACTTCTTACATTTCAAATTCTTATAATTATAATACTATATATCAACAAGGCATATATATATATATATGGTGTAATAGTTAATTAATATCAGAATCCTGTCCAATCTTGAATTAATCAATCTAATTACAAAATTTCTATGATTTCAGATCCACCCAAGTTGTGCCGTTTGACTAATTAATTATACAAAGGAGTAATACTAGGCGAATTTGCTTCTTCTACACCTAATCATGCATTTGTTCGCCTTTTTTTTTTTGGAGCAAGCTGAGAGACTATGTTGACTTGTAAAGTAAAAACGGTATCTATATTATATATTGTGATGATGATTTGTTTTCTGGTTCAGATAACTTTTAGAAGGGACTGGAATCAACAATGAACATGAATTGAGGTAATGAGGAGGGAAAATCTACAAAGAGTTTAATTATGGAAAGCATCCAATTTTAGAGTGAGAGAGAGAGAGCACGCTGGAGAGCTTTGAGACTAATGGTCTAATATGGAAATAGCTAGGAGGTTTTTATACGGTAGAGGCAAATTGGGAATAGTTAAATCAGTTTGATCCAACAGATTTTAATATTTTTTACTTTTTTTAAATAAAAATTTTATAAGTACCAACTAATCTAATAATAATTATAAGCATAATAATAAACATAAAATGATAATTGTAAATTTTTTTAATATTTTTCAAAAAAATATTAAAAACACTAAATAATTGAGAGACGTTGAATCTTGATTCAATAGCTTCAAGTGCTTCTTGCGCATAGAAGCCTCATATGCGTAGGAGGCAAGTCATTTTCGTCTAATACAGGGCTTGATTTAATGATTATAAAGAAAAAAAATTCACTTAAATGACGTCATGTACAGTCCCAAAGGATGACAAGATCGATGAAAACAAAAAGGAAAAGTCTTTACAAAGCTCAACCTTTAAAAATATTGAGTTTTTTTTATCATTAGATCAATATTAGATTATCTTGAGAAATGTACATATGACAATTAAAAATTATTTTATACAAATCTCAAAGTGATCCAACGGTAAAAACCTCAACGGCTCAATCTCTTTAGAGGTTGAGCTCTTTATAGACTTATTTAAACAAAAATAGATGGCTATGAGTCTATGATCAAAAGTTTGTAAAGCCGACACCATAGATAATTGTAGAACCCATCCAAGCATTTTCCAGATTCAAACCTCAAGTACTTTTATAATTGTTTTGAATTCAAAGACTATATACGTTCTTTTTCGCAGCTTAAAGCTAGCTAGATTTGATAGCAGTGGTTTATTGAGCGTCAAAGATCGATGATTATTGTTGGATGCCAAAACACTATTTTGAAACCCATTAAAATTTGTCTTCTGAAATCAATAATTTTTTACAAAAAAGTTTTGAAGGGATTAATTTTCTATCTTATAAATGGAATAATACTCTTAAAAAATTAAAAAAATTATTTTTTATCAACAAATAAAAGATTAAGTTTTTAAGCATGAAAGTTTGAGTACATATATAATTTATACACCCGAAATCCACGCATATAAACACGTCCAAAATATGTATTTTAATACTCACTCATCAACATGAAAATGCCAACACACCGAACATCTTCTAAATTTATTTCTCTAACTTCTTTAAACCAAAGTAGTTCATACACACACGTATACAAGAAAACAAAAATTACACACTAATTAGAAATGCCTGACATAAATTTAAAGGAAAATTACAGTTTTAAGCACTGGGTTTGATTAAATGTGTGGCTTCATCATTCGAGATAAGGGTGGTGTTAATAACCAAAATGTCATCCACTTTACAAAGATATATAATTAACTATAAGATATAAAAGTAGGTAAATGAGTTTGGGTCATATTTGCCACCCTTAATTTTAGAACTAATATTTTCATACATTAGATATATAATATTAAGGGGAATCTTAATTTGTTTAGAACCAAATTTGAGATTGTCACCTTTTCAGAAAGTAGGGGAATTCAAATAGTTTATTGGAGAAGTAGGGAATTATTACAAACTGAATTGGGAAGAAATAGAGATCAGGGAAAAATACAAAAGCAATAATTCCGAAATTTACATAAAAATAAACGTAAACGAGACAAACCAAGAAAGCAAGGTTGCAATAGGCTTTATTTGGGGTAGTGGATCATTGAACGGAGCAACCACCATCAGGGGATGGATCATAAACCACCCGGTAGCCCCAGTCAGAGGGTGGGGGGCACGGTGGCGCCGGACACTTCAGGCAGCACTTGGGACACTGGAACCACGGCGGACACTGGCCGGAGCACTGCCACGCCACACGGAGGTCACCACCACAGTGACCATCACACTTGTGGCTATGGCACTTGGAGCAGGCCTTGCACTCCCCACCACACTTGTGGCTGTGGCAATTGGAGCAAGGTTTAGTGGGTACAATACACACCGCAGTACACCATTTGCACTTCTCTTTATCTTTCTCTTTCTCTTTCTTTTTTTCCTTCTCTTTCTCTTTCTCTTTCTCTTTCTCTTTCTCTTTGGGCTTCACTTCTTCCACAGTCAGAACGGTGACATGGCTGAACTTCTTCTTCAGCTGCTTCCCCAAGTAAACCGTGTCCACGCCTTCCCCTGTCACCACCACTCTATCCTTATCATTCCCTTCTATTCCCACTGAACTCACACCTGCATATATCCATATATAAATATAAATATATATATATATATATAGGTTAAAAGCAATAGCTCCATATATATATCTAGGTTAGCGTTTACTTCATACACACACAGACACACATTTACAAACAAATTTACAGCATCATGCATATGATTAATTGGTGTGACTGACAAGAACATCATCAGATAGATTAATTAATCATGTTTACCTCGTACCTCAGCAGCGATCTTCAGTGCCTTGTTTCTGCATTTGTCGCAGTCCATTTCCACCTTTATTGTTATTTTTTGCTGCATGCCACCATCAATTTCCCCACTTTCTAATTAGCTTCTTCTTAACGTTTTCACAAACAAAAATTCAACAAATTAAACGTAATCAGCATATACAAGTAAGTAGATATATCTCACCTTCATGTTTGGTTGTATGGAAACAAATGGCTTCTATGAATATGATGCTGCGAAAACTCACCAAGTCCCTCTTCCTGTCATGCTTTTGAGTGTTCTATTATGTCCTGTGTATATATATATAATGGAGTCTAGCTAGCTAGTTCTTGTGTGTAGACTTATAGGAACCAAGAAATTTGCACTTATGACTGATTTACTAAGCCACTATTGGTTCTAATTCAATGACAGTCACAGGAATATATAGAAAATGAGAAAGCCATGTGGTCGTTCACTGAAGGAACAAAGTTAGTCAAATATAATTATTTATGATGTGTGAGAAATCAATATGAGTTTTAAATTTTATCTCATATATACTTTCCCGAGCCTTTATACACAAACCTCCTCACAAATTAAAATAAAAATTATAAACATTTATGGCTTGTTATGTTTTAATCATACATAATTCATTTAAGAAAAACGAAAGATTAAGCTAAATTAACTGTAAGATATAAAAACAAGAACTTAAAATAATTAATCAATGGAGCGATGTTTATACAATTAAACAAGTGGATCTATTTAAATCCCACGATTTTTTTCTTCTCTTTCAACTTGACTATCATATATAGTAACATCTCATGTTTTATTATGGACATGATTATAAGTACAATGCTTCTATGTTAAAAGCTAATACTAATAATTAAGTACCCTTATTCATCAAAGAGAAATTAAGATCAATTTTAGTCCTTAGATGAGTCAATGAATGAATGAATGGCAAAAAGGCCATTCCGAAACCATTTTGTCTTTTATTACTTGTAACCTACCCATAAATAAGGAATCCAAAAATGTATATTGTATATTTTAAAGAATGGGCTATTAGAATAATTACTAGCTTTACTTATAAATTTTTTAATGTGTTAAAAAATGTTATATATATCCTAACAACTCACAAATACTACTAAAATAAAAAAGAGAAAAGGAAATATTTATTTTCTGTTTCAGCAAATTGATTAGTTTTTGTAAGTGGAGACTATAGTGATTGTAGTATAAAAAAAAAAAAAAGAAATTTGTCTACTTTAGAAGTCCCAAATCGCTTAACTTGAAAGTATGAGACTAGTGGTTGTATTATAAAAGAGAAGAGTTAGTGCTTGTGCATAAGTCTATAGGTGTGAGATATAACATAAACACTATTTTTTTACCTGGGCAGTTCATTAGTTTTTCTATGGTTGGTCTAATTATATTTTTTGTTTTTGTTTTAGTAAATTTAAGTTTTGTATTTTTTTTTTAAATTTGAAAACATATACTACTAGTTTTATTTATATTAGTATTTAATAACAAATAAAATTTAGTAGCATTTTTTAAACAATAATAGCAAATTAAATATTGATGTCACAAAAATTAAGATTTACTACCAATTTTGTTTACTCTAATTTAGCATTTGTATTAATGTTAGTAAAAAATAACCATACACCAAGTTACCAACAATTGAATATCTGTTATTCAAAAAATATACTATAACAGCAACTCTTAATTCAAAAGTAACAATTAATAAAATTGGTGATATAAATTTTAATTAGTAGCAATTTTTATTATTTGTAACAATAATTTTAATTACTGTTATATTTCATGTAGTGTACGTAATTTATTTTTCAAAAGTATTGGCATTGTAATTAACTATAGCTGGCTAGACGGACTACATAACAGGGCTTGATTTTTCTGCCAAGATTTAAAATAGAATGTTCTATTCTATCGCGAATCCACTTTGAATTCCCTGAAATTTTTTTTTAATTAGTATATATAGTAATTATTTTTTTGTCTCTATAAAAATTTAAATATTGTCTTTATATAAATTATGATCAGTCATTTGATTAAAAGTATTCTATCTAATAAATTTTTTTAAAATATTAAATTTAAAAATTAAATTTATAATATTTTTTAATAAAAACATTTAAACACTATTTTCTTGCTTTATTAACCAAAATTCCTAGATGCAATATATGTATAACCATGGTGGCATGGTCAGAGATCAGAGAGGAACCAAACAATATTATTTGTTGTTGAACTGTTTTTCTTTTTGATAAGTTGTTGAACGGTAGTGATCAAAGAGACGTGATGCTTAATTAATGATGATAATGATTTGAAGAGTGACGTAGGCAAAGTGACATTAGGTTAGTTCAGTTACGGGCAACCCCACGCTGAAATGAAATGCATCTTCTTAATTAATTAACTAATTTCACCGAAAATAAATATAATTTTTAAAGACTAAATTAAAAATATTTAACTTTTTCAATTTTAAATTAAGACACTAAAACAAGTTAATTTTAGGCGTGATGAACGATGGACAGTAGTAAAAGAGAAGAAGCGGTGGGGAGAGGCGGAGAGCCCAACATATATATTGAATAAATTATTTTCAAAAGCTTTTAAATAATATTCTTTAACTAATCCCTAACAAAACCCTTTATTTAATTTTATCTTAACCAGATAAAGAAAGCATTGACTAATTATTAATTGATTAAAAATCTTTGAATAACTTGGCAGTTGTTGACCTTATATTTGATTAATCAATTAATTGTACGAAATCTGTTACATGTCCCACACAATTTCAACACTGACCGGGGCATCACAACCACCAATTAAAACTAATACATATTTTGTAAAAAAAAAAAAGAAGCTTAAATTGCATAATATTTTATTATAAAATTAAGTATAATTTTTTATAAAATTAAAAATGGTTAAAATATTTTCAATCATAATATTAATTTTTTATAATAATAAATTTATAAAAATTGTCAATATATTATTTTTATTGAATAATTACATATTTTTTATTTTTTTGTCTTTTTGGCCGACAAATTACTTATTTTTAATTGTATAATTTTATAATGGTTACTATATATTTTATATTGGTCAAATATATGTCTATTTTTTGTATACAATATATATCTAATATTTGTCATATTATATAATAATCGATATAAGGGTATTTTTATCAATATAGATATAATTGTATTTTTCTTTTGTCATAAAAGGAGTGGTGCATTTTTTTTTTCGATTATAATTAAGATAATACAGAGCTTTTTTAAAAACAAATAAAGAAGAGAAGACTGTATTATTTGAGTATCTATAAATAGAGCAAGAAGAATTTGCCCTGTATATTTCATAATAATTTTATTAATTTGTTCTTTTTGTTCTTGAGTATTTAATAACAATGTGGTATATTGCTCTATTTATTTGCGCGATGCTTGATACAAGAAAATTGGTGAAGATTGTTTTCTTCAATAATTTTAATATTGAGCTAAGATGCGAAGGTGCTTATAGAGTTATATGCTTAAGTGCTTAATTGTATAAGAAGCTAATTAATGTCATGAGTGATTAAAGTCAATTTTCCTCAGGCGTGTCCAAAAATGAATTACATTCATTAATTATCCCAAAACAATTAGATTATCCATAAACTACACTTATCTTCTAAATACTGAACTACACTTGTGTGGGCGGGTAAATGTATTCCCGAACCATTTTGTTTTAATTAGCTAGTTCAATAAATAGCGTGAGTGATACGATGACTATGACCCTAAACCATTTTGTTTCTCCATTGATGTCCCACTTCCGATTATATATATATTTTTTGTTGTGGTCATCGACGCAAAGAGTCAAGATATTCCTTTCTTTTCCCTTAGTTGTTTAGTTTCCTTAGTCCCACATCGGTTACGTGTCGAGGCTTGCGCTAGACGAGTGGCTATAAGAGAGCGACGATTTGATAGTTTCGCTTCATTTTGCGCTTGGGGCAATGACGCAGCTAGTGAGGTTCTAACCGAGGCGCGTCTATTGCTGCTTGAAAACTATTTCCAAATCCCCTCTTGGGCCTGGGTTTGGGCCCAGGCCCTTGAGAACTTCTGGAAGGACTCCCCTTGGGTTAAGTCCTACAATTTCAGTCAAAATATTTCCTTTTCGCTCTTGGGCTGTTTAGTTTAGAATTGGGCCTGCATCTCAACATCAGATGTGCCCGACTGTTTACGGTTTAATATTTAGGTCCAACAAATGAGTTTTCAGTCTCAGGCTAAAAATCTAAAGTAAACTAGCAAAATGTGATTGCAATAGGTTGGGCGGGGATCGGATTGCTTGTTTCTTAAACTATAGTTTGATATTACAAAGTAGCGAAACTGGTTGAGGGTAGTTACTCCTAAATCCTAATCTCCTACGTTCATGGTAGGTATCAGGGCAAATGATAAATGGCTATGTGACGCATTTCCTAATCTCCTATGTTCATGGTAGGTACAAAGGCAAATCATAAATGGCTATATGACGCATGATTTGTTTTTTTTTTTTTGGATAATGGCCAAAATGCCCCAAACAAATTATATTAAGAAAGATTTAATAGTTTGTATTGATCAGATACAACAAAGACTTCGAAAGAAAAATTAAGATCAGAAATTGAAAAAAAAAATTCAAAGAACATTTGAAGCCTATTAACGGATCTAAAACTAAAAACATTCATCGACTTACCAATCAAATGAGGCAAACTAAAGTATACCACAAAACTTTTGAAGTCGTTTCATCTATCATTCCTTCGATCATATTAACAAGTGTTTGCACGTTTTGATTAATAATGAGTTTCATTTTCTCCAAAATCACTGTTAAAAGTTAAACAACATAGCTGAAATAGAAAAAACACAGAGGGGATAGGAAAATCACTACTCGAGAAAGAAATTACTCAGAAAAGATCAAAAGAAATCACCACCGGATAGAAAAACTACTTAGAAGGGATAAAAGAAAATTACTTTTCTAAAGAGATTAACTCAAAAGATACAAAAAGAGGATGAAAAAAAAGTGGTGGCTAGCCTCCTTCAAGTTGCCACCGTTGGGAGGAAATCCAAAGGGTCTCTTTTGGTAGAGAGAAGGGAGAAAGCTTACTTTTATGAGAGGGCATTAGTGGAAGTTAGATTTACCTGCCTAGAACGGGACTTTGAAGAAAGAAGCAAAACGAGGAAAAAGAAAGAAAAGTGTGAGATTAATTTTTACCGGGAACGCAGAACATAAAATTATTACAAGACAAAAAATTGACGCATGATTTTGACTAATAAGAAACCAATTGAAAACAACTTTAGCTCATCCACTGATTGCTGATAAGGTAAGAATGCCTTATTCACTAATTTTGGCTGGCCGTTTGAAAGTTCGCTGGTCAACCTGTCTTTTTTTCTTTTGCTTTTTTAAAAGGCCATAGTAGGCCATCAAGCCTTATATTAAAAAACCTTGAGGTCCACAATAGCAAAACGCATAACAGAATTTGGGAAGAATACACAGGAAAACCCTAAAGCTGCCATAAACGTTGAGGTCCACTATTTCTTTAACACACGGATCTGCCATAAATTTTTAGTTGAAGGATGTTTAAGTCAAGCAGAGTGTTTGGTTTATTTGGACAGCGTGTTTGGTTTATCTAGAATGTTGATTTTAAAAATGAATGGTCAAAATTTCAAAATGTTGATTTATTTATTTTTAAAATAATTATGAAATTTGTGTTAGTAAATAATATTTATTACACTTAAGGGTAGTTTAGTCTTTTAATCTTATTTGTATATATTTACCATTTTCTCTTGTAATATCATGTAGTTGCAACCCTAGCCACTCTAAGAATTCTCTCTTCTCCTTCTCCATTCTCTTTGCATTGCAATATTCACATGGTATCAGAGCGCAATTCTTGATCTATCCACAGCTTTCAAAGATCTTTCAACAAATCACAGATCCGGGTTGGAGCAATCAGATTTGGTGCGTTGTTTTTACCTTTTATTTTTTGTCGGCAACCCATTTGCAGTTCAGATCGATTTTACATCGAGTTTGCAGATTTCAGATCGGGTTCTTGTTCGCAAAAATCTGATTTGCAGATTTTTTTTGGTTACTGTAGCTGCGAGAAAATTTCTCAGATCTAGCCCGATTTAATTGGTTTTGGTTTGGTAAGTCAGAGATTGTTTTTGATTGTTCTGGTGTGTTTTTCGATTGCCGGAGTTACTGTTCTGGTTGCCGGAGTTACTATTCATCATCATCTCCGATACTGCAAATTTGGGTTACTGTAGCAACATGTACTGTAGCAATACGGTACTGTAGCGACACGAGTACTGTAGCAAAACGGTCAACGGTCACGTTACTGTAGCAATCTGAAATTTGCTGAATTTACTATTTATCAGAATTGTTACACTATTCCGGTACGTTTACTGTTCATTCAGTGTACATTTTGCCAGATAATTAAATTCTTGGTCTAATAACAATAGCAATGGCTGGTGAAAAAGATGATTCTCTTCAATCTATTAGTGTGTAATTGAACGGACAGAATTATTCATATTGGAGTTATGTGTTGAAATTATTTTTAAAAGGTAAGAGAATGTGGGGTTATGTTTCTGGAACCTTTGTTAAGCCGAAAGATGAAAATGATGCAAAATATATTGAACAGATGGAAATTTGGGATGCAAACAATTCGAAGATAATTACTTGGATCAATAACTCTGTTTTGCAATCAATAGGAGTACAACTAGCAAAATATGAAACAGCTAAAGAGGTCTGGGATCATTTGGAAAGGTTGTATATGCAGTCAAATTTTGCAAAGCAATATCAATTAGAGATTGATATTCGTGCTCTTAAACAGAACAACATGAGCATACAAGAATTTTATTCTGCTATGACTAATCTTTGGGATCAACTAGCTCTTACTAAATCTGTTGAATTACGAGCCTTTGCACCATACATTGCTCGTAGAGAAGAACAATGTCTGGTTCAATTTTTGATGGCTCTTCGGGATGATTTTGAAGGGCTTCGTGGGACAATATTGCACCGTAATCCTCTTCCAATGGTTGATTCAGTGGTTAATGAGTTGTTAGCTGAAGAGATTCGTCTTAAATCTCAATCTGATAAAGGGACTATAGAGAAAGGAATTCTTCCTATTCCTCACCCATCTGTATTTGCAGTTCCTCCTAACAAAAACAAATCTCATGGAAAGGTTGGTTATGATGAATGTAGTTTTTGTAAGCAAAAGGGCCATTGGAAAGCTCAATGCCTGAAATTATTGAACAAATTGCACCATACACAACAACCTAATCATTTGCAATAACGAGGCTTCAAACCTTCAACTTCAAATGTTGCAACAGTTGTTCCTCCTACAGATTCTCTTGGTATTGGACATACACATTCTTCTGGCCCTACAATAGCTACCCTTGCTGAGCAATTTCAGAAGTTTCTTGCCACTCAACCGCAAGCTATGTCTGCCTCCTCAAATATAGGTTTGCCTTCCTCTAGCTCATCAGGTATATCTTCATCCATATGGATTCTTGACTCTGGAGCTTCTCATCATATGTCATCTAATCTTCAATCATTTGCATCTTTACATCCCACGTCATTGTATCTGTTATGACTGCTGATGGCACTCCTATTCCTTTAGTGGGCACTGGGTCTATTTGCACATCTTCTTTATCTCTTTCAAATATTTACTACATTCCTAACCTTACGTTGAACCTTGTTTCTGTTAGTCAGTTGTGTGATTCTGGCTTCTCGATTTTCTTTTCCTCCACTTCTTGTTATGTACAGGATCTGCAATCCAGGAGGCTCATTGGGACCGGTCGTAGGCAGGGGGACTTTATATTCTGGATGAGCTCAAAGTTTCAGATATTGCAGCTTCCAGTGTTGACCTGTCATCATTTAGTTTATGTTCCTCATCTTCTAATTTTTACCTATGGCATTCTCGTCTCGGACATGTATCTTCTTCCTGCTTGAAATACTTAGCTTCTACCGGAGCTTTAGGAGTGTTACAAACTCATGACATTTCTAATTGTTGTGGTTGTAAACTTGCTAAATTTTCTGCTTTACCTTTTTTCAAAAGTACTTCTGTTTCTGTTGCACCTTTTGACTTGGTTCATTCTGATGTTTGGGGTCCATCACCTCTTCCTACAAAAGGTGGATCTAGATATTATGTTTCTTTCATTGATGACTATACTCGTTATTGTTGGGTTTATCTTATGAAAAATCGTTCTGAATTTTTTAGTATTTATCTTATGTTTCGTGCTTTTGTTAAAACTCAACATAATGCGGTTATTAAGTGTTTTCGATGTGATCTGGGGGGTGAATATACATCTAATAAATTTTCTGAATTACTTGCCTTTGATGGAACTTTTCATCAAACTTCTTGTACTGACACTCCTCAGCAAAATGGCGTTGCTGAAAGGAAACATCGTCACATTGTTGAAACTGCTCGTTCCCTTCTTTTGTCTGCCTTAGTTCCCAGTGAGTTTTGGGGGGAAGCTATTCTTACTGCTGTCTATGTCATTAACAGAATTCCATCATCTGTTATTTCAGGTTTGTCTCCCTTTGAAAAACTATGTGGCAATGCTCCTGACTATTCAGCTTTAAGAGTTTTTGGTTCTACTTGTTTTGTTCTTCTTCCTAGTGTACAACGTAATAAATTGTCTTCTCGTTCAGTAATCTGTGTTTTTCTAGGATATGGTGATGGTCAGAAAGGATATCATTGTTATGATCCTGTCACTCAAAAACTTTATGTCTCACGTCATGTTGTGTTTCTTGAACGTATACCATTTTACTCCATTCCTTCTGATTCTCAGAGTCATACAAAGTCTGTTCTCACCCGTATTGATCCTTTTCACACAGATACAGATACCACACCTCCTCATGTGACAGATCATCTAAATAATTCTGATATTGAGTTTTGCAGGGTTGACACTGGTAGTTCTGCTGATCTTGATGTTCCTCTTGTTGATAATTCCCCTCTCCCTGCTGCTTCTCAAGAACCCTCTATGACTGTGGATCCTCTTTCTCGTTACCCTCAACGTGACCGTAAGTCCACAAATTACCAGATTTTGTTTATTCCACTTACTCTACTTCTTTTGCTTCTTTTTTAACCTCTATTCACAATTTATCTGAGCCATCTTCCTATCAAGAGGCTGTTCTTGACCCTCTTTGGCAGCAAGCTATGGCAGAGGAACTTTCTGCTTTGCAGAAGACAGATACTTGGGACATTGTTCCTCTTCCACTAAGAAAACGTGCAATTGGTTCTCGTTGGGTATATAAGATTAAAACTAAGTATGATGGGTCAATTGAACGATACAAAGCTCGTTTAGTTGCTAAGGGTTTTTCTCAACAATATGGTATGGATTATGAAGAAACATTTGCTCCTGTTGCTAAAATGACTACCATCCGCACTCTTATTGCAGTTGCATCTGTTCATCAGTGGCATATCTCTCAAATGGATGTTAAAAATGCCTTCTTAAATGGTGATCTTCAAGAAGAAGTTTACATGGTGCCTCCACCAGGTGTTTCTCATAATCCTAGTGAAGTTTGTAAACTAAAGAAAGCTCTATACGGCCTCAAACAAGCTCCTCGAGCTTGGTTTGAAAAGTTTTCCATTGTGATTGCATCTCTTGGTTTTCATTCTAGTTCACATGACTCCGCTTTGTTTATCAAAAGTAATTCCCATGGTCATATCATACTCTCTTTATATGTTGATGACATGATTATTACTGGGGATGATATTGATGGGATTACAGAGTTAAAATTACAATTAGCTCGATAGTTTGAGGTGAAAGATTTGGGCACTCTTCGATATTTTTTGGGGATTGAAGTGGCTTACTCTCCTAGAGGTTATCTTCTTTCCCAATCTAAGTACATCACTCTCATCCTTGAACAAGCTCGTCTATCTGATACTCGAAAAACAGATACTCTTCTGGAGCTTAATGCCCGGTATACCTCTTCTGATGGCGTTCCCTTATCAGATCCTACTCTGTATCGTACAATTGTTGGCAGTCTGGTATATCTTACTATCACTAGACCTGATATTGCTTATACAGTGCATGTTGTTAGTCAGTTTGTCACTTCTCCTACTTTAGTTCATTGGGCAGCTGTTTTTCGCATTCTTCGTTATCTTAAAGGCACTCAATTTCAGAGTCTTCTCTTTCCTACATCTTCTTCCTTAGAATTACGTGCCTACTCAGATGCTGATTGGGGTGGTGATTCCACCGATCGTAAGTCAACCACAGGGTTTTGCATTTTTCTAGGAGATTCTCTCATTTCTTGGAAGAGTAAGAAGCAAGACATTGTCTCTCGATCTTCTACAGAAGCTGAATATCATGCCATGGCATCCACCACTGCAGAAATAGTTTGGTTATGCTGGTTACTTGCCGATATGGGTGTCTCTTTCTCTGGCCCAACCCCTATGTACTGTGATAACATGAGTGCTATACAAATTGCCCGCAACTCAGTTTTTCATGAACGCACCAAGAATATTGAGATTGATTGCCATTTTACTCGACATCACTTTGGACATGGCACCATTACTTTACCCTATGTCTCATCCTCCATGCAAATTGCTGACTTGTTCACAAAATCACATTCCACTCAACGTTTTCATTTCTTGACTAGCAAACTCTCGATGATTTCTACTGATGCATCGTGAGTTTGAGGGGGGATGTTAGCAAATAATATTTATTATACTTAAGGGTAGTTTAGTCTTTTAATCTTATTTGTATATATTTACCATTTTCTCTTGTAATATCATGTAGTTGCAACCCTAGCCACTCTAAGAATTCTCTCTTCTCCTTCTCCATTCTCTTTGCATTGCAATATTCACAATTTGAGCCGTTGATTTTTACAATCAACAATCTAAATTAGCCAAATTCTCTACTTAACTTTTAAAGTTAAACGAAAAATCCATTTTCAATTTTTTATAGCGTCATAAACTGAACATGGTCACATTGTAAATATAATAACCATTTTATGGTGGACGATTTAGCGTCTAAGTAAGGAATGATATTTTTACGACATCATTCTCATATAAGCTTTTGTATTTATATTTTTATTACTTTTCTTGTAATATATTATAGGTGTCTTCGAATTTTATCAAAACAAATTAATTTTTATTGTCAAGCGATATTTTGTTTTTTTGATATAAAACAATAAATTATATAAATTATTGTCATAGTTAATTTATATGTAAGAATAGACGTGTGAAAAAAAAAACCTACTCGAACATTTATAAGATTATGTACTTAATGTTTCACTATTATATGTGGGTGTCCTTAGAAGCTAGTGGACCTATCTATGTATGCCTACTACACAACCATTCTGAAGAGGACCATTTTGAGAGGGAGAAGGTGGTGGAGTTGGAAAATGACCCAGTTTTCTTTTGTTCATATATGCAACAGTGGTTGATAATTAAAAAGTTCATACATGATGCCACACCATTAATTCAAAAATTTATAAAATTAGAGAGAGAGAGAGAGAGAGAGAGAGAGAGAGGATATGATAGGAAGATGAACTTGGGTTAAGTTAATTGTAGTGAATGAAGTGGCTTGAACAAATATCTTCATTCTCATGAAAGAATAATTGGTTTCATCAAAGAATGGAGGTCGAGAAATTAACTATCCCTCAAGGAATATTCATCCTTAGGATCTTTTCTCAACACTGTGAAACCTGCGTCAATAGAGACCAGAAAGCTCTAATATCATATGTTAGACCAAATAGACACAAGAAGTGGGATTTGAATTGTGTATAAGAATAATCTCAACTTCTTCTTAAAATAATTTATCTTCTTCAAGAGGTTAGATGATAATGGAATTCAAAAGACAAAAGAGAGTAAGAGAGAATTTTACACAAGTTTAAAAAAGTTCGGATTACATCCACTTGGATCCTACATCATTCTCCCAATGCACACAAGCAAAGGAGATTTCTTATAAACTTTGAAGGTCCTGAGCTTTGCAAGAAAACCTCACCAAGAACAAGCTTCCTAAAGCTTTTACTTCCTAAAACTCTCACAGACCTGAAATGTTTTCTCTAAGAAAGATAAATTACAACATTTTACCAAAGGACCAGCTCAACAACTTTTACAAACTTCTTAAAGCAAATCAAAGACCAAGAAGATTAAAAACAACAAAAGAAGCTTTCTCTCTTTCTCTCTCTCTAAGATAAATTAGAGAACACTTAAGGCATAAGCTCACATAGAGCACTCAAGAGTAAATTCAGTGAAGAGAGTAGGTAGAGAGATAAATGCAACAATAAATTTCTCCAATGTGTTCGTTAGCCTCTTTAGGAGCAGCAACAGACTTTACTTAAATAGAGGAGTCCAGGAACTAACCGTTGGACTTCAACATCTTTCTTCATAAATACTTGCAGACCTCTATTAATGCTTCCCTTAGCTAGGTCAAGGGAGAAGTAGCTTGAAGTGTGAAGGAGAAGACATCTTGAAATTAGGTGTAACTTCCCAGATGCTTTCAAAAAGCTTTTTTGTCTCATGCCAGCTGTCTTTTATCCTTAAGATTTGTACTTCTGTCAGAAGGACTTTTTCTGTGCAAGGAGTAAGGAAATAAAAAGCTGTTAGAAGGATCTTTTTCTTAAACATAGTGCAGAAGATAAAATTAAGCTTTATGGATAAATGTAAGTGGGCCAAGTATATTAGCATGGGCTTTAAAATAAATGTTCTTATAAGATAGCCCAACCAAAATAATAGAGGACATTATCAAAAACAAATAAGTAGGCCTTAAATATATTTAAGTCCATTAAATCTTAAATACATTTACCCTAACATAATCAAAAGGACAAGGTGCTATAAATATTGGTTCGTATCACTCAAATTTAGACACATACACACACATATAGAGAGAGATGTGGTGTAGGCTTAATTTATGGATCGTTTTAATTTTGGTGAAGTTAATAATGTGTATAGAAGTGTTAGAACAATGAATATATGGTGCAAAAACTCCAGAATTATAAGAAGTAAACAAATTAATGGAGAGTTGCATGCATGTAGGCTCATCAATCATCGATCATAAGTATGTCTTCTGTGGTTTTGGTTGCTAATTAGACTCATATATAATAATTAAGACTTTATGTAGAAACTATAATTAAGAGGGTAACAAATAATTAGTGGGTTTGTTTGTGTGCATCTACTGCTTAAAGCGTCTTTTTACCATGTTAGGCACACCCCACTTTCCGATTATTTCACATATTACCTCTATATTAATTGCTTTTTCTTTAGAACCATGAATATTTGAAACTTTATTGAATTTCAAGTAATTTAATTTCAATCAGATTAAATTACAAAAATATAAAGTTCGCCTAACACTAATTTCCTCCATTTATGAAATTCAAATCCAAAACACGAATCACTTGAACCATTCAACGTTAGTCTTTCATATTAATTTATTATAACAACCCCTTCAATCTATAATACTACACTATGCTAGTTCATTATACCATTAATTAACAAGTTCTTCAATTCTTAATTACTATTTCAATCAATGTTAATGCTATTTTAGATTTAACTCCTTCGCTCCTAAAGTCTGTTTCTCTACATATAAACCTCACTTTCACCATTTTGATAGTAAAATTTAAACATATCTAAAGTTGTTGATCTACAAAAATCATAAAAGAAGCAAACCAATTTAAAATTAGACAAAATAGGTATAGTTGTTATTAGTTCCAAAAGCCTTGCCATGTTCCTTTAGTGATTATTTTGCAGGTGCAATGACGAAGATGAATCTGTACTAACTGAACAGAATGTAAGAGACTTTTTAATAGAAGTGTTGGGATTGGTTGAAAAATGGAGTCCCACATAGCTTGAAAACCAAGAAGAGAAGTGTGAACGAATTAGTCCCACATTGTTTGGATTACAAAGTAGGAGGTGGTGCCTGTTGACCCTAAGTCTTTATGCCATAAGTTTTGATGATGACAAATGTATTTGAATTGTAGTATTGACATATATAAAGGTTAATTATTATATATATGCTACAAGTGCTTAAGCATGATTATGTTATTTAATATGTATGTTTCATATATTGAATCATGTTATTATCATGAATTGAACTAACCATTGGATGCATCAAGTCAGCCTATGTGTTTACATTAAGTATATTCTAAATAGGCTAGTAAACTTATGCAACTCAATGATTAAGATTTGTATACATTGGCTCAAACTTTTTGAATAAGTATCACATAATTTGAACAAAAAGATAGTGAGATATGAAGTTTTACAAAAGTTAATTTTTGACCTTTAGTCAATCTTTATATCATATCTCATAAATGAAAAATCATTTTTCTTATATCTTAATCTCATTTGATAGTAGACTCAATGAGCTTTCCAATGGTATATTATTTATTTAAAATGGAGTCCAAATGAGAAAGATATGACTATTTAAACTAAACTTTGAAAAACTGAAAGTTGACTTGGTTGTACTCAAGAATTATTTTATCCTAACATTCAGTCACTATTTTGATCATATCTTTTAATTTTTGAGTGAAACTTGGCTCATTTGAAACTAGACTCTAAGAGCTTTCTAATGATATATTATTTGTTTAAAACGAAGTTCAAATGAAGGAGTTATGAATTTTTTAAAGAGAGTTCAAAAGCTATACTTCGCTACTATCAGTTGATGGTTGACCATGCAGCTTCCAACTGGTCGACCAAGAGCCCTGAAAAGGCTATATTTTGCTACTGTCAGTGGGTGGTCGACCAGGTGACTCCAACTGGTAGACCAACGGCTCCAGAAACAAAGATCCTTAAAGACCATAAGTATTGGTCGACCACCTTATCTGCATTGGTCGACCAATGGACTCCAATAAGCAATATCCTGTGGAGGAACCATAAGCGTTGGTTGACCACTCCATCTACACTGGTCGACCATCGTGCCACACTGGTCGACCACCAACACCAAAAAATGCATTGTAATGGCTAGTTTTTGCTGACATCATTATGGAACAACCTTGGATTTGTCTCCAACGGTCTTATTCATCCTTGGGCTATATATATCAACCTTGGGGCTATCAAAACTGATAAGAGAACACTCCTATTACTGAGCATCATCTGTAAATTCTCTTTTGTGTAGATTATACCTTTGTTAGCTTATCAATGTAACACATACTCTGTTTTTAGAGAATTTCTCTGTAATTATTGATTTTGATCAACACAAATATTATCCTAAGTTGTATTATCAAGGAGAGTATTCCTTGATAGAGTATTTATTGAGAGAACTTTCCTTTGGGTTGTAAAGAAGCCAGTTTAGCAGAAATTCTCCAGAGGGTTGAGGAGGAGCCCGGATTCATAAATTCTCTGTTGGGTTGTGGAGAAGCCTTGACTAATGAAATTCTTTGTAGTGGTTCACAAGTACCCGGATCAAACTTGCAAGTATAGTGAAAATACCTATGTGACTTCTTGAGGACTGGATGTAGGCTTGAGATTAGCCGAACTAGTATAAATCTCTGAGTTTGCTCTCTCTATCCCTCACTCCTTTATTTGTACTTACTGTTATCTATTCTTTACTTTCTTGCTCTTTATAATTAGTCATCTTGATAGCACATTAATTTTCTGTATTGTATTTATTATCCTAAGCATTATACTTTTACAGAAAATTATTTTAACTTCCAATAAAATTTTGTAAAAAATTTATAAAACCCAATTCACCTCCTCTTAGGTTCCAATCATTACTTTCAATTGGTATCAAAGCTTGGGCGCTTGATTTGAATGTCTAAGAGTAAACATGGTTGGATTTAGTGATTGGTTTATGTTTGAAAATTATTCTTTCACAGAACCTCCAGTTTTTAACGCCAATCATTTTTAATATTGGAAGTATGAAATGAAAAGGTTTTTAATTTCAGTAGACTATAAACTTTGGGATATTATTGACAATGGGTTTTGTATTCCTTCCAAGGAAGAACAAGGAAAAATCATTCCAAAATCCAAGAGCGAATGGGATAATGATGAAAGAAGTTTAGTGCAACTCAATGCTAAGGCAAAATTGATTATTTCTTGTGCATTGAGTGAAGATGAATTTTTTAGAATTTCCAATTGTGCCACTGCAAAAGAAATATGGGAAACTCTTGAAGTTGCATATGAGGAAAATATAAATGAAGAGGAATTAAGGATTGGTATTCTCATTAATGATTGTGAAAATTTTCAAAAGAAAAATTATTATCTCATTAATGAGATGCAATCAAGGTTTTGATATATTACTAATCCTTTTCAAGCTCTTGGTGAAGTTTATGTAGAAAAATCTCAAATCACCAAAGAGACAGAAGAAGAAGAAAAAGGAGAAGAAGAGAAACTTCAACCAAAGGAAGAATCATCAAAAAAAGCTTACAAATCTTACTTTAGGGAAATAGCAATTCTGATGAGGAGAACATAAATGAAGAAGCCGACATTTGTTTTGTGGCCAGAGATTAAGATGAGGTAAATTCATTTGACTACTCTTTTGAAGAATTACAAGATGCTTTTGATGGTTTACATGAAGAATCTCTTATACTTGTAAAAAAACTACGTATTTCAAAACTGGAAAACTCTTCTCTTGAAAATGAGTTGGAAAGATTGAAAAATGAATTTTCTATTTCCAAGGAAGAGAATTTTGGTTTCGAAAATCAAAATAGAACTTTGCAAGAAGAGAATTTGATTTTAAAGGGAAGTATCTCTACTAACAAAAACTGCTTTTGCAACAAGTGTGATTCTTTGAAAAAGGAAAATGATGATCTTAAAAGCACACTTGAAAAATTTTCTCAAGGTAGACAAATTTTAAATACCTCAATTTTGAAACAAAGAAGAAGGTTTAACAAAGCTGGTCTTGTTTCTAAAAAGAAATTAAACCAAAAACATTTTAAAAACTTCTTTGTTTCTACAAATATGTCCAATAGTCTAACTTGCACTTGTTTTTATTGTAGACTGAAAGAACACAAATCTTACTCTTGCTTTTATAAGAAAAATCTTGTTCATGGAGTAAAAATGAAATGGGTTCAAAAAGGAACTGATGACCCAAGCAAACCCAAAGAAATTTGAGTACCAAAGACAAAGGATTAATTTGTAGATTTGCCTCAAAGCAAGGAGCGGAAATGACTTTTCAATGGCTACATTATTCAAACTTCACTCTCTTGCATCAAAAGGAAGCAATGGACAAGTAAACATATAAGCTGGAATGGCTTGTAAGAAATTTGATTGATATGTTTACTGTATCAAATGCTTATGCTTGTTTTCTAACATGCCTTTCATCTATCTTTGATATTCATGCATGCTATATCTGAAAACAATTGTTAGGTGTGTGGCCTATAGATTTGAATTTTATTTTGAGCCAAAATCTTTCTTCTAAATACTACTCAAACTCTCCTTTTTGCCGTATCATGAAAACTTGCTTTCATTACATGCATACTTCTCTTGCTTTCACAATAATAAGATTACTCCTGCGTGTATGAAATCAAATTTCTTGCAAAATTGCATTTCATGGAAGCATAGCATTTTTTATTAATATGGCATATCTTAAACATAATGTTGCTCTTGATTCTCGAGATTTATTTGGACATTGCTAATTTAAGCATCAAAGTGCTCCACCAAAAGTGTTTTGCAGGAGTTAATTCTCAAATTTATCCTCTAAGGCACTCTCCTTCCTCTGCTCTCCGAAATCAGTAAGATTTATGGTTTTGAAGTTGGTTGGTTGACTAACGTTCCTATCAGTGGTCGACCAACGAAGCCTACATCTATTTGTATTGAGTCAACGCCCAATGCCAGATGATGCACGCTGGATGCTGAGTGAATATTTATGCTACATAAGACAAATTGTAATACCCTAATAATTTTTACGAATATTTAAAATCTATTTTGAGGTTTATTGAAAAATTTATTTACGTGGAAAATGTTCTTTTGAATTAGTGAAGGAAATTTGGGAATAGAAATTTTAAATTTTAAATTTATGAAATTTTTATAAATTCTCAAGGATCTAAGTGAACAAATCTTACAAGTTATAGTGGCTATGAACAATTTTATCCAAGAAAATTAGTAGGGCTAATTACTATTCCAGTATAAGGTATTATTCACATGTATAATACTATTTACGTATACAGTACTGTTCACATATACTATCGAAATATCAAATACTAAATGGGGTTTGATCATAAGAGAAAACTAAAAAGAAACTGGGAGAAAAATGGCATTTTATATGAGAGAATTCCTGAGGGACTAAATTGAAAGGAAACTAAATTAGCAAATTGATTATACTAGTAGATGAGACTTGTAAGTGAAATTGGTAAGTGAAACTAGTAAGTGAAATTGGTAGGTGAGACGGGATAGGTGAAACGGTAGATGGAATAGTATAGGAGAATGGTAGATGGAATAGTACCCTTAAATTTTCTTATAAATAGGCCCTTACATTTCACTTTCAAAATCACGCATTCAACTTCTCTTCTTCTCTCCATAAGATTTCTTGGTCTGACGCTAGACCTCTAAGATTTTGGGCCTTTCCTTTTCATCTTAGGTAAGGATACTATGCCCTTTCTATGTCTTACAAATTTTAGAAGTTATTTTCTTAAGTATGCTCTGTGGTTGCGGCTTTGGCTGATCTTCCACATAAGAAAAATTGTCCTTAGCTGCCTATATATTATTTTTGAATCTCTAATTACCAAAATAGAATATAAACTGTGAAGAATACAAGTCTAAGAAAGTTTTGGCTAAGGAAAGACCTGGTTTTTAAGTGTGTCCATTGTGACCCTCCACTCTTTCCTGGGAACTTACATGGTGTACTATTTTACATATTGTATTCTCTATTTTTGGTATGAATAGTATCCGTACGTATGAATAGTAATCATACATATAAATAGTGACCGTACATATGAATAGTAACCGTATGTATAAACAGTATCTATATGAAAATAATCCTAACTTGTTTTCTTTAATCTTTCATGAAAATCTTCGTAGCAGAATATTGAAATTCATCTGTGTACTCTTGTTTGTAACAACTTAAAGAAGTGATGCTCGTACAGAATCCAGGTGAGTGGAATGACCCCGTTTTAATAGGGTTTTAGCATTACTGGTGATAAAAAGTATGTCGTAGGATACTCCCAAGATTCATAGGGGTAAACTGAATTTAGAGTGGCAAATCTAGGGAAATAATTAATTCAAAAGTATGGATAAGATAAAACAAGTATTTCATGATGATGTGAAGTTTGAATCTTTTCAAAAACAGTTTGATTGTTATATTGATTTGTGATTTACAAACCTATAAATAGTTATATACTATACTTGTTATATGAATGAATATTATATTGTACTTCTGATTATGATATGAATATTGTGCTATTGATTGTGATTGAGCGGGACAGTACCCCCTCTCACGGTAAGGCAGAAAACCCAGTTTAAAGGGTGTCTTGACCAATGAGTGTGGAGACAACGATTCCCTCAGTAGGGATATAGCCCAGATTGGTGATAAATCAGTGAAGTGCCCTAGCTAAGAGGATAAGGTTGTACGTCATGGCGGAAATATACAAAATTGGTAAGCCGGCCTATGTGCGCTCTCTGGGGTATATTGCCATTGATGAGTACTAGTAACATTTGTTGAATTGGATGAATTTTTATCTTCTAATATGTATTTTTTAACTATGTCTATTGGTTGATTTTGAGCCTTCGGATATACTTGCATGACTAGTAATGTATTTGAATCTTATTACCGCGAGGCCGGTTCACTCATTGAGTTTAAAAGCTCACACTCTCTGTAAAATCTTTTTGTTCAGATCAGATTACCGACGAAGAATATCCACTGGAGGAGTAGATCACCTTGGACCTTCCCGCTGTCGAGTAAGCCCCTCTTTTGTTGTAGATGTTGCTCTGTAATCGTCTAGGACATCTAGGCCAGGGGTTTGGCATTTGGCTTGTATATCAATATAATAATATATTTTATATTGATGATCTATTGTTATATGCAAATCATCTCTATGATTTTCAAATAAAAAAATTTGATATATTTTCTTTGTATTTATTAAGGAATGATTATTTTTATAACATAGAGATAATAACTAAATAATTTAACTTATGGGTAGAATTTATCGAAAGGCTTACAGTGATGAGAGATTCATCATTGTACCGGTCATGTGTCTAGAAAACGGGTCGTGACACAAATGGTTGTCCAAGGCACTCAGACTGGTCGACCAACTTGAGGCAGTGGCTAACTAAGGCAATTTGGTCATGAGTGGTCGACCAGCTCATTCACGATGGTCGACCAATGCTTGACAGTAAGCTCCTCGCACTTTCTCATCCCCAAGATGGTCGACCAGTGTGGACATGTTGGTCAATCAACGTATGATAGTAGATGAAAGATTTAAATTTTGCTACTATGTACTTAATGATCTCTTCAAAGCTTCATGGGTGATCTTATAAGAGATTGTTTTTGAGAGGATCTTGCAAATAATCAATCAATGAAGATCATTAAAATTGCAAGAAGATAGGATCAAAAGAAGGGCAATGAGGAAAACAAAGATATTGACATATTAAGGAGGAACTTCAAGAAGCAACAAGAGTTTGCCAAAATTGATGAGTATCTCTATCCTTTACTTCTTTATTATTTAATGAAATGATACTCCTTGATCTCAACTAAACATTCTGGCAAATCTTTTTACTGACTAATTTTCATAGCAATGATCTATTATTTTACGAAATCTTATGTCTTTGATAATATCATTGCATATAAAA
Source organism: Biancaea sappan (assembly GCA_037074585.1). Classification (NCBI taxonomy): domain Eukaryota; kingdom Viridiplantae; phylum Streptophyta; class Magnoliopsida; order Fabales; family Fabaceae; genus Biancaea; species Biancaea sappan. Next base: position 11,496,589 of record CM073491.1, on the reverse strand, counting down.
AAATGTTAAATACTTAAATTATTTTTTTTCAAATATATCATGGTTTGAGCATTATACATATCATATCTTTTGCATAAGCTGTAACTTATGAACCATTATTTATGGATTATAGTTTATATATGATTATATCTTATCAATCTATATTACCTAAATTATTTTACCACATACTCTGGTTATAATATGTTTTATCTTGAATGAGTATGTAACTTGCTTCTTCTATGTAATGATGATATATATATATATATATATATATATATATATATATATATATATATATATATATATATTCATGTGAGAAAATGTTTCTCTTGCCTTGAATGAATATATGTATACTTTTCAAATACATAATGCCTCTACTGAGATGATATGATATGATGTATCTTGAATATAAAATGTTTTATATATGATAATGGATATATATTTTCTTCTACTATGCTAAATTTGGTGACATTCTTTCAAGAAGAATTATTTCGAAAAGTGTTGGAAAAGTATTTGAAATTGCTTTATCATGTTAAAGAAAAAAGTGTTTTGAAAAGAAAAGAATTTGGAAATCCTTATTTCAAAATTACTTCTGCTAATATACTTAAATGTTTGTATACATAAAAAAAAATATTTTTGAAGTTTTGAAAAAGAAAGGAGTACCCTTATTTCAAAAGAAGATAATGGCATTAAAGCGAATGCCAATCTATATCAAGAAGAAGAAAAATCTCAAGAAGAAAAGTTACCTCATGAGAAGGAGCCATCAAACAACAATGATAATCTTCCAAAGGATTTGAGATATGCCAAAAGTCATTCAAAGGAACTCATTATTGAAGATGCATCTCAATGAGTACTCACTCGAAATCTTCTTCTGCCTATGGATTATGCCTTATATTGGTTATATCTTTTGCTAATCCAAGAAAATTGTTGTGCTATTATGTACTTTAATTTTAAAATGGTATATTTTATGAGTATATAATTTGCATTTGTTATATATCTTGTTATAATATCTTTTATTATTATTCTTAAAAGGATATATATGTTGTTTCTATTGTATTGCATCTCTTTCTACATCTTATGCTTTTTTGAAGAAAAATTTGTTTTTCAAAATAAAAGAATTTGGAAATTCTTTTTGCCAAAGTTTTTTTTGATAATCTTTTCATAAAATCATTCTTTCAAAAGAGTTTGTTTCAAATGCTTTATCATATTCCGTTTTGAAAAGAAAAGCATTTAGAAATCCTCATTTCAAAAGATTTTCATCTTATATGCTTCTTATGATATCAATCATTAAAGAAGAATGATTTCTCTATAAATTTTTGGATTTCATGGAGGTTTAGCATTCTTATTGAACGTCTTCATTGCTTGAGAATTGTGAACTAACCTATCAAGGACCCAAATTATTTGGGTACCTAAGAATAAAAGTCACATTGTTTTATGAGGAAAAGTATTCTCAAGCTTGAGCTTGCAATGACAACCAATCAATCTTGAGGATGAAGGACTCAACGATGAAGATGGTGATTCTAATCAAGCATGCACACTCAAAATATTGGTAATATCTAGCCTTGCTTGAAATAGATTGTTAATCCATCAAATATTATGAGCTTTATGTGAAGATTAGATGAATGGCAAGAAAGAATCTTTAAACTGATTGAAAAATACTTTGAAAACTCATATATTATTTTCAATATCTCTTTTACACCTCAAGCTAAATATGAACTATAGTGGCTCTATTTCCAAATAAGAAAATCATTCCTTTTGCCACTAAAATTCTTTCAAGTAGCTTTCCTTGCCTATCATCTATCAATTATTTATATGATATTTAGATCTACTAATCACAATATGTGTAAGGATATTTCTCTTAGCCAATGAAGAAGCTTAAAGGTACAAATGACTCTTCCTAAAGAACAGTCAAATTATACAAGGTTGAAATCTTCATCAAGGATCAAATAGTCAAGAGTTGCAAAATAAATTGTGTCCATGCCAAGACAATTCTTGGATAAACAAGGCTTGAAAAAGAAAGGTAAGAACGATCACCCGAATGGATAAACGAGTTTTGAGAGGTATGATTACTCATCTCAAAATAGGTATGCTTAAATGATCAATTTCAAATATATATATATATCCTTCACTCTTTGCACTTAATGGCTTATGGATTATGGATTCTTATGTTTATATCTTCTAATTAATCCATTGTCATTTGCTTCTGCTGTGATTTGTAATATATTTGCCTCCGTTGTGCTGAACTCTATTTTATCTTTTGTGAAGCAAATTTGTTTTGACAAGGACTTTAAAAATGCTTCCGCTATGTTAATATGTTTTATCATATGAAGCAACAATCTTTTTTGAAAAAGAAAAGGTTTTGAAGATCTATTTCATTATTGATGACAAAGGGGATGAAAAATATTGATGTTTAATGTATGGATTACGAACTATATCCTTGATTATATATTGTTACACTAAGCTTAGGTGACCTATAGAGATTACAGAGCATTCCTAAGCTTTTGGATTTATAAGCCCTCCAGATAAAAAGTATCCTTGAGGAATACTAATTCTCCTGCCGATTTTCTTCGTTGACATCCACTGTATCTAAAAAATGTTCATAAAGAGTGTGAGTTCATCAAAACTCAGTGACTAAATGACTGTGCAATAATAAATATATCACAAGTACAAATACCAGAATCATAATCACAATAACAACAGTTATTTTGATATTCAGGTTTCTATACCTCTGTATTTTATGTTCAAGAATTCAGTCTCCACTTATAATCTCAATCATTACATGCATTGGTATCTTGGGAAATAAAGCCCTCAACCATTCTATGTGTATAATTCCATGCATTGGTATCTTGGGTCAAGCCCTCAACCATTCCATGTGTATTATATACTCAATTCATAATTCTCATCAATATAATCTTAAATCAACAATAAATTTCATTATCTAGCAATCATAAATAAATATAGAATCTAATTGCGATATGAGATGGAGTTTATATTGTACTTGGAATAAAAGTAAATAAAGTTGGTTAGCAAGGTCATCCACTCACATATTTTCCGTATCCCAATCACTTTTCCGAGTTGCTACAAAGAAGAGTACGGAGCTGGATTTCAGGTTCCGCTACGGAGATTTTCATAAAGATCAGATATAGAAAGTCAGAGTTGCTTTTGTACCAAAATACTATTCATACGTATAATCACTATTCATACGTATGATTATTATTCATATATACAAATATTATTCACACGTATGGTTACTATTCATATATACATTACTATTCATACATACGATTATTATTCATACGTACGGTTACTATTTATATGTATAGGTATTATTCACACGTACGGTTACTATTTATACGTATGGTTACTATTTATATGTATGGTTACTATTTATATGTACAGGTACTGTTCATACCAGAAATAGAGAATACAATCTGTAAAAGAATACACCAGGTAAGTTCCCAGGAAAGAGTGGAGAGTCCCAATGGACACACTAAAGAACCATGTCTTTCCTTAGCCAGAACTTTCCTAGACATGTATTCTTCACAGTTTACATTCTATTTCGGTAATCAGAGAATCAAAACAACATATAGGTAGCTAAGGACAGTTTTTCTGATGTGGAAGATCAGCCAAAGCCGCAACCACAGAGCATACTTAAGAAAATAACTTTTAAAATCTGAATGGCATAGAAAAGGAGCATAGTATTCTTACCTTGGATCTAGGCTAAGGAAGAAAGACCTAGAATCTTAGAGCCCTAACGCCGGAGCAAGAGAAGTTTTGAGGAAAGGAGAGAAGAGAAACTGAAGGTGTGAGTTTTGAAGGGAAATAGAAGGGCCTATTTATAGGAGAAGTTATGGTACTATTTGCTACTATTCCATCTACCGTTCTCCTATACTATTTCATCAACCAGTTTCACTTATCAGTTTTCATCAACCAGTTTCACTTACTAGTTTTCATCTACCAATTTCACTTACTAGTTTTCACCTACCAGTTTCATCTACCAGTCTCACTTTCAACTATCCATTCTGGATTCTACTTTTGAACTGTATTTTTACTTAATGGGATTAATTCCATATCGTATCATCCATTATATCCCACAATTTATAGAATCTATAAATAAAAAAATTTGTATTTTCAACAATATGCACAAACGAGTATACAAAAATTAAACCGATAGGGAATTTATTTTCTCCAAAATAAATTTATCGTAATTCTTGAATACTTATAACTTAAAAAAAATATAATGGGTATTACACCAACGGTCTTATTCGTCATTGTGCTATATATATCACCCTTGGGGGCTATCAAAATTGATGAGAGAACACTCCTATTACTGGGCATATCTGTAAATTCTCTCTTATGTAGATTATACCTTTGTGAGCTTATCAATGTAATACATGCTATGTTTTTAGAGAGTTTCTCTGTAATTGTTGATTTTGACCAATACAAATATTATCCTAAGTTTTATTATCAAGGAGAGTATTCCTTGATAGAGTATTTATTGAGAGAACTTTCCTTTGGGTTGTAAAGAAGCCAATTTAGCAGAAATTCTTCGGAGGGTTGAGGAGGAGCCCAGATTCATAAATTCTCCATTGGGTTGTGGAGGAGCCTTGGCTAATGAAATTCTTTGTAGTGGTTCGCAAGTATCCGGACCAAACTTGCAAGTATAGTGAAAATACTCAAGTGACTTCTTAAGGACTGGATATAGGCTTGAGATTAGCCGAACCAGTATAAATCTCTGAGTTTGCTCTCTCTATCCTTCACTCCTTTATTTCTACTTACTGTTATCTATTCTTTACTTTCTTGCTCTTTATAATTATTCATCTTGATAGCACATTGATTTTCTGTATTGTATTTTTTATCCTAAGCATTGTACTTTTACAGAAAATCATTTTAACTTCCAATAAAATTTTGTGAAAAATTTATAAAACCCAATTTACTCCTTTTTTGGGTTCCAACTATTACTTTCAGTGCCAAGGCCTTAGTTTACAAGTGCACCAATACAAGAACATTAGCTTGTATTTAGTTTTCTCTTGTACTCTTGTTTTAGATAGTGAGAGATGTAGATTAAATATATGCTTGAGAGTATAGGTGTATTGGGATGTTGGGTACTTGATAGAAATTTTTGTGTTATAGAAATTTTCACATAGTATTTTTTTTCTAGTTGTCTTTGACTTTTTTCTCCGATTTTGGAATTCCATGTTATTTTTTTGTATTGTGATTTTGTTTATTATTCCATTTTATTTCTATGGTTTATTTGCGACAAGATAACTGTCAAGGGGGAAATGAAGTTTTTCCTAACAAGTGGTATAAGAGCCTATGGTTAGGTGGGCTGTCAAGTTTTTAGATATCTAATCTTCTACATCAGAAAAGAATTTTTCTCGGTTGCTTGAGATTTGTCCTTGTTGCTGGGTTGCTGGAACGAAGTGTGGTATTATGAAAGTGCATGTCTAGCAAAGTTTTGGCTAAGGAAAGACTTGGTACTTAAAGGTGTCCATTGTGACCTACCTCTCTTTCCTAAGAACTTACCTGGTGTACTATTTATAGTTGTGTTCATTATTCTAGTATACGGTTTCAATGTAAAATTTTTTCAGTGCGATGAGATTTGACATAGAGAAATTTGATGGGAGGATCAATTTTGGCTTGTGGTAAATAAAGACAAGGATGTGTTGATACAATTAGGGTTACACAAGGAAAGGTAGAGCAGCTTCGACAAAAGGGTTCAAGGTAGATGCTAACTCTGTCTCTCTGGTTTTGGGGGAGGATGCACTACAAAAAAAATGACTTTTAATCACCATCAAAAGTTTAAAAGTCACCACCAAAAATTTTTGGTGGCAACTTTTAGTGGCGATTAAAGTTGTTGGCAAAAGTCTGTGGCTGATTGTCTTTTGGTGGCGACTCTCAAAAGTCACCCTTTAATAACGACTATAAACACCAATAAAAGTCATCTTTGTGGCAACTTTCAAAGTCGCCACTAAAAAGACCTTTAGTGGCGACTTTATCACTCACTATTTTTTTAGATCCGGATTAGCTTGACGGGCCGATCTGAGACCCATTCGACCTGTGTGGGTCTTGGCCGATCCAATAACTTGCTGCCCCAAGGTGACTCGATTTTTGATGTGCAATATTCAATTTTATTTGAAAATTAAACTAAACATATGCATATTTGATATTCGAACTTGGGTCCTTTGCTTGCAACCATGTATGTCTTGTCATCCTATCACCACTTCATTTGTGCTATATAAGGGCAAAATATTATATATATATATATATATATATATATATAATCTGTTAAATTATTTTAAGTCAAAAATATTATAAAATAGAAATAAAATAATATCTAACTTAACAAAAAACAAATATATTATTACTATGAGAGACACCATAAAAAGTCTGACTTTGTCTAATTTCAAAAAAAAAATCAAACTTTGGGAGTCGTCACCAAAAGTCTATTTTTCAAGAAAAAATGAAAAAAAAATTTGGATTTTTATAATAAAATTAAAAAATAAACTTTTGGTGCCCATAGACAGTTAAGATGAGTTCAGGAATAATACTAATGATCTAAGTTGTCCTTTTTCTTTTAAGATTATTTGGTGCCCATACGGCGATGACAAAGTGTTTAGAATAATTCTAGCAAATTACCTCACTGACTCTGAGGCGTGGCATGCACATATTCCACTCATTTGTTATCATATCATCGAGTGACACTATATGGATCTTCGCCAGTTTGGAGAGGACCAGCCATTCTTGACCCACCGATTGACCTTGGTCAGTGGCACACGTTGCAGATGCACGACATGCATAACATTGATTTGTCATATCAACTTAGGACCAAAGTTGCCAAATAGGAATAGTGGCGAGAAGGGTTGGTCCCATTACAACCCATAACCCATACATTGTACCATAACTCTGAATACATGCAATGGTATTAGAGGCACACAAGAAGGTGGATTAATCTAGCAAGCGATGCCCAAGGTTATACGATAGATTTTTTATTTAGTGTCATTTACATATTTATACATTTTATTCTCTTATTTTAATTCTAATATTTGTGTCATTGATAGGCTAATATGGTATAGCACATACTCAACTTTGTTCATTAGGACCCAAGACTGACAGATATCTTTGAACAATTTGAGCATGAGATGACGAACATTATTGCCACCAAGAATAAACTCAGACCATAGCATCTCCCATCCAACTCCATCGACTCAGCACCTACTTGAATCCAACATTCTAGAGCATGTACTAGGGAAGAGATCTCAGGGGTTGATAGCAGCAAGACAACATATTCGTTACGATGCATGCTACGCATCGGGTGCATCTATGCCATGTCAGGGTGCAACTTCAGCTGGCTATCAGATCCAACTTCATGTTGGATGTTTGTTAAGCGTTTTGGCAAGTGCACCAGTCGCACAAGTAATACAGTGATGAAATAAGTAAGAATATCGTCCCATAAGGACTAATGTGCTAAGTATTCCAGGAATTAAAATGCATTAGTCAGACAACCAATTTGGATCGAAAGTCACTCTAAATTGAAAATTGCAAATTAAAGTGCAAAAGGCAAATAAATATTTTTTTAGACTATTTTCTCAATGAACAAAGACAATGCAAATTCAGATGAAAACTAATATGAATAAAAACCTAGGATTGCTAATCCCCTTCTCTCGTCCTAAGAATTGCTAACTCTCCCTAACAATTGTGATTCAATTCAATAATACACCTTAATCATACTTTTTTAATGTCTTAAAATGATTCTCCCGAATCTAAGTTAAACTATTCAATTCTAACATAATCTCTTATGTGAATTTAAGCCAAATTAACACCAACCTATTTTGATTAAGCGAGGTTAATTAACGTCCCTATTAATTAACAAGAAAACACTCAAGTTCGACAACTCACCCAATTCACTCAGTGTTCTACCAATACCTCCCTCTCCTGAGTTTAGTGGAAGCAACAAGCATACAATGAAGTGATCAGTTTCAAAGTAAGCACAACAAGAATAAGTGAAAGGAATGTATGTATTGAATGAAAACCACAAGTTAGGGAGTATAGAACTCCTAATCAAAGATTAGGTTCATGGTAACCTTAGAAAAGGGAAAATTAGCTACTCATAGCCCTAACAATACAGAAAATAGCAGAAAAACAAATAAACATCATGACACCGAAGTTTAGTAGACAAGATTCGAGCTCCTATAGCCTTGGAATGAATTTCTCCTCCTTCCTCAGCAGAAACAACGCTTCCCTCTTAGTCTCGAACTCAGAATCCCTTCAAAACCCTTCATTTTTTCTATTTAAGTGAGACAGCGAAGATAGAAATCGCGAACCACCGCTATAGTGGTGGCGGACAAAAACAAAAGGCAAAATAAGTTCAGGTCCAGGGCTCACCGCTATAGCAGTGAGAATCCACCGCTATAGCGGTGGTAGGCAAACAAATATGGCTTCTCATCCTCAGCAGCATATCATACCTGCTCAACCAATTACTTTAGCTTCGTCCAGCTCACCCAATATCAAAAACAATATAATAATGATTAATAACAACTCTGAGTCAGGAAATCACACGAAACAAACTAAATTCTAAGAAATCCTAAATTAAACTAAACTAAATCAAACAAAACAATGGCAAAGAATTACAAGCTAAGACAAGTTAAGAGATAAAAAGATCCAAGATTTAGCACCAAAATGGTACTAAATCTAGCACTTAACACTCCCCCCAACTTGCACCTTTGCTTGTCCTCAAGCAAAACAACCCTCTCAACAGAAAAAAGTGCAAAGCAGACATAAGATAAACAAATTTATAGATAAGATTAAAACCACATTCATACTCAGCAAGAGAGTAATGCGAATTGCATAATTAAAAACAGTTTCATCCTTTAAAAGTTGGATTCAAGAAATGCTTTTATTAAAGGAGAAATCATATTAGCAATAATCATCAGGGGATTTAAATCAAGACTTAAGTAGATGCTTTGAAATCACAGAAGCTTCAAAAAGCAATAATACCATTACCCAAATCAAGCTTTCCTTTTTATACTTTCACACTCTCAAGGGTATACAGTCCAGATTCCAATGATCCAATCAAACCGAATAAAGCAAGATGTATCCAATAAGAAGTAGAGTTCATGCGCCCAATCCATACAGCTCTTCTTCCCCCTTCACACTCAAGGTGAAAATTACAGAGTAAGAAAGGTACCCATGCGCCTAATTTACACAACACAGCTTCAACATAAACCACACTTTCAAGCCAACAAATTAACTTATTAAATTTTTTTTTGGAATTTAAAATTTATAACCCTTATTGAGTTTATATTTTTTTTTTGTTTCATTAGGAAAGATTAACTTGAACAATGGTATTCACTCTCAGAATTTCTAGGTTTCAAAAAGCCTAACGCAAAATTTGAAGAAAATCTCCTAACATTATAGAAAATAAGATTAGTTCTTTATTAAAAACAAATTCAGGAATTTAAATTTTAACAAAATGGTTATGTTTTTAAATCAATAAAACAACATTTTCCTTTGCAAAGGCCAAATAACAAAGAGATAAGAATTTGAAAAACAAGAATCTGCCTATGCCTATATCTGTTTTACATAATTATCTGCTAAAACCAACACATCACACAAATACAAAGATTCCTCTCCCTCAAACTAAAATTTGATAATGCCTCCATTGTCCTATGTCTACCCAATAGAGATAAAGAAATCACAAAACAAAGCATACACGTAAACTAAAAAAAAAATTGCTAATAACATTATAACATTGCAATTCACATCAAATCAGCCATACATCAAGCTCACATAGTCAAATCACATAAATATATAGCAATTATAAAAATTATCAGCAGTTCAAATAAATAAATAAATACACACAAAAACTGAAAATTAAAGACAAAAAAATAAATGACAGAAATAAATAGTGGTGCCTGATTCTAATCCATCATATGTTTAGCATCATCTGCCTCTTCTTTAACTTCAGCACCAATGTCGGATGCCTCTCCTCTAACCGACAGTCTCGATGAGTCAAGGTTGAACTTCTTAGCCATTAACAAGCCCAAAGCAATCAAATACTCCATTGTGTAACGCACATCCTCTTGCATTTTTCTAAATTCTATACTAAAATATGTCATAGACTGCTTTACCTCTCCTAGCTCATTGCTAACTCTGCTAAAGTCACATTAGCTCGAGCTTGAGGTACCGTGTGTCGAGGATGGCCAACTGGATGAAGCGGTGCTGGTCTTCCTTCCATAGGAAATAAACTATCAATGTAAAGTTTTTGTAATTCCCGGAGGCCTCTTCAGCTTCATATCATCATTAGGAACGTCCTTCTTAAGCAAAAATGTTATCAGAATGAAGGGGTATCCAATAACTTCAGTCTTCGCTTGAGCCAACTTATCTACCTTTTCAACTATTAATTGCCCAAAATTAATTGTAATTCCCTTCATAATGCAGTAGATTAAGAGGGCTTTCTTGGCAAAGACATCAGAGAAGTTCGATGACGGCAACATAGTTGTAATACCCAAGAAAAATAAAATATAAATATTTGTTTACAAACTACTGTTACTATTTCAGTATACGGTACTATTCACCAGTATAATACTATTTACGTATATGATACTGTTCATTTATACAATCGAAATGTCAAGTACTAGATGTTGTTTGGTCATAAGAGAAAACTAGAAAGAAGTTCGTAGGAGAAACTGACGTTTTATGTGTGAAAATACCCTCAGGGACTAAAGTGAAAGGACTGAATTGAAAAGAAACTTAAAGGTTTAAGGTGAAAGGATATTTTTCCCTTTTAAGTTTCCAATAGTAATAACAGAAAAATTTTCCATCGTACAGGTGCACAGTAACTGCATTATTAGAAATGTCATTTTCATGAATAGTAAATTGAATATTTTATTAGCGCATAGTGTCAAATAGTACCCTTGACTTTTGCTATAAATAGGCCCTTCCATTTCACTTCTAAACTCACACCTTCAACTTCTCTTCTTCTCTCCTTAAGTTTCTCTTACTCCAAAGCTAGGCCTATGAGATTTTGGGCCTTTCCTTTTCAGCTTAGGTAAGGATACTATGCCCTTTCTATGTCTTTCAAATTTTAGAAGTTAATTTCTTAAGTATGCTCTGTGGTTGCGATTTTGGCCGATCTTCCACATCAGAAAAACTGTCCTTAGCTGTTTATATGTTATTTTGATTCTCTGATTACCGAAATAGAATGTAAACTGTGAAGAATACATGTCTAGGAAAGTTCTGGCTAAGGAAAGACCTGGTTTTTAAGTGTGTCCAGTGTGACCCTCCACTCTTTCCTGGGAACTTACCTGGTGTACTCTTTTACAGATTGTATTCTCTATTTCTGGTATAAATAGTATCCGTACGTATGAATAGTAACTGTATGAATAGTAACTGTATATATGAATAGTATCCATACGTAAAAATAGTATTCATATGTATGAATAGTGACCGTATGTATGAATATTATCCGTATGTATAAATAGTATCCGTACATATAAATAGTGACCATATATATGAATAGTACCGTATGTATGAACAGTGTCTGTATATATGAATAATACCGTATGTATGAACAGTGTCTATATGAAAACAATCCTAACTTGTTTTCTCTAATCTTTCATGAAAATCTCCGTAGCGGAATACTGAAATTCATCTGTGTACTCTTATCTGTAACGACTTAGAGAAGCGATATTCGTACGGAATCCAGGTGAGTGAAACGACCCCGTTTTAATAGAGTTTTAGCATTACTGGTGATAAAAAGTATGTCGTAGGACACTCCCAAGATTCATAGGGGGAAATTGGATTCAGAATGACGAATCTAAATGAGATAATTAATCCATAAGTATGGATAAAATGAAATAAGTATCTTATGATGATGTGAAGTTTGAATGTTTTCAAAAATGGATTAATTGTTATCTTGATATGTGGTTTATAAATCTATAATATAGTTATATACTATACCTGTTATATGGATGAATATTATATTGAGCTTCTGATTATGATATGAAATGCTATTGATTGTGATTGAGCGGGACAGTACCCCCTCTCACGGCAAGGCGGAAAACCCGGTTGACAGGGTGTCTTGACCAATGAGTGTGGAGACAACGATTCCCTCAGTAGGGATATAGCCCGGATTGGTGATAAATCCGTGAGGCGCCCTAGCTAAGAGGATGAGGTTGTGCGTCATGGCGGAAATATACATAATTGGTGAGCCGGCCTGTGTGCGCTCTCCGGGATATATTGCCATTGACTAGTACTAGTAACGTTTGTTGAATTGGATAAATTTTTATCTTCTGTCTATTGGTTGAGTATGAGCCTTTGGATATGCTTGCATGACTGGTAATGTATTTGAATTTTATTAATGCGAGGCCGATTCACTCATTGAGTTTAAAAGCTCACATTGTTTGTACAACCTTTTTGTTCAGATCAGGTTGCCATCGAAGAATATCTGCTAGAGGAGTAGATCACTTTGGACCTTCCCGTTGTCGGGTAGACCTCTCTTCTGTTATAGATTATGTTGCTCTGTAATCGTCTAGGACATCTAGTTCAGGGGTTCGACATTTGGCTTGTATGTCAGTATAATAATGTATTTTAAATTGATAATCTATGATTACATGCAAATCATCTCTATGATTTTCAGATAAGAAAATTTGATATATTTATCGGAAGGCTTACAGTGATGAGAGATTCATCATTGTGCCGGTCATGTGCCCAGAAAACGGGTCGTGACAATAGTGCATTGCAAAAAGTTATACCATGCCTTGGCAATTAGCAATAGATCCGTCCTCTGTACCTTGTATGGTTCTCCCCTTAAATTAAGCTCTTAACGTGCCTCAGATTTACAAATGGTTTGGCACACATCTTCGGGATCCTAAGTTTTTGATATTTGCAGACCATGATAATCTTGTTCTCTCGGGTTCCACAAATCAAACGCCTCATCAATCCACCCTCGGAGAAGCTAATAAATTTGCCTCTAACTTCAGTTGTGTATTTCTTCATAGGGTCGTTAGGGACTCGGAATGCATTTGCATAAAACTCTTTGACCATGTCCACATATGCAAATTTAGGCAAGTTACATATCTTATCCCAACCCCTGTCCATGATTTGCTCTTAAATCTCTATGTATTCATCCTTCTTTAAATTGAAGACTTTTTCAAGAAAGACTTTTCTTCTACTTATTTCCTTATCCAATTTGATGCCATGGTCTGGAGTCCTAAATGTGAAGAATTGTGCTGAAGATGATGATGAACCCGGCATTTCCTTCCTCTTAGTTGGAAGCTTCTTCCTTTTAAGAACCGGTGGTGCCATAAGGAATGCCAAAGCAATTAGAAATCCTGCATTCATAAACATATATTTTAGCCCCAACAATCAAGTTCAGCTAAGGTTCATTGTAATTCACTCAAAATGCATGAATTCTCTAATTATAAACATGGTAAATTGGATATCCCCTAAATTGAGAAACAAAATGACTCACTACGACTCACTATAGGCATGGCAATTCTCGTTTCAAAAAGATCTATATCCAAACACAATCAATCTTACTTTCAGCAACACACTAAGCCCAAATGCAATTCTCAAATTTAGTGTATAGTAACCATCAATCCCCCACATGAGCTTTCAACATTCAATTATATATATTCATCAAAATTGTGCACAACAATAAGTATTATCACTTTGGCAGCAAAACCATCCAATTCATGCACAAAATTTAAACTAATATTCATTTGGGCATTTTATCGAACGTCTCATGTGCAGAAATATCTAAAAATGTGTTTATAGCAATTGTGAGCCCTGAATGTCATCCTTAAGCAATTGTGAGCCCTGAATGTCATCCTTAAGCAATTGTGCAATAGAAGCAACAACAATAATCGAGGAATGTAAAAAAATCAACCTTCAAAACACAAAGAATAACCATACCTAAGACCAAAACTAATTACACTACGATTCTAAAAATAAAACAACAAGTAGACCCAACAACACTTCAAATACTTCAACCAAAAGTGCTAGAAATTAACAAACTAAGATAGAAACTAAAAGAAAAAGGAGAACAAACCACTTACAGCATGATCACCAAACAAAAGAGAATACCAGCAAGCAAGAATCAACTTTCAAGGTTTTTGTAATCGGTTAAAACACCCAACACAGTCAAAGTCAGTCCAATCAGTGAATAAGAAGGAAGAAAGTGGTGGGGCGGGTCAAAAATGGCCCTAGTAAGTCAGTCGCTCAAGAGGAATCACAGGGAGAAGGGTATCGACAGCGTGCAATATGTGGATTAGGGCTCAAAAAAGTTATATAGCCTGATGCGCCGCTATAGCGGGAAGTACATACCTCTATAGCGGCACAAGACAGAATGTCCTCTTCTTTCTTTTTTTTTTTCAAAAAATTTTAGACTTACCGCTATAGTGCTAAAATCCTACTGCTATAGTGTTACTTGACAGAGAGGAAAGCCTCTTTTCTTGAATTTTCAAACAGCTACTGCTATATCATACAGATTCTACCACTATAGCGATACTTAACAGAACCACACCAAATGTTCCAGGCTTCACCGCTATAGCGGTACAGTCCTACAGCTATAGTGCTGGAAGACTGACTTTGTCTCCCAAACTGCATAATCAAACATAGAAAAGCTTCCCAATGGATCCTTAACCCTTCACAAATAAGATTTTTACTTTTTAACCATAAAATGCCCCACAGATCATTCAAAATAAATCTTAAGTTCATAACCATCCCTCTAAACATGATCCTCACACAATTAATCATTTGAAATTAGAATCAGCACTTAAAATTCAACAGTAAGAGTTACAGCAGCCCAAAATACTGATTTCAACCATTTAATAAGTGCCTAACCCTCAACAACCACTGAAACAATTCATAGTCAATATCAGCCAATTTTTCACACAACATCAGTAATTTTTAGCAGCTAAAGAATATAAACCTTAGATGCAAATAATAACACAGCAACACCAGCAGCACTAGACAACAGCAACACTAGCAGCACCAGTCAACAAAATCAGACAACAAAAACTACAAACAAGAATAAAAACTAAACTAGAAAAGCTAAAAACTTGGGTTACCTCCCAAGAGCACTAAATTTATAGTCTTCAGCCAAACTTTACCAGGGCGCCTATGCATTCGGTGTCGAAAGATCAAGAGACATTCCATCCTGTTCACCATCATGTCCAAGGTATATTTTCAACCGCTGACTATTTACCTTAAAGCTTCTAGTATTTTCAAGATCAGCAATTTCAATGGCACCGTTTGGAAAGACCTCTTTTACAACAAACAGGCCTGACTACCTTGATTTCAGCTTCCTTGGGAAGAGTTTTAGCCTGGAGTTATAGAGTAGCACCTTTTAGCCCGCATGAAAAGAACGATGTGCAATCTTTCTATCATGCCACCTCTTTACCATTTCTTTATAGATTTTAGCATTCTCATAAGCTTGAAGATGATGGTCTTCCAATTTATTCAACTCCAGTAATCTCTTTTTCCCAGCTTGTTTAAGATCAAAATTCAAAAACTTCAAGGCCAGAATGCCTTATGCTTAAGCTCGACAGGAAGATGGCAAGACTTGCCATATACAAGCTGGAATGGAGAGGTACCTATTGGAGTTTTATAAGTCGTTCTGATATCAAGCATTTTTATATACATATTAACAACTATCTTGGTCTAATTACACTTTCATCTTTAGAATTTCTCCAATTTTATTACACTTTGTGTTTCATTGGGTCCAAGTTAATTTTAGATGGAAAATGAACTATTATCATCTTTTAAGACTTAAATTATTAAAGACTCAATTTAATCCCTCTTGTGTAATTTTTAGAATTAATTTTGGAGATTTCTTGATGATGTGGCGCTGACATGGCAGTCTTGATGACCTGGACGCTGATGTGGCACATTCTTGGATGACTTGGCAACTTATTCCATTTGTCTGATAACATGGACGTGTGGGACCCATTCTGCAGTATTTCAGACCAACTTTCTGTTCCTATGCCTCTGACCTTGCTGAAAGAAGTAGCAGCCATGCCATTTTCTGAAAAAGCCAACCACCCATTCTGCAGAAGACATGTCTTCCATACCATAAATCAGCAAAAACAAAGGCAGCAATCAGTTTCCATCAGCAGCTTTTTGGGCATTAGTTTAGTCTAGTTTCAGACTTTAGTTTTCAGTTTTTGGTTTTGCTGTAACTTAGACAGAATTCGTAGACCACTTTCCCTCCTCTTTTCTCCCTTCTGTTTTTCTGGTTTTTGCTCTCATGGAGGGCTGAATTCTGTTGTAATCAGCCTTGGTTCAGATTGGATGTTGTAATCTGAGTTCCCATGCTTTATAAGATAAGTTTTATTCACTTTATTCCAGCATTCATCTATTTCTGTAGCCTTTGTTTTGTTATGCTTGTGAATGCTTCTGATTAGAGTTTCATAGACTTAACAGTTAGTTTTACTTGCTAGGTATGAGCATTTATCTGTCATGATTGATTGGAATGGTAGAAAGAGATGAAAAATGGCATGTAATGAAGATCTTCTTACATGATTTGATTATGTTTACTGTGATTACAACAATATGTAGTCAGAGAAGGTTTTCTTTGAGTATGTTTTAGTGTAATCCATATCAGAAGATTTTCTGGACTTTTTAGTTAAAAATCAAATAATAAATGAATGAAACTTAGCATCTGAACAAGAACTAGGAAGGTTACACCTCCAGGAAAAACCAAGGCTGGTTGCATTCTTTCATTGTTTTTCCACATCTGTTCTCTGCTGTTTTGTTTGTTGCTGCTGTTACTGTTTTTAATTGCAATTTCTTTTGTTTTGTCACAACCAACCCCCCCCCCCGGATGTATTATTTAGCTTGTAATTGGTGTTTAAGTGTTTAGAACAATTAGTTAGTAGTTAGAAGTGAGGCTCCAAGAGTGAAAACGACCTGGGGACCATTGTGCTGCAAAATTGCCATGATTTCAATTTTGGGCGATTCAGCATCGTAGTGGCGTGAACCACGTTC
This sequence comes from Biancaea sappan, assembly GCA_037074585.1. NCBI lineage: Eukaryota > Viridiplantae > Streptophyta > Magnoliopsida > Fabales > Fabaceae > Biancaea > Biancaea sappan. The sequence goes on along the minus strand of CM073491.1, from coordinate 11,479,618 downwards.
TATATGCCCACAGATAATCATCAAGCATCTTGGCCCAATCTTTCCTGGAAGCACTCACAGTTTTCTCAAGTATTCGCTTGAGCTCTCTGTTGGACACCTTCACTTATCCACTCATCTGAGGGTGATATGGAGTAGCTATCCGATGTTTTACTCCATATTTAGCTAAGAGGCTTTCTAGAGCCTTATTGCAGAAGTGAGAGCCTCTATCATTAATTAGAGCCCGAGGCACACCAAACCGACAGAAAATATTCTTCTTCAAGAATCTGATGACCACTCTCGAATCATTGGTCTAAGTAGGTACATCTTCCACCCACTTAGACACATAATCCACAGCCACCAATATATATTAATTAGAGAAAGAAGACTGGAACGGACCCATGAAGTCAATTCTCCATACATCAAAGATCTCCACCTCTAACATAATGTTAAGAGGCATTTCTTGTCGCTTGGATATATTTCCAACTCTTTGACACCAATCACATCAATCCACAAATTCTCTGGCATCTTTAAACAAGGATGACCAATAAAAGCTGCATTCCAATACCTGGTTGGCTATGCACACAGTGCTGTAGTGGCCTCCATACTCTGGCCCATGGCAATGCCACAATATCTTTGCCATTTCTTCCTCAGGTATACACCTTCGAAAGACTTGATCTGCACCGAGCCTAAAGAGATAAGGCTCATCCCAGTAGTAGACTTTCACATCATGTAAAAACTTCTTTTTCTGCTGATATGTCAACTCAAGAGGGAGTATTCTGCATATTAGATAGTTTGTAAAATTATGTTCCTCCATAAAGTATAAATTGTCATCAGGGAATGTCTCTTTTATCTGAATCGATTTCTCATCTTGAACATCAGTACCCAAGCAAGATAAGTGATCTGTCACTTGATTCTTGGTTCCCTTTCTGTCTACTATTTTTAGATCAAATTCTTGCAGCAGAAAGATTCATCAGATCAATCTAGGCTTCGAATCCTTCTTGCTTACAAGATATTTTATAGCTAAGTGATTAGTGAACACTGTGACACTTATCCCAACCAAATATGCCCAAAATTTGTCAAAAGCAAACACAACTACTAACAGCTCCTTCTCAATGGTTATGTAATTCAGCTGGGCACCTGCTAGTGTTTTACTAGCATAGTAGATGGGATGAAATAATCTCTTAGCTCGTTGCCCCAAAATAGCCCCCACAGCGTAGTCGTTCACATCACACATGAGCTCAAAAGGCTTGTTCCATTCCAAAGCAACCATGATCGGAGCAGAAATAAGCCTTTTCTTTAAGTCTTCAAAGGCTTTCAAACAATTAGCATCAAATACATATAGGATATCTTTCTCAAGTAGCTTACACAATGGTTTAGATATTTTAGAGAAGTCCTTGATGAACCATCGGTAGAATCCTGCATGACCAAGAAAACTTCTTATAGCCTTAACTGAATTAGGAAGGATAATTGCTTAATAACAGAAATTTTTGCTCAATCTACCTCTAACCCACTCTTTGAAACTTTGTGGCCCAGAACTATGCCTTCACGGACCATGAAATGGCATTTCTCCCAATTCAGCACAAGATTGGTCTCCTCATATCTCGAAAGCACTTTCTCTTAATTTTGAAGATACAATTCAAATGAAAAACCGAAGACAGAGAAGTCATCCATAAATACCTCTACACTTGTCTCAGCCATGTTAGAGAAAATCGCCATCATACATCTTTAAAATATGGCCGGTGTATTACATAATCCAAAAGGCATTCTTCTGAAGGTAAAAGTGCAATAAGGACAAGTGAAGGTTATTTTCTCTTGATTACCTGGGGCTATTTCAATCTGATTGTAACCACTGTACCCATCCAAGAAGCAGAAATACTCTTGCCCTGCTAATCTGTCTAACATCTGATCAATGAAGGGTAAGGGAAAGTAGTCCTTGCAAGTGGCACTATTCAGCTTCCTATAGTCTGTACACACCTGCCACCTCGTAACCGTGTGCAAAGGAATGAGCTCATTACGGGCGTTAGCCACTATAGTCATTCCGCCCTTTTTAGGGACGCATTGGACTGGGCTCACTCATGAACTATCAGATATGAGATAGATAATCCTAGTATCTAGCCACTTAAAATTTCCTTTTTCACCACATCCTTGATCACCGGATTGAGACGCCTCTGATGTTCAACTGATGTCTTATTCTCATCCTCCAAATGAATCTTGTGCATATAGAAAGAAGGATTGACACCTTTTATATCCATAATAGACCAACCAATTGCATTCTTGTGGCTTTTCAAAACCTTCAGCAACTGCTTTTCTTGCTCATCAGTGAGCGAACTAGAAACCACTACTGGTAGTGAATCAGAATCTCCAAGATAGATATATTTTAAATGTAAAGGAAGTGGTTTCAGCTGTAGTACAAGGGATACCTCAATAGATGATTTCAATGGTGAGCTTGCTCGAGTAGACATATCTAGAGACTTAAATTAGTTTTCCTAGGCTTGAACGTCACAAAATGAGTGGTACAAGAATTGACCACTACTAGCTCGCCTTTCATATCTTTTTCTTTGCCACCACCCAAGAGATCTTTTAGCTCATCTTTTTCCAAAAAATCCAGAATTTGCTCATTCAAATTTCCTTCCATGATCCATACAAGGTTACACTCTTCATGATCATTTGGTGCTCTCATTGCCTTGTTCATATTGAATTTTACCTCCTGATCATTGACTCTTATTATCAACTTACCTTTATGAACATCAATCAAGGCTCTACCAGTTGCAAGGAAAGGTCTCCCCAGAATGATAGGGATTTTCTTATCTTCTTCAAAATCTAGTACTATAAAATCTGCGAGAAAGATTAATGTATCCATTCACTAGGACATCTTCAATCACCCCATTTGGGTAGCATATGGAACAATCTTCCAATTGAAGGGTAACTGTAGTAGGACAAGTCTCTCGTAAACCTAACTTCCTGAAAGTGGAGAGATGCATGAGATTTATACTGGCACCCAAATCACACAATGCCTTGCTTGTAAAACTCTTTCCAATGTTACATGGCACCACGAAACTCCTAGGATCTTGCATCTTGGTGGGCAACTTTCTTTGCAAAATAGCACTACATTCCTGAGTTAATGCCACTATCTCAAACTCTCCTAGGCACCTTTTAAGAGAGAGGACATCCTTCATAAACTTGGCATAATTAGGCATTTGCTCCAATGCCTCAGCAAATGGAATGTTTATATGCAGTTGCTTCAAAACCTCTAGAAACTTTTTGTATTGCCTCTCCAAATTTTGCTTCTTCACCCTCTGAGGATAGGATATTGGTAGAACAAAATTCTTAGCTGTTACATCTTTTACCACCTTTTCAGCTTTATCTTTTACCTCTGATGCATCAACTTTCTTAGTTGCAATTTCTTGAGGTTGAGTAACCTCATTTTTTACTTCTTCAGTAACTACTTTCTCTGGTTGAGTATGTGACTTAACAGCATCAGGAAGTTCCTTGCCACTCATCAAAGTGATGGCCTTACAGTGCTCATTACTCTCCCTTCTTGGGTTATTCTCAGTATTACTAGGGAGGTTACCCTATGGCTTGTTATTCAGTGCAAGGGCCATCTGTCTCATCTGAGTTTCAAGATTCTTGATAGCCATATTCTGAGTCTGAAACATCGACTCACTTCTCTCCATGAATTTCATAAACATCTCCTTCATCAAAAGTTTCTTCTCCACTTGAGGTGGTGGAGCTCTAATTTGAGGAGAGTAATTGTTCTGACTACCAAAAATAGGAGGTTGAAAAGGCTTACCAGAAAATGATGAAGCTGGAGGATTTAAATAATGATTATTGCTCTAAAAAAAAAATTTGGGTGATTTCTATTCCCCCGAATGATATGAGTTGGAATAAGAATTTTGTTGATTTCTCTGAGCATTACCCATGTAGTTCCGTTGCTCCATCACAGTCGACTCATCACAATACCCATTAGCATGGGCACCACCATAAAAATCACAAATGGGTCCTAGAATGATTACAACATTCACTCTTGCAGATTCTTGTTGCCTCGAGCATGACATATCAACCATCTTGGTCAGTGCTTCATTTTGAGCCAGAAGAGCATTAAGGGTATCCAGTTCCATAACTCCTCTCCTTGAAGCATTTCTAGTTCAGTTTGCAGCATTTTGGCTTGCCCCCATAGTCTCTATAATTTCTTTCACTTTAGCAATCGATCTTGCCATTAAAGCACCACCAGTTACAATATTCAATTTATCTCGAGTCTCATATATGAAACCACTATGAAAGATAGTCAACTGCTGCCACTCTGGAAGACGATGATTAGGACACTTCATCAGAAGATCCTTAAACTGTTCCTAAGCCTCATAAAGACTTTCACCTTCATGCTGATAGAAGGCCGAGATCTCATTTCTCAATTTAATTGACCTTGATAAAGGAAAGAACTTATCTAAAAACATCTTCTGAAGTTCATCCCAAGTTGTGATGCTCCCTCTCGGTTGAGCGTTCAACCAACTCTTAGCTGTATCCCTCAAGAAAAAAAAGAAACAGACAGAGACGTATGACATCGTTGCTTACTCCATTAAGTTTAACCATGTCATAAATATCCATAAAATTTGTGATATGATTGTTAGGGTCTTCTATGGGACTCCCCCAAACTGATTCTGTTGGACTAAGTTCATCAAGACAACTTTAATTTCGAAGTTGTGTGCGCCAAGTGGAGGTTTCACTATACTGGATGCATGTCTAGCCTTAGTGGGTGATGCATAGTCCCAAACAGCTCTATCATCATCTTGTTGCAAGTTTGCAACTCCATTTCCTCCATTGTTCCTAATATTTTCTGCTATATCTTCTTCTGGAGCTTGACTCACTTGAGTTTTCCTAGCTTTCGCTTCCTTTCTAGCTCTCCTTGCAAGTTTCTCAATCTCAGGTTCGTATAAAAGTTCAGACGGATCAAGAGTATCTCGCATACACAACAGAAATAACTAATTAGAAATGACAAATACAATTCAGAAAAATAACACTCAAAGTAAAAATAACTACTGAAATAGAAACAACTAAAATAAAGAACTAAAATGAAATAAAACAAAACAAAATAAATGCCTAATCTAGCAACTTTAAACTCCTTAGAATATTAGCTAAAAATCGTTAGTCTCCGGCAATGGTGCCAAAAACTTGTTGAACATTCTGGCAAGTGCACCAGTCGCACAAGTAATACAGTGATGAAATAAGTAAGAATATCGTCCCATGAGGACTAATGTACTAAGTATTCCAGGAATTGAAATGCATTAGTCAGACAACCAATTTGGATCGAAGGTCACTCTAAATTGAAAAATGCAAATTAAAGTGTAAAAGGCAAATAAATATTTTTTTAGACTATTTTCTCAATGAACAAAGACAATACAAATTCAGATGAAAATTAATATGAATAAAGACCTAGGATTATTAATCCCCTTCTCTCGTCCTAAGAATTGCTAACTCTCCCTAACAATTGCAATTCAATTCAATAATACACCTTAATCACAAGTTTTCTAATGACTTGAAATGATTCTCCTGAACCTAAGTTAAGCTACTCAATTCTAACATAATCCCTTATGTGAATTTAAGCCGAATTAACACCAACCTATTTTGATTAAGTGAGGTTAATTAACATCCCTATTAATTAACAAGCAAACACTCAAGTTCGACAACTCAACCAATCCACTAAGTGTTCTATCAACACCTCTCTCTCCCGAGTTTAGTGGAAGCAACAAGCATACAATGAAGTGATCAGTTTCAGAGTAAGCACAATAAGAATAAGTGAAAGGAATGTATGTATTGAATAAAAATCACAAGTTAGGGAGCATACAACTCCTAATCAAAGATTAGGTTTATGGTAACCCTAGAAAGGGAAAAATTAGCTACCCATAGCCCTAACAATATAGAAAATAGCAGAAAAGCAAATAAACATCATGAAACCAAAGTTTAGTAGACAAGATTCGAGTTCCCGAAGCCTTGGGAATGAATTCCTCCTCCTTCCTCAGCAGAAACGACGCTTCCCTTTTAGTCTCGAACTCAGAATCCCTTCAAAACCCTTCGTTTTTTCTATTTAAGTGAGACAGCAAAGATAAAAATCGTGAACCACCACTATAGCGGTGAGGCTCCACCGCTATAGTGGTGGTGGATAGAAACAAAAGGCAAAATAAGTTCAGTTCCAGGGCTCATCGCTATAGTGGTGAGAATCCACCGTTATAGCGCTAGTAGGCAGACAAACATGGGTTCTCATCCTCAGCAACACATCGTACCTGCTCGACTAATTACTATGGCTTCGTCTAGCTCACCCTACATTAGAAACAGTATAATAGTGATTAATAGCAACTCTAAGTCAGGAAGTCATACGAAACAAACTAAATTCTAAGAAATCTTAAATTAAACTAAATTAAACAAAACAAGGGCAAAGAATTACAAGCTAAGACAAGTTAGGAGATAAAAAGATCCAAGATTTAGCACCAAAATGGTACTAAATCTAGCACTTAACAATGTTTTAGCACCTATCCCTCATACACATACATAGGAGTTGACGGCTCCAGTTCTTCCCCATATGTGCCCGCACCCCAGCAGAGGGTGACTTCTTCAGTTCAATGTCAATGCAGCAGCAATATGACCTTTCAGTAGATAATGTTGCATTTGGACTGGAATTTATGACACTCCCTCATATGATACCTTCAGTCTAATCTCTTTTATTATATTTGAATTCTCTGCCTGATGTTCTCGATACAAGAGGAGAAGATAATGATAGGGGTGAAGAAGAAGAAGAAGTAGAGGAGCATGGGCAGCATGAAGAACTAAGACGTTGAGGGTCGCAACGAGTAATTAGGCGACCACGTTGTGGGACCTGTAGTCATTTCTCTTTTCTTTTTAATTTTTTAAAGTGTTTCAGTCTTTATCAGGAACTTGGCCTGTCAAAGGTCAAGTTCCTGATAGAATTACAAAAAAAAAAAAAATAGGTAATGTGACAGAATTGATAGTATTGGGCTAAATATTTCATGAAGAGTAGTTGTTTTTCTAATTTTTTTTTTCCAAATAATAGCATTGACCAAGTTGACACTATTATTCTTGAGTAATGATTGAATACTTGCTAACTAGCTGTTAATTTCCATTTAACTCATGAGTGTCACAGCATTTGTCTTGCTCTTATTTTCAGCTTTAGCATGTGGTTTACCAGATTTACTGTTGAATGTTTAGTATACGATAATTAATAATTACTAGCTAGTTGGTTAAGTAATTTAATTAATTTATCTATTCGGTGATTACAACTACACTTTATATTTAATTTATTTATAACATTATAATGTTCAAAACTCTTTAAATTTATCTCTTGCAAAAATTAGAGGAAATTAAAAAGTATTCTTTAGCCATGGCCCCCTCTAATTAACATGTCAATGGCATGTTAGCATTTTCCAGAAATATATATATATATATATACACATTTTCACTATTGCGTGCAGTAGCATATCCAGGACCCCTGGGTTAGAGGGCAAAATATTTAAAAAAATTAATAATAATTAAAAGCCATACATATAAAAATAACATAAATGTTAAAGTTGTAAAATTTTAATATATCTAATCAAATAAATTACATACTTTATAATTGCCCTCTATGTGATTTCATATTCTAAAATCGTTGAATAATCAGCTCATTGTCAATATTATTGAAGACATCTCTCTCAATATAAGTCACTAGACAATCATTCATCCATGCATCTCCCATTCGATTACGTAATCTATTCTTCACAATCTTCATAGCAGAAAAGGCTCTTTCTACAGTTGTCGTGGCAACAGGCAAAATCATTACTAACTTCAAAAGAAGAAAAACTAATGGATAAACAATATGTCTTCCAGTTTCAACCAATTTCTCTGAAAGATCACTTATTCCTTTCAAAGATGCAAATTCAACATTCATACGCATATCAATGATGTAAGTCTCAAGTTGATTATCAAGCATCACTAAATAAGTTGAAGAAAATTCACATGGATAAAACTTCGCAAATTCAATCAACCTTGTCTTATCAAAAGCAGAGAACAAATTGGGCCTAAAAAGATAACAACATAAGTAAAATGCAGCATCTTTTTTTATACTATACTCTAACCAGTTGCCAAATTCACTAAACCAAGAGAGACAAAATCTCTTTAAAGAATTTCCAATTTTTCTTTAGGGAAAATTATGTTGAGTAGGTTGGCATGGTCCTCTTTGTAAATATGCTCTTCATATCTTATCTTGATCATTAGGATGATACGATGAAATTTTCATTCGCTTTCTTGGATCTAATGGCAACTCATTTAAATAATTTCAAGTTTTTGCTCATTTGATGGTGATTTCCTCTTGAAAAATCTTTCCATTACAAAATTCTCTCTTCTTCTAAACCCTAATAGCATAATCAATCAATAAATTTGATAGAATTAGACTTATGTACAAAAACCCTAAATTTTACAAAGATGTCTCTAACAATGAAATGAAAAATGAACTAAAAAATTTCATAAAATTAACTTCACAAATATGTTAGTCATCATCCTAAATGTATAATCAATCAACTAATTTGATAAATTTATATCTATGTACAAAAACCCCCAAATTTTATAAAGAAGTCCTTAAGAATGAAAAATTAATTATCATCAAGAAAAATTTTTATAGAATTAATTTCACAAATATGTTAATCATCATCCTAATTGCATAATCAAACATCTAATTTAATAAAATTACATCAATTTATGAAAACCCCCAAATTTGACACAAGGGTTTTCATCACTGACTGGGAAGTGGGAAGGAAGAAGCTTACTTGAAGTGGTGATCAGTGGTGGTGGACTGGTGCTGGTGGTCGAAGGCTGGTGGCTGTGGCCGGTGGCCGATGAGGAACTTGAGAGGGAGAACGCGAAGGACGGGCGGCCACGGGTCCTGCAGTCTTAGGATTGACCGTCGACTGAGACTCGAGAGAGAGGAGAGGGAGGCGGACTGGTGGTCAAGCTCGAAGGCCGGTGGGGCATGAATGGTGGCGGACTGGAGTCATCTGGTTCTGGTGGAGTGGTGGTCGAAGGCGTGGCATGGGTCTGGTCCGTCTCTTGATCTCTGGAGGGGCGCGTGGTGTGAAAGAAGAATGGATTGAAAAAATTAAAGGGGGTAAAAAAAAAAGGGTCAAAATAAAAAAAAAAATTTCATGGCATTATTGTAATTTCATGGGGTGCAGGTGCACCCCCTGAGAGACAAGTAGCTCTGCCACTAATTGCGTGCGCTTCAACCCTCAGTACTTCTATATTAATTGTTTTGGAATCAAAGATTATTTTTTTCTTTACGCAGCAAAGATTGAGTTTTTTAAAGAGGAAAGTTTGGGATGCGGATTCCAGCTCCCTTTTTTTATATTTAATAATAGTTTAAAACATATTTATTTAATAAAAAATGAAAACTGAATTTTAAAGTTAATAAAATATTATTTCAAAATTAAAAAATATTTACATATAATAACTGATGCAATCTTTTTTTTGGTTTCGAAAATTTACAATTTTTTTAAAATTGAAACATATTTCTATTGACTTATATTTTAGTAGAGAGAAAATATAAATTGAAACATACCTCTACTAACTTATATTTATTTATATATAAACATTTTTTAATTTTGAAATGATATTTTATTAAATATAAAATTCATTTTTTATTTTTTATTAAATAAAAATATGCTTTATATTATTATTATTAATAATATATATATATATATATATATATATATATATATATATATATATATATATTTAAAAAAAAAGAGCTGGAGATTCAACTCCCTGAAACGGATCCGCATGCGAAAGTTCGAGTCCATAAAAAAAAATCCCGATAAGCACGTCCAAAGTATATATCCTAGTGCTCACCTCTCTATCGTCAATATATATCTATATATATATAGTTTTTTTGAATTGACTCTGTTATCAATATATGAAAATGCCAACACCAGACATAACTAGCAATGCCGTACGTAAAATTAAATGAAAATTAGTGTTTCTACATGCCCCTATTTACAGATTCCGTATGTCGGTGCATCGCCAGAGGAGGAAATTTCGACACACTTCAAGTTTTTTCTTCATACCTCAATAATTGCCATATTTTTAGAGTTTTTAATTTATTTTTAATTTCATCATTATAATGTTTTTTCACCGTCACTCTTCTACTGGATTTTTCTACATTAACATTTCAACAACTAGATCTATTGTTGAATGTTTAGTATACGATAATTAATTTATAATTAAATCATGTGATGATAATTAAAATTTATCTAAAACATGTGCTGAATAAATAAAAACTATATGCTGCAAAGTCATATATATATATATATATATATATGCATATTAAATATGTAACTCTTACTTACCTAGTAAGATGTCAAGAACTAATGCTTGACTATTATATCTAGTTGGTAGTAGTTGTTTGGCTCTAAGCTGGTAGCTAGTTAAAAGTTACTGACTTAACCATAATTACTAGGTAGTTGGTTAAGTAATTTATTTATCTATTCGGTGATTAAAACTATACTTTATATTTAATTTATTTATAACATTATAAGGTTCAAAACTCCTTATATTTATCTCTTGCAAAAAAATTAGAGGAAATTAAAAAGTATTCTTTGCCCATGGCCTTCTCTAATTAACATGTCAATGGCATGTAAGCATTTTCCAGAAATATATATTTATATGTATTTTTACTATTGCGTGCGCTTCAAACCTCAGTACTTATATATTAATTGATTTGGAATCAAAGATTATTTTTTCTTTATGCAACAAAGATTGAGTTTCTTCAAGCATGAAAGTTTGAGTCCATAAAAAAAATCCCGTAGTTCATGGATAAACACGTCCAAAATATATATCCTCGTGCTCACCCCTCTGTCGTCAATATATATATATATATATATATATAGTTTTTTTGAATTGACTGTCGTCAATATGAAAATGCCAACACCAGACATCTTTTAAATTTCTTGTTCCTCAAACTTCTTTAAATTAACCAAAGTATCAAGTATGTATAACCAAAATGTCATTCACTTTAATTACAAGGCTTTCCTCAATTAATTTTTAGAAAATTTTTTTTGGGGGTGAAACTACACTAATATTTTCATTTATTAGATATATAGTATATATTAATCAGAATCTTAATTTGTTTATAATCAAATCTGATATTGTCATGTATTTGGAAAGTAGGGGATTCAAATATACTTTATTGAAAGTAGGAAATTACAAACTGAAGGGAAAAGTCGAAGAAAGAAAAATATAGAAGCAATTCCAACATTACATAGAAGAATTAAATTCAAACGAGACAAACCAAGACATATGTTTGTGTTGTGTGTATGAGTGTAGGTGAACAGTGATTATAGGGCATAATACATACGTACCCACGTACATATATATATAGTATTCCATTGCAGCAAGGTTGAGAAGTGGGTCACTGTATGGAGCAAGTATCAGGGTATGGATCATAAACCACCCGGTAGCCACAGTCAGAAGGTGGGGGACACGGCGGCGCCGGACACTTCACGAAGCACTTGGGACACGGGAACCACGGTGGACACTGATCGGAGCACTGCCACGGCAGCCGGACGTCACAGCAGTGACCATCGCACTTGTGGCTATGGCACTTGGAGCAGGCCTTGCATTCCCCACCGCACTTGTGGCTGTGGCACTTGAAGCAAGCCCTGCACGAGCCGCCGCACCCGTGGCTATGGCACTTGGAGCAGGGAGAAGGAGTAGTGGGCACAATACACACCGTAGTGCACCATTTGCAGTTCTTGTCGTCCTTTATGGCTTCAGGCTTGGGCTCAACAGGCTTGGGCTTCACTTCTTCCACAGTAAGAACGGTGACATGGCTGAACTTCTTCTTCAGCAGCTTCCCCAAGCAAACCGTGTCCACGCCTTCCCCTGTCACCACCACTTTATTCTTTTCATCCCCTTCTAATGCCACTGAAATCACACCTACATGCATCCATGCATATACATATATATATAAATATATATGAGCACAATATTAACAAACTAACTCAATTCTACCAATTGTTTGGTTTCAATATTTGTTTTTTTAAAGTAAATTTTTGAGTCATCGTATTAGAAAAAATTTATATCTATGTAATTTAATTTAACTTGACTTAAATTAAATTAGTTTCAATCTAATGAGTTTTCCAATGTGGGTTGTTTCCAAAAAAAAAAAAGAAAAACTCACTCACACCTGCGTATAAGCATATGATTAATTGGTGTGACTGACAAGAACAGGAGATCAGATAATGTTTACCTCGTACTTCAGCAGCGATCTTCAGTGCCTTGTTTCTGCATTTGTCGCAGTCCATTTCCACCTTTATTGTTATTTTTTGCTGCATGCCACCATTAATTTCCCCACTTTCATAAAGTTTTGGCAATTGGCATAACATTTAAAACAATACTTCAACAAGTTAAACGTAATCAGCATATATAATTAAGTAGATATTTCACCTTCATATGTGGTTTGGAAACAAATGGCTTCTATAAATATGATGTTGAGAAAACTTAACTGACGACACCAACTGTCGCTCTTCCTGTCGTGCTTTCGACTTTCGAGTGTTCTATTATGTCCTGTAAAAGTGCATATATATATATATATATATATATATATCTAAGAGAGTCTAGTTCTTGTTTGTCGACTCAATTATACACTGACACGTCACGACCAATTGCTATAGGAACCAAGAAATTGCACCTATGACCCATTGACTAAGCCACTTTAGTTCTAATTAAGTTCGGGTGTGGGAAAAAATAAGCAGAGGATGCTTGGAGTTTTAGCAACGGTTTTAACTGTTGCTAAAACTTTCAGCAAATAATTTTTTGTTGTTGTAAGTTTTAGCAACAGTTAAAACCGTTGCTAAAACTCCAAACACAAAAATTCCAAACAGAGGATCCACACCTAATTAAGTTCAATGATTGTCATAAGAATAGAAAATGAGAAAGCCATTCATTCTTCGCCAAAAAAAAAATTTCATTATAATTAATTAATTATAATGCAAGATATCAAAACAAGTTTATTAAAATAAACATTAATTTCAGTGGTAAAGTCCGTTAAAAACCTAAAACACTTATTTTGACGAGTTTATATTAATTTTTTACACTAAATAATTATTTGTTTTAAATTTTATTGCGTACTTAATTTCCCAAACCTTTATAAACAACCTCCTCACAAATTCAAAAGTACAAACATTTATGGCTTCTTTTGTTTTAATTATCGATAATTCATTTAATCAATTAACAAGTCAATTTTCTTTCAGCCTAAAGTTATATGGAAGAGTTTCTGAACAAAGATTTGTGATAGTCAATTTTCCTTCATCTCTCTTTCTCTTCTCTATCTCCTTAATTATTTAAAATTGAAATTTGAGATAAATATTAAAAAAATAAAATTCAAGATATTGTTCCCTTGAGTTTTAATTTTAAACCAAACCCTTACTCATTCTTTTGTGCTTTCAGTAGTTTTTTTTTAAAATAATAAATGAAAGAATTTCTTAAAATTGTGATTTGTGTGAAACTTATTTTCTTGAACAAACAAAAAGAAGAAAAAAGTTCCGGAAATAAAGAACTACCTTGTTACAAATAGAAAAACAAAGCAGGTTGTATAATCGAAATGAAGAAAATAAAATTTAAGACTCTTCATTCATCCACAGGTTGATACTATTAATTTACTAATTAGTTGACACATTGACTTTTTTTTTTGTAGAAAGGAAATATAATAAACAACGATGGTTCAGTACAAAAGAGATAAAGCAACAAGAAAATCTAGCTATTACAAAAGTCCTCCATATATAATTGTTCCACAAAAGGAGGAGGATTAAGGTAGATTTTTGAGTTTTTTCCATTTGTCCTTGCCATTTTCTCCACTCTGTCAGCACAGGAGTTTTGAATACGGCTAATCTTGTTCAGATTTGCATTGTCAAACTTGGCCATAAGGAGTTGCAATTATCAACGATATTAGAAAGAGTATGAAGTATAGAAATTCCTTTGATTATGAAGGAATGAAGATTTTTGCAATCTGTTTTCCAAATGCTTGATACCGATTTCATGAGCTATTTGAAGGCCGTGAAGAAGAGCCCATGCTTCAGCAAGAGCTGGAGAACCAAATCCCACTTATTTAGCATAGCTGGCTGTCCATTCTCTCTTATCATTTCTTATGATACCTCGAGTAGTAATCTCATTATCCTTAGTAGAGCCATTTACATTCAATTTAAACCATTGTCCAGGAGTTTTTTTCCAATTAAGATTATGAGGAATTGAAGGGGTGTTATTTTGATTTGAAGGAATTTGAAGGTCAAAAGAACCCCAGTCTTCTGCAACAAGAGATAAAATAGAATGTTTAGTTTTTGAAGTTATGAAAGATTTATTTTTGAAAACTTTTTCGTTGCGAGCTAACCAAATTCCTCTAATAGTAAAAATAAAAATAGTGTTCCAAAAAATGCCAAGAGCACCAAGGGACGTAATTTTTGTGGTTTCTTTTATCCAAGTGAGTAAAGGGGAGTGAAAAAAAAGAAGAAGGGGAGGACAGGGATAACCAAACATTGTTAACAGTAGGACAATCTTGAAGAATATGAATATGGCTTTCAAGCTCATTATTACGAAGAGGACAGAGGGAGGAAATGTTAGTGTTAATTTTTGAAATGGTGGAATTAGTTGGAAGCCCTTTTTGTATTATTTTTGACGGTTAAGACTTTAAATAAATGTGTAAGTTGCATTTGGTTTAAAACAAGTATATATAAAATTTTGAAAACTATACATGACTGTTTAATATTCATTAAATGATTAATTTAACTGAAATTGTTCATTACTTTTAGTGAAGTCGCCACAAGTTGTTGATGTGATGAACAACTCTTTACTATATGAAAGAGATCAAGAAAGCATTGACTTGATTATATTTACTCGCTAACAAGCAATTTTGGTCAAGATTTTGTTAGAATAATTTTAGTCTTAAATCAAAAGTCCTCCATATATAATTGTTCCACAAAAGGAGGAGGATTAAGGTAGGTTTTTGAGTTTTTTCCATTTGTCCTTGCCATTTTCTCCAATCTTTCAGCACAGGAGTTTTGAATACAGCTAATCTTGTTCAGATTTGCATTGTCAAACTTGGCCATAAGGAGTTGCAATTATCAACAATATTAGAAAGAGGATGAAGCTAAGAAATTCCTTTGATTATGAAGGAATGAAGATTTTTGCAGTTAGTTTTCCAAATGGTTGATACCGATTTCATGAGCTATTTGAAGGCCGTGAAGAAGAGCCCAAGTTTCAGCAAGAATTGGAAAATCAAATCCCACTTATTTAGCATAGCTGGCTATCCATTCTCCTTTATCATTTCTTATAATACCTCGAGTAGTAATCTCATTATCCTTAGTAGAGCCATTTACATTCAGTTTAAACCATTGTCCACAGGAGGTTTTTTCCAATTAAGATTATGAGGAATTGAAGGGGTGTTATTTTGATTTGAATGAATTCGAAAGTCAAAAGAACCCCTGTCTTCTGCAACAAGACATAAAATAGAATGTTTAATTTTTGAAGTTATGAAAGATTTATTTTTGAAAACTTTTTTGTTGCGAGCCAACCAAATTCCTCTAATAGTAAAAATAAAAATAGTGTTCCAAAAAATGCCAAGAGCACTGAGGGACGTAATTTTTGTGGTTTCTTCAATCCAAGTGAGTAAAGGGGAGTGAAAAAAAGAAGAAGGGGAGGACAGGGATAACCAGACATTGTTAACAGTAGGACAATCTTGAAGAATATGAATATGGCTTTCAAGCTCATTATTACAAAGAGACAGAGGGAAGAAATGTTAGTGTTAATTTTTGAAATGGTGGAATTAGTTGGAAGCCCTTTTTGTATTATTTCAGAAGGCTAAGACTTTAAATAAATGTGTAAGTTGCATTTGGTTTAAAACAAGTATATATAAAATTTTGAAAACTATACATGACTGTTTAATATTTCATTAAATGATTAATTTAACTGAAATTGTTCATTACTTTTAGTGAAGTCGCCACAAGTTGTTGATGTGAACAACTCTTTACTATATGAACGAGATCAAGAAAGCATTGACTTGATTATATTTACTCGCTAACAAGCAATTTTGGCCAAGGTTTTGCTAGAATCATTTTAGTCTTAAATCAACATGGAACTCTCCGTATGGGGCCAAAACATATAATAAGATGACTTCTTACATTTCAAATTCTTATAATTCTATAGTGGATGATTCAATACTATCAACAAGGCATATATATATATATATATATATATATATATATGGTGTAATAGTTACTCAATCAATATCAGAATCTAATTACAAACTTTCTATGATTTCAGATCCAACCAAGCTGTGCCATTTGATTAATTAATTATACAGAAAATGAGTAATACTAGGCGAATTTGCTTCTTCCGTAAGGTGGAGGGACCCCCGACATTTTAAGGAAAAAAAAGGAGGGAGGATAATTGAGTCAAAAATGAATGGGGCCACATGAGGAAAATTGGATTCAGGGTAGGCACCGTTTGAAATTGAAGATGGAGGCTGGAGACTCGTGCAGAAATTTGCAGGCTGCACACCGGATACAGCTTGCAAAATTTCTTCAGCAACTTGGGGGGGGGGGGGGTGGAAGGGCTCTATAAATAGAGCTCTTCATTCATTTTTCCTTCATCCCATCCCTGGAAGGAGAGTAAGAGACATTAAAGTCTTAGAAAGAAATTTTTTTAAGAGAAAAATAATATTTGTGAGAGTATTATAGAAATATTATTGTATTATTGTTGTATTTTTGTAAGAAAAATCTATTGAATGGTGAGTTTTGTAATCTCATTATTGTTATAATAGATGTGAAAGTGGCCTACGGGTCATATAATTTTTACTTTCATTTAAAATTTTTTCATGCGAAAATCTTTGATGATATTTTATCTATTTTAATTTAAGAATTATCTTAAATTTGTGGGAATTATTTGTATTTTACAAACGCTGCATTTTTTTTTCAACAACTTCTACACCTAATTACGTTTTTTTTTTTGGAACAAGCTGAGAACTATATTTTCTAAAGTAAATACGCTATCTATATTATATATTGTGATGATGACTTGTTTTATGATTCAGACTACTTTTAGAAGGGGCTGGAATTAACATGCATGAACATGAAGGGAAAATCTACAAAGAGTTTAATTATGGAAAGCATCCAATTTTTTTGACATTAAATTACTTTGAGATTTTATACTTTACAAAAATTTAAAGAAAATCTAATGATGATTAAAAAAAAATTTGATCTTTTAAAAATTCAGACTCTCCTCCATAGAACAACCCTAAGAAAACAAGTAGAATGGAGATTGTTAGTGCAGAAAAATACAAAAGAATGGAGGTTGAATTGTATCTTAAATTACATTCTGTTTTTGAAATATTTGAATTCAGGAAGATATATTTTGTGAAAATCAATTTTCTTTGAAATCCAATAAGAAAGAAGAAGAAGAATGACATAGCATTTAAAGAGGTTCGAATTTTAATAACTTAAATTCTACGTCCTCTTCTCTATACACAAATTAAAGGCCATATTTATAACTTTGATAAATGAGGTTTACAAGAGAAGCATTCAAGAAGCCTCCTGGACTTTCACACTTTAAACTTAGACAAATTTAAAAACAAAGACACCTAATCCAAGGGAAGGAATTACAACCTTACACACAAAGTTCAACTAACAAGCTTTTACAATTTTTTAAGCAAATCTACAAATTTAAACAAAAAAACTTGAGAAAAGAAATTCCTTTCAACTACTCAATACAATAAATATAGGCTGACACAAAGCTATTATATCAGATAATAAAGAGCAGAAGTTTGGTGGAGAATGTTCTCTTAAAAAATCACTCTATATGCTTCATTAGTTCAATCAAAAAACAGCGCAAGGGCTTTAAATACGAGAGAAAGATGAACTAGTTGTTGATGCAACAACACTTCCAATAGGAATCTCATAAATACTTTACCTCTTTTGCATCTTTCTTCTAATAATGCATAGCTCAAATAGAGAGAGGAGAAAACAGCATGAAACAAAATGATCTTTGCTAAAGTAGATGAGATAGCCGGTTATGACACAACCCCTTTTGTCTCATAAACCATCGACTTTGATCTATGCATAATAATCAAGACACTCTAAAAAGCAGAGCAAGATAAAGGGAGACAAAGTAGTATTGTCAGAGAGAAATAAAATGGACCAAGATAAACATAGTTATATGTGGGCTTTAAGCACAAAATGAAGAATGACCCAAATGCACAGTGAGAGGCATTATCCTAACAAAAAAAAAACAAGTGGGCTCAAAACATATTTGCTCCAACAATCTTGCTTTTTTTTTTTCTTAATAATAACAACCATTAGCAAAAGAATATGATCAATATAAAGAATAGTATAAACTTCCTCGAGATTCTTTGGTTCCTCTAGTCAAAATGATATGGAAGCATTTGCTCCCGAGACTTCGCACCACTCAATACAAAAAAATTAACATTTAGTGTTGATTTTGATCGACGTTAAAAGATCTAATGTCGATTTTAGAAACTTACATTAAGTGCTTCGTGGCAACGTCATCTAATGTCAGTTTTAACAACTGTGGGAATAATTGATGTTAGATGAAACTGACGCTAATTTTATAATCTAACATTAGTTTTGACTGATGTTAAATGCTGTCATTTAATATCGATTTTGACTAACATTAAATGTTATCGTTAGCGTTGGTTTTGACCAATGTTATGGGCTATGAGTTACTTCAATTATTTAGCAACGCTTACAATTGTCACTATTTGTTTGTCATTTTCTTAGCAACAATTATAACTATTGCTAAGTTTTTTTAATTAAATAATTAACACCTATATACACACATATATACATACATTATTAAATCTTTTCACAAATTTCAATACCTACTGAGCATTATATAAAAAAAAATGCATTTTAACTAAATAAATATCAATTTACATTGTTATTAGTTCATAACAGAGGTATCTAATCCAAAGTCAAAAGGATTAAAACATGCCTTAAAAATACAAGTTTGAGAATAAATTGCAATCATGGAATGTGGCTAGCTCCGGTAATGACTAGTTGACAAGCTCTTCTTCACTAGTTGAACATTCTCCATTCCATATAATCTCTAGGCAGTGGCAACACTATTGGCATCCATGTCTTCAATAGCATTTTTAAAAAATTTCATCTGCAAGCCAAAAGATTTTCCTTTAGATATTGCTCAAACATGGTAAAAAAAGAATTATAAAGTATCAAAACTTGTCCTAACAACTAAAGTCATAGTTCCTTTGCTCACATGCATCAATCTGATGAAACTTCCTTAAGAGAAAGAAATCATATACTAGCAAATTTGCTAAAATAATAAAAGAGGAAATTTGATGGATAATAGTAGGACAATGCAAGATTTAGCTCAAAACTAATGTAGCAATGCATAACTTAAAGGGTAATTTATGCAGTGATTGCAGTAAATTTAGCTAAAGGGCAGTTTTAAAACACAATCCAGTGAGTGATTCTGCACTCAAAATAGTAGTTTTTACTTCATACTTAACTGGAAAAAAAAAAGAATAAAGAGTTAAGTGGGAATGTACTAAAAAAGAAACATTTTTCATATTGGAGGCCACCGAATATATTTAGCAGCAATTTCCTTATTTAAAGAATTAAGTGGCATTAGTTTCCATCAGTATATCTCATTCACTTTACTAAATGCCAATAGTTTCATCCCATGCACATTTAGCACTGAACTTTAGAGCCAATAGGAAATTTATCCTGATGGTCAGAGATTCTTTCATGTTCATAAAAGTGAACGTATTGAAAATTTCACTAATAATCACCAGATAAATACTACATCAAAATCATCACAAAATGATTTGTATATTTTCATCCACAGCTTTGCCAGATTGTAATTTCAGCTATTACTAAAGGCAAGCAATCAAGACAAATCTGATTCTATGGTAGCAGAAGGCAGTCCAGGATAATCACAGAGTACAAGATTGCTTCATTCACAAAAAATGACCTATCAGCAGGCATGCCAAGCATTTCATTGTTTAGGAAGCAAATATTATACAAGAAAGTGCATAGCCAACGCAAATTAGCATACTATACAAATAGACACACGCCTATAAATGATTCAACACTTGTTATTTTTATTTTTTCAGATAACAGAAAATTTTTTTTTGAAGGAAACAAGGAACATGGGGAAAAAAGAGAGGACATTATCCTTAAACAAAGCAATCTATGCAAAAGAGCTTTCTATTCCCTCTGTATGTCTACAATAAAACTCTCTAGAAGAGAGCATGTGCTATAAAGATTTCTCTCTAAAATCCAAGCATTCCACTCCAAGCAAGCATCAATAGACATCACAATAACATATTGCTATAAAATTATGATCTCCTTAGCAGAAAACATGACCCATCATTCAATATTAATGACAACATTGCATCATCACCATCAAAAGTAATAAACCTATAAACAGCAAGAATTTGACATGAGCAACTGTTTACATGGTCTTAATTCATCAAAGAGGCACTGGAAAGTGTAGGTGTGAAAAAAAAAAACGCCTAAAGATAATAATATGTTACAAAACTTAAAATATTGTTAATCAACTTAATCACGTGTTATAATCTTAATTCATGCCAACAATATAGAAACAAAAACAATCTGTACCCAATAAATGCAAATACAAATGTCAATTCAGAAGAATAAGCAAATACCACTTCATTCTCCTTAGGCTTTGACAAACTTCGAGATGCACTAGTATTTGATCCAAACACTTTATTCTACTTTCTAGTTCCCAAGAGTTCTTTTGTCAAAGCAATCACCTGTGTGACATGGTTTTAGGCCACAATCCAATTTAGTAAATCAGATATTTTTTGAATTTTTTAAATAAGTATAATGGGACCACACGAACTGCACAATGCTAATGAAGAGGACATACAATCAAGAAAAACGTATAGCAGACAATGCAATGTTAAGGATAACAGACAGGAACACAGGACAAAGGCAAGTAAAGAAATGAAGATGTTAGACCTAACATAGAGGCAGCTACAACAGAAAATAGCTTTATAACTTAAATAACCAGCTTAGCATGGAGAAAGAGGGGACTAATGAATAAATATCTAGAAGTAATAAGGATGAATATGATTGCCAAAGGATTGAAGCAAATGCACCATTAAATAGGAAATTACAGTGAAGAAAAATACATACACAGTCTATTTTAAAGCCACTCTTCGCAATCAAATTACTGTTCTTATCCGTCAAAGCCTGCAATAATGCAGTAGTATTCGCAATAGCATCGAAGACAGAAGATGACGTAGAAAAAGACACCTTAGGAGTCAAAATCTGGCGTTTGAGGGCTTGAATATGGAGCTTAAGGTCAGAGATCTCGAGAAGGAGAGATTCCCATTCGCTAGCCCAATGTTGTTCCTTGCGAAGCTAGCGCTGCTCTTCGCGGAGCCATCTAGCCTCTTTGCGATCGGAGGGCAAGGGATTGACAGAGCAGTGGCAGAGGGATCTAAAGGGAAGATGAAGAGAAGAGTAAGATTGGAGAAATGGAGAGATAGGCGAGAGAGGTTGGGTTTGGAGAAAGTAGAAATTGCGAGGAACTGTGGGATTCAGAGCAAGAGGAAGAGAGGAGGACCTCGAGAGAGAGAATCGAAGGAACTTGTGAGTACGAGACAGTTAGTACTAGAAGATGAATTGTTGAGCAAAGATATTTGAGTTACAGAATTAAGACGATAGTGTTCCGACGGTGAGAATAGGGTGCACTGGTTAAAGATTTTGAAACTTTGAATGTTTTAGTTAGGTTTCAGACTTTGGATTTAGAGAAGGAGGGAATGTTTCACGGAAGGGAGGGAATGGATTTTCATGAAATAATAAATTTTCTTTTTTTATTTTGTTCTTTTAATAAAATAAGATAGCATCGGCTTTATTGGTGTTTAGCGTTGATTTTAACAATTGACATTTAAATCCCAATTCTTTTGTAGTGACTAATAAGTAGTTCTTGAAATATCTCTCGTGTAAGAGATTGACCAACGGGCAGACTTGTATGCTCCTCTGGTTTAGGAGGCTTGACAGTAGGCTTGTCATATTTCTCCAATTCAAAAGACAGGGTGGCTGAGCAAGGCTGGTTTCTTTAGGAACAGCATTACCCTTATCAGAAAATTCAAGGTCCATAAACGGATGAGGAGCAAGACTTTGGTAGAACCATATTCCTCCTCGAGAGTCTTTTCCAAGTTAGACTCCTCAATGGTGGATAAACGAATGGACTTACGAGAGAGAGTAGTCTTTTGTGCACCTAGGTCTTGAGCCACTTGTGTTTGATCGAGGTTTCAAGAGCCTCTTCAACCTTCTTGAGTTATATCCCTTTAACTTTCTTTGTCCTTATGAACTCCAAGAGTTTTTTTGGTCAAAATTGACCCTGTCATTAGCACACTCGCCTACCAATCATGAGACATCCACATTGTTGTAAAGAGCGATTTTAGTGATTAACATGCCATAAGAGAGTTCATAGAAAGACCTAGAGATAACAATTTCATACGGCTCAAAATGGTGAATCCAAGATTTATGTGAAATGAATAGTGCACACACCACATATAGAAAACTTCTATGGCTATAGGATTGTTAAATTTGTTTACCTTGGGGATCAGTAACTAGTTGATGACATGAAGTAGCAAACGATCGTGCACGTCAATGTAATGAACAGTGATTAGGGTGTTCATGGAATGAGTTAACTTGAAAGCAGACATTTTTGGAGAATAACTCGGTAATCAATGGTTCCACCACAAATGTACTGTTTAATCCAAATGGAATTGATAATTTGGGGTGAGATTTGAAAACAAAGACTAAGCAGCAAGCACTCAAAATACAAAGAATCATCAGTGAATTGAATGTTAGAATAAAAATCTTATGAGATCGAGATACACAAGTTCAGTTAGACTGGGGAAGGAGTCCCAACTAAGTTCCTTTAGTTTGTGAAAACGATGAAGCTTTTCAACAATGAATAAGAAGTTTACTTCTTGCATAGTGGACAAAGATCAATGAACAAAGTATGTTTCAAATTGAAGTTTCACATCAGGTCCATTGAAGTGTTTCGACCTACCAGTAGCAAATCGGTGAGAGGTGGCTAGTGAATCATGCAACTTGCATTTTGAGGCCATGATAGACAAAAACCAAAAAGAAGAAGGATGGATGATTGAGATAAGAAGAAGAGGATGAAGTAAAAAAAAAAAATGCAGAGACTCAAAAAGATGAAGATACATGAGAGAGGATGAATAAAGAGGTAAAATTAAAAAGAATATATATATATATATATATATATAGACACACACACATGGATATGATATGACCCAGAGGTTATTATCCATCGAATAATAACAAGATGTGCCTCACACTTTTTGAGAAAATGTGCGCTAACAGGGGAGTTAATACATGGTAGCCTTATCTCATTTGAAATTCAAATTTGAAAATTGCAGATAAATGGCGCCATTAAGCAAATAGCACTCAATAGAAACACACAGATTACGGAGATTACTTCCTTGAAATATTAGTCAACATATACTTTTAGAAATATTAGCCAGTAAGACAGAAACCTTGTAGGAACATTGTTCAAGCATTCTTAATTCACAATGAATTGCACAAAATCTAACTTCGGATAGAGGTTTAGTAAAAATATAAACTAATTGTTTTTCAGTAAAGATAAATTCTAGTACAATATTACCCTTTTGCACATGGTCCCTGAGAAAATGATGTCAAATCTCAATGTTTATTATTCTTGAATGTTGAATAGGATTTTTGGAGATATTAATTACACTTGTATTATCACATTTTATGTGTACATGATCAAAGTTTAGTCCATAATGTTGTAATTGTTGTTTTATCCACAGAATTTGTTATTGCCACATATTCTGCTTCAGTAGTTGAGAAAGCAACAATGTTTTGTTTCTTGTTATGACAAGAAACAAGATTACGTCCTAAAAATTGAAAAAAACCACTTATACTTTTACTATATGTTTTTCACCCACCAAAATTAGCACCAGAGAAACTAATCAAATCATATACATCATGTGATGCCCTGAATCTAAGCACATGATCAACATGGTGAGTGAGCCTTACCTCACCACCGTAAGCATGATCCTGTTCCATTATATTCCAATCTGCTAACATTTACCAACACGATGTCATATTTACAACAAATAATCAAATATATTGGTTGCTTCAATCTATTCTCTTGAGTATAGAAATATGTTTGGGAAACTAAATTTGTTATTCATGGGGTTGTGTCCTGGATTAATGCAAAGGATTTGAGGAAGGAACACTAATTTTCTGTCATAAGGGAAAAGTCATGAATATTGATGATTAAATCTTGATTTTGAGTCAGAAAAAGGTTGTAGAAGTGGTTTAAAATGAGTTTTAATGGGATGGAATGATTGTGAATGATCCATGGGAACTTGATAGAATGGTCGAAGGGTTGGTGCCCAAGGCACCAGTAAATCAATAGCATTTTCATCATTTCTTATCATTTGATTAGAGACAGCCAAAACTCTTAAAAAATAGTTGGAAATGGACTCGGACTCTTTTATATGTAAAGATTCAAACTCGCCTCTTAGTGTTGGAAGACATATATTTTTTACTTGCTCAGCCCCTTTACAAGAGGTTTGAAGCTTCTCCCATGCCTTCTTAGCAGTAGTTGCACTTGAAATCTTCTCAAAGTCATCATCATTTAGAGCTTGGTAGATGAGCAAGAGAGCTTTCTTGTCTCTCTTTCTTGAAAAGGAACATGAAAGGAGGCCATACCATTACTTGCCATGACTCTTGGCTCTAATACCACTTTGTTGGAAGGAGGAGGATTCTAGATATTCTTTTATAAATGAATTTGGAAATGAGAATGAAACAAGAGGTAGAAAAGAGAGAACTTAGTATTTCTCAAGTTCTTACCCTATTTATAGGACTCATGAGAAGTTTCTAGTCTTACATTAAATTCATCTTCCCAACTACCATATACTTCTACATTAATTAAAAAAATCTAGATATTTAGACTTATTATAGATATCCTAAATAATTCTTTGTATTTTTTTAGACAATGAGCCTTAGATGTAAGGAGTCTAAAATTTGGATCATGACTCAGTTACAAAAATTATAAAATATTGGGTCATAAATCATGTTTAACTTTCAACATATGCTTGATACAAGAAATTTGATGAAGATTGTTTTCTTGAATAATTTTAATCTTGAGCTAAGATGCGAAGGTGCTTATAGAGTTATATGCTTAAGTGCTTAATTGTATAAGAAGCTAATTAATGTCATGAGTGATTAAAGTCAATTTTCCTCAGGCTTGTCCAAAAAATGAATTATATTCATTAATTATCCCAAAACAATCAGCTTATCCATAAACTACACTCATCTTCTAAATACTCAACTACACTTGTGTGGGTGGATAAATATATTCCTAAACCATTTTGTTTTAATTAGCTAGTTCAGTCAAAAGCGTGAGTGAAACGATGCCTAGGACCCTAAACCATTTTGTTTCTCCATTGATGTCCCACTTCCTATTATATTTTCTTGTTGTAGCCATCCATCGACGCGGAGTCAAGACATTCCTTTCTTTTCTTGTTGGGCAATGACGCGGCTAGTGAGGTTCTAACCGAGGCGCGTCAATTGCTGGTTGAAAACTATTTCCAAACCCCCTCTTGGGCCGGGGTTCGGCCCAGGCCCTTGAGAATTTCTACAAGGACTCCCTTCGGGGGTGAAGTCCGACAATTTCAGTCTAAGTATTTTCTCTTTGGTCTGGGCTGTTAAGAATTGGGCCTGCATCCCAACATTATTGGTGGGCTCGACTGAACTGTTTTTCCGAAGCTCATCTTTTCTTCGGTTTAAGTAACACATTTCATAAAAAGAGGTTCAGTATCAGGCTGATAATCTAACGGTCCATAAACAAAATGTGATTTGCCTATATGGGATGGGATTGTTTGTTTCTTAAATTATATTTTGATTTTCAACAAATATACATATACATATATATATATATATATATATATATATTTTTTTTTTTTTGATATTGTAAAATAGCGAAACTGGTTAGGTTACTCCTATCATCCTATGTTCACGGTAGGTATGAAGGCAAATCATAAATGGCCGTGTGACGCATGATTTTGACAGATGAAAAACCAATTAAAAACGAATTGAGCTCATCCACTGATTGCCGACTGGAAAGTTAAGAAGGGATCATCCACTAATTTGGTTGGCCGTTTGAAAGTTCGCTGGCCAACCACTGTCTCTTTAACACACGATCTGCCATGAATTTTTATGGCGTCACAGACTCAGCAACATGGTCACACTGTATACACAAGGAAAGGAATGATATTTTTACGATATTATTTTCATATAAACTTGTGTATTTATATTGTTATTACTTTTCTTGTAATATATTAGAGGTGTCTTCGAATTTGATCGGAACTAATTAATTTTTTTTGTCAAGCGATATTTTAATTTTTTGATATAAAATAATCAATTATATAAATTATTATCATAATTAGTTTATATGTAAGAAGTGACGTGTGAAAAAAAAAGACACTACATGAACATATATAAGATCATGCACTCAATGTGTCACTCTTTTATGATGGTGTCCTTAGAAGCAGCTGGACCTATCTATGTATGCCTAGTACATGCACAGCCATTCTGAATATGACAATTTCGAGAGGGAGGTGGTGGTAGAGTTGGAAAATGACCCAGTTTTCTTCTCTTCATATTTGTAACAGTGGCTGATAATTAAAACTTCATTAATGATGCCAAAACATTAATTCAAAAATTTATAAAATTAGAGAGAGAGAGAGAGAGAGAGAGAGAGAGAGAGAGAGGAACTTGGGTTAAGTTGATTGTAGTGAATGAGGATAAGGCTTTTCTTCTATACATAAAAGGGAAAGAGAGTCGTTAAATATTAATTTAATGACTCTCATTCATTTAATGTTTTTTAATATTTTTTTAAAAATTAAGTTAAAAAAATTATAATTATTATTTTATATTTTTTATTATATTTATAATTATTATTAGATCAGTTGGTATTTGTAAAATTTTTATTTTAAAAAAATATTAAATGAATGAGAACTACTGAATCAAACTGATTCAATGATTCTCAACTTGCTTTATACGCGTAGAAGCCTCTTATGTATAGGAGGGAAGTCTCACTTGAAAAAAAAAATGGTAAAGGGTGTTTTAGAGACACAGCCATCTCCCACGTCTCAAATTAATGCTACCAAATATGATTGAGTTATATATGAAGTATACATATTGCCCCATTCATTTGATGCTTTCAAATTTAAAATAAAGATACAACAACATCACAAGTCATATTTACTATTTAGTTCAAATTTTCAATTGCCAGCATAATATTGAAGTTTTCGAAGATATTAATCTATCCCATGGTCATCCTAGACTAAAGTTAAGAAGAAAAAAAAAGAATTAATTTAATTTGGTCCAATTATATATATATATATATATATATATATATTTTGTTTAGAAGTTCATTAAAGTCCTTTTTTTTAATATTTCATAACTTAATATATGACAAATTTTTTTTAATAAAATACCATTTATTGACGTTAGCACATATTGGATTTTTTTTATCATACAAGAAAATATAATGTTTGTGGCATCTCATTTTGGATTAACAATAAATAAAGAAGAGTATCACAATACGTAAAAATTGATGTCTTAGATCACTAAAAGGTATTTTAATCTAGTAAAATAAACTTATAGCATTAGATTATCCAACGCAAAAGGACACACTAATATTGTAACAGAACTTTTTTTATAGAATATAAAAAATTAAATTAAGATGTAGTGTATGTTATAGTTGTAGAGAAGATGAGTGTATATTTTTAAAATAAAGAAGAGGAACTGATAATTTTAAATACTTGTAGAGGAGGAAATGTAATTTACTCTTATATTTTTGGGTGTTTTGGAGAGTGCTTAGTACAAAGAACCTTTTTTTTACATAATTAATTATTGATAAATTAACAAAATTACAGTATATTTTTTAAAAATTCATTTAGTTTTATAAAATTTCATAAGGATGTTGTGACAATTTCAGAAATCTTACTAATATTATTGTAAACCGACCGCTAAGGTACGTACTAAAACCAATTAAAAACAAATTAACATGCATACGTACTTAAAATTATTAGAGAGAGGGAAACCACTTATTGACAATTTAATGACAAATTTATGAAAATTATATTATACCAACACTACTGAAAATACAAATACTCTACGTAGCAAAAGAAAACAAAAACTTAAGCCATGTATAGTGCATCTCAAATAACATATATTTTGTTCCTTCCTGCAGATCATTTGATCATTTTTAAAAAGGAAGCTGAGTATGATAATACGTATATAATAGTACTGGTCGGTCACTTAAAAATTAAAACACAATCTTCATATATATAATAAGTCACGTTCTCTTATTGATGTTCCCCAGAGTTTTGACCATACATCGATCATTCAAAAAGGCTTTTGAATTCTAACGATTAAAGTTAAGGGAGTCAAACTCAAAAGTTTATCTCGACTAAAAAAAGGAGAAGTAAACTTGAATCGTAAACTCGTAAGAGTTTATATATACCTTCCTCTTTAAAAAATATATTTATGTACTTCTAACACTATAACACATAAAGTCAGAAATAATTAAAAATACTTAAAATAACATAAGAACAACCATAAATTAGTTACAATATACTATATCTATTAAGTATCAATATGCTCATTTTTCTTAAAAATGAAATAATTCAGAACAACTATTGATTCAGTATATATACATACAAGAAAACCCATAGAACTAAACATTATAAGTTAATTATCAATAATCAATTAGTATTTCAATCTTTGTACATATAAAATTAATTTAAAATGATAGTTATAAATATTTAAATTAAACTTGAAAATTGCAAGTCAACTAGTAGTACCCTGAAGTCTATTACTTCTGACCTTTTGTTATTATTTTGATCATATCTCCTAAACGGTAAAGAATTCTTTAATGAAATTTATCTTAGTTGAAACTAGACTCAAATATCTTTACAACAATATATTTTTGCTTAAAATAGAGTTCAAATGAAAAAGTTATGATTATTTAAAATAAAATTAAAAACTACAAAAGTAAATTATTTATGACATTTGGTCACTCTTTTGATCATATTTCCTAAACCACAAAGATTTTTTTAACAAAACAGTTCATTTGAATCTAAACTCAAGGAGTTTTCTAACGGTATATCATTTGCTTAAAACAGAGTCCAAATGAAAAAAGTTAAGAGTGTTTAAATGGAATCACTGTTTAAACTCAGTTGATTCGATCAAACTCAACGATTTTGAATAATTTTGACCTAATTTAACCCTAATTTGACCGAGTTTAACCCGAGTTTAGGATCAAATAGATTCGATTTGAGGGCTTGGAATCATAAAATTGTAAGAGTTTAAAAGTTAACTTGAGAGTTTGACTACCTTGATCAAAGTCTGTCCTTTGTGGTTTTCGCAGTTTACTAACAATCAGGAATGTATGTATATATCCAACAATAAATTTCTATAAACTCAACTATCTTCCATAATTATATGATATGTAACAAAATCATCTAAGCTGCAACATTAAAAAAAAAAGAAGAAATTAATTAAAAAGAAACAGGAGTTCATATGTCAAAGAATCAAAATTATGCAAAAGTACCTTTGTAATGCAATCATCAATCATCATGCATCCTCAATGTCAAGACTCAAGAAGAACATTGCATCATCATCATCTTCATCATCTACATATAATTTTTAAAATTAATCATATTAAATAATAATCATTGGCTATTGAATAATATTGTATAAATAAATGTTAAATATATTATTAACTTTACATTCAAATCCTTGTATCCAATTGCGAGCACATATGAGTGCTTGAACTTTTTTTAAAAGGAGAGAACATCTATATTTAGTCAAAACTCATGAGCCAATACTAAATGAGCACTCACTAGCTACTATAGTGATCGAAATACTTAATATATCACAAGCTATCTTGGAGAGACATGGAAACTGTGCATGATGATCTCTCCAATAATGTAAGACATCCAAGTGCTCATAAAATTGAGGCTCCAATTTTGGCTTTTCTAAATATGTATTTAACTTGGACTTTGCAATAATATTAACATTTTGACTTGAGAAAGTAAGATATTCCTGCAATATTGAAGCTCAAGCATATTATCAATATTCAATAAGTCTAAAATGTTTGAACTAGGTTGACGAAAACTTCAAGAAATTGAATTTAATTAGTCAATTGAGAAATACTTACACCAAAGACATTGAGTTTTGGCTTTGATTGTGAGCTACTTGCTTGAGTAGGTAGAGGATGTGCAGACATGCTTAAAGTTGAACAAAGATTAGAACATTTCATAAGTAGAAAAAAGGTCGTACATCACTCTTTTTATGTGGTCCAACTTGTTTTTCCAATCTATAGGATTAATTTTTGAGTAGCAATATTGAATCATTTCAAATTTCATCCTTGGAGCAAGCATAGAGGTAATGGCAAGAATAACACTGTATTCACTCCAATACTTGTCAAATTTCCCTTTCATTCTTGTTGTCATATCTTGAATTATGAAATCATTGAGTTCTCAATTTAGTACCATTTTGGTGCTAAATACCATCTCTTTTGATCTCTTTTTTATTGGCTTGTAATTCTTAAACCATGTTTTGAGTAGTTTAGATTAGTTTTAGTTTTCTTTGATCTTTTAATAAATGGAGTGATTTCATGATTCTTTTATGCGATTTAATGGTTTTATTTGTCATTTTTGATGTAGGTTGAGTTGGTGAGAAGTTCGTATTAAAAGATGAAATATTAGAGTTAAAATTTTGAAGATACTGGAGTGGTTGCTGTCTCCCACTACTATAGCGGTGGATTCTACAGCTATAGTTGTGGAATGCTGAAAAAAATATTTTGGAGCCATATTCTCTGCCATCTATTGCTATAGCAGTAAATCTTCACCGCTATAGTGGTGGAACCTGGAAAAACATGATTTTAAGCTCTCTTTTCTGCCTTCCACCGCTATAGTGGTGGTTCATGATCCTGCACTGATTTAAATGCGTCAGAATAGATTTTCTAGGGTATTCTGAGTTGAAGACTAAGGGGAGGCATCGATTTCTGCTAGAAGAGAAGGAGGAATCTATTCCCGAAGCTGATCAAGTCCAAATTTCGTCAACCAAACCTCGAATTCATGGAGTTTTCTCCTTCTTTTACTGTTTTATGTAGTTTTAAAACCATGAGTGGCTGATTTTTTGTTCTAGGGTTACTATGAACCTAATTTCAGATTAGGATTTGTATTTCTCTTGAAACTTGTGATTCTTTTCAATTTAATACATACATATCATTCATATTTACTGTACTTGTTATAAAATTGACCACTTTATGACTTGTTTGTTGCTTTCGTCGAACTCGAGAGAGGGAGATATTGGTAGAACACTGAATGATTAGGGCGAGTGATAGAACTTAGGGGTTTTTACTTGTTAGTTAATAGGAATATTAATTAACCTCATTTAATCAAATTAAGTTAACATTAATTCGACTTAAACTCACATAAGGGATTGTGTAGAGTTGAGTAGCTTAACTTAGGTTCGGAAGAATCACTTTAAGCCATTAGAAAACCTAAGATTATTGTGTATAATTGATCTGAATCAGAAGTGTTAGGGAGAATTAGAAATTCCTAAAAAAAAGAGGGGGATTAATAACTCTAGGCCTTTTATTTGATTTATTTTCCTTCAATTCTATTACAATTTGATTTTACTTTCAATTATAGCTTTCTTAAATCAAAAATTAGTTTGCTTAACTAATATGTTTAAACTTCTGGAGTACTTAGCAGGTTAAGTCCTTGTGGAGACGATAAC
The DNA here is from genome assembly GCA_037074585.1 of Biancaea sappan. Lineage (NCBI taxonomy): Eukaryota > Viridiplantae > Streptophyta > Magnoliopsida > Fabales > Fabaceae > Biancaea > Biancaea sappan. The sequence goes on along the minus strand of CM073491.1, from coordinate 11,447,720 downwards.
TCATATTTCATCACTTTATTACTTGTACAACTGGTGCACTTGCCAGAATGACTCAACAAGTTTTTGGCGTCGTTGCGGGGGACTAACGATTTTTAGCTAATATTCAAAAAAATTTAAAGGTGCTAGCTTAGACATTTTTTTGTTTTGTTTTAGTTTTTTTATTTTATTTGTTTTTGTGTAGTTAGTCATTTTTGCTTTTAGCATTAATTTTGAGATTTCTTTTTTGTTAATTCTGAATGGAGTTTTCTATTGTGTATGCGAGGCACCACTCATACTTCTGATCTTCTCTTTGAGCATGAGATTGAAAGACTAGCAAGAAAAACTAGAAGGGAAGTGAGAGCTAGGAGAACTCAAGTAAGCCAAGCTACACAGGAAGAAATGGCTGAGGATAACCAGAACCACCGGGGTTTTGAAGTTAATGTCGATAATGGGGCTGGCAATGAGCCTCAGGAGGATGATAATAGAGCTGTGTGGGATTATGCATCAACTACTGAGGATAGACACGCGTCCAGCATAGTGAAACCTTCACTTGGTGCAAACAACTTTGAAATAAAGATAGTTTTGATGAATTTGGTCTAGCAGAACCAGTTTGGGGAGAGCCCGATAGAAAACCTAAACAGCCACATCACAAACTTCTTAGATATTGTGACATGGTTAAGATGAATGGGGGTGAGTAATGATGCTCTTCGTCTCAGGTTATTCACTTTTTCATTGAGGGATGCTACTAAGAATTGGTTGACTTCTCAACCAAAAGGGAGCATCACTACATAGGATTAACTCCAAAGAAAATTCTTAGACAAGTTTTTCCCTCCTTCGAGGTTAGTTAAGTTAAGGAATGAAATTACTACGTTTTATCAAGATGAAGGAGAGAGCTTATCTCAAGCTTGGGAGCGGTTTAGAGAATTATTGAACAAGTGTCCCAATCATGGAATCTAAGAGTGGCAATAGCTCACTATCTTTCACAGTGGGCTAACTTATGAGACACGGGATAAATTGGATACTGCAGTTGGTGGTGCTCTAATGGCTAAACTGATTAAACAAGCCCAAGAAATTATAGAGACTATGGGGGCGAGCCAAAATGTATCTAGCCAATCCAAGAATGCCTTAGGAAGAGGAGTCATGAAATTAGACACCCTAAATGCTTTGTTAACTCAGAATGAAGCATTAACCAGGAAAGTGGACTTACTATGCTCAAGACAGCATGAATCGGCAAAGGTGAATGCAATAATTATGCCGAGTACAAAATGTAATTTCTGTGGAGGGGCTCATGTCAATGGGTGTTGTAAAAAATTTCCTTCAGTGGAACAGTTAAATTACATGGGTAATTTGCAAAAGGACCAAAACAACCAGTACTCCAACACATATCATTCGAGCTCGAGGAATCATCCTAATTCCTCATGGAGTAATAATCACTACTTGAACCCCTCAGTTGCAGCCTCTAATAAGCCATCTCACCCTCCTGGCTTTAATAATCAGAGTAATTATCCTCCTCAAAATAGAGTTCCACCTCCTCAAGTGGAAAAGAAACCTTCAATAAAGGACATGTTTATGAAATTTATAGAGAGAAGTGAGTCAATATTTCAAACTCAGAATATGGCCATCAAGAATTTAGAGACTCAGATGGGATAGCTGGCTTCTGCTCTTAACAATAGGACACAAGATAACCTCCCTAGTAATACTAAGAACAATCCAAGAAGGGAGGGGAAAGAGCACTGTAATGTAATTACCCTAAGGAGTGGTAAAGAGCTCTCTGATGCTGTAAAATCACATGATCAGAAGAAAAGGGTGACCATTGAAGAAGAAAATGAAAAAGTTGTCAAGCGCCAAGAAAATGCAACTAAGAGAGTTGAGGCCTCAAAGGGAAAAGATAAAGCTAAAAAGGTGGGAAAAGATGTAACAGTTGAGAATTATGTTCCTCCAATGCCCTATCCTCTGAGGCATAAAACGTTTAATTTGGACTGGAAATATAAAAAAATCTTGGAGATTTTGAGACAACTCTATATGAACATTCCATTCGTACAAGCATTGGAGCAAATGCCCAGTTATGCAAAGTTCATGAAGGATGTGTTGTCAAGAAAAAAGTGCTTGGGTGAGTTTGAAATTGTTGCTATGACTCAAGAATGTAGTGTCATTCTCCAAAAGAAGTTGTCTAGCAAAATCAAAGATCCAGGTAGCTTCGTGATCCTATACAACATTGGGAGCAAATTTTCTAGAAAGGCACTGTGTGATCTGGGAGCCAGAGTGAATCTAATGCCACTATCTATTTTCAAGAAATTGGTCTGGGAAATGTTCGGCCTACCACAGTGACACTTCAGTTAACTGACCGTTCGATGTGCTATCTGAACGGAATCATTGAGGATATGCTTGTCAAGATGGACAAGTTAATTTTTCTGGCTGATTTTATTATCATGGATTATGAGGAAGACAAGGAAATCCCGATCATTTTGGGAAGACCTTTTCTTGCAACCTCGAAAACATTAATTGATGTTCATAAAGGTGAGTTAACTATGAGAGTTAATGATCAAGAGGTCACCTTTAACATGAACAAGGCAATGAAGACTTCTAATGACCCAGAGGAGTGCTATATAGTAAAGATGATTGATAAAGAATCTCACGGGTATTGTCATAACAAGATGAGTAAAGTTCGTGATGAGGATGAAGAAGATAAAAAGAAAAGAACAAAGATAGCTCTAGAAATTTTAGAGATTCTTGTAAAGTTT